>OY728127.1:1578887933-1588887933 GCA_963277665.1 Viscum album | reverse complement strand
TTTTCTTGGAAAACTTATGGAAATAATAAAATAAGTTGGTTTCTTTCACATCCACAGAGACTAATTCTATAAGATAAAAATAACTAGTCATATTATATAACATGTACTTTAAGATATGAATGGACTAAATGCATTAGTATCAAATCCCAAACAATTGTTCCCATGTTCAATGGGGAAATTGGGATGAAAATAGTCATAACATTTCAATGATGTTGAATCTCTTTAATAATTTAAAAAAACCATCACTATTATTTTTCATTGAATTTCATGTCATCTTCTCTATGCTTTTAGATTATGTGAATAAGATTTGTAATTGAGAATTAAATTGAATATATTATTAATAATATATAGGGATTTTATTTATTTTCTTCATTACAGTAACATATTCTTTAAAACTTAATTCATCATTCATTGATCTGTATCAACATGTATAATATCCTTTACACACCTCTTTTTCTAAGTATTATCCTCAATATAACAATCAATCATTACGACATGCATATTTTTTCTTATAATTTAGACCAAAATTGGAAACAAATATCATCATATCATAAAATGATTCTGGGATCATAGAATTACCAAAATCATCATGAATCAACCCTAATATTATGGGCATTATATATTTTTTTAATTCAACATAAAAACATGATATGGTTAAATTTTAGTATAATTGAAATCATTGAATTTTTTTCACACCCCATACAACTCTTTATTTCAATATTTTACATGTTAAAATAGCACATTTAATTTCTCTGTTCGTTTTCCCCATATATTAATATTTTCAACGTCAACATTGTAATATATTTTCATGATATGTTCTTAATATTGTTCTAATTTTATACCCCAAAAATCAAAAATTATGTTATTAATTTCATTATGTACTACCAGAAAACTAGTGTAAGAAACTGGGTTTTCTTATGTTGTGTTAATCCTTTCTTTTTCAAGTTATGTTTTTTAATATTTTCTAATGTAAATTCCCTTTGTGTTCAATAGTGTATTGGGGGTGTTTAAGGCTTGTTCGAATCTCAAATCCTATGTTATGGAGAAAAATAAACATGGCACATGGTTAGGGTAAACCATATAGGGAAGGCCACATGGATTAACAAACCATGTAATGGTTGGAAGAGAGCAGGGGTGGATGCACAGTTTGGAAAAATAGTAAAAATTGGGCCGCATGGCCATGAGATAGCCTCTAAAATGTTAGCATAGTGGGTTTTCATATTTTCCTCATTGTTAGTCAAATTGTGCGAGGAAACCATGTGGTTTCCACTTCTATTGAAGTAGAAGATGTGGTTTGGCACAATGATTGAAAAATATTGTGGCGAAACCATGATAACTCGATAAATTTTTAAAATTAATAGCATTAATTTAATTAAAAATCATTTTATAACATAATTTGAGTTTTCTCCACCACATATCTAAGGAATATTTTGAAATATTTCCTTCAACAACTATTCTTGGATTTGTGGTGGTTCCTCCATCCAAGTATAGATTATATTGTGAATCGTCTCAGTAGATCTGTATCAACGAATACATGATTCATTTTTAGAAATTCTTACATTGATTTACTATTGACAATTCTATTTTGATTTAGGATAATATAACCTAATTTCATATTCTTTATCCACTTTTATTTTTTCTCCCTATATGAGTCCAATCAGGAGTTGATACTGGATGATAATTCCACTATTGAGCTAAGGTATATGGTTTATATATATTTTTTAGGTTTTTGGTGATTTATTTAGATACCTTCCATTGTTCAACATTCCAGACTTTCTAAAGTGACCAAAAAATTTATTTGATTAATTGAATTTTTGAATTGAACCAATTAGTGATGTGCATAGGTTCTTTTATGAAGTTATAGTCGTTGTCTCCCCATGGATAGGCCTCTCATGGTGTGTGCTTTGAAATTTCCTTAGTTTTCCCTTTGAAAAACCACCCAAGGAGCGTGTTTATATGTTTTCATATTTAATGGAAGCTCAATTATATATACAATTTATTGAATTTCTTTTTTAATAGATTTACGGAATAAATTAAATATTGTTTCTCTTGAATGGTATTTCCATATTGAACTTGTATTGCTTTAAATGAATAATTGGAAAAATTTGTAAATGAGTGGGTAAACAAATATGATAATATTAATAGGAATTGTGAAAAATTATTGGGTATACTAATTGGTATTTATTGAGAATCAATTATGAAATGCTGGTGGGTATACTCATGATGGGTTTTGGAAGGTGGAGTGGTTATATGAGCAGGTAGACTCATATGGTATGAAATGATAAATGGTATGACAAGGAATAATTCTATAGTTTCCTTGGATGTTATTAATTGGGTCATGATTTGATAGGGGAAATCATAGAGAGTTCATTCTCCTTGGTTCTTGATTTTGTGGTATGCCTCAGACCATGCAACCCCTTGGATTTCTCTTTCTTGGACACACGTATGAAATTCTCCTAGGACTCAAACTAGTTCCATTATAGAGTTTCCATCAAGATACTTCTGGGAGATGAAGAAGATTCCTTGGTCTTTTACTTCTTGGATTCAGAACAATCTGGGTCTACACTATTATTATACAGCATGTCCATGAGAAATGTGTTATTCTTGGTTGAATGTCTCCACCATGGATTTCTGAACACTTAGGTTTGTACGTAATGGATGAGTTTGATGGGACTTGTTTGGCTATATAGTGCGGTCCTGATGGTTACTCCTATTTATTTTATTGGTTCCATGTTAGTTTCTAGACATTTTTTTAAAAGGAGACTTGATAGGATATTTGGTATCACTAGCATGTAGTTGTTTATGTTCCATCAATACCTTACCCTTGATTACTGATAACCTATTTTACTTTCATTTCGTATTTTGTATTGTAAAAATTTAAATGTATATATCATTGATTAGTTACCTAATTTTATAGTATCTCAAACCATTTTTATGCAACTATTGGGTACCAAAATAGTAAATTTAGATGCTGCTAGAGATAGGGGTAAGAACCCACAATTCGAGGGTTGATTTTGTACCATACTTAAGAGGTTGGGAGAATTGGACAGAGCTAAGGCTCATGATGTTATCCAGAAGTTCACTGTTGGTCTTTTTGATGTTTTGGATACATGTATTGCATTGTACTTATTCATACGGATTTTTGATACTTTACTAGACATATGTCATATATCATCATCATCTTTGCATATGAGCCCTCTTTTGAGATCGTTACATATTCCAGCTATGTATCAATTGTCTGCTAGTTTTTATTATCTAGAAATCTATTTGTTATGGTATTTACACCTTTTCACACTCCAGTGATGCGGGAATAGTCTCTCCACTGACAGACCAAGGGCCTTGCTTCAAGTCATCATCCTTTGGTGTTTACGGAGATACGCTTGAGGCCTTGTAGAAAGTAGGGTTGGGGGCATTGTTGTTTGGAATCTGGGTCTAGCATGTTACAAAGTGGTATAAGAATCCATATCTTCTATATTTCATTAATATTGGTCTATAATTGATTGGGATAGAAAGTAATTTGAATTTGGTTATGAGTTGTGCTTGGGTGTAGCTAACCCATGTACAAGAAAATGTGATATTGCCTCAAATGAAATTACTATTTACTAAAGTTTGACTATTAAAATTTATTTTATTCAACCATTATCTAATGAAATTGAATTATGATATTATTTTTTAGGAAATTTTGGTTCAATTCATATTAATACTGAAAATAATAGGGTATTCCATCTCATTCATCATCTTAAGAACCTGTTATATTTCACATTCCATGCATTTTGACATGAAATTTATGATGAGTTAATTTTTTCATGATATTTTGAATGGTGTTTAGATAGTTTTACCAGCTATTTGATCAATTTTTTTGTAGTGAATAGGGAATGTCACACCATATTTGAGTTCATAAGTTGTATATCCCCTTATTAAAATGTATGTGATGAACCTTTTGTTCAATTGTATAAAATAAATTTGATGTGGTATGAATTATATAGGAATCATATTTTGGTTCATGAGGTGTTATGTCCCCCATGGATTGGAACGTGGTGAATTATTGGTGTAGATATGAATGGGATTTAATGACAATGGATATGTGAATTCAAATGGAATTTAAAGGGAAACTAAATTTCTTATAACCAAGACTTGACCTAGAAAGAAGTTTTGATTGGGATAGAGGAAATGTCCCCAATGTTTTTTTACTGACATCCCATTTTATAGTCCTAGATTTAGGAAAAATTGATTGGTTGACTTGGTTTTTTGAGGTTTTGGAACTGTCTTTATATTTTGAGCTGTGGACATTGTTATTGTTCATTTATGAGGAATGTGTTTGGTATTGTAGAGTCATTCCACCATTATGACCATAACATGTAGGCCATGAGGGTGGAGATAGTCACAGTCTAGAGAAGGTGGTCCCTAGGAATCTTCTAGATCCTCCTTTAGTTCCAGATGTGACACCAACTGATATTTTGAAAATAGGTGGCGAGGGAATGTATTGTGATGTATTCTTTCACATAAAGTAGACTTTGCATGGATCACTAAATCATACCTTTTATATGGATGAGATGACACATATTATCCTGAAAAATCATTCTCCCACATTTTCATGGTATAGTGGACCATAGGCTACTAATCTATGGCTCGAGACTACACTATCCTTCCTTGAGAATCTGGAGACATCTCGGAGGAGGAGAGTGGAGCGCGTGATATATGTGATTTAGGGAACTAAAAAGCAATAGTGGGATGTTCTAAACTAGGATGACGGGCTGAAAGACATGGGTTGGGTACATTTCCAAACTCACTACTAAAACTATTTATACACTAAGACTCTTCAGGAAGAGAATGATACTGAATTCATGTGTCTAGATCAGAACATGATGACATTTATTGAATTCTTGACATGTTTCATATAGTTAAATAATTTTTCACTTATGTACCATACTAATGAGCTATCGAGAGAGGTACAATTCCTAGAACATCTTCGTCCTTCTATAAGGTTACATGTAAACATTTCCATATTAACCTCTACCACTGAAATTGTGATTCAGGCACTGATTACATAGCTGAACCTGATTTAATCGAGGGGTGAAAATATGAACAGGGTATCCTCACGACAGAGTAGTTTGTCTTCTAGTGGAAGGAAGTGAAAATTTGGGGCTTCCTATGAGATTATTAGTAGTTAGTATATGATTAATGGTATCATATTGTTCTATCACCAGTTTGGAAGATGGGGCCACATGAACAATCAGTGTGACCAAAACCTTGTTGAGGGCCAAGATTGGGGTATGATGGGCCATGTCCAAAATTTCGATAGGACCATCCATCCAACTGGGATTGGTAGGGGTCAACTCCTGAACAATGTTTATGATCAGAGCTCTCATATATGTGTCAAGTAGGGAGTTGGCATTGTGATGGTCGATCAAGCCGAAGTAGTGGTGGTCGTGGCATAGTCATCCAGAAACCAATTACACGAAGATATCTTTGTGGGCCTACTATGGGCACTGAGGTATATCGCAGGCCTTGGATTAGGCTAGATCTATTCAATACAGTGTACCCTAAAGGAGCAGGGTTCCAAACCAAATACTATGAGAGGTACAATTTTGGTATCATCAACTATTTCATCCTCTATTTTGAATACACATGAATCGTATATATATATATATATATATATTGAAAGATAGATATTTGTACCTATGGTAGGGATCCTTGGGACTATTAGATAGGTATTATTGTGAGTTATGACACACAAAACTCCATTGGGGATCATAATAGAGGATTTACTGCATTTTAGTGAGTTCCCATTAAGGTTGGTGGTTGTCACTTCATCTAGGATATTTATGTCCATGAAATGAAAATATTTGAAGTAATACACAGTATAGATTGTCTAGTATCTTATAATTCTTATTTTACTACTATTTTCAGATGTTGACTTTCAAATCACTATAGGTTGTAGTTTATACACATAAGGGTGAATGAGATGTTCAAGCAAGCTGAGCGAGACCTCAATATTGTGTGCTAGGCGTCATGACTTCCCAAATCACGAGTCTGTATCTAGATGATCTGGGAGAACATCAAGAGAACATTCCTCTAGTGGTTGAGCACTTCAAGGACCTTTTCTTCAATGAATTTTCTAGGTTAAATCTTATGAGAGAGGATGATTACTCCATTGATCTATTTTGAAGAGTTTCATAGGTATCCATTCCTACTTATAGGATGGCTATGCTGTAGCTGTAGGAGCTCAAGAGGCATCTAAAGGATTTGGAAGAAAAGGGACTTATTTGACCCAGAACTTCGTCACGATTTTCTCTGATAATTTTTAAAATAATGTGGGATGGAACCCTTAGGATGTGAATTCATTATCTAATTTTGAATGGGATAATGGTTAAGAACTGGTATCCCTTTCCATTGATATATTACATGCATTATCATATTTGAGATGTCCATGTGTTCTCAAAAATTAATTTGAGATTCTAACATCACTTGGTACACGTTCGAACTATAACCATACCCCATACAACCATACATGTCATTTATGATCAATTTGAGTATCCATTCATGTCGTTCGAGCTAATGAACATGCCAGTAATTTTTATGGACCTAATGATTCGAGTTTCCTAAACTTATCTCCATTCAGTTGTGGTAGTTTTCGAGGATGAAATCGTGGTGTATTATGAAAATCATCAAAAACATGCCAAACATATTATGATCTGTTTGAATAAACCGGTATATGATTAGTTATATGATAATATCCCAAAGTACCACTTCTAGATTCATCAGATTCAATTCATGGGTGACATCATATTAGAGACAAATGTATCAGAAAATATAGAAAAGTTTAGATTTTTAGTTTTTAGGGAACATCCCAAGATTATATTTTAATTTTAGAGTTTCTTGGGGATATTAGGATAATATAGGCATTTAATACATAAATAATCACACATAGCATCACTATTGATGGGATTGACTAAGAAGGGTGTGATGTTTTTATGGTCAGATGTCTATGAGATTTCCTTTTATGAGCTTAATGGGAGATTGACATTAGCACCAGTATTAAGACAGCCAGTATAGGGAAGTACCAACCCTATGTATTGTGACACATTTAGTATCATTCTTAGAGAAATGATGATGTAGGTGGATAGACTCTTTGCATACAGGTCCTGAAAGCTGATTCCACACGAGGGCCACAACCCAATGCACAATCTTGATTTATCTACATTCATTCATTCATGGGAGATATTTTTTGGTATACAATGATCACACAAGCCTACAATATAAATTTACATAACATGATATAAATATAATGTAGATAAGTTGGGTGGGGTACCTACCATCTTTTGACTTCTAGATTTTTTACATGCTTGGTAAAGGAAATGTAGTGGCTGACACACCAAGTAAGAGGAATCAAATATAGGAAGTACAATACACTAGTAGCATGTAAAATATTATTCAATTGGTCTCTAAAATTCACATGGACATTCATGATTGTTAAGGGTATAATTCACTATCAACCTTAGTTCTGACCTATACCATTTTGGATAGAGTAAGGATGAGGCAACTATCATATTCGGAAGTCATAGTACAACATGTTAGTGTGGTACTTGAGAATCCACCACCATGTTGGACCGTAGATGTGGAAGAGATAATGCATATTAATGTTCATGTTTGGGATCTAGTGGACATACATGAGGAGCTGATGTGGGATTTTGGTGAATTATCATGGGAAGTGCACCCTGGAATCACCTAATTGTACTACGACTTTTGTCATCAATACTGGTGGTCGAGTATGAAAAGGGAGTTAGTTGATTTTGTTATGAGTTATTCCACCAATTAGTAGGTGAAGAAAGAACATCACCAGTTATGAATACATTTATATACTATTCATATTCCCTAGGAAATGGTATGATGTAGTGATGGATTTGATGATCAGTTTTTCGAGGCCTCCTCGAGGCAATGATGTTGTATGGGTTATTATAGACATGGTCAAATTTTTTTCTCATTTCATGTCGATCAAGTAGACCATCAGTGTGGATGATATTGGAAGGTTGTATATTCATAAGATAGTAAGAATCTGTGGGGTCTTGTTCACTCTCATTTCATATAGGGGAACCCACTTTACATCTCTTTTATGGAAGATTTCTGACATGGCTCTAGATATAGAGGTTCTTATGAGTACAAAATTCCACCCTCAGACTAATGGCTAATCTGCGCATAAGATACATGAGCTAGGGGACATGGTGCAGGTATTCTTCAATGATGTTGAGGGATATTGGGAGAACAATATACCCCATATTGATTTCACCTATAATAAAATCTATCAAGAGACAACAGATATGGAACATTATGAGGCATTAAATGGTTGGCCCAATCAATCATCACTCTGTTGGATAGAGGTATGTGATACAGCTTTACTAGGACCATGTCTTGTGAACGAGGCTTCTATGTAGATTTAGTTGATTCAAAATCAGATGGCTAACACATAGTCTCATTAGAAATTATATTTAGATCTTCACAGATGGCATATAGAGTTTCAGTTTAGGGATAAGTTCTTTTAATGTGGATCACTGACGATGAAAAATAGATGGATAAAGAGACATGGTAATATTTCACCATGATATTTCTGGTAGTTTGAGATTTTGGAGAGTCTGGTTTTGGAATCATATCTTTTGCAGTTACCTCAAAGGTACTAATCCATGTATGACATCTTCCATTATCTCAACTGCGCCAACTTCATTGGGACCAGTCACACACTTTTCATCCGAGGAGGTAAAGTTAATTGAAAATGAATCCATTGAAGAGCATCCTATTCATATCATTGACAAGATAAAAAATGGTCTTCATGTGTGTTAATTTCTTCTAGAACGGGTGCTATTGTAGCACGTCCATTTATAGGATGATACTTGGTAGCGAGAGGCTGACATATGTGCTCAGTGGATGAAGATGTTCTTAAATGAAACATTCCCACCCTTCATAGGTAAATTAGGGAATGAATTTATTTTAGGGGGAATATCTTATGAATATCAATTATTATATGAGGTATGGATCCCTTCATTTTCAATTTGAAATCATAAATATGACTTAATGTGAATTCACTATGAGTTCACGGGTATATCAGGGGTGTCTGGGGCTTATTCAGAGCCTGAAACCCATGTTATGGGATGAAATATGTCTAGTTAAAGGTTATTTCAAATAATGAATGGTTGGATACATGTTTTAAAAAACTTCTTTTGTGGGAGAATAGATTAGGGGAAGTAATCACGGTTAGGCCAAACCATACAACATTTACACCATGGCCATGAGGAAACCTCTGTAATTTTAATAGAGGTTTTTGCGCAATTTTTACATGGTTTGTCAAACCGTTTTAGGAACCCATGTGGGTTCCCCTTCTCTGGTTATAGACAATGGGGCTTAGATCATAGTCTATCAAATAGTGGACCTAAACCATGCGACCCCTGTTATTTTTGGAAAATTAGATTTTTTTTAATTTAATCAGAAATCGTTTTGTATAGTACTTGGAGTGTTCTATAACACACATTAAAGGAATATTTTTAAGATATTTCCTTCAAAAATTAATCTTGTATTTGATGTGGTTCTTCTATTCGATCTCAGATTCTAGAAAAAAATGTCTCATTGGATCTTTATCTTTCAGTACTTGACTGATTTTAAGATATTCATCATTTGATTTGGTATCGATGATGTGATTTTGATTTAGACTCATATGACCTAATTTCCTTTTCTATGTTCCTTATTATTTTATCTCATGATAAGAGTTGAATTAGGAGTTGATACTAGATGAGAACTCCACTAACGAGCTAAGGTAGGTTGTCTATAAATTTTCATTGAGTGTTGGTGCATTATTAGGCAACCTACCATTGTGCTCCCCATGAGACCTTCCCGAACGATCACCAAATTAAATTAATTAATTGAAATAGATGAATTTATCATGTTAGGGATGTCCTTATAGGTTCATTTGTTAGGTATTTCTGGTTGTTTCCCCAACCTAAGTCCACCTATGGGGTGTTCCATGTCTTTTCCATGGTTTTCCATTTGATGAACCACCCAAGGTGAGTGTTCTTGAGTTTTCCTAGTCAAAGGAAACCCAATTATACTTAAATGAGATTGAATTTCATAGTTAAGATATGTACTACCTCAATTTCACATTGTTTCACTATAATTTAATAAGCATATATATTTTTTGAAGGTGACATGAACTGGAAAACCAGTCCATGCCTCAAAAATTTATTAAATCAAAATGTTCCAATGGAAACACGAGGTGTAATATGCTTACACCATCACAAAGTTTTAGAGACAATTCATGTTAGACAATGAATAATAGAGGATAATGAAGGGAGTTTCTAGAACTTCTCCTTCTTTCATGAGATAATAATTATTTTCTATAAAGAGATCATCCAAGCTCAACTATATTGCATACCACATCAAACCAGTGGAACAAAAAAGGGGTTCTGGAAACTCCAGCAATAGACAGAAAATCTACTAGTAATAATGACCACCTTCGCACCCCACATCAGAATACGAAACTTGTGAAGATGTTTCTTACACAATAACAGTATAAACTGAGAGTCTAAAGAAGTGTAGTGTAAATTATACCGCAAAAAGATATAGATAGAATCCTCTCGAACCAATCAACTCCCAGCCAACCAAGAAGACCAGACCCGAGCAGTCAAGCAGAATCTGCTTCATGTTGTTGAACCACATCAACATCCAGCTATAAGAAAAATAGTATCATTGGCAACCAACATCTGATCCAAAAGTTAGACCAACAGAATTTCTCCATATGTCTCTGAGAGAACATGGGACGTCTGATAAACGACAGACTAAAAACAAAACAACAAAGTGCAATACAAGAATACAATCTACCATGACATATGATCAAGAATGTAGATAGATACGTAAATGAGTCCTCAAAGTACTATCAAGATCGATGAAAGTCAAAGTCAGAACATCTAATCATAAATGATTCATTGCAAACAACTATTTTTCCCAATGAATACCATTGAATTCAAAATGAGGATTCCATTTAAATTCTTCCACCACTCTAAGGAACATTCTCTTCATATGTTCTAAGTAGTTGTTGGCTATCATTTCCCTATTCTTGTATTGTCAGAATTTATTTATGTCATTATCATCCATCCAAGCTCTGAGTTCCTCATAGATATCCAAATTCTTATCAATTTGGAAGGCATCCCTATTTTTCCATCATGATGCTCTTGGGAAAAGATGATGATGCTTTGGTATTATATGTTTCTTTATTTAGATGTCCATGATATACAATTTTATTATACACCATTTATAGGGGACATATTTTATGCTTGGTTGAATGGATTGACTGTGGATTTCCAGACACTTCAAGTTGTACAGAAATGTCGAGTTTAAGGGGACAAATTTGGATGTACGGTGAGGCCATATTCGTTACACCTATTTATTTTATATGTTCCTTCTTATGATCCTGACATATTCGTTACAGGGAGCCTTGAAAGGCTATTTTTTATCTCTTGCATTGAGTTGTTTAGGTTCCATTGGTACCTTAATCTTGATTACCGGTTCCTTGTTTTACATTCATTTCTAGGTATATATTGAAAAAATTGAAATGTATATATATTAGGGTATTTACCTACATGGATTGTATCTAACACCCATTTTGGGACACCATTGGGTACCCGAATAGACTATTTAGATCTAGGTAGAGATAGGAGTATACTCCCACAGTTAGAGGTGTGATTTTGTACCATGCATAGGAGCTGAGGAGCATAGGACCAAGCTAAGGCTCACTATGTTATTCACAGATCGAAATTTTAGCCTTTTGGTGTTTAGATACATATATTGTATTTTATTATACTTATTTGTACTTTTTTTGGATTCTTTACTAGACATATGGCATGTATAATCATCATCCTTTCATACAAGACTTCTTTTGAGATTATTATCTATTATAGTTATTTATCAATTGTGTGTTTCTTTTACTTCTCCCACAATCTATATATTATGGTATTTATTATTTTTGACACTCTAGTGATAAGGGAATAGTATCCCCACTGACCCACCAATGGTCTCACTACAAGTCGGTAGCCTCTGGCATTTGGGTAGATGCTCTTGAGGCCAAGTAGCGAGAAGGGCTCGTGGAACTATTGAGAGGCATCTGGGTATAGTACATTGTGAAGTGGTATAAGAGACCTCCACATATTTTTTTCTTTACTATTTTTCAATAATATATAAGAGGGAATTGGTATTTAGTAATGAGATGTTCTTGGGCATAGATATCCCATGTATAAGAAAAATCTAGATTGCCTCAAAAAAATTCCTATTTACTATATTTTGACTATTACAATTGATTTGATTACACCATTAGGTGATGAAATTGAATTATGATATTATTGTGGATGAAATTTTTGTTCTATTTATTTGAATCCTGATATAAATATGGTATTCCATATCATGCATCATCTTAGGAACCGGTCATATTTCACATTTCATGCATTATGCTATGCCATTTATGATTAATTAATTATTTCATGCTATTGTGAAAGGTTTTTTGATAGTTATTCCCACTTATGGGATACATTTTTTTGTAGTGAATAAAGAATGTGACACCATATTTCAGTTAATAAGTAGTATGGTCCTTTATGGAAATGGAAGTGATGAACCTTTAGTTTAATTGTTTAAACTAAATGTGATGTGGTTAGAATTATATATGAATCATATTTAAGTTCATGAGGTGTTATGTCCCTCATGGATTATAATGTGGTGAAGTATTGGTATAAACATGAATGTGATTGGGTGAAAATGTATATATGAAATAAAATGGAAATGAAATGGAAACTTAATTGGTTACAACACAGACATGACCTAGACATGAGTTTTGAGTGGGCAGAGGCAATGTATCTAATGATTTCTAGTGACTTTTATTTTTAAAATCCCTGATTTAGGAGAAATTTTTCAGTTGAATTGGTTTTAGGAGGGTTTTGACCAGTCCAAAAAATTTGATATGTGAACATTGTTATCATTTCTTTTTTAGGCATGCTTTTGGAATTATAGAGTCATTCCACCATAATGACCACATATGGTATGCCAGGTGGGTGGCAAAAATCACACTCCAGAGGAGTTGGGTCATAGGATACTGGTGGATCCTCATTTAGTTACATATGCGGCACCAATTGTTGTTCTAGAAATTTGTGACAAGGTGATGTTTTGTGAAGGATTCATCCACTTCATGTTGACATTGGAGGGAGCACCGCATCCTGCCTTTCCTATGGTTGAGTGGACACTCATTTTCTAGAAAAATCATTTTTTGGCATTTTTAGGGGATAGTGGACCACAAGATACTGATCTATCACTCAAGAAAACACTACCGATCATTTATCATCTAGATAATCCACATAAGAGGAGAGTGAATCTCACGATATATATGCTTCATGGAGCTATAAAGCACTAGTGGGGTGTTCTGATCTATGATGAAGGGATACGTTATTTTTTTGGGTTGATTTATAAACCCACATTAATTACTATTTCTACCCTAAGATTCTGTAAGTAGTACTGGCTAATGAATTCATGCATCTGGAGAAGGATGTGATGACATTTATGGAGTACTCTACATGCTGCATAGAGTTGAAACATTTTGCACTGATGTACCTTACTAATGAGTTATCGAGAGTGATATGTTTCTAAAAATTTCTTCAACATGCTATCATATCACAAGTCAAAATGTTAAGATTGTCCAATATCACAAAAATTGAGAATTAGTGACTAATTATAGTGTTGATATTTCTTAAATCTGGGGGCGCAAAGCCGAATAGTGAAACCTCTCGAACTAGTAGTTCATCTTCTAGTGGAGGGAAGTGAAAATTTGAGGCTTCCTATGAGATTAGTAACAGTCAGGATATGATTACTAGTATCTCAGTTCTCTATCATTGGTGTAGATGTTGGGGCCACATGAAGAATCTTTGTGACCACAACCTAGTCGAGTGCCGATCTTTGGATAGGATGGGCCACATGCAACGTTTATACAGGATCATCCATCTAAATGTGAGTGGTAGGGGTAATCGTTTAAATTATATTTAGGTTCAAGATTCTCGTACATGTGTCTAGTAGAGCGTATTCATATTACTGGTTGATCATGCCAAGTTAGTGGTGGTCATGGCAGAGTCATCCAGACATCAGTTACACCAATACATCAGAGTGGGCATACTATAGGCAGTGAGGTTATATCACAGGCCATGGATCATGGTAGATCTATTCAATATAACCTACCCTTGAGGTTCAGGGTACCAAAATATCTACTATGAGGGTTATGATTTTAGTAGCCTCAACTATTTCTTCTTCTCTTTATGATACACATTCATCACATAGATTTATATCCACACTTGTTGTAAAAATTTGTGGGGCTGTTAAATAGTTTTTAAAGTGAGTTACAAAGCTAAACACTCAACTAATGACCAGAATGGAGGTTTTTCTCCATTTCAAGGAGTTCCCATGGAGGTTTGTGGGTGACACATCATTTGGTATCTTTATTTCCTTGAGATGAAAGGTTTTTATGTAATACTCAGGATGTATAGGCTTGTATCTTATCAATCTTATGTTGACTACTATCGTCAAATGGTGAGATTCACATCATTGGATGGTGTAGTGTATACTCACAAGGGTTAATGTGATGTCCATTAGATCCATGATAGACATCAGCATTGTGTGTTGGGTGAGATGATAGCCATGATTGATAGTTTGGATCTAGATAATCCTTGAGACATTTAGAAAGCATTCCTCCAGTGGTTTAACCCTCCATGTAAGTCTTCCTAGGCCAGTTTTCCATTTTACCTTCTATGAGATAGGATTAATACTCTATTGATATAGTTCTAGGATTTGCATCGATATCCATTTCTTCTTATAGGATGGCTAAGATGGTGTTGAAGGAGGTCAAGAGGCTGCTAGAGGATTTAGAGTCAATTCTTTTTATTCAACCATGTACTTCTTTATGGGTTTTTCTGATCCTTTTTCAATAAAAGGCGATGGTACCCTTAGGATGTGCAAGGATTGTCATATGTTGAACTGGGTGATGGTTAAGAACTAATATCCCCTTCCATAGTTAAATGACATGTTTTATCATCTTCATGGTGTCTAGGTGTTCTCGATAATTAATTTGATATTTGGATGTCACTGGGTATATGTTCGACTAATAAACATACCTTGTGCAACCTTTCATATCATGTAGGGTCTATATGAGTATCTATTCAGGATGTTTGGGCTCAAGAAAATTCCAGAAATTTTTATGGTTCTAATGAATTGATTTTTCCATCCTTATCTCGATATATTTGTGGTGGTTTTCATGGATTAAATCATAAGGTATTTTGAAAATCAACATGACCATTCCAAACATATTAAGAACACCTTGAATACAATATGAGATAATTAGTTATATGTTAATCTCATAAAGTGCCACTTCTCGATGGATCATATTCAATTGCTGTTTGACCTCATCTCATAGACCAAAGTATCAGTAGATCCAAAAAAGGAGAGTGTTGTAGTTATTTGGGAGAATCCCAAGAACATATTTGACATAAAGGGTTTCTTGGGGATACTAGGATCTCATAGGCATTTCATATGTAAATTCTCATTCTTAGCATCACTATTTATGGGTTTGACTATGAATGGTGTGAATTTTTTTTGGTCAAATTCCTGTGAGATATCCTTTTAGGAGATGAAAGGGAGATTGACATTAGCATCAGTATTGATAATACCAGCATAGGGAAGGACCTACACTATGAATTGGAGACCCCAACTGTCAGGATTAGAGTAGTGATGACATATGTGAATAGATTTGTGGAATGTGCACCATGGAAGATGAGGCCACATGATTTGAACTACAGGATGCACAATCTAGATTTTTGTATAGTCATTCATGATTTTCATTTTTTTACACACTACTTACTGTGAGAGAATTTTTTTTATATATAAGGATTATAAAAACCTCAGGTTTATATTTACACATCATGTTATAAATCTACAGAAGATAATTTGGGTGGAGTACCTATCATCTTTTGACTTTTAAATTTCCTACATTCATAGGAAAGGAAATGTTGTGGCTGACGCAGTGATTAGGAGGACTTGGATATAGGTAGTTCATTAGGTCAGTAGTGGGTTTAATATTATGGGATTTTTCTCTAAAATTCACTTTTAGATTCATGATAGTTAGGGGTATAATTCCCTATCAACCTCGGTTGTGACCTATAAACTACTAAATAGAGTAAGTATGAGGAAGCAATCAGATTTGGAAGTCCTAGTATTGTAGGAGAGTGTGGTAGGTGAGGATCCACCTATCGGTTGGACCATAGGTGTTGATGAGATCATGCTTGTCCATGTTCGTGTTTGGGTTACAATAGACATACGTGAAGTGCTGATGTTAGAGTTTCATACCTCATCATGGGATGTGAACTCAGGATTCACCAAGTTGTAATGTTACTTATGTTGTCAATACTAGTAGTCACACATGAAAAGAGAACTAGTTTATTTTCCTACGAGGTGTTTCAAGTGTCTGCAAGTGAAGGTTGAACATTAGCGATAAGGTAGACATTTATAGCAATTTAATATTCTCGAGTCAATATGGGATGAAATTGTGATGGATTTTTTGAACGGTTTAACATGGTCATTGCAAAGTAATGAAGTTGTATGCGTTGTTGTAGGCATGCTCACAATGGTTTCACATTTCCTATTGATCAAGGAGACCATCATTGTGTATGAGCTTGGTAGGTTGTATATTTATGATATAGTATGCTTCCATGGGGTCATGTGAACTATAATTTCAGATAGGGACACCCTCTTGACATCTATTTTAAGGAAGAGTTTTTATATTGGTTTGCTAGCACATGTGATTCTGATCACAACATACCACCCTCTAGATTGAGGGCCAGTCAGAATGTACGATAAATTTTATAACGGAAAATATGTAGGCATGATTACTTGATTTTGAGGGCTGTTAAGAGAGGAATATACCCCCGGTTGAGTTCACCTACTATAAAAAACATTCATACGATGAAACAGATGGAACTTTATGAGGATGTTTACAATAGGCCTTTCATATCATTCATGTGTAGGTTAGAGGTAGTTGAGACAGATTTAATCGGACAACGTCTCCTATAAGTGACTTCTAAGCATGTCCAGCTGGTCAAAAGTGGATTCCTATGACACCGTCTCATTAGAAATCATATGGAAATCTTTACAGATGCCCTATAGAGTTTTAATTTAGGGATTAGGTCTTCTAACATGTTTCACCGAGGCTGAGAAATAGACAGATCAAGAGATATGGTAGGCTTTCACCATGATATGTCAGGTTTTTTGAGGTTTTGGAGAGAGTGGGCCAGTAGCCTATCTACTTCAATTACCTTAAAGGTACTAATCCATTCATGATTTCTTCCATTATTTCAGTTACACCATTATCATTGGGACATGTCACTCATTTTTTAGCCCAAGGAGGATGAATTATAAGAAAATACATCCATTGAGGAGGATCATGTTCATATCGTTTAGTGTCTGAAGATGTTCTTAGACGAATGTTGACCACTCTTCCTAAGGAAATTCAGGAATTAATTTCATTAATGGGGGAGGTTGTAAGAATCAATGTTTTTATATGAGGTATGGATCCCATTCTTTTCAATTTTAATGCTTAAATTTGGACTAATGTGAATTACCATTGTGGTCATGAGTATATCGGGGGTGTCCATACCTTGTGTAGAACTTGAAACCCATGTTATGGGATGAAATATGTCTAGTAAATAGATATTGTAAACCATTCATAGTAGGATACATGGTTAAAAAACCATGTTAATGGGGGAAGTGAGTAAGGGAAGTCCTCACTGTTAGGCCAAACCAAGTGACCTTGGTCACATGACCATGCAGAAACCTCTTCAATTTTAATAGATATTTTTTTAACAATTTTTTCAGGGTTATTCCAAATATTCTAGGAAACCATGTGTCTTACCCTTTTCCTATATTGGACCTCAAAAATTAATTCACGGTTTACCAAACAGTGAAACTAAACCCTATGACCCCTATTAGTTTTGTAAAATTATATTTTCATTAATTTAATTAAAAATAATTTTATGAACTAATTTTAGTCTTGTATCCTACACATTAATGTAAGATTTTGAGATATTTATTTTTATAAATAATCTTGTATTTGAGCTGGTTCCTATGTCTGATATTTGATTCTAGTGAACAATGTCTCATTAGATCATCATCAGTGAGTAATCGATTCCATTTTATCCATTCATCATTTGATTTGGTATCGATGATGCTTTTTAGATTTAGGCTCATCTGAAAAAATTTCATGTTATTTGTTTCTTCTTATTTTTCCCCCAATCTAAGACGAATTAGCAGTTGATACTAGATGAGAACTCCACTACCGAGCTATGATATGTTATCAATATAGTTTCCATGAGCGTTGGTGCATTATTAGGAAACCTACCATTGTACCACATGCTATAATTTCCCATACAACCCAAAAATTTAATTTGTTAAATTAATTAGATGAATTGAACATTTTATGGATTTCCTTATAGGTTCCATTGAGAGGTGTTGGTAGTTATTTCCCTAAACTAAGTCCATCCGTGGGGTGTTCCATGCCTATGCCTCGGTTTTCCCTTTGAAGAACCACCGAAGGGGTGTGTTCTTGAGATTTCAAAGTTAAAGGAATCTCAATTATACTTAAATGAAATTTAATTTCGTAGCTATGATATGCACTACCTCATTTTCATATTGTTTCACTAGAATAGAATACAAATATTAAAATTTTATTACTTTAAAGATTTAATAGGAATATTTGGAAATGAGTTGGTTAACTAATTTGATAATCTTAATAGGAATTGTGAAAAATGAGTGGGTATACTAATTATATTGTCATGAACTTGAATTTTGATATGTGGGTGGGTATACTAATGATGGTTTTCTAAATGATGAATACATATATGATCTGGTAGACTCATATGGTATGAAATGATAAATGGTTTGACATATAATGATTAAAGAGATTTATTAGATATTATTCCCTCTATAATGAGATGGTAGTGGACACCTTTTAGAGATTATGCTTCATGGGTCATGATTTTATGGGTTTCATTGGGCCTTGAGACCCCTTATATCTGTCTTGCATGCACTCACAATGGAGATGATCTTAGGACTCAAAAAAGAGCCTTTACCAAGATTCCATAGAGATTCTCAAGGGAATCGATGATGATGCCTTGGTATTATGCACCTTGTATCTATCCCTTCATGATCTACACTTTGATTATATTTTACAATCATGAGAAGCGTGTTATGCATTGTAGAACGACACAGTTATGGATTTCCAGACACTTTCGGATGTACCGAAGGAAAATGTTTGATGGGATATTTATCGGTGTATAGAGAGGTTTTTTTGGTTATTCCTATTTCATTTATAGTTTCCTTGTCAGGAGAATGAAATTTGTCTTGTATGAGTCCTTAAGAGGCTATTTGGAATAACATTCTTGTTGAAGTTAATGTTCCATGAGTACCTTATTATTGATAACTACTACCATGTTTTATATTCAATGCTTAGTTTATATTGAAAAGTTTGAAATGAATCAATATTTGGGTGGTTACCTATGTGGATTGTGTCTCATGCCTAGTTCAGAATGTAATTGGGTACCTAAACAAAATATTTTGATTTAGGTAGAGACAGGGGAAAGCACATAGAGTTTGAGGGTTGATTTTGTATCATGTTTAGAAGCTTGGGAATACAGGATCAAGATAAGTATTATGATTATATTCCAAGATATCACATTTGGTATTTTTTTGGATAAATATATTTTATTTTATTTCATTGTATTTTTTTTGACTCATTACTTTACATATGGAATGCATCATCATAATCCTTTCATATGATCCTTATTTTGAGGTTGCTTATATATTCCTATTATATATGTATTTTCTTCTTGTTTAACTAATTCCTCTATCTATATGTTGTGTTATTTCAACTTTGTTACACTTAGGTGATGAGGGAATAATATACCCATTGACACAACACATCCCTCGCGGCTAGTCGGAAGCCTCTAGAATTTGGGGAGATGCGCTTCAGGCCATGTATCCATCTAAGCTCGGGGCACTGTTGAGTGGCATCTGTGTCTGGATTATTACAATTATCTTGGTGACTGTAATTCAAGATAATGATTTAAATTTATGTACAATCTTATTCACCTTAACAAATATATCACACATATCCAATATATTTATTTTTCAAAAAATGTTTCTATAAACATAAACACCTTAAAAAATAATCAATAATTACTAGTCGTCTATGTTCACTTAATTATTCAATCAAAAGATTCCTTTTAAATTATTAAATCTAAAAATGTATCAAATAATTTTACAGATTTAAATGTATTTAAAGGTAATGTAATCCAATTTTTATCTATTTCTGTATTGGTAAAAATAAATAAATAACCCAATATATTATTGGAATGAAATATTGTTTAAAATATAACATATGATTAATATAACACCTATATGAAACTAATAATAAAAATTAGAAAACAAAATATATTTTGAAAAAAAAAATCACGATGTATGTTATCTTTAGTGAATATAATGTGAAATGTAAAATATCTGGTAAAAAATAACACTATAGTTATATATTCAATTATATCATTGAGAAATAGAAAATTATAAAAAAACATATACAAATAAATAAAATAGGGATCTTATTGGGTTAAATTTACTTTTAATAAATTTTATAAATAACAAAAAATTGATGAATAAATGAAAATAAAATAACAAATATAAAAGAATCAAAATGATTAAAAATGAGTGAATGAATAAATTTGTAGTGAAATATTTATTAGATTAGTTAAATTTGGAATAACAGATCAATTTTGGCATTTAAATTTATTTCATATATAACAAATATAAAACTAGATAAGATTATTCAACTAAATAGAATAAATATTATTAGATGAAAATTTCATTATTTTGAAATACATTAATTGAAGATAATGATCATAATGTAATATATATATATACATAATGAGTCTATATTAGAAAGAAATATAAAAAATAAACATTACTATCTATGATACAAAGAAAGAAAGTTATACCCTAGTGTTTTGATAGAGGGGAGAGAATGATATCTTCAGGAGATGTGGTTTGTATTGAAGGGATGTTAGGGTGATACTAGGGTTGGGATAAAGTTTAGGGGATAGAATCATTTTAATTTGGTGGATAAGATGAAGGAGAGGGTATGGTGATTCATGGACATGAATTGAGGGTAGTAGAGGGATTAACTATGTGAGTGTCTTTATCAAGCTATGATATTGAGGGGAGGGTGTGTGGAGGATCAAGAAGAGGGGGAAACGATGTAGTGGGATCAAGAGTACCACATGGAGAGATGTGTTAGTATAGATGGTGGTTAGGGGGGAGGGGATAATGTGAGTGAATTTAGGGATTAATTAGATGTGGTATGTTACGAACTGACCTATGTTACCCTCAATCCTGGAACTCAACCAAACTTGTCACATAACCAAAGGGTATTCTTGATCCCCATAGGCTGGTGAAAAGCACTTGGTCATCGAATGATACAAACGATGAAATGATTTAAAGTAACTTGAAAAACCAAATTATATACATATATAGGCCAAGAAAGGGATAGTGGAATAATAACAAATGCATATGCCATAACTGCAATAAAACTGAACAGAAACAGAAAAACTATAATAGAAGAAAAACCCAATGGACAAGTCAAACTACAATGGACTATAAGAAACAACTACTCCAAAATATAGCATGGACAAACTCCCACTATCTCACCACAATAACAAAACCAGCTGACATGAACCTTGCTGCCTCACTATGGAGCCTGGGATTTCCCTTCATCAGAATACAAAAAAAGGTCTAGAAACCACTGAAGAAGTGTGCAGGGTGTGATATAACAATCTCAATAGGATCCTACCCAGGTGTTCCATAACAAGTCCCTATATAAAAATTCCTATATTTTCATTTCAAAATAAAACATGGAATGATAATAATTAAATATGTTTTAAAAAAACATTATATCCATTTTCATTTTCTACAGTTCTACACAAAAGTAGATATCTCAATTTCAATGTATGTTTTCCACACCATTTTTCATATGCATAATCATGCATATCAAGGGTAACTTAGAAATCCATGAAGTATAAAACAAAATAACATGTATCACAACACCACAGAATACTATAGAACTAGGAACCACACTACTCATACCACAATAATCATGTAAAAAAACTGATCCAAGAACACATGACAAGAATGTAGTGGAATATCCCCTAAATAAACCCCCCAAAATGTCACTATCGGTCCCCGAGAACAAGATGAATTTGAAATTGAGGGAAACCCAAAGATAAACCTCCTTGTTAATCAAAATTTATTGCACTATAGAATCAAGCTAAACCTTCCACCTAAGTACTAAAGGTAACCCATGTTCTATTTTTCAAAATTCATTTCATTTTCTTGAAAACCAATCAATCCCATTTCACAACCCATTTATCAAAATCTAGGGAAAACCCATTTTTATTTCAAAACACTTTTTTCACACACAATCAAATATTTCCAATTTTATAAATCAATTTACAATGAAATATTAATCACGGTCCTTATCATGGGCTATAGAGAGAACCTCCTACATCAAAACATTGGTCGCACACACCCACAACAGGATCCCTAAATAATGAAACCCCAATAATGACGAAGAAGGACCTAGAATCAAATCCACATCACATTATTGATCTAAACATAACCACAAGATTTTTGGAGTAAGAGGGGAAACTTGCATACAATGAAGAAAAACACCAATTGAAAGACAACCAATGAATGAAAAGCCCTTCGGAATAAGATCTCACATCAAATCTAGATGAAACCAAGAAGAAAAATTCAACTAAGATCAACAAATCAGACAATGCAATGCTAAGGAGCTATTATGATCAACCATAATGAAGAATGAGAAAAAACACATACCTCCAGAGATGCACTGCAGCCAAAATAATGATCCAAGTCCAATTCAATTGATCATGAAGTAGTGGTTCCTAGGAAAATTGTCTAGGGAGAGTTATGCTTCAAGAACCAATAGGTTTGGAAAGAGTAGACCGAGAGAAACACCCAAATACATGACTTAAAACTATGTACAGGCTGGGTCACGATGTGTACCCAATATTCATGACGTGTAGTCCACAATATAAAAGTTATGATGAAAAACTCATCGCTTAGGGTTAAAAATCCCTAATTTAAACCCTACAAAACATGTACCCACCATTGACGACATTTACTTGATCATAGTGTGATCTCCCATATCAAGACTTGTACACAATGGCTAGTACACGATGTGTACAAGTTCCTAGTAGCATGTACATGATTTTTACCTGAGGTAAATTATTTGTACCTTCTCTATATCTTTTAGAATATCAATAAAACCACTCCTAAGGACATGAACTAGAAGGTAAATTAGAAAAGGTACAAACATACCCGATCAAGGTAAAATGATGTTACAGACTCCCCAAAATAAATAATTTCCATCACCGGGAATTCTCGTGGAGGTTGTAACTCTTGAAAAAGGGTGAGTCCACAACTCCCTCATCAATAACTCTTGTTCCTAAGAATCATGATAAACTAATCATTGTTTCCACTGAACTCTGACCAATGGAATCTATTTCCCATGAAATAATTTTTTCTGAGAGTCAACGATCTCAACTGGCTTTCTCCAGGATTGAAGCATATGACTCTAACTCAATTTTTTCCAACTAAAAATGTGAGTGGGATTAGGGTCACACATCCAAAGCTGAGATATGTAGGAAAGATTAGGGATTCCGTTCAACTGAACAAGAAAATATAATGAATTAGTATCTTTTGCATGACACTCGGTGATCTCCAATTGTCTAACATATCTCAGATATTACTTTCCCTATTTTCGAAGCCAACAGAGACCCAAATGGGGAGAAACCTTCAAGAAAGCCCTTTTCACCCAAAAAAACAATGGATAATGTCACCGATCAAAATATGATTATTGTTGACTCCAGGTTGAAACAAGACCTCGCATCACATCCCAAATCATTAAAGATGTCCTCTAAACCAAACTTGTTCCAAACAATGCTATTTCTCCCACATGGTCCCATCAATTATGTGATCTTCACGGGAGAACACAAAACACCTCAAAAGGATTCATTCGTATCAATGACTGATAATTTTTATTATTAAAAAACATAGAAAGTCCAAAATGGCTATCCCATGATCCTATAAAATCCATGACATGGGAAAGAAGCACATCCTCCATGATCTGAATTACTGGCTCTTTCTGACCATCCATCTAAGGATTGTAGGCCATGATCTATTTTATCTAATTTCCCATTTCATCTTTTAGACTTCTCCAAAACTATGACGTAAACATAGGATCCCTATCTGAAAAAATGGCATAAGGAATCCAATGTTACCTCACAATATATTGCATATATAGATTACCCCAATCTACAACATTAGTGGTGTCTTGGATAATAAGTAAATGAATAGGCTTCATCAATTGATAAAAAATCACCTGTATAGAGTCTTTTCTCTCAGGTGTCCATGGAATTATAACAAAACATCCATGGATACCTTGTCGAATTTCTAAACTGGAACCAGAAGAGGCTAAAGAAAACATGATGGTTTCAAATTCTCTCCCCTTTTCCAATTGAGGCTTTAACAGTAGGACAAATAATCGGCATTGTCATGCTTCATAATCGGACAATAGAATATTCCTCTCATGTAATAATACATATTCTTAGAATCAGGATGAATGATCCATGAAGAGATATGATAATCAAAAAAAATACTGAACTTCTCATAGGTGCTTGGATGACTACTCACTTCATGAAGTGAATCGTGCCATCTGAAAAAAGAGACCAACCAGAAATAGTCTTCCCACCGTAAATGATTTCTCGAGTCTTCTAAAACTCACCATCCTAGGGCTGACATTGTAAGATGGACTCCAAGAGATACGATGAAAGATGAAAACTAGTCAGAACCATAAATAAAACACCCCCTAAACGTCCATGTGAAACTAAGAAAAAATCACCCTCAGAGTCCACTCCTCCATTGATTCCAAAATAGCTTGTGAAGGTAAATTCCCACATAGTGAATCTTCAAAAAATTTACCATTCCATAGGATATATGTGATTTTGAAGTCAAATGTCTAAGGTATTATATACATCATCTCTTTCGAAGATTCATGTCATTCTGAGTAAATATATAGATCATACTCTTATGATCATAGAAGACTGTGAATTTTTCCCCATAGAGATAGTGAAAACATCATTTAAGTGCATTCATCACTATAATAATGTCTAAATCATGAGTGGGGTAGGTCTTCTCATGTGCATGGAGATAAAGAGAGCCTTATGTTACCACATAATCATCCTGCATCAGCATACATCCCAAACAAGAACAAGATGCATAAAAAAGAACCATGTACCCCTTACTTGGCAAAGGTAAGATCAGAATAAGAGTTGATTTTAGAAGTAATTTTAGTTCATCAAAATAAGACTGACACGTTCACAGCCCATGAAAATTTCACCACATTCCTAGTAAGATAAGTCAAAGCTCTGTCCATCTTGGTGAAATCTGTGATGAACCATTGGTAGTATCCTGCAAGACCATGGAAGATATCAAATTTCAATGACATTCGATAATTCCATCTAAGACATTATGTCTTTTACCTTATTTGGATAAACTGATAATACATTCATAAAAATTATATGCCCCAAGAACATATTTTTTTTTGAATCTTGAAACTACATTTTCAAATTATTCTCTATAAACAACAGTTACTCAAAATTACCAACACCATACTAAGATGGTTCTCATTCTCATGATCAGATTTTGAGTAAACCAGAATATCATCCATGAACACTAATATAAATTTGTTGTCATATTAGTGGAATATCTAATTCATCATATCTATAAAAACTTCTATAGAATTGGTCAAAGAAAAATGCATCACAAGATATTCAAAATAGTTATACCTTCATTGGAAGGACTTATTTTGTATATCAGACACTTGAACTCTGAGATGATGATAACCAAACCGATGATCATTCTTCAAGAGCCACTTTTTCACCATTAACTGATCAAACAAATCATCCACATGTGGAAAAGGATATTTTTTCGTATCCATTTCTTTTTTCAACATTCAATAGTCCACTCATAAATGAAGTGACCCATTTTTGTTCAAGGAAAATATCATAGGGGATTCCTAAGGTGAAAATCTATGGTGAATAAATGTTTTTCCAATAGGTTATCCAACTAAATAATGATCTCTTTCTACTCCACTGGTGTCACGCGATAAGAAGGAATTGATATCGACTATGTACAAAGAACCAGGACAATTATAAAATATTCTCCTCTTCCTGGATGAATACTGTAGAAATAATATGAGAAAACATCAGGGAAATTCCTAACAAAAATACGAACACCATCAATAGAAGAAACTCCATTTGGATCAAACACAATAGTAACCAACCAAATCCTAAGATCTGTGAGGAAAGGTCCTGCATGACCAGACCATGGGTCCCACTCTTACTGAAACACACAAGATCTCCCATCAGAAGTTAAAAAACGTTCCAATGATAAAAATAAACCTCAAATAAATGAGAGACATGCCAATCCATACTGATGATGACATCAAACATATCTAGACCAAGAATCCAAAAATTTAAGACCAACTCTGTATCGTCTATCGTTAACGAACAAGGACAATGAAACCCCTTCTCATTACACTTTCCAAGAGGTATTGATAACTCAATTGTAAAGGGAATATGTTTCATTGGATGTTTAAGTGCATCAACAAAGCATATAGTTTTAAATGGGTGGGAAGCACTAGTATCAACAATGAAATTGTTACGAAAGATGAAATAATAAGTGTACTTCTCATTGTTTCCAGACAAGCATCAACATCCATTGGACACTCCTCCACTGTGTGTAAATTCTTCACTCTTATGGCCTATGGATGGAGCCCAGAATTTTTTCCTGCTTATAACTTCACCACATTTTCCTTTGGAGCGAACAAACCCTGAATATTATGAGGCGTATTTATATACTGATATAAATGTTGTTGATGACCAACACATCCACACCTAGTGCATGTCTTTGTGGTAATTGGGAAATTACATCTATTATATCCTCCCTTGCCACACTGATATAAAGTCAGAGGCCCAATGACAGCTAAAACTGATAGTTTAGAGGAGGCTTGATACTGAGAACCACCTCTGAAACCTTTGTTATGGTCCTACCACTTACTCTTATTATCATGCACACCACTAAAGCTATCACTAAATGGAAGAGAAGTGGTAATAACACCGACCTTTTTGTACATGATCATTTATTACATAATAGTTCTATCTACCATCTCGGTGTAGGTATAATGTTTCATCATAAACACATGTGATTTGATGTCCGTTCACAAACCCTATAGATATTTATGAGCCTTTGGGTGGTCGATTTTTACCACATCCGGAAAAAAGAAAAATATCTCAGCAAAGAGGATGGTGTATGCTGACACCAAATGATCTCCCTACTACAATGATAGGAACTCCAGAAGATTTTCCATCATCAGAGACTCTGGATAAAACTACTAAAAGAAAAGGGTTTTTAAACACTTCCAATCCAAGCCCACGTGTCTATTTTCATTGACCATAGAGTCCCACTAATGCTTGACAGAACCATCAATCTTAAATGCTACACAATTTACCTTGATATTCTAAGGTTTCTCGATAAATTATGAGGTTTGATTGCTCTTTTCCAGAAAATCCTCCACCTCTTGGGGATCAATCATTCCCTTGATGGATTGTTTCTTCACGAACATTAACTCATGTGATCACTCTCTCTCTCCTCCAACTCCTGGTTGTACCTCAACAACGGAATTCTGAACCCGTGGTATATCCTGATCAATGGTATGGACATCCTATATGATATTTTCGATGAAATTATGATATATAGGTGGGTTCCCTTGAAGAGTATTTGTTTTACCCTCTTGAGGAACTCGTGGATGACGTCTCAGAAGGGATATTGTTGTACACCTAAACATAAGAACAATTAGACATAAAAAAATCATAGTTCAAACTATAATACCCATTAGGAAAAATGGATTTTTTTAAAAAAGTCATTACTAGAGACACATAACCAAACATCCCATGGTAACTTGAGTCATGTTACGTTAAGAGTTGGCTAGGAACTTATCACAACATACCTCTCAAGTCCCTAAATCATATATCCAGTCTAACAGATGTCCCAAGAAAAATATTCTTGAGGAAATACCTACTCAGATACCAAATTATAATGAACTTACCCATGTTACCCTCAAACTCGGTGCTTGACCTGATCTGTCACATTCCTGAAGGGTGTTCCCGAACCCCACAGGATGGTGATAAGCACTCATGCATCATGGGAAAAAACTGAGGGAATGATTTTTACCATCCTAAATAACCACATGGAATACATATATTGTGAAATAAATGAAGAGTGGGAGACTGAAAAATACATAGGCCATAACATCAAGAATACACAGAAAAAACATAACCACAATAATAGGACAAAAACCCAATGGATAAGTCCAACAGAAAAATAATACAAGCAACAGGTACTCCAAACAATGGCATGGACAAACTCCCACAAGTTCACCACCGGTTACCCAATCAGCTGAAACGAACCTCACCACCACACTATGGTTCTTTTCCTTTCCCTATACTGTATGAAAAACATTTGTCTACACACCACTGAATAAGTGAAAATGGTGTGATCTAACTGGTTCAATAAGATCCCACCTTGGTTTTCCATATAATGTCACTTTATAAAAAGTATTATATGACCATTTTAAAATTAAACAATTCATAATAATTAATAAACAAGTTTTATAGAAAAATGGTAAGAATTTTTCTTTTCCATAGTTCAAAACAAAATCAAGTATATCATTTTCAAATCATATTATCCATATCATTTTTCCCAAGCATAAAAATTATTATAAAGGCTAAATCAAAAATCCAAGGAGTACAAAACAAAACAACATGTTTCCCAACACTATGAAATACTTCTGATCTAGGTAGAAGACTACTCGTACCACAATAATCAAGTGCACCAAAAACTGATCCTAGAACATATTCCTTGGAAGCATAGGAATACCCCTTGATTAAATCCCCCAAAATGTCACTATCGTTCCCCGAGAATTACAAGACTAGGAAATTGGATAAATACACAAGATAAACCTCCTGGATAATCATAATGTAATGGGTGGTTACCTCAAGATAATCCTTCCACCTAAGTACTCAAGGTAACCCTTGTGGTCTTTTTAACAATTAATTTCAATGCATTTAAAATCATTCAAAACCATTTAACTATACATTTATCAGAATCCAAGGAAACCCATTTTTCGTTCAATATGAAATTTCAAAACATACAAAGAATCATGCATATTTCATATATCAATTTACAAAACATTATCAATCAAGATCATTATCATAGGCAACAGATGAAACCATGTACATAAGAAATTTGGTCACACACGACCACAATAGGATCCCATAGTGGTGAGAACCCAAAGATGAAGCAAAAGGACTTCGAATCAAATCCAAATCACATGAAAAATCCAAAACTAAACAAAAGAAGTTAGTGAAAGAGGGAAAACCCACATATCTTAAATAAGAACACCCTCTGCACCCCATCCAATTATGGGAAATGCCTTCAGAATAAGATCTTATAATAGATCCAGAGGAAACCAAGTAGAAGAATCCAATAGAGATAAGTAAATCCCAAAATGAATTTCTAGGGTGTTATCATGATCAACTACAATGAAGAACTAAAAGGAAAACATACCCATAGAGAATCACAGTATACATAATGATGATCCGAAGATGATTGGTATGATATGGAAAGTGTGGAACCTCTAAATATTTTCTAGCAAGAGACATGGTTTGAGAGAGAAGAGGTCTAGGAATAATAGACCAAGAAAAAATTCCAAATGCATGAATTAATATTGAGTGTCAGCTGGGCCATGATGTGTAGTCCATGCTGGATTATTTCTCCAAAAAACTTGTTTCCTTGGGTTAAAACTTCATCATGTATACCCTACATGATGTGTACCCACCATTCACGATGTGTATTTGTTCACAGCGTGATCTCCCCTATCACATCATGTAATCAACAACTAGTATACAATGTATACCAGTTCATAGTAGAAAGTATAGGACGTGTACCTCAGGTACACGATGTGTACCTGATCTGAAACCTTTAGAAAATCCATAAAACCACTCTAGAGGACTTAAAACAAAAGGGAACATTGAAAAAAAGGAAAAACATACCCGATCAAGGTAACATGATGTTTCATGGTTTAAAATAAGTGGCTCTAAAAATGGAATCGATGGAAATAAAAAAAACTAAAAAAATTACTAATATATTGTGGTTTCATGTTATGTGATTCTAAAAACTCAATGCATATATATTATTCAGAATTTTTTGGTAGTTATTTACAACTACAATGAATAATCTACCAAAAATATATAGTATAACACACCTAATCACTCACAAAAACACATCGAAAAATCCATTTCAAATGATTTTCTTCATGAACTACACATTTCTATGTATTCAACCCATATATATATACATGAGAGGATTTTTAATGTTTTTTGTTAGATATTTTACTTCCATCACCACTATAATATCTACCCATAGGATTCCTTATAAACTTAGAGACCCTTTTATAATATGTTATTAATATGACTTAATTTTTTAAATTAAATTCATAGATGACGAATTTATATGTTTAAAGTGGGGTTTAGTTGAAAGGGAAAATATTTATGAGTGGAGGAAATAGTAATGAAAGAGGGATAGGTGATTCAAAGGCAATAAGATCCTAATGGCTGAATATTTTATTCCTCATGCACTTTTGTGGACATAAACTATCTAGTGGTTTTACATTGATGTTTTCATGGGTATCTATTAAATTTTTATGTTTAAAAAGTTATTTTACATTTAAAAATATCAAAAAATAAATCACCTTACTAGGTATTAAGGGATCAGTTCATTCCATTCAATATTTTGAGAGATCCCCCTATTTTTATGACCCCTTGAATGAAAGAATAAATAATAAATATGATTTTAAATCAGGGTTTGATAGTAGTTCACAGTTATTTAATAAAATGATGGGATTACATTATCGGATGGGTTTCTATTATGCCTATAAAAGATGTATGAATCCCCAAACCACTTATTCATCAATATTTTTAAATCAATTTACAAATCATGATCTTTATTCACATAATGATACTATTTGGTTGTTACTACCAATCTTTAGATGATGAGACATTATTATTCCTTGGGATTATGTTTCATCTTGGGGTAGAGGGATAAACTATTGTTTTCCTCTACCCTAGGTTTAGGAATATATAAAATAGTTGAATGTATTCCTTATATGAGAATAAATATGTAGTTCATCATAGATTATTATAGGTGAACCCTTATTTTCAATCATATATTTTCTATAATATGTTAGTAAAGACATGTGGTAGAGTGATTAAAACCATAAAAATGTTTTCCTTTACAAAAATCCAATTATAGTTTATATTCTACATAAAAAATCTATGTTTGAAAATGCCTTGTCTATTTGTGGATAATTATGACATAGCTATGTTTCAGGGATTTTATCTATGTCTATTAGTGATTTGAAAACCATGATATAAGAAACTATACATGATAAATTTTATTTATATGATGTGAATGTGAATTTATATTCATTATTTATTATTTATGACAGTGTCTAACTATTTTCATGATTCCCTATTTATAAGAGTCCATTTAATTTTACTAATTTTATTCTATGTTTGGGGTTTACTAATGTGAATAATTATATATTTTATGTGTTTTAAGGTTTTCAGCCATATTAATTTAATGTTATGACTTGAATTGATGACTTTATATTACTTTGTCTTCATTTTTTCTATATCTATTAAATTAATTTTTTATGGGAAATCTAGAGACATAGTTGTGATTTATATTTCATATTAAACCATTTAAAAACAATTTATATGTTATTTAATGGGTAATGGTACAACAACAACTCATATAGACATATTATTTTGTAAAATTATATTTCCTCCTGATAAGTAGATATTCATTGTATATGGGAAGATTTATATATATATATAGGTATATTTCAATATATCTATTTTTTCAACATGTGATATTAGTGGAATATGATGTGAGGATGGATGTGTGGATATATATAATTACATTTCCAATTTATGATGAATTTTTCCTCTGATGTGTGGATTTATTTATGAATATATACTATTTTATTTCCAAATTTTGTGGATATTGACCTCCTAGATGAGGATTAATACAAGTATATATTTATAGTGATCTCATATAGAGGGTGAGATTACATGAGTATCTTATGGTGGATAGGTTTTCAAGGGTGAACTAGTGTCACAGATTGGATCCTGTGTATATATCAAAGAATATATTGTTGATATTAAATATATTTTATTACCATAATATTAAAGAATTATATATGATTTTAGACATTATGTAAAATCCTGTTTTGTTTTTATTCAAAAATTTTGGTGATAAATTAATTAATAATTTGAATGTTTAATTTTACTTTTTAATACTTCAATATAAACTTGTTTTTATGACAGACAATAAGGGGTATGGTGGTTTCCTCATACTAGGTATGATGTACTCAATAATTATATAGGTTCATATCATATGTGTGTAGAAATTGATATATAGTATTTAGATAAATATACGGGTTATATATATGAGGGATAATAAAAAATTAATCTAGCGTCATGGTGAATGGGAGTGGTTGTTGATTTTCCCTTATAAAGATGATGTCAAATTGAATCCCATAGTTGTTTTGATATCAAGGATTTAAATATAAATCCTTTATGTATAGTTTACTACTTTCATTCATTTTGGATCATGAATGTGGTATGGGTCATCATAACAACCATTTTTTAGGGGGAAGTTTGTTGAGGATGGTACAAGATGATTGAGTGAAATAAGAATTGATAAACCACTTGAATTGTTTATCAGTTACTTTATGATGAATACTTTTATCAAAATAATCATCTTAATGTCAATATTTATTAATTAATATAGAATAATCGTGGAATATGTTATGTAATTGAGGATATATCATGATTTATTGAAATTACTTTTATTACATAAATTTTATTAGATACAATTAATATAAAGATAGATGGTTTGAGATGGGTCAGTAAGAGAAATTTTAAATAAAAATGGATATTTTCTACCTATAAACCTTATATTATGTTTTAAAGAAATCAATATTTTATGAATATAGTTCTCAGGGGAGTTTGGGAACATGATTTTCACATATGGATCACAACATGGGTGAAGGGGATTCCAATGGGTAGAAGTAACATTATGGATAAATAGTATCATGGGAATATTTATAAGGATGTCTAGGTGGATGTGTTACTCTTATTTTCAACATGAGATCACAATGTTTACATATCTACTATAGTCATTTTGGACACACTAGATCCAAATATCCCTTTGAGATAGGGTATTCAAATCAATGTGGTTGATATGGTCATATTAAAAGGTCTTATATCTCTAATCCTTCGAAGAATTTAAGAACATTACTATAATAGAGATAAACCTCACATTTACAACATAGTGGATAAGAAACTATGGGAAACCAAAATATATATATAACATATAGTGAGTAATCCAATTAGGAGGAAAGAGTTTTTAGTTAATGGAGCCTCTTTATTTGTAGCGATTTCAAAACTATTATAATCATAACATCCCTACTAGAGACATTCCTATAATGAAATCATGGACATGTTTTGAGTATTATTATTCAATTATGATAGGAACTATTCTATTTTCTTATACCCATTAATTTACTATTCTAATATAAAAGTTTTCCCATTGTTATATTTCTAGACAATTTTAATGTCACATGGTATTTGAGAAGACCAAAAACCTATTCCAACCTGTTTGTTTTTATTTTTTTATTTTTTTATTTTTTTACATAAATAAAAATTAGGGTCATGAAGGAATAGTGTTTTAAAAAATTTTGGATACAACATAAGATACAATGTATCATTTAAAAAATCCAGAAAAAAATCAACTTCTTTAATGGAGTTAAAAACCATAGGACGGCCTTGACCAATAACAGGATTGTTCATTTCCACAATCCCTATTAAAAAGTGATTTTTAAAACATATGGTGAGTGATTAAAAGAAAAGTAATGGATCTTAAAATAAATGTTATAGACAAATTTGGTTTTAACTATTCTTAAAAAGTGTAAATCACGACATATAATTTGAATGAAAAAAGATTATACACATATCATGAGTTGTTAAGATAAAGAAAAAAATATTTTCTATGGAAATATTAATACACTGATTCCTTGGTGGAGACAAATAGCTATTTCACAAAATAAATATGTTTTATTTTATAATCTCCTCAGATATGATAAGTAATTTTTGGAAGATATTGGATTATAACATAATGTCACAACATACTACAAAGGAAACATAACATGATGTACCTAGTCTAATAAGGGATTAGATTCACTCAATAAACACAGTGTGCTTTGTATAACATCTCATGAACCATACATGGTGTCTTATTTAATAAATACCGAATGAATCATAGGAATATATAATTTTGGTCCCACTAGTATCATAATTTATAAAGACCAATTACGGGGTTTGGGTTCATTCCACTTACATTTCCTTCATTACTATAATGAACATGTGAATTTACATGGAATTATATAATCATAGAAACATATTCTTTTTATCATAAATATAATGAAACACTTACTAAAACCATGAGAATATATTTTCAATACATAAAAGTGGAATTATTTTTTCATGGTTTTTTAAAGAAATACACAATAATAGGAAGAATTTGTGAAATAATAATTTTTTGAAACATGAAAACCATGGTTAGAGAAAGAATAAGAATATTCAAGTGTTTAAAATTAAAATTTAATTTTTTTTATGAAAATGGCTATGTTGAAGAATAACATAACCATAGAGTGATATGTTTAGAATGGAAAATCAATATTTTTAAATTTATAACATATAAATATGGTTTTCGAAATGAAGAGTTAATCATTCAAATTTCCACATATATTTTCAGAATATTAAAATGAGATATGTAAGAATAAAAAAAAAATTATGAATATAAATATTTATATAGAAATATAAATATGTGTGTTTGGGTGTGTATATACCAATTTGAAAATAAAAAATATTTTACCTTAAACAATAAATTCAAAAATTCAATAACATACCTTACACTCATATAGGTAGAATAAAAATTTGTTAAACATTAAAAGTATTTTTATAAAAATAAATCTCATGGGATGAAATAAAATTCATTTGAAAACATAGTATTTACTTTTTAATCATTAAAGTGTAGGTTTTTTTAAATATATAATTACCTTACCTTTAAACCATGGTGCATACTATTTCTCCATAGAAGTGATTCACAATATGGAATCCTTAAAAACCAAAAAAATTAAAAAATAGGGTTGCATCTATTATTATCAATGCTCAAAAACTAATGTATAACAACCCTCATCCGAATTTGAACAAGATTTATATCATCTCAATAAATCCCCTTTCCTATCTACGCCTTCAAGGATGCAAGTTTATATATAAATATATACGCACGTAATCTGATACATCATTATATTATAAAAATATACATCCTATGAGAACTGTATGAAATTATATCCTATATAAACTACATGCCTTCCCCGAAAATAACAAACTAACCACCCAAAATTGATATTCATCTACCAGGAAAAAGTCAGAAACCACATTAGGATACCATGAGATTCTATCATCATTGTTTCTATATACACAAATTCATATTCGAGCTAGTTGTATACCTATGATCTATGTGACCCACACATTACGAGACACCCATGAATATCATTTCCCCTAAAAAACAATAGTTAGAGATCTTCAGAGGGATGATGAGTTCACGGTTTTTTAGGTGCAATTGTGGGTTATAGTTCAACCTACAGTGACTTCTATGAGGAAGATGGTGGTGGGAGGTGCCGAATTCACGTAAAACATGAATTCATTATCTATTTTCCCAACTGTTGTTGTCATTATCATTATTTTAATTCACAATATTTATTTCACACAAATATATATATATACATTTATTATTTTCATTATGCAATATCCATTTATGCATGAACATATATATTTATATCTATTATCTATAAACTAAAATTAATTCTAATATAAAACTATTAAAATTGTAAAACTATATCAACATTTAACCTATTTATATAACCACCCACTAAAAAATTATTCCTAAATAAAATTTCAATATTATTTTTGTATAGTTAATTTATCATAATCATCGTTATTATATATATATGTATATATATTCAAATTAATTTATTAAAATATTGTTCTATATTACCATATATAATTTAATATATGGTAAATAATTTAATAATTATTAAATATTAGAATAAAAAAAATATTTCATTAATATCATGAATTAATTAATCAAATATCTTATCTCCAATTCAAAATGAACTTGTTGGATCCTGCAAAAACTACCCTCCCATTTTCTTACAACGTTTATATTCTTTTCCTTTAAATACTCATGATTCACTTCACTATATATCTCACCAAAATTATTCATTTTTTCCATTTATATGTTTTTTTATATTCTCTTCGTAATGTGAATTATCTTTACGATCGGTCTGGGTGAGTCATTCGACAACCTTGTCATCTTCATACTGATTTTCATTTATTTTCCAATTCTAATCATATCCAATGTTGTTAATGTTATTTATCCATTATATATATATATATTTCTTTTTTTAATGACAGACATATAATTTTATGAGGAATTTTCTTAGTGTTTAAATATAGGTTTATACTATTTTCTCCAAATAATATTATGGGTTGATTTATTTTTTCAATCCATTAACATAAATAAAACTATTTAAAACATATATGTACATACATTCATTCACACATGCATAAATATATATTCTTAAAAATAATTTTGGTACATTGAAGTTTACACCCTAAAAAATCAGATCATGGAATTTTTTTTCCTGCTTACATAAATCAAGGGGAAAACCCACAACAGTCAAGATGCCACATAAAAAACATCATACAATTTAAAATAAGAAACCATTTCAAAAGATTTTAAATAGTTAGACACCATAGGATAACCTTGACCACTCACTCTCCTCTATAATCCCTTAAGCCCAATGAAAAATTGATTAAGTAAACATAGTGCATTTGATAAAAAAATCCTTAAGGGGTTACAAAAAATTGAAGATACCAAATAGTGTTTTGTAAATTTTTGAAAAGAGTAAATCAGTTCATATAATCATAAATCACAAACCATATAAAAATATTATGAGTTCTTATGTAAAATAAAAATACATTTTCTATTGAAATTTTATTATGTAATTCTTTAGAGGATACATTTCATTATTTTTAATAATAATAATGTATTCATATAAAATATCATAAGAATTTAAAAATAAATTTTTTAAAAATATTAAACATAACATAAAGTCAGAACATACTACCAATAAACCATAACATGGTTAATATATTCACATAATGGATTAGGTTCTCTCAAAAATTATGTTCTATTCATAGGATAACCACTCATGCACCATAAAAGGTACCTCATATAAATGTTACCCAATGAATTGGGGGGGGGGGTATCAGTTTGGTCCTACCTATCTCATATTGAAAAAAAAATAAGGGGGTTTGGGTTTATTCATAATATAATTCAATTTTTCTAATAATTAAATTGGATAATTCTTTAGAAATAAAAAATATTAATAACTTTTGTTTTTACATAATGAAGGATGAAACATTCTTTTAAATCATGAGCATCGATATCCAATTAATAAAAGTGGGATTATCATACGAAAATGACCATTAAGAAACACATAATAAAAGTATGAATATATGAAGTATCCAGTTCTCTAAAACTTGAAAACATATGTTTTAAAGAAAAAAATAATAGAGGAATGTATGAAAGTAAAATTTAACTATTTATGTTTTTCAAAAATCAGGGTTGTGTTGAGGAATAAAATAATAATAGAGTGAAAATTTTATAATAGAAATAAAAAATTCAATACCATAATATTTATAATGATAAATTTCAAAATTAATAATAGATATTTAAATTATCCACACATATTTTCAGCCATTTGAATTTGCAGATATCAGAATAACAAACAATTCTCATAAAATGATATATATATATATATAAATATTAAAAAATATAAGATTAATTGAAAATGAAACCTATTTAAACTTAAATAATATTTCTAAAAATTAAATAACTACACATATATATAGAAATATAGAATAAAAATTATTTAATCACTCAAAATATTTTAATAAAATGAAATATCAATGGATTAAAAAATTGGTGCGACATAAAATTTGATACATCATATTGAAATATTAAAAGGGAGTTTTTAAACAGATATAATTCTATTAAATTTAAAATATTCTTCCAACAATTTAATCTTAAAATCATATCTCAAGACCAAACTACCACAAAACTAGACAGATTCGTGAATCAATTTGAATTTATTGTTTTTTGAAGTTGGAAACTAATAGAGATAAATCCATAGTAAATGAAGAATAAGGGTTATATCTTCTAAAGAATTCCCCCATCTTAGCCAATTCTTTAATGCATATAGTTTATATATGTTTAATAATGTAATATGATACATTGTTGTAATATTAAAAAAGATATCTAATGGGAATGAAAATATATTATCTCTAACATAGCCTCCTTGTTTCCCCTATAATAAGACCCTAACAACTCAAAACTAATTTCAATCTACAAAAAACTAGTCACAACCCTTGTAAGGCTACAATGTAAATTGATCATCACTATTATATATATATATGAGGTATAAACTTCTGAGACTCTTGTATCATGAAGATCCAATTCATCCTTGAATAATGAGATACCTAAGATGATCATTTCATGTGAAAATTTACTCTTGAAAATCATCATCTATATGATTACATCATCATATTCCTTGTGTGATCGTGTGTTATAGGTCAAACTATAGAGATGCTTGTGAGGAATATTATGGAGGGGTTTTCGGCTTCACCTAAAATAGGATGTTTTATTCTCCTATCCCTATAATTTTTGTTCTTATAATTATATTAATTCAATGTATTTATTTGATATATATATATATATTTATTTATTGTAATTAAAATATATATACATATATATTTATAAACATATATATATATATATAACCAATATCAAAAAATTAAAACTATAGTTATGATATATATTTAGAAATTTTATGCCTATATCAACATTTACCTTATTTATATAATCAACAACAAAATTAATTATTATAACATATACATTAAATATGATTTATTTATAATTCATTTATCACAATTATAATTTATATATATGTATATATATATAAATTAATCTCCAATAAAAATTATCTATTTTACTATTAATATTTCAATATTATCAACAAATATTATCTTAATGGTCTAATCTATATAGATATGGGTTAGATATTATAAATTACACAAAATTAAAATAAATAAAAATAATTTCATTTCTATTTGCTGGAGTAAAATACAAATAATTTTTTTTACATCATGAATATCTAAAATTAATTAATATCAAATATTATATCCTATCTTAAAGGATCCTTTTAGATCCTTCAAAATATTCCTTCCCACTTTCCTTACAAAAGTCACAATCTTGGTCTTTAAATTATCATGAATACCATCTCTATATATTTCCCTAAAGTGACTCACATTATCCTATTTTTATGTAATTTTTCTATTATCTTCTTTAGGGTAATTATCATCTTCATTGATCCTAGTCTACTGTTATACAACCTTTCTATCATTGTGTATAATTTCATTTATTTTTCAATTGTACTCAAATATGTTGTCATTAATGTTATAAATTAATAGTACTCATATATATATATCATTATTTTTTTAATGATTTACATATAACTATATGAGATGTTTGTTTAATGTTTCAATATATATTTGTGTTTTTTTTTCTGAAATCATACAATGGTTCATATTAATTTAGTAATACATTAACATAATGTAAACTGTTTATACAGTTACATAAATATAAAAATGAACATTCACACCAAAATACTTATTCATAAAAAAACTCAAGATGTTATGGTATTTTTTGTTGAGATATCTGTGAAACTCATTACTATTGATTCCTCTTTTGGAAAAAATAGAAAGAATAATTGTTTTATTTCCTACTCTCTTTTGGCTGTTTAGTTTTGATATCTCTAGGATCTTTTTAACTGTTTATATAATGATCACTCACAAAACCATTCGTACAACCTATTTGACCTAGTAATAATCATATATTTATTTTTATAAATGGTAGGTCTCTTACTCTTATCATAATGGTTTTTAGTATAATATTATCATATATTGGGAATTCAAATAATGTCAAGATGGATTGTATAGGTAGTAGATTAGAATAATCACAACCAATAAGGTGAATTTGGTACTCAAGGGTAATGAAGAAAGAAACCTATGGTATTACTTTGTATTGTATGCCTCTTTAAAAATGTGTTTGTAGATGAATTTTTGGGATTACCTATAAAATTAATAGATTAATTTTTTATAAATATTGAATGATGAACATGGTCAATTTTTATTCCATAAAATTTTATGTCACTAAAAAATATAGATAGGTGAAAAATTATATTGAGGGGCTTGAGTGTAATAGTTTCATCCAACCTATTATATCGTCTTGGTGATCCAATATTCTACATTATAATAAGGTAGAAGGAATATTATGAGTATGTGGAGATTTACACTTACTGAATTATGAAACTATTAATAAATGAAATAAAATAGATTTTTTATTTGATTAATTGTATAGTAATAAATGGTATTCGACTATTATATTGTGATCCAACCATCATCCACTTTAATTAAGACCCGAGGATATTCAAAAAATGGATATATAAATATATTATGGACATTTTTAATATTTAGAAACAATATTCGGGAAGATTAATTCCATTTCTATTTTAATGGATAATTTGATTTTCATCCACTTTTATACACATTAATTATGTTATTTTTAGATGATGTCCTTTTTTATAAATGAAATTGCAAGAGAAGGACTAGTTTCAGAAGTCTTATTTAGAATATTATAATAGAATATGATTTCTTAAATGTTTCTTAAATGTTTATTTTGGATTTATGAGGTTAAATTCCAAAACCAATTGGTGTAAAATGTTTTAATATATAAGGTTCCTAAGTATGTATATTTAGTGGTGTCTTGAAAGGAACCTAAAAATATAAATGATATTCAGATTTTGTTAGGGACTACAAAATATTATCAAAAGTTTATAAAAAACTTATCATATATTATTTCTGAGATGATCATTATGATGAATAAATGGGATAAAATAATCAGGACATGAAAATTTTATTTGTATTTTAAAAAATAAATGTGGCTAACTGCAACATTGATCCTAATATTTCTAAAATAATGTAAAGAGATTGAAGTTTACTATGGGGCCTATTTTGTGGGAATTAAACGTGTTTTGATGTACGACTATCATACAGTTACGTATGGTTATAGAAAAACCCACCCTTGTGAGTTAAACTGTCCAACACATTGCTTAATGTAAATAAGTATAATTCATGATGAAAAGTGTTTGATTCATTACTTACTCTGTTCATGAGTTTAAGTAAATAATGATAAAAAATACTTATATATATATTTTCTCAGTGATATTTATATTAATTTCATTATTAATAAGTTTTGTACTTATAATATTCAAATTTTAGAGTCTGTATTATCATAGACCATCGAAATTTGGATCCTTCCTATTAAATAGTGAAGATATGAGTAACTTCGAAACACAAAATCTTATATGACTCAGTTTGGTAACTATAACTGTGGGAATAAAACATACATAAAGTTTAATTATCCTCATAAAACCAATGAATGATATGGAAACAACACCAATTGAAAATTACAATTATTTAACAAAATAAAGCTCAATATGCTAACAATAAATGCAATTTCATACAGGAACATAATGATTCTCTGGGATTCATCAAAAAAAGCAACTCATATAGTAGTATATCCTCAAATGACATGCAAACAAAACTCCATAAAATAATGATGTCCAAAAAGTTCACCAAATTCTCATTGAAAATCTTCAAAATAATATATAAGAGATAGGGGTGAATATATACATATATATATATACTCAAAAGGTTACTACCCATAAAATCATGTGAAAATAAAGAAGAAGCATATGAATGATTTGTGAAAAAATAGTAAAGCTGGAACATTACTTATTAAAGGCCATATACAACCCAACCTCCCCAGGGGTCACTCAAAAAAACTCCTTCAATAGAGTATAATATATATATATATCAATAAGGATCCCCACATTCAATTCCCAATTGATCTTGTTATACTCATGTACCAATAATAAATGTCTTAACCTCTAATCGCTACCATACCCAGATGACCACAATCTTCATACTACTTCATATCCATAATGGAATAATCAGATCCTCATACCATATACCACAATCACATACCAAACACAAAATCCCCATAAAACATAACAATAGATAATTATATATACCACAATATAACCACATAACAACCACATCATTATAATATAACACATCGGAAAATCAATACCATTGAACCACATCACTACCACACTATAAATTGAAATGATAGTGATTGTGGTTTAGTATTTTTCCATCTATATCACATATATCCTTGATGTTGGGGTTAATAATGATAACCTAAAACCTCATATGGTTGATGGTTATGTCACATGACTTGTGAGGCAGTGTATACTAAATAAAATAATGTAAAAATGATATACTAAAACTAAAACCAAACCTAGGGAATACTTCATAACCATAGTTCCATAGCAACATCCCTTCACTACATTTTCATCAACACATTTCATAAACCATTCACATTACTAAACATAAAATAAACCACCACTTAAACCACAAAACAACAATATAATAAACCTTACCAAGGATTTTGTGATTCAATTTCCACTTCATCATTACGAATTTATTAGCCACAGTATGTCTATAATAAATATTATTTTTGGGAACAATTTTTTCGCATAACCTCTTTCACATCACATTATATCTTAATTCACCACATGTTACTCTCATTTCATCAACCTATATCATTTATCTCTCCATTATTAATTGTAACTCATTTCAGGTTCACATTAATTAATTAATTCATATTATTCCAGCTCCCACTATGTCCTAGGGAAACTACTACACTAAACACATCAACAAGTCATACCCACACAAAAAACGAAAAAAAAATATACAAAAATATAAATTATTATATATTCATAGTAAAATCACTTTATCCATATACATCATCATAATCTTGGAAAATTGAAATATCTATAATAAATTTAAAAAAACAAATATATATATATATATATAACAAAAATAAAAAAGTTCTTTTTATAATTATGGATCGTCATATATAAATTTATTAAGTTAAAAAAACATAAATTAATTCCATATTTCCACTTAATTTAAATATTACAATATAATATCATTTAATTCATTTAAAAAGGTCTATAATAGTATGAAAACCCAATAATAATCATAGAAAAATAGGGGAAAGATAAAAATTCATTAATAATTGTAAATCCTGGAAAAAAATATATTAAGTTAATCTTGATCCTAATTTAAAATCAATAATTATCTCTACCTGGTCAATCATTAACTATAAATAAAATGAACTAAATAAAAAAATGACATTATGGAAAATTATCTCTTTCTTGACTACTTAGGTGGTGATTTGGTATCTTCAACCCTTCCATCCATACCAACATATATTTTAGAATTCTTTCCTTATTTGGGGGTATTTTATTATTGTTGGTAGTGATGACACAATATTGAACATGGATCAAGATAGAATCAAAAATTGATGGAGAAAATATTATTTCTCATTATATTTGAATCAGTAGAAAATAGAGGATTTAGATTCTATGTTTGATGAATTTTAATATAATGAATTTAATGTGTTATAGATGAATATTATTTTGGATTTAGTCTTTGTTTTTGAAAAAAACTCAAAATGATGAATATATTTAGAAGTACTAATTGAGGATATAATGATATCCTAATGGTATCCTTTCTTAAAAATTATTTATTTAGTTATTTTTGTTCATGTTTAATGGCTCAGTCCCATATAGTAAATTACATTTTGAAAATATTTTATTTTATGTGATCTATGAGGTCATGGTGACTCATTTCATGAGATTCCAAAATATATAGTTTCCACAAGTAACTCGCAATGGTGAGTTAAGATAGTGTATTGTAGTGTGGAGTCACAATAGTGAGCCAGGATGGTGAGACACAATTATAAGTTGGAATGTTGAGTCAGGATCGGTGAGTTAGAATGGTGACTCACATCGGTAGCTCGCCAATGGTGAATCTCACTGGTATCTCACCAATGGTGACTTGCACTAGAAGATCTCCAATGGTGACGTGCACTAGTATCTCACCAATGGTGATTCACACTATTAACTCACACCCTTAGCTTGCCAATGGTGACTTGAACCAATGACTCATGCTGGTAGCTCACACTAGTGACTCACACTAGTGACTTTTAATGGTGACTCACCTAATAGTGAGTCATTTCCAACAGTGTTTCCAAATCTAATAATTTCTACAGTTTCCCAATTTAACACCTTTAACATTTTGATTGAATTAAAATGAATTAAATACCATATTTATGTCATTTTGAAGTCATTTCAATGATTATGAGTCATAAAATTAAATTCTAAAAATTTTGGGAGACTTCTTAATAGTCAAACTGCATGGTTGGGTTGACATCCATCTTTAATGTATTTTAAATTTATTCCTTCCATTGATTTTGGATCTAGAATTTATAATGTCGAGATATTATCTTCCTTTGTGCTTTTTTTCCCTTGGTATGAGGTTCCCAGAACCTTTCTTCTCGAAGGATTCATGGGGTTTTGTTTTAGCTTTGGGACTGATTTTTCACCATAGAGTTTCCTATTACATATTCCCCCTATCTTGGTGCAACTAGTAAGTGTTGATCACTTCTTCCTCAAGGTAGGTTTTCCATTGTCTCTCTCAATCACGTATCATTTGGGGTAGTTCTATCAATTATTCTTGATAACATCGTCGAATTTGGACTAACAAAGACAGTTAAACTGGAAAGAATCAATCTGTGGGGTCTGGGGAAAGTGATGTATGATCGTACTATTTTATTGTTATTTTTATCAATGTTTTGTATAGTATGATCTATATTCCCACTTAAAATCATAGCCACTTGGGTTTTTTGATAGGTAACCTAATATTTTGAGGGTTACCTTTATTTTTTTCCTTTGGGACCACTGTTATGAAAAATTAGTTAACCAACTACACTCACCTAAAATAAACGGATGCTCGATGATAAAACTATTTCTATGATCATACATGAATTAAAAAGTATAAATTGAGTGAGTAATGCCATGTTAATTCTATATATTCCCTACGATGACTTTTATGGTGGTTTTTTTGTTCAGGATTATTCTGACCATTAATATAGTAGGTTAGTGGGCATGGTTGTGTGATGTGGGGTGGTTCTAGCAGTGTAATGAAATATCATTCTGGGTGATTTTTATTTTGTGAACATGGATGTAGATGGAATATAGGTTTGTATTTTCAATGAATGGTAAGTGTTTCAAAATATGGTTGTGAATAGGTTGTGTATTTATCTATTATTGTGTGTGGCCATGAGTTGGGTTTTTCTCTATAGAGAGGAAGGTTTGGGTGGGTTGAATTTGAAGAACGATGATAGTAGTGGTTGGTATGGGTAATTCGCCTATATTTTTCCATGATTAACATGAATAAATCATCATATTATACTGAGAATTGTTTTATGTTATAGTATGAATCGGTGTTAATAGTGATTAATGTGAAGTGGGTTCATTTACCTTGGTTCTTCTTACTCTGTGTGGCATTGGGGGGTATCCCATTGTAGCTTGTGTTTAGTTGTTTCTTGGGTAGAGATTGAATGAATAAATGAATTTTTTAATAAATAATGTGAATTGGATAAATGAATTGACAAGGGGTATGAATTGGGTTTGTGACATGTTGTGTGATGTTGTTTATTTAGAGGTAGTAGAAAAGTTGGTATTGTGAGTTGTTTATTGGATTAAATAAAGTAAGCTAAGACAAATTGTTTTGTAATATATATATACATATATATTTATATTTATATTTATAAAAATTTATTTCATTTTTTATTTCTATACGCACCTCACCCTAGTTGAGAACTATGTGTCTAATTCCCCTATAATCATGGGGGATGTTGTATTTCCCAAACAACTATGTTTGAGTATGGATGGCTGGTCCCATTCTCTTCTCTTCTCTATATTTAAGGAGGTGATATCCCATGCATTTTTTGTCATGATGTTGTTTGTGACGCCTAGGTGTGTGTGGGTTATTTGTGCTTTCCCTGGTGTCTTCGGGATGAGATGTTTTTGTGATTTCTCATGTGTCTTTGGGATATGGTGTTGTTATGGCCTAGGTGTCTATGGGTGGGATGTGATGTGGTTTGAGTCCTAGGTGTCTGTGGGTTGGATGTGATGTGGTTTGTGGTCCAGGTTTCTATTGGAGGTTTATGATGTGTTTTTGAGGCCCATGTTTGTATGTGTGTGATATGGTTTGGTATGTTCGGAAGAGGTGGGATCACCAGGATGTTTTCAGTTAGGGTGTAGGAGTGGCTAAGTAGTGAGAAAGTTTTGTGGGGTTAATCTATCATCAATGTTCTTTCTACATTATTTTACATGACTGGCGTTATTTATTGAGGGTTCCTTGGTATGGTTGGGAAGGCTAGTATACCTTGTTAGGTTTTGTGTGGGTCTTCTATTTTCGCACAGGAGCATAAGTATGATTCTCCCACATATACATTAGAGTAATTGGTTTTCCATTTGGGTATACTTTAATGCTCATACTATATTATAAAATTTCCTTCCGGTTTCTAGGAGGACTCTGTGGACTATGATGAACATTACTAGCTTGGACATTGGTATAGTTGTTGCATCACAACTTCGATTTATTGTTGTATTTACTTTTGAGTTTCATTTTACTTGTAATAGTTATATTTTAAACACTCATGTGGGATGGATTTTGGATTTATTATATATATATATATCATGGAGTTATCTGTGATGGACTATCCTATCTTTCGATATTGTTTTTCTATAAAAGGAAATGCCTCCCATTTTTTGCGTATGTGTTCCCTTATTGCTAATAGCCACCCCGGGGCCTCCTAGAGCTGAGAGTCAAGGGTCATAATCTTCCTTTCTCTATTACCAACCACGTAGGGGTATCATTGGAGTTAGTGGTTCATGAATTATTGGTATCATTGTTAATAGTTCAAAGATATGATGGAGTTTGGATTCAGGCACTGTGAGGATTGGATGGGTTGGTATGGAAACAATGTCAGGCGGTCTTGGTGTGTGACCTAGACCAGGGAAGAACCACTAGGAAATGGGATTTTAGGGATCCCATGATCTGATGCAAGGACTCTGAGCCTATTGAATGACCAAGTTAGGGTACACCATTTACTGGGTAGAGAACATAAGAATGGTTCATGTATCAATATAATTTGTGTTCAAGTTTGAATTGGGTTGTTTTGGGGAATTTAGAATGGATAATTAAAAATGTGTTAAATGAGTTAAAATGAATGATTAATTAAAGTGAAAACTATTCAGGCTTCATAATTCCATGATTATGTTTAAAATATGGAACTCAGTCTTTGTTTGGGTGTGGATCGGGTGTTTTAGGCTCAATAGGAAAATCCAGTTGATCAGTGTAGGGTTGATCCATGGGAGGAGGATGGCCATTGGGAAATAATGTTACACGATATCTAATTTTAGGCCTTTATAATGTACGAGGGAAATGTTTCAGATATAGAGTGGGAGATCATGCTCGAGGAGCTTCAGATCTCCCTCAGTTTGCTACAGGCACTAATGAAGAACTGGGTACCTTTGGTAGTGAGCCAGTTGTAAGGGTTTTCAGCTTCAATGATGGATGATTTATCTAGGATAGAGGAAGGAGTTAGACGTGTTGTGGGTTGACATTGAGAAGAAATTATGGATGGAGTTCATTTCTTCATCCATGAAGGTTGAGAAGATGAAGAAGCTAATATCCCTTAAACAGTGGTGTATATCAGTGTGGGAACATGTGACCATGTTCAAGGACCCACTTTATTTCATCCCAGACCACTTTTTGGATGTGAAGTCTAATGAGAGATGGATTGAGTTGGATATCCACCCTTCAATATAACATGTTGTTACACCATTTTTTTCAATTTTCATTGAGGTTATTAAGAAGGAATCAGTGGTTGAGATCATTCAAACATGTGTAGGTCTATAATTAGAGGGGATCCATCATGGTTCTTCTACAGGAAAGGTTTCAATTAGTAGGTTTCAGTTGCTAGGGACGTTGAGGTTTTGGCTAGTAAGGAAATGACATCAGAAATATCATTACCAGCCATCTAGTGTCACTAGTCCTTGTTCCTTCCCTATGGGCTTGGGGATGATGAATTTCTTCTTTATGGTTCACAACCATCTTAAAAATTAGTGATCAGTGGTAGTTCAAAATCAATATGGTAGAGGTGGAATGGTTCCATGCTATTCTCAGTAGCAGTTTCTGGATCAACAATTTCAGCATTTGGGATAGAAGGCTCATGCTCCCCTGAGGGGGTATGGAGCCGGTATTGGCCAACCCCCGTGTGTTCCTCAGGGACCACAGCCGGACCATGGTCATTGAGGCGAACATCAATAGAGGGAATATGAGCTTGGCATGGTCAGTTTCACACAACATAATAAGTAGTTATAGTAAGACTATAGATCTTCAGAGGTACGATCATATTATTTAGTACCCTTTCTTGTTCTTTGTTTTATTTAGTTTCTTCACACTCTATTGTTTCACTAACTCTTTCCCATAGTCTAAGAAAAGACATATAGAGTCTTCCCATTCCCCCGATGTTGAGAATGCTATTTAAAGGTTAGACTAGATTGTTTGATGTGTTTTGGGGGTGTATACTGATGATGGGACCACATCTATCCTATGGGGATATTTTATTTCTATAGATGCAGTCATACGATGTCATTATCAGCATCAAATGGTTGTATTCATTGCATGTTGTCATCGACTTCTTCTAGAGGAGAGTAATGTTTTTAGATATGGATAACTGGTGTGTGGTTTTCATTGGTTACTGGAGCTGTCAGGTGGGTAGTCATCATGTGAAGCCTCTTCTTTCCTTATTAGATAATATATCAATGGAATCAGTGAATTTTGGGGCATATTAGGTTCACAAAGATATAGATGTGTTCTTGGGTGTTTTTCCAAAGGAGGTTATGACTCTTCCCCTTCATCGAGATGTTGGGTTTGGGAAAGACATTTAACCTGGTTCTTGACCGATTTTAATGGATGTTTATTGGATGAAACCTTATGAGTTGTGGGAGATGAGAATTCAAAGAGATGACCTGATGAGAAAAATATTTATCCATCCTATTGTGTCGCTTGGGGTTGCTCTTGTGTTCTTTTTAATGTAGGAGATCGTATTACGAGGTTTTTTATATACTACATTAGGTTTAATTAGGTGACAGTCAAGGAACGTTACACACTACCAAAGATAGAAACTTTTTTATACAAATAAGATGGGTGGGTTCGTTTTGTATGATCAGTCTATGGTCTAGATATCGCTGGTGGAGGGTGAAGTATGGAGATATCCCAAAGACTACTTTCAGATGTAGGTTTGGGAACTTAATTATCAAATTCAGGCCTATATGTGTTATAAAATCACCAGGAATATTCATGGGACTCATGACATCTATAATCTGTGATTTATAGGATCTGTTCATCGTCATATTCATCAATGATATCTTGATCTAATTGATGTCAGAGGAGGATTATTCTGAGAATCACAGGACTATCTTATAGGTTCTTTGATGCCACCAGCTCTATGAAAGTTTCCCAAGTGTAAGTTTTCATGGTCTTTTGGGATATTACCTTACTTTTGAACATGATTTATATAGGTTATTAGATCTATTGATAGCTCATTAATATAATGGAATGATATTTTTTTCAAGTGATCCTTATCAAATAGAGTTTGGATATCTAATGTGAAGTTTGGTTAGTGCTCCAATGCTCTTGTTGCCTAATGAGGGGGTGTTATTTAAGGTTTTTTAATGATTCCCATCTCTTTTTGGGTTTCATCTTGATGAAGTAGTGAGATGTGATCTGTTATGGGTCTATGTAGTTTTTTCACCACAATAACAACCATGTCATCCATTCTCTAGAGTTAGCATCAGTCGTGTTTGCGTTGAAGTTGTGGAAGAATTATCTCACCGAGGAGTGATTTTTAGTCTTCACAGACCATAAGAGATTATGTTATATATTTTCCCAATGTGATTTGAATATGTGGTAGAGGATGTGGTTGGTGTTTCTTATGTAATGTGTTTTTTAATTATTTTATGCCTATGGAAAGGGGATTATCATAGCTGCTTCATTGAGCAGGAAGTCATAGAAGGAGGATGTTTGAGAATTTATAGATTCTTGGATGGAAATGGTGGAGTTAGCAACCTCGAACATAAATTCAAGGGTGGATAGAGGTAGAAGTTTTTATCTAGACAAATTTGTGGTATTATTTAATGCATATGCTGGAGGAGTCTTAGTGGGGAGACACGAAGGAGTAGGGGATGCATGATCATGTTTTACATGGTGATACTCTAGAGGGATGGTCAGATGATGGTCAGAATTAGATGTTTTTTTGTGTGAAGTTATTGTTCTAGTGATAATGCTCCATGGATTTGTTAGTGAGTTCCATAGCTCACCTTTAGTAGTACACGCAAGAGTTTTTTTGATGTACTGTGAATAGAAAATGTAGTTTTGGTGGCCCAGAATGAAGTGATTTGTTGTAGAGTTTGTGGATAGATTCTTTGTTTTCCATCTAGTAAAGGCCAAGCACCAAGTTCCTGGTGGTTTGATTCAACCTTAAAATTTTCTAGTGTTCAAATGGGATGAAATAATAATGGATTTCATCATAGGGTTACCTAGGGATCATGGAGGCTATGATGTTATCAAGGTGATAGTGGATCGGTTGAAGAAATCATCTCACTTCTTAGAAATCAAGGAGTCGGGAATAGTGGATGGATTGGAAAAGTGATATATGGATGAGGTGGTACAATTTTAGGGATTTTATAGATCTATTGTCTCATATTGGGATACACATTTTACCTCATAAGACTAGAAGGTATTATAGAATTCTTTTTCTATTCAGTAACTACTCATCATTTCTTTCCACCCTCATACAGATGGGAAGACAAAACGGACTATCCTGACACTAGAAGATATTTTGTGAGAATGCATATTGGACTTTGTAGGATCTTGGGTACGACACTATCACATGGTAGATTTTTCTTACAATCATTGTAATTACTCTTCCATTGGAATGGATCCATTTGAATCATTTTAAAGAATACTGTGAAATTCAACATTGTACTAAACAGAGGTTTGTGAGGTAGTATTTCTTGGACTGGATGTGGTGAAAACATGATTGAGAAGGTTCATTTTGTTCTTGAGAGGATGAAGTTATCACAACACTAGAAGATATCATATTTTGATCACAGGAGGAGGCCCTTGGAGTTCAAGGATGGGGACCACATGTTCTTTGTGGTTTGGCCTCGATGTGGGTAGTGGAGGTTTTATAGAGGGATAATGATTTCTCATAGGTTTGTTGGACCATTTGAGGTGTTGGGGTGAGTTGGTGAAGTGGAATACCATTTAGTGTTTCCATCGTAATTAGAAAGGACCAATGATGTCATTTACATATCTTATTTTTGTCAGTATCTACATGATGACACTCATGTCATTGAATGGGGAGAGATGGATACTAAGGATGATGAGACATTTGTGGAATGACCAGTGGAGATCCATGATCATCAGGAGAAGGTAAAGCATGGATGTGCCATTACTTAGGTTCACATGTTATGGATTCATGGTGTCATGTAAGAGAGTACTTGGGAGTGAGAAGTGTAGATTCATGCCCAATACCCATAGGTATCTCACAAGTAGTTACTCACACTTGTAGCTTGCCAATAGTGCCTCACACCAATAGCTCATGAATGGTGATTCACACCGGTAGATAGCCAGTTGTGACTCTCACTGGTGACTCCCACCTATATCTCGCACTGGTGACTCACACTAGTGACTTCAAATGATGACTCATCTAATGCTGATTTAGATAAAATAGTTTTCCAAAATTCCATAATTTCTAATGTTTTTCTAGTTCCTCCCTTTTAATGATTTATTTGACATAAAATGAAATTAATAGAAAATTTATATTGTTTTGAATCTATTTTAATGGATATGAGTCAAACAATTAATTTACAAAAAGGATAGAATCATTATAAGTGGTCAAACCATGTGGCTTTGTACAGATCTAGATGTAATGGTTTTTTAAAACATTTACATTCATTGATTTATGATCTAGCCTTTATAAAGATGAGATCTACTATTACTTGTGTGATTCTGTTTTCTCTAGGGTTGTGGTACCCAAAACCATACTTCCTTCACGAGTCATGTGGTTGTGTTGTAGCCATTGGATAGAGTTTTACACTTAGAGTTTCCTATTGCATACGCGCCCCTATCTTGGTGCAATCAAGAAGTTCTGATTGCTTATTCTTCCAGGCCAGTTTTCCATTGTCTCAATCAATTTTGTATCATGTGGGGTGGTTGTATCAATTTTTCTTGACAACACAATCAAATTTCTATTAGTAAAGATAATTGAGATGAATATAATTAATTTGCGAGGTCTGGGGAATGTGATGTATTATTGTACATTTTATTGATGTTTTGATAAAAGTTTTGAATTGTGTCGGGGTATATTCATACTAAAAATTATGGTCGTTTGGGGAAATTGTTTTTCCACATAATAGTTTATGGGTTACCTATTTTGTGTTTCACGTGGGACCACTATAATAAAAAATATGTTAACCATGTACACTTAGATAAAATAAAGAATTCCTAAGGATCAATCAATTTCAGTGATAACCACCGAATTAATAAGATTTAATTGAGTGAGGGATTCCATGATAAATATAAATATGATTCATCTTGATTTTTATAGGGGTGTTATGTGATCAAGATTTTTATGACTTTTGTTTTAGTAGGTTCGTGGTCATGGATCTGTGACATGGGATGGTTTGAGTAGTGTAATGGAATCTCAGGTTGAAAGAATCTTTTTTTTTGTGAGCCTAGATATGGCTGAAAAAAGTGGTGTAGATTTTTAATGAATGGGAGGTGTTGTATGATTGGGTTGTGATCAGGTTTTTTAGTTACGTTTTGTTGTGTGTGGCTATGAGATAGGGGTTTTCTCTATTGAGATGATCGTGTAGGTGGGATGATTTTGAAGAATGATGATGGCGGTGGTTGGTATGGGTAAATTTTCATGAGTTTCTCCATGATAAGAATGAAAAAGCATCACCCCATACCCATTATTGATTGATGTTATTGTTTGAATCATTGTTTTCATAGAGGAATGTGAAGTGGGTTAATTTACCATATAGTTTCATAATATATGTGACTTCTTTTGGTTTTCTCATTGTTTATTTTGTTTAGTAGTTTTCTAGTAAGAGATGGAATGAATAAATTAATTGTTTAATAAAGAATGAGAATTGGATAAATGAATTAGTTGGGGGTATGAATCGGGTTTCGGACATGTTGTGTGTGGTTTTGTATTTATATGTTGCAGTAAAGGTGGTATATTGAGTTGGTTGTTGGATGAAAACCAATATCCTAGACATGAGTGATTGGTATTAAATATATATACATGTATTACATTTTTTATTTCTATATCCACCCCACCCTAGTAGAGAACTAATTTTTGAACACCCCCATCATCATGGGTTAGGGTGTCCTTCCCAAACATCCCAGTGCTAGGATGTATGGTTGGCCACCAGCTCATCCCTACTCCCTCTTCTAGGAAGTGATATCTCAAGACTCTTCAAAAAGGTTGTGGTTTATGATGCCCAAGTGTGTGTATGTGAATTTTTGTTTCCCATGTGTCTTCGAGATGAGATGAGTTGTTCTTTACTAGGTGTCATTATGATGAGGTGTGTTTGTGGGCTAGGATTCTATGGGTGGGATGTGAGGATGTTTAATGCCTAGGTTTCTACGGGTGGGTTGTGATGTGGTTTGAGGCCTAGGTTTCTACATGTGTATTGTGATTAGTTTGTGAGCCCCATGTGTGTGTGGGTGGGATGTGGTTTGGTATGTCTGAAAGATGTAAGTGCACTAAGATATTTGATGTTAGGGTGTGAGAGTGGGAAACATGTGGGAATGTTTTTTGGTGTATCCTATCATCCATGTGTTTACTATATTTTTTTACTTGGAATTGAATTATTTGGAGAGGGTGCCTTGGTACGGTTTGGATGGCTAGTATTCCTTTTTTGGTGCTATTTGGTTTTTCTTTTTTTCCCACCGGAGCATTTTTATACTTCTCCCACATGTGCTGACGAGAGACTCTGGTTTCCCAACTGAGTATACTTTCTTACTCACCCTACATTATAAAAATGATTTCTGGCTTACACGAGGACTATGTGGACTATACTATAACTTACTACCTCAAACTTTGGGAGTGTGTTTTCATCACTAGTTAGCTTTATCTCGGTATTTACTGTGAATGTTCATTGTGTTTGTATCAGTTATATTTTAAACATGCATATGTTATAAATTTTGGATTTATTATATATATGTCTATTTTTGTGTGTGTGGGTGCCTTGGAGTTGTTTTTAATGGACCATATTATCTCAAAATATTTTTTTTCTAAAATTATATATGCCTCCCATTTTTTTCAGACTGTATATCATTGGGGACAGTTTCCACTCTTGGGCCTAATAGAAGAAGTACTAGGGGGTCAGTATCTCCGTTTTTCCATTTCCATCCTAGGAAGGGTATATTTAGAGGGAGGGGTAATGAATAAATGGTATTAGACATGAAAATTGAGAGATACTATGGTGTATGGAGTTAGTAATAGTGAGTATTGCATGAGTTTGTATGGAAATAGTGTCATTATATCCTGGTTCATGACATAGGTAAGGTAATACCGTCAAGGAAATGGTATTTTAAGTCCCCCTGTGATCCGATGCAAGGACTCAATTCCTACTGAATGACTTAGTATGGCTCCACTATTTGTCAGTTAGAGACCCTAGTATATGTATATGAATCATAATGACTTCTATTCCAATTTGAATTAGATAGTTTGGGAGAATTTGGAATGGAGAATGAATAATGTGTTAAAAAAGATAAAATGAATCTTAAATAAATTTCCACACTATTCCGGCATAGGAATTCCTTATTTACCTTTTAGGTATGGCACCCGGTCTTTGTCTTCATGTGGATCGGGCAATTAAGGATCAATTGGCCAATATGATTGATTGAAAAATGGATGATCTAGTGAAGGAGGATGAGCAGTGGAAGATAAAATTACATTCCTCGTAGCGGAAAGCCATGGGAAAGTACAAGGGATGTATGGATAGCTAGTTCAAGGAGCTTGAGATCACCTTCAGTTTGATCCAATATCCGACGGTGTATTGGGTTCCTTTTATAGTAATCTAGTTGTGATGTGTTCTGCGTCATTGGTGGATGATTTATTTGGGGGAAAGGAAAGGGCCATAATTTTTTTGCGTAGAATTCCAGAATAAATTTTGGGCGGTGTTCCTTTAGTCAAACATGAAGACTGAGAAGAGGCCATATCTACTCTCCCTTCATTAAGGAAGTATGTTAATATGGGAATGTGGGACCAAGTTTAAGGACCATCTTTGCTTCACCCCAGACCTCTTCCGAATGAGGAGTCTCATGTGAGATGGCTTGAGGTGGCCCTCCACCCTTCTATACCATACATTTTTACTCTATTAACATTGTTGACGTAGTTGGAGGTTCAGAAAAAGGTTAGGGTGGTTGACAAGATTCACTCGCAATGAGTTTTACCATGAGAGGTGCACCGGTAGGGTTATTCTAGAGGCACAGTTTCTAGTAGTAGATTTAAGGAACCATGTCCTCATGTGTTTTGGATGTTAGGTAGATGACCTAAGAAACCTCCTTATTGGCATTCTGTATCCATCAGTTCCCATGCCTTCCCTATGGTCTTGGTGCTAATGTCTTTCTAATGTGGGGTTCACGACCATATTCAGAATTAGTGTCAGGTAGTTTTTTGAACTTAGTATGGTGGAGGTGGATATGTTAAGCACAAATCACAGTATTAGTTTCCATCTAGGTCATTTCGGCAGTAGGAACAACATGATGCTGCTCCACCAAGGGAAGACAACGCTGGTAGAGGACGACATCAGGATGTTCTCTGAGACCTCGACCCGGGTATGGTCGTGGAGGTAGTTGTCAGTAGAGGGGTAGAGAAGTTGGGCGTAGTCATTTACACATGGAAAAGGAAGTGGTTATATTAGGACTAATTATTAGTAGAGGTATGATCGTCTTGTTTAGAAACCTCACATGTGGTTTGTTTGATTTTGGAGATCTCATCAATATATAGCTAACAGTGACTCACACAGGTGACTTGCATCAGTAGTTCAAATATGTAGCTCAAAAATGGTGAATCCCATTGTTGAATTACACCTATAGCTCACACCGGTGACTCGCCCCAGTGACTCATGATGGTGACTCCCAAATCGATGATTCATTTCCAATAGTTTTTAAAAATTCAATAATTTCCCTAGTTTTTCATATTTCAACCCTTTATAATTTTCATTGATGATAAATGAATTCAGTAACATATTTTAGGCAATTTAAAGTAGTTTCATGGGATATGAGTCATGTCATTAAATTCCTAAAATTATGGAAGACTTTAAAATAGTCAATCCACATGGTGATGTTGAGATATGGTTGTAATGGTTTTTTAAAACCATTCCTTCCAATGATTTAGGATCTAGACATTATAAATGTCAGATATTATCTTCCTTGTGTGCTTCAATTTTCTCTTGGTACAATTCTCCAAAAACACTTCTTCCCTAAGGAGTCATACGGTTCTGTTGTATCCATGGCATTTAGTTTTCCCCTTGGAGTTTCTTGCTTCATGTGTGCCCCTATCTTGGTGCAATTAGGCAGTGTCAATTTCTTCTTCGTACAAGAAGTTTTTCAGTCATCTCTCTCAATTGTGTATCATGCTGGGTCGGTGTATTAATTTTTCATGAGAACATAGTTTAATTCTGATTAACAATGATAATTAATCCGGTAAGAATAAATCTGTGGGATTTGGGGAAAGTGATGCATGATCATACTATTTTATTGTTGTTTTGATCAATGTTGTGAATTGTATTGGTTATATACCTACTAAAAATCATGGTTGTTGTAAGTATTTGTTTGTGAACCTAATAGTTTATGGGTTAATTATTTTTTGTTTCCCATGAAACCACTATTATGAAAAATCTATTAACTACATACACATATCTAAAATAAATGGATGACGGAATATCAATTTTTTTCTGTGATAACCACTAAATTAACAGGTGGGAATCTAGTGAGGAATGCATTGTTAAATCTAAATATACATTTCCTAGGTTTTTGCGGGGGTTTTCTATGTTTGTTATTATTCTAACTTCTGTTGTAGTAGGTTTATGGGCCTGGATATATAATGTGTGGTGGTTTAGGTAGTGTAATGGAGTCTTAGTTTGGGAAATTTCTAGTTTCTGAACCTAGATGTCGTTTAAAAGCAGTGTGGATATGGAATAAAAGGTAGGTGTTTTATAGTAGGGATATGATCAGGTTTTATGGTTATGTGTTATTATGTGGCTTTATGATTTTGGGTTTTGTTCTGCTGAGAGGATTGTTTAGGAAGGATGACATTGAAGAATGATGATGGTAGTGGTTGGTATGGGTAATTCACTTGGAGTTTCTCCATAAGTGAAATCCAGAAAGAATTTCCTCATTCCCATAATTGATTTATGTTATAGTATGAATGGGTTTTAACCGATAGGAATATGAATTATGTTAATTTACCATGGTTCTTCATACTCTGTGTGACTTCATTTGGTCTACCCATTATGGATTGGGATTAGTAGTTTCTCAAGTTGAGTTGGAATGAATAAATTATTTGTTTAGTAAAGAATGAAAATTGGATAAATTAATTATCTAGGGGTATTTATTGGGTTTGTGACATGTTGTGTGTTTTTGTGTATTTATAGGTATCCACATAGGTGGTATTGTGTGTTTTTTGTTGGTTTAAAACCCATAGGATGGGATTCTATGTTTGGTATTATATTTATACATGTATTTCCTTTGTGATTTCTATACACACCCCACCCTAATTGAACACTATATGACATACACACCCATCATCATGTGGTAGGGTGTCTTTCCCAAAGATCAGTGTGGGAGGATTGATGGTTCTCCACTCTCTTTTCCATATACTCACTTCTAGGCGATGATATCTCAAGAGTATTTGTGTTGGTTATCGTTTGGGAGGCCCAGGTGTGTGCGGGTGAATTGTGATTTCCAAAGTATATTTGGGATTAGATGTGTTGTGCTTTCCCAGGTGTCTTCAGGGTGATGTGTGGTTGTGGCACAAGTCTCTATGGGTGGTAATTTAAGTGCTTTGAGACCTAGGTGTCTGTAGGTGGGGTGTGATGTAGTTTTTATAAAGATACTACTTTTTATTACACACATAAGCATTATTTTTAACATAAACTCTTCCCTTGATACAACATGTAAGATTGATAGGAATCATTGGGGCTTAGGAAGATTACATAACAACTTAAAACATGAAAAAAATATCCTTATTGAAAAATTTCTTTACATGACCACTACATTCCCTCGTACTTAGCAATGCAAGGGGTAACCTGAGGAAATTAATAACAAAAGGGTGAGCTATAAATCCCAGTAATGGAGTAAACAAGACATGACATCAAGAATATAGTACATGATATGAAATATGAATATAAAATAAGCATAAGAGAAAAATGAACCTAATAGTCGTATATAGCATGATTATCATAACATTAAAATGTGGAAACAAAACATAACATGGTATTAGCATGAGATAGAGCTCATTGAACATAGAGAATGGGTAAAACCACATTGAACTTAAATTATCATGATTAAAAAATATTTTCACTTGATGTATCATGATACAAATCTTTACCCAATGCATTGGGGTGCTATTAGGGTGCACCCTTCTCAAACATTTCATTTCATGCATTAGTGTGCCACAAGGATCACACAACATGGAATCATTAAAGATCATAATCTATTCCTTGATAAAGGAATTTTTAATTCATACATAATACCCTATAATAAATAAGTACATGTGAATAATTGTGAATACCCTTGATAGAGAAATGGGCATGGTATTCACGACACAATGACTTTGGCTTGGAAAATTATGGTGCAATTTCAGCAGCATAATGACGTGACATAAGAATTATTAAAAAATGGTTGATGATATAGAAATGGGTGTATAATAATATTTAAATGAAATGGAAAGTAATGGGGTCATATATATACATTTCCCAACACATGTAATGGAATTTTATATTCATAATAAAAAATAATTTCTTGAATGTAAATAAGGATAGAGAAATTTCTTACGGAATTTCCACATTATAACTGTTGTACATGGGAGGAATTAATGAGAGATAAAGGGTCTATCATCATTAAAACACAATGAGGGAAGTATGGGGGAGGTGAGAAACCATACCCAAACATTTAAAATTGAAAATGAAAAGGAATAAAAATATTAAGAAACTTGGATAATATGAGAAAGGAATGAATCCCTTACTAGGAAGTGTGATCCCAAATGCCTAAGAGAGTCTTGAGAGTGGCTTCTTGGGAGCTCGTCGATCCTTGGGAGGATTATAGAGATGATATTGAAGAGGTTGTATGAACTCTAATGGCTTTGAGTAAAGAGGAAGTGGGAGCATGGTTTGGATTATATAGGAAAGGATAGGGAATTCATTATTATTTAGGTTAGGGACACCTCACATTAAACTAATCAAAACCGCTAACCAAACCATGATTTTTGCCTATGTATTTTGCCAAATGGGAGTGTAAAACATTATTTTATAAGGCCAATGTACGTAATTCATAAAATAATATGGTATTTTATGTGGAGGTGAGTCGCACACTCAAGGAAATCAATTTAAAAAGATAAAATGTTTTATAAGTCTTGAAGGGTACACTTAAACATTGTAAAATAAATCAAACAAACCTAAAATCACATTATTTTAATGGTAAAACATATATTGGCTGAATTTAATTTTTATATTATTTTGTTACATAACTATTGGGTCATTTTGATGTCATAAAACACAGTATATATTTTAACGGTATTTAATTTTTACCCAAAAATTTGACTATCTTAGAAAATTATGAAATATTCACCGATGGATAATTTCATCATCAAAATTCCAAAATAATATTCATTTTATCTAAAAAATTTTCTAAATATTTGATGTTTTACTTTAATATAAAAACCGACATTTATCAATAATTAGTGGGTTTTGACAATAATAGCTTTCAAACCTTAATAAAAATCAAAATTTTGTTCATAATAATTATACAGTAATTTCTATAATATAAAAATTAATTTAGTAATAATATATAATTACAAAAAATTAATTAAAAATCCATTAATTCATCAAAATAGATTTCTTAATTAACGAAAAATTTTATTGTTTCTTTAAAAAACTATTAACAATGTAACAATAATAAAATTAAAGTGAATTCTCTATAAAAAAATAATGTACATAATAATAGTACAAGGGTCTCATTACATAACCTCTTATAAAACCCACATAAGACCAAAGGGTAAGGAGTGCGATGGTGACCGACTCATGGGGTGGATCAGATAACATCACTCAAGTGGTAATCTCTATCAACTTCCACTTCCCTCGTAGGCGGTTTTGTTCGAGATTAACATGTTGAAGCATTGATTGGTTTTGGTTAAGAGTGAAGCCGAATGACACCACTTCCTTTCTGAGCTCCAAAAAATGGCCTTTGAATGGAGAAATTCTATTGTATGAGCCCATTGCTTCCTTTCTCTGAGTAAATTTGATTTGTTAAAGCTCTTTATTTATACTAGTCATGTGATCATTATTAAATGTCTATATTAGAAATGGTAAAAAATTATTAATGGAATTTTAAAATCCAAAAACATAAATCAAAATAATTTCATTTGTTACCTAACCATTTTACATAATGAATCATTTAATTAGATCAAGTGAAATTTTCATTAATTAAATTTTGGGTCATTGCAATCTTCCCCCTTAAGAAATTTTTCCCTCAAAAATGCCTTTTCCCACACTAAAAATATGAGGGTAAATTTGCTTCATCAATTCCTCTAATTCCCCCATTTCATCTTCAAATTTGTGGTTTCACCATAGTACCTTGACCGGGTGGGTTGTCTTGTTACGTAGAACATTATCTCTACGATCCAAGATCTTCACTGGCTGCTCCCCGAATGAATGACCATCCACTAAATGTACTACCTCTGAAGACATCCCATGTGAAGGGTCAGGTATGTACTTCCTCAAGAGGGATGCATGAAATACATCATTCACATTGGCAGTGGTAGGTGGAAGATCTAGTCGATATGACAAAATCCCAACACGATCACAAATCTTGAAGGGGATTTTTCACCTTGGATGTAACTTCTCTTTCTTTCCAATCCTCATGTCCTTCATCCATAGTGATATGAATCGAAGTACCATGTCTCTAACTTTGAACTCACGATCTCATCGACGATTATCTGCATAACTCTTCGGTCGACTCGGAGATGCCTTTATATGCTGCTGAATGGTTTTCACCTTCTCTACCATTTCTTCAACAATTTAATTCCCTAGAATATTATGCTCACTAACTTCCACCCAACACGCCAATGTTCTTCAGCTTTTCCCATAAAGGGATAAAAATGGTGTAATTCAGATGCTCGAGTAGGAACTTTTATTGTAAGGGAATTCCACTACTGGAAGATGTCTGTACCATCTTCCTTTGAAGTCTATAGAACATGATCATCACATATCTTCAAGTGTCTGAATAGTTTGCTCAGATTGGCCATCAGTTTAAGGATGATGGGGCATAATGATGTTCAGTTCAGTGATTAGAGAATGCAAGATACTTTTTGAAAATATTGAGGCGAATCTCGTTTCATGATCATATACAATAGATAGTGGTATTAAATGAAACTTTACCACTTCTTTGAGGTAAATCTAAGCAATTTGATCCAATGAGAAGCCCTCTCGAATTGTGATAAAGTGATCTTTCTTCATAATTCCATCCACAATGACCCATATGGCATTGATTCTGATGGATGCCCATGGATGTCCAGTGACAATGTTCATGGTAATGTTCTCCCACTTCCATGTTGGTATGGGTAGTGGTTGAATCATCCCCTTAGACTTTTGCCTATCATCCTTCACTTGATGACATACCAGGAACATTGATGTATATTCTGCAATCTATCTTTTCATATTGTCCCACCAACAGTTTTCTTGGATATCTCGATAGATCTTAGCGCTCCCTAGGTGAATAGAGAAGGTTGAGCTATGTGTGTCATTCAGAAGCTCTTTCTTTATCTCTGGATCAGATGGTACATATAATCGTGACCCAAATATCACAATTCCATCTGTGTCAACCATGAACAATGAGTATTTCCCATTTCTAATAGCTTCCACCCTTTTTATAATTTCCACATCCTTTCTTTGAGAATCCTTTATTTTCTCCATGAGGGATGGTTGAACAATCATTTGAGAATTGATTGATGATGTCCCACCCTTAATTATTCCCATGTCCATGCTCTACAAATCTAAGAAGATTGGATCCTTCTCAATTATTATCATTGATAAAGATGCCAGATCCTTTCTACTAAGATCATCTTCCACCTTGTTTTCCTTACCAGGATGCTAGTGGATTGAGCAGTCATAATCCTTGATGAGCTCTATCCATCTTTCTTGGATCATATTAAGCTATTTTTTTGTGAATATATATTTGAGTCTCTTGAGATTAATATATTTCTCACACATCACCCCATATAGATAATTCCACCATATTTTCAATGCAATAATCATAGCCTCAAACTCAATATCAGGAATTGAATTGTTTTTCTCATGGATTTTCAGTTTCCCTGAAGTGAAAGCTATCACTTTATCATTTTCCATTATCACACAACATAAAACCCTCTTTAAAGCATCACTATACACCCCAAAGAGTTCTCTACTTATTGGGAGTGTGAGTACTAGTGTAGTGATAAGCCTCTTTTTAAACTCCTTAAATATCTCTTCTCGTTAATCACTAGAAGAAACCTTTACTCCATTCTGAGTTATCCTGGTATGAGGGTTGGAAAATCACGAGAAATTATTCAAAAATTGGCGATAATATCCAGCTAAACATAGGAAGCTACAAATATCTATTACCGATGATGGCCTTGACCATCAATAAATTGTATCTATCTTAGAGGGATTAAAATATATCCCATTTCTTGTGATGATATGGCCCAAGAATGAGACCTCCTTTAACCAGAACTCACACTTGTTATACATCACATAGAGCTTCTCCTTTCTCAAGGACTCTTGTAAAGTGGTTAGATGCTCCTCATGTTCCACCTTGGTTTTGGAGTATATAAGAATATATTATTGATGCAATTTATATTTTAATTACTTTTTATATACACCATTTACTGAATTTTAAATATATTTTCATATATTTTGTGAAATATTAATGTTTAAATATTAATTATAATTTTGAGCACCATTTGAATTCATCCCGATGCAAGTCAGTTTACTAGTTTAGTAATAACAATCACCCTGATGATCCAAATTGTTTGGTTCTTGTTTCTAAGGATTTATTATTCAATTTCCACATATCAATAGAAGGAATCATTGGACAATTCTTCCAATTTAAGATTCATATGGACCACACCGGAAGTCACATTGAATCTAAGAAGAAAATGGACCATCCATTATGATTGAATTACTAGGCTCAATCCAGAAGTGATCACTAATTAATTATTCTCAAAAATTCTTATTAAAACTATATGAGTAATTAATACATATTTTCAAGTCACAAAATCCAAATACAAGGGTCCCAAATGATGATTTGAAGACCATACCACCATTCTGGTCGGGAATTAAAATTAGGACACTATTCTTGAATTTTTTCTTGATTTAATCATCAAATATGGATGCTATTTTTCAGTTTGAAAGTGACGATATGTAGGGAAAACTTGGTAGAATAAATTATTTTTTATTTAAGGTAATATTTCTATTCAATAACATAGTAAAATTTCAGCCTTTAAAAAAAGTATTGATAAAAATGGGCAAGTGAAAAATGTTTAGTAACATAGACATATCATTGGCTCCAAAAGTCCAATGGCCGCCCAATTTTGAGGGATGATAATAAACAAAAATATAGACAACTTGTAAGAAGAGAATATATCGATATTCATTTATATAGATGTCCATATTGGCAATGGAAGTGGAATTGTAGATTTGGAATGCAAATAGTCCACCTCTTTGGGCTATAAATACAACCCCCTCTTCTCCTTGCATTTGGTTGGAAATTCAGAAGAGAGGATCACACATTGGAATGAAAAAATCATTTAAAAAGGCTTGGGAGGATCTTTCATACTCATGTTTTCACTTTAGAAACATTTATTTATAGAGACCCAAAGCATGACGTACATGGAAATTACATTACTTTTGTGGAATACATAATACATAACAAAAACAAACACTGAAGGACCATAATAGTTTAGTGTATTTGGAGTCTCGGAACATAATATTCTTATCTTGGTGAAAGATCTTCAACACCTCCCATAAATATCTTCCCCTTTTGTTTTCATACCTAAAACCATTCTTTATATCCTGGGGAAATGAAAAAATATAAAGGGTGAGCTCAAATGCTCAGTAAGGGTAAGCATGGAGAAAATAAATAAAACCATATACATTTGAACATAAAAACATGAACATAAGGTTTAAACATAGAAATCTTGAGCAATTACATAAAACATGGCAGTATGTAAGGCATAGATCATAATAGAACATCAATCATTATAAAATAGCTTAGAAATAAAACTTGTGATTGTGGAAAAACATTAAGCAGATGATATGATTTCCATAGTAGCCAAGGCATTACTGCCAAGACCATCTTAGGGGACAAAGTCCCTTTCTGAATCAAGTTCACTCCTCGTTCTAGTCCTGTATCACTGAACCAGATTAACTTACCATTCTAGACATGTATATCTCATGAGATATAAATATTTACCTAAATCATTGGAGGGAGATATAGGTCCCACCCATCTCATAATGAAATCATTCTTACTTGTGCCAAAAAATAAACATAAATCATTCATTATAACCCAAAGAATAAAATGGGTTTCATAAACATCATATCATCATGTCATAATTCATAAAAAACAAGTGGATATTATTTCATATTAATAAAAATAAAACCATGTAAATAATATAGACATTATACATGAATCATAAACATGAAAAATAATTTCATCTTAGACGGAAAATAGTTTTGATAAAACACATGAAATTAATTTTTGAGGGAAATATCCTTTCTTCTTCAAAATCAATTTTCTTTTCAAAAAATTCAATGAAATTTTAAAAGAAAATGATTTTTTTTGAAAATAGTCATGAAATCTTGTAGAGTAAGCTTCATGAAAATAAGGCATTATAAAACCTTAAAAATCCATTCATGACGTATATGTTAAAAAAACCTTCTTCTCGTACTTTTGCCAGAAAAGTAAAAAAGTACCTTGTATGGTAAAAAAAGAACAATTCCTCAAATACCATGTAGTAAAAGTAAAAAATAGGTAAAAAGGACTTTAAAAATACAAAAAACACATTAAGAAAACATGGACATGGATGATAACAATAACCCCAGTAAATACTTACGAATAAACCATCTCGGATAAGAAAGAGATTTGAATAATTATCCCTTACCTTATGTTTGATATGATTCATACGTATCCGATCCTCCGGTGTAATGATATAAATATTTCCACTGACTTATTATAGAATCATATCCATTTTTATGATATCATATATGGTTCACTTATGACTTTATATTACTCGTTCTTTTGTAAGTTCCATGTTAAAGAAACGTTTTGGGTGAAATCATTTTATTTATTATATGTGTTTGGACTTGTTGTTCATGATTTTATTATTACATATATTGTGATTTACTTACTTTCAGAATGTAAATCATGATTTATATATCATATATTTATTCAGTATATGTATAATGAAATGAAACACACTGTTCATGGAGACGGTAGACCATACGTATGCATGAACGCTGTTATCATTTCCTTATTGGATTAAATGGAATTTTGTAAATGAAACATATATGTACATAAATCCAGTATCATTATTATTTAATATATTTCAAAATTATATATTATATAGACTTTATAATCATACATGAATGGTTAATCATGGAAAATGAATCTCATCGCGTTCGTGGAGACGGTAGTCCGTACGTACGCACGAGTGATGACATCATTCCCATGATCATGGAATTGTATTGAAGTGTATGTATAATATATCAGAATCAATATAACTTTAAAATAATCATATATAGTTATTTATTTACACCATTATACCAATCCATGTAATGTGGTGGTGGAAAATAGATTACACCACGGCATGGAGACTGTATTCCGTACGTACGCACGCGCGGTGATTTCGTTTCCGTAGGATGGGTAGAAGATGAAATTGGGTTGTTTCATATTTATAATAAAATATAAGTATATGACAGATACTGATTTTATTTATTTATGATGATACAAATAAAGAATAAAAAGTTGAAGAAGAAATAAATTGGAAAGAATTGGTAAATAATATTATCTCTTCTCTGACGCGCCTCTTCTTAACCTCCTCTTAAGGCACTAGGGTTGGTCTTTTGAGGAGACCAGAACCTCTATAATGTTTCTAGGGAAGATGATAAGGGAAATGGGCAGGGGTTGGCCGAGTTTCAAGGATCAAAAGGGTGTGAAGAGAAGAGGGAGGTGGTGCCCATTTTATAAGGGAGGAGAGGGGCACCATAGGAAAACTTAAAATATTATTTTATAATAAAGTCATATTCAGTTTTCAATAGCTCCAAATTGATTTATTTCGAAACTAAGGTGGGTATGGGTCAAAATCCTCTCAACCAATAGGTTTTAGACAAGTTTCGGTTACCATTTTATCCTTATCATTTAGATTTAACTATAAGTTAGTTAATTTAATTTTTATCGTGTCTTTTTTTTTCTTACACTATATGGTTAATAAACATACTATAACAAGAAAAAATAACCCCAAGTGGTTAATTATTAATATATATATATCCTTATCTAAGTCATTTGATTGAACCTTAGATTTTTAGGAATAAAATAATAATTAATAATATAATATTTGTTTTAAAAACTATTTTATGTCAATTTTTACACTATTTGGTACATGATTTTTGTGAAACTTATAACAGCATGATTAGTTCGAAAAAAGTTAATTAAATAAATAATAACAAGTCATATTAACCTTGAAAATTAGTTGAATTCATAAAAAGTCTAAAATTACATTTATTTGGATATTTATAACATCAATTATGTTAATATTTCACTAATAAGGTAATTACTACATCATCATTGTGTCATATATAAATAACATTATTTAATTTCTACAAATTATAAATAAAATTAAATTATGTATGAATGATTTTTAGCTTTCTAATTAATATTTATAGTAGAATTTATCTTATGTATAACCCTATAATAAAAAAAATTTAGTTATTCAACATTGATTTTAACTATTTTAACTCTTTTTTAAATAAAATAATAATAAATGTACTAATCTAATCCAAGTGGACCTAAAGGGTAATATTTTATCCCTAAGGTTGTTTTTGGTCAAACTACACTTATCCAATAGAATTAGGACATATTTTAGATAATAATAATATCTTTTTTACCCTTAATTACCCTATTTACTTTTAACCGTGGTAAATAAAAGTAAAAAGTTATTATTCACCAAAAATTATTTTTTTCTCATTGAACCAAATTTTACTCCTTGATATTAACTGTGTCTCTCGGATTTTTGAAATTCCACTCATAGAAGCTGTAAAATTATGTTTTATGTAAATTTTCAAACTCTCCTAGGAGGTGGGTAAAAGACGGTGAAAATTTCAATAAACGTTTTATATGTCTAAAATTATTATAAAATGACTCCAATGAATTAAATTCAACTTATATAGGTATTATGTATCAATTTTTACCTAAAATAAATTTAAATAAAAGAAATAATTATTTAAATAAAAAGTTGCTTTTAAATAGTAACCTACTATTTTCACTATTCACCAAAAATTGAAAGTTTTCAGAAAAATACCAAAAATTCACCCTATGATAATTTTTATATTCAGAATCAAAAAATGAAGTCCATCTTGAATGATAAAATTTATAAAATTTAATAATGTGGGTATTACTATTCATAACAGCTAGTTTATATAAGATATCGTTGTTTAGTGAAACTCGGAATTGTGTACAACACACGCTATCATGGAAGGTCACGATTGCGTGTAATGAAATCCAAGTCAGGGATTAATGTAGTGAAAGCTCCATTTGGTGTTGCGTATAACATAATAAAAACTTATTTCAATTATAAATTAAACAAAATATATACTTAATGTTGCGTAGAATAATTTCCACAAAACAAACTTGAATTTCTGTGTAACACGAGCCAAGAATAGTGTTGTGTATACTGCAAGCTAATACGGTGTTGATTATAGTACAATCCAATCTTGGTGTAGTGTATAATATAAGACATCAAAAAAATTAAAAACAATACTTATCATAAAATCTCGGGGTGTTACATTCCTCTTCTCTTTGTTTTAATTTACTTTTGCAATTTCCTTCTTAGGAAATTTCAAAAGTGTTTGTCTATGTAATTATTTTTTAATGCATGTTTTTTCTTCAATATCTATTATTTTAATCCACCATCTATTGTGTAATATTAATTTTCTTAAAATAGTTTAAATCAAGTTAAAACCCATTCCCTTCTTTTGCTTCCTCATTTTATCAAAAATCTTTTTTTAACACTCTTCAAAGATAATGTGTGTTCGATTCAAATACTCTTTCCTCATCCTGTTTATTTTTATTATATATATAATTTATCACCATAATGATATATTACAGATTAATAATCATATTAATGTATGAGTAAATATACCATTGGTGTGAGTCATTATTTTGTGCTGTTAAATGATTTAGAGCTTTTTCTTGATGAGTATTATTTAATTTTACATTTTTTATGTTGGAATTAACATCTCGTGGATTAATGACTTGTATTGTTTAACAAGTGGTTTATATGGATTATTGGAACCATAAATACAATAAAATAAAAATTCTCCGATTAAGATTATAACCCTATGTTATGTAAAAGATTGGATTAATGCCGTAACACATAGGAATTCTAATCAATGTTATCTTGTGAAGTGGGTGTCAAATTAAATGCAATATAAAGAAAATAACAAGGATATCACAAGATTAAATCCATAAAAATGAACTCACCCCAATAATTATCAAATTGTTGAATCAAAATATAATCATTAATCACTATCTTTAATCTCTGCAGACAAACCCCCATTCAAAATTCAATCAACTAAAAACAATCGAATATTAAAAATTATTATCGCTGAGGATTCGACCTGAGTGCTGCTATACTAATTATCATAGCGTTTGAACTTTGAACAGTCAAGAGGAAACAATCATCCGTGATTTAAAATGGAGTCATTTCCAGGTATGGTTCAATTAAGTAGTCGTTATATTTTGCTTATTGTTAAAAAACAAAAAAAAGTTATAAAAATTATAAAAACATGCCTTCTCGTAAAAATCATAAATGGAAACAAGAAACAAAGACAAATCCAACTTCCACTTTCTTAAAATATCTCTATGAATTCCTTGTATCCTCCCAAAAAATCCCTCATATTTGTTTGACACAAAAATTTAGTGAACACTTCGCCAACTTAGGAGGAACATTAGAGATAATCAACACATTAAAGAACCTGTCCTTGTCCAACCAAATGAATTCAATATGGACAATCCTAGGGAAAAAAACACTTAATGATCTTTCTACCCATGATATGAATTACCAAACTCTTTTTATTCAATATCCAAACATAGAGGCTGAATTTTATCTCATATCAATTTTGATTCAATTTCTTCCTCATTTCCACGGGCTTGCGGGTGAGGATCCACATATCCACCTTAAAGAGTTCCAAGTGGTGTGCTCTACCATGTGGACTCAAGGGGTTTATGAGGAAAAATGAAACATCGAGCATTACCTTTCTCCTTAGATGATAAATCTAATTCTTAGCATCACTACCTCCCTCCTGGTTCCATAACCACATGGAATGACATGAAGTGACTCATTTTAGAGATATTGATTCCTACATCTCATACTACTTCTATATAAAAGGAAATAAGTGGTATATTTCAATTCCCATTTGAATTACTCCATTATTAAAAGTAGAGGTTACAAAATATTGTTTAAAACATCCCACACCACCAAATTTCTGACCATCTCTTGATCTGATACTTCTATGTGGGGTTATTGGCTATGGATAGAACCCTCATTGATGTTGTAAGTGGCAGTGCTCTTGTTGATAAAGACCTTGTAGCTGCAAGAGTTTTCATAAGTAACATGGATAAAAACAAAAAAAAATCCCTAATCAGGCACATTCTCAAGTAAAAAACACATGAAGGTCAATATATAGAGAACAACAAGATGAAAGAGTTTGATTAGTTAACATACAGATCTTGTGCGTCATCTAGATGTCACATCCAAAGTGCCACCCTCATCTTATCCACAATTTATATTCCCTAGATGTAAAATCCAAGGTATATAAATAACAATAAATTTTCAAAAATTATTCATATTTTTGAATTAAAATATTATTTTTACTTTAAAGGGGTTTCTATGCTCGATGGCATACCCGATACGCAACAATGAGTTTCTTTGAAATCATTCGCTTCACACTAATAATATAATAATATTATTTGAAATTGTAGTTAACGCCTAGCATTTATATTGATGGAAATGAATATAACGAACTAAAATATTATTATAAATGTTTTTTATTTGTTTTTACATTTATCCACTAAAATTTAGAGGCTTAAAATGTGAATCAATCTAATTTGAAGAATAATTTACCTTAAAAGGCTGATTTACCACCTTCTGATGGAGAAACCACTTTAGATATATTTATATTCACTTTTATATGTTCTATTTGACTAAATAATATTCTTCTTTGGAATTGGGTCATCAAAATTTTCATTGGGTAAATTTTTGATATTTTTTTGATAAAATTCAGTTTTTATTAATAGTGAAAAATACTGTATTTTAATTCAAAAGTTCTTTTTAATCGAATTTATTTATATTGTTAGATTATATTTTTAATTAGTTTTAAAGATTAATTATATTATGTTTTTACCATTTAATCCAATTTTTGTCATTTTAATTAATTTCACTTTGAAATTTGACATAAACAATTATCAATATTTTAATTGTTATTGTTCCTTAAAAACGTGGTATTTGTTTAGATAACAAGAATTAATTATAAATTAATTAATGAAACTTATATATTTTTAATTTTTTAAAATCATCATCATTTTTGAATTCAAAATATTTAATATACTGTAGGCTGAATTTTTGTTAGTTTTCTAAAAAAACGTCAATTTTTTATGAATAGTAAAACCACTAAGTAGTAGTTAAAAACTGGCATTTTCATTTAAATAAATTTTTATAACTTCTGTGGATTGGATTTCGAAAATCTGACATACATGGTCGTTATTATTATGTAAAATTTAGTTCAATAAGATGAAACTAATTTTGTTGACTAGTAACATTTGACTTTTATTTACTGCGGTTAAAGGTAAATAGGGAAATTCAAGGTAAAAAGAATATTATAATAATAATAATAAATTACATTAACACTTATCCTAACCTTATTGGTTCAGTCATTCATGACCTTTGGCATCTTTGGGTCTATTTTGGTACCCCATGGAGCCACTTGGAAGTGATAATAACACTTTATTTTAATTAACTTAAAATAAAGCAAAAATGACACAAACAAATATCTCTTTGTAAATTAATTTTTAAAAGGGGTTATATAAGATATCATTTCAACTATGAATATTAATTGTAAAGATAAAAATATTTCCTACATCATGGTATTTTTTTATAATTTTTAGACAAAAAATAAATTAAAAATATTTATTACAAAATAATGATATAGTATTTACCTCATTAATAAATGATTTAAATAAATAAGATTATAAATATTATAATAATGTCCAAAACCAGTCCAATTCTTATTGGATGAATTAATTTCAATCGTGAATAATCTTATATTCGATTTTAATTAGTTATGGACCTTTAGAAACCAAATATCATTATATAATAAAATAATATTTTTACACTTTTTTATAGAGCCCCTCCTCCCCCTTATAAAAATCCCTCAATTATAACTCATTCCTCACACCTCTCAAGCCCCTTGGATCATCCAACCCCTGCCCAAATAAGATCTCACGATCCCTATCCACATCTTATAAGCTTTAACATAGGAATAAGGAACTTCAAAAATTACTTTTTGTTCAAACCAATGGGAGTTACCCAAATTAAATATAACGGTTTCTCTTAACTTATTTTCTATTATTTTACATCTAAAACACCTAAACTATTTTCATTCCTTTATTTTATAACAACAGCAGTATCATCTATTTACTTGGATTTTTTTATGAGAATTATTCAAACTACAATTATAGACAACTCCATCTAATGGGTGAAGAACATACAGTTTCTGTGGATGGAAAACTAACGCCTCAGGAAATGATGATTGTTAGTTTATCTCTTACTTCCTCTCATGGTGGCCATTTTGATGACACTGTATTTATATATGATATATATTATGATTATGTTTTTTTAATATTTTTTTCTTTTATATAATACCTGTATGTTTTCCATTATGGGTAAACGTGTTAATTTCATTTGAGGAAGTGCAGACTATCTCCCCCGCAAAGTGATATGACACGTAATTCCATAGGTGGGACATATAAAGTATTGAGTTTATGAAATTATTTATGATATTATACTGGAATTAAAATATACCTATGTTTCATTATGTTTTAATTCCATTAAAATACGAAATATAAATTAAAGTAGTGTTCATGCGTACGTACGACTTATCGTCTCCATGAATGGTGAATTTCATTTCTTACATCCAAATGTTATGTTATATTATAAGTACATGAATATGATATATATATATGATATATATGATATCTATATCATGAATATCATTCTGGATATAATGAACTTTTGACCAAGTGAACATCTTGTAATTATAAGAAGTCCATTTTTTACTCAAGTACCAAATATCGAAAAAACAAACATTATTAACATAAATGATTAAATAATGTTTATAACATGGTAATAAGTGATATTAATGGAATAATAAACATGAAAAATGTTCTTATGAAAGTATAAATTAACTTTAGTTTATTATTCTGGAGATTAAAGAATGAACGAGTCATGTCGGACATGAGGTAAGGGACTTCGTTTCAATCTCATTTCATTGAGGCATATTTTTTTTAATACATGATTTTATTTTATACTCTATATAAACACCTTTGAATTTTCCTTTCATTCAAAGGGAATATTTTTCTACGAAGCGTTTTTACTAAACGACAAAAAATAATGTTTATTTTAACGTACATGGTGACAATGACCTTTCCGCTGCCACGAGTTTTATTTGATCTTTGGCTTCTATAACAAGTCGTAATGATTATAAAAGGAAAACTAATACCATATTCTCTTTTATGTATTTTGGTATTGAAAATGGTTTTGATAATGGATTTGTTATGTCAATATATTTAAATGATATATTGTGATTGAAATGGTGAAATGTTATCTTTACGTTATGTTTGTTTTATGTGTTATGAATTTTTTATGATTCTTGGGCATTGATACATATACAGGTGGTTCAGTGATAAATCTAGGGTGAGAGAGCCCGAGATATCTCTCCAATGAATTGGGTAATGTGACAGAGGTAAACTTGAATGATTCTCCAAAGAGATTTAGGGAATATACTTTGATAGGTATTTCAAATGTAACTCCCTATATAGCTGCGATAGATACAATGTAAGTAAGATATGAATTCCACAAGTTACCTTTATGATTTATATTTTCTATGTGTTATTCATAAATCTTATGATTTCATGAGGCATGTTAAAGAGCTTATGTTTTGCATGAAATGATGAAATAACGTTTTCTTTTTTTATAACACTTACAGAGATTTTTATGCTCATCCCATGTTTTGAAATGTTTTTCACAGGACCTAAATATGAATAAAGTCAAGGATGGGATCAAGGAAATGACATGTTGTCTAAAATAGGGGACTAGATATGACTCTTTTTTTCCAGAGTTCTTATTTTATGTAAATAATGGAAACTAAGTAGAAGTGTCTACCTTGTAATTTTTGAGATGTAATGTAATAGTTATGGCCTACTTTTCTAAAAAACTAAACCTGAAAAGATCCTCAATGTGAATTATTCATTTAATTCATGATTATGTAATGTTTACGTCTGAGTCATTATAGTTGGTATCAGAGGTCGGTTTAGATAACATTAGGAGTTAGGGTATTGTTAAATTAATGTCCATATATTAATTTATGTTAATTTTTAATTGATATAGAATTTACAGATTACCATGTTGCTTTGCCTAAGATATTTCTCTATTCAGAATGGTTTTCCACAGAGGAAATAGGGTAGCTATGTTGGGACGAAATCATGAGGATGACAAGTTTCCAAATCTACAACCATAGATGGTCGGAATCAGAACTGAATAGTTTGTTGCAGTGATGGAACAATTTAGTCAGAATATAAATGGTGGTGGTATCTATGCACGAGATCAAACAGATCCACCATAGAGGAACATGTGAGTAGTGAATCATTTCATGAGGAAGAATCCCCCATCATTCAAAGGATCATATGAACATGTTCTAGCATAAGGCTATATTGAAGCATTGGAGAAAACTTTTGATGTCATGGGGTGTTCATAACATCAAAAGGATAGTCCTTGTGTTTACAGTTTTGAAGGTGAAGCTGATCAGTGGTGGTTGATGGTGAAAAATATCAGGGATAGTTAGGAGATTGATTCACTTGATTGTGATGAATTAAAAAGTATGTTTGTTGAGAAATATTTTCATATGGTGGGTTTTCATAGGATGGAAAAAACAATTCCTAGAATTGAAGAAGTAGGATGATTATGTGGATGCTTATCAAGTTAAATTCACTAGACTGGCAAGGTATGCACCAAATTTCATACATGATTTTGATAGAAAAATCAACCATTATTACTCAGGATTAAAGCCAATGTATCAAAGGGATTTAGCTTCTCGTGAGTTAAAAAGTTATGAAAAACATGTTCATTGTGTGGAGAAGGTTGAAATGGAGTTTTCCGATGATCATGTGTTCTTTAAAAAACAACAGAATAAGAGGTTGAGGTGTTAGAAAAAAGGGAAGAACTCTTCAAAAAAGTCTGATAGTAAGAAACTTAAGTTTATAGTTTGTGAAAATTGAGGTAAAAATCATGCTAGGAAATGTATTTTTAATTCTAGTAAGTTCTACTGATGTGGAAAAATGGGACATAAGGCACATAATTTCTCTATAAAGATAAACGTAATGGAATGAAAAAATATGATTTATAGTCAGTAACATGTTTTATGTGTGATGAAATTGGTCATTATTCGAATGAGTGTCCAAATAAGAACTCAACTGAGGGAAAGAAGCTAGACTATAAGTAGAAAGGGGTGGTGAATTCCTTTGGAACTACTTCAGTAGATGTTGGGACATCAAATGAAGAAGTATGAGGTACACTATTAGTTTGTTCATATTATGCCAATGTGTTTTTTGATTCAGAGTCAACACACTCTTTCATTTTTGAGAAGTTTTCTAGTAAATTTGGAATTCCATATCATGATATGAATCTTGAACTTATGGTAAAAACACTGGGAGTAAATGTTGTGAAAAAAAAAATTATAAGAACCTTCATGTACTTGTGTGCAAAAAGAATCTACTTGAAAACGCTTATTGTTTTTACTCTAGTAGAGTTTGATATTATTTTGGTTATGGATTGTCTTTCTTTTTATCATGCTAAGATTGATTGTAGAGCTAAAGAGGTTTCTTTTCAGAAATATTTTCAGTTTTTGTACAAGAATGAACCCTTTATTTTTATAACATATTAGGAAGTTGAGAAACTAGTAAATGATAGAAATGAATGTTTCCTTGCACATATTTTTGAAAATAAAGGAACTGTTTAGATTAATGATGTGTCAGTGGTAAATTAGTACCTTGATGTTTTTCCTGATGAATTTCCTGGTATTATACCTGATCGGGAAGTTGAATTTACTATTGACATAGTTCCTGATGCTAAGACAATTTCAAAACCCCCTTATTGAATGGATCAAATTTAACATTTAGAGATAAAGAATCAATTGCAGGAGTTATTACATAATGGTTTCATTCGACCTATCACATCACCATGGGGTTCTCGTGTCTTGTTTGTTAAAAAAAAGATGCCTCAATGAGACTTTGAATTGATTATAGAGAATTTAATAACATTGCTATTAAGAAAATGTGTCATTTTCATCTTATCAATGATTTATTTGATCAGCTCCAGGGAGATTAGTATTTTTCGAAGATTGATTTGATGTCAAGGAACCATTAGTTGAACGTAAAGGAAGCAGACATTCTGAAGACCACATTTTGTTCTAGATATGGTCATCATGAATTTGTAGTTATGATTTTTGGTTTAACTAATGCAGCAGCTATATTCACGGTTCTTATGAACAGAATTATCTGTGATTTCATGGATATGTTTGTGGTTGCGTTCATTGATGATATTTTCATTTATTCAAAATCTAAAGAGGAGCATGAAATTCATTTAAGTGTTGTCTTATAAACCTTAAAAAAAACTCGTTGGGAAGTTCAACAAGTGTGAATCATGGTTATAGAAAATATATTTCCTTGGTTACATTGTTTCAAAAAATAGCATAACTATTGATCGTGCTAAAACAAAAGTTGATGAAAAATGGCCAAGACCCAAAAATATAACTGAGATTCATAGTTTTCTTGGTTTGGCAGGTTATTACTAGAGTTTTGTTGAAATTTTTTCACGGTTATCTAGTCTAATGACTACGTTAACTCCAAAAGGCGTTAAGTTCATTTGGAAAAGAGAATGTGATGATTGTTTTTAGGAATTGAAATAATATTGGTGAATGCTCCAGTTTTGGAACTACCTTCTAGAAATGGTGAGTTTGTTATTTATAGTGATTATTTATTGAAAGGACATGGTTGTTTTCTTATGTAGAATGATCAGGAAATTTCATATGCATCACATCAATTGAAACATCATGAGTTAAATTACCCTACACATGAATTGGAATTAGATTCTGTTGTTTTGCTTTAAAAATTTGGAGGCATCATTCGTTTGGAGTAAAATATGAAATATATACCGACCACAAAATTTTGAAGTATATATTCACCTAGAAAAAATTGATCATGAGTCAGAGGAGATGGTTGGAATTAATCAAGGATTATGATTTCACCATCCTTTACCATCCAGGAAAAGAAAATAAAATGGATGATGATTTTATTTAAAATAGTAATACCTCATTAATCATTGTACATTTGGAATGAGATCCTTTGGTTTTTGATTTGATAAACAATGGCATAGAAGTTGTTGGTGCTGGATATTCTTCTATTTTGTTTTAGTTTTTAGTGAAATCATCTCTATCAGACAGAATAATGAAATCATAGAAGAAAGACAGTGAGTTACAGAAAAAGGTAAAGTTTGTTCAGAATTGTAAGTTGCCTAAATTTAACATTGATAATGATTTTGTTTTGAGTTTTGGGAGGAGATTATTTATTCCTTCTGATTGACAATTGAAGAATGAGTTGTTATGTGAAGCAAAAAGTTCCCCATTTTCAGTTCATCCTGGTAGTACTAATATGTATAGAGATCTTCGTGGGTATTACTGGTGGGATGGCATTAAAAGAGATTTTGCTGATTATATTGTGAAGTGTTTGACATGTCAGCAGGTTAAAGAAGAGAAGCAGTTACCAAAAGGTATGCTTTAGTCTTTACTAGTTCCAGAGTGGAAATGGTAAAATATATACTTGGACTTCATTGTGAGATTACCAAAGACATGTTGAGGTAACAATGCAATCTGGGTTATTGTTGATCTATTGACTAAATCTTCTCATTTTCTTCCTATTCGAGATACTTTGTCTCTAGATCAACTTTCTTGGTTGTATGTGAAATAGATAGACAGGTTATATGGTGTTCCCCTCTCCATTGTATCTGATCCTGATCCCAGGTTTACTTCTAACGTTTGGAAATGCCTTCAGAAGTCATTGGGCACTAAATTAAATTTTAGTACATCTTTTCTTCCGCAATCAGATGCACAGTCAGAACGAACAATTCATAACATGGAGGATATGCTACATGCTTATTCACTAGATTACTAGGGATGTTGGGACAAACATATTTCATTGGTTGAATTTTCTTAAAATAACAGTTTTAATTCCAGTATACTGATGGCACCATTTGAGGAATTATATGGAAATCCTTGACGAACTTCAACTTTTTAGGATGAAGTAGGAGAAAGGAAGATGGTGGGACCAGAATGGGTAGATGAGATGGTAAAAAATGTTCAATTGATTCAAAATCACATGATAACATTATAGAGCGGGCAGAAAAGTTATGATTATAATTGGAGGAAGGATCTTTATTTTGAGGTAGGTGATCTTGTTTTTCTCAAAGTTTCTCCTTGGAAAGGTGTGATGCATTTTGGTAAGAAGGGAATGTTGAGTCTGAGGTTCATTGGACCTTATTATATCCTATAAAAAGTTGGATCAGTTGAGAATATAGTGGCTTTACCTCCAAGTTTTTCCTAGGTACAGTATTTTTTCACGTTTCACTGTGGAGAAAGTATATGCCAGATCCATCTCTTGTTTTAAGTCCAGAGGTAGTTCAGTTGGAAAAGAATCTCTCTTATGGGGAACAACCATTCTATATTCTTGACTGTAGAGAGCATGTTTTGTGGAATAAGGTAATTAACCAGGTAATGGTTTTTTGGAAAAAACATATGGCTGAGGAGGCAACATGGGAATCTGAAAACATTATGAGGGATAAATACCCCCACTTACTTGATAAGTTAATAAATTTAGAAGGAAACAATTCCCAAAAGGTGGGAAGGATGTAACATCCCAAGTAAATAAAGAATAATTAATTTTCCATAATTATTCATATTTGTGAATTAAATATTAATTTTTCATTAAAGGGGTTTCTATGTTCGATGGCGAACCCAATATTCAACAACGAGTTTCTTTGAAATCATTCATTTCACACTAATAATATAATAGTATTATTTTAAATTGTAGTTAAATCCTTTCCATTGTATTGGTTTTAATTAATATAAATAACTAAAATATGATTATACATGTTTTTTAAATGTTTTTACATTTATCCAATAAAATTTAGAGGCTTAAAATGTGAATGAATCTAATTTTAAGGATAATTTACCTTAAAAGGTTTATTTATTGCCTTTTCATAGAGAACACTATTAAAATATAGTTATTTTCACTTTTATATGTTCTATTTGACCAAATAATATTCTTCTTTAGAATTGGGAAATCAGAATTTACATTTGGTAAATTTTTGGTATTTTTCTGATAAAATTCATTTTTTATGAAAAGTGAAAAATGCTTTATTTTAATTCAAAAGTTCTTTTTAATATAATTTGTTTATATGGATATATTATCTTTTTAATTGGTTTTAAAGTGTAATTATATTATATTTTTAACATTTAATCCATTGTTTATCATTGAAATTAATTTCAATTTGAAATTGGACATAAACAAGTATCAATCTTTTGACAGTTATTGTTTCATAAAAACATGCTATTTGTTTTAATAACGGGGATTAATTTTAAATTAATTAATGCCAATTCAATGTTTTTAATTTGGTAAAAGATACATCATTTGGGAATTCAGAATATAAAATATATCATAGGCTTAATTTTTGGTAGTTTTCTGAAAAACATCAATTTTTGATAAATAGTGAAACCACTAAGTAGTAGTTAAAAACTGACATTTTCATTTAAATGAAATGTTACCGCTTCTGTGGATTGAATTTTGAAAATCTTACGTACATGGTTGTTATCAATAAATAAAATGTGTTTCAATAAGAAGAAAATAATTTTTAATGAATAGTAACTATTGACTTTTAATTACCATAGTTAAAGGTGAATAGTGTAATTCAAGGTAAAATGAATATTATGATAATAATAAATTACCTTAAAACGTGTCTTAACCTTATTGATTGAGTCATTTACGACCATGGTCATATTTGGGTCGATTGTGGGACCCCATGAAGCCACATGGAAGTGATAATGACCATTTATTTTAATTAACTTAATGTAAAGGCAAAAATGATATAAAAATAGATTTTAGTAAATTAATTTTTACAAGGGGTTATATAAGTTATCGTTTCGACTATAAATATTATTTGGAAATATAAAATGATTTCCAACATCATGGTTATTTTTTAATAATTTTTAGATACCAAATAAATTAAATTATTTATGACACAATAAAGATGCAGTATTTACCTCATTAATAAAAGATCTAAAAATTAAGATTATAAACATTAAAATAACATCCAAAACCTATCCAATTATTAAATTATTAATTACTTTCTACCATGAGTCATCGTATCTTTGACTTTAATTAGTTTTGGACTTTTAGAAACTGGATATCATTATATAATAAAATAATATTTTCACACTTTTCTAAAGAGTCGCTCCTCCACCTTATAAAAATCCCTCACTTATAACTCATTCCCCACACTTCTCAAGCCCATTGGTTCATCCAAACCCAACCCAAATAATCTCTCAATATCCCTATCCTCCTCCTAGAAACCTTAATGTAGGCAGAAGGAACTTCAAGAAGACCTTTTGGTTTAAACCAAAGGGAGTTACCCAAATTAAAGGTAACAATTTCTCTTAAATTATTTTCTTTTATTTTACTTCTACAAACCCCAAAAAAAATTTGTTCCTTTATTTTATAAATAAAATAGTATAAAAAATTTACTAGGATGTTGTTATGAGAAGGATTATAACTACACATAAACACACCTCTATCTAATGTGTGAAGAACATTCTGTTTTTTTCGATGACAAACTAACACCCCACGAAACGATGATTGTTCTATTATCTCCTACCACCTCTCATGGTCGCCATCAAGATGAGACTATATATATATATATATATGATATATATTGTGTTTATTTTTTATTTATTCTTCTATGTTTATCTTTTATATCATACCTTTATGGTTTCCATTATGGGTAAACGCGATAATTTCATCTGAGGAAGTATGGACTACCGCCCCCTAAAAGTGATATGACTCGTTAATGCCATATAAGAGATGTATAAAGGAGGGAGTTAATAATATTATATATTATATTATACAGGAATTATAATATACCTATGTATCATTATTTTTATTTCCATTAAAATAAGAAATATAAATGAAAGTAGTGTTCAAAAGATTAAAGAACGAACGAGCCAAGTCGGACACGAGGTAAGTGACTTCGTCTAAATCTCCTTTTTTGACGCATATTTTGTTTTAATACATGATTTTCTTTTATACACTGTATAAAAACTTTTTACTTTTCAATTAATTCGAAGGGAATCATTTTATACAAATCGTTTTACTAAACAACAAATATTTTTTCGTTTAACGTATGTAGTGACAACAACCTTCCCACCGCCGCGAGTATTATTTCATATTTGGCTTCCTTAACAAGCTGTAATGTTTTTAAAAGGAAAATAAATACCATATACTCTTTTATGTATTTTTTGTATTGAAAATGGTTTTGATAATATATTTGTTATGTCAATATATTTAAATGATATATTGTGATTGAAATGTTGAAATTTTATCTTTCCTTTATGTTTCTTTTATGTGTTACGAATATGTTTTGATTCTTGGGAATTTTTTCATAAAGGGGTGGTTCTGTAATAAACCTAGGGTAGGTGAGCTTGAGATAGATCTCTAATGAATTGGGTTACATAACATAGGTAAACCTGAAGGTTTATCCTAAGAGATTTAGGTAATATACCATGACGGGAATTCCAAATGTATCTCCCAACGTAGCTGTGATAGCTACAATGTAAGTATGATGAGAATTCTAAAAGATACCTTTATGATTTATATTTTCGGTGTGTTATTAATAAATCCTATGATTTCATGACTTATGTTAAAGATATTATTCTATGTATGGAATGATTAACTAATGTTTTTATTCTTTGTTTTATAACAATTACTGTGCTTTTATAGCTCGTCCCATGTTTTGAAATGTTTTTCACAGGACCTAAAGATGAATATGGTCAAGGATGGGATCAAATAAAAGTTATGATATCTAAAATATGGGACTATACATGACTCTTTTTTTCAATAGTTTTATTTTTTTAATGTAAACTGAGTAGAAGTGTTTACCTTGTAATTTTTGAGATGTAATGTAATATTTATGGCATAATTCTCTAAAACTCTAAACCTGAAATGATCCTCAATGTGAATTATTCATTTAATTCAATATTATGTAATGTTTATGGGTGGGTCCTTATACTGGACCTATCTAGAACTGTAGAATTTATAGCTCCTCATCTCAACTAAGTGACACATGTCTACAACCTCAAGAGGATCCATCTAATTCATCCAGATGAATGGAGATCAATGCAGCATATGATCATAGGTATAATTCCCATCAACAATCAGGTAAGTTCATTATATACTTCAAGCAACCCCACCCTAAGCCCTTCTCTTCTACCTTCAACAAAGTTTTGAGGTTTTCTAATCCCATTTCATATCCCCCTCAATTACTTACTCAAATCCAAATCCAATTCCAATACTATTAAGGTGTTGGTAACTTTCAACAACATTACCCTTTTGTTCCTAAAAAAAATCAATCAATCTTCCTCTCCCTCCTCCAACATTCTACTATCCTAGTGAACCTTCCCAATTCCCAAACCAATAAAATTACCTTTCCAGGAACGAAAATCAAGTTAATACTAATCTGGGACAAGCCTCTTCTTCAAAGAAACCATGGGAAAATGTAGTGGAAGATCTTGCCTCATTCATCCATTCTAGCATCAAAAACATTGAAACCCAAATTGGTCAACTTGCATCCCACCTGAGCCAGCAACAACAATAAAATTCTTCCCAACTCCCAACTCAACCATTAACTAACACCATGGGTAATGTAAGTGAAATTTCACTTAGACGGGGAATGAAAATTTTTATTCCTCAATATAATACATCCAACCCCCTTTTAAATGTTGACCTAGAAAATGAATATAAAAAGTAACTTAAAAAGGAAGCTGAATCCATTCCCTCAACTCCTTCTATTCCACTTAGGAACCTAATTCTATTTCCTTAGTCCATTTCTAATCCAAAGTTGTCCTTTAAACCCGATCCTGAAATGCACGACATGTTAAGACATGTGGAATTCAACATTCCCCTCTTAGATTCAATAAAACAAATACCTATGTATGCCAAGTTTCTTAAAGAATTGTTCACCCACAAGAGGAAACTTAGGACCATCAAAAATGTTTCCACCCAATAATCTATTCCCATAAAGTGAAATGATCCAAATACCTTTATGGTTCTCTACCAAATTAGAGTTTACAACATTGATGATTCCCTCATAGACCTAGGAACCTCAATTAATGTCATGCCCAAATCCATATTCTCCAACCTTGGCCTTCATCCCTTACATCCAACGGGTGTTTTCATTCAATTGGGAAATTGAAGCACTACCAGCCCTAATGGAATAATCAAGGATGTCCTTGTCCGAGTCAATGATATTATCATCCCCTATGATTTCTATGTCTATGTCATGGAAGGTGATACGAACTCTTCTCAATATCCCCTCATTCTAGGAAGACCATTCCTAATGACAGTGAGAACCAAAATTGATGTCCATTCAGGCATCTTATCTAGGGAATTTGGTGACCAACTGGTCATGTTTGTCATTTTCCAAGCCATAAGATGCCCATCTGAGGATCACTCTACATTCACAATCAATGCTTCTGAGGAAACTTTTGAGTTTCAATTGAACCCCATTTAATAATGTTCATCATGTTCTAATGAGAGAGGATCTTATGAAATATTCACCATGATTAACCAAGTTATAAATGGTGAAGTTGATGTTGACCTATCATTAATAGACTCCAAAAATCTAGAGGATCTTGAAAACTCTATTGAACCCCACATCAACTCTGATCTCTACTGCTCCACCTTAGACAAAATTACGAAAAATGATTCAAAATAATTGAAATCCCTTCTTCCATTCCCAAGTTCTCTAACAAAAACTGAAAGATGTGACTGATCTAAAACCACTTCCTACACACCTAAAATATGTATTCCTCTTCCATGATCACTCTTATCGTATCATTGTGTCTTCTTCACATACTAAAACTGAGGAGTCCAAACTTGTTCAAGTGTTATATGAAAATAAAAAGGCCTTAGGTTGGACACTAGATAATATACCAGGAATCAACCCTTATCGTTGTATGCATCACATCCATCTTGAGGAATCTTCCAAACCAATTAGATGACCCCAAAAAAGACTCAATCAACTCATACTTGAGGTAGTTAGGGAAGATATAATCATGCTTCTTCAAGATGTAATTATCTACCAAATTTACGATAGTGAATGGTTTAGTCTAACTCAAGTTCTACCTAAGAAATGTGGGATAACTACTGTCACAAATGAACATGGGGAGGTAGTCACAACTCGAGTGAAGAAAAAATGGAGTGTGTGCATTGATTACAGAAAATTGAATGTTAAAACAAGAAATGATCACTACCCTCTTCCATTCCTTGATCAAATGCTAGAACGATTAGCTGGAATGTCACAGTATTGCTTTCTAAATGGATACAACGTCTACTTCCAAATCCCAATCACACATCAAGACCATGAGAAGACATCTTTCACTTGCCCCTATGGAACATATGCATATTGGTGAATGCCTTTTGGCCATTTGAATTCCCCTACAACATTCCATATGTGTATGATGAGTATCATTTCTGAATTCATTGAATAATGCATGGAAGTCTTCATGGATGAATTTACAATTTATGGTGAGTCATTTGAATCGTGCTTGCACTCACTCACTCTAGTCCTTAAAAAGTGTGTCATGACTAACCTTATGTTAAATTTTGAAAAATATAACTTCATGGTTGAAAATGGGATTGTTTTAGGGAACATAGTTTCAAAATATGGTATTGAAGTTGTCCTCGCCAAAACTGAAGTGATTAAATCACATCCTGAACCCACTTCTTCTTGAGACATCCATTCATTCCTTGTACATGCTAGTTTCTATAATATATTTATCCATAAATTTAGTATGATTTCCCTCCCACTCACTCGGTTTCTCCAAAATGATGTCACATTCTATTTTGATGAGGTATACAAGAGAGCCTTAGTTGAACTAAAAATTTCTCTTATATTTTCCTTGATAATCCAACCACCAAATTGGTCGTTACCCTTTGAGTTGATGTGGGAAGCTTCTGATAGAGAATTTGGGGCTGTTATTGGTCCTAGAAAATAAAATATTCTTCATGCCATCTATTATTCATAAAAAAATTGGATGAAATTCAATATCACTACACTGTCAATAAAAAGTAACGTTTAGAAGTGGTTTTTTGCCTTAGATAAATTTTGGCCCTATCTCGTGGGTTCTAAAATAATCATCATCACATACCATTAGGATATAATGATCTTACTCAAGAAAATTGATTCCAAACTATGGCTAATAAGATGGATTCTATTGCTCTTAGTGTTTGACATTGAAATCAAATATAGACCAGGAAAAGAAAACCCCATGGATGATCACCTGAGTAGAATTTTTAGTTCTTCTTATTCAGAAATCATTGATCTTGAATTCCCCACTAAGGACCATTCATCCATCAATCAAAAAATACCATGGAATGACCCAAATGTAAATTACATGGTTTTTGGTGTATTTCTAAAAAAAATTTCAATTGAAAAAACGAAGCTGAAAAGTGATTCAAAATTCTATTTTTGGAAAGATAATTAACATTGGACAATTGGGGCGGACATGGTAATTAAGTAATGTGTTGATGAAAATGAGCTTTCCTATATCATATAATTCAATCACTCAATGCCTGGTGGTGGCCACTTTGGACCACAAAGGACCTCCCGAATGGTCCTTGACTCTGGATTCTTCTGAACATAACTTTTCAAGGACTCACGTGAGTTCTGTTAGTCATGTCCCACTTGCCAAAATTATGGAAATTTTCAATGAGAAATTAAATTCCCCAAAAGCCTTTTATTTTCTGTGAGATATTCGATCATTGGGGCATAGATTCCATGGAACCATTCCCAACTTCCAATGGATTCTCATAAATTCTTCTTGTGGATGATTGTGAATCAAGGTTTGTGGAGGCCAAAGCCACTAGAAAAGATGATTCACATATTTTTAGTGAGTTCTTAATGACAGACATATTCCACCGATTTGGCACACCACATGCCTTGAGAAGTGACTTAGGAACCCATTTTGAAAATATAACCATGTAATCTATTTTGAAAAATAATGGGGTTTCAGATAAAACATCAACTACATTTCACCCCCAAAAAATGGCGTGGCTAAACATTATAAAAGAGATGTGAAAAATAGTGCTTGAGAGAATTCAAAAACCCACCAGAAAAGACTGGCTTGAAATACTTGGTTATGCACTTTGGGGTTATCAAACTGCCTAAAAAACACCCATTGGGATGTCTCCTATTAGGATATTTTTTGAATAAATGTGCCACTTACCAGTTGAAATCAAACATAAGTCATTTTGGGCTATGAAACACAGAAATTTTGGTTGTGAAAAATCTGGTGAAGAAAGATTATTGAAATTAGATGAATTGGAGGAGCTTCAACATGAATCCTGTGAGAATTCCAATCTGTACAAAGAAATTTCTATGGAACTTGATGAAAAACACATCCTGAGAAAGATATTTCATGAAGGTGAACGGGTATTTCTCTTAAACTCTCAATTTTTTACTTCACCCAGGTAATCTAAATTCTTGATGGGAAGGTCCTTTTATTATTTATCATGTTTACCCATTTGGTGGAGTGCATCTCCAAGACCCCTACTCCGAAATGACATTCATGGTAAATGGACCTCTATTGAAGCATCACCATGAGTGGACGTGCATCCTATGAACTACCTCGACTTCTATCATATCGACAACTTCCACTGACCCATCACTAGATACAGATGGAAATCCACCAAATCCATACCAGGGGCACCAATGTCCCTTTAACTCTCTCTCTATCTCTTCCTCTATCTCCCTCTTTCTTCTTCTACCCATCTCTTTCATTTTTTACAGAATTCATTATCAAACACTTTTTTTTCTCTTTGTATTTTTAGCGGGTGTGTATTCATAAAAAACTAAATAAAAACCTAAAAAACTAAACATGAACATTTTATTTAATGCTAAGGACACCTATATCCATCTTTTCAAGATGTGTGTTTTTCACCCCCATTTCTGAGTCTTAAGTATGTGAACCATCGAGCTTAATTTCCTACTTTAGTGTTCATTATAATGATAGAGGAACTTTTCGTAACCCCATGAGAATTATAATAGCCAAATAGCCTCCAATTAACCATTCAGTAATCCCCCTTTGGAATGGCCCTTTGAGCCTATGAAAACATTTTCTTTGTTAGCCACATTACATGCCCAATATCTTATCATACCCAATATCAACATGGATTTTCATTGGATAATGTTTTTTGAAATTTAAGTGTGGGGGAATCGATATCATTTTGGGTACCGTTTGTCGATTTCACCATGTTATCATATTTTTGAGGGGAGCATCCATTTTAGTTGTGGGGGATAGGTTTTCATTCAATGAGAATGTATATATTTTTATCAAGTTAAAATGGTATTGAAATGTTTTAAAAAATTATCAAAAAAATAAATTAAAATAAAAAAAATGAATAGAAGAATGGGGTTTCTCTTGGGTGGGTCAGAAATGAATCTTCCTCAACCATTGATCTTGTTATATCTATTACAATGAGTGAAGTGAGGTGATAAATCATTGGTTGGGAGATGAGTGTGAGTTTATTTCTAGTTAAACATTCTAAAAATGAAAAAAATGAACACTTATGTCATTGGGATAATTTTAGGGGTTTGTAAATTTTTCATCTTATCATCCAATTAAAATTTCCTTCCTATTTAGTGTCTTATTTCACATTTTAATTTCCTCTTAAATACTTGTTTCCATATCCTTCCATGTCTCATTTCAAAAAAAATTGCATTGCATTTTCCATGTTGGTGTTTTACCCCCTTTTCCCCTTTCTTTTGGATATCTTCTTCCTACCATCCCATAGCCACAGAAAGACCCCTAAAAATTCCTCTATATTTTTTAGGACATTAGGATTGGGAGTAGAAGCTGGGAGCTCTTTCTAACTCATTGATTTTTCACTTTTGGTAGGTTAATGAGTGAAGAACCATAAATTAATTTTATCATCTTGAGAGAAGTATGTTTTTATGCCACCATTTTCCATTTCTAAATTAGAGAATGAAAAAATTAATAGTTTTTGGATCATTTTTCCTATAAAACATGCGGTGGAATTCAATATGGATGAGTGAAATTGTCTAAACCTACCCTAATTAGGGAAAAAAAATTTCATATTTGTTGGTGAGTAAAAATTATTTTGTTATGTTTTTATATTTTTTGTACCTGGGGACATGCGGATGACTAAGTGTGGGGTAGTTGATGTTATTAACATTTTCAAAAAAATTTATATACTCCCTTCATTAATTTGATATGAAATTTTCATAATCTGTGTGAAATATTAATGTTTAAATATTAATTATAATTTTTGAGCAATATTTGATGTAACGCCCCGACCATAGTTACCCAGAGTCGGTGCATTATTACGTAACATTGGCATGATCACAAAAGATCAAGTCTCGAAAGACTGATTAATTTAGTATCCTTGGAAACACTAGATACTTTTATAAATGTTACATTACATCATAAAGTGAAAAAACTACAATAACATAGTCTCCATAGTCAACACTCATATCCCCTTCAGACTATCCCTATAGGTCAGTCATAAAATATTTCTTCACATCCTGGGAGAAATAAAACATAGAAATGGGTGAGCTCAGATGCTCAGTAAGGATAAAAATATAGAAAAAACATTCATAAATAAACATAAACATTTAAGGCAATGTATAACTAAAACAAAAGACTTTTAAACATGAACTTCAGCATAATATGGCAAAATTAAAATGAAATAATGACATTTACTTATTCACATGGATATTCTACTAGTCAAATAATCACATGAAATATCAATAACCACTTTCATAATGATGGAATGCATATTTCCAGACTATCATAACCACGTAGCCAAGGCCTCGTGCCAAGACTACAAAAAATATTTTTTCAAGGCCTCATGCCAAAACAATAGTTTGTCTCATGAGACCTACCAGTGCATCGACGAGCTATAGCGGGCTCCACCCATCACTTATTAAGTCCAATTCATTCCTTATGTGAATAGTCTTATACATATCATAAACCATAACATAATCGTATCACAGAAAACATGCATATAGGAAACATAACATTTCCACATTTCAATAACAAGATATTAATACAACACATTGATATAATGAAATCATTATCATTACCAAAATAAAAGAAAAGTAAAACGTGGTACTTATTTTTCATTTAAAAAAGTTATGGCTAGTAGAGGAAGCCGAAACTCAAATAATGGTCACGATGGTGGAGAAGCCGTTGTTGCTGCATAAGTACAATGAAAAATAGATTCCCTTTTTTCATATAGTAAAACACTTTGTATGAAAATACTTCATTTTAATAAACATAAAAGTCAAAGGGGTTTATACACCGTATAAAAGAAAGTCATGTATTAAAACAAAATATGCCTCAATGAAAGAAGATTGAGACGAATCCCCTTACATCATGTCCGACTTGACTCGATCGTTCTTTAATCTATTGAATAATTAACTAGAGTTAATTTCTACTGTCTTAAGAACCTTTTTCAATTTCATTGTTTCATTTATATCATGTATTACCATATTATTAACATTATGTAATTATTTAAGTTAACAATTGTCGTTTTGTCGATCTTTGGTACTTGAGTAAAAAATAATCTTCTTATAATCATAAGTTGTTCACGTGGTAAAATATCCATTATATCCATAATTATATACATTATGTAGATATCATATATATCCTATATATCCAGTATATAAATGCTTTTATAATATTACATAACATTTATAGGTAAGAAATGAAATGCACCGTTCATGAAGACGGTAAGCCGTACGTACGTATCAACACTACTTTCATTTCTATTTCATATTTAATGGAAGGAAATCATAATTATATAAAGGTATATTATAATTAAATATATTATAATATATAATATCATTTACTCCATCCTTTATACATCCCAAATATGGAATTAACAATTCAAATCACTTTCAGGGGGTGGTAGTCCGCACTTCCAAAAATGAAATTATCGCATTTACCAATAATGGAAATCATAAAGCTATGCCGTAAATAATAAATACAGAAGAATAAGGAAAACATAAAGATAATATATATCATTTATAAATATAGTGACATCTAAATGGCCACCATTACAGGTGTTAAAAGAAGATTGAACAAACATCGTTTTGTGTGGTAGTAATTCGCCATCCATAGAAACAGTATGTTCTTTAACAATTAGACGAAGGTGTGTGTAAGTATAAATCAAATAATTCTCATAAAAAATCATTTTACATTGAGTATAATGATTTTATATCAAAATAAAGGAATACAAATAGTTTAAGTGGTTGTAGAAGCCAAATAAAATAAAAGAACATAAGAGAAGACATTACCTTAAAATTGAGTAACTCTTTTTGATTTGAGCCAAAAGCATCGTTGGGAAGAATTCTGCCAAAATTGAGGCTTCTAGGAGTAATAGAGGGACGTTTAGAGAGTATTTGGGCAGAGTTTGGCCGATCCAAATGGATTTTATGGTGTGAATAAGGTGGGAGAGGTGGGGGCCTTTTATAAGATGTGAGGAGGGGCACTCTTGGAATGTCATGAAATGTTGCATTATTATGAAATGATTTTCAGATTTTAAATATCCAAAAGTGATATATTTCTTGGATAAGGTGATAAGGGTTCTAAATAAACCCATAAAATAGGCTTTAGACAATTTTAGGTCTTATATTTTACCTTATCTTTTAATTTTATTTAAATCGTTCATTAATGAGGTAATCAATGCATCATCATGGTGTCATAAATAAATTTATTTATTTAATGTCTAAAATTAAAAAAAATTACCATGATATAGTAAATATCTTTATCTTTCCAATTAATATTTATAGTCAAAAGTTAACTTATATAACACCATGTAATTATTTTTTTAGTAAAACAACACATGTTTGTGACAATTTTATTTTCACTTTAAATAAAAAGTTATTAATGTTATTTCTTACCCAAGTGGCTCCATGGGGTTCCAAAGTTGACTCATGGATTTTCCTCATCGTACATGACTCATCCAATAAGGGTATGACATGTTTAAAGGTAATTTCATATTATTATAACATTATACTTACCTTAAATAACACTAATTACCTTTAATTGCGATTAATAAAACTTAAAAGTTACTATTCACCAACAATTATTTTCATCTCATTGAACCACATTTAACTTACTAATCACAACCATGTATGTAGTATTTTTGAAATTCAATTCACATAAGTGGTAAAGTTTCATTTAAATGATAAATTAGTTTATTAACTACCACTTAGTGGTTTCACTATTCATCAAAAATTGATGTTTTTCAAAAAAATACCAAAAATTAACCCTAAGCTATATTTGATATTCCTAATTAAAAAATGATATCTATTTTAAAAAATTAATAAAATATAAGTTTAATTAATTAATTTAATAATTAATTCCTTCATTCAAAACAAATAGCGTGTTTTTAAGAAACAATATATATCAATAGATTGACAATTGTTTATGTCCAATTTCAAAGTGAAATTAATTCTAATGACCAACATTGGATTGAACAGTTAAAATATATTCTAATTATAATTTAAAACCACTCAATAGAATAATTTATCACAATAAACTGTTTTGATTAAAAAAAATTATGTAGGTATCTTTCACTATTCATCAAAAGTTTGATGTCTTAGAAAAATACCAAAAAATCAACATTGTCTAATTTCAATTTTCCGAATCCAAAAATGATGTATATTTTGAAATATAAAATTTATATAATTTCAAAAATTCGGTATTACTATTCATAACGGCTATTTTGATTGTTCTCGGTGTGTTAGAATCTCGAACTTGCGTACATTGCAAGCTATTGTGTTACTGAAAGAGAAGGGTATCATGGAAGCTTGGGGTGTTACCTTTTAATTGATACATATTCAATTCAGTTTAATAGTTTAATAATAACTATCACCCAACAGATCAAACTTCTTTGGTTTATTTTTTCTAGGATTTCTTATTGAATTTACCACAGATAATTAAGAGTAATCATTGGCCAATTCCGCCATTTGAAGGGTCATATAGAGCACACAAGAAGGTCCGAAAAATCTATGATGAAACTGGACCATCCATGAAGATTGAATTACAGGGCTATTTCCAGAAGTGAAAATTCATTCATTCTACTCTAACATTAAGATAATTATTCAAGGAGTCATGAATAAAAAATTTCAATTCCCAAATCGAAAAACAAGGTTACCAAATAATGATTTGAACTCCATCCCACCATTTTGGCCAGGAATTAAAATTAGGACACTATTCCTGAATTGTTTACTGATTTAGTCATAAACACAATCTGGTATTTTTCATTGTGAAAGCTATGATATGTAAATACAACATGTTAGAATAAATTATTTATATTTGTGGGAATCCTCCTATTCAAAATCTTATTCACATTGCAGCCTTCGAAAAAAGGGTTGATAAAAATGGACAACTGAAAACGGTTTAGTAAAATAGCCATATCTTTGGATATAAAAATCCAATGGCCACCCAATTTTTAAGGATTATTGTAAACATAAATATCTACAACTTCGAGGAATATAATATCTCTATATTTGGCTTTCTAGATGGCCAAATTTAAGACAAAAGTGGAAGGGTAGATTTGAAATGCAAACAGTTCACCTCATTGGGCTATAAATTCAACCCCCTATTCTCCTTGCATTTTGTTGGCATTTCAGACAGGATGATAACACATTGACACGATCAATGCATTTCCAATTTCTTGGGAGGACCTTCCATACATAGGTTTTCACGTGGTGCACCTTTCCACCTCTCTTTGTTTTAATTTACTTTTATAGTTTCCTTAAATTGTAATTTCACATGTGTTTGTGTTAGGTCCACAAGGATGAATACCCTGAGAGGGGGGGGGGGGTTAATCGGGGTATGACTAATTTAATATTAAATCTCGTTCTGATCTTGTTTCACTGTTATGAAAAACACCCGTATCTCTCTTTCATGTTGCACAATATAAACAGAAAGTAAAGCATTGACTGGACGCAACAATTTTTATTTGGTTCACTGCTAAGGGCTACGTCCAAGGATCATACGCTGACAGGTTGTCAGTCGTACAAAATTCCACTAAACATCACTAGTTGTGGATTACATGGTTCGGGCACATGCACTCTATCCTAGGCACACTGCCTTTACAATGTTTAGGGTCATCTCACTACTTTCCCAAGGGACACTCCATGTTTCTCTCTCTCTGGCTCACTGCCGGTGGAGAGGATCACCTTGTTCCTCTTCCTTTGCTCACTGTTCTGGAAGGAATCCACTCACAGTTTATAGACTTGTAGGTATATTCATTATCACTAATGAATAGATCCTCTGTTTTATGTGGATACTATGTTGAAGTTCAACTTCCACCCATAGATGAATTTCACTTTTCACCGAAGGTATCAGGGAAACGTCATGCTTCCACGCAGCCCGAAAATACTCCTGTGAATCAACCTTACTTGGTGTTCAAGTCAAACCCGGTGTGCAAGTATCAGCGTGCAAGTCAAAACCACCGCCCAAGTACACCTCAAATACTTGCGTGACACAAGCCTCTTCAACTACAATCCTTGGGGACACACATCCCTTTACTCCCAAACCAATATTGGCGTACAACAAACAACAATCACCCTTCTTCAAATTTAGTGCACAAGTCCTACCTGCGCGACCCACCACCACATGGGAAACCACCACACCTGCGTGATGGGAGATCTGATTTTTCAAAGTGATGAACTCTGTAAAAAATGAGGAGGGGTGGTCCAGTATTTATAAGAATTTTGGACACCCTGCAAGACGGCGATCATGTCTCCCCTCGGCGTGCAAGTTTCGGCGCACAGGTCACTGTCCTAGCAAATCACCTACGTGACCAACACAATACTTGTGCGACCCTCTTTCCTTTGCAGTATTTTGATCTTCTAATCTTGAAAAATAACTGGTGCGCAAGTCCCCAAGCCTCCTAGGCATCGACATGCATGTCTCTTCACAGCACGAAAGTCACATGCGCGACCTCACCAATACCTGCGCGAACCTCTCTCCAGTCCCATATTTTGATGCTCTGATCTTGAAAAACATACTGTGCACAAGTATCTTCTTCATCAAGTCAACGGCATCCAGGTATCTTTTCCAAAATTTCTTTTCTCCATTTGTCTATTTTAAGGCCCAAAAATTTGGAAAACACTGGAAAATGTTGCCACCTTGTATCTGTTATTTTCGTACCGCCTCCAGATCACCTATTCATTTTTCAATGTTCTTGAATCAAACATAGATCATTGACCACAAATCTCGAACTTGACATTCCACCATGAAATCTCCTTTGTCAAGAAATTTTTATGTCATTGTTTTGCTTTGTCAACAAACATGACACAAATGTCCACTTTGTCAACCAACACAATCACCTCAAAAATACTTCAATGATACCTTGAGGGATTTTTTCCCAACAGTCTGTCTTCATAATTATGCATTGTTGCATGTTTCCTCTTCAATATCTTTTCTTATCAACTACCTTGTTTAGATTAATATTATTGTTCTGAAAATAGTCTAAATAAATTTAAAACTCTTTCCCTTGTTTTTCTTCCTCATTCGATCAAAATTCTTTTTTTAATACTCTTCAACGATCGTGTGTCTTCGACTCACTAGTATATTCTTATCCCATTATTTATGTTCAATTTATAATTCTTCACCATAATAATATATTACCGGATTAATAACCACCTTAATTCCTGAGTAAATCAACCATTAGGTTGAGTCATTATTTGGAGATGTTAAGCGATCGGGAGATTTTTCTCAATGAGTATTCATTAATTTAACATAATTTATGATGGAAATAACATGTCATTGATTAATGACTTTTTTTGTTTAACATGTGGTTTCCATGGATTATTAAAACAATAAATACACTTCCATCAACAAGATATGATTTATATTAGAACCCTATGTTATGTTATGTCTTGGATTAATGCCTTAACACTTCAGAATTCCAATCAATGTTATCTTGTGAAGGGGGTTTTAATTTAAATGCAATATAAAGCAATGCTCAAGGATATCACAAGCTTAACTCTCTAAAAGTGAACTCACCCTAGTATTTATCAAATTGTTAAATCAAACACTAATAATTAATCAATTCATTTAAGCTCTTCAAATACCCCCCCAATCAAAATTCAATCAACTAAAAACAATCACCTATTAAAACGTATCATTACTGAGGATTCGACCTGAGTGCTTCTATACACAATACCAGAGCATCAGAACATTGAACGGTCGATAAGTGACAATTGGACATTCTTTTACATCTATAAAGACTAACAAAAAAAATTTCTAGGTACTCTCTAAATACTCTATTCATCATGTAAATAAATATTTATGGAGCATTGGTGACACATAAAGGCATTACGATGAATTCCTAGTGCTCGTACCTTGTATGAAAAGTAGTCTTCGGGATATCCACCTTAGTCACCCTTACTTGGTAATATCTAGACCGAAGATCGATCATGGAGAAGTATTGTGCTCCACATAGCTGATCAAACAAGTCATCAATTTGAGGAAGGGGATACTTGTTCGTTATCATGATTTTTTTGAGATCACAATAGTCAATGCAATGGCACATTGACCCATCATTATTCTTGATGAAGATGACTGCTTCACCCCATGGAGAATCACTTGGGCATATAAACCCTTAATCCAAATACTCTTGTACTTGTTTCTTCAGCTCCACAAGATCCACAAAAGCCATTCTATACGAATTCTTGGATATTGGAAATGCCCAAGGTATAAGGTCTATTTAGAATTAAACATATCTTCTAGGAGGAAAACTATTCAATCCCTCAAGAAACACTTCAGGTAATTCCCTCACAATAGGCATGTCTTTAAGGATGGTTTCATCCTTATATTCAATCTTTTGAGCTAGATACACATGCTCATAGGGCACTAATATCCACGCTTGAGATGATGGTGATAAAGAATATTAATCTTCTTCCTTTTAATTTTATATAAATGGGGGTCAATTATCCATATGGAGAGTGGTTTCCCTCTCATGAAAATTTATATTGGATCTAGATAAGGAAATCCAATACATGCTGATAATTGTATCAAATTCCACCTGAGGGAGTGTGACGAGGTTCGCTGGGATGTTCAATCCAAATATTTTGATTGGGGAGGAGCTATATTCATGGGATGCAATGATTTCCCTATTTTCCATACCCACCAACATCTTTACTTCTGTGATTTTTTTGTGGGGTTTGGATTGTTCTATAAAATGTTCAGGATATAAAAGAATGGATATAACCATAATAAAAAAGTATGTTCACTATTCTTGAATGAATATGTAGCATACCATTCACTACATCATTGTTGGGGTTCACTTCAGTGGTAGTGATGGAAAAATATCTCCCTTTATTACAAGGAGGTTGTGGGTTTCCTCAAAATACCCTTGGCTTAAGGTGTTGGTTTTCAAGGTGCCCTAGTTCTTTGTAGTTCAAAGCAATAAACAATGCATTGAGGGTCAATCAAAGCATTCCTCTCCAATTTTGGCTACGAGTTTCTATTGTCAATAGTAAGTGGATTGGTTCCCTTATCTTCCATACCTAATGAATTTTCTCATCCCCTTTTGGATATTTCTGGGGTGCTTCTTTCCACACCATTGGCAAGTGGGGTGCTGAAACGTCTTAGCACTATTGGATTTATCCATCAAACTGCCAGAATTAAATTCCACCATATGCATCATAACGCCATGATAACATTAATATTTGTCGATCCCCATTTTTACTTTGAGGTCATATGGAACAATTTCCTCATAGATATCAAAGTCGTGGATCATCAAGGCTTTCACTAGGCTTGGTTTCATCCAACCAAAGATGTGGCGAACCATGCATTCAGGGGTAATGACAATGCTGGAGGCATATTCTGAATTCCTTGTGAAGTTTTCCTCATACACACTAATGGATTCGTCATCATTTTTCTTGAGGGAATAGAAGTCCCTTTCTATATTAAGTCGTAGGTTGTGCGGAAAATGTTTATCGATTTCTTTCCGAAAATCCTTCTATTCCGACCCCTCGACCTCTTCCTTAGGATTCGTATTATTTTTATCAATGTACACCATTGATTAAATTCACCCTCCATATGATATGCAGCTAGAAGAACCTTCTCTTTTTTAGAACATTGAAATATGGAGAAGATATATTCAATGGAGTTGATCCATTTTTCGGCAATTGAGGGATCAGATGATCCATTAAAAGTTGGATGCATTTATCTCATGAAGCTCTCGATTGAAACTTGTTCGTTCATGGGGGGGGGGGGTATAACTTTCCTCTTGACCCAGGTTTCTATTTAAATATTGAGTTAACTGAGAGATTATCATGACAATGTTCGAGACTTCTGCTCCCATCAGATTGGGAATTTAATTAGAATATTCATCCCATTGATCTTCACATCGGTTGTTAGCCCGAGTCCTACTATTACCAGGAATTGGTTGGAATAAAATGAAAGTTAGGGGTAGCACAAAAGGGTAATCCAAGAAAAAATGGATGACTATTAAATAACTTTTATTTTCTTTACTTATGAATCTATAGGATGTAATCTATGTAATCCATGATCTACTTACCAACATATATTCTTAGAGGATGTTTTTATTCCCATAATAATGGATTATACTATGCATGTGAATTTACTAAATAATATCCCCTGAGAGTGTCATAATGAAGAGTGTGGCAAGGCCCGTTGTCATATACCAGGATACCTCGGGTCATGTCCAATACTACTTGATGGAGTTTTCACACCTATGTACATCTTTTCGAGATCCTCCTCTACCTGGTCGTATCTATACATGGATGTATTTTCTTGATAAACCACATAATAAATACTCACCAAAATTTATGTATTTTATTATTATACTTAGTCTTATCTCCAAGCCATTGACTAGGGTTTCCTAATCCTAATCACAAAAATAACTAAACCAATATTTTGATACCAACTATAAAAACCCTTCTTCTTATTACACAGATAAAGATGATTTATTACATAAATTCTTCACTTGATACAACATGTATTATCAATATTTCTAGTGTCTTTGGGGATTAGGAACATTGCATAATGACATAAAACATGAAACAGAACATCATTATTGAAAACGTCATTTACATGAACACTACATTCCCTCGTACATATAATTACATGGGGATACCTGGGGGCATGTTTAAGAAAAGGGTGAGCTACAAATCCGAGTAAGAAAGTAAAAAAGACATAACAAGAAGAAGAAAAAAACATGTTTTTTAATATTCATGTCAAAGGATCATAATATAATCATGAACATAAATTCATGATATAACATGATTATCATAACATGGAAATGTGGAAACAACACTTAACCTGGTATTAGCATGATCCAGAGCTCATTGCACATGGATAATGAGAAAACCCTCATTTCACATGAATTAGCATTAGTAAACCATCATTTCATATGATGTATCAGAATACAAATCATTACCCAATGCATTGGATCACTATCAGGGCACACCCTTCATAAACATTTCATTTCATGCATAAGTATTCCACATGGATCATACAACATGGAATCATTAAAGATAATCATTTATTCCATGATAAAAGAATTTGTAATTCATAATTGAAACAGTATAATCAATATATATGTTTGAGTAATGTTGAATACCCTTGATAGTGAAATGGGCATGGTTTTTATGACACAATGACATTGGTTCGGAAAATCGCGGTGCAATTTCGGTATCCTAACAACGTGACATAAAAATTCATAAAAAGGTTGATGAGAGATAAAGGGGTCTATCATAATATTTACATGAAATTTAAAGTAATTTGGTCATGTATATACACTTACCAACACATGTAATGTCATTATATATTTATATTACAAAATAATGTTTTTAATTTAAATTTGGAGGGAGAGATTCATTACGGAATTTAGGCATGGTGATGGGTGTACATGGGGGCATTAATGAAAGAGAAAGGGGTCTCTTGTTTTTCAAACATAAAGTGGGATGCATGTGGGAGGTTATAAGCCATACCCCAAAATTCAAAATTGAAAATAAAAGGGCATAACAATATTAAAAAACATTGATAAAATGAGAAACAAAGGAATCCCTTACTTTGAAGTGTGATCCCAAAGGCTTGGGAGAGGCTTGAGAGAGGAATTTTGGGATCTTAGAGTGCCTTGGGAAGATTCTAGAGAGAGGAGGGAATAGTATGGACGAACTCCAAAGGCTTTGAGTGAAGGTAAGTGGGAGCTTGGGTGGGTTTATATAGGAAATGATAGGGAATTCATTATTATTTAGGTTTGGGACACGACACATTATACTAATCAAAACCACAATCCATCCCATGGTTTGTGCCGATGGTTTTTTTCCAAAGGGGATTGGAAAACATTATTTTATAAGTAAAATGTTCAAACTTCTTAAAATAATATGGTTTCTTATGTGGAGGTGATTCACACTATCGAGCAAATCAATTTAAAAAGATACCACGTTTGATAAGTCTTGAAGGGTCCACTAATGCATTTTAAAATAAATCAAACAAACATAAAATCAAATTATTTTAATGGTAAATATATATTGGCTGAAAATAATTTTTATAGTATTTTATTACAACACTGCTGATTTATTATGATTTTTTAAAACACATTATATATTTAAACGGTTTTTTATTTTTACACACAAATTCGATTGTCTCAGAAAATTATGAAAAAAGAACTGTTGGATAATTTTGATTTCCTGATTCAAAAATTAATATTCATTTTATATAAATAATTTTCAATATATTTGAATTATTAATTTTAAAATAAAAACTGACATTTATTAAAAATTCATGGGTTTTGACAAAAATACCTTTCAAACCTTAATAAAAATCACAATCATATTCATAATAATTATACAGTCATTTGTATTATAGAAAAATTAATTCAGCTATAATATTTAATTAAAATATTATTTAATTAAGAAATCCATTAATTCATAAAAATATATTTCATAATTAAATATAAATGTTAATTTAGCATTAAAAACTATGTACAATGTAACAATTATAAAATGAAATTATATTGTCTATAAAAAATAAGGTACATACTCATAGTACTACGGTTTTGTTAGATAATCACTTATATCACCCACATAAGACCTAAAGGTAAGGTGTGTGATTGTGATAGACTCTTTTGGTGGCTCGGATAACATCGCTCAGTTTCTAATCTCTATCGACTTCCACTTCTCCTGTAGGCGGTTCCGTTCGAGCTTAATATGTTGATCCTCAGGTTGGGCTTGGTCAATATCAAATCCCAATGATGCACCTCCTTTTCAAGTTATGAAATATCAGCTTCTTATGGAGAAATTATATTGGATGAGGTCATTTCTTCCTTTTTCTATGTAAATTGGATTTGTTAAAGCCATGTATTTATACTAATCATATGATCACTATTCAATGACTATATTAGCAATGATAAAAATTCTTAACATAATTTTAAAATAAGAAAAAATATATCCAAAGGCGTTCATATGTTATATATCAATTTTACATAATAAGAAATTTAATTATATCAAGAGAAATTTTCATTAATAAAAGTTTTGGGTCATTACAGTTTGATGCCCAGGTTTTTCCGGTTAGTTTTTGATGTGGTTATGATGCCCATGTGGGTGTAGGCATGATGTGATTTGGTATGATTGAAATTGGTGGGAGCACTATGATGTTTTTTTGATAGGGTGTAAAAGCCTCTAATCAGTGGGATTGTGGTGCGAGGTACCCTATCATCGATTTGATTACTATATTACTTTACCTAACATGTGTTATTTTATAATGGTGAATTGGTACGGTTAGAAGGTCTAGTATATATAATTAGGTGTTATTTGGTTCCTATTTTTTCCCATGCAGGAATTATTATTATTCTCCCACTGGTTCATGAGTTTCACATACTATCCCCTAGGGTCCATGCCACAACTACCCCAAGCCCACCTCCCAAAGGGTAGGGGATGTCGACTAGCGTCGAAGGAATTATCCTGCAAATGGGTTGCTTTTTCCAAGTACTTACACACACACAGACACAATCACAACCCCATCCCCCAAAACTGAAAAGTAAACACTATGTAAAAGAATCATGCAATCACTATGTAAATCAGAACAAGAGTAAAATAGAATTTAAGGTACAATGAGGAAAACTGGGCCAATATACAAGCCCACCAAAAGAAATACAGAACACAAGTAAGACCCAAATTCTCTAAAACTCATCTACCGAGAACCCTACCTAAATGGTAGGTGGAGGTAGCTGATGGAAGCTATAGGATTATGCCTTGGCTATCTGCTCTCACGGATCACCAACTGGTCATAGTTCTCCCTATACTCTGTCAAAGCATCGGTCATTTCCAAATTACATGAAACGTGTCGGAAAATCCTATGAAGGGGTGAGTAAAAAAAATACTCACTACGGCACCCCAAAACCACAAAGGTAAAAAAAAGAGAAAAATCTTATAGAAATGAATATTCATCTATACACAGGTATATTCCTATACATATACAAAGGTTATCGAGATATACTCATCTCATCCACTAAGAATCATAAGGTCTCATCCTTATAAACCTCATTAGGATTCTCACCGAATATTTTAAAGGTAACACATAATCCTGGAGAACATGCTCTATGAGATTATCCTTCCCAGATGGCACGATCTGAGATATGTACTCTATCTGGAACAACTCAAGAATTCATAATGTTATGTATGTGAGAACATTATGCATCGAGAACATTTTATTAGGTTTAGATCCAGTTACATGGCTCTAGAGGTCCAACCATCCCCATACTACACCCAATGTAAGACTAAGGAATCCCATGTGATGAGGCCCACTCCTTTCCACTATGCTAACTTGATAGAGAAATACTCTAGAATAACAATTAATACCTCAGTCGCTCCTGTAGGGAATGGCCCACAATTAAGTCTCATTGAGGGAGCACTTTCATCTTCTAAGGAATCGATCTCTTAAATTGGATAGACACACTCTTCTTAGCTCTTTCCTACAATTGAGGGAGCTCCAACTCCAATGGAGGACCTGCACCCCATCACTACTTGAATACTAGGGAGTACTACTCCGTAAGTGAGGACCTATGACCTTGTCCGATAGGAGAGTAATTCTCATGAAGGAACACACCATGTCGTGACAGGGGAGTACTGCTTTGTATATGGAGGACCCGCACCCTACCTACTAGGGGAGTAATACAGAGTGACTAGAGGACACACACCCTTGTACTAGGGGAGTACCGACTCTGTCAGTTTATTTTCAATAGGGGACCTGTATCCTAGTATGTTATGGGAGTACTTGCCCCATGGTATAGGGAATTCTCCCTAGCACGAAAGGGGAGTACCTACTCTGCTGGAATAATGTGTTAGGAGGACCCACACCCTAGAATGGTAGGGTAGTAAAAACTCCATTATTAGGGAACCAGCTCTCTGGTCCCACATGTGAGTATCTTCTATTCCTCCATGAATATCTCCGAGAACTGATGCCCTAGTCCTTCAGGGGAGTAAAACCCCAGGTGAAAACACACCCAAAAGAAACCAACCCACACCCATGATTGGGATAGTATCATATCTACGAAAGTAGAGGGATAAGGGGAACCCACACCCTGATTCATCAAGGGAATAACTGTCTTAAAATATCTTTAAGAGAACTACCACGAATCTGCACAAAGTATGTTTATATCGAGAGGGAATACTCTTCAAATCAATAGGCCATCCTCAAAATTCCCCCCAAAAATCAGTTAGACTATCTCAAAAGGACCTTCTCGTTACAAGTGTCCTAACTCCACAAATGACTCGTTAATCCGTCCCTCCATTTAAATGTTACATGAATTTTAGTGAAATAAGGGCTGGTGGGGTCCGGTTCTGGACTGACCTGGTCCCTTGGGCCCGGACAGAACTAACTAGGACTAGCCCACATGCCTGGGCATGGCCAACCAACACCATCCCTTCTCACTAAGGTTGTCTGGTTCCCCCATCCTAGAGGCGTATCTTTTGTGTTTGTCTCGCATCACGTAATGATAGCTGGTGTCGTATCCCTATTCAACTTGTCTGATCAAGTGGAACTTGTTTTTGGGTGCGACCCATGGATTCTCGTGGGTCTATGTAACATTACATCCAGAGCCATGGACCCTCCCCACAATAAGCCATGTAGCACAACTACCACCACCACCACCACGGCGGTGAGCCACCATGCTGTTGCGTGCCACCAGCATGCCGGAAGATTCCTCCACAGAACATCGGATGGGCTCTAATGGTCTGTTCTTCAATCCGAAGGGTGTCCTGGAGTGCTCGAGTTGGGTTCTTCAACACCTGGTGTTCAAATCTCCATTTAGATCCCTTCTACTAGAAATTGTTTGATCGATAGTATCTCTTGCACCGCCTCGATCCTTCTGCCATCATCGTCATTGCAACACCATCATGCCATATTCATTCTGGATCCAAGATGTGGGAATTTTGTTCCAATAATTGTTCTGCAATGACTGACCTTTTTTCATCCCAATAAAAATTTGAGGAACACCATGTAAAGTAGGAGAAGAAATCGACATCAACCAAATTAAATAAATAACCTTCACCGTCATTCATCATTGAATTGTTCCATCCAAATTAGAAGGATTAAATAGAGAAATGTAAATATAATTAAATCACAAATGGATTAATTTCCCATATATAAAACTCATTGAAATCCATCCTACAATAATGAACGATCACGAGTCAACTTATTCATGGATTGATACATGTTCATTATTTAAAATGAAGAATGTGGAAAGAAATGAATTAAATAAAACCCCCTACATGGAGTTTTGATCATTTGAATATGTAGATTGAAGGTGTGTTTCCACATCGATCCTTTTCCTGCCAGCATCCGTTGATTCTCCATCGCCGACAAGAGAACCTCCTCATCCAACTTAGTTAAACTACAGGGTTATGTTGACAACCCTAGATTTCTAACGGAGGTTGGTTTAAAAGAAAACTTCATTGCATCATAAATTATATTTGTATAATAATATTTTAATGATGCTCACGTCCAAAAACGTACATCTTGTCTAGCCCATGCTGGAAGATGTCAGGTCATTCCTTAGGTCCTCTCAATGTTCTGAATGCAATGGAGTCCTTCATGTTTTCATCTGAGCATCCATTAGAATGATTTTAATGTTCGAAGTTATCTAAATGGGCATTTTTACCTAAAAACTGAACTTTCTTCAAAGATTTATTCCGGACCCACCGAGCCTCGGAATCATGTGTCGTCTCAACACCAAGTCTTAAAATTATTCCAAATAATTTCTAAAAAAAATTAAGGAAAAAAATATTTTCCATTACATTGTCATAATCATAAGGATTTTCATCCTTGAAAAGAAAAATTCTATTCTCTAGGGAAGAAATGTGAGTTCACGAAGGGTCCCTACACTTCTCCCAAGCACGCACTTCGAGGAACCACCATGATCGACCACTATCATGTTCTGAGTTTTCTATGTAAACATCGTGCAATAATGACACTTTTCTCCTTAGCTGAGACAAGTGGGAAAGCACCAAGAACTATGGTCTATCTTCATTCATTGGGTCTAATAGCTCACCACCATGCTTACCTAATGCAGATACATACATAACCCCATAGTTCACATCCATCCTTGGATGAACTGTACTAAACCCTCCAAAAGAGTTACACATTCAAGGATGACACTGAACATCTCGGGGTATTTATGAACGAAATAGGGCTTCCCATGTATGAATTTCGGGACTTAATATGAACTCGGTCTAAATCCTCCAACAGCCACACAACTTTTCGAAATAGGAACACTTCCACCATAGAACAATCCCAAGCATTGATGCTTGGGAGAATCTACATTCTAATTCCAAGGCTTCCCTTCAATTATAACGGAAATCCCTTATTTTCCATAATGGACACACCACATCGTTTTCCAAATACAGTCAATCCGGATATGAATGTTAGCAGTCTATAACAAGAATGGTGTTATAAGGCCTCGACTCCACAACTAAGAGATCCCAAATGCAACTCTCGCCTCCATGAGTTAGGTCATACTATATGTGCCGATATGTGATCTATGGGTATCCTCTAGTAGGATTATCTAACCATGAGGGTTAATCCCACTGTCCAACTAGAACCTCGATGTCTCATATAGAACTCAAGTAAAAAATGATAATGACTAGAACAGTGGTCTATTAAAACAAAAGTCAAAATAAAGGACATAGATCATATCTCAAATCTCTCTGGGATCTTCATGGTCATAACCCATGACAATACATAGCTTCCCTCACCCATGTCCTCTTTCTCCCTGAGCCTAGTTCGCACCACCTGGGAGTGGTGGTGGAAATGCAGAAAACAATCATCCACCACATACTACTCATCCAGCTCCTCTACCTCACCCACCATGTTGCAGAACTCCTTGATTCAAGTGTTGTCTCTACAAATGCATCTCATTAGTTGGATCCCTTTCATCAGAATGGCGGGTCAGATAATCTCTAGAGAGATTCCCCTAGCCATGTTAAGCGTAACACCTCCTATCCTACAGCTAATCTTCTTCTTGGAGAGTCTCTTCAACCACATACACATGAGTCTTGGTTCGATCATGGTTATGATTCCTATACCTTGATCATATTTACCATCATGTGATAGCACAAGTGGATGCCTATACCTCATGGCCTATGTGGTAGGTCATATTCATTTATTCCACTTCTAGGAAACTCTAAACCACTAGGGATATCTCTCTCCCACCCAAACAAATGTCGAAATGCTAAGGGGTGTAACTGATGCCCTGATCTCCTAAAATATTCCCTACTCAAAGGACTGAGCCCTAAATTATGGGTCATGCACTATATCCATATAATTGAGAGAAATATCCATGAATATCACTTAGTACTCATTTAACATCATTCTTCCTTACTATAGGTGCAACAACTCCTATATACACAAAGTGTGTAATTTCGCTGGAAAGAACTCCTCTATAAAGAGGTTCTTGAAGACCATCCAGGTTATTTTTTCATTGTTGTGCATCTAGATCATCAAGCACCACCATATCTCCACTGATCCCTTAATAATGCTCATGTCCAAGATCACCAACTAGTCCAAATACATCCTCACTATGTAGAAGACTCACGTAATTTCATCATGCCAATCCTCGGCCACCTGGGGGTCAGTCTCACCCCTGAACCTAGGAGTTCACTACCTCTGTAAACTGTGTATCACACTCATCCTATAAAAATCCTATACTGGTTGTGATGGTATCAACTACTGATCGATGAGTAGTTGCTTTGTTGGTGCACCACTTAGTAGGGATATCTCTGGTACTCGTCCATGTACCAAATCCCCATCGCTCGATAGACCATCCTCGTGGTCCCCTCTTAAAATCTGAACTGGAAATCTTCGGGGTGGTGTCCTGAAATGGGTCAAGATGAACCATGGTTAAAAGAGTATATATTGTGACTTGACTCAATAAGGGCACAGAAATAAAAAAGAATTCCAATTTGAGGCATGTACAATTCATTTCCTAGCGACCAGTATCCTAATGTACAGAATCGAAAAAGAAGGCTATCATAGTCCAATTGAATGGATATGTCGGCCACTGCACCAACACTAGAATATCTAGCCTAAGATTTGAACTTGAAACATCTTAATAGTGTATCAATTCCACCCAACTACTAACTCACAACTCTCGGCACCAAAGGTGCAGCTATACATTCCCTTTGACACTAATTTATAATTACCCGTCCCCTGGGGACTGTGTCGTGACTACCCCAAGCCCACCTCCCAAAGGTCAGGGGCTAGTGACTAGCGCCAAAGGGATTATCTAGAAAATGGGATGCACATTCCATGTACATGTACACACGCACACTCAAAACCCCATCACATAATACTGAAATGTAAACAAAAAGTAAATGATGATTGCAATCACTAAGTAAACCTCATCAATAGTACAACCAAATGTAAAGTAAAAGGTGGAAAACCAGGATATTATACAGGACCAACAAAAGAAATAAATCAAATATGTATGACCCCATGTCATTAAAAATTGTTTTCTGAGAACCCCACCTAATGGTTGGGTGGAGGATAGATTCCTGATGTTGCAGGGGTATGCCTCGTTTGCCTGCTCTCATTGAACACCACCTATTCCCAGTCCTCTGGAGACACTGTCAAACTATTTTTAGTCTTCCAAAGAAATTAAATGTGAAGGAAAAGCTCATGTTGGGGTGGGTAAAACAATACTCAGTAGGGGACCTTGAAACAATAAAGGTAAAACACAAGAGAAAAAACACAAGGAAACCCATAATCAGCTCTACCCAGGTAAATTCCAATACATATACCAAGGTCTTGGAGATATACTCATCTCAACCACTATGAAATATAAGTTCATGGCCTTATACCTAGAATTAGGAATAAAACCAGAGATTCCAAAGGTAGCACATAAACTAGGAGAACATGATTTAAGGGATTAGGCATCCCTAATGGCATTATCCAACAGATACACTTCATTAGGTAAAACGTTATCATTTTTAATGGTATATCTGAGAAAACATTCTCCATAGGTAACATTCTACTAGGCTCAGCTCTAGTTCCCGACACTAGAGGCCCAGTCATCACCATCATGAAACCAATGAAAGTCTAAGGAATCCCAAGTGAAGAGGCCCGCTCTCACCACAATGCTCAGTTCAGGGAGAACATCTCTAGACTAACCTGTGATACCTCAGTCGCTCCTGTATGGAGTTTCCCGCATTGTAGTTTTGTTGAAGGATCACATGTTCCTACTGAGGCATCGATCCCCTCAAGTGAAGGGGACCTCTCCATGTAGATGTGTCCAACAATCTTGGGAGCTCCAAATCCTATGGAGGAACTACTCCTTGTCGCTACTCAGAGATGGTGGAGAACTACTCCATAAGTGAGGACCCATTCCCTTGTCTGTTAGGGATGTAGTACCCATGACGGACCCACACCCTATTACAATAGTGGAGTACTAATTTATATATCAAGGACCCAAACCCTACCAAGTAGGGGAGTACTACTCAGTGACTCTTGCACCCTGGTACTAGGGGAGTACCGACTCTATTAGTTTACTTGTTATGGGGGACCCACACCATAGTACGTTAGGGAAGTACTGACCCCAGACTAGAAGGCCCACCCCATGGAATGACAGGGGAGTACCAACTATGCTGAAACAATGCATAAGGAGGACCTGCACAATGGAATGATATGGGACTAGCGAATCTAGAGTTAGGTAACCCGCTCCCTGGTCCTATAGAGGTTTATATTCTATTGCTTCATGAACATCTCCAATAACGCACTACCTAGTAATTCAGGAGAAGAACACCCATGGAGGAAACTACCCGAAGGAAACAAACCCTCACCCATGACATGGAGAGTCCAATATATACCTATGTAGAGGAAGAAGGGGTACATGCACCCTAATATGTCAATAGAGTAACTCTCCTAGCATCTCATCAGGAGAACTTTCCTGGCTCTGCTCCAAGTCTTCTTGTGTCAGGAGGGCCTACTCCTCAAATCAATCTGGCATCCTCCAAATTCTATAAAAACTCACATAGAGTATCTTAAATGGAGTGCCTCATTATAAGGTTCCAAATGCTGTAGAATTTTCATCAAACAGATGATCCTTTTCAAAAAAATTGGGCGTTTTAGAGAAACAGGTGTCGTTTGGGTCCGGGTCCAGCCTGAACTAGTCCATTGGGCACGACGTAAATCAGTTGGGTCCGACCTCACACACTGGGCCATGGGTATGGCTCATTTCTGGCCCACATGGCTGGGCGTAACCCTCCAACACTATCCTGGATCGCAATGGTGGGATAGTTTCTACAACCCAAAAATGTGTCTACCGCATCTGTCTCACAACACATGGATCTAGCTGGCGCTGCCTCCCCGGTCAACTGTTAACTCTTGCGGACTGTGTCTTCTGGTGTGACTCACGACATTTTGTGGGTCTAGGTCACTATGCATCCAAAGCCACAGTTCCTCCACATTTGCAGTCGTTGTAACACCCCGACCCCAGTTATCCATAGTCAGTGCATTATTACATTACATTGGAATGATCACAAAAGATCAAGTATCGAAAGATCGATTAGTTTAGTAGACTTGGAACTACTAGATACATTCATAAGGTTTACATTACATCATAAAATGAAAAACTACAACAGCATTATTTCCATAGGACACATTCATATCCCCTCATACAATCCCTATAGGTCAGTCATAAAATACTTCTTCACATCCTGTGAAAAATAAAACATAGAAAGGGGTGAACTTAGATGCTGATCAAGGATAACAATATAGAGGAAACTTTCATAAATAAGCACAAACATTTAAGACACTGTATAGGACTAAAACAAAAGCCTTTTAAACTTGAACTTGAGAATAATATGGAAAAGATAAAATAAAATAATTCTATTTAATTACTCACATGGATATTCTACTAGTCAAATAATCACATTCAATATCAATAGTCACTTTCATAATGATGGAATGCATAATGCTAGACATACATAATCACATAGTCAAGTCCTTGTGCCAAGACTAAAAATAATATTTTTTTCAAGGCCTTCTGCCAAGACACTAGTTTGTCTCATGAGACCTACCGATGCATCGAGGAGCTATAGCAGGCTCCACCCATTACATACTATGTCAAATGTGTTACTCCTATGAAAAGGTTTAAACATAACATAATCATTCGTATTATAACTAGAATATGAAATGTCAATTATTTATCCATAAACCACGAATGGTATGAAATAACACATCAACAGTAAAAAATATCACAAAATATTCAATACAATATGGAAGTTTTGTATCATAATAAATCAAATTCAAATAAGCATAAAATCCATCAAAGGATGTTGATATAGATGAAATCAAAACGTTTTTTAGAGAAATATCTCTATTTATTTTGAAATAATTTAAAATTCATATATTTATAAATGAAAACATTTATTTTGAAAATATTTTTATAAGCTTGTAAGGGAAGCATTGACGATGTTATAATGGCAGAAAATAGTCGCACCCACCGTATAAGTTAAAAAATATATTCTTACCTTAAATTTGTTGAAAAGGTCAAAAAGTACCTTATTTGGAAAAAAACAAAAAGATTCCTTTAAAAACATATAAGTACAAATAAGGGTATAAATTACATTACCCCGTTGTCTAGTAAATAGTAAAAAAATGTTTTGAAAAATATTTTTATGAAACATGGATGTGGATGATAAAGAGGTCCCAGTAAATAATTATATATAAACAACTTCGAATAACAAAGAGATTGTGAAATTAACCCCTACCATGTACATTTCCTTGGTCGAGGGAAGATTAACCTCCTGTATAATAGTGAAATCACTGTTATTAAATTATACAGCAATCATATACCTTAATATGATATCATATATGATCTTTTAACATTTATTTGTTTATAATATCATAGTATTATCATTGTTTCAGGTGTTAACTGATTTGTTTTCCTTTATAAGTTGTGTTACATAAGTAATGATTGTTATGGATAGGATAAATCTTAATCATATTCAGAATTATATTAATTCTTTAAAAATTATTTTTAATAATCTAATGAAAATTTGTCTTAAATAGATACGATGGGGAATGAATCACATCGTGTTCATGGAGACGGTAGTCCGTACGTACACCCGAGAAACAATATCATTATTTTGATATTAAAATAATATATAATTTGATGATATATCATATATACAGAATAATTATCATGTTATATTTAATATTTACATCAATTACACATCATTATTATACCCATCCAAATAATAATGTATTGAATAACAATTACACCACGACGTGGAGACGGTAAGTCGTACGTAAACAAATATGGTGACATGTCATTCAAAGGATGGATAGTATAATGAATTTGACTGTAAAATATTAATAATAACATCACATTATATATAATATACTCATGTTATTATTTTATAATGGATAAAACATAGAAAGATTAAGTGGAAGATTAACGGAAGTTGAAATAGGTGATAAAATATTTACCTCTTCTTTGGGTTCATCCTTTTGATTTGATCAAAAGGGCTGCATAGGTTGCCTTTATGACTAAACAAAGGGCTCTAGGATGAAGGTATTATAATTGAGAGGGTATTTGGGTAGGGGTGGGATGATAAAAATGGCTTTGAAGGTGTGAATTAGAGAGAAGGGGGAGTTCCCTTTTATAAGAGGGGGGTGGGGCACCATAGGAAAATCTAGAAATATTCTTTTATAATAAAATAATTTTCGGTATCTAATGGCTCAAAATTGGATAATTTATAGGATAAGGTGGTTATGGGTTTAATAAAACTCAACCAATAGGTTTTAGTTAGTTTTGGGTCACATATCAATATAATCTTTTAGATTTAACTCTTAGTTAAATAGTTTGACATTTACCATGTCTCTTTGTATTTTTAAACTATATGGTTAATAAACATACAATATACTTCCAAGATAACCCCAAGTGGTTAATTAATGATAATAATATCTTTATTTATGTCATTTTTATGAACATTATATTTTTAGGAATAGAATATCAATTAATAATATTATATTTGTTTTAGAAACTCTTTTATGTCAATTTTGACACTATTTAGTATTTTTTTTTTCTAATTTCATAACAACATTATTACTTAGAAGAAAATTCATCTAACCAACCCTTATATGTCATATTAACCATGAAAATTACCATTATTCATAAAAAGTCTCAAATTACATTTATTTGGATATTTATAATATCAATTATTTTAAAATTTCATTAATTAGGTATTTAATGTATCATCATTGTGTCATAAATAAATTCAATTATTTAATGTCTAAAAATATAAATAAAATTACATTATGTAGGAAATATTGTTTTCTTTCTAATGACTATTTATAGTAGAATTTATATTATGTTTATCCCAATATTAAAATTGTTTTAGTTATTAAACATTGATTTTAACTCTTTAAACTCTTTATTGAATTAAAAAATAATAAATGCCCTGATCTAATCCATGTGGACAAAATAGGTTCATATTTTATTCCTAATTTTGTTTTTGGTTGAATTGAATTTATCCAATATAATTAGGAGATGTGTTAGGATAACAATAATATCATTTTACCCTCAAATAACCTATTTACATTTTACCATGGTAAATAAAAGTAAACAGTTACTATTCACAAAAAAATTATTTTCATCTTATTGAACCACATTTTACTTACTGATATCAACCGTACCTCTTGGAGGTTTGAAATTCCACTCAGAGAATTAGTAAAATTATGTTTTATTTGAATTTTCTAATTCTCCTAGGAGGTGGGTAAAAGACGGTGAAAAGTTAAAAAAAAAACTATAGATCTAAAATTATTATAAAATAAATCCAATGAATTAAATAGAAACTATTTAGGTATAATTTATCTATTTTGACCTAATATATATTCAAATAAAATAAATAATTATTTAAATAAGAATTTGGTTTTAAACTGTACCTCAGTGTTTTCCACTATTCATCAAAAATTGAATAGTTTCAGAAAAATACCAAAAATTCACTCTAAGCTAATTTCGATATTCCAAATTAAAAAATGAAGTCCATTTTGAAAGATAAAAATTATCAAATTTCAAAAAGTGGGTATTAATATTCATAACAGCTAGTTTGAGTGGTTTGTGGTGTGTTAGAACTCAATGTTGCGTACAACACACGCTATTGTATTATTCAAAGAGAAGTGTGCCGTTGAAGATTGGGGTGTTACATTCTCCCCTCCTTAAAATAATTTCATCCTCTAAATTTCTAGAGTATTTATTATTAAAAATACTTGTGTGGTTCTTCGTCATAAGTACCTCGGGTTCCCAAATTGCCTCTTCCATCTTATGGTTTCTCCATAGAACTTTTACCAAATGAGTCATCAGGTTTCTCAACAATTTTTCCCTTGTATAATGAACCTTGACAGGCTCTTCACAATCATACAGATCGGGTTGCAGTTCTAATGTTTCATAAGTGAGTACATGCGTTAGGTCAGGCATGTATTTTCTTAATAGTGATACGTGGAACACATCATTAACTTTGGAGAGACTTGGAGGCATTTCCAAATGGTAAGATACAACCCCAATTCGATCTAGAATTTTGAAAGGTCCGATGTACATGGGACTCAATTTTCCATTCGTAACGAAATGTATATCACCCTTTCATGGAGATACCTTCAAGAAAACATGATCTCCTACCTGAAATTACAAATCCTTCCTTCGTTTATCAGCATATATCTTCTTCCTACTTTGATCTTCTTTGATGTGGTTTTGGATTACCTTCCCCTTTTCAATTATTTCCTCCACTAGTTCTAGGCCTACAATTTTTCTTTCACCAACATCATCCCAACAGGTTTTTGTGTGACACCTCTTTCCGTATAACGCTTCATATGGTTCCATCTGAATACTTGAATGGAAGCTACTGTTATAGGAAAATTTTAAATAATGTAAATATTGATCCCACATACCTTGAAAGTCATGTGACCATTATATCAACATTTCTCTTAAGATTTGAATAGTCCGTTCTGATTGTCCATCAGTTTGGGGGTGGTAGGAAGTGCTCAAATGAAATCCAGTATCCAGGGATTTCTGAAGACTTTTCCAGAATCTTGATGTAAAATGGGGATCACGATCAGAAAACAATTGATAGTGGAACTCCATGAAGTCTTACAACTTCATTAACATATATTATTGATAAACATTCAAGTGGTAAATCTTCTCTTATAACAAGAAAACGTACTGACTTGGTAAGACGATCAACAATGACCCATATTGCATTGTTCCTTCTAGGAGTGTTTGGTAGTCCCATGAAAAAGTACATCGTAATATTATCCTATTTCTAATCCGGTATGGGAAGAGGTTGCCTGACTCCTCTAGGCTATTGCCTTCCTGCTTTCACTTGTTGACAAACTATACATCTTGACAAAAAATCAGCAATATCCCTCTTTATGTTTTCCCACCAAAAATGTTCCTTAAAATCTCTATACATTTTGGTGCTCCCAGGGTGTATAATGAAATTGGAGCTATGAGTATCATCCAACAATTCTATTTTTAGATCAATTATATCAGGAACACAAAGTCTCTTCCCAAATATAAAAATTCCATCTTCATACACAACGTCACTCAATCTCCCATCATTCAAAACTTTAATCTTCTTTTGAAACTCTTCATCACCAGTATGAGATCTCATTATCCTTTCTAGTAAAGAAGGTTTGGAAACCATTTGAAAAAGTATTGATGTTTCAACGTCCATGGTGGTTCCCATATCCATCTTTACTAGATCCATGAAAATAGGATTTTTTTTCAACTCTCATCTTGTTCAAAACTCCATGATCCCTTCTACTCAAAGCATATGCCACCTTATTTTCCTTCCCCAGGTGGTAGTTTATAGTGAAATCATAATCCTGGAGTAGTTCAAGCCATCTCCTTTTCATAATGTTGAGTTATTTTTGTGAGAAAATATACGTAAAACTCTTTTGATCGGTATATATCTCACATTTTTTTACCATAGAGATAGTGTATCCAGATATTCAAAGCAATGATTACAGCTGCTAACTCAAGATCATGAGTATGATAGTTTTTCTCATTAATTTTTAGTTTTTGTGATGCATTGGAAATAACCCTATCATTCTTCATATGGACACAACCAAGTCCTTTTTTTGAAGCATCACTATAAATAACAAACACATAATTCTCTGATGGTAGAGTCAAGATAGGAGCACTGACTAATCTTCTCTTTAGTTCATCAAAACATTCTTCACATTCATTTGTCCATACAAATTTCACCCCTTTTCGTGTGAGCTTTGTTAATGGGTTAGCCAACCTGGAAAAATTCTGGACAAAACATCGATAATATCCTACTAAACGAATAAAACTGCGTACCTCAGTTATACTCGTCGGTGCTGGCTATTTTTGGATTGTCATGGTCTTAGAAGGATGAACAGAGATTCCATCCTTAGAGACAATATGTCCAAGAAAAGAAATCTCTTGAAGCCATAATTCACACTTACTGAATTTCCCATATAATTCATGTCTTCTATGAGTCTTCATGATACTGAACAAGGGATTTTTGTGATCTTTATAGCTTTTGGATTATACCAAGATATCATCAATAAATACAACTATAATGTCATCAAGATATTCATTGAAAACTCTTTTCATTAGATCCATGAAAATAGAGGGTGCATTATTCAATCCAAAAGGCAGTACTATAATCTTGTAATGCCCATACCTGGTTTAAAATGTTGTTTTCAGAATGTCTTCCTTCTCCACACACAACTGATGATATCCAGATCGAAGGTCAATATTTGAAAAGTATTGATCTCCATGAAGTTGGTCGAATAAATAATCAATGTGAGGTAGGGGATACTTGTTCTTTATTTTTATTGCATTGATCTCCCAGTAGTCATTGCACAACCGCATAGATCCATCTTTCTTCTTAACAAAAAGGACAGGGGCTCTCCCTGGAGAAACACTAGGGTGAATAAATTCCTAATTACTCAATTCCTCTAGTGGTTTCTTTAGTTCCACTAATTTTATAGTGTCTATTCTATAAGGGGTCTTTAATATGGGCCTTGAACAAGGAATTAAATCAATGCAAAACTCTATTACTCGTTCTGGAGGATGTCCATGAAAATCTTTCGGAAACACATCAACATTTTCATTCACAATAGGTACATCCTCTATTTTAACATTCCTTTCCTCACCCACAATTATTTCATTCTCTTCTACCCCAATAATTGAATTTAGTTGAGCTACTGTGAGTGGATCTAGATAAGAATCAGGTGGTGATGATTATGCTCTAAATATAAGGTGTTCATTATCATCGTCATCATAAATCATAACCACTTTCTTTTTACAATAAATTTTTGCATCATGGTCAGAAAGAAAATCCATACCCAAGATTATATAAAATTCAATCATGGGTATTCCGATGATATCAGCAGATGAAGAGTATTTATATACCCTACTGGGAATAGATTCAAAAAAGTTTGTTACAATGATACTTCCATTAAGAGTTTAGACTGAAAACTCCATTTGTTAAATCAAATTGGAAATATCTATTTTTCTTAGAAAACTGTTAAGATATGAAATAATGCGATGGTCCAAAATAAAATAAAGCATTTTCTAAACTCGAGGAAACCATTAAATTACCTTCCACCATGTCTTTCAGAGCTTCTAACTCAGTAGTAGTGATAGAATTAGCTTGGCCTTGATCCCTTGCCCTTTTCTGAGGTAATTTACCCCGATTCTTTGGACATTCATTCGCATAATGCCCCCATTATTTACAATTTTTTCATTCAACATCGATAGACTCTTTCTTCCCCATGTAATTACGTGCTTGGAGGTTTTTTTCACCACATTTTTAATGGAATCTTATTCCTTTCAGAAAAGTACCGGGGTGTTTCATCCCACATTTACTATCGTATGGATATTCAACTTTTCACTTCCTCCCCTTATTTCCATTTCTAGAGTGTTCAGTAGATCTCTTCTTCTCTTTCATTTCTTTAAAGTCGTAAGACATAGGGAATAATTTTTCTCTCGTGATAGCACATGAGATAATATCTTCATACGATGAGAAGGATTGTTGGACTAATGATCGTTAGAGAAATGGTTTTAACACATCAAAGAAATGATCAATATTACTTCTTGGGTTACATATACAATCTATAACATGTATCTCTAACCTTGTAAATTTATCTTCATACATTGTGACATTCTCCTCCTCCTTTTTCTTTAGACTCAAAAATTTTCTTTCCATATCTACTCACTGTTCATGAGGAAACTATTTTTCTAAGAAAATTTCATTAAACTCTCTCCATTCTGTATTCAATACTTGGTCATCTTGCATTGTGTTTTGAATTAATGACCACCATTAATCAGCATCTCTTGTGAGGAAGTAAACTGCCATGAAATTTTTTTCCCTTTCACTACTCCCAAGGCGTGGAATATTTTCTCTATGGAATTTATCCATTTCTCGGCTATATGTGCATTTTTACCCCCATTGAATGTTGTTTGGTTTTGCCTCATTATTCGATCTAGCATTGATCCTCCACACTGCGGATCAGGGTGATCCATACATGTAAGTTTATTATTCATAACCTGAGTGAGTTGTCCCAATATAGTGATAAGCTGATTAGCGCCAGTTGTATCACTAGCTCCACTATAATTATATTGAGTAAGAGGGAAATCCAAACATGGATTGCATTCATTGATACAATTTCTATTCCTTCCACTAGGCACCATTTCTAAACAATAGCATAAACTAGATTAGTTTATGAATTGAAAAACATAAATCCAAACATGTAAAACACTTAACATTAATTGAACAATGTATGGATATAATCCATAATCATAAAAAGTTTTTTCTTTGAGAAGTATATACTCATAGATCCTACATAATAGTTTATAATGAAAATGAGAATTATCCTAATCATATCCCCCAGGAGTTTCATAATCAAGAGTGCAGAAAGGATCGTTGTCATGCACCAGTTTCTGTTCGAGTCTAGCTCAAAGCGGTGTTTTCATGTTTTACCCCTAGGTACATTTGTGCCATAGCCGCCTCTACCTGGTCATATCTAGACAGGGATGTATTTCTTAGAAAACTCATAAAATCTCTAAAATACCATAATTATAGGAAGTGCTTCTATACTAATCCTCAAAGTCTATCTTAGGGTAGTGTTCTCTAATTACAGTTTATCTAAATCTAGATTCCAAGGTTTGTACTAAACTTCCTCTGATACCAACTGTAATTCCCCGACCCTTGTTACACAAAGTTGGTGCCTTAATACACAACATTTTCATGATCACAAAAATTCATGTCTCGAATGACCAATTAGTTTAGTATCCTTGGTTGTACAAGACACAATCATAAAGTTTACATTACATCATAAAATGAAAAACTACAACAACATTGTTTCCATAGACCATACTCATATCCCCTCAGACTATCCCTGAAGGTCATTCATGAAATACTTCTTCACATCCTGGGAAAAATAAAACATAGAAAGGGGGAGCTCAGATGCTCATCAAGGATAACAATATAACGGAAACTTTCATAAATATGCATAAACATTTAAGGAAATGTATAAGACTAAAACAAAATCCTTTTAAACATGAACTTCAGCATAATATGGCAATGATAATATAAAATAATGACATTTACTTACTCACATGGATATTATACTAGTCAAATAATCATATGCAATATCAATATCCACTTTCATAATGATGGAATGCATAATTCCAGACTTCCATTACCACATAGTAAAGCTCATGTGTCAAGAATACAAATAAGATTATTGTCAAGGCATTGATCCAGGACACTAGTTTCTCTCATGATACCTATCGATGCATAAAGGAGCTCTAGCAGGCTCCACCCATCACTTACTAAGTCCAATGCATTCCTCATATGAAAATGTTTAAACATAACATAAACATTCGAATTAAAACTGGCTGAGGGAATGTCAATACTGTATCCATAAACCATGAATGATAGGAAATAACACATCCACAGTCAAACATATTACAAAACCATCAATAAAATAGGATGTTTTGTATCATAATAAATGAAATTAAAATAAGCTTAAAATACATCAAATGATATTGATATAGATGAAATCAAAACCTTTTTTTAAAGAAATATATATTTTTATTTGGAAATCATTTAAATTTCATATAATTATAAAATAAAATAGTGATTTTGGTAATATTATTATAATAATGTAAGGGAATCTTCGACGATGTCATAATGGCGGAAAATAGCCACATCCGATGTATAAGTTAAAAAACACTCTTACATTAAATTGGTCAAAAAGGTCAAAAAGTACCTTGTTTGGAAAACAACAGAATGATTCCTTTCATAAACAGATATTGTCAAATAAGGGTATAACTGACTTTACCCCATTATCTAGTAAATATAATTAAATTTTTTCAAATATATTTTTAAGAAACAAAGATGTGGATGATAAAGATGTCCTAGTAGATAATTACTTATAAACAACCTCGATTAATAAAGAGATTGTGAAATTAACCCTTACCTTGTACTTTTCCTTGGAAAAGGGTAGTTTAAACTCATGTATAATGGTGAAATAATTGTTATTAAATTATAAAATAATCATATACATTAATTGGATATCATATATGTTTTTTTAACATTAATTTGTTTATAATATCTAAGTATTATTGTTGTTTCGGGTGTTAACTGATTCGTTTTCCATTATATGCTTTATTATGTCTGTAATGTTTGTTATGGATAAGATGTATCTGATTCATATTCATTATGATATTAAGTCTTTAAACCTTATTTTAATCATCGAATGAAAATTATTCTTGAATGGATATTATGGGGAATGAATCTCATCATGTTCGTGGAGACGGTAATCCGTACAAACGCACGAGTGACAATATAATTCTTTTGATATTAAAATAATATATAATTGTATGGTATATCATATATACAGAATAATTATAATTTTATATTTCTTATTTAAATCAATTAGACATCATTATTATACCCATCAAAATAATGATGTGTTGAATAACAATTACACCACGACATGGAGATGGTAAGCCGTACGTACGCACATATGGTGACATGTTATTCAAATTACTGATTGAATAATGAATTTGGTTGTACCATATTTATAATAACATAAAATTATATAGAATATACTGGATTTATTATTTTATAATGGAAACAACATATAAAAAGGAAGTGGAAGAAGAAAGGAACTTGAAAGAGGTGATGAAATATTTACCTCTTCTTCGGGTTCTTCCTTTTGATTTGATCAAAAGGGCTTTATAGGTTGGATTTATGACTAAAGGAAGGCCTCTAAGATTAATTTAGGATAGTTTATAGGGTATCTGGGCAGGGGATGGCCGATCAAATTGTTTTATGGTGTGAATTAGAGAGAAGGGAAAATTCCCTTTTATAAGAGGGGTGAGGGGAACCTTAGGAAAAGGTAGAAATATTATTTTATAATTATATCATTTTTGGTTTATAATGGATCAAAAATTGATTCATTAATGACTAAGGTGATGATGGGTCGAAAACAACTCAACTCGTAGGTTTTAGATAGGTTTGGGTAACAAAATTAACTTTATCATTTAGATTTAACTCTTAGTTAAATAGTTTGACATTTACCGTGTCTCTTAATATTTTTTTATTATATGGTTATTAAACATAATATATACTTACAAGAGAACCCCAAGTGGTTCATTAATGATACACCTATCATTATATAAGTCTTTTTGCCAATCCTTAGATTTTTAGGAATAGAATATCAATTAATAATATAATATTTGTTTTAAAAAATATTGTATGTCAATTTTGACACTATTTGGTATTTTGTTTTTTCTAAATTAAGAAGAGTGTTATTACTCCGAAAAAATTCATATAACCAACCCTAATATGTCATTGTAACCTAGGAAATCAGTTTTATTCATAAAAAGTCTCCAATTAAATATATTTGGATATTTATAATATCAATTATATTAATATTTTATTAATTAGGTAATTACTGCATCATAATTGTGACATATATATATTTAAATATTTTAGGTCTAAAAAATATAAATAAAATACCATTATTTATGAAATCTCTCTGTATTTTTAATGAATATTTATAGTAAAATTTATCTTATGTTTTTTCCAATATTAAAAATGTTTTAGTTATTTAACTTTGATTTTAACTATTTGAACTCTTCTTTGAATTAAATAATAATAAATGTCGTAATCTAATCCAAGTGGACCAAAGTGGTTCATATTTTATTTATAAGGTTTTTTTTGGACGAATTATACTTATCCAATAATATTATTACATGTGTTAGGATAATAATAATATCACTTTTACAGTTAAATATCCTATTTACTTTTAACCGTGGTAAGTAAAAGTAAAAGGTAAATATTCACCAAAAATTATTTTCATCTTATTGAAACACATTTTATATACTAATATCAACCGTGGCTCTCGGATTTTTGAAATTACAATCACAGAAGTGGTAAAATTATGTTTTATGTGAATTTTCAAATTCTCCTATGAGGTGGGTAAAAGAAGGGGAATGGTTCAAAAAAATTATATATCTAAAATTATTATAAACTAGATCCAATGAATTACATTGAACCTATATAGGTATTAACTATCTATTTTGACCTAAAATAAATTTAAATAAAAATAATAATTATTTAAATAAATATTCAATTCTAAACTATAACTCAGTGTTTTTCACTATTCATCAAAAATTGAATTTTTTTTGAAAAATTCCAAAAGTTCCCCCTAAACTATTTTCGATATTCCAAATCCAAAAATGAAGTCAATTTTGAAAGATAAAATTTATTAAATTTTAAAAATTTGTTATTACTATTCATAACATCTAGTTTGAGTTGTAGTGGTGTGTTAGAACTCGAAGTTGTGTAAAACACACTCTATTTTATTATTCTAAGAGAAGTGTACCATGGAAGATTGGGGTGTTACAGTCGTGAATCACGACACCCACCACCACCACCACCACCATGGCGTGCCAACAAGTTCCTCCGCCGACCACCAGATGCACTCAAGTGGTCCATTCATTGATCTGAAGGGTGTTACAGATTCCTCATGTTCTGTTATTAATCAGATAGTGTTCAATGTTTTGTTGTGATACCTTCTGTTGGAAAGAGATCGATCAGTAGTATCTCTCGCACCACCAAGATTCTTCTATTGTCATCATTTTCACACCTCTATCATGATGTATCCATCCAGATCTAAGATGTCAGATCATTGCACTAAGAATAAATTTTCTATGACTAACCATTTATCAACCTACGAAGAATATCGGGTAAAATATGAGATGAAATACACATCAACCAAAGTGAGGAATGATACTTCGTCGTCATTCTTCATGACATTGATCCACTCTAGTTAGAAGGATTAAGCTTAGAAAATAAAATATAATTAAATCATGAATGGATTAATTCCCAAATTATAAACCTAATAGAAATCCATCCAAAAAGGAATGAATGATTCCTAGTCCAACCTATTCATGGGTTGATCTGTGTTCTTCATTTATAATCATGAACTGGGAAAGAATGAAATTAGAAAACAACCCCTGCCTAGAGTTTTGAACATTTGAAGACATAGATTGAAGTCTTGTTACAACATTGATCCTAGTGTCACAAACATCCATTGATTCGTCATTTTGGGAAAGAGAACCACCTCTTTCTTCTTTGGAAAACTCCAGGATTATGATGATTACCCAGGATTTTTGGAAAAGGAGTTTTAAAAGAATAATTTGTTAGATCATAAAATATTTTTATTTAAGAATATTTTTAATGATTCTAACATCTGAACACTATCTTCTTCGTTTGGACTGTGCTGGATGATGTTAGGCCTTCGCTAAGGTAAATTCACTATTCTGAACATAATGGTTCCCTAATATTTCTCTTCTAGGAAATTTTTTGACTGATTTACATGTTCCAACTTATCAGCCAGATCATTTTTAACAATAAACAAAACTTTTTTCAATGACTTATTCGTAGCACACCGGGCCCCAGAATCACATGATGTCTCAACACCCTATCTCAAAATATTCCCAAATAATTTCTAAAAAAAATTCTGAAAAAAACATGGTCCATTAAAATAACAGACTTTAGACATTATAATAAGTATACTTGTATTCTCACCATACATTATAAAACTACTTTTAGGATTCAAGGAGGACTGAATGGACCATGTTGGACCTTACTAGCACAAACATGGGGATAGTTTATGCATCGCTTTATAATTCGATTTTGGTATTTAACTTGGCGTTTCATTTTATTTGTAATAATTATATTTTAAACATGCATGTAGGATGGATTTTAGATTTCTTATATATATATATATATGTATTGGAGTTGCCTACTATGAACCATCTTATATCCAAATATTGATTTTCTAAGAATGGAAATGACTCCCATTTTGGGAGATTGTATACCATTTCTTCTAGTTTCCATCCTAGGGACTTCTTGATGTGGGACACGAAGGGTCATTATCTCACATTCCCCATTACCATCCTAGGATTGGTATCTGTGGAGGGAGGTGGTCATGACATCATGAAATTGCTTGGAATAAAACTCTATATACTAGTCTAATTTTATTTAATTATAGATTACTGATCTTTAATATGTGGTCACCTAATTTCAACTACGAATGAAAAAAATTCCAAATCCATTTTAGTACGGACTAATTTTCTCTATATTAGGTTGCACGATTGGAGTTAGGGATCTTTTAACAAGATTTAGAGTATGATGGGAAAATTTTTGTTTGGATGTTTTTATTATTTCTATAACTCAACTGACATTAGTTAGGTTTTAAATTTAAACTACCCATGAATGTAATCAATAAAAAATTCATTCTTAATAGTTTTAGGGTAATTATGGTTTTCAAGAACGATTTTATGAGTGGGGTTCATAAACATTCCAAAATATAAAAAAATCAATTTTCATCATATTATGTATCTGTAATAAAACATCTAATTAGTAGTTATATGAGATTAAATATTTTGATAATTTAGAAGTGCCTGCTGATTCTATTTTTTATAACAGGTCTGGGTAGAGATTTTTTATCCAACTAGTATGGACTGTTATGGGATTGGAGGTGGTGTCTATGCTCCAACCAAAAGAAGTGGAACCTGGGGTTTCTGATGCTTTGAATAGGATATATTATTAATCACTTTATTTCGATTAATAGAAACTTATGAGGGTTTCAGTTTTATTATGGTAATGTATAAAACTTAACCAGATAAAGGAAATTGATCCCTGGACTGTATAGATAGATCTAAATATGTGTAGGTATCTCTTATATCTCAGTTGAGTTCCGTGGAAGAGAAAAAATAGATAATTATATTATTGAGAAGACCATATCCAAATTAAGTTTCTCACCAAATGGTTCTAACTTGGTTACTACCTCTATTTATACTAAATCTACCACCCCTTCTACCAAATAAAAAGTGTTATGTCATGTTATTTTCACATTTCATTTTTCTAAATCTCAAATGAAATGGAGGAATAATTCTATGAAGGCTAAAAAAATTAAGTAGGGTGTTAGGAACTCATAGAAATTCAGGGTTTTCTTTGTACATTAATATAATTCTTTTTATTTTGGGAATATCATAGGATTAAATAAACTAACTAAATTTATTAATCATGAGATCATGATTTTCTATTCTATTTTACATATTTTTACAATACAAGGAAGTAGATATACATTTGAGAAAAAGGATCCTATGGATGGGTTTTTTAAATCAATATAATAGTTCTCCAGTAAGTATTTAACATTCCACTATTTTATGGTATGTCTCATTCAAAATTTATTTATTTTTCAATAGCATGTGGTGCACACAACACCGAGCTTAAAAAAACTTTGATATACTTGTAATACTATTATTTTAACATTGTCATTATAAAAAAGCTATTAAGTTGGAGGTTTTTAATATGAATAACTATATTATAAAAAATGTATGAGTTTCATATTCCATACAAATTTATTTATTAATTCTTAGGATACAAACATATTTTTAGTAAAGTCTTTTAATTCCTCAAATGTGTGGGTTTATAAAAAATTGGTTTAATGGGGAAATAATTTTTTTCCAATTTTAGAAAATTTAATCCATAAAATTAAAATTAATGATTAAATTATTATATTAAAATTAGATTATGGTTAATTATTTTTAATTTTCTAAATTGAAAGATTTTTAAATAAATATGTAATAATATCATTTTTTATTGAAAACTGTATTTTATTCATTAGGAAAAATTATAATTTTGATTAGTTTTAATTTTTCATTAATTCATTTTTATATAAATTAATTTGGTAAGAGTTTTTTTAAGTTGTTTATTTTTTATTTTAGAATAAAAACATTTTAAATTAAAAAATTTCAATTTTTTCAAAAACTATTTTTATATTCATTTTCACGATTTAATTTTAAATGACGTACTATAAATTAGTTATTTTGAATTATAAAAAATGAATTCCATATTCTGAATAAGGGCATCCATATTATGTAAACAGGTCCCTTTAATTTTTTTTCAGGGTTAATAGATTCCAAGATTAATTTTTGATACCACATATAAGTTTAAATATGATAAGTAACGGTAAACATAAAATGATACATACTATAAAATTACCCTAAAACATTAAAAAAAATATTGGATTAATTTAATTCCACTATTAACACAAAATTATTTTAACTAAACCATTTAATCTATAGTTTTCTCTTTAAATTACATAGATTTTATTAAAATTAGTGAAGGTGAAAAACTGGCACACTATTATTATTTTTAATATAATATTATTAATATAGGTTTAACCGGGAGATGACATTGATCATAATAAATCGTTATACATATAAAAGAATTATATAAAAAATGTAAATTTATTTAAATTAATTAATTAATAAATAATTACCTCAAATTCTTACACAACACTGATGGATTAATTATTTATTTAAAAGGAATTTCAAATAATTAATATTAAGAATATTAAAATAACTATAATTTCAAAAAAATTAATGTGATAAAATAATTTAATAGAATACCTTGACATATTATGGATATAAGAAATTATTTTTTCGAAGTAATACTATTATCTTGATTTTTTTAATAGTCAATGTAATGAATAGTTTCACAATTGACATTAATGATATTTTAAAATGAATAATATTTTATATACGGATTTAGAAATCATAAATATATCAAAATAGGTGAAATTAATAGAATAATTCTGAAAATTTCACCACTGATCCATTTATGTTTCATTTTATATTTTATAATCAATATATTAACTCGCAATGAGTAAAATTCAATGATATCATGGTAAGAGATAAGGTTATTAAATATGAATTAAATCCCAAAGATAAGGTTAATATCATTACCCAAACTAGTATAAAAATTATTTTATGAGGTTTTATATCTATAATAATAATATATTTGGAATAAATCATTTTGGAGCATGGTTTCACTTAAACATAATTTATATTAATTTAATATTTAGAGAGATTCCAAATGTGACCATCACCTTGATAATAAAACGTCACTTCCCCCATCACTTATTAACATAATTTTCAGGTTTATATCTTGGGAAAAAGAAACCAATTTATCTTCTAAACCTAATTATTTATGTTTATAGGGTTTGGGTTCTTCCCAAATATTTACCATAGTGTCCCTAATGGGAGATATTAAAAAATTCCACTAAAGAATAGGTAATCATATTTTCCAACTATTTCAATTATATTTCTTCTTCCATATAATATTAATTTATTATTTCCACTGTTAAGTAATAAATACTGTATTATATATATTTTGAGATGTTATTATGATTATAATATAACTATATTTCTTTTATAAATTGTCGTATAAATAATGAAAGCACCACATGTGCATACATATGACTTACCGTCTCAACACTATTATGTATTCTATTATCACAACATTACTTTGATGGGTATAATGACGGAAATAATGGATATGCATGATAATTATGACATAATATTGACTATTTAAAAATTAATATACTAATAAATTCCTTACCCTTTCACTATTAATTGAATGATGTTGCTGCTTTTGTGTATATATGAACTACTCTCTCCACATCACAATCTGATTTGTTTTCTATTTTAACCATGAAGAATGATAATAAAGTGTATGATATGAATAATTATTATATATATGGCCATAATATAATTTTTTAGATTATTGAACTGTATCCTATTCACAAGATATGAGACTTAAATGAATAAACTAGAATTGGATAATGAATCAGATATCACACAAAACAATTATAATAATGAAATATTAATAACAAATAGGTTATTAGATGATATAAATGGATTTTATAAGATATAATAAATAAGAATACGATTCGAGTATAAATTAATAATATTATTTAAACAATTATACATGAAGTTAAATAATGTCCAACTATCATGTGGTGAAAACTAAGTGTTTTTCATCTCACTTTTATTTTTGTGGGATGTATGCTTTTTTCAGCACTTACAAATTTTGAGTTCTATATACATTTACCATTTTACATGTTGTATCATTAATTTTTTTATTCTCATTATATTTAATGTTTTTTAATTGTTATTCTTTTATGGGGAATATGATTCGACTAATTACAAGTGGTAAAGGGATTTCTTATCTCAATTTTCATTCATTGGTTTGAAATTCTATTTCATAAATTATATGGTTAGTGGATAAATTAATAATTACTCTATTATGTTGTATTTCAACTTGTTTTATGTCAATTTAAATTTGAACCCCATAATAAATTCATTTTATTATTTCCTAAACCACATACCATCTTTACATATTGTGTTTACCTTCATATTTCTTTCAATTACTTGGGAAATAATGTTAAATACACATCATTTACTCAATAAAGATATTTTTTATTTTGATTATTGATTCATGAATTAAAATTATTTTTTAGATATATGATTAATGATTTGAAAAAAATGAATTGGTAGGGACTTTATGTAAAAAAATCTCCTTGATGCATCAATAGTCTCATGAAATGAATAAATTGGACCAATTAAATGTGTTTTACCCATAATGACTAAACCATGTTATGAATTTTCTTGATATAAGTGGCTCATGTGAATGATATATGATTTTCAATAACTATTCATTTCTTAAATTTAAAAATAAGTTAGTATTATAGAAAATATTTTCACTGGGAAAAAATATTTGGATGCATTTCATTCATAGTTAATTGATTAAATGACATGTATGCTCAGTTATCTACATTTAAATGTTATCTAAAACTATATTTAAACATTACTAATAATTTTACCTTAGCCAAATTATGTTTTTTCACATGATATTTAAATAAATTATTAGAATGAAATTCACAGATGATGAATAGTTTATATTTTTTTATTATGTTTAATTTTCAATGCCCAATGTAAAATGTGTTTTTTTGGATGTATCTCATTTACCGTAACTAATAAACTATTCAGTCCCTTCGGATGAAATTCCATTTAATCTTACCAATGTTATAAAGTAAGTCACTTGCCTTGGGTGATTAGGTTTAGGGTCTTTAAAATGTGAACCTAACAATGTTTTATAGAATGCTTGGGAAGTAGATTTATGAAAACAAGGATTAAAGAAACAGAACCCTATTATAAATACTGAGAATAAGAATAGAAGAACATCCCAAAATTAACCATTTTTATAATTATGAGATTATATATACCTTAATTTCTCAATTTAATCCTTGTATTTCTCAATTTTTAGGATTATAAATTAATCTTCATGATAATATGATCTAACCCAGTATATTCCATTATTTAGAAAAAGTACCAGGAAGGAATAAAGATATCAATACTCATGAAAAATGTAGATATTTCCCTATTGAGGGAACCTATAAAACATGTACTTGAATGGGAAAAATTTTAGGCATTTTAGGTTGTATTTATCAGTTTAGGAAAAATAACCTTTCCCAAATAGAGAATCATATTCTTTAGTGAGACACTCCTATGATGGATAACTATCTGTTAGTAAATCCCAATACTTTAGTGGTACATATAATACAATTGTTGATGAGAAATGGATTATGTCTTTGGATAATATATTTTCAGTTATGGTATGTGATTAAGAGGGAAAGGTCACACTCTTTGTATATTAACTCAGAGGTGATGTTTACCAATGGTTTTCATTGATAAAAAATACTATATGGGAAGAAAAAATAGTTCTCATTGGATGGAATTCATTTTTCTATACAATTTTCAACAAATATATCCCATATGTGGAAAAAATTGAAATAAATAAAATTTTCTTTAGCTTAATTAAATAATTTGAACAATTTGTTGAAAATATGAAGCTACATTTACAAGGTTATCTCAATATTATACATATTACTTATGAACAAAGACCAAAAAATTGACCAATTCATTAAAGGTAATAATACATGTATCTAAAGGGTTCTCGTCACTCTGCCATTCTATTCATATGGAGAAATAGTTTTATGTTGAATAAATATTGAAAAAGAACTCTCCATGTCCTATGGATTTGAAGGAAAGAAAGAGAAGAAGAGGAAGACACATAAATATTTTCCCACATGTTAATATTTTAAAATGAAACACCTTGGTGCACACTTCAAATGGAATGGATTTTACTTCAAGTGTAGATAAAAAGTCCACCATTCTCATGATTGTAATGGAAAAAATAATTTTTAATTCGTTTAATGATTAAACATTATGGATATGGGGATATACAAAAAATAATTCACCAAGATTCAAAGGAAAATACCTCAAAAGAAGCTAATGTACCATGGTATTGATTATGATATTTACATAGAAAATTAAGAATGAATAATGTTCTTAAATTAAATAATAATTTGCTTTGAGTATTTTATTAATAATATACTGAATATAATTAATATTAAATGTAAAATTATTGTACTATTTTACTTTTTCTTTGTGGTTCTGAAAATAATATGTTTAATGGTATCGATGACCAAGTGAAATGATTCACAAGAAAGTTTAACTTCATGGAAAACGAATTATTGAGGAAAAGACAACCCTGAATATGATCATGATATTCAGATAATGATGTAGAGATTAACAGAATATTGATATGGATAATATAAATTGGACAATATTAATTTATTTCGAACTGATAAATGATTTTTTGATAAAGTGATTATTATAACATTGATGGATTTTACAAAATTTATCAATTTAAAGAATATATTTGACAAACTGAATTTTTTGGAAGCATTCATGTTTTTATTGAGGTTTTAAGGTTACAATCGTTTTCAAATATTTGATAATAATAGAAATATTTATTTTGGGGAATCTTTTGTTAAGTCGATTTTGGGAATTTATTGACCTTCCTTCAAAACTTTTGGACTTTGAATTTGGGAAGATGTTTTTTGGATGATTCTTAAGGATAACTACATAGGGAATTGATTAATTATATTATTATTTTATATTAAAGTATGATTTTTTATATTGGATACCTTTTTATAAAAATATTGGATTTTATAAATATTTAAACATCAAATGAATGACTTGTGGGTCTTATGATTTGTTAATGGGGATTCATGAAATATTTCTTGAATATCTATCTCCAATTTCATGAAATAAATTAGATATAGATCCAAAACAAGCAAAGGATGTGATTATGCTTATGAAAAAAATATTGATTTGGTTTTTTTCAAGAGTGATCAATCTAAATGGTAATGTAAATCCTCATCTTTTAGAAAATTATATTGATAAAAAAATTATCCTATTGCCTTTATATCTAATGAATCAGATGTTCATATAAATCATAATAGATTTATGGATTTTAGGACCTTATCTTTAAAATGATAATTTAATTAATTTTGGTAAATGAACAATATCATTATATTTAATTTTTTTTCTACACCAACACTTTCAAACAATTATATAATATTTGAAATCCTAATTTTGTGGTGACATTTTCTTTTCTTATTAAACTATTATTAAGAGGTTGTTTTATGGACCCTTTATCGAATGTGGGATTTTCATAAAGTAAATTTCTAATATCAACCCTTAATTTTTGAAGCGAGATTTGAAATTTAGGGGATTCATTTTTTTTTGAATGAGTGGATAATTTAACACAATAAGATATTATAGCATGTCTCTAATTAAATTTAATTTTTTAAATAACTTGTTGTGAACACAACACTGAGCTTAAAATAATAGTGGAATACAAGTAGTATAATTAGTTTAACACAAATGATAAAAAACAGCCCTTAAATAAATGGTTGTGAATAGGAAGAACTATATTATTCAGAATATATTAGGTTTATATTCAATAAAAGTTCATTTATTAATTCATTATAAATAAACAATTTTTAGAAATGTCATTTAACTCTTCAAATATAATTTTTCTTAAAAAAGTAACTTCTATGATAATTTTTTTACAATTTTAGAAAATATATTTGATAAAATGATATTCATTTTTTATATAATCATATTAAAATTAGATTATGGTGATTGTTTTTGGAATTTTATAACAAATTTTATTTTTCCATGAATAATGAAAAATTGTGGGTTTTATTGAAACATGTATTTCTTTAAAAAGGTAAAATTATGTTTTGGATAAGTTTATATTTTTAATTAATTAATTATTATTTAAATTAATCAAATTTTCATTTGTGAAATCCATTTTATACTTTATTTTAGTATGAAAACATATTATATTTAAAATTGTAATTTTTCACAAAATGGATTATTATTGGGTTCGGCCGATTTAATTTAAATTTAAATACTAAAAATTTGGTGCATAAAATTTTAAAGAAAAGGATTCCATATTTTTATTCACGACTTCCATATAATTTAATTAGGTCACTTTTTTCAATATGAATAGTTACCATGGTAAATGTTTGTAACCCTAGTTAATGGTAAATCAGGTAACTAAGGGTAAAACTAATATGGTAAGGACTATAGATATAAAGAAAAGATTTCTGAAATATTATGGGATGAATTAAATTCTACCCTTAACACATGTGATTTTTAATTTAATCCTTTAATTGATTCCTATACCATAAAATGAAAGAGATATTATTGAAACCAAAGAAATTGACAAAATGTCACTCTCTGAATATTTATTATAAATAAATAGTATTTTTAATTAAAAATTAATTGTATAAATTATTTTTATTTAATTTTAAATTCAGGTGAATAAATATTTACCTTAAATTCTTACACAATGTAGATGCAACAATTATTTTATTATTAGAAATAAATAAAATGTTGTAGAAAATATAAAAATAAATATAACGTGAGATAATTAATGCGATAGAATAATTTAATTGATTAAATTTAAATATTATGGATATAAGAAATTTTATTTTAATATAATAATGTTATTAGGAAATTTTTAAAGGTCATATCAATGGATAGTGTTAAATTTTCTGTTAATGATATTTAAAATTAATTAATATTTTCTTAAATGATATAAAATTATTAAATATATTAAATTAGGATAAATTATTGGGATATGTTATAAAATTTAATTAAGGATACATTAATGGTTATTTTTTCATTTTATAATAATTTTATTAACCCTCAATGAGTTAATGTCCATGTTGTCATGGTAATGGTTAAATGGAATAAATAAGGGTTAATACCAAAAGGTAAGGGTAATAATTTGATCTAAATATGTATAAAATCATTTAATTAGATAATTTTAACCCATAATCATATTATACTCCAAATAAATTATTTTTATCTATTTTTAAGGGAATATTAATTTATATTAATTCAATATTTTGTATATTTACAAAAAATCCCCTCTCCTTAATTATAAAAGAGAACATCCTCCCTCACTTATTCAGATCACTATGAGCCTTATATATAAACCAAAATATGAAAACTTATCTTAAAAATATACTTAGTTAGTTTCATTAGGTTTTTCTATCCAAAATACCAACCATAGTGTCCCCATGCGGGGATCTATAGTAAGTTCGCTAAAGAAGAGGTAGTCAACTTACCGACTCTTTCAATAATTTTTATTTTCCACTTATTCCTGATGTGTTTCATCCATTATAAATTAATAAGTATACAATAATATATATTATTATATGTTATTATGATTATGGGTCAATGATATTCCACCTTTAATACATCCTATGAAAAATGAAAGAACTGCTCATACGTACGTACGTCTTACCATCTCCATGTTTTGGTGTAATTTTTTATTTGTCACCACATTTCATAGATTGGAATAATATTAGAAATAATGGATATTATGATAATTATTATAGGTCATTGGTTATACAAATATTAATATACCATCTAATAACTTACCCTTTCCCCATTAAGGGAATGATATTATCTCTAATGCATACAAACGGCCTACCATCTCCACAACATGATGAGACTCATTTTCAATGATCAACATTAAATAGTGATTATTAATATTATTAAATTTCATAAATATGAAAACTATGAACGTAATGTAATTCTAGAGATGATGGAACAATATATTATACACAATAATGGGTACTTACAAGACAAATCATGAATAGAATAATGAAGCTGGTAACTCCAAAAAAAGTATAGTAATTGAATATTATTAACAAACGAGTGATGAGATAATATAAGAGGACCATATATGAAATAATAAATTTGAATGTGGTTCTTGTATAAATTAATAACATGATTTAAAACATTATACATGAATTTAATGCATTTCTAACTAACAGAATGTGTATATTATAGGTTTTTCATCCCACTTTCATTTCTCTGTGACGAATTTTTTATTCACTACTTATTTCTTTTATGTGTCAAATGTACTACACCTTTTTGTTGTTATATCATTAGTTTATTTATAATTAAGATATTTTTTAAATACTATTCATTTATGGGGATTATTATTTGACTTGTTACATGTTGTAATAGATTTTTCAAATAAATTTTCATTCATTAGTTTATCTTCTATTTCATTGATTAGAAGGTTATATGTGAAATTAAATTTTATTACATTACGTTTTATTTAAAATTGTTTTGTGTGGATTTATAATTGGTACACATAATTTGTTCATTTTATTATTTCTTAAACCATATACTATTTTTACATGCAGTGTTTACATTAAAATTTATTTGAATTACTAGATAAATAATGTTAAATCCATAGCTTTTAATCAATTAGTATATTTTACTATAAGACTTATTGATTCATGAATTAAAGAAATAATTTTGATATTTGATAAATGCATCACACATGAAGTAATGGGTGGTAACCATATATAAAAATGCCACTCGATGCATCGGTAGTCTCATGAGATGAATAAATTGTCCAAATTAAATATATTTTTACCCGTATTGATTAAACTATCTTGTGAAAGTTCTTGAAAGTAGTGGTCCATGTGACATACAGATGATGTCCAAAAATTAATAATTTCCTTCATAAAAAATATAGTTATTATTATCCATAGGATGTTAACTTTAAAAAATCTACGGATTCATTTCATTCTCAATTTATTGATTAAATGGATGTTTTGTTCATTTATGTACCTTGCCATGTTATAATTCACTAATTTAACACTTAATTGGAATTTGAGATCACCCTTATTATGTTTTCCTTTCCCTGTGATATAAAGACGAATTCTTGTAACAGAATCCAATTATGAAGAAGTTTTTATTTTTTATTTTTTATTTTTCCTTTTCTCATCCAAATGTAAAGTGGGTTTCATGTATGTTTATAGTTTACCAAGACTACTAAACTATTAAGTCCTTCAGGATGTGATTCCTTATAATCATACCTATGTAAAAATTAAGGAACTGGATATGGTTTAATGGAGTTAGGGTCTTTAAATAAATCAATTATCAAGGAGGTTATGAGAAAATTATTTCCTTTATAAAATATATTTTATTTCACTCAAATATATTATCATATAATCATAAATATTTCATTTTAATATTAAAAGTGATAACAATATGGGTTTGATCTCATTTACATATAATGATATAAATTGTGATGAATCTATACGGTCAAATTTTGGTAAATGGATTATAAAAAATCTATCCTGAATCATTTAAATTGATTTCAATTTTATTGAAATTACATGGTACGATTTTAATTATAGAGTGGTTAACATTAGGGATGTTAATGATCTGGATAATTTTAAACATAAATTGAACATTGATGGTCATTGTTCCCATGTATATAGTTTAAAATATTATAATAATCCATAATGTGATACATGTAGTCTATGAAAGCAATATATATCATTTGGGATTAGAGGTGTTTATTTATCATTAATAAACATTGTAGTCAAATTCATTATTCCATAATTTTTTAATTATTCTCCTTGTGTAGTTAATACCTTTAGAGTTGAAATAAATTTCATTCCTTTTATTATTTTTAATTTATGCAGTAAATAAAAGAATATAAATAACACTATTCATCATGTTTTGCTGAATCACTTCTTTCATTCATCCATTTAATATATTAATATTTCAATTAGGGATTTGAAAAATAGATTTAGTGAATTTTCTATGAAGGTGATTTAGAGACTTATCAGCGTCATTAATTTTATTAAAACATAACATTACCCTATATATAATAAAATTATTAAAGGGTATAGTGATATTACTCTATGTGATATGGAAATATGTTTAGACACTAATTTTAATATTCTCTTTTTTCATGAGAACATATTGTTAATTTATAGAAATATTGATCATTGGATTAATGATAGTGATGAAAACTTTTTTTTTATTCCAATATTAAAATCCATAATAATTATTGGTATAATTAAAAATAAGGATATTTTATGGGTTTAGAATTTATAGTGTACGAAATATAAATTAATTGAACAATTTTCATGGATTTCAGGGTCCATGAGTCCCAACCAAGACACCACATATAACTTGATGAATGATTATATAACAGTTCTAGGATAGTTATGTTTTCGAGTATAATATCACTTTTCAGTTAAAGTGATAAATTATTATTTTTGGAAATATCATGTCCCCAAGTATTTATGGATTCAATTACTTTATTCTTTAAGGATGCATGAAACATTATTTTCATTAGTCTTATTATAGGCATTAGAATGTCTTTTTACAATCATTCCATTCCTCTTGGTATTAATTCAAACATTATTTATATTATCCATAAATTATAATTTATAATGCAGTAAATGATTTCATAATTATACCTTATTACAATTTTATTTATAAATATTTGTACAATTTAGTCTATTTTATGATTAAAATACTCCTCTATATTCTAATTAGTGAATATAAATGGATTTTTTGGGGCCCTGATATTTATAATAACAATATTCGTGTACACGTGATAATTAGACATTATAAAATAATTAAATTTATTCCTAGGCGTTATTTCAAGATCAATATTTATGAAAACCATGACTAGGAATCTTTTTCTTTTATTATATAATAATATTAATTTAATTATATTTTAATTTTAATATATTAAGTGGACTATGTGTTTGTTTTCCCTTATTGATATTTTATTATAATTAATAAAGATTTTGTTGGCCAATTCTAGGGGAGATAATATTTAATATAGGGTGAAATTATTTATACCTCTCTTTTTATCCTAGTTATTTTATAGATTTCTGAAGCTGTATGAAAGGATATATCTGATAAGGGTTTAGGATTTTATCATAAATATCATAGATTTAATAATTTGCATGTAATTTTTGTAGATGATCTTGTATTATATTCTATATAAAACACATTCTCCCAAAAATTATATTGTAATATCTAAATGAGTTTAGTATTTTGTTTTTCCTCTTAATCAATTAAATGAACTGTAATATTGTTTTGGGTGCCCCTATCTTGATTGTGAATAGAGGTCTTCTATTGTATAGGAACATTATTGAATGGAAACTCCTTATCAAATATTCAGGCTTTAACCTCCATTTTACGAGTCTTTATACTTATAAAAATCATCACCAAGGGGAAACAATAACCACTAATAATTTTTTTGGTCTTAATAAATCGTGAAATATGAAGGTAGGGTGGTTCTTCTTAAATCTAACTTGAGTTGTCATTTATTTTATTAGGGCTTTATTATTTTGATTCTTATAAATTTAATTAATATGATTAATATTTTTTATAAAAGAATCACTCTATTTAATAAATTTATGTTTACAAATTCTCAATTTTCATGGAATAAAAATAACCATCTTGTATACTATCTAAAATTTTCCATTATATGCTCTTTTATAGAAAATATTATACTTATGATTCAAGACATTTTGAATTTGTGTTTATTAAAAAATATATTTGTTTTTCTTGGATTTATCATTATAATATTAAAGGATCTCCATTTATAATATTTCTTCAGGAAAACAAAATTTCCTTATGTGTTTAAGGGATTAATAAAATCGAGGAATATATCCTTTCATTTCATTAATGCTTGTGATGGTTATACGTGATGGAAAGTAGGGATTTATCCTTTTAATACGTTACTGAAAAAGGAAAATACAATTTTATTTTAATCTTTTGAAAATCTAAAAAGGCTCATGGTCTTTTAGGGCACATACATTACATTGAAATACTAATTTATTACATGGATACTAATTAAAGATAACTTTTGTATGTGTGTAAGATATCTCACTAATACTGATTTACCAATTTTTTATTTTTTAATCAAATTAATGAATCTATAATTAAATCGTTTTTTCCTAATATGTTACATACTCTGTGGGTTATATTATTATTGACGATTTACATATTTCTTAACATTCCTATTATTAGAAGTTTTTTTGATTTTGTATTAAATAAAATTGTTTCATAATGATTTTTTCGTTATTTTTTAGAAGAATGGTTTGATGGGCTAGTTAAATTTTTTGAAATCTAGAATTAAGATTGTTTTATAATATAACAACATCGTTGATGATAATATTTTTGAAAATAATCTTTATCTCTTTCTGTGAATCAATATTTCTATACATTATAAGGTAAAGGATTCTCATTATAATAGAACCAATCCTATTGTGATTAATTTATTTCCAATATTCTTCGAATATGATGATTTTTTGGTGCGATTTTTGTTTGGTGCAAGGATTATATTTATCATATTGGTTTACATTATTTAGTATAGGATTTTGGTTTGATGAAGTATTGGTTAGTGGACAATGGTTCATGTTTATTTTCTTCATTATTTTTTCATCTTCATTCTCTAGGTTTATCTTTGGTCTTTTATGTATAGAGGAGATGGGTTCAAGATCTATTTCAATGTAGAATGATAAATAATATTTATGGTTCCACTCACAATGGGAAATATAGTTCAGATTTACATGTATGGTCGATATATTGCTAATGAATTTTGGAGTATATCTAATTCATCTTTTTGTTAGTGTCTTGAGAGGTTCACTACAAGGTGATGTACCTCCCACATAGTTTTTGGTTGGGTTGTAGGATATATGAATATCAAATATTGATTTTTGGGATGTGAGGAGTGTATTATTTTTCTATAAATTGGCAAAAGGATGACTTTTGTGTACCATGTCACTAGAGGAAATTTATATTATTCATTGTATGTATAGCTTGTTATTAACATGTTTTACCTTATAGACCTAAGGAAGTTTTAATTTCTTTTAATGTTTTTTTTTGTGTTATCTATGTTTTTTCTATGAACTCGCTCACTAGATTTTGTTTCAGGTATTAAATATTTTTTGGAATATTAATTTAAATTTCATTTTGTTCGAAAACACTAATTAATGATTAATCCATATTTGACACAAAAGTATAATATATGGATTTTCATCCCGTACCTTTACTGAATCTACAATATTGAAATTTTAACCTGAGATAAGAAACTAAAATAAATCACCTCCTAACCCATGGGAACCCTTAAATAACCTAAAACACATCATCCCCCTTCATAAATTCAATAATACTCCAGGTAAATGCCAATAACTCTATCATATACTATTTTAGAAGAAAAAACATGAATCAAATGAATAATAAAGAACAAAAGTACCTCAAATCATGAAAAATTAAATTTCAAAAATACAAGGGATAATATGATCACCAAGGTTGAAAAGGGCCCTAAAAAATACTATGAAGAACATAGATTTTGAGGGAAAGAGAATGAATTGGGCTAAGTGAGAGATGTATTTAATATATAATTAAAATTTAAGGGGATGCAGCATGGAATAATGAAGGACTGAGCACATCATGATGTTCCTCAATTAACCAAAATCAAAAACCCATAGGATTTAATATATCTTTATCCAATAATTATTTTCAAATATATCCCATCATGAAAATAGAATTGACTAAGTCTGTGTTGTTGTATTATTATACCATTTCTAGTTCCTCGATCTCCCACTTAATCTGTAAGACACCAATGTATAAGACCAAATAACCATTATATTTTTCTTCTATATTCCAAAAACCACATGACTAGGTTACATTATAGTGTTTTCTAATACATTCCATAATTCCCCACTAATATATAAATTTTAACTTTCATCATCACTGGGGTAGATACGTATGTCCCATAGAATCCCCATAACCATGACCATACAAAAGTGAAATATCTTTCCATAATCTATAACATGTTATAATGAAGGCCAAACCATGAATTGGTAATCATTATAGACTAAAAAGTTAACCTTCCTCCCACTAATCTCTTTCAAAATACTTTTCCTTAACCTAAAATACGTGTAATCTACATACGAGGGGATAAGGAATGTCAAATAATTTTGATTTTATAATGCTCAAATTATTCTCATCATTTAGAATCCATGAAATATATACCAATGACAGAATAACTCCATGAATAAATATTCCTAGTAAGATATATCTCAAATGGGCATCTCTCTATAAAAAATCGCAATTTTAGTATAATAGGGAAAAATAACCTCAACTATATCAATATAAAAACAAATTCCTACATAAAGACATGAACAAAACAAAAAGAAATCAAGATAATGATCAAGTATCTCTATATCTCCCTCCATTATTTATTGGAACAATCCATAGTTCCTTTATAAGACATGAACTAATGGAATAAATATCATCATACAAATTTCAATTAAGGATCCTATATCTTGAAATAATTTCGAAAAAAAAATTATCATCATCAATATCTAACTCACTCAAATTAAATACATGATAATGACTATAAATATTACTTAAATTCTTTAATAGATTGAATACATCATGAATCTATTCCACTTATTGGGGATATCCAACATATATACCACCTCACCCACACTTTCTAACACCATGAATGTTCCATAAAACTGAATAGAAAGCATACCAACACTACTAAACCCCCGCTACCCTTGGTGAGGAAAATCATCATTAACACATGGTTACCCAAATTTAACTCCATGGGTTACCTACTACTATCATAATAATATTTATAATGGTATTGATATGCATTTATTTTCTCTGGAATCATCTATAATATCTCTAGCATTATTTTTTGTAAATCTAGTCTTTGATTTTATAACTACTCAATATAGCATAATAGAGATCTGTAATGCCTCCCATAAAATTCATTAAATTGATCTATTACATTCAATTAATGATATATAATATTATAGTTTAACTAAAAAATGAAATTTATTTTCCCCAAAACCATGAAAACTATGAATAAATGAACACAACCTTACTTCCAGAATCTTGATTATTCAACCCATATTACATTCTAATTGAGTATGAAATAATGTTTTAAGGAATAAACATTTTTTAAAATCATATTTCATTATAATTAGAAATATATACATAATTAAAATATTTTTAAGAGTGGTTTTCATCTTTGATATCCCATAGAGCCTCATTACATCCTCCACATAATGCATAAACAAAGATTCCCTTATTCTTAACTCCCTGATGTCCACAAAATTATCTATCAATATCAAATGATAAAACAATAACATGGAATAAAATATATTTAAATATTGAGGAAAACAAAAAATAAAACCCATCAACGTGTCCTAAAATTTTAAATAGGGCATATTGAATGATTCCAATAGACTAGTTAGAAATCTATATCCCACTTTCACCCCCTGATAGACAAAATAGAAGACAAAAACATAGGAACCAACCTATTTTTAAAATTTCAATATAAATGGTCTCACCAAGAATGATAAATCATAGATATAAATGGATGTAGTGTAGAAAGTGATCTCTATAACCCATGAACCACTTCATATCATATCACTAAATAAATAGACAACCTCCCATGAAATAACACATGATAATGACTACCATTTAACAATACATCTAGACTATAATTATAGAAGATATGATCTATCTTATAATATAATTAAGGATCTCCTAGATGATAATCCTTCAATGGAGAAAATAATGATGATTATGCTTTCATATGATACAAAAAACACTACTATTATCTTTTTCCATATAAGAATTATAAATAACAAGCTCCATTATCATCCTCGACACATCTACAGTAGTTGAGAAACATCACCATGAAATATCATACTTACTGCATTAGTTAATAAATTATATTACATATATAAAATAAGACCTCAAAGGGGTTTAGATCCTTGATATTCAAAACATGAAACCCTTTGTAATATCTTATAGTACCAAAGAATCATTTCATCTTGGAAAAATTATGTTAAGGAATTTATCTTCAAAGGATCAGCCACTAAACAATCCTATAAAACAAAAAACACATGAAAATTCATATCATGTCTCCTAAACATATACGTGGATATGATCCTATACAACTAATGTCAGTGGGGGACTTCCAAAACTACCCTAAAATGCTCACCAGAATGATACTCTGATGTAAAATACACCAAGATATCATCAATGAACACCACTCTATACTAATCCAAAAACCCAAGATCCACAGATTTTATTAATTCCATGATCATATAAGGGGAATTGATTACTCTGAGAGGTATCATCAAGAACTCATAGTGTATATATAATCAACTAAAAGAATTATTGAAGAATTTTCATCCATGAATCCCATATATTGATATCCAAAACTAATAATAAAAATTATAGATAAATCTAACACCATTTTACTAATTGAAAATGTATTTAATCCTTATGAGGAGTTAATAGTTCATCACCATAAACTGGTTCAACAAATAATAATCAATGCATACCCAAAAAATACCTTCCAACTTCATAATGAAAACACCATATCATACTAAGGTGATACACAATGCTTGATAAAATCTCTTAATAATAGATCATTTACTTGAATCTATAACTTTTATATCATTGAAGGGATTTTCATATAAGGAGACATTTAAATCAAAAAGTTTCTCGACTGAATATTTATTCCAAACCTGTTATCATGTCAAGGGGTTGGGTCACAAACTATTTATGTAATACATTTGGATATCCTTATAAACTCTTGAAAATAATTCCACATGTGTATATACTAAACAATTATCTATCCAAATAATTATTAAAAGAACATTATAGGAATCTATGATCTATCCATTGATCCTATATTCCATTTAATACTATATTCTCACATTCCACAAGAGAGAAAATAAATCTTCGGTAAAATATATTGATAATAGCCTTCGTAATAATTTACCAATGAATTAAAATGGATAATATAATATGGAAATATTTGAAATAAGATAAATAATTAGGATGACTAGTTAGTCCCTTCATCTACCCTCCCCCATAAAAGTCCTCCAAAAAACCCAACTGACCTCCAATTGGATTTTTAAATACCAAATGAATTGGGATTTGGTCCACCCCTAGTTCTAATTATCATTCCAAGGTTATATTAATAACAGAGTGTGAGGAAACCTATTCCAAAAAGTTATAAAATAAGGTATAATGGAGATAGATAACACCACAAATGAGGTGTGGTCTACCAGACACTTGAAAATCATCTACATCAAACTAAATATACCTTAAAACTATACTGCCCCGGATAAGATGATGTCGACCATGAAATCTCTATCTTCCCTAGATAAGTAAGGATGGTTAATAAATTATTATTTCATACTACCATATCTATATCATCTATAATATACAAAAACATAATAACCACGTTTCCAAATATATGGACTTTTACGAAATCATGATTCAAGATTTCACTAAAACGGATTGATGGATCCATGTTTACAACAAAGAAATATGAATACATGAAACTAAAAATGACAAAAAATAATATATAAAAAGAAAAAAACACTTGAGATCTTGATGGAAGTATGATAACTTCTATCTCTAGTGAAGAGAAATGAAATTTTTTTGACAGACAATACACTTCCCTAAACATGGACAATTATGATAAACAAGAACCTACATCCATATATTTACTCCCCAAAATATTATAGTGACTTCCCTCTAAATACGAACTTATCCTAGTCAACTTCTTCTTCATACGTACAACCCTCACATACATCTAAATATTCATTGGTACCATAGAATGGGTTACATAAATCCAAATAACGATTTATAAAGATTATTTGAAATTCTATTACCTTACACCATAAAAATATGAGTATGAAGTGACCCGAGAACTGTTGGTGAATTTCAATTTCTTTTAAAAAATATTTTGAATGTCTTATGAGATGTTTGAGAATTTTTATTGAGATTATTATAAGCGACCTAAAATGTTCTTGGATATTTTAGAGTTCAATTTAGATTATGTTTGATATTTTGGTTGAGATAACTAAATCAATAATGGAAAATATACTACTTATATGATAATTCACAGTCTAGTAGTTAATTTACTTTATGAATCCTTGTCTTGACAGATTAAGTGATGGGTTTCATACTTTGTGGGATTCTTATAATACAATTTACCTAGGTATAGTATATTTCTTAGTGAAAGTAACATTTTAATGAATTGTATCAAAGGGATATATACTATGTGTTAAACCTAGAACATAATTTACTATAACACATTAGATATAATATTTTTGTATTATATTTTATTTACATATACAATTTGTTAGAGATATGTAATTTAAATTACATATACCTAGGATATTTGGGTTTCCCATTAAAGAATTCATCTAGACCAAATAGAATGGTATGACATGTATGATATTTGAAAACTATGTATATGTAACTATGATATTATCAATGTTACCTCAAGGTTATCTGAATCTATTTAAGGGTAATAATGAAAAATCAGGTTGCACATAAATGTTATATAGGGGTTTTTAAGAATTAGAATTATTATATGGAGACTTAATTTGTTGATGCTTTACTATTCCTGTATTTCCCAGATTTTATGCACTTATTAAATGAACATGACTTAATCCATGACTCATAGAATTTTTAATGGGGGTTTATAGATTTGGAATATGACCAAATTTACTAAATATTTCAAATTCATAAATTTATTATTATTTATCATAAAATTTAGATTTATTTTCCTGGATATTTTGAACAATAATGTTGACATTTTAAAAGATAAAATAGTTTCCAAAAATATTTTTTTAATAAATATCACTTTTCAATGTCAACATATAAAAATATAAATTAAAAATATGAATATGTTTATGAATTTTTATAGAGGATCATTTTCTACATTATTGAAGAGAAAGATTCTAAGAAGATTATCCGCCTATGTGCATCTTCAATATCTATGGGTTTTTTAGAAGGGTGTTTTTTAATTCATTATATTTGAAAAATTATTGTTGATATTGAATAAAAAAATTACATGCTTGCATGAGAAATTCATTGTGAACTTGTGAGAGGAATGCTTAACTATAGAAACATCAGAATTTTTTTATAAAAATATAGAACCTTTAAGAAAAAGATATTAAATTTGATGTAAAAGCATCCTAATTGTCATGGATGATTCGATTCATTCTAAAGAAAATGGAAAATCTAGAATAATATTTTTTTATTATCTATATAACTCCAAGAATCAATGATATTGGAATTATGTAATAACTTCCCACATAAATAAGTATATGATTCCTACTTAAACAATGTGTATTAATTTCTCTAATCTTCAGTAAATTTTTTTATAGGGATATGAAAATCCATATACTTTACAACGGTCAATGACAAAAATGAGTATGATTTCACATGAAGGATAATCCATGTAAAAATATCATGTGGGATATGTGTATATTATATACTAATATGTATAAGAGGAATAGATTTTTAAAGTTAATGAAAATATTAATCTGTCGTAGGGGTTTGATACAAAATAAGGAATTTCAGAAAGGAAATCTTGTACTACTAATTTACCCTCCCTCTGTAGTATCCTTATTGATTTGGGAAGTAAAAGTGGTATCATAGGTAATTAGATTACCCTATGAGTTAGAACTTTTTTATGTGTATTATAGAGAATCGATGTTCTATAAATAGAATAGGTGTTCTCTTTTGATGTAAATTATATTATTGGGAAGAGGATTCTAATTCTACTATATATTATATCAAAATGATTGGATATTATTATGATTTGACTTATGAATATCCACCAATTTTCTGAGATGATCACTTCTATAGATAACATATATTTTAAGATAGATGGGAAATCAGGAAATTCTATATAAACAAATTGTTTTGTATTTTATATAACAATTTGATGGTGATACCGCAAGATAAGTAAATTTGGGATAAACTATAGAATATATATGAAGGAGACATCAATTGAAAACAATAAAAATTACAAATTGTATGCAAAATACCGAATATATATGAATGTATAATGATGGAAGTGATGATGTATTTTTCACAAGGGTAAATGATATAGTTAATCAAAATAAATGCTTTCGGGATTAGTTGAATGATTCATAGATCATTAAAAAATAATGATTAACTTCCCAAATAGATTTTACCTAAGAATATCATCTTTGGAAGAAATTAAATATGTATATCTTCATGATTTTCAATATAATATATGTAATTATGAGATGGGAAAAAAATTATTTTCAAGATAAAAGAAAAATAATAAATGAATTTCAATTATTTGGATAATAAATAAATTAGTGATGAAGATTTAGTGGAGGCCTCAAGTTAATTAGCTAAAGATAATCAATGTGATCTTAATCCAGAATAAAATAAAGTATATAATATGTAAAAAATCAAAAGGGGTAAATGTAAATCGCAAGTAAATATTCTAATTGATTATTTTATGATTTAAGTATTTAAATATTTTTTAAAGATTTTAAAAAGAAGAATAATGATATTGATTCATAATAAAAATTAATAAAAGAAGATAAACCTAATTACAAGTCAAAAGTAAAATATTCCAGAAGTAATGGGAAAATTGATGAATTAATATGGAATATATTTTTATGTAAAATAGAAGTATTGTTTGAAAATAGAAATAAGACAACTCTAACTCAAATCGTAATAAAATGGATTAACATTCTGGAAAAGGAACTCAATATACTACCTAATATAAAGGAAAAGAAGATATCTCTGATAGTGGATAAGAAGAAGGAGATGAAGATTAAATGACTTATATAGATTAATGAACATGAAGTCTATATAGGAAGAAACATTAGGATCAAGGATTAATTTAAAATGTTTAAGAAATAAGTTAAACTTTTAAAAATGTTATAGATGAGTTTAGTAATTATTAAAATGAATAAATTAAAGATATCAAAAATATAAAGGTGAAATTAAATGAGAAATAAAGACTAAAAAAGTATTAGTGAAGAATATTGATAATAAAGAAGATAAACTTAAGAAGCGTGAATAAATGTGTCTCTGGGATTATATGACCCATGGAAAGATGAAATTTTGATTATGATAATGTTTTTAGAGAAAATTTGAGTCGTCTAAGAATCATTATAAATGTTATATTAATAAATAGGTTATTCATAAACATATTAAATATGGATTTAATAAACATGTGAAGCTTTATAGTATAGGTTTCCTGAAAAGATTTTTGAAAATATGGGTTGATAGAAACTTTATGAGGAAATATGTTGTAGTCAATGTGGTTGAGTGTAAATATAACAATAATGGTTTTTCAAAATATAAGAAAAAATTATTATTTTTAATCTAAACTGAAAATATATTTTCAATGATAAATGTGATAGTATTATTGAATATCTGACATTAACAGATACTACTGATACTATTGAACTTAGGGACACAAATATTATTTCCCCTAGTATATAATGTCTCTCCCTTGGAATCAATGAAATCCATAATTTCTTTGGTGTTTCATAGATAAAATGGTAAACTGAACTATGAAGATATATGTATAAAATGAATGTTTATATATGATTTATAACAAAACTAGGTTTTAAGTAAATGAGGACTGAAAAAACATGAGAATATATATATATAGTAAACAATAATAGCACAATGTTTAATAATATCTATTTCACAAAAAACATGCTGAAAATGAATCAAAACCTTTTAGAATTAAAATAGTAATTACCCTAATATAGTAACCAATTAAAAAACACATTTATAGTATAAATATCTCATATTAGTTAATGTTGAAAAAGGGTGTTTTCAGAAAATGTAGTTTTTTTAATTTTTAATTTTTTCTAGTAATTATTAAATTTCAAAATTATATAATTTTAATTATATGAAATAAAAATAATTTTTTTATTCATCACATCCAATGATACAATGTATGATATTTGGATAATTTCTTAAAAATGATACTTTTTAGTCAAAAAATACCTAATTTGGGAAAATTATAATTTCTATGATTTTAGCTAGATGTTAGCCTAATATAGATGATTCCAAAACCATTAATGAGATAAAATAAACAACCATGGAATAAAATTATGCATTTTAAAATATTCTTTTTATATATAAAACTCATACCAAAAATCTTTAGAAATAAATCCATGTGTTAATTCAATATTAAAAAAGTTGTCTTTGGTCATATATTTAAATGAAGAAAGGATCATATTTATCATGAATTAGAAGCCTCAAACATTTTATTTGATTCATAATAAATAAATTTATAGATCTAAAATTAGTGTCCATGATAAATTTTTTATCTATAAATTTTAAATAATAACAACATTATTTGTAAAAATAGTTTTCGCATTTAATGGTTTTTTTATTTTAAAATTATTTTTTAAAAATGTTTAAAATTTATTTTATAAAATGGATTTTAAATTTGAAATCTAATGGTCAAAATTAGGTAATCAAGTAAATTTTAATATTATTTATTAAAATTAATTTATATGGTTAAATATTTGTATCATTATTAAACATTGATAATGGTAAACTGTTTTTTACTAATAGAGACAAGCCAAAAGAGGTTAAAAACTTATTTCCAAAGGGATGATTTATGGGAGGATTTTCCAAATCTCTTCACCATGACATATTTTTAACTTTTTTATACCAAGGAAAAATTAATAGTGAAATTCAATTACTGAAATTCAATGGGTATTTCTAATACTACCCTTATCTTCACTTATAAAAAGGCAGCACTTCATGTACTTCAAAACACACCTCCTATTTTAATTACTCATTAAAACTCTACAATTTTACATCACTGAGAACCCTCTCTAACTAATATAATAACCTATTCAATCATGGATAGCCTAGGAACATCAATTTAAAAGGGACTTCCAAGGAAGGATATTTTCTCCAATGTGCTTAAAAAACATCGATGTAAATCATGTGTAAACATATGGTAAGTGGTAAGTAAAACACTTTTATTTGATTTATAAAATTTATTATTAAAATATTTTCTCTAAGTATTCCATTTTAATTGATTTACATTTCTTATTTCTAGTAACATTTTTTTTATTCAAATCCACGTTCATGGATTATTTTCTTTTTATTTAGGTTTCTGAAATAAACCGAGTCTTTTTAAAAATATAATATTATATATGAATTTTAAATTGATGATTTCAAAAACAATCAATAAATATTTTTTATTTGGTTATTTTTTTAATATCTATATTCAAAGTGATCTATATCCAATGGATTTGTATTTATACTTCATCATAAATTTTCATTTATTAAGTGATTATTTTGGGTGATTAATTTTTCAATATCAAACTATTCTATTCATGATGTAATTTTTTCCATTTGGATGTTTTTGGAAACCCATTATTTTTCAAATGGTTCTTTAAGATATGATTATGGTATGTTTTAGGTGGCACATGTTTATATGGATAGTGATTGGTCAGGTCTAATGTCACCCTATAATAAATCAGTTTATGTATATATCTCATGAGATAGTCAGGCATAAACATAATGGATTTTTTCACACATGCATGCATAAGATAGGTTTTTTCAAATTTATAGTCTTCTACATAATGGGTTTGTTCAAACAATAGTGAGTAAAATGAGTTTACTCACATGATTTGTCCAATGATTATGGTTTCTCCAGATTTCCTTTTTTCATTATGTTGTGTTAATTTTTCTAGATGTATTTGATTTCAATTAAATTCAATATTTTCCATATTATGTCTGTTCTTTTAATTATTCAACACTTTTATGGCATGCTGATGCATTATATGAAAATAAAGATATATTTTTATCATGATAATATATTTAATACATTATCAATGATATTTTTATGATCTTAAGGGACTCTAACATGTATTATGATTTTCTTGTATTATAACTTGATCATTTATTATGATATTTATATCACCCTCATGTTTTCCTTCTGGTTACTATATGATTTTCCCTTACTGAGAATATGATATCATTTGTTTCTTATGCTTCTAATCCCTATGTAATAAAAATAATTATCGTGTGATATATTTAAAAGGGGTCTATATGAGCAATAATATAGAGAAATGTTTGTATGTATAATAAAATAATATATTTATATAGTTCATTTTTAAGATTAAAATCCTTTAGGTCCTTGGGTTATTAAACTATATAAATATTTAATCATTAATCACAGTATTAATGTATTATTTATTTTTATTATAGGCTTGGGTCACTTCAGTTGGCATCATATCAGGATTTGAGTATATTTATAGATTAATTTAGAAAAGATTAGTGAAAACTATAAGGTTAAATATAAGATAAAATCCTAATTTTTAGTTAAATTAGGGATTATTTGATTTTCATATAAATAAATCCCTTTTGACAATCCCCTTGAACATCACAGTCTTAGACCCCCATGTCATCTTGTGATAATATTCTACTACATTCTGTTCTATGGTGTTTTGGATACAATAAAATTATATAGGGGTATTATAATATATGTAACTTTCATTCTAAGACATACAATACTAGATCTCGCACGTATATAGTTGGTGGGAAATCCCATGTGATGATTTGGAAGTATAAGATTATAGTAGTTCTTCTGCAATAATGCTAAAAAATGGCTTATCAATTGTCACTGAAATATGAATATCCTAGTTTCATTGAGTTTTTGCTATTCATCTTCAACACTCATTCAATATATTTGGGTTCTCTTTGGATATTTTAAGTTGAATTTGAATATTTTTACTAGTCAGGGAATTCTGAGTGACTTTTATGAGGGGGAAAATATTTTTATGTGATAGAAATAAATCCCTATCTGGATTCTATTATCAGGTGTGGTTTTTTCATAGATTAATATATTGGTAATGAACATGAAAATAGTTATTTGAGTATATATATTCCATCATTATTGTGCATGGAGAATTTGTCCTTAATAAAAACCTAGTTTAAAGCTCCCTAAAGATAGGATTTGGTAAATCACATTTTCTTGATCGTCCATTATAAAGGATTGGAAAAAATATAACTATTTGTGATTGAAATACAATTATTTATAAGCAGGATTGAAACATTATGATTCCTAGGATAATTTATGGAGACCAAGTATAAAATCAATCAACTATGATTATAGTTCACTATTACATACAATCATTAATATAAATATTCTCATTTCTAAATTTTCGTTAGTCAATGTAATGGAGGGAACCAAAAATATACAAGTTAAGAATTATTACAATAGACAATATATAGATTATCTCATTGTGAAGCCTAATGAGATTAGTGTTGGAATGGGAATATCTTTGAAATTCTCACCCAACTATCTCATGTTGTGGAAAACAACCCAAATCATGTTGAATTCCCAAAGATTCCATAGAGGGAGAATCTAGATATCGAGCCATATATGAGGAAAATTATACCCTCTTTTAGTGGTTCATCAAATACATTGGTTGCTGAGAGGTGGTCCAATTTAATGGTTAAGATATTTTTCACTCTCAAGTTCTCATACCCTAAATATATTATTTTGGAATTCTACAATGTATAGGGTGATGTTGACCAGTGGTGGAATCACATTAAAAACAACATTGACAAAGGGTAAATAAACTCTATGGAATGTGAGAGTTGATGATGCTATTAATCTAACAATATTTTCAATGGAATATTAACACAAAAATGTAGCATTATTTATTTTAATTGAAGAAAAATTAGGATGATTCTATTTGATAATTTTATGAAAATTACATAAGACATGTGAGGTATGCCTTTGATTTTTCTTCTGATAATGAAAGTAAAATCCATAATTTCATTACTATATTAATCTCTATACCTTGAAGGGTTTTGGTCATATATTAATTTGGAATAAATGAATATATTTTCAATTTTTCTTAAAATTGAAACAGAATCTCAATCCTCTCAATAAACTGGGGAAAATATAATGATGAGTATCATGTAAGAATTGATGATAAAATATATGGGTGGGAGAAATCAGAATATTATAAATGTAATAAATGTGAGATAAAACATTTGGATAGTTTTTTAAAAGAATTAGGGAAGTATTTTATGTGTGGTAAAGAAAGAAACCAGGTCCACAACTATCAAACCATGGAAAAGAGGATTATTAAATCTATAGAAGCGAATAAAGTACCTTCTAACGATCTTTCTATGGTGAAATGATTAAATCATAATGACTTCAGAAATCAGCGAATAAATTCCCATAGATCATATCCTGATGAAAAAAACATGATTTGGAAACATTCAAAACTAGGGTAATATGGAAGGGAATTTTTGATCACTTCAACTAAGGTAGATAATGATAATGAGGTGATTCAAGGTATAATTAATCTCTATTCTAGAGCTACAAGTGACTAATTTGATTCTGGTCAATCACATTTCATTATACCATGCATGTTTTTATGAATGTGAAATGACACCCAAATAAATTGATATATAATTATTGGGGAATTCCTCTAGTGGAACAATGAACAAGTAAAAGAATATAAAACGTGCTCTAATTGAAATTCGTGGGAGGATAGTTCTGTCAGATCTAATTCTTCTTCCCCTGGTAGTATCTGAAATAATACTGGGTAGGGATTTTATGACCCTTTATAATGTTTATATCAAATATTATGATAAGTAATTCTCATTTCAATACGTAAATCATCAATTTATCATGTATAAATAAAACGAAGATTATAAACTCAATGTAGAAGAAAATAATTCAATGGGGGTTATTGTACTTAAAAATAATAGAATATTAGCTCAAATTATCTGGGAGGATGTCAACATTGATAATATGCATATTGTATAGGAATATAAATATATCTTTCTATATGAACATCTAGGTATTCCCCTATAGTATGGGGTTGTGTTTTCAATCGAACTTATACCATGATATATTCCTATTTTTGATGATTCTATAAAAATGGTTCCCATTGAATTGTATAATTTAAAATATATTCTTCAATGAAATTTTGACATGTGTCTTATTTTCCCTAGTGATTCACTATGGGGTGCACCAATCCTCTTTCTCAACAACAAGGATGTAACGATGGGTATTTTCATTGATTATGATGAGAAAATAAAATCACTATAATAATTATGAACCCTCTGCCCTATATTGATGACCTATTCAATGAACTATTATAATAACAATTATTCTTAAAGAATGAACTTTGATATGGATACCATAAATTATGGTTTATAATAGAGTATGTTTTCATTATAATGTTCTATATTAAGTATGGAAACATGTTGTTTTTAGTGATTCCATTTGGACCTTCCAATTCCCCTAGTATATTCATAGATCCAATGAATGGAATCATTAGATACTACATTTATCAATTTTTGGTTGTCTTTATATAATATATTCTTATTTATTTAAATTGAATGGATGGGCATGAAAACAAATTTTAAATTTTGTTAAATACCAAGAGAAAAAAATAATTTGTAATATAAATTTATAAAATTTGAATTTTGGCTATGAAATGTGTCCTTTTGGGTCATGTAATCACATGAAAGGGAATATAATTAGATCCCTCAAATATGGATGTTTTCAAGAAACGGCCCAAATTAAAAATTATAATTTAGATCTACATTTTTCATGGATTAATAAGATATTACCTATGATTTTTTATAAATGTATTACAAGTATCAAATCTAATAACCGACTTGAAAAGGGAGTAACGTTCATATATAGAGTAAAATAAAGAAGGCTTTAAAGAACTAAATAATAGGACAATCATAGATCATATATATATATATATTTCCATACTTTGGGAAAAGGGTATTTAGTATATTATTATTCTTCAAAAAAGGATTTGTGTTGAGTCCTCATGAATTATAATTAGAAAATTTCTTAGGGATCATTCCAATTAAATACTCTTTTTTGAGTTACCCAACACTTGATTTAGTTTTTTCATTAGTTATCATTATATTGATATTTGGAAAAATATTATATATAACAACCATTTTTTAAAATTATTAGATATTACATCACATTTTCAGAATACATTAACCATTATAAAATAGAATCATAAAGACAAAATTAGTTTATTTCCTTCGAAAACATTAAAAAAAATATTTTACATTAGTGAAATATATTCAACATTTCCTACAAAAATATTCTAACATATTAATTTTATGTAAAAACCTATCAACATAACATGAGGAAGGGAAACATAAAAAATGGGTGATCTCAAATGAACAGTAATGGTAAATAAAAGAAATTCATAAACATATCATGAACATAACGCCATAATAACATGATAATGATTATTAGAAGATAATTCCTTATATATCAAATATCATTCAAATGAATCACAACATAAATATATTCAGTTCATAAGACATGAATCATAAGGAAATCAAGAGGATAATCCATTAAAACATTACATAGAAATAAGTCATGGAATTGTGGAATATACATAAGTATATAAAAAAATTGTCTAGTTTTCCTACCAAGACCTTTGTAACATGTTTGGCTTGAGATAAACAAATGTGTACCTAATTCTAGATTTGGATGCCCTATAATGTTCCCATTAGTTTCAGGATTGGTTTTTCGTCTCATGTACACTATTATTCTTTTTAATGGGAATCCCTCCAGTGTTCCCTCTTGTTTTGGGATTGGGATACCCTCTAGTATACCCTCTTATTTTGGGCTTTGGATGTTATCCCATGTACCCTTTAAGATCATAAAAAATTTATCATTATCCAATTCCTTGAAGGGAGATATGGGTTCCAATAATCATATTATATAACTGTATATACATGTTCCACATGATAATAAATATTGGATCATATCACGACCCATAAAAAATAGGTGGGTTTCATAAAAATCATATAAAGATCCCTAAAATTAAATTGTTACAATAAACATTTATTCAAAACATAACCTATGAAAAATATATTTTTTTCATAATCATTTCAACCTAGAATAACCAATGAATGTAAGAAGGGATCATTAACATTTATCATGGTATAACCCTTTAAACAGTAGTAGGTTTTCTGAGCATATATCATGACAAAGACAATTGAATTGAAGTGGGGTTCATAAGAATTTATCATGGTATAGACTGTTGAATAGAAATAGGTTTCCAAGGAAATTATCATGGTATAAACCATTGATGAGAAATGAGTTCCATAACCATATAACCTATGGAAGTGGAATGAACTTCATAAACATATAATCTATGAATGATAAATGAATCTTAATAAACATTATTCCATAAAAATATAAACCATAATTATAAAGTTTATGAATGGAACCATTATAGCATTTACTACAAGTGAATGATTAATATTAATAGATAACATAATAGATGGGAAATAATTTAATGACCCATAAATTTCACGGAAATGTTTTTCATATATTCTTTGGGATTTTACGAGTACACAGTTTCTGACAGCACCTGATTCTGAGGCCCGGTGTGCTCGGAATAAATTTCCGAAGTTTAGCTCGGGTATGTTCATTGAACGGATGAGCGGGTTTTGGTAACTTCTGAACCGGTGCTCGGAATTGGATTCTGAAGGTGCCTTGAACTCACAGCGTTGGCAATTGCTAAAGGGGACCTTCACCTCGAACGCAGTCAGGGAGGTGTGGATGTTAGTTTTCTAGACCTCATGGAATAAAAATAAAATTTATTTTATTTTTATTCTTTCTTTGGAAATTTACATTTGTTTGAATTCATGTGGGGGCCCACCACCCACATTAATTCAATGAAACTCCTCCCTTAAATTAAATAAGGTAGGAGCTTCTTAGATTACGAGGATCCACTGGAGAAACCACCCTCTTTCTCTTCTCTTCCTCCCTTCCTCTACTTCCTTTTACCACCATTGGAGCACCACGAAGGGACCTCCTCTTTCGACGATCGAACAAGCAACGTCATCTTCCGATGAAAACAAACAACGCCACCTCTCCGCAGATCACATCATGAGGTAGGGGTTATTTTTGTTCATATTTTAAACACCGTTATTCATTGCTTAAGGATTGGCCGCTTGATATTTTCATAACTGGAGGAGTTCAGACCACACAAACACGGCCGATTATCCACCCCACTTCCTTGTTGATCTTCGTTGATGATTGAGGCGAAGTCGGCGTGGTGTCGTTGCACTACGTGGGGATAAAGAGGACTGCGACCAGAGTGGGCCATGTTGGTGGTGCATGATGCTGTCGCGCCGCACCAGTGTGGCCAAAGGAGGCCGCGGCTGGAGCGGACCGCGGTGGCAGTGTGCGGTGCCGTCGCGCCGTGCCGGTGAGATAGGCCGCGGCCTTAGGCCGCGGCGGACCAGCAGGGGCGGCCGGTCTAGGGTATTGAGTGTGGTTATCAGTCCAGGGTGTCTAGTGTTCATGTGATGGCCGACGTATCCATACACCAGGACCCTGACTTCTGATTTCTGACTCAGTGCTTGAAAACACTGATTTCATGTGTGTTTCAAATGTTTTCTTTGTGATTACTTTATGTGAGATCACCAGGTGTACTGTATTAATCATGGAACACCTGTTTTTTTTTTCAGGATTTCCCCACGATGGTAGCCAGTAAGGGTTTCGAGCTTTGTGCGAGATGGCATCCCACCGAGCGATTAGGCCTCGGTGCAGGGCCCCATTACAGCCGAGGCACCAGCGGTACCACTACCCGCTGGGCCACCGATACCACCAGCCCGAGCAACGGAGAGTGCACGCCGCCTGAGTGCATTGTTTGGGTTTCAGCGTCAGAGGCTTCCCATGTTCTGTGGAGAAATGGACCCTCATGCGGTCGAGGATTGGCTGGAGGCTATCGTCAGAGTCTTCAGATTAGTTGGGACACCAGCTGACCTCATGGTGATCCTCGCGGCAAGTCTCATGAACGCAGAAGTAGGTAGATGGTGGAGCCAGATGCTCTAATTGCACGATGAGGCATCACTGCTTTGGACGGACTTCGAGATCCTCTTCCGTTCAGAGTTCCTTCCAGCCACCCTCCGTGCGGTGTGCATCCATGAGTGACTATAGCTGCGGCAGGGCAGCATGACAGTAGCCGAGTACTCGACGAGATTTACTAACCTCTCTCGCTACTCCATGGACATGATACAATACCCATTCTTCCGGGCCCGAACCTTCGAGCAGAGAATGAGTCATTAGATCACGACATCGATGATCTCCTTCTGCATTCCGACGGAGGAATGAGTACTGGAGCGAGCCCTACTTGTGAAGGGCTTCCTTGCTGAGCCTACGATAGCAGCGAGGCTTACCGCAGGGCGACACATAGCGGAGTATTCTATAGCCGGGAGTAGGAAGATGTTGCAAAGGTCCAAGCGGACCAGTCCATCTGGTGGGTGACCTCAGGATACTGTTTCAGATGTGCGGGGCACACATAGTAGAGCCAGTCATACGGGAGGCAGGCAGTGCTATCCATGCGGTGGGCAGGGCCACATGGCTCGTGACTGCCCGACCCTCCATGTAGAGGAGAAGTTGTCGGTTGAGGGACCACCCAGGCAGAGGAAGAGGTTCGACTGTGGCGGTCCGCAGGGAGCAGGCAGACGAGGTAGAGGAGATGGCAGAGCAGCGGGTGGTGGGCGACGAATTGAGGCTCTACCACCACCACCAACAGGAGGTCCACCCTGACCACAGGTAGCTAGTGGATAGAGGCAGGCCCATGTTCAGGCAGTGGAGGCTTATGACCATGGTGCACCTGAGATGATTCGAGGTAATATCTGTGTCTACTCCACCCTTACTGCAGTTCTTATAAACAAAGGAGAGAGTCATTATTTCATTACCTCTTCTCTTTTTCGGATCTCGTAGATTCTGACAGAGCAGTTGGCTCGATACATACAGCTAGAGACTCCTACGGGAGCAGACTCAATGATTACGCACTGGTTCTGGCAGTCTGATCTTACTCTAGGAGGCGAGAGATTTGGATGGGATCTTCTTGTAGTGGCATCGAGGCCTTACGACGTCATCTTCAGCATGGATTGGTTATCTACAGTCCATTATCAGATCGACTTTATTAGGCACAAAGTGCGGTGTGTCCGCACAGATGGGAGTAGGTTCACCTTCACCAGTGAGAAGGGAGCCTTTGCAGCGCATGATGGACTTACGCAGAGGAGAGGGCAGCCGATCACACATCTGTTGTCTAGTCTCATTGTAGCACCCGAGATTTTTATGAGAATTATTTTGTTTTTATGTAATATACATCATAAAAGAAATATTTCACTACACACAACACTAGTGTGTCTTACTTTACAGGTAATCACGACCATCCTCGATAGCTTGCGTTGTACACAAAACCGAGTTTCACTAAACAACGATATGATATTAAAATATTATTAAAACTAGCTGTTATGAATAGTAATACCCACTTATTGAAATTTTATATATTTTATCATTCAAAATGGACTTTATTTTTGGATTCGGAATATCGAAATTATCCTAGAGTGAATTTTTGGTATTTTTATGAAAACATTCACTTTTTGATAAATGGTGAAAAAACTAGGTAACTATTTAAAAATAGACTTTTTTATTTAAATAATTATTTATTTTATTTAAATTTATTTTAGGTCAAAATTGATACATAATACCTATATATGTTTATAGTAATTCATTGAAGTCATTTTATAATAATTTTAGATATATAAATGTTTTGTTGAACTTTTCTCCGTCTTTTACCAACCTCCTAGGAGAGTTTGAAAATTTACATAAAACATAATTTTACAGCTTCTGTGAGTGAAATTTATAAAATATGAGAGACACGGTTAATATGAAGGAGTAAAATGTGGTTCTATAATATAAAAATAATTTTTGTTGAATAGTAACTTTTTACTATTTTTTACCACAGTTAAAATTAAATAGGGTAATTAAGGGTAAAAATGATATTATTATTACCCTAACACATGTCATATTTCAATTGGATAACATTAATTCGACCAAAAACAACATTAGGAATAAAATAAGACCATTAAGGTCCACTTGGATTAGATTAGGACAATTATTATTATTTTATTTAAAGGAGAGTTAAAATAGTTAAAATCAATGTTTAATGAAAAAAAATTTAATATAGGGTTATACATAAGATAATTTAAACTATAAATATTCATTAGAAAGATAAAATTATTTCCTACATAATGGTATTTTATTTATAATTTTTAGACCTTAAATAATAAAATTTATTAATGACACAATAATGATGTAGTAATTACCATATTAAGGAAATATTAAGATAATTGATATTATAAATGCCCAAATAAATATAATTTGAGACTTTATATGAATTAAACTAATTTTATTGGTTAAAATAACTTTTTAATATTCATTTAATTAACTTTTTTTGAACTAATATTGGTGTTATGATTTTCATAAAAAAAATCAATTAACAAATAGTGTCAAAATTTGACATAAGATAGTTTTTAAAACACATATTATACTATTAATTGTTATTTTATTCCTAAAAATATGAGGTTCGGCCAAATGACTTAGATAAGGTTATATATATTAATATTTAACAACTTGGGGTTCGTTTGGCTTGTTATAGAAAGTTTATTAACCATATAATGTAAGAAAACAAGAAGACATGGTAAAAGTAAAATTATTTAACTTAAAGTTATATCTAAATGATAAGGGTAAAATAGAAACCTAAACATGTCTAAATTATATGGGATGAGATGATTTCGACCCATACCCACCTTAGCTTCTAAATATGTCAATTTGTAGCTATTAAAAACTGAATATGACTTTATAATAAAATAATATTTTTAGTTTTTCCAAAGGTTCCCCTCTCCTCCCTTATAAAAGGGCACCTCCTCCCTCTCCTCATGACACCACTTAGAGCCTTCAAACTGAGCCAAAACCTGAAAATTTATATTATACACTTCCCTATAAACTTCTTAGAGGTCCTGGTATTTTTCAAATACCATATTTAGTCCCCTAAGTGGAGGTTAAGAAGAGGCGCTTCAAAGAAGAGGTAATGTCCGTCACCGATTTTTTCAACTTTATTTCTTCTTCTAATTCTGTTTAATTAGTTGTTTCATTATGAAGTAATAACATCAGTATCAATATTATACTTATATGTTATTATAAATATGAAACAACCCTATTTCACCTTCTATCCATCCAACGGAAAACGAAATCACCGCGCGTGCGTATGTACGGAATACCGTCTCCACGCCGTGGTGTAATCTGTTTTCCCCCACCACCTTACTTTGATGTGTATAATGGTGTAAATAATAACTATATAATATTATTTTAAATTGATATTGATTCTTAAATAGTATACATACACTTCAATACAATTCCATGATCTTGGGAATGATATCATCGCTCGTGCGTATGTATGGCCTACCGTCTCCACGATGTGATGCGACTCATTCTACATGATATTCATTGCATAATTATTATATAAATGAATTGAATGAATAAATATGATATATATTACACTAATACAATTCTGTAAACGAGGTATCTATAACCTAAAAAGAATAATAAGAATTTATTCGACAAAACACGCCTAGGAACCAAAAACCAATAAACACCCGAATAACAAGTAGTAATGAAATATTACTAATAAGAAGCTAAGAATATAACAATATATGATATCATAACGATGAGTAAGATTCTGGAATAAGTCAATAACATTATTTAAATCATTATAGAGGAGGTTCGGACATGTACGAAGCAAATCAGGCCTAAGGTAAGGGAAAATCTCGCAATCTCATTTTTATCCGAGATTGTTTATACTTCAGAATTTACTGGGGAATATTTATTGTCCACATCCATGTTTCAACAATATGAAATATTATTTATATCCTCCTACAATTGTTTAAATCCAATTTTACCCTTTGGTGAGTTTTTAGTATAAGATATGAAAGAAATATTTTGTCGTTTTTAGTACGAGGTACTTTTTTGACTTTTTAGACCAAAGTACAAGAAGAATTTTTTTCTTTAACTTATATGCCATTAATTGATTTTTAGAAAATTATTTCCATGAAGCATCCTATAAAATTTTTCACGTTTATTTTTAATCAACTTCTTTTAGTTTAAAATTGTATGACATGTTAAGAAAGAAAAATGTTTTTGAAGTAGAAATGATATTTCCCTCAAGAATGGAGTTCAAGTGTTTTATTAAAATTATTTTCCATCTATGATAATATAGGGTTCTATTTCTATCACTATTTTTACATTGATTTGATTATGTTATGATATAATTATTTTTATGATGTCCTTTTATCTTATATGATTTATATTATGATGTCATGATGTTTAAGAATCCCATTTGTATTACATGGGTTATGCTATGATGTATGATTTATGATCTTGTGGAACACATAAGAATGGTATCAGTATGAGATGGGTGGGAACTATATCTCCCTCCAATTAATTGGGTAAAGATTTATATCTCATGAGATAGACATGGTTGGAATGGAAGGTTTATCCGGTTCAGTGATACATGACTGAAACGAGGAGTGAAATCGTTTCAGAAATGGACTTTGTTAGCTACGATAGTGTTGGCAATGAGTCTTGACTAATAAGAAATGATTTTCTATGATTATGTGTGTATTCCACAAAGTTTCATGATTTACATTATGATTATTTGGATTACATTTCACTATTATGATTGATCCCATGATGTTGATATTGTGATCTCTTTTTCCGGATAAGATTTTCAAAATGTTATGTTCTTAAGAATATAATATGATTGATATTTCTTTTGATTACCCTTACTGAGCATTTGATCTCACCCTTTTGTATGATTTCTTTTCCCCAGGTCTGGAAGAAGGGTATTAAGTAGAATATGCCAAAAGGTACTCTAGATATGATTAAATAAATGGGAGACAACGTAGATGATTTATGAAATAGTTGTTTATGTTTCCTAGTTTCTAAAGACACTATACATATATGGTCATTTCATGGTTTTGTTATATGTTGTAATAATTGTGCTTCAATTCCGAAGTAATAACAATGTATGTAAAGTAATGGTCGTTATAGTTCGTATTTGAGGAAGGGTATAGTCAACCATTGGAAACTGGGATGTGAAAACCATAGTAAGAATCCTATGGATATATCTAAGCATAGAACACAATCATAGTGTTTTAGAAATGGTCATGAACAACCATTGATAAGACCTTAACTGTGAAATTTTATTCTTGATTATGTGGGTTTCCTATTATAATTATTGTTTCTCACACTATTCTTCTTGGTTTTAGTCAATGGCTGGAACCCGAAGGAACCGTGTTAATTCTGAATGTGATGGGCAATGTAATGATTGTCCCCATGAGCAACCCAACGTTATGGGAGCTGGAATGAAAAATCTTGTAGCCATGCTCACACAAATTTCTTAAGCTATGAATCATGTAGTACTTCCAAAAGAGGAATAGAAGGAGCAACATTTTGTTGAATACTTCATGAGGCGGCGTCCACCCTCATTCAACCGGTCTACTGATCCTTTAATTGCTGAGTAAAGGATCAGTACTACTGAAAAGATATTTTCAATTATTCAATTTTCTAAACATGATAAAGTCATCTTAGCAGAATATAATTTGGAAGGTGAAGCTGATCAATGGTGGAATCTTATCAAGAATATGAGGCCAAGAGATAAAATTGAGTCCATGTTATGGGACGAGATCAAGAACTTATTTTTAAATAAGTACTTCCCTCGTATTCTTAAAACAAAGATGGTGAAGGAGTTTCTTGAACTGAAGAAAAAGGATGATGAATCTGTTGGTACCTACGAAGCAAATTTTACAAGACTTTCAAGGTATGCTTACGTAATTGTTATCCAACCTGAGAGTAAGATCGATCAACTCTTTAGTGGCTTAAAACCAATTATTCTAAGGGCATTACCCACAAGGGACTTCAATAGCTATGAGGAAATTGTTCGATGTTCTCTCAAGGTTGAGATGGAGATTAGAGTAACCCATAAATCATATGGTTTTGATAAGAACAGGAAAATGGAATTCAAAGGAAAATATAAAGAGCACACTCAAAAGAAGATGAGTTTTATCTTATTCTCAAAGTGTGGAAGGAAACAAGGAGGGATTTGTCTTAAAGGGACAAGTAAATTTTTCAAATGTGGAAGTGAAGGTCATCGGGCATTTGAATGCTGCAATGATTGGATAAAGTTGTCGAGTGATGGGAACAAAGATAAGGCTACACAGAGTGCACCTCCTACACTTCAATGTTACAAGTGCAAATGGAGCATTATGCTAATCAATGCCCTAATCCAAGGGTTGTTGATGATGATCAACGTCAATAAACTATTAAGGCTAAAGACAAAGGAAAGTCACATGCAATTTCTATCGGCGATGCGGAGTACGATAACGAAGTGGTAAAAGGTACACTTACCATCCAATCTAAAGTAGAAAATTTTTTATTTGATTCTGGATCCACACACTATTTTATTTCTGAAGAATTTCTTAATGGTATCACCATCTTACCTCAACAATTAGATGATCAGTTAGCTGTGACAAAACCTAATGGCACAATAGTCGCATCAAAAGTTTATAATTCTTCTCCGATTGAAGTTTGTGGGAAAGTGCTTCCTACAAATCTTGTGATCCTTCCTATAATGGAATTTGATGTGATTCATGGCATGGATTGGATTTCTTTATATGGAGCACATATCCATTACCAAATAAGGGAAGTCACATTTCATATTCCAGATCAATCTATGATCGTCTATCGCTAAAAGGAGGAGCATAACCATCCAGTGGAAATTTCTTCCATCTTATGGGTCTTGATTTTACTAAATTAATGTTATTTATCTCAAATGGTTGGTGAGAAACTCACGATTAATAATATTTCCATTTTACTTGAGTTTTATGATGTCTTTCCAGTGGAATTTCCAGGTCTTCCACCAAATCTTGAAGTTGAGTTTTCAATAGAACTCATACCGGGTGATATGCCTATTTGAAAGACACCTTATAGAATGGACCCAGTTGAGTTGCAGGAATTGAAGAGGAAACTCCAAGAGAATCTTGATAAGGGATTCATACACCCTAGTGTGTCACCTTGGGGAGCACTTGTTCTGTTTTTTAGGAAGAAATATGGATCAATGAGACTCTGTATTGATTATCGAGAATATAACAAGATCACTATCAAGAACAAATATCCTCTCCCACGCATTGATGACTTATTTTACCAACTATGCGGAGCTAAATACTTTTCCAAGATTGATCTTCATTCAGGGTATCATCAATTAAGGGAAAAGGGAGGATATACCAATGATGTATTTCTGTACAAGGTATGGACACTATGAATTTATAGTGATTACATTTGGTCTTACTAATTCCCCCACTATCTTCATGGATCTGATGAATCGAGTCTTTAGAGACTATCTTGATCATTTTGTGGTAGTCTTTATAGATGATATTCTTGTCTATTCAATGAGCAAGGAAGAACATGCAGATCACTTGAGAATTGTATTGAAGACCCTGAGAAAGGATTCCACATTTACCAAGTGTGAATTTTGGCTTCAAAAAGTCTCATTTTTGTGTCATATAATCTCAAAAGAGTGGATATCTATGGATCCATTAAAAACAGAGGTTATCGAAACATGGTCGAGACCAAAAACAGTAATTGAGATCTAATGTTTTCTTGGTTTGGCTGGATATTATCGACGTTTTGTGAATGATTTTTCAGGATAATCTAACCCACTCACCAAATTGACTCAAAAAGGATTTATGTTTGTTTGGACAGAGGAATGTGAAGATAATTTCAAGGAGATAAAAAGAAGGTTATCCAGTGCACCTACGCTCACACTACCTTGTAATGGAGAATGGTTAGTGATCTACAGTGATGCATCCAAGAAGTGATTTGGGTGTATTCTCATGCAAAACGATATGGTGATAGCTTATGCCTCACAACAGTTGATAATCCATGAGCAAAATTACCCAACTCATGATTTGGAGTTAGCTGTGGTAATCTTTGCATTAATGATTTGGAGGAATTATCTTTATGGAGAATGGTGTGATATTTATACTGATCATAAAAGTTTAATGTATATTTTCACACAAAATGAGATGAATATGCACCAAAGAAGATGGTTGGAGCTTGTTAAGGATTACGACTGCTCAATTCATTACTACCCTGGGAAATAAAACAAGGTGGCAGATGCATTAAGTCGACAAGACCATGCTAGCTTTTCCATGATGAGGATCACAAAAGATCCAATATTTATGGATTTACAAAGGATGGATCTTGGAATTATAATGGAATGGGAAAATCTTATCTTTATCAAATGAATGTTCAACCATCTATACATATGAAGATTACAGATGCACAAAAAGAAGATGTAGAATTACAAAAGAAGGTGAGAAATGTTCCTGAATTCAACCTTGATTGTGATGGGATAATAAGGTTCTGGAATCGGGTTTGTGTTCCTCTCATCCCAGAATTAAAGAAGGAGCTACTATATGAGGCCCATAGTTCTTCATTCTCTATTCATCCTACAAGCACGAAGATGTATAGGGACCTGAAAGAGTACATCTTGTGGGATGGCATAAAAATAGATGTAGCTGAATATGTCTCTCGATGATTGGTTTTTCAGCAAGTTAAAGCTGAGAGACAGAAGTCTAAGTGGATGTTACAACAATTACCCATACCTGAATGGAAATAGGAAAACATCACTATGGAGTTTGTCATCGGACATCCTAAAACATCCAAAGGCAATAATACTATCTGGGTCATAGTTGATCGTCTTAAAAAGTCGGCACACTTCATTGCTATTAGAGAAGATTTCTCTCTGGATCAACTTTCCAGGATATATGTAAAGGAAGTGGTAAGATTGCATGGAGTACAACATTCCATTATATCTGATCGGGATCCAAGGTTTACCTCAATGTTTTGGAGAAGTCTTCAGCATACTCTGGATACAAATTTGAGTTTCAGCACTGCTTATCATCCTCAGACAGACGGTCAGTCTGAGAGGACAATTCAATCTCTAGAAGATATGTTGAGAGCTTTCTCTATGGATTTCAAAGGAGGTTGGTATCAACACCTACCTTTGGTGGAATTTTATTATAATAATAGCTATCACTCCATTATTTAGAAGGATTTTTATGAATCTCTCTATGGAAAGAAATGCAGGACTCCAATTTGCTGGGATGAAGTTGGGGAAATAAAGCTATTAGGACCTGATCTTGTTGATGTGATCGAAAAAAAGGTCTGATCTATTCAAAAACACATAAGAGAAGCTCAGAGTTGACCAAAAAGGTATGACGATAACCGAAGAAAAGACCTAGAGTTTTATGTGGGTGATAAAGTGTTCTTACAAATATCTCCTTGGAAGAGAGTAAAAATATTTGGAAAGAAGGGCAAGCTGGGCCCTAGGTATATTGGTCCGTTTGAAATACTGGATCGTGTAGGGATGGTAACTTACCGATTGTCGCTTCCACTGAATCTCTCTCAAGTTCACGATGTGTTCCATGTATCTCTCCTGGGAAATTACATACCTGATCTTTTACATGTACTCATCTCAGAAGTTGTACTGTTGGAGCAAGATCTTTCTTATAAAGAACAACCGATAGAGATTCTGGATCGTAGCGAAAAGGTCCTACGGAACAAGAACACTCACTTGGTGAATGTTTTATGGAGTAACCTCTAATTTGAAGAAGCTACATGGGAGCTTTAGGATATTATTAGGGAGAGGTATCCTCATCTGTTTGTTACAAAGTGACAAATTTCGAGGGTAAAATTCATTTTAAGGGGGGTAGAATGTAACACCCAAGATTATTATGAGAAATATTTTGTTTTTATGCTATATATATCATCAAAGGAATATTTGACTACACACAAAACTAGCTTTTCTTTTTTACATGAAATCATGACCTTCCTTGATAGCTTGCATTGTACGCAATACCGATGTTCACTAAACAACGATATGCTATTAAAATATTATTAAAACTAGATGTTATTAATAGTAATACCCACCTTTTGAAATTTTATAAATTTTATCTTTCAAAATGGACTTCATTTTTGGATTCAGAATATCGAAATTAGCCTGGGTAAATTTTAGGTATTTTTCTAATAACATTCATTTTTTGATGAATACTGAAAACACTGGGTTACTATTTAAAAACTGACTTTTTATTTAAATAATTATTTATTTTATATAAATTAATTTTAGGTAAAAATTAATACCTAATACTTATATATGTTCAAATTAATTCATTGGATTCATTTTATAATAATTTTAGATATATAAAAATTTTATTGAACTTTTCACCGTCTTTTACCCACCTCCTAGGAGAGTTTGAAAATTTACATAAAACATAATTTTACTGCTTTTGTGAGTGGAATTTCGAAAATCTGAGAGACATGGTTAATATCAAAGAGTATAATGTGGTTTATTAAGATAAAAATAATTTTTGGTGAATAGTAACTTTTAACTTTTTTTACCACGGTTAAATGTAAATAGGGTAATTAAGGGTAAAAATGATATTATTTTTACCATAACACATGTCCTATTTCTATTAGAAAAGTTTAATTCGACCAAAAACAACCTTAGAAAAAAAATATTACCATTTAGATCCACATGGATTAGATTAGGACATTTATTATTATTTTATTAAAAGAAGACTTAATATAGTTAAAATCAAAGTTTAATAACTAAAACATTTTTAATATAGGGTTATACATAAGATAATTTCGACTATAAATATTCATTAGAAATTTATAAAGATTTCCTACATAATGATATATTATTTATAATTTTTAGACATTAAATAATTGAATTTATTTATGACACAATGATGATGTTGTAATTACCATATGAAGGAAATATTAAGATAATTGATATTATAAATACCCAAATAAATGTAATTTGAGACATTTTATTAATTAAACTAATTTAATAGGTTAATATGTCATGTTAGTATTAATTTAATTATCTTTTTTAGAACTAATAATTCTGTTATGAGTTTCACAAAAATTAATTACCAAATATTGTCAAAATTGACATAAGATAGTTTTTTAAAAAAAAAAATATAAATAATTTTTATTTTATTCCTAAAAATATATGTTTTATCCAAATGACTCAGATAAGGATATATTTATTAATAATTAATAACTTGGGGTTCGTTTGACTTGTTATAGTAATTTTATTAATCATATTATGTAAGAAAAAAAAGAAGACATGGTAAAAGTAAAATTATTTAACTTAAAGTTAAATCTAAATGATAAGGTTAAAATAGAATCCTAAACTTGTATAAATTCTATTGGATGAAAGGATTTATACCCATCTTCTCCTTAGATTTGAAATAAATCAATTTGGAGCTATTAAAAACCGAATATTACTTTATAATAAAATAATATTTTTAGTTTTTCCAAAGGTGCCCCTCTCCTCCCTTAAAAAAGGGCACCTCCTCCCTATCCTCATCACACCACATTGAGCATTCAATATCGTCCAATAACTTCCATTTTATCTTCTACACTTCCCTAGAAACATCTTAGAGGTCATGGTTTTCTTCAAAGACCATCGTTTGTGCCCAAAGAGGAGGTTAAAAAGAGGCGCTTCAAAGAAGAGGTAATGTTCGTTACCGATTATTTCAACTTTATTACTTTTTATACTTATTCTTATTTAGTTGTTTAATAATGAAGTAATAAAATCAGTATCACTCATATAATTATTTGTTATTATAAATATGAAACAACCCCATTTCACCTTCTATCCATCCTATGGAAAACGAAATCACCGCCCGTGCGTACGTACGGAATACCGTCTCCACGCCGTGGTGTAATTTGTTTTCCACCACCACCTTACTTGGATGGGTATAATGGTGTAAATAATAGATATATTTAATTATTGTAATGTGATATTGATTCTGAAATGGTATTGATACAATTCAATACAATTCCACGATCATGGGAACGATATCATCGCTCGTGCGTACGTATGGCCTACCGTCTCCAAGATGTGATGCGACTAATTCTACATGATATTAATTGCATAGTGATAATATAAATGAATTGGATGAATAAATATGATATATATATTAAACTAATTACATTCGGGAAATGAGGTATCTATAACCTAAAAAGAATATTAATAATTTATTCAACAAAACACGCATACGAACATAAAACAAATAAATACCTGAATAATAAGTACCAATGAAATATTACTAAAAAGAAGATAATAATATTACCATATATGATATCATAACAATGATTACGATTCTAGAATAAGTCAATAACATTATTTAAATCATTATACAGGAGGTTATTACACGTACGAAGAAAATTAGACCTAAGGTAAGGGAAAATCTCGAAATCTAATTTTTATTCGACATTGTTTATACTTCAGAATTTACTGGGGAATATTTATCATGCACATTCATGTTTTGTCAATATATAATATTATTTATATCCTCCTACAATTTTTCAAATCCAATTTTACCCTTCGGTGAGTTTTTATTAAAATATATGAAAGGAATCTTTTGTTGTTTTTATTACGAGGTACGTTTTTGACTTTTTCAGCCAAAGTACGAGAAGAATGTTTTCCTTTAACTTATACAGAATTAATTGAATTTTAGAACATTATTTTCATGAAGCATCCTTTACAAGTTTTCCTGTTTATTTTTAATCAAATTCTTTTAGTTTTAAATTGTATGCCCTGTTAAGAACGGAAAGAGGTTTTTGAAGTAGAAAGGATATTTTCCTCAAGAATGGAGTTCAAGTGTTTTATCAAAATTATTTTCCATATAAGATAATATAGGGTTCAGTTTCTATCACTATTTTTACATTGATTTGATTTTGTTATGTTGGAATTATTTTTATGATGTCCTTTTATCTTATATGATTTAGGATATGATGGCATGATGTTTAAGAATCCCATTTTAATTACATGGGTTATGCTATGATGTATGATTTATTATCTTGTGGCACACATAATAATTGTATCATTACGAGATGGGTGGGACCTATATCTCCCTCCAATGCATTGGGTAAAGATTTATATCGCATGAGATAGACATGGATGTAACAACAGGTTAATCTGATTCAGTGATACATGACGGAAACGAGGAGTGAACTCGGTTCAGAAATGGACTTTGTCCACTAGGATAGTCTTGGAAATGAGTCTTGACTAATAAGAATTGATTTTCTATGATTTTGTGTGTATTCCACAAAGATTAATGTTTTATGATATGATTATTTGGATTACATTTCACTATTATGATTGATCCCATGTCATGATATTACGAACTCTTTTGCAGGATAAGATTTTCAAAATGTTATGTTCTTAAAAATATGATATGATTGATATTTCTTTTGTTTACCCATACTGAGGATTTTAGCTCACACTTTTGTATGTTTTCTTTTCCCCAGGTCTGGAAGAAGGGTATTAAGTAGAATATTGCAAAAGGGACTCTAGATATGATGAAATAAATGGGACACAGTGTAGATGATTTATGAACCTGTTGTTTATGTTTCCCAGTTTCTAAAGACACTATACTTATACGGTCCTTTCATGGTTTTGATATATGTTGTAATAAGTACACTTCAATTCTAAAGTAATAAAAATTTATATAATGTAAGGGTCGCAATACTCATCCTTGGAGCGGTTGATGTGCGGAGTCTGAGTTTACCTGTTGTGGTGGATCAGTATGCAGAAATTATTCCTGATGACATTCCAGGACTACCTCCTCACAGAGAGGTAGATTTCTATATTGACATGTACCCTAGGAAATCACCTATATCTACTACAGCATATCGGATGGCTCCTACTGAGCTTCGTGAGCTATGGGTACAGTTGGAGGACTTGTAGGGAAAGGTATTCATCTGACCCAGTGTTTCACCCCGGGCTTCTCCGATTTTGCTCGCCAAGAAGGCAGACGGGAGCTTACGACTATGTGTCGACTACTGTTGCCTGAATTAGGTGTCCATAATGAACAAGTATCCACTCTCGAGGATTGAAGACATATTTGATCAGCTCAAGGGAGCACGACGGTTCTTGAAGATAGACCTAAGGTCAGGTTATCATCTGCTCAGAGTTCGAGATGAGGATGTGCAGAAGACGATCATCAGGTGTCGGTATAGCCAGTATGAGTTCATTGTTACGCCTTTTGTTATAACCAACGCTCCAGCAGTGTTCATGAGTCTCATGAATAGGATCTTCCATCCTTACATCGATCGATTTGTTATAGTCTTCAACGATGACATACTAATTTACTCGACTATAGAGGAGGAGCACGCCTAGCACTTATGGGTTGTATTGGACGCACTCCGAGAGCACCGGCTTTTTGGTAAGCTCTCAAAGGGTCAATTCTGGATTCAAGAGGTCCACTTCATTGGGCACATCATCTCTGATGTGGGAGTTGATGTGGATCATTCAAAGATCGAGGTAGTGCTTCATTGGGATCCACCCAGGAGCATGACAGAGGTGCAGAGTTTCCTAGGTTTGGCTGGGTACTATCAGAGATTTCTGTCAGACTTCTCTAGAGTTGAAGCACCACATTAAGCTTTAACGAAGAAGGGTAAACCCTTAATGTGGTTAAGTAGATGTCATCAGAGCTTCCAGGAGTTGAGGAAGAGATTTACCAGTGCACCCATCTTGGGGATACCCGAGGAGGGTGTAGGGTACGTAGTTTACTGTGATGCATCAGGGACTGGACTCGGGTGTGTCCTGATGCAGGAACGGGCAGTGATCACCTATGGTTCACGACAGTTGAGGTAGCACGAGTAGAACTACGCTACCCATGACCTGGAGTTAGTAGTAGTGGTCTTCGCCTCGAAGTTGTGGCATCACTATCTTATGAGCGAGTGCTTTACAGTCTACTCTAACCACCAGAGTCTCAGGTACATGTTCTCGCAGAAGGACCTGAACCTGAGACAACGGTGATGGCTCGAGTTCCTCTAGGACTATGAATTTGAGATAGTCTATACTACTGGGAAGGGGAATGTAGTAGCTGATGCTCTCAGTAGGAGGTCGGGCATTCAACTACTTGGAGAGGCGACAGAGCAGTTAGCCTCTTTACAGATATCCTTCATGGATAGAGATGGGGAAGCCTTCCTACAGTCCCTCATAGTCACTCCTCCACTTCTTCAGCAGGTCAGAGAGGGACAATGTGGGGATGTTGACTGTGATACGCGACGTACTCATATTTCCATAGGGCAGGTGCCATATGGATTTTCTAATGGAGGAGACCATGTCATCCTCTTCAGGGGTCGTACCATGGTACCAATTGCATTACAGGAGGTGGTACTAAAAGAGTTTCACACTTCCCCTTTGACGGGACATCCAGGAGTAGCAATGATGTACCCAGATCTCAGAAGATAACACTAGTGGCCTGGTATGAATAATGTTGTGGTAGGGTTCGTTTCACAACTCCTCACCAGGAAGCAGGTAAAGGTAGAGCACCAGGAACCTGCAGGCATGGTGCAACCCTTAGAGGTACCGGAGTGGAAGTGGGATGGGATATCCATGGATTTCGTGGCAGGTCGTCCACATACTTCCATAGGACACGACTCTATCTGGGTGATTGTCAACCGACTCACCATGTCGGCCCACTTACTACCTATCAGAGAGCAGGGCTCAGTGGAGAGATTGGGACGCCTCTACATTCAAGAGATTGTACGACCTCATGGTGTGCCATCATATATCATCTCTGATCAAGATGCTCGCTTTACTTCCCGGATTTGGAAGGGGTTTCAGGATGCATTTGGGACAAAATTACGCCTAAGCACCACCTTTCATCCTCAGATGGATGGCCAGACGGAGAGGACCATTTAGACACTCAAAGACTGCTCTGTGCATGTGTCGTTGGCTTTGGTCGTAGCTAGGAGGACCACCTACCTTTGGTGGAGTTTTCGTAAAACAAAAGCTACCACTCCACCATTGGGATGGCACCATATGAGGCATTGTACGACCGACCTTGTAGATCACCTATGTGCTAGATAGACCCTAGGGAGTCAGCACATGTAGGACCAGAAATGGTCCCCGTCATGACGGAGAAGGTGCATATCATCAAGGAGCAGATGAGGACTGCACAGAGCAGAGAGAAGTCCTATGTTGATAGGAGGCGGAGACAACTAGTGTTTGGGGATGGTGACCATATTTTCTTATGGGTCTCACCGAGACGTGGATTACGAAGATTTGGATGGGGCGGCAAGTTATCTCAACGCTTCATCGGACCATCCAGGCTCTCAGTAGGGTAGGCGAGGTGGAATATCTCCTGGCTCTTCCACCTCAGATGCACTGGGTGCACGATGTCTTCCACATATCTCAGCTGAGGAGATACATGCACGACCCGACATATATCATTGATCATGGGGAGCTAGTCATCGATGACGGGGATACATTTTCGGAGGTCCCAGTGGATGTCGAGGATCGATAGGAGCGGGACCTACGTGGATGGTCGATACCTCTGGTGCTCATTCGTTTGCAACACGAGAACCTCCAGGAGAGAACATGGGAGCGGGAGGCTCAGATGCATGCACAGTACCCTCATTTGTATCCCTAGTTTATGATGTACCTTTACAGGGACGTAAATCCATGAGGTGGGAGTAATTTAAAGAACCGTAAATTTCATGGAAATTTTTTTCGTAAATTCTTTGGGATTTTACGAGCACGCAGTTTTTGACGGAACCTGACTCTGAGCCCCGATGTGACCGGAATCAATTTCTAAAGGCTAGCTCAGGTACGTTCACTGAACGAATGAGCGGGTTTTGGTAACATCTGAACCAATGTACGGAATCAGATTCTGAGGGCACCGTTGAACTCGCAGCGTCGGCAATTACTTAAGCGGACCTTCACCTCGAATGCAGTCGGGGTGGTGTAGAAGTTAGTTTTCTGGTCTTCGAGAAATATAAATAAAATTTAATTTATTTTAATTCTTGCTTTTGAAATTTAAATTTGTTTGAATTAATGTGGGGGGACACCACCAACATTAACTCAATGAAACTCCTCCCTTAAATTAAATAATGGAGGAGATTATTAGATGAGGGGGATCCTCTAGAGAAACCCCCCTCTTTCTCTTCTCCTCCTCCGTTACTCTACTTCCTTTTTCCACCATTGGAGCACCATGAAGGGACCTCCTCTTCTGAAGATCGAACAAGCGACGTCATCTTCCGAAGACGACGAAGGACGCCACCTCTCCTTAGACCATGTCACGATGTAGGGGTTATTTTTCTTAATGTTTTAATAACTGTTCATCTTTGCTTAAGGATTGGCCTATTGATATCATCATAACGGTAGGAGATCGGACCGCACAAACACGGTTGATTCTCCTCCCCTCTTCCTTGTTGATCTTTGTTGATGATTGTGGAAAATGCGGCACGGTGCCGTTGCACCGCACGAGGATGAAGATGACCGCGGCTGAAGCGGGCCACAGCGGTGGTGCATGGCATCATCGCATTGTGCCGGTTAGATGGGCAGCGGCCTTAGCCTACGGCGGACCAGCAGGGCCGGCTGGCTGAGTCGGCCGCCGACGTCTCTACGAGGCGGGACCCCATCTGGGTCCCGCGGTGGCTCACAATAGGCCATCCATAAAGATCAGTCATTACCTAGAAAACTGGGGGGGTTTAAACCCCCCCCCCTCCCTCGACCTGTTTCTAGGGAGGACCCCACCGGGTATGCCATTTCTGGAAATAGGGGGTTGTGCCCCCTTGGCGTCCCACGCGGCCAACGGCCGAGCCATTACGGGCTTCCGAGCCATGCCGCAGAATACGCGGGTCAGGCTAGCCGCAGGCCAGGCAGGCTGGACCGGGCCACGCCCTCCCGGGCTGGACCCGGACTATGGTTGGGTCGACCCCATTCAGGCTGACCCAGGGGGGGTTGGGCTGAGTCGGGTCGGGCCCAGGCCCCCCACTACGGACCGTTTTTGGTATTTTGCTCATAACTTGTGCTACAGACCTCCGATCGACGCACCGACAGTTGCATAGGAATCCTTAGAACGAGATGGTGGTTTGGGAATATTACACATGAGGATTCAGAAATGTTTTTGTATGACCGGGTATGTTCAAACCTAAAACCAAACGAGCCCTTGGAACGGAAACATTTATAACTTAAGGACAAGATGTCCGAATGACGTTCCGTCAATTATGTTGATTTCCTCTTAGTGAGATGGTTCTTTTGGGTTACTCCACATGAGGTTTGGATGCAGCTGGAGTATGGTCGGGTTTTTTTTAGCTTAAAAACCAACCGGGCCCCGGGAACAAAAAGGCCAATATCTCTCAGACTGGGCGTATGGTTGATGCACCGTCAGTTGTGTTGAGTTCCATTTGAAAAGATGGAACTTTGGGAATCATCAACTCTGGACTTTGTGATAGTTCATGTATTGACCACCTTGGATCATGGAGTGGACCCTCCTGGAATTGAGCATGCTATGTGCGGGAACCCTAGAGCTGGCTGCGACCGCGACGACGATGACGACTATACATGGATCTTACGTTAGTTCGGTAGTGAGGACGACTGTACTTGGATCCTCCGTGGGTTCAGCAGTGATGATGATTGTACTAGGATCTTATGTGGGTTCGGTAGTGATGGTTACTGTACTAGGATCCTACGTGGGTTCGGCAGCGACGACATCTATACTTGGATCCTACGTGGCTTCAGCATGGGAGAGGATTCTGAGGCTACATCTATTATCTCCACCCCTCTTCGTGAGTAGTATACCTGTGCGAGATGAGTCTTGACTTTCAGTCAATATCATCGATATGATTGTCTTGCCTTCCTGCGTGGTTTGGGTTGTGCATTCATGTGTGGACTGGGTTGTACATGGGCTCATGAGTTGGACCCGAACCAGAATCGATGTCTTAGGTATATATATGGGAATATACCTAAGTAGAGTTGGTTGATACTTCATGTTTGTATATTTCCTTTTTGGTTTATCCTTTGTGGATTCTGGGAGAACTTAGGGGGTATCGGGGTCCCTACTGAGTATCGTATACTCACCCCTGCACGGGCTACACCCGCACTACATTGTGTTGGTTGCAGACGACTGAAAACGCTGATCGTGATTGAGGCTCATGGAGCGGGCCGGTATCCGGTGGTGGACTATCAGGCGGGACATACGCGGAGCTAATGGTCGGACCCGAGGAGCTGAGGAGACCATCTGTACCCACCCTTCATGTGGGATAGTCGGAGGATGACTCGGTGGTTGCTGATTTACTTTACTGGTGTTATACATTCTTTTTAGTTGTACTGTACTTTCAGTTTGATTTGTATTCTGTCCCATTTACTTTTCAGCACTTACATTTGTACTCAGTTTTGTTTTTGTTTACTTTATCTTGTGTAATATATTGTGTTTTTTTACTTATATAAAGGAAATTCCTTCCATTTTATCGGGATTTACGCCTTTGGTGCTAGTCGTCTGCCCTGGCCTATAGAAGGCATGCTAGGGGTAGTCATGACAGTGGCCCCGAGGACGGGTCGTGACAAATAAAATTCCAATATATTTTCAAAAAAAAAATTATGAAAGAGAATGCCCATTCTTCATTGAAAATGTATCTTCATAACATAAAAACATTTTAATATTTAATTTCATTAAAAACACATTGAAACCCAATAAAGAAGGATCAAAATCATTATAAAAACCATTTCGTATAAAAACATATAAAATAAGCTTATATACATTCTGAAACTCATATTCCTTGAAACCATATATATGAATCTAAAAAAATACTAGTTAAAAACTGTTTTCCTGGAAAATACTTTGAAAAAATATTAAAGAATATCTGATACTATTTAAATAATTTTTCATATAAACAACATTTTGAATACATATAAGAGAATATTTGAAATTTATTTCAAACATTTTTAACCAAAATTTATTTGAAACCCCTTTTTGATGATTTTTTAAAAATAATTAAATTTTTAGAATATTGGGAAATGTTTAAAAAAAATATACTAGTAAACATATATTGAGAGAATCAAGGAAATTACAATCATGATGGTAGGTATGCCTATATATGCCTAACATTTATTATTCACCTTATAATATAATAAAAGGTTCATGATCAGAAAACAAACAGAATATCCCATTAAAAACATATTTTTTAACAGGTTAATACATGATTAAAAATGTAATTTAAAAATCATATGATAATCGTAAAATAGGTCTGATTTTTTTAAAAAAACCGGCTTTTGAAAGAACACAAATTTCAGACTAAAAAGAAAAATAAAGTCACATGTTTATAAAATAATTTTCATAATTATCTTAAGTACCATATAGTGAAAAAATTGTACCATTACTTCGATATGACATTCATATACATAGGGTAACACATATAATGTGAGTTCTTGAGGGATGGGTCATAATATTTCTTCCGTGGATGAATATTCATAAACAATCCAAATAGAAGATGAGATTGATGATATAAACTATTACCATTTTTGTATATTTAAATCATAAGGTAAATAATTACATTACCTAAGGAATAAAGAATCATTAAAATATTAATATTAGTGATATAACATGTCAAAATGTAGTATATACACCTCTTACAAAAATATAGGTGCATACATGGTATGTGTCTCAAAGAAGTAAAATTAAGACAAGTTTACTTAATTTATTGGGTATCTTTTGAAACATAACCCCCTTAAAAGAAATGTATTAAAATGGGTATTGGAAAACCCATAAATTTAAGTATATGATTCATATAATACATTTATGAGAAGTATAGACACCATAAAAATGAAATGAGTGGTGAATAAGGCATGTATCTCCCATAAATAAAAAAGTGAGATGAAACTCTCTTACATTATGTCTTGACTCTCATCATACTTGTACAATATTCCTTTATAATAAAAATAATTTTATTTTAAATATATTAAAAATAATTTTATTTTATATAATATCATATTGGGTTTGATTATTACTTTATAGTACCCTCTTCATGACACTTCCATGTTGATTTTATGTTTTAGTTAATATCTATTATATTTTTATCATGTTTCTAAATTTTTTATATTATCTAACCTCATAGTTATACAATTATTTATCTAATTTAAAACAAGATATAATTATCATTTATATTCATTATATATGTATTGATAAAATTCTATTAAATATGGAAACATAAAATGGGATACACTATTCATGGAGATGGTAGGTCGTACGTACGCATGAATGTTGTTTCTGTTTAATTATCATATTGAAATAAATAATGTGAATAATATATATATATATATATATATAATAATTAAATTAAAATTTTTATATAATATAATTTCACTAAACCCATCCTCAATAATTCCATTTTAATTGTGAATAAACCACATTGTTTTGAGGTGGTAGTAGTGCACACATCCACATACAAAATTATCATATTCACACAAATTTCAATGCAAGATAGTATGTGTTATATAATACTTAAATAAGAATAAATACAACAAAATTATAATATATATAATATATAAATAGATTTTATTTCCTAACTTCCATCAATGAGAGTTAGAAAAAGAAAAATGAACAACAACATTTTGTTGGGGGATAGTTGACCGTATAGAAGAACTGTATGTTCGTCACCCAATAGATGGAATTGTATGAAAGTGTAGGTAAAAACATTATAATAAAAACATATCCTTATATTTATCATACATAAGTCACTATATAATCATTTGATACGAATTTTTAGGTAGTGGAGAATGAAAATAAAACAATGGAGCTTGTGGGAGTTTGTTACCCATTAATCGAGTAACTCCTTTTGGTTTGAACAAAATGGATTCCTTGAATTTTTTTTGGATAAATGTATGGATTATAAATTTAGGGGAATTATTTTTAGGATCTATTTGGGATGATATTGGTCATCAAATTATATTTTATAAGTGGGAGGATGTGTGAGGTTTGAGTGGCTTTTTATAGTGCAATGATGGGACAAGCATAACAATTTTTAAAACTAGTTAGGTGTACTATGATTTTTACCTAAAAGTTTCATTACAAAAAAATCACTAATGGAAGGTTAATGGATTATACATTTCCATAAAATTGGTTTTTTATAAGTGGATATGTCATTTCTTCCCTTATGTTTAATGATAATTCCCGAGTTAAGATTAATTTTACCTTACTCACTATAATTTTTTTAATAACATTAACTAATATTTATTTTAAAAAATTATGTTATTGTTATTAGACTACAAATATTATAATTGATTAAAAATTTTACGTCCATTTTTTCAAATTAAATTCATATAAGTGAAAAAATTACGATTAATGTCAATCCCACAGACGTGCCAAGAGAGCGGGTTTTTAATGTTAGAATTTTAAAAAGTGCATTATGTTTTTATATATAAATTACACAAAAAAAATATTCCAATGATATAAATTGGATTAATATATTCGTAATATATCTATAGTGACATTGAAACCAATTAAATATAAAATTTCTCTATATAAATAAATTATATGAAAACGTTGTTTTGAATTAAAATACAGCATTTTTCACTATTCCTCAAAAAATGTAGTTTCACAGTGAAATCCCAAAAAACAACCATTATATAATAATTATACAATGAATTAAATAATTATGTTTTTTTATATAATAAAATTTCATATTTTTTCTAAAATTAATTTTATTATTTTTCACATAAGGATATAAAAATCAGTTCCTTTAAGAAAATTGTATTTTTAAACATATATAGAAATTAACAAAACAAATATTTTTCATTTTCAATACACATTATTTCTATAAAAAAATTATAAATAAAATTTCAAAATTATGTATTAAAAATCATACTTGCATGTTTAATGGCCAGGTTATAATTATCTTGTTTAAATAATTATAATAATATTTTATTGTTTTGAAGAACGTTAGTATTGTGTTTAATGTAAACCAAGTAGGTTTTGCGTGTAGCTCAAGATAACCTTGGTGTAGCATATAATGAATGTTTGAGATAGTGGTTTAATATAAAAAAATATTTTTAGTGATTTTTGGAAATTCAAAATATCTAGAAGATTAAATTAATTCAAAAATATAATTCACAAAATATCGAGGTGTTACATTCTACCAACCTAAAAATGAATTTGTCCTTCGAAATTCATTGCGTATATCAATGGTTTGATAGATAAAATTTTTCTTCATAGAAACTGAAATCATTAAAAATAATACCAAATATTCCTTTAAAAATTGAATATTTGAAATATAGCAGTTACATAATGTTACTGATAACTACGTTATCACGTAGGGGGACATATGTTTTAAGTGAAAACATGCAAATGGATAATAAATCAACAATCATGTTCAGATGTAGAGTGATAGAGTACTTGGTTATGAAAAATTTAACAATCATAGATCTATAAATAAGTAATGGTCTAAGGGATATTTGATTCATAGGAAATGAAGTTATTATGATTATATTTTTTTTTCAAGATCATTTTTCTTATAGTTGAATAATTTTCATGAAAATATATAGATACATGATTTATAGACAACTTTAACCTTTGTTTTTCCTAGATCAAATCACATTTCATCTCTCATTCTATGAAATGAAGGTGAATTTTTCATTCACAAAGAATTAATGCATCCCAAGATCCGTGATAAATCATCCCATCTATCTTCAGTAAAAATAAACTTAAAGTTGATAAAACAGGTAATCTAATATACTTGATTTCCTCATGTGGTGATATAATAATATAATCTCACAATCTACATTGAATGTTTAACATAAAATTTCTATAATTGGATAATCATATAACCCTTCTGAAATATGAAAGTCCCTAAAAATTAGAAATAATTTAATGAAATAATCTTAACATTGACCCCAATATATTGCAATGTATTTATTTATTATCACATTCCAAATATGTTAATACCCTCATCATATATTCCCCAATTACATTAATTACCTGACTAACAATATTTTTTTTGGGAAAACATGGATTATATCTTATTATAGGAATTACTAGATATATTTATTAAATCCAAGAAGTTATAGACATGATACATGATTTTATAGACTACCTTGAAAAAAAACAACAATTAGTTCCAGGGTAACCTGTACTATCCAGTTTAAATTGCCCATATCAATTATCTCCTTATCGATGAAAAAAACATCTTTCTATATATCTTCAAAACATTAAGGGCTACATTCCCTTAATCAAGATATATCATTCTATTTAAATCCATTTTTTATGTCATCCAATCCATTGAACATATACATTAAAATACTTAATGAAAAACATATAATAAATATAATAATATATTCAATGATTCATATAACATAATCATAGAATTAAATAACTCAAATAATTCATTGATCCATCATTATTCATAACCCATTACTCATCATTTATCTTCTTATTCCCTAAAACCTATTTCGTATAATATGGTATATGAATCATTTCATAATCTTCCTCAACCTCAATATAATCATTATTATTATGTTTAATGTAAACAACACTATAAGAAAATTACATTCATTTTACATGACATTATTATTTTATCAAGAGTAGTATAACCAATATTCGTACCACCTTCCAAATTCCCTTCATGATATTTCCACTTAGAAAATTATTTTTTATAATTCTAATACTTTTCAAATCTAAAACATTCAATGTTATCCAATTTCAATTGACTAAATCTAGAAATCATAGTGTGACAAACAATTTTCAAAATGGAAAACCATGTAATCTTGAAAAAAATACATATAGGATTTATAATCATGGATTTTACTTCTTCAATTTATATCACCTAAGTCTTATTCTAGGTTATTCAAATTTAACATCAATATGAATCATTCACAATGGTTCGTAATGAGTTTTTGAATTCCCATAGAATATCCACTGGGAGAGCCAATCCAGGTGCACGGTAAGGCCCATTATTATATACTAGGTTACACATGAGTCAGGAATTATTCACCTCATAAGAGTTTTCACTAGTATTTAAATATCGGTCAAAAAAATTTCCAATTGTAGTATCCAGTATGAGATGTATTTCTAGGAAACCACCCTCTTTATCAGTTAACAAAATTCCTATATATTTTCCCTTATATTTAGACTTATGCATAGACATTTAATTAGGTATCTACCCAGGGTTTTATTATCCTTGAATTCAAAGGATGAATAAAAATTATCTCCAATACCAACTATAACAACCCAGTCTGGACATAAAAAGAATTTACATCACTTTTTAACAATACTTAAAATATTACAAAAAAATACACCCCAATATTGTATTAGTTTATTGCCTTTGGAAACATGGAACAAAAATAATCTCAATCAGTTAAATTTATTCGTTGTTTCCCACAATGATAATCCACCATATTAATTCTACATAAAGATCATTCTTTATAACCTAGGGAATGGAATCATAAGAAAGGGGTTAGCGTAAATTCCCTATAAGGGTAAATAAGGGATATGATTATGAATATCATGAACATAATGGTATATGAACATGATGATTGTCATTATAAGATCATTCCATATATATCAGTGATCATAAAATTGAGTCACTGAATAAATATTTGTAGTTTAGAATACATGAATCATAAGTAAATTCAGATCATAATCCATGAAATCATAACATAAGAATAAGTCAGGGATGTGTTGAGAACATGTAAGAATATAAAAATGTTGATTATTCCTACCATGACATTCGCGACATGGTAGGTTTGGGTTCTTCACTTGTATACCTATGTCATACATGGGATTCCCTCCCGTTTACCCTCTAGTTTTAGGCTTGGGATTCCTTCTCATGTACCCTCTTGTTTTTGGATTGATATTCCCTTCATTCGGCCATCTTGTTTTGGGACTAGGAATCCATAACATGCACCCTCTTATTTTGGGAATAACATGACCTCTTGGGTACACATTTACCTCATAAAACATTTCTCATAACCAAATTCATTGGAGGAAGATATTGGTCCCATCCATCTCATAATTAATCCATACAAACATCCCCCACAAGATAAAAAATATTTCAACCAATCATGACCCATAAAAAGAGATGAGTTTCAAAAACAAAATTTAATGTCCAATGAAATAAAATGGATATCATAAAAATTAAATCATGTCATAATATGTGGAAAATATATAGGTTTCATAATCAATTCATCATATAATATCCCGTGAAAGTAATCAGGTTTTCTAAGCATTTGTCTTTGAATAGCCCATCGAAGAGAAGATGGATACTTAATCATTTAACATGGTATTATTGGTTGAAGAAAAGTGGGTTTCAAAATAATTTATCACGGAATATCCCGATGAAGAGAAACTGGTTTCAATGGAATTTATAATGGTTTATCCAATTTATGATAAATAGGTTTCATAAGAATATAATCTATGGAAGAGGAATGAGTTTCATATGCATATAACCTGTGAAAGAGAAAGGAGTTTTCATAAACATCATTCCATAAAAAGATAAACTATTAAGAGAAATAATATGAATGGAACCTTTATACCATTTTCCAAAATGTAATGAGTTACATCAACAAATGTCTTCTTAAACAGAAATAATTTTGAAATAACTTTTAAAAACATTTCATTAAGAGAATAACCATTATTTATTGAAAAATTCTCGTAAAAACATGTAACCATTTTAAATCCATTTTCTTTGAAAATTATTTGAAAACTTATAAGGATGTCTTCAAATCAATTCGAAAACCATTATCCTTGAAAACTTATAAAAGAATCTTTAAAAAAATTGTAAAACCATTTTCCTTGAAACAATATAATAGATGCTTGAAAAAACATTTTAAAACTATTTGCCACAAAAATAATTTAAAAATATATAAAATAATATTTAAGATCATATAAATCTTTTTCCTTGAAAAAAAATTAGAAAATATATCAAGGAATCTTTGAAAATTATTTAAAATATCATTTATCATAAAATAATTTTTGAAAATCCCATTTTTATTAAAAATCATTTTAGAATATAAAATCATCAAGAATATTAGAAAAAAAATTCTTTTAAACCCCCGTTTAAACATATAAAGGATTTATCATGGAAATGATGTTCTTGATAACAGGTAGGTCCGTACATGCCGAAAATTCATTTTTTCACCATAAATGTTCAGAAAAGTGCCTCGATCGGAAAAAGAAAAGAAGTTTGATTTTAAAAAGTTAGTTCTTAAAATGTTTATTTTTGGGTAAAAATGAATTTTAAACATAATAATATAATATAAAAACATTTTTTATTTTTTTTAGAAGACATGTTTTTGAAAAAATAGATTTTCTACTGAAAGAAGAAATAAAGTGAGATTTTCATAAAATCGTTATGTTATTTATCATAAGTATCAAAAAGAAGAAAAATGGTACCATTACATGGATATAACATGAATATCTAGAGGGTAATCAAATTCCAAATATTTATTTACATATAGATCATAATATTTCATAAACAGAAGCATATTCGTTAACAATCTTAATAAACAATGAGATTGAAGCTATAAACCATTACCACATTGGTAAATTTACAATAATAATTTATAGAATAACATTAAATGAAGCATAAAAGATCATTAAAAGAATTTTATTCATGATATAGCATGTATATATGTAATATTTACGCCTCATTGAAAAATATAGGTTTACAACATGGAATATGTCTCAAAGAAAGAAAATTGAGACCAAATTACGTTATCGATTTGGTAAATTGTTAAATATAACCCTCTTAAAAGAAATTTTATCAAATGAATTTAACAAATTAGCAGAATGGTTTTGTATATTAATATTATAATTCATATATTTGTAGTAAAAACACTAAAAAATGAAACTAGTGGTGAATAAGGGATGTATCTCCCTGAACTAAAAAAATATGAGATGAAACTTCATTACCTTATTCTTTGACTATCATCGTACTCATAAAGAAATTCTATATACTACGTATAAGTTTATTATAAACCATTTAAAAAATATTCTTAGATATAATATCATATAAGTTTTGGCTATGACATTATATTTCCCTTTTGTTAAAACAGCCATGTTAATTTTATGTTTCGAGTGATATCAACATTGGTTTGTTTCATGTTTCTGAATTTTTTCTATTATTATCCACATAATTATATCATGATTTATAAAATGTTAAATATGATAGAAATATCATTTATATTTATTATATATGTATTTATAAAAATCTATTAAATAAATAAATAAGAAATGTAATACACCATTAATGGATATGGAAGGTCGTATGTATGCAAGAACATTGTTTCAATTTAATTAACATATTGATTAAAAATTATATTTTTATTATTCAAAAAAATTTAAAGAAATGTTGATAAACATTGTGTCAAAAAAAATAAATGGAAGAGCCATCGAAGAACAATCAGAGCCAACCAGAATTAATCTCTATAAATAGTTTCCATGATATGGTGGACACCGGAGTGTCTAGTTCATCCCTTTTTAGATATTCAAATAGAAAGGATAACTTGTCCCATGATTAGATATACTCTTCAATTTTAATCATCTCTCTATTATATCACCCAACAAGAATCGTGTATTGATTTTCGTTCTAATTATTTTTCTCATTATTGATGTCCTCCCTTAATGACCTCCCCGTCTTTCTAGCAGCTTCTTCTTCAGTAACATTAAGTGAAAAAACCTTCTACACCACTTCGTCTTTGAATATCATAATAAATTAGAATTATTTCTCAATAATATCACCTAACTTCCACAACTTTTCGGTTACATCACTATTTATTGGATTAGCTTTCAACTTCTTTGGTGATCGTGTCTCCATTGGATGTGGAAAAAGGGAGTAATTATTCTTCTATTTACGGACTGACCGGATCATCCTCAATCTCTTAGATCGGATCCTCAATTGGCAGTTGTTCAAAACTATTACCCAATTCAAGGAATGTTGCCTCCTTGCAAGGAAATTTCCTAATGCCTCTCCCTTTGAACAACACCTTCTAAAATGATTCTTCCAAGGTAGTATTGGGAGGTACCTAATTCACATTATCTTTCCCTTCAATAATAGGTGCATTCATTTCAAAATGAAATTATTGTATTTACACAAAATAGAAAGAATTATTGTATGTGTTATATAATCATCCCATGAGAATAAATATATTATAAATACATTATATATCATATATAAACATATTTTTCATCACAATACCCAACCATGAGATGTGGAAAAATAAAAAATAACAACATCATTTTGTGAGGCAGTAGTTCATTGTACATAAGGAAAGAATGTTACTCGCCCATTATGTGGATGTGTGTGTAAGTGTAGGTCAAACCTTTAGAATAAAATAATCATAATATATTTATGATAATGGGTTAATTATATAATCTTGGAATAATAAATTTGTTGGGGTGAGAGATGAAAATAATAAAATACACCTTGAGGGGGGATATTAAACCTTTTTGTGTAACTCCTTTTAGTTTTCACAAAAGTATTTATGTTTATTGATTTCTATCCAATGTGAGGATCTTCGGTTTATGGAAGGTGTTTTTATGAGATATTTGGAAATATCAAGTTCAGTCCAATGTGTATTGTAAGGGTTGAGGAATTAGGAGGGCATATTTCTTTTTTATGGTTGAGGGATGGGACATAGTTGGAATTTATGAAAACAAGATAGGTGTATCCATGTTTTACCTAAATAACAAAATATGGATGGTTTATGGCCGAAATATGGATAGTAAATGGGTGTATGACAGGTATATATTTCATTATTCTACTTATGATTATGGTTTATTCCCTTGTTAATCATAATTTTACCTTAATCACTATAACTAATTTTAATACCTTTCACTAATATTTATAGTAAAAAAATAAGTTTATTTTATTATAAAATAAATATTGTAATGATTATAAACTTTCATGTCTATTTTTATACTAAATTAATTGATGAAGCAATATTGGGTGTAATTCTAATCTTCCATACATGGAGAGGGACCATGTTTTTAAAGTTAAAATGTTAAAAAGTACATTAACATTTTATATCTAAATTAAAATTAATAATTATTAAAATGAACTAAATTGTATTAAGAGATGTATAATTTATCTATTTCTAATTTAAAACTAATTTAATATATAATTTAACTGTAAAAATAATTTATATGAGAAAGAATTGTTGAATTAAATTTCAATATTTGTCATTGTTCACCATAAAACAATTCTTAAAGAAATACCAGAAAATCACCCCAATATAACATTGAAACTATGAATTTGAAAATTAATTTTATTATATTATATTAAATTTCTAGTATTTTATAAAATAAATTTTATTATTTCTCAAAAAATGACATAAAATGTAGTTCCTTTAAGAAAATAGTATGTTTAAACATATAAATTCTTTTCCAAAAAATTATATATCTTAATATCAATATTTTTTATTGATATAAAAAATTATAAATTACATTTAAATTTGTTTATTAATATTCATATTAACAGGTTTAACACCTAGGTTATACCTATTTCATTTAAATAATTATAGTAATATTTTTTTTGTCTTTCAAAAACACAGTGTTGTGTGTTACATAATCCAAGTAGATCTTCCATATCGTGTATGTATACCATGGAGTAATGTTTAATAAATGTATAACTTAATGATTTAATATAAATAACTATTTTTAGTGCTATGTGAATTGTTAAATATCAATAGGATTTAATTAATTCAAAAAAACTATTTGAAAAAATCTCAGGTTGTTACAATAAATATGGGAAAAGGTGATATATATACACTGATCACAATATCTTGAAATAAAAATTCAATCATTATGAAGTTAATAATTTGTAAAGGATATTTTAAATTTTGATAAATTATTACAAATGCTCAGCATTTTAGCACAAGCGGAGGAAACTACAGTGGCTATTACTCTGATTGTTAAATACCATTCTACTATATTCCTGATTTGGATTAAAAAAGACTCATTTATCACATATTTTAGTATTATTAATCTTGAATTGATTTTGGAGAAGATAAATCGTATCCGTAGCAACCCTTGTTTTTGGATTGAGTGATATTTTATGATTGAACATCAATTTTTATTTTTGTGGACGGTTCATTCATTACACTATGGATAATAACTAAACATCAAGATTTGGAAAACATAAAATGTAGTTTTTTAATTTGGTTTTAGTAATGATAGATGAATTTGGGGTTTAGTCATGTTTTAGGAGAGTCATGCCTGAGAACCTTAAAAAAACACGATGACAGATAGAGGTGGACACTTTGTGAGAAACCATACAACCCCTAAGAGTAATCATAAAACCAAAAAATTGGACATAGAGTTCTAACAGGGTTTTTTTAAACTATTTGAGATGATCCATAAGGATATGCACCTAACTGTAGGTTTTTAAGAAAGGTAAAATTCATATTTAGCCAATGGTTTCCCAAACCATGCACATAAATTGTGCGATTCTCCCTTCATGGTATGTAGATGAAGCATGGTTAGTGAAAATATTGGCCAATCATGCACCCAAACCATGTTCCTCAATTAATGGGGTATAAATATCCTTTCCCCCTCCATGATTTTAATTAATCATCCACTTTTTTTTCTTCTCCTCCTCTATGTGTAATATCCTCTCCCACCCAATTTTATCTTCGAATCCCACATATGGAGGGATCACTTCTATTTTTTCTTAGATTTGAGCATCATCCAATACCTTGGATATACCGTAGAGATTCTATGTTCATCATCCAAATAAAATTATTTTCTTTTTCTATCTAAAATGTAATTTTTTCTTGAGAAAATTCTCTCTATTTTTATCATGTTTTCCATTTCTTCAATTTATCTTGAATTGGACCGAATAAAACCGTCATATTTTATGAGTGGAACATACTAAGGAAAATTTATATCTTTTATGTATTTTACCTAAAATTTATATGGTTATACTTCATGCTGGTATTTATTTTTGGTTCCCCATAAATGTGAACATTAATTTTTAGAACTTATCCACCTAAATATTTTATCCCATAAAAAATTGAATTGTCATTGTTGAAGATAATAAACCTAAAGTTTTTACCACGCATAATGGTGTGCACCTTGAATGAAATAAATTAACAAATGTTTTTCAAATAAAACCCCTTGATGAAGTGTGATACCTTATTAAATGTAATGAGTTGAGTAATTAGAATGTGTAATGGTGTAACAACCCACTATATTATCTCATAGTGACCAAAATACATTTTTATGGTCTGTAAACATCTCTTATTAAATAAATTTGATGATTATAGTGTTGTATTACTTTTTTGCATGGACCATTTAAAACCCCTGCATGTATGTTGTTTTATGCCCTTGGTAGTCCCCCTAGCCTTAATACATTAACTAAATGTTTTTTTACTTAATAGAAGAAAGGAACACATAATGAGTTAGATGAAATATTTATGGGCATGTCCCTCATTTAGTGTATTAATAATGGGTTATGAAATTCTTACGTACGTGGCCTTAAGATAATTGAAATTGTGATGGAAAATGGGTGTGTCCTTCATTGAGTTTACTTTTCTTGTGATTTATTGTGCTTCAACACGTTTTTTACTTTCTATTTTATATGTTAATTATGATAATGAATACTTAGGGACAAGGTCTTACCCATTATTGAATTCAATTGAATCAGTGATCAATAATTGAATTGAGTGATACTAGGGTTCCTCCTTATGAAATTCCTTGGGCGGTATCATAGTCTATTAATACAGTAATGTTCTTTTAGTAGTACTTGGGTTTATATATTTGGAATGATTGGGATGGGCCTAGTGGATACAAATGTTATATTATACACTGATAGAGACATTGTATTCTGTGGATGGGCTCACCATGTTGACTCCCAAACTCATTATATGTGATACTGGTTTCCAAAGGGTGACCTCATGGATAGGCTTGGTTGAAATATGGTTATACAATGTCAAGAGTGATACATGGGCCCCTATGTGAGAGACCAAGGATTTAATCAGAGGTTTTTTATTGAATTCTCCCCATTCTCGGAATGACACTCGAGATTCCATTTATAGATCACCTTGGATGGGCCATTATGTTGTTGGGTATTTATAGTTCCCTTGGAGAGATATATGTGATTCCATTTTCGGACCATCTTGGATGAGATCGGTGATCCTCTTATTAAATTCAGATGATGACTTTTATAATAAAAGAAAAAATAATGAATATTTGTTTCCAATGGATGTTTCCCCCAATCTAAATTACATGCTTGGGTTTGGTCCCCCTCTTGATTATTATTCCATGACCCCATTATTATAGATATATTTTATCTGAATAGGTTTCTTTCCATTCAGAAATAACTATATTATCCCACAGTAGATGGTGAGGCTTAGGTTTCCAATGAAGAACCCTAACTGAAGCAATTATTTATTTATCCTCATTCATCTGTCATATACATTCACACTAAATTATTTTATACTCATAGATTGGATTATTATATTAAAACCACTTGGTGTTTCCTATTGAGAATATCTCAACCCTTCCCCAAGAATCCATTACACTGAGGAACCTGATCTGACCACATGTTCATATGTCCATGGATTATTTTTTGGGTTGTGCATTATACATGGGATCTAAGAACACAAGACTAAGCTGGTACTCTGGATGATCCTAGAGTTAGAGTATTGAATTTTATTCATTTTTTTTACAATTCTTTATAGTATTCTAATTTCTATTGTAGTTTACTGCCTTTGTTATGTAGCATCTACAAGACAGTCATGTGTTGATGTAATTGGATTTGACCATGTTTATTCGATCAATATATTTTTCTCGAGATTTTTTGATTTTTTTATACTTCCTCTATTGTGGCTTGTTAATTTGTATCATTCGTACAATTGTTATATTTAGATAATGAGGGAATATTCTCCCTTACATACCATCATTATACCTTCACTACTAGTTGGTAGCCTCTAGTTTATGGGGAGGGACTCTAGAGGCCATTTGGCTACCAAACTATCTAAGGTTTTCACGGTCCCTTAGGTCGGGATGTTACAAAGTGGTATAAGGGCATTATTTTCCTTTATCGTACTATTTTTGGCTAGAAGACAACAAAAAATGAAGGTATCGACACATGGTAAATTGTTTTCTCTATGATTGATCAACCCATGCATGGGGAATGTCCAAGTGGATAGGGATGGGATTGTTTTACAAAATATATTTTATTATAGTTTTTTATGATTTAACATTGAGTTATTTTTTTACATTTACATCTTAATAATTTATGATATTTATAATAGTTTCACCTTGTAACTATATAGAAATTATGTAGAAATATATTCATTATTATGTGTACATACACATTCACATTTCATGACAATTAATTTTCAAGTAGATTTCATTTATAGTTAGTTTAACATTCATTTATATTCTTTTCATTTTTATTAGAATTCATTTCATATTCCATTTTTAGTATTTATTTTCATATTAAGTGGTAAAATTCCAAAGGTATTCTGTTAGAATTATCATTTGTTTCTTTTGATTGAGTTTTTTATCACGTTTTCTTTTAAAATATACTTATGTGATAGTAGTGTTATAAATATAATTTCTATTTATAACCATGCTTGGGGGGGTCCCTATTTATGTAGTGGGATGTCATGTTTATATGTCATGCTTATATGATTATTGTTAACCTGATTTTTCTTTTACTTCTACTGATATAAATCATATTTATAAATTTGATATATAATTGGTTATTAAAGTTTCAACATTAATCTAAATATTTTTTTCTTGCATAGATTTTTTGTGACTCCTTTATCTAACTAATCACAGCATGTTTGAGCCATGTTCCATTAGTAACAGGGATTGGAACTTATTTTTTGTTATTAAATGGGATTCAATTTGTTATTTATAATGTGTTTGGGTGATTTATAATTTAGAAAATGGTATCCCATTTAAACCAACCATTATCTAGGATTTATTATCCAATTTATAACATTTCATAAAAAAAAATATGTTAAATTTGTTACATTAAAATCATTTTTTCCTTTATATAAGCTAGTAAATATATCATTTGGGCATGATGAACTAAAAGGATAAATTTCTATATGCACAAATACACCCCAATTAGGTTAATTTTTTCATTTATCATGCGAGATAATTCACTAAGGGTGTTTAGAAAAAATAATAATTAAATAAACTATTATGGCACATGGACACAGTTTAGATATGATGGAACCCTTGTTGGTCCCATTTACCTAGTTATTTCATAGTAATTAACCCCATATATTTATTATTGTAATATATATGGATATTAATTTAAATTATCCACAACCGCCTCTATGCGATCACATACAGAGTAATAGTGGCATCTTATAGGACCATTCCCCTAATTAATTAAAAAAATACCTACTACTTACTTCTGAGATTTATTATTTATGAGGCCTTTATTAATTAAAATTGTAATTTCATCCTTAATGTTTTTTCCTCTAAAGATTAGAATTGATATTTTATTTATCAATGTCCAATTGTGAGAGCCTTATGGTTTAATGGAATATACATGAGAAATTTTCAATTCATGATAGGATTCTATCCACATTATCAATATTTAAAAGAATGTTTATTATAATTTTCCTTCGCTTCCCAATGGCATTAGCTAAATAATATATCAAGCCATTTTACCATATTCCTGGTAAATGGATCTCTTTTAAAATCAATACCTTTAAATATTTAATTAATTAAATGATATTCATTGAAATTCCATAAATTTGATCCTCTTGTAGTGACATTAGTTTTTTCCCTCTTATAAGGGGAGTTTAAATGTATTCTTGAGTAGGTACCTTGAAACAAGAACATGATTTTTGTGAATAGGTTTCTTCTAACCTATGTGGTTAGTGGTATGACCTAGTGAACATTTCATATGTGACCTTGTTTTATGGTCGATGTATTATCCTTTAGTAATGTAAAATTATAAAGTAGGTAGTTCCGTCATGTGTTATTAAACCTTGGTATTGCTTTGATCTTACTAATGGAAGGTCTACTTTGAGTGTTGGTTGACCCGAGTAGGACTCCTATATTCTAAAATTAATCTCATGTTGGATGGGTAGTTTTTTCATATTTGACCGTTGTTAATGGTGTGAGGAACATATATTGTTTAGTTTCAGTGGGTCATCCATGTCTATGGCGTTATTGGCCACTTAGTAAGTAATTTGACCCTTATGATTCTTCCTCATCATTTTTGGGTGATTCATGATGTTGTAGGATTTTTTAATAGTCACATGGTATGATATGAATCAATAATAATGATTCTTGGATGATCCATCTAATAATGGAATTTGTGGGAATGATAAACCTTCAAATAGTATCATGGATATTTCATTTTTTCATATAATAATGTGGTATTATGTGTTGGTATATGTAGGACCAATCTAGTTACTAAAATGGAAAATTCATCCATTTGAGATTAGTGGAAATCATTAAATACTTGTGTTGTTGTTCTTCATTCATAGGTCATATCTGATCTAGAGTGACATGGTCGTTATAGGAAATATGAATCTTCATAATTCACAAGATGATGTGGTTAAAGGACTGGGTGTTTTGACATGTTGGTTCATTGTTTTTGGATTTTCAACCTTATTTTGTGTTGTACATTGATATAACTTGTTATGAGTTTAACACAAATTCCTAAAGTAATTTTGTATTAGTTAGATTTTAAGTTGCTATTTTATCTCTACAATTTGATTAATTCTATCTAGAAGCATGTGGTCCACCTATAGTGATCGTGGTCTATGGTTGACAGAGCATGGGACCTATAATGAATTTAATTTTCAGTAAATTATAACTACGAAAATCTTATGTTGGGTTGTGTTGTGTTGAATGTGTTGGGGAATAACCTTCTTGTAGAAGGAACACGCCCATGGAGGTCCATTTATAAATGGATAATACTTCATTTGAATTCCCATAAGGATGGTATGATTTCAAAAATGTAATTACATGTGAGATCACTTGTAGATGAAAAGGTTAAATGAATATTTGACCCTTGAAACATTGACAATCATGTTGGACTATGTGGTTGTGATTGAGTGATCACGTTGTACTATAGGTGGTGAGGGATTCATGGTTGGGGATCATGACATGTTGGTAGTCGAGGGAAAGATATTTTAAAAAGAGTCGACTAGATGTGGTTTGACTATTCATTCTATTAGTTGGCAGATTTTTGGTTTGAAACCCTACTGGTCACATTGTTTCGAATATTATGGACATCTATTGGGTCATTCGGGTAATTCTTAATGTCCACTTGGTGTACTATATTATTATTTTTCATCATTTACTCCACCTTGACATCATCCATGATACATTGAGAGAGAATCACTTAAACATCACACTAATTCTAAAAGATTTTGGGTTTGATAAATGGGCTCCATGGCAGTTACACTTCTAAATCGTGGTATGTTTATGAGGCATAGTCATTCCTTATTGATTATTTATTTCATGAGTAGGAACACCATGGACTAACTGACAAACACCAGCTATTTTCCTCCTTATCTGACCTCCAAGAAGATCCCACTTTTGAATCATTAACTTTTTTTAAAATAATAAATATTCATCTTTGTACAAATATATCACTTGAAAATTATAAAGGGTGACCTACCTTTCATGAACTCATTCGAATCCAATTGACAATCCTGGGTATAACTCTATATTTTTTGAAACTCGATGATATGATTTTAGGGTAAAATTCCATACTTGATAGGCCAAGTATACACTTATGTTCTTGCTGATGCATGATGGATTAAATTTATCATTTTTTACTTAAGACATCTCAGGATGTTAATCATAAGCATCGATGGACGTGTCTAAGTAAACATTTGGTTCCTTGGAGGAATGAATCATTTTCTATGTTGTATTATGCTGACTGTCTATGAAGAGAATTTGGATAATAGTTTGGAAAGTGCGGCTTGACATGTTTTTTCATGTTGAATAAAATGTGATACCTGAGAAACTACTTAGGGCATGCCGCCAGGATGAGGTAAGTGTAAAGTGGATATATAGAGACTTTCAAATTAGTTGGATAAGATTGGATAAATGAGGTCAATTGATATTAAAAAATCTATTTACATTTATGATCATTCCTTGTTGATAAAATCATTATTGGAACAGTATTAACATTCATATGGCATTCTTTAATAAACAACTCATATGGTGGAGATACTGTTACTCAGGGTTATCAATTATAAGATAAAACCAATAGAGAGAAGCATCGTAGGTCGGATGGATAAGAGAATATGCTATGATCTTGTATCTAGATTATCTAGCTTAGGTAATATCTTTTTTTATGTTTCAGTTCAGATTATAAAACTTGGATTGAGTTTTGACGGCTTATGTACCATCATATTAAAGTGATGTTTGGTGGTGTGTAGGGAATTTGGAAGAGAAACATGTGTATTTGAATGAAATATTACTATCCAAGTAGGTTGGATGTTGTTTCCACTATTTCAAAACGGATTCTCAGGGATGATATGTTCTAAGGCGGGAATATTTTTACAGCCTTTGTTTCCGGACTCGATGAAATTTTCAAAATGAACATCAATTATTAATTATATGGATGCGTCATTATTTTAAATAAGGCTCATATTTTTATTCCACAATTTGTTACACTTAAAATAATTTTTTATTCTTGGTATTATTTCCAATATATTCCCCATGTGTTTCATCATGAATCGGGGGCATCAGACCTAAAAACATTGAAAAACAAAAATTATGATAGGGGTGCACTATTTTTCTGAACACATATGCCCCCCAAGAGAAACTGTGTGGCTGATCAAGTAGACCTAGGGGTCTCTCATGTTTTAGTATAACCACAAAATAGGATCTATAATTCAATTTTCCTAACTACCAAATTTTTACATAGAGAAAATGCATATTTAGATTGTGGATTCCCAAACCATGCACTTGAATTGAGTGAGTCCACTCCTTGGGTAGTGGTTGAAACACTATTGGTGAATTGTTTGGAAAAATGTGTGGCCAAACCATGAACCACATTTAAAGGGGTAAAATTATCATTTTTACCCTCCATACATTTAATTTATTTTCCCCTATTTTAATTTTCCTACTCCATGCACATCATCCTATCCATATTGAGTTTCATCTGTCCCAAAATGTATGGATGGATATCATCTATCTGGTGCTATATTAAAGGATCATTTGGTTGATTGGATAGTAATCAGTGTGTCTAAAACTCCCCTTATCTTTAATTTTTTTTCCACATAAAAAACCTATCACGGTGTGGTCTATGTCTAACAATTTCTAGAGAATTAGTTTGTTTCATCGATTTCTATCAAATCAGGTTGAATAAATCCTGGATATTGGATAAGTCAACTATCCTAATCATAGTGGGTGTTCTAGGATTTTATTTACTGTTTCATTGATTTATTATTTTCACCATTGTATTTCATGTTGATATTTTATTTTGATTCCCCATAAATGTGAAATTTGATTTATAGAACCTAGTGTCCTAGTTCTAGTATCCCCTATAATATTAAATATTCATTGTTGATAGTAATGAACTTCAATTTCAAACATCGTTAATGTTTTACCACTATAAGTCCTTTGATTAAATAATTTTTTTTCTAATAAAACCCCTTGATTATGTGTGTTCACTTATAAAATTTAATGATTTGATTAATTGGAATGTAGAAGGGTACATCCCTCCATTATATTTTCTCCTAGGGACCAAAATGAATTATTATGTGTGGAAAAATTATATTATTAAATTAATTTTATGAATCATGTGTGGTATACAAGTTTGAATTGCCTATTTAATACCCATTTCATGTAGGATGTTATCAACACTAGGTAGTCTACATGGACTTTGTAAATTAATTCAATGCTTGGTTTTCCTTAACAACATAAATGAGAACATAATGTATTAAATTAAATATTTATGGGTAATAACTCATTAGTGTCTTTATAATTGGATATGTAATTCTTAATTTCAGGTCTTTTTGATTCTTAAAATTTGAATAGTAAATGGGAATAAGACTTTAGAGTATACCTATATGGTGATGTGGTTTGTACCAATAAATGTTATACATACATTATTTATATATGAGTTATGAATATAAATTCATATGGACAAGTACATTCTCTTTATTTAATTTAATTTAATCAATGAACAATAAATTCCAGGTGTGAAACAGGGGACCTACTTATGGAATGCCTTATATGAGGCTATAGACTGTTGATATGGTGTTGTTCCATGAGTGTTACTTGGGTTTCCATTTTCAAAACACTAAGGATGGTCTCATATGTTACTTTTGTTAATATTATTAGTGGTGTGACACTTGGTATGCCTAGGATAAGCACACTCTAGAGATTCCCTACCATATTATGAGTGATATCTGTTAACTAAGGGGGCCAGTTGGATGGTCATAGAGGAAATATTTTTTTACAATACCACAATTAATACTTGTCCCACTATGTGGGATACCATGGATGGACATTGATGTGTGTTCAAGACATCACACTATATTGGGAGTGATAATCGAGATTCCATTTATGGATCACCTTAGAAAGAACCTTACTATGATGGGTATTTATACTTCCCCTAGAGTGATACTTGGGATTCGTTACATATCCCATTAGGCACTTATAAAATTGAAATGATGAATTTTATATTATAAGGAAACGAATGTATAATTGTTTCCAAGGGAAGTATCCATCAATCCAAATCACAAGCATGGGTTCGGTCTATCCCTTGATACTTGTTTTATGATCCTCCTATTACACCTTATTATATATATAGAGGATTACATCCACATATAAATATCTAAATTTCGGTAAAGATTGTAGTGAGGATTGGGTGTCGTATGAGGAACCTGGACAGATCCATTACTTTATTTTTCACCTTTCATTTATTATATACTTACAGACTGCATTATTTTATACTCAAATTCTATATTATTCTATAGAAACCATGGATTGTTGACTATTGAGTATATCTCACTCCCTTCTTGGGTCGAAATTGAATTGGGGTACCATAGAAGTCATAATGTTTGAAATTACATGTATTATATCTTGTGATATGCATTATAATTTTTTTCTAGTACCATAATTTTTATATGGTAGTCATGATTATCATATTGAGTAATCATTTTTGATTTTATTCATTTTTTTGTACTGTGTTGTATCGTATTGTGTTTTATGATATATTTTACTACCATATTTATGTAGCATCATGTGGACATGAATTCATAGATTTATTTGGATTTGGACATGTTTATTGAGTCATAATATTTATCTTCGGTTGATTTTTTTTCTTTTTATAATGTTTACATTGTTTCTTGTTGATTTGAATTTGACATACCAGTGAGATGCTGGGATTATGAGGGTATAGTCTCCCCATAATACCATCATTCGACCCTCACTAATAATCATTTTCCTCTATTATACAAGGATTCATGCTTCATGCCATTTAGTTAACAGTCGGGATATTATTTTTACAGTATGTCATGATAAGAAAATTCACCATGTGTCCCAACTTGCTACTCAACATTCTATTAATATAATCATAAATAAATCCCATAAAGATGAATTCGATCTATATAATGTGGTAAATAATATTTTAGATTTCAACCTTGATATGTATGGATTTATAACTTTTGGATCCTGAATGTGTGTCCCATCAAAGACGGAATTGTGGAAGGCATTGTGGGAAGATGCACATAGATTATCCTTCTCAATAAATCCAGTAAGTAAGAATATGTGTATAGATTTAAAACAAAACATGAAGTGGGATAATATAATGAGTTTTATTGATGTATATGAATGTCGAAGATTGGTGTTCCATTAATTTAATGTTGTAAAAATTAAAGGGTATATTGTAACCACTACCCATAAAAGTATGGAAATGGAAAAACATCAACCCAGAATTAATCATAGTAATCCCCCATAATGAAATCCATAATTTTATTTATTATTTAGTAGACATAATTTTATATTTGGAGTATTTATTTCCATAAAATAATATTTTTCCCATGAACGACATTCCAATATATACACAAGGGATGTTGTGAGGATGTATGTATTACCACTATCCATTCAATCTGATCATGATTCGAGGTTTACCTCATGGTCATTAATAATTCTTCTAAAATATTTGAATAAATATTAATGATTTATCAATTTATATTATCCATAAATATATGGTCATTCTGATAGGATAATACAGACACTATATGATATGTCGAAATCCTAATTAATGGATTTAAATGTATTTTGCGATCAAACCCTTCCCCTGGTAGAGTTCTCATTTGAAAATAGTTTCAAATATTCAATTTAGATGGAAACATTTTAATCTATATATGTAAATACATGAAAGACACCAAAATGATGTGGGGACGTAAGAGAGAGGAAGATGATATGTCATGACCTTGTTTAGGAAATAATGGATATTTTCAATTTAATAATTAACACATGAAAGTGGAACGAAGTTGATTGAATAATTATAGAGATAATCATTGATGAGATCTAGAGCTTGAAGTTGGTGATAAGGTTTTCCATAAAATATGTTCCTGAAAGTGACTTATGAGACATGGTATGAAAGGGAAGATTATCCCTAGATACATTGATCCCTTCAGTATTCTTTATCATATTGAGGTTGTAGCCTATCACCAAGGAATCCCACCACACATCTCACAAATACATGATGTGTTCCATGTATTACTTTTTAGAATGTATATACCACCCCCTTCACTTCTTGATATTCTTAAAATATGTTTAACTGTAACATGTTCTCTCATATAAGGAATAAAAGGTGTAAATTACAGATCGAAGAGATAATATGACACAGAACAAGACAACTCATCTGGTGGAGGTTTTATAGAGAACCCATATGTTTTGTTAGGATACATTGGAACCTAAGGATATGATGATAGAAAATTACCCTCATTAATTTTTGTTCAGGTAAGGAAATTTAAATGATTAAAGTCATTTAAGGGTGTGGTAGAATGTAATGGAATGTGATTTTAAATCTGGTAAAAAATAATAACATAATGTTTTATAACTTGTATTTTAAGAACACCAAATATAACTGAGCTACGAAACTTTATAATAAATTTAGTAACTATCCAAATATGGTAATAAAATAAAAATAATTATATTTAGATGATAAATTGTTAACATGAGTAAATGTTAAAAAAATTTATTTTCAATAAAATACACTTTTATAATTTTCATTTCATCCAATTAAAATATTAATTTAAAAATATTATAATTTTAATTTGATAATTTAAAAATAATTTTATTATTCATGGTATCATGATTTACTTATAATTAATTTTTAAACATTCTTTAAAAAGGTTGATTATTAGTCAAAAAATTTTGGATTTAAGAACATTATAATTTCCTTGATTTATTACTTTGTCAGAATGACCTATGGGATTTAAAAAACCATTAAATAAATCAAATATGAAATTTAAGATTAAAAATATGAATATTAAATATTATAACTACATATAAAACATATTACAAATAATTTTAGAATAAAAGAAATATGTTTAATTAATGTAGAAAATAGTTTGTGGTCCACTTTTTAAATCATGTATTTTCAATGTGAGGTTATGTTTTGGCATTCCCTATAATCATCAAATGTTTTAGAAAATTCATAATATATAAATTTAGGAATCAAAACATAGTATCCCTAATAACTTCATCCTATATAAATTTAATATCTTAATAACATTATATTTATAAAAAAATATATTACACATTTATGTATTTTATTTTGAAATTAAAATTTCATAAATGTAGAAATTGTATTTGATATAGTGGTTGTCAAATGTGAACTAATAAATTGTATATTATATAATTAGTAAAATTTTAATCATAATCATTAAAGGAAACTATTGTTCATAAAAATTCATGATGCAAAAAATTGTAAAAATATAAAAAAATTATTATTATAGGTGAAAACCTAAAACATGTTCAAAAAATGTTTCCAAATGCATGTATGAGGTGTGTCTTGAAATAAAATCACCCCATTTCCTAATTTCAACCTTTTTAATCCCATGAAATAATAATAGTGTAAAAATTTATAGAAATTAATTGTTTATTTACAATGAAACCATTCTCTTCACTTGAAATAGGGTAACACTTCCACTAATTTTATACTCATATACCCTTTTAATTCCTCCATGAAAATTAGTAATTTTAATCTCCCTATAACCATATTTCATGAAAATAATCCTCTATTGACTAATATTTTTTCGAAACCCTTAGATTTATTGGGTACTTCCATGGAAAAATCAATTCTCTAACGAGGATGTTGAACTTTTATGAAAATCATGTGTAAAGTTAAGGGACTTGGAAACTCAAACACTTTTCCATGAGTTATAAAATTTCTTATTGAAAGAAAATATTTATGTACACTACTTTGAATGATTTTAACATTTTATTTACTAATAAATAGTGTCTTTAAATACAATTCACATTCTGGAATTTTTTTACTTTCACCTTTTTTCAAAATACAAAAGACACTTTTTACTAAGAGACTCATAACAGTTTCTTTTGCATCAATGATTCCAAAACAACAGTGAAAACTCTTTTTTTATTTGGTTTTCTTAAAATCTGCATTATAAATTATCTATTCCTAATGAATTTATGTATCGGGTTTCACTATGAAATTTTTATTATTACATGATTATTTTGGGTGATTAGGTTTGTAATATCGAAGAATTTAATTTATGATGTTATATTATTCTATTTAGTTGTTTTAAGAAACATATTATTTTTCCATGGGTTCATTAATATATGATGGTGTTTTATTTTATGTGTCATAGATATGTTTGGATGCTGATGTTAAAGTCATTATATCATACACTAATGTATTGGTTTATGTTTATACCTCATGTAATATTTATAAATGTATATTATGAGTTTGTTCACATAGGCAAGAGCATGATGGGTTTGCTAAAATTTTCTGGCATGGTCATAATGAGTTTGTTCACATAATCAAGGGAATAATTAATTTATCCACATTTGATTTCCAATTTTTTTTGTTATTAAACATTTATATGTTATTTTATAATGTTATGATAACTTTTAAAGATTAATTTTATTTCCATGAAATTCCAAATTTTCAATATTATGTCATTTTTTAGGTTTTATACAAAAAAAATTCATAATCACGTGTTATATAAATATTGAGATATGTTTTGAGCCAGATCATATATTTTTTCTTCTATAATGATATTATAATATCTTATATTACTCTAAAATGTTTTTTGAATATCGTCTAGGGTCTTTTGATAATTTTTTATGATAATTTTTTCAGCCTCATGTTTTCTATCATCTTATGAGATGCTTTTACAATACTGAGTGTTTGAAAACACCCATCTCTTTTGTATCCAATACTCATGTTTTGAATATGATTTTATAATGTGATATATCATGAATAGGGTCAATAGGACAATAAAATGGATAATTTTTACAAGTGTAATAAAATAAGATATTTAGGTAGCAAATTAAAAATACACTAATCCTTTAGGTCCTCAGGTCATGAAAATGTTGTGAGATGTGATATTTATTCCATGAGGTAAATGTATTATTTATGAAATGATAATCTTGGTATGATTCAAGGATAATTTTGTAATGTCTTATTAGTGTGTGCATTATTATCATGAGTGTTTTAATATGTTTCTAGGTCAAAAAAAATTTCTAATGGTTAGAAGAATCATCCTAAAAGAAATGCTATCAAATAATTTATTGTTGATGTTACAATAGATCATACAAGAATTTAAATAAAATTATAAATATTGGGGATTATGATAGTGATGATATAACATTTGGTAATTAATGGTTATTGTAAATTAATATAATTGTAACTATTTAAATTAAGCCACACCAATCGAATTGAAATAATGTTTTCTTATTAATAATCTTAATCAAACCCTCCTAATTGTTTTATGTTTATGTGATATGGATAGCTATATAAAATTCAGAAAAAATATTTTCTCATTAAAATAATAGAAGTTAAAGATTCACTACTCTATGTGAAATAACTCGTGGGAATGTTTTCCATATTGGATATCAAAAATATTCTTCCAATCTCAACTCTAAGGAGGAAAACTATAATTGGGACCCAATAAATTTCCATATTGGCATGATGAATATGAGTAAGATTTGTAATGAAAGAATTTTTATAGATATAACTTTTTTACCTGAGATAGAGATGAGTTTTTAGTAATATTTAAGATCTAAAAAATGGTAAAAGATAAGAACAAGATATTGGTGATATAAATAATCTATAATCTCAAATTAATTGACCCATATTTGTGGGGACATATGGGAAATATATATTCAAATGGGGACATGTAATTTATCCCATTTATTATTGATTTCAAATGACTGAAAAGTGTTTTTGTTTTAAATAAAATTTTACAAGAATTTGAAATATTTAAGCTGAAAAAAATACAATTCAATGGAGATTTTAGATTTCCAATAGGGAAACTGAGATCTAACAATTGATATAAGAAAAATTGAATTTGTTCTAAATATTATCTAGAAAATCATTTGAAAAGACAACAATACAGATTTCCATACACACTATAAAAAAATTAATATGTTGAATGAATGAATATAACTACTGGGGAAACTGGTTGAAAAATTCACGTTGAATCAGGAAGATCAAATTATTTTTATGGATAAAGTGTGTACTACTATGCACATTAAAAAGTCATTATTTTTTTGGAAAATATAGAAATCATAATTCTAATGAAATATCATAAAAAAACCTAAATTTTAATATATTAAAGTCATTGGAAGACCATATATCTTTAAAAGTAATTACTTGAATGTTACATCCTACCCATTTCATAGGATTGAGAGGGTGGTGAGTTGTTACATGCCCTTAAGCAGCATCTTCAAAATTCCAAAGGCTAGAAATAAATGTTGAAGGGCATCAATGTTAATGGGGATGATTAAAACATTATAAATAAAACCACTAACCCAACATGACACAAAAAAATAATCCACTATATGATGCATGATAAAATGAAATATAACTCTAACATTTCATTTATATAAAAACTAAAAAACCATGAACCACAATAGAAGACACCTATAATGAAGTTGAACAGTAGAAGACAAAATACTGAAAATCAAAGAAATCCAAAATACTCTATAGCTTTGCATGCTCCTATCTCCAATATTATCAAACAACCCATGTGTCAAAAAGTGGTTCTAAAGATGTGAGAAACATTACCTTTTCCAATGTCCGAAAACATGAAATCTATAAAAGCACCAAAGTTCCAAAGTATGGGGGAGTACTAAAACTCGGTAAGTATTATCCAATGACATCCCTACTAATGTCACTAAGATAAAAAAATAAACATTTATATAAAATTGTTTATATAAAATAATAGCTTAAATAGTTTATAACTAAATATAAACATGTTCCAACATATAACAGTTTTCACAAAAAACAACAATTCCAGAGGAAAACATCCAAACAATACTTTAAACCATTTCAAAAATTCCATTTTGGAATAACCATTCTATTCCACATATTGACACCCCCAACCATGAATGGTTATTTATGACAGTTCCATACTCATGAGTGGTTTCTTATAGATCTACCAAGTCATGATAAGGTAATTATATCCCATGTGCCACTACACTTGTGGCATTGAGCATAATGTCATATTTCAACGAAGCCCCATAAATGAAATATGAACACATGCTATCGAGTATGCCCCAAAACCAGGAAAAACCATTTCAATTCTAAAAAAAATCAATCAAACAATATATTTATTGTAAAATAATTTTCTATAATTAAACTACAGAAATAATCTTAAATTCATTTATGAGTGTACAATGCAAAAAAACCAAAACTATCACACCAAATCACAAAAAATCAGTAAATAATGTTTTAAACATGCATTGAACACCAATTTCCAAATAAATTTGTATCAATAAAATCAATTTAAAAATAAGACAGTCATTTCTTTTAAGAGGAGTCCAGAGCGAAGCCACATACTACGAGAGTTTTTGTGAAAATGATAAATGAAACAAAAATCAACAAAAACCCTGGTTAAATTTCTATGAAACCACCATCAATATATTCCCATATCAAAAAAGACAAAATATAATCTTATTTTTAATTCATTAACATAGAAATACCCATATAGGATATACATATTAGAATATAGGAGAGAGGGTAATGCAGATCTAAAAAATTCACCATGAACAATGATGAACATAGATTTTCATAATAATAAACTTCATTTCACTAAAAGATGACTTCATATAACTTACAAATAGATTTTACAACATTCCTTGACATTTGATATGGAAATAACCCAATTAGGGATGTTTTGGTAAAAACGAAGCAATAAAATACATGTTCAACCAAGATCATCATTTTCAGGATCTAGCTTTTAAACCGCACAATTTTTAATCAAAGAGTTTGGTAAACCATATGTTAAAAATTCTCTAGAAACAACCTCAAGGGCGGATCCTTGCGTGGTTGTCTCACATAGTTTCCACAATTTTTTCTAACCATGCCAAATCCCACTATCTCATGTAGCATTGTTTCTTCTATGTGGTTGCATGGTTTTGGGAAAAGAATGCACACCCCCTACGCCTTCCCCCTTTCGTCTCTCTCATAGTGAATAGCATCCTAGAGGTGTTTCATGGTTTTCCAAACCCATGCACTAACTGTTATGTAACACCCAAAGATTTTATAGTCGGTTATCTCATCAAAGTAATTCAATTACATGTGCTACATGCAACAACGAGTTCGAGTTCAACACAAATTACCAAACTAGCTGTTCAAAAAGAGGCAATGAATAGTATTAACAGTATTTTAAATTATATATATATATCCTATATAATTTTAAAATATATATTATTCATTTCTTAGATATAATATAAAGAAAAATTCAATTTTTCAGATAAAAGAAGTATTTTTCATAAAATGAAATTTTACCGCATATTTATTGAATAATTTTTTTTAAAAAAATATATTTTATGGTTTTATATACTCAATTTAATGAAATTAAATTATTATTTAAAATCGGGACAAAAAATATAGTTCGGATACATTTTTTTTTACTTTTTTGATAACATTCATATTCAGATAAATAGTGAAAAATACAAAATTTTAATTGAAAACAAAATTAATCGAAAAACATTATAGTGTTATATTATAAATTTGAATGGATTTGAAGTATAATTAGATTATATTTTTATCATTTAATACAATTTAGGTTATTATAAGTGTTTTCATATTTAAATATGACATAAACACATGCCAATCTTTGGATAGTTTTTACTTTTAAAAAAATATCGCCTTTTGTTTTTCACAACGGGAATTAATTTTACATTAATTAATGCAACTTATATGTTTTTAATTTGGTAAAATAGAATTAATTTTTTAATTTGGAATATCAAAATTAGCTTAGGGTGAATTTTTGGTATTTTTCTAAAAACATTCATTTTTTTATGAATAGTGTAAAAATACAGCGTTGTTGTTTAAAATCGATTTTTTTTAAATAATTATTTATTTTAATTAAAAAATAAATATATAATAACTATATATGTTCAATTTGGTTCATTAGAGTCATTTTATAACAAAATTAGATGAATACAATTTTATTGAACTTTTTAACTTCTTTTACCCACCTTCTACGAGCATTTAGAAATTTTCATAAAACATAATTTTACCACTTCTGTGAGTTGAACATAAAAAATCTGAGTGACACAGTTGACATAATTATGTAAAATTTGGTGTAATAAGATGAAAATAATTTTTTTGTGAATAGTAACTTCTGACTTTTATTTACCACGGTTTAAAGTAAATAGGGTAATTAAAGGTAAAAATGATATTATAATTAACCTAACATGTGTCCTAATTCTATTGGATAAACGTATTTAGACGAAATACAACCTTAGGAATAATATATGATCCTTTTGATACACTTGAATTAGATTATTACATTTATTATTATATTATTTAAAGAAGAATTAAAAGTTTTAAATTCAATGTTTAATAACTAAACCATTTTTAATATAATGTTATAAAAAAGATAAATTCAACTATAAATATTAATTAGAAATATAGAATGATTTCCTACGTCACGGTATTTTATTTATAATTTTTAAGCATTATATAATTAAATTAAATTATGACACAATGATGATGCAATAACTTCATTATTAATGAAAGAATCAAATAAATGGAATTATGAATATTAAAATAAATATAATTTCAATGTTTTTAGGACATCCTAGAATTTTCTAGGTTAATATGACATGTTATGGTTGATTCAATGTATATATTTCCATGTAATCATGTGGTCATGACTTTCACCAAAACCAAATGTTAAATAGTGTCAAAATTGACATAAATGAGTTTTTAAAACAAATATTATATTATTATATTATATAATTTTCCTAAAAATATAAGTTTTGGAAAATGGGATTAAATAATATTATATATGTCATTAATGACCCACTTTAGGTTCTTCTGGAATTTTAGTGTAGGTATATTAACCATATTGTGTAGGAATACAGGAAGACACGGTAAAAGTTAAACTATTTATCTAAGGGTTAAATCTAAAAGATAAGGTTAATATGGTGACCTAAAAATGCCTAAAACCTATTGGTTGAGAGGATTTAGAACCATACCTACCTTAGCTTCGAAACAAATCAGTTTGGATTTATTATATACTGAAAATGGTTTTATAATAAAATAACATTTCAAGATTTCCCTAAGGTGCCTCTCACCCCTCTTATAAAAGGTCACTTCCCCTTCTCTGAAAATCACACCTCCAAAGCCATTTGGCTCACCCATAACCTACCCAAATATCCTCAAAACATCTCTGAAATAAACTTAGAGTCCGTACATTGACTATAAAGACACCATATGGAGCCCTTTTTATCAACTCAAAAGGAAACACCCGAAAAAGAGGTTATAATTTCACCACCCTCTTTCAAGTTCATTTCTTCTTCAAGATCATCTTTATTTATTGTTTACATAAAAAATTTATAACTCCAGTACCTCCTACATACTATGATGTTATTATAAATATGGTAATACCATATTCGTTATTCTATCCATCCTATAAAAGACTAGCCACCATACGTGCGTACGTACAACCTACCATATCCACGTCATGGTGTAGTTTTTTATTCAAACACTTCATTATTTGGATGGGTATAATAATGAGTTAAACTGATGAAAATAATAAATATCACATGTTAATGATTCTTTATATCTTATATACCATCCAATTATACACGATTTCACCATCAAAAAAAATGATATTATCACTCATGCATACGTACGGATTACCGTCTCCCAAAATACGATGAGATTCATTCCCCATCGTAATAATTCAAGAATAATTTTCATTTTATGGTTAAAAATAATGCTTAAGAACTTAATATCATTCTGTATATGAATCAAATACATCCTATCCATAACTAACATTTCTTATGTAACCAATCATATAAAGGAAAACGAATCTGTTAACACCCAAAATGATAATACTGCTAAAATATTATTAACAATGAAATATTAGAGGATCATATATGATATCATATATATGTATATAGTTATTGTATAATTTAAAAAAATTAACTATTACACAAGAGGTTAACAAAACATTGACTAAGGAAAAGTACAAGGTAAGGGTTAATTTCATAATCCCTTTATTATCCGAAATAATTTTTATGTAAGTATCTACTGGGACATATTTATTATCCATTTCCATGCTTCATAAAAGAGTTTTCAATGGGATTATTTTTAAGTGACTCATTTACAAAAACATCATTTTAAATGTTTAAAATATTTTTTCACCTAACCCTTTTCTCATTATTTTCCATGTTATCAAAATAGTTTTAAGGATTTATTTATATAGACATGAATGTTATAAAATGGCAATTCCTTTCCAAGATTTAAAGTGGCATGGGACACTTTGATTTAAAACAATCATTAAATGTCTTCCTTGAAATTTATGTGACTTATAAATGATTTCATAAAAATGGATATTTCACTCAATTATTTTTTCTGATCATTATATACTATGTCAACATCCTTTTTGAGATATTATTCTTGATTGAGGTCGATTTATTATAAAATCATCCATATTGTTTTGAATGATATATGATATGTTTTACTGTGGATGTACTTTTTTTAAACCATTCATGGTTTATGGTTAAAGTATTAACATTTCATATTCTAGTTTTAATACAATTTTCTATGTTATGTTTCAACCTTTTCATATGAGGAATGTATTGGAATTATTAAGTGATGGGTGGAGCCCATTATAGCTCCTTGATGCATCAGTAGGTCTCATGATACTAACAAGTGTCTTGGAATAAGACCTTGATAGAATATTATTTATATTCTTGGCACGAGCCCTTGACTATGTGGAATTGATGTCTGACGTTATGCATTCAATCAGTATGAAATTAGCCATTGATATTAAATGTGATTATTCAGTTACTAGAATATCTATGTGAATAATTTAATGTCATTATTTGATTTATCTTGTCCATATTATACTTAAGTTTACGTTGAAAAGGCTTTTGTTTTTGTTTTATACATTGCCTTAAATGTTTATGCTTATTTGTGAATGTTTTGGCTATATTGCTATCCTTATTGAGCATCTGAGATCACCCCTTTCTATGTTTTATTTTTTTCAGGATGTGTAGAAGTATATTAGGACTGAACTATCGGGATAGTCTAAGGGAAATGAATGTGGTAAAAGGAAACAATGTTTTTGTTTTTAATTTTATAATGTAATGTAAAACTTATGTATGTATCTAGTACTTCCAAGGCTACTAAACTAATCGGTCTTTCAGGATTTGATCCCTTTTTATTAGGCCAATGTTATGTAATAATGCACTAATTCTGGGTAACTAGGGTTGGGGCGTTACAATTGGTATTAAAGGAAGTTTAGTACAAACTTTGGAAACTAGATTTTGATAAAATTTGATTAGACGCATTTCCCTAAGATAGACTTTGAGAATTAGTATAGAATAACTTCATAGAATTTTGGTAATTAATCTTGAAATTTGGTGTATTTACCAAGAAATACATTTCTATTTGGATACGAGTGGGTAGAGGAAGCTCAATAATAGATGTACCTAGGAGTGAAAACTCCAACAAGGAGTTTTAGTTTGGACCTGGAGTATCATGTTACACAACAACGGGCCTTACTACACTTTTGGTTACGAAACTCCCAGGGGGGTACGCTTATGGTAATTCACATTTTCATTACAAGCCATTATGATGGATTTAGGATTAAATACATTCTCAAAGAAAATATTTTAGGATTATATATTATATGCATAATATTTTCAATTTATGTTAGGACTTTTTTATGTTTTCAATTATGCATTGTGATTCATAAACTGACCTAGTGTATGCCATTGTTTAAAAACGGAGCCCAGTAAATGGAATAAGAACACCAACAATACACATGATCCAATGAGTAAAAAGGGTCATAACTTTCATATTATTAAGGATACATTTAGAAGGAAAATAGTCTCACATGTATTCTCATCATATAAAGAAATATTATCATGTGTTAATTAAATAAGTTAAGAATTATTTGATTCATATGGCTTTGAGGGGAATCAAGAGAAGAAAATGATGGTAGAGAGAAATATGGATAAAGGGTATAGGGGAAAGAAGGATTTTCCCATATGAGATAATAGTGGAAAGAATCACCTTGCTAAATGCTTGAAGGGAATTAGTGTTTGTTATAAGTGTACAGAAAAAAAACACTAAGTACGTGATTTCAAGGGTAAGAAAAAGGTGTCAAAGGTACAATGATTCATCTTCATGGAGTTGGGACAAGATGTGAATCAATTTCCAAATCATCAGAGTATGCCCCAAATGATTCTATGAGATAATAATCAAGATATGATACTACCACTGATGAAGAGGAATGACTAGTGTTCTTATGTAGTTATTAAAGAAATATTTCTTTTGAGTGTCGTATGACCAATGTACTAGTTATATGAATTATGGAAATAAATAAGGATGGTACTGCAGTACTGTTTCATTGAGGATTATAGATTATATGGTTCAAAGAAAAGTTAATCAATATCAGGATAAACGTTATATAAAATGCATGGTTGAAGGAAAGAGAAACCTTATTATGGTTCTGATTTTGAGGTATTGATTTAGGAATATGATATGATTTATTTGGATAAATTATATTCGATATTATTGACTACATTGAAACTGATTAATGATTTTCATATTCCATCATTCTTTTAGTTTACATCATTTTTTGATATGTGGACTATATCTAGTATTCTATAAGGAGTAAGGGAGAATGAATGTAATCAATAAGGGTTTATGGTAATTCATGGTGTTACCATGTTTTAAAAGAATACATGACGAAGGTATTCATCTGTTATTACATAGAAGAAAGAATATTTTCATTGTGTTTACCTTACTTATAAATTTTGAACTATGAGTTTGGACAGAATTATTTTGGATAAGTATAAAGGTTGGAATGGATTATGTTTGAAATTGGATACTATTCTTAAGGTTAAATCATTTCTTATGAATATTTTTGTATTGTTTTAAAAAGGAAAACTCGGAGGTCGGGCGATAACAGGTCATGTCCGACAAGGCCACGAGACTTGAACCCACAACTGAATGAAAAAAAGGTGCATCCCCTACCACTGGCCTATGTGATATCTAGGTTTTTTAAATGTAGTTTTTTTAAATAGTCTGACAAATGAATTATAAATTAATTATTTTTAGAACCCAATATGATTAGGATAAATAGACTATTTTGGGATTCTATTATCTTTTGGAGTGAAAGATGAGTTTCCGGTAGGAATTAGTTAAAATATAAAACTCTACTTGTTAAGTATATTTCTTCCTCTTATTCTATGAATAAATTAATTCTAAAACCATAGAGAAGGTATCTTAAAAAAAATGTCTTATCCGAATACCTTTTGTTTTGTTGAACCAATGATATTTTATGTCATAATAGATCGATGGATTTGAGGCCCACAACTATACACTTGTTTTTGATTGATGACCTCAATCACTCCCTACACTACCACAAAACTGGACAAGGCATGCTCCTTCCTTTATCAGTGCTAACGAAAAAGCGCTGATAAAGGGGAGGGCCTTTATCAGCGCTAAAAAAGTGCCCATAAAGGTCCACTTTATTAGTGCTAAAACAAGCGCTGATAAAGGTTGTATTTATCAGCGCTTTTCATTTTAGCGCTCATAAATACACCCTTTCTCAGCGCTTTTTACTAGAAATGATAAAGGCTCATGCGAATTGTTAAAAACCCTCAGGTCCTCTTCCTCCTCTCTGCACCCTGTCAAGCTCTTGAGGAAGCCCTCCTCTGTGCCACTACCGCTGCCTCCTCCTCCTCCACTGTGATCACCGCCTCCTCCTTCTCCTCCTCTTCTGGCCGCCGCCTCCTCCTCCTCCGGCCACCTCCGCCTCCTCCTCCACCGCGGCCTCATCCTCCTCCTCCTCCACCGTGGCCTCGTCCTCCTCCTCCACCAGCTCCTCCTCCTCCACTTAGTCCACAGCCTCTTCCTCCTCCTCCTCCACTGGTGCCTACTCCTCCTCCTACTCCCCTGCCTACTCCCCTGCCTCCTCCTCCACGGCGGCCTCCTCCTCCTCTTCCTCCTCCTCCTCCGCTGCCTCCACTACCTCCGTGCTACCTCTGCGCTGCCTCTATTGCCTCTGGTGCCTCCGCTGTCGACGCCTGCTTCTCCTCCGCCACCGAGTCCTCCTCCTTAAGGTGATTCAAATTGAATTTGTATAAATTAATTATGTTTTCATTGTGGTGACCCCTTTCATCCTATCCCAAATTATGAATATTGATTTTTGGATTTTATGAGTGTTGTTATTGTGGGTAATTGTTATGTTTGTATTGTGATCACATGATGTTATGTGTTATATCAAATACTCATGATAATATGACATTAAAACTTGAATGATTCACCTCATATGTGTGTTAGCATGCATGGTGTTTATATGTTGTACATCAAAGAAGTTAACCATCATGAAATTAATACCCCTTAGAAGGGTACTACACTTGATATGTGATGATGAAGACAGAGAACCTAAGCATAGGGTGGAGGTACAACATATCCATGGTGTCGTGTCATGGGTGTGCTTAAGGTACCCAGTATTTTCTAGGTCCCATTCACTATGAGATGCATAATTTTTTTCAATAACCACATGGATCTATCTCATACATAGAAAGCGGGTAAGAAGGTCACTGATTTCCTGGATACTTAGGCCTCTCTAGGTACCTTTGTACCATATTTAACATCATAGGATCCATCCCCCCAATATTGTTAGTTTAGTTAAAGAATATTCTCTTGGGATAAACTAATTTATACCTCCTTTGACTGTTTTTATCCTTGTCCCCTTCTTGAAATAAAATATATCAACATTGGATGTGTTGAAATAAAGTTCATGACTGAGTTATTTAAGCTATAACCTTGGGATTGTTGTGCACCCCCTCCCCCTCCACTACTCCCTCTTCTCCCCACCTCATCCATGCCTTCCCTCCTCCCTCATCTCCCTCTCCTCTAACTAATCCTCCTCCCCTTCCTCCACCCATACTCACTTCCCTCCTAGCACCATGATTTAAACTATGGGTAGGTGCCTTCCCCCATCCAAACACATAGCTTATGGATCGTGGCCTATTGCAGCTAAGTACTAGACCGAAACTCTTACTCCACCATCTTATTCTCCCTCTTCTTTTCCACCAGCATTGGATGATTCTATCTCATTGGGTTTTGATTTTCCTTTTGCATCCCACCACTCACAAGATGTGGTTCCACCAACCAATTTCCATCCCTATTTTCACTTTTAGGAAATTCAACACTATATATACTTGGACCATTTTCAATCCAATTCAATTTTCACCAACAAATCCATGTATTTGGTCATAATACACAAGGTCCTCATCGACATGGTTGTTATGGTAGCCCATCGCATCAATCAAACACTCCCAAATTATTGATGTTCCTGTGGAGACGTTTTAGGATCTCTTTTTAGAGTTCCTTACAACTTTCAAGATATAATTAATCTGTATCACCTTAAAAATAGGAGGTAGGGATTGGGATTTGACACTGGGTGAGTTCAGAGTTATCTTGGGGTTTATTCTTATGACTTTGCTACATCCAATACCTATGTTGCATTGTGTCTTGATCTGAACAAGAAAAATACACTAAAGTGTTGGGTGTTGATCACTCATGAGCCCATGAGCATACATGATCCTACCACATCCAAGAGTACCCAGATGAAGGGTTATTATCTGAGGATTACTCACTGTGCCTTAGCTCATTCCTGGATGGCATGGGGAGACTCCCACATAACCATCACATAGACTAAGGTTCCCATTATGGACACTTCCATGGGTTCCCTTGTGGAAAACATATACTACTTCTTACTTATGAATTTGGTTCCATGTGTTTCAATCAACTCTTTACACTTTTACTTTTGATGCACATGTTAGGCTACCTATTGACCTTACCCATGAGGTATTTCCTTGTACGGACACCCTATAGAGACCTCCCTATGAGATTGATCCACAAATTACACTAATTATCCTACTTCCTCACAAAAGTTATGGTTAACCCATGTCTATAGTGGTGAACCCCACTAACAAACTATAAAAAAACTCCCAAGAACCACCCCTCATTATGGGTGATCGAATAGAGGAAGAGATTGGATGATTCCCATGAACCACCCAAGATTTTATATTAATGTGCACGCCCCATAACATTTTGATGTATCTTTTTTTTATCTAAATTATACTCAAATTCCTTCTCCTCTAACCTATATACTCATCCTATGGATTTCAAATAGGATGAATATAAATAAAGAATGGATGAATTCTAATACGTTGACAAAAGAGTATGAAGAAGGCGTGACAGATTTTAACAAGTTTTCAAAAGATCATGCATGTGACTCTTCTCAAATCCTTTGCCCATGTTTACGCTATTGTTATTCAAAACAAATTAGTCCAGATGAGTTGGAAGAACACTTGATCTATCACAGAATAGATCAGAGTTATACGTGTTGGAATAAACACGGGGAACAAAGAATGTAGGTAGTGACTGGGGTGACACTACGTTTTATGGATCGTCTTATATAATTAAAAACATGAACAATAAAGATGACCGTTTGGAGGATGTGATTACAGATGTGAATGATGATGAAAATCATATTGAGGAAATGATAAGGACCTTCGAAGATGAACTTCGTGACTGCCCAAAATTGTTTGAGAAGTTAAAAAGTTGTGAAAAGATTCCATTGTATGCTGGTTGCACTAAATATACAGCATTGCTAGTCGTACTGAAGCTGTATAATTTGAAAGCAGACAATGGGTGGAGTGACGACAGTTTTACGAAACTACTTTCCCTCAAGAATGACATGCTCCCAGAAGACAATGAGCTCCTGAGCTGAACATACAATTCCAAACGAATGCTACGCTCTATGGGTATGATCTCTGAAAGAATACAAACCTGCCCGAATGACTGTATATTATTTCTCAAGGACCACAAATCACATAAAGAATACCCAAAGTGTGGTGCTTCTCGATACAAGAAAGATGAATACAGTCCTACTAATGTTGTATGGTACTTTCCAATCATTCCAAGGTTTAGATGCCTATATGGAAGGGAGGAGAATGTAGAACAATTAACATGGCATGCAGATACAAGAATTAAATATGGGATACTACGTCACCCGGCAGACTCTCTTTAGTGGAAGAGAATCGATCATGAGTATCCTGAATTTGGAAACGATTCGAGAAACCTTTGTCTTCTGTTATCAAAAAATGGAGTGAATCCATTTGGTTTTCAAAGAAACAGTCACAGTGCATGGCCGGTTATGTTGATAAATTATAACTTACCACCGTGGTTATGCATGAAACGAAAATACATCATCTTATCTATGATTATATCAGGACCAAAACAACTGGGTAATGATATTGATGTTTATTTTTCTCCATTGATCTAAGATTTGAAATTATTGTGGGATTCAGGTGTCACATTGTATGATTCTTACAGAAAGGAAGATTTCACATTGAGATTCAGGTTGTACGGGACGATAAATGACTTCCCTACTTATGGAAATTTGTCAGGATATAGCATTAAAGGAACTCAAGGCTGTCTCATTTGCGAAGAAGGTACACAATCAATTAGGTTGAAACATTCATCGAAAATCATGTTTCTAGGACATCACGGATTTTTACCGCGACGACATAAGTACCATCCTTAGACGACATCATTCGATGGATGTTCAGAAAAACGTACAGCATCGTCTCCGCTAACCGGAAATCAATTATTTGAGAAAGTTAAAAATGTGGACACTAATTTTGGTAAACCGGTTTCGAAAAACCTTACGAAAATCAGTTGGAAAAAGAGATCAGTTTTTTTAATGACAATACTGGAATTGTCTGTATGTATGACATTTTCTTGATGTTATGCATGTAGAAAAAAATGTATTTGATAGTGTTATCGGCACATTTCTAAATACATCTGGCAAAACAAAAGATGGAATTAAGGCTAGGTTGGACATGGTTGAGATGGGAATACGAGAAGAGTTGGCACCAGTGAAGGGTGAAAAATGAACATTTCTTCCTCATGCTTCTTACACACATTCCAGGAATGAGAGTTATCTTTTTTGCAACTTCTTGAATGATGTAAAGGTTCCAGAGGGGTATTCGTAAAATATCAGTAACCTTGTGTCAATGAGCGACTTGATGTTAAAAGGTCTGAAATCACATGACTGTCATGTTTTGATGCAAAATCTCATTCCAATTGCTTTACGATGAATTTTTCCCAAGAATGTCCACCATAAATTAACAAAACTAGGTTTCTTCTTCAAATATATATGCAGCAAAGTTATAGACCCGACGAAATTTCCAGCTATGGAAAAAAGAAATTTCCATCATATTATGTGAATTAGAAATGTTCTTCCCGCATTCATTTTTTGATATGATGGTTCATTTTATAGTCCACTTGGTGAGAGAGATTCGACTATGTGGTCCTGTACATTACAGATGTATGTACCCCATTGAACGGTATATGAAGATTTTGAAACGGTATGTCAAAAATCAAAGTCGTCCAGTGGGTTGTATTGTAGAGTGATATATTGTTGAGGAAGCCATTGAATTCTGTACTGAATACTTTTCTGGTGTGGAAAGCATTGTCTTACCGAAATCTCATCACACTGGGCAGCTTGAGGGTGAAGGACTTTCTAGAAGAAAGGTTTTCACAATCAATATTACAGATCAGAAGCAGGCCCACCTCTAATTTTTGCATAATAGTTTCGACGTTGACCCATATGTTGAAATCCACAAAGAAATTCTTAGGAATTTGAATCCATCTAGGGCTGAAAAATGGATTTCAGAAACACATAATCGACAGTTTATATGTTGGTTTCAAGATCATATTTTTAAGAAGTCAGATGAAAATCCAGAGTCAATTTCAGAACGACTTCGATGGCTAGCCGGAGGACCAAGTGTGTATGCATTATCTTACAATACTTATGTTGTTAATGGTTATACATTTTATACTAATGAACATGATGAATACAGTACCATGCAGAATACTGGGGTTACACTTGTGGCTGAAGCGATGCATGTTTCTGGTGCTAAGGATAGAAATCCAATTTATGCGAATATGTCATACTTTGGAATCCTCAAACAAATATGAGAGTTAGATTATACGGAATTTCAAGTTCTGATATTTCAATGCTAGTGGGTTGATAACAGGAGTGCTATTAAAATATATGATTTGGGATTCGTGAAAGTTGAATTCAGTAAATAAGTGGAGAAAGACGAACAGTTTATAGTGGCATCACAGGAAGTGCAAGTATTTTATGTTCCAGATCCCGAAAATCGAAATTGGTCAATCGTTCTGTTATCGACCAAAATAGCTGAAGGGTCAGATTAATATTCAATGGAAGATGACCCTTTCATTGAGACTTCACAATCATTTCGCAGTGGTCCCAATGTAGAAAAAGTTTTTTATGTCAGTGGAGACCACAATGAAGGGTTATGGATAGTTGATAGAGGGGTCAAATCCCTTCATCCTTTAAAAAAAGAGAGTTCAATAATCAGGTTATTGATTTTTATTGTAATATAGATTGTGTTACATTATGTAATTATCTGTTCGCTGCTGCTTTATGTGATCTAAATTAAATTTTAAACCAGTTCTGTAGATGACAACTTCTTCGCCTGCTGATGCACCCAATCTCGAGACACAACACGTCTCTCAACCTGTTGCAGCTGGTCCCACTGCTGAGAGACAACATGTCTCTCAACCTGTTGCAGCTGGTCCCACTGCTAACATACAACTGGTCTCTAAACCTGTTGTAGCTGGTGCCAGTGCTGATGCTAGTGCTTCGGAGAAACATAATGATGATGCAGAAACTGAGGAAATGGTAGGCGATGAAACCCCAGTGACAAAAAAAATAGGTTCACCGTTGTTTGACAGTTTTAGCCAAAATTCTTAAGGAAAAAGCAGAAGGCATCGAATATGAGGTGGGATGGAACAAACTAGGCCAGCATGTAAATCACAACAAAGCCATGTTTAATAGCTACATTATAATCGTCACTCAAAAACGTGTGTCGATTGATGTAGAGTCGTGGCACCTTGTTTTCAGCGGGTTGAAAACATTAATGTGGGAAGATATTACGGTAACATTACGCTATCATCTATTTAATTTGTTAAAATAAAATAAACCACTGAAATATTGACTAACCCTTCATCATCTCTTGCAGAGTGCATTTATAGTAGATGATTCGCACAAAGAATATGTTTTAAGACTAGGAGGAAGGATTCATAGAGGCTTTCGCCCCATTTTAACGAAACATCATCTGAAAGATGCCGAAAGGAAAATCAAGCCGCACCCGCCTCCTCTTTATGGACACTTGATATCCCAAGGAACGTGGGATGCGTTTTGCAACCATTGTGTGGAACATAATTTTCAGGTACATTGTGTTTGGTTACACATTGTGTAACGTTTCTTGTATTCATCATGTCGATTGAAAAGTTTCTATTTATGAAACATCAACTGAGTGCTGAAAATAAAGAACGGGCAGAAAAACCAGCATACCCCTACCGTAAAGTAAGGTTGGGGTATGTTTCAATTGAAAAAAAATTGGTACGTATTTTAAAAGTATTGTAATAATTTTATGTGACATAAAACAACATTGTAACCATGTTTCTCTATTTATATTCATATTGATGAAGCAAAATATCAAGTCACTTCCATTCCACGCCATGTGATATGGAAGGAGGCTCGTGTTAATAAAGAGGGGAATATGATAGATGAAAAAAGACAAAATGTCTGGGAAACATGTGTAAGTATGACATAATATAAACTTGTTTTCCTTTAAATCACTATTACATAACGATGCTTAGTTAATTTCCATATTTTCTATTTGACATGGTCATAAGAATCAACAACACCCACACTGGATGCAGACATACTTTCAACAACCTTGAAACAGCCAGAACAATATGGCCGCGTCAGAGGGGTGGGTTTTAGGGTGTCACCCCGGGCATATTTTTAGAAAAAAAAACAAGAGGATGAACAAACTAAAGAATTGTATGTAATGAGAGATAGAGTAGCTACCCATGAAGAACTATTCCAAACTCAGGGAGAGATGCTAAAGAGTATGATGGAGGAGAGGCGAAGAGAACAAACAACTCAAGAACAACCAGCGCGAGAAGATCCACCCCTCACCAGCTTTGAGGCGAGCCATTACCCTCAAAGACCTGACTTAACTAAGGTAATAAATGTTCTAGTATTCATTTTTGTGAAATGTGAATCACATAGACACTGATACCTTTCATGTAATGATATTCTACAGGGTGAAAATGACTGTGATTTATATCTGTCAACTCCCACCCATAGCCTTGTAGCGAGGGCTACAGTGTTCAATATGCAGAATGACATGCTACACTCCAGACCACTTCCAACCGGTTATGTCAAAGTGTTGATTAACGTAGCTCATGAGCCGAGCGCCGAGATACCTGTGCTAAATGACGATGACGACATTCATACGGTGGAAAAAGCTGTTGGAACATTTGTTGCATGGCCGTCAAATCTTGTAAAAAAAACATTTAGACCAGGAGGTATTCATTTCCAATTAATTTTTTAAGCAGAACCTTTAACATTAAATTAGAAAATGGATGAACCGATGAATTTTATTACTGAATGAAAAAATGGAGAAGCTAAAAGGAAGGAGTGGCTCCAACATTGGATCAACCAACCGATCAAAACAATCTACTGAGAGCGTGTTCATCCCTCCCATTCTATATCCACATTTAATATCATTGTAAGATCATGTGGATTCAAAAATGAAAGATGGAAAGAGTCATAAAATTGTTTGTGAAAAAGATATGTACAGAGAGGGAACATTAGATTTTGTTAGTGCAGAAGTTGTTTCCGAGATCATCACATACGACTGGCTAGGCGCCTCAGTTATAAATGTATACATGAGGTATGTTTTCATGATTTGATTTTACAGAAGCTGATATACATTGATAATTATTGCTAAGTACATCTCATATTTTTCACAGTATTATATATGAAAAACAATTGAAGGGATTTTCCCATGAATAAAAATTTGGACTCGTTAGTCCTTACACCATTTATACACAACAAGAAGAAATAGATTCTAATTTTCAGGATTAATTATTGTCAAATCTACTCAGAACGTTTCAAAGCAGAATTATGACTGACAGACTCTTTTTAATACCAACGTTGCAGGGGTAAAACTATACATCTTAATCATATCAATTATATTTTCATTTCTATTAGTAATTATTTCTTTTTGTGTTTTTAGGGAACATTTGATGTTCATTTCAGTCAATTTGGATACTCCAAAGATTTATTTTCTGGATTCATTGCACGGGTATCCATCTAACCGACCACACATGATGGCGATTGTCAATTTGTAATACACTAGATCCAACATTTTAGAACTACATATCTAGTTATATAATTTATATTATCTTTTAATGAGGATTTTGTTATGATAGGGCGGTGTATGAATATCGTCTAAAGGCTTGAATGAATCCAGGGCATAAGGACGACAATGCCCACAAGATCTACAAATGGAGAAGTATCTGGGTATATATAATTTTATTTCACTATCCAAATACATATCAAAACAAATTACTTATATTTCTCGATGTTTCTGTAGTTTCCGAAACAATCATGTGAGAAGGACTGTGGTTATTATGTATATAAATTTATGAAAGAGATCATATTTCATGAACAAACTAGCATCCCAAAAGTGGTATTTTTTAAAAAAATTACTACATTATTAAAAATAATTATTAATCATTTGTGTATTTATATTTTATTCAGTACTACTATGACTGTCGCAAAAAATCCTATTCAGAAGATGATATAAATGGCTTCAGAAACGAATGGGCAACATTTCTGATGGAAGAATGTAAACAAATAGTATAATGAAGGTGAATTCCTAATACTTATGGTATTTTTATATGGTCATTGATATCTAAATTTACACTTATTGCGCATCTATGATCTCCCTTTATTATGTTTTATATCCTTAGATTAGTGAATTCCTACTACTTAGTTTCAAAATGACATAAACTTTAGAAAACAACACTACTGACATACGGAATACCGAGCAAACACGTTCGGATTGTTTTGAAACTTTAGGAAAACGATCCACGAGTCATTTGTGACGTGTATAAATCGACTGCACCTCAATATGACACACGGTTTGACCGGTATGGCCAAAATTTTCTGATATAAGTTTTAAAATGACATAAACATTAGAAAAAAACACTATTGAAATACGTAAAACCGAGAAAACGCGTTCAGATTGTTTTGATACATTAGGAAAACGATCCAAGAGTCATTTGTAACGTTTAAAAATCGACCGCACCTCAATCCGACGCACGGTGTGATCGATATGGAAAAAGGTGTCTGATATAATTTTCAAATTGAGATAAACATTGGAAAAAAACACTACTCACATACGGAAAACCAAGAAAACACATTTTTATTGTTTCGAAACTTTATTAAAACGATCCAAGAGTCATTTGTGACATGTACGAATCGACCGCACCTCAATCCGACGCACGGTGTGACCGGTATGGCTAAAAGTGTATGATATCAGTTTCAAATTGAGAGAAACTTTGGAAAACAACACTACTGACATACGGAAAACCAAGAAAACACGTTTGGATTGTTTTGAAACTTTAGGACAACGATCCACGAGTCATGTGTGACGTGTAAAAATTGACCGCACCTCAATCCAACGCACAGTGTGACCAGTATGGCTAAAAGAGTCTGATATCAGTTTCAAATTGAGATAAGCTTTGGAAAAAAACACTACTAACATACGGAAAACAGATAAAACACGTTCGGATTATTTTGAAGCTTTAGTAAAATTATCCATGAGTCATTTGTGACGTGTACAAATCGACCGCACCTCAATCCGACGCACAGTGTGACCGGTATAGCTAAAAGTGTCTGATATCAGTTTCAAATTGAGATAAACTTTGGAAAACAACAGTAATGACATACGGAATACCGAGAAAATGCGTTCGGATTATTTTGAAACTTTAGGACAATGATACATGAGTCATTTTTGACGTGTACGAATCAACCGCACCACAATTCGACCCACGGTGTGACCGGTATTCCTAAAAGTGTCTGATATCGGTTTCAAATTGAGATATACTTTGGAAAACAACAATAATGACATAAGGAATACAAAGTAAGCGCATTTTTATTATATTGATACTTTAGGAAAATGATCCACGAGTCATTTTTGACGTGTACGAATCGACCACACCTCAATCCAGTGCACGGTGTGACCGGTATGGCTAAAAGTGTCTGATATCAGTTTGAAAATGACATAAACATTAGAAAACAACACTACTGACATATGGAAAACCGATCAAACGCGTTCGGATTTTTTTGATACTTTTGGAAAACGATCCACGAGTCATTTGTGACAAGTACGAATCGACCGCACCTCAATCCGACGCACGGTGTGACTGGTATGACTAAAAGTGTCTGATATCAGTTTCAAATAGAGATAAACATTGGAAAACAACACTACTGACATACAGAATACCGAGAAAACACATTAAAATTATTTTGAAACTTGAAGAAAACAATCTAGGAGTCATTTTTGATGTGTACGAATCGATCACACCTCAATCCGACGCACAGTGTGACCGGTATAGCTAAAAGTGTCTGATATCAGTTTCAAATTGAGATAAACTTCGGAAAACAACAATACTGACATACGGAATATCGAGAAAATGCATTCGGATTGTTTTGAAATTTTTTGACAACGATCCATGAGTCATTTGTGACGTGTACGAATCGACCGCAACTCAACCTGACGCACGGTGTGACCAGTATGTCTAAAAGTGTATGATATTAGTTTCAAATTGAGATAATCTTTGGAAAACAACACTAATGAAATACGGAAAACCGAGAAAACGCATTTGGATTGTTTTTAAACTTTAGGAAAATGATCCACAAGTCATTTGTGACGTGTACAAATCAACCGCACCTCAATCTGACGCACGGTGTGACTGGTATGGCTAAAAGTGTCTGATATCAGTTTCAAATTGAGATAAACATTGGAAAACAACACTACTGACATACGGAAAACCGAGAAAACATGTTTGGATTGTTTTAAAACATTAGGAAAAAGATCCAAAAGTCATACGTGATGTGTACGAATCGACCGCACCTCAATCTGATGCACGGTGTGACCAGTATGGATAAAAGTCTCTAATATCAGTTTCAAATTGAGATTAACTTTGGAAAACAACACTAATGACATACGGAATACAGATAAAACACGTTCACATTATTTTGAAACATTAGGAAAATGATCCATGAGTCATTTGTTATGTGTACAAATCGACCGCAACTCAATCTGACGCACGGTGTGACTAGTATGGCTAAAAGTGTCTGATATCAATTTCAAATTGAGATAAACTTTGGAAGAAAACACTACTATCATATGGAATACTGAGAAAACACGTTCGTATTGGTTTGAAACATTAGGAAAACGATCTATGAGTCATTTGTGATGTGTATGAATCAATCTCACCGCAATCTGACGCACGGTGTGACCGGTATGGCTAAAAGTGTCTGATATCAGTTTCAAATTGAGATAACCTTTGTAAATCAACAATAATGACACACGGAATACCTAGAAAATGCTTGCGGATTATTTTGATACATTAGGACAACAATCCACGAGTGATTTTTGACATAAACGAATCGACCAAACCTCAATCCAACGTACGGTGTGACCGGTATGGCTAAAAGATTCTGATATCAGTTTGAAAATGACATAATTTTTAGAAAACAACACTACTGACATACGGAAAACTGAGAAAATGCGTTCAGACTATTTTTATACTTTAGGAAAATGATACACAAGTCATTTGTGATGTGTGCAAATCAACCAAACCTCAATCTGACGCACGCTGTGACCGGTATGGATAAAAGTGTCTGATATCAGTTTCAAATTGATATAAACTTTGGAAAACAACACTACTGTCATACGGAATACGGAGAAAATGCGTTCATATTGTTTTGAAACTTTAGGAAAACGATCCATGAGTCCTTTGTGAAATGTAAGAATTGACCGTACCTCAATCGGACGCAAAGTGTGACCGGTATGGCTAAAAGTGTCTGATATTAGTTTCAAATTGAGATAAACTTTGGAAAACAACAATAATGACATACAGAATACCGAGAAAGTGCATTCTCATTGTTTCGATACTTTAGTAAAATGATCCACGACTCATTTGTGACGTGTAAGAATCGACTACACCTCAATCCGACACACGGTGTGACTGGTATGGCTTAACGTGTCTGATATCAGTTTGAAAATGACATAAACTTTAGAAAACAACACTAATGACATACGGAAAATTGATCAAACGCATTCGGATTGTTTTGATACTTTAGGAAAACGATCCACGAGTCATTTGTGACGTGTAAGAATTGATCACACCTCAATCCGACGCACGGTGTGACCGGTATGGCTAATAGTGTCTATTATCAGTTTGAAAAATATATGAACATTAGAAAACAACACTACTGACATACGGTAATACAAGCAAACGAGTTCGTATTGTTTTGAAACATTAGTAAAATGATCCACAAGTCATTTTTAACATTTATGATTCGACCACACCTCAATCTGACGCACGGTGTGACCAGTATGGCTAAAAGTGTCTGATATCAGTTTCAAATTGAGATAAAATTTTGAAAACAACACTACTAACATACGGAATACCGAGAAAACACATTCGGATTGTTTTGAAACTTTTGGAAAACAATCCATGAGTCATTTTTGACATGTACGAATCGACCTCACCTCAATCCGACACACGGTGTGACCGGTATGGCTAAAAGTGTCTGATATCAGTTTCAAATTGAGATAAACTTTGGAAAACAACATTAATGACATACGGAATACCAAGAAAACGCGTTCAGATTGTTTTGATAATTTAGGAAAACGACCCACGAGTCTTTTTTGACGTGTATGAATCGACCGCACCTCATTCCGACGCACGGTGTGACAGGTATGGCTAAAAGTGTCTGATATCATTTTGAAAATGACATAAACATTAGAAAACAACACTACTAACATACGGAAAACTGAGCAAACGCGTTTGGATTTCTTTGATACTTTAGGAAAAATATCCACGAGTAATTTTTGACGTGTATGAATCGACCGCCCCTCAATCCGACGCACAGTGTGACTGGTATGGCTAAAAGTGTCTGATATCAGTGTCAAATTGAGATAATATTTGGAAAACAACACTACTGACATACTGAATACCGAGCAAACGTGTTCAGATTGTTTTGAAACATTAAGACAACAATCCAGGTGTCATTTGTGACATGTACGAATCGACCGAACCTCAATCTGACGCACAATGTGACCAGTATGGCTAAAAGTGTCTGATATCAGTTTCAAATTGAGATAAAATTTGGAAAACAATACTACCGACATATGGAATACCGAGCAAACACATTCGGATTGTTTTGAAACATTAGGACAATGATCCATGAGTCATTTTTGACGTGTACAAATCGACCGCACCTCAATCCGTCCCACGGTGTGACCGGTAAATCTTTTCATTAGATAAAGAATCAGTATTTATTAAATGAGATAAATCAATCAAAAACATATTGATTTTACATTATTCCCTTTCATTGTTATGAAAATGATAACATTTGAGTTTAATATTTCATATTTTAGTTTCACATTTCCATATTAATGTATTGTTTCATATTCCTATTTTAATTTCTTTCATTATTGCATTACTAACATAATATTTGTTTTCTTATATAGGTGAATTTTTTTCCTTGAGTTCGGAAGCTTTGTTTGGCAACAAATACAGTTGAGAGCAGATCACAAATATCAAAGGATGAAACATGAATGTTTATAACTGTTGTTGAATAATTGTAATTATTACCATGTAAAAAATGTTTTAAATGTATATAGAAATGTGTTTTTTTGTATTCATGATGTTAAGTAAATGTATAAACCATTGTCGGTCAAAATATTGTGTGCGCGTGCTATGGTGTGCAGGTGAGCATGTGCTACATTGTGAAGGTATTCTGGTGTGCAGGTTTTGTTTTTTTGGTGCAGATGATGGTGTCTTTATCATCACTTTTTGGAGCGCTAATAAAGGACACCTTTAACAGTGCAAGAGGAGCGCTGATAAAGGGGACCCCCCTTTATCTACACTGGCATTAACAATGCTTTTCTAGCGCTGTTAATGCCGGTTTTTAGCACTGATAAAGGGAAAAGTTATAGTAGTGCTATAAATATTTATGTTTTTCCTCCAGTTGTTTTTCCCTAATTTCCACATATTTTCTCTTAATTGATATCATAATTTGGTGGTGGCTTTTTCATTTCCCTTTCCCTCTTATTAAGAATAAATTTTATTAAACCAATTTCTGATCTTGGTTTTCCACATAGGTATTTTTCTATTTTTAACCTTTTATTTTTGAAGAACAATTTCAAATGACGAGGATTCAATTTATTGAAGGAGGGTTAAATGTAACACTAAATGATTTCATAGTATGTTATCTCTTCAAAGTAATTCAATAACATGCACTACATGCAACAACGAGTTCGAGCGCACCCCAACTTACCAAACTAGCTGTTCAAAAGAAGTTATAAATAGTATTAAATTAATTTTATATTATATATTTATATATATCCTATATAATTTTAACATATATATTTTTCTGTTTCTTAGACATAATATAAAGACAAATTCAATTTTTCAGATAAAAGAATTATTTTTCAAAAAATGCAATTTTACCACCAATTTAATGGAGAATTATTTTTAAAACAAATATTTGATACTTTTATATATTAAATTTAATGAAATTAAATTGTTCTTTAGAACTGGGGAAAAAAATTAGTTTTGATAAATTTTTGGTACTTTTCGGATAACTTTTATATTTTTATTAATATTGAAAATACTAACTTTTAGTCGAAAAAAACATTTTTATTGAAATAATTTACAGTGTCGAATTATGCATTTGAATGGTTTAGAAGAAGAATAAGGTTATATTTTTATCATTTAATACAATTTATGTCATTATAAGTACTTTCACAATTAAATTTGACCTAAACACATGTCAATCTTTGGATTGTTTTCACATTAAAAAAAGTCACTTTTTGGTTTTCGTAACGGGAATTAATTTTAAATTAATTAATGAAACTTATATGTTTTTAATTTGGTAAAATAGAATTTTTTTTTGAATTCACAATATCAAAATTATCTTAGGGTGAATTTTTTGTATTTTTCTGAAAACATTCAATTTTTTATGAATAGTGAACAAACACCACATTATTGTTTAAAACCAATTATTTAATTAAATGATTATTTATTTTGTTAAAATATATTTTAAGTCAAAATAGATATATAATACCTATATATATATTCAATGTAATTCATTGATGTCTTTTTATAAGAAAATGAGATAAATAAAATGTTATTGAACTTTTTACCTCCTTTTACCCACCATCTAGGAGTATTTTCAAATTAGCATAAAACATAATTTTACAACTTATATTAGTAGAAATTCAAATCTCTGAGAGACACAGCTTAAATAAGTATGTAAAATATGGTTCAATAAGATGAAAATAATTTTGGGTGAAAAGTATCATCTGACATTTATTTACCACAATTAAATGTAAATAGGGTAATTAAAGGTAAATATGATATTATAATTAAAATTAAACATGTCATAATTCTATTGTATAAGTTTATTTCGACCAAAAAAACCTTAGGAATAAAATATTATCCTTTTGGTCTAATTTTATTAGATTAGTACATTTATTATTTTTTTAAGGAAGAGTTAAAAGTGTTAAATTCAAAATTTAATAACCAAAACATTGTTAATATAGGGTTATACATAAGATAAATGAGACTATAAATATAAATTAGATATATAAAATTTTTTCCTACATTATATTATTTAATTTATATTTTTTATAGATTATATAATTAAATTTATTTATGAAAAAATGATGATGCAGTAATTACCTTATTAATGAAAGAATAAAAAAATGGTATTATAAATATTAAAATAAATAAAAATTTTATCTTTTTATTACATCCAAGAACATTCTAGGTGAATCTAATATGTTGTGGTTAATTATATGTGTATTTTCCAATTTAATCAAGTTGTTATGACTTTCACAAAAACCAAATATTAAATAGTGGCAAAATTGACATTATAGAGTTTTTAAAACAAATGTTATATTATTAAATTATATAATTTTCCAAAAAATATATGGTTTGGAAAAAGGTCATAAATAAAAGTATATATGTCATTAATAAACCACTTTCAGTTATATTGTATGTTTAGGGTATGTTTATTAACCATATAGTGCAAGAATAAAAGAAGGCGCAATAAAAGTTAAACTATTTAACTAATAGTTAAATCTAAAAGAGAAGGTTAATATGATGACCTAAACTTGTCTAAAACATTTTTTTGAGAGGATTTAGATCCATAAAAACCATAGCATCTAAATAAATCATTTTTTATCCATTAAAAACTGAAAATTATTTTATAATAAAATAATATTTCAAGCTTTTCCTAAGGTTCCCCTCACCCCTCTTATAAAATAGAACTTCACCTTCTTTCTGAATCACTCCTCCAAAGCTATTTGGCTCACCCAAAACCTACCCAAATATACTCCCAAAATCCATCAAATCATTCTAGAGTCCTTAAATTGACCATAATTCCACCCTATGGAGCGCTTTTGGACAATTCAAAAGGAAACACCCGAAGAAGAGGTTATAATTTCACCACCCTCTTTCAAGCTCATTTATTCTTCCACATCCTCTTTATTTGTTGTTTCCATAACAAAATAATAACTGCAGTACCTTATACAATCTATTATTTTATTATAAATATGTTACTACCATATTCATTATTATATCCATCCTATAAAAGTCAAGTCACCAAACATGAGTACGTACGACTTACTGTCTCCACATCATGGTGTAGTTTGTTATTCAAACACTTCATTATTTGGATGGGTACAATAAGGAGTTAAATTGATGTAAATAATAAATATAACATGTTAAGGATTCTCTATATATGATATACCATCCAATTATATATGATTTTACCATAAAAAAATGATATTTTCGCTCGTGTGTACGCATGGATGACCATCTCCACGAACGCGATGAGATTTTTCCCCATCATAATCATTCAAGAATAATTTTCATTTTATGTTTAAAAATATTGTTTCAGAACTTAATATCATTCTAGATAGGAATCAAATACATCCTATACATAACAAACACAACTTATGTAACCAAGCATGTAATGGAAAACGAATAAGTAATCACATGAAATGATAATGCAACTTAAATATTATTTAAAAATAAATATTAGAGGACCATATATGATATCAAATTTATGTATATAGTTCCTGTATAATTTAATAACAATGTTTTAATACAAGAGGTTAACATACCATCGACTAAGTAAAAGTACAACGTATGGTTTAATTTCACAATCCCTTTATTATCTGAGGTAGTTTTTACGTAAATATCTAGTGGGACATATTTATTAGTCATGTCCTTATTTCATAAAAGAGTTTTCAAATGGGTTATTTTTAAGGGACTCTTTTACTAAAATATCATTTTAAATGTTTTAATGATTTTTCATCTAAACCCTTCTCATTAATATCTATGTCTTCAAAATGGTTTTAAGGATTTATTTATATGGACATGAATGTTTTAAAATGCTAATTCCTTTTAAATGTTTCAATGTTGTATGGGACACTTTTATTAAAAACTATTATTTAAATGACTTACTTTATAAATTATATGACTTCTAAATGATTTTATAAAAAAGTTATATTTCTCTAAAATATTTTTCCTGATCATTTTTAACCATGTCAACATATTTAATGGTATATTATTCTTGATTTAGGTTAATTTATTATATAATCTTCTAAATTGTATTGAATGAGTATTTATTTGTTTTCATGTGGATGTGCTTTTTTTACCATTCATGGTTTGTGGTTAAAGTATTAACATTTCATATTCTAGTTATAATATGAAGGTTTATGATATGTTTCAAACTATTCATATAAGGAATGCATTGGATTTAGTATGTGATGGGTGGTGCCTATTATAGCTCCTTAATGCACCTGTGGGTCTTATGAGACAAACTACTATCTTGGCACAAGGCCTTCACAAAATCATATTTTTAGTCTTTTCACGAGACCTTGAATATGTAGTTATGATGTTCGACATTATGCATTCCATGATTCTGAAATTAGCCATTGATATTACATATGATTATTCGACTAGTATAATATCCATGTGAATAAGTTAATGGAATTATTTGATTACCTTATTCCATACTATGCTGAAATTTAGGTTTAAAAGGATTTCTTTTAGTATTATACATTGCCTTCAATGTTTATGCTTATTTTTGAATGTTTTGACTATATTTTTATCCTTATTGAGCATCTGAGCTGTAAAGACAGGTAAACTTCAAGGGAATTTTTTTCTTAATTTTCTTTGGAATTTTACAAGAACGCGGTTTCTGACAGCACCTGATTCCGAGGCTCGGAGTGCCCGGAATCAATTTCCGAAGTTTTTCTCTGGTACGTTCAGTGAACGAACAAGCGGGAATTTCTAACTTTTAAACCGGTGCCCGGAATCAAATTCTGAGGGCACCGATGAACTCGCAGCGCCAATATTCACATATGGAGACCTTTTCCGACGATGCGTTTATTGCGGGTTGAGAGTTAGTTTTTTGGAATTTAGAATAAGTTAAATAAAAATTGTGGAATACAAATTTTATTTTAACTTGTTGGTTAACTTCTCCCAAAGGGAGTTAGAGGTGGGACCCACATCCACTTAACCTCCCTTGGGAGGATTAAGTGTGGTGGGGCCCACACGAAGCATAACTCTTCATCTTCTCTTTTAAAACTCCCAATAACCCCTCTTTAATTAACTTGACGAGTTGGGTTATTAAATGGGCGGAGTTGTTTAATTTCAAACCTTTGAATTTCAAAATGGTTTGGTTGAGTAAATAAAATAAGACCTTAGCTTATTTTATTTGGGTTAGAATTCTCTAGACAATCTTGAGAGAATTTGGAGCCCTCTTCTTCTTCTTCTTCAAGCTTTGACGAAGAACGCGAAGAACCTTCGATCATCGACGAAGAACGCCATGTTCTCGGGAATCGTCTTCCGCGACGCCATACCCGCGACACCGTCGACGTCTTCTTCCACGTCATCTCTTCCGCGATGATTTCCCACGACGAAATCGTCGTCAAAGAAATTCAAATCCTCGCTTCACGACATCGATGTCCTTCTTCCGTGACGCCGACCACCACGACGCGTCTTCCGCGGGTCGTGGGCGATCATCATTCTTGAAACCGAGGTAGGGTTTTGTTATTGATTATTTATTTATTCTCGTTCTTGGTTCTAGCATGAAAAACATGAGGATAAATGTTTAAGTGTTATTGTCTAACGAGAGGGGGCCGAACTGCACAAACACGGCCGAATCCCCCCTCCTTTGTTCTTGAATATTATTATTTTCTTGTGGATGAACGAGATGGCGTGGTGCCGTCGCACCACGCGGGAATCGTACGGCTATAGTTGCGCGGCTCCGTCGCGCCGCGCCGCGGGAAGATTATCAAGAATGAGACTCCGCGCACTGCGTCGAAGGAAACTGAAGGCACCGCGGCCGGTTCCGGGCCGCGGCGGAACGGGAAGACCGGCGGCCAGCCGGGCCGCCGGTGTCGGAAGCTGGAAAGGGGACCGGCCTTGCCGGTCCCGTTGAGGAAGGACCGGCCGGCCAGGACGGGCCGGACGGAAGGGAGAAGAACCGGGGGAATTAATTCCCCCGGCTGGCCAAAACCGGCCCCCCATAATGGGGGGGCCGCGGTTACACCTAGGGGGGGAATCACCCACCCGTTTTTCTCAAAGGCAGGCCCCCACGAGGTGGGTCGTTTGATCCAAGGCGCGGCTTTCAGCCGCGCCGCCAGCAGAGGAGGGGGGGGGGAGGGGCTTTGCCCCCCGCGCGTGTCACCCGAGCCGCGCCCCGGCCGCGCCGTCGCGCCGGACCGCGCCGCCGGCCGGGCTGGGTCGGACCCGGGTCGGGTCGACCCAGGGGGGGTCGGGCCGTGTCGGCCTGGACCCGGACCCCCCGTTTTCGAATCGACTTCGGTCTTTTGCCCATAACTTGAGTTACGGACCTCCGATTGACAAACCGTCAGCGGCGATGCGATACATGGATCGAGTCGGTCGATTCGGTATATTGCACTCAAAGTTTCGGAATACTTTCAGTTCGACCGGGTTGGTTCGTACACGAAACCAACTGTGCCCTCGGAGCGGAAACACTCATATCGTGAGCTACGGACATCCGATTGATGTGCCGTCATTTTTGTTGAGTTCCGCTTAGTGAGACAGATCTTTTGGCATACTCCACCCGAGTTTTGGACGCAGGTGGAGTACGGTCGAGTTGGTTTTTCCTTAAAAACCAACCGTGCCCCTGGGACGAAAAAGCCAATAACTCTCAGACCGGGCGTCCGATCGACACGTCGTCTGTTGCGTTGTGTTCCTGTTGGCGATACGGAACTTTTGGATACATAAACTCTGGAATTTGTGACAGTTGATGTATCAGCCTCTCGGCTCGTGGAGCGGACCCTCCCAAACGAGCTTGTTGTGTGCGGGAACCCTAGTGCTGGTTGCGACTGTGACTGCTACTGCTACTGCCACTACTACTGTGACTGCGACGACGACAGTACAGAGATCCTTGGTGGATTCGGCGATGACTACAACACTCAGCGATCCTATGTGGATCAGTGCTACAGGTTCTGTGTGGGCCCGATCCTGTGTGGGTCCGATCCTGTGTGGGTCATTATGCTCAGCGGTCCTATGTGAACCAGCGCCTACAGGTCCTGTGTGGGCCCGATCCTATGTGGGTCTTTGCGTGGGTTAGATACCTATCGATACTTCGTGGGTCCGACGACTTAGATGGATCAGAGATCATCTTTATCCTCTTTTGATGAAGTATACCTGTGTGATCTGAATCCTGTTGCTTTCCTGTGTGGATTGTGTTGTGCTATCCTGTGTGGATTTCATTTTTCTTTCCTGTGTGGAATACGTATAATTTCCTATGTGGACTGAGTTATACTTGGGCTCGAAGGTTGGAGCGTATTGGAATTGATGACTTAGGTATATGTATGGGCAAATACCTAAGCAGTGTCGGTTGTTACTTCGTGTTTGTATCTCACCTTTGTGGTTTATCCTTTGTGAATTTTGGGAGACCTTCAGGGGTCTCGGGGTCCCTACTGAGTAGCTTATACTCACCCCTGCACGTGCTATGCTCGTACTACGTTGTGTTGGTTGCAGACGACGGACAACGTTGGTCGTGGTTGAGGCTTGCAGAGCAGGACGGAACCTGGAGGTGGACCACTGGGCGGGATGTACTCGGAGCAGACGGTGGGACCCGTGGAGCAGTGGAGCTATCTGTACCCACCCTTCAGCTGGGATTTCCAGTGGACAGCTCGGTGTAGCGGCTTTTACTTTACAGTTGTTGTTTTCCCTTTTGAGTTGTACTTTACTCTCAGTTTGGGTTTGTATACTGGCCCATTTACTTTTCCACACTTTCAGTTGTACTCTGTTTTTACTTAGTGTTTACTTTCTGCTCACTTACTCTGTGGTACTTGTTTACTTTACAAAGGCAATGCCTTCCCTTTTTACCGGGATTTACGCCTTGGTGCTAGTCTCCAGCCCCTGGCCTATGGAATGAGGGCTTGGGGTAGTCACGGCACGGGCCCCGAGGACGGGTCGTGACAAATTGGTATCAGAGGATGTTCGGTTCTACCACAAACTCTGATCTTTTCTATGTGAAGCAATAATGTTTAGCGTATTGAGTGTGGTTATCAGTCCAGGGAGTCCAGTTTTGGTGCGGCGGCCGATGTATCCGTACACCAGGACCCTGACTTCTGATTTCCGACATAATGCACGAAAACATTGATTGCGTGTGTGTTTCAATGTTTTCTTTGTGATTACTTTATATCATCTCACCAGGTATACTGTTCTGACCGTGGCGCACCTGTTTCCTTTTCAGGATGGCCCCACGATGACAGCCAGCTAGGGTTCCGAGAGTCAAGCGTGGCGACAGCCCACCGAGCGACAAGGCCTCGGTGTAGGGCCCTTTGTCAGCAGTGGCACCGGCGGTAGCACTACCCGTCGAGCCACCGATGCTTCCAGCACCAGCTGCTGACGATGCACGTCGCCTTGGAGCTCTGCACGAGTTCCAGCGCCAGCGACCGCCTAGGTTCCATGGGGAGACGGACCCCCCGGCAGCAGTGGACTGGCTGGAGGAAGTGGTATGAGTTTTTAAGCTAGTGAGGACACCTGCAGACCTCATGGTGATCCTCGTTGCGAGCCTACTGCACGCAGCAGTGGGCCGATGGTGGAGCTTGATGCTCCATGTGCATGATGAGGCATCTCTACTATGGACGGACTTTGAGAGCCTCTTCCGCTCGGAGTTCGTCCCAGCCACCCTTTGTGCGGTGTGTATCCAGTAGCTCCTTCAGCTGCGGCAGGGCAACATGATGGTCTCTCAGTACTCGGCGAGATTTACTGATCTCTCGCGCTACTCGACCGACATGGTACGAGACCCATTCTTCCGGGCCCGGACCTTCGAGCAAGGTTTGAGACACGATATCAGGGCATCGCTGATCTCCCTCAGCATACCGACTCAGACAGGAGTACTGGAGCGGGCCCTTTTGATCGAGAGCTTCCTTGCTGAGTCTACACCAGTGCCGAGACCCACCGCAGGGCGGCATATGGCAGAGTCATCTGGAGCAGGCAGTTGACGGATGACTCAGGGGTTCAGGTAGACCAGACCTTCAGGAAGACGACCTCAGGACACTGGATCAGCAGTGCGGGGCACACAACGAGGAGCCAGTCTTTCGAGAGGCAGACAGTGCTACTCGTGCGGCGGGCAGGGCCACATGGCTCGTGACTGCCCGACCCGCCGTGCCGAGGAGCAGCAGACGGTTGAGGGACCACCGAGGCAGAGGCAGAGGGTCGACCATGGCGGTCTGCAGGGAGGAGGTGGACGAGGCAGAGGAGCTGGCTGTGCAGCAGGTGGTGGGCGACGCTTTGAGGCTCTGCCACCACAACCACGAGGAGGTCCACCCCGACCATAGGGAGCAGGCGGGCAGAGACAGGCAAAGCTCCAGGCAGCAGAGGCCTACGACCATGGCGCACCCGAGATGATTCGAGGTACAATCTGTGTCTATTCCACCCTTGCTGCAGTACTTATAGACACAGGAGTGAGTCACTCTTTCATAGCCGCTGCCCTTGTTTGGAGCTTGGAGATTCCGAAAGAGCCGTTGGTTCGATCCTTATGGCTAGAGACTCCTACGAGAGCAGACTCAACGATTACGCACTGGTGCCGGCAGTGCGAGCTTACTCTAGGAGGCGAGATCTTCGGTTGGGATCTTCTTGTAGCAGCATCAAGGCCTTACGACGTCATCTTGGGCATGGATTGTCTATCTACGGTCCATGCATAGATTGACTGTTTTAGGTGCAAGGTGCGATGTGTACGCACCGATGGGAGTAGTTTCACCTTCACCGGCGAGAAGGAAGCCTTTGCAGCACAGGATGGACTTCCGCGGAGGAGAGGACAACCCATCACTCATCAGTTGGCTAGCCTCATCCTTGGAGCAGTTGACGTGCGGAGTCCTGGTTTTCCTGCAGTGGTGGATCAGTTTGCGGACGTTTTTCCCGACGACGTTACAGGGCTACCTCCTCACAGAGAGGTAGACTTTTATATTAACTTGTACCCTGGGATAGCCCTGATATCCACTCCAGCATATCGGAGAATGGGCATTCAGCTACTTGAGGAGGCGACGGAGCAGCTAGCCTCTTTGTAGATATCCTTCATGGATAGAGATGGAGCATCCTTCCTCCAGTCTCTCACAGTCACCCCTCCACTACTGCAGCGGGTCAGGGAGGCACAACGTGAGGACGCTGATTGTGAGACACGACGTGCACAGATATCCTCGAGACAGGCACCTGATGGTTTCTCCCTTGGAGCAGAGCAAGACATCCTTTTCAGAGGACGTACCATGGTACCAGTTGCTTTGCGAGAGGAGGTGCTGATAGAGTTTCACATTTCTCCTTTGGCGGTACATCCAGGAGTGGCGAAGATGTACCAGGATCTCAGACGACAGCACTGGTGGCCGGGCATGAAGAAGGTTGTAGCAAAGTTCGTTTCTCGATGCCTCACCTGCCAGCAGGTGAAGGCAGAGAATCAGGTACCAGCAGGCTTGGTACAGCCCTTGGAGGTCCCGGAGTGGATGTGGGACGGGATATCTATGGACTTCGTGACTGGACTTCCACGCACTTCCATAGGTTACGACTCCATCTGGGTGATTGTTGACCGAATCACCATGTCGGCAAACTTCTTACCCATCAGAGAGCAGGGCTCAGTGGAGATATTGGGACATCTCTACGTTCAGGAGATTGTGCGGCTCCATGACATGCCATCATCTATCATCTCCGATCGAGATGCTCGCTTTACTTCCCGGATTTGGAAGGGGTTGCAGGAGGCGTTCGGGACGCAGCTACGTCTAAGCACAGCCTTTCACCCTCAGACGGATGTTCAGACGGAGAGGACCATCCATACTCTCGAGGACATGCTCCGTGCTTGTGTCCTCGACTTTGGTCGTAGCTGGGAGGACCACCTACCCTTGGTGGAGTTTGCGTACAACAACAGCTACCACTCCACCATCGGGATGGCACCGTACGAGGCGTTGTACGGCCGACCTTGTAGATCTCTTTTGTGATGGGCAGACCCTGGGGAGTCAGCACTTGTGGGACCGGAGATGGTCCAGGCCACGACAGAGAAGGTCCAGGTCATCCAGGAGTAGATGAGGACAGCTCAGAGCCGGCAGAAGTCATACGCTGACAGGAGGCGGAGGCCACTAGATTTAGAGGTTGGTGACCACGTCTTCTTGCGGGTCTCACCTCGACGTGGTATTCGGAGATTTCGCCGAGGTGGCAAGTTATCTCTGCGCTTCATCGGACCCTTCCAGGTCCTCAGCAGGATAGGTGAGGTGGCTTGTCGCCAGGCTCTACCACCTCAGTTTCACCGGGTGCACGACGTCTTCCACATATCTCAGCTGAGGAGATACATGCATGACCTGACACACATCATTGACCATGGGGAGCTTGACGTTGACGATGGGGCGACTTTTACGGAGGTCCCGGTGGAGATAGAGGATCGACCGGAGCGAGTCCTACGTGGGCGATCGATTCCTCTTGTACGCATCAGATGGAAGCACGGGAACCTCCATGAGAGCACATGAGAGCGGGAGGCTCAGATGCGTGCTCAGTACCCTCATTTGTTTCCCTAGTTTTTGATGTATCTTTACAGGGACGTAACGCCCTGAGGTGGGATTAATGTAACGACCCATAAAATTCAAGGGAAATTTTTTCTTAATTTTCGTTGGAATTTTACAAGAACGCAGTTTCTAATGGCACCTGATTCCGAGGCCCGGAGTGCCCGGAATCAATTTCCGAAGTTTGGCTCGTGTACGTTCAGTGAATGAACGAGCGGGAATTTCTAACTTTTGAACCATTGCCCGGAATCAAATTCGGAGGGCACCGATGAACTCGTAGCGCCGCTATTCTCTTAAGGAGACCTTTTCCGAGGATGCGTTTATTGCGGGTTGAGAGTTAGTTTTTGGTAATTTAGAATAAGATAAATTAAAATTGTGGAATACAAATTTTATTTTAACTTGTTGGTTAACTTCTCCCAAAGGGAGTTAGAGGTGGGACCCACATCCACTTAACCTCCCTTGGGGGGATTAAGTGTGGCGGGGCCCACACGAAGCATAACTCTTCATCTTCTCTTTTAAAACTCCCAATAACCCCTCTTTAATTAACTTGACAAGTTGGGTTATTAAATAGGTGGATTTGTTTAATTTCAAACCTTTGAATTTCAAAATGGTTTGGCTGAGTAAATAAAATAAGACCTTAGCTTATTTTATTTGGGTTAGAATTCTCCAGAAAATCTTGCGAGAATTTGGAGCCTTCTTCTTCTTCTTCTTCATGCTTTGACGAAGAACACGAAGAACCTTCGAACATCGATGAAGAACGCCACGTTCTCGGGAATCATCTTCCGCGACGCCATATCCGCGACACCGTCGACGTCTTCTTCCGCGTCATCTCTTCCGCGACGATTTCCTGCGACAAAATTGTCGTCAAAGAACTTCGAATCCTCGCTTCACGACATCGACGTCCTTCTTTCGTGACGCCGACCACCGCGACGCGTCTTCCGCAGGTCATTGACGATCATCGTTCTTGAAACCGAGGTAGGGGTTTGTTGTTGATTATTTATTTATTCTCGTTCTTGGTTCTAGAATGACAAACTTGAGGATAAATGTTTAAGTGTTATCGTCTAACGAGAGGGGGGTCGGACCGCACAAACACGGCCGAATCCCCCATACTTTGTTCTTGAATATTATTATTTTCTTGTGGATGAACGAGATGGCGTGGTGCCGTCGCACCACGCGGGAATCGCACAGCTATAGTTGCGTGGCACCGTCGCGCCGCGCCGCGGGAAGATTATCAAGAACACGATGCTGTCGCGCCGCGTCGAAGGAAACCGAAGGCGCCGCGGCCGGAGCGGGGCCGCAGCGGAGGGGCGTGGTGCCGTCGCACCACGCCGGATGACGAAGGTCGCGGACGGTTCCGGGCCGCGGCGGAATGGGAAGACAGGCGGCCAGCCGGGCCACCGGTGTCGGAAGCCGGAAAGGGGACCGGCCGGCCACGACGGGCCGGCCGGAAGGGAGAAGAACCGGGGGAATTAATTCCCCCGGGTAGCCAAAACCGGTCCCCCATAATGGGGGGGCCGCGGTTACACCAAGGGGGGGGGGGGCAGCGCCCCCCCCCCCCCCCGGTTTTCTCAAAGGCAGGCCCCCACGAGGGGGGCCGTTTGATCCAAGGCGCGGCTTTCAGCCGCACCGCCAGCAGAGGAGGCGGGGGCTTTGCCCCCCGCGCGTGGCACCCGAGTGGCGCCCCGGCCGCGCCGCCATGTCGGGCCGCTCCGCTGGCCAGGTCGGGTCGGGTCGACCCGGTTCGGGCCGAACCAGGGGGGTCGGGTCGGGTCGGCCCGGACCCGGCCCCCCCATTTTCGAATCGAATTCGGTCTTTTGCACATAACTTGAGCTACAGACCTCTGATTGATGAAACGTCAGCGGCGATGTGATCCTTGGATCGAGACGGTCGATTTGGTATATCGCACTCAATGTTTCAGAATACTTTGAGTTCGGCCGGGTTGGTTCGTACACAAAACCAACCGGGCCCTCGGAGCAGAAACACTCATATCTTGAGCTACGGACGTCCGATTGACGTGCCGTCAGTTTTGTTGAGTTCCTCTTAGTGAGACAGATCTTTTGCAATACTCCGCCCGAGGTTTGGACGCAGGTGGAGTACGGTCGAGTTGGTTTTGCCTTAAAAACCAACTGGGACCATGGGACGAAAAAGCCAATAACTCTCAGACCGGGCGTCCGATCGATGCGCTGTCTGTTGCGTTGAGTTCCTGTTGGCGATACGGAACTTTTGGATACATCAACTCTGGACTTTGTGATAATTGATGTATCAGCTTCTCAGCTCGTGGAGCGGACCCTCCCGAACGAGCTTGCTGTGTGCAGGAACCCTAGTGCTGGCTGCGACTGTGACTACTACTGCTACTGCTACTACTATTGTGACTGCGACAACGACAGTACATAGATCCTTGGTGGACTCGGTGACGACTACAACACTCCGCGATCCTACGTGGATCAGTGCTATAGGTCTTGTGTGGGCCCAATCTTGTGTGTGTCTGATCCTGTGTGGGTCATTTCGCTCAGCGGTCCTGTGTGAACCAGCGCCTACAGGTCCCGTGTGGGCCCGATCCTGTGTGGGTCTTTGCGGGGGTTAGTTACCTATCTATCCTTCGTGGGTCCGACGACTTAGATGGATCATAGATCATCTTTATCGTCTTTCGATGAAGTATACATGTGTGAGCTGAATCCTGTTGCTTTCCTGTGTGGATTGTGTTGTGCTATCCTGTGTGGATTTCGTTTTGCTTTCCTGTGTGGAATACGTATACTTTCCTACGTGGACTGAGTTGTACTTGGGCTCGGATGTTGGAGCGTATTGGAATTGATGACTTAGGTATATGTATGGGCATATACCTAAGCAGTGTCGGATGTTACATCGTGTTTGTATCTCACCATTGTGGTTTATCCTTTGTGGATTTTGGGAGACCTTAAGGGGTCTCGGGGTCCCTACTGAGTAGCTTATACTCACCCCTGCACGGGCTATGCCCGCACTACGTTGTGTTGGTTGCAGACGACAGACAGCGTTGATCGTGGTTGAGGCTTGCAGAGCAAGACGGTACCTGGAGGTGGACCACTGGGCAGGACGTACTCGGAGCGGACGGTGGGACCCGTGGAGCAGTGGATCTATCTGTACCCACCCTTCAGGTGGGATTTCTAGTGGACAACTCGGTGTAGCGGATTTTACTTTACAGTTGTTGTTTTCCCTTTCGAGTTGTACTTTACTTTTAGTTTGGGTTTGTATAATGGCCCATTTACTATTCCTCACTTTCAGTTGAACTCTGTTTTTACTTAGTGTTTATTTTCCACTCGCTTACTATGTGGTACTTTTTTACTTTACAAAGGAAATGTCTTCCCTTTTTACCGAGATTTACGCCTTGGTGCTAGTCGCCAGCCCCTGGCCTATGGAAGGCGGGCTTGGGGTAGTCACGGCACGGGCCCCGAGGACGGGTCGTGACATGATCTCACCCCTTTCTATGTTTTATTTTTCCTAGGATGTGAAAATTTATATTATGACTGAACTGTTTGGATAGTCTAAGGGAAATGAATGTGGTCAAAGGAGACAATGTTGTTGTTGTTTTTCTTTTTATAATGTAATGTAAAACTTATGTTTTTATCAAGTACATCAAAGGATACTAAACTGATCGATCATTCCATATTTGATCTCTTGTGATCATGAAAATGTTATGTAATAATGCAACTACTCTAGGTAACTAGGGTCGGGGAATTATAGGTTCAACTGTAGAAAAGCACCCAAAACACACCCAATATTATCCAAAATATCCCAAACATCACTTGTATATTTATATACATAAATATAAAATATATATGATTGAGTACCAAAAGTAGTGGTGAAAAATTCACCACACCATTGGTCTTTCCATTCCTAGAATGTAGAAAACCACCATTTCCCTGAATGATTTCAGCCCATTTCCCTTTTATTTTCTTCTCGCGTTCCTAGGTATCTTCTTAAATTGGACCAAGGTTCCAAAAATTCTGCACTAGAATGACGCATTTTCTATGAAAGACTTTATCATGAATATCCCCAATCCACAAAGGGATATATAACAATAAATCACATGGATGTAGGTCAGCATGATCCCATCTGGTCACATTGTCCCGGAGGTGTTGATAATTTTTCAACTGAGATGCATGGAACATATTATGAACCATACTAAACCATGATGGCAATGGAAAATGTTATTAATCCTCACCAACCAATCCCAGTATCTCAAGGGGAATATGTATTGGGGAGGTAACTTTACCTATTTCCAAAAATGATGATGTCCATGTCTTGGGGATATCCTAAAGAATACATGATCACTTACTGAGAATGAAGATAGCCATCGATGATGATATGCATATGATTTATGTCCACTCTGATCTGTCTTCGTTAATTTCATAAGAGAAAAAATTGTCTCGGATGTTTCCTTAACAAGGCTTGACCCAACTAGTAAAGTCTCACATGTTTCTACCCAAACAAATTGGAGAACTAAAAGGAAGCCCATATAATTATTTGAAATGAGAAATATGTATCAAGGACTGATAGTTATTATTATATAAAAACTCCACCAATGGAATGTTTATTCCTCATGAGCCACCAAAATCCATTAAAAATCCCACAATAGGTTCGTCAACATTTAATTGCCCATTCAGATTGGTCATCTGTCTAAGGAAGATAGGTCATACTCATAGTCAACTGAGTCCTAAGGGATTTATATGAGGATTTCCAGAATCAATACATAAACCTTGGATCTATATCTAATATGATCAAAACTAGTAAACCATGTCACTTTAAAACTTATCAGATACAGATTTTTGATAGATCCTCTACATTGTGAGATTCATGAATAGGTATGAATTGAGCCAAATTGGTATGTCGATCCAGAATCACCCATATCGAATCAGGTTTCAAAACTATTCATGGGAGGCATGTAAGAAATCCCAAGATATTTTATCTCATTTCCATATAAGGATAGGTAATTACTGTAATATACCTACTGGTCATTGTTTCTCTACCATAACCTATATAAAAATTAAGCATTTTGAAAAAAAGTCAACAACCTTCCTTTTCATTCCAACCCAGAAAAAACTGAATTTTCAACACCATAATCATTTTTTATATTCTAGGATACAACTCCCCGCCTAAATTGTGGTAATAATAAATATGTTTATCTTGAAAAGGCATAGGTACATCCAACTAATTTCTGAACCACAACATTGAATTGTTATCCATATCACATCCCTAAATGGTCTCCCCGTTATTCAGTTTTGTACTCATAGTACGAAATTTTGAATTGTATATTTTTGCCACCATTAGCATATTTACTAAATAAAAAGAAGTGTAACTAGAAATAAACCTACAACATCACCTTGGTATTCACATATCACATGCATTTCCTCTAGGACTGATATCTATTGCCACTCATCTGAAGACTCTTTTTCCAAATGAGAAAATGAATTTAAACTTAATGCATCAGCAACCAAATTTCAAAAACCCAGTTTATACATCAAGTCAAATTCAAAAGTTTATAGATATTCTGTCCATATTCTTTTCCTCAAATTTAAATCTCATTGTGATAAAATATGTTTCAAGCACTTATGATCTGTAAACATAGTAAATTTATCATCAAGGAAGTAATGACACAATTGTACAATGAATAAACGACTATCGCTTACTCCAAATCATGTATTGGGTATTTTTCCACATGAATCCATATCTGGCGTGATCCATAAGAAACAACATTTCCTACTTTGATGAGAAAAAAACACCAACCCAGATCCCGAAGCATCATAATAAAATACATACCCTATTCCAAATTCTGAAAATATCATGAATGGTGTGGATGTAATGTGAACATTCAGCACTTGAAAATATTTATAACCTTCTTCATTCCACTGTAATGGAACATTATTCTTCATCAAATCCATCATAGACAAACATAGTGATGAAAAATCACCAAAAAACATAGGTTACAACAATCTAGACCAAAAAAATCCAACTCTCGAAAAACATTCTTCGGTGGTTGATAAGAGATAAAATCATTTATCTTCTCTGAATCCCCTGAAAAAACCATCAATAATTCACATTTGCATGAAATTTTACCTCTAGTATCAAAAAATAAAAATTTAATAATTATTCTTATAAATGATAGATTCTTAATATTTGTTATACTATCACCATGTGTTTCTCATGCTCAACCTCTATCCTTGAATACATAAAAATATAATCCACAAACACCACTATAAAAGAATACAAATATAGGTGAAATATATGATTAATCAATTAAATAAATATTTTTGGTGTAATCATAATACTAATAGGAATTACCATGTATTCATAATGTCCATATCTTCTTTTGAAAGCTATCTTAGGGATATCATTTTTCTGATCTCACAGTTGGTGATATCCTAATCGTAAGTCAATCGTAGAGAACCATTGAGCTCCCATAAATTGTTCAAATAGATCATCTATGTGTGTATGTGGATATATATTCCTTATCATAACATGATTAAGCATATGATAATACACACACAACCTTAGTGTTCAATCTACCTTCTTAATGAACTAGACTGGTGCTATACATGGATATGTTCTCAGCCGAATGAAACCGTTTATTTCCAACTCATTTAAATACACTTCCAACTCCCTAAATTCAATTAGTTCCATTCAATAAGAAGAATGTGAGATTGGACTTGTCCCCAGGAGAAGATCAATCATAAAATCAACATACATTACCTGTGGAAACCTAGTGGAAACACATTGGGAAACTAGTCAACCAATACTAAAAAAAATTGTATTATTGAACTTTTCCATCAATTCTAATGTTAGTTCTAAAAATTGGTATGATATCATTCCAACTGATGGTTTCAACAATACTGTTACACATACTATTACACTCCTTTATCCTCTAAAGAGATGCTTGATGCCATCCTCAATCTCAAACCTAACTATAATATGATAACATTCAATGTGAGCATTGAACGGTATCAAGCAATCCATACCAAGTATTACATAATAGACATTCATCTCCAGCATAGATAAATTCCATTTTAACTTGGATACATCAACTATTATATACCATCCTATACACACAAATTCTCATAATTATCATTTAAAAAGATGAATTTTATGTTTTATCACAGAGGTAATCATATAAAGTTTTAAACTCAGAAATTATACAATGTGATAAGAAAGAAATTAATAAATTACATCAGAATAAAAAAATTACATAAGGGTATAATTAGAAAAGAATCAATCATCTAACCATAGATGGCACATCATGATCATCCAAAATCACCTACTCAAATCCATATAATTTCCTCGTCACTATGACTTTTTCATTATAGGATTTTTGAGATTTAGTTTAATGAGGATTCATGGTATTACAAGAATCTCCATTTCTAGATATGTTCTAATGATGATATCAATTATTCTTCCCTCACACGTTCAAATCATACAACGCCTACAACACATGAGAAGTGTCTCATGAACCTGACATCGGAGCACTGCAAAAATAGCACTAAATATGTCCCATATTTTTGAATTTATGGAATTCTCTTGGTGGTTATTCACACTCTCCCTTCATGTGGTCTAAGGAAACACATGGGAATCTTTCCACTTTTGTGGTGGGTCGTGAACGAAGATTCACCGATCTAGCCATATGATTCTGATTCCCACTCCCACCATGGAAATATATTTCCATCTTCATTTTTCCCCTGTCACTAGATTTCCAACCAGTTTCTAGGAATATCATCATAATTCCTCCTCCCATAGCTTCATAAATGTCCCTTTCAGCCACTTTTACTCTGTCGATGATCTCTATATAGTCAATACAAATCAATCTTTGAGTGAATATCTTACCTTTTCCTAAATTTAATGATGTTTCCTTCAAGGATTCCCCAACCACAACATCAGGTGAAAACTTCACTAAATTCATGAATTTATCCACATACTTTGTGAAAAAAAAATATTTTCTTACTTCAGGCTGAAGAAGTATGGTCATTAATTGAATCTTGAACATGTGAGGATAGAATCATTTTTTGAACTATTCCTTAAAATACTCCCAACCACGGCCGTTATCCACATTAGCCTACACAAATAGTTCCCCCAATTGGTGTGTCGAATCTGTAAAGGGCCAAAGTATTGGTGTGTATTAAAACATAGTAGGTTTTCCATAATGACTTCTTGACTTGTACCTCTAGGATATAAAATTTAGCTACATTTTTCTAAAACATTTTATATAAAAGAATTTTTAAAACAGTTTATAACTGAATATAATTAAATTCCAAAGTAAAATTTTTTTCTAGAAAAATGGAAATTTCCATGGAAAACAACCAAAAAATACTTTAAACCCTTTCAAAAATTATATTTTGGCATAACCATTCTATTCCACATATCCCCACAACAAATCGTGAATGCATTATTATGATAGTCCCAAACTCATGATTGGTTTCTCGTAGATCTACCAAGTCATCTCAAGGTAATTACTTCATGTGTTCCCTTATACCATTGGAATCCAGAAAAACATTTTGTTTCAGTTGAGCCTCGTAAATGTATTATGGACACACGACACTGAGTATGCCCAAAAAATATGCCAAAAACCATAAAATTCTAAAACAATTTCAAAAAAAAATTTATTAGAAACTTTTATTCCATAAATCAACCTAACATACTATTTTAAAATAATTTATCAAATCATGATGGAAAAAAATTCACAATTTCACACAAAATCTAAATCCATCAATAAAAAATGTTTCACCATTCTTTGGACATCAATTTCTCAATAAACATCATTTAATTAAATCAATTGAAACCAATCCATTTAGTTTTAGTAAGATGAGTCATAGGAGAATCAAAATACATTAACAGTTTTAGAAAAAAAGATAAATTTAATGAAAAACATCAAAAACAGGTCGAATCTCCACAATCCCACCCTAAATCTCTTTACATATCAATAAAAATAACAAATATAAATATATTTGGAATTCACCACCTTAGATCTACCGACAATGGGTGTAGATCTAAGAATCCAAGTGGGAGGGGAATGTATATCTAAGGAACCCATCATGAAAAATGAAAAATTAAGACTTTCTATATGAATAATACATCAAATCATAAATATAAGCCTTAAAATCCAATACCAGTCGATGGGAGGACCTTACCTGATAGTTGAGAGGGAAAAAATGAGTTTGGTCTGTTTTAGGGGAAAAAAGAAATAAAATGCTAGGTCCACCTAGATCCACTTTCTTAGGATCTATTTTTTTTACCGCACATAGATTTGACTCATGGTTTTGTAAATTTTTAGTTAATTATGAACTATCCCTTTCCCCAAGCATTGTACCTTACATGGTTGTCTCACATGGTTTCCAAAACATGTGCTAACAATCCCAAATCCCACTATCTCGAGTAGCAAGATTTCTCCTAGATTTCTCATGGTTTAGAAAAACCATGCACTTCCCATGTTCCTTCCCCTTTGCCTCTATCTCACTATGCATGATTTCTTGGAGATGTTTCATGATTTCCCAAAAACATGAACTATCTATGAACCTATAGAAATGCCAAAAAATGCACCAAAAGTTATCCAAACACTCCAAAACATCACCCATATAAATTATATACTTAAAAAGACTATGTAAAGGGTTACCTATCAAAAATTGGGGGTGATACCTCAAATATGGGTATATTTCATTATAATTTTGAAGAAATTTTCCATCATTGATACCTATGTAGTGATAAATTCAATAGATGATCGAATAATTGAGTTAATAAGATTATTGACTATTATAATGCCAAAATCCTTCAATACAATCTTATAAGTTGTGATCTATATGTATTAGCTCTTGAATAATATGAAGATAATAAAAATAAATTTTTTCGATAGATCAATGAAAAAAATATTGAAATTGAACACAGTGTAAAAGATGTCAACATTGACTAAAAAGAAGTTGAAGATGTGGTTTATGAGAGAGAAAAACAAAAATTTTAAATTCTGAAGAATCTTGTCGATGCATATATTATTATTGCAAATTATTATGTACTAGTTTATAATAGAAGAATGATATATTTTGATGATCTAGTTTATATATTCTCTAAATTTGAGGAACATTTTATGGTTGAACACTTTTGTGAAAGTAACATATAGAAGCTATGGATGAGAATATAAATCTAATTGATATGAATGTAAATTGAGATATTTATCCAAACAAAGTTTATAGAAATTTCCTTATTACAATGTGGGGTTTAATAAAAATTTAAATACTCAAGGAAAAGTTGTCAAAATATATATATACTTATATAATAAGGGTACTCTCGAGTTAAAGAGGTTGATTTTAGGGAGTCATTTCCTCTAGATACAATACATGAGTCCATAAAAATGTTTCTTATATTGGAATCATATTGATAATACAAAACCTATTATATGGATGTAAAATATTCATTTTTTGATGGATAGTTTTAAAAGGAGGTATATATTGAAAATACCTCGTTTTTGTGCTTGGAAATGATAGACCTAGAGTATAAAAATTGAAAAATGATCTTTGTGGCCTCAATAAGGCATATGATCCCATTGTTAATTATTTTATAACTATTTTAATAATATTATATTTAAAAAAAGAATAGTTAAAGATAACTCGTATAATGATTAAATGAAGAAAGGTACACATATTATATTTTTATATATTTTTTATATCATTTTAATGTGATAATGAGAATTTCTATCATGATTTATCAAGCCAAATAAAGTATTAGTTTTATATTTCCATACATTTTGAGTAGAGATACAACATGGGAATACAAGTCATGAAATGGGAAAATTTTATTTTTTGATCTTAAGAATTTTTTTCTAAAGTGTTATTGATAAATCAGAAATAGAAATATAAAATCCAACGCATAATCTTTTTCAAGTAGAAAAAAAGATATCAAAATATAATAAAGGTGAAAATGTAAACAAAATATATTTAATATGTCTGATATGTAGAATAACTTATCTTATATATTCCAAAATAGATATTTATTTTTTAGTTGTCTCTATGGTAGATATTAGACTGCCCTAAAGGGGTAATATATTATGGTTTCCAAAAGAGTCTCATGATTTATTAAAGAGACAATGATCTATTATAAATAGTAAAATAAGGGAAATTATTTTAAAATGTATATATTTACAGATACTAATTGGGAAATTGAATTTAATATATAAGGACAACTTTATGTATAATTTTCTTTATGGGGGAAACCATTGTGAGTTTTAATGGTGAGAAATAGAAATATATTACAATAAATACTAGTTAATCTAATATTTATTCTTGCTACTCATGACTATACTCAAATCATTATATTAATGTAGAAGATGTATTATTTGATGAAGAATGTTCACAAATCTCTCATAATTAATTATGATAATAAAAGTTCTATCTACCATTAAAAAAATACATTGCAACACTAATGGTCTTTGAATATAGATATCAGAGAAAATTTCAAAAATATAATGTGTCCAGTGGAGACATCAATATAGAATATGATCAAACCTAATACTAGATATATTATATTTTCACCAAGGCTATCCTAAATGACATGTTTGGTAACCTGAGTAAAAAATGTATGTTCATCACCACCCACAATATTAGAAATAATTGTGGGGGGGGGACTGAGCCTTAGATTTGATTTTCAAAGGTGGAGAATAATTTTAATAAATGAATACATGTATTCTAATTTATGTGTATTTGTTTCCATTTCTATTAGTGGTTTATTTCATTATAAATAAGGGGTATTTTTTTAATATTATGACTTCATGTATTGAGGGGCGAGCACATTATCACATGGGAAAAATATTGTTTTATGCTAAGGGGTAGAGTCCTCTTAAAATACTACTCAAACTCATGGTGGGGTTTTAAAATGTATTTATGTTTGAAAAAATATATTTTTTTTTTGTGAAAATATAACGAGAAGTTGAAAAATAATACGATTTTTCAAACATGTTTTCTGATATTTTTAAAAATATAAAAGTAGTGACTGAATTGACATTAGAACATTGGGAGAAGTTTTAATTTGTTATCAACCAAATATAGAATGTCTTATAGTAGGATTAATTTTTTTTATTCATAGAAATAACATGATTTCTTTTCTGGAATCTAGAGTCAAAAATAGGTTAATATGGATTTTCAATTTGAGAGTATAAATTAATAATGGAAATTATCCAATGAATATGATAATTTTCATATTAAGGAGTCATTTATTATATATAGCTAGGATTTGAGATATTTGGAAAAGGTATTTAACCTAATTAAGAATCCCGTACAAAAAAATTAACTATGTTTAGTAGATTTCTCTGTGCATATAACATTTAAGTGTATTTTGGGAAGGTGAAATTTCCTGTGTGAGCTACCCATAAGATAATTTACGTGAACCTAGTTGATTTAAGATTAATATATGATAATTTAATTAAACACATATTATTTGGAATTATCATAAGGGAATTAACCTATAAAAAAGTGTTTAACATGTATGATATTCTAGAGCTATGTATAAGTGAATCATAACATAAGAAGGGTATGTGAAGGAAATACAGAGTACTATATGGGTAACACTAACTAATTTTGACCTATATAAAGTATATAAAGTGTGTTTCCATAATTTGAAATCTTTTATAGAGAATAAATATAATGATTCATTGATGTTCTTGTACTTCCAAGTAATCATTGTATCCATCAAGATCCAGTATTTAAGAATAGTATCAATGGATATTTAACGGAGGTTTTATGATATTGAGTTTTACTATATTTCAGTAAGCTTTCATTATAAAATATTAAAAATCATTTATTGTGAAAGGTACTAATATTTTTTAAAAAAATATAGACTGAGAATGCCAATACAACTGAAAACAAATAGATTCCAAAATTGGAAATAATATTCACATTCAATGTGATAATTTATAAATTAAAAATAAAAAAGGTAAATAAATTAAGAAATTTGCATAGAATCCTACAAAATACTGTATTGAAGAGAGAGAGTACATGAATATTTTCAAATGACCTACATATTCAATTTATATGGAAGTAAAATTTTTCTATTTTCTACTACTATTAATTTAGATGCTTTCTAATGAGAATAAAGAATACCAATTCATGTATTCATGATCTAATGAATCAGTTTTTTATTCTGATCTAATGAGATAAATCGGGATCTATTGTTGTTCGGTTTCATTTGTTCTAGTAGTCATTAAACATTAAGAATAATATCTTGATTAGACTATAGTAACATCATAATACACATGAAAGATCTAAAATTATTAATAAAAAATTAAAAATATTTTAGATTAAGTGGTTCTTATCCAAACAACTCCAAGCATTAAAGTCATTGGAAGTAGATTACACATTATATAAAAGAGAATTTGATGATACCTTCACAAAAATTATGTTCTGATATTATGAATTTCAAAACAGAATAATTTTATTGTGATAAAAATGTCATGGTATTCCATAAAGTTTGAACATGAGAATAATTAAGCTCTCACATCAAGGACGATCATTTTAAAATTCAATGTTCTTATACTTGTCTATATTATTCTTGTATATGTGTGAAGATTATATTTTAATTGTGAATCAATACTTTAATCAATATCAAGTGTTTTATTACAATGAAATTATTTATCAAAAGAAAAATAGTTTCTATTAATTCAACCCCTCTTAAATGTAACCTTACGTTTCTGGTTTCTAGTGACATGCATCGTTGTGGAGGATATTCTTAAACTAAACCAAAAGATAATTAACACTAAATATACCCTACTAATGAGTGGGAAAATATTATCACCATGCTACCTTCAACCTGAAGATGATACCTTATTATAAAACTGACTCTGAAACTTCTCATGTGTAACCTTAAAACCCCGTGATCACTCAAATAGAGGGACTTGAACTTCCAATATGGTCATTACAATAGGAAAACTAGAAAATCTATCTAATTATATTCTTAAAATAAAATTGGCCAAAAAATATCAATATCCCGTATACACCACTCTCTATCTGAACTAGAGACTAATAACTCATACATCTATCTCCTATGATATTGAAATTCCAGATACAATTTACTCGATGAATCGTCATCTTTTAGATCAACTTATATATGATAAACTAGAGTATCATGTTTCAAAATCCCAACATAAAAAAACATTAGGACACTAACCATTATCCATCCAATGAACACAAAAAAATTACCCCTATTACTAGGTAATAGATTTAATTTAAAACATTTAATTAAAACCATTTTAACATCCAAAATAGAGTTTCACCAATTTAAACACATGCCTATTATGTCTGATGTGTGTACCAATCCCAAAACCTTTCCCTTAGACTATTATTATCACAAATTTATTTATGATTAGTAAGATTAATGTCCTTTCATTTGATATATTGTTTTAATATATATATTTTTCATATTTTGGGTCCTACATTTGGAAACTCCAATATATTATGTTCAATGTGACATTACTAATATATGAATGTTTTTTAGCAGTGTGAATTCTATTCTAGTTTGAATATAAATATTTATATTTCTTATTCTAATGATATTATGAGAGGTTATTTTATTGTTAGATATGGATTTGGTTTGATGCACTTTTCATTTAGGGATTATTATGGTCTTAGAAATACTTTGTAAGTGGAGACTCAAGCCCTTTATTATGGTATATTCTATATTTAGGCTATGGACCGTTCTTTCAATATTGTGGAATCCAGTTCAATACTTCTTGTCAATTATATGATATGTATGGAAGAACATCAAAAGAATATTTCCAATAAACATAGAGATGGTAAAAGTTTATATAATCCTAATAGTAAATTAAAAAAACATTCCCATTGGGTAATAAGGAATTGAATATCTTGGTTTCCAAAGGTGATTTGTATCGGCGTATTATGATTTGATCATTTGAAGGATCCTTACCTACTAATTGTAAATAAATTATATGTGAGGATTCCCTTAGACTCCATCAATTTAGACCCGTGTATATATTTCTTATTGATTCATTACTTTTCATATTATTAATAAAAAAATTATTTTTCAGTTAGTCATATAGTTCCCAATCCAATCCCATGAAATCCCCAATAGCTCCTAAATGAAAAATGCATCCCAACTGTCATCTAAAGCAATGATTCCACTCTATCAATACAACTACATGAGCTATTAAATTCATGTCTGATCAAAAAATATACCTCTAAAATATATAACAATATTATATTAAAGATAATGGGTACCATATTGATATAGTATGTTTATTATTCACTAAAATATTTCATGAAAATATGAAATAATAATACTAAATCATTGGTATATAAAAGTTATAATGACATGTTATGTTTCCAAAGGTCATCTTAACCCCAACATGACTAGTTCTCTCACGAGAACCACATGAAATAATAATAATATATTATCCAATAGTTTGCATGTGTGTCAATATATATATATATATCAAGAAGGTTGTAGGAATTTATTTCCCCTATGATATATTTTACCTCAAATCCTAATAAAATCTTGACATTCTCATCCCTTGTCAAAATTTTCAAATATTGCATAATACATAATAACCACACACAACAATCATAGAATTTTACTATATACCAAAACCACAATCCACATAGCAGAATTTGAAACCACATACCACCACACAACAAGATCACTAACTTGTTATCAAACCATGGGGACATCACCTCATCAACCCAACAAAACAAAAATATTTCCACAATACCTCTAGAAGAGAGGTATGAGAGGGGGATTAGTCATCCATCCATATCAACTATATCCTATTGGTTATGAAAAATAACTTGGGAAAAAAATATCCTATGGGGTTTGGTTGTGTTACCAGACTTAAGTGATGGTATATGAGAAATAAATTAATGTTAAATAGATATGGTAACACAACATTTCATGCAAGGGTTCACTTTCAAACCACAATTCCAAAACTACATCCCATCACTACACTGTTTCAAATATATTTTATCAGTCACTACCACCTATAAAAATAACATGGACCACTAATAAACTAATAAAAACATATTAGAAAGAATCACAACTAGATTATTCTCATTCATATATTGTTAAAAATTAGTCATTAACCATTTAGTAATCACATTATGTTCATAATTCATATTTATTCTAATAACTACATCTTCAAATAACCATTTTCACATCACACCATATTTCAATTTCCCCATATATCCTCCATCACTCCAATTTATCACATCCATAGGTTCATCATTCAACAAAAACAGTTGTCTTTTCCCATTATTCTATTAATTAATATTGTTCCAAAAATATATATATCCCAAGGTAATTATGACAAAAACCAAATCAACATATAAAACCAACATATCTACAAAACACATAAAACCCCATTACAACACTGTTTCAATATTTCTAGTAACAACAAAATAACATCCTCTACCATAATAATCTAAAAAATATAAAACATCTATGGAAAAAATGAAATGGAAGACACAAATTAACACAACAGTAAACAAAAAACCTATTTTTATCGTACATTATCATTTAATATTAATTAATTCCAAATATTAAAAAATTAAAAATAATTTAACATATATTTTAACTTTTTATAGTAAAATTTTAAAATCCATTATGTAATATAAAAATATCCATGTATATAAAAAATAATATTAAAACACCATAACATTCTTGACACAACAATAATGAAATAATAACTCAATAATAATAAGAATGCTTGTAAATAATATTCATTTCACATCAAGAATTAGATTTTAATGCAATTATTATAATAAACCATACATTATATACACTGATATTACTTCAAAATTAAATAATATTCTTTAAAAAATATAACAAATCCATGAGAGGACTGTATAGTTATAGTGTTTTTAAAAACTGGGAACCATAATCAATTGGTTCATAAGACTTCTTCATTGGCCTAAAAAAATTTCATCATTACTAGGCCTCTTTTTGAAATATCTTACTTAATACATTTCATTATGGCCTATGTAACACCCCAACCCCAGAAGCCTAGAGTCTATGCATTATTACATAGCATTGGATTGATCACAAAAGATCATGTCTCGAATGACCGATTAGTTTGGTAGTTTTTGAAGTACTAGATAAATTCATAAGGTTTACATGACATCTTAAAATGAAGAACTACAACAACATTGTTTCCATAGAAAAACTGAGATTCCATAGACTATCCCTTTAGGTGAGTCATAATATACATATTTCCATCCATGGAAAAATAAAACATAGAGAGTTGTGAGAACGAATGCTCAGTAATGAAAACAATATAGCGGAAGCATTCATAAATAAGAATAATCATTTAAGGAAATGTATAAGACTAAAACAAAAGCCTCTTAAACATGAACTTCAACATAATATGGAAAAGATAAATCAAAATAATGAAATTTACATACTCACATGGATATTCTAATAGTATAATAATCACATGCAATATCAATAGCCACATTCATAATGATGGAATGAATAATGCCAGACTATCATAACCACATAGTCAAGGCCTTATGCCAAGACTACAAATAAAATCTTGTTAAGGCCTTAATCCAAGACACTAGTTTCTCTCATGAGACCTACTGATGCATTGTGGAGCTAAAATAACCTCCACCCATCCCTTACTAAGACCATAGAATTCTTCATATGAAAAGGTTTAAACATTACATAAACATTCATATTAAAACTGGCATATGAAATGTCAATAGTTTTTCCCTAAACCATGATGGAATGAAGTAACACATCCAAATTCAAACATATCACAAAACCTTCAATACAATATGGATTTTTTGTATTATAATAAGTCAAATTCAAAGAAACTTAAAATCCATCAAAGGATGTTGACATAGATGAAAACAAAACCTTTTTAGAGAAATATCTCACTCTTTTTTGAAATAATTTAAAATTCACGTAATTATAAAAAAACATTTATATTTGAAAATATTCTTATAATCTTGTAAGGGAAGATTTGACGATGTAATAATGGCAGAAAATAGCCGCACCCACCGTATATGTTAAAAAAACTATCTTACCTTTAATTTGTCAAAAAGGTCAAAAGTACCTGGTTTGGAAAACAACGGAAATATTATTTTCAAACCATTTTATAAGAAATAAAACAAGGGTATAATTAACATTAAACCGCAGTCTAGTAAATAGTAAAAATGTTTTGGAATACATTTTTATGAAACATGGAATGGGATGATAAAGAGGTCCTAATAGATACATACGTAAATACAACCTCGGATAATAAAGATATTGTGAAATTAACCCTTAACTTATTCTTTTCCTTAGTCTGGGGTAGGTTAACCTTACCTATAATGGTGAAATAATTTTTATTAAATTATAAAAGAAACATATACATTATTATGATATCATATATGATATTTTAACATTGCTTTGTTAATAATATCTTACTATTATCATCATTTCAGGTGTTAACGGATTCAATTACCTTTATATTCTTTATTATGTGAGTCATATTTGTAATGAATGGGATGTATCATATTCATAACCAGAATTATATAAAGTATTTAGATATTATTTTTTACCATCAAAAGAAAATTTTTCTTGAATGGTTACGATGAGGAATGAATCTCATCGCGTTCATGGAGACAGTAATCTGTACGTACGCACGAGTGACAATATCATTCTTTTGATATTAAAATAATATATATTTGGATGTTATATAATATATAAATAATAATTATAATGTTATTTTATTATTTACACCAATTAAACATCATTATTATACCCATCCAAATAATAATGTATTGAATAACAATTACACGAAGACTTTGAGACAGTAATCCGTACGTACGCACGTATGTGGACATGTCATCAAAATAATGTATAGAATATTGAATATGGTTGTACCATATTCATAATAACATCACAGTATATAGAAGATACTGGATTTATTATATTACAATGGAAACAACAAATAAAGAGGAAGTAGAAGAATAAATGAACTTGAAAGAGGTGATGAAATTTTTACCTATTCTTTAGGATCTTTATTTTTATTTGATCAAAAGGGCTCCATATGTTGGTTTTCAGACTAATGGAGGGACTCTAGGATGATGGGAGGTCAATTTAGAGGGTATTTGGGCAGGGTTTGGCCGATCTAAATGGATTTTAAGGTGTTAATTAGAGAGAAGATGGAGTTCCATTTTATAAGTGGGGTGCGGGGCACCTTAGGAAAAGCAAGGAATATTATTTTATTATAAAATCATTTTCTATTTGTAATTTTTCTAAAATGGATTACATAAATGATAAGGTGAGTATGAGTCTAAAACCACTCAACCAATAGGTTTCACAATGGTTTGGCCACTATATTGACTTTATTTTTTAGATTTAACTCTTAGTTAAATAGTTTGACATTTACCATGTCTCTTTGTATTTTTATATTATATGGTTAATAAACATACTATATACTTCCAAGAGAACACCAAAATGGTTCATTAATTATACACCTATCATTATAAATGCCTTTTTGATGATCCTTATATTTTTAGGAATAGACTATCAATTAATAATATAATATTTGTTTTAAAAACACTTTTATGTCAATTTTGACACTATTTGGTATTTTGTTTTTTCTAAATTCATAACAACATTATTTCTTAGAAAAAAAATCATATAACCAACCCTAATATGTCATATAAACCTATAATATTAATTTAATTCAAAAAAATGCTCAAATTATATTTATTTGGATATTTATAATATCAACTATTTTAATATTTCCTTAATTAGGTAATTACTGCATCATCATTGTGTCGTAAATAAATTAAATAATTTAATGTCTAAAAAATTTAAATAGAATACCATTATATATGAAATCTTTTTATATTTCTATTTAATATTTATAGTTTAATTTATCTTATATATAACCTTATATTAAAAATGATTTAGTTATTAAACATTGATTTTAACTCTTTTAACTCTTCTTTAAATAAAATAATAATAAGTATCCCAATCTCATCCAAGTTGACCAAAGATGTTAATAATTTATTCCTAAGGTTGATTTTGGTTGAATTATAATAATCCAATAGAATTAGTACATTTGTTAGGGTAATAATAATATCATTTTTACCCTTTAATACCCTATTTACTTTTAACAATGGTAAATAAAAGTAAAAAGTTAATATTCACCAAAAATTATTTTCATCTTATTGAACCATATTTTTCTTACTGATATCAATAGTGTCTCTTGGATTTTTGAAATTCCACTCATAGAAGCGGTAAAATTATGTTTTATGTCAATTTTCAAATTCTCCTATGAGGTGGGTAAAAAACGGTGAAAAGTTCAATAAAATTTTTAAATATCTAAATATATTATAAACTAACTCCAATGAATTACATTGAACATATATATGTATTAGGTATATATTTTGACCTAAAATAAATTTAAATAAAATAAATAAATTTTTAAATAAAAATTCGATTTTAAACCATAACTTATTGTTTTTCACTATTCATCGAAAATTGAAAATTTTCAAAAAAAAATACAAAAAACTCACCCTATGCTAGTTTCAATATTCCAAATCCAAAAATGAAGTCCATTTTAAATGATAAAATTTATAAAATTTCAAAAAGTGGGTATTACTATTCATAACAGCTAGTTTGATTGGTTGTGGTGTGTTAGAACTCAATGTTGCGTACAACACATGTTACTGTATTATTCAAAAAGAAGTGTACCATGGAAGCGTGGGGTGTCACATTCTCCCCTCCTTCAAATAATTTTGGACTAAAAATTTCTAGAATATTACTATATGAAAAGACTCGAGTGGTTCTTCATTATAAGTTTCCCCAGTTCTCACGTTGCCTCTTCCATCTTATGGTTTCTCCATAGAACAAACCAGATGAGTCATCTTGTTTCTCATTACTTGTTATCTTATATCAAGAACCTCGATAGGCTCTTCGTAATAAGATAGATCAGGTTCCAGTTCTAATTCTTCATAGGTGAGTACCTGTGTTGGGTAAGGAATGTATTTTCTAAACAGTGATACGTGGAACACATCGTTGACTTTGGAAAGACTTGGCGTCATTGCCAAATGGTAATTTATATCCCCAATTCGTTCTAGAATTTTTAAATATCGGATGTACATGGGACTCAATTTTCTCATCGTACCAAAATTTATAACACCCTTCCATGGAGATACCTTCAAGAAAACATGATCTCCAACCTGAAATTATAAATCCTTCCTTCAGTTATTGGCATACCTCTTCTACCTACATTGAGTTACTTTGATGTGGTTTTGGATTACCTTCACCTTTTCCATCGTTTCCTCCACCAGTTCTGGGCCTACGAGTTTTCTTTCACCAACATCATCCCAGAATGTTGGTGTGCGACATCTCTTTCTGTATAATGCTTCATATGGTGTCATATGAATACTTGAATGGAATCTATTGTTATAGTAAAATTCTATCGGACGTAAATATTGATCCCACATACCTTGAAAGTCATGTGAGCATGATCTCAACATGTATTCTATGTTTTGAATAGTCTGTTCTTACTGTCCATCAGTTTGGGGGGGGGGGGTAGGTAGTGCTCAAATGAAGTTCAGTATCCATGTCTTTCTAAAGACATTTCCAGAATCTTGATGTAAAACGTGGATCATTATCAGAAACAATTGATAATAGTACTTAATGAAGTCATACAACATCATTAATATATATTCTTGCTAAACGTTCAAGTGGAAAATCTTCTCTTATAGTAAGAAAATGTACCGACATGTTAAGATGATCAACAATGACCCATATTTAATCATTCCTTCTAGGAGTCTTTGGTAGTCCCATGAAAAAGTCCATCATAATATTACCCATTCCCACTCCGGTATGGGAAGAGGTTGCATGGATTTTTTAGGCTATTGCCTTCTAGCTTTCACTTATTGACAAACCATACATCTTGACACAAAATCAGAAATCTCCCTCTTCATGTTGTCCCACCGAAATGTTCTTTCAAATATCTCTACATTTCGGTTCTCCCAGGGTGTATATAGAAATTGGATCTATGAGAATCATCCAAAAATTCAATTTTTAGATCAGGTATATTGGGAACACAAAGTCTCTTCCCAAATTTCAAAATTTTATCTTCACACACAAAGTCACTCAATCTCCCATCATTCATAGAATTAATATTATTTTGAACTTGTTCATCACCAGTCTGAGAACTCTTTATCCTTTATTGTAATGATGATTTGGCAACCATTTTAAAAAGTATTGATTTTTTCACCTTCCATGGTTATCCCCATGTCCAACATTACTAGATCCTGGAAGATAAGATCCATTTCAACTCTCATCTAGTTCAAAACTCCACGATCCTTTATACTCAAAGCATCATCCACCTTATTTTCCATCACCGGGAGGTATTTTACCGTGCAATCATAATCCTTGAGTAGTTCAATCCATCTCATTTGCCTCATGTTGAGTTATTTCTGTGAGAAAATATACTTCAAACTATTGTGATCAGTATAAATGACACATTTTTAAACATATAGATTGGGCCTCCAAATCTTCATAGAAAATATTACCGCTGCTAACTCAAGATCATGAGTAGGATTGTTTTTTTCTTGAATTTTCAACTTTCATGATGCATAGGTAATAACCCTATCATTCTGCATAAGGACACAACCAAGTCCTTTCTTTGATGCATCACTATAAATAACAAACCCATCATTCCCCGATGGCATAGTCAATATAAGAGCATTGACTAATCTTCTCTTCAGTTCTTCAAAAAATTATTCACACTCTTTTTTCCAAACAAATTTAACCCCTTTACGTGTGAGCTTTGTTAATGGGTTATCCAATCGGGAAAAATTCTGGATGAAACATCGATAATAACCTACTAATCCAATAAAATTGCGTACCTTAGTTATACTTTTCGGTGTTGGCTGTTTTTTTATTTCTCTCTTCATAGAAGGATCAACAGATATTCCATCCTTATAGGAAATATGGCCATGAAATGAAATATCTTGAAGCCAAAATTCACACTTGCTAAATTTCCCATATAATTAATTTCTTTTAGGAGTCTTTAGGATAATGCGCAAGTGATTTTCCTGATCTTCGTAGCTTGTGGAGTATACCAAGATATCATCAATCAATTCCACTAAAAAATCATTGAGATATTCCTTGAAAACTCTATTCATTAGATCCATGAATAAAGAGGGTGCATTAGTCAATCCAAAAGGCATTACTGTAAACTCGTGTTGCCCGTACCTGGTTCGCAATTCTGTCTTTGCAATTTCTTTCGTTTACATGCACAACTGATGGTATCCAGATCGAAGGTCAATCTTTGAAAAGTATTGAGCTCCATGCATTTGGTCAAATAAATCATCAATGCAAGGTAGGGGATACTTGTTCTTTATTGTTATATCATTGATCTCCCTGTAGTCAATGCACAACCTCATAGATCCATCTTTCTGCTTATCAAAAATGAAAGGGGATCCCCATGGAGAATCACTAGGGTGAATAAATCTCTTATTACTCAATTCTTCTAGTTTTTTCTTTAGTTCCACTATTTCATTAGGGGCCATTCTATAAGGGGTCTTCGATATAGGCCTTGATCCCTGGATTAAATCAATGGAAAACTCAATTTCTCATTCTGGAGGATGTCCAGATAAATCATCTAGAAACACATCAACATATTCTTTCACAACAAGGACATCCTCAATTTGAACATTCCTTTCCACACCCATAGTTATTTCATTCTCTACCTCCAAAATAATTGAATTTAGTTGAGCTACTGGGGGTGGATCTGGATAAGAATTAGGTGGTGACGATTCTTCTCTAAAGATAAGGTGTTCTTTATCGTCGTCATAAAAAATCCTAACCTCATTATTCATACAATAAATTTCCACATCATGGTCAGAAATCCTATCCATACCAAGCATTATATCAAATTCAATCATGGGAATGATGATGAGATCAGCAGATAAAGAGCATTTATATGCCCTAATGGGAACTGATTCACAAAACTTTGCTGCGATGATACTTCCCTTAGGAGTTTTGACTAACAACTCCCTTGTTAAATCAAATTTGAAATATCTATTTTTCTTAGCTAACTAGGAAGATATGAAACAGTGCGATGATCGACAATCAAATAATGACTTTTCTAAACTTGAGGAAACCATTAAATTACCTGCCACAATGTATTTCAGAGCATCAAACTCAGTAGTTGTGATAGCATAATCATGGCCTTGATCCCGTTGCCTTTTTGAGGTAAGTTCCCCTGACGCTTGGGAAATTCATTCACATAACACCTCCTTTCTCTACAATTATAGAATTCAACATCGACAGACTCATTCTTCTCCTTGTAATCACGAGTTTGGTGGAATTTGTTACCACACTTGTAACAGACTCTCATTCCCTTCAAGAAACTACCAGGGTGTTTCTTCCTACATTTATCGCAGGATAGATATTAAACTTTTCCCTTGTTCCCTTTATTTCCATTTCCATAGTGTTCATCAGATCTCTTCGTCTCTTTCTTTTCTTTAAATTCATAGGACTTAGAGAATTAACTTTTTGTCTTGATAGGACATGAGACAATATCTTCATACGATGAGAATGATTATGAGACTAATTCTCAATGGAAAAATTGTTCTAAACCATGAAAGAAATGATCAATATTACTTATTGGTTTACATATATAATCTGCTGAATGCCTCACTGACCTTGTAAAGTTAGCCTCATACTTTGCGACATTCTCATCCTCCTTTTTCCTCACACTCAGAAATTTCCTTTCCATATCTGCTTGATAGTCACAAGGAAAGTATTTTTCTAAGAAAAGCAATTTAAACTCCCTCCATTCTATATTTTATACTTCATCATCATACATTGTTTTTTGAATCAATGGCCACCATTGATCAGAATCTCTAGTGAGGCAGTAAACTGCCATGATAACTTTTTCCTTTTCACTACTCCCCAAGGCATGAAATATTTTCTCTAAGGAATTTATCCATTTCTCAGCCACTAATGGATTTATACTCCCATTGAATTTTGGTGGTTGTTTCCTCATGAAGTGGTATAACATTTATCATCCGCATTATGGATCTGGTTGCTCCATACAGTTAAGGTTATTATTCATAACCTGAGTGAGTTGTCCTAGTATAGTGATAAGCTGATCAGCACCAGTTTTATCACCAGCTCCACTAAAATTATATTGAGAAGGAGGGAAATACATACATGGAGTGCGTGTATTGATACAGTTTTCGTTTCTTCCACTAGGTTCAATTTCCAAACAATGGCATAAACAAGATCAGTTTATGAATCAAAATACATAATTCCAAACTTATAAACACTTAACATAAACTGAACACTTTATGAGTATAATCCATAATCATAAAAATGGTTTCTTTGAGGAAGTATATACTCATAAACCCTTCATAGTGGTTTCTTAATAAAATGAGAATTATCCTAAGCATATCCCCAGGGAGTGTCGTAACCAAGAGTGCAGCAAGGCCCATTGTCATGCACCAATTCATGTTCGAGTATAGCACAAAGCGGTGTTTTCGGTTTTACCCATAGTTGCATATATGCCAATGTCGCCTCTACGTGCTCATATCCAGATATGGATGTATTTCTTGTAAAACTCACAAAATCTCTACAAGTCCAAAATTATAGTAAGTTCTTCAATACTAATCCTCAAATTCTATTTTAGGGTAATGTGATCTAATCAGAGTTTATCTAAATCTAGATCCCATGATTTGTACTAAACTTACTCTGATACCAACTATAACGCCGCGACCCTAGAAGCCTAGAGTCAGTGCATTATTAAATAACATTTCCATGATCACAAAAGATCAAGTATCGAAGGACTGATTATTTCCATAGCCTTTGAAGTACTAGATACATTCATATGGTATACATTAGATCATAAAATGATAAACTACAACAAAATTTTTTCCATAGAAAACACTGAGATCCCATGGACTACCCTTGTTGTTCAATCATAATATACTTCTTCGCATCCTGGGAAAAATAAAACATAGAAAGGGGTGAGCTCATATGCTCAGTAAGGATAACAATATAGCGGAAGCTTTCATAAATAAGCATAAAAATTTAAGGAAATGTATAAAACTAAAACAAAATCCTTTTAAACATGAACTTCAGCATAATATAGAAAAGATAAAGAAAAATAATTCCATTTACTTACTCACTTGGATATTCTACTGGTCGAATAATCACATGCAATATCAATAGCCACATTCATAATGATGGAATGAATAATTCCAAATTATCATAACCACATATTCAAGGACTTATTCCAATACTACAAATAAAATTTTGTCAAGGCCTTGTTCCAAGACATTGGTTTCTCTCATGGGACCTACTGATGCATCGAGGAGCTACAATAGGCTCCACCCATCACTTACTTAGTCCAATGCATTCCTCATATGAAAAGGTTTAGACATAACATAAACATTCGTATAAAAACTGGCATATGAAATGTCAATAATTTTTCCACTAACCATAAATGGTATGAAATAAGACATCCAAAGTCAAAAATATCACAAAACCTTCAATACAACATGGATGTTTTGTATCATAAAAAATCAACTTCAAAAAAACGTAAAATCTATCACAGTATGTTTACATAGATGAAATGAAAACCTTTTTAGAGAAATATATCTTTCTATTTTGAAATCATTTCAAAGTCACATAATTATAAAAGAAAACATTTATATTTGAAAATATTATTATAATCTTGTGAGGGATGATTTGACGATGTTATAATGGCAGAAAATAGATGCACCTGCCGTATTAGTTAAAAAATATTCTTACCTTAAATTTGTCCAAAAGGTTAAAAGGTAACTTGTTTGAAAAAAATAGAAAGATTCCTTTAAAACCAATTTATAAAAATTAAAACAATGGTATAAATGACTTTAAATAATAGTATAGTAAATAGTAAAATATTTTTGTAATACATTTTTAAGAAACATGGATGTTGATGATAAGGAGGTCCCAGCAGGTACTTACGTAAATACAACCTCTAATAATAAAAAGATTGTGAAATTAACCATTACCATGTACTTTTCCTTGGTCTAGGGTAGGTTAACCACATTTATAATGGTGAAATAATTTTTATTAAATTATTAATAAATCATATACATTAATATGAAATCATATATGATCTTTTGACATTGTTTTGTTAATAATATCATAGTATTATCGTCGTTTTGGGAGTTAACAGATTCGTCTTCCTTTATGTTATTTGTTATATGAGTAATATTTGTTATGGATGGGATGTATATTATTCATATCCAGAATTATATCATGTCTTTAAACATTATTTTTAATCATCAAATGATAATTAGTCTTCAGTGGATTCGATGGGGAATGAATCCCATCGCGTTCGTGGAGACTGTAATTCGTACGTACGCACGAGTGACAATATCATTCTTTTGATATTAAAATAATATATAATTGGATTTTATATCATATATACAGAATAATTATCATGTTATATTTATTATTTACATCAATTACACATAATTATTATACCTATCCAAATAATAATGTATTGAATGACAATTACACCACAACGTGGAGACAGTAATCTGTACGTACGCATGTATGGTGACATGTCATTAAAAGGATGAATAGAATAATGAATATGATTGTACCATATTTATAATAACATCATAGTATATATAATATACAGGATTTATTATTTTAGTGTGAAAACAACAACAAAAGAGGAAGTGGGAGAAGAAAGGATCTTGAAAGAGGTGATGAAATATTTACCTCTTCTTCAGGTTCTTCCTTTTGATTTGATCAAAATGGCTCCATTTGTTTGATTTATGACTAATGGAGGGCGTATAGGATGAATGGGGGCAGTTGATAGGGTATTTAGTCAGGGGTTTGTTGATAAAAATATCTTTGAAAGTGTGAATTAGAGAGAAGGGGGAGTTCCCTTTTATAAGAGGGGTGATTGGAACCTTAAAAAAATAGAGAAATACTATTTTATAATAAACTTATTTTGGGTTTTTAATGTTTCCAAAATATATTATATAAAGGATAAGGTGGGTATGCATTGAAAACCACTCAACCAATAGGTTTTAGATAGGTTTGGGTCACTATATTGACTTTATATTATAGATTTTACTCTTAGTTAAATAGTTTGGCATTTACCATGTCTCTTTGTATTTTTATATTATATGGTTAATAAACATACTATATACTTCCAATAGAACCCCAAATTATTTATTAATGATACACATCTAATTATATAAGTCTTTTTTTCAAACCTTATATTTTTAGGAATATAATATCAATTAATAATATAATATTTGTTTTAAAAACTCATTTATGTCAATTTTGACACTATTTGGTATTTTGTTTTTTCTAAATTCATAACAACGTTATTTATTAGGAAAAAATTCATCTAACCAACCCTAATATGTCATATTAACCAGAAAAATTATTGTAATTCATAAAAAGTATCAAATTACATTTATTTATATATTTATAATATCAATTGTTTTAATATTTCATTCATTAGCTAATTACTACATCATCATTGTGTCATAAAAAAATTAAATTATTTAATGTCTAAAAAATATAAATAAAATATAATTATGTAGGAAATATTTTTATATTTCTAGTAAATATTAATAGTCGAATTTATGTTATGTATAACTCTATATTTAAAATGTTTTATTTATTAATCATTGATTTTAACTCTTATTACAATTCCTCAAATAAATTAATAATAAGTGTCCTAATCTAATCCAAGTGGACCAAAAAGGTTCTTATTCTATTCCTAAGGTTTTTTTTGTCAAATTATTCTTATCCATAAGAATTAATACATGTTTTAGGGTTATAATAATATCATTTTCCCTTAAATACTCTATTTACTTTTCAGCGTGGTAAAAAAAGTAAAAAGGTACTATTCACCAAAAATTATTTTCATCTTATTTAACAACATTTTCCTTACTGAAATAAACCGTGTCTCTTGATTTTTTGAAATTTCAGTCACAGAAGATGTAAAATTATGTTTTAAGTGAATTTTTAAATTCTCCTATGTAACGCCCCGACCGTAGTTACCCAGAGTCGGTGCATTATTACATAACATTGGCATGATCACAAGAAAGATCAAGTCTCGAAAGACTGATTAGTTTAGTAGCCATGGAATTACTAGATACATTAATAAAGTTTAAATTACATCATAAAATGAAAACTACAACAATATAGTCTCCATAGTCCACACTCTTATCCCCTCATACTATCCCTGCAGGTCATTTATAAAATACGTTTTCACATCCTGGAAAAAATAAAATATAGAAAGGGGTGAGCTCAAATGCCGAGTAAGGATAACAATATAGCGGAAACTTTCATAAATAAGCGTAAACATTTAAGGCAATGTATAAATAAAACAAAATCCTTTTAAAACAAGAACTTCAGTATAATATGGCATAAATAAAATGATATAATTCCATATACTATTCACATGGATATTCTACTAGTCGAATAATCACATGAAATATCAATAACCACTTTAATAATGATGGAATTCATAATGCCAGAATATCATAACCACATAGCCAAGGCCTCATGCCAAGACTACAAATAATATTTTTTCAAGGCCTTCTGCCAAGACACTAGTTTGTCCCATGAGACCTACCGATGCATTGATGAGTTATAGCGGGCTCCACCCATCACTTATTATGTCCAATGCATTCCTCATATGAATAGTTTTAAACATAACATAAACATTCCTATTAAAACTACCATACTAAATGTCAATACATTCTCCATAAACCATGAATGGTATAAAAATAACACATCCATAGTCAAACATATCACAAAACCTTCAATAAAACATGGAAGATTTGTATCATAATTAATAAACTTCAAATAAGCTTAAAATTCATCAAAGGATGTTGACATAGATGAAATCAAAACTATTTGAGAGAAATATCTATTTTTTTGAAATCATTTAAAAGTAACATAATTATAAAATAAATATTTTACTTTGAAAATATTCATATAATCTTGGAAGGTATGCTTCGAAGATTTTATAACGGCAGCAAATAGTCGCACCTGTCGTATAAGTTAAAAATGTCATTCTTACCTTAATTCTGTCGAAAATGTTAAAAAGGAACTTGTTTGGATAATGAAGAAAAGATTCCTTTATAAAATTATTATAAAAAGTTAAAAATGGTATAAGTTACAATAATCCATATTATGTAAAATAGTAAGAATGTTTTGAAACACTTTTTTAAGAAACATGGATGTGGATGATAAAGAGGTCCCAGTAGATAATTACGTATAAACAAACTCGGATAATGAAAAGATTGTGAAATAAACCCTTACCTTGAACTTTTCCTTCGTTGAGGGTAGGATAACCTTCTGTATAATGGTGAAATAATTGTTATTAAATTATACAAGAATCATATACATTAATATGATATAATATATGATCTTCTAACATTGTTTTGTTAATAATATCTTAGTATTATCGTTGGTTCGGGTGTTAACTTACTCGTATTCTTTTATATGTTTTGAAACATAAGATGTTTTTTTCATGGATAGGTTGTATCTTATTCATATAAAGAATGATATAAAGTCCTTAAACATTATTTTTAATCATTAAATTATAATTATGCTTTAATGGATAAGATGGGGAATGAATCTCATCGTGTTCGTGGAGATGGTAGTCCGTACGGACGCACGAGTGACAATATCATTCTTTTGATATTAAAATAATATAAAATTGTATGGTATATCATATATACAGAATAATTATAATGTTATATTTGTTATTTACATTAATTACACATCATTATTATACCCATCCAAATAATAATTTATTGATTTACAATTACACCACGACGTGGAGAAGGTAAGTCGTACGTACGCACGTATGGTGACATGTCATTCAAAGGATGGATAGAATACTGACTATGGTTGTACCATATTTATAATAACATTAAATTATATATAATATACTGAATTTATGATCTTATAATGGTAATAACAATGAAAGAATATGTTGAAGAAGAATGGAACTTGAATGAGGGTGGTGAAATCATTACCTCTTCTTCGGGTTCTTCCTTTTGATTTGATCAAAAGAGCTCCATAGGTTGGATTTTTGATCAAACTAAGTCCTCTAGGTTGAAGTGATGGAATTTGAGAGAGTATTTAGGCAGGTTTTGTCTGAGCCAAAAGGCTTTGAATGTGTGAATTAGGGAGAAGGTGGAGTGCCCTTTTATAAGAGGGGTGATGGGCACCTTTGGAAAAGCTAGAAATATTATTTTATAATAAATAGATAATCGGTTTATAATGGCTCAAAAGTATATTATTTAAAGGTTATGGTTGGGATATGTCGAAAAACACTAAAAAAAATAGGTTTTAGACAGGTTTGTGTCACTATATTAACCTTATCTTTTAGTTTTAACTCTTAGTTAATTAGTTTAACATTTACCATGTCACTTTGTATTTTTATATTATATAGTTAATAAACTTACTATATATATCCAAGAGACCCCAAGTGGTCCATTAATGATACACCTATCATGATACAAGTCCTTTTGACGAACCTTAGATTTTTAGAAATGGAATATAAATTTATAATATAATATTTTTTTAGAAACTCTTTTATGTAAATTTTGACACTATTGGGTATTTTGTTTTTGATAATTTCATAACAGAATTATAACTTCAAAAAAAATTATATAACAAATATTAATATGTCCTATTAACCTGGAAAATTAGTGTAATTCATAAAAAGTCTCAAATTACATTTATTTTGATATTTATAATATCAATTATTTTAATATTTCATTAATTAGGTAATTACTGCATCACTATTGTGTCATAAATAAATTAAATTATTTAATGTCTAAAAATTATAAATAAAATACCATTATATAGGAAATATTTTTATCTTTCTAATTAATTTTCACAATCAAATTTATCTAATGTATAACCATATATTAAAAATGTTTTAGTAAATAAACTTTGATTTAAACTCTTTTAACTCTTCTTTGAATTAATTAATAATAAATGTCATAATCTAATACAAGTGGACCTAAATGATAATATTTTATTCCTAAGCTTGTTTTTGTTCATGATACACTTGTCCAATAGAATTAGGAAATGTGTTAGGGTAATATTAATATTATTTTACCCTTAATTACCCTATTTACTTTTAACCGTGGTAAATAAAAGTAAAAAGTTACTATTCATAAAAAATTATCTTCATCTCATTGAACCACATATTACTCCATGATATTAATCGTGTCTCTCGTAATTTCAAAATTCCACTCACAAAATCAGTAAAATTATGTTTTATGTGAAGTTTCAAATTATCCAAGGAGGTGGGTAAAAGATGGTGAAAAGATCAATAAAATTTTTATATATCTAAAATTATTCTAAACTAACTCCAACGAATTACATTGAACATATAAAGGTATTATTTATCTATTTTGACCTTAATTAATTTTAAATAAAATAAATAATTATTTAAATAAAAATTCGATTTTAAACTATAACTCAGTATTTTTTCACTATTCATCAAAAATTATAGGTTTTCAGAAAAATACTAAATTTTCACCCTAGGCTAATTTCGTTATTCTGAATCCAAAAACGAAGTCCATTTTGAAAGATAAAATTTATAAAATTTCAAAAATTTGGTATTACTATTAATAACAGCTAGTTTTATTGGTTGTGTTATGTGTGTTAGAACTCGAAGTTGCGTATAACACACACTACTGTATTATTCAAAGGGAAGCGTACCGTGGAAACTTGGGGTGTTACATTCTCTCATCCTTCAAATAATTTCGTCCTAGAAATTTTCTAGAATAATATCACATGAAAAGACTCAGGTGGTTATTCATCATAAATTCCTCATGTTCCCACGTTGCTTCTTCCAAATTATGGTTTCTCTACAAAACTTTAACGAGATGAGTCATATTGTTTCTCAGTACATGTTCTCTCATATCAAGAATCCTGATGGGCTCTTCACAATCGGAAAGATCAGGTTCTAGTTCTAATTCCCCATAGGTGAGTACATGTGTTGGGTCAGGCATGTATTTCCTCAACAGTGATACGTGGAACACATCATGAACTTTGGTGAGACTCGGTGGCATTGCCAAACGGTAAGCTACAGCCCCAATTCGCTCTAGAATTTCGAAAGGTCTGATGTACCTAGGACTCAATTTACCTTTCTTGCTGAAATGTATAACTTCCTTCCATAGATATACCTTCACGAAAACATGATCTCCTACCTGAAATTCCAAATCCTTCCTTCAGTTGTCAGCATAACTCTTATGCCTACTTTGAGATGCTTTGATGTGGTTTTGGATTACCTTTACCTTCTCCATTGTTTTCTCAACCAGTTTTGGGCCTAAAATTTTCTTTCACCAAGTTTATCCCAAAAGGTTGGTGTGCGACATCTATTTCCATATAACGCTTCATATATTTCCATTTGAATACTCGTATGAAAGCTATTCTTATAGGAAAATTCAACCAGATGTAAATATTCATCCCACATACTCTGAAAGTCAAGTGAGAAGGACCTCAACATGTCTTCTATGGTTTGAATAGTTCATTCTAATTGTCCATCTGTTTCAGGGTGGTAGGCAGTGCTCAAATGAAGTTTAGTATCCAAGGCCTTCTGAAGAATCTTCTATATTCTTGAAGTAAAATGGGGATCACGATCAGAAATAATCGATAGGGGTAATCCCTGAAGTCTCACAACTTCATTAATATATAGTCTTTATAGAAGTTCTAGTGGTAGATCTTCTCTTATAGTAATAAAATGTGCTGACTTTGTATGACGATCAACAATAACCCATTTTTCATCGTTCCTTCTAGGAGTCTTTGGTAGTCCCATGAAAAAGTCCATCGTGATATTATCCCATTTCCACTCCGGTATGGGAAGAGGTTGCATGACTCCTCCAGGCTGTTGCCTTCCTGCTTTCACTTGTTGACAAACCATACATCCTGACACAATATCAGCAATCTCCCTCTTCATGTTGTCCCACCAAAAATGTTCCTTAATGTCTCTATACATTTTGGTTCTCCAAGGGTGTATAGAGAAATTGGAACTATGAGCATCATCCAACAATTCCCTTTTTAGAACAGGTATAGTGGGAACACAAAGTCCCTTCCCAAATTTCAAAATTCCATCTTCATACCCCAAGTCATTCAATCTTCCATCATCCACAGCTTTAATCTTCTTTTGAAAACTATTCATCACCGATCTGATAACTCTTTAGCCTTTATAGTAAAGATGGTTTGGAAACCATTTGAAATAGTATTGATGTCTCACCTTCAATGGTAATTCCCATATCCATCTTCACTATATCCATGAAAATAGGATCCCTTTCAATTCTCATCATGTTCAAAATTTCATGATCTTTTCTTCTCAAAGCATCTGCCACCTTATTTTCCTTCCCCAGGTGCTTGTGTATCATGAAATCATAATCCTTGAGTAATTCGAACCATCTCCTTTGCCTCATGTTGAGTTCATTATGTGAGAAAACATACTTCAAACTCTTGTGATCAGTATAAACCTCACATTTTTCACCCTAGAGATAATGTCTCTGTATCATCAAAGCAAAGATTACAGCATCTAACTCAAGATCATGAGAAGGGTAGTTTTTCTGATGAATTTTTAGCTGTCGTGATGCATAGGCAATAACCCTGTCATTATGTATAAGGACACAACCAAGTCCTTTCTTTGATGCATCACTATAAATAACGAACCCATCATTCCTCGATGGTAGAGTCAATATAAAAGCATTGACTAATCATCTATTCAGTTATTCGAAAAATTATTCACACTCTTTTTTCCAAACAAATTTAACCCCTTTACCTGTGATCTTCGTTAATGGGTTATCCAACCGAGAAGAATTCTGGACGAAACATCAATAATAACTAGCTAATCCAATAAAACTGTGTACCTCGGTTATACTCGTTGGTGTTGGCTATTATTGGATTTCTCTTGTCTTTGAAGGATCGACAGAAATTCCATCCTTGGAGACAATATGGCCAAAAAAATAGATCTCTTGAAGCCAGAATTCACACTTGCTGAACTTCCCATATAATTCATGTCTTCTAAGAGTCTTCAGGATAATGATCATGTGATTTTCAAGATCTTCGTAGCTTTTGGAGTATACCAAGATATCATCAATAAATACCACCACAAAATCACCGAGATATTTTTTGAAAACTCTATTCATTAGATCCATGAATACTGAGGGTGCATTAGTCAATCCAAAAGGCATTACTATAAACTCGTAATGCCCGTACCCGGTTCGAAATGTTGTCTTTGGAATGTATTCCTTCTTCACACACAACTGATGATATCCAAACTGAAGGTCAATCTTTGTAAAGTATTGAGCTCCATGCAGTTGGTCAAATAAATCATCAATGCAAGGTAGGGGATACTAGTTCTTTGTTGTTATAGAATTGATCTCCCTGTAGTCGATACATAACCTCATAGATCCATCCTTCTTCTTAACAAAAATAATAGGGACTCCCCATGGAGAAAAACTACGGCGAATAAATCCCTTATTACTCAATTCCTCTAGTTGTTTCTTAAGTTCAACTAATTCCACAATGGCCATTCTATAAGGGGTCTTCCATATAGGCCTTGATCCAAGAATTAAATCAATGGAAAACTCAACTTCCCATTATGAAGGATGTACAGCTAAATCTTCCGGTAACACATCTATATATTCTTTCACAATAGGTACATCCTCTATTTGAACATTCCTTTCCTCACCCAAAATCATTTCATTCTCTTCCTCCCTAATAATTGAATTTAGTTGAGCTACTAGGGGTGGATCTAGATAAGAGTTAGGTGGTGACGATTCTGCTCTAAAGATAAGGTGTTCCTTATCATCTTCATCAAAAATCACAACCTCCTTCTTCTTACAATAAATATTCACATCATAGTCTGAAATCCAATCCATAATGATGATTATATCAAACTCAATCATAGTTATGACGATGAGATCAGGGGATAAAGAACATTTATGTGCTCTAATGGGGACTTAATCACAAAACATTGATGCAATGATACTTACCTTAAGAGTTTTACCTGACAACTCCCTTAATAAATCAAATTGGAAATATCTAATTTTCTAACAAACATGGATGATATGAAACAATGTGATGATCCAGAATCAAATAATGCATTTTCTAAACCTGAGGAAACCATTAAATTACCTGCCACCACGTCTTTTGGAGCTTCTACCTCAGCAGTAGTGATAGTATAAGCTTGGCCTTGATCCCATGTACTTTTCTGAGGTAATTTTCACTGATGCTTAGGACATTCATTTGCAAAATGTCCCATCTCCCTACAATTGTAGCATTGGACATCGGTAGCTTCCTTCTTCCCCTTACAATCACGAGATTGGTTGCCATTTTAACCACACTTATAACAGACTCCCATTCCTTTTAAGCAAGTACCGGGGTGTTTCTTCCCACATTTACTATAGGATGGATATTCAACTTTTCCCTTATTCCCCTTATTTCCATTCACAGATTGATCACCAAATCTCTTCTTCTCTTTCTCTTCTTTAATGTCATAAGACTTAGAGAATTCCTTTTCTGTCTTGATAGAACATGAGACAATGTCTTCATATGATTAGAAGGATTGTGAGACTAATTCTTGACGGAGAAACAGTTTTAACCCATCAAATAAATGATCAATCTTACTTCTTGGGTTACGTATATAATCTACAGAATACCTTGCTAACCTTGTAAAATTAGCCTCATACTTTGTGACATTCTCATCCTCCTTTTGTCTCGGACTCATAAATTTCTCTTCCATATCTGCTCGATGGTCACGAGGAAAGTATTTTTCTAAGAAAATATCTTTGAACTCCCTCCATTCCATATTTTATACTTCATCATCTTCTTTCGTGTTTTGAATCAATGACCACCACTGAACAACATCTCTAGTGAGGCGATAAACTTCCATGACAACTTTTTACCTTTCACTACTCAACAAAGCTGGAAATATTCTCTATAGGGAACTTATCCATTGCTCAGTTACTAATGGATTTGTACTCCCATTGAATGTTGGTGGTTTCTGCCTCATGAAGTGATCTAACATTGATCCTCCATGCTGTGGATCAGGGTGCTCCATACGGGTAAGGTTATTATTAATAACCTGAGTGAGTTGTCCCAGTATGGTGATTAGTTGATTAGCACCAGTTGCATCACTATCTCCAGTATAATTATCTTGAGTAGGAGGGAAATCCCTACATGGAGTGTGTGCATTGATATAGTTACTATTTCTTCCACTAGGCACCATTTCTAAATAATGGCATAAACTAGATCAGTTTATGAATCAAAATACATAATTCTATACTTGTAAAACACTTAACATAAATTGAACTATTTATGGATATAATCCATAATCATAAAAATTATTTAATTTGGGATGTATATACTCATAAACCCTTCATAATAATTTGTAAAGAAAATGAGAGTTATCCTAATCATATCCCCCAGGAGTGTTGTAACCAAGAGTGCAGCAAGGCCAGTTGTCGTGCACTAGTTCCCGTTCGAGTCTAGCTCAAAGCGGTGTTTTCGGGTTTTACACCTAGGTACATCTATGCTAGATCCACCTCTACCTTCTCGTATCTAGATAGGGATGCATTTCTTGGAAAACTCACAAAATCTCTACAATACCAAAATTCTTGGAAGTTTTTCTATACTAATCCTCAAAGTCCATCTTAGATATATGTGCTCTATTAGAGTTTATATAAATCTAGCGTCCATGGTTTGTACTAAACATCCTCTGATACCAACTATAATGCCCTGACCCCAGTTACCTAGAGTCGGTTCATAATTACATTACATTTCCATGATCACAAGAAAGATCAAGTCTCGAAAGACCGATTAGTTTAGTAGCCTTCGAATAACTAGATACATTCGTAAAGTTTACATTACATAATAAAATGAAAACTACAACAATATAGTCTCCATAGTCCACACTCTTATCCCCACATACTATCCCTGCAGGTCATTCATAAAATACTTCTTCACATCCTATGAAAAATAATACATAGAAAGGGGTGATCTCAAATGCCCAGTAAGGATAACAATATAGAGGAGACTTTCATAAATAAGCATAAATATTTAAGGCAATGTATAATGAAAACAAAATCATTTTAAAACTTGAACTTCAGAATAATATTGTATAAATAAAATGAACTAATTCCATATAATTATTCACATAGATATTATACTAGTCGAATAATCAAATGCAATATCAATAACCAATTTCATAATGATGGAATGCATAATTCCATACTATCAGAACCACATAGCCAAGGCCTCGTGCCAAGACTAAAAATAATATTTTGTCAAGGCCTTGTGCCAAGACACTAGTTTGTCTAATAAGACCTACCAACGCACCGAGGAGCTATAGAGGGCTCCACCTGTCACTTATTAAGTCTAATTCATTCCTCATATGAATAGGTTTAAACATAACATAAACATTAGTATTAAAACTAGCATAAAAATGTCAATACATTCTCCATAAACCATGAATGGTATAAATATAACACATCCATAGTCAAACATATCACAAAACCTTCAATACAATATGGAAGATTTGTATCATAATAAATAAACTTCAAATAAGCTTAAAATCCATCAATGGATGTTGACATAGATGAAATCAAAACTATTTGAGAGAAATATCTCTTTTTTGGAAATCATTTAAAAGTCACATATTGATAAAATAAAACTTTTACTTTGAAAATATTCTTAAAATCTTTTAAGGGAAGGTTCGAATATTTTATAACGGCGTAAAATTGTTGCACCCGCCGTATAAGTTAAAAAAGACATTCTTACCTTAATTATGTCGAAATGGTTAAAAAGGACTTTGTTTGGAAAATGATTTTAAGATTCCTTTATAAAATTATTATAAAAAGTCAAAAAAAGGTATAAATGACTTTAACCCATATTCTGTAAAATAGTAAGAATGTTTTGAAACACATTTTTAAGAAACATGGATGTGGATGATAAATAGGTCCCAGTAGATAATTATGTATAAACAACCTCGGATAATGAAGAGATTTTGAAATAAACCCTTCCCTTGAACTTTTCCTTGGTTGAGGGTAGGTTAACCTCCTATATAATGGTGAAATAATTGTAATTAAATTATACAAGAATCCTATACAATAATATGATATCATATATGATCTTATAAAATTGATTTATTAATAATATCTTAGTATTATCGTTGTTTCGGGTGTTAACTTACTCGTTTTATTTTATATATTTTGTTCCGTAAGACTTTTATGTCATGGATAGGTTGTATCCTATTCATATCCAGAATGATATCAAGTCCTTAAACATTATTTTTAATCATTAAATTAGAATTAGTCTTGAATGGATACGAATGGGAATGAATCTCATTGCGTTCGTGGAGACTGTAGTCCGTACATACGCACGAGGGACAATATCATTCTTTTGATTTTAAAATAATATATAAATTGATGGTATATGATATATACAGAACAATTATCATGTTATATTTATTATTTACATGAATTACTCATCATTATTATACCAATCCCAATAATAATTTATTGAATAACAATTACACCACGACGTGGAGACGGTAAGCCGTACGTCCACACGTATGGTGACATGTGATTCAAAGGATGGATAGAATACTGAAAATGGTTGTACCATGTTTATAATAACATTACAATATATATAAGATACTGGATTTATTATTTTATAATGGGAATAATAAATAATGATGAAGTTGATGTAGAAAGGAACTTGAAAGAGGGTGGTGAAAACATTACCACTTCTTCAGGTTCTTCCTTTTGATTTGATTAAAAGGGCTCCATAGGATGGATTTCTGATCAAACTAAGGAATCTAGGTTGAATTGAGGGATGTTGAGAGAGTATTCGTGTAGGGTTTGGCCGATCCAAAAGGATTTTAATGTGTGAATTAGTGAGAAGGGGGAGTTCCCTTTTATAAGAGGGGTGAGGGGCACCTTTAGAAAAGCTAGAAATATTATTTTATAATAAATTCATATTCGGTTTATAATGGCTCCGAAGTGAAATATTTATAGTTTAAGGTGGGGATAGGTCAAAACCACTCAAAAAATAGGTTTTAGACAGGTTTGGGTCATTATATTAACCTTATATTTTAGTTTTAACTCTTAGTTAATTAGTTTAACATTTACCATGTCACTTTGTATTTTTATATTATATAGTTAATAAAATTACTCTATAAATCCAAGAGACCCCCAAGTGGTCCATTAATGATTCACCTATCATGATACAAGTCCTTTTTCCGAGCTTTAGATTTTTATGAATAGAATATAAATTAATAATATAATATCTGTTTTAAAAAACTCTTTTATGTCAATTTTGACACTATTGGATATTTTGTTTTTGATAATTTCATAACAGCATTATTACTTCGAAAAAAATTAATATAACCAATCCTAATATGTCCTATTAACCTAGAAAATTAGTGCAATTCATAAAAAGTCTCAAATTAAATTTATTTTGATATTTATAATATCAATGATTTTAATATTTCATTAATTAGGTAATTACTGCATCACCATTGTTTCATAAATAAATTAAAATATTTAATGTCTAAAAATTATAAATAAAATACCATTATGTAGGAAATATTTTTATATTTCTAATTAATATTTACAATCGAATATATCTTATGTATAACCCTATATTAAAAATGTTTTAGTAAATAAATATTGATTTTAACTCTTTTAACTCTTCTTTGAATTAAATAATAATAATTGTCCTAATCTAATCCAAGTGGACCAAAGTAATAATATTTTATTCCAAAGGTTGTTTTTGGTCGAGATAAACTTTTCCAATAGAATTAGGACATGTGTTGGGGTAATATTAATATCATATTTACCCTTAATTTCCCTATTCACTTTTAACCATGGTAAATAAAAGTAAAAAGTTACAATTCACTAAAAATTATTTTCATCTCATTGAACCAAATTTTACTACTTGATATTAACGGTGTCTCTCGTATTTTCAAAATTCCACTCACAAAAGCTGTAAAATAATTTTTTATGTGAATTTTCAAATTCCCCTAGGAGGTGGGTAAAAGACGGTGAAAAATTCAATAAAATTTTTATATATCTAAAATTATTCTAAACTAACTCCAATGAATTACATTGAACTTATATAGGTGTTATGCATCTATTTTGACATTAATTAAATTTAAATAAATAAATAATTATTTAAATAAAAATTCGGTTTTAAACTATAACTCAGGGTTTTTTCACTATTCATTAAAAATTGAATGTTTTCAGAAAAATACCAAATTTTCACCCTAGGCTAATTTCGATATTCCGAATCCAAAAACGAAGTCCATTTTGAAAGATAAAATTTAAAAAATTTCAAATATTTGGTATCACTATTAATAATGGCCAGTTTGATTGGTTGTGGTGTGTGTGTTAGAACTTGAAGTTGTGTACAACACATGCTATTGTATTATTCAAAGGGAAGCGTATTGTGGAAGCTTGGGGTGTTACATCCTAAGAGGTGGGTAAAAGATGGTGAAAAGTTCAATAAATTTTTTTTATAGCTAAAATTATTATAATCTAACTCTATTAAATTAAATTGAACTTATATAAGTATTATTTATCTATTTTGACCTAAAATAAAATTAAATAAAATTATTAATTATTTAAATAAAAATTCAGTTTTAAACTTTAACTCTGTGTTTTTCACTATTCATCAAAAATTGAAAATTTTCAGAAAAATAAAAAAAATTACACTAAGCTAATTTTGACATTTCGAGTCCAAAAATAAAGTCCATTTTGAAATGTAAAATTTATAAAATTTTAAAAATTGGGTATTACTATTCATAATGGCTAGTTTTATTGGTTGTGGTGTGTTAGAACTCGATATTGCATACAATACACGGTACTATATTATTTAGAGATAAGCATACCGTGGAAGCTTGCGCTATTACAACCTAGTGAAAAGAAACATATGAGGGTGTGAGATAATATGAATAGTAAGAGTACACAAGGAATATATCAATTGTATCATGATCATAATACAAAAGAACATAACATTTGAAAATCTTATCATGCGTATGAAATATCGTGATATCATTCCACTGGATAAATCTTAAATGTTCATAAGGGTCAATGAAGGTAATTAAAAAATTCATATCATCATAAGTTGTTTTTTTGGGAATACACATAAGAATATATAATCATTTCATATTTGTTAAAATTCATTACCAAGACCATCATAGAAAAAAATGTCCTTTTGTAAACCAAGTTCACTACTCAATCAAGACCTGTACTACTAAATTGATATCATTTCTTATTCCATTAATGTCTATATCGTTAGATATAAATATTTAACCAATGCACTGGAGGTAGATATTGGTCCTACCCTTCTCATTGTGAAATCATTCCCATTTCGTCCACAATAACATTAATAATTTTTCGTAACCTAAGTAATAAAATCGCTTTATTTAAACATCATGACATAATCCATGTAAAACCATTGGATTTCATTAATAACATTCCATCATAAATATTGTCAAACCATAATAACAATATGTAAATTATACTTGAAACATAACCCTATTAAATAATTCAATCATATATGGGAAAAAAATTATATAACACCTGAAATTAATTCTTTAGTAAAATAACTTTTCTTCATCAAAATAAGTTTCTTTTCTACAAATGATATGAAATTTTAAATGAAAATAATTTATTTGAAATAAACCTGAAATAGTGTATAATATTTTCTATTTAAATAATGTATTATGAAAACCTAAAAATTCATTGAAATTGTATGAGATAAAAAAATTTCTCCTCATACATTTGTCGAAAACTCATAAAGTATCTTTCATCAAAAATGAAAAATGATTCCTCTCATATCGTTTAATAAAAAATTTCCAATTGGTAAAATTGAATCTTTAATTTTTTAGAATAATAGAATGAATTTTTTGGAATACATAATTAAGAAACATCAACATGGATGATAAATATATCCCAGTTAATACTTAGGTATTAACAATCTCGAATAATAATGAAATTGAGAAATTATCACTTACCAGGGGTATGATTTTCTTTAAATGTATCTGAACCTCTTGTATAATGATATAAATAATTTCATTTTCTTATTTCATAATCATAATATTTTTTATGATATCATATATAAACATATAATCATCTATTTGTTGGTAACATTGTTACTCAACCATTAGGGGTTAACTTATATATTTTCTTACGCATGTTTTATTGGATAAGATCTTGTTCATATCCTTATTTTATAGTTATCTAATTTAAAGAGTTATATTAGTATAATATATTTCATATTTATTCACTCCTTTCATTTATATAATTTTTTTAATGATGATCATGTTGAATGAATCACATTGTATTGAGGAAATTGTAGATTGTACGTACGTATGAGTGATGATATCATTCCCTTAATTATTTACCAGTATTGAATTGGATGGTGTATAATATTTCAAAATCAATATCATGTTATGATAACCTTATATATTTAATATTTCAATAATTATACCTATCTATGTTTTTTGTGGTGAAAAAAATTTAAACATCGGCATTGAGACGTTAAATTACACGTACGCACGCATGATGATTTTACTTTTTATAAGAAGAAGGTGGATTATGGTTGTTTCATAATGATAATAACATATCATTATATAAGTGATAATAGATTTATTACATTATAATTAATCAACTCATGAATATGATGTGTAAGAAGAAATAATTTTGAAAGAATCGGTGGAGGATATTACCTCTTCGTCGACATGCTCCCTCAAAATCTCCTCTTAAAGCACTAGAGTTGGTCATTTACGAAGATAAAAACCTATAGAATATAATTAGGGAAGCTTATAAAGGAAATGAGTATGGGATTCCCCAGTAAGATGGATGAATGTGATGTTAAGGGTTGATGGAGGTTTTTCCCTTTTATAAATAACGTGATGGAAACTTTAGGGCTCTCCAAAAATTTTAATTTATAATAATATAAAACAGTATAAAAAAACCTCAAAAATTCCCCAATATAAAATATGACATGATATGGGGTTTTAATATCATAAACTAATATATTTTATATATGTGTTTATATTAATTTAAACCATATCATTTTAATTAACACTCAATTATTCTATTTAATGATTAATTATGGTAAAAAATATTTCCAAATTAAAAGGGTGAAATATTTACATATTTGATGTCAATTAGACAATAAATAAATATATTCGAACATTTCATACCATATAATAATTATTATATATTTTTCTAAACGTTTTATGATACTTAAATAATTTAAAAAACATTATTTTAAAAAATAATTAATAGTTTAAATTTGACATTATTCAATTCATTGATTTTTAAAAATAGTAAGATTAAAACTTTACTACAAAAAAATGTTTTATTGCATTCCTGTGATTTAAAGGTTATCTATAAAATTAATTGAAAATATTAATTTGCAAAAATTATTTTTATTTTATTATTTTTAATAATATGTATTTGGTATTTCTCTTAATAATATTATTACTGCAATAGTTTTATGTTATTACTAAATATTATAATTTTTGGAATGAAAATTAAAAATAAAATACTATTTAAAATATAAATCCAATAGAGTTAATAATAATACTTATAATAGAATTAATATTTTGTATAATCCATTATTAAAAATATTATATTTATTAAAACATGAATGTGAAAAGTTTATCATCACATTATATAAAATAATATAAGTGTCATAATATCTTCTATAAATATAAAAATTGTCAATAACTCGACCATTAGATGGATATGGTCGAGATATACTCGGAAATTAATATTTGGTCAAGTTTTTGGGTCTTTGAATGGTTGTTATCACATTAATAATTATTATTTTAATTATTTCTCATCAATTAGATAATTTCTGCATCATTAATGTATATGTATTAATGAAATTATTTATTTCCTAAAAATTAAAAATTAATAAGTGAGAACGGGTTTTAGAAGTTAAAACATTGCCAAAGATTGAAATGTTTTTACATTTTAATTCAATGTAAAATTTATGATAATAACATACATTATACTGATTGACAAAAATATATTCTATATATACTTTTTAGACATTCAATATAATAATTTAACCAGAAAAATTATTTTCATCAAAAAATTTGTTTTCAACTAAAATTTATTTTATTTTTAATGTTCATAAGAACATGAATGTTATTAGAAAATATAAAAAAATCATCAAAAGTAAATTGACACATCCTTCTTTCAAAGAACATGTTTATTTTTTAATATAAATATTATTAATTTTTCAAAATCGTAATTTAAATGGGGTTCTTCATTAAATGGTGTAAAATGACCCATTTGAAAAATAGAGGTTTTTATACATCAAATAGGGTTTATTCAAACCCTATGGAAAAAATCTATTTGATGAATAATTTTTTTTAAATATATTTCATTAGTCTCATTCACTAATTTTAAATCACAAAAAAAATTGAATATATAATTGATTTATATTTTTCAATCATAGTAAAATTTCATATTTTAGTTATATTTTTCATTATAACCTAATGTCTAGGTTATAGTGGACATTTTATATTAAGGGAATCTCACAGTTCATTTAAACACATGATTTCATTAAGTGAAAGCTATTGAGGAATTAAAATTATTTAAATAACATATTTCATCAAAACATCTTGGTGTCACATTATACCCCCCCCCCCCCCATAAACTGAATTTCTCCCTTAAAATATTTCTCTTGGATACAAATATATGAGGATACCTCTGCCTCACCACATTCTCAAGTTCCAATGTTTCTTCATCAAATTGGTGGTTCATCCACAAAACATTAACCAAGAAAGTGATCGTGTTTTATAGAACTTTTTTCTATGATCAAGATTCTATATAGATTATTCTTCATAAGAAATATCTTTCTCTAGAAATAAGACTTTTGAGATATGTACATGTGAATGACCTGGTATGTACATTCTTAGGATAGATACATGGATCAAAAGATGAAATTGATATAGATTTGGTGGAATCTCCATTCAGTAAGATACCATTCCAACACGATCAAAAATATCAAAAGGACCGATATACATATGGATCAGGTTTCCCTTATTTCTAAACCTCATTACTCTCTATCATGGAGATATTCATTGAAATTCCTTGTCACCCACTTCAAACTCTATGGATTTTCCTCAGTTGTCAGCATTATTTTTTTGACATTGAACTGCGCTTATGTGTTATTGAATAGATCTTACATTTTATTTGATTTCATCAAGAACCTCAGTACATAATATATTTATTTCCCCAACTACATACTAGGAAGATAGAGTTTTGCACTTCTTTACATTGACGTATTCATAAGGATCCATCTGTATACTAGAGTGAAATAATGTTTTCCAAGAAAACTCCATTGAAGGTATTTGTTGATCCCAACCACCTTTTAAATACAAATATAAATATCTCAACAAGACATCTACAGTTTGAATTTTCTTTTTAGATAAACCATCTATATGGGGATGATTATCAATTTTGAAACATAACTCAGTATCTAGTGTCTGCTCAAGAATTTTCCAAAAAATCATGGTAAACCTCTGATCCTGATCATATATAATGAAAAGTGGTACTCCATGAAATCTTATCACTTCCTATATATATATCCTAGAAAGCTGGACAAGAGATAAATCCTATATAATAGAAATGTCATGTGCTGACTTCATAAGGTGATCAACTATATCCCATATAGCATTATGACCTTTGGATGTTTTTGGAAATCCGATGAAAAACTCCATTTTGATGTTATACCATTTCCATTCTAGTTTGGATAATGGTTTTTACATCCCCTTATACTTTTTTCTCTAACCCTTAACATTCTTACAAACCAAACACCAAGAGACATTTTCAGAAACAACTCTTTTCAATCCATCACACGTGAAATTCCCTTTTAGGTACCTATATATTTTTTCTTCCAAGATGATTTTAGTATTAAGAACTATGAGTCTCATAAAATAGATCCTACTTTAATTTTGGTATGGGAGGAATAATAATCCAGTTCCAAAACCTTATTAGTCTATCACAATAAATGTTGAATTTAGGAACATTTCTTACCTTATTTTATAGCTCTACATCTTCCTTTTATGCCTCCTTACTCTTCACTTGAATAGGTGGTTGAACATTCATTTGAGAAATACAATATTTCTCCCATCCATTAAAATTTAAAGATCAATATTTTGAATGTCCATAAATTTTGGATCTTTTTCTATCCATATCATTGATTATCAACCATATTACTTTTGACTCAAAGCATATGCCACATTTTTTACATCCCCAAGGTGATACCGTATTGAAAATTCATAAATATTAATAAACTTCAAAAATCTTCTTTGATGCATATTCAACTAATTTTTTGTGAAAAAATATTTTAAAAATTTATGTATAAATATCACACCTTTCACCATAAATATAATGCCTTCATATATTTAGGGCAATGATTACCATAGATAACTCCAAATCATGAGTTTTTTAATTTTTCTGATGGATTTTCAATTGTTGGGAGGCATAAGTTATGATTATGTCACATTTCAAGAGAACAAAACCCATCCGCTTCTTGGATGCATCACTGTAGGTTACAATCCTTTCTCAACTACATGGTAGTGTGAGCACAAGTTCACATGGTTACCTTATTTCTTGTTTATCATCACATTCCTCTACCCACATAAACATAACTCCTTTACATGAAAACATTGTGATTGGATTAGATATTTGTGAAAAATATTTCACAAAACATTGATAATATCCATACAAACCAAGAAGACTTCAGATCTCAGTTACCATTTTCGGTCTCGACTAACATTGAGTAACTTCTGCATTTTTTGGATCCATCGATATCCCCTCTTTTTAGATTATGAGACCTAAAAATTAAAATTTACGAATCTAAATTTCCTTCTTGGTAAATTTTTCATAAATATTATCTTCTCTTAGGGTATTCAATACAATTATCAAGTGGCATTCATTCTATTCCTTGCTCTTTTAATGGACAAGAATATCATTTATAAATACTACCACAAACTGAACAAGATAGTCTCTAAAGTCTCTATTCATTAGATCCATGAATATTGTGGTGATATTTAAGACCAAAATTCATCACTATAAATTCATAGTGTCCATACTTTTTACATAATTCCATATTTGATATATCCTCTTTATTAACCATTAGACGATGATTTCCTAAAAAAATCAATCACGGAAAAGTATTGAGCTCCATGTAATTGGTCAAATCATTTATCAATGCAAGGAAGATGATATTTTATATTGATAGCAACCTTTTTATGTTCTTAATAATAAATACAGAGTCTCATTGACTCATCTTTTTTATTAAAAAATAGAGTAGGTTCACCCCATGGTGTTGTACTAGGGATATGAATCCCTTGTTAATATTCTCTTTGAGTTTCTTCTATAATACTTGAAACTAAATTAGGGTCATTCTATAATGTGTATTTGAAATAGTAATATTACTCTATTGGAGTTCTTTTTGAAAACTCAACCTCACGATTTGATGGTAGACGTTACAATTCCTCCAAAATGACATCAAAAAACTCTCATAAAATGGGTGTATTATTAATTTTATGCATATCCCCCACCATTTGAGATTGATAACCTTAATTTTTTATTATCAGGGCCCAAAAGATGGATAAAATTTATAATCTATGTTCATATTTTTCCTTACATCTATAGATGGTCATAGCTTTATTGGGAACATGAAATGTGACTTCTCATCCTTGGGAATTTATATGAGATCTATATAGATGAATTAAATCCATGCCATGCTTCACATAAAATTACACTATAGGAATGATCACAAGATTTACATGAAGAAAATTACCACAAACATCAACCAGAGAAGAATTTAAAACATTTTTGGATATCTTTTTTTTATTAGGATTTGTCACAACTAACTCAATACCTAATTTTTCAGGTAATACAAAGAGAACCTTAAAAAAGTATTCATAAATAAAAGAGTGGGTATATCCATAATCACATTAAAAAAATTATACATTAGAGTGTATGATGTTTGTACCTTTCACCACTTAATTATTGAACTACACATCTTCAATAGTGATCACATGTGACTTGATGTTATATTGGGCCATAAGATTTTTTTGACATCGATCATCATAAATAGCCATTGGATTAGGGCATTTATTGGAATAATTCCCATTTCCTTGCACATGTAACATTGATGTGTAAGAGGTGCATTTTGTGTATCATTTTCACTATTCACACATTATACATCTTTTTCCCATCACTTCAGCATTAAACACCCAAATGAACTTCTCCCCTACACATTAAACATTTTCGAGACCCGTTAAGACAATTTCATCCACGGTTCATTCCAAACATTGAGCGTCATGGAAAACAAAACTTATTTTCAGTGTGTTCTATAGATTTTCCCTTAAATTCCGTTTTATCCTCTTATCAAACTCATAGGACTGATGGGTTACTCTAATATCCATCTCAACCTTTAGATTACATCGAACTATTTTCTCATAGCTATTGATGTCCCTTGTGGATAATTCCCCCATAAAAACATGGTTTTAAGCCACTAAAGAATCATTAAATTTTATTCTGGGGTTTGATAATAATTCCAGAAGTATACCTTGCATGTCTGGTAAAATTTTCTTCGTAGGTACAAACAAATTCATCATTATTTTCCGTAATTTCAAGGAACTCCTTCTCTAACTTTTTTTTAAAAATATAAGGAAAGTACTTATTCAAAAATATGTTCTCGAACTCATACCATTCCATGGATTCAATTTCATATATTTTCCTCACATTATTGACAAGGTTCCACCATTGATCATCTTCCCCATCCAAACACTAAAATAATAAGATGACTTTATCATGTTCTGAACATTGGAGAAAAGAAAATATCTTTTTAGTGGAACTGATCATTCATTCAGAGTCTAATGGACCATAAGACCCACTAAAAGAAGGTGGACACTACCTCATGAAGGACTCAATAGAATTTGGTTCCCTTATTTTCTCATTAGTAAGTTTTACATGATTCATAGCTTGAAAAAGTTGTGGGATCATAGATACAATATTTTTTGTTCCATCTCCCATAACATTTGGCTGCTCGAGAGGAAAATCATTGCATTTCCATTCACATTCAACATTAATGTGGTTCCTCTTGGTTCTATCCATTGAAAAAAACCAATAATCATTGTATGAGAAACTCTACTCATAATTTGAACAATACATGATCAAGAATAAAATTTCAATTTTTGACACTTTTGGTTTTATCCTAGGTTATTCATAATCATTTATAAAACACTAGTATTTTAAACTATACTTCAACATGATGGATATTAATATTAATGAATATGTATATTAGAAGGAAAAAACATGTGGGGGTGAATTGTATTTTTTAAAACATTATATTTAAACACAAAATAAAGAACTTATTTTAAGAGGTCTAAAACTAATACAATTGACAATCAACACAATTGATGATATATGACTTGGATCTGATGGATATGATATGATGTAATATTCTATGTAATGTAAAAAAATTGTATTTTAATTGAATACAATGATCAATGTCATACAAATGTAAATGATTCTACCATATAGCATATCGAATCTCTAAAAACAATATGTAATGAATGAATTGTAATTCAAATAATTTCAATTGGAATTAATATGAATAGAAAGAGGAAACAATACAATACCATTTCTAAAATATATAGTAGAGGAAATGTAAATGTATTACAATTCATTTATCCCAAATAGTAGGGTATCCATTCACCTAGTATAAAAAAGGAATGTCTTACCACCACCTTGGTAAGACATCGATATGATGATTATCAAAACTATCTTCCTATCTCTGGAAGGCCACGATTAAGAAAGTAATCAGAACCTCTGTCTTTCAAGCAATTGAAATCCCTCGATACGATGATTGGTGTGAATTTATTCCTATCCCCATAAGCCCTCGATTAATAAGGTAATTGGATCCTCTGTCTTTCAAGAAATTGAAATCCCTCAATACAATGATCGGAAACACGCCTTCCTATCCCCAAAATCCCTTGATAGTTATCAAAATGATCAGTCACACAAAGTAGAAAAAAATTAATTATTGAAATGAAAGAACATGGAACAAGTTGTTCACTTATTGAATCTTCAATTCTTTACATGAAGCAAGAGGGAATTCACAACATCTCTCTCCAGATAATGATAGAAGAAAAATTTATGTATTCCGGTTCGAATGATTTCCTATATATAGGACTCGGTTTCTAATGGTCATATTTCCTCCAACAGTCATTTTTCTATGAAAAACTCAGAGGGACTTGGAAATGAGGCATTACAATAGTAAAAAAAATAGAATACATGACATCATTTTGATTGGTGAATAACTAATTCAACGACATTATTTTAGTTAGAATGTAATAAGAACAAACAATGAAATAATGAGTATGAGTTACATGTAATCGGTATTGAAGATATTATAAGATTGTAATGAATTTGAAAAGTAAAATACACAACTTGTTTACTAGGTTTATCTTGATAAAAATGAATACTGTGATTTCCATTTATAACTTGGTTATGATTCTTAACATGGTTATGATGCATGATACTTAATCTGGTTACAATACTTGAATTCAATTCATAAATAAGAGTATAATACATAACCTGGTTATGATTCATGACTATGATTAAATACTTAACCTTGTTATGATGAATAATTATGATTTGGTACCCAACCTGGTCATTATGAACATGGTTATGATGCATGTGGTTAGGATGCATGTGGTTACAATTCCTGATTATGATTTAGTACATAATCTTGTTACGATTCCTGATTAATATGTAGTATATAATCTGGTTATGATTCTTGATTACGATGCAATAAATAATATGGTTATGATTTTGTGATTACGATGTAAAATTACATATAATACAATTTTATTGAACCAATCTATATGATTATGATAAGAATGAAACAAACATGTATACCAACATATATGTGATTTCTATTGGGAAAACATCATAAAAGATAAACAATAAGTCATTTTTGATCTCTAAAACAAAAAGATCAAATAGATATTCGAAACATATTTTGACCCAACAATCTCCCCCCTTTTGTAATGCACAAAACCAAATAAACAATAAAGACTTATATCCCCCATATTTTAGTAACACTTCTTAATGTAATAGTGAATATGACTAATTCCATACTAGGTTTTTGATAACTCAAGATCATATTCTATTTTCTTTTATTTGGGATTTCCCCCCTTAATAAGGTACTCATGAAATTTATCTTTTCAAAACCACTCTCCCCCTTTGTGATTTTAAAAAAGAATAAGGGAAATTATTTATTTCAGGAAAAAAAGTTATAGAAACATATTACGAAACAAAAATTATTACTTAAAATGAATTTCATTACAAAAAGTGTTAAAACATAATTTATTCACCTTTTTTCCAAAAGATTAATCCTAGAGACCTTCATATTTTTGAACTCCTTTCTTACCTCAATGATTTGGTAGAGATATTCTTATTGAGCCTCTCTCTAGTCATCCTATTCAGGAATAACATTTTCTTTCTTCTAGAGCCTATCTTCATGAAGCTGATTAATTGCTTCATAAGATTTAAGTCTTGTTTCCTAGTTGTTGAAATCATCCAATTTGGGTCTGTAGGCCTTTTCTAAGGTAAAAACTCTATTTGAGAGTGAAACAATCTCATTACTCTCATTTTCTATAATTTCCTTTATACTCTCAAGATCTTTTAAGGATACTCCTCTTGAGGTATTGGTTTGTTGAAAGTTATCATGATTTTCATTCAAATCATCAATCAAATTTAGATAGATAGGGTTGAGTATATTTACCCAGTGTAGAAATTCATCATGCTTTTCCATATGGTTCTTGAGGCTATCATCAATGTTGTAAAACAACTTCACAACCTTATTGCAATCATTACTATGATCAGTAGCACATTCCTTGAAAATATTGATTGAAGCTACAAGACATTGAAATATGTCCCTCAAAACCTTGACAGTGTCTATTCTGTCATTATGGGCATTTGAAATAATTTCTATCCAGTCTTCATCTTTTGGAATGAATGGTAACATCTTCTCCAATCTTTTCAAATCATGTTCAATGTACTAAATTCCTTTCATAGTGATCATTCTTTCAGAATCTTTGTCATTATTTTATTATGGTAGATCACTGAAATGAGTCTCAGTGTCAATCACTTGAGCTGGAATATTTTTATTCTTATCAGATTCTTCCTCTTCTTTTTCTTCTTTTTTATTTGTAATCTAAATTAATCTCTTGGAGGAATACTTTTGAGAATCTTTCTTAGAGGGCTGAGGATCCTGAGATGGATAAAAAAAATATTATAATTAAGATGATTATGCGGTATCACTTATTTTTTTAATCTTCTTTCTCTTATACTTCTATTTCCTCTCATTTTTTTCTTTCTTCCCTTTCATCTTTTTGATCATATTCTTCTTCCTATTATTAAAATCCTTTAAAAATAGAATGTGTAGCCAATTCTTCAGAAACCTGTTTCTCTTTGCCTTTCCCTACTGGAATTGATTAAGTCTTATCAAATGGATCAGTTATTTAAATTCCAATATTTAGTTTCTCATATGTTCTTAGAATAATATAAATGTCAATAGCATCAACATTTCTTGTCTCCAAACTCTTATTTTTCTCTTTTTCCTTCAAGGATTCTTCTGACCATACATTCAATGCCAATGTTTCAAAAAGATCTAATACAAACTGAGGACACCCTTATTTACTTTCTTTCTTTTTCTTTCTCCATTCAGAAACAACCTCATTGGATACATCCTTTTGTTTCATTGATGGATTTGGAGATCTAGTCTTAACTACCATTATATTATTCGAAGTTTCCTTGGATGGCCGAGATGTTTTTTCCCTAGCATTGACTACTTCCTTTTCTTTCTCAGCATATCGATATTTCTCAAAAAATTTCAATTCATTTTTGAATCGTAACAAGACAATTCATATCGTATCCTTACTGATTAAGGGATCCTTGAAGGAATTCATATCATACATGATTGCAATATTACAAAATTTCAATCATTCTCTCAGAAACTTATGGATAATGGTGGGAAACATGATCAGTTTTAATTTAATACCACCAAATTTGATCTTCTTTATTTTTAGTAAGATAAACCCCATTAGGTAGAAAATTCTCATGTTAAGCAATAATCATTAACATACACATCTGAAACTATCAATGTTTCCTTGTCACCATTTCTCAGCAACAAAAACCCTTGCATCGAGAGATCTATAAGGCTATTATCCCCTGACAAATGGCTCATTTTTCTCTTGACCTCATGAATCTCAAAAAGTGACTCTTTAAGATTAGAGTTATCAATATTTCCATCAGCTTTCAGTTGGTTATATGAAAGACATAATGCATCACCCTAAAATGGAACACATAAAAATGTAGCTGGTTGTTTTATAGAGGTTGAATACTTCTTTTTTTACATCATAAATGAAATTTTAAGAGATTTTATATATCAAATGAATCATAAAATTGCAACACCTCGTCATAATATACATAATCCTGATCATAATCTTGTATTTCCACACAAATTGATTCCCAACCGTGAAAACTTATAATTATTTTCAAATATGAATCAAAAGACTTGTAAATGTCCCAAGAGACCAACCTTTCACCATGAAAGGTCATGTAAGGTAATTCCATTTAAGTAAATTCTTTCAGATATGAAGTGGAAGACTCAGTCATAAAAGATTAACTTGCACCTTGAAGATCCTACTGATTAAAAAAGCATAGTATATCTCTAATTACAAAATCTACGATAGGAACCGATTTCAAACCACAATTATTATTTATAGGTAAAATGCTATTGAGAGAAAAATAGATGAGATCGATGTGGGATGGTTTATTTTAAAAAGAAATTGATCGTCAGGATTAGATCTAAAATATCCAATGGCTATGAAGGATTTCAAACTCTTGAGGTTGTGATTAAAAGAAAATCTTATTCAGATTGAAAGATATTAAGAATTAAAAGAATTGAGAAACAACTGTTATAAAAACCAAAATAAGGCTTTAAAAATAGTACCTTTTGGAGTATTAGGATATATGTTTTGGTTTTAATATATTTTTCTAATCAAAATAGTACAAACAATAAAAAAAATTAAACCGATAAGAATTATAAAACTGATAAAATCAAAAAGGCTGGTACAAATTATTTAGTGCTGATTGAATAATAAAAAATTGATAGTCTCATACTGATAAAGAATTTCAATGACGATAGTTTGGTACCAATAAATAATCATAATATCGATAGTATATTCTAGTATGGATAATTATGAAACTGATACATGAAATTGATAAAAATACAAAACTGATAAAATTATGAAACAGTTAATGTCATGAAACAGATAAAGGCAACATCGATAAAATGAAAAACTAAAGATTAAAATCATTTATAGTGAAAGCAATTTTAGTGAAACCAATATAAAGAAAAACTGATACATGAAAAATTGATTCATGCTAAATCGATATATACAAAACTAATAAGTAAAGTCGATATAATATAAAACTTAAAGGGTAGAACCAAAAAAATATGTATACTCCCCCTTTGTAAAGGAGTAACATAATGTAAGGAGATAAGATAAACATGAAATAGATGTGAATGATTACTTTATAGTGATCATTCTTAGATTCTATTTAATATATTGAAATCAATCCGAAAAGAATGGTTTGTGAAAATATCATCAAGTTGTTCGTTCATTTCGATGAATTGTAAAACAATATCTCTTTTATGTGTGTGATCCCTATGAATGTGATACAAAATATATATGGGTTTTTCATGTGATTGATGTGCATGGTTTTTACAAGGAGAAATGGAACTAGTATTTTTACATACTATTTGAGTTTTGGAAAAACTCATTCCATATTTAGTGAGTTTGTGTTGCATCCACAATAGCTAAGAACAATAACATCCAGCTGTTACATTTTCAGATTCAGTAGTGGAGAGTGATACTGAGTGTTTCTTCTTGAATGAACAAGAAACTAAAAGATCTTCTAAGAAATGAAATGTTTTAGATTTACTTTTTCAATGAATTATACAACCACTAAAGGCAGCATTAGAAAAAAAATCAAAACAATATAATTTCCAGAAGAATAGAATAGTCCTAAATCCATAGTTCCCTTTAAGTAGAGAAAAATTATTTTCACTGCTTTTAAATGAAATTATTTTGAATAGATTGTTATCATTCACATAAGAACACATAAAACATTATATTTGGATGCCTTCTTATCTAGTATAACAAAATTACTATCATACCTCTAAAAGTTATTTGATATAATGGTTTCCCAGCTTCATCATGATCAAGTGTATTTGAGGTACTAATTAGAGCGCTAATACTTTTAATGTTGTCATATCCATACATTTTGAGTAAATCTTAGATATACTTATGCAGAGATATATAGGTTCCTTCTATTTTTGAGATATTTTAAAACTGAAAAATAATGTTAACTCACCCATCATACCCATTTCAAACTCAAATTTCATTAGAATCAGAAAAGAATCAGTTAAGGATTTTTGAGTTGAACAAAATAAAATTTCATCAGCATAGATTTGAACTATAAAAACATTTTTATTTTCCAATATTATAAAAAGAGATGGGTCAGCAATACCTTTTGTATAATTTTGTTGTAAAATAAATCTTCTAATTCTATCATACTATGCTCAATGGGACTGTTTAAATCCATACAATGCTTTGGTATGTTTAAAGACATGATCAGGATAATTTGAATCTACAAAAATAGCCGGTTTCTCTTCAAAAAAATCTTCTTGTACAAAAACATTATGAAAATCACAGTTTACATCCATTTGAATAATTTTGAAAAAAAAGTATTTTGCAAAGGCTAATAGAATTCTAATAGATTCAAGTATAGCTACTGGAGTATAGTTTTCTTCATAGTGAATTCCCACTTGTTGATTATATCCCTTAGTAACAAGTCTAGATTTATTTCTTATAATGACTCCATTTTCAGCCCATCTATTTCTAAAAACCAATTTTAAACCAATTAAAATTGTTTCTTTAGGTCTTTAAACCAAGTGCCAGACATGATTCCTTTCAAATTAATTTAGTTCAACTTTCATTGATTTAATCCAATCATCCTAACCTATGGCCTCATTAAATGTATTAAGTTCGAATTGAGAGAGAAATGAAAGATGTTCTATTTCATTTCTTAAGGAATTTATGGTTCTAATATGTTGATTTAAATGACCAATGACATTATCACTGGGGTGATTCCTATGAAAAAATTGATTTGGGTTTTATAAAACATGTTTATCAATATAAGATATAAAGTCATCTAGGGTCAATGTTTTAGAAATATTTCCATAATTAGTTCTCTTTTCAGAAGGGTTTTCAATCAAAGGGTGACAATCAGTTTGTAAGAACACATCTTTTTATATAGTTATGTATTGTTTAAAAACAAAGGGGTCAGTTTCTTCAAACATGACATGCACTATTTCCCCAACAGTATAATAGTTTTTGTTAAAAACTCTATAAGCCTTGGCAATTGTGGAATAACTTAAAATTATTCCTTTATTGTATTTGGGTGATAATTTGTGTGAATTATATTTTGTATTTGATATGAATACATTTCATCCAAACACTTTGAAGTAAGAAACATTAGGATTTCGGCAAGTCCACATTTCATAATGAGTTTTATTAAGAAAAGGTCTAGTTAAAACATGATTTATAGTATAACATGCAATACTAACAACTTCAGGAAAGAAATTCTTTGCAATTGATTATTCACTCAGCATGGTTCTTGTCCTTTTCTAAAGAATACGATTTCTTCTCTCAATAACACCATTTGTTTAGGGGATCTTGGAGTTGAAAACTGTGAGTAATACCTTTCTTACTATAAAATGTATCAAAATCCTAATTTTTAAATTCATCACCATGATCACTAAAAATAGTTAATAGTGGTAGGTTTTTCTCATTTTTAACTTGGGCTCTAAATGTTTTGAAATAGAAAATTTTTCAGATTTGTTTTCTAGAAAATAGACCCATGTGAATCTGGAATAGTCATCAACTAAAACAAATACATAGTACTAGCCTCCAATGCTTCCTGTTTTTATAGGATCGAAATGAAAAATGTGCACTAACTATAAGTAATTAGACATTAAAACTTAACTGATTTATTTAAATGTTGGTATATGTTTATTTCCATATTAAAAAGTGTCACAAACTATTGATGAATTATACCTTCAATCGGGTAGATCATTAAAAAGTATTTTCTTTGTGAGTTTACATAGGTTCCAAAGATTATAGTGTCCAAACCTTCTATTCCACAACAAAAATTGGTCTTATGTTTCACATAATAAAGGTATGTCTTGGCTCTTAAGGTATTCTATGTTGATTGTGTATACATTCTCATGCCTATGGGAGGATATAATGAATTCATCAAGGGAATTGTGAACTAAACATTTATCATTGCTAAAATTCACAAGGTAACCTTCGTCACATAATTGTCATATTCTTATAAGGTTGTGCTTAATATCATTGGCAAATGAAACATTTGAAATTTAAAATTTTCTTAAAAGAACAATATTACCTATACCAATGATAATTCCATGAGAATTATCTCTGAAGGTCACTCTACCACCTTTAAATTATATAATTTTTTTAGAGAATTATTTGCTTCCAGTCACGGGTAGAGAAAAACCACTATCCATGTACAAAATATTTTATAGTTGGTAAACATATTGTTTTCAAAAAAAAAAGAAACAATTCGTCTTTTGGAACGCAAAATTGTTTGGATCTGGAAATGATAGGTTAAATAATTTTAGGAATCCATATTGTTTTTAAAAAATGAGCATTTTGAAATCCTAAATATTGAGTTTCGTTAAGAGAATAATTTATTTCTAAATTTTCTACACATTGACACTTAGTATGGAATGAGGCACTTTGAGGAAAAAATAGATATTACAAAAAATTGGTTTTGAGTGAATGTAACCACTTACAAAACTATTTCTAAGAGGACGAATTAGAGAATACATTTTATCAAATTATTTACCTCCTTAGGTGAATTTTGAAAAAAAATTCTTCGAAGAATATATTTAAAATTTCAGTCTAATGATTAAAATATAATTCTTAGAATATATTGTTTTGAATTTTTTTTAGTTTCAATTTTTTTAATCAAGTTTTTTAAATTCCTTATAAAGTTTATCCTTCTCAGAACTTACTTCCATATGAGTTTTTAAAATATTTTCAAAATAAAGAGTTTTTTTATCAAGATATTTTGAAATATTTGATAATTATTTTGTAAGAATAGATATTCTAGAATTTTCCCTCTCAATATTTTTCTTCAGTTTAGAATTTTCACCCTCATGTAATTTGGATAATCGGAAATCCTCTTTAAATAATGGTAAATTTCCCTTTGCTGTGGAAGATTCTTCAGCCAAAGATTAATAATATTTCTCATTAGGGAGATTTTCATGTAAAGATTCAATTTTTAAGAGATTTAAAATTGTGAACCTTATCCCTGAAACAATGATTTTCCAAATGTATTCTGGTTATAAGTGCTATATTTTTCTGACTAGAAGATTTTTATTCTAAGGATTTGTCTAATGAATCACCAAAAATTTCACTCAAAGTATCATTTTCTTTCAAGACATTCATAGTATTCATATTGAAATAGTTTTCATGTTTCCTTCAGAATGATTATCCTTCCAACATTTTCTTTTTAGTAAAGGACAATCTGGTCTAAAATGACCTGATATTTCACATTCATACATGTTACTTCTAATCCTTTCTTGTCCTTCCTATATTTTTTTCGAATTTGTATTTAAATTATTTCTTTCCAACAATCATGTTCATCCATCTAACAAGATTGGATAACTCATTCTCTGAATGATCACAATCACTTGATTCTGATATAAAAACAACATTCATAGATTTATATCTTGTTATTCTTTATAGTGTCTTAACTTTAGATGTATTAATAAAATCTATTTTCCCATTACCATTCTTGTTCTTATTGAAATTAGTATCTCTTTTCATTCTTGTATTGTGCTGTATAAGGGTATCAAATAACTCATCAAGGGATATTTGAGTAACTTTCATATTTTCATTAATAGTTTTCTTTTTTGATTCCCATTCATTGGGCATTATATCAATTATCTTATACACAAGTGCATCATCATCAAGACCCTTTTCTCCCATATATTTTATACTGATAGCGGTTATCATAAATCTTTTTAACACCTTTAATATGTGTTCTTCATAAGGAAAAACAAACCCATGATATTCTTTTCGAAGCATTACTCTTCTTATTTCTATAACTTTTGATGTACCAAAATGTGTGACTGCCAATTTGTTCCAGGTACAATTTCCTACGTCACATGATGATATGTGACTATATATTCCAGGTCATGGAACGTAACAATGTATTGTGTACTTTATAGTTTAGTTGATATTCTTTTTTCTCTTGGTTGGGGAAGGTGCTGATTTCTATTTCTGGGATTTTGTGTTCTCCGGTAATCCTGACAAAGTTTTCCACTCCAGTGTTAATAAAAAATCACTTAATTCGATCTCTCCATTACTTGTATTCATTACCATAAATAATAGGTGGAATATTTGGATTTAGGTTTCCAATTTATCCAATATTAATTCCTACTATCTTATAAAACAATACTTTTCCACTTCACACGTTAGTGTATTAAGTAGGTATAAACAAAAGATTTGTAGAAGAAATGAAATTTATATAAAAATAAGTAAAACTAGTAATAAAAAATAGTGGAATCCCTCTATGATACCAATTGGTGGACCGTAATATAAATGTATATGTATATTAGATAGAACAAAACAAGAGGGGGTGAATTGTAGGTTTGAAAAACAATTTATTTTGACACTTAAGGAAGAACTTAGTTTAAGAGGTCTGAAACTAACACAATTCACAATCACTACAATTGAACAAAATAGTCATGGATCTGATTGGTATGATGTGATGGGATACTATAAGTAATGTAAAACAATGGAATTTGAATTGAATATAATGATCCAATTAATACACATGTATATGATTCAACCATATATAGTATATAATCTATTAATATATTATGTAATGAATGAAATGTAATTGAGATAATTACAATTGGAATGAATATTAATAGAAAGAGGAAATAATAAAATTCCTTCTATAATATATATTTTAGTAGAAATGTAAATGTATTAAAAAGATTATCCCAAAGAGTAGGGTATCCTTTCACCTAAGATAAAAAATGTTTTCTTACCACCGCCATGGTAATCCCTCGATACGATGATCGGGATGGCTATCTTTCTCTCCCCGGAAGCCCCCGATTAAGAGGTTAATTAACACAACATTATTTCATGAAATTGAAAGGCCTTGATACAATGATCGACAAAACTCTATTCCTATCCCCATAAGCCCTCGATTAAGAAGGTAATCAACACCCTTATCTTTCAAGTAATTGAAAGCCCATGATACGATGATCGGAAGCATGTATTCCTATCCTTGGAGGCCCTCGACCGTTATCAAATTTACTGTTCACAAAAAGCAAAAAAAAACAACTTAAATAAATAAAAGAACATTGAACATGTTGTTCAACTCTTGTATCTTCACAGCTTTCACACGAAGAAAGAGAAAAGTCACAACATCTCTCTCTTGAACATGATAGAAGAGAAATGTATGTGTTCTAGTTCTATTGACAATGTGTTTACAGACTTCAGGTTCCAATGGTCATATTTCCTCAAAAATGACTGAGGGAATTGGACACCTAGCATTACAATGGTTAAAACAAACAAAATACACAACATCTTTTTTATTAGTAAATAACCAATTCCATGACATTATTTTATTTTGAAAGTAGTACTTACAATATTATGAAAAAATGAGTATGGGTAACATTTAATCCGTATTGAATTTATGATATGATTGTAATTCATTTAAAAGGTACAATGCATAACATGGTTACTAGGCTTATCATGATAACAATGCATATAAAAATTACAATTTATAACAAGGTTATGATTCTTGACATGGTTATGTTGCATGATACTTAATCTGGTTACAATACTTGAATTAAATTCATAAGTAACAGTATAATACATAACCTGGTTATGATTCATGACTATGATACAATATATAACCTGGTTAGGATGCATTACTATTATATGGTAATTCACCTGGTCACAATACACAGGGTTATGATGGATGTGGTTACGATGCATGTGGTTAGGATTCCTGATTACAATGCAGTACATAATCTGGTTATGATTCCTCATTACGATATAGTACATAATCTATTTATGATTCCTAATTATGATGCAGTACATGATCTGGTTATGATTCCTGATTATGATGTAAAATAACATACAAAACAATGTGAGTGAACAACCTTTAAGATTATTATAAGAACTCAAAAAACATGTAAAACAATATATATATGTGATTACGATTTGTAAAAACATCATACATGATAAATAATAAGTAATTTGTTATTTCCAATAAAAAAGATCAATGAGATATTCAAAATATATTTTTACTTAGCAAAACAGATCCTTTGGGTGCTTACTATGGTTTTCTCAACCTAATTTCTTATGTTTAACTATAAATTTCCTCTCATACCAACTATAACGAGCCATACATTACATGCATTAATATTAGTTCAAAATTGTAGAATATTCATTAAAAAATATAAAAATTTGGTGATATGACCATACAAGTATAGTTTCATTAGAAAAATGGAAAGATAAACAACATGTTCATAAGACATATTCATAGTCTCCTACATATTTCATCATAAGTAGACCCCTTTTGACATATCCAACTTAACACTCTTATTCATGATATGGGGAAACGAAACATATGAATGGGTTATCTCATATGTTCACTAAGGGTAAACATGGGAGATATAAATCATATCATAATAATAATACATAAGAACATCACATTTGGAAAAAATTTAATGCATATGAAAGATCATGATATCATTCCACTGGATAAATCAAAAAGTCCATATGAATCAATAAATGTAATATAAAAAGTCATAACATATGACCATAAATTTCTTAGTATACTCATAAGCATAGAATATCATTTCATAATAGTCAATGCTTATTTCCATGACATTCATTGCAGACAAAGTCATTTACTGAAACATGTTCACATTTCATTCCAACCCTATACTAGTGAACCGTTATAATTATGTTCCATATATATCTATCTCATGAGGTTTAAATATTTTCCCAATGAATTGGTGGGAGATATAGTTCCTACCCATCTCATAGTGAAACCCTTATTATGTGTAACACAAAAACATAAATCATTTATCATAACACAATGAATAAAATGGGTTAAATTAAAAACTATAACATAATACTTGTAAAACAAATGTATTTTATAAATAGAATTCAATCATAAATACAATAATACCATTATAAAAATAAGTATATTATACTTCAAACACAACACTATTAAATAATTCCATCTTATATGGAAAATAATTTTGATATAATAATTGAAATTAATTCATGAGTTAAATATCCTTTCTTCTTAAAAATGTTTTCTTTTCTCAAAATGACGTGCAATTTTAAAAGAAAAAAATTTATTTGAAAATAAAAATGATATCATATAGAGGAAGTTTCTGGTAAATAATTAATTTTGAAAATTTAAAAATGGATTCATTTCTTATAAGTTAAAAAACATTCTCCTTGTACTTTTGCTAGAAAAGTCAAAAAGTACCTTGTATCGAAAATGAAAAAAGATTCATTTCATACTATTTAATAAAAATTTACCAATGGGTAAAATTAACTCTAAAATTTTTCAACAGAATATAAATAATATTTTGGAATACATAATTTGGAGACATTGACATAGATGATAAATATATCACATTAAATACTTACGTATAAACAATCTCAGATAATTATGAGAATTAAAAATTAACCCTTACCTTGCGTCCAATATCCATTGTATGTATATGAACAACCAGTATAATTATTTAAATAATTTAATTGAATTATTTCAGAATAATATTCATTTTTATTATATCATATATGATCATATTATAATCCATCTGTTAGTAACATTTTGACTCAATCATCGGTTGTTAACATCAATATTTTCTTATACATGTTTTGTTGGATTAGTTATTGTTTATATTATTAGGTTATAGTTAAATAATTTAAAGAATTATATTAGTATAATATATATCATATTTAATCATTCCATTCATTTATATATTCGTGATTTAATGAAGATTATGTATAATGAATCACATCTCATCGTCGGGCCAGTAGACCTTACATACGCAAGAGTGTCAATATCAGTACATTAATTGATTAATGGTATTGAAGTGGATGGTGTAAGATATTTCATAATATATATCATTTTATAATAATAATATATACTTATTCTATTAATAATTATACCCCTCCAAGTAAGGTGGTGGTGAAAAAAATATTTCACTATGTCGTGGAAACGGTAAGTCATACGTACCCACAAGTTGTGATTTCATATTTCATTGGTTTTATAAATGGTGGAATATAGTTGTTTAGTAATAATAATAACATATCATTATATAAGTGATTCTAGAGTTATTAATATATAATGAAACAACTCACGAAGAGTAAATAATAGAATAATGATGTTTGAAAGAATTGGTAGAGGAGATTACCTCTTCTTTGGCATGCTACCTCTAAATGTCCTCTTAATGCACCAGAGTTTGTGTTTTAAGAATAAAATAATATTTATAACGTATCTAAGAAATTTTAAAAATGAAATGGGTTTGGGATGGATTGGTTTGAAGTCTCTATGTGATGTGGCTGGGTGAGGGAGGAGGATCCATTTTTTATTTAAAGTTGGGGGAAATTTTGGGATCTCAAAATATATTAATTTATAATATAATAAAGCCCAATAAAAAACCACCAAATGTCCCAATTTATAAAATAATATGGCATAGTTTTGTAATAAAATGAAACAATATATTTTAGAAATAAATTTCTATCAATTGAAACATTATCTTTTTAATTAACACTTTGTTATTCTATTTAATTTTTAACTATGATGCCAAATATTTCGACAATAAAACGGTGAAATATTTAATAATTTTTTGAAAATTAAACAATTAATAAATAAAAAATATCATGTTCTACAATAAAATAATTATTATATATTTTATAAAATGTTTCATTATTTTTCAATAATTTAATAAAATATTAGTTTAATAAACAATCAATAGTTTCAATTTGATACTATTAAATTATTTTATTTTTAGTAATATTAGGATAACAAGTAATCTTTAAAAAATATATTTTATTATATTCATAAGAGTGAATTTAATTCTATTTAATTTATTAGAAATATTAATTATCTGAAATTATATTTATTTGAATATTTTTAATAATATTTATTTGATATTTCCATTATTAAAATAATTACTTCAATAGTTTTGTGTAATTATTTAAAATTCATATTTTTTGATAAAAAAATAAAACTACAATAATATGAAAAAGATAAATCCACTATATTTCATAATAATACTTATAATTTAATATATATTTTGTATAATCCATCATTAAAAATGTTATACTTATTAAAATATGAAGGCGACAAGTTTTTCACCACGTTACATTAAATACTTTAAATGTCATAATACCTTCTATAATGATCTAAATTGTCAATTACTCGACCCATTGATGGATATGGTAGATATATAATCGAAAAAAAATATTTGGTCATGTTTTGGGTCTTTTAATGGTTATTAACAATTTAATAATTATTATTTTATTTATTTTTCATCAATTAAATAATTTTTGCATCATTAAAGTATAAGGCATTAAGGTAATTATTTACTCAATAAAAATTATAAATAAATTATCATGAAAAATGAAAAAAAATTAAATTGAGTATGTATAATAGAAAATTATCTTCTGGATAAGATTATATTAAAAACGATATATTTATTAAAATTTGAGTAAGACATATTTAATTTTCCTTTAAATAAAATTAAATAAATTTCCTAATATCATTCATGTGGCATAAAAAGGAAACCATTTTGACCCTATGATGATTTAGGTCGAAAAGAACTCATACAATGATATTAGGACAAGTGTTAAGGTACTTTTGTAAAATTATTTTTTCCTTTAATTACCAGATTTACCTTTTTAATATATTAATAAAAATTTCTGAAGTCAATATTCATAATGCCAAAAAATACAATTAAGATATTTACATTATTTAGAATTACTATTTTCAAATATGAGATCCATTTTTCAAAAAATAAAGCATAGATATTTCAATAATTAATTTAAAATTAATATCATTTTCGAAAAGAGAGAACAATTTTTAAATGTTAAAAATTTTGAAAAAGATTGAATTATTTTTACATATGAAATCAATGTAAAATTAATTATATTTCATAAATTATATTTATTGATAAAAATATGTTCTATTTATACTTTAAAACCATTCAATATTATAGTTTAACAATATAAATTATTATGATGAAGAAATATGTTTTCATCTAAAATTTAGTATATTTTACTATTCATCAAAATAAGATTGTTACCAAAAAAATATAAAAATTTAATCCAAAGTAAATTTTTAAATCCTTCTTCCAAATAAAATGTGTGTGATTTCATATAAAATTTATTAAACTGTCAAAAATATTAATTTAGAAACGGCTCTCCATTAAAAGGAGGGAAATTACTGTTTTGTAAAATATAGGTTTTCATACATAAAATAAGGATTATTCATATGATATAAAAAATATATATATTAGAGAAATATCAAAAATATTTTATTAAATATGTGAAAACTATAATTAATTAATTTCATTTTATAATTATAAATCACTTACAAAAAATAAAAATATATAATTGATTAATATTTTTCATTCACAATTCATTTTCATAAGTTAGTTATATTTATTCCCACTAACCGAATGGCTCGGTTATAATGGTAATTTTATAAAAATGGATTCTCACAGTTTTTTTAACTCACAATTATGTGAAATGAAAGCTACAAAAGAATTAATTTTTTTTAAGGAAAATATTTCATATTAAAATCCATGTGTTGCAATTATTATCTTTATTATGCTAATATCAACTCATTAAACATGGAAAAATAATGTGTGACTAGAAATAATTTAATCTAGAACAACCATTGATATATTTTGAATCCCTATCCTTGATTAAATCTAATGTATTGAAATTCCATGGGGAGAGAAGAAATGGAGATCAAAAGGTGATGACACTATGATAAGACTGCAATAATTTATATCACATTATCCAATTTTAAAAAATTACAACAAAATTAATTCAAAACAAATACAGTAACATTCTTGAAAAAAAGATTAAAATTAATTTAAAAAAGTAGATAAAGTATATCTAAGATCAAGAATAACTAAATCAAATAATTTCATGGGATCAAGTGATAATCAAGCATATCATATGCCATCAAGAATCATAATTCAAGTTCACGAATGGTTAAAATGAAATAAAACAGATTGGATTATAGGGGAGAGACACCCAAGATTTAAAATTAAATTTTAAGGGACTCTGATATAGTGTGGCGAAGAACCTACTAAATAATGGAATAGGTTAATCATCCAATATTTAAAATCAATTCGATTTATAATGGAATAATTACTTCATTATCATTGATTTATTTACCATTTCCAAATGAGCATATCTAAAATCTTTACAAAGTTCAACAAGATTATGCCTTGGTCCCTTGATCATTCCACTCATACATTGAAAACCTTTTTAAACGCCCATAAAAATTCATTTTTTTCAAATATCTCTTGAAACATATATGAAAAATTACATTGTGGTTCTCTCCCTAATAATTCTTTGTGAAAAAAATAGAAATTTATGCAGTCATCGTGGAATATATATATATCACCATGACTCATCTAATACCAAATATCAAATGATTCTTACTTCCATGTCAGAATATATACAATAAAATAATGAAGCCAACCCAAGAAGTTTTCTAATTCATAGGAAAAAAATCTTCTATTTTCCCTCCAAACACTTCTAAAATCCCTTAAATCATTTATAGAATTTCTATACCCTATGTTGGAAGATAATAATATTTGTTTCTATATATATACCGACCATTAAATTGAAATTTTATAGGAAATTCTCTTACACAGAAATATCAGACATAAAATTGAGAAGAATATAAGGATAAATGGAATCTTATGTTTTTGTAATTTTACCTTTAATATAATATTTCTAATGATCATAGCGGGATGTTATTCTATATAAGGATCATCTCATTTGGATTTTATGAATAATAATTTGTAGAATCCTTAAAATGAATCACATGGTTGTCTATGTTCATCTCTCAATAACGATATATGTGAATTAGTAAATTAAACACGATTAAAATTCCTATTTTTGTTTATAGTTTTAAAATAATGAGAAACAATTAAGGAATTATATTTGACTAAAAAATTGAATGAGAAAATAGGGAATAAAATTGAATAAGAAAAGAGAGTGGTGTATGAAACTAGGAACCTAGAAATCAAAACATTCAAAATCTACCAGGAAATTATTTATATCATAATTCACTCAAAAAGGAGGATTCTATATAATTAATAATGATAAAAATAAAATATCAATGAAATTCATGCATGTATTAAACAAAAACAAACATTCCAACACCTAATAATATATCCTCTTGCAGCCTTGAACTCTCAATACACTCTTATATCACACAACTCAATCAAACCATTGTGTTTTGTATTCATTGAGTGGAAAATATATATTTAAAAATAAAATGAAATCCCTAAATTTTTAATTATTGATGGAGTGTTATAAACATATACTCGTAATTTACACTCTCACTACTAAACATTGTTCTAGATATCAATTTTGTACCTTCTCTCTAGTCTCCATAACTCACCATTAATCAAAATATGAATGATAAAAAATATAGAATTGATCATAAATATGTACATATAATAAGAATTTACGAAGAAGAGAATTTATATATGGCCTTACACATCCTCGACCAACATGAAGAAACATATCTTTTAAACTACACAAATCAATAATATAGATAAAGAAAAAATATTTCCAAAATTATAAATTTATGAAATAATATATCACAAACCAACATTCTACCTTCCAACATTCCGGTGACCATACTATTCCATTTTAAATCTTCCCCACAACTTCTATGTTTTATCTAAAATGTAAAAAGATATACAAGTGTAGGTTTATATTCAATACATATCTCAAACTTCATAGATATTCCAACTTCAATCACATTCCTTCCCTAGATTCTATGATAGTACACAAGATCCCTGGTAAAATTTTTCAAGGGATGTCTTCTGAGTATAAATCACTTATAAAACCTTAGCTAATTTTTCAATGTAATGAAAATGGAATACATGTAATTTTAGAGATACCTTTTATATTGACTAGGGGAGGTTGGATTGATTCCACAATAATTGTTAATATTTATGAATGATATTCTAACATTATGGAGTAATCCCTAACGTGGAAAATTTGGTTAGTGTAACCTTTAAACATGTAGGTAGAGAATAATCTCAGCTGTATAACATCCCCTTGAAGTTTGATTGATCTTTCCTTGTAATAGTAACATCTATTTTTCTGGAGGCACTGATTCATATAGGAATACTTCATCATACAACTATAATATTCATAATGTATATTTCAAAAATTATATCCCATTTGTGCATGTCTTGATAGTAATCACTATATGAAAATTCATCTTTCAGTGTTAAATTTGTGATTTTTCAAATTTTCAAAGGGATATTATGTACCATCACCCTAGTGAAAATCAACTTTTACATCAAACATGAGAGTAGTAGTGGACTTTTGATTTTTGAAAAAATAAATAATCTTATATATAGGCAGATATGGAGAATTAATAAAATATATGATCCTTCCCTATATTTTTACAACTCTCTTTTTCTAACATATCATCTTTGGTTAAAAAATATTATCTTATATGTAACTGATTGGGATAGAATTATCCAACATATCAACTATATTGATTGAAATTTTTCATAAGAATCATCACTGCATATCAAAATATCCTTATGTATCATTTGATAGTGGAGAAAATATATTTACACGTAACATACTTATTCAATATTTTTATTTCACCCAACAAAGAATATAAAAACTTGGATAATTTTAAAAATTCTCATGTAATTAAAATTATAATGCATAGTGAAATAATAAATTTAATATACAATAAAAACATTAATATAGAACAAAAAATGAATTCCAGATTTTTTATCAAGAATTATGTCCAAATAGTCCAATCAGTTAAAAACATGAATGTAGATCACATTAATAGTTTAATACCATATATATTCCTAAGGAACTAAAATTTTATTTAAGGTCTATTAGAAACAAAATTCATGGTATTTATGGAATTAAAGTCAATTATATTTTTTAAAAATTAATCTTTCATCACTCCACCACATATACCGTTCTATAGTCTTATAAAAATATAATACATATACCATATAAACCATAACAAATCAGTGGACCTGAATTCTCCAAAATTTTCATAAAAAAAATTCATCGTATCTCATTTACAGAATAAATTTCCCATTATTTATCTTTGACAAATTCAAATTTCTTTCAACATCATAAATCCACCCATGCCACATTTCACAATCTAACACACATTGAATTAAGGTCTCTTTACTCTCATGATTAAAAAATATAAAAATTCATTATTATATTAAAATAATTTTATTCATACAATATTCTTGGTATAATCTTCACCCTCCACATAAGAGACAAGGATATATGTGTTAATCATGTGGATTTTCCCTATGTATATATTCAGGCTATGGGTTTGTGGGTTAAATTATTAAAAAATTAAGCTATAAAGTGGAGGTTTACCTCCTAAAATAAAATTCATGATCAATAACTCAAAATAAAATGAAGATTACACACTCAAAGTACCCACATATGAAAATAATACTCAAATTTACTATCTTTTTCAAACTCGGATAGAAGTTGTGAATAATTCAATAACATAATATATTAGTCCTCCTATTATTGTTTTTTATATATATATTTTATTTATTTTTTTGAATACATTTCCCCCCAATGTATTGGATCAAAAAGAAATACAATGAATGAATTATGACATATTCCTTTTTTGGTTAAATAGGATCATGGCGATTAAAACAAGAATTCTTAATTTTTCAATCCCATATTTATATTTATATTTTATTTTTTCATTTTTATAAATTATATTTCTTATGAAATCAAAAGAATTGCCTCCCAAATAGTGATATTTTCCCCATTAAAATGGTATCAAATTCCCATACTCTCATAAAAGTTACACATTACTCTAACAAAATATAAATTACCAATTAACCCCATATTTATATTAAATGATTATTAAGAAATTAATCCATTTGTGAGGGAAGGTAGAGAATATAAAGTTATAATATATATATCCAGGAAATAAATTCATGGCTACTAGGGGATTTACATGGGAAAATGTAATGGTATACACTAAAATTACAAAATGGGTTGTACCAAAGAAGTACCTCGGTAATAGTACCATGCATTTTCATTCTCCAAATTAGTGATTAAGGAAAAATAAAGTTCAATATGACAAACACAACCAAGTTTCACTAAATAATGGATAGTTCCTAGAAGAAGATTGAATGTTGGTATATAATACCTATTTATATGTGAAAAATAATATTTTCCGATTCTAATGAGAAGTAGGAATTAAAAATTCACTAATATAATGACAATATTTAGTAGTTGTAATTTTCTGTTTAGGATATTTATTAGAGGAATAGTATATTATTTTAAAGGAATTTATAAAATTATTTTCAATTTTTTTTACCTAAAATATTTATCGGTATCTAAATTGTTGATTGGGTTATTAATATTAATATTAATAATTGTATTATTATTATTATTTAGGTTGAAGTATAATAAATAAATATAAATGTGTATTTAATAAATTCTTTATGGTGGACATATTTTTTTGGAGACTATTTATTGGTAACAAAAGTAATATTGTTGATATTATTACATGTCTTAAATAAATGAAATTTTCTTATTAATAGACATTTATTTACTTTTATCTATATTTAATGGATGTTTTTTAAGATTATTATGGTGGTTTTAAAGAGGGGGGATTGTTAATAATAAAATTGGTGTTTATTTTTATTTTTATTAAATTAGTAAAAACATTTTTTTGTGATATATTTATATATAATTATATTTTATTCATATCTGGGTTATATATATTTACAGGATTATATGTTTTTGTTAAATATATTTATGGATGACTTTTAAAATGATTATAATGAATGATTAAAAGTATTTAAATTAGGAATATAGAAAAAGATGTATAATTGGTATATCAGGGAGTGCATGGGTTTAAGGGGAAAGTTAATGAAAAAAATAAATTAACAAATGAATTAATGAAACAGATAATGAAATACATGGTTAAAGGGTTGTTTGGATGGTTATATAGTTTTCAGTGGGATAATGAGTGGTGACTCTAGGGGTTATGCTTGGCATGAGCATATCACTGATAGATGATCTTGTTATTTGAATGATTTTGTATAATAAGTGATCATATAGTTTACACTGTCATTTTTGAGATGCTCTGGGTCGTTAGTTGAGGTTTTCCTATGATTAAATAATGTTATTTAGGTAAGGCATAAGATTTTGGTTTGGAAGATATGTGACTCATGGGGGCATGAGTTGGGTTTTATGGTCTGATGTTGTAGAAGAATATTTATATTGGGTTTGATTGAGATGCAGTATGACCTGTAGAGAGAACATTGAAAAAGGGTTCTTGGTGGTGCACTCTTCCTGTGAAGAAGGGTTAGTGTTGTTATGGGTTTTTATGGAAAAGTCTCGGTATATGAGAGAATTTTTTTCCAATGGTATGCGAGGTGGTTTTTAGATCAATTGATTAATGAATGAGTTCTATTACGATCCATTAAGATATTTCTAGGTTTTGGATAAAAAAGAGCGGTAATGTGGTTGTGAGACACATGTGGTGATGGTTTCGTTGGTTTTTTGTCCTTCAGTGGTTTTTTAGTATGGGTGAGCACGATTCCGGAGTATAATCATTTCAAAAAGTTTGGGACCACTTAGGGTTAGTTGTTAAGGATTACTGTAAGGGAACTCATATACTCAATGGCACACATTTTTCCATCGGAGTGTGTAACCCTCATTGTTGTTGAATTTTGATGTATGTTATAGGTGACGTTGCTGGTTATCTATGAATTTCAAGTAATGGGTGGATTATGGGCCAATGGAATGATATTTTTTTATTTAGGAGACACTAATGGTACTCATATAGTGGGGTGAACCGTATCAATCCTACATGAATGGTTTTAGTTTCGGATGGCTCATCGGTACAATAAGACCAGTTGGTTCATAGTTTTTTAAAAAAAATGGGATTCCATGTGTGGAAAATATGAGATGTGATCTAGTTATTTATAAAATACTAGAATAAAAATTCAAATGTGGGGTTGGTAATCATTAGTGTGTTTTCAGCAGTCCCATGAAAGAGTTTGGATGATTTGTGGGTGACTCAGGATAGATGCGCACTGATGATCAGGGTGATAAAATTATTATCGGAGTGAGATAGTGGTGATATGACCGTGGAATTACATTAATAATTAGTTTTCGACATCACTGTTGATATTTAATGATATTTTGATGCATCAAGTTGATAAGGAATCCTAATTGGGTATTGTGATGCTGCATCGTTGTGTGGAACAGTTTCCCAATATGTCATCCAGTAGAAGAAAACAAGGATTAAACACTGAATTAGATATAATAATATCATGGGTGCATCATCCATATTTTTTGACGGATCAATGTGGCTTTCAATTAGATGTTCCTATGGTGTAGAGTTTCGTAGTGTGGAATTAGTTATTGTGCATGGAGCCTTATGGGGGGAGTATTATAATCCTATGAATGAATCAGTTGAAGTAATCACTGTGTCTTGGGGTATACATGTGTGGTGGTTCCATCCTTGGTGTTGATTTGGTTCATGTGTGTATGGATTATTATTGTAATTGATGGTGTGCTTTGTTTCTTGGAGTTCCATAACAGAATATTTTTTAGCATTCAAGGATGGAATGTAGTAAGATCATTGGGAATTAGTGACAATTTTATATAGATTTTTATAAGAGACTGTCATGAATTTTGTGACATGAGAATAATTATGGTTGTGAGTTTGTGATAATTCAATTATTTTTGGGTTGTTAACTTTTATATTAAGTTTTAGATTTTGATTTCATGGTATGGTTCAGCTGGTGAAATGAGATTCATATATTAAATCCATGATTTGGAACATCTTTGGAAGATTTTTTTAATGATTAATGAGGATTATTTAGTGGTCTAGGTTCCTTAGTGGTAGTTTTTCATGACTTTGGTGTCATTTAACACACCTATTGTCATAGAAATTCATACCGTAACACTTAGGCCATGTTGTGATAGACAGTAGGGTGGTGGGTCCTGTCGTGGATGAGGAATTTGAGGCAAAATTGGTTTTTAGGATTCTGGATAATGGAATGAATCTTCTAGTATCATATATATGTTAAATATATTACATTGGTTTGTTAAAACCATCTTTTATGTGTTCCATGTATATCATGAATAGGTCATATCGCTTTAAGGGGGGAAGTACTCCACACTTCCTCAAAGGAATTTTTTGTATTTACACAAGATGGGAAGCATATTTTTATGTTCTAATTAAAAATTAAAGAAGAATAAAGTAAATTTAAATATAATTTATTTCATATATATAATAAAAATTCAATCATAATTAGAGGTGGTAAAGGAAAAATAAACAGTCACAGTTTCTGGAGGTAGTAGTTCATCGTACAAAGAAATTGTATATTTGTTACACATTTGATAGACGTGTGCATATGTGTAGGTATAAAACATATCATAAAAATATATTAGTATATTAAGTATACTAATGTTTTTATACATGAATTTTATAATAATATTTGTGGGATTGGATAATGAAAATAAAACTAAAAATTTTAAGGATGTGTGTTACCTCTGTATCGGGTAACATATTTTGGTTTGTAGAAAAATGATTCCTTTTATAGCCTTATTCACAAGTGTATGCCTATTGGATTATGTTAGGATGTTTGGAGACTATTTGGGAAGATTTTGGATTATCCAATGTGACTTTAGAGGTCTTATTAAACGGTAGAGTGGTTTCCTTTTTATAGTGGAGGGGGGTGACACTCCTGTAAAATAGAAAAATGTATACATTAATGTGAGGACTACCTTACCAAATGTGCCTAAAAATTTAAAAAATAGTGGGTAAATGGTTAAAAATGGTTTATTAAAACCTCTAACAAAAAAGGGTAATTTTAATAATTTGGTTCCTTAAATTTTATGATTCTCCAATTTTATCATTTTTTTTATTAAAGCATTTAGTTTTCCAACCTAAGTAATTTGACTGTTAAGAATAAAATAAAGGGATTTTTTTTATAAAATATCTATCCATATAATTATTAATACGCCACATAATTTATAAAATAAATATCCTATGTTTATTGGAAATTATTTTTTAAAAAAGATCATGTGATGCGCCGAAACACAGCTTAAACCCATATCATGTTAACAATGTTTTTACAAAATATGGCTTAATATGTTAATTATAAAAGATAAATTGGTCCATTAATAGAATATATTTAATATTTACTAACACATAAAAATAACATGGCATAATATAGGATTTTTATTTGTTTTAAATCATTTAATAAAATATCATTTATTGTAAAATAACTATAATAGCAATTTTCAAATTATTTATTTAATTTTAATTTCAAAATATAAAAATAAGATTATAATTAAAATATATTAATTTTAAATATTTGTAACATGATATATTCAACTAATAAAATAAATAATTACAATAATAAAAATAAATTCACTTCACCTTTAATTTTTATACTATCATTTATTTTAGTTATTTATTAACTAAATAATAAATTTTTTCATGTTTCATTAGAATTTTAATTAAATAAAGAATCTCTACAAATTATTGATAAATTTTTGTGATAAAAATTACCCATATGTATTTCAAAATTATATGTATAACCAAAAATATGATGATTTTTACAAATCCCAATGTTTTATAAATGTTAAATGTAAGGAAAGTTTCCTTTTTGTCTTCTTCCTTACATAACCATTTATATATGGAACATCCATTAAATAATATCCCAATAACCCATAAAAATTTAAACATGTGGGTATATGTTATAATTATTTTTATCCAATTTATTTTTCACAAGTTTCCAAGTCATTTTGGTCCTTAAGATTAAGGTTCAACCTCTTATTATGCTTAATCATACCATAATCACTGTATTTAATTTTAATCACTTACCTAATATTTTTATTCAAAACGTTTTCTGTTATTATTAGAACACAAATATTATACTAGAAAAATTTGTATGTTCATTTTTCAGAATTCCAATCATATTAGTGGGAAAAAAAATATTGACGGTAATCTCACACACATGGAAGGAAAGTGAGTTTTTAAAGAAAAAATGTTTAAATGTTTAATATTTTTTTATATCTAAATTTACTAAAAATTATTCTAATGAAAAAAATGGATCAATAAATGTATATATGATCTATTTTGATATAAAAATATATTTCAGTAATAATTTATCATTAACAATCATATAAACTAAGAGGATCTTTATTTTACAATAATGTAGTATTTTTTATTATTCATCAATAATTGAAACTTCTTAGCAAAATTAAAAAAAATCACCCTAAGATAATTTTGAAATTATTAATTCAGAAATTCAGTTTATTTTTACAACATTAATTTTAAAAATTTTAAAAAATTTCTTATAAAATAAATGAACCAATAAATGATGGTAAATCCCAGTCTTGTGCATAACACAAGATAACTCAATGTGGTGTGTAGCATAGGTTTATCATTGTGTTGCAAATAATGAGAAACAAAGTGATATTTTTTTAACATGAAAATATTTTAGTGTATTGTGGTGATACAATGTAGGTCATATCATAATTGGAAGCATCCCATTGGGGACCCTCAGCCTCAGTGGTATGTTAAAACATGTAGCTAACGCACAAGGGATGTTAGTGACCCCTGGAATTCATCCACTGAATTACAAAATTAAAAAATTTAATTTAAGAATCCATTTGTATAAATTAAATCATGGGGGTTCCAACCATTGGGTTAATCCCAATAATATGAATAATATAAAAATAATAATAAAGTCTATAAGGCTGGTACATCAGACCACATACAATTCTAAAGCTTGACCCATTCATTTTCCAAAGGATAGAGGAAACTAACAAGACCTAACCAATATCAACCAAGTCATATTTGTTCATATATTGACGTAAAAATTGATAAAAAAGTAATTAATTAAAAATAAATTATTTTTTCTAAATAACCATTTTATTTAAAATACAAATAACACCCAAAATATTATTGGATAATTTTATTACACCATAATAGAGACCTAGAACTCCATAAAATCCCACAATAAAATAAAAACCTAAATCCTGAATAAATCTCTAATAAACAACATCAATGAAAAAATGAAGATTTTTAATTAAGGCCATAATGTTTCGAAATTCACCATGGTGATGTACCTCAATGAAATTACACACAATCAATTATAGATGACCTCTTTGGTTATCCTCTTCTAAGGAAGATGAAAAAACAGAAAATGGAAATTTGATTCGACTAGGACTAGCTAGAATAAAAAATTGAAATCCATAATTACAGAAGTTAATGTTAAAGAGATATGAAGATATACCTCGTGATGGAAAATAAAGTTAAAGGCTTACCACATATTTTACAACACACCTGACAGAATATGATTCCAACCAATATTGAGGGATAAATCTCACTGAGGATGGGAGTAATAGGGATGTGTGATTTTGTCCACACCATTTCCCCAACCATGCCCCAACCATACAATTGGAATTATCTCAGACCTTCATCCTCACATGGTTATAGTGCACAGTTTAATAGACTGTGAACTGACCATGATCCTCAACTATTCGAGATATACTATATTTCACATGGTTACAGCACACTACTAGTCAACCCATTCACAAACCATGCATCATGTATGAAAGAAATTAAAGACCCCCAGTATGGTTTCCACTATCATGTCGCACAGTTTCCAAAACATTTCTCTATAATAAATGGCTTTCACTGTTTTTAATAACCATGGGAAAACTGTGTTCCATTAGCTACACATTTCCAAAAAAAATTGGTTTCAGGCCTCAAACCCTTGGATTCTCCTAAAACCTCCAAGATACAAACCAATCATCTTCCCATGTATAAAAAATCAGTCAGATGCATTATGAACTTCTAATTCCCATTCGAAATCTCTTATCAAGATTTGAACCATCCAGTAATTGAAAATTAAAAATCCTTCCAAAATTAACAACATGAAAAACCACAACATATTACATGTTATAACGGTATGTATATTCTAAAATCTTTATTCCAAATTTCTATTTTATTTTTCTAGATTAAATTATTCATGATTTTGTTTGGATGAGATTCAATTACATCACATTATTCATTTTTCCATTGATGTGTAAATGTATTTATTTTCATCTATTATGACCCAAACTTTTCTGGATTTCTAATTTTAGCATGTATGGCTAAGTAAAACATTTTCAAATTCTTGACAATTTTAGGTACTAATGTAACATTATAAGATATAGTTTCGATTTTAATGGATATAATGGTATTATATTGGACTTTAACCAATTTCATAAATTCTTCTTGAAATTCTTTATATTTCATTTCAGTTGCAAGATATTTTGATTCCACCATTCTTATTTCCACTATCCAGGGGAAATATTTTTCTTAATGGTATTTTATAATAATTTCAATCATAGACACTTTTAACGTTATCTTTCTATGTTCATAATTTTTTCAATTTCTTTCTTTAAATATTCCTTATTAGATTTACCCTTCATCCCATCTTTATTGATAATATATTTGACATCTCTCTGGATCATTGTGTATTTCTCTAGGAAAGCTTCTAGCTTAAACATGGGTATGTGATACATATTTGTTTTTTCACATCACATATATTCAATACAAGATGTGGTTTCATCCCACTCCAAATTTCATATAATGTTTCAAAACATCCCACTCCATTTCGCAATATATTAACTATAGGATGAGGTATCTTCATATTCAAATTTTCATAATAATAATTTTTCTTATGATCAACTTCTTTTGGAATTGACCAGATATATTTTTATCTTTGATGTTCTTCAACCACTTATTATTCTTTGGATTTTCATCATTTCCCTTATCCTTATATCTTAAATTATTTCTCTTTTGAATTTTTTTAGAAAAACATAAAACACCATAAAAATATGAGTACATTAAGGATAGATTATACTTGTAATATACATAACCCATTATAAAAAATTTAGAGATAAGATACATTATTTAATTTCCATTATCAAATATTTCATAATGGTCGTTTGATTTGTTAAAAGGTTTGACTTTTTTTATATTAATTTCCACTTTCTCATGGATTCAAAAGCTATCTCATGTTCTTCTTTATTCTTAATAAAAGGCATATTTCTCATTTCATAGACAATGAGTATTTTAAGAAACTCATAAATATAAAGAACTTGTAAATATTCTACTGAAAAAAAATTAGGATCAAACATGTTTGGGAAATTCCTTATGATTTTATTCACAATGACACTATCATCTAGATATTCACCAAACCCTATGATGTTATTGACAAACTCATTAACATTAATGATATAGTCATCAATGGATTCCTTTGAGGTTGTATTTATATAATCGAACTTTATTCTATATATTTATTTCTTTTCCACTATGATTTTTAAATTCCCTTCATAGTATCCTTCTAACTTGTCATATACCTACTTTAATCTTGGTAGACCCATCAATTTTGTGAACACTTTCTCAGAAATATATATAAGAATAAAATTCCTTTCCAGAGATATTAAATTTTTTATTATTAGTGATGTTCATATAATCACCTATTTGAAGAGGTGGAATACCCACTACTAAAAATTGGACTATCTATGATGGGTAATTTACGATGGGACCCCATCCCAATAACCTGTTGTAAAAATGGGTCTTGCAAAAAAACTATTTTTGACGGGGCCAAATCTCATCTCAAATAGTTTCCCTGATATTTTTTAGAAAAAACATTTTCAGAGGGGGATCTCGTCACAAAAGGTCTTATTGTAAATATTTTCCCTAATATTATTTTAAAAAATTGATTTGCGATGAGACCCCGAGTCACAAAAGTTTCTATCACAAATAATTTTAAAAATAAAAAAATTAAAATCAAATAAAATATTATTAATAATAAAAAAAACTATTAAAAAATAATAATAAAATAATATTGGAAAATAATAATACTACTATAATTTTTAATAATATAAATATTATTAATATAATAATAATAAAAAAATATTTATTAGTAAAATTTAAAAATTTATAAAATAATAAAATAATATTATAGATAATATTATTAATATAATAATATGCTTATTATTATTAATGAAATAATAATATTAACATTAGTAAAATTATAAAAAAGTATAAAATAATAATAACCACAATATTCATAAAAATATAATGAAATTAAAAAATAATATTAAATAATATTAAATAATAAAATAATATGATTAATAGAAAATTTAGGTAATGTAATAAATTAATAAAATAATAAATAGATATTAAAAATTGTAATATTCACCACAATACTAGAAAAAGAAAAATATAGAAATATAAATAGATTATATTACAAAAAAAATTGCATTCAAATATTTTATCATAAAAAAAGATAACACAAAGGGGGGACTCTGGAGGAGCTGGAGGAGATGGTGGTCGCAACTACATCCCTAAACCATGAGTCAGATGCCACATGAACTCAAACTGCCAGTTCTGCTACTACGTCCATTGATGCATATCCACCACCTCATTCTATCATTAGAGTTCTTCCTACAGCCGGCACTGCCATTGGTGCGTCTTCTTTTGATACCATTGATTCGTCTCCTCCATCTCCATGTGCATACTCTCTATAATATCACTTTGAGATTGAAGTTAATCTTGATACCATGTAATAGATGATGATGACTCTCCACAAGATCCTCTCGAGCAGGATGCTGACATCGCAGTAGTATAATAATAACTCTCAATTGTCAATCAAGATGTGATACCAATAGCTCGACCTTTCTCAAAGACATACTGTGTTTCCCTCATCCCTGATTCCTTAACAAATCAATGGACACTAGTCTGTGCCTTAGTCTCAACCAAACTCTTAGTATTTGTCTGAGACACTACGGCCACATATGACTCTTTTAATTGGAATTTAAAATTAGAATAATTGAAAAATTATTTTTAGTTAATTTTAAAACTCCAAAATAAATTATACTATCAAAAATATGATGTTGGATATCACTTATAATATCTCCAGTGATCGGATTGTTATAAATATCCTAGAAAACATAAAAATCCATAGCATTAGGGAATTATAATGCCTATTTTAATATAAAATAAACCATAAAATTTAATGTTATATAAATTATTTAAAAAACATGCATTCCATTTATTCCCTATGTGTATGGAATATATAACTACCAGCTCGATGAATCACCTCATGTCTACCAAAATTTTTCAACCTACTGATGATATATTATAGAAATTTCCACCCAACCAATATGAACATAATCCATCCCAAACCTGATTTGAAATGTAATCAAGTTAGTGGGCATGACCAGACTCATCAAAAATTTTCAGTTCTGCATACTTCATGGATTTCCTTCTCAAATATTTCAAAAAATGATTGAAATTCTCAAACATAAACCCCATATTCCTTCCACAAAGAACACTTCTTGATCTGAATGATGGGATACAATTATCCATAAAAATAACTTGTTATATCAACTTATTATTTGAATAAATTTCAAAATAAATATTATTTATTTACATACCATCTAATGAATGAACATGCAGTGTTGAACATCAGTAGGAATATCATCCCATGTAAACCATGATTCCAAAAAATAATTGTTCAAAATACAAATCTTATGTCGAACAGATATATGTGAAATGTTATGAAAAAATAACAAATAATTTAACAATTAGTATAGAAGTAAATTTACGAAAACTAAATATAATACACAAGTAAACAAAAATCTTCATTCATGGATCTATGCTAGAATGTGGGCGTCACTCTGGGATAGGTTCGTGAATCTTCAATTGGGATAGACCACAACCCCTTCGAGTGCTCCATGAAACAACAATAGTATGATGGTCAGATTATCCAACATCCAACACATACAAATGTAGATCAACATCCTGCAATTGAAGAAATAGATCATGGTCCATATAAAACACTAAATAACTATTTTAAGAAAACCATTAAAACAAATACTATATATATATAATATGATTTTAACCAGCATTTATCTATTTCAATCTTCATCAGCATCTTCATCTTCATATCTGAAAATTTCAATGTATTTATATTCATCATTGACATGAGAAATTTCCATATGAGTTTATGTTTCATCATCTCTTGTCATTTAAAATTCTTTTGTAACATCATTTACAATATTTTCACAATCTAAGATTAACTTTTGTTGTCATCATCAATATTTTTTTCTCTTCATGAAAAAGATGTGTTTGGAGTAGTCTCTTGAAAAATTTCATTTCCTTACGCTACATCAGAACCACATTAACTTTGTGTAAACTGATTTTCCCAGGATTTAATTTTTGTTATACTCCACCAATCACCCAACTCTTTTGAAGTAGCATATTAATATTCATACTAAATTTAATACTCCTAATGAAATAATAAAAATGGTTCATTTGCTGCAAGAAGTCTTTTATATTTAACAAAAATGATTCCATAGTTCAGATGAATATGAAAGCCACTCTCAATATCCAACCATTGGTATTTAAACATCATTGTATAATTCTGTCCCAGATAACACAATTCCACAATTTCTTACAACATGCCATAAAATCCTGCTTCTGTTTCTCTATGATGAGATCATCTCAAGTACAAATCACTATTGATTATTTTTTGTTCCCCATACGCACGTGTATGAAATTGAAAACCATTAACGACAAATGCATTATAAGATTAAACCATTTCGGATGGTAGGTTACTCAAGACACACAATTGATTATCAATTTGATCACCATGTTGAGATACCTGAAAATTTGTGAAATATTTATCAATATAACATGTAAAAAATTGATGTTATATGTTAAACCGTAAATAATTTATATTGCCAGTTTTTTAAACTAGTAGGAAAAATTATTTTTCCTACTTACTTTAAGAGAAGCAGCTATAATTTTTGGATGTTGATTCTTGATATGATTATCATCTAACCTATAAAAAATGATTAATTTATTGTAAAAAATATTATAAAATAATTGTTAGGATCACTCAGAATAAAATTGGTGTCATTTGTTCATAGTTGAGAAGAACATGTGTGTAATCTATGTGATGATCATCATTTGAAATCCATCATTCATGAACCCCACCAAAAACAAGTTCCAAATGATTAAAAAATAAATATTAATTGATCATATAATTTTCAAAATAAACATCATTACACCACATGTGGTATTGTTTTGAGGGATATTCAAATTAAAAATAATTAGAGTAGAGAAAAATTCCTCTTGCAAATATGATTCTGCAATTGAGCCTTCCACCAATTATTTGTTATGTACTTTTTTATATAATTTATGCATGACTCACTTGAATGATTATATAAATTAGAACTATACCAGACATTAATATTTTTCTTCATGCGGTAAATGTATGATCAAATGATCCATTGAGTCAAAAAAAGTTGGCAGGAAGATTTTTTAGTTTACATAAAATTAAAACAACAACTTCTTGCAGTATTCAATGTGCATTGTAGTCTACTGTCTCCACACAAATGTCTCTAAAAACATATGATATGTATTTTATCACATACCAAATCATATAATTAAATAAAACTTTTAATAAAATTGTTATAATCCTTTCCATTATAAAATGATAGTCTTGACTTTTTAATATGGTAATATGACAATTTTGGCACATCTACCAAAATTGGAAGCATGAACATCTTGAAGTCTCAAATATAGAATCCACTAAAAAATAATTGATTATATTTGGAAATTTTATAAGCTTCCTTTGGCTTCATTGTCTTCTATGATCTGACATTTTCAAACATGCTCATGTTCATGTCGCCTACAAATATGGGGATGATCTAATCTTTTTGTTACATTTTCATTGGTATTACCTAGAATATCAAAAACAATATTAAATAAATTATCAAAATAGATCTTCTAAATATGAATTTCATCCAACATGTGATATACCAACAAATCAGACCAATATAGAATATCCCAAAAAAATGTCATGTTTTATCCAATTGTGTTCTTTCCCAAAGCCATAAATTTTTTATTGGTTTATTGTTGTTCCAACTGTGATGAGAGGTAATGAAGAGACAATTTATTTTACCTCTATACTTGAGATCATTATTGGAGTTTCATATCCATCAATTATATCTTTCCTGAAATGATATTTTTTCATCATAAATTATGATGGGTTGTAAAGAATTTGTGATGCCAGTCGAAAAAGAAGGGTTTTTTTCATTGATGAGACTAAACATTTTATTGTATCACATACAGTATAGATATGATTTTGTACCATCTGTACTCCATCTAGATAACATGAAACATATTGGTAAGTCACTAATTTGTCCACATCAATGCAAATTTCAATTGGAAATTTGTTTTCGCAGCAACATCATATGTACTGACATCATTACTCAACAATGAATTTAACTCATCAATCAACGGTTTAAAATAAAAATCCATATTCCTTTTCAAATGTCTTAGAATTAATAACAACAAAAGGATATATGGATTCTTTATCAACAACCAAGGTGGTAAATTTTACGAAGTTATAAATCTAGGCCAAAATGAATACTGATTACCATAAGAACCGAATGGACAGAAACCCTTAGTAAAAAGACCCAATTGCATGATTTAGGATTCTAATGAAAAATAAGGATGTAATTTTTCTAAAGGATTCCATGAATCACCATCAAAGGGATGATTTAAGAATTTACCAGTTGAAATATTTTTTTCCCATGAAATCAATGTCTCGGTGTTCTGAGACATAGATAAAATCTACAATCTGGGTGTAATCAGAAAATATCTCAATTTTTGTATAGAAATCAATCCAGACATCTCTAGTTGATCATTTTTATACCTTAATTGTCCAAATGTGGGGAAACTATCCAAATACACATTTTCTCCATAATATAAGATTCAATCATTTAAATATGCATGATATTCTGATAACTAAGACCCAGATTACGAACAATTAATTTACTATCATAAAAATTATTAGGTAACACATTTCCTTCAAGTATAAATGTTTTAAACAAAGAGAATGTATGATCAAAAAAGTTATTTGGCATTCCCTTCTCAGATTTAATAGCCATAAATTGTCAAAATGCTTCAAATTTTCATATCTTACATCCAAGATATAAGTCTTTCTCAAAGGACCTCAAGAACTCATTAAATTGATATGGTTACAACTCAGTAGTTAAATTAATATCATCCTGATTATTAGTTTTTTTGAACAGATGGATCTTCTACATCATATAATATATTTTGAATATGTGATGTTGATTGAACCAAATTATTAGTATCTTCTCTTTAACTTTATTCACCATATTAATACCAAAAAACATAATCTGTCTGAAAACCAAAATTCATTTGATGTCTTCTAATGTTGTTAAATGTGTCAAACATCCTTAGTGAGCCCTTTTTACAAGGACATTAAATTTTCCCCTCTAAAAAAAATTCAGGTTTTTATGATTCGAATGATAAGAAATTTTTAACACCCTGAATATATATGAGATTTAAACCAGAACCATTTGGATTCCTATACTAATTTATGTAAGTGTGATTATCTAATAATGTTTTTTTTGACATAATTTTTCCTTATTTCTCTAAAAAAATATAATATAATTAGTTTTTAAATAATTTTATATAAGATAAAAACTATCCAAAAAATAGAAGAACATTATATTCACTTTTCTTGAAATTTATAAAAATATCTATTATTTCATAATAGTTTATAGTATTTATTTTAAATTTTATTCTAATATACACTAATATATAATAATTTATACTAATTACATATAATTATTATTAATTATAGATAATTTATATAAATTATCATGAATTACGAGTAGCATAATTTCCAGTGGACTGGGGATAGCTCTTTTTCCTTATGACACATCTCCTTATAACTTTATCCAAAAAAATCACTATGAAAAATCTGATCCGACTTATGAATATACATTTTCATATGCACGAGAATGGAGATTAGAGAGGCCTCTTCATGCTTATCTCCATTATTATTCATTAGAAAATATATATCTATACATCAGAGTAGATTCTTAATACTAATTTCAGTCGTACAAAGTTGCAAGAAGATGAGTTTTCAGGAAGAAAGAGCCTAATTTTCCCTGCTGCACATCTCCTTGCAACATTCTCTCACTAAAATCAGTATGAAAAATCTCCCCCAATGTACGCATATCAATTCATGTGAATACGAAAATGGATATTAGTATATTGGAGTAGATTTTTTAGAGTGATTTTAGAGAGATAAAATTACAAGGAGATGAGTCGTTGATCAAAAAGAATATTGCCAATACAATGGAAATTATTCCAATTAATTATGAATTTCTTTCAAATAATTTCTAATTAATCCTAATCATTGATATTAATCCCAATCATTGTTAATTCATCCTAATAATTTCTAATTAATTGTAATCACTTCTAATTATTACTAGTCATTGCTAATTATTACTAATCATTACTAATTATTACCAATTATTGTTAATTATTACTAATCATTGTTATTTTTTACTAATTCTTTCTATTTATTAATAATCATTTCTTTTTATTACTATTTTTTCCTAATTATTACTACTTATTCCTTATTATTATTATTTATTCCTAATTATTACTATTTATTCTCTAATTATTACTTTTTATTCTTAAATATTATTATTTATTCAAAATTACTACTACTTATTACTAATTATTCCAAATTATTACTAATTAATTCTACTAATTATTAATTAATCATATTTATTCCTAATTATTCCTTGTTAATCCTAATTAATCCCAATTAATCTTAATTCATCCTAATTCATCGTAATTAATCATATTTAATCCTTCTTAATCCGAGTTAATCTTAATTGTTCTTAATTAATCCTAATTATTACTTATTATTCATAATTATTACTAGTAAACCTTGATTTTTACTAATTAATCTCAATTAATACTAATTATTACTAATTAGTCCTAATTATTACTAAATAATCTTAATTATTAATAATTATTACTAATTAATCATATTTATTACTAATTAATCCTAATTATTACTAATTAATCATATCTATTATAAAATAATCCTATTTATTAATAATTAATAATATTTTTTACTAATGTTTTCTATTTATTACTATTTATTTTTATTTATTCCTATTTATTGCTAATTAGTCCTTATTATTTCTAATTAATACTAATTAATACTAATTAATACTAATTAATACTAATTAATCCAGATTATTACTAATTAATACTAAATATTTGTAACTAATTCAAATTATTACTAATTAATCCTAATTCTTACTAATTATTATGAATTTTTAGTAATTATTCATTATTATTTCTATTTATTCCAAATTATTACACATTATTACCAATTATTACTAGTTATTACATATTATTACTAGTTATTACAACTTTTTACAATTTTTTACTCATGATTCCAAATTAATACTAATTAAACCTAATAAATACAAATTATTCCAAATTATTACTAATTATTCCTAATTATTCAAAATTACTACTATTTATTTTTAATTATGATTATTTATTCCTATCAATCAAAATTTATTCCTATTTATTCCTATTAATTAATATTTATTCCTATTAATTATAATTTATTCATATTCGTTACTATTTATACCAATTTATTAATAATTAATCTTAATTATTACTAATTAATCCTTTTTATTACTTATAAATTCTAATTGTTACTAATTAATCCTAATTATTACTAATTGATCTTAATTATAACTATTTAATCCAAATTATTACTAATTAATCATAATTGTTACTAATTAGTTCAAATTATCACTAATTAATTTTAATTATTTTTAATTAATCCTTATTATTACTCATTAATTTTAATTATTACTAATTAATCCTAATTATTACTATTTATTCAAATTTATTAATATTTATTCATAATTATTACTATGATTCTTAATTAATCCAATTTATTACTAATTATTACTAATTATTACTAATTATTATTAATTATTACTAACTATTACTAGTTATTACTAATTATTACTAATTATTAAGAATTCTTTTAAATTATTACAAATTAATCCTAATTATTACTAATCAATCCTGATTTTTCCTAATTAATACTAATTATTACTAATTGTTCCTGATTATTACTAATTATTTGTGATTATTACTATTTAGTACCATTTATTCATAAATGTTACTATTTATTCAAAATTATTAATATTTATTTCTATTAATTTCTATTTAATGTTATTTATTGCTATTAATTGTTAATTAATCCTCTTTATTCCTAATTATTCCTAATTATTCCTAATTGTTCCTAATTAATCCAAATTATTACTAACTATTAAAAATTATTCCAAATTATTAGTAATTATTCGAAATTATTACTAATTAATCCTAATTATTATTAATTATTGTTATTTAATAATATTTCTTAATATTTATTCTTAATTATTACAAATTATTAATAATTATTACAAATTATAACTAATTATTTTTAATTATTCCTAATTATTACTAATTGATTGTAACACCCCAAGTTCTTGAAAATAAATATTGAATGCATTTTATAATCTAGTCATTAAATTCGACTTTTCCTTTACTGTGTTTTGAATTTCAAAAAACGGTTATCTAGAGTTGTGACTAGTAAGTCATTTGGATTCTGATTGAATAAACATGATTTTTGGAGAATAGTAACATACCATTATAAATAGTAATATGAATAGTAATATGACCTTTATGAATAGTAAATAATGATATTATTTTATTTTCTTATGTTAATAAGACAATGAGATCTTAATTAATTTTTCGATATGATATAAATCTAATTATTCCTTAAAATTTTTATTTTTCAAAATAATTATTTATTTTATTTAAAAATTTAAATAATTATGTAATTTTTTTTTTCAAAATGGAGTTCATTTTAAAATTCTACGTGTCAAAAAATGGTAGGGGAGATTTTTTGGGATTTTTTTAAAATACTTGAATTTTTTTGAATAGTAAAAATACAGTTTTGAGTTTTTGGTATTTTAATGACATCATAATTACATAATAAAAGGCTGGTCGACTTATGTATAGTAAAATATGAAATGAGGTTTCCCAAGTGGTGAAAACCATGGGCAAATACCATGGACAAGCCCCTGTTTTGGAAAAAACCACTAATGCGGTGTCCCTTTGAAATTATTTAAAAACTCCCTCTCTTTTTATACAAATACCCACTCATCCATTCTCCTTCATTCATTCCAAATCCCTCAACCTCAAATATCTGGTGGTTTTACCTCTCTATGAGTCCTCCCAAGGTGTCCTTAATCCCTCAAGGTCCCAACAGTCATGTTTAATTAGTTACTCTACAAGGTAATGGAATTCTTCACCCTCCTCTTTTAGTCAACACTTCTCTTTGTTATCTATTTGAATTTCCATTCTCATATGTTGGAGTTTTATTTTATTTATTTTATAACTGTCCTTTTCATTTCCATAGGATGTGATACCATTTTTCTCTTATCATTTCATTTTATGAAATTTTAAGCGACGTCGTTTTGCTGCAGAATTTTCATTAGGGATCTCTCAACTTTTATTTCATTTTCAAGTTCATCACTTTTCATTTCCTCTCCTCACCTCCTCTATACAAATGACCATGATAACTCTAGTGTCATCAATATACAGGAATTATATCATGTGAATGGACTAAACGTCATCAATATCAACTCCCCACCCACCTTATTTTTTAGACGAAATCAACGTCCATAAGGTTCTAATTTGTAGCCTTTGTGGACGACGAAGTTTCGTTCTTCAATTTATCCTTCATTACTAGTCATAAAACCATATTGATGATTGAACCAGAATATAATATTATTTTTATATCCAAATTAATATCCAGGAACTAGTATATGTGCATATTATTAAGTCATAATACCAAACTAGTTCCTAATAATCAGAATACCGTTTATATAATCTAAGAAAATATTATTAACAATTCATATATTGAATCATCCTTTTTCCATGTAACCAAATGATATAAATGAACATTAAAACATATGTATGTTCATAAATAATATTTAATTTCAGTTCTGGATATTTACATCCATTCCACATAAACTCCATTACTTAAAAACAAGAGAACCGATTAGGAAAATCAAGAAAATGAACAATATGGAACGAAAAAATTAAATATTATAACTTATAAATAAGGACATAAATGAAATATAAAGAATTATTATAAACTAAATACATGTCTAATAAGTTCTTAATGAAGTTATTAATGAATATAATTTCATATTCCCTGACCATATGTTCAAGAGGGGAACACATTCAGATTAAAGGTCATGGTTTTTCCACCCGAACATCCATTTCCATTCGGGTTATTTTCATTATCTAATTACCTCATTGAAATTCTTATGTATTATTATATACTCATCATAAATTCTATATGAGTGTTCTATATATGTACACTAACCAGAATCCTTCATTATTTTATGGTATGATACATGTTTTAAAATGATCTTTCAAAATTGTTTCCAAAATACAAGCCCGATTTAAGGGAATATATCAATTTCATACCAATTTTCAAGGGAAGTCTCTAATATGTTTTTGGAAACCATTATATTTATAAAATCACTCATTTTATTATTAAAATAATATCTTACTTAACTTTTGGTTTTATATGAAGATTTTCATCCAAAATAACGATTTTTTCAAAGTAAACGAATATTTATTTGAAGAATTACTCGAAGATTTTATAAGAGTATTTTCATCTATTTCATCACTCATTCTGATTCTTATGAATTATTGTGATTAATAATTCATGATATCATATACCATATTTAATTTAATTTTTTATTAAAATTTTGGTTGTGGATGTGCTATCTTTAATCCATTCACCAATTTACTCTGAAAGGTTAGTGTTTATGCTAAATGTTTGGGGAAAGTAAATCACATTTCAAATATTTGTTTCAATATGAATGTATATGTTGTTTATGATTATCCCCATTCGTATACGGAATGAATTGGACATACTATGTGTTGGGTGGGGCCCTCTATAGCCCCTCGGTACATCGGTAGGTCTCACGAGACAAACTACAGTCGTGGGATAAGGCCTTGACAAATTGATTACATATGGTCCTAACACGAGGCCTCGACGGTTTTGTTATCATGTCTTGCATTATGCATTCCCTCATTATTAAAATATTATTGATGGTCCATGTGGTCATTCTACTAGTATAACAACTATGATTATGTTATGTTATGGCAATATTTTGTGACGTCTCGGACCCGGCTGCCCCTCAACCCAAGCCCCGATCCAAGTTGACCACATGACCCTCGGCTCGTCTCCCCATATGCTATGGGTGATGTGGAAACCGGGCTTGGGGCTCGGGTTGAGGGGCAGCCGGGTCTGGGACGTCACAATGTGGTATCAGAGGATTTCTTTCTTTGTTTCTTTACTTTTTGGTGACGATATACTTGGAGACTAGGAATGCTTAGGGACTTAGCCATGAGTTGTGCCTGGGCATCATGAACCCACATACAGGGTATGGGCCAAGCTTCCTATTTTATGTTGTAATTGATTATGGTATTTACTATGGATACCATTTCACTATTGCGTGCTTCACATGTTTTGTTATGTTATTGAGATTTGCAATGTTTGAATTTGGATTTCATGGTTCGACCCGATGAAATGAGGGTTATGAATTAGAACATGCATCACGATAGGCACAATAGGATTAGGCAATGCATCTTACCATGCCATGTTTAAATTTTCAGTGAGCATTGCTTGTTGTTTATTTCCACGCCTTGTTAATATGTGTGAAACTGTGATAACCCTTCATTAAGATTGTGAATTGAGGAATGATGTGGTTTTAGTGGGTGTCACTATTTGGTTCATAAGGTGTATGGGCCCTTATGGATCGAAAAATGACATTACAACTAAACCAATCATTTTATTTAAAGTAACTTCAAATACCTAATTAGCACAAATAAATGAGAAATGAAATCCAAGTGTCTGTCATCTTTTTGTTCATGAGATGTATGGGCCCTTATGGGCGGGGAAAGGCCATATCACTGGATTACGTTAAATTAGAATAGTTGTAGGTTTTATTAAGAATTACTATGGGTGTGGATAGGGGATCTTAGAGGTAGGAAGGCTTATTACCTGTCCTATATTCTATAGATCAACCTTTAATTTTTAGGTTTCTTCTTTTTAGATCTTCGTTTGGCATTATAGCACTATGCCTCCGAGACGTCCTCGAGTCGTGCGCGCTGAAGGCGACGACGATCACTTTCTTGAGGTCGCGGGCACTGAGCCGCCAGTTGATCTTCCTATCGATCCATCTAATGATCATCTTGTTATTCCTGAGATGAGCATCGATGCACAGTTCCATGAGCGATTCTTGCGTATGATGCAGAGTACGCAAGGTGGAGTGCGACCTACCCCAAATATGGAAGAGTTGACCCATGAGTTTCAGGTGCAACATCCACCTACATTTACAGGAGATGGTGGACCGCTTGCTGCAAAATCCTGGTTGGAAGCTATTCTGACCATATATGAGCACCTTGAGACGCCTCCAGACCGGAGGGTCATGCTCACAGATTATATGCTACGTGGCTCAGCCAGGAAGTGGGGGATGTCATCATCAAGTCAAGACAGCATATAGATATTATCTGGACTGATTTCCAGACAGTCTTCTATGATTATTTCTTTCCCCGAACATGGAGGGATGACAGAGCTAGGGAGTTTATGAATCTGCAGCAAGGGACCATGACAGTCATGGAATATTTGTCCCGTTTCACCGTGTAACAGCATTTTTCTCCTACACTAGCTACTGATGATATCACGACTGCTAGGAATTTTTAGGATGGGCATTGTTACACAATCCATCGCAGGTTAACGTGTTCAGGTTGATGGCCATTTCAGATATTTTCAATCAGGATTTGATCACAGAGAGGAATTTGAGAGAATCAGTCAGTGTGAACTAGGGAGGTCTGGCACCTAAGGATTCTAGTGGACCTAATTCTGGGAAAAAGTGGCGTTTTGAGTACTCTCGTGGTGTTAGTAGTGGTGAGAACTTTTTCTCAGGTGGTACTCCTATCTATCACCAATGTGGGGTTCCAGGACATATGAAGAGGGAGTATACGCGAAATCCAGTGGAGTGTAGAGGTTGTGGTAGGTTGGGTCATCTCCACCATTTCTGTAGGACTTTTCCCCTATGTCCTAGTGAGCAGGGATCTGTACATACTCCACGATCTGGTGCTAGATCGGCCGGATCACATTAGTCAGGAAGATGGAATACCGTCGGGTGATCAGGTCACGACGATAGTCGAGGCAGAGGTAATTAGGTGTATGACTCTCAGCGCCAGCAGGGTGGGTCTGCTTAGGGTAGCAAGGCTGTGACTCAGGGTCATGGTACCAGCTAGTTGTATGTAGTCAAGCCAATGCCACAAGAGTAGTACGCCAAACCATCTACTGTACGAGGTACGATTCTAGTGGCCTCTACATTAGTATATACTTTGTTTCATTGAAGTGCTTCTCACCCTTTTATATCGGATGCGATTATTGGAAGTTTGGACCTCAACGTTGGGCCATATCATGATATGATCGCATTAGATATCCTTTTAGGTATCCGTTCATAGGGAATTCGTCGTTGTTAGAATTGTCCCCTTGAGGTGGGCGGTTACCTTTTCGTGTGGAACCCGTATTTTCTGGATATGATAGGTTTTGATGTAATAATCGTGATGGACGGTTTAGTTCCCTATAGAGCCTAGATTGACTGGTATCATCGTTGGGTGGCATTTACGTCACCAGAGGGTGACACGCATATGCATAAGGGAGAATGGGATCTTAGTGAAACACGAGCAAGACTAGAACACTGGAGTTTAGGTGGTGTCACGACACAGGTTTCCAGTCATTATCTCAATGACCAAGGGTTACAACCCTTTTTTTATCCTCCGATGGCGGATAATTTCAGTGATGTCTTTCTTTATTATTTCTCTGGACTACCTTCAGTGCGAGAGGTGGAATTTACTATTGAGCTTATACCAGGAGCAGCAATAGTGACCATTCCTCCTTATACGATGGCACCTAAGGAACTTCTAAAGCTCAAGTGTCAGCTGGAGGACCTAGAAGCAAATGTTTTTATACATCCCATTACTTCTCCTTGGGGATCATCGGTTCTATTTTCCAAGAATTTCGGTGTTACCCTTCGTCTTTGCATGGATTATCATAAGTTAAATTAGCAGAATATTAATAATCGGTATCCTTTTCCTCTAATTGAATACCTCTTCGATCAACTCTGAGGAGCTAAGGTGTTTTCAAAGATAGATTTGAGGTCGGGCTGTCACCCGGTGTGTGTTAGTGCTTCATACATATATCGCACGACATTCAGGAGAAGGTATGGTCTCTTTGAGTACATAGTCATGCCGTTTGGGCTTATGAATGCCCCTATAATGTTTATGGGTCTTATGAATCAGATTTTTCACCCCTACCTTGATTCTCTTGTGTTTGTATTTGTGGATGATATCTTAGTCTAATCATGCTCGAGACATGTCCATGCAACCCATCTTTAGATCATGATGAATACACTAATAGAGAATTAACTTTATGATAAGCTCAGTAAATGCCACTTTTGGATAAATAATGTTCACTTCAAGGTGGAAAAGGAATTCTCTAAGTCTTATGACATTAAGGGAAAACCGGATAAGAAGTGACCTACTAAGAACTCTATGAAACGAAATTAGGAAATGGGGAAGATGGTAAGATTTGAATTTACATCATGCAGTAATTTTTGGAAGAAACTCCCAGGAACAAGCCTAAAGGAAATGGGAGTTTGTAAAAAGTGCGGAGAAAAAGGCCTCCAATATCATGATTGTAAGGGGAAGAATGATGCTACCAATGTTCTGTAATACACTTTCAGGGATATGGGACATTATGCAGATGAATGTCCTATGCATTAGAGAAATTTACCCCAAAGAAGACCAATTGAGCAAGGACAAGCTTATGCGGTCAGAACTATAGAGGTTGATGTTCCTAACAAGGTAGTGGAAGGTACATTGATCACCTCATCAAACATATCCAATGATTTATTTGATTCTGGATCGTCGCATTCATTTATATCATCCCATTTTTTACAAGAAAATTACACATGTCCAATTTGGTTTAATAATGGTGTTATAAATCAAAACACCTAGTTGAGGTATCATTTCAATAAAGGTGTTTCGATTAGTCAACCTCATGACACATAAAAGTGTTTTAGTATATAACCTTATCATCATACCAATTGTTAACTATGATATAATTCTTGGAATGAATTGGATATCAAATCATGATGTGAAGATATATTGCAAGAAGAAGGAAGTTACAATTTTTTAGATTGGTGTAGAATCCCTTATTTTTAGAGCAGAAACCTCTCCATTTAATTCTCATCTAGATCCACCCCTAGTAGCTCTTCTGAATTCAATTATTGGGTAGGAAGGAAATGAAATAAATATTGGTGGGGAGATGAATGTCTGGATAGATTATGTACCTATTGTATAAGAATATGTTGACATATTTCCAGATGATTTACCAGGACATCCTCCGTAGTGTGAAATTGAGTGTTCCATTGACTTAATTCCTGGTTCAAGCCCCATATCAAAGACCCCTTATAGAATGGACACAATGGAGTTAGTGGAACTAAAGAAACAACTAGAGTATCTGAGTGACGAAGTATTTATTTGACCTAGTGTTTCACCATGGGGAGACCTTGTTCTATTTTTCAAGAAGAAATTTGGATCCATGAGTTTGTGCAATAATTATAGGGAAATAAATGCTATTACAATAAATAATAAGTATCATATTCCACAAATTGATGTCTTATTTGATCAACTTCATGGAGCCCAATATTTTTTGAATATTTATCTTCTATCTAGATATCATCAGTTGATTATGAGGAAGGAAGACATTCCAAAAACAATATTCCGAACCAGGTGTGGGTATTATGAGTTTACAGTAATGCTTTTTGGACTAACTAATGCACCATAGATTTTTATGGATATGATGAATAAATTTCTCAAGGAATATCCTGATGACTTTGTGGTGGTGTTTATTGGTGATATCCTGGTATACTCAAATATCCATGAGGATCATGAAAATCACATGTGCACTATACTAAAGAAACTTAGAAGAAATAAATTATATGGGAAGTTTAGTAAGTGTGATTTTTTTTCTCCAATCAGTTTCCTTTCTCAGCCACATTGTCTCTAAGGATGGAATATCAGTAGATCACATAAAGGCAAAGGCTTTGCACAAATGGACTACTCCAACGAACATAATTGAGGTACATACTTTTATTGGATTAGCAGGTTATTATCGACGTTTCATTTATAACATTGAATGTTTATCCAATCCAATGACCAAGCATACACAAAAAGGGGATAAGATTGTATAGACCTTGGAATTTGAAGTATATTTTGATGATTTTTATAGGAGTTTAGTGAATTCTATGATCCTAACCCTACCATCGGGGAATGATGGGTTTGTTATCTATAGTGAAACATCAAAGAAAGGACTTGGTTATGTCCTTAGGAAGAATGATCGAGTGATTTCTTATGTGTTTGGGTAGCTAAAAATTCATGAACAAAAATTTACAACCCATGATCTATAGTTACTCGCAGTAATCATTGCTCTAAAGATTTGAATACATTACCTCTTTGGAGAAAAATGTGAGTTATGTACTGATCATAATAGTTTGAAATATATATTCTCACATAAGGTACTCAACATGAGTTAAAGGAGATTAATTGAGCTACCCAAATACTATGATTTCACAATACACTACCACCCAGGGAAGGCAAGTAAGATGGAATATTCTTTGAGTATAAAGGACCATGGAATTATGCACAAGATGAGAGTATGAAGGGATCATATGTTCATGGATATAGTAAATGTAGATATGGTAATTATCAAGGAAGGTAACACATCACTACTTTTTCAAATGGTTTCCAAAAATTATTTACTGGAAAGGATAAAATGTTCTCTGGTTGATGATGTGGAGTTTCAAAATAAAATTAAATCTATAAATGATGGTATGTTGTCTGAATTCTCATATGAAGGTGGAATTTGGAAATTTGGAAAAGAGGCTTTCTGTTCCAGCTAGTCCTAAGCTAAAGATGAAACTATTGGATGATGTTCATAGATCTAATTTCTCTATACACCCTAGTAGAATTAGGATGTTTACATATCTAAAGGATCATTTTTTGTAGGAAAACATGAAGAGGGGGATTTTTGATTACATGTCAATATGTTTGGTTTATCAACATGGGAAGGCTGGAAGACAATATCCTAGAGGATTCATGCAACCCCTTACCATTCCTATGTGGAAATGGGATGATATTACCATGGACATAGTCATGGGACTACAAAATAATCCAAAAAATAATGATATGATATGGGTCATTATTGACCGTCTTACAAAATCAGTACATTTTCTTAGTATAAGAGAAGATTTTCCACATGAACATTTAGCAAGACTATATATTAATGAAGTTGTAAGACATCATGGTGTACCGTCATCAATTGTTTCTGATCAGGTTCCCCATTTTACATCAAGATTCTGGAAAAGTCTTTAGAAGGGCCCAGATACTGATCTTCATTTGAGCACTGCCTACCACCCACAAACTAATAGACAATCAGAACAGACAATTAAAATATTTAAAGACATGTTGAGGTCTTGTAAACATTATTTTCAAGGCATGTGGGATCATTATTTACCTCTCATTAAATATTCATATAACAATAGCTTCCATTTAAGTATTCATATGGAATCATATGAAGATTTTAGTGGAAAGAGATGTTGTACAGCAACTTGTTGGGATGATGTTGGTGAAAGAAAGATTGTAGGCCCATAACATATTGTGGAAACAATACAAAAGGTGATGATTATCCAAACCCATACCAAAACAGCACAAAGTAGGCAAAAGAGATATGCTGAAAACTGAAGAAAGGACTTGGAATTTCAAGAAGAAGATCACATTTTCTTAAAGGTATCTCCATTGTAGCGTATTATTAGATTCGGTAATAAGGGAAAATTAATTTCCGGGTACATTGGACCTTTTGAAATTCTAGATCGAATTGGAGTCATAGCTTACCATTTTCCAATGCGGTCAGGTCTCTCCAATGTTCACAATGTGTTCCATGTGTCAATGTAAAGAAAATACATGTCAGACCCAACACATGTACTCCCTTATGAAGAAGATGAAATTGAGCCTGATTTTTCTTATTGTGAAGAGCCTATTGAGATTCCTGATACCATAGAACAAGTATTGATAAATCAGATGAAACATGTGGTAACGGTTTTTGGAGGAACCATCAGATGGAGGAAGCAACATGTGTGCCTGAGGATCTTATGTTGAAGAAATTCCCAAATAATTCTAGGTAACATTTTGTGAATTTCGAGGATGAAATTCGTAACATACCGGTTCCGGAAGCCACCTAGAGGTGCCCCGTACCAGGTTGGTCACATGGCCTCAAGCACATTTCCCCGAATTCCAGATGTTGCTGACTAGTAGCGAGGGCCTTGGGTATGATAGTGTGGAAACTATTCCCTCATTGGCAGAGTACACAGTGAAAGTAAACAAACACACAATAGTGGAAGCAGAAAATATCCAACAATAGTAAACAACGGAAGACATAGATAATAAACAACTAGAGCAATTCATAATAAATGATGCATGATATATATGTCTACAAAAATATCCAAACAAGTCACAATGATGAATAAAAAGAGTACTAAACAAAAGTACAAAAGAAAAGACAGAATGAACCTCGGCATCTCAAGCCTAGGCTTGGTCCCATGATCTCCAGATCCATAGCAATTCAAGTACATGAAGTGGTAGGGCACTTTCCCTTATCTATACCTGAAAAAATATTATTGTTTTGGGCCCAAAAGCATGGTCCAAATAGGGCGTGATACTAAACCCCAGTAGGCAACCACCCAAAGATCTGTTCCTAACAGTTAGTGAATATATAGCAGGTAAAAGTACAGAAGGCAATAAATAGTAAATGCTCAATAATAAACAATCTATAGTTCCAGTATCAAGCAATAGCCGACAAGCACCTAAGAACAAATAGGTTACCCTCTGGGAAGTACTCATAGCCATCCCCTCTGGTCCTACCTAACATGTACCAATAACCCTCTGGGTAGTACACTAATCCTAAACCCTTTGGTTTGGTCATAAGAAATTCATAAAGACTCTATGAGGAAGAACTCACAGCCAATTACACTTACAGTCTAAGGTAGTCGGGGACTCTCTGAGGAATCTCACTCGGTCAATTCCCCTTATATCTCCAAGGTCAAGGACTCTATGGGGAAGCTCACTCAGTCAATTCCCCTTACAGTCCCAAAGTATAGGACTCTCTGAGGATGCTTACTTGGTCAATTACCCTTATAGCCTAGGTCATTCAATGTCTCTCGGAGGAATCACTCACCATCAATTCCACATATAGTATAAGGTAATCAAGGTAATTCAATGTAAAAAAAGACTCTATGAGGAAGCTCACACGATCTTTCCCCTTATAGTCTAAAGCAGTCAATGACTCTCTAAGGAAGCACACACAGTCAATCCCCTTATATCCCCAATGTGCTACTAGTCTCTCTGAGAATGCTCACACAGTCTATCCCCCTATATCCAAATGTGCTCAAAGATTCTCTGAGGAAGCTCACTCGGTCAATTCCCCTTATAGTATAATACACCGGGTTCTCACGGCCCTACATAGTATAATGACATAGCAATGAAATATAGCCAAAGTAAACCTACAGAACTACTTGGATAATCAGTCTACAATATATCAAGCATATCAGGATACAACTCTCAATCCTACAATAATAGGCATAGAAAACATGCAAAGTATCCAAACTTGCTAAACATGACCAAATGATCGTAAACAGGGAATGGAAGGGAAAACATCCTAAGCATAAAAAATAGCCCTATTCTTATCCACTTAACCTCTACTTAAGAAGACAATAATGGCATGAAAACAACTGGGTTAAAACGGTAAACACGCAATACCTAATTAAAGGGTATTGGGGAAATTGCACATAATACTCAAATACATTGAAAAGAAAGTCACAAAACACCAACCTCGAGGTTAGTAAATCACTATATGTGAACCTTGAAGCTTGAATCACCTTATAATGTTCAATATCTACAAAAATGTCTAAAACATTCAACCCACAATAACATGGAAAAGTGGAGGAATTGGAAAACAATGCACTAGGTGAAGGAATTACTCACAGATGTGATTCAAATGAAAATGAAAATGTTTGATTCAGAGGAACGACACATGCTTGGGGGTTCGTTGAAGATATGTGTCTTTTCGGTGCTCTTGCTCGAGCGGGTCCTAAAAGAAGTGTGTTCTGGCGATTAGACGCAACCCCCAGTGCATTTCATGAAAAAAGAAAGTACACGATGTGTACTTTTGATGTAAATGATGTGTAATTTCCTTTTATGTACTCCGCTTTAGGTGGCCTCCATGTCACCCCCACACATCCATGTGTGTGTCCATGACACGGCCAGCACACAGACTCTAGCAGCATCGTAGTACATGGCGTGTACTCATAATGTACATTGCATGTACATAAAAAATTTCCAGAATTTACCCTTTTTCCCAAAAACAACCAGAAAAGGAAAAACATGCCTGAAAGAAGATTTGGGTCCTTATAAACTTTCCCCCTTAATGAAATCTTTCCCCGAATTTTCCCAGCGCAGTGTAGAAGAAGAAACCCCAAACAACTCCAGCCATTGAGTTCGTACATCGGCCTCCCTCTCCAAAGTCTCGTCCTGTACTCGCCCGTGCTACCATAGCACTCGTACCATAGGAACAGACCGACCACAAAGAACCTTTTCACCGTGATCAACAATCCAGATAGGAATCTCCTCAAATGACACATCCACATCGAGATCAACATCCTTAGGTTGAAAGACATGAGACGGGTCTGAAAAGAAACGCCGGAGTTGAGAAACGTGAAAAATGTCATGCATAGCTCTGTACCTTTGAGGTAACTAAAACTGATAGGCAACCGGCCTGATTCTCTCCCACACCTCAAATAGACTGACATTCCTTGGTGAAATATTACCTTATCTCCTGATACTCTTGTGTCCCAACCTCAGTGCGACACGCAGGAAAACCTAATCCATGACCTCGAACTCCAGAGTTCATCTCCACTTATCAGCATAAGACTTCTGTTGAGAATGTGTAGTAGCCATCCTCTTCAAAATAAACTCTATCTACTATGTGGTCTCTTGAACAAGAAAATGACCCAACAAAGCTTCCTCTCCTACCTCCAGCCAACATAAAGGTGATCGGCATTGACTACTATAGAAAGCATCATGAGGTTCCATCTGAATTGTTTCTTGAACACTATTGTTTTAGGAAAAATCCAAGAGATGTATATAATTCTCCCAAGAAACTCCAAAATCCAGGATGCATGCTCAGAGCTTGTTCTCAAGAACTTGAATCATACGCTTGGACTGGCCATCTTTCTGGGGACGGTAAGCTGTACTAAAAAGTACTTGTGTACCCAACACCTTCTGAAGCTCCTTCCAGACCTGAGAAGTAAAGCGTGCATCCCTAACTAAAACAATGAAGTGTGGAACTCTACGAAGACATACAATATCTCAGATGTAAAACCCTATCATCTCATCAACACTGAAAGTATCCTTTATCGATAAGAACTTAGTAACCTTCATAAGTCTATCAACAAAAACCCATACTACATCATTCCCACGAGGCGATCTTGGCAACACTATCACAAAATCCATCGTGACGTCGTTCCACTTACACTTTGGAATGAGTAACTTCTGTAAAAGCCCTGTTGGTCGTTGATTCACCACCTACACTTTCTAACAAGTGGAACACCTCATGACGAAACCAAAAATGTCCCTCTTCATACCTGGCAACCAATACTAACTGTGTAGATCATAATACATCTTAGTGACACCAGGATGAACTACCCAAACTGAGGAATGAAAATTCCGCATCAGCTCCTCACGTATGTCTACTGGTACCCGTACGCACCCCTTTAAACACAGGATCTCATCCTCACCTACGGTCCATCCAGGAATAGGGTCCTCCCTTGAAACACTCTCCCTTAGGACTAAGCCTTCATAATCTGATAGTTGCCTCATTCGAACTCGATCAAGAATAGTAGAGGTAACAGCTACATAATATAGAAAAGTCTTCCCATGTCTGTCATGCATCTCCAAATGCATCTCAGAAAACAGATCCATAAGCTACCGCTCACTGCTAGCCTCCTGAACTACCTGTTTCTGAGTCCTCCTGCTCAATGCATTAGCCACTGCATTGCCATTCCCAGGCGTATAGGTAAGCTCGAAATAAAATGATTGTAGGTACTAAACCCACCTCAACTGTCTCAAATTCAGATCACGCTGAGTTAAGATGTACTTGAGACTCTTGTGGTCTGTGAAAACCATAAAGTTCTCTCACAGAAGATAATGTATCCAATAGCATAGGGCATGAACAATAGCAGCCAACTCTAGATCGGGTGTCGGGTAGTTCCTCTCATGTGGCCTCAACTGCTGAGACCTGTACGCAATGACTGCATCTCCCTACATAAGCATATCTCCCTGCCCGAAACCTGATGCATCGCAGTAAATAGTATAGCTCTTTCCTGGCTCTATCAAGACAAGTATCGGTGTTGATGTCAACCTCCCCTTCTGCTCTTGAATGGATGAATCACACGAATCTGACCATAAGAACTTCGTTCCCTTCTTAGCCAAAACTGTTAGTGATGCTACTAAGTGTGAAAAGTCTTTTATGAAGTGTTTGTAGTATCCACCCAACCCTAGAAAACTCTACACCTCAAAGATGTTCGTCAGCTTCTCCCAAGAAACTACTACTCTCACTTTCTCTGGGTCCACTTATACTCTTGTCTCTGAGATTACATGACCCATGAAGTGAATCTGATCCGTCCAAAGTGTCATTTTGAGAGCTTAGCATATAACAGATACTCCCTCAGTGTACTCAAAACGATCTCAAGATGGGTAGCATGGCCGTGTTGAGTGTGAGAGTACACCAAGATATCATCCACGAAGACCACGATGAAGGAATCCAAGTATGGATGGAACACTCTGTTCACCACTTCCATGAAAACTACAGGCGTGTTCGTGAGACTGAACGGCATCACTATATACGCGTATAGACCATACCTTCTTTGGAAAGCTGTGAGAGGTATATCAGATGGCCTAACGCACAACTGATTATAATTGGACCTCAATTCGTTCTTCGAGAACACTTGGGATCCTCAAAGACGATCCAAGAGATCATCAATCTTAGTCAAGTGATATTGGTTCTTGACCATCAACTGGTTCAACTTCTGATAATCCACACAAATATAGAGGGTTCCTTCTTCCTTCATCGTAAAAATGATAGTTGAACCCCAAGGAGAAGTACTGGGTCGGATGAAACCCTTTGCCTGCAACTCCTCTGACTACTTCTTGAGCTTCTATAACTCTGGTATAGCCCTCCTATAAATAGGAATGGACACAGGGGCAGCCCCTGGCACAAGATCAATCGAAAATTCCACCATTCACTCCAGAGGAAAACCTAAAAAGTCCTCTATAAAGACATCTCTGAAAAGATCCACCGATAGAGGAATGTCTAACTGTGAAGTCCCTTGATCATCCAGATATAGACTAGAAATTTGTGGTATAACTCCTCTAAACCCATGATGCTCTGGACCCACTCTGCTCGCCAGAACATCCCATTATCCCTTATGAAGAAAAGATCCTCCCTCTAGAGATATGAAACTCACCCTTAGGCGGTATCAGTCAATGACTACTTGGAAGGGAACTAGATAGTCCATTCCGAGAATGACATCATAGCATGTCATCTTTAGGACATAGAGATCCCATAAGAAGTGGAATCCACCAACCTCTAGAGGGCACACCTTACACTGACATATGTTAGATGTTCTCATCCCAAACAGAGGGACAAGTGTCAACATATTAGTGGAAGAAAAGATGCAGAGACCAAGTCTCTTCACAACCGCAATAGATATAAAGCTATGGGAAGCCCCTGTGTCGAAAAGGGCGGAAGATAAAACTGAGGCTACTAAGATCATACCTCGAACTCTAGAAGATCCAAAATCCTGCTCTTGCTGGGTCTGATCCAAAGGAAAAGTCTGGCCTGGTCCATGGCCATGTGACCCTTCCAGACCACAAAGAGCATATCCACCCTACTGCCACTGAAGGACCGGTGACTGACTACCACGGACATGACCTCCACCTCGGCCTGAATAGCCGAAAGAACTCCAGTTCCTATACTGGGGAGAAATTGTTGATGATGCTCCCAAATTAGGGGTTATAGAAGAACCCCTGTCACCAGTTTATGGTTAGAAAAACTGACAGAATCGTTGAAGATGGTCCATATTGCCGTAAGATCGGCACTCCATCAGGAATCTCGGGAAACATGGTCTCGTATGTCTGCTCCTCCCGCACTGGTAGCACACAACCTGGATACCGGATTATGGATCCCTCCTGCTCTGATCTCCCCATTTAGTCTCCCTGTGGCGCCTCTTGTTATTGGTTGGAGGAATACTAACTCTGGATGTCGAACTTCCCTGGCTTACAGCTCTAGAATCCCCCAGATTGCGCTCGATAATTAGTGTTGGGTTGACGATAGAGGATATCGATGTCATCCTAAATACGTTCACCTGGGACGGGATCCCCTGGATGAGACCATTTTCAAACATCCTAGCCAGCAACAACTCATCACCTCATGGAATAGGCATGAAACGTTGCAGCTCCGTGAAGTGAGAGGAATACTCTATCAAAGAAAGCGTACCCTGCTCCAGGATCATGAACTCATAGGCTCGATCGGCCATCATGGTCTCCAGGTAGAATTAATCGTAAAAGATACACTGGAACCCCTCCCAAGACATATTCTAGTGGTTTCCCACCTAAGAGATGACATCCCACCACCTCTCGGAGGAGTCTCATAGAATGTAGGTCGAGAGTTTCACCCTCCTCTCTGGTGGTACCTCTAGGTGTTCGAAGAACGTCCGCATGGATTCTAGCCAAGACTCTGCATCCTGTGGTCCTATTTCCCATGAGAAGGTGGGAGGATACTGCTGCTAGAAAACCCACATTAACTCTTCCATCGGCGGGGTGGGAGGCGACACTCCTTAGAAGGTCGACATCATCCTTAGAAAAAACCTCCCTAGACTACATATCGGTGCCTGCAACTGGTATAACTGCTGGTGGAAAGACTGGCACAATAGGAGGATCTACAAGAAGTCTCTTATCATCCATATCTGACATCTGATCACTTCCCTACAACTAGAAGTGACCCGGAGGATGTCTAGGTGGCATGACTCTGCAAGGTCAAAAGCACACTTAGATTCAATATTATCAAGGATTGAAGACTGAAGGCACAAGAATAAAACCGGAGAACGAAAGCATTCATGTAAGTAAAATATCACTACATGGCGTGTACTTCCCCTACACGACATGTTCTCTTAAGTCATTCACATGGGCGTTTACTCCCGCCACAATTTGTCATGTAACACCCCAAAACACACATCGTGTTTTCCCATAACACGACGAGTACCTGAATCTCCTTTCCCTTCCTGGGTCCTTATATAGGGTTAATCCACATGGCTCTCCTAAGACAAGTCTACATGGCGTGTTCAACGCAGACATGGCGTGTACTAGACAAGCTTCACCTGGACAATGTTGTTAGTGACACGGCCTGACACACAACTAACACTACACAACGTGTTCCAGACAGACACAAAATGTATGTGAAAGGATAACACCGAACCGTGTTGTTTGTGACACGTCCTGGTACCTAGGTCAGACTACACGGCATGTACAATCCCGACACATCATGTATGTGAAAATATAACACAAACCCATGTTGTTCGGGACTTAGCTGGGTACTAGGGTTAGACTACATGGCATGCTAAACTGGTACCCAGCGTGTTCCCAAATGGAATTCCCCATTCCGTGTCTCTACCAGAAAGCTTCTGACATGGTTAGAGATTACACGGCGTGTACACATGGTACACAGCATGTACTTAAGAAACGCTATTTCCTCTGAAATAGAAGAACACATGGTGTGTAGTCAAAACTAAACAGTGTGTATTCTGGGTTTTTCCAGACAGTAAGCCTTAGAAACTACTCCGAAGCCCAAAAAACACTAAAACAAAGATTGAAGGAGCCAAATTCCGGTCTGTGGGGGCCCATACTACTCGCGAATCAAGGTTTGGCATCAATACATGTTATAACAAGACAACAAAGAGATGATCCACCAAATTTCGGTCCACGAGGGCCCATAACACCTCAAGAACCAAAGTTTGGCGTTCATCCAAACAAATATGTATACAAACAATACCTTATCAAACGACATGTATTTTATCATGTTATCTATCACAACAACATGAATATCTAGCAAAATACCTATCACAACAATATGAAATTGCAAATTAATCCTATATCACGTGGAAATAATGAATGACATGTGATTTATATCAAATTTATATATGATGCATGACATAGCACACCCTCATATCATTGGGTTGCGATAAAAATAGAACCTCAATATCATCAATAGTAACATATGAAAACATGTGAGTCACCCAATGGTGAAAATACAATCAACTATAAAATTGAAAAATTAGATAAATTGTAATAAATGAGGTAGATTGGCTTTCAACTGTACACAGGTTAGCTACTCCCGGGCACAACTTATTACCAAGTACCTATTACTTCATATCCCTGGATATAGGCTCCAAACGGTAAATCAAGAGAAAATAATTCCTCTGATACCACTTTATAATGTCCCGGTTCTAGAACCCACCCAGAGGCGCCCCGTACCTGGTTGGTCACATGGCCTCAAGCGCATTTCCCCGAACGCCAGAGGCTGCCAAATAGCAGCAAGGGCCTTGGGGTGATAGTGGGGAAACTATGCCCTCATTGGCAGAGTAAACAGCGAATGTAAATAAACACACAATAGCAGAAGCAGTAAATATCCAATAACAATAAACAACAGAAGATTGAGATAATAAACAAATAGAGAAATGCATAATAATTGATGTATGATACATATGTCTAAGAAAACATCCAATCAATTCAAAATGCTGAATACAAATAGTAATGAACCAAAGTACAAAAGATTATATAGACAACTCCTAGCATCTCAAGCCTAGGATTGGTCCCATGCTATCCATCTCCATAGAAAGTCAAGTACCTAAAGTGGAAGCGTGGTTTCCCTTATCTATACCTCCAACAATATAATCTGTTTGGGCCCAAAAGCATAGCCTTAATACGGTGTGAGACTAAATCCCCGTAGGCAACCATCCAATGATATATGCCAAACAGTCATTGAATATATGGAAGGTAAAATTACATATGGCAGTAAATAGGAAATTCTCAATAGTAAACAATCCAAAGTTCCAATATCAAGCAACAGCTAACAAGAAACTAAGCACAAACAGCTAGCCCTCTGGGAAGTACTCAAAGACATCCCCTATAGTCCTACATAACATGTACCAACAACCCTATGGGTAGTACACTCATCCTAACCCCTATGGTTTGGTCATAAGAAATTCATAAAGACTCTCTGAGGAAGCACTCACAATCAATTCCCCTTATAGTCTAAGGTAGATAGGGACTCTCTGAGGAAGCTCACTAGGTCAACTCCTCTTATAGCCACAAGGTTAAGGAATCTATGATGAATCTCACTTGGTCAATTCCCCTTATAGCACCAATGTCAAGGACTCTCTCAGAAAGCTCACATGGTCAATTCCCCTTATATCCCAGGTCATTCAAAGACTCTCTAAGGAAGCACTCACTGTCAATTCCTCTTATAGTCTAAGGTAATCAAGGTAATTCAAATTAAAAAAAATGACTCTCTGAGGAAGCTCACATTATCTATCCCCTTATATTCTAAAGAAGTCAAGGACTCTCTGAGAAAGCTCACATAGTAAATCCCCTTATAGCCCGAATATGCTTCTAGGCTCTCTGAGGAAGCTGACACAGTCTATTCCCCTATAGCCTAATGTGCTCAAAGACTCTCTGAGGAAGCTCACTCAGTCAATTCCCCTTATAGTCTACTACACCAGGTTCTCACGACCCAATGTAGGATAACATCATAGCAATGCAATATGGCCAAAGATAACCTACAGAACTACTTTTCTAATCAGTCTAGATCATATAAAGCATATCAGGATACATCACTCTATCCTATAGCAATAGGCATGGAAAAAGGCACACTATCCAAACTGGGTAAACATGACTAAATGCTCGAAAATAGAACATGCATGGTAAAAACCTCCAAATCATAGAAAAACAACCCTATTCTAGTCCACTCAACCTCTACACAAGCATACAAGCATGGCAGAAAAAAATAGGGTTAAAACGGTAAACACGCAATACCCCGTTCAAGGGTATTGGTGGAAACTGCACATAATACTCAAAGACGTCGAACAAAAATGCACAAACCACCAACCTTGGGGTTAGAAGATTTCTATATGTGAACCAAAAATCTTGAATCTTCTTAGAACATTAGATATCTATAAAAATGTCTAAAATGTTCAACCCATGATAACATTGAATAGATGAGGAATTGGAAAATTCTTCTCTAGGAGAAGAAAGAAATCACTGATGTGATTCCTACACAACTGACGGTGTTTGATTCAGAGAAAGGATGCATGATCGGGGTTTTGTCAATGATATGTGGATGTACGGTGCTCTTGGTCGAGCGGTACCTATAAGAAGTGTGTTCCGACGATTATATGTGACCCTCGGTGTGTTTAATGAAAAAAAGAGAGTACACGACATGTACTTGCCTTTTCCATACTCTGCTTTTGGCGGCCTCCATGTCACCCCTAAATAGCCGCGTGTGTGGCCATGACACAGCCAGCACACAGACTCCAGCGGCATCACAGTACACGATGTGTACTCATAATGTACATGGTGTGTACTTTGAAAATATCCAAAATTTCCACTTTTACCAAAAAAACAACCAGAAAAGGAAAAACATAACTGAAAGAAGATCCAGGTTCTTACAATATTTTTTTAAGGAGGGTAGAATGTAACAACCAAAGGTTTTGAAAATAAATATTGAATTCATTTTATAATCTATCAATTAAACCCAACTTTGCCTCAGCTCTGTTTTGAATTCGAACAACTGTCATCGAAAGTTGTGACTAGTAATTCATTTGGAGTCTGATATAACAAACTTGATTTTTGGGGAATAGTAACATACCCTTATGAATAGTAATATGAATACTAATATGACCCTTATTTATATTAAATAATATTATTATTTTATTTTCTAATGTTAATAAGATAGTGAGATCTTTATTACTTTTTCAATGTGGTATAATACTAAATATACCGTAAAATTATTATTTTTTTGAAATAACTATATTTTTTATTTAAATATTAAATTAATAATATTTAAAAAAATTATTTTTGAAAAATGGAGTTCATTTTTTAATTCTACACATCGAAAAATGGTAAGGGTGAATTTTTGGGATTTTTCTAAAATACTTAAATTTTTGGAGAATAGTAAAAATACAGTTTTGAGAATTATGTAGTTTAATGACATCATAATGACATAATAAAAGTATGTTCGACTTTTTTATAGTAACATATTACCTGAGGTGTCCCAAGGGGCTAAAACCATTGGAAAATACCATGGAAAAGCCCATGGTTTGAAAAAAACAACTAATGAGGTGTCCCTTTGAACTTATTAAAAAACTCCCTCTCTTTTTCTATAAATACCCACTCATCCATTCGTTTTCATTCATTCAAAATACCTCATCCTAGAATATATGGTTTTTTTACCTCTCTAGGAGTCCTTCCAATGTGTCCTTAATCCCCCAAGGTCCCAACCTTCATGTTCTAGGAGTTACTCGACATGGTAAGGGAATCTTTCACCCTCCTCTTTTAGTCGACACTTCTTTTTGTTATCTATTTAAATTTACATTATAATATGTTGGAGTTTGATTTTATATATTCATATTAACGTAAATTTAATTTACATATGATTATATACCCTTTTTCTCTCATCATTTCATTTTATGAAATTTTAAGCAACATCGTTAGGCTGCCGAATTTTCATATGGGATCTCCCAACATTCCTTTTATTTTCAAGTTCATACATTTTCTTTTCCTCTCCTCACCTCCCCAATCCAGATGATGATGAAAACACGATTATCATCTGTAATATATAATTATATCATGTTAATACACTAAAAATAATAAATATACTCTCTCTCCCTCCCACTTCTATTTTATAAACGAAGTCAATGTCCATGCATTCCAATTTATAGCCTTTATGGATGACGAAGTTTCGTTCTTCAATTTCTCATGCATTACTAATAATGAAACCATTTTTATGGTTGAACCAGACTATAATATTTGTATTATAAGTAAATTAATATTCAGGTATATGTATATGTACATATTATTAAATCATAAGACCATACTAGTTACTAATAATCAAAATACCGCTTAAATAATCTATGTGAATATCATTAATAATTCATAAAATGATTAATACATTTTCCATGTATCAAGATGGTATAAATTAACATTAAAACATATGGATATTCATATATAATATGTAATTTCAGTTCTGGATATTTACATCCATGCCATATGAACTCCAATAATTAAAAATAAGAGAACCGATTATGCAAATCAAGAAAACAAACAATCCGGAATGACGAAATTGGATATTATAACTTATCAATAAAGACGTAAATGAACTAAAATGAATAATGATAAACTAATGAAATGTCTTATAAGTTCTTAATTATGTTATTAATGAGTCTAATTTCATATTCCATGACCTTTATTTCAAGAGGTGAACACATTCATAATTAAAGGTAAGGGTTTTTTCACCCGAACTTCCATTTCCATTCAGGTTATTTTTATTAACTAATTACCTCAATGAAATTCTTATGTATTGTTATATACTCATCATAAATTCTGTTTTAGTGATCTATATATGTACACTAACCATAATACTTCTTTATTTTATTGGTTATTTACATGTTTTCAAAGGATGTTTCAATTTTATTTCCGAAATACAATCTCGATTGAATGGAATATCTCAATTTCATACCTATTTTCAAGGGAAATATATAATATTTTTTTGGAAAAAATTATATTTATAAAATGACTCATTTTATTATGAAAATAACTACTTAATTAACATCTGGTTTTATAAAATTATTTTTTCCCAAAGAATGCTTCTTTTCAAATTAAAAGAGTATTTATTTCAAGAATTACTTGAAGTTTTTATAAGAGTATCTTCCTATATCTCAACTATCATGCTAATTTTTATGTATTATTGGGATTAATACATCATGGTATCATCTACCATATTTAATGTAATGGTTTATTATAATTTTTTTTGTGGATGTGCTATCTTTAAATCATTCACCAATTTACTCGGAATGGTTTGTGTTTATGCTTAATGTTCAGGGAAAGTTATTCACATTTAAAATATTAGCTTCAAAATGAATGTATATGTTGTTTATGGTATTCCAATTCATATGAGGAATGCATTGGACATACTAAGTGTTAGTTGGGGCCCACTATATACCCTCATTGCATCGGTAGGTCTCAGGAGACAAACTAAAGTCATGGCACAAGGCCATGAAAAAATGATTACTTATGGTCCTAGAACATAGCCTCAACGGTTTGGTTTTCTTCCTGAATTATGCATTCCCTCATAATGTAAATATTATTGATGGTTCGTGTGGTTATTCGACTAGAAGAATACCAATGATTATGTTATGTTATGGTAATATTTACTCAGATCATTTTCAACCATATTATACTCAAGTTTATTTTTAGAGTCATGTGTTTTCAATCATTCACCATGTCTAATGATTATGTTATCTTATGCTATATTGCTTACCCTTACTGAGCATTTAAGCTCACCCAATTATTATGATTCATTTTCTCATGACATGAAAATTTTTATTATGAATGACATGATGAAATAACGTAAGAGTAATGGATCTAGTCTAAGTAGTTTCTATGTTGTATTTCTTTTCATGTTATAATTTTAAACTTATGTATGAATCTTGTTTCCCATAATACTAAACTGATCGGTCCTTCTGGATTCTTATTCATTGTTTGTATGAAAATGTAATCTAATAAGGCACCAAGTCTGGGCAACTGGGTTCGGGTCCTCAAATTTATCCTAATTATTTCTAGTTAATTAAATTTGTTACTAATTAATCCTATTTATTACTAATTAATCATATTTGTAACTATTTGTTACAATTTAATATTATTTATTACTATTTATTAATATTTACTACAAGTGATTACAATTTTTTACTGTTTTTACTGTTTTTTACTTTTTATTACAAAGTATTGCTAATTATTACTGATTATGAATAATTATTACTAATTAATTATAATTATTACTAATTATTACTAATTCATCCTAATTATTAATAGTTAATTCTAATTACTAGTAATTATTACAAATCAATCCTAATTATTACTAATTATAACTATTTTTTACTAACTAATCCTAATTGTTAATATTTAATCCTAATTATTACTAATTATTTATATTTATCAGTAATTAATCATAATTATTACTAATTATTACTATTTAATACTATTTATTACTATTTATTATTATTTATTACTATTTATTTCTAATTATTCCTAATTACTCTAAACTGTTATTAATTATTCGTAATTATTACTAATTATTCCTAATTATTACAAATTATTCCAAATAACTACTAATTAACCGAAATTATTCCTAATTAATCATATTTATTATTAATTATTAACAATTTTGACTAATTATAACTAATTATGACTAATTATTTTTAATTATCAGTAATTATTAACAATTATAACTAATAATTACTATTTATTATTATTTTCGAATATTTATTTCAATTTACTACTTATTAACACAATTCTTTAGTAATTGTCACTAATTATTACTAACTATGACTAATTATTAATGGTTATTAATGATTTTCCTAATTAGTACTAGTAATTATTAATTACTAATAAAAAATATAACAATTAATTAATACAAATTAATAATAATCACATGTATTCGTTAAAAAATGTAAAATAAAACGATCTCATTCTAATTTATTTTAATTTCATTTATGTAATAGTAATTATAACAAATATCAAATAAGATGAATTAACAAAAAAAATAAAAAATTATATAAATACCTTAAAACTAAATCTTTTGGGGGATTTAAGTTGTGATTACTGCTCCAATTTAATAAAAATTAACTTAGAATTTTTTTTGAAAGATATAATGTAAGTAGGGAGAGAGGGGAGTAGAGAAAAGAGAAAAATGAGAGGAAAATAGATGGGGGTATATATATGTTAGATTAGTTGAAACTGGATTATTTTGTGATGGGATTCCCGTCGTAAATACTAACTCACCTATTAATTAGGAGTAGTGGTTAAAAAGGTATTTTCGATTAGTCCCCTCGCAAATACAATCCTACTAACATACTATTTGCGACGGGAGGTCAATCTCATCTCAAATACTAAAAAAGATGTAGGGTATTTGTGACGGGCTCTTAGGCCCATCGCAAATACCATTCCTGTAGTTTGGAGCGCAACTCGCACCAAACTTTTCACAATGGGTAGAGGGTCCCATCACAAATAGGCCATCCCGACGGACTATCTGTGAGGGGACTATTCCCCATAGCAAATAACCATTCTTTTCATAGTGACTGACTATAGAAACATCATGAACCTGAATCATAGTGGTAAACAATAAGGCAACATGTAGATTCCCCATTCATAGATTTTTCCCATCAAACAGTGGAACTTCTCTAAGTTTACATAGTCGTTGTTTTCAATCATATAATACACTGAGAGATTCTGATTGGGGTAACCCTATAATGATATTAATTTTAAGTGCTAATAGATCATATAAAATATGATAGGGGAATGGTGAATATGTGTAGAATTCATTATTCAATTTCTTCATGAACCAAAATTACCCATTTGAGTGATTAAGAACCAAATATCTCAAGTGATCATTTTACTCACACCCTTTCCTAAAAATATACAAAATAAAGTGAATAAGGGACAAAAATATTTTTTTACAATGTTCACCCATAGTATGTGACCCCACTCCTTACTATAAAATGTTTCTATCCTTAGTATATAATTACAAATATATGTTAATCAATAACTTACAATGGGTTTAGGGAATCTCACTTTACCTATATTTTTATAGCATCAAACTATCAATACTCAATATACCACTATTAATTATAAGTATTCTTCTAGTTACAATGAATCATTCAAAATGAGAAAGATCACATTATGCTTCAAGTTTCTTTATCAACTGATAGAGTTATTCTATGTGATCCTTAAAAATATTCAAGACAACACACATAGTTTTTAATGATTTTGATAAAGATCTTCAACCCCATTATCAACCTCATATCTCCTTTTTTGGATTCATAGGCTCAAGTAGATGTAGACAATGTGTTTTGAATATCACAAACTAGGATCAATGAAACATGTTAATATATTTTCTCAGCAAGTTGTGTAATAATAGAGATTATCTTGTAATTCTCACTCATATGATAATATTAGAATTAATATTTTCAAAAATTATTTCATTTAATAAATTAAATTTCTCTAAAAGAAATAAATTTCCATAAAACAAAAACCAAGAGGGCATTAATATTTCGGTAAAAAAGAATGATTATAGACATCTAATATTATTTTCACATGAATTTCTTTATTCATAGAAATAATTTAAACCACATGAAGTCCCCTTTCCCAGGGATTTATCATAGAAGACTAAAATTACCCTACATGCAAAAATTTGGTGTCATATCTTTTTCTTACAACAAGAGATATAGAAATAATAGTTGAATAATTCATCTTCTTTGGTTACTCATTTTGACTCAAATTGATCAAATTTTATACTTCATTTTCATAAATTAAATTACATAATGATATAGATTTCACATATTTTTAATTTCATCTGAATACACCATCTTTCATCACTCCGTAATTAATAAATTATTTAGTATCATACGTAACATGTTAAAAATGGAGTTCAAGATTTACTAACATGGACTTCTTCCACAATATACTAATATTTATCTTGGTTCATCTTTATTTGATTAATGTCAAAACATATCATGTTCATCATCATGTTTTTATTGTTTATTATTCCTATTTATTATATCATAAAATATTTTTGATATTTTTACAAGTAGGAGAATAGTTCTTACATCGCCTGGTCATTTTCTTCACAATATATATTTTTTGGAAACTCAGTTTTCCCCCAAAAAAACTCTAAATATTTTTAAATATTGAATCCTTATTCTAGGTATTTATAATATTACACTCAGTGAAGACATAGGAAAAAGGATTAAATTATCTCAAAGAATTGAGTTTGTAATTTTAAATTAATATTCTCAAATACTTGAGGACTTATGATACAAATAATCATATGTTTGATGATGTATTACTACAAATGATCAAAGGCTTACAGTAACATACATAGGATTATTTTGGATAATAAAATCCTTTCACACCAACCAATGATATACAATGGTGAGGTAATATAATATACACCAATTTCATATATTGGAATCAGATGATACTGAATTCATACGTTGACCTCCAAAGTCATATGTACAATACCCTTTCTATTTTTCTTACAATAGCCTAAATTAATTTGATGTCATTAAGTCTTATTATTTATTTAGATATTCTATTTGAATTTAAAAATTCAAAAAACATCATTAAATGAACTCCAATGATTTTTATTCAACTTATAAACAATCCAATGAATGTAATAATCATCTTAGAAACCATTAATTATTCAAAACAATTTGAAAAAATGAATGAAAAATCCTAACAACTTTATCGAAAAATAGAATTCCACAAAAATAGCTCAGTACTTTTATTCTTATTTGAAATTAAAACATATAAATAATTAATCCTCTTAACTTTTTTATTAAAAAAATTCATACCTGAAAACAAATGGATTTTTAGTATTAGGTTTTAAGGATCATAGGATTCAGGTAATTTGGATTAGTATTTTATGATGGTTTTTAAATAAATGATAATATGATTGACTATTTAATATATATTTTTCAAATAACTATTGTAAATATGGTTTGTTTGATTCAAGAAGAGTTAGTTTAACATACCATACATTTTAATGTTTATAAAATGATTTATAATTAAAGAATATTTTTGTTATAACATTTTAAAATTTGGAAATATAAACCATTAAATGTTTATATATGAAATAAATCTTTAAAATATTTTGATAGTTCAACAAAGAAGAGTAAAAAAATTTCTCTTTTCTTTTAATGTCTCTGGTCCTAAAATGGAAATAAATATTTATAGATATATGCATAAAAGTATTATTATTGATTTTAATTATAACATGGTTATGTCGATATCTAAAATCCAATTTCCTATTTTTTATACACTAAAACTAATAAAAATTAATTTCTATTACAATATGTAAAAATTAGTTATTAAATGATAAAAAATATATTTTTTTATTAGAAAATTTTAATAAAATATATGTATAACTATTGGTTTTAATTAATTTAGTTTTTTTATGTTATTTCAGTCTATATAAATCTTTATTTTAGTTTTCGATGGTTCCAGAATGTTTTTTCATGTATTAGAGACATTTTTGTTGTGGTTTTTGAACAATTAGTATAAACCATGAAACACCTCTTGGAAATCATGAAATTTTTATGGGATTCAACATGCACGTAGAAGACCAAGATTTTATGGTATGTATTTTTAAAATTTATCATCTTTGATAATTTATGCTTCATGAAACACCAAGTTTAAAACTGTAATATACTACTAAATATGGCCATTGGAATAGTAATGTGACCATTCAGAATATTAATCCATATAATATAATATCAAACTCCCCTATAAAAGTGTAAATAATATTTGGTACCACATAAATGCAAATATAGAATATTTATATCATGGAATAAATAAATAAATATTTGAAAAATGATAAATTAATTGTTTGGTGTTTTTGTGAAATGTAAATGATTATATAAAATTTTAAAATTTATATATTGATTTTAAAGAAAAAATATTTTCAAAAATTAGATTCATAAATTAATATTTTTATTTCTTATGATTATAAGGTAATTTTATGCGCCCTTAATTAATTTTTCAAATTGTTATAAAATTTGTTATAATTTTAAAATCCGTATTTTTTGAATAAGCGATGATTTTAATTAAAAATTAAATTAACCATATTTATAAAATTATTTTCATAAAATAAATTCCATTTCTGAAATTTAAATGTCAAAAAATGGTTTGGGTGATATTTTTTTATTTTTCTAAAATATCAGAATTTTATGAATAGTAAAATAAGTAATTATAAGGTATGTAACATTATAAGTAAATAAATGATTTTTTGAGTCATTATTGAGTCATCGATGATGTAAGTGACCATTATATCGATCTCATGTGATCCAGTTACTGTATTTTCGCACAATAATTTACACTATTCATAGTCGTGAGCCAAAAAAATAAACTAATGAAATAAATTATCGAAAAACACCCCTCTCCTACATTATAAATAACACCCACCAACAACCTTTCACATTAAACCACCACAGACATGAATATTTCTGAAATTATGCCCATTTCCCATCCCAAATATCATCTCCACGTTCTTCTCTTTGTGGTATCCCCAAAAGTCCATTTCCAAGTCACTTGAGGAGGTTCTCATGGAGGTGACACACAAAGGTAAAACATTCTCTCCCTCTCATTCAATTTCTTTTCTTTTCTCAACCGTCCATCACCTCCCCTATCCAAATGTGGTATTATAACTCAAGTATATTTAATATACTGAAATTTTATTTTGTTAATGGAATAATCCATCATCAAATATCTTCCCACTTCATTTGGTTCTTAAAATAAAAACATCATCTTTGGGGTGTCGATTCACCTCCTGTACGGACTATAATTTTTTTCATTTTCTAATACCGCCTCCAACAATGCTAATAAAACCATTTTTATGTTTAGAACAAACATTTATATTTGTAATAGAACTTATTTAATGTACTATAACTATTTAATACATGTGATATTAATTCATAAGATAAAAATAGTTCGTGATGTTCTAAAAAACACCTAAATATTCTAAATGGTTATCATTTATGCTTTATCTAATGAATCATCCTCATATATTGAAAAAAATGATATATAATAAAATTAAATCTCTATGATGTTCATAAATAACATATAATTTTAATTATGGATAACTATTTATATTTTTCATGATCTTTTGTACATGTATTCAACTGAAACAATCATGAAAACCAAGGAAAGAAACTCTCTCGAATGATGAAATTGAATATTATAGCTCATAAAAAGGTGATAAATTAACTTAATAATATTATACTAAATCAAATAATGGTTTAATATGATATAAATTAAAATTTAATTGAATATAATATTATTATCTAGGAAATTAAGTATAAGTGAAAAACACTTTTGGAAAAAAATTATTGGTTTCTTCCCAAACACCTATTTTAAATCCGGGTTACGTTTTCTCCCTCTATACCCCAGAGTAATTATTTAATAATTTTATATAATTCTAATAAATTATGTGTATATATTCCAAAAGAATCATTTCATCCTTATTTTATCTAAAATACTTGTTTTATAAGGTTCTATTTTCAATTCCTCCCATTATGAAATCCCATTTATAGTGAACCTCCCAATTTTTTACACATTTTCAAGTACAATCTATAATTTGTAATAAAATACTAATGTTTTTGTAAAATCACTCCTTTATCATAAAAAACTATATTATCTCTTTTTTTATTTTACATAAATAATTAATACTTTTTCTTCTTTAAATTCACATTTATATTTTCCATCAAACCATACTAAAGTGGCACATTTATAATTTTTCTTAAAGACTCTTTTTAAATGTCTTTTCTTCAGTAGGACTTCATTTTTTCTTCAAACATTTTTTAATTTTCCATAACTTTTATTTTCATGGATACACATGTTTATAATATGAATTTATGGAAAATAGAAGAAAATCTGAAAGAACTCTTCTTTGAAAATTAAAATAAGTATTTATCTTAGAAATTCATTGATAATTTTATTCAATTATATTAATATATTTAAAAACCCTATATTAATTATTATGATCAATTGAGGTTAATATTTTGTGATATCATATAACATATTTTATTAAGTGGTTTTTGTTCAGTTTGACTCTAGATGTGCTATCTTAATACTATTCACCACATTACTCTTAATGGTTAGTAATTATCTTTAATGATTGGGGAATGTTATTTATATTTTGTACATATATGTTTTTTATAATTCACCCCATTTATAAGAGAAATTAATTGGACTTAGTGAGCGATCTCTGGGGCCCTCTATAGACCCTTGATTCATCAGTAGGTCTCATGAGATAAACCATAAATGGACATGGCCAAGGTTGTGCCCATTTATTTTTAGATATGGGTTTAGAAACAGCCTTAACAATATGTTTTTAGATTTCATGGATGAGGCCTCGATGTTATTTTTAAAATGTCTATAATTATTTATTCCATCATTATGATATTATAAATTGACAATCCCTATGATTATTCAATTAGATGAATATTCATGGTTATGTTTCAATCTCATAGGATTATTTATATGGAATTATTTAGTAATCTTTTATTAATTCCATATTATACTCAGGATTATTTTTTAATGGATCTTTTTGAGTCATACACATTTCCTTATTTTTTATGTTCATTTATCTTAGCATCCAATGTATTGTAGAACCATACGGTGCATCTGGTCTCACTCATTTCATATGTTTTATTTTCCCCATAATGAAAGTATTTATATGATGATTGACTAATAGGGATAATATAACACTTGTTGGGTGTTTCCAATGAAGATTATATGTTTTTCTCTTTCAATGTAGTAATGTAACAATTCAGTTTGAACCCAGTTTTCCAAATATACTAAAATATTCTTTCCCTTTTTATGTGATCATTTGTTTAGACTACCAATGTAATAAAGTAAGCCACTGGCTTTGGGCTACTAGTGTTGGGGTCCTTATAGTTGGAATTAGAGAAATTTCAGTAGAATCCTTGGAAACTGTATTTTTTAAACATAGTTTTGGGAACATAACCCTAATATAGACTTTGAGGGTAATCATAGTATAATATCCTTATATTATGAAAAGGAAGATATTGTGTGTGTATTCCAAGCGATAAATCCCTATCTTGATACAAAAAGTGGATGTGGTCCTAAGACAAATGTATATAGGGGTAAAAACTCCGACAAGATGTGGTTGGCCTAATATGACATAAATTGGTACATGACAATGAGCCATACTGTGCACCTGGTTTGGCACTACCATGGGATATGATTAGGTTAATTAATATTTCCTTAACAAACCATTATGATTTATTTAAAATTTAATAAATCTCTAATGAAACCATGTTTATGATTATGAGATTAGGAATTCATATATTTTCACTATATGTGTGTTTTTCTTGTTTGAAATTATGCAGTGTGATTCATAACCTAATTTAGTATGTGGCATTATTTATAAATGGATACTAGTGGAAGGAATGAATAGTTTATCAATGAATTAATTACAAGTATGGATTTCCCTCTTATGAAAGATAGTGATGTTATAGATGGAGCTGCAACTGTATTTGAACAACTTGTAACAATAATAGAGAAATTGACACTCATTATGACCAATAAACATACTCCCATGGATCATCCTGATCTACAATGTGGTGCAAAAATATTATACCAAATTATGTGACAACAACATGTAACTCCCCGAGATTTTGTGAAATATTTTTTTCAGATTAATTTAACCATTTGTATATATTTTTCATTTCACACAACAATCGATCTTTTATTATATGAAAGTTATATGCTTGGATTATGTTACACATAACACCATGTTAATCTTGCACCTTCGGAAAAAATAACCATATAAGGGAATACAATATCTTGATAATTTAAAATATATTTAATAATTTAAATATATTTTATATATTCTATATATATTTCAATTCATATGATACCTAGTTATCATGAATCACACACAACAATGAGTTTCTTCAATGACTGTTACATGCATTAACGTGTTTTATCAAATAATAAAATATTTTAAAAATATCATTAGTTAATTTAATAAGATATCACCAAGCTATTAAATTAGCGTTTATTTATATTATTGAATTACTTCTGAAAATATATGTTCATAAAAATATAATATTAATTCATCTGTGTAATTTCCTGGTTCAGGGTGCTGCTAAAAGGAGCCCCATACATGGTTGTCCACATAGCCTCAAGCGCATTATCTAAAATGATATAGGCTTCCATCTATAAGCAAGGTACATTGGTGTGATAGTGGGGAAACTATGCCCTCATTGGAAGAGTAACACAGTGGAAAAAACTGTAAAATATAGCGAAAGCAGAAATACCAAACAACTAAAGTGAACAGCAGAAGTCTGACAGTGATAAAACTACGAAAGAATATATATATATATATTTATATGATTAATATTAGATGTTTCTAGTAAAGCATCCAAACAATTTGAATTTCTAGAATATAATACCGAAAACAAGTACAAATGAAAACAAGTAAACACACGCAGCATCAAAAGCATTAGCTTGGTCCCATGCTCTCCAACTCCAACAACATTCAAGTACCTGAAGAAGAAGCGTTCTTTACAATATCTATACCTACAACCATATAATCATTTTTGGTCGAAATTATGACCCAAACAAGGTGTGAGATAAATCCAAGTAGGAAACCACAAAAATATCAATTCCTAACTATCATTGAATATATATAGCAGGTAATATGCAGAAATGATGAAATAAACTAGGAAGTACTCAAAAGTAGTTGTACCTTCAATTTTCAATTACATTCAATTACATTTTTTAATTATTAAATATGTTTAATAATGAAATCATGAAATCTAACCTAATATCTATTTCCCCCTAGGTAACAATAAGAAAACATATGTTCGAGAAGATAATCTCTACAATCAAGTAAGACTGTGTCTGAGCTTCTCCTTTGGCTTGGAAGACTCGTCACAATCATTCAATTATTCAGAAACAACCCTCTAGGAAACACTCGCAGTCTATCTCCTATGGTCTCACATAGTAATGATCAATTACAAATGACCTATTCGGTATCCCTCATGCTCAATACCCCTAGTCAACATAGCATCGAGTAATCAAAAATGATCTCCTATATAGCTCTCATTGTCAATAACCCCTGGGACTACATAGCATCAATGAATTATAAATGACCTCTAGGAATCTCTCACAGTAAATACCCCTTGGTCGACATATCATAAATAAATCATAAATTACCTCATGGGTATCTCTCATGGTAAATACCCCTGGGTCGATGTCTACACCAAGGCTCTCACGGTCCATTGGAAAAACAGTGCACATATCATAACAAGGCATCACATGTTATCTATAACTACAACATTGATAACATTCAATTCCTAAAATCAATAAGACTCCATCGTAAAAAAATCATGGTATGGAAACAAGGTACACCTCATAAGAAACCTAGGCCAAATGGCCATAAATAGTCAAACTAGGGAAACACAACCATGGGGTGTCCCATATACAAGGCATCTAACCTTACACAGATGCTACAACCCCTTTTCAATCGATTAATCCATAGCAGATAAAAAATATGGTTAAATCCCCAATCAAGAAATACCCCAAACATGGGTAGGTGGAACATTCAGCATATATAATCCAAATAAAAACAATGAAAGGAAAAAACAACCTACCCTGATGTCGTACGATCAATACTATTCAACATCAACCCTTGAATCAGCCTAAAACAGTGTAGATCTACAGAAAAGTGAAAAACAATAAACATGAATAACTCTTAAGAGAGGATGAATCATGAAGAAATTTCTTAGGGGAATTTAGAACTCACTGGTGGGATTCCAATGCACCTCATGATGTCTCAATCGAATGTCTAATGGAGAATGGGGAGAGGTTCTATGTTTACAGTCATTCCATCACTCTCCTATATCGAGGGGAGACGAAATAAGTTCTAGACATTAGATGCGACCCACACTAATTTGTTAACTAAAAATAAAAATTGCACAACATGTTCATTAGAGGTATACATTGTGTAGTAGCCTTAATCATCCCATAACTTAAGTGGGCCATCTAGGCCATCTCAAGACCATGTACTTAGTCCTTACACTATTAGTACATGTCTATACGTGGCAACTGGTTTCAAGGTGTGTACTCATAAGTACACGATGTGTATTTATGTAAATTCTCATTTCATTTATTTTCCTCAAGTAGAACCTGAAATCAAGATCCATAACTAGAATGCAGATCCAGTATCTCACAAATATCCCCCTTAAAGAAAATTGACCCTGAATTTCACTACTATTGGGGGTGATGAAGAATCTGTGGACAACTCTAGAAATTGTGATTGCACGTCGGCCTCCCTCTCCCAAGTCTCATCATATACTCGCTCATACTTCCATAGCACCCATACCAAAGGAACAGACCATCCATGTAGAACCTTCCTTATATGATCCACAATCTAGATAGGGTGCTCTTAGAAGGATCCATCCACCTCCAACTCAACCTCCTCAGGTTGAAAAACTTGTGATAGGTCCGAAAAGTAATGATGTAGATGAGAAACCAAAATGACTTTGTACATATCCTAGTACCATTTAATTAACAGAGACCGATAGTCAACTGGCCCAAAACTCACCAAAACCTCAAATGGATTGGTGTATCTTGGTGAAAGTATTCTTGTCTCCAAATCCTCCTATGTCCCAACATCGGTGTGACATGAATGAAAACATGATCTCTGACCTAAAACACCACAGGTCATCTTTTTAGATCATCATAATATTTATGGTGAGATTTCTTAGTAAACATACCCTTTCTAATCAACTACACCTACTCAGTGGTCTCCTGGACAAGATGAGGTCCCAACATAGCTGTCTCTCCAACGTCCAGCCAATATAGGGGTTGTCAGCATGGCCTACCATAGAAAGCCTCATGAGGTTCCATATGAATCCTTTCCTGAAAATAGTTTTTGTAATCAAACTCCATTATGGGTATGTGTCTCACCCAAGAGCCCCCAAAATCATGGATGCATTCTCAAAGAATGTCCTCCAAAACATAAATTGTGTACTCCGACTGGCCATCTGTCTAGGGATGGTAAGATGTACTCATAATTACCAGTGTATCCATAGCCCTCTATTGTCCCTATAGACATGGGAAGTATCCCAAGAGTCCTTGTCTGAAGTGATAGTGTGCTGAACCCCATGAAAACATACAATTACTTGGATGTAAAACCTTACAAGATCATTAACACTGAATGTTTCCTTGATTGGTAGGAAACATGAATCCTTTTTGAGGATGTCAAAAAAAACATACAACATCATTTCCTCTATGATACCATGGTAAACCTATCACGAAATCCATTATGAAATCATTCCACTTCCACTCTGGAATGGGAAACAACTGTAAAATCCCTACCATTATCTCATGTTCCACATTCCACTGCTAACAGGTGGATCATCTCCAGAAAAAACTAGATACATCTCTCTTCATACTTGGTCACCAATACTGTCGGTTTAGATCTCGATACAACTTGGTGCCGCCAAGATGAACTTCCCATGTTGAGGCATTAAAATCTAACATCAAATCCTCAGGTATGTCTGCTGACACCCATACAGACCCATGAAAATGAAAAACCCCATCCTCGACTATGGTCCATCTAGGAATATGGTCCTCTCCAAAAACACTCTCCCATAGGAATAGACCATCGGAATATGATAGTTTCCTCATTCCCACTCGATCCATTCAAGTAAATGTAACAACCATAGAAGAAAGAAATTTCTACCCCTATCTACAGTGCACCCCCAAATAAATCTCAGACAATAGATCAATAAACTTCCACTTACTATTGGCCTACTGAACTATCTATATCTAAGTCCTCCTAATCAATGTATCAGCCACTACATTGCATGTCCCTGCCCTGTAGACAAGATCAGATTCCTAATACTGAAGGTACTCAAAACACCTTCACTATCTCAAATTCAGGTCACGCTGAGTAAAGATATACTTTTGAATTTTGGGGTTAGTGTATACCATAGAATTCTCTCCCAAAAGATAATTTCTCTAAAATAATAAAGCATGTACAACTAAATCTATCTCAAGATCTTGCATCAGGTAATTACTCTCATGTGGCCTCAACTACTGAGACCCATATGCAACTACTCCTTCTCCCTGTATAAGCACAACTCCCTTACTGATACCTAACGCATCACATTAAATGTTGTAACTCTTTCCCGGCTCTAGAGAAAATTATATTGGTGCTAAAGTCAACATCCCTTTCATCTTTTTAAAGGATTAATTGAAGGAATCTATCGACAAGAATTTCACGCCATTCTTAGCCACGTCTCTCAGTGGTTCTTCTAAGCATGAAAAGTCATAAATAAAGCATAGGTAGTAATCATACATCCCCAAGAAATTCTGTACCTCAAAGATGTTCTTCAGCTACTCCTAGGAAACTACAGCTGTAAAGACCATGAAATTTCAAGGAATTTTTTTCCTTTAATTCTTAGTAATTTTACTAGTCCACTGTTTTTGACGGCGCCTGATTCAGAGGCTTAGTGTTCCTGGAATCATTTTTTGAATTTTTGTTCGGGTACGTTCAGTAAATGTACATGCGGGGTTTTCCATCATTTAAACGGTTGCTCAGAATTGAAATCTGAGGGCACCATTGAACTCGTAGCATCAGTTTTCACTTAATAAGATTTCACCTCAACGACGGTTGATTGGGTGTGAGGGTCGGTTTTTGGGTTTCATGTGGTTTAATAAAATAAAATAACTAACAACTTATTTTATTATTGGTTGAACACATGTCATGTGGTAGTGTTAGTTAAAATCTCCACATGGGGGTTAGGGTGAGGACCACCCAAGTAGCATAACCTCCCACGATAGGTTATGAAGCGGGGTCCACATGGGGCTTAACATCCCATTGAATGGGGAGCAAGAGGAAACCTCACAACCCTCTCAATTAATGTTGTGTGTCAAGATAAAATTAATTGTTTTCAATTAATTTTATGGTTCAACGTGAAATTAAAAGTTGTGTGTCAACATAAAATTAAATCTATCAATTAATTTTATGTGTCAACATAAAATTAATTACTGTAAATTAATTTTATGCGAAAACACTTATTAATTTGCTTTTCCACCTTTTTTTAAGTAACTGAATTTTTGGAATTTTGGAAGGTTCCTAATAAATGAACCGTTATAAATTCCATAATGGTTACATACCTCTCTCCCTCCCCTATATATAGGGAGCTTGGGAGGAGGATTTGGGACGGCTTAACCAAGTGAAAAAGTGTAGGTAAAGTGGCATGACGCCCATCACTTGAAGGATAACGCTTCCTCCAATGAAGAACGCGAAGACGCTGGCGATGAAAAATTCATCCTTGGCTTCTTCCTCTAGACCCCATTCCGACATGGTATTTCTTCGTCGACCCTTTATCCTTCCTATTTGTCATCAACGGACTGACACAAGAACTCAGAAGTGGAAGCGTATGGTGAACGACATCATCATCTTTCCACGCGACGAACAAACGCCCGTCGATTAAAAAGGTAGTGGTGTGTTTTAAGTTGTTTAACACTTAATATTCTCCCGTTAAATCAACTTCATGATCCACTTACTATCGTTCTAATGTGGAGGGTTTGGGCCAAATGAACATGGCACGACACCTTTGCAACCTTTACAGTTTTGGAACCTTGGATCGACAGTGATGTAGCAACGACATGGCAACATGGCGATGGTGATGAAGACGGCGGATAGAGGTCGCGCTACCCGCAGCCTCTATGAACCGCTCCACCAGCCGAGCCGCGCCCGACCAGCCTAACCATGCGCTGCCCGACGCACGCCCCGGCTGAAACCGCGACATACCAGGCCTGCTGGCGCCCTACCCACGTGTCCCGCGCACTGCCGGTGCATCATGTGCCTTCCCGGCGCCCTCTCGGCACCTACGTGGCGACCTTGGCACCTAGGCCACCTGCCTGGCACCCTTCAGGCATGTGTCCGGTGCTCAGGCTGCCTTCCAGTCGCCCCCAACCATCTGCCCAGTGCCCGGCCGGCTTCCCGGCATGCCACGCGCCTACCCAGCGTGTCTCGCGCCTTCCGGCGCACTCGCGGCCTGCCCGTGCCCCGCGCGGCCCGCTATTGGCCTCTCGGGCCGAGTCGTTAGAGTCTTACCCCTGGCGGCGCCGTCCAGACCTACCACTGGCCTTCGGGCTGAGTCTCCCACATGGCGACTTCAGCCCGAATTTTCCACATTGTCCGCTGGGCCCGGCCCAGCGGACTGGGCCAATCATAGTGGGCAAACCCACCCAACGGGCCGAGTCTGACCTAGTATGTCTGACCGGGTCGACCCAGACTAGGTCGACCCTGGAAGGGTTGGGTCGAGTCTGTCCGACCAGTTCGACCCTGGAAGGGTTTCGCACCAGACATCCATTTGATGAACCGTCAATGACGCTGGTAATCTCTTTGAGAAATCGTCACTTTTCAAATACCCCATGGGTGTTCAGGGTATAGTTGAGATATTTTCGGGTTGGTTTGTACACGAAACCAACCGGGCCCCCGTGTCTAAAAGGCTAATAACACACAGACCGGGAATCTGATTGATGCACCATCCATTGTGTTGATACCCCTATGACATGGAGGACCATTGAGATACTTTTTCATGGGACTTCGTTACAATTGGAGTATTGGATTGTAGCTCATGGAGCAGACCCTCCCGGAGACGAGCGAGCAGACTGCGGAGACCTAGTAGCTGGCTGAGACCTGGTGACTGCATGTCTGATTCATTTCAGAGTGACTTGACTCGCCAGTGGGGAGGGATACTGTGTGAGGCGATAGACCCATGGTGGAGGAGCGCTACTATGTGAGGTGGCAGACCTACGGTGTTTGACAGGAGGAGTACCTCTTTAGGCTATTAGTGGAGCACTACTGTGTTAGGTAGCAGACCCATGGCAGGGAGAACTACTGTGTGAGGAAGTAGACCTGTGGTACTCGACAGGAGGAGTTCCTCAGTAGTCTATGGTTAGTGAGTAGCACCTCGGGGCTGCGACAGGACCACTTTACTTGAAGGAGGAGGTGTTCTCCAGCAGATTTGGTTTTGATATTGAAAATCCCGGTTTCAACTGATTTAATGACCATTGTGTTTTTCTCATGATTGATATGGGTTACTTTATAACTTAGGTATGTGTGTAGGAATATACCTATGTAATGGTTATTCGTTGAATTTATTCATTGTCGTTTATCCTTGTTGGATTTTGTGAGACTTTGATGGTCTCGGGGTCCGTACTGAGAATCGATATACTCACCCTTGAACGGGCTATGCCTGCACCACATTATGTTGGATGTAGAAGACAGACAGCGTTGACAGAGGCCAAGAGTGAGCCAGGACTAGACGTTACCCATAGGTGGACTATTCAGTGAGATGGTACACGGAGTAGACTAATAGACATGGAGTGCTGAGGTGGACATCTGTACCAACCCTTCAGGTAGGAATCCCAGATAGCGATCCTGAAGATACTTCTACATTTCAGTAGTTTGTCCCTTTATTTTCAGTTGTACTTGTTTTTCATCTATACATTCCTGTTGGTCTTGTATTATGGGGTGGATAACTTTTATTACACTTGTTATACATTTTTCTTACATAGTGTTTTCTTCTGCTTGTACTTTGGTTGTGTGTGTATACGTTATATAAAGGCAATGCCTTCCAAGTTTTAGGGAATTTCGTCTTTGGTGCAATTCACCAGTCCAATGCCTATGGAAGGTGGGTTTGGGATAGTCAAGATGTGGGCCTTGGGGGATGGTTCATGACAAATTGGTAACAAATGACGTCAGTTCTACCACAGAACGTCAGACTCTGATAATTTAATTTATGTGAAGAAAGAGATTTAAGGGTTCTAAGTGTGTTCTTCAGTTCCGGGAGTCTAGTGTTGGTGCAGTTGGCCGACGTATCCATACACCGGTACCCTGACTTCCGATTTCTTAATCAGTGCACGAAAACACTGATTGCATGTGTGTTTTCAAAAGTTTTCTTTAAGTCATCTCAAACCAGGTCAGCTCACAAGGTATAGTCTTTTGACTGTGTCGCATCTGATTTCTTTTAGGATGCCTCTCCATGGATGACCAGCTAGAGCCCCAAGAGTTTTACATACTGACATCCCACCGAGCGATGAGGCCTCCGTACAGGGCCCTCTCCTAGTTGAGGCACCAGCGGAGGCACCAGCGGTACTACTCCTCATTGAGCCACCGATGCCACCATCCCCAGCAGCAGACGATGCATGTCCCTTGAGCATGTTGCAGGAGTTCCAGCACCAGAGGACACCCTTGTTCCTGGGAGAGACGGATCCACATGCAGTTGAGTATTGGATGGAGGCTGTGGTGAGAGTCTTCAGGCTAGTAGGGACACCAGCAGACTTCATGGTTATTCTTGCTACCAGCCTCCTTCAGGCAGCAGTAGGAAGATGGTGGAGGCTGATGCTATAAGTCCATGACGTGGAGAAACTACTCTATGAAGACTTAGAGAGCCTATTCCGGGTGGAGATTGTTCCAGCCACCCTTTGAGCGGTGCAGATATAGGAGCTAATGCATCTACAATAGGGTATCATGGCGGTGGCACAGTACTCGGTGAGGTTCACTGACCTCTCGCGCTACTCCACAGATATGGTGCGGGACCCATTCTTCAGGGATGGACCTTTGAGCAGGGACTCGGATGAGAGATCAAAGCTTCTTTTATCTCCCACAACATCTCAACGCAGACGGTGGTGTCGGAGTGAGCCCTCCTAGTGGTGAGTTTCCTTGCTGTGCAGACTCTAGTAGTGAGACCCACCACTAGCCGACAACCAACAGAGTCTTTTGCAGCTGGTAGTAGACAGATGACGCATAGGTCCAAGAGGACCAGACCTACAGGTGGTCGAATGCACGACTTAGGATCAGTATTGCGGGGCACCCAGAGTGGAGATAGAGCCAGACCTGTCATGCAGTGCTACTCATGCGGCGGCCAGGGTCACATGGCTCGTGACTGTCCGACCCGCTGAACGAATGATTTGTAGTCAGTTGAGGGACCTCCTAGGTAGAGGAATAGGTTCGATCGAGGGGGTCTGCAGGGCGGAGATGGATGTGGAAGAGGATCTGGCCGTGCAGCTGGTGGTGGACGACATTACGAGGTGTTGCCACCACCACCACCCGGGGGTCCACCCTGACCACAGAGAGTGGGTGGACAGGGCAGAGCACAGTTTCAGGTAGCTAAGGCCTACGATCACAGCACTCTGTAGATGATTTGAGGTATGATTTGTGTCTACTCCACCCTAGCTTTAGTTCTTATAGACACAAGTTCCATTAAATCTTTCATTGCCACTTCCCTCATTCGGATCTCGGAGATTCTGAAAGGGCCGTTAGTTCGATCCATACAGCTAGAGACTTCTATGATAGCTGATTTGATTATCACGCACTGGTTTCGGTAGTGCGATCATACTCTAGGAGATGAGAGCTTCGGTTGGGATCTCCTATTAGTGGCGTCAAGGACTTATGACGTCATTTTTGGTATGGACTGGTTATCTAGAGTCCATTATCAGGTCGACTGTATTAGGCAAGAAGTGCGGTGTGTCTGCACGAATGGGACTAGGTTTACCTTCACCTGTGAGAAGGGAACCCTTGCATCACAAGACTGATTCACTCAGATGAGGGTACAATCAATCACACACCAGTTGGATTTTCTTACACTAGGGGAAGTAGATGTGGAGAGTCCGACTTATCCTGTAATGGTGGACCAGTACAGGGATGTTTTCCATGACGATGCTCCAGGACTACCTCATCATAGAGAGGTGGAATTATATATTGACCTGTACCCCAAGACGACACTGATATCTACTCCAGCATATCGGATGGCTCCCACTATACTCTGTGAGCTGCGGGTACTGTTGGAGGACTTGCAGGATAAGTGATTTATCCGACCCAGTGTTTTTCACCCTTGGCATCTACGATTTTGTTCGCAAAGAAGGCGGATGGGAGCTTGCGACTCTGTGTCGACTACCGTATCCTGGATCAGGTGACCGTGAATAACAAGTACCCACTCTTTAGGATAGACGATCTCTTTGATCATCTCAAGGTAGTACGATGGTTCTCAAAGATATTCCGCATATCATGCTATCACCAACTCAGAGTTCGGGATGAGGATGTGCAGAAGACGGTCTTCAAGTGTCGGTATGGACACTATTAATTCTTGGTTATGCCCTTCGGCATAACCAATACTCTAGTAGTGTTCGTGAGTCTCATGAACATTATCTTCCAACCATACGTCGATGTCTTCATCGATGAAATATTGATTTACTTGACTACTGAGGAGGAGCATGCCTACCATTTGCAGGTGGTACTGGATACACTACGAGATCATGAGCTTAATGGTAAACTCTAGAAGTTCCATTTATGGATTCGAGAGGTTCTCTTCTTGGGACACGTCATCTCTGAGGATGGAGTTGTAGTGGATCCAGTGAAGTTTGAGGCAGTACTTGCTTGGGATCCACCTAAGAGTGTGAGGGAGGTACGAAGTTTCCTAGGCTTGCCTCGGTACTACCAGATATTCGTTCCAGACTTCTCCAAAGTTGTAGCACCACTGTTAGCCTTAATGAAGAAGGAACAACCCTTCATATGGTTAGAGAGGTGCCAACAGAATTTTTAAGAGATGAGGTAGAGGCTAACTAGTGCCCCATCTTAAGGCTTCTAGAGGAAGGCGTAGGATACGTAGTTTACTGTGAAACATCAGGGACTAGACATGAATGTGTCCTAATGTAGGAGCGATCTGTGATCGCGTATGGTTCTCAGCAGTTGAGACAACATGAGCATAACTACGCTACCCATGACCTAGAGTTATCAGCAGTGGTCTTTTCCTTGAAGATGTGGCAGCACTATCTTATAGGCAAACATTTTACCGCGTACTCTGATCAAAATAGTCGCAGGTATATCTTCTCTCAGAAGGACTTGAACCTGAGACAACGATGGTTGTTTTAGTTCCTGTAGGACTATGACTTCGAGGTAGTCTATACTCCTGTGAAGGGGAACATAGTAGAAGATGTGCTCAGTAGGAGATCAGGCATTCAGCTTCTCGGTGAGGTGACAGACCAGCAAGCCGCGTTACAGATATCTTTTGTGGATATGGATGGATCAACCAATCTATAGTCTCTTACAGTCACGCCCCCAATTCATTAGCGAGTCAGGGAGGTGCATCTTGGGGACACTGACTGCGAGACCTGACATGCTCAGATATCCACAGGGCAAGCACCTGATGGATTTTTTGAAGATGGGGAGCACGTCATCCTCTTCATAGGGCGTACCACGGTACCAGTTGCACTATAGGAGGAGGTGTTGAGGGAGTTTCACACTTCCCCTCTAGCAGTACATCCAGAAGTGGAAAAGATGCAACAGGACCATTGACGACAGCATTGGTGGCCAGGTATGAGGAAGGTTGTAGCAGAGTTTGTCTCATGGTGCCTCACTTTTTAGCAAGTGAATGCAGAGCACCAGGTACCAGATGGCTTGGTTCAGCCCTTAGAGGTCTTGATGTGGAAGTGGGATGGGATATCCATGGATTTTGTGATGGGGCTTCCATGTACATCAAGGGGTCATGACTCAATATGGGTGATCGTGGATAGACTCACCACGTCATCCCACTTCCTATCGATCAGAGATCAGAGCTCAATTGTGAGATTAGGAAGCCTCTATGTGCAGAAGATAGTGTGTTTACTTGGATTACCTTCTTCTGTTGACTCTGACCGTGATACACGCTTTACTTCCCGGCTATGGAAGGGTTTGCAGGAAGCTTTCAGGACACAGCTTCACTTGAGAACCGCCTTCCATCCTCAGACTGATGGTCAGACTGAGAGGACCATCCAGACCATCAAGAACATGCTATGTGCATGTGTCCTCTACTTTGGTCGCAGTTGGGAGTATCACTTACCCTTGGTGGAGTTTGCGTAAAACAATAGCTACCACTCCACCATCGGGATGTCCCCTTATGAGGCACTTTACGACGGACCTTGCTGATCGCCACAGTGCTGGACAGACCCAGGGGAGTCAGAACTAGTGGGACCAGAGATGGTATGAGCTACCACGGAGAAGGTGCAGATCATCCAGGAGAGGATGAAGACTGCACAGAGTAGGCAGAAGTCCTATGCTGATAGGAGACGGAGACCACTGGAGTTCGAGGATGGTGACCACGTCTTCCTACGAGTCTCACCTCGATGAGGTCTATAGTGATTTGGACGAGGTGGAAAGTTATCTCCACATTTCATTGGGTCGTTCCAATTCCTCAGCAGAGTAGGCGAGGTGGCTTACCGCCTATCCCTTCCACATCAGTTGCATCGGGTGCACGACGTCTTCCACGTATCTCAGCTTAAGAGATATGTGCATGACCCATCCCACATCATATTCCACAGGGAGCTGGTCAACGATGACGGGGTGACTTTCGCGGAGGTCCCAGTGGAGATTGAGGATCGACAGGAGTGGGTCATGCATGGATGGTCGATTCCTCTGGTGCATGTTCACTGGAAGCACATGAACTTCCAGGAGTGCACATGGGAGCGGTAAGCTCAGATGCGTGCTCAGTACCCCTTTTTTGTTTCCCTAGTGTGTGTTGTAGCTTTACAGGGACGTAAACCATGAGTTGGGGTTAATGTAAAGACATGTTAATTTCAATGAATTTTTTTTCATTAATTCTTTGGAATTTTACAAGTCTGCAGTTTCTGACGGCGCCTAATTCTGGGGCCCGATGTGCCTGGAATCATTTTCAGAAGTTTTGTTTAGGTATGTTCAGTAAATGTACGTGCGAGTTTTCCTATCTTCTAAATGGATGCTCGAAATTGAAATTTGAGGGCACCGATGAACTCACAGTGCCGGTTTTTTCTTAATAAGACTTTCACCTTGACGACGGTTGATGGGGTGTGATGTTGGTTTTTGGGTTTCACGTGGATTAAAAAAATAAAATAATTATCAACTTATTTTATTTTTGGTTGAACCCATGCCATGTGGTAGTGTTAGTTAAAAGCTCCACATGTGGGTTGGGGTGGGGCCACCCGAGCAGCATAACCTTCTGCGAGAGGTTATGGCGTGGGTTCCACACAGGGCTTGACACCACATTTAATGGGGAGGGAGAGGAAACCTCACAACCCTCTCAATTAATGTTGTGTGTCAACAAAAAATTAATTTATTTCAATTAATTTTATGTGTCAATGTGAAATTAAAAGATGGGTGTCAACATAAAATTAAAGCTATCAATTAATTTTATGTGTCAACATAAAATTAATTGCTATCAATTAATTTTATGCACCAATGCTTTTTAATTCGGTTGACCCCCCTTTTTTTAAGTAACTAAATTGTTGGAATTTATGAAGTTTTCTAGTAAATGAACCATCATAAATTCCATGACGGTTACATACCTCTCCCCCTCCCCTATATATAGGGAGCTTGGGAGGAGGACTTGGGATGGATTCACCAAGCGACGAAGCGCTGGTAAAGTGACGTGAAAGACATCACTTGGAGGATTACGCTTCCTCCAACGAAGAACATGAAGTCGGTGCCGACAAAAAATTCTTCCTCAGCTTAATCCTATGGACCCCCTTCCGACGTGGGATTTCTTCGATGACCCTTTATCCTTCCACTTCTTCATCAACGGACCGATGCACGAACTCAGATGTGGAAACGTACAGCGAACGACGTCCACATACTCCACCGCGACGAACGAACACCCATCGATTAAAAAGGTAGGGGTGTGTTTTAAGTTGTGTAATGCTTAATCTTCTCTCATTAAATCAACTTCATGAGCTTCTTTCTATTGTTATAAAGTGGAGGGTTCGGGCCGAATGAACACGACCCGACCACTCCGTAACCTTTACAGTTTTGGAACATTTGATCGACGGTGAAGTAGCAGCGGCATGGCAACATGGCGATGAAAATAAAGATTGAAAATAGAGGTCGCGCTACCCGCGGCCTTCGCGAACCACGCCGCCAGACGCGCGGTGCCTGAGCAGCCTACCCGCGTGCTGCTCGGGGCGTGCTCTGGCCGAAACTGCGGCCAGCACGGCCCGCTAACACCTTGCCCACACGCCTCGCACACTCTCAATGCGTCCTGTGCCTTCCCGGCACCCCCTGGTGCCCAGGACGCCTGCCCGGCACCCCCTAGAGCATGCCCGGCCCCACGGGCTCTCTGGCTGACCCCCGGATGACTACCTGGCGTGCCCCGTGCCTCCCCTACACACCCGCGGCCTGTCCGCCCCCCGCGCGGTCCAGCTTTGGCCTTTCTGGCTGAGCCATCCAAGCCACGCCCTTCACGGTGCCGGTCGGACCTTCCACTGGACTTTCGGCCGAGTCTCCCATGTGGAGACTTCAGCTCGAATTTTCGATGAAGTCCACTGGGTCGGGCCCATCGAACTGGGCCAAACATAGTGGGCTAACCGACCCAACCAGGTCGGACCGGACCCATGCCCACTAATGACCCATTTCTTACTTTGGCCATATCATTCGCATCGGTCGTCCGATTGACGAACCGTCAGCGGCGCTGGTAATATCCTTGAAAATTGGTCTCGTTTCAAATACCCCATGATAGTTCGGGGGTATAGTAGAGATATGTTCAGGTTGGTTCGTACACAAAACCAACCGGGCCCCCAGGACTAAATGGCTAATAACTCACATACCAGGCATCCGATTGACATGTCGTCTGTTGCATTGAGACTCCTATGATGTGGCAGACCATTGTGATAGTTCTTCGTGGGACATCATGACACTTGGATTATTGGCTTGTATCTCATGGAGCGGACCCTCCCGGAGACGAGTGAGCAGACTATGAAGACCTAGTAGTTGTCTGAGACCTGATGAATACTTGTCTGATTCATTTAGGATTGACTAGAATAGCCCAGTGGGGAGTGCTACTATGTGAAGAAGAAAACCCATGGCGGAGGAGCGCCACTAAGTGAGGTGGAAGACCCACAGTACTTGAGAGGAGGAGTACCTCTGTAGGCTATTAGGGGGAGCACTACTGTCTATGGTGGCAGACCCATGGCAGGGAGCAAATGTGTATGAGGCAGCAGATCTGTGATACTCGACAGGAGGAGTACCTCAGTAGTCAAAGGTTAGTGAGTATCACCTCGGCGTCGTGACATGACCACTGGACTCAAGATAGGAGGAGTTCTCCAGTAGCCTTGGTTTCAATAATGAAAATAATGGTTTGAGCTAAGTCAATGACCTTTGTGTTTTCCTCATGATTGAGATGGGATACTTGATAACATAGGTATATGTATGGGAATATACCTAAGTAATGGTTTTCCACTGAATTTGTGCGTTGTCGTTTATCCTTGTTAGATTTTGTGAGACCTTGAGGGTCTCGGGGTCCCTAATGAATATCGTTATACTCATCCTTGCACGGGCTATACCCGCACAACGTTATGTTAGATGCAGAAGACGAACAGCGTTGACGGAGGTCGAGAGCGATCCAAGACTAGATGGTACCCAGAGGTGGACTACTCGGAGAGACGGTACATGGATCAGAACGATAGATGTGGAGTGATGAGGTGTACATTTGTACCTACCCATCATGTAGGAGTCCCAGAAGTTGATCCTAGAGCGACTTCTACATTTTAGATGTTTGTCCCTTTATTTTCAGTTGTACTTGTTTTTCAGTTGTACTTTCCTATTCGACTTGTATTTTAGCCCCCTTTAATTTTAGTACACTTTTTATACAGTTTCTTTTACATAGTTTTTTATTCTTCTTGTACTCTGGTTGTGTGTGTTTATTTTATTTAAAGGCAATGCCTTCTCAGTTTTTGGGAGTTTCGCCTTTGGTGCTAGTCGCCAACCACTTTCCTATAGAAGGCGGGCTTGGGGTAGTCACGATGCGGTCCCTGGGGGACGGGTCGTGACAATAGCTCCTACTTTATCAGGGTCTATAGATACTCTTATCTCTAAGATAACGTGACCCACGATATGAATATGGTCCATCCAAAAGTGGCACTTTGAGATCCTAGTATATAACCGATTCTTTATTAGTGTACTCAATACTATCTCATTTTGGGTGGAATGGTTGTGACGAGTGTGATAGTATTCCATGATATCATCCATGAAGACTACCACAAAATAATCCATGTAAGGATGGAACACTCATTTCATTAGTGCTATGAAAGTATCCATCATGTTCGTGAGACCAAACGGTATAACCAAATACTCGTATAGACCATACCTACATCGAAAGTCTGTAAGAGGTATATCTAACGGTATAACATGTAAATGAAGGTAACCTGATTTCACGTAAATCGTCGAGAACACCCAGGATAATCAATGATGATCAATGAGATCATCAATCCTTAGCAAGGGATGTCATTTGTTGACCATCAACAGGTTTTTCTTCTAATAATCCACACAAATTCTGAGTGTATCGTCCGCCTTCTTCGAAAAAAGGTCAGGCGAACCCCAAAGAGAAGTATTGGGTTGGATGAAACCCTTCACCTGTAACTCCTCTAAATTCTTCTTGAGCTCCTGTAACTCTGGTGTAGCCCTCTTATAAGGAGTAATGGACACTGGTGAAACTCCTAGAACATGTCCGATGGTGAAATATTCCTCTCAATCTAGAGGTAAACCTGAAAATTCATCTAGGAATACATCTTCAAAACGATCCACCACTAGAGGGAAGTCTATCTGAGATGTTCCCTAGTCATCCAGACATAAACTAGGAATCTGGGTAGTTATTCCTCCCGAATCATGACGCTCGGGTCCCGTTCTGCACCCCTGGACATCCCATTATCCCTTGTGTGGAAAAGACCAGCCCTCTGGGGACGTGAAACTCACCCTATGGGGATATCAGTCAACAATGGCTAGAAAACATTCCCCTAGTATTGGATTTCATACATGAGACCATCCTCAAACAACCTATCAAGTGATAACTCATCACCTCCCACAGTAGGTGCGAAGCGCAATAGCTCTGTAAAGAGAGATGGGTAATCAATAACTAAAAGATAGCCCGTATCCAAATAAAAGAACTCCTCGGATCGATCGGAACTCAGTAACTCAGGGTAGAAGTAATCATAAAAGTTTCTTTGAAACCCTTCATAATTACATATCCTGATGAATTCCCTCCTATTAGACAACATCCCACCATCTCTTGGTTGAATCCTGTAGCATGTAAATCGTGAGCATCACCGTCCTCTAAGGAGGAATCTCTAGATTCTTGAAGATATAAATCATGGCCTCCTACCATGACTCTTCAACATGTGGTCATCCATCTCTAAAAAAAGTGGGATGATGCTACTACTGGAACACCCTCGTGAACTTTTCTATAGTTGAGGAAGGATTTGGTGGTGCCTGGAAGGTCGGAATCATCCTCATAAAGTCTTCATGGAACTGTACATCAACACTTGTGTCTTTTATAATAGTTATTTTTTAGAGAAGAACAAAAAGAAGACCTGCTGGTAGTCCCTAATCTACCATTTCTAGTGTCTGTTCACCGCCTTGTACCCGGTGTATAATCGGATGATTTCTTGGCGGCATCATTTATGGTTACACAGTTTTTATAAATCCCACATGGCGTGTTCCCATAAGCTTTTAACCTGGGTGTGTACCTCTGTAAACATGGCCATGTAACACCCCATACGCATGGTGTGTACCTTGTAAGACACATTGTGTACTTGAACATTCCCTCCTTCCCATGTTCTACTATATTTCTCGAACCACATAGTTCTTCTGCTGTAACACTACATAGTGTGTTAACCCTAGATTTTTCATGTACCAATTTTTTTCCATATAGTCGTGTCATTAGTCATCAGGCCAGATTCATGGTTGATTACTACACGATGTTCATAAACGAGACATGGCATTTAAAAACTATGTTTCATCACCCCATTTCATTATTCACATGGTCGGATACATTTTTCTTTACCACACGACGTTTGCAATCTAGACATGGCGTGTTCTACCAAATGTTTCCAAACCCTATGTCTCTTCTCACATAGTCAGTCACATGGTTAATCACTATATGATGTGTACTCCCATTACACAGTGTGTGCGTAAGAAAAGTCATTCTTATCGAATAGAAAAACACATGTCGTTTGTTCATAACATCACAAGTCGTGTTGTCTAGTTTTCAAGATAGTAACCCTTTGAAACTTCTCCAGAACCCTTAAAAACATAAAATAATGGCCAAGGTTTGCCAAATTATGACCCGTGAGAGCCCATAATCTATGATAATCAATGTTTGGAATCCTTATTTTTTTAATATCATAAAATAATTCAATTAAAGATCAAACATGATCCACCAAATTTCGATCCAAGAGGGCCCATAACACCTTAGGGACCAAAAGATGGTTTCTATACAATGAAAAATTACGTATACCAATACCCTATCCAAAGAGAAGATATTTAAATCATGGAATCTATCACAAAAACATCCATATCAAGCACAACATCTATCAAAACATCATGAAAACAATAATTCATCCTAAATGGAATAATAAGAATGCCTCAAATGTGATCCCAATTAAGTGCCTATATGATGCATGATATGTCATTAGCACATCTCATCGGGTTATAAAAAATAGAACCAAAATTATATCATCAATAATAGAAAAAAACGTTTTCACCCATGGGTGATATCAAATCAACTATAACAATTTATAATCCATAAACAAATTCAATATTCGAGGTAAACTTGGCTTTTCCTTTTACATGAGTTAGCTAATCCTATGAAAATATTTTTAACAACTAACTATTTATTCATATCCCTACCTATAGCCTCCAAATAGTAAGATAAAGAAGAAAAGAAACTCCTTTGATACAACTTTGTAACATCCTAGTTCTGGGTGCTGCCCAAAGGAGCCTCATACCCAGTTAGCCACATGGCCTCAAGAACGTTCCCCTAAATGCTAGAGGCTTCTGACTAGTAGTGAGGGATTTGGGCGTGATAGTGGAGAAGTTATTCCCTAATTGGAAGAGTAACATAGTGGAATCAGTATTAAACTGTAGTGAAAGCAGTAATATCAAACAATTAAAAAAATAGTGGAAGTCTAACGGTGATAAAATAACTAGAGCATATAAATTAAAATTATGCATTCCACATGTGTCTAGGAAACTAACCAAACAAGTAACAATTCTAGAATACAATATATAAAACAATTAAAAAAGAAAACAATTAAACTACAACAGCATCACATGCCTCATATTCATCTCATTCTCTCCAGCACCAATAGAAATCATGTACCTGATGAAGAAGGGTGATATCCATTATATATACATACAACCATTTAATTTGTCTGGGTCCAATGCATGACCCAAAAAAGGTGTGAAAAAATCAAGTAGTAAACCACCAAAATATTTTTGCATAACTGTGATTGAATATATATATATATATATATGAGGTAATATATAGAAATGTATAAATAAACATGGAAGTACTCAGAAGTAAACAATCTTACAGTTTTCAATTAAATTAATTTACATTTATTAATTATTAAATCTATTGAATAATGAAATACTAGTATCTAGCCTAAGAATTATATCCCCCTATGTAATAGTAACAAAATAGATGTCTCTGAAGACCCTCTCAATAATCAAGTAATACAGAGTCTAAGATTGTGTTTTGACATGGAATACTCGTCATAATTATTCAATTATTCACAAATGATCATCTGGGAATCTCTCACCATATAACCATTATGGTCCCACAATGTAAGGATCAATTACCAAAAACCTTTAGGGTAGCTCTCACGGTCAATACCCCTGGTCAACATAGCATTGAATAATCACAATCGACCTCCTGGGTAGCTCTCACAATCAATACGCCTAGGTCTACATAGCATAAATTAAATATAAATGACCTCTAGGTAACTCTCACGGTCAATAATCCATTCCTCAACATATCATAAATAAATTATAAATGACCTATAGGGTAGTTCTCATGGCTAATACCCCAGGTTCAAAGTCTACACCAAGGCTCTCACGGTCTTATGTAAATGAGTATGGAAACCCAAACAGTTTTCTTTATCCAAGGCTCTAACGGTCCATTTGAAAAATAGTGCACATATCATAATGAGGTAACACATGTAATGTATAACTACTACATGGATATCATTCACAATTATAACAAATGAAATTCATATGATCATTTAAACTCCATCCTAAAAAAATCAATGCATGTAAAAATGGTACGCCTCATAGGAAACTTAGGCCAAATAGCTATAAACAGTCAAAATACGGAAACAAAACCATGGGGTATCTCAGAATATGAACAATTAAAGGCACAAACATCCTTCCTTGATGTCATATAATCATTACTCTTGAACTTCGTCCCATGAATCAGCCTAAGATGGTATAGATCTGTATAGAGATAAAAAACACCTAACCCTGAATAACTAATAAGAGATGAGGAATTAGGAATAATGGTCATTGGGGAACTGATAACTCACTTTTGGGATTCTAATTCACCTAGAAACATCTCAATTGGAGGTTAGGTGGAGAATCATGAGGGGTTCAAAGTTTTCGGTCGTTATGCTGCCCTCCTGTACAAACCGAGGTGATAAGAAATATTTTCTAGACATTAGACGTGAACCTGCTCTAATTTATAAATTAAAAATAAAACCACATGATGTGTTCATTAGAGTTACATGTTTTGTAGTAGCCTTAAATGGACCCCGAATTGAGTGGGTTAGCCAGGTCATCACATAGCCTTCTACATAGCTATTACACGGCCAGTACACAGCTATACACGGTAATAGGGTACACAACGTGTACTCATAAGTTTATAGATTTAATTTAGAAAAATTTCTATTTCTTACATTTTCTTCAATAAAAACCTTAAATCAAGATCCATACCTGAAATGAAGATCTATGTTCTTACAATTACATAATAAATAATTATAAAATAATGTTTAAACTAATTGAATATAAAGGAATTTTTTTAATTTTTATTCTTACGAAGTTGTTCACTCCAAATAAATTAATGTAATTAAATTTATTTAGTGATATTAATCTAATATATATTAAATATTGAATAAAATATTCTTTATTATCATCCAATGTATTCTATATGCATTAGAGATGAAAGACCAAATTTTATGAAAAAAAAGCATTATTTTTCTAAAAAGAGTTTTACCGCCTTTTAATGGTGAACCTATTTTAAATCTGATTTTTGGTAAATTTATAGATTTTATATTTCAAATAAAAATTCATCTTAGGTAAAAATATAAAAATTAAATTAGGGTTAATTTTTTATTTTTTATTTGATGTTTCACTTTCTGATGAATAGTGAAAAATACAGAATTTTAATTCAAAGATATTTTTTCATCTAATTTATTTATAAGGATAAATTATAATTTTAATTGGTTTTAAAGATCAGTTAGATAAATTTTATATAATTAAATATAATTTATTTCACTAGAGCTAATTTTAAATTGACATTCAGTAAAAATAATATCAATCATTTGAACATTTTTACTTAAAACCCAAATTTATAATCTCATCTGCGGGAAAAATTTTAAATTAATTTCTACCACTTATATGATTGGAATTTGAAAAAATGGATTAAATATTTCTAATTAGATTAATTTATGATTTCTAAAATAGAAAAAATAGTTTTTGACCAAAAATATTAGGGAATGTGATTAAAATTAATTACAATGATTAAGGGTAAATTAGCTTAACTAGTGACTAAAACCTAAACATATGGTACGAAATGACCGAGACACATATCCAAAGTAAATTTTCTAGCCATATTTCTTACCTATACTCTATTTAATATAATATTTACCATTATTTGATCCAATTTACATGAGAAAAATGTTGTTGTAATTCCTTTTCCAAAAATTTATAAGAGTGTCACTCCTCCTCCACTCTAAAAAGGCACTCTATCTTCCCACTTCCTCACACCTCTCAATCCACTTAAGATCGACCAATATTTCAAAAATATCTCATAAAAATACATTACCTAAACCTATAATCCTATCCATGGGATGAAATCCATCCCAGTATGTAATTTAATGAAAATCAAAAGGAGTTACCCGAAGAAGTGGTAACATCTTCCCTCATGCCCTTTAGTTTTATTATCATTATTTACCCAATTAATTATTATTATTACATAATTATATAATAAAACCATTATAATAAATGTAATTCGTTTATTTCTATGTTTTTTCCTTCACATACACACACATCTATCTAATGGGTGTCGAACATATAGTTCTTTTGTATGGTGAACAACCGCCCCGCTAAATGATGTTGTTCATATTTCCTTTACCGCCCTTCATGATTTTGAATTATGATGGACACAATATTTTTATATGTTATATATTATATATATGACATATTTATACTTGATTAATAATTATATAAAACATTCCTTCATCCTTTCCATTTTTTGTAAATACGGTAACTTTATTTGTAGAACTGTGGAGTACTGCCGCTTTAAAGTGATATGATACGTTTACACATTACCTAGAATTTTTTAAGAATGTTTTTAGTGAACATATATGATATATATAACATAATAATTAAAATTTAATTAGATTATATTTTTAAATAAATATATTTAATTTACTTACATTCTTTCAGTATGACAATAAAATGAAAAGAGTATTCATGCGTATGTACGACCTGCCATCTCCATGAATTGGGTATTCCACATCATCCTTGTATATTTTGTAGATTATTATAAATGAAAATATAATGAAAATATTATATATTTATATAATTGTTTTACATTTTTTAGGTAATTAAATCATGATATAATAATTTTTATCAAGAATAATAAGTCAACCCATATATGAAGAACAAAGAGGATATCACCCAAACCAAAACCTTGACATAAAATTTTCAATAAAATGACAATATAAAGTAATAATAAACTAATATATGATATTATATAAAATAAAATGGTTATATAAATGATTAATAATATATTTTATTTATTATATTGGAGGTTTTTATGAGTATGATGATATTCAAGACATAATGTACTAGAATTTCATATCACTTTTTCTTTCCAAGAGATGCATGCCTCATTCACCACAAATTTATTTTTTGTGGGGTATATAATTCACATTTGTGTATTATATTATTAAAATAATTAATTTTTTGGTTATTTACATATCAATTTTATGATATTTCAATTCATTTTTTCTATGATTCAATAGTTATTAAAGAGGTAATGTATTTATGTCTTAATTTTCCTTCTATGAGACACATATTTGGTTATGAACCTATATGCTTTTACATGGTGCATATGATGATAATTGACATGTTATATCTTTAATATCATTATTTTAATGACAATTTTAGATAAATTTCGTTTATATTTCAACATGGGGTTTATGATTCACAGTTATCATGTGTTAAGAGTATATTGAAATAATTACATAATTTATCAAGTTTTTTTATGATTATACATCCATATATTACATGTTATGATCCATCTCTTAAGAACACTCTTTATTATTCTTCTACTATGTTTATTTATGGTGTGTTCATGTATTAGTAAAATTTACACTATTTTTTAATTAATATAGTTAAGATAATGTTTTAAGAATATTTGAATCTCATTTCTCATTTCTATCAAAAATATGTCTCCTTTCAAGACTATGTTTTCTAAAAAATGTTTTCAATTTTTTTTTACTTTTAACCAATATATATTAATGGATGTTTTTAACCATTTCTTACCTTTTTACTAAATGGTTTTAAAGTGAACCTTCTTGTTGTTTTTGATCAATATACTTTTATGAACATTTAAGGTGCAAAGGAAATGTTTGGCATATACAGACTAACCTACCATCATGATCATAATTTCCTCGATGCTTACTTAAATTCATTATGAGGTTATTTTTTTAAATAAATTTTTTCCTAATATTATGACATTTTTTTATTTTATAAATTATTTTCAAATAAAAAATATTTTCAGAAATTGTTTTATATTTAATAAAAATTTAAATGATTTTCAAATCCTTCTTTATATGTTTTCAAAATATTATTTTCCAAGGAAAGTATTTCAGTGATTTAAAAGATACTTTTTATATTTTTTCAAGGTATTTTCAAAGAATTTTTTTTTAAAAATGATTTCAATATTATTTTGTATGTTTTCAATCAAAACGTTTTTTGAAATGTTTTACGACTACTTTTATATATTTTCAAGAAAATGGTTTTAAAAAGGTTTTTGGTTTTCAAAAGAATATTTTTCAAAGAAGAAATGATATTTTTTGTAAATAAATGTTTTTAAAAAATATTTTCAAATTATTTCCCAACTAGGATAACATCAGTTGGTGTTACTCAATCCTTTTTTGGTAAATTAATATTTTTCTCTAAATGGTTTACGTTTTATGTTATGATTTTTATGAAATTAATTTCTCTTTCATGGGTTATATGATTATTAAATTAGTTTATCTTTATTAGGATATATATTTTTGAATTATATTTCACATTATTTATTTATATGTTTATGAAATAAGATTCTTATCATGGGTTAGGATTCGATGAAATGTTCCTGAAACCTATCTATTTTCCACACGTTATTATATAATAACATTTTTATGATACCCATTTAAGTAAATGGGTTATTATATGATTGTTTATGATTTTTTTGGAAAATGTATATATGATTTCATTATGATATGGTTGCGACCTAGATCTACCTTTTATATAATGGGTAAATATTTATATCTCATGAGATAAACATAAAGGATGTTTTCCTCAAAGATGGTCTTGGGAGTGAATATTGACTACTAAGATTGTCATGGGAGTGAACCATAGCTACCAATATGGTATGGGGAGTGAACCCTTACTAACAAGATGGATTTTTAAGTGATTCCTTGACTTTTATTTAAATCAATATTATATTCTTATGTGTTTTTAACAAATACATGTCATATTCCTATGTTATTATTTCATATATAATGTTATTTATTTCCTTATGATTCGTATCTTATTAAATTCCATTCATTATGCCACAATTCTTTTTTATGATCTTTGATATGAAGGATATGGTCTTCAATTTTCATGATCATGTTCTCATACCCTTATGCTAATGATTATGATCACAAATCTCTCCAATTTCCTTTTACTACATATCTAACCTCCCCCATTTTTTATGTTTTATTTCCTCTGGGTTATAAAGATATATATTATTTTTTATGTGTCTAAAAAGGGTGATATACAAGAATAACCTAGTGGGAGATGATTTAGATCACTCATATATAAGTTTCTTAATTTTGATGATTCCATAATAACTAAAATAATAAAGTCTTCAGAAATCTATTTGTGTAATGTAATAAGTATCCCACATTAATTATGTAATGTATTTATATGTTTAGATTGGGTATTTATAGTTGGTATCAAAGTAAAGGTTTAGTCAACCATTGTAAACTATAATGAGATAACTTTAGTGAGATCCCAAAGGATGTTTCTTAAGATACTTATAGGGATATCTCTAAATATGAGTCTAATGATAAGGAAAAGAATAGGAAAATGTCCTAGGATATTTGTAAAGGATAGAGAGTGGTATCCTAAAAATACATTAATATCTGGATACTACAAGTGGATGTGGTTCTAGTACAAATTTACCTAGGAGTAACAACTTCAATAAGATGCATCATGCCTAAATCGAGTGTAACCTGGTATATGATAATGGGTTTTTCTACACACCTAGGTTGACACTCTAAGGGGATATTCTTTTTAAATTCAGAAAATCATTACAAGCCTTCATGAAGGATTAAAATAGAAGTTTGATATGAATAACCTATGATAAACCTAAGGTTTCATATATTAAGGAATGTGTCATAATTTTGACATCATATTGTTTTTTTCAATATTATGATGTTTTTAAGTATGATAATAGTTTCTTAGTCATTGATTTCTACTTTTAGTCAATAGCAAGAACTAGAAGAAAATGGGTTAACATTGAATGTGATGGAATTTTTTTTATTAATAGTAAAATGGCATGGTCATTGGAGTAAAGGATATTGTGACCATCCCTTGTTAGTTTTCATAGAAAACTTCTAACAATGTTCACCTTAAGAAACTCTCATACTCAGAGAGAAAGTGAATAAAGGAAGTCACTGAGAGTTCAGGTAATAGAGAACACAAATAAAGGAAGATACATTTTTCTTTTTTGTTAAGAATGTGGAAATAATCACCTAAGTGATTGTCTTTTAAGAATAAGAATATTTTTTTACTACGTTAAAAAAGGAAATAATGAAAGGGACCGCAAAGAAAAAATTGAGGAGTTATGTTAATTAAATGGATGGGGATATTGGCCTCTCTTTGAATTAATCAAATGATAAATGTTTTATGTGTGAAATTAGTTATCATTATGAAAATCAATGTCGTAAGTGAATGTTCCCAAAGAGAATCAGTATTGTGGTGCAAGTAATTCTTATATTATCGATGATGTTGAGACTAAAGATTAAATATGAAAGGAATGAGGTATTATATAATATAACATGGTGAACTTCTTATGGATCAAGGTTGAAGTGGATTAATTGATGTTTTTATTTATTTATATTGAATAATTATTTTATATTAATGGTGAAATATATTAGGATTGTCTAGTTTTTTTTCGAAAATAATTTTCTATGATACATTTATTGGTTCTAATGGAATAGAAAAGTGATTTAATAGAAAGGTGATATCCAAGAAAACACATTATTAAGTTAAATGTAATACTTAATATTTTACTTATGTTAAGATAATGTTCTTAGGATAAAGATATGATCAATATGAATAAGTAAATTAGATAACACCAATTTCCTTGGAACTAATTAAGGACTTGTTAAAAAGTATTTTATGTTATCATTGATAATGTTTAAACATTTTTGGATTTAATAAATGTATCTGATAAATTTTGGAATAAGTAAATATTCAATATTTACATTAGTATTTGTGATAGTCTAGGTTGTCATCTTATTTCACGGGAATACATGATATAGGTATTCACATGCTGTGTATGCGACAACTAAGAGATTCAATATGATATATAGGGGATCAATGTAAATATGATTTCATGAATGGTTTTCTAATGTTTTGTATTATAAACGTTTTCAAGGATTATAAGGTAAAACATTTATGGAAGGTTTAAGTCAAATGTCAGATGAAGTTTGGGAGATTAAATTATTATCTAACACAAGAGGATTTATGAATATGGGAAAACCTATTCTAGAAATATTTTGGTGATGATAACTAATGAATGATGACATGGATTATCATGGATCTCATGATTATTTTTTTCTTTAGTAGTGAAAAAATTTCAAATTCTACTTTGTAGAAATATGTGAAGTAGAAACTAATCAAGGAACAACAGAGGGTGAGATTATGTTGAAATCAACAAAGTCTATCCACTTGTGAAAATTATTAAATTTTAGGAAAGGGTCTTAAAATAATAGGATGTCCCATTCTTTTAATTTTTATTAAATCAATTACATTTTTAGGCCTCTTTTGGGTTAGGTATTTTATTTTTAAATTTCTATTGTCCTTATTATCTATCACCCTCCATCAGAACTTGATGGCGAGATTTCTCTCTTATGTCCAAGTTTTCACTTCCCACCTATGTTATCCTATGTGGGATCCAGTTATGAGTTAATTTGGGTAACCTTTATGGTTCTATATTTCCCTTATTAAATTAATTTTTAGTATTTATCACTGTGATTTGGATTTCTATGAATGGAACTTTCGAGTATTAATCCTTTAATAACCCAGAAATATTTTGAGGGAGAAATTCATTTTAAGGGGGTAATATGTAACACCTTGTCATGTTTTGAATTTTTATAAATTAATTTATTATTTTTTAGATGTTTTCAATTTCAAGCTACATTCTATCTTTTTTAATATGAATGCTCTATGTTTGCATTTCGTTTTACACAGTACCAAGTTAAGCATGTGCTACACGCAACACCAAACGCATAGGGGAATTTAATATCCTAGGAGATAAAAGTCTATTTAGTATTTTAAATTTACATTATATATTTTATACAGCTTGAAATTAATTTTATATTAGGTTAGTGTGTTTCAACAAACAATAAAGTTGTTTTATCCAAAAAATTATCTTTGGGAACATTCACTTAAGACATTGATTTTTATAATGATAACTAATTTCACACATAAAAAATTTATCATTTGATGATTTAAATTAGAGGCCAATATTCCCATCCATTTAATTAACGTAACTCCTCAATTTTTTCTTTGCGGTCACTTTCATTATTTCCTTTTTTACCATAGTAATAAAAATATTCATATTCTTCAAATACATTCACTTAGGTGATAAAGGGTTTTACTTCTCTCGATGTACCTTCTCCTTTACCAAAATGGAAGGCCACAATGCGGTCCATCAGCTGGCGGCCTCAAGCCCCTCCGATGTCAACCAGCTCTGGCTGGACAATTTCCCTTTATGGATCTCCGTTTGTACGTCTCCTGACCTTCGTCATTAATGTTATGTATCCTTCCTTTCAAAAAAACAACAACAAGTTCATTCAATGACTTGTGTTACATGCAATATCGGGGTTTACCGAACCACAAAATAATATTAAACAATTATTATTTAATATAATAATATGAAACCTATAAATTGAATTTTTGTTTTTATTTATTATTATATAACGTATAAAAATATATGTTTAATCATTTTATACAAAATAATTAGAAATTAAAGTACAACCCAATTGAATATAAAGGAACTTTTTTATTTTTATTCTCACAAAGTTGTTTTATCCAAATAAATTAAAATAATTATAATTAGTGAGATATATTATTATAATATATATATTAAATATGAAATAAAATATTTTTTATACTCATATAAAATATTTTATTGAAATAATATATGAAACCCCCTATTGTAAGTACAAAAAACTATATTTTTATAAACGAAGTTTTACCATATTTTAGAAGAGAACCTATTTTAAATCATATTGTTGTAAACTTAAAAGATTTTATATGTAAAAATAAACTTAAAATTTGAAATAAAAATTTAAAAATTATCTTGTGGTTAATTTTAAGTATTTCTTTAGTAAAGATTCATTTTGTATGAAAAGAGAAAAATACTGAATTTTAATTCAAAATTTCATTTTCATCAACTTAATTTATAAGGATGAAATTTAATTTTAATCTGTTTAAAATATCAATTATATAAATATTATATAATTTTATATAATTTATTAAATTGGAACCAATAACAAAATAAAAATGTATATAAAAACTTTGCAAACTTTTGAACATTTTCACTTTAAAAACGTGCATTACCATCCATTTATGGGATTAATTTTAAAATAATTTCTACCAAATTTGTTATTGAAATTTTGAAAAATGGATTAAAAATTTGTAATACTAATAGCATATAATTTATAATAATTTAATATTAGTTTTCCATCAAAATTAATAGAGAATGTGATTAAAATCAATTACATCAATTAAGGAAAAAAATTTCAAAACTAGGGACTAATCCTTAAAAATAATTGTAAAATTAACATAGAAACTTTTAAAAAAAAATTTTCCACACATATTTATTCAATATATTTCCTGTTACCAAATTAATACCATTACTGGATCAACTTTACAAGAGAAAAACTTGTTTTTAATTCCTTTTCCAACAATTTACCGGAGTGTCACTCCTCCACCACTAAAAAAGGAACTCACTCCTCCCAATTTTTCATAATTCTCTTCTCACTTTTTTTCGTCCAAGAATATAACAAATACTTCCCCAACATCCATACTCTCAATATATAATCCTCATATTGGTAATAAAGTCTTCCAATGAATCTCTTTGGTGAAAACCAATAGGCGTTACCCTAATAAGAGGTAACATCCTTCCTCAGGCTCTTCAGTTTTATTTTCACTCTATAAAACCTCAATTAATATTATTAAATAACTATATAATAACAAAATTATTCTCATTATACAGAAATTTTTGTTCTATCTATTTTATTTTATCATACAAACAGTTCAATCTAATGGGAAATGAACTTATTGTTCTTGTGTATGGCGAACTATCACTTCACGAAACAATATTTTTTGTTTTTTCATTTACCACCTCTCATGGTTTGAAATTATGATAGAAAATCTATTTTTTATATTTTATATATTATATATAAGATTTATTTTTAAATTATTTAATTATTATATAAAAAATAACTCCATGAATTTAGTTTTTTGTAAATATGATTACTTTGTTTGCAGAAGTATAGACTATTGCCTCCTCAAATCAATGTGATTTGGTCACACATTACATGGAACGTGTTAAGCATTATTTCAATGAAAATATTAGATATATATATATAACAAAATTATTCAAATATATTGATATTATATACATATATACATATAAATCATTTATTACTTTTCTTCAATATGACAACAAAATGGAAACATCATTCATGCGTACGTACGACCTACCGCCTTCTTGAATGGTGTATTCCATTCCATCTTTCTATAATTTATAGATTATTATAAATAAATATATAATGAATATATATTATATTTATATAATTTTTTTCATTATTGATGTAATTAAATTATGATCTATTAAACACAATCTAGACTACTAAGTCAAAATAGGTTCGATTAACAAAGCGAATATTACCCAAAGAGAAAACATAACACAAAATTGTTAGTTAGTGGGTGATATAATGTCAAAATAAAATCATATATGTTATTATATGTAATAATATGTTTCATTAAAATATGTATAATAAACTTATATTTATTATATAGGAATCATGTATGATTATGATGAGAGTCAATACATAAGATAAAGGAATTCCATATCACATTTTCAATTCGGTGAGACACATGCCTTATTTAACAATATTTTCTTTTGGGGGGTGTATATACAAACCATGAATGTATTATATGATTAATATGAAAAAATATAATAGGTATTTACATATCCATTTTATGATATTTCATTTCATTTGATTTATGGTTATAAAGTTTCCAAAATGTTAATGTAATTTCTGCTCAATTTGCATTCATTAAGACACATGTTTTGTTATGAACCTATTTCCATTTATGAGGTGTATATGCTGAAAATTGACATGTTATTTCATGAATATATTTATTTTAGTTACATTTTAATGCCCATGTAGTTTAATTTTCTTACATTGGGATTATGATTCAAATTTACAATGTCGTAAGATTTTATTGAAACATTCTCATCATTTATTGTGATTATTTATGATTATGCCTCGATTCGTGAAATAATATGATCCACCAACCAAGAACACTATGTTTTTTTGTTCCATTATTTCTATTAATTATTTATTCATTTATTAGTACGCTTTTTTACTCTTTGGTACTTATGATAATTAATAAAATGTTTTATAAAAATTTATATCTCATTTCTCATTTTGGTTGAAAATATATGTTATTTAAAGATTTTGTTTTATAGAAATACATAATTACCTAAAGTTTTAATATTATCCATTTATGTTAAATGGAAATTTTACCCCATGTATTATTGTTTTAAAAATGGTTATAAAATAAATAATCTTGTCATTTATTAATAATTGTACATTTTAAAACTTTTAAGGTGAAAAAGGAATAAACAACATGTTTGGAATTACCTTATATCATGACCATAATTTCCTTGATGCATTATTTATAATATTACAATGTTCATTTTTGAAAAGAATCTTTTTCTGAATATTTTGTAAATTTTTTGATTTTAAAAATGGTTTTCAATGAAAAAGGGTTTTCAAAAATTATCTTATGTTAAAAAAGTTTTTAAATGATTTTAAAATATTCCTTTTATATGATTTCATTTTTATTTAAAAGGAATGTATTTTAATGATTTAAAATTCATATTTTTATATGTTTTCAAATATTTTTCAGTGAAAATGGTTTTCAAAAATAAATCATGTATATTTTTTATGTTTTCAAGGAAAAAGTTTATTAAAATGTTTTTTTGGGTTCTTTTATATGTTTTCAAGGAAACTTCTTTTAGAAGGTATAATATATTCAAAATCATTTTTTCAAAGAAGAAAGTATATTTTCTCATTGAATGTTTCTAAATGAAATTTCTAAATTTTAACCCCACTAATATGAAATTTTAGGCTGTTGCTCATGCCTTTATGGTAAATTATCCACATTTCAATTAATTTTCTTTCTCAGAATGGTTTACATTTTATGTCACAATGTTTATGAAATCAATTTCTCTTTCATGGGTTTTATGTTTCTGAAATTATTTTCTCTTTCACATGTTTTATCTTTATGAAATCTATTTCTCTATCATGGGTAATATTCTAATGAAACCTACTTCTTTTCATAGGTAACGATTTAAAGAAATGATAATGACATCTATCTGTTTTCTATAGGTTATGATATGATTACGTGTTTATAATACCCATTTGAATTCATGGGTTATGATATAATTGTTCATGATATTGTGGGACATGTTTTAATGATTTCATTATGTAATTTGTGGGACTTTTATCTCTCGAAAAAGCAATGGGTAACGATTTATATCTTATGAGATAGACAAAAAGGACTTTGTTTGCTAAGATGGACTTGGGAGTTGAATTTGACTACTAAGACGGTCATGGGAGTGAACCATGATTACCATGATGGTATGGTGAGTGATCACATACTACCAATATAGAATTGAAATTGATTACTTGATTAAAATTGAAATCATTATTATATGATTATGTGTTCTCTATAATTCCATGTTGTATTCATATTTTATACTTTCATGTATTATGTTCTATATTTCATTATGATTCATGTCATGTGATATGCTAATTTTTTTATTCATGTTTACGATCTTTGATATGAAGGGGTATTCAATTTTCATGATCATGTTCTCATACCCTTATACTCATGATTATATTATCATATCTCAATTGTTTACCCTTACTGATCATCTGAGCTCAACCATTTTTTATATTTCCTTTCCCACGGGTTTTGAAGATATGTATTATGTTTAATGTGTCTAAGATGGGTTCTAGTCAAGAAGAACCTAGGGGAGATAATGTAACTCATTCATGTAATAGTGTTTACATTTCCATGTTTCCAAAAGCAGCAAACTAATACATTTTTTGGGAATTTTTTGATGTAATGTATTATTTATTCCATAAAATGATGTCTTGTCTCTGTACATTAATCTTGGGTATCTATACAACCTCCACCATTCAATCATATTATAAACCAATTTTTATCTAAGAAATGTATGAGTTCCTTATAAAACATATTTCTCTCTTTATGAAGTCAGAAAAGGTTGAATGTTATAATTGCATCTTATCATCTCATGGATATGAGGGGTAGTGGTGGTTGTTAATTCAAAACACCAAGTAGTAGGAATAAAAGGAAAATATGGAAATGAATTATTTTATGAAAATTTTCATTGAAATGTATTTCCCTCATGAATAGTGTGTATATATGGAGAGAAAATTATTGATTCAATGAAAAAAGAGGATGAAAACATTTCCCTGTATGAATTCAACTTCACAAACTTACCAAAAAATTATAGGGAGTATATAACTTATCCAAAGAGAATGATTGATTGATTATTTGTTGGGTTAAAAAAAATACTTCTATGGGAACTCATCTACCAAAAATTATCATCATATGAAGATATAGTCTCATGTGAAATAAATATAGATAATTAATTCTCTATGTCATATGAATATAATGTAAAAAAAGAGAATAATTGGTTGGTATAAAAAATAATGGATAAAGTGAAGAATAAAATGGTGAATTTTCCACCGTGTGATACTTGTCGAGGGAAACACCCTAGATCATGCTTGAAAGGAAAATGATTTTCCTTTAAGAGTTGTGATAAATACCATCATAAACTTTATTACATGGAAATGAAATAATCTACCAATGTTCAATATTACAATTTTAGGCAGATGAGTCACTATGAAAATGATTGTCTGAAGCATTAAGGAATATATCCTTAGAAAAGGTCATGGAAGAAAATACAAGCTTATGTGATCACAACAGCTGAGGTTGAAGTTTCTAATTATGTGGTTGAAGGTACATTAATATTATCTTTAAATTTGGAAAATGATCTATTTGATTATGTATCACCACAATATTTTATATCCAAAAAGTTTTCTAAGAAAAATAGACATTTCCAATTTTATTTTACAAGGGAGCTGTCAATCAGAACTTCTAGAGGTGGTCTCATTGAAAACAAATGTGTTGGCCATCCCCCTTTATGACAAAAAAACGTGATTTAGTTAGTGACATTATCATTATACCTATGGTTGACTTAGATATAATCTTTGGTAGGGACTACCTTTCAAAATATGATGTAAATATTTATTTTAAGAGGAATGAAAATAAAATTTGTGGGGAAGTTGTTGACTCTATTAACTTTAGAGATGAAACCCCATCATCTAATTCTTTTCTAAAACCACCCCCAATTTCTCTACTATAATAAATTATTTGGGAGTAAGAGAAAAACTCGTCTTTGTTTTAGGAACAAAATCTAATAAATTATGATGAAAATATTATACAAGAAAAAATTAATCTATTTCCAGGGGATTTTCTTAGACATCCTCTAGAGCATGAAGTTGAGTTTACCATGGATTTAATCCCTAATGAAAAGAAAATATCAAATAATCATTATAGAATGGCCACTATATAATTAGTGGATATGATGAAACAACTATAGGAGTTGAGTAATAAAGAATTTATTCACTATATTTTTTCTCCTTGGGGATCCCCTTTTTTGTTTGTTAAGAAGAATGATGGATCCATTAGGCTATGAATTGGCTATAGAGAAATAAATTCTATTACAATAAATTACAAGTATCCTCAACCTCACATTGATGATATATTTGATCAAATTCATAGATTTAATTATTTTTTAAAATTAATATTCATTCTTGATATCATAAATTTCAGATGAATATAGAACATATTTCAATGTTAAAATTTCAAACTATGTATAGACATTATAAGTTTAGAGTAATTCCATCTGGACTGACTAATGAACCCAATTTTTAATGGATATAATGAACCATGTTTTTAAGGAATATATTGTTGATTTTATTGTGGAATTTATTTATGGTATCTAGATATACTCTAAAAACTATGAGGACCATGAGAAACAAAAATGGGTAGTTTTGAATACTCTTAGAAGAAAATTATTTATATGAGATGTTTATAATGTCTACATTAATTATTCAAACTATTTCTTTTATTGGCCATATTGTCTATAAGGATAGAATTTTAGTTGATCCTATGAATACAAAGTCAGTCCCGGAATTCCCAACAACAATGGACAAAACTGAGGTATGTAGTTTCGTTGGTTTATAATGTTACTACCACCTTTTCATTCTGAAATTTTCCCGATTATCTTACCCGTTCACCAAGATTACATGTAAAAGGGTTAGCTTCATATAGAAAAAATAATCTATAGAGTGTTTTGAAAAATTTAAGGGAATAATAGTGAATGTTTCTATTTAGACTCTATATTCATGAAATGGTTGGTTTTTGATATATAGTGTTTCATCAAAAAGAGGATTTGGTTGATTTCGTTTATATAATTATAGAGTTATTAGTTATGCATCAAGGATATAAAAAACACATGAACATAACAATATAACTCTTGATCTTGAGTTAGAATCTATAATTTTTTCTCTAAATATATGGAGATACTATCTCTACTGTTAAAGATGTGAGATATATAGATTACAATAATTTTAATTATGTCTTATCATATAAAAAACTCAACAAGAGTCCAAGGTGATGTATCAAGATACTTGCAAGTTATGATTGTTTAATACACTACCTCCTAGGGAAGCTAAATAAGGTAGAATATGCATTGTGTAAGAAGGATCATAGAGTATTGAACAAAGTGAGTGTTCATATGGATCGTATTTAAATGGATATCATAAATATAGATATAAAATTATCAACAGAGGTGAAACAACACTTCATTTTCGAGTGGTTTCCAAATCATCGTTATTGGAAAAGATAAAAAAAATTGAGTCCTATTATGGAAATTATCAAAATAAAATTTAAGAGTTGAATGATGGGAAATTGTTAGACTTCGTGCATGGGGATGGAATTCTATAAGTTGGGGAAATACATTGTGTTCCCGCTATACCCGAGCTAACAAATTAATTATTGGATGATGCTCATAGCTCGAATTTCTCTATACACAATGGTTGAACTAATATATACAGATATTTGAAGGAACATTTTTTGGTGCCTAACATGAAGTGGGAAATTGATGATTATGTATCGATATGTTTAGTTTTTTAACAGGTGAAGGTGTAAAGATAATATCTTATAGGAGTCATGAAACCTCTACCTATTCGTACATGAAAATGGGATGAAATTACTATGTATTTTGCTACTAGATTACCAAAGAATCCATGAAAGAATGATGCTATATTGGTAATTTTTTATTGACTTACTAAATTTCATATTTCAATGGTATAAGTGGGAATTTTCTATTGGATCACCTTGCTCGACTGTTTATTAATGATGCTTTAAGATTTAATAGTGCTACACTATCTATTATGTATGATAAATATCTGCAATTATCTTTGAAATTTGGGAAAATTATGTATAAGGCTCTTGATATCGATCTTTATTTGGGCACTTATTGTCATCCTTAAACTGACTAGAAGTCTGAAAGGACAATAAAAATTTACAATAAATGTTGGGATCATTCACGCATGACATTCATGGTATGTGGTACTAGTATTTAGCTTTTCTAGAGTTATCCTACAATATTAATTTCCATTCAAGTATTAAAATGGTACTGTATAAATCATATATATCAATAGATTTCGTACACCAACTTATTGGGATGGAGTTTTTGAATGGAATCTTATAGGACCAGACATTATGTATGAAACAATAAAAACATTATAGACCAATAAAATCATTGTCAATGTTAAACAAAGTAGGAAATATAATTATGTTGATAATAAGAGGAAGGATTTGGTGCTTCAAGTGGGTGATCAAGGCTTCATGAAGGTATATCTAATGAAGTGTGTCATAAGGTTCAGTAAGAAAGGGAAAATGAGACCCATTTACATCAGAAATGTTGAAATTCTAGAGAGAATTGGAGCTGTGGATTATCATTTTGTGATGCCACCAGGCCATTCTAAAGTACAAAATGTGTTCAACATCACTTTGTTAAAGAAGTACATAACAGACCCGACACATGTCCACTTTTTTAAAGGATTATAATTAGAACCTTATTTCTATTATATTGATGATCCTATCCAAAGTTTAGACACTAATGAATAGGTTTTGAGGAATCAAATGTCTCGACTAGTAAATGTACTTTGGAAAAATAATCAAATTGAAGAGGCATCGTGGGAACTAAAGAAATTTATTATAAAGAAATACCCAATTACTATTATTAGGTGACATTATGGAAATTTCGAGAATGAAATTTTTTAAATGTGGGCAGAATGCATCATCCCAAGATTTTATGTTATGTCTCTTTTAAAATTTAACTTCTTTGATTGATTATGATTCATAGAACATCGAGTTTAAAATCGTAATATACAATTAAATATGACTATTAGAATTGTAATGTGATAATTAGGAATCTTAATTCATCTAATAGAATAGTAACCACCCCTATGAAATTATTAATTATTTTTAGGCACCTCATAAATGAAAATATGGTATATTTATGTCATGGAATTAGTATATAAATGTTTTAACGGTAAAAAATTAATAGTTGGTATTTTTTCAAATATAAATGTTTATTTACAATTCTAAAATTCATATCATTATTTTAATGAAAATTTATTTTCATAAAACATATTTATAAATTAATATTCTGATTCCTTATGATTAAAACATAATTTTTTGAGACCTTAATTAATTTTTCACATTGTTAAATTAGTTATAATTTTAAAATCGATTTTTTCAAATAAATGATGATTTTTCCTAAAAAATAAACTTATCATATTTAAAAAATTATTTTCATAAAATGGATTCAATTATAGAAATATACATGTTAAAAAATGGTTGGGGTAAATTTTTTGAATTTCAAAAAAATTGTTTATTTTTTGATGAATAGTGAAATACGGTAATTTAAAGCAATTTACATTATAATTAAATAAATAAATATTTCAGTCTTGATTAAGTCATGTATTATGTGAGTGATATTTATCTAGAAATCACATTATGTAGTTACTATATATAGTAACATTAATCAAAACTATTCACAATCTGGAGCCAATGTAATAATCTATTGAATTAAATAATCCAAAAAACACTCATCTGTGACACTATAAATACCATCCCTCACCACCCCTTATCATCAAACCTCTAAATAATTGTGTCTTACTTATATTCTATCCATTTACTTGACAAATAATAACCCCCACATTATGGTATTTTGGTTCTCACCAAAATACCATTTCCACGTCCCATAAGGAGGTTATCAAGAGGTGATACTCAAGAGGTAAACCCCTCTATCCCCCTCTTTAAATTTCTCTTATTTTCTTATAAATACCTATCCTAACCTTTCCCAAATGGAATGATAACTCTAGTTTCATTTATATACATAAATTTTATTGTGTTAATTGTGTAATCTATCACAAATAACATCCCTCTTACTTTTCTTATTAAAATAATAACATCATCCTTGAGGTATCGATTCAACACCTTAGTGGATGATGATATTTTATTTTATAATACCACCTCAGGGATATTCAAAAACCACAATATGGTCATAAAAACAATATAATATTTAGTAAAAATAATGTAATGTTCTATAACCATAATATATAGATAATATTAATTCATTAGACAAAACTAGTTTGTGATGATCGAAAAACACCAAGATAATCTAAATGGTTTTCATTAATTATTTTTCTAATGAATCATCCTAACATTTGAAAAAATGATATATAATACCAAAAAATCTTCTAAATTTTTATTATACAATATAATTCGAATTGGGGATAACTATTCCTTTTCACATGATCTTCTTTACATGTTTACAAGTGATCCAATAATGAAAACCAAGGAAATGAACACTCAAAAACGACAAAATTGAATATAATATCTCCTCAAAAAAGAGGTAAATGAACATAATTCATCTATACTAAATCTAATAAATGTGTATTTGGTTATTAATTAAATTATTAATGTATCTACTATCATTATCTAGGACATTAAGTATAATTGAAGAATAGTTTCAGACATAAGGTAAGGGTTTCATCGCGAACCTCACATTCATATTACATTTTCTCCCAATTTAACGCAACATAAATATTATTTATTTTTACATAATTATTATAAATTATATCTATATGTTCCAAAATCATCACATAATCCTTCGTTTATGGTAAATACATGTTCTATACGGTTCCCTTTTCAATTCATCTCGTTAAACAGACCTAATTAATGGGAACATCCCAATTTCTTATCAATTTTTATGTATAATGCTTAATATATTATACGAAACCAATGTTTTTATATAATATCTCATTTTAACATGGAAAAATATCTTATATCATTTTTTTATGAAAAAAAATTAATCATTTTTCTTCTTTAAATACTCTTTTATATTTTCCGTCAAACGACACTAAAGTGGCACATTTCTAATGTATCTTAAAAACACTTTTTACAAGTTTTCACTTCCATTGGACATAATTAATTCCAAAAACATAATTTCATTTTCCTTCCCATTTATTTTATGGGATATACATATTTTAAATCTAATTTTCAGACAAAATCAAAAAAAATTCCAAAAAAACTCTTCATGCAATTTATAATGATTTTTCTCTCAAGATTTCCTTGATGATTTTATTAGAGTATTTTAATTTATTTAAAAAACATCTATTGAACCATATTCTTAATAGGGATTAGTATTTTATTATAATATCTACCATTTTTTATTAAATAGATTATGATTATTTTGATTTTGGATGTTCTATATTGAGGCCATTCACCATATTAATCATAATGGCTATTGATTTTGTTTACCAATCATGGAATGTTATTTACATTTTGTATGTATATTTTTTTATACTTCACCCCATTCATATTAGGAATAAATTGGACTTAGTTTGTGACGATTGGGGCCCCTTATAGCCCCTTGATGCATCGGTAGGTTACATATGATAAATCAGATATGGGTTTGGTCGAGGCCCTTCCCATTTTTTTTAGATGTTATTTTGGATAAGGGTTAACCATTTATTCTAAAATGTCTTGAAAGAGGCCTTAATGGTAAGTTTTAGATGTCCAAAATTATTTGTTCCATAATTATGATATTATAAAATTATAATCCATATAATTATTCAACTAAAAGAATATCCTTAGTTAAGTTTAATTCTCATATGATTATTTACGTAGAATTATTTAAACACCTTTTATTCATTCCTATTATACTTATGATTATGTTTTAATGGCATGTTTTTCAGTTATTAACCGTTTTATATTATTTATATTTATTATTTTTAGCATAAGATTTATTACTTACCATTATTTAGAATCATATCTCACACTTTTATTATTTTATATTTTCCCTATGACGTGAAGATGTATATTATGGATGACTTGTATCGATAATATAAAAGTTTATTGGTGTTTCCAATGAAGTTGTTGTTTTGTATTTCCTTTAAAATTTGTAATGTAACTATTATGATTTATCTATTTTTTAAAATCTATAAAAATATTCTATCCATAGGGATGTTATCTCTTAAACTTAGTACCAATGTAATAAAGTAGGGAACCAGCTCCGGTCTACTGGGGTTGGGGTCCCTACATGCATGACTGCACATAGTTTGGAAAAATCAAGATAGTGCCTAGGTGAAACTATGTAAATAAAAATAAAGGGGAAATTATAGATTGTTCATGATTTGATTAATTGTATGAGAAAACCATATTAGGTGTGGATGTATGGTAATAGTACCACATGGTTTCCACAAGGTTTTCTAACCTATGAGGTTACATGGATTATCCTATAGAACATACCTGGTTGGCATATAGTATGAAAAACCTTGAGTCCTAATCATGATAGACGCAATTATTGCAATGAAATTCATCATTTTAATTTGAATTAAGAATAGAAAAAATCATTATCTCCCTAATATGAATGGATATTGAACTCCACATCCTCCAAAGTATCCTTCAATGATTTACTTTGATTCTGAGTCATCTTTTGATAATTAAATTCGTGTTGGAAATCACGATTTATTAGTAATTCATACTTTTAAATATCTCTATAATTATATCCTCTTGTTTTCTCTCACCTAGTTGATTATATTGAGTCCTCCATTGATATATCAATATTTCTTGTTGATGATTTTAATGATATATTTTTAGATCTACTAATGTAAATAATATCCAAGTTTGAATCTAGAATATCTTAGAAGAATTATTCATTTTCCCTGTTGGTTCAAAGGAAGTTTGATTCTCTTTCATATATACTCATTTTAGAACATGAAGGCTTAGTTTAACAAAAACATTTTCAGGAATTGGTTTCCAAATCTTGTGTGATTTTTAAAGAGATCTATTTTTTCTTAATGTTTTGGAAATTGGGAAAACTGATGGATTTCAAGAAACTCTTCTTCATTATAATTTTAAAATGATATTTTATAAATTATTGTATTTTTTTATGCACATAAGTTATTTGATGAAATTTTCTCAATAATTAATCAGTTTAATATTAAATGGAATTTGGAATACATGGTTGGTATGAGTTTATTTGTTGATGTGGCCTTGAGGATGGGGTGAGTTCCATTTGGTTACCTTCATAATGGTTACCTTATGAAAACATCATGGATCAATTAAAGGCCGCTCATGAGTATTGAACTGGCACTTTTCATCCATGGGAGTGTGTTTTTATGCCGATAAATATGTAAAAATGGTATGCTAAATGATTTCAAATGGTTTAAAAGACTTTTCATTGGTTTCCAAAAAAATTATTTTATATTTTTATTTTAAAAAATTTAATCCTCTTCTTGGCTATTTTATAGAAAATGTGTTATTTGGTTATTATCAAAGTGGAATGATTAGGTAAGTCTTTTAGGAATGAATTATAGGTCTAAACTCACAGCCTTTTAGTAACATTAGTGAGTTTGAAGATATTATCTATTAAGAAAGAGAAAATGGAAATGTATCATACTTATCTAGTTAAGCACATTGAAATCATGGATAAGGAAATGGTAGTTATATAATGGAGCTACTTTGGGATTTACTTGTGTGGAAATGTCATGGGTATCTCTGTGTCTTTTCATATTTCATTCCTTATCATATTTCCTTTTCTTCCTTTGTCCCTCTATTATTATTTTTTTCTTAGTTTTTTACTGTGTTGTATTTCTTTTTCATATTCACTATATAATATTAATAGATGTTTATTGTTCCATGTCATTACTTTGTTTTATATAAAGTGGAAAAATCACTCCCAATGAACATCTAAACCCTTAAGAGTTATTTAGAATATTTGGTGTCTTATAGATGTCACCTATGTCTAGTGGAAACCCATCCCTTATCAAGCTAATGTGGAGTGGTGGGACATTGGAAATGGTATTAGTCTTCGTATTTTCTTTTAAATTTTGAGATACTATTAAAGAGATGTGAATTTATAAACATGAAATGTATAGTATAAAATGATATAGTTATCCTTTTGATGATAAAAATCATGTTAGCAAGGTAATTGTGTAAAAATGTGTTCTAAGATGCTTTTAGGTGTGTTTTTACATCATCATTTCGGGTTTATCCTATGAGGATTAATATCATTCATTCATAGTGAGACCTCCCGTTAGGAATACATTGATCATCTTCGGTTGAATGATTTTTAAAAATTTATTAAAATGGTTATAATGGTTGATATTTAAAATGAATGTTTTTTTTATTTATTGATACAATAATTTGGAAATTCTTAGATTTTAGTTTCTAGTTAGTGGGACTAAATATATATTTATTCTTATTACAATGAATAATATAAGTAAATGTTTTAGGAATATAAAAAAATAGGCATTAGAAAATGTTGTATCATGTAATACACATGTGAACCAAGAATATTTCTAAAGAATCATTAAGGATTTTCAAGTCATTGACAGATGAAACCTTAATGATGAACCTCAACGGGTGGATCACTCCATCCTATTTTAGAAACATAATCTACCAATATTTTGGGGTGATTTAGAGCAGAAAAAAATGGAGGTGTAATTGAAGAGGATGAATAGAGTCATTGATTTCCTTGGAACACCAATCAAGTTGAAATTCATGTTGTAAATTTATATGATTGAAGATATGGCATACTAGTGGTGGGTATTCATTATTCTAGCTATATTCAACCAACAAATTACATGGGAGTACATCGAATAATTTTTCACCAATAAATTTTGTCCTCAAACATTTTATATCTCTACAAAAATATATTTTCTCAACCTAATCCCAGATAATCACTCAGTGAAAGAGTATATGGATAATTTTATAAACATGGAACCATTTTATCTAGAAGTAGATATGGTTACTTCCGTGAAGGTATTCGTTTTTCTATTCAGGTATATGATAAATATTTTACCCAAATATTTTAATCCATTGTATTAATAACTATAAAGAATTTTAATTTGAGAGATGTAGGCAGAAATGGATATCCTTAGAAACACAATTAGGGGAGAATGTTTATCCTCATAGGAATATGTGGGAACTCTAATGATGAGAATAAGAAAAAGTGGGGTACCAACATTAAAAGTCGTGCTCTATCTCAGAATCATACCATGGGATCATTCAACCTTCTTCTTTTCCCTAAACGTATATAGGGATGTTTCCAACGTAGTTCCTTTGATCATATCAAGTGAGACTGTAGGGATCCACCTAGAGAATTCATGAACTGTTACTAGATGTGACATCCCTATTTTTATTTTTCTACCACTCCCAATCTGGATGTGGGTAACACATGTTATATCTCTCATAAATAATTTTATTTGAATTGAAGATCTCATTAGAATAAAATTCATCCTCGTAACGGAGTGAGACAAGGTAATTCTAGAAACACCATGACTCCCTAAGATAAGCAATACTAGTAGAGAAACAAACTAAAATTTACTATGAGTATGAAATTATACGGTTTTGATTATCTGATCAATAATGATCAATATAGTCCCTTGACAGTGATAGTTTTTATTATTGTGTATTATACTCATATAAATTCTTTCCTTGATATGGGTACATCCCAAACATGTAATATTTCTTGTATTGTTGATCTTATAGGTTTTCATGTTGAGAAGATACCTTCTGTTTTGATAATAAAACCGCATACTGGCGAGAAGGATATACATATTTTATGTGTGAATCATGTAAAATTACTATTGATATGTCTAAATTAGCATGGGAATTCTCCTCTCTTTAAATGGACATCTATAAATTAATATTGGGAAAGGATTGGTTGAAGAAATCCATAGACCATATTGATTTTAATTATAGGAATGTGAGTTTTATATCATTGGGTTGTGTTATCAATCTCTTCAAAGGAGATCATATAGTGAATTAAAGTAGAGTGGGACCTTTGGTAACAATATATATTATCATATGTTACCAATTTGTAGTAGTTACTTTTGAATTGGTGGATGATATTTAAAATTGAAATTTTCTGACCATAGATCACCATTTTTCAGATGTTTTTCCTAATAACTTTGTTGGGTTACCCACCCGAAATAGATGTATATTATACTATTGTTCTCCTATTAGTTATTATTACTATTTAAATTCTGTTTTATAAAGTTCCATCGCATACCAATGTCAACTATTTCAGAATGAGACCCTAGGTTTACATCCCATTTTTAAAAATCTTTGAAAAAAACATTAGAAACAAATTTACCTTAATCATAACCTATAATACTCTAAAGGATAGAAAACATAAATGGGAAATCAAAATACTGGAAAAAAATTTTAAGGTTTATGTGATGGATTTTTATGGCTAATAGAAGGAAATTATTTACCTAGTGGAGTTATCAAATAATAGTTGTTGACAAAACATGATGTATAATGATGAATTGTATGGATATTATTTTCACACATGACTTTATTTGGATGAAATAAGTGAGACTTCACTTTTTGGAAAAATCATTATGCATGATAAATTGAATAAAACACAATTGATCATAAAGACAATGGATATTATAACAACCCTTCTCTTTATTAAACATTAATACATGATTTATTATATTTTATTACAATTAATACAACACATAATATCAATAACTTGAGTTTTTTTAAATTATGTACATACCATAATAAATTAAACTTGAAAAAAAAAACAACATCTTTAATGAAAGACTTCATTAACATTCTTGTACTTAAAACAAATGGGATAACCTGGGCAGATAGATAAGAAATTGGAGAGATATAAATCCATGTAAGCGAATAAACACTTATTAACATGAATAAAGTTATAGATGTTATAAAATATAAATAATAATGGGATATAATCATGAATAATGATTCATTATAATCAAATAAGGAAACATGATAAATATAGAAATAACTTAAAACACTACATCATAAACATTGGTCCATGATAACTGCCAATATATGATTATAGAAAAAGCACCATAAAGTAATGAGGTTCACTCCCATTCACAATATGATGTATCATGGGATTAAACAATACACAATTCATTGAAGTGCTATATAATTCTGGGGGCACCTGTCACTTTTATTACATTCTCATGTGAAAGTGGGACATATAGATAATGAAACATTGATTCATTCTTCATAAAATTGTATTCAATGATCAAAGACTGTATAATACATACTTTTAATACCAATTTAAATGAATTATAAGTGTATAAATGTGAATACCCATGATAGTAAATTGGTATGGTATTCACTTCACAATTGTTTTGGCATAGAAAATCAAGGTGAAACTTCAGTATCATAACAATGTAACATAAAAATTTATGAAATTGATTTATGAGACTGAATGGCGTATCTCTTAATTTGGACATAAAAAAATATGTAATATGTTCATATAAATACATATCCTAATATTATAAATTGTAAATTAAATGCATAATATAATAATGAAACATTAATAATGAAGAGAATAAAAGGATCTCTAACTTGACTGTGTGTCTCAAAATTCTTGGAAGAACATTATTATGAGCTTGGTGGAACCTTGGGAGGAATATAGATATGGGAAAGAAGAGTAAGGACATGATCAAACAATTTTTATTGAAGATATGTGGGATCTTGGGTGGGTTTATATATTATATGTGTGGGGAATTATTTAATATTTCTCAAAATTTGGTTTTGGGCTCTATATAATAAAATAACCAAAAAAATCATTCCCATTGTTTTCTCAAATGGATTTAGGAAAAGGGTACTGGTTTTCATTATTTTATATGGTAAATTTCCAAACCTAATAAAATAATTCCATCTCTAATGTTTAGTGGAGTCAAACACTTAAATAAACGTTTTTAAAACATTAAAATATATTAATGGTTTTGGAGGATTCATAATGTATTTATGAAAATAAAAAAATAAATTCCAAATCACATTTTTTATAAGGGAACACATATATTTCTAAATTTATACCTTCAATAGTATTTATTACCACAATTTTGGGTTATTTTGATATCATAATTCATACTATATATTTAAATGGTATATAATTTTTACCCAAAAAATTCAAGTGTCTTAGAAAATTATAAAGAAATAACAATTGGATAATTTATACATTCTAATTCAAAAGTTATTAATAATTTTATCAAAATAATTATATCAAAATAATTTTATAAACATTTTAATTATCTCTATTAAATTAATAATAGACATTTATTTTGAAGTGCTTGGTTTTTTTGACAATAATAATATTTGAACCCTCTAAAAAATTATATTTGAATTCCTAAAAATATATGATAATATATATTTAATAAAAATTATTTAATAAAAATATTTTACCAAAATAATATTTATTTAAAAAACAATTAATTAAAGAAAATAAATTTTTTAATTGTGTTTGGATATGGACCCAAAATACAATTTTTCCTTTGTTGTATCCAAATTAAAATCATTTATAATGTAACAATTATAGGATGATAATAAATTCATTATTATATAAAAAAATGTAAATACTCATATTTATAGGGTCTTGATACATATCTCTTTAATACACTATAAAAATCCCAAAGGATAATGTGTGTGACTATGAGACTTTCCTTGGGTGGTTTGGAAAACATGGTTTGGGTTGTGATATCAATGATATTGAAAGTATCCCGTAAATATTTTTAATCATGCTTAAGTTGTTGGACCATATCTTTCTCTTGCCCAAGGGAAAACCCCATTGATTCCATCTCTCTCAGAAGCTCTAATATATGGGATTCATATTGTATAATCCTATTTTTTGGAGTCCATTACTTCCTTTTATTATGTCAAATGAATTTTTTAAAACCCTATATTTATTCTAAAAGTAGGTTCATTGTTCAACTACAATATTATCAATGGTAATGATTATTAACTATCTTTTAAATCTAATATGATTAATCCTATGCGGTCCATATGTTTTATATAACCATATAACATAATAATTCCTTAAATAAAATCATAAGGGGTATTTTATTTATAACAGTATGGGTCATTGCAAAGATAGATTAGAGTCATCAGAAAATATATATGGATTTTCATTATCAACCATTTTATTTCAAGGTGTGATTTTTTTAGAATATCTCAAATATATGGAATAATTATTTTGGTATCCATGGAATTTTATCTCCTCAATAAATTTCCCCTTTTTTGAAACATCTGAAAGTAGGTGATGTCACTTATTAATTGGCTTTACCATTGAGATTCAACTTAGTGCATAATTTATTTCATGTATCTCAATTGAAGAAGTTACATCCTGGCCTTGACCATGTCAATGGATGTGACCTTGTGTATATTGAACCATATTCTATGTTGATTAATGTTCCAATATAGATTATTGGTGGGAAAGATAAAAAATTCATTGGAAATTCATCCGTTTAGTGTGGTATTTATGGTATTATATTCAAATTCAAAATGAGACATGGGATCATGTGAAGGAAATATTAGAGTAATGTCCTGAACCCTTCTAAAGAAACATCATTAATCTAATTTATAATGATTTATATACTAATTCTGGGGATAATTTAGAATCCTAGGTTTTAAGTACATTGTATTTTTTATGTGTTTAGAGTCTATAGATTGGATGGGTAGAGTTCTGGGGTGTTTGAGAAGTCTATGGAAGGTTTTGGAGGAGTTTATTAAGGTGTGTGGTTTATTAATGGTTAATATAAAACATGAACCACCTATAGGAAACTTAAAAATATTTCTTGGTATTCACAAGGTAGATTTATGGTTGGAACATGGTTTATAAAAACTATAGATGTTCCCTAGTGAACCCATGAAAAAAATAGTGCGAAAAGTACATTTTGTGCATGGTTTTTCTAACCATTCAAGGAAAATTTGTGGGGTGTGGGATAAAGAAAGTAGAAACACATGGTAGGGATTGAGTTTAATAAACCATATGAAAACATGAATTATCTAGTAGCACATTCATTGTTAGAGAATGGTTTGGAAAACCAAATGGCCAAACCATGCAACGTATAGTTATTTCTTTGAAATTTATGGTTCTAATCTACATTAATACATATAAGATTTTTTAGTTCCCTAATCTCCTAGGATATCAAACTACCCTTCCTCCCATGGTTCCTTTAGAGATTCCATTAAATTCAAAGTCATTGTTCTATATATAAAAGTGCATTAGATATCCAGATTGTCTTGTAAATCAAAAAATTATCTCTCTCTCTTCTTAGATTCATTCATTTTCACTCACCCAAATGATTGTATCTAGACTTATATAGAAAAAATATATATATTATTAAAGATATTTATGAAATGTTTTTGGATCTATTTAAGGAAATAATATATGAGGAAATATCTAGAATATCAAAATACTATTATTTTATTCACAATACTTTGAGAGGTATATGTATTATCTCTATTCCATAGTCATTATAAAAAATGATGGATTTGTTTTGATTGATTTTATTTATTATGAATTTTTATGAGAAACTTTTTTATTAATTTAATGGATCCATTTCTTATTTAAGTTTCATAAATTTTTAAATTAAATGGATTTCAGATAACAATATTTTTTTATAATTTTAAAATTATTGTTTTAAAATTATGTTATATTTTTTATGCATGTATGTCATTTGGATGAATGTTATTCAAGAAAAAATTTGTTCTATGTGAAATTGAATTTGTAATACATGGATTTAATGAGTTCATTGCTGGACATGACCCTGAGGAAGTGGTGTGTTCCATCGGGGAACTTGGATATTAATAACCTTATGATGACTTGTCAGATTGATGAGAGGCTACTCATGTGTATGGAAGTGTCACTTGAAATTCATTGGTGTTTTTATGTGGAGATAACAAAATGGGTATTAAAAATGATGATAAAAGGTTTAAGGACTTGTTCATTATTTTATAAGGAAATTTTTTAAGCGTTTTATATAAAAAAATAGCTACTTCTAAGATTTTTAATATAAAATACGCTTACAAATTATTAACCTAGTGTTGTGAGTTGGGAAGTGTTCAATGAAATACTACTATGTTTATACTAATTCCATATTCATACACTTCATCACATTTTCAGATATTATATATTGAGACGTAGTAAATGTGAAAGCCATAATCCATATCTAGTGATGAACCTTGATATCATGGATATGGAAGCTGGAGATGGAGCTTAGAGATAGTTCATGATTAACTTGTAAGGATACCACATAGTATTAATTGGGTATTTTATTCCTTAATTCCTCATCATTTACTATATTTTTCCATTGTAACATTGGTATTGTTGTCTATTTGGTTTTTTCTGGGTTTTTTTTCATTTACTCATACATATGATAGAAGGATTGAGTGTTTTTTATTCTATATTATATGGTTATTTTCCTAGAAAATGAAAAATCATCCCTAAATGATTTTCAAATCCTTTAACATTTATTTCTATCATTTGGTATCTTGGGAATTTCACTTATTTCTAGTGGTACACCATCACATCTCAAGACAAGAGGAGTGGTAGGATGCTATAATTTAATTTATAGAAATTGAAAAATATTTCAATAACATTGTTAACCTTATATATATGAAGTAAAATAGACATATTAAATTCTTAGTAAATCAAAAAAATCCTTTTATGTTAAAGGGAATCGTAGTTTAGAATGAACTTAAAGTATTTCAAAATCCTTTTAAAAGGAGATTCTATTTAATTTTATTGAAACCTAAAACAAACACATACAAATTTTTTTTATCTTTCCTAGTATCAATGAGATATACTATTCAAACAATCATACATATATATATTTTAGTTCCACTATCTTCATAGATTGTTTAATGTTTTACAAATATTTAGTGTTTAAATCAGTCTTACTCATACCACTAGAACCATAGAGTATATTTTTAGTGTCTTATATGCGTATTTATATATGTTTAATATATTACAATAATCATTCTAAATAATATAAAATAAAAAAAATATTGTTAACTCAAAAGAAATAAACATTTTTTTTTCATTGGCATTGAAAATTATCATTATATTTGTTATTCTTTACCAATGATCATTTCAGAAATATAAAAATTAAAAATTAAATTTTCTTTATAATGTTTATTAGAAAACATGTTATGATAAACTATTCCTTATGTAAAAACTATTATTATATAATTTTTTTATATCAAATAAATAATTGTAATATTATCTGAATAAATATAAAAAATAAGAAAGCATAAAACTTGATTTATAAATTAATGATATTCAAAATGTGGAAGTTTTCAATATAAATTTATTTTAAAATATATCTATTTTGAAAAATATATTTTCTACTTTTATTTTTATATGATTACAATGCGTAGTTCCAATATAAACTAGTAGAATCCTTATTATTTTATTTCAATAAAATAATGTAGATATATAATCACAATAAATTTTCTATTATTGATTATAAAATCATATATCAAGGATAAATATATTTCTAAGTATGAAAAGGTTGAGACATTCTTTGTATAACTAATTTTGGATCCCTAGTCTTGATAATCATATTAAACACTTATATTTTATATAATTTTCATTTGTGATATTAATCGTGATGTCACATAAATGAAATATTTTGAAGTAATTTTTCATTTAATTTTCATTTAGGGTTTTTTTTGCAGTTTCCCAAGCTTTTATGGGGGAATGGGTGAGTTTTCATGAATTGGGCCAAACCATCACCCAAATTCCAGATTCAAAAATAAATGTTGTTTCTTTTATAATATTTTAATTTTTTTTAATATTCCCCCCATTAAAATTCATTAATTCTATCTCCTGACATATTAAAGCCACCATTATAATTTAGTGCCTTAATAAATCCCTAACCAAGGTGTATATGGGTTTTTATTTATGGGATTGGGCCTACCCGGAATCCCAATTCAAGTTTTAAAAATAAAATTTGTTTAATTAATAACTTATTAAATTTTAAGGGGTTTTTGGTGATTCAAGCCCCACCAAATCACAATGAACTTAGTCGGGCATACAGTATCCTCTTACACACTTTGGAGCTCATATCCATCTTGATTGAGTGCATAACATCTTTGGGTTTCCAAAATCGGCCAGATTTGAGGAGGTATGTTCATTCCATCATAACTCACTAAATTCTTACACTTTTTCCTCCATTCTTGTTCCTAAATGACATCCTCATCCTTTTTATAACCCCCCATGAATTGTGGATAATTTAAATTTTATCTACTCATGTATATGGGGATATTCATTCAAGATCCCTCAAGTAAGTTAGTCCATTTCATTCCTCTTTTAAATTGATTAGGGATTCATTCAATTGGAATAGGGTTTATTCCCTTTTTCAAGAAGTACCAAATGACCGGGGGTAGGTTTTCGAACCTGGGGTTTGTCCATGGGTTATCTTGGTCAAATTTTGTGGTTTTAGGTTTGTTCTAAGTCCCTCTTGGTGTGGTGGTGGTGCCAATTGATTTTCACATGGTGATTCAAAGGTTTTCAATACTCTGGTAGGTGATTCCATTGTTTATGCAATCTTTCTGATTATTATATTGAATTTATTATATTTTCATGCCTATTTAATTTTATTAATTCTAAAAAAATTAGTTTCAGTGGTGTTTGTGTTGCATGTGAAATTTTATTGCCAATTTCAAGTGAAATTTGGGGGTTTTCATATAAATCGATTCTTGGTTCATTATAGGATGCCCTATAATTATTTAGTTGATTTTATTGAACTATTTTCGGGATGAGAATAATGTATTAAAAGTTATTATTCTTTGGTTGTTTCTGCGAAATTGGTTTAGGGCCACCTTTGTTAAGAAAATGATTTTTGAGTAGCAATTTGTTATTGAATTGGGTTCTTTACATGGATATTATATGTGATGCTTATTGGGGGATGTTTTAAAACTCATTTAATTGATTTAAAGAAAATTTTAAGGTTCTATAAATTCTTTTCTGGTTAATGTGAGTATGCGCATGGTGTTAATGTGGGGTTTTTAAAGAGTTTTGGGTGCAAAACAAGGAAAGATTTGGAGAAGATGTTTTTATTAAAACTCAAAGTGTTTTGATGTGTGTTCTAAATGGTAAAAAAATTTGGATACTGTAATAGGTTTATGTGACCAGTAGTGGGGTTTTACATGAAAATGGATATGTTTTGAATGATGAAATTGTTTGAGCACAAAGGCGGAAGTCCGGGTTCCTAGGTGGGGCGAATGTGTACTAGTACGACTAGTGGTCCGGATCGGTTTTTTCCTGGATTCACCTAGACTTTGGATAAAAAAATCTTTAACTAAACTATGTGGATTATTATTTGGGACCACTAGGTTATGGGTATGTTCCCTAGTAGTGTCTTTTTCATGGTAACGGATTTTACTATGGTTACATTACCCCATGGTATGAGGTACATGGGGCTCGAGACTAGCTAGACACAAGAGGTGTTCCCGATTTTGTTTCTCAATTTTTTTCTAGTATTTGACCATTTATTTGGGAGTTTCTTGAAGTTATTTATAGCTGATAACATTTATATTTAAATGTGTGAACATTCTGAAAATTTTAGCCTGAAAACTATTTTCAATTGAATGTTTCATTTCATGGATTTTTTCACTGCTTTTCTTTACATACTAAAATTGCTTGATTTTTCACATTGTATTGAATGCTATTTTGAATCCTTGGGTGGTATACTACTGGGCTTAGTCTCACACACTAATTACACCCCTTGGGTTTAAGTATAACTTATTATGCTTGACTCAGGTAAAGGGAAGGCTATGGGTAATGCCGGTTCAGGGTGTTAGTTCCCATCCTTGGTGGTGAAGTCTTGTGAAGATGGCTTGAGGGTGGTGCCCCTTTCCATGACGGTTCATGGGATGATTCCTTTTGGTTTTGTGTTTTTTTATACTCTTGTTGATTTGTATTAAAATATTCAATTCATTTCTGAATTTTTGTAAATGATTGTTTGGTTTGAAAAATCCAAAGTTGTTTTATTGGATTCTATTATTGTATTAAGTTTATAAACTCTAGAAAGTAATTCCCAAAACTAAATTCGTGATACCCAGGCACTCGTTCCAGCCCATGGGGATAGGTAATTCACTTCAGGCCTTGTCACGAGCTGGGTTTGGTGCCAGTATTGGTGGAGACCAGATTTGGTTCATGACAAAATGGTATCAGAGGAGGTTCTGGTTAACTCTTTGTGTCACATTATTTGGGGAACAGTCACGACAGTCTAATGTTATGATTGTTGGGAATAGGTATTTTGGTTATAGGTAATGTGCCTGATCACCACACCTCATGATGGTATTCAAGTCGCCAGGGGATAGCGAGATTTATATGAGTGCTTTGGATTTATTGGATTGAATTTGATTAGGAGAAATGAAAAGAGAGTTGGGTTAATGGTCTCGGTGAGCTCACAGGGACTATAAATCCATGAGGAGGTGGGGATATTCACTAGAACACTATCTGTGATACTAAAGTGATTGGAATATGGCTGCTCACCATATTTTCAAGTCACCCATTGAAAAAAGTTTTTTCTTGCATTGTCATGTGTTCTTTAGTTTTGAAATCATGGAACATTGGTTTTAAGATTCATAAAGTTTTTGTGAAATGATTATATAATAAAAAGGGAATGGTTATATTTATCAAAATTTAGAACTAGATTTTCAGAATTGTATTGGAATGGAAAATGGTGTGTTTTCTCCTTTTTTGAAAGCATGAACTATGTAAAGGTTGGGTTTGAAAAAGTGTTTCCAAAAGAGTTTTCTAAACTATTGAAAGGTGTTTTAATGAGATTAGATGTTTTGAAATTTATCTGAATAACTTGAAATTGAGTTTTCATTGTAATGATTGTTCCTTTCTGAAAAAAACAATTAATGTTGTAATTTGGGTTCTGATTTCGTGGTTAGCGGTCTTGAGAAAAACGAAGTACTGGTTGACAGTTTTGGTTTTGAAAAGTGGAACGAGTTTTTGTATTAACCTTGGGTATTTTCGTGAGAGAGCACATGCATGGGATTATATGGGATGATGGATGGTTAATGGAATGACTGGATTAGTGCTGGGATGGATTCAAGTAGGGTTCCTGGTGTGGTATGGAAACATGCATGTGTAGGGCCCATGGGGTACCATTGGGGAATACTCTAATCGTTGAACCGTTTGTTTTCAAATAAAAATGAAAGAATTGATGTATTTGTGACAGTTTTGGGATGGTGTGTATTATGTGTTTTTTGAAATGTAGATGTTGTGGAATGATTTGAGTCCAAGAACCCCTCTTGTTTGAACAGTGTGTTTGTTTTCTATTTGGTCGGTAAGCTGGGTAGAAGGGCAAGTTAGTGGTCTTCTCTAAAATATTTTGGGAAGCCTTTATAGTGTTTCCCCTAATATTTTTGGATCTAGTAGAGGTATGTCTTGACCAATGGACCAGGTTGGTTGGGTCATTAGGTTCTCTCATTGGATTAGGTACGCCCCATTAAGGGTTAGTGCACAACTTAAGTGCAACACATGTTTTTTTCACCATTAGAAGATCCTCCAGTTGATCAGTGTAAGGAATATTTTTCTTGAGCTTTTTAGATTGAGTCTAAACTGTTTCTTTTCTTGGTTGTGTGTATCCTCTTGTAGTTGGAGAGTGATCATGGAATGTTGAAAGGGACCTTAGCCTCTTAAGTTTCCGAATTTGCCGAAGGTGGATGTGGTCCGATGTTGTTAGCATGGATGAGTATCTGGAAAGTGTCTAAGAGGTCCTCTCAGTCCTTTATAGTCTCTTTGAAAAAGGAGTTCACGTTAAACAACCAGTTTGGTCAATCTGGTTTCGAGAGGATATTGTGGCCACTTTCTCGAATTTTATGCTGTTTGGGGATGTTGTATAAGATCCCTCTCCATGCATTGTTTATATCAGTCAAAATTGTCATGTTCGGTGATACCTTGTGATTTCATGCACTCTATTGGCTGTAAAGGTGAAAGTCATGAAATCCTCTAAGAGTATCTGTTATTTTGGGATAATTTCCCCCTTGTAAAAACATCAAAATCCTCCATTTTAAAGGAGGGTGACTGTAGGTGTTCTTTACCTCTATTGTTTCTCACTCAAAGAAACAAGGTGTGATGTGTGTGCATATTCTAATACCTTGTTTCAGTGAAATATCATGTTAGGGTAAAGTGAGTTTGGAATGTGTTATATATTGGAAATATTATCAGGTATTGCAGTGTTGTTGTTGGTGGCACTGAAAGAAGAATTTTCGTTTATGGGGGTTTCTAAAGACTAATTGTGAGGCTGAAGATGCTTCAATCATTTGTGCTCCATCCATTGGTATCAGATAGAAGCTGGCTCATATTTAGGATAAATCCGAGAGTCCTTTAAACCCTTGTACAATATCCTATCCTCATTATGAAAGATAGGAAGAGTTTAAACCTCCAGTTTCATCATCTTTCTTATGTTGTTCCCATTTGGTGGAAACTGGTGGAGGGCCTTGTACCCATGTCATCACCTAATGTCATTCCCTCCCCCTATGGTTTCTATTGAGTCAATAGAGAATGGTTGGAAATTTGGATAGATGTGCTGAGGATACAGTTTGTGCACAATTAGTAGGGACCATGTGCCAGGACGGAATACAGAAATAATGATTTGAACTATTTGTGCACTATTTCCCAAACCATGCAGACTAACCCTATACCCTTCCCAAATCTATAATTTTTTTTGGGTATTTCTGTGTCAGCCCATGCTGGTCAGTTATGATGGTTGGTTCTTATGGTGGGGAGACCCACTATTATTATCATGTACATTCCTTTGTAAACATTGAATGGAATTATACGGTCGAAATAATCTCATCCAATAGAATTAAACAAGTTTAGGTTTCTATTCTAACCATATCATTTAGATTTAACTTTAAGCTAAATAATTTAAATTTTCCCGTGTCTTCTTGTTTTCTTACACTATAAGGTTAATAAACATACTATAACAAGACAAACGAACCCCAAGTTGTTTATTATTAATATATATAACCTTATTTAAGTCATTTTTTGGATCCTTAGATTTTTAGGAATAAAATAAAAATTAATAATATTATATTTGTTTTAAAAACTATTTTATGCCAATTTTGAAACTATTTGGTAATTGATTTTTTTGAAACTTATAAAAGAATTATTAGTTAGAAAAAAGTTAGTTAAATTAATAATAACAGGTCATATTAACCTATAAAATCAATGTAATTCAGTAAAAGTCTCAAATTACATTTATTTGGATATTTATAACATCAACTATGTCAATATTTCATTAATAAGATAATTATTTCATCATCATTGTGTCATAAATAATTTAAATTATTTAATGTATAAAAATTATAAATAAAATAAACTGTTTTAGGAAATAATTTTATCTTTCTAATGAATAATTATAGTAGAATTTATCTTATGTATAACCCTATATTAAATTTTTTTAGTTAATAATCTTTGATTTTAACGATTTTAACTATTATTTAAATAAAATAATATTAAATGTCCTAATCTAATCCAAGTGGGCCTAAATGGTCATATTTTATTCCTAAGGTTGTTTTTTGTTGAATTAAACTTATCTAATTGAATTACGATATGTGTTAGGATAATAATAATATCATTTTTACCCTTAATTACCCTATTTACTTTTAATCGTGGTAAAAAAAAGTTATTATTCACCAAAAATTATTTTCATCTCATTGAACCACATTTTAGTCCTTGATATTAACTGTGTCTCTCATATTTTTGAAATTCCACTCACAGATTTTGTAAAATTAAGTTTTTTGTAAATTTTCAAATTCTCCTAGGAGGTGGGTAAAAGATGGTGAAAAGTTCAATAAAATTTTTATATATCTAAAAATCTTATAAAATGACTTCAATGAATTAAATTGAACTTATATAGGTATTATGTATCAATTTTGACCTAAAATAAATAAAATAAATAATTATTTAAATTAAAAGTCGGTTTTTAAATAGTAACCCACTGTTTTCACTAATCATCAAAAATTGAATGTTTTCAGAAAAATACCAAAATTTCACCCTAGGATAATTTCGATACTCCGAATCCAAAAATGAAGTCCATTTTGAAAGATAAAATTTACAAAATTTCAAAAAGTGGGTATTACTATTCATAACGTCTAGTTTTAATAATATTTTAATAGCATATCGTTGTTTAGTGAAACTCGGTATTGCGTACAATGCAAGCTATAGAGGAAGGCCATGGCTGCGTATAAAGCAAGCCAATATAGTGTTGTGTGTAGTGAAAGAATCCTTTGATGATGTATATAACATAAAAATAAAATATTTCTCATAAAAATATCAGGTGTTACAGTACCCCTATCGATTGTTTCTGATCGTTATTCCAGATTTACATCAAGATTCCGAAAAAGTATTCAGAAAGCCATGGATACTGATCTTTACTTGAGTACTGCCTACCACCCACAAACTGATAGACAATCAGAACAAACTATTCATACCTTAGAAGACATGTTGAGATCTTTCTCACTTGACTTTGATGGTATGTGCGATCAATATTTACCTCTATTAGAATATTCTTATAAAAATAGCCTCCATTCAAGTATTCAGATGACACCATATAAAGAATTATACGGAAAGAGATGTATCACACCAACTTGTTGGGATAATTATGGGGAAAGAAAACTTGTAGGCCCAGAAATTGTTGAGGAAACAACGGAAAAAGTGAAGATTATCCAAACCCACCTCAAAGCAGCCCAAAGTAGTAAAAAGAGCTACGTCGATAACTGAAGGAAGGATTTGGAATTTCATGTAGGATACCATATTTTCTTGAATGTATATCCATGGAAGGGTATTATACATTTCAGTATAAAGGGTAAATTGAGTCCCAGGTACATCAGACCTTTCGAAATTCTAGAATGAATTGGAGTTTTAGCTTATCATATGACAATGCCTCCAAGTCCATACAAAGTTCATGATGTGTTCCACATATCACTATAGAGAAAATATATGCCTGACCAAATGCATGTACTCACCTATGAGGAAGTTGAAATGGAACCTGATCTGTATTATTATGAAGAGACTATAAAAATTCTTGATACCATAGAACAAGTGCTGAGAAACCGGACAACTCGTCTGGTAAAATTTCTATGGAGAAACCATAAGATGGAAGAGGCAACATGGGAACCCGAGTAACTTATGATGAAGAACCACCCAAATCTTTTTATTCAATAATATTATGGAAATTTTGTGGATGAAATTATTTATTGGAGGGGAGAATGTAACACCCCATGCATCCATGGTATGTTTCCCTTTGAATAATGCAGTAGCTTGCGTTGTACGCAACATAGAGTTTTAACACGCCACGACCAATCAAAGTAGCCGTTATGAATATTAATACCCACATTTTGAAATTTTATAAAAAAAAATTACAAAAATTGACTTCATTTTTGGATTCAGAATATCAAAATTATCTTAGGGTGAATTTTTGGTATTTTTCTGAAAACATTAAATTTTTGATTAATAGTTAAAAACACTTCATTATTGTTTAAAACAAATTTTTTAAAAAAATATTAGTTTTTTTTATTTTAATTTATTTTAAGTAAAAATATATACATAATACCTATATATGTTCAATGTAATTCATTGGATTAATTTTATAATAAGATCAAATATATAAAATATTGTTGAACTTTTTAGCGTCTTTTACCCACCTTCTAGGAGCATTTAAAAATTTTCATAAAACATAATTTTACTGCTTCTGTGATTTGAATTTCAAAAAATTGAGATACATGGTTGATATTAGTAAGTAAAATTTTGTTCATTAAGATGAAAATAATTTTTAGTGAATAGTAACTTCTGACGGTTATTTACCACAATTAAAAGTAGATAGGGTGATTAAGGGTAAAAATGGCATCATATTACCCTAAAACATGTCCTAATTCTATTGGATAAGTGTAATTAGACAAAAAACAACCATTGGAATAAAATAGGATCCCCTTTGGTCCACATGGATTAGATTAGTACATTTATTATTATTTAATTTAAAAAATAATTAAAAGAGTTAAATTCAAAGTATAATAACTAAACCATTTTTAATATAGAGTTTTACATAAGATAAATTCTACTAGAAATATTAACAATAAATCTAAAAATATTTCTTACATAATGTTATTTTATTTATAATTTTTAGATATTAAATAATTAAATTTATTTATGACACAATGATGATGCAATAATTAACTTATTAATGAAATATTAAAATAATTGATATTTATAAATATACAAATAAATGTAATTTGAGACTTTTGATTGATTACACTAATTTTCTAGGATAATATGAAATGTTTTGGTGGGTTAAATAATTTTTGATCAAAGTAATATTGCTGTTATGATTTTCACAAAAACCAAATACTAAATAGTGTCAAAATTGAAATAATTGAGTTTTTAAAAAAAAATACTATATTATTAATTGATCTAATATTTTTAAAAATCTATGTTTCAGCAAAAGTACTTAGATAAGTTTATATATATTAATAATGAACTACTCGGGGTTCTCCTAGGTTGTTATAGTAAGTATATCAACCATATAATATAAAAATTCAAAGAGACATGGAAAATGAAAAACTATTTAACTAAGAGTTAAATCTAAAAGATAAGGTTAATATGGTGACATAAATATTTATAAAACATATTGGTTGATATTTTTTCGAAAAATTCCCACCTTAGAATCTAAATAAATATTTTTTGGATCCATTAGAAACCAAAAATAATTTTATTATAAAATAATATTTCAAGCTTTTCCTAAAGTGACCGTCACATCTCTTATAAAAGGGTACATTCCCTTCTCTTAATATCACACCTCCAAATCCATTTGGGTCGTCCAACCCCTGCCCAAATATCCTCCAAAATTTACTCCATTCATCATATAGGACTTCCATTGATTATAAATCCAACCAAAGGAGCCATTTTGATCAAATCAAAAGGAATAAACCGAAGAAGAGGTAAATATTTCATCACCTCTTTCAAGTTTTTTAATTTTTCCACTTCTTATTTATTTGTTGTTTCCATTATAAAATAATAGATACAAAATATTCTATATAATTTGATGTTATTATAAAAATGGTAAAACAATATTAATTATTCTATCCATCTTATGAATGACAAAGTCACCATGCGTGCGTACGTACGGCTTACCGTCTCCACGTCGTGGTGTGGTTTGTTATTCAAACACTTAATTATTTGGATGGGTTTGATAATGAGTATAACTGATGTAAATAATGAATATAACACAATAATTATTCACTATATATTATATAACATCCAATTACATACAATTTCACCATCAATATATTGATATTGTCCCTCGTGCATATGTACGGATTTCCGTATCCACGAACGCGATGAGATTCATTCCCAATCGTAATCATTCAAGAATAATTTTCATTTTATGATTAAAAATTATTTTTATGAACATAATATCATTCTGAATATGAATAAAATACAGCCTATCCATAACAAACATGGCTTACGAAACCAATCATATAAAGGAAAATGAATCAGTTAACACCCGAAACGATGATACAACTGAAATATTACTAATAAAGGAATATAAGAGGATCATATGAGATATCATATTTATGTATATAGTTCTTGTATAATTTAGTAACAATTATCTAACCATTATAGAGGAGTTTAATGTACCCTCAACCAAGAAAATGTACAAGGTAATGGTTAATTCTACAATCTATTTACTTATTCAAGGTTGTTAATACGGAAGTATCTACTGGGACCTCTTTATCATCCTCATCCATGTTTTCTTAAAAATGTAATTTGAAAATTTTTTATTATTCACTAGACTATGGATTAAATTAATTTATACCCTTATTTGACAATATATTTTTTGAAACAAATCTTTCTGTCATTTTCCGAAAAAGTTACTTTATGACCTTTTTGACAAAATTAAGGTAAAAATTCCTTTTTTTAACTTATACGGCGGGTATTGCAATTTTCCGGCATTATAACATCGTTGAAGCTTCCCATACATTCTTATAAGAATATTTTCAAAAATAATTGTTCTCTTTTATAATTATATGACTTTTAAATGATTTTAAAATATAAAGATATATTTCTCTAAAAAAAGTTTTTATTTTATCTTTATCAACATCATTTGATGGATTTTAAGATTGTTGGACGTTGATTTATTATGATAAAAAACATCCATATTTTATTGAAGGTTTTGTGATATGATTAACTGTGGATGTGTTATTATTACACCATTCATGGTTTATGGATAAAGTATTGAATTTTCATATTTTAGTTTTAATATGAATGTTTATGTTATGTTTAAACCCTTTCATATGAGGGATGCACCCATAATGGGCTCTGCGATGACTAGGTTTTCCATCCACCGCCGCCTTCCTTCCCTGTTGGCTACTCTTCCCTTGGCTCTCAGCTCGGTGCGCTCACGGTGTGGCTGTTCATAGCTCGCGTGGATTCGTCATCATCCTCGGCTATTCACATAGTTGCTTGACCTCTTCCTGATTTTGGAGGCGTGATGATACCCCAGGGTGCAGGATCTGTGCTGAGTAATGGGGTTATCATCGTGTTCTGTCTCAGGTGTTTGTGCTTTGGGTTGATATAGTCATAGGGTGTGTTTCTAAAGGCGGTGATGGGTTTTGCTTCAATCAATAGTTGTTTTGTGCTGGATTTGGTGTTTATGTCGTTTGGGTGGCGATGGGGAATGCGTGGCTCCTGAAGTTTTTGTTCTGTGAGGAGGTTATTTCATTCAGGTATGTGGTTCTGTTTTGGGGTTTCTTGTCGCGTCGGTGTATCTGGCGACGGACTAGGTTTTCTTTGGGCGGAATCATTTCTCCCCGATGATCTGCATTTTTCTGTTTTGTTGTGCGGTGGTGATGATGATTTGTTGTGGTTTTTGAACTACAATGATTTTTCTGTTTTTGTTCATTGTTCTGGGGATGTCACTTCTATAATGGTGTTTGAGCGTACTAAGACAAGGAGGGTGGTTCGTTCTCACCGGTGATGTTGGATTTTTGGAAGTGTTAATGAATGGTGGTGTTCTGCAGAGGAGGTTCCAGCGACAACGCTTCTGACGGTCTCGCCGGCGACCGGAAGTGATGATGTGTGTGATACGATGCAGTGTGATGGCGTTCGACCAGCAGTGATGGTGACATAGTGAAGGCGACGTGTGATGATGTGTTCAAGTCTCGAGGTGTGGCACGTGGCGTTTGATGGTTGTGTTTTGGTTTGAATTTGAACTTTTGCATTCTGGATTTTGTGGACTGTTTGTACGGGTACCGGGAACCCATAAACCGGCTAATGAAAAATGAAAAAAAAAGTTTCCGCATATGAGGAATGAATTAGACTTATTAAGTGACAGTTAGAGCATGCTATAGATCCTCGATGCATCTGTGGGTATTATGAGACAAACTAGTGCCTTTTCAAATGGCCTTGAAAAATATTATTTGTATTCTTAGCACAAGGCCTTGACTATGTGGTTATGAAATCTGGCATTATGCATTCCATCATTTTGAAAGTGGCTATTGATATTGCATGTGATTATTCGACTAGTAGAATATCCATGTGAATAATTAAATGGTATTATTTGATATTATCTTTTCCATATTATACTGAAGTTTAACTTTAAATGGATATTTTTAGTCTTATACATTGCCTTAAATGTTTATGCTTATTTTTGAAATTTTCTGCTATATTGTTTTCCTTACTAAGCATTTGAGCTCACCCCTAGCTATGTTTTATTTTTCTAGGATATGAAGATGTATTTTATGGTTGACCTGCAGGGATAGGCTAAGGATATAAGTGTGTTTAAAATTGGACAAAATGTTGTTGATGTATTTATTTTATGATGTTATGTAAAACTTATGATTATATCTAGTATTTCCAAGTCTACTAAACTGATCGGTCTTTAATGACATGATTCTTCGTATCATTCCAAAGTTATGTAATAATCCAACGACCCTTGGTAACTGGGGTTGTGTCGTTACAAGGGTAAGGTATGTACTTCCTCATGATAGATATGTGGAAAACATCATGAACTTGAGAAATGTATGGTTGAATTGTTAGTCGATATGACACTACTCCCTTGTGATCAAGGATTTCATAGGAGACAATATTCCTAGGGATAATATTCCCTTTCATCCAAAATTATATGAATCCCTTCAAATGGTGAAATTTGAAGGAAGAAATTGTCTCCAACATTAAACATCAAGTCCCTTCGACGGTTGATAGCGTTACTATTTTTTCAACATTGAGAATCCTTAATGTGTTGTTGGATGGCATTAACCTTTTATGTCATCTATTGCACAATATCAGGTCCTAGTATCTTTCTCTCACAAGCTTCATCCCACCATGTAAAAGTTCTAAATCACTTCCCATATAAATACTCGAAATGAACCATTAGAATTATCGAATGGATGTTGTTGTTGTAAGAGAAATAAACTTATGAGATATGTTTATCTCATCCACCTTTAAATTTCATTGTGTATGTTCTTATCATGTCCTTGAGTGTTTAAACACTCCTTTCAGATTGGCGATCAGTTTAGGGATAATAGGTCACACTGAAATTCTATTCGGTACTGAGATCATGTTGAAGACTTGTAAAAAAATTTGATGTGAACCACAGATCAGGATCAAATATTATAGAAATTGGTACCCATGTAGTCTTACCACTTCTCTAATGTAAATCCCAGCTTGTTGAGAAAGAGATAAATATTATAAAATAGTGAAAAAATGGGTTTTCATATTGATAAAGTCCACTAAAACCCAGATCACATTGTTTCTGATGGATGTTCTTGGGGGACCAGTGACAAATTCCCTAGTGATATTATCCCCCTTCCATGTTGGTATGGGTAGTGGTTGTAATAACACATTAGGAAGTTGTCACTCTACCTTGAATTTTTTACACACCTAGCACATTATAGTGTATTCATAAATATCCCTTTTCAAATTATCTCAACAATAATTATAATGAAGGTTCTTATACATTTTCGTGCTTCCAAGATGTATAGGGAACGAGGATCTATGAGCTTCATCCATCAACTCCTTTATTTTCGGAATAGATGGAACATATAGAATTGTGTGAAACATCAGTACACCTTATTGATCAATATTAAACATTGGAAACTCACCATTCTTCATAGACGTTTACTTCTTCTAAAACAAATAATCATATCATTTAGATGTATTGATCTTCTCTAGTAATGACGGTTTAGAAATAATTTAGGATAGAGTTGGTGATTTTACTTCCCTTATGATTCGCATGTCTAGTTTTACTAGGTATTTGATCAAAGGATCTCCTTGAATCCTCATCATTTCCATAACAATAAGGTCTTTCCAACATAATGAATCAATGACATTGTTTTCTCTTCTATGATGACAATGAATTGAAAAATCATATACTTTTTGAAGTTTCAACCATCTCCTCTATCTCATTTTCAATTATTTTTGTATGAAAATATAATTCAAACCTTGGCGGTCTATGTATATATCACATTTGTCCCCATTAAGATAGTGCTTTCATATCATCAGAGTAAAAACAATTACAACCAGCTCTAGGTCATGCGTAGTATAGTTCATCTAATGAGGTTTCAACTATCGAGATGCATAGTAAATAACCTTTTCATTTTTCATGAGGATGAACTCAATCCCTTTCAGATATGCATCGCTAAAAATAATGAATCCTTCTCATATTGTGGTTATATTTGACATGGTTGCAGTAACCAATCTCTTATTCAACTATTAGAATCTTTTCTCACACTCTTTTGTCAAGATTAACTTAACCCCTTTTGAGTTAACATGGTTATTTGATTAGAAAGTCCTGAAATGTTTTTCACAAACCTCCTATAATATCATACTAAAATAAGAAAACTATGAATCTCAGTTTCTATTATAGGATGAGGTTAATCCAATACAACCATTCTCTTTTGGAGGGTTAACTAAGATCCCTTCACTGGTTACAATGTTCTCCAAGGAATCATGTTGTTGTAACTAAAACTCACACTTACTGAACATTCTAAATAACCTATCCTTCCTCAAAGTTTTCAATATAAACTTTATTTGATCTTCATTCTCCTAGTGAGTTTTATAATATATTAAAATATAATTAATAATTACTACAACAAATTTATCAAGGTATTCATTAAATACATTATTCATCAAATACATAAAAATAATAGGAGCATTAGTCTAGACAAAGTCCATAATAAAAATCATCTTTGAACCAGGAATGAGTGAAATGTAAAACTCTACCTCTCTTTCTATGGTAGGTCGAGGTAACTCCTTAGGAAATACGCTAATGTATTCCTATAAAATGGGGACATTCCCTATACATATACTTTTATTTTCTTATTCATATTCATCAATGAACTCCAAAAAAAATGATACAGGTGATGCTTTTAGATAAAGCTCAGGTCAAGATATATCCCCTTTGAAAACAATCATATGTTGTCCATTCAAGACTACTGTGATTTCCTTGATTATTTAATTGATTTTATAATTATATTTTGAGATCCTTTCCATCCCTTTTATAATTTCAATATCCATCCTGGGAATGAAAACTATATTTGTGATGAGAATATACTCAACAAAGTAAATACTAGTTTCTAAACATTATTGATTCTTGGATAATCCCACTGAGAGTATACTAATTACTCTAATTTTAGCAATTCAGGAGTTGATTTAAAATAAATTGCAAACTTGTATGAAATAAAGGAATTCATAAAACCAAAATCAACAAAGTACTTGTTATATTTGAGAGAAAAACAAGAGTACAAGCCACTAATTTTTTTGGAGCTTTAGCTTCAGCTATTGTGTTAAAAAAAGCACGACCTTGATCCCTTGGCCTATGCTGAGGTTGATAGTGACTACCCTTCACTACCCTCAAATTTATTTATAGATTGGAATAATTCCGTCGATGTCCACTCATGAAGAATTGGAATTTATGTAGAGAATTTACCATCATACCTTTGTCAGTAGAGATGAGAAGTTGAGGCTTCACCTCACTATAAAAGTTTTGAGTGATATGGCCTTCTCTTCCACACATGCAGCAATTACCAATATAGAGAAATCAGTTCCCCTAATGCTTCTAAAAACATTTATTGCATGTGGAAATTTTCACTTTATTTCATCCTCTTCCATTATCAAATATCCTCCCCATTTTTGGATTTATTGATCATTTCTTTTCATTATATTTGTAAGACCACTGTATCTCATAGAACATTAGTTCGACCTTCATGGAACTCCATAGGATTTCCTCATAGATTTTATAGTATTGTTTGGATGCATTAGTATGTAAATGAGTACTTATCCCACCAAAAAAAATCTATCTACCTTCCGATTAGGATCCATGAAAAAACTACTGGTGTAACAGAAAAGTCTTGTAAAGTTCATCTCATAGCTGCCAATAGAATCATTCACCTTCTGCTTCAGCTCAAGGAATTCCTTCTCCATTTTAGTTCTCACTAAATGAGGGAAATAATTATTGAAGAAGATTAACTTGAAATCTTCCCACTATAAACCTTAAATCTCCCCTATTGGGCAGTTGTTTCTAATCAGTATCCTCTAATGATCCGCTTCTCCCTTTCAACAATACAGAGCCAGAGTAAAATTCTCTTATTTTTTACAATTAAGTACAGAAAATATCTTTTCTACTATGTTTATCCACTGTTCTATAATCAATGGGTCGATAGATCCACTGAACATTTGTTGTCCTTAACTCATAATGGAATCAATTGAAATTTGTTCCCATCATGTTGAAACTGGTCTCTCATATTAATTCAAGTTTTTTTCCCAAAACCTGAGTTAGTTAGTCCATCATTCTCATAAAGGTTTACATTCTAGATTCCATTAAACGGTCATCAGCGCATGGTCTGTTGCGCTCACCACTTACCTGGTTCCTCATATTTCTCTTCATTTTCTATAAGAAGAGATACATAGTGAGAAACATGTTTAATTTAATAATTATATAATTATAATGTAATTTTATTTCCTTAAACATCAATCTTAAATACCTTAATAATTAAAAACAATTACATTTAATACAAATCCTTCATAATGGTTCATAAAAATCTTATGAGTAACCAAACATATCCCCTAGGAGTGTTAAACTAGGGATGTATCATGGCCTGTTGTCATGAACCAGTTCCTATTTAGGTCATAATCAAAGTATTTTATTCATGTTTTACCCCTAGATACATCAATTCCGGAGACACATTCACTTGTTTGTATCCAGATAGGGACTTATTTGTTCAAAAACCACATACAAAATATTTCAACCAAACACAAGGAATGAATCCAATATTTAAACGTATTTATAGGGTTCGTCCTAAATTTTTAAAATAATAATATAAAAAATAACTAAACCATCCTTTGATACTAACTATAGAATCCCTCCTTTTTATTAAATAATTTTACAATGCATTTACAAATAGATGATCTTTTAAGGCATGGTGTCTTGGAAAAAAGGTGCATAATAAATTAAAAAGTAAAACATTATTCTATTACACATGAATGGATTATTAAAGGTTTCACTACTAGAAATATAGCATTTCCCAACGGTTTAGAACCGTTGGTATACCTTATACCAACGGTTCTGCAAACCGTGGGGAAGTAAGACTTTGGGAAAGGCTTTTCCCAACGGTTTACACAGAACCGTTGGGATAGGTTAGAAAAAATCAACCTATCCCAACGGTTCTGCCAAACTGTTGGGAAAGGCCTTTCCCAACGGTTTGGCTCGTTGGGAAATCAATTGAGCATTTTCTTTCCCAACGGTTTACAAACCGTTGGGAAAGGTTTTTACCAACGGTTCCATGAACCGTTGGTAAAAACAACATTCAACAATGTATCCCAATGGTTTCAAACCGTTGGGATAGGGTGTTTTTACCAACGGTTCAAGGAACCATTGGTAAAACCACCTGCATAGAGCCTATGCCAACGGTTTGCACACCAGCCTGCTCTGCAATTTGCACAGCAGATTTTTGGGCATTCACCCTAGGTTTCAATCCAATTATTCCCTCGTTTTAAATTCATTTTTCAATCCAATTATTGTACCTGTAACTCATATAATGCATACATATATAGAACAATCCAACACATACAAATAATGAAAACCAACCAACCAACACATATAATGCATCCGGAAAATATACTCATCCATAATTAAAGTAGAATTCATAACATAATTATAATCATACATAATTAATTTAGAATTCATTTTAATATTTACATGACAATCATATGTGGAATCCGGAATTCAATTCATAATTTGATTGGTTTTTCATATACCATATATTTTTAATAGAAATGATATCCATTTTAAACAAAATACATACATCTGGAATGATACCGGTCACACCGTGCCTCGGATTGAGGCGAGGTTAACTCGTACACATCACAAATGAATCATTGATCGTTGTCCTAAAGTATCAACATATTCCGAAATCGTTTGGTCGGTTTTCCGTATGTCAGTTGTTGTTTTCACTTAAAATGAAGTGTTTTTTAAATAAAAGAGAGACACTTTGAATGGTGTCGGCCACAACGCGTCTCGTATTGAGGCAGTGTTAACTCGTACACATCACAAATGACCCATGGATTGTTGTGCTAAAATATAAACACAATCAGAATGCGTTTGGTTGGTTTTCTGTATGAATTTAAAATATAGTCCATTTTAAAGAAAAGAGATACACTTAGAGTGGTCTCGGCCAAACCGCGACTCAGATTGAGGCGTGGTTGACTCGTACACGTAACATATGACCCATGAATCGTTGTCCAAAATTATCAACAGATTCCGAATGCGTTTGGTCAGTTTTTCATATGTCAGTTGTTTATTTCACTTATAATCTTGTCCATTTTAAACAAAAGAGACACAGTCAGAGTGGTACCGGCCACACCGCGTCTTGGATTTAGACGGGGTTGACTTTTACACGTCTCAAATGACCCATGGATCATTTTCCTAACGTATCGACACAATCCGAATACGTTTGGTCGGTTTTCTGTATGCCAGTTGATGTTTTTCACTTAAAATGACGTCCTTTTGAAACAAAAGACGGACACTATGAGTGGTGCCGACCACACCGCGTCTCCAATTGAGGCGGGGTTGACTCATACACGTCACATATGACCCATTGATCGTTCTCCTAAAGTTTAAATGGAAACCGAATGTGTTTGGTCAGTTTTCCGTATGTACTTAAAATGTTTTCCATTTTAAACAAAAGAGTGACACATAGACTAATCCTGAACACACCACGACTCAAATTCATCCCGGGTTGGCTCGTACATGTCACATATGACCCATGGATCGTTGTGATAAATTATCAAAATATTACGAATGCGTTTGGTATGTTTTGCGTATGTCAGTTGTTCTTTTCATTTATAATCATGTCCATTTTAAACAAAAGTGGCAGAGTTAGAGCGGTGTCGGCCACACCGCATCTTGGATTAAGACGGGGTTGACTTGTACACGTCACATATGACTCATGTATTGTTTTTCTAAATTATCGATAGAATCTGAATGCGTTTGGTCATTCTTCCGTATGTCAATTGATGCCTTTCACTTAAAATGACGTCCTTTTGAAACAAAAGACGGACACTTTGTGTGGTGTCAGCCACACCACATGTCGGATTGAAGCGGGGATGATTCGTACACGTCACATATGACCCATGGATCGTTCTCCTAAAGTTTCAACGGAAACTGAATCCGTTTGGTCGTTTTTCCATATGTACATAAAATGGTGCCCATTTTAAAAAAAAAGAGAGTCACTTAGACTTATCCTGGCCACACCGCGACTCAGATTCATCCCGGGTTGGCTCGTACACGTCACATATGACCCATGGATTGTTGGGATAAATTATCAACAGATTCGGAATGCGTTTGGTCAGTTTTCCATATGCCAGTTGATGATTTTCACTTAAAATGACGTCCTTTTGAAACAAAAGACGGACACTTTGAGTGGTTCCGGACACACCACCTCTCCGGATTGAGCTGAAACCACCGTGAAACATTCTAATTATTATTTGTGATGTGTACGCGCAGACGGCACGTCAATCGGACGTGCGGTTTGCGCGGTACGGCTCAATATTCGTATTTTAAGTGATGCACGCGCTTCGTAAACGCGCGTGAGGGGGGTCCAAACGGGCCGAACGATTTCGGAATGGCCTGAAATCAGGCGAGAAATACGGGTGAGTGATTTATGAAGTGGTCGAGAAGACAGCACGTCAATTGGACGTGCCATGTGCCCGCGGTGACCGACAACATAGTTCTGGTGTCACAAACGGCCAAAATGGGCTTCCAACGGTCAAATTCATAGAGGACGACCTCATATTGATCTCAAACCACCGTGAAACATTCTAATTATTATTCTTGACGTGTACGCGCAGACGGCACGGCAATCGGACGTGCGGTTTGCACGGTACGGCTCAATACTCTTGTTTTAAGTGATGTGCGCGCTTCGTAAACGCCCATGATGGGGGTCCAAACGTGCCGAACGAAGTCGGAATGTCCTGAAATCAGACGAAAAATACGGGTGAGTGATTTCTGAAATGGTCGAGCAGACGGCACGTCAATCGGACGTGCCGTGTGCCCGCGGTGACCGACAACGCAGTTCTGGTGTCATAAACGGGCAAAACGGGCGTCCAACGGTCAAATTCATAGCGGACGACCTCAGATTGAGCTGAAACCACCGTGAAACATTCTAATTATTATTCGTGATGTGTACGCGCAGACGTCACATCAATCTGACGTGCGGTTTGCACGGTACGGCTCAATATTCGTATTTTAAGTGATGCACGCGCTTCGTAAACGCGCGTGAGGGGGGTCCAAACGGGCCGAATGAAGTCGGAATGACCTGAAATCAGACGACAAATACAGGTGAGTGATTTATGAAGTGGTCGAGCAGACGTCACGTCAATCGGACGTGCCGTGTGCCCGCGGTGACCGACAACACAGTTCTGGTGTCATAAACGGCCAAAACGGGCGTCCAATGGTAAAATTCATAGCGGACGTCCTCGGATTGAGCTGAAACCACCGTGAAACATTCTAATTATTATTCGTGACGTGTAAGAGGAGACGACACGTCAATCGGACGTGTGGTTTTCACGGTACGGCTCAAAATTCGTGTTTTAAGTGATGTGCACGCTTCGTAAACGCGCGTGAGGGTGGTCCAAATGGGACGAACGATTTCGGAATGGCCTGAAATCAGACGACAAATACGGGTGAGTGATTTATGAAGTGTTCGAGCAGACGGCACATCAATTGGACGTGCCGTGTGCCCGCGGTGACCGACAACGCAGTTCTGGTGTCATAAACGGCCAAAACGGGCGTCAAACGGTCATATTCATAGCGGATGACCTCGGATTGACCTGAAAACACCGTGCAACATTCTAATTATTATTCGTGACGTGTACGCGTAGACGGCACGCCAATCGGACATGCGGTTTGCGCGGTACGACTCAATATTCCTGTTTTAAGTGATGCGCGCGCTTCGTAAACGCGCGTGAGGGAGGTCCAAATGGGCCGAACGAAGTCGGAATGGCCTGAAATCAGATGACAAATACGGGTGAGTGATTTCTGAAGTGGTCGAGAAGACGGAACATCAATCGGACGTGCCGTGTGCCCGCGGTGACCGACAACGTAGTTCTGGTGTCATAAACGGGCAAAACGGTCGTCCAATGGTCAAATTCATAGCGGACGACCTCAGATTGAGCTGAAACCACCGTGCAACATTCTAATTATTATTCGTGACGTGTACGCGTAGACGGCACGTCAATCGGACTTGCGGTTTGCGCGGTACGGCTCAATATTCGTATTTTAAGTGATGCACGCGCTTCGTAAACGCACGTGAGGGGGGTCCAAACGGGCCGAACGATTTCGGAATGGCCTGAAATCAGGCGACAAATACAGGTGAGTGATTTATGAAGTGCTCGAGAATACGGCATGTCAATTGGACGTGGTCCCGACCACGTCCCTCTCCACCAAATGAACCGGCGCCCTCTTCCCACCGCCCGACTTTTTGTAAATGTCGTTTCTGAGATTGAAATCGTGAGAATACCCGCCGCCGCCGCCGCCGCCTCCAATCCTTCCTTTCCATGGATGAAAATCTCCGAAATGATTGCCCCCACACACAGCTCCTCCCCTTCTCCTTCCGCCACCTCCATTTTGCATCCGAAACGACGAGCCATTGGATGTCGCCTCCGTCTTTTTATCGGGCAGGGTGTCGAGCCCTTCGACTTTCTCTTGGATACCCAACGGATGCGCCGGTGGCTCCGGTGGCGGAGGCAGGATGAGAGATAGCCGAGCCACTGAATGCGGAATGGCGACGGGAATGGCGGAGAGGTGTGTTGAGTATCGAGGCCAGGAGTGCGGAGGATATGGGAAATACAAGGCCGGGGGGAAGCAGGGAACGGAGGTGATAGAGTCCACGCCGGAGGGAAAAAATTCCGCCGCCTCTGGATTCAGACTGTTTGGAGGGGCAGAGGCGGCCATGGTGAAGTGGAGTGATGGAAGACACAGTCAGTGTTTTTCATCCCCACTTTTTTTATTCAATCTCGTTTTGCCGATATATAGATAAAACTTCGTTTTGACAGGACTGTTAATGATGAAATCGGATTATTGATGTGATTGAATCCGCAAATCTAACTCCATAAATCAGGTTTTATTCTAGTTATATGATATATATTTTAGATCATATTCCTTGAGTTTTTTTAGGCTCCTCACATGTGTTTATATCATATAGTATGAGCTATTTGTACATTATTAAACATATGTTATGTGTTTACATCCATAAAAAACACTAATATTTTGTAAACATGTGTTATAAATATTAAGAGAACAAATGTAAGTAATGTTATCATTGTATATAACATATTTGTAAAGTATCAAATACTGTCCATTTTAAACAAATGAAAGTCACTTAGAGTGGTCCCGACCACACCGCATCTCGGATTTAGGCGGGGTTGACTAGTACACTTCTGAAATGACCCATGGATCGTTGTTTTAAAGTATCAACACAATCCGAATGCGTTTGGCCGGTTTTCCGTATGTCAGTTGATGTTTTTCACTTAAAATGATGTCCTTTTAAAACAAAAGACATACACTTTGAGTTGTTCCGACCGCACCGCGCCTCGGATTGAGGCAGGGTTGATTCGTACACGTCACATATGACCCATGGATCGTTGTCCTAAAGCATCAACACATTTCGAATGCCTTTGGTCAGTTTTTTGTATGTAACTTTTCGTTTTCACTTAAAATCTTATGGAAATTCATATAGAATATTTTTTTATCATATTTAGTATGGATTAGATTTTAGTTGATCGTGCTATGAAACATTTCAGAGCTAATGAAATTAAGGAAGGTGGAGGGGCTGTCTGAGGGGCTCTCCGGTGGGTGTCTGGGGGGCTGTCCGGGGACCAAGGAGGAGGGTGGGGGGGCTGTGCGGGGTCCGTCCGGGGTCCGTCCGGGGGGTGTTTGGGGGCTGTTCAGGGGGTTGTCTGGGGTTGTTCAGGGGGCTGTCCGGGGGTTGTTCAGGGGGTTGTTCAGGGGTTGTTCAGGGGATGTTCAGGGGTTGTTCAGGGGTTGTTCAGGGGGTTGTCCGGGGTTGTTCATGGGGCTGTCCGGGGGGTGTTTGGGGGGTTGTCTGGGGTCCAAGGGGGAGGGTGGGGGGTTGTCCGGGGGGGGGGGGGGGCTGTTCGGGGGGCTGTCCGGGGGGATGTCCGGGGGGCAGTCCGGGGGGCTATCCGGGGTCTAGTGTGGAGGGTTGGGGGCTGTACAGGGGGTTTTCCAGGGGGCTGTCCGCGGGGGTTGTTCGGGGACCAAGGAGGAGGGTGGGGGGGTTGTGCGGGGTCTGTTCGGGGGGTGTATGGGGGTTGTTCAGGGGGTTGTTCAGGGGGCTGTCCGGGGGTTGTTTAGGGGGTTGTTCAGGGGTTGTTCAGGGGTTGTCCGGGGTTGTTCAGGGGGCTGTCTGGGGGGTGTTTGGGGGGTTGTCCGGGGTCCAAGGGGGAGGGTGGGGGGGGGTTGTCTGAGGGGCTATCCGGGGGGCTATTCGGGTTCCAGGGTGGAGGGTTGGGGGCTGTACATGGGGCTGTCCGGGGGGCTGTCTGCGGGGCTGTTCGGGGGGTGTTTGGGGGGTGTTCGGGGTCCAAGGGGGAGGGGGGGTTGTCCAGGGTCCAAGAATGAGGGGGGTTGTCCAGGGAGTTCACAAACACACAACCACTAAAAGACAACAACATCCATAAAAACAGACAATATATAAAAATAACTCAACTCCAATACTATACTACGAGTCTAGATAAAACCAACAACTAGAATAGATTAAACATCAAATCTCAGTAATATAAGTAAAAAAATGCAATGGATCAATATGTCCCACATCAGCATCACCATCACCACCATCATCATCATCATCGCCCTCGTCATCGTCCTCCTCATTGTCCTCAACCTCCACAACGCCTTCCTCCTCACCTTCACCCTCCTCCTCGCCCTCCTCATCTCCCTCCTCTTCCGCATCAGACTGCTCGCCATCATCATCTTCAAGCTGTACATCGGCCTGACCACCACTGGAACTGCCACCTGGTGCACCATATATAGAATGTATCGACGACATGTATTCATCAATAGCTGGGCTGGCCTCTGCTGGAAGTGTCGGACGTAGAAATTCAATAAATTTCATAAATGCACTGTTTTCCCTAGCAGACTGTTCTGCCGTCTCTGTGGCCCTTTTCTCAGACTGTTCTGCCTGTGCCCTAACTTGCTGCAGCTCGATGGCACTACAACTCGTACCTGAGGTAGGCCAATACCTCGTCGGGGCTATCCTAGGTCGGCAGCGTACTCTGCCAGAATGATCCTCTCCCAACACCTGATGTAAGTGATCAGATGGCCCAAAATTGTCTGCTTCTTGGGCATCGAGGGCCTCTAAAGCATCCTGTTACAAATATAAATATATTATTAAGTTACGAAATAGATATTAAAATATAAAATCAACAGATTAAAACTTACAATCTGCTGCTGAGTCGCTTCGTTGACAACACTTCCATCCATTTTTCGTCTACTCGAGCAAAACAGTTTTGCTCGAGGCACACGTCCTTCAATATTTTGTACTTGCCTCTACAATGACATTGAAAAAAAAAGTTATATAAAAACTTTAGCAAATAATTAAATAATTGTGGAAACAAATGAAAATGTAAGTCGTAAAGAAAACTTATAAACAATTGTCATACCTGCTGCCTCTCATGATCTGGCATCGTCGTGCGTCCTAGTGTATAGAGGTATTTTTTTGCATCAATGTTTTTTTAGTTTTTCCAGATGATTCCTAAATAAAATTCGATAATGAAAAGGATAATATTAATGCAAAACTTGAAAGTTATTATTTAAATACGTCAAATGTAATTCATACCTTAAACTGGGTACTCGTCCAATGAGTAATCATCTGACGATACTGCTCTATAGGACAATCATCCAAGACTGGTACCGCCTCTAACTCAGTGCCAACTCTAGCACACCAGCCAATATACAGCTCATTCTTGTAGGCTCTCCAAAGCTCGCCTAAATCCTTTAGACGTTCCAGTCGTGCACCCTCACCATCAGGAAAATTAAATCGAAGCTGAAATCAAAATATTAATTCATATAAATACAAAAAAAAATCATGGCATTAAATACAACAGATTTTTTTACCCATTTCTCTGCCCAAGCTCTATCTTTGACCTCATGTGGCAAATGTCTCCACGACAGCGGGCTGACGGGAATGATGTCGGAGTATTTGGCAAGCGTCGCTATAAAACTCCGACATTGCTGCCCTGTTTTCTCAACCATATGATTGTCTTCATTATATTCCACCATAACCTGTGTGCGACGGTTCCACACCGAACGCATGCGTGTACGGCCCCGCCCCCGCCTCCTGTCAGTAGATGTATCTGTCGTGAAAGAAAAAAAAATATTTTATCAAAACATGTTATAATGAAAATAAATATTTCTATAAAAATTTGTTAGGATTTTATAAATATACCTGCGCTAGTCTGATCAATGAGTGGCGCCGGATCCCCAGAACCTGATGGAACATCCTCTGGTGGAACAGGAGTCGAAGACGATGGAATATAAAAGCTCAGAGAGACAGAAGTAGAAGGAAAAGAAGATCGAACAGCTGTATGACCTGATGCTGAATGGGGAGTGGGAATCATCATGGGATGTGAAAATGATGGGGCAGAAGATGCAGAAGGTAGCGAAAACATGGGAGGTCTAAATATCCCGTGTGTCCCTAACGACACACCGGGATCAGAATGTGGGAAGGATGAAATGTCAGTGGGAGGGGCAGGGTCTAGTCGGGCACGCACAGCTCTATGTCCACCTCTGGTATGAACCCTCCTTGTACCACCGACCTGAGTACTAGGACCAGTACTAGGCTTCTCGTCGAATAACTGTCGACGTAATGGTGGATCCTAAAAAAAGTTTACAAAAAAAATTAATGACATGACATTATATATTCTGTAAATATATATATATATATATATATTTGAAATAAAGTACTCACTGTAGGCATTAATGGTGGAATGCCCATCTCCTCCATCCGACGATTGTTCTCCACCATTTTTTTTCTTCGTCTCTCTTCAATTTGCTGCATTTCCTGCATTGGAAAACAAATATGTTATTAATTAGAAAAAGAAAATTAATGTGTAAACCAAAAAACTAAATATATGAGGGAATGAGGGGATTCATTGGTAATTTAGCTATCAATTGTTTTAGAAGAGCTTGAATGAATTTAATAAAACATACAAGTTGTAATGTTCACCAAGTTAGAAATATTGTTTGATTTGGTTTGAATACAGTTCAATTCCAAATTAGAAAATTCAATTCAAATAAAACAGCAACCAATAAACATTGAAAATTCACATAACGGTCAATTCAACTAAAACATATTTGTGATCAATACTAAATAAATATGAATATTACCAACCATAACAACCCAACTCGAGGTAAACCAAAAAATTGAGAACATGGATGAATGATTCTTTATATTTCCAACCACAACTTCAGGTTCACAATCAACTCTGACAATTGAGCTATTGGAGTCATCAAAAGAAATAAATGGATTGGTTCCAATGGCAATAGGTACAGTGTCAATTCCATCATCAGCATCATCAAAAATATGTCTTGGAATTACTTCAACTATGACACCAAATTCAGGTTGAAGATGATCTTTGACATAAAAAACATGTTTAGCCATTGATGCCAACACATATGGTTCTTCGGTTGCTAGAGTGCGGGTCATATTAATTACTCGAAATCCACAATTATCAATAAATGTTCCATGTCTCTTCATCGAATCAAACCAATGGAATTTCATCATTGTGACTCGTCCATGAGAGTAATAATCCAATATTATTATTTTCTAAATGACTCCATAATAACCCACATTTTCAAGTCGCGGTCAACTATCTGATGCACTGGCATAACAATCTGTTTTGGAAGTAACCATAATACCATCATGTTGTGTTCTCATGTTTTTGGCTCGTTCAGTGACAATAAATCTGTACCCATTGATAACAATTGATTTACAGTCATGAACCATGGTATTAGGACCAAAATCCAAAGCTCTTATTTCCTCAGAGATAGAGTCAGCAGAAAAACTCAATACCTGCAATATAAATGACAGTTAAAATTAAGTAAATATTGAAATAATTAATTTAAACAGTAATATTTTTACCATCAATTTTAACCAAGCAGAAAACTCTTTTCTATGCAATGTCTCTCTCCTTCTCAAAGATAAAGAACGATGCTTCCTATTTATCATTGTTTTATGTTCCCTGTAGATAAAAAAATATGAATAGTTTAACAGATATATATGTAAGATTTACATATTCAATTTTGTTACCTGATATAGTCATCGAACAAATCATAGTTGAACAAAACTGTGCGATGTGCCATCTCCCGCTCTTCATGGCTTAATGTCTTCAATGTATATGATCCAAGAATTACTCTTGTTTGAGGAAGTGATGGAAAACTGGGTTCAATTTTCTCATATTGTTCTTCTTCATTTCTCATTGGTCTGTTCATTCTTGTAGTAAGATCAGACAAATACATTGAACAGAAATCCATACATTCTTGAGCTAAGTAACCGTTCACGATAGAACCTTCGGGATGATTCTTGTTTCGAACATAGGACTTTAATGTGAACATATTTCTTTCAGTTGGATACATCCAACGAAAAGAAACAGGTCCTCCGAGAAGTATTTCAGTTGGAATATGGACAGTCAGATGCATCATGCATGTGAAAAATGATGGGGGAAATATTTTTTCCAACTCACACAAAATTAATGGGGAATCTGTCAACAGTTTTTGCAAAAAAAGACTTGGACAACTTCTTAGCACAAAGATCTCTAAACAAATGGCACAACCGAATAACACCCACCCTTACATTATTGGACAAAAGATGACGGATTTCTATTGGAAGCAACTCATGCAGTAGAACGTGATAATCATGAGTCTTCAAAGATTTTAGCTTCAAATCTCTTCTGTTGACCCGTTTAGATATGTTTCTTGAATAGCCATCAGGAACTCTAATAGTCTCTAATACTTCCAAAATTTGTTTTTTTTCAGTAGGTTTCATCACATAAGAAGCACATGGAAGTTTCCATTTATTTTCACTAATACGCACAGGATGCAATTCTGGTCTGATGCCCCAATCCACCAAGTCACATCGAGATCGTAAATCATCTTTTTTCTTCCCCTTGACATTTAGAAGAACTGAAAGCAACATTTCACATATATTCTTTTCAATATGCATTACATCTAAGCAATGACGTAGCAAATTGGTCGACCAATAAGGAAATTCACAAAAGATACTCCTCTTCCTCCAATTGTAACAGGTTTCTGTGGAAACATTTTTTCTCTTTCCAGATTTCATTTGACCCTTCCCGAACGAAAAACTGAAATCTTTCAATTCATTAAGCACATCAGTTCCAGACATACGCTGAGTTGGATCATTAGTCTCTATAGTATTATCAAATCTTCGACGATTCATTCTATATGGATGATACTTTGGCAAAAATCGTCGATGTCCCATAAAACTGAAACTACAACGATGTTTCAGTCTTCTGGATCGTGTATTCTTCATACAAACTGGACATGACAGTTTTCCCTTCGTGCTCCATCCACACATCATTGCATAAGCTGGAAAATCATTGATCGTCCACATAAGCGCAGCACGCAACTGAAATATTTCTTTCGAACATGTATCGTATGTACGCACACCCACATCCCAAAGAAGTTTCAACTCTTTTATTAAAGGTTGCATGTATACATCAATATCAATGCCGGGATCAGAAGGACCAGATATGAGTATACTCGTGAAAGTGAAAGAATTTTTCATACACAACCATGGGGGGAGATTATAAATGTGTATAAAAACTGGCCATGTGATGTGCGAAGTAAGCATCTGCCCAAACGGATTAAAACCGTCGCATGAAAGACCCAGCCTCACATTACGCACGTCAGCTGCAAAATCAGGATGTCGAGCATCAAATCTCTGCCATGAAAATCTATCTACAGGATGAACCAACTCATCATTAGTCTTCTTTCTCTCGGTATCATGCCATCTCATTTTTATTGATATGTCATCAGACATAAAAATATTCTAGAGTCTGGGGATCAATGGAAAGTGCCACATTACTTTCTGTGGAACGCGGGATGGTGTTCCATCAGATTTTGACTTCCAGCGGGATGTGCCACATTTTATACATTCATTTCGTTCAATGGTTTCTTCCCAGAATAAACTGCAATCTTTCGGGCAAGCATGAATTTTGTTTCTGGAAAATCCAAGTTCTTCAACTAACTTCCATGCCATATAGTGGTTTGTGGGAATATCTGTGTCATCTGGAAGTAAATCCTTCAAGAGGGTAAGAATGTAATCGATTGCTATATTAGAAATCCCATACATTGTTTTTCCATGAAACAATCGGATTAAAAATTCCAGCTTTTTCATTTTATCGCATTGTCGATATACTGGAGTCGTGGCAGCATCATTCAATTTTTTCACCCTATCAATATCATCATTTTCACTAGATGCATCAGTTGTCCTCATATCGACGTCTTCTTGAGTCGAAATCCTTTCTTTTTCATGATGATGAATAAACGGAAACTGATCATCTAACAAATTCTCCATTCCAGTCCTTTCATTTCGATCATCACCAATTTGAGATTTCATTTTCTCCCCATTGTGATACCACAAAAATTAGTTTGCTTGAAAACCATTTTTGGTTATGTGGTAGCTGACTTCTTCACGACTCAACCAAGGTCTACCAACACAATTGGAACATGGGCAGTGTATGCGACCACTATCTGAAGCATTGTGAAATGAAAAATCTATAAAGCTCTCCAAATTGTTTTGAAAATCGCTTGATATACGATCGGTTTCATACATCCAACTTCTGTCCATTCTGTAAAAAAATTAATATAAGTCATTTTGTCATAAACAATTCAATAGGATTGAACTTTAATAGAAAATACATTTAAGTAAACAATAAAGGAAGAAAATAATCATGGTATCAACTAGACATGTGAAAAAAACATACTAATGTGTTATTGAAAAAATTTAAAACCAACAGGAACTTAATGTGTTATCACATCAGAGCATGCCTCATCCCATAACCATATTATTAGGGTACCCTCGTGGACAGCCCCGCCCACCCCCGTGGACGACCCACCCACCCCCGTGGACACCCCCTACCCCCTAGATAGACCAACCACCCCCGTGGACAGCCCACCCACCCCCCTCGACACCCCTTCTCCCTATGGACAGCCCCCACCCCCTTGGATAGCACACCCACAACCCTGGACACCCCTACCCCCTGTGGCCAGCCCTCCCACCCCCCTGGACAGCCCGCCCACCCCTCCTTGACAGCCCGACCACCCCCGTGGACAGCCCGTCCACCCTTGTGGATAGCCCGCCCACCCACGTACCCCCCTGGACACCCCGTACCCCCCCGGGGGATAGCCCCGCCCACCCTCCCAAACAGCCCACACCCCCTCCCCTGCAACCCCACCACCACCACCTACACATACCAACCCCCCGGACACCCCACACACCCCTCCCCCACCAGGACACCCCACCCAGATCCCCAGGACAGCCCACACCCCCAGGACAGCCCCGCCCACCCCTGTGGACAACCCACCCACCCCCGTGGACGCCCCCTACCCCTAGACAGCCCAACCACCCCCGTGGACAGCCCACCCACCCCCCTCGACACCCCTTCTCCCTATGGCCAGCCCCCAACCCCCTTGGATAGCCTGTCCACCCCCCTGGACACCCCTACCTCCCGTGGCCAGCCCACCCACCCCCCCTGGACAGCCAGCCCACCCCTCCTTGACATCCCGACCACCCCCGTGGACAGCCCGTCCACCCTTGTGGATAGCCAGCCCACCCCCGTACCCCCCTGGACACCCCGTACCCCATGGATAGCCCCGCCCACCCTCCCAAACAGCCCACACCCCCCTTCCCTGCAACCCCACCACCACCACCTAGACATACCACCCCACCTGGACACCCCACACACCCCTCCCCCACCAGGACACCCCACCCAGACCCCCAGGATAGCCCACACCCCCTGGACAGCCCCGCCCACCCCCGTGGACAGCCTTTCCCACCCCCGTGGACCGCCCCGCCCACCCTTGTGGACAACCCACCCACCCCCGTGGACGCCCCCTACCCCCTAGACAGCCCAACCACCCTGTGGACAGCCCACCCACCCCCCTCGACACCCCTTATCCCTATGGACATCCCCCCACCCCCTTGGATAGCCCGCCCACCCCCTGGACACCCATACCTCCCGTGGCCAGCCCACCCACCCCCCTGGACAGCCCGCCCACCCCTCCTTGACAGCCCGACCACCCCCGTGGACAGCTCGTCCACCCTTGTGGACAGCCCGCCCACCCCCGTACCCCCATGGACACCCCGTACCCCCCCTTGATAGCCCCACCCACCCTCACAAATAGCCCACACCCCCTACCCTGCAACCCCACGACCACCACCTAGACATACCACCCCCTGGAATGTGTAGAAATAACATAAAAATACATGATATATAGATAGCACAAAATACTCAACCTATGGGTTAACATTAACTACATAATCACACACTTCACTAATACCATAAAACACATAAACCACACCACCACAACACAAGACACATAGCATTTCTCACATTCATTTATAAGACACTTCATTCACAATTACATTGTCCATTCATTTAATGTTAAATTAATTAAATCCATTTACCACACATCCATTTCTATTCCATCTCATTTATTTAATATCTTGTTTTTTTGTTTTAATAGCATAATTTATTCCATAGATAACCAGGAAACTAATAAAACCACTACACAACAACTCACCATCTCACAATAACCATCAAAACCATGTTACATCGACCAACCATCTCACCAAAACAACCACATATCGCAATAAAAATATTGCACATCACAAACCACCGCACAACCAAAACCACCTCACCACATTATACACCACAACTTCATCACACAAAACCTCCACACGACACAACACCACCACACATCATCACTATCATACAACTTCACATGACACATCCATGCCCACTAACCATCACATTACAACCCCACATATCACAAAGCCCAACCGGTCACCTCAATCCCCATAAAACAGCCTACAACATACAATGAAACACAACAAAAAACCTCTCATAGAGGCAGCATACCCCAACTTCCACAATTTATTTATTCAAGGTCTTTTATTACATTACCCCTTTATTTAGCATGGACATTATAACACAACTGATATTCCTGGGGAAACTAATTAATTAACAAAATATTTATTCATTTACCTATTTTACACAGTGAAATCAAATCAAAATACAAACTTAAAACTAAAATATTAGATCAATAACAATAAAAACAAGGTACCATATGTGTATAAAGAAAAAATTACTTGATTTGAGATGATTCAAATGGGTTTTCACCTATTCGGATGGGGGATTTGGAGACCAGCAGAGAGGTGGAGGTGGATTGATAACTTTAAACTAAAATACTAAAGCAATAACAATAAAAATAAGGAAGTATATGTGTATAAATGAAAAGATACCTGATTTGAGATGGTTTTCACCTCTTCGGATAGGGGATTTCGCGAGAGGAGAGCGGTGGAGCGGATGAAATTAGGTTCTGTGCGAATGGGGGAGAGCAGCCTCACGGCAGGATTTGGGGGAAATAATTCCCAACGGTTTTAAAGAACCGTTCGGAAAGAGATGCTAAGGACCCCTTTGCCAACGGTTCTTTTGAACCGTTGGCAAAAGGTGATTAACACACCCCTTTACCAACGGTTTCTTCAAACCGTTGGCAAAGGTTTGGCCTTTCCCAATGGTTTCAATGAACCGTTGGGAAAGGCTTTCTTAATCCATCAAGCCCAACGGTTTTAGAAAACCGTTGGTAAACACCCGTTCGGAAAAACAGCATTTCTAGTAGTGTTTATCCTAACTAAATTTATTTCTTCTCATGACATGGGTACATGCATCAATGTAAAGGCTGAGAAAAAGTCCCAGTAAGGGAAAACAAGTGAAATAGTTTACAAGTGATATTGAGAAATATTGATAAGAACTTGCAGAATATAAATACGGCATAAAAATAGAACATGAGGAATATTTTAAATAAAATAACCTGAATAATAACCTTAAAATGTGGATAAAAAATTTAATTTATACACTCATAAGCATATCCCCAAGGTCCATCTGTAATACCCCAGGTAAATAAAGAATATAAAATCTTTATATTTATCCATATTTGTGAATAAAATATTAATATTACATTAAAGGGGATGTTATGCTTGATGGCATACCCAATATGCAACAACGAGTTTCTTGGGAATCTTACGTTGCACTCTAATAATAAAATAATATTATTTTAAATGGTAGTTAACGCCTTGCCGTTGTAATGGAGGGAATGAACAGAACTAACTACAAAATGATTATATATGTTTGTAAAATATTTTTACCCTTTAAAATAAGTGTTAGAGGATTAATAATGAAAATGAATCCAGTTTTTAAACGTAAACATTCTAATATTCTTTAAAAGGTCGATTAACCTCCTTTTGATGGCGAACCCCTTTTAAATCCACTTTTTGACAATTTTATAAGCTCTATTTTTCAAAATAAACATATTATTTATGATTGGTACATTAAATGTTACCCTGGGTTAATTTGTGGTATTTTTCTGACAATTTTCATTTTTCAATGAATAGTGAAAAATACTACATTTTACATCAAAACTGCTTTTTCATATAATTAAATTATATGGTTATATTATCTTTTTAATTTGTTTTAAAGTGTAATTAGAATATATTTTTACCATGTAAGTCAATTATGGTCATTGGGATTAATTTCACTTTGGAATTCGGCAAAAACAAGTACCAAACTTATCATAAACATTGTTTAAAAAAACCCGCTATTTGTTTTGACAACGGGAAGTTATTTTAAATAAATTATTGCAATTTATGTGTTTGGAATTTGGTAAAATGAATTAAATATTTGGAATCATAAGGTCCAAATTATTTAATTAAGACTCTTTTGTTTTTGGACATTATGAATAGTAAGGACGGTAATTATCTTTAATTATCTTGATTGATGAGTAATTGGGTAGATAAAAAAATAAGATAATATCATAATAATAAAAAATGACCACAAAATGTATCCTAAGGCTATCATTTGTCTCATGTCTGACCATGGGATGCCTTGTTCCAAACATGGGGGCCCCATGGAATTACTTTTGTGAGAAAGTGACTTTTTATCTTTTTATTTTTAAAGAATGTTAAATGTAACAAAGAATGTATCACCTATGTAAAATATTTTTAATTTTGTCTACATAAATGATCATTTGGATTATAAATATTAATTGGAAAGATAAAAGGATTTACTACATCATAGTAGTTTTTTTATAATTTTTAGACATTAAATATATTAAGTTATTTATGACATCATGATGATGCAGCGATGACCTCATTATTTAACGATTTAAATAAAATGGAAAGATAATATAAAATCTAAGACCTAAAAATGTACAAAACCTATTGTGTGGGTTTATTTCTTACCCTTATCACCTTATACTAGAATAAAATCAATTTGGGACCATTAAAATCCGACACTCATTTGAAAATAAAGTTACATTTTATACCTTTCCAAGAGTGCCCCTCCTCTCCTCCTATAAAAGGCCCCCACCTCTACCTCCTTACCAACACTTCCAATGCCTTTTTCTTGGCCAACCCCTACACATTTTGTCTCTCCACATACTCTATAACTCCATGATGCCACACTTTGGGTAGAACTCTTCCCAAGGAAGCCTTTGAGCTCAAACCAAAGGGAGTTACCCGATTTTAAGGTAATGTCCTCACTTGTGTTCTTTTGATTTATTTTGCTTATCCAACCCCATAAACTCTTTTTATTCATTTATTTTTTAACAAATACAGTATCTAAAATATACTAGGATATTGTTATAAGAATAATTCGAGCTACACTTACACAGACCTACATCAAATGGTTAAAGAACATACTGTTTCTGTGGAAGGCGAATTTCTGCCTCACGAAATGATGATTGTTCAACACTCATATAACACCTTAAAAGGTGGCAATTAAGATGTAACTATATTTATATATGATATATAATATGTTTATGTTTCTGTATTTTTCTTTTGTGGCATACCTTTGTGGTTAACAATGTGGGTCAACACGATAATTTCATTTTAGGAAGTGCGGACTGCCGCCCCCTCAAAGTGATTTGATTCGTTAATTCCATATGTGAGATGTATAAAGGATGGATTTAAAGTTATTATATATGATGTATGTTCAATATAAATGATGAATATAATTCTGCAATTAAAATATACATACCTCTCATTTGGTTTTAATTCCATTAATATGACATAGAAATGAAAGTAGCGTTCATGCGTACGTACGGCTTACCGTCTCCATGAACGGTGCATTTCATTTCTTACCTCTAAATTATTATGTAATATTTTAAATACATGTATATTCTGGATATATATGATATATATGATATCCAAATCATGAATATAATTCTGTATATAATGAACATTTGACCACACGAACAACATGTAATTGTAAGAAGTCCACTTTCGACTTAAGAACCAAATATCGACAAAACAAACATTATTAACTTAAATGATTACATAATTTTTATAACATGTCAATAAGTGATATAAAAGGAATAATTAACTAGAAAAAGTTTCTTAATAAAGTGGAAATTAACTCAATTTTATTATTCAGGACGTTAAAGAATGATCGAGTCAAGTCGGACCCGAGGTAAGGGATCCTACTCCTCTCTTTCTTTTTAAGTACACTCTTTTATGTCATTCCTTCTAAGATGATATTTATTGGTATTGGGATGTTCTTTTATATTAATCTTACTGTAATTTTTATTTTCATATGATGAGAGACCCTATTCTCTCTCATCAATCCATTTTGGATGTTTTGAGTGACACCGTTAGGATGCCGAATTTTCGTAAGAGATTTAACCTCTCTCTTTCTCTTTAAGTACTCTCATTTATGTCACTTCTTTTAACCTCCTATTTGTTATTATGGGGGTTGTTATGTTATATTCCTCTTGCAGAAAATTTTATTTTAATGTAATTAGATACCCTGTTTGATCTCATCAATCCATTTTTGGATGTTTTAAGTGGCGTCGTTAGGCTGCCAAGTTTTCGAAAGGGATTTTTCATCTCACTTTTATTCCCGTGAGATTTATGATACATTTGCCACAATTTCCTTTTATTGGTGTATGTACTTGCCATTATTTTACTCATTGTGTAATATTATTTCATTTAAGAGTATTTACATCAATGTTGTATTGTCCTTCTTTCACGGGGCGTATGTTTCGAAAGATACCCATGTCGGTAAGGGAACCATTCACCCTCCTCTTTTTAAAAGACTTATTTTGTTATATCTTTTAATTCACATAATATTATTTTGGTATATGTTCTTCTATATCCTTATTGATGTAAATTTTATGTCCAAGTGATGAGATACCCTGTTTATCTCTCATCAACTCTTTTTATGAATTTCGAAGTGACGCCGTTAGGCTGTCTAATTTTTGCAAGGGAACTTCTTAACCCAATTTCGATTCTTTGGGATAAACTTGTACACCTTGAATATGTCGTTATATGATTATGTGTGAATGTCATATGATTGTTTTAAACTTAATACCCACTTATATTTCGTGTATTCATTTGTCACACATAGTTATGTAACTGATTTATCCTTAATCCAAGGATACCGTCTTTGTATTGGACTTCGTCTCAATATCCTTTCATTGAGGCATATATTGTTTTATACACAACTTTCTTTTATATGGTGTATAAACCCATTTTACTTTTAAATTTTTCCAAAAGGAATCGTTTTATACGAAGCGTTTTACTAAATGACAAAAGGGAATGTTTTTGTCGTACGTATGCGGCGACAACGACTTCTCCGCCGCCGTGACCATTATTTGAGTTTCGGCTTCCTATACAAGCCATTACTTCTTTTTAAAAGAAAAATAAATACCATGTTTTACTTTTCATTTATTTTGGTATTGAAAATGGTTTTCATAATGTATTTATATCAATGTGTTGTATTGATATCTTGTTATTGAAAGGTGGAAATGTTATTTTTCCTTTATGCATGTTTTATGTGATAAGATTATGTTATGGTTCTTGGTCATTGTTATGAAGACGGGTGGTTCCATAATAAACTAAGGGCGGGTGAGCCCGATATAGCTCTCTAATGCATTGGGTAATGAGAAGGAGTGAAACGTTAATGTTTCTATGAAGAGATTTAGGGAATATAATGTGGTGGGTATTCCAAACGTAACCAAGAGGGTTACTCCCTACGTAAGAATATTATGAATGCCTCATGTTTCCTTTATGTATTATGATTTCTATGATTTAGTCATGATTTTATGAGGTATGTTAAAGTGATTATGTTTTATGGGTAAAGTATGATTTCATTCTTATGTATACATGTACTCATGATTCATTTCCATATTTTTATATCCCTTACTGTGCTTTTTATGCTCATCCCATGTTTTTGAAATGTTTTTCACAGGTCAAGGGAAGGGTACATGATATGATGATAGTGTCAAGGAAGTGTTAAGAAATAATCCATGTTTTATTTTAAATATGTTTCCATTTATGGGAAAAATGAATACTGGCTTTTATGTAACCACATTGTTTAAATGTGGAATCTAATGCAAGTTTTATGATCTAATTCTCTAAAACTCTAAACCTGAAAAGATCCTCAATGTGTAATCTTGTAGTAACTCAAGATTAAGTAAGGTTTAAGGATGGGGCCTTATAGTTGGTATCAAAGGTCGGTTTAGATAACTTTAGAGGTTAGGGTATTCTTTAAGAATAAGTGAAATTACCATAATGGTTAAGATTTCAGAAAGAGTCCACGTTTTAGATAAAGGGAATGAGTAAGTATATCTTAGTGTTTATCTTCCTCATTAGTACATGATGGTTTTGTTGATATACTCACACTGACCTTTTTGGTTTTAGTAAATGGCTGGATCTAGCAGGCACCAATGTAACAGTGGATGTGAAGGAAACTATGACAGTTTTTTGAGCAAGCAACTGAATGATATGGGAGTTGCAATGAGAACACTTGTGATTTTCCTCAACCAACTATCTGGAGGCATGAATAAGCACCTAAACCTTGGTGATTTCTCTAAGGCATCATATATGCGAGAAACAAATCCCTACGGAACTACAGGTAATAACCATAAAGATAAGTGTGTTCAAAAACCTATGTGTCAAAAATGTGGAAAGAAGCACCTAGGAAAATGTTTCAAAGGGACAGAAATATGTTATAGATGTCAAAATAAAGGTCATAAAGCAAGAACCTGCCATGGAAAAAGGAAGCATCCAGTTGACTCGAGGAAAGGGAAAGAAGTTCTTTCTAAAGGATCAATTGAATTTTTTAAATGTGGTGTGCATGGTCATTATGCAAACACATGTCCTATGAAGAAGTTTCGTGAATGGGATCACAAAGATCGTACAAATGTTCGTTTACCAATACCTAATGCCATTCCGATTGAGAATGAAGAAACTGAAAATGACCAATCAAAGGTATGGATTATTTCATAACTATTGTTTTCCTATTTTGGAATCTTTGGATATGATTCATGATTTTTTTTGTAGGAAATAAGTATTTCAGAATAAGTTTGAAATGAATGGTTAATGGGTCATGAAGAATGTTGAATGAGTAAGATGTCAACATATAAAGGCTTTAAGAGTTATGGTGAAATTCTTAAGAGTATTAAGTCTCTTTTGATGATGGTGTTACATTAGAAGACTTTTTATAGTATGTGTAACCCTGATGTTTAATATATGATAATTTTATTCAAGGAATAGTTATCTGTTCTTTTGTGGACATAGTTATAAAGAACCATTTGGGTTTATATGATCCTTACTTTTGAGGTAATTATGGGTTACTATATGTTATGGTGGAAGTGAAAGGCTTGAGATAAAATTGAGGTTAAATTGTGTTATGGTTATTTCTGATGATTTTATCTCTTTTTGGGGAATGATTTGAGAATTATATAGTTTTGGAAAAAGGACAACACGCAGACCGAGTGACAACCCGTCATGTTGGACAAAGCTGCGGGAATCGAAACCACAACCAAAGTGAAACTGGTATTTATCGCCTACCAGTGGACTACGTGAAGTCCCTGGTTAGTTTGACTGATTCTTTTTAGTTATATGATTTTATGAATTAAGATTAAGTTGATTTTGGGTTATCTATGGATATTTATTAACCTATCATGGAGGATATGTGATTAGGTTAATTACTTTTCAATACGAGACATTAAGAGAAACTGATGTTGTTTGGAGATAAATGTTACGATTCAACTTGGAAGACTATGTGACTAAATCCTTAAAATATTTGCGTTTCAATCTTAGTTTGTTTTACTTTGAAGAATTTTATGGACAAATTGATTATAGAATGGTCCTCGTTGAACTTTGGGTTTTTTTGGACAAATTTTGGAGATTAAGAATAGATTTTCTTTTTATAAAGGGTTATCCTTTTCTAGATTATCTGATCTTGTACTAACCTTTTTGGTTTTGGTTTTGGTTAAAGTCTAAAGACATGGGAAGTATATAGTTCTCTTTTGTGGATTAGGTGATTCTCTATAAGTTGATTATAGTACTCTTAATGTGAACAAGTCTTCCTAAATACTTGTCTTTTGGAGAAAATATGAGTTTGTGTAAGGAATCTAATAAAAGTTGAAAGTCAACATGATAAGGGATTATGTTTCCTTATGAATAAATTTCTCAATAAAAAGTAACTTAAAACAAAAATGTTGTATATTAACTTTACATACTGGGGAATCTAATACCGTTTAACCCGTCACAAGTTTGTGATTTTCTTGTGGTTAACTTTCTCCTAAACATGTTTTCTATCACTCTCCATCAGAACATGACCCTTTGTTTTTTTCCTCCATGTCCATATTTTCATACTTGGAATCCTAGTATGGGTTAACTCGGGTGACCATTGTACTTATCTGTCTTTATTTTAAAGTGATTTTTTGCCGACTCTTGTTCCGATGTGGGACTTTCAAGGATGTTTCCAAGCCCAATTTTAAAATTTCGAGGACGCAATTCCCAAAAGGGGGGAAGGATGTAACATCACAGTTAAATAAAGAAAATGACATCTTTATATTTATCCATATTTGTGAATAAAATATTAATATTACTTTAAAGGGGATGCTATGCTCAATAGCGTACCCAATACGCAACAACAAGTTTCTTGGGAATCTTACGTTGCACTCTAACAATAAAATAATATTATTTTTAATGGTAGTTAACACCTAGCCGTTGTAATGCCGGGAATGAACAGAACTGACTACAAAATGATTATATATGTTTGTCAAATATTTTTACTCTTTACAATAAATGTTAGAGGATTAAAAATGCAAATGAATCTAGTTTTTAAGCGTAAACATTCTAATATTCTTTAAAAGGTCGATTAACCGCCATTTGATGGAGAACCCATTTTAAATCCACTTTTTGACAATTTTATAAGCTATATTTTTCGAAATAAACATATTATTTATTATTTGGACATTGAAATTTACCTTGGGTTAATTTTTGGTATTTTTCTGACAATGTTCATTTTTCATTGAATAGTGAAAAATACTGCATTTTACATCAAAACTGCTTTTTCATATAAATTCATTATATGGTTATATTATCTTTTTAATTTGTTTTAAAGTGTAATTATAATATATTTTTACCATTTAATTCAATTATGGTCATTGGTATTAATTTCACTTTGAAATTAGGCATAAACAAGTACCAAACTTTTCATAAATGTTGTTTAAAAAAAACCCGCTATTTGTTTTGACAACGGGAAGTTTTTTTAAATAAATTATTGCAATTTATATGTTTGGAATTTGGTAAAATGAATTAAATATTTTGAATCAGATTGTCCAAATTATGTAATTAAGGCTCTTTTGTTTTTGGAAATTATGAATAGTAACGACGGTAATTATCTTTAATTATCTTGATTAATGAGTAATCGGGTAGTTAAAGAAAATAAGATAATATCATAATAATAAAAAATGACCACAAAATGTGTCCTAAGGATACTGGTGGTCTCATGTCCGACCATGGGATGCCTTGTGCCAAAATTGGGGGCCCCATGGAATCACGTTTGTGAGAAAGTGACTTTTTATCTTTTTATTTTTAAAGAATGTTAAATGTAACAAAGAATGTATCACCTAAGTAAAATATTTTTAATTTTGTCTAAATATATTATCTTTTGGACTATAAATATTAATTGGAAATATAAAAAGATTTCCTACATCATAGTATTTATTTTATAATTTTTAGACATTAAATAAATTAAATTATTTATGACATTATGATGATGCAGCGATGACCTCATTATTTAACGATTTAAATAAAATGGAAAGATAATGTAACATATAAGACCAAAAAATGTCCAAAACGTATTTTATGGGTGGATTTCGAACCATTATCACCTTATCCTCGAAGAAAATCAATTTGGGACCATTAAAATCCGAAACTCATTTGAAAATAAAGATACATTTTAAACCTTTCCAAGAGTGCCCCTCCTCTCCTCTTATAAAAGGCCCCCACCTCTACCTCCTTACCCACACTTCCAAAGCCTTTGGCTCAGTAAACCCCTGCCCATTCTGTCTCTACACATCCCTATATAACTCCTTGAGGCCTCACTTTTGGCATAAGTCTTCCCAAGGAAGCCTTTGAGCTCAAACCAAAGGGAGTTACCCGATTTTAAGGTAATGTCTTCACTTGTGTTCTTTTGTTTTATTTTTCTTCTCCAACCCCCTAATTTTTTTTTTATTAATTTATTTTGTAACAAATCCAGTATCTTCAATATACTAATATGTGGTTATAAGAAGAATTCTAGCAACACTTACACACTCCTACATCAAATGGTTAAATAACATACTGTTTCTATGGATGGCGAATTTCTGCCTCACGAAACGACGATTGTTCAACACCCATATAACACTTTAAAGGTGGCCATTAAGATTTCACTATATTTATATATGATATATAATATTTTTATGTTTCTTTATTTTTCTTTTTTGTCATACCTTTATGGTTTCCATTGTCGGTAAACACGGTAATTTCATTTTAGGAAGTGCGGACTACCGCCCCCTCAAAGTGATTTGATTCGTTAATGCCATATGTGGGATGAATAAAGGATGGATTTAAGGTTATTATATATTATGTATGTTACATATAAATTATTAATATAATTCTGGAATTAAAATATACATAGCTCCCCTTTGGTTTTAATTCTATTAATATGACGTAGAAATAAAAGTAGCGTTCATGCGTACGTACGGCTTACCGTCTCCATGAATGGGGAATTTCATTCCATACCTCTAAATGATTATGTAATATTATAAATACATGTATATTATTGATATATATGATATATATGATATCCAAATCATGAATATAATTCTGGATATAATGAAAATTTTACCACATGAACAACATGTAATTGTAAGAAGTCCACTTTCGACTTAAGAACCAAATATCGACAAAACAAACATTATTAACTTAAATGATTACATAATGTTTATAACATTTAAATAAGTGATATAAAAGGAATAATGAACTAGAAAAAGGTTATTAATAAAGTGGAAATTAACTCAAGTTTATTGTTCAGGACGTTAAAGAACGATCGAGTCATGTCAGACCCGAGGTAAGGGATCCTACTCCTCTCTTTCTTTTTAAGTACACTCTTTTATGTCATTCTTTCTAAGATGATATTTCTTGTTATTGGGATGTTATTTTATATTACTCTTACTGTAATTTTTATGTTCATATGATTATAGACCCTATTCTCTCTCATCAATCCATTTTGGATGTTTTGAGTGGCGCCGTTAGGCTGCCGAATTTTCTTAAGAGATCTAACCTCTATCTTTCTCTTTAAGTACTCTCCTTTATGTCACTTATTTTAAGATCCTATTTGTTATGATGGGGGATGTTATTTTATATTCCTACTTCTGTACATTTTATTTTAATGTGATGCTATACCCTATTTGATCTCATCAATCCATTTTTGGAAGTTTTAAGTGGCGCCGTTAGGCTGCCGAGTTTTCGTAAGGGATTTTTCATATCACTTTTATTCCCGTGATATTTATGATACATTTGCCACAATTTCCATTGATTGGTATATTTACTGACCATTATTTTACTCATTGTGTAATATTATTTCATTTATGAGTATTTACATCAATTTTGTATTGTCCTTATTTCACGGGGCGTATGTTTCAAAAGATATCCATGTCGGTAAGAAAACATTTCACCCTCCTCTTTTTAAAATACTTATTTTTTTATGTATTTTAATTCACATAATATTATTTTGGGATATGTTCTTCTATATCCTTATTGATGTAAATTTTATGTCCAAGTGATGAGATACCCTTTTTATCTCTCATCAACTCTTTTTCTGAATTTTGAAGTGATGCCGTTAGGCTGTCTAATTTTTGCAAGGGAACTTCTTAACCCAATTTAGATTTGTTGGGATAAACTTGTACACCTTGAATATGTAGTTATATGATTATGTGTTAATGTCCTCTGATTTTTTTACACTTAATACCCACTTATATTCCTTGTATTCGTTTGTCACACATAGTTATGTAACTGATTTATCATTAATCCAAGGATACCGTCTTTGTATGGGACTTCGTCTCAATCTCCTTTCATTGAGGCATATTTTGTTTTATAAACAACTTTATTTTATACGGTGTATAAACCCCTTTGACATTTATCTTTATCCAAAAGTAATCTTTTTATACGAAGCGTTTTACTAAACGACAAAAGGGAATGTTTTTGTCTTACGTATGCGGCGACAACGACTTCTCCGCCACCGTGACCATTATTTGAGTTTCGGATTCCTCTACAAGCCATACCTTCTTTTCAAAAGAAAAATAAATACCTTGTTTTACTTTTCTTTTATTTTTGTATTGAAAATGGTTTTCATATTGTATTTATATCAATGTGTTGTATTGATATCTTGTTATTGAAAGGTGGAAATGTTATGTTTCCTTTATGCATGATTTATGTGATAAGATTATGTTATGGTTCTTGGGAATTGTTATGAAGACGAGTGGTTCCGTGATAAACTAAGGGTGGGTGAGCCCGATATAGACCTGCAATGCATTGGGTAACGCGAAGGAGTGAAACGTTAAGGTTTCTCCGAAGAGATTTAGGGAATATACTGTGGTGGGTATTCCAAACGTAACCAAGAGGGTTACTCCCTACGTAAGAATGTTATGAATGCCTCATGTTACCTTTATGTATTATGATTTCTATGATTTATTCATGATTTTATGAGGTATGTTAAAGTGCTTATGTTTTATGGGTAAAGTATGATTTCATTCTTATGTATACATGTACTCTTTTTTCCTTTCCATATTTTTATATCCCTTACTGAGATTTTTATGCTCATCCCTTGTTTTTGAAATGTTTTTCACAGGTCAAGGGAAGGGTACATGATATGATTATAGTGTCAAGGAATTGTCAAGAAAGAATCCATGTTTTATTTTAAATATGTTTCCATTGATGGGAAAAATGAATACTATCTTTTATGTAACCACTTTGTTTAAATGTGGAATATAATGCATGTTTTATGATCTAATTCTCTAAAAATATAAACCTGAAAAGATCTTCAATGTGTAATCTTGTATTAACTCAAGATTAAGTAAGGTTTAAGGTTGGGGCCTTATACCATCCCCAAGGTGTCATAAAAATTTCCAAGGTTTTTCACCAAGTAATCATAAAACATGTCGTCTCTAGAGAATAAATTATATACCACATCAATTTGAGATATATAAGGATTCAATATTTATATTTATTTATATTCATGCTATCCATGTATATCTTAATCAAACATTTCATAAATAACTCATGAAGAATAAAATAAAAGGGTTTCATATCAAAATCATGGAATTTTAAAAAGTTCATAAAAATAAGATCTTTATGTAATTTGTATCTTATAAGCAGGGAATTTGGGTTTTTAGAAATAAAATTATAGAATAAAATAAATAAATTTATATCTTGATCAATACCCCTATAAATTAAAGAGTTTTTGAAATTCACATAATGAAAACAAAAAAAACATGAGAAAAAGAGTTAGATTTTGAGACCAAAATTCTGCAGCATAACAGTTATGAAATACGGTTTTACAAAACATTAAAATGATAGGGGAAAGGGTAAACCATTCATAAAATAATCATAATAGAGTATTGGTAAATAATAAAATGTAAATAAGAAAATGGTATTGAATTTTGAATGATATAGCACATAAAAGAGAACATGAAAGGAAAAGAGAAGCTGAGAATTCCCTTAACATGAAGAGTTAGTCCTAAAACATAAAGATCCAGAGTTTGGGTCCATGATGACTCCTTCGGAGGTAATACTATCATATATTCAAAAGGATTATTTTTTAATTAATGGCAATTTAGAAATTGTTTATATTTAATGTAAAATAGATGGAGTTTTTTATTAATTTTTGAGCATACATCATAAGTGGTACTTGCATTACCATGGGCTTGCCCATGGTATTGGCCACTTGGAACACATCATATCATATTTTATTCCTCAAGAGTTTAACCAAATTATTACATCACTATTACATCACTAATTATGTCATTAAACATATTGAAAAATCAAAACAATACTTTTACTATTCATTAAAAAACAATGTAGTTTATAAAAATCACATAAATTCACTATAACCTAAATTCAACATTCGAAATTCCAAAATGACATTTATCTTATTATATTAATTCTCTAAATATGATAACATTAACTTTTAACTATAAAAATTCTTATTTTTTAAAAATAATAATAGACAAAAAATACATAGTAAATTGCATACGAAAATTTTTGACACATGGAAAAAAATTATTTTATCATTTTTAATTAAAAATATTTTTATTATAAAGATATTTAATTATAATAAAAGTTATTAATAAAACCTTAGTATAATATAATAATTTATATCTCTCTAAAAATTACAATTTTTACATAAAAATCAATTTATCACATTCCAACTCAATTTTTAAGAATTTGTTTTCTTAAAATAGAAATAATGAAATAACAATTTTATTTAAAGAAAGGGATTAAATTTTAAGTAGCTAGAGACTTGAGGAATAACCCTTTAAAACACTCACATATGACTTAAGAGTAAGGTGTGCAATAGTGATGGACTCTTGGGGAGTCTCAGATAACATCGCATGAGTCGTAATCTCCACTAACTTGAGCTTCTCCTGTAGTCGCTTTCATTCAAGCTTGACATGCTAAAGCTCATCATGTGCTTGGTCTAGAGTGAATCCGAGTGACGCTGCCTCATTCCCATTCTCCGAAAAATGGGCTTTATATGACCTGATTATATGGGTTGATGCCAACGACACTTCGTTAAGAATTAATTAACAATTGTCATTTATTTTTATAAACAATAATCATAACGTTAAGAGTATAGTTTCCAACGGTCATATTGATCCACAGTCATAAATGACCAATGGCCATATAATTTCCAAAACTCAATGGTTACATTAAAATATACTTACTATATTATAAACAAAATATATATTTTTTGTGTAATAATATAACACACATTTTCAAGAAACAATTACTATTCAAAAAGTTCAGGTCATTACATAAATGGTGAGAATAATACAAGTAATGTACATTAAATGTACATAGTGTATTATTTTCCCAGATTATACAGAATTAAACATTAATTTATTGTAATATAAAAACCATATAATTTTTTTATGTATGATCAATTATTTTATTTTACATACCACGTGATGTGTTATATATATAAATGTCTAATTAATTTATTCTAAATATTCGGATCTAAAAATCATGTGTAAGAAGTATTACAATTATTACTCTATGTGCATTGAAGAAAAAAATACTACATAAATACCATCTATTCCGTGTGGTTATTAAATACATAGTGCAGACCATGAAATTATGTGATATGTCATGTATGCCACATGTCACATTAGTAAAATGTATATTATTATGATACATGTTTGGAAGTTCCGATGGGTACTCACTGTGTTGCCTTCAAATGTCCATTTCTTTACATAGTCAGTTTTAAATGAACTTTTTTAATTTTTTAAAAAATTATGATGTATGAGAAAATAAAGGAAATTTGGATGAGAATTAAGAAAAAATAATTGGTTAATTAATGAATATAATTAATTAATTCAGGTAGTATTTATCTTACTAAAGAAATATTAGAATTGAATTATAATTTTATTATATGTGTAAATTTTTTTTCATGAAAGTGGATGATCATGATCCTAGAACAAACCATTTTATGTTATTGGATTCATTTAATATATTCTTAAATTTAATTGATGGATTTCATGTAGTATCTACTCCCATTATATATGGGCATGTGTGCCCATGGATTTTTTATATGAACCCCTTAACCAATCCTTTGGTTCCCTCACCTATATGTGAGTAAAATCATATGTAAGGTATCAATCTCAAAAGTTATTAGAGGTGGTTTATGTTTTTATATGAGGAAAAAACAATCCATGAGAGATATATAGATGGATAGATGGAAATCTACAACACAAACCATAAATGTTTCATGGTTTTTCCCCTAGGTTGACGGTTAGTTTATCATCAGTCGGGTAAACTAAAAATTAGTAAAATCTTATGATCATTCCACTTTATTAATTCATTTTTATCAATATTAATGGTTTTGTGATTATGGATTCTTATTCATGATCACATGAAATAATTACTTAATAGATATACAAGATAAATAATTTATAAAATGACTTACATTTTAATATCATCTATGACACGCTTAATCACATATGTAAATCCACTTAATTTTAAAGAAAATTAATAAATTTAAAAAATTATCAATTTAGGTATAAATAATAAATCTATAAATTATATATATTAAGTAGTTGTAGCCTTACACTAATTCAGGTAAAATCGAACTATAGTTCAAAGTGATTGATCATGAAATGTTAGGGTGATTTCAATTATTAGAGAGTTATAACATGTTTTTTTGGTTGGAATTAACATAGTTCACATTCATGGTTAACATATAAAGTAGGTTATAGTTTAAATTAGAGTGAATGGTTGAAAAATTCCAATTGAAGGATTTTAGGATAGGGGAGTCCACTAAACTGATCAAGGAATTTTAATTTATTATTGTTGGAATTTGGAAGGCCTACCTATAACCCATTAAATTACATGATTTTCAAAATTCCATTTTATGGTAAATGTAATATGGATACATTCTAGAAGAATGTAAATGAATCTTGAAAATAAAATGAAAATGGTGAGGGGTATAGTCTTTTGATAAAAAAGTAGGAGATTAATAAATATAATATTTATTTATTTGTCTAAATTTTATCAGATAATGTACTAAAAATAGTATGATATTATTTTTGAAAGAGAAATAAAAAAGACTCCAAATGTGTCACTGTGATTCATACTTGAAAAGGATAACATTCTTATCAGAATTTTTTTTTAAAGAATGGAAAAGTATCTTACATGTTATCACATTCTATGAGAGAAAATTTTATATTTTTAAAGAACTTATTCCCATTGTGCTTGTTAATGAGACTATTGAGGAAGAGTTGTCTCTCTGTTAGAAAAATTTGAACAATTATGCATATATTCTTCATTTTATACTGTCATCCATGACTATTGAGATTGTGAAGAAACATGAGGAAATGTATGTGCACAACATGATGTCTCTCTATTAAGATGTCTATCAAGATAAGGTGGTACAAGAGTGACATGTGATCTCCAATGATATATTTGCAACTAATATTGGATAGAAAACACAATCTAGCCCTTGGGTAGTCAACATTATTGGCTACATTGAATGCTTAGACATGTAAGGGATTAAATTACCATTTGAGTTGTGCATAAATATAATTCATTCCCTACTTCACAAATACTTCTCCATTTTTATTTTTAATTATAACATGATCGATAATGAGAAGAGTATTTTTTAGCTTCTTACTTTAATCATCCAAGTGGAAAAGGATACAGGGCATGACATACCTATAGTAATTGTGGTGAATAATAAAATGAATATCAATGATAAGGGTCCCAAGACTCATAAAAAATCTAAAGATCCTGAGAACCATCCTTCCATGAAGATAGAGATCTATAGAAAGGTCAAGGAAAAGGTGGAGGTATGTTTTCCATGTTGAAATAAATGTCGATATAAGAGGAAATAAACCAAGAAGTAAGGGGATTCTAAATGTGTGTCCATTACAGTGTGTAATATTTAAATATATACACATTTTGTGACATATAGAACTAGTATCCCCAACATCTATACCAAAATATAGGAACCAATTATATTCTGAAATACATCTCAATGATAGGTTTAATTTTCAGTTATTAATGGTGCACGGATGGTTTCTCTATCCATTTGTGAATATCACCTTTCATTTCCAAGATGAATGATATTGGTTTTAAGAGGTTGTTATTTTGTACCCACTCCAACCAAGAAAATAATTTATGTATCATGAATAGATTCAAATGGTTTTATTTTCAAATTTGGAATTAAAAGTTCTTTCAATTTTTGAGAAAACATGTGTTATGGTATGACACATTTTAATAATATCCTTTATTTATTATAGTGTGAAATCTGATTATTGTCGACAGATAATGAATCATGTTCACACGACACATGTAAAGCCAACTTTCGGATCACCATCGTGTTCTTGTAAATGGGAAGCATTTCAAAAATATCTTGGAAAAAATTTATTTAGTGTCTCTTGAGATTAAACCACTTGAAAGGTGTCATTATTTTTTAAAAGTAATAATGACTAAAACAATGTTCAATGGGTAGGGTGAAAGATCGAAAAATATTTTAGGATTAGTACACAATGATATGTGTGGACCATTTCTAGTAGAAGCTAGAGGTGTGTATTCTTAAATCATAACTTTTACTAATGACTTTAGTAGATATGTATATGTTTACATAATGAGGTATAAGTCCGAGTACTTTGATACATTAATATAATTAAAAAATTACGTATAGAATCAACATGAAGATACTTTAAAGGGTCTTTAATTTGATCATGGTAGCGAGTATCTTAATAAAGAGTTTGTCAACATTCTAGTGTAGTTTGGGATTATATCTCAACTCACCCTTCCTTACACACTATAGTGGAATAGTGTTAGTGGAATTAGGAATCAAACATTTTAGACATGGAAAGAAAATTTATGATACATGAAGATCTTCCATTATCCATTTGGGGATATCCATTAAAATATGCAGTATAAACAATAAATTGAGTACCAAATAAAGTTGAAAATGGATTTCCCTTCAGGTTATGGAGTGGAAGGAAACCTATTGTGTTGTATAAATGGGTATGGGTTTTTTAGGTGTTTTTAAGGCCTTTTCAAGAAAAAAACAAGAACCCATGGGCACAAAGTGTATCATTATAGGGTATCCTAAGTAAAAAAATGGATACTACTTATACAACCCCTCATAAAAAAGTGATTGTCTCTAGACATGATATGTTTCTTAAGAGGGGGAAATCCTAAAAAAGGACAGTGGAATAAATATTTACATCAATGAAATTGATTCCCATGATATAAAATGGTCGGTATAGGAATAGATTCTATAGCTTCCAAAGGAAGATGTAGTTTTTGAAGCACAAGTAATACATACGTTCACTAGAGAGGTAAGAGAATGAGTGAGACATGTTTTTATTGTCACTAAATATAGTGACTAATTGTTTGTTAAAAATGATAAACCAATAACTTATAAATATGAAGTATACATATTAGAATCTATAATATAGAAATAACTGATGGATTCTAAAATGGATTCCATGTATCAGACCATTTTCGGGTTCTATCGATGTGCCATTTGATGTAAATACCATAGAGTAAAATGGGGTATTTAGGTGAAAAATTAACATTTAAGGTGACGTAAATATGTAAAATGAAAGGCTAGTTGATAAAGTGTTTAAATAGATTCAAGGAATTTATTATGATGAGATATTTTCATAATTGTCCATGTTCTAATCCATTGTAATTATACTTGATATAGAATCATTCCATAAATATGAAATTTTGATGATGGATATCAAAACAACTATCATTAATGGTAACAATTAAGAATATGTCTACATGACACAACTAGAAGGGTTTTTTACTACATGTGATGCTAAAATGATATGAAAGTTACAAAGATATATTTATGGGATAAAGAACCCAACTAGTTCATGGAAAATTAAATTCAATGAAACTATAAAATAATATGGTTTCATTAAAAATGAATGTGATCCATGGGTTTACAATAGTTTTTGTGGGAATTTTGTTGTTATCCTAGGAGTATATGTTGATGAAATATTACTTTTCGGAAATGACATACTAGTCTTACAGTCTATTAATGACTAGTTAAATAATTGTATCTCCATGAAGTACTTAGGGGAAGTAGCCAATATTCTAGGTATCAGGATCATTTGTGATAGATCAAAGAGGTTTCATGGACTATGTCAATGTACAAATATTTACCCGATATGAAATATATTTTTTTATGGATCAATCCAAGAAGGTATTGGTTCTAGTGTCATGTAGTATACATATTTCTAAGAAAATGCCTCCTTATAAATAGTTGTAGAAAGAGATAATGAGTAATATCCAATATGATTTAGTGATTGGATCAATCATATATGTTTTATTATATATTAGACTTGAAGTTTCTAATACATTGAGCATGGTAGGAAGATATCAAGCTGATACATGAGAGAAACATGGGTCTACTATTAAGGTTATCCTTAAGAATCAATGAATAACTAAAGATATGTTAAATGTGTAAATAGGAGATTATTAGTTATTCATCAGGTGTTATACTGATTATAGTTTTCAAAAATATCAAAATTATCTGAATTCACACACAAGATATGTTTTCTATCTCAATGGAGGACCTATAAAATTAACAGGTTCAAATAATTTAGTTGTTTCGGATTCAAAAACAGAGTCTAAGTATATAGCTTATTACAATGCAAACAAGGAATATGTATGGATACCAAAATCGGATTAGGATCATGATGTGGTACCATGTAGTAATGACCCTATCACATTGTATTGTGATGGTACTACATCAGTGGATATCAAAAAAGAGTCATGGTCACACCAATGGATAGAGTACATACACCGAGAGTATCACCTCTTGATGGATTTTTCTTAGAGGTGTGTTGTTATGTGAGTAGAGATTCCCTAAAATAACACATGGTGTTTACCCTGATAAAATTCCTATATCATCTGAATCATTAGTATCATGTGAGATCTATAAAATTAAATGTTGTTAATAGTTGGATTTAGTGAATGTGGGAGTTTATTGGATCTCGGGTCCTAAAACAAAATTCGGTGTAATTTATGATAACGGGTATTAATGGTTTTTAATATTAATATACTATTTATGAATTCATAATTATTATTCTATATAACACAATATGTGCTAATTTCCTAAGAGTAGATGTCACACTAAAAGGGAATAGTTGGTCCATGCAATGATGAGAACCAAGAAGTTCTATGATAGTATTATTAAAATATTTTTTGTATATAACGATGAAGTAATTTTATAAACACAAATGATACAGGATATCAGGTGTGGTTACTCATAATACATTGATTTACCTTCTCATGGTGTAAGACCTTCATAATTTCCAATGTAAGAAATTATGAGAATGAGACCCTCCAATAAGAAATCCACATTCATTTGTTTCATTTGTTGTTCCTATATATGGACATGTGTATTGATCCTTATAATTTAATATAATTATTAATGAGTGTTATATTTTGTGTACATTGATGTATTGACAAAAACCATGAAGATATATGACCATGGTAAGGAATAATACATTGTGTGCACCATGAGTAATATTTCATTACTGAATAATGTGAGAAAAAAATTTCCGATTTTTTTAATTAACGAATGATGATATGTTAGGCCCTCAAATATAAATGATATAGCATAAATAAATCCATGGCCATGGTTTTCTATAGGCATGTCGTATTTTCAAAAATTCTAAAAAAAAAGCATCGAGAACATAGGTTGATGTCACTAGAATGAAACTAGATTGATTGGAGATATCATGATAGAGGGGTTATATTACACAACAAGCACCAATATAAGGTATTATATAGTTGTGACATTAATACCCTTCTCGATTAGTTTATTGTTGTGTTGATAGATTCTAACCTTGTATATTAGGATATTTCACCTAATGTCACTGAGAAATAGGCCTAGAGGGTCACAAACTAAATGTATATGGAATCTCAGTTTAATAATATATATCTATTTATTATTTAAAAATATGAATAAATATTATTAGCACACATGGTTTAATAATTTTTCATGCTTTCATGATCATATTCATTTCATCTCTAGTTATTCGAGAGAATATTATGTGATCATAATATTTAATAAATTTTTAGTTACTATTTAATAAATATTTATTTATTGTTTTGTAAATATAATATTTATTTGTTTATTAGATTATAAAGTAGTGATATTTTTATATTAAATAAATATTCATTATTAAATTCCCAATAAATAATACAGAGGAATAGAAGAATGATTTTAATATTCCAGGGAAAAATATTATATATTGAATATTATTTGATTATTTAATATTTAATTTAATTCATGAGTTTAGTGGTTGTTAATAAATAATAACAATACTATTATTATTAAAATTATAGACATGGAGTTCTATAAGTATCATGGAAATAATAATGGCACATGTTTTATTATTATTTTCTAGCCCTAGTAGTATATGAACACAATTATTATTTTATAGCCCTAGAGGTATATAAGCTGGATAATATTATTTATCAATGTATTATTTTTTGATGAGGTTTAGGTTGTGTTCTCAGTGAGAATTTTTTCATATTGTGTGTTTTAGGATGTTTTTAGCCCTATGTAAGGTTATTGTGTAGAGTTTGGGAAGAAAACATACATTTGGTGAAGGATGAGGGTGTTTTTTAAACAATTTCCTCTTGCATGGTTTGTCTCGCATGGCTTCCACATGGTTTTTCACAAAATATTGTGCTATGAATTTTTGTAACCATGTGACCTGTATGTGTGCATTTTTTATGGTGCATGTCTTGTGAATAGCTAATAGATCCTGTACAACAAACATACATAGATGCTCTTACATTTTGAATGGTTGGAACATGTTTTCAAAAATTGTGTGCCCAACCCTTGCAGGTATCCCTTCTCCCCACTAGGGCACTTATGGTTAGCACATGGTTTGGGAAACCATGAGACTTACCCAATTTCATAAAAATTTGAAATTAAAATCTTTTTTCTATTTATTTTTAAATCCATTTTGGGTTTCTCCTACCTTTATTGACTGAGGAACACTAGGGATATCCCATATCCATCCTTATTTGTCTCTTCTTCAATTTTTGAAGCCACCTCTCGGTTCCTTGGCACATTCCTTTTCCCTATGGGTAAACTTTCTCCTCCTCTTCTCTTCCTCTTAGGATTATTTATCATTTCATTGGTAAAGTTACCTATTGGATGAACCCTAGGGTGAGGGTTGGATAGATTGGGTTTATTATTTTGATGCTAGGGTTTGTGCTTTATACCGTGGGCCATATTCTTCCTTCTCTTGGAGTTTCATTTTTAGCACACCTTTGATGCAGATGTCTCTATCTTTTTCTTCTATGGAATATTATAATTAATTCTTGAGCATTCTTATTTAATTTTTAAACATTATTATTATTATTAACTGATTCTATGAATTGTTTTGGTGTTTTCATGTTGGAAAATTGGTGAAAATTGGTTTTCTATGTATCTTTATGATTATACATATATATATATATATTTGTGTGTGTGTGTGTGTGAAAATTGTATGTTTAAATTCCAATTGAACATTAATAATTAAATTTGGAGTTTTTTATAGTGTTTTTCCTTTCTTGATTGATGGTTCTTGGGGAAAGGGGATAGTGTTGTTTTTTTGTGTGGTTTGGTGTATGTAATCCCTTTCAATTAGTTGTAATTCTCTTTGTGTTTCATAAATTCAAAAATTTTCTGTTTCTATTTATTTAAATAATTATTCCATTAGAAGTGGGAATATCCAAACTTTTACAGGGTGAAAAAAGGATGGGATAACAAATGATAATGTATTTCTATAGAAATTTCCACCTTAAACCCCATATTTAAAAACAAATTTCCCCCTCCCATATTCTCTTCATTAGACTTCCTCTTTTCAAATATTTCTTCTAAAACCCCAATATTTATTAAATGGTTCCTTGGTTCCCAAATGATCATGAACATGGTTTTCAAATGAGTTTCCAAAAATTAGTACCATTTGGAATCTTTCATAAAGAAATATTATTTTACCATGGTCTATGAATTGGTATTGTGGAAAAATGTAAATTTTATTAACAATGGTTGTATAATTTTAAATATTAAGGCGTGTATGGTACTTTGAGACACTTTGGAAATTAATTTTCACTAATGGAAAAATATCATATACCCATAGTTCAAAACCATGGGTATATCCCCCAAAACAGTGGGTATAGGATATACCCACTGTTTTAAGAACCGTGGGCTAGAAATGCGTCGATATAGGTCCCCAGCCTATACCCACGGTTTTCCAAAACCATGGGTATAGGTGTTCTACCACCATGTCAATGAAATATACCCAATTTCCATGGTGACAAAGTCTTTTACCCAAGGTTTCAAAACCGTCGGTATAGATCCTAAAATAATGTAGGCAGTGGGTTTTGATCCCACCATGGGTATTGGTCTTGAAAATTTACGTATGCCCACAGTTTTCAAAAACTATGGATATAGGGGCACCTATACCTCACGGTTTTGGGTAAAACCATCGGGATAGGTCCATTTTCCAGTAGTGTTTAAACACATATGATGTTTAGGCCCTATTGAAACTTTTTATGGTTCATTGTGTGGTGGTAACCCCTTCGGTCTTCAATTTGATGAGTGGGCCTTCACATAATTGGTGTCTAGGATTAGGAAAGGTGTACATGATGGAATTTGTGAGTTGTTTTTAATTCCAAGTGTGTGATGACCACCTCATTATACATTATAATATTATCATTGGATTATTCAACATCATCTAGATGTTCAAGTGGCAATCGTATTCAATTCCCAATTATATAGAATATAACCCCATATATAATGGATAAGCTGGGTGGGATTTTTTTATTAGTGATGCAAGTTTAGAAAAGCCAGTTTGGCTATTGACTGCGGAGTTTCTCCATATGCCGGATGGTGGGCCCAAAAAAAGAACCTATTAGGATTTATTCTAGGACTGTATAATAAATTCCCATGATTGAATCTCTGTATGAACCAACTTTTTAATAACACAATGGTTATCTAGTTTGTCATTATCTATCTGCCTTTACATTGACTACTCTATTGTTCTGGTCTGTTGGATATTAAATGATAATAGTATTTAGATTAAATTTTATTTTTTTATTTCATTAATTGGGTTCTAATTATACATGGTTTTTGTATTCAATATAGTTTTTCAATAATAAATTTTCATAAAATGGAAAAAAATATGTTTTGTTTTCATAGAGGATTTATGGAAAGTGGTACTATTTTTCTTGAAGGAAAAATCCATATTTTTCTAAATGTGTTTACTAATTATAATTTATGGACTACTTTGGGAATGTAAATATATGGATTCTGTTTTTCATACATACTATGATTTCTTGTGATCACATCCTACTTGTGCCACTCAATGTTGGATGACCAAATGCATTTTATAGGTTCATTTTTGTTCTGGTTTGCATTTGGTGTGGGCTACTTATTATAGATGGTGGTCACCAAGATATCACATGGAGATTTGTTTTAGAACTAGTATTATTTCAATATTTCATATTCTTTGGTTTTATGTTTTTCCACTACTGTTGTACCTGGATACATTTATATATTTATTTATTCCATGGTATATTTGACTCTCTTATTTATGTTTTGTACTATGGTTTTTTATTTATTGATTATTTTTGGACTAAATCATTTCTAATGGATTTATCATTCATTCACATAACTAGTTTCCATCTTAGGCGGATTAGGAATGACTCTTGGTAATTATTGTGATGTGACTTTACTGACCTGTTCATGGTCGACCAATGTTGATTCATGAAAACAATGATCTCAAAGTAAACCATAGTTATTTGGGGGAATCAGGTAGATTTAATAAATGAATGTCAGGTATCTAGAGGTAGGTATGTGAAGTACGTCTTAAAATGTTTCTCATCTTGAGTGTCAAGTTACCCAAGGAGGTTCAAGACATGGGTATTTTTTGTCTTTGATTTATGTGATTTGGGGAATACCAATGTAAGTGAATCGGTGCAACATGGTGAGATTTCATAGAGTAGTGAACCATGTGGAGATCAAGTGCACGATTAAAGATAATTATAATGGTTGTTTTTTTCTAGTTTCATGGTCTTCCCCACTATGTTTTTAGGTTATTAATGGCCACTATTTCCCTATTTCATGAATTTTTTATGTGATTTATGTTTCGGTATGGTTTTAGTTAGTGTGAGGGAATTTCTAAAATGGAAAATAGTTTTTGGAAATGTCGTTTTCAAAAAGAGGAAATTATTTTTGAGACATAGTTTTATTTTAATAGTGGGTTTTTTTATTTTATGTAGAATGGAAAAGGAATTTGTTATTTTGTAATTAGTCTTAGAATAAGGTGGATTGGAATTTGGAATGGAAAGGGTGGTTTTTGAAAGATGATTTTTGTTCTGTTATATGGTGTTTTGAATAATGAGTTTTTTTGGTATGGAGTGTCCCTTTTTTGGATGAATTTTATTTTGATGTCGTTCTATTATTTAGGTTATACTTCCTAGAAGGTTAAATAAGGTTTCTAATGAGTCTCACCCAGTTTTTTCCCCACCCAAGGTCCCATTGGAGTGGAAGATTTGATTTATTCTGTATTTTTAATATATTTCTATAGTTAATATAGTCTATTTTAATCTAGAAAATGGATTGAGTAAGTGAAAGGTGTTTTTATATCACTGTGAACCCCAAAATCTATAATGGTGCAAGATGATTTGGGTTTGTTTGAGGGACATATCCTAGATTGGTGGAAGGTGATCATCACACCATCATTGTAAGATATAATTTCATTCAAATTATTTTAAATAAATTTAATACAATTTTTTATAACATATGAGGTTATGGTGGTGAAGCTGGAATAACTCTTGGGAATTCAACATGGTCAATGGGTAGTGAAGGCCTATGTTGATCAATTTTAAGAGATGATATCATTTTATCCCAAGATAACGTCAAAGTATTAGTTAAACATTCTCGTAAGATAACCTCAAATGATTAGCTAAAATTCCTCTCTTTGTGTGGTGTCTTCTTCCTAATACTAAGGAGTGATTTCTCTTATCTGGGAAATTTCCATTCACATTGCCAGAGGATGAGGAATTTCTGGCCAAGATAGTTCTGATAGTGTAGGATATGGAAGTGATCACTCATGATGGTTCCACATCTGGTGAGAACTATGGTCTATATTATCTTATTCCAGACAAGTCTCCTTTGATTATTCTTTTTTCTCATTTAGAGAACCATTCACTTGTGTACAACCAGTTTGGTTAGTTTTGGGATTTTGAAGTTGTATTTCGGTAATCCTCATAAGGATTGTCATTGGTGTGTCCATTTGGGTAACCTGGATATGTTCTTAAAGAATATTTTTCAAAAGATTCATTCTTATTATGAGGATACCAGCTCTTAAATACGGGGTAGAAGATGCTTCAGGGCACCTGGGCTTTAGCAAAAGGCCTCAAAGTGAATCTCTTCATACAATCTGGATTCACATGTAGAGTAGGATTTTGTTGGCCCAAATTGTTTTCTGAATGATAGATTTGTGATGTTGTTGGTTTTACTTTTTTGTTTCGTTTTTTGTAAACTATTCTTGTTTTAGTTATCTTCATAGCCTTGTATTCTTGGAAGTTTCTATAGTGGTTCTTTGAGGAAGATATTCATTAACTGGTTCTCTTGTTCATGGGTCAATTTTGGATTTTTTTTTTGTTCACATTATAAATAATGTTCATGTATTTTTTAATTGATATATTTTTGTTTAGTTCAATATTTTTTTTAGGATTCATCCTTTGGAGGTTCTCATGTTGGTCTCCTTATACTATTTGGGTACTAAATCGTGGGGTGCCCCATCATGGATCATCTGGTGGTTCCCCCTAGTTCCTTTAAAATGTGGCATATGGTTGAAAGGTCACACAAATGTCCACTATTTGGTTTGGCCTCATTGAGTTTCAAGTTATTTTGTTGTTCATATGGATTGGTCACATTATGGGGGTAGACAGTTTTTATGGTGAGGAGAATTATCACACCCTGGGCCTAGTTTTCTTATAGTTTTATTTATTTCATGATGTTTTGTATTTTTTAGGTATGTTTGAGTTACTAATGATAATTCGTGTGTTTTAGAAGTTTTGGGGTGTTTTTGGACTTATGCACAGTAATTTTGAACACTTTAGGAAGAAATCATATAGATGGTGAAGTTTTTTGGTGTTTTCTGTTCAATTTTTTCTTGCACAGTTTCTATGGCATGGAATTTGCATTATTTTTTCCAAACCATGTGTGGAAAAATAGAAGATTTTTGGAATCTAGTAGTGTATGAGGTAAGGCACACGATATGAACATGGTTAGGAGAAATCATATGAAAATCATGCAAGCAGGATATTCTATTTTAAAATAACCATTTTTCAAGGTTGGTTCATGGTTTCCCAAACCATGTGTCCATCCTATATGGGTGTTACATATCTCTATTAATGTGTGCATAGTTCATACACAGTTTGGAAAACTGTGCGGCCAAACCATGCGACTTACCCAGTTTCATAAAAAGTTGAATTTCTATCTTTTCCCCTATTTATTTACAAACCCATTTAGAATTTCTCCTCACTTTCTAGAAATAGGAAGACTAGAGGGATTCCAAAACCCACTTTCATTGTCACTCCATCCATTTTTTGAAGCTCCATAAAGGTTCTTAGGTATGTTCCTTTGGTATTTGGGTCAATTTTCTCCTCCTATTCTCGTCATCAAATGATTCATTTTTCTTTATTGGCTTAGTTCCCTCTTGGTCGAACCCTAGGGTGAGGTTTGGCTAACTTGGGTTAATTATTTTTAGGTTATGTTGTGTGGTTAATACATTGGACCATCTTCATTCTTATTATAGATCTTTTTTGCTTTCTTACCCCATTGAGGTGGGTTTCTTAATCCATTTCCTCTAAAAAAATTCTATTTGATGTATGATATTTCCTTGTTTTCTTAAATGTTTTTCATAATATTTTTATTTTTTTATTAAATGATTTGGTGTTTTAATGTTAGAAAATTTTTGAAAAATTGTTTTTAAAGGATCTCTATTATTATTCCTATATATATTTGTATACAAATTGTTTAATAAAATTATAATTGATCATTAAAATTAAAATGGGTTTTTGGGATGGTGTTTGGACTTCCATTAGTTTTGAAAGTTGGGGAAATGGGAAAGTGTAGTTTGTGTGTGTGGTTTAGTGCTTGTATGTAAACCATAGTAATTAGTTGTAATTATATTAGAGATTCCTAAATTGGAACCTTTAGTGCTTTCAATTAGTTTTTCATTATATGTGGTCATATACTGATGTGCATGGGGTTAACATATAGATCAGCTCACAAATGATATTGGATTTCTAAAGAAATTTACCCCATAATCAAAAAAATTCAAAAAAGATTTCCCATTCCCTTTTTCACTTCCTTAGCCTTCATCTTTTCAAATGGTTAATCTAAACCCCCAAAATTTCATAAATGGTTCCTTGGTTCCCAAATGATCACAAATGTGGGTTTCAAGTGTGTTTCCAAAAACATTTCCCATTTGGAAACTTCCAATCATAAATATTGTTTTATCTTGGTTTCGAAATTGGTTTTGAGGAAAAATTCTTTTTCCTTTAGAATGGTATTATAATTGTATTCCAAAGGCCTAATTTGTACATTGATACATTTTGGAAATTCATTTTAAACTCATATGATGTGTAGTCATATTTGGCACTTTCTAATGTGCATTGAGTGATGGGAATCCCTATAATCATTTTTTCGATGAGAGGGTCTTCACATAGTTGGTGTAAGGGATTGGAAAAGGCATGAATGGTGGAATATGTGAGTTATGTTGAATTTCAAGTTTGTGATGAACTACACATTCCCCTTTATATTATTATAATAGTACTCCTACATGTAGTCTATAGGGTATACTTAAAATTTAATTTTATTATTGATTACATGTATTGGGACAACCAAGATAAGGGATAGGAATGGTGGGATAAGAAACTTGTGTGGCTAGTTTAGATCATCCAGGTTGGTTATTGACTGTGGAGATTCATCATACGTAGGCAGAAGGGTCTGAAGAAAGCATGTCCATGTATTTTTTTATAGGAGTTTAAGAAATTACCATTGATACCTGTCTGTATGCTACTAATTATTTTAAAACACTATATTTATATGGTAATTTATTATCTTACTTCTTTCACTTTTACTACTCTTTTGTTCTCGCATTGTTTGATATTCCTTACTGCTAGTTTTTATTTTGATTGTCATTTTATTTAATGAATTGGTTGGTTTGTACTTTTAAATGGATTTTGATCATAAAAATTAGTTTTAAATGATAAATATTTATTAAAATTTAAGAAAAACATATTTTGTTTTCAAAGTGGATTTCTAAAAAATATTACCATTTGTTTTTATGGAAAAAAACATGTTTTCCTAAATTTATTTCAAAACTATAATTTAGGTGATTTTTTAGGAAATGAAATGTATGGAGTATATGGTGCTTAAATAATTAGTTTTTTTATTCTTACACACTCGGCACTAGTTTTTTTACCTATGAGGATTAGGAACGCCACTCAAGCATTTTCATGGGTCTTCTCGAGTGACCATTTTAGGGTCATCCCGGGTTTGTTCGTGATAAGATAACCCTTCCTTCAAGAGGTTCTCAGGGAAACCAATGAAAAATGATTCATGTTTTAAAATATTCCATGCTAGAACATGTATATTTCTATTTCAACATTTAAAGGTCCGTGGAACCCATTTAGATCCCCACTAAAGGGAATCTATTATTAATTTCTACAATGTAATGATAGTATGATGTATATACATTGTTAGATCCATAAATGAAGAAATAATTTATCAAAAGTGATTATTTAATTTCATCAATGATTTACAAATAATATATGAAAATCCTATGCTTTTTCTCTAAAATTTATCCATTATATATATTCTTTGATTCAATTCTATTGATCATGGAATGTAACATCATGTTGATATCAGATTAATCATTAATCATTTCCAAATTAAGTGTTGGGAATTCTCCATCTAATTCTTTTGTTGGTCCCGGAATATATTTTATCTATCTATAGAAAACATCATTACATTGGTAGTCCAATATATTTCTATATTAAAATATATTATTTTGAGATTAATCAGTTATGATACTACTGTATATGTGATTTTCTTCTTTCCATAGAGGTGGTTTTGTGTGGATTCATACATAATTGTAAGAATGTAGGATAACATGAAATGTGTATATATGTATGTTACTATGTACTAACCTAATTAGTATATATGACTCATGTTTATGAAATATATACTAATAAATAATATGGTATTTTTTAATCTATGTTTTTTGTAGTGATTTAATTCACTTGTTTTGGGTATAATTATAAAATATAGATTATGATTAAATATGTTTTCATCATAGAATTGGAATTATATTGGTTGGAAATAATGATAGGTATGTAATATAAATTATCAATAATAAATAAGAATGTGATTTTCTATGTTTAATTATTATATAAATTATATTAGATTTATGATTATGTGAAATGGAATGTGCATGCTTCTGTGATTGTAATGCCATCATTGATATAAAAATATAACAATTATTAATACCATTCTATTGAAATTTTTATGAAATTCTACCACAGGTTGAGCTATATTACTAGGGGTTGGGGAGACAGAGAATGTACTACCAAATGTATCTCAAGAACCCCTTATAGATGATCCTATTATGAATATATTTGTGTGTGTGATAAAATTAGTGGATAATAGATTGTCCCAAGGAAATTATATAGTACCCAAATACATATATGAGTTCCAAATATATAATTCACTTACTTAAAAGGTGAAATAATTTTATCTCTATCATAAAGGATGTTATAGAGAAGATATATATGATATTTGATCTTATTATTACCCTAAATAATATGCATATGAGGATTCCATTGTTTATTCTAGAGGTGAAATCATGAAATAGGTTGGATTTTTTGGTTCTGACCATGCAGTGAGGGGATGACATTGATAGATTTTAGAATTTAGTTTATGAGTAATGTTACATGGAGATCTAATGATGGATATGTAACGTATGTTTATAAAATATTATATGTGATATTTGACTTTGTTTGATTATCTAGGAGACTAATAGACATGTCTTTGATTATTATGAAACCTAGTAGGTATGAGGAAATAAAGGCTCATTGGACTGAAATTAGGATATGATTGCTGATATGATCTTTAGTGAGGTAATTTTTTCTTTTGACTTATATAGAATTGCTAGATGAGGTGATAACGGTTGTCCATGATTTATGTGGTGGTTATTGAGAAAGTGGGACATCATTGATAAATTAATCAAGTGGTGGATCATTATAATGCTAGAAGAGGTGATTAAAGGAATTTTTTCCGAGTGGAAAATGACTGGATAATAAGAGTATATGATCTTTTCTAACTATGCCGGCAAAATATCCATTAGTATGTTTTTATTATAATCAATCAAGGTATATTAGATTAAATTTTTTAAAATATTAATGGGATTCATATATATATATATATATATATATTTATGGTGGGGAACATAAAATATTTCTTTCCCGAATGAATGAAAATGAAAAATGAAAGTCATCAAGAAAGATGTAGGGCTTATGATCATGGAATAGGAGATCTATATTGGTTCATGAAAAGGGTTGAACTAAAAGGTCTTGTTATAAAGGTATTTTGATATTATATAAGACATAAAAATATTTATTTGTTTCATAGTACATGTTTTATTAGGGAGAAGGTGTATGATAGATTTATTATGTTAATAAGGAACTAAAAGTCCCCAGATCGGAATCATCGATAGTATGATCTATGATTTTTGTAATCTTGAAATTTTATAGTCTGTTACTTGATATGGTTTCATTGAACTTATTAAATTTAAAATACAATACTGATTAATTTTTTTCTGATATTGAATAATATTAATGACTTTTAATAATATATAATTCTCTTTGTAAGAGGGTGGAATAGGTCAAGAGATATCAAGCATCCACTATCAATGTGGGTAACTATAAATATGATAAGTTTTGACATATCCCTTAACATGGAAATGTATGATTGGATTTGGGAATATGTGTCATAATATTAGTTTCTTTTTTCATTTATTACATTATCTAGTGATTATTTTATCATATTTCAGTATTCCATACAATAGCTATCTTTGGGCGGTTTTGATATATCATAGCACTAGTGAATAGTATAATTAATAAATCTAAAGAGGAGTAAGAGAAAAATGTTTTCCGTCCTGTCCCCAATTGATGCCGAGATAAGTTTTTTGAGGAATTTTATATATATCCTATAGATAGGGAGTTGCATTTTATTATAAAATTGATATTAATGGTGAATATAATAACATAGATATTATAAACTATATTTTCAAAATTTAATGTTTTTTTAATAAAATATATTTTTATACCACTCGAGATTAAAATAAAGAAAATGAATATTAATTTACATTATAAATGATAGTTGAAAATGAAGGATGAATATATTAAATAATATTAATTCTACCATAATGTGAAAATAAAAACACATAAACAATAAGACTAAAATCATAAAGTATTCTTCATCATAGGATACCATGAGAATCATATTTTTGAGTATAATTATTGAATAAAAGACATATATTAAAAAATTGATAGAAATATTGCGGAACAAATGAGGAAATAGAATTTATTATTTTATAGAACATTGTAAGGTTATTTATAGGAAGAGAAAAAGGTAATGTGATAGTTAAATGAGCAATTGTCATATCTATTTTATAACCATTGAAGGTTAAAATTGTATAAACGTTTAGATTTCCATTATATAGACACTGATAAAAAATTTCTAATTCTCGTTAGATGGAGAATTTTTAAAATTTATTAAGAATAATTAAATACTAGATTTTAAATTAAAAATATTTTTTATGTTTCAAAATATGTTTTATTTATGGGTTGAATATATTTCTTCGACATGATTTTTTTGATGTATTTATTTAATTATTAAATATTTTCTATATTATTATTTATATTAATTTTATGTATACAAATTTATATTTATTATTATTATCATCGTATAAATAAATATGGCATGGCATGACATAAAAATGTGTTTTTTTAATTAAATAAGATAATCACCTAGAAAAAAAATATATTATTTTTAATACACTATATTTTTATACAAAATATTAAAATTTAATAATTTTATATTTATTTTTAATATAATTGAACTCATATTTTGATTTATCAATCAAAATAAGAATTAATATATATATTTTAAAAATTACAAATGGAAATGTATGATAGTAAATGGTAAATGTGATGTAAATTGACTGTTTTTATTAAAAATATGTCGTAAAAGTTTATAAATGATTTTTTCATTTTCATTTTAAGGATTTAAAACATTTAATTTGAAAATTAATTGTTTAAATTAATTTTGTTATAATATCAGTGATACATTTGAATTTGAATTCCATTTTAAAATAAGGGCTCAGGTTCAAATTGATCATTGAAAAAAATTATTGAATATGTGACTATGAAGTTATTGATGTCATATAAAGAATATAAAACTTGTTAAAATGTTATGCAAATATAAAAAAATTATTTTGGAAGTCAATAGTTGAATTTAAATAGGTTAATGATTGAGTAACACATTTGAAATAATTTTTAAATGAAGTGTTTAAGTTCAAATTGAATTCTACAGCCCATTAATAAAATTATTCCCCATATTTTGTTGAACATTTAAAAAAAATATATAATATGATGAGACACTTAAAATATCAAATAATTTTTAACTAATTGAAATAAATTAATTAATTTTTCAAGATAATTATCAGAATTCTAATGCAATGCTAACTTACTTTTTTCACATATTTTAAAAAGTAATAAATGGTGTGTAATGTTTTATAAAGGGATATGGTTGGGAAGAGATAATGATATGAGATATCTCATATGATAGATATGATTTATAATAAATTATAAACCTATTTAAACAATAATTCTAAAAATCTAAAAATATTTGTTAAACTCAAATTTCAGGATTGACCTTGAAAAATCATTAGCAATTGGATTTTATGTTAAAATTTATATATAAATTAATAATTAAATAATAAAAATATTCCTTGAGGCCTATTTAAATGAATAATTTATCACCAAATATTCTATTATCTATTTATTGTTCACATTCCACTCAAAATATAAATCATTAACCATTAAAGAGTTAATATGTTCAAATATTCCACTAAATATTGTCTATAAAAATACCACTCATCCATCCATTACAGATGACAACTAATGATTATATTTTTCTCCATAAACTATTTAAATATCATCCCATGCCAACCATTCTCCAATATGATCGCCTTTTGTAAGATGACCCAAAAAGAACATTATAATATTTTATATCATTGTCCATGTATATAAATAAAACATCATAAACAAATCACAACCATAGAACCCAAATGTTTAGGGATTTTTTAGGTTATAGGTTATACCATCAAACGTTATAAGACAGCATACATTCTTCCATAAGATTTATGCACCCAAGAATATAATCTAAATATATCTTACATGATATGATTTTTCAACACCTAGGGAAATAGAAACATACTAAATGGTTGATCTCAAATACTATTTAAGGTAGAAACATATCAATGATTCCTAAAGGATTTATCACTAGATATTACACAAATGAGAAAACATGAACTTGGAAAACTGGATTGATTAACATAATAAGATCCTAGAATTTTAAGAAGTGTTCAAAAGTCATTATAGAATAATCATTGATCATATTATAGAAACATAGAACCATATAAGTATTATCATTAAAGCATAAAATATACCATGACACTATAATTTCTAATCATAATACAATAAACTCAATACATGGTGACATAAATCATGATTCATGAACAAATATAAGGAAATTAAATTGAATATATGCCAAACAAATCATCTGAGACCATTATAACATTATTAACATATATAATCACATCATTTACACACATAACATTATGAATAAGTCTAGTCACAACATTTCCATATAGAAGATTATGAAACTAGATGACCATATCTTTTCCATAGATGACAAAATGATCCATTGAGAAATAAACATTTATCCAATATAATATATGTATAGATAACTCAAATCTCAACCATTGCATAAATATAAACCTTATATTTTTTTCACATAATATTGACCATATATAATATAATTATTAACAGACAAAAATAATGTGCGTTAAAAACATCTTTATGTCATAAGAGGTAGAATGTATATAGAGATTAGATATAATGATAACTAAAATTTAGTATCCCAATAAAATTAAATCATAATATAATTTATATGGTGATACATGAATATTAATAAATTTTAATACATGAGTACTCTTCTAGGGAGAGAAATTAAATTTGGAGAGATATCCTGAAAAATATTATATTTTCATTCTGGTGACATGGTCTTAAATATAATGATCTAAATCGATTTAAAAATAAATACAGAAAATTGAAAAAAAAACATATAAAAAATTATTTTAATGATAAATATCAAAATATTGAACTTAGAAATGAAAAAATCTCGAAGTAAAAGAAACATTGAGTGAAAATAAAATAATTATGAAAGGGGAAAGAAATAGTTTTAAGAATTTTTAATATTTTAATGTTACCCACATTGGTTAAAAATAGATAATTTTTTTATTTGGCTTAATTAAAAATATGGTATTTATATAATTTAATACATATTTGAATTTATAAATAATAAAAATAATTTTTTTTGTTGAATGATTATATATTTGAAAGATAATTACTTATGGTAGAAATTGCAATATATTTGTTATAATTATGTAACTGTTTGAAGTAGGAATCATTCAAAATTTTGATTTTTATAATGAAATTTAAATTAATTTGATTATAAAAACATATATATTATATTATTTATATGATGAAAAATAAAAAAATCATATAATAAAATAATTATATGAAATATTACAACTCAATGAATGAATATTGAGTAAAGAGAACCCCTAACATAGATCCTTACTTACTCAAGAATGGTCTAACACATTGTATAATAAAATCTATTTTATTTTTCACAGATTCCATAACCATTTTAAAATTTATTTTTATTAATATTATTGATTTATATTAATATATACATATTTATTAGTCATTAATTGTTAATATTAATATTGTAGTTTTTATTGTTTAATTATTTCCACTCATTCTTCGATAAGGAAGTCTCAAAATATTCCATGTAATAATCTTCACATCACATGTATAGTTTTCATGGAAATTATATAGATGTCTTTGATATATTTATATAGTACCATGATTATTTAATTAATTTTAAGATAATAGGTCATAAAGGATCGTCATAAATTCTCACTTTTTATGAATACAAAATTAACAAAAAATTATTTTTTAATTAATAAAAGTATATATAGTTCCACTTTTTAATTATAAAAAAACATAAAATCATCATTAATATCAAATATTACCATAATTTATTTTCTTTTAATCTTTAATGATGTAAGTTTCATATCATTAATCACTTATGTGTTGAACTAGGCCAAAACAATAATGTATTATAAAAAATGAAGAGGTGTTAATATGTTTCATTATTATTGTAATATCAATTTTATATAAGAATAATGAAATCAATTACATGTTTTTAATGTGATAAATAATATTCTAGAATTTTTTGATGATGTGTTTAAATAAAATGAATAAGGAAAATTAGGTACCTATATTGATGAATGGAGCCTCCCCTTAAGGAACTTCATTAAAATAGAGGGTTTCAATCCTTATTATGAGTAGTATTTTGAAAATGAAATACAGTATTATTGTATATTTAAACAAGGTAAAAAGTTTTGAGAAAAATTAATTATAGGTTTTTTTGGGAAGGGTATTGGAGTGGTCTTTTAAAATATAAGGTTGGGTGGTTTTTCTACAGAAAATCATTTTCAATGTGTAAGAAATGTAATTTTGAAAGAAGTTATTATAAAAAAATGTATAGAAAAATGAGAAAATGGAATGAATTAATTTTTAAACAATAATGTTTAGATATGTTTCAGAGATATTTTATTACCTTACTCCAAATTTTAACATTTTTACATAATTTGACTTTATAAGATCATAACTCAATTTATAACTCTATAACTTTTTTTTAGTTAGAAAAAAAGGAATTGAAATCATTTCGTAATTTCAACATGAAGATTCCAAATTATAATTATATTAGATTAAATTCATTTTATAAAAGTGATAAGATTTCATTTTGAAATAAAAACATATAATGTATAAGAACTATGTTTAAAAATCTAATTTTAAACATTAAATGAGTTCATTCTCAATTATTTCCAAGTAATTTTAAATAAATTTGTATTCATTTATTTATATATGTGTATAAATAATAAATTTCATTAAAATGACTATTTAATGATATAAAATATATTATACATAAATATCAACATAATAAAACAAATAATAAGAAAAAAACATTTTTAAATCTATTTTATTATATAAATAAGTACATATTTATAAAATACTATCATCTACTTACAAAAACTATTAATATATTTTCATAATAATTGAGGGTGAGATTTTAAATAGAGTTTGTTAGGGTTTTTCATTAAGTTTTAATGAATATCATAGTGATTTCCCTTATCATAATGTTTTACCACATGTGATTCTCCTCATCCATACTTATTGACATTTAACTAGGGCTTAGTCAAGCTAAAAACCTAGTAATGCTACCACATATCCATGCTTATAAAAATAATCCAAATGAATACGACTTCTACTACTTTAATCCTAAACATCATAATTTTCATAAAAATTTCACAGTGTTATTGTTTCTATTTATGATCACTATATCAATAACTATATTATAGAAATCACATATAAAAATTATATTAATTATGTGACCAATAAAATTACATCAAATATTATAGTAATGTTTCCTTATTAATCACGACAATATTCAGGGAAAAATATTTATGATGACTACACATCTCTAATAACCATTTGTAACCAACTTCCAAATAAAAATTATGATCCATTTTCTATTTCCATATATAAATTTATATACAACACTAAAATAATTCATCCAATTTCATTATTTAACATTTCCAAAATATATAAAATATTTTGTATTTTTTAATAGTTATACTTGATGATGTCATCACCATAGGAGACTAAGAGGATAAATACATCATGATCAAAATATTTAAATTTAAATCTGGTTTTATTCCTCTTTTAATTTGGCTAATTATGTTTTATATATTATGTTATTTAAATATTTTAAATAATGATGTAGTGGTAAGGTATCCCTTAGTGAATGTTAGTGATGCATACAAAACTCTTCCCACCACTAATTCGATGGATGGTTTGTCACCATATATTTGGATTCTTTTCTTGTTTGCTTAGTTTTGAGTGAGTAAATTATTTTCATTCCCCCTATATTCCATGGGTGTCATATTTTATTTCCTATAATGGATTTTTTCCTGTTTTCTTCTCTTTCAACTGAATCTCATCCAAACCTTATTTGGGGATTCTGGTGGTGTGTCTAGCTGTTTTTGGGTATATTCTTAATTGAATGTGTATTATATTCTTATTCTATAGATCTAAGATGGGTTAGTGTTTCTTGTTACTTTTGGGATACATTAGTAATGTATAAATTTTCTCTTCAGTGATTTCATATTTTGATTCATTTTCAAGGTATTTTATTTTAATTTATCCCAATATTAGTGCTTGTTTAGAGAGGACATTATCAAAAATCCCTATTTGTGTCTAAGTTCATTTCACTGAGATTTTTTTTCATAATTTGGGATTTATTCCTAAGAAATTAGGTCCAATACATCATTAAATCCTAGTTGTTGTGAGAGCAATGATCTCAATATGTGATGTTTTTAGGGTACCATTATGGTCATATTACCATCATAATTACCTTATTTTGGATTCATGGTTGTATTTTTTTCATCTAGTTTCCATATATCTTGTTTATGTATTCTGCCTTATTATTTTATGTCTTTTTCTCATGATATTATAATGACTATTATCATTGATTTTCAAGGATTGACTAAATATTGTGTTTCACTAGTCACTGTTGTTGATTAGAAATTGATGGTTCGTTTTTATAAGCTATTCATATATTTATAAAAGGAAAATACTTTATAGAAATTTTTTCCATACTATTTTATCAAAATGAAATCTTGAATGGAGATATATATTTTTGAGATAGATTAGTCTTCATTATGCTTTGTCTTGTTTTTCCTCAGTTTATTTTCTATTCTGTTTCTCTATTTGTGCTATTATGTCTTTAAATTTTCATCATGATGAAGAATCGACAAATCTTTTCATCAAAAAATATGTTAATATAATGTCTCCCCTTTTCTTTAATGAAACCCTTCTTCCAAATATAGTTGAGTTGGTTTTTTGGTGATGTTATGAGCGTATGGATTCCAATACCCATTTGATGAAAGTTTAGACGAATGGTTATTGGATCCATGCATTTTTTTTCATTAGGAAAAACCATTGAATATGTGATGTATCAGTCCTGGAGATATCAAACTATGAGGTACATATTTTCTAATTTTAGTTTTTTTGTTTCTATTTTGGTTCGTTTATATTAGTTCAACTCGTTTTTCATTGATGGTTTCTAATAATGTTATGCTGATGATCATGGAATTTACTTGTCAGATGTTCAAAAAAATCCAAAAATAATAGATGAGGTCTATAATTAATTATATATTGATTATATTCATTTATAGGTATGACATTAATGATGGATGGAAAGACAAAAGGTGGAAAAATTATGAGGTGTGTGTGGATTTGTTTGGGATTTCTAAAGCAACAGTCATGTGCTTTGATAGATTCCAACACATTAACTTTTTTTTCTATTGGAGGGGAAGAAGGTAGAACAGAATAATATTCTATAGATTGAGGTTTGTCTCGTGATTTTTGGTTTTTTATATATTTGTGCTATTTGGTTTTTGTGTTGTTTCGGTTATTCCGTTGGTTAATTGGTAATTGTCTTTTGTTCACCTCTATGTGGTTTACACATTTTCGAATTGAGATGTGAAATCCATCATGTTAGATGATTTTCTATATTTCATGGACTCATAATGTACTATGTGTTAGGGACGTTATTATTTAATATAGTTTTATATGGGATATAGAGGCCCCATAGACCGTTCTTAGCCTCATTGAATCTATTATAGGCCTTTGTATCTTCTACTATATACATGAAAACTATCGTAAATATAGTTACAAAATTATACTTCATATATATTTCTTATAATGTACTATTATTTATAACATTTTATATTAGTATATATCACTATAATGAAAAAAGTGAATCTTCATTTTAAAACTTTATTGTTTGGATGACAATATATACAACACTTATGATTTATTAAAATTAATTTAACTAAACATTTATGGTTTTACATCCACCATCTAAAAAATCACTATAAATATTTTACAGTTGTAATAAAATCCTATGGTTATAATTTTATCTCATTAAATATTCATGTTCCCAAGTATGTTATTCAATTTTTTATTTTTGTACATAATTTTTACGTAGTGAGTTTTCTTATAATGTCGTAATTTATTTCTATAAGCCACAATATCTACTAGTTACTCGTAATTAGATAGATCATAATGCAATTTGATAACCTCTTACTTCAGTATATGTTATGGTTTGGGTTTTTACTTATACAAATGTGATACATAGGACATGTCATGAACATTTCTTAGCTTTTGGAAAGTATGTATTGATATATTAGTGTCCCTATATGATCAATAACATCAAAGGGGATTTCGTATATTAGGATATATTTTAACTTATGAAAAAATCTCATTATCCCCTTCCATAGTGATATTGAAGTTAAAAATACCTTATCTAAAACAAAAAATTGAAATCTTATCAATAATTATAAGTATTTATATTATTTCTACATTTTTATAATTTATTATTTCCAATAATGGTTCCAAAAAATCTTTCTTCTTTTATGACTGATTCATAAAAGATAAACATCTCATTCCAACATCATTCTAGATTTTTAGAGTTATACAACACTTCTCATATATACACTTATATGGTTCCTTTTGAATTATTTAATATAAAATATTGTTATATAAGAAATATATTAGAGAAAGTTTTTAATACTATCCTCCTTTACAATACATCAAGTAATATTTTATCATATATTGAAATTTTCAAATGGTCTTTAAAAATTTACCATCATTTTGAGGATGATATTAAATGGGAATGTTCAATTATATATACAATTCTTCATAAACCCATCCCCAAAGCATTGAAGTAAATTTTGGATATTGATTATATATAATTGGATTTGGTATAATATAATTCCATAAAAATTCATGTAAGTATTTCATGGAATGTTGAACAAGTAAGAAGTATTCTCATAATAAATGAAGTCTCTACACTTTCAAGTTGATTAACCATAATTCCGTTATTTATTGTTCAAGGTAATATTTATAATGGAACATATGGTTGTATTCTTCTATTTTCATATGTCTATAGGAAATGGTTATATTGTCTCATTATACAATATATGTTTAGAAATAACATTATATTAGACCAAGAATCAAGATATATACACCACAATATTTCACTACACATTATCTTACCAAATGTTCTCCATTAGATCTCAATATATCTTTGTGCATCATGGGTGATTACATATTGTTGAGTTATTTAAATCAACTAAAATCTACTGATTTAGTTATGGAATTGGTTGTAACTATATTTGTTTTCATAATATTATTATTCTATGTTGTTTTAAGGATGAACTCTTGTATATATCCCAAAACGTTTGGATGTAAATTTATATATTCTCATATTATTTTAATCTCATCAATTTTAAGTTCTTACCCATCCATTTTATCTAGGTATCCATATTTATTGGTTATTAGGGGAAATGTTAAGGAATTAGTTTCTAAAGTGATTTTATAATCATCCATGAACCTATATATGATTATGATATTATTTGATATATGAAATTAGATTTCCATATCCGATCAATTGAAACGAGATTATTGTAATGAGTGTTAATCCATGACCAATGACAAACGAATGCAACTAATGGGTGAATAATTTTATCTGAAAAAAGTTTCCTCCCACAAACAATAATATATGTATATTTAGGTAATAGGTATGTTGTCATCATATCATTGGGTGTCTTAATAGATTACTCAATATCCATTCATTGATGATGGGAATCATTAATCTTATAAAACTTCTAACATATGATGGAATGTGAAGAGGTGAAATAAAATGACACTGTCGTATTTGTCGAGTAGAAAATAAGTTTACTTTTCACCACATAAATTAATTTATTTACATCAATGGAATTAATTTCATAATATATTCCTTCGTGTATTAGTTTAAGAAGTTATTGATGTTGATTTTCCTTATCCTTTAATGGATTGATTCTTTAATTATCATAAATACAGTATTATTTACATTTAAATAATTAATGTGTGGGTGGTGTATTAGTAATAATTTTCATCTCAAACAATGATTTAAATATCCATTTCATGTCACTAAAATGATCACTTTCTTTATGACCTACTCATCTATAATAGAAAAACAAAATATTTTTTTCATTGAGACAATATAATGCACACTTCCTCACATATTTTCAATAAGTTGGTATTTGAATCCTATTTAATATATGATAATTAACAACTAAATATCCAAGAAACATCATTTTCCATTCCTTATCACAAAATCCAAGAACACAATGAGAGATACCAATTTAAAATTCTCACTTAAGATCACTTCAAAAAAATCATCAAAGAAACCAAACATGATTATATAAAATTAGTTTTAGAGATGTGGTTCTAATAAAACAACTGAAATAATTTTTTAACATTTGGGATTCATGATAAAACATTATGAATACATTACAAGCCATAGGAATTTTTCATCATCAAAACAAATATATTAATCATTATTTTTATCATTCTCATGGACTTCCCACTCCATTTTTATATGTTGTGTATATGTATTTTATATTTAAAAAACTCTTTTATTAATCACAATCCACTCCTTGGAACCAATTTCATCCCCTAGCCTCATTTTAAGGATAAAAATAAATAATTGGTCCACTCTAACTTCCAAATTATAAATAAATAAAAATAAATTTTCAGGATATAATATTTGAAGAACCTAAAATGTGTTTTCTATTATGTTGATACAATTCCCAAATAGTAGTAAATTAAATGATCAAATCAAGGATAATAGTAGTTATTTTTTTAAGGACCTAGTAGTGTGTTTTTTCTTCTTTCCTGAATTTTGGAGATGGGTGAAATTTTAGTTATTACTCATAAACTATGATAGCATGGAAATGATGTTTTTTAAATGAAATCTTGTGCTTTTCTTTTGTTATTTTTGGGTCAATTATATAATTTTATATCATATTCATCATTTAATAAATTCCTATATGTTTTTTCAATTTAATAAAACCCAAATTATTAACATGACTTATAAATAATAATATTTTAACAAAATAGATGTAAAAAATAATTTTAATATAAAAAATAAATAATAAGATGTCTTACACAATAACACCATTTTTTTGATATTATTCTATTTCGGTTCTACATATGATTCATTATGTTTTATTTTATTATATTTCTAAATAAAATACAATATATTAACTAAAATATTATCACATACCAACTCATATTACCCAATATTATGATATTTAAATTTTACAACATGTCACTTGATTAAACATAATAACCCAAAAATAATTAACACTCCCAAAACCCAAATAATTAGTGACCTTGAAGACTGGATACATAAGTGACTTATTTTACAACATAATATAAATTTAATGACCTATGTAAATTTTAAACATAAGGAAAGTTTAATCTCGATTTTTGAGTATAAGAAAAAAATATCAATTGCTTATAGAGTATTTATCATTAGATTTTAAACATTTGAGAACACATGAACATTGATGAAATGACATGATTAAAGGAATAATTTAATGCAATTATAAGAAGTTATCATAAGTAAATATATAATAATCATAATTCATAGAAAAAATTATCGATCCATAAAAGGGTCATCATGATAACCTGACATGTACCATGAAACATGACTGTGAAATCATAATATTATAGTAAAAATTCATAATGGCATAAATAAAAAATGATTCATAAAATTATGTATAGGAAATAATAACTTATGATGAAGATATCTTATAAGAAAATCATAATAGTTCAAATATATCTAATCAAATAATTTTTATTCTTCAAATTTTGAATATATAAAACCACATCACATCAATACATATCATTATGGATATAGTTAACCACAACATATCCACACATAACATAATGGCACCATGAGTTAATAAACATTAACCAATTTTTTAGAATAACATATAATTATAGGCCTACACATCACATAAATATAAACCATATATTGTTGAAAATATGAAATCAATCATATATCATATCATGATCAACCCAAGGAAATATAGTGTCTTATTTAACATTTTCATGATTTATCATATATGAAGTACTCATAGAATAAATTAGATGATACCCAAAATCCATTCATAAAAAAGAAAAATATCATAATAGAATTTAAATGGTGATACAAGAGTGATATTAAATATTCATATATAATATATCTTTTTGAGAAATAAATGAAAATGGAAGAGTTTTCATCAAAAATGTTTTCTTTATATTTTGGTGATGTATTTATAAAAATAGAGATATATGTCACCTAATTTTTTTCCCAAAAGGTTATGAAAAGATTTTATAAAATTTATTTTAATAATATTTCTCAATTCCCATATTTTACTAAGGTATTTACATTTTCATGTTTGAGGTAAGAGTGGGTTGTAAGATGTTGGGAACCATGTTCCAGGAGGAATTCACGGTGTGAACACAATATGTACTATAATAATTTTTCTTCACAACATATGTTATTATTAATGGTTTTGAGGATTATAAGGATGAATTTAGTAGTTATTCTATAATAAAATTCATTGATTAAATTGGTTCTTCATGGTATGAGTATATCTTTGTTTTTAATGGATTTGGAAACATAATTTTGTATGGATTCTTAACCTATGGAATTCATAGTGTGAACTAGTATTTCTTACTACGAATGGGAATTTATATGGAAAGGTTATATGTTAGGGATCCCCCAAGGTTTTATATTATATTCAATATCCTCTTTATAATCCTATGGGACTGGGTGAGTTTTTTAAGAGTCCATTGTAGAAATTTTGATCAAGTTGAAACCTTTTCTTATGGAGATCGATAAATGGTTATACAAGGTGAGTTTCACTCTTTATAATGACCATTGATTCTCTTTTATTTTCTCGGTTAATGTTATAGGGGTGTTGTTCATGTCATTCTATTGGGTTTCCAAAAAAAGTAACTGAATTATTATTTTTGTAGTTTCTTTTCTTGATTAACAATGTGTTTCCTTCTCCCAGATCTTTTGAATATATATTTTTGAAGTTTCAACTTGAGGTTGGGGATTTTTTACTTCAGAGTATAAAAAATTAAATTAATATAAGTATTGATCGTTTTCTTAAAAATTTTAAAATTTCAATAATATAATATGTTAATGTGAATTAATTAATTGTAAGATAATTATTTAATAAATAATTTTATAATAATGTGTGATTTTAGTATCTGGTCCTTAGTAGTGGAATCCAAGTGTCATGTTTAATGGTAGTGATAGACGAGTATAAGGATAGATTTTATCCCATGATTTGGTGTTGTTTGATATTACTTATATTTTCAAATTTCATAATATTATTAAACCACTAAAATAGGTAAAATATCACCCCAAATATTTTGGGGGTGTTTTCTCAAATATCTAGGATTATGAGGGAATATATGGATAATTTTTCCCTCTCTCCACTATCCCATTAGTCATAGATATGAGTAGGCATATCCCAGGATATAATGGATTACTGTATAGGGTGTGTTCCAAACCGGACTACTAAAGATATTTGTTTTACTAAATATTTATTTGTGGAGTATAATTTCATGAGGTATATAGAATACTTTTTTCTAGTCATACTGTCTTCAACTTCCCAATGGTGCATGCGAATGGGTTGTGACGGTTTGAGGTATATTGAATTTAGGAATTCTATATTTTCTTCAAAAAATGAACATGGTTATAGATGAGATGATTTTGATGGTGTGATGGATATGTGAAAAAATGAAACATAATATGTAAATCCCTACATGGGGTTGTGGTGGTTAGGTTTGAGGCCCAACTAATATCATTGATGACTAACTTTTGAAATGTATTTTCACAAGATGTTAGGTGTTGAGGAATGAGTGATAACAAACAATGGGGAAATTGGATAGGGGTATTATATTTATATATTTACATTATTTTGATACAAAATGATCTAATTCTATGTGTTACATTATGTATAATATATGGTTATGAGGAAAAAATAGAATTACCTAGTTTTGTGATGAGATTGTTTCATTTGTTTATTTACTGGTATTTAGTTTGATTATTTCACATTTTCTTGCAGAAGTTTCTTAGGGGTCCTACTAAGTATATATATTATTCTCACTATACATATATACAAACTATATTTAATATTATCAGGATATTATTAAAGATTGTGATATATGTTACTACATTATAATTGTTATTCAGAAGATATTGGGAGTTTCTAGATTTTAGAGTCACAATCTAGTTTAATTTTTGGTACATTCAGTTTTTCATTGTATTGATTCGGTTTTTTATGAAATTATATGTATTGGAGTTTATTATTTTATTTATACGAGGTGTTGTTTGTAATTTTATCCTTCTTATCTATTATTCCTTAGATCTATTTAGGGTAATTCCTCTCATATGTGTGATTTATATATCCTTGGTGCTATTTACCAAAAAATTTCCTATTTGAGCCAAGATTTGGAGGACATTATCTCCCTTTATTCATTATTATACCATAAGGGGTTCCATTTTAGGGAGGGGTATTGATTGATCTGTATCGAATGTGATGGATAAGTAGTGGGATGGAGTTTATATTTGGAAACTACTGAGAATAAATGGTTTTTTAGGAACAAAATATAAGTTGTACTTAGTACATACTATAAACAACCTTGACGATCTAATACAATGGATTTTATAGCCACTCGTGGTCTTATTCAAGGACATTAATGGTTACAGTACATTCTAACATAAGATATGTTGTTACTAGGGTAGAGACCTAGAAATGGATCATACTTCTTAATGTTCAACATCTCTATTTAAAAATGTGTAGATAATCGGGAATATGTTAAAATGAATTAATTAATAAACCTTAAAATATTATTCCATCTTAGGGTTAGGAGTTTCTAAATTGTTTTCTTTTATAGATATAGAATTGGTTCTATGACCCCATAAATTTCATGAAGAAGAGATTCACAGGGATATTCTATTCAGTCAACATATAGATGAGGTTGATTATGATTATACTTAGAGGAGGGCACTCTTAGAGTTTCAGTTCCATAATATGGAGAAGAATGAGGGATCTTCTTAAGATTGTGTGATAGTGAATTGGATATAGAAGATGAAGATATCCTTCAGTTGAATCTATACTCAAAAATAGAAATAGTTTTATTTATCTGTAATGATGTTTCATGGTTCAGCTTTATAATGGTTTATTTTATTCCCCATGTATCATGACTGTTTGGTTGTTTCATGTTACATTTTAAAGGATTAGTTTTAGGTTGATCCTTTATCCTCAACCACTAATGTGTCTTACTAGAATGATATATTAACCCTTAAAAGGGGGGTTTCAGTGTTTGAGAGTTCAATACCTTCTATAAGAATCTCCCACTTTATTCTTTAATCATTTTTCATGATTAACATGATAGGGAGTGGAATTATGTTGAGAATTTCCTCCCATATATCTTTCTCTACATCATCCTATTTATGTTGAAATCATATCATGAGCTATTTACAAAGAAAAAGGACCTTTATAATATTTTGGATAGGGCCGATACATAATGGGGGTGATGTTTCCTGACACTTCATTATGTAGAGTTGTTCTAATGGGTTTACCATTGACTAGTCATAATAATTATCAGCTAGTAAAGGGAAATTTTATGTCCTCTTTATTATTCCCCACTAGATCTTATGGTTCTTGAGAAATTCCAAGTGTTCCAATAATGGGTTTGTTTTCTAAATTTGGTTTTTTTCATAAAAATATATAGTTTAGAACCTTTTTCAACTTTCAGTGTGTCACCGGTGGCCCATTCCTAGAGTAGCCTCTATACTGGTTTTAAAAAAGCAAGCAGTAGAATTAGGGAATTTTGGGTTTTGAGAAGTATAGAAGGTATTGGTATGTTAGAGGACAACCCATATGATATCAATCAACCTAATGGCTATTCCGTAGATCGTGTTCAGGGAGGTGGTCACCATCAGGTCCAAAGAGGCTATGTAAGAGGTTATAGAAAGATTTATGCATTAGTGATTCCAATGTCGGGTGTGCCCAAAATAATATGAGGTACTATATACAAATTTTCTAATTGGGTTTATGCCTTGTTTGATTTTTTATCTACACACTATTTTATTTCACCTTCTCTAATCCATGCCATTTGATATTAATTATAGAGTCTTCCATTTCCATTGGTGATTACTACACTAGTAGGATGTCTAGCTGGCCAGTTTTATGTGTGTAGACATTGTTTGATGATTCTAGGAAAACACTACTCTTGGAGAGGTCTCCTATTTTTATGAATAAAACCATATGAAAAAATACTCTATATTGATTTTCTATATTTGGTGTGGTATGTCATGGATTGATTCAGTGGGAATGTCTTATTCTATGACATTGATGGAGGTTATGAAGTTTTTTTTGGTGAGAAAGACCCTGAGATGGGTCATACGCATGTTGTGTCTCTATCTTCCTTATTGATAAGGCTAATACTATGTTTTTTGGAGGTTTTATTAGTGGAATTTCACATGGTTATGGAGGAATAACCTTATCTATTTTCTAAAGTGGTTGAGAAGATACCCCCTCAAATGGATATCATGTTTCTGATAGATCTATGACCATGTGTTTATCATATATTGATATATATATATATAATTTGGAACCTTCAGAGTTGTGGGAGATGTGAATTCAAGTTAATGATCTATTACAGAGAGGATTCATTCATCCTAGTGTTCTACCTTAGAGAGTAATAGTTTTGTATGAGAAGAAGTAATATGGTAGTTTATGGTTTTTTACATATTACCCCAATTTCAATCTGGTAATGATGAACCCCCCCCCCCATGGATTTATTGTTTTTTTTGTTTGTTACAGTTTCAAAGCTAGTTTTCAAAGACCAACTTACATTCTTGGTATCATTAGATTCTTGTAATGGATTACAATATCCTAATGGTTTCATTCAATAATATATATGGTAATTAGGAGTTCATTTTGATTTATTTCAGTTTTATTAATACTCTAGAGGTGTTAATGGAGTTTCTTATTGTAGTTTTCCATGAGTTTTTGACCAATTTATGATGGTCATTCTCAATGAAATCCTTTTGTTTTTGGTGTTAGAGGAGGAACATAAAGAGAATATGTAGGCAGTGTGGGAGTTATTTCGTTTCACCAGATGTTTTAGAACACATAAATTTGTGTATTTTGGGATCAATAGGTTTATTTCATAGGTTATTTCATTTATTAGATTTTACTTTTCATAGATCATTCTATGATTGAGGAAGTGGTTTCCTGGGAAGCCCCCATAAATGATGCTAACATTTTATGTTTCCCTAATCTAGCTAGATTTTACTAGAGGCTCATTTCTAATTTATACAATCTTCAAACTGTTACAAAAAAATTCCCTAAAACGGGTCATGTTTTTGTGTAGAATAACATATTCCAGGATACATTCGAGTATCCTATGGCGAAACTAGTTTTTTCTATTATTATTAGTCTATTAGATAAGGTTATTGCATTCATGGTTTTATATGATGTTTCACATGTTGTATTCAGTCACATCTTAATGCAGTTGAGGGTGGTTATCTCTTATAGTTCTCAGTAATTATTAACCAATGAATGTAACTATTCCACTAATGATATTGAGAATTCTACAATTGTGTGTTCTCTAAATTTTTGGAGACACTATCTTGGTGGTTAACATTTTCCGTCTTCACGGATCACAAGAGTTTAATGTATTTCCTCGTAACACCCCATGTTTTTAGAAATAAATTGAAATGCATGAAAATTTGTTTTTAGTAGATATTTATAACTGGACATTAGACATAATTTTGTTATTTCAATGTTTTGAATTTCTAAAAACAGTCATCTACAAATGGGTTCAGTATGTTATTTATAGTTTGATGGAACCAACTTGTTTTTTGGTGAATAGTAACATACCCTTATGAATAGTAATATGAAACTAATGAATTGTAAATCGTATTATTATTTTATTTTCTTAAGGCTTTAAGATAATGACATTTTTGTTAAATTTTCAATTTGATATAAAAATATTTATAGTTTGAGAATTGTTAATTTTTGAATAATGTATGATTTTATTGAAACAATAAATTAATAATAGTTATAAAATCATTTTAAAAAAATGGATTTTTTTTGAATTCTAGATGTTGAAAAATGTTTTCAGTGAAGTTTTTTGACATTTTCTAAAATTCTTGAATTTTTGATATATAGTGAAATACAGTAAAATATCATATATTAAAATTGTAACTTAAATACACTATTTTTGACATCATATGTGATGTAAGACCATTTACTTTGAACTCACTTGCCATTATTACCATTTGGGGTCATGTTAATTAAGACTATTCTTGGTCTTGGGCCAAAATATTATAATAATTATTAAAGTAATGTAAAATACATCTTCTTCTTCACTATAAATACCACTCTCATTCCCTTGTTCATCCCACACCTATCATGCCTTGATCGTTACCTAATTTCTTCCCAATACACCTCCAAAGGCTATTCCCCACGTCCTAGAGCTTTTGGTCTCACCAAAATGCCAAAACCAAAGTCCTTAAGGAGGATTTCAATGAGAAGAAATCAATGGGTAAGAATCTCCTTACATTTTCATGTGTTTTACTTTCATTTCCTTTTCTTTTATTATACTCCCATTCTCTTATCATATCAAAGAGGCATGAATTCTCAACAATCATTTGTATTTTTTATTATCTCATGTTCATGGGAAATTCCTCATAATTCTTCTTCTCCTCTTCCACTTATTCAAAAATTAAAACATTGTCCATGATGTGTCAATTTACCGACATCGTGGGTGATGTGATTTCAATTTCATTTATTTTCTTAAATACTGGTCATGAAACCATGGTTGAACCAAATTATTATTTACTTGTTATATCTTATAAAATATTCTGGATTCATTTTGTACACATGTAATAAATTTATGAAATAAATGACTTCTTTACGATCGATGAATCGCCAAAATGATCTAAAAAAATATCAAAAACTTTTTAACTTGTGAATCATCATCATGATGAAATTGAAAATGGTAAATGGTATAATTTTTTGTACATAAAATATGTAAATACCATTCAATTCCATGTCTGGTGTTTCACTTCCAATTGACCAGAAAATCTATCATGAACCGATCATGCAAATCATGTAAAGAATGCACCCAAAACAATTGAAGGATCAAAATACTAACAATTATAAGGTTGCATAATGTTATAAAATGATCATATAAGATGTTATAAAGATGAATATGTGTCTGTAATATAATAATAACAATATTTTAACCATTATACAAGAGGTTTTAACATGTTTTATGTAATACAAACCTGAGGTAAGGGAATTCTTAACCTGTTTTCCATTCTTTGGGAAAACATTCAACTTCGTTATTTATGCAGTATTAAAATTATTTGTGTGATGGGTTTTGTTATATTATGTTGAATTATGTGTATTCATGGTGTATATACATATTCTATCCACTCTATTAAGTCTCACTTCATTTATATGATGTTTATAAGGGAATTTCCTTTTAAGAACCTCTTTTAAAAATTCTGTTTTACAAAATTCAAAAGCAATGCTTTATGAAATTATTAATGATGTATAATTATTTTCTAGTTCTTTGGAATTGTTTATGAGGAAGGTTGGGACCAATATTTCCCTCTAATTTATTGTGTATGTGTATGTTGGAGTTCGGCTGAATGGTTACTCCAATTGTAACTATTATGGTTACACAAGTTGTAAGGTCGTTGTGAGGGTAAAAAATTATAAGGTATCTAAGAGGGTTACAATATTATGTAAGTAATGTCCCAAGATAAATTTATGGTTTATTTACTTTCATATGTTTTCTGTGGATATTTTGTAATTATCATGTTTCACAATGTAAGTATATATATGTGAAAAGTATTTCTTTTGAAAATTATTTCATACATTACAAGTGTTCATGGACTAATGTGTTTTTCCTTATTTTTTAACCATTATTGGGATTTTTGTGCTCATCCCAAGTTTTTAAATGATTTTCATAGTTTATAATGATTTGTAGGAAAAAGAAGGTATCCTAGTTATATTATTTAATAATTTTCAAAGAAAATCATGTTATATTTGAATGGTTTATATATTGGAAGAAATGAATATTGTTTTTTGGTATCCACACTATAATAATGTGTAATGTTATTAATATATTATGTCCCAATTATCTAAAACTATAAACTTGAAAATATCCTCAATGTGAAAGGAAGTGATTTATTGACTAAATTCAATATTAAGTAATGTAATAGGGATGGGTCCTTATAGTTGGTATCAGAGGATTGTTTAGATGACTTTAGGGGTTAGGATTATTTTAATATATTACCATAAAAGTTTTTTAATCAATGCTCAATTTGAAATGATATATAATTTAAAGATTTCTATATTTCTCTGACTAAGATATGTTTGTTCAGAATGGTTATCTGTAGAAAAGAAGGGAAGTTGAAGAGGAGAGGCGCCGATGAAACAATATCCTTTTGAATATTCAACCCAAGATAGTAGGGATTAAAACCTAGCAGTTTGTGGCAGTAATGGATCATCTAACATAGAAAATAAATGGTGGTGGTATCCATGCCAGAGAAAAACTAGAGTTACCAAAACGGAACTTGAAAATAGTGGAACATTTTTTGAGACAAAACCCTCCTACATTCAATGGATATTATGACCCAGTAACGGTGGACGGATAGATTAAATCCCTTGAAAAGATATTCTATGTTTTGGGATGTTTATATAATCCAAAGGTAAGTCTTTACATTTATTGTTTTGAATTTCAAGCTGATCAGTGGTGGTCAATAGTAAGGAATTTTAATGATATAGAGGATATTGGTGCCTTAGAGTGGGATGAATTTAAAATCATTTTCATTGAAAAATATTTTCCTAAGGTGGTGAGAGTTATAATGGAGAAGAAATTCCCTGAATTCAATAAAAACATGGAAGATTCAATGGCTGTGTATGAATATTCACACAACTGGAGAGGTATTCTCTAAATATTATTATGGATCATTATATAAAAATAAAATGCTTTTACTTAAGACTAAACCCAAGTTATCAAAGGGTGTTTCCCACCCATGAATTCAAATGAGTTTAGAAACTTGTCTAATGTGATGATAGGGTAGAGATGGTGTTAGAAGATTATCATATGCATTTTGGGAATAAGTAGAAGAATGGGTCTAGATGGAAACTGATGGGTAAGAATCAACCAAAGAAATCTGATGGTAAAAAAATCCAGTTTCTAGTTTGTGAAAAGTGTGGAAAGAAGAACCCTATGGAATGTCATATCAAAACTGGGAAGTGTTTTTGATGTGGTATGTCTGGACATATGGCCTGAGATTGAAATTAAAATGATCCCAAGACTAATCGTGATAAGAAAATTGTAATGTGTTTTAAATGTTGTGAGATGGGTCACTATGAAAATTCCTAACCAAAGGGAGATCCAAATGATGCAAAGAAGCCAGACTATAAGCAGAAAGGTGTAATGAGATCTTTTACGATAACATCAGTAGATAACATGCCATCCAATGAAGTTGAATCAGGTAACTTGTTTATTTACTCAGTGTTTTCTAATGATTTGTTTGATTCGCGGTCTATACATTCCTTCATCTCTGAGAAAGTTTCTCATAAATTGGAAATATTAACTCAATAAATGAGACTATAACTTGTTGTTAAAACACTAGGGAGAAATATTATAGAAAATATGAATTATAAGAATATTTCTATTGTAGTCTGTGGAACGACTTTACATAAAAACCTTGTTGTTCTACCATTATTAGAGTTTGATGCTATTCTAGGAATGGTTTGGATTTCTTTTTATCATTCTAAGATTGACTGTAGAGGTAAAGAAGTTGATTTTTTGAAACATTTTTAGTTTTTTTACAAGAATGAACGAATACAACTGATAACATATCTGGAAGCTGAGAATATGTTGAATGATGGAAATGAATGATGTCTTACTCATATTGTTGAAAAAAAGGAACTATTTAAATTAATGATGTGTCACTGGTAAATGAATACATTTATGTTTTTCCTGATTAGTTCCCTAGTTTCATACCTGATTGGGAAGTAAAATTCACAATTGACTTAGTTCCTGATACTAAGCCAATTTCAAAACCCCAATATCATATGTCTCAAATAGAACTTTGTGAATTGACAAATTAGTAGTAGTATTTTCTTGATAAAGGCTTTATTCATCCTATCACTTCACTATGGGGATATTCTTTTTTGTTAATTAAACAGAAAGATGGTTCCATGAGACTTTTCATTGATTATAGAGCTTTGAATAACATCACTATTAAAAACAAGTATATTTTTCCTCTCATCGGTGACATGTTTGATCAGCTCTAGGGAGCTCAGTACTTTTCCACAATTGACTTCAGATCTGGATACCATCAGTTGAAGGTGAAGGGGGATGACATCCTAAAATAATAACGTTTCATTCCAGATATGGGCACTATGAATTTTTTTATTCCATTTGGTTTAACTAATGGACCTACTATATTCATTGATATTATGAATAGAATATTTCATGCATTCTTGGAGAAATTTTTTGTTGAGTTTATTGATGACATTTAGGTATTATATAAAAATAAATATGTGCATGAAAAACATATAGGGTTGTTTTAAAAACCATAAAGGAAAACATCTATATGGAAAATTAAGAATGTTTTATTTTTTGTTGTAATAGCTTTCTTTTCATTGGAAAATTGTAAAGAAGGATGGAATAATAGTTGATCCTACAGAAAAAAAGTGGTTGATGAATGAAAAAGACCTAAAAATGTTACGAAAATTCATAGTTTTTATGGATTAGTAGGTTATTACTGACAGTTTGTTAAGAACATTCCACAGTTATCTTTTCGGATAACTATGTAAACTTGAGAAGGGGTAAAATTTCTTTGGAAAAAACAATGTGATGTTTTTTTTCATCAACTAAAGATGTGATTAGTGAATTCTCTATTTTTGGCCTTGCCTACCTAAAATAGTGGGTTTTTCATCTATAGTGATGCTTCTTTGAAGGGACATGGTTGTGTTCTGATGTAGAATGATAAGGTAATTACTTATTCTTCAAGACAAATAAATCCAAGGAGTTAAATTATCCCACACTTGATTTGGAATTGGCAGTTGTGGGTTTTGATTTTAAAATTTGGAGGCATCATTTATACCGAGCCAAATGTCAGATATATACTTACCATTAAATATTTAAGTATATATTCACCCAGAAATAATTAAACATGGGGTAGAGAAGATGTCTTGAACTAATAATGGATTGTGATTGCTCAATCCATTACCTATGGTAAAAGAAAAACAAAGTGGTGGATTCCTAAAGTAAAAAACATCATGCATCATTAACCATGTTACATTTGTGACATGATACCTTGATGAATGATTTGATGAATTTTGGATTAGAAGTTTTTGGTGTAGGGAATACCTCTGTTTTGTTTCAGGATTCAATGAAATCATCATTATCAGACAGAATTAATAAATCACAGAAGGAAGACCGTGAGCTATATAAAAAGGTAGAGTTGGTTAAAATGGGTAAGTGGACATAATTAAACCATGATAAATATTTTTTTTGAAGATTTGGTAAAAGGTTGTGTGTGCCTTGTGATTTCTATTTGAAGAAATAATTGTTATGTGAAGCTCATTTTTTTCCATATTCAGTCCACCCTTGTAGTAGTAAGATGTACATATACCGTCCAAAGTATTATTGGTGGGATGGAATGAAAAGAGATATTGGTGATTTTTCCATGAAATGTTTGACATTTCAATGGGTTATAGAAGAGACTTAGTTACCAAAGTGGGTGCTTCATCATTTTCTAGTTCCAATGTATAAATTGGAGAATGTATCGATGGAGTTTGTGGTGGGACTACCTAAGACTTCTCAAGGTAACAATGCGATTTCGGTTATTGTTGATCGACTGACAAAAATCTCCACATTTTATTTCTATTCGAGGTATAATGTCTTTGGATTAGCTTTCTCGATTGTACCTTATAGATATTTTCATTATACATGTATTTACCCTTTCCATTGTATCTTATCAGGATCCCAAGTTCACTTCTAACTTTTGGAAGGGGCTTCAGAAGTCATTGGGCATAGAATATAAATTCGGTATATCTTTTCATCCTAAATCTGATGGGTAGTTAAAATGAAAAATTCAGACTTTGGAGGATATTCTTAGAGCTTCTTCAATGGAATACCAGGGGAGTTAGGATCAACATAGTTCTTTAGTTGAGTTTTCTTATAATAATAGATTTCATTCTAGTATACAGAAGTCACCTTTTGATGAATTGTATGGGAAGCAGTGTTGAACTCCAGCGTTTTGGGATGATGTTGGAGAAATAAAGTTGACAGGGCCAGAATTAGTAGAGGAAGAGAATGAAGAAAGTGAATATGATCTAACAACACATGAGGATAACTCAATGCTAATAGAAAAGTTTTGTAGATAACAGATGGAATGTCTTCCCTCTCTATGTATGTGACCGTATTTTCCATAAAATCACTCCTTGGAAAATTGTGATGCATTTTTCTAAGAAATGGAAGCTAAGTCCACGGTTCATCAGTCCTTTTGAAATCCTCAAGGAAGTTAGACCAGTTACATACTGAGTATCTTTGCCACTAATTTTTTCTTAGTTTCACAATGTTTTTCAAGTTTCGATGTTGAGAAAGTATGTGCCAGAGTTGACTCATGTATTGATCCTAGAATCAGTTCAGCTGGAAGAGAACATTTCTTATGAAGAGAAACCAGATAATATTATAGATCAAAGGGAAAAAGTATTGTAGAATAATTTCATCCCTCAGGTAAAGGTTTTTTGGAGATACCACATGGTTGAAGAAGAAACATGGGAGTCTGAAAATGCAATAAGGGAAAGGTACCCTCACTTGTTTTACAAGTAAATAAATTATGACAACTCAATTTCTAGAAGGAGGGGATAATGTATCACCACAATATTTTAAAAATAAACTTAAATTCATGAAACATTGTTTTATGTAGATATTTATAACTATCCTTTAAACATAAATTTTCTGCTTCAGTGTTTTGAATTTCAAAAAAAAGTCATCTACAATTGTGTTCAGTAATTTATTTAGAGTCTGATGGAACCATCTTGATTTTTTGGTGAATAGTAACATACCCTTAAAAATAGTAATATGTCCCTAATGAATATTAAATTTTATTATTATTTTATTTTCTTAAGTCTTTAAAATAATTACATTTTGGTAAAATTTTCAATGTGATATAAAAACAGTTATAGTTTAAAAATTGTTAGCATTTGGAAAAAGTGTGATTTTATTAAAAAATTAAATTAATTATAGTTATTCAATCATTTTCAAAAAAAAAATGGAGTTCATTTTTGAATTCTAGACGTTGAAAAAATTCTTGAGTAAATTTTTTGGATTTTTCTAAAATTCTTGAATTTTTGATGAATAGTGAAATACGGTAAAATATTGTATATTAAAATTATTTGTTAAATAAACTATTTATGACATCATAAGTGATGTAAGACCACTTGGTTCTAACACACATGAGATTATTACTATCTAGAGTCACATGAAATAATACTATTCATAGTCTTGGGAAAAAATTATAATAATGATTAAAATAATGTTAAATTCCTCCTCTCCTCCACCGTAAATACCACCCTCATTCCTCTCTTCCTCCCACACCTATAAAGCCTTGATCCATACCTATTTTATTCACAATACACCATCTAAGAATATTCCCCACATCCTAGTGCTTCTGGTCTCACCAAATGGCCAAAACCAAAGGCCTTAAGGAGGATCTCAAGAAGAAGAGATCAAGGGGTAAGAATCTCCTTTCGTTTTCTTAAGTTTTCCTTTCATTTCAATTTCTATTATTATAATCTCTTTACCTTATCTTATTTAAGATTCATGAATTATCTAAAAAAAATTATATTCTGGATGATCTCGTGTTCTTTGAAAATTCATCATCATTCTTTTTTTCCTCTCCCACTTATTTAATAAATTTATACACTGTCTGTGATGTGTTGATTTACCTGTAAAGAACCTTATATTTCAAGTAAAATATTTTCTTAATTTCTTTGGGATTTTACATGTACGCAGTGTCTGACGGCACCGGATTCTAACGCTCGGTGTGCCTGGAATCAATTTTCGAAGTTTAGCTCAGGTACGTTCAGTGAACGAACAAGCAGGTTTTCCTAACATCAAAACCGGTTCGAGGAATCAAAATAGGAGGGCACTGATGAAACCGTAGCGCCGATAATTTCTTAGGAACACCTTATCCGATGGTGCATTTTCTTGGGAGGAGATGTTAAAAAAAGTGAGGAATAAAAATAAAATTGTTTTACAATTTTAGCGACAGAGACCGCCCAGGTTCCGCAGGGAGACGGACCCTCAGGCAGCCGAGGATTGGCTGGAGGCTGTAGTTCGAGTTTTTAGGTTAATAGGGACACCATCTGACCTCACGGTGATCCTTGCAGCGAGTCTCCTACACGCGGCAGCATGAAGATGGTGGAGCTTGATGCTCCAGGTGCATGATGAGGCGTCTCTCTTTTGGTTGGACTTCAAGAGCCTCTTTCGCTCGGAGTTCATCCCAGCCACCCTCCGTGTGGTGCACATTCAAGAGCTACAATAGCTACGGCAGGGCAGGATGATGGTAGCCCAGTATTCGGTGAGATTTACCGATCTCTCACGCTATTCAGCGGACAGGGTACGAGACCCATTAATCAGGGCCCGGACCTTCGAGCAGGGACAGAGGCATGAGATCAGGGCATCGATGATCTCCCTCAGCATTATGATGTAGGCATGAGTACTGGAGCGGGACCTTCTTGTAGAGAGCTTTCTTGTTTACCCTACACCAGCAGCGAGACCTACCGTAGGGCGACACGTAGCAGAGTCTTCTGCAGCTGGCAGTCAACAGATGTCACAAGGGTCCAAGCGGACCAGACCATCAGGCGGACAACCTCAGGATATTGGCTTGGAGGTGTGGGGTTCACATAGTAGGGCCAGCCTTTCAAGGAGCAGACAGTGCTATGCATGCGGCGGGCAGGGCCACCTGGATCATGACTGCCCGACCCGCCGTGCAGAGGAGCCGCAGACGGTTGTGGGACCACCCAAGAAGAGGTAGAGGTTTGACCATGGCGGTCCACAGGGATCAGGCGAATAGGACAGAGGAGCTGGCCGAGCAGCATGTGGTGGGCGATGCTTTGAGGCTCTACCACCACCACCACCAGGAGGTCCACCCCGACCACAGGGAGCTGGCGGGCAGAGGCAGACTCAGCTTCAGGCAGTGGAGGCCTACGACCACGGCGCACTAGAGATGATTCGAGGTACTATCTGTGTCTACTACACCCTTTCTCCAGTTCTTATAGACATATGAGTGAGTCATTCATTCATTTCCGCTTCCCTTGTTCGGAGCTCGGAGATTCCGACGGATCTATTGGCTTGATCCTTGTGGCTAGAGACTCCTACGGTAGCAGACTCGATGATTACACACTAGTGCCGGCAGTGTTATCTTACTCTAGGAGGTGAGATCTTCGGCTGGGATCTTCTTGTAGCAGCGACGAGGCCTTACGACTTCATCTTGGGCATGTATTGGTTATCTAAGATCAATGATCAGATCGAGTGTTTTAGGCGCAAGGTGCAGTGTGTCTGCACCGATGGGAGCAGGTTCACCTTCACCGGTAAGAAGGGAGCCTTTGTAGCGCATGATGGACTCACGCAGAGGAGAGGACAGCCGATCACTCATCAGTCGGATAGCCTAATCCTAAGAGCAGTGGATGTGCGAAGTCTGAGTTTTCCTGTAGTGGTGGAGTAGTATGGAGACATTTTTTCTGACGACATTCCAAGACTACCTCTTCAATGAGGGGTAGACTTCTATATTGACATGTACCCCGGGAAAGCCCCGATATCTACTCCAGCATATCGTATGGCACCCGTTGAGCTTCGAGAGATATGGGTATAGTTGGAGGACTTGCAGGGCAAGGGATTCATTCGACCCAGTGTTTCACCCTGGCTTCCACAATATTGTTCGCCAAGAAGGCGGACATGAACTTGCGACTATGTGTCGATTACCATCACCTGAACCAGGTGATCGTAAGGAACAAGTATCCGCTACCGAGGATTGACCACCTCTTCGGTCTGCTCAAGGGAGCACGGTGGTTCTCGAAGATAGGCCTCAGGTCGGGCTATCATCAGCTTAGAGTTCGAGATGAGGATGTACATAAGACGACCTTTAGATGTCGGTATGGACACATTAGTTTTTGGTTATGCCTTTTGGCATAACCAATTCTCTTGTAGTGTTCATGAGTCTCATGAACATGATCTTCCAGCCTTACCTCGATCGATTTTTCGCGGTATTCAACGAAGACATTTTGATATACTCGAATACTGAGGAGGAGCACGCCTACCACTTGTGGGTTGTATTGGATACACTCCGAGAGCACCGACTTTATGGTAAGCCCTCGAAGTGTTAGTTCTGGATACGTGAGGTCCACTTCTTGGGGAACGTCCTCGCTGAGACGGTAGTTGCGATGGATCCTGCCAAGATGGAGGCAGTGCTAGCTTGGGAGCCACACAGGAGCGTGACAGAGGTGCGGAGTTTCCTAGGATTGGCTGGGTACTACCGGAGATTTCTGCCAGACTTCTCCAGAGTTTCGGCACCGCTTTCATCTTTGACGAATAAGGGGAAACCCTTCGTGTGGTCAGATAGATGTCATCAGAGCTTTCGGGAGCTGAAACAGAGATTGACTAGTGCACCCATCTTGATTCTACAAGAGGAGGGAGTAGGGTACGTAGTCTACTATGATGCATCAGGGACTGGACTTGGGTGTGTCCTGATGCAGTAGTGGGTAGTGATCGCCTATGGATCACGACAATTGAGGCTGCACGAGAAGAACTACGCAACCCATGACCTTAAGGTAGCAGTAGTGGTCTTCGCTTTGAAGATGTGTAGGCACTATCTGATGGGAGAGTGCTTTACAGTCTACTCTGACCACAAGAGTCTCAGGTACATCTTCTCACAGAAGGACATGAACATGAGATAGTGGCGATGGATCGAGTTCCTCCAGGACTATGACTTTGAGATAGTCTATACTCCTGGAAAGGGGAACGTAGTAGCCGATGATCTCAGCATGAGGATGGGCATTCAGCTACTTGGGGAGGCGACAGAGCAGCTAGCTGCTTTGTAGATATCCTTCATTGATAGAGATGGAGCAGCCTTTCTTCAGTCACTCACTGTCACACCTCCACTTCTTCAGCGGGTCAGAGAGGCACAGCGTGGGGATGTTGACTGTGAGACATGGCGTGCACAGATTTCCACAGGACAGGCACCTGATAGATTCTCTGTAGGAGGAGAGAATGTCATCCTTTTCAAAGGATGTACCATGGTACAAGATGCTTTACAAGAGGAGGTGCTGAGAGAGTTTTACACTTCCCCTTTAGCGGTACATCCAAGAGTGGCGAAGATGTACCAGGATCTCAGGAGACAGAACTGTTGTTCGGGTATGAAGAAGGTTGTGGCAGATTTCGTTTCTCAATGTCTCACCTGCCAGCAGGTGAAGGTGGAGAACCAGGTACCAGCGGGCTTACTACAGCCCTTGGAGGTCCCTGAGTGTAAGTGGGATGGGATATCTATGGATTTCGTGACTGGTCTTCCACATACTTCTAGAGGAAACGACTCCATTTGGGTGATTGTAGACCAACTCACCATGTCGGGTCACTACTTACCTATCAGAGAGTAGGGCTCAGGGGAGAGCATCAGAAGCCTCTACGTTCAGAAGATTGTATGGATTCATGGTGTGCCATCATCTATTGTCTCTTATCGAGATGATCGCTTTACTTCCCGGCTTTGGAAGGGGTTGCAGGAGGCATTCGAGACACAGCTATGCCTGAGCACCACCTTTCACCCTCAAACGGATGGACAGATGGAGAGGACCATTCAGACTATCGAGGACATGATATGTGCATGTGTCCTCGACTTTGGTAGCAGCTGGGAGTATCGCCTACCCTTGGGGGAGTTTTCATACAAAAACAGATACCACTCCACCATCGGGATGGCACCATACGAGGCATTGTACGGCCGACCTTATAGGTCACCTCTGTGCTGGACAGACCATGGAGAGTCAGCACATGTGGGACCAAAGATGGGCCAGGCTATGACAGAGAAGGTTCAGGTCATCGAGGAGCAGATGAGGACATCTTAGAGCCGACAGAATTCTTTTGCTGACAGGATGCAGAGACCACTTGAGTTTGAGGATGGTGACCACGTTTTCTTGTGGGTCTCACCTCGACGTGGATTACAGAGATTTGGTCGGGGCGTCAGGTTATCTCGGCGCTTCATCGGACCATTCCAGGTTCTCAGCAGGATAAGTGAGGTGGCTTATCACTTGGCTCTACCACCTCAGTTGCACCGAGTGCACGAAGTCTTCCACGTATCTCAGCTAAGGAGATATGTGCACGACCCGATGTATATCATCGACCATGGGGAGCGGGACATTGAGGACGGGGCGACTTTTGTGTAGGTCCTGGTGGAGATCGAGGATCGACATGAGCGGGTCCTATTTGGATGGTCGATTCCTTTAGTGTGCATCAGGTGGCAGCACTAGAACCTACAGGAGAGCACTTGGGAGCAAGAGACTCAGATGCGTTCTCAGTACCCTCATTTGTTCCCCTAGTATTTGATGTATCTTTAAGAGGATGGAAATATCTGATGTGGTAGTAATGTATAGACCCGTAAATTTCAAAGAAATTATTTTCTTAATTTCATTGGGATTTTACGGGTGTGCAGTTTCTGACGGCACCTGATTCTGAGGCCCGGTGTGCCCGGAATCAATTTCTGAAGTTTAGCTCAGGTACGTTCAGTGAACGAAAGAGCGGGTATTCCTAACTTCTGAACTGGTTCTCAGAATCCAAATCTGAGGGAACTAATGAAACTGCAGCACCAGTAATTGCTTAGTAACGCCTTTTTCGAAGGTACGTTTTCTCGGGAGGAGATGTTAAAAAAAGTGAGGAATAAAAATATAATTGTTTTACAATTTTATTTTTATTTCATTCTTAGGTGGTTTAAGTGTTAAGTGAAATTAAGTTGTGTCACAACTTAATTCCACTATACTTTGTGGTTTAACATCCATGTGAGGGATTTGGGGTGGGGCCCACATGATCCACCACCTTTTCAAATTCCCTAACACCCCATTATACAACCTCTCTCATTTATTTTATAACTCACCCTCTCACCCTCATAAATTGCATGCCAATTCACTTAATTAAATTAAGTGAATAAGAGTTTGAATTTTTTATTTTTGAATTCATGGAATAAGTTAATAAAATAAAGATGAACCTTATATTATTTGGGTTGGTGGTTGTGTGTGGAATTGTGGAGTGAACTGTTGGGGGTTTTCCTGAAGAACTTCATCTTCTTCGCAAAGAATGCCAAGACATCGACGAAGAACACTGTCACCGTGAGGAGAGATCGACGTGCCGTCCTTCTCCTCTCCGAAACTGGTGTGAGACGTCAAACCTTCTTTAGACTTACACCAATTACGTTTACGGAGCGTCACCCCACGACTCCGTCTTCCGCGACGCAAGTTTCCGCAAATCACTTCGAGGTAGGGGTTGTTCTTCGTTCGAGTATTATTAAACGAATTTTGTTGTTAAATAACTAAGCCGCATGTTATCAAAATAATGGAGGGGGTTGAACTGCACGAACATGGCTGAACCTCCTCCCATTTTGTTGTTGAATATTTTGTTTCTTGTAACGGAGGTGGAGCGGTGCAACGGGACCTCGCGGGAAAGAGGAATAACACGCGGCGAAGGAGCGCGGCGCCATCGTGTCGTGCTATTGAGGCTGAAAGAAGCCGCGGCCGGAGTCGGGCCGCGGTGGAGGGGCGCAGCGCCATCGCGTCATGCCAGAGTACCATGGAGGGTTGCGACCTAAGGTCGTGGTGGTGTAGGGAAGGGCGGCCGGAAATCCGGCCGCCAGTGCAAGGGAAGGCGGGACCCGCGACGGCTCGTCGGCCGGCAATGATGGCCGGCCGGAATTAGAAGGGCCTGGGGTTTGTAACCCCCAACCGCAGACAAGAAGGCCCCCCTCCACGTGGGGGGCACCATTTCAATGCAAGGGGGCATCCACCCCCCCACCCCCGTGTCCGCTCAGCGTGCGGGCGCCCAGGCCAGACTGGCCACGCTGGGCCGGACCGCCCGTGCCAGGCCAGACCGCCCGCGCCAGGCCGGGCCGCCCGCGTAGGGCCGGACACCCGCGCCGGGCCGGACCCCCACGCCCGTCCAGGCCGCACCGGCTAGGCCGGGCCGCGCCAACCGAGTCGGGCCATGCACAACCTGTCCGGACCCAGACCCGGGTCGGGTCGACCCAGTTCGGGCCGACCCAGGGTGTATTGGGCCGGGTCGGACCGGGCACAACCCCCCTATTTTTGGACAGATCCATTCAAATGCCCATAACTGACCTACGATCGACACACCATTAGTTGCATAACAATCCTTTGATCGAGACGGTCATTTCGGTATATTACACTCAAGCTTTCAGAGAACATTCAGTACGGCTGGGTTGGTTCGAACACGAAACCAACCAGGCCCTCAGAGCATAAATGCTTATAACATGAGCTCCGGACATCCGATTAAGGTGACGTCAACTTTGTTGGATTCCTCATAGTGAGTCGGTTCTTTTGGATTACTTCTCTCGAGGTTTGAATGAAGTTGGAGTATGTTCAAGTTGGTATTGAAATAAAAACCAATTGGGCCCTTGGCAAGAAAATGCCAATAACTCTCAGACCGGGTGTCCGATTGACACACCGTCTGTCAGGTTGAGTTCCTATGGTCGAGGCGGAGCATTGGGATACATCAACTCTGGACTATGTGTCAGTTGATGTATCTCCCCCCTTGGCTTGTGCAGCAGACCCTCCCAGAATCGAGCATGCTGTGTGCGGGAACTCTAGAGCTGGTTGCGACTGCGTCGACGATGACGACTATACTGGAATCCTCCGTGTGTTCAGCAGCGACGATGACCGTACTGAAATACTCTGTGGGTTAGATGGAAATGACTACTGTCCTTCTAACCTGTGTGGTTCCGGCAGTACTATTGTTCTTGTATCCTATGTGGGTCCGACAGTATTTGACACTATACTTGTATCCTATGTGGGTCTGGTAGAGTAGCTGATCTTGTATCCTTTGTGGGTCTGATAGCTTAGCTAGTCTTGTATCCTTTGTGGGTCCGACAGCTTAGATGAATCAGTGGCTACATCTGATCATCTCTATCTTCTTACGATGAAGTATACTTGTGTGAGATGAGTCTTGACTTTCAATTATTATCTTCAATATGATTGTTTTTATTTCCTATATGGATTGGAATGTGTTATCATGTGTGGATTGGATTGTGCTATCCTGTGTGGACTAGATCAAACTTGGGCTCGGATGTTGGATCTGAACTGGAATTGATGACTTAGGTCTATGTATGGGAATATACCTAAGTAGAGTTGGTTGTTACTTCATGATTGTATCTTTCCTTTGTGGATTATCCTTCTTGGATTCTGGGAGACCTTCGGGGGTCTCGAGGTCCCTACTGAGTAGCGTATACTCACCATTGCACGGTCTATTCCCGCACTACGTTGAGTTGTATGCAGACGACGAACATCGCTGATCGAGGTAGGAGCTCATGGAGCTGGATGGTACTTGGAGGTGGATCACTGGACGAGACGTACACGGAGCAGACGGTTGGAGCCAAGGGGCAAAGGAGACTACCTGTACCCACCCTTCAGGTGGGATTTCTAGAGGACGACTTGGTTTTCTGCTTTACTTTTCTACTATTGTACTCTCTTTTCAGTTCTAACTTACTTTCTGTTGGGTTTGTATTCTCGCCCATTTACTTTCCAGCACTAACCTTTGTACTCAGTTTACTTAGTGTTTACTTCTTCTTGCATACTCTGTGGTGTTTGTTATCTTACATAAAGTCAATTCCTTCCCTTATATCAGGATTTATGCCTTTGAAGATAGTCGCAAGCCCCAGGCCTATGGGAGGCGGGCTTGGGGTAGTCACAGCAAGGGTCCCGAGGATGGGTCGTGACACTACCAAAATCATTGATGATGTGAATTAAATTTCATTTAATTTCTTCTATAATGGTCATGAAACAATTTTTTTGGTTGAAATATATTATAATTTAAGTATTATAACTTATATATGGTTATGGAATCATTTATTACACATGTAATAAATTTTTGAAACAAATGAGTTCTTTACAATTGAAGAATCGCCTAAATGACCTAAACAAATATCAATAATATTTTTACTAGTGAATCATCCACATGTAAGAATTAAAAATTATAAATGTTATAATTTATGGTACTGGAAATATTTAATTACCATTCCATTACAATTCTAGATTTTCACTTCCAATTGACAAGAACATCCATCATGAACCAATCATGTAAATCATGTAAAGAATGCACCTAAAACAATTGAAATAAAAAATACTAACAATTAGAGAGTGAAATGATGTTAAAAATGATCATATATTATCATATAAATATTAATATGTTTCTTTAATATAATAATAAAACTCTTTAAACCATTATACTGAAGGTTTAAACATGTTTGAAGTAAGACAAGCCTGAGGTAAGGGAATTCTTAACCCAATTAACATTCTTTGGGTTACCCTTCTACCTCATTATTTATGTTGTATTAAAATTATTTGTGTGATGGGTTTTGTTATATTATATTGAATTATGGGAATTTATGGTGTATATACAAATTCCATCCACTCTATTAAGGCACACTTAATTTATATGATGTTTATAAGAGATTTTCCTTTTAAAAACCTCGTTTAAAAATTCTGTTTTACAAAATTTCAATGCAATGTTTTTAGGAAATTATTCATGTTATAGGATTATGATCTGGTTCTTGGGAATTGTTTAATATGAATTTTGGGACCTATATTTACCTCCAATTCATTGGGTATGTGTAATTTGGAGGTCGGTCGTATGGTTACTCCATGTGTAACACCAATGGGTACACAAATTGTAAGGTATTCATGAGGGTTGCAAATTATATGGTACTTAAGAGGGTTACAAGATTTTGTAAGTAATTCCCCAAGATACCATTACGTTTTTATTTATGTTCTTATGTTTTTCATGGATCTTGTGTGAATATCATGTTTCACAATGTAACTATATATGGGTGACAAGTATTTCTTTTGAAAATGTTTTCATACATTACAAGTGTTCATAGACTAATGTGTTCTTTCCTTTCTTATCCCGTATAGAGCCTTTTGTTCCCATCCCATGTTTTTAAATGATTTTCACAGTTTATAAGGATGTGTAGTACAAATAAGTAAGCCAAGTAAAATTATTGACTAAATTTCAAAGAAAATCATGTTATATTTTAATGATTTGTATTATGGAAGAAATGAATATTGTTTTTATGGTATCCACTCTTTATTAATGTGTAATGTTATGAATGTATTAGGTCCCTATTCTATAAATCACTAAACATTTAAAGATCCTCAATGTGAAAGAAAGTTATTTTTTGAGTAAATTAAAGATTATTTAATGTAATAAGGCTAGGTCCTTATAGTCTTATCCGAGTTTGACAGGATTTTAAAGTGCCAATTATGGTTGGAGTTATTAAAGGAATATGACTATGAGATTTCCTTTACACTTGGTAATGGGAATGTTTTGGAATATTCCTTGAGTAAAAAATTCACAATTTGAATGTCTATGTGAGTATAGATTATATTATATAGTGATGGATAATATGGGTTTGGATCACCACGATATGAAATAAGTTGATAGAAAAAGTTTTTATTTATAATATTATAGTGTAAATATTTGGTGCAATGTGTAGAGGATTCCAACCTGGGGATTTCATGGGACAGGTTTGATGCAATTGAGTTTTTTAGTGATGTTCATACTAGTATTTAGTTGGATGGAAAACATTGGTTGTTGTTTTAATGGATGATTTTTATTCTTTCAGAGATTAATGAGGTTGTTCTCCATGAGTTATATAGTTCAACCTTGGTAGTACATCCTAGTATGAAAAGGATATATCATTCTTATCTATTTGGCCCTTGAGTACTTAGTTGTAGAGTTTTTCTTTTGGTTTTTGGTCTACCAGAAGATGAATGGTATGTGTTATTTCCCTGGTTGTTTGATTTATCCACATGATGATCACTAGTGGAAGGGGGAGGAAATTTTAATGGACTTCATCAACAGTTTACCCAGATCATGGGGAGGTTATAATTTTATATTAGTATTCATGGAACATGTGATGAATTTATCTCACATATTAGTGACTAGGGAGTTGATCATAGTGTATGTCCATTTGAGGTGGTACTTAGGATATATATTGGGGCGTCATGTGTTCTAGAAGATGATTATATATGATCATGATCCCTATTTTACCTCCATGTTATTGATATGTCTCTGACAAACTTTTTTCTCCCAATTATTCCTTAGCACCATTTTTTGTCCACGGATAGATGGTAAGATATTGAAGACTATACATACTCTATAGTACATTCTTGAATTCATGTATTTGGGATTTTATATGTACATGTGTGGGACATATATTATTTTATAGAGTTCCGTACAACATAAATTATCACTCCATTATATTTGAGGTACATTTAAAATTATAGTGTGGTTGAACATTCCAATCACTATTGTTATAGACTAAAACCGTAGAGATATATAATATTTGACTAAAATTGGGGCAGAGTATAATATAGACATTATAGATGATTCGTATACTAATGAAGGAATAATATGATCATTATAAGTCATAAGGTTATAATTTGATGAGGCCTTTAAAGTTTTATTTTTGAGATCATGTGTCACAAACCGACCCAAATACCATGGTGCATTAACACCCATACCGTCCCTAACATGTCCTGGAGGTAATTATCGATTCCCATTGGTTTGTGAGTACCAACTGGAATGATATCGAAGACTATGATAAATGAATTTTCTATAGTTATATGATTATACTAGGAAAGATAAAGAATTACATAGTTAGTATGTTGAAGACTCCTTAATGTGAAAATTACCATCTACATATAGGTATCCCAAATAAGAACATAATATGAATGATAGTGAAATATCCATCAAGAACATGTCCCTCATGCCCTGCAATGTAAGAGGGACTATAACTCCACCGGTCACCATTATCAGTCTAGAGTCCCACAGATCAACCAAAATTACAACCTCTAATAGTAGATTTCCCTTTACCTACACCTAGAATAACAAGATCATAAATCACCATACATAAAAGTAATGGTTTGAACTAAACTACCCAGTTGGGTGTCAATATGTTTCCTGTAATAACTTCTATAAAAATTAAACTATTTATGATTTCAATTTAAATAATAAAATCATGGAAATAAATTTAATCATTTTAAACCAAGACAATCTTACAAATAAAAATATGGAAGATATATCAAAACAATAATAAATTAACATTTTATATAAAAAATTTATATAAAAAAATGGCATGAATAAAACTATTCTATGAACATGGGAATGTATAGTAAATTCAAACAAAACAATAAACCATGGTCATAATCCCTACGATATGACATTTTATGGATATATGATACTCACACTTCTCAATAATAATCATGGATAAAGTATGTGTTCACACTCTCTAAGGCTCAATCCATTGGAATAATTCAATCATTACCCCATTAGGGTACCTATAATGTGAAATCTTGCTGAATGCGGTTGAGTTAGTTTTTTCACCATCATTTATTTTTTTGGGATTCAAAGTCCTAGAATGATTTTCCTAATCACCTACTAAATACATAGGATCACATTTTATTCCATCAATTAACCAATCATTCAATAATTTTTGTGAAATTCATTCAATCTAAAATGAATTAATCCTTCCCAATTCTATGACCCAATTTTGTGTTCAACATACCTTTTCAATTTCCAAACTAATAATGAGTCTTAATCAAATTCATTTGTTTCATGTAATCATTCATTTTAATCCAATTTTCTCAACACTGAACTTCAAATTATTTATTAACTAACATTTAATTAAAGATATCATTATTTCTAAAAAAACACCAAACAATTTCAATTCCACTAAAAATTATTTTTTCACATTATCCCTGCCCTTTTGAAATCATTCCTAAAATCATATAAAATCATGGTTTTTAAATCAATTAAAATTAAGTTAAAATTAATCATGTAATTAGGGTTTAAATTGTAGCATAAATCTTTATGGAACCACTAAACATTAATCATGTGATGAAACTAAACCATCACCCACAACTGGAAATGCCAATGAACAATAATGGTGAAGGAGATCATTCGATCAATCCTAAAATCGAGATCAATAAAATAAATGATTAAATAAATCACCAACATGATGATCAATCTCTCTCTATGATGGAGATAATAGAATATCATGAGAAACCAAATGAAAGGTTATTTACATACAATATGGTGATTAAATTAATACCCTACTTTTATCCTCAAATAGAAGAGGTTGAAGGAGTTAAATTTTACCCAAGAGATACTATAAATACCAAATAATTATATAAGGGTAAAATGGGGGTGATTAGGGGTTTAACATATGGTCCTGATATTTTTAAAATAATTTTTAAGGGATTAAAAATCCATGTACACAGTTTCTTGGATGGGTTTCATGATTAGATGTAACCAAGTTACCTAATCGTTTGGCCTTGCTGGGATTATGGACAGGCTTCAAGGTTTGTCTATATGGTTAGTTTAACCATTAACTAACCATGAAAACCACAAAAATAAAAGGGTGTCTAGTTCAAAGTGGTGGCCTCATGGTTTGGAAAAATTGTGTGCCACCCTCTAGACCCTCTCAATAGGGCACATAGTTTTCTTGGCCAAACTATGGGGTTTTCCAAAACCATGTGCCAACAATGAATAGCTAAAAAAATCCATGAAATTTAAAACATCACATGAAACAACCCAAATCATGCCTTAGACATAATAAGGTCAAAAAGGGGTAATGAAGTACCCGAATGAAGACACTGAGATGTTAAAAACTCTCCACAATAAACAATTTATGTTCCTAAAAATCCTATCAAGAAGGTTTTGTGTCAAAGATATTATTACACTACTCTATCATCAATACCTCACACATCCATGTCTCCTGATAATCATAACCAAGCTTCCATAGCACACAAAAAAATTATATTAATCCTAAGAAAAAACTTTTTCAAAAAGTCAAAAATCATGTCAGGATACTTATTCCTAGATAATCATGTTCAATATCAGGGTCTTTCTAGATCAGGTCATGATAAGGGTCATAAATATTCTCCCCTAGATGAAATAAAAGAAATAATTTTTGGATTGGAGTCAACTAATGGGGTATAGAAGAATAGTAATCTATAGGGCCAACCTACTCAACAATCTCAATGGGGCCTAAATACTTTAGTAAAAGTTTTCCTAGTTTCCCAATGCAACAGTTACCTAACCAAGATGAAACACTCAATAAATATTGTAACCAATTAAAAATATTATTTTTTACACAAACCATCAGTGTAAGATTTATACAGACTTTTTTCCATTAAAATTATCAGATGAATCAATTGAATCATTATCATTATCTCTTAGACTAAACCTAACCCAACCATGCAATATTCCCCAATTTTTCACCAACATAACAATGATTCAAAAGGATTTCCAGAAAATTACTCAAAGGGTGCCAACTGATGGAATACTTGTAACTATTTAAATAGGAAAACATAACTAGTCCCAACTAGAAATTGAATGAAGCATCAAATTCAAGAACCCAAGAACACAACATGTCTTCTAAGATTTTTATATCTCGGTCTATCTTACCATATTTCTATGGATGATATTTCATGATCATATTATCCTAGAATACCATCTCTTACTAGACACATCTCTAAGAAACAAGATGTAAACCAAAGATCCCTATAAAATTCTATGATTTAGGGAAGTCCATCAAGTTTAATATATCTTGCACGTATAGGATTCCCACGTCCAAAATATTGGTTATATAATGAATGATAATATAGTGTTTTGATTTAGTAATTTTTTCAATCACATCTGATTTCAAATTCTTCTTATGATCGGTATTCAATAGCCCAATAGTGAAATCCATATAAATCTCTTCCCCCTTCCAAGTCAACACAGGAAGGGTTGAAGCAAACCCAAATGTTTTAGTTGATCAGAATTCAGCTGGTGATAGTTATAATAATGAGAAACAAATTCATAAATTTCTCATATTATACCATGCCACAAGAATCATTTCTGAATATCATATAAAATATTTATGTTTCCATAAATCAACTTTCCTAGGAATTTTGGAAATCCCCCATCAAAACATTTCACACTATAAAAGGTGTAAATTACTAGTTCTTGAAACATGGGACACCCTTGGATAATAATGAAAAATAACCAATGGTATCCCCACCATAATGTGAGTACTTAATTCCATATATTTCATCATATATTTTCTACATTGAATGAATCATATCAAGAAGAGTAGATCTCAACCGAACATTTACTAAACAAATACCAGTGTCATCCTCTTGTACACCCAAATGAATAAAATAAAATAAGTCCATAATGATTCACAATTTTAATGATTCTTTCATGGCCTAGGTTTTTTGTTACCTACTCCAAGCATCACTAACAACATTCCCTTATTAGGGGATATAAGCAATTTCAAAAACAAAGGATCGTGGGTACTCCACACAATTCCTCTTCTAAAGGTTCAAATCGTTCTTAATGATTATATAACTAATGATTTTGTGTTTTAAAAAGAGGGAAACCATTTTTATACAAAGGAAATGATCCCAAATAAAAAGATCAAGCATCAAAACTATTATTTTGTGATCATGGGTTGGATATTTATTCTCATGTGTCTAGTGTTTTTTGAAACCATAGGCTACCACATGATCTCCCAACATAAGAATGAATTCTAATACTAAAACAAATGCATAATAAAATACCTTGTATAACTACTAATATTTTAGAAGAGTCAAACTACCATAGTAATAAAAATACACATAAAATAATCAAAATAATTCTAAAATTTTGAGTCTCCAATTAAATTCACTCCATTCTTAGTGAGAGTGTTCATTAGATAAGAAAATTTTTATAAATGTTTCACAAAGCGGTGGTAATACCCTACCAATCCCTATAATATTTGAATCTCAAAATCATTATGTGGATGATCCCATGACATAATATCCTTAACCTTCTTAATATTGACTAAAATATCATGTTTTGAGTTGTAATTTCAAAATAACTCTATTTCCCAAGTCTATAAATTGCATTTTGAAATCTTATAATAATGTTGAGGATTTATCATAATTTATTGAAGTTCTCTCCAATGATATACATGATCTTAATTGGTTTTAGAGTAAACCAAAATTTAATCTAAAAATAATTCCATGAATTAGTTGAGGTAACTATGGAATAACATGTTTATTTGCATCATAACAACTAAAAGAGAATTTTTCTAAACAAATTTCATATTGAGATATTCAAAATGGCCATACCTACTCTGGAAGGTATTAATCAAGAAGTCAATTTATTTAATTATTAACTGGTAATAATTAGATTGAATATCAATTTTAAAGAACCACTTATCCTCATTAAATTGGTCAAACATATCATCTATTTAATGTAATGGATATGTGTTTTATACCATAACTCAATTAAGATTATATTGATGAAGACATAGTTGAAATGTTCCACAAGCCTTCTTTACAATAGTAACACACACTACATAAGGTGACCCACTTGAGCATATTAAGACATTATCTAATAGAACTCTCAAATTGATCATCAACATTATAAATTTAGATGGTGACATGTGGTAATAATTAATAGAGATGGTTTAGGTACTGGTATTAATCAATAGAGAAAACTACTTCCCTTATTGGTAGGAAACCCAAAAAGACATATGGAAACATGTCAGGAAACTCAATGATAACATGACAGATATCACCAATAAAATATTCCTTCTCCATATACAAATAAAACACTTATATTACACCTCTTATCCTTAAAAAGGAGTTCAGTCTCATCTTGGCCTCAGGTCCCATTCAATATGAAAAACATAAGAAACCCCACTAGGTGTAGTGAAGGAGACCCATTGAAAATAATATTCAATCCAAAACATACAAGAAATCTTCTAATCTACCCCAATAATGACTTCAAGAGGATTCATGTTGAGAACCAAAACATTCCATGTGAGCTGAATATTCAATAGAGAGAAAATTAAAGAGGGACATTAGTAGCCCTGCTCTCTTTTAATTTTGATTTTCTTAGTAATATATATTGAAAAGGATAAAATCTTCATTGGAAGGATTAAAAAATTAAAATCAAAATTTGATATCAAAAACTGAGATGCAATAATTTCAAATAAATCAGTCACAGATGATGAATTTGTAGTAATGGTACCTCTCAATATCAGTAGACCCATAATAGCTTCCTCTAGAGACTATTCCACTGTGAGGAAAAACTAATTCTTGATTTCGGTAGCTAGAACCCCTTAGTTCTTGAAGAATTTTATTTCAATGTAGTACCTTTTAGATCTAATGATACCATGTCATTGGGTAGAGAATAAAAGACATGAAATAATTTATACAAGTGTCTTGAACTACCATAATAACTACAAATCATTAGTGCCTCAATAAAAAGCCTCTTCAAATTCCAAACCATACAACACTAAATGAATGTCATAGGGAATCCAATATGCATTGTAGAAGGTCCAAAGGATTTATTTTATCTAAAACCACCATGAAATTCATCGCAATTCCACATTCCTATAAAAAAAACTAATGGTACTTCCACTAATAGAAAAGTGGACTCCCATAAAACCTTACCTACCAAATTGGTGAAGCTTGTTAATCAATGATATATCCAATATATCTTCCTAAAATTTGAGTCTTATTAAGAAAGAATAAGATCATATATCAGATTTAATACTCATATTAGATATTTGGGCCTTTGGTTTCTCATTTTTCACCACCTTAATGGAAAACTAAACATGTTCATAATAATGGCTCACATACTGGGTCCTGGACCTATCACCCTACTGGAGGCTGAGAAACTCCATATACATTTCTAAGACCATAAATTCCTGATTGAAATATTCAATAAAAAGTGAAATGAATTACTTCCACCCAATACCTCTTGTTTCGTTGATGTCAATATAAAATACCACCATCTCCTACTTGGTCTATCAAGATTAAAGGTGAAAGATTTCACATTAATAGAATCATTACTTTCCATGTACTCAAAAAAACTAAATCTTTTTCAACCAATCCTTATCCTCTTTAGGATCATTTGATCACTGGTAATCTGATGTATTCTACAGAAGAAAATCTAGAGCATGATATCCAAATCCATCTTCTATAGGTTTCACAATATAATCATAAATGATAATTGGTGTAGTTATCTATCCCATAACATATACATCAGACACCAAAATTTTAAAAAGATTCATATCAACAGGAGGATTTTCTCATTGTGGTTCACCAGTGGATCCCACCTAAGGTATATTAAAAAATATCCTTGGATGTATGATGCTAAAAAACATCAATGGGTAAAATCAAAACATCATCAAGGATACTCACATCATTATTTATATTAAGGGACATAGGAATATTAATTCCATTAGATGAATCTAAAACATTTGGGATTTCGGGATACTCATATAAAAAGTCGGTAAAATGCTAAAAATACAGAAAAAAATCCTCAAAGAATATAACATCTAAATTTTGGGGAAATACACTCCATCCGAATATTTTTTTTATTTACATCAATTCCTCGTGACTTTGTTCCTCCAAAGGGATCACTTACCACCATGGGGGATCACTTCCCACCTCACTCCAAGAAGGTCTTGTGATGGGGAGGATATATATGGATCTTATATTCAATGACCAAAACCAATACAGTCCTAATGTGGTACATGATTAAAAGGATATATGGAATGACACTCATAGGTTATGTCATGATGTCATGCAGCTAGTTGTCCTTAAACTCTATGGAATATACAAAATTCTAACTAAGCCTCCAAAAATCTCACACTTAGTGTTTTCCAAAATAATTATAGGATTTCCATAAGGATAAGATATCAAATGTTATCCTTATAAGTTTAAATACAATAATAGGGGGTTAAATGATGACATATTAAAAAAAATATAACTATAGATCATATTTCATCATTACAGAAAACACACTTCTCTCTCCTTCCCATATAATAGAGGAAATGGAAATTAAAAGATGCAAATGACTTAACAATTTTAATTGGTTCACCCTCTGTAGGATATTTCCAAGGATTATAAAAATTAAATGTGATGATGTGATAAATCCACTAAAGTTCACTAATGTTACAAGGTACAGAGAAAACTCACTACCCCGCCTGGTTTACAACAATTCACAATTTTAAAACACACTACTCTCTTTATAGAAGTGAACACACTACTCCTCCAGATGACTATTCTAACAATAATGTTTTATTTAATTCTCACATGTGTGTATCTTTATTCCCATGTTTAATCAAATAAATGAAAACCCCCTTTTCTTGAAGAATTTTATCTTGGATTGTGAAACCTCTTCGTGAGACCCTTTCATGAGACCCCTTCATAAGACCCCTAGGTGAGACCCCTTGGAGAGTCCCCTTTAGAAGAACCCATCCCTAGACCCCTCCATGAGACCCCTCTGTAATAACGCACCACTAGTATCCTACATGAGACCCCTATAAAGAAAAATCATTGAGACCCCTCCATTAGACTCCTCCATGAGACTCGCCCATGAGACCCCTCCGTGAGACCCCTCTATGAGACTCCTGAGCAAGTCCTTATATTCATGTGAAATGTGTGACTCTAGATAAAAAATGATTATTTTACATGATTCATGTGATATCAATGGGTCTTACTATGAATTCAAAAACCCACCACATAAATCACATAATGAAACTGCTTACTATGATCCTTTATCAAGAACTTAAATTTACACAAATACCAAGAATTTAGTGGAAGACTTTATTTGTATAATGAGTAAAAATATTTATTTGGATAGAAAGTATTTATAAAACTTATTTAAACTATTAATTATGGATAATGGGGTATTTATATGCATAAATCCACTTCCTTAACTCCAAAAATCATGCTTCACTATCTATTCCACCACCTCAGCAATCTGAAATATGTGTTTCACATGATCCCATCATTAGATCTAAAGAAAATCATGTAGTGGTCAGTTTCATTATAGTTGAAACTTTTTGTGATTCCATTGGGACATACCAATACAATCATGGGAACTTCACGTCATCCCATTACTATATCTAAATCCAATCATGTGGTCAATGGAATTTCCTTTCGTTTCATCGTATGACCTCATCATGAGATCAATTGAAAATCATGTAGTCATGTGATTTTGGGAGACTAAAAGGTATCTCCATCATTTCCAGTCACATTGTCATCATGTAAATTGTGTGATATATTCATTATAACCATTGATAATCATTTGATGTCTTCATGTGAATCACTCATTGTGTGATCCTCTAACTATAATTCTAAGTTTCACATAGATCATTCACATGAGAAGTTGGTACATCTTGTGAACCTGTATTCCCACCACATGATCTATTTATACATACTCTATTTCAAGATCCATTCACATGATCATTTTGTACATATGTGACCATGTGTTTCCTTTGTGTGATCAGTTCAGATATTAATTCCAACCCTTCACACTTCCTTAGGAAACCATCCTTTTTCAATAATGCCAAACCTTTTCAACAAACAAAATCATACCTAAAGAACCATTAAGTCGGGTTTTTTCTGACAATATCCCATATTGGGATTGTTATCAAAACTTCTAAACATCAATAACCAACTTTTCGAAATGTCACGCACATACTAAACCAATTTCCATCTACAAACTAGATAGTGATCAGAAACATCCATAGCTCATAATCTAATCCTACATTATTCAATCTCATCATGATAAACAAGATTATCATGAAATTTTCATTAATGAATCACTACATTCTTGATCATTCCTTTACAAACCTTCTCAAAATGAAAATGTAAACATGCACAACTTATGAGATATCTCCTCAAATCACACTTTTCAACTAAAAGAAACATGATCTAGACACAAATTTCCATTACTCTTCTTTTTTGGTAGAATAGATTTATAATATTCATATTTAGAACTCCATGTATTTCACTACTCCCCCACTTACCTTCTCCCATGTATTTATCAAGACATTTTCTCCCCATTTTTAAATGAACCCAGTGGACACCCTATTGTGGTCTCCAACATGGTAAAGAACACAAATTAGTAAATATGGAAAAAATGCATCATAACTCATGGATAGGGGCTCCAATTCCACACCATTAAATTCTGTGGAGTTTACTAAACTCCAAGATCCATTTTATGCCATTCAAAAACATATTTGTGTAAGGCCTTCAATTGGATATATAAAACCTATATTTAATTAGGCACATATTCTAGCTTCACAGGTCTAGATTCCATTTTCTCTTTGATAATGTGATATTTTATTTTAATATGCTTCATCCTTTAGTAATGGATTAGGTTTTTTTCTATGATTCATCTCACTTGAACTATTATAATGGATTATGATAAAAGACATTAATTCAACTCAAATCTATTTAGGCTGGTACATCATCCAATGTAACTACATGAATACTTGAGTAGCTATAATACAATCATATTTTTTGACTTACAAAGAAATAAAATATTGTTTTTTTCTTATCCATGAAATAAATACTCCACCAAGATATAATTCACCACTAAATTTTGAAATTCAATCATCTATTGAATCAGACCACCCAGTTTCTAAAAACCCCAATAACTCTTGCGGAGATTTTTCATTTTATTATAAAATGAAATCTATATTTCCTTAAATATACCAATGTATTATATTCACTAAAAGTGTATATATTTCACTAGGTTTTATTTAATACCATGATTCCTATAATTTTTTTAAAAAATATTTATTTTTTTCAATATATATGCAATAAAATTATAATGGTTTGCCTATATTTGGTGATATTGACTTTTTTTCCTTCCTCATACCTTGAAAATTTCATCCGTGTAACAACTAGATTTTTCACCTATTTGGATTTTTTCCTTCCAAATATTCATAAAATTTCCTTGGAATATTTTTATTAAAAAATAAATGATCCATATATTTCTTTTTTTACCTGTAAACCAAGGATAAAAGTTATCTCACAAATCATGGACATTTAAAACAAACATTTATGAAATATGAAAATGGTTTGTATTGTTCCTCATTCAATCCACTAAATATTTTTCATTAACATATTATAGAACCATAGTCCTTATATTAAACTCATTATTTGAATAGATATTATAATTATATAAACCATGCTAGAAACTAATATTCTTCAAATATTGAACATGTTGTGAATAACGTGCTCTTTGTGTCTACTTCAACCTATATAAAGCATTTTTAACCAAAAAAATATTTATAATCATCATGAATGAGTAAACCATCTGTTTGTTCAATATAAAATTATTCTTTGAGAACACCAATCATAAATTCAATCTTTAAATACATGAGGAAAAATTTGAATTTACTTTACACAATTATGTCCAAGAATAGTATAATTTTTTCCAACAGTGAAACTAGTCTGAGTATTTTATCAACATCGATACCCTCTATCTAGGACCCTACATTGCACACCAAACATTTTCTACTATGAAATATTTTTCCATATTTATTCAAACTATTTTGGAAAACCCATTTTGTGATAATGAAATTATTCATTAGTGTCCTTGAAACAATATCCCATATTTGACTATATTCGATTTGGTCAAGCTCTTAATTAATCACATGAACCCAATTATTATCTATCGAAGTTACATAAAAAAATTATATCTATGGTAATGATATTTTTTGTAGAGACTTAATCCTCCTTGTGAGTTTTTGTGTTTTATAATCCTCAATGATATTATGACTATCTATTTTGGATTTTCTCTATAGTTTATGTACATTTTTATTCTGATCATCATTTGAATCTTCCTCTAAATCTTCCTCATGTAATTTCACTCCCCTATATATTATCACTTATTCATCACTATCCTATTTATTTTGATCATGATTTTTTTAATATTCTTCTCATTTTACAATACAACAACATCACCACTCTCTATTACTCTTCCCAAATTCTTATTAAGGAACATATATGATTTTCTTTTTTTGTTAACCAATAAATATACCTTCACCTCCAAAATATTCAATCATTTTTTATTTCTCTTTATTGAGAATGAAACACTTACTTTTGAACCTCAAAAGATTAATGTTGTATTATTTCAATACACCAAATCTTATAGAGTCTTCTCTTCCATTGGATACAATAAACTCTCTTAGAAATGTAGACAAATGTCAACACTAGTTATTTCAAAAAAAAACTCTTGAAGGTCATTAGTAATAAGAATAATTTTTTTCCATGTTATCAATAATATTGTTTCCTCTCAAAACAACTACTTTTTACTATGAATTTATTATACCTGAAACTAGGTTCCTTATCCCATTCTTCTCTAGATATTATTCCACTTGGTTATTTTTGAATTCTATTCCATTATTCGTTTGAAACTTAGGGATTTTTTGACCCAACATCTTCTCAACATCCCTCTAATAATTTTTTATACAATTATACACCTCATACTTGTGGGTGATAACTGAACCCCTTGCAATTAAACTGAATTCATCAATAAAAAGGACATAATATCTCTTTCCATATATATATATTTAGTGAAATTGGTTCACATAAATCATATACACCAGTTCAATAATGTCACACCCCAGGTAAATAAAGAATATGAAATTTTCATATTTATCCATATTTGTGAATAAAATATTAATATGACTTTAAAGGAGACGCTATGCTCGAAGGGGTACCCAACACGCAACAACAAGTTTCTTGGGAATCTTATGTTGCACTCTAATAATAAAATAATATTATTTTAAATGGTAGTTAACATGTAGCCGTTGTATTGGCGGGAATGGATAGAAATAACTAAACTATGATTATATATGTTTTTAAATGTTTTTACATTTATCCAATAAAATATAAAGGCATAAAATACCAAAAGAATTCAATTTTAGGCATATATGCCCTAGTTTTCACTAAAGGTTCACTTATCGCCTTTTGATGGAGAACCGTCATTAAATATAGTTTTGTTCACTCCTATACATCCTTTTGGACAATGTAAAACTCTTCTTATGAATTGGGACATCAAAATTTACTTTGTGTAAATTTTTGGTATCTTTCTGATAAAGTTCATTTTTTAATGAATAGTGTAAAATGTTGTATTTTAATTCAATACCTCTTTTTAATCTAATTTATTTATATGATTATATTATCTTTTTAATTGGTTTTAAAGTGAAATTAGAATATATTTTTACCATTAAATCCAATAGTGATCGTTGAAATTAATTTCACTTTGAAATCAGACTTAAACTAGTGTCAATCTTTTGATACATATTGTTTCATAAAAACACGCTATTTGCTCTGACAGCGGGAATTAAATATTAAATTAATTAATGTGACTTATATTATTTGAATTTTGTAAAATAGACTTCATTTTTTAATTCAGAATATCAAATATAGCTTAGGGTGAATTTTTGGGATTTTTCTGAAAAACATCAATTTTTGATGAATAGTGAAACCACTAAGTGATACTTATAAAAACTGATTTTTCCGTTTAAATGAAATTTTTCCATCTTTGAGTTTTGAATTTTAAAAATCCGACATACATGGTTGTCATTAAGAAGTAAAATGTGGTTCAATGGGAAAAAAATAATTTTTTGGTGAATAGTAACTTATTAAGTTTTTAATCGCGATTAGAGGTAATTAGTGTAGTTTAAGGTAAAAATAATGTTTTAATAATATGAAATGGACTTGACACATGTACTAACCTCATTGTATGTATAATGGCCGACAAAGAAAACCCATGGGTCATATTGGGGACCCCATGAAGCCACTTTGGTTGGAAAATGACATTAATATCTTTTTATTTAATGTTAAAGTAAAAATGAGACAAACATGAAATGTTTTACTAAAACAATTTTTACATGGGGTTATACAAATAATATTTTTGACTATAAATATTCATTGGAAAGCTAAAAATATTTCCTACATAATGGTATTTTTTTATAAGTTTTATACATTAAATAAATTAAATTATTTATGAAATCATGATGATGCAGTGATGACCTCATTATTTAACAATTTATAAAAAATGGAAAGATAATGTAATATCTAAGAGCTACACATGTACATAACCTATTGGATGAGTGGATTTCGAACCCTTATCACCTTATCCTCGAAAAAAATCAATTTGGTACCTCTTAAATCCGAATACCATTTTAAAATAAAGTGAATTTTCTTTACCTTCCAAGAGTTCCCCTCCTCTCCTCTTATAAAAGGCCCCCACCTCTACCTCCTTACCCACACTCCCAAAGCCTTTGGATCGGAAAAACTCTGCCCATTTTGTCTCTCCACTTCCCTCTCTTACTTCTTGAATCCTCACTTTAGGCATAAGTCTTCCCAAGGAAGCCTTTGAGCTCAAACCAAAGGGAGTTACCCGATTTTATGGTAATGTCTTCACTTGAGTCCTTTTGTTTTATTTTGTTTCTCCGACACCCTAAACTCTTTTTATTCATTTCTTTTGTAAAAAATACAGTATAATAAATATAATAGGATGTTTTTATATTATGTATTCGAGATACACTTTCACACACCTACATCTAATGGTTAAAGAACATACTGTTTCTGTGGATGGCGAATTTCGGCCTCCCGAAACGATGATTGTTCAACATTCTTTTAACACCTTCATAAGTGGCCATTATGATGACACTATATTTATATATGATATATACTATGTTTATATTTTCCTTAAGCTTCTGTATTTTTTATTTTGGGCATACCTTTATGGTTTCCATTGTGGGTAAACGCGATATCTTCATTTAAGGAAGTGCGGACTACCGCCCCCTCAAAGTGATGTGATTCGTTAATGCCATGTGTGGGACGTATAAAGTATGGATTTAAAGTTATCATATATGATGTTATACTGGAATTCTAATATACCTCCATATCATTATTATTCCATTCCATAAAAATATGAAATAGAAATGAAAGTATCGTTCATTCGTACGTACGACTTACCATCTCCATGAACGGTGCATTTCATTTCTTACCTCTAAATGATTATGTAATATTATAAATACATGTATATTCTGGATATATATGATATATATGATATCCAAATCATGAATGTAATTCTGGATATAATGAACATTTTACCACATGAACAACATGTAATTGTAAGAAGTCCACTTTCGACTAAAGAACCAAATATCGACAAAACAAACATTATTAAATTAAATGATTACATAATGTTTATAACATGGAAATCAGTGATCTAAAAGGAATAATTAACTAGAAATAGGTTCTTAATAAAGTGGAAATTAACTCAAGTTTATTATTCAGGACGTTAAAGAATGATCGAGTCAAGTCGGACCCGAGGTAAGAGATCCTACTCCTCTCTTTCTTTTTAAGTACACTCTTTTATGTCATTCCTTTTCAGCTCATCTTTCTTATGATTGGGATGTTCTTTTATTTTAATCTTACTGTAATTCTTATTTTCATATGATGAGAGACGCTATTCTCTCTCATCAATCCATTTTGAAGTTTTTAGTGGCGCTGTTAGGCTGCCGAATTTACGTAAGAGATCTAACCTCTCTCTTTCTCTTTAAGTACTCTCCTTTATGTCACTTCTTTAAATCTCTTATTTGTTATGATGGGGGTTGTTATTTTATATTACTCTTTCTTTACATTTTATTTTAATGTGATGAGATACCCTATTTGTTCCCATCAATCCATTTTTGGATCTTTTAAGTGGCGCCGTCAGGCTACCAAGTTTTCGTAAGGTATTTTTCATCTCACATTTATTCCCGTGAGATTTATGATACATTTTCCACAATTCCCTTTGAGTGGTGTATGTACTGACCATTATTTTACTCATTGTGTAATATTCTTTCATTTATGAGTATTTACATCAATTTTGTATTGTCCTTCATTCATGGGGCGTATGTTTCGAAAGATACCCATGTCGGTAAGGGAACATTTCACCCTCCTCTTTTTAAAAGACTTATTTTATTATGTCTGTTAATTCACATAATATTATTTTGGGATATGTTCTTCTATATCCTTATTGATGTAAATATTATGTCCGAGTGATGAGATACCCTTTTTATCTCTCATCAACTCTTTTTCTCAATTTTGAAGTGATGCCTTTAGGCTGTCTAATTATTGCAAGGGAACTTCTTAACCCAATTTCGATTCTTTGGGATAAACGTGTACACCTTGAATATGTCGTTCTATGATTATGTGTGAATGTCCCCTGATTGTTTTACACTTAATATCCACTTATATTTTGTGTATTCTTTTTTCACACATAGTTATGTAATTGATTTATCCTTAAACCAAAGATATCGTCTTTGTAAGGGACTTCATCTCAATCTCCATTCATTGAGGCATATTTTGTTTTATACACAACCTTCTTTTATACGGTGTATAAACCCCTTTGACTTTTTTGTTTATCCAAAAAGGAATCTTTTTTATACGAAGCGTTTTACTAAACGACAAAAGGGAATGTTTTTGTCGTACGTATGCGGCGACAACGACTTCTCCGCCTCCGTGACCATTATTTGAGTTTCGGCTTCCTCTACAAGCCATACCTTTTTTTAAAAGAAAAATAAATACCAAGTTTTACTTTTCTTTTGTTTTGGTATTGAAAATGGTTTTCATAATGTTGTTATATCAATGTGTTATATTGAAATCTTGTGATTGAAAGGTGGAAATGTTATGTTTCCTTTATGCATGTTTTATGTGATACAATTATGTTGAGGTTCTTGGGAATTATTATGAAGACGGGTGGTTCCGTGATAAACTAAGGGCGGGTGAGCCCGATATAGCTCTCAAATTCATTGGGTAATGCGAAGGAGTGAAACGTTAAGGTTTCTCCGAATAGATTTACAGAATATTCTATGATGGGTATTCCAAACATAACCAAGAGGGTTACTCCCTACGTATGAATGTTATGAATGTCTCAAGATACATTTATTTCTTATGATTTCTATGATTTATTCATGGTTTGATGAGGTATGTTAAAGTGCCTTTTTTTATGGGTAAAGTATGATTTCATTCTTAGGTATATATGAACTCATGTTTCCTTTCCATATTTTTATAACCCTTACTGAGCTTTTTATGCTCATCCCATGTTTTTGAAATGTTTTTCACAGGTCAAGGGAAAGGTACATGATGTGATGATAGTGTCAAGGATGTGTCATGAAAGAATCTGTGTTTTATTTTAAATATGTTTCCATTGATGGGAAGAATGAATATTGTCTTTTATGTAACTACTTTGTTTAAATTTGGAATGTGATGCAAGTTTCATGATCTAATTCTCTAAAACTCTAATCCTAAAAAAGATCCTCAATGTGTAATATTGTAATAACTCAAGATTAAGTAAGGTTTAAGGCTGGGGCCCTATAGTTGGTATCAGAGGTCAGTTTAGATAACTTTAGAGGTTAGGGTATTCTTTAAGCATAAGTGACATTACCATAATGGTTAGGATTTCAAAAAGAGTCCTAGTTTTAGATAAAGTGAATGAGTAAGTATATCTTAGTTTTTACCTTCCTCATTAGTACATGATGGTTTTGTTGATATACTCACCCAGAAATTTCTGTTTTTAGTGAATGGATGGATCTAGCAGGCACCAAATAGACAACAGGTTTGAAGGAAACTGTGGTGGTTCTCTGATTAAGATACAAGATAAAATGGAGGATTCAATGAGGAAACTCGTGGTTGTTCTAAACCAAATATCAAGGAGTCATGATCAACCACATAAACCTTGGTATGTTCTGTAATGCATCATGTACAAGATGACCAATCGATGTGGAAGTTCAGGTAATAATTATAATGGTAACCATTAGAGTTTATATGATCCTTACTTTTGAGGTAATTATGGGTTATTGTATGATATGCTGGAAAATGAAAGGCTTGAGATAAACATGAGGTTAAAATATGTTATGATCATTTTGATGATTTTATCTCTTTTTGGGGAATGATTTAAGAATTATATAGTTTTGGAAAAAGGACAACACGCAGACCATGTGACAACCCGTCGCGTCGGACAAAGCTGCGGGAATCGAACCCCCAACCAAAGTGCGACTGGTATTTATCGCCTACCACTGGACGACGTGAAGTCCTTGGTTAGTTTGAATGATTCATTTTAGTTATATGATTTTATGAATTAAGAGTAAGTTGATTTTGGGTTATTTATGAAAATGATTAACCTATCATTGAGGATATGTGATTAGGTTTATTACTTTTCAATACGAGACTTTAGGAGCAACTGATGTTGATTGGAGATAAATGTTACGATTTAACTTGGAAGACTATGTGACTAAATCTTTCAAATATTTGGGTTTCAATATTAGTTTGGTTTACTTTGAAGTATTTTATGGACAATTTGTTTATCGGATGGTCCTCGTTGAAATTTGGGTTTTGTTGGACAAATTTTGGAGATTAGGCATAGATTTTCTTTTTAAAGGGTTATCCTTTTCTGGATTAACTGACCGTGTACTAACCTTTTTGGTTTTGGTTTTGGTTAAAGCCTAAATACATGGGATGTATATAGTTCACTTTGGTGGATTAAGTGATTCTCTAGAAGTTGATTATCGTACTCTTAATACGAACAAGTCTCCCTAAATACTCGTCTTTTGGAAAAAAATATGATTTTGATTAAGGAATCTAGTAAAATTTGAAAGTCAACATGATAAGTGATTATGTTTCCTTCTGAATAAATTCCTCAATAAAAAGTAACTTAAAAAAATGTTGTCTATTAACTTTTCCTACAGGGGAATCGAATACCGTTTAACCCATCACAAGTTTGTGATTTTCTTGTGGTTAACTTTCTCCTAAACATGTTTTCTATCACTCTCCATCAGAACATGACCCTATGTTTTCTCCTCCATGTCCATGATTTCCTACATGGAATCCTAGTATGGGTTATCTCGGGTGACCTCTATACTTCTCTTTCTTTATTTTAAAGTGATTGTTTTACCAAATCTTGTTCCGATGTGGGATTTTCAAGGATGTTTCCAAGCCCAATTTTAAAAATTGTGAGGACGCAATTCCCAAAAGGGGGAAAGGATGTCACACCCGAGGTAAATAAATAATATGAAATTTTCATATTTATCCATATTTTTGAATAAAATATTAATATGACTTTAAAGGAGACGCTATGCTCGAAGGGGTACCCAACACGCAACAACGAGTTTCTTGGGAATCTTACGTTGCACTCTAATAATAAAATAATATTATTTTATATGGTAGTTAACATGTAGCCATTGTATTGGAAGGAATGGATATAAATAAATAAAATATGATTATATATGTTTTTAAAAGTTTTTACATTTATCCAAGAAAAGACAAAGGCATAAAATATGGAAAGAATTCAATTTTAGGCATATATGCCCTAGTTTTCACTAAAGGTTCACTTATCGCCTTTTGATGGAGAACAATAATTAAATATAGTTTTGTTTACTCTTATACATCCTTTTGGACCAAATAAAACTCTTTTTAAGAATTGGGACATCAAAATTTAATTTGTGTAAATTTTTGGTATCTTTCTGATAAAGTTTATTTTTTATGAATAGTGTAAAATGTTGTATTTTAATTAAAAACCTCTTTTTAATATAATTTATTTATATGATTATATTATCTTTTGAATTGGTTTTAAAGTGAAATTAGAATATATTTATACCATTAAATCCAATAGTGGCTGTTGAATTTATTTCACTTTGAAATCAGACTTAAACTAGTGTCAATGTTTTGATACATATTGTTTCATAAAAACACGCTATTTGCTCTGACAGCGGGAATTAATTATTAAATTAATTAATGTGACTTATATGATTTTAATTTTGTAAAATAGACTTCATTTTTGAATTCGGAATATCAAATATATCTTAGGGTGAATTTTTGGGATTTTTCTGAAAAACATCAATTTTTGATGAATAGCGAAACCACTAAGTGGTACTTATAAAAACTGATTTTTCCGTTTAAATGAAATTTTTCCATCTTTGTGTTTTGAATTTCGAAAATCCGACATACATGGTTGTAATTAAGATGTAAAATGTGGTTCAATTGGATAATAATAATTCTTTTGGTGAATAGTAACTTATTAAGTTTTTAATCGCGATTAGAGGTAATTAGTGTAGTTTAAGGTAAAAATAATGTTTTAATAATATGAAATGAACTTTACACATGTCCTAACCTCATTGGATGTATCATGGACGACCAAGACAACCCATGGGTCAACTTGGGGACCCCATGAAGCCACTTTGGTTGGAAAATGACATTAATATCTTCTTATTTATAGTTAATGTAAAAATGAGACAAACATGAAATGTTTTACTAAAACAATTTTTACATGGGGTTATACAAATCAGATTTTGACTATAAATATTCATTGAAAAGTTAAAAATATTTCCTACATCATGGTATTTTTTTATAAGTTTTATACATTAAATAAATTAAATTATTTATGACATCATGATGATGTAGTGATGACCTCATTATTTAATGATTTAAATAAAATGGAAAGATAATGTAATTTCTAAGACCTACACATGTCCATATCCTATTGGATTAGTGGATTTAGAACCCTTATCACCTTATCCTCGAAACACATCAATGTGGGACCTCTTAAATCCGAATACCATTTTAAAATAAAGTGACTTTTCTTTACCTTCCAAGAGTTCTCCTCCTCTCCTCTTATAAAAGGCCCCCACCTCTACCTCCTTACCCACAATCCCAAAGCCTTTGGCTCGGCCAAACTCTGGAAATTTTGCCTCTACACTTCCCTATATTACTCCTTAAAGCCTCACTTTGGGATGAAGTCTTCCCAAGGAATCCTTTGAGCTCAAACCAAAGGGAGTTACACGATTTTAAGATAATGTTTTCACTTGATTCCTTTTGTTTTATTTTGTTTCTCCAACCCCATAAACTCTTTTAATTCATTTCTTTTGTAAAAACTCCAGTATAAAAAATATACTAGGATGTTTTTATAAGAAGGATTCGAGATACACTATCACACACCTACATCTAATGGTTAAAGAACATACTGTTTCTGTGGATGGCGAATTTCGGCCTCCCGAAACGATGATTGTTCAACATTATTTTAACACTTTCAATGGTTTCCATTAAGATGAGACTATATTTATATATGATATATAATATGTTTATGTTTTCCTTAAGCTTCTGTATTTTTTATTTTGGGCATACATTTATGGTTTCCATTATGGGTAAACGCGATATCTTCATTTAAGAAAGTGTGGACTACCGCCCCCTCAAAGTGATGTGATTCGTTAATGCCATATGCGGGACGTATAAAGGATGGATTTATAGTTATTATATATGATTTTATACTGGAATTATAATATACCTCTATGTCATTATTATTCCATTCCATAAAAATATGAAATAGAAATGAATGTAGCGTTCATGCGTACGTACGGCTTACCGTCTCCATGAACGGTGCCTATCATTTCTGACCTCTAAATGATTATGTAATATTATAAATACATGTATATTCTGGATATATATGATATATATTATATCCAAATCATGAATGTAATTCTGGATATAATGAACATTTGACAACATGAACAACATGTAATTGTAAGAAGTCCACTATCGACTAAAGAACCAAATATCGACAAAACGAACATTATTAACTTAAATGATTACATAATGTTTATAACATGGAAATAAGTGATATAAAAGGAATAATGAACTAGAAAAAGTTTCTTAATAAAGTGTAAATTAACTCAAGTTTATTATTTAGGACGTTAAAGAACGATCAAGTCAAGTCGGACCCGAGGTAAGGGATCCTACTCCTCTCTTTCTTTTTAAGTACACTATTTTATGTCATTCCTTTTTTGATCATATTTCTTGTGATTGGGATGTTCTTTTATATTAATATTACTAAAATTTTTATGTTCATATGATGAGAGACCCTATTCTCTCTCATCAATCCATTTGGGATGTTTTGGGTGGCGCCGTTAGGCTGCCAAATTTACATAAGAGATCTAACCTCTCTCTTTCTCTTTAAGTACTCTCCATTATGTCACTTCTTTTAAGCTCCTCTTTTTTATTATGGGGGATGTTATTTTATATTCCTCTTTCTGTACATTTTATTTTAATTTGATGAGATATCCTATTTGATCTCATCAATCCATTTTTGGAAGTTTTAAGTGGCGCCGTTAGGCTGCCGAGTTTTCGTAAGGGATTTTGCATCTCACTTTTATTCCCGTGAGATTTATGCTACATTTGTGACAATTTCCTTTGAGTGGTATATGTACTGACCATTATTTTACTCATTGTGTAATATTCTTTCATTTATGATTATTTACATCAATGTTGTATTTTCCTTCTTTCACGGGGCATATGTTTCGAAAGATACCCATGTCGGTAAGGGAACCATTCACCCTCCTCTTTTTAAAAGACTTATTTTGTTATGTCTTTTAATTTAAATAATATTATTTTCAGATATGTTCTTATATATCCTTATTGATGTAAAGTTTATTTCCATGTGATGAGATACCCTTTTTTCTCTCATCAACTCTTTTTCTGAATTTTGAAGTGACACCGTTAGGCTGACTAATTATTGCAAGGGAACTTCTTAACCCAATTTCGATTCTTTGGGATAAACTTGTACACCATGAATATGTCGTTTTATGATTATGTTTGAATTTACTCTTATTTTTGTACACTTAATACCCACTTATATTTCGTGTATTCGTTTGTCACACATAGTTATGTAATTGATTTATCCTTAAACCAAGGATATTGTATGTGTAAGGGACTTCATCTCAATCTCCATTCATTGAGGCATATTTTGTTTTATACACAACCTTCTTTTATACGGTGTATAAACCCCTTTTACTTTTACGTTTATCCAAAAAGGAATATTTTTTATACGAAGCGTTTTACTAAACGACAAAAGGGAATGTTTTTGTCGTACGTATGCGGCGACAATGACTTCTCCGCCTCCATGACCATTATTTGAGTTTCAGCTTCCTCTAAAAGCCATACCTTTTTTTAAAAGAAAAATAAATACCATGTTTTACTTTTCTTTTGTTTTGGTATTGAAAATGGTTTTCATAATGTTGTTATATCAATGTGTTGTATTGATATCTTTTGATTGAATGGTGGAAATGTTATGTTTCCTTTATGCATGTTTTATGTGATACGATTATGTTGAGGTTCTTGGGAATTATTATGAAGACAGGTGGTTCCGTGATAAACTAAGGGCAGGTGAGCCTGATATAGCTCTCCAATGCATTGGGTAACGCGAAGCAGTGAAACGTTAAGGTTTCTCCAAAGAGATTTAGGGAATATACTATGATGGGTATTCCAAATGTAACCAAGAGGGTTACTCCCTACGTAAGAATTTTATGAATGTCTCAAGTTACCTTTATGTCTTATGATTTCTATGATTTATTCATGGTTTGATGAGGTATGTTAAAGTGCCTATGTTTTATGGGTAAAGTATGATTTCATTCTTATGTATATATGAACTCATGTTTCCTTTCCATATTTTTATAACCCTTACTGAGCTTTTTATGCTCATCCCAAGTTTTTGAAATGTTTTCCACAGGTCAAGGGAAAGGAACATGATGTGATGATAGTATCAAGGATGTGTCAAGAAAGAATCTGTGTTTTATTTTAAATATGTTTCTATTGATGGGAAGAATGAATATTGTCTTTTATGTAACCACTTTGTTTAAATTTGGAATGTGATGCAAGTTTCATGATCTAATTTTCTAAAACTCTAAACCTAAAAAGATCATCAATGTGTAATCTTGTAATAACTCAAGATTAAGTAAGGTTTAAGGTTGGGGCCCTATAGTTGGTATCAGAGGTCGGTTTAAATAACTTTAGAGGTTAGGGTATTCTTTAATCATAAGTGACATTACCATAATGGTTAGGATTTCATAAAGAGTCCTAGTTTTAGATAAAGTGAGTGAGTAAGTATATCTTAGTGTTTACCTTCCTCATTAGTACATGATGGTTTTGTTGATATACTCACACTGACATTTCTGTTTTTAGTGAATGGATGGATCTAGAAGGCACCAAAGAGACAACAGGTTTGAAGGAAACTATGGTGGTTCTCTGATTAAGATAGTAGATAAAATGGAGGATTCAATTAGGAAACTCGTGGTTGTTCTAAACCAAATATCAAGGAGTCATGATCAACCACTTGAACCTTGGTCTGTTCTGTAATGCATCATGTACGAGATGAAAAATCGATGTGGAAGTTTAGGTAATAATTATAAAGGTAACCATTAGAGTTTATATGATCCTTACTTTTGAGGTAATTATGGGTTATTATATGATATTCTGGAAAATGAAAGGCATGAGATAAACTTGATGTTAAAATATGTTATGATAATTTTTGATGATTTTATCTCTTTTTGGGGAATGATTTAAGAATTATATAGTTTTGGAAAAAGGACAACACGCAGACCGTGTGACAACCCGTCGCGTCGGACAAAGCTGCGGGAATCGAACCCACAACCAAAGTGCGACTGGTATTTATCGCCTACCACTGGACTACGTGAAGTCCCTTGTTAGTTTGACTGATTCTTTTTAGTTATATTATTTTATGAATTAAGAGTAAGTTTATTTTGGGTTATTTATGAATATGATTAACCTATCATGGAGGATATGTGATTAGGTTAATTACTTTTCAATACGAGACTTTAGGAGAAACTGATGTTGTTTGGAGATAAATGTTACGATTTAACTTGGAAGACTATGTGACTAAATTGTTCAAATATTTGGGTTTCAATATTATTTTGGTTTAATTTGAAGTATTTTATGGACAATTTTTTTATCAGATGGTCCTCGTTGAACTTTGGGTTTTGTTGGACAAATTTTGGAGATTATGCAAAGATTTTCTGTTTAAAGGGTTATCTTTTTCTGGATTATCTGACCTTGTACTAACCTTTTTGGTTTTGGTTTTTGTTTTGGCTAAAGCCTAAAGACATGGGATGTATATAGTTCTCTTTGGTGGATTATTTGATTCTCTAGAAGTTGATTATAGTACTCTTAATGCGAACAAGTCTCCCTAAATACTCGTCTTTTAGAAAAAAAATGAGTTTGATTAAGGAATCTAGTAAAAGTTGAAAGTCAACATGATAAGTGATTATGTTTCCTAATGAATAAATTCCTCAATAAAAAGTAACATAAAACAAAAATTTTTTCTATTAACTTTTCCTACTGGGGAATCGAATACCGTTTAACCCATCACAAGTTTGTGATTTTCTTATGGTTAACTTTCTCCTAAACATATTTTCTATCACTCTACATCAGAACATAACCCTATGTTTTCTCCTCCAGGTCCATGTTTTCCTACATGGAATCCTAGTATGGGTTAACTCGGGTGACCTCTACACTTCTCTTTCTTTATTTTAAAGTGATTGTTTTACCAAATCTTGTTCCGATGTGAGATTTTCAAGGATGTTTCCAAGCCCAATTTTAAAAATTACGAGGACGCAATTCCCAAACGGGGGAAGGATGTCACACCGCAGGTAAATAAAGAATATGACATTTTTATATTTATCCATATTTGTGAATAAAATATTAATATTACTTTAAAGGAGAATCTATGCTCGAAGGGGTACCCAACACGCAACAACGAGTTTCTTGGGAATCTTACGTTGCACTCTAATAATAAAATAATATTATTTTAAATGGTAGTTAAAATGTAGTCTTTGTATTGGAGGGAATGGATAGAAATAACTAAAATATGATTATATATGTTTTTAAATGTTTTTACATTTATCCAATAAAAGATAAAGGCATAAAATACGGAAAGAATTCAATTTTAGGCGTATATTCCCTAGTTTTCACTAAAGGTTCACTTATCGCCTTTTGATGGAGAACCGTCATTAAATATAGTTTTGTTCAATATTATACATCCTTTTGTACCAAATTAAACTTTTCTTAAGAATTGGGACATCAAAATTTACTTTGTGTAAATTTTTGGTATCTTTCTGATAAAGTTCATTTTTTTATGAATAGTGTAAAATGTTGTATTTTAATTCAAAACCTCTTTTTAATCTAATTTATTTATATGATTAGATTATCATTTGAATTGGTTTTAAAGTGAAATTAGAATATATTTTTTACCATTAAATCCAATAGTGGTCGTTGGAATTAATTTCACTTTGAAATCGATTTAAACTAGTGTCAATCATTTGATACATATTGTTTCATAAAAACACGCTATTTGCTCTGACAACGGGAATTAATTATTAAATTAATTAATGTGACTTATATGATTTTAATTTTGTAAAATAGACATCATTTTTGAATTCGGAATATCAAATATAGCTTAGGTTGAATTTTTGGGATTTTTCTGAAAAACATCAATTTTTGATGAATAGTGAAACCACTAAGTGGTACTTATAAAAACTGATTTTTCCATTTAAATGAAATTTTGTCATCTTTTTGTTTTGAATTTCAAAAATCCTACATACATGGTTGTCATTAAGAAGTAAAATTTGGTTCAATGGGATAAAAATAATTTTTTGGTGAATAGTAACTTATTATGTTTTTAATCGCGATTAGAGGTAATTAGTGTAGTTTAAGATACAAATAATGATTTAATAATATGAAATGAACTTGAAACATGTCATAACCTCATTGGATGTATCATGTCCGACCAAGACATCCCATGGGTCAACTTGGGGACCCCATGAAGCCAGTTTGGTTGGAAAATGACATTAATATCTTTTTATTTAAAGTTAAAGTAAAAAATGAGACAAACATGAAATGTTTTACTAAAACAATTTTTACATGGGGTTATAAAAATAATATTTTTGACTATAAATATTCATTGGAAAGATAAAAATATTTTCTAAATCGTGGTATTTTTTTATAAGTTTTAGACATTAAATAAATTAAGTTATTTATGACATCATGATGATGCAGCGATGACCTCATTATTTAATGATTTAAATAAAATGGAAAGATAATGTAATATCTAAGACCTACACATGTCCATAACCAATTGGATGAGTGGATTTCGAACCCTTATCAACTTATCCTCGAAACACATCAATGTGGGACCTCTTAAATCCGAATACCATTTTAAAATAAAGTGACTTTTCATTACCTTCCAAGAGTTCCCCTCCTCTCCTCTTATAAAAGGCCCCCACCTCTACCTCCTTACCCACACTCCCAAAGCCTTTGGCTCGGCCAAACTCTTCCCATTTTGTCTCTACACTTCCCTCTATTACTCCTTGAATCCTCACTTTTTGCAGATGTCTTCCCAATGAATCCTTTGAGCTCAAACCAAAGGGAGTTACCCGATTTTAAGGTAATGTCTTCACTTGAGTCCTTTTGTATTATTTTGTTTCTCCTACCCCATAAACTCTTTTTATTCATTTATTTTGTAACAAATACAGTATCATCAATATACTAGGATGTTTTTATAAGAATTATTCGAGCTACACTTTCACACACCTACATCTAATGGTTAAAGAACATATTGTTTCCGTGGATGGCGAATTTCGGCCTCCCGAAACGATGATTGTTCAACATTATTTTAACACCATAAAAGGTGGCCATTAAGATGAAAATATATTTATATATGATATATAATATGTTTATGATTTCATTAATCTTATGTATTTTTTATTTTGGGCATACCTTTATGGTTTCCATTATGGGTAAACGCGATATCTTCATTTAAGGAAGTGCGGACTACCGCCCCCTCAAAGTGATGTGATTCGTTAATGCCATATGTGGGACGTATAAAGGATGGATTTAAAGTTATTATATATGATGTTATACTGGAATTATAATATACCTCTATATCATTATTATTCCATTCCTTAAAAATATGAAATAGAAATGAAAGTAGCGTTCATGCATACGTACGACTTACCATCTCCATGAACGGTGCATTTCATTTCTTACCTCTAAATGATTATGTAATATTATAAATACATGTATATTCTGGATATATATGATATATATTATATCCAAATCATGAATGTAATTCTGGATATAATGAACATTTGACCACACAAACAACATGTAATTGTAAGAAGTCCACTTTCGACTAAAGAACCAAATATCGTCAAAACAAACATTATTAACTTAAATGGTTACATAATGTTTATAACATGTCAATAAGTGATCTAAAAGGAATAATTAAATAGAAAAAGGTTATTAATAAAGTGTAAATTAACTCATGTTTATTATTCAGGACGTTAAAGAATTATTGAGTCAAGTCGGACCCGAGGTAAGGGATCCTACTCCTCTCTTTCTTTTTAACTACACTCTTTTATGTCATTCCTTTTCTGCTCATATTTCTTGTGATTGGGATGTTCTTTTATATTAATATTACTGTAATTTTTATGTTCATATGATGATAGACCCTATTCTATTTCATCAATCCATTTTGAAAGTTTTGAGTGGTGCCGTTAGGCAGCCGGATTTACGTAAGAGATCTAACCTCTCTCTTTCTCTTTAAGTACTCTCCTTTATGTCACTTCTTTTAAGATCCTCTTTGTTATGATGGGGGATTTTCTTTTATATTCCTCTTTCTGTAGATTTTATTGTATTGTGATGAGATACCCTATTTGATCTCATCAATCCATTTTTGGAAGTTTTAAGTGGCGTTGTTAGGCTGCGGAGTTTTCGTAAGGGATTTTTCATCTCACTTTTATTCCTGTGAGATTTATGCTACATTTGCCACAATTTCCTTTGAGTGGTGTATGTACTGACCATTATTTTACTCATTGTGTAATATTCTTTCATTTATGAGTATTTACATCAATTTTTTGTTGTCCTTCTTTCACAGGGCGTATGTTTCGAAAGATACCCATGTCGGTAAGGGAACCTTTCACCCTCCTCTTTTTAAAAGACTTATTTTGTTATGTCTTTTAATTCACATTAAATTATTTTGGGATATGTTCTTCTATATCCTTATTGATGTAAATTTTATGTCCAAGTGATGAGATACCCTTTTTATCTCTCATCAAATCTTTTTCTGAATTTTGAAGTGGCGTCGTTAGGCTGTCTAATTATTGCAAGGGAACTTCTTATCCCAATTTCGATTCATTGGGATAAACATGTACACCTTGAATTTGTCTTTCTATGATTATGTGTGAATTTACTATTATTTTTTTACACTTAATACCCACTTATTTTTCGTTTATTCATTTGTCACACATAGTTATGTAATTGATTTATCCTTAAACCAAGGATACCGTCATTGTAAGGGACTTCGTCTCAATCTCCATTCGTTGAGGCATATTTTGTTTTATACACAAACTTCTTTTATATGGTGTATAAACCCCTTTGACTTTTAAGTTCATCCAAAAAGGAATATTTTTTATACGAAGCATTTTACTAAACGACAAAAGGGAATGTTTTCGTCGCACGTATGCGGCGACAACGACTTCTCCGCCTCTGTGACCATTATTTGTGTTTCGGCTTCCTCTACAAGCCATACATTTTTTTAAAAGAAAAATAAATACCATGTTTTAATTTTCTTTTTTTTTGGTATTGAAAATGGTTTTCATAATGTTTTTATATCAATTTTTTGTATTGATATCTTATGATTGAAAGGTGGAAATGTTATGTTTCCTATATTCATGTTTTATGTGATACGATTATGTTGAGGTTCTTGGGCATTATGATGAAGACGGGTGGTTCCGTGATAAAATAAGGGCGGGTGAGCTCGATATAGCTCTCCAATGCATTGGGTGACACGAAGGAGTGAAACGTTAAGGTTTCTCCGAAGATATTTAGGGAATATACTGTGATGGGTATTCCAAACGTAACCAAGAGGGTTACTCCCTACGTAAGAATGTTATGAATGTCTCAAGTTACCTTTATGTCTTATGATTTCTATGATTTATTCATGGTTTGACGAGGTATGTTAAAGTGCCTATGTTTTATGGGTAAAGTATGATTTCATTCTTATGTATATATGAACTCATGTTTCCTTTCCATATTTTTATAACCCTTACTGAGCATTTTATGCTCATCCCATGTTTTTGAAATGTTTTTCACAGGTCAAGGGAAAGGTACATGATGTGATGATAGTGTCAAGGATGTTTCAAGAAAGAATCCGTGTTTTATTTTAAATATGTTTCTGTTGATGGGAAGAATGAATATAGTCTTTTATGTAACCACTTTGTTTAAATTTGGAATGTGATGCATGTTTCATGATCTAATTCTCTAAAACTCTAAACCTAAAAAGATACTCAATGTGTTATCTTGTAATAACTCAAGATTAAGTAAGGTTTAAGGCTGGGGACTTATAAATAACTCTTGTTGACCATTTACATTTTTCCCTTAAACTTATTTCGAGTAATATTTACATATTAACAATAGTTGGACATATGTGTACGATTACAAGATAACATAGTGATATCTTGAGTAGCATCAAATTTCATAGTATCTTCCATGTATTTTTAGATCAGATTACCAAGATGTTTATTCCACAATTAGTTCCATTCTTCCTTGGATAAAAAGATCATGTATTCTGTGACACAAACCAGGTATAGATTCCCCTATGTGTGTTTTCATTGAAAATGATTGTATCATATTTTACCTTAATGATTAATAACTCCTTTTTAATTCATATATCTTTTCCTGAGTGACACAATTTACTAACACTTAGCATAGAACTTCAACAACCAATACATCTTCACATATCATGTCGTTTAACCTAAACATGCCTCTTCCCTAGCCAATAATCTTTAGGCCTTCATCATTAAAAAATCCCATGAAACATTCCATATTGAACCTAATTCCTATCACCATATTCTTATTTATTTTCATATGGGAGGTGAACCCACTATCAATGGTCCATGTTCTAGTGTGATTTATACTTTGAAGAAAATCACTACAACCACTGCCTACTCAACTTTTTTATTTATATTCCATCTCTTTGACTTCAGACAATATGTTTACTGACATTCTTTATCTTCCTCATAGTATGATAGTCCAACTTCATCTTTCAATGATTATTTTTTCCTTTATTAGCTCATTTAATGATCCGTTGAACTGATTCATGAAACCAATTTGTGTATTCTTTATTATATCCCATTACTATATTGATAAGAAATATTTGGCCATTTTTCTGAATCTTATACACCAAAAATAGTGACAATAAAATTCATTCCTAGGATATTGAACATTTTTTTCATGCTATATTTCTCTTACTCCCATTGATAATATTAACCATGGAATAGGTATTTCTAGAATTCCCCATATTTCCAAAAAACATAACACCTGATATGATGAGAGTTATTGGGCATTATTATTATACCACTAATTTCCATTTTTTCATTAAGTAATCTTATGATTTTGATCCATACCCAAATCAATCTTCATCCTTGGAGTCAGATATTATATTTTTACATCAACCATTACTGATTTTTTTTGTAATCAGTTCCCATACTAGTTGTTTCATTTTGATTTGTCATTTTCTTATCGAGACATTCATTCACCAGTTTTAGGGACATCCAATCTGTATTTTCACTTTCTCTATCCCCGGTGAGACCTAATTTCCCAATATCAATTCTGGAGTCATGATTTTTTATATATATTTTACCTTTATTCATATAATGAAAAATTCATCCTTGAGTTATTTGATATTTTTGAGTTAATCACCTATAATGTTCGTTATAATATCAATAACCCTAGTCTTTTCTTCAAACAAGAGACAAGACTCAATGAATTTATCTGTGTTTTCTTTATTTTATGATCTAATATTTTCAATTATAGTCTTCAAATCAATATTATCTTCTTATTTATACTGAATATTTATTTTTTGAATCTTAAACCACCCTGTTGGTTTTATTTTTCTAGATATCCATATTTTTATCTTCTCAAGTGCTACTTCTAATTCAACATGGAGGTCAAATCCACCATTGACCTCTTCTTCATCAATGTCACATTCTTCTATTGTCTAAGAATTTACCACCACTTCCCCAATAAAAAATTTTCAATGATTTTTACAGTCTTCCAACTCTTCATATTCAAATTCTTATGAATTTTTATTTTATTATAAAATTAAATTCTTATTTCTAATGAATTTTAACTTATTATTTTTATTTTTTTCATTTAACATTGGTGGAAATTTTTACATGGGATATTCATCATCATCATCTTGAAACGTATTAGGACCCTTTCATAACACCCTAACATTTTAAAATAGGAACAACATCTTGGATACCATATATGGATTGAAACAGAAATCTTATAAGATTATTTAACACTATAAAACATTATGAAATATTTACTTTAAAATAATATCAATCTATTCAATATCTTGTGATCTACGCAACACTAGGTTTAAACAAATATAACACTCTAATAAAATATTATTATTTAAACATGGCCATTATAACCAATCTATTAAATTAGTAGGTATGAATAAGACTAACTAAATTAAAATAAAATATATGGTCAACACATGAATAAAATAACTCTAATGGTAATATATTGATTAGAAACAAAAAATAATTATTATTTTAAAGAAAAATAAATGTGTTCTAAAAAATATATACTTTTCCTAAAAAGTTGTTTAGTCGCACTTTTCCAAAATAATTTAAATATATTTTTTAAAAATTTCATAAAATTTATTTGAAAAAATAAACATAATTTTCTAAATATGCATTTAAAATTTATCTATGTGTGAATTTTTTGGATTTTTCTGAAAATATTACTTTTCTGGTGAATAATAAAAAATATAGATTTTATTGAAAACAGCCCTTTCATTACAATTATTTAAAAAATTAATATATATATTAAATTTGTTTTAAATTATAATTAGTATAAAAAAATTAAAATTTTACTAAATTAGTTCATTGGAATTAATTTTATATTAAATTTGGTATATAAACTTTTAAAACTGTCGAATGTTTTTCTTTGGAAAAATTATTTTTGACAGAACTGAAAGATTAATTTTCAATTGAATTCCGAAAATTATGTGAATTGAATTTGAAAAAATATATTAAATATTTTCAATAATAATATTTTATGTTGTTTGATATGTTAAATGAATCTTTTTATCATTTTAAGTAATAAAATGAGTAAATATTAATTATCCTGGTTAAGGTGATATTGGGTTTACCAAGGGATTAAAATAAAAATATATGGGTTAAAAATGACATATAATTATTCCAAAACCAATTATATGGACCTATGTAGACCTTATAATTTCTAAGGTTAGATAATAACCCATTTCTACGAATTTGGTATGAGAAAAATGAGTTTATTACTCTATATTTTCAAAAATTTCATTTGTATCCTCTACATCACTTATAAAAATCCACCCCCTCCCCTATCATATTCACATTTATAAAAACATTTAGTTCAGAAAATACCTGAAAAAATGACTTCCTTATTTAACTCCCCATATTTTGGATCCCTTATTTTGATAATGAATCCTCCCTAATAGGTCTTTTTTTCTAAACCTAAATAGTTTCTTCAAAGAAGAGGTAAAATTCTTAAATTTTCATATCTGTTTTATTTCTTTTTAAGACTCATGAAACCATATTAATCAATGTTAATATAATATAGATATAATCCAATATATTCTTATATATTATTAGGAAAATGGAATAACCCTGATCCATCTCCACTTCAATCAAATTGGAAATGAAACTCTTGATCATGTGTACGCAGAACAACCACCTCGTGAACCAATGTAATTTAATTTCCATCAACACATTTAAAGGATGGATAAAATGAATAATTTAATATATTTATGTTATATTTTTTACATTATTATTTTTATTCAATTATTATAACACAATTACCTTCTTACTTTGTAGTCTGTGGGGGATAGAATAACGTCGATCATGAGTACAGTGAACTACCTTTTCATGAAGCGACGTGATTCATATTTCTATTACGATTTACATGGAAGGATGTAAGGATAAAAATAATTAATACATATAAATTTTTAGGATATAACCACAAATATTCATATATAATATCACATCTAACTTATTACCTTCCATTATGTTGTAAAACAATAACGTTGCTCATGTGTATTTGTGGACTACCACCTCCACATAGTGATGTGAAGTGTTTTTCTTTTTATTTTTATGTGGATGGTAATAAATATATATTTTAATAATATAAATTATATATCTGACATAAAAATTAGTTTGGTATAGTGAACTAATATTAATTTTATTTCATTTCATCCTTCATGTAAAATGGAAACAATATTCATACGTGCATATAGTATATCGTCTCCATGAGCAATGTTACCCATCTTATATCTCTAACATTTATAGACTACAATAAAAAAATATATAATTATTATATAGGATATTAATAACATGTTTAAAATTATGTATATGATTTAACCATGGTCAATATAAAAGGACTAAAATTACTGAAACAAAACACAAATGAAAACAATGCAATTATCACCAAAAATAGTGATGTTAACAAATAAATTGTAATTAAAATGTTATAAAAGGATACAAGTAGATAATATTTTGTATAAAACCTATTATTATGGTTTTATAATATATTCAAAATAAATATATATTTATTATATATGATGTTCGACAATTTATAAATAAAATCAGACTAAATGTAAGGGTTTCTCGTTTCACTTTTACATCTATAAGAAATATTCCATATTCATAGTTCATTCCATTGATGTTGTATATATATTCAAAATTTGGATAAATTATATCAAGAATATTTTTCTCTTCATAGAATTTATTGTTTCATTTTATTTTATCCCTTTCATTGGTATTTTGATTTTATAGTGACCAATATGTTAAGAGGTTTATGTTTAAGTCTTATTTTAATAAACATGGTTTATTAATGAATTTATATTTAATGAAATTATTTGATCAATATATAAAAGAACCCTTTCATTATATTTTTCTCTATTTATTCATGAAATTTTCAGGTAATAGTATCATTTTCCTCTCTTTGGTACATAAAATTAATATGAAAACGTTTTTAAGAAAATCGGAATTGATTTCTCTCTTTAGTCCAAAATATATTTTTATCCAAAACTAGGATTTAAAATAATGTTTTAAAAAATGTTTTCATCATTTTCCAAATGATTTATTAAATAAATTTATAAAAAATTAATTTTTTTAAAGAAACATTATGTAATTTTCAATGAAATGCCTATTTGCATTTTACCAAAAGTGTGAAAGGAATATGTTTTGACATATACGGAATGAATGGAATTTCCCATAGACATGATCACTCAATGTTTTAAAAGTTTATTTAAAAAAAATAATGTTATATTTAGAATAATTATTTTAAAAATATTTTTCTGAACTTTTATTTTTAAATGTTTATTTTCAAAATGAAAATGGTATTTTCATCCTAAATGTTTTTAATGATATTTTTATTATATTTATATTAATCAACTATATAAAATATTTATTATAATTATAATCCATTAGGGATATTTTTATTGATACCATACTTATTATTTATTTTGATGGTTTATGATCAGTTTTATTGGGGTTGAATAATTTTATTATCATTCACAATATTATTCTATGTTGTCTATTATTATGTTTATTAGTTGGGGTAAGTATTAACATTTCATATGTTAGTTTTTATGTATGAATGATTAATTTTATTATTTTTCACCCATTTAATATAAGGAATTAATTACACTTACTATGTGATGGTTATGGATTGGAGTTGCATAGCCCCTCGATGCATCGGTAGGTCTCATGGGAAAAATCAGTTTTCCAAATTAAATGGGTTTTTACAAACAGTTTTAAAATTTCATGTGAAAGGTATTGAAATTATGTTTATTATTTTTTTAATTATTCATTTATTCAATGTGATATTAGTTATTTATATTCCCTATTATTATTCAATTATTTAGAATATTCATGGTTATATTTCAAACTCATGTGATTATTTATATTTCATTATTTGATCATCATTTATTCTTTCCTTATTATTCTTAAAGGTAAATTTATTGATTAAATGAAATGTTTTTTAGTTATTTACCATTCTATATTTATTTTTCTTATTTATTCATGGTAGCTTCCACTATACACAAACCATTTCTGAAAATCTAAGCTCGCCACATTATTACGTTTTATATTCCACAGGATACCAAGATGTGTTTTTTGATTAATATGTAGTGATGTACTAAAGGAAATAATGGGGTTCCTAAAAAACTAATATGTTTTATTTTATGTTTAAGATTGTAATATCATATTTTTGAATGTTTCTAAAATAGGTAGACTTCTAAATTATATGGTCCATTAGGATTTTATTCCATATATCTTATTCCAATGTAATAAAATAATAAAAAACTATTGGCTACTAGGTTCTTGGTATTTACATTATTTATTGGATAAATTTTACTATAAACCATTGAAATATCATTTTTTTTAAATCTAGATTAGGGAAAAACCCCTATTACAGACATTGAGGATAATTATATTTGAAAATCCTAAGGTTTTGTTAAGGTAGTGATTTTAATCTAGAAATAAATCCCTCTCTGGATACTATAAGTGGATGTGGTTCTAGAATAGATGTAACTAGGGGTAATAACTCTAAATACTTTTTCATATTCATGACACAAGTATTACCTAGTACATGACAACGATCCTTAATATACACCCAATTTGACACTCCCAGTGTATATGCTTTGGCTAATTCACATTTTTAGTTCAATACATTATGAATGATTTGAAAATATTTTTATAATTTGAAAACATTACTAAGGAAACAATTTCAATTACTACAAGATTATCCATGCATAAATTTTTCAATTTATTCAATGTCCCTCACTGGATTCTTATTTTACAATATGTTTCATAATTTATGACATAATCTAGTGTATGTTATTTTTAAAAAATGCTGAATAAAGGATGTAATGCGATCTGTATCAATAAAAATACTCCATTTTTGGATTTCCCTCATGGGAATCATATAAATATATAACTATAATTGATCAAAACATAAACATATTGGGGTAGATATCTTAGGTTATGAGTGATAACATTTCCCTTATAGAGCATCCATATGACTCACCATGTGGAATAATAATTTTAGACATCTTCACGCATCAGTAATGCTAATCATTCAATGGGACTACAAATCCAATTGTATTTGAGTAAGGGATATGTTATGTATAGAATATATTTCTCACTCAAGTCAGTAATTAAAGGGAGAAATTTTTAATGGAATTTCATATTCTCTCAGAATATGGGGATAAATTGTAGTTATTGATTCAATATACTAAGGATGAGGAAGAAATAAAAAAAATTCAAAGAAATTATTTAATGTTACTCTTCTTGGAAAATTATTTTTCTCCAGAGAAGCCAACAAATATGAATATGAAATACCTCAATCTGATCCAGAGGGAAGAGTAAAATATTTCTAAGTGTGAAGAAAATTTTACATGGTTCTCAATATATTCTACAGACTACATACATAATTCAATGATTAAGATTAACCACTTATTTTATGGGAATAGGCCAATAATTTAAATGGAAATAGCCTCCAAAACATAATCATGATATGAGTAAATAGTATCATGTGTTATCAAGATAGTTAAATACTTACCCATGTAGTATGGATTATATGGTAAGTGAGATAATAAGAAGAGTGAAGAGAAATAGTGGATAAATCGAATAATGGGAAGACTAGTTTTCCCTCATGTTATACATGTGGAAAGAAATAACTTGATACATTCCAAAAAGGAAAGGTAGTTTTCTTCATTTGTAGAAAAAAATCATCATGCACATGAATTTAGGTGTAAGGGAGATTTCCTCAAAGTATAATGCTTTAATTATAAGGATATGGTGAACTATTATGACTAATGGGCCTATGTGTGAGGGGAATATACCATAAAAGAAGATAATGGATCAAGGTGATGTTTATTCTATTGATATAGAAAAAGTGGAATGATTAATTTTCATGTGTACTTGTAATCATGAAATATTTTTTCAAAGTATTTTATCAAATATTGTCACGAACCGAATCGATTGCCACCAAAAATGGCACCAAACCCAGCCCGTGACAAGCCCCGAAGGGCATTCCCAATCCCCACAGGCTAGCACAAGTGCCCGGGTATCATAAAATGAAAATTGGGAACAATTTACCCGAGTTTATAAACATAAAACAACAAAAGAAACCAATGAAAAAAATCTGGACTTTTCAAACCAAAAAATCTTTTACAAAAATTCAGAACTGAATTACGTGGCCTAAAACAACTCAAAAGGTCTATACCAAAGGTACAAATCCAAATAAGGACAGCCCAAGAACCCTCATGGCAAGGGGCACCTCCCTCAAGCCACCTCCACAAGACTTCACCACCAAGGACCTGCTAGAAACCCGAACCACTGGAACAAAAAAACTGTACCCAACCTGCGACAACAAAAATAACCATGTCTACTTACACTCAAGGGTGTAATTAGGATGTGAGCCAATGCCCAGAAGGATACCACCACTAAGAGATTCCATGTGATAAACATTTAAAGACAAAAATCATGCAAGTTTTCAAAAACATTAAAAGCTAGTTACAATTTCTAAAAGATGAAACTTTGAATAAAAATAGTTTTCAAGTGGGCTATCATTAAGAATCAACACTTTTAAAAATAATTTTAACACTACTAAATTTTCCATCCAACTATACCGTATGCCAATGGTAAGTACAAAGTAAATAATGATCACATGAAATAGGAAGTAACCCCTAGGCACTAGCTAGCTGTGGGTCCCAGGTAACTCGTATCTCGGTGAGAGTAACCATCAAAAATATCCATTCTTGTGCACGATCCACTAGTAGGGAACATAACCATAACCTAGTGGTCCCCAATCATCATCATCATAGTTTAGATAGAGTTTTAAGCGTCAATCTTGCTAAGTGAAACTGAGGCCAAACCCCACTGATTCACTAGCATACTAGTACACGTCCACCCACCCAGATACCCAGGGTTTCCCCTTTTTCTCAAACAAGTTAAATAAGTCATGAAATTTACATTGAACATGAAAATATCATTTCCACATCACAAATTCACCAAACAGCCCATATGTATACCACACAAGTCACAAAAATCCATTTTTCATTCAAAATGATTTTGAAATCTGAATCACACCAAAATAGCCCACAACACGTTTCACATTTCTTCAACACTTCTAGAAAACCATTAAACAATTTTATAAAACAATTATAATATATTTAAACTCATATAAAATCCCACACACTTGGAATATAACACTTATTTCATAATCAAAAATTCAATTTTTCACATCACACTCACAAAAAACACTCCACATCACTTTCACATCACTTTCACTCCTCAATATCTCCTTCGAAAAATTTAATAAAATATTTGCAGGATGATACATATCACATAACAACAATTTCACAAATGAAATGGACCTTTTAAAAATATACTCCTACCAAAACAGTTTGCTGATATAGTTTCACCTATTACACAACCCAATAAACCATTCAAAACTTTAATAAAACAATTATAAAGAGTATACCAAATATTTGCACATAAAATCCATTTCAAAAACCTCTTTTTAAGCCAAAATCACACCAAGAACCTACCAAAATATAATTTGAAGCCCAATAAACATGTAATAATCCACTTTCAAATATTATATAATCACCTTGAATAATATCATAAAAGATACCCATGAGAACACATAAATCCATAAAACACTTTCAAGGAGTATAACAAGGTTATACAAATAAAACCATTCAAATACACCCCCTTTCTAGGCCCACATGGAACTATATCATTGCCCAACCATAATTGGTAGCCCCTTTCAACAACTAATAAACCACTTCTACATTTTACAAAACTACCACAAAAGATAACACATGAAATACATTTAAAAAATACACACTTCAAGAAAAAATGTAACTTTAAAAACAAATGATTCACTATTTCTACAAAAAATGGTTTTCTGATAATTCACATCACATAAGGAACATGTAAAATTATTTAATCAAGAAAACTAACTCATCATTAAATGGTTATCCATGGAATAACCTACCGAATGTGTCGAAACCCTCAAATATTGGGGCGAAACATCAATTGCATGACCACTGCACCTCAATGAAGTTAAAAGAAACCTAAAACCACAATATTTAACGCAAAATACATTAATTTAGAACTTATGCTCGAACCCTAACTTCTGGAATTTTTTATAATTCAGGAATTAGGGAAGAAACCCTAAGCAATTTGAAAGAGGAAAGAAATAGACTCACCTACTTGAAGTATACTGAATTAATCACTCCAAAAACAATAGAATCTGAAATTGAAAACAGCCAAAATGCAGTGATTCTTCGAACAAGATATAGGAGGTAATTTGGGAACTGGAATGGAGGGAAGAGAGCAAGGATTGAGAGAGTTAAGAAGGGATGAAGTTACCTCCTCAATTCTGGCCAATTTGAGACACCCTATGAAAATTTAGCCCTAATTCGAGATTTCAAAGAGATCCAAGGAGGGGGGGGGAGGAAATGGGAGCACGCCTGGGTTTCTTTGGGTCGAGTGGGAGGAGGAATCACTGAAAAAACACAAATAGTTAAGGAGATATAAAAAGTTTTATAGTTATTTTTAATGCAGGAAATGGGCCTTCAGGAAGGCCCAATATCTTAAATAAAAACCCTTATCCACTATGATTATGGATTTATAAAGGCTCCAAATTTATATTTTGGTGTTAATAGGTCAGAGAAGACCCTTTAGGAATTGGAATGAAGGAAAAATATTTAAAAATAAAAATGTTATAAAGGAAACAAAATTTATTTTTAAATCTGGAATTGGGCTCACGTTTGGCCCAATTCATGAAAACACATCTATTTCTCCATAAAACCTTTGGAAACCATCCAAAACAATGAATGAAAGGAAAATAAATGAAATTTAACTTCTAAATATGTCATGTATGTGACAATTCCCCCCACCATGAAAACTTTCCGTCCCCGGAAAGCTACAGAAAGGCCAGATACGAAAGCCAAACCGAACTGATAAACCAAGATGTACTCCCTTTCCAGGTTTCGCCCCCAAAGGCCAAAACACCTCCATTGATCAATTAAGGAAGGAATAATTCACAAAATAAATCATACACCACTTTCCTGAAACAATAAATCACATTCAGGCATTATCCCAAAGGAAAACACCTCAAACACTATCAGAACAAGACTCAAGCAATTCACTCAAACGAACAACAACATTGAACAAGGTTACACATACTTTGCTATAACTAAACCATTGGGAACTCTCCAATCTCAATGGTTACTCAAGGAAGATTTAGGTATCTTGATAGATCCGAATGAGACTACCTACCACCAATCCTTTACCATGGATAAATCTAAGTTATTGGTACGGGGAAAAAAATAGGCTCCCCACCATAAGAACCAACAATCTTAATCGACCAGCATGGGCCGGTACAGAAAGACCCCAAAATATAAAGTGTTGGGACGACCACATTGTTAGTCTGCATGGTTTGGGAAACCATGAACTAACAGTGGAGATTCTTCTATCTACATAGTTTTTTTTTCGGGGGGCACGGTCACTACTAACCAAGTGAAAACCGTGTGGTCAACCTGTCTAGCCAAACATCATACCTTTCTCTAAAGACCTAATGGAAACCAAAGAGGGAGGGAATAACATTGTGTGATGACATGGGTACAAGACCCTCCACCTATTTCCACCGAACGGGAACAACATAAGAAATATGATGACCCCATAGGTTTAAACTCTTCTTATCTTTCATATTGAGGATAGGACTTTGCACATGGGTTTAAATGACACGGGGGTTTCCCCTGACTACGCGCCAGCTTCTCTCCGGGACCTATGGCTGGAGCTCAAAATATTGAAGCATCTTCGGACTTGCAGTTAGGCTTTGGAAACCACCTGAATGTGAATTCTTCTTTCGTTGCAAACAACAACTACACCACAATCCGCCCGATAAGTTTTTTCCAACACATAACACATTCCAAACCCACTTTACCCTAAATCGATATTTCACTGAAATAAGGGATTATAATATGTACACACATCACACCTTGTTTGTTCGGGTGAGAAACAATAGAAGTAAATAACACTAATACTCACCTTCCTCTAAAATGGAATAATTTTTTTTATGTTTTTTTCAAGGGAGACATTCTCCCAACATAATAGAGACTCTCAGATGATTGCCCAACATTCACCTTTACAGTCAATCGAGCACATGACATCACGAGGAATCACCGAACATGACCATTGCGACTGATATAAACAATGAATAGAGAGGGAACTTGTACAACATCTCAAAACAACACACAATTCTAGAAAGTGGCCCTAATATCCTCTCATGACCATATTTCCAAACTAGTAGTTTAACATGAACTCCTACTTCGAAGAGACTATGAAGGACCGAGATTTCCTCTTAGACACTATCCAAATACTCATCCATGCTAACAACCCCAGAACACTTCCACCTTCGAAAAATTAGGAAACATAAGAGGATAAGGTCACTTTCAACCATCCATAATCAATCTCCCACTACAAGAGGATACACAAAACCAATAAAGGAAAGGGTGTATACTCAATCTAAAAAGCTCAACAAATAGATTCCTTATATTGATCAACTAGCGGATTTTCCAGTGGAGAAACAATCTGGGTTGCGCTTCAGTTATGCATTAACCTTTAATGGGGGCATACCTTATCCAATGAGAGAACCCAAGGACCCAACCAATCTGGTCCATTGTTCAAAACAAGCCATAAACTAGCTCCAAACACATGAAGGGAACTATCAGAAAGGCATCCCAAAACTTTTTTCAAAAGAGACCAATAATCGTCCCTACAACACAGCTTACCGACCAAACACAAACCCAAAACACAGTTCAAACAGAAGGGGTTCTTTGAATAAAAACATCCCACAACATCAACATTTTCAAAAACCCATAATACAAACCATACAAAAATATTCATCAAGACATCATGTTTTTCTTTAAAAGTAATTCTTTGAGAACAAACAGTTTAGCAGTAAGCACATCCACCAATGGTACCCCATAGGCCTCGCACATGTATGTTTTTGTGCCACACCAGACACCCTCCTCATATCTATCCCGGCACTCATCCAGTAATGCCATCAACTATCCATCATCCCATATAACCCCATGCATGTGGTCGCTAATGGAAATACCAAAGGTTAAAACAAAAATACTTTCCACTTTTCAAAACCAAAACGGTCAACCAACACATCCTTTTTTCTTATAACTGCTAACCATGAGATCAAAATCCCAACTCACATCTTAAATTTTTTTTCAGAAAGTCAAAAACATTTAGAAAATAACTCACTTTCAAGATATTCACATAAATTTCAAAACATCTCATCCCATTAAAACACACTCTGATTTTTTAGAAAACTCTATTGGAAACACTTTTCAAAACCAAATTCAATATAGTTCCTGCTTTCAAAGAGGTGTAAGCACACCATTTTACATTTCAAAACAATTCTGAATATTATGTTCTGCCATTTAATAAACCAAACCATTCCCTCTTTATTTTAAAATCATTTCACAAAAACTTTACACTTCTTAAAACCAAAGTTCTATGGTTTCAAAACCTAAGCACAAAATAGTGCAAGAGGAAACTAGTTTCAGTGGGTGACCTGGAAATATGGTTGGCAGCCATATTCCAATCACTTCACTGTCAAAGATAGTGTTCTAGGGAATATCCTTGGCTCCAACTGGCTTGTCAGGCCTTGCGAGCCCACTAGGACCATTAACCCAAATCTCTTTTCATTTCCCTTAATCATCATCGAACCAAGAAAACTGAAGGACTTAGATAAATCCCGACTTCTCTTGGAAACTTGAATCCCATTATGAGGTCTGGTGATCAGGCACACAAACCATAACTAGAATTTCATGTCCCAACAATACTAACTCCAGACTATCCTGACTCTTCCCCAAATAACATGACCCAAAGAGTTAACCTGAACCTGCCTCTGAAACCATTTTGTCACGAACCGAATCGATCGCCACCAAAAATGGCACCAAAACCAGCCCGTGACAAGGCCCGAAGGGCGTTCCCGATCCCCACGGGCTGGCACAAGTTCCCGGCTATCATATAATGAAAATTGGGAATGATTTACCAGAGTTTATAAACATAAAACAACAAAAGAATCCAATGAAACAAATATGTATTTTTCAAACCAAACAATCTTTTACAAAAATTCAAAACTGAATTACGTGGCTTAAAACAACTCAAAAGGTCTATACCAAAGGTGAAAATCCAAATAAGGACAGCCCAAGAACCCTCATGGCAAGGGGCACCGCCCTCAAGCCACCTCCACAAGATTTCACCACCAAGGACCTGCTAGAAACCCAAACCATTGGAACAAAAAAACTGTACCCAACCTGTGACAAAAAAAATAACCATGTCTACTTACACCCAAGGGTGTAAGTAGGGTGTGAGACAATGCCTAGTAAGATACCACCACTAATAGATTCCATGTGATAAACATTTAAAGACGAAAATCATGCAAGTTTTCAAAAACATGAAAAGCTAGTTACAATTTCTAAAAGATGCAACTTTGAATAAAAACAGTTTTCAAGTGGGCTATCATTAAGAATCAACACTTTTAAAAATAATGTCAACACTACTGAATTTTTCATCCAACTATACCGTATGGAGACAGTATGTACAAAGTAAATAATGAGAACAAGAAATAGGAAGTAACCCCTAGGCACTAGCTAGTTGTGGGTCTCAGGTACCTCGTATCTCGGTGAGAGTAACCATCACAAATTTCCATTCTCGGGCACGATCCACTAATAGGGAACATACCCACAACCTAGTGGTCCCCAATCATCATCATCATAGTTTATTTAGTGTTTTAAGCGTCAATCTTGCTAAGTGAAACTTAGGACAAACCCCACGGATTCACTAGCATACTAGTACACGTCCACCCCCCTAGATACCCAGGTTTTCCCCTTGTGCTCAAACAAGTTCAAAAAGTCAAGAAATATATATTTAACATGAAAAATATCATTTCCAAATAACAAATTCACCAAACATCCCATATTTAAACCACACAAGTCACTAAAATCCATTTTTCATTCAAAATGATTTTGAAATCCGAATCACACCAAAATAGCCCACAATATGTTTCACATTTCTTCAACACTTCCACAAAACCATTAAACAATTTTATAAAACAATTATAAGATATTTAAACTCATATAACATCCCACACACATGGAATATAACACTTCTTTCATAATCAAAAATTCAATTTTTCACATCACACTCACACAAAACACTCCACATCACTTTCACATCACTTTCACTCCTCAATATCTCCTTCAAACAATTTAATAAAATATTTCCAGGATGATACATATCACATAACAACATTTTCACAAAGTAAATGGACCTTTTAAAATTATAATCCTACCAAAATAGTTTGCTGATATAGTTTCACCTATTACACAACCCAATAAACCATTCAAAACTTTCATAAAACAATTATAAAGAGTATACCCAAACTTTTCACATAATATCCATTTAAAAAACCTCTTTTTAATCCAAAAGTACACCAAGACCCTACCAAAATATAATTTTCAGCCCAATAAACATTTAATAATCCACTTTCAAATGTTATATAATCACCTTGAATAATATCACAAAATATACCCATGAGAACACACAAATCCATAAAACACTTTCAAGGAGTATAACAAGGTTATACAAATAAAACCATTCAAATACACCCCCTTTTTAGGCCCACATGGAACTATATCATTTCCCAACCATAATTTGCAGCCCCTTTCAACAACTAAAAAACCACTTCTACATTTTACAAAACTACCACAAAAGATAACACATGAAATACATTTAAAAAATACACACTTCAAGAAAAAATGTAACTTTAAAAACAAATGATTCACTATTGCTACCAAAAATGATTTTCTCATAATTCAAAGCACATAAGGAACATTTAAAATTATTTAATCAGGAAAACTAACTCATCATTAAATGGTTATCCACGGAATAACCTACCGAATGTGTCAAAACCCTCAAATATTGGGGCGAAACATCAACCGCATGACCGCCGCACCTCAAGGAAGTTAAAAGAAACCTAAAACCTCAATATTTCACCCAAAATACAGTAATTTAGAACCTATTCACGAACCCTTACTTCTGGAATTTTTTATAATTCAAGAATTAGGGAAGAAACCCTAAGCAACTTGAAAGAGGAAAGAAATAGACTCACCTACTTGAAGTATCCTGAATTAATCACTTCAATTCTGGCTGATTTGAGACACCCTATGAAGATCAGCCCTAATTCGCGATTTCAAAGTTCTCCAAGGAGTGGGGGTAAGGCAATGGGAGCACGCATGGGTTTCCTAGGGTCGAGTGGGAGGTGGAATCACCGAAATAACACAAATAGTGAAGGAGATATAAAAAAATTAATAATTATTTTTAATGCAGGAAATGGGCCTTCGGGCAGGCCCAATATCTTAAATAAAAACCCATATCCACCATGATTATGGATTTATAAAGGCTCCAAATTTATATTTTGGTGTTAATAGGTTAGAGGAGACCATTTAGGAATTGGAATGAAGGAAAAATATTTAAAAAATGAAAATTTTATAAAGGAAACTAAATTTATTTTTAAATCTGGAATTGGGCTCACGTTTGGCGCAATTCATGAAAACTCATATATTTCTCCATAAAAACATTGGAATCCATCCAAAACAAATAATGACAGGAAAATAAATGAAATTTAACTTCAAAATAAGTCATGTATGTGAAAAATCTCCCCACCATGAAAACTTTCCATCCCCGGAAAGCTACATAATGGCCAGATACGAAAGCCAAACGGAACTGATAAACCAAGTTGTACTCCCTTTCTAGGTTTCGCCCCCAAAGGCCAAAACACAACCATTTATCAATTAAGGAAGGAATAATTCACAAAAAAATCATACACCACTTTCCTGAAACAATCAATCACATTCAGGCTTTATCCCAAAGGAAAACACCTCAAACACTATCAGAACAAGACTCAAGCAATTCACTCAAACGAACAACAACATCGAACAAGGTTACACATACCTTGCTATAACTAAACCATTGGGCACTCTCAAATCTCAATGGTTACTCAAGGAAGATTTAGGTAGCTTAATAGATCCGAATGAGACTACCTACCACCAATCCTTGACCATGGATAAATCTAAGTTATTTTTACAGGGAAAAAAATAGGCTCCCCACCATAAGAACCAACAATCTTAATCGACCAGCATGGGCCGGTACAGAAAGACCCCAAAATATAAAGTTTTGGGACGACCACATGGTTAGTCTGCATGGTTTGGGAAACCATGAACTAACAAGGTAGATTCTTCTATCTACATGTTTTTTTTTGAGGGGGCATGGTCACTACTAACCAAGTGCAAACCGTGTGGTCAACCTGTCTAGCCAAACTTCATACCTTTATCTAAAGACTCAATGGAAACCAAAGAGGGAGGGAATAACATTGTGTGATGACATGGGTACAAGACCCTCCACCTATTTCCACCGAACGGGAACAACAAATGAAATATGATGACACCATAGGTTTAAACTCTTCTTATCTTTCATATTGAGGATAGGACTTTGCACAAGGTTTTAAATGACACTGGGGTTTCCCCTGACCACACGCCAGCTTCTCTCCGGGACCTATGGCTGGAGCTCAAAATATTGAAGCATCTTCGGCCTCCCAGTTAGGCTTTGGAAACCACCTGAATGATAATTCTTCTTTCATTTCAAACAATAACTACACCATAATCCCCCCGATAAGTTTTTTCCAACACATAACACATTCCAAACTCACTTTACCCTAAATCGATATTTCACTGAAATAAGGGATTAGAAGATGTACACACATCACACCTTGTTAATTCGGGTGAGAAACAATAGAAGTAAAGAACACTTATACTCACCTTCCTCTAAAATGGAATATTTTTTTTTATGTTTTTTTCAAGGGAGACATTCTCCCAACATAATAGAGACTCTCAGATGATTGCCCGACTTTCACCTTTACAGTCAATCAAGCACATGACATCACGAGTAATCACCGAACATGACCATTGCGACTGATATAAACAATTAATAGACAGGGAACTTGTACAACATCCCAAAACAACACACAATTCTAGAATGTGGCCATAATAACCTCTCATGACCAGATTTCCCACACTAGTAGTTTCACATTAACTCCTTCTTCGAAGAGACTATGAAGGACCGAGAGTTCCTCTTAGATACTATCCAAATACTCATCCATGCTAACAACCCCAGAACACTACCACCTTCGAAAAATTAGGAAACATAAGAGGCTAGGGTCACTTTCAACCATCCATAATCAATTTCCCACTACAAGAGGATAAACAAAACCAATAAAGGAAAGGGTGTATACTCAATCTAAAAAGCTCAAGAAATAGATTCCTTATATTGATCAACTGGAGGATTTTCCAGGGGAGAAACAATATGGGTTGCGCTTCAGTTATGCATTAACCTTTAATGGGGGCATACCTTATCCAATGAGAGAACCCAAGGACCCAACCAATCTGGTCCATTGGTCAAAACAAGCCATAAACCAGCTCCAAACACATTAAGGGAACTATCGTAAAGGCATCCCAAAACATTTTTCAAAAGAGACCACTAACCGTCCCTACAACACAGCTTACCGACCAAACACAAACCCAAAACACAGTTCAAATATAAGGGGTTCTTTGAATCAAAACATCCCACAACATAAACATTTTCAAAAACCCATAATACAAACCATACAAAAATATTCATCAAGACATCGTGTTTTTCTTTAAAAGTAATTCTTTGAGAACAAACAGTTTAGCAGTAAGCATATCCACCAATGGTACCCCATGGGCCTCACACATGCATGTTTTTGTGCCACACCAGACACCTTCCTCATATCCATCCCGACACTCATCTAGTCGTGCCATCAACCATCCATCATCCCATATAACCCCATGAATGTGGTCTCTAATGGAAATATCAAAGGTTAAAACAAAAATTCTTTCCACTTTTCAAAACCAAAACGGTTAACCAACACATCCTTTTTTCTCATAACTGCTAACCATGAGATGAAAATCCCAACTCACATCTTACAAAAATTTTCATAAATTCACAAACATTTAGAAAATAACTCACTGTCAAGATATTCACATCAATTTCAAAACATCTCATCCCATTAAAACACACTCTAATTGTTTTGAAAACTCTATTGGAAACACTTTTCAAAACCAACATTAATATAGTTCCTGCTTTCAAAGAGGTGTAAGAACACCATTTTACATTTCAAAACAATTCTGAAAATTAAGTTCCGCCATTTCATAAACCAAACCATTCCCTCTTTATTTGAAAATCATTTCACAAAAACATTACACTTCTTAAAACCAAAGTGCTAAGGTTTCAAAACCTAAGCACAAAACAGTGCAAGAGGAAACTAGTTTCAGTGGGTGACTTGGAAATATGGTTGGCAGCCATATTCCAATCACTTCACTGTCACAGAGAGTGTTCTAGGGAATATCCTTCGCTCCACATGGATTTCCAAGCCTTGCGAGCTCACTAGGACCATTAACCCAACTCTCTATTCATTTCCCTTAATCATCATCGAACCAAGAAAACCGAAGGACTTAGATAAATCCAGACTTCTCTTGGAAACTTGAATCCCATTATGAGGTGTGGTGATCAGGAACACTACCCATAACTAGAATTCCATGTCCCAACAATCCTAACTCTATACTATCCTGAATCTTCCCCAAATAACATGACCCAAAGAGTTAACCTGAACCTACCTCTGATACCATTTTGTCACGAACCGAATCGATCGCCATAAAAAATGGCACCAAACCCAGCCCGTGACAAGGCCCGAAGGGCGTTCTCGATCCCCACGGGCTGGCACAAGTTCCCGGGTATCATAAAATGAAAATTGGGAACGATTTACCCGACTTTAAAAACAAAAAACAACAAAAGAATCCAATGAAACAAATCTGGATTTTCCAAACAAAACAATATTTTGAAAAATTTCAGAACTGAATTACGTGGCTTAAAACAAATCAAAAGGTCTATACCAGTGGTACAAATCCAAATAAGTACAGACCAAGAACCCTCATGGCAAGGGGCACCTCCCTCAAGCCACCTCCACAAGACTTCACCACCAAGGACCTGCTAGAAACCCGAACCACTGGAACAAAAAAACTGTACCCAACCTGCGACAACAAAAATAACCTTGTCTACATACACCCAAGGGTTTAAGTAGGGTGTGAGCCAATTCCCAGTAGGATACCACCACTAAGAGATTCCCTGTGATGAACATTTAAAGATGAAAAGCATGCATGTTTTCAAAAACATGAAAAGCTAGTAACAATTTCTAAAAGATGCAACTTTGAATAAAAATAGTTTTCAAGTGGGCTATCATTAAAAATAAACACTTTTAAAAATAATGTCAACACTACTGAATTTTCTAGCCAACTATACCATATGCCGACGGTAAGTACAAAGTAAATAATGAGCACAAGAAATAGGAAGTAACCCCTAGGCACTAGCTAGCTGTGAGTCCCAGGTACCTCGTATCTCGGTGAGAATAACCATCAAAAATATCAATTCTCGTGCACGAGCCACTAGTAGGGAACATACCCATAACCTATTGGTCCCCAATCATCATCATTATAGTTTAGTTAGAGTTGTAAGCGTCAATCTTGCTAAGTGAAACTGAGGCCAAACCCCACGGATTCACTAGCATACTAGTACACGTCCACCCACCTAGATACCCAGGATTTACCTTTATGCTAAAACAAGTTAAACAAGTCAAGAAATATACATTGAACATGAAAATATCATTTACACATCACAAATTCCCCAAACATCCCATATGTATAACATGAAAGTCAAAAAAATCCATTTTTCATTAAAATGATTTTGAAATCCGAATCACACCAAAATAGCCCACAACACATTTCACATTTCTTCAAAACTTCCACAAACCATTAAACAATTTTATAATACAATTATAAGATATTTAAACTCATATAACATCCCACACACATGGAATATAACACTTCTTTCATAATAAAAAATTCAATTTTTCACATCACACTCACACAAAACACTCCACATCACTTTCACATCACTTTCACTCCTCAATATCTCCTTCAAACATTTTAATAAAATATTTCCAGGATGATACATATCACATAACAACATTTTCACAAATTAAATGGACCTTTTAAACATATACTCCTACCAAAACATTTGATGATATAGTTTCACCTATTACACATCCCAATAAACCATTCAAAACATTCATAAAACAATTATAAAGAGTATACCCAAACATTGAACATAAAATCCATTTCAAAAACCTCATTTTAAGCCAAAAGCACACCAAGACCCTACCAAAATATAATTTGAAGCCCAATCAACATGTAATAATCCACTTTCAAATTTTATATAATCACCTTGAATAATATCACAAAAGATACCCATGAGAACACACAAATCCATAAAACACTTTCAAGGAGTATAACAAGGTTATACAAATAAAACCATTCAAATACACCCCCTTTTTAGGCCCACATGGAACTATATCATTTCCTAACCATAATTGGCAGCCCCTTTAAACAACTAATAAACCACTTCTACATTTTACAAAACTACCACAAAAGATAACACATGAAATACATTTAAAAAATACACACTTCAAGAAAAAATATAACTTTAAAAAAATGCTTCACTGTTGCTACCAAAAATGGTTTTATCATAATGCACAGCACATAAGTAACAAGTAAAATTATTTAATCAATCAAACTAACTCATCATTAAATGGTTATCCACGGAATCACCTACTGAATGTGTCGAAACCCTCAAATATTGGGGCGAAACATCAACTGCATGACCGCTGCACCTCAAGGAAGTTAATGGAAACCTAAAACCTCAATATTTCACCCAAAATACAGTAATTTAGAACCTATGCACGAACCCTAACTTCTTGAATTTTTTATAATTCAAGAATTAGGGATGAAACCCTAAGCAATTTGAAAGAGGAAATAAATAGACTCACCAACTTGAAGTATCCTGAATTAATCACTCCAAAAACAAAAGTTTATGAAATTTAAAAAAGCCAAAATTCAGGGATTCTTCGAACAAGATATAGGAGGTAATTTGGGAACTGGAATGGAGGGAAAATAGTATCAATTGGGAGAGTTAATAAGGGATGAAGTTACCTCTTCAATTCTGGCCGATTTGAGACACCATATGAAGATGAGCCCTAATTCTAGATTTCAAGGAGCTCCAAGGAGGGGGCGAGGCAATGGGAGTGCGTCTGGTTTTCTTAGGGTCGATTGGGAGGTGTAATCACCGATAAAACACAAATAGTGAAGGAGATATAAAAAATTTAAAAATTATTTTTAATGCAGGAAGTGGGCCTTCAGGCAGGCCCAATATCTTAAATAAAAACCCAATATCCACCATGATTATGGATTTATAAAGGCTCCAAATTTATATTTTGGTGTTAATAGGTCATAGGAGACCATTTAGAAATTGTAATGAAGGAAAAATATTAAAGAATTAAAATGTTATAAAGTAAACAAAATTTATTTTTAAATCTGGAATTGGGCTCACGTTTGGCCCAATTCATGAAAACTCATCTATTTCACCATAAAACCTTTGGAAACCATCCAAAACAATGAATGAAAGGAAAATAAATGAAATTTAACTTCAAAATAAGTCATTTATGTGAAAAATATATTCTTAAAATAAATTAGTATTACACTATATTGGTATTTTTTCTATTTTAAAGCAAGTATGGAATCGTACCAAGAGAATTTATTTAGTGCCAAGGTGAAATATTTGGAAAACACATGATTGATAGATTATAAACCCTAATATATTCCTAATATTCATATAATAACTATAAATATATTTTTATGGGGTATTATTACAAAACTTGAAGTTGGTATGGAATTTTTTGGATTATGTTATCTTTATTGGAGTTTAATTTATTTTTTGAATTATGGAATAAATTAGATAATTTGAGATTTTATATATATAATAAGGAGAAAAATATATTATTTGTAATCATGCATGTTTTTATTCATGTATTATGGTGATCATGGTATTAAAATATTTTTTATGTGATATTAATTGCTACTTTATATTGTTTGGGGAATTTATTTTTATGTGGATTTTGAAAATTTAGTGACATCCTATCACACCCAGGTTTTTTTGTTTTCAAATTTTGTTCCAGCTCAAATTTGGATCCTAGTTTTTCTAACTAGTTTATGGTGTGACAGGTTTGAATTTGTATGTATTACCTTTTTTATTTTCATACCAGTGCATGCCCATGGGTTTCCCCCTTGTGTTTTGATAAAGAATGGAAAATTTTCACTTGGAAGGGGGTGTATCAGGGCATGCCCATAGTTATTTGAAACTTTTCACCTTGGCCAAGAAAATATTCACCAAGCTTTCATTTTTTGAAAGATAAGAATTTCACGGTTAGTGCACAGTTTATAAACTGTGTGGGACAACCATGTGGTGGGTTACTCTTGGACGGTCTAGTGTGCATAGTTACCGCATTATTTGGTAAACCATGTGGGAAAACCATGTTCCCTATCCAGGTCATTAAAAATTGTGTTTTTATTTTTCCCTCTCCTCAATTTTTATCCCTAAAACAATTCTTACTCGACCCATTAGGTTTCCCTGGCCCTAGGATCCTACCTCTCCTCCTCTTGGGATCCCACCTTCTGGTGGATTTGGAGTGGTTTCTTCAAGGAATCATCAATTCAGTGATTTTTATCTTGGTTTCTTCCATCTTCTAGAGTCTTCACTCCTCCTCCTTTGGGGTTCTATTTTCTAGCAGGTTCGGTGACCTAATTGTGGTCTGATCTTGTGTCTTTGAGTAAGATCTTGAATTTTTCTATTAAATATTTCCTTGTTTGTGTCTTTTGGAGTTGTAGTTGTATTTTCTCACCAATTTCTGAAATTTTCAATTCTTGAGGTAGGTGATTCCATGCCTTAACATTTTTATATTACTTCAATATGCATCTTTGTGTATTTAATCATGTTTTATAGTTTAATTTAGTGGTGAGAAATATATTTTTGGACTTTTTTGGATTTAATTCATGATGAATGTATATTTTCACAAGGTTCAGGTTATGTTTCAGTATATCATATTGTGATATTCTCAAAAAGGGTTTTCTTCCTTTTGTGGAAAGGTGTGAAATGGGTTTTTAAAGGCACTTATAGTGAAAACATGTTTCAAAGTGGGATTTAAATATAAAAATAGATTAATTTTTCATGTTTTCTTTTTTGTTGTGAACTTTTAAATATGAATTTAAAATTATTTAAATGATGAAAATAATGTTTTAACAATTATCTTGGTTTATTTATGGATTTTAAAAGGGGATCGTCCCATAGAATTGGGTGATCATTTCTATGATTTTCTTATTCTTTGTCAAATGGGAATTTATTAATTGTTTATGTGATGGAAAATTTATTTGAAAGAACATTTTTGTGTGTGTAAAATGTAAATTGGTTTTGTCTAATAAAAATGGAGATTTACTAGTATTTTTATAATGCTTGGATTATGTTTGTGAAAATGGTGTTTTGTATAACATGTAAAATATGGTATTGGGGACAAGGGAATCCCAGATATCTATGTGTGATGACTAGTTCTAGTATGCTAGTTATTTGGAAGTGTCTTGTCTGGGTTTCACATAGCTGGATTGAATATTACAACACTAACTAAACACATATGATGATCAGAGACCACTATGCCATTGGGGTGTCCCCTCATCATGGATCGTGCAGGAGAAAGCTGATGGTTGTGGTTATTATACCACATTTCATTGAGGTATGAGGTTTTAATGTCTCACTTGAGAGAGATTGTCCCGAGGCATTTTCCCTTGGAGGTATCTTGAGACTTATGAAATGGGTTTCCATTCGTCGACATATGGTGGACCATGAGTGCATTTTATCTTAAAGAAGACTTATCTTAATAAATTTTTCCTTTCAAATTCTACCTTTAAAAGTGTTTTCTTTGAAATTGTTATACTAAAAATGGGTTTTATTTTAAAAAATTGTAACTTTTATAAAGTTTTTTACATAAATGAGCATGATAATTATATTTTGATGTTATCACATTGATTCCTACTTTTGGGAGGCATCCTTTTGGGCTTTGGATCACAAGGTCTACGTACACCATTGGGTGTTTGTAGACCTTGTTTTTTTGGAGCTGTTAAAGGAAAGGTGTGTTGTTTTGGTGGTTTAGGTTTCTAGAGGTACTCTCATGTTGGTTTTGGTGGTGATGTCTTGAGGGGGATGTCCCTCTTTTCATATGGTGTTCTTGGTTTCTATTATCATTTTCCTTTCTTTGTTCTATATAGGTTGTTGGTTAATGTTATAAATGTTAAATCTGAAAAAATTTATTTCATGTGTGGTTATGTCTATTGAGTTATGTCTTATTTATATTTTTTGGGTTATTTATGCTTATCTAAATGGGTAAAATAATTCCCAAATCATAATATTGATAACCATTCACTAGTTGATATCCCATGGGGATCAGGAAATCCCTTCAAGACATTCCATAAACCTAGTTGGGTGTTGGGTTAGATGGAGATCTGGCCTGGTTCATGAAAAAAATGGTATTAGAGTAGATTATGCACATATTGGTTCATGTTATTTTTGGAAGAGTCTTGGTAAACAGGATATAGGATTGTCGGAACATGATGTTTTGATTATGAGTTGGGTGCCTAACTAGCACACCTCATGATGGGACTTGAGTTCCCATGGGAATTCAGGTTTCATTTGGTTTTATGGATGATTTAGTTGGTTTGTGTTTGGGAAATGAAAATAGAATTGGGTCAAAGGTATCAGTGGGCTCGTAGGGCCTAGAAATTTATTTGTAGCTAGGTATATAGACTAAGAAGGCACTTCGTGATGGTGGTGTGATTCATGTGTGGTTTCAATGATATGTTCAAGTCACCCATCAACACTAGTTTCCTACTTATGAATGGTTTTGGTTATTCCATGATTCTAATTTTTTTAAAAACAACTATTTTGGAAATTTTGAAAATTGGGTTTTAGATTGGAACATGTTTGGTTTCGAGAAGATGGAAAAATTATTTTTCATGATCATTTGTTGGAATCTTTAGAAAAGTATATCATTAAAAAATTATTTTTGAATAAATTGGGAATGATTTTATTGAGAATTAATTTTTTGTTATCAAAACATGTGGTTCATCAAAATTTATTATTTGAAAAAACTGAACTACACCAAGGTGGGTATTGGAAAATAGTTTGAAATGGGGTTTGTTAAGCTTTTTAGAATATTATGAATGGGATGAATTGACTTTTTAATGAAAATCAGAGTATTTTTATTTCAAAAATAAATGAAATAGAATGATGTGTGGAGCTTGAATATCGTTTTCAATTTGGTGTTTACAAAACCTTTGGAATGTTATATGAATTTTTGAAATGGGGATTAAATTGATATGTTTAAAGTGTGGGTTGATTGTTTTGTTTTGGAAAGTGGACAAGTTTTGTTTTGACCTAGGGTATTTCCATAAGTGACTGTATACATGATACATATGTAAAATATGGATGGTTAATGTCATGAGTTTATGGGTGTTCGTTTTTTCATGAGGATATGCATGTGTGGAGATCTATGAAATACCATTTTTGAGTTTGAAACCCACCAGTACTATTTTATTTTCAAAGGAGTTTTTAACATAAAATGTGTTGTTTTAATAGTCATTAGTTTTTTGGTGTGTCAACTTGTGATTTTAGAATGTTTCTTCTGAGGTGATTTGATTTTGATAACTCTTTGTGTTTGAATAGTGTTTCATGTACTAGTACTTGTTGATGAGTTGATTTTGAGATAGTGGTTATTGATTTATTTTAAGAAGTGTTTGGGAATATTATGAGTTAGTCAATGTGTGATCAGTGTTTAGTTGTGCTAAATTATAGTTTATGTATCAACCTTGATTGAGTTATTCGCATCCTTGTTGCCAACTACACATCCACAAAAAGTTTCAAGTAACATTATGGAGCACCTATGGGTGGTTTACCATTAGCATAACCTCTATTTGATAAAACATCAAAACTTATTCTCATATTTTGGAAATTAAATTCTCTTATATTTTATGATAATTGGAATCCTCTCGATGTGGAAGGGAAGATGTCGAAATTTGAAAAGTTTTTTAGTTTCATTGCATTTTTTGAGTCATTAAAGGTGATGTTTTCCACTATTATGCTTGAACATCTTGTCTGGAAGAAATGAAAGGAATTATATTGAGGATAGTAGAAAGTGGGTTGAAGCTATTGGGGCTGTCCACTGTGTTAAAATTCTTCCTAGTCCTTTATATGATTCTTTTAAGTGTGTGATAATGCTATTCCTTCAGTCTGACTTGTTCGGTCATAATAATTCATCCTGTCCATTTTTATAAATAGTGTTTTGTTTAGAGATAGGTTTAAATCCCATTTTTTTCAATTCTTCTCTGATGGTGATAACTCTGTCGAGTGATTCCTTATGGTGTTTGATTTTATTTTCAATGTAAAAGTGGATGTTGTGGATTATTTTAAGAAATCTTGTTGTAGTGGAAGCATTTTTTTCTTTCAGGAATTCTGAATTCCACTATTTTAAATAGAAGTGTCTTCCGTGTACTCCTTATTCATATTGTTCATCGTTCGATGTGAAAGGGGGTGTTGTGGGTGCACTTTTTATGCCCCTATCTTGGTAAGAATTCCATGTCATGGAAAGTGAGTTGTGTGGGGTGTTTTAATCTTTCTGTTCTACCTGGAAGGCATTGTGGATGCTCATGAGACCAAAGAAAGTTTTCTGATCAGGGACTATTAGTTTTTCCTATGAGGCAGGTGATGCTTCAAACATCAGCTCTCTATCCATAAGAATCTAAGTAAATCTATTTTGTAGTCAGGAACCCTAAGGGTGTGAAAGACCTTGGTCCAGTTTTTCCTTCAGTGTAGGAAATAAAGATAGTGTATGCTTCTTGGGAAGCTGTTTCATCTTGAATGGTCCCATTTTGGGGAATGAGATTTGGGGACTCATGTTCACATTATTATCATGTGGTTTAGAAGATCCTCTTTTGTTTTTAGGAAGTAGGGTGGTCACATGTCACTAAAATTCCAGTAGGTGATCTTTTTGGATGTGAGTCCATATTAGTTTAATGTTGTACAATTTACCATTGTGAATTATTTTTGGTTATAACCCATCTCATGGGTGGGTATTTCCCTAATCATGTCCCCCCATTTGGTGGGTGGGGGATCCAATGTTGGAAGAGTTCTAGGTTATCCTAATCTAGGTTTCTAATTTCGGGTTAATATTTTCACTTCCTAAACAGTGGGGAGACCCACCATGGGTCCCCTTGAAATTTAATTTGTAATAAATCAGTTCTCATCCATTCTTTATAGTGATGAGTTTGTTTGAGCCTCCTTGTGTTGATAAATTGGTTTAGTTACTAGTGATGTATTGGTAGTGGGTAATCTCATTTGGATATATTTAATTATGAGTTTCTCCCTTGAGTAAACATTGGGGTGAGAGTGAACCCAGTCGTTTGTTAAAGCAAGGTTAAGGAAGCATTTCCTAAGAAGTTCCATTTGGATTTTTTGGCTCTCAAATTTATTTTTGATTGAATGTGGGGATTTTTAGAGTTTTCCCAACCACCTTGATTAAATCAATAATTTAAAATGTTTTGGTTTGAGTTTTTTTCTTTTCTTCGGGAAGTGGTTTGTGTTTATTTATTCATTTCAACTAATATGTATGGGTTCTATTTGATTATTTCTAATGTGATATTGGATTGATAGGTTGGATTATGTTGTTATGATGTTTCATTTTCATTTGATCAATCAACTAGATTTTTTTTGTCTTTTTGTGGGTGGAAAGAATTATAGTGGGGATAATTGTCAAACATTGTTTTTTTGTCTTTCGTTCCGGCTCAAATTTGGATCCCAGTATTTCTCTTGAGCTTCCAGTGTCATAGTTTTGAATTTTGAGGTACTAAATTTGTTTATTTTTAGAATAATTATTCCCTTGGTTTCCCCCTTGATTTTTGATGAATAATGTCATATTTTTCCTTGTTAGGGGTGGTCACGATGTCCGTATGGTTTGTGGAAATTATATTCCTTTCCATGGAAACTGAGCACCAAGGTGTCATTTTTGGACATAGATGAATTTCACGGTTATCACATGGTATGTAAACCATGTGGGACAACCATGCGGTGTTGTATTATTGTATAGTTAAGGGAACATAGTTATCTTGCGGTTTGGTAAACTATGCAAGAAAATCATGTGTCCTATCCAGGTCATTAAAAAAATTTCTCTTCCTGATTTTTAGCCTCAAATACCATCATGCTTGACCCATTCTCCCTCTCTATCCCTAGGAACCTCCCTATCATTCTCTTGGGATCCCTCCTTTTGGTGGATTTCATGTGGATTCTTCAAGGAAACATCAATTAAGTTATTTATCTCTTGGTTTATTCCTTCATCTAGGGTTTCTCCTCCTTATCCTTTAGGATTTTGTTTTACATTGGGATGCGTGAACTATTGTTAGTCAGATCATGTATAGTTTAGTATGATCATGATGTTTATTGTTAAATAATTCCATGTTAGGGTCTTTTGGAGGTGTGGTGGTGGTTTATCACCAATTTCCAGAAGTTCCCAATCTTGAGGATTGTTGTTCCATGACTTACCATTTTTTATGATTTTAATTTGCTTGTTTGTGTATTTAATCATGTTCTGTAGTAAAATTTTTTTGTGAAAAATATATTTTGGGAGTGTTTTGAAATTATTTTAGGATTAAAGTGGATTTTAAAAAGGGTAAGGTTATGTTTTTGTATGTATTATTGCGATATCTCTCAAAAAGGGTTTTATGCCTTGTGTAGAAATGCGTTGAATGGGTTTTTTAAGGCACTTATGGTGGGAAAATGATTCAAACTGCATTTTAAATTGAAAAATGGATTAATTTGGAATGTTGGACCTTGTTGTGAACCTTTAAATATGTATTGTAAATTGTATAAATGAGGAAAATAATGTTTTAAAAATGATCTTGGTTTATGGTTGTATTTAAAAAGGGGCTTGGGCCATGGAATTGGTTGATCAAGTGTGTAGTTTTATTATGCTTTTTCAAATGGGTATTTATAAATTGTGTAAGTGATTGTAAATGTATTTGTAATATTTTTGTGTGTGTGTGAAATGGAATGTTTTTTGGATTATGAAAACGGTGACTTCCCAATATGTTTTTAATTCCTGGCATGTGTATATGAAAAAGGGTGTTTTGTGTGACATGTGAAGTGAGGGATTGATCACAATGGAATCCCAGGTATTTATGTGGGATGACAAGTTATACTATTTCAATGATTTAGAAGTGTATTATCCCAATTTCACTTAGCTGGATTTATTATTACAACACTAACTAAACATGTATGACGATTGGATACCACTAGGTTATTGGGGTGTCCTTACGAGTGTATCATGCATGAGAAAGATAATGTTCATTGTTATTATACAACATTTCACTGATGTATGAGTTATTATTATGTCGCTCAAGCAAGATTATCACTAGGGACTTATCAAGGACATCAGAACTCCCTGAGAGGGGAGGGGGAATAGGGGTGTCAAAGTTTTCTTTTAAACTGATGGATCTTGATCCCACATTGGTAGGAATCTATAAAACCTATAAAAAAATGCAAGTAAATAGCGGGAACAAAAATTTTTATTAGTTCACAAAAAAGGGATACGTCCAAGGATAATACGCTGACAGTGTGTCGGTTATACCAAAAACCACTAATCTTTACTAGTTGTGGATTACAAGGTTCGATCACAATTACAGTATGCCAGGATCATTGCCTTTTCAATGGTTTAGGGGTAGCTCACTACTTCCCATTGAACACTTTTGTTGAATCCCCCTCTCTCACTACCTTTGGATAAGTCTTACTCTATTTATTGACGTGAAGGTCACTTCAATAGATTTTCATTCAAGTCATTGTCTTTGTTCAACATGACACACTACTTGCATCAACGACCTATGTAGATGTACACCAAAAGTTGTTTCCACTTAAACCTGATATTCAATAATATCCTTTGTGAGCTCCCTTTGAGAAACATAACCCTTCATGAAGCTCAACCCTTCACAGAGCACAACCCTTCAAAGAGAACACACCTTTGCAGAGCACACTACTTCGCAGATCTCATTACTTTTTAGAGCTCACTACTTTGCAGAGCTCACTGCTTCATAGAGCTTACTACTTCATAGAGATCAACACATCGCTGTTCTCAGGGCTTCGTAGAGAAAATGCCTTTTAAAATCTCATCTGCCTCTGTGGAACCCACTATCATTGTGAATCACACTGCCATCGCGGAACACCTTACTTCGCAAAGCTCACTAGGACAATGTGGAATATCCCATCTTCGCAAAGCACTAAATACTTATAAGCATTGACATTATTCAAGAAAAAAGTTGTATATTCAAACTTCACAACCTTTCATAGACAATCGGATCCCCAGATAACCCCTTTATTTACGAAATTATCGCAACTCTAGATTTTCTCTCTCATGTTCATTTCGAATAGAGAGGTGTGGCCTCTAATTTATAGGCACGGTCGAACGTGGAGCTTTGCTTTTCCGGTATGATTTCTAAATCATCAAAAATGTTTTCATAGTGCATCTCCCTTCAAAGATCTCCATTAATATTCCCCACTCTCAATGCTCATCTTAACCGTAGATCTCTCTGTCAAATATCTTCACGCCGCCAAAATGCTCCACTCGCAAAGCCTTCAATCAAACCTTTGTGATGCCAAAATGCTCAAATTTTCATAATAAAATATCACACCATCACAATCTTCAGTTATTCATGAAACACACTTCATGAATACTATATCTACGAAACACATGCATTTTCCATATTTTCCTGGTATATTTAAGAAAACCCATTTTTTGCAATGCTTTCCATTTTCCAAATTTTCGACCCCAAAAATTTGGCAAACACTAGAAAATAACGTCACCTTCAATACTTCTTACGTCTTGAACATTATGATCTACTTCATTTTAGTCCTTAAAATCATTCGTTAGAGTGTTGACAATAGACACAAACCGTACACCATTTCAAGAAAATAATATCCTTGGATCCAATAATTTACCCATTCTGATCACTTGAGACTTATGAAATGTAGTATCATCCAATGGTATATGGTGGACATTTAGTTCATTTTACCTCAATGTAATTTTATCATAATAAATGTTTCTATTGAAATGATACCTTTAAAAGAGTTTTAAATGAATGTGTTTTGATAAATATGGTTTTCCGTTAATTTTTTTTAATTTTTTCAAAAGATTTTATATAAATGGTCATTTTAATTTTCATTTTATGATATTTCATGGAATACATATTTTGGGATACATCGTGTTGGGGTTTGGATCACACCATACATACAACTTTAAGTGTCTGTAGACCTTTTTTTCTTGGCATAGTTCAATGAAATGTGTGTTGTTTTTGTGGTTCTGGTAGCTAGAGTTCCTCTTTTGATGGTTTTGGTAGTGATGGCTTGAGGGTGATGTCCCTCATTTCATGTGGAGGACTTGGGTTTTTTTTACCATTTTTCTTTCCATTGTTATATTATGTATGTTGGTTAAAGTTTTAAATGTTATATCTAAAAATTGTTATGACATGTTTGGTTATGTTTTTTTAGTTATATCTTATTTATGTTTTGTTGGTTATTTATACTATTCTAAATGGATAAAATCATTTCCATAGTTAAATAATTTTATCGAGGAACAATTTTCATACTATGGGGATTGGGAACACCCTTCAGGCCATGCCATGAATCGGGTCAAGTGTCAAGTTGGATGGAACTCCATCCTAGTTCATGATACATCCCTTATAAATTCTTGAACTTTAATTTTTTTAGACATATTTTGGAATGGGAATAAGGTTAACTATTTATGGAATGGATGAAGTAGAAATTTAGGTGTTATTAGAAAAAAAATTTCAACCAAATTGTTTTTTGAAAATATTTTGAGATAGAAAAAAATTCTTGTCTCTCTTTTAAGGATATTATAATCCATTAAAAGTTAATTTTAGTGATTCATAAATAAGAAATTAATTTTTGGATATTAATTTCATGGAGTAAGATATATAGTTGAAATTGATTGATGAACCACCAAAGGATGAAATTTTTCCTATAAAATAAAGACATATCTAGTAATTATATTATCCTTATATTCTCAGAGAGTAAAAGAGTTTCTTAGTAGTAGGGAAATTATCTTGAAATAAAAAAATTATCATATTGCTTTCATATTGGATGAATCAAATGATATTTTAAATCATCATAGATTTATGGTTTTGAGGTCCTTAATTTCTATGGATAATTCACATTATTTTGTTTAATGATCATTATTACTCTCTATGAATTTTTATTCTTTTCTTCCATGTCTATATATTCACTTCCCATCCATGTTTTCTTACATGGAAACCTTGAAATATGTTATTCTAGAGAAATTTTTATTTTATGTTCTCTCTTATTAGTGAGAATTTTAATTAAAGACTTATAAAATGTGGGTTTACAACAAAGAAATTTTTAAATTTCAAACCCTTGATTACTAATATCACGATTAAATAATGGGGATTTAAGTTATTTAGGGGGTTGAATTTTACACCATGAGATATTTAAAGATGGAAATCATATTACAAAGAATATATGAAATGAATCACCAAGATGAAAAAATAATGTACCCCTTGAAATGTTATGATACAATTATTTTAAAAAAATAATATTCTTGATATCTAGTGATGTTGGAATATCTGGGTTTAAATTAAACGTGATATTCTTTTAAAATATTATTATTTAAACATGTCTAATAAAACATAAATATTAAATTAGTGGATATGAATAGGATTAAATAAGTTATTAAAATTATATAGATTACAAATTTATAAAATAAATTCAATTTCTATCTATTTATTATAAATAAGAAGAGAATCAATTGAAAGAATAAGAATTTGTTTTCCTAAAAAGTGATTTTTACTAAAATCATGTAAAGTAATGTTTTATGCACTCAATTAGAAATTAATTTTTTCATATTCTTAAAAATTTATTCAGAATAATATAATAAATCTCTTAAATTTATATGTCAATAATACATTTGGTTGAATATTAGGTATTTTTCTATAAAAATTAATTTCTTTAGGATTAGTAAAAAATATTGATTTCTAATGAAAACTTCTTTTTCATTTAAATTAAATAAAAAGTAAAATTATATTTTATATTTTTTAAAAGTGAAATTAGTTCGATTATATTAATGTTTAACTAGTTTAGTTAATTAGAATTAATTTTATATTTAATTATTATATAAAATGTTTTTAAACATTTGGAAAAAAACTTTGGGAAAACCATTTTTCGACATGTCTACATGTTTAATTTAAAGTTTAATTCTTCCACTTATATGAATTAAATTAATAAAAATGTATTCTATAATTGTAATTGTAATAATTTATATTATCCAATAATTTCCATATAATATTTTTCCATATGAATTGTAAAATTAATAATAAAAAATTACCGTGAATGAGGTGAAAATGAGTTTATAGGTAGTTAAACAGAGAAGATAAGGGTTAAAATGTATCTAAATCTTTCAGAAACACATTATATGACAAAATTTAGAACTTTATACATCTAAATTTCGGGAATGAAACATTTCTAAGTCTCTATAATGATAAAAATGTGGGTATCACTTTATATTATAAAACAATTATTATTTTTCCTCTCCCCCGCTTAAAAAAGGATACCAACAATCCTCTAATTTTAACACATATAAAAACATTTATTTATACAATATGGCCAAAATATATTATTTAATTTCCTCCCCACATGCTAGAGGCATTATATTTTTTAAGAATCCCTCTTAAGAAGGATTTAGGTATAAACTGAAAGAAGCTCTCTAAAGAAGAATTATATTTCATAAATGTGAATATTTGTTTTATTTATTCATCCACTTCATTAAAATAATATTATAATATTATAATATTATAAATAATTTATCACATATTTAAATATATTTTTTCCTTATAACAGAAAAATATATATCTTTCTCCCCTTCTATCAAATGGGAAATGAAATCATCAATCATGTGAATGACGGACTACCGCCTTGTGAACCGATGTAATTTATTTTCCATCACCACCTTTAAACCCTATATATAATGATATATTTTATATAATTATATTGTATTTATTAAATTATTATACTTCTGAAATTATGATATCACATATACCTTCTTACCTTCCATTTCTTGGCAGATATGATAATATCGCTTGTGTGTATGGCGGACTACCACCTTGTAAAGGGATACCATTCATCTTTAACTTGCACTATATATGGAATGGATTGAGGTTTGAATTAATTAATATAAGTGATATTAATGACCTAAATAAAATTATTTAAATATAATATCACATATATTTTCATACATTCTAATTCATTGGAAAATAATAATGTCGCTCATGCGTACAAGCTGACTACTGCCTCCACATAGTGGCGTGAAATGTTTTTCATTTTATTTATACATGGATGGTAATAAGGATTTTTTTTATTAACATAAATTCTATATATTAAATATTAATGATTTTTTAATATTTAAATAATATTTTTTGTTCCATCTGTCGAGAAAAATAAAAATAATGTTCATTTGTACAGACAACCTACCATCTCGAGAAATGGTATAATTCGTTTTCAATCACTAAATTTTATAGATTAATTTAGAAACAAGTATAATGAATATATATTATATTTATATTATTTTTAATATTGTGGAGACTATTTAACCATGACCAATATAAAATAGCCCAAATTACTAAACCAAGCATATGTAAAAAAACATATCAATTATCACCTAAAACATTGATTTTAAAAAATAATTGTTAATAAATTTTTATTGAAAGACTATACATAAATCATATATGATATGAAATATTTGAGTATAGTTTTATAATATAATTTAAATAAACATATATTTATTATACATGAGGTTCAAACATGTAAGATGTAAATTAGACCTATAGTAAGGGTTTCTCGTCTTACTTTTACTTTCGTGAGAAATATTTCATATTCACCACCTATTCCATTGGTGTGGTTTATATACTAACTATTTTGATTTTTTATATCATGAATATATTTACATTCATGGTATATAATTTTTCATTTAATTTTATTTCTTTCATGGGGCTTGTGATTCAAAATTTACCAAAGTGGTAAGAGATTTGTGATTCAATCCCATTTAAATCCGGATTGTTTATACATGAATTTCCATCGAAGAAAATTATTTCATAATTATCTAATAAAACATGTTATTTTTATTAAATTCTAGTTATTAATTAAATTCTCATGTAATAGTACCATTTTCTTTTCTTTGGTACATAAAATTATTGTGAAGTTATTTTACGAAATTTTGGCATTATTTCTCTCTTAAATCATACATCCTTTTCCTACTGATACCATATTTTATTAAATTAAATAAAGAAAATATTATTATCATTCCATAAATTATCTATTAATTAAAGTTTACCAATTTTTTACATTTTAAAAAAACAAATTAAATGGAATCTTCATTTCTATTGAAACATTTCCCATTTTGATTTTACTGAAAATATGGAAGGAATATTTTTTAAACTTATACAACATGTATAGAATTCTATTTCATCATAAATAATCATTGTATTATATAATATTTTACAATATTTCATTGTTACCTTTGAAGAAAATTATTTTCAAATTTTTTATTGAACATTTAGTTATATAAAGTTATTTTCAAAATTGATAGCATGTTTTCCTTAATAATATTTTTAATGGAATTTTATTATATTTATATTAATCAATGAAATAAAACATATAATTTATTTTTTATCAAATGGGGATATTTTGTGTTGATACCATTATAATTATTTATATGGATTTTTTATGATCATTTTTCTTAGAATGTATAATTTTTTAAAATTCACCATATTACTCAGGATAATTTATTTTTATGTCTATTTATTGGGGTATGTCTTAACTTTTTTTTGTTAGATTATCAATAATTATTTTTTTATTATATTCCACCCCTTACATATGTATAATGAATTAGAATTATTATTTTTCAGGTGGGGCATAAAATTACATAGCCCCTCGATGTATTGGTAGGTCTCGTGAGACAAATTAGTTGGCTAAATTAAATAGGGTTTTACCTATAGTTGTAATCTATCATGGGATGTTTCATTGAAATATATTTTTGATGTCTGACATTATTAATTCCATCATTATGATATTAGTTATTTATGTTCCATGTGATTATTTAATTATTTTGAATCTCTACAGTTAAGTCTCAATCACATGTGAATATTTATATGGAAATATTAGATCATCACTTATTCTTGCATTATTATTCGTCATGTTCAGGTTATTGATTAATTGGAATTTGTTTTGGTTATTTAACATTACTTATTTATTATGCTTATTTATTCATGATAGATTCCATTGTACACATACCATTACTGATAATTTGATGTCACCACTCTCTTATGTTTCAATTTCCATAGGACACCCAAAAAATAGTGATTGATATGGAGGGATATGATAAGGGGAATAATTGTTTACTCGAAAATACTATGTTGTATTTCATTATTTCATTATAATTTGATATTAAAGTATATATCTAGTTTACCATTGATAATAAAATATTTGTCCCTTCGTAATTTGATTTAATTTTTCTTATGATAATGTAATAATGTAACCATTGACTCTAGGATACTATGTTCAAGATATTTACAAATTTATTGCATGATTTCTAACCATCACACAAAGAAAAAATGTTATATAAAGTTTCCCTTTTAACATAATTTCACCCTTTGAGTATTTGAGTAATGTATAGATATAAAATCATCAAAAATAATGTCTCAATGACCATATTCTATAGTGATCTTCTTCATGGTTGTGAAATCCACCTCTTTTTACTTCCCTTTTACCATATACTCATTATCATCATTTCTCATATTGTATATCAAAAGTGTACTTTGTTGGTTATAAAATGTCAAATCATTTTGATCATAATCATCCAACGCATAAACATTAATATTAAACTAAGGTGTAATTATTCTCATGATAAGTTTAATGATCTTTATATGTTCTAAAATCTCCCTGATACCATGCTTGTCTTCCACAAAATTATTCACATAGAAAAAAAAATATCAACAAACTCATTGGGGTGTATTATCAAGTCCTAAAAATTGTTCCATGAAACCTAAAATTTAGTATCTAAAATATTTGAATCTCTTTCCTCAATAGTTACTAGTTTTTACCACATAGAATGCGATTACTTACATGACATCACCTTGGGGTAGATTGTATTGCATAAATCTCCTCTTAAGTACTTTATTCATCTGGAATCAATATCTAATTATCGTGGATCTACTTCTAATAATGATTCACTTCCAATATGAGTTGAAATTCTATTCCTTGTTATTATAAACACATCCATACGTAATTATCAGAAATATTGTTTCATTTGATCAAAAATAGGGAAAAGACCATAATTAGATAAAAATATTCCATAAATAATGTAGGATTTACAGTGGGATTCTAGGACCCTCCATCATAATATTATCTTCTTTGGTTTACTACCTCATGGCCTTATTTCTTAGAAGAGCTCACATCCCAATAGTGGGATCACTTCTATCCTCTATGAAAAGGCCTTATAATGAGGAGGGTAATATGGCTCTTATATATCATTCCCAAGTCCACTATATTATTTTTTGTGGGACAAAGAAAAAGGTGTCATGGCGTGACACCATGAAACCCCTTTAGCTACCAACATTCACAATAGTGAATTCACTGTCATTCATTTGGGACTCCAAAAATACCCCCTCAGTGATTTTACTTTGAATAAGAGGTTTCATTTATCCATTGATAGCAATTTAGGGTCTAAATTGGGGCTACAAGACCCTCCATCGCAATATTGAATGCTTTGGTTGACTACCCCATGTCTATATTTCTCAGCAAGGCATACTACCCACCAGGTGGTTCACTACCCATCCCTCTCTGAAAAGGTATTATGATAGGTAGAAGATCATCTGGGACATACATTCTATTAAAAACTTTTACATGACTGATGTGGAGTCAAAGTCATCATTGTGTGACACCCACGGGTCTGTCCATGACACCCTACAACCAATAACCCTTTGACTTGGAACCATTTTATCACCCATTTCATATCATTGTTCATGAACTAGAGTTGTTTCTGATTCTATAGTGAGATTATAATGTGGAATTGTTAAATTTGGAACAAATATGTTATAATTTTCTAATCATTTAATCTTATACTGAAAATTTACATATTTGGGGTCCAAATTGATCTAAGCTACAATAGTTAATATTTTTCCATTTTTATCATGTAAACTTATTGAATTTTTTATGAAAAATTTTCAGACATACAATGAATTCAAAAATAAAGTGATAAATTTTTTCACTTTTTATTCATGGATGATCATTTGGGTCGATTTTTTGTTTCAATTGTCATAGAAACATATAAAATTTGAGTTCCCCTAAGCTATGTTTGCAGTTAAAATTTTCCAATATTGACACTATCTATAGATTTTGATTTGGAGAAGCTTTCATTTGTGGAAAACCATAAAAGAAACACTAAGGATTAATAGGGAAAAGCCTTTACTACCTTTTTGATATAAGAATCCCTATTTAATGTGATCCATAACACAAGAATTACCAATGTCTATTATCATATCTGATGAAATTTGAAATGATCCATTCTAGGATCTACACCTCCTACTAAAGGTCGATGTAGCACCTCCCATGATTATTGGAAACCATTTTTATGGTGGAAGATAGCCTTTTAAATATATGATCGATGATGATGCATTTTTTATAGAGTGATTTCAGTAATGGAATTTTAAAGTTCATCCTACTTAGTCATGAAATGCCTCTAATACTCGGCATTTATAATTTGGTGATAATATAGTTTTGTAATTGTAGATAATAGTCCGATTGTCTATATTAAAAAAGTCAGATACATTGGAAGGATCATCTTTGTGGGGATTTGGGTATGTATAATATATCACCAATGTGGGAAATAGCCATGTGGTTCCTAATTAGATACGATGGAATTAGATAATGGGAAATCATGTACATTGATAAAACGTCCTACATCAATAAACAAGTATGTGGTGGGAATAGTATATGTTGAAATTTTCTACATGAGACCAAAAAGAAACATGAGGGTGTTTAACTATGTAAAATTATTTGTCATGGTGGAAAATTACCTCTGTCAGTATTCGATTACATTGATGATACTCTTAAATGTGATAAATCATGTAGATAAATTACATAGCTAAATCACCAAACACATACATTGTTCAAAATGGCTATGTGAGATGATTTGTCTATATCAATCATACTGATAGTGGTAATGTATGCTGGATATAGGGAAGAACATTCGTCAAACATAAATATTGAATCTAGATGCATTTTTGATCAGGTAGGTGAGAGTTGGAGTACTTCTATCAGGAAGAAGGTTTTATCATAAGGAAGGGAGGATATCTCTAGATGGGGATTAAACAAAAAAGGACAAGGAACCAAAAAAATGAGGGACAGCTGGTAGAATGATTGGGTGAAGATGAAGGATGGTGAACCAATCATTTCAAGAACATTTTTATGAATCCCTTATTGGTGGTGAATCTTTTTTCTGTTTTCAATTATTACCCTATTTCTTAAAAAAAATCTGAATATATTAAACTTGTATTTTGTGATAGTTTAATATATTCAAAAAGGGGAATTTTGTTTATATGGATGTCACATTTATCCCACTCAGGTTATAGGTATTTCTACCGTCCAACCTTATCTCATTAGATGATTAAATTATTGTAACGAACTATATAAACATAGATTGAGCTAGTTTTTTGTTTCATTCATTATTACATTTTCTTTTGGATGTTTATATGAGGGTAGGTCCGGCCTCACAAAGTTGGGTCACCTATTTCCCTCAACGAGTGTGTCATGTAGTATCTTGTTGAGAAACTAAAAAATCCATTCACTGAAAGTCATAACATTTATGAGAACTAGATATCCACTTTTTCCAGGTCCTGTAGAGACTAAACATGAATGGAGGGATAAAATATTAAAAAACACATATAATATATTCATCTAAACATGTTTTCTTATTCCCCCTCATCAACTTTTCAAGCTATATAAGTTTTATTCTCTTTCTCTCAGTGCTCGCCTGTTTATGTCTCATATCCCCCAGTCTTAATTCCATCAACCTCATCACCATAATTCCACTCACCCTCCAATATTATTTTCTATTTCTAATTTTTTTCACTTTTACCTGGTATCACACAACACACCTTATACGAATGTACTTCCAAATGGATCTAATCCTACTCACCATTATACTAGTTTAAGTTGGATTTATAAACTATTAATTTTTCACAGGATCGGTGATGATGTTGGACTCATGGAAACATTTCATCCTTATTTCCAGGCAGGGTAATGTACGAAAAATAAAAAAAGGAATAAAAACAAAACATCATTTTTGTAGTATTGCAAAGGGAGAAAATGAAAACTCAGTCATCACTTGACACCCAACATGAATTCATCCCTAAAATAAAGAAAAAAATGAGTTCTTTGAAAATTAAGAAGAAATAATCTACAGAGAATCCTCGGGAGAACCTAATCAATCAAAATAATAAAAATATCAATGAGGATGTAAATTTCATCCATCCTCCAATTGGAAAAAAAATAATTGATAGGGTCAGGCTTATGTAGTTTTAGGTTATAACAGTGTCAAATAATCCATCATATATACAGAAGACTCCAAGATCATGGAATTATAATATTATGAAATAACACCTATCTATGCTACCATCCTACCAAGGATTACCAAATGAGTTATCAATGGACTTCATCATGGATTTTTTTGCTACATTGAAATAGCTTCCACTTAGAGGATTAAGTGACGTGGAATTGAAATTCAGGGTGTTTCAATTTGACTCAAAATAAAATAAAAAGGTGAAATTACAAAAATTGGATGAATACATCATTGATACATAGGATTAAAGTTATATTTCAGTTTTCATGAAGTTATACCTATGGAGCGGCGGTTCGAGGTTCGAGGTGCGGTGTAGAACCCTAATCGACGGGGAGCCTCAGGTTGGCGCTGATCTCAGGCGGGACATGGGTGGAGAAGGTCTGTGAGGTTCTCAGGAAGGTGACATCGCACGGTGTAGGCTCTTTCCACATGCATACGACCTCCAGCAGGACGCAGTGCACAATGAGGAGTGAGACCCCTACTCGGCTAGATCCAGGCATCGGAGTCGGAGCAGCAGGGAGAAGGTTAGGCCGACGATACCCTTCCAGTCGTTTTCTTCGGATCTTCAGCACCCCCTTCCCCTAGATGTTCCTGCTCCAGTTCGTTTCATAATTATTCATCTGATCCCAATTTCTCAAAAGGAACCGTCTTCATTTAAGGTATCCCCAGCCATTTTTTTATCTACATCAAAGTTTGAGGATGTTGCAGTGTTTAACTCCAGATCCCTTGTGGACAGATTTGGTGGAGATCAAACTTCACCAGAGTTTTTTGAGGGTTTCATCAACACAATGTGGGGTCTTCGTTCCCGGGCCATATTGGGAACTTTGGATCAATGTCATCTAAGCATCCACCTTTTTTCTGATGATGATTTTTCCCGTTCCTGGTCGTCAGAGTCTCTCTTTTGTGATAATCGACACTTCCTTCTCTTTCGTTGGACATTTTACTTCGACCGTGGTCATGATTTCAAGCGTGCGACGGTGTGGATTTGACTTCCTCGCCTTCCACTTCCCATTAGGAACCCATCCATCCACAAAGGCATCAGTGACAGGATTGGTTGTTTCCTCAGAATTGAAAATGATACTCTTTGCATGAAGCAACTTGGATTTACTTTCCATTGTGTTGAGATGGATCTATTGGTGTCTCTCCCGAATCGTCTAAGTCTCCAGGTGGAAGGGTCGTTTGGTTTTTGGAAACGCATTCATTATGGGGAAACTTTTTGTTTTAGTGTGCTTTGTTGTCGTCAAGGCCATTGGGCCTCTTTCTGTTCTCGACGTGGGAGGCGAGGTCACAAAGGATCGGCGACTCAGCCTAATGATACCCTTGCTCCCACAGTCCCTCGGTTTACTATTGGAATGCCTTAGTCTGGGGCCGGGATGAGTCCAAGATCTCCGTCTGGTGGTCATCACTCCCCTTCGGGCATCCAACGGGCTTCCACTTCATTCCATGGAAAACCCTCCTCATTTGTTTCTGTCCTACCAGGTTATTCCGCTCATGCACCTCTCTTTGTGCCGAAGGTGATCGAGTCAGGGGGAGACAATAAAGGTAAGGGCATCGCTGCTGTGGTTTCTGGAAGTGTTGGTCCTTCTTATGTGAATGTTGTTCGTGGTGTGATGGCTTCCCCTGATGGGAGAAGGGATGACCCAAAATTGCAGAGTATATTAATGGTCTATGGAGCCAAAGAGAGTGTCACTTCTGTTGTCGGTTCGGCTGGGGAACAAGTTTCGGCCGTCTCAATGACCCACTTGCCTAATGATGGGCAGTTTGGTGGTGTGGGGATTCAAGCTAGATTGGATGCCTCGGTGGCCATACACAACAAGTTTGATATCCTTGGGAACATCAATCAACCAAAAAGACAGCCAAAAATATGTGGGAGGGAAAGGGAACTCATAAAATTGGGTGTTTCCTCACAAGTCATTGGCATACAGGAGGTGGGAGGCAGGTTGGGTAGGATGCGCACTCGCTCCATCATCCGCCAATCTAGTCTCGTGTCTTAGTCAGCTCTTGATTCTGAGAGGGAACATGATGATTCCGAAGGTATGTTTAAGGATTCTTTTTGGGTTTAAATTTCAGTTCTCATTCAACAATTAATGTGATCTATGGGTTTGTTTTGACTCGTGTCTGCAATGGTGGATCCCCTTGGGTAGGTTGTCTCGTATGTGGTTATTGTGTGGTTTTCACTTTTTCCTTAAAAGTGTTTTTGAAATAAAAAAATTAATTTTCAGTCAAGATCACTTATTTTTTACAAAATGAAAGTGAAGTGTTTCATGAGGATTGAGATAGGTTCAAAAGGATACTTATATTGTGTCCCAACCATTAATGTACACCAAAATTTTTCATGGATACCTTTTATAATATGCATACATTCTACCACCAAACCTTAGGTGACCAGCCATCTAGAGAAGATTTCTCCAAAAAAATAGCAGAAGAGATGAAATAGATTTTCAATAATTTAGCACAAAATAAAAAACACAATTGTTTTAAAATGTGAACCATTGTTAGGAAGGAAACCACACCCACTCACCAAGATGAAACATAATATTCATTTTCATATAATGAAAATGCTGAACACACTCTGAGGGAACAAATAATTTAGTGTGGGATGTTTGGGCATTCATATTCCTTCTACCCAAAATTTGATATGTCTACCCAAGTCCTATTGAATACTAACATTGATGGTAATTACCCAATGATTCTGAAAATAGATGATCCTTTATCCAATAACTACAACTAAGGATACTATAATCATCACAACCTATCTTGGATGTAGTATAGAGTGTTGATACCTATTGTGCCCCTACTTTTCAATAGAATAGGCTGTAGTTCTAGCCACTATCAAGGGATTATCCATATAGTTCACAAGATGAGGTAAGAGGAATATTTAATTAGCTGATGTGTATGTTTGTTGAGAAAAATGAGAAAAATGATTTTTATATGGTCCAAAATGAATCCAGGTTTCAAAATCTAGAGATCCATTTTTGATAGCTAATAAAGAATGATGATTTTATAGATAGTGGGAAGCTACCAAGCACCACTGAGTCTAATCCTAAATATAATTTCATGGTATTCACTACTTTTCATGATCATCAATCTTATGAGGTAGTCAAACCCAATCGAAAATTCACTCATAAAAACCCATCCTAAATCTATAGAACATAATTTTGAATCTAACTAGTCTTAAAATCTATGCAGTCTTACTAAATGTCATCCATACACTATTATAACTTCTAAAAATCACTATATGGAAACTTGATAACCATATACACTATAAGAAAGAAAAATATTTTAAATTAATCTTAGGGGGTACCTATAGTAGTGTGTAATTTCTCCCTAATCATTCTATTCCCATAAAGGATCAAGAGGGAAAATTAGGATTCTGGATTGTTCAATTCTCTATGGTTTATCGAGAATCTGAATTTGGATATAACATTTCCTAAATCTCCCATTAGAATCCTTTCATGTCTAAAAAATCACATGAAATTCATTTCATGTAAGAAAACCTTGAAGAATTTTCTACCCATAGCCTCACAGAGGAGTGTAGTACTGTCTTTAAGAACATGATATCTCCATGTTTAATTAAATATATGATCATGGTTCGTGTATTAATTTTATTCCTTTATCTTTTTTCCCGCAATTGAGAAAAGGATATCTGAAACCCGCAATACATGTTTTTAAACTTATTTATCGATCCATTACCCATTGAGTAGGTGGATTAGATTACTCTCTAGTTTGAGTTCATAAGCTCTTTTTCTCGCTAATTTTTTCATTTTGGATATGGAATATAACCATGTAGAACTTATTATTCTTGGAAGTCCCTTTTTTCTACTAGGAGGTAGCAATTCCTGTTTCAAATGGAAAACTATTTTTCAACCATAGTTAATAAATGGAGTAATTTAATGTTTTTAAAAATATTAAAGAACCACACCCAACCCATATCATACCAAAAGATGGATTTCATCATGTTGACGAATTTATAGATTAGGAGGAAGAATACTTTTTAAGGATTCTTGAGGAATTTAATGAAACACCTATATAACATGAATAAACATTCATATTAATTAGTAAGACCAAGGGCAAGAATACCTTTGATGAATATGAAGGGGAATTTTTAGGTGACTTATATTAATTTTATACAAAACAAATTTTTACCCCACTCAAGGACCCTATATCAGATTAGTACTTTTTTACCCCTAAAGTGATATAGAGGAATCTTTATAAAAGTCATTTTCTAAGATAAAACATGATTAATTCATACCCCTAAAATCAAATTTTCTTCCCCCAATTAATGTTTCTACCAGCATAGATCTCAAACTGTTGCATGTTCACAAGAAGTATGTCTTTTGGAGAGAAGACTGAAATTTAATAGACATCATTCCTTATGAAATAGAAGTATGTGAAGAGTAAAAAATTCTTGTTATTATGAGATATTTTAGGTATGTTATTATATGGTTTATTACTAACATCAACGGTATATGTTCATCATTTTTCATGAAAAAATTTCCAATGAAATATAATTATATTCCAAAGGTAAAAGAACAAAGAAGGCTCAATCTGAACATAAAGGAAGTTGTTATAGAAGACATTGTTTAACTCCTTGATACTGGAATAATATTTCCAATTAAATAAAACCCACTGGTAATCCTTATTTAGGAGGTTTCTAATAAGAGTAGATTTATTGGGATCTCCATCAAGATGAATGAATTGATTAAAATTTGAAATGAAAAAATAGAGGGTGTGAATTATAACAACCCAACTCTTTAGTAAACATTAATAAAATATTTATTATATAATATTATACTTAGAAAACATAGATTCATTAATATTTATAGTTTATTTTGGAAATTATTTAAATTATATAACAACATAAAACATAAAAATAAAAATATTTATTAAAAACATATATAACATGACCAAAACATTCCATCGTACTTAACACTGCATGAGATAACCTAAAGAAATACTTAAGAAATTAGTGAGCATTAAATCCCAGTAATTGAATAAACAAGTAATAACATGAGGAATAAAATAAATGTTAGAAAATAGGATTATCATTGGAACATTATAGTTACATGAATAATAAGGCATGATATATCATGAAAATCATAAAATGCGAAATGTGGAAATAACTTAAAACACTGCATTATATACATAGGTAAGGATAAACCCTCAAAGACATCACAATGGTCAAAGTAACATTGTGAAATCTGGTAAACCCACTATTTCAACAAGATTTATCATGATAATAAACATTATCCAATGCTTTGGAGCACTATCAAGGCACACCCTTCATAATCATTTCATTATCGTGCTTAAGTGTGCCACATATGTCATATAAGATGGACTCGATGAACATAATAATTCAATCCATGATAATGTAATGTGGAATACATAAATTTATTTCTATAATAAATAATTATATGAGTATAAAGTCTAATACCCTTGATAGAAGGATGGGTATCGTATTCATTAAACAATTATTTTGGAATGGAAAATAGTGGTGCAATTTCAGAAGCATAAAAGAATCATATATAAATTCATAAAATGGCTTGATGAGAGTGAAATTTGTATATATTCATTTAAAAATATAATTTATTGTAATATTTTCATGTTATTACATTCCGAAATATAACAAATTGGATATAAAAGGTGTAAAAATTTAATGAAACTTTGAAGAAATAAGAGAAAGGGAAAAACCCTTACAACATTTCGGTATGGAAACAAGTGTCTGTAAAGGTTCATAGGATGAATAAATGAGATTAAAAGGAGATATAATCATTTATAAATAAATTGTACAATAATTTTTATTTTTAATAATCATATATTATTTATGAAAATTCAAATTAAATGGCATATCATTAAAGGGGTTCATGATAAAAGAGGTGAGTGGAAGATAGAATTCCCTTATGGAATTTAGGTATAGTAATGACATAGGTATCAGTGAAAATGAGAGATTATAAATGGTATCTTGTTAAAATAACATTACTTTTATAGTAATTTAATCATTTAAAAATAATTAAAGTATAACCAATTTAAATTTTAGAGACTAATTTCAAGAATGATTCTTGACTTGAAAAAAAGATAGGAAGGTGAGAATCATTTACTTGAGTTTGTGACTCAAAAGGCCTGGGAGGGACTTATTGAAAGCCTATTGAAACCTTGGATGGAATATATGGAGTGTATTTTAGATTTGATTCATGATATATGGAGTTTCAGTGAAGATAAATTAGAGATTTTTGGGGTTATATTGTAAAAGAGGGGGGTTTCTTTATTATTATGATTTTTGACACTACATAATAAAATACTCAAAATCACAAACCCTCCCATTGTTTTTCCCCATGTTTACTTCATATGTAAAGTTTTTTACATTATTTTATAATTACATGGTCCGAGGATAATAAACAATGCTCTTTATTATGTGGAGGTGATTCACACTCCCAAAGAAATGATTTTAAAATCTTAACATATATTATAAGTATTTGAGGATTCATTAAAGATCAATAAAATAAATCAAATAAAAATAAAATTTTAATTTTAATTGTAAAAAATATATTTGGATGAACATACCTTATATAGTATTTATTACATAATTATTAGGTCATTATGATTTCATAAAACACACCATATATTTATACAATATTTAATTTTTACCTGAAAAATTGTCACTCTCAGAAAATTATGAAGAAATAATTGTAAGATAATTTAGAAATATTTATACAAAAATAATATTCGTTTTATAAAAATAATTTTATAAATATGTGAAATTTCACCTTTAAAAAAAAAAACTGGTATTTATTGAGAATGACTAGTTTTTCATAATAACATTATTTTGAACCCATATAAAAATTATATTTCACTTCATAAATATAATTTTCTCATATATATTCAATAAAAGTTATTTAATGATAATATTTTATAAAAATATTATTTATTTCAAAACTAAATTAATTAATTACATGAATTTTGACATTAAATAAAAATACATTTTGTGCTTTATTGAATCAAAAATAACAAACATTTATAAAGTAACAATAATATGTTGAAAATATATTCACTATTCTATAAAAAATAATGCAAAAATTCATATTTCTAGTGTCTTGATACATATCCCTTTAAAACACTAGAATACACCCTAAGAGTAAGGTGTGAGATTGTGGGGATTTCATGGCATTGTTTGGTGAACATGGTTTGGGTTGTGATCTTAATGACATTGAATTTCTCCCAAAAATGGTATCACTCATGCTTATGTTATTAGATCTCCCCTTGGGAATGGTCTAGGGAAAATCCTATAGATTCTATCTCCCTCAGAAGATTTGATAAATGGTTACTGTAGGGTACAATCCTACTAGTTGAGGCTGTCACTTCCTTTTTCTATAGAAATATTATTTGGGAAAACCCTGTATTTTTAGTAATCATGTGATCAATGTTCAGTAGCTATATTATCAATTTTAAAGGTAATTAATGGTCATTTAAATCCAATTGGATATAAAAAAGAAAATAATTGCATGTGTTTTCTATAACTATAAGACATTTAATTAAATAAAAAAGGGTAAGTCTATTCATAATAGTTTATGTCATTACAATCTTCCCCCTTTTAGAAAATTTACCCTAAAATTTTTCTTTTCCCACACTAAAATAGATTAGTGTAACAGTGCTTCATCACTTCCTCTTGTTCCAACATTTATTCTTCAAACTTGTAGTTTTCAACAAGACTTTTATGAGGGGAATTGTATTATTTTTTAAAACACATTACCTATGATCTAATATCTTCACTGGCTTCTCCTCATATGAAATTTCATTCTCCAATGGTACAACCTATGGATTTAGTACATGTGAGGGGTCTAGTATGTACTTTCTCAAGAGGAATACATGGAATAATTCTTGTACTTGGGATAGGTTCGGTGGGTGTGCTAGTTGATATGACACTGCTCCAATGAGATCAAGGATCTCAGAAGGATTGTTTTACCTTAGACTATGCTTTCCCATTTTCCCAAATATCATCACTATCTTCCATAGAGATATACAGAGGAAGACCATATCTCTAACATCAAACTCTAGGTCACGTCGATGATTGTCATCATATCTCCTTTTTTGACTCTATGAAACCATTATTTAATGCTGAATGGTCTTAACCTTCTCCACTATTTCCTCAACCATTTTTGGACCTAGAAGGTTTTTTCCCAAATTCATCTCAACAATACGGTGTTCCTCACATCTTCCCATAAAGGGCTTCATAGGGAGGAATTTGGATGATCGATTAGAAACTATTATTGTAATATAACTCTACCAGAGGGAGATGTTGGTTTTATCCTCCTTTGATGTCAATTTAGAATTCTCTCAACATGTACTCAAGTATTTGGATAGTCCACTCAGATGGGCCATCAATTTGAGGGTGATAAGTTATACTGAAGTTTAGCACCGTGTTTAGATAATGATGGAGACTTTTCCAAAACATATAGGTTAATCATGGATCTCAATTGGACACAATCAATAGTCGTACTCCATGAATCATTACCAATTCATTTATGTATATATTTTCCAGTTGGTCCAGTGAGAAATGTCTTCAATCACAATGAAGTGTGTTGTCATTGTAAGATGATCGACAATAAATCATATATCATTGTTTCTTTTGGATGGATATTCACATTCAGTGACAAATACATGGTGATGTTTTCCCATTTCAATGTTCATATGGGTAATGGTTGCATCATACCCTTACACTTATGCCTTTTATCCTTCACTTCCTGACATACCTAGACCTTTGATGTATATTCAGTGATGTTCATCCTCTTGTTGGGCCACCAATAGTGATCATGAATATCTTGATACATATTTTTGTTTCTTAGGTTAAGGGAGAAAGTAAAACTATGTGCATCATAAAATAGTTTTATAATTAACACAAGATTTTATGGAAAACATAGTCTTGAACCAAGTATCTCAATTCCTTCTTCATTGAAATTTAACTCAAAGGATTTCCTTTTTCTTATAGTTTCCACTTTATTTTGAATTCCCACATCATCTTTTTTATCATCCTTTATCATATATAGAATAGATGGATTAGAAATAATTTTTTAAAGGATTGATGATGTTCATTCCTTTATGATTCCCATGTCCATCCTCATAAAATTTAAGAAGATATAATCCTTCTAAATTATCATTGATGAATGATTTTTTGGATCCTTTCTACTTATAGTATCTTCTACTTTGTTAGCCTTCCCATGATGATATTGCAATGTCGTAATCCATCATGAGATCTAACCATCTTCATTGGAATATATTCAACTCTTTCAGTTTCAATATATATATTTATAACTTTTTTGATCCATATATATTTCAGACTTCTCCCCAAAGAGATAACGATTCCAAATTTTTAAATCGAAGATCACCACATCAAACTCTAGATCATGCATGGGATATTTTTTCCCATGAATTTTCAACTACCTTGATGCATAGGGTATGAATTTTTAATTTTTCATCATCACATTAATCAATACCTTCTTCTCAGAATCTCTAAATATTCTGAAAAGTTTCCCATTTGTGTTTAGTGTGATCGTAGGGGAAGTGATTAGACTCATTTTCAACTACATGAATCTTTCTTCACATTCATCATTCCCAGAAAATTGGACTCCATTTTGAGTTATCTTGGTAAGAGAGTTTGATAATCGTGATAAATTTCTTACAAATTTGAAATAATATGTAGCTTACCAAATGAATCTATTAATATCTATCACATATATTGGCCTCACCAATCTATCAATTTCATTTTTCTTTGAAGGATCCAAAGATATTCCATTTCTTGGGAGGATATTACCCAATAATGATACTTCCTTTAACCAGAACTCACAGTTTTTTGTACTTTTCAAAGAGATTCTCCATTCTAAAGGTCTTTATAACCATGTTCATATTCTACTCATGGTCCTCCTTGGTTTTTTAAGATATTATAATATCATCTATAAATAATACCATGAATTTGTTGAGGTAACCTCTAAATAATCTATTCATCATGTCCATGATGATTTTTTGATCATTAGTGATTCTGAATGGAATAAGTATGAACCCCTAGTGCCCATACCTCATACAAAAATATATCTTGTGGATATTCCCCTTCTTTACCCTAACATTTTAATATCCGAACTGCAGAACTACCTTGGATAAGTATTTTGGTCCATGTATCTGATCGAACAAGTCATAAATCCATGTAAAAGGATAATTGTTTTTTATTTATATGTTGATAAGAACACTAAAATCAATGTAAAGGCATATTGACCCATCCTTCCTGTTGATGAAGAGGACCGGTGCACCCCATGGTGATTCACATTGACATATGAAACCTTTATCTAGATTCTCCAATAGTTGTTTATTTAGTTCCCCATGTCCCACAATAGCCATCCTATATAATGTTTTGGATATTGGAAATTCCCTAGGTATAATATCGATTGAAAATTAAACCTATCAGCTATGGGTAAGTCTATGAAATATCTTAGGAAACACATCATTATATTCCCTCACAATAGGCATGTCTCTGAGGATGATCCTTTACACAACTTCAATCATTTGAGGTAGATACTCATTCTCATAGGGAAATAATATCCATGCTTGAGATGATGGTTCTAATGAAGATTCCTCCTCCTCCTTACACTTTTATAGAATCATAGTTCGATTCTCCATGTGGAGAGTGATTTTCTTCTCATAGAAATTTATTTTTTCTCTATATAGGGAAAGCCAATCCATGCCTAGAAGTGCAAAAAATTACACAATAGGGGTATGAAATGGTTTTTTTGGAATTTTGTCCCAAAAAAATTGATAGGGGTGGAGTTATATACTTGTGATAAAATAATTATCCCATTTTCCATTTACACTAACATCTCTAATTCCATGCTTTGTATTGGTTTTTAATAGTTCAACAAATCCTTCATGTTATGAAGGAATTCATAGAACTAGAATCAAATAGTATGTTTGATATTCATGAATGAATAATTATCATACCTATCACCACTTCATTTTTGGGATTCACTTCAGTGGTATTGATGTCAAAATATTTCCCTTGTTGCCTTGTAGGTTGTTGGATTCCTTTGACACCCCTTGTCTTATTGAACTAGTTCGCAAAGCGCCACAGTTCCTTGAAATTGATGCAGTGAACAATGCATTATGGGTTAACCAGAGCATTTCATTCCGCTATCACATTGTGGGTTTCTGCTATCTGCAATCATTGTCCAGGTATCCTTCTCTTCCATAACTAAATCATTTATTTATTCCCCTTAGGAAATTTCTTGGGTGCTTTATTCCACAACTTTGAGAAGTGGGATGTTGAAATTTCTCATCACCATTGGATTTATCCATTGAGCCACAAATATTAAACTCCACTTTCCACTTCTTTTCCCCATAATACCCTTGGGATTATAAAATCTCCATTTCTACTTTGAGGGCACAATGGAAAATTTCTTCATAGCTATCTAATTCATGGATCACCAATGATTTTTGTAGACTAGGATTTGGCCCACTAAAGCAGCGATCAACCTTTTATTCAGAGGTAATGACAAAATAGTAGTCGTATTGTTCAAGTCTTGTGGAGTTTTACTCATACTACCCAATAGATTTTTCATCTTTTTTCTTGAGTTCAAGTAAATATCATTCAATTTTATGAAAGAAACGTGTGAGGAAAATATTTTTCAAAAAATATTTTCTGAAAATATTTCCACTCCTTATTTTGATCTCTTCCTCAGGATTCATATTCTTTATCAATTTCCACGACTAATCAACCTCTCCCTCCATATAATAAACAGCCTAATGAACCATCTATTGTTTAAAACGTTGAAGGATGGATATGATCTTCTTAATGGATTTTATCCATTGTTCTGTGATTAAGGAATGATATGGTCCATTAAAAGTAGGATTTCTATGTCATATAAAGTGCTTGATTGTGGTTTTTTATCTCTTAGGGGTGTTTGGGAACACCTCTATATCTAGGTATCTATTTAAAACATAAGCTATTTGAGAGAATATTATGATAAAAAAATTTATTTTTGTTCCCATCTGATTCAGAATCTTTTCGGGGATGTCATCACATTGCCCTTCACACCAGTTTTTAGCTTGATTCCTCATATTACCAGCCATTTCCTTGAATAAAAAATTAAATTAAAGATGATTGTCTTAAAAAATTAAACATGGAAATGGGAATCATATTACATTTAAGGAATAAATTATAAATTAAATAATTATCCTTAACTTATGAATTTCTAGGCTTCAATATATATTATCCATGATATATTTCATAACATACATTCTTGTGTGATTTTTCCCTTAATAATGGTTCACGACGAGCTAATGAATTTAGCAAAACATATCCTCCAGGAGTTTTAAAAAAAGGGTGCATTAAGGCCGATTGTTGTGTACCAGAGTACCCTGAGTCAAGCGTGGAACATCTTTTCAGAGTTGTTACTCCTAGGTACATCTATTCCAGAACCACATCCACTTTTAGTATCTATATAGGGATGTATTTTATTGATAATCCACATACTCTGTAGTAACCAAAATTTAGGGATATTTTATTATAATTTTTATTATTCCAAAATCATTTTCTAGAGATCTATAATCTTAATAATTTTTCTAGAATTTTCTAATATTAATGCCAAAAACAACTAAATCTATCCACTGATACCCACTATAACAACCCAGATCTTTTTTTACACATTAATATATGATTTATTACATAAAATAATACTTAATAAAAAATAGAAGATCGATAGGTCTAGTGTATTTGGTAAATTAGGTACATTTCATAAAAAGTTAAAACATGAAAAGAAACATATTTATTGAAAACATATTTACCATTACCAAAACATTCCTTCATACTTAACACTGCATTGGACGACCTGAGGACATACATAAGAAAGGGGTGATCAATAAATCCCACTAAGAGAATAAATAAGGAATAATATGAGAAAAAAATTAAATTTTAGACAATTGGGATATCAATGGATCATAATAGGAACACGAATAAAAAGAAATGATATATAATGATAATAATAACATGGAAAATGTGGAAACACATAAAAGACTACATCATAAATATAGGTCATGGCTAGATCGGACAACTCATCATGGGGTAAAAATTCCCATAAAGGAATCCGGTAAACTCCATAAAACATCTTGACATATCATGATACTAAACACTACCCAATGCATTGGAGCACTATCAGGGAGAACCCTTCATAATCATTTCATTATCATGCTTAAGTGTTCCACATAGATCATATAACATGGATTAAATTAAAATGATAATTTATTCTATGATAATGGAATGTGGAATACATACATGTAAGTCTCTAATCAATAAGTATATGTGCATAAATATGAATAAAATTTATTGCGAAATGGGTATGGTGTTCACTACACAATTATTTTGACATGGAAATCATGGTGAGATTTTAGCAGTATAATTTCATCATATAGAAATTTATAAAATTGGTTGATGTTGGTAAAAAATCCTTCAAGGTTACATTGCAAAAATTTTGGGTTTATTTTTTTATTGAAAAAGCGTGATTCCATGGTTAGTTGTGGAGTCCAAAGAGATTTTTTAAAATCTATGTTGAAAAAGAACCATGAAAAATGAATGGATTATTTGGATAATGTACAAAATGTATGTATACATTGTGGTGTTGTTTTCTAGTGTTTGCCAAATTTTTGGTTCCAAAAATTGAAGAATGGAGAAAAGTATTTTTGGAAAAAGGAGTTTCACGCCAGTGGTAAGGATCCTTGAAATGTTTTTAACCATGAAAGTTTCAAAATTATAACACCAAAATATGGTAAAGGAAAGAAGGGTGAGAATGTTTTTGAGTGATGTGCAAGGTGAGTTGTGAGACAGAGGCTTGGGCGAATGGACTAGCACATCCGTGGGAAAGTTTTGCGCCATGTTCTTAGGGTCACCAAAATTTCTATAAATATATAGATACCTCCATAATTTCATAGAATCTATACACTTATAGAAAATTGGGTCTCTCGTCGTGCAAGGGGTGAGGGCATGCAAGTAGAGAGTTATTTAGAAGTTGCGTGCTAGATGATAGTTGCGTGCGAATAGTGAGATGAGAGTAAAAGGTGTTGGGTCGCATATGATTTGAGTACAAGAAGGTTGTGTCATGAAGTTTTAAAGTTGGAAGTTTCCGAGTACTCTTTTGGTAAAGTTTTATTCATCATTGGATGAAAGTGGGACATCAAAAGACAATCTCTATAAAGTGGAGGATGCATTCATTTGATATAATTAAAGTACCTAAAAGTCTATAAACCATGATTGGATCTAATAAAGAAGAATTGAAAAACTTTATTTGATAGAGAAGTGAGCTTTTAAATAGTATTTGGTTATAAACTAAGAGGTATAGTGAGTCTATTCCAAACATTGTAAATAATAGTTTGTTTTTAGTGGATTTAGAACATTGCAATGTTTCCATTTTATGCTCCTTGGGTGTATCCTAGTGAGGGTTAACCAAGTAAAAAAAATTCCTATGAATGATTTAATTTTTGTTCATATATTTCAATGTGAAAGAGATAGAAGTCTGTATTATTTAATGAAGAAACAGGATCCAAAGGTGGAGTGGTTTTAATGTCATTCCTTGATTACCCCCCAGGATATTTGACCTATTTTGACTAACAATTGGTATCAAGGGGAAAGGCTAGTATCTATGTTTCTACCTCAAGGTATTTCATCAATCACAAAGTGATTCCAATATTCGATGAGACTAATTTTTAGTTATAGAAGAATCAAATTCCACACTACTTTCAATCCTTGGGAATTAATGTGTTTACAATAGCGATGCATGGTATTTCATCAAATATTGAAAGTGGCCTTTTATTAGAAGATGAACGAAGGGATTTGAATGTTGATTCCAAAGGAATCAATGCATTAGGGGAGCCCTATAAAATGAAATCTATCTGAAGGTGATATCGCGTAAGACATCAAATTATATGTGGGAAAATCTATTGAATATCTATGAAACATATTCAAAGTTCATTGAGGCAAAGTTGTAAGTTCTGTGGAATAAGTATAAAGATCTTAGAATGAACCCAAATGATTCGGTTCATGCATTCTTTGATAGGGTACATGTTTTTGTAGAATGAATGCATGGTCTTGGAGAAATTATTGATGATGTAATGATCATCAAGTCTATTTTGATAATACTTCCACATTGGTTCATTCCGAATGTTTCTATGTTGGAGGAAAAAGATCCAAAATAGATCACATTAGATAGAGTTCATAGTATTATTATCGCATATGAGACGAGAATTGAGGATATTGAGTATATTGAAAAAGGGAATTCCATGTAAGTGGAATTCAAGGCCATGAAGAAGCTCACCAATGAAGATTCTCAGAAAACAAAATATACATATGAAGTGATGTTATTCTATTCCTCAAATATAAAAATAGGAAAAGGAATGTTCAAAGGGAATCATCCCCTTACTTACTTTAGATATAGAAAAGTTAGTTATCTTGTGTCAAGGTTCTACAAGAATTTCCAAGAAAATGATGAGGATGACGTTGAAATCAAAATGAAAAATTCATTATCCTGTGTGAAAGGAGAGAAAAACTTTAGGAAAAATTTATTTATTAAAAAAAATATTCTCTCATAAGAATGTGACAATTCAGATAAATATGAGGTTGAGGAGACATAGAAATACAAAGATCATGGATAAAATGCTATGGTGGAAGTTGTCAGTAGTGTTCAGAAACAATAATAAACCAATATTAATGAAGAATAAGTTGAAGGAGGATTTTATTTGTAGGTTGATATGGAGGCCTCTCTAGATGATATAGATGTCTGGAGAGCCAAAATAAATAAATACAACAAAGTGGTTTGTGATTCCAAACTATATATGCAAAAACAAGAAGAATAGAAGTCTAAGATGATAGAATAAATTAAAAAACATAAGTCTCCAGTGCTAGAGAGCGCAAAAACGTTGATGAGTATAAGCTCAGAATTGAGGAATAGAAATTTGAAATTTATAATTTGACTAACATTGGAAGGGATCAAATAAAAATTATTGAAGAACTTGAAGAGGATTCTTTCATTCTATAATAAAATTTTAAGTATTAAGAAAAAATATTAACTCTCAATGTGACATCAGAAAAGCAGATCATTCAAATTAAGGAAACGTTGAAAGTTGATCACAAAGGTCTAGTAAAACAAAATAAATAGTCAAATCTAAATAATAAGGATGGTAAGAGGATTGATTAAAAATATAAAGTATTCATGGTTGAAGTAAAACCACAAGAACCCACTCCATGTTTGAATATTGACATGGGAATAAAGTATAATCATAGATTTTATAGAACACAAGGGACATCTAGTGGTGTATAAGTGTCAAACTACATTAGGTGTTATTGTATTGGAAAGATGGGACACCCAAAAAATGTGTGTTTCTCAGATAGAAGATACTGAAGTGCACAAGAACAGTAGTGGCATTCAAATAGAGCATGGTAATATAGAATATATTTGGAGGGAAATTGCTTTTGGTGTGAAGGATTTGGGCACATGGACATTTATATTGTACATCAACCATGAACAGAAATGTGACAAAGAAGAAAGAAAATGGTTACAAGAAGAAAATAAAAGAATCAATTAGTGAAATGAAAAAGAAAAATTGATTTATAGCTCATTAGGATGAAGCTGATCAATAATATTATATGGGAGATCAAGGATATTAGTCTATATTGAGTATGAAGTCAAAATAATGGATTAAAAAGAAAAGACAAGAGAAGGTAGTGGTTGTGGATATTACCCTTAAAGCATTTGGTTATTCTGATGCAAGGATCCTTGATAGTGATTACACATCCCATATGAAAGGTAATAAGGATATTGATTGATGAATAAAATATTAAAAATAAGGAGTTTTCAAATTTGTAAATGACACTGGCCTAACAATAATTGGCTTGGGAAATTCCTGGTTTGGGGGTAAAGAAATGAGATGTGTTGGTGTCTTAATATTAGAATCTCTCAGTCACAAAATTCTTAGCCTTAGTCAACTATGTGACTTAGGGAATTATATAAGATATGTATTGTAAATAGATGATATGGTGCATTTGTTCAATAATGAAAAATGAAAAATGTAAATCTATACCTTATAAGTGGGGAAGAAGATATATTCTTTTAATCCAGAGAGGAATAAATCAAGCTATGGAATAAATGACTTGGCCATCATTTCCATCCATCCCTGGAAGATCTGGTAAAGTGTGATGTACCTAGAGTCCTCCCTAACATATCATGTGATCATACTCATATGTGTGATGCCAGTCAATAAGGGAATATCATCAGAAATGCTTACAAGGAAAAGAAATAAAAGTCAAAAAGAGTGCATGAATTGGTGCATGCTGATGTATGTGGACCTTTCTCACCAAGACCCATTGATGTGAAGTGATATTATGTAATTTTGATTGATTATTATACCATAATTGTATGGTTATGTGTCATTTCCCATAAGTATTATGTGTTTAGTGGGATAAAATAGTATCAGTGGGGATCTGAAAAGATTCATTGGAAGAAGCTTCTGATGTTTCATATTAAAAATGGTATGGAATTCAAAACATTCAAGTGGAAGAATATCTCTGGAAACACTAGATAAGGAATCAAGTTTCATTAGTGATAACTCCTTAACAAATTGGATTAGTTGAGAGGATAAATTGGATCATAAACAACATGTTCATAACAATGCTTACTGAAAAGGATCTGCCAGAGAAATTCTGGAAGGAAGAATCCTTGACATCAGAATACATATGTAGTAGGGATCTATTGTGGGTAAAGGAAGGAAACACTCTATATGAGATGTTTTATGGAAACAATCCATCATTAAAATACATTCAGATATTTGTAATTATGTTTTTTATTATCAACAAAGATAAACATAAGAAATTTGAGTCATGTGGAGATGAGGGGATATTCCTTGGCTACTCTGGAAAAAGAAAATCATATAAATTATTTAATAAGAGGATGGTAAAAGTATTTGAAAGCAATGATGTCACTATAGTGGAAGATGAATAGAATAGTCAACAACGTATTGAACAGTTCCTAATTAAAGTGATGAGGAGTTAATAAATATAGGGGGGAGAAGTGGAAAATAATGAATCAAAAAAAGATACTAATAATTAGGAAGAGGAATTCAAGTCTGTATTTGTGAAGAAGTAAAATATTTGTGCTGAATTTGATAGTAAAAATATCATTGGTGATCAGAAAGTGCCAGTTCAAACATGGAACATTAATTCATTACATCAGGAACCATTCCTATCTCAGGTAGAGCGTAAATTTTTTGTTGATATTGCTGTAGATGAAAACTATGTTCATGAAATTAATGAAAAGATAGAACAAAATGAGAAGAATGAAATGTAGGTGATTGTTTCAAGGACAACAGATAAGAAAGTCATCTGGAATAAATGGATCTTTCACAATAAGATGAATAAAGAAGTCATGGTTATTCAAAACAAAGTGTGACTTGTGTTAAAAGGGTACTCCTAAATATTAGGTATAGATGTTGATGATTCTTGTTCACCTATTTCAAGGTTGGAAAAAATCAGGTTATTTTTTTCCATTTCAGTGAAATGAATGTTCAAAGTTTTACAGATGGATTTCAAGTCATCATTTCTAAATGTCATTCTGGAAGATGAAGTTTGTATTGAACATCCAGATGGTTTTCTAATTCATCAATATGAGAACAACATTATTCGGTTAATGAATGTGCTATATGGATTGAAGAAAGCACTGAGATCGTGGTATTCAATACAAGATCATGATATGAAGAATATCAACATTCAGCATGGTAGAGATGATTACAATATCAATGTCAATAATGAAAAAAATAAAGGGATGATGCTTATGGTATATGTTTATGAAATAATATTTGGTGGATAATATGAATCATAATGTAGATAGTTTTCTAATTTCTTGAAAAATGAGTTCTAAATGTCAAGGATTGGTGAAATGAAATTTTTTCTTTGGTTTACATGTGACACAAGGAAAGAATGGAACATTCATAACTCAATCCAAATATGCCAAGGATGTCCTGAGAAGATTTGTAATGGATAATTACAAGGATATGAAAACTTCTGTATCTACCTAGATGAAATTATCTATGGATAATGAGGGAAAAATGATTAACATCATAGAGTATAGGCAGATCATTGGAATCCTATTGTACATAATAGAAACAAGAACATAAATTATCTTTTCTACATTTCAGGCAGTGCGGTAACAAAGAAATCCCAAATAAATCCACTTGCTATCAGTAAAAATAATACATCAGTATATCAAGGACACTGTGGATTTAAGTTTGATGTATAATGACAAATCTCATCCAGAGTTATAGGGATATACAGAAGCTTATTGGTCTGAAACAATATATGATATAAAATCAACATCATGATGTTATTTCTATCTTGGTGTATTTTATTTTTATTGGATAATAAAGAAACAAAATTTTATTTCATTGAGCATCACAGAAGCTAAATATATTTCATCCACTCAATCTTGCACGCAGTTATTATGGATGAAGTAGTGGCTTGGGAATATGGGGGTTGAATTTAAGTCTATGATAATAATTAAATTTTATAATGAATGTTCTATAAATATTATAGAATCTATCATACATTTTTCAAGGGAAAATCACTTTCAAATAAAATATCATTTTATCAAGGAGAAGGTGGAGCAAGGTCATGTGAAGTTGGAGTATGTTCCTATATAACTACAGGTTGCATACATTCTGATAAAATCCTTACCAAAAGAAATGTTTAAGAGGCATTTACTTGCTCTTGGAATTCATTATATTCCCTATACTTGAAAAAGTATTGATGTGGGTCCCCCTCCCTTAGGTATGATGTGTTTTCCCATAAAGGGTTGATCTATATTTTTAACCTATTAAAGACCACAAAGGAGTGAATTTTGGGTTTGTTGAGAAAGGGGAGAAATTATACCTACTAAAAGGGAGAAAATTTCTTAGTCTCGAGACAGCGAGAAGCTGGTAGGTGGAGCATCAAGATTGAGGGAGCAGTGAGATAGGGGTAGTATTAAATATAACGATTCTTGAAGTAATCAATTAATGGTTACATATCATGACAGATCATGTTTGTGATGAAAAAAGAAGAGTGGTTTTAGAATGAAATGAAGTGATTCATTGATGAAAATTTCATTATACAAATGTTTATCATGTGGAGCATGACTCGTGTGGGATTAGAGTGTGTGATGATTAAATATTTGATCTCTATCTGAATTGCATGAAGTGAATGGTGGTAGAATATGGATGAATCTATAAAGATGAATCAAATTATGAAAGATTGGTCAACAAATCTAACTGGGGAAATTATTAGGAAAAAAACCTCAAGGTAATGTTGAATAATTTTTTGGTTTGATTGTCTTTGTTGGAAAAACAGGTTTTAATAGTAAGTTGTTTAGTCCATAGAGATTTTTGACAATCTATGATGATAAAGAACCATAAAAAATGAATGGATGATATGGAGGACGTAAAAAATAATTTATAAAAGGTGGAGCTATTTTCTAGTGTTTTCCAAATTTTTGGGTTTGAAAAATGGAAAATGAAGAAAAGTGTTTTTGGAAAAGGGATTTGCATGATAGTGTTAAGGATCCTTGGAATGTTGTGTTCCATGCATGCTTTGAGATTAAAAAAATAAAAATATGGAAATGGAAATGAGTGTGTTCATGTTCTGTAGTGTCGCACAAGGTGAGTTAGGTGATAGATGCTTGAGAGAATGGACTAGCGCCTTTAGGGGAATGTTTTGTGCCATGTGCTCAGGGTCACCAAAATGACTATAAATAGGCGACTACCTCACCTATTTCATTGATCTAAACACTTATATAAAATTGGATCAATATTCATACAAGTGGTGAGGGCGATCAATTATAGTGTTATTTATAAGTTATATACCAAATGATAGTTGTGTTCCAATTGTGACTTGGGTGTAAAATGGTGTGTTTCATGAAAGTTGTGATTTTAAGAAGGTCATGTCGCGTAAGTTTTGAGTAACACACAAGTTGGTTTTATGTGAAAAAGGTAACAATTGTTGTTCATTATTAAAGTATCACCCAAGTCAACATTGGGGTGAATGAAATTTAGAAGTTTTCCAGTACACCTATGGTAAAGATTTATTCATCAGTGGATAAAAGTGGGACATCAACAGAGCATCTACATATAGTGGGGGACAGATTCATTTGCGATAATTTAGGCACCTACAAGTATAAATACTATTATTAGATCTTCTAAAGAAGAATTGTTCAAAATTCAATGGAGGGAGCAGTAAAATTATAAATTCTATTTAGTTGTAAACTATGAGGGACAATGAATCTGCTCTGAACATTGTAAATAGAAAAACACTTTTAGTGGATTTGTTACATCAGTACATTACCATTGTATACTCCTTGGACGTATCCCAATGAGGCTAAACCAAGTAAAGTTTTTGTTTCATGTGAATGATTTAATTTCTATTCAAATATTTCTATGATAAAGAGAGAAAATTGTGTTTTTTTAATGATGAAACATGATCTAAAGGGGGAATTGGTTTTAATCTGTCATACCCTTATCCCCACCCGCCACCCTTCTTAGGGTATTTGACATAGTGGGACTAACATTCGATGAGATTTAACGGTTTATATAATCATTTGTACATGTAATTAATAGAATTAGAGACATGGTATGACAATCCACATTATAAGGAATTGGAAATGGAAGTTTTAACTTAGTAAATAAACATTAAATAAAGTGGAGAAATTAAAGAACCCTTACAAAATTTTAGCATGGAAACAGGTGTTCATAATGTTTAATGGGAGGGGTAAACGAGATTTAAATGGGATATCATAATTTATCAGTTGGCCATAAAAATTAAAATTTATATGTCTCCATATCATATTCTCCTTGGAAATACTTTTAACATTCTTATGGGGATATAATATAAATATTTTTTATAATTTAAATCCTATAATATCAATTGTTAATCTACTAGAGAAATATTATTTCATTAATTAAGTAACCAGGATGAGATTAGGAGGGAACCTTTTTACAATTCTAGGATCTATAAATAAAGGACCAAGGCCTTTAATGATTATCAAATTCACAATAGGAAATTTCAAGTGGGGTATATGTTCCTTATCTTCAATTCTATGCTAAATTCATTCCCTGTTAAACATAAATGCATATTGTCAGACCCATTCACAATATTATGAGTGTTGATATATAGGGTATTGGAATTAGTTGGACATGATCACATTATATTTTTAGCTAATGTTTAGTGAGTGAAGTATTACTATGGGGGAAATCCAAAGGATTTGGCTGCATTCATTCACCTTTATAACTAAACCATATTTGTTTTAAAATTATAGGTGATGTCTCTAAACTCAGTGCTTCATGGGAGTCAACCCATGGTTCATTGTTTTTTCATTTTCGTTGTTTCTTAATTTTTTTCCCTCATTCTACTTGATGAATTTTGATATCCTTTATCCCCTATTATTTTATAAAACTATATATCAACCAAAGGATTTAATTTTGGAGAAGCTATATGCACACATTAACTAAACTCTACTGATGAAACTTACTACTTGGGGAGTTTTTCATTAATTATACCAATTTATTTCTTCTTATTGTGGAACACTAAGTGTGGGGGTATCCAACTACAATTTCTAATTGAATTTGGATTCTTGATTTTTTGACATGATTCTTTTGATTTTCATTGATAATTTATTTTGTTTTTGTTATAACAATGAAAATCATGATCTTTAAAAACTAATGTTTTTTTCAAAAACTGATTGGAAGTGTTGAAATTGGGTTGATTTGAATAATCATGTTCCCCATCCAAAAAAATCATTGAACTATTGAAATGAACATTCATTTTTAAATTAAATTATTCTTTACATTATGATTCATCATTGGGGAAAATGTTCGGTTTAATGTGTGGTGGATTGGGAAATTTATGTGTCTTAGTTGTGTTTATTTTTAACTATCCAATCACCCAACATTTTTTCAAAATGCCTCTGTTTTATGGAAATTATAATTTTTTTTTGTCTTTGTAAATAGAATTTCATTATGCCTCTAGAATCACCAAATCAGTGCTCAATGTTTCCTTCTTTGGATAATTCCATGACTTATATGAGGTATTTCATTAAGCGTGAAGTTATGAGGATTGAGTGATTACTATTTTTTTCAGTTTTACTTATAGAAATATTTCTATAAATCTGGTAAAATAATGTTCGATGGGTTAGCAACTTGTGGAATTTTTACTATAACATGTGAGACTTGGCTTTAAATTTAAACATAGATACATTTCTATAATGAAATAGAATTTCTATGTGATCAATCTCATTTGTGAGATATTATAAATCCTATCAATTTAGGGTAGAATTGGAAATTATAATCTCGTGGTGGGTATACGAGTAAAGGTAACATGGTGAGTTTCTTTAAAAAGAGCCAAATCAATAATTTTCATTCACACTACTATGAAAAAATTCATTTTTGGGAAAAAATAAAATAAAGTGACCCTATAAAAATGAGATCATTGTTGTGAGGGGAATATTGAACCCAAATCAAAAAGGAAACAATTAGATTATATGACGATCCATTGAGTTATATCAAAAAAATTGAAAGTCAGTTTTTGGATTGAGGAACCTAGGTTAGAGTGAATGTTTTTGTTCCTTTTGTTATGAATTTAATTATTCTTGGGTCTTTTATGTCTATTACCATTGAGTTAGAATTTGAGTCTATATTGAAGTATGGGGTAGTGTGATGGACTCACATCGAAGGAATTACTATATTTTGTAAAATATGTTTTAATGAACATCATTGAATTGTTTATTGATTTAAACCTCCACATGATGATAATCATTTACCCTAAAGACTTTTTTATTAAACCATTTCAATTAATGAATTTCCCAGGAGTGTAAGTTTTATGTTTGGGGGAGTTTCTTGTGGATCCATTTTATCAAATTGTTCCACATCTATGTTGATAAATTAGATTCATTTATACTTATACGTTGAGATTATAATGTGGAATTGTTAAATTTCGATCAAATCTATTGGAATTTTTTATTTATTGAATTGTATAATGAAAATTTCTATATTGGGTGCTCGTTTTATCAAATAAGCTGATGTATAATATTTTCCATCTTTATAATGTAAACTTATTAACATTCTTTAGGAAAAAATATAATATGAAAAATGAACCCCAAATAAATTAGAAAAATGGATGCACTTCTTGTTCAAGGATAACTATATGGGTCAAATGTAAATCAACATTGGCCTAGAAACATATGAAGTTTTGTTCCCTTGAGCTGAGTTTTCAGCATAATTTTCTCCACAATTCCACTCTCTTTCTATTTAGATTTTGAGAATTCTTTATGTCGTGTATGACTGCGAAGGACCCACTGATGCTAAATAGGGTTAAGCCTATGCTATCTTTGTCAATAAGGAAGACCCTATTTTAGGTGACCCACAATGCGAGTGTTAACAAGTCTTGGGCTCAAGTATTTATAAATTTTACATAATCCACTAATGGATCCACACCTCCAGCTAATGGTCCATTATTCACCACCTATAGTTGATGGATATCATTTTTAATATAGAAGATATCAATTTAAATACAAAATCTAGGAGGATGTATTTTCATAGGAGTGACCTATGTAAGAGAATGAAAATGTTCATACTTCTTAGTCTTGTGGTGTCTTTATCACTCAGAGTTTCGAATTTTTCATTATTATATGTTGTAAATTGTATATAAGAGTCCAATCAGATAATACCTTATAGTCTAATATGATGTTAGGATCGACTTTGAGGGGATTTGGGAGTGTAAGACTTATCACCTGTATGGGAAATGACTACATGAATCCCAATCAGATATGTTGGAATAAAATATGTGGTAAATAAAATATGTTAATCAAAAAATCTATGTCGATAAATGTGTACATTATTGGAATTAGATACATCAGAATATATATGTGTATGTGAGGGAGTTTGGATATGTAAAAGGCTTTGGTTATGTGGATAATTTTCTACTTCAGTATTTGGTTACGTTAAATAGATTCAACCACATGATAAATCATATATGTTGAGTGAATTTCCACACTATTAAACATGTAAGTCGTACCAATTGGATTTGTGGGGAGATTGGACTACTTTATTCATCCAGATGGTGTTAATGTACACTAGATTGATGGAACATCTTCTAACAGACATACATATGGAGGCCATCAGTAGTTTTAAATAGGTATGTGAATGTCGGTGTACTTTTTTCTAGAAATATGAGCTAATAGAAGATAATTTGTAGAGTTATGTATAGGGAATAAATAAAAAAATAAAAATTAACAACAACAAAAATAAGGGAATCCATGTGAACAATGGGGGGAGGAGAAAGCTGGTGAACCATGCATTACAAGAAGATTCTTATGAAGCCCTTTTTGGGGGGATTCTTTTTTTTTACATTTACAATTTTACTATATTTCCAAAACAGTTTTTGAATATATTATGATTATCTATTGTAATGGTTTGTTAAATTAAAATTGGGGATGGTGGTTGAGCTAGTTGGCACATTTATCCAACTCAACTATAAATAACTATAGTAATCCACCCTTTTCTCGTAATATGAGTAATTTATGGTCATCAAATCTCCAAAATAGTGAGATATTGTTTGGGTTGTTTAATTCATTATTACCTTTCCTTCTAGAATCTCAATTGAGAGGAGGGTGGGCCTTATATGGTTGGTTCACTTGGTTTCCCCCATAAGTGGGTAAAGTGGTCTTTATTTGAGAATTTGATGAATCCATTATCCTACATTTTGGCCATTCAAGAGAGCTGGCTAGCCACTTTTTTCTAGCCCTATAATAATTGAATATCAATGGAGGGAAAAAATAAAAAAAACCTATACATAAATATTCTAGTTTTAAAACCCTGTTCCCTTGATCCCTCTCTTGATTTTTAAATACTCATTAAAATTTTCTTCTCTATCCCTTAGTTCTCACCTTTGTCCATCTCTAGTACCCCAACCACTATTCCATCATCCTTACCACCATGATTGAACTCACTATTCCTCTCTTATTGTGTGTTTCTTATTTTTTCTATTTTATCTTTTACATGGCCTAATATAACATAGATTCTATGAAATTTCTTCCCTATTTATTGATCACTACTCACCACTATAATAGTTTTAGTAGGTTTTATAAATTACTAACTTATCTTGGTCCCAGTGGTGACAAAGGCCTCACAACCACCCTTAACCCATGGGGAATGTGGTATAGTCTAATCGTAACTCCAATAAATACCCCTTTCCTAAAACACCCATAGAGGGTTAAGGCTCACCATGAGGAGATTTGTCCTGGAACACACTCGCAACTACCTCCAATGTCCCAAAAATCATAATTCTTATCTATGTGGACAAACAAATTGTATACTGACTCCTTTGAAATATTCACAACCTCCTATGATATCATTATTTATTGAACAAGGAAAAATTACCTAGTATATTGTTACCTAGAATGGTACTAACATGGAATGAAATTTATTCTATAACCCCATGGTTTGGTGACTAGCTCATGGAATCATATCAATGACCAAAGGTAATAATCCATCATTTTAGAAATGATAAAATAATTTAATATAATCATTTAAATAATATTTATAACAAACATCCCTTAATGAGAAAGATACAATCAATATATAAGTATCCCTAATTCAAAAAAATAATCTAAAAGAAAAAAAGAAAAAATAATCAAGAACAAGTCTCTCAAACCATGTGCAACAAGTGGAATATAAATCCATTAGTCACTGTCATCAATATAGATTCCCACTGATCAAGAAAAAATACTACCTCCAAGTGGAACTTCCCTTTCCCTGGACCTAGAAAAACAAGATCTACACATTATTGAAGTAAAATAATGGGTATAACCTCAACATCGTAATAGATAGTCACCAAGTGTTCCGTATAAAATTCAATAATAATTAAACAATTTATGATTTAAATTTAAATATAAATGGAATGTAAATTCACAAATACCTTTTATTCCAAAAAATTATTACAAATAATAATATGGAAGATATATCAAAATATTATTAAATTAAAATTTATATTAAACAAGTTGACTTAAATAAGGTAGTTATAAAAAGTTGGATTCATAATCAAATCAAAAAAACAAAGCACTATGGTCATAAGCCCTAAGATGCGCTAGTTTATTAGATATAGGATCCCTGCACTTCACAATCATCATCATATGTCACATATGTGTTCACACTGTATAAAGCTCTAGACATCATGATTTTCAATCAACACCCCATTAGAGTCACATCATAAGAAATCATTGCAAACATAGTTTAGTTATAATTTTCAACATCAATCCATTACTAGGGAGTTATAGTCCTAGTGTTCTTGTTCTAATTTCCTACTAACTAGTCATACTAACATGTTATTCACTGAATAAATCAGTCATTTAATCATTATTAGGAGATTTGTTTAATTCAAAATTAATTCATCATTCAAAATTCAATTACCCAATTTCATGTTCAACATGTCTTTTCAATTTCAAAACCAAATCATAAGGTTTATAAAATTCATTCCATTTCAAATCATATTTTATTTTAGGATAATTTTCTAATGAATATTTATCAAATAATTTAATAAATTAAAATTTAAATTGAAGCCTTGATTTTTCTCAAAATCCACCCAAAATTTCAATTCCATTGAAATTGATGTTTTTAAAAAAAATCCATTCCCTATAAAAATCATATATCAAATCATCTCAAAACATCATTTTAAAATCAATAAAAACTCATATCAAATTAATCATGCAATTAAGTTTTAAATTGTAGGGTTAATTTCTATGGAACAACCTACCTTTAATCATGTGGTCAAACAAAATTAACAGCCACAATAGGAAATGAAATTGATTAATGAAAGTGTAGGATATCAATGAATCAATCCTAGAATCAAGATTATTAAATAAAATATTAGTTCTATTAATATCATTAATATATGTTACTCTATATGATGAATATAATATAATATTAGGGTAATCCAAATGAGATGGTATTAACATTCTGTAATGATATGAAATACAAACACCATTGCTTTGATCAATAAAGAAGAGATGTTGTAGGGGTCAATTTCACCACTTGAGAGCCTCTAAATAAAAAAGGAATCATATTAAGGTACATTTATGGTTATTAGGGGTCAAACTGGAGGTTCCAAGTTTTTTAAATGAAAATTTTGTGGATTAGAAAACTATGTTCATTGTTTTCCTATTGGTACTCAGAGTTATAAGTAACCATGTTCCCTTACTAGGTTTCTTGATGGGGTTGGTGGTTTGACAACATGGTTAGTTTTACAAATTTCAAACTATTAAAACCCCATTTTCCATGCTTGAATATTTTTTAGGGGTGGACATATGGTTTTAAAAAACTTTCTTTGACTTGTGGGCCACTCTCTAGACCCTCTAAACACGGTTTACAGTTTACTGGTCCAAATCACATGGTTTCCTTAATTGTGAATATCTGAAAAAACCACTAATTTTTTTCAAAATTCACATGAAATAACTTGAGACATGACCCAAACATATGTATATCAAAATAATGTTCAATAAGTACCTCAATGAAGGAAATGGGATGTTACATCATGTTTTCTCACATATGTATCTTCATTGGTAACAACAAAGGCTTGGTTGTGGTAGAATACTTAGTCCTAGGTATGTTGAGGTGTTGTATTGTAATCGAACCATGGATTATCATTTAGAACTAACCATATAGGTGAGATAGATTCATGATATATTCTAGTATAACAGCTTCCCTAGTATGTTAATATTTATTATCTTGTCATTGGATGGGGTGAACTAGGTGTTGAAGATGGTGAATCCTGTGAGGAGCAGCCTATCGAGATCAAGGACTTCCCGAAGAAGGAGTTGTGTAACGACACAAACAATTATGAATAAAATTAGATTTCTATTAATTAAATTTATTATGGTCATAGATGACATGTGAACAACTGTTATTATATCCAATTGAATTTAAATAACTGTTAATTATCATTACCATTGATAATATTGTCATTTAATAGTGATCACATGACTAGTATAAATATAGGGTTTTAACAAATCCTTTTGAAAGAGACAAGGAATGTGATGGAATCAAAAAGTACAATCATTCTATATGAATCCCCTTTATCATATATTTTTATGGAATTAGAATTTATTCTCTTTTCCCTAGACCAATACCAAGTTGGGATCCAATAACATGCATGACCAAAACTGTTTGTGGAAGAAGTTCATGCTCATCGAGATCACGACCAAAACCATCTTCACCGAACAGGCCCATGAAAGCCCCATCATCACACACTATACTCTTAGAGCGTATGATGGTGTAATAAAGGGGTATGTAACAAGTCCCTAGAATTATTATTAGATATATTATTTTTTTTATATAATAATAAATATACTTTCATTCTATTCTTGTTACATTGTAAATTATTTTTAAAGCACAAATAGTATTTTTGGCTCAAATAAGAGATATATTTTTAATGAATTAATGTATTTTTAAAATAAAAAAAATTCTTATAAAATATAATTAATAAATTACTTTTATTAAATATAAATGACCATATAATTTTTATGAAGTGAAAAATAATTTTTTTAATTTTTAAATACTAATTTTGTCAAAACCCTTCATTTTTCTATAAATGTCGGTTTTTATTTTTGAAGTGAAATTTCAAATATTTATAAAATTATTTACATAAAATTAATATTTTGGAAGTAGAATTTCAAAATTATCAAACATTTAATTTTTAATAAATTTTGGAGAGAGTCTAATTTTTGGGTAAAAATTACATATCATATAAATATACAGGGTGTTTTATGACATCATAGTGGCCCAATAATGGTGTAATAAATACTATAAATTTTATATATGTCCAAATATAAATTTTTCCCTTTATTATAATGTAAATTTAATTTTATTTTATTTATTTTATAAATCCTTATTTAATCCTCTAAAACATATAATAGAGTTTAAGATTTTAAATCATTTCCTTGAAAGTATTAATCACCTCCACATAAATGAAATATTTTAATATATCCGGCCCTAAGACTTATAAAATAATGTATACCACTCCCCTTTTCTAGAAAACATGGGAAAAAACCAAGGGATGGTTTGTGGTTTTGAATATTTTATTATGTAGTGTCCAAAATGAAAATAATAAAGAAATATCCCTCATTTCCTATATAAACCCACCAAAGCTTCCATTTCACTTCACTCATAATATTTGAAGCTAGACCACCATCTACCCCCTAATCCCTAGAGCCCTTCCAAGGTGCCCCAAATCTCATAAAATGCATCTCCCAAGCCATTAGAGTGACACATCCATGTAAGGGATCTTCCACTCCCCTCTTTCATCACGCACTCCTTTTGTGATATGTCTTTTAATTTAAATTTACATATGTTAGGATATATTAATACATAAATACATTAATATCCATTTTATTTTTAAATAATTAAATCTTCCTTGGAATCTCATTAATCCATCCATGATCCTTTATAAATGCATGTTACCGTACCGAATTTTCATAATGGATCCTCACTTTTCTCTCTTCCTATCAATTCATGAACCTTGTTTGAAATTGGTCTTGTTAATTTCAATAGATTATATTTTCATCATATTATTATAAATTACATACTATCCATTTTATTTTATTTTTAAATAGGGATCATTTATCCTCCCACATTTGGACCCTTACCTAAGTCATTACTATTCCAAAATTCCATAAGGGATTTCTCTCTCTCCTCATGTTATCAAGAACCACAATTATGATATGCCATTTAATTTAAAATTTATTAAGTTGGGTTACATTATTACATATCCCCATTACTTTCCATTTCATGAAAAAATGAAGAGATATCACTTTATCTCTCATCAACCAATTTTACGAATTTCTATTCGACGTTGTTATGCTGCTAAAATTACACTACGATTTTCCATGCCAAATTCATCGTGTAGGGAATCCCATACCAATTTCCTTATCAAGGTTATTCAGATTTATGCTCATATAATTATTTAGTTGGTACTTAGGTGTATTTATTTCACATTCCTTGATCATTTAATAACCTATGATGTTGAATGAACTCATGTTATATGATCTATGTGTCACACTTATGCATGAAAACAAAATGATTCTTGAAGGGTGTTCTCTGATAATGCTCCAATGCATTGGGTAATGTTTACTATCATGATATTTCATGTCAAATGAGGGTATATTCATGATAATTCATGTGAAATAGGTTTTAACTCATTCTAATTCATGTGAAATGAGGGTTACTCATGCTAATTCATTTAAAATGGGTTTTAACTCATGCTAATGCATGTTGTATGCTGCTACAACATTTCTATGTTATGATTATCATGTTATATCGTACCATTATATTCATGTTCCTTTATAACTCATTGATATGCCTTTTTTAAAATGTATCATTATCCTCATGTTCTTCCATGATTATTCCCTTGCTTTGATTTATACCTCACCCATTGCTTATGTATTTCCTTAAGTTTTCCCATGGAGTGTTAAGTACGAAAGAATGTTGTGTTCATGTCAAATAAGTATTAAATAAATATTTTGTTGTATTTCAGGTTTTATGTTATTTAATTTTCGTAATTTCCCAAGATACTATACCCCTCAATATTATGAGTTTTATTAGGTTAAAATTATGTAATACAACATATTTAAATGTGTAATAAAGACTGGGGTTGTTATAGTTTGTATCTGAGGATAGGATTAGTTTTTTATTAGTTTTAGAAAACCCTATTGAAATCCCATTTGGGATAATAAAAAGTGTATGAAAACGTAGCCAAATTTTGGTTAGTAGAGATTAAGTGGTTTAAAAAAGAAAATACATCCCTATCTGGATACAAACAAGTGGATGTGGCTCTGGCACAAATGTATCAAGGGGTAAAACACAAAAAAAATCTTTAAACTATACTGGAATGGGAACTGGGGTGTGAAAATAGGACTTACTTCACTCATGGATTGACACTAGTGGGGGATATTATTTGGTAAATTCATAATCTCACTAATAACTATTATTATGGAAACACAAAAAAAAATTACCATAAAAATATATGTTAGGAAGTAGATCATGGATAACATAGACTGAAGCATAGAAAATCTTAATTTAAGTATATAAATGTAATTTATAAGTTATACTTTTAATTTTTTTAGATTCCTCTTTAGTTGTTTGAAAACATAAGATACATATCCCTAATTTTTCTTTTATTCTACTAATGGCCGAAAATAGGAGGAATCGTGCCAACAACCGATGCGAAGAGTAATGTGAGGATTTCCCCAATGAGAAACCCAACCCAATGGGAGCAGGAATTTCAACCATTGTCACGATACTCTCTTAGTTAACTCATGTTATGAATAGTAACCTGGGTCAGGAAGAGCACCCAACCCCCCTAAGAGAGAACAACCCATAGTGGAGAGCTTCAAGCTAAAAATGCCTCCTACTTTCAGTGGATCATCTGATCCCTTAATCATGGAGTAGTGGATCAATTCCTCCAAAAATATCTTATATATCCTTCAATGCTCTGAAAAAGTCATGTTTCTTCTAGATATTTCTCATATGGAGGGTGAATCTGATCAATGGCGGACATTGATCAATAATATGAAGCCTAAGGAAGAGACCTAATCAATGAAGTGGAAGAAATTCGTGTAAATATTTTTTGATAAATATTTTCCATGCACCCTCCACCTTAATATTGAAATATATTTCCTTGTGCTATAGAAAAAGGAATATGAATATATTGGTAAGTATAAGGAAAACTTCACAATAATTGCATGATATGCCTCTGGTATTGTCGTTACCCCAGAATGCAAGGTTCGCCAATTCTTTGGTGGGATAAAACCTAGTCTACAGAAAGACATTTCAATCCATGCCGTTGATAGATATGAAGAAATTTTCTGATATTCCCACAAATTTGAGATTTAAATCAGTGAATCTCAAAGGTATCATGGGGAAAAGAATCAAAAATTGGAATTTAATTCTCGTAGTCTGATGGATAAATCCAGTGGTACTAATAAATTCTATCACCCTACCTGCCAAATGTGTGGAAAAAAACAACACACAAATTTCCCAAGGGGAGAAATGAAATTATTTAGGTTTAGAATGGAAAGGAACTTAGAAAATGGTTTTCAATAGGAGAAACCCACCAATGTGACAGTGGAAACAAATTCATAGGTAGTCCCATAATGCATTTTTTATTGCTACAAATGCTATGAACTAGAGAAATTTGTGAACCAGTGCCCTAAGACAAGGATTTTTGAAGGCAACTAACAACCATAAATGCAGCAAGGGTGAGCTTTTGAAAACACTACTACTGAGCTGAATCCCAACAAAACAAAGTGGTGATAGGTATGATAGTTATTCATTAAATAATAGCGAATGTACATTTTTATTATTGTTCAATGCATTCCTTTATAACATGAAATTTTAGTAGAAGTATTCAAACATCACCCCAAAGAATGGAAGTAGATGTGTTGGTGAATATTGAAAATTGGTAAATTATTGCATCCCAAGAATATAACTCCACACTTGTCATAATTTGTTTATTGAACTTCCTAGAAAACCCTTTCATACATTCCTTAGTGGAATTTGATTCAATTCAAGGCATGGATTGGATTTCCCAATATAGTGCCAATATAAATTTCCGTAAGAGAGAAATCACTCTCTATATAGGGAATCAACCCTCAATTCTATGCAAGTGAAAGGATGAGGAGGAATATTCTATAGAATCATAATATAAAGCATGGATATTATTGACCTCTGTGCAAGTATCTAGCTCAAATGATTGAGTCCAAGGAACGAACAATTATATAAGACATTCTTATTATGATGGAATTCACTGATGTGTTTTTTTGAGGAATTTTCTATTCTTCCTCCTTGCCTAGAGGTTGAATTTTAGATCGAGCTTATACATGGGGTGTTGCCAATATACAAGAATCCTTATAGGTTGGTTTTTCCAGATCTTGAGTAACTGAAGAAAAAACTACACGACAATCTAGATAAAGGGTTTATATGCCCAAGTGCTTCACCATGGGGTGCACCAGTCCTCTTCATCATGAAGAAGAATGAGTCAATATGACTTTTCATTAATAATTGTGAGCTCAAAAAATTCAAGATAAATAAAAATTATCCATTAACATGACTTAATGACATTTTCTATCATCTACGTGGATCATAATACATTCTTTTCATATCACCATGGAATATATTCATGGAATATAAGAAGAAGGGAATGATTAGTCCAAGGTACATTGGCCCTTTTGAAATCCTTAATAGTGTCGGAGCAGTGGCATATCGACTATCACTCCCAAAAAACATATCTCAAGTGCATGATGTATTCCATGTACCCATTTTAAGGAATTACATCCTAGGACCATCACATGTACTCAATCCAATGTTGGTACCATTGGAGACTTATCTTTCCTATGAGGAGCAGCCGATTAAGATCTTAGATCATATTAAAACGTTATACTAAATAAGACAATTCCCATAATAAAGGTACTATGGAGAAACCACAAGTTTGAAGAAGCAGTATGCGAACTAGAGGAGGTGATGAAGCATAGTTACAGTCATCATTTTAAGTGTGGGAAGAGTAAATTTTGATGGTGAAATTTCTGAACAGTGGAAGTTTGTAACGACCTCAAAATTTATGAATAAAATTCTATTTCTTTTAATTAAATGTATTATTGTTATAGAAAAAATGTGAACTGATTTTATTATATAAAATAGTATTTAAATGTCTTTTAAGTATCATTACCATTGAAAAAATCACATTTGAATAGTGATCACATGACTAGTATAAATAAAGGGTTTTAACAAACCCTTTTGACAAAGAAAAAGGAAGTGGTGGCCTCAACAAGTAGGATTGTTCCTTATTAAGCCCATTTATCAATGATTATGATGTAGATAGTATTTATGGGATTTTCAATCGACCAATCTCAAGATAAGATCCAACAACATAATCATGATCCAAACTATTTACGTGACAAGTTCATGCTCAATGAGATCAGAACCAAAAACATGTTCATCGAACAGCCCAATGAAATCCTCACCATCACACACATTACTCTTAAGGTATATGCTGGTGTAATAAAAGGATATGTAACAAGACCCTACCATTATTATTATTTACATTATTTTTTATAGCATAATTAATATAATTTCATTCTAATATTGTTACTTGGTAAATGATTTTTAAAGACCGAATAGTATTTTTGGTTCAATTAAGAAATCTATTTTTAATGAAGTCATGGATTTTTCAAATAAATAATTTTTTAATAAAATATTATTAATAATATAATTTTTTTAAATATAAATAACCATATAATTTTTATGAAGTCAAAATTATTTTTTATTAATGTTTAAAAACTGTTTTTCTCAAAACCCATCTTATTTAAATAAATGTCAATTTTTATATTAGAAGTGAAAATTCACATATTTAGAAAATTATTTAGATAAAATTAATATTATTTTGGGAATCAGGATGTTGAAATTAACCTATGGTGATTTTTTCATAATTTTATGAGATAGTAGAATTTTTGGGTAAAAATTAAATATCGTATAAATATATGGGTTTTTTATGACATCATAATGGAAAAAATTTAGAACTTTATACATCTAAATTTCGTGAATGAAATATCGTATAAATATATGGGTTTTGTCCTCTCCCCCGCTTATAAAATGCTACCAACTATCCTTGAATATTAACACATAAAAAAATTTATACAATATCCCCAAAAATATAATATTTAATTTCATCCCCACATCCTAGAGGAATTATTTTTTTTAAGAATCCCTCCTAAGAAGGATTTATGTATAAACTCCAGGAAGCTCTCTAAAGAAGAATTATATATATTAAATGTGCATTTTTGTTTTATTTATTCATCCAATTCATTAAAATCATATTAAAATATTATAATATAATAAAAAATTTATCACATATTTAAATATATGTTTTCGTTATAATAGAAAAAAATATAACTTTCTCCCTTTTTATCAAATGGGAAATGAAATCGTCAATCATGTGTATGACGGACTACCACCTTGCGAACCAATGTAATTCATTTTACATCACCACCTTTAAACCCTATATATAATGATATATTTTATATAATTATATTATATTTATTAAATTATTATACTTCTGCAATTATGATAACACATATACCTTCTTACCTTCCATTTATTGGCGGATATGATAACATCGCTTGGGTGTATGGCGGACTACCGCCTTGCAAAGGGATGTCATTCATCTTTCACTTGCACTATATGTGGAATGGATTGAGGTTTAAATTGATGAATATAAGTGATATTATGACCTAAAAATAATTATTTAAATATAATATCACATATATCTTCATACATTCCAATTCATTGGAAAACAATAACGTCACTCGTGCGTACAAGCTGACTACCGCCTACACATGGTGGAATGAAATTTTTTTCATTTTATTTATGCATGGATGGTAATAAGTATATTTTTATTAACATAAATTCTATATATTAAAAATTAATGATTTTTTAATATTTAAATGATATTTTCTGTTACATCTGTCTAGAAAAATAAAAATAATGATCATTTGTGCATACAACCAACCATCTCCAGAAATGGTATAATTCTTTTTCAATATCTAAATTTTATAGATTAATTTAGAAACAAGTATAATGAATATATATTAAATTTATATCATGTTTAATATTGTGGAGACAATTTAACCATGACCAATATAAAATGGCCCAAATTTCTAAACCAATCATATGTTAAAAAACATAGCAATTTTCACCTGAAACATTGATTTTAAAAAACAATTGTTAATAAATTTTTATTTAAGGACTATAAGTAAATCATATATGGTATGAAATATTTTAGTATAATTTTATAATATAATTTAAATAAACATATATTTATTATACATGAGGTTCAAACATGTAAGAAGGAAATTGGACCTATAATAAGGTTTTCTCGTCTTACTTTTACTTTCGTGAGACATATTTCATACTCACCACTTATTCCTTTGGTGTGGTGTATATAATACCTATTTTGATATTTTATATCATGAATATATTTCCATTCATGTGATATAATTTTTCATAAAATTTTATTCCTTTCATGGGGCTTAAGATTCAAATTTTACAAAGTGGTAAGATATTTATGATTCAATCTCATTTAAATCCAGATTGTTTATACATGAATTCCCATCAAAGAAAATTATTTCATAATTATCTAATAAAACACGTTATTTTAAATATATTATAGTTATTAATTAAAATCTCATGTAATAGTACCATTTTATTTTCTTTGTTAAATAAAATTATTGTGAAGTTATTTTAAGAAAATTTGACATTATTTCTCTCTTCAATCATACATCCTTTTTCTACTAATACCATATTTTATTAAATTAGATAAAAAAATATTATTATCATTCCCTAAATTATTTATTAATGAAATTTTGGACATTTTTTTACATTTAAAAAAAATGGAATGGAATCTTCATGTTCTATTGAAACATTCCCCATTTGGATTTTACTGAAAATATGTAAGGGATATTTTTTAAAATTATTAAACATGTATAGAATTCTATTTCATCATAAATACTCATTTTATTAGAGAATATTATACAATATTTCATTTTTACCTTCAAAGAAATTTTTTTCAAAATTTTTGTTGAACATTTAGTTATAAAAGGTTATTTTCAAAATTGATAGCATATTTTCCTTAATAATAATTTTAATGGAATTTTATTTTATTTCTATTAATCAATGACATAAAACATATAATTTATTTTTTATGAATTGGGGATATTTTGGGTTGATACCATTATAATTATTTATATGGATCTTTTATGATCATTTTTTCTATGAATGTACAATTTTTTTTCAATTCAACATATTACTCTGGATAATTTATGATTATGTCTATTGATTGGGGTAAGTATTAACTTTTTGTATGTTAGATTCTAAATAATATTTTTTATATTGATTATATTTCACCCTTTACATATGTATAATGAATTAGAATTATTATTTTTTAGGTGGTCACAAAATTACATAGCCCCTCGATGTATTGGTAGGTCTCGTGAGACAAATTAGTTGGCTAAATTAAATTGGGTTATACCTATAGTTTTAATCTATTATGGGAAGTTTCATTTAATTATGTTTGTGATGTCTGACATTATGAATTCCATCATTATGATATTAGTTATTTATGTTCCATGTGATTATTCAATTATTTTGAATCTCTACGGTAAAGTCCCAATCACATGTCAATATTTATATGGAAATATTGGATCAGCACTTATTCTAGCCATATTATTCTTCATGTTCATGTTATTGATTATTTGGAATTTTTTTCGGTTATTTATCATTACTTATTTATTATGATTATTTATTCATGATAGATTCCATTGTAAACATACCATTACTGATAATTAGATGTCACCCCTCTCTTATGTTTTAATTTCCATAGGACACCAAAAAAATTTGTGATCGATATGGAGGGATATGATAAGGGGAATAATTTTTTACTCAGAAATACTATGTTGTATTTCATTATTTCATTATAATTTGAGATTAATGTAAATATCTAGTTTACCATGGATAATAAACTAGTTGTCCCTTCTTAATTTGATAATATTTGTCTTATGATAATGTAATAATGTAACCACTGACTCTAGGCTACTATGTTCAAGATATTTACAAATTTGTTGCAAGATTTCCAACCTTTACACAAAGAAATAATGTAATATAAAGTTTCCCTTTTAACATAATTTTACCCTTTGAGGATTTGAGTAATGTATAGATATAAAATCCTCAAAAATCATGTCTTAACGATCATATTCTATAGTGATCTTCTTCATGGTTGTGAAATCCACCTCTTTTTACTACCCTTTTCCCATATACTCACTATCATCATTTCTCATATTTTATATCAAAAGTGTTCTTTATAGGTTATAAAATTCCAAAAATATTTGATCATAATCATCCAATGCATAAACATTAATATTAAACTAAGGGGTAATTATTCTCATGATGAGTTTAATGATCATTATTTCTTCTAAATTCTCCCTGAGACTATGCTTGTCTTCCAAAAAATTATTCACATAGACAAAAATGTATCAACAAACTCATTGGAGTGTATTATCATGTCCTAAAAATTGTTCCATGAAACCTAGAATTTAGTATCTCAAAATTTTGAATCTCTTTCCTCAATATTTACTAGTTTTTACTGCATAGAATGTGATTACTTACATGACATCACCTTGGGGTAGATTGTATTGCATAAATCTTCTCTTAATTACTTTATTCCTCTAGAATCAATATCTAATTATCGTTAATCTACTTCTAAAAATGATTCACTTCCCATATGAGCTGAAATTCCATTCCTTGAAATTATAAAGACATCCATACCTAATGATCATAAATATTGTTTCATCTGATTAGAAATAGAAAAAATACCATAATTAGATAAAAATAGTCCATAAATAATGTTGGATTTACCTTGGGGTTCTAGGACCCTCCATCATAATATTATTTGCTTTGGTTTACTACCTCACGGCCTTATTTCCTAGAAGACCTCACTTCCCAATAGGGGGATCACTTCTACCCTCTATGAAAAGGCCTTACAATGGGGAGTGTAAGATGGGTCTTATATATCATTCCAAAGTCCACTCTAGTATTTTTTTGTGGGATAATGAAAAAGGTGTCATGACATGACACCATGAAACCCCTATAGCCATCAACATTCACAATAGGGAATTCACTGTCATTCATTTGGGACTCCAAAAATCCCCCCTCAGTGATTTTACTTTGAATAAGAGGTTTCATTCATCCATTGATACCAATTTAGGGTCTAAATTGGCGCTATAAGACCCTCCATCACAATATTGACTGCTTTGGTTAACTACCCCATGTCTATATTTCTCAACAAGGCTTACTAACCACCAGGTGGTTCACTACCCATCCCTCTCAGAAAAGGTATTATGATAGGGAGGAGATCATCTGGGACATAAATTCTATTAAAAACTATTACATTACTTATGTGGAGTCAAAGGCATCTTTGTGTGACACCCACAGGTCTGGCCATGACACCCTATAGCCAATAGCCCTTTGATTTGGAACCATTTTATCGCCCATTTCACATCACTGTTGATGAACTAGAGTTGTTTCTGATTCTATAGTGATATTATAATGTGGAATTGTTAAATTTGGAACAAATATGTTATAATTCTCTATTAATTTAATCTTATAATATAAATTTAGGTATTTGGGGTCCTAATTGATCTAAGCTACAACAGTTAATATTTTTCCATTTTTATCATGTAAACTTATTGAATTTTTAATGAAAATTTTTTAAACATACAATGAATTCAAAAATAAAGTGATAAATTGTTTCACTTTTTATTCATGGATTATCATTTGGGTCGACTGTATTTTTCAATTTTCCTAGAAACATATAACATTTGTGTTCCCCTAAGGTATATTTGCAGTTGAAATTGTCCAATATTGACACTCTCTATAGATTTTGATATAGTGAACCATGTAGTTGTGGCCAACCATAGAGGAAACACTAAGGATTTAGAGGTAAAATCCTTTACTTAATTTTTGATATAATAATCCCTATTTAATGTGATCAATAACACATGAATTACCAATTTCTATTATCAAAACTGATGAAATTTGAAATTTTCCATTCAAGGATCTACACCTCCTACTAATGGTCGATGTAGCACCTACTATGCTTATTGGAAACCATTTTTATGGTTGAAGATAGCCTTTAAAATATATGATCGATGATGATGCAATATTTCAAGAGTGAGTTAAGTAAGGGTATTTTAAAGTTCATCCTACTTAGTCATGCAATGCCTCTACTACTGGAAATTTATAATTTGGTGATAAGATAGGTTTGTAATTGTAGATAAGATTCCAATCATCTATATTAAAAAAGTCAGATACATTGGAAGGATCATCATTGTGGGGATCTAGGTATGTATAATATATCACCTATGTGGGAAATAGCCACGTGGTGCCTAATTAGATATGATGGAATTAGATACATGGGAAATCATGTACATTGATAAAACTTGCTACATCAATAAACAAGTACGTGGTGAGAATAAGATATGTTGAAATTTGCTACATGATACCAAAAAGAAACATGAGGGAGTTCAACTATGTAAAATTATTTGGCTTTGTGGACAATTCCCTCTGCCAGTATTCTATTACGTTGATGATAGTCTTCTATGTGATAAATCATGTACATTAATTAAATAACTAAATCACCAAACACATACATTGTTCAAATTGGCTATGTGAGATGATTTGGATATATCATTAATACTGGAAGTGGTAATGTATGCTAGATAGAGGGAAGATCTTTCATCAGACATACATATTGAAGCTAGATGCAGTTTTGATCAGGTAGGTGGGAGTTGGAGTACTTCTATCAGGAATAAGGTGTTACCATAAGGAAGGTAGGATATCTCGAGGTGTGGATTAAAGGAAAAAGTACTAGGAACAAAAAAAATGAAGGACAGCTGGGAGAATGATTGGGTGAAGATGAAGGATGGTGAACCAATCATTTCAAGAACATTTTTATGAATCCCTTGTTGGGGTGACTCTTTTTTCTATTTTCAATTATTACCCTACTTCTTAAAAAAACTTAATATATTAAACTTGTATTTTGTGATAGTTTAATATATTCAAATTGGAGAATGTGGTTTAGATGGATGTCACATTTATCCCACTCAGGTGTTAGGTATTTCTAGAGTCTAACATTTTCTCATTAGATGATTAATTTACAGTCATGAACTATATAAACATAGATTGAGCTAGTTTTTTGTTTCATTCATTATTTCATTTTCTTTTGGATTTTTATATGAGGGTAGGTCAGGCATACAAGGTTGGGTCACTAGTTTCCCTCAATGAGTGTGTCATGTAGTATTTTGTTGAGGAACTAAAAAATCCTTTCACCAAAAGTCATACGATTTAGGAGAACTAGATATCCAATTTTTCTAGGTCCTGCAGTGACTAAACATGAATGGAGGGATAAAATATAAAAAACACATATAATATATTCATCTAACCATATTCTCTTATTCCCTCTCATTAATTTTTCAAGCTAGATAAGTTTTATTCTCTTTCTCTCAGTGCACACTTGTTTATGTCTCATTTCCCCTAGTCTTAATTCGATCAACCACATCACCATAATTTCACTCACTCTACCAATATTATTATCAATTTATAATTTTTTTCACTTTTACTTGGTATCACACAACACACCTTATACGGAAGTACTTCCCAATGGATCTAACCCTACTCACCACTATAGTAGTTTAATTTGGATTTATAAATTATTTATTTTTCATAGGCCCAGTGATGACCTTGGAATCATGGAAACAGTTCATCATTATTTCCAAGGAATTTCATGTATGAAAAATAAAAAAAGGGATAAAAACAAAACATCATTTTTGTAGTATTTCAAAGGGAGAAAATGAAAACTCAGCCAGCACTTAACAGCCAACATGAATTCATCCCAAAAATAATGAAAAAAATGAGTGCTTTGAAAATTAAGAAGAAATCATCTCTAGAGAATCCTTGGGAGAACCGAATCAATCAAAATAATGAAAATATCAATGAGGATGGAAATTTTATCCGTCCTCCAATTGGAAAAAAAATTGATAGGGTGAGGCTTATGTAGTTTTAGGTGATAACAGTGTCAAATAATCCATCATATATATAGAAGACTCCAAGATCTTGGAATTATATGATTATGAAATCCCACCTATCTATGCTACCATCCTACCAAGGATTACCTAATGAGTAATCACTGGACTTCATCATGGATTTTTGTGCAATAGTGAAATAGCTTCCACTTAGTGGATTATGTGACGTTGAATTGAAATTAAGGGTGTTTCAATTTTGCTGGAAATGAAATAAAAAGGTGAAATTACAAAAATTGGATTAATACATCTTTGATACATAGGATTAAAGTCATATTTCAATTTTCATGAAGTTATACCTATGGAGAATGATTTTAAAAATAGGTTATAAGATCACTTATTTTTTACAAAATGATAGTGAATTGATTCATGAAGCTTGAGATAGGCTCAAAAGGTTACTTATATAGTGTACCAACCATCAATGTACACCAAATTTTTTCACGAATACCATTTATAATATATATACATTCTACCACCATACAATAGGTGACTAGCCATCTGGAGAAGATTTCCCTGAAAAAAATAGCAGAATAGATGAAATAGATTTTCAATAATTTAGCACAAAATAAAAAACACAATTGTTTTAAAATTTGAACCATTTTTAGGAAGGAAACCACATCCACTCACCAAGATGAAACATAGTATTCATTTTTATGTAAGTAAAATGATGAAAACACTCTGAGGGAACAAATAATTTAGTGTGGGATGTTGGGGCATTCATATTCCTTCTACCAAAACATTGATATGTCTACCTAAGTCCTATTGAATACTAACATTGATGGTAATGACCCAATGATGCTGAAAATAGATGATCTTTTTTCCAACAACTACAACTAAGGATACTAGAATCATAACAACCTATCTTGGATGTAGTATGGAGTGTTGATACCTATTGTGACCTTACTTTTCAATAGAATAGGTAGTAGTTCTAACCACTATCAAGGGATGAGCCATCAAGTTCACAAGATGAAGTCAGTGGAATATTTCATTATCTGATGTGTATGTTTGATGAGAAAAAAATAGAAAAATAATTTTTATATGTCACAAAAAGAATCCAGGTTTCAAAATCTAGAGATCCATATTTGTTAGATAGTAAGGAATGATGATTTTATATATAGTTGGAATCTACCAAGCACCACTGAGTCTAATCCTAAAGATAATTTCATGGTATTTACTAATTTTCATGATCATCAAACTTATGAGGTAGTCAAACCCAATAGAATAATCACTCCTAAAAACCATCCAAAATCTATAGAACATAATTTTGAATCTAACTAGTATTAAAATTTATGCAGTATTACTTAAGGTAATCCATAGACTATTATAACTTGTAAAAATCACTATATGGAAACTTGATAACCATAGACACTCTAAGAAATAAAAATATTTTAAATTAAGCTAAGGGGGTACCTGTAGTAGTGTGAAATTTCTCCCTAATCATTCTATTCCCATAAAGGATCAAGAGGGAAAATTAGGATTTTGGATTGTTCAATTCACTATGGTTTATCAAGAAACTAAATTTGGATATACCATTTCCGAAATATCCCACTAAAATACTTTCATGACTAAACAAATAAAAAGAAAATATTTTCATGTAGGAAAACCTTAAAGAATTTTCTACCCATGGCCTTACAGAGGAGTGTAGTACTGTGTTTAAGAACATGATATCTCCAAGTTTAATTGCATATATGACCATGGTTAATGTGCTAATTTTATTCCTTTATATTTTTTCTTAAAATTGAGAAAAGGATATCTAAAACCCACAATATAATTTTTTCAACTTATTGTCTGATCCATTACCCATTGAATAGGTGGAGTACATTACTCTCTAGTTTGAGTTCAAAAGATCTTTTTTCTCGCTATTTTTCTCATTCTGTATATGGAATATAACCATGTAGAACCTATTATTCTTAGAAGTCGATTTTTTCTACTAGGAGGTAGCAATTTGTGTTTCAAATGGAAAACTTTTTTTAAACCATAGTTAATAAATGGAGTAATTTAATATTTTCAAAAATATTAAAGAACCACACCCAACCCATATCATAACAAAAGATGGATTTCAACATGTTGGCGAATTTATAGATTAGGAGGAAGAATATTTTTTAAGGATGCTTGAGGAATTTAATGACACACCTATGTAACATGAATAAACTTTAATATGAATTAGTTAGACCACGGGAAAGGATACCTTTGATGAATATGATGGGGAATTCCAAGGTAACATAGATTAATTTTATACAAAATAAATTTTAACCCCCCTCAAGGACCCTACATCAGATTAGTACTTTTTTACCCCTAAAGTTATATAGAGGAATCTTTCTACAAGTCATTTTTAAGAGAAAACATGAGTAAATAATACCCCTAAACTCCAATTTTCTTCCCCCAAGTAATGTTTATTCCACTATAGATCTCAAACTATTACATACAAACAAAAAGTATGTCTTTTGGATAGAAGACTGAAATTTAATAGACATCATTTCTTATGAAATAGAAGTATGTGAAGAGTAAAAAATTCTTGTTTTTATTATATATTTTAGGTATGTTATTAGATGGTTTATTACTAACATCAATGGTATAAGTTCATCATTTTTCATTAACTAATTTCCAATGAAATATAATTATCTTCCAAAGGTGAAAGAACAAAGAAGGCTCAATCTGAACATAAAGGAAGTTGTTAGAGAAGAAGTTGTTCAACTCCTTGATACTAGAATAATATTTCCAATTAATGAAAACCCATTGGTAATCCATATTCAGGAGGATTATAATATTAGTGGAGTTATTGTGATCTCCATCGAGTTGAATGAATAGATTAAAATTTGAAATGAAAAAAATAGAGGGTGTGAATTATAACAACCCAACTCTTTAGTAAACATTAATAAAAGATTTATTATATAAAATTATAATTAAAAAAACATATATTATTAGGATTTCTAGTTTATTTTGGAAATTATTTACATTACTTAACAACTTAAAACATGAAAATAAACATCTTTATTGAAAACATATTTAATGTGACCAAAACATTTCATTGTACCTAACACTGCATGGTATAAACTAAAGAAATACATAAGAAATTACTGAGAATTAATTCCCAATAAGTGAATAGACATGTAATAACATGAGGAATAAAATACATGTTAGAAAATAGGAATATCATTGGAACATAATAGGTACATGAATAATAAGGCATGATATATCATGATAATCATAAAATGTGAAATGTGGAAATAACTTAAAACATTGCATCATAAACATAGGTCAAGGATAAACCCTCCAACACATCACAATGGAAAAAGTAACATAATTAAATTTAGTAAAGAATCTATTACAACATGATGTATCATGATAATAAACATTATCCAATTCTCTGGAGCACTATCAAGGAACACCCTTTATAATCATTTCATTATCATGATTAAGTGTGGCACATACATCATATGAGATGGACTCAATGAACATAATAATTCATTCCATGATAATGGAATGTGGAATATATAAATTTATGTCTATAATAAATAATTATATTATTATAAAGTGTAATACCCTTGATATAAAGATGGGTATCATATTCATTAAACAATTATTTTGGCATGGAAAATCATGGTGCAATTTCAGCCGCATAAAAGAATCATATATAAATTCATAAAATGGGTTTATGAGAGTGAAAGTAGTGAATAATCATTTAATAATTCAATTTATTGTAATATTTTCAATTTAGGACATTCCCAAATATAACTAATTGGATATAAAAGGTGTAACAATGTAATGAAACTTTGAAGAAATAGGAGAAAGGAAAAAACCCTTACAACATTTCGGTATGGAAAGAAGTGTCTATAAAGGTTCATAGGATGAATAAATGAGAGTAAAAGGGGATCCCAAAATTTATAAATAAAATGTATAGTAATTGGGATTTTTAATAATCATATCCTATTTTAAGAAAATTCAAATTAAAAGGAATATCATTAAAGGGCTTCTTGATAAAAGAGAGGAGTGGAAGATAGAATTCCCTTATGGAAGTTCGGTATTGTAATGACTTAGGTATCGGTGAAAATGAGAGATTATAAATGGTATCTCATTCAAATAACATTAATTATATAGTAATTGGATCGTGTTAAATGAATTAAAGTATAACCAATTAAAATTATAGAGACTAATTTCAAGAAATATTCTTGACTTGAAAAAAAAGATAGGAAGGTGAGAATCAATTACTAGAGTTTGTGATTCCAAAGGCATGGGAGGGACTTATTGAAAGCCTATTGAAACCTTGGGTGGAATATATGGAGTGTATTTTACATTTATTTCATGATCTAAGAAGATTGAGTGAAGATAAATTAGAGCTTGGTGGGGTTATATTGGAAAAGAGGGGGGTTTCTTTATTATTTTGGTTTTTGACACTATATAATAAAATATTCAAAATCACAAACCCTCCCATTGTTTTCCCCATGGTTACTTCAGAAGTAAATTTGTTTACATTATTTTATAAGTAAATGGTCTGAGGATAATAATATAGTGATCTTTATTATGTTTAGGTGATTCACACTCCCAAAGAAATGATTTTAAAATCTTAACATATATTATAAGTATTGGAGGATTCACTAAAGATCCATAAAATAAATCAAATAAACATAAAATTAAAGTTTTAAATTTAAAATATATATTTGGATGAATATACCTTATATAGTATTTATTACATAATTATTAGGTCATTATGATGTCATAAAACACAACATATATTTATACAATATTTAATTTTTACCCAAAAAATTGACACTCTCAAAAAATTATGAAGAAATCATTGTTAGATAATTTAGAAATATTTATAAAAAAATAATATTCGTTTTATCAAAATATTTTTATAAATATGTGAAATTTCACTTTTATAAATAAAAATTTACATTTATTGGGAATGACTGCTTTATTACAATAACATTTTTTTAACCCGTATAAAATTTATATTTCACTTCATAAAAATTATTTTCTCATATATATTAAATAAAAGTTATTTAATGATAATATTTTATTAAAATATAATTTATTTCAAAACTAACTTAATTAATTACAAGAATTCTAATATTAACTAAAAACCATTTGTGCTTTATTGAATCAAAAATAAAAAACATTAATAAAGTAATAATAATATGTTGAAAATATATTCATTATTCTATAAAAAATAATTAAAAAATTTATATTGCTAGTTTCTTGATACATATTCCTTTAATACAATAGAATACACCCTAAGAGTAAGTTGTGGAATGGTGGGGCTTTCATGAGGTTTTTGGTGAACATGGTTTGGGCTGTGATCTCAATGACCTTGAATTTCTCTCAGAAATGGTATCACTCACGGTTAAGTTATTGGATCTCACCTTGGGAATGGTATAGGGAAAATCCTAGAGCTTCTATCTCCCTCAGAAGATTTGATAAATGGTTATTGTAGACTACGATCCTACTGGTTGAGGTCATCACTTCCTTTTTCTACGGAAAGATGATTTTGGAAAACCCTGTATTTTTAGTAATCATGTGATCAATGTTCAGTATCTACATTATCAATCTTAATGGTAATTAATGGTCCTTTAAATCCAATTGGATATAAAAAACAAAATAAGTGCATGTGTTTTCTATAACTATAAGACATTTAATTAAATAAAAAAGGGAATTATATTAAAAAATAGATTATTTCAATACAATCTTCCCCCTTTTAGAAAATATACCCTCAAATATTTCTTTTCCAACACTAAAATAGATTAGTGTAATAGTGCTTCATCACTTCCTCTAGTTCCAAAATTTCTTCTTCAAACATGAAGATTTCAACAAGACTTTGATGAGGGGAATTGTATTATTTTTTAAAACTATTTCCCTATGATCTAAGATCTTCACTAGCTTCTCCTCATATGAAATTTCATTCTCCAATGGTACAACCTATTGATTTAGTACATGTGAGGGGTCTAGTTTGTACATTATCAAGAGGAATACGTGGAATAATTCTTGTACTTTGGATAGGTTCTGTGGGAGTGCTAGTCGATATGACAATGCTCCAATGAGATCAAGGATCTCAGAAGGATTTTTGTACCATAGACTATGCTTTCCCATATTCCCAAATATCATCACTATCTTCCATAGAGATATACAGAGGAAGACCATATCTCTAACATCAAACTCTATGTCATGTCAATGATTGTCAGCATATCTCCTTTGTCGACTCTAGGAAACCATGATTTACTGCTGAATGGTCTTAAACTTCTCTACAATTTCCTCAACCATTTCTGGACCTAGAATTTTTTGTCCCAACATCATTTCAACAATACGGTGTTTCGCACCTCTTCCAAAAAAGGGCTTCATAGGGATGAATTTGGATGCTCGATTGGAAACTATTATTGTAAGATAACTCGACCAAATAGAGATGTTGGTTTTAACCTCCTTTGAATTCAATTTAGAATGGTCGCAAAATGTATATTTGGATAATACACTCAGATGTGCCATCAGTTTGAGGGTGATAAGTCCTACTGATGTTTAGCACTGTGTTTAGAGAATGATGGAGACCTTTCCAAAACATATAGGTTAATCTTGGATCTCAATTGGACATAATCGATAGTGATACTCCATGAATCCTTACCACTTCATTTATGTATATATTTTCCAGTTGATCAAGTGATAAATGCTCTTGAATCATAATGAAGTGTGTTTTCATTGTAAGATGATCAATAATAAATCAGATATCATTGTTTCTTTGGGTTGGATTTTGACATTCGCTGACAAATCTATAGTGATGTTTTCCCATTTGCAGGTTCGTATGGCTAATGGTTGCATCATACCCTTACACGTATACCTTTAATCCTTCACTTGCTAACATACCTGGACCTTTGATGTATATTCAGTGATCTCCATCCTCTTGTTGTGCCACCAATAGTGATATTGCTTATCTTGATACATATTTGTGTTTCATAGGTGAATGGAGAAAGTAAAACTTTGTGCATCATCAAATAGTTTAATAATTAACACAGGATTTGATGGAAAACATAATCTTGACCGAAGTATCTCAATTCCTTCTCCATTGAAATTGAACTCCAAGGATTTCATTTTTCTTATAGTTTCCACTTTATTCTGAATTCCAACATCATCGTTTTTATCATCCTTTATCCTATCAATAAGAGATTGATTAGAAATAATTTGTCAAAGGATGGATGATGTTCCTTCCTTTATGATTCCCATGTCCATCCTCTTAAAATTTAATAAGATATAATCCTTCTAAACTATCATTAATGAATGGTTTTCTGGATCCTTTCTACTTATAATATCTTCCACTTTGTTAGCTTTCCCTTGATGATATTGAGATGTTGTAATCCATCATGAGATCTAACCATCATAATTGGAATATATTCAACTCTTTCAGTTTCAATATATATATATTTATATCTTTTTTGATCCATATATATTTTACACATCTCCCCAAAGAGATAATGCTTCAAAAAATTTAAAACGATGATCACCACTACGAACTCTAGATCATGTGTGGGATATTTTTTCTCAGAAATTTTCAACTACCTTGAACTATAGGATCTGAATTTTCCTTTTTTTCAACATCACATAGATCAATCACTTCTTCTAATATTCACTAAAAATTATGAAAAGTTCCCCATTTGTGTTTAGTGTGATCATAGGGGAAGTGATTTGCCTCATTTTCAAATACATAAATCTTTCTTCACATTCATCATTCCCAGAAAATTGGACTTCATTTTGAGTTATCTTTGTAAGAGGGTTTGACAATCATGATGAATTTCTCACAAATTTGAAATAATATCTAGATTACTAAAGGAAACTATGAATATCTATCACAGATACTTTGCTCACCATTCCATCAATTTCATTTTTCATTGAAGGATCCAAAGATATTCTATTTCTTGGGAGGATATTACCCAATAATGATACTTCCTTTTACCAGAACTCACACTTTTTGTAATTTTCAAAGTGATTCTCCTTTCTTAAGGTCTTTATAACCATGTTCATATTCTCTTCATGGTCCTCCTTGGTTTTGGAAGATATTATAATATGATCTATAAATACTACCACGAATTTGTTGAGGTAATCTCTAAATAATATATTCATCATGTCCATGATGATTTTTTGATCATTAGGGATTCTGAATAGAATATGTATGAACCCATGGTGGCCATACCTCATAAAAAAGAAATCATGTGGATATCCCCCTTCTTTACCCTAACTTTTTAATATCCCAACTATAGATCTACCTTGGATAAGTATTGTGCTCCACGTATCTGATCGAACAAGTCATAAATCCATGTAGAAGGATAATTATTTTTTATTTTGATCTTGATAAGAACACTAAAATAAAAGTAAATGCATGTTGACCCATCCTTCCTATTGATGAAGAGGACCGGTGCGCCCCATGGTGAATCACTTTGACATATTAATCCTTTTTCTAGATTCTCCAATAGTTGTTTATTTAGTTCTTCATGTCCCACAACAGCCATCCTAAATAATGTTTTGGATATTGGAAATTCCCTAGGTATAAGATTGATTGAAAATTAAACCTCTCACATAGGGGTAAGTCTATGAAATTTCTTAGGAAACACATCATCATATTCCCTAACAATAGGCATGTCTTTGAGGATGATCCTTCACATAGATTCAATCATTTGAGGTAGATACTCTTGCTAATAGGGAAATAATATCCATGTTTGAGATGATGGTGCTAAAGAAGATTCATCCTCCTCCTTACACTTGTATAGAATCATAGGTCAATTCTCCATGTGGAGGGTGATTTGATTCTCATAGAAATTTATTTTGGCTCTATATAAGGAAATAAAATCCATGCCAATAATTTCATAAAATTACACCAAAGGGGTATCAACAGGTTATTTGGAATTTTTTCCCAAAAAAATTGATAGGGGTGGAGTTATATACTTGGGATAAAATAATTATCCCATTTTCCATTCTCAATAACATCTCTACTTCCATGCTTTGTATTTGTTTTTGAATAGTTCTAAAAAACATTCGTGTTATGAAGGAATGCATATGACTAGAATCAAATAGTATGTCTGATATTCATGAATGAATAATTAGCATACCTATCACCACTTCATTTTTGGGATTCACTTTAGTGGTATTGATGTCAAAATCTTTCCCTTGCATCCTTGTATGTTGTTGGATACCTTAGAAAAACCTTGTATTATTGTACTAGTTCACAAAGTGCCACGGTTCCTTGCAGTTGATGCAGTGAACAATGCATTCTGGGATAACCAGAGCATTCCTTTCCTCTATCACATTCTGGGTTTCTCCTATCTGCAATCATTATCTAGGTATCCTTCTCTTCCATACCTAAATAATTTCCATATTCCCCATAGGAAATTTCTAGGGTGCTTTATTCCACAACTTTGAGAAGTGGGATGCTGAAATTTCTCACCACCATTGGATTTATCCATCGGACCACCAAAATTAAACTCCACTTTCCACTTCTTGTCCCCATAATACCCATGGGATTATACTATCTCCATTTCAACTTCGGGCACATTGAAAAATTTCCTCATATCTATCAAATTCATGGATCACCAATGATTTTTGTAGACTAGGCTTTGGCCCACTAAAGAAGTGATCAACTTTGTATTCAGATGTAATGAAAAAATAGTAGTCATATCGTTCAAGTCTTGTGGAGTTTTAATCATAATCCCCAATAGATTTTTCATCTTTTTTCTTGAGTTCAAGTAAATATCATTACATTTTTTGAAAGAAAAGTGTGAGGAAAGTATTTTTTGAAAAACATTTTCTGAAATTCTTTCCACTCCTTGTTTTGATCTCTTCCTCAGGCTTCATATTCTTTATCAATTTCCACCACTAATCAACCTCTCCATCCATACAATAAATATCCTAAATAACCTTCTATTGTTCAAAACGTTGAAGGATGGATATGATCTTCTCAATGGATTTTATCCATTGTTCTGTGATTAAAGAATGATATAATCCATTAAAATTAGGTTTTTTATGTCATAAGAAGCTCTCGATTGTGGTTTTTTCTCTCTTAGGGGTGTTTGGGAAAACCTCTTCATCCAGGAATCTATTTAGAACATAATCTAGTTGAGAGAATATTATGATAAAAAAAATTATTTTTGTTCCCATCAGATTCGGAATCTTTTCGGGGAAGTCATCACATTTCCCTTCACACCAGTTGTTAGCTCGATTCCTCCTACTACCAGCCATTTCCTAGAATAAAAAATGAAATTAAATATGATTTTCTTAAAAAATTAAACACATAAATTGGAATCCAATTATAATTAAGGGACAACTTATAAATTAAATAATTCTCCTTAACTTATGAATTTCTTGGCTTCAATATATATTATCCATGATATATTTCTTAACATATATTCTTGTGTGATTTTTTTCCTTCAAAATTGTTCATGATGAGATAATGAATTTAGAAAAACATATCCTCTAACAGTATTAAAAAAAGGGGAAGTAAAGGCCATTTTTGTGTACCAGAGTACCCTGAGTCAGGCTTGGAACATCTTGTCGGATTTGTTACTCCTAGGTACCTCTATGCCAGAACTACATCCACTTTTAGTTTCCATATAGGGATGTATTTTCTTGATAAACCACTTACTCTGTAGTAACCAAAATTTAGTGATGTTTTATTATAATTTTATTATCTGAAAATCATTTTCTAGAGTTCTCTAATCTTAAGACTTTTTCTAGACTTTTCTAATCCTAATCCCAAAAACAACTAAATCTATCCTCTGATACCCACTATAACAACCCAAAACTTTTTTACACATTAATATATGATTTATTAAATAAAATTATACTTAATAAAACATATAATATCGATAGGTCCAGTGTATTTGGTAAATTAGGTACATTTAATAACAAGTTAAAATATGAAAAGAAACATATTTATTGAAAACTTATTTACCATTACCAAAACATTCCTTCGTACTTAAAACTGCATTAGATGACCTGATGACATACATAAGAAAGGGGTGATCAATAAATCCCACTAAGAGAATAAATAAGGAATAATATGAGAATGAAATTAAATTTTAGACAATTGGCATATCAATGGATCATAATAGGAACATGAATAAAAAGGAATGATATAGCATGATAATAATAACATGGAAAATGTGGAAACACATAGAAGACTACATCATAAATATATGTCAAGGATAGATCAGACAACTCATCATGGTGTAAAAAGTCACATAAAGGAATCAGGTAAACCCCATATACCATCATGACATATTATGATACTAAAAACTACCCAATTAATTGGAGCGCTATCAGGGAGCACCCTTCACAATCATTTTATTCTCAAGATTAAGTGTTCCTTATAGATCATATAACATAGATTAAATGAAAACCATAATTTATTCTAAGATAATGAAATGTGTAATACATACAGGTAAGTCTCTAATCAATAAGTATATGTGCATAAAGATGAATACACATGATAGTGAAATGGCTATGGCATTCACTACACAATTATTTTGACATGGAAAATCACGGTGAGATTTTAGTAGTATAATGTCATCATATAGAAATTCATAAAAGGGGTTGATTTTGGGAAAAAATCCTTCAAGGTTACATTGAAAAAAATTGGGTTTCTTTTTTTTATTGAAAAAGTGTGATTCTATGGTTAGTTGTGGATTCCAAAGAGATTTTTTAAAATCTATGTTGAAAAAGAACCATGAAAAATGAATGGATTATTTGGAGATGGTATAAAATGTATGTATACATGGTGGTATTTTTGTCGCATATGAGACAAGAAATGAGGACATTGAGTATATGGAAAAATGGAATTCCATGTAAGTGGTATTCAAGGCCATGAAGAAGATCACAAATGAAGATTCTTTGAAAACAATAATACAAATATGAGGTTATGTTATTCCTTTCCTCAAATCTAAAAATAGGAAATGGAATGTTCAAAGGGAAACATCCACTTACTTACTTTAGATATAGAAAAAAAATTTATCTTGTATCAAGGTTCTACAAGAATTTGCAATAAAATAATGAGGATGAAGTTGGAATCAAAATGAAAAATTCATTATCCTATGTGAAAGGAAAGGAAAAATTTAGGAAAAATTTATTTATTAAAAATAATATTCTCTCATAAGAATGTGAAAATTCAGATAAATATGAGGATGAAGAGATATATAAATACAAAGATCATGGATAAAATGCTTTGGTGGAAGTTTTCAGTAGTGCTCAGAAAAAATAATAAACCAATATTAATGAAGAATAAGTTGAAGGAGGAGTTTATTTGTAGGTTGAGATAGAGGCCTCTCTAGAAGAGGTAGATGTTTGGGGAGCCAAAATAAATAAATACAACAAAGCGGTTTGTGATATCAAACTCTATATGTAGAAATAGGAATAAGAGAACTCTAATATGATAGAATAAATTAAAAAACATAAGTCTCCAATGCCAAAGAGATTAGAAAAGTTGATTATTATAAGCTCAGAATTGAGGAACAGATATTTGAAATTGATAATTTGACTAAAATTGGAAGGGATCAAATAAAATGTATCGAATAACTTGAAGAGGATGCTTTCTTTCTATAATTGAAATTTAAGTATTAAGAAAAATATTAACTCTCAATGTGACATCAGAAAAGCCGATCATTCAAATTAATGAAAAGTTTAAAGTGGAGCACAGAGGACTATTAAAACAAAATAAACAATCAAATCTAAGTAATAAGGATGGTATGGGGATTGATCAAAAATAGAAAGTAGTCCTGGTTGAAGTCAAACCACAAGAACCCAATCCATGTTTGAATATTGACATGGGAATAAAGTATAATAATACATTTTATAGAACCCAAGGGATATCTAGTGGTGTATAAGTGTCAAACTACAATATGTGTTATTGCAGTAGAAATATGGGACACTCAAAAAATTTGTGTTATTCAGACAGAAGATACTGAAGGGCACAAGAACAGTAGTAGTATTCAAATAGAGAATGATAATATAGAATATATTTGGAGGTAAATTTTTTTTGGTGTGAAGGATTTGGGCACATGGACATATATTGTACATCAACCATGATAAAAAATGTGCCAAAGAAGAAACAAAATGGTTACAAGCAGCAAATCAAAGAATCAACTAGTGAGATGAAAAAGAAAAATCGACTTACAGCTCTTTAGGATGAAGCTGATCAATAATATTCTGAGGGCGATCAACGCTATTAGTCTATATTGAGTATGAAGACAAAAACATGGATTAAAAAGAAAAGAAAATAGAAGGTAGTGGTTATGGAAATTACCCTTAATGAATCTGATTATTCTGATGCATAGATCCTTGCTAGTGATTGCCCATCCCATATGAAAGGTAATAAGGATATTGTTAGATGCATAAAATATGTAAAATAAAGTGTTTTCAAATTTTTAAATGACAATGGCCTAAAGATAACTGGCTTGGGAAATTCCTGGTTTGGGGGTGAAGAAATGTGATGTGTTGTTGTCTTATTAGTAGAATCTCTCAGTCACAACATTCTATGTGTTAGTCAACTATGTGACTCAGGGAATTATATATGATTTAATAATAAGATGTGTATTGTAAATAGATGATATGGTGCAGTTGTTCAATAATGAAGAAGGAAAAATGTAAATCTATACCTTATAAGTGGGGAAGAAGATATCAGCTTTTTATCTAGAGAGGAATAAATAAAACTATGGAATAAATGACATGTCCATCTTTTCCATCCATCCCTGGAAGTATCTGGTAAAGTGTGATGTAGCTAGAGACCTCCCTAATATATCATATGATTATACTCATATGTTTGATTCCATTCAATAAGGGAATATCATCAGAAATTCATACGAGGAAAAGAAATAAAAGTCAAAAAGAGTGCACGAATTACTGCATGCTGATGTATGTGGACCTATCTCACCAAGACCCATTGACGTGAAGTGATATTATATAATTTTCATTGATTATTATAGCATAATTGTATGGTTATGTGTCATTTCCCATAAGTATTATGTGTTTAGTGGGATAAAATAGTATCATTGGGGATCTAAAAAGATTCTTGGAAGAATATTATGATGTTTCATACTTAAAATGGTATGGAATTCAAAACATTCAAGTAGAATAATATATCTAGAAACATGAGATAAGGCATCAAGTTTCATTAGTGATAACTCTTCAACATATTAGATTAGTTGAGAGGATAAATTTTATCATCAAAAACATTTCATAACAATGCTTACTTAAAAGGATATTCCAGAGAAATTATGGAAGGAAGAGGCCTTGACATCAGTATACATTTGTAGTAGGGATCTGTTGTGTGTAATGGAAGGAAATACTCTATATTAGATGTTGTATGGAAATAATCCATCATTAAAATACATTCAGATATTTGTAATTATGTTCTTTATTATCAACAAAGATAAACATAAGAAAGTTGAGTCATTTGGAGATGAGGGGATATTCCTTGGCTACTCATGGAAAAGAAAATAATATAAATTATTTAATAAGAGTCTGGTAAAAGTATTTTAAATCAATGATGTCACTATAGTGGAAGATGAATAGAATAGTCAACAACGTAGTGAACATTTCCTAATTAATGTGATGAGGAGTTAATAAATATAGGAGGGAGAAGTGAAAAATATTGAATCAAAAAAATATACTAATAATGAGGAAGAGGAATTCAAGTATGTATTTTTGAAGAAGTCAAATTTTGTGCTAAAATTGATAGTAAAAATATCATTGGTGATCAGAAATTTCATGTTCAAACAAAAATAATGAATTCATTACATCAGGCATCATTCCTATCTCAGGTAGAGCCTTAATGTTTTGTCAACACATCTGGAGATGAAAACTAGGTTCATGAAATGAATTTAAAGAATGAACAAATTGAGAAGAATCAAATGTGGGTGATTTTTTCAAGGACAACAGATAAGAAAGTCATCGGGAATAAATGGATCTTTCATATTAAGATGAATTAAGATGTCACGGTTATTCGAAACAATGTGTGACTTGTGTTAAAAGGGTACTCCCAAATTTTGGGTATTGATGTTGATGAGGCACGTTCACCTATTGCATGGTTAGATAAAATCAGGTTATTTTTTTCCATGTACGTGCAATAAAAGTTCAATGTTTTCTAGATGGATGTAAAATCATCATTTCTGAATTTCATTCTGGAAGAATGAGTTTATATTGAGCAGCCAGATGGTTTTCTAATTCATCAATATGAGAACAAAATTCTTCGGTTAAAGTAAGTTCTATATGGATTGAAGAAAGCACTGAGAGCATGGTATTAAATACAAGATCATGAAATGAAGAAAATCAACATTCAGCGTGGTGGAGATGATTACAATATCTATTCCAATAATGACAAAAATCAAAGGATGACACTGCTGGTCTATGTTGATGAAATAATATTTTGTGGATCAGATGAATAATAGTGTATATAGTTTTCTAAATTCATGAAAAATAATTTCTAAATGTCAAGGATGGGTGAAATGAAATTTTTCCTTTAGTTTACAGGTGACACGAGTAAAGAATGTAACATTCATAACTCAATCCAAATATTCCAACGATGTCCTGAGATGATTTGGAATGGATAATTACAAGGATATAGAAACTTCTATATCTACCTAGATGAAATTATCTATGGATAATGAGGGAAAAGCGATTAATGTCACATAGTATAGGCAGATCATTGGAATCCTATTGTACTTAATAGCAACATGAACATAAATTATCTTTGCTAAATGTCAAGCAGTGTAGTAACAAAGAGATCCCAAATAAATCCACATGCTTTTAGTAAAAATAATACATCAGTATATCAAGGAAACTATGGATTTAAGTTTGATGAATAATGACAAATCTCATCCCGAGTTATAGGGATATACAGAAGCTTATTAGTCTAAATCAATAGATGATATAGAATCAACATCATGATGTTATTTCTATCTTGGTGTATTTTATTTTTATTAGATAATAAAGGAAAAAATTTATTTCATTGAGTATCACAGAAGCTAAATATATTTCACCCACTCAAGCTTGCACACACTTATTATGGATAAAGTAGTGGCTTGGGAATATGAAGGTTGAATTGAAGTCTATGATCATAATTAAATTTTATAATTAATGTTCTATAAATATTATAAAATCTATCAAACATTTCTCAAGGGAAAATAACTTTGAAATTAAATATCATTTTAACAAGGAGAAGGTGGAGCAAGGTCATGTTAAGTTGGAGTATTTTCCTGAATAACTACAGGTTGCATACATTCTGATAAAATCCTTACCAAAAGAAGTGTTTAAGAGGCATTTACTTGCTCTGAGAGTTCATTATATTCCCTATACTTGAAAAAGTATGGATGTGGGACCCCCTCCCTGAGGTATGATGTGTTTTCCCATAAAGTGTTGATCTATATTTTTAACCTATTAAAGACCACAAAGGAGTGACATTTGGGTTTGTCGATAAAGGGGGAAAAATTATACCAATTAAAAGGGAGAAAATTTCTTAGTAAGGAAATGGGGAGAAGCTGGTAGGTGGAGCAGTATGATTGGGGGAGCAGTGAGACAGGGGGAGTATTAAATATAATGATGCTTGAAGTGATTGATTAATGGTTACATATCATGATGGATCAGGTTTGTGATGAAAAAATAATAGTGGTTTTAGAATTAAATGAAGTGATTCATTGATGAACATTTCATTATAATCTTTTTTATCATGTCGAGCATGGCTCATGTGGGATTAGAGTGTGTGATGATTAAATATTTGATCACTATCAGAATTTCATGCAGTGAATGGTGTTAGAATATGGATGAATCTATAAAGAGGTATCAAATTATTAATGATTCTTCATCAAATCAAAAGGGAGAAATTGTTAGGAAAAAATCTCAAGGTAACGATGAAGAAATTTTTGGGTTTATTGCCTTTGTTAACAAAACATGTTTCCATAGTAAGTTGTTTAGTACATAGAGATTTTTGACAATCTATGATGACAAGGAACCATAAAAAGTAATGCATGAACTGGAGGTGGTAAAAAAGAATGTATAAAAGGTAGAGATATTTTCTAGTGTTTGCCATGTTTCTGAGTTTGAAATGTGGATAATGAATTAAAGTGTTTTCGGAAAAGGGATTTGTATGCTAGTGAATGTTGTGTTCCATGAATACATCGAGATTAAAACATCAAAATATAAAAATGGAAAAAAGTGTGTTCATGTTTTGGAGTGTCTCACAAGGTGAGTTGGGTGATAGAGGCTTGGGAGAATGGACTAGTGCATTTGGGGAAAAGTTGTGTGCCATGTGTTCAGGGTCACCAAAATGACTATAAATAGACGACTACCTCCCCTATTTCATTGAATATCAACACTTATAGAAAATTGGATCAATATTCATACAAGTGGTTAGGGAGATCAATTATAGATTTACTTATAAGTTACATACCAAATTATAGTTGTGTTCTAATTGTGAGTTGGGTGTAAAAGGGTGTGTTTCATGCAAGTTGTGAGTTTAAGAAGGTCATGTCGTGCATGTTTTGAGTAAAACAAAAGTTGGTTTTATGTGAAAATGGTAACACTTTTGGTTCATTCTTAAAGTATCACTCAAGTCAACCTAGGGGTGCACGAAATTTAGAAGTTTCCCAGTACACTTATGGTAAAGATTTATTCATCAGTGGAGAAAATTGGGACATCAACGGAGCATATATATACAGTGGAGGACGCATTCATTTGAGATAATGAAGGGACCTACAAGTGTACAAACTATTATTGGATCTTCTAAAGAATAATTGATCAAAATTCAGTGGAGGGAGCAGTTAAATTTCAAATTCAAATTAGTTGTAAACCAGGAGGGACAGTGAATCTACTCTGAACATTGTAAACAATAGTACACTTTTAGTGGATTTGTTACATCAGTACATTACCATTGTATTCTCCTTGGACGTATCCAAATGAGGCTGAACCAAGTAAAATTTTTGTTTCATGTGAATGATTTAATTTCTATTCATATATTTTTATGATAAAGAGAGAAAATTGGGTTTTTTAGTGATTAAACATGATCTGAAGGGGCATTGGTTTTAATCTGTCATACCCTTATTCCCCCACCCCACCCTTCTCATGGTATTTGACATAGTGGTACCGACGGTTGATGAGAGTGAAAGGTTTATATAATCATTTGTACATTGAATTGATATTATTAGAGACATGCTATGACATTCCACATTATACGAAATTGGAAATGGAAGTTGTAACATAGTAAATAAACATTAAATAAAGTGGAGAAAGTAAAGAACCCTTACAAAATTTCATCATGGTAACAGGTGTGCATAAAGTTTAATGGGAGGGGTAAATAAAATTTTAAGTGGATATCATAATTTATAAATAAAATGGACAATAGTGGGGATAATGAATAATGATATCCCAACATAAAAAAATGGAAATTAAAATCCCTAACATTAAAGGAGTTCTTAATAAAACAGGAGAGTGGAAGATAAGGTTCCCTTATAGAATTTTGGAATGGTAACAGCTTAGGTAAGGGTAAAATTGGAGAGTATAAATGGTATCTCATTAAAATAACATTACTTGGAAAGTAAGGGAACCATATTAAATGAATTACAATATACCCAATCGAAATTATAAATACTAATTTCAAGGAAGATTCTTCAATTGAAAGATAGAGAGGATGGTGAGGATCCCTTACTTGATTGTGTGACTCAAAAAGTCTTGGGAATGGATTATTGAAAGTTTGGGGGAACCTTGGGAGGTCTCTAAGGAGTATAAAACAGAGTGTGGTCATGATATAAGAGTTTTATTGAAGATAAATGGGAACTTGTGTGGTTTTATATAGGAATAGAAGGGGGTTTATTTATTATTTTGGTTTTGGACACTACATAATAAAATATTAAATACCACAAACCATCCCATGGTTTTTCCCATGGTTTCTTCCAAATGGGAGTGAATCACATTATTTTATAAGTTCAAGTTCAAATTTTAAAAAAATAATGCCCTTTCTTATGTGGAGGTTAGTTACATTCTCAAAGAAATGATTTTAAAATATAAAAATATATTATAAATATTGTAGGATTCACTAAAGATTTATAAAATAGATAAAATAAATGTAAAATTACATTATTTTTAAGGTGAAACAAATATTTTTAGGAGGATACCTTTTTTAGTATTTATTACTTCATTATTGATCCCTTATGATGTCATTAAACACACCGTATATTTATACGGTATTTAATTTTTACCCAAAAATTTGATAGTCTCATAAAATTATAAAAAGTTATCCGTTAGATAATTTCAAAGTAATAATTAAAATATAAAATTAATTTTATATAAATAATTTTCTATAAATTTTAATTTGCACTTGTAAAAATAAAAAACTGACATTTATTGAAAATGATAGGTTTTGGAGAATAACATTTTTTAAAACCTTATGAAAATTACATTTGGCTTTATAAAAATTATATGATCATCTATATTTAATAAAATTTAATTAATGATAATATTTTGAAATATAATATTTATTTCTAAAATATATTACCTAATTAATTGGATTTTAATATTAACCAAAAATATTTTTTTTTCATTAATTAATCAAAAATAAAAATCATTTATAAATTAATAATAATGTGATGAAAATATATTAATTCTTCTATAGAAATAATGAAAATATTAATATTTCTAGTGTCTTGATACATATCCATTTAATACACCATCATACAAACTAAGATTAAGGTGCACAATGGTGGAGCTTTCATGGGGTCGTTCGGTGAAAATGGTTTGGGATGTGATCTCAATGATCTTGAACTTCTCCCATAAGAATTTTTCCTCATACATAAGTTGTTGGATCTCAGCTTGGGCTTGGTCTATGAAAAATCCAAAATATGATATCTCTGTTAAAATCTATGATAAAGGGGCTTCATAGAGTGTGATCTTATTGTTATATTCCATCACTTCAATTGTATTTTCCAAAAGTATTTCTTAGAAAAATATAATTATACTAGTCATGTGATCAATATTCAATAACTATATTATCAACTATAAAGACACTTAATAATCATTTACATCCAATTTGATATAATAAAACAAAATAAGTACAATTGTTTTCTATAACCATAAGACATTTAATTACATAACAATGTGGAATTTTATTCATAATAGTCTTGGTCTTTACGTGAAATGACTATAGAAAACAAAAATCAGCTACTAGAAATGACCATGTTTAAATTTATTTTTTAAATCACAGAATGGGAGGATTGATTGGAATAATTTTTTTTATATTCATCGATGCTTTTAGTGGTTACAATCAGATTCATTTTTCACCATAGGACCAAGATAAAAACACATTCACCTATCTATTTGGGATGTTTTCTTACAAAATAATTCCTTTTGGTTTGTGGGGCGCTCTGGCTACATTCCAATATTTCATGATGGATATTTTCTCTAATATTATTGACATATATTTCTAAGTATTCATGGATGACTTCTCAAAAGTGGGTTTATATTTTAACAACTATTTAATGTATATGGAATCTACTTTGAAAATATGTGAAGAGTCAAAACTAATGTTGAATTGGGGAAAATTTTATTTCATGGTAATTGAATGGATTTTTTTGGGTCAAAATATTAACATGAATGGACTAGAGGTAAATACTACTAAAATTGACCTCATTCAAAAGATACCTCCACCTAAAAATTTCAAGGGAATCAGATGTTTTTAGGACATGTTGGTTTCTATAATAGATTCATCAAATATTTTTATTAGATCACTGAAATAATTATTTCTATTCTTGTTAAGGATTCACAATTTCTTTTTGATGATAATTGTTGGAAATTTATAATTTTCTTAAGGAAAAGAATACATATTTACACATTAACACTTATCAAGACAAGGAGATACCTTTTCGAATTCATGTGTGGTGCAAGTGAAATTATAGTGGGAGCCAATTTGGACAATATAAAGAAATTAATTTTTATATTTTCTATTATACTAGTAGATTTCATGATGAGGCTCAACGTTGTTACACTGTAATGGAGAAGGAACTTTTTGTAGTGGGTTTTCCTTGGAAAATTTTATGAAATTTTGGATTGGATTGAAAAGAATTTGTTTATCTAATCATCTGACTATAGGTATCTATTTTTTAGGAATTAAACTAATCCTCTCCTAATGATATGGATGTAATATCTTTGTGAATTTTTTTTAGTTATCTACTAAAAACATGGTAATGAAAATGTCATGGATGATCATTTGTATAGCCTTCCCAATATCATAAAAAATGAGATGACGGAGAAAAATATACTTTTCTATATGAAATTTTATTCCTAGTTTCTAAAAATATTGCTCGATGTTTTTCTAACATTGTTAAATGTTCTACTTCTGGAATTCTACATAGAGACTTTTCTTATAACCAAAGGAAAAAAAATTATCTCAATGATTACATACTTTTTCTCTGTTGATCCTCTATTGTTTAAATGGAATTTTGATGGAATAGAGTGAAGATGTGTTCCAGAGGAAGAAATGATTCCCATTCTGGAGCGTTTTTATTCATATTCATGGGGTGGACACCATGGTACTATGAAAACTACTAAAAATGTCCAAAAATATGGTTTTGACTATCTTATTCTATTTAAAAATTCTTAAAGTCTATTTTTATGGTGTGATGAATTTTTATGAATTAGTAATGTGGGAAGAAAGCATCAGTTGTCTTGTAAAGGTATTTTGGAAGTTGAAATATTTTATATTTAAGAAATGGACTCCATGGGTCCTTTTACTTCATCCTATGGAAATGAATTTTTTTTGGTTTATTATGTTTCATAGTGGGTTTAGGGAATTACTCTTCTAAATAACCAAGCTAGTTGTGTGATCCTATTATTCAAAAAGATCATCTCTTTTTGTTTTAGTATTCCATGTGCTTTCATCACTAATAACATGAATTATGTTAAGAACTAAAAGTTCAAAAATTTGTGGTAAATGTATGTATGTGAAAAAAATGATACATCATTTCATCCACAACCTAGTATCCATGGTAAATTATTTAATAGGGTGTTGATGTAACACCCCAGGTAAATAAGGAATATGACATTTTTATATTTATCCATATTTGTGAATAAAATGTTAATATTAATTTAAAGGGAATACTATGCTCAATGACGTACCCAATATGAAATAACGAGTTTCTTGGAAATCTTACGTTGTACTCTAATAATAAAATAATATTATTTTAAATGGTAATTAACGCCTAGCCGTTGTAATGGTGGGAATGAACATAAATAACTACAAAATGATTATATATGCTTGTCAAATATTTTTTCATTTATTTAAATAAATGTAAGAGGCTTAAAATGAAAATGAATCCAATTTTAAGCATAAATATTCTAATATTCTTTAAAAGGTCGATTAATTGCCTTTTGATGGAGAACCCTTTTTAAATACACATTTTTAAAATTTTATATGTTATATTTTACAAAATAAAATTCTTTTTTAGAATCAGGACATCAAAATTTACTTTGTATAATTTTTTGGTATTTTCCCGATAAAGTTCATCTCTTAATGAATAGTGTAAAATGCTGTATTTTAATTCAAAACCTCATTTTAGTATAATTAATTTATATGATCCTATTATATTTTTTATTTATTTTAAATTGTAATCAAAATATATTTTTTTCCATTTAATCCAATTGTGGTCATTGGAATTAATTTCACTTTGAAATTGGACTTAAACTAGTGTCAATCTTTTAATAGATATTGTTTCTTAAAAACACACTATTGGTTTTGACAATGGGAATTAATTATTAAATTAATTAATGAAAATTATATGTTTTGAATTTTTTAAAATAGACATAATTTTTGAATTTGGAATATCAAATATATCTTAGGGTGAAATTTTGGTATTTTTCTGAAAAACATCAATTTTAGATGAATAGTGAAACGACGAAGTGATAGTTAAAAAAATGATTTTTCATTTAAATGAAATTTTAAGACCTCTTTGTTTTGAATTTCAAAATTTTTACATACATGGTTGTCATTAGGATGTAAAATTTGGTTCAATGGGATGAAAAAAAATTTTGGTGAATAGTAACTTTTAAGTTTTATTAATCGTGATTAAAGGTAATTAGTGTAATTTAAGATAACCATAATGTTATAATAATATGAAATGACCTTAACACATGTCCTACCCTTATTGGATGAGTCTTGTATGACCATGAAAATCCATGGGTCAACTTGGGGACCCCATGGAGAAACTTTGGTAGGAAAATGAAATTAATAACTTTTTATTTAAAGTTAAAATAAAATTGTCACAAACATCTATTGTTTTACTAAAACAATTTTTACATGAGGTTATACAAGTCATATTTGTGACTATAAATATTATTTGGAAAGATAAAAATATTTCCTACCTCATAGTATTTTTTTATAATTTTTATACATTAAATAAATTAATATATTTATGACACCATGATGATGTAGTGATTACCTCATTAATGAACGATTTAAATAAAATGAAAATATAATGTAAAATATAAGTCTTAAACTTGGAAAAAACCTATTGGATGAATATATTTCGAACCCTTATCACCTTAAACTAGAAATATATCAATGTGGGACCTTTAAAATCCTTAACTCATTTTATAATAAAGTAACATTTCAAGACATTCCAAGATTGCCCCTCCTCCTTCTTATAAAAGGCACCCACCTCTACCTCCTTACCCACACCTCTCAAGACTTTGGATCGGCCAAACCCTTCCCATTTCATCTCTCCACATCCATATCTTCATCTTATAAGCCTTAAATTAGGCAGGAAGGTCTTCAAGAAACCCCTTTGGTTCAAACCAAGAGGAGTTACCCGATTTAAAGGTAATATCTTCACTTGTGTTATTTTGTATTATTTTGCTTCTCCAACCCCCTAAACTCTTTATATTAATTTCTTTTGTAAAAAAAAGTATCTTAAATGTACCAGTATGTTTTTATAAGAAGTATTATATCTAAATTTACACACACCTCTGTCTAATGGTCAAAGATCATATTGTTTCCGTGGATGGCGAATTACTGCCTCACGAAATGATGGATTGTTCTATCTTCTCCTACCACCTCTCATGGTGGCCATTATGATGGAACTATATTTATTTATTGTATATATTATATTTATTTCTTCTATATTCATCTGTATTTTACATTTAAAACATACATTTATTCTTTTCATGTTGTGCAAATGAGATAATTTCATTTGAGGAAGTGTGGACTACCGCCCCCTCAAGTGATGTGACTCGTTGATGCAATACATGGAATGTATAAAGAATGAAATTAATGAATATATGTGACATATATAACATATATATTTTGTTTTAATTATAATATATATATATATATATATATCTCATTTAGTTTTAATTCCATTAAATACGAAATAGAAATGAAAGTAGCGTTCATGCGAATGTACGGCTTACCGTCTCCATGAACGGTGCATTTCATTTCTTACATTTAAATGTAATGTAATATTATAAATGAAAGTATATACTGTATATATATGATATATATGATATCTAAATCATGAATATAATTCTGGATATAATGGATATTTTACCACATGAACAACTTGTAATTATAACAAGTTTATTTTTGACTGAAGTACCAATGATCGACAAAACGACCGTTATTAACTTAAATAATTACATGAACTTCATAACATGGTAATAAGTGATATAAAAATAATAATGAACTTGAAAAAGTTTATTAAGCAATTATAAATTAACTCTAGTTTATTATTCAGGAATATAAATAAACGAACAATATAAGTCGGACTTGAGGTAAGGGATCTCACCACTGTCTTTCTTTTTAAGTACTACTTTTTGTGTAAATTACTTTAAGATCCTCTTTCTTATGTTGGGGGATGTTATTTTATATTAATCATTATAAACATTTTATTTTAATATGATTATAGACCATATTTTTTCTCATCAATCCATTTTTGAAAGTTTTATGTGGCGCCGTTAGGCTGCCGAATTTTCATAAGGGGATTTTCATCTAACTTTTTATTCCCGTGAGATTCATGCTATATTGGCCACTATTTCCTCTTGTGTGGTGTATGTAATACCCATTATTTTTATATTTGTATAATATACTCTCATTTATGGGTATTTATATATTCATTGTATGACCCTTCTTTCATGGGGTGTTTGTTTCAAATGATGCCCAAATCGGTAAGGGAACCTTTCACACTCCTCTTTTTAAAAGACTTATTTTGTTATGTCTTTTAATTTATACATTTTCATGTTGGGATATGTTATTATTTTTCCTTATTGATGTAAATTTTATGTTCAAGTTATGACATAACATTTTCTCTCTCATCAACTAATTTTATGAATTTTAAAGTGACGTCATTAGGCTGTCGAATTTTACCAAGGGAACTTCTTAACCCAATTTCGATTTCTTTGTGTCCAACTTGTAGTTATTGAATATGTCATCCTATGAAAATTTGTGAATGACCTCTGGTTTTTTTACACTTAATATCCACTTATATTGGGTGTATTTATATTTTTCACCCATAATTATGAGATTTATTTATCCTTAATTTAATGATACCTTCTTTCTAAGGGATTTCATCTCATTTTACATTTATATTGAGACTTCATTGTTGATATGCACCAATTCACTCTTATATGGTGTATATACGGTCCTTTGGAATATTATATCATGAATCCCTTTACACTCATGATATTACAAAGTTCTGATTAAATGTTATTCTTCAATTATTGTATTGAAGTTTCTCTCATTTTGTTAAAACCCCTTTAACTAAAATATCGTTTTAAATGTTTTAATGATTTATTATTTTAAATATTTCTCATTAATTTACATGTTTTAAAAATGGTTTTAAGGATTTATTTATATGGATATTAATGGTTTAAAATTTTAAAAGCTTCAATGTGGTATGGGACACTTTGATTCAAAAATCTCTTTATTAAATGTTTTAAATGGTTTTGAAAATGGTTTTTAGAATGGATTCATTATTTCAATATCTTAAAATGTTATATTGTTATTGCAATGTGGGAATGTTATCATTTCTTCATGATTAAGTTATGTTTTGTGAATATGTTATGGTTCTTGGGAATTGTTTATGGTGACGGGTGGTTTCGTGATAAACTAAGGGCGGGTGAGCCCGATATAGCTCTCCAATGCATTGGGTAACATGATGGAGTTAAACGTTAAGGTTTCTCCAAATAGATTTAGGGAATATACTGTGATGTGTATTTCAAACGTAACCATGAGGGTTACTCCCTACGTAATAATGTTATGAATGCCTTAAGTTACCTTTATGTATTATGATTTCAATGAGTTATTCATCAATCTTATGATTTCATGAGGAATGTTAACGTACTTATGTTTTATGAGTAAAGTATGATTTTATTGATTCTTATGTATACATGTACTAATGTTTCCTTTCTGTACTTTTTTATCCCTTACTGAGCTTTTTGTGCTCATCCCATGATTTTGAAATTTTTTTCACAGGACATAAAGTGGAATATGGTCAAGGATGGGATCAGGGAATGACATTCTATCTAAACATTGAACTATACATGTTTCTTTTTAAGAGTTTTTATTTTATGGAATCTTAGTAGAAGTGTCTACTTTGTAATCCATTGAGATTTAATAGTTATGTCCTAATTCTCTAAAACTCTAAACCTGAAAAGATCCTCTACGTGAATTATTCATTTAACTCATGATTATGTAAGGTTTTAAGGTCGGGTCCTTATAGTTGAAACAAATATCAGAGATGGTTTTCAATAGATTAATTAAGGATTAGTATTTAATATTAGTTGTTTCACTATGGGCTTATCGGTTGGCCATAAAAAATACAATTGACATGTCTCCATATCATATTCTCCTTGTAAATACTATTAACATTCTTATGGGGATATAATATAATATTTTTTATAATTTAAATCCTATAATCTCAATTGTTAATCTACTAGAGAAATATTATTTCTTTAATTAAGTAACCAGGATGAGATTAAGAGGGAACCTTTTGACAATTCTAGGATCTATTTGGAATGGACCAAGGCCTTTCAGGATTATGAAATTCACAATAGGCACATTAAAGTGGGGTATAAGTTCTTTATCTTCAATTCTAGGCTAAATTCATTCCCTGTTAAACATTGATCCAAGTGGTCAGAACCATTCACAATTTTTTGAGTGTTGATATATGGGGTATTGGAATTAGTTGGACATGATCACATTATATTTTTAGTTAATGGTTAGTGAGTGAAGTGTTACTATGATTGAAATCAAAAGGATTTGGCTACATTCATTCACCTTTATAACTAAAACATATATGTTTTAAAATTCTAGGTGATGACTCTAAACTCAGTGCTTCATGGGAGTCAACCAATAGTTCTTTTTTTTCATTTTATTTGTTTATTCATTGTTTTCCCTCATTCCACTTGATGAATTTTGATATCCTTTATCCCCTATTCTATTATATAACTACATATCAACCAAAGGATTTAATTATTGAGAAGCTATATGCACACTTTAACAGAACTCTAATGATCAAAATTCTATACTGGTGGAGTTTTTCATAAATTACACCAATTTATTTCTTCTTATTGCGGGACACAAATTATGGGGGTATCCAACTGGAATTTCTAAATGAATTTGGATTCATTATTTTTTGACATGATTTTTTTGAGTTTCATTGATAATATTTTTTGTTTTTTATATAATAATGAAAATCATGATCTTTATAAACCAATTTTTTTTCCAAAAACTGATTTGAAGTGTTGAAATTATTCCGGTTTGAATAATAATGTTCCCCATCCAAAAAAATAATTGAACTATTGAAATGAACATCCATTATTAAATTAAATTATTCTTTACATTATGATACATCATTGGGGAAAATTTTTGGTTAAATGTGTGGTGGATAGGGAAATTTATGTGTCTTAGTGGAGATTATTTTTAACTATCCAATAACCCCACATCTTTTCAAAATTCCTCTATTTTATGGAAATTATAATTTTTTTTGACATTATAAATAGAATTTCATTGTGCATCTAGAATCACCAAATCAGTGCTCAACGTTTCCTTCTTTGGATAATTACATGACTTATTTGAGGGATTTCATTAATCTTGACATTATGATGATTGAGTGATTACTATGTTTTTTTCAAGTTTTAATTTTTGAAATATTTCTGGAAATATGGTAAAATAATGTTTGACAGGTTAGAAACTTGTGGAATTTTTACTATAACATGTGGAACATGGACATAAATTTAAACATAGATACATTTCTATAATTAAATAGAATTTATATGTGATCAAACTCATTTGTGACATATTATAAATCTTATGAATTTAGGGTAGAATGGGAAATTATAATACCATTGTGGGTATATGAGTAAAGGTAACATAGTGAGTTTCTATAAAAAGAGCCAAATCAATAATTTTCATTCACAGTGCTACGAAAAAAATCATTTTTGGGAAAAAATAAAATATAGTGACTCTGTAAAAATGAGCTCATTATGGTGAGGGGAATATTGAACCCATATCAACAAGGATAAAATTAGTTTATTTGATGACCCATTGAGTTATATCAACAAATTTGAAAGTCTATTTTTGGATAGAGGAACCTAGGGTAGAGTTAATGTTTTTGTTCCTTTTGTTATGAATTTAATTAATCTTGGGTCTTCTATGTCTATTCTCATTGAGTTATAATTTGAGTCTATATTGAAGTATGGGGTAGTGAGATTGACTCACATTGAAGGAATTACATTATTTTTTAAAATATATTTCAATGAACATCATTGAATTGTTTTATGGTTTAAACCTTCACATGATGATAATAATTTACCCTAAAGACATTGTTATTGAATCATTTAAATTAATGAATTTCCCAGGAGTGTAAGTTTTATGTTTGGGGGAGTTTCTTGTGGATCCATTTTATCAAATTGTTCCACATATATGTTGATAAATTAGATTCATTCATACTTATACATTGAGATTATAATGTGGAATTGTTAAATTTGGAACAAATCTATTGGAATTTTCTATTTATTGAATTTTATTGTGAAAATGTCTATTTTGGGTGCTCGTTTTATCAATTAAGCTGATGTTTGAGATTTTCCATCTTTATAATGTAAACTTATTAACTTTATTTAGAAAATAATATAATATGAAAAATGATCCCAAAATAAAAGAGAAAAATGGATGCACTTCTTATTCAAGGATGATCATATGGGTCAAATGTAAATCAACATTGGCCTAGAAACATATGAAGTTATGATCCCTTGAGCTGAGTTTTCAGCATAAATTTTCCCACAATTCCACTCTCTTTCGGTTTATATTTTCAGAATGCTTTAGGTTGTGTCTGACTGTGAAGGACCCACTGATGCTAAATAGGGTTAAGCCTATGTTGTCTTTGTCGAGGCGGGAGACCCTATTTTAGGAGACCCACAATGCGAGGGCTACCAATTCTTGGGATCAAGTCTTTATAAATTTTACCAAATCCACTAACGGATCAACACCTCCAGCTAAAGGTCCGTTATTCACCTCCTATAGTTGATGGACATCATTTTTGAAGGTAGAAGATATCCATTAAAATATAAAATCTATGAGGATGTATTTTCATAGGAGTGATCTATGTAAGTGCATGAAAATTTTAATCCATATTAGTCATGTGGTATTTTTATCACTCAGAGTTTCGAATTTTTCATTTTTATTTGTTGTAAATTGTATAGAAGAGTCCAATCAGATAATACATCATAGTCTAATATGTTGGTATGATCGACTTTGAGGGGATTTGGGAATGTAAGACTTATCACCTATATGGGAAATGACTACATGAAGCCCAATTAGATATGTTGGAATAAACTATATGGGAAATCAAATATGTTAATCAAAAAATCTATGTCGATAAAATTGTACATTATTGGAATTAGATACATCAGAATATATATGTGTATGTGAGGGAGTTTGGATTTGTAAAAGGATTTGGTTATGTGGATAATTGTATACTTCAATATTTGGTTACATCAAATAGATTCAACCACGTGATAAATCCTATATGTTGAGTGAATTTCTACACTATTAAACATGTAAGCCGTACAAATTGGATATGTGGGGAGATTGGACTACTTTGTTCATCTAGATGGTGTTAATGTACACTTGATGGATGGAACATCTTCTATCAGACATACATATGGAGGCCATAAGTAGTTATAAATAGGTATGTGAATGTTGGCATACTTTTTTCTAGAAATATGAGCTGATATAAGACAATTAGTAAATTTATGTATGGTGATTAAAGAAAACAATAAAAATTAACAATAAAAAAAATAAGGGAATCCATGTGAACAATGGGGGGTGAAGAAAGCAGGTGAACCATGCATTTCAAAAAGATTCATATGAAGCCCTTTCTGGGGGATTCTTTGTTTTTTTTACATTTACAATTTTAAGCTATTTCCAAAACACTTTCTGAATATATTATGATTCTATATTGTAATGGTTGTTTAAATTAAAATTGGGGAAGGTGGTTGAGCTAGTTGGAACATTTATCCAACTCAACTATAAATAACTATATTAATCCACCCTTTTCTCGTAATATGAGTAATTTATGGTAATGAAATCTTCAAAATAGTGAGATATTTTTTGGGTTGTTTAATTCATTATTACCTTTTCTTCTACAATCCCAATTGAGAGGAGGGTGGGCCTTATATGTTTGGGTCACTTGGATTCCTCAATAAGTGGGTAAAGTGGTCTTTATTTGAGAAGTTTATGACTCCATTATCCTACATGATGGCCATTCAAGAGAGTTGGATAGCCACTTTTTTCTAGCCCTATAATAATTGAACATGAGTGGAGGGAAAAAAATAAAAAAAACTTGTACATAAATATTCTAGTTTGCAAACCCTGTTCCCTTGATCCATCTATTGAATTTTAAATGCTCACTAATTTTTCTTCTCTATCCAATAGTTCTCACCTTTGTCTATCTATAGTACCCCATCTTCCATTCCATCATCCTTACCACCATGATTGCACTCACTATTCCTCTCTTATGGTATGTTTCTGATTTTTTCTATTTTCTCTTTTACGTGGTCTAATATAACATAGATTATATTAAATTTGTTCCATATATATTGATCACTACTCACCACTATACTATTTTTAGTAGGTTTTATAAATTATTAACTTATCTTAGACCCAGTGGTGATGAATGCCGCACAGCCACCCTTAACCCATGGGGAATGTCATATAGTCTAATTGTAACTCCAATAAATACCCCTTTCCTAAAACACCCATGGAGGGTTAAGGCTCACCATGATGAGATTTGTCCCGAAACAGACTTGCAACTACCTCCAATGTCCCAAAAATCCTAATTCTTATCTATGTGGACAAACAAAATTGTATACCGACTCCTTTAAATATTCACAACCTCCTTTGATATTATTTTTTCCTGAACAAGTAAAAATTACCTACTATATTGTTACCTAGAATGGTACTAAAATGGAATGAAAGTCATTCAATAACCCCATAGTTTGGTGACTAGCTCATGGAATCATATCAATGACCAAATTTAATAATCCATTCATATAGAAATGATAAAATAATGGAATATAATCAATTACATATTCTTTATAACGAACATCCCTTAATGAGAAAGTTACCATCAATATATAAGTATCCCAAATTCAATGAAAATAATCTAAAAGAAAAATGAAAAAATCACCAAGAACAAGTCTCTCAAACCATGTGAAACAAGTGGAATATAAATCCATTAGTCACTGTCATCAATACAGATTCCCACTGATCAAGAACAAATACTACCTCCAAGTGGATCTTCCCTTTCCCTAGATCTAGAAAAACAAGATCAAAACATTATTGAAGTAAAATAATGGGTATAACCTCAACATCGTAATAGATAGTCACCAAGTCTTCCGTATACAATTATATAATAATTAAACCATTTATGATTTCAATTTAAAAATAAATGGAATCGAAATTAAAAAAAAAATATAAACCAGAACATGCTTACAAATAATAATATGGAAGATATATCAAAATATTATTAAATTAAAATTTATATAATAAATTTATATTAAACAAGTTGACATAAATAAAGGAGTTATAAAAAATTGGATTCATATTCAAATCAAAAAAACAAAGCACTATGGTCATAAGACCTAAGATATGCTAGTTTATTAGATATAGGATCCTCACACTTCTCAATCATCATCATATGTCACATATGTTTTCACATTATATATATCTCTAGACATAATTATTTTCAATAAACACCGCATTAGAGTCACATTATAAGAAATCATTTCAAACATAGTTTAGTTATAATTTTCAACATCAATACATTACTAGGGAGTCATAGTCCTAGTGTTCTTGTACTAATTTCCTACTCACTAGTCAGACTAAAATGTTATTCATTGAATAAATCAATCATTTAGTCATTCTTAGGAGATTAGTTTAATTCAAAATTAATTCATCATTCCAATTCAATTACCCAATTTCAAGTTCAACATGTCTTTTCAATTTCAAAACCAAATCATGAGGTTTATAAAATTCATGCCATTTCAAATCAAATTTCATTTTATGATAATTTTTTAATGAATCTTTATCTAATAATTTAATCAAATAAAATTTTAATTGAAGCCATGATTTTTCACAAAATCCACCGAAAATTTCAATTCCATTGAAATTGATGTTTTTAAAAAAATCGATTTCCTATAAAAATCATATATCAAATCATCTCAAAACTTTATTTTAATATTAATCAAAACTAATATCAAATTAATCATGTAATTAGGGTTTCAATTTTAGGGTATTTTTATTTGGAACAACCTATCTTTAATCGTCTGGTCAATCCAAATTAACATCCACAACAAGAAATGAAATTGATGAATGAAAGTAAAGGAGAATAATGAATCAATCCTAGAATAAAGATTATTAAATAAAATATTAGTTCTATTAATTACATTAATATATGTTACTCTAAATGATGAATATAATATAGTATTAGGGTAAACCAAATGATATGGTATTAACATACTATAATGAGATGAAATACAAACACCAGTGCTTTGATCAAAAAAGAGAAGATGTTATAGGGGTCAATTTCACCACTCAAGAGACTGTAAAAAAAGGAAACAATTTAAGGTACATTTAGGGTGATTAGGGGTCAAACTGGAGGTTCCATGTTTTTAAAAGAAAATTTTGGGGACTAGAAAACTATGTTCATGGTTTTCCTGTTGGTACTCACAGTTAGAAGTAACCATTTTCCCTTACAAGGATTCTTGATGGGGTTGTTGGTTTGACAACATGGTTAGTTTTAACATTTTCCAACTATTAAACCCCCCATTTTCCATGTTTGAATGTTTTTTATGGGTGGACATATGGATTTAAAAAACTGTCTTTGAATTGTGGGCCACTCTCTGGACCCTCTAGACACAGTTTAGAGTTTACTGGTCCAAATAACATGTTTTCCTTAACTATGAATATCCCAAAAAACCTCTAATTTTTTTCAAAATTCACATGAAATAACCTGATACATGACCCAAACATAATTATACCAAAATAATGTTCAATAAATACCTCAAATAAGGAAATGGGATGATATATCAATTTTTCTCACATATTTATCCTCATTGTTAACAGTAACGGCTGTGTTGTGGTAGAATACTTACTCCTAGGTATGTTGAGGTGTTGTATTGTAATCAAACCATGGATTATCATTTAAAACTAACCATATAGGTGAGATAGATTCATGATATATTCTAGTATAACAGCTTCCCTAGTATCTTAATAGTTATTATCTTGTCATTGGATGGGGCTAACTAGGTGTTGAAGATGGTGAATCCTGTGAGGAGCAGCCTATCTAGATCAAGGACTTACCAGATAAGGAGTTGTGTAACGACCCAAAAAATTATGAATAAAATTAGATGTCTTTTAATTAAATGTATTATGGTCATAGATGATATGTGAAATCCTATTATTTTATCCAATTGAATTTAAATGACTGTTAATTATCAATACCATTGATAATATTGTCATTTAACAGTGATCACATGACTATTATAAATATAGGGTTTTAACAAATCCTTTGGGAAGAGACAAAGAAAGTGATGGAATCAAATAATAAGATCATTCCCTATGGAGCACCTTTATCAAATATTTTGATGGAATTAGAATTTCTTCTCTTTTCCCTAGAACAATACTAAGATGAGATCCAATAACATGCATGACCAAAACAGTTTATGGGAGAAGTTCATACTCATCGAGATCACGGCCAAAACCATGTTCCCTGAACGGGCCCATAATAGCCCCATCATCACACACCTTACTCTTAGAACATAATATGGTGTAATAAAGGGATATGTAACAGGACCCTAGAATTATTATTATATACATTATTTTTGTACATAATAATTAATATACTTTCATTGTATTGTTGTTACTTTGTAAATTATTTTTAAAGAACAAATATTATTTTTGGTTCAACTAAGAGATATATTTTTAATGAATTAATGTATTTTTAAAATAAATAATATTTTAATAAAATATAATTAATAAATTACTTTTATTACATATAAATGACCATATAATTTTTATGAAGTGAATGATAATATTTATTAAACTTTAGAAACTATTTTTGTCAAAACCCTTAAATTTTCAATAAATGTTGGTTTTTATTTTTGAAGTGAAAATTCACATATTTATAAAATTATTTAGATAAAATTAATATTTTGGAATCACTATTTCTAAATTATCAAACATTAAATTTTTAATAATTTTCAGAGAGAGTCTAATTTTTGGGTAAGAATTTGATAACTTATAAATATACATGGTATTTTATGACATCATAATGGCCCAATAATGGTGTAATAAATACTATAAATGATATATATGTCCAAATATAATTTTTTCCCTTTAGTATTATGTAATTTTAATTTTATTTTATTTATTTTATAAATCCTTAGTTAATCCACCAAAACATATAATATAGTTTAATATTTTAAATCATTTCCTTGAAAGAATAAATCACCTCCACATAAGGGAAATATTTTAATATATTCTCCCCTATGACTTATATAATAATTTATACCACTACTCTTTTCCAGAAACCATGGGAAAACCCAAGGGATGGTTTGTGGTTTTGAATATTTTATTATGTAGTGTCCAAAACGAAAATAATTAAGAAATATCCCTCCTTTCTGATATAAACCCACCAAAGCTTCCATTTCTCTTCACTCATAATATTTGAATCTAGACCACCATCTACCCACATAATCCCAAGATTCCTTCCATGGTGCCCCAAAGCTTATAAGAAGCATCTCCCAAGCCATTGGAGTGACACATCTACGTAATGGATCTTATACTCTCCTCTTTCATCAAGCACTCCTTTTATGATATGTCTTTTAATTTAAATTTACATATGTTAGGATATATTCATACATACATACCATAATATCCATTTGATTTATAAATAATTAAATCTTCCTTGGACTCTCATTAATCTATCCATGATCCTTTATAAATTCATGTTACCATACTGAAATTTCATAAGGGATCCTCACTTTTCTCTCTTCCTTTCAATTCAAGATTGTTGTTTGAAATTGGTCTTGTTAATTTCAATTGATTATATTTTATTCATTTTATTATAAATTTCCTACTATCCATTTTATTTTATTTTTAAATAGGGATCATTTATCCTCCCACATTTGTACCCTTACCTAAGTCATTACTATGCCAAAATTCCTTAAGGGATTTCTCTCTCTCCTCTTTTTATCATGAACCAAAATTATGATATTCCATATAATTTATAATTGATTAAGTTGGGTTACATTTTTACCTATCCTCATTACATTCCATTTCATGATAAAATGAATAGATTTACCTTTATCTCTCATCAACCCATTTTATGAATTTTTATTCGACGTCGTTATGCTGGTGAAATTACACTACGATTTTCCAAGCCAAAGTCATCGTGTAGGGAATACCATACTAATTTCTCTATCAAGGTTATTCCCCTTTATGCTCATATACTTATTTATTTCATACTTACGTGTTTGTATTTCACATTCCTTGATCATTTAATAACTTATGATGTTGAATGAACTTATGTTATATGATCTATGTGTCACACTTATGCATGAAAACAAAATGATTATGAAGGGTGTTCTCTGATAACGCTCCAATTCATTGTGTAATGTTTACTATCATGATATGTCATGTCAAATGAGGGTATATTCATGAAAATTCAAGTGAAATATTTTTTAACTCATTCTAATTCATGTTAAATGATGTTTTACTCATGCTAATTCACTTAAAATGGGTTTTTACTCATGGTAATATCATGTTGTATCTTGCTACAACATTTCCATGTTATGATTATCATGTTATATCGTACCATTATATTCATGTTTCTTTATAACTAATTGATATTCCTTTTTAAAATGTATCATTATCCTCATGTTCTTCCATGATTATTCCCTTACTTTGATTTATACCTCACCCATTTCTTATGTATTTCCTTAGGTTATCCCATGGAGTGTTAAGTATGAAGGAATGTTGTGTTCATGTCCAATAATTTTTAAATAAATATGTTGTTGTATTTCATGTTTTAAGTTATTTAATGTTCCTAATTTCCCAATATACTATACCTCTCAATATTCTGAGTTTTATTAGGTGCTAATTATGTAATACAACATATTTAAATGTTTAATAATGATCAGGGTTGTTATAGTTGATATTATAGGATAGGATTAGTTTTTTTATTAGTTTCAGAAAACCCTATTGAAATCCCTTTGGGATAATTAAATGTGTATGAAAACATCACCAAATTTTGGTTAGTATAGATTATGTGGTTTAAGAATAAAATACATCTCTATAGGGATACAAACAAGTAGATGTGGCTCTGGGACAAATGTATCAAGGGTTAAAACCCAAAAACAATTCTTTAAATTATACTAGAATGGGAACTGGGGCATGAAAATAGGACTTACTTCACTCCTGGTTTGAAACTCGTGGGGGATATGCTTTGGTAAATTCATAATCTCACTACTAACTATTATTATGGTAACATAAAAAAAATTCCCATAAAAATATATGTTAGGAATTAGATCATGGATAACATAGACTCAATCATAGAAAATCATAAGTTAAGGCCATAAATGTAATTTATAAGTTATCCCTTTAATTTTATTAAATTACCCTTTAGGTGTTTAACTACTTAAGATACTCATCCCTAATTTTTCTTTTATTCTATCCAATGGACGAAAATAGAAGGAATCGGGCAAACAACTGATGTGAAGAGTACTGTGACGATTTCCCCAATGAGATACCCAACCCAATGGGAGCAGGAATTTCAAACATTTTCATGATAATCTCTTAGTTAACTCATGTTCTCAATAGTAACCTGGGTTAGGAAGAGCACCCAGCCCCCCTAAGAGAGAGCCACCCATAGTGGAGAGCTTCATGCTAAAAAGGCCTCCTACTTTTAGTGGATCATCTGATCCCTTAATCATGGAGTAGTGGATCAATTCCCTCAAAAATATATTATATATGCTTCAATGCTCTGAAAAAGTTATGTTTCTTCTAGATATTTATCATATGGAGGGTGAAGTAGATCAATGGTGGACATTGATCAATAATATGAAGCCTAAGGAAGATACATAAGCAATGAAGTGGAAGGAATTATTGTAAATATTTTTTGATAAATATTTTCTCTACACCCTCCATCATAATATTGAAATATATTTCCTTGTACTCGAGAAAAAGGAAGATGAATATATTGGTAAGTATGATGAAAACTTCACAATAACTGCAGGATATGCCTCTGCTATTGTCGTTACCCCCGAATTCAAGGTTCACCAATTCTTTGGTGGGATAAAACCTAGTCTACAGAAAGACATTTCAATCCATGCATTTGATGGATATAAAGAAATTGTCTGATGTTCCCTCAATGTTGAGATTGAGATCAGTGAATCTCAGAGGTATCATGGGGAAAAGAGGAAGAAATTGGAATTAAATTCGCGTAGTCAGCTGGATAAATCCAGTGGTACTAATAAATTCCATCACCCTACATGCCAAATGTGTGGAAAAAAACACCCCAAAAATTGCCTAAGGGGAACAACGAAATTATTCAGGTGTAGAAGGGAAAGAAATATAGATAATTGTTTCCAAAAGGAGAAACCCACCAATGTGATATAGGAAACAAATTCCCAGGATTACCCTTAATGAATTTTTTATTGCTACAAATGCAAGGAACTAGAGAAATTTTTGAACCAGTGCCCTAAGACAATGGTTTTTCAAGGAAACTAACAACCTTAAATGCAACAAGGGTGAGATTTTGAAAACACTACTACTAAGGCGAATCCCAACAAAAAAAAGTGGTGATAGGTATGATATTTATTCATTAAAGAATAGAGAATGTAAATTTTTTTATGGTTCTACATGTTCCTTTATAACATGAAATTTTAGTAGAAGTATTCAAACATCACCACAAAGAATGGAAGTAAAAATGTTGTTGAAGATTGAAAATTGGTAAATTATTTCATCCCAAGAATATAACCCCTCCCTTATCATAATTTGTGGATTCAACTTCCTAGAAAACGTTTTCATACTTTCCTTAGTGGAATTTGATTAAATTCAAGGCATGGATTGGATTTCCCTATATAGTGCCAATATAAATTGTCGTAAGAGAGAAATCACTCTCTATATAGGGAATCAACCCCCAATTCTATACAAGTGAAAGGATGAGGAGGAATATTCATTAGAATCATAATATAAATCATGTATATTATTGACCTCTGAGCATGTATCTAGCTTAAATAATTGATTCAAAGGAACAAACAATTATATAATACATTCCTATTATGATGGAATTCACTGCTGTTTTTTTTGAGTAATTTTCTAGTCTTCCTCCTTGCATAGAGGTAGAATTTTCGATCGAGCTTATACATGGGGTGTTTCCAATATCCACGAATCCTTATAGGTTGGTTTTTCTAGATCTTGAGTAACTGAAGAAACAACTACATGAGAATCTAGATAAAGGGTTTATATTCCGAACTACTTAACCATTGGGTGCACCAGTCATCTTCGTCATGAAGAAGAATGGGTCAATATGACTTTTCCTTAATAATCGTGAGAGCAAAAAAATCATGATAAATAAAAAGTATCCTTTAACATGAATTAATGACTTGTTCTATCATCTACATGGAGAAAAATACATCCTTTTCATATCACCATGGAATATATTCATGGGATATAATAATAAGGGAATGATTAGTCCAAGGTGCATTGGCCCTTTTGAAATCCATGATAGTGTCAGAGTAGTGGCATATCGACTATCACTCCCAAAAAACATATCTCATGTTCATTATGTATTCCATGTATCCCTCTTAAGGAATTACATCCTAGGACCATAACATGTACTCAATACAAAGGTGGTACCATTGGAGACGTATCGTTCCTATGAGGAGCAGTCCATGAAGATCTTAGATCATATAGAAAACGTTATACTAAATATAAGGATTCTCATAATCAAGGTACTATGGAGAAACCACAAGTTTGCCGAAGCAATATGCGAACTATAGTTGGTGATGAAGCATAGTAACACCCATAATTTTTTGTGTGGGAATAGTTAATTTTGATGGTAAAATTTCTTAACATGGGAAGTTTGTAACGAACCGAAAATTTATGAATAAAATTCTATTTATTTTAATTAAATGTATTATTGTTATAGAAGAAATGTGAACTTATTTTATTATATAAAATTGTATTTAAATGTTTTTTATGAATCATTACCATTGAAAAACCCACATATTAATAGTGATCACATGACAAGTATAAATAAAGGGTTTTAACAAATCCTTTTGACAAAGAAAAAGGATGTGATGGCCTCGACCAGTAGGATTGTTCCCTATTAAGCCCATTTATCAATGATTATGATGTAGATAGTATTTCTGGGATATTCAATCGACCAATATCAAGCTATGATCCAACAACATAATCATGAGCCAAACAATTTATGGGACATGTTCATGCTCAATGAGATCACGACCCAAAACATGTTCACCGAACAGCCCAATGAAATCCCCACCATCACACACATTACTCTTAGGGCATATTCTGGTGTAATAAAAGGATATGTAACAAGACCCTACCATTATTATTATTTACAATATTCTGTTATATAATAATTAATATACTCTCATTCTATTATTATTACTCGGTAAATGATTTTTAAAGACCAAATAGTATTTTTGGTTCAATTATGAAATATATTTTTAATGAATTAATGGATTTTTCAAATAAAAAATATTTTAATAAAATATTATTATTAATTTAATTTTATTAAATATAAATAACCATATAATATTTTATGAAGTCAAAATTAATTTTTATTAATGTTTAAAAACTATTATTCTCAAAACCCATATTATTTCAATAAATGTCAATTTTTATATTAGAAGTGAAAATTCACATATTTAGAAAATTATTTAGATAAAATTAATATTATTTTGGGAATCAGAATGTTGAAATTATCAAATGGTGAATTTTTCATAATTTTTTGAGATCGTATAATTTTTGGGTAAAAATTAAATATCGTATAAATATATGGGTTTTTTATGACATCATAATTGAAAAAATTTAGAACATTATACATCTAAATTTCATGATTGACATATCATTTAAATATATGGGTTTTTTGTCATCTCCCCCACTTATAAAAGGCTACCAAACTCCTCTAATATTAACACATATAAAAACATGTTTTATACAATATGCCAAAAAAATATATTATTTAATTTCATCCCCACATCCTAGAGGCATTATTTGTTTTTAAGAATCCCTCCAAAGAAGGATTTATGTATAAACTGAAAGAAGCTCTTTAAAGAAGAATTATATTTCTTAAATGTGCGTATTTGTTTTATTTATTCATCCAATTCATTAAAATCATATTAAAAAATTATAATATAACAAAAAATTTATCACATATTTAAATATATGTTTTCATTATAACAGAAAAAAATATATTTCTTCCCTTCTATCAAATGGGAAATGAAATTGTCAATCATGTGTATGACGGACTACCACCTTGGGAACCGATGTAATTCATTTTCCATCACCACCTTTAAACCCTATATATAATGATTTATTTTATATACTTATATTATATTTATTAAATTATTAAACTTCTGAAATTATGATATCACATATACCTTCTTACCTTCCATTTCTTTGCGGATATGATAACATCTCTAGTGTGTATGGCGGACTATCGCCTTGCAAAGGGATGTCATACATCTTTCACTTGCACTATATATGGAATGCATTGAGGATTAAATTAATGAATATAAGTGATATTAATGGCCTAAACATAATTATTTAATTATAATATCACAAATTTCTTCATACATTCCAATTCATTGGAAAACAATAACGTCGCTCATGCGTACAAGCAGATTACTGCCTCCACATAGTGGCATGAAATGTTTTTCATTTTATTTATACATTGATGGTAATAAGGATGTTTTTTATTAACATAATTTCTATATATTAAATATTAATGATTTTTTAATATTTAAATAATATTTTTTGTTCCATCTGTCTAGAAAAATAAAAACAATGTTCATTTTTGCATACAACCTACCATCTCCGTAAATGTTATAATTTATTTTTAATCTCTAAATTTTATAGATTAATTTAGAAACAAGTATAATGAATATATATTATATTTATATCATGTTTAATATTGTGGAGACTATTTAACCATGACCAATATAAAATGGCCCAAATTAATAATCCAAACATATGTAAAAAACATAGCAATTATCACCTGAAACATTGATTTTAAAAAATAATTGTTCATAAATATTTATTAAAAGACAATAAGTAGATCATATATGGTATTAAATATTTTAGTATTGTTTTATAATATAATTTAAATAAACATATATTTATTATACATGAGGTTCAAACATGTTAGAAGGAAATTAGACCTATAGTAAGGGTTTCTCATATTACTTTTACTTTCGTGAGACATATTTCATATTCACCACTTATTCCCTTTGTGTGGTGTATATACTACCTATTTTGATATTTTATATCATGAATATATTTCCATTCATTTTATATAATTTTTATTTTAATTTTATTCCTTTCATGGGGCTTATGATTCAAAATTTACCAAAGTGGTAAGAGATTTATGATTCAATATCATTTAAATCCATATTGTTTATACATGAATTTCCATCGTAGAAAATTATTTCATAATTATCTAATAAAACGCGTTATTTTTATTATATTCTAGTTTTTAATTAAATTCTCATGTAATAGTAACAGTTTCTATTCTTTGGTACATAAATTTATTATGAAGATATTTTAAGAAAATTTGACATTATTTATCTCTTCAATCATACATCCTTTTTCTACTAATACCATATTTTATTAAATTAAATAAAAAATATATTATTATCATTCCCTAAATTATGTATTAATGAAATTTTACCCATTTTTTCATTTTAAAAAAGCAAATGGAAGGGATTCTTCATGTTCTATTGAAGCATTTCCCATTTGGATTTTACTGAAAATATGGAAGGATTATTTATTAAACTTATACAACATGTATAAAATTATCTTTCTTCATAAATACTCAGTGTATTATAGAATATTTTACAATATTTAATTGTTACCTTCAAAGAAAACTATTTTCAATTTTTTTTAACATTTAGTTATAAAAGGATATTTTCAAAATTGATAGTATATTTTCCTTTATAATATTTTAAAGGAATTTTATTGTATTTATATTAATCAATGACAAAAAAATATAATTTATTTTTTATCAAATGAGGATATTTTGTGTTGATACCATTATAATTATTTATATGGATTTTTTATGATCATTTTTTCTAGGAATGTACAATTTTTTTACAATTCACCATATTACTCTGGATAATTTATGATTGTGTCTATTGATTGGGGTATTTATTAACTTTTTGTAAGTTAGATTTTAAATAAGAATTTTTATATTGATTATATTTCACCCCTTACATATGTATAATTAATTAGAATTATTATGTTTAAGGTGGGGCACAAAATTACACATCTCCTCGTTGTATTGGTAGGTCTCATGAGACAAATTAGTTGGCTAAATTAAATAGGGTTGACATATAGTTTTAATCAATCATTCGAAGTTTCATTGAAGTTTGTTTGTGATGTCTGACATTATAAATTCCATCATTATGATATTATTTATTTATGTTCCATGTGATTATTCAATTATTTTTAATCTCTACGGTTATGTCTCAATGACATGTGAATATTTATATTGAAATATTGGATCAGCACATATTCTAGACATATTATTCTTCATGTTCAAGTTATTGATTAATTGGAATTTGTTTCTGTTATTTAACATTACTTATTTATTATGCTTATTTATTCATGATATATTCCATTATACACATACCATTACTAATTATTTTATATCACCACTCTCTTATGTTTTAATTTCCATAGGACACCAACAAAAAATTTTGATTGATATGGAGGGATATGATAAGGGGAATAATTTTTTACTCAAAAATAATATGTTGTATTTCATTACTTCATTATAATTTGAGATTAAATTATATATCTAGTTTACAATGGATAATAAACTATTTATCCCATCATAATTTTATTACATTTGTCTTATGATAATGTAATAATGTAACCACTAACTCTAGGATACTAGGTTCAAGATATTTACAAATTTATTGCAAAATTTCCAACCTTTACATAAAGAAATAATGTAATATAAAGTTTCCCTTTTAACATAATTTTACCCTTTATGGATTTGAGTAAAGTATAGGGATAAAATCATCAAAAATCATGTCTTAATGATCATATTATAAAGTGATCTTATTCATGGTCATGAAATCCACCTCTTTGTACTTCCCTTTTCCCATATACTCATTATCATCATTTCTCATATTGTATATCAAAAGTGTACTTTATAGGTTATAAAATGCCAAAGCATCTTGATCGTAATCATCCAACGGATAAACATTAATATTAAACTAAGGTGTAATTATTCTCATGATTAGTTTAATGAACTTTATATCTTCTAAAATCACCCTGATACCATGCTTGTCTTCCACAAAATTATTCACATAGACAAAAATGTTTCAAAAAACTCATTGGGGTGTATTATCAAGTCCTAAAAATTGTTCCATGAAACCTAAAATTTAGTATCTCTAAATTTTGAATCTTTTTCCTCAATATTTACTAGTTTTTACCACATATCATGTGATTACATACATGAAATCACCTTGTGGTAGATTGTATTCCATAAATCTCCTATTAAGTAATTTATTAATCAAGAATCAATATGTAATTATTGTTGATCTACATCTAATAATGATTCACTTCCCATATGAGTTGAAATTTAATTCCTTGTTATTATAAACACATCCATAACTAATGATCAGAAATATTGTTTCGTCTGATCATAAATAGGGAAAAGACCATAATTAGATCAAAATAGTCCATAAATAATGCAGGATTTACATTGGGGTTCTAAGACCCTCCATCATAATATTATCTTCTTTGGTTTACTACCTCACGGCCTTATTTCCTAGAAGATCTCACTTCCCAATAGGGGGTCACTTCTACCATCTATAAAATGGCCTTATAATGGGGAGGGTAATATGGGTCTTATATATCATTACCAATTCCACTCTAGTATTTTTGGGGGGAAAAAGAAAATGGTGACATGGCATGACACCACAAAACCCCTATAGGCAGTGACATTCACAATAGGGAATTCAATGTCATTCATTTGGGACTCCAAAAATCCCCCCTCAATGATTTTCCTTTGAATAAGAGGTTTCATTCATCCATTGATACCAATTTAGGGTCTAAATTGGGGCTACAAGACCCTCCATCACAATATTGACTGCTTTGGATGACTACCCCATGTCTATATTTCTCAGCAAGGCTTACTACAAACCAGGTGGTTCACTACCCACCCCTCTCAGAAAATGTATTATGATATAGAGGAGATAAACTGGGATATATATTCTATTAAAAACTATTAAATGACTGATTTGGAGTCAAAGGAATCATTTTGTGACACCCATGGGTCTAGCCATGACACCCTGCAGCCAATATCCCTTTGATTTGGAACCATTTTATCACCCATTTTACATCACTATTGATGAACTAGAGTTGTTTCTGGTTCTATAGTGAGATTATAATGTGGAATTGTTAAATTTGGAACAAATATGTTATAATTTTCTATTAATTTAATCTTATAATTAAAATTTATGTATTTGTGGTCCTAATTGATCAAAGCTACAACAGTTAATATTTTTCCATTTTTATCATGTAAACTTATTTATTTTTTTATTAAAAATTTTCAGACATACAATGAATTCAAAAATAATGTGATAAATTGTTTCACTTTTTATTCATGTATGATCATTTGGGTTGAATGTATGTTTCAATTGTCCTAGAAACATATAAAATTTGAGTTCCCCTAATCTATGTTTGTAGTTGAAATTTTACAATATTGAAACTCTCTATAGATTTTGATTTGGAGAAGCTTGTAGTTGTGTCCAACCATGAAGGAAACACTAATGTTTAAGAGGGAAAATCCTTTACTTCCTTTTTGATATAAGATTCCCTATTTAATGTGAGCCATAACACAAGAATTACCATTGTCTTTTATCATATCTGATGAAATTTGAAATTATCCATTCAAGGATCTACACGTCCTAGTAAAGGTCAATGTAGCACCTCCCATTCTTAATGGAAACCATTTTTTTGAAGATTTCGTTTTAAATATATGATCGATAATGATGCATTTTTTCAAGAGTTAGTTAAGTAAGGGAATTTTAAAGTTCATCCAACATAGTCATGCAACTCCTCTACTACACAACATTTATAATTTTGTGATAAGATAGGTTTGTAATTGTAGATAAGAGTCCAATCGTCTATATTAAAAAATTCAGATACATTTGAAGGATCGACTTTGTGGGGATTTGGGTTCATATAATATATCACATTTGTGGAAAATAGCAACATGGGGCCTAATTAGATTCGATGGAATTAGATACATGGGAAATCATTTACATTGGTAAAACATCCTACATCAATAAACAAGTACGTGGTGGGAATAAGATATGTTGAAATTTTCTACATGAGACCAAAAAGAAACATGAGGGAGTTCAACTACTTAAAATGATTTGGCTTTGTGAACAATTACCTCTGTCAGTATTCGGTTACGTTGATTATAGTATTCTATGTGATAAATCATGTACATCAATTACCTATCTAAATCACCAAACACATACATTGTTCAAATTGGATATGTGAGATGATTTGGCTATATCATTCATACTGATAGTGGTAATGTATGCTGGATAGAGGGGAGATCATTCATCAGACATACATATTGATGCTAGATGGAATTTTGATCAGGTAGGTGGGAGTTGGAGTACTTCTATTAGGAATAAGGTTTTATCATAAGGAAGGTTGGATATCTCTAGATGGGGATTAAAGAAAAAAGGACAAGGAACAAAAAAAGGAAGTACATCTGGGAGAATGATTGGGTGAAGATGTAGGATAGTGAATTAATCATTTCAAGAACATTTTTATGAATCGTTTATTGAGGGTGACTCTTTTTTCTATTTTCAATTATTGCCATGTTTCATAAAAAAATATGAATATATAAAACATGTCTTTTGTGGTAGTTTAATATATTCCAATTGTGGAATGTGGTTTAGATGGATGGCACATGTATCCCACTCAGGTGTTAGGTATTTCTAGAGTCCAACATTTTCTCATTAGATGAGTAATTTATGGTCATGAACTATATAAACATATATTGTGCTAGTTATTTGTTTCATTCATTATTGCATTGTTTTTGGAAGATTATATGATGGTAGGTCAGGGCTTACAAGGTTGGGTCACCTGTTTCCCTCAACGAGTGTGTCATGTAGTATTTTGTTGAGAAACTAAAAAAATCCATTCACCGAAAGTCATACCTTTTAAGAGAACTAGATATCCACTTTTTCCAGGTCCTGTAGTGACTAAACATGAATGGAGGGATAAAATATAAAAAGCACATATAATATATTCATCTAACCATGTTCGATTATTCCCTCTCATTAATTTTTCAAGCATGATAAGTTTTATTTTCTTTCTCTCAGGGATCACTTGTTTATGTCTCATATCCCCCAGTCTTAATTCCATCAACCTCATCACCATAATTTCACTCAACATTCTAATATTATTTTATATTTCTAATTTTTTTCACTTTTACTTGGTATCACACAACACACCTTATATAGAAGTACTTCCCAATGGATATAACCCTACTCACCACTACACTAGTTTAAGTTGGATTTATAAATTATTTATTTTTCACAGGCCCGGTGAAGACCTTCGACTCATGGAATCATTTCATATTTATTTCCAGGGAAGGTCATGTATGACAAATAAAAAAAGGGATACAAACAAAACTTCATTTTTGTAGTATTTCAAGTGGATAAAATGAAAACTCAATCAGCACTTGAAAGCCAACATGAATTCATCCCTAAAATAAAGAGAAAAATGAGTGCTTTGAAAATTAAGAAGAAATCATCTATAGAGAATCCTAGGGAGAACCTAATCAATCAAAATAATAAAAATATCGATGAGGATGCAAATATCATCCGTCCTCCAATTGGAAAAAAATAATTGATTGGGTGAGGCTTATGTAGTTTTAGGTGCTAACAGTGTCAAATTATCTGTCATATATATAGAAGACTCCAAGATCATGGAATTATAAGATTATGAAATCCCACCTATCTATGCTACCATCCTACCAAGGATTACCTAATGAGTAATCACTAGAATTCATCATGTATTTTTGTGCAAAAGTGAAATAGCTTCCACTAAGAGGATTAAGTGACGTGGAATTGAAATTAATAGTGTTTCTATTTTAATCGAAATGAAATAAAAATGTGAAATTAGAAAAATTGGATGAATAAATCATTAATACAAAGGATTAAATTTATATTTAAATTTTCATAAAGTTATACCTATGGAGAATTATTTTAAAAATAGGTTATAAGATCACTTATTTTTTACAAAATGAAAATGAATTGTTTCATGAATCTTGAGATAGGTAAAAAAGGTTACTTATATAGTGTCCCAACAATCAATGTACACCAAAATGTATCATGGATACCTTTTATAATATGCATACATTCTACCACCAAACCTTAGGTGACCATCCATCTGGAGAATATTTCTCCGACAAAATAGCAGAAGTGAGGAAATAGATTTTAAATAATTTAGCACAAAATAAAATACACAATTGTTTTAAAATGTCAACCATTATTAGGAAAGAAACCACACCCACTCACCAAGATGAAACATACTATTCATTTTCATATAATGAAAATGTTGAACACACTCTGAGGAAACAAATAATTTAGTGTGGGATGTTTGGGCATTTATATTCCTTCTACCCAAACTTTGATATGTCTACCAAAGTCCTATTAAATACTAGCATTGATGGTAATGTCCCAACGATGCTGAAAAAAGATGATCTTTTATCCAATAACTACAACTAAGTATATTAGAATCATCACAACATATCTTGGATGTAGTATGGAGTGTTGATAACTATTGTGCCCCTACCTTTCAATAGAATAGGCAGTAGTTCTAACCACTATCAAGGGATGATCCATAAAGTTACCAAGATGAGGTTAGAGGAATATTTCATGAGTTGATGTGTATGTGTGATGAGAAAAATGAGAAAAATGATTTTTATATGGCACAAAAATAATCCATGTTTCAAAATCTAGAGATCCATATTTGTTAGTTAGTAAGGAATGATGATTATATAGATAGTGGGAAGCTACTAAGCACCACTCAGTCTAATCCGAAAGATAATTTCAGGGTATTCACTAATTTTCATCATCATCAAACTTATGACATATTCAAACCCAATTGAAAATTCACCCCTAAAAACCCACCCTAAATCTATAGAACATAATTTTGAATCTAACTAGTCTTAAAATTTATGTAGTCATAATTATGGTCATTCATAGACTATTATAACTTCTAAAAATCACTATATGGAAACTTGGTAACCATAGACACTATGAGAAAGAAAAATATTTTAAAATAATCTAAGGGGGTACCTGTAGTAGTGTGGAATTTCTACCTAATCATTTTATTCCCATAAAGGATCAAGAGGGAAAATTAGGATTCTGGATTGTTCAATTCTCTATGGTTTGTCAAGAAACTGAATTTGGATATACCATTTCCTAAATCTCCCATTCAAATACTTTCAGTTCTAAAAAATCACAAGAAAATCTTTTCATGTAAGAAAACCTTGAAGAATTTTCTACCCATAGCCTCACATAGGAGTGTAGTACTGTCTTTAAGAATAGGATGTCTCCAAGTTTAATTACATATATGATCATGGTTCATGTATTAATTTTATTCCATTATATTTTTTCCTACAATTCAGAAAAGGAGATCTGAAACCCAAAATAGAAGTTTATCAACTTATTGATCCATCCATTACCCATTGATTAGGTGGAGTAAATTACTCTTTAGTTTGATTTCATAAGATCTTTTTTCTAGCTAATTTTTTCATTTTGGATATGGAATATAACCATGTAGAACCTATTATTCTTGGAAGTCCCTTTTTTCTACTAGGATGTAGCAATTTGTGGTTCAAATGGAAAAATATTTTTCAACCATAGTTAATAAATGTCGTAATTTAATGTTTTCAAAAATATTAAATAACCACACCCAACCCATATCATACCAAAAGATGGATTTCATCATGTTGACAAATTTATAGATTAGGAGAAAGAATTTTTTTTAAGGATTCTTGAGGAATTTAATAACACACCTATGTAACATGAAAAAACATTCATATGAATTAGTAAGACCAAGGTCAAGGATACCTTTTATGAAATGAATGGGAATTCCTAGTTAAAATAGATTAATTTAATACAAAACAAATTTTAACCCCACTCAAGGACCATACATAATATTAGTAATTTTTTTACCCCTAAAGTGATATAGAGGAATCATTATACAAGACATTTTTTAAGAGAAAACATTAGTAATTCATACCCCTCAACTCCAATTTTCTTCTCCCAAGTAATGTTTCTACCACCATAGATCTCAAACTGTTACATGTTCACATGAAGTATGTCTTTTGGATAGAAGACTGAAATTTAATAAATATCATTTCTTATGAAATAGAAGTATGTAAAGAGTAAATAATTCTTGTTATTATGAGATATTTTAGGTATGTAATTATATGGTTTATTACTAACATCAATGGTATAAGTTCATCATTTTTCATGCACAAATTTCCAATGAAATATAATTATCTACCAAAGGTGAAAGAAAAAAGAAGGCTCAATCTAAACATAAAGGATGTTATTAGGGAAGAAGTTGTTCAACTCCTTGATACTGGAATAATATTTTCAATTAAAGAAAACCCATTGGTAATCTCTATTCAGGAGGTTTCTAATAAGAGTACAGTTATTGTGATCTCCATCAAGATGAATGAATAGATTAAAATTTGAAATGAAAAAAATAGAGGGTGTGAATTATAACAACCCAACTCACTAGTAAACATTAATAAAAGATTTATTAAATAATATAAACTTAAAAAAACATATATTATTAATATTTCTAGTTTATTTTGGATATTAGTTACACTACATAAAAACTTAAAACATGAAAATAAACATCTGTATTGAAAACATATTTAACATGTCACAAACCGAATATGGTTTCCACCATTAATGGAACCAAACCCAGCCCATGGCAAGGCCCAAAGGGTGTTCCCTATCCCCACAGGCTGTAACAAGTGCATGGGTATCATTTATTTTGGTTTGGGAATGATTTACCCTAATATGTATATATAAAACCTCAAAAATATTTGATAAAATGAATCTGAAATATTCAAACCAGCATGGTTTATACAAAAATCCAGAACTGAATACATAAGTTCAAATGAAGTAAAAAATGTCCAAAGACACAGCTAAATAGCAACAAAACATCCCCATGTACTCTACATGACAAGGGGTAATCACCCCCAAGCCGTCTCCACAACTCTGTCCCAATGATGGGGACTAACACCTTGAACAGCCATCACCCTTAACCTTTCCTTTACCTCAGTGAAACATAACCAAGTCTACATACACCCAAGGGGTGTAAGTAGGGTGTGATACTAAGCCCAATAGGATACCACCCAATTATTCCAAATAGAATGCAATACAATGTGAAAAAGCAAGCAGTTTTAATATGCAAAGAAAAGAAGTGATAAAATCTAAGAAATGAAACTTTCAATTGAAAACATTTTTCAAGCTAAAATTTTCAGAATTTTCAAACATCTAAATAGTCATGTGAGCTACTGTAAATTACTTCCAAAAACACCCCAATACAAGGGTAAATACCACAAATCCAATGATCACCAAAACCGGGAACACCCCTAGGCAACTAGATAGTCTCAGGCCCTATGTACCTCTTACCTCGGTGTAATGTATACAAGTCACAATACTTTCTCATGCACGAGACACTAGTAGGGAACATGACCATAACCTAGTGGTCCCAAAATATCATCCAAATAGTTTAGTTAGAGTTGTCTTTATCTATTTTCTCAGTGAAACAAGGACACAACCCATCCGGTCCACTAGTTGTACTAGTACATATCTATAAGGCCCGAGCCTTAAACCTTACTTAATCTTGAGTTATTACAAGATTACACATTGAGGATCTTTTCAGGTTTAGAGTTTTAGAGAATTAGATCATAAAACCTGCATTACATTCCACATTTATACAAAGTGGTTACATAAAGATAGTATTCATTTTTTCCCATCAATGGAACATATTTAAAATAAAACATGGATTATTTCTTGACACATCCTTGACACTATCATCATATCATGTACCTTTCCCTTGACCTGTGAAAAACATTTCAAAAAAGACTTGGGATGAGCATAAAAAGCTCAGTATGGGTTATACAAAAAGAAATTTGGAAAGTAAACATGAGTTCGTATATACATAAGAATGAAATCATACTTTACCCATAAAACATAAGAACTTTAACATACCTCATCAAATCATGAATAAATCATTGAAATCATAAGACATAAAGGTAACTTGAGGCATTCATAACATTCTTACGTAGGGAGTAACCCTCTTGGTTACGTTTGGAATACCCATCAAAGTCTATTCCCTAAATCTCTTCAGAGAAACCTTAATGTTACACTCCTTTGTGTTACCCAATGCATTGGAGAGCTATATCGGGCTCACCCGCCCTTAGTTTATCACGGAACCACCCGTCTTCATAATAATTCCCAAGAACCTCAACATAATCGTATCACATAAAACATGCATAAAGGAAACATAACATTTCCACCTTTCAATCACAAGATATCAATACAACACATTGATATAAAAACATTATGAAAGCCATTTACAATACCAAAATAAAAGAAAAGTAAAACATGGTATATATTTTTCTTTTAAAAAAAAGGTATGGCTTGTAGAGGAAGCCGAAACTCAAATAATGGTCACGATGGAGGAGAAGTCGTTTTCGCCGCATACGTACGACAAAAACATTCCCTTTTGTCGTTTAGTAAATGCTTCATATAAAAAATATTCCTTTTGAATAAACGTAAATGTCAAAGGGGTTTATACACCGTATAAAGAAGCTTGTGTATAAAACAAAATATGCCTCAATGAAAGGAGATTGAGACGAAGTCCCATACCTCCGGTCCGACTTAACTCGGTCGTTCTTTAATCTACTGAATAATAAACTTGAGTTAATTTATACTTGTTTAAGAACCTTTTTCAAGTTCATTATTCCTTTTATATCACTTATTTCCAGGTCATGAACACTATGTAATTATTTAAGTTAATAACGGTCATTTTAACGATCATTGGTACTTGAGTCAAAAATAAACCCTTTATAATTACATGTTGTTCATGTATCCATTATATCCAGAATTATAATCATTATGTATATATCATATATATCCAGTATATACATTCATTTATAATATTACATCATCATTTAGAGGTAAGAAATGAAATGCACCGTTCATGGAGACGGTATGTCGTACGTACACATGAACGCTACTTTCATTTCTATTTCATATTTTATAGAATGGAATCATAATGATATAAATTTATATTATAATTCCAGTATAATATCATATATAATATCATATTTCCATCCTTTATACTTCCCACATATGGTATTTAACGAATCAAATCACTTTGAGGGGGCGGTAGTCCGCACTTCCTTAAATGAAGATATCGTGTTTACCTATAATGGAAACCATAAAGGTATGACCAAAATGAAAAATACATAAGTTTAAAGAAAACACAAACATATTATATATCATATATAAATATAGTTACATATTAATGGCCACTTTGAAGGTGTTAAAAGAATGTTGAACAATCATCGTTTCGGGAGGCATAAATTCACCATCCACGGAAACAGTATGTCCTTTAACAATTAGATGTAGGTGTGTGTAAGTGTATCTTGAATCCTTCTTATAAAAACATCCTCGTATATTGAGGATACTGGACTTGTTACAAATGAAAAGAATAAAAAGAGTTTAGTGGGTTGGAGAAACAAAATCAAACAAAAGGACTCAAAAGAATACATTACCTTAAAATCGGGTAACTCTCTTAGATTTGAGCTAAAAGTATTCCTTGGGAAGACTTCTACCCAAATTGAGGCTTCAAGGAGTAATAGAGGGATGTGGAGAGCCGAAATGGTCAGGGGTTGGCCGAGACAAAGGCTTTGGGAGTGTGGTTAAGGAGGTAGAGGTGGGGGCCTTTTATAAGAGGAGAGGAGGGGCACTCTTGGAAGGTAAAGAAAAGTCACTTTATTTTAAAACGGCATTCGGATTTAAGAGGCCACACATTGATGTGTTTCTGGGATAAGGTGATAAGGGTTCTAAATCCACCCATCCAATATGTTTTTTCCATGTGTTGGTCTTAGATTTTACATTAACATTCCATTTTATTTAAATTGTTAAATAATGAGGCCATCGCTGCATCATCATGATGTCATAAATAATTTAATTTATTTAAAGTATAAAAATTATTAAAAAAATATTATGATTTAGGAAATATTTTTATCCTTCCAATGACTATTTATAATCAAAAATCTGATCTTTATAACCCCATTTACAAATTGTTTTAGTAAAACATCTCATGTTTGTGTGATTTTTACTTTTACATTAAATAAAAAGTTATTTATGTCATTTCCGAACCAAATTGGCTCCATGGGGTCCCCATGTTGACCCATGGATTGTCTTGGTCGGCCATGACACATAAAATGAGGTTAGGACATGTTTCTATGTCATTTAATTTTATTAAAACATTATTCTTACCTTAAACTACACTAATGACCTCTAATCGCGATTAAGAACTTAAGAGTTACTATTCACCAAAAAATTATTTTAATCTCATTGAACCAAATTTTACTTCTTAATGAAAACCATGTATGTCGGAATTTTTTGAAATTCAAAACACAGAAATGGTAAAATTTGATTTAAATGAAAAATCAGTTTTTATAAGTACCACTTAGTGGTTTCACTATTCATCAAAAATTGAAGTTTTTTAGAAAAATATCAAAAATTCACTCTAAGCTATATTTGATATTCCGAATTAAAAAACGAAGTCTATTTTAAAAAATTAATAACATATATTTCACATTAATTAATTTAATAATTAATTCCCACTGTCATGACAAATAGCGTGTTTTTATGAAACAATAAGTATCAAAAGATTGACACTAGTTTAAGTCTGATTTCAAAGTGAAATTAATTCCAACGACCACTATTGGATTTAATGGTAAAAATATTTTCTGATTTCACTTTAAAACCAATTCAAAATATAATCTAACCATATAATTAAATTAAATGAAAAAGCAGTTTTGATGTAAAATGCAGTATTTTTCACTATTCATTAAAAAATGAACATTGTCAGAAAAATACAAAAAATTTATCCAATGTAAATTTCAATGTCCCAATAATAATGAATATGTTTATTTTGACAAATATAGATTTTAAAATTGTCAAAATATTGATTTAAAAAGGGTTTTCCATCAAAAGGCAGTAAAACAATCTTTTAAGAATATTAGTGTATTCCATGCTTAAGATTGTATTTATTTTCATTTTAAGCCACTAAAACACTATCTTAATCATTAATATACATAGATAAAAATTTATATTATTCATTACTTACTTGGGATGTTACATCCTTCCCCCCTTTAAAAAATTGTGTCCCTGCAATTTATTTACATATCAAATAAATGGGGGTACTTATCCCTCATTGCATTTTCAGATTCCCATGTTGCCTCTCCAATGATGTGGTTTTTCCACAAAACCTTTACCAAATGAATCACCTTATTCCATAACACTTGCTCCCTGTGGTCAAGAATCTCGACCGGTTGTTCCTCATAAGATAGGTTCTCTTCCAGCTGAACTACCTCTTGACTCAAAACATGAGATTGGTCTGGCATATACTTTCTCAACATCGAAACGTGAAAAACATTGTGTACCTGAGAAAAACTCGGAGGTAAAGCCACCCAGTATGCAACTGATCCAATTCTCTCCAGAATTTCCTATGGTCCAATAAACCTTGGACTCAGCTTTCCTTTCTTACCAAATATCATCACACTTTTCCAAGGAGAAACCTTGAGAAAAACATGATCACCTACCTCGAAAGATAGATCCATCCTCAAGTTATCCGCATAACTCTTCTTCCTGCTCTGAGCTGTTCTCATGTGCTTCTGAATAAGATGAACTTTTTCTGCCATCTCTTCTACCAATTCTGGTCCCATCAACTTCCTTTCACCGACTTCATCCCAGAAAGCTGGAGTTCAACACCGCTTCCCATATAATGCCTGAAATGGTGCCATCTGTATACTGGAATGAAAACTATTATTATATGAAAATTCAACCAAAGAATGATGTTGGTCCCAACATCCCTGATAATCCATCGAACAAGCTCGTAGCATATCCTCCAAGGTCTGAATTTTTTGTTCTGACTGCCCATCTGATTGAGGATGAAAAGTTGTATTAAAATTTTATTCAGTACCCAACGACTTCTGAAGGCCTTTCCAAAAGTTAGAAGTGAACCTGGGATCACGATCAGATTCAATGGAGAGGGGAACTCCATGTAACCTGACTATCTCTTTAAGATACAAACGGGAAAGTTCATCTAGGGAAAAAGTATCTCGTATAGAATGTAAATGAGCAGATTTAGTCAAGCGATCAACAATAACCCAGATTTCATTATTACCTTGAGATGTCTTCGGTAATCCCACAACAAAGTCCATGGATATATTATCACATTTCCACTCTGGCACTGGTAAAGGTTGAAGCATCCCTTTCGGTAACTGCCACTCTGCTTTAACCTGTTGACAAGTCAAACACTTCACAGTAAAATCAGCAATATCCCTTTTCATTCCCTCACACCAGTAATACTCCCGCAGATCTCTGTACATCTTTGTACTGCCAGGATGAACTGAAAACGGGGAACTATGACCCTCACATAACAACTCATTCTTCAACTGTGAATCAAAAGGCACACATAATCTCTTCCTAAACCTCAAAACACAATCATTATCAATGTTGAATTCAGGCAGCTTACCCTTCTAAACCAGTTCTACCTTTTTCTGCAACTCATTGTCTTCTCTCTGTGTTTGCATAATTCTGTCTGATAGGGATGATCTCACTGATACCTGAAACAAAACAGAATAACTTCTATCACCAACAACTTCTATGCCAAAGTTCATCAAATCCTTAACCAAAGTATCACGTTCCAAACGCAACATTCCTAATGAATCATTACTTTTTCGACTCAAAGCATCAGCCACATTATTTTCTTTTCCCGGATGGTAATGAATTATACTATCATAATCCTTGATTAATTCCAGCCATCTCCTATGTCTCATGTTTAACTCTTTCTGAGTGAATATATACTTTAAAATTTTGTGATCAGTATATATTTCACACTTTACTCCATACAAATGATGGCTCCAAATTTTTAAAGCGAAAACAACAACAGCTAATTCCAAATCATGTGTAGGGTAATTTACCTCATGAGTTTTCAACTGTCGTGAAGCATAAGCAATTACATGATCATTCTGCATTAGGACACAACCAATTCATTTCAATGAAGCATCACTGTAAATAACAAACTCACCATTCTTGGAAGGTAGTGCCAAAACTAGAGTATTCACCAATCTTCTTTTCAATTCCTGAAAACAATCATCACATTATTTTGTCCAGATAAACTTAACACCCTTCCAAGTTAGCTTAGTCATTGGACTAGTTAACCGTGAAAAATTTCTAACAAACCTTCGGTAATAGCCTGCCAAACCAAGGAAACTACGAATCTCTGTTACATTTGTGGGTCTTGGCCATTCTTCAACAACCATTGTTTTTGCAGGATCAAAAGTTATCCCATCTTTTGAAACAATGTGACCATGGAAAGAAATTTGTTGCAACCAAAACTCACACTTTCTGAATTTCCCATACAATTTATTTTCTTTAAAGGTTTGCAAAATGACCCTTAAATGTCTTTCATGCTCTTATTAACTTTTAGAAAACAACAAAATATCATCAATGAAACCCACCACAAACTTATCTAAGAACTCATGGAAAATTCTATTCATTAGGTCCATGAATACAGCAGGTGTATTGGTTAACCCAAAAGGCATTACTACAAATTCATAATGGCCATATCTTGTACGAAACGCAGTCTTCATAACATCTTCTTCCTTTACCATCAGCTGATGGAACGCCAATCTCAGGTTTACATTTGAAAAATACTGACCTCCCCGGAGCTGATCAAACAAATCATCGATATGAGGCAAAGGATATTTTTTCTTAACAGTGATGTTATTCAAGGCTCTATAATCAATGAAAAGTACCATTGAACCATTTTCTTTTTAACAAATAAAACAGGAGCACCCCATGGTGATGTGCTAGGTCGAATGAAACATTTCTCTAATAAATATTGCAATTGCTCATTCAACTCTAAAAGTTCAATTTTAGCCATTCAATAAGGGGGTTTTGAAATTGGCTTAGCATCAGGAACTAAGTCAACAGTAAACTCAACATCCCGATCTGGTATTATTCCAGGAAACTCATCAAGAAAAACATCAGGATACTCATTTACCACTAGCACGTCATTAATCTAAACAGTTTCTTTATTTTCAACGATGTGTGCAAGGTAACATTCATCTCCATCTTTTACAAGTTTCTTGGCCTCTTGATAAGTTATCAACAGTAAGGGTTCATTCTTGTACACAAACTGAATGTCTTTTTGAAAAGAAACTTCTTTAGCTCTACAGTCAATATTAGCATGGTAAATAGAGAGCCAATCCATTCCCAGGATAACATCAAACTCTACTAGAGGTAGAACAACAAGGTTTGAAAGTAGGTTCTTTCCACAGATAAGGATATGAAGATTCTTATAAATTTGTTTTGGCTCAACATTTACCCCAGGCGTTTTTACCAAAAGTTCAGGAGTCATTTCTTAAGATGGTATTCCCATTTTACTAGAAAAGTTTTCAGAGATGAAAGAATGTGTAGACCCCAAATCAAACAACACACTGGCATAATCAGAAAAAAGAAACAAAGTACCTGATACAACTTCATTTGATGGCCCGACATCTACTGAAGTAGTTAAAAAGGATTTCACCACCCCTTTTTTCTTGTATTCTAACTGCTTCCCATCACCCAAGCTCTTTGTCGGACACTCATTTGTATAGTGACTCATCTCATTTCACTTATAACATTTCACTAACTGTAAATCAAATTTGGTCTTACCATTACACTGATCTTTTCCAATGAAATCACGAGCCTTCTGTCCCATCTTACCACATCAGTAGCACTTTCCAGAATTCAGAAGACATTCCCCAGCATGCCTTTTGCCACATTTATCACAAACTGGAAACTTAGTTTTTTTACCGTCAGACTTTTTTGAAGAATTCTTAGATTCCTCCTACCACCTCGGTCTCTTCTTCTATTGGTTGTTATATAACACTTGATCTTCGGCAAACTCCATTTCCACCTTCTCAGCACATCGAACAAGATTTTCATAACATTTAAACTCACAAGAAGCTAATGACCATCGATATTTTGGCTTTAATCCTGAGTAAAAATGATTGATTTTACTATCAAGGTCTCGGATAAAATTTGGAGCATACCTTGCCAATCGAGTGAACCTTTCTTCATAGGCAGCCACTGAGTCTTACTCTTTCCTCAATTCCAAGAATTGATTTTCCATCCTAAGTCGAACAGCCTTAGGAAAATACTTCTCAAGAATCATACCTTTGAATTCATCCTAGTCGAGAGCATCAATCTCATCAGCGACCCTGATATTTTTAACCATCGACCACCACTGATCTGCTTCACCCTCCAAATGATAAATAGCAAGACTAACCTTTTGATTTTCTGAACACCCCATGACATCAAAAATCTTCTCCAGTGCTTTAATCCACCCTTCAACTAGCACAGGGTCAGATGATCCTCTGAATGATGGGGGATGTTGCCTCATGAAATGTTCCACCACTGACATGTTCCTCTGTAGTTGAGTTGGCTGATCTCATGTATGGATTCCACCGCCATTTATCGCTTGAGTCAACTATGCCATTACTACAACAAACTATTCAGTTCCAATTCCGACCATCTCAGGATGCTGATTCGGAAGGTTATTTCCTTCTGCATGCCTTCCTAGCACTGCTTCCCTGTTTCCTCTGCGGAAAACCATTCTGAACAAACATGTCTTAGATGAAGCAACATGGTAATCTTCCAATGCTATATCATTTCAAAAAAAAATATTTTTTGATAATAATTTAATAGAATTCTAACTCCTAAAGTTATCTAAACCGACCTATGATACCAACTATAAGGCCCCATCCTTAAACCTTACTTAATCTTGAGTTATTTCAAGATTACACATTGAGGATCTTTTCAGGTTTAGAGTTTCAGATAATTAGATCATAAAACTTTCATTACATTCAACATTTAAACAAAGTGGTTACATAAATATAGTATTCATTTTTTCCCATCAATGGAACATATTTAAAATAAAACATTGATTCTTTCTTGACACTTCCTTGACACTATCATCATATCATGTACCTTTCCCTTGACCTGTGAAAAACATTTCAAAAAAGACTTGCGATGATCATAAAAAGCTCAGTATGGGTTACATAAAAAAATATGGAAAGGAAACATGAGTTCATATATACATAAGAATGAAATCATACTTTACCCATAAAACATAATCACTTTAATATACCTCATCAAATAATGAATAAATCATAGAAATCATAAGACATAAAGGTAACTTGAGGCATTCATAACATTCTTACATAGGGAGTAACCCTCTTGGTTACGTTTGGAATAACCATCACAGTATATTCCCTAAATCTCTTTGGAGAAACCTAAATGTTACACTCCTTCACGTTACCCAATGCATTAGAGAGCTATATCGGGCTCACCCGCCCTTAGTTTATCACGGAACCACCCATCTTCATAATAATTCCTAAGAACCTCAACATAATCGTATCACATAAAACATGCATAAAGGAAACATAACATTTCCACCTTTCAATCACAAGATATCAATACAACACATTGATATAAAAACATTATGAAAACCATTTTCAATACCAAAATAAAAAGAAAAGTAAAACATGGTATTTATTTTTCTTTTAAAAAAAGGTATGTCTTGTAGAGGAAGCCGAAACTCAAATAATGGTCACGGCGGCGGAGAAGTCATTGTCGCCGCATATGTACGAAAAAACCATTCCCTTTTTTCGTTTAGTAAACGATTCGTATAAAAAATATTCCTTTTGAATAAATGTAAAAGTCAAAGGGGTTTATACACCATATAAAGAAGGTTGTGTATAAAACAAAATATGCCTCAATGAAAAGAGATTGAGACGAAGTCCCATACCTCGGGTCCGACTTGACTCGGTCGTTCTTTAATCTCCTGAATAATAAACTTTAGTTAATTTCTACTCGTTTAAGAACCTTTTTCAAGTTCATTATTCCTTTTATATCACTTATTTCCATGTCATGAACACAATGTAATTATTTAAGTTAATAACGGTCGTTTTAATGATCATTGGTACTTGAGTCAAAAATAAAGCCTTTATAATTACGTGTTGTTCATGTATCCATTATATCCAGAATTTTAATCATTATGTATATATAATATATATCCAGTATATACATGCATTTATAATATTACATAATCATTTATAGGTAAGAAATGAAATGCACCGTTCATGGAGACGGTAAGCCGTACGTACGCATGAACGCTACTTTCATTTCTATTTCGTATTTTATAGAATGGAATCATAATGATATAAAGGTATATTATAATTCCAGTATAATATCATATATAATATCATAGTTCCATCCTTTATACGTACCACATATGGTATTTAACGAATCAAATCACTTTGAGGGGGCGGTAGTCCGCACTTCCATAAATGAAGATATCGCGTTTACCCATAATGGAAACCATAAAGGTATGCCCAAAATGAAAAATACAGAAGCTTAAGGAAAACATAAACATATTATATATCATATATAAATATAGTGACATCTTAATGGCCACTTTTTAAGGTGTTAAAAGAATGTTGAACAATCATCATTTCGGGAGGCATAAATTCACCATCCACGGAAACAGTATGTCCTTTAACCATTAGATGTAGGTGTGTGTAAGTGTAGCTCGAATACTTCTTATAACAACATCCTAGTATATTTAAGTTATGGGAGTTGTTACAAAATAAAATAATAAAAAGAGTTTAGGGGGTTGGAGAAACAAAATCAAACAAATGGACTCAAAAGAAGACATTACCTTAAAATCGGGTAACTCTCTTAGATTTGAGCTCAAAGGCTTCCTTCGGAAGACTTCATCCAAATGTGAGGCTTCAAGGAGTAAGAGAGTGATGTGGAGAGAGAAAATGGGCAGGTTATGGCCGAGACAAAGGCTTTGGGAGTGTGGGTAAGGAGGTAGAGGTGGGGGCCTTTATAAGAGGAGAGGAGTGGCACTCTTGGAAGGTAAAGAAAAGTCACTTTATTTTAAAATGTTATTCATATTTAAGAGGTCTCACATTGATTTTTTTCAAGGATAAGGTGATAAGGGTTCGAAATCCACCGATCCAATAGGTTTTTTCCATGTGTAGGCCTTAGATTTTACATTATCATTCCATTTTATTTAAATCGTTAAATAATGAGGTCATCGCTGCACCATCATGATGTCATAAATAATTTAATTTATTTAAAGTATAAAATTATAAAAAAAATACTATGATGTAGGAAATAATTGTATCTTTCCCATAAATATTTATAATCAAAAATCTGATCTTTATAACCCCATTTAAAAATTGTTTTAGTAAAACATTTCATGTTTGTGTCATTTTTACTTCTACATTAAATAAAAAGTTATTTATGTCATTTCCCAACCAAAGTGGCTCCATGGGGTCCCCATGCTGACCCATGGATTTTCTTGGTCTGACATGACACATCCAATGAGGGTAGGACATGTGTCTAGGTCATTTCATTTTATTAAAACATTATTCTTACCTTAAAATACACTAATTACCCTTAATTGCGATTAAGAACTTAAGAGTTACTATTCACCAAAACATTATTTTAATCTCATTGAACCACATTTTACTTCTTAATGACAACAATGTATGTCGGATTTTTTTGAAATTCAAAACACAAAAGTGGTAAAATTTCATTTAAATGAAAAAATCAGTTTTTATAAGTACCACTTAGTTGTTTCACTATTCATCAAAAATTGAAGTTTTTTAGAAAAATACCAAAAATTCACCCTAAGCTATATTTGATATTCCGAATTCAAAAATGAAGTATATTTTACAATATTAAAAACATATAAGTCACATTAATTAATTTAATAATTAATTCCCGTTGTCATGACAAATAGCATGTTTTTATGAAATAATAAGTATCAAAAGATTGACACTAGTTTAAGTCCGATTTCAAAGTGAAATTAATTCCAACGACCACTATTGGATTTAATGGTAAAACTATTTTCTAATTTCACTTTAAAACCAATTCAAAATATAATCTAACCATACAATTAAATTAAATGAAAAAGTAGTTTTGATGTAAAATTCAGTATTTTTCACTATTCATTAAAAATGAACATTGTCAGAAAAATACCAAAAATTTATCCAATGTAAATTTCCATGTCCTAATCATAATGAATATGTTTATTTTGAAAAATATATATTGTAAAATTGTCAATGTTTTGATTTAAAAAGGGTTTTCCATCAAAAGGCAGTAAAACAATCTTTTAAGAATATTAGTGTATTACATTCTTAAGATTGTATTTATTTTCATTTTAAGCCTCTAAAACACTATCTTAATCATTAATAGACATAGATAAAAATATCTATTATTCATTACATACTTGGGATGTTACAATATCTGCCCACCTAAGTACCCGGGATTCCCCTTTTGTGCTCAAACAATTTTAGAAAACAACACACATACTTTTGCATATAAAATATCACTGCTGGTCACAAACAAATAGTACAGTAGCTACACACATTTTATACCATTTAAAACACACAATAAAATATTTTGATTTTAAATAAAACAACCTCCCAAAATATCATATTGTTTTGCTCCTAAATCTCTTTAAAATATCCACTTTTCACACTATGTGAACACTTGTAAGTCATAAAAACAAAATTTCAGTTCAATAACCTTTAATGAAACCAACAATTAAGTTTTTGGTCATCCCAATGTGAACCAAGAAGTTATATTCTTTTAAAACCCACCATTTTCACCCTAAAATGGCACTTAAATCCCATTTGCTTCCGAAACACCATTTAAAAAAAATCAGCAACAACCAAAAATAATATGCATTAAAAACATGATTTTTAGTCCTAATACAGTTCAATAAAATCAAATATGTAATTATAGGTCAGCCCATAATGAACCAATAAAAGATTTGTATTAAAAACCACCGATTTCACCAAAAATTGGAACATAAAATTCATTTGCATTATAAATGAAACTAAAACCAATTTTTACAGAAACATTCAATTGAAATAAACATTCAAATACCATGAAAACAGTATTCTAATTCACAAAAATTTCACGCACAATGAATCACCTACCAAAGTTACAAAAACCCTTGAATCTCTGTGCAAAAATCAAATCGTACCCCCACCGCACCAAGAGAGACCTAGATCAAACCTAAAACCACAATAATTGGCCAAGAAAGCCCACAGTTAATCCCTATGTTCTAAAACCTAGTTTCTAGACATTAGTAAACTCAATGATAAGTGAAGAAACCCTAATAACAATGAATGAAACCCTAAGTAATTTGAAAGTGGAAAGAAAATGACTCATTTACTCAAAGTATTTTGATGTAATCACTCCAAAACACCAGTAGCTGAAATTTAAAAATGCCAAAATTTAGGGTTCGTTCGAACAAGATATATTAGGTCATTTAGGAACTATATTGGAGGGAAAATATATATAACTGGGAGAGTTATGAATGAAATACTCTACCTCTTGAAATTTGGAAGATTTGAGGAAGCCTATGAAGTTCGGCACCAAATCTTGATTAACCAAAGCTCCAAAGAGGGGGGAAAGGCAATGGGATCGCGACTAGGATTCTTAGGGTTGAAAGGGATGTCTATCACCGAAAAATTTATTAAAGTTAATAAGATATTAAATACTTACAAATACAATTTAAAACTAGAAAATAAGCTTTCAGGTTGGCACAATTCATAAATAAAAAGCCAAATAAACAATTGTTATGGATTCTTAAGGGGTCCAAATTTCATTGTTGGTGTAAAAAGCTCAGTGGAGGATATTTTTGAAGTGGAATGGGTGAGAAATATTTTAAAATTAAATAGTTATAAAATAATCAAAATCGGTTTTTAAATCCGGAAATGGGCTCTCGATTTGGCCCGAATCATGAAAACTCACCCTTTCCTCCAGAAATGAATGGGAACCCCCTAAAACCAAGAATGGATGTAAATTAAATGAAAAATACATTTAAAATATGTCATGTATGTGACATAACATGACCAAAACATTCCATCGTACATAATACTGCATGGGATAACCTAAAGAAATACATAAGAAATTAGTGAGCATTAAATCCCAGTAAGGGAATAAACAAGTAATAACATGAGGAATAAAATAAATGTTAGAAAATAGGAATATCATTGGAACATAATAGGTACATGAATAATAAGGCATGATATATCATGATAATCATAAAATGCGAAATGTGGAAATAACTTTAAAAATTGCATCATAAACATAGGTCATGGATAACCCCTCCAAGACATCACAATGGACAAAGTAACATAATGAAATCTGGTAAACCCTCTATTACAACATGATGTATCTGGATAATAAACATTATACAATGCTTTGGAGCACTATCAAGGAACACCCATCATTATCATTTCATTATCATGCTTAAGTGTTCCACATATATCATATAAGATAGACTCAATAAACATAATAATTCATTCCATGATAATGGAATGTGGAATACATAAATTTCTGTCTAAAATAAATAATTATATGAGTATAAAGTCTAATACCATTGATAGAAGGATGGGTATCATATTCATTAAACAATTATTTTGGCATGGAAAATCGTGGTGCAATTTCAGCAGCATAAAAGCATCATATATAAATTCATAAAATGGGTTGATGAGAGTGAAAGTGGTGTATCTTAATTTAAAAATAGAATTTATTATAATAGTGTCATGTTAAGACATTCCCAAATATAACTAATTGGATATAAAAGGTGTGACAATGTAAAGAAACTTTGAATAAATAAGAGAAAGGAAAAAACCCTTACAACATTTCTGTATGGAAACAAGTGTCTATAAAGGTTGATAGGATGAATAAATGAGAGTAAAAGGGGATCTAATCATTTATAAATAAAATGTACAGTAATGGGTATTTTTAATAATCATATCCTAATTTAATAAAATTCAAATTAAAAGGCATATCATTAAAGGGGTTCTTGATAAAAGAGGTGAGTGGAAGATAGAATTCCCTTATAGAATTTCGGTATAGTAATGACTTGGGTATGGGTGAAAATGAGAGATTATAAATGGTATCTCATTAAAATAACATTAATTTTATAGTAATTGAATCATGTTAAATGAATTAAAGTATAACTAGTTAAAATTATAGAGACTAATTTCAAGAAATATTCTTGACTCGAAAGAATGATAGGAAGGTGAGAATCATTTACTAGAGTTTGTGGCTCCAAAGGCATGGGAGGGACTTATTGAAAGCCTATTGAAACATTTGGAGGAATATATGGAGTGTATTTTAGAGTTCTTTCATGATATATGGATTTTGAGTGAAGATAAATTAGAGCCTGGTGGGGGTTATATTGGAAAACATGAGGGTTTCATTATTATTTTGGTTTTTGACACTACATAATAAAATATTCATAATCAAAAACCCTCGCATTATTTTTCCCCATGGTTCCTTCAGAAGTAAAGTTGTTTATATTATTCTATAAGTACATGGTCCGAGGATAATAAAATAATTCTCTTTATTGTGTGGAGGTGATTCAAACTCCCAAAGAAATGATTTCAAAATCTTAACATATATTTTAAGTATTGGAGGATTCATTAAAGATCCATAAAATAAATAAAATAAACATAAAATTAAATTTTTAAATTTAAAATATATATTTGTATGAGGATACCTTATATAGTATTTATTACATCATTATTAGGTCATTATGATGTCATAAAACACACCATATATTTATACAATATTTAATTTTTACCCAAAAAATTGACTCTCTCGGAAAATTATGAAGAAATCATTGTAAGATATTTTAGAAATATTTATACAAAAATAATATTCTTTTTATCTAAATAATTTTATAAATATGTGAAATTTCACTTTTAAAAATAAAAAATGACATTTATTGAGAATGACTGGTTTTTTACAATAACATTTTTTTGAACCCATATAAAAATTATATTTCACTTCATAAAAACTATTTTATCATATATATTCAATGAAAGTTATTTAATGATAAATTTTATTAAAATATTATTTACATCAAAATAAAATTATTTAATTACATGAATTTTAATATTAACTAAAAATAAAGTTGGTGCTTTGTTGAATCAAAAATAAAAAACATTTATAAAGTAACATTAATATGTTGAAAATATATTCATTATTCTATAAAAAATAATGCAAAAATTCTTCTTGCTAGTGTCTTGATACATATCCCATTAATACACTAGAATACAACCTAAGAGTAAGGTGCACGATGGTGGGGCTTTCATGGGGTTGTTTGGTGAACATGGTTTGGGATGTGATCTCAATAACCTTGAATTTCTCCCAAAAATGGTATCAATCATGCTTAATTTATTGGATCTCACCTTGGGAATGGTCTAGGGAAAATCCTATAGATTCTATCTCCCTCAGAAGATTTGATAAATGGTTACTGTAGAGTATGATCCTACTGGTTGAGGTTGTCACTTCCTTTTTCTATGGAATGATGATTTGGGAAAACCCTGTATTTTTAATAATCATGTGATCAATGTTTAGTAGCTATATTATCAATGGTAAAGGTAATTAATGGTCATTTAAATCCAATTGGATATAAAAACACAAAATAAGTGCATGTGTTTTCTATAACTATAAGACATTTAATTAAATAAAAAAGGGTAAGTCTATTCGTAATAGTTTATGTCATTACAATCTTCCCCCTTATAGAAAATTTACCTTCAAATTTTTCTTTTCCCACACTAAAATAGATTATTGTAACAGTGCTTCATCACTTCCTCTGGTTCCAACATTTCTTCTTCAAACATGTAGTTTTCAACTAGATTTTGATGTGGGGAACTTTCTTATTTTTTAAAACTCTTTCCCTATGATATAATATCTTCACTGGATTCTCCTCATATGAAATTTAATTCTCCAATGGTACAACCTATAGATTTATTACATGTGAGGGATCTAGTATTTACTTTCTTAAGAGGAATACATGGAATAATTCTTGTACTTGTAATAGGTTCGGTGGGAGTGCTAGTCAATATGACACAGCTTCAATGAGATGAAGGATATCAGAAGGATTTTTTTACCTTAGACTATGCTTTTCCATATTCCAAAATATCATCACTATCTTCCATATAGATATACAGAGGAAGACCCTATCTCTATCATCAAACGCTAGGTCATGTTGATGATTTTCAGCATATCTCATTTGTCGACTCTAGGAAAGCTTGATTTACTGATGAATGGTCATAACCTTCTCCAGCATTTCCTCAACCATTTTTGGACCTAGAAGTTTTTTCCCAACTTCATCTCAACAATACGGTGTTCCGCGCCTATTCTCATAAAGGTTTTTATAGGAAGGCATTTGGATGCTCGATTGGAAACTATTATTTTAAGATAACTCGACCAGAGGGCGATGTTGGTTTCATCCTCCTTTGAAGTCAATTTAGAATGATCTCAACATGTACTCAAGTATTTGGATAGTCCACCTAGATGGTCCATCAGTTTGATGGTAATAAGTCATAATGAAGTTTAGCACTGTGTTTAGAGAATGATGGAGAATTTTTCAAAACATATAGGTTAATCTTGTATCTCAATTGGACACAATCGATAGTGGTACTCCATGAATCCTTAACACTTCATTTATGTATATCTTTTCTAGTTGATCCAGTGAGAAATGCTCTCGAATAATAATGAAGTGTGTTGTCATTATATGATGATCCATAATAAATCAGACATCATTGTTTCTTTTGGATGGATTTTGACATTCAGTGACAAATCCATGGTGATTTTTTCCCATTTCCATGTTCGTATGGGTAATGGTTGCATCATACCCTTACACTTATGCCTTTAATCCTTCACTTTCTGACATACCTATACCTTTGATGGATATTCTATGATCTCCATCCTCTTTTGGTTCTACCAATAGTGATCTTTCATATGTTGATACATATTTTTGTTTCTTAGGTGAATGGAGAAAGTAAAACTATGGGAATAATCAAATAGTTTCATAATGAACACAATATTTGATGGAAAACATAGTCTTGACCCAAGTATCTCAATTCCTTCTTAATTGAAATTTAACACCAAGGATTTCCTTTTTCTTATAGTTTCCACTTTCTTCTGAATTCCCACATCATATTTTTTATCATCCTTTATCCTATCAAGAAGAGATAGATTAGAAATAATTTTTAAAGGATTTATGATGTTCTTTCCTTTATGTTTCCCATGTCCATCCCCTTAAAATTTAAGAAGATATAATACTTCTAAATTCACATTGATGAATGATTTTCTAGATCCTTTCTACTTATAGTATATTCCACTTTGTTATCTTTCCCATGATGATATTGAGAAGTCGTAATCCATCATGAGATCTAACCATCTTCATTGGAACATATTCAACTCTTTCAGTTTCAATATATATATTTATAACTTTCTTGATCCATATATATTTCAAAATTCTCCCATAATAGATAATGGTTAAAAAAATTTAAATCTAAGATCACCGCTTCAAACTCTAGATCATACAGGGGGTTTTTTTCATGAATTTTCAACTACCTTGATGCATAGGCTATGAATTTTTCATTTTTCATCATCAAATTGATCAATCCCTTCTTCAAAGAATCTCTAAATATTATGAAAATTTCCCCATTTTTGTTTAGTGTGATCGTAGGGGAAGTGATTAAACTCATTTTCAACTACATCAATCTTTCTTCACATTCATCATTCCTAGAAAATTGGACTCTATTTTGAGTAATCATGGAAAGAGGGTTTGACAATCATGATAAATTTATCACAAATTTGAAATAATTTATATCTTACAAAAGGAAAATATGAATATTTTTCACGGATACTGGCCTCACCATTCCACCAATTTCATTTTTCTTTGAAGGATCCAAAGATATTCCACTTCTTGGGAGGATATTACCCAATAATGACACTTCCTGTAACCAGAACTAACACTTTTTGTACTTTTCAAAGAGATTCTCCATTCCTAAGGTCTTTATAACCATGTTAACATTCTCCTCATGGTCCTCCTTGGTTTTGGAAGTTATTATAATATCATCTATAAATACTACCATGAATTTTTTGAGGTAATCTATAAATAATCTATTCATCATGTACATGATGAATTTTTGATCATTAGTGGTTCTTAATTGGATAAGTATGTACCCATAGTGCCCATACCTCATACAAAAAGATATATTGTTGATATCCCCCTTCTTTACCCTAAATTTTTAATATCCCAACTGTAGATCTGCCTTGGATAAGTATTGTGATCCACGTATCTGATCAAACAAGTCATAAATACATGTAAAAGGATAATTGTTTTTTATTTTGATCTTGATAAGAACACTAAAATCAATGTAAAGAAATATTGACCCATCCTTCCTGTTGATGAAGAGGACCAGTGCACCCCATGGTGATTAACTTTGACATATAAATCCTTTATCTAGATTCTCTAATAGTTGATTATTTAGTTCCTCATGTCCCATAACATCCATCCTATATAATGTTTTGGATATTGTAAAGTCCCTAGGTATAAGATCGATTGAAAATTAAACCTCTCAGCTAGGGGGAAGTATATGAAATTTCTTAGGAAACACATCATCATATTCCCTCACAATAGGCATGTCTTTTAGGGTGATCAATTACATAGATTCAATCATATGAGGTAGATACTCTTGATCATAATGAAACAATAACCATGCTTGAGATGATGGTGCTAAAGAAGATTAATCCTCCTCCTTACACTTATATATAATCATATATCAATTCTCTATGTGGAGAGTGAATTTCTTCTCATAGAAATTTATTTTGGCTCTATATAGGGAAGGCCAATCCATGCCTAGAATTGCATAAAATTACACCAAAGGGGTATTAAAAGGTTTTTTTAGAATTTCGTCCCAAAAACATTGATAGGGGTGGAGTCATATACTTGGGATAAAATAATTATCCCATTTTCCATTTTCACTAACATCTCTACTTCTATTCTTTGTATTGGGTTTTGAATAGTTCTACAAAACATTCATGTTATAAAGGAATGCATAGAACTAGAATCAAATAGTATTATTGATATTCATGAATGAATTATTAGCATTACTATCACCACTTCATTGTTGGGATTCACTTAGGTGGTATTGATGTCAAAATATTTCCCTTGTAGCCATGTAGGTTGTTGGATGCCTTTGAGAAACCTTGTCTTATTGCACTAGTTCGCAAAGTTCCACTGTTCCTTGCAGTTTATACAGTGAATAATGTATTGTGGGTTAAGCAGATAATTCCTTTCCTCTGTCACATTGTGGGTTTCTCCTATCTGCAATAATTGTCAAAATATCCTTCTCTTCCATACCTAAATCATTTCCTTATTCCCCTTAGGCAATTTCTAGGGTTCTTTATTCCACAACTTTGAGAAGTGGGATGTTGAAATTTCTCACCACCATTTGATTTATCCATTGGACCACCAATATTATAGTCCACATTCCACTTCTTTTCCCCATAATACCCTTGGGATTCTACAATCTCCATTCCAACTTTGAGGGCACATTGGAAAATTTCATCATAGCTATCAAAGTCATGTATCACCAATGATTTTTGTAGACTAGGCTTTAGCCCTCTAAAGAAGCGATCAACTTTGTATTCATAGGTAATGACAAAATAGTAGTCGTATCATTCACGTCTTGTGGAATTTTACTCATACTCCCCAATAGATTTTTCATCTTTTTTCATGAGTTCAAGTAAATATCATTCCATTTTATGAAAGAAAAGATTGAGGAAAATATTTTTTGAAAAACATTTTCTGAAATTATTTCCACCCCATGTTTTGATCTCTTCCTCAGGCTTCATATTGTTTATCAATTTATACCACTAATCAACATCTCCCTCCATACAATAAATATCCTATATAACCTTCTCTTCTTCAAAATTTTGATGGATGGAGATGATCTTCTCAATGGATTTTATCCATTGTTCTCTGATTAAGGAATGATATGATCCATTAAAAGAAGGATTTCTATGTCATATGAAGCTCTCGATTGTGATTTTTTATTTCTTAGGGGTTCTTGGGAACACCTATTCATCCAGGTATCTATTTAGAACATAATTTAGTTGAGATAATGTTATGATAAAAAAATTTATTTTTGTTCCCATCAGATTAGGAATCTTTTCAGGGAAGTCATCACATTGCCCTTCACACTAGTTGTTAGCTCGATTCCTCCTATTACCAGACATTTTCTAGAATAAAAATGAAATTAAAGATGATTGTCTTAAAAAAAATTAAACACATAAATGGGAATCCAATTACATTTAAGAGATAACTTATAAATTAAATAATTCTCCATAACTTATGAATTTATAGGTTTCAATATATATTATCCATGATATATTTCCTAACATATATTCTTGTTTGATTTGTTTCCTAAATAATGGTCCATGATGAGATAATGAATTTAGGAAAACATATCCTCCAGGAGTGTTAAAAAAACGGGGCAGTAAGGCCCATTGCTGTGTACTAGTGTACCCTGAGTCAAGCTTGGAACATCTTGTCGGAGTTGTTACTCCTAGGTACATCTATGCCAGAAGCACATCCACTTTTAGTATCCATATAGGGATTTATTTTCTTGTTAAACCACTTACTCTATAGTAACAAAATTTTGGGATGTTTTATTATAATTTTTATTATCCCAAAATCATTTTCTAGAGTTCTCTAATCTTAAGAATGTTCCTAGACATTTCTAATACTAATATCAAAAACAACTAAATCTATCCTCTGATACCAACTACAACATCCTAGATCTTTTTTACACATTAATATATGATTTATTAAATAAAATTATACTTAATAAAACATAGAAGATTGAGAGGTCTAGTGTATTTGGTAAATTAGGTACATTTCATCACATGTTAAAACATGAAATGAAACATATTTATTGAAAACATATTTACCATTACCAAAAAATTCTTTCATACTTAACACTGCATTGGATGACCTGAGGACATGCATAAGAAATGGGTGATCAATAAATCCCACTAAGAAAATAAATAAGGAATAATATGAGAAAGAAAATAAATTTTAGACAATTTCCATATCAATGGATCATTATAGGAATATGAATAAAAAGGAATGATATATCATGATAATAATAACATGGAAAATGTGGCAACACATAAAAGACTACATCATAAATATAGGTCAAGGCTAGATCGGACAACTCATCATGGTGTAAAAAGTCCCATAAAGGAATTAGGTAAACCCCATATACCATCATGACATATCATGATATTAAACACTACCCAATGCATTACACCACTATCAGGGAGCACCCTTCATAATCATTTCATTCTCATGCTTAAGTATTCCACATAGATCATATAACATGGATTAAATGAAAATCTTAATTTATTTTAAGATAATGGAATGTGGAATACATACAGGTAAGTATCTATTCAATAAGTATATGTGCCTAAAGATGAATACACTTGATAGAGAAATGGGTATGGCGTTCACTACACAATTATTTTGAGATGGAAAATCACGGTGAGATATTAGCAGTATAATGTCATCATATAGAAATTTATAAAATGGGTTGATGTTGGGAAAAAATTATTCATGGTTACATTGCAAAATTTTTGGGTTTATTTTTTTATTGAAAAAGTGTGATTCCATGGTTAGTTGTGGAGTCCAATGATATATTATAAAATCTATGTTGAAAATGAAACATGAATAATGAATGGACTATTTTTAGATGGTAAAAAAATTATTTATACATGGTGGTGTTTTTTTCTAGTGTTTGCCACATTTTTTTCATCCAAAAATTGAAGAATGGAGAAAAGTGTTTTTGGAAAAGGGATTTTCACTCCAGTGTTAAGGATCCTTGAAATGTTTTTCACCATGAAAGTTTCAAAATTATAACACCAAAATATGGTAAAGGAAAGAAGGGTGAGCATGTTCTTTAGTGACGTGCAAGGTCAGTTGTGAGATAGATGATTGGGCGAATAGACTAGTGCATATGTCGGAAAGTTTTGCGCCATGTTCTTAGGGTCACCAAAATTTCTATAAATATATGGATACCTCCATAATTTCATAGAATATATACACTTATAGAAAATTGATCTCTGTTCATGCAAGGGGTGATGGCCTGCAAGTACAGAGTTATTCAGAAGTTGTGTGCTAGATGATAGTTATGTGCGAATAGTGAGATGGGAGTAAAAGGTTTTGGGTCGCGTATGTTTTTGAGTATAAGAAGGTTGTGTCATGAAGGTTTAAAGTTGGAAGTTTCCCAGTACACTTTTGGTAATGTTGTATTCATCATTGGATGAATGTGGGACATCAAAAGAGAATCTCTATAAAGTGAAAGATGAATTCATTTGATATAATTAAGGTACCTACAAGCCTATAAACCATGATTGGATCTAATAATGAAGAATTGAAAAACATTAGTTGACAGAGCAGTGGGATTTCAAATTGTAATTGCTTATAAACTAAGAAGTATAGTGAGTCTCTTCCAAACATTGTAAATAGTAGTTTGTTTTTAGTGGTTTTAGAACATTGCAACTTTTCCATTTTTTGCTCCTTGGGTGTATCCTAGTGATGGTGAACCAAGTAAAAATTTTTTTCCTATGAATGATTTAATTTTTCTTCATATATTGCTATGGGAAAGAGATAGAAGTCTGTATTATTTAACGAATAATGAAGATCCGAAGGAGGAGTGGTTTTAATCTATCATTCCATGATTACCCCCCCCCCCAGGGTATTTGACCTATTTTGACTAACAATTGGTATCAAATGGAAAGGAAAATATCTAGGTTTCTCTCTCAAGGTATTTCATTAATCACAAAGAGATTCCAATATTCAATGAGACTAATTTTCAGTTATAGAATAATCAAATGCCACACTACTTTCAATCCTTTGTAATTAATGTGTTTACAGTAGCGATGCATGGTATTTCAACAAACATTGAAAGTAGTCCTTTATTAGAATCCGAATGAAGGAATTCAGATGTTGATTCCAAAGGAATGAATGCATTAGGGGAGCCCTATCAAATGAAATCTATATGAAGGTGATGTTGCGTAAGACTTAAAATTCTATGTGGGAAAAGCTATTGAATATCTATGAAAGTGATTCAAAGGTCATTGAGGAAAATTTGTAAGTTCTGTGGAAGAAGTATAAAGATATTAGAATGAACCCAAATGATTCTGTTCATGCATTCTTTGATAGGGTAAATGTTTTTGTAGAATGCGTGGGTGGTTTTGGAGAAATTATTGACGATGTGAAGATCATCAAGTCTATCTTGAGAATACATCCACCTTGGATCGTTCCAAATGTTTCTATGTTGGACGAAAAAGATCCAAAATAGATCACATTAGATAGCTTGCATAGTATTATTGTCGTATATGAGACGAGAAATGAAGAGATTGAGTATATGAAAAAAGGTAATTCCAAGTACGTGTCATTCAATGCCATGAAGAAGCTCACCAATGAAGATTCTCAGAAAAAAATAATATAAAAATGAGGTGATGTTATTCCTTTCCTCAAATCTAAAAATAGGAAAAGTAATGTTCAAAGGGAAACATCAGCTTAGTTACTTTAGTTCTAGAAGATTTAGTTATCTTGTATCAAGGTTCTACAAGAAGATCCATGAAAATGATGAGGATGAAGTTGAAATCAAAATGAAAAATTCATTATCCTATGTGAAAAGAAAGAAACATTTTAGGGAAAAAACTAATTATGAAAAATAATACTCTCTCATAAGAATGTGACAATTCAGATAAATATGAGGTTGACGAGATATAAAAATACAAATATCATGTATAAAATGCTATTGTGGATATTGTCAGTAGTGCTAAGAAAAAATAATAAACAAATATTAATGAATAATAAGTTGAAGGAGGAGTTGATTTGTAGGCTAAGACGGAGACCTCTCTAGAAGAGATAGATGTTTGGAGAGCCAAAATAAATAAATGCAACAATGTGGTTTGTGATTCCAAAATCTATATGCAGAAATAGAAAGAAGAGAAGTCTAAGCTAATATAATAAATTAAAAAACATCAGTCTCCAATGCCAGAGTGGTCAGAAAATTTGATGAGTATAAGCTCAAAATTTAGGAACAGAAATTTGAAATTGATAATTTGACTAACATTGGAAGGGATCAAATAAAATGTATTGAAGAAATTGAAGAGGATTCTTTCATTCTATAATTGAAATTTATGTATTACGAAAAAAATATTAACTCTCAATGTGACATCAGAAAAGAAGGTCATTCAAATTAAGGAAAAGTTGAAAGTGGAGCATAGAGGTCTAGTAAAACAAAATAAATAGTCAAATCTAAATAATAAGGATGGTATGGGGATTGATCAAAAATAGAAAGTAGTCATGGTTGAATTAAAACCACAATAACCCACTACATGTTTGAAAATTGACATGGGAATAAAGTATAATAATACATTTTATATAACCCAAGGGACATCTTGTGGTGTATAAGTGTCAAACTACATCAGGTGTTATTACAGTAGAAAGATGGGACACTCAAAAAATGTGTGTTTCTCAGACAGAAGACTTTGAAGGGAACAAGAACAGTAGTGGCATTCAAGTCGAGCGTGGTAATATAGAATATATTTGGAGGGAAATTGATTTTGGGGTGAAGGATTTGGGCACATGGGCATATATTGTACATCAACCATAAACAGAAATGTGACAAATAAGAAACAAAATGGTTACAAGTAGCAAATCAAAGAATCAACTAGTGATATGAAAAAGACAAATTGATTTACAGCTCTTTAGGATGAAGCTAATCAATAATATTCTGAGAGAGATCAAGGATATTAGTCTATATTGAGTATGAAGTCGAAAACATGGATTAAAAAGAAAAGACAATAGAAGGTAGTGGTTGTGGAAATTACCATTAACTCTGAATGGCCCGAAGGCCTTTTTTTTTATTTTATTATGGATAATCCCCCTTTTTAAGGGTTTAAGGGGAACCCGTTCATGACCCGTAGGCCCAGGAAACAAGTCTCGACAAACTCGTAATACATGACATAAAGGCCCAGAGGCATACCATTCCCAATACATGACCCGTAGGCCCAGCCCACTTGAACTGCCCCTCCCGGTCTTTCTGCATCATTGATCACCTAGCTCCCCACCTTGCATTGCTAATCGGCTAACATTTCCCCATACAAATCTACACGGTGCCTGGTCCTGATGGCGGCTGTCGTACCCTCTCATTCTTCCATTCCGGTTAGCTCTACATCTGGTGGCAGCTACTCTTGTTGCTCTGATCCTCTTCTAGGGCCTGTTCTCTGTGAACTGGGCTACTCCATGGTCTATGTGACCCGAAGGCCCTGTGGCCAGAAGGCCTTTGATGACCCGAAGGCCCTAGTGACCCGTAGGCACAAACCGGTGGCCCGAAAGCCCAAATAGGGTGAATAGTTCCGGCTGCTATAGTACTAAACAGTAACCCGGAAATTCGCCTCCACCCGGTTGTGAACCCGAGTCTCTTGGATGCCAAGCATGAGCCCTTACCACTCAGGTATGGGCTCGTTGGCGGAAATTACCCTTAAAGCATCTGATTATTCTGATACATGGATCCTTGATAGTGATTTCCCATCCCATATGAAAGGTAATAAGGATCTTGTTAGATGAAAAAAATATTAAAAATAAGGAGTTTTCAAATTTTACAATGACAATGGCCTACAGATAATTGGGTTGGTAAATTTCTGGTTTGGGGGTAAAGAAATGAGATGTGTTGGTGTCTTAGTAGTAGAATCTCTCAGTCATAACAGTTTTAGCGTTAGTCAACTATGTGACTCAGAGAATTATATAAGATTTAATAAAAATATGTGTATTTTAAATATATGATATGGTGCACTTGTTAAATAATGAAAAAGGAAAAATGTAAATCTATACCTTATAAGTGGGGAAGAAGATATCTGCTATTTATCCAGAGAGGAATAAATCAAGCTATGGAATAAATGACTTGGCCATCTTTTCCATCAATCCCCAGAAGATCTGGTAAAGAGTGATGTAGCTAGAGACCTCCCTAACATATCATGTGATCATATTCATATGTGTTATTCTAGTTAATAAGGGAATATCAACATAAATGCATACAAGGAAAAGAAACAAAAGTCAAAAAGAGTGCATGAATTGGTGCATGCTGATGTATGTGGACCTGTCTCACCAAGACCCATTGACGTGAAGTGATATTATTTAATTTTGATTGATTATTATAGCATAATTGTATGGTTATGTGTTATTTCCCTTAAGTATTATGTGTTTAGTGGGATAAAATAGTATCAGTGGGGATTTGAAATGATTCTTGGGAAAAAGCTTCTGATGTTTCATACAGAAAATGGTATGGAATTCAAAACATTCAAGTAGAAGAATATCTCTGGAAACACTAGATAAGGCATCAAGTATCATCAGTGAGAACTCCTTAACAGATTGGATTGGTTGAGAGGATAAATTGGATCATCAACAATATGTCCATAACAATGCTTACTGAAAAGGATCTGCCAGAGAAATTCTGGAAGGAAGAAGCCTTGACATCAGTATACATTTATAATAGGGATCTGTTGTGTGTAAAGGAATTAAATAATCTATATGAGATGTTTTATGTAAATAATCCATCATTAAAATACATTCAAATATTTTAAATTATGTGCTTTATTATCAAAAAAGATAAACATAAGAAATTTGAGTCATGTGGAGATGAGGTGATATTCCTTGGCTACTCAGGAAAAATAAAATCATATAAATGATTTAATAAGAGGCTGGTAAAAGTATTTGAAAGCAATGATGTCACTATAGTGGAATATCAATAGAATAGTCAACAACGTAGTGAACAGTTCCTAATTAAATTGATTAGGATTTAATAAATATAGGGGGGAGAAGTAAAAAAAATTGAATAAAAAAAGATACTAATAATGAGGAAGAGGAATTAAAGTCTGTATTTGTGAAGAAGTAAAATATTTGTGCTGAAATTGATAATAAAAATATCATTGGTGATCAGAAAGTGTATGTTTAAACAAGAAGAACGAATTCATTACATCAGGAATCATTCCTATCTCAGGTAGAGCCAAAACAATTTGTCGATACAGCTGGAGATGAAAACTAGGTTCATGAAATGAATGAAAAGATAGAAAAATTTGAGAAGAATCAAATGTGGGTGATTTTTTCATGGACAACAGATAAGAAAGTCATCGGGAATAAATGGATCATTCATAATAAGATGAATAAAGATGTCATGGTGATTCGAAACAAAGTGTGACTTGTGTTAAAAGGGTACTCACAAATATTTGGTATTGATTTTGATGAGGCATCTTCACCTATTGCAAGGTTGAAGACAATCAGGTTATTTTTTCCATTTCAGTGCAATGAAAGTTCGAAGTTTTTCATATGGTTGTCAAGTCCTCATTTCTGAAAGTCATTCTAGAAGAAGAAGTTTATATTGAGTAGCCATATGGTTTTCTAATTCATCAATATGATAACAATGTTCTTCGGTTAATGAAGGTGTTATATGGATTGAATAAAGCACTGAGAGCATGGTATATAATACAAGATCATGATATGAATAATATCAACATTCAGCGTGGTGGAGATGATTACAATATCTATGTCAATAATGACAAAAATCAAAGGATGATGCTACTGGTATATGTTGATGAAATAATATTTAGTGGATCAGATGAATCATAGCGTAGATAGTTTTATAAATACATGAAAAATGAGTTCTAAATGTCAGGGATTGGTGAAATGAATTTTTTCCGTTGGTTTATAGGTGACACAAGGAAAGAATGGAACATTCATAACTCAATCCAAATATGCCAAGGATGCCCTGAGAAGATTTGGAATGGATAATTACAAGGATATGAAAACATTTGTATCTACCTATATGAAATTATCTATGGATAACGAGGGAAAAGAGATTAATATCACAGAGTACAGGAAGATCATTGAAATCCTGTTGTACTTAATAGCAACATGAACATAAATTATCATTGCTACATGTCAGGTCGTGCGGTAACGAAGAAATCCCAAATAAATCCACATGATTTTAGTAAAAATAATACATCAGTATATCAAGGACACTGTGGATTTAAGTTTGATGTATAATGACAAATCTCAACCAGAGTTATAGGGATATACAGAAGCTTATTGGTCTGAATCAATAGATGATAGAAAATCAACATCATGACGTTATCTCTATATTGGTGTATTTTATTTTTATTGGATAATAAAGAAACAAAATTTTATTTCACTAAGCATCATAGAAGTTAAATATATTGCATCCACTCAAGCTTGCACATAGTTATTATGGATGAAGTAGTGGCTTGGGAATATGAGGGTTGAATTGAAGTCTATGATCATAATTAAATTTGATAATTAAAGTTCTATAAATATTATAAAATATATCATACATTTCTCAAGGTAAAATAACATTGAAATCAAATATCATTTTATCATGGAGAAGGAGGAGCAAGGTCATGTGGAGATGGAGTATGATCCTACATAACTACAGCTTGCATAAATTCTGATAAAATCCTAACAAAATAAGTGTTTAAGAGTCATTTAATTGCTCTGGGAGTTCATTCTATTCCCTATACTTGAAAAAGTATGGATGTGGGACCCCCCTCTCTAAGGTATGATGTGTTTTACCATAAAGTGTTGATCTATATTTTTATCATACTAAATACCACAAAGGAGTCAAATTTGGGTTTTTTGATAAAGGGGGAGAAATTATACCTATTAAAAGGGAGAAAATTTCTTAGTTAGGAGACGGGGAGAAGCTGGTAGGTGGAGTAGCAAGATTGGGGGAGTAGTGAGACAGGGGGAGTATTAAATATAACGACGCATGAATTGATCGATTAATGGTTACATATCATTATAGATTAGGTTTGTGATGAAAAAAGAAGAGTGTTTTTAGAATGAAATGAAGTTATTCATTGATGAACATTGCATTATACTCTTGTTTATCATGTCGAGGATGGCTCATGTTGGATTAGAGTGTGTGATGATTAAATATTTGATCACTATCTGAATTGGATTAAGTGAATGGTGGTAGATTATGGATGAATCTATAAAGAGGTATCAAATTATGAAAGATTGGTCAACAAATCTAAAGGGGGAAATAGTTAGGAAAAAAACCTTAAGGTAATGTTGAAGAATTTTTTGGGTTGATTGTCTTTGTTGGCAAAATGGGTCTCCATAGTAATATGTTTAGTCCATAGAGATTTTTGAAAATCTATGATGACAAAGAACCATAAAATAGGAATGGATGATCTGGAGGTTGAAAAAAAGAATGTATAAAAAGTGGAGCTATTTTCTAGTGTTTTCAAAAAATTTGGGTTTGAAAAATGGAGAATGAAGGAAAGTGTTTTTGGAAAAGGTATTTGCATTCCAGTGTTAAGGAGCCTTGGAATGTTTTGTTCCATGCATGCTTCAAGATTAAAACATAAAAAATGGAAATGGAATGAAGTGTGTTCAAGTTGTGGAGTGTCGCACAAGGTGAGTTGGGTGATAGAGGCTTGGGAGAATGGACTAGCGCATTTGGGGGAAAATTTTGTGCCATGTGCTTAGGGTCACCAAAATGACTATAAATAGATGAATACCTCCCATATTTCATTGAATCTCAACAATTATACCAAATTGTATCAATATTCATACAAGTGTTGAGGGAGATCAATTATAGAGTTATTTATATGTTATATTCCAAATGATAGTTGTGTTCAAATTGTGAGTTGGGTGTAAAAGGGTGGGTTTCGTGCAAGTTGTGAGTTTAATAAGGTCATGTCACGCAAGTTTTGAGTAAAACAGAAGTTGGTTTTATGTGCAAAAGGTAACACATTTGGTTCATTCTTAAAGTATCACTCAAGTTAACATAGGGGTGCACGAAATTTATAAGTTTCCCAGAACACCTATTGTAATGATTTATTCATAAGTCGATAAAAGTGGGACATCAATAGAGCATCTACATATATTGGAGGATGCATTCATTTGAGATAATAAAGTGACCTATAAGTATACAAACTATTATTGGATCTTCTAAAGAATAATTGATCAAAATTCAGTGGAGGGAGAAGTTAAATATCAAAATCTAATTAGTTGTAAATCAGGAGGGACAATGAATCTGCTCTGGACATTGTAAACAACATTACACTTTTAGTGGATTTGTTGCATCAGTACATTACCATAGTATGCTCATTGTACGTATCCCAATGAGGATAAACCAAGTAAAATTTTTGTTTCATGTGAATTATTTAATTTCTATTCATATATTTCTATGAGAAAGAGAGAAAATTGTTTTTTTAATGATGAAACATGATCTGAAGGGGCATTGGTTTTAATCTGTCATACCCTTATTCCCCCCACCCTTCTTAAGGTATTTGACATAGTGGGAATAAAAGTTGATGAGAGTGAAAGGTTTATATAATCATTTGTACATGGAATTGATAAAATTAGAGACATGGTATGACATTCCACATTATAAGGAATTGGAAATGGAAGTTGTAACATAGTAAATAAACATTAAATAATGTGGAGAAAGTAAAGAACCCATACAAAATTTCAGCATGGTAACGGGTGTGCATAATGTTTAATGGAAGGGGTAAATGAGATTTAAAGGGGATATCATAATTTATAAATAAAATGGACAATAATGGGGAAAAGGAATATTCATATCCCAACATAAAAAAATTGAAATTAAAAGACCTAACATTAAAGGAGTTCTTAATAAAATAGGAGAGTGGAAGATAAGGTTCCCTTATAGAATTTTGGAATAGTAACAGCTTAGGTAAGGGTAAAAATTAGAGAGTATAAATGGTATCTCATTAAAATAACATTTATTGGAAAGTATGGGAATCATATTAAATGAATTACAATATACCCAATTGAAATTACAAATACTAATTTCAAGGAATATTCTTTAATTGAAAGATGGAGAGGATGGTGAGGATCCCTTACTTGAGTGTGTGACTCAAAAAGGCTAGGGAAGGGATTCATGAAAGTTTGGGGGAACCATTGGAGGTCTCTAAGGACTATAAAAGAGAGTGTGGTCATGCTATAAGAGTTTGAGTGAAGAATAATGGGAACTTGTGTGGTTTTATATAGGAATAGAAGGGGATTTATTTATTATTTTTGTTTTGGACACTACATAATAAAATATTAAAAACTACAAACCATCCCATTTTTTTTCCCATGGTTTCTTCCAAATGGGAGTGGATCACATTATTTTATAAGTTCATGTTCCAAAGATAAAAAAATAATTCCCTCTCTTATGTGGAGGTTAGTTACACTCTCAAAGAAATGATTTTAAAATATTAAAATATATTATAAATATTGTAGGATTCACTAAGGCTTTATAAAATTAATAAAATAAATGTCAAATTAAATTATTTTGAAGGTAAAACATATATTTATAGGAGGATACCTTTTTTAGTATTTATTACTTTATTAATGATCCATTTTAATTTCATTAAACACACCGTATATTTATACGGTATTTAATTTTTACCCAAAAATTTGACAGTCTCACAAAAATTATAAAAAGTTCACCGTTAGATAATTTCAATGTAATAATTAAAAAAATTATATTAATTTTATATAAATAATTTTCTATAAATTTTAATTCACTTTTAAAAATAATAAAAGTGACATTTATTGAAAATGACGGGTTTTGGAGAATAACATTTTTTGAACCCTTATAAAAATTACATTTGGCTTCATAAAAATTATATGATCATCTATATTCAATAAAAGTTATTTAATGATAATATTTTGAAATATATTATTTATTTCAAAAATCTATTAGTTAATTAATTGGATTATAATATTAACTGAAAATATTTTTTCCTTTAATTAATCAAAAATAAAAATCATTTATAAGGTAATAATAATGTGATGAAAATATATTAATTATTCTATAAAAAATAATGAAAATATTAATATTTCTAGTGTCTTGATACATATCCATTTAATACACCAGAATACACACTATGATTAAGGTGCATGATGGTGGGGATTTCATGGGGTCATTTGGTGAAAATGGTTTGGGATGTGATCTCGATGATCTTGAACTTCATCCATAAACAGTTTTTCTCACACATAAGTTGTTGGATCTCAGCTTGGGCTTGGTCTATGTAAAATACAAAATATGATATCTGCCTTAAAATTTCTGATAAATGGGCTTCATAGAGTGTGATCCTACTCTTATATTCCATCACTTCTATTGTATTTTCCAAAAGGATTCCTTAGAAAAATATACTTATACTAGTCATGTGATCACTATTGAAAAACTCTTTTATCAACTATAAAGATACTTAATGATCATTTAAATGCAATTTGATATAATGAAACATGATAATTACAATTGTTTTATATAACCATCAGACATTTAATTAAATAAAAATGTGGAATTTTGTTCATAATAGTCGGGGTCATTACATGAAATGACTATAGAAAACATAAATCGGCTACTAGAAATGACCATGTTCTAATTTCTATTTTAAATCACAGAATGGGAGGATTGATTGGAATAATTTTTTTTGATTCATCGATGGTTTTGGAGGTTACAATCAGATTCCTTTTTCACCATAGGACCAAGATAAAACCACATTCACCTGTCCATTTGGGATGTTTTCTTACAAAATACTTCCTTTTTTTGGGGTGCTCTGGCAAAATTCCAATATTTCATGAGGGATATTTTCTCTAATATTATTCACATATATTTCTAAGTATTCATGGATGACTTCTCCATAGTGGTTTTATATTTTAACAACTATTTAAAGAATATGGAATCTACTTTGAAAATATGTGAAGAGACAAACCTAATGTTGAATTGGGGAAAATTCTATTTCATGGTAATTGAATGGATTTTGTTGGGTCAAAATAATAACATGAATGGACTAGAGGTCAATACTGCTAAAATTGAACTCATTCAAAAGATACCTCCACCTAAAAATTTCAAGGGCATCAGATGTTTTTTAGGACATGTTGGTTTCTATAATAGATTCATAAAATATTTTTATTAGATCACTGAAATAATTATTTATATTCTTGTTAAGGATGCACAATTTCTTTTTTATGATAATTGTTTGAATTTTTTTAATTTTCTTATGGAAAAATCATACATATTTACACATTAACACTTCTCTAGACAAGGAGATGCCTTTTAGATTTCATGTGTGGTGCAAGTGAAATTATGGTGGGAGCCAATTTGGCCAATATAATGAAACTTTTTTGAATATTTTCTATTATACTATTAGAATTCTTGATGAGGCTCAATGTTGTTACACTGCAATGGAGAAGGAACTCTTTTGTAATGGTTTTTCCTTGGAAATTTTTAAGAAATTCCATATTGGTTCGAAAAGAATTTTTTTCACAAACCATATGACCATAAGTATCTATTTTCTAGGAATGAAACTAATCCTCACCTAATGATATTGATGTTATAGCTTCATGAATTTGATTTAGTTATCTAGGAAAAACATGGTAATGAAAATTTCATGGATGATCATTTGTATAGCCTTCCCAATATCATAAAAAATGAGATGATAGAGAAAATATACTTTTCTATATGAAATTTTTTTCCTACTTTCTAAAAACAGTGCTCGATGTTTTTCTAACATTTTTAAATGTCCTACTTCTGGAATTCAACCTAGAGACTTTTCTTATAACCAAAGGAAAAACATTATCTCAAAGATTACATACTTTTTCTACATTGATCCTCCCTTGTCTAAATGAAATTTTGATGGCATAGAGTGAAGATGTGTTCCATAGGAAGAAATGTTTCCCATTTTGGAGCGTTTTTATTCATATTCAGGGTATGGACACCATGGTACTATGTAAACTACTAAAAAGGTCAAAAAAATATGGTTTTAACTATATTATACTATTAAAAAATTCTTAAAGTCTATTTTTTTGTTGGGATAAATTTTTATGAATTGGTAATGTGGGAAGAAAGCATCAGTTGTACTGTAAAGGTATTTTGGAAGTTTAAATCTTTTATGTTTAAGAAATAGACTTCATGGGTCCTTTTACTTCATCCTATGGAAATGATTTTTTTTTGTTTATTATGTTTCATAGTGGGTTGAGGGAATTAATTTACTAAATAACCAAGCTAGTAGTGTGATCATGTTTTTCAAAAAGATCACCTCTTTCAATTTTAGTATTCTATTGGATTTCATCACTAATAACTAGAATTATGTTCAGAACTAAAAGTTCAAATATTTGGGGAAAATGTATAGATTTGAAAAAAAATGATACATCATTTCATCCACAACCTAGTATCCATGATAAATTATTTAATAGGTAGTTCAAACAAATCTTAGAGATGGTTTTCAATAGATTAATGAAGGATTAGTCTTTAATTTTAGTTGTTACACTATGAGATTATTAGCTGGCCATAAAAATTACAATTGATATGTGTCCATATCATATTCTCCATGGTAATATTTTTAACATTCCTATGGGGATATAATATATATATTTTTTATAATTTAAATCCTATAATCTCAATTATTAATCTACTAGAGAAATATTTTTTCCTTAATTAAGTAACCAGGATGAGATTAGGAGGGAACCTTTTGACAATGCTAGGAACAATAAATAAAGGACCAAGGCCTTTCATGATTATGAAATTCACAATAGGTACTTTCAAGTGGGGTATAAGTTCCTTATCCTCAATTATAGGCTAAATTCATTCCCTGTTAAACATATATCCAAGTGGTCAGACCCATTCACAATTTTATGAGTGTTGATATATGGGGTACTTTAATTAGTTGGACATGATCACATTATATTTTTATTTAATGGTTAGCGAGTGAAGTGTTACTATGATGGAAATCCAAAGGATTTGGATACATTCATTCACCTTTATAACTAAACAATATTTGTTTTACAATTCTAGGTAATGACTCTAAACTCAGTGCTTCATGGGAGTCAACCAATGGTTCTTTGTTTTTTCATTTTCTTTGTTTATTCATTGTTTTCCCTCATTACACTAGGTTAATTTTGATATCCTTTATCCCATATTATTTTATAGAACTACATATCAACCAAAGGATTTAATTTTAGAGAAGCTATATGTACACTTTAACTGAACTCTAATGATCAAACGTCCATACTGAGGGAGTTTTTCATTAATTATACCAATTTATTTCTTCTTATTGTTGAACACTAAGTGTGGGGGTATCCAACTGGAATTTCTAAATTAATTTGGATTCTTTATTTTTTGACATGCTTTTTTTGAGTTTCATTGATAATTTATTTTGTTTTTTATATAACAATGAAAATCAGGATCTTTAAAAACCAATGTTTTTTTTCAAAAACTGATTGGATGTTTTGAAATTGTTCCGGTTTAAATAATCATGTTCCCCATCCAAAAAAATCATTGAACTATTGAAATGAACATTCATTTTTAAATTAAATTATTCTTTACATTATGATTCATAATTGGGGAAAATGTTCGGTTTAATGTGTGGTGGATAGGGAAATTTATGTGTCTTAGTTGTGCTTATTTTTACCTATACAATCATGCCACATTTTTTCAAAATGCCTCTGTTTTATGAAAATTATAATTTTTTTGTCTTTGTAAATAGAATTTCATTGTGCCTCTAGAATCACCAAATCAGTGCTCAATTTTTCCTTATCTATATAATTACATGACTTATTTGAGGGATTTCATTAAGCTTTAATATATGAGGATTGAGTGATTACTAGGTTTTTTTTCTAGTTTTACTTATAGAAATATTTTTGGAAATCTGGTAAAATAATGTTTGATAGGTTAGAAACTTGTGGAATTTTTACTATAACATGTGGAACTTGGCCTTAAATTTAAACATAGATATATTTCTATAATTAAATAGAATTTCTATATGATCAAACTCATTTGTGAGATATTATAAATCTTATGAATTTTGGATAGAATGGGAAATTATAATCCCACGGTGGGTATATGAGTAAAGGTAACATGGTGAGTTTCTATAAAAGGATCCAAATCAATAATTTTCATTCACAATGATATGAAAAAATTCATTTTTGGGAAAAAGTAAAATAAAGTGACCCTGTAAAAATGAGATCATTGTGGTGAAGGGAATATTGAAACCATATCAACAATAAAACAATTAGTTTATATGATGACCCATTGAGTTATATCAACAAATTTGAAAGACAATTTTTGGATTGAGGAACCAAGGGTAGACTGAATGTTTTTGTTCCTTTTGTTATGAATTTAATTAATCTTGGGTCTTCTATGTCTATTCTCATTGAGTTATAATTTGAGTCTATATTGATGTATGGGGTAGTGTGATGGACTCACATCGAAGGAATTACAATATTTGGTAAAATAGGTTTTCATGAACATTATTGAATTTTTTTTGGTTTAAACCTTCACGTGATGATAATCATTTACCCTAAAGACGTTATTATTGAACAATTTAAATTAATGAATTTCCAAGGAGTGTACTTTTTATGTTTGGGGGAGTTTTTTGTGGATCCATTTTATCAAATTTTTCCACATATATGTTGATAAGTTAGATTCATTTATACTTATACAATGAGATTATAATGTGGAATTGTTAAATTTGGAAGTAATCTATAGGAGTTATTTATTAATGGAATTTTATAATGAAAATTTCTATTTTGGCTGCTCATTTTATCAAATAATATGATGTTTATGATTTTCCATATTTATAATGTAAACTTATTAATATTATTTAGGAAAAAATATGATATGAAAAATGAACCCAAAATAAAAGAGAAAAATGGATGCACTTCTTGTTCAAGGATGACCATATGGGTCAAATGTAAATCAACATTGGCCTAGAAACATATGAAGTTATGTTCCCTTGAGATGAGTTTTCATCATAGTTTTTCCCACAATTCCTATAAGGCCACAGCCTTAAACCTTACTTATTCTTGAGTTAATACAAGATTACACATTGAGGATCTTTTCAGGTTTAGAGTTTTAAAGAATTAGATCATAAACTTGCATTACATTCCACATTTAAACAAAGTTGTTACATAAAAGATAGTATTCATTTTTTCCCATCAACGGAAACATATTTAAAATAAAACATGGATTATTTCTTGAAACTTCCTTGAAAATATCATCATATCATGTACCTTTCCCTTGACCTATTAAAAACATTTCAAAAACATGGGATGAGCATAAAAAGATCAGTAAGGGATATAAAAATATATGGAAAGGAAACATGAGTACATGTACACATAAGAATCAATGAAATCATACTTTACTCAAAAAACATTAGCACCTTAACATACCTCATAAAATCATGAATAAATCATAGAAATCATAAGACATAAAGGTATCTTGAGGCATTCATAACATTCTTACATAGGGAGTAACCCTCTTGGTTATGTTTGGAATACCCACCACAGTATATTTCCTAAATCTCTTCGGAGAAATCTTAACTTTTCACTCCTCCGCGTTACCCAATGAATTGGAGAGCTATATCGGGATCACCCGCCCTTAGTTTATCACGGAACCACCTGTCTTCATAACAATTCCCAAGAACCATAACATAACCGTATCACATAAAACATGCATAAAGGAAACAAAACATTATCACCTTTTAATCACAAGATATCAATAAAACACATTGATATAAAAACATTATGAAAACCATTTTCAATAGAAAAATAAATGAAATGTAAAACATGGTATTTATTTTTCTTTTAAATAGAAGGTATGGCTTGTAGAGGAAGCTGAAACTCAAATAGCAGTCACGGCGGCGGAGAAGTCGTTGTCGCCGCATATGTATGACAAAAAAATTCCCTTTTTTCATTTAGTAAACGCTTCGTATAAAAATATTCCTTTTGAATAAACACAAAAGTCAAAGGGGTTTATACACCGTATATAAGAAAGTTGTGTATAAAAAAAATATGCCTCAATGAATGGATATTGAGAAGAAGTCCCATAAAAAGACGGTATCCTTGGATTAAGGATAAATCAGTTACATAATTATGTGTGACAAATGAATACATGAAATATTAGTGGATATTAAGTGTAAAACAATCATAGGTTATTCACACATATTCATAGACTGATATATTCAAGTAGTACAAGTTTATCAGAATGAATCAAATTTGGGTTAAGAAGTTCCCTTGCAAAAATTTGACAGCCTAACAGCGTCACTACAAAATTCAGAAAATGATTTGATGACAGATAAAAATGGTATCTCATCACATGGACATAAAATTTAAATCAATAAGGATATATAAGAACATATCCCAACATAATAGTATGTGAATTAAAAGACATAACAAAATAAGTCTTTTAAAAAGAGGAGGGTGAAAGGTTCCCTTACCGACATGGGTGTCTTTCGAGACATGCACCCCGTGAAAGAAGGACAATACTACATTGATGTAAATACTCATAAATAAAATTATATTACATAATGAGTAAAATAATGGGCAGTAGATACACCACTCAATTGAAATTTTGGCAAATGTAGCATAAATATCACAGGAATAAAAGTGAGATGAAAAATCCCTTACGAAAACTCGGCAGCCTAACGACGCCACATAAAACTTCCAAAATGGATTGATGGGAGAAAATAGGGTCTCTAATCATATTAACATAACATTTACAGAAAGAGTAATATAAAATAACATCCCCCAACATAACAAAGAGGATCTTAAAAGAAATGACATAAAGGATAGTATGTAAAAAGAAAGAGAGAGGTTAGATCTCTTACGAAAATTCGGCAGCCTAACGGTGCCACTCAAAACATCCAAAATGGATTGATGAGAGAGAATAGGGTCTCTCATAATATTAACATAAAAATTATATTAAGAGTAATATAAAATAACATCCCAATAACAAGAAGGATGATCTTTAAAAGGAATGGCATAAAAGAGTGTATTTAAAAAGAAAGAGAGTAGGATCCCTTACCTCAAGTCTAACTTGTCCTGTTCATTTCATTATATTCCTGAATAATAAACCATGGTAAATTTATAATTGCCTATGGACCTCCTTTAAAGATTATTATTCAGTTCATATCACATACTATAATGTTATAATAATTGTTTAATAATGTTAGTTCATATCAGACGTTTTTGCCGATGTTTGGTACATGAGTCAAAAATGAACTTGTTTGAAAAATGATTGTCCATGTAGTTATAAGTAAATAATTTCCAGAATAGTATTAATGATTAAAATATAATATATATCCAGTAAATATTCATTTTATACTATTCATTATCATTTGTAGATAAAAAACGAAAAGGACCGTTCATGGAGACGGTAGGCCGTACGTACGCATGAACGCTACTTTCATTTTTTCTTTTCCATATTAATGGAATTAAAAATAAATGATATATATATATTATAATTACAGTGTAATATATATGTTATATAGGTCACATATGTTCATTAATTGCATTCTTTATACATTCCATGTATTGCATGTACGAGTCACATCACTTGAGGGGGCGGTAGTCCATACTTCCTCATATGAAATTATCGCATTTACACAATAGGAAAAGAATAAAGGTATGGTTTAAATATAAAATACAGAATCATATATTAAACATAAATACCATATATATCATATATAAAATACAGTGACATCATAATGGCAACCTTTAAAGGTCTTAAAAGAATATTGAACAATCATCGTTTTGTGAGGCAGAAAATCGCCATCCACAGAAACAATATGTTCTTTAACCATTAGACGAAGGTTTGTGTAAGTGTAGCTCGAATCCTTCTTATAAAAACATCCTAGTATATTTAAGATACTGAATTTGTTACAATAGAAATGAATAAAAATAGATTAGGGGGTTGGAAAAGAAAAATAAAATAAAAGGACACAAGTGAAGACATTACCTTAAAATCGGGTAACTCCCTTTGGTTTGAGCTCAAAGGCTTCCTTAGGAAGACTTCATCCCAAAGTGAGCCTTCAAGGAGTTAGAGAGGGATATGTAGAGACAAAATGGGCTGGGTTTGGCCGAGCCAAAGGCTTTGTATGTGTGGGTAAGGAGGTAGAGGTGGGGGCCTTTTATAAGAGGAGAGGAGGGGCACTCTTGGAAAGTAAATAAATGTTACTTTATTTTAGAATGAGTTTGGGATTTTAATGGTCCCAAATTGATTTTTTTTCTAGGATAAGGTCATAAGGGTTCTAAATACACCCATCCAATAGGTTTTGGACATGTGTAGGTCTTATATTTTACATTATCTTTCAATTTTATTTAAATCGTTAAATAATGAGGTCATCGCTGCATCATCATGATGTCATAAATAATTTAATTTATTTAATGTCTAAAAATTATTAAAAAAAAATACTATGATTTAGTAAATCTTTTTAGATTTCCAATTACTATTTATAGTCAAAATTCGGACTTGTATAACCCCATGAAAAAATTGTTTTAGTAAAACATTTCATGTTTGTGTCATTTTTTCTTTAACATTAAATAAAAAGGTATTTATGTCATTTTCCGACCAAAGTGGCTCCATGGGGTCCCCAAGATGACCCGTGGATTTTCTTGGTCGGCCATGACACATCCAATGAGAGTAGGACATGTTTCTAGGTCATTTCATTTTATTAAAACATTATTCTTACCTTAAACTACACTAATTACCTCTAATCGCGATTAAAAATTTAATAAGTTACTATTCACCAAAAAATTATTCTAATCCAATTGAACCACATTTTACTTCTTAATGACAACCATGTATGACAGATTTTTGAAATTCAAAACACAAAGATGGAAAATTTTCATTTAAACAGAAAATCAGTTTTTATAAGTACCACTTATTGGTTTCACTATCCATCAAAAATTGAAGTTTTTCAGAAAATTACCAAAAATTATCCCTAAGATATATTTGATATTCCGAATTCAAAAATGATTTCTATTTTAGAAAATTAAAAACATATAGGTTTCATTGATTAATTTAATAATTAATTCCCGCTGTCAAAACAAATAGCGTGTTTTTATGAAACAAAATGTATCAAAAGATTGACACTAGTTTAAGTCTGATTTCCAAGTGAAATTAATTCCAACAACAACTATTGGATTAAATGGTAAAAATATATTCTAATTTCACTTTAAAACAATTCAAAATATAATCTAATCATATAAATAAATTAGATTAAAAAGAGGTTTTGAATTAAAATACAACATTTTTCACTATTCATTAAAAATTGATCTTTTTCGGAAAAATACCAAAAATTTACACAAAGTAAATTTTGATGTCCCGATTCTAAAGAAGAATTTTATTTTTTCAAATATAACACATAAAATTTCCAAAAAGTGGATTTAAAAGAGGTTCACCATCAAAAGGCGGTTAATCGACCTTTTAAAGAATATTAGAATGTTTACGCTTAAAATTGGATTCATTCGCATTTTAAATCCTCTAACATTTATTGTAAAAAGTGAAAATATTTGACAAACACATATAATCATTCTATATTTACTTCTGTTCATTCCCGCCATTACAGCGGCTAGGTGTTAACTACTATTTAAAATAATATTATTTTATTATTAGAGTGCAACGTAAGATTCCCAAGAAACTCGTTGTTGCGTGTTGGGTATGCCATCGAGCATAGAGTCCCCATTAAAGTCATATTAATGTTTTATTATCAAATATGGATGAATGTGAAAATTTCATACTCTTTATTTAACTGGGGTGTTACATCCTTCCCCCCTTTTGGGAATTGCGTCCTCGCAATTTTAAAATTGAGCTTGGAAACATCCTTGAAAGTCCCACATCAGAACAAGAGTCGGTAAAAAAATCACTTTAAAATAAAGGAAGATAAGTACATAGGTCACCCGAGTTAACCCATACTAGGATTCCATGTAGGAAAACATGGACATGGAGGAGAAAACATAGGGTCATGTTCTGATGGAGAGTGATAGAAAACATGTTTAGGAGAAAGTTAACCATAAGAAAATCACAAACTTGTGATGGGTTAAATAGTATTCGATTCCCCAGTAGGAAAAGTTAATAGACAAAATTTTTGTCTTAAGTTAATATTCATTGAGGAATTTATTTTTGAGCTTATCTAAATCATAATGAAACATACTTACTTGTCATGTTGACTTTCAACTTTTACTATATTTCTTACAGAAACTCATACTTTCCCCAAAAGAAAAGTATTTAAGAAGACTTGTTCACCTTAAGAGTACTATAATCAATTTCTAGAGAATCACCTAATCCAAAAAAGAGAACTATATACTTCCCATATCTTTAGACCTTAACCAAAACCAAAACCAAAAAGGTTAGTACAAGATCAGATAATCCAGAAAAGGATAACCCTTTATAAAAAGAAAATCTATTCTTAATCTCCAAAATTTGTCCAACAAAACCCAAAATTCAACGAGGACCATTCGATAAACAATTTGTCCATAAAATTATTCAATGTAAAACAAACCAATATTGAAACCCAAATATTTGAAGGATTTACTCACATAGTCTTCCAAGTTTAATTGTAACATTTATATCCAAACAACATCAATTTCTCCTGATGTTTCATATTGAAAAGTAATTAACCTAATCACATATCCTCCATGATATGTTAATCATTTTCATAAATAACCCAAAATCAACTTACTCTTAATTCATAATGTCACCTAACTAAAAATAATAAGTCATAATAACCAGGGACTTCATGTAGTCCAGTGGTAGATGATAAATACCAGTTTCACCTTGGTTGTGGGTTTGATTCCCACAGCTTTGTCCGACACGACGGGTTGTCACACGGTAAGCGTGTTGTCCTTTTTCCAAACTAAATAATTCTCAAATAATTCCCCAAAAAGAGATAAAATCTTCAAATATAATCATAACATATTTTAACCTCATGTTTATCTCATGCCTTTCATTTTCTATAATAACATATAATTACCCATAATTACCTCAAAATTAAGGATCATATAAACCCTAATGGTTACCTTAATAATTATTACCTGAACTTCCACATCGATTGGTCATCTTGTACATGATGCATTACAGAACTTACCAAGGTTCAAATGGTTGATCATGACTCCTTGATAGTTGGTTTAGAAAAACCACGAGTTTCCTTATTGAATCCCCCATTTCATCCAGTCTCTTAATCGGAGAACCACCACAGTTTCCTTCAAACCTATTGTCACTTTGGTGCCCGCAAGATCCATCCATTCACTAAAAACAGAAATGTCAGTGTGAGTATATCAAAAAAACCGTCATGTACTAATGAAGAAGATAAACACTAAGACATACATACTCATTCACTTTATCTAAAACTAGGACTCTTTCTAAAATCCTAACCATTATGTTAATTTCACTTATGCTTAGAGAATACCCTAACCTCTAAATTTATCTAAACCGACCTTTGATACCAACTATAAGGCCCCAGCCTTAAACCTTACTTAATCTTGAGTTAATAAAAGATTACACATTGAGGATATTTTCAGGTTTATAGTTTTAGATAATTAGATCATAAACTTTCATTACATTCCACATTTAAACAAAGTGGTTACATAAAAGATAGTATTAATTTTTTCACATCAACGGAAACATATTTAAAATAAAACATGGATTCTTTCTTGACACTTCCATGACAATATCATCATATCTTGTACCTTTCCCTTGACCTGTGAAAAACATTTCAAAAACATGGGATGATCATAAAAGGCTGAGTAAGGGATATAAAAATATATGGAAAGGAAATATGAGTACATGTACACATAAGAATCAATGAAATCATACATTACTCATAAAACATAAGCACTTTAACATACCTCATCAAATCATGAATAAATCATAGAAATCATAAGACATAAAGGTAACTTGAGGCATTCATAACATTCTTACGTAGGGAGTAACCCTCTTGGTTACGTTTAGAATACCCACCACAGTATATTCCCTAAATCTCTTCGGAGAAACCTTAACGTTTCACTCCTTCATGTTACCCAATGAATTGGAGAGCTATATTGGGCTCACCCGCCATTAGTTTATCACGGAACCACCTGTCTTCATAACAATGCCCAAGAACCATAACATAATTGTATCACATAAAACATGCATAAAGGAAACATAACATTTCCACCTTTCAATTAAAATATATCAATACAAAACATTGATATAAAAACATTATGAAAACCATTTTCAATACCAAAATAAATGAAATGTAAAACATGGTATTTATTTTTCTATTAAGAAGAAGGTATGGCTTGTAGAGGAAGCTGAAACTCAAATAACAGTCATGTTGGCGGAGAAGTAGTTGTCGCCGCATACGTATGACAAAAACATTCCCTTTTTTCATTTAGTAAACTCTTCGTATAAAAAGATTCATTTCGAATAAACTTAAAATTACAAGGGGTTTATACACCTTATAAAAGAAAGTTGTGTATAAAACAAAATATGCCTCAATGAATGGATATTGAGACAAAGTCCCATACAAACACGGTATCCTTGGATTAAGGATAAATCAATTACATAATTATGTGTGACAAATTAATACACGAAATATAAGTGGATATTAAGTGTAAAAAAATCAGAGGTTATTCACACATATTCATAGAACGACATATTCAAGGAGTACAATTTTATCCCAAAGAATCAAATTTGGGTTAAGAAGTTCCCTTGCAAAAATTTGACAGCCTAACAGCGTCACTACAAAATTCAGAAAATGAGTTGATGAGAGATAAAAATGGTATCTCATCACATGGACATAAAATTTAAATCAATAAGGATATAGAAGAACATATCCCAACATAATAGTATGTGAATTAAAAGACATAACAAAAGAAGTCTTTTAAAAAGAGTAGGGTGAAAGGTTCCCTTACCGACATGGGTATCTTTCGAGACATGCACCCCATGAAAGAAGGACAATGAAACATTGATGTAAATACTCATAAATCAAAGTATATTACACAATGAGTAAAATAATGGGCAGTAGATACACCACTCAATGGAAATTGTGGCAAATTTAGCATAAATCTCACGGGAATAAAAGTGAGATGAAACATCCCTTACGAAAACTCGGCAACCTAACGATGCCACTTAAAACTTCCAACATGGATTGATGAGAAAAAATAGGGTCTCTATTCATATTAACATAAAGTGTACAGAAATAGGAATATAAAAGAACATCCCCCATCATAACAAAGAGGAGCTTAAAATAAGTGACATAAAGGAGAGTACTTAAATATAAAGAGAGAGGTTAGATCTCTTACGAAAATTCGGCAGCCTAACGGTGCCACTCAAAACTTCCAAAATGGATTGATGAGAGATAATAGGGTCTCTCATCATATTAAAATAAAAATTACATTAATATTTATATAAAATAACATCCCAATAACAAGAAAGATGAGCTTTAAAATTAATGACATAAAAGAGTGTACTTAAAAAGAAAGAGAGGAGTAGGATCCCTTACCTCAAGTCCGACTTGTCTTGTTCATTTCTTTATATTACTTTATAATAAACTTTGGTCAATTTATAATTACCTAAGGAACTCCTTTAAAAATTATTATTCAGTTCATATCACATATTATAATGTTATAATAATTTTTTAATAATCTTAGTTCATATCAGACATTTTTGTCGATGTTTTGTACATGAGTCAAAAATGAACTTGTTTGAAAAATGATTGTCTATGTAGTTATAAGTAAATAATTTCCATAATAGTATTAATGATTAAAATATCATATATATCCAGTACATATTAATTTTATACTATTCGATAGAATTTGGAGGTAAAAAACGAAAAGCACGGTTCATGGAGACGGTAGACCGTACGTACGCATGAACACTACTTTCATTTTTTCTTTATCATATTAATGGAATTAAAAATAAATGATATATATATATATATATTATAATTCCGGTATAATATATATGTTATATAGGTCACATATGTTCATTAATTTCATTCTTTATACATTCCATGTATTGCATATATGAGTCACATCACTGGAGGGGGCGGTAGTCCACACTTCCTCATATGAAATTATCGCATTTACACAACATGAAAAGAATAAAGGTATGGTTTAAATATAAAATACAGAAGCATATAGTAAACACAAATACCATATATATCATATATAAAATACAGTGACATCATAATGGCCACCTTTAAAGGTGTTAAAAGAATATTGAACAATCATCGTTTCGTGAGGCAGAAAATCGCCAACCACAGAAACAGTATGTTCTTTAACCATTAGACGAAGGTGTGTGTAAGTGTAGCTCGAATCCTTCTTATAAAAATATAATAGTATATTTAAGATACTGGAGTTGTTACAAAATAAATGAATAAAAAGAGTTTAGTGGGTTGGAGAAGCAAAATAAAACAAAAGGACACAAGTGAAGAAATTACTTTAAAATCGGGTAACTCCCTTTGGTTTGAGCTCAAAGGATTCATTGGGAAGACTTATGCCCAATGTGAGGCTTCAAGGAGTTATAGAGGGATGTGGAGAGACAAAATGGGTAGGGTTTGTCCGAGAAAAAGGCTTTGGAAGTGTGGGTATGGAGGTAGAGGTGGGGGACTTTTATAAGAGGAGAGGAGGGGCACTCTTGGAAAGTAAAGAAATGTTACTTTATTTTAGAATGAGTTTCGTATTTTAATGGTCCCAAATTGATGTGTTTCGAGGATAAGGTGATAATGGTTCTAAATCCACCCATCCAATAGGTTTAGGACATGTTTAGGTCTTATATGTTACATTATCTTTCCATTTTATTTAAATCATTGAATTATGAGGTCATCGCTGCATTATCACGATGTCATAAATAATTTAATCTATTTAATGTCTAAAAATTATAAAAAAATACTATGATTTATTAAATATTTTTATCTTTCCAATGACTATTTATATTCAAAAATAGGACTTGTATAACCCCATGTAAAAAGTTTTTTAGTAAAACATCTCATGTTTGTGTCATTTTTACTTTAACATTAAATAAAAAGGTATTTATGTCATTTTCCAACCATAGTGTCTCCATGGGGTCCCCAAGTTGACCCATGGATTTTCTTGGTAGTCCATGACACATCCAATGAGGTTAGTACATGTGTCTAGGTAATTTAATTTTATTAAAACATTATTCTTACCTTAAACTATACTAATTACCTCTAATCGCGATTAAAAACTTAATACGTTACTATTCACCAAAAAAATTATTCTAATCCCATTGAACCACATTTTAATTCTTAATTGCAACCATGTATGTCATATTTTTTAAATTCAAAACACAAAGATGGAAAATTTTCATTTAAACGGAAAATCTGTTTTTATAAGTACCACTTTGTGGTTTCACTATTCATCAAAAATTAAAGTTTTTCAGAAAATTACCAAAAATTCACCCTAAGCTATATTTGCTATTCCGAATTCAAATATGATTTATATTTTAGAAAATTCAAAACATATAGGTTGCATTAATTAATTTAATAATTAATTTTCTCTGTCAAAACAAATAGCGTGTTTTTATGAAACAAAATGTATCAAAAGATTGACACTAGTTTAAGTCTGATTTCAAAGTGAAATTAATTCCAAAGACCACTATTGGATTAAATGGTAAAAATATATTCTAATCTCACTTTAAAAACAATTAAAAAGATAATCTAATCATATAAATAAATTAGATTAAAAAGAGTTTTTGAATTAAAATACACCATTTTTCACTATTCATTAAAAATTGAACTTTTTCGGAAAAATACCAAAAATTTACACAAAGTAAATTTTGATGTCCCGATTTTAAAAAATAATTTTAGTTTTTCAAATATAACACATAAAATTGTCAAAAGTGGATTTAAAATATGTACTCCATCAAAAGGCGGTTAATCAACCTTTTAAAGAACATTAGAATGTTTACGCTTAAAATTGGATTCATTCGCATTTTTAATCCTCTAACATTTATTGTAAAAAGTGAAAATATTTGACTAAAATATATAATCATTTTGCATTTAGTTCTGTTAATTCCCTCCATTACAATGGCTAGGCGTTAACTACTATTTAAAATAATATTATTTTATTATTAGAGTGCAACGTAAGATTCCCAAGAAACTCGTTGTTGTGTGTTGGGTACGCCATCGAGCATAGCGTCCCCTTTAAAGTCATATTAATATTTTATTCTAAAATATGAACGAATGTGAAAATGTAATACTCTTTATTTATATGGGGTGTTACAATTCCACTCTCTTTCGATTTAGATTTGGATAATTCTTTATGTTGTGTCTGACTACGAAGGACCCACTGAGGCTAAATAGGGTTAAGCCTATGTTGTCTTTGTCGATGGGGGAGACCCAATTTTAGGTGACCCACAATGCGAGTGTTACCAATTATTAATCTCAAGTCTTTATAAATTTTACCTCATCCACTAACGGATCCACACCTCAAGCTAAAGGTCCATTATTCACCTTCTATAGTTTATAGACACCATTTTTGAAGGTAAAAGATATCCATTTGAATATAAAATATAGGAGGATGTATTTTCTTCGGAGTGAGATATGTAAGAGCACAAAAATTTTCTTCCTTCTTAGTCTTGTGGTGTCTATAAAACTCAGAGTTTCAAATTTATCATTATTGTATATTGTAAATTGTATGGAAGAGTCCAATCAGATAATACATCATAGTCTAATATGTTGGTAGGATCGACTTTGAGGGGATTTGGGAATATAAGGCTTATCACCGATATGGGAAATGACTGCATGAAGCCCATTCAGATATGTTGGAATAAACTATGTGGGAAATCAAATATGTTAATCAAAAAATCTATGTTGATAAATGTGTACATTATTGGAATTAGATACATCAGAATATATACGTGTATATGAGAGGGTTTGGATATGTAAAAGGCTTTGGTTATGTGGATAATTTTCTACTTCAGTATTTGGTAAGGTAAAATAGATTCAAACACGTTTAAAATCCTATATGTTGAGTAAATTTATACACTATTAAACATATAAGTCATACCAATTGGATATGTGGGGAGATTGGAATACTTTATTCATCCAGACGGTGTTAATGTACACTAGATGGATGAAACTTCTTCTATCAGACATACATATGGAGGCAATCAGTAGTTTTAAATAGGTATGTGAATGTTGGGGTACTTTTTTCTGGAAATATGAGATGATAGAAGATAATTAGTAGAGCTATGTATGGGGATTAAAGAAAAAAGAAAAATTAACAACAACAAAAAGAAGGGAATCCATGTGAACAATGGGGGGGAGAATAAATCTTGTGAACCATGCATTTCAAGAATATTCTTATGAAGCCCTTTTGGGGGGATTCTTTGTTTTTTTTGACATTTACAATTTTATGCTCTTTCCAAAACACTTTCTGAATATATTATGATTCTTTATTGTAATGGTTTGTTAAATTAAAATTGGGTAATGTGGTTGATCTAGTTGGCGCATTTATCCAACTCAACTATAAATAGCTATAGTAATCCACCCTTTTCTTTTAATATGTGTAATTTATGGTCATCAAATCTCCAAAATAGTGAGATATTGTTTTCATTGTTTAATACATTATTACCTTTTCTTCTAGAATCCCAATTGAGGGGAGGGTGGGACTAATAAGGTTGGGTCACTTGGTTTCCTCAATAAGTGGGTAAAGTGGTCTTTATTTGAGAAGTTGATGACTCCATTATCCTACATTTTGGCCATTCAAGAGAGATAGATAACCACTTATTTCTATCCCTATAATAATTGAACATGAGTGGAGGGAAAAAAATAAAAAAAAAACATGTACCTAAATATTCTAGTTTGCAAACCCTGTTACCTTGATCCCTCTCTTGAATTTTAAATTCTCACTAATTTTTCTTCTCTATCCCTTAGTTCTCACCTTTGTCTATCTCTAGTACCCCAGCCTCCATTTCATCATCCTTACCACCATGATTGCACTCACTATTCCTCTCTTATTGTGTGTTTCTGATTTTTCTATTTTCTCTTTTACATGGTCTAATAGAACATAGATTCTATGAAATTTCTTCCCTATTTATTGATCACTACTCACCACTATACTAGTTTTAGTTGGTTTTATAAATTATTAACTTATCTTAGACCCAATGGTGACAAAGGCCTCACATCCACCCTTAACCCATGGGGAATGTGGTATAGTCAAATTGTAACTCCAATAAATACCCATTTCCTAAAATACTCATAGAGGGTTAAGGCTCGCCATGATGAGATTTGGCCCGGAACACACTCGCAACTACCTCCAATGTCCCAAAAATCCTAATTCTTATCTATGTGGACAAACCAAATTGTATAACAAATCCTTTTAAATATTCACAACCTCCTATGATATCATTTTTTCCTAAAAAAGGAAAAATTACCTGGTATATTGTTACCTATAATGGTATTAACATGGAACAAAAGTCATTCTATAACCCCATGGTTTGGTGACTAGCTCATGGAATCATATCAATTACCAAAGGTAATAATCCATCCATATAGAAATGATAAAATAATTGAATATAATCCATTATATATTCTTTATAATAAACATCCCTTAAGGACAACGTTACCATCAATATATAAGTATCCCAAAATCAAAAAAAATCATCTAAAAGAAAAAAAGAAAAAATCATCAAGAAAAAGTCTCTCAAACCATGTGCAACAAGTGGAATATAAATCCATTAGTCATTATCATCAATATAGATTCCCACTGATCATGAAAAAATACTACCTCCAAGTGTATCTCCCCTTTCCTTGGACCTAGAAAAACAAGATCTACACATTATTGAAGTAAAATAACGGGTATAACCTCAACATCATAATAGATAGTCACCAAGTGTTCCGTATACAATTCTATAATAATTAAACCATTTCTGATTTCAATTTAAATATAAATGGAATGGAAATTCACAAATACATTTTAATCCAAAACATTATAAAAAATAATAATATGGATGATATATCAAAATAATATTAAATTAAAATTTATATAATAAATTTATATTAAACAAGTTGACTTAAATAAAGGAGTTATACAAAATTGGATTCATAATCAAATCAAAACAACAATGAACTGTGGTCATAAGCCCTGAGATATGCTAGTTTATTAGATATAGTATCCTCACACTTCTTAATCATCATCATATGTCACATATGTGTTCACACTGTATATTGCTCTAGACATAATGATTTTCAATCAACACCCCAATAGAGTCACATCATAAGAAATCATTGCAAACATAGTTTAGTTATAAATTTCAATATCAATCCATTATTAGGGAGTCATAGTCCTAGTGTTATTGTACTAATTGCCTACTCACTAGTTATACTAACATGTTATTCACTGAATAAATCAATCATTTAATCATTCTTATGAGATTCGTTTAATTCAAAATTAATTCATCATTCAAAATTCAATTACCCAATTTCATGTTCAACATGTCTTTTTAATTTCAAACCAAAATAATGAGGTTTATAAAATTAATTCCATTTCAAATCATATTTCATTTTGTTATAATTTTCTAATGAATCGTTATCAAATCATTTAATCAAATAAAATTTTAATTGAAGCCATGATTTTTCTCAAAATCCACCATAAATTTCAATTCCATTGAAATGGATGTTTTTTTTAAAAAAATCCATTTCCTATAAAAATAAAACATAAAATCATCTCAAAACATCATTTTAAAATAAATCAAAACTCATATCATATTAATCATGCAATTAAGGTTTCAATTTTAGGGTAAATTTCTATGGAAAAACCTACCTTTAATCGTGTGTTCAAACCAAATTAACAGCCACAACAGGAAATGAAATTGATTAATGAAATTGAAGGTGATCAATGAATCAATCCTAGAATCAATATTATTAAATAAAATATTAGTTCTATTAATAACATTAATATATGTTACTCTATATGATGAATATAATATAGTATTAGGGTAATCCGAATGAGATGGTATTAATATACTGTAATGAGATGAAATACAAAATCCAGTGCTTTGATCAATAAAGAGAAGATGTTATAGGGGTCAATTTCACCACTTGAGAGCCTCTAAATAAAAATGGAATCATATTAATGTACATTTAGGGTGATTAGGGGTCAAACTGGAGGTTCCAAGATTTTTAAAAGAAGGTTTTGGGGATTAGAAAACTATGTTCACGGTTTTCCTATTGGTGCTCACAGTTTGAAGTAACCATTTTTCCATACTAGGCTTCTTGATGGGGTTGGTGGTTTGACAACATGGTTAGTTTTACCATTTTCCAAATATTAAACCCCCATTTTACATGTTTAAATGTTTTGTAGGGGTGGAAATATAGTTTTAAAAAACTGTCTTTGAATTGTGTGCCACTCTCTAGACCCTCTAAACACGGTTTACAGTTTATTGGTCCAAATCACATGGTTTCCTTAACTGTGAATATCCCAAAAAACCTATAATTTTTTTCAAAATTCACATGAAATAACTTGATACAATACCCTAACATAAGTATTTCAAAATAATGTTCAATAAGTACCTCAAAGAAGGAAATGGGATGTTACATCTTGTTTTCTCACATATGTATCCTCATTGTTAACAGTAAAGGCTTGGTTGTGGTAGAATACTTACTCCTAGGTATGTTGATGTGTTTTATTATAATAAAACCATGGATTATCATTTAGAACTAACCATATAGGTGATATATATTAATGATATATTCTAGTATAACGGCTTCCCTAGTATTTTAATAGTTATTATCTTCTCATTGTATGGGGCTAACTAGGTGTTGAAGATGGTGAATCCTGTGAGGAGAAGCCTATCGAGATCAAGTAATTCCTGAAGAAGGAGTTGTGTAACGACCCAAACAATTATGAATAAATTTGTATTTATTTTAATTAAATGTATTATGGTCATAGATGACATGTGAACTCCTGTTATTATATCCAATTTAATTTAAATGACTGTTAATTATCATTACCATTGATAATATTGTCATTTAACAGTTGTCACATGACTAGTATAAATATAGTGTTTTAACAAATCCTTTTAGAAGAGACAAGGAATGTTATGGAATAAAACAGTATGATCATTCCCTATGCAGCCCCTTTATCCGAGATTTTGATGGAATTAGAATTTCTTATCTTTTCTCTCGACCAATACCAAGCTGGGATCCAATAACATGCATGACCAAAACTGTGTATGGGAGAAGTTCATGCTCATCGAGACCACTCCCCAAACCATGATCACCGAATGGGCCCATGAAAGCCCCATCATCACACACCTTACTCTTAGAGCATATGATGGTGTAATAAAGGGATGTGTAACAAGACCCTAGAATTATTATTATATATGTTATTTTTCTATATAAAAATAAATATACTTTCATTCTATTGTTGTTACTTTGTAAATTATTTTTAAAGCACAAATAGCATTTTTGGTTCAACTAAGAGATATATTTTTAAAGAATTAATGTATTTTTAAAATAAAAAAAATTCTAATAAAATATAGTTAATAAATTACTTTTATTAAATATAAATGACCATATAATTTTTATGAAGTGAAAAATAATTTTTATTAAAATTTAAAAACTATTTTTCTCAAAACACTACAATTTTCAATAAATGACGGTTTTTATTTTTGAAGTGAAAATTAACATATTTATAAAATAATTTAGCTAAAATTAATATTTTGTAATCAGTATTTCTAAATTATCAAACATTGAATTTTTAATAATTTTCAAAGAGAGTCTAATTTTTGGGTAAAAATTAGATACCTTATAAATATACAGGGTGTTTTATGACATCATAATGGCCCAATAATGGTGTAATAAATACTATAAATGATATATATGTCCAAATATAATTTTTTCCCTTTAGTGTATTGTAATTTTAATTTAATTTTATTTATTTTATAAATCCTTAGTTAATCCTCCAAAACATATAATATAGTTTAAGATTTTAAATCATTTCCTTGAAAGCATAACTCACCTCCACAGAAGGGAAATATTTTAATATATTCGGCCCTAAGACTTATAAAATAATGTATACCACTCCCCTTTTCTAGAAACCATGGGAAAACCCAAGGGATGGTTTCTGGTTTTGAATATTTTATTATGTAGTGTCTAAAACGAAAATAATAAAGAAATATCCCTCCTTTCCTATATAAACCCACCAAAGCTTCCTTTTCTATTCACTCAAAATATATGAAGCTAGACCACCATCTACCCCCCTAATACCTAGAGTCGTTCCAAGGTGCCCTAAATCTCATAAAAATCATCTCCCAAGCCATTGGAGTGACACATCCAAGAAAGGGATCTTCCGCTCCCATCTTTCATCAAGCACTCCTTTTGGGATATGTCTTTTAATTTCAATTTACATATGTTGGGATATATTCATACATACATACCTTAATATCCATTTGATTTATAAATAAATAAATATAACTTGGACTCTCATTAATCCATCCATGATCCTTTATAAATGCCTATTACCATACCAGAATTTCATAAGGGATCCTCACCTTTCTCTCTTCCTTTCAATTAAAGAGCCTTTTTTGAAATCGGTCTAGTGAATTTCAATTGATTATATTATCATTATTTTATTATAAATTACATACTATCCATTTTATGTTATTTTTAAATAGGAATAATTTATCCTCCATCATTTGGACCCTTACATATGTAATTACTATGCCAAAATTCCGTAAGGGATTTCTCTCTCTCTTCTTTTTAACGAGAACCACAATTATTCTATGCCATCAAATTTAAAATTGATTAAGATGGGTTATATTATTACCTATCCCCATTAATTTCCATTTCATGAAAAAATTAAGAGATATCCATTTAACTCTCATCAACACATTTTACGAATTTCTATTCGACGTTGTTATGCTGCTGAAATTACAGTACGCTTTACCATGCCAAAGTCATCGTGTAGGGAATACCATACCAATTTCTCTATCAAGGTTATTCACCTTTATGCTCATATACTTATTTATTTGGTACTTAAATGTATGTATTTTACATTACTTGATCATGTAATAACCTCTTATGTTGAATGAACTCATGTTATATGATCTATGTGTCACACTTATGCATGAAAACAAAATAATTATGAAGGGTGTTCTCTAATAACGCTCCAATGAATTGGGTAAAGTTTACTATCATGATATCTCATGTAAAATGAGGGTATATGCATGACAATTCAAGTGAAATGGGTTTTAACTCATTCTAATTCATGTGAAATGAGGGTTTACTCATGCTAATTCATTTAAAATGGGTTTTTACTCATGCTAAAATCATATTGTATGTTGCTACAACATTTCCATGTTATGATTATCATGTTATATCGTACCATTATATTCATTTTCCTTTATTACTCATTGATATGAATTTTTTAAAATGTATCATTATCCTCATGTTCTTGCATAATTATTCCCTTTCTTTGATTTATACCTCACCCCTTGCTTATAAATTTCCTTAGGTTATCCCATGGAGTGTTAAGTACGAAAGAATGTTGTGGTCATGTCAAATAAGTATTAAATGAATATTTTGTTGTATTTCATGTTTTATGTTATTTAATTTTCCTAATTTCCAAAGATACTATACCCCTCAATATTCTGAGTTTTATTAGGTGAAAATTATGTAACAGAACATATTTAAATGTGTAATAAAGATCATGGTTGTTATAGTTGGTATCAGAGGATAGGATTAGTTTTTTTATTAGTTTTAGAAAAACCTAAAGAAATCCATTTGGGATAATTAAAAGTGTATTAAAACATCTCTAAATTTTTGTTTAGTAGAGATTAAGTGGTTTAAAAAGAAAACATATCCCTATCTGGATACAAACAAGTGGATGTGGCTCTGACACAAATGTATCTAGGGGTAAAACCCAATAAAAACTTCTCTAAACTATACTGGAATGGGAACTGGGGCATAAAAATAGGATTTACATGACTCCTGGTTTGACACTCATGGGGGATATACTTTGGTAAATTCATAATCTCACTACTAACTATTATTATGCTAACACACAAAAATTCCCATAAAATTATATGTTTGGAAGTAGATCATGGATAACATAGACTGGAGCATAAAAAATCATAAGTTAGGGCTATAAATGAAATTTATATGTTATCCATTTAATTTTATTAGATTCCCCATTAGGTGTTCAACTACTTAATATACTCATCCAAAAATTTTCTTTTATTCTATCCAATGGCCAAAAATAGGAGGAATCGTGCAAACAACCGATGCGAAGAGTAGTGTGAGGATTTCCCCAATGAGATACCCAACCCAATGGGAGCATGAATTTCAAACTTTTTCATGATAATATCTTAGTTAACTCATGTTATTAATAGTAACCTGGGTCAGGAAGATCACCCAACCCCCCTAAAAGAGATCCAACCATAGTGGAGAGCTTCATGCTAAAAAGGCCTCCTACTTTCAGTGGATCATCTGATCCCTTAATCATGGAGTAGTGGATCAATTCCATCAAAAATATCTTATATATCCTTCAATGCTCTAAACAAGTGATGTTTCTTCTGGATATTTATCATATGGATGGTGAATCTCATCAATGGTGCACATTGATCAATAATATGAAGCCTAAGGAAGAGACATAAACAACGAAGTGGAAGGAATTCCTGTAAATATTTTTTTGATAAATATTTTCCCTGCACCCTCCATCTTAATATTGAAATATATTTCCTTGAGATTAAGAAAAAGGAAGATGAATATATTGGTAAGTATGAGGAAAAATTCACAATAACTACATTATATGCCTCTGGTATTTTTGTTACCCCCAAATGCAAGGTTCCCCAATTTTTTGGTGGGATAAAACCTAGTCTACAGAAAGACATTTCAATCCATGCCTTTGATAGATATGGAGAAATTTTCTGATGTTCCCACAATGTTGAGATTGAAATCAGTGAATCTCAGAGGTATCATGGGGAAAATAAGCATAAATTGGAATTTAAGTCACGTAGTCTGATGGATAAATCCAGTGGTACTAATAAATTATATCACCATACATGACAAATGTGTGGAAAAAACACCCCAAAAATTGCCTAAGGGGAACTACGAAATTATTTAGGTGTAGAAGGGAAAGGAACTTAAACAATGATTTCTAACAGGAGAAACCCACCAATGTGATAGAGGAAAAAAATTCCCAGGTTTACCTTTAATGAATTTTTTATTGCTACAAATGCAAGGAACTAGAGAAATGTGTGAACCAGTGCCCTAATACAAGGGTTTTTTAAGGAAACTAACAACCTCAAATGCAGCAAGGGTGAGCTTTTGAAAACACTACTACTGATCTGAATCCCAACAAAACAATGTGGTGATAGTTATGATAGTTATTCATTAAAGAATAGCGAATGTACAATTTGATTATTGTTCTACGCATTCCTTTATAACATGAAATTTTAGTAGAAGTATTCAAACATCACCACAAAGAATGGAAGTAGTGATGTTGGTGAAGATAGAAAATTGGTAAATTATTGCATTCCAAGAATATAAACCCTCCCCTGTCATAATTTGTGGATTGAACTTCCTAGAAAAAAATTTCTTACCTTTTTTAGTGGAATTTGATTCAATTCAAGGCATGGATTGGATTTCCCTATATATTTCCAATATAAATTGCCGCAAGAGAGAAATCACTCTCTATATAGGGAATAAACCCCCAATTATATACAACCGAATGGATGAGGAGGAATATTATTTAGAATCATAATATCAAGCAGGGATATTATTGACCTCTGAGCATGTATCTAGCTCAAATGATTGAGTCCAAGAAACAAACGATTATATAAGACATTCCTATTATGATGGAATTAACCGATGTGTTTTTTGAGGAATTTCCTAGTCTTCCTCGTTGCCTAGAGGTCGAATTTTCAATCGAGCTTATACATGGGGCGTTTCCAATATCCAAGAATCCTTATAGGTTGGTTTTTCTAGATCTTTAGTAACTTAAGAAACAACTACAGGAGAATCTAGATAAAGGGTTTATATGCCAATGTTTTTCACCATGGGGTGAACCAGTCCTCTTCATTATGAAGAAGAATGGGTCGATATGACTTTTTATTAATAATCATGAGATCAAAAAAATCCCGATAAATAAAACGTATCCATTAACATGAATTAATGACTTGCTCTATCATCTACGTGGATCACAATACATCGTTTTCATATCACCATAGAGTATATTCATGGGATATAAGAAGAATGGAATGATTTGTCCAAGGTACATTGGCCCTTTTGAAATCCTTGATAGTGTCGGAGCAGTGGCATATCGACCATAACTCCCAAAAAAATATCTCAAGTGCATGATGTATTCCATGTATCACTCTTAAGGAATTACGTCCTAGGACCACCACATGTATTCAATCCAATGGTGGTACCATTGGAGACTAATCTTTCATATGAGGAGTAGCCGATGAAGATCTTAGATCATATAGAAAATGTTATACTCAATAAGATGATTCACATACTCAAGGTACTACGGAGAAACCTCATGTTTGATGAAGCAATATGCGAACTAGAGGAGGTGATGAAGCATAGTTACACCAATCATGTTTTGTGTGGGAAGAGTAAATTTGGATGGTGAAATTTCTTAACAGGGGAAGGTTGTAACGACTTGAAAATTTATGAATAAAATTCTATTTTTTAATTAAATTTATTATTGTTGTAGAAGAAATTTGAACTTATTTTACTATATAAAATTGTATTTAAATTTTTGTTAAGTAACATTACCATTGAAAAAATCACATTTGAATAGTGATCAAATGACTAGTATAAATAAAGGTATTTAACAAATCTTTTGACAAAAAAAAGGAAGTGATGGCCTCAACCAGTAGGATTGTTCCCTATTAAGCCCATTTATCAATGATTATCATGTAGATAGTATTTCTAGGATTTTCAATTGACCAATATCAAGCTAATATCCAACAATATAATCATGATCCAAACTGTTTACGGTACAAGTTCATGCTCAATGAGATGACGACCCAAAACATGTTCACCGAACAGTCCAATGAAATCCCCACCATCACACACATTACTCTTAGGGAATATGATGGTGTAATAAAATGATATGTAACAAGACCCTACCATTATTATTATGTACATTATTTTTTTATAGAATAATTAATATACTTTCATTCTAATATTGTTACTCGGTAAATGATTTTTAAAGACCGAATAGTATTTTTGGTTCAATTATGAAATCTATTTTTAATGAATTAATGGATTTTTAGAATAAATAATATTTTTAGAAAATATTATTATTAATTTAATTTTATTAAATCTAAATAACCATATAATTTTTATGAAGTCAAAATTAATTTTTATTAATGATTAAAAACTATTTTTCTCAAAACCCATCTTATTTCAATAAATGACAATTTTTATATTAGAAGTGAAAATTCACATATTTAGAAAATTATTTAGATAAAATTAATTTTATTTTGGGAATCAGGATGTTGAAATTATCCAATGGTGATTTTTTCATAATTTTCTGAGATAGTATAATTTTGGGTAAAAATTAAATATTGTATAAATATATGGGTTTTTTTATGACATCATAGTGGAAAAAATTTAGTTCTTTATAAATCTGAATTTCATGAATGAAATATCATAAAAATATATGGGTTTTTTGTCATCTCCCCCGCTTATAAAAGGATACCAAATATCCTCTAATCTTAACACATATAAAAACATTTTTTTATACAATATGCCCAAGAATATATTATTTAATTACATCCCGACATCCTAGAGGCATTATTTTTTAAGAATCCCTCCTAAGAAGGATTCAGGTATAAACTGAAAGAAGCTCTCTAAAGAAGAATTATATTTCATAAATGTGCGTATTTTTTTTATTTATTCATCCACTTCATTAAAATAATATAAAAATAATATAATATAATAAAAAATTTATCACATATTTAAATATATATTTTCATTATAACAGAAAAAAATATAACTTTCTCCCCTTCTATCAAATGGGAAATGAAATCGTCAATCACGTGTATGACGGACTACCACCTTTCATACCGATGTAATTCATTTTGCATCACCACCTTTAAACCCTATATATAATTATATATTTTATATAATTATATTATATTTATTAGATTATTATAATTCGTAAATAATGATATCACATATACCTTCTTACCTTCCATTTCTTGGCCGATATGATAACATCGCTTGTGTGTATGGCGGACTACCGCCTTGCAAAGGGATGTCATTTATCTTTCACTTGCACTATATATAGAATGGATTGAGGTTTAAATTAATGAATATAAGTTATATTAATGACCTAAACATAATTATTTAAATATAATATCACATATTTCTTCATACATTCCAATTCATTGGAAAACAATAATGTCACTCGTGCGTACAAGCTGACTACTGCCTCCACATAGTGGCGTGAAATGTTTCTCATTTTATTTATACATGGATGGTAATAAGGATGGTTTTTATTAACATAAGTTCTATATATTAAATATTAATGATTTTTTAATATTTAAATAATATTTTTTGTTCCATCTGTTTAGAAAAATAAAAACAATTTTCATTTGTCCATACAACCTACCATCTCCATAAATGGTATAATTCATTTTCAATCTCTAAATTTTATAGATTAATTTAGAAAACAAGTATAATGAATATATATTATATTTATATCATTTTTAATATTGTTGATACTATGTAACCATGACCAATATAAAATGGCCCAAATTACTAAACCAATCATATGTAAGAAAACCTAGCAATTATCACCTGAAACATTGATTTTAAAAAATAATTGTTAATAAATTTTTATTGAAAGACTATAAGTAAATCTTATATGGTATGAAATATTTGAGTGTAGTTTTATAATATAATTTAAATAAACATATATTTATTATACATGAGGTTCAAACATGTAAGAAGGATATTAGACCTATAATAAGGGTTTCTCGTCTTACTTTTACTTTTGTGAGACATATTTCATATTCACCACTTATTACATTAGTGTGGTTTCTATACTACCTATTTTTTTATTTTATATCATGAATATATTTCCATTCATGGTATATAATTTTTCTTTTGATTTTATTACTTTCATGAGGCTTATGATTCAAAATATACCAACGTGGTAAGAGATTTATGATTCAATCTCATTTAAATTTGGATTGTTTATACATGAATTTCCATCGAAGAAAATTATTTCATAATTATCTAATAAAAAACGTTATTTTTATTATCATCTAGTTATTAATTAAATTCTCATTTAATAGTACCATTTTCTTTTCTTTGGTACATTAAATTATTGTGAAGTTATTTTAAGAAAATTTGACATTATTTCTCTCTTCAATCATACATCCTTTTTTTACTAATAAATTTTTTTTAAATTAAATAAAAAATATTATTATCAATCCCTAAAATATGTATTAATGAAATTTTACACAATTTTTACATTTAAAAAAACAAATGGAATGGAATATTCATGTTCTATTGAAACTTTTCTAATTTTGGATTTTACTGAAAATATGGAAGGAATGCTTTTTAAACTTATACAACATGTATAGAATTCTCTTTCATCATAAATACTCATTTTATTATAGAATATTTTGAAATATTTCATTGTTACCTTCAAAGAAAATTATTTTCAAAATTTTTGTTGAACATTTAGTTATAAAAGTTTATTTTCCAAATTTATAGCATATTTTCCTTAATAATATTTTTAATGGAATTTTATTGAATTTCTATTAATCAATGACATAAAAAATATAATTTATTTTTTATCAAATGGGGATATTTTTTGTTGATTCCATTATAATTATTTATATGGATTTTTTATGATCATTTATTCTAGGAATGTACAATTTTTTGACAATTCACCATATTACATTGGATAATTTATGATTATGTATATTAATTGGGGTAAGTATTGACTTTTTGTATGTTAGATTCTCAATATAAATTTTTATATTGATTATATTTCACCCCTTACATATGTAGAATGAATTAGAATTATTCTGTTTTAGGTGGGGCACAAAATTAACTAGCCCCTCGACGTATTGGTGGGTCTCATGAGACAAATTAGTTGGCTAAATTAAATAGGGTTTTACCTGTAGATTTAATCTATCATGGGAAGTTTCATTGAAGTATATTTGTGATGTATGAAATTATGAATTCCATAATTATGATATTAGTTATTATGATCCACGTAATTATTAAATTATTTTGAATCTCTACGGTTAAGTCTCAATCACGTGTGAATATTTATATGGAAATATTGGATCAGAACTTATTCTAGCCATATTATTCTTAATGTTCCAGTTATTGATTAATTGGAATTTGTTTCGGTTATTTAACATTACTTATTTATTATGCTAATTTATATTATGATAGATTCCATTGTACACATACCATTACTGATAATTTGATGTCACCACTCTCTTATGTTTTAATTTGCATAGGACACCAAAAAAAATTGTCATTGATATGGATGGATATGATAAGGGGAATAATTTTTTACTCAAAAATACTATATTGTATTTCATTATTTCATTATAATTTGAGATTAAAGTACATATCTAGTTCACCATGGATAATAAACTATTTTTCCCTTCATAATTTGATTACATTTTTCATATGATAATGTAATAATGTAACCACTGACTCTAGGCTACTATGTTCTAGATATTTACAAATTTATTACAATATTTCCAACCTTTACACAATGAAATAATTTAATATAATGTTTCCCTTTTAACATAATTTTACCCTTTGGGGATTTGAGTAAATTATAGATGTAAAATCATCAAAAATAATGTCTTAATGATCATATTCTATAGTGATCTTCTTCATGGTTGTGAAATCCACCTCTTTGTACTTCCCTTTTCCCATATACTCATTATCATAATTTCTCATATTTTATATCAAAATTATACTTTATAGGTTATATAATTTCAAATCATTTTGACAATAATCATCCACCGCATAAACATTAATATTAAACTAAGGTGTAATTATTCTCATGATGAGTTTAATGATCTTTATATCTTCTAAAATCTCCCTGAGACCATGCTTGTCTTCCACAAAATTATTCACATAGACTAAAATTTATCAACAAACTCATTGGGATGTATTATCAAGTCCTAAAAACTGTTCCATGAAACCTAAAATTTTGTATCTCAAAATTTTGAATCTCTTTCCTCAATATTTACTAGATTTTACAACATAGAATGTGATTAAATATATGACATCACCTTGGGGTAGATCGTATTGCATAAATATTCTCTTAAGTACTTTATTCCTTCGGAATCAATATCTAATTATCATTGATCTACTTCTAATAATGATTCACTTCCCATATGAGCTAAAATTCCATTCCTTGTTATTATAAACACATCCATACCTAATGATCAGAAATATTGTTTCATCTGATCAGAAATAGGGGAAAGACCATAATTAGATAAAAAAAGTCCATAAATAATATAGTATTTACATTGGGGTTCTAGGACCCTCCATCATAATATTATCTTCTTTGGTTTACTACCTCACGGCCTTATTTTCTAGAAGAGCTCACTTCCCAATAGGGGGGTCACTTCTACTTTCTATGAAAAGGCCTTATAATGGGGAGGGTAATACGGGTCTTATATATCATTCCCAAGTCCACTCTAGTATTTTTTGTGGGACAAAGAAAAAGGTGCCATGGCATGACACCATGAAAACCCTATAGCCAGCAACATTCACAATAGGGAATTCTTTTTCATTCATTTGGGACACCAAAAATCCCCCCTCAGTGATTTTCCTTTGAATAAGAGGTTTCATTCATCCATTGATACCAATTTAGGGTCTAAATTGGGTCTATAAGACCCTCCATCACAATATTAACTGCTTTGGTTGACTACCCCATGTCTATATTTCTCAGCAAGGCTTACTACCCACCAGGTGGTTCACTACCCATCCCTCTCAGAAAAGGTATTATGATAGAGAGGAGATCATCTGGGACATATATTCTATTAAAAACTATTACATGACTAATGTGGAGTCAAAGGCATCATTGTGTGACACCCACGGTTCTGGCCATGACACCCTACAGCCAATAGCCCTTTAATTTGGAACAATTTTATCACCCATTTCACATCACTGTTGATGAACTAGATTTGTTTCTAATTCTATAGAGATAATATAATGTGGAATTGTTAAATTTGGAAAAAATATGCTATAATTTTCTATTCATTTAATCTTATAATGAAGATTTATGAATTTGGGGTCCTAATTGATCTAAGCTACAACAGTTAATATTTTTCCATTTTTATCTTGTAAACTTATTGAATTTTTTATGAAAAATTTTCAGACATACAATTAATTTAAAAATAAAGTGATAAATTGTTTCTCTTTTAATTCATGGATGATCATTTGGGTTGACTGTATGTTTCAATTTTCCTAGAAACATATAAAATCTGAGTTCCCCTAAGCTATGTTTGCAATTGAAATTTTCCAATATTTACACTCTCTATAGATTTTGATTTGGAGAAGCTTGTATTTGTGGCCAACCATGAAGGAAACATTAAGGATTAAGAGGGAAAAGCCTTTACTGCCTTTTTGATATAAGAATCCCTATTTAATGTGACGCATAACACAAGAATTACCAATATCTATTATCATATCTAATGAAATTTGAAATGATCCATTCAAGGATCCACACCTCCTACTAAAGGTTGATGTAGCACCTCCCATGCATATTAGAAACCATTTTTATGGTTGATGAAAGCCTTTTAAATATATGATAGATGATGATGCATTTTTTCAAGAGTTAGTTAAGTAGGGGAATTTTAAAGTTCATCCTACTTACTCATGCAATGCATCTACTACACAACATTTATAATTTGGTGATAAGATAGGTTTGTAGTTGTAGATAAGAGACCAATCGTCTATATTAAAAAAGTAAAATACATTGGAAGGATCATCTTTGTGGGGATTTGGGTACGTATAATATATCACCTATGTGGGAAATAGCCACGTGATGCCTAATTAGATACGATGGAATTAGATACATGGGAAATCATGTACATTGATAAAACTTCCTACATCAATAAACAAGTACATGGTGGGAATAAGATATGTTGAAATTTGCTACATGAGACCAAAAAAACATGAGGGAGTTCAACTATGTAAAATGATTCGGCTTTGTGGAAAATTAACTCTGACAGTATTCGGTTATGTTGATGATATTCTTATATGTGATAAATCATGTACATCAATTACATAGCTAAATCACTAAACACATACATTGTTCAAATTGGATATGTGAGATGATTTGGCTATATCATTCATACTAACAGTGGTAATGTACGCTGGATAGAGGACAAATATTTCATCAGACATACATATTGAAGCTAGATGCAGTTTTGATCAGGGAGGTGACAGTTGGAGTACTTATATTAGGAAGAAGGTTTTATCATAAGGAAGGTAGGATGTCTCTAGATGGGGATTAAAGAAAAAAGGAAAATGAAAAAAAAAAGTAAGGACGGTTGGGAGAATGATTGGGTGAAGATGAAGGATGGTGAACCAATCATTTCAAGAACATTTTTATTAATCCCTTAATGGGGGTGAATCTTTTTTCTATATTCAATTATTACCCAATTTCTTAAAAAAAATATGAATATATTAAACTTTTCTTTTTTGATAGTTTAATATATTCAAATTGTGGAATGTGGTTTAGATGGATGGCACATTTATCCCACTCAGGTGGTAGGTATTTCTAGAGTCCAACCTTTTCTCATTAGATGAGTAATTTATGGTCATGAACTATATAAATATAGATTGAGATAGTTTTTTGTTTCATTCATTATTACATTGTATTTTGTAAGTTTATATGAGGTTAGTTCAGGCCTTACAAGGTTGGGTCACCTGTTTCCCTAAATGAGTGTGTCATGTAGTATTTTATTGTGAAACTAAAAAATCCTTTCATCGAAAGTCATACCATTTAAGAGAACTAGATATCCATTTTTCCAGGTCCTGTAGTGACTAAACTTGAATGGAGGGATAAAATATAAAAAAAACATATATAATATATTCATCTAACCATGTTTTCTTATTCCCTGTCATTAATTTTTCAATTTTGATAAGTGTTATTCTCTTTTGGTTAGTGCTCACTTGTTTATGTCTCATATCCTGCAGTCTTAATTCCATCAACCTCATCACCATAATTTCACTCACCATTGAAATATTATTGTCTACTTCTAATTTTTTAAACTTTTACTTGGTATCACATAGCACACCTTATACGGAAGTACTTCCCAATGGATATAAACCTACTCACCACTACACTAGTTTAAGTTGGATTTATAAATTATTTATTTTTAACAGGCCCAGTGATGACCATGGACTCATGGAAGCATTTCATCATTATTTCCAGGGAAGGTCATGTACGAAAAATAAAAAAAGGGATAAAAACAAAATATCATTTTTGTAGTATTGCAATGGGAGAAAATGAAAACTCATTCAGCACTTGACAGCCAACATGAATTCATCCCTAAAATAAAGAAAAATATGAGTGCTTTGAAAATTAAGAAGAAGTCATCTATAAAGAACCCTGGGGAGAACCTAATCAATCAAAATAATAAAAATATAAATGAGGATAGAAATTTCATCCGTCCTCCAATTGGAAAAAAATAATTGATTGGGTGAGGCTTATGTAGTTTTAGGTGATAACAGTGTAAAATAATCCATAATATATATAGAATACTCCAAGATCATGGAATTATAAGATTATTAAATCCCACCTATAAATGCTACCATCCTACCAAGGATTACCTAATGAGTAATCACTGGAATTCATCATGGGTTTTTGTGAAACAGTGAAATATATTCCACTTAGAGGATTAAGTGATGTGGAATTGAAATTAAGGCTGTTTCAATTTAAATCGAAATGAAATTAAAATTTGAAATTACAAAAATTGGATGAATACATCTTTGATGCATTGGATTAAAGTTATATTTCAATTTTCATGAAGTTATACCTGTGGAGAATTATTTTAAAAATAGGTCATAAGATCAATTATTTATTACAAAATGAAAGTGAATTGTTTCATGAAGCTTGATATAGGTTCCAAATATTACTTATATAGTGTCCCAACCATCAATATACACCAAAATTTATCATGGATACCTTTTTTAATAATCATACATTCTACCACCAAACCTTAGGTGACCAGCCATTTGGAGAAGATTTCTCTGAAAAAATATCAAAAGAGATGAAATATATTTTCAAAAATTTAGCACAAAATAAAAAACACAATTTTTTTAAAATGAGAACCATTGTTAGGAAGAAAACCACACCCACTCACCAAGATGAAACTTAGTATTCATTTTCATATAAGGAAAATGTTGAACACACTCTGAGGGAACAAATAATTTAGTGTGGGATGTTTGCGAATTCATATTCCTTCTACACAATCTTTGATATGTCTACCCAAGTCCTATTTAATACTAATATTGATGGTAATTACCCAATGATGATGAAAATAGATGATCATTTATCCAATAACCACAACTAAGGATACTATAATCATCATAACCTATCTTGGATGTAGTATAGAGTGTTGATACATATTGGTCCCCATCTTTTGAATATAATAGGAAGTAGTTCTAACCACTATCAAGGGATGATCCATCAAGTTCACAAGATGAGGTTAGAGGAATATTTCATTAGATGATGTTTATGTTTCATGAGAAGAAAGAGAAAAATGATTTTTATATGGCACAAAAAGAATCCAGGTTTCAAAATCTAGAGATCCATATTTGTTAGTTAGTAAGGAATGATGATTGTATAGATAGTGGGAAGCTACCAAGCACCAATGAGTTTAATCCTAAACATCATTTCATGGTATTCACTACTTTTAATGATCATCAAACTTATGAGGTAGTCAATCCCAGTCGAAAATTCACCCCTAAAAACCATCCTAAATCTATAGAACATAATTTTGAATCTAACTAGTCTTAAAATGTATACAGTCTTACTTAAGGTCATCCATAGACTATTATAACTTCTAAAAATCACAATATGGAAACCTAATAACAATAGACACTATAATAATGAAAAATATTTTAAATTAAGCGAAGGTGTACCTATAGTAGTGTGGAATTTTTCCCTAATCATTATATTCCCATAAAGGTCAAAAGGGAAAATTAGGATTCTGGATTGTTCAATTCTCTATGGTTTATCAAGAAACTGATTTTGGATATACCATTTCCTAAATCTCCCATTCAAATCCTTTCATGTCTAAAAAATCACAAGAAAATCTATAATGTAAGAAAAACTTGAAGAATTTTCTACCCATAGACTCACATAAGAGTGTAGTACAGTATTTAAGAACATGATATCTCCATGTTTAATTACATATATGATCATGGTACGTGTATTAATTTTATTCCTTTAGCTTTTTTTCCTATAATTGAGAAAATTATATCTAAAACCCACAATAGAAGTTTTTCAACTTATTGATCAATCCATTACCCATTGAGTAGGTGGAAAAGATTACTCTCTAGTTTGAGTTCATAAGCTCTTTTTTCTCACAAATTTTTTCATTTTGGATATGGAATATAACCATGTAGAACCTATTATTCTTGGATATCCCTTTTTTCTACTAGGAGGTAGAAATTGGTTTTTTAAATGGAAAACTATTTTTCATCCATAGTTAATAAATGGAGTAATTTAATGTTTTCAAAAATATTAAAGAACCACACCCAACCCATATCATACAAAAATATGGATTTCATCATGGTGACGAATTTATATATTAGGAGGAAGAATATTTTTAAGGATGCTTAAGGGAATTAACGACAATACTATGTAACATGAATAAACTATCATATGAATTAGTAAGACCATGGGCAAGGATACCTTTGATGATTATGAATGGGAATTCCTAGGTAACATAGTTTAATTTTATAAAAAACAAATTTTAACCCCACCCAAGGACCCCACATTAGATTAGTACTTTTTTAACCCTAAAGTTATATATAGGAATCTTTCAACAAGTCATTTTTAAGAGAAAACATGAGTAATTCATACCCCTAAACTCCAATTTTCTTACCCCAAGTAATTTTTATACCACCATAGATCTCAAATTGTTACATGTTCACAAGAAGTATGTATTTTGGAGAGAAGACTGAAATTTAATAGACATCATTTCTTATGAAATAGAAGTGTGTGAAGAGTAAAAAATTCTTTTTATTATGATATATTTTAGGTATGTTATTAGATGGTTTATTACTAACATCAATGGTATAAGTTCATCATTTTTCATTCACAAATTTCCAATGAAATATAATTATCTTCCAAAGGTGAAAGAACAAATAAGGCTCAATATGAACATAAAGGAAGTTGTTAGAGAAGAATTTTTTCAACTCCTTGATACTAGAATTATATTTCAAATTAAATAAATCCCATTGGTAATCCCTATTCACGAGGTTTCTAATAAGAGTATAGTTATTGTGATCTCCATCTAGATGAATGAATAGATTAAAATTTGAAATGAAAAAATAGAGGGTGTGAATTATAACAACCCAACTCTTTAGTAAACATTAATAAAATATTTATTATATAAAATAATACATATAAAACATAGATTATTAAGATTTATAGTTTATTTTTGGAAATTAGATACAGTACATAACAACGTAAAACATGAAAATAAACATTTTTATTGAAAACATATTTAACATGACCGAAACATTCCATCGTACTTAACACTGCATGGGATAACCTAAAGAAATACATAAAAATTAGTGATTATTAAATCCCTATAAGTGAATAAACAAGTAAAAAAATGAGGAATAAAATACATGTTAGAAAATAGGACTATCATTGGAACATAATAGGTACATGAATAATAAGGCATGATATATCATGATAATCATAAAATAAAAAATGTGGAAATAACTTAAAACATTTCATCATAAACATAGGTCAAGGATAAACCCTCCAAGACATCACAATGAACCTTGTAACATAATGAAATATGGTAAAACCTCTATTCCAACATGATGTATCATGATAATAAACATTATCCAATGCATTGGAGCACTATCAAGGCACACCCTTCATAATAATTTCATTATCATGCTTAAGTGTACCACATATATCATATAAGATGGACTCAATGAACATAATAATTCATTACATGATAATGGAATGAAGAATAAATAAATTTATGTCTATAATAAATAATTATATCAGTATAAAGTCTAATACCCTTGATAAGAGTATGGGTATCGTATGCATTAAACAATTATTTTTTCATGGAAAATCGTGGTGCAATTTCAGCAGCATAAAAGCATCATATATAAATTTATAAAATGGGTTGATGATAGTGAAAGTGGCGTATCTTCATTTGAAATTAGAATTTATTGTAATATTGGCATGTTAACACATTCCCAAATATAACTAATTGGATGAAAAATGTGTAACAATGTAATAAAACATTGAAAAAAAAGGAGAACAGAAAAAACCCTTGCAACATTTCGGTATGGAAACAAGTGTCTATAAAGGTTCATAGGATGAATAAATGAGAGTAAAATGGGATCTCATAATTTATAATTAAAATTTATAGTAATTGGTATTTTTAATAATCATATCCTAATTTAAGAAAATTCAAATTAAAAGGCATATCATTAAATGGGTTCTTGATAAAAGAGGTGAGTGGAAGATATAATTCCCTTATGGAATTTCGGTATAGTAATGACATAGGTATCGGTGAAAATGGGAAAAAATAAATGGTATCTCATTAAAATAACATTAATTTTATAGTAATTGAATCATGTTAAATGAATTAAAGTATAACCAATTAAAATTATAGAGACTAATTTAAAGAAAGATTCTTGACTTGAAAAAAATATAGGAAGGTGAGAATTATTTACTAGAGTTTGTGACTCCAATGGAATGGGAGGGACTTATTTAAGTCCTATTGAAACCTTGTGAGGAATATATGGAGTGTATTTTAGAGTTCTTTCATGATATAAAGAGTTTGAGTGAAGATAAATTAGAGCTTGGTGGGGTTATATTTGAAAAGAGGGGGGTTTATTTATTATTTTGGTTTTTGACACTACATAATAAAATATTCAAAATCACAAACCCTACCATTGTTTTCCCCATGGTTACATAAGAAGTAAAGTTTTTTACATTATTTTATAAGTACATGGTCTGAGTATAATAAAATAATGCTCTTTATTATTTGGAGGTGATTCACACTCCCAAAGAACTGAATTTAAAATCATAACATATATTATAAGTATCGCATGATTCATTAAAGATCCATAAAATAAATCAAATAAACATAAAATTAAATTTTTAAATGTAAAATATATATTTGGATGAATATACCTTATATAGTATTAATTACATCATTATTAGGTCATTATGATGTCATAAAACACACCATATATTTGTATAATATTTAATTTTTACCCAAAAAATTGACACTCTTAGAAAATTACGAAGAAATCATTGTAAGATAATTTAGAAATATTTATAAAAAATAATATTCATTTTATTAAAATAATTTTATAAATATGTGAAATTTCACTTTAAAAAATAAAAACTGACATTTATTGGGAATGACTGGTTTTTTAGAATAACATTTTTTGAACCCATATAAAATTTATATTTCACTTCATAAAAATTATTTGTTCATATATATTCAATAAAAGATATTTAATGATAATATTTTATTAAAATATTATTTATTTCAAAACTAAATTAATTAATTACATGAATTTTAATATTAACTAAAAATACAGTTTGTGCTTTATTGAATCAAAAATAAAAAACATTTATAAAGTAACAATAATATGTTGAAAATATATTCTTTATTCTGTAAAAAAATAATGTAAAAATTCATATTGCTAGTGTCTTGATACATATCCCTTTAATACACTAGAATACACAATAAGAGTATGGTGCGTGATGGTGGGGCTTCCATGGGGTTGTTTGGCGAACATGGTTTGGGATGTGATCTCAATGACCTTGAATTTCTCCCAAAAATGGTATCACTCATGCTTAAGTTATTTGATCTCACCTTGGGAATAGTCTAGGGAAAATCCTATATATTATATCTCCCTCAAAATATTTGATAAATTGTTACTGTGGAGTACGATCCTACTGGTTGAGGACATCACTTCCATTTTATATGGAAATTTGATTTGGGAAAACCATGTATTTTTAGTAATCATTTGATCAATGTTCAGTAGTTTTATTATCAATGGTAAAGGTAATTAATGATCATTTAAATACAACTGGATATAAAAAAACAAAATAACTGCATGTTTTTTCTATAACTATAAGACATTTTATTTAATAAAAAAGGGTAAGTCTATTCATAATAGTTTATGTCATTACAATATTCCCCCTTTTAGAAACTTTACCCTCAAATTTTTATTTTCCCTCACTAAAATAGATTAGTGTAACAGTGCTTCATCACTTCCTCTAGTTTCAACATTTCTTCTTTAAAGTTGTAGTTTTCAACATGACTTTGATGAGGGGCATTGTTTTATTTTTTAAAACTCTTTCCCTATGATCTAAGATCTTCACTAGATTCTCCTCATATGAAATTTCATTCTCCAATGGTATAACCTATGGATTTAGTACATGTGAGGGGTCTAGTATGTACTTTCTCAAGAAGAATACATGGAATAATTCATGTACTTGGGATAGGTTCGGTGGGAGTGCTAGTCGATATGACACTGCTCCAATGAGATCAAGGATCTCAGAAGGATTGTTGTACCTTAGACTATGCTTTCCCATATTCCGAAATATCATCACTATCTTCCATAGAGATATATAGAGGAAGACCCTATCTCTAACATCAAACTCTAGGTCACGTTGATGATTGTCAGCATATCTATTTTGTCGACTCTAGGAAACAATGATTTACTGCTGAATGGTCTTAACCTTCTCCACCATTTCCTCAACCATTTTTGAACCTAGATGTTTTTTTCCCAACTTCATCTCAACTATATGGTGTTTCACACCTCTTCCCATAAAGGCCTTCATAGTGATGCATTTGGATGCTTGATTTAAAACTATTATTGTAAGATAACTCGACTAGAGGGAGATGTTGGTTTTATATTCCTTTGTAGTCAATTTAGAATGCTCTCAACATGTACTCAAATATTTGGACATTCTACTCAGATGGGCCATCAGTTTGTGGCTGATAAGTCATAATGAAGTATAGCACTATGTTTAGAGAATGATAGAGACTTTTCCAAAACATATAGGTTAATCTTGGATCTCAATTAGACACAACCGATAGTGGTACTCCATGAATCCTTACCACTTTATTTATGTATATCATTTCCAGTTGATCCAGTGAGAAATGATCTTGAATCATAATGAAGTGTGTTGTCATTGTAATATGATCAACAATAAATCAGATATAATTGTTTCTTTTGGATGGATTTTGACATTCAGTGACAAATCCATGGTGATGTTTTCCCATTCCCATGTTCGTATGGGTAATGGTTGCATCATACCCTTACACGTATGCCTTTAATCCTTCACTTGATGACATACATGGACCGTTGATGTATATTCAGTGATCTTCATCCTATTTTTGTGCCACCAACAGTGATCTTGCATATCATGATACATATTTGTGTTTCTTAGGTTAATGGAAAAAGTAAAACTATGTGCATCATCAAATAGATTCAAAATTAACAAAAGATTTGATGGAAAACATTGTCTTGACCCAAGTATCTCAATTCCTTATTCATTGAAACTGAACTCCAAGGATTTCCTTTTTCTTATAATTTCCACTTTATTCTGAATTCCCACATCATATTTTTTATCATACTTTATCCTATCAATAATAGATGTATTAGAAATCATTTCTTAAAGGATTGATGATGTTCCTTCCTTTATGATTCACATGTCCATCATGTTAAAATTTAAGAAGATATAATCCTTCTAAATTATCATTGATGAATGATTTTTTTGATCCTTTCTACTTATATTATCTTCCACTTTGTTAGCGTTCCCATGATGATATTGAGATGTCGTAATCCATCATGAGATCTGACCATCTTCATTGGAACATATTCAACTCATTCAGTTTAAATATATATATTTCTAAATTTTTGATCCATATATATTTCACACTTCTCCCCAAAGAGATAATGCTTCCAAATTTTTAAATTGAAGTTCACCACTTCAAACTCTAGATCATGCGTGGGATATTTTTCTCATGAATTTTCAAATACCTTGAAGCATAGGATATGAATGTTTCATTTCTCCTCATCACATAGATCAATCCCTTATTCTAAGAATATCTAAATATTATGAAATGTTCCCCATTTGTGTTTAGTGTGATAGTAGAGGAAGTTTTTAGCCTCATTTTCAACTACATGAATCTTTCTTCACATTCATCATTCCCAGAAAATTGGACAACATTTTGAGTTATCTTGGTAAGAGGGTTTTACAATCATGATAAATTTATCACAAATTTGAAATAATATCTAGCTTAGCAATGGAAACTATGAATATCTATTACAAATATTGGCCTCACCATTCCATCAATTTCATTTTTCAATGAAGGATCCAATGATATTCCATTTCTTGGGAGGATATTACCCAATAATGATACTTCCTTTAACCAGCACTCAAACTTTTTGTACTTTTCAAATAAATTCTCCATTATTAAGGTCTTTATAACCATGTTCATATTCTCCTCATGTTCCTCCTTGGTTTTGGAAGATATTATAATATCATCTATAAATACTACCATGAATTTGTTGAGGTAATTTCTAAATAATCTATTCATCATGTCCATAATGATTTTTTGATTATTAGTGATTCTAAATGGAATAAGTATGAACCCATAGTGCCCATACCTCATAAAAAAAGATATCTTGTGGATATTCCCCTTGATTACCCTAACATTTTAATATTCCAACTGCAGATCTACCTTGGATAAGTATTTTTCTCCATGTATCTGATCGAACAAGTCATAAATCCATGTAAAAGGATAATTGTTTTTTATTTTGATCATGATAAGAACACTAAAATCAATGTCAAGGCATATTGACCCATCCTTCCTGTTGATGAAGAGGACCGGTGCACCCCATGGTGATTCAATTTGACATATGAATCCTTTATCTGGATTCTCCAATAGTTGTTTATTTAGTTCCTCATGTCCCACAACATCCATCCTATATAATGTTTTGGATATTGGAAATTCCCTAGGTATAAGATCGATTGAAAATTAAACCTCTCTGCTAGGGGTAAGTCTATGGAATTTCTTAGGAAACACATCATCATATTCCCTCACAATAGGCATGTCTTTGAGGATGATCCTTTACATAGATTCAATCATTTGAGGTAGATACTCTTTCTCATAGGGAAATAATATCCATGCTTGGGATGATGGTTCTAAAGAAGATTCATCCTCCTCCTTACACTTGTATAGAATCATAGGTAGATTCTCCATGTAGAGAGTGATTTTCTTCTCATTGAAATTTATTTTTGCTCTATATAGGGAAATCCAATCCATGCCTAGAATTACATAAAATTACACCAAAGGGGTATGAAAAGGTTTTTTTAGAATTCTGTCCCAAAAAAATTGATAGGGGTGGAGTTTTATACTTGGGATAAAATAATTATCCCATTTTCCATTTTCACTAACATCTCTAATTCCATGATTTGTATTGGTTTTTGAATAGTTCTACAAAACAGTCATGTTATGAAGGAATGCATAGAACTAGAATCAAATAGTATGTTTGATATTCATGAATGAATAATTACCATACCTATCACCACTTCATTTTTGGGATTCACTTCAGTGGTATTGATGTAAAAAATCTTTCCCTTTCAGCATTGTTGGTTGTTGGATGCCTTTGAAAAACCTTGTCTTATTTCACTAGTTCGCAAAGTGCCACAGTTCTTTGGAGTTGATGCAGTGAACAATGCATTGTGGGTTAAACAGGGAATTCCTTTCCTCTGTCACATTGTGGGTTTCTCCTATATATAATCATTGTCCTGGTATCCTTCTCTTCCATACCTAAATCATTTCCTTAATCCCCTTAGGCAACTTCTAAGGTACTTTATTCCACAACTTTGAGAAGTGGGATGTTGAAATTTCTCACCACCATTGGATTTATACATCGGACCACCAAAATTAAACTCCACTTTCCACCTCTTGTCCCCATAATACCCTTGGGATTATACAATCTCCATTTCAACTTTGAGGGAACATTGTAAAATTTCTTCATAGTTATCAAATTCATGGATCACCAATGATTTTTCTAGACTAGGATTTAGCCCACTAAAGAAGTGATCAACTTTGTATTCAGAGGTAATGAAAAAATAGTAGTCATATCGTTCAATTATTGTGGAGTTTTACTCATACTCCCCAATATATTTTTCATCTTTTTTCTTGAGTTTAAGTAAATATCATTCCATTTTATGAAAGAAAAGTGTGAGGAAAATATTTTTCAATAAACATTTTCTGAAATTATTTCCACTCCTTGTTTTGATCTCTTCCTCAGGCTTCATATTATTTATCAATTTCCTCCACTAATAAACCTCTCCCTACATACAATAAATATCCTAAATAACCTTTTCATGTTCAAAATGTTGAAGGATGGAGATGATCTTATCAATGGGTTTTATCCATTGTTCTGTGATTAAGGAATGATATGATCCATTAAAAGTAAGATTTCTATGTCATATAAAGCTCTAGATTGTGGTTTTTTCTCTCTTAGGGGTGTTTGGGAACAACTCTTCATCCAGGTATCTATTTAGAACATAATCTAGTTGAGAGAATATTATGATAAAAAATTTATTTTTGTTCCCATCAGATTCGAAATCTTTTCGGGGAAGTCATCACATTGCCCTTCACACCAGTTGTTAGCTCGATTACTCATATTACCAGCCATTTACTTGAATAAAAAAGGAAATTAAAGATGATTGTCTTAAAAAATTAAACACGTAAATGGGAATACAATTACATTTAAGGGATAACTTATAAATTTAATAATTCTCCTTAACTTATGAATTTCTAGACTTCAATATATATTATCCATGATATATTTCCTAACATATATTCTTGTGTGATTTTTTCCTTAATAATGGTTCATGATGAGCTAATGATTTTTGAAAAATATATCCTCCATGAGTGTTAAACAAAGGGGGCAGTAAGGCCCATTTTTTTGTACTAGAGTACCCTGAGTCAAGCGTGGAAAATCTTGTCGTACTTGTTACTCCTAGGTACATCTATTCCAGAACCACATCCACTTTTAGTATCCATATAGGGATGTATTTTATTGATAAACCACTTACTCTGTAGTAACAAAAATTTATGGATGTTTTATTATCATTTTTATTATCCCAAAATCATTTTCTAGAGTTCTCTAATCTTAAGGATTTTTCTAGACATTTCTAATCGTAATCCCATAAACAATTAAATCTATCCTATGATACCCACTATAACAACCTAGACCTTTTTTACACATTAATATATGATTTATTATATAAAATTATACTTAATAAAACATTGAAGATCGAGAGTTCTAGTGTATTTGGTAAATTAGGTACATTTCATAACAAGTTAAAACATGAAGAGAAACATATTTATTGAAAACTTATTTACCATTACCAAAACAGTCCTTCATACTTAACACTACATTGGATGACCTGAGGATGTACATAAGAAAGGGGTGATCAATAAATCCCACTAAGAGAATAAATAAGGAATAATATGAGAAAGAAAATAAATTTTAGTCAATTGACATATCAATGTATCATAATAGGAACATGAATAAAAATGAATGATATAGCCGGATAATAATAACATGGAAAATGTGGAAACACATAAAAGACTGCATCATAAATATAGGTCAAGGCTAGATCATACAACTCATCATGGTGTAAAAAGTCCCATAAAGGAATCAGGTAAACCTCGTATACCATCATGACATATCATGATACTAAACACTACCCAATGCATTGGAGCGCTATCAGGGATCACCCTTCATAATCATTTCATTCTCATGCTTAAGTGTTCCACATAGATCATATAACATGGATTAAATGAAAATCATAATTTTTTATATGATAATGGAATGTGGAATACATACAGGTAAGTCTCTAATCAATAATTATATGTGCATAAAGATAAATACACTTGATATAGAAATTGGTATGGCATTCACTACACAATTATTTTGACATTGAAAATCATGGTGATATTTTAGCAGTATAACATCATCATATAGAAATTTATAAAATGGGTAGATGTTGGGAAAAAATCCTTCAAAGTTACATTGATAAATTTTTGGCTTTATTTTTTTATTGTAAAGTGTGATTCCATGGTTAGTTATGGAGTCCAAAGATATTTTTTAAAATCTATGTTGAAAACGAACCATGAAAAATGAATGTATTATTTGGAGATGGTACAAAACGTATGTATACATTGTGGTATTATTGTCGTATATGAGATGAGAAATGAGGAAATTGAGTATATGGAAGAAGGTAATTCCAAGTAAGTGGCATTCAAGGCCATGAAGAAGCTCACCAATGAAGATTCTCAGAAAAAAATAATAGAAAATTGAGGTGATGTTATTATTTTCCTCAAATCTACAAATAGGAAAAGGAATGTTCAAAGGGAAACAACCACATAGTTACTTAAGATGTAGAAAAGTTAGTTATCTTGTATCAAGGTTCTACAAGAAGTTCCAAGAAAATTATGAGGATGAAGTTGAAATCGAAATGAAGAATTCATTATCCTATGGTAAAAGAAAGAAAAATTTTAGGAAAAATTTATTTATTAAAAATAATATTTTCTCATAAGAATGTGACAATTAAGATAAATATGAGTTTGAAGAGATATAGAAATACAAATATCATGGATAAAATGATATGGTGGATGTTGTCAGTAGTGCTCAGAAAAAATAATAAACCAATATTAATAAAGAATAAGTTGAAGGAGGAGTTGATTTGTAGGCTGAGATGGAGGACTCTCTATAAGAGATAGATGTTTGCAGAGCCAAAATAAATAAATTCAACAAAGTGGCTTGTGATTCCAAACTATATATGCAGAAAAAAAAGAGAAGTCTAAGCTGATAGAAAAAATTAAAAAAATTAATTATCCAACACCAAAGAGCTCAAAAAATTTGATGAGTATAAGCTCAGAATTGAGGAACAGAAATTTGAAAATTATAATTTGACTAACAATTGAATGGATCAAATAAAATTTATTGAAGAACTTGAAGAGGGTGATTTCATTATATAATTGAAATTTAAGTATTAAGAAAAAATATTAACTCTCAATGTGACATCAGAAAAGCAGATCATTCAAATTAAGGAAAAGTTGAAAGTGGGGCACAGAGGTCTAGTAAAACAAAATAAATAGTCAAATCTAAATAATAAGGATGGTACGGTGATTGATCAAAAATAGAAAGTAGTCATGGTTGAAGTCAAACCACAAGAACCCACTCCATGTTTGAATATTGACAAGGGAATAACGTATGATCATACATTTTATAGAACCCAAGGGACATCTAGTGGTGTATAAGTGTCAAACTACATCAGGTGTTATTGCAGTATAAAGATGGGACACTCAAAAAATGTGTGTTTCTCAGACAGAAGATATTGAAGGGCACAATAGTAGTAGTGGCATTCAAATAGAGCTTGGTAATATAGAATATATTCGGAGGGAAATTTCTTTTGGTGTGATGGATTTGGGCACATAGACATATATTGTACATAAACCATGAACAGAAATGTGCCAAAGAAGAAACAAAATGGTTACAACCAGAAAATCAAAGAATCAAGTAGTGAGATGAAAAAGAAAAATCGATTTAAAGCTCTTTAGGATGATGCTGATCAATAATATTCTGAGGGAGATCAAGGATATTAATATATATTGAGTATGAAGTAAAAAAACATGTATTAAAAAGAAAACACAAGAGAAGGTAGTGGTTGTAGAAATTACCCTTTAAGCATCAGATTATTCTGATGCATGGATCCTTGATAGTGATTGCCCATCCCATATGAAAGGTAATAAGAATATTGTTAGATGCATAAAATATGAAAAATAAGGAGTTTCCAAATTTTTAAATGACAATGTCCTAAAGATAATTGGCTTCCGAAATTCCGGGTTTGGGGGTAATGAAATGAGATATGTTGGTGTCTTAGTAATAGAATCTCTCAGTCACAACATTCTTAGTGTTAGTCAACTATGTGAATCAGAGCATTCTATAAGATTTAATAAGAATATTTTTATTGTAAATAGATGATATGGTGTATTTGTTCAATAATGAAAAATGAAAAATTTAAATTTATACCTTATATGTGGGGAAGAAGATATCTTCTTTTTATCCAGGGAGGAATAAATCGAGCTATGTAATAAACAACTTGGCCATATTTTCCATCCATTACTGGAAGATCTTGTAATGTGTGATTTATCTAGGGACCTCCCTAACATATCATGTGATCATACTCATATGTGTGATTCCAATCAATAAGGGAATATCATTAGAAATTCATACAAGGAATAGAAACAAAATTCAAAAAGAGTGAATGAATTTGTGCATGCTGATGTATGTGATCCTGTCTCACCAAGACCCATTAATGTGAAGTGATATTATTTAATTTTCATTGATTATTGTAGCATAATTGTATAGTTATGTGTCATTTCCCATAAGTATTATGTGATTAGTGGGATAAAACTGTATCAGTGGGGATCTGAAAAGATTCTTAGGAAGAAGCTTCTGATGTTTCATAATGAAAATGGTATGGAATTAAAAACATTCATGTAGAAGAATATCTCTGGAAACACGATATAAGGCATCAAGTTTTATTAGTGAGAACTCCTCAACATATTTTATTAGTTGAGAGGATAAATTGGATCATCAACAACATGTCCATAACAATGCTTACTAAAAAGGATCTGCCAGATAAATTCTGGAAGGAAGAATCCATAACATCACTATAGATTTTTAGTTGGGATCTGTTGTGTATAAAGGAAGTAAATAATCTATTTGAGATGTTTTGTGGAAAGAATCCATCATTAAAATACATTAAAATATTTTTAATTATGTTCTTTATTATCAACACAGATAAACATAAGAAATTTGAGTCATGTGAAGATGAGGGGATATTCCTTAGCTACTCAGGAAAAAGAAAATCATATAAATGATTTAATAAGGGGCTGGTAAAATTATTTTAATGCAATGATGTCACTATAGATGAAGATGAATAGAATAGTCAAAAACGTAGTGAACAGTTCCTAATTAATGTGATTAAGAGTTAATAAATATAGGGGGAAAGTGGAAAATACTAAATCAAAAAAAAGATATTAATAATGAGGAAGAGGAATTCAAGTCTGTATTTGTGAAGAAGTAAATTATTTGTTCTAAAATTAATATTAAAAATATCATTGGTGATCAAAAAGTGAGAATTCAAACAAAAAGAATGAATTCATTACATTATACATAATTCCTATCTTAGGTAGAGCCTAAATGTTTTGTCGATATAGCTAGAGATGAAAACTATGTTCATGAAATGAATGAAAATATAGAAAAAATTGAGAAAAATCAAATGTGGGTGATTGTTTCGAGGAAAACAGATAAGAAATTCATCAGGAATAAATGGATCTTCCACAATAAGATGAATAAAGATGTCACAGTGATTCGAAACAAAGTGTGTCTTGTGTTAAAATGGTACTCCCAAATATTGGGTATTGATGTTGATGAGGCATGTTCACAAATTGCACGGTTGGAGACAATCAGGTTATTTTTTTCCATTTCAGTGCAATGAAAGTTCAAATTTTAACATATGGATATCAATTCATCATTTCTAAATGTCATTTTAAAAGAATAAGATTATATTGAGTAGCCAGATGGTTTTCTAATTCATCAATATGAGAACAACGTTCTTCAGTTATAGAAGGTGTTATATGGATTAAGGAAAGCACTGAGATCATGGTATTCAATACAAGATCATGATATTAAGAATATCAACATTCAGCGTGGTGGAGATGATTATAATATCTATGTCAATAATGAAAAAAATCAATGGATGATGCTGCTGTTATATGTTGATGAAATAATATTTGGTGGATCAGATAAATCATAGTATAGATAGTTATCTGAATTGATGAAAAATGAATTCTAAATTTCTAGGGTTGGTGAAATGAAATTTTTTCCTTAGGTTTAAAGGTGACACAAGGAAATAATGGACCATTAATAACTCAATCCAAATATGCCAAGGATATCGTGAGAAGATTTAGAATAGATAATTAAAGGATATGAAAACTTCTGTATCTACCTAGATGAAATTATCTATGGATAATGAGGGAAACGCGATTAATTTCACATAGTATAGAAAAATCATTGGAATCATATTGCACTTAATAGCATCATGAACATAAATTATCTTTTCTACATGTAAAGCAGTGCGGTAACAAAGAAATCCCAAATAAATCCACATGCTTTCAGTAAAAATAATACATCAGTATATCAAGGACACTATGGATTTAAGTTTGATGTATAATGACAAATCTCAGCTAGAGTTATAGGGATATACAAAAGCTTATTGGTCTAAATCAATAGATGATAGAAAATCAACATCATGATGTAATTTCTTTCTTGGTGTATTTTATTTTTATTGGATAATAAAGAAAGAATATTTTATTTAATTGAGCATCACAGAAGCTAAATATACTGCATCCACTCTAGCTTACACACAGTTATTATGGATAAAGTAGTGTCTTGGGAATATGAGGGTTGAATTGACGTCTATGATCATAATTAAATTTTATAATTAAAGTTCTATAAATATTATAAAATCTATCATGCATTTCACAAGGGAAAGGCACTTTGAAATCAAATATCATTTTATCATGGATAAGGTGGAGCAAGGTAATGTGAAGTTGGATTATGTGCCTACATAACTACAGGATGCATACATTCTGATAAAAGCCTTAGCAAAAGAAGTTTTTTAGAGGCATTACATTCTCTGGGAGTTCATTCTATTCCTATAATTGAAAAAGTATGGATGTGGGACCCCCCTCCCAGAGGTATGATGTGTTTTACCATAAAGTTTTGATCTATATTTTTAACCTATTAAAGACCAAAAAAGAGTGACATTTTGGTTTGTTGATAAAGGGGGAGAAATTATACCTATTAAAATGGAGAAAATTTCTTAGTCAGGAGACAAGGAGAAGCTGGTAGGTGGAGCAGCAAGATTGGGGGAGCAGTGAGACAGGGGGAGTATTATATATAACGATGCTTGAAGTGATCGATTAATGGTTACATATCATGACAGATCAGGTTTGTGATGAAAAAAGAAGAGTGATTTTAGAATCAAATGAAGTGATTCATTGATGAACATTGCATTATACACTTGTTTATCATGTCGAGCATGGCTCATGTGGGATAAGAGTGTGTGATGATTAAATATTTGATCACTATCTGAATTGCATGAAGTGAATTGTTGTAGAATATGGATGAATCTATAAAGAGGTATCAAATTATGAAATATTGGTCAACAAATCTAAAGGGGTGAATTTTTAGGAAAAAAACCTCAAGGTAACGTTGAATAATTTTTTGGGTTGATTGTTTTTTTAAAAAAAATGGGTTTCCATTGTAAGTTGTTTAGTCCATAGATATTTTTTAAAATCTATGATGAAAAAGAACCATAAAAAGGAATGGATGATCTGGAGGTGGTAAAAAAGAATGTATAAAAGGTGGAGCTATTTTCTATTGTTTGCCAAATTTTTGGGTTTTAAAAATGGAGAATGAAGAAAAGTGTTTTTGGAAAAGGGATTTTCATGCCAGTGTTAAGGAGACTTGGAATTTTGTGTTCCATGTATGATTCGAGATTAAAACATCAAAATATGGAAATTGAAAGAAGTGTGTTCATGTTTTGGAGTGTCGCACAAGGTGATTTGGGTGATAGAGGATTGGGAGAATGGACTAGCACATTTGGGGGAAAGTTTTGTGCCATGTGCTCAGGGTCACCAAATTGACAATAAATATACGACTACCTCCCCTATTTCATTGAATCTCAACACTTATAGAAAATTGGATCAATATTCATACAAGTGGTGAGGGAGATCAATTATAAAGTTATTTATAAGTTACATACCAAATGATAGTTGTGTTCCAATTGTGAGTTGGGTGTAAAATGGTGTTTTTCGTGCAAGTTGTGAGTTTAAGAAGGTCATGTTGCGCAAGTTTTGAGTAACACAGAAGTTGGTTATATGTGAAAAAGGTAACACTTGTGGTTCATTATTAAAGTATCACTCAATTCAACCTAGGGGTGCATGAAATTTAGAAGTTTACCAATACACCTATGGTAAATATTTATTCATCTGTGGATAAAATTGGGACATCAATAGAGCATATACATACAGTGGAGGACGCATTTATTTGAGATAATGTAGGGACCTACAAGTATACAAACTATTATTGGATCTTCTAAAGAATAATTGATCAAAATTCAGTGGAGGGAGTAGTTGAATTTCAAATTCAAATTATTTGTAAACCAGGAGGGACACTAAATCTGCTCTGAACATTGTAAACAACATTACACTTTTAGTGGATTTGTTACATCAGTACATTACAATTGTATGCTCCTTGGACGTATCCCAATGAGGCTGAACCAAGTAAAATTTGTGTCTCATTTGAATGATTTAATTTCTATTCATATATTCTTATGAGAAAGAGAGAAAATTGTTTTTTTTATAATGAAACATGGTCTAAAGGGGCATTGGTTTTAATCTGTCATACCCTTATTCCACCCCCCACCCTTCTCAGGGTATTTGACATAGTGGGACTAACAGTTGATGAGAGCGAAAGGTTTATATAATCATTTGTACAAAGGATTTATAGAATTAGAGACATGGTATGACATTCCACATTATAAGGAATTGGGAATGGAAGTTGTAACATAGTAAATAAACATTAAATAAAGTGGAGAAAGTAAAGAACCCTTACAAAATTTCAACATGGTAACGGGTGTGCATAAAGTTTAATTGGAGGGGTAAATGAAATTTAAATGGTATATCATAATTTATAAATAAAATGGACAATAATGGGGATAAGGAATAATCATATCCCAACATAAAAAATGGAAATTAAAAAAACTAACATTAAAGGAGTTCTTAACAAAATACGGGAGTGGAAGATGAGGTTCCCTTATAGAATTTTGGAATAGTAACAGCTTAGGTAAGGGTAAAAATTGGAGATTATAAATGGTATATCATTAAAATAACATTAATTGGAAATTAAGGGAATCATATTAAATTAATTACAATATACCCAATTGAAATTATAAACACTAATTTCAAGGAATATTCTTGAACTGAAAGATATAGAGGACGGTGAGGATCCCTTACTGGAGTGTGTGACTCAAAATGGCTTGGGAAGGGATTATTGAAAGTTTGGGGGAACCTTGGGAGGTCTCTAAGGAGTATAAAATAGAGTTTGGTCATGCTATAAGAGTTTGAGTGAAGATAAATGGGAACTTGTGTGGTTTTATATAGGAATAGAAGGGGATTTATTTATTATTTTGGTTTTGAACACTACATAATAAAATAATAAAAACCACAAACCATCCCATGGTTTCTTCCAAATGGAAGTGTATCACATTATTTTATAATTTCATGTTCTAAATTTAAAAATATAATGCCCTTTTCTTATGTGGGGGTTAGTTACACTCTCAAATAAATGATTTTAAAATATTAAAATATACTATAAATATTGTAGGATTCACTAAGGCTTTATAAAATAAATGTAAAATTACATTATTTTTAAGGAAAAACATATATTTTTATAAGTATTCCTTTTTTAGTATTTATTACTTCCTTATTGAGACATTATGATGTCATTAAACACACCGTATATTTATACGGTATTTAATTTTTACCCAAAAATTTGACAGTCTCACAAAAATTATAAAAAGCACACTGTTAGATAATTTCAATGTAATAATTACAAAAATAATATTAATTTTATATATATAATTTTCTATAAATTTTAATTTTTTCTTTTAAAAATAAAAAACTGTCATTTATTGAAAATAACGATTTTTGGAGAATAACATTTTTTAAACCCGTATAAAAATTACATTTGGCTTCTTAAAAATTATATTATCATCTATATTCAATAAAAGTTATTTAAGGATAATATTTTGAAATATATTATTTATTACAAAAAATCTATTATTTAATTAATTGGATTTTAATATTAACCAAAAATAAATTTTTTTCTTTAATTAATCAAAAATAAAAATCATTTATAAAGTAATAATAATGTGATGAAAATATATTAATTATTTGATAAAAAATAATTAATATATTAATATTTCTTGTGTCTTGATACACATCCATTTAATACACCAACATACACACAAACATTAAGCTACACGATGGTGGGGCTTTCATGGGGTCGATTGGTGAAAATGGTTTGGGATGTGATCTCAATGATCTTGAACTTCCCCCATTAACAGTTTTGCTCATACATAATTTTTTGGATCTCAGCATGGTCTTGGTCTATGGAAATTCAAAAATATGATATCTCTCTTAAAATCTCTTATAAATGGGCTTCATAGAGTGTGATCCTACTGTTATATTCCATCACATCCATTATATTTTCCAAAAGGATTTATTAGAAAAATATACTTATACTAGTCATGTAATCATTATTCAACAACTATATTATCAACTATAAAGATACATAATGATCTTTTACATCCAATTTTATATAATAAAACAAGATAAGTACAATTGTTTTCAATAACCATAAGACATTTAATTAAATAAAATTGTGGAATTTTACTCATAATAGTCTGGGTCATTACATGAAATGACTATAGAAAACACAAATCGGCTACTAGAAATGACCATGTTCAAATTTATATTTTAAATCACATAATGGGAGGATTTATTGGAATAATTTTTTTTTGATTCATCGGTGGTTTTGGTGGTTACAATCAGATTCCTTTTGCACCATAGGACCAAGATAAAACCACATTCACTTGTCCATTTGGGATGTTTTCTTACAAAATAATTCCTTTTGGTTTGTGGGGTACTCTGGCTACATCCCAATATTTGATGATAGATACATTCTATAATATTATTGACATATATTTCTAAGTATTCATGGATGACTTCTCCATAGTGGGTTTATATTTTAAAAACTATTTAATGAAAATGGAATCTACATTGAAAAGATGTGAAGAGACAAACCTAATGTTGAATTGGGGAAAATTTTATTTCATGGTAATTGAATGGATTTTTTTGGGTCAAAATAATAACATGAAAGGACTAGAGGTCAATATTGCTAAAATTGAACTCATCCAAAAGATACCTCCACCTAAAAATTTCAAGTGCATCAGATGTTTTTTAGGACATGTTGGTTTCTATAATAGATTCATCAAATATTTTTATTAGATCGCTGAAATAATTATTTCTATTCTTGTTAAAAATGCCCAATTTATTTTTGATGATAAATGTTTGAAATTTTTAACTTTCTTAAGGAAAAGCATAGATATTTACACATTAACACTTCTCTAAACAAGGAGATACCTTTTTGAATTCATGTGTGGTGTATGTGAAATTATGGTGGAATCCAATTTGGCCAATATAATGAAAATAATTTGTATATTTTCTATTATACTTGTAGATTTCTTAATGAGGCTCAACTTTGTTACACTACAATGAAGAATGATCTTTTTTGTAGTGTGTTTTCATTGGAAAAATTTATGAAATTTCTGATTGGTTCGAAAAGAATTTTTTTCTATAATCATCTGACTATAAGTATCTATTTTCTAGGAATGAAACTAATCCTCACCTGATGATATGGATGTTATAGCTTCATGAATTTGATTTAGTTATCGAGGAAAAACATGGTAATGAAAATCTCATGGATAATAATTTGTATAGCCTTCCTAATATCATAAAAAATGCGATGATTGATAAAAATATACTTTTCTATATGAAATTTTTTTCCTAGTTTCTAAAAATATTGCTCGATGTTTTTCTAACATTGTTAAATTTCCTACTTATAGAATTATACCTAGAGAATTTTCTTATAACCAAAGGAAAAAAATTATCTCAAATATTACATACTTTTTCTAAGTTGATCCTCTATTGTTTAAATGAAATTTTGATGGCATAGAGTAAATATGTGTTCTAGAGGAAGAAATGTTTCCCATTCTAGAGTGTTTTTATTCATATTCATGGGGTGGACACCATGGTACTATGAAAACTACTAAAAACGTCCAAAAATATGGATTTAACTATATTATACTATTTAAAAATTCTGAAAGTCAATTTTTATGGTGTGATCAATTTTTATGAATTGGTAATGTGGGAAGAAAGCATCAGTTATCCTATAAAGGTATTTTGGAAGTTGAAATATTTTATATTTAAGAAATGGACTTCATGGGTCCTTTTACTTCATCCTATGGAAATGAATTTTTTTGTGGTTTATTATGTTTCATAGTGGGTTGATGGAGTTACTCATCTAAATAACCAAGCTAGTAGTGTGATCCTGTTTTTCAAAAAGATTATCTCTTTCAGTTTTAGTATTCCATGGGCTTTTATCACTAATAACAGGAGTTATGTTAAGAACTAAAAGTCCAAATATTTGGGGGAAATGTGCGAATGTGAAAAAAATGATACATCATTTCATCCACAACCTAGTATCCATGATAAATTATTTAATAGGGAGTTGAAACAAATCATAGAGATTGTTTTCAATAGATTAATTAAGGATTAATCATTAATATTAGTTGTTGTACTATGGGATTATTAGATGGCCATAAAAATTACAATTTATATGTCTCCATATCATATTCTCCTTGGAAATAATTTTAACATTCCTATGGGGATATAATATAAATATTTTTTATAATTTAAATCCTATAATCTCAATTTTTAATCTTTTAGAGAAATATTATTTCTTTAATTAAGTAACCATGATGACATTAGAAGGGAACCTTTTGAAAATTCTAGAATCTATAAGGAAAGGACCAAGGAATTTCATGATTATCAAATTCACAATAAGAACATTAATGTGGGGTATAAGTTCCTTATCTTAAATTCTAGGCTAAATTCAATCCCTATTAAACATAGATCCATGTGGTCAGACCCATTCATAATTTTATGTTTGTTAATATATGGGGTATTGGAATTAGTTGGACATGATCACATTATATTTTGAGTTAATGGTTAGTGAGTGAAGTGTTACTATGAGGAAAATCCAAAGGATTTGGCTACATTAATTCACCTTTATAACTAAACCATATATGATTTAAAATTCTAGTTGAACACTCTAAACTCAATGCTTCATGGGAGTCAACCAATGGTTCTTTGTTTTTTTATTTTCTTTTTTTCTTCATTGTTTTCCCTCATTCCACTTAATGAATTTTGAAATCCTTTATCCCCCATTATTTTATATATATACATATCAACCAAAGGATTTAATTTTGGAGAAGATATATTCACACTTTAACTAAACTCTAATGATCAAACTTCTATACTGGGGGAGCTTTTCATTAATTATACCAATTTATTTCTTCTTATTGCTGGACACTAAGTGTGGGGGCATCCAACTAGAATTTCTAAATGAATTTTGATTCTTGATTTTTTTACATGATTTTTTTGAGTTTAATTGATATTTTTTTTGATATAACAATGAAAATCATGATCTTTAAAAACCAATGTTTTTTTCAAAAACTGATTGGATGTGTTGAAATTGTGCCGGTTTGAATAATAATGTTCCCCATTCAAAAAAATCATTGAACTATTTAAATGAACATTCATTTTGAAATTAAATTATTCTTTACATTATGATTCATCATTGGGGAAAATGTTCGGTTTAATTTGTGGTTGGTAGGGAAATTTATGTGTCTTAATGGTGCTTATTTTTACCTGTCCAATCACCCCAAATTTTTTCAAAATGCCTCTATATTATGGAAATTATAATTGTTTTTTTTCTTTTAAATAGAATTTCATTGTGCCTTTATAATCAACAAATCATTGCTCAATGTTTCCTTCTTTGGATAATTCCATGGCTTATTTGAGGGATTTCATTAAGCTTGAAGTTATGAGGATTGAGTGATTACTATGTTTTTTTCCAGTTTTACTTCTAGAAATATTTATGGAAATCTGGTAAAATGATGTTTGATAGGTTATAAACATGTGGAATATTTACTATATCATGTGGAACTTTGCTTTAAATTTAAACATAGATACATTTATATAATGAAATAGAATTTCTATGTGATCAAACTCATTTGTGAGATATTATAAATCCTATGAATTTAGGGTAGAATGGGAAATTATAATCCCACAGTGGGTATATGAGTAAAGGTAACATGGTGAGTTTCTATAAAAAGATCAAAATCAATAATTTTCATTCACACTGATATGAAAAAAATTCAGTTCTGGGAAAAAATAAAATAATGTGACCCTGTGAAAATGAGCTCATTGTGGTGAGGGGAATATTGAACCCATATCAACAAGGAAACAATTAGTGTATATGATGACCCATTGAGTTATATCAACAAATTTGAAAGTCAAATTTTGGATTGAGGAACCTAGGGAAGAGTGAATTTTTTTTCCTTTTGTTATGAATTTAATTAATCTTGGGTCTTCTTTGTCTATTATCATTGAGTTAGAATTTGAGTCTATATTAAATTATGGGGTAGTGTGATGGAATCACATAGAAGGAATTACAATATTTTTTAAAATATATTTTAATGAGCATCATTGAGTTGTTTTATGGTTTAAACCTTAACGTGATGATAATCATTTACCCTTAAGACTTTGTTATTGAACCATTTAAATTAATGAATTTCCCATGATTGTATGTTTTATGTTTGGGGGAGTTTCTTGTGGATCCATTTTATCAAATTTTCCACGTATATGATGATAAATTAGATTCATTTATACTTATACATTGAGATTATAATGTGGAATTGTTAAATTTGGAACAAATCTATTTGAATTTTTTATTTATTAAATTTTATAATGAAAATGTATATTTTGGGTGCTCATTTTATCAAATAATATGATGTTTAAGATTTTCCATCTTTATAATGAAAACTTATTAACATGGTTTAAGAAAAAATATAATATGAAAAATGAACCCAAAATAAAATAGAAAAATGGACGCACTTCTTGTTCAAGAATGATCATGTGGGTCAAATGTAAATCAATATTGTCCTAGAAACATATGAAGTTATGTTCCCTAGAGCCGAGTTTTTAGCATAAATTTTCCCACAATTCCACTCTGTCTTGATTTATATTTTGAGAATGCTTTATGTTGTGTCTGACTGCAAAGGACCCACTGATGCTAAATAGGGTTAAGCCTATGTTGTCTTTATCGATGTGGGAGACCCTATTTTAGGTGGCCCACAATGCGAGTGTTACCAATTCTTGGGCTCGAGTCTTTATAAATTTTACCTAATCCACTAATGGATCCACACCTCCAGCTAAAGGTCCATTATTCACCTCCTATAATTGATGGACATCATTTTTTGAATGTAGAAGATTTCCATTTAAATATAAAATATAGGAGGATGTATTTTCTTAGGAGTGAGCTCTGTAAGAGCACAAAAATGTTCAAACTTCTTAGTCTTGTGGTGTCTTTATCACTCAGTGTTTCGAATTTTTCATTATTATATGTTGTAAATTGTATGGAAGAGTACAATTAGATAATACATCATAGTCTAAAATGTTGGTAAGATCAACTTTGAAGGGATTTGGGAATGTAAGACTTATCACCTATATGGTAAATGACTACATGAAGCCCAATCATATATGTTTGAATAAACTATGTGGGAAATCAAATATGTTAATCAAAATATCTATGTCAATAAATGTGTACATTATTGGGATTAGATACATCAGAATATAAATGTGTATGTGAGGGAGTTTGTATATGTAAAAGGCTTTGGTTATGTGGATAATTTTCTACTTCAGTATTTGATTACGTCAAATAGATTCAACCTAGTGATAAATCCTATATGTTGAGTGAATTCCTACACTATTAAACATGTATGTCGTACCAATTCGATATGTGGGGAGATTGGACTACTTTATTCATCCAGATGGTGTTAATGTACACTAGATTGATGGAACATCTTCTATGAGACCTACATATGGAGGCCATCAGTAGTTTTAAATAGGTATGTGAATGTTGCTGTACTTTTTTCTGGAAATATGAGCTAATAGAAGAGAATTAGTAGAGTTATGTACGGGAATTAAAGAAAAAAGAAAAAATAACAACAACAAAAATAAGGGAATCCATGTGAACAATGGGGGGAGAAGAAAGCTGGTGAACCGTTCATTTCAAGAAGATTCTTCTGAATCCCTTTCTGGGGGGATTCTTTGTTTTTTTGACATTTACAATTTTACTCTATTTCCAAAACACTTTCTGAATATATTATGATTCTCTATTGTAATGGTTGGTTAAATTAAAATTGGGGAAGGTGGTTGATCTAGTTGGCACATTTGTCCAACTCAACTATAAATAACTATATTAATCCACCCTTTTCTCGTGATATGAGTAATTTATGGTCATAAATCTCCAAAATAGTGAGATATTGTTTGGGTTGTTTAATTCATTATTACCTTTTCTTCTAGAATCCCAATTGAGAGGAGGGTGGGCCTTATAAGGTTGGGTAACATTGTTTCCTCAATAAGTGGGTAAAGTGGTCTGTATTTGAGAAGTTGATGACTCCATTATCCTACATGTTGGCCATTCAAGAGAGCTGGCTAGCCACTTTTTTCTATCCCTATAATAATTTAACATGAGTGTAGGTAAAAAAATAAAAAAACATGTACCTAAATATTCTAGATTGCAAACCCTGTTCCCTTGATCCCTCTCTTGAATTTTAAATGCTCACTAATTTTTCTAATCTATCCCTTAGTTCTCACCTTTGTCTATCTGTAGTACCCCAGCCTCCATTCCATCATCCTTACTACCATGATTTCACTCACTATTCCTCTCTTATTATGTGTTTCTGATTTTTTTCTATTTTCTCATTTACATGGTCAAATAAAACATATATTCTATGAAATTTCATCCCTATTGATTGAACACTACTCACCACTATACTAGTTTTATTAGGTTTTATAAATTATTAACTTATCTTGGACCCAGTGGTGACGAAGGCCTCACAACCACCCTTAACCCATGGGTAATGTGGTATAGTCTAATCGTAACTCCAATAAATACCCCTTTCCTAGAACACCCCTGGAGGGTTAAGGCTCGCCATGATGAGATTTGGCTAGGAACACACTCACAACTACCTCCAATGTCCCAGAAATCCTAATTCTTATCTATGTGGACAAACAAAATTGTATACTGAATCCTGTGAAATATTCACAACCTCCTATGATATCATTTTTTCCTAAACAATGAAAAATTACCTAGTATATTGTTACCTAGAATGGTACTAACATGGAACTAAAGTCATTCTATAACCCCATGGTTTCATTACTAGATCATGGAATCATATCAATGACCAAAGGTAATAATCCATCCATATAAAAATGATAAAATAATTGAATATAATCAATTACATATTCTTTATAACAAAAATCCCTTAAGGAAAAAGTTACCATTAATATATAAGTATCCCAAATTCAAAAAAAATCAACTAAAAGAAAAAAAGGAAAAATCATCAAGAACAAGTCTCTCAAACCATGTGCAACAAGTGGAATATAAATCCATTAGTCACTGTCATGAATATAAATTCCCACTGATCAAGAACAAATACTACCTCCAAGTGGATATTCCCTTTCATTGGACCTAGAAAAACAAGATCTAAAAATTATTGAAGTAAAATAATGGGTATATCCTCGACATCATAATAGATAGTCACCAAGTGTTCTGTATACAATTCTATAATAATTAAACCATTTATGATTTCAATTTAAATAAAAATGGAATGGTAATTCACAAATACATTTTAAACCAAAACATGATTACAAATAATAATATGGAAGATATATCAAAATGTTATTAAATTAAAATTTGTATAATAAATTTATATTAAACAAGTTTACTTAAATAAAGGAGTTGTAAAAAATTGTATTCATAATCAAATCAAAAAAATAAAGCACTATGGTCATAAACCCTGAGATATGCTAGTTTATTATATATAGGATCCTCACACTTCTCAATCATCATCATATGTCACATACGTGTTCACACTATATAAACCTCTAGAAATCATTATTTTCAATCAACACCCCATTAGAGTCACATCATAAGAAATCATTGCAAACATAGTTTAGTTGTAATTTTCAACATCAATCCATTACTAGGGAGTCATAGTCCTAGTTTTCTTGTACTAATTTCTTACTCACTAGTCAGACAAACATGTTATTCACTGAATAAATCAATCATTTATTCATTCTTATGATATTTGTTTATTTCAAAATTAATTCATCATTCAAAATTCAATTACCCAATTTCAATTTCAACACGTCTTTTCAATTTCAAAACCAAATCATGAGGATTATAAAATTCATTCCATTTCAAATCATATTTCATTTTATGATAATTTTCTAATGAATCTTTATCAAATCATTTAATCAAATAAAATTTCAATTGAATCCATGATTTTTCTCAAAATCCACCAAAAATTTCAATTCCATTGATATTGATGTTTTAAAAAAAATCCATTTCCTATAAAAATAATATATCAAATAATCTCAAAACATCATTTTAAAATCAATCATAACTCATATCAAATTAATCACACAATTAGGGTTTCAATTTTAGGGTAAATTTCTTTGGAACAACCTACCTTTAATCGTGTGGTCAAACCAAATTAACAGCCACAACAGGAAATGAAATTGATGAATGAAAGTGAAGGAGACCAATGAATCAATCCTAGAATCAAGATTATTGAATAAAATATTAGTTCTATTAATAACATTAATATATGTTACTCTATATGATGAATATAATATAGTTTTAGGGTAAACCAAATGAGATAGTATTAACATACTATAATGAGATGAAATACAAACACCAGTGCTTTGATCAATAAATAGAAGATGTTATAGGGGTTAATTTCACCACTTGATAGCCTCTAAATAAAAAAAGGAATCATATTAAGGTACATTTAGGGTGATTAGGGGTCAAACTGGAGGTTATGAGTATTTTAAACAAAACTTTTGGGGATTAGAAAAATATGTTCATGGTTTTCCTATCAGTACTCACAGTTAGAAGTAACCATGTTCCCTTATTAGGCTTCTTGATGGGGTTGGTGGTTTGACAACATGGTTATTTTACCATTTTCCAACTATTAAACCCCCTTTTTCCATGTTTTAATGTTTTTTAGGGGTGGACATATGGTTTTAAAAAACTATCTTTGAATTGTGAGCCACTCTCTAGACCCTCTAATCACGGTTTACAGTTTACTGGTCCAAATCACATGGTTTCTTTAACTGTGAATATCCCAAAAAAACTTCTAATTTTTTTCAAAATTCACATGAAATAACATTACACATGACCCAAATATAAGTGTATCAAAATAATATTCAATAAGTACCTCAACGAAGGAAATGGGATGTTACATCATGTTTTCTCACATATGTATCCTCATTGTTAACACTAAAGGCTTTGTAGTGGTAGAATACTTACTCCTAGGTATGTTGAGTTGTTGTATTGTAATCAAACCATTGATTATCATTTAGAACTAACCATATAGGTGAGATAGATTCATGATATATTCTAGTATAACAACTTCCCATGTATCTTAATAGTTATTATCTTGTCATTGGATGGGGCTAAATAGGTGTTGAAGATGGTGAATCATGTGAGGGGGAGCCTATCGAGATCAAGGAATTCCCGGAGAAGGAGTTGTGTAATGACCCAAACAATTATGAATAAAATTATCTTTCATTTAATTAAATGTATTTTGGTCATAGATGACATGTGAACTCCTATTATTATATCCAATTGAATTTAAATGACTATTAATTTTCATTATCATTGATAATATTTTCATTTAACAGTGATCACATGACTAGTATAAATATAGGGTTTTAACAAATCCTTTCGGAAGAGACACGGAAAGTGATGGAATGAAATAGTACGATCATTCCCTATGAAGCCCCTTTCTCAGAGATTTTTATGGAATTATAATCTCTTCTCTTTTCCCTAGACCAGTACCAAGCTGAGATCTAATAACATGCATGACCAAAACTGTTTATGGGAGAAGTTCATGCTCATCGACATCACGGCTCAAACCATGTTCACCGAACGGGCCCATGAAAGCCACATCATCACACACCTTACTCTTAGAGCATATGATGTTGTAATAAAGGGATATGTAACTAGACCCTAGAATTATTATTATATACATTATTTTTTTTATATAGTAATAAATATACTTTCATTCTATTTTTGTTACTTTGTAAATTATTTTTAAAGCACAAATAGTATTTTTGGTTCAACTAAGAGATATGTTTTTAATAAATTAATTTATTTTTAAAATAAAACATATTCTAATAAAATATAATTAATAAATTACTTTTATTACATATAAATGACCATATAATTTTTATGAAGTGAAAAATAATTTTTATTAAAATTTAAAAACTGTTTTTGTCAAAACCCTTAAATTTTCAATAAATGTTTGTTTTTATTTTTGATGTGATAATTCACATATTTATAAAATTATTTAGATAAAATTAATATTTTGTAATCAGTATTTCTAAATTATCAAACATTGAATTTTTAATAATTTTCATAGAGAGTCTAATTTTTGGGTAAAAATTGGATATCTTATAAATATACAGGGTGTTTTATGACATCATAATAGACCAATAGTGGTGTAATAAATACTATAAATGGTATATATGTCCAAATATAATTTTCTCCCTTTAGTATAATTTAATTTTAATTTAATTTTTTTTATTTTATAAATCCTTATTTAATCCTCCAAAACATATAATATAGTTTAAGATTTTAAATCATTTCCTTGAAAGTATAACTCACCTCCACATAAGGGAAATATTTTAATATATTCGGCCATAAGACTTATAAAATAATGTATACCACTCCCCTTTTCCAGAAACCATGGAAAACCCCAAGGGATGGTTTGTGGTTTTGAATATTTTATTATGTAGTGTCCAAAATGAAAATAATAAAGAAATATCCCTCATTTCCTATATAAACCCACCAAAGCTTCCATTTCTCTTCACTCATAATATTTGAAGCTAGACCACCATCTACCACCCAAATCCCTAGATTCCTTCCAAGGTTCCCCAAACCTCATAAGAAGCATCTCCCAAGCCGTTGGAGTGACACATCTAAGTAAGGGATCTTCTACTCTCCTCTTTCATCAAGAACTCCTTTTGTATATGTCTTTAAATTTCAATTTACATATGTTAGGATATATTCATACATACATACCTTAATATCCATTTGATTTATAAATAATTAAATCTTCCTTGGACTCTCATTAATCCATCCATTGTCCTTTATAAATGCATATTACCATACTGAAATTTCATAAGGGATCCTCACTTTTCTCTCCTCCTTTCAATTCAAGAACCTTGTTTGAAATTGGTCTTGTTAATTTCAATTTATTATATTTTCATAATTTTATTATAAATTACCTACTATCCATTTTATTTTATTTTTTAATAGGGATCATTTATCCTCCCACATTTGGACCCTTACCTAAGTCATTACTATGCCAAAATTCCGCAAGGGATTTCTCTCTCTCCTCTTTTTATCAAGAACCACAATTATGATATGCCATCTAATTTAAAATTGATTGAGTTGGGTTACATTATTACCTATCCCAATTACTTTCCATTTCATGAAAAATTGAAGAGATAGCCCTTTCTTTCTCATCAACCCATTTTCCGAATTTCTATTCGATGCTGTTATGCTGCTGAAATTAAACTAGGATTTTCCAGGACAAAGTCATCATGTAGGGAATACCATACCAATTTCCCTATCAAGGTTATTCACCTTTATGCACATATACTTATTTATTTGTTACTTATGTGTCTGTATTTCACCTTCCTTGATCATGTAATAACCTATGATGTTGAATGAAATCATGTTATATGATCTCTATGTCACACTTATGCATGAAAAAAAAATGATTATAAAGGGTGTTCTCTGATAACGCTCCAATGCATTGGGTAATGTTTACTATCATGATATGTCATGTAAAATGAGGTTATATTCATGATAATTCAAGTGAAATAGGTTTTAACTCATTATAATTCATGTGAAATGAGGGTTTATTCATGCTAATTCATTTAAAATGGGGTTTTACTCATGCTAATATCATGTTATATCTTGCTACAACATTTCCATGTTATGATTATCATGTTATATCGTACCTTTATATTCATGTTCCTTTATAACGCATTGATATGCCTTTTTTAAAATGTATCATTATCCCCATGTTCTTACATGATTATTCCATTGCTTTGATTTATACCTCACCCCTTTATTATGTATTTCCGTAGGTTATCCCATGGAGTGCTAAGTACGAAGGAATGTTGTGGTCATGTAAAATAAGTATTAAATAAAGTTGTTGTTGTATTTCATGTTTTAAGTTATTTAATGTTTCTAATTTCCCATGATACTATACCCCTCAATAATCTGAGTTTTATTAGGTGAAAATTATGTATTAAAACATATTTAAATGTGTAATAATGATCAGGGTTGTTATAGTTGGTATCAGAGGATATGATTAGTTTTTTTATTAGTTTTAGAAAACCCTATTGAAATCCCTTTGGGATAATAAAAAGTTTATGAAAACATCTCCAAATTTTGGTTAGTAGAGATTAAGTTGTTTAAAAGTAAAATACATCCCTATCTGAATACAAACAAGTGGATGTGGCTATGGCACAAATGTATCAATGGGTAAAACCCAAAAACACTTATTTAAAATATACTAAAATGGGAACTGGGCATGAAAATATGACTTACTTCACTCCTGGTTTGACCCTCGTGGGGGATATGCTTTCGAAAATTCATAATCTCACTACTAACTATTATTATGGTAACGCAAAAAAAAATTCCAATAAAAATATATGTTAGGATGTAGATCATGGATAACATAGACTGAAGCATAGAAAATCATAAGTTAAGGCTATAAATGTAATTTATAAGTTATCCCGTTAATTTTATTAGATTCCCCTTTAGGTGTTTAACTACTTAAGATACTCATCCCTAATTTTTCTTTTATTCTATCCAATGGCAGAAAATAGGAGGAATCGTGCAAACAACTGATGTGAAGAGTAGTGTGAGGATTTCCCCAATGAGATACCCAAACCAATGGGATTCGGAATTTCAAACTTTTTCATGATACTCTATTAGCTAACTCATGTTATGAATAGTAACCTAGGTCAGGAAGAGTACCCAACCCCCCTAAGAGATAGCAAACCATAGTGGAGAGCTTCATGCTAAAAAGGCCTCCTACTTTCAGTGGATCATCTGATCCCTTAATCATGGATTAGTGGATCAATTCCAATAAAAATATCTTATATATCCTTCAATTCTCTGAAAAAGTGATTTTTCTTCTGGATATTTATCATATGGAGGGTGAAGCTGATCAATAGTGGACATTGATAAATAATATGAAGCTTAAAGAAGACACATAAGCAATGAAGTGGAAGGAATTCCTGTAAATATTTTTTGATAAATATTTTCCCTGCACCATCCATCTTAATATTGAAATGTATTTCCTTGTGCTCAAGAAAAAGGAAGAGGAATATATTGGTAAGTATGAGGAAAACTTCACAATAACTGCATGATATTCCTCTGGTATTGTCGTTACCCCCGAATGCAAGGTTCACCATTTCTTTGGTGGGATAAAACCTAGTCTACAGAAAGACATTTCAATCCATGCCTTTGATAGATATGAAGAAATTCATTTATGTTCCAACAAAGTTGATATTGAAATCAGTGAATCTAAGAGATAACATGGGGAAAAGAAGTAGAAATTGGAATTTATTTCTCGTAGTTTGATGGATAAATCCAGTGGTACTAAAAAATTCCATCACCCTACATGCCAAATGTGTGGAAAAAACACCCCAAAAATTGACTAAGTGGAACAACGAAATTATTTAGTTGTAGAAGGGAAAGGAACATAGACAATGGTTTCCAACATGAAAACCCCACCAATGTGATAGAGGAAACAAATTCCCAGGTTTACCCTTAATGCATTTTTTATTGCTAAAAATGCAAGGATCTAGAGAAATTTGTGAACCAGTTCCCTAAGATAGGGGTTTTTGAAGGCAACTAACAACCTTAAATGTAGCAAGGGTGAGCTTTTGAAAACACTACTATTGAGACAAATACCAACAAAACAATGTGGTGATAGGTGTGATAGTTATTCATTAAAGAATAGTGAATGTACATTTTGATTATGGTTCTACTCATTCCTTTATAACATGAAATTGTAGTAGAAGTATTCAAACATCACCAAAAAGAATGGAAGTAGATATGTTAGTGAAGATTGAAAATTGGTAAATTATTTCATCCCAAAAATATAACTCCTCCCTTTTCATAATTTGTGGATTGAACTTCCTAGAAAACCTTTTCATACTTTCCTTAGTCGAATTTGATTCAATTCAAGGGATGGATTGGATTTCCCTATATAGTGCCAATATAAATTTCCTTAAGAGAGAAATCACTTTCTATATAAGGAATAATCCCCCAATTCTATAGAATTGAAAGGATAAGGAGGAATATTCTTTAGAATCATAATATCAAGCATGGATATTATTGACATCTGAGCAGGTATCTAGCTTAAATTATTGAGTCCAAGGAACAAACAATTATATAAGTAATTCTTATTATGATGGAATTCGTCGATGTGTTTTTTGAGGAATTTTCTAGTCTTCCTCCTTGCCTAGAGGTCGAATTTTGATCGAGATTATACATGGGGTGTTTCCAATATCCAAGAATCATTATTGGTTGGTTTTTCTAGATCTTGCGTAACTAAAGAAACAACTACAGGAGAATCTATATAAAGGGTTTATATTCCCAAGTGGTTCACCATGGGGTGCACCAGTCCTCTTCGTCATGATGAATAATGGGTCAATATGACTTTTCATTAATAATCGTGAGCTCAAAAAAATCACGATAACTAAAAAGTATCCTTTAACATGAATTAATGACTTGTTTTATCATCTACGTGGACCACAATACATACTTTTCATATCACCATGGAATATATTCATGCGATATAAGAAGAAGGGAATGATTAGTCCAAGGTAAATTTGCCCTTTTGAAATCCTTGATAGTGTCAGAGTAGTGGCATGTCGACTATCACTCCCAAAAAACATATCTCAAGTGCATGATGTATTCCATGTATACCCCTTAAGGAATTACATCATAGTCCCATCACATGTACTCAATCCAAAGGTGGTACCATTGGAGACATATCATTCTTATGAGGAGCAGACGATGATGATCATAGATCATATAGAAAAAGTTATACTAAATAAGACGATTCCCATAATCAAGGTACTATGGAGAAACCACAAGTTTGACGAAGAAATATAGGAACTAGAGGAGGTGATGAAGCATAGTTACACCCATCATTTTTAGTGTGGGAAGAGTAAATTTTGATGGTGAAATTTCTTAACAGGGGAAGGTTGTAAGGACCCGAAAATTTATGAATAAATTTCTATTTCATTTAATTAAATGTATTATTGTTATAGAAGAAATGTGAACTTATTTTATTATATAAAATTGTATTTAAATGTTTTTTAAGTATAATTACCATTGAAAAAATCACATTTTAATTGTCATCACATGACTAGTATTGATAAAGGGTTTTAACAAATCCTTTTGACAAAGAAAAAGGATGTGCTGGCCTCAACCAGTAGGATTTTTCCCCATTAAGCCCATTTATCAATGATTATTATGTTGATAGTATTTCTGGGCTTTTCAATCGACCAATCTCAAGATATGATCCAACAACAAAATCATGAGAAAAACTTTTTACGGGACAAGTTCATGCTAAATGAGATGACGACCCAAAACATGTTCACCGAACACCCCAGGGAAATTCCCACCAACACACACATTACTCTTAGGTCATATACTGGTGTAATAAAAGGATATGTAACAAGACCCTACCATTATTATTATTTACATTATTTATTTATAGAATAATTAATATACTTTCATTCTATTATTGTTACTCGGTAAATGATTTTTAATGACCGAATAGTATTTTTGGTTCAATATTGAAATCTATTTTTATTGAATTAATGGATTTTTTCAAATAAATAATATTATAATAAAATATTGTTATTAAATAGATTTTATTAAATATAAATAACCATATAAATTTTATGAAGACAAAATTTATTGTTATTAATGTTTAAAAACAGTTTTTCTCAAAACCAATGTTATTTCAATAAATGTCAATTTTTATATTAGAAGTTAAAATTCACATATTTAAAAAATTATTTGGATAAAATTAATATTATTTTGGGAATCAGAATGTTGAAATTATCCAATGGTGATTTTTTATAATTTTTTGAGATAGTAGAATTTTTGAGTAAAAATTAAATTTCATATAAATATATGGGTTTTTTTATGATATCATAATTGAAAAAATTTCGAACTTTATACATCTAAATTTCTTGAATGAAATATCGTATAAATATATAGGTTTTTTGTCCTCTCCCCCACTTATAAAAGGATACCAACTGTCCTCTAATCATAACACATATAAAAACATTTTTTTATACAATATGCCCAAAAATATATTATTTAATTTCATCCCCACATCCTAGAGGCATTATTTGTTTTTAAGAATCCCTTCTAAGAAGGATTTAGGAATAAACTGAAAGAACCTCTCTAAAGAAGAATTATATTTCTTAAATGTGCATATTTGTTTTATTTATTCATCCACTTCATTAAAATAATATTAAAATATTATAACATAATAAAAAATTTATCACGTATTTAAATATATGTTTTCATTATAACAGAAAAAAAAATATCTTTCTCCCCTTCTATCAAATGGTAAATGAAATCGTCAATCATGTGTATGATGAACTACCGCCTTGAGACTGATGTAATTAATTTTCCATCACCACCTTTAAACCCTATATATAATGATATATTTTGTATAATTATATTATATTTATTAAATTATTATACTTCTGAAATTATGATATTACATATAACTTATTACCTTCCATTTCTTAGCGGATATGATAACATCGCTTTTGTGTATGGCGGACTACCGCCTTGCAAAGGGATTTCATTCATCTTTCACTTGCACTATATATGGAATGGATTGACATTTAAATTAATGAATATAATTGATATTAATAACCTAACCATAATTATTTAAATATAATATCACATATATCTTTATACATTCCAATTCATTGGAAAACAATATAGTTGCTCGTGCTTACAAGCTGACTACTGCCTCTACATTGTGGCGTGAAATTTTTTTCATTTTATTTATCTATGGATGGTAATAAGGATGTTTTTTATTAACATAAATTCTATATATTAAATATTAATGATTTTTTAATATTTAAATAATATTTTTTGTTCCATCTGTCTAGAAAAATAAAAACAATGTTCATTTGTGCATACAAACTACCATCTCCAGAAATGGTATAATTCATTTTCAATATCTAAATTTTATAGATTAATTTAGAAACAAGTATAATGAATATATTTTATATTTATATTATTTTTAATATTGTGGAGACGATGTAACCATGACCAATATAAAATGGCACAAATTACTAAACCAAACATATGTAAAAAAACATAGCAATTATCACCTGAAACATTGATTTTAAAAAAAAAATTAATAAATTTTTATTGGATGACTATAAGTAAATCATATATGGTATGAAATATTTGAGTATAGTTTTATAATATAATTTAAATAAACGTATATTTATTATAAATGAGTTTCAAACATGTAAGAAAGAAATTAGACCTATAGTAAGGGTTTCTCATATTACTTTTACATTCGTGAGACATATTTCATATTCACCACTTATTCCTTTGGTGTGGTTTATATAGTACCTATTTTGTTATTTTATATCATGAATATATTTCAATTCATGGTATACAATTTTTTTTTATTTTATTCCTTTCATGGGGCTTATGATTCAAAATTTACCAAAGTGGTAAGAGATTTATGATCCAATATCCTTTAAATGCAGATTGTTTATACATGAATTTCCATCAAAGAAAATTATTTCATAATTATCTAATAAAAGACGTTATTTTTATTATCTTCTTGTTATTAATTAAATTCTAATGTAATAGTATCATTTTATTTCTTTGGTATATAATATTATTGTGAAGTTATTTTAAGAAAATTTGACATTATTTATCTCTTCAATCATACATCCTTTTCCTACTAATACCATACTTTATTAAATTAAATAAAAAGAATTATTATTATCATTCCCTAAATAATGTATTAATGAAATTTTACCCATTTTTTACATTTAAAAAAACAAAATGGAATGGAATCTCCATGTTATGTTAAAACTTTTCCCATTTGGATTTTACTGAAAATATGGAAGGAATATTTTTTAAACTTATACAACATGTATAAAATTCTCCTTCATAATAAATACTCATTGTATTATAGAATATTTTACAATATTTCATTTTTACCTTCAATGAAAATTATTTTCAAAATTGTTGTTGAACATTTAGTTATAAAAGGTTATTTTCAAAATTGATAGCATATTTTCCTTAATAATATTTTTAATGGAATTTTATTTAATTTTTATTAATCAATGACATAAAACATATAATTTATTTTTTATAAAATGGGGATATTTTGTGTTGATACAATTATAATTATTTATATGGATTTTTTATGATCATTTTTTCTAGGAATGTACACTTTTTTTACAATTCACCATATTACTCTGGATAATTTATGATTATGTCCATTGATTAGGGTAAGTATTAACTTTGTGTATGTTAGATTCTCAATAATAATTTTTATATTCATTATATTTCACCCCTTACATATGTAGAATGAATTAGAATTATTATACTTCAGGTGGGGAACAAAATTACATATCCCCTCGATGTATTAGTAGGTCTCGTGAGACAAATTAGTTGTCTAAATTAAATAGGGTTTAACCTATAGGTTTAATCTGTCATGGGAAGTTTCATTAAAGTATGTTTCTGATGTCTGACATTATGAATTCCATCATTATGATATTAGTAATTTATGTTCCATGTTATTATTCAATTACTTTTAAATCTCTATGGTTATGTCCCAATCACATGTGAATATTTATATGGAAATATTTGATCATCACTTATTCTAGCCATATTATTCTTCATGTTCAAGTTATTGATTAATTGGAATTTTTTTCGGTTATTTAACATTACTTTTTTATTATGATTATTTATTCATGATAGATTCCATTGTACACATACCATTATTGATAACATGATGTCACCACTCTCTTATGTTTTAATTTCCATAGGACACCAAAAAAATTGTGATTGATATGGAGGGATACGATAAGGTGAATAATTTTTTACTCAAAAATACTATATTGTATTTCATTATTTCATTATAATTTTAGACTGATGTTTATATCTATTTTACCATGGATAATAAACTATTTTTCCCTTCATAATTTTATTACATTTTTCTTATGATAATGTAATAATGTAACCACTAACTCTAGGATACTAGGTTCAAGATATTTACAAACTTATTGCAATATTTCCACCCTTTACACAAATAAATAATGTAATATAAAGTTTCCCTTTTAACATAATTTTACCCTTTAAGGATTTGATTAAATTATAGATATAAAATCATCAAAAATCATTTCTTAATGATCACATTCTATAGTTTTCTTCTTCATGGTTGTGAAATCCACCTCTTTATACTTCCCTTTTCCCATATACTCATTATCATCATTTCTCATATTGTATATCAAAAGTGTACTTTATAGGTTATAAAATGTCAAATCATTTTGATCATAATCATCCAACGCATAAAAATTAATATTAAACTAAGATTTAATTATTCTCATGATGAGTTTGATGATATTTATATCATCTAAAATCTCCCTAAGACCATGATTTTCTTCCAAAAATTTATTCACATAGACAAAAATGTATCAACAAACTCACTGGGGTGTATTATCAGGTCCTAAAAATTGTACCATGAAACCTAAACATTAGTATCTCAAAATTTTGAATCTCCTTCCTCAATATTTACTAGTTTTTACTACATATCATGTGATTACATAAATGACATCACCTTGTGGTAGATTTTATTGAATAAATCTCCTCTTAAGTAATTTATTCCTCTGGAATCAATATCTAATTATCGTTGATCTACTTCTAATAATGATTCACTTCCCATATGAGTTGAAATTCCATTCCTTGTCATTATAAACACATCCATACCTAATGATCAGAAATATTGTTTCATCTGATGAGAAATATAGAAAAGACCATAATTAGATCAAAACAGTCCATAAATAATGTAGGATTTACATTGGGGTTCTAGGACCCTCCATCATAATATTATCTGCATTGGTTTACTACCTCACGGCCTTATTTCCTAGAAGATCTCACTTCCCAAATAGGGGGATCACTTCTACCCTCTATGAAAAGGCCTTATAATTGGGAGGGTAAGATGGGTCTCATATATCATTCCAAACACCACTCTAGTATTTTTTGGGGGACAAATAAAAAGGTTTCATGGCATGACACCATGAAACCCCTATAGCCAGCAACATTCATAATAGGGAATTCACTGTCATTCATTTGGGACACCAAAAATCCCCCCTTAGTGATTTTACTTTGAATTAGAGGTTTCATTCATCCATTGAAACCAATTTAGGGTCTAAATTGGGGCTACAAGACCCACCATCACAATATTGACTACTTTGGTTGACTACCCCATGTCTATATTTCTCTGCAAGGCTTACTACCCACCAGGTGGTTCACTACCCATCCCTCTCTGAAAAGGTATTATGATATAGAGGAGATCATATGGGACATATATTCTATTAAAAACTATTACATGACTGATGTGGAGTCAAAGGCATCATTTTGTGACACCCACCGGTCTGGCCATGACACCCTACAGCCAATATCCCTTTGATTTGGAACCATTTTATCACCCATTTCACATCATTGATGATGAAATAGAGTTGTTCCTTATTCTATTGTGAGATTATAATGTGGAATTTCTAAATTCGGAACAAATATGTTATAATTTTCTATTAATTTAATATTATAATGAAAATTTATGTATTTGGGGTCCTAATTGATCTAAGTTACAACAGTTATTATTTTTCCATTTTTATCATGTAAACTTATTGAATTTTTTGTGAAAAAATTTCAAAAATACAATGAATTCAAAAATAAAGTGATAAATTGTTTCACTTTTTATTCATGGATGATCATTTGGGTTGAATGTATGTTTCAATTGTCCTAGAAATATATAAAATTTGAGTTCCCATAAGCTATGTTTGTGGTTGAAATTTTCCAATATTGACACTCTCTTTAGATTTTGATTTGGAGAAGCTTGTAGTTGTGTCCAACCATGAAGGAAACACTAAGGATTAAGAGGGAAAATTCTTTGCTGCCTTTTTGATATACGAATCCCAATTTAATGTGAGCCATAACACGAGAATTACCAAGGTATATTATCATATATGATGAAATTTTAAATGATCCATTCAAGGATCTACACCTCCTACTAAAGGTCTATGTAGCACCTCCCATGCTTATTGCAAACCATTTTTATGAAGATTTCCTTTTAAATATATGATCGATGATGATGCATTTTTTCAAGAGTGAGGTAAGTAAGGGAATTTTAAAGTTCATCCTACTTAGTCATGAAATGCCTATACTACTCATCATTTATAATTTGGTGATAAGATAGGTTTGTAATTGTAGATAAGAGTCCAATCATCTATATTAAAAAAGTCAGATACATTGGAAGGATCATCTTTCTGGGGATTTGGGTACATATAATATATCACCTATGTGGGAAATAACAACATGGTGCCTAATTAGATACGATGGAATTAGATACATGGGAAATCATGTACATTGATAAAACATCCTACATCAAAAAACAAGTACGTGGTGGGAAAAAGATATATTGAAATTTGCTACATGAGACCAAAAAGAAACATGAGGGATTTCAACTCTGTAAAATGATTTGTCTTTGTGTACAATTACCTCTACCAGTATTCGATTACATTGGTGATAGTCTTCTATGTGATAAATCATGTACATCAATTACATAGCAAAATCGCCAAACACATACATTATTCAAATTGGATATGTGAGATGATTTGGCTATATCATTCATACTGACAGTGTTAATGTATGCTGGATAGAGGGAAGATCTTTCATGAGACATACATATTGAAGCTAGATGCAGTTTTGATCAGGTAGGTGAGAGTTGGAGTACTTCTATCAGGAAGATGGTTTTACCATAAGGAAGGTTGGATATCTCTAGATGGGGATTAAAGAAAAAAGGACAAGGAACAAAAAAAGGAAGGACATATGGGAGAATGATTGGGTAAAGATGTACGATGGTTAACCAATCATTTCAAGAACATTTTTATGAATCCCTTATTGGGGTGACTCTTTTTTCTATTTTCAATTATTACCCTATTTCATAAAAAAAATTGAATATATTAAACTTGTATTTTGTGATAGTTTAATATATTCAAATTGGGGAATGTGGTTTAGATGGATGGCACATTTATCCCACTCAGGTGTTAGGTATTTATAGAGTCCAACCTTTTCTCATTAGATGAGTAATTTATGGTCATGAACTATATAAACATAGATTCAGCTAGTTTTTTGTTTCATTCATTATTACATTGTCTTTGGGAAGTTTATATGAGGGTAGGTCAGGCCTTACAAGGTTGGGTCACCTGTTTCCCTCAACAAGTGTGTCATGTAGTATTTTGTTGAGAAACTAAAAAAACGTTTCACCGAAAGTCATACCATTTATGAGAACTAGATATCCACTTTTTCTAGGTCTTGTAGTGACTAATCATGAATGGAGGAAAAAATATAAAAAAACACATATAATATATTCATCTAACCATGTTCCATTATTCCCTCTCATTAATTTTTCAAGCTTGATAAGTTTTATTCTCTTTCTCTCAGTGCTCACTTGTTTATGTCTCATATCCCCCCAGACTTAATTCCATCAACCTAATCACCATAATTTCACTCATCATTCCAATATTATTGTCTATTTCTATTTTTTTTTTCAATTTTACTTGGTATCACACAACACACCTTATACGGAAGTAATTCCAAATGGATCTAACCCTACTCACCACTACACTAGTTTAAGTTGGATTTATAAATTATTTATTTTTCACAGGCCCGGTGATGACCATGGACTCATGGAAACATTTCATCATTATTTCTAAGCAAAGGTCGTGTACGAAAAATAAAAAAAGGGATTAAAACAAAACAACATTTTTTGTAGTATTGCAAAGGGGGAAAATGAAAACTGAGTCATCCCTTGACAGCCAATATGAATTCAACCCTAAAATAAAGAAAAAAATAACTTCTTTGAAAATTAAGAAGAAATCATCTATAGAGAATCTTGGGGAGAGCCTAATCAATCAAAATAAAAAAATATCAATGAGGATGGAAATTTCATCCATCCTCCAATTGGAAAAAAATAATTGATTGGGTGATGATTATGATGTTTTAGGCGATAACAGTGTCAAACGATCCATCATATATATAGAACACTCCATGATATTGGAATTATAAGATTATGAAATCCCACCTATCTATGCTACCATCCTACCAAGGATTACCTAATGAGTAATCACTGGACTTCATCATGGATTTTTGTGCAATAGTGAAATAGCTTCCACTTAGAGAATTAAGTGACGTGGAATTGAAATTAAGGGTGTTTCAATTTTAGGCAAATGAAATAAAAAGGTGAAATTACAAAAAATGGATGAATACATCTTTGATACAAAGGATTAAAGTTATATTTCAATTTTCATGAAGTTATACCTATGGATATTGATTTTAAAAATAAGATATAAGATCACTTATTTTTTACAAAATGAAAGTGAATTGTTTCATGAAGCTTGAGATAGGTTAAAAAGGTTACTTATATAGTGTCCCAACCATCAATTTACACCAAAATTTATCATGTATACCTTTTATAATATGCATACATTCTACCACCAATCCTTAGGTGACCGGCCATCTAGAGAATATTTCTTGGAAAAAATAGTAGAAGAGATGAAATAGATTTTCAATAATTTAACACAAAATAAAAAAACCCAATTTTTTTAAAATCTGAACCTTTATTAGGAAGAAAACAACACCCACTCACCATGATGAAACATAGTATTCATTTTTATATAATGAAAATGTTTAACACACTCCGAGGGAAAAAATAATTTAGTGTGGGATGTTTGGGCATTCATATTACTTCTACCCAAACTTGGATATGTCTACCAAAGTCCTATAAAATACTAACATTGATGGTAATGACCCAAGGATGCTGAAAATATATGATCTTTTATCCAATAACTACAACTAATGATACTAGAATAATCAAAACCTATCTTGGATGTAGTATGGAGTTTCGATACCTATTGTTCCCATACTTTTCAATAGAATAGGCAGTAGTTCTAACCACTATCAAGGGATGAACCATCAAGTTCACAAGATGAGGTTTGAGGGATATTTCATTATATGATGAGTATGTTTGATGAGAAAAATGAGAAAAATGATTTTTATATGGCACAAAAATAATCCAGATTTCAAAATCTAGATATCCATATTTGTTAGTTAGTAATGAATGATGATTTTATAGATAGTGGGAAGCTACCAAGCACCATTGAGTCTAATCCTAAAGATAGTTTCATGGTATTAACTACTTTTCATGATTGTAAAACTTATGAGGTAGTCAAACCCAATCGAAACTTCACCCCTAAAAACCCATCCTAAATATATAGAACATAATTTTGAATCTAACTAGTCTTAAAATTTATGCAGTCTTACTTAAGGTTATCCATAGACTATTATAACTTCTAAAAATCACTATATGGAATCTTGATAACCATAAACACTATAAGAAAGAAAAATATTTTAAATAATTCTATGGGGGTACCTGTAGTAGTGTGGAATTTCTCCTTAATCATTCTATTCCCATAAAGGATCAAGAGGAAAAATTAGGATTCTGGATTGTTCAATTCCTTATGGTTTATCAAGAAACTGAATTTCGATATACCATTTCCTAAATCTCCCATTCAAATCCTTTCATGTCTAAAAAATCACAAGAAAATATTTTCATGTAAGAAAACCTTGAAGAAGTTTCTACCCATAGCCTCACAGATGAGTGTAGTACTGTCTTTATGAACATGATATCTCCAAGTTTAATTAAATATATGATCATGGTTCATGTATTAGTTTTATTCCTTTGTCTTTTTTCCTACAATTGAGAAAAGGATATATGAAACCCACAATAGAAGTTTTTCAACTTATTGATCAATCCATTACCCATTGTGTAGGTGGAGTAGATTACTCTCCAGTTTGAGTTCATAAGCTCTTTTTTCTCGCTAATTTATTCATTTTGGATATGGAATATAACCATGTAGAACCTATTATTCTTGGAAGTCCCTTTTTTTTTACTAGGAGGTACCAATTTTTGTTTCAAATGGAAAACTATATTTCAACCATAGTTAATAAATGGAGTAATTTAATGTTTTCAAAAAGATTAAAGAACCACACCCAACCCATATCATACCAAAAGATGGATTTCATCATGTTGACGAATTTATAGATTAGGAGGAAGAATATTTTTTATGGATGCTTGTGGAATTTAATGAAACACCTATGTAACATGAAAAAACTTTTATATGAATTATTTAGACCAAGGGAAAGGATACCTTTGATGAATATGAAGGGGAATTCCTAGGTAACATAGATTAATTTTATACAAAACAAATTTTAACCCCACTCAAGGACCCTACATCCAATTAGTACTTTTTTTACCCCTAAAGTGATATAGAGGAATCTTTCTAAAAGTCATTTATTAAGAGAAAACATGAGTAATTAATACCCCTCAACTCCAATTTTCTTCCCCCAAGTAATGTTTCTACCACCATAGATCTCAAACTGTTACATGTTCACAAGAAGTATGTCTTTTGGAGAGAAGACTGAAATTTAATAGACACCATTTCTTATGAAATAGAAGTATGTGAACAGTAAAAAATTCTTGTTATTATGAGATATTTTAGGTATGTTATTAGATGGTTTATTACTAACATCAATGTTATAAGTTTATCATTTTTCAGGAACAAATTTCGAATGAAATATTATTATCTTCCAAAGGTGAAAGAACAAGAAAGGATCAATCAGAACATAAAGGAAGTTGTTAGAGAAGAATTTTTTCAACTCCTTGATAGTGTAATAGTATTTATAATTAATGAAAACCCATTGGTAATCCCTATTCAGGATGATTCTAATAAGAGTAGAGTTATTGTGATCTCCATCGAGATGAATGAATTGATTAAAATTTGAAATGAAAAAAATAGAGGGTGTGAATTATAGCAACCCAACTCTTTAGTAAACATTAATAAAAGTTTTATTATATAAAGTTATACTTAAAAAACATAGATTATTAAGATTTCTAGTTTATTTTGGAAATTAGTTACACTACATAAAAAACTTAAAACATGAAAATAAACATCTTTATTGAAAACATATTTAACATGTCACAAACCGAATCTGGTTGCCACCATTAATGGAACCAAATCTGGCCCATGGAAAGGCCCAAAGGGAGTTCCCTATCCCCATGGGATGGAAAAAGTGCCTGGGTATCATTAATTTTGGTTTGTGAATTATTTACTCAAATATGTACACTTAAAACATCAAAAATATTTGATAAAATGAATCTGAAAAATTCATACGAGCATGGTTTATAAAAAAATAGAGAACTGAATACATAAGTTCAAATGAAGTAAAAAAGGTCCAAATACACATATAAACAGAAACAAAACATCCCCATGGACTCCACATGACAAGGGTTCATCACCCCCAAGTCGTCTCCACAACTCTGTCCCATGGATGGGGACTAACACCCTGAACTGCCATCACCCTTAGCCTTTCCTTTACCTGAGTCAAACATAACCAAGTATACTTACACCCGAGGGGTGTAAGTAGGATGTGAGCCTAAGCCCAATAGGATACCACGCAATGATTCCAAATATAATGCAATACTATGTGAAAAATCAAGTAGTTTTAATATGCAAAGAAAAGTAGTGATAAAATCTAAGAAATGCAACTTTCAATTGAAAACAGTTTTCAAGCTAAAATTTTCAGAATATTCAAACATCTAAATAGACATGAGAGATATTGTAAAGTACTTCCAAAAACACCCCAATACAAGGGTAAATACCAAAAATCCAATGATCACCAAAATCGGGAACACCCCTAGGCAACTAGATATTCTCGGGCCCTATGTACCTCGAACCTCGGTGTAAAGTATCCAAGTCACAATCATTTCCCATGCACGAGACACTAGTAGAGAACATACCCATAACATAGTGGTCCCAAAATATCATCCAAATAGTTTATTTAGAGTTGTCTTTATCCATTTGCTCAGTGAAATAGGGACACAACCCATCTGGTCCACTAGCCGTACTAGTACATATCTGCCCACCTAAGTACCCGGGATTCCACTTTTGTGCTCAAACAATTTCAGAAAACAAAACACATACTTTTGCATATAAAATATAACTACTAGTCACAAACAAATAGTACAGTATCTACACACATTTTATACCATTTAAAACACACAATAAAATATTTTGATTTTCAATAAAACAACCTCTCAAAATATCACATTGTTTTGCTCCCAAATCACTTTAAAATATCCACTTTTCACACTATGTGAACACTTGTAAGTCATAAAAAAAAATTCAGTTCAATACCCTTTAATTAATCCAACAACTTAGTTATGGGGCATCTTTGTAACACCCCAATCTTCCACAGTACGTTTCCCTTTGAATAATGCAATGACGTGCATTGTACGCAACTTCGAGATTATAACACACCACAACCAATCAGACTAGCCATTATGAATAATAATACTTACTTTTTGAAATTTTATAAATTTTATATTTCGAAATGGACTTCAGTTTTGGATTCGTAATATCAAAATTATCTTACAGTGAAATTTTGGTACTTTTCGGATAACTTTCATATTTTGATGAATAGTGAATGTTACTAAATTTTAATTAAAAACAACTTTTTTAATTGAAATAATTAATAGTGATAAATTATTAATTTTAGTGGTTTTAAAGTGTATTTAGAATATATTTTTACCATTTAATACAATGTTTGTCATTGGATGAGATTTCACATTTAAACTAGACATAAACAAGTGTCAATATTTTGATAGTTATTATCTCTTAAAAACACGCTATTTGTTTTGACGACGGGAATTAATTTTAAAATTAATTAATGCAACTGATATGTCTTTTATTTGGTAAAATAGAAATCATTTTTTAATTCATAATATCAAATATATCTTAGGCCTAATTTTTGGTATTTTTCTGGAAACTTTCATTTTTTTGATGAATAGTGAAACCACTAAGTGGTAGTTAGAAAACTGAATTTTTCATAAAACATAACTTTACCACTTCTGTGAGTGGAATTTCAAAAATCCGAGAGACACGGTTCATATCAAGGAGTAAAATTTGATTCATTGACATTAAAATAATTTTTGGTGAATAGTAACTTTTTACTTTTATTTACCACGGTTAAAAGTAAATAGGGTAATTAAGGGTAAAAATGATATTAATATTACCCTAAAACATTTCATAATTCTATTGGACAAGTTTATCTTGAACACAAACAACCTTAGGAATAAAATATTATCATTTAGGTCCACTTGGATTAGATTAGGACATTTATTATTATTTAATTCAAAGAAGAGTTAAAAGAGGAATAATCAAAGTTGATTTACTAAAACCTTTTTAATATAGGGTTACACATGAGATAATTTCCGTTAAAAATATTCATTAGAAATATAAAAAGATTTCCTACATAATTATATTTTATTTATAATTTTTAGACATTAAATAAGTTAATTTATTTATGACACAATGATGATGCAGTAATTACCATAATAGTGAAACATTAAAATAATTTATATTATGAATAACCAAATAAATATAATTGGAGACTTTTATTGCATTACACTAATTTTATTGGTCACTAAGAAATATTATTATTGATTTAATTGACTTTTTTCGAATTAATCATTCTTTTATGAGTTTCACAAAAATCAATTATTGAATAGTGTCAAAATTGACACAAAAGAGTATTTAAAACAAATATTATATTATTAATTGATATAAAATTTCTAAAAATCTATGGTTCGGCCAAGAGACTTATATTATGATATTTGTATCATTAATGGACCACTGTGGTGTCTATTGGATGTATATAGTATGTTTATTAACCATATAATATAAAAATACAAAGAGAGATTGTAAAAGTGAAACTAATTAACTAAGAGTTAATACTTAATGATAAAGGTAATATAATGACCCAAACCTATTTAAATTATATTGGTTGAGTGGTTTTCAACCTATCCCCACCTTAAACATTAAATAATACACTTTGGAGCCATTATAAACTGAATATGAATTTATTATAAAATAATATTTCTAGCTTTTCCAAAGGTACCCCTTACCCCTCTTATAAAAGGGCACTTCCCCTTCTCATTACTTCACACCTTCAAAGCCTTTTGGTTCGGCCAAACCCTGCCCAAATACTCTCTCAACATCCCTCACTACAACCTCGAGGCCTTATTTTGATCATAAAGCCAACCTAAGGAGCCCTTTTGTTCAAATCAAAAGAAAGAACCCGAAGAAGAGGTAATGTTTTTACCACCCTTTTTCAAATTCTTTTCTTCTTCAAATTATTCTTTCTTTGTTATTCCCATTATAAAATAATTAATCCAGTATCTCCTATATACTATAATATTATTATAAATATGGTACAACCATATTCATTATTCTATCCATCCTTTGAATGACATGTCACCATACATGCGTACGTACGACTTACTGTCACCATGTCGTGGTGTAATTGTCATTCAATAAATTATTATTTGGATGGGTATAATAATGATGTGTAATTCATGTAACTAATAAATATAAAATGATAATTATTTTGTCTATATGATATACCATCCAATTATATTTTATTTTAACATCAAAAGAATGATATTGTCGCTCCTGTGTACGTACGGACTACCGTCTCCACGAAAGCGATGAGATTTATTCTCCAGCGTATCAATTCAAGTATAATTATCATTTGATTATTTAAAAAATAATGTTTAAGGACTTGATATAATTCTGGATATGAATAATATACAACCTATCCATAACAAACACGGCTCACTTAACAAAGAATATAAAGGAAAACGATTAAGTTAACACCCAAAATGACGACAATACTAAGATATTATTAACAAATCGATGTTAAAAGATCATATATGATATCATATTAATGTAAATGATTCTTGTATAATTAAATAACAATTATTTCACCATTATAAATGAGGTTAACCTACCTTATACCAAGTAAAAACTACAAAGTAAGGGGTTTCTTATCTCACTCTTAATTTCGTGAGAATTCCATTATTCACCACTTATTTATTGCATGTGGGGTGTGTGTACTTCCCATGATTGTATTAATTGTGTAATATACTTTAATTTATGGATATTTACATCATCACTGTATTAAACTTCTTTCATGGGTGTATGTTTTTTAAGTTACCAAATCGATAAGGGAATTTGAAATTTCAATTTCCATTTATTCGGCTTTACGCAAACTTCATTGATTATTTTACTCTGAGATTATGTGTGGAATAAATATTCATTTTCTTATGTCTTTATTTCCACTCCCCTTTTCTATGTATATACTTTGGATACACATAATCACTCCATTTATAATTTCTCAAGTCATCGATATGAATTTTATAAGAGTAATTTTAACTCATTCTCCATTTGTTGAGTTAGACATCCAATTCATTGGTGTTGTTTTTATAAGATTATGTGTGAACATCATTTGATTGTTTTACACTGAATATCCAATCATATTTAGTGTATTTATATTTTTCACACATAACTATGTCATTGATTTAACCTTAACCTACAGATATGGCCTTTATGAGATATTTCATATCAATTTACATTCCATTGAGACTTCTTTGTTGTTATACACAAAATCACTTTTATGTGGTGTATATAATGTGCTTTGACATAGTATATCATGAATCCCTTAATTCTCATGATATTACAATGTTTTTATTACCTCAATTATTTTTATTCAATTGTCTCTCTTTTGGTTAGAAACTCTAACTAAAATACCATTTTTAAATGTTTTAAAGACTTATCTTGCTCATTAATGTTCATGTTTTAAAAAATGGTTTTAAGAATTTATTTATATGGACATTAATGTTTTCAAATCAAAATTCATTTTAAAAGATTCAAAGTGGTATGGGACACTTTGATTCAAAAATCTAATTTTAAATGGCTTCTTGAAAAATAGTGTGACTTTTAAATATTTTCAAGAAAAAGGGGGATATTTCTCTCTAATAGTTTTGATGATTATTTTCATATATCCTTCATTATTCTCGATTGAGGTTAATCTGATACAATACAATCTTCCATATTGTATAGAATGAGTTATGTTTTATTGTGGATGTTCTATTTTTATACCATTCATGGTTTGTGGATAAATTATTGACATTTTGTATTCTAGTTTTAATACGAATGTTTATGTTATGTTTAAACCTGTTCATATGAGGAATGCATTGGACTTAGTAAGTGATGGGTGGAGCCCGCTATATCTCCTCAATGCATCGGTAGGTCTCATGAGACAAACTAGTGTCTTGGCATAAGGTCTTAACAAAATCTTATCTGTATTCTTGGCACGAGGCCTTGGCTGTGTGGTTATGATAGTCTGGCATTATGCATTCCATCATTATGAAAGTGGTTATTGATATTTCATGTGATTGTTCGACTAGTAGAATATCAATGTGAATAAGTAAATGGCATTATTTCATTTTATCATTTCCATATTATGCTGAAGTTCATGTTTAAAAGGTTTTTTTAGTAATAAATTTCTTTAAGTGTTTATGCTTATCTATGAAAGTTTCTGCTATATTGTTATCCTTACTGAGCATCTGAGCTCACCACTTTCAATGTTTTATTTTTCCCAGGATGTGAAGAAGTAATTTATGAATGACCTACCGGGATAGTATGAGGGGATATGAAGACAAGATGTTGTTGTAGTTTTTTTTACCTTATGATGTAAGGTAATACTTATTAATATATCTAGTGTTTCCAATACTACTAAACTAATCAGTCTTTCAAGACTTGATCCTTTGTGATCATTCCAATGTTATGTAATAATTCACCGACTCTGGGTATCTAGGGTCAGGGCATTACAGTGGGTATCATAGTAAGTTTAGTACAAACTGTGGAAGATAGATTTAGATAAACTCTGATTAGAGCACGTAGACCTAAGATGAACTTTGAGGATTAGTATAGAAGAACTTCCTAAAATTTTGGTATTGTAGAGATTTTGTGAGTTTTCTGAGCAATACATCCCTATCTATATACTAGCAGGTAGAGGCGGCTCTGGCACAGATGTACCTAGGGGTAAAACCCGAAAACACCACTTTGATCTAGACTCGAATGGGAACTGGTTCACGACAACGGGCCTTGCTGCACTCTTGGTTACGACACTCCCGGGGGATATGCTTAGGATAATTTACATTTTCTTTACTAACCGATTTGGAGTATTAAATATATAATATGAGTGTAAATGACCTTGGTTAATCCTAATGTGTTTCAAATTGACAATATGGTGGCATGTAAATCCTTAAATGATTTTATGGCTACTATTACTCACACAATGATTTCTGGTTTTAATCAATGGCTGGATTCTAAGGAAGTCATAGTGACTTTGATAATGATGTACAAGGTGGGAACGATGGTGGAAATGAGAAAAAAATGGAATGTTGATAGGCATAAAATATATCCTCTATATTCCAAATCAATTTTTCAAAAATATGATCAACAATATATATATTAACCAATTCCCGGACTCAACAAACAAGAGAAAGGTGATGAATGATAAGAGCTCCAGTAGTGGAGACCATGGAGAATGGAATCCTCAATTTCCATCATACAGGAAATGTGGAAGGAGACACCTAGGAAAGTGTCTCAATGGGACAAATAAATGCTTTATGTGCGGCAAGGAAGGACATAAAGTGAAGAATTTCCGAAGAAAAATTAAGAGTACTATGGAAGAAGATAAAAATGGTCCCAAGAGTCCATTTACAGTCATTTGCCGTAAATGTAGGGGACCTGGCCATTACCCAAGTGAATGCCCTATTCTATAGGATATTTTATTGGTCAAGGAAGAAGTTATGTGGAAATAAATGGTTGGAGAAATGTTTAAAAAGTATTAGTGCTCCATGTTGATGGATTTACTTTGGAATAATTTTCTCTTGTACTTTTAACCCTGTGGTTTTCCATGTGAGAATGATATTTGAGGAAGAATTATCTTTTCTCTTGTGAATATAGTTATAAATAACCATTTGGTTTTATATGATCTTTGGGTTTGAGGTAATTATAAGTTATTATAATTTGGGATGAAAATGCAAGGTATGAGATAATATTTGTTGTTAAATTATGTTATGGTTATTTTATGGAATTTATCTCATTTTGGTAATGTTATAAAATACAATTTTTGAAAAAGGACAACACGTAGACCGTGTGACAACCTATCGCGTCAGACAAAGTTGTGGGAATAGAACCCACAACCAAAGTGTGATTGGGATTTATCACCTACCACTGGACTACGTGAAGTCCCTGGTTAGTGTGACTGTTATTTTTAGTTAAATGATTTTATTGATCATTAATAATTTGATTTGGGATATTATGTCTTATCAAATGAATACCCTTAGTATAGGAAAATGATTTTGTAATTAAGTGATAAATGTTATTTTGGAAGTTGTTCGCTTTGTTGTATGGAAAATAGAATAGTATGGAATTTCATTTGAGGAGTAATGGTGGATTTTTATCTATGTTTTTATTGTGGATTTATAGTCATTTGGGTAGTTTATGGAAATGATTAGGTTAATTACTTCTCAGTATGTGACTTTAAGAGTAATTAATGTCATTTGGAGATAAAATTTAACGTGGAAGACTACATTATTATAAGTTTTGAGTTTCAATATTAGTTTGGATTATATTGAAGGATTTTAAGGACAACTGATTATTGAATGGTATTTATTTAACGTTGGGGTATTGATGGTTTAATTTTAGAAATTAAGATTAGTGTTTTTTTCTCTAATGTAATATCCATTTGGGGGTCATCAGATATTATACTAACCATTTTGGTTCTGATTAATCTCTAAAGAGAAGGTAAATATATAGTTTATCCTACGTGGATCATGTATAGAAGTTTATTCTAGCTCTTCCATTGTGACCAAGTCTTATTGAATACTCATTGTTCAAAAAAAATGAGTTAGTGGTAGAAAGATATTAAAGAATGAAACTCTACATAAAAAGTAAGTATATCTATTTATGTTCTTAGTCAATATCATAAATGAATTCCTCGTCCTTATGTAATGTAACTTAAAACAAAAAAATGTTGTCTGTTTACTTTCCCTACTGGGAGACTAAGGACCATTTGTCCCAACACAAGTTTGTGATTTTCTTATTGTTAGCTTTCTCTTGATCATGTTTTCTATCCCTCTCCATCAGAACTGAACACATAGTTTATCGTCCATATCCATGTTTTCCTACATGGAATCCTAGTATGGGTTATCTTGGGTGACCTTTATACCTCTCTTCCATTCTTTTAAAGTGATAGTTTTATTGACTCTTTTTCCAATGTGGGACATTCCATTATATTCTCTAGGGAAATTTTAAAAAAATTGCGAGGTTGAAATTTATTGAAGGAGGGGATAATGTATCACCCCAAGCTTCCACGGTATGTTTCCCTTTGAATAATGCAATGATGTGCATTGTACGCAACTTCGAGATTCCAACACACCACAACCAATCAAACTAGCCGTTATGAATAGTAATACCTAATTTTTGAAATTTTATAAATTTTATCTTTCTAAATGGACTTCAGTTTTGTATTTTTAATATTGAAATTAGCTTAGGGTGAAATTTTGGTACTTTTCAGATAACTTTCATATTTTTATGAATAGTGAAAGTTACTAAATTTTAATTAAAAACAACTTTTTTAATCGAAATAATTGATAGTGATAAATTATTAATTTGAGTGGTTTTAAAGTATATTTAGAATATATTATTTCCATTTAATACAATGTTGGTCATTGGATGAGATTTCACATTTAAACTAGACATTAACAAGTGTCAATATTTTGATAGTTATTATCTCTTAAAAACACGTTGTTTGTTTTGACGACAGAAATTAAATTTAAAATCAATTATTGAAAATTATATGTTTTTAATTTGGTAAAATAGTCATCATTTTTGAATTCATAATATCAAATATATCTTAGGCCTAATTTTCGGTATTTTTGTGGAAACTTTTATTTTTTGATGAATAGTGAAACTGCTAAGTGGTAGTTAAAAAACTGAATTTTTCATAAAACGTAATTTTACCGCTTCTGTGAGTGGAATTTAGAAACTCCTAGAGACATGGTTAATATCAAAGAGTAAAATGTGGTTCATTGAGATGAAAATAATTTTTGGTGAATAGTAACTTTTTACTTTTATTTACCACGGTTAAAAGTAAATAGGGTAATTAAGGGAAAAAATGATATTAAAATTACCCTAACACATGTCCTAATTCTATTGGACAGGTGTATCTCGACCAAAAACAACCTTAGGAATAAAATATTATCATTTAGGTCCACTTGGATTAGATTAGGACATTTATTATTATTTAATTCAAAGAAGAGTTAAAAGAGTTAAAATCTATGTTTATTTACTAAAACATTTTTAATATAGGGTTAAACATGAGATAAATTCTATTATAAATACTAATTAGAAAGTTAAAAATAATTCCTACATAATGATATTTTATTTATAATTTTTATACATTATATAATTTAATTTATTTATGACATAATGATGATGCAGTAATTACCATAATTGTAATAAATTAAAATAATTGATATTATAAATAACAAAATAAATATAATTGGATACTTTTATTGCATTACACTAATTTTTTAGGATACTATGACATATTTGGATTGATTTAATTTACTTTTGTTCGAATTAATAATTCTGTTATGAGTTTCACAAAAATCAATTATTGAATAGTGTCAAAATTGACCCAAAAGAGTTTTAAAACAAATATTATATTATTAATTGATATTAAATTCCTAAAAATCTAAGGTTCGGCCAAAAGACTTATATTATGAAAGGTTTATCATTAATGGACCACATGGGTGTCTCTTGGATGTATATAGTAAGTTTATTAACCATATAATAGAAAAATACAAAGAGACATTGTAAAAGTGAAACTAATTAAATAAGAGTTAATACTTAAAGATAAAGTTAATATAATGACCCAAACATGTCTAAATTATATTGGTTGGGTGGTTTCCAACCGATAACCACCTTAAACTTTAAATAATACACTTTTGAGCCATTATAACCCGAATATTAATTTATTATAAAATAATATTTCTAGCTTTTCCAAAGGTGCCCCTTACCCCTCTTATAAAAGGGAACTCACCCTTATCATTACTTCACACCTTCAAAGCCTTTTGGTTCGTCCAAACCCTGCACAAATACTCTCTAAACTTCCCTAACTACAACATAGAGGCCTTATTTTGATCATAAATCCAACCTAAGGATCCCTTTTGATCAAATCAAAAGAAAGAACCCGAAGAAGAGGTAATGTTTTTACCACCCTTTATCAAATTCTTTTCTTCTTCAAATTCTTATTTCATTGTTATTCCCATTATAAAATAATTAATCCAGTATCTCATATATACTATATTATTATTATAAATACGGTACAACCATATTTAGTATTCTATGCATCCTTTGAATGACATGTCACCATACGTGCGTACGTACGACATACCGTCACCACGTCGTGGTGTAATTGTCATTCAATAAATTATTATTTGGATGGTTATAATAATGATGTGTAATTCATGTAAATAATAAATATAACATGATAATTATTATGTATATATGATATACCATCCAATTATATATTAATTTAACATCAAAAGAATGATATTGTCGCTCGTGCGTATGTACGGACTACCATCTCCACGAAAGCGATGAGATTCATTCTCCATCGTATCCATTAAAGTATAATTATCATTTGATGATTTAAAAATAATGTTTAAGGACTTGATATAATTCTGGATATGAATAATATACAACCTATCTATAACAAACACGGCTTACGTATCAAAGAATATAAAGGAAAATGAGTAAGTTAACACCCGAAATGACGATAATACTAAGATATTATTAACAAATCAATGATAAAAGATCATATATGATATCATATTAATGTAAATGATTCTTTTATAATTAAATAAAAATTATTTCACCATTATACAGGAGGTTAACCTATCGTCGACCACGGAAAAATTACAAATTAAGGGCTTTCGTATCTCACTCTCAATTTCGTAAGAATTCCATTGTTCACCACATATTTATTGCATGTGGTGTGTGTTTACTACCCATGATTGTATTAATTGTGTAATATAAATTAATTTATGGATATTTACATCATCACTTTATTATCCTTCTTTCATGGGTGTATGTTTTTTAAGTTACCAAATCGATAAGGGAATTTGAAATATCAATTTCCATTTATTCGTCTTTACGCAAACTTCATTGGTTATTTTACTCTGAGATTATGTGTGGAATAACTATTCATTTTCTTATGTCATAATTTCCACTCCCCATTTCTATGGATATACATTTGATACACTTAATCACTCCATTTATAATTTCTCAAGTCATCGATATGAATTTGATAAGAGTAATTTTAACTCATTCTCCATTTGTTGAGTTAAACATCCAATTCATTGGTGTTGTTTTTATAATATTATATGTGAATGTCATTTGATTGTTTTACACTGAATATCCAATCATATTTACTGTATTTATATTTGTCACACATAACTATGTCATTGATTTATCCTTAACCTACGGATATGGCCTTTATGAGAGATTTCATCTCAATTTATATTCCATTGAGACTTCTTTGTTGTTATACACCAAATCACTTTTATGTGGTGCATATAATATACTTTGACATCGTATATCATGAATCCCTTTATTATCATGATATTACAAAGTTTTTATTACATCAATTATTTATATTCAAGTGTCTCTCTTTTGGTTTGAAACTCTAACTAAAATACCATTTTTAAATGTTTTAAAGACTTATCTTGCTCATTAATGTCCATGTTTTAAAAAATGGTTTTAAGAATTTATTTATATGGACATTAATGTTTTCAAATCAAAATTCCTTTTAATGGTTTCAATGTGGTATGGGACACTTTGATTCAAAAATATATTTTTAAATGGCTTCTTGAAAAATAGTGTGACTTTTAAATGTTTTCAAGAAAAAGGGGGATATTTCTCTCTAATAGTTTTGATGATTATTTTCATATATCCTTCATTATTCTCGATTGAGGTTAATCTGATACAACACAATCTTCCATATTGTATCGAATGAGTTATGTTTGACTGTGGATGTGCTATTTTAATACCATTCATGGTTTGTGGATAAAGTATTGGCATTTCGTATTCTAGTTTTAATACGAATGTTTATGTTATGTTTAAACCTATTCATATGAGGAATGCATTGGACTTAGTAAGTGACGGGTGGAGCCCGCTATAGATCCTCAATGCATTGGTAAGTCTCATGAGACAAACTAGTGTTTTGGCACAAGGCTTTGAAAAAGTCTTATTTGTAGTCTTGGCATGAGGCCTTTGTTGTGTGGTTATGATAGTCTGGCATTATGCATTCCAGCATTATGAAAGTGGTTGTTGATATTGCATGTGATAGTTCGAATAGTAGAATATCCATGTGAATAAGTAAATGGAATTATTTCATTTTATCTTTTCCATATTATGCTGATGTTCAAGTTTAAAGGGCTTATTTTTAGTTATAAATTTCTTTAAGTGTTTATGCTTATCTATGAAAGCTTCGGCTATATTGTTATCCTTACTGAGCATCTGAGCTCACCCATTTCAATGTTTTATTTTTCCCAAGATGTGAAAAAGTAATTTATGAATGACCTGTAGGGATAGTATGAGAGGATATGAAGACAAGATGTTGTTGTAGTTTTTTTACCATATGATGTAATGTAATACTTATGAATATATCTAGTGTTTCCAAGACTACTAAACTAATCGGTCATTCGAGACTTGATCCTTTGTGATCATTCCAATGTTATGTAATAATGCACCGACTCTGGGTATCTAGGGTCGGGACGTTACAGTTAGTATCAAAGGAAGTTTAGTACAAACCTTGGAAGCTAGATTTAGATAAACTCTGATTAGAGCACATAGACCTAAGATGAACATTGAGGATTAGTATAGAAGAACTTCCTAGAATTTTGGTATTGTAGAGATTTTGTGAGTTTTCTGATCAATACATCCCTGTCTGGATACGAGCAGGTAGAGGCGGCTCTGGAACAGATGCACCTAGGGGTAAAACCCAAAAACACCGCTTTGAGCTAGACTTGAATGGGAACTGGTGCACGACAACAGGCCTTGCTGCACTCTTGGTTATGACACTCCCAAGGGATATGCTTAGGATAATTTACATTTTGTTTACTAACCTATTTGGAGTATTAAATATATATTATGAGTGTAAATGACCTTGGTTAATCTGAATGTGTTTCAAATTGACAATTTGGTGACATGTAAATCCTTAAATGATTTTATGACTACTGTTACTCACACAATGCTTTCTGGTTTTAATCAATGGATGGATTATAAGTAATTCATAGTGAATTTGAGAATGATGTACAAGGTGGGAACTATGTTGGAAATGAGAAAAAAATGGAATGTTGATAGGCATAAAATATATCGTCTTTATGCCAAATCAATTTTCCAAAAATATGATCAACAATTTATATATTAACCAATTACCAGACTCAATAAAGAAGAGAAAGGTGATGAATGATAAGAGCTCCAGCAGTGGAGACCATGGAGAATGGAATCCTTAATTTCCATCATACAGGAAATGTGGAAGGAGACACCCAGGAAAGTGTCTCAATGGGACAAAGAAATGATTTACGTGCAGGAAGGAGAGACATAAAGTGAATAATTGCTGAAGAAAAATGAAGAGTACTATGGAAGAAGATAAAAATGGTCCCAGGAGTCCATTTACAGTCATTTTCCGTAAATGTAGGGGACTTGGCCATTACCCAAGTGAATTCCCTATTCTATAGGATATTTTCTTGGTCAAGGAAGAAGCTATGTGGAAATAAATGGTTGGATAAATGTTTAAAAAGTATTAGTGCTCCTTGTTGATGGGTTTACTTTGGAATAATTTTCTCTTCTATTTTTAACCCTGCGGTTTTCCATGTGAAAATGATATTTGAGGAAGAATTATCTTTTCTTTTGTGAATATAGTTATAAATAACCATTTGGTTTGATATGATCGTTGGGTTTGAGGCAATTATAAGTTATTATAATTTGGGATGAAAATGCATGGTATGAGATAATATTTGCGGTCAAATTATGTTATGGATATTTTATGGAATTTATCTCATTTTTGGTAATGTTATAAAATACAGTTTTTGAAAAAGGACAACACGTAGACCGTGTGACAACCCGTCGCGTCAGACAAAGCTGTGGGAATAGAACCCACAACCAAAGTGTGATTGGGATTTATCACCTACCACTGGACTACGTGAAGTCCCTGGTTAGTGTGACTATTATTTTTAGTTAAATTATTTTATTGATCATTAATAATTTGATTTGGGATCTTATGTCTTATCAAATTAATACCCTTAGTATAAGAAAATGATTTGGTAATTAAGTGATAAATGTTATTTTGGAAGTTGTTCTCTTTGTTGTATGGAAAATAGAGTAGTGTGGGATTTCATTTGAGGAGTAATGGTGGATTTTTATCTATGTTTTTATAGTGGATTTATAGTCATTTGGGTTGTTTATGGAAATGATTGGGTTAATTACTTCTAAGTATGTTACTTTAAGAGTAATTAATGTCATTTGGAGATAAAAGTTTACGTGGAAGACTACATTATTATAAGTTTTGAGTTTCAATATTAGTTTGGATTATATTGAACGATTTTAAGGACAATTGATTAATGAATGTTATTTATTTAACTTTGGGGTATTGATGGTGTAATTTTAGAATTTAAGATTAGTGTTTTTTTTCTCTAATGGAATATCCATTTGGGGTCATCAGATATTATAATAACCATTTTGGTTTTGATTAATCTCTAAAGACAAGGTAAAAATATAGTTTATCCTACGTGGATCATGTATAGATGTTTATTCTAGCTCTTTCGTTGTGTCCAAGTCTTCTTGAATACTCATTGTTCAAAAAAAATGAGTTAGTGGTAAAAAGTTATTAAAGAATTAAACTCTACTTAAAAAGAAAGTATATCTCTTTATGTTCTTAGTCAATATCATAAATTAATTCCTCATCCTTATGTAATGTAACTTAAAACAAAAAAATGTTGTCCGTTTACTTTTCCTACTGAGAGACTAAGGACCATCTGTCCCAACACAAGTTTGTGATTTTCTTATTGTTAACTTTCTCCTGATCATGTTTTTTATCCCTCTATATCAGAACTAAACACTTAGTTTATCATCCATATCCATGCTTTCCTACATGGAATCCTAGTATGGGTTATCTTGGGTGACCTTTATACCTCTCTTCCTTTCTTTTAAAGTGATAGTTTTATTGACTCTTTTTCTGATGTGGGACATTCCATTATATTTGCAAGCGCAATTTTAAAAAAATTTCAAGGATTCAATTTATTGAATGAGGGGAGAATTTAACACCCATGCTTACACGGTACGTTTCCCTTTGAATAATGCAATGACGTGCATTGTACGCAACTTCGAGATTCTAACACACCACAACCAATCAAACTAACTGTTATTAATAGTAATACCTACATTTTGAAATTTTATAAATTTTATCTTTCGAAATGGACTTCAGTTTTGGATTCGTAATATCAAAATTATCTTATGTTGAAATTTTGGTACCTTTCAGATAACTTTCATTTTTTGATGAATAGTGAAAGTTACTAAATTTTAATTAAAAACAACTTTTTTAATCGAAATAATTGATAGTGATAAATTATTAATTTGAGTGGTTTTAAAGTATATTTAGAATATATTTTTACCATTTAATACAATTTTGGTCATTGGATGAGATTTCACATTTAAACCGGACATAAACAAGTGTCAATATTTTGATAGTTATTATCTCTTAAAAACACGCTATTTGTTTTGACGATGTGAATTAATTTTAAAATTAATTAATGCAACTGATATGTTTTTAATTTGGTAAAATAGACATCATTTTTGAAATCATAATATCAAATATATCTTAGGCCTAATTTTTGGTATTTTTCTGGAAACTTTCATTTTTTGATGAATAGTGAAACAACTAAGTGGTAGTTAAAAACTGAATTTTTCATAAAATGTAATTCTACCGCTTCTGTGAGTGTAATTTCGAAACTCCGGGAGACATGGTTAATATCAAGGAGTAAAATGTGGTTCATTGAGATGAAAATAATTTTTTGTGAATAGTAACTTTTCTCTTTTATTTACACCGGTTAAAAGTAAATAGGGTAATTAAGGGTAAAAATGATATTAATATTACCCTAAAACATGTCCTAATTCTATTTTACAAGTGTATCTAGACCAAAAACAACCATAGGAATAAAATATTATCATTTAGGTCCACTTGGATTAGATTTGGACATTTATTATTATTTAATTCAAAGAAGAGTTAAAAGAGTTAAAATCAATGTTTATTTACTAAAACATTTTTAATATAGGGTTACACATGAGATAAATTAGATTATAAATACTCATTAGAAAGATAAAAATATTTCCTACATAATTATATTTTATCTATAATTTTTAGACATTAAATATTTGAATTTATTTATGACACAATGATGATGGAGTAATTACCATAATAGTGAACAATTAAAATAGTTGATATTATAAATACATAAATAAATATAATTGGAGACTTCTGTTGAATTACACTAATTTTATAGGTTACTATTACATTATAGGATTGATTTAATTGACTTTTTTCTAAGTAATCATTCTATTATGAGTATCAAAAAAATCAATTATTGAATAGTGTCAAAATTGACATAAAAGAGTTTTTAAAACAAATATTATATTATTAATTGATATTAAATTCCTAAAAATCGAAGGATCGGCTAAGAGACTTATATTATGATAGTTTTATCATTAATGGACCACTTGGGTGTCGCTTGGATGTATATAGTATGTTTATTAACCATATAATATAAAAATACAAAGAGACATTGTAAAAGTGAAACTAATTAACTATGAGTTAATACTTAATGATAAGGTTAATATAATAACCCAACCCTGTATAAATTATATTGGTTGAGTGGTTTTGCGACCTATACCTACCTTAACCTTTAAATAAACCAATTTGGAGCCATTAGAAACCAAATTTGAATTAATTATAAAATAATATTTCTAGTTTTTCCAAAGGTACCCCTCACCCCTCTTATAAAAGGGCACTCCCCCTTCTCATTACCTCACACCTTCAAAGCCTTTTTGATCAGCCACCCCCAACCCAAATACTCTCTAAATGTCCCTCACTAGATACTAGAGCCCTTATTTTGATCCGAAATCCAACCTAAGAAGCCCTTTTGATCATATCAAAATAAAGAACCCGAAGAAGAGGTAAGGTTTTTACCACCATTTTTCAAATTCTTTTCTTCTTAAACTTCTTCTTTATTTGTTATTCCCATTCTAAAATAATGAATCCAGGATATAATATATAATATAATATTATTATAAATATTGTAAAATCATATTCAGTATTCTATCCATCCTTTAAATGACATGTCACCATACGTGCGTGCGTACGGCTTTCCATCTCCACGTCGTGGTGTAATTGTCATTCAATATATTAATATTTGGATGGGTATAATAATGATGTGTAATTCATGTAAATAATAAATGTAACATGATAATTATTATGTATATATGATATAACATTCAATTATATGTTATTTTAACATCAAAAAATGATATTTTCGCTTGTGCATACGTATGGACTACCGTCTCCACGAAAGCGATGAGATTCATTCTCCATCGTATCCATTCAAGTATAATTATCATTTGATGATATAAAAATAATGTGTAAGGACTTGATATAATTTTGGATATGAATTATATACAACCTATCCATAACAAATATGTCTTACATAACCAATAATATAAAGGAAAACGAGTAAGTTAACACCCAAAATGATGATAATACTACAATATTATTTACAAATCCATGTTAAAAGATCATATATGATATCATATTAATGTAAATTAATCTTGTAAAATTCAATAACAATTATTTCACCCTTATAAAGGAGTTCAACCTACCGTCGACCAAGGAAAAAGTACAAAGTAATGGGTTTCTTATCTCACTCTTAATTTCGTAAGAATTCCATTGTTCACCACTTATTTATTGCATGTGGTATGTGTGTACTGTCCATGATTGTATTAATTGTGTAATATAATTTAATTTATGGATATTTACATCATAATTGTGTTATTATTATTTCATGGGTGTATGTTTCTTAAGTTACCAAATCGATAAGGGAATTTGAAATTTCCATTTCCATTTATTCGGCTTTACGCAAACATCATTGATTATTTTTCTCTGAGATTATGTGTGGAATAACTATTCATTTGCTTATGTCATAATTTCCACTCCCCTTTTCTTTGGATATACTTTGGATACACATAATCACTCCATTGATAATTTCTCAAGTCATCGATATGAATTTGATAAGAGTAATTTTAACTCATTCTCCATTTGTTGAGTTAAACATCCAATTCATTGGTGTTGTTTTTATAAGATTATGTGTGAATGTCATTTGATTGTTTTACACTGAATATAAAATCATATTTAGTGTATTTATATTTGTCACACATAACTATGTCATTGATTTATCCTTAACCTAAGGATACGGCCTTTATGAGAGATTTCATCTCAATTTACATTCCATTGAGACTTCTTCATTGTTATACACCAAATCACTTTTATGTGGTGTATATAATGTACTTTGGCATAGTATATCATGAATCCCTTTATTATCATGATATTAAAAAGTTTTTATTACCTCAATTATTTTTATTCAAGTGTCTCTCTTTTGGATAGAAACTCTAACTAAAATACCATTTTTAAATGTTTTAAAGACTTATCTTGCTCATTAATGTCCATGTTTTAAAAAATGGTTTTAAGAATTTATTTATATAGACATTAATGTTTGAAAATAAAAATTCCTTTTAAAATTTTCAATGTGCTATGGGACACTTTCATTCAAAAATATATTTTTTAATGGCTTCATGAAAAATAGTGTGACTTTTAAATGTTTTCAAGAAAAAGGGGGATATTTCTCTCTAATAGCTTTGATGATTATTTTCATATATCCTTCATTATTCATGATTGAGGTTAATATGATACAATAAAATCTTCCATATTGTATCTAATGAGTTATGTTTGACTGTGGATGTGCTATTTTTATACCATTCATTGTTTGTGGATAAAGTATTGAAATTTTGTATTCTAGTTTTAATACGAATGTTTATGTTATGTTTAAACCTGTTCATATGAGGAATGCATTGGACTTAGTAAGTGACGGGTGGAGCCCGCTATAGATCCTCGATACATAAATAGGTCTCATGAGACAAACTAGTGTCTGGGCACAAGGCCTTGACAAAATATTATTTGTAGTCTTGGCACGAGGCATTGGCTATGTGGTTATGATAGTCTGGCATTATGCATTCCATCATTATGAAAGTGGTTATTGATATTGCATGTGATTGTTCAACTAGTAGAATATCCATGTGAATAAGTAAATGGCATTATTTCATTTTATCTTTTTCATATTATGCTGATGTTCAAGTTTAAAAGGCTTTTGTTTTAGTTATAAATTTCTTTAAGTGTTTATGCTTATCTATGAAAGCTTCTGCTATATTTTTATCCATATTGATCATCTGATCTCACCACTTTCAATGTTTTATTTTTCCCAGGATGTGAAGAAGTAATTTATGAATGACCTGGATGGATAGTATGAGGGGATATGAAGACAAGATGTTGTTGTAGTTTTTTTACCTTATGATGTAATTTAAGACTTATGAATATAACAAGTGTTTCCAAGACTACTAAACTAATCGGTCTTTCAAGACTTGATCCTTTGTGATCATTACAATGTTATGTAATTATGCACCGTCTCTGGGTATCTAGGGTCGGGGCGTTACAAGCTTAATGTGAACCAAGAAGTTATATCTTTTAAAAACCACCATTTTCACACAAACGTGGCACTTAAAGCCCATTTGCTTCCCAAACACCATTTAAACAAAATTTCGTAGCAATAACAAAAAAGAATAAACATTAAAAACATGATTTTCACTCCTAATACAGTTCAATAAAATCAACTATGTAATTATAGGTCAGCCCAAAATGAACCAATAAAATATTTGTATGAAAAACCACCAATTTCACCAAAAATTGGAACTTAAAATTCATTTGCATTATAAATGCAACTAAAACCAATTTTTAAAGAAACATTCAAATGAAATAAACATTAAAATACCATTAACACGGTAATCTAATTCACAAAAATTTCACGCACAATGGAATCACCAACCAATGTAACACAAACCCTTGAATCTCCGTGAAAAAATAAAATCACACCCCACCGCACCAAGAGATACCTAGATCAAACCTCAAACCACAAGAATTGGCCAGGAAAGCCCATAGTAAAACCCTAGGTTCTAAAATCTAGTTTCTGGACATTAGGAAACTCAATGATAAGTGAATAACCCCTAAGAACAATGAATCAAACCCTAAGTAATTTGAAAGAGGAAATAAAAGGACTCATTTACTCGAAGTATCTTAAAGTAATCACTCCAAAACACCAATACCTGAAATTTAAAATAGTAAATATTCACTTTTAGTTTGAAAAATATTTATTAGGTCATTTAGGAACTTGAATGGAGGAAAAATATTGAGAATTGGGAGAGTTATGAAAGAATGACTTTACCTCTTCAAATCTGGACGATTTGAGGAAGCCTATGAAGTTCGGCACCAAATCGCGATTAACCAGAGCTCCAAAGAGGGATAAAAGGAAATGGGAGTGCTCTTGGACTTCTTAGGGTTGAAAGGAATTTGGAATCATCGAAAATTAATTAAAATGAATTAGATAGTAAAACATTACAAAAACATTTTAAAATTGTAAAGTGGTCTTTCGGGTTGGCCCAATTCTTAAATAAAAACCCAAATACTCCATTGTTATGGATTCTTTAGGGGTAAAAATTTCATTTTTGGTGTAAAAAGGTCAGTGGAGGATATTTTGGAAGTGTAATGGGTGAACAATATTTAAAAATGAAATAGTTATAAAATAATCAAAATCAGTTTTTCAATATGGAAATGGGCTCTCGATTTGGCCTGGATCATGAAGACTCACCCTTTCCTCCAAAAATGAATGGGAAACCCCTAAAACAAAGCAAGGAATTAAATTAAACGAAAAATACCTTTAAAATATGTCATGTATCTAACAATTATCCCCACCATGAAGGGCTTTCTGCCCCGGAATGTCAACATGAAGCTTGGTTAGAAAACAATAATGGGTACTCTTCCTAGACCCATGACTTTCGCTCCCATGTCTCATGTGTATCATTCACATGCTTCCATAGAACCCGGACTAATGGAATAGACTTCCCTCGAAGTATATTCTCTGGGGAGTCCACTATTTTCACTGGCCTCTCAACAATAAACATGTCCGGATCTATCTCCAGTTCTTCCGAACTCAACACATGGGACATATCCGTGTTTTATTTCTTCAACTGAGAGATGTAGAAGACATCATGGATGGACGTCAACTGACAAGGTAAGGCCAACCTGTATTCCACCTTTCCAATACACTCGGTGACCTCAAAGGGCCTGACATACCGCGACATCAGCTTACCTTACTTCCCCAATCAACGATGGCCCAGACGAGGGGCCACTTTCAAGAATACCCTGTCACCCACAGAAAACTCTAGGTCTCGACGCCTCCGGTTAGCATAAGATTTATGAAGACTCTGAGCTGTCAATAAGAACTGCCTGATCAACTTGACCTTCTCTGAAGTCTCCTGTACAAGGCTCGACCCCCACAGTGAAGTCTCTCCTACCTCAGCACAACATAGGGGGGACCGATATGGCCGACCATAGAGCACCTCAAAAGGTTCCATTCTAATCGAGGATTGGTAACTATTATTATAAGAAAAATCAACCAATCCCAAATGGCTATCGTAAGAACCTCCAAAGTCCAGGACACATGCACGAAGCATTTCATCCAAAATCTGATTCTCCAGCTCTGTCTAACCATCCATCTGAGGGTGGTATGTCGTGCTCATCTTAATCTGAGACCCCAAGGACTTCTAAAGGCCTTCCCAAAATCGAGAAGTGAAGCGGGGGTCTGTATCTGAGACAACAGGTGATGGTACACCATGGAGTCTCACCACTTCTTGAAGATAAAAATGGCCCAACTCATCCACTTTAGTTGTATCTTTTATTGGAATGAAGTGGGCTTATTTTTTCAAACGATCAATCACCACCCAAATGTCATTCATACCTCGAGGTGTACGAGGTAATCCAACAATGAAGTCTATGGCGACATCGTCCCACTTCCAAGTAGGAATGGGTTGTGGTTGGAGAAAACCGGAAGGCCTTTGGTGCTCTTCTTTCACCTGCTGGAATGTGTAGCATCTCGAAACAATGTCTGCTATGTCCCGTCTCATACCAGGACACCAAAACTGCCGATGGACATCATAATACATCTTAGTGGCACCCGGATGGACATCCCACTAAGACTAGTGGTTATCCTGCATCACCACCTTCCGTAGAGATAACGACACTACTGAACATCCCTTGAAGCACAAGATGCCCTCAAGAGACGACGACCAATCAAGGGATGTCTCCCCACCATGCATAAACTCTTAGACCGTTGACAAAGATCATCAATAGGCTATTCCCGCTGAATCAACTCCAACAGAGAAGGAGTCAACTGGACCCTCTCCAAGAAATCCCCTCCACTGTGTTCCCTAGTCTCCACATGCATCTGAGAAAAGAGCCCCATCAATGTCCACTTATCACTGGACTTCTTCAAATCATGCACTGGAACCCTTCTGCTCAAGGCGTCGGCCACTACATTACCCTTTCCTGTGGTATAAACAATGTAAAAGTCAAACCCCTGCAAGTACTCGATCCAGCGACGCTGCCTCAAGTTGAGGTCCTTCTACGAGAAGATATAATCCAAGCTTTTGTGATCATATTAGACCACAGATGATTCCCCAAATAGGTAGTGATGCCATGTATTCAAATCATGAATCACCGCTGCCAACTCCAAGTCATGGGTCGGTTAGTTCTTTTCATGTGGTCGAAGTTGGCGAGATCCATACGTGGCCACGTGATCATCCTGCATAAGTATGCACCCAAGACCCATACCTGAAGCATCACAATAAACCACATACCACTTCCCAGCCTCAGGGTAAATCAGCACGAGGGTGGTAGTCAACCGCCTCTTCAGCTCCTCGAATGATGCCTAACATTCTGGACCCCATACAAACTTCACCCCTTTCCAGGTGAGCGCAGTCATCGGTGATGCAATCCGAGAGAAATCCGGAACGAATCGCCTGTAATAAGCAACTAGGCCAAGGAAACTCTTGATCTCAAACACATTCTTTAGCTACTCCCATGACATAACAACACAAATGTTCTCGGGGTCCACTGAAACCCCCTTCTCAGAGATCACATGCCCCAGAAATCTCACTTCCCTGATCTAAAAAAGTGCACTTTGACAAATTTTCATAGAGGCAGTGATCTCGTAATGTACCCAAAACGATCCTCAAGTGATGTTCGTGTTCCTCCTTAGAGCTAGAGTATACCACAATGTCATCCAAGAACACCAAAACAAAGGAATCGAGATACTGATGGACCACCCTATTCATAAGTTCCATAAAGACCGCTGGAGCATTGGTCAATCTGAAGGGCATGAACAAATACTCAAAGTGTTCGTACCTTCTTCGAAAGGCTGTCTTTGGGATATCTGACTCTTTCACTCGAAGTTGATGATACCTCGAACGCTGGTCTATCATTGAGAACAACTTTTCCCCCTTCAACTGATCGAACAAATCATCTATTCTGGGCAAAGCGTATTTATTCTTAATCATTTCCTTATTCAGCTTCTGGTAGTCAATGCAAAACCAGAGGGATCCATCAGACTTTTTTGCGAACAACACAAGAGCAGCCCAATGAGAGATGCTCGGGCGAATGAATCCTTTGGATTCTAAGTCGTCCAACTGTATCTTTAATTCTCTCAGCTTGGTGGGGGCTATGGGATAAGAGGGAAGAGTTTTCGGTTGTTCTCCTGATGCCAGATCAATCGAAAACTCCACATCCCGCTCTGGGGGAAAACCTGAAAAATCATCCGGGAATACCTCCGGAAACTCATTCATTACATGAGGTACTGCACCTTCAGGGTAAATTCAATCCTCTAGAATGAGAGAAGATCACTGGAAGATAACACTTCTCAACTCTGGGATTGGAGGCCCTGCACGACCTGACCGAGGATCCCATTCTCCACGAAAAACCTGACAACTCCCATCAGGTGTCGTGAAACTCACACGCCGTCTATAGAAATCGATGTGTTCCTGTATGTGTACTAGCCAATCCATGACATGTATTATGTCAAACAGTTCCATATCTAAAACTAGGAGTTCCCACTCCATCTCAACCCCTGACACGGAAAGCGCACACGAGGGGCACCTGAGGCCCTGCTCCTTCTTCGTTCCATGTGGTGTCACTAACTCCATCGCGAAAGAAATCTACTTAGTTGGAAAATTAAGAATGTCCAAAAATCGGGCAGAAATGAATGAAACAGAGGCACCTGTATCAAAAAGAGTATTATCTATAGAAGATGCGATTAGAACGGTACATCAAACTGTCGACGGTCCCGCCTCTGATCCTGCTGGTGCATGATCCACTGCATGGAGATGTCCAGTATCTTCCTGAGGATGACTTCTAGTCTGTGGGTGTGCCCTGAACTTGATCTACCCATAAGATGATCCATCCCTTCCACCAAGACCGCCAAATCGAGACCCCCATTCCTTGATGGCTCGGACTATGCTGGCACTCCTCTTGAGGCCACTGACCCTGCCCCACATGGGAGTGGACGTGCCACACCGCAGAAGCATTGAAAATTCCCCATACCTCCACACTGGTAACAAGGATTTGGAGGAAGTGGACATGCTGGTCATATATTCCCATGCATCCCACATTGGTGGCACATAATCAATCTCGCATCAGAAGCCGCAGAATAAAACTGCCTGGATGAGTGGCCTGAACTGCCCCCTACTTTCTTAACATGATCCTCCCACTTCCATTTCTTCTCTAAGGAGCTTCCACTACCCACTACTGATATTGAACCATAGAAACCATCCCTGCCTTTCCTATCAATCTCCACCAAGCATGCCCGATCAACGACCTCAACATAGGTCTTTATCTTAAATAAGAACACCTGGGAGTATATCTCTTGTCGCAAGCCTTTCTCAAACCTTTGGGCCTTCGCCTTCTCATTAGAGACAATTTCTAGAGCTTACCGAACCAACTCAGTGAAACATTTGTCATACTCCATCACATATAGATTCCCCTGAACAAGTTACATGAACTCTCTAGACCTAGCATAATCCAATACCTCAAGGCAGTATTGTTCATTGAAGACGGCCTTGAAATCTCCCCAGCGCATCTGCTCATTCTTCCCAGCCTGAAGCACTGACTCCCACCAGATACAGCTGGGACCCTCCAACAGAAAGGAGTCACACATCACTCTAAACTCCTTGGGTGTTTCTAGGAACTCAAACATACGCTCGATCTTCTCGATCCATTCTTCTGCTTCCTGGGGTTCTGAGCTACCTCGAAAGGTAGGAGGCTTGTTTTTCAGAAACTCTTGTGATTTATCTTTTGTAGGACATTTTTCTTCTGCTCTAACAGGAATATGATTATGAGATGGTGCTTGTCCTAAAGCTTGGATAGCCCGAACCACTGCCTCCACAAGCCTCTGATAAATTGGTGTGGGAGAACTCTCTCTAGCTTCCTCCTATGGGCGCGTGGGAGCTTTTCGGGGAAGCATGTTTCTACAAAATGCAACAGTCACAAAACAATGTTCAATACCACATTTCTGAAAATTATAATCAAATACATCAAATATAAATAAACTAAACACATTCCATTAATAAAAGAAACAACTACTCCACATCCGCCTGATGTCCACATGTGGTCTGCAGCCCACATGTCTCACCTGGAAGTAAAGTAAATATTTAAATTACAACATCCCCCAGTGACATAAGGTCTTCCATGAGAGGTGCGGTCCAGGCACCCTACTCACAACCAAAACCCCGAGCCCCGACATTCCTTTCTCTTATCTGTCCCGAATCATCCCAAAATAGAAATATAACCCAAAAACTTTAACCTCCTCTAATACCATTTTGTCACAAACCGAATCTAGTTTCCACTATTAATGGAACCAAACCCGGCCCATGGCAAGGCTCGAAGAGCATTACCTATCCCCACAGGATGGCACAAGTTCTTGGGTATCATATATTTTGGTTTAGGAATGATTTACCTGAATATGTATACATAAAACATCAAAAATATTTGATAAAATGAATCTGAAAAATTCATACCAGCATGGTTTATACAAAAATCCAGAACTGAATACATAATTTCAAATAAATTACAAAAGGTCCAAATATAGAGTTAAATAGAAATAAAACAGCCCCATGGACTCCACTTGACAAGGGGTCATCACCCCCAAGCCGTCTCCACAACTCTGTCCCAAGGATGGGGACTAACACCCTGAACTGTCATCACCCTAAGCCTTTCCTTTACCAGAGTCAAACATAACCAAGTATACTAACACCCAAGGTGTGTAAGTATGGTGTGAGACTAAGCCCAACTGGATACAACCCAATGATTCCAAATAGAATGCAATACAATGTGAAAAAGCATGCAGTTTTAATATGCAAAAAAAGAAGTGATAAAATCTAGGAAATGCAACATTGAATTGAAAACAGTTTTCAAGATAAAATTTTCAGAATGTTCAAACACCTAAATAGACATTTTAACTACTGTAAAGTACTTCCAAAACACCACATTATAAGGGTAAATACCCCAAATCCAATGAGCACCAAACCCGGGAACACCCCTAGGAAACTAGACAGTCTCGGGCCCTATGTACCTCGTACCTCGGTGTAAAGTATCCAAGTCAAAATCCTTTCCCATGCACGAGCCACTAGTAGGGAACATACCCATAACCTAGTGTTCCCCAAATATCATCTAGATATTTTAGTTAGAGTTTTCTTTATCCATTTTCTCAGTGAAACAGAGACACAACCCATCTGGTCCACTAGTTATACTAGTAAATATATGCCCACCTAAGTACTCGGGATTCCCCGTTTTTGATCAAACAATTTCAGCAAACAACACACATAATTTTGCATATAAAATATCACTAATGTTCACAAACAAATAGTACAGTATCTACACACATTTTATACCATTTACAAAATACAATAAATTATTTTGATTTTCAATAAAACAACCTCTCAAAATATCACATTGTTTTGCTCCCAAAACTCTTTAAAATAACCACTTTTCACACTATGTGAACACTTTTAAGTCATAAAAACAAAATTTCAGTTCAATACCCTTTAATGAAACCAAAAATTCAGTTATGGGGAAGCCCAATGTGAACCAAGAAGTTATATCTTTTAAAAACCACCATTTTCACAAAAACATGGCACTTAAAGCCTATTTTATTCCCAAACACCATTTAAAAAAAATCTGCATCAAACAAAAAGAATAAACATTCAAAAAATTATTTTCAGTCCTAATACAGTTCAATAAAATAAACTATGTAATTATTTTTCAGCCCAAAATGAACCAATAAAAGATTTGTATGAAAAAACTCCAATTTCACCAAAAATTGGAACTTAAAATTCATTTGCATTATAAATGCAAATTAAACCAATTTTTACAGAAACATTAAATTTAAATAAACATTAAAATACCACGGACACAGCAAGATAATTCACAAAAATTTCACGCACAATGGAATCACCTACCAATGTAACAAAAACCATGGAATCTCCGTGCGAAAATCAAATTGCACCCCCACCGCACTAAGAGAGACCTAGATCAAACCTAAAACCACAATAATTGTCCATGAAAGCCCAAAGTTGAACCCTGTATTCAAAAACCTAGTTTCTGGACATTATGAAACTCAATTATAAGTGAATAAACCCTAAGAATAATGAATGAAACCCTAAGTAATTTGAAAGAGGAAAGAAAAGGACTCATTTACTCGAAGTATCTTGAAGTAATCACTCCAAAGCACTAGTATATGAAATTTAAAACATCCAAAATTCAAGTTTCGTTTGAACAAGATATTTTAGGTCATTTAGGAACTATAATGGAGGAAAATATTGAGAATTGAGAGAGTTATGAAAGAAAGACTTTATCTCTTTAGATCTGGACGATTTGAGGAAGCCTATGAAGTTCGGCACCAAATCGAGATTCACTAGATCTCCAAAGATGGGGGAAAGGAAATGGGATCACTCATGGGATTAGTAGGGTCAAAAGTTATATGGAATCATCGATAAATTCATTAAAATGAATAAGATATTAAAAACATACAAAAACAATTTAAAACAGGAAAATGGGATTTCGGGTTGGCCTAATTCTTAAATAAAAACCCAAATACCCATTTGTTATGGATTCCTAAGGGGTCCAAATTTCATTTCTGTTGTAAAAAGGTATGGGTAGGATATTTATGTAGTGGAATGGGTGAGAAATATTTAAAAATGTAATAGTTATAAAATAATCAAAATCGGTTTTTAAATATGGAAATGGGCTCTCGATTTGGCCTGAAACATGAAAACTCACCCTTTCCTCCATAAATGAATGGGAAACCCCAAAAACAAAGCAAGTATGTAAATTAAATGAAAAATACCTTTAAAATATGTCATTTATGTGACATAACATGACCAAAAAATTACATCGTACTTAACACTACATGGGATAACCTAAAGAAATACATAAGAAATTAGTGAGCATTAAATCCCAGTAAGGGAATAAACGAGTAATAACATGAGGAATAAAATACATGTTAGAAAATAGGAATATCATTAGAACATAATAGGTAAATGAATAATAACGCATGATATATCATGATAATCATAAAATGTGAAATGTTGAAATAACTTAAAACATTGCATCATAAACATAGGTCAAGGATAAACCCCCCAAGACATTACAATGGACAAAGTAACATACTGAAATCTGGTAAAACCTCTATTACAACATGATTTATCATGATAACAAAAAATATCCAATGATTTGGAGCACTATCAAGCACACCCTTCATAATCATTTCATTATCATACTTAAGTGTGCCACATATATCATATAAGATGGGCTCAATGAACATAATAATTCATTCCATGATAATGGAATGTGGAATACATAAACTTATGTCTATAATAAATAAGTATATGAGTATAATGTATAATACCCTTTATAGAAGGATTGGTATCATATTCATTAAACAATTATTTTGGCATGTAAAATTGTGGTGCAATTTCGGTAGCATAAAAGCATCATATATAAATTCATAAAATTGGTTGATGAGAGTGAAAGTGGTGTATCTTCATTTAAAAATATAATTTATTGTAATAGTGGCATGTTAAGACATTACCAAATATAACTAATTGGATATAAAAGGTGTAACAATGTAAAGAAACTTTGAAGAAATATGAGAAAGGAAAAAACCCTTACAACATTTTGGTTTGGAAACAAGTGTCTATAAAGGTTCATAGGATGAATAAATGAGAGTAAAAGGGGATCTCATCATTTATAAATAAAATTTATAGTAATGGGAATTTTTAATAATCATATCCAAAATTAATAAAATTCAAATTAAAAGTCATATCATTAAAGGGGTTCTTGATAAAAGAGGTGAGTGGAAGATAGAATTACCTTATGGAATTTTGGTATAGTAATGACTTTGGTATGGGTGAAAATGAGAGATTATAAATGGTATCTCATTCAAATAACATTAATTTTATAGTAATTCAATCAACTTAAATGAATTAAAGTATAACCAATTAAAATTATAGAGACTAATTTCAGGAAAGATTCCTGACTTGAAAGAAGGATAGGAATGTGAGAATCATTTACTAGAGTTTGTGACTCCAAAGGCATGGGAGGGACTTATTTAAAGCCTATTGAAACCTTGGGAGGAATATATGGAGTGTGTTTTTGAGTTCTTTCATGATCTAAGGAGTTTGAGTGAAGATAAATTAGAGCTTTGTGGGGTTATATTCGAAAAAAGGAGGGTTTCTTTATTATTTTGGTTTTTGACACTACATAATAAAATATTAAAAATCACAAACTGTCCCATTGTTTTTTCCCATGGTTCCTTCAGAAGTAAAGTTGTTTACATTATTTTATTATTACATGGTCCGAGGATAATAAAATAACGCTCTTTATTATGTAGAGGTTATTCACAATCCCAAAGAAATGATTTTCAAATCTTAACACATATTATAAGTATTGGAGGATTCATTAAAGATCCATAAAATAAATCAAATAAACATAAAATTAAATTTCTAAATGTCAAATATATATTTTGATGAGGATACATTATATAGTATTTATTACATCATTATTAGGTCATTATGATGTCATAAAACACACCATATATTTATACAATATTTAATTTTTACCCAAAAAATTGACACTCTTAGAAAATTATAAAGAAATAATTGTAAGATAATTTAGAAATATTTATACAAAAATAATATTCTTTTTATCAAAATAATTTTATAAATATGTGAAATTTCACTTTTAAAAATAAAAACTGACATTTATTGAGAATGACTGGTTTTTTACAATAACATTTTTATGAACCCATATAAAAATTATATTTCACTTCATAAAAATTATTTGATCATATATATTCCATGAAAGTTATTTAATGATAATATTTTATTAAAATATTATTTATTTCAAAACAAAATTAATTAATTACATGAAGTTTAATATTAACTAAAAATACAGTTTGTGCTTTATTGAATTAAAAATAAAAAACATTTATAATGTAACAATAATACGTTGAAAATATATTCATTATTCTATAAAAAATAATGAAAAAATTCATATTGATAGTGTCTTGATACATATCCCTTTAATACACTAGAATACACTCTAAGAGTAAGGTGCATGATGGTGGGGCTTTAATGGGTTGTTTGGTGAACATGGTTTGGGCTATGATCTCAATGTCCTTGAATTTCTCCCAAAAATGGTATCACTCATGCTTAAGTTATTGGATATCACCTTGGGAATGGTCTAGGGATATTCCTATAGATTCTATCTCCCTCAGAAGAATTCATAAATGGTTACTATAGAGTACGATCCTACCGGTTGAGGTCATCACTTCCTTATTCTATGGAATGATAAAACCCTGTATTTTTAATAATCATGTGATAAATTTTCAGTAGCTATATTATCAATGTTAAAGGTAATTAATGGTCATTTAAATCCAATTGGATATAAAAAAATAAGTGTATGTGTTTTCTATAACTGTAAAACATTTAATTAAATAAAAAAGGGGAAGTCTATTCATAATAGTTTATGTCATCACAATCTTCCCCCTTTTAGAAAATTTACCCTCAAATTTCTCTTTTCCCACAATAAAATAGATTAGTGTAATAGTGCTTCATCACTTCCTCTGGTTCCAACATTTCTTCTTCAAACTTGTAGTTTTCAACAAGACTTTGATGAGGGGTATTGACTTATTTTTTTAAAACTCTTTCCATATGATCTAATATCTTCACTGGCTTCTCCTCATATGAAATTTCATTCTCCAGTGGTACAACCTATGGATTTAGTAAATGTGAGGGGTCTAGTATGTACTTTCTTAAGAGGAATACATGGAATAATTCTTATACTTGGGATATGTTCGGTGGGAGTGCTAGTTGATATGACAATGCTCTAATGAGATCAAGGATCTCAGAAGGATTATAGTACCTTAGACTATGCTTTACCATATTTCCAAATATCATCATTATCTTCCATAAAGATATATAAGGGAAGACCCTATCTCTAACATAAAACTCTAGGTCATGTCGATTATTGTTAGCATATCTCCTTTATCGACTCTAGGAAACCTTGATTTACTGCTGAATGGTCTTAAACTTCTCAACCATTTCCTCAACCATTTTTGGAACTAGATGTTTTTTCCCCAACTTCATCTAAACAATACGGTGTTCTGCACTTCTTCTCATAAATGGATTTATAGGGAGGAATTTGGATTCTCGATTGGAAACTATTATTGTAAGATAACTCGACCAGAGGGAGATGTTGGTTTCATCCTCCATTGAAGTCAATTTAGAATTCTCTCAACATGTACTCAAGTATTTGGATATTCCACTCATATAGGCCATCATTTTGAGGGTGATAAGTTATACTAATTTTTAGCACTGTGTTTAGAGAATGAGGGAGACTTTTCCAAAACATATAGGTTAATCTACGATCTCAATTAGACACAATCGATAGTGGTACTCCATGAATCCTTAGCACTTAATTTATGTATATTTTTTCTTGTTGATCCAATGAGAAATGATCTTGAATCATAATGAAGTGTGTTTTCATTGTAAGATGATCCACAATAAATCAGATATCATTGTTTCTTTTGGATGGATTTTGACATTCGTAGAAAAATCCATGGTGATGTTTTCCCATTTCCATGTTCGTATGGGTAATGGTTGCATCATACCATTAAACTTATGCCTTTCATCCTTCACTTGCTGACATACCTGGACCTTTGATGTATATTCAGTAATCTTCATCCTCTTGTTGTGCTACCAATAGTGATCTTTCATATCTTGATACATATTTGTGTTTCATAAGTGAATGGAGAAAGTAAAAATATGTGCATCATCAAATAGTTTCAGAATTAACACAAGATTTCATAGAAAACCTAGTCTTGACCCAAGTATCTCAATTCCTTCATCATTGAAATTTAACTCCAAGGATTTCATTTTTCTTATAGTTTCCACTTTCTTCTGAATTCCCACATCATCTTTTTTATCATCCTTTATCCTATCAAGAAGAGATGGATTATAAATCATTTGTTAAAGGATTGTTGATGTTCCTTCCTTTATTATTCCCATGTCCATCCTCTTAAAATTTAAGAAGATATAATCCTTCTAAATTCTCATCGATGAATGATTTTCTAGATACTTTCTACTTAAAGTATCTTCCACTCTGTTAGCTTTCCCATGATGATATTGAGAATTCATAATCCATCATGAGATCTAACCATCTTCTTTGGAACATATTCAACTCTTTCAATTTCAATATATATATTTATAACTTTTTTGACCCATTTATATTTCACACTTCTCCCCAAAGTGATAATGCTTTAAAATTTTTAAATCGAAAATAACCGCTTCAAACTCTAGATCATGCGTGAGATATTTTTTCTCTTGAATTTTCAACTGCCTTGAATCATAGGCTATGAATTTTTCATTTTTCTTCATCACATAGATTAATACTTTCTTCTATTAATCTCTAAATATTATGAAAGGTTCCCCATTTGTGTTTAGTGTGATCATAGGGGAAGTGATTAGCCTCATTTTCAACTACATGAATCTTTCTTCAAATTCATCATTACCAGAAAATTGGACTCCATTTTGAGTTATATTGGTAAGAGGGTTTGACAATCATGATAAATTTCTCAAAAATCTGAAATAATATCTATCTTACCAAAGGAAACTATGTATATCATTCAAAGATATTGGCCTCACCATTCCATCAATTTCATTTTTCTTTGAAGAATCCAAATATATTCCATTTCTTGGGAGGATATAACCCAATAATGATACTTCCTTTAATCAGAACTCACACTTTTTGTACTGTTCAAAGAAATTCTCCATTTTTATGGTATTTATAACCATGTTAATATTATCCTCATGGTCCTCCTTGATTTTGGAAGATATTATAATATCATCTATAAATACTACCTTGAATTTGTTGAGGTTATCTCTAAATAATCTATTCATCATGTCCACGATGATTTTTTTTATTATTAGTGATTCTGGATGGAATAAGAATGAACCCATAGTGCCCATACCTCATAAAAAAGATATCTTGTAGATATCCCCCTTCTTTACCCAAACTTTTTAATATCCCAACTACAAATCTACCTTGGATAAGTAGTGTGCTCCACGAATCTAATCGAACAAGTCAAAAATCCATGTAAAAGGATAATTGTTTTTTATTTTGATCTTGATAAGAACACTAAAATAAATGTAAAGGAATATTGGCCCATCCTTCTTGTTGATGAAGAGGACCAGTGCACCCCATGGTGATTCACTTTGACATATGAATCTTTTATCTAGATTCTACAATAATTGTTTATTTAGTTCCTCATGTCCCCCAACAATCATCCTATATAAAGTTTTGGATATTGGAAATTCCCTAAGTATAATATCGATAGAAAATTAAACCTCTCAGCTAGGTGGAAGTCTATGAAATTTCATAGGAAACACATCATCATATTCCCTCACAATAGGCATATATTTTAGGATGATCCTTTACATAGATTCAGTCATTTGAGGTAGATACTCTTGTTCATAGGGAAATAAAATCCATGCTTGAGATGATGGTTCTAAAGAAAATTCATCCTCCTCCTTACACTTGTATAGAATCATAAGTCGATTCTCCATGTGGATAGTGATTTTCTTCTCATATAAATTTATTTTTCCTCTATATAGGGAAAGCCAATCCATGCCTAGAAATGCATAAAATTACACCAAAGGGGTATGAAAAGGTTTTTTTGGAATTTTTTCCCAAAAAAATGATAGGGGAGGAGTTATATAGTTGGGATAAAATAATTATCCCATTTTCCCTTTTCACTAACATCTCTACTTCCATGCTTTGTATTGGTTTTTTAGTATTTCTACAAAACATTCATGTTATGAAGGAATTCATAGAAGTAGAATCAAATAGTATGTTTGATATTCATGAATGAATAATTAGAATACCTATCACCACTTCATTGTTGGGATTCACTTCGGTGGTATTGATGTCAAAAGCTTTCCCTTGTAGCCTTGTAGGTTGTTGTATGCCTTTGAAAACCTGTGTCTTATTGCACTAGTTCACAAAGTTCTACGGTTCCTTACATTTGATGCAATGAACAATGCATTGTGGCTTAACCAGATCATTCCTTTCCTCTGTCACATTGTGGGTTTATACTATCTTCAATCATTTTCTAGGTATCCTTCTCTTCCATACCTAAGTCATTTATTTATTCCCCTTAGGCAATTTCTAGGGTGCTTTATTCCAAAACTTTGAGAAGTGGGATGTTGATATTTCTCACCACCATTGGATTTATCCATCGGACCACCAAAATTAAACTCCACCTTCCACTTCTTGTCCCCATAATACCCTTGGGATTCTACAATATCTATTTCAACTTTGAGGGAACATTAGAAAATTTTCTCATAGCTATCAAATTCATGGATCACCAATTATTTTTGTAGACTAGGCTTTATCCCACTAAAGAAGCAATCAACTTTGTATTCAGAGATAATGACAAAATAGTAGTCATATCGTTCAAGTCCTGTGGAGCTTTACTCATACTCCCCAATATATTTTTCACCTTTTTTCTTTAGTTCAAGTAGATATCATTCCATTTTATGAAAGAAAAGTGTAAGGAAAATATTTTTCGAAAAACATTTTCTGAAATTCATTCCACACCTTGTTTTGATCTCTTCCTCAGGCTTCATATTCTTTATCAATTTCTACCACTAATCAACCTCTCCCTACATACAATAGATATCCTAAAGAACCTTCTCTTTTTTGAAAATGTTTAAGGATGGAGATTATCTTCTCAATGGATTTTATCGATTTTTCTGTTATTGAGGAATGATATGATCCATTAAAAGTAGGATTTCTATGTCATATGAGTCTCTTGATTTTGGTTTTTTCTCTATTAGGGGTGTTTGGGGACACCTCTTCTTCCAGGTATCTATTTAGAACATAATCTAGTTGAGAGAATAATATGATAAAAAAATTATTTTTTTCCCATCAGATTCAGAATCTTTTTGGGGAAGTCATCACATTGCCCTTTACACCAGTTGTTAGCTTGATTCCTCCTATTACCAGCCATTTCCTAGAATAAAAAATGAAATTAAATATGATTGTCTAAAAAAATGAAGCACATAAATGGGAATCCAATTACATTTAAGGGATAACTTATAAATTAAATAATTCTCCTTAACATATGAATTTATAGGCTTCAATATATATTATCCATGATATATTTCCTAACATATATTCCTGTGTGATTTTTTTAAATAATAATGGTTCATGATGAGCTAATGAATTTAGGAAAACATATCCTCAGGAGTGTTAAAAATAAGTGAGCAGTAAGGCCCATTTTTGTGTACCAGAGTACCCTGAGTCAAGCTTGGAACATCTTGTCAGAGTTGTTACACCTAGGTATATCTATGCCAGAACCACATCCTCTTTTAGTATCTATATAGGGATGTATTTTCTTGATAAACCACTTAATCTATATTAAAAAAAATTAGGTATGTTTTATTATAATTTTTATTATCTGAAAATCATTTTATAGAGTTCTCTAATCTTAAGGCCTTTTCTAGACTTTTCAAATCCTAATCCCAAAAACAACTAAATCTATCCTATGATACCAACTATAACAACCTATATCTTTTTTACACATTAATATATGATTTATTACATAAAATTATACTTAATAAAACATAGAATATCGATAGGTCTAGTGTATTTGGTAATTTAGGTACATTTCATAACAAGTTAAAACATGAAAATAAACATATTTATTGAAAACTTATTTACCATTACAAAAACATTCCTTCTTACTTAACACTACATTGGATGACCTGAGGACATACATAAGAAATGGGTGATCAATAAATCCCACTAAGCAAATAAATAAGGAATAATATGAGAAAGAAAATAAATTTTAGACAATTGGAATATCAGTGGATCAAAATAGAAACATGAATAAAAAGGAATGATATAGCATGATAATAATAACATGGAAAATGTGGAAACACATAAAATACTGCATCATAAATATTGTTCAAGGCTAGATCAGACAACTCATCAGGGTGTAAAAAGTCCCATAAAGGATTCAGGTAAACCCCATATACCATCATGACATATCATGATACTAAACACTACCCAATTCATTGGAGCGCTATCAGGGAGCACCCATCATAATCATTTCATTCTCATGATTAAGTGTTCCACATAGATTATATAACATGGATTAAATTAAAATCATTATTTATTCTAATATAATGGAATGTGGAATACATACAGGTAAGTCTCTAATCAATAAGTATATGTGCATAAAGATTAATACACTTGATAGAGAAATGGGTATGGCGTTCAGTACACAATTATTTTTACATGGAAAATCACGGTGAGATTTTAGTATTATAACTTCATCATATATAAATTTATAAAATGGGTTGATGCTGGGAAAAAATACTTCAAGGTTACATTGAAAAAATTTTGGGTTTATTTCTTTTATTGAAAAAGTATGATTCCATGCTTATTTGTGGAGTCCAAGGAGATTTTTTAAAATCTATGTTGAAAAAGAATGATGAAAAATTAATGGATTATTTTGAGATGGTAAAAAAGTATGTATACATAGTGGTGTTGTTTTCTAGTGTTTTCCAAATTTTTGGGTCCAAAAACTGAAGAATGTAGAAAAGTGGTTTTGGAAAAGGGAGTTTCACGCCAGTGTTAAGGATCCTTAAAATGTTTTTCACCATGAATGTTTCAAAATTATAACACCAAAATATGGTAAAGGAACGAAGGTTGAGTAATTTTTTGAGTGACATGCAATGTGAGTTGTGAGACAGAGGCTTGGGTGAATGGACTAGCGCATCTGTGGGAAAGTTTTGTGCCATTTTCATAGGGTCACCAAAATTTCTATATATATATGGATACCTCCATAATTTCATATAATCTATACACTTATAAAAAATTGGATCTTTGGTCGTGCAAGGGGTGAGGTCATGCAAGTAGAAAGTTATTCAGAAGTTGCGTGACAGATGATAGTTGTGTGCGAATAGTGAGTTGGGAGTAAAAGGTTTTTTGTTGCGTAAGTTTTGAGTATAATATGGTTGTGTCATGAAGTTTTAAAGTTGGAATTCTCCCAGTACACTTTTGGTAAAGTTGTATTCATCATTGGATGAAAGTGGGACATCAAAAGAGAATCTCTATAAAGTGGAGGATGAATTCATTTGATATAATTAAGGTACCTACAAGTCTATAAAAAATGATTGTATCTAATAAAGAAGAATTGAAAAAACTTTAGTTGATAGAGAAGTGAGATTTCAAATTGTAATTGGATATAAACTAAGAGATATAGTGAGTCTATTCCAAACATTGTAAATAGTAGTTTGTTTTTAGTGGATTTAGAACATTGCAACTTTTCTGTTTTATGCTCCTTGGGTGTATCCTAGTGAGGGTGAACCAAGTAAAAAAAAATTGTCCTATGAAGGATTTAATTTTTGTTCCCATATTGCTATGGGAATGAGATAGAAGTCTGTATCATTTAATAAAGAAACAAGATCCGAAGGTGGAGTGGTTTTAATCTGTCATTCCTTGATTACCCCCCCCCCCCAGGGTATTTGACCTATTTTAACTAACAATTGGTATCAAAGGGAAAGGATAATATCTATGTTTCTCTCTCAAGGTATTTCATCAATCACAAAGAGATTCCAATATTCGATGAGACTAATTTTTGGTTATAGAAGAATCAAATGCCACACTACTTTCCAACCTTTGAAATTAATGTGTTTACAGTAGCGATGCATGGTATTTCAACAAACATTGAAAGAGGTCCTTTATTAGAAGCCGAATGAAGAGATTTGGATGTTGATTACAAAGGAAGCAATGAATTAGGGGAGCCCTATCAAACGAAATCTATATGAAGGTGATTTTGCATAGGACATCAAATTCTATGTGGGAAAAGCTACATAATATCTATGAAATTTATTCAAAGGTCATTGAGGCAAAGTTGTAGGTTCTGTTGAATAAGTATATAGATCTTAGAATAAACCCAAATGAGTCTGTTCATGCATTCTTTGATAGGGTAAATGTTGTTGTAGAATGCATGCATGGTCTTGAGAAATTATTGATGATGTAATGATCATCAAGTCTATCTTGAGAATACTTCCACCTTGGTTCATTCAGAAAGTTTCTATGTTGGAGGAAAAAGATACAAAATATATCACAATAGATAGATTGAATAGTATTATTGTCGCATATGAGATGAGAAATGATGACATTGAGTATATGGAAAAAGGTATTTCCAAGTAAGTGGGATTCAAGGCCATGAAGAAGCTCACCAATTAATATTCTCAGAAAAAAATAATATAAAAATGAGGTGATGTTATTACTTTCCTCAAATCTAAAAATAGGAAAAGTAATGTTCAAAGGGAAACATCCACTTAGTTACTTTAGATATAGAAAATTTAGTTTTCTGGTATCAAGTTTCAAAAATAAGTTCCAAGAAAATGATGAGGATGAAGTTGAAATCAAAAATAAAAATTCATTATCCTCTGTGAAAGGAAAGAAAAATTTTAGGAAAAATTTATTTATTAAAAATAATATTCTCTCGTAAGAATGTGACAATTCAGATAAATATGAGGTTGACGAGATATAGAAATACAAAGATCATGGATAAAATTATATGGTTGAAGTTGTCATTAGTGCTTAGAAAAAATAATAAACCAATATTAATGAAGAATAAGTTGAAGGAGGAGTTGATTTGTAGGCTGAGATGGAGGCCTCTCTAGAAGATATAGATGTTTGGAGAGCCAAAATAAATAAATACAAAAAAGTGGTTTGTGATTCCAAACTCTATATATATAAACAGGAAGAATAGAAGTCTAAGATGATAGAATAAATTAAAAAACTTGAGTCTCTAATGCCAGAGAGCTCAGAAAAGTTGATGAGTAGAAGCTCAGAATTGAGAAACAGAAATTTGAAATTGATAATTTGACTAACATTTGAAGGGATCAAATAAAATGTATTGATGAACATGAAGATGATTTTTCATTATATAATTGAAATTTAAGTATTAAGAAAAAATATTAACTCTCAATGTGACATCAAAAAATAAGATCATTCAATTTAAGGAAAAGTTGAAAGTCGAGCACAGAGGTCTAGTAAAACAAAATAAATTGTCAAATCTAAATAATAAGGATGGTATGGGGATTGATCAAAAATAAAAATTAGTCATGGTTCAAGTCAAACCACAAGAACCCACTCCATGTTTGAATATTGACATGGGAATAAAGTATAATCATACATTTTATAAAACCCAAGGAACGTCTAGTGGTGTATAAGTGTCAAACTACATCAGGTGTTATTACAGTAGAAAGATGGGACACTCAAAAAATGTGTGTTTCTTAGAGAGAAGATACTGAAGGGCACAAGAACAATAGTGGAATTCAAATAGAGCATGATAATAGATAATATATTTAGAGGGAAATTTCTTTTGGTTTGAAGGATTTGGGCACATGGACATATTTTGTACATCAACCATGAATAGAAATGTGCCAAAGAGGAAACAAAATGGTTACAAGTAGAAAATCAAAGAATCAACAAGTGAGATGAAAAAGAAAAATCAATTTATATCTCTTTAGGATAAAGCTGATCAATAATATTCTGAGGGAGATCAAGGCTATTAGTCTATATTGAGTATGAAGTCAAAAACATGGATTAAAAAGAAAAGACAAGAGAAGGTAGTGGTTGTGGAAATTACCCTTAAATCATCTGATTATTTTGATGCATGGATCCTTGATAGTGATTTCCCATACCATATGAAAGGTAATAAAAATCTTGTTAGATACATAAAACATGAAAAAAATGAGTTTTCAAATTTTTAAATGACAATGTCTTAAAGATGATTGTCTTGGGAAATTCCTGGTTTGGGGGTAAAGAAATGAGATGTTTTGGTGTCTTAGTAGTAGAATCTCTCAGTCACAACATTCTTGGTGTTAGTAAACTATGTGACTCAGGGAATTCTATAAGATTTAATATGAATATGTGTATTGTAAATAGATGATATGGTGAAGTTGTTCCATAATTAAAAAAGAAAAATGTAAATCTATACCTTATAAGTGGGGAAGAAGATATCAGCTTTTTATCCAGAGAGGAATAAATCAAGATATAGAATAAATGACTTGGCCATATTTTCCATCCATCCCTAGAAGATCTAGTAAAGTTTGATGTAGCTAGAGACCTCCCTAACATATCATGTGATCATACTCATGTGTGTGATTCCAGTCAATAATGGAATATCATCAGAAATGCATACAAGGGAAAGAAACAAAAGTACAAAATTGTGCATGAATTGGTGCATGCTGATGTATGTGGACCTGTCTCACTAAGACCCATTGATGTGAAGTGTTATTATGTAATTTTCATTGATTATTATAGAATCATTTTATGGTTATGTGTCATTTTCCATAAGTATTATGTGTTTAGTGGGATAAAATAGTATCAGTGGGGATCTGAAAAGATTCTTGGGAAGAAGCTTCTGATGTTTCATACTGAAAATGGTATGGAATTCAAACCATTCAAGTAGAAGAATTTCTTTGGAAACACTATATAAGGAATCAATTATCATTACTGAGAACTCCTCAATATATTGGATTAGTTGGGAGGATAAATTGGATCATTAACAACATGTCCATAACAATTCTTACTGAAAAGGATCTTCCAGATAAATTCTGGAATGAAGAACCCTTGACATCAGTATACATTTGTAGTAGGGATCTGTTGTGTGTAAAGGAAGGAAATACTCTATATGAGATGTTGTATGGAAAGAATCCATCATTGAAATACATTCATATATTTGTAATTATGTTCTTTATTATCAACAAAGATAAACATAAGAAATTTGAGTCATGTGGAGATGAGGGGATATTCCTTGGCTACTCAGGAAAAAGAAAATCATATAAATGATTTAATAAGAGGCTGGTAAAAGTACTTGAAAGCAATGATGTCACTATAGTGGAATATGAATAGAATAGTCAACAATGTAGTGAACACTTCATAATTAAAGTTATGAGGAGTTAATAAATATAGGGGGGAGAAGTAGAAAATACTGAATCAAAAAAAGATACTAATAATGAGGAAGATTAATTCAAGTCTGTATTTGTAAAGAAGTAAAATATTTGGGCTTAAATTGATAGTAAAAATATCATTGGTGATCAGAAAGTTCATGTTCAAATAAGAAGAATGAATTCATTACATCAGGAATCATTCCTATCTCAGATAGAGTCTAAATGTTTTATCGATACAGTTGGAGCTGAAAACTAGGTTTATGAAATGAATGAAAAGATATAAAAAATTGAGAAGAATCAAATGTGGGTGATTGTTTCAAGGACAATAGATAAGAAAGTCATAGGGAATAAATGGATCTTTCACAATAATATGAATAATGATGTCACGGTGATTTGAAAAAAAGTGTGACTTGTGTTAAAAGGGTACTCCCAAATATTGGGTATTAATGTTGATGAGGCATGTTCACCTATTACGAGATTAGAGACAATCGGGTTATTTTTTCCATTTCAGTGAAATGAAAGTTTAAAGTTTTCCATATGGATGTCAAATCATCATTTCTGAATGTCATTCAAGAAGAAGAAGTTTATATTCAGTATCCAGATGGTTTTCTAATTCATCAATACGAGAACAACATTCATTGATTAAAGAAGGTTCTATATGGATTAAAGAAAGAATTGAGAGCATGGTATTCAATACAAGGTCATGATATGAAGAATATCAACATTCAGCGTGGTGGATATTATTAAAATATCTATGTCAATAATGACAAAAATCAAAGGATGATGCTGTTGGTATATGTTGATGAAATAATATTTGGTGGATCAGATGAATCATAGTGTATATAGTTTTCTAAAATCATGAAAAATGAGTTCTAAATATCAAGGATTGGTGAAATGAAATTTTTCCATTAGTTTACAGGTGACACAATGAAAGAATGGAATATTCATAACTCAATACAAATATTCCAAGGATGTCCTAAGAAAATTTGGAATGGATAATTACAAGGATATAAAAACTTTTGTATCTACCTAGATGAAAATATCAGGGAAAAGCGATTAATGTCACAGAGTACAGGAAGATCATTGGAATCCTATTGTACTTAATAGCAACATGAACATAAATTATCTTTGATACATGTCAAGCAGTTCGGTAACAAAGAAATCCCAAATAAATCCACATGCTTTCAATACAAATAATACATCAGTATATCAAGGACACTGTGGATTTAAATTTGATGTATAATGACAAATCTCAGCCATATTTATAGGGATATACAGAAGCTTATTGGTCTAAATCAATAGATGATAGAAAATCAACATCATGATGTTATTTATATCTTGGTGAATTTTATTTTTATTGTATAATAAAGAAACAAAATTTTATTTCATTGAGCATCACAGAAGTTAAATATATTGCATCCACTCAAGCTTACACGCAGTTATTATGGATGAAGTAGTGTCTTGGGAATATGAGGGTTTAATTGAAGTCTATGATCATAATTAAATTTTATAATTAAAGTTCTTTAAATATTATAAAATATATCATACATTTTTCAAGGTAAAATAACTTTGAAATCAAATATCATTTTATCAAGGAGAAGGTGGAGGAAGGTCATGTGAAGTTGTAGTATGTGCCTACATAACTACAGTTTGCATACATTCTGATAAAATCCTTACCAAAAGAAGTATTTAAGTGGCATTTACTTTCTCTGGGAGTTCATTCTATTCCCTATACTTGAAAAATTATGGATGTGGGACCCCCTTCCTGAGGTATGATGTGTTTTCCCATAAAGTGTTGATCTATATTTTTAACCTATTAAAAACCATAAAGGAGTGACATTTGGGTTTTTTGATAAAGGGGGGGAAATTATACCTATTAAAAGGGAGAAAATTTCATAGTCAGGAGAGGGGGAGAAGCTGGTAGGTGGAGCAGCAAGATTGGGGGAGTAGTTAGAAAGGGGGAGTATTAAATATAACAATGATTGAAGTGATCAATTAATGGTTACATATCATGATAGATCAGGTTTGTGATGAAAAAAGAAGAGTGGTTTTCGAATGAAATGAATTGATTCATTGATGAACATTTCATTATACTCTTGTTTATCATGTTGAGAATGGATCATGTGGGATTAGAGTGTGTGATGATTAAATATTTGATTGTGATCTGAATTTCCTGAAGTGAATGGTGGTAGAATATGGATGAATCTATAAAGAGGAATCAAATTATGAAAGATTGGTCAAAAAATCTAAAGGGGGAAATTTTTAGGAAAAAAAACCTCAAGGTAATGTTGAAGAATTTTTTAGGTTGATTGTCTTTGTTGACAAAACAGGTGTTCATAGTAATTTGTTTAGTCCATAGAGATTTTTGACAATCTATGACGAAAAAGAACCATAAAAAGGAATGGATGATCTGGAGGTGGTAAAAAAGAATGTATAAAAGGTGGAGCTATTTTCTAGTGTTTGCCAAATTTTTGGGTTTGTAAAATGGAGAATGAAGAAGAAAAGTGTTTTTGGAAAAGGGATTTGCATGCCAGTGTTAAGGAGCCTTAGAATGTTGTTTTCCATGCATGCTTCAAGATTAAAACATCAAAATATAGAAATGGAAATAAATGTGTCCATGTTTTGGAGTGTCACACAAGGTGAGGTTGGTGATAGAGGCTTGGGAGAATGGACTACCGCATTTGGGGGAATGTTTTGTGCCATGTTCTTAGGGTCAACAAAATGACTATAAATAGATGACTACCTCCCCTATTTCATTGAATCTCAGCACTTATAGAAAATTGTATCAATATTCATAAAAGTGGTGAGGGAGATCAATTATAGAGTTATTTATAACTTACATACCAAATGGTAGTTCTGTTCCAATAGTGAGTTGGGTGTAAAATGGTGTGTTTCGTGCAAGATGTGAGTTTAAGAAGGTCATGTCACACAAGTTTTGAGTAACACACAAGTTGGTTTTATGTGAAACAGGTAACACTTGTGGTTCATTATTAAAGTATCACTCAAGTCTACCTAGGGGTTCACGAAATTTAGAAGTTGCCCAGTACACCTATGGTAAAGATTTATTCATCGGTGGATAAAAGAGGTACATCAACAGAGCATCTACATATAGTGGATGACGCATTAATTTGAGATAATGAAGGGACCTACAAGTATACAAACTATTATTGGATCTTCTAAAGAAGAATTGATCAAAATTCAGTGGAGGGAGCAGGTAAATTTCAAATTATAATTAGTTTTAAACCAGGAGGGACAGTGAATCTACTCTGAACATTGTAAACAGCGTTACACTTTTAGTTGATTTCTTACATCAGTACATTACCATTGTATACTCCATGGACGTATCCCAATGAGGCTGAACCAAGTAAAATTTGTGTTTCATGTGAATTATTTAATTTCTATTAATATATTTCTATGAGAAAGAGAGAAAATTGTGTTTTCGTAATGATAAAACATGATCTGAAGGGGAATTGTTTTTAATCTTTGATACCCTTATACCCCCCCACCCTTCTCAGGGTATTTGACATAGTGGGACTAACAGTTTATTAGAGTGAAGGTTTATATAATCATTTGTACATGTAATTGATATAATTAGATACATGGTATGACATTCCACATTATAAGTAATTGGAAACGGAAGTTCTAACATAGTAAATAAACATTAAATAAAGTGGAGAAAGTAAAGAACCCTTAAAAAATTTCAGCATGGTAATGGGTGTTCATAAAGTTTAATGGGAGGGGTAAATGAGATTTAAAGGGGATATCATAATTTATAAATAAAATGGAAAATAATGGGGATAAGTAATAACCATATCCCAATATAAAAAATGGAAATTAAAAGACCTAACATTAAATGAGTTCTTTATAAAATAGGAGAGTGGAAGATAAGGTTCCCTTACACAATTTTGTAATAGTAACAGCTTAGGTAAGGGTAAAAATTAGAGAGTATAAATGGTATCTCATCAAAATAATATTAATTGGAAAGTATGGGAATAAAATTAAATGAATTACAATATACCCTATTGAAATTATAAAGACTAATTTCAAGGAATATTCTTGAAATGAAAGATGGAGAGGATGGTGAGGATCCCTTACTTGAGTGTGTGACTCAAAAAGGCTTGGGAAGGGATTCTTGAAAGTTTGGGAGAACTTTTGGAGGTATCTAAGGAGTATAAAACATAGTGTGGTCATGATATAAGAGTTTTAGTGAAGATAAATGGGAACTTGAGTGGTTTTAGAGTGGAATAGAAGGGGATTTATTTATTATTTTGGTTTTGGACACTACATAATAAAATAATAAAAACCACAAACCATCCCATGGTTTTTCCCATGTATTCTTCCAAATGGGAGTGGATCACATTATTTTATAAGTTCATGTTCCAAAGTTAGAAAAATAATGCCCTTTCTTATGTGGAGGTTAGTTACACTATAAAAGAAATGATTTTAAAATAATAAAATATATTATAAATAGTGTAGGATTCACTAAGGCTCTATAAAATAAATAAAATAAATGTAAAATTGAATAATTTTTAAGTTAAAACATATATTTGTTGGAGGATACCTTTTTTTGTATTTATTACTTCATTATTGAGACATTATGATGTCATTAAGCACACGGTATATTTACACGGTATTTTATATTTACCCAAAAATTTGACAGTCTCCGAAAATTATAAAAATTTCTCCATTAGATAATTTCAATGTAATAATTAAAAAAAATAATATTAATTTAATATCAATAATTTTCTATAAATTTTAATTTCCACTTTTAATAATAAAAAACTGACATTTATTGAAAATGATGGGTTTTGGAGAATAACATTTTTTGAACCCTTATAAAAATTACATTTGGATTCAAAAAAATTATATGATCATCTATATTCAATAAAAGTTATTTGATGATAACATTTTTAAATATATTATTTATTCCAAAAATATATTAGTTAATTAATTAGATTTTAATATTAACCAAAAATAAGATTTTTTTCTTTAATTAATCAAAAATAAAAATCGTTTATAAAGTAGTCATAATGTGATGAAAATATATTAATTATTCTATAAAAAATAATGAGAATATTAATATTTCTAGTGTCTTGATACATATCCATTTAATACAGCATCATACACACTAAGATTAAGGTGCACGATGGTGGGTCTTTCATGGGGTCGTTCGGTGAAAATGGTTTGGGATATGATCTCGATGAGCTTGAACTTCTCCCATAAACAGTTTTACTCATACATAAGTTGTTGGATCTCAGCATGGGCTTGGTTTATGTAAAATCCAAAATATGATATCTCCCTTAAAATATCTGATAAATGGGATTTATAGAGTGTGATCCTACTATTATATTCCATCACTTCTATTGTATTTTCCAAAAGGATTTCTTAGAAAAATATATTTATACTAGTCATGTGATCACTATTAGACAACTATATTATCAACTATAAAGATACTTAACGATCATTTACATCCAATTTTATATAATAAAACAAGATAAGTACAATTGTTTTCTATAACCATAATACATTTAATTAAATAAAAATGTGGAATTTTATTCATAATAGTCTGGGTCATTACATGAAATGACTATAGAAAACAGAAACCACCTACTAGAAATGACCATGTTCAAATTTATTTTTTAAATCACAGAATGGGAGGATTGATTGGAAAAAATTTGTTTTGATTCATCGATGGTTTTGGTGGTTACAATCTGATTCCTTTTTCACCATAGGACCAAGACAAAACCACATCCACCTGTCTGTTTGGGTTGTTTTCTTAAAAACTAATTCCTTTTGGTTTGTGGGGTGCTCTGGATACATTCTAAAATTTCATGATGGATATTTTCTCTAATATTATTGACGTATATTTATAAGTATTCATGGATGACTTCTCCATAGTGGGTTTATATTTTAACAACTATTTAAATAATATGGAATCTACTTTGAAAAGATGTGAAGAGACAAACCTAATGTTGAATTGGGGAAAATTTTATTTCATGGTAATTGAATGGATTTTGTTGGATAAAAAGATTAACATCAATGGACTAGAGGTCAATACTGCTAAAATTGAACTCATTCAAAAGATACATCCACCTAAAAATTTCAAGGGCATTAGATGTTTTTAGGACATGTTGGTTTCTATAGTAGATTCATAAAATATTTTTATTAGATCACTGAAATAATTATTTCTATTCTTTTTAAGGATGCAAAATTTCATTTGGATGAGAATTTATTGAAATTATTAATTTTCTTAAGCAAAATAATACATATTTACACATTAACACTTCTCTAGACAAGGAGATAACTTTTCGAATTCCTATGTGGTGCAAGTGAAATTATGGTGGGAGCTAATTTGGACAATATAAAAAAATAATTTGTATATTTTCTATTATATTAGTAGATTTTTTGATGAGGCTCAACATTGTTACACTAAAATGGAGAAGGAACTTTTTTGTAGTGGGTTTTCCTTGGAAAAATTTAAGAAATTTATGATTGGTTCAAAAAGAATTTTTTTCTCTAATGATCTGACCATAAGTATCTATTTTCTAGGAATGAAACTAATCCTCACCTAATGATATGGATTTTATATCTTCATGAATTTGATTTAGTTATCGAAGAAAAAATATGGCAATGAAAATGTCATGGATGATCATTTGTATATCCTTCCCAATATCATAAAAAATGAGATTATGGAGAAAAATATACATTTCCATATGAAATTTTTTCCTTGTTTCTAAAAATAGTGCTCGATGCTTTTCTAACATTGTTAAATGTCCTACTTCTGGAATTCTACCTAGATACTTTTCTTATAACCAAAGGAAAAAAATTATCTCAAATATTACATCCTTTTTCTATATTGATCCTCTCTTGTTTAAATGGAATTTTTATGGCATATAGTGAAGATGTGTTCCAGAGGAAGAAATGTTTCCCATTCTGAATCATTTTTATTCATATTCATGGGGTGGACACCATGGTACTATGAAAACTACTAAAAGGTCAAAAAATATGGTTTTAACTATATTATACTATTTAAAAATTCTTAATGTCTATTTTTATGGTGTGATCAGTTTTTATGAATTGGTAATGTGGGAAGAAAGCATCAGTTGTCCTGTAAAGGTATTTTGGAATTTGAAATCTTTTATGTTTAAGAAATTGACTAGATTGGTCCATTTACATCATCTATGGAAATGAATTTTTTTGTGGTTTATTATGTTTTATAGTGGGTTGAGGTAATTACTCATCTGAATAACTAACCTAGTAGTGTGATCCTGTTTTTCAAAAATATCACCTTTTTCAGTTTTAGTATTCCATGGGCTTTCATCACTAATAACGGGAATTATGTTAAGAACTGAAAGTTCAAATATTTGGGGGAAATGTATGGATGTGAAAAAAATGATACATCATTTCATCCACAACATATTATCCATGATAAATAATTTAATAGGGAGTTGAAACAAATCATAGAGATGGTTTTCAACATATTAATGAAGGATTAGTCTTTAATATTAGTTGTTGCATTATGGGCTTATCGGTTGGCCATAAAAATTACAATTGATATGTCTCCATATCATATTCTACTTGGAAATACTTTTAACATTCCTATGAGGATATAATATAAATATTTTTTATAATTTAAATAGGATAATCTCAATTGTTAATCTACTAGAGAAATATTATTTCTTTAATTAAGTAACCAGGATGAGATTAGGAGAGAACCTTTTGACAATTCTAGGATCTATAAGGAAAGGAAAAAAGGCCATTCATGATTATGAAATTCACAATAGGCACTTTCAAGTGGGGTATAATTTCCTTATATTAAATTCTATGCTAAATTCATTCCCTGTTAAACATAGATCCAAGTGGTCAGACCCATTCACAATTTTATGAGTGTTGATATATGGGGTATTGAAATTAGTTGGACATGATCGCATTATATTTTTAGTTAATGGTTAGTGAGTGAAGTGTTACTATGAGGGAAATACAAAGGATTTGGCTACATTCATTCAACTTTATAACTAAACCATATTTGTTTTAAAATTATAGGTGATGACTCTAAACTCAGTGCTTTATGGGAGTCAACCAATGGTTCTTTGTTTTTTCATTTTCTTTGTTTCTTCATTGTTTTCCCTCATTCCACATGATAAATTTTGATATCCTTTATCACCTATTATTTTATATAACTACACATCAACCAAATGATTTAATTTTTCAGAAGTTATATGCACACTTTCACTGAACTCTAATGATCAAACTTCTATACTAGTTGTGTTTTTCATTAATTATACCAATTTATTTCTTCTTATTGCTGGACACTAAGTGTGGGGGTATCCAACTGGAATTTCTAAATGAATTTGTATTATTGATTTTTTGATATGAATTTTTTGAGTTTCATTGATAATTTATTTATTTTTTGATATAACATTGAAAATCGTGATCTTTAAAAACCAAATTTATTTTCAAAAACTTATTGGAAGTGTTGAAGTTTTTCCGGTTTGAATAATCATGTTCCCCATCCAAAAAATTATTAAACTATTGAAATGAACATTCATTTTTAAATTAAATTATTCTTTACATTATGATTCATCATTTGGGAAAATGTTCGGTTTAATGTGTGGTGGATTGGGAAATTTATGTGTCTTAGATGTGCTTATTTTTACCTATCCAATCACCCCACATTTTTTCAAAATGCCTCTATTTTATGGAAATTATAATTATTTTTTGTCTTTGTAAATAGAATTTCATTGTGCCTCTAGAATCACCAAATCAGTGCTCAATTTTTCCTTCTTTGGATAATTCCATGACTTATTTGAGGGATTTCATTAAGCTTGAAGTTATCAGGATTGAGTGATTACTATGTTTTTTTCCAGTTTTACTTATAGAAATATTTCTGGAAATCTGGTGAAATAATGTTTTATATGTTAGAAAATTGTGGAATTTTTACTATAACATGTGGAACTTGGCCTTAAATTTTAACATAGATACATTTATATAATGAAATTAAATTTCTATGTGATCAAACTCATTTTTGAGATATTATAAATCCTATGAAATTATGGTAGAATGGGAAATTATAATCCCATGGTGGGTATATGAGTAAAGAAAACATGGTGAGTATCTATAAAAATATCCAAATCAATAATTTTCATTCACAGTTCTATGAAAAAATTCTTTTATGGGAAAAAATAAAATAATGTGACCTTGTAAAAATGAGCTCATTGTGGTTAGGGGAATATTGAACCCATATCAACAAGGAAACAATTAGTTTATATGATGACCCATTGAGTTATATCAACATATTTGAAAGTCAATTTTAGGATTGAGGAACCTAGGGTATAGTGAATGTTTTTGTTACTTTTGTTATGAATTTAATTAATCTTGGGTCTTCTATGTCTATTGTCATTGAGTTAGAATTTGAGTCTATATTGAAGTATGGGGTAGTGTGATGGACTCACATCGAAGGAATTACAATATTTTGTAAAATATGTTTTAATGAACATCATTGAATTGTTTTATGGTTTAAATCTTCACGTGATGATAATCATTTACCCTAAAGACTTTATTATTGAACCATTTAAATTAATGAATTTCCCAGGAGTGTAAGTTTTATGTTTGGGCGATTTTCTTGTGGATCCATTTTATCAAATTGTTCCACATATATGTTGATAAATTAGATTCATTTACACTTATACATTGAGATTATAATGTGTAATTGTTAAATTTGGAACAAATCTATAGGAAATTTTTATTTATTGAATTTTATAATTAAAATGTCTATTTTGGGTGCTCGTTTTATCAAATAAGATGATGTTTAAGATTTTCTATCTTTATAATGTAAAATTATAAACATTATTTAGGACAAAATATAATATGAAAAATTAACCCAAAATAAAAGTGAAAAATGGTTTCGCTTCTTGTTCAAGGATGATCATATGGGTCAAATGTAAATCAACATTGGCCTAGAAACTTATGAAGTTATGTTCCCTTGAGTTGAGTATTCAGCATAATTTTTCCCACAACTCTAATCTCTTTCGATTTTGATTTTGAGAATGCTTTATGTTGTGTCTAACTACGAAGGACCCACTGAGGCTAAATAGGGTTAAGCCTATTTTGTCTTTGTCGATGTGGGAGACCCTATTTTAGGTGACCCACAATGCGAGTGTCACCAATTCTTGGGCTCAAGTCTTTATAAATTTTACCTAATCCACTAACAGATTCACACCTCCAGCTAAAGGTCCATTATTTACCTCCTATTTTTGATGGACATCATTTTTTAAGGTAGAATATATCCATTTAAATATAAAATCTAGGAGGATGTATTTTCTTAGGAGTGAGATATGTAAGAGCATTAAAATGTTCATCCTTCTTAGTTTTGTGGTGTCTTTATCACTCAGAGTTTCAAAATTTTCATTATTATATGTTGTAAATTATATAGAAGATTCCAATCATATAATACATCATAGTATAATATGTTGGTAGGATCAACTTTGAGGGGATTTGGGAATGTAAGACTTATCACCTATATGGGAAATGACTACTTGAATCCCAATCAGATATGTTGGAATAGACTATGTGGGAAATAAAATATGTTAATCAAAAAATCTCTATTGATAAATGTGTACATTATTGGAATTAGATACATATGAATATATATGTGTATGTGAGGGAGTTTGGATATGTAAAAGGCTTTGTTTATGTGGATAATTTTCTACTTTAGTATTTGGTTACATCAAATAGATTCAACCACGTGATAAATCCTATATGTTGAGTGAATTTCTACACTATTAAACATGTAAGTCATACCAATTGGATATGTGGGAATATTAGAATACATTATTCATCCAGATGGTGTTAATGTACACTAGATGGATGTAACATCATCTATCAGACATACATATGGAGGCCATCAGTAGTTTTAAATAGGTATGTGAATGTTGGTGTACTTTTTTCTGGAAATATTAGCTGATAGAAGATAATTAGTAGAGTTATGTATGGGGATTAAATAAAAATGAAAAATTAACAATAATTGAAATAAGGGAACCCATGTGAACAATGTGGGGAGAAGAAATCAGGTGAACAATTCATTTCAAGAAGATTCTTATAAAGCCCTTTCTGGGGGGATTCTTTGTTTTTTTTGACATTTACAATTTTACGCTATTTCCAAAACACTTTCTGAATATATTATGATTCTCTATTGTAATGATTGGTTTAATTAAAATTGGTGAAGGTGGTTGAGCTAGTTGGAGCATTTATCCAACTCAACTATAAATAACTATAGTAATCCACCCTTTTCTCGTAATATGAGTAATTAATGGTCATAAAATCTCTAAAATAGTGAGATATTTTTTGGGTTGTTTAATTCATTATTACCTTTTCTTAAAGAATCCCAATTGAGATGAGGTAGGGCCTTATAAGGTTGGGTCAATTGGTTTCCTCAATAAGTGGGTAAAGTGGTCTTTATTTGAGAAGTTGATGACTCCATTATCTTACATGTTTCCATTCAAGAGAGCTGGTTAGACACTTTTTTCTAGCCCTATAATAATTTAACATGAGTGGAGGGAAAAAAATAAAAAAAAACTTGTACCTAAATATTCTAGTTTGCAAACCCTGTTCCATTGATCCCTCTCTTGAATTTTAAATGCTAACTATTTTTCCTCTCTATCCCTTAGTTCTCACCATTGCCTACCTCTAGTACCCCAGCCTCCATTCCATCATCCTCACCACCATGATTGCACTCACTATTCCTCTCTTATTGTGTGTTTCTAATTTTTTTTATTTTCTCTTTTACTTGGTCTAATAGAACATAGATTCTATGAATTTTCATCCCTATTGATTGATCAATACTCACAATTATAGTAGTTTTAGTAGGTTTTATAAATTATTAACTTATCTTGGACCCAGTGTTGATGAAGGCCTCACAACCACCCTTAACCCATGGGGAATGTGGTATAGTCTAATCGTAACTCCAAGAAATACCCCTTTCCTAAAACACCCTTGGAGGGTTAAGGATCACCATGATTAGATTTGGCCCGGAACACACTCAGAAGTACCTCCAATGTCCCAAAATCCTAATTCTTATCTATGTGGACAAACCAAATTGTATACCGACTCCTTTGAAATATTCACAACCTCCTATGATATCATTTTTTTCCTGAACAAGGAAAAATTCCCTTGTATATTGTTACCTATAATGGTACTTACATGGAACTAAATTCATTCTATAACCCCATGGTTTGGTGACTAGAACATGGAATCATATCAATGACCAAAGGTAATAATCCATCCATATAGAAATGATAAAATAATTGAATATAATCAATTACATATTATTTATAACAAACATACCTTAATGAGAAAGTTACCATCAATATAAAAGTATCCCAAATTCAAAAAAATCATCTAAAATAAAAAAAGAAAAAATCATCAAGAACAAGTCTCTCAAACCATGTGCAACAAGTGGAATATAAATCTATTATTCACTGTCACCAATATAGATTCCCACTGATCAAGAACAAACACTACCTCCAAGTGGATATTCCCTTTCCCTAGACCTAGAAAAACAAGATCAACACATTATTGAAGTAAAATAATGGGTATAACCACAACATCATAATAGATAGTCACCAAGTGTTCCGTATACAAATCTATAATAATTAAACAATTTATGATTTCAATTTAAATATAAATGGAAGGGAAATTTACAAATACATTTTAAACCAAAATAGGCTTACAAATAAAAATATGGACGATATGTCAAAATATTATTAAATTAAAATTTATATAATAAATTTATATTAAACAAGTTGACTTAAATAAAAGAGTTATAAAAAATTGGATTCATAATCAAATCAAAAAAACAAAGCAATATGGTCATAAGCCCTGAGATATGCTAGTTTATTAGATATAGGGTCCTCCCACTTCTCATTCATTATCATATTCAAATATGTATTCAAACTGTATAAATCTCTAAACATCATGATTTTCTATCAACACCCCATTAGAGTCACATCATAAGAAATCATTGCAAAAATAATTTAGTTATAATTTTCAACATCAATCCATTACTTGGGAGTCATAGTCCTATTGTTCTTGTACTAATTTCATACTCACTAGTCAGAATCACATGTGATTCACTAAATAAATCAATCATTTAATCATTCTTAGGAGATTCTTTTAATTCCAAATTAATTCATCATTCAAAATTCAATTACCCAATTTCAAGTTCAAAATGTCTTTTCAATTTCAAAACCAAATCATGGGGTTTATAAAATCCATTCCATTTCAAATCATATTTCATTCTATGATAATTTTCTGATGAATCTTTATCAAATCATTTATTAAAATAAAATTTCAATTGAAGCCATGATTTTTCTCAAAATCCACCAAAAATTTCAATTCCATTGAAATTGATGTTTTTAAAAAAATCAATTTCCTATAAAAATTATATATCAAATAATCTCGAAACATCATTTTAAAATCAATCAAAACTCATAGAAAATTAATCATGCAATTAGTTTTTCAATTGTAGGGTAAATTTCTATGGAACAACCTACCTTTAATCGTGTGGTCAAACCAAATTAAAAGCCAGAATAAGAAATGAAATTGATGAATGAAAGTGAAGGAGATCAATGAATCAATCCTAGAATCAAGATTATTAAATAAAATATTAGTTCTATAAATAAAATTAATATATTTTACTCTATATGATGAATATAATATAGTATTAGGGTCAACCAAATGAGATGGTATTAACATACTGTAATGAGATGAAATACAAACACCAGTGCTTTGATCAATAAAGAGAAGATGTTATAGGTGTCAATTTCACCACTTGAGAGCCTCTAATTAAAAAAGAATTATATTAAGGTACATTTCGGGTTATTAGGGGTCAAACTGGAGGTTCTAAGTATTTTAAAAGAAAATTTTGGGGATTAGAAAACTATGTTCATGGTTTTCCTATTGGTACTCACAGTTAGAAGTAACCATGTTCCCTTACGAGGCTTCCTGATAGGGTTGGTGGTTTGACAACATGGTTACTTTTTCCATTTTCCAACTATTAAACCCCCATTTTCCATGTTTGAATTTTTTTTAGGGGTGGACATATGGTTTTAAAAAACTATCTTTGAATTGTGGGCCACTCTCTAGACCCTCTAAACACGGTTTATAGTTTTCTTGTCCAAATCACATGGTTTATTTAACTGTGAATATCTCAAAAAACCTCTAATTTTTTTCAAAATTCACATGAAATAACCTGAGACATGACCCAAACATAAGTATATCAAAATAATGTTCAATAAGTACCTCAATGAAGGAAATGGGAAGTTACGTCATGTTTTCTCACATATGTATCCTCATTGTTAATAGTAATGGCTTGGTTGTGGTATAATACATACTCCTAGGTATGTTGAGGTGTTGTATTGTAATTGAACCATGGATTATCATTTATAACTAACCATATAGGTGAGATATATTCATGATATATTCTAGTATAACAGATTCCCTAGTATCTTAATAGTTGTTATCTTGTCATTGGATGGGGCTAACAAGGTGTTGAAGATGGTGAATCCTATGAAGAGCAGCCTATCGAGATCAAGGAATTCCCAGAGAAGGAGTTGTGTAACGACCCAAACAATTATGAATAAAATTAGATTTCTTTTAATTAAATTTATTATGGTTATAGATGACATGTGAACTCCTGTTATTATATCCAATTGAATTTAAATTACCGCTAATTATCATTACCATTGATAATATTGTCATTTAACAGTGATCACATGACTAGTATAAATATAGGGTTTTAATAAATCATTTTGGAAGAGACACGGAAAGTGATGGAATAAAACAGTACGGTCATTTCCTATGAATCCCATTTATCAGAGATTTTGATGGAATTAGAATTTCTTCTCTTTTCCCTAGAAAAATACCAAGTTGAGATCCAATAACATGCGTGACCAAAACTGTTTATGGGAGAAGTTCATGCTCATCGAGATCACGACCCAAAACATGTTCACCGAACGGGCCCATGAAAGCCCCATCATCATACACCTTACTCTTAGATAATATGATGGTGTAATAAAGGGATATGTAACAAGACCCTAGAATTATTATTATACACATTATTTTTGTATATAATAATAAATATACTTTCATTTTATTGTTGTTGCTTTGTAAATTATTTTTAATGCACAAATAGTATTTTTGGTTCAACTAAGAGATATATTTTTAATCAATTAATGTATTTTTAAAATTAAAAATATTCTAATAAAATATAATTAATAAATTAATTTTACTAAATATAAATGACCATATAATTATTATGAAGTGAAAAATAATTTTTATTAAAATTTAAAAACTATTTTTGTCAAAACCCTTCAATTTTCAATAAATGTCGGTTTTTTATTTTTGAAGTGAAAATTCACATATATATAAAATTATTTAGATAAAATTAATATTTTGGAATCAGTATTTCTAAATTATCAAACATTGAATTTTTAATAATTTTCAGAGAGATTCTAATTTTTGGGTAAAAATTAGATATCTTATAAATATACAGGGTGTTTAATGACATCATAATGGCCCAATAATGGTGTAATAAATACTATAAATGGTATATATGTCCAAATATAATTTATTCCCTTCAGTATAATGTAATTTTGATTTTATTTTATTTATTTTATTTATTTTATAAATCCTTAGTTAATCCTCCAAAACATATAATATAGTTTAAGATTTTAAATCATTTCCTTGAAAGTATAACTCACCTCCACATAAGAGAAATATTTTAATATATTCTACCCTAAGACTTATAAATATTTTTTACCACTCCCCTTTTCCAGAAACCATGGGAAAACCCAAGGGATGGTTTGTGGTTTTGAATATTTTATTATGTAGTGTCCAAAATGAAAATAATACAGAAATATCCCTCCTTTCCTATATAAACCCACCAAATATTCCATTTCTCTTCACTCATAATATTTGAAGCTAGACCATAATCTACCACCCTAATCCCTAGAGTCCTTCCAAGGTGCCCCAAAGCTCATAAGAAGCATTTCCCAAGCCATTAGAGTGACACATCCAAGTAAGGGATCTTCCATGCTCCTCTTTCAACAAGCACTCCTTTTGTGATAAGACTTTTAATTTCAATTTACATATTTTAGGATATATTCATACATACATACCTTAATATCCATTTGATTTATAAATAATTAAATATTCCTTGGACTCTCATTAATCCGTCCATGATCCTTTATAAATGTCTGTTACCATACTGAAATTTCATAAGGGATCCTCACTTTTCTCTCTTCCTTTCAATTCAAGAACCTTTTTTGAAATTGTTCTTGTTAATTTAAATTGATTATATTTTCATCATTTTGTTATAAATTACCTACTATACATTTTATTTAATATTCAAATAGGGATCATTTATCCACCCACTTTTGGACCCTTACCTAAGTCATTACTATGCCAAAATTACGTAAGGGATTTCTCTCTCTCCACTTTTTATCAAGAACCACAATTATGATATTACATATAATTTAAAATTGATTAATTTGGGTTACATTATTACCTATCCCCATTAATTTCCATTTCATGAAAAAATTAAGTGATAGCCCTTTGTCTCTCATCGACCCATTTTACGAATTTCTATTCGACGCTGTTATGCTGCTGAAATTACACTACAATTTTCCATGCCAAATTCATCATGTAGGGAATACCATTCAAATATCTCTATCAAGGTTATTCACCATTATGCTCATATACTTATTTATTTGGTACATACGTGTATGTATTTAACATTACTTGATCATATAATAACCTATGTTGTTGAATGAACTCATGTTATATGATCTATGTGTCACACTTATGAATGAAAACAAAATGATTATGAAGGGTGTTCTCTGATAACGCTCCAATGCATTGGGTAATGTTTACAATCATGATATGTTATATCAAATGAGTGTATATTTATGATAATTCAATTGAAATAGGTTTTTACTCATTCTAATTCATGTGAAATGATGGTTTACTCATGCTAATTCATTTGCAATGGGTTTTTACTCATGCTAATATCATGTTGTATGTTGCTACAACATTTCGATGTTATGATTATCATGTTATATCATAAATTAATATTCATGTTCCTTTATAACTCATTGATATGCCTTTTTTAAAATGAATCATTATCCTCATGTTCTTACATGATTATTCCCATGCTTTGATTTATACCTCACCCCTTTCTTATGTATTTCCTTAGGTTATCCCATGGAGTGTTAAGTATAAAGGAATGTTGTGGTCATGTCAAATAATTATTAAATAAAGATGTTGTTGTATTTCATGTTTTATGTTATTTAATGTTCCTAATTTCCCATGATACTATACCCCCTCAACCTTCTGAGTTTTAATAGTTGCAAATTATGTAATACAACATATTTAAATGTATAATAAAGATCAGGGTTTTTATAGTTGGTATCAGAGGATAGGAATAGTTTTTTATTAGTTTTAGAAAACCCAATTGAAATCCCATAGGTATAATAAAAATTTTATGAAAACAACGCCAAATTTTGGTAAGTAGATATTAAGTGGTTTAAAAAGAAAATACATCCCTATATGGATACAAACAAGTGGATGTGGCTCTGGCACAAATGTATCATGGGGTAAAACCCAAAAACACTTATTTAAACTATACTGGAATAGGAACAGGGGAATGAAAACATGACTTACTTCACTCCTAGTTTGACACTCGTGGGGGATTTGATTTGGTAAATTCATAATCTCACTACTAACTATTATTATGGTAACACAAAAAAATTCCCATAAAAATATATGTTAGGAAGTAGATCATGGATAACATAGACTAAAGTATATAAAATCATAAGTAAAGTCTATAAATGTAATTTATAAGTTATCCCTTTAATTTTATTAGATTCCCCTTTAGGTGTTTAACTACATAAGATACTCATACCTAATTTTTATTTTATTCTATCCAATGGCCGAAAATATGAGGAATCGTGCAAACAATCTATGAAAAGGGTAGTGTGAGGATTTCCCCAATGAGATACCCAACCCCATGGGATAAGGAATTTAAAAATTTATCACGATACTCTCTTAGTTAACTCATGTTATGAATAGTAACCTGGGTCAGGAAGAGAACCCAACCCCCCTAAGATAGAGGAACCCGTATTGGAGACCTTTATGCTAAAAATGCCTCCTACTTTCAGTGGATCATCTGATCCCTTAATCATGGTGTAGTGGATCAATTCCATTAAAAATATCTTATATATCCTTCAATGCTCTGAACAAGTGATGTTTCTTCTGTATATTTATCATATGGAGGGTGAAGTTGATCAATGGTGGACATTGATCAATAATATGAAGCCTAAGGAAGAGACATAAGCAAAGAAGTGGAAGGAATTCCGGTAAATATTTTTTGTTAAATATTTTCCCTGCACCCTCCATCTTAATATTAAAATATATTTCCTTGTTCTCAAGAAAAAGGAATATGAATATATTGGTAAGTATGAGGAAAACTTCACAATAACTTCATGATATGCATCTGGTATTATCGCTACCCCTGAATGCAAGGTTCACCAATTCTTTGGTGGGATAAAACCTAGTCTACAGAAAGACATTTCAATCCATGCCATTGATAGATATGAAGAAATTGTCTGATGTTCCCACAATTTTGAGATTGAAATCAGTGAATATTATAGGTATTATGGGGAAAAGAAGTAGAAATTGGAATTTAATTCTCATAGTCTGATGGATAAATCCGGTGGTACTAATAAATTCCATCACCCTACATGTCAAATGTGTGGAAAATAACACCCCAAAATTGCCTAAGGGAACAACAAAATTATTTAGGTGTAGAAGGAAAAGTAACTTAGACAATGGTTTCCAATAGGAGAAACCCACCAATTTGATAGAGGAAACAAATTCCCAGGTTTACCCTTAGTGCATTTTTTTTTTCTACAAATTCAAGGAACTAGAGAAATTTGTGAACCAGTACCCTAAGACAAGGGTTTTTGAAGGAAACTAATAACCTTAAATGCAGCAATGGTGAGCTTCTGAAAAAACTACTTCTGAGATGAATCCCAACAAAACAAAGTTGTGATTGGTATGATAGATATTCATTAATGAATAGTGAATGTACATTTTGATTATGGTTCTACGCATTACTTTATAACATGAAATTTTAGAAGAATTATTCAAACATCATCACAAATAATGGAAGTAGAGATGTTGGTGATGATTGAAAATTGGTAAATTATTGCATCCAAATAATATAACTCCTACCTTGTCATAATTTGTGGATTAAACTTCTTAGAAAACCTTTTCATACTTTCCTTAGTGGAATTTGATTCAATTCAAGGCATGGATTGGATTTCCCTATATAGTGCCAATATAAATATTCGCAAGAGAGAATTCACTCTCTATATAGGGAATCAACCCCTAATTCTATACAAGTGAAAGGATTAGGAGGAATATTCTTTAGAATCATAATATCAAGCATGGATATTATTGACCTCTGAGCAAGTATCTAGCTCAAATGATTGAGTCCAAGGAACAAAAAATTATATAAGACATTCCTATTATGATGGAATTCACTGATTTGTTTTTTGAGGAATTTTCTAGTCTTCCTCCATGCCTATACACTACTAGAATTTCTGTTTTTTGAGGCAGGTCACCTATAGCGGCCGCCATTTGGCGGCCACTAATACTATCAACAACGGCCGCCAAATGGCAGCCGATGCACTTTACTTCCTAAAAATACCCTATTTCCCCTCCCTCCCCTCCCCGACCCCGCGCCCCCCCCCTTCCCCGACCCCGCGACCCCAACCCCTGCAACCCTGACCCCTCGACCTAGCGACCCCGACCCCCGGTGAGGCCGACCTCGGCGACCCCTCCCCGACCCCTGGCGACCCTCCCCGACCCCCGACGACCCTCCCCGACCCCCGGTGACCCCTCCCCAACCCCCAGCGACCTCGACCCCGCCGGTGACCCCGACCCCCAGCAATCCCCACCACCTTGCCTCCATGCTGCGCCACCGGCAACCCCAGCAACCCCCACTACCTTGCCTCCACGCTGCGCCGCCGTGACCCCGACACCCCCTGCCCACGCTGCACCCTGGTGACCCCAAGCGCATTGCCTCCCCGCTGCGCCCCCGTGACCCCGACACCCCCGCGACCCAGCAACCCCCACCCCTTCCTGCGCTGCACCTTTGGATAGCCCTTCCGCCGTCGTACCCTCATGGCCCCATTTCATCCCTCCGGCAAGTCCTCCTGCCTCCGTTGGACCCTTCCGGTCCATTGTGCCCCGCCGTGTAGAACCCTCCATGCTTCGTCCAACGGTTCCGCTCCTTTCGAGTCCAGTCACCGAACATCTGTCATCAAGTCACTACACCGTCATGGATCCGCAATCGAGTCAGACCCCATTACCCACGGTCGAGTCCTCCGTAGGTAATGTTTTTTTCCAAATTTGGTTTTTAAATTTTAATGATATGTGTTTTTTTAGAATTTAAATAAGATATTTCACTTTTGATTTCTATTAAATATCGATATGGATAGGAGTTGGATTGATATGCAAGATAGATTTTCATGATTAGTGGAAATTGTAATTATATCCCTAGTTATTATTTGTAAAAATATTTATGAGTTATATATGTATAAAAATTGCTTGAATTTACTATAATTTCTTTTAATGTAGGTATGTCACAGGGTGGTCTTAGTGGTTCATCTGATGTTGTTGGTATGTATATTTTCAGTTTTCTAAATTAATTGATTGTAATTTTCTGTTTATATTTACCTAACTATTTCTAATAATTAATTTATATTTTAATTGAATTATGAATTTATGTTTATCAGGATGTACTACTTCTTCCAGCAGACGCAGGGGTCCTGGTAGAGGGGTTCGATCCTAGAACTCTGGAGCCTGATTGGATGTGTTATTTGACGACACATTTCATCTTGTTGGAGATGGTGCTACTGCATTGAGTCGTCAATTTGGGGATATGATACGAGACTCACACAGATTCCCTCTGACGACTCGTGAGTGGAGTTCTTTCCCTTAGGATACGATGGACATATTATGGAGGGAGGTTCAGGTAAATTCAATGTTTAATTTTTCTTGATATTGTTATTATTATTTTCCCATCCACTGACAATATTTTTAACAGGATAATTTTACATCCTTTCTAGATGAGTTTCGGGCTGTTTGTATGTCCAAATGCCGAAAATTGTGTGAAGGATTACAAGTCAAGGGTGAAGATATATCACTGGACACCATTTGCGGGTGTTCCATACATTCTACAGCGAGTCCCTCCGGGCATTCTTCCTGCGCAGTGGCAGTATTTGGTTGCGTTTTGGTCGAGTGAGGCAGCGATGGTAAGATTTATTACTTTTAATCTATAAATGACTAATTTTTCAAATTTCTATTAAGTAAATACATTGAATTTAGACCGAGTCTAATCGCTATTCACATAATCGGGTGATGTAGGGAACGCCTTCCAGACTTGGAACTCGACATGTGTCACAGCTCAGACATGATGTATGTTCAGAATTCACTATTTCATTCATATTTTAAAAAAATGTAGTATAACATGGTGAACCCCTTTATTATAGTTACACCAACGCGGCGAGCCAATTGATCGGATGTCCATATGGATGAGGACTTGTAGGGCGGGTTATCCTGATGTTGCCGGTGTTATAGTAATAAAATTATTTACTAATAAATGTATTTTTTATTTTATATAAATTATTCAAATTTTTTCATTGATTCATTATATGCTACAGGCTCAGTTTTATGCTCAGTTAGCAGAGTTTCCAGAGGAGCAACATTGTAGTATTGTGCATAGAGATGATATATTTCACCGTGTCGTGGGGTGTGACGGTCATGGTTATTATTTGACTTATGGCGGTGGTGTCCCACGATGTGCATTTGTTAGAGAGGAGGTGATGGGTTCATGCAGAAAGTCAGGGATGCGCACACAGGCTGAGATAGATGCTTCCATGCAGGATATGCAGCGCAATTTTGATTCACAATTTCAGCAGTTACGTGAAGAGTATGAGGAGAGGTTGTCACATATTTCATCATGTATCGATGAAATGATGACGCAACAAGTGGCGCCACAGGTAAACAATAAAACAATCCATACTCAGATTGAATTTTATTGATAAGTTTAAGATACATAATATTGATATATATTGTAGGCTCTGAATACATCTGGTGGACATCAGAGTGATAATGGTGATCCATATGAGAATGAACCCCATGCATGAGGTAATTTCATTTGTGTTGATGAATTCTTTAGAATTTTTTATATCCTTGATGAATATAATTTTCCTTTTTTACCTAGATTAGTTTTTTTTAGTATTTGTGGATGACATCTTTGTGCACTCCAAGACTGATGATGATCATACCAAACATCTTGACATCATAAATATTACACTTATTGACTATACGTCAAGTTATATATATGTCCGTTTAGTATTGATTATATAGGTATAGTTATTGGGTCAAATAATTTCAGAGGAAGGTGTAACAGTGGATAGAGAGAAACTCCAGACAGTTGTTTCTTGGGAGAAGCCCAAGAACTCTTTCAATATTTGTATCTTATTAGGTTGAGGGAATTGTGACGTGTACGCGCAGACGGCACGTCAATCAGACGTGTCGTGTGTCCACAGTGGCCGGGAACACCGTTCTGGTGTCATAAACGGCCAAAACGGGCATCTAACAGTCAAACTCATAGCAGACGACATCAGATTGACCTGAAATCACAGTACAACAATCCAATTATTATTACCAACGTGCACGCGTAGACAACACGTCAATCGGACGTGCGGTCTTCACCGTGGGGCTCATTATGCGTTCTTTAAGTGTTGTGCGCGCTTGATAAACGCGCGTGGGGGGTCCAAACGGACCGAACGAAGTCCGAATGGCCTGAAATCAGACAACAACAAAGGGTGAGTGAATTTTGATGTGGCCGAGTAGAGGACACGTCAATCAGACGTGCCGTGTGCCCACGGTGACCGGGAACGCCGTTCTGGTGTCATAAACGGCCAAAACGGGTGTCTAACGGTCAAACTCATAGAGGACGACATCGGATTGACCTGAAATCATAGGACAACAATAAAATTATTATTCGTGACGTGCTCGCGCATACGTCACGTCAATCAGATGTGCGGTCTGCGACGTAGGTCTCATTATGTGTTCTTTAAGTGTTGTGCGCGCTTGATAAACGCGCGTGGGGGTCCAAACGGGCCGAAAAAAGTATGAATGGCCTGAAATCAGACGACATCAAAGGGTGAGTGAATTTTGATGTGGTCGATCAGACGACACATCAATCGGACATGCCGTGTGCCCGTGGTGACCAGGAACGCCATTCTGGTGTCATAAACGGCCAAAACGGGCGTCTAACGGTCAAACTCATAGCGGACGACATCGTATTGACCTGAAATAACAGAAAAACAATCCAATTATTATTCACGACGTTCACACGTAGACGACATGTCAATCAGACATGCGGTCTGCGTCGTAGGGCTCATTATGCGTTCTTTAAGTGTTGTGCGCGCTTGATAAACACGCGTGGGGGGGGGGTCCAAATGGGCTGAACGAAGTCCGAATGGCCTGAAATCAGATGACATCAAAGGGTTAGTGAATTTTGATGTGGTCGAGCAGACAGAACGTCAATCGGACATGTCGTGTGCCCGCGGTGACCGGGAACGCCATTCTGGTGTCAAAAACGGCCAAAACGGGCGTCTAATGGTCAAAATCATAGCAGACGACATCGGATTGACCAGAAATCACAGGAAAACAATCCAATTATTATTCTCAATGTGCACGCACAGACGGAACGTCAATCGGACGTGCGGTCTGCGCGGTAGGGGTCATTATGTGTTTTTTAAGTGTTGCACGCGCTCGATAAACGTGTGTGGGGGAGTCCAAACGGGACGAACGAAGTCTGAATGGCCTAAAATCAGACGAAATCAAAGGTTGAGTGAATTGTGATGTGTTCGAGCAGACGGAACGTCAATCGGACGTGTTGTGTGCCCGTGGTGACCAGGAACACCGTTCTGGTGTCATAAACAGCCAAAACAGGCGTCTAACGGTCAAACTCATAGAGGACGACATCAGATTGACTTTAAATCACAGGAAAACAATCCAATTATTATTCGCGACGTGCACGCGCAGACGACACATCAATCGGACATACGTTCTGCGCCGTAGGGATCATTATGCGTTCTTTAAGTGTTGTGTGCGCTTGATAAACGTGCGTGGGGGGGGGGGGTCCAAACGGGCCGAACGAAGTCCGAATGGACTGAAATCAGATGATATTAAAGGGTGAGTGAATTTTGATGTGGTGGAGCAGACGGAACGTAAATCGGACATGCCGTGTGCCCGCGGTGACTGGGAACGCCGTTCTGGTGTCATAAACGGCCAAAACGGGCATCTAACGGTCAAACTCATAGCGGACGACATTGGATTGACCTGAAATCACCGGAAAACAATCCAATTATTATTCGCAACGTGCACGCGTAGATATAACTTCAATCGGACACACGGTATGCGCCGTAGGGCTCATTATGCGTTCTTTAAGTGTTGTGTGTGCTTGATAAACGCGCGTGGGGGGTCCAAACGGGCCGAACGAAGTCCAAATGGCCTGAAATCAGACGAAATCAAAGGGTGAGTGAATATTAATGTGGTCGAGTAGATGGAACATCAATCGGACGTGTCGTGTGCCCGCGGTGACCGAGAATGCCGTTCTGGTGTCATAAACGGCCAAAATGGGCGTCTAACCGTCAAACTCATAGCAGATGACATCAGATTGACCTGAAATCACAGGACAACAATCCAATTATTATTCGCGACGTGCATGCGCAGAGGGCACGTCAATCGGACATGCGGTCTGCGCCGTAGGGCTCATTATGCGTTCTTTAAGTGTTGGGCGCGCTTGATAAACATGTGTGGGGGGTCCAAATGGGCCGAACGAAGTCTGAATGACCTGAAATCAGACGTACTCAAAGGGTGAGTGAATTGTGATGTGGTCGAGCAGACGGAATGTCAATCGGACGTTCCGTGTGCTCGCGGTGATCGCGAACACTGTTCTGGTGTCATAAACGGACAAAACGGGTGTCTAACGGTCAAAATCATAGCGGACGACATCAGATTGACCTAAAATCACAGGACAACAATCCAATTATTATTCGCAATGTGCACGCGTAGACGACACGTCAATAGGATGTGCAGTCTGCACTGTAGGGCTCATTATGCATTTTTTAAGTGTTGCGCGCGCTTAATAAACGCGCGTCGGGGGGTCCAAACGGTCCGAACGAAGTCCGAATGGCCTGAAATCAGACTACATCAAAGGGTGAGTGAATTATGATGTGGTCGAGTAGACGGAATGTCAATCGGACATGCCGTGTGCCCCGGTGGCCGGGAACGCTGTTCTGGTGTCATAAACAGCCAAAACGGGCGTCTAACGGTCAAACTCATAGATGAAGACATCTTATTGACCTAAAATCACAGGAAAACAATCCAATTATTATTCAAGACATGCACGAGCAGAAGGCACATCAATCGGATGTGCGGTCTGCGTCGTAGGGTTCATTATGCGTTCTTTAGGTGTTGTGCGCGCTTGATAAACGTGAGTGGGGTGGTCCAAACGGCCCGAACGAAGTCCGAATGTCCTGTAATCAGATTACATCAATGGGTGTGTGAATTGTGATTTGGTCGAGTAGACGGCACATCAATCGGACATTCCGTGTGCCGGCGATGACCGGGAACGCCGTTTTGGTGTCATAAACGGCCAAAACGGGCTTCTAAAGGTCAAACTCATAGAGGACGTCATCGGATTGACCTGAAATCATAGGAGAACAATCCAATTATTATTCAAGACGTGCACACATAGACGGCACATCAATTGGACGTGCGGTCTGCGCCGTAGGCTAGTTAAGCGTTCTTTAAGTGTTACACGTGCTTGATAAACGCGCGTGGGGGCTCCAAACGGGCCGAACGAAGTCCGAATGAACTGAAATCAGACGACATAAAAGGGTGAGAGAATTTTGATGTGGTCGAGCATACGGCAGGTCAATCGGACGTGCCGTGTGCCCGCGGTGACTGGGAACGCCGTTCTGGTGTCATAAATGGCTAAAACGGGCGTCTAACGGTCAAACTCATAGTGGACGACTTCAGATTGACCTTAAATCATAGGAAAACAATTAAATTATTATTATCAATGTGCACGCACAGACGGCACGTCAATCAGACATGTGGTCCACGCCGTAGGGCTCATTATGCGTTTTTTAAGTGTTGTGCGCGCTTGATAAACGCGCGTCGGGGGGTCCAAATGGGCCGAACGAAGTCCGAATGGCCTGAAATCAGACGACATCAAAGGGTGAGTGAATTTTGATGTGTCCGAGTAGACGTCACATCAATCGGACATGCCGTGTGCCTACGGTGACCGAGAACGCTGTTCTGGTGTCATAAAAGGCCAAAACGGGCGTCTAATGGTAAAACTCATAGCAGATGACATTTAATTGACCTGAAATCATAGGAAAACAATCCAATTATTATTCTCGACGTGCACACGCAGACATCACATCAATCGGACGTGCGGTCTGTGTCATAGGGCTCATTATGCGTTCTTTAAGTGTTGTGCGCGCTTGATAAATGCGCGTGGGGAGGTCCAAACGGGCCAAACGAAGTCCGAATGGCCTGAAATCAGATGACATAAAAGGGTGAGTGAATTGTGATGTGGTCGAGCAGACGGCACATCAATCGGATGTGTCGTGTGCCCGCGGTGACCGGGAACGCTGTTCTGGTGTCATAAACGGCCAAAACGGGCTTCTAACAATCAAAATCAGAGTGGACGACATCAGATTGACCCGGAATCAAATGAGAACAATCCAATTATTATTCGCGACGTGCACGCGCATACGGACGTCAATCGGACGTGCATTCTGCACCGTAGGGTTCATTATGCATTCATTAAGTGTTACGCACGCTTGATAAACGCGCGTGGGGGGTCCAAACGGGCCGAACGAAGTCCGAATGATCTGAAAGAATACGACATCAAAGGGTGAGTGAATTTTGATGTGGTCGAACAGACGGTACGTCAATCGGACGTGTCGTGTGATCGTGGTGACTGGGAACGCCGTTCTGGTGTCATAAACGGCCGAAACGGACGTCTAACGGTCAAACTCATAGCGGACGACATCGGATTGACCAGAAATAATAGGGCAACAATCCAATTATTATTCGCGACATGCACGCGTAGACGGAACGTCAATAGGACCCGTGGTCTGCGTCGTAGGGCTCATTATGCGTTCTTTAAGTATTGTGCGTGCTTTATAAACGCGCGTGTGGGGTCCAAATGGTCCTAACGAAGTTCGAATGGCCTGAAATCAGATGAAATCAAAGGGTGAGTGAGTTGTGATGTGTTCGAGCAGACGGAACGTCAATCGGACGTGCTGTGTGCCCGCGGTGACTGGGAACGCTGTTCTGGTGTCACAAACGGCCAAAACGGGCGTCTAACGGTCAAACTCATAGCGAACGACATCAGATTGACCTGAAATCATAGGAAAACAATCCAATTATTATTCGTGACGTGCACACGTAGACGTCACATCAATTGGACATGTGTTTTGCACCGTAGGGCTCATTATTCTTTCATTAAGTGTTGCGCGCGCTTGATAAACGCGCGTGGGGGGGGGGGTCCAAACGGGCCGAACGAAGTCCGAATGGCCTGAAATCAGACGACATCAAAGGGTGAGTGAATTTTGATGTGTTTGATCAGAAGAAACGTCAATCGGACATTCCGTGTGCCTACGGTGACCGGGAACACTGTTCTGGAGTCACAAACGGCCAAAACGGGCTTCTAACGGTCAAACTCATAGCGGACGACATCAGATTGACATGAAATCACAGGACAACAATCCAATTATTATTCGCGACGTGCATGCGCAGAAGGAACATCAATCGGACGTGCGGTCTGCTCCGTAGGGCGCATTATGCGTTCTTTAAGTGTTACACGCGCATGATAAATGCACGTAGGGGGTCCAAACGGGCCGAACAAAGTTCGAATGACCTGAAATCAGACGAAATCAAAGGGTGAGTGAATTTTGATGTGGTCGAGTAGACTACATGTCAATCGTACGTTCCGTGTGCCCGCAGTGACCGGGAACGCCGTTCTGGTGTCACAAACGGCCAAAATGGGCGTCTAATGGTAAAACACATAGCGGATGACATCGGATTGACCTGAAATCACAGGAAAACAATCCAATTATTATTCGTGATGTGAATTCATAGACGGCACATCAATCAGACGTGTGGTATGCTCCGTATGGCTCATTATGTGTTCTTTAAGTGTTGCATGTGCTTGATCAACGCGTGTGGGGGGTCCAAACGGGCCGAACGAAGTCCGAATGGCCTGAAATCAGACAACATAAAAGGGTGATTGAATTGTGATGTGGTCGAGGAGACAGCACGTCAATCGGACGTGCCGTGCGACCGCGGTGACCGGGAATGCCGTTCTGGTGTCATAAACGGCCGAAACGGGCGTCTAACGGTCAAACTCATAGAGAACGACATAGGATTGACCTGAAATCATAGGAAAATAATCCAATTATTATTCGGGACATGCACGCATAGATGGAACATCAATAGGACATGCGGTCTACACCGTAGGGCTCATTATGCGTTCTTTAAGTATTGTGCGAGCTTGATAAACACGCGTGGGGTGTCCAAATGGGCCGAACGAAGTCCGAATGGCCTGAAATCAGACGATAACAAAGGGTGAGTGAATTGTGATGTGGTCGAGCAAACATCACATCAATCGGACATGTCGTGTGCTCGCGTTGACCGGGAACGCCGTTCTGGTGTCATAAATGGCCAAAACGGGCTTCTAACGGTCAAAATCATAGAGGAAGACAATGGATTGACCTGAAATCACAGGAGAACAATCCAATTATTATTCGCGACGTGAACGCGTAGACAACACGTCAATCGGACGTGCGGTCTGCGCCGTAGGGTTCATTATGCGTTCTTTAAGAGTTACGCACTCTTGATAAACGCGCGTGGGGGGTCCAAATGGGCCGAACGAAGTCCGAATGACCTGAAATCAGATGACATCAAAGGGTGAGTGAATTTTGATGTGTTCTAGCAGACGGCACGTCAATTGGATGTGCCATGTGCCCGCTGTGACCGGGAACGCCATTCTGGTGTCACAAACGGCCAAAACGGGCGTCTAACGGTCAAACTCATAGTGGAAGACATCGGATTGACCTGAAATCATAGGACAACAATCCAATTATTATTCGCGACGTGCACGCACTGACGGAATGTCAATTGGATGTGCGTTCTGCGCCATAGGGCTCATTCTGCGTTCTTTAAGTGTTGTGCACGCTTGATAAACGCGCGTGGGGGGGTCCAAACGGGCCGAAAAAAGTCTGAATGGCCTGAAACTAGACGACATCAAAGAGTGAGTGAATTTTGATGTGGTTGAGTATATGGCACGTCAATCGGACGTTCCGTGTGCCCGCGGTGACCAGGAACGTCGTTCTGGTGTCAAAAACGGCCAAAACGGGCTTCTAACGGTCAAACTCATAGCGGACGACATCAGATTGACCTGAAATCACAGGAAAACAATGCAATTATTATTCATGACGTGAACGCGTAGACGGAACGTCAATCGGACGTGCATTCTACGCCATAGGGCTCATTATGCGTTCTTTAAGTGTTGTGCGCGCTTGATAAACGCGCGTGGGGGGGTCCAAACGGGCCGAACGAAGACCGAATGTCCTGAAATCAGACGAAATCAAAGGGTGAGTGAATTGTGATGTGGTCGAGTTGACGGAATGTCAATCGGATGTGTCGTGTGCCCGCGGTGACCTGGAACGCCGTTCTGGTGTCATAAACGGCCAAAACGGGCTTCTAACGGTCAAACTCATAGCGGACGACATCAGATTGACCTAAAATCACAGGATAACAATCCAATTATTATTCGAGACATGCACGCATAGACAGAATGTCAATCGGATGTGCGGTCTGCGCCGTAGGGCTCATTATACGTTCTTTAAGTGTTACGCGCGCTTGATAAACGCGCGTGGGGGGTCCAAATGGGCTGAACGAAGTCCGAATGACCTGAAATCAAACGACATCAAAGGGTGAGTGAATTTTGATGTGGTCGAGCATACGGCATGTCAATCGGATGTTCTGTGTGCCCGCGGTGACTGGGAATGCCGTTCTGGTGTCATAAATGGCCAAAACGGGCGTCTAACGGTCAAACTCATAGTAGACGACATCAGATTGACCTGAAATCACAGGAAAACAATCTAATTAGAACAATAGAATTAATTATTTTAAATTTTTAAAACAGTAATAAAAATTATGAATATTATTTTGAAAATCAAATACTTTAGATCTGTTACAGTAAGTTTGAAGTTAAATGTGTTAATTTGTTTTTTAGGTTTTATTCGGAACTAATTTTGTTATTAAATTTTGTTATGCAGTTATATGTGATGATGGATGCGGAGCTTGGAAGATGTCAACTGAGATTTATTTGGGTATATATTAATGTATAATTGAAATTTTTTTAAAAAAAATTAAAATTTAATAGCGGCCGCCAATTGGCGGCCGCTAAAGTCTACCCTGGCATGCCTACAGCATCTGCCAAATGGCGGTCGCTGATAGCAACAGCGATGGGGAAAAAGTGGCCGCCGTTTGGCGGATGCTAGGCGGCCACTATAGACCTTTAGCGATGGCTTTTGGCGGCTGCTAAAGGTCATTCTTGTACTAGTGAGAGGTCTAATTTTCGATCGAGCTTATACATGGGGTGTTTCCAATATCCAAGAATCCATATAGGTTGGTTTTTCTAGATCTTGAGTAACTAAGGAAACAACTACAGGAGAATCTAGATAAAGGGTTTATATTCCCAAGTGCTTCACTATGGGGTGCACCAGTCCTCTTCGTCATGAAGAAGAATGGGTCAATATGACTTTTCATTAATAATCGTGAGCTCAAAAAAATCATGATAAATAAAAAGTATCCTTAACATGAATTAATGACTTTTTCTATCATCTACGTGGAGAAAAATACATCCATTTCATATCACCATGTAATATATTCATGGGATATAAGAAGATGGGAATGATTAGTCCAAGGTACATTGGCCCTTTTGAAATCCTTGATAGTGTCGGAGTAGTGGCATATCGACTATCACCCCCCAAAAAAACATATCTCAAGTGCATGATGTATTCCATGTATCCCTCTTAAGGAATTACATCCTAGGCCCATCACATGTACTCAATCCAAAGGTGGTACCATTGGAGACTTATCTTTCCTATGAGGAGCAGCCGATGAAGATCTTAGATCATATAGAAAAAGTTATACTAAATAAGAAGATTCCCGTAATCAAGGTACTATGGAGAAACCACAAGTTTGATGAAGAAATATGCAAACTAGAGGAGGTGGTGAAGAATAGTTACACCCATCATTTTTAGTGTGGGAAGAGTAAATTTTCATGGTGAAATTTCTTAACAGGGGAAGGTTGTAACGACTCGAAAATTTATGAATAAAATTATATTTCTTTTAATTAAATGTATTATTATTATAGAAGAAATGTGAACTTATTTTATTATATAAAATTGTATTTAAATATCAGTTAAGTATCATTACCATTGAAAAAATCACATTTCAAAAGTGACCACATGACTAGTATAAATAAAGGGTTTTAACAAATCCTTTTGACAAATAAAAAGGAAGTGATGGCCTCAACCAGTATGATTGTTCCCTATTAAGCCCATTTATCAATGATTATGATGTAGATAGTATTTCTAGGATTTTCAATTGACCAATCTCAATCTAAGATTCAACAACATAATCATGAGCGAAACTGTTTACGGGACAAGTTCATGCTCAATGAGATCACGACCCAAAACATGTTCACCGAACATCCCAATGAAATCCCCACCATCACACACATTACTCTTAGGGAATATGCTGGTGTAATAAAAGGATATGTAACAAGACCCTACCATTATTATTATGTAAATTATTTTTTTATAGAATAATGAATATACTTTCATTCTATTATTGTTACTCGGTAAATGATTTTTAAAGACCGAATAGTATTTTTGGTTCAATTAAGAAATCTATTTTTAATGAATTAATGGATTTTTCAAATAAATAATATTTTAATAAAATATTATTATTAATTTTATTTTTTAAAATATAAATAACCATCTAATTTTTATTTAGTCAAAATTAATTTTTATTAATGTTTAAAAACTGTTTTTCTCAAAGCCCATCTTATTTCAATAAATGTCAATTTTTATATTAGATGTGAAAATTCACATATTTAGAAAATTATTTAGATACAATTAATATTATTTTGGGAATCAGGATGTTGAAATTATCCAAAGGTGATTTTTTCATAATTTTCTGAGATAGTAGAATTTTTGGGTAAAAATTAAATATCGTATAAATATATGGGTTTTTTTATGACATCATAATAGCCCAATAAGGATATAATAAATACTATAAAATTTATATTTGCACAAATATATGTTTTTACTTTAAAATAATGTAATTTGAAGTTTATTTTATTTATTTTATAAATCATTTATGAATCCACCAAAACATATAATATATTTTAATATTTTAAAATCATTTCATTGAAAGCATTACTCACCTCCAAAAAAGTTGTCACGACCCATCCCCCAGGGCCTGTGCTGTAACTACCCAAAGCAAACCTTCCATAGGCCAGGGGCTGGAGACTAGCACTGAAAGGCCTATTTCCCAAAACGGGAAGGCATTGTCTGTAAACCTGTACAAACACACGGTCCAAGAACACAACAAGAAGAAACTATGATGTAAACTGATGTAGTAAAAAGGAGTGATGAATGTAAAAGGGGTCGGAATAAAATCCCCACTAAAAGTATGAGTACAACTGAAAGTAAAAATACAACTGAAAGTAACAATACAACTGAAAAAGGGAAAACATTTGTTGAGTCATCCTCTGAGGATACTACCTGAAGGGTAGGTACAGATCGTATCCTCAGTACTCCACGTCTACATATCTCCTCCGAGTACCACCTAGTCCTAGCTCCCTCCAACCCTAGCCCATTTTTTCTTCGTCTACATAAGAAACAATAAGGTGCGGGCGTAGCCCATGCAGGGGTGAGTATAATGATACTCAGTAGGGACCCCGAGACCCCTAAAGATCTCTCAGAATTCCACACGGAAAACCACAAATCATGAACTCAATCACAAAGCACAAGAAATAGACACAACTCAATTAGAGTCTCGACTCAAACCAGGTATACAACTTATAGAAAATGGATTATGATGCTGACCCACATAGGATCGCTATGAATACTGATATCCATCCACAGATTCTCTAGGCCTAGAGACAAGTAACATTCCCATTCACAACGTTGAACACCTTGGATAATGAAGAAATCCTCCTATATCGAGTACAGTGGGCCTGCCATGTCACACAGAGGCACTTCCCACAAACCTTGAACTGTTGATGTACTCCTCCCAATCATGTATCATGAGTATGTCGGGTCACACAGAGTCACTCCCCCACTATGGACTATTGAGGTACCCCCCCCCCATCGCTTTCTGGGTCCTCTGCCCACTGTGGCCTGCTAAGGTACTTCTCCCCATTGCGTATTGTGTTCATTGACTCACTTCGAGTCAAAAAGTCATTAGTCCTCCGGTCTCAGCCAGTCGCAGGGTTCTTTATGTAGCGCGCTTGGGAGAATTGATCCCCAAGCCAAAGTTCATATTTTAACCATCATGCAGTCTCACGAAGAAGTAACCCAATGATTTGTCGTGTCAAAAGGGTTCCATTGCAACATATGGCGCATCAACCGGACGCACGGTCTGTGCGTTATGGGCATTTCAGTGTCGAGGGCCCGGTTGGATTCAGGTGCGATCCAACCCGGCCATACTCCATGTTTCTCCAAAAATATCATTAAGTAATTCAAATGGACTGTATCGCTCCATGTATCCCAACATCGTAAACCGTTCATCAAACAGACATCTGATTCTTCAGATAAGGCCCTTTAAGTGTTTTTGGGCCCAGTTGGGCCCGGGTCCAGTCTGACCCAGTCGGACACACCTGTCCTAACCCGGTCTAGGTTGGGCTGTGGTAGACTCATCCAACTGGTCCGAGGTCCGAGTTAGCCCACAAAAAATGGGTGGCCCACAGGGCGGCCAGACTCGTGTAGGGAGGGGCCCGCAAAGGGGCGGCCCGGCCCTAGGTGGGGTGCGGCCCAGCCCGTGGTGGGACGTAACTCGGTTGGTGGGTCGCGGCCCGTGGCGGGGCGTGCCAGGCTAGTGGGGCGCTGCTCGGCCCGTAGGGTGGTGGCCCACTAGGCAGGCGGTTCGGCCCGCAGGCGGTGGCTGCGGGGCAGGTGGCCCGGCCCGCTGGTAGCAGCCCACTGGAGGGCGGTCGGGACTTGAAGGGCGTGGCCCGTGGTGCTTCCACCAGGAGGCTTAGAAGAGCTGCTCCCCTGAGATCCCCAACGGGCAAAGGCCATTCTACCTTTAAAGTGTTGGTGCCCCGTGGGTGTCGCCCGATCGTCGCAGAACCTTCCAGAGGCAGGGGATCTGCCTCCTCCACCGTAGCTTTGGTCGTGGTCTCCTCCTCACTAGCAGTGCATGACGGTGTGCCGCCCTTCCCTTCTACGGCCAGTTGACGAGCTGACCGCCTTCTTTGTCTACTGTGGCTAACGAGCCGTGGCCCCTTTGCACACCAGCGGCGCGCGACAATGCGCCGCACCTCCTCCACAACTGTTCGGTGTCAGCTGCTCCAATTTCCACTGTGAATTCGTGTTGTAGCCTCCTCTAGAAGCGTGCGTTGGTGTGTCGCATCCATTGTAGCCGGTTGGGGATTCCATGCTGACGGTCTTCCACAGAAGGTGCAAGGGTAAAAAATTTGTGTAGGGTTCGACTAGGTTTATTTAGCCCATGCCCTCCATGTTAGCTCATGGTCAAAGGGAGGATAAATTGGGTTTAACAATTTCTTGTATTAAACAACAAACAAAACCCCTCAAGGATACCCCATAACAACCTCATGAAAAATGAATGATTCGCGGATCAACCTGTTAGTCGTTTGACCCTTATTCTTTGTATAATTTTCAAGAATGGGGAAGAGGGAATATTTTAAAGGAACGTAAACGAATAAACCCCCTACATCAATTCATCAGAGAAATGCATGGGCTTGAAGGTGGTTCGGTGTTCCTCATTCCCGCAATAGGCTTCTAACGCCGTCTCTCACACATCATCCTCCTGTTTTTGGTTTGGTATCACCCATCACCTCCCACTAGGATCGGCTCCGTCTTCTAAGGTTCTGGCGTCGCGGTGCTCCTTTAGCACTTCATTTCTTGACGAAGTTATGCCGGTACCTCCCCTAAATCCCCATATATATAGAAGAGTGGAAGGGTAAGTAACGACGTTGGAGTTTAATGGGGCTCATCAATTAAGAAGCTTCCTAATTCCCCAATGATTTCTTTACTTAGGGTTGGCATGTCAAGCCATTTATTGGCTTGAAATGTCACTGGCCCCACCCCTTTGCTTGTTCGTTGGAGGATATGCAATAAAATATTAAAATTATTTTATATTGTTTCTTTAAAAAAGTCTCAAAACATAACTTTGTCTCCGGACCTTCTACGGTCAATGAAAATTCTCCCTTATGCGAATCCAGATGCTTTGGATTCAACGGTACCATCAGATTTTTAAACCGAGCACCATTTCAAAAGAGAGAAAACGCCGCTCGCGTGTTTACTGAACGTACCCAAAAAAAGATCAATAAATTATTAAAATTCACCCTTGACCCACGCCTGTCTAGGTTAGGCTCTACCTAATGAGAAAACACCCCCAACAAACTCAACGTTACCCTTGGATTTTCAATCCAAGTTTCCATTTAGAAGTTATGAATTTTACAATAAAATAATTGTCACTTAATTATTTTATTTGCGGACAAAAACTTACATTCACTGGTGGCCCGTGCCGGACAATGTTAGTATCTTCTAGAAGATAACATACCCTCATGAGTTCAGAGGTGGTCTCGGATTTTTAATCTGATTCACCATTCGTGAGTTATAAGAATTTGAAAAATAAAATAATTTTATTTAATAATTTTATTTACAATTATGCCATTATTGAGTTTTCCCACTAGAGACCTGCACCGACTAAACTTATGTCATTAATAGGGTAAACCCGCCATCTTGAACACAACGGTGCCCTTGGATTTCTGATCTGAGCAACTATTTAAGAGTTATTCCTCCTTTTTAGGAAAACTTCTTATGCACACTAATTAAAGCTTAACAAAACTTCGAAAGATCATTACGGGCCTCAGAATCATGCACTGTTAGTTTTCATGGTCTTGAAATAATTCAATATAATTAAAAATATATATACAGAAATTCCAGGACATTACATTTTCCCCTCCTTAGGGCTTTACGTCCTCAAAATCCAAAACAAAGGGAAATCAAACAAATGAGGGTACTGAGCACGAATCTGAGCATCTCGCTCTCATGTTCTCTCATGGAGGTCCTCATGCTATCACCGAACTCGCACTAGAGGGATCTACCATCCATGAAGGACTCACTCCTGTGGATCCTCTATCTCCACTGAGAACTCCGTAAACTTTTCCCCATCGTCTAATACTAGCTCACCATGGTTGATGATGTGAGATAGGTCATACCGCTATCTCTTCAGCTGGGATATGTGGAATACTTCATGCACCTTCTCTAATTGTAGTGGAAGTTGCAAGTAGTATGCCATCTCTAATATCCTCTAAAGTATCAGAAATGGTCCGATAAACATCAGTGAAAACTTTCCACCCCAGCCAAATATCTGTAGTCCCCATCGAGGAGAGACCCACATGAAAACATGGTCCCCCTCATAGAACTACAGAGGTCTCCATCAGCTATCAGCATACGAATTCTGTCTGCTCTGTTCAGTTTTCATCTGCTCCTAGATGGACTACACCTTCTCAGTGGTAGCTCATACCAACTCTGAACCCATATGTGCTGACTCCCCTGGGTCTGTCCTGCATAGAGTTGATCTACAAGGTCGACAGTATAGGGCCTCGAATGGTGCCATACCGATGGTGGAGTGATACCTTTTGTTTTATCCTAACTCTACCAATGGAAAGTGATCCTCCCAATTGCGGCCAAAATCTAGGACGCATGTACGTAGCATGTCCCCCGGTGTCTGTATGGTATGCTCTGTCAAACCATCCATCTAAGGATGAAAGGGGGCGCTCAAACACAGCTAAGTCCCAAATGCCTCCTGTAATCCCTTCCACAACCGGGATGTGAAATGTGTGTCATGGTCAAAGACGATCGTCGATGACACCCCATGAAGTCTCACAATCTCCTACACGTAGAGTTGTCCCATGCCCTCTATTGATCCCTACTCTCAGATAGATAGGAAGTGGACCGACTTGTTGTGTTGGAAAATGATCACCTAGATAGAATCATGTCCCCTAGATGTTCATGGAATCCCTTTCACAAATCCCATGGAGATCCCATCCCACTTCCACTCTGGCACCTCTAGTAGCTGAGCTAAGCCTGTTGGAACCTAATTCTTTGCCTTCACTTGCTGACAAGTGAGGCATTGTGATAAAAACTCTTCCACTTCTTCCTTCATCCCTGGCCATCAGTACTGATGCCGGAGGTCTTGGTATATCTTCACCACTCCATGATGTACCATTAAAGGGGATGAATGCATCTACCTCAACCCCTCCTTCTGAAGCGATACTGGTACCATGGTGCATCCTCTAAGAGAATGATGTTCTCCCCACCTTTAGAAAATCTTTCAAGAGACAATCCTGAGTATATCTGAGCACATAGGGCCTCATATTAAACATTTCAAGATGTGCCCCCTCAAATTTTCTAATGAATTCGGGGAGTGATAGTCATAGACTAGAGGTAAGCTGCTCCATCATTATCCACGAAGGATATCTGGAGCGTGACTAGATACTCTGATGCCTGACTCAGTATTTGTAGACCATACCTCTTGTTGAGTGATTCTGCTTCCACATTCCCCTTTTGAAAGTTCGGTTGATACTTCTTCGTCCACAGGAAAGGGTCCCAATTCTTCATCAAAGCTTACAAGGGTGCCTCTACCCTGGAGAAGTTTGGTTCAAAACTCCAGTAGTACTCAGCCAATGCAGAAGTCCCTCTCCCTTCGGGGAGGTAAACCTGGAAACATCCTTTGAAAAGATGTCCCCACACTCTTTCACTCTTGTTGGAAACTCAAAACTCAAAACTCCTGTTACCACGAGGGTAAGGCTGGCCAACTCAAGAGTGATTAGCTACATACTCCTATGCACGAGTTTATCCTGTGATTCCTGGGTTTCCTTTTTTTCCGACCAAGGAAAACCCTATTCCAACGTTGTAGATAAACCACAACATTTTTACCTAACATAGTCAATCTAAGTATGAAGTATGGATGTCTAGTCCATACCCAAACTAATGTTGTATGGACTCTAATATACCACCAAGAGGTTCCAACCGAAACTCTCACCTGAAGGGTTAGACCACGCTGTCGGCGTAAGTGTGGTTATCGAGTCACCTCCCAATGGTATCTCTAGATGCGAGGGTCAAGTCAACAGTTTAACTAGAGAACTCTAGGTCTTGGAAAAGATTCGTGGAAGGAAGGAATGATTGGTACCTATGTCTATTAATACGGAAGCTAGTAGTAGACACAGACCGTACCTCGAATCATTACTAGAGCCCTTGGGTCGCACTCCATGACCACATACAACTACTCCCTTCCCATGTCCTCCATCTCCTTGAACCTGGTGGGGACCACAGAGGGGGTGGTTATAACCTTTCAAAATGTACCCCACCTCATGCTGCTCTCCTAGCTCTAATTCCATGTCTGCAACCCTGCAGGTTCATTTGTCCCTATCGCATCCTCTTCCTGAAAAATTTTACATGCCTATGTCTCTGAGACTGGAACCAGTTTCCTGCTTTCCCACTGCTAACATTCATTGGTTGTATCTGCTCATCCTAAGAACATTCAACCAAAAAGGATTTCTCTAGAACCCTAACATAAGTATGAATGAAAAGGGGAATAGTGTTGTCTTGAATGTCCTTAAACACACCTTGCTCGGAAGCTTGAGCCCTAAATCACTGATCGTATCATATTCATCGAGTTCCAGGAATGGTCAGTACACCTCGATGAATACTCATCTACCGACATGTCATCCTGTCGATGTAGTAGAAACACTAGGGAACTCTCAGCCACCTCCTCAAGCCAGTCCCTAGACGCCTGTGAGTTGTTCTTGCCACGTAACCCGAGGGGTATCTGATGATGAAACATTTGTAAGGCACTAAGCCAACATGTGTCCTCTACTGGTACCACTGGTTGTAACTACAGACCAATGAGCAATGATATAGCTGGCACACTACCCAAAGGTACCATCTTGGGAAACGGTCCAAGTAGTGAAGCTTAATTACCCCCAGACCATCCTCATGGTCATGCACTATAAAATACTAGTATCTAAGATCACCATATGATCTACTAGTGTCTCAACTAGGCGGAAAACTCTAGCCACAGTCTTCATCCATTCCTCAGCTGCCTGTGGGTCCATCTCACCTTGGAACCTCAGAGGCCTCTGCCGTTGAAACTCATGCAACACGCTTAATCGGTGTGCACCCTTGGCTAGTGGAAATGGTTTCCCAATGGGTAGTAGTGTTTCTGGTACACCACCCGAAGGTGCTAACACCGTAAGAGGTCCCTACACTGAGGCCTCATCGCTCGGTGGGTCTTCATTGCGTACTCTCTCAGGAATACTAGATGGTTGTCTATGTGGAGGCATCCTGATAAAGAATAGGTGTTCTACATTCATTGAGTTATACCTGGTGAACTGACTCTAAAGAAATAAAAAAAAACCTTTTCAAAAACACACGCAATCAGTGTTTTCGTGCACTGAGTCGGAAATCAAAATTCAGGGTCCTAGTGTATGGATACGTCGGCCATTGCACCAATACTGGTCTTCCTGAACTAAAAACCAACTCATAACACATAACACTATTAATACATAGAAAATATCATAGTACTAGTTCTTTGGTAGAATCAAACTCCTTTGATACCACTTTGTCATGACCCGTCCCCAGGGGGCCATGTCGTGACTACCCCAAGCCTGCCTTCCATTGACCAGGGGCTAGCGACTAGCACCAAAAGGCATATTCCCTAAAACAGGAAGGCATTTAATTTAAAATTGTACAACCACATGGTCTGAGAACACAATAAGAAGAAACTGTGACATAAACTGTTGTAGTAAAAAGGAGTGCTGAAAGTAAAAGGGGCTAGAATACAAGCCCAACTGAAAGTACGAGTACAACTGAAAGTACCAATACAACTAAAAGGAACAATACAACTAAAAAAGGAAAAATAGATACTGAGTTGTCCTCTGAGGATCCTACCTGATGGGAAGGTACAGATCTCCTCTTCAGCACCCCACGTCCGCCTGTCTCCTCTGCGTACCGCCTAGTCCTGGCTCCCTCAAACCTCAGCCCAACTGCTCATCGTCTACACAAGACACAACATGGTGTGGGTGTATCCTATACAGGGGTGAGTATAAAAATACTCAGTAGGGACCCCCGAGAACCCAGAAGGTCTCTCAGAATTCCACAAGGAAAACCACAAATCATGAACTCAATTAGAAAGCACAAGCAACAGACAAAGCTCAATTGGATTCTCATCTCAAACCAGGTATACAACTCAGAGAAACAGGATTATGATGCTGACCCACACAGGATCACTATGAATATTGATAGCTAGCCATGGATTCTCTAGGCCTAGGAACAAGTAACATTCTCAGTCACAATGTCGAACACCTTGGCTGCTAAAGAACTCCTCCTCTATCGAGTACATTGGGCCAGCCGTGTCACACAGAGGTGCATCCCACTAACCCGAAACTGCTGAGGTACTCCTCCCTATTGTGTACCATGGGACTTATAGGTCACACAAAGCCACTCCCCCACCATGTCCTGCTGAGGTACTCCTCCCCATTACATATCGGGGTTGTCAAGTCACTCCGAGTTGAAAACACAGTAGTCGTCAGGTCTCAGCCAGTCGCAGGGTTTCGTACGTAGCGCGCTGGGCAGAACTGCTCCCCAAGCCATCGATCATATTTCAACCAGCACAAAGTCTCATAAAGAAGTAATTCGATGATCTGTCATGTCACAGGGGTTCCAACGCAACGGACAGCTCGTCAACTAAATGTCTGGTCTGTGCATTTTTGGCATTTCAGTGCTGAGGGCCCCGTTGAATTCAGGTGCAATCCAACCCAACCGTACTCCAAGATTCTCCAAAGCTCTAATGGAATAAGTCAAAAGTATAGTCTCTCCCTAAGGATCTCAACGCCATAGATATTTTCTCAAACGGATGTTCGGTTTTCAAGATAAGGCCCTTTAAGTGTTTCTGGGCCTGGGTCCGGTCCGACCCAGTGGGACCCACCCGGCCCGACCCAGTCTGTGCTGGGCCACGGTGGACACGGCACACTGGTCCAAGGTTCCATATGGCCCGAAAAAAGGGGGGTCCCATAAGGGTGACCGAGCCCGTGTAATGTGGGGCCCGCAAAGGGGCGGTCAGGCTCGCGGTAGTGTGCAGAACAGCTAGCGGTGGGGTGTGGCCTAACCCGCTGGGTGGCAGGCCACTGGGCTGGCAGCCTGCTGGAGGGTAGTCTGGCCGTGAAGGGAGCGGCCCGCGGTGTGTCCGCCGGGAAGCTCGGGGTAGCTGCACCACCGAGATCTCAAACAGCAAAAGGTTTTTCGACCTTTAAAGCGGTGGTACGACATGGGTGTTGCCCGGTCGCCGTGGAACCCGTCAGAGCCATGGGTTCCACATCCTCTGCCACAGCTTCAGCCACGTTTTCCTACTCACCATTGGTGCACAACAGTGTTCCTCCCTTCCCTTACAAGACCGGCCAACGAGCCGGCCACCTTATCCCTCTTCTACGGCTGACGATCTGTGGCCCCTTTGCACATAGGTGGTGCACGACGGTGCGCCGTACCTCCCCTATAGCTGGAAGGTACCAGCTGCTCTGGTGTCGGCCGCATCTTTGTTCCACTGCCTCCTCTAGCGACATGTATTGGCGTGTCACCTCCTTCGTAGGTGGTTGTTGTCACTCCACCAACAGTCTTCCACGAAAGGCACAAGGGTAACAAAGATGCGGAGGGTTTGGGTCGGGTTTGTTAGGATCGCTCCCTCTGTGTTAGCTCATGATCAAAGGGAGGATAAAATGGGTTTAATTTTTTATTGTATTAAACAATAAACAGAACCCCAAAAGGATACCCCATAACAACCTCCCACAAAATGAATGGTTCATAGATCAACCCATTAGTCGGTTGACCCGCGTTCTTCATATAATTTTCATGAACGGGGAAGAGGGAATATTTTAAGGAAATGTAAATGAATAAATCCCCTACCTCTAATCATCGGATAAATATTTGCGGTTGAAGGTGGGTCAGTGTTCTTACTTTCCATAATAGGCTTCTAAAGACATCACTCACACGTCGTCCTCTGGTTCATGGTTCGGTGTCACCTGTCACCTCTCACTGGGATCAGCTCCGTCTTCTATGGGTCAGGTGTCGTGGTGCACCTTCAGTACTTCATTGGTTGGTGAAGTTGTGTTGGTATCTCCCCCCAAGCTCCATATATATAAGAGAGAGGGAGGGTAAGTAACGACATTGAAGTTTAATGGGGTTCATCAAATTGGAAGCTTCCTAATTCCCCAACAATGTTGTTACTTAGGGTTGGCAGGTCAAGCCATTTATTGGATTGACACATCGCTTTCCCCACCCCTTTCCTTGTTCATTGGTGGATATGAAATAAAATATCAAAATTGTTTTATTTCATTTATTTTAAAAATTCAAAAAACATAACTTTTTCTCCGGACCTACTGTTATCAAAGTAAAGCCTCCCTTAAGTGAATCCCAGTGTGGTGGATACAACGGTGCCCTGAAATTTGTAATCTGAGCACCTGTTCAAAAGTTATAAAATCTCACCCGTGCATTTACTGAATGTACCCAAATAAAAAAGTTCAATAAGTTATTAACGTTCACCCTCGACCCACACCGGTAGATTTTAGGCTTCACTTAAGGAAAACATGCCCCAACAAACTCAATGGTACCCTCAGATTTTCAATCTGAGTTTCCATTTAGAAGTTAAGAATTTTAAAATAAAATAATTGTTACATAATTATTTTATTTATGGCCAAAAACTAACTTTCACTGCTGACCCGTGCCAGCAAATGTTAGTATCTACCAAAAGAGATCATACCTTCACGAGTTCATTTGTTGTGTCAGATTTTTAATCTGAGTCACCGTTCGTGAGTTATAATTATTTGAAAAGTAAAATAATCTTATTTAATTATTTTATTTATAGTTATGCCATTTTATGGTTTTCCCACTAGAGACCTACGCCGACTTAACTTAAGTTGCGCTTAGGGTAAACCCGTCATGCTGAACGTAATGATGCCCTTAGATTTCTGATCCATGAAACTATTTAAGAGTTATTCCACTTTTACAAAAAAACTACTTATGTGTGCTAATTAAAGTTTAACAAAACTTTGGAAAATCATTTTGGGCACTCCCGGCCTCGGAATCACGCGCCGTAAGAATTCATGGTCTCAATATAATTCCATATAATTAAATCAAAATACAGAAATTCTAGGACATTATATAAGCAAGGTAAATATTTTTATATCATAGGACAATATCCATATAAAATAATTTATACCAATACCCTTTTCTATAAACCATTGGAAAAACCATGGGATCATTTTTGGTTTTGAATATATTATTATATAGTTTAAAAAACTAAATTAATAAAGAAATCCCCCTCCATTCCTATATAAACCCACCCAAACTCCCATTTCTCTTCACTCAATCTTTTTTAAGCTCTACCACCATCTACATCCAACTCCATAGAGTCCTACCAAGGTTCCCCAAATCTCCTAAGAAGCCTCTACCAAGCTGTTGGAGTCACACATCCAAGTAAGGGATCTTCCACCCTCCTCTTTTATCAAGTACTACTTTGGTGATATGTATTTTAATTTCAATTTAAATATGTTAGGATATGTTCATAAATACTTAAAATACTTTCCATTTTATTTATAAATTATTATATCTTCCTTTTACTCTCATAAATTCATCCATCATTCTTTGTAAACACAGGTTACCATGCTGAAATTCTGTAAGGGATCCTCACTTTTCTCTCTTCCTTTCAATTCAAGAGCCTTGTTTGAAATTAGTTATGTTAATTTCAATTGGTTATATTGAAATAATTGTATTATCAATTAACTATTTTCCATTTGAAGTTATTTCAAATAATGATCATTTATCCTCCCCCATTTGGACCCTTTCCTAAGCTGTTACTATGCCGAATTTCCATAAGGGATTTATCTCTCTCTTCTTTTTATCAATATCCTCAATTATGATATGCCCTTTAATTTCAAATTTCCTAAGTTGGGTTACATTATTAATTATCCTTCCTGCTATACATTTCATGAAAAAATTATTTGATACCTCTTTCTCCCTCATCAACCCATTTTACGAAATTTTATTTGATGTCGTTATGCTACTGAAATTGCACTATGATTTTTCATGCCAAAGTCTTCATATAGTTAATTCAATACTCATTTCTCTATCATGGGTATTCACCTTTATGATAATATAATTATTTTATTGGGTACCTATATGTATTTATTACACATTACTTGATCGTGGAATAATCAATGATGTTGAATTAACTCATGTTATGTGATATATGTGACCCACTTATGCATGAAAACCAAATGATTATAAAGGGTATAACCCGGTAGAGCTCCAATGCATTGGGTAATATTTAGTATCATAATAAACCATGTGAAATAAGGTTTTAATCATTCAAATTCTTGTTCAATGGGTTTTTAATCATGCTACTTCATTGAAATGATGGTTTACTCATGTTAATTTTTGTGTAATGGGTTTTTACTCATGCCAATATCATGTTGTATGTTGCTGCCACATTCCAATGTTATGATTATCATGTTATATAATGACTTTATATACATGTTATTTTATCCCTCATTAATATTCCATGTCTAGCATGTATCATTATCCTCATCTTATTCCATGTTTATTCCCTTACTAGGCTTTATACCTCACCCATTTCGTATGTATGTCCTCAGGTTATCCCATGCAGTGTTAAGTGTGAAGGAATGTTGTGGTCATTTCAAATAAATTTTAAATAAATATGTTTTTTTATTTCTTGTTTTATGTTTTTATATAATGTTCATAATTTCCGAAGACACTAGACCTATCGATCTTCGAAGTTGTATTACGTACAAATTATGAAATAAAATACGTTTAAATGTGTAATAAAGATCAGGGTTGTTATAAGTTGTGTAAAAATACCATCCATTAGGAATGTTTCATTTTGACATATGGTATCATGAAATATAAATATTGGGAGAGGTATTCATAGATGTTTTCTCAGTATCCTGTGTTTTTTTATGATTTGTTTAATCATTTTTGGGATGCTTCGTAAAATAATGTTTGTTTTATAAGAACAATTCACTTCCTTGGTGTTTTTATTTTTTTTCCTTTCACATAGATTAGTATCTCCCATAGTAGTGTTTTAAAAAAAATATTAGTTATTATATGAGTTTTTTACTTTTATTCTCAAGTGGGATAGTTTTTTTTCATGATGTGGAAATACCATTTTGAGGTATCCTATAGGATAGTTGTTAGAAACCCATTTCATTAATATATTGTTTTAAATTTTTTATGATGAGATTTACTTAAGAGGTATATTATCTAAGGCCCCAATATTCCTATGTTCATTCCCTTTATATGATTGAGTTAGGATTAGATTTGAGGAATCTATAATCACTGTTATAGGATGAATTCATGGTGTGTACGTGGTATTCCAAATAAGAATTGTGTTTCAGATCTTATGTTTTAGTTTGTAGCATTGAGGTTTCCATGGTACAATTTGGAGGTTCTTACTTAATTAAGTTCATTTCATTCATTTTATCATCATAGTGTGAATGATTTTTTGTGTTTTAGGGGCGAGGATACATAATTTTTTATCAATAATTAACACAAGGAATTCATGTAATGAACTAGAATTTTACTCTATGAATATGGATTTATCTAACTAGGTCTTACATCGGGGATCCACCTCAGTTTTCTATTATTTAACTTATCATCTCTCAATACATATGTTACAATGGGATCTTTTATAAAGGTTATTGATCCCCTTTCAATTGGATTCAACCGATACCTTTTAGAGATTGATCTATAGTAATTCGAGGTGAGTTTTCCACTTTCCACTATCCCTTGTATCTATTTTATTTTATCTCTTTATCTGTCTCTTTGTGATGTAGTAGCATTGTTCCATTATTTATCTTGGCTCTCTAGTGGTTTTATCCTAATCTAGATCACTACAGTTCCTTATCAGGATATAATTTGGGTTGCCATCTTCTATAATATTTTTTGTAACAATAATTGAAGTTTCTTCTTGAGGTAAGAGATATTTTTTCCTTTCTCTTGATTTAAAATTGAATGTTTGAGTTTATCTTACTTTAAAATTTTTGGAAATATTTGAAAAAACCTAATCATGATATGAACAGGGAAATTTAATTGATTAATATAGTTGTTTTTATATTTTTGATTTCTTTTTTATAAGTGTTGATGACTCATGTTATTCTATGATAGCTTGATAATTTTTTTTTGTTTTTGTTTCGCTTATAATGGATGTTTTTAAGAATTATTATAAATAAAATAAATCTATAATATTGGTAATAACATAATAAAAAAAATACAAATTCTAATTTTTTATATATCCCTCCTTTTTTTGGAATATAAATGCAATCCTAAGAACAGAGTTTTATTGAATTATACATATTGATAGCTAATAAGTTATTACTTCTTATTTCTTAAAAACTATTCATAATAAATTGTTCAAGTAAAAAGGTGTATTAAAATGTTAGATGGAAAAATGAAAATGCATGGGGCTTGATAAAGTCTATTCTAGTAATGTAAGGCTTGTATTCATTAGTTATATGACCATAGTCCCCATCATATTTATAGATTATACATTTTAAATGTATGTGTTCTATAGAAAATCTTAGAGTCGTGATGTGTTTGTTTGATAACCATGTGTGGTTGGGAACCTTGAACGTGTAATGTGTTGGGATCCTGAGGATATAGTAATCATTGATGTTGGTAATGAAGGGACTATTTGATGTTGTGTTCAATGGTGTAGGACACCAGGTGTAACATCCCAGGTAAATAATGAATAAAAAATTTCATATTTATTAATATTTACGAATTAAATATTAATTTTTCTTTAAAGGGGTTTCTATGTTTGATAGCATACCCGATACGCAACGATGAGTTCCTTTGAAAACTTACGTTGCACACTAGTAATATAATAATATTATTTTAAATGGTAGTTAACATGTAGCCGTTGTATTGGAGGGAATGGATAGAAATAACTAAAATATTATTATATATGTTTTTTAAATTTTTTTACATTTATCAAATAAAAGATAAAGGCTTAAAATACGGAAAGAATTCAATTTTAGGCATTTATACCCTAATTTTCACTAAAGGTTCCCTTATCACCTTTTGATGGTGAACCGTCATTAAATATAGTTGTGATAACTCTTATACATTCTATTGGACCAAATATAACTCTTTTTTAGAATCGGGACATCAAAATTTACTTTGTGTAAATTTTTGGTATTTTACCGATAAAGTTCATTTTTTTAAATGAATAGTGTAAAATGTTGTATTTTAATTAAAAACCTCTTTTTAATCTAATTTATTATGATGATTATATTATCTTTTTAATTGGTTTTAAAGTGAAATTAGAATATACATTTACCATTAAATCCAATAGTGGTCGTTGGAATTTATTTCACCTTGAAATCGGACTTAAACTAGTGTCAATCTTTTGATACTTATTGTTTCATAAAAACACGCTATTTGCTCTGACACTAGGAATTAATTATTAAATTAATTAATTCAAATTATATGTTGTGAATTTTGTAAAATGGAATTCATTTTTGAATTTGGAATATCAAATATAGCTTAGGGTGAAGTTTTGGTATTTTTCTGAAAAACATCAATTTTTGATTAATAGTGAAACCACTAAGCGGTACTTATAAAAACTGATTTTTCGTTTAAATGAAATTTTACCACTTCTGTGTTTTGAATTTCAAAAATCCGACATACATGGTTGTCATTAAGAAGTAAAATGTGGTTCAATGAGATTAAAATAATTTTTTGGTGATTAGTAACTTTTAAGTTCTTAATCGTGATTAGAGGTAATTAGTGCAATTTAAGGAAAAATTGATATTATAATAAAATGAAAATACCTTGACACATGTCCTACCCTTATTGGATGTGTCATTTCCGACCAAGAAAAGCCATGGGTCAACTTGGGGACCCCATGGAGACACATTGTTTGGGAAATGACATAAATAACTTTTTATTTAATGTTAAAGTAAAAATGACACACACATGAGATGTTTTACTAAAACAATTTTTACATGGGGTTATACAAGTCATATTTTTTATTATAAATATTAATTAGAAATCTAAAAATATTTCCTACATCATAGTATTTTTTTATAATTTTTAGACATTAAATAAATTAAATTATTAATGACATAATGATGATGCAGCGATGACCTCATTATTTAACGATTAAAATAAAATGGAAAGATAATGTAAAATATAAGACCTACACATGGCCAAAACCTATTGGATGGGTGGATTTCGAACCCCTATCACCTTATACTCGAATTATATCAATGTGGGACCTCTTAAATCCTAATACCATTTTAAAATAATTTGACTTTTCTTTACCTTCCAAGAGTGCCCCTCCTCTCCTCTTATAAAAGGCCCCCACCTCTACCTCCTTACCCACACTCCCAAAGCCTTTGAATCGGCCGACCCCTACCCATTTTGTCTCTCCACATCCCTCTATTACTCCTTGAAGCCTCACTTTGGGAATACGTATTCCCAAGGATGCCTTTGAGCTCAAACCAATGGGATTTACCCGATTTTAAGGTAATGTCTTCACTTGAGTCCTTTTGTTTTATTTTGCTTCTACAACCCCCTAAACTCTTTTTATTCATTTCTTTTGTAACAACTCCAGTATAATAAATATAATAGGATGTTTTTATAATAATTATTCGATCTACACTTACACACACCTACATCTAATGGTTAAAGAACATACTGTTTACGTGGATGGCGAATTTCTGCCTCCCGAAACGATGATTGGTCAACATTATTTTAACACCTTCAAATGTGGCCATTAAGATGACACTATATTTATATATGATATATTATATGTTTATGTTTTCCTTAAGCTTCTGTATTTTTCCTTTTGGGCATACCTTTATGGTTTCCATTATGGGTAAACACGATATCTGCATTTAAGGAAGTGCGGACTACCGCCCCCTCAAAGTGATGTGATTCGTTAATGCCATATGTGGGACGTGTAAAGGATGGATTTAAAGTAATTATATATGATTAATGATACATAAAAATGATGAATATAATTATGTAATTAAAATATACATACCTCTCATTTAGTTTTAATTCCATTAATATGACAAAGAAATGAAAGTAGCGTTCATGCGTACGTACAGCTTACCGTCTCCATGAACGGTGCATTTCATTTATTACCACTAAATGATTATGTAATATTATAAATGCATGAATATAATGGATATATATTATATATATTATATATACATGATGAATACAATTCTGGATATAATGAACCTTTGACCACACGAACAACATGTAATTCTAAGAAGTCCACTTTCGACTTAAGAACCAAGTATGGAAAAAAAACATTATTAACTTAAATGATTACATAATGTCTATGACATGGTAATAAGTGATATAAAAGGAATAATGAACTTGAAAAAGGTTCTTAAGGAAGTATAAATTAACTCAAGTTTATTATTCAGGAGATTAAAGAACAATCGAGTCAAGTCGGACCCTAGGTAAGGGATCCTACTCCTCTCTTTCTTTTTAAGTACACTCTTTTTTGTCATTCCTTTTAAAGCTAATCTTTCTTGTTATGGGGTTGTTATTTTATATTACTCGTACTGTAATCTTTATGTTCATATGATGAGAGACCCTATTCTCTCTCACCAATCCATTTTGGAAGTTTTGAGTGGTGCTGTTAGGCTGCCGAATTTTCGTAAGAGATCTAACCTCTCTCTTTCTTTTTAAGTACTCTCCTTTATGTCACTTCATTTAAGCTCCTATTTGTTATGTTGGGGGATGTTATTTTATATTACTCTTTCTGTAAAATTTATGTTAATATGATGAGAGACCCTATTTGATCTCATCAGTCCATTTTTGTATGTTTTAAATGGCGCCGTTAGGCTGCCGAGTTTTCGTAAGGGACTTCGTCTCAATCTCCTTTCATTGAGGAATATTTCGTTTTATACACAACATTCTTTTATACGGTGTATAAACCCATTTGACTTTAACTTTCATACAAAAGGAATCTTTTTCTACGAAGCGTTTTACTAGACGAAAAAAGGAATGTTTTTTTAACGTACGCGGTGACAACGACCTTTTCCGCCGCCGCGAGTATTATTTGGTCTTTGGCTTCCTCAACAAGCTGTAATGTTTTTAAAATAAAATTAATACCATATACTCTTTTATGTATTTTGGTATTGAAAATGTTTTTGATAAATGATTCTATTATGTCAATATATTTAAATGATATATTGTGATTGAAATGTGGAAATGTTATCATTCCTTTATATTGGTTTTATGTTTTATGATGTTATATTGGTACTTGGACATTTGACGGGTGGTTACATGATAAACCATATGACGGGTGGTGCCGTGAATACCAGGATGGTTGGTTACGTCATAACCTCCAATGCATGTGGTATGGAAGTCAGCCGTATGGCTGTTCCATTATGTATGTATGGAAGTTGGACGTATGGCTATTCCATTAAGTGATATGTGTGGAAGTCGACCGTATGGTTATTTCACTTAAGTATGTTTATGTCCCAAGTTACCTTTATTTGTTATGTGTTCTTTATATGGGTTTTATGGTAATCCTTTGGTTACAAAAGGGTAGGTAATGATATTTTATTCAGTGAAGAATTTTTACTACTTCATGAAGGTGAAGGTATTACTTTGATAAAGTATACATGGTTTACTTGATGTTTGAAAAACTAACAGTTTTCATTCATTGTGTATCCCTTACTGAGCTTTTTATGCTCACCCCATGTTTTTTTGAAATGTTCATCACAGGACTTAATGTGGAATAAGGTCAAGGATGGGATCAAGGGAATGTCATGCTATATAAATCATGGAAATAGACATGTTTCTTTTTAAGAGTTTTTTTTATTCTATTGAAACTTAGTAGAAGTGTCTACTTTGTAATCTTTTGAGATGTAATAGTTATTATCTAATTCTCTAAAACTCTAAACCTGAAAATATCCTCAATGTTAATTATTCATTTAATTCAATATTAAGTAAGGTTTAAGGCCGGGGCCTTATACCAGGGATATCAAAATGGATTTAGTGTGGTTTTTTAGTCTATTATTAATTCTAGCATGATTCTTGTTGGGTGTAATGTTGTCCAACTGTTATTTTATTGGTATTCCCACTGCTCGATGTAGTTAGACTCTTTTTATAACAGGCATAGTTCTGATGTGGTAGCTTTTCTATATTCCTAGAGTATCTTGATGTTTTTGTAAATGGATAAATAGATTTTAATAATAGAATGTGGTTTTTTCTTCATGGTTTAAAGATGATGATGATATACTTGAGACTATGAGAAATGGAAATAATATTTTCCTTTGAACTTGGTATAAGATGATTAAAATGTTAATCTTTGGAAATGTTAATATGAATTGATTAATGATCAATCAATTAATTAATAATTAATTGGATGCTTTTGTTATTTTTGGATATGTAGATCATACAAGTCCTTTTGAATGGTGCTCTATGATAGTAGATACTGGTGATTCTAAGGATACATAGTTTCACTTAGTGTGGTTTCACATGATATTATTTATATTTTATCATTTCATACACCATCCCACTCGCATCTATAGGGAAACCAACACCCAATTGTTTTGTGGGAAGTTATCCCTGAAATATAGTATAGAGAGTGAATGAATGGCTGATATATACCTCTCATACGCTCCTCATTTGTATGTATATATGAGTAGGAATATCCTAGTCTATAATGGCTTATGGTATTGGTTGTTTTCCTATGATGGATATTATAGAATTCTGTTTTACTATACATTTATGTTAAGGTTGTAATGGATTGAAGTATAGATCATACTTGTCTTCAGTCATGATAGTTCCTACATCCCATGGTTGTATTTTTATGTTCTATGATTTATTGAGGAAAAATGAATTTATACATGCTATTGAGTATTCCAGACATACACTTTGCTTCAGATGGGATTATGTTGATGATGAGATGTATAAGTTGACTGATGCCACCATGAGTAGTTAGGACCTACATAGAACTGGGGTAGATAGAGATGAGGCTTGACTCGTATTAGGGATGACTTACTTATGGAAGATATGAGAACCTAATATGTCACATTTTGTTATAAATTCAAAAAACTCATGCGGAAGTTAATGTGTGGAACCTTCCTTATATATATATGTGTGTGTGTCTGTAAGTGAGTCTGTGTTATTGGTTAAGAATGATCTACTTCTCTGTGAAACATTTTGAGTTATTCATGGTGATGAGGGAAAACAATTATTAATATTTTTGGTGAAGTGTCAATTTCATTTATTTATTCACTTGTATTTAGTATGCTTTATTCACATTTTTCACAAGATGTTTCAGGGATAATCATGATGAGTATAAATTTTTTGTTTAGCCTACATATCTAAATACTATTTTTCAAGTTAGTATTATCAGGTTGGTGACTAGACTGAATTTTACTAACTGAAAGGAGTTGATGAGAAAATATCGGGAGTGTCTTCTGTTTTTTTCCCTACCTAATTTTAAATTTGGTACATTCAGTTTATAATTGTATTGTTTCAATTTATGTTTGATACTACATGTAATGATATTTCTTTTTCTATTAATTCATGGTTTTGGTTGGTAGATTATCCTTAAAATAACTTATTACATAGAGTTATAGATAATTATGCCTCCAATTGGTGTGACTTGTATACTTTTGGTTCTAGTATCCCACCTGTGGCCTAAATAGATAAGAATAATTTCATAGATAAAATAGTACTACTCAATGAAAAACTTATGTGTTATGAAAACTCATATGATGGATCCCTACATCAAAAAAACATTAAATTACTATATATTAAACATAGGATTGATATTAATCTGTATTAAAACGTTATTTATTTTTAGTTTTTTTAATATCATTCTTTTAAATTTTTATGGCCCAGTTTTTAATCATTCATATTTAATGTTAACTAGTAGGTGTTAACTATTCCAATTTATCCATAGTTTCTTCAACTTGAAATTTGTGTTCCTTGATTTTTTTTACAATGTTTCTAACAACCATGATAGTTATAGTAATTATATAAATGCGTTTAATAGATTTTTGGTGTTTCATGAATATTTCACAGATGTTAAGGTCGCAATTTTTAAAGAGTAGTTAGAAATTCCCTTTTGTGAATATTGAATCAAAAAAGGACTGGATTTTAATTATGAATATTAAAATATATAAAACCATTACATAATTAAAAGTAAAAATTAAATTTTTCAATAATAATAAATATTAATATTTTTTTATGTTTTCATAACCAATACTAATTAAAATGCTATAGCATTATTCACATATGTGGTTAAACTAACACAAATATAAGCATGTTATAATGAATAAATGAGTAAAAATATATTATTATATTATTATAATATCACATCTGTAGGATAATATGGATTTAAAATACAAATTATTAATTTCTAAAATAAAATTCAAGAATTTGTGAACAAATAATATAGAAAAAAATTATTTAAGAAAGTATGATATTCATATTAAAGAATGTAATCTTCCCTTAAGGAACATCTTCAAAATGAAGGATTTGAAACTCCTTCTAAAAATAGGCACTATCATTTGAGAGATGATTTTTAGGGATGGAAATTAAGAATAAATTTTTTCAAAAACTCAATGAGAGGTTTTTTAGTGGGTAGAATTGGTATCATTTTATAGATGAGTATGAGTGTAATTTCCACAATTACCCATTACATAATGTTTTAAGAATGTAATTTATCAACAAGAGTGGCTGAAAAATTGATAGTGGATTTTTATAGTTCATAAATTACCTCAATCAATATAGGTAATAATAATTTATATTTATTAATTATTTTACACCTATTTTTATAGATTTATTCATTTTAACTTGTACTATTATAACTCATTTATTACCATAGTAACTTATTGTCTTTTAAAAACCAGTGGTCATATTCTCTAATTTTAAAATGAAATTTCCAATTTTGATTAATATTTTATGATATTCAACATCCATAATTTATTAGAAATAATTTTAAAATAGTAATTCATTACATATAAAAATAAATATCTAATAAATATATATATTATAACTTTTAATGAATTTATATATATTTCTTACAAAATAATAATAATTATATGAACATAAATTTAATTTTTTATATATAAAAACCAAAAAATTCGTTGAAATAATTATTTTAATGAGATAAAAACTCACACAATACAGAAAATACAAAAAATAGTGCCAGTAATTAATATTCATATATTTTTTTCAAATATATTTTACTACAATAATAATTACATGTTTATAACTTCCTAACATCAAAATTCAAAACCCATAAGGCCCCCACTATATTCATATTAGTGAAATCAAAATTAGAGGTAGTTTCATATAATTATTCATCTAGCATGGATATCATAGCAATTTACACAATCTCAATCATCTTTCACATATGATTTAACTTATTATGTACTTGTAGAAGTTCATATTAAGCTTATTAAAGATCAAACTCTAGTCATTCTACATATATTCCATTATAAAAAATGATCCTTATATAGAAGACTTTTAGAATTTTATTATATAGATTTTTCCATTTCTATAAAAAATTCACATTGTGATTACTTCTATTTGATACTCACCATCTCAATAATAGTATTATAATAATGATATCTCATAATTACATTATCTAAATATACAATATCATTTAAACTGAACATATAGTAAATTTATCTCATTAATCACTCTTATATATAATAATTTTGTATTTTAAACTACCTTATATGCCAAATTACTGTATATACATAGAAAACATATGTCCATCTTCTATATAATAGCCTTATTACTTTTTTTATTCTAATATATATTTTACATACATCTTTATAATCAATAATAATTTTTCCATCTTCAACATATTTTATATATTTAAAATATTTTGTATTTATTCCCTAGTTATACTAAATGATGAAATATTCATGGGAGACTGTAATGATTCATACATAAAACCCACAATATTTTAATTTAATTATTATTTTATTCCTATATAAATTTTCTTTATTATGTTTCACTAAACATTTTTATAATTTTTAATGTTCTTTCCACATTATATTAAAATATTATTCAAAAATTAAATAAGGAACTACTCATTTTAACTCTATTTTATGTTAAAGAAACGATTTCCAGCACATGAGATTTATTAATAGGAATTTCAACAGAGATATAGGGTGTTACACTTTTATAGAATAAAAATTTCAACTGTTTTCATTACAAGGAATGTACTTAAGGGAATATTTGAATCTTCATCATAAGTTCCATATTTTTATTTGTTTATTTTATTTATCTTATTTATCTATATATTTCTGGAACTTATTTAATACATTGATATAAATGTACTACCATCAACATAGTTATGTAATAATAGTATAATATTGAAATATAAATGGTATAATAATTATAACTAATTTCTTGTACATTTTTGTTTGGGTTGGTTAAACCACCTACATGAACGATGCCACCTTATTTTATTAATTATAAATATGGAGGGTTAATAAATATAATTTAATATCATTTCTAATATCAAACATAATTTTTTGTTTTTATTGTGATTCTGTAATGTTAGGACTCAAAATAATGTTTAATATAATGTATCTCTTTTATATTAGGTGGGTATCCTAAAATGATAATGATATAAAAATTTTATTTTCAAACCGTACTCATAAATCTATTTTAATGAACATGTGACTTTATAAATCATTATAAAAATCTTTTTTTGTACCTTTTCCATTCTAGAAATGATAAAATTTGAAGAATGAACATTGATCAAGACTATCATATTTAAATAAGTATGGATTTATGAGAAAAAAACATATTTGATTATCAGTATAAATATATCATTAAAATTAAATAATAATAAATTAATATAAGTGACTTATAATAAATTAAATACATTAAAAATGGGTTCAAAATTTTATGATTCAAAAATATAAGTTTATTATAAAGGGATTTAGTGTGATTTAAGGTGAGTCCAAAGGTAATATTTGGGAATTCATGAATCAATATCCATTTATTGAGTTATACCCTTTTATTATTGAGTATATTATTCTAAAATTATGCATAATACACCATTTGATCATTTTATATTATAATTATTTTTTTCAATAATTACATCTCCTTATTATAATCTTTTTCTGGATTGATTATTAAATCATATATTCGGATCTTTATAAGGGGTTTCTTAATCCATTCCTCTATTATTTTATTTTCCTCAACTTAGTTTTATTTAAAATATATCTCTTATAGTATCAAAAGAATTTATCATCCTCTTATTGAAAAACTAATTTTTTATATAATTAATGATTTTGAATCATATTATTTTCAATGGGGAATTGGTTAAACTATTTTATTTCAGCCCTTTAATTTTCATAGGATATCATTAACGGTTATGATTATTGAAAAAATATAATATCATTTATGTTTTATCCATGATATGATTCTTGGAAATATTTTATAATAACTGTTGGGTTTAGAATTATATATCCTCCCAAAACATTTGGTAAAGTTTTATTGCATTCAGAATTTATGTTTGAAGTAATTGGTTTACATTTTATATTATGATTGATTATTTTTTATTAATGATGGTATGAATCTAATGTTCCATGTCTCCTTCATGATCATTATATTTTTTTATAATTACATTTTTTTTCTTTCTTTCTTATCCTCTTTATATTCCATTTACATGAGAATTGAATTTTTCATCCCATTTATTCCATGATTGAATATTAGTTTATGTATTTATATTTTTTAAATGGTTATTTCTATGATATTAATAATAAAAGTAGTAAACTTCATAAATTTTATTGTATTTCAAGGATTAATAATTTATTTTATATTTTCTACCCATTATAGATATTTATATGTCTATTTCATGCTTTATATTGATATTTACAATGATTGTGGATTGTTAAGTATGATTATAAATGTAGTATTTATGTTACATTCCATGGTCCTGATAGAAAAAATTGGAAATTATATTAATCCTATTTTTTGGTTGAAATATATGTTTATGAGGTGTAAAAAATTGTTTTGGACATGTATTATTAATTGTTATATATAAATTGTTCCATAATGAAGATCATAGGCACCCCCACTATCGTATATGGACCTTAGTGAATGGACCTCTTGGAACCACCAGTTACCCCAGATACTTGTGTTATCCCATCTATCATCCCTCCCACCTTCCTAAATGGTCACTAATCAGACTAATGTCTATCCACATAAGAAAACAAATGTTATCTTAGATTTATTTATCCTTATTCACACAAACCCTAGGAAATATTTCTAGAGTTTATTCATCCTGAAAGTAATCCAAGCCAGGAATACATAATTATGGAGTTCTAATTAGTTATGATCCTAAAAATAATGGTTCAAATTGTTAACTTAGGTATAATAATTTAAACATATAAGTCTCACTTTTCCAATGGTGTAACATGTTATGTGTAATATTACAATAACAATTTATACCTTATGTCCTGGTTAATTGAGTGTAGTTATATTTGTAGAGAAATATGTAAATATGTAATTATTATAAATGGATCTATGTAATTTATATCAGATCAGGGTTTAGATAACTTTAGTAGTTAAGTTACAAGTATAAGATAATAATTTAAAAGGTCTAAAAAACTTTATGGGTCAATATGATGGTTATTGAGCATTTGTTTGAATGTTTATATAACCTTACTAATTGGTATGTTATTTATAGTAAATGTGATTAATATTATTTGGTGGTGATTTTAATAGATTTTGAGAACATATGTGATCATGGTTTTCATAAATTTTCAGTTAAAAATTTAAATAGTTTAATTTAAAATATCAGTTGGGGGGTTATTTAATTTTTGGGAATACCTTATACAAAAGGAAAAAATATAATGAAAACTATAATGAACTAAAGGTTTCATAGGTAAGGATATATTTTATTTTTGTATATACTTATTTTAGCAATTAAGGAGATTATATTGGATACTATATTTTGACACAATTTTTCTATATTAATAGTTTGAACCAAGAATAACTAAGTAAATAATTATTTTACAATTATTATACCAATTAATAAACAAATGGGATTTGATATTTTGTAAAAAATGTCATAATAATTCCTTCTTTACTATCATATATTAGGAATAAATACATGAAGAATATTAAACTCAAAAATTCAAAAAATAATGTTCCACGCATTATTAGGACATTCATACAATGATGAACCCTATACTTTAATGCATATTTTTATTTATATATGGATGAAAAATGGTCCTCCATAATAGAAAATATATTTTTTGTTCTTTATGAATTAGAGTTCCATCATTCCCATTCGTTTTTTGAATATGGTAAATTAATAAATAATGGAAATTGATCAAAAATAAATAAATAGAAGAAATTAAGACTATAGAATTGGAGAAAATTGAGTAAATATGTTTCTCATATTCCCTATCTCGAATTTTAAATCAATTCCATAAACTCGGGTAAAATGAGGATTTATATACCGAAACATATATTGAAAACATCACTGAAGTATCATGGTATGTCTCTTGAAACTCATTCACAAGTATAAGTCATGTTATAACATAAACAAACATACATGTAATAAATAGTTGGGATAAATGAAAATAACAAAATATGTCTATTGTGTGAGAAATATAGTTTTTCCTATACTTACCCTTAAATATGATGTTATGTTCTCAATTGAAATTATATCTAGAGTAATTCGCATTTGAATTATACCCTCACTTATTTTCACTTAAGAGAAAAAAAATTATGAGGATATAATTTCTGTAAGGGGTGTGATTGTAATAACACAAATATTTGTTAGTTTTTTTATTTTCTTTAATATTATTTTTATCATAATAAAATTCATTTTAATTGGAAAAGATTACAAAAAAAGTAAATCACGATTATTTTATATATTTATAGTAACAAATTCAAAAATATGAATCAATAAATTTTATATAATTAAGTCAAGTATAATGGAACAATAAAAACATATATATATAAATATTGTAATCCTTAAGTATTCTTTTTCATAGTTTCCAATGAGAATAATTCCATGTAGTATAATTATTTAAAAAATGAAGCATATTATAAATTTGATTGAAATTTTTATGAAGAAATGATGGAATATAATAAAATAATTTATATAAGAATATAAGGTAATATATAGGAATGGAAAATACTAATTTTACTATTATATGAACATTGGGATAACTATTATATGTCTACTGTAAGAAAACACTATATGACCATTGAGGTTGTAATTATATAATCATTGAAACAACAGGTAAGATATTTATTATATATTTAAACAATTAAATTTATTATGATTAATTAGATACTCATTATTTATTAAAAATAATTATAATTATTTCATGTTGGAAAATAAATTTTATTTAAAGGTTATATATATTCATTTAAAATATTTCATTTTTTGGATGCAATTTTTTAATTGTTAGTTATTTTAGTGATTTGGATTTAAATTCATTATATGTATTTATGTTGATACTTATAATACTGATATTCTATGAAATAATTGTGGAACTACATATAATATGAATGTTATTTTTTGTTTAAAAATTAAATATAAATTATTAAAAATATTATATTATTTGAACTTATTTTGATCTTTCAATTAAAATGAGATTTTATAATAATTATATTTTGAAAAATAAATATTTTCAGTTGTCATTTCAAATTTATGTAGAACATATTTTGATAAAAAATTATTTATAACAAGGAATTTTACCCAACAGTAAAAGTCATGTATAATGAATTTTTTATTGATAAGTTCTGTAAATAGGTAATAAATGATATTTTTAAATAATATAAATTTTTATGAAATTAAAATATTTAATTTTAAAATCATTTTTTAAAATAATTTTGGGTATACGTTTATTGATATATTTCAAATTTTATTCCTTTAAAGAATATGGGTTCAAGTTCAAATTGAACTTCACACCCTATTATTATAAATACATATATACTGTTAAGGATCACATGAGATGGAGACAAAATTGTTTATAATACTGTATATATAAAAATTATTTTTGGGAGTTGACTAATGAGTAAATTTTTTGAAAAACATTGACTAAATCATTTGAAATAATTTTAAAAATTGTAGTTTGAGTTTAATTGGAATTATTCTAAAAATTATTAAATATATTCCTAGAATATTTTTCAAATTTATAAAAATATATAGAATGGGTAAGGTAATCTGAGATGTTTAAAATGTTAAATAAATATTACCTAATTATTACCAAATAATTCATATGTAAAGTTAATTAACATAATGCTTATTCAATACTAATATTGTCCTTGTGAAATATAAAAAATAATAAATGGTGGATTAAGATTTATAAAGTGATATGGTTAGAAAAATAAGATGATATATAAAATTTTATGTGATAATTATCATCTATAATAATTGATATAAATTTTTAATTAGAAATTCAACTAACATTAATATTTTAAAACATATATGACAATATTAACATTGAAAATCACTATAAATGAGATTTCATGTTAAAAAATTATATATTATTAAAAATAAATAGAAGAAAAATTTAGAAAAATTTGGATGAGTAATTTCATTGAAAATGTTCTTAGGTTAATTTATGGACAAATTTTGACTAAAAAATATTCATTAACCATTAAGGCTTGAGTATCTACAAATACATTTCTTAATATTATCGATAAAAACCCTCTCTTAAATCCTCTATAAAAGAAATCAAAATTTCATATTTCTATAAATAGTTTTCCAAATTCTATTCAAACATAAAGCATCTTCATGTTATTAATTATTTATCTATAAGAATAATTCTAAATGTTTTGATTACAAAGAAATTACATAAGGGGATATTTGATAGTTCAATGTAAATACAATATTCTTGTAGAAGAGCATCAACCCAGTTGGTGAGGACTCGACAAGTGCATCCAAGAGACATGAGTTCAAAACTAGGTGGTGACATATTTTTGGGTTACTGTAATGGTACTATAGCAGACACTGTAGCAGGTACTGTTCGATACTGTAGCAGCCATAAATATTCATATGGTTGGGATTTCAGGAAACTGGTTTGTTCCCTGGGTCTTTCAAGGCCTTCAAGACACCCAAGGCCTTTGGGCCAGTAAGTATTTCGGGCCACCTCAAGAATTTTGAGCCACCTAAACTTGTGCAGAATGGACTAGGAAGATTCTAAAATGGAGAAAACATTAGATGAGGATTTAGAGTAGGATTATTCACCAAAGAAAAAGCTAATAGATTTGGAAGAAAGAGAGGGTATGGTGTTTTCATCGGGACTAGCATGTGCATGAATGAGAAGCCAGACTGAACAGTCATGCAAAGGTAGAGAGCTGATATCATAATGCAGATGTTAGGGATGAGCAGTTCAATGTAGTTATAGTATGGATATTTCCTCTAAGGTCTACTAGTAAGGTAATATCTAAACCTACAGGCATTATAAGGGTTCCCCCTTATCCCTTAAAAGGGGGTTATCAAAAAATCAATAAAAACAAGGCTTTTGGGCTATTCAGGCGGGCTAAATACAATCTTCTTCATTAATTATTTTCATTAACTTCTTAATCTAACACATCTTGTGTTTGATTCAATACAATAAATAAAAAGAAATAAAACCAATTTAATTCTATATTATGAGTAAAATAATAAAATATGGAGGGGTTTTATATTATCCCTTATTTGTATTACATTCGTGTTTTGGTATATTCAACCACCTATGTGAATGATGTTATTAAATTTTAGTAATAATAATTAATGAGGGATAAAAAAACATAAAAAGTAAGTATTTATAATACATAATATTAATTTAAGTTAAAAATATAATTCTATAATGTTAAAAATTATATCAATGTTATATAAATTAAATCTTTATAATTATTGAATTTACCAAAAGCAGGAAAGATATGGATTTGTTATTTATAAATTTAACATGTAACAACAATTGAAATGGAATATAATATTATAAATAGTTATAATATTATGAATTAAGTACCTTGATCATTCTATATATACTAAACACTTGAAAATGAATAGTGATATATACCATCATATTGAAAAAAGTATGAACCTATGTGAACTAAAAATATATGATGATATATAAAAACTATATATAAATAATAAATAAGTATCGAATGAATATAAAAATTCTAAAATAAATTAAATAAATTAAAATAAGGTTACTAAATTAATGATTAATCAGCCTAAGTTGATTATAAATATTTAGATCATGTTCAAGTGACTCAGAAGTAATTATATGGCGATTCTTCGCTCAATTTCTTTTCATTGAGTAACTCTATTTTATATCTTACTATGTTATTCTAATATTATGTAATTTATACATATTAATTTATTTAAATATTATTTAATTTTGTTTTATTGATTAAAAATCCCTTCTTAGAATCCACTTCTTGATTAATTCTTACAACACATGTTTCGATCTTTGGCTGGGGTTTTTTAATCATTTCCTCTTATGTATTATTGTACTTCTCTTAATTTTTCTATTAATTTTGTCTGTAATTTTATCCTGGACTTGTATTTATCATCATATTATTGGAATATAATATTTATTCTTCTATATTATATGGTTTCTATAATTTTCATTTTAATAGAGAATTGGTTAACCCATTCTATTTCATTCACTTTATTTTCATGGGATAAATTTTATTCGTATTCTTATAAACTAAAATAAATGATCCAATGTATTTTATTAATTATATGATTCTTGAAAATTATATTTCATGATGGGTTGGACTATAAATATATACCCCCATAATTTATTGGGTAATGATTTAATATCTAGAAAAGTTTTGTTCTAATTATAAAATTAGGTTTTTTGAATTACATGTGATTACATGTTTTTATGGGTGACATGAATATGGTTTTCATAGAATATTTCATTCTTTTTCTATTCTATTTATACATTCTTATGAATTTTCATTGTTATCCATTTTGGATTCCATGGATATGTATAGAGACATTATTATTAATTTCATTTCATGATTGAATATATGTTAATGATCTTATATGGATTCAGTGTACCTTTTTTTATTATTAACGTACAATATATCTAATATCATTATTTTTCTTTTATTCCATGCCCTAATTTTTTGTCTCTTTACATTCCATATACCAATTTATATATTCTTTTTAATATTTTTTTTTATTTGTGTAGGTATTAGAGATTCATAAGATTAATAATGAAGTCAATATTCAAGTGATTGTAAATATTATTTGATGAAACACATAAGAGGATAATTGAACCTATTTCATGGGGGAAATGAATATTTATTAGATGTAAAAGATATATTTTTGTTATTGTATCGTTGGGATTTAAGTATGTGTAATGGGTTTTCCGAGTATGATGGATTGATTTGTTATTAGGGGGTTCAATTCCTTTCCCACTCACTTGTATCTGTTTTTCCTTTTGTTTAACCTCCCCTAGACCCTCCTAATGGTTCCCATATCCATTAATAAGTATGGACCGAGTTTCCAAAGCCAGGTTTTTCTTTGGTATTTCATTCCCAATGATGCTTTGGAATGTACATTGGTCTAGAGGATGGGTGGTTGAGCTCATCACACCCTTTTGGGGAGGAATTATTGCATACTCTATGACTATATTATAGTTATAAGATATGTTTTTGAAATCCTTCCCATACACCAATATCGTACTGGTTACCCATGTTCAAAAGAGTTGATTATAAACATGAGTTGATATAAAAAATTGTGCACATATCAGGAGTTCTCAATCGCTCCCTTATTTAGTTATGATGCTTTGGGTTATGGCCTTGTTCGAGAACTCTGGAGTTTATTGTCATCCATGAAGGTGGTTGGTGTCTTGGAGATGGGGTTAAACCTCTATGAGGCATCCTACATATCCTGTTAAAATAGAAATCAAAACCCACTTAGTTCATTTGAACTATTTTACGGTCTTGTGAAAGGAACCATCCATAATGTTTAACATCACATGGTAAGGATGTGAATATCTGTCCTGAACATCGATGAGGTGTCCTATGAATCCTATTTAAATAGGAAGGTGAGTCTATTAAGTTATTTTGAAGGCATTTATTCCATGAGATATATTAAAGTAGGGGCCCTAGGCAAGACATATTCATATGAGTCTAACCTTGATTACTTCTTCAGGAAAATGGCCTTATGAGCATAGATGAGATCTAATCAAACATACATCCCAATGATGGTCCCACGGTAAGGGAATTCTTAAAATTATTTTGATAAAATCATTGCTGGTCTCTAAGCCCATGTGATCAATGCTCTGTGTGAGAAATAAGATATGGTGGTAGACTTGACACATTTCATGTGATCATATCTATACGCAGATTACACATTATATTTTCCCTTTATGGGGTATGATTTTTATAACTCTCCAAGATTTCATAGTATGTTATCTCATTAATTTAATTCAATAGCTTGTGCTACACGCAACACTGAGTTCGAGTGCACCACAACTTACCAAACTAGCCATTAAAAAAGTGGTTATGAATAGTATTAACTACATTTTGAATCTTATAAACTCTATATAATTTTAACACCCGTATTATTTGTTTCTTAGACATAATATAAGAACAAATTCAATTTTTCAAATAAATTATTTTTCAAAAATGAAATTTCACCACCAACTAATGGTGAATTTTTTTAAAATGAAATATCTGACAATTATATATTAAATTGGAAAAAACAAACTTCTTATTTAGTAGTGGGACAAAAAAAATTTAGTTTGGATAAAATTTTTGTGTTTTTATGATAACATTCATATTATGATTAATAGTGAAAGATGCTAAATTTTAATTCAAAACAACTTTTTTAATCCAAATAATTTATAGTGTTAAATTATAAAGTTGAATGGTTTTGTAGTATAATTAGATTATATTTTTATCATTTAATAAAATTTAGGTCTTTTTAAGTAATTTTACATTTAAATTTGACAAAAACACATATCAATATTTTGATAGTTTTTACTTTAAAAAACTTGCTTTTTTGTTTTGACAACAGGAATTAATTTTAAATTAAATAATGCAACTTATATGTTTTCAATTTGGTAAAATAGAATTTATTTTTGAATTCGAAATATCAAAATTATCTTAGGGTGAATTTTTGGTTTTTTTCTGAAAACTTTAAATTTTTGATGAATAGTGAAAAACATTGCTTTATTGTTTAAAAACGAATTTTTATTTAAATTTTTAGTTGTTTTATTTTAATTTATTTTAGATAAAAATAGACACATAATACCTATATATGTTCAATTTAATTCATTAAAATCATTTTATAATAAGTCTAGAAATATAAAATTGTATAGAACTTTTTATCATCTTTTACCCACCTTCTAGGAGCATTTGCAAATTTGTATAAAACTAAATTTTTCCACTTCTGTGAGGTGAATTTCAAAAATCCATGAAATTAAGTTGACATCAATATGTACAATTTGGTTCAATAAGATGAAAATATTTTTGGTTGAATAGTAACTTTTGATTTTTATTTACCACAGTTAAAAGAAAATTGGTTAATTAAAGGTAAAAATGATATTATAATTACTCTAACATATGTCTTAATTGTATTGGATAAATGTAAATCGACCAAAAACTACCTTAGGAATAAAATATGATTTTTTTGTTCCACTTCAATTAGATTAGGACATTTATTATTATTTTATTAAAAGAAAGGCAAAAAGTGTTAAATTCAAATTTTAATAACTAAACCATTTTTAATATATGTTTACACATAATTTAATTTATACTGTAATTATTCATTGGAAATATAAAAATATTTCTTAAATCAGGGTATTTTATTTATAATTTTTAGACATTAAATAATTAAATTTATTTATGACACAATGATGATACATTAATTACCTTATTAAGGAAAGAATCAAATAAATGGTATTATAAATATTAAAATAAATATAATTTCATCGTTTTTATGGCATCCACAAATTTTTTAGGGGAACATGACATGTTAGGGTTGATTCAATGTATCGTTTTGGAAGTAATCAAGTTGTGATGACTTTCACAAAAACCAAATACTAAATAGTGTCAAAATTGACATAAATGAGTATTTATAACAAATATTATATTAATAAATTATATAATTTTTCTAAAAATATGCGGATCAGAAAAATGGATTAAATAATATTATATATGTCATTAATGAACCACTTGAGGTTCTCTTGGAAGTTTAGAGTAAGTTTATTAACCATATAGTGTAAGAATACAATAAGACATGGTAAAAGTTAAACTATTTAACTAATAATTAAATCTAAAAGAAAAGGCTAATATAGTAACCTAAAAATGTATAAAACCTATTGGTTGAGAGGACTTAGACCGATCACCACCTTAGCTTCGAAATAAATCAATTTATGTAAATTAAAAACCATAAATTATTTTATAATAAAATAATATTTTAAACTTTTTCATAAAGTGACCCTCAACCCACTTATAAAAGGGCACTTCCCATTCTCTCAAAATCACACCTCAAAATCCATTTGACTCGGCCATACTCTGCCCAAACATCTTCAATACTTTCCTCACATCATCCTAGAATCCTTACATTTATCATAAATCCAACCTAAGGAGCCCTTTTGTTTAACTCAAAAAAACACCCGAAGAAAAGGTAATAATTTCACCACCCTCTTTCAAGTTCTTTTCTTCTTCCACTTCCCCTTTCTTTTTTGTTTTCATAACAAAATAATTACTCTAGTACCTCCTACATACAATGATGTTATTATAAATATGGTACAACCACATTCATTATTCTATTCATCCTATAAATGAAAAAGTCACCATATGTGTGTACGTACGGCTTACCGTCTCCACGTCGTGGTGTAGTTTGTTATTCAAACACTTCATTATTTGTATGGGTATAATAATGAGTATAACTGATGTAAATAATAAATATAACATTTTTATGATTCTATATATATGATATACTATCAAATTACATATGATTTTACCATCAATATATTGATATTGTTTCTCGTGCGTGCGTACGGATTACCATCTCCACGAACATGAAGAGATTCATTCTCCATCGTAATCATTCAAGAATAATTTTCATTTTATGATTAAAAATATTTTTTAAGAAAATAATATCATTCTGTATATGAATCAAATACATCCTATCCATAACAAAAATGGCTTATGTAACCAAGCATATAAAGGAAAATGAATCCGTTAACACCCAAAACGATGATACTACTGAAATATTATTAACAAAAGCAATATTAGATTATCATACATGATATATTATTTATGTATATAGTTCTTTTATAATTTAATAACAATGTTTTAACTATTATATAGGAGGTTAAAATACCATTGACTATGGAAAAGTAAAAGGTAAGGGTTAATTCCACAATCTCTTTATTATCTGAGATTGTTTTTACGTAAGTATCTACTGGGACATATTTATTATCCATGTACATGTTTCATAAAATTGTTTTCAAATGGATTATTTTTAAGGGAATTTTTTACTAAAACATCATTTAAAATGTTTTAAAGATTTATTCTTCTAATCCTTTCTCATTAATGTCAATGTTTTCTAAATGGTTTTAAAGATTTATTTATATGGAAATTAATGTTTTAAAATGTTAATTCCTATTAAAAGTTTCAAAGTGGTATGGGAAACTTTTATTCCAAACATTATTTTAAATGAATTCCTTTATAAATTATGTAACTTTTAAATGATTTCATGAAAAAGGGATATTTCCCTCAAATATTTTTACTCATCATTTTCAACTATGTCTACATCCTTTATGGGATATTATTCTTGATCGAGGTTGATTTATTATGATACAAATATTCCATATTGTATTGAAGGTTTTGTGATATGTTTGAATGTGGATGTGTTATTTATATACCATTCAGGGTATATGGATAATGTATATTCATTTCATATGAATGTTTTAATATGAATGTTTATGTTATGTTTAAACCTTTTCATTTGAGGAATGCATTGGACTTAGTAGGTGACGAGTGGAGCCTGCTATAGCTCCTCGATGCATCGGTATGTCTAATGAGACAAACTAGTGTCGTGGCACAAGGCCTTGAAAAAATCTTATTTGTAGTCTTAGAAAAAGGCCATGACTATGTGGTTATGCAGTCTGGAATTATGCATTCCATCATTATTAAATTTCCTATTGATATTGCATGTGATTATTTGACTAGTATAATATCCATGTGAATAAGAAAATTTCATTATTTAATTAATTTTTTCCATATTATGTTGAAGTTTATGTTTAAAAGGGTTATGTTTTAGTCTTATACGTTGCCTTAAATGTATATTCTAATTTATGAAAGTTTCATCAATATTGTTATCTTTGCTGAACATCTAAGCTCAACCCTTTCTATGTTTTATTATTCCCAGGATGTGAAGAACTATATTATGACTGAACTCTAGGGATAGTATAAGGGATATGAATGTGGCAAATGGAGTCAATTTTGATGTTTTCTTTCATTTTATAATGTAATGTAAAACTTATGAATGTATCTAGTACATCCAAGGATACTAAATAGGTCAGTCTTTCTAGATTTGATCCCTTTTTATCATGTCGATGTTATGTAATAATGCACTGACTCTTGGTAACTGGGGTTGGGGCAATAGATTTGGTCTCAAAGGATGTTTAGTAAAAAACCGTGGAAACTAGATTCAGATAAACTCTGATTAGAGAACATTACCCTAAGATAAACTTTGAGTATTATTATAGAAGAACTTCATAGAATTTTAGTAATGTAGATATTTTCTTTATCTTCCAAGCAATACATCCATGTCTGGATACGTGCAGGTAGAGGCGGCTCTGGAACAAATTTACCTAGGAGTGAAAACTTCGGCAAAGAGTTTCAGGCTTGAGCCAGGGTATCATGGTACCTGATAATGGGCTTTGTTGCACACTTGGTTATGAAACTCCTGGGGGATATACTTTGTATAATTCATATTTTCATTACAATCCATTGTGAAGGATTTAGGAGTAAATACTTCCTCAAAAAAATATTTTATGATTATAGATTATATGCATAATATTTTCAATTCACGTTAGGTATTTTACATGTTTGTAATTATGCATTGTGATTCATAAACTAACCTAGAGTATGACATTGTTTATAAATGGTTCCTAGTAGATGGAATGAGAACTCCTGCAATACGCATGATCTAAATGGTCACCAAGTACGTGATTTCAAGGGTAAGGAAAATGTTTCAAATGTACAATACTTCATCTGCAAGGAGTTGGGACACTACATGAATCAATGTCCAAATCATCTGAGTATACCCCAAATGCTGTAATTGGATAATAATCATGTTATGGTACTACTGGAAATGAAAAGTAATGATTATAGTTCTTATGTTGTTATTAAAGTATTGTTTTATTAAGGACTTGAGATAGTGTGGAACCAAGAAAAGTAACTCAATAGCAGGTTAATGTTTTTGGAAAATATATGGCGGAGAGAAAGGTAAAACTTAATATGGTTCTGATACTAAGGTAGTAATTTTGGAATAAGATATGACTGATTGGGATAAATTATATTGGATATTATTGACAAACTTGAAACTAATTAATGATTTGTATATTCCATCATTGTTGGAGTTTACAACATTTTTGGATATAAGGAGTATATAAAGTATTCTATTAGGAATAAGAGATCATGAATGTAATAAATAAGTTTTTATAGTAATTCATGGTGTTACTGTGTTTTAAAAGAATACATGATGAAGGTATTCATCTGTTATTACATGGAAAAAAGGGATCTTCATTGGCTTTATCTTCCTTATAAACATTGGACTGTGAGTTTGGACAAAAGTATTTTGGATAATTCTAAAGGTTAGAATGGATTATGTTAAAAATTGTATAATATTTTTTAAGGTTAAAAAACATCTTAATATTATTTTTTGAATTATTATAAAAAGTACATCATGGAGGTCGGGTGACAACCTGTCACGTCCAGTAGGGCTTCGAGACACGAACCCGCAACTGAAGGGTGCATCACCTACCACTGTCCTACGTGATGTCCTTGTTTGTATAATTTTGTTTTTTTAAATATACTGACAAATGAATTATAAATTCATTATTTTTGTTACCCTATACGATTAGGATAAATAGAATATTTTTGAATTCTATTAACTTTTGGAGTGAAAGATGGGTTTGTGGTAGGAATTTGTTGAAGGATGAAACTTTACCTGTCAAGTATAGTTTCTTCCTATTATTCTATGAATAAATTAATTCTTAAACTTTAGGTAAGGGATCTTAAAACCAAACATGTGTTTTCCTAATACCTTATGTTATTTTCAAACGATGATATTTGAAATCATCATAGATTGATGGATTTGAGGCCCTAAATTTTACACTAGTTTGTGATTGATGACTCCAATCACTCCCTATAAATATTTACATTTTCCTCCAATTATGTGTCTCTAATTTCCACCAATTTTCTCCTAATAGAGATCATAATATATTGGTGACTTTTTCATTTCTTTTTCCCTCTTATTAAAAATAAATTTTATTAACCCAATTTCTGATATGGATTATTCACAAAGGTATTTTTCTATTTTTAACCATTTATTTTTGAAGAACAATTTCTAATTTTTAGGACGCAATTTATTTAAGGAGTGGAGAATGTAACACCCCAATATTTCATAGTACCTTATCTCATTAAATTAATTCAATAGCTTGTGCCACACACAACACCGAGTTTGAGGGCACCACAACTTACCAGACTAGTCGTTAAAAAAGCAGTTATGAATAGTATTAACTAAATTTTGAATCTTATATACTCTATATAATTTTAACAGCCATTATATGTGTTTCTTAGACATAATATAAGAACAAATTCAATTTTTTCAGATAAAGGAAGTATTTTTCAAAAATGCAATTTTGCCGCCTACTAATGGTGAATTTTTTTAAATAAAATATCTAGAAATTTTATATAAAATTTGAGAAAATAAACTTCTTATTTAAAAGTTGGTTGTAAAAAATTTGTTTGGTTAAATTTTTTGTGTTTTTTTGATAACTTTCATATTTTTGATGAATAGTGAAACATGCTAACTTTTATTTGAAAACAACATTTTTAATAAAAAAAATTTATAGTGTAAAATTATACATTTGAATTGTTTTGAATTATAATTATATTATATTTATCTAATTTAATACAAGGTAGTTTATTATAAGTAATTATACATTTAAATTTAACATAAACCCATGTCAATCTTTTGATAGTTTTTATTTTTTTTAAAACCTGCCTTTTGGTTTTGACAATGGGATTTAATTTTAAATTAAATGATGAAACTTAAATGTTTTTAATTTTGTAAAATAGAATTCATTTTAGAATTTGGAATATCAAAATTAACTTAGGGTGAATTTTTGGTTTTTTCTGAAAACTTTCAATTTTTGATGAATAGTGAAAAATATTATGTTATTGTTTAAAACCGACTTCTTATTTAAATAATTAGTTATTTTATTTTAATTTATATTAGGTCAAAATAGATACATAATACTCATATATTTTCAATGTAATTCATAGAAATCATTTTATAATAAATTTAGATATATAAAATTTTATTGAACTTTTTACCATCTTTTACCCACCTTCTTGGAGCATTTGCAAATTTGAATAAAAATAAATTTTACCGCTTCTGTGAGATGAATTTCAAAAATCCTAGAAACATAGTTGACATCAGTAAGTAAAATTTTGTTCAATAAGATGAAAATATTTTTTTTGTGAATAGTATCTTTTAACTTTTATTTACCACGGTTAAAATAAATTGGCTAATTAAAGGTAAAAATGATATTATAATTGCCCTAACACATGCCCTAATTGTATTGGATAAGTTTAATTCGACCAAAAAATCCTTAATAATAAAATATGATACCTTTGGTCCACTGTTATTAGATTAAAACATTTATTATTTTTTTATTTAAAGAAGAGTTAAAAGTTTTAAATTAAAAGTTTAATAACTAAATCATATTTAATATATGGTTATACATAAGATAAATTCATCTATAAATATTCATTAGAAAGAATAAAATATTTCCTACATCATTGTATTTTATTTATAATTTTTAGACATTATATAATTAAATTTATTTATGACACAATGATGATGCAGTAATTACCTTATTAAGGAAAGAATCAAATAAATGGTATTATAAATATTAAAATAAATATAATTTCAAATTTTTTATGACATTAACGAATTTTATAGGTTAATATGACATTTTAGGGTTGATTAGATGTATCTTATTCGAAGTAATCTAGTTGTGATGACTTTCAATAAAACAAATACTAAATAGTGTCAAAATTGACATGAATAAGTTTTTAAAACAAATATTATATTATTAAATTATATTATATTCCTAAAAATATAATGATCATACAAAGGGATTAAATAATATTATATATGTCATTAATTGGCCACTTTAGGTTCTCTTGTAATTTTATATTATGTTTATTAACCATATAGTGTAAGAATACAAGAAGACACGGTAAAAGTTAAACTATTTAACTAATAGTTATATCTTAACGATAAAGTTAATATGGTTACCTAAACTTGTCTAAAAACTATTTATTGAGATTATTTATGACCATACCCACCTTATCTTTGAAATAAATCAAATTGGATCCATTATAACCTGAATATGATTTTATAATAAAATAATATTTTAAACTTTTCCTAAAGTGACCCTCACCCCTCTTATAAAAGGGCACTTCCCCTTCTCTCAAAATCACACATCCAATGCAATTTGGATTTCCATAAACCTTCCCAAATATCCCCCAAAATTCCCTCAAATCTACCTAGAGTCCTTAATTTTATCATAAATCCATCCTTAGGATCCCTTTTGGTCAACACGAAAGGAAACACTCGAAGAAGTGGTAATAATTTCACCACCCTCTTTCAAGTTCTTTTCTTATTCCACTTCCCCTTTCTTTGTTTATTCAATACCAAAATAATAACCCCAGTACCTCCTAAATAATTTGATGTTATTATAAATATGGTAAAACCATATTCATTATTCTATCCATCCAATAAATGACAAAGTCACCATACGTGCATACGTACAGCTTACCGTCTCCATATTGTTGTATAGTTTGTTATTCAAACACATAATTATTTTTATGGGTATAATAATGAGTATAAAAGATGTAAAATAATAAATATAACATGTTAACTATTCTTTATATATGATATACCATCCAATTACATACTATTTCACCCTAAATATAATGATAATGTCGCTTGTGTGTACGTACGGATTACCGTCTCCATGAACGTGGTTAGATTCATTCCCCATCGTAATCATTCAAGAATAATTTTAATTTTATGATTAAAAAAATGTTTAAGAAGGTAATATAATTCTGTATATGAATCAAATAAATCATATCCATAACAAACATGGCTTACGTAACGAATCATATAAAGGAAAACGAATCAGTTAACACCTGAAATGACGGTACTACTAAAATATTATTAACAAAAGCAATATTATAGGATCATATATGATATCATATTTATGAATATATTTCTTGTATAGTTTAATAACAATGTTTTAACTATTATACATGAGGTTGACATACAATCTACTAAGGAAAAGTACAAGGTAAGGGTTAATTCCACAATCTCTTTGTTATCCGAGGTGGTTTTTACGTAAGTATGTACAGGGATATATTTATTATCCATGTCCATGTTTCATAAAATAGTTTTCAAAGAGATTATTTTTTGGAGACTTTTTCACTAAAAAATCATTTTAAATGTTTTAATGATTTATTCTTCTAAACGTTTTTCATTAATTTCCATGTTTTCAAAATGGTTTTAAGGGATTATTTATATAGACATGAATCTTTTAAAATGTTAATTGCTTTCAAAAGTATCAAAGTGGTATGGGACACTTTGATACAAAGCTATATTTTAAATGACTTCCTTTATTAATTATGTTACTTTTAAATGATTTCATGAAAAAGGGATATTTATCTCAATGAATTTTACTAATCATTTTCAACTATGTCGAAATCCTTTATGTGATATTATTTTTTATCAAGGTTGATTTATTATGATACAAATATTACATATTTTATTGAAGGTTTTGTGATATGTTTGATTGTGGATGCGTTATTTTTACACCATTCATGGTTTATGGATAAAGTATTGACATTTCATATTCTAGTTTTAATATGAATTTTTATGTTATGTTTAAATCTTTTCATATGAAGAATGCATTGGACTTAATAAGTGACTGGTGGAACCCGCTATAGCTCCTCGATGCATCGGTAGGTCTCATGAGACAAACTAGTGTCTTGGAATAGGGCCTTGACAAAATATTATTATTAGTCTTTGCATAAGGCCTTGACTATGTGGTTATGATGTTTGGTATTATGCCGTCCATCATTATGAAATTGGTTATTGATATTGCATGTGATTATTCGAATTGTAGAATATCCATGTGAATAAGTAAATGGAATTATTTGATTTATATTTTCCATATTATGCTGAATTATATCTTTAAAAGGCTTATGTTTTGTTCTTATACCTTGCAATAAATTTTTATGCTTATTTATCAATGTTTCCTCTATATTGTTATATTTATTGAGCATTTGAGCTCATTCATTTCTATGTTTTATTTTCCCTGGATGCGAAGAAGTATATTATAACTGACCTGTAGGGATAGTAAAAGGGATATGAATGTGTTCAATGGAGACAATTTTTATGTTGTTTTTTATTTAATAATGTAATGTAAAACATATGAATATATCTAGTACATCCAAGGATACTAAACTGATCAGTCTTTCGAGATTTGATCTCTTGTAATCATGCCAATGTTATGAAATAATGCACCGACTCTTGAAAATTGGGGTCGGGGTGTTACAATTTCCCATATCATGGAGGATATTTTATGGATATTGGTCCTTAGTATGGCATCTTGTGTATCCCAGTTATTAATGGAATCATAGTTCTCATAGTTCATTCATCCCATAACCCGCTAATGGGTTTGAGGCACTTAAGGAAATGATCAGGGTTTATCCTTAAAATGATGCTTATGTATTAGTCCTTATCTCATTTTCTAATGGAAGAGGGTGAGTGACAGACCTATGGGATAATTTACCTCATAATTCTGGAATACATGGGAAAGAAAGGGACTTAGACTAAAGTTGGTTCATATTGGAGATCAGTCCTTAGGAAAGAGTCCTACGTTTCCTGGTTATGGCGGGAATCAGAGTTCTCATAGTTCACTTATCCCTTAACCCAATAATGGGATAAATTGGATGATATCTCTCTAAGAATTTATTATTTTCCAAAAGGTTTTAGAAATGATAAGGGCTTATACTAGGATGGATACCCTTTGATTGGGGATTACACGCTGAGGCTTCCCTATTATTGAAGACATATTATATTATGTCGGTAATCGGTTCTTATTCAATAAGGATACCAGATGATGAGTACATATTATATTATTTTGATAATCATGGATTATGCACTGAGACTTCTCAATTATAGGGATGTACTATATTATGCTAGTGATTAGTTATTATGCATTAAGTCTTCCCATTAACATACTAATTCTTTATCATATGACTGATTAAAGAGAGATGGTGATGACCCTAAAAGGTCTTTCTTTGAGAATGAAATTGGAAGGGTTTTATGAGGGTGTATACCCATACTACCATGGATAATTCCCTTATAAAAGGGGTCTGCGACTAGACGTTCCTAGATGGGGTCCACATGGAATGAATCTAAATTGGTCTATCGGACAAAGTGCGAATGTCCTAGAGGATTTTCCTGATATGTCTTGACTGAAGGTTTTGGGCACAGCGGAAGCTCATGGGTGGATGTGCCCACTTGGATTTTTGTCATTAGAAATGATCAATCCTGGATCAATATGACAATAAATGCTAGACTCCATAGATCAAATCACATAAATAGACAAAGAAGAAGAATAGTCCTGGAACCATAAAGGAGGATCCTCACAAGTTGATTATAATTAATTTAATTAATTGACAAGAATTGCCTTTTATGTCATTCTTTCTTCAATGATATTTCTGATAACATTCCAATGTGATCGTCATTACTTTGCAGAAGCCAATGGTAGACTTCCTCTATCGGTGATCCACATGTGCACCACGTATCTCTGGATGTCTCCAAAGGAGTCTCCGGGTGCTATTGTGGAGAAACCTTTGCTTGAATTGTCCGCCTTAGATCATCTTGATCCGATGGAGGAGGATATTTCTCGGTCTTGAGAGTGTTCTTAGAGGAAGGAGTTCTTTCGTCTTTGAGAAAATTATCTAGAATTGTTGTGCACAATAATTAGGGAAAACTTTTGGGGTTGTGAGGATATTTATAGTTGGATTTGAGGTTATAGAGTTATGAAAATAAATAAACACGATACACGTTATATTTATTTAATTAACTCTTATTGAAAACCCCCATATCGAATCATTAATTCCTTGACATGTTCCCATACTGATTATAATAAATATAATTTAATAAAAAAGTATTATTTCCTCAAAATACCAACTTGAAAAACAACACGGCATGTAATCATTAATACACGGTGTGTACTTATTTTTCATAAAACTTCACGGAATGTAATCATTAATACACGGCATGTACTTGTTTTTCATTTCCTTTACAAAATGAATACTATAGGGCATGTAATCATTAATACATGACGTGTACTTGTTTTCATTTTATTCATCTTCCAACATTAAAACAATTTAGGATTACATGAATAATTATTAAATCACATACGGGAATAATCATTATTCTACTTTAGGTACTTGGATACACTTAGTGTGTGACCCTCTAGGCCTCTTTCTCATTGGAAATAGTTGGGATTTCCAAATTCCAATTTTACTATCTAGCAATGGGTTAAGGCACCCAAGAGAAAGAAGTTGACGTCGCATTGACATGTCACCTCATACAAATGCTTATCGTGTAATTTAATCCTTTTGTCTCAATATCTCATCAAGTAGGTTTCATGGAAGTGTCATAAACCTATATGCTTGATTTGTCATTATTTGACTTTCAGAAATAAACTCATCGTGACACCTTGTCCATGGAATTTGGGAGACATATCTATTTTAATCAAAGGGCCTGAGATATCTACTTCCATAAATAAGGAAGGGACAAATCCTTCCTCGACATATCCATTAATAACATGTCATTTGTGACGCACCCAACATACCCTACTTCCCACCAACTGTCTTAATGAAGGTTTTCATCATCAAATCTAAGTGTGCGAGTCCTGACATGAGTTAATGATAATGTTCTAGTCCAAGGACCACTACACACGCTCGTAGATAGCAATTTCTGATGAACCAAGACATGTGGAATTACTACTGGTGGGTTTGTTGTCATAATCTCCCATCTTGGAGATTACCAAGTGTGAACTCCATGAGAGATAGTCTCGTCATCTTATGAGTAATCACACATGATACTCTGTTTACTATGTGTCCTATCACATTATGTCATCCAACCATAGGAATTTATTTAAGAACATTATTATATCATTTCAAGGTTCTCATCATAGCGGGGATCTTCGATGACCTTATTAATGCAAATAATGTTCTAGAACATTATTATATTATAGTCATATAGAACAATGAACAATATATAATACGGGTATATTCACGTAATCAAAGTACAAACAGTTAGTTATCAGGAAACTAACTCTAACAAACTCCCACTTGGACTAGAGACAATGGCCTACAACTTTTAGTCTGCTATACCTTACATGATGATCATGTCTCTTCTGAGTCAAGGCTTTAGTCAAGGGGTCCGCTATGTTGTCTTCCATGGAAATACTACTCACTGCAACTTCACCTCTCTGAGAAAAACCCCTCAAGAGATGATGCTTCTGAAGTATGTTCTTTGTCCGCTGATGTGACCTTGGCTCTTTTGCAAGTCACACCATTACAGTATTATCACAATAGAGTGTAATAGGATCTTTACTTATAGGTACTACATACAGATCTTGGACGAAGCCTCACATCCATACTATTTCTTTAGCTACCTTAGAAGCTGTTATATACTCTGACTCTATTTTAGAATCTATGACCACACCTTGCTTTGAGCTCTTTTAGCTCACTACACCTCCATTCAAACTGAAGATGTATCCAGTCTTCGACTTCATGACATCTTGATCAGTTTGGAAACTAGCATCTATATTTCCTCTGATGTCTAGATCCACATCTACTCTATAAACCAGGAACATATCCTTAGTACGCCTCAGATACTTACAGATAGTCTTTACTGCCATACAATGGTGGTATCCTTCATTAGCTTGATATCTTCCTACCACACTTAATGCATCAGCAACATCTAGCATTTTGCATAGCATAGCATAAATGACTGACCCAATCGTGGATGCATAAGGGATCCTTGCCATTTTCTTTAATTCTCCATGTGTTTGAGGACACATTTTCTTGGAAAGATGAATGTCATGTGACACTGGAAACAATCCCCTCTTGGACTGTTCTATACTGAATCTATTTAGTATCTTGTAAATGTATGTACTTTGACTCAGGCCCAGCAATCTATTGGATCTATCATGACGGATCTTGATCCCAAGAATATATGTTACCTCACCCAAGACTTTCATAGAGAAGAATTTATCCAACTATCCCCTATCTGACTGTAAGATAGGTACTTCATTTCCAATTAGTAATATGTCATCAACATATACTATTAGAAAAATGATTCCACTTTCACTAAACATTTTTTAGACACAAGGATCACATTCATTCTTAACAAGTCTAAATTCTGTTAGGGATTCATCAAAATGAATGTTCCATGACCTTGATGCTTTCTTTTATCCATAAATGGATTTCTACAACTTTCATACTTTGTTGGCATCCTTTGGAGTCACAAACCCTTCAGGTTGTGTCATGGAGACATCTTCCTAGAGGTTCCCATTAAGGAATGTTGTTTTGACATCGATTTTCCAAATTTCATAGTCACGGTAAGCAGTAATGGACAATAGTATTATGATGGATTTTAGCATTGTAGCGCTGAAAAAGTTTCATCATAGTCAATTCCTTGACGTTGTCTAAAAACATTTGTAACCAGTCGTGCCTTATACGTGCTGACTTGTCCCTCCATGTCCAGTTTCTTCTTGAATACCCATTTATTACCAATAGGCTTTACATCCACTGGAGGATCTACCAAAATCTAGACTTGGTTTTGGTACATGGAATCCATTTCATAATTCATGGATTCTTGCCACTTGGCAATGTATGTGCCTTGAATTACTTCCTTGTAGGTAAGAGGATCATCGTTTTCAACCAATAATGATTCACCATCCTTGGTGACAAGAAAACCATATTTTTCTGGTTCTCTCACCTCTCTCGTGCTCCTACATAGTTCTTGTGTCTCTGGAATAGATTGTTCTTCCGTAGGGATTTGTGGAATCTGTTCTTGTACCAACTCCTATGTATCTTGAGCCTCAACTTCATCGAATTCTATCTCAATCCCACTATCTCTTTTGGAGATGTGCTCCCTCTTAGGTAATATGGATTTTCATACCACTATAACCTTTTTATATAAGGGGTTTTATAGTTTATATCCACTTGTTTCCTTGGGATATCCTATAAAGGTACACTTTGTGCCTCGGGGTGAAAGCTTGTTACCTAAAGAGTCCTTAACAAATTCTTCTCTACTCCACACATGTAAATTTGATAACATGCCTTTGCGTCCACTCCATAATTCATATGGAATACCATTTATTGATTTAGTTGTTACTTGGTTTAGTATGTGTGTTGTTGATTGTAATTCATATCCCTAAAAGGATAATGGAAGACTTGCATGACTCATCATTAATCTCACCATGTCCAACAAGGTGTGGTTCTTCCTTTCACTTACACCATTCCACTAAGGCGTGTAAGGAGGAGTGAGTTGAGATAGAATCCCAAACTCCTGTAAGAAATCAATGTAGTCAAGATTAAGATAATATCCTCCTCTTTCTATGTGGAGTTTATTAATCTCTTTACCAATTTGGTTCTCAACTTCATTCTTGTATTCTTTGAACCGATCAAAAGAATTTGACTTATACCTCATTAAGTAAATATATCCATATCTACTAAAATCATCCATAAAAGTTATAAAGTATAAGAAACCACCCCTTGATTCAACTGATAATGGTCCACACACATATATGTGAACTAATTCTAGAATCTCTTTAGCCCTTTCACATTTACCACTAAATGGGGCTTTGGTCATTTTTCCTTGTAGACACGCATGACATAGACCAAGTGGTTTTAGTTCTAAAGAATATAAATACCCATATTGATGTAATTATGTCAAACATTTCTCATTGACATGACCTAGCCGGTGATGCCAAAGTTGGGTGTGGTATGAGTCATGTGAATTAATTTTGTCATCGATTTACATTACTAGATTTGTGTAGTCTAACACATAAAGGATGTTATATAAATGCTCTCTATCAAAACAAATGATATCTTTATAAAACTAGCAACATTCATTTAAAAACATGAAGATGAATCCATCAGTATCTAATTAAGATACTGAAATAATACTTTTAGTTACAGAGGGTACATAATAACATCCTTTCAATACCAAGACCATCCAAGTAGGAAATGTAAGGTAGTAGTATTTGACAACTACAACAGCAATTCTGGCCCTGTTGGCTGCTCACAGATCCACCTCACCTCGGTCAATCTTTCTGAATCTATTTGGTTCCTGTATTTGGATACAGATGTGATCACCAAAAGAAGCACCTAATACCCAATTGGTAGAAATAGATAGATTACATTCGATAACAAATACACCTGAAGCTTCCCCTTGCTTCCTTGGTTGGGTGCAGTTTTTATTCCAGTGGCCTTTCTTGCCACATGTGAAACAAACAGCCTCCTTTTCTCTTGCCTCCCCTTTGATATTCCTTTTCATTGAAGGCCTTAAAGAAGTTTTGGGCTTAAATATATTCACCATACCTTTATTTTTATTCACCAAAAGGATAGAAGGCTTTTCACGCTTCATATCATTGTCCACTTGGCGAATGATGATAAGAAGATCAGATAGAGACTTCTCAATATTGTTCATGTTGAAATTTACAATAAATATTGAGAATTTGTGGGAAAGTGATGCAAAAATGAGATCGGTACCTAGTTATTCGGGGAGTTTAAACCCTAGAACCTCCACCCGCTCAATGTATCCAATTATATTGACTCCATGAGGCCTAGGTGGGGAAAATTCTCCAAGCTTTCTCTAAAATAGATCCTTTGAGATCTCAAACATTTCCTATATTTCACTCTCATGGTATAGACCACGGAGGTGCTTGAGCATGTTATAGGACACCATTTCTTCATGAGACTTCATGAGATCACTAGACATTGATGATAGAATCAAACATTGAACGTTGAGTGCATCGATCAAATGTTGATCATAGACCAGGAAATATTCATCACTCGCCCCTTGGGCAGGTGAATTAGGAAGTGAGGACTACAACACGTAAAACATTCATTCATGGTGCAGGATAACCCAAAGGCACCGAAACCATTCCTGAAATTTACTGCCAGTGAGGATATTGTCTTTATCCAGAATTGATCGCAGTGAAAATGTGGTGGATGAGTTTTTCATATTGATTCTACAAATTAAAAGAGCAGATTTTTCAGTATATTCTTTATTAAATTTTATGAGAAATAATACATTTTTATTAAGTCTCCCACTATTTTATCAAGTCCCAATGGCCCTCACTATTGAACTAAGAATGTCTAGTTGCCATGACATTCTAGTGGAAAGGATCCATATTCCCCTTCGCACAACCCAACAAGGGTTGGTCAGGCTATTAGAAGGTATTTAGGTAGGATGGTCTTTTCCAACTGTGAGCTTATAGTTCCTTGATCTATTGAGTGGAATCCCCAATCGTAAAATCCTAACTTGGATTTCCTCAACACTTACCTCTATTTTAAAACAAGTCTAGAAAGGGCTACTCCTCTTGATGTAAAATGTTTAATTCAACCCAAAACATTCATAAGAGCTTCCTTTATAAAAGTAAGTGTCCCAACAAGGGTTGGTCAAACACATAGTTTTATTGAGTCTTTCTCTTAATCAAGTAATGGAAGGCTTGGTCTGAATTAATAAGGTATTTTAAGTATTTTAATTCTTTATATGTTGTTTCTCATTATCACATGCTTGTCAATATTATGTGATGCTTTCTTAAGTGATTAACCATGTTCTGATAATGTTTACGCATAGTCCAGTTTTTATTTTATTCCATATTTGCATGCTTGTTTATTTTGATTAATTATGTGATCTCAATAACACATACATAATAAATAAACCATACAATCAGATAGAAATAAAATAAGATGTCATGATCATGAGCTTCTATTGGTTAGCTTATCTAGCGGTTTTTATAAGCTAACCCTGACCTAGGAAAAAACACCTTGAACCCGGTGGTTCATGTTATGTAGCTCCCACCTATCTACCTTTGTATCTTCTTAGGTTGGTTTTGCCTCAGCTTTAGATTTTGAACCATATCCTCTGGCTTGGGAGATCCTCCATTACATTGGGTTTACATTAAAGAAATCATGGGCATGCAGGCCCTACATTTTATTGGAAGAAGGCTCACAGGCCAACGAATTTAAATTAAATAAATTTAAATGAAACCATACACATACAATGGGTATTTGGTCTATCTCATTATCATCCATATCATGAAATGAAATTTATGCATATTTAGTATTCAAATTATTTTAATCATTCTCTTATTTAACATAATTCACGCTTGAATTCAATTAATTATGATCTTATAATTAATCAATTATTTATCATAAATTCCTTTCTGAATTTTCTTGAGATTATTCTCATCCATATTTCTTCTATGGGTCTTTGTACATTGGAGGAAACACAGTGAAATTCCATTTCTGGAAAGTACACGACATGTAGGCTATATTACACGGTGTGTATTTATTTTCACCCTTTATCCAAAGTACACGCCGGTGGATTTGGCGTGTTCTTTGTACTTTGGAAATTTTGGAGTACATGGCATGTATATTAATCTAACATGGTATTTACTTCCTTGTTACGTGGTTATCGGCCAGGAAATCCCATGTACGTGGTACCCGAATTCTCCTTGTACATGGTTTCACCTGGGCCAGATTGGACTACACGACGTGTTGATTCAATATACACATTGTTTATTTCGGTTTCCATGTTCCGTTTAGTTCTGGTCAAAACGATGTAATAAATCATAGGTATTCTCAATTCACACGGCATGGTTTGGCGGACCAGTACCGGTTCGTTGAACCTAAGTACATAGTGTGTAGTTTTCACTAAACATTGTGTATTCTTGTGTTGTGGAGATAGAATGAGAGGCTCCTCCAGATGAGTTCCTCATTTTTATTTTAATCAACAATAAAATTAAAATTTCATTTCATTGATGTGAATCGAGAAACGAATGAGGAAGAACAAATCTCACTCATTCAGTTTTATAGAACGATTTATCTTGAATTGAATCAAATATAAATACGTAAATTATCAACGAAAATTAAATAACTATAATCAATGTTGTAACCCCTCTGATACCATCTGAAGGATCTGGGTTCAGTGGAAGCTCGTGGGTGGATGTGCCAACTTGGTTTTTTTCATTATAAATGATCAATCTGGGATCAATACGAGGATAAACGCCAGACTCCACAGATCAAATCACAAAAATAGAAAAAGAAGAAGAATAGTCCCGGAACCATAAAGGAGGATCATCACAGGTTGATTATAATCAATTTAATTAATTGAAAAGAATTACCTTTTATGGCGTTCTTTCTTCATTGATATTTTTTATCACATTATGATGTGATTCTTCATTGTGTCGCAGAAGCCAAAGGTAGACTTCCTCTAGCGGTGATCCACATTTGCACCACGTATCTCTGGATGTCGCCAAAGGAGTCTCTGGGTTCTAGCATAGAGAAACCTTTTCATGCATTGTCCTCCTTATATCGTCTTGATCTGATGGAGGATGATCTCTCTTGGTCTTGAGAGCATTATTGGAGGAAGGAGTTCTTTTGGCCTTGAGAGAATTCTCCATAATTGTTGTGCACAACGATTAGGGAAACGTGTTGGGCTTTTGAGGATATTTATAATCAGGTTTGAGGTTATAGAGTTTTTACAATAAATAAACATGTTACGCATTTTATTTATTTCATTAACTATTATTGAAAACCCCTATGTCAAATCATTAATTCCTTAACATGCGTACACATTGATTATAATAAACATCATTTAATAAAACAATATTATTTCCTCAAAATCCCGACTGGAAAAACTACATGGCGTGCAATCATTAATACACGGTGTGTACTTGTTTTTTATAAAAGTACACGGTGTGTAATCATTAATACATATCATGTACTTGTTTTTTGTTTCCTTTCCAAAATTAAAGCTACATGGTGTGTAATCATTAATACACAACATGTACCTATTTTCATTTTATTCTTCCTCCAACATTAAAACGATTTAGGATTACATGAATAATTATTAAACCACATACGATAATAATCTTTATTCTACTTGAGATACTTGGATACACTTAGTGTGTGACCCTCTAGGCCTCTTTCTTGTTTGCATTAGGCGGGCTTGCCTAAATTCCAAGATTATTGTCTAGCAACAGGTCAAGAAACCCAAGAGAAATAAGTTGATGCTGCATTGATGTGTCACCTCATACGAATGCTTATCGTGTAATTTAATCCTTTTTTCTCAATATCTCATCAAGCAGGTTTCATGGCAGTGTCATAAACCTATATGCTTGATCTGTCATTCTTTGACTTCTAGAAATAAACTCGTCGTGACACCATGGACATGGAATTTGGGAAACTGTTCTATTTCAATCAAAGGGATCGAGATATCTACTTCCATAAATATGGAATCTATTAATCCTTCCTCATCTTATCCATTAATAACATTTCATTCGTGACACACCCAACATATCCTACTTCCCTCCAACTATCTTCATAATGATTTTCATCAAAAAATCTAAGTGTATGACTCATGACATGATTTAATGATGATATTCTAGTATAAGGACCATTATACATGCTCGTAGATAGCAATCTCCGATGACACCAATACATGCGGAATTACTACTAGCGGGTCTGTTCTCATAATCTCCCATCTTGGAGATTACCTAGTGAGAACTCCATGAGAGAGAGTGTCATTTTCTTATGAGTACTCACACATGACAGTATGTATACTATGTCTCCTATCATAGTATGGAATCCAACAGTAGAACTTTATTTAAAAATATTGTTATAGCATTTCAAGGTTCTCATCATAGCGGGGATCTACCATGACCTTATTAAATTCAAAAAATATTCCATGACATTATTATATTATAGTCATGCAGAATAATGAAAAATATATAAAAAGGGTATATTCACGTAATCAAAGTAAAAACAGTTTGTTCTCAAGACACCAACTCTAACATTGAAAACTTTCTGGGAATGCCTCAGTTGTCCGCCTGATATGATGGGCCATCATTCTGGAAAGGGTGAAATGTTTATAGGTGTATACCTGATAAATTTATTTGTCATGGGTGTCTTTTCATAATAAAAGTAGGTGTTTTTGTGTTCTCATGCATGATCAAAGTAATCATGAGTATGTGATGTTGCATGATCATTATGAATCATCTTCAGACTATCTCAGGACAATGTTGACATGTTAATAATATGTCATGAGATCATCTTGACTTGTCCAGAGATTGTATTGTGACAATGAATACATGTAAATTGTCATTTCCTGATCATATTATATTTTCATCATACTTCCACATAACGATAGTGACACGTCAATTACTCATCGTGATACCAACTTGAATTTTCCAACTCTTACTGCTTAAAAATGCAGAAATTCCAAAGGTATATTTCAAGATCAACCTAAAGTGTCAAAGACTCCTTTTCCTAATCAAAACATATTTTCTAGAATGTATTCACGTGACCCAGGTGGAAAATTCCATAGTGCTTTACATGATAATCATGACTTGTCCTAGGTATATCGTGCGACATCATAGACATGTATAGGTATTATCACCTGATTAAGATAGATTGACTAAGGATTTCCTCCTGGCCAACATGGAATATCTGAAGTCTCCTAAGGTTATCGCAAAACCACCAAATATTTTTTGCGATCACATGTCCTTAAACTATTCACATGATGTGGTCTTGTGGATATGTTTAAGATATTGTGCTTGTTTAAATTTCATAATCTCATGGTTGATGGAGTCATACCATAATTCTAAATGGATAAATAATAACCTAGGAAGATTAATTCATGGATATGTAACGGTGTTCCCATGAGTTCTCCAGTGGTTTGAGGCCATGTAGATGCCGAGGAATGTCCGCATGGGGAGGGGGGTTCTTGAAGCTCCATTCATGCAATTCACATGAACCTAAAGGGGTCTTGTAATGAGATCTTGGATCAGGATCAGGGGATTTATAAGGACACTGAAATCATGATCGGGGATCCATGACACATATGGATGAAGGATTGTGCATTGTCTAAACTGCATGTCTGTGGTTATCTTCATGACACCACGTGATGCCCTCACATCTACAATCATCACGACCTACATGAGGTCTTACGATGATCTCTGTACTTATGAACATGAGATTCATATAAAAACCACAACATGCATGGAATATGGGAAGTGTTTCATGGAAAAGGATTGAACTGAATGGAAAGGAATATGGGGGAGTGCAATCCATGAGTTCATACTCTGAATCCAAACTAAGTAGCATTGTGATATCGAGCAGGGGGAATCACTGTGAGACCAAGAATAATTTTTCCATACTCTTTCCTTGCATGAAATGAACAATGAGGGATCATACATGGGACCCTAAGGATATGCATTGAGGCTTAATTTTCGTTTCACACACACAGAAAAGGGTTTTGATCGAAGGATTTCAACACACATTTACATATAGTGTTCACATTTTTTGTGTCTCCTTCATTTAAACTGGGACCTGTGAGATGTATTCCTTCATGGTTTTACTCAACCATCATGAAACATAGAGTTCACAATGCCACAAAGTCCATTACCATTGGTTTATTCCTTCAGGTTCTAGCATGATCAAATTTTACATCCAAGGAATCTTCCTATCATGGTGCATGAGGTTATATCACTCAGGAAACAATGATATCTGAAGGGTGACATGCATGAGGTCTTGAAAAAAATGAAGGAGGTTCACACCAACATCTCAAGTGATAGGAAAAGGTTTGTTTTAGTGAGATTGTGAACCCAAGGGGATTCATGAAATCACGTTGAAACCTTGAATGAATCATGCATCACATGATGCTCATTTCATCATGAGAATGTTTGATCTTCAAAAATCCATATAGTAGGATCTTGTAATCACTTGAGGTAGTTCTCTATGGATAGTCATAAGCAGTCTATGTTCCTCCTTATTTTCTTTCTAGAGCTCTCTTTCTTCCCTCTCTTCTATGTTTTTCTAGATGAGAGTAGGTTTTTCATTGTCTTGGGAAGCTGATTTGATACCTCTTTGAATGAGGAGGTCACCACATGCACTACTTGAGGTAGTGGAGACTCTTGTCATACTACCATCATGCAACCACCTATTATTTATCACATGATCATTTCATTGTTGAGATGGTATGTGATTATGATATACTCTATAATACCAAATGTAGGATCTAAATAATATAGATACTGAATGAAGTATCTAATGATGCTCAAATACAAGAGGGGTGAATTTTATTCTTTAAGAAAATTCTTTTGATACTTTTAAAGATGGTTATGTTTAAAAAGGATGAACAAGGTAATTCACAAAACCTCTAAGTTATACACACTTTTTAGATTCTTGAAATATGATTTCAAGAAAGTGAATTCGGAAAATGGTTTTGGAAAATGAAACTTAATGAAAGTTTACAAAGATAAAGATTCTACCTTAATGCATATAGAATCTCACTAAATCAGAGTACACGTATAAGGAAGTATACGATAGTTATACTTTCCTCAACAATCAAAAATGCAGCGGAAAACTTGTAACAGAACAAGTAACATGTAGGAAATATTTTATCCCAAAGAGAAGGGTATCCAACAACCTTCGATAAAGGTCCCTTGATTTATATTTTCAAGAAATTATGTCTTACCCACACCAGGGTAATCCCTCGATACGAAGATCAGAGTCTGTCTTGCTTCCCCACAAGCCCTCAAATTTATGGTAGTCGGCACCTCTGTCTTCCTCAACAAGGAATCCCTCAACTTCAAGGTAGTCGACACCTCTGTCTTCCTATCCCCAGAAGTCCTAGAATGTAATCAGAAACATTCAAAGTCGCCTGAAGAAAATCTAAACAAGGTTTTTAGTATGCACAAATAAATAAAGTCTATCTCTCTATAAATCAATTTAGCAGCATGTAATCTCTAGATCGATCAACTTGTTACAAGATCTTTCAAATGAGCTCATATTATAGGCAGAACTCCAACAGTCAGCTCCCTCCTCCAACGGTCATATTTTTCCATGAATTTCAAAGGGACATGTACACGTGTCACTCAAGAAACGGTTAGTTAGTAACTGAATGCACGACATCGTTATATAATAAAAACAAGTGTATGAAAAAATATGGTTGCATAAACAACATTAAATATTCGGAATGTAAGAAAATAATTGTTCGGAGTCTAACCAGAAACACATTCGGTGCCTATAATACAAGGATATTCGGAATCTGTTTTCTAAAGAATTTAGAACCTGGACTCTATAGAATTCTGGAGTATGAATTTTAAGGAAATTCAGAATCTGGATTCACAAGAATTCGGAACCTGAACTTACAAAGTTCATAGTCATATTTCATGAGAATTCAGAGTCAAAACATACAAAGTTCAGAGTCATAATTCATGATAATTCGGAGTCTGAACTGACAATGTTTAGAGTCTAAATTCATTAGGATTTAGAGTTAGAACTCATAAGAGTTCGGAGTCGACATTTAGAGAACTCGGAGTCAGAACTCAGAAGAGTTCGGAATCTAGAAACTGAATTCTCTTTATCTAAGTATTATATGATTATGAGGTTTTAGACTTGAAACCGAATTTTACACTTAGAGAAGATAATGATCAATGAAAAACATGGTAAGGATGAATTTCCTTGGGGATGGAAAATTTTCCTTATGAAAGTAAAATATCGGGTAAAATGAAATTTGCCCTGAGAAAAGCTGTTTTTTATTTTCAAAACAAGAAAGAATAGTAAAGTCATAAGGAAACCTTATTGACTCAACAATCTCCCCCAAGTATAAAGGAATGAAAAAGTCATAAGGAAAACCTTATTGACTCAAAAATCTCCCCCAAGTATGAAATAATGAAAAATTCATAAGGAAAACCTTATTGACTCAACAATATCCCCCTTTTTGGAAAGCACAAACATCCTTATGAAAAAGAATATAAGGACTTTATAAAATACTTTTCTAGACTTCGAAATAAAACTTATTTACCTTATCATATGGGAAAAGTTGAATATGACTAACTACCCCTTAGGATTTGGAAGACTAAGGATTGTATTCTAGATTTTCGGAATGAGATTTTTCATTATCTTGAGTACGGAAATCTCTGTAATGAAAACTCCCCCTTAGATACACTCCCCCTTACATAGGGATATTTCTTCTTTACGTAGTATTATTTTTCCTTTCTCCCCATTTTTGATTTTCAAAAATAATTTGAGGGAATGGAAAAGAAATTATGGTACCTGAAAGATTAGTGCAATACCTCCCAAAGACAAGCAACTAGAAAAAATTCATTATGATTAGAAAGAATTTGTACAAGGAAATGAATACAACAAAAGATCTGATTGGAACAATGGTATCCCTCCTTTTCCTATGTCATCAACTTCTTGACTACAGTCTTCAGCTTTTTGAGCACCTTATGATCTACCTCTGTTTGCTTAAGTAGTTGATCCCGATCCTTAGCTTTCTTCTCTAAAGCCTTGATTCGTTATCACTAAGAATTAAGAGCCTCTTCCTGAGCCTTCAGGACTTCTTCCCGCTTGACCATATTTTCTTCAATCTCAATCTGAAGATCTTATTCTCTCTTCCAGCTTTGGGAAACTGAATATAATTTCCCATTCAGATCCTTAACTTCTTGAATTTGGGTATTTTGTTCCCAAGTTAACTTTTATTCAAAACTGGTTGTAAGATCTTTGATCCTTCCATATTCAATGTCAAAAGCCTCTTTGACACCATCTTGGAATTCATCAATTTCTCTCAAATCTTCAACTGTCCTTTTTGACCAGCCAACCATTTTCTTACAGTACCTCTTGTTGGATTCCTAGTTAATGAATAAATTCTTGAAATCTGTCTCAAGATTGACACACTTTTCCATCACCATGGACACTGAATCTGATTTTTGATTGAGTGTGTGTTGAAGCATCTGGCATCAAGATTATATGCTTGGGAAAATCAGAATGGTTTCAACCAGCTTCTTCAATGACTGGACAATGAAATCATGTCCAAGAGATGATGATTCCGAATCTGAAACATTTCTAGGGGCAGAATCTTTTTCTAGATCAACTAGTTACCTCTTTGAAGATCCACCAGCTTCCTTATTTTTTAAAACAACTTTAGTAGGTGTATCAACAATCACATGTTTCCCCTTATCATTTCTCATAACAGCTTCCTCATTCAGAGATTAATGTTTACTGTCAGATAGATGAACAATTTTATATTCATCTATCTTCTCCTTCTCAGCTCCTGCCTCAACATCTTTAGGGTGAATGAAATAATGATTATAACATTTTTCCTCAGAGATTTTATTCACATTTTATTAATCTTTCTCATGTAACCCAGGAGTAGCAAGCTTTGAAGATCCGTCTTGAGAGGTCCAGATTGACAATATCTCGGATGCACTTTCCTTCTCATGAAAGTCTTCAACTTTTTTATGAGGTCTTCGGTGTCACCACTGCTTTCTTCTTCTTCCACTTCTTCCACAACTTCTTTTTCTTCAAAAATATTTTCTTGTACTTTTTTAGGAGTGAGAAATTTCTTCCCTGGTGTCTCAGGTAAGGCCTCTACCAAGAACTATTTTGGTACTGGGATATTCTTAGATTCTTTCTCAGTATCCCTCATAAGGTATTGAACAATTTCGGCCTCATAGAACTTCTTCTTCTTTTTCTTCTCTTTAGCGTGCTTCTCAAGCTCATCAGTTGTCTTCTCTTTCAAAGCCTTTACTTCTGCATGATCCAAGCCAAACTATGGCTCTTCTTTCTTCCGATTTTTCTTATCTTACCTCCACTATTCAACAGCCTCATCCAGATAGGCATTTTTATTCTTAGGCTTTGGAGGTGTGGATTGGGTTTCCTTAGATTTTGGTGTTTTCTATTCCTCTTCTTCTTCCTTCAATTTCCTCTTCTTTACATCCTTTTTCAATGGTTCAACCACTTCTTGTTAATTTGGAACAGCTTCAGCCACTTCTACTAGGATATCATAGAATTCTATGGTTACCTTAGAAAAACCAACTTTCATCCTTTTGAGGGTATCATCACTGATTAGCATGACTTTGTAATTCCTTGGCTTTGAACTACAGGGGATTTTAAAAGACTCTATGCACCGAACAATTAGCTTGGAAAGAATAGCCGGATACATGATTATCTGGTCCAACAAATTTCCATTCTTGATATTCTCGATCGTAATCAGAATATGCTTGACCTAATTTCTCTTCCTCAGATTCACCAGAAAATATAGGATGTACATGTCTCTCTTCTTCAAGGTGTCCTTACCACCTTTTCTCAGAATGATAAAACCTTGAACCCACAATTCCAGGATCTGATAATTTTTAGAGAGGTGAGAAATTTTCAGAGTCTTGACATCAGTAAGACCGAGACACTCCATAGATTTCACCTTGACAAAAATTCCTTGAACATCCGACAACTTATGGGAACAGAACTCAGCTTCCCCTTCAAATGGAAGTCCAATCAAACTAGTTACCTTTGTATACGAAAGATAATAGGTCTTTCCATATATTTTGAATGAAAACATATCTCTGCCTTCTTATTTAAAGAAGCTGACTGATTCATAAAATTCAATAAGTAGATCTGGATACACCAAATCTTGAGCACCTGGCTTTGATATGTAGACACACTCACATCCATTCAGATTGATGTTCTTCAAAATGATTGAATCATACTTGTTGAAGAAGTTTGAATGCACCAGTATTTCTCTATATATCATCCACTCTGAAATTGGTTTGACAGTAGACATATCTTTATGAGAGGATTATTCTGCAGAAATTCGAAATTGATAAAACTCTGAGAAGTTCGAAACGGGCTTAAGTAGAGGGTCTGAACTTCAGCATGCGAGAGCTTGAAATCAATGTGGGAAAACCCTTTGATGGTCATTTATATAGGTGTTGGAAGCAATGATTCATCTTCCAAACTCAATCCAATGGCTAAAAATCCTTCTGATCAGATCTAACGGTTGATATGATAGCTACAAGGAAAACATGATAGAATCCGATCTTTTGAGGTTTTTAAGAAAAACATTCGGATTTAAGGAAAAGAGAATCTGTTTAACACCTGAGATTTTTATGAGAAATATTTTGTTTTTATGTTACATACATCATCAAAGGAACCTTTCACTACACACAACACTAGCTTAGCTTGCTTTATACGCAACTGCGGCCTTCCTCGATATCTTGCGTTGTACGCAATACCGAGTTCAACTAAACAGCGATATGCTATTAAAATATTATTAAAACTAGCCGTTATGAATAGTAATACCCACTTTTTGAATTTTTTTAAATTTTATCTTTCAAAAAGGACTTCATTTTTGGATTCGGTGTATCGAAATCATCCTAGGATGAAATTTTGGTATTTTTCTGAAAACTTTCAATTTTTGATGAATAGTGAAGACATTGGGTTACTATTTTAAAACCGCCTTTTTATTTAAATAATTATTTATTTTATTTATTTTATGTCAAAATTGATACATAGTACCTATATAAGTTCAATGTAATTCATTGGAGTCATTTTATAATAATTTTAGATATATAAAAAAATTATTGAACTTCTCACCGTCTTTTACCCACCTCTTAAGAGAATTTGATAATTTACATAAAACTTAATTTTACCGCTTCTGTGAGTGTAATTCCGAAAATCCAAGAGACACGGTTAATTTCAAGGACTAAAATGTGGTTCAATGAGATGAAAATAATTTTTTGATGAATAGTAACTTTTAACCTTTTTTACCACGGTTAAAAGTAAATAGGGTAATTAAGGGTAAAAATGATATTATTATTACCCTAACACATGTCGTAATTCTATTAGATAAGTTTAATTTGACCAAAACCAACCTTAGAAATAAAATATTACCATTTAGGCCCACTTGAATTAGAATAGGACATTTAATATAATTTTATTTAAAGAATAGTTAAAATAGTTAAAATCAAAGTTTAATAACTAAAACATATTTAATATAGGTTTATACATAAGATAAATTCGACTATAAATATTAATTATAAAGATAAAAATATTTCCTACATAATGGTATTTTATTTATAATTTTTAGACATTAAATAATTTAATTTATTTATTATAGAATGATGATGTAGTAATTATCTTATTAGTGAAATATTAAAATAATTGATGTTATAAATACCCAAATAAATATAATTTGAGACTTTTTATGAATTGAACTAATTTTATAGGTTAATATGACATGTTATTATTGATTTAATTTACTTTTTTCGAACTAATCATTCTTTTATGATTTTCACAAAAAATAAATTACCAAATTGTGTCAAAATTGACATAAAATAGTTTTTAAAAAATATATTATATTATTAATTGTTATTTTATTCTTAAAAATATAAGGTTCGGAAAAATGACTTAGATAATGTTATATATATTAATAATAAAAAACTTGGGGTTTTTTTGCCTTGTTATAGTAAGTTTATTAACCTTATAGTGTAAGAAAACAAGAAGACACGGTAAAAGTAAAATTATTTAACTTAAAGTTAAATCTAAATGATAAGGTTAAAATAGAAACCTAAACTTTTCTAAATTATATTGGATGACATGATTTCGACCCATACCCACCTTAGCTTCGAAATAAATCAATTTGGATCTATTAAAAACCAAATATGACTTTATAATAAAATAATATTTTTAGTCTCCCCTAAGGTGCCCCTCTCCTAACTTATAAAAGGGCACCTCCTCCTCTTCCTCACAACACATTGAGCCTTCAAGCTCAGCCAAACCCTGCTAATTTACCTTCTACAATTCCCTAGAAACATCCTAGAGGTCCTGGTCTTCTTCAAAGACCATTTTTAGTGCCCTAAGAGGAGGTTAAGAATATGCGCTTCAAAGAAGAGGTAATGTTCGTTACTGATTCTTTCAACTTTATTTCTTCTTCTAATTATTCTTATTTAGTTTTTTAATTATGAAGTAATAACATCAGTTTCACTCATATACTGATATGTAATTATAATTATGAAACAACCATATTTCACCATCTATCCATCCTACGGAAAACGAAATCACCGCGCGTGCGTACGTACGGAATACCGTCTCCACGCCGTGGTGTAATCTATTTTCCACCACTAACTTACTTGTATGGGTGTAATGGTGTAAATAATAACTATATATTATTATTGTAAAGTTATAATTATTCTGAAATAGTATACATACACTCCAATACAATTCCACGATCATGGGAATGATATCATCGCTCATGTGTACGTACGGAATACCGTCTCCACGATGTGATGCGACTCGTTCTACATGATCTTCATTGCATAATGATTATATAAATGAATTGAATGAATAAATATGATATATATTACACTAATAACATTATTTAAATGAGGTATCTATAACCTATAAAGAAGAATAATCATTTATTCGACAAAACACGCATAAGAACAAAATGTAATAAACACCTGAATAACAAGTAGCAATGAAATATTACTAATAAGAAGATAATAATATGACCATATATGATATCATAACAATGATTATGATTCTGGAATAAGTCAATGACATTATTTAAATCATTATATAGGAGGTTCGGACACTTAGAAGCAAATCAGACTTAAGGTAAGGGAAAATCTCACAATCTCAATTTTTATCTGAGATTGTTTATACTTCAGAATTTACTGGGGAACATTTATCATCCACATCCATTTTTCCTCAATATGTAATATTATTTATATCCTCCTACAATTTTTTAAATCCAATTTTACCCATCATTGAGTTTTTAGTAAATGATATGAAAGGAATCTTTTGTCATTTTTCGTACGAGATACTTTTTTGACTTTTCTGGCCAAAGTATGAGAAGAATGTTTTTTAACATATACGGTATGAATTGATTTTTAGAACATTATTTCCATGAAGCTTCCTTTACAAGTTTCATGTTTATTTTTAATCAACTTATTTTAGTTTAAAATTATATGACATGTTAATAAAGGAAAATGTTTTTGAAGTAGAAAGGATATTTTCCTCAAGAATGGAGTTCAAGTGTTTTATCAAAATTATTTTCCATCTAAGATAATATAGGGTTCTATTTATATCCCTATTTTTACATTATTTTGATTATGTTATGATGGAATTATTTTTATGATGTCCTTTTATCTTATATGGATTTTGTTATAATGGCATGATGATTAAGAATCCCATTTTTATTACATGGGTTATGCTATGATGTATGATTTATGATTTTGTGGAACACAGAAGAATGGTTTCATTATGAGATGGGTGGGACCTATATCTCCCTCCAATGCATTGTGTAAATATTAATATCTCATGATATAGACATGGCTGGAACGACAGGTTAATCTGGTTAAGTGAAACAGGACTGAAACGAGGAGTGAACTCGGTTCAAAAATGGACTTTGTACGCTAAGATAGTATTGGAAATGAGTCTTAACTACTAAGAAATGATTCTCTATGATTATGTGTTAATGACACAAAGTTTCATGTTTTAAGTTATGATTATTGGGATTACATTTCACTACTATGATTTATCCCATGTTATGAAATTATGATCTCTTTTGCAGGTTAGGATTTCCAAAATGTTATGTTCTTATAAATATGATGTGATTGATATTTCATTTGTTTACCCTTAATGAGCATTTGAGATCACCATTTTTTTTGTTTTATTTCCACAGGTCAAGAATAATGTTATTAAGTAGGATATGCCAAAAGGGACTCTAGATATGATGAAATAAATGGGAGGCAATGTAGATGCTTTATGAACCAGTTGTTTATGTTTCTCAGTTTCTAACAACACTATACACATACGATCCTTTCATGGTTTTGTTATATGTTGTAATAAGTGTGATTCAATTTTGAAGTAATAACAATGTATGTAAAGTATGGGTCGTTATAGTTGGTATCAGAGGAAATGTATAGTCAAACATTGGAAACTAGGATGTGAAAGCCTTAGTAAGAACCCTAAGGATATGTCTATGCATAGAACACAATCATAGTGATTTAGAAATGGCCATGAACAACCTATGATGAGACCTTAAGTATAAAATTTTATTCTTTCTTATGTGGTTTTCCTATTATAATTAGTGTTTCTCACACTATTCTTCTTGGTTTTAGTTAATGGCTGGAACCCGAAGGAACCGTGTTAACGCGGAATGCGACGGGAAATGCAATGATTTTCCCCCTGAGCAACCAAACATTATGGGAGCTGGAATGAAAAATATTGTAGCCATGCTCACACAACTTTCTCAAGATATTAATCATGCAGGACTTCCAAACGAGCAAAGGAAGGAGCAACATTCTGTTGAATCCTTCATGATGCAACGTCCACCGTCATTCAGTGAGTCTTCTGATCCATTAGTGGCTGAACAATAGATCAGTACCACTGAAAAGATATTTTCAGTTCTTCAATGTTCTGAACATGATAAAGTCATCTTAACAGTATATCGTTTGGAAGGTGAATCTGATCAATGGTGGAATCTTATCAAGAATATGAGGCTAAGAGATGAAATTGAGTCCATGGAATGGGACGAGTTCAAGAACTTATTTTTCAACAAGCACTTCCCTCATATTTTTCGAAAAAAGATGGAGAAGGAGTTTCTTGAAATAAAGCACAAGGATGATGAATCTGTTGGTACCTATGAAGAAAATTTTACACGACTTGCAAGGTACGCTTCTAGGATTATTATCCAACCTAAGAGTAAGATTGATCGATTCTTTAGTGGCTTAAAACCAAGCCTTCATAGGGTGTTATCCATAAGGGACTTCAATATCTATGAGGAAACCATTCGATGTGCTCTCAAGGTTGAGATGGATATTGGAGTAACCCATCAGTCTTATGGGTTTGATAAGAAGAGGAAAATTGAATTCAAAGGAAAATCAATAGAGCACACTGAAAAGAATATGAGTTTTCCCTTATGCTCAAAGTGTGGAAAGAAACATGGAGGGAGTTGTCTTAAAGGGACAAGTAAATGTTTCAAATGTGGAAAAGAAGGTCATCGGGCATTTGAATTCCGCAATGATGGGAAGAATATGTCTAGGGATGCGAACAAAGAAAATGCTACATAGGGTGCACCTCCTACACTTCAATGTTACAAGTGCAAGGAAATGGGGCATTATTCTAATCAATTCCCTAATCCAAGCGTTGTTGATGATGATCAACGTCAATAAAATCTTAAGGCTAAAGACAAAGGAAAGTCACATGCAATTTCTATCAGCAATGTGGAGTACGATAATGAAGTGGTGAAAGGTACAATTACCATCTACTCTAAAGTAGAAAATGTTTTATTTGATTCTAGATCCACCAAATATTTTATTTCTGAAGAACTTTCTAAGGGTATCACTTTATTACCACAACAATTAGATGTTGAGCTAGCTGTGACAACCCCTAATGGCACAACAGTCGCATCAAAAGTTTATAATTCTTCTCTGATGGATGTTTGTGGGAAAGTGTTTCCTGCAAATCTTGTTATCCTTTCTATATTGGAAATTGATGTGATTATTAGCATGTATTGGCTTTCTTTATATGGATATCATATCAATTTCCAAAGAAGGGAAGCCACATTTAATATTCCAGATCAATCTATGATCATCTATCGATGCAAGGATGAACATATCCTTCTAGTGGAAATATCTTCCATCTTATGGGTCTTGATTACACTAAATGAAGGTTATTTATCCGAAATGGTTGGAGAGAAACTCACAATTAAGAATATTCCCATTGTACGAGAGTTTGATGATGTCTTTCTGGAGGAATTATTGGGTCTTCCACCAAATCGTGAAGTTGAGTTTTCAATAGAACTCGTACCGGGTGCTTTGCCTATTTAAAATACACCTTATAGAATGACCCCAATTGAGTTGCAGGAATTGAAGAAGAAACTCCAAGAGAATCATGATAAGGTATTAATATACCCAAGTGTGTCACAATGGGGAGAACCTGTTCTATTTGTTAAGAAGAAAGACGGATCAATGATACCCTGCATTGATTATTGAGAACATATCAAGATCACTATCAAGAACAAATATCCTCTCCCACGCATTTATGACTTATTTAACCAACTACGCGGAGCTCAATACTTTTCCAAGATTGATCTTCGTTCAGGGTATCATCAATTAAGGGTCAAAAGGGAGGATATACCAAAGACGGATTTCCTTACAAGGTATGGGCACTATGAATTTATAGTGATGCCATTTGGTCTTACTAATGCCCCTTCTATCTTCATGGATCTGATGAATAGTGTCTTTAGATACTATCTTGATCAGTTTTTGGTAGTCTTTATAGACGATATTCTTGTCTATTCAAAGATCAAGGAAGAACATGAAGATCACTTCATAACTGTATTGAAGACCCCAAGAAAGGAGAAGCTTTATGCCAAATTTACCAAGTGTGAATTTTGGCTTCAAAAAGTTTCATTTTTGGGTAACATAATCTCAAAAGAGGGGATATCTGTGGATCCAGCAAAAAACAGAGGTTATTGAAAGATGGTCGAGACCAACAACAGTAACTGAGATCTGAATTTTTCTTGGTTGGGCTGGATATTATCGATGTTTTGTGAAAGATATTTCACGATTATCTAATCCACTCACCAGGTTTACTCGAAAAGGAGTTAAGATCTTGTGGATGGAGTAATGTGAATATAATTTCAAGGAGTTGAAAAGAAGGTTATCCAGTGTACTTATACTCACACTTCCTTGTAATGGAGAAAGGTTTGTGATCTACAGTGATGCATCCAAGAAGGGGCTGGGGTGTGTTCTTATGCAAAATGATATGGTGATATCTTATGCCTCATGACAGTTGAAAATCCATTAGCAAAATTACCCAACTCATGATTTGGAGTTAGCTGCGGTAATCTTTTCATTAAAGATTTGTAGGCATTATCTTTATATTGAAAGGTGTGATATTTATACTGATCATAAAAGTTTAAAGTATATTTTCACTCAAAAGGAGTTGAATATGCACCAAAGAAGATGGTTGGAGTTGATTAAGGATTACGACATCTCAATTCATTACCACCCAGGGAAAGCAAACAATGTGGCAGACGCATTAAGTCGACAAGACCATGCTAGCTTATCCATGGTGAGGATCACAAAACATCCAATATTTATGGATTTACAAAGGATGGATCATGGAATTATAATGGATGGGGAGAAATCTTATCTTTCTCAAATGAATGTTCAATAATCAATACATGTGAAGATTAAAGAGGCACAGAAAGAAGATGTAGAGTTACAAAAGAAGGTGAGAAATGTTCCGGAATTCAACCTTGATTGTGATGGGATAATAAGGTTCAGGAATCAGGTTTGTGTTCCTCCCATCCCAGAATTAAGGAAGGAGCTACTGGATGAGGCTCATAGCTCTTCATTCTCTATTCATCCTAGAAGCACGAATATGTATAGGGACCTGAAAGAGTACTTCTGGTGGGATGGCATGAAAAGAGATGTTGCTGAATATGTTTCTCTTTGCTTCGTTTGTCAGAAAGTTAAAGTAGAGAGACATAAGTCTAAGGGGATATTACAACCATCACCCATACCCAAATGGAAATGGGAAAACATCACTATGGACTTTGTCACTGGAATTCCTAAAACATCCAAAGGCAATAATTTTATCTGGGTCATAGTTGATCGTCTTAAAAATTATGCACACTTCATTTCTATTAGAGAGGATTTCTCTCTAGATCAGGTTGCCAGGATATATGTAAAGGAAGTGGTAATATTTCATGGAGTACCACTTTCCATTATATCTGATCGGGATCTGAGGTTTACCTCAAAGTTTTGGCGATGTTTTCAGCATACTCTGGATACAAAGTTGATTTTCAGCACTGCTTATCATCCTCAGACAGACAGTCAGTCTGAGAGAACAATTCAAACTCTAGAAGATATGTTAAGAGCTTTCTCTATGGATTTCAAAGGTGGTTGGGATCAACATCTACCGTTGGTGGAAGTTTCTTATAATAATAGCTTTCACTCCAGTATGAAGATGGCTCCTTATGAAGCTCTATATAGAAATAAATGCCGAACTCTAACTTGTTGGGATGAAGTTGGAGAAATAAAGCTATTAGGACCTGATCTTGTTGATGAGATGGCAGAAAAGGTCATATCTATTCAATAACACATTAAAGCAGCTCAGAGTCGATAAAAAATTTATGTCGATAATCGAATAAAAGACCTAGAGTTTGAAGTGGGTGATAAAGTGTTCTTACGAATATCTCCTTGGAAGAGAGTAATGTGATTTGGAAAGAAGGGAGAGCTGACCCCTATGTATATCGGACCTTCTGAAATACTAGATCATGTTGGGAAGGTAGCTTACCAATTGGTGCTTCCACCGAATCTCTCTCAAGTTCATGATGTGTTCCATGTATCTCTCCTGAGAAAGTACATACCCGATCCTTCAGATGTACTCAGCTCAGAAGTTGTACCGCTGGAGCAAGATCTTTCTTATGAAGAACAGCTGATAGAGATTATGGATCGTAAAGAGAAAGTCCTACGGAACAAGACCACTCACTTAGTAAAAGTTTTATGGAGGAACCACCAATTAGAAGAAGCTACATGGGAGCTTGAGGATATGATGAGGGAGAGGTATCCTCATCTGTTTGGTACCAAGTGACAAATTTCGAGGGAGAAATTCATTTTAAGGGGGGTAGAATGTAACACCTGATATTTTTATGAGAAATATTTGGTTTTTATGTTATATACATCATCAAAGGAATCTTTCGCTATACACAACACTATCTTGGCTTGCATTATATGCAACTGCGGCATTCCTCGATAGCTTGCGTTGTACGCAATAAAGAGTTTCAATAAAAAACGATATGCTATTAAAATTTTATTAAAACTAGTCGTTATGAATTGTAATACCCACTTTTTGAAATTTTGTAATTTTTATCTTTCAAAATGGACTTCTTTTTTGGATTAGTAGTATCTAAATTAGCCTAGGGTGAAATTTTGATATTTTTCTGAAAACTTTCAATTTTTTATGAATAGTGAAAACACTGGGTTACTATTTAAAAACCGAATTTTTATTTGAATAATTATATATTTTTTTAATTTTAGGTCAAAATTGATAGATAATACCTATATAAGTTCAATGTAATTCATTGGAGTCATTTTATAATAATTTTATATATATAAAATTTGTATTGAACTTTTCACCGTCTTTTACCCACCTCCAAGGAAAATTTGAAAATTACATAAAACATAATTTTACCGCTTCTGTGAGTGGAATTTTGAAAATCCGAGAGACACGGTTAATATCAAGGTCTAAAATGTGGTTCAATGAGATGAAAATAATTTTTGGTGAATAGTAACTTTTTACTTTTTTACCACCATTAAAAGTAAATAGGGTAATTAAGGGTAAAAATGATATTATTATTACCCTAACACATGTCATAATTCTATTAGATAAGTTTAATTCGACCAAAAAAAACCTTAGGAATAAAATATTACCATTTAGGCCCACTTGGATTAGATTAGGACATTTAATAATATTTTATTTAAAGAATAGTTAAAATTATTAAAATCAAAGTTTAATAACTAAAACATTTTTAATATAGGGTTATTCATAAGATAAATTCGACTATAAATCTTAATTAGAAATATAAAAATATTTCCTACATAATGGTATTTTATTTATAATTTTTAGACACTAAATAAATTAATTTATTTATGACACAATGATGATTCAGTAATTATCTTATTAATGAAATATTGACATAATTGATGTTATAAATATCCAAATAAATGTAATTTGATACTTTTTATGAATTCCATTAATTTTCTAGGTTAATATGACATATTATTATTTATTTAATTAACTTTTTTCGAACTAATCATTCTATTATGATTTTCACAAAAATCAATTACCAAATAGTGTCAAAATTTACATAAAATAGTTTTTAAAAACAATATTATATTATTAATTGTTATTTTATTCCTAAAAATATAAGGTTCGACAAAATGAAATATATAAGGTTATATATATTAATAAAAAATAACCTGGGGTTCGTTTGGATTGTTATAGTAAATTTATTAACCTTATAGTGTAAGAAAACAAGAAGACACGGTAAAAGTAAAATTATTTTACTTAAAGTTATATCTAAATGATAAGGTTAAAATATAAAACTAAACTTGTCTAAATTCTATTTTATGAGAGGATTTAGACACATCCCCACCTTATATTAGAAATAAATCAATTTTTAGCTATTAAAAACCGAATATGACTTTATAATAAAATAATATTTTTAGTTTTTCCTAAGGTGCCACTCTCCTCCCTTATAAAAGGGCATCTCTTCCCTCTCTTCCTCACACCACTTTGAGCCATCAAGATCGGCCAACCCCTTCCAATTTATTTTCTCCACTTCCCTATAAACATCATATAGGTCCTGGTTTTCATCAAAGACCATTTTTAGTTCCCTAAGAGGAGGTTAAGAAGAGGCGCTTCAAAGAAGAGGTAATATCCGTTACCGATTCTTTCAACTTTATTTCTTCTTCTACTACTTATTATTTAGTTGTTTCATTATGAAGTAATAAAATCAGTATCACTCATATACTGATATGTTATTATAAGTATTAAACAACCATATTTCACCATCTATCCATCCTACGGAAAACGAAATCCCCGTGCGTGCGTACGTACGAAATACCGTCTCCACGCCGTGGTGTAATATATTTTCCACCACCACCTTACTTGGATGGTTATAATGGTGTAAAAAATAACTATATATGATTATTGTAAAGTGATATTGATTCTTAAATAGTATACATACACTCCAATACAATTCCACGATCATGGGAACGATATCATCGCTCGTGCGTGCGTACGGAATACTGTCTCCACAATGTGATGTGACTCGTTCTACCTGATCTTCATTGCATAATGATTATATAAATGAAATGAATGAATAAATATGATATATATTACACTAATACCATTATGTTAATGAGTTATCTATAGCCCAAAAAGAATAATAAGAATTTATTCGACAAAACACGCATAAGAACAAAAATTAATAAACACACGAATAACAAGTAGCAATGAAATATTATTAATAAGAAGCTAAGAATATGACCATATATGATATCATAATAATGAGTATGATTCTGTAGTAAGTCAATGACATTATTTAAATCATTATACAGGAGGTTTGGACACTTATGAAGCAAATCGTACCTAAGGTACGGGAAAATCTCGCAATCTCAATTTTTATCCGAGATTGTTTATACTTCAGAATTTACTGGGGAATATTTATTATCCACATCTATATTTTCTCAATATTTAATATTATTTATATCCTCCTACAATTTCTTAAATCCAATTTTACCCTTCGGTGAGTTTTTAGTAAAATATATGAAAGTAATCTTTTGTCGTTTTTCGTACGAGGTACTTTTTTGACTTTTCCGGCCAAAGTATGAGAAGAATGTTTTTTTAACTTATACGGAATGAATGGATTTTTAAAACATTATTTCAGTGAAGCTTCCTTTAAAAGTTTTAATGTTTATTTTTAATCAAATTTTTTTAGTTTAAAATTATATGACCTGTTAAGAATGGAAATTTTTTTTGAAGGAGAAAGGATATTTTCCTCAAGAATGGAGTTCAAGTGTTTTATCAAAATTATTTTCCATATAAGATAATATAGGGTTCTGTTTCTATCCCTAATTTTACATTGTTTTGATTATGTTATGATGGACTTATTTTTATGATGTCCTTTTATCTAATATGGATTGTGTTATGATGGCATGATGATTAAGAATCCCATTTTTATTACATGGATTATGCTATGATGTATGATTTATGATTTTGTGGCACACATAAGAATGATTTTATTATGAGATGTGTGGGACCTATATCTCCCTACAATGCATTGGGTAAAGATTTATATCTCATGAGATAAACATGGGTGGAACGGAAGGTTAATCTGGTTCAGTGAAATTGGACTGAAACGAGGAGTGAACTCGGTTCAGAAATAGACTTTGTCCGCTAAGATAGTCTTGGAAATGAGCCTTGACTAATAAGAAATGATTCTATATGATTATGTGTGTATGCCACAAAGTTTCATGTTTTATGTCATGATTATTGGTAATACATTTCACTACTATGATTTATCCCATGTTATGAAATTATGATCTCTTTTGCAGGTTAAGATTTCCAAAATGTTATGTTCTTATGAAAATGATGTGATTGATATTTCTTTTGTTTACCCTTACTGATCATTTGAGCTCACCATTTTGTATGTTTTCTTTCCCCAGGTCCGGAAGAATGTTATTAATTAGGATATGCCAAAAGGGACTCTAGATATGATGAAATAAATGGGAGGACATGTAGATGCTTTATGAACCAGTTGTTTATGTTTCTCAATTTCAAAAGACACTATACCTATACGGTCCTTTCATGGTTTTGTTATATGTTATAAGATGTGTGCTTCAATTTTGATGTAATAACAATGTATGTAAAGTATGGGTCGTTATAATCCAAAGAGGAAATAAAACATAAAAAAAACAGAAACTACCTGTAAGTAAATTATGATTACGAAAACTTAAGAAAGAAACATACCTATCATATTTCTAGGAATATTATTCGTACTGATGAAAATTCTTCTTGAATAAATTTAGATCCTGAAAAATTATGATTACGGGAAAAAAAATTTGAAAATGAAAAAACTCTATTATGAAAATATTGAGTACGAAAATCTTCATTATGAAAATTTTGAGTACGAAAACTTCATTATGAAAAATTTGAAAAACTTCTTTACGAAAAATTTGAAAAACTACATTACAAAAAATTTTAAAAAATTTATTATGAAAAATTTGAAAAACTAACAAGAAAATGTACTCCCCCTGTGAAAAGGAGTTTATTACTGTAAGAAGATTGGTTTCACCAGAAAGTTAACAAAGAAGATTACCTTAATGTTATCATTCCTAACATCTATTTAATGTATTCAAATATATTAGAGGGTAAAGATTTTGTGAAAATATCATCAAGTTGATCTTGTGTTCTGATAAACTGAAGAATGATATCTCCTTTTTATGTGTGATCTCTAAGAAAGTGATGCTTAATATCTATGTGTTTTGCATGAGATTGATGTGCTGGGTTTTTTCTTAAATCAATGGCACTAGTATTATCACACAAAATTTTTTTATTGGTAAAACTCATAACATAGTCTGTCAGTGTGTGTTGCATCCACAACACTTCAGCACAACAACTTCCAGCTGCTATATATTCATCTTCAACAGTGGAAAGTTCTACTGAGTGTTGTTTCTTGCATGACCAAGAAAATAATGAATCTCGTAAGAAATTATAAGTTCTGGATATAGTTTTTCTATCCATTCTACATACACCAAAGTCAGAATATGAAAAATGTTTTAGAATAAAATCAATTCTAGAAGCATAAAAGAGTCATAAATCAATGGTTCCCTTTAAGTAGCAAAAAAAATTATTTTCACTGCCTTTAAATGAGATTCCTTAGGATTGGATTGATATCTTGCACATAAGCAAACTGAGAACATTATGTCTGATCGACTGGCTATCAAGTAAAGTAAACTTCCTATCATTCTTATAAAAGATGTTTGATCTACTGGTTTCCCAGCTTAACCAAGATCAGGTGTATTTGAGGTATCGATGGGAGTACTTATACTCTTAGTTTTGTCAAATCCATACTTTTTAAGAATATATTTAATATAATTATGTTGAGATATATATATACCTTCTGGTTTTTGAGAAATTTGAAAACCAAGGAAAATGTTAACTCACCCATCATACTCATTTCGAACTCTGATTTCATTAGATCTGCAAAAAAATCTGTTAAAGATTGATGATTTGAACCAAATATAATGTCATCAACATAAATTTGAACAATCAAAACATTTTTCTTATCTTTGTTTATAAAAAGTTTTGGATATGAATTTCCCTTAACGTAATTATTTTGAATCAAAAATCTTCTAAGCCTATCATACCAAGCTTGAGGGGATTTCTTAAGTCCATAAAAATCTTTGGTATGTTTATAAACATGTTCAGGATGTTTTCTGTCTTCAAAACCAGGAGGTTGTCCAGCATAAAATTCCTCTCGAACATAACAATTAAGGAAATCACATTTCACATCCATTTGAAAAAGTTTAAATTTGAAGAATGCTACAAAGGCAAGTAAAATATGAATAGATTCAAGTCTAGCTACTGGATCATAGGATTCTCCATAGTATATTCCTTCTTGTTGATTATAGCCTTTATCAACCAATCTAGATTTATTTCTTACTATGATTCCATTTTCATCACACATATTTCTGAATACCCATTTTACACCAATAACAAAAGTTTCCTTAGGTATTTCAACCAATGTCCAGACTTTATTCCTTTCGAATTCATTAAGTTCATCTGGTATAGCTTTTATCCAATCATCATCACCTAAAGCATCATCAGTTCTTTTTTGTTATAATTGGGAAAGAAATGATAGTTGTTCTACTTCATTTATTAAGGAACTTCTAGTCCTTACAGGTTAATTCACATCACCAATGATACTATCACTAGGAGGATTCTTTAGAAACAACTTATTTGGGTTTTGTAAAACATGTTCATCAACATGGGGTAGGAAATCTTTTTGGGTAAATTCTTCAGAAACATTTTCTTGGACATTTTCCTTATCATAAGCATATTATATCATGTGTTGAAAATCAGTTTTTGAAAACACATCAGAAGGTGTAGGTTGGGGTTGTTTAAAAACAAAAGGATTAGTTTAATCAAATTTTACATTACCATTCTTCAACAGTACAAGTGTTTTTCTTTAAAACTCTATAATCCATAGAGGTTGTGGAGTAGCCTAAGAAAATTCCTTCATCAGATTTTGGTGAAAATTTATGTAGATTATCTTTAAGATTCAGAATGAATACCTTTCAACCAAAAACCTTGAAGTAGGAAAGTCTAGGTTTTCTACCATTCCATAACTCATAAAGAGTTTTATTAAGAAAAGGTCTAGTCAAAACTCGATTTATAGTATAACAATCAGTACATACAGCTTCAGCCAAAAAGTGTTTGGCTAAAAAATACTCACTCAACAAGGTTCTAGTTATCTCTTGAAGAATTAAATTTCTTCTTTCAATAACACCATTTTGTTGATGTGTGTTGGGTGATGAGAAGTTATGAGTAATTCCTTTTCTAATAAAAAAAGTTTCAAAATCAGAATTTTAAAATTCTCCTCCATGAACACTATGAATAGTTATCAAAGGAAGGTTTTTCTCATTTTTAACTTGGTCTCTAAAACTTTTGAAATAAGAAAAAGATTCATATTTCTTTTCTAGAAAATAGACCCACATAAATCTAGTGTAATCATCAACCAAGACAAATACATAATACTTTCCTCCAATGCTTCCAGTTTGTGTTGGTCCAAAAAGATCCATATGTACTAACTGTAATGCATCAGTAGTTGAGACTTCACTGACTGATTTAAAAAATGATTTATTTATCTTTCCATATTGACAAGGATAGCAAATTTTTGAAGAACCAAATCTAAGTTCCGGTAGATCCTTAACTAATCTTTTCTTAGAGAGTTTGCATAGGTTTCTAAGGATACAGTGACCTAACCTTCTATGCCACAAACAAGAATGATCTTCCATTACACTAATCCAAGGTAAGTATTGGCTCATAAGGTCTTCAAAGATAATTGTGTATACATTCTCATGCCTATGGGTAGAAAGAATAAACCCTTCCTTGTAATTGTGTACTAAGCACTTGTCATTCCTAAAATTTACAAGGTAACCTTCAACACATAATTGTCTTATGATAATGAGGTTGTGCTTAAGAACCTTAACAAACAAAACATTTGAAATCAATGTTTTTCCAAGAAGAACGATGTTAACTATACCAATAATTTCTCGATGATAATTATCTTGGAAAGTTACTTTTCCTCCTTTTGTCTTGATAATATTTTCAAAGTAGTTTTTGTTACCGGCCATATGCTGGGAACTTCTATTATCCATGTACCAAGTATTTCTGTTGGCACTTTTCTAATTTCCTAAAAATAAAAGAGTTAGACTTTCAGAACCCAAACATTCACGGATCTAGATATTTCAGAAAGAAAAATTTTAGGAACCCACATTTTCTTAAAAAATTGGGCTATATGAAATACTAAAGACTGTGTTTTGTTTTGGGAACAATTTTTTTCTCAATGCCCACTGCACTGACACTTAGTACATAATGGAGAACTTTGATGAACAAAATAATTATTACTAAAAATTGGTTTAGAACTTGTATAACCAAAACCAGAATTATTCCTTAGACGTCGGATTTGAGAATACATTTTATCAAAATTTTCCTTACCTAAGGTAAACTTTGACAAACACTTCCTGAAAGAAAACATTTCAGACATTAGTTTGATAACTAAGTTCTTATCTTCCAAAACATTATCTTGAGAACTATATCTAGGCTCGAAAGCATTTTTCTTAGAAATTACTTTTTCTAGGTCCTTAAAAAGTTTATCCTTCTCAGAATTTACTTCATCACAGTTTTTTGAAATACTTTGGAAATCAAAAACATTCTTATCAAGATATTTAGAAATATCTGATATTTCCTCAGTAACAATTGTATTTCTAGAGTTTTCCTTATCAAACGTTTTCTTGAGTTTAGAATTCTTATTCTCAAGTAGTTTAGAAAATCTAGAAACATTTTCATAGGAAGGTAAAGTATCATCTTCATTAGAAGAAGATTCTTCATCTGAAGAATTATAATATTTACTATCACTATGATTAGAATTCAAAGATACATTTTTCATGGATTCTACATTGTGTACCTTAGCTATTCAGCAATGATTTTGAATAGGTATTTTGGCTATTAGACCAAGATTCTTCTATCCAAAAGATTCATAATCTGATGATTCATCTGAAGAGTCTCCACCACTGGCATTCCAGGTGTCATTATCTTTCAAAACTTTCTTAGATTTAGCTTTGTAGTAATTCTTTATATTTCTCTAAGAATGATTTTCCTTTCTTTATTTTCTCTTAAGCATAGGACAATCAAGTCTTATATGTCCAACTATCTTGCATTCATAACATGTAACTTCTGGATCTTTCTTATCTTTCATTTCTTTCTTATTATATATGGATTGAAAGTTATTCTGTCCAACTATCTTGTTCATCCTTCGAGCAAGATTGGATAATTTATTTTTTGAATATTCACTTCCACTAGATTCGGATTGTATAAAAATATTCTTATATTTGGATCTAGTAACTCTCTTAGGAGTCTTAGATTTAATATGATTTGAAGTTGTAGTACAATCAACACTTCCATTCCCATTCTTTTTCTTAACATTGTCAGTATCTCTCTTCATTATAGTCTCATGTTGAAGAAGAGTTCCAAAAAATTCATCAAGAGTAATCTGAGTAACCATTAAGTTCTCATCTATAGTTTTCCTCTTAGATTCCAACTCATTTGGCATGACTTCTATAATCTTGTCCACAAGAGCTTCATCATCTAATCCTTTCTCACCCATGTATTGTAAACTATTGAAGATAGTCATAAATCTTTATTTCACCTTACATTTGGGTTCTCCAGAAGGAAAGAAAAAACCATGATATTCATCTCTGAGCATGGCTCTTTTAGTTTCAATAACTTTTAAATTTCCAAAGTGTGTAACTTCAAGTTTCTTCCAAATAAATTTTTTGGCTTCCCATGATGAAATTTGGCTATATATATTTCTAGTCATAGAAAAAAGCAGTGTATTTCATACCTTATAGTTCATTTGATATTCATGCTTTTCTAGATTTGTGAAGGTATTAACTTCCTTGTCAGGAATTTTATATCCTCCAGTAAACATAACAAAATTATCTACTCCAGTATCGATAATAAAAGTTTTCATGAAATCTCTCCAATATTCATAATCATTTCCATCAAAAATAGGTGGTCCTGTTGGATTCAGGTTTTCAATTGAACCAACATTGATTCCTGCCATCTTAAGGAAAAATATTTCCACACAAACTAGTTATAAATAAAAGATTTTGTAAACAAGGAAAACATTCCTCATCAATGATATTAAGACTAGAGTGTTTCTAAGAAAAATATGAATCCAAAATTTATGAGTACGAAAATATGATTCTAAAAAATAAGAAGAATAATTATCTTCTAAATATAATCGTTAGATTAATTCATATTGAACCAATGCTCTGATACCAATTGTTGATATGGTATCTGAGTATGATATACACTGTAATACCAAATGTAGGATCAAAATAATACAGATAATGAATGAAGTATCTAATGACTCTCAAAATTCAAGAGGGGTTGAATTGTATTCTTTAAAAAAATCTTTTGAAACTTTTAATGATGGTTATGTTTAACAAGGTTAGACAAGGTAATTCACAAAAACTCTATATTTTACACACTTTCTAGATTCCGGATATATGATTCATAGAAAGTGAATCCAGAAATATGGTTCTGGAAAATGAAACTTAATGAAAGTTTACAAAGATAAAGATTCTACCTTAAAGCATCTAGAATCTTACTAAATTAGAGTACAAGTATAAGGAAGTATAAGATAGTTATACTTTCCTCAAAAATCAAAAATGCAGTGGAAAAAATGTAACAAAATAAGTAAAAACTAGTAAATCTTTTAACCCAAAGAGAATGGTATCCAACAACCTTGGATAAAGGTAGTCGACACCTCTGTCTTCTTCGGCAAAGAATCCCTCAACTTCAAGGTTTTCGGCACCTCTGTCTTCCTATCCTCAGAAGTCCTTGAATGTAATCAACAACATTCGGAGTCGCGCAATGAAAATCTAAACAAGGTGTTTAGTATGCACAAATAAATAAAGTCTCTCTCTAGAAACCACTTCTACAGCATGTAATCTCAATATTGATCAACTTGTTATAAGATCTTTCAAATGAGATCTTATTTATAGGCACAGCTCTAACGGTCGACTCCCTCCTCCAACAGTCATATTTTTCATTGAATTTCAGAGGGACCTGTAGACGTGTCACTCAAGAAACAGTTAGTTAGTAACTGAATGAAAGATATCATTTTATAACAAAAACAAGTGTAAGAAAAAATATTGTTTCATAACCAAAATTAAATATTTGTAATATAAGAAAATAAATGTTCAGAGTCTAACCAGAAACACATTCAGTGTCTAAAATACAAGGATATTTGGATTCTGTTTTCTAAGGAAATAGGAACCTGAAATCTATAGAATTCTAGAGTCTGAATTTTATGGAAATTCTGAATCTGGATTCACAGGAATTCCAAACCAGAACTTACTAAGTTTGGAGTCAGAGTTCATGAGAATTAGGAGTCATAACTTACAACGTTTGGAGTCAGAATTCATGAGAATTAAGAGTCTGAACTTATAAATTTTGGAGTCTGAATTCATTAGGATTCAGAGTTAGAACTCATAGGAGTTTGGAGTATGAATTCAAAGAACGCGGAGTCAGAACTCAGAAGAGTTCGGAATCTGAAAACTAAATTCTCTTTATCTAAGTATTATATGATTCTGAGTTTTTCGACATGAAACCGAATATTACACTTAGTCAAGATAATGATCAATGAAAAACATGGTAAGGATAAATTTCCTAGGGGAAGGAAAAATTTCCTTATGAATGTAAAACATGGGGTAAAATGAAATTTTCCTTGAGATAAGGTGTTTGTGATTTTAAAATCAAGAAAGAATAGTAATGTCATAAAGAAACCTTATTGATTCAACAATCTCCCCCAAGAATAATGGAATGAAAAAGTCATAAAGAAAAACCTTGTTGACTCAACAATCTCCCCCAAGTATGAAGGAATGAAAAAGTCATAAGGAAAAACTTATTGACTCAACATTCATATGATCATGTGATTAATATATTTATTTCCACAATTCCCTGATATAAACTCTGATAAATCATATTTAATTTGGATGAAAAATAATTTGGGATGTGGAAGAGATCACAGTCATAAAACCTCTCATAATGCCTTTATTGGTTGTTTCTACATCAATAACATGATCAAAGGATGATTGTGTAATCTCTTTGAGTGATAGAGGGATATCTAAATTCATGCCACAAGTGTTCTCAATTGAATCTTGTGGTTGATCTTGTTTGTTTTCTCACACTCACATGATTATCAGTGAAGGATTAGAGAGAAGGCGGTGATGTTGTGTGGGCGTCGAGCATGCCTAGGGATGTCAAACTAGGGTTTTTGGAGGTTGAATATGAATTTTTTCACCACATGGATCCTGCTGATTTCAAAACTTTGCAGACATGGGATCAGCTCAATTTTGAATTTACAATCTATGGTACAGGAGCAGATGGCTAATATCAATTGGAGGTATGATCAGACATCGTCGATCTCTAGGAGGCATTATAGTATGGTCATTATTTGATCTGTACGAACAATATATTGGAAAAAACCATTCCACATCAAAAACATTTCCCTGCCTCCTTCCAATATATAATCCAGAACATGTTTTCTTCTTCATCTAGCTGAAAACAAGGTTAGCACCCATAGAACACACATCACCTCCACCCAGGATTCGACCCAATGGAATTTTTCCATTTCTATGCATGATAACATCCTCGCTCACCATGGGCCCTATACATAGGCCCACTTACTTCCAGTTGGATCTATGATTCCTCTACTAGTCCAATGGAGGGACAAATATGGCTCCCACTAGGCATGGTCAACCTTGGTCCCACATTTTTCTAGTGGTCGAACCTTGTCCTAGCTTGCTAGTGTACTACCAATATTTTTTGTAAAAGGAAAGTGTGAAACTCATAGAACAATATACTAATATGTGTGCAACATGGGCCCAAAGTATATTCCCTTAAAAAATCCTATGCCTTCAGGTCTGCATTTCTATGTTCTTTATGAAATTTACTTAAATGTTTTTCAAGGTATGTTAAATCTCAAATATTTGATGGAAAAGTGAATGATGCACAATTATGGGTGATAAAAAAATGTTCCCCTTGAAATGAGATTCATTTGGAATGAAAAGAATTTGATTCTAAGGGAAACACAGATCACTTTTTCACATATCTAAATATATGATGATCTTTGATACCAAGTACCATGAGAGTATTTTTCCAGAGTACGTCACTAAGTAATTTTATGTGTTATCCATAAGAGATTTATAACCATAACTTCTTGGATAAACCCATGATAGGAAATATATTTGGCTTGGGGTATAGTTACCCTAAAATTGGAATGTGTATAAATTCTAGAACAGAAATGTGATTGAGTGGAATGAAAATTGTGGCTAGATCCAAAGTGAGGTACTTGGATGTCACTATGTATCCCATATGGATGGGAATCAAGACAAATTTTGTTTTAAAATATACCACGATAAAAATCAATCTCATTCATAAAGAACATAGGTTTGTAGATAAAGAACACTATAATGAATGTCCTTACACTAATATAACTCATATATAGGAGGGGGAATTTCACTATTTTGTGATAAAATCCCAGGTATAGATTCATGTTCATGTTGATACAATACTCAGATCATCCATGATTCTCATCATATGTGTGTCATAAAAAATATATCCATTCACTTGGATTTTATTTCTTGACATTCAATAGGTTACTCTCTGTGAAATGTTCATGAATTCCCAATAACATGAAATTATTCATTTATGTAACTTCTCGAGTATTCTTGAGATTTTCTGATTTACATGGATAATATGGACATGTTTTCCTTCCTGAATGTTCTATCTTTTTCCTATGTTAGGGTAAATAGAGAACATTTCTTAAATTTTTCTAGGTTCATATAGTGATCCCCATAAGATTTTATCTCTTTATTAATTTTTCCCAAACATTTTCCTAAGCTCCATTTCGAAGAATACATAGTGGTAATAGACTTGGATTTTTCTTAGGCCACCTTCATACGAGATTATGACCTAACATGTTTTTTTCCTCTTTCGTTTTATAGATGTTCAATATTTTCTAGATCACATAGGGTGCATGTCTAGTATGAAAGGACACAATTTTTCTCAATATTCCCTTATTTTAATTTCATCCTGAGGAGAATTATTTCTCTTTTAGTTGGTTGTCTTAAGGTATTGCAATCTATATCATCATTGTGTTATAGTTTTGATTCTTCTATATCAGACCATTGATGCACTTTAGTTTAGCATACTCTACATCGGGCCTTTAATGTGATGTATTTTGGGGTCTTCTATCTTAGACCTTTGATGTGTTGTAGTATAGGTTATTCTAGATCAGACCTTTGATATGTTGTAGTTTATAGTCTTCTAGCTCAGTCCATTTATAGATATGTAATATGTAGTAGGTAGACCTAGGATGACTCAAACCACTCGGGGGTCCTGAGTTCCACCATGGTGTTTCCAAGGCTCATGAGGATTGGATTTTCTTTATTATAAAGAGGATATACCTTTGGTTGGTTGGTCAAATCCCTTATGTGATAGTATTCTGACTATGAAATGATGATCCCCACTCCTTTCCATGTGATGTGGAAGATTCATGGAGGTAACATGGTTGAGGGTTAAATACTATGGTAGATATGACCATATGTATAGTTGGAATATGGGTGATGTAAATCATAACCCAAAAGTTTGAGTCAGTGAATATGGGATCGAGAAAACATACCTAGTTTTTCCCATGACACGATGAGATTCCAGGATCCTTCAAAGTGTTTATAGGGCTCAAGAGGGTTGGAAATAAATTTATACTAGGCCAAGATGTCTCTAGTTAGTGGTTCAAATACTTTGTACATCAATATCATGGCCAGACTGAGATATATATTTTCATTTCCAAGAGTTATGAATGATTTGTGAGGACTCAAAAATTTAGATGATGATGTTGGGTATGGAGGAAAGATATCAAGGAGGGGTTTTATAACCCTAGGTAAATTCATCTATTAATTATGAATCTCAATCCTTATAACCTATGTTTTTAATCAGGGCATGTGGGTAATCAAAGGTTTGGGAATGGAGTATCGTATTCTGGCTTTGAGAAAGGGTAAAAAAATGGTGATGTAAAGTTGAGGGTGTCAAATCCACTTGAATCGTCTTGCATGGAGATGTTAAATATTGATCTAAAATTCTTGGGTCATGAGGATGGTATGGGTAAGTCATAATGGGAATGAATCAAAACATTATGGGGTGTTTGGTAATTCCACGGTGATGTTAGACTCAAAAGAATCAGAAATCCTTTTATACTAGGAAAAGATGTCTCTTGTTGGTGGGTCTAAGCCCTTCTGCATCAATATCATCTCCAAGAAGAGAGATATAATTTCTTATCTAGGGGATAGGAATTTTTTTGATGACCCAAGTCACTTTAAATCATGAAGTGATAGTGATGGGAAATTTAATATTCAATAATGGTTCAAGTAACCTAAAAGTTATTCCACCGCCTAGAAAATATATTCTTGTAGTGAGGAGATGTGAGAAATCATTACTCTTACCTTTTCCTAGACTAGGGGTCCAACGAGCATATCATGGCTTTTACTATGGGTATATAGTAGACCTTATGAGCTTTATTCATTTTATTTGTGAATAATATTTTCCTAAACTCTAGAGATTAAGTGTTTAGTGAGTGAAGACTTGTCTTTTTCTCAGGCTTCCCTTTGTGTGAATTCAACCTGAAATGTTTGGTGTCTCTTTATTTATAAGTTTAAGGTATTATGATTTGGACCATTATAGGATCGAGTTTAACTTCATACATCATTGACCAAATTTGGGACAGGTTAAGGTCATGACACTTATGGACCTAATATGGGAGATTTTATACAAGAGTGTAATTAGAATTCCTAGTGACAAGATTACTCCAACATACTTATGAGTGATTGGTTAAAGTGTTGTAAATCATGGATCAAGGTTCTTAGTTCATGAGTAATGATAGGGGATAATCATTATGGGGATAACCTAAAACACTCTTAGGTTATAATTTCCTACCTAGTGAAGTCAAGATTATTAGAACTATAAATCCCTTTTTATTGGGCCATGATGTCTCTGGTTGGCAGGTCTAAGCCCAAATGCATTGATAGCATGTACAAGATTAGAGATATATTTTATTTTTCAATGGAAATGAATGTTTTTCTATAACCTAAGGCACTCGAGACATGAAGTGTGGTGTATAGACTGAGGTACATAAAAAATATGATGGAATCGCCCCATACTTTTCTTGATTGGGGTGTGGCTATTTTGGTCCATTAAAAAGGAATGATGATGGGTGATGACCTTCCTGACGTTTATCTTTAGGCAACAAGGACATGTTTCATCAATTTTATTTTTATACGGTGAGGATGTTAGAACCATTATGAAAGAACAAAATTGTTTCATTTGTGCCCAAAGGTAGAAGTTTGGGTGTCACTACATATCTCATGAAAATGAGAATCAGACCACACATAGTTCTGAAGGGGCATGCAGTTTAACATCTTGTGATGAGGACATGGGTCCCTCAACATGAAATGTTGGTATTACGGCTAGGTCCATGAATAGAGAGATGGGTGTCACTGCATATCCCATGTTTATGGGAATCAAGACACATGTAGTTCTTACTTAAATTATTTGTGCATGTATGACCCGTATGCAAAGAGGGGGCATTTTTTCATTTATCTGTTGTGACTGGGTCCAGAGTTGGAAATTAGAGCATCACTACATATCCTCTAAGGAAGGGAATCTGGTCACACAAAGTTCTTGAATGAGAAACGGTATCTTTTAAAAGGTATTGCCCATACGGAGAGGTGGGAATTGTTCCCATTGATTTTTTTAGTTGTGACTTGGATTGGGGATATGGTCATCGTTGCATATCCTGTAATGATTGGAATCAATCCACATGTTGTTCTTAAAGAATATTGTAGTTTAACATCATGTGGAAAGGATGAAGATGGACTGACATGAAAAGGTGGTGATGTTGCGGCTGGGACCAAGGATGAAAGTCTGGGTGTCACTATGTATCTCAGGAAAATGAGAATTAAGACACACGTAGTTCTTGAAGAACTGTGTGGTTAAGCATAATGCAACAAGGATATGGGCTCCCTAATGAGCAGATGGATGGAGTGGATGGAGATGTGGTAGAAGACCAAAATCATCTATAGTGTCCCTCTCATGTGAGGTCTCCAGGAGTGTATAGTTTCATATCATGAAAGGGACATTAACCATGCAGTTTAACATCATACAGTAAGGACTTGTGGTATTCCTTTTGAGTTCTTTCATTTAGGACTAATATGATCTTTTAGAAATCTTTTATACCTTTTTTATGTGTAGAATTACTTACTGAAACTCATAATCCCACATGAACAATGTTTAGTGTGAGAAAAAATGAATGGAAACGGTTTCTAACTCCATGTAGAGGAATTTAAGAGAAGGATAAGGTAATTTTGTATCATGTGGTGGTTAGACCAAGATATAGGATCAAGGCATCTATACGTATCTCATTGGAAATGGGAATCAAGATATACATAGTTATAGGAAACCCATGCAGTTTAACGTAATGCCGAAAGGACATTTTTCATGATGTTTTAATGTCATGCAGAAAATATGTGGATCGACCGACATGAATGAATGTGAAAATTATGGAACTATGAACATTAACATCATGTGGTAGGGACGAGGGTCACCCTCCATGAATGGAGATGGATTTCATAGTGATGTAAAGATTATCATCATGCGGTAAGGATGAGAAATGTGTTTAGTTTAACGTCTTGCTGCCAGGACTCCCCAATATTGTTTAACATCATGTAACCATAACAAACTTGTATATTTTAATATCATGTAACTAGGAAAAGGGATACCATACTGTTTGAAGTCTTTCTATTAGGTCTTTGGTGACTCAATGTGAATAAGGAGTCATGTTGTAGTTTAACAGAAGAATAGAGGTCTCTATGTCACTACATATAGGAAGGACATCTGTCATGCATTTTAATGTCACGTGGTATGGATTTTTTTTAACAAGAATAATGTCATGTAGTAAGGAAGATTTGGTACAGTTTAACATCAAGTGACCCAGACTAACTCTATACAATTTAACATCATGTGGTTAGGAAATAATTCATATAGTTTAATGTCATGTGGTTAGGACTTATTCCGTACAGTTTAATGTTGTGTGGTTTAGATAAACTTCAAATAGTTTAACATCATGTTCTTAGGATAAACTCCATTTAGTTAATCATCATGTGGTTAGGACATACTTTGTATAGTTTAATGCCATCAGGATAATACAAAATACATATAGTTTAAATCAAGTGGTTAAGATAATCTCCGTACATTTTAATGTCTTGTGTTTAAGATAAAATCTGTACAATTTATTGTCATGAGGTATGAACGAACACCATATAGTTTGTTGTCATGTGGTTAGTAAATACTCTTTGTAGTTTAATTTCATTTGGTTAATAAGAACTCCATATAGTTTTACATCATGAAGTTTGGATATAAAAAAATTCGGGTCCTAGATGACATAGATACTTCCCATTGATTAAAATACCTCGAAAATCCTCTAGGATTTGTGGAAACATTCGAGGGTAGATGGAGTTCATAATATACCCAATGAGGAGGTGGAAATAATGGAAATTACCCCATCCCTATGGGCTAAGAGTATTGGAAATATAAAAATTCCCCATCCTAATGGTTTGGGGTGAGGTGAAATAATGTTTTTATTTAACTCGATGAGGGGATGGAAAATATGAAAATGCCCCCAGCCCCGTGGGTTGGGGAACTTTACTACAAGGTGGGATTTTATAAGTCGATATGGGTACATCATCTTGAGGTAGGTATATTAGGAGTATTCTCGTAATTATATATTGGAGATCCTTATTATCTTGTTGGAGTTGAGTGATCTATTCTTATGTGGAAATTTACCTATCATCCTTAAGGGGATGGGTGGAAAGAGCCATGAAAACACCCTCTCCTCTGTTAGTGGTTAAGCAAGTGGATTATAATGGGAGTTCTGACATAGACCTCTAAGTTTTAATCCAAAACTTCCACCGGTCATGTGCTCCATTTTTATTTCCCAATGAAATATTAACATGGTTGGTAGTACCTTCTGTTGATGTTTGAAAGATATTAATGAGCCTTTATTTTCGCATTCCATCAGTAGGAGAGAGGCTAACCTACTGTGAATCACATGGCTTCAGGAGGATATAGTTTTACTCTTTAAGAGTGTTCTCTTCTAAGTCAAATGAGGAGGCTTCATATCTAACTGGTACCATATTGATTGAAACATGGGTGGGCTAGTGCTCATCCTCAACGGTGTATCTTGTTTGGTTGGTCAGTGTCTGGTATACCATTTGAAGGGTCAGTTCCCATTGTACTGTTTGAGGGGTCAGTTCCCATGGTACCCTTTGAGGGGTCATTTTCCATGATACATTTTAAGGGTTTGGTTCCCATGATACTATTTGATGGTTTGGTGCTCATGACTGAGATGATCCTAGGGTAAAATATGATAAAATTCCCCCATCCTTATGGGTTGTGATGCTCCGTGAGATTCCACTATTATCAAAGCTAGATGTGATGAAGTTAGAGACTCTTGGATAGTGATGATCTTAGATTGATTTTAGGAAACTGTTAGGATACACAAATAGGTCTCAAATGGATTAGAGATAGTAGGGATATAAAACTCTTCTAAATTTGTATTGTTTGGATACACCAGGCTGGATCTTCTAATGGGTATCCCAATGTAGACAATTGGTGTACGCACAAATTCATCTGTAGATCCTTGTTGAATCATGGTTGTATGTCGACAATGGTCACCAAAATGGATTGGATCCCACCTAAGTAGCTCTTGGGTGATTGAGTTGTCATACTGACTATCCTTAACCACCTTCCTGAGGTTGGTATGGTATGTGTTTCTTCACTCTAGTGATAGGCTACCTGAGTAGTTGAATGTAGAAACAAGGGACACTTTATCTCCTACAACCTATCTTGGTAAAGACAGCCAATCGTAATTCATCATCCAAAGTATTTCATGATCTCTTTTCAGAGTCAGGATGAAGCTGTTGATGTGGTTCTCCTAGAGCATGATGTTCACCAACTTTTACTAGGTTTGGTGTGTTGGGGACACTGTACATCAAGGTCTCATAGAAAAAATAGATTTTCCTGTGATCTCTGGATCAGTTGGAACATTAAATGTTTTCATTTTGATTGAAAGGAATTTGAAAGTCTTGATGAATTAACAAGACATGTTATCAGTGCAGAATCATATATAATAGTACATGTTTGATCAACTACTTTCACAGTTAATGGATAAAGAGGCAATCCCATCTTTTTTATGTGAGGATCAGTGTAGTTAAAAGAGATGTGTCGAGTTCACCATTTTGTTGTGCAATAAGAATAATATAAACTGGTATGACGAGTAGTGGACAACCTATCCTTTTTGACCTATAAATAGGATGACATAGTTATGTTATTTCACATCAGGTTCACCATTTTGTTTCATCAGGATTTAAGGACATGGAATGGGTTTCTCGATCTCGATAGTTTGATTAATTATAAGTGGGGATCAATGCATTTTCCACTCACTCACAATAGGTTTTCCATTTTTTTCATCTCCCCTAGAAACTCACAATAGTTCCTATATATATAACTGAGTATAGACCTGTTTTCCAAAGGGAGGTATTCCATTGGGTTTTCATGCACAACGACGCTTAAGAACACGCATTGGTCAAGAGGATGGGAGGTTGGGCACATCACACCCTTTTAGGGATGAATTGTTTCCTACTCTGGGACTCTCTTATAGATTTATGATATCTTCATTAAATCCTTCCCATACCCTGATATGGAACTGGTTTCCATGGTTCCAATGACTTGATTACGAACATTTGTCGATAGGAACAATTGTGTGTGTATCACGTGTTCTCTATCTCACTCTTATTTAGTTGTGATGCTTTGGTTTATGTCCATGTTCGGGAACTCTAGAGTTTCTTATGGTATAGGGAGGTGGTTTGTTTCTTGGATATGATATTGAACCTCTACATGATGTCTTATATATCATGTGAAAATAGGAATAAAAAACCACATAGTTTGTTTTACATTGTTTAAGGTTGTGTGACAGGACCCATCTAAGAAGTTTAATGTCATGCGGTAATGACATGAATACCTGGCTCGGACCTAGATGAGGCATCCTATGAATCTTATTTAAATAGTAATTAGATTCTACGTAGTTATTATGATGGACATCTATGTTCTGATACATATGGAAATAGAGGCCCTAGGATGGACTTATGCATATGAGACTGCACTAGATTTCTTTTTCGAGAATATGGCCCTATGAGTAGAGATGAGACATAACCATACATACATCCTGATGATGGGACCCCCCAAGAGGAATTCTCAACATTCTTTTGATACACTCATTACTGGTCTCAAAGCCTATGTGATCCATGCTCGGTGTGAGAAATAAGAGATAGCAGTAGATCAAACACATTGCATGTGAGCATATCCGTACCGAGATTACAAATGAAAGTTTCCCTTTGAGGGGTATGATTTCCAGCCTCATGGAGGATATGGTATAGATCTCAGGACTTAGGAAGGAATCCTACATATCCCATTTATGGAGGGAATCAAATATTTCATAGTTCATTCATCTTCCAACCTGCTGATGGTTTTGTGGTACTTAAGGGCATGATCGGGGCTTATTCTTAAAATGATTCACGTGTATGAGTCCCCTTCTTATTTGCAGATGGATATGGTAGAGTTAAGACCTATGAGATAATTTAACCCCATATGTTTGGAATAATTGGGATTGGAAGGGAATTAGATAGAAGTGGATGTTGTTGGAGCTCGGGCCTTAGGAAGGAGTCCAACGTATCCCAGTTATGGAGGGAATTGGAGTTCTCCTAGTTCAATTATCCCTTAACCCACTGATGGGATAAGTTGGATGATCTCATTAAGAGAAATTATTATTATTCCCGAGGTTTTAGGAAATTTGGTGTCTTATTCTAGGATGGATGCCCTTTTATTAGGGTATACGCACTGAGGATGCCCTATTGTTGGAGACATATTATATTATCTCAGTGATCGGGGCTTACACACTAAGGTTTCCCACTGATGGGGACATATTATATTATGTCAGTGATCAGGGCTCCTGCCTTAGGATACCAGCTAATGGGGAAATATTATATTATGTCAGTGATAAGGGCTTATGCATTGAGGCTACCCAATGACATATTGATTCATTATCCTCTGACAGATTAAATAGAGATGGTGATGACCATGAAAGGTCTATTTGAGAGAATGACATTGGAAGGGTTGCATGAGTGTGTAACCCTAGCGTATCAAGGATACTTCCCTTATAAAAGGGGTATACAACCGAAGATTTTTGGCTAGGGTCCACATGGCGTGAATACATATGGGTCTGCCGAACAAAGTGGGCATGCCCTAGAGGATTTTCCTAACATATCTTGACATCTTTCTAGACATGACTCAATTGTCAGCCTGATATGTTGGGTGATTATACTGACAAGGAACACATGTTGAAGTGTGTCTTCATGATTAATTGACATTTCTTGGGTGTCTTCACATAATCAGAGAAAACGTGTCTAGGGCCTCGTCCATGATTAGAGCAGTTATGACTGTATGTTGCCTCATGATCATTCTAACTCTTCTTTGGACTATCGCATGACAATGTTGACATGTGGATAAGGTGTCGCAAGATCATCCTTACTTGTCTAGAGTTTTTCTTGTGAAAATGAAGACATGTTAAGGTATCATCTCATGATAAACTTGTCTTGTCTTTGGACTTCCACATAATGATGGGGAGATGTCAATTAGTCAGTGTGAGACAAAATTGAGTTGTCCAAGGCTTGTCATGTGACAATGCAGACATGACAAAGGTCTACCACAATATCATCCTAAAGTGCCAAGGACTCCTTCACATGATCAAAACATATTGTCTAGGAAGTCATCACATGACCCAAATGAACAACTCCAAGGTGCTTTTCAGGATTGCCATGGCTTGTCTGTGTGACAACACAGACATGTCAAGGGATTGTCGCTTAATCAACAAGGATTGTGTATGGTTTGTCTGATGAATAACATTTCATGTCAAAGGTCACGTAAGTTTATCGAGAAACCACCAAATATTATTTCGATCGTGTGTCCTTAAAATATTCACACGGTGGTGTTTTGTGGATTTTTTTTGGATCTTTCACTTTATTAAATGTCACAAGCGCACGTAGGAGGGAATCATACTCGAAGTCCAAACCAAAAAATAGTCACCTAGTAAGAGTGACGCATGGCTATAGAATGGTGTTCCTGTGAGTTCTCCAGCAGGTTGAGGCCATGTACAGGCTGAGGAATGTCCGCATGAGAAGGCCCCATGAAGCTTTATCATTCATGCGATTTGCATGACCCAAAAGTGGTCTTGAGAGGTGCTTTGTGATCTTGCCCAGGGGCTTCCTAATGAAACCGCAACCACAGGCGGGGATCCACGATGCATTCGGATGAAGGTTTTCACAATAGCTAACCTGAATGTCAGCGAGTGTCTTCATGAAAAAATGTGAGGCCTGCACATCTGCGATTCACATGACCTCCATGAGGTCTTGAGATGAGATCTGTACTTGTGCGCATGAGCTGCATATCAAAACTGTAGTGTGCATAAATGATTGGAAGTGTTGCACGGACAAGGTCTACACTGCATGGAATGGAATATGGGGGGAGCGCCAGTCCTTGAGTTTATACTGTGAAGCCGAGTAGAGGAGCACCCTGAGAACAGGGGAAGCCCAGTTCAATGACGCTTTGCATGGGGATGGCTCTCGCGGCATTCCCACTGGTGTTCTCGATTAGATCTCATGGTGTCTTCTGTTGGCTGTCTCATAATCGCGTGACTATAAAAGAAGGATTTGAGAGAAGGTGGTGATGTTGAGAAGGTTTTGGGAATGCCTCGGGATGTCCAACCAGGGTGTCGGGAGGTTGAAGATGAAGTCTGGCGCCACACAGGTTCAACTGATTTCAAAACAGGGCAGGTGTCGGATTGGCTCAATTTTGAACTTCCGGTCTGCAGGACTGGAGTGGATGGCTCGGATCAGTAGGAGGGGTGATCGGACGGCACAGATCATCGAGTGGCATGACCAGACGGTTAGGATTTGATCCCCATGAACCGTATAGACAAACCCTTCCCACATCGAAACATTTTCCCAGTCTCCCTACGGTATATAAGAAACGAATCATTTATCAATTTGTTGTGTTGGTAATGGTGTTTGAACCGATGTCTGAGGTTCTAGAATAAAATTCTACAACAAGGTCCCAAAGTATGTTCCCATAAACCCAAGAGTAATCCTTCATGTATCAATTTTTATGTTCTTTATGAAATGTACTTAAATGTTTTGCAAGGCATTTCTCAAAAAATACAATTCATGGTATCCATTGCCAAAAAAAGAACCCTAATTCAAGAAAAAGAATCCACTGGAATAAGAAAACAGTTATTATGATAGTAATACTATAAATAAATAAATTAAACATTAATATGGAAGAATATATTAAAGATGACATTTTTTAACAAAAACCACAAAATTTGAGTAATACTAGTCACACCATACATCAGATTGAAGTGTGGAAGATTCCTATATGTTAAAAATAACTTATGGAACTTTATCCAAAAGTATAAAAACAATATGAATGTATTTTCGTAGTCTTGGAAAAATAACTTTTTTTTTACTCGAATGTCATTTTAAATTGAAAACATGCACTTTGAGTCATAATGGTGAAATCATTTGGCGGTTTAACATGAGACTGATTCCTACACGTCAAAATGAATTATCAATATTTTTCCTAAATTATCGAGATAATTTGAGCATGTTTTTTTGGTTCTCAATGAGTGACACACATTTTGAACTAAAATGTCAATTTTAAACTAATAACAGACTCTTTGAGTCATACCAGGATCACCGTGTATCAGATTGAAGTGTGGTAGACTCCTATATGTCCCAAATGAATTATGGGTTATTATATTAAAGTATAATAACAATCCAAACGTGTTTCCATATTTTTGATTATGTTACTTTTCTTTTTTACTAAAATCTCAATTCTAAATAAAGAGACACACTTTGAATCATACTAGTCACACCCTACATCAGATTGAGGTGAGGATAATTCCTAAACATCAAAAATGGATTATGTTTTTTTTCAAATGTATTAAAACAATCTGAATGTGTTTACTTAGTTTTGTGTATGCCATTTATTTTTTTACTAAAATTTCATTTTAAATTGACAAATTGCACATTGAGTCATATCAGTATCATAATGATACATTTTGTGGTAAAATTAATTGTTACACATCACAAATGACTTATTAATCATTGTCCTAAATTATCAAGACAATTCGAATGTTTTTTTCATGATTTTTAGTGAGTGAAACATGTTTTTTTATCTAAATTGTTAATTTTAAAATGGTAACAGACATTTTGAGTCATATCGGGAACACCGTGTATCAGAATGAGGTGAAGATGATTTCTACATGTCACAAATGAGTTATGGATCATTTTACTAAATTATAAAAATAATACTAATTCATTTTCACGGTTTTGATTATGTCACCTGTCATTTTTACTAAAATGCCAATTATAAATAAGAAGACACACTTGGATTCATATTGGTCACACCGTGTGTCAGATTGAGGAGCAGTTGATTTATACAGATCACAAATGAATTATGTATTATTTTCCTAAAGAATCAAAACAATCCAAATGTTTTTTCTTAGTTTTGAGAATGTCACTTGTTTTTTAATATAAACTGTCATTTTAGACTAAAAACGTCCACTTTGAGTCATACCAGTCACATCATGCGCTGGTTTGTGGTTATGTTGATTCATATATGTCACAAATGATGTATGAATCATTTTCCTAAATACTAAGATAATACAATATTTTTATTATTTTTTAGTGATTTACACATTCTTCAAAGAAAAATGTATCTTTTAAACTGATAACGGACACTTTGAGTCATACCAAGAACATAATTTATAAAATGTATGATTGGAAATTTTTTATATGTCAAAAATGACTTATGGTTCATTTTCTTAATGTTTTTCAAAACAATCTGAAATTTTTTTCTTAGTTTTGATTATGTCACCAATATTTTTTACTAAAATGTCAATTTTAAATAAAAAGACACACTTGGATTTCTAGTGGCCACATTGTGCATCAAATTAAGGTTCAGTTAATTCCTTTAAATCATAAATGACTTATGGATAATTTTCATAAAGTATCCAAACAACATGAATGCATTTTCTTTGTTTTGAGTATGGAAAATTCTTTTACTAAAATGTTATTTTAAACTAAAAACATGCACTTTTAATCATATCGGTCACATCAGGTGTCATTTTGATATGAGATTAATACCCACATATCATAAATAATTTATGGATCGTTTTCCTAAATTAAGATAGTCTGATTGAGTTTCCTCTATTTCAAGTGAGTGACAAAAATTTTAAACTAAAATGTAAATTTCAAATCGATAATGGATAATTTGACTCATATCAGGAACACCATGTATTGGATAGAGGTGTGGATGATTCCAACATTTCATAAATGAATTGTGTGTAGTTTAACTATTGTATCAAAACAATCCAATTTTTTATCAGTTATGAGTATGTCACTAGTATTTTTCACTAAAATTTCTAATTTAATTTAAAATACACACTTGGACTCATTCTGGTCATGCCATTTGTCATATTGAGGTGTGGCTGAATCCAACATGTCACAAACGACATATGGATCATTTCTGGAAAGTTTAAAAAAAATCAAAACTAATTTCCCTAGGTTTGCGTATGCCACATTTTTTTTCCTAAAATGTCATTTTTAACTAAAAAATATACTTTGGGTCATACCAGTCACATTGTGTGCCAGTTGGATTTGAGAATGATTTCTACACATCATAAATCACTTACAAATTATTTTCTTAAATTATGTAGAAAATATAAAAAAGTTTTCTATGTTTTTTATGAGTGACAAACATTTTGAACATTAATGTCAATTTTAAACTAATAACGGACACATTAAGTCATACTGGGAACATCATGAATCAGATTGTGGTTTTCCTAATTCCTAAACATTACAAATTACATATGGATCGTTTTTATAATGTATCAAATCATTACTAATTTTTTTTCTTGGTTTTGATTATGTCACTTTTTTTACTAAAATATTAGTTTAAAAAAACATACTCAGAGTCAAATGGTCACACTATTTGTTAGATTGATGTGTGGCTAATTCATACAATTCAAAAAATGATGTATGTTTCATTTTACTAAAGTATCAAAATTATATGAATGTGTTTTCTCAATTTTGAGTATGCCACTTATGGTATTTACTAAAATGTCATTTTAAAATGAAAACAGCCAAATTGAGTCAGATTGGTCACGTCGTTTTTCGGATTGATGTGAGACTGATTTCTACAGAGAAATAATGACTTCAGGGTCATTATTATAAATTACCCAGACAATTAGAGTGATTGTTCTTTGTTTTCAATGAGTGACACACACTTGGAAGTAAAATGAAAATTTTAAACTAATAACGGGAAGCTTGAATCATGTTGGGCACACATTGTATCAGATTGAGGTGAAGATGATTCCAATACTCCATAAATTTCATTTGGATCATTTTACTAAATTATCAAAATAATATGAATTCATTTTCTCTATTTTGAGTATGTCACCTATCTTTTTAACAAAAATGTCAATTTTAAATAAAATGAAACACTTGGATTCATACCCATTACACCATGTGTCAGACTGAGGTGATGTTAATTCCTACATGTTAGAAGTGACTTAAGTATAATTTTACTAGAGTATCAAAACAATTTGAATGTGTTTTTAGAGTTTTGATTATAACAATTGTATTTTTTTTCTAAAATTTTCATTTTAAATAAAAATACGCACTTGGGGTCATACTGGTTACAACATGCATCAGGTTGAGGTGAGGCTGATTCTTACACATCAAAAAAATTACGTATGAATTATTTTCCTAATCTATCAAAACAATCCAAATTTGATTTCTCATTTTTTAGTATGTCACTTTTGTTTTTACTAATATGTCCTTTTAAACTAAAAAGACGCACTTTGAGTCATATCAGTCGCATCATGTGTCTGTTTGACATGAGACTGAAACCTACATCTTATAAATTATTAATGAATAATTTTATTAAGTATCAAGACAATATATGTATTTTTACCTGGTTTTTAGCGACTGACATATTTTTTTTACTAAATTTTTAATTTTAAACAAAAAAAACACACTTTGAGTCCTACCAAGTACACTGTGTCTCAAATTGAGGTGTGGTTGATTGATACATATCAAAAATTACATATAGATCATTTTACAAAAGTTTCAAAATAATATAATTTTTTATTATTTTTGTGTACGTGACATGTTTATTGAACTAAAATGTCAATTTAAAACTAAAAACAGACAATGAGTCATAAAGGATACACCATGTATCAGATTTGAGGTATGGTTGATTCCTTCATGTCCCGAATGACATATGAATCATTTTACTAAACTATTAGATAAAAATGGTAAGTAAATTTACTAAAAAATGTAGATAAAATGACAAAAAAATCACTAAATAAGTAGTAGGAAGTTCCTTATTTATGATGTATGTATACAATCTAACACCTGGTATAATACCCATTCATTTTTAACAAAATATAGTTCATCTTCTTAATATGATTACTATCTATAGTCATGATAGTATTGGAAAATATAAATAAGGAAAGGGTTAATAAATATTTTAAATGAATTTTTTCATAAAGTATCATTCTCCACACTTGTAATCATATTAGATGATCCATAAAATGTAGTCTTATCCAGGTCACTACTATATTCAATATTTCATCATATTTAGTCATAATTTATAACATTGATCTATTCCATGATAGATCAAGTGTTCTCCCAAATCCTCTGGACTAATTAGTCTTAAATATCAACAACGTAAACATACAAAATGGATGTTATAAGGGTCATATGCATGATCTTTTAAAAATTTGATGAACTCTTTCACCCCATGTTCATACACTTTTTTCATAAGACTGGAATACATAATATTTTTATTCATAACCTTCTAATTTGATCTTTTTATATTAATATTTTAAAAAATAAATTATGTGTCCAAAATATTTCATAGAAAAAGATCATCTTATGATTGAAATATTAGTGTATGGTGATATTATTAATGGTTATAATTTTAAAGACACAAATTGTTTTATTCAGGGTTATGATTTTAATAATGTGGGTTATCATTTATCTTTTACATATTATATGATCCTAATATACCATATATTGGACTAATTTGGGTCCATAGAGAGACTACTCCCCTATCAGAACCCAACATAGAAGTGATTATCATATGGGATTTAACACAATGATCCATAAAATTCTATCTCTATAAATTCTTGACAACTATTTCTATACATAAAATATAGTTATTCATATTTAAAATTTTATCACTCATTATTTGGAAAAATATACATTCAATAATTTGGTTTCCTAAAATGAAAACAATATTCAATTATGATGCTCTAATTGTCACTAAAAATAAAATACACAAGGTAATGACATGTTTTAAAAAAGGAACCGTGGTTTTAATCCATGGGAGTAGGAGGGATAGTTGTAAAAAATTGGGTATAATTTTTTGATTTTAATCTATATAAATAGGAGGGATACATGAAAACTGTAGATGATTACCATCTATTCAATGAAATAACTCTTCCTACTTATCAATTGCAGTCATCACCTTATATGATAAGTGGAAAGTAGTTTTGTAGTGCATAGTTAATATCTTCATGAAATTAGAGTGTGAAATAATGATGAATGAGTGAAAATGAATTTGAAGGTGGGGGAGAGGTTAAACCAACAATGGATCAAGGAAAAAAATATTGGTTGGAGAATTAGTGAAGTAGATTGAGGAAAAATATGATCTCTTATGTGGTATGTTCCAACCATTTGGTAAAATTAAAATAAAAAAACTTATTTTAGTGGGACAAATGGATCACAACTGATCACATACCTTGATTTTAATATATAATTATAATTTCAATAAAAAATAGATATACATTAAACTAATAAAAATATAATAATACATGTTTTAAAATTTTAAAAAAAAGATTAAAAAAAGATGACTGTAATTTTAATTTCTCTTTACTTTGTATAGATTTGAATTATTGTAAAAGAAAATAAATGATTAAAATTTCTCCCCAACTTTTTTTTTGAATATTTTATTAATTTTTTTTGAAATATTTATAAAGTAATTGTTATTAAAATGATGTTTTTTAATAATCAATTATTATATATAAAAAAAGAATGTTTTTAAATTGTATAATTGATTTTTTATGTAAATATATATATTTAATTACATATTTATTTTAAATATATATATATTTTAAAAAATATATAAAATTTTAAATAAATAAATATATATATATATATATGATAAATGGATATGGGAAGGGCCTAGAAAGTGAAAATCAGGTGAGTAGGGTTGGGGTTACACTGCACCTCACCTGCAACTTCATCATCTCTCTCAATATTCTCTACAATATATTCATCAACAAATCATAACTCTAATGATGTCTCTAAATGCTCTCCTCTTACCTCACTTTCTCCCAAATTGAAGTGTAAAGAGTGGGTTTATTCCCTAAACCCTAAAGATTTGGTCGGATATGTGACTTGTAATTCATCAAATTCTCAAGATGTGGTTTGTTTTACTTCGTCATATACCCATGATAAATCCAATGATAAATTGTAATTGAAGGTTATAGATCCAATTTTATGTATTCTAAAATATGTATATCCCTCTATGGATGGGAGGTATTTTTAAGATTTCCATAATGTCAAATTGGCTTCGAAAAAGATTAATACTAAAGGTGATACAACCATTATTGAAGAAAATTATGGTCTACTTTTTAATAGATTAAATGAATGAAATAATTATATTTTTGCACATTTATAAATTCTTCATTTTGAAAATCATATTAGTATTTCAGATATCATAAAACATTTATTTTTGATTTGGGGATTTGAATGATGGACTATATTATCCCTTGGAAAGGTTATTTTCCATAATTTTTCCCTCTATATGGAGATGAAATAAAAATATTTGGTGATTGGTTTTGTTAATATGAAATCAGGTACCTGTGTCACATAAGATTGGGATCCCATTTTCAACCCCTTAAATGTGTTGAATTCGATCACTCAAGTCTGGATTAAAATTAAAGGTCTGAGTTTCATTTTCTGGATACCAATAATTTTCAGGGAAATTTATTCTATCATTGGAGTCATGATTAAAATGGACAAGGAGATAGGAAAACCCAGATATGGTCAATTTTTTCAAATCCTCAGTGATATTGTCCTCAATATCCCTTATTAAATCAATTATTTTATCTTCTGATGATTGTTAATATTATTTGGATGTTGATAATGAAGGTGTTCCTGTTTTTTACTAATTTTTTTAAAATTGTTTAGAAACTGTAGATTCTTTGCATGAGACATGTAAGTATCCTTTTTGGTGTGTATAGACATACATCTACAAACTGTAAATGGAATTCCAAGAACCAAATTTATAATTATAAAATATAATATTCGTAGGGAGAAGATTATCCCACCAGGAAAATAAATGTACATCCTTGGATTCTACCACTTCATTAGAGGATGCTGGGGAAGGAGTAAGATTTGGGGTTGCCATTCCAATGGATTCTCAAAAGAATCCTAATGGATTGGGATCATCCTCAGGGATACCTCCCCCTGATAGATCTAGAAAAGTAAATTTTTCATTGAAAATCTAGAAAGAAGATTTAAAAATATCCCACACTCATAGTAATGGTATTTGAGTTACCAAAGAAAAAGTGGTAATGGTTGACATCTCACTGGTAGAGGAGTTGTGCGCATTATATGATGAGCCTGATTTAGACCCATTTGATATATAGGTAGAGTAATTCTTTTATAGTGGATGCATGAAAGGATCCACGGGTGTTTATTCCCCTTTAAAAATATTGAATGATAAAGGGAATAATATAATGGGGCTAGGGAATCCAGTGAATGATACTCTCAGTTTTTTGGTTAAATACTTGAAGAATACAGTTAGACCTATGGTCAGAAATAATGATAAGACTGTGATCAACAATCCCTCTTCCAATGGATATGATTAATGTATCATGTCATAATTAAATCATTCTTCTCTTAATACAGGCGGTGTATTGGACAAACAAGTCATCACTATCCATGAACAGTCATTGGGAATGTTGAAGACAAGCTTGGATTCTCCCTCTACATTTCCTATCTCTATTGGAGATGACTATATTGAATCTACAAAGGATAGTGTCAGTCGGTTTTGTGAAAAAGAGCATATAACTCCATCTATTGTAGAGGTTAATGTATGTCATGATGATGAAAAGGCGGTGGACATTGAGGTAGTGGGAAGGAGTATAGTTTCTAGAAATGTCTTAGGGATTTGGATTGGGCAACATATCATGATAGAATATAAGCTGAACAATTATAATGTTACAATTACTAATTCCTTTTCTCTAATTGATATTGATCTATCTATTAATCTCATAAGAGTTGTGGTGGCCACTTTCAATCCTTCAGATTTATAGACTATTATAAGGAGGTTCTCTTGGAGATAGTGAACATAGAGGGGGGTTCTAAAAGTTCCATGGGAACTGGAACTTGTCATCAGGCACAAGGGAATCACTATAGAGTGGTATGTAGTGAAATTGGTGAAGTGTACCTCACTAAACTACCATCAAATGAAGGCCATGAGCATTAGAATAGATTAAAGACCTGAAAGCATGGATGAAATGCGCAGGGTAGATCCCCTAGAGGGAGGGGTTTGTGGGGTCTTAATCTATCCATTTTTGTTGAATTTTACTTTTAGTGAGTCTTTGGATATTTTTATGTTTGGGTCTTTTGGAACCTCTTGGTTTTATTTTAGATAGTAGTTATTCCTTGTTGGACCCCTTATCCTATATGTAGTTTTTTATTTTAAAAAATGGTATAGGTCATTAGAACCTTATCCCAAACCTATCCAAAAAATGTAAATATAAATATTTATAAATATTTTTATATAAACAGGATTTGGGGGGAACAATTACATCAAACACACACCCACATACTAAAGTAAATCCTGCTCCATAGCCCCCCCAAAGGATAGACCAGACATGCCCTTGAAATTAATCAACCCTATTATCCATAGGCTTATATCATTTTACAAGGATAAAAAGTGGCTCATTTAATCTTCTTCACACCATCACTTGGAAATAGTCCCATATTTTCATCCACTAAACCCATCATTTCCTGACATCACACATAAATGCACCACCAAATGGCCCCCATAAAATCTAACAATGGATAGGCCCACCACCTACCATCATCTTGATAGAAGTAGTGTCAAGCTAACTTGGACAATTTACAAACAACCCCCCACCCCACCATCGAGATGGGGGTTCATCAATTACATTCACTGAATAGTCCACCATTACATCATTGTACCAACACTATACATCGTGTGACATCCTATAATTTTTTTTTGGTATTTCTAAACCTATCATTTAATTTTGTTTTGGTTGGGTTTTTTAAGAATTATTTTGGTTAAAACATGGATTATCATGAATGTTTTGGTGTTGTGCATGGTTGGATCATTGTTTTCCCAAACTGTGCACCCTTCTAGAGAAAACATTGCAAAAAAAGCTATTGCGGGTTTTCATAGTTGGTGCACAGTTTGAAGAATTGTGCACCCACTTAGTAGAAACCTTGAACTGAAATAAAATTGGTGAATAGATAGGGTGAACGGTTTTTCTAAACTATGTGGATCTTCCCATCTAATTGTGAGTAGGGGTTTTTTAATCAGAATTAATGTTTTAAAATCATGAAACCCCTCTTTTAGTCCCCCAATGAACCTGTACGACCCCATTATAGATTATTCTTCCTTAAAGCCCCCCCAAGAGAAATTTTTAGCCCCTATAAACACCTTTTTAACTGAATTGAATCTAGTTGAATGAATTTTGATCATCTTCTAGTAGGTTTTCTTTTATTGTTCTCTTTCATATACTCTCTCTCTCTTTTCCTCCTAAGGTTTTTGTATTTCTCCATGTTGGATGGAGGATCTAATCCTTGATATTTTTAATCTTATACCTAGTTTTGATTATTGGTTTCCAATTATTGACATTCTTCATTGGCGAATCCTGTTTAGGGTGTTCTGATTCAAGATCACATGATTCCGAGGTAGATGGTTCAATTTCGATTATCCAATTTATGTAACCAATGATTGTATGGTTTAAATTCACATTTTTGATTTAAATTCAATTAATTGGTTTTGATGAAATTAATTTCAATTGGTTGATTAGAAACTCAATTCAATTGAATTGGATGTATTTTATCTGTTAAATTGGACTTTTTGACATGAAATTGGGGAAAAAAACCCATTTCTATTTTATTAGGGTGTGTTTGTGAAATTGATGGAAATTGGTGAAATTTAAACTATTAAATTTAAATTGTGATATTATTTTGATGGAAAATTGTGGAATTTAAATTTGTGAAACTTGTTGGATGTAATTTATTTTAAAGTTTTATTTTAGGAAAATTCCTTAAAAATTGTTTTGATAGAAATTGTTGGGTTTTATATTAGAAAAAGTTTTGTATTTATTAAAAAACCTTGTTTTGATTTTTGAATGTAAATTAGATTATTTGAAATGGAGAATAGGATGAATTTTATTTTAAACAATTTGAAAATAAATTTACCCTCATTGATTTTTACTAGATCACATGCAAGCCTAGGTAGTTGGTGAGTTATTGGTGTAACACTCTATAATTTAAAACTTTCCATAACATAAATGCAGCATATCACATCCCTATAGGATGGTGATGATGTATTCTTTGTCAGTGTAAAAGGTACATGTGTATTAAAAAATTTGCATGTCACATTGAGTGTGAGGGATTCCCATATCGTGGAACTATCATACCTTTTGTCACTTGACCATGTGGATCACTTGTTTTTATTGGAAATATATTCCATTTATTGTTGAAAATAGTTTTACATTCCTTGTGAATTTATATAAAAAGTTTATTTAATCTATTTTTTATAAATGTTCAATCAATTGAAATGTAAATCATATATTTAATGCATTTCCATAATTTTTATTGTAAAGTATGATTTGTTCTAATTATTATTTTCAAATGCTAAATATGTTTATTTTAAAGTGAAAGCTTCATTTAGTTAATTAAATGTGTCATCTTATTATGGAATCCTTGGTGCGACCCTGCTGTGATTTTATCTCTCAACCTAACTATGCCTTAATGTGTTTGAACATTATCTTCTTCCATGTTTGAGAAAGGGTAATGAACCACATAGAGGTGGTTTTAGTTTTTGATCTTTGGGATTGGTAATTTTTTGTCCGTTGAGACTTGGGTATTTATCCAAAATTCGGGAACATTTAGTTGTACATTGGGTTGTTCACACCTATTTGACATCTCGTACACTTCTCTATATTGTGTTTCTTTTTTATTTATACTAATCTTATTATCTTCCTTTGATAATGTTTGTGGAAAATATATTCTCACTTTCATTTTGTATGATGCTAGGTTCTTATTGACAACCTATGGTGATTGGGAACACACTTCGGGCCATGTCAAGGAAGACTCAGTTATTAGGTTACTAGGGTACCCTGGATGGTTTGTGACCAAGTGGTATTAAAGCTCTAGGTTGAGCTACTTATCTTATGTCAGTATACAGTTGTAAAATATTGGCAGGACTTAGGTGGTATTTTTGATTGAGTGCCTGGACAACTCTCATAGTAATTAACCTTAAGTCACTAGGTGTGGTTTGTGGAAGATATCTCGAGGATTATTTCTAGTCAATTTCATTATTTTGATTTGGAATGATTGAAATCAAAATCATGATTGTCTATCTACTGGGATTAATTTACATTGTTTATATTTTTGAGTGTTAATCTAATGTATTTTTTGTTGTCTGTTGGTGTTTTGTTACACTATGCCTCTGAGAAGACGTCTGAATTAGATCCAAGAGGAAGGTTTTTCTGAAACTTAATGAGTAAATCCTCTCATGGACCCAAGTCTGGTTGATGTAATTGTGTGTACTATGCATGATTTGGGACATGCACCACCTACAGTTCATGTTCTGTCTCTACCTATGGAACCTCAAAGGGATGATTTATAGAATCATTCATAGAAGTTCCTTTTCCAAAATCCACCAGCATTTAAAGGATCAAATGATCATCAAGAGTCTAAGGATTAGTTTAACAGGATTGAGTGTTTGTTTGGTTTATTGGAGAAAAATGAAAAAATCGAGGTGAACTGTGACACCTTAATGATGGAAGGACCAAGAAATATATAGTGGGACATAATGGTGATGGAAAAGAAGGATGAGGTCTTGGAGTGAAAAGACATAAAAGTTATTTTCACTGACCAGTTCTATCCATATTTTATATTGTTGGCCATGGATACTGAATTTTTCATACATGAGAAGGACAATAAAATCTTGATAGAATATGCAAATTGTTTTGATGAGCTTGTATATTTTTACATGAGATAGTATCTAATGAGAAGATTAAGGGTCAATAGTCTGAGTTGGGAAAAATATTTCATATTTGTTCAAAGGTTTTCTTTCCTAATATTCCTTCTTATGATGATGTTATGTATAGAGCATTGATGGTTTAAATGGACATGTCTTGTAAGTTAGGGTTTATGGGAGTTTCATTTTCTCCCAGGGGTAGTGTGATTTCATTGGAGGGGTAGAGGAACTGTGATGATTACAAAGGAATTTATTATTAGAATTATTTTTATAGACCTCATGTGATGCTTGTAAGTGGCCATTTTATTTGTTTCTAGTGCGGAAATCCTGGACATTCAAAGAGGGTTTTCACTAAGGAACCCTGGAATTGTGGTTCTTGTGGATGATTGGGTCACCTAAATAAGTTTTTCCATTTCTTTTATTCTACCACTACTGAAATAGGATTTTAAATTCAAAAATTTACTACAGTGAATTCAGATGCTTCAGATGAAAAGCGATTCTATCCACAGGAATCTGAAAAAATGATTCTTCACGTAGTGGAAGAGTCCCCAAAGGAAGAGGATACAACTATAGAAATAATGATGTGTACCGTTATTCTTGTTTCATCATTAGTGACTACTCTATTTGATACTAGTGTTTCTTATTTTTTTATTTCAACCTGTATTATTAATCTTATCAATCTTCCTATATAGATTTTGTCTTATGTGACTGATATTACTACACCTGTTGGAAAGAAGAGAATAGTGTCTCCATATCATTTCCTCTGTTTTCACCTTATCTGAGGTTGGTCATTCTTGTAATTTTAAAGTTATGGACGTGAAACTTCTTAACATCATATTTGGGATGGATTGTTTCATTTCCAATAAATATTTAGATTGATTGTTATCGCTGATGGGTCTCTTTCACTACACCCGATGGGGTGTGTCCTATCTTTTAAGGAAAATGTGACCAGATTTCTAGTAGATCCAGACAATATTATCTAGACTTGGGGAAAGTAATATATATTTTTTCTTTTTTACCTGGAGAGATAACCATTCTACGGTATTCTCCCTCCATTTTTCATCATGTTTCCCAATGTGTTTCCTTTAGACTTCTCTAGTATTCCACTGATAAGGGAAGTAGAGTTTTATATTGATATAGTGCATGGTACTCAACTAGTCTGTATTCCTTCTTAACACATGGAACTAGTTGAAATGAAAGAGCTGAAGACCAAGATGGATGATCATATAGAGAATGGATTCATACTCCCAAGTGTTTCACCATGGGCAGCGCCAACTCTCTTCACTAAGAAAGATGATGGTTCACTTTGAAATTGTGTTGAATACCAAAAAATAAATCGATTCACCGTAAAGAACAACTATCCATTTCCAAGGATTGATGATCTATTTGACTAGTTCAAAGGGGAATCGTGGTTCTTAAAGATAAAACTTTGATCTGGTTACCATCAGTTCAAGATAAAAGAATCTAACATTTTAAAAACCACCTTTCTAATTATGTATGACCATTATGAGTTCACTACCATGTTATTTGGTTTAACCAATTCTCGTGTAGTTTTTCTGGATTTAATGAACATGAGTATCGATGAGTATCATGATATCTTAATGGTAGTATTTGTGGTCTACATCCTTGTTTACAGTGATTCTGAGGAGGATCATGTGTGTTATATGAGAGCAGTTCTAGTTTTACTATGAAATCATCAACTTTATGCCATGATTTCAAAATGTGATTTTTGGATTCAAAAAGTTATATTCTTTGAAAAAATGGTATCAAATGGTGGTATTTTAGTTGATCCTATAAATTTGAAGGCTGTTATGACATGGAATCTACCATGAAATTTATTTGAGATTTAGATCTTCTTAGGTTTAGGTAGGTATTATCACCAGTTCATGAAGGAATTTTCAAAGTTTTCATCTCTAGTGAATACACTAAATTAGAGATAAGTAATTTTTTCTTGGGATGGAAAATGTCATAGTAATTTTTTTGATCTGAAATGTCTGTTGAATACTAAACTGGTGTTGACTCAACTAGATGCTGGGTAGGGCTATGTGGTATTTTGTGATGCATTGGGTTTAGTTTTGGGATGCATTCTTATGCAAGGTAATCATGTTGTTTATTATAGATCTCATCATCTTAGGCCACACAAGAAGAATTAGCCAACCAATGACCATAAACATGTTTCTATGTTTCATGAAATTAAGAGCTGGAATAATTACCTTTATAGAGAAAGGTTTACGACATTTTATAACCATAAGAGCTTGAGTCATATCCTCTCACCAAAAATTTTGAATCCTTGCCTAAGGCATTGGGTAGAATTCCTACAGTGTTTCAATTTTGACATCAGCTATACCTTTAGAAAATGGAATGATGTTGTAGATGATTTGAGAAAGATATTTATGACCTAGGTAGTGAAAGAATCTTTGGAAAAGTGGAACTTTATAGGCCTATTTTTATAGTTTCATATTAGTTTCTAGGAATCAGCAGTTGAGGTTTCTTTGGCTAGTGATTAGTTGAATTCCACTCTTCGTGAATTGATTCTTTAGGAATATAAGATTTATGATGAGTTCCATAGCATTAGAGACTCTCTTTATAGGGGAAGATGGTCCTTGATTTCTCATTCTCCATTAAGGTCATTATATTCTATCAAAACCAATTATTTGTACTACTAGTGGTAACAAAACCTGTGATGGGGGATTACTCTGACCCATGGTGGGAAGTGACACTAGGAACCACAAATATGTTCTATGAAATGTGGAAAAAGTTTTTGTTCTAGGTTTTTATATGAGAGATTGCTGAAATTTTATCTTATTTTTCTACTTTCCAACAGTTCAAGGGATGAGTATCATAAGCCATTGGGTTTGTTTCAGCCACTTCCAGTCCCCACATGGAAGTGGGATGAGATCGCTATGGACATTGTTTTTAGGTTTCCACATACCCAGAAAAAGAAAAATTTGATATGTGTTGTGGTTGATTTGATGACTAAATTGGATCATTTTATACCCATTAGTGACACAACCAAGGTTGAGGAGTTTGGAAATTAGTATATAAAAGATATTGTTTGTTTTAACGAGTTTCATCTACTATTGTTTTTAATAGAGATCCTCATTTTAGTTCTCATTTTTGGAGAGGCCTTTAGGGGGAACAAGGATCTCAGGTTTGTTTGAGAACAACTTACCATCAGCAGTCGGATGTCTAGACATAATAAGATATACATATTCTTTAAAATAAACTGTTCTCTTGTGTTCTTGACTTTAGTGGGGTTTGGGATGAACATATGATGTTTTTTTGGTTTTCTTATAAAAATAGTTACAATTCTATGATAAGAATGTCTCCTTTAGAGTCCTTGAATAGTCAACCATGTAGAAATCCATTGTGTTAGTCAGAGATCGGTTAAATTACCTTGGTTGTACATAGCTTGGTTAAAGATATGAAATCAAATATTCATTTGATTTCTCAGATAATGTTGGGGTGATAGAGCTTGTACATGTATTATGTTGATCATCACCATATATCATTGGAATTATCAGTTGGTGTATAGGTATTCTTGAATGTTTCACTTCTGTTGGGTCATCAATTACTTGGGAGGAAAGGGAAGCTTTCTCCTTGTTTTGTGGGGCCTTTTGTGGCTGATGAGAAGGTGTGAAAAGTGTCTTATTATTTATAAATCAGAAAAGAAATGAAATCAATACATAACATATTACATGTATCTCAGCTATAAAAGTGTCTCTCTGATCCATCTCGTGTTCTGAGCTCAAGTGATCTTGTGGTCGAACATGATTTATCTATGACTAATAAATCATCCAGGATGGTTGATTTTGAGACCAAGGTACTTATGGGAGGATAATATCGTTGGTTTGAGTGATATTAAAAGATGGTTCAGATAGTCTTGAGATGTAGAGGAAGGAGGCACTGATGATAGAATAGTTGCATCATCTTTTTGGCATGGACACTTCTGAGTAGGCTTTATTGGGACAAAAAGTTTCTATCATGGGTAGGTGTTAACATCCTATTAAAATTTTTAGGTATTCCTAATACTATCTTTTTATCATTATTTTTTTTCGTTTTTTAAGGGTTATTCAAGTGAAAACATGTATTATTTTGAAAGTTATATTGATTTGTAGGGTTTCTGCAAGGTTATCCCAAACAATGTTCCATTCTCGAGAAAACCGTGAAAACGAAGGCAATGGTATTTTTCATGGTTGGGTCATGATTTGTAAAAATATGCACCCACTTCATATAAACCAAACACCTTAATAAATAGGGCACATTTTTAGGGTGAATGGTTTGTCTAAAATATGTGGCTCCACCCAACTAACCATGCCTACAGGTTTTTTAATCAGAAATTAATATTTAAAATCTAAAAACCCCTCTATTAGGTACCTAACAGTCTTGTATGACCCCATAATGTATTCTAATTTCTAAGAGGATCCTAAGAGTAGTTTTTAACCCCTATAGAACCCTCTTATATAAAATTGAAGCTTCGAATATGGTGTTCGATCTTCTCTAGGTAGGTTTCCTCTTCTCATTCTTTATCTTTATCTATTTCTCATTTCCTCCCAAGGTTTTAATAGATATCTGTGTTGGTTCGATGATCAAATAATTAATTTTTGAATCATAAAACTAGTTTTAATTATTTGTTTCTTATTGTTGATGTTCTTCATTTGGGTAATCCCATTAAGGGTGTTGTGATTCAAGATCTCTTGATACTAATGTTGGTTTTTCTGTTTTTATTGGACAATTTAATTAACAATAAATTGATTGATTTAAATTCAATTGTTTAATTTGAATTTAATTTCTTGATTTTAATGAAATTTCTTTCATTAGGTTGATTTAAACCCCAATTCCATTGAATTGGGGTATTTTATTTGTGAAATTGTATTTTTGGCATGAAATTTGGAAAAAAAGCCAATTCCATTTAATTGGGGTGTGTGTGAAATTGATGGAAATTGGTGAAATATAAATTTTGAAATTGGTTTGAGGAAAAATTATGGGATTTAAATTGATTAAATTGGCTGGATGGAATTTATTTCAATGTTTTATTTCATGAAAATGGATTTAAAATGTTATTGATATAAACAGTTGGGTTTTATCTTGAAAAAAGGAATGTTTTGATTAAAGACCTATGTGTTGTTTTTAAATGGAAATGGAATTTTTGAAATGGAGTATGGGATGAATTATATTTTAAACAATTTTAAAATAAAATTTCCATCATTGATTTTTAGTTGAGAACATGCAATCCTAGGTAGATAGTCAGTTATTTGGATAACACTCTATGTGTTTTTACATTCAAAAACACAAATAAAGCATGTTGCATCTCTGACAGGATGGTGATGAAGTCTTCTTGGATAACATCAAAGGGAAGTGTGTATGCTCATATTACAGTGCCACTTTGTGTTTGAGGTATTCCCGTTGCCTAGAAATATCATACCTTTTGGCACAAGACCAAGTGGATCACTTATTTATATTTTAAATATATACCATTGATTATTGTAATAGTTTTAAATGTTTTTTGAATTTATATAAACTATTTAATATAAAATATTTATTTAACTCATTATTTAGAAATCTTTAATCAATTTAAATGAAAATCATTTATTTAAAATATTTCTATCATTTGTATTATAAATATGGATTTGTTTTAAATATGATTTTTGTGTTCTAAATGTTTTTATTTAAAATTGACTGATTTACTTGGTTAATTAAATGTGGAATATTATTATAGAATCCTTGGTGACACACTAATATTATTTTATCTCACACCCTACCTATGCTTTCAGGAGTTTTTAGATTATCTTCTTCTAGGTTTGAGTAAGGGTAAGGCGCCACTTGGAGCTAGTTTTAGCTATTGATATTTGGGCTTGGAGAGTTACGTTTGTTGGGACTTCGAAAATTGTCCTATTTTTTAGTACGTGTGGTTGTACATTGGGTTGTTTATACCTATTTTACTTCTAGTACAATTTCCCCTGTGGATTTTATCTTGTATGAATACTGATTTGTTGTCATTATTCCAAATGTTTTTGGAAAATTCGTTCCCATTTTCATTTTGTATGATTCAAGGTGATTATCGCCAACCGGTGGGGATTGGGAATGCCCTTCGGGCCATGTCAGGACAAGATCAAATATTGGGTCACTAGGATACCCAAACTAGTTCATGAAACATCACCACATATCCTAGTTTCTTCACCCATCACCGCCTTCATGGCCTACATCAAGTCTTACCTCCACACTGTAGAGTAAGACCACCACTGGTCCCTTCTACTAGCTTCTCTACTACACTCAACCTGCATGGCCTACATCGAGTCCCACATCCCCAACATATCACTCTACAACTGAAACCACCAATCATCAGAACCCAATTCCACCCTCGGTCCACCACATTCCTCCATCAAGGTCTATAACCAATGCTAGTTGCTTCCAATGCTAGGTCCACCAATAAATCTCATATATTAGGGGCCCTTGGGATTAGATCCCTAGGCTGATGCAGTATTACAGGGTTTCCAATACCACTTGGGTAAGACCCCAATGACAATATATTTATATAATTATATATATATATAATAATATAAATATGGATTCAAATATATATATATATATATATATATATATTTAAAAAATAAATTTATAATTATATAAATATATATTATTTTAATATATTAAATATATATTAAAAAAATATTTATACCTGTTTTATTATTATTATTTATAACTTATGTTGAACAAAAAATATATATATACATAATAAAATTTATTTATACACATAATAAAAATTATCAATTCAAGGTAATTGTAACGCCCCGACCCTAGTTACACAGAGTCGCTGCATTATTACATAACATTGGCATGATCACAAAAGATCAAGTCTCGAAAGACCTATTAGTTTAGTAGCCTTGGAAATACAAGATACATTCATTAGTTTTACATTACATTATAAAATGAAAAACTACAACAAGATAGTCTCCATAGGTCACACTCATATCCCTTAGACTATCCCTGTAGGTCAGTCATAATATAATTCTTCGCATCCAGGGAAAAATAAAACAGAGAAAGGGGTGAGCTTAGATGCTCAGTAAGGATAACAATACAGCGTAAACTTTTATAAATAAGCATAAACATTTAAGGCAATGTAAGAATAGAACAAAAGCCTTTTAAAACTAAATTCAGAATAATATGGAAAATATAAAATCAAATAATTCCATTTAATTATTCACATGGATATTCTACTAGTCGAATAATCACATGCAATATCAATGGCCACTTTCATAATGATGGAATGCATAATGCCAGAATTCATAACCACATAGTCAAGGCCTTTTGCCAAGACTACAAATACGATTTTGTCAAGGCCTTATGCAAAGACACTAGTAAGTCTCATGAGACTTACCAATGCATTGAGGAGCTATAGCGGGCTCCACCTCTCACTTAATAAGTCCAATTCATTCCTCATAAGAAAAGGTTCAAACATAACATAAACATTCATATTAAAACTAGCATAAAAAATATCAATACTTTCTCCGTAAACAATGAATGGTGTGAAAATAACACATCCACAGTCAAACATATAAAAAAACCTTCAATACAATATGTATGTTTTGTATCATAATAAATAAACTTCAATTAAGATTAAAATCCATCAAATGATGCTGGCATAGATAAAATCAAAACATTTTTTAGAGAAATATATCCTTATATTTTAAAATAATTTAAAAGTCATATAATTATAAAAGAAAAAATTTATTTTGAAAATACTCTTATAAGATTGTAAGGGAAGCTTCAACGATGTTATAACGACAGAAAATATCCGCACCCGCAGTATAAGTTAAAAAAATCCTTACCTTAATTTTGTCAAAAAGGTCATAAGGTACCTTGTTTGGAAAATGACAGAAAGATTCCTTTCAAACAATTTTATAAAAATTCAGACAAGGGTATAAATGAATTTAACCCATAGTATAATAAATAGTGTTTTTTTGGAATACATTTTTAAGAAACATGGATGTGGATTATAAAGTGGTCCCAATAGATACTTACGTAAAAACAACCTCGGATAATAAAGTGATTGTGAAATTAACCCTTAACATGTACTTTTCCTAGGTCGAGGGTAGGTTAACCTCATGTATAATGGTCAAATCATTGTTATTAAATTATACAAGAACTATATACATTAATATGATATCATATATTATCATCTAATATTTATTTTTTAATGATATTTCAGTAGTATCATCGTTTCGAGTGTTAACTAATTCATTTTCCTTTATATACTTTGTTACGTAAGTAATGTTCATTATGGATAGGATGTATCTTATTCATATTCATAATTATATTAAGTCTTTTAAAAATTATTTTTAATCATCAAATTAATATTAGTTTTTAATGGATACGATGGGGAATGAATCTCATCGCGTTCGTGGAGAAGGTAATCCGTACGTACGCACGAGTGATAATATCATTCTTTTGATATTAAAAACATATATAATTGGATATCATATCCTATATGAAGAATTATTATCTTTTTATATTTATTATTTCATCATTTATACTCATTATTATACCCATCCAAATGATGAAGGGTTTGAATAAAAAACGACACCACGACGTGGAGACGGTAATCCGTACGTACGCACGTATGGTGACTTTTTCATTTATAAGATGGATAGAATAATGAATATGGTTGTACCATTTTTATAATAAAATCAATGTAAATAGAATATACGAGAGTTATTATTTTATAATGGAATCAATAAAGAAATAGGAAGTGGAAGAAGTAAAGAACTTGAAAGAGTTGATGAAATATTTACCTCTTCTTCGGGTTATTGTTTTAGATTTGATCGAAAGAGCTCCTTAAGTTGGATTTTTGACTAAAGGAAGGAATCTAGGATGAAGTGAGGACAATTGGGAGGATATTTGGGTAGGGGTTTGCCGAGCCAAATGGCTTTGAATGTGTGAATTTGAGAGATGGGGATGTTCCCTTTTATAAGAGGGGTGAGGGGCACCTTAGGAAAAGATTGAAATATTATTTTATAATAAAATAATTTTCGGTTTCTAATGGCTAAAAAATGATTTATTTCAAGGATAAGGTGGGGATGGGTCTAAAAACACTCAACCAATAGGTTTTATACAGGTTTGGTTCACTATATTAACATTATCATCTAAATTTAACTCTTAGTTAAATAGTTTGACATTTACAATGTCTCCTTGTATTTTTATGTTATATGGTTAATAAATTTACTATAAAAATCCAAGAGAACCTCAAGTGGTTAATTATTGATATATATAACCTAATATAAGTCAACTTTCCAAACCATATATTTTTAGGAATATTATATCAATTAATAATATAATATTGGTTTTAAGAACTCATTAATGTCAATTTTGACACTATTTAGTAATTTATTTTTGTAAAGTCCTAAAAATTTATTAATTCGACCTAAATTCATTTAGTCAATAATAACATGTCATATTTACCTATAAAATAAGTTGAATTCATCAAAAGTCTTGAATTATATTTATTTGGATATTTATAATATCAATTATTTTAATCTTTCATTAATAAAGTAATTACTACATCATCGTTGTGTAACAAATAAATTTAATTATTCAATGTCTAAAAATTATATATAAAATAAAACGATGTAGTAAATCTTGTTATATTTCTAATTAATATTTATAGTAGAGTTTATATTATGTATAACCCTATATTAAAAATGGTTTAATTACTAGAAACTGATTTTAACTCTTATAACTCTTCTTTAAATAAAATAATAATAAATTTCCTAATCTAATCCAAGTGGACCAAAGAGGTTCATATTTTATTCCTAAGGTTTTTTTGGTCGAATTATACTTATCCAATAGAATTAGGACATGTGTTAGGGTAATTATGATATCATTTTTACCCTTAATTACCCTTTTTACTTTTAACCTTGGTAAATAAAAGTAAAAAGTTACTATTCACCAAAAATTATTTTCATCTTATTGAACCACATTTTACATACTGATATTAACCGCGTCTCTTGGATTTTTGAAATTCAATTCAAAGAAATGGTAAATTTATGTTTTATACAAATTTGGAAATGCTCCTAGGAGGTGGGTAAAAGACAGTAAAAAGTGAAATAAAATTTTTATATATCTAAAATTATTATAAACTAAATCCAATGAGTTACATTGAACTTATATAGGTGTTATGTATCTATTTTTACCTAAAATAAGTTTAAATAAAATAAATAATTATTTAAATAAGAAGTCGGTTTTGAACAATAACTCAATGTTTTTCACTATTCATCAAAAAATTTAAAGTTTTCAAAAAAATACAAAAAATTCACCCAAAGCTAATTTTGATATTCCAAACCCAAAAAAGAAGTCCATTTTGAAAGATAAAATTTATAAAATGTTAAAAAGTGAGTATTACTATTCATAGCGGCTAGTTTGATTGGTTGTGGTGTGTTTGAACTCGATGTTGCATACAAAACAATCCATTGTATTATTTAAAGGGAAATGTACCGTGGAAGCTTGAGGTGTTACAGTAATCAAAATTATTTATAAATTATTTATACAGTTTATTAATTCAAAATTATTAAATAACAACAAACCAAATTATTAATTAAAATTATTAATTAATAATAATTATTAATTGAAAATGATTAATTTGAAATTATTATTTATTAAAAATTATTAATGAAAAATAAATATTAATTAAAAATTATTAATTCATTTGAAATTATTTGTAAATTATTTATATATATTATTAATTCATGATAATAAAAATTATTTATAATCAAATTTATCTATAATAAAAATTATTACCTATAATCAAAATTAATAACAATTATTTATTATTCTTACTTATAAATTACATCGAAGTTATAAAAATAATTATTTAAATTATGTTTAAATATATATACACACAAACACTTGAAAATACTATTTTTTACTATTAATAATCACAAATACGTTCATTTATATAAATTTTAATTTATGAAAAAATTTAAAAAAATATGAACATGGGGTAATGTCAAAAACTCATTTCAATCATTTTAAACACTTCCATACACTCAGAAACATGGTTTAAAAAGTATTTGTTACACAGAACACATTTTAAAACCCTATGCATGTGCTCTCCACTTCTCTCAAAACAAGAAACATACTTTTTGAGCTATTATGGATTTTTTACAAACATTTGGCTTAAAATAAATTGGTACAAATTGTACATTTAGAAATTCAATGTTGCATCAAGAGACAAATTTATAAAATACTCATGTTCTTTTCTAAAAACCACATAATCATTTTTAAAAATAGATGTTATGGAATTATATTCCATTAAAAGGGTTGAAAGCATTTGAGAAACACTTTTTTCCCTTCAAGGAAGGACATATATAGATAACATTAACTATGAAACTCTATGAAACCAGCTAGAATTCAATGACATGTAATATAATGTGACCACATAGAAACACCCTCCTTGTTTCAATGGAAAACGATCCAAATGCCATCATCTCCAAAAAAACTCTACAACATGCTAAGAGTGAAGGTATCTAGTTCGGGTAAATGAATTGCATGTTAGTGGCAGAAGTCTGATGTTTTCAAAGGGGCCTCCCAAAAGAGGTTCGATTGGGTTTCCTATAATGTGATGAGGTATGGTGGGATATTAAACTAGCCAGGTGCATAGTTTGGATCACAATTAAAGAGGAGTAGAGATAATCACATGTCTTAGATTTTTTGAGTATTGATTCGTCAAGAAGATCGATGTAGAGTGGCGGTAGTGATTCAGTTCTATGAGAGATTGAATTTCATGAGGGAGAAAGAGTCTACTAGGATTCTATTTATAATACCATGAATTATTTTATCAACGCTTTCAAAAATGTGATGATAAATAGTAGTTTTATTAGTGCTAAAACAATAAGCGCTGGGAAAATAGATATTTATCACCACTTTTTTAGCGCTGATAAAAATAAATCTCTATCATTGCTAACAAACCACTGATACAGACCTCATTTTTATAATACCATATATATATATATATTTATATATATTTATTAAAATATAAATATATATAATTATAAATATAATAAATATATTTATTATAATTATATCATTATTCAAATATATATATATATATAATTATAATTATAAATAAAAATATTTAAAATAACTATATATAACTATAAATATCTATATATAATTATATAATTATATAAACTTCTAAAATTATATATATTTATATATTTATATATAATTATATAAATATATAAAATTATATAAATATATATATTTATATAATTATATATATTTATTAATATAGATTTTTTTTCAATTATAAATATAATAAATATATTTATTATTAAAATATATTTATTATAATTCCATAATTATGTTTACACACACATATATATATTTATACTTATAAAAAAACTATTTATAAATTTTTTTTATTTAATTATAAATATATTTATATAATTATATATATATATATATTCATAAATATATATATATAATTATAATTATGAAAATTATATTTATTATTTATATATATATATATATTAATTTTATAATTATTTAAATATATTTAATTATAATTATAATTATAATTATAATTATAAGTATGTATATTTTAAAATATTTTAACATAATTGTAAATATATTTATATAGTTATGTATATTTATATATAATTATTTATATTTATAATATTAATTATTTAACTATATTAATTATATTTTTTGTTATTTAGAAATATATATTTATAAATATAATTATAAATAATTTTTTTTTATAATTATAAATATATTTTTTTTATTATATATATATATATATATATTAGGTTCTTAGAGGTACAATTACATTAAAAACACACACCACACACATAGGACAGAAATGCAGGTCATAGCCCCCCAAGGGATAGTCCACCCATCAAGCCTTATTTATTCAGTACATGACTAAGGCCTATTGGGCATTAAGCCCATTACTAGCCCAAAGTCCCACAAACTATCCCAAAGGCCCACCCAAGGGATTTACCACCCATCAAGCCATATATATTCAGTACATGGCCTGAAGGCCCAATGGACATGAAGCCCCTTTCGTGGCCCAAAGTCCCACTGTCACGAACCCAACCAAGTCGCTATCCAAAATGATGCCCGACCCAGTCTATGGTAAGGCCTGAAAGGCATTTTTAATCCCCACAGGCTGGAAACTAGTGTTGGGCATCAATGTAAGATAGTTGGGAAAGATTTGACCCATAAACGAAAGAATTAAATAAAAAAATTAAACTGAGAAAAACAGGTAAATACTGGTATCAAAAAATAAAACAAGGATGTCCAGCTAAACATAGCTCCAACTGACCTTATGGGTCACCACTAAGCACGAAAACTCACTCACAACAATGGAGATCCAAAATTAGAACCTAAAACTAAAAAGATAAAGTAGGTATGAGCACAAAGATTCTCTGTACAAATGCCAAAAATAAAAAAATTCCCTATTCCCATACCTTTAGTAAGAAATCCAATCATTCTAGTTTAAAAATAAGACATATTAAAATAAATTTTTTTCCTTCTTTTCAAATTCATGTCACAAGTTTACATTTTTAAGGAAAACACTTTTAATCCACTATACTTTTCAAAATTGGTTACAAACATGCATTACCATTCCAAACCGAATGGAAAACTGTTCAAATAAAATACAATGATTTTTCAAATAAGGAAACCAACATCATGAAAAGAAAATGAAAATCATTTCACAAACACCATTTCATAAATGAGCACTATGGTAAATCCCTATAGGTAACTAGCACAAGTAGGATCCTAGGACCCTCTTACCTCAATGAAATGTGGTATAAAAACCACGGACAATGATGTTCTCAAGAACGAGCCACTAGTAGGGAACACACCCATAACCTAGTGGTCTCTAATCATCATCCATGTTTAGTTAGTGTTATAAGCATCAATCTATATAGACAAAATCGGGATGAACCACTTCCATATAACCTTGTATACTAGTTCTAGTCTACCCACCTAGATACCTTAGGCTTCTTATGTGCTACATTTCAAATGGTGGTGAGGCTTTATCAAGAGAAAATAAATTAACACAATACTTTCTTTATCTAAAACTCATTCAACCACTCACCACCATTCTCCCTCCTTAATCACATTTATAACACCCCGACCCCAGAATCCTAGTTCCGGTGCATCAATTATTACACTCGCATGATTAAAAGTAATGAAATCTAGAAGAAACAATAAGTTTAGTAGTCTTGAAGAAACTAGATATATACATTAACTCATATTACATTGGAAAAGGAAAAAACACAATAGATAACAAAAACTAATAAACTGTATCCATGAGAACTCAATAAATGGTATCCTCTTCACAACCTATTTATGGTAAAAAAAATTAAAGGGGCGAGATCAAATGATCAGTAAGGGTTACAAATAGTGTAATCTTGAATAAAAAATAATTTAATCATAATAAAATTGGCATAGTCAATATGGCATAGTGAATAGATGAAAAACACACGCCATTAATAAACAGAGAATGAAAATGCATCCATAGATTTTTTCATAGTGAAAAACTAATGGATAATAATAACTAAAAAATAAATAAAGAGAATTCTTATTATTTGTACCTCATGTATCAGGCATAAGATACCACTATATAATCAAAACGATTTAAGTATGTGGGTAGATACTAGTCTAATTCTATTTTGGAAACAAACACGATGGGTTTGTCACCAACTGATTTGTCTCATGAGACCTATCGATGCATCGATGGGATATAGCGGGCCCCGACTTCCACTGTAATTCCAAAAAATTATTTATACATAGATTTAATACAAGTAAAATATTCATTCTCAATATCCATATATATTAGAGGATAATGATTCATCAATATTTCCATAGTTAAAACAAAATTCCAAATAAACACCGTATGTGAAATGGTATACGACGTAAAAAAATCATATATAGGCTACAAGAAAAATGATATTTACCAGAATTATAATTTAAAATGAAAAATAATCTCAAATGGGAAGTATATACACTATATACGAAATATTAGGTTCACAATACCATGTAAGTCTCAATGAAATAGAAATTGAGACAAAGTCTCTTACCACATTGTAATCAATTGAATCGTATGACCAAAAATCAATAATCACCAAATGAATCATAGAATACTATGAATATTAAGAGAATAATTATATTATATATAAAATTTAAGTACACATATACAACATACACGAAATAAGTGGCAAACAATGGAATTCTCACTGAATTAAAAGTGAGATGAGAAACCCCTTACCTTATACACAAATGTGTTCTTCATTTGAACTTAATGACAAAAATAATAAAATTTATCATCATTAATTAATAATTCCAGAACCTATTATAATTTTAATTCATTTAATTTAACCTTATTATTTTCATTCCTGTCCTTTTTGATGGGTTCAGGAAGTTCAATTTTATTGTTTTGGAAGCATTTTCTTCCTTGATTTTCATGATCAATTTACTTGTTGTCGTGAATGGAAGTTTATTTTAAATGTGGTTAAAAATCTAGAATAGTTCATATATATTATTAGTGAAATTAAATATATATTACTTATATTATAATTATTTTATTTATATACCATGAGGATGACTCATTAGATAAATGTTAACGATAAACGCTTGGATTAATTTAGCAGTTTTGTGCATAATGAACTTGTTTTGTATTTTTACTTTATATAATGAGTGTGTAAGGATTAGGGAACATTAAATAAAATGAAATACATATATTATGATCTATTTCAACAATTATAATGTATTCATGACCATTATTGAATATAGGAGTAGAAATTGAAAACTCATCGTCCTTCAATGTGATAAATTAACACATATCGGCCGGTGTTTCCATTTTTAATATAAGAGGAGGGGGAAAAGAGTGATGATGAAATATTACATATCATAATAAAATTACATTCCATGTAAGGTAATGGAATTATCACAGAATTTAGATGTTGGGATGTTAGGATATAGCAACAAAATAATGGAACTTGTAGAAGAAGTTGAAAGAAAAAGAGAGGTTCACCTCTTGAGTACTCCTCCTTGAGAATTTCCTTAAGGCCTTATTTTTTGTCCTTTTGGTGACTCCAGAAGGCCTTAGACGTGGGGGAGGAGATTATGGAGATATTTTAGCATAATTTAGGTAAGGTTTGAATCTTTAGAGGTGTGGGAGGAAGAGGGGGTGAGTGGTGGTTTATATAGTGGAGGGATGAGTGTATCCTTAATATTATATTCATTAATTCTCCACAAGAAAAGAAATAGCATGGATTACATGACCTAGAATAATAATAATTGCATGTGATTTATATATTTGGGTTCTTAAATCACTCATGATTCTAGGAATAGTGTATTTAAATTATAATGTTTTTATATGGTAAATTAATATATTTTACTATTTACCAAAAATTCAAGTATTTTAGAAAAATCTAAAAAATTCACCCTAGCCATTTTTCGCTGTGTAGAATCCAAAAATGAACTCCATTTTTCAAAAAAAAATTAAATATTATAAATTTATTTTTTTATTGAATTCATCATTTAATCAAAAAATACCAAAACTTAAAATATTGAGCTTCATTTTTAGGGTTCCTAAATTTTATTTACACTTTCATGGGTAAGGTTACCCTTCATAAGGGTCATATTACTATTCATAATGGTACTTTACTATTAATAAGTGTATATTACTATTCATAAGGGTATGTTACAATTCAAATAAAATTATGTTGATTCTATCGGACTCCAAATATCACCCTGATCGTAACCGTGTATGTCAGTTTTTCAAAATTCAAAACACAGAGGTGGAAAATTTAAGTTTAATGGATAGGTTTTGACTATCTCATATAATAAACAACTGTTGTATCATAGAGAATTAGTTCTTCATGCAATATAGGATATCTAATTAATTGAAAATATTTTAGAAAAACATACCATAAAATGTTTGGGGTGTTATAACATTCCCCCTCTTTCACGTCACACAATGCATAAGCCTCAAAATTAAACACATATCACAAATAAAATGCTAACAATTGTATCACATTTCTCAATCTAGGGGGAAATTCCTCAAGAGGGGTTTTTTCACTTTAAAAAACCAATCTCAAAGTACCAAACGTGCCTCATTGCTTTACAATGAATTTAAACATTTTTGAAATTATTGTTTCTCAACAACTTTTGGTTCCCAAAATCATTTAAAATCACACTTGCACAGCCAAGGCACCACATATTAAAACATTTTTAAACCCATGCTTAAAATAGGACAATCCTTTTAATAAAATCAATATGTCACTGTACTTTTATAAAAAAACAGCCAAAAGGCCACTCGCCTTTGGAAATACATGTTTCACGTTCCATACATCTAGGAAACCCCCTTTAAAGAGCCACAATCATTTACAAATATACCTATATATATTTCATATAAGTTTCATATAAAATCATGAGACATACTTTTTAAAAGAACACCAAGTAAAAAATTGAAGTTCTAATTAAAGATCAAGGTATAGGGAACCTACCTCAGGGTGGAACCAAACCGAACATTCCACCCCTGGTGCTTTATAACTAAAAGATGCTACTCCCCCTCTATGCATATGCACTTTCACATACACATAAGGAAATATATCCCCTATAAACACACCTTCATGGCCACGAACATGTGTAAGGAAATCCTTACATATATGCTCATATGAAAATACTACTCACCACTCACCTAAGTATTCATTTTCATATATATACATGGGCACACTGATCCCCATTCATTTATATTCACTACTAGGGATGACTATACATGTAACAGGGGAACCCACAGATATATATATATATATATATATATATATATATATATACATACCTATGAATTGGAAGGCAAGTCGCCTTAGACCCAGCGACTCGAAACCACCAAGCATGGACCATGCACTACACATATAATTTAATAAATAAATAAAACAACTTATGAAACACTTCAGAATTAACATCACAAAAAATTACCCCAAAAAACTCTTTAAACCCAATCACACACTAAAACAATTTGAAAATAAATTTCACACTACTTACATAACTCATAAAACTCTTTTGAAAATATTAATAGAAAAGCACCTAAACAATTTTCCCATTTCCAAAGGCCAATCTCATTTCAAAATTCACACCAAAACCAATGTAAAATTTTCAGACATGCTTTAAATCATTTAAATACTATATACTTCATATTAAAGGGTGCACAACAAAACTATCATGCCAAGGTATTCTATTTTAAAAACATTCGCACAATAAAACACTTTTTGAGAATAATTATCGCCTCTCACATAATTTAATAAATCATTTAAAAATTATATAAAGAAATTCCAAGAAACACCACATGGACTTACACAAAAAACGCACCCGATTTTATATCAAAACACCACTTTAAAACAATCTGCACATCATAACCAAAGTAAAACTGATTCACATTATTTACAAAACTTAAATAAAACATTTACACAACTTATAAAATATCCTAAAAAGGTATAACAAGTATTTAACCAAAATTGAACCCAAATTCATATTGAGAAAAAAATTTCATGCCAAAGGTATACCAAATTCTTTCTAAAACTAGTTTCACACCACATAAACAATTTAGTAAATCATTTGAATAATTCATAAAACATTTCAAGATGAGAAATAACAGTACACAGTTGAAATAAACTAAAATTCCATAAAAAATAGTTCTAATCTATACATATATCAAAAAATTTCAAAAATATATTTTTCTCCACACACATAAACCATAGAACACATATAAACAATCAATAAAGAATGTTAAATTAATCAAAATAAATGTTCAATCATGGAACCACCTACCTCAGGTGTCAAAAACTACATCACTCGGTGTGAAACATTAACCACACACCAAACGCACGATATGGAACCCTAGGTGAAACCTAATTCATGAAATTGAACCGCAAATAAAAGTAGAACCCTGCACTACATGAAATCCAAATATAAAATTCTAAAAAATGGAAGAAACAAGATATCTAAGTAAAACACACCTGTGATGAGGGATCAGGAGGTTGTATGAGAGAGACAGAGGGCGCCAGAGGCAAGTCACATTAGAAATCTGGCTGAGAAGGGAAAGTAATCGTGAGGGAAGGGATGTGCAGTGCAGTTCGGTGTGAGGCACTACTGTGCGACGTGATGAAGGTCGGTCCAAATATTCTCAAGAAATGTGACGGTTATTTTATGGGGAGTCAGAGTGAGGCTTCACCGGAGAGGGATAATGGGAGGGAGCATCATCCATGAGATGGATATCAACATACAGAGGGGTTCAGTCGGTAGGGTTTGCATGATTCAAAGAGTGGGGAAGGAAGATAGAAACAAGGAAAAAAAGAAAAATGAAATTAAACCCAAAAAATATAATCCAATTCTAATAATAACAATAATAATATAATAATAAAATTAACAAACTAAATAATAGTAATCTTTATAATAACCAATATAATAAAATGCTAATAATAATAATATTCTCAAGTAAAATATTATCCAAGGTAATATTAATAATAATATTTTCAAATTATATTATTATTTTTATTATTAAAACCACTATAAATTCATTTAATATTTTTCCTCATTTTATTGTATTTCAACATTATCATTAATTTTATTACGTACTTAATTATCTGTACACTAGGTAGGTAACACGGTGATTTTGAAAATCCATGCGGATTCAATCATGCCCTGCTAATGTACTGGATACTAAGAAGCCTAAAACCTTTATTTATCAGCAAAAACGGAAAAAATTAATTGCGCTCAGCCCGTAACTCAAAAAATTATTTCAAATAAAAATAAAATAATAAAATATAATTATCTCAAAAGTCCGGCTGTGAAAATTACCCCCACCATAATGATTTCCTTACCTAGAAAGCCATCCCGAGATTGTTTAGAGGAATGAACTAGTACACCCTCTTGGCTCAAGGGGGATCCTGACAAACAACATGATAGAGAAGTAAGAACAACATAAAAAAAGACAATGTATTTTCAACATAAACATTGCAGACCCCAAAATGGTCTCCCTACCAAGTGATGCCTGATCCCAAAATTCAAGACTCCTCCAGTTGGAAATAAAAAGATAGAGACTACCATGATTCACCATTCAATATACTGAGACAAAAAACCTTGAAAACTCCTAAGAAACTGAAACATACCATCTTAAAGGAACAACATATCATAATCACTGACACAAGGGGGGCCGAACGGACTACCCAACATAACCAAAAGGCTAACAATGATTCATTTTTTAGGAATATCAATGAGACCCAGGGTGGGTCTCCCCACCATAGAGGCAAACTAGCTTAACAGATTAGTATGAACAGATAAGGGAACCTGACATGGGTTAACTAAAAACTTTATGCACCTACTATATCCCCTAACACAAGGGATTCTATTTTAGAAGACTCTGGGCCTGATGGAAAAACACAACATGGTTCTTTATTCCCAAGGGGTATTATCATCCTTAGATGAAGACTGAGTTTAATTCACAAGGATTTCCATACAAGGGACACCAAGAAAACACTCAAACCCAGTGAGACAAAACTACTGGAGTCTTAAGAAAAAGGGATGCTCACCTCTTTACCACCATGGTGAAATTATTCCACCCATGAGGGTTACAACATGGAGGTGAGGTACTTGTACATCTTTCCATGAAACTGGGCCACTCTAAATGAAACCGCTACACAGGACTTAAACTGTCTTTATTTCCCAAATTGAAGACAGATACAGGACTGAGGTCACCTACAACCCTAGGGGGATTCCTAACTGCGCGCCAGCTTCACTCCAAGACCTATGACTGGAGATATGACCATTGAAGCATATCATGCCTCGTAGTTAGGCACTAAAAACCCCTGATCGAAGCTTCCTCTTCTCATACTAAAAGTAATCCACCATGATCTAACTGCATCAAATGAACACAGTACGTCCTATAACCTGATTACTTATCTCATGGTACTTATACCAAGATAACAAGTCCAAAAGATGCATACACATTCCTCTTCTCACTTCGAACAAGATCCGATAGAATAAATAACTCTCAAAAGACACCTTCACGCATAAAAAGGAATTAAGAACTACACTTTAATTTAAGAAAACATTATCAGAAGGTTCTACAACATCTACCTTCACCATTTAAGGTGAAAAAAACACAACAAGACACCACCTAACATGATCGTTTCAACTGTCAGAGACATTACAAGGAGAGAGACCTTGAACCGAGTCCCTAACAACATGAGATTACTACAAGAGGCCATAAAATCCTCTTATAAATAAATTCTCCACACTAGTAGCGTAATGCGATCGCATAGATGAATCTAATGAAATACCCAAAGGCCCTTTGAAATAAAAGCTATCACCGATAGCTCTGGACTACTTCCACTTTTCATCACTGGAATTTCTTTCTCTACTTCCAGATAGGACTTCTAGACTTAACAATGTCGAACTCCACAGTCAATGACCCAAGAAACCCAGGAGGCCAAAGTTTCTTCCAACTCCTCTCATATATACTCTCCCGCTACGAGAGGATCCACTGGACCATAAAAAGAGAGGTATATTATACCTTATTCTCAAGAAGAATAAGGTTCTTACACTGATCAACTGGAGGATCTACCCATATAGAATAACATGTAGTCAAACATCAACCATGCACCAACTCTTTTTTGGGGGCATACACTAGCTGACTATGAGACCCAAGAACTCAATCAAACTTTTCCATTATCCAAAAATGCCATGAAATATCATCAGAACACTTGAAGGGAACCACCACTAAGCCCCCCCAACTCCTTGAAAAAGTCCACAAACCAATATCTTAATAAAATGTATCGACGAAACACAAACTAGAAACATTAATGAAACAAAAGGGTTTCAAACTAAATACATCCCACAACAACATTCTCGGGAATAAAATAACATACATGATGATGCAATGGGAAATTAGTGTCGACAGGGGACCCATACATATGGTTGGAGGCCATACACCAGTTACACTGTTGTCACAAAGAGTATTCTTGGACCATGTCCCCAACTCCACATGTATTTTCCAGCCCTACGAGCTCACTGAGACTAATTGTCCAACCCCCTTTTCATTTCTCAGACAACAAATAACCATAAGGACCAAAAGCCTCACTTGAAATGATTTTCCCCTGGTAACTCAATTCCCCTTATGAGTTGGGTTTGCCATGCACCTTACTCATAACCAAAACATCAAGTTCTAAAAATACTAGCTCTGTTCAACCGCGAATATTTCCTAGGAAACAAGACGCAAAAAAATAGAACCTCCTCTGATACAATTTTGTCACTAACCAAGATGGGTCATTATCCAAATTGGTGCCTAACCCGGTCCGTGGTAAGGCCTGAAGGGCGTTCCCAATCCCCACGGACTGGAAAATAGTACCATGAATCAATGTAAGACATTTGGGAATAATTATATCATTTAATGAAAGTAAAATAAATAAAAATAAATAAATAAACTAAGAAAAATAAGAAAATACTAGCAGAAGGAAATAAAACAAGGATGTCTAGCTATACATGCATCCATGTTACCCTATGGGTCACCACCAAACATAGAAACATGCTCTCTACAAGAGTGATCCATAACTAGAACCTAAAACTAAAATGATAAAGTAGACATGATCACCTAAATGCCTAATAGGAACAAAAAAATACAACAATTACCTTTTACCTCTCTTTTAATAATAAATACAATCATTCTAGTTTGAAAATAAGAAATAATAAAATAATTTTTTCCTTATTTTCTTATTCAACTCAAAAGTTTACATTTTTAAGGAAAGAGATTCTATTCCACTATAATTTTTCAAAATAGTTTCCAAACATGCATTAACATTCCAAAATGAAATGAAAATAGGTCAAGTCAAAGACATGGATTTTTCAAAGAAGGAAAAAAACTCGAAGTAGTGAAAATTATATTCATTTCACAAACACCGTGTCATAAATGAGCACCATGGTCAATCCCTATAGGTAACTAGCACCAGTGGGACCCTATGAGACTCATAACTCAGTGAAATGTGGTATAAAAACCATGTCCAACAACATTCTCATGCACAAGCCACCAGTATGGAAGAAATCCATAACCTAGTGGTCTCCGATCATCATCCATGTTCAGTTAGTGTTATAAGAATCAATCCAGCTAGACAAAATCAGGACTAACCACTCCATATCATCTAGCGTACTAGTCCTAGTCAACCCACCTAGATACACCGGGTTACCATGTACTCCATTTCAAATTGTGGTGTGGTTTTATCAAACGAACATAAATGTACATACCAATTTCTTTATCCAAAACCAATTAAACCGATCCCCACAATTCTCCCTCCTTAATATCATTCCCCCTCATTTACATCACACAATTCATAATCCTCACCACTAGGAAAAAATCACAAACCACATTCTAAAACTTGTATCACATTTATCAAACCAGGGGGGAATGCCTCAAGAGGGGTTTTAAAATTTCAAAAACCATACTCAATGTGAAAAAAGAGCCTTATTGCTTTATAAGGAATTTTAGCATTATAGAAAAAATTGTTTCTAAACACCTTTAGGTTCCAAAAATCATTTAAAAGTACACTTGCTCCACCAAGGAACCATGTATTTAAAACTATCTTAAAACCACACATACAACGTGGTAATACTTTTAAGAAAATCAAAATTTCATTATACTTTAACAACAAAAACCAGCCTAAAGGCCACAGATCTTTGGAAATACCCATTTCATGTTCAAAACATCTAGGAAACAACCTTTAAAGATGCACAATCATTTACATATATACCTATAAATATAATTATATATATTTCATATACATTTCATATAAAAGTAAGATACATTCTTTTTAAAACATGACCAAGAAAAAATGGGAGTTTTAATTAATGATAAAGTCATAGGGAACCTACCATTTGGTGGAACCAAACTGAACATTCGGCCCTTGGTGCTTTCTAACTAAAAGATGATTCTCCCCCAATAAGAATGTGCACTTTCAAATACATATAAGGATACCTAGACCCTATGAACAAACTCACATGTCCATGAAAGTGAGCAAGGGGATCCTTACAAATATACTTATATGTATATACTAGTCACGACTCACCTATGTATGTATTTTCATATATATACATGAGAACACCAAGCCCCATACATGTATATTCACTGCCATGGACGACTATACATGTAACAAGGGAACCCCCCCCCCCCATATATATATATATATATATATATTTCTATGTACACGCAGGAAAGTCACCTTAGATTCGGTGACTCGAAACCACTAAGTAGGAACCACACACTACATATATAATTTAACAAATCAATAAAACAATTTACGAAACATAGCAGAATTAGAACCACAATAATTTACACCAAAACACTATTTAATCCCAAACTCACAGTAAATCCATTTTAAAATAAATTTTTCACCACATATATAACTCCTAAAACTCATTTGAAAATATTAAAAGAAAATCACCTAATCAATTTACATGTTTCCAAAGGCCAAGTCCCTTCTAAAATCCACACCAAAACCAATGTCAAATTTTCAAATATGATTTTAATCATTTAAATAGTGTAAAATTCATATTAAATGGTGAAAAACATAACCATAAATCCTAGACAATCCACTTTAAAAACATATGCACACTAAAACTCTTTCTGAACAAAATCTACACCTCTCTCATAATTTAATAAATCATTTAAAAAGTTTATAAAGAAATTCCAAGAAGAACCACTTGTACTTACACTAGAAACGTACCAGATTTCATATCAATGATCCAATTTAAAACCATCCGCACATCATAAACAAGGTAAAACATGATTCACATCATTAATATAACTGAAATAAACCATTTACACAACTTATAAAACATCATAATAATAAATAACAAGGCTTTACACAAAAGAGTACCCAAATTCACATTGAGAACAAATTTTCATGATAAACGTATAAAAACTTCTTTCTAAATCTAGTTTCACACCACTTTCACTATTTTCTAAATCATTAGAATAATTTATAAAACGTTTCAAGATGCTCAATAAGTGTGAACACTTGAAATACACTAAATTTCTTTAAAAATAGTTTCATGATATACGCATATCAAAACATTTTAAAAACATCTTTCGCTTCCCAAATATAAACCATATAACCCATATAAATACTCATAAAAAATTTTTAAATTCATCAACATAAATGTTCAAGCATGGAACCACCTACATTGAGTGTCGAAAAATTTAACACTCATTGCAAAACATCAATCGCACACCAAACACACAACATATAACCCAAGGTGAACCTTAATTCAAGAAATTGACCCAAAAATAAAAGTATAAACCTACAACACATAAAATACAAATCCAAAATTCTACAAAATGTATGAAACAAGCTACTGGATTAGAATGAACCTTCAGTGAGGGAGAGGGAGGCTGGTCGAGTGAGATAGAGGGTGTCGGAGGTGAGTCATATCAGAAATCCGATTGAGATGGGGAAAGCAACATGAGGGAGGGGCCATGTGGCATGGTTCAGTGCGAGGCACTACTGTGTGGCGCGATGTAGGTCATCAAAAAGGTGCTCGAGAAGTGAAAGGGTGCTTTAATGGGTCATTAGGGCGTGGCTTCACTGGATAGGGAGATTGGAAGGGAGCATCGACCACAAGAGAGAGTGAAACACACAAGGGGGTTTAGGGGGTAGGGTTTTTGTGATACAAAATGTGGGGAAGGAAGAGAGAAACAAGGGAAAAAAGAAAAATTAAATTAAACACAAAAAATGTAAATCAATTCAAATGATAATAATAATAATAATAATACGATAATAATAAACCTAATAATCTAAATAATAATAATATTTATGATAATCAACTAAATAAAATGCTAATAATAATAACATTCTCAATTAGAATATTATCTGAGGTAATAATAATAATTTTATCAAATTACATTAATAATAAAATTATTATTAAAACTATTCTGGATTCATTTTATTTTTTTCCTTATTTTATTGGGTTTCCAATTTATCATTATTTTTATTAATTAGTTAATTAACTATGCACCGGGCATATCGCACAATGATTTAGAAAAGCCATGGGGCTTCAACCATGCCGTGATCTTGCGTCAAGCACTAACATTCATGAAACCATTATTTAGAAGAAAAAATGAAAAAAATCAATTGGTCTCAACCATTAACTCAACAAATTATTTCAAATCCAAATAATATAATAAAATTTAACAATCTCAAAAGTCTAGGTGTGACCCAAAAACTAGCCCGAAGGCCCAGTGCAGCATCATGCATACATCATGCCTATGTCACTACCTTCCTGCATCATTTCTGCATCACTGATTTCCCGTGTCTTGCCTACATCACTTCCTAACTGTGCCATGCCTATGTCATTGCCTGCATCATGCCTGCATCACCGCCTACCAATAGAAATTCTCTCCCACCTAGATTTTAACTCAGGTCTGATGTAGGATTACAAGGAGCCTTTTACCACTCAAGAAATCCCCCCAACTGCAATGTGTTATTTGGGCAATGAGATATTAGTGGGTGTCAAACCACACATGTATTGGGCCCCACCAAACATAGCTGCACCACATGCCCCCATCTAATTTTGAGTTTGGAAGGACTAAAACTTGAGGAAGTTCTATTGTCAGGGAGTGGATACCTTAAATGAAACCACTAATCCAGCTGTAGTTGACGAATATATTATTTGGGTAATGAGGTATAGGTGGGTGGAAAACCACACCATTCCTAGGCCCAACCCACCACCTGTGCTCCAAACATCCCAGTAAAATTTTGAGTGTGGAAGAACTTGAAACTGATCCAGTTCTATTTCCAGGGAGTGATCACCTTACATTGTATAACTAACCTAACCCCGGTTGGTAAACGTGTTACTTGTTGAAATAGGTATAGGTGGGTTCCACATCATGCATATCATGGGCCCAACCCACAACCTTTATGCCTCACACATGAAGATAATTTTGATTATGGAAGGACTCAAACCTGATCTTAATCTATTTCCACGGAGTGTCTACCTTACACAACACCACATATTATTTGGGTAATGAGGTATATGTCAGTTCCACACCCTTCTTATCCTGGGCCCAACCCACCACCTCCATTCCACATGACCACACCTAATTTTGAGTGTGATAGGAACAATGGTCTTATAAACATTGTTAATAAAACATATGGTCTAAGGAACCATATTAATATAAAAAAGTACATAAATAAAACGGTAGAGGGATTTCAATATTAAAAACACCACCAGAAAAAACAATATCATCCAGTCATATTATTTTAATTCTTCTTCCCCTTCCTCGGGAGCCACACCAACCTCTCGGGTACCTTCCTCTCTTCCACTACTTAGGAGCCTGCCAAGAATCTTCTAGATAATCAATGGATGACCCATCATCCTCATCACAAGGCTCAATATATTGACCTCTAACGTAAATATTTAAAGATCCATCATGAGAGTTGATCCTTTCAACATGAATTTTACAAAATTCCTCTCAGAAAACATACCTGTTATTAGACATCTTTAGAATTTCATGTAATGAAAATGTACCAGAGTTTGGTGGGAATGTACATGCATATCCAAGACCATCATATATGTCCTTGTGTGCTCCCTTTTTTTCCTCTACAACAGCTCCCGTCTTATCATCTATAGCGGTGGTTCCCTATGGGTTACTTGGTGATATACCTCCACATGCACTAAATTTTTTTAATTGAAAATAGGAAAATGACAATATTCTGGATCATGTCTAAGTGTATTACCTTCATTTTCGTTCATTCTTCAATCAATGTATCTAGATCCAATTCCTCATTAGGGAATTTTAGTGTGTGAGAATTACCTTCCATTGAATCTTTGGAAACATCAAGCATGGTATGGACCTACTCCACCACCATGGGCTGTGTAATAGCATCTAAGAAAGATCATTGAGGTTCACCATTAATAAATATATTATCTTCCAAAACTTATTTTTTAGATGGATACATCCATATCCCAAATGTGAAAATGGTTTCTTTCCCTTACTGTTTTAGTTTTCAAAAAAATCCCCCTCTAAAAGATCAATTGGGTGAGGTTATTAATCAATCGACATGTCACGAACCAGCCTGGGTACCTTGGTAACACAATATCTAAGCCGACCCTCACATACCCCGAAGGGTGTTCCCGATCCCCACGGGTGGGCGACTAGCACTTGGCATCACAAAAAATGCAAGGGGGAATGATTTAGCCACAAGAATGCAGAAGTAAAAGAAACAAGACAATATGAAAACAAAAGAAACTCCACTAGGAGTAAAGTACTAGAATATAAAGAGGCCTAAAAATCCCAAAGTACTGCATCCCAAGTACTAAAAAAATGGGAAAATAGCCCCAAGTTCCCTAAGGACACAACTCACCAAGACCAAAGATCAACAACTGGATCCACCTCCAAGAGGACCCTTCCATTCGCTCGATCGAGGAAGAAGATAGTATACAAACACCTGAAGGAAAAAATAGGGTGTGAGCCTAATCCTAGTAGGATACCACCAATGATTCAGTAATAGATTCCAAATATAGATTATCCAAAGAAAAGATTTCAATTTTCAAATAAACAGGTTTGGAAACTCAAAAGAATATTTTAACAAAACATGCAATACATGTTCAATGGATGGAAAAAATCACTTTAATCAAAGGCATTACAATGATTGAATATTTCTAAAATAATGGCTTAAGAAAAAAATTTATATAATATAGTTTATATAAATTCAGTAGGAATGTAAAGAAGTTCAAAAGCATTGTCATACATTTATATCTCAAATATAAATAAACTAGTGAGCAACATGGTCATCTGCCAAAAGGTACAATAGTATTAACCAGTTATAGGATTTCACACTCTCTATGTGAACTCAGCAAAATGTGTATACACACGTCCCTATGACACTGGCTAAAGGAGAATCGTCACCAACCCGTCGGGGATGTGACCCACTGTAAGTATGTTTTAGAACGTTTTCGTAGCATAGAGTGTATCCAAATAACTCACCAACTACGTAAGTCTTGCATGCGCTCTTACATGATGGGCGAACTATTTTATGAATGTTTAAAATATAATCAATCCCATTCTTCCATTTCAAAAGTTCCAATTTCATTCCATTTAAAACAAAACCATGTTTTATTCAAAATATGCCTCTTTCACATGATAAAACCAATGGGTTTCTATCAAATCATTTTAAGACATTTTCACCATTTTGAAATCCATTCAAAACCAATTCCATCATTACACAATTTATTCCCACAATTAAATTCAAAAATTTAATCAAAATAATTTCCATAAAATCCATAATTTAAATTCAACAATTTGAATCGTCCAATTTCCCTAAACACACCCAATTCAATGGAATTGGGGTTTTCCAAATTTCCATGTCAAAACCATTTCAAATATCTTGATTCACTGGAATTAAGTTTTTATCAGTTTAATTGAAAGAAAACATGAAAAATTGATTTTAAATAAACAATTGAAATAAATCAAGAAAATACAATGATAATAAATTTGGAAAGTTGAGATAGAACCACCAACCTCTATTTACTGACAGGAGTTACCCCAATGAGAAACCATAAAAACTGAGCGGCAGAAGGATGCCGATCAAAATCTGGTTCTAATTCCTTAAATCAAATTAAGATCAAAGGAATCAAGATCTTGCAAAACTAGATCTAGATTAAAAATCCAAGATCTATAACTCAACTCATAGGTTTATATCCATGGAAGAAAAAGAAATCTCCAATGAAAAGATCAAGGAAAGATAGAGGAATAAATGATAAACACAATGGGATGAAATCCACTTACCAAGAGGAGAAATGATCTTTTATCCGAGCCTTCAATCTCAAATAAATATGTTCATATCTCCTTGGAGTCTCTCTAGGAGGCTTTGGAAAGACCTAAAATGATTCAAGCCCGATCCAAGTTCGAAATTATGGAAGTCTTGGGGGTTCAGGTGGTTTTAAAAGAAAAAATCGGAATTAAAAACCCCACGCATAGTTTACCTGGGTAGAGGCGCACAGTTTGTCAAACCATGCGCACACCATGCATGCCTCACTATCCAGAGATACACGGTCCACATGGTTTGGTCGCACAATTTTTCAACCCGTGCACACACCGTGCGTACCTCTCTGTCTAGTGATGCTTGGTTGGCACGGTTTAGTCCCACGGTTTGTCAAACCATGAACAAACAGTGCACAAGACATTGCCCTTTTGTTTTACTTAAAAGTCATCCAAACGCACCCTCAAGTCACTACTCCAAAACAGAGGTGCTTAGAAACATCAAAAGTACATGGAAACATAATGTGATGTTACAACATCCCAGCCATAAAGTCTTTCTGTCCCCATAAATCCTATGAAGAAACCTCCACCTCAAAAGGATGAGGCCACTAATCTCTCATTAGTGTGTCATTTTCCCACATCTCATGAGAATCAGAACCTTGTTTCCATAGTACACGGAACAGAGGTATCGTTCTCCCACGAAGTACCTTGGTCTCATAATCAACAAGCCTGACTGGTCATTCAGTAATAGATAAATATGGTTCAATCTAAAGATCACTCCACCTCACAAAATGAAATAGATTAGGGAGATACTTTCACAGCTACAATACATGGAACACATTATGTATCGAAGAAATTTCTGGTGGTAGATCTAGAAGGTGAGCAACTTTCCCCACAAAAACAATAACCTCAAAAGGTCCCACAAAATGAGTATCAAGATTCCCTTGCCTCCCTAGCCGTCAATGGCCCAATCAGGGTGAAACATTCAAGAACACCTAGTCACCAACTGAGAACTCTAAAGGTTTACGATAGCGATCAGCATAAGACTTGTACCGACTCTGTGCTATCAAAATTCTCTGACGAATCAACTAGATCTTAGATTTCCTCTCTTGGACCAAACTCGGTCCTACCAACGAGATTTCACCAATCTCCGACCAACATAAAGGATATTTACAAGGACAACCATACAAATCCTCAAAAGGAGCCATTTTGATCGCAGATTGATAACTGTTGTTATAAGAAAACTCAAATAGACCCATATGAACATCCTAAGACCCACCAAAGTCAAGAACACAAGCGCGAAGCATATCCTCAAGGATCTAAATAGCTCTTTCTGTCTGGCTATATGACTGTGGATGGTAGGCCATGATCAAACGAACCTGAGATCCTAGTGCCTCTTGAAGGAATCTCCAAATACGATAAGTAAACCGAGGATCCTTATCAGATACTATAACAGATGGAACTCCGTGCAAACAGAAAACCTATTTCACATAGACATTTCACAACTCTTCAAATTTGGTTGTATCTTGAATAGGTATAAAGTGAGCTAACATGGTCATCCTGTCGATCAAAACCCATATCACATTCTTCTTCCTCTAGGTTTGAGGTAACCCAACCACAATGTCCATAGAGATTTCATCCCTCTTCCTTGTATGGACAGGAAGTGGTTGTAGTAAACCTGAAGGTTTCTGGTGCTCGACTTTCACCTTCTGGCATGTATAGCAATGAGATACGAACTCAGAAATGTCTCGTCTCATACCTGGACACCAGAACTATCGCTGCATGTCATAGAACATCTTCATGGATCCTAGGTGTACATCCCACAGAGAGTTATGGAAACCCCCCATCACATCCTCCCTTGTCGCTAATGGCAAAACGTAACAGTTTCGATAACACAGAACACCCTATTTGGAGAACAACCACTGGGTGTCAGTCCCCCCACCATAAATAGAGTCTTTAATGCTATGGAATTCATTATCCAGTTTTTGTTCCTGAAGAATTAACTCGAGGATAGAAGAAGTCAACTAAACACTGGCTAAAGAAACTTCATTCCCCTTCTACTGAACTCTAATATGTAACTGATTAAAAAGAGCCATCCAACTCCACTCTTTGGAAGATTATTTCACATCCTATGATGGAAGTTTACTTCTTAACACATCTAAAAATACATTTCCTTTTCCCGAAGTATATGCAATGTCAAAGTCGAAATATTGCAGGTACTCCACCCATTGTCTTTGGCGGAGATTCAAATCTTTTTGAGAGAAGATATAACTCAAGCTCTTGTGGTCTGAATACACAGTAAAACTTTCTCCATAAAGGTAATGTCTCCAACACTTTTGTGCATGAATTATAGCTGCATGTTCAAGGTCATGGGTGGGATAGTTCTTCTCATGAGGCTTAAGCTTACGTGACCCATAGGCAACAAGAATATTACCCAACATGAGTACACACCCAAACCTGAACCCGATGCATCACAGAAGACCACATAACCTATCCCAGCCTCAGGAAGAGTTAACACCGGTGCAATAGTTAAAAGATGCCTTAGCCCAACAAAATAACTCTGACATTAATCAATCCAGGAAAACTTCACTCCCTTTCGAGTTAGAGAAGTCATTGGAGAAGCTAACTTTGAGAAGTTTTTAACAAAACAGTGATAATATACTACTAATCCCAAGAAGCTCCAAATCTCAAAAGCATTTCGTGGTTGTTCTCAAGTCATAACAGCATTCACTGTTTCAGGATCAACAGATATTCCTTGTTCTGACATGACATGTCCCAAGAATTTCACTTCCCGAATCCAGAAATTGAACTTTGAAAGCTTGGAATAAAGTCGGTGATTCCTTAGAAGACTTAGAACTGTTCTCAGATGATGCACATGATCCTCCTAAGACATGGAGTAGAAAAGAATTTCATCCACAAAGACTACAACGAATGTATCTAGATACTCATGGAAAACCTTGTTAATAAAATCCATGAAAACTGCAGGAGAATTTGTTAGGCCGAAGGGCATAACAAGTTACTCATAATGGCCATACCTACTCCGAAATGTAGTCTTATGAACTTCAGATTATTTTATCCTCAACTGATGGTAACCAGATCTAAGATCAATTGTTGAAAACCACTTTACCCCTTTAAATTGATCCAAAAAATCATCAATTTGTGGTAACGGATATTTGTTCTTTATCATAACTCGATTGAGCTTTCAATAATCAACACACAAGTGAAGATAACCATCAGCCTTCTTGGTGAAGAGAACTAGTGCTGACCAAGGTGACACACTCAGGCATATAAAACCATTCTCAAGAGGATCGTCTAACTGAGACTTCAGTTTTTTAGTTCAGCTGGAGCCATTCTGTAAGAGGGAATAGAAACCCGTTGAGTACCAGGAAATAAGTCAATAGAAAAATCAACATCTCTTACTGGTGGAAAACCAAAGAAGTCTGAAGGAAACACATAGGGAAACTTAGTGACGACTGGAGGAAGATCACCACACATTGAATCTCTCTCCAGATCAGAATCAAATACTGATATAACCTTCCCCAATTCTGGATAGGAGGGTCCGACTCTTCTTGACCTTGGGTCCCACTCTCCTTGAAAAACAAGGGGTACACCACTGGGTGTAGTATGTTAAACCCGTCGAAGATAACAATCGATCCAGGATTTATTGGAAATGATCCTATCCATCCAAAAAATGACATCCAAATATTTCATGTCAATAACCAAGAAACTCCAAGCATGATCAACATCTGATAGAGAGAAGACACAAGCAAGACTATGGAGAAACTTCTCTCTTATTACACCAAGGGGTGTAGTAATATCCATCGCACAAGATAAAATTTCCATAGTTAGATTAAAAATATTAACAAGATGGGTTGAAATAAAAGAGTGAGATGCACTAGTATAAAAAATAGCTATCACTAAAGACGAAGCTATAGTAATGGTACCTCTCACAGTTGCAGGACCTGCATCAGCTACCTCTGGAGACTCTTCCACTACGTAAAGAAGCTTCGTTCCAAATACCTATGGCTAGAACACTTTTATATGTGAAGCATTTGATTGCCCTGTAGTATTTGGATGTACTGATGATCCTGTTCCACTATGCGGAGTAGAGAAGTGATGGAAGAATCTCTGTAGGTGTCCTAAACGTCTGTATGAGATACAGTTCTTAGGTGCCTCAGTGAAAACCCTCTTAGAATTTCCTAACTTTACATACTGATAGCAAGTCAAAGAAGCCCCTCCTTTTGCTATCGGAGGTCTGGAATGACTCTGTTGTTGAGAACTACCATGAGAAACGTCGTGCTTCTGTTTTCCTTTAAAGGCACCAACATTTCCACTAGGAGGGAAAATAACCTCTTTCAACCCTTACTTTCCTGCCAAGTCCATCTCAACCATCATTTCTTTATCCAGCACATCAGTATAAGTGGGTACCTTTAGTAGGAAAACCTGAGAAAAAATATATGATCGAATCCCCAACTTGAATCGTCAACCCTTCATCCTCTCATTTGATACAATCTCAGGAGAAAACTGTACCATCTCAGAAAATTTATTTGAGTACTCCATCACTGTTTTGTTGGCCTACTCAAGCTTGAAAAACTCCACAGCCTTGGCCAACACCATTGATTCTGGATAGAACTGTTTAGTGAAAAGAAACCTAAAGTCTTTCCATTCTAAACCCAAATGTTTCCCAGCTGTCACCATTATGTGCCACCATCTCCTACTTGGTCCCTCCAGTACAAAGGTGGCACAATTCACCTTGATCACCTCAGGTGTCTCTAAGGACCTAAACAAAAGTTCAATCTTACTCAACCATTCCTCAGCATGTTGAGGGACAATGGATCCTTTGAAAACTAGTGGCTTCTGGCATAGGAATTCTTAAGAATGAATTCATAGAATATCACTATGAGGATATGTAGCTGGAGTCCGAACATGAACTAGAGGTGGTGCATGTCCCAGAGCATGGACAGTGTGAACAATCACCACAACCAAACTCCTATTCACAAGAGGACTCACTTGTTGATGTTCAAAATTAGCCTCTTTATGGATCTGAGCTCCACGTCTTCTCAGAGGGATGATGCTACACATCATAAAAAGACATATATTAACACCCAAACAGAGTAAGAAGGAAAAAAATTCTTAAAATAAGGGATAAAAAGATTTTGATTCTACTATATCCAAATCAAAACAGGGAAAATTATAGAACTAATCCACAAGTCGTATTTCCGTAACCAACCCTGGTGACTTAAGGTTCATTGTGGTGAGAGATGGCTAGACACTCAATCACAAATACCTCCTAAGTCCTAACAAGAAAACTCAAATGCATACTGTCATCAAGGAAAGATGCTTAACCTTTCCTCTGATACAACTTTCTCACAAACTAGCCCGGGTACCCTGGTAACCCGATAACTAAACCGACCCGGACATAGCTCGAAGGGTGTTCCCGATCCCCATGGGTCAATGACTAGCACCCGGAATCACACTACATGCAAGTGGAAATGTTTTTTCCACAAGAATACAGAAGAAAAGGAAACAAGACAGTATGCAAACAAAAGAAACTCCACCGGGTGTAAAGTACCAGAATACAAAGAGGCATAAAAAGACCAAATTACTACATCCCAAGTACTAAAAAATTGGAAAAATATCCCCAAGGTCCCTACGGACACAACTCACCAAGAACAAAGATCAACAGCTTGATCCACCTCCAAGATGACCCTTCCCATCGCTCGATCCTAGATGAAGAAAGTTTACAAACACTCGAAGGAAAAAGTAGGGTGTGAGCCTAAGCCTAGTAGGATACCACCAAAGATTCCATAATAGATGCCAAATATAGATTATCCAATGAAAATAATTCAATTTTCAAATAAACAAGTTTGGGAACTCAAAATCATATTTTAACAAAAAATGATATACATTTTCAAATGATGGAAACAATTACTTTAAGCAAAGGCTTTACAATGATTGAATATTTCTAAAACAATGTCTTAAGAAAAACATTTATATAAAATAGTTTATATAAATTCACCAGGCATGTAAAGCAGTTAAAAATCATTGGCAGGCAATTATATCTCAAATATAAATAAACAAGCGAGAAACATGGTCATCTTCCAAAATGTACGATAATATTTACCAGTTATAGGATTCCACACTCTCTATGTGAACTCAGAAAAATGTATATACACACGTACCTATGACACTAGCCAAAGGAGACTCGTCACCAACCCGTCGGGGATGTGACCCGCCGCAAGTATGTTTGAGAATGTTGTTGTAGCATAGAGTGTATCCAAATAACTCACCAACTACCCAAGTCTTATATGATCTCTACATGATGGGTGAACTATTTTAAGAATGATTAAAATATGATCAATACCATTCTTCAATTTCAAAAGTGCCAATATCATTCCACTTAAAACCAAAATAGGTTTTATTCAAAACATGATTTTTTCACAAGATAAAACCAATGGGTTTCTATCAAATCATTTTAAGCCATTTTCACCAATTTTAAATCCAATCAAAACCAATTTCATCATTACACAATTTATTCCCACAATTAAATTCAAAAATTTAATTGAAATCATTTCCATCAAATCCAGAATTTAAATTCAAAAATATAAATAAGCCAATTTCCCTAAACACACCCAATTCAATGGAATTGGGGTTTTCCAAATTTCCATGCCAAAGCCATTTCAAATATCTCGATTCACTGGAATCGAGTTTTTATCAATTTAATTGAATGAAAACGTGAATAATTGAATTTAAATCAATAATTGCATTAAATAAAGAAAATACAATGATAATCAATTTGGAATGTTAGGATGGAACCACCTACCTTGATTTATTGACGGGAGTTAGCCCAATGAGAAACCCCAAAAATCGAGTGGCATAATGACACTGATCAAAATATGGATCTAAATCCTTAAAACCAAAATTAAGATCAAAGGAATGAAGATCCTGAAAAACTAGATCTAGATTCACAATCCTAGATCTATACCTCAACTCATTGGTATAGATCCATGGAAGAAAAGGAAATCTCCCAAGAAAAGATCAAGGAAAGATAGAGGAATAAACGAGAAACTCAACAGGATGAAATCCACTTACCAGGAGGAGAGCAGATCTTCAATCCGAACCTTCAATATCAAAGAAAGATGTTTGGATTGCCTTGGAATATCTCTAGGAGGCTTTGTAAAGACCTAAAATGAGTCAAGCTCGAGCCAAGGTCGAAATTATGGAAGTCCCGGGGGTTCGGGTGGTTTTAAAAGAAAAAATAGGAATTAAAAACCTCACACATGGTTTACCTGGGTAGAGGCGCACAATTTGTCAAACCGTGTGCACACCGTGCATGCCTCACTATCCAGAGATACCCAATCCTCACGGTTTGGTCAGATGGTTTGTCAAACCATGTGCACACCATTCATACCTCTCTGTCCAATGCTTCTTGGTTGGCACCGTTTGGTCGCACGGTTTGTCAAACCATGCGCAAACCATGCACAATCCATTGCCCTTTTGTTTTACTTAAAAGTCACCCAAACGCACCCCCCAAGTCACTACTCTAAAACAGAGGTGCCTAGAAACATCAAAAGTTCCTGGAAACATAATGTGATGTTACAAAACAACTAATTTTCATGATGAATTTCAAAATCTGAAGTTGGTTTTATCCCAACCTGAGAGCCTTCAAAGGTATAGGTTACCACTACCTTCTTACCTTCATCTATCCTAGCACCTGTGAAGACCCCAACAAGTGCTTCCTCCTTATCAACATTACCAATGGAATCATCCCAAACCACTTTTATAGTCTCAAGTTGATTATTCCCTTGAGAGTTCCTAGTGTTCATCACAAGTTGTCCTTCTTCAGCCTCATGTCTCACCAAATAAGGTGGAGGATTTATAGGGGCACTAGAGCCAATTACAACCTGCATCTTGAATTTATAGGTCTCTAGACAATGAATAATTCTATGACAGTTTTCATAGGATGAATTTCAATGATATTCTTCCAGATAATGACTAATATTATTCTATCAAGATAAAAGTTAGGCAATTTATCAATGATAATATCAATCTCAATTCTCAACTCATCAAAAATAAGAATAACATTTTCAGTCAAGGAAGAAAGATGGTCAACCCCAACTAAAACTCTGTCAAAGTTACCAAACCATGCCTTCTATATTTTTTTGGGAAATTTAATGGGCTCCCCCACTACTGACGTAATGTACAAAATGATCTTGGGGTTCTAAAGATCCATTTAAGGCCAGGGACGAAAATCCATGATTGTGTAATCAAATTGAAAACCTTCTTGGTGTTAAAGAAGGGAACCCAACCTTGTATTTAATGAGTACCTGACTTTAGGGAGACCGAAGCCAAGAACCGTGCCTTAGATTTCATCTTAGATGATGGGAAGACACCGTGGAATTGTTTTCTCCTATGGATGTCATAATCTATTCACCGAAGCCCCAAATTTGGGTGAGAAACCTCTATAGGACTTCAAAACTCCATAGTTTGTCACACTGTTGAATCAGGTGACCAATATCTATGTGTTCATACTTATTGAGATGAGCCACTTGGATCAAGTGATTCGCCTCCACCAGGACCATCGATCAATTTTTTTGATCCTTTGGGTGGAAAACAAGTAATTTCCTTTGAGAGTAGGGAAAAGTTTTCGATTGATAACATCCTTTTCTGGAGCGATAATCGACCTCATGAACTTTGAATCATATATAGGATGTTCCCTAGTTTCTACCGCATCCTTCAAGGTATTAGATACCTAAAATAGCAAACCACAGGAGCCTCAATCGATACCTCACCAATGAATAAGGTTTTTGAAGATCCATTGATGACCTTTCATGGATCACAATCAGAGAGAACCATCAAATTGGAGTAGAGGATTCCATCAAAATCGAGGGAGAGAAGTTCTCACATGTTACAAACCCATCATCCCAAAAATATTACTATATAATTATAAATACATTTATATAATTATATATACTTATATAATTTTCTATATAAATTAATATGTAAATATATTAAATTAAAAATATAATAATTATATTTATTATTTAAATATATATATTATAATTTTATAATTATTTAAATAAATAAATATTTATTTATATTTATAATGATAATAATACATATTTAAAAAGTATTTATATATTATTCTAAATATATTTATATAATACTAAAAATGGTGTGAACCAAGGACTAAGCCCCTGGCCCCAAAATAAATTTATTAAAAAATTAAAGTACAATAAAAAATGATAAAAAAATGGAAGCATCCACACACAACAAACATATTGAATATTGTACCATAACACAGCCACAATGGAACAAGCACAATAGAAAAATAGTACTATATCCTTCTGCGTCCTCGGGGATGACGTCCCCTCCTCCATTTAGGAGCAACCTAAGTTCCACCCTGATTATTGATTCACATGATTTTGAGGTGAATGTTCCCTTTCCATTTGTTTTCTACCAGTTTCGACCCACGGTCTCACCTTGACACCATTATGTCCTCAAACTTGAATGGTCAGATGATCCAACCCACCTACATGAACCAACATAGAAACCTTTGTAGAAACCATACCCTCCACTATAGAATACCCCCTCTCTGGCATAGGGGTTGTGACAACCCCATCATTTAAAAATTTAGAAGAAATAGATTCTCGTTTATTACACACACTAGACCACTACATACTGTCATGATAAAGTTGATCAAACTCCACCTTTCTAATGGAATCAAGAATTATAAAAAAACTTAACTTTCTATTAACCCATTTAAAGAAAAGACACTGGAGTTCTCGCCTAAGAAGGAGAATGGTCAGATTTTTCAGCACCTACACTAATCAATCCACCATGACTAGCAGCTGCTAGAGCATGACCTGGAGTTTCTGCACTTACCCAATGCTGACCATCAGCCACTTCATCCCCCTTAGGTTTATCTAAATCCCCAACCTCACCCTCACTCACATGTCCAACCAATACATTCATTACTAGGGCCATGTACACATGAACTCTACCATTTTCAGGCAGACAAAAAGTGATATTTGGAGGCACCTTTCTAAAGGCATCATCACCATCATTCACAAATTGTAGAGACTCATCACCAAGACTATCATCAGTTTCATCCCCTCCCTTTGAATGAGTATCCTATATTAGGAAAATAGGCTACTGAAAATCCTTCCCAATATTAATTTAACCACGAGCAAGATACTTCTCCTCAAGGAGCTCCATAGGGTTTCCATCAACATCATTTCTCAACTCATCACATCAATCACACCTATATCCCCATTTCAAATGATTCACATTATTTTTAGTAGCATCAAAAATATTTGGACCTGATTTAACATACTCAGAAAAATAATTAACCAAATCACCCGTAACCACTAACACAAAAAATCATGCTAGTATCGAGTGACATGTTGTCAGCAGTATGAACATTCATAGGTGACCCACTATCATTAATAGGTCTAAAATCCTAATAACCCATCATGGTAACTTTATCCTCAATTCCTTTGTTAACCTTATTCACTATATGTCCATCAAATAAATTAGGCTTAGTCATAGGTAATTTCAATTGACAATATTCGACCTAATTCCCAATCTATTGGAAATTTGAGCACTTCACATATTTAAGGAATGATTACATAACATGCCCAATACAATAAAAATTAAAGAAAAAATCTTTCACAAATTCAAATTCAATATAAATCTCAAACATAAAGTTATTAGCATCCAGGAAAATGGAGAGAAATGAATTAATAGATGATATTAGTGATATAAATAACTAAAATCTTAGTTAAGATTTATATTAACTATATAAAAATACAATTAATTAAATTAAATTGGATTAATTTAAATAAAATAAAATTAAACATACGAAAATATATATTCATGGTGAATAGATTAAATTAAATTTATATTAGGAATGAATAATATTAAAATTTAATAAATACAAAACATACTAAAAATAGAGAGATGCTAAAAAACTATAAATAATATTAAATCAATAAACATACGTTCACACACACATATATATACACATTACAAACATATATATGTACACATACACATCTATACACACAGACACACATATACACATATACCCACATACACATACATACATACATTTATACATGTACATATATTTTGAATTAATTTATATAAATATTAATAAATATTTAAATAAATATATACATTTATAAATTATAGAATTGTTTTAATAAAATATTAATATGTTATATTTATTTTAATTATATGCATGTTTTTCAATTACTATATAAAAATAAACTATTAAATATATTGACCAATATAAATTTAATATTTTTTAATATAAAAATTTATGAAAATAAGATTTTTTTTTAAATCTATATAAATCATATTTTTCTATTATATTTACATATATATACTAATTATTATACAAATATTATTTACAAAAAAATAAATATTTATATATAAATTAAATTACTCACTATAACCTTTATCAATTCTAGAAAGAAGTACTGAAAAATGTGTCACTTTTAGTAGTGCTAAAAAATCATTGATAAATTGGGGACTTTTATCAGTACACAAAAAAGAACTAAAAAATGGTACCCTTATATCAATGATACAGTTTTTACTGATAAAAGGCAACTTTATCATCCCTTTTTTCAAGTTATAATGAATGTCCACCTTTATCCGAAACTTTTTTCTACTATTTTTGAAGGTTAGTATTGGATAAATCACAATCTATGGTAGTGATCGTAGTGATTTAATAGAGTTAGAAGAGTTAATAGTATAATTAGAGTACTTCATGGGAGGATTTATATGACATAATATCTCTCCTTAGGGAGAAACATTGTTATTCTCCATGAAGAGAGATGAGACCATATGATTTTTTGTAGATTACTAAAGTCTTAATTAGAGGACGATTAATATTCAATACCCATTTCTCTGTATAGATAATATTTTTGATTTAATGGGAGGTTCTTAATGGTTTTTAATGGATTATTTTAGATATAGGTCTAATCATATATGGGTGAATTTTATTAATGTATTGAAGATAGTGTTTGTGATTTGGAATAGGTTATATGAAAATGTTAAGCTATTTGGTGTGAAAATGTCCAAAAAATTATAATATCCATGATGAAGAAAATATTCCACCCATACAAGGAATTTTATTATTATTGTGTTTATTTATGTTCTGTTAGTGTACCTCTAATATCAAGATGAATATAAGGGTTATCTAAATATTGTATTGACTATGCTATCAGAGCATCCATGGTAAATAATATTTTCAAAATGTTACTTATGGATCAATTTGTTTATGTTTTTGGGAAACATTTTTAGGCTAGTTTTTAGAAGATCTAGTAAAGGTAGAGGTTTTGACATCTTAGGATGTTCCTGAGAATGTGTTTAATGTTTTTAGTTTACTTATTATATAAAAATTTTTCCAGAGATTTATCTATGATTTTTATTACATTACGATAATGATGACTTCACTAAACATGAAGTAATTTAATTTTTAGTGGAATGGGAAGTGTGATTTATCTTTTCAAGATGTGTAGATAATATTACTTATAGTAATGATATAAAATTTACATGATCCGTGTATGTTATACCTAGTGTATTGTGATTTCATCATTATGTTTATTCCTTGGGTGTGGGTCTATAATATATTTTTATGAATGGTAATCATGTATTAGCTTATAGAACCCAAAAAATAATACCATATAAGGCAAAAATACATATTCCATGATAATGAATTTTTTGTAGTTCTATACACTTTATAGTATTTATAAAATTATATTTTCACTGAGATATTTTTTATCATAATAATCATAATATCATGAAATATATTTTGTCATAAAATAGTTTGAATATCTATTATAATATTATGGTAGTTCCACATGTTATTTTAGAATTGAAATTAATGTGTTTTCTATCTTAGATACATTATGATATAAATATCATTTAGGGAAAATTGGTTTTGGACTCACTTCATGCAACTCTTACTCTAGTTAACTGGGTAAAAGAAGCTATGGTAGTCATGCATGGTTGTATCAGAGTGGGTGAGAACATTAATGATCATAATATCAGATAGTATTAGAATGATAATTTGGTTTTATATCTAAATAAATGGGTTTTATAACTACCCACACGAGGAAAAAGGTGATGTAATAGTTTTATTCTTCATAATTGGTTGTTCATTTTAATTTTCCCATAATGTTCCACAATGTTAAGAGATAAAATATCTTTTTGAGAGTGAAGCAAGGTAAAATGATATCTATATCTTGATTCTATACCTTACAGAATGAAAAGTTCGACTACGAATGAAAACATGGTATATTATGTAACATCTCATTCTAGAATGACCATGAAAACATGGTAAAACATCATATGTGATTAGGTGTGCTCCCTCACTAGTGGATGGAAATTATCATTGAGGTTCTATAGATATCCCTTGATGGGTGACATAAAAAAATTGTCCATCACATCAATATTGAAAAAATAAATTTCTAAAAATTAAATATTATTGAAAACTAAAAATACCAACTCAATAATATCATTATAATATCGTTAAATATCTATATGTTTTAAAAAAACAAGGCTCAGAGATAAAATTCAATTATTAAGGTAATAATATTAATAATAAGGGAATGATAAATTGAAGAAAGTGTCAAAACTATTACACATGTATCTATAATCAATGTACTCACATCCAATATGTCTCTAAGAAACAACTCACATACTATATAGGATTCTATCCTTCATGTCCAATTTTGTATTATAAACTATAAACACAAAGGTATTGTTTGTATAGGGGGTGAGAATAAATTCTCAGTAGAAACCACTATAACCCCTTCCATATAAAAAATTCAATAAGTGATTATATATAAATAGTGGAAATAATAAATTTATTTTATAGTTTTCATTTTCAACAAGAAATAAATTATTAGTTATTTGAGAAGATACCAAAATAAATCATGCATTCATTAGACAATGATGGAACACATAGAATCTCGTATCCAAAATCATGACTAATTTCAATATTTTATACTAAATAAAAGGAATAAATCATGTTTTATGGAAAAATCATTTTATTATATAGATTATGTAGTTGAACATGCCTTTTTAGACCTTTAATTTGTGTCTTTTAGGTGCTGAATATATTGGATGGAGGTTGAAAAAAGGAAGATGGAGTTGAAGTAATAATTTAAGTTGGTGGATTTTATTATAGCATGACCATATGTATTGAACCTAGATGAGTTGTATAGAGGAAATGGTTATTATAAATTCTAGTGAATCATACCATGGAGAGTTGAATCATAGTGTGGATTATGTATTGTTACATAGGGGAGGAGCTGTGTGATTTTATTTCACTTTGATATGATGTTGATATCTAGTTGTAGTGTGATTTACATATATATATATGGTATGATTTATATCAATTTGGGCATGGGGCTCTATAGATTTATTTAATATAGATGAATATCTTGGTTAATCTGATATGAATCCTTATTATTCTATCTGACACTCATTTGGACTCTATGATTCATAGGATATCACACTACGGTTTTCATATCATAGGTATGTTATGGCATGATGAAACCTATCACATCATGATAAATTTCTTCTATAGAAATTATAATGTCTATCCTTAACCTTAAATATCTCATATTACCCCAATTTCCTTCAAGCCTTAGGGAACCATTTTTTTTAATTGGAGATATTTATTAATTTTTTAATTGGTTTTGATAATCATCTTTATGTGATCAACCTTGCTATGATCCAAGATGATTTCTCTTCATCTATTTATTTCTATGCATATTAATTATTACTTATGGAGTAAATGAGAGAAATTTTAACTCAGTTTTATTGACCTTTGTTCATAGTTTTGATGTATGTGAACATTTTATAGGATTTTGAGGATCTTCCTTTGGTTTTCCTAATGCATTATTCATGTTTTCACAATTTCATAGGAAAATTTGTAAAATTTGATTATGTTAGGGGTATGAAACTTATCTATTTTACATATATGTAATTTGTTTAATGATCATAATTTTTTTTCTTTGATTGGGTGATGTAGATTTAACTTAACACTATAAATAGTTGGACTAATGAAGATTTAAGGGGAGAAGGTAATTCAAAAGTTCATTATGAAATTAAATTATTTAGCATGTTTTTTAGTGCCTCTTAGTGAATACTTGTGTAATTAATAAGATTTATTACATACTATTGTAATTATTAGACCAACTTATATAAAATGTTAAACACTTAATGATTGTAATGAATAAAGTGTAATGAAGATATAGATTCCATATTAATTTTGTCTTTGTGTGGTATTCTGAATGAATAATAAAATATGTTTTAAAATATGTAGTTAAAGGTGGTTTTATATTATTATACTCACTAAATAAAATTTTTTATATACATTACAAGTTTAAAAACTAGACAATGAGGTAGAAATGGTAAAAAATTAGTGTTATGGGAATCACAGAAAACTAAATCTTTGTTTATTACAAATGTTTTTTACAAATGTAGAAGTATGATTAAAGGGAGTTTTTATGTTGTGATAGACCTATTAATTATAATTTTTCACTATATTTTCCTTTTTACACATTTTTAGTCTTGGTGATGAGTTAGAGTGTCTTGTTTTGGGTAACGGTGTATGTAGATAATATAAACAAAATTTGGGTTGATAATTTGTATCCTTGGGGTTGGTTTGGTATGGCATGTTTAAAGGAAAGTATGCAATGTTTATTCAAGAAAAGTACTGATATTGTGTTGATTAGTTGAGATTAGTATGGTGGTTTTTATCATGTTATTTTGTGGCCATTTATGCATTTATAAGAGATTTTGATATAGTTTCTGTCAAAGTTTCCTCAGATCATTTTTAAAAACTGAAAATAAATTAATGAATGAATGGCTAATCAAATAAAAATGGTGTTATGGATAAATGATGTTTAGTAAATGTTAATTGATGAAATAGTTAAATAATATTTGGTAGCTATGATATTTAAATGATATATGTTAAGTTTATATGAAATTTGAATAATTAATAATGACAAATAAAAGTCAATATTAGTTTAATGGATGGTTTGATATTTAATATAATTAGATAAATTTATTAAGGATGAAATTTCTAAATCATGAATTTGAGAAAGATGATTTTATAAAATTAAAATGTTAGAATTGTAGTGATAATTAAATAAAGGATAAATGTTTTTTTATTTCTATTTTAAATAAATATATAGGTCTCATTTGTTGAATAATGATGGTAGTGGTTTCTGGAGAATTTTAGTAATTATATAATGGATATTGTGGGTAATTATGGTTTTGTTTGGAACAAACCCTTAGTTTGGGATTGTGTTCAACTATTATACTCTTATATTTTCTTGATTATTCTTATTCACCAGCACATGATTCATTTAACCTATCCATTTACCATATTTTTATGTTTAACTTGTTTTTCCCCAACATCTAGGTTATTAAGGGAATGGATAATTAATCTCTCCTAATTCCCTACTCTCCATTCAGACGTATTATAAGTTGTGATGGCTCTCTATAAACACAAAAACATATATATCAATTATAATGGTGAGTGATTATAGTATATATTTATTTAATGGAAATATTTTTGATAGTGAGGTGGTTACATTATAACACCTCGAGATTTAATGATTTTTCTTTTCGAATTAATTTAATCATCTTGATATCTAAAATTTCATGAAAAACCTAAAATCGATTTTTTTATTAAATCACCAATTCATACTTTAATTATTCCCTAAAACATGGTAAGCTAGTGCTTCACATAGTACTCACTTTGATTTCATTACATGCAAAACTGAGTTTCTGTGAAACAACATTTTATTATAATAATTATTTAAATGAGATAATTATAACCTAATAATTAAACTTGGTAGTATGAATAATAATAAATACTTTTTAAATTTTATTTATAATGGTTTCATATAAATAAAACTTATTGATAATGAAATATTTCATTTTTGGAAAATTCATTATATGATTAAAATTATTATTTTATTTAAGGAACATGGTAAGATTGTGCTTCATGCAATACTTACGTGGCTTGCATTACATGCAAAACTGAGTTTCTACGAAACAAAATATTATTATTATAATTATTTAAATGAGATAGTTATAACCAAGCAATTAAACTTGGTAAAATTAATAATAATAAATAATTTTTAAATTTTATTTATAATGTTTTTTATAAATACATCATATTGATAATGGAATATTTAATTTTTGGTAAATTCTTTTTATGACAAAATTATACTTTTTTAAGGAACATCTCATTATGTCTTTTTGTGAAAAACCAAAATAAATAGTTTTCTAAAATCATATAAATTTAATTTGATAAAATAAACTTAATTTTTGAATTTATAATTTAAATATTATCATAGGGTTAATTTTTTTGGTATTTTTCTTAGAAACATAATTTTTAGATTAATAGTGAAAAATATTTAATTTTAATTCAAAAATATTTTTTCATAAAATTTATTTATAAAGTTAAATTATATTTTATGTTGGTTTTAAAGGAAAAATAGATCAATTATAAATCAATTAATCCTATTTTGGCTATTGGAATAATTTTTATATTGAATTTTGATATAACATATTAATTCACTTTTGAACATTCTCACATTAAAATCCTGCTCTCTCACTACGTTTGTGGGCATAACATTAAAATTATTTTTTCAGATTCTGTTAATTTAGTTTCAATAAATGGGATTTTTTTTAATAATTATAATAATAATAATAAAATAATTGCAACTTAAATTTTGACCAAAAATATTAGTGAAAGTGGTTAAAATTAATTACAGCTATGAAGGTAAAATTATGCTTAACTTGGGACTAAACCATAAACTGAAGGGCCCAAATGACATAGAATCTTTTCAAAAACCAATTTAATGGAAATATTTCAGAAATAAACCTTAAGTTATTGATTTTTATAACTTTTGTTTTATGTAAAATCGTTGGTACAGCGAACTTTTTTTTAAAAAATTCCATGTTTGTCCCCTCCCTCCACTTTAAAAAGGCACTCAGCCCTCTCACTTACAAACACCTCTCAAGACACATTGGATCGAAAAATCTCTATCAAAATAGCTCACAAAAATCCATATCCTCAACCTAAAAACCTCAACTTGAGATGAATGCAATCAAAGGAAGACCTTTGGTGGAATCTACAAGGAGTTTCCCAAATAAGAGGTAACATCTTATGTTGAGTTCCTTCATTTTATTTTCATTTCCCACCAACTAAAATATTATTTTGAATGATTATATAATAAATTCAGTATCCTCAATATATTTATATTTTTTATAATGTTTTTTCTACACTTAGACACACTTCTATATAATGGGAGACAAACTTACTATTCTTGTATACGATGAACTACCGCCTCATGAAATGATGTTGTTTATTTTATCTTTCCCACTTATCATGGTTGGGAATTATAATGGAAGATATATTTTTATATTATATATATTATATTTATGATTTATTTATTCCTATTAAACTATTATATAAAAAATACCATCATTCTTTCCATTTTTTGAAAATATGATAATTTCATTTGGGGAAGTGTGGACTACCGCCTCCTAAAAGCGATATGATTTATTCACAATCCACATAGAATGTATTGAGGATGGGTTTAGTGAAATTATATGTCATATAGGATATAAAATTTCTAATTTAAGTATTATGTATATTTATATCTATATAAATTTCATTTACTTTCTTTCTTTCAATACGCTAATTAAAGGGAAACAACGTTAATGCGTGCATACAACCTACTATCTCAAAAAACAATGTATTTCATTTCATATTTAAATATTTCATAGATTATTATATTTACATATATAGTTAATATAAATTATATTCATATAATTTTTTACATTCTTTAAATCATTCTATAAGTATGAGGATATAAAAATTAACAAATTAAGACACATGGAAAAAACAAAGCGGATATTACACGAAATGTAAACATAATAGTGATGTTTTAACAAGAGGTTTTATAAATCCATAATAAACCATATATGATATTATATAGAATAATATGGTTCCATAATATATGTGTAATTATCCTATACTTATTATTATGGATATTTTTACAAGTATGACGAGATCCAAGACATATGTTAATGGAGTTTCATCTCACATTTTTATTTTCGTAAGATTCTTGCCTTATTCGCCACTCAGTTCATTTGTTTGATGTGTATACTGAAAAATGATGTATTATATGATCTATTTAATAAAATTTATGGTTATTTAAATATCCATTTTATCATCTTTATTTCATGGGGGTTATGTTTAAATAGTTACCGAATCAGTAATGTAATTTAGTCTCAATTTTTCTTCTTTGAGAAACATGCCATGTTATGCACTTATATTTTTATATGAGGTGTATATACATCCTTTTGAAATTTTATATCATGAATATAATTTTTCACGATATTTTATGCTTCATTTAATTTGATTCTATCCATTATTATTTAAATTTACCGATGTTGTAATGGTTTATAGCTTCAATCTCATCTCTTATCGAGATTGTTTATGAATATTCTTTAATTGATGAAATTTTATTATCAATATCTCAAAAAATCTCTTTAATTTTATCACCCTCTTGATATGAGTATTATCTCAAATTATTGGAACCATTTTCCCACTATTTCTACTTAAAATAATTAAGAAAAATATTTTATGAAAATTCGACTTTGTTTCTCCCTTCGGTCAGAAATATGTGTTCTTTCAAAATTGTGTTTAATAAAAAATTTTCAATTTTTTTTACTATTATACAATGATGATAAAGGAAATTTTTACCAATTTATTACCTTTTTAAAAAAAATTTATTTAAAATTAGAATTCTTGTCTTTTTCAGATCAAGGCACTTTTTTGAATTTTATAGTGTAAAATTAATGTTTGGTAAGTATGAACCTACCTGCCATAATGACCATCATTTCATTGATGATTACCGCATAATTTTATAAGGTTATTTTTTAAAATAAAATTTTTCCTAATATTCTAGAAAATTCTAGATTTTAAAATGGTTTTCAATGAAAAGGGGTTTCAAAAAAAATTCTATTAAAAATTGTTTTAAATGATTTTAAAAACATCCCTTATTTGGTTTCAAAATGTTGTTTTCAAGGAAAAGGTTTTCATTTACATCAAATATTATTTTATCAATTTTCAAATATTTTTCAAGGAAATCATTTTAATAAAAAATTTCATGGTTTTTATAAGGTTTCTAGAAAAATGGTTTTCAAAATGTTTTCAAGATTCTTCTATAACTTTTCATGGAAAATGTATTTTAAAATGATATCAAACCTTCTTCCCAATTTTTCAATGTATTTTCAAATAATTTTTTTTTCAAAAGTTTTTATGGTTGTAAGATATTTTTCAAAGAATAATGGGTATTAACTTCAAGAAATATTTTTGAATGATATTTGAAAATTATTTTCTATCTATGATGAAATCCATTGATGTTACTCATTCCCTTCTGGGAAAGATTCCAATGGTTTAATTAATATTCATTCTATGAGTGGTTTATGTTTTAATGGAATGATGTTCATGAAAACCCATTTATCTTCCATGGGTTATATATTTATGAAACATATTCCTATTTCATAGGTTATATGATTATGAAACCAATTTTTCTTTGATGGGTTATACCATGATAAATAAATATGAAACCAATTTCCGTTCAATGGGATATACCGTGAGAAATTCTTATAAAACCCACATATCTCTAATAGGTTATACAAGGAAAAATTCTTATGAAACCCGCTTCTCTTAAATGGGATATACCATGATAAATCTTTTCAAACCCAATTCCCCCCACAGTTTATTATAGGATAAAATTATTACGAAACATATATATTTTCAATAGGCTATGATATGATTAAACGTTTATTATACCCATTTAGTTTCATAGATCATGATATGATGTTTATAAAACCCATACTTTTTTTTGGGTCCTGAAGTGATGCAGTATTAATTATCTTATGAAACATGTTTGTATTGTTTTATGATTAGATGGGTGAGACCTATATTTACCTTCAATGCATTAGGTAATAATAAATGTTTTATGATATTAAATGGTCCATGGGGGGTGGATTCCAATCCCAATACAAGAGTGTATATTGGAGGGTATCCAAATCCCGGTATAAGAGGGAACAAAAGAGTGAATACCAAGCCCAAAACAAGAGGGTACATGGGAGGGAATCTCATGCCCGAAACTAGTGGGTACATGGGAGGGAATCCCAAGCCCAAAGTGGGTACATAGGTGATTATCCCCAGCCTGACATGTTATATAGTTATTTTTTTGAATCCTTGACATAGTTTTATTTATATGTTTATGTGTATGCCATAATTTCATGACTTATTACTATATTAATATTTCATGGTTTATGCTTCTGATTCCCTTATTATTTATGTGTTATGAAATGAAAATCATTTTTATATGATTCATTTTTAAGATCTTTGATATAAAGGGAATGATCTTATAATTATCATGATCACTTTATCATACCCTTATGTTCCTAATATTCTTATGCATTTCCTTTATTTACCCTTACTGAGTATTTGATCTTACCCATTTCTTATATTTCCCTTACATAGTTTATGAAGACTGTTTTTTTTTGAGTTACTAATATGGAAGCTATTTTTGAGAAACATTTATGATATTTTAGTAATTTAGATGTTTTTTGTTCCATGTTTTCAACGGCACTAAACTAATACTGTCTTTGGGTGTCTCTTTCTGTGATGTTTTTAGTATTCTGAAAAAGTGATGTAATGTCTATGTATGTTAATACTCGATTGTTATAGTTGGTATTAGAGTAATGATTTAGTCAATAATTGGAAACTTGGATGAAATAACCTTAGAAATAACCCTAAGGACATGTATAAGGATAATATAATGTATAGGAAAATTTCCAAAATTTTTGGTAAATGATAGATCGAATGGTTTCCTAGAAATAAATCCATTTCTAGATATTACAAGTGGAAGTGGATCTGGAATAAATGTACCTAGGAGTAACAACTCTAGAAATGTTTGTTAGGCTATAATCGAGTGTAACCTGGTATGTGGTTCTGGAATAGATTCACCTAGGAGTAACAACTCTGGAAAGTTGTGTTGGGCTATAATCGAGTGTAACCTGGTACATTCCAATGGTCCTTGATGCACACCTGGTTTGACACTCCTAGGGGATATTCATTGGGAATTAATAAACTCTTTACAATCCATCATGAAAGATTTTAAGTTTAATATGAATATGAATCACCTAGGATAAACCTCATTTCTCATGTATTAAAGAATTAATATCCATGATTTATACATTTTACAAGTTTTTTCAGTATTATATGGTTTCCCATTGTGATAAAAATTTCTTATACTATTATTTCTATTTTTAGTAAGTAGAACATGGTTAACAATGAATGATTCAGATATGGAAAGTATGGGCATTATGAAAATAGATTTCCTAAGTATAAATATCATGAAGAGAATCAGGAAGGTGGTATGAGTATTGGTTATACCGTTGAAGATAAAGAAATTGTGAATGACATGTGAATATTGTTGGATGTTCTTCTGGTATTATTTACATTAAAAGTAAGAAGAATAATTATCTTGAGGTTGATGAAGATTAATACATGGTTAATATTTCATATTCTACGAAAGATTTATTAAGGAATAATATGATTAATCCTGAGTAATACTTTATTAATAAATATGAATTAATGAAGTATTTATGTTTTGGAATTCAATGATTATGTTATATGAATCAGGAAATATATATGTATTTGTAGTATAAATTTTTAATTAAGTATTTGAAAGGATACATTAAACAGTGTAGATGATATAAAAAGAGGATTGAATAGAATGTTGATGTTTTGATTAAGGGAAGTTAACACTTAATGTATTCAAGATATATAGAAAATTATATTTTTATTCATTAATGGAATGATTGATATAGATAAAATAAATTGGATATTACTAATTACCCTGGAAATAATTATTTATTTGGTAAAAAAGTGGTATATTACATCTTAGATGATGTTTAAAACTTATTGTATTTATTAAATATATCAAATAATATATTGAATAAGGTATAATTCATGTTTTCCAAATTTATTTATGGAAATTCATATTATTACCATGTTTCAAGAATATACAATGATGGTATGCACATATTAGGAATGTGAAAACAAAGAGTTAATTTATAATATTTTGGGGATCAATGTTAATATGATTTCATAAATTTCCTTCTAATTATTTTTTATCTTCAACTTTTATATGGGTTACATGTTTAACCATTTATTAATTTTTTTTGTTAATATTCAGATGAATCTTGTGAGATAGTTTATTATCTCCCCACATGAGGATTCAAGTTTATTTAATAAAATATTCTATCAAATTTTTGTTGATGGAGGCTAGAGAAAGATGGGAAAACTTATCATGGATATCATGATCTATTAATGAATTAGGAATGAAAATTTCACCTTCATTTCTTGGAATGAGATATGAAGTCATAGTTGATCAATAAATAAAAAAGGGTAAGGTTTTCTTGAAATCATGTAAGTATATATTTTAATGAAAATTATTCAATTTTAGGAAAAGGATATTGAAACCAAAAATTTTATCATAGTACCTTCATTTTCGAGGAATAAAATTAACCTTTATACCATCATTTATTTATGGATTTGTGATTGTTAAATTTCTCATGGCCATGTTCTCTATCACTCTCTACCAGAAGATGATATTTGGATTTATCATCCACGACCATGTTTTCACTTACCACCTATTTTCTCCTATGCGGTAACCTAGTTGTGAGTTACTTTGTGTAGAAATTGCATTTATAACATTATATTTTTAAAGAATGTTTTAGTATTTTTTCTGGGTTTTTATGTAAGGAACTTTTAAGTATTAAACATTTGATAACCGAGAATAATTTTGAGGAAGAAATTAATTTTAATGGGGTAAAATGTAACACCTTTAGATTTTGTGAATTATTATTTTTTAAATTAATTTAATATTAATGATATTTAGCATTTCACACAACACTAAAAATAATTTTTTATATTTATTTACTAATTCATACTTTTGTTATATGAAACACCATGGCAAGCTTGTGCTACACGCAACACCAACTTGGCTTGCATTACACACAATATTGAGCTTCCACAAAAAGAAACTTTATTATTAAAATTATTTAAATGAGATATTTATAACCAAGACAATAAACATGGTATTATTAATATTAATAAATAATTTATAAATTTTATTTATAGTGGGTTCATATAATTAAAACGTATTTATAATGAAATATATGTTTTTTGTAATGTTTTATATGTTTAAATGTACTATTTTCCTAAAGGAACTTCTTTTTTATGTCCTTCTATGAATAATAATAAAATTAATTTTATACAATATTATAAATTAAAGTTGCTAAAATAAAATTCATTTTTTAATTCATAATCTCAAAATTATTGTAGGGTGAATTTTTGGTATTTTTATGAGAATTTTCATTTTTGGGTGAATATTGAAAAATACAGAATTTCAATTCAAAACTGTTTTCCACTTATTTATTTAGATAGGAAAATTATATTTATATGTTTCTTAAAGTCAAAATATATAAATTATGCATTTATTAATCCAATTTAATTCATTGGAATAATTTTTATAATGAATTTAGATATAAAAGCATAATTCACTTTTGATCATTCTCACTTTAAAAACACACTATCTCGCCACATCTATGTGATTACCATTAAATTTAATTTTTCTTATTCTGTTAATTGAATTTTGCAAAAACATACATACACAGTTTTAATCTGAAAAATATTTATATTCTTATAATATCAACTTAATTTATTACCAAAATGATTAGTGAATGTGATTAACATAAATTACAACGATTAGGGTAAAATTAAGCATAACAAAGGATTATAACTTAAACATAATGGGATAAAATGACCTAGAAACATTAACAAAACCCATTTTATGGCTATATCTTCTAAATAAAACTTAATTAATTTATTTTTTTGGTTTTTGATGCTTTTTTATGTAAAAACTTTGGTACACCTAACTTGTTTTCACAAATGCCAAACGTGTCCCCTCCCTCCACTATAAAAGGCACTCACCCTTCCCACTTCCTCACACATATCAAAACAATTTATCTCAACCAATATATATCTTAGTAGATCCTAAAAATCCACCCCCAAAACATAGAATCCTTACTTTTTTAATAATGAAATCCAAGGAATCCCTTTGGTGAAAATCAAAAAGGAGTTACCCGAATAAGAGGTAACATCCTCCCTTAAGCTCCTTTATTTTATCTTCATTCTCCACCACATAAAGTATTATTTTTACATGATTATATAATACCACCAGTATCATAAATGTGTTTATATTTTGTCATTATAATAGTTATACCAACTATTTTACACCCTCTCATTTAAGGGGTGATGAACTTATAGTTCTTGTATACATCGAACTACCGCCTCATGAAACAATGTTGTTCATTTTTCCTTTCCCACCTATCCTGGTTGTGAATAATTATGGGGAATATGATTATATATTATATAGATTATATTTATGATGTATTTTTTCTTCTGGAACTATTATATAATACATACCATCATTCTTTCCATTTTGTGTAAATACGCTAATTTTGTTTGGGGAAGTGTCGACTACCGCCACCATAAAGCGATGTAATTCATTCACACCCCACATGAAATGTATTATGGTTTGTTTTTGTGAAATTATATGACTTATATGATATAATAATGATACTAAAAATAGTATATATAAATAGATACATATATTTATGTTTTATTTTCTTTCATTCAATACGATAATTAAACAGAAATAACATTTCTACGTACGTACGACCTAACGTCTCCATGAACGATGTATTCCATTTCATATTATTATATTAAATATATTATTATAAATAAATATATTCTAAATATGGATTATATTTATATCATTATTTACATTATGTAAATCATGAAATAAGTATGAGTATAAAAAATATAACAAATTAAGACACATGTGAAAAACAAAGGATATTACCCGAAACCGAATATTAATATGGAAGTGTTAAAAATGGGTAGTATAAAGTCATAATCAGACTATATATGGTATTATATAGAAGAATATGGTTCTTTAAAAGATTAATTATTAACTTATAATTACGGTACAAGAGTTTTTTATGAGTACATTGAGATTCAAGACATAAGGTAAGGGAGTTTCATCTCACTTTTTTATTTTCGTGAGATACATGCCTTATTCACCACCCATTTAATTTATTTGGTTTGTATACTGAACATGGATGTATTATATGATTCATATAATTATATTTGTGGGTAGTTACATATAAATTTTATCATCTTTCATTCATGGGGGTTATTTTTCAAAAGTTTCAAAATTAGTAAAGTAATTTTGTCTCAATTTTTCTTCTCTAAGACACATGCCATGTTATGCACATATATTTTTCAATGAGGTGTATATAATACCTTATGACATGTCATATCATTAATAAAAATATTTTCATGATATATTAGGCCTCATTTAGTGTTATTATATCCATAGTTTTTTATATTTCCCAACATTTTGATGGTTTGTAACTTTAATCACATCATTTATCGAGATTGTTTGTGAATATGCTTCCATTGCTAAAATCTTATGATAAATATCTCAGGAAATATTATTAATTTTCATAAAAAATTTATTTTCATGTTGTATCCATTTAATGGTTTCATTATTCCATTATTTTTTAGTTAAAATAATTAAGAAAATGATTTTATGATAATCTAAATTCATTTCTCATTTCGGTCAGAAATCTGTGTTGTTTCAAAACCATGTTTTCTAAAAAAATATTAGAAAATTATTTAATATTATCCTATGATCTATAAATCAATTTTTTTAAAATATATTACCTTTTTTAGTTTTTTTTAAAATTAATATTTTTTTCATTTTCCAATCAAGGAACATTTTTGAATATTTAAGGTAAAAAAGGAATGTTTGGCTTGTACAGACCTACCCACCATCATGAACTTCATTTTCTTGATGCTCCCATTATAAAATTGAATGGTTATTTTTTAAAAGAAATTGTTTTCCTAATATAATGTATTTTTTTATTTTAAAATGGTTTTTAATGAAATAGGTTTTTCAAAAATGGGTTTATGTTAAAAATTATTTTAAATGATTTACAAAGCTACCCTTATATGTTTTCAAAACGTTTTTTTCAAGGAAAAATATTTCAATTATCTCAATGATTCTTGTATATGTTTTCAATGTATTTTCAAGGAAAATGTTTTTAACAAGTTTTTAAAATATTATTTTATAACGTTTCAAAGAAAACATTTTTCAAAATGTTTTCAAGCTTCTATTATAATATTTTATGGAAAAAGGTTTCAAAAATGATTTCAACCCTTCTTTATTAGCTTTCAATGTATTTTAAAAGAAAATATATTTTAAAAGGTTTTATGTTTTTAAGATCCATTTTTAATGAATAATGGGTATTCTCTTCATGAAATAGTTTTTAAAATATATTTCAAAATTATTTTCCATCTAAGTTGACATCTATTGCTGTTGCTCATACCCTTCTAGGAAATGGTCAAAGGGCTCCATTATTATTATTTCACTGAATGGTTTATGTTTTGATGTCACAATACTTATTAAAACCTTTTTATATTTCATGGGTTATATATTTAGGAAAAATTTACCTCTTCTATGAGTTATATTATTTTTAAACCCCTTTTCCTATAAGGGGTTAGACCATGATAAATGCCTATAAAACCCTGTTCTCTACAATAGGATGTACCAAGATTAATGCTTTTGAAACCCACTTTTCTTTAAAGGGTCATAAAATGATAAATTCTTATGAAACTCACTTCTCTTCAACGGATTATCCAAGATAAATAATTATGAATATCACTTCCTTTCAGAGGTTATTCTAGGATGAAATGATCATAAAACCTATATATTTTGTATAGGTTATTATATGATAAAATTTTAATGATACCCATTTCATTTCCTAGTTCACGATATGATGTTTTTGAAACCCATATATTTTTATGGGTCATGATATGATTAAATTTTTATTATCTCATGAAACATTTATGTATGGTTTTATTATGAGATTTTTGGTACCTATATCTCCCTCCATTATATTATGCAAAATATTGTGTTTTTCTGGGTACATCTATCTCTAATTCTTGATTCTAGTTTTAAATGGGTTAAATGTTTCATGAGTTCTTGATGAGATGAGAAACTTTAAAAGAGGTTTTAATTGTTTAGAAAGGAAAATGGGATGAAAAATAAAATGCAGTACATTTAAAAGTCATATAAGGTGCTTAAATGTCATGTAGTTGTTCAAGGGTTTAATAAAATAAAATTTAAGGTGAATATTTTTTGGTGTATTTCATTAAAAACATTTACACAACTTATAATCACATTACATGATGTGTAAATTCCCTCCATCTATTTTAAACATGACGTGCGAATGAATTATCCATTTTCTTCGACTAAAACTCTCCACCTTTGACCATTGGTTCTTTTTACCAATTTTGGGGGCTCATAGATAGATTTTAAGCCTTATAGACCGCTTTTATAAGAGAATAAAAACTAATATTGATGATATTCCACATCTTAGTATGTGTTTACGTCATGTTTTGATCTATATCTCTCTTTCACTCATCTTTTTTGTAAGAAAGAGGGATGTATATCTGCTATTGGATCTAGATATAGATATAATATTGTTGTACCTTGATTAATTTGATATTCGATTTATTATTTGGATCTAAATCCTGTTTTTCATTCCATTCTTGATTGATCCACTTCAAATTTGGGATTCCTCCAATGTAGAGAATTTGAAAACAAATTGAAGTAAGTGGTCTAACATTCAATTCCCATAGCCCAGATTCTGATTATGTGTATTAACATTAAGGAATTTCTATATTTTTTAGCAATTAAATTTTCTAATATAATTAATTAATTTGGTCAATTAATTAATGAAGGAAATGTGTAATCATGTGATTTTGGGATAATTAATTTTGGGATAAATTATGTGATATTTATTTTGTGAAATTGATGATTAATTGTAGAATTAATCACGAGATATTGAATTTTTTAATTTGAGAAAATTAATTTTTGAATTAATTATGTTGAATTGAGATTATGAATGAGACAATTAATCATGGAATTAATTATGGAATTCTGAGTTGTGAATATTTATTTATTTATTAATTATTTTTACATACTTAATCAATTACGAAATTAATTATGGAAAAATAATTGATAAAATAATTTTTTGATTAGTAATGAAGTTGGAGTTATTAATTTATTGTTTAATTATTTAATATTATTGATGTGTTGAGCTAACTGTTAGATTAACTAATAGAATTGATGAGTTTAACTAATTGTTGAATTATGAATCAAATTATGTGGATATTTAATTTCTGAATTAATTATCTATTAATTAATGGGAACATGTTCATTTAAATGTGTTTATGAATGGGAACATGGTCATTCGAATGTGAATTAGAGAATGGGAACAAGTTTGTTCTAATGTGTGATGTGTGAATAATAAAATGGTCATTCAAGTATGAATTAAGGAACGAGAACATGGGCATTTTAATGTGTGATGTAAGGATGGTAACATGGTCATTCATGTATGAATTAAAAAATGGAAACATGGACATTCTATTTGGTATAGTATAAATGGTTACATGGGAAATGAAATATGAATTGAATAATGGTAACAAAGTTACTCAAATATATGACCTAACTAGAGAATTCTTCAATCTCTGGCATAAGCGGAAGTAGGTATTGAGATGTGATATCACCTTAGAATACTTCAGGCATCAGCATGAGCTGAAGCTAGTATTACGATATGATATTACCTGATATACTTCATGCTTAAGAATGAATTGAAACAGGTGTTGAGGTATGAGTGTCCTCAGAAACCAAGGAGTAAATACTATTAAATAAAGATAAAATGATATTTGGATAACTATTTACTTATTTATTATACATAATTATTTATAAAACTGCATACACTTTTTTGAAAGGATAATATTTGACACCATTGGTGTTGGCTAATTGAGTTTTACTAACACCCTACTCAAGCTACCAGAATGGTACCCAAAATGACTTTATTGATACAGGACATGCTAATGGAAAATTCCACAGGTTAGATAGATGATTTTGGGATAGAGCCTTGATGAGGGAACAATATGTGTTTTAGAAATTTCTTGGGAGTTTTCAGTGTATGTATTTTCAGTTTTCATTTTAGACACTTGACTCCTACATTATCATGGAATGTTTTCTTCTTTCGTTGGATATTTTATTTTTTGTTTTGACTATATTTTTATATTAGCATTGATTATGGACATATATTATTTTTTATTGTTTATTTATTTCCACTAGTGCATTATTCAGAAAAAATAGTGTATATTCACCCCATGAACTACTTATCAGACCCTCTTAGCTATTCAGAAGCCTCTAGAATAAAAGGAAGTGCACTTGAGGTCATGTGGTGGTTTGGCGTGGGGCACCAGTGATGGAACCTTGGATGAGACATTACAAAGTGGTATTAGAGCCCAATTTTCTTTTCTTTTTATTTTGTCTTACTATTTGGAAATGGTATATAGAAGACTATAAAGAGTTAGTGATTGTATATTATCTTTTTCATGGTAGTTTCAAACCCATGTATGGGGAAAAACCCAAGTACCCATGGTGGGATTGTTTCTATTGTTGTTTTATGTTAAAGATGAATATTATTTCCCCTAAGGTGACGTAAATGTTGTGTGATGTAATTGTTTTTTGATATTTTATGATAATTTAATTATTTCCAATAATGGCATGATATTTGAGTCGGAATGCATCATTATAGACACTCAAGATTATTCTATGACTTGTATCATTGTAGTCATGCATAGGAAAACAAGTTTTGGGTATTTGTTGAACTTGAACAAATTTCTCTTTCTTGTGAAAACGAATAGAAAATGGGATGTAATCTGAAATTTAATGTATTAAATGATGAAAATATGTGAATAAATGGGTTTCTAATGGAATTTGAATAATCAAAATGAGAATTTATATAGATATACAATAACTAGGAGTATGCTGGTAAAGGATATTGGGGAAAAGACATGTTTTGACTAGTTTTGATTATTATTCTTACGTGAATGTGTTAATATTTGGTTATGAGTCCTAATATATTTATTTTTAATTTTAGAGTTATTCATCCATGATGACACTTTTTGAGTGGAAGATGAGAGGATATGACGGGTGATGTTTTACCAACAGTGGAACCTAAGGAATAGATTATGCTGGGTGAGGAAAAATAATATCAATTATGAGGGAAATTTTATTTCTTTATGAAAATCATGAGAAGATACCCAAGGTAGGTTGAGAGTATAATTTCTGACCTAAAAATATATTTTCTGTTGCAGTATACTCTGACTTTTGTTGGTGAGGGTGGACCCAAGGGAGCTGAGTTCTAGGATGAGTCCATTGAGAGAATACTTGGACCATCTGGAAAATCCTAATGAGAGGAGGGTAAACTTGAATGCTTACATGCTATAAATATTAGTTATGTTCTTGTGGGATGTTCAGTAAAGTACTAGATAGATAAATGGTATTTTATAGAAGGAATTTATAGAGTTGTTCTTGGAGAACTTCTACCTAGAGGAGCCGAGGAAAGAGAAAGTATAATAGTTCATATGGATAACTCAATGGAAGATATCTATAATGGAATATGATAGATTATTTATAGAACTAAAATTCATTACTCGAATATTGATCAAAGATGAGACAACTACAACAATGTGTTTTCAGTATGGATATAAATGAGAGATTAATTGCCTTGTTAACCTCTTTTGGTTAATGAAGTTTGATGAGGTGGTGGATCAAGCTCTCATAGATATGGGGAACCTAAATGAGGATTCAAATTCTAGATTGATAGTTGTTTTTGGATGATCAAGAGGTACATATTACAAGAACAAGAAGATTCATTATGAGAACATTACCTATGGAAGTGGAAGACAAAGTTGTCTGGAGTAAAACTCATTTTTACAGGTCTATACTAGAGTGATCTTCCATCAGTGTGATAGGCTAGGATACTATCATTGACACTTTCCCTAACCACCAATAGAGTTCTGGTCATATGGAAAGAAGGTACACCAATTTTTTTTATACGATGCAATGATATATGGTTAGTGATAAATGAACTAGATAGCATCATAGTGAGGGAAGGGGATATTTTTCACCATACTAGTCTGGCAGCTATAGTTCTATTGGTTGAGGTAGTAGAGGTAGTTGACATGGTTCTCTTGGGAAAGAGTTCCTATATCCGTAATGTGGTTAAACTCAGGGGAATTAAACTATATCAAAAAGGAGATGGGTAGGTTGGTTTCATGCAGTGTAGCCTACACTTGTGGATAGTGAGGCTGGACCATCGACAATGAGAGGTACCATTATTATATCTTCTAGATTAGCAATTTCCATATTTGACACTAGCGATTCTCATTCCTTTATATCTTCAAAGCATGTTAATAGTTTGAGCCTAGAGGTGTTGTTTGGGGGTGGAGTAATAACTATAGGTACACCTTTTGAGTTTAGTCTAGAGAGATCTATTTTTACAAGGGATATTCTCTTTAAATTGGGGAGTATCATTTTCTATGTGATCTCTATATCCTTAACAAGTCAGGCTTTGACCTAATTATAGTTTTTGATTATCTAGTGCATACTGAACCCATATTTATTGTTCTCATGGGAGATTAATGAGTATGTCTCCTAAGGGTGACCAATATGTTCACCATGGAGAGTGGGATAAATAGGAAGGCTGATTATGGCCAATTACGTAGCAACTGGGAGAGATCAGAACCCATGTTTCTTTTCTTTTTTAGATGAAAAAAGAGTAAAGAATTATATCCTTCCACCCATAGTGGAATAGTTTCAATTGTTGTTCCCTTCATAATTATTATCATTTCTCCTAAGAGATATTCATAATTCACCATTGAGCTCATATCAGGGGTTGATCCAGTTTCTTTTTGACCATACTGAATGGAACCAATAGAGCTTGAAGAACTCAAGACTCAGTTGGAGGACAAGGGATTCATTAATGTGGTTGAATTGCATTTGGGTTTACCAGTGTGGGTTGCTAATAAGGCTAATAGGACTCTAATATTTTGAATTTATTACCAAATTTTGAACCGAATGACCATGAAGTACCATTATCCTCTTCCACATATCGATAATCTATTCGACTAGTTGAGAGGAGCTTGTTTGTTCTTGTATATCAACTTGAGATCAAAATATCATTAGTTGAGAGCTTGGAATTCTGATATACTAAGGAATACTTTTAGAATAAGGTATGGACTATATGAGTTTTTCATAATACCATTTCGGTTGAGGAAATCACTAGTAGTATTTGTGGCCTTGATGAATAGAATCATACCCCCATAACTAGATTAGTTCATTATAGTGTTCATGGATGACATCTTAGTGTACTCTAAGACTCATGATGATCATTACCAACACCTTAACATTGTCCTAAGTACATTGATAGAGAATTAGATATACGTAAATCTAACTAAGTGTCATTTTGGGATTGATTAGGTACACTTCTTTTGTAACATCATCTTAGAGGAAGGTGTGTCAGAAGACCCATAGAAGGTTCATACGGTTGTGTCTTGGGAGCATCCCAAATTTTTTTAGATATCCTCAGTTTCCTAGGGTTGGATGGATATTATTGGAAGTTCATATAGGAATTTTCCTGATTGGTATTTCCACTCTTAATCTTGAAAAAAAATTGGATAAAGTTTTATGGGATAGAAAAATGTAAGAAGGCCTTCTAGGAGTTGAATATGTATTTGAAATCCACACTGATCTTTATCCTACCCGAGATAGGTGAGAAGTACACGATATATTGTAAATATTTTGGGGTCAGACTCGGAGCAGTGTTGATGTAGGGAGAACGAGTTGTGCCATATGGGTATTGGTATTTGATTATACATGAATGAAACTAACATACACATGACCTCAAGTTGGCATCATTGGTTTATTATTTGAAGTGTTGGGGACATTATCTATTGGGTGAGAAGTTTATAGTGTTTACTGATCACAAGAGCTTATACTACATCTTCTCATATTGATAATTAAATATTATGCATCAAAGATGGGTTTATTATATGAATTAATTCGATTTTGAGCTAGAATATATGCTTGGAAAGGGAAAAATGTTTCTAATTATTTGAACATGAAAACTCAAAATCATACAATTTAGGTGTCTAGTGCAGTCTGGATGATGATGACTCTAATAACTGAGATGCATGTGGTGGTTCAAGAGAGAGCATATGGATCTCATATCAGTTTCATTGGAGTCTACCACTTTTACCTAGATTATAGATAGAAAAAAATGAGGATTCTGAGTATTTGAATTTTAGGTAAATTATTAAAGGTGGGAAGTCATCTACTACTTGTATCATATCTGAGGAAGAGATCATCTACATAAACAATTGGGTTGTTGTTCCTATGAGCATTTGATTGGAGCTCACACAGAAATTTCATGCTGCGAAGTGGGTAGTACATATATGTGTGACCAAAATGTATGATGTGTAAGACCCCGGAATAGCCTGAGAGGGGTGGTGTGAATCAGGGTGTCAACCTTTTCTTTTAAACTAATGGATCTGGTTCCCATGTTGGTTGGAACCTATTAATCCTGTCTGATGATTATGTAAATAAAACAAAAAATCACATGAAAGGACATAACAAAAATATTTTACATGGTTCACCACCAATGAATAGTCTAAGGAGAATACACCGACAGTTTTTTTGTCATTCTAAAGTCAATTAATCTTCACTAGTTTTGGAGTAAAATAATTCAGACACAAAAACTTAGTGCTCGGAACACTACCTTTATAAGAATTCAGGGATAAATCACTATGTCCCTTATAGAACTTCCATCGAATCCCCCTTGCTCACTACTGTGGGTGACGTCTTACTCCATTTATTAACTTGAAGGTCTCCTTAATAGATTGGAATTGAAGCATTTGTCTCTATGAAACATGAGACACTTATTTAATCATGGTCCTAAATTGATGCACTTGGAGGCACTATATAATCAAACTGGGTATCCAAAGTGTTTTAGAAGAACACACAATATACATGGGCGCAACACCTACTCTTGCATGCATGATTTGGGATTTCCATGTAAGATTACTTTCATGCAACCCCATTTTTTCAGGAAACCCTTATCTTTCATGGAACTACACCAAAAGGTTCACTTGGTCTTTTTAGACTAAAGGAGAACTTTTCATGCAATATTAACTTCCCGTGAATCTTTCATGCAGCAGCGCAGTCAGATCTTCGTTGGAAAATTCTTAAGTCTTGAGTGGGTGTATCCATCTATTTATAGGCCTCAATGAAAATGTTCACAAGTTGAAAATGCATCTTTATAGGTGCCCTTAAGTTACACTCCAAGAATTAAAAACCCCTTTTGACATATCATTGGGTGTGCAATTTTATTTTGGGCTACCTTGTCTTTCATGTACATTTAAATCCAGTGCACACAGTTTTTCTTTGTCATAAGTTAGTTCAACGGATCCAAAACAATACTTGTCCACATGTTTCCAAACATCCTTCAATCTTTCATGCAAATCCCTTTTCCAATAAAACATTTCTCCATTATCCAATTTTTGGACCCAAAAATTTGGAAAACACTGGGAAATGATGCCACCTTCAATATTGTTGTCTACATAAACAGTATGATCCCTTTCCTGTAAAACATCACGATATTCCAATTATGATTGAAAATAAACACAAACTGTACACCATTTATAGAAAATAACATCCTCAGTTCCAACACCATGACCTATGATGATTTTTTTGTGGCCACACATGGGAAATGAGAAACTAGGGTTTGTGACATGATGCTCCACCTATCAGAAGACGAAGGCAGAGAATCAACAACCTAGAGGTTTTCTAAACCGATTACCCATTCTAGAGTGCATGTAGGATGATGTGAAAATGTATTTTGTGGTGGATATCTGAATGATTCTAGATAATAATGATGCTATCTAGTTTTTTTTGTCGACGGATGAATGTAGCACATTTATTGCATATATGAGAGACTTTCTTAGTGGATCATTTGGTATATTTATATGTTCAGAAGATAGTCTGTCTACATGGGGTTCCATGGAAAATAGTTTCATATAATGAATCTTTCATTACATTGATCTTCTCGAAGGTATTATAGAATGTTCATGGAATATAGGTTTTTTAGTACATATTTTCACCCATAGACATATGGTAAATTAGAGCATACTATACAAGTTCTTAAGGATATGCAATGTGTCTGTTTTCTTAACTTTAGTGGGTCTTAGAAGAAGAACCTGTCACATGTGGATTTCTCTTATACAAGTGCGTAAGGATATGCTAAGTCTCATGCATGAGATGTTAGAGCATGATTAGCTAACTAAAAATTATATGGATAAGGCTCATAGTAGAAATAATTCCTATGCTTATAGAAAAATAAGAACCCTAGAGTTTAGATAGGTAGATCATGTATTCCTTCAGGTGTTGCCTAGATTGGGTCACCACAGGATATGTAGATAGGGAAATATAGTGCTTAGGTTCTTGGATAGTTTGAGGTTGTGGAGATAATTAGGTAAGTGGCATACTGATTAGCTCTTCCATAGATATTAAGCGTTATGCATGACATCTTTCATGTGTCATGTCTTTATTGGTATCACCATGACCCTTCTCATGCAATCGATGTGGATGATGTTGTGTTTTAGACTGCTGTGTTCTTTGAGTAACATATGATATGTGTGTTTGATTGCAGGGAGAAAGTGTTGAAGAGAAATATTGTACAGATAATTTGATTATTGGGGAAACATGGTCATGTGTAAGAAGAAACATGAGAGAGAGAGGCAGATATGAAGGCTTAGTGGGCTGATATTTTGATGTAGGATTCCTAGAGATTACTCTGGGTACCGCTTGAGGATGGAATGTTATAAGTGGGGATGATTGTAAGATCACATATTTTTCTTGGTATTCTTCTCTATGAGTTTTGAGTTTTGTTTTAAATGGGTTAAGTGTTTTAGGAGTTCATGATGATATGGGAAACTATAAAATAGGTTGATGTTGTTTAGAAAGAAAAATGGGATGAAAAATCAACTAGAGAACATTTACATTTCATGTAAGGTAATTACACATCATGTAATTGTTTGAGGGTTTAATAAAATAAAATTTGAGGTGACAAGTTTTTCATTGTATTCTATTAAAAAAATTTACATGGAATGTAATCACATTACACATAATTTAAATGTCCAACCTACTATTTCAAGCATGTAGTGTGGCTCAATTCACTATTATATCAACTACATCTCTCCTCATTCGAAACTAGGCTCACTTTCATGATTTTAGAGGCTCTTGGATAGATTTCTAGCCTTCTCGACCCCAATTCGTGGAAAATAAAATTCATATTGAATATTTTCATTATCTAGGTATGTGTTTTATTCTCATTTAGATCTCTATCTCTCCTATTATCCTCTTTATAGAATAAATAGGGATGTTTCTCCACTGTTGGGTCAATATCTAGATCAATTATTATTGGAACATTTTTTGTATGATCTTAGATTTAAGACTTCTATCTGAATCTTATTCTTTTTTTTGTTCTTACTTGGTTCACTTAGAATTGGGGACTCTTCTGTTGGGGAGAATTTTTCATCAAATTGAGGTTGGAGTCCTATCATTCAAATCCCATAGTTATGATTCTGATTATGTGTATTTGAGTAGTATAATTTCAGGATTTCTTAGAAATTGAATTTCCTAATAGAATTAATTAATATGGTGAGTTAATTAATAAAGGAATTGTGGAATCATGGGATTTGGGGACAATTAATTGTGGGATTAATTATGTGATACTAATGTTTTGAAATTGATAATTAATTGTATAATTAAACATTATATATTGAATTTTTTAATTTGAGATAACTAATTGTATACTTAATTATGAATAATTGAGATTATAAATTAGATAATTAATCATGGAATTAATTATGGAATTGTGAGGTGTGAATATTGATTAATTAATTGTCAAATTAATTAATGGGTTTGACATACATAATTAATTGGGTAATTAATTAAATAACATTAAGTGATAAACATATGTTGGAATTAGTAATGAAATTACAGTTATTAATTTAATGTCTATTTAATTAATATTTTTGATGTGATGAGTTAATTGATATATTAACTAATGGAATTGTTGAGTTTAAATAATTATTGAATTAGGAATAGAAATTATGGTGATAATTTATTTTTGAATTTATTATGTGTTAATGAATGGGAACATGGTCATTAAAATGTATTACTTAATGGGATCATGTTCATTCAAATATTAATTAGATAATGGGAATATGGTCATTCTAATGTGTGATTTTTATTGGTAACATGGTCACTCATGTATGAATTAAGGAATGAGAACATGATCATTATACTGTGAAATGTATGGATGATAACATGGTCATTCAAGTATTAATTAAAGAATAGGAACATGGTCATTCTATTATCTGTAGTATGAATGGTAACATGGGCAATAAAATATGTATTGTAGAATGGTAACAAAGGTACATCGAGATATAACCTCAATTGAGAATACATCTTTCTTAGGCATGATCTGAAGAAGGTATTGAGATATGATATCACCGTAGAATACATCAATCTATGTTATGAGATGATGCATGTATTGAGATATGATATTACATGGGAACACTTCAGGCCCCAACATGAGCTGATAGAGGCTTTGAGGTATATGTTTCCCTAAGGACCTTGAAGTTAATATTGTTAAATAAAGAATAAATGATAATGTGATAAGTATTTACTTATGAATTGTACTTATTTATTTAAATAACAACATACACTATTTTGAATTCATATTGTTTTAGAAACCATTTGTGGTGGCCTACTGAGTTTTAATCACACCCAACTCGGGCTTTCTAATCATTACCCGAATAGACTTAACTGTTTAAGGACATGCTAAAAAAGGCACCAGGTTAGATTTCTGATTTAGGGATGGATCCTGGATGAGTGAATTGGATGAGGTTTGAGACCTGATTGTGATTTTTCATTAGATTTTTTTATTTTTTATTTTATACACTTGACACTTACATTAGCATGGCTTGTTTTCAGCTTTAGTTGGATATTTTATTTCCTGATTTGACAATCATGAGAAATTGCCATTGTTTATGGTTATATATGCTAATGTTATTTTTTATTTTTTCCTGGTGTATTAATATGATAAAATATGGTATATTCTCCCCATTATAGACTTACCAGACCCTCACTGATGGTTTGAAGACTCTAGAATATGAGGAGGCACATTTGAGGCCAGGTGGCTGTCCATCTCAAGGAACCGATGCGTGGAACTTAGGCTGGAATGTTACACATTCAGTATGATAAATATTTTATGATCTCAAAGGGTACATGGGAGGGAAAACAAAGCTTTAAATAAAAGGTTACACGGAAGGGAATCTCAATATCAAAATAAGAGGGAACACGAGAGGGCATCCGAGGCTCGAAAAAGACGGTACATATGATGGAAACCCAAAACTGTATTGCCCCGACCCCTCTAGAGTGGAGCTGGTGCATTACTAAGTACATTGGCATGTTTAGAAGGAATGAAAATCCTGAAGGAACAACCAGTTTAGTAGTCTTGAAGAAACTAGATACATAGATGTAACTCAAATATCATTAGAAAAGGTTAAAAAATACTATTCATAACAAAAACTAAATACTGCATCCACAAGAACTCAATAAATGATCTCCTATTCATCACGTACTGAGTGTAAAAAATGAAAGGGATGAGATCAAATTCCTAGTAAGGGTTACAAATGGACGAATCATGAATCAATAATAACTGAATATTAAACAACTTGAGATAATCTATATGTCATGGTGAATAAATGAAAAACTCAAGCCATTAATAAACAGAGAACGAAACTGCATCCATAGATTTTGTCATAGTGAAAACCTCATCGATAGTAATAACAGATAATGAATGAAGAGAATTATTATTAATTGGAAGTCATTTATTTGGCACATTATTCCATAATACCGTAAAAATATTTAGTTCTATGGGTAGAAACCCGTCTGATTTTTTTTGGAAACAAACTCAAAGGGTTAGTCGCCAACTGATTTGTCTCAAGAGACCTACCGATGCATCGAGGGGCTGTAGCGGGCCCCACCCACCACTACATCCAAATAATTATTTATACATAGATTCAACATAATAGCAACATGACTTTATATTATCTTTATAGAATAGAGGATACAAATTCATCAATATTTCAACAGTCAAAACAATATTCAAAATAAATACCATAAGTAAAATGTTATACGACTTAGACAATAATCATATCCATGATTTGAGAATATGGATATATAAATGGAATATAATTTCAATTTAAATGTGATCTCAAATGGGAATTAGGTACACCACATAAGAAATATTATGTGCACAATACTAAGCAAGTCAGAATGAAATGAAATTTGAGACAATGCTCGTTTCCATGTTGTAATCAAATGAGTCATATAACCAAAATTTAATAACCACCAAATGGATCATAGAATACCATGAATATAAATAGAATCATGATAATATATATCAAATGTTAGTGAAACTATACCAAATATAATAGATAAGAAGAAACCAATGGAAATCCCATTGAATTGAAAGTGGGATGTGAAAACCCCTTACAATCATTTCGACATGGTAAATAATGTTCTTGTGAGGGATTAATGAGAGGTAGATGGGTGTAACATTATTTATATGTCATAAGGGAAGTATTGGGGAGGTGTGAAAACATACCCTATAGGAATTAAAAATAATAGAGCACAACATATGGGAGATTCTTGAACAAAAGTGAGAGAGAGGATCCCTTACCTTATGCTTGAAGGTGTTCTTGATTGTTCTTAATGACCTAAATAATAAAATTTATCTTCATTAATTTATAAGTCTAGAACAAAAAAACATGTAATTGATATTTTATGACCATATAAGGTTCATTAAGGGCCTTTTTATGGTTTAATAGATTAAATTTTATTGTTTTGATAGCATTTTCTTCTTTGGTTTTCCTGATCTGTTTACTTGAATTCATGAATGGAAGATTGTTTGAAATATGGTAAAACATCTAGAATTGTAAATATACATTATTAGTAAAATTAAATATATATAAATGATATTATATTGATTCTAGTTATATACCATGTGGATGACTCATTCTATGAGTTAAAAAATAAACACTTGGATTTGGTTTGGCGGTTTTGTGCACAATAAACTTGTTTGATATTATTATTCCATATTATGAATGTGTAAGGATTCCAGGACATTAATAAAGATAAAATACATATATTATTACCTGGTAAAACCATTGAAAAGGTTTCATGTCTAGTATTGAAGATAGTAATGCAAATTGAAAACTTGTCTTCCTTGAGTGTGATAAATTAACACATCACGGAAGGTGTTTGCATTTATTATATAAAGGGAAGGGAAAAAGAGATTATGATGAAATATTCCATTAGTAAAATGAAAATACAATACATGTAAGGTGCTATAATTATCATCGAATTTGTATGAGGGGAGGTGGGAAGGGATGTTCTGTTCTCACTTTTCCTAAAAGTGTTTGGAAATAAAAAATTAATTTTCAGTCAGTCAAATTGAAAGAAAAGAGAAGAAAGGTTCATCTATTGAGTACTCATCCTTAAGAATCTCCTTAAGTCCTTTTAGTGAGAACATAAGGTCTTGGACGTGGGGAGAGGTCTTGGGAAGAGTATGTGGCATATTTTCGGCAAGTATTGATGCTTGAGTGGTGTGGGTGGGAGAGGGGGTGAGGGGTGGTTTATATAGTGGAGGGGAGAGAAGTTTTCTTAATATTATAATCATTAATTTATTATTTCCTATCAAGACAATAACTACTGAGTATTACATTTCCAAGAATAGTAATATATTCATTTTATTTCGATATTTGGGTGCTTACAACCCTCAAGATTCGAATAATAATTAATTTAAATTATAATGTACTTATATGGTAAATTAATGTATTTTATTATTCACCAAAAATTCAAGTATTTCAGAAAAATCCCAAAAATTTACCCTAACCATTTTTAGATATGTAGAATCCAAAAATGAAGTCCACTTTTCAACAAATAATTTTCTAAATATGATTAATTAAATATTTAAATAAATAAAATTTTAATAGAAATATATAAACACTTAAAATATTCATCTTTTTTTAAAGGTCCCTAAATTTATTTATACATTCATAGGTCTGGATACCATTCACAAGAGTCATATTAATATTCATAAGGGTAATTTACTATTAATAAAGGTAGGTTAATATTCATAAGGGTAGGTTACTATTCCCCAAAAAATAAGTTAATTTTATCAAACACATAAATATCATCTTGAACACAACCGTGTATGTCAGATTTTTAAAATTTGAATCAAAGAGTAGGAAAATTTAAGTTTAATGGATAGGTTTTGGCTATCTTTTATAGGTAACCATGTTTTGTTCCAGAGAGGCTCAGTGATTCATGAAATATAAGCTGTCTAATTAATATAATGTTTTTATGAGAAACATACCTTAAAATGACTGGGTTGCTATAATATTCCCTCCTTCAGAAATTTTTTCTTCTAAATTTTATGTATACATTCCACCGAAATGATGTGGGTGGATCTTCTTCATAACATCCTCAGGTTTCGATGTTGTATCCAGCATATTCTGGTTCCTCCAAAGAACCTTTACATGACGAGTTGTCTGATTTCTCAAAACCTTCTCCCTTGTGTCAAGAATCCTGAAATGCTTTTCATAGTATGCCAAATCAAGTTCCAGTTCAATTTCTTCATAGGTGAGTACATGTGTTGGGTCTGACATGTATTTATTCAACAACAACACATGTAATATGTCATTAACTTTGGTGTGACTTGGTGGTGTTGCTAAACAGTAAGCTACAACTCCGATTCTTTCCAAAATTTCAACTGGTCCGATGTACTTGGGGCTCAATTTCCATTTCTTACTGAACCTTAAGACACCCTTCTATGAAGATACTTTCAGAAAGACATGATCTCCCACATGGAATTCCAAATCCTTTATCCAGTTGTCTGCATAACTCTTCTGCCTAGTTTGGGATTCTTTAATATGGGATTGGATTTTCTTCACCTTTTCCGTGGTATCCTTAATAGGTTCCAGGCCTATAAGTTTCCTCTCACCGACTTCATCCCATTAAATTGGAGTTTGGAATCTATTTCCACATAACACTTCATATGGAGCCTTTTGAATACTAGAATGGAAGCTCTTGCTGTTGGAAAATTCCACCAAAGGCAAGTATTGATCCCACATACCTTGGAAGTCAAGGGAGCATGATCTCATTATATCTTCTAGAGTTTGAATAGTCCTTTTAGATTGTCCAACTTTTTGGGGGTGATAAATAGTACTCATACGAAGCTCAGTATAAAAAGACTTCTAGATAATTTTCCATAATTTTGATGTAGACTGAGGATCTCAACCAGACACAACCGAAAAAGGTGTACTATGAAGTCTTACAAATATATTAATATAATGTTTTTTCCGGATCTCAAGTAGTAAATCATATTTTATTGGAAATAAATGTTCTGATTTTTTGAGATGATAAATAATTACCCATATTTCATCATTCCTTCTAGGTGTCCTCGGTAGTATAGTGACCAAATCCATTGTAATGTTATCCCACTTCCACATATGAATAGGTAGAGGTTTCCTCACTCCTTTGGTATGTGGTCTCTCTACCTTCACTTGCTGACAATCTAGACATCTTGACACGTAGTCATCAATTTCCCACTACATATTTTCCCACCCAAAATATTCCTCCAAATATCTATATATCATGGTGCTACCTAGGGGCATAGAGAAATTTGAGCTTTGAGCATCGTCTAATAGTTCCCTTTTTATCCCTGGTACTGATGGAACACATAACGTCTTCCAAAATTTCATAATTCCTTCATAATACATGAAGTTTTCTAATCCCCCATCCTTGATGACATTAATTTTTTTCTGCAGATTCTCATCATCATATTGAGAGATTTTTATCTTCTCTAATATGTAAGGTTTAGTAATCATTTGAAAGAGATAGGATGTTTCCCTTTCTTTAACAATTCTCATATCCATTTATAGTATATCTAAAAATATAGGATCTCTCTCAACCCTCATTTGGGTCAAAATTCCATGATCTTTCCTTCTTAATGCATCTTCCACCTTATTCGGCATTCCTTGGTGGTAGTGTATTGAACAATCATAATATTTGAGTAACTTGAGCGATCTCCTCTACCTCATGTAGAGTTATTTTTTTTCCTGAAAATGTATTTCAAACTCCTGTGGTCTATATAAATCTCACATCATTCTCCATAGAGGTAATGTCTTCATATTTTTAGAGAAAAGATTATAGCTACTAATTCGAGATGATGGGTTGGATAATTTTTCTCATGAGTCTTCAACTATCTTGATGCATAAGAAATAAATTTATAGTATTGCATAAGGATTCAACCCAGTCCATTCATTGATGAATCACTGTATATTACAAATCCATCACATCCAGATGGAAGAGTCAAAATTGGATCTTTGAACAATTTTCTTTTCAATTTCACAAATAATTTTGTAAATTCTTTTGTCCACACAAACTTAACTCCTTTACGTGTGAGCTTGGTTAGCGGGTTAGCCAGTCAGGAAAAATTATGAATGAAAATAGTAACTTGCTTAGCCAATAAAACTGTATACCTCAATAATGTTTGTTGGAATGGGCCATTCTTGTATTTCCTTTGCCTTTACAGTATCAACTAGGATTCCATCCTTAGAGAAAATATATCCTAGAAAAGAAACTGATTAAAGCCATAATTTTATCTTGTTAAACTTCCCATATAATTCATTTCTTCTATGAGTTTTTAGGATAATCTACAAGTGATCCTCATTGTGATCATAGATTTTTGAGCATACCATGATATCATCAATGAATACAATAACAAATTTATCAATATATTTCTTGAAAACTCTATTCATTAAATCCATGAAAACAGAGAGTACATTAGTCAATCCAAAAGGAATCACAATAAACTTGTAATGCCCATACCTAGTTCAAAATACTGTCTTAAGAATATCTTCCTTCCTCACACACAGCTGATGACATCTGGATCTAAGGTCAATCTTTGAAAATTATTGATCTCCATGAATTTGATCAAATAAATAATCAATCCAAGGTAGATAATACTTAATCATTATTGTAATATCATTGATTTCCCTGTAATCAATTCATGGACTCATGGATCCATATTTCTTCTTGACAAAGAGGAAAGGGGTTCCACATGGAGAAAAAGTTGTTTGAATAAATCTTTTTTCACTCAATTATTATAGTTGTTTCTTTTTCTCCAGTAATTCCACGGTGGCCATTCTATAGGGAGTCATTGATATAGGTCTTTCTCTAGGAATTAAGTCAATGAAAAAATCCAATTCCTGCTCTAGAGGATGTCCAAGTAAATCCTCTGGAAATAAATCAATGTATTCTTTCATTATATGCAGATCTTAAATTTGAATATTACATACCTCACCCATAGATAATGGTTTCTCTTTCTCTCCAAGAATTTCATTCAATAAAGCTATTATGGGAGGACCTAGATAAGAATAGGGTGGCGAGGTCTCTTCTCTAAAAATAATAGATTCTATACCATTTTCAAAAAATGTAACTTCCTTTTTCTTGCAATAAATCTTTGCATAATAGTTTGACAACCAATTCATATAGAGAATTATTTGAAAGTAAGTCATTGGTAAGATGATAAGATTAGAAACTAAATCATGTTTATGTGTCATGATGGGGACTAGTTGAAATGCCTTTGTTGAAATGATGCATCCCTTGGGAGTTTTGATTGATAATTCATTTATTAAATCAAATTGGACTTGTCTAATTTTCTTAGAAAACTGGGAAGATATAAATGAATGCGATGATACAAAATCAAATAAAGTGTTGGCTAAGTTTTAGGAATCAATTAAAGTAACTTCCAACACATCATTAGGAACTTCAACTTCTGTAGTTGTAATCACATAAACTCTCCCTTCCACTCTTGTCTTTTTATAAGGCATGTTTCCTTGGAATTTAGGACACTTATTTTCATAATGTCACATCTCTCTACAATTGTTGAAATGAATATCATCAAACTGTTTCTTCCCATTGCATTAATGAGATAGATGACCTTTTTCTCTACACTTATAGAAAACTCCAATGGCTTTCAAGCATTTCTTGAGATGATTATTTCCAAATTTCTCACATAATTTGAATTTCTTTGTTCCCTTGTTCTTATTTGGTGCTTCACCTTTCCCTTGGTTATCAGAGTTCCACTTTTTATCTTGGTTTCACTTGATCAAATTTGATCTAGAAAATTCTTTATCTATTTTGATGGCACTTGATACAATTTCATCTTATGATGATTTTTTTTTGAGAAGCCAGTGATCTTCGAAGACTTGGATTAATATGTTCAAAGAAATGATCAATCTTGTCTGTAAAGTCACGTACGTAATCTACGGCATACCTTTCTAGCCTTTTGATGGTAGCCCCATATTCTAAAACACTGTTTTCTTTCCTTTTCTTTAAGATAAGGAATTTCCCCTTCATTTCGGTTCATTTCTCATGAGGGAAACATTTTTTGAGGAATATTTCCTTAAAAGAAAACCATTCCATATCTTATATTTCTTCTTTATCCATGGTATTCTGAATCAAGGACCACCATTGATCAGCATCACCCATGAGACAATATGCTTCTATTACTACCTTTTCATTTTCATTGCATCTTAATGCCATGATTATCTTTTCAAGGGACCTGATCCACTACTCAGCATGCATTGGATTAGTAGTCCCGCTAAAAGATGGAGGATTTTTCTATATAAAATGATCTAACACAGGTGTGGAATGGGTATTCATTATAATCTGAGTATGTTTTCCCATTGTGGTCATGATTTGATCTGCTCCAACATTGATTGTGCTGACTTGCTCAATGGGGAGAACCCTACATTTCCCATGAGTATTGATTCCCCTTATTCAATTAGATACCATTTCTAAATAAGGGAACACATTAGATTATGGTATGAATCATAATGTATAATATTAGTTTTACAAAATACTTGGCATAAATTGAGATCCTAAGCATGGCTAATCCCATAATCAATAAAATTGTTTCTTTGAGGAATAACTTACATTTCAATCCTTCATAATGTATTGTAAAGAAAATATAAATTATCCTAAGCATATCCCCCATAAGTTTCATAACCAAGAGTTTATTAAGGCCCGTTTTCATGTACTAGGAGCCTCGGGTCAAGCCTGAAACTCCTAGATGAAGCTTTCCATCCTATGTACATCTCTTCCATAGCCACCTCTACCTGCTCATATCGATACAGGGATGTATTTTCTAGAATGATTCAAAAAAATCTATTCCATTCCAAAATACCTGGATGTTATTGTATTTTTATCCTTAAATACTACCTTAGGGATTTGTTCCCTACTGTATATTTCATACTCTATTTTCTATGTTTTCTACTAAACTTTCAATGATAAAAACTGTAATTCCCCGACCTGTCTAGACCGGAGCCATTGCATCACTATATATGTTGGAATTGTTAGAATGTATTAAAATCCCAAAGGAAAGATTAGTTTAGTAGTCTTGAAGAAACTAGATACATATATTTAACTCAAATTAAATTGTAAAAGGTTAAAAAATACAATACATAACAAAAACTAAAGGTTGATTCCATAAGAACTCAATAAATGATCTCCTGTACATCACCTTTTCAAATTAAACAATGAACGAGGTGAGATCAAATTCTTATTAATGGTTAAAAATGGTGGAATAATGAATCAATAATAACTGAATTGTAAACAATTTGACGTAATCAATATGGCATGGTGAATAAATGAAAAACTCACGCCATTAATAAACTGAGAACGAAACTACATCCATAGATTTTGTCATAGAGAAAACCTCATGGATAGTAATATCTGATAATAAATAAAGTGAATGATTACTAATTTGATGTCATGTATCTGGAACATGATACCATAAAATAGTAAATATGGTTTAGTTCTATAGTTAGAAACCCATTTTCCTTTTTTGGAAACAAACTCGAAGGGTTTGTCCCCAACTCATTTGTCTCATGAGACCTACCGATGAATCGAGTGGCTATAGAGGGCCCCACCTGCCTCGGAATCCAAAGAATTATTTATACATAGATTCATCACAATAACAACATGACATTACATTATCCGTATATAATAGAGGATACAAATTAATCAATATTTCCACAGTCTAAACAACATTCAAAATAAATACCGTAGGTAAAATCGTATATGGATTAGACAATAATCATATCCATGATACGAGAATATAGATATTTAAATGGAATAAAATTTCAATTGAAAAGTGTTCTGAAATGGGAATTAGGTGCACACATAAGAAAGTGTAGGTCCACAATACTATGCAAGTCACAATGAAGTAAAATTTGAGACAAAGCTTGTTACCACGTTGTAATCAATTGAGTCGTATGACCAAAAGATAATAACCAAAAAATGAATAACTAAATAACATGAATATATAGAGAATCATGATAATATATATCAAATGGACATACAACTATACAAAATATAAGATTTAAGAGGAAAATAATGGAAATCCCATAGAATTGAATGTGAGATGAGAAAACCCCTTACTAACATTTTGGCATGGTAACGAGTGTTCTTGCGAGGGATTAATGAGAGTTAAAGGGGTTTACCATTATTTATATGTCAAAAGGTATGTATGGGGGAGGTGTGAAAACATACCCCAGAGACATTAAAAATAAAATAGTACAACATAGGGGAGATTCTTCAACAAAAGTGAGAGAGATGATCCCTTACCTTATGCTTAAAGGTGTTCTTGATTGTTCTTAACGACCTGAATTTTCAAATTTAGCTTCATTAATTAATAATTCCAGAACCTCATCAACACGTAATGGATATTTTATGACCTTATTAGGCTCATTTATTTCCTTTTTAATGGTTTAAGAGATTCAGTTTTATTGTTTTGGTAGTATTTTCTTCTTTGGTTTTCTTGATCCGTCTACTTGTGTTCATGGATGGATATTTGTTTGAAATATGGTTAAACATCCCAAACTATTAATATAAAATATTAGTGACATTAAATATATATAAATGATCTTATAAAGATTCTGTTTATATTCCATGAGTATGACTCATTCGATGAGTTAAAAAGTAAACGCTTGGATTTAGCTTGGCAGTTTTGTGCAGAATAAACTTGTTTTGTATTATTATTCCATATTATGAATGTGTAAGGATTCCAGAACATTAATAAAGATAAAATAAATATATTATGACATGGTTCAACCATTTAAAAGGTTTCATTACTGGAACTTAAGATATTAATTCAAATTGAAAACCTATCTTCCTTGATTGTGATAAATTAACACATCTCGGACGATGTTTGTATTTATTGTATAAAAAGAGGGGAAGAGAGATTATGATGAAATATTCCATTATCACAATGAAAATCCAGTACATGTAAGGTAATGGAATTATCATGGAATTTCTATTAGGGGAGTTGATAAGGGAGAACCAAATAATGTAACTTTTTAAATGAAATAGAAAGAAAATAGAAGAAAGGTTCACCTCTTGAGTACTCCTCCTTGAGAATCTCCTTAAGGCCTTTGTTTTTGGCCTTTTAGTGAGACAAGTAGGTCATGAACGTGGGGAGGGGGCTTGGGAAGAGTATTTGGTAGAATTTAGTTATGTCTTGAAGCTTGAGTGGTGTGGGAGGAAGAAGGGGTGAGGGGTGGTTTATATAGTGGAGAGGGGAGGAGTTTTCTTAATATTATAATGATTAATATATTATTTCTATCACGAACCAACCCGAGTCAATCCTGAACCGGTCATCCGAGCCAGCCCGTGACATGGACCGAGGGGCGTTCCCAATCCCTATGGGCTTGCAGCTAGTGCCGGGCATCAAAATTAAACAGGTGGGAACAATTTTTCCCAAAAGAAAATAAACTAAGAAGTGGAAAAAATAAATAGAACATAAGAAAATGAATAAAGAACAACAAAAAACGCTACTAACCTGACCACGACCAAAACTCCATGTGACCCTATGGGTCACTCTCAAATACCATAACCAACATTTTTCAAGGTGAACAACTGAAGCTGGAACCTGTAACAGAACTAAAAACAAGAAACCACTATAGGCGTGAGTATTAAAACTCAGTAGGTAGGCCCAACTAATTCTATTCCCAATGCACATACCATTAAACACAGAATTTATCAATTCTTGGTTTGCACTAAATAATATAAAATATTTTTTCCACACACACACACTTTCATTTTTAAAACAAGTAACAATCCATTTCCCTTTTTAATTTACAACAAGTTCAATGTTGAAATAAATAGGTGCATTGCATTTTAAAACATTTTGCGAACAATTTATAAATCCAAGCATTAGTTGTTAGTCAAAATGTGAATCACACACAACACACAACACACACTAAGGGAAGTGGAAAAAGTGGCACACAGGGGTCAAAAACCGAAATCGACCTCTCAATCGTCCACCACAGAAAAAAAACACTAAAAGTAACATGGGTCGAACCTAGGAGATCGTGAACAATCCAGAACATACTATACATCTGACTCATCTAGAAGTCATGCCCTAACTCGATGACATCATAACTACCATACTACTACCCGGTATAGCCCTGCATGTCCTAACCAAGGGGCCTAATCCCCATAACAGCAATAACCCAGTATTCCCCTGCTATGGGGAAACTAGCCAGTGCGTATTCTAAACTAGTGCAGCAATCGTTCTCATAAGATTCACTCACTATGCCAGGTTCCCTTGTCAAAACATATAATAAAAGAGGGGTGAGTCAACAATGACAATAAATCAGTCACGATGCACAAACATCATATACATCTCATGCAATCAAATCACACCAAAGATCACCCCTGAATGGGTTTTCCAAAACAATTAATTTTATTAAAGTGCTAAACGGGCCTTCACAAATTTTCACGAAAAACCTCATTTCTCGAGAAATCCCAAAACACTTGTTCAGAATAAATCACCTATCTTTAAAACTAGAAGTACATTTGAAATCCGTGAATTATATTTAAAGGCCAAATGAGGATTCTTTTAATACTGGGTTTCCGCTCTTCAAGAAAATGTTTCAAGTGTTTGGTATAAAATAAACGACTCTTTTCACACAAAATATTCATATAAAAATTAATTATATTATATTATTTCCAATTTATTAAAATTAATAAAACATCAAGCTGTTAATAAATTCCAAATCTAGAGGTATGTGCAGTGGGGGACCTACCTCAGCTCGCAGTCCAAACACAAAGTCACGTCACGCCTCGCACATACGTACAAACACCTGCATGCCGACCATTGGAGGACCGTTGAAGAATCATGTCAATGCGCTGCAACCGAAAAGGTAACTAAAATACTTAAACACAGACTTAAACAATAAAAACGAACAAACAACGCAAAAGAACCACCTTATACTACTTTCAAAAAATACTTGCATCATTTCCACTATTTAATAAACCACTTTAAAATTTATAAAATGATTTCCAAAAAGTAACTCATAGCTCACACACCAAAAACTCATCCAAAGAACACATTTTTGATCATATGCACACCCAAAAACACGCATCAATGCTCAACGCACTTGGAACCAAGGAGAAAAGATGACTCCAACCAGAAACCGCTACGAATCTTCGTTCGCACCTCAACCGCACCTTTGCAGGTCATGAAAAAACTATAATGATGGTAAATCGAATGAAAAGACTCAAAAAAAAACTCCCAAATGATTTGATAAGATAACTAAGGTTTCCACAGAGGTGTGAATAATATTTGTGAGAAATTGAAAGCGTGCAAGTGCCAATGAATTAATTAGGATGGGAAAAAATTGGGTTTTCCTACCTCAAACCAAGCACGGACGCAGTAACGCTTCAGTGGAAGGAAGGACAACCTCCCACACACCAATTTAACACCTAAAACAATGAGGTAAATGTGCGAATCAACACACAAGGTGTTGGGACTTGGGACAAAAAGAACACCCAAAACTATTTTCACAAAACTACCACTTTCTTTAAAACCAACCAACTACCCACATAATTTAAGGAACATAAAACAAGCCCTTTGAAACCATAGAACCCCTTTCCAAAACATTTTACACATTAAACAAGTCCTAGAATTAGTAATCCAAACATGCCGAACCAAGTTCATAAATAGAAAACCACCATTACACCATAATTGACGCCAAACATTTAATGAAAACCCCCAATTTCCCATTAGTGAAATAATAGAATTTAAAATAAACACCCTATGTTCTAAGACTCGAAGCCTTGCACATAATGAACCTTAAAAATAATGATTTCAAAAACCAAAACAATTTAAAAAATCTATAAGAAGATCAAAAAGGGTTTCAAAGAGGTTCCAAAATCAAAACACAACAAGGTGAAAGAAATATACCGGATCAGGGGAGGGGTTCGGCCCACCGAAGGTGCAGAAAGGCGAGGGCAGGCTTGGCGAGAGCAAGTGCATAGGGTCGGGAGTCAGCTATTGGGGGAGAGAGAGGCTGGAGCTAGCAAGGCAGGGTGTGTGGAGGTCCGGAATGGCGAGGACCTCTGAGAGGAGGCCGATGGGCCGACTAGAGGCCGGATCTTGGTAGGAGTGCAGTGTCTACTGGAGTTGGCACAATGAAGAGGCTCGGGGTGGCGGGTTACGCTGCAGGCTGGGGCGGCGGTGCCAAGGGATTCCGGTAGTGCGGAGGGTGTCCAGCGGTGCGGTGGGTTGGTGCAAGGCGGAGGGAGCGAGGGGTGAGGTCAGGTGTTGGGAGGGGTTGCGACAGCGATAGGGTGGAGGCGGAGAGAGTGGGGGCGACGTAAGGGGAAAAACATGGATGTTTGGTGGGGTCCTGCAGGTGGGGTGAGGAGGAAACCGGGGAGCGGATCGCGGTGCGGAACATGGGTAAGGGAAGGGGAGGGGCTCTGGTTTGCGACGATAAGGGGGGGGGGTGCAGGTATTAGGGTTTGTTTTTTTCAATCTATTATAATAATAATAATAATATATAAACAAAAAACAAAATAATAATAATAATAATAATAATAATAATAATAATTTATAATGAATAATAATAATATATAAATAATAATAATAATAGTCCAATAATAATGGAAACAATAATATAAAGAATAATGAAAAATGAAATAATAATACTAAGCAATTTCTCGACACCAAGGCCGACTGCGCAGCTACCGCCAACTACGCGGTGACCACGCTGGGATCTTAAACGTAGTAGAATATTTAAATGTCAAAAAAAGAAAAAAAATGTCGGGACCTAGGCCGATCCTTGGCACAAGAACCCAGAGTAAAAAATTATTAAAATAAAAAAAATTAATTAATTAAAAATGTGTGGTGTGACAATTCTCCCCACTATAGACACTTTCTTCCCCCAGAAAGTCACCCAACCGAACAATAAAAAAAACAAGAAACCATGCCTGATTGATTCCAAGAGAAATCACAACAAAAGAGCACGAGAGAACGCGAGAGGGTTCTTCCCACCATAGGAACTCAGCTAGAACAGAAAATTCAACACCCAAAAATACCACCCCAGAAGGGGGGGGGCGTGAGAACTCCCAACCGATCCAAACCAACCTTTATAGCACGAGCGAAACAACACCTCCACTGAAACTTGGAACTCTCGACATAGACCAAAAACCCCAAACACTTGAGAGAAACCTCCAAGAAGAACATAACCCACGAAGTAAACTCGAGCATTACCACAAACGCCGATCCTTACATAGGCACTTACATCTCCAAACAAACACAGTCAAACTAAGATTAACCCATACAAGGTTCAAAAAAACTTTTAAGAAAAAACGTACGATCCAGAGAATCATAATTCATGCAAACCAGACTGTTTGGATTATAATGAACACGTCCATACCAACTTCATGATGAAACAAGGGACCTACAACAACGCCAAAACTTTAAAAGTGGAAGGACGAGAATGGAAGGACTTTAAATGTATCGTTGGCAACACGGAACACCAAAACCCGAACTGAGGCTTCACACCCTCGACAACTCCTGACTGTGTGCGAGCTTCACCCCAAGACCTGTGGTTGGGGCTCTGATGGTTGAAGCATCTCCTACCTCACAGTCAGGCACTAGAATTTCTCTGGCCACATCATCTTCTTCAGGCGACGCTTCCTGTAAAACTTCTCTAAGTGACCCGTACATCTTCAATGGTGGCACGTCTTTGGAGGGATGCAACATGACGACTTCACGTGCTCGAACTGGCCCCACTGGTGGAACACCACTGAATGGTCCCATAAACTGGAAGCCAAAACCAATGCAGAGGATTCATTAGCAACTGGTTCCTCTGGCACACCCTGCTCTCCAGATGGGGAACCTTCATGAGTGGATGGATACGCCGGATTTCCAAGAATCTGCGCTTGGGAGATCAATTCAGCTAAGAACATATCATCCACCAACTTCTCGAAACGATGGTCCCTAGAAGGGAGAACCCGACCTATGATCTCTAGACGAAGACCCCCGATGAAGAGAGAAGTCTTCATAAAATCCTCTGACGATACCTCTAGAAAAGAAAAAAACACAAGCTCCTTGAAATTTTTATCATATGCCTTCACCGTCCGTTGGCCTTATTGAATACGCATAAGCTCTTCCATTTTCTTGGTCTTCACCTCCACAAGTATAAAACATTGAACAAAGATATCTTTAAAGACATACCACATCTTCCCAACATACAGAATGGTTGGGCGAACAAATCCTACTTGTATAGAGTTAGATCTTCAAACAGACCCAAAACAACATGCACTCTAACAGCTTTGGGTGTTCCCAATATCCTAAAGATGCACTCGACCTCTCCAAGCCACTCCACTATCTCTAACAGACTCTAATCACTATGAAGGACAGACAACGTCCAAGAAAGACCAAAAACTGGGCATGACTCATCAAAACTCTGGGGACCTTTCTGGGCATCATTTCTGAACAACATATAAAAAACCAATCTGAAACCGATATCATTCGAAGCAACATCAAAGAAATCTGCTTCATCCCAAAACAAGCAGCTCAAATGAAACATGCAAATGCAAACAAAAACCAAAAATTCATTTTTTTCAAAACCCCCTTTTTTATTTCAAAATCGCCTTCTTTCAAGGCCATTTTCCAAATACGAAACCCACTTTTCAAACCAAATTCAATTTTTTTCCAAAATTTATTTTCCTCTTTATAATCCAATTTAGAAAACAAGGTCAAGACTTTAATTTCAAACACACCCAGGTAATCCCACGAACCATTGCACATGTCTTCATACACTTTCATTCATACGTGCCAACACACACTTCTCATGTATTCCCTCGCATGTGGAAATGTTCATAATGAGTACCTGAGGATGCACCCAAACCATATCTCCACAAGTTCTAGGAAACCACCATATTTCTAGTCCAAGAGTTTTCAGCTTTGAAAATCCCATTCACAAATTTAAAGCCATTTAAAAGAAAACGTTCTCATTTCAAAAACCCCTTTTTTTCATTTCCAAAAACGCACTTACACCAACCAGAACAAAAACAACACTCAACTTGCATCAAACCACTGGTGTGAGGGACTAGTGGTCACACTTAAACCTGGAGACATGGTAGTGGGACATGCCCCAAGTAAGCGTCAACAACTATGAGGAATTCAAACCGTGTACCCGGACTCCACATGGGTTACTACTCCATGTGAGATCATGATGTAACATCGGTTTACCTCCGTTGTCATCCCTCAATCCAAAACAGACCAGAAAGAAACAAAGACTCAATTCCCGGACTACCCCTGGCGACTCGAGGTGCAGAACGGGTGAGGGTTCATGACTTCCTTCCCGTACCTACCTCTCGAGTCCCATCAATACTAATCTCCATCTACCAGACATCCCAAATAACAAGAACCTCCTCTGATACCATTTTGTCACGAACCAACCCGAGTCAATATTGAACCGGTCTCATGAACCGGCCAACGACATGGCCCGAGGGGTGTTCCCGATCTCCACAGGCTAGCAGCTAGTGTCGAGCATCAAAATTAAATAGGTGGGAATGATTTAGCCCAAAAGAAAATAAATTAACCAGCGAAAAAAAAATAAATAGTACATAAAAAAATGAATAAATAACAACAAAAAATGCTACTAACCTGACAAAGACCTAAACTCCATGTGACCCCGTGGGTCACTCTCCAATACCACAACCAACGTTGCTCAAGGTGAACAACTGAAGCTGGAACCTGTAATAGAACTAAAAACAGGAAAACACTATAGGCGTGAGTATTAAAACTCAGTAGGTAGGCCCGACTAATTCTATTCCCAATGCACATACCATTAAACACATAATTTATCAATTCCTGGTTTGCACTAAATTATATAAAATAAGTTTTCCACACACACACACTTTCATTTTTAAAACAAGTAACAATATATTTCCATTTTTAATTTAGAACAAGTTCAATGTTGAAAAAAACAGGTGCATTGCATTTTAAAACATTTTGCGGACAATTTAGAAATCCAAACTATAGTTGTTAGTCAAAAGGTTAATCACACAAAACACACAACACACACTAAGGGTAATGGAAAAAGTGGCACACATGGGTCAGCAACCGAACTCGACCTCTCAATCGGCCGCCACATACAAATAATCACTAAAAGAAACATTGGTTGAACCTAGGATATCGTGAACAATCCAGAACATTTATACACCTGACTCATCCTAAAGGAATACCATAACTCGATGACGTCATAACGCCCATACTACTACCCGGTATAGCCCTGCATGGCCGAACCGAGGGGCCCAATACCCATAACAGCAATAACCTAGTATTCCCCTGCTATGGGGCCACTAGCGAGTGTGTATTCTAAAATTGTTCAGTAATCGTTCTCAGAAGACTCATTCACTATACCATGTTCCCATGTCAACACATATAATAAAAGAGGGGTGAGTCAACAATGCCAATCAATCAGTCACGATGCACAAACATCACATATAGCTCACACAATAAACGCACAGCAAAGATCACCCCTGAATGGGTTTTCCAAAACAATTAATTTTTTTAAAGTGCCAAACAGGCCTTCACAAATTATAAAGAAAAACCTAATTTCTCGAGAATGCCCAAAACACTTGTTTATAAGAAATCACTTATCTTAAAAACTAGAAGTACATTTTAAATTCTGTGAATTATGTTTAAAGGCCAAACATGAATTCTTTCAATATTGGGTGTCTGCTCATCAAGAAAATGTTTCAAGTGTTCGGTATAAAATAAACAGCTCTTTTCACACCAAATATTCATATAAAAACTAATTATATTATATTATTTCGAATTTATTAAAATTAATAGAACATAAATCAATTAATAAATTCTAAATATAAAGGTATGTGCAGTGGGGGACCTACCTCAACTCACAGTCCACACACAAAGGCACGTCACGCCTTGCACAGACGTACAAACACGCGTACACTGACCATTGCAGGACCGTGGAATAATCTTGTCAACGCGCTGCAACCTCAAAGGTATCTAAAATACATAAACACATACTTAAACAATCCAAACGAACAAACAACACAAAATAACCACCTCGTCCTACTTTCAAAAAATACTTGCATCATTTTCACTATTTAATAAACCACTTTAAAATTTATAAAACGATTTCCAAAAAGTAACTCATAGCTCACACACCAAAAACTCATCCAAGGAACGCATTTTTGATCAAACTCGCACCCAAAAACATGAATCAATTCTCAACGCACTTGGAACTAAGGCGGAAAGATGACGCCAACCAGAAACAACTGTGAATCTTCATTTGCAGCTCAACCGCACCTTTGCGGGTCAAGAAAAAACTATAATCATGGTAAATCGAATGCAAAGACACAAAACCAAACTCCAAAATGATGTAATAAGATAAATAAGGATTTCACAGAGGTGCAAATAATATTTGAGAGAAATTGAAAGTGTGCAATTTCCAAAGAATTAATTAGGAAGGGAAAAAATTGGGTTCGCCTACCTCAATCCAAGCACGGACGCAGTAATGCTTCATCGGAAGGAAGGAAAACCTCCTGCGCACGAATCGCACACCTAAAAAATGAGGAAAATGTGTGAATCAACACCCAAGGTGTTGGGACTTGGGACCAAAAGAACACCCAAATCTATTTTCACAAATCTACCACTTTCTTTAAAACCAACCAACTACCCACATAATTTAAGGAACATAAAACAAGCCCTTTGAAACCATAGATCCCCTTTCCAAAACATTTTACACATTAAACAAGTCCTAACATTAGTAAACCAAACATACCGAACCAAGTTCACAAATAGACAACCACCATCACACAATAATTGACGCCAAACATTTAATGAAAAACCCCAATTTCCAATTAGTGTAATAATAGCATTTAAAATAAACACCCTATGTTCTATGACTCTAACCCTTGCACATAATGAACCTTAAAAATCTAGATTTCACAAACCAAAACAATTTCAAAAATCTATAAGAAGATCAACAAGGGTTTCAAATAGGTTCCAAAATAAAAACACAACAAGGTCAAAGAAATATACCGGATCAGGGGAGGGGTTCGGCCGACCGAAGGTGCGGAAAGGCGAGGGCAGGCCTGGCGAGAGTAAGTGCATAGGGTCAGGAGTCGGTTGTTGGTGGAGAGAGAGGCCGGAGCTCGCAAGGTAGGGGGTGCGGAGGGCCGGAATGACGAGGACCTCCAAGAGGAGGTCGTCGGGGCGACTAGAGGCCGTATCGCGGTTGGAGTGCGGGGTGTGCTGGAGCTGGCGCAAAGAGGTGGCTCAAGGTGGCGGGTCACGCTGCAGGATGGGGCGGCGATTTCAAGGGAGTCTGGCAGTGCGGAGGGTGTCTAGTGGTGTGGCAGGTCGGCGTAAGGCGGAGGGAGCGAGGGGTGAGGTCGGGTGTTAGGATGGGTTGCAAAGGCGAGAGCACGGAGGCGGGGAGAGTGAGGGCGGCGTAAGGGGAAAAGAAGGGAAGTTGGGAGGGGTCCCACAGGTGGGGTGAGGAGGCGGCCGAGGAGCAGATCACGGCGTGGAATAGGGGCAAGGGAAGGGGAGGGGCGCTGGTTTGCGATGAGAAAGGGGGGGGGGTGCGAGTATTAGGGTTTGTTTTTTTTAATCTCTTATAATAATAATAATATATATAAACAAAAAACAAACAACAACAACAACAATAATAATATATATAAAATAATAATAATATATAAAGAATAATAATAATAATATTCCAATAATAATGGAAACAATAATATAAAGAATAATGACAAATGAAATAATAATACTAAGCAATTGCTCAACACCAGGGCCGGCTGCGCGGCTACCGCCAACTACGCGGTGACCGCGCAGGGATCCGAAACATAGTAGAATATTTAAACGTCAAAAAAAGAAAAAAAATATGTCGGGACCCATCCCGAACCTTGGCATGAGAACCCGGAGTCAAAAATTATTAAAATAAAATAAAAATTAATTAATTAAAAAGCTGAGGTGTGACAATTTCCTCTCAAAGAAATAAATAGTGAGTATTCCATGAACAAGAATAGTAATATATTCATGTGAGTTCTAGATTTTGGTGCTTAAATCACTCATGATTCATGGAATAGTAAATTTTAATTATAATGTATTTATAAGGTAAATTAATGTATTTTACTATTCACAAAATATCATGTATTTTAGAAAAATCATAAAAATTTACCCTAACCATTTTTCGATGTTTAAAATCAAAAAATGAAGTTAATTTTTTAAAAATAATTATATTAATATGATTAATTAAATATTTAATTGAATCATTATTTAATAGAAATATATAAACACTTAAAATATTCATCTTTTTTAAAGGTGCCTAAATTTATTTATACATTTATGGACATGGATACCATTCATAAGTGTCATATTACTATTCATAAGAGAAAGTTACTATTCATAAGGTTAGGTTACTATTCATAATGGTAGGTAACTATTCACCAAAAATTCAGTTAATTCTATCAAACTCTAAATATCATCCTGAACACAACCATGTATGTCAGATTTTTAAAAATCCAATCACAAAGCCGGAAATTTTATGTCTAATGGCTAGGTTTTCGCTATATCCTATGAGTAACCAAGTTTTTCTCCACTTAGGATCAACGATTCATGAAATATAAGTTATCTAATGAATACAATGTTTTTAAGAGAAACATACCATAAAATGTTTGGGGTGCTACATTATTCACTCCTTCAAAAATTTCTTCCTCGAACTTTTATGTATAAAGTCCACCAAAAATATGTCGGTGGATATTCTTCATAACATTATCAGGCTCCCATGTTGCTTTCTCTATATTCTGGTTCCACCAAATAACCATTATTAGATAAGTTTTTCGATTTCTCAATACCTACATCCTTGTGTCATGAATCCCGATAGGATTTTCATAGTATGAAAAATCAGGTTCCAATTTTATTTCTTTATAGGTGAGTACATGTGTTGGGTCTAGCAAGTGTTTATTCAATAAATACTAATGGAAAAAATCATGAATTTGGAGAGACTTGGAGGCATTTCTAAACGGTATGCTATAGATCTGATTCTTTCCAAAATTTCAAATGGTCTGATGTACCTGAGGCTGGATTTCCCTTTCTTACCGAACCTTAAGACTCCATTACATGGAGATACTTTCATAAAGACATGATCTCCCACTTTTAATTGCAAATCCTTTCTCTGGTAGTCTGCGTAACTCTTCTTCCTACTTTTCGATTCTTTTATATGGGATTGGAATATCTTCACCTTTGTCGTGGACTCTTCAATAAGCTTCAGGCCTATAAGTTTCCCCTCACCAACTTCATCCTAATAAGTTGTAGTTCGACATCTCTTTTCATATAATGCTTCATATGGAGCCATTTTAATACTAGAATAGAAACTATTGTTGTTGGAAAATTCCACCAAAGGCAAGTAATGACCCAATATACATTGTAAGTCAAGAGTTCATGATCTCATCATGTCTTCCAGAGTTTGAATAGTCCTTTCAGGTTGTCCATCAGTTTGGGGGTGATAAGCAGTACTCATACGAAGCTCAGTATTCAAAGACTTCTGGAGACTTTTATATAATTTTGATGTAAAATAGGGATCTTGATCTGACACAATCAATAGAGGTGCACCATGAAGTCTTATAACTTCATTAATATAAAGTCTTGCTAGGCCTTCAACTGGTAAATCCTATCTTATTGGAAGGAAATGTGCTGATTTTGTGAGTTGATCTACAATTAATCATATTGAATTATTCTATTTAGGAGTCCTCGGTAGTCCGGTGAAAAAATCCAATGTAATGTTATCCCACTTCCACATAGGAATAGGTAGAGGTTGCATCACTCCTTTGGGATGTTGTCTCTTTGCCTTCACTTGTTGACAAACTTGACACCTTGACACGTAGTCATCAATTTCCCACTTCATATTATCTCACCAAAAATATTTCTTCAGATCTCTACACATCTTGGTGCTACCCGGGTGCATAGAGAAATTTGAGCTATGAGAATCATCTAATAGTTCCATTTTTAGCTTTGGTACTCATAGAATGCATAAAATCTTCCCAAATTTCAAAATTCCATCCTCACACATAAATTATACAAATCTCCCATCCTTGACTGCATTAATTTTATTGTGCAGATTCTCATCATCCGATTGAGAGAATTTTCTCTTCTCTAATAAATATGGTATAACAATCATTTGAAAGAGAAAAGATGTTTCCCCATAATTAACTATTCTCATATCCATCTTTATAAGATCCTAAAATATAGGATCTCTCTGAACCCTCATTTGAGTCAGAAGTCCATGATCTTTCCTACTTAATGCATCTGTCACCTTATTCGCCTATCTTGGGTGGTAGTGTATTGAACAATCATAATCTCTGAGTAACTCGAGCAATCTCATTTTCTACATGTTGAGTTCTTTTTGTGTGAAAATTGATTTCAAATTCTAGTGGTCGATATAAATCTCACATCTTTCTCTGTAGAGGTAATGTCTCCATATTTTCAGAGCAAATATTATGACTGCTAACTCAAGATCATGAGTTGGATAATTTTTCTCATGAGTCTTCAACTATCTTGATTCGTAGGCAATAAATTTATCGTTTTTCATAAGGACATAACCATGTCTATTCTTTGATGCATTGGTGTATATTAAAAATACATCACTTCCAGATAAAAGAGTCAAAATTGGAGTATTTAAAAATATTATTTTCAATTACTTAAATCATTCTATACATTTTTTTGTCCACACAAACTTAAATCCTTTACATGTGAGCTTGGTTACGGGGTTATCCAGTTAAGAAAAATTCTAAACGAAATGTCTATAGTAACCTACTAGGACAATAAAACTGCATACCTTAGTTATGTTTGTTAGTGTGGGACATTCGTGGATTGAATTTTTCTTTGTTGGATTAACTAGGATTCCATCCTTAGAGATAGTATATCCTTGAAAAGAAACGGATTGATGCCAGAATTTTCACTTGCTATAATTACCATATAATTCATATCTTCTATGTGTGTTCAGGATAATCCACAAGAGATCCTCATGGTCATCATAGATTTTGAGTATACTAGGATATCATCAATGAAAACCACAACAAAGTTATCAGGATATTCCTTAAAAAATGTATCCATTAAATCCTTGAAAAAAGGGTTCATTAGTAAATCCAAAAGGAATCATAGTAAAGTTGTAATGCCCATACCTGGTTCGAAATGTTTTCTTAGGAATATCTTCCATCCTCACACATAGATAATGTTATCCAGATCAAAGGTCAATCTTCGAACAGTATTGATCTCCATGATGTTGATAAAATAAATCATCAATCTGAGGTAGTTAAAACTAATTATTTATTTTAATATCATTGATTTCCCTATAATCAATGCATAACCTCATGGATCTATATTTATTATTAATGAAGAGGTTAGGGGAACCCCATTGAGAAACACTAGGTCGACTAAATCCCTTTTAACTCAATTCTACTAGTTGTTTCTTTAGCTCCACTAATTCCACGACAGCCATTCTATATAGTGTCTTTGAAATAGGTCTTGCACCAGGAATTAAGTCAATGGAAAACTCAATTTCTCACTCTGGAGGATTTCCAAGTAAATCCTAGGGAAATACATCAATGTATTCTTTCACTATATGCACATCTTCAATTTGAAGATGTATTTCCTCACCCATAGATATTGGGTTCTCTTCCTCTCCAAGAATTGCATTCAGTAGATCAATTGGGGGAGGATGAAGATAAGAATCTGGTGGCGAGGTCTCTACTTTAAAAATAAGAGATTATACACCATTTTTAAAAAAAATAACTTCCTTTTTCTTGGAGTAAATCTTCACATCATAGTTTGACAGCCAATTCATATTGGGAATTATGTCAAATTCAGTCATTGGTATGATGATAATATTAGTAACTAATGACCATTTATGTCTCACAAGGGTGACTAGTTGGTATGAATTTGTTGCAATGATGCATCCCCTTTGGTTTTTGACTGATAACTTCTTTATTAAATCAAATTGTACTTGTCTAATTTTCCTAGAAACCTGGTAAGATATAAATGAATGAGATGATCCAGAATCAAAAAAATTATTGTCTAAGTTTGAGGAAACAATTAAAGTACCTTCCACCATGTCACTAGGAACTTCAACTTCCGCAGTTGTAATTGCATACGCTATCCATTGCTCTCTTAGATTTTTTTGAGGCATATTTCCTTGGTGTTTAGTACAGTCATTTGTGCAGTGTCCCATGTCTCTAAAATTTTAGCATTGAATATCATCAAATTGTTTATCCCCCTTACATTCATGAGATAAATGACCCTTTTCTCCACACATATTGTAGACTCCCTTTCCTTTTAAGAATTTCCCCAGATGATTGTTCCCACAGTTCTCACATAATGGGAATTTCTTCTTTTCCATTTTCTTATTTCGTGATTCACATATCCCTTGGTTATCAGAGTATCATTTTTTATCTTGGTTTCCATTGATCAAATTTGATCTAGAAAATTCCTTCTCTGTTTTGATGGGACTTGGTACAACTTTATTATATGATGAAAATGATTGAGAATCTAGTGCCCTTAGAAGACTTGGATTATGAACTTCAATGAAATGATCAATCTTTTCTATTGAGTCACATATGTAATCTACGACATACCTGGCTATCCTTGTGAATGTAGCCTCATACTCTGCAACACTGTCTTCTTCCCCTTGCTTTAATCTATGTAATTTCCTCTTCATTGTGGTTCATTTCTCAAGAGGGATGTATTTTTCTAAGAATATTTCCTTAAAATTCCTCCATTACATATCTTCTATTTCTTCTTCCTCAATGGTATTCTGAATCAAGGACCACCATTGATCAGTATCGCGCTTGAGACAATATACCTCCAGTAATACTGTTTCATTTTCATTTCATCTTAACGACAAGAATATCTTATCAAGGGACTTGATCCACTGCTCAAAAACCAATGGATTAGTAGTCCCATATAAATATGGGGGTTTTGCTTCATGAAATGATCCAACACAGGGGTAGAATGGTAATTCATTACAACCGGAGTAAACTTTCCCAATATAGTAATGATCTGATCTGTTCCAACATTGACTATGTTGACTTGCTCAGTGGTGAGATCCCTACATTTCCCATGAGCATTGATTCCCCTTCCTCCATTAGATTCCATTTATAAATAATGGCATACACTAGATTAGGGTATGGATAATAATGTAAAATCTTAATTTAACAAAATAATTAGCATAAATTGAGATTCTATGCATGGCTAATCCCATAATCAAAAAAATGGTTTCTTTTGAGAAAAAATTTACATTTCAATCCTTAATAATGGCTTGTAAAGAAAATATGAATTATCCTAAGCATATCCCCCAGGAGTGTCATAACTAAAAGTGAAACAAGGCCCATTTTCGTGTACCAGGATACCCCGGGTAATGTTCGAAAGTCCTTGTTAGAGCTTTCACTCCTAGGTACATCTGTGCCAGAGCCATATCTACCTACTCGTATCCAGACAAAAATTTAATTTCTATAAAGATTCACATAATCTATTCCTTACCAACATACCAGGATGTTCTTGTACATTAATCCTTAAATACTACCTTAGGGATTTGTTCCCTACTGCACATTTTCGACTCTAGTTTCCAGGTTTTCTACTTCTGATACCAACTATAACGCCCCGACCCCACTAGAACGGAGCCGGTGTATTACTATGTACATTGGAATGGTTATAAGGAATTAAAATCCTAGAGGAATGATTAGTTTTATAGTATTGAAGAAACTAGATACATAGATGTAACTCAAATTACATTGGAGAAAGTTGCAAAATATTATACATAACAAAAAACTAAAGACTGCATCCACAAGAACTCAATAAATGATCTCCTCTTTTTCACGTATTGAAAGTAAACAATGAAAGGGGTGAGCTCATACACTAAGTAAGGGTTACAAATAGTATAATCATGAATCAATAATAACTAAATTGTAAACAATTTAATATAATCAATACAGCATGATAAATAAATAAAAAACTCATGCCAATAATAAACTGAGAACGAAACTGCATCCATTGATTTTGGCATAGTGAAAACCTCATGGATTGTAATAACTGATAATGAATAAAGAGATTTAATATTAATTGTACATCATGTATCTTGAACATGATACCGTAATACCTTAAAAATGGTTATGTTCTATGGGTAGAAACCCGTCTTATTTTTTGGAAACAAACTCGAAGGGTTTGTCGTCAACTGATTTGTCTTATGAGACCTAACGATGCATCGAGGGGATGTTGGGGGACCCACCCACATCTACATCCAATTAATTATTTATAAATATATTCAACACAATAGTACCATGACTTTAAATTATCCATATATAATAAAGGATACAGATTCATCAATATTTCCACAGTCAAAACAACATTCAATATAAATACCACAAGTAAAATGGAATACAGATTAGAAAATAACCATACCCCTAATATGATAATATGGATATTTAAATGGAATATAATTTAAATTGAAAAGTTATCTCAAATGGGCATTAGGTACACCACATAATAAAGAGTAGGTGCACAATACTAAGAAAGTCACAATGAAGTGAAATTTGAGACAAAGCTCTTTACCATGTTGTAATCAATTAAGTCATATGATGAAAAGTTAATAACCCCAAAACAAATCAAAAGATACCATTAATATAAATAGAATCATGATAATATATATCAAATTTTAGTACATCTATACCACATATAAGAAATAATTGGTAAACAATGGAAATCCCACATAATTGAAAGTGAGATGAGAAAGCCCCTTACAAACATTTCGACATGGTAAGGAGTATTCATGCTAGGGATTATTGAGAGGTAAAGGGGTATACCATTATTTATATGTCATAAGGTAAGTATGAGGGATGTTCGAAAACATACCCCATAATTAGGCATTAAAAATAAAAGAGCACAACATAGGATAGATTTTTGAACAAAAGTGAGAGAGAGGATCCCTTAACTTATGCTTGATGGTGTTATTGATTATTCTTAACGACCCGAATAATCAAATTTAACTTCATTAATTAATATGTAATGAAACTCATCAATATCTAATTGATATTTTATGACCTTATTAGGTTCATTAATGGCCTTTTTGATGTTTTAAGAGATTCAATTTTATTGTTTTGGTAGCATTTTCTTCTTTGGTTTTCATGAAACGTTTATTTGTGTTCATGAATGGATGTTTGTTTGAAATATGGTTAAACCTACAGAATATTTAATATAAATTTTTAGTGAAAATAATGATATATAAATGATCTTATAAGGATTCTGGTTAAATACCATGAGGATGACTCATTCGATGAGTTAAAAAATAAATGCTTGGATCTGGCTTGGCGGTTTTGTGCACAATAAACTTGTTTTTAATTATTATTTCATATTAAGAATGTGTATGGATTATAGAACATTAATCAAGATAAAATACATATATTATGACATGGTTCAACCATTTAAATGGTTTCATGTCCGGTATTGATGATTTTAATGAAAATTGAAAACCCATCTTCCTTGAGTGTGATAAATTAACACATCTCAGTCAGTGTTTGCATTTATTGTATAAAAGTAGGGAAAAATAGATTATGATGAAATATTACATTAGTAAAATGAAAATAAAGTATATGTAAGGTACTGGAGTTATCATGGAATTTGGATAATGGAAGGTGAGAAGGTAGAATAAAAGAATGGAACTTTGTAAATGATATTGAAAGAAAAGCGAAGAAAGGTTCACCTATTGAGTACTTCCTTTTGAGAATCTCCTTAAGGACTTTGTTTTTGGCCTTTTGGTTAGACCAGAAGGTCTCGGACACAGTGATAGGGCTTGGGAAGAGTATTTGTTTGAATTTAGGCAAGTCTTGTTTCTTGAGTGGTGTAGAAGGAAGAGGGGGTGAGGGGTGCTTTATATTCTGGATGGGAGGAGAGTTTTCTTGATATTACAATCATTAATTTATTATTTCCTACCAAGACAAGAAATAGTGATTATTCAATGACCAGGAATAGTAATATATACATGTGAGTTCGATATGTGGGTGCTTACATCACTCATGATTCTAGGAATAGTTAATTTAATTTATAATGTATTTATATGGTAAATTAACGTATTTTACTATTCACCAAAAAATAAAGTATTTTAGAAAAATCACAAAAATGTACCCTAACCATTTTCAATGTATAGAATCCAAAAACGAAGTCCATTTCTCAAAAATAATTTTCTAATTATGAATAATTAAATATTTTATTATATCATTATTTATTAGAAATATATACACTTAAAATATTAATCTTTTTTTAAATGGTGGAAAAATTTATTTGTACATTCATGGGTATGGATAACATTCATAAGAGTCATATTACTATTCATAAGGGTAGGTTAATATTCATAAGGGTAGTTTACTATTCACTGAAAATTAAGTTAATTTTATCAAACTCTAAATATCATCCTGAACACAACCGTGTATGTCAGATTTTTAAAAATCGAATCACAGAGATGGAAAATTTAAGTTTTATGGATATGTTTTGGATATCTATTATAAGTAACCAGGTTTTTTATCACAAAGGATCAGTGATTCATGAATTTTAAGCTATCTAATGAATATAATGTTTTTAAGAGAAATATACTATTAAATGTTTGGGGTGCTACAAAACCCAAAACTAGAGGGTGCACGAGAGGGAATCCCAAGCCTGAAGTAGGTATATAGGTGATTAGGCCAATAATAAAATGTTATGAAGGTATTAGTAGGAATCCTTGACATAGTTGTTTTATATTATTATGTGTATTAAACAATTACATGACTTATTTCTATGCTAATATTTCATGGATTATTATCATGATTTCCTAATGATTCAAGTATTATGAAGGGAAAATATTTGTTCCAAGATTCATGTTTATGATCATTGATATGTAGGGTATGATCTTATAATGATCACGATCAAATTATAATACCCTTATTTTCATGATATTATTATTAATTTCATTTATTTAAACATACTAACTATTCAATCTCCCCCCATTCTTATGTTTCCCTTACATAGGTTATGGAGAATGGTTTTTATATAGAATTACTAAGAATAAAGATCTTTGTGGGAAACACTAAACATATTTCACTATTTTAAAAGATTTTTGTTCCATGTTTCCAATGTCACTAAACTAATTCGGTTATTATGAATATTTTTTTGCAATGTTTTAATTATTCCACCAAAGTGGACTAATTTCAATGTATGTTAAGGTTGGGTTATTGTATATATGGTGCAGGTTTAGTAATTTAGGGGAGGGAATGTGGTTTGTGTCCATAATATTCCAAATAATCTATTATTAGGAGTATTTTACATTGGCTGTGATGTGATGATGTGGTATGCGGTTATAGATTGGTGGTTATAGCTGTGATTTGGTATGTGAATACACAGATGTGTGGATATAAAAGGGATTGCAGAATATGTTATATGCTCTTAGGGAATGAGAGAAATTGGATTATTATGGAAGTGGTTATGGAGTAAAATCATTATATATATATATAAATATTCATTTGATATTATACTACTATACATATATGTGATATTGGGTGAGCGATACATAGTGAGTTTGGGTGATAGTTGACCTAACATAGATGCATGATGGTTCTGTTATTCTTCACTGATGCATTAGTATTCTTATTCAATATTTTTACAATAACTTTTTTGGGAGGATAATATTGAGTATACTTGTAATCTCACCCATATATATATATTATAGGTTTCCTAAAGGGTTGGTGAATGAGTTGGATATTACTAGCTCAAGGCCAGTATTTTCTATCACATTCACTGCATTAGGAGTAGTTTTTGTTTATAAATTTTTAGATACCTTTGTTATGTATCAAATTTAAATTAATTTTTGAATATGATTATGTAATATTATTCGGTATTGACTGAGTGTTCAACTTTTTCTCTTTGGATTATTAGTATAATGCCTCCCATTTATTTGCGATTATTCAATCAATCTATAGAGGTTACAATCATATTTACAACAATCCTAGGAGGGGATTCCAGTGGGGGATATCCATAAAAATGTTGTATCAAAGTTATGAATGATATTTGGGATTATATTTGGAGTTATACACTGGTGATGATGACATTGGTTTGTTAGGGAAACGATACTAGTCAATCATGACATGTGACGAGGCAAGGGAAACCATCTATGATAGAGGAATTTATGAACCCCCTATTATATGAAATAAGTAACACAATATTGTAGAATATTATTGGTTATATTATGTTTATTGTGGTGTATATAGAAAGGCATGGTATACTTATCATCCTTGATTGAACCTATGTTTAAATTTTGATGATTTTGGTTAGAATTTAGTGGAATATTTAATAATAATTTTTTTAAATGAGCTCCATATTTCAATATTATGGATTTCATTCATGTTAGTGATAATGGTCAAGGTATTAGGAATATGACAGGTATTTATTGGGAAACTCATTCAAAATGTTTCAGTTTTTTTGTGATTTTATTTTTCAAAAATGGTATAATTTTTCTCTATGTTTTCTACATTGACATATAAATTTGATGACTCTATTTTTGATATGTTTGTTATTTTCATGTGTCCAAATTTTTTAAAATGAATTTCTAATGAGAATAATTTTCTATTCCTATTATGTAATGGTATTTAATGATTACATGTTGCTAATATAAAGGACCTATGGTTTTTCAAAAATGAAATGTTCTCAAAAATCATGTTTTAACTAAGTTAATCACATCTAGGGTTTTATTCCAAATTCCATAGTTTGGTATTAAGAATGTTGATATTGATTAGAATAATATAAGTTTAGGGATTTTAAGAGTAAAAATAAAATATGTTAAAAAATAACCTCATTATTATTTTAGGACATGAGAGTTATTAAATAATCACTTTTAGCATGATATGTTAGCTAACACATTAATTATATTCTATATTTTATATGAATTGAAAACTACTTATGAAAAATAATGTTAAAATATTAAATATGATGACTTTTTATGTTTTCATTCTTGAAACTATTAATATCCTAATATATAAGACAGTGAAATCATTTAATTTAATTATTATATAAACTATTATAACGGGTGATGAAATGTTGTTTGAAAATAGTTTTTGATTTAAACACAATGACTGTGAAATATTATTATGAAATATAAGAATACATGTAGTATTGATTTGTTATTTTTTCTTAAATTATTTAAAAGATTAAATTCCTTATTATTAATATGGTTCCTTAACTGATGAATGACGTTAATAGATTCTCATCCAATAATTTTTTTATGAATTAAAAAATAGTTTCATAAAAGGGTTTAGGGATATTTTATAAAAGGGTTTAATCAGTTCAATGATTGAAAATAATATTTAAGAATATCATTTAAAAAGTTAAAGTAAAAAAAAACTATTTAATGGTGTCATGATTTGAGTTAATGATATTGTTTATTTAAAAAACAATACCTTAAAATTATGAAATTGAAGTGGAAGGAATTTATGCCTTCTCGATGTATTGTTACAAATTTCCCATGATGGGGGAAGTCATATGCTTGTTATGTGATATAAATGACTAGTTAGAGAGTAATTTGGCCATTTAAAATGTAATGTCCCAGATTTTTCAATGTATTATTTTAATAATTATATGGAAATTATTTTGAGACCAGACCTTGTGACGGTGTGCAGTTCTGAGGCCCGGTGGGCCCATAAAAAATGTTTGAATTTAATTAAATAATTAAATTACACGCGCATGGGGTATTCCTGAAAAAGTGAATGAACTCCTGAACGGGTGCTCAGATCAGAAATCTGAGGTCACCATTGCGTTTAGAGTAGCGATTTTACCTTAGGTGAGACCTAACATCGGTCAGCACAGGTCGGTGGTGAAATCTAGTTTTTGGACGTAACCGTAATAAAATATTTAACAAAAATATTTTATTAAATCTAGTTGCAGTGAATATATTTTATCATTTTATAGATATTTTCACAGGGTTCCAGGGTTACAGACCTCATAACCCTTAAACCCTTGGAGGCTCTAGAGGCTATTGAGGAAACCCCAATGAGGAGACGACATTCTTGACGAGTTTCGCCGGTGATGACGACGTGGTGACCAGATCTTTGCCGAAGAACACCGCGAACCCAGGTAGGACATTTTATTTTGATTTTTCTTTTCCCGTTCTGGATTTCTATGATGAATGCGAACTAATCCATGAACAGATTAGCCTATGGATCGATCATATTTTCGGGATGAGCTTTTGTGGGGATTTTGGGGATTTTTATTCATGAAGGTTAATTTGGTTGCATTTAGCCTTCTAATGGTGAAGAACCATGATCAACATGAACATCGATTGAGGATCATCCCTCTCATTTTTTGTGCCTTTCTTCCCCGATTTCTCACGTTCTTCGTGTGTGTTCTATGCGTTAATGGAGGAAATCAATCGTTGCACATTCGTTTGTTGGCCCGATGATCTGAGATTGTAGATGAAACCTCGGAATTATAGTACGAAGCTGCAATGACGGTTTCAGCGGACAATTTAGAGCGGATTGAGAGATATGAGTTTTTGGGTGTTTTTCCTTCGGATGGATTGTTGGATGTTTACGACCAAATCGAAGGACAGTAAACTCCCGATTAGGTGTTTTTATGATGGAACGAACCAAGATATGATGTTTTGGGATGAACAGACAAGAGAAACGAGATCCGGATGATCAGATGAGGCTTGAGGAGGAAGACGAGGGTTCTGGAAAAACCCCGACTACACGGCCTGTAGTATGGGCTACAAGGTGTGTGTTCATTGTCAGACAACTTGGTGTGTACTCTTGGAGTGCATGTACACATCTTGGGTACACAACCAAGGACACGACATGTATACCCTTCCCCAGCCAGACCCGACCAGATACACGAGATTCCACATGTACTGGTACACGGGCAGAGTGAAAAGGGTTGAGGCTGTGTACGTGAACATGGCCAGCATACACGGAGTGAACCCCAGGCACTTGAACATGGCATGTAATTATTCTACACGTCATGTAGTTACTTTTATATGAAAAGCCTTAAGACAAGGGTTGTTTCACATGGCCAGTACCCAAAGTTAAGGAACACGGCGTGTGACCCTACTACACGTTGTGTAACATTTTATACCTGTATTGAGCCAATTGTCTTATGTGACTTGGACAAGTTTCCTTAGTGTTCGTCCCCGTTTTCTTTCTCCTGAAGGTTTCCGGTATCATTTCCAATGTACAAGAGTATGATCCCTTTAGCAAGACTTCCCGAATAGAGTTGTTGGAATCCCCTCTGCGAGACTCAGAGATGGATCCTCTATTCCTTCGTGGTACCCTAGGTAGAGTTCCTTGGTATCGACATGACCTACTTTACCCAGTCACTGATCCTCTACTTAGAGGGTTGGTTTAGACTGAGTTGTTGGAATCACCCCATAGCTACTGGTTGTGATCCTCATCTGACGCATCAAGTATCTTTCTTTAGTACTCGTGAAAGCGAGTTCTCCCAGAACGAGTGCATCGTATCTTTCTTCAGACTCAGGAGTATGTTCTCCTTGGTACAGACTTAGTGTAATCTTCAAGCTATATCTTGCTGGTGGTTTTTCGATAGTCGATCGTGTATGAGTATACCTAGATAGTCTTGTTATATTTTTTTGTAAACATATACTATATAGAGATGAAAATATCATTCCTTTGTGGTTTTACCTTCTATTTATTTCCTTTGTAGTTTTGGGTGTGTCTTACTAGGTATTGTTATACTCACCCCTGCATGGGATTTTCCCACACATGTCGTGTCTTGTGCAGACGAGTGAGGCTTTGAAATGATTCTTGGCAGACTAGAACCAGACGGTGCTCAGTGAGATTAGACAGGCTGAGGTGTGTTCCTACGACTACGAATTTTAGTCCCAATACCTTTCTTTATAGGTTGGACTTTTTTGCAGAATTAATTTTGGTGGGCTTGTACTTTCGGCCCAGGGTTTTACATTACTGTACTTTACATTCCTGTCATACTTTTTTGGTTGTGATTTTAGTGTATGCATGCATTTCCATTTTCAATAGTTTTTACTTTTCATCTTTGTAGGCTTGGAGATGTGTGTTAGTGTGTACAGGTTTATAGGAAATGCCTCCCATGTTAGTGACATGCCTACTCAGTGTTAGTCACCAACTCCAGGCCTATTGATGGTGGGATTGGGGAGTTGCGGCACATGACCTATTAGGAAGGGTTGTGATAGAGTGGTATCAGAGGTGGTTGGTTCTAGCTTAGGACTGAGATTATGTGAGTTGGTTTGGGGAAACAGTGTTATGTGTTTTGAGTTCGGCTTCCAGGCCAGTGACCCCAGTGTTAGTACGGGCGGTCGACATATCCATACACCAAGACTCTGATAACTTTCTTTTGGACTCGGAACATGATAATACAAGTTGCAGAGGAAATAATGGTACATGCATCATATAGGAATGGGTTGTGGTTTCCATGTCCTTCTTGAGTCAGCTATCCAGATATACTCACTGACTGCAATACATCTTGTTACTTACAGGATGCCTCCGCGATGCGCACCTGCTAGGATCCAGCAGCTCGATCACGAGGATGACCCCGTCAGTGATGAAGCTTCAATACAAGGACTAGATCCCCCAGTTTTATCTTTGGGTGGTGTTCCTGTTATTCCACAACCTATGGAGAAATGTTTAGTACCTGTTATACCAGTAGAGGAGGAGCGCAGGATGAGCGAACTCCATGAGTTTCAGATATAGAGACCCATCAGGTTTCGAGGTGAGCCTGACCCTCAGGCAGTAGAGGACTGGCTTGAGGTAGTGGCCAGAGTATTCTGTTTGGTCAGGACACCAGTAGAACATATGGTGATCCTGGCAGCGAGCCTTCTACCGGGCTCAATAGGGTGATGGTGGAGTTTGGTTATCCAAACTCACGACAAGGAAACTATTGCATGGTCATAGTTTGAGAATCTCTTCAGGGAGGAGTTTTCACTAGTTACACTGAGATAAGTACTTATACAGGAGCTTCTCCAGCTTCAGTAGGGGACTATGACGGTGGATGACTATTCATTGAGTTTTACCGACCTCTCACAGTACTTGATGGATATGGTCCGGGATCATTACTTCAGAGATCAGCCTTTTGAGTAGGGCTTGTAGAGAGATATCTAAGCTAGAATCATCCTTATGAGAATTCCTAATTTTGCTGGGGTGCTCGAGTGGGATTTGGTGGTTGAGAGCTTCTTGGAAGAGTAGATACAGCCAACAGTTTTCAGTAGTGAGTGAGCTGGAGCAGAGACCTCGGCAGTGGGGAGCCAATGTTAGGGACTGAGGCATGGCAGACGTTTTCAGAGGAGATCCCAGGACAGGGGATCTTCTGTACAGGGTTCTCAGGGTTCATCCAGCCACCCTCGAGAGAGGCAATTCTACTCATGTGATGGTAGGGGACATCTCACTTGAGATTGTCTGACCCGCCGTGCTACTGACATGGGAGCAGTGGATGGACCACCAAGGTAGAGGAAACATGTGGAGCAGACAGATCCGCGGGGCGGTGGATGTGGTAGAGGAGCTAGGGGAGCAGCTAGAGGTGGTTGTCCTTTTGACCCTTTACCACCACCCCTAGGAGGTCCACCCCAGGCTCAGGGAGCTGGTGGAATGAGTCAGGGATAGCTGCAGGAAGAAGAGGATTATGACCCAGGTACTCCTCAAATGGTTAGAGGTACAATCTGTGTCATTTCTACATTGGCTTCCGTATTCATAGACACAGGTGCTAGTCATTCTTATTTGGCTTCTTATCTTGTTTGAGACCTTGAGATACCATTTGAGCCATTGAATCGACCCTTATGCTTAGAAACACTGATAGAATATGATTCAGAGATCACACACCTTTGCAAACAGTGTGACCTGACCTTTGGAGGTGAGAGTTTCGGTTGGAACCTCTTGGTGGTAGCATCAAGGCCTTACGATGTCATTTTTGGTATGGATTGGCTATCCACAGTTCATGCCTAGATTGATTGTTTTAGGCGAAGGGTGTGGTGTGTCCGCAGTGATGGAATGAGGTTCTCCTTCTTCGGTGAAATAGATACCCAGGCAGCGTAGGATGGACTCGTGTGTAGGACGGTACGACTGATTTCACATCATCTGGAGAGACTAACCCTTGGCACAGTAGATGTTACGAGTTTCTAGTTTCCAGCAGTAGTGCCTGAGTACGAGAACATATTTTCGGAGGATGTCCCAGGACTACCTCTCCATCAGGAGATAGACTTCTGCATTGAGTTACAACCGGGGATGACACCGATATCAGTATCAGCATATCATATGGCTCATGAAGAACTTCATGACCTGAGAGTGAAGCTGGAAGACATGCAAGGGAAGGGATTCGTGAGAGCCAGTGTTTCACCCTGGGTGGCCCCAGTGTTGTTTTCCATGAAGGGAGATGGGATCTTGAGGCTGTGTGTGGATTACCGGTGCTTTAATCAGGAGACCGTGAAGAACCGGTATCCACTACTGGGGATCGATGACCTCTTCAACCAGTAAAGATGGGAACAATGGTTCTTGAAGGTTGATCTACGTTCAGGCTGTCACCAGTTGCGAGTACGGGATGCAGATATATCGAAGACAACTTTTAGATGTCGCTATGGTCACTATGAGTACATGGTGATGCCCTTCGGTGTGACGAACACCCCGAAAGTGTTTGTGGGACTCAAGAACTGGATCTTTCAGCCCTATCTAGATCAGTTCGGGGTGGTCTTCATCGATTATATCCTTGTTTACTCTGCGTCCAATGAGGATCATGTGAGGCACCTAAGGATGGTTATAGAAACACTCTTATAGCACCAGTTGTACGGGAAACTCTCTAAGTGTCAATTCTGGATACATAAGGTCCACATTATGGGGCACGTTATCTCAGAAGATGGCCTAGCAGTGGACCCAGCCAAGTTAGAGGCTATGTTAGAATGGGATCCACCCTAGAGCGTGACAGAGGTGTGATGTTTCCTTGGGTTGGGAGGCTACAATCAGAGATTCATTCCGGATTTCTCCAGGATTTCAGCACCCATGACAGCTTTGACCCAAAAGGGGAAGCCTTTCGTGTTGACCGAGAGATGCCAGCAGGCTTTTCAACAGTTGAGACAGAGTCTGAAGAGCGCCCCTATCTTGATACTACCAAGAGAGGGTGTCGAGTACGTAGTTTTCTGGGATGCATCAGGAACAGGGCTTGGTTTTGTCTTGATGTAGAGTCAATATGTGATTGCATATGGCTCATGTCAGTTGAGGCCACTTGAGTAGAACTACACGACCCATGATCTTGAGTTGTTAGCGGTGGTCTTTGCATTGAAGATGTGGCAGCACTACCTGACGGGTGAGCGGTTTATCATCTAATCTGATCACAAGAGTCTCAGATATATATTTTCTCAGAAGGATCTGAATTAGAGATAGAGGTGGTGGCTTGAGTTACTCTAGGATTACGACTTTGAGATCATTTATACTACATGGAAGAAGAACGTTGTGGTAGATACTCTCAGCAGGAAATATAGTTCATAGTCTCTGGATGAGGCGACAAGGAAGTTGGCCTCTTTACAGTTATCCTTCATGGATGGAGAGAAGGGATATTACCTTCAGTCGATGGTTGTTACCCCTCCACTCTTACAATGAGTCAGGGAAGCATAGCTTGAGGATGCTAGCTGTGAGACTCTACGTGCTCAGATATCTGCAGGTGATGCTGCTGATGGATATTCAAAAGGTGGGGTGCACATTGTTATTTTCAGAGGGCGTACAGTAGTACCGGTGATGTTGCGGGATGAATTTCTGAATAAGTTCCATAAATCTCCTTTGGAAGTGCATCCAGCCACAGCTAAGATGTAACATGACCTCCAACGTTAGTTTTAGTGGCCAGGAATGAAGAAATGTGTGGTAGAGTTTGTTTCTTGGTGCCTTACTTATCAGCAAGTAAAGGCGGAGCACCAGTTTCCAGCATGTTTGACTCAGCCCCTTGAGGTTCCAGAGTAGAAGTGGGATGGGATATCCATATACATAGTTATGGGTTTTACACATACTTCTAATGGACACAATTCCATCAGGGTGATCATTGAACAACTCACCAAGTCATCCCACTTCCTATCCATATGAGATCAGATTTTATTAGAGATCTTAGGATGCCTCTATGTGCAGGAGATAGTTCTAATTCATGGGGTTCCATCAACAATCATCTCATATCGTGATGCTCGTTTCACATCCCGTTTGTGGAAGGTATTGTAGGAAGCTTTTGGGACTCAGTTACACTTGATCACAACGTTTCATCCTTAGACTGATGGTTAGACAGAGCAGACCGTCCAAGCTCTCGAGGATATGCTACGAGCTTGCATACTTGAATTCGGTAATATCTGGGAGGATCACCTACCACTTGTGCAATTTTTTTATAACAATAGTTATCATTACACTATTGGTATGAAACCATTCGAGGCTTTGTACGAGCGACTTTGCAGGTCACCACTTTGTTGGACTGACCCAGGAGAGTCAGCACTCATGGTCCCAGAGATGGAGCGAGCTACTACAGAGAAGGTTAAGGTCATCCAGGAGCGTATGAAGACTACACAGAGTCAGAAAAAGTCTTATGCCAATAAAAGACAGAGGCCCTTGGAATTCGAGGAGGGAGACCATGTGTTCCTTCGGGTCTCACATCGATGGGGATTGTGAAGATTTTTTGAAGGCAGCAAGCTATCTCCAAGGTTCATCGACCCATTCCATATTCTAAGTAGATTTGGCGAGGTGGTGTACCGCTTGGCTCTACCCCCTTAGATGGACCGGGTACACAACCTCTTCCATTTTTTGTAGCTATGGAGGTACGTGCATGATCCATCGCACGTTATTGGCTTGGGTGAGATGGACATTGATGATTGAGCGGCCTTTGCTGAGTACCCAGTGTAGATCAACGATCGGTAGGAGACGATCCTTCATGGGTGAGCTATTCCCTTGGTATGTGTCTGGTGGTAGCACAGGAATCTCGAGGAGAGCAAGTGGGAGCGGGAGGCTCAGATTCATGTGCAATACCCACATCTTTTTGGGTAGCCATTGTTTTGGCTATCTAGGGACGTAAAGCCCTAAGGTGGGGAGGATGTAATGTCCTGGATTTTTCCATGTATTATTTTAATAATTATATCAAAATTATTTAGAGACTAGACCATGTGATGAAATGTAGTTTCGAGGCCCGGTGGGCCTTGAACAACAGTTTGAATTTAATTAAATAATTAAATTAAACATGGGTAGGGATTTCTTGAAGAAGTGGAATAACTCTTGAATGGGTGCTCGGATCAGAAATCTGAGGGCACCATTGTGTTCAGAGAAGAGATTTTATCTTAGGCGAGACCTAACATCGGTCGGCACATGTCAGTGGTGAAATCTAGTTTTTGGATGTAATCGTAATAAAATATTTAATAAAAATATCATATTAAGTCTTGTTGCAGTGAATATCTTTTATATTTTTATAGAGATTTTCGCAGGGGTCCAGGGTTAATAAAATCATAACCGTTAAACCCTATGAGGCTCTAGAGGCTTAGGAGGAAACCCCAATGAGGAGATGGAGTTCTTGACGAGATTCATCAGCGACGACAACGCGACGACCAGATCTTCACCAACGAATGCCTTGAATCCAGGTAGGACGTTTTATTTTGATTTTCCTTTTACCGTTCTTGATTTCTATGACAAATGAAGACTAATCCACGAATAGATTAGCCCGCGATTAAATCAGATTTTCGGGATGTGATTTTGTGGGGATTTTGGGGATTTTGATTTTGAAGGATAAGTTGGTTTCGTTTATCCTTCTAATGGTGATGATCCCAGATCAACACGAACATCGATCGAGGTACATCCCTCTCAATTTTTTGTGCCTTTCTTCCCCGATTTATCACGTTCTTCGTGTGCGATCTATGAATTCTTGGAGGAAATAAATCATTTCACGTTCGTTTGTTAATGCGATGATCCGAGATTGTAGATCCAACCACAGAATGATGGTACGGAGCTGTGAAGACGGTTTCGACAGACTATTCGGAGCGGATTGAGAGATATGAGTTTTTTGGTGTTTTTCATTCGGATGGATTGTTGGTGGTTTACAACCTGATCAAAGGCCCAAAAAAACCCGGTTAGGTGTTTGGATGATGGAACAAACAAATATCTAACGTTTCGGGATGAACAGACAAGAGAAACGAGATCTGGAAGATCGGCCGAGGTGCGAGGAGGAAGACGACGTATTTGGAGAAATCCCGACTAGACGGCGTGTAGTATGGGCTACACGGTGTGTGTTTTTCAGAAGACCAACAGGCGTGTACTCCGGGAGTATACAGACATGGGTTCGGTACACAACCAAGGACACAACGTGTATACCCTTCCCCAGCCAGATGAGGCCAGATACACGAGATACCCTATGTACTGGTACACGGCCAGAGCGACACGGGTTAAGGCTGTGTACGGGCACATGGCCAGTGTACACGAAGTGAACCCCGGGAACTCGGACATGGTGTGTAATCATTCTACACACCGTGTAGTTACTTTTATATGAAAATCCTTAAGACACGGGCCATTTCAAATAGGTAGTACCCAAAGTCAAGGAACACGGCGTGTGACCCTACTTCACACTGTGTAACTTTTTATACATGGCTTGAGCCAATTTTCTTTTGTGACATGGACTAGTTTCCTTAGGGTTCGTCCACGTGGTCTTTCCCCTGAAGGTTTCCGGTATCATTTCCTACGTACATGAGTTTTATCCCTTCAGCAGGAATTCCTGAATAGATTTGTTTGAATCCCCTCTATGAGACTCAGATGCGGATCCTCTATTCCTTTGTGGTACCCTAGGTAGAGTTTCTTGGTATCGACATGACCTACTTTACCTGGGTTCTGATCCTCTACTTAGCAGGTTGGTTCAGAATGAGTTTTTAGAATCACCCCATAGCTACTAGTTGTGATCTTTATCTGATGCATCAAGTATATTTCTTCAGTACTCGTGGAGTGAGTTCTCCCGGAATGAGTTCATCGTACCTTTCTTCAGTACTCATGGAGTGAGTTCTCCATGATTGTAACGCACCGACCATAGATACCCAGAGTCGGTGCATTATTACATAACATTGGCATGATCACAAGAAAGATCAAGTCTCAAAAGACCGATTAGTTTAGTAGCCTTGGAAACACTAGATATATTCATAAAGTTTACATTACATCAATAAGTGAAAAACTACAACAACATACTGTCTTTATATCCCCTCATACTATCCCTGTAGGTCATTCATAAAATACTTTTCACATCCTAGGAAAAATAAAACAATGAAATTGGTGAGCTCTGATGCTCAGTAAAGATAACAATATAGCGGAAACTTTCATAAATAAACATAAAAATTTAAGGCAATGTATAACTAAAACAAAAGCCTTTTAAACTTGAACTTCAGCATAATATGGAAATGATAAAATAAAATAATGAAATTTACTTATACACGTGGATATTCTACTAGTCGAATAATCACATGAAAATATTAATAACCACTTTCATAATGATGGAATACATAAAGCCAGGCTATCATAACCACGTATCCAAGGCCTCGTGCCAAGACTAAAAATATGATTTTGTCAAGGCCTCATGCCAAGACACTAGTTTGTCTCATGAGACCTACCGATGCATCGAGGAGAAATAGCGGGCTCCACCCATCACATAATAAGTCCAATGAATTCATCATATGAAAATATTGAAATATGACATAAACATTCGTATTAAACTAGCATATGAAATTCCAATACTTAATCGACAAACCCTGAATGGTATAAAAATAACACATCCACAGTCAAACATAACTCATTCGTTACAATATAGAAGATTGTATTGTATCAGATTAATCTCAATCATGAATAATGAAGGATATTGATATAGATGAAAATAATCGTCAAAACTATTAGAGACAAATATCCCCCTTTTTCTTGAAATCATTTAAAAGTCACACTATTTGTCAAGAGGCCATTTAAAAATAGATTTTTGAATCACAGTGTCCCATACCACTTTGAAACTTTTAAAAGTAATTTTAGTTTTAAAACTTTAATGTCCATATAAATAAATTCTTAAAACCATTTTTAAAACATGGACATTAATGAGAAATATTTAGAAGAATAAATTTTTAAAACACTTAAAAATGTATATTAGTTAGAGTTTCTATCCAAAAGAGAGACACTTGAATACAAATAATTGATGTAATAAAAAATTTATAATATCATAAGAATAAAGGGATTCGTGATATACTATGTCAAAGTAAATTATATACACCATATAAAAGTGATTTGGTGTGTAACAACAAAGAAGTCTCAATGGAATGTAAATTGAGATGAATTATCTTATAAAGACCATATCCTTAGGTTAAGGAAAAATCAACGACATAATTATGTGTAAAAAATATAAATACACTCAATATGATTGGATATTTAGTGGAAATAAATCAGATGAAATTCACTCATATTCTTTTAAAAACAACACCAATGAATTGAATATTTAACTCAATAAATGGAGATTGAGTTAAAATTACTCTTATCAAGTTCATACCGATGACGTGAGAATTTATCAATGGAGTTATTATGTGTATAAAAATTATATCCACAAAAAGGGGAGTGGAAATTATGACATAATCAAATGAATAGTGATTCCACACATAATCATGGAGTAAAATAATCAATGAAGTATGCCTAAAGCCGAATGAGTGAAAATTGAAAATTCAAATTCCCTTATCGATTATGTAACTAAAGAAACATACAACCATGAAAGAAGGATCATAATATGATTATTTAAATAACCATAAATTAAAGTATATTACACAATGAATACAATCATGGGCAATATACATACACCACATGCAATAAATAAGTGGTGAACAATGGAATTCTCACGAAATTAAGAGTGAGATAAGAAACCTCTTACTTTGTAATTATTCCTTGGTAGATGGTAGGTTAACCTCCTGTATAATGGTGAAATAATTGTTATTTAATTATACAAGAATAATTTACATTAATATGATATCATATATGATCTTTTAACTTTGATTTGTTAATAATATCTTAGTATTATCGTCTTTTCGGGTGTTAACTTACTCGTTTTCCTTTATATTCTTTGTTACGTAAGCCGTGTTTGTTATGGATAGGTTGTATCTTATTCATATCCAGAATTATATAAATTCCTTAAACATTATTTTTAATCATCAAATTAGAATTATACTTTAATGGATACGATGGAAAATGAATCTCATCACGTTCGTGGAGACGGTAGTCTGTACGTACGCATGGGCGACAACATCATTCTTTTGAGGTTAAAATAATATATAATTGGATGGTATATCATATAGACAGAATAATTATCATGTTATATTTATTATTTACATGAATTACACATCATTATTATACCCATCCAAATAATAATTCATTGAATGACAATTACACCACGACGTGGAGACGGTAAGCCGTACGTACGCACGTATGGTGACATGCCATTAAAAGGATGGATAGAATACTGAGTATGGTTGTACCATATTTATAATAAAATCACAGTATATAGAATATACTAGATTTATTATTTTAGAATAGAAATAACAAATAAAGAAGAAGTTGAAGAAGAAAGGAACTTGAAAGAGGGTAGTGAAAACATTACCTCTTCTTCGGGTTCTTCCTTTTGATTTGATCAAAAGGGCTCCTTAGGTTGGCGTTATGATCAAAATAAGGCCTCTAGGTTGTAGTGAGAGAAGTTTAGTGAGTATTTGGGCAGAGTTTGGCCGAACCGAAAGGCATTGAAGGTGTGACTCAATGAGAAGGTGGAGTTCCCTTTTATAAGAGGGGTGAGGGGCACCTTTGGAAAAGCTAGAAATATTATTTTATAATAAATTTATATTTGGTTTCTAATGGCTAAAAAGTGGATTATTTAAAGGTTAAGGTGTGGATGGTCGAAAACCACTCAACCAATAGAATTTAGACTGGTTCGGGTCATTATATTAACCTTATCATTAAGTATTAACTCTTAGTTAATTAGTTTCACTTTTACAATGTCTCTTTGTATTTTTATATTATATGGTTAATAAACTTAATATATACATCCAAGAGAGCCCCAGGTGGTCCATTAATAATACACATATAATGATATAAGTCTCTTGTCAGAACCTTAGATTTTTTGGAATTGAATATCAATTAATAATATAATATTTTTTTTAAAAACTCTTTTACGTCAATTTTGACACTATTCAATAATTGATTTTTTTGAAAATCATAACAGAATTATTACTTCAAAAAACAATCCTTAAGTCAATCCTAACATGTCATATTATCCTAGAAAATTAGTTTAATTCATAAAAAGTCTAAAATTATATTTATATGGGTATTTATAATATCAATTACTTTAATTTTTCACTATTATGGTAATTACTGTATCATCATTGTGTCATAAATAAATTACATTATTTATTGTCAAAAAATTATAAATAAAATATCATTATGTAAGAAATATTTTTATATTTCTAATTTATATTTAAAATCGAAAATACAACATATATAACCCCATGTAAAAATTGTTTTTCTAAAAGATATATGCTTATGTCATTTTTGTATTTATTTTAACTTAATTAAAATAAATTGTAATTATCACTTACAAGTGGCTCCATGAGGTCCCAAAATCGACCAAAAGATGCCCATGGTCGGAAATATATCCACCAATAAGGTTTGGACATGTTTTAGGGTAATTTTTTTATTATTATAATATTATTTTTTAACCCTTATTTACCAGATTTACCCTTAAACCATGGTAAATAAAATATTTACCGAAGTAGTTATTCAAAATGTCTAAATATAAAAGTTACCTATTTAGAAAATTTGAACATCATGATTCAAAATATGGAATCCATTTTTCCAAATTCAAAACAAAGAAGTGGCCGAAATTAATTTAAAATTAATTCCCGTTGTTAAAACAAAAAGCGTGTTTTTAAGAGATAATAACTATCAAAAGATTGACACTTGTTTATGTCCGGTTTAATTATAAAAGTATGTAAAATGACCAAAATTTTATTAAATTGTAAAACTATATTCTAAATATACTTTAAAACCACTAAAATTCATAATTTATCAATATAAATTATTTTGATTAAAAAAGTTGTTTTTAATTAAAATTTAGTAATTTTTACTATTCATCAAAATTTAAATGTCATCAGAAAAGTTCCAAAATTTCACCCTAGGTTAAATTAGATATTCCAAATCCAAAAATGAAGCCCATTTTGAAAGATAAAATTTATAAAATTTCAAAAATAAGGTATTACTATTCATAACGACTAGTTTGATTGGTTGTGGTGTGTTAGAACTCGATGTTGCGTACAACACACGCCAGTGCATTATTCAAAGGGAAACATACTGTGGAATCTTGAGCTGTTACATTCTCCCCTCCTTCAATAAATTGCATCCTTGCAATTTTTTTTTAAAATTGGGCTTGAGAATATAATGGAAAGTCCCACATCGGAAAAAGAGTCAATAAAACTATCACTTTAAAAGAAAGGAAGAGAGGTATAAAGGTCACCCAAGATAACCCATACTAGGATTCCATATAGGAAAACATGGATATGGATGATAAACTAAGTGTTAAGTTCGGATGGAGAGGGATAGAAAACATGATCAGGAGAAAGTTAACAATAAAAAATCACAAAATTGTGTTCGGACAAACGGTCATTAGTCTCCCAGTAGGAAAAGTAAACTGAAAACATTTTTTGTTTTATGTTACATTACATAAGGACGAGGAATTCATTTATGATATTGACTAAGAACATAAAGAGATATACTTCCTTTTTATGTATAATTTCATTCTTTAATAAATTTTTAACACTAACTCATTTATTTGAATAATGAGTATTCAAGAAGACTTGGTCACAATGGAAGAGCTAGAATAAACATCTATAGAAATACATGATCCACGTAGGATAAACTATATATTTACCTTGTATTTAGAGATTAATCAAAACCAAAATGGTTACTATAATATCTAATTATCCCCCAAATGGATATTCCATTAGAGAAAAAAACACTAATCTTAATTTCTAAAATTAAACCAACAACACCCCAAAGTTAAATAAATACCATTCAATAATGAATTGTCCTTAAAATCCTTCAATATAATCCAAACTAATATGGAAACCCAAAACATATAATAATGTAGTCTTCCATGTTAAATTGTATCTCCAAATGACATTAATTACTCTTAAAGTCACATACTTAAAAGTAATTAACCTAATCATTTCAATAAATAACCAAAATCACTATAAATCCACAATAAAAACATAGATAAATATACACCATTACTCCTCAAATTAAATCCCATAATATTCTATTTTCCTTGGGAATATAGTGTTCCCAACAAAGCAAACAACTTCCAAAATAACATTTATCACTTAGTCACAAAATCAATTTCCTATACTAAGGGTATTCATTTGATAAGACATAAGATCCCAAATAAAATTATTATTGATCAATAAAATCATTTAACTAAAAATAATAGTCACTCAAACCAGGGAATTCACGTATTACAGTGGTAGGCGATAAATCCCAATCGCACTTTGGTTGTGGTTTTGATTCCCACATCTTTTTCCGACACGACGGGTTGTCCCACAGTCTGCGTGTTGTTATTTTTAAAAAACTATATTTTATAACATTACCAAAATGAGATAAATTACTCAAAATAACCATAACATAATTTAACTACAAATCTTATCTCATACCTTGCATTTTCATCCCAAATTATAATAACTTATAATTGCCTCAAACCCAATGATCATATAAAACCAAATGGTTATTTATAACTATATCCACAAGAGAAAAGAAAATTATTCCTCAAATATCATTCTCACATGGAAAATTTCAAGGTTAAAAATACAAGAGAAAATTATTCCAAAGTAAACCCATCAACAAGGAGAACTAATACTTTTTAAAAATTTCACCAGCCATTTATTTCCACAAAGCTTCTTCTTTGACCAAGAAAATACCCTATAGAATAGGGCATTCACTCGGGTAATGGCCAGGTCCCCTACAATTACGGCAAATGACTGTAAATGGATTCTTGGGAGCATTTTTATCTTCTTACATAATAATATTCATTTTTCTTCGGAAATTTTTCCCTTTATGTCCTTCCTTCCCACACGTAAATCATTTATTTGTCCCATTGGGACACTTTCCTGGGTGTCTCCTTCCACATTTACTGCATAATGGAAATTGAGGATTCCTTTCTCCATGGTCTCCACTATAGGAGCTCTTTTCATTCATCATCTTTCTCTTCTTTGTTGAGTCGAGGAATTCGTTAATCTATATATTGTTGACCATATTTTTGGAAAATTGATTTGGAATAAAGACGATATCTTTTAAACCTATAAAAAATCCATTTTTTTGCTCATTTCCACCACCGTTCCCACCTTGTACATCATTCTCAAAGTCACTATGACTTCCATGGAATCCAGCTATTGACTAAAACCAGAAAGCATTGTGTGAGTAACAGTAGTCATAAAATCATTTAGAAATTAACATGTCACCATATTCTCAATTTGAAACACATTAGGATTAACCATGGTCATTTACTCTCATCTTATATATATACTACATCAAACCGGTTTGTAATGAAAATTTAAATTATCCTAAGCATATCCCCCGGGAGTGTCGTAACCAAGAGTGCAGCAAGGCCCATTGTCGTGCACCAGTTCCCGTTCGAGTCTAGCTCAAAGAAGTGTTTTCAGGTTTTACCTCTAGGTACATCTGTGCCAGAGCCGCCTCTACGTGCTCGTATCCATACAGGGATGTATTGCTTGGAAAACTCACAAAATATCTACAATACCAAAATTCTAGGAAGTTCTTCTACACTAATCCTCAATGTTCATCTTAGGTCTACATGATCTAATCAGAGTTTATCTAAATCTAGCTTCCAAGGTTTGTACTAAACTTCCTCTGATACCAACTGTAACACCCTGACCCTAGATACCCAGAGTCAGTGCATTATTACATAACATTGGCATGATCACAAGAAATATCAAGTCTCGAAAGACCGATTAGTTTAGTATCCTTGGAAACACTAGATATATTCATAAAGTTTAAATTACATCAATAAGTGAAAAACTACAACAAAATATTTTCTTCATATCCCCTCATACTATCCATGTAGGTCATTCATAAAATAGTTTTTCACATCCTGGGAAAAATAAAACATTGAAAGGGGTGAGCTCAGATTCTCAGTAAGGATAACAATATAGCGGAAAATTTCATAAATAAACATAAAAATTTAAGGCAATGTATAAATAAAAGAAAAGCCTTTTAAACTAGAACATTAGCATAATATGGAAAGGATAAAATGAAATAATTCCATTTACTTATACACAAGGATATTATACTAGTCAAATAATCACATGGAAATATTAATAACCACATTCATAATGACGGAATGCATAATGCCAGACTATCATAACCACGTAGCCAAGGCCTCGTGCCAAGACTACAAATAATATTTTTTCAATGCCTCGTGCCAAGACACTAGATTGTCTCATGAGATCTACCAATGCACCAAGGAGCTATAGCAGGCTCCACCCGTCACTTACTAAGTCCAATGCATTCTTCATGTGAAAAGTTTGAAATATGACATAAACATTCGTATTAAACTACCATACGAATTGTCAATACTTAATCGACAAACCATGAATGGTATAAAAATAGCACATCCATAGTCAAACATAACTCATTCGATATAATATGGAAGATTGTATTGTATCAGATTAATCTCAATCAAGTACAATGAAGGATATTGACATAGATGAAAATAATCGTCAAAACTATTAGAGAAAAATATCCCCCTTTTTCTTGAAATCATTTAAAAGTCACACTATTTGTCAAGAATCCATTTAAAAATAGATTTTTTAATAAAAGTTTCTCATACCACTTTGAAACATTTAAAAGTAATTTTATTTTTAAAACTTTAATGTCCATATAAATAAATTCTTAAAATCAGTTTTAAAAAATGGACATAAATGAGAAATATTTGGAAGAATAATTCTTTAAAACACATAAAAATGTATTTTAGTTAGAGTTTCTAACAAAAAGAGAGACACTTGAATACAAATAATTGAGGTAATCAAAGCTTTATAATATCATGAGAATAAAGGGATTCATGATATACTATGTCAAAGTACATTATATACACCATATAAAAGTGATTTGGTGTGTAACAACAAAGAAGTCTCAATGGAATGTTAATTGAGATAAATTATCTTATAAAGACCATATCCTTAGGTTAAGGATAAATCAACGACATAATTATGTGTGAAAAATATAAATACACTCAATATGATTGGATATTTAGTGTAAATCAATCAGATGACATTCACACATATTCTTGTAAAAACAACACCAATGAATTGGATATTTAACTCAACAAATGGAGATTGAGTTAAAATTACTCTTAACTAGTTCATACCGATGACTTGAGAATTTATCAATGGAGTGATTATGTGTATAAAAATTATATCCACAGAAATGGGAGTGGAAATTATGACATAATCAAATGAATAGTGATTCCACACATAATCATGGAGTAAGATAATCAATGAAGTATGCCAAAGCCGAATGAGTGCAAATTGAAATTTCAAATTCCCTTATCGATTAGGTAACTTAAGAAACATACAACCATGAAATAAGGATCATAAAATGATGATGTAAATACCCATAAATTAAATTATATTACACAATGAATATAATCATGGGAAATACACATACACCACATGCAATAAATAAGTGGTGAACAATGGAATTCTCACGAAATTAAGAGTGAGATAAGAAACCCCTTACTTTGTACTTTTTCCCTGGTCGATGGTAGGTTAAACTCCTCTATAATGGTGAAATAATTGTTATTTAATTATAAAAGAATCATTTACATTAATAATATATCATATATGATCTTTTAACATTTATTTGTTAAAAATAAAATAGTATTATCGTCATTTCGGGTGTTAACTTACTCGTTTTCCATTATATTCTTTGTTACGTAAGATGTGTTTTTTATAGATAGGTTGTATATTATTCATATCCAGAATTATATCAAGTCCTTAAACATTATTTTTAATCATCAAATGAGAATTATACTTGAATGGATACGATGGAGAATGAATCTCATCGCGTTCGTGGAGACGGTAGTCCATATGAATGCACGAGCGGCAATATCATTTTTTGATGTTAAAATAATATATAATTGGATGTTATATCATATAGAAAGAATAATTATAATTTTTTATTTATTATTTAAATGAATTACACATCATTATTATACCCATCCAAATAATAATTTATTGAATGAAAATTACACCACAACGTGGAGACGGTATGTCGTACGTACGCACGTATGGTGACATGCCATTCAAAGGATGGATAGAATAATTAATATGGTTGTACCATATTTATAATAACATCAAATTATATAGAATATACTGGAATTATTATTTTATAATAGAAATAACAAAGAAATATGACGTTTAAGAAGAAAGGAACTTGAAAGAGGGTAGTGAAAACATTACCTCTTCTTCGTGTTATTCCTATTGATTTGATCAAAAGGGCTCCATAGGTTGGATTTATGATCAAAGTAAGGACTCTAGGTTGTAGTGAGGGAAGTTGAGATATTATTTGGGTAGAGTTTGGCTGATCCAAAAGGCTTTTAAGGTGTGAATTAATGAGAAGGGGGAGTTCCCTTTAATAAGAGGGGTGAGGGGCACCTTTGGAAAAACTAGAAATATTATTTTATAATAAATTCATATTTGGGTTATAATGTCTAAAAAGTGGATTATTTAACGTTTAAGGTGTGGATGGGTCGAAAACCACTCAAACAATAGAATTTATACAGGTTTGGTTCATTATATTAACCTTATCTTTAAGTATTAACTCTTAGTTAATTAGTTTCACTTTTACAATGTCTCTTTGTATTTTTATATTATATGGTTAATAAATTTAATATATAGATCCAAGAGAAACCCAAGTGGGCCATTAATGATACACCTATCATGATATAATTCTCCTGTCTGAACCTTAGATTTTTAGGAATTGAATATCAATTAATAATATAATATTAGTTTTAAAAACTCTTTTATTTCAATTTTGACACTATTCAATAATTGATTTTTGTGAAACTAATAACATAATGATTACTTATAAAAAAGATCATTAACTAAATCCTAACATGTCATATTATCCTAGAAAATTAGTTTAATTCATTAAAAGTCTCAAATTATATTTATTTGGGTATTTATAATATCAATTACTTTAATTTTTCACTATTATTGTAATTACTGTATCATCATTGTGTCATAAAAAAATTACATTATTTATTTTTTAAAAATTATAAATAAAATATAATTATTTAGGAAATCTTCTTATCTTCCTAATTAATATTTATAATCGAAAATCCAACATATATAACCCCATGTAAAAATTGTTTTTCTAAAAGATATATGCTTTTGTCATTTTTGTATTTATTTTAACTTAATTAAAATAAAGTGCCATTATCACTTACAAGTGGCTCCATGGAGTCCAAAAATCGGCCCAAAGATGCCCATGCTCGAAAATGTATCATCCAATAAGTTTAGGACACGTTTTAGGGTAATTTTTTATTATTATATTATTATTTTTTAACCCTTATTTACAGGATTTATCCTTTAACCATGGTAAATAAAATATTTACCGAAATAATTATTCAAAATGTCTAAAAATAAAAGTTATCTATTTTCAAAATTTGAACATACTGATTCCAAATATGGAATCCATTTTTTCAAATTCAAAACATAGAAGTGGCAGAAATTAGTTTATAATTAATTTCCGTTGTTAAAACAAAAAGCGTATTTTTTAGAGATAATAAATATCAAAAGATTGACACTTGTTTATGTTCGGTTTAATTTAAAAATTATGTACAATGACCCACATTTTATTAAATGATAAAAATAAATTCTAAATATACTTTAAAACCACCAAATTCATAATTTATCAATATAAATTATTTCTATTAAAAAAGTTGTTTTTAATTAAAATTTAGTAATTTTCACTATTCATAAAAATATAAATGTTATCCGAAAAGTTCCAAAATTTCACCCTAGGATAAAATCGATATATTGAATCCAAAAATGAAGTCCATTTTGAGAGGTAAAATTTATAAAATTTCAAAAATAAGGTGTTATTATTCATAACGGTTAGTTTTATTGGTTGTGGTGTGTTAGAACTCGATGTTGCGTACAACACACGCCATTGCATTATTCAAAGGGAAACGTACCGTCTAAGATTGGGGTGTTACACTGAATGAATGCATCATATATTTCTTCAGACACAGGAGTATTTTATCCTTGTTATGTGCTTAGTAGAATCTTCAAGCTGGATCTTAGTGGAGGTTTCGTGATAATCGATCATGTATGAGTATATTTGGATATTCTTGTTACATGTTCTGTAAACATATACTGTGAAGAGATGAATATATCATTTCGTTGTTGTTTTTCCTTTTTTTTATTTCCTTTGTGGTTTTTGGGGTGTCCTACTGGGTATTTTTATACTCACCTGTGCACGGGCTTTGCCTGCATGTGTCGTGTCTTGTGCAGACAAGCGAGCCTTTGACAAGATTCTAGGAGGACCAGGACCAGAAGGTGCTCAGTGAGATCAGGCAGGCCGAGGTGTGTTCCTATGGCTACAAATTTCTGTCCCAATACCTCTCTTTACAGGTTGGACTTTGTTGAATACTTTCTTTTGGTGGGATTGTACTATCAGCCCAGGGTTTTACATTACTGTAATTTACTTTCCTTTCATGCTCTATTGGTTGGGATTTTAGTGTATGCATGAATTTCCATTTTTAGTAGTTTTTACATTTCAACTTTGTATGCTTGGAGATGTGTGTGTGTGTGTGTACCGGATTATAGGAAATGCCTCCCATGTTAGTGACATGCCTACTCGGTGCTAGTCACCAGCCCATGGCCTATTGGAGGCGGACATGGGGAGTTGCGGCACGGGCCCCACTAGGACGGGTCATGACATAAAATGCCTATTAGGTTTTTATTTGGTTGTGTGGAGAGTAGGGACATGTATGTGTCAGTTAGAAAAGAACGTTTATGATGATATAGGATGTTTATTGGTATTTTTTTTATTATTTATGAGTTAGTTTTTCAATTTAGTGGAAGAGTCAACATGATTAAATTTCTATTTTTAGGACTTAATTTCATAATATGATTTAGTTTTGTGAATTTAACTTGTAAATTTTGATATCTGGGTTGAAGACATGTCTTCATTGTGTTATTGTAACATTATACAAAAGAATATATAAGATTTTTTTGATAAGGTATTGTTGGGTTTCTGGAAGCAATGAGTCATCATTTTCATTTGTGAGGTGTTGGGACTCAAGGTTGAGGATTTATTAGAGTAGGTTGGGGGTTCATTGAAAATTTTGGGGGTTTAGACCAACTATAATTTTAATTAGTTGTGTTTTTTCTATAAGGAGTGGTTTGAATGTAGTGGATGATGTTACAAGGTTACCCAAAAGAGGATTATTGGGAGGTGTTCCTAATCATGGATAAAAAGTATTTTATTTAATAGGCATAGAAGGATAACCATATGGAAATTCTTATCTAGTTCCAATAATATGGACCAATTTTTTTTGATCTTGGAGTAAGTTGTTTGTAATTTATTACCCAATTTCTAGTACTTTTTTCTTGTGGTGATATGTGAGCATGACATTTTAGGTATGATATGAAGATGGAGATTTGATGGAGGGTGGTGAGTTTTTGGTTGAAATATTGGATTGAATTGAGGTATTTTTATATAGTGATCAATATAGGGGTGTTGTAGGCTATAAATAAGGGTGATGATAGTGCCTAAAGTTATGGGTATTTCAATGTTTATAGGTAGAGAGTGAGGTAGACTTCTAGGGTCTGATCACTACTTCAGAATTTTTGGATTTTGTATCATTAGTTTTATTATTTTTTTATTTTGATATGTTTTAATTATGATATGTTGATCCACTAAGAGTATGATGGCACTATGATACATTTTGTTCCATATTTTAGGTGCATGTATTATTTATATAGGTAGCATGGTTTCATTTTCATGGGCAGTTGGTTATGATAGAATTTATTTTTTTATGAATTTAAGGGTTAGTATTATCTTAGTGAATGAACCTATTCCATTCATAATAAATTCTTTTAAATGGGACATAGCATTTTAGTTTAATGTATTTGCTTTGGTATAAAATCACTCTACATACACCAAAGTGAATTTCTAAAATTTATTAGGTTTATGTTCTAAATGGATGAGTTAATATAATATTGAATGATTACAAAATTTAATATTGAAGAAAAAAAAAATAGTTTACCGATTTTTTTATTTTTCAACCATTTTCCATATTTTTAAACAGTTTTTCTATTAAATTATATTTTTATTATAATAATTGGTTTATGAAACATAATTTTATGAATATGTTTCTACATAATAAAGAGATTAACAATTAGTAAGATTTTGATGCTTTTATCTTAAGTGATTAATGTTTTAATATTCCAACTTCTATAATTTCAAATTTCCTTTGATATAAAAATTATATTTATGACGTAATCACATGATTTTCACGTTTTATAAAAACAATAAGTAAAGAAGGGATGGTGTTGAACTAGAGTCATAAATTTTAGGGTGATCATGTTTGAGTATATATTTTTATTATTATTATAATCCTTGTAAATTAGATGATGGAATATTTGAGAGGTATAGTACTTCATTTGGTTTTTAGAGTAGTTTTGATATCTTAACCATGATCATACTATTGTAACAAGATCAGAGTTTCACTAATCCTTAGGCACACCACCCTAAATTCTAATGACTGCTGACTAGATGTCAGGGTCTATTAGGCAATAGTTGGGATTTTATAACCTCAAAATAAAAATGGCATTAAAATCATAACAAAAGTGGAGGAAAATTTAAATAACAATAAAAAATAGATTAAGGATACATATTATTCCATAAAAACATTTACAATAGCATTTCAGTCATACAAAAGCTAATAGGTTGCCTTTAGGACAAATCATATATGTAAAAACATAAAAGTTTTAAAATAAACAACTAGCATGGAACCGAATAACCCACCAAAACATCTAAAAACCCAAAATGACCATCCCATTCACTATCATCTCTTGTATCCGCATTAGGATTATGATATTGATCCCTTACATTGAACCATGCCATCTACCATAAATTCTGCATGTGCCCTAGAGCACCATTATAGAGTATGAGTATGAACTTATTAGGACACCATAAAAGGTTTCCCTATGTAAAATTCATAAAAATAACAATGTATGAAAATAAAAACAAATGGAAATAAAAAAATAGTCCCAAACACTTATCCACTGATTCAAATACTTCTCCCAGTCTTCCTTCGTATACCTTGACTAGTTTCAAAGTGGAATGAATTATTCAACGGATGTAATATTGAATCTTCCATCACACTTCCAACTAATTTCATGTCACATTTCATCACTATTAATAATCTACCAAATCCCCCCAACGACACATCCAATAACCATATCACCAACCTAATGTTCTTCTAACCCTTTTACCAACTACCACATCTATAGTTTAATGAAAACAAAGGAATTTTAAAAACTCTCTATTTTCATGTCTGTATTATCAACCAAACATATTAAACATATCACGGCTGTATAAAAATTCCATATAGCAGTCTCATACACAACCATCCACAGATAACTATAGTGTATCCTCCTTTATTTTGATGAACCAAATCATCATCGATGATATGAAACTTAACTATAGAGGATACTATAATGAAACTTGTTGTCAAACCCACTTCAAGGATCCTATCAAATGTGAAAACAACCCCAATAATCTTAGACCCATTTTGAGAAACATCCACATCATCCTAAAACCACACCTCAATGAAACTAAAATAGATGCCACAATAATGGTCAAACAATCATCGTCATACTCGTAAAATTTTATCTTCATTTGTGTTAATGGTCAAAAACATATGTATCATATCAGTGAACCACTATCACCACTCATAGTAATGGTCAATACCATTCACATCATACCATATATATCGATTTACAACCATTCATGCTAATCAAAATTACCCACAATTACCATGGTTAAACCCATCTCATTCTCAATAAGTCAAATCAAACATCAAGTCACATGAATCATGTTTTTACAACATAGGAAATCATTCCCATTAAACCCTAGAACCACACAACCAAATAAACCAAGAAATAATAGTCCAAATACAATATTTTTTGTATAAGAAAACCCCTAGATATCTCTTATAAATAAAAAAATTAATTTGGTTATTTTCTTAGTCACTTACATGACCCTACCCTTAACCATTTATTAAAAAATCAATAGGCACATGTATAACATATGAAATATCTACCAACCACCTTACTTGAGATAACATTACTACACTCATCAGTAAAATTTATCATATTCAACTCCAATCAGAAGCAGTTTGGTAATTTGAAAAAAATACCTTTTTAGGGAACAATTGATAAAAAATAAAGAAATAAAAAAGAGAACCAGATAATAAAAACTCAAAAAAAATCTAGCATTACATATTGCTACTCCTTGTAACAATGGCATGAGGAACCATTAAAAATAGATGGAGATATCACATGGACATGAAATGAAGAATAAAGGGATAAATATTGTGCACTTCCACAATATTCATTCCTAAATGGAATAAATTTCTGTTTTTATACCTAATAAATATATTAATAATCATTTTGGAGAAATTTGGAGAAATTTCATCAAACACATTTTTTGGAAAACATCAGGACACTTATGTATTGACCATTATGTAATAATTGGTCCTTATGTATCATCATAGTGGACTTAGGTCACCCAATAATAACATATATAAATATTTCAAAAAGTTAATTAAATTTACAATTCATAAAAAAATTACACACGGCCGATAACTATAAAGGATTACTGTCATTATTGACAAGATACACAAGGATATTATTTCATAAAGGTTCTTCAACATATAGAAAAAATTTATTCATATTAACAAAAATCTAGGCATATCATACATTGAACCTTTCATCGAAACATGGGGAATACAAACCTAAGAAAGGATAAGCTCATATAAATAATAAGAGAAAACATAGGAGAAATCAATCAATGATCATATGTGAGAATAAGGATTTGAGAAAAAGATTATAACATAATAAATACATTCCCAATAAATTATATATCATTAATCATGAGTCATGTCATAAGGATTTTTCATAACAAAAATAAAAATTCCTAATAGTGTCTGTTTGTTAGAGTGTGTAACTCAAGAGGGGTGATGGGGAGGATTTAGTACCCAATGAAATTTCTATTAAAAATCGGTTAAAATAAAATATAATGATGTAATTAAAAATAACTATTTAATAAAAGATATCATTTAATCTAACTTTGATCTTTCAAAATATTTCTCAAATCTTGATTAGGAATTTGTTAAACCAATATTTGAAATTACATTAACTTCTGAAATATCTTTACTTAATGAAATCCATTATATAAACACATGTTAATAAAAACTATCAAAGCATAATTTTTTGTTTACATATTTAAAAAAAATTAATTTTTTTTCTTTAAAATAAATAAAAAACTAAAACATACATTGGAGTAAACATGGGGTTCAGTCTCAAGTCAATGATTAATCCCCTTTACTTGGAAATCACCTACTACCATGAAGATTATTATAAAAAAAATTATTAGATCCACAACCATTATAGGATATATAAAAAATAGCTCAAAATAGTTCAAATCTAAAAGCCTCTTCCATAGATATACACAGAAATAGATACAACACAGGACATGCAGGACCTCTTCCACAGTTGTTGTGGGTGAATAGGTAAAAAGGGTTTGTGAGAATATAAGGTATTATCTTTTTAAAATTTAGGAGTTGTTGTGTGTAAATAAATAGATCTTTAAAAAATAATCCTAAAAATTAAAGAAAAAAACTGAGAGAGAAAATAAGTAATGATATAGAGGTGTATTTTTACTCGATCTATGATGAATTTGATCCTCAAGAGTCCTCATATTGGTTTTCTGGGAAGCTCGAATAGATTTCCCTAAAAGTTCTAGATAAAATAGTGTAATAGGTTATCATTTTAGTTATATATGCTCGTTGAATGGTTCTAAATATTCTGAAAGTTCCATGTTTTCACATTTGTAGGTGTTTTTTCATTTATGTAGTAAGAATATAACAACCCTCCTGTCTCTTTTGTTCACGAGGGAGGTATTTAGAAATATATAGCTTTTCATGTTGATTATCAATTAAAGCATAATAATAAATATATAATAGATTTTTTACTCAGTATGAAATAAGGAAAAATTTGAATCGGTCTCCAATGAATCCTTGGAATGTTTTATTGAATAATCATTAACAAATCCACACATGTCTAGTGGTATTAACTCTAACAAACTATTCATTGGAATTATTAAATTTAAATCAAGGAAATAATAGAAACAGTATCAAGGATAACAGTAGATCATATTATATGGAGTAATAGATTAATGGAAGAATACATTATAACTAATGGTAGCATAGTCTAGTGGTAGAAATGTCAATGGTAGCACATATGGAAGTAGAAAAAAGCTTGCATTAACTCATCTCTGGTGATAAAAGAAGATTGATGGTGGAACTCCTGATGGTATAATGTCTGACTGTAAAATTGATGGTAGTATCAAGGTTTAACTAATTGTAGAACATGGATGGTTCTAGCTCATTAGGTGGTAGCACAAAGCTGGCAGAGGAATATGCCTGATGGTATCATAACTCTGACAGTGGCACAACCACGCTATACTAGGACTGTGGTGGTGGCACATCTATCTATGGCATGGCTACCATAGTAGCATAATTTTGAACTAATGGTGGAATGATTCTGGTGGTGGCACATGGATAAAATAGTGGTATAACATTTATACCAACATTATCATATTTATACTAAGAGTATCATATTTTCACTAATGAAAGAATATTTATACTAGTGGTAGCATATTTAAACTAACGGTATAACATTTGTACGCTTAGTCAATTTTCATCCAATAATGATTTAAAAAATGATATACTATTATTAGAAAGTAATCTTATTAGAGACCAAATAAACATGATTTGTGAGTATTTAAATAAGTTTGTTCCAACAATATCCCCCTTTTTGAGTGAAAACATATCATAGAATATTTTAAACCAAATATAAAACAATTACTGGAATAAATAGATAAATCATAAGTAATGATATCTGTATAATATTTTAACTTGATAATGTGAGATATTTTAAAATTGAATCAATTTAAACATAATTATATAAGCATAAAATTTATCTTAAAATTTAAAAACATATTTTTTTATCTTATATGTTTAACTTAGATCATTAAAACATAAACTTTAAAACATGAGAGGTAAATTCCATCCAAATAATTTCCAAACCTTTGGGGTTATCAAAAAATAATATATTAAGGAATATAGCATTTAGAATAATATAAACATATAGGATTCATTAAAGAACATAAACCATGATATTACATCTAAAAAAAGGAAAATAAGGGAAGAAATCCCTACCAAACCCGATGATTAATATAAATCACTCTAATAGATATAGGTATGATCAAAAGGGATTTTTCTCATTTCTAGATGTGGGATGCACTATGGTGGAGGATTAGGGGGATAAAGTAGTATGAGGTATCTCTTATATCACCACTATGAAAAATATGTCTATCTGATTCAGTTGGAGAAATATTGAATGGATGATACTAAGGGGGTAGAGGAGTAAAAGATGGAGAATATGTGAAGAATGATATTAGAATGGACTCATTGGAAACCTTTTTTGCACCATTTACATAGAATAAAATATTCATGAGGTTCAAAAATATCATAATGATGTTTCCTCCTCTCTCACCACAACAGTAAGGAAAAATTTATTCTCTTCCAAGAATATCTTGAGAATAGGGTCCTTGAATTTGAGAAGTTTTACTTGCTCCCTAAGGTCCCTAGTAACATGTGTAATTCATAAGTCATTATCTAAAAACATAAATTGAAAATTCAACTAATTATTTGTATATATATGATGGAATTCTATTATTTGATATCCTTGGTGATGGTGTCCCTATCACTTTGAGATTCGTTCAACCACTCTCTTACCAGTTTATATATATGCTCAACATGTTGTATGATTTAGAAAATATATTACAGATGAGATGTATGGATAAAACCCATAATAGCTTTAAGATCTTCACTAAGTATGGATATGATCATACTACCATCAACTAAGGAATAAATAGGTGAGAGAACTGGATATAAATGCAATAGAAGATGGAAATCTGTCAAATCTCTCTGAATGTTCGTCTTGGATAGTGAAAAAATAGGCACTCATATCCTTTATAAGAGATCTCATGGATTCCATATCACTATCCATTCTTATATTCTCAATTTAAACATCATGAATCTTTAGAATCATGTTGGTCTAAATATGGAATATTATTATCTCAAAAAAATGTATGTCCTAAGCTTTAATAAGACAAGTAACTAGAGGTGACTATGATCTCAGGATAACACCGATGTCTGAAAGAAATATCTATAAGAATAAATCCAAGTCATATATGGTAAAAATCTATGAAGGCACATATGTATAAATATGCAAAGGTGAACAAGATATCTTAAGACTTGGAAAAACAAAATCTATATGCTTTGATATAGTAGGTGGAATAGATGTAAATTCTTGAAGCTCACAAGATTCATAAATCTGATAAAAAAGATATCACATAGGATCAAATTTAACAATTGAGACAAGAGGTCAAATGTGATATGGTGGACTTCTATTTTAATCATCATTTCTATCATCTCCGTCTAAATATGGATTGAAATTATCAAGAATTTTAGAACGGTGGGACGAATTCCCCTTGTATGATGCCTTATCCTATGATAAGGTAGAACCAACCGATTGATTTCTATGATATCCATCATATGCTATGATTTATTTTGACTCCCAGTATTCTAGTCCATGTTGTAAATACCTTGAGAACTTCTTCCACTCAATATGAACCATTACATAAACTCTATCAGAAGTCATATTAGTAGGATCTATATGATCAATTTTATGACTCAAAGAACCTATGGATTCATCACTATCAATAGTTATCATTGGATAATCTTTGACATAGGTAGAATCATAATTTTGATAAACTAAAATTGGTATCTCCACTGACACTAATGAGACTAAACCAATAGGATATGGATGATGCGACTGAGTCCTCACAACATCATCATCGACAAAATACGTATCACCATCCTGACCTTCTGATTCATGTGGTCCATAACCATTCCTATCATAACAATTTCAATCCTCATCATCAACATTATCATAAATATCATCTGATACTTCCACAAAATTTTTATAGGTCTTATAAGAACTCTGAATCTGTTCTTATCTAGAGACTTCAGTATACTCTTCTTCTCCTTCAGCCAGGAGACCCTCTTTAGTAAGAATAGAAGAAGGTGGACTAAAAAATCCATAATATACAATTGGGATCATATGGATATCTGGATTAGTTCCCTATTCAATATAATTAACCACTTACTCTTTAACATCCTCATCATAATAAACCTGAATCTCAATTAGCTCTAAGATAGGGTCAACACTATCCTCGGATTTTTTTGGATTTATCATAGGATTAATATCCTCATAGTGCTTACCATTATCCCCAAAAAACTTCTTCATCCACGGATTCCATTTCAATGTAATTATTTTTTATGTAACTTTATTCGATCAAAACCCCCCACACTTGACCTCTTCTATACTCTTCATCATCATCAAATCCCTTGGATTCTAACACAACTAAAATTTTCTTATAGTAAACTAATGAATTTGATCTAGAATAGAAATTGAACATTTCATCATGTCCATTATAAGATATAAATAGATATTGATTTTATCACCTATTTTCATAAGGAATAAAATAAAAATTTCTTCATAACTCATTATTCTAAAATAACATTTTTCAGGACATATCATATGTCGAATAAACTGGAATAGAAGGATACATTCATCATATAATTTATTAGTAGTAGGAATTCTTATAGTAATATCACCAGTGAGCTCCAATATTGTATTATCTTACACAATCATCTCATGATCATTACGTATTGTACCTTGATAATCATCATAAACTCCACAATGAGGAACATCTATTCTCTTATACCATTATATTGAAGAAAGACTAACATATTTTCCATTAGTCACAATCCGATTCCAATATTTATTTTATCTAAAACTGTACTCTACATAATGGTAGAAATAATGAACCAACCTTGGATTAAAAGGTTTATAATTTCTTGAGAAACAATATATCCATCCATTTTCTTGTTTCACATTGAGTACAAATAACTTGATATAAAACAACCATTAATCTTATAAGTCTTTCTATCAAAAAACTATATGGCACATAAGCTGGGGGTTTCTTGGATAAAAAAACACAACACAATCCTCCATAATATTTTATAGTAGGTCATGATACTTGTTTATATTAATCTAAGGGGCACATATCTCTCACCATTTTAGTGCATCTAATGGTGACGGATGATCACGAAGAATGTTTAAGGTTAGGAAATAAAGGGAAGTCAAAATGGTTCAAGGGGTAATTGAAAGTAAGAGAGTGACACAAAATCATATTTAAGCCCAAATTATATCATTTAGGGATTTGAAATTGAAAAAAATAATAAAATATAAAAAAATAAATCATATAAAAATTTTAACACATGAAATGAGAAAAATGACTAATAAAAAAACTAGAAATAGATATCAGTATATCACCCAATGGTATATCATTACAATGGCAGATTGTATAATGGTGGCTTATACAATGGTGGCCTTTCCAATAGTGGCTTTTCCAATGGTGGCCTTTCCAATGGTGGATCACTAATAGTGGATTTTCCAATGTTGGATCATTAATGTTGGATTCTCCATGATTAAGGATTAACCAATATTTATCATTCCTAATTCATGGTTGATGTAGCTTAATCATTAAAAATTCAATGGATTTTTAAAAACATCATCAAGATGATGTTTAGTTCCAATTAATTCAAGAATTACATCTCCATTTTGGGAATGATCTCTCAAAAAATTATGTACTACATCAATGTGAATTTTCCTAGAATTAGAAACAAGATTCATAGAAATATTTATAACACTTTTGATTTCACAATTTATAGGGACATTTCAAAATTTATATACATAATCTAGAAATGTGTGTTTCATCCAAATTTTTTTGGCACATCAACCTCCTATAGCTATGTATTCAACATCAGTAGTATAAAATGAAAAAAATTATTCTTTTTACTACTCCACGATACTTGTAACCTGGCCAAAATATGAAATGTTCCATAGGTTATTTATTTCTCTAAGTTTCTAACACCAAATTTTTTAATATAATAACTCACTAGATCAAATGTTTTCCTATAGGATAGAATAATAATTAATTAGTTGTATATTTTAGGTATCTAAAAATTATTTTAACAATAAGTAAATGAGATTATTTGTGATTTTATAAACAATTATCTCACACAGACACACTAAAAATAATATTTGTTTGGAGAAATTAAAGATTCCCATCATATCTATATTACTAGTTTTATCTACTAACTTTACCGCTTAAAAAATATCTAGCTTATAAGTGGTAGTCATTGGAGTATCATTAAAATAATTTCTATAAAATTTTTTTATAAGGTCTCTAGTGTCATTAAATTGATATTAAATTAGACCATAATTATTTTGGATGTTTTGAACACAAGGAAAGAATTAAAATTTACCCATAAAACACATTTCAAATTCACATTGTACCATTTTTGAAAAATCAATAAACAATGATTTTTTGATGACCGTAAAATAATATCATAAACATAAATATTAACCACAGATACATCATTTTAAATTATTTTTATAAAAAAGAGTAGGATCATATATGACTTTTGAAAAAGATTTTGAAATCAGAAAAGTATTGAAGCTATCATACCAACCACTAGGAGACTGTTTTAAACCATATAAAGATTTTTTAATATAGAAATTTGATTTAGAAAATAATGATTTCAGAATCTAGGTGGATGTTCAGAAAAAAAATTTAATAATATAACAATATAACAATTCAATTTTGACATCAATTTGATATAGTTTGATATCCGGTTGTGCTGAATAGGCAAGTAGTATTCTAATGTCTTCGATTGTAGCCACTGGTGAAAATTTTTCATTATTGTCAATACCATCTAATTGATTATATATTTATGCGACTAATATATCTCTATTTATTACTATTGTTTCAAAATCATCATCATTATTTAGGAACTCCCACATAGTACCAATATTTAGAGTGTTATTTGGAATATCTAAAAGTTCCCAATCTCCATTCCTTTCAAATTAATTAAGTTCTTATTTCATTTACGCCACCCAAAATTCATCATTAATAACATCATTTATATTGTTAGGATCATGTTTTGACAATAATTATTGACGTTTAACATTACTTATAATAGAAGAACTATTGTGAGTACCTATATCTAGATCGCTAACTACAACATCTTGAAGATGGTACCTATGAGTCATAAAAGGTCTAGGAAAATTAGGGTTGGTTATGTCATCGAATTTTATATGTTCAGGTTTAGGGTCACGATATTCCTCAGAACTACATGATTTTTTTTGTTTTATTCACAAAAAAAATCAGAAGGCTTGGCATTGATATTCAAAATTGAAAGATTATTCTCATGTTTTTCTAAAGATTTATTAGGATCATTTGGATATGTTTTATCAAATTTTAGATGTACAAAATTTTCCTAAATCAATGATATTTTATTAAACACCCCAAATGATATACTAGAATTTGAATATCTAATGAATATTACTTCATCACTCTTGAAAGATAATTTTTCATTATAATCCAATGTATCCAAAAGAAATAATTTGAAACAAAAAACATTGAATTATTTAACCATTGGATTTATACCATTCCCTTATTCATAAAGATTTTTCATTTAGATAAGTATAGATAAAATTCTATTGTTTATATAACAAATAGTATTCATATCCTCTACCTAAAAATAAATAAATAAGTTATACTAATTGAACATGGTATGAGAAATTTCAAGAAGGGTTTCATTTCTCCTTTTTAAAACAAAATTCTATTATGAGGTCCTAGGAGAAGAAAATTTATGATTATAGACATTTGGTGATAAAAATATTCAATTTATTGATTTTAAAACTCACAACCATGCTCAATTATTAAGGTCCTAATCCTAAGTCTAGTAATATTTTTTACATATTTAATATACAAGATAAAATAAGTGAAGGATTCAATTTTGTGAGCTTGAAAGAATACCCAAGTACACCTTAAGAAGTCATCTATAATAACCTAAACCTAATACATCCAATTCAAGATAGAAACTTTATAAGGTCCAAACAAGTCCATGAGAACCATCTCAAGGGATTGAGAAGTTGAAGATTCTTTCTTTGATTTGAAATGATTTTTTACCATTTCCCTTTTAAACATGGGTTACTGACATTATTATTTGTAAATTATAGTTTAGGTAGGTCATTTACTTAACCTTTATTAGTTATCTTGATATGTGAATGAATATTTAAATGTAAAAGTCACTTATTCCAAAAAATATTCTTTGTGAAAGGTAATTAGGTAGGAAATTAATTGAGAAAATAAAGATTATAAATTAACAGTAAACATATTATCATTTCTCATGTAAGTAAAAAATGAAGAATGGTTTGAATCAATAACATTATATGAATTATGTTCAAATTTATCTTGAAAACCATAATCAAATAATTTTGATAGGATATTCATATTATTCATTAACGCACACATATATATATATATAACTTTCAAAATCTAAAATTTTTTAAAATTACCGAATTGGAAAGGGCTAATAATTTTCCCTTTGGAATTTTGGCCAATGGTGGCATGTACACAACCCACTTTGATTATGTTATTAATACATGAATAATATCTAGTAATGTTTCTAAAATATTCACTATCTATGTACCATATGTTCTTACTATATCTTTACAAGTTTGTTTCATACAAAACAAATTTTACACCAAAAATTATTTTGGAACCCATACGTTCTTGGGTCTAGTAATGTTAGTAATCAAAGATTTTGGAACCCATAAATTATTAATAGGTGTCCTATAGGGATATTTTACAATTTTAAGAATAAATAATTTTTTCGGTATATATGAATAAATAGTACAATAATATTTTACAAAACATGAATTAAGAATAAAACTATTTTTAACAATCCACCTCTATCTAGGTTGATACCCTATACTAGTAATGTAGTTAGGGGCAGTATTATTTCAAAGAATCAATGTAAGATAATTTCTTCCATTTTTAAATATATCTATATCTTTCGTTAGTTTTCCATTACAAAATTATCATTCATTTTTATCTTTTCATATTTTATAATTTTTTTCTTTTTCAAAAGTATGATTATTTTTAAAATTAGTAGTTAAGGCATGTTTCCTCTTTAAAATATTATATTTATCATTTATATAATTGATTGTATCTTGTATCATATTATTGTATTCAAATTTATATTCATTAGAAATTTTTTCATCATTTTTTTCATCTTAAGAATTATTTGAAATATAAATAGGGTATATAGGGAAAACTGGATAACTCAGATGTGTTTGTCATAAAGCATATGTTGGCTCGGTCATGCTTAGCCACTTGAGTTAATTTTAATCATATAAACTATCTTAAAAAGAATCCAATGTTGGTTTCATATATTTTTTTATCTATTATATTTATCATCATAATTATTCTTTAATTTCATCTTAGGACAATCATCTTTGACATTGCCTTTCCTTTTACACTCATAAAAGACTATCTCATTTGAAGAATCAACTTTCATCTAATCCTTTATCTAGTTTCCCCTATTATCATATTTTCCATTTAATTGGAATTTTTAATGAACTTCTTATTCTTATAAAACATTTTGAATCTTCTGTTGAAGAGGGGCATCTCTTCATCACTATCAGAAAGTGAATCCTTATCACTTGAACAATAGTCTTGAATTTCATCATTTTGTTTTGAAATTGTAGATTCAAAAGCGGTATATTTTCTATTTGGTTAATACTTCTACTCTCTATAAACAATGATTTATTCCTAATACATCATCATTTATTATATCATATCCTTAATAGGTAACTTTCCAACCTCACATGATTCAATGATTGACCATGAGGATCCTCTATATTAATCTAGTAGACACCTCAATAAGTGGATCGATTGATCTTTATTAGAGATAGGTTTCCCCAATAAATGAATTATATTCCGGATCTCATTAAACCTGAGATACATTTCAAAAGAATTCTCGTTATGTTTTATCTTAAAGTATCATATTTAATATTATATGTAATTAAACACTTATCATTATGATTAGATGTTCCTTCATGAGAAATGTCTAAAGTATCCCAAATTTAAAAAGTAGTTGCACAAGATGATATTATATTAAATTACTCATCAACCAAATCATAGTAATGGGAGTTCATGGATTTATAGTTTTTAACATATGTAGTTTTAGTTTCATTACTTAAAGAAGATCCATATGTATGAGTTTTCTCATATTTCTCTTTAATTATAGTCCAAATATCATACCCATTATCTCAAAAAGAATTTTTATTTTAATCATAAAATGCGAATAATTAGTTCCATTAAAAATTTTGGTCTATTATTTTCATACCCTCTTGTTTATTATCAATTAATAAATAATTTTTTTAAATCAAATAAATTTAAGATCATTAAAAGAGAAACGAATCATAGTTGAAATGATATTTTAAAACACTTTGATACCAAATGTCGGTCAAAGTGACTAACACAAGATGAGGTGAATTGAGTGCTCAATTAAATTTCTATTAAAAACCAATTATAACATAATAATATAATTTAATTTAAAACTCTCAATTAATCAAAATAATAGTTTAATATAAATTTTATCTTTTAAATTTCTTCTCAAAGCATGATTATTGCTGAGTTAAAATAATATTTGAAATTAATTTATCTTTCAAAATAAATTTACATAATCAAATATTCTATATAAATCCTAGTTATGATTATATATCAATATATTTTTTATTTATTAAAAAAAATTCATTTTTATTTTTTAAATATGGAAAAACAAAACCGAATCACATGGAAAAGTAAATAAGGGGGTCCGTCTCAAGCAGAGACATAATCGTTTCCACTTGAAAATAACTTATTGGAAAAAATATTATTATAAAAAAATAACGATATCCACAACCAGTATTGGGTATACAAACAATATATCATTAGTTTTCCCTGCTCAAATACTCTTATACAGTTATAAATGGTATGAAATACAACACAAGACTAGTTGGACCTCTTCCATATTTAATGGGGGTAGATAGATAAAAAGGGTTTGAGAGAATATTGGGTATTCTTCATTTTTAGTACATGAGTCATTGTGTATAAATATATAGAGTTTTCAAAAAAATTATCAAAATTAATGAAATTAATAGAGATAGAAAATAAGAAATGATATATATATGTTTTTATTATTGGTCTGTGATGCTTTAGATGATTTCGGATCCTCAAATATGGATTTGTCAGAAGCTCGAACAGATTTCACTGAAAGTGCTGGGAAACATTGTGTCAAAGTGTGTTATTTTTATGTATAGATTATTTGGGAAAGGATATAAATCATCTATATATTAAAATTTTTGTCAATCACATGTATTATTGAATATGTGAGGAAATAATATAGCAGCCAGCCCATCTCTTTCATGCACAATGGATATTTTGTACAATATATAGCATGGATCCTCATACTCAGTAAAGAAATAAAGAATCACCTAACTCAGTCTTCAATTAATTTGTAAAAGGTTTTATGGAATAATCATTAAATTTTTTTAATGATAGAATGAGACCTTTCCCAGAAAATCAATATCTCTTTGTTATTAATAATAAAATCTTATACCAGTCCAAATATAGAATATTTACATTGATCTGTCATCATGATGGGAAGAATATAACTTGGCACTTGATCTCCCTAATAAAGATCAGAGCCAGTAACACCTTTTTTAGAAAAACCATCTTCCAATAAATTTTCTTCTCTATAGGCATGAGTAATAATGTGTTCCTTTGAATAAAACTGATCCAAACATTTTGTCCAATGATTTGCCAGCTTCCAAGAGAGATAAACAGAACTTGTCCTGAGAGATAACACCAAGTGTGTGGAATCACATTCAATCCAATCGTATTCTAGACTCTCCTCATAAAGTAGATATATGTCGAGTTATTGAGGTGGTTGAACAGGCTGATAGATGGGTCTGGTAGAATTAACTCGAGTAAACATGTTGTTGGGAGCATTAAATTTTAATCAAGGAAAGAACAACAATTGAAGTAAGTCTGACAGTAGATCATCTATGATGGTATCATGTATTAAGGATATAATTCTTCGTAACTAATTATGGCATGGACTAGAGGTATATATGTTCATATTAGAACATATATAATTATAAAAATATGGATACAACACAACTCTAACGGTACTAGGAGTCTAGTGGTGTCACTTAGGGTAGTAGCATGTATGGAAGTATAACACCTTGTGGTAGCAAGGTTTAACTAATGATAGTACATGGTTGGCCATAACACTTCTAGTGGTAGAAAAAATATATTGTTGGAATATGTCAAATGGTATCACAACTCTATGAGTGGAACACATTGGTGGTATTAGGACTCTAGTAGTGGTGCATCATCTAGTGGCATGGCTCTGGCGGTAGCATAATTTTTAACTAATTGTGTCATGAGTCTGGAGGTGGCTCAAGGATGAACTAACATTAGCACATTTATACTGACAATAACATATTTATACTAATAAGGGAATATTTATATTAATTTTATCATATTATTATTAGTGGTAGTATATTTATACGAATGGTATAATATTTGTACACTTATCCAATTTTCTTCCAAGTATATATTTTACAAAATTGTATGCTATCATAAAATGTTATGCTTATTAGAATCATGATAAACATGATTTTTGAGCATTAAAATAATGATATTACAACAGTTTGGAATCATAATAATCAATAATGATTCATGGTATAATATTATATACTTAGGAATGGTTCCAAAACATAAGCTTATAACATTGTGATATTGTTTATATAGTTACAGTTTCACTCATTAAGTTAACGACTTGAAATCTTGCCTTCATATAAAATTATGTACATGAAACCAGGTTTATACATTACCTTATAGACATGAAACTAATTCTATGAATCATCTTATAGAAATAAAACCAGTTCTGTTCATAATATTCTAAACATCAAATTAGGTTCATGCATATCATAGTTATCTCATGAGTTATCCATAATTACCCAATGCAATGGATTGATATATAATTCTTGGACCACCCAACACATAAAATTGAATAATAAATTCTAAAAAATATCATATAAACAATCATTAATTTATTATATTATAACCAATGTAAATTAAATGAGTTTCATTCCATTATTTCATCATTTAATTACCTATAGTAAAAAAATATGTTACATAATGATTTCTTCAAAAATATATTTTTCCCATGGAAAATAAATAGGTTTCATAGAAACATCATCAAATAATTATAATCATAATCTATAAGTAGAAACCAATGGGATGGTATAATAATTTCATATACTCATTAAAGCATAAAAATCCTTATAATTTGTTGACATAGTTGAAAAATACCTCTAAAAGATCATTTTATTTTTTTTGAATACATGAGGAAAATATATTTTCATTTCAAAAAATATTAACTAACAATTCCTAGAATATTGATAAAATCATTTTCCTTGGAATTAAGCATGGTAGCATATAAATGGTTATTTAATGACAAGAACCATCTTGTTGATGGGAAAACCTGATCATGCCGAAAAAATTAAAAATAAACATTCATTTCACACTTTAGTAAAAAATTAAAAACGAAATGTTCATTAAAGGGTTCATTAAAAAGAATAAATTAAGGACATTTGAGTAAATTTTAATGAAAATGATATTTTTAGAACATTTCTAGTATAGGTAAAAATTTCCATAATAGAAATTTGAATATCATGGATAAAGAATAAAAATTTCTTTGATAAAAAATAATATAATGTAAAATTGTCATTAAAAGGGTTTTATAAGTAATTTAAAATAAAAAATTGAGAAAAATTATTTTAATAATTAAAAACAATACGAATAAAAATAGTAGAATAAAATATATGGGGTTTGAAGGTTATGATCCATATAATTTCACTAAATGGAAATTTAGCATGGCCAGTCTAAAAAAATGTGATTGTAACATAAACCCCTTTCCACATGTCTAATATTACTTTATATGCCTTAAAATATACTTTATAATATATATATATATATTATACATATACTACATAACCATGTTAATACATTGCCTACTATATATCATTCCATTATAAATTCCAATTATCCTTTTATTGACAATTTCTTCATTAAAAAGAACATTCAAGAGGAAACTGGTTTGTTTTCCATGTCTGTTTCCACTCCATAGTTTAAATACATTCATCTTGGTCATGGTTTCATCATATTAAAAATCATAATCATGAATAGGTTCTAATTTATTCAGTATATACAATTTTATAATCATTTATATAAATAAGTTATGTAAAATGAATTATATCACTATTTGGAGACTAAATCCATATGTACAAATGAGTATTGATTCCAAATTTTAATGAATGGAATAAAATAAAGGTAAATAATAATTTACCTTTCATGAATCATTATAATATCATAAATATCATATATATTCCTTAAACATATCCTTATTTCTATCAATTTGTTATGAAACTGATGAACGAATCACATCAATTTGTGGAGGTAATAGTCGACATGTATGCATGAGAAGTGTTATTATTTTATGATATATGTAAAGGTAATTTGGTAGAAATTATATTATATTTATATAATAATAATTTGGTCAAAAATATCATATATAATAAATAAATAAATCCTAATATCCAAATATGAATGATGGTGATGAAAAACAATGTACATCGCTCCAACAGTCGGTAGTCCACACATACACACAAATGATGCTTTCGTTTACCATTTGAGGTAGAAAGAGATGAATATAGGTTCCTCTATCGATATAATTACATCTTCTTATACTAATAATACTATATTCATCTTGTTACGATGAATAAAATATGTTTAGATAAGATGGAAGAAGAAATAAAATTAAAAGTTCTTGTTTAAGAGTCACACCTCTTCATTGGGAAACCTCTATTTTCTAAAACCTAACAACTTTAGAGGATTGTATTATTGTGATTTCCCAACCCATTTCACTGTATAAATAGTAACTAGATAAGTTAGTGATTAGGCCTCAATCACACCTCCCCATACACCAGAGGCTATCGACTAATAGTGAGGACCTAGGGTGTGATTTTGAGAACACGGTACCCATATATATCTGAGTAATAATGTAGAAAAAATAACCAAACATCACCCATAGAATTAAATAGTCACATTAAAAAATTAATAAATCAAAATAATGATATTAAATAATGGAATTAATTAATATTTGGGTCACACATGTAACACATACAACACTGATTTCCCACTTTGATGACTACATCAAAGACCATAAATAAAAGAAATAAAAATAAAATTATAAGGATCTACTACCCAAACCAACCCGCATGAAATACCTAATATATGCATACATATCTATGAAATCTTGTTTGATTAGTCATGAGCCTCATACGATCCTATGACAACATCGAATTGAACATCTACCCATGTATTTTATTGAAATTGTGGCATGAGAATGGTGTAATTACAAAACTCATTAGGGAACCATTGATGTGGTCTCATAGATAGTCAATAAATTCTATTTATTGTGTATGTTAACTGATCATCAGAAAAAAAACACTGAAAATAATATCTATAACTAAATAAAAGTAAATAGTGATTTTTTTCATGGTCTACTATCATAAGGTCATGATCATGGAATGTTGTCATCCTTTTAAAGGCACAACAAGAATTAAAAGAATACCATAAATTCACATTTAATCATTGGGTGCATGATCCCAATCGAATATACTATATTAGGAAAACACCGAAAATGTCTCTATGCATAATAAATCATTATAGTGGGATACATGTCCTAGCTATGAGATCACCTATACCTACGTCCATTCATATTAATATATGATTTCAAATTATATCTAGATATATATTATAAATATGGAACTGATTTGGATGTCATACATCTTATTCCATGTGAATATATGATAATTTCTGAGCCCTAGTTCCCATTCTGTATGAAGCCAAGACATTGGATATTGGATAAACCAAAAGGGGTACAAGTATTAGGTGATATATAAGTAATGATATCTTGATATGAGGTAATAACTCATGATTAATTCAATAAATATCTCAATATCCCCATCCCCAGTTCATTCTATGAAATGTATTAATAGTGTGTCCACCTGAACTCGGACCACATCCTATGAATCACTTGAGGAAATAATTATCAATCCTCAATAATATCTGAAATTGGGGTATGAAACATCCTCATTAACCTCATTTATAATACTTATGTTGGGGGGAATCCAAATAACAAATTGCACTTCCTATAATGGCATAAAAGATCATATAGTGCTCAAAAGTTTTATTCGATAAATCTTGTGTGGGTATTGTGATATAATAATAGTCACCTAAAGGCTCATAAGCATGATACTAGAAGTACCTATAGGAACCCCCATTATATAATGGTATCACATCAAGCCCCAGGGTTAATGATCCAAGAATCATGTCTAAAATTATATATGTATCAATAGTAACCAAGAGAATGTATAAATAAAAGAGTGAGGAGGGAAATTTCCTAACCCTACCACTAATGACATAGATCATTGGGCTTACATGTTTATTTATGGTTCTAAGGTGAGACCTTCTAAAATATCTACCCAAAACCATACACACTATGTTAGGGCTGGTCGACCATAGGGGAACCATATTGGTGCCCTTGATTGATACATCAGATGAGTAATCATACTTAGGAACCATGATCTCCATACATATGTGAGTAAATTCCTATTGGGATTTCTTAGGTTAGTACCTTTTTCGTGGGTAAACACCTAATGCACTAGGACACAACATCCCAAGACATCATAAAAAGGTTAACATATCCTTTCCTAATACATGGGCTCATGTCACTAAGGTAAATGTCAAGAGATGGGTCAAAACTCTATCTCAATGCAAAGGCCTCCATGTGAGTGTTTCACTCCCAATATAGTCCTATAATTCCTAATATATATCAATCTAGGCCTATAAAAGTGTTGAAATACATATATAGGTCAATAATAACGTCCTAAGAGGTATAAAGGATATAAAATATTTCAAGGGTATCTATCTCAGCCATTAAGGACAAGGAATGAAGCTAGCGTACATGGTTTGATAGTGACCCCAGAAATTCCTCCCTTATAATCAACCAAATTGATTCAATTAAATAGTTCATTTGAGTATTTGTAAATAGTGTTTTTCATTCTAATAGATAATCCCAAGAATTTACATACTATCATATATGTGCGTAAATACTAAAGGGTAGGTGCGACAAACCATCAACCTTTATGAATGTTTTCATTTATTTTTCGAAAGCCCAAAAATAGTTTCCAAGGCCCATCCAAGATCATATGAGACATATTGTGTCCAATTTCATAATAAAACCTCCCTAAATATATTAATTTTAAATACAATAATTAATTAATTAATCTTAATTGGTTATAAACAATTTTAAAAAACAAACTATAATAGAATAAATCCAGAAACATCACTATTTAATTGCATCACATTAAAATCATGACCTTACACTCACCAAAAACCCATGGTACATACTCAACCTTGAATTTGGAATAAGTCTTAAACAACGACATCAAAGTAACCACCAATAAATTTAATTTAATGAATTATCGATACAAGATGGACACATTCCACAATTAAATGGTATGAAATGAAGTACATATAACATATCAGGTTGTCCCCTTCCCAGCTAGAGTAAAATATTTATCACTCATATTTTATTCCACCTTCTTTTGGTAGAATTTCTAATAACCAAATAAGAAAAATTTTGTGTAAGGAGGATAAGAAACCCAACAGATGATAACAAAATTGACATATTACCTTAATGCCTTCAAATGCATCTGAAGAAGTTTGATTCGAATCATGAATAATGGAGATCTCTCATTCAATAAGAGAGGAGTTGGTGTGTGTAGAGGACCTACTAGGTGAAATAAGGTATAAAATTGGTAAATTCATTTAAGTATCATTGGGGAAAAGGTTAATGTCACTATTTTTAATGGGTCAAATGGTTTGTCCACATAGTTGGCCAAACTATGTTCCAACTATACAGTTGGTACTTCCTAGACACCACACCCCTCAGACGAGTATGGTGTATGGTTTAACATACCATGAACCATCTATACGACAGGTCTTAAAATTATTATAGACATCCATATGGTTATCCCATGCCCATCACATGGTTTCCACAACCACATGCATGTACAAACTAGTTTGTATGGTTATCACTAACATTATGCCAATCATGCTCCCTATGATTCACTTTATTAAATCTCCCATATTAGGTCCCAAACCATCAATACACTACTAAAATCTTTGAGATACAATACAATCATCATTCCAAAAATATTACATTATTTTGTGGTATCGCAACCTTCAAATTTACATTCTAAATCTATGATCAAATATTGACCAATCTAGTAATTTAATATTAAAATTTCATTTGAATTTCCCATTTTAGAAAACATGGGATCTTACAACCTCCCTAACATAATGATTCATGTACATGAGAAGTATTAATGAGAATAAAGATGAACATACAAGTCTATTGGTGTAATTAATTTTGTTCAAATGAATGAGTTTCATTTCAGAATGCCCAAGGTGCATTAAATTCATCTATAAAAATACGGTTCTTAAACCACTACAACCCAAAACAATTCTCGTAACTAAACTGAAAAATTGAGATGGAGAATACTCAATATCTTCTAACCCATAAAAATATCACACAATTTTACCTTCAATAAACTAGTATATTATTATCCCCACCATGGGTTCTTTCATTTATCAGATAATTCTGATCCATGGTACTCCATCAATCATAATTTCTGACAAAAAATTTGTCCTAGAATCCTAAAAAATTATTTTGGAATGTTTATCAAAACACTAAACCAAATCATACATGAGGAAACCTCTACTTCCACAATTCAATATAAGTGGTTGTATTCCATTCAACCCAACTTATCATGGTCATGTAGACATTTCCTTTAAAAAATTTAGTTGATCATTAGATTTCTCCGATGTCTTCCCATTCACATGACTGATGTGTTTCCTTACATACCACATATAATTACATGAGGTAACTCTATTAAAAAATCCCTCATAAACTAATTTATAGGATTATCATCACTCACCAAAAACGTATCAATTAACCTCATTTCTGATGCCTTTACCTCAACCAACATTGAGATTATTTTGAGCATTCCCATTAAATGCCAAACCAGAATTTTCGGGATGTCTCATGGCCAAACAATCCACTTTCTAATAGAAAATTGAAAAAAATATTGGATATCAAATTAATGGTATCATCCACTCATGAACCTCCTCACATGGGGGTTACATACTAGTGATCAGAATCATACTCCCCACATTTAGAGTTTCCTTTTCAATGCACCAATGAATCGAGTTCCTTGATCACCATAGCTTGTGCCGCGTCTATATCCAAACATAATAACTGACATGGATATGACCCTTCTCATCCTTGAGCACTAAATCAATATCACCCATCACTCATTCTTGGTTCCTTGGAACTATTATCATGGTGTTCTATAAGTTTCAAATTTTTCATTGAGTGTCACCACCCAAAAAATATCCAATTGTTTATTCCCCACCTTATGAATTACCTTAAACATCTCCACAATCACCACACCCAATGACTCAATCCCTTAAACCATAAAAGATATTTATATTTCTCAGTGTACATCCAATTCTATCTCATTATTATCATGATTATGTCATGGAATTGGGCATGATCATTTATAAATTTAGAGTCCATTAGGATTCCATTGATAGGCGTGTATCATTATCCCCCAACCATTTTTCTCATCCTATCACTACTTGACCAGGATTGATATAGAACGAAAGTTCCACCACTCCCAATTCATTTATGATGTATCCTCTACCACGATGTTACAATTCTCATTTAATAAGAACTCTTATAAAACCAGTCTCATAGATAATATTTTAAACTATCAGTCCTTAAAACACACATTGCCACTTAACGATTAAATATTTTAATGATACCTTACAGAATTGATACGTACAATTACTTTTTCTCCTATTACAATTTTTATACTATCCTATACCACACAACTCAAATTTTTGTGATTAATTCATTATAAGTACAAGATGAATTTTATTTAAGGCACACCAATATTTTCAATTTAGAATCTCACTTAGACTCGAATTCCAATTAAACTAACCTAACTTGTGCTTTTATTTATTCAATAATTCCCATCAAATGACATCCTTTACCAAGATTGTAGCATCAAATAGACAGCCACTGGTCAATAGGGATAAAATCCCAAAAATTCATTCCCATGGTACCCAGTATCGATAATTATGTACCGTAGGAACTTTATCAGAAACCTCGAGCATCATCATGACTATATCACAAAACATGATTTCTCCTATTGAATATGTTTCTACACAAGTGCACAATTAAGATCACTGCCTAAAAATGCATCAGTAAACACGGTCCAACCCCTCTAAGGGGTTTCCCCCGATCTAACTAATCATCAACCTAAAAGGGTCCGAGTCAAAGAAAACGGCATATAGGTCTCCCACATATACCTAAAAATGAAGTCAAAAAATATGGTCACTATGTTTGACCATCTAGCCTATAGATCAATACTCTCTCCAAGTTCACATCACATGGGTCATCATGCACGAATTTGTCTCAACTAAAGGCATCTAACGTACATGAAAACTTTCTAAGGGATTTAAGGAGACAAATTCTTGTATGAGGGTGAAAACTTATCAACATGGGTTCAATTATACAGGTTTTCAATACTATGTTATAGATGGAAATTACTAATAAGTTATAATTGGAATCCAATTTAGGTGAAACCCATTGGAAAATCATAAATAAAAGAGAGAACTACTGGTTTCACCTTCCATGAATTGGCCTACCCGACCATGATTCTCTTTGAGAATAATCATAAGGAAATTCCCCTAGATTATCATGATATGAATGTATAAATGATAATTAACTAACACTCATCGGTTATCCACATATGATAATACCAACTCAAGGTCCTAATTCACCATAAATGTTCAGGATCCTATCAGCATCATACTAGATGATCTGAAAAGATAATCATGAATAAAGGTTAGTTAAGTAAAACACAATATAAACATAGATGGGAAGAATCCATGTAGTTTATTAATAACTATTAGTTATCCACACCTGAAAAATAATTCACCATAACAAGGATCTTCTATAAAGGCATAAACTTCTAACTCTGACATACAAGGGTCAAAAATACATGGAAAACATCACCTTAAATTATATGTGTCATACTAGACACATAGTGAAATTAGTTATAATTTCATCTCAATATATGAAGAAAAACAATGTATAGTTTTCTACTGACACTTTAAAATAACAAAACCTACACAATAATATACTATAAGAGATCCAACACTTGAGATCCATGTGCTCTATCGATACTACTCCTCTCATGAATGAGTACCGATTCATCATTATAAACATGTAATTTCTCATCATAGATCCACAAATCCATCTATTAGAAAGAAATATATACTAGTGGGCCTAGCTAATTAGAATCCCACCAAGAACCTATATGGGAAAACGCCATTTAGGTTTGTTTTTACACTTTAAACAATTAGCCTCTATTTTCAGTAGTAAAATATCACACTAGTGGGACTATATCATATAGACGCTATGTGCCATGAATGATGCATGAGAAACATCTTACATCTGTTATCCAAAAGTCAAAACCAATCACTAACCTCTCACTAAAAGGAAAAGATCTAGAAACCCGAAATAAATCATGATATGTACATCACATGTGCATCGCTCAAGGTGAACATCACATCTCAATAATAGTAATCCCATGTCCCTGGTAAAAACGAATTTTTATTGGATCAATTTTTCATGATACACCAGTATGATATCCATCATAGGCTCTCACACATTCCAAATAATAATTTCTACCATATCTCAAATGGTAATACAACATGAAAATAAAAAATCTATGATACCACTATAACACATATAGACCTAGTTCAATCTATAAATAGTAACTATACTAGATGGTGAGTATTCCCCAAGTGAACCTCCCCATATTCCAGAGGCTTATAACTAAAAATGAGGGACTATTTTGTATATGTGGGGAGACTAACCCCTTATATCAGAGCAAGAAATGAGAAAAATAACTAAACATCATCCATGGAAGTAAATAATTTGATCGAGGAATCAATAAGGATGAAAAATTTTATAATAAAATCAAATGTACTAAAAAACTCAAATGGCCTTGTATTATATATAATAATTATATCCTACTATGCTGACCATATATACAAGAGTATATAAAAGAAAAAGAAATAAATTCACAAGGCTCTACTTCCCACACTGAGTGTATGGACCTGACCATTAACATTACATCTTCTATTGATTTTATAATATAAATCATTTTTATTTATCAAAGATAATTTATATTTCTAGTTTTTGATAGTGAGGTCATAAATTTTAAATTAAAATCCCATAAATTTAAATTTGGATACTCAAACTCAGTATACGTTTTCCCTACATTATAGAAAATTTAAAATAAAAAATGATTCCTTTTATGAAAAATCATCATGGCATTTAAATTGGAATATTCTTTTCCGTTATCCATCCTTAAACCCAATTAAAAAACATTATAAAACATAGTATGCGCATTAAAAATCATTAATGAATATAATAATAATAAATCAGTCACTCCGGTGAAAAAAATAAAAACCCATTAAAACCATTTCCTAAAAAACATATATTTTTATCAAAAAAATAATAATTTTTCGTCAAAAATATCATTATCCTTCCTTTTTAAATTTAATAATTTCTATTAAAAATCATTATTATGAATTGAAATATCATGTATTTTATGTTGGACACAGTAATCATAAAACCCTTACAAAACCCTTACAATTGGAAATACCATAATGCCAGATTACGACATAATTATTTGAAGAACAAAATCATTACCCAATATATTTTAGAACTATCAAGGTGATCCCATCCAATAATTTATAAAAACCCATCCTATAACTATCTAGGTGCACAAATCATATAATATGTATAATCCTTACCCATGATCTATAATGGGGATAAACCCTTCATATATTTTTTATCGGGCTCACTAATTTCACATATAATTCTCAAGTACATTATAAAACATTTTATGCTTGTGCCGTTTCATCATAAAAATCTTTCAAAACACTTTTGAACCCATACAAAAAACACATTGGGATGTCAAAAAAACCTTTTCTTTTGAATCCTCCTTTCAATTCCCGACGATCTCAAAAATGGTTAGAGGGTCTCTCTTTGAAGAATACATGAAATATTATAAATAAAGGAAGACATAAAATAATGGTTATGGTGGTGGAAAATTTAATGTCACTATATACATTAAAATAGATCATTCTTTTCATAACTTGATTAACCTGTAGAAATGAAACATGTTCCATTAAAATCTCTTTAAAAAAATAATAATCCATGTAGAGAAATAGTGATAAAATTATAGCTACTAAATATCCCCAGAATAGAATAATTAACATTAAAGATTTATGTATTTTTTGAATTGAAATACAACTATAAGATCGTTAAAAACATTCTCTAGAAATATATATATTTCATTTTGAAATCACTTTTTTAAAATAAAATAAAAAATTATATGATAAAAAAAGTATTTTAAAATAACCATGAAAACTTTTAAACGAAGCTTGAAACAAAACAGTAGTCATGATGGTGGGAAAACCAATTTATTTTGTATAAGATAACAAAAATACTTAAATTATTTTTTTGAAAATGTCAAAAATTACCTCATTTGGAAAATGAAAAACATATTCCTCTAAAACCATTTTTTAAAAAGATAAAAATTTGTGAAAATGACTTTAAAATCATTGGATAATATTAAAAACCTTATTTAAAACATTTTTATAAAACATGGATATATAATTAAAAAGTGTGTTTGAGAGAGACTTTGAAAGATGATATCTAGAATGAAGGTCCCTTGTCTTGAGTTCATTTCATCATGTAAGTTATTTATATTCTTGAATAACCTACATATGTTAATTTTATTCATTGTTAAGAACATTTTAATGTTAATTATTTCTTTATTTCATTTAATACCATTTTATAAACAATTACATAATTAATTAAATTCATGTTAGTTGTTTTCATGATATTTGTATCATATACCAGAAATGACTTCAGTGGGTTTAATATTATCAAATAGTTCATTATTCCACAATATAAAGAATAATAACCATGAATTATTGATCATTTTTATGAAAAAATTATAATTTTAAATCCAACCATTAAATATGGTTTTGAAAAATGAACTATGTTGCAATCTTAGAGTCGGTAGGTCATACATACGCATGATTAATGTTTCCAATTTTCAATGATCATTATGGAAATAAGGTAAATATTATTTTATATTTAAATAATTATAATAATATCATAAATATCATATTAAAATTTTAAATTCAGCAATATATATCATCCATGTTATGTGGTTATAAAAAATAATCACATCGCTTCGTGGGGTGGTAGTCCATATGAACGACACCATAATTTTCCAATAAATTGAAAAGTAAGATGATAAATTATATTATAACATTTAAGAATGAAAAATATTTCATTAATATCAAATATATACACTAAATCTATCATTGTAACTAGTCTTGAGAGATTTTTGGGGAAACAAATTGCATCGGTTCATGAGGTGGTAGTCCGCCGTACAGATGAACAATAGTTTCAATTCCCATTTGATAGATGAGAAGATAGATATAGGTTTATAAATTAACATAAAAACTCCTAATTATATGGAATATACTTATTTTATTATATAATAATGGATTAATAAGATTTTAATGTGGTGGATGAAGAAATTAAACTAAAATAAGAATTTAAGAATATATCTCTTCTTTTGAAAGTATCATTTAATTAACACATTAATCTCTCTAGGGTTGGTATTATACCAAATTAAACACCTCTAAAATTAGGTATGGATTATAGAATGTGATTTTAGTAGTTATTTTCCAAAAAAATTTCTTGAAGAGTGATGTAAGGATATGAAGAGATTTCCTTTTATAAGAGAGGGTATGGGAACTCTTCAGATTTCTCAAAATTTAAATTAATTTTATAATTAATATGGATAAAAACTATATCATTTTCAATATTGGATGATTATGGACTTAAATACTCTCATATGATAAAATTTATAAAATTTTGGATAACATTTTTAACCTTATATTTTTGTTATAACCCCTTTCCCATTTACCGTGAAAACAAATATTTTTACTCTTTGAGGGTCAATATAGTTACCATAAATGGAAAATTGGCTCATAAATTGTCCTTTTTTTATATTATACACCATATACAAGTAAAATTTTAAAATATAATAGTTTTTTTGAATTTTGTAAAATTTAATAAAATATTATTTGTTTTAATATATCATTAACATCAATTATTATAACTATTTACTATGTTGATTTTTATAAAATCATGAAAATACGTAAAATTAGAGCCAAATATTTTAATATTTACCATAAATTTCATGTTAATATATAAAATTATGGGATGACATTAATTATCTCAATTAATATTTTTTTACTATTTTAAATGTCATTTATTTGATTTTTCCATTAATTGAATAATTATTGCGTAAACGTTGTGTATGAAATTAAGGTTATAAATTTTTCAACAAAATGTAAAAATAAATTACCATAAAGATAAATATTTTAGATTTAAATTGAATCTTTATAATTCAAAAATATCCTCTTTTTATCCCCATGTTAAAAATATTATAGTTATTAAGAATAAAAATGTGACATTTTTTACTTTTCCTTAAATATAATATTATAAATGTTATAATACCATAAAAATTATAAAGGTCAATATAAATTAATATTGTATGATTATGAATGAAATGTAATCATCCAATAAAAATAATGAAAGTGTTAGGGTCATTTTATAATACTTATCATTTAATTTTTAATATTAATTAACTGATTTACACATTATGGTGGTAACACAAATTACCATTATTACTATTAATATTAAAAAAGAGGGTATTTACCATATTTGGACCAAATTATTCCCAATATATAATCTATTTTTCAAATTTAAAAACAATTAAGTGGTAGAATTTAATTTATATTTAAACCAGAAAATTTGATGAGGAACTTTTCTCCAGAAAAATTCCATTTTTAATGTGAAAATGTTTTAATACTAAATTAAATTATAAAATACATATATAAACCATAATTTGATTAATTTTAATCAAAATTAACTAATTAAAATTTAAAAATAATCTGAAATATTATTTCACTTTGCCAGTACATAAAAGAAAAATATTTTTTGAAATAAAAATCAGTATTTTAACTATTCATTGAAAATTTAATATTTTCAAGAAATTATAAACAATTAATCCTATGATAATTTTAAATATATATGTTAAAATATATAATACAAATTTGAAAATTCATTTTGAAAAAATTCCAAAAAAATAATTATAATATTCACTTAAAAAACAAAGAAGGCAAATTTTTGAAGAAAATTGATTTTTAAGGATGAAAATGAATTTACAAAAAATAAAAAGCATATTTAAAGAATAATTAATTAATTAATTTTTAATTATTAATAACATTATGTTTTTTGTAATATGGTTAATTAAATTAATTCTTTATAATTTAACATCTATGTTATAACGGTCAAATTTAAAAAATAATATTTCATTGTTCATTTATACTCGGTGTTGCATATGTTTTAATCAACATAACATAGAAATTATTTTATAAATATTGGTAGAATATATTCTAACTCCCCCATTATGAATTTCCATTCTTGAAATTTGAACTCGGGATCCAATACTAGGGTTTGAATTTTCAAAATACCTTTATTGAAATCCCACATCGTAAGCATGGTTAATAAAATGTCCACTTAAAAAGGGAGAAAGGGAAGTAAGAAGGTTATATAAAATAAAAAAAACTATTTTTCTAGGTAGGAAAAAATTTTTGGGATTGAAAACATGTATATGGAATAAAAATAGAACTTAAAAGGGCTAATAGGGAGTGATAGAGTTCATGTCCATAAAAAAGTTAACCATCTTAAAATAGTAAATCTATGAGTGGTTAAAAGAAAATTGATTTATTAGAATGAAAATTGAATGGTTAAATTATTTATTTCAAGTTCCTTATTTTATATCTAAGGAATTTCTTTATCATCTATAATAAAATCATAAGGAAATATTCATACATTTCATGAATTATTTCATCTTTTATTCAATTTCCATGACAAAATCATCTTTCCCCCCAAAGAATGAGAATTCAAGATGAATTTTTTATAATTAGTGAACTAGAATAAACTTTTAATGGATCAAATAATTAATAAAATTTAAAAAATACATCACTATTATATTTATAAATTAACTAATAAATGGCTAGTATGAGATAAGATAATTCCAAAAAATGAATAAAACTTTAAACAAATAAAAACATCTTTAGTTTCTAAAATTAAACTGTAATACTGAAAGTTAATCATGGATCATTAAATAAATAACTATCACTAAAATCCTCAAAATATTCCAGACTAAGATTGAAACCAAAATATTGGAAGGATCTGATGACACATTCTTCCATGATTTATTTTTCATTTATCATTAAATAAAATCAATTAGTCTAAAAGTTGTGTTCTGAAATTTATATGTCATAATCTTATAATCTCTATGATATGCAAACCATTTCCATAAATAACCTGAATTTCAAAAAAAACCACCATAAAATCATCTAATATTCCAAATTATAATTTATCATTTATTCATAATATAAAATCCAATAATATTATATTTACCTTAATCATATAAAGTTCCCAAAATAGTGATATTTTTTTGAATTAACATTCAACACATTATCACCAAATCACATTCAATCTCCTAGATATCTATATAACAAAAAAAATGTTCACAAAATGTACTTATACATTATCTGTTAGGTCATTTAAATAAAGAAAAATAAATTGATACAAACAATGACATCATGTAGAACAGTGGTAGGTAATGCGCCCTTATCACCCTTCAGTTGTAGGTTCAAGCCTCACAACCCTGCATGATGTGATGGGTTGCCACCCGAACTATGGGTTTTATTTTTTCAAATATATATATATAATACTTATAAAATTAACATTATTATGATAAAATTTCACATAAATAATATTATTACATTATAGAAATGTTTTAATATGAAGTTTTATTGCTTACCTTTCATTTTTCTCGAGAAAAAATGTAATAACCCATAACTACCATGAAATCAATTATCATGTATGACATAAAGGTTATCCAAAACATTAAAATTATTTCCAAAAAATGAAATGATAATTCATCCTCAAATTATTTTTTCACATGATAAAGCTAAGAGTCGTACATATCTCTAAAATATATCAACACTCAATAAAATTATCATAAATAACTCTCATCATAAAAATTGTATTTATGATTTTTATATTATGATAATACTTAATTAAACTATAACTCATTAATAACTTATATAATTATTTATAAATAATTCATGTTTCTTCATAATCCATTAACAATAATTTTTATTTTTATTCCTTAATACATTTTTCCTAAAAAAAATGAAACATGTTCTAAGATTAAAATATTTCAAAACATAATCTAGGATATAATCCATACCTTTCAAATATCATTTAAGGGTTCCTCTTCTTCAACCACACTATATTTAGTTATTGGAAAATAGATATATGTAGGGTATTACTGATTCCATTCACAATCACTCCAAATAGGACATCAATTTGAATAATGACCATTCTCCCCACATATAAAATATTCAATTTATACCATGGGAAGAACTTCATACCCATTCAAGGAGTTAATTGAACAATTTTTTTCCTTGGTATATAATTGCATTATAACTTACCTTACAACATATAATAAATCTTCTCATTATTTTAATACATTTTTTAGGTTTCTTATTTCAATATTCTTGACACCTAAGTGGTAGAATATTTTTAACTTTTAAATCATTATCAACTAAACATCCATGGATATTAACTTAACTCTCATTTAATGATTTGGTAAACTCACCTGGGTTTATGTTTTTATTCATAACTCCTCATAGTTGGTTAATAATAACAACAATATTTATCACTATAACTCATATTCCATTTTATTTCTAATTTAGAAAACTCTTGAATTTTCTTTTAAATTTATTGATTATTTGGTTCCATCTAGATCCATATATTTATTAAACAAAAAATGATAGTTTTATTATATTAATAAAATTAAAATAAAAATCATATATGGATAATAAAAAATAATATTTCCTTAACCATGGTGTCAAAAATTACAATAAATCTCCTGAATATTCTATAATTTAGGGTTATTTAGGACTTTTAACTAACGTTAAAATAACATGCTAACCTTTCATGTTATCTAAACCCTACAATGGTACCATTTTAAGGACCTAAACTTAAAAATTAAATATTCTAGTGATTTTATCTAACACCCCGAGCTTCCATGATACACTTCTCTTTCAATAATGCAATAGCTTGCATTGTACGTAAGTTTGAGATTCTAACACACCGCGACCAATCAAAATTGCCATTATGAATAGTAATACCCACTTTTTGAAATTATATATATTTTATATTTCAAAATGGACTACATTTTTGGACTCAGAATATCGAAATTATCCTAATTTTAATTTTTGGTATTTTTATGAGAACTTCCAATTTTATATGAATAGTGAAAAATACATAAAAACATATTTTTTAATCAAAATAATTTATAGTGTTAATTTATATTATTTAGTGGTTTTAATGTATAATTAGAATATATTTTTACCATTTTATCCAATGGTGTTTATTAGAATTAATTTCACTTTGAAACTGGACATAAACAATTGAAAATCTTTTGATATATATTGTTTCTTAAAAACTTTCTATTTGTTGTGACAGCGGGAATTAATTATAAAATTAAATAATACAACTTATATGTTTTGAATTTTTTAAAATGGAAATCATTTTTGAATTCGGAATATAAATTATAGCTTAGGGTGAATTTTTGGCATTGTTCTGAAAAACTTCAATTTTTGATGAATAGTGAAACCACTAAGTGGTAGTTAAAAAAATGATTATTTGTTTAAATGAAACATTACCACTTCTGTGATTTGATTTTCAAAGAGCCAACATACATGGTTTTCATTTGGAAGTAAAATGTGGTTCAATGGGATTAACATAATTTTTTGGTGAACAGTAACTTTTAAGTTTAATTAATCGCGATTAAAGGTAATTAGTGAAATTTAAGGTAAAAATGATATTATAAAAATATGAAAATACCCTTACACTTGTCCTGCCCTTATTGGATGATTCATGGCCGACAAGACAATCCATGGGTCAACTTGGGGACCCCATGGAGCCACTTGGGTAAGAAAATGACAATAATAACTTTTTATTTAATGTAAAAATAAAATTGTCACAAACATGTGTTGTTTTACTAAAAAAATTATTACATGGGGTTATATAAGTTAAATTATCGACTATAAATATTCATTAGAAATATAAAAAAATTGATACATCATGATATTTTTTTTATAATTTTTATACATTAAATAAATTAAATATTTCATGACACCATGATGATGCAGCGATTACCTTATTAATTAACGATTTAAATAAAATGAAAAGATAATGTAAAATCTAAGATATAAACTTGTCATAAACCTATTATATAGGTAGCTTTAAAACCCTTATCACCGTATCCTCTAAATATATAATTTTGGTACCTCTAAAATCTGAAAAGTATATCATAATAATGTAACATTTCATTACTTTCCAAGAGTGCCCCTCCTCTTCTCTTATAAAATGCCCCCTCCTCTACCACCTTATTTACACCATCAGGCTATTTGGCTCGGCCATACTCTACCCAAATACTCTCCCAACTTCCCTCTATTACTCCTAGAAGCCTAACATTGGGCATAAGTCTTCCCAAGGAAGCCTTTGGCTCAAATCAAAAAGAGTTACCCGATTTTAAGGTAATGTCTTCTCTTATGTTATTTTGTTTTATTTTGCTTCTACAACCCCATAAACTCATTTTATTACTTTATTTTGTAACAAAAAAAATATCTTAAATATACTAGGATGTTTTTATTTGAAGGATTTTATTTACACTTACACACACCTTCGTCAAATGGTTAAAGAACATACTGTTTCTGTGGGTGGTGAAATACTGCCTCACGAAATGATGATTGTTCAATATTCTTTTAACACCTCTAATGGTGGCCATTTTGATGACACTATTTTCATATATGATATATATATTATGTTTATGTTTTCCTTATACTTCTTTATTTCTCAATTATGGCATACTTTATGATTTCAATTATGGGTAAACACGATAATTTCATTTTAGGTAGTGCGGACTACTGCCCCCTCAAAGTGATTTGAATCGTTAATGCCATATGTGGGACGTATAAAGGATTGAGTAAATGATATTATATATGATATTATACTGGAATTATAATAAAATTTTAAATAATTATGATTTCATTCCATTAAATACAAAATAGAAATAAAAGTAGCATTCATGCGTACGTACGACTTACCATCTCCATGAACGGTGAATTTCATTTCTTACCTCTAAATGTTATGTATTATTATGAATGAATGTATATACTATATATATATATGATATATATGATATCTACATCATGAATATAATTCTGGATATAATGGATATTTTACCACATGAACAACTTGTAATTATAAGAAATTTATTTTTGACTCAGGTACCAAAGATCGACAAAACGACCGTTATTAACATAAATAATTACATAATGTTCATAACATGGTTATAAGTGATATAAAAGGAATAATAAACTTGAAACAGGTTCTTAAGAAATTATAAATTAACTCTAGTTTATTATTCAGGAGGTTAAAGAATGATCGAGTCAAGTCGGACACGAGGTAAGGGAACTTTTTAACCAAATTTCCATTCTTTGGGTTAATCTCCTACTTTCAAATTATGTCATGATATTATTATGTCCTATCATTTATTTTTAATTTATTTATGTGTACTTATAGTGAATACACATAATAGATCTATTTTATTTAAAAAATGATATTTGTAAGGACTTCGTCTCAATCTCATTTAGTTGAGGCATATTTTGTTTTATACACAACTTTTTTTTATACGGTGTACAAACCCCTTTGACTTTTACGTTTTTTCAAAAGAAATATTTTTTATATGAAGCGTTTTAATAAACGAGTAAAGGGAATGATTTTTTTGTCTTACGTATGCGGCGAAAACGACTTCTCCACCGCTGTGACCATTATTTGAGTTTCGGCTTCCTCTACAAGCCATAACATTTTTTGAAAAAAATGAAAAAAATACCACGATTTAATTTTCTTTTATTTTGGTATTGAAAATGGTTTTGAAAGTGTTGTTATTATATCAATGTGTTGTATTGATATCTTGTGATTGAAATGTGGAAATTTTATTTTTCTTTAATGCATGTTTTATGTGATATGATTATATTATGGTTTATGATATGTTTAAACATATTCATATGAGGAATGCATTGGACATAATAAGTGATGGGTGGAGCCCGCTATAGCTCTTTGATGCATCGGTAGGTCTCATGAGACAAACTAGTGTCTTGGCACGTGGACTTGACAAAATCTTATTTGTATTCTTGGCATGAGGCCTTGGCTACATGGGTATGATAGTCTGGCATTCTGTATTCCATCATTATGGAAGTGGTTTTTGATATTGCATGTGATTATTCGACCAGTTGAATATCCATGTGAATAAGTAAATGGAATTTTATCATTTTACTTTTGCTATATTATGTTGAAGTTCAAGTTTAAAAGGCTTTGGTTTTAGTTATACATTGCGTTAAATGTTTATGTTTATTTATGAAAGATTCGGCTATATTGTTATCCTTACTGAACATCTGAGCTCACCCCTTTCAATGTTTTATTTTTCCTAGGATGTGATGAAATATTTTATGACTGACATACAGAGATAGTCTGAAGGGGATAGAAGTGTGGAATATGGAGTCTATGTTATTGTGATTTTTCACTTTTTGATGTAATGTAACATTTATGAATGTATCTAGTGTTTCCCAGGCTACTAAACTAATCAGTCTTTCGAGACTTGATCTTTTCTGATCATGCCAATGTTACACAATAATGAACTGACTCTGGGTAACTGGGGTCAGGGCATTACAGTTGGTATCAGAGGTAGTTTAGTACTAACCTTGTAAGCTAGATTTAGAAAAACTCTGATTAGAGCACATAGCCCAAAGATAGAATATGAGGATTAGTATAGAAGAACTTCCTAGAATTTTTGTATTATAGTGATTTTGTGAGTTTTCCAAGCAATACATCCTTGTATGGATACGAGCAGGTAGAGGCGGCTCTGGAAAAGATGTACCTAGGGGTAAAACCCGAAAACACCGCTTTGAGCTATACTCAAACAGGAACTTGTGCATGACAACCGGCCTTGTTGTACTCTTGGTTACGAAACTCCTGGGGGATATGCTTAGGATAATTCTCATTTTATTTACAAACCATTATGAAGGGTTTATGAGTATATACTTCCCTAAATAAAACATTTCTTCTTATAATTTTGGATTATATCCATAAATCGTTCAATTTATGTTAAGTGTTTTACAAGTACAGAATTATGTATTTTGATTCATAAACTAATCAATTTTATGCCATTTTTTAGAAATGGCACCTAGTGGGAGGAATGGAAACCGTATCAATGCATACACTCCATGTAGGGATTGTCCTCCTGCTCAAGATAATTATTGTGGAGTTGGAGATACAACTAGTGCTGATCAACTTATCACCATACTGGGACAAATCACTCAGGTTGTGAATAATAACCTTACTTGTATAGAGCACCCTGATCCGCAACATGGAGGATCAATGTTAGACCATTTCATGAGGAAAAACCCACCAACATATAATGGGGGTACAAATCCATTAGTAGCTGAGCAATGGTTAAACTCCTTAGAGAAAATATTCCATGCCTTGGGGAGTAGCAAAAGGGAAAAGGTTATCATGGTGGTTTACCGCCTCACTAGAGATGCTGATCAATGGTGGACATTGATTCAAAACTCAAAGGAAGATGATGAAGTATCGAGTATGGAATGGAGGGAGTTCAAAGATCTTTTCTTAGAAAAATACTTCCCTCTTGACCATAGAGCAGATATAGAATGACAATTTCTGAGTCTGAGGCAGAAGCAGGATGAGAATGTCGCAAAGTATGAGGCTAACATTACAAGGTTAGTGAGGAATTCTCCAGATTATATACGTAACCCAAGAGTTAAGATCGATCGTTTCTTTAATGGGTTAAAACCGTTTCTTCGTCGAGCACTAGTATCATAATATTTCTCAACGTACGAAGATATAGTCACGTGTTCTATCAAGACAGAAAAGGAATTCTCTAAATCTCATGACAATAAAGTAAAGCAAGAGAAGAATAGAACGGAGGAACAAGGGATAGATAAAGGGAAAAAGGGAAAGAAGGATTTTCCATTATGCAATAATTGTGGGAAGAATCACCCCGGTACTTGCCTAAAAGGAATGGGAGTTTGTTATAAATGTGGAGAAAAAGGTCACCAGGCTCGTGATTTCAAGGGAAAGAAATAGGATATCAATGTTGAATGCTAAAATTGTAGGGAAATGGGGAATTATGCAAATTAATTTCCTCAGTGTCAGGGAAACTTACCTCAGAAAAGGCCAAGGGATCAAGGACAATCTTATGCTATTACTACAGTTGATGTAGAATAATTAATGTATTGGTTCTTTTGAACTCAAGGATTATATTCTGGTTATAAGGATAATGTGATATACATATATAAGGATTGTATTGCAGTACATGTTGTTTTCATTAAGTTTTTAATATTATGAAGGTAATCATATTTTTTGTATGTGACAATAAGAGAAACTTTTCTTTGTTTGGGGAATCTGATGTCACAATTGATTTTGGAATTTAGAGAACTTTTAGAGAAAGTTTGGACAGAGGTATTTTGGATAACTATAAAGGATAGAATGAATTAAGATGAAATTTGGATAGTATTGTTTAAGGTTAAGACATTTATGAAGATTATTTTTGGAATACTATAATACTATACTTTTTGGAAAAGGACAAACTACAGGTTGGGGGATAACCCGTCGCGTCGGACAAAGCTGCAGGAATCGAACCCAAAACCGTAGTGCAACAGGCCTTTATTACCTACCACCAGCCTACAGGAAGTCCCTGGTTATTACAAAATAGTTTTCCTAATCTCAATGGTATGAGTTAATATTTGGAACATTGTACGATTAGGATAAATATAATATTTTTGAGTTCTATTATATTTTTGAGTGAAAGATGGGTTTGTGGTAAAAATTTATTGAAGAATTAAAAGTATACATGAAAAGTATGTACATTTCATTACTTTCTTAGTAAATATCCTAAATAAATTCTTCAACTTTATGAAAGGTAACTTAAAACAAAAACGTTGTCGGTTAACTTTTCCAATTGGGGAATCAATGATCGTTTAACCAATCACAAGTTTGTGATTTTCTTGTAGTTAACATTATCCTAACCCAGTTTTCTACAACTCTCCATCAGACCTTGATGGTTTTTTCCCTCCATCTCCATATTTTCATAGAATCCTAGTATGGGCTATCTCTGGTGACATTTGTACTTCTCTTTCTTTCGTTTAATGTTATATTTGTATTAACCCTATTTCCGATGTGGATTTTCCACAAACGTATTTTCTATTTTCAACCTTTAATTTTCAATGAAAAATTTCAAATTGCGAGGATGCAATTTATTGAAGGAGGGGAGAATGTAACACCCTGAGATTCCACAATACTCTTCTCTTTCAATAATGCAATTGCTTGTATTGTACGCAAGTTCGAGATTCTAACACACTGTGACCAATCAAAATAACCATGATGAATTGTAATACCCACTTTTTGAAATTATATATATTTTATATTTTAAAATGGACTTCATTTTTGTATTCAGAATATCGATTATATCTTAGGGTGAAATTTTGGCATTGTTCTGAAAAACTTCAATTTTTGATGAATAGTGAAACCACTAAGTGGTAGTTAAAAAACTGATTTTTTGTTTAAATGAAACATTACCACTTCTATGATTTGATTTTCAAAAATCTAACATACATTGTTGTCATTATGAAGTAAAATGTGGTTCAATGGGATTAATATAATTTTTTTGGTGAACAGTAACTTTTAAGTTTAATTAATCGCGATTAAAGGTAATTAGTGAAATTAAAGGTAAAAATGATATTATAAAAATATGAAAATACCCTTACACTTGTAATACCTTTATTTGATGAGTCATTTCAGACCAAGACAATCCATGGGTCTACTTGGTGACCCCATGGATCCACTTGGGTAAGAAAATGACAATAATAACTTTTTATTTAAAGTAAAAATAAAATTGTCACAAACATGTGTTTTTTTACTAAAACAATTATTACATGGAGTTATATAAGTTAAATTTTCGACTATAAAAATTCATTAGAAATATGAAAGGATTTCCTACATCATGATGTTTTTTTATAATATTTAGGCATTATATAAATTAAATTTTTTATGATACCATGATGATGCAACGATTACCTCATTAATTAACGATTTAATTAAAATGAAAAGATAATGTAAAATCAAAGACTTACACTTGCCAAAAACCTATTAGATTGGTATATTTCAAAACCTTATCACTTTATCCTTGAAATATATAGTTTTGGGACCACTAAAATCCGAAAAGTATCTCATAATAATGTCATATTTCATTACATTCCAAGAGTTCCCCTCCTCTCCTCTTTTAAAAGGCCCCCCACCTCTACCACCTTATTCACAACTTCAAGCCATTTTTCACTGCTATACTCTGCCCAAATACTCTCCCAACATCCCTATCATACTCCTATAAGCCTCACTTTGGGTAGAAGATTTCCCAAGGAATCCTTTGGCTCAAATCAAAAAGAGTTACCCGATTTTAAGGTAATGTCTTCTCTTATGTTATTTTGTTTTATTTTGCTTCTCCAACCCCTTAAACACTTTTTATTCCTTTATTTTGTAACAAAACCAGTATATTCAATAAACTAGGATGATTTTATAAGAATTATTTTATTTACAATTACACACATCTTCGTCTAATGGTTAAAGATCATACTGTTTCTGTGGGTGGCGAAATACTGCCTCACGAAACGATGATTGTTCAATATTCTTTTAACACCTCTAATGGTGGCCATTTTGATGAAAATATTTTTATATATGATATATATATTATGTTTATGTTTTTCTAATGCTTCTGTATTTCTCATTTATGGCATACTTTATGATTTCCATTATGGGTAAATGCGATAATTTCATTTTAGGTTGTGCGGACTACCGCCCCCTCAAAGTGATTTTAATAGTTAATGCCATATGTGGGATGTATAAATGATGGAGTAAATGATATTATATATGATATTATACTTGAATTATAATACACATTTATATCATTATGATTTCATTCCATTAAATATGAAATAGAAATGAAAGTAGCGTTCATGCGTACGTACGGCTTACCGTCTCCATGAACGGTGCATTTCATTTCTTACCTCTAAATGTTACGTAATATTATGAATGAATGTATATACTGGATATATATGATATATGTGATATCTAAATCATGAATATAATTCTGGATATAATGGATATTTTACCACATGAACAACTTGTAATTATAAGAAGATTATTTTTGACTCAGTTACCAAAGATCAACAAAACAACCGTTATTAACATAAATAATTACATAAAGTTCATAACATAGTAATAAGTGATATAAAAGGAATAATAAACTTGAAAAGGGTTCTTAATAAATTATAAATTAACTCTAGTTTATTATTCAAGAGGTTAAATAATGATCGAGTCAATTCGGACACGAGGTAAGGGAACTTCTTAACCAAATTTCCATTCTTTGAGTTAATCTCCTAATTTCAAATTATGTCATGATATTATTATGTCCTATCTTGTATTTTTAATTTCTTCATTTGTACTTATAGTGAATAAACATAATAGATCTATTTTATTTAAAAAAATTATATTTGTAAGGACTTCTTCTCAATCTCCTTCCATTGAGGCATATTTTGTTTTATACACAACTTTCTTTTATACGGTGTACACACCCCTTTCACTTTTATGTTTATTCAAAAGGAATCTTTTTTATACGAAGAGTTTTACTAAATGACAAAAGGGAATGTTTTTTTGTCATACGTATGCGGCAAAAAAGACTTCTCCACCACCGTGACAATTATTTGAGTTTCGGATTCCTCTACAAGCCATAACTTTTTTTTAAATGAAAAATAAATACCAAGATTTAATTTTCTTTTATATTGGTATTGAAAATGGTTTTCAATGTGTTTTTATTATATCAATGTGTTGTATTGATATCTTGTGATTGAAATGTGGAAATGTTATGTTTCCTTGATTCATGTTTTATTTGATATGATTATGTTATGGTTTATGATGTGTTTAAGCTTTTTCATATGAGGAATGAATTGGAATTAATAAGTGACGGGTGGAGCCCGCTATAGCTCCTCGATGCATCGACAGGTTTCATGAGACAAACTAGGGTCATGGCACGAGGCCTTGACAAAATATTATTTGTAGTCTTGGCTCGAGGCCTTGGCTACGTGGGTATGATAGTCTGTCATTATGCATTCCATCATTATGAAAGTGATTTTTGATATTGAATGTGATTATTCGACCAGTAGAATATCCATGTGAATTAGTAAATGGCATTATCTCATTTTAATCTTTCCATAATATGTTTATGTTCATGTTTAAAAGGATTTTGTTTTAGTTATATATTGCCTTAAATGTTTATGTTTATTTATGAATGCTTCCGCTATATTTTTATCCTTACTAAGCATCTGAGCTCACCCCTTTCAATGTTTTATTTTTCCCAGGATGTGAAAAATATTTTATTACTGACCTACAGGGATAGTCTGAAGGGGATAGAAGTGTGGACTATGGAGACTATGTTATTGTGATTTTTCACTTTATGATGTAATGTAACATTTATGAATGTATCTAGTGTTTCCAAGGATACTATACTAATCAGTCTTTCGAGACTTGATCTTTTGTGATCATTCCAATGTTATGAAATAATGCACCAACTCTGGGTAACTGGGGTCGGGGCATTACATTGTAAACTAGAAATCATAAGATTTTACCAAATAACATTTAGCTTTAAAATTTTATATAATTAGGATGTAACTCTTACATAAAAACCCATAAATTACTAGGTGTATACTTTTATTCAATATCCATTTTTCCTTAAATATAAAAATTATAAAATAAATCATTTCTTCTTTTTATGAAAAATCATCATAACTTTCAACTTGTAATTTTTATTTACCTTATCCATCATTAAAAAACTATTTTTTTTTGAAATCATGGGATGAACATAAAAATCACAGTAAGGGACATAAGAAGAGAAATTTTCTAGTCCAGTGAAATACATAAAAACCTATGAAACCCCATTTTTTAAAACATACATTTTTAACAAAAAATTGAATTATTTTTAACATAAAAATATCATTATCTTAACCTTTTAAATAATAATATTTCCGTGAAAAATCATTAGAGGGCATAGAAAAGTCATGTAGGTGACTTGAAACATTATCATCAAAAAACCTTTAAAAAACCCTTAAAATTGTAATAACATCATGGATGAATTATGATCATAATAATTACCCTATACATTAGAGTGCTATTTGGGTACACCAATTGGACAATCAATAGCTGGTTCGCCTGGTGCTATCTGGGTGCACCCATTTTACATGTTGTATCTTGGTCACCTATGATAAATAATGGAGATAAACCCTTCATATAACCTATTTTAAGCCCACCTATTTGAAATTTAATGATAAAATACCATATAAAACATTTTATTCTTGTTCCTTATCATCCAAAAAACTTTTAAATACTCTTTTAAACCAATTTGAAAAAAACATTAGGATATAAACATACCATTTTCTTTTAAAAACGCATTTTTAATACAAAAACAACCCTAAAAATGGAAATATGGGTTTTTATTAAAAAAACATGAAATATTATAAAGTAATAAAAAATTATTATAATGGTTATAATGATGGAAAACTCATTGCCGACATATATATTAAAAGAGAGCATCCAATTAATAACATTTATTAACCCGTACAAAGGAAACCATTTCCATGAAAATATTTTTTAAGCAATAATAATCGATGGATAGAAATAATGAGGAGATATCATTAAAAAATATACCAAACAGATCATAAGTAGCATAAATTATTTTCATATTTTATGAATAGAAACACCATTAAAATATCCTTAAAACATTCTTGTGGAAAAATTATTTTCTAATTTTAAATAACTTATTTATAAAACTCCACAATTATAATGGAAACAATTTTCTTTAAAAATAACCATATAAAATTTTAAACAACAATTAAAAGAAACAATTATAAATTATAGTGGGAAAATTAGTTCATTTCATATAATTTATGAAAAAAATTCCTTCAATACATTTGTTGGAAAAGTATCGAAGGTCCTCATTTGTAAAATGAAAAAAAATATTCCATTCAAATAGTTATGTAAAAAGTAAAAAAATGGGTAAAAATGGATGTAAGTAAAAATAATATAATAGTAAAATCCTTATTTAAATCAATTTTAGTCAACATGGATAATGAATAAAAAATGGATTTTTAAGAGAATCTTTAAAATAAGATTTTTAAAAAGAAAGACCCATACATTGAGTCTTACTCATCACATATGTAATTTTTCATCCTCAATAAAAAATGTGTTAATTTTATACTTGATTAATTATTTTTATCAAATTAATTATTTAATTATTTTATTGAATACCATGATATATACAATTATGTAATAAATTAAATTAATGTCAGGAATTTTGATGATATTCAGTTCGTATGTTAGAAATGAATTTGGTAGGTTAACTATGTCCAAAGAGATCGTTATTCCATCATATATAGAATAATAATCCTGTAAAAATTATAATTTATATATATAAATTATACTTCTAAATCCAATTATTAAATATGGTTATGAAAAATAAACTATGTTATAGTCGTATTGATGATATGTCATATGTATACATGAGTAAAATTTCAATTTTTCAATGATCATTACAGATAGAAAGTAAGAATTAAATTATATATTAAAATATATAAAAATATATTAAATATAATTTTAATCATTCAAATGTACTTATATATATCTTGTATGTGATGTGGTGATAAAAAATTAATTGTCTCTCTTCGTGGAGGTGGTAGTCCACACGTACACACGAATGACTTTACCATTTTTCAGTGAATGTAAAGGTAATATGGTAAATGATATATTAATTTTTTTGAATTAATAATATGTCACTAATATCATATATATGTACATTAAATCCATAATTATAACCAATTTTTATAGAAGGTGATGGAAAATTAATTACATCTGTTCGAGAGGCTGTAGTCTTCTATACACATGAATGATTGTCTTGTTTACAATTTGATGTAAGTGGAGATGGATATGGGTTTTTTACATTTACATAAAAAACATAATTATATACAGGACAATGTTTTTATTATATAATAATGTATGAATAATATTTTAAGGTGGTGTAATAATAAAGAAAACTAAAACATACAGTTAAAACTATACCTCTTCTTTGGAAATTATATATTGATTAACACATTAATCCCTATAGGGATAGTATTATTACTAAAACGTGAAATACAGAATGAGGTGATGGATTAAACAAATATATTTTGGTAGGTATTGGACTAAACAAATGATTATTTAAGTGTGAAGTGAAGATAAGAAGATAGGCCCTTCAAAAGAGAGGGGGAGGGCACTAATGGAATTTCTCAAAATATAAATTACTTTTCAATTAAAAATTGCTCCGAAATTATTTATTTTGTGTATAATATTTTCATGGATCAAAATAATCTCATACAATAAAACGTTTACAAGTTTTCATCACATTTTATTTTTATATTTCTATTTTAACTCCTCGTTAACCCCATTCACACACACCGTGATAATAAGGATTTTTATTCGTTGAGGGTCAATATAGTTACTATAAATGGAATAAATGGTTAATAAATGGAACTTTTTTTATATTATAAACTATATACTATTCAATTGGTCGAATGTAATATTTTTAGTAATATTATATCATTTAATAAAATATTTTTTATTATAATATTTCATTAATGTCATGTTTTAGAACTATTCCTTACATTGATTTTAATAATATGAAGAAAATAAGAAAAAATAAAAAAGAAATTTAACATATTAATATCATGTCATCTTAATCAAGAAACTTATTTTATCACATTAATTATCTAAAATATTCTCTTTTAATATTTTTAATATCATTTATTTTATTATCCCATTAATTGAATAATTACTTCATCTACATTTTGTTAGTATTTAATATAATTATTTTTCACTAAAATTAGTAATAAATTACCATGTAGATACTAAATATTTTTTATTTTAGATATTTTTTATAAATAAAAATACCTTATGGTTATCCCCATAGTCAAACTATTATATTTATTAAATATAAGAGAGTGACTTTTTTTACTTCTCATTAAATAAAATATTATAAAGGCTATCATCGTATCCAAATGTAAAAAATGGACATGTAAAAAAATATTGGTTGAGTATGGAATAAATATACTCATAAAATTAAATAATTGAAAGTTTTAGGGTCATTTTATAAACCTTATCATTTTATTTTTAACTTTCTTTACCTAATTTACTCTTTATTGTTTTAACAAAAATTATTATGGTTACTATTTATATTGACCAAAAATAAAAGAGACCAATTTTCAAAATTGGGACCCAATGATTCCAAATATTAAATCTATTTTTAAAAATTGAAAACATATAAGTTGTATAATTTTATTTAAAATTAAACTGAAGAAATGTGATGAAATTTTTTTTTTCAAAAAAATAACTTATTAATGTAAATATGTATTTAAAAAAAATAAAGTATAAAATCCATTTTATAAAAATTATTTTTTTATATTAAAAAAATGAACTAATTAAATTTTAAAACTAATCTAAAATAAAATTTGACTTTGTAAATACTTAAAAGGAAAATTTTTTTTAATAAAAATCTATACTTTTCACTATTCATTGAAAAATAATTCATTTACAAAAATTCTCATAAAATCATCCTAATATTATTTTTAAAATGTAACTTAAAAAATTAAATTCATTTTTTCAAATATTTTTTTCAAAAATTTTCGTAAATTAATTATAAAATTCACTAGTAAAAAGAAAGGAAACTCATTTTTGATGAAAATATATTTTTAAATAATTAAATGAATGTACTAAAAAAAGTTATTATTTAAAATCATTAATTAATACAATATAAATGTGGAAGAGTAATTTAAATTTCATAGTGCGGTTAATAATATTCATTCCTAAAAATTTAATAGATTTTTTATAGTGATCATATTTAAAAAATAATAATTCATTGTTCGTTTGAGCTCGGTGTAGCATATCATGCACACTAATAAAAAATTTATTTATTTTCAAAATATAATTATATTACATGAACACATATGACATACCTAATATGTTTCATAAATATCTGATCCATCCCACTCAGTCAGTCCCATGCCTCATCACATTTTTTGACTACATCTAATTGAATGTCTGATCAATTATCCCAGTGCAATGAAGGCTTGAGAAGGGTGTGAGTAAAAAATTTAGTAGGGAACCACAAACAAGGTCCCATAAATAGCTATTAAACGTTGTTTATATTTATATGAGAAACTCATCAGGAAAAAACAAAATACTGACAACTAGAATCTGATAAAAAATAAATAAAAAAATTCATTCCAACATCTATTTTCAAAATAGAACACAAATAAAATTTCCTCAAACTAGACGGTACACAAATATACATAAAATAACGAAATAAATCAACACTAGATACTTGGGTTTATTATCCCAATTAACCACAAATATTTCAGTTTTCACTAGAATGTTTTTTCAAAATGTTAAGTCACCACAGTGGGATACATGTCCTAGCCTCAGGATCACCTATACCTGCCTCCAACCACTATAATGAAGGATTAAATGTTATATTTGGTCATTATGTTATATTTCTATAATATAGATGTCAGGATGTTATTTACATATAAATCCAACCTAATGTCTGATCCATAGGTTTCGTTGAATGGATAGTCAAGGCATTAAATCTCCGAGAAACCCTAAATGAGAGTCCCCTTAGGATATTTGTAAGGAATACTTTCTGGATATGGGGAAATAAATCATGATAATTTCAATAAATATCTCAATAACCCTATCCCTAGGTATGTATGGGAAATGAAGTAGTGGTGTGTTTACCTTGTCCATAGGATCATCCTAGGCATCACTTAAGTTGGTCATCATCAATCCACAATAATATCTCAAAGACGACCCCAAAATATCTTCAATAACCTCATCTATAATACCTATGTTTGGAGGAACCCTAGTGAAAAATTGTACAATCAATAATGGAAATAATTAAAATAAAAATCATAAAATATGGATCCTAGACTGTATGTTTGGGCATCCTGAAATAATAGTATTCAATTCTGAAGGTTCAAAGGCATATCCCTAGAAGTACCTCTAAGAATCCCAATCATATCATCATATCCCATTGGGCCCCTAGGGTTGAGTTTTAGGAATCACATATAGAATCATATCTACATCAAAAGTAACCAATTTAATGGATAAATAAAAGACTGATGGTATTATAATGCCTAAACCCACCACTGCTACAATATCCCCTAAGGATTATATGTTCAGTAAAAGTTATAAGGTGTCCCCCACTAACATATCTATGAAAACCCAATGCACTAGGTCATGGTTGGTCAACCATTGGGGCACCCTATGGGCCCCCTAGATTGATACATTGGGTAATGTATCATACATGGGGTCCCTGTGGCCCATACATTAGTGAAGTCATCCCTCTTAGGATTTTTAGGTTTGTACAATGGTCTCAGGTCAACACATAATTTCCCCGGTTGAAACAACCCCCAACATTATAATAAGGGTAGAATGGATATGATGGATACACAAGGTCAGATCAATAAGGAAACCATCATGAGAGGTTTTATGAAAAAATATTGGTTCCAATGTCTCTATAGAACATTATACACACCCAACCAAGTAATAGTTTACCTAAGACTTTTCTATCTAGGACCCTAAAAGAGATAACATAACTATCTAGGTCTATAATCAATTCCTAAGTAGTATTAGGGATACATCATTTCTTAAGGGTCTCCATCTCGACTATCAGGTTCATGACATGAAACTATTTCCCATAGAATATTATTGACACTTAGTGTTCATTTTTTATAATCAACCAAATTAATTTAATTAAACATTTCATTTTAAAATTTATAAATAGGAATTTTCATACTCATAAACTAGACCAATAATTTAAAAACTACAACACACATGAATAAATACTAACGAGAATGTATCACTGTAACACCCCAAGATTTTGTGAAAAATATTTTTTTAATTTCATTAATGTCTTGTGTTATACGCTACACCAAAAGGAGCTTTCACAACACGCATCCTTGACTTGCCTTGCATTACACGCAATCACAACCTTCCTTGATAGAGTGTGTAGTACGCAATACTGAGTTTCACAAAACAACGATATGCTATTAAAATAATATTAAAACTAGCCGTTATGAATAGTAATAACCACTTTTTGAAATTTTGTAAATTTTATTTTTCAAAATAGACTTCATTTTTGGATTTGGAATATCGAAATTAGCTTAGGGTGAAATTTTGGTGCTTTTCGGCTAACTTTCATTTTCTGATGAATAGTGAAAATTACTAAATTTTAATTAAAAACTACCCTTTTAATCGAAATAATTAATAGTGATAAATTATTAATTTGAGTGGTATTAAAGTGTATTTAGAATATATTTTTACAATTTAATACAATTTTGGTCATTGGATGTAATTTCACATTTAAACCAAACATAAACAAGTGTCAATATTTTGATAGTTATTATCGCTTAAGAACACGCTATTTGTTTTGAAGATGGGAATTAATTTTTAAATTAATTAATGCAACTGATAATTTTTGAATTTGGTAAAATAGAAATAATTTTTAAGTTCATAATATCAAATATATCTTAGGCCTAATTTTTTGTATTTTTCTGGAAACTTTCATTTTTTGATGAATAGTGAAACCACTAAGTGGTAGTTAAAAAAATGAATTTTGCATAAAACATAATTTTACCGCTTCTATGAGTGGAATTTCGAAAATCCGAGAGACACGGTTGATGTCAGTAAGTAAAATGTGGTTCAATGAGATGAAAATAATTTTTGGTGAATAGTAACTTTTACTTTTTTTTACCACGATTAAAAGTAAATAGGGTAATTAAGGGTAAAAATGATATTATTATTACCCTAACACATGTCCTAATTCTATTTGATAAGTGAAATTCGACCAAGAACAACCTTAGGAATAAAATATGACCATTTAGGCCCACTTGGATTAGATTAGGACATTTATTATTAATTTATTTAAAGAAGGGTTAAAATAGTTAAAATCGAAGTTTAATAATTAAATTATTTTTAATATAGGGTTATACATAAGATAAATTAGACTATAAATATTCATTAGAAAGATAAAAATATTTCCTACACAATGATATTTTATTTTTAATTTTTAGACATTAACAAAGTTAATTTATTTATGACACAATGATGATGCAGTAATTATCTTATTAATGAAATATTGACATAATTGATGTTATAAATACCCAAATAAATGTAATTTAAGACTTATTATGAATTAAATTAATTTTATCGGTTAATATGACATGTTAGTATTGATTTAATTAACTTTTTTCTAACTAATAATTCTGCTATGATTTTCACAAAAATCAATTGCAAAATAGTGTCAAAATTGACATAAAATAGTTTTTAAAACAAATATTATATTATTAATTGTGATTTTATTCCTAAAAATCTAATGTTTGGCCAAATCTATTATATAAGGCTATATATATTAATAATAAACAACTTGGGGTTCGTTTGACTTGTTATAGTAAGTTTATTAACCTTATAGTGTAAGAACACAAAAAGACACGGTAAAAGTAAAATTCTCTAACTTAAAGTTAAATATAAATGATAAGGTTTAAATAGGAACCTAAACATGTCTAAATTATATTGGATGATATTATTTCGACCCATACCCTCCTTATCTTCTAAATAAATTAATTTGGAGCTATTTAAAACCGAATTTGGCTTTATAATAAAATAATATTTTTAGTTTTTCCAAAGGAGCCCCTCTCCACCCTTATAAAAGGGCACCTCTTCCCTCTCTTCCTCACACCACTTTGAGCCTTCATGCTCAGCCAAACCCAGCAAAATTCTATTCTCCACTTCCCTAGAAACATACTAGAGGTTCTGGTCTTCTTCAAAGACCAATTTTAGTGCCCTAAGAGGAGGACTCAAAGAGGCGCTTCAAAGAAGAGGTAATGTCCGTTACCGATTCTTTCACCTTTATTTCTTCTTCTTCTTCTTCTTATTTAGTTGTTTCATTATGAATTAATAACATAAGTATCACTCATATACTTATTTTTTATTATAATTATGAAACAACCCTATTTAACCATCTATCTATCCTACGGAAAATGAAATCACCACGCGTGCGTACGTACGGAATACCGTCTCCACGCCGTGGTGTAATCTATTTTCCAGCACCACATTAATTGGATGGGTATAATGGTGTAAAGAATGAATATATATGATTATTGTGAAGTGATATTGATTCTGAAATAGTATACATACACTCCAATACAATTCCACGATCATGAGAATGATATCATCGCTCGTGCGTACGTACGGACTACCGTCTCCACGACGCGATGAGATTCATTATCCATGTTAACCATTCATGAATGATTATAAAGTATATATAATAAGTAATCATTAAATATATGACATAATAATGATACTGGATTTATGTGTATATATATGTATGTCATCTACTTAATTCCATTCAACTCAATAAGGAAACGAAAACAGCGTTCATGCGTACGTACGACCTACCGTCTCCATGAATGGTGTATTTCACTCCATTTACTGATCTATTATATATATGTATATTCTGAATATATATTATATATAAATCATGTTTTATATTCTGTAATTAAGTAATCTTGATCTAAGTAATCATATGAATAATTACAAGTCCAAACACAGACGACAAATGAAACAATTTTACCCAAAACAATCTTTAACATGGAATTTACAAAAGAACAGGTAATATAAAGTCATAAGCGAACCATATATGATATAATAATAATGAGTATGATTCTTTAATAAGTCAATGACATTATTTAAATCATTATACAGGAGGTTCGGACACTTACGAAGCAAATCAGACCTAAGGTAAGGGAAAATATCACAATCTCATTTTTATCCGTGATTGTTTATACATTGGTATTTACTAGGGTGTAATTTATCATCCACATCCATTTTTCCTCAATATGTAATATTATTTCCATCCACCTACAATTTCTTAAATCCATTTTTACCCATTGGTGAGTTTTTAGTAAAAGATATGAATGGAATCTTTTGTCGTTTTTCGTACGAGGTACTTTTTGACTTTTCCGACAAAAGTACGAGAAGAATGTTTTTTTAACTTATACGGCATGAATGGATTTTTAAAACATTATTTCCAAGAATATTCCCTTAAAAGTTTTCAGGTTTATTTTTAATCATGTTCTTTTAGTTAGAATTGTATGACATGTTATGAAAGGAAAAGTGTTTTTGAAGTTGAAAGGATATTGTCCTCAAGAATGGAGTTCAAGTGTTTTATCAAAATTATTTTCCATATAAGATAATAAAGGGTTCTGTTTCTATCCCTATTATTACATTGATTTGATTTTGTTGTGATGGAATTTTTTTTATGAATTCTTTTATCTTATATGAATTGTTGTATGATGTCATGATGTTTAAGATTCCCATTTTTATTACATAGGTTATGCTATGATGTATGGTTTATGATTTTGTGGAACATATAAGAATGGCATAATTATGAGATGGTTGGGAACTATATCTCCCTCCAATGCATTGGGTAAATATTTTATATCTCATGAGATAGACATGGCTGGAACGGTATGTTAATCCGGTTCAGTGTTACATGACTGAAACGAGGAGTGAACTCGATTCAGAATGGGACTTTGTCCACTAAGATAGTCTTCACAATGAGTCTTGACTAATAATAAATGATTCTCTATGATTATGTGTGTATGCCACAAAGTTTCATGTTTTAAATTCTGATTATTGGGATTAAATTTCACCACTATGATTTATCCCATGTTATGATATTACGATCTCTTTTGCAGGTTAAGATTTCCAAAATGTTATGTTCTTATGAATATGATGTGATTGATATTTCTTTTTTTTACCCTTACTAATCATTTGAGCTCACCCTTTTATGTTTTCTTTTCCCCAGGATATAAAGAAAGGTTTTATGTATAAAAAAAGGATGATCATTATGGGAGATGTTGAAGATCTTTCACCACGATTAGAATATATTATATTCCGAGTTTCCAAAGACACTAAACTATTACGGTACTTGTGTGTGTTTTTTTTTATGTATTAAGTATTCCTCAAAAGTAATGTAATGTCAATGTACATCAAGATTCGGGCCTCTACAATCACAAAGCACCAACCTTAATAAATATTTCCATTTACTTTTTCAAGGGGCAGTAATAGTTTCGAAGGCTCATCCAATATTATATAAGACATATTGAGACATTTATTACAATAAAAACACAATTAATTAATTAATTATAAATACTAAATTTAATTAATTAATTAAACTTAAATAATTATAAAAAAATATAAACAATTAACTATAATTGAAAAAATCACAAAACCTCATTGGCTGATCGTGTCACATTGAAATAGTGACTTAATGCACACAAAAAAATTAAATTACTCATCTACCTAAAATACATCACAATACATAAAAAATGGTGTCAAAACTAACACACACTAGTTTAATTTAAAACAATTAATTTTTTCAAATTAAAAAAACCACATAGATCGATGAAATTGAATGTTCAAAAGTGCATAGGAAATCATAGGAGATTTTATTCCAATGAATACCAAAATCCCTATCACAAATATGAAATTCCACCGTGATTCAGTGAAATTAGGATTAAAAACCAGAATATGATAATGTAAACATAGAGGAGGAAAGAAAAAACACAGTACAGTCTAACAAAGTTGAACACTTACTTAAAGTATTCCAATGCATAAGAAAGCATTATATTCTTACCAAGTTAGAAGGTGGATCTCCCATAGATAAATGGATAAGGAGGATTGCATTCATGGAGGAAAATTTGGGTTAAATGAGGGAAAAACTGTGGAAAAAAATTAAGGGTTTGGAGAAAAAGGAAATTCCACTCTTTTTAATTGGCCACATGATTTGGCTGCACAGTTGGCCAAACCAAGTGCCAACCATGCCATTGGAACTACTCAAACATGAAAACCCCAACTCAACCCTAGTGCCGGGTGTAAAATATCTTTCAAAATCTATGAAACATGTTTTAAATTTATTATAGACATCCATACAGTTATCCCTATCATATTTCTTGGTTTTCCCAACTTTTGGTCTATACAAATTGGGCCACATTGATATTTAACACTGATAGATCAAACCATGATCCAACTATGTTCCTTATGCTACATTTTCCTAAGTCTCTCATTTTGATTACCCAACCCACTGGATTCCCATGAATCCTCTAAGATACCATACATTCAAAATTACATGTTTAAAAACAATATTCATAATCATCCCAACCTTCAAATTTACATTCTGAATCTCCAATAAAAAAAAGGACCCATCTAGTAATTGAAAATTAAAATTCCTTCTCAATTAACCATCTTGAAAAACATAAGATCATAAAATTATTTCCACACCAAGGCCTCAATGATATGGGTAGGGTTTCTAGGAAGGTATTACGGTAGGTATTTTTTGATATATAAGGATCATGATGTGTTATAATGAGATTATAGGTGGTATCCTTTTTTAAGGGAGGGAGAGGGCATGATGATAGTTTATCAAAAGATTAAAATTTAATAATATCTTACTCAATTAATGTAGATCTAATATCCTAATTATGATAATATAATAAATATATGGTCAAAATAAAATCTATGAATCAAATTGAAGAAACAGTTTTTTATATTTTATACCTCATTATTTAGGTTAACCCCCTAGTAAACCCGACTAACCATAACTATGGTAATATTTTTAATATTTTTATTATTCATTATAACCAAATATTATGTTGAAATTATTAAATTAAATTAATTATTTTAATTAAAAATTTGGAATATTTTCTACAACATTCAATTTATATTAGTGGATCGAATTCCTTTTTAATTAAGTGTGAAAAATGTAATAGAAATGTTTTTGTAAATATTCATTTTTAAGAATAAAAATGAGTTTACATTCATTATTTTCCATGTAAAAACTATTACTAAACAATTAAATATATTTGTTTAATATATAATATTTAAATTTAATTAAATTCATTCATAAATTACGATTAGTTTAATCTTTTAATATAAAAAACAATTCATGCATGAAAATATTTTTTTTAAAAAAGTATCTATTTTATATTCAATTAATACTATTTTGTTTTCTAAACAATTAATAACCATTGAATTCATTTCATACAAATGTAAAAAATAATTTTTAATAATTTAGTTATTCATATTTAAACCAACCAATATAATAGCTAGTTGATAACCATCATCTTAAATAATAATAATTCAATAGTATATCATGGTTCCTTTATTCTCAGTATTGCATGTAAAGAAATATATCAAATAAATTAAACTTATTTAAATATAAATAATTCATAAAATCATAGGTTGTTACATTATACCCCTATAATAATTTTATCACTGATATTATATCTATTTTATACAAAATAATGAGTATACTCCATCCAAATAAAAAATTCAGGTTCCCATATAGCTTCCCCAAATTTATTGATTTGCTAAAAAATATTGACCTAGAAAGTGGTATTGTTAAACACAACTTTCAATAATCAATAAAAATTCACCACATGTGTTTCCTTAAATGAGGAATCATACAGTAGTGGTACAACCCCTAAGTTCAGTACATTTAAAAGATTAGGTATTCACTTCTTTAATTGAGAAACATAAAAAACATAGTGAAGATACGAAAGATTTAGTTGAAGAACCAAATGATAATAAATCATCCCAATATGAAAAAGAATTATTAAGGGATCTATATATATGTGGATAAAATTCACATTCCTTTGAAATATCATAACTGTTTTCAAATGAGCTATTTATGGTAATACCTTGTCACTAACCTAAAACTCATGATCTCATTGATGATTATCAGTATAAATTTTCTTTAAACACTGAGATGTCCTGATGCGTTTCTTAATACCTAGAAACTTATCTATCAAATCCTCTACTAGATCGGGTACCAACGTCTTTATCTCTAAATCTTTATCCATATATGTTGGATTTATACACCTCAAACTATAAAGGGATTCAAAAGGATCCATTTTTATGCTTAGGAGAAAGATATTTTTATATGAAAATTCTACCAAATTAAGGAGTTGATCCCTGGCACGTTTAAAATATATAGAGAGATCTATCAAAATGTGTTCTAGAGGTTTAATGGTACTCTTAAAATGCCCATTATTCTAGGTATGATATGTTATACTAATACTCAACTACATATATAGATCCTATTGAAGTCTTATCTAGACATATAGGTAAGACTCAGATCCTGATTAGATATAATAAAATATCTAACTCCATGAAACCTTACCAATTATTTAATATATATCATGGAAATATGATAAAGATAGAAATGTTATTGAATCAAAATTAAATACACATATTTCTCAAGGAAATTGAAAACAACCCAAATATAATTATTCTGTTTATATATTTTGGGGAGTCCAATGATGAAATAAATGGAAATGATTTCCCATTTCAATTTCAGTAATGGTAATGGTTATAAAATCCCCGTATAATTTTTTATCTCTACCATAACTTACTAACATACCATGCATTGAGATACATACTATACAATATCCATTTTCATGTTATCCTACTAGAAATACTATTTCATATAATTATAAATCTTCATACATAACAGATTAATAAATAATTATGAACTATGTTCTTTATCCAATAGACCCTTTTTCATGTCTGGTATTTATGGGATACATACACCTTTCATGAAATCTATCATTCTATCATAATCATGGTTGAACTTAGGAACTTTTATCACCTTCTTATATTGTTACACATCCTCCCTCTATGACTATTTAATCCTCAAATGGATAGATGTTTAAGCATTCACCTGATAAAGATATGATATATCTCATTTACTCAAGTTTTTAAGAAGAATCCTCTACAAATAAACTTATATTGGAACTTTTTTAATCATAATCATTGAATAACAAGAATAGACTTTCTAACACAGAGCATCTGATAACTTGTTTGCCTTCCCCGGGTGGTAGTGTATTGACCATTGACAATTTTTAATCATCTCTTTCCATAAAAATTTGTGTAAATTAAACTCTTTATATGAGAGTATATACTTCGTTATTTTTCTATTATTATAAATATAAAACTTTCAAAAATAATGATAATCTCTCTATATATCCAATGAAAAATTTGTTGTTTCAAACTCCAAATCATGAGAATGTTAATTTTTTAATTAATTTTCATTTGGCGTGAGGCATAAGATATCAACATATAATAATTTATGAGAAGGCATCCCAAAATATTCATCAATACATCACTAAAAACCACAAACTCTTCCCCACTACTATGTAGTTAAATTATAGGTGCACTGACCAACCTTCTTCTTATATCCTTGAAATTTTATTCACATACATTCATATTCTCAAAGTAACATGTCTCCCTTCTTATTAGACTTGGTAATTATATTATATATCTATGTTAAATATCCCACATCACATCAATATAATTCTACAAGCTAAAGAAAACAACAGAACTTGGTTGTTGTGGTTGGTTTTGGCCATTGATCAATCACACCCATCTTTGAAGGATCCACCGACATACCCTCAATTGAGATTATATAACCTATATTTATATTTTTTGTATTAAAAATTCACACTTGGAAAATTAATCATACAAATAGTCCTTCATTAAGGGATTCTTCACAATACTCAAAAAAATTCATGATATTTCATTCTATTCACATATATAAGAATATCATCTATAAAGAATACCACAAACAAATCAAGGTAATATATAAACACTATATTCATTACATCTATGAAAAAATTAGGATCATTATTATATCTAATTGAAATTACTACAAATTAATAATTACCATAACTTATAAAAAAATTTCTTACATTTATCTTTATTTACCATTAGTTAATGATATCTAAATCAAAGAACAAGCTTTGAAAAATATTTATGTACTCATAATTGATCAAATAGATAATTGATATGGGGTAGAGGAGATTTTTTCTTGATAGCGATGATGGTATGTTCTCAATATTCAATAGAAATATTAAATGATCCATCTGTATTATTAAAAAAAATAGTTTCACCTTATAGTGACACACTACAATGCATGAATACCATATATAGATTCTCATAGAATTGCTTACTCAAATCTTACAACCCAATCTATTCTATTCAATATGGATTCATTGTAATAGTTATATAACTAGGCATGAGTCCAATGTAAAATTCAACATCTAGATTTAGGGAGAGGATGATAAATTCCTATGGAAATTCATCTTTTTATTCCTAAAAAATAATAAACTCACCAATTTTGAGTTTATCCTGAACTATTTTTGATAAAAATCCATATTTTATTGTTAATAAGTCACATATAATCTAAGTATATTCCATGGGAATATCATATTCATTCTCAAAACAAAATATGATCAAATAAGAATTAGAACTATCAAACATGACATCCCTTTGTTAGTCATTTATGTGGGATCTAAACAGAGAGAGGAAATCTATACACAAAATCACATTAATTTAAATTTAGGGAGAATCAATTGACTTATTGGAAGCATATTCCCACATAATTTTATTGGAGGAGATTTATACTTGAGATGATATCATAATACTTTCCAGAGTTTTAATTTTAAACTAAAAATATAATAATTGAGGTTATAATATAATACCACTAGAAAAATTCTTCAATATAAAAGATTAGGTAGACCCAAAATCAAATAAAACATTAGTTGTTATTGACTAATGATATGTGTACCTTTAACCACATAATTCTCGAATCCCACATTGGTGGTCATGATCAAATGATATTTCCCTTTCTCCTTTGACTTCATAGGTTGTTTTGGTTTATAATACATATTATCTAGTTGATTAGGGAATTGATTAATAGAATTACCAAACTCCTTGCATCTAAAGAAATGATGTTTGGGTGTTATATTCATTTGAGATTTCACTATATTCAATTACTTGTCTGATATCTTCAAATCAATTTGACAATATTCTGAATTGAAATATATTACCATTACTTTTAGGAAATTACCTATGTGATCCTCACTACTTTTTATAAATCTATGAGGTTGAATCTTATTCTTCCTTACATGCGAGATACAAATTTTTTTCCATAAGACACTATTATCTTTTAATTATCACTATAACAGTGTGTTTTTATACCATCCATTTTTTACTTTTAGTTAACATAAAATGATTTCTTCATAGCATCCAAATTCTGTTATGGATAATGCATTTCATAGAATTATAATCAAACCATTAAATAATAGATCAATCTTCATTATTGCATCGATGATAAAAATATAAACAATCCTCACAAATATGATAAATGTTTCTTTAAAGGTACTGATGGATTCATCATCCATTTGCTTCAACTCTCGAAAGCCTCCCTACATATTAGTACAAAATTTTTGGGGAAATAAATTTTTAATGAATAGTACCTTAAACTAACCTCATTACATAGATTTTTTTTTCACTAATGTTATTAATAAGATTACACCATTGATAAAATTCACCTTTCTAGTGTTTACGACTAAAATAACATTATCATGGTATGTGAAATGAAGAACAAATCATTGAATCCCATTGATCAAATTCTTGAGAATTATTTGATTATAATACCCATATAATTATGGAGGAAATTGTTACATAAAAGATTCAATTTCATGTTTCTCCCTCCATGGTGAATTTTGATGTTCAAAATTTTCTACATTATCAATTACAGCTTCTAATAATTGAATGTGAATAGTAACAAGATATTTCATCATAGGTTCTACGAAATTTCTTTTTCTCATGAAGAATATTGTTTCATTGGACATCACATTCATTGTTTACATGATTCCTTCTAGTTCTATCTACCACCTAAATCCAAAATCATAGTGTAAGAATAGATCTACAAAAATTAGAGTGAACAATCACATATTCATGAAAATAATTATGAAGATTCCCTAAATTATAAAACCTTATTATCAATCAATGAAACATTATGTTTATGCCAGGTCATTTAGGGAAATTTTATTTTGAAATCATTCATAATGGTTCAAAAAGAAAATATAAATTTACCCAATCATAACCCTTAGGAGGGTCTATCCTGGTGTTCAGTCTTAGGCCCACCCATCTTGGACTATTTTTGATTGAGTTAAAACAATTACCCCACATTTAGTGTTGATACTGCTTAGTGAATATATTCAATAGCCACATCCACATTTCATTATACACATATAGATTTAATTTCTTTTAAAATCACATAATACCTAATTTACTATATATTTAGGATTTTATGTTATACATAGACTTATACATAATGTTTTTAAAAATATTTTCTAATCCTAATAAAAAAAATAACTAAATCCTTTTCTAATACCAAATCATGTTACCCAAGTATAGAATATATAAATATAGAATATTTTAGATGAATATAAATTATATAGCCTGATTACCCACTCCTATCAAACCTAACGTTTTAGTGTCTTTTAAAAATGGATACATAAAAATCTTATTTCACAAAGAAAATTAAATATCACCCATAAAGTTCCTCATATTAATACCATTTTATACATATCATAATTAGAACATTTAATAAAATTCTAGGAAATTAAATCAAAATAAATGGTGAGAATACATTCATAATAAGGGTGAACATGTAGATACCAATCAATGAACATAAGTGAGAATAAGGCTATGATAACATGATCAAAACATAATGCCTTCATACCTAATAAATTTAACATCCTTAATCATGAGACCTATCATAAGGATTATTCATAAAATATAAAAATATCATAACATTTTTGAATCATAGTAATCAATGCTGATCCATGAGATAATATCAATAACACAGGATTGTGGAAAAAATATAATCTTATAACATTGTGAACAAGAATAAATAGTAATATTTTAAATCATTATATTAATTATATGAAATCATTTACAATCATAAAATTATGGACATAAAAAATTCTCCACAATTTAACTTTTGAACATTAATCATGGTCCACACATCAACATATAGATATAACCCATGCCCACACATAATATTGTGAATAAGAAATTAGGTTCACACATAACATAGTTATCTCATGAGTTATACATATTTACTCCAAGAATTACATGGATATATAATTTTTAGGACCACCCATCAAATAAACATAAACAATAAATGTATCACAATATCATTAAAAAATTAACTATTTCATCATATTATAACTCGTAGAAAGGAAATGGGCTTTATTTAATCATTTATTTATACCATAAATCATTGAAAATAATCAAATTTCATGATATTTTCATCACAATGAAGGTAAACAATATAAATTAAACACGCCTCATAAAATCATCCTTGAATAATTATCATCGTAAGTAATACAGAGAATGAAATTGTTTGGTATCATTATATAATATCCACATTGATGAATAAAAATCCTTAAATAAGGATGAAAAAGTTGAAAAATACCCTTGAACGATCATTAAAAGATTTATTTTAAAACATAATGAAAATTTCATTTTAATTACAAAAACTTTTAACTAATAATTATTAGAATATTCAGAAAAAACTTTCTTTGAGAATAAATGTAATATTCTTTTTTATTCCATATAATACTTTAAAATATATTTTACAATATTTTTGGATCTAGTAACTAAGATAGTTTGAGATTACGAAGTCTGATGAGCCTTGGTGTTGATATAATAAAAATATTAAATATATTATATCACACATGGTTAGTTTCCTAAAATCATTTAAAAACACTTTAATGGAGTCTCAGATCATAAACATAAGATCATTATCAAATCATAAAGTGGGTTTAACCTAGGAATGAAATAATATTTGTTGATATGAAGCATTTTGGTAAAGTTATATCATGGGAAAAAATAATAAAATAATTTTATTTATTAATTTATTATTTTATTTTTTCTACCTAAACCCCCTAATAAAATCATTACTATGAGAAATTTATAGGGTTAGTCAAATAACCCTATGGATTAATAGAGATTCATTGATGAATGATACATGGATGATTGAAAAAGGATTATGATTTGGATATCAGTGCACCAACAAAGCATGTGTATATCATCAATGAAATAAAACTGGAATTTTTCTTCACAAATAATAAATATAATCCCAAGGGTAGGATGTTTTTATTAAAAAATTATCCCATATTTTATTATCCTATCTTCAATATGATTCAATTCTATTACCTGTTTTATTAACAGGTTAGTAGTTAATTTTTAGTTGATGAAATTATCTTCCTAGAATTTTAGAAATTGAAAACACTTTATTTTGTTTCTTTTTGGCCATTTTAATGACAATTAATTGAGTCCAAAAAATGGATAAAGTTCACCCCTCTTGTTGTGTTTTGGGAATCTATTCCCCCATTATACACACAATCATCATTGGTAATCACATAGCTAATGGTTTGACCAATACATGGTAATTGATTGTTGTGAAACTATTATTTGGTACAAAAAATAAATTCTAAAAGTTAGGGTTTAACATCAAGAGAGTGATTGATGTGAAATGTTTATGGATGATAATCCAAGGTAGATTAGGATCAGGTCAATGTTCCCGGTTTTCCATTTTTAATGAGGCATGTATCATGATGTGATAGGAGTTGATTCCTGAGAAAAACCGGTGGATATAATTCATCCACTTATAATGGATAGGATTTTTTAACTCAAATCCATGATTTTCGGAGGAAATTCATGGAAAATTCAAAGGCAGTAGTGGCGCAGGGGGACACATGATGCTTTCTAGAATTTATGGAAAATTCTTAACTACACGGCATTTAGTCTAAAGAACACACAATTTTTGGTCCCATATTATAGATCTAGGGTTTTTAATGGAATTAAATACCACATGACATGTGAAATATTTCACACATCATGTAACCCATGGATGGAAACTCAGTATATACCCTTGGGGGACACAATCACATACACAACTATGTCCACAGACATGACCAGGGTACACATGAACTACCCTGTACTGAGACATGGATATGGTACCTAGACATGGCCAATTACATGGACATGACTAAATTACATGAGAATGTCCTAATGTAAATTGGAATAGGAAGAAGAACATGAGTATACATGGGGTAGGAAAAAATGTCAGGTACTCCTAGTACATGTCGTGTACTTTCTCCAGGATTGATTGAGACCCTTGTTCTCTTTAGTACTAACCAGTTTCTATAGGGTTTGGTATCTTGGTTAATTTACCATGAAGGTATAGTGATGAATAATTTCTTAATAAAAGGATATGACCCCTCCTAAATGATCAGTCTTGAATAGATTTTAAGGAATCCCCTATGAGTCCTTGTGTGGTATCCTCTATCACATCTTCTTCCCTAGGTTGGGTTTTTGGAATCAGCAAGACAAATATACATGGGATTTGATCCCCTAATTAAAAGGATAATTTTTTAGGGTTATTTATGCCCCTCAAGGCCTTGAGTGAAATACACTATCATTGTATTAATCAAATCTATATTCTAGATTATAATTCTTCATGGTGTGGCCTAATGAGAATGGACTCTTGGATGAGTTCCATTAGGATTACCAGACTTGTGGAGTGATTTATATCTGCCACGAATTACTTACCAATATAAATAATAATTTGAGGCTATATTTACGGTTTTGAAATTAACTTGAGAATTAGTGTCTATCAGAAGTATTTCTAGGTGTTATTATTGGATGCCTCATACATTGATTTACATTCACTTATGATTATTTGAGTACTCTCTTGATTCTTTTTGTTTGGTTATTTTTGGGGTGTCCAACTAGGAATTATTATTCTCACCCTTTCATAGGATATACCGACACATGTGATCTCTTATGAATAATAATGTCCATTCAATGGGGGTATTCAGTAGAATGGGAGTAGGTGTAGAATAGTTGGTTTAAGCAGACCATGGATCATAATTGGTGTTATATTTGACTAAATTCTACAAATAATAGTAGTTTAGACTAACTTTTCAGTTTTCATGGACTTATATTTGGGCCTTTTTTCTTTCTAGTATGTTTTCATTGCTTTGATTGTGGGATATAGATATATACATTCATTTGTATCAGTTGTATTTACATTTAATAAGTCTATGGTTTATTGGAGATGTGTGTGTGTGTGAACAAGTACCTTAGGTTAAGGACTCCCATGTGTTTGATATGCCTAATAAGTTCTTGTTACCAACCCATGGACTATTGGAGGTGATAATGGGGTATCAAATTCAGCTTGTCATTGGTCAGGTGTTCTATGGTCGATTTGGTCATGATAGAGAGGTATCCAAGTGGTTTCATCTTATGACCAGATTTTGGAGATTGTTCGGCTATTATATTGGTTTGGGAACTTGGAATTACTGTTAATGTGTTTCGAAATCAGCTCTCAAGATAGGGTCTCTAGTTTTGGTGTGGCAACTGAGTTAACCATTCATCAAGACTCTAATAACGTACTTGTTGAATCAGTACATGTATTCCATGGTTGTAGGGAAAAAAATTAGAACACACATCATAAAGGAATGGGTTGTGGTTTTTATTTCCTTCTTGAGTCAAATCCCAAGATATAAAATTGACATTGGTAAATATTTTATATTTTAGGATTCATCTATAATGTTTTCTATCTAGGAATATGAAGTAGGATAATGAGGTTGATCCACCTGTTAAGGATTACTAGATATAGGGACCTGATCAGGTGGGGATACCTCTTGGTAGTTTTCATGTTTTTCAACCACCCAGGGAGCACTAGGATATACCTAAAGTACCAAAATATGAGGTGCAGATGATGATCACACTTCATGAGTCTCATTGGCTTCAACCCCATAGGTGTTGAGGTGATCAAGACCCCCTAAAATTTAAGGATGGTTTTAAGGCAGTTACGTGTTTTTTATTCTTTTTATGACACCTATAGATTAGATGGAGGTCCTAGAGGTGGGCCTTTTTCATGGATTCATATAGAGATGGTGGGTCTTAGTGACTCTGTCATGTGATGAAATGACACTGTCATGGATATAACTGGAGTGAATATTTAAAGAGGAATTATCTTAAGTTATAATGTGATTAGTGTGTATCCAAAAAACACCTACAACTTCAAGAGGGTAACATGACTAAGGATGAGTCTTCTTCGTGGTTCACTAAACTCTCATGATACTCTATGGGTATGGTTCATGACCTTTTCTTTTGAGAACAGAACATAAAGTGGGTTCATGTAGATATATTATGGCTAGTGTGGAACCTCTTTGAATTCCTATCATTGTTGGGGGTGAAAGAGTGTGAATTTTTAGGGTATATCTTTCTAGATGAGAAGACATTGATAGATATAGTAGTGGGAACAAAGATGTTGAGCCCTTAGAAATGTGTAAAAACTAATAGTAGTACGGATATGAAAATGTGAGAAAATTCAAGATATGATCTCAATACATAGATTATACATTTCAAGACTCTATATATGGTTTTAGTTATCATAGAGAGAGGTGATGATACTCTTGTGATTTTTAGGGACATTTCATGTGGGGTTGTCCAATATTTCATACATATTACAAAGAGAAAGTGGTTGGGAAACCTAGGTAGAGGTATATATTCAATAAGGGAGGTCAGTATATTGGAAGATGAAGAATAAGATAATAGAGAGAAGCTGGTAATGGCATTTAGTTTGAACTATTATTACCACCACCCCCATATTGTCCATATCAGGATCAGAGAGTAAGTGTTCTGAGATGATGATAACTACAGACAGTGGATTCCTATAAAATAGATTATATATGGGTGATTAGAGGTAAGATGTATATTTTTTCTACCTTGCCTTCTAATATAGTAGTCACAAGCATGAGATACTACTTTATTTCTACATCTCTAGTTTGATACCTAGATATTATTATTGAGACTTTACCTCAAAACCTGTATTTAGAGCTCATACTAGAGGATATTAAATGATCACACAATTCTAACAGCAGTGTGACATGTCAGTTAGAGGATATAGATTACTTCGGCACTTATTTGTAGTAGTGAAGACACCATATGTCATCAATCTATATATGGACTGGATACACACAGTTCACGCACATAATGACTATTTTAAGATGAGGTTTCGATGTGACCATATAGATGGGATGAGGATTTTATTTTTCAGTGAATGAAAAAACCAGTTAGAGTAGTATGGACTCAAACATAGGAGGATACTATGGATTAATCACATGGTGGGCAGTAGTAACATTTGATAAATAGATGTTCCTAACTTTTAATTTCATGTAGTAGTGGTGGAGTATGAGGATGTCTTCCTTGAGGAATTACTGATATTACCACCCTATAGAGTGATATAATTCTATATATAATTTTAGATAGGGACTTATATGATATATAAACTAGCATATAAGATGTCTCCAGCGGAGCTTTGTGTGTAAAAGGTGTTGTTGGTGGAGTTGCAGATGAAGAGATTTATCAAACCTAGTGCGTCACGCTGGAAAACCCCATTTCTATTCACTAAGAAGGTGGATGGTATCTTGGGGTCATGTGTAGATTATAATCACCTAAGGTATGTGACCATGAAGAATTAGTATCCACTATCTGGTATTTATGACCATTTCAACTACTTGATTGGGGTGATATGGTTTGTGAATATTGACTTTATATTAGGATATAATGAGCACTATTTTCGGGATTAAGACATATCAAAGAGAAAATTATGATTTCACTATATCTACTTAGAGTATTCAGTGATTCCTTTCATAATGGTGAATTATCTACTAGTTCTCACAGTAATCATGTACCAAATCTTATAACACTTGTTAGATCAGTTTGGGGTAGTCTTCATCAATGACATTATAGTGTACTTAGTGTGTGAGGAGCATGAGAGACACTTGTGGTTGGTCCTAGATATACTTTGAGAGCACTGGATTTATGGTATTCTATTTATGATCTAGTTATAAATTTAGGAGTTCCAATTTCTAGTACTTGTAATCTAAGTTGAGGGTGTTGAAGTATATCCATACAAGGTTGTGGAAATGTTATCATGGGAGCCACCTATAACACCCTATGATTTTTTGAAATATTTTTCTGGTAAATTTAATCTTTTGGATATTTATCATTTCATACACACTGAGTATAGATTTTTTTATATGAAAGAACTAAGATTGGATAAAATTATATGAAACAAAAAGTTAATCTTACAATACACAAAAAAATTTGATTTACTTTAGGTACTTGAAAAACATTTCTTAGCTTGTGCTACTCACAATACTAATTTTCTTTGATAGCATGCATTACACACAAGGATGAGTTTTAGCAAACTAAAATTTACTATTAATATTGTGATTAAAATATTATTATAGTTACCAATTAGTCATTATAATTAAAGGTAGGAATAATATTAATTAATGTGTGAAAATAATTTAACACTTGTATATAAAAATGATTTCTTTATTTATCAATTAGTTCGAAATTAATGTAAGAACTATTTGAAAATAATGAGATTCCTTATCTAAGAAAACTATCCATCTATATAAAAACACCATTTGATCTCAATAAATTTATGAAAAAACATTTTGTGAATATTTTTAATAAAATATATATTTTAAATATTCAATAAAAAATTTACACTTTTCAAATATATTTGGTTGGTGTAAGATAAGTATAAATCCAATGTTAGGAATAAAAAGATGTATTTATCCAAAAGATAATTTTACCAGATTTTAATGGAGAACAAATTTTAAATATAATTATTGATAATTTCATATTTTTTATTTAAAAATGAACATAATTTTTTAATTTTAAATATCAAAATTTATTTTGGGTTAATTTTTTGTATTTTTTTTGAGAGGATACATTTTTTGATTATTAATGAAAAATACTTAATTTTAATTGAAAATTTCATTTTCATATAATTTAATTATATTGTTATATTATACATTGAATGGGTTTTAAAGTTAATTTAGATAAATTTTTCCTCAATTAATCCAATTTAGCTCGTTTCAATCAATTTCAAATTGAAATTAGATATAAAAATAATTCAATCTTTTAGAGATTTCTATTTTAAAAAACCTCTACATTCATCCCATCTGTGAAATTTATTTAAAATTAATTTTTGTCACTTATGTGATTAGTATTTTGTAAAATTGATTCCATAATTGGAATCATAAAAATATATAATTTATAATAAGGTCAACATAGTTTATGATAAAAAATATTAGTGAAAGTAATTAAAATTGATGAAAATGATTAAGGTAAAACAATATTATTTACTCGTTATATAATAATTTAAGGGGAAATATAACATAGAAACATATAAAAAATTAATTGTCTTGAAATATTTCAATAAATCACCCTATTTATTAGAAAATTTACAATGATATATGGAATGCGATATAAGGGATACCTCTCAATATTGTTTACCCTTTTAAATTTACAAGAATATCACTCCTCCTCCACTAGAAAAGGGAAATCACACACCTCACATATTCACACCCTTAAATCCCTTTTTATTCTAAAGGAATTGCAGAAATATCCTCCTAAATTACATCTGTTAATCCTAGGGCCTCAATTTTGGATGAAATCCAACCAATGAATCCCTTGGGTGAAAAACAAATGGAGTTACCCAAAGAAGAGGTAACATCATTCCACAAGATCATTGGTATTATTTTCATTCTCTAACCACTTATTTATTATAATTACAAGATTATATAATTAAAAATTTATATTAAATATAATTATATTTTTTTCTGTTATTTTTTTGGCCATCATTGACATACACATACGTCAAATGGGATACACAATCATCGTTCATGTGAACGGTGGACTTCTACCTCTTGTACCGATGTATCAGATTCTTCCATTTACACTATTAATGGTTTGAAATAATTTTGAAAATTATATTTTTCTAGTATATATATATATATATATATATGTTATTTATTATTTATTTATACTTCTTGAATTATTATATAACACATACCTTGCTGGTTTCCATTTTTTGGAAATACGATAACTTCGTTTGTGGGCGTGTGGACTATCGCCTCCTCAAATTGATGTGATTCATTATCAATACACATGGATTTTATAGATGATGAATTTAGTGAAATTATATTATATAAATGTCATAATAATTATACTTTATTTATAATATATTTTTCATTTTTTTTCTTTCTTTTAATACAACATGAAAATAGAAACAACATTCATGCGTATGCATGACCTACAGTCTTCATGAACAATGTATTCAATTTTATACTTCTATGTTTAATATATTATTAGGAATAAATTTATACTGAATATATATGATATTAATATATTTTTTATAATTTTTGAGGTTCTTAAATGATGATATATATATATATATGAGGAAAAAAATAAAACAAATTAAAACATATAGGAAAAACAATGCACTTATTACCCAAAATGTAACTTTAACATGTAACTTCTAATAAATGGGTAATATAAAGTCATAATGAAATAATATGTAGTATTATATATAATAATATGGTTATTTGATAGATATTCGATGTAGCACCCCAAACACTTCATGGTATGTTTCTCTTAAATATGTTCGAGTTATAACCTATATTTCATGAATCACTGAGCCTCTATATAAAAAAAAAGGTTACTTATAGGAGATAGCCATAAGCTAGACATAAAACCTATATTTGTCAGCTCTGTGAGTTGAATTTTAAAAATCTAACTTACACGGTTGTGATCAAGATGATAATTAGTTTCTGATAGAAATAACATAATTTTCGGTGAATAGTAACCAACCCTTATGAATAGAAACCTACCCTTATGAATAGAAAATTTCTTTTATGAATATTAATATAACACTTATGAATGGTTTCCATGCCCCTGAATGAATAAATGAATTTAGGCACCTAAAAAATGAAGATGAATATTTTTAGTGTTTATATTTTCGATTAAATAATTATTTTAAATAATTATTTAATTAATTATATTTATGAAATTATTTTTGAAAAATGGACTTCATTTTTGGATTATACACATTGATAAATGGTTAAGGTGAATTATTGGGATTTATCTGAAATACTTAAATTTTTTATGAATAGTAAAATCTGACAATTCACAATATATGCTAAATAAGGAATCTATTGATTCATTGATGATGATCTACTGATGTAAGGCCAATTTGGTCAAAGTAACATGTATATATTACATTTCTTGATCATTTAATACTCACTATTTGTTTTCATGAGAGGAAATAATAAATTAATGATTATAATATTAAGAAAACTCTTCTCCCCTACACTATTTAAACCACCCCTCACCCCCTCTTCCTCCCACACCACTCAAGATTCAAGCCTTGACTAAATTATACCAAATACTCTTCCCAAGCCCTCTCCACACGTCCAAGACCTACTGGTCTCACCATAAGGACAAAAACAAATTCCTTAAGGATATTCTCAATGAGGAGTACTTAAGAGGTGAACCTTCCTTCTCCTTTCTTTCAATTTATTTTACAAAGTTACATTTTTTTGTTCTCCCTTCACACCTACCCGCATCCAAATGCCGTGACAATTCTAGTACCTTACATGTACTGGATTTTAATTATTATAATGGAATATTTCATCATAATCCCTCTTTTTCCCCACCTTTTATACAATAAATGCAAACACCGTCCGAGATGTGTAAAGTTTTCACACTCAAGGAAGACGTGTTTTCAATTTTCATTACTATCATCAATACTTGTCATGAAACATTTTCAATGGTTGAACCAGGTCATAATATATGTATACTATCTTGATTAATGCTCTGTAATCTTTATACGTTCATAAAATGGAATAATAATACAAAACAAGTTTATTTTGCACAAAACCGCCATGCCAAATCCATGCATTTATTTTTAACTCATCAAATGATTCATCCTCATGGTATATAAACAGAAACATTATAAGATAATTTATGTCTCTTTAATTTCACTAATAATTTATATTAACAATTCTGGGTGTTTAACCACATTTCAAATGAACTTCCAATCATGAATATTAGTAAACAAATCATCCAACCAAGTAAGAAAATGCTTCCAAATTAATAAAATTGAATCACTTAAAACTATCAAAAATGACATTAATATACCTAATAAGGTTATACCATATCAGTTACATGTTTATTATTTTCTTTAATTATTAATTAATGAATATAAATTTGTTTATTCAGGTCTTTAAGAACAAACAAGAATACATTCGAGCGTAATGTAAGGGATCCTCTATCTCACTTTTGTTCCAGAATCTCTCCTATGTTGTGATCTCTTATTTTTAATTCCTAATAATGGGGTATGTTTTTTCACCTCCCCCATGATTCCATTGTGAAATATAAATAATGGAATACCCCTTTACCTCACATTATTCCCTCGTAATAACACTCGTTACCATAACGAAATGTTTGTAAGGGGTTTCTTATCTCACTTTCATTTCTTTGAGATTTTCGTTGTTCACCACTTATTTCTTGTATGTGGTATATGTGTACTTCCATTTGATATATAATAAAATGATTCTATTTAGATTCATTCTATAAAATGATTCATTTCAGGGTTATTAAGTTCTGGTCATATGATTAGACCAATTACATTGTGGTAAGACACTTTGTGTCAACTACTATTTTTTAGTGACTAACTTTGTTTTGTGAACCTAATGTAACGCCCCAACCCGAGATACCTAGATTTGGTGCATTATTACATAACATTGGCATGATCACAAGAAATATCATGTCTCAAAAGGCCGATTAGTTTAGTAGCCTTTGAAACACTAGATATATTCATAAAGTTTATATTACATGAATAAGTGAAAAACTACAACAACATATTGTCTTAATATACCCTCATAATATCCCTACAGGTCATTCATAAAATACTTTTCACATCCAGGGAAAAATAAAACATTGAAAGGGGTGAGCTCAGATGATCAGTAAGGATAACAATATAGCGGAAACTTTCATAAATAAACCTAAAAATTTAAGGCAATGTATAACTAAAAAAAAGCCTTTTAAACTTGAACTTTAGCATAATATGGCAAGGATAAAATGAAATAATTCCATTTACTTATACACATGGATATTCTACTAGTTGATTAATCACATGAAAATATTAATAACCACTTTCATAATGACAGAATTCATAATGCTAGACTATCATAACCATGTAGCCAAGGCCTCGTGCCAAGACTACAAATAAGATTTTTTCAAGGCCTCGTGCCAAGACACTAGTTTGCCTCATGAGACCTACCGATGCATCAAGGAGCTATAGCGGGCTCCAACTGTCAATTACTAAGTTCAATGCATTCCTCATATGAAAATTTTGAAATATTACATAAACATTCGTCTTAAACTAGCATCCAAAATGTCAATACTTAATCGATAAACCATGAATGGTATAAAAATAGCACATCCACAGTCAAACATAACTCATTAGATACAATATGGAAGATTTTATTGTATCAGATTAATCTCAATCAAGAATAATGAAGGATATTAACATATATGAAAATAATTGTCAAAACTATTAGAGATAATTATCCCCCTTTTTCTTGAAATCATTTAAAATTCACACTATTTGTAAAGAATCCATTTAAAAATAGATTTTTGAATCAAAGTGTCCCATACCACAATGAAAATTTTAAAAGTAATTTTAGTTTTAAAACATTAATGTCCAAATAAATAAATTCTTAGAACCATTTTTAAAACATGGACATTAATGAGAAATATTTATAAGAATAAATATTTAAAACACTTAAAGATGTATTTTAGTTTGAGTTTCTAACCAAAAGAGAGACACTTGAATACAAATAGTTGAGGTAATAAAAACTTTATAACATCATGAGAATAAAGGGAGTCATGATATACTATGTCAAAGTACATTATATACACCATATAAAAGTGATTTTGTGTGTAACAACAAAGAAGTCTCAATGGAAGGTAAATTGAGATGAATTATCTTATAAAGACCATATCCTTAGGTTAAGGATAAATCAACGACATAATTATGTGTGAAAAATTATATCCACAGAAAGGGGAGTGTAAATTATGAAATAATCAAATTAATAGTGATTACACACATAATCTTGGAGTAAAAAAATCAATGAAGTATGCCTAAATCCGAATGAGTGCAAATTGAAATTTCAAATTCCCTTATCTATTAGGTAACATAAGAAACATACAACCATGAAATAAGGATCATAAAATGATGATGTAAATACCCATAAATTAAAGTATATTACAAAATGAATACAATCATGGGCAATACACATACACCACATGCAATAAATAAGTGGTGAACAATGGAATTCTCACGAAATTAAGAGTGAGATAAGAAACCCCTTACTTTGTACTTTTTCCTTCGTCGATGGTAGGTTAACCTCCTGTATAATGGTGAAATAATTTTTATTTAATTATACAAGAATCATTTACATTAATATGATATCATATATGATCTTTTAACATTGATGTGTTAATAATATCTTAGTATTATTGTCATTTCTGGTTTTAACTTACTCGTTTTCCTTTATATTCTTTGTTACGTAAGCCGTGTTTGTTATGGATAGGTTGTATCTTATTCATATCCAGAATTATATCAAGTCCTTCAACATTATTTTTAATCATCAAATGATAATTATACGTGAATGGATACGATGGATAATGAATCTCATCGCGTTCGTGGAGACGGTAGTCCGTACGTACGCAGGAGCGACAATATCATTCTTTTGATGTTAAAATAATATATAATTGGATAGTATATCATATAGAAAGAATAATTATCATGTTATATTTATTAATTAAATGAATTACACATCATTATTATATCCATCAAAATAATAATTTATTGAATGACAATTACACCACGACGTGGAGACGGTAAGCCATACGTACGCACGTATGGTGACATGCCATTCAAAGGATGGATAGAATAATGAATATGGTTTTACCATATTTATAATAACATCACAGTATATAGAATATACCGGTGTTATTATTTTAGAATAGAAATAACAAAGAAAGAAGATGTTGAAGAAGAAAGGAACTTGAAAGAGGGTAGGGAAAACATTACCTCTTCTTCGGGTTCTTCCATTTGATTTGATCAAAAGGGCTCCATATGATGGATTTATGATCCAAATAATGCCACTAGGTTGTAGTGAGGGAAGTTTATAGAGTATTTGGGCAGATTTTGGCCGAACCAAAAGGCTTTGAAGGTGTGAATTAATGAGAAGGGGGAGTGCCCTTTTATAAGAGGGGTGAGGGGCACCTTTGGAAAAGCTAGAAATATTATTTTATAATAAATTCATATTCGGTTTATAATGGATAAAAAGTGTATTTGTTAAAGGTTAAGGTGTTAATGGGTCGAAAAACACTCAAAAAATATAATTTATTTAGGTTTGGGTCATTATATTAACCTTATCTTTAAGTATTAACTCTTAGTTAATTAGTATCACTTTTACAATGTCTCTTTGTATTTTTATATTATATGGTTAATAAACTTACTATATATATCCAAGAGACCCCCAAGTGGTCCATTAATGATACACATATCATTATATGAGTCTCTTGGACGAACCTTATATTTTTTGGAATTGAATATCAATTAATAATATAATATTTTTTTTTAAAAAACTCTTTTATGAAAATTTTGACACTATTCAATAATTAATTTTTTTGAAACGCATAACAGAATCATTACTTAAAAAAGTTCCTTAAGTCAATACTATCATGTAATATTATCCTATAAAATTAGTGTAATTCATAAAAAGTCTCAAATTAAATTTATTTTGTTATTTATAATATCAATTACTTTAATTTTTCACTATTATGGTATTTACTGTATCATCATTGTGTCATAAATAAATTACATTATTTATAGTCTAAAAATTATAAATAAAATATCATTATGTAAAAATATTATTATCTTTCTAATGAATATTTATAATAGAAAATCCAACATATATAACCCCATGTAAATTTTTTTTTCTAAAAGATATATGCTTATGTCATTTTTGTATTTATTTTAACTTTATTAAAATAATGTGTCATTATCACTTACAAGTGGCTCCATGGGGTCCAAAAATAGACCCAAATATGCCCATGGTCGGACATGTATCAACCTATAATGTTAGGACACGTTTTAGGGTAATTTTTTATTATTATAATATTATTTTTTAACCCTTATTTACCAGATTTACCTTTTAACCATAGTAAATAAAATATTTACCGAAGTAATTATTCAAAATGTCTAAAAATAAAAGATACCTATTTACAAAATTTGAACATCGTGATTCCAAAAATGGAATCCATTTTTACAAATTCAAAACACAGAAGTGGCAGAAATTAATTTAAAATTAATTCCCGTTGTTAAAACAAAAAACGTGTTTTTAAGATATAATAAATATCAAAAGATTGACATTTGTTTATGTTCGGTTTAATTGTAAAATTATGTACAATGACCAAAATTTTATTAAATGGTAAAAATATATTATAAATATAATTTAAAACCACTGAAATTCAAAATTTATCAACATAAATTATTTCGACTAAAAAAGTTGTTTTTAATTAAAATTTAGTAATTTTCACTATTCATCAAAATATAAATGTTATCTGAAAAGTTCCGAAATTTCACCCTAGGCTAAATTTGATATTCCGAATCCAAAAATGAAGTCCATTTTGAGAGGTAAAATTTATAAAATTTCAAAAATAAGGTATTATTATTCATAACGGCTAGTTTGATTGGTTGTGGTTTGTTAGATCTCGATATTGCGTACAACACATGCCATTGACTTATTTAAAGGGAAACGTACCGTGTAAGATTGGGGTGTTACATTATCCCCTCCTTCAATAAATTGCATCCTCGTAATTGTTTTTAAAATTGGGATTGAGAATATAATGGAAAGTCCCACATCAGAAAAAGAGTCAATAAAACTATCACTTTAAAAGAAAGGAAGAGAGGTATAAAGGTCACCCAAGATAACCCATACTGGGATTCCATGAAGGAAAAAATGGATATGGATGATAAACTACGTGTTATGTTCGGATGGAGAGGGATAGAAAACATGATCATTAGAAAGTTAACAATAACAAAATCACAAACTTGTGTTGGGAAAAACGGTCATTAGTCTCCAAGTTGGAAAAGTAAACGGACAACATTTTTTGTTTTAAGTTACATTACATAAGGACGAGGAATTAATTTATGATATTGACTAATAACATAATAAGATATACTTAATTTTTATGTAGAGTTTCATTCTTTAATAAATTTTTACCACTAACTCATTTTTTTTGAATAATGAGTATTCAAGAAGACTTGGTCACAATGGAAGAGCTAGAATAAACTTATATAGAAATACATGATCCACGTAGGATAAACTATATATTTACGTTGACTTTAGAGATTAATCAAAACCAAAATGGTTAGTATAATATCTAATGATCCCCCAAATGGATATTCCATTAGAGAAAAAAACACTAATATTAATTTCTAAAATTAAACCATCAATACCCCAAAGTTAAATAAATACCATTCAATAATCAATTGTCCTTAAAATCCTTCAATATAATCCAAACTAATATTGAATCCCAAAACATAAAAGAATGTAGTCTTCCACATAAAATTGTATCTCCAAATGAAATTATTTACTCATAAAGTCACATACGTAAAAGTAATTAACCTAATCATTTCCATAAATAACCAAAATCACTATAAATCCACAATAAAAAAATAGATAAAAATCCACCATTTCTCCTCAAATGAAATCCCATACTATTCTATTTTCCTTGCTCATATAGTGTTCACAACAAAGCGAAAAACTTCCAAAATATAATTTATCACTTAATCACTAAATCATTTTCCTATACTAAGGGTATTCATTTGATAAGACATAAGATCCCAAATCAAATTATTATTGATCAATAAAATCATTTAAATAAAAATAATAGTCACACTAACCAGAGACTTCACGTAGTCTAGTGGTAGGCGATAAATCCCAATCGCACTTTGGTTGTGGGTTCGATTCCCACAGCCTTGTCCGACGTGACAGGTTGTCACACTGTCTGCGTGTTGTCCTTTTTCAAAAACTATATTTTCTAACATTACCAAAATGAGATAAATTCCTAAAAATAACCATAACATAATTTAACCACAAATCTTATCTCATACCTTGCATTTTCATCCCAAATTATAATAACTTATAACTTCCTCAAACCCAATGATCATATAAAACCAAATGGTTATTTATAACTATATCCACAAGAGAAAAGAAAATTCTTCCTCAAATATCATTCTCACATGGAAAACTGCAGGGTTAAAAATACAAGAGAAAATTATTTCAAAGTAAACCCATAAACAAGGAGCACTAATACTTTTTAAACATTTATCCAACCATTTATTTCCACATAGCTTCTTCTTTGACCAAGAAAATATCCTATAGAATAGGGAATTCACTCGAGTAATGGCCAGGTCCCCTACATTTATAGAAAATGATTGTAAATGGATTCTTGGGACTTTTTTTATCTTCTTCCATAGTACTCTTCATTTTTCTTCGGCAATTATTCACATTATGTCCTTTCTTCCTGTACGTAAAGCATTTCTTTGTCCCATTGAGACACTTTCCTGGGTGTCTCCTTCCACATTTCCAGCATGACAGAAATTGAGGATTCCTTTCTCCATGGTCTCCACTGCTGGAGCTCTTATCATTCATCAGCATTCTCTTCTTGTTGAGTCCAGGAATTGGTTAATATATATATTGTTGATCATATTTTTGGAAAATTGATTTGTAATAAAGATGATATCTTTTACCCCTATAACCATTCCATTTTATTGCTCATTTCCACCACCGTTCCCACCTTGTACATCATTCTCAAAGTCACTATGACTTCCTTGGAATCCATCCATTGACTAAAACCAAAAAGCAATGTGTGAGTAACAGTATTCATAAAATCATTTAGACATTAACATGTCACCATATTCTCAATTTGAAACACATTAGGATTAACCAAGGTAATTTACTCTCATCTTATATATATAATACTTCAAATCAGTTTGTAATGAAAATGTAAATTATCTTAAGCATATTCCTAGGGAGTGTCATAACCAAGAGTGCAGCAAGACCCATTGACGTGCACCTGTTCCCGTTTGATTCTAGCTCAAAGTAGTGTTTTCGGGTTTTACCCCTAGGTACATCTGTGCCAGAGCCGCCTCTACATGCTCGTATCCAGACAGGTATGTATTGCTTGGAAAACGCACAAAATCTCTACAATACCAAAATTCTAGGAAGTTCTTCTATACTAATCCTCAAAGTTAATCTTAGGTCTACGTGATCTAATTAGAGTTTATCTAAATCCAGCTTCCAAAGGTTGTAATAAACTTCCTCTAATACCAACTGTAACACCCCGACCCTAAATACCCATATTCGGTGCATTATTACATAACATTGGCATGATCACAAGAATGATCAAGTCTCGAAAGACCGATTAGTTTAGTAGCCTTGGAAACACTAGATATATTCATAATGTTTACATTACATCAATAAGTGAAAAACTACAACAACATATTGTCTTCATATCCCCTCATACTATCCATGCAGGTCATTCATAAAATACTTTTTCACATCCTGGGAAAAATAAAACATTGAAAGGGGTGAGCTCAGATGCTTAGTAAGGATAACAATATAGCGAAAACTTTCATAAATAAACATAAAAATTTAAGGCAATGTATAACTAAAACAAATGCCTTTTAAACTTGAACTTCAGCATAATATGGAAAGGATAAAATGAAATAATTCCATTTACTTATACACATGGATATTCTACTAGTCGAATAATCACATGAAAATATTAATAACCACTTTCATAATGACGGAATGCCTAATGCCAGACTACCATAACCACATAGCCAAGGAATCGTGCCAAGACTAAAAATAAGATTTTTTTAAGGCCTGTTTCCAAGAAACTAGTTTGTCTCATGAGACCTACCGATGCATCGAGGAGCTATAGAGGGCTCCACCCGTCACATAATAATTCCAATGCATTCCTTATATGAAAAGTTTGAAATATGACATAAACATTTGTATTAAACTAGCATACGAAATGTCAATACTTAATCGACAAAACTGGAATGGTATAAAAATAGCACATCCACAGTCAAACATAACTCATTCGATACAATATAGAAGATTGTATTGTATCAGATTAATCTAAATCAAGAATAATGAAGGATATTGACATAGATGAAAATAATCATCAAAACTATTAGAGACAAATATCCCCCTTTTTCTTGAAATCATTTAAAAGACACACTATTTGTCAAGAAGGCATTTAAAAATTGATTTTTGAATCAAAGTGTCCCATACCACTTTGAAACTTTTAAAATTAATTTTAGTTTTAAAAATTTAATGGCCATATAAAAAAAATTCTTAAAACCATTTTTAAAACATGGACATTAATGAGAAATATTTAGGTGAATAAACCTGTAAAACACTTAAAAATGTATTTTAGTTAGAGTTTCTAACCAAAAGAGAGACACTTGAATACAAATAATTGAGGTAATAAAAACATTATAATATCATGATATTAAAGGGATTCCTGATATAATATGTCAAAGTATATTATATACACCATATAAAAGTTATTTGGTGTGTGACAACAAAGATGTCTCAATGGAATGTGAATTGAGATTAATTCTATTATAAAGACCATATCCTTAGGTTAAGGATAAATCAATGACATAATTATGAGTGAAAAATATAAATACACTAAATATTATTGGATATTTAGTGTAAATCAATGAGATGCCATTCACACATATTCTTGTAAAAACAACACCAATGAATTGGATATTTAACTCAACAAATGGAGATTGAGTTAAAATTACTCTTATCAAGTTCATATCGATGACTTGAGAATTTATCAATGGAGTGATTATGTGTATGAAAATTATATCCACAGAAAGGGGAGTGTAAATTATGACATAATCAGATGAATAGTGATTCCACACATAATCTTGGAGTAAAATAACCAATGAAGTATGGCTAAATCTGAATGAGTGCAAATTGAAATTTCAAATTACCTTATCTATTAGGTAACATAAGAAAAATTCAACCATGAAATAAGGATCATAAAATGATGATTTAAATACCCATAAATTAAAATATATTACAAAATGAATACAATCATGGGCAATACACATACACCACATGCAATAAATAAGTGGTGAACAATGGAATTCTCATGAAATTAAGAGTGAGATAAGAAACCCCTTACTTTTTACTTTTTCCGTGGTTGATGGTAGGTTAAACTCCTATATAATGGTGAAATAATTTTTATTTAATTATACAAGAATAATTTACATTAATATGATATCATATATGATCTTTTAACATTGATTTGTTAATAATATCTTAGTATTATCGTCATTTCGGGTGTTAACTTACTCGTTTTCCTTTATATTCATTGTTACGTAAGCCATGTTTGTTATGGATAGGTTGTATCTTATTCATATCCAGAATTATATCAAGTCCTTAAACATTATTTTTAATCATCAAATGTGAATTATACTTGAATGGATACGTTGGAGAATGAATCTCATCCGGTTCGTGGAGACAGTAGACCGTACGTACGCACGAGCGACAATATCATTCTTTTGATATTAAGATAATATATAATTGGATGGTATATCATATTGAAAAAATAATTATCATGTTATATTTATTATTTATATGAATTACACATCATTATTATACCCATCCAAATAATAATTTATTGAATGACAATTACACCATGACGTGGAGACGGTAAGTCGTACGTACGCACGTATGGTGACATGCCATTCAAAGGATGGATAGAATACTGAATATGGTTGTACCATATTTATAATAACATAACCGTATATATAATATACTGGAGTTATTATTTTAGAATATAAATAACAAAGAAATAAGATGTTGAAGAAGAAAGGAACTTGAAAGAGGGTAGTGAAAACATTACCTCTTCTTTGGGTTCTTCCTTTTGATTTGATCTAAGGGGATCCTTAGGTTGGCTTTATGATCAAACTAAGGCCTCTAGGATGTATTGAGGGATGTTGAGAGAGTATTTGGGCAGAGTTTTTCTGAACCAAAAGGCTTTGAATGTGTGAATTAATGAGAAGGGGGAGTGCCCTTTTATAAGAGGGGTGAGGGGCACCTTTGGAAAAGTTAGAAATATTATTTTATAAAAAATTAATATTCGGTTTCTAATGGCTCAAAAGTGGATTATTTAAAGGATAAGTTGTGTATGGGTAGATAACCACTCATAAAATATAATTCATACAGGTTTAGGTCATTATATTAACCTTATCTTTAAGTATTAACTCTTAGTTAATTAGTTTAACTTTTACAATGTATATTTTTATTTTTATATTATATGGTTAATAAACATACTATTTACATCCCAAAGACCCCAATGTTGTCCATAAATGATACAACTATCATTATATAAGTATTTTTTCTGAACATTAGATTTTTAGGAATTGAATATCAATTAATAATATAATATTTCTTTTAAAAACTCTTTTATGTCAATTTTGACACTATTCAGTAATTGATTTTTTTGAAACTCATAACAGAATGATTAATTCAAAAAAAGTTTATTATGTCAATACTGACATGTCATATTATCCTATAAAATTAGTTTAATTCATAAAAAGTCTCAAATTATATTTATTTGGGTATTTATAATATCAATTGATTTAATTTTTCACTATTATGGTAATTACTGTATCATCATTGTGTCATAAATAAATTACATTAAATATTGTCTAAAAATTATAAATAAAATATCATTATGTAAGAAATCTTTTTATATTTCTAATTAATATTTATAATATAAAATCCAACATATATAACCCCATGTAAAAATTGTTTTTCTAAAAGATATATGCTTATGTCATTTTTGTATTTATTTTAACTTAATTAAAATAAAGTGTCATTATCACTTACAAGTGGCACCATGTGGTCCAAAAATCGACCCAAAGATACCCATGGTCGGACATGTATCAACCAATAAGTTTAGGACACGTTTTAGGGAATTTTTTTATTATTATAATATTATTTTTTAACACTTATTTACCGGATTTACACTTTAACAATGGTAAATAAAATATTTACTGAAATAATTATACAAAATGTCTAAAAAAAGTTACCTATTTACAAAATTTTAACATCTTGATTCCAAATATGGAATGAATTTTTCCAAATTCAAAACACAGAAGTGGAAAAAATTAATTTAAAATTAATTCCCATTGTTAAAATAAAAGGCGTGTTTTTAAGAGATAATAACTATCAAAAGATTGACACTTGTTTATGTCCGGTTTAATTATAAAATTATGTAAAATGAACAAAATTTTATTAAATGGTAAAAATATATTATAAATATACTTTAAAAACAGTCAAATTCATAATTTATCAATATAAATTATTTCTATTAAAAAAGTTGTTTTTAATTAAAATTTAGTAATATTCACTATTCATCAAAATATAAATGTTATCCGAAATGTTCCAAAATTTCACCCTAGTCTAAATTCGATATTCCGAATCCAAAAATGAAGTCCATATTGAGAGATAAAATTTATAAAATTTAAAAAATAAGGTATTACTATTCGTAACGGCTAGTTTGATTGGTTGTGGTGTGTTATAACTCGATGTTGCGTACAACATACGCCATTACATTATTCAAAGGGAAACGTACCATGGATGCTTGGGGTGTTACACCTAATAATCCATATGTGGATTACCTACTACCCATTTCAGATAATTTTTATTTTGAAATTATATTTATATTAAATATCCATAATCTCGTATCATGGATATGTTTGTTGTCTAAACCTTATACCATATTACATACGGTGTTTATTTGGAATGTTATTTTAATTATGGAAATATTGATGAATCCATATACACTACTGTATACGAATATTGAAAAGGGACATTGAACTTATATTGAATCAATGTATAAAGAATTATTTTGACATGCAGTGGTGGGTGGAGCCCTTTATAGCCCCTTGATGCATCGGTAGGTCTCATTAGACAAATGAGTTGGAGAAAAACCCTTCGAGTTTGTTTCCAAAAATTAGATGGGTTTCTACCCATAGAAATAAACCATTTTAACAGTATTATGGTTTCATGTTCCAGAAACATGATGTCCAATTAATAATAATTCTCTTTATTCATTATCAGTTTTTACTATCCCTGAGTTTTTCACTATGACAAAATCTATGGATGCAGTTTCATTCTCAGTTTATTAATGGCAAGAGTTTTTCATTTATTCACTATGTCATATTGATTATGTCAGATTGATTATGATTCAATTATTATTATATTAATGTTTCCACTATTTCTAACCCTTACTGATCATTTGAGCTCACCCCTTTCATTGTTTTCCATCAATAAGTGATGATGAGGTGATCGTTTATTGAGTTCTTGTGGTTGCAGTTTTTCATTTTTTCTATGTATTGTATTTTGTATCATTTTCCAATATAATTTGAGTTAAATCTATGTATCTAGTTTATTCAAGACTATTAAACTGATCATTCCTTCAAGATTTTCATTCCTTCTAACCATGCCAATATCACAAGTAATGGACCAGCTCCATCCTAGAGGGGTAGGGGTGTTACAATTTCTATAAGAGGAAGTTTAGTAGAAAAATTAGAAACTGGAGTAGGAAATGTATAGTAGGGAACAAAGACCTAAGGTAGTATTTGAAGATAAACACACAAGAACGTCCTGATATTTTGGTAAGGAATAAAGTATGTGGATCTTTTAAGAAATATGTCCCTGTCTGGATATGAGTAGGCAGAGGCGGCTCTGGCACAGATGTATCTAGAGGCAAAAAACGAAAACACCGCTTTGAGGTAGAATCGAATGAGAACTAGTGCACGACAACAGGACTTGCATCAATCTTGGTTACGAAACTCCCAGGGGATATGATTAGGACAATTCACTTTTTTTTAACAAGCCGTTACGAAGGAGTTTAATATAAATTTTTCCACAGAGAAACTATGTTCATAAGATTAGATATGCATAGAATGTAAATCTATGTTGAGTGATTTTATATTTGAGATTAATAATATAATCTAGTGTATCCCATTATTTAGAAATGGCATCTAAAGGAAGAAGGGGAATCAATACTCATGGGCAAGGTAGGGATCTCTCTACTGAGAAAGTCAACACTGTCAATGATTGACAAGATTAGATCATGAGCATATTGGGAAAAATTACTTAGGTTGTAATGAATAACCATTCCTCACATATGTTGGATCATTTCATGCAGTAGAAGCCCCCATCTTTTAGTGGGACTACTAACCCAGTGGTTGCTGAGTAATGGATCAATTCCCTTGAAATGATATTCATGGATTTAAGATGTAATGAAAATGAAAAGGTAGTACTGTAAGTATATTGTCTCAAGGGAGACATTGATCAATAGTGGTCCTTGATTCAGAATACCACAGAGGAAGAAGAAATAGAAGATATGTAATGGAGGACTTTTATGGAAATATTCTTCGAAAAATATTTCTCTCGTGAGAAATGAACTGAAATGAAGAGGAAATTTCTTAGCTTAAAACAAAGGGAAGAAGACAGTGTTGTAGAGTATAAGGCTACTTTCACAAGGCTGGCCAAGTATTCCGTAGATTATGTACGTGACTCGACAAAAAATATTGATCATTCCTTTGAAGGTCTTCAGCCATGTCTTTGAAGGGCACTTGATTCTCAATCATTTTCATCATATGATGAAATTATATCAAGTTCCATCAAAACAGAGAAGGAATTTCCTAGATGAAATATTTTCAAAGGAAACCAAGATAAGAAGAGGTACTTTGATAACAAAGAAAAATGAGAAGCACCAAATAAGAGCAAGAGAGTAAAGCTTTTCCCATTATGTGAGAACTATGGGAAGAATCCTCTCGTGAAATGCTTAAATGGCATGGGAGTCTACTATAACAGAGAAGAAAAAGGTCATCGATATGATGAATTCAAGGGGTAGAAACAATTCAATGATATTCAATGATACAATTTCAAATAGATGTGACATTATGAAAATGAGTGTCCAAAGCTCCAAGGAAACATGCCTCATAAAAAGCCATGAGAACAAGGGAGAGCCTATGCGATTACAACCGCGGTGGATGAAATTCCTAATGATGTGGTGGTAGGTACATCAATTGTTTCCCCAAACTTAGAAAACACTTTATTTGATTATGTATCATCACATTCATTTATATCCTCCCTGTTTTCCATGAAAATCAGATATGTCCAATTTGATTTATAAATGGTTTGTCTGTCCATACTATTAGGGGATGTATCATTGAAAAACAGGCATGTCGACTAGTCCCCATCTAGACACCAAAACATGCTTTATTTCCTAACCTTACTATCATACCAATGACTAAATTTGATATAATTCTAAGTATGTATTAGTTGTCAAATTATGATGTGAAGATTTATTACAAGAAAAAGGATGTTACAATTTTTGAAAATGGTGTAGAATCTCTCATCTTTAGAGCGGAGACCTTGCCATATGATTCTTATCTAGAACCACCCCTAATAGATCTACTGAATGCAATAATTGGAGAGGAAGATAAAACAATATCTATTGGGAAGGAACGAAATCTTCAAATTGAAGATGAGAACATAGTGCAAGAGTACATTGATGTATTTCCATAGGATTTAACTGGACATCCTCCAGAGAGGGAAGTTGAGTTCTCTACTGATTTAATTCCTGATGCAAGATCTATATCAAAGTCTCCCTATAGAACGACCACTGTGGAATTTGTAGAGCTAAAGAAACAACTAGAATATTTTAGTGAAAAATGATTTATTTGACCGATTGTTTCTCCATAGGGATCCCCTGTCCAATTTGTCAATAATAAAGATGGATCCATGAGGCTTTACATTGATTACAAGGAAATCAATTCTATTACAATAACGAATAATTATACTCTGCCCCATATTGATGATTTAATTGATCAACTTCCTGGAGCTCAATAATTTTTGAAGATTTACCTTCGATCCAGATATCATCAGTTGCATATGAAGAAGGAAGATATTCATAAGATAGAATTTTGGACCATGTATGGGCATTATGAGTTTACAGTGATGCTTTTGGGGCTGAAAAATTTACCCTCTGTTTTCATGGATTTAATGAATATATTTTTCAAGGAATATCTTGATAACATTGTTGTGGTATTCATCGATTATATCCTCGTATACTCAAAAATCGATTAAGACCATGAGAATCACTTGCGGGTAATTCTGATAACTCTTAGAAGAAATAAATTATATGAGATGTTTAGAAAATTTGATTTATGGCTTCAATCAGTTTCTTTTCTAGGCCATATTGTCTCTATGGATGGAATCCTAGTTGATCCTATAAAGACAAAGGATATCCAAGAATGGCACATGCCAACAAACATAACTGAGGTACATTGTTTTATTGGATTATCAGGTTACTATCGGTGTTTTGTTCAGAATTTTGGCCGACTGGCTTACCTGCTAACCAAGATCACATGAAAAGAAGTTATGTTTGTGTGGACAAAAGAATGTACAGAATGCTTCAAATAATTGAAAAGAAGACCGGTCAATGCTCCATTTTTAGTCTTTTATTTGGATGTGATGGATTTGTAATATATAGTGATGCATCTAAGAATGGAATGGGTTGTGTCCTTATGCAAAATGATAAAGTTATTGCTTATGCATCAAGACAGATGAAGACTCATGAGAAAATTTATCCAACTAATGATCTTGAGTTAACTTCCATAATCTTTGCTCTAAAAATATAGAGGAATTATCTCTATGGAGAGAGATGTGAGATTTATATGGACCACAAGAGTTTGAAATACATTTTTACACAAAAATAACTCAACATGAGGCAAAGAAGATGGCTTAAGTTACTCAAAGATTATGATTGTTCAATACACTACCAGCCAGGATAGGAGAATAAGGTGGCAGATGCATTAAGCAGGAAAGATCATGGGCTTCTGACTCAAATGAGGATTGAGAGAGATCCTATATTTTTGGATCTACTAAATATGGATATGTGAATTGTTAAGAAAGGGGAAACATATATACACATTCAAGTTATTGAATAACCATCTTTACTATAGTAGATAAAAATATCTCAATATGATGATGAGAATATGCATAAGAAAATTAATGCAGTTAAGGATGCGAGAGTAGCTGACATCGAGTATGAAGAAGGAGTTATGAAATATGGGAGGAGGTTATGCATTCCATCAGTACTTGAGAAAAAAAGGGAAATATTAGATTATTATCATATATCAAATTTCTCAATAAACCCAGGTAGCACAAAGATTTATAGAGATATGAAGGAATATTTTTTGTGGGATAATATGAAGCAGGAAATTACTGACTACGTGTCAAGATTTCTAGTTTGTCAACAATTGAAGGTAGAGATACAACATCCCAAAGGAGTGATTCATCCTCTCTCTATTACTATGTGGAAGTGGGATAAAATTACAATGGATTTTGTCACTGAACTACTGAGGACCCCTAGAAGGAATGATTAAATATGGGTAATTGTTGATCATCTCACAAAATCACCACATTTCCTTCCTATAAGAGAGGATTGTACAGTTGATCGCTTGGCAAGACTTTATATTAATTAATTTTTAAGACTTCATGGTGGACCTCTATCGATTGTGTCCGATCAAGATCCCTAGTTTACATCAAAATTATGGAAATGACTCCATAAGGATTTGAATATTGATCATCATATGAGTACTGCTTATCACCCCCAAACTGATGGACAGTCTGAAAGGGCTATTAAAACTTTAGAAGACATGCTGAGGTCAAACTCTCTTGACTTACAAGGTATGTGGGATCAATACATGCTTTTGGTGGAATTTTCCTACAATAATTGTTTCTATTGTAATATTCAAATGGCTCTATATAAAGCATTATATTGAAAGAGATGACAAACTCCAACATTTTGGGACGAATTTTCTGAGAGGAAACTTATAGGCCTTGAACTTATTGAAGAGACCACGACAATGATGAAGAAAATAAATGCCCATAATAAAGCAGCCAAAAGTAGGCAGAAGAGTTATGTTGAGAACCGAAGAAAGGAATTGGAATTCCAAGTGGGAGATCATGTATTTATGAAAGTATCTCCATGAAAGTGTGTCTTAAGGTTCGGTAAGTAAGGGAAAATGATCCCCATGTACATCAGACCATTTGAAATTCTAGAAAGAATCAGAGCTCTTGCTTACAATTTAGAGATGCTGCAAAATATCTTCGGAGTTCAGGATTTGTTCCACATGTCATTGTAATTTAAATACATGCGAAACCCAACGCATGTATTCACATATGAAGAAATTTAATTGGAACCTAATTTGTCATACCAGGAAAAGACTATCGAGATTCTTGACACATGGGAGCATGTATTGAGAAATCGGACAACTCGTCTAGTAATGGTTCTTTGGAGAAACCATAATATCGATGAAGAAACATGGGAACCTGAGGATGTTAAGAAAAATAATCACCCACATCTTTTTGGTTAGTTTCTTACATAAAATTTTTGGGATTAAATTTTTGAAGGAGGAAATATTATAGCACCCCAAACACTTCATGATATGTTTCTCTTAAATACGTTATAGTTATATCCTATATTTCATGAATAACTGAGCCTCTATGGAACAAAACATGATTAATTATAGGGTATATCCATATCCTAGCCATAAAATTTATATTTTTCAGATCTGTGATTTGAATTTTAAAAATCTAATATACATGGTTGTGATCAAGATGATAATTAGTGTTTGATAGAATTAACTTAATTTTCGGAGAATTGTAACCTGCCCTTATGAATAATAACCTAAACTTATGAATAGTAACCTACCTATATGAATAGTAACATACCCTTATGAATAGTAATATGACTCTTATGAATGGTATCCCTGTCCTGAATAAATAAATGAATTTAGGCACCTTAAAAAAGTAGATGAATATTTTAAGTGTTTATATTTTTTGATTAAATAATTATTTTATTTAAAATTTTAATTAATAATATTTAGAAAATTATTTTTGAAAAACGGAATTCATTTCTGGATTCTACACATCAAAAAATGGTTGGGGTGAATTTTTGGGATTCTTCTGAAATACTTAAATTTTTGATGAATAATAAAATCCAATAATTCACAATAAATGCTAAATAAGGAATTTATTGAGTCATTGATGATCATATAATGATGTAATACCAATTGGTTCAAAGTCTCCTACATATATTACTATTCTGGGTCATGGAATACTCACTATTGGTTGTCATGAAAGGAAATAATAAATTAATGATTATAATATTAAGAAAACTCCTCTCCCCTCCATTATATAAACCACCCTCACCCCTTATTCCTCCCACACCACTAAAGCTTCAAGTCATGCCTAAATTCTGCCAAATAATCTTCCCAATCCCTCTCCCCACGTCCAAGACCTTTTGTCCTCACCAAAATTCCAAAAACAAAGGCCTTAAGGAGATTCTCGAGGAGGAGTACTCAAGAGGTGAACCTTCCTTGTCTTTTCTTTCAATTTATTTTACAATGTTCCATTATTTTGTTTTCCCTTCTCACCTACCCTAATCCAAATTCCAGGATAATAATAGAACCTTACATGTACTGGATCTTCATTGTTATAATGGAATATTTCATCATAATCACTCTTTTCTCCTCCTTCTATACAATAAATTCAAACACTGTCTGAGATTCTAAATTTATCACACTCAAGGAAGAAGGGTTTTCAATATGTATTACTATCTTCCACAATGTTCATGAAACCTGATCAATTGTTGAATCATGTCATAATATATGTATATTAACTTGTTTAATGTTCTAGAATCTTTACACGTTCATAATATGGAATAATAATACAAAACATGTTTATTGTGCACAAAACTGCCAAGCCAAATCCAAGCATTTATTTTTAACTCATCGAATGATTCATCCTCATGGTATATAAACAGAATCATTATAAGATCATTTTTATATCTTTATTTTCACTAATAATTTATATTAACAATTCTGGATGTTTAACCACATTTCAAAAGAACTTCCATTCATGAATACAAGAAAACAAATCATGAAACCAAGTAAAAAAATGTTTCCAAAACAATAAACTTGAATATCATAAACCCATAAAAAAGAACATTAATGAACATAATAAGGTTATACCATATCCATTACATGTTTATGAGGTTCTATACTTATTAATTAATGATGATAATTTTGATTATTCCCATCGTTAAGAACACACAAGAACACCTTCGAGCGTAAGGTAAGGGATCCACTCTCTCACTTTTGTCAAAGAATCTCCCCTATGTTGTGCTCTTTTATTTTTAATTCCTAATGATGGGGTACGTTTTCTCACCTCCCCCATACTACCCTTGTGATATATTACTAATATAATACCCCTTTAACTAACATTAATCCCTCACAATAAAACTCATTACCATGCCAAAATGTTTGTAATGGATTTCTCTTCTCACTTTCATTTCTGTGAGATTTTCATTGTTCGCCACTTATTTCTTGTATGTGGTATATATGTACTACCATTTGATATATAATAAAATTATTTTCTTTATATTCAGGTTGTTAAATGTTTCATTTGATTTTTATTATGTTCTATTCATATGATTCGACCAATTACATTGTGGTAAGAGACTTTGTCTCAACTACTAATTTGTAGTGACTAACAATTTATTGTGCACCCAATAATCCATATGTGGTGTACCTACTGCCCATTTGATATCACTTTACATTTGAAATTATATTTATAATAAATATACACAATCTCATATCATTGATGTGTTATTTTTCGAAACCGTATACCATTTTATATTCGATGTTTATTTGGAAGGTTATTTTAATTATGGAAATATTGATTAATCTGTATACTCTACTCTATACGGATACTGAAAAGGGATATTGTTATTATATTGAATCAATTTATAAATAATGATTTGGACATTCAGTGGTGGTTGGGGCCCTCTATAGCCCCTTGATTCATCGGTAGATCTCCAGAGACAAATCACTTGGCGACGAACCCTTCGAGTTTGTTGCCAAAAATCAGATGGGTTTCTACCTATAGAACTAAACCGTTTTAACGGTATTATGGTTTCATGTGATATATAAATGACGTATAATTAATAACAATTATATTTATTCATGATCTGTCTTTACTATCCATGAGGTTTTCACTATGAAAAAATCTATGGAAGCGGTTTCATTATTAGTTTATTAATGGTGTTAGTTTTTCATTTATTCACCATGACATGTTGATTATGTCAGATTGATTATGATTAACTTATTATTGTATTCATGATTCCTCTATTTGTAACCCTTACTAAGCATTTGAGCTCACCCCTTTCATTGTTTTCCATCAACAGGTGATGAAGAGGTGATCATTTATTGAGTTCCTGTGGTTGCAGTTTTTAGTTTTTGTTATGTATTATATTTTGTAACATTTTTCGATGTAATTTGAGTTACATATATGTATCTAGTTTCTTCAAGAATACTAAACTGATCATTCCTTTGGGATTTTCATTCCTTATAACCATGAAAATATCAAAATTAATGTACCATCTCTAGTATATTGGGGTCGGGGTGTTACATTTGATAAACTTATATTTATTATATAATAGGATTGAACATGTACAAGGAAAGTGAAGACTTAAGGTAAGGGGTTTCATCTAAAATTAAATTACTTTGAGACTTATATTTTATTATTCACCTAATTACTTTAATATGGTTTATATAATGAATTATGACATTTTATATCATTAATTTCCTTAATTTCACGGTTTCAAAAGTTTTAATTGATGTTATTATTTCATGGATCTCATTAATCCAAAGTTACTAAAGTTGTAAGGTAATTTCTTCTCACTTTGTATATTTTTGAGATACATGTCATATTCATAACTCTCTTCTCTTTTGTGGTGTATTTTCTTTTGTATGACATTTTATAGAATTAATTTAATTTTTTTAATTATATAAAACTTTATAATTTATTTTATTCATTTATGGGGATCATGATTCAAAAGTTACTGATATAGTATGGGGATATATAGTCTCACTTTTATCTTTGAAATACTTATGCCGTATTCACCACTATTTTATTTTTTGTGGTGTGTATACTTACCACAAATGTATTATGTGATTATTATCATTAAATTTATGTTTATTTTCAAAAACATTTTATTATCTCTATTTCTTGGGCCTTTACGGTTCAAAAGTTACCCAATTAATAAAGTAGTTTTGTCTAAATTTTCCTTCCTTCAGACACTTGTTTTGTTATGCCCCTATTTAATTTTATGAGGTGTATATACTTCCATTAAACATGTTATAAAATGAATACCCTACTTTTTATGATATTTTAAACTTAATGTAATGTAATTTTATAAAATGTGGTGTTTTATTCAAACTTAAAAAATAGTAAGTGTTTAATTAAATAATCTAATAATTATTCAGCATTGATTATGATTATGCTTCTATTGATAAAATATTATGATCCATAACTCAAGAACAGTAACAAATTTTATTTTTATCTGTTTAATCAGTAAATCCACATTTATTAGTACTATATCTCACTATTTAGTACTTAAGATAATTTAGAAAATGTTTTTTAAAAAATATGAACTTATTTATCTCTTCAGTCAGAAATATGTTTTATTAAAAAAATCATGCTTTCAAAAATGTTTTCAAATTTTTTTAAATGATATCTTAAGATAATATTAAAGGAAACATGATTTTAAATTTTTGTTTGTTTTTCAAAGCTCCCTTTATATGTTTTCATTGATATTTTAAAAGAAAAAGGTATTCTAAAATGTTATATGTTTTATAAAGTGTTTTTTAAAGTAGAACAGAAATTTTCCCCAAGAAATGTTATTAAAGTATATTTCCAAATTAATATCTATCTAAAATGAAATATTTGGGTTATAGTCATGTATTTCTAGGGTAATGAACCTGTTGACCTCACCTATTTTGATAATATCAATTATGCATTCATATACGTTGATAATCTCAATATAGTGTTTTTCTATATACTAATTCTTTCAATCTGTGCTCAAGATGATAATAATATTAAAATAGTCCCTGAGATAGTTTAATCTTTATTTATCCATGTTTATATATGTTCTGAAGTAATTCTAAACCATTTTAATATATTGTGTACGAATCAAATAAGTATTTAATCACTGATCTGTGTTTAAGATACCGGTAATCAGCCTACCGATAGACTTAGTCTACCGATAGATAGAGTCACCGATACACTAAGTTTACCGATTTGTACAGTGCTACCGACAGACAACCAGAGCTACCGATATGAGGAAGTCTACTGATAGAACCAGTCTACCGAGCTACCGATACAGAATAGACCATAGCCACCGATAGACAGAAGTCTACCAATAGATGTCTGATGATAGTGTAAGTCTACCGATATGTGCAAACAGCTACTGATGTAAAGAGCTACCGATGGAGAGACATATACCGATGGAACTAAATTCACCAGTATTTGAGCTACCGATGCAAGTTCAAAAGAGCTACATATGGTAGGTTCTGCGACAAAGTCCATCGTGCAAGTCTACCAATAGAACGTTACTAATTCCTGACCGACTAGTCAAACCCTATACTCTTCATAATATTTATTTATTTAGCTAACGATTACATTTGATTGTTTTAATGCAATTAATGTTATTTAATGATTTCTGTTGCATGTCAGGGAACCGTACCTAGTACCCATGCAAAAGGCGATTGTTCTTTTCTGCCGAAGCTGAAACCTATAAAGTGATGGAAAGAGAACACTTAAGTAGATAGAAGAAACACATGCATCTGACACTCCTGGAAAAGAAAAAAGAATACACATGAAGTGTGAATGAAGAAGAACTGAACAAACATTCAAATGAGGAGCATTTTATCTTCTCTAGTCTACATCCATACTCCAAGAATCTTGGACATACATGAAGAAACCTATTCTAGAGGAGAACACAAGTTGCATCTTGAGTGAAGAACTAAAAAAACGTTTCATGCACTCAGGCTTCTAAGCTAGACCAAGAATCAAAGAAGAAATCAAAACTCTGTTTTCTGAGAAAAACCAGAGAAGGACTCAGAAGCTTTTCTGATAAACCAAACGAGTCCAGAGCTGCACTGCTAATCACTAAATCATTTCTAAACTCATTCATACTTCTCTTAGTGATTATTTCATTACATTTTGAGTAGTGTGTGTATCCTGTTTAGTTAACACACACACTGTCTCCTGTGCTAAACTGGAAGATACTTTAATCCTCACTTAAACTCCATAACTCTTTTGTTTCCCACTGTGAATGGTGGTAGCGGTCGAGTAAGACCTGAACAGCCTGTGAGCTATTGTTTGTTTTTCCCAGGAAGAACTTGGTAGAGGTATTTGTACCTGGACAGTAGTGTACTGTTGTTCACCCTTGATCCAGGGTGTGGATCAATTTATATAAATCGTTGAGAGGACTAAGTATCGGCTTGATACTGAACTTGTTGTTTAACTTTGATGTGCTTTTATTTTAAGTCTATAATTATTACATATATATATTCCACTGCTTATTAATTTGAAATACAAAACTATTTTAAAGCTACTTTTACAGTTAAATTAGAAAGTGTTTATACTTATTGTAAACCAGTAAGTTAGTTTCAAAAGTTAATTTAATCTTCAAATTACGTTAACTGAGACCTAATGAATTTTTGAGAAAATAATTGGACCATTAAACTCTGTATAGATTCACTACAGTTTAACTTTGTTTTTAAATTGGTGGATTTTAAGAGAAATATTTAACAAAAATTTTAATTGGAAGTCAATTCACCCCCCTCTTGAGTATCGACTTCGACCAACATTTGGTATCAAAGGTTTATTTTTGTTCAAGGATTTTTGGAATACTCTATTTTTCAACTGTGATTTTAGTTGCATCTTCAAAGATCTTAAATTTCTGTTAGTTCTAAATTTTTATCTCTTTAAAACTATTTTCTAAAATCTAGTTATGGATAATAGACTATAGGATGATGCTACTAACCGAACACCTTTCTTTAATTGCACAAACTATGCCCAGTGGAAACAGAAAATGAAAATTCATTTAGAAAGTATGGGTTTTGATATTTGGACTGCTATAGAGTCTCAATATAAAATTCCAGAGATTGAAAGAACAACTAGCGATGAACCTATAAAGACTGCTTACAATAATAATTGTAAAGCTATGAATTCTATGTACTGTGCTTTAGGAGATGAATACTTTAATAGAATTTCTGCTTATAAAACTACCTTTTAAATATGGGATACTTTTGGTGTTTCTCATGAAGGAACAACCAATGTTAAAAAATGAGATTGAATACTTATACTATTAAATATGAAAATTTTAAAATGAAAACTGATGCACCTATTTTTGATATGTATCTCAGGTTTAATGAGATAGTCAATATAATGAGTTCACTTGGTAAAGTTGTTCCAGCAAAGGAACAAATTATGAGGATACTGAAATGTCTACCAGAACGATGGAGAGGCACCTCTGTCTCAATCAGAGAGTCATGTGACATTGGATCACTTCCAGTAAAGGATCTTATTGGTAAATTAATGATGTATGAGGAAGAAATCAATGTGAATAAGGAGGAAGATGATGAACCTAAGAGAAAATTCATATCTTTCATGTCTACTGCCTCTAACAGTAAAGACAAGGAGAAAATGAAAATACCTACTAAGAGTTCAACCAGTGAAGATTATGATTCAGATAGTGTTGTTGAGATGGCTCAAATAGTCAGGAGATTCAAGAAGTTTTATAGGAAGAAGAAATTCTTCAGGAAATCCAACTACAAAGGAATGTATGACAACTAGGGACACTAGAAGAAGGATTAAAAGAAAGCTGACAAGAATGATGAAATAGTCTGCTATGAGTGTAAAAGGAAAGGACACATCAAGGATGATTGTCCAAAGTTAAAAGTCAAAAAGAAATATTTTTATAAGGAAAATGAGTTCAAGAAAGCTATGAAGGCTACCTGGAGTGCATATGAAGACCACACATGTGAATTTAAAGTTTTTTATTATGGGAAGAATCACGCCAACATGTATTTCATGACCAACACATCTAAGGTAACCTTAGATACTCATGTTTTAAATTCCTATTATTATGAAGATGACGCATAATCTGATTCTGATACAGAAAACATGACTAGTAAGGAATTATTTGAATACTGCAATATGCTGGAAGAGACATGCAATGAACTTAAGGATAAATACAAATAATTAAAGAAACAACATTCTCTCACTATTATTGTTAAAACTGAACATATTGTTGAAAAAGAGAAGAATGATCAACTATTAAAGGAAAATACAGAACTGAAAATGTCAAATTAGAAACTTAGAAAATACATAGAGAAGGTTACAAATGGAAAAAACACACTTACTAAAATGTTAGGTAAACAAGTTGCACCTAAATACAATACTGGTTTGGGATATCAACATGGACAGAGACGGTTCCCTAAAACTCGATTTATTCTTAAGTCTGGAAAAAATTATTCTTATTCTAGTTCTGGAAATTCATATGCTTTAACCAGTTATTCATATGGTTATAGGTCAAATAAAGTTTTCCTTTCAAAATATATTGATTCTATAAATTATATGAGACCCATAAAACAAATATGGGTACCTAAAGTTTTTATTGGTAACCTTTCTGGACCCAAGAGGATCTGGGTACCAAAATCATTTTCTATCTAAATCTGTTTTATAGAAAACATGCTTAAAGAGTTCTCACAAGAAGGTATGGTACTTGGACAGTGGATGTTCAAGACATATTTATGAATATTATTCATGCTTAAAATTTTTAATAAAGGTTGATGGAGGACATGTCACCTTTGGTGATAATTCTAAAGGAAGGATCATCGGCCTAGGCCAAATTGGCAACACTGATTCAGTTTTAATTTCTAAACTTTTATTTGTTGATGGACTTAAGTATAACCTGTTAAGTATTTCTCAATTATGTGATGATGGATTTAATGTGATTTTTGAAAATGATTCTTGAAATGTTTTAATTCTAAAAATGTTTTAGTATTTTCTTCTTTAAGAAATGAAAATGTTTATGCAGTTGATTTAAATTATTTAGGTAAACTAAATGTTACTTATTTAAATGCTTTTCATAAAGATTCTTGGCTTTGGCAAAAAAGATTAGGACACTGCAACATCTATTCACATAGAAAACTAACTAGAAATAACTTAGTTAGAGACCTCCCCAAACATGAATTCCTAAATGACAAAGTGTGTAATCCCTATCAAAAGGGAAAGCAACATAATGTTTCTTTTAAATCAAAGAAAGAAGTTTCAACTTCTCAACCTCTGGAGTTGGTTCACATGGACATGTTTGGACCATCAAGAGTTTCTAGTTTAAATGAGAAGTACTATGTCTATGTTCTAGTAGATGACTTTTCTAGATATACTTGGGTATACTTTTTAGCTCACAAAATTGAAGCTTGTTCTTACTTTATTAATTTCTCCAAATATGTAGAAAATCTTAGTGTACTTAAGATTAAAACTCTAAGAAGTGATCATGGCCGTGAGTTTGAAAATCATGAATTTGAATCTTATTTCTCACACAATGGCTATAGTCACAACTTTTCTTCTCCTAGAACACCTCAGCAGAATGGTGTAGTAGAAAGAAGGAATACACCCCTCCAAGAAATATCTAGAACCATGATTAATGAATATTACCTACCTATTTACTTTTTGGATAAAGCATTGAGTACAGCTTGTAATATTATTAATAGAGTATTAATTAAACCAGTTCTTAAGAAGACCCCTTATGAGTTGTGGAATAATAGAAAACCTAAAGATAGTTACTTTAGAGTCTTTGGCTACAATGTTTTCATTCTTAATACAAAGGATAATCTGGACAAGTTTGATTCTATAAGTGATAAAGGAATTTTTATTGGTTATTATTTAACTAGAAAAGCCTATAGAGTCTTTAATAAAAGAACCAAATGTGTGGATGAATCTGTTCACATCAAGTTTGATGAAACTGATCCACATGATCCTAAAACCACTCTTGAAAATCATGAGCAAGATTTAAGTATTCTGGACCGTAATAATAAATCTAAAGAACCTGCTGTAAAAACATCCAGTTTTGAACATATTCCAGAATCTGGTGCTATAGAACCTGAACCTATAGATTGACCTAAAATTTCTATTCCTACCGTTACTAGATCAACAAGGATTCTAAAGAATCATCCTTTGGATTCTTTTGTTGGTAATATTGATAGAGGGACACAGACTAGAGCTTCTCTAAGAAATCAGGTTGAACATCAAGCCTTTCTATCACAACTAGAACCTAAAAATATCAATGATGCTATCAGTGATGAATTTTGGTTAATGGCTATGCAAGAAGAGTAAAATATATTTGAAAGAAACAAAGTCTGGGAATTAGTTGGCAGACCTAAGGAAACTTTAACAATAGGCACAAAATGGGTTTTTAGAAACTAATTTGATGAGTCTGGAAACATAGATAGAAACAAAGCTAGACTAGTTACACAATTATATAGTCAAGAATAAGGAATAGACTATGAGGAAACTTTTGCACCTGTAGCCATATTAGAATCCATCAGGATCTTACTTGCATATGTTTCTCCTATGAATTTCACGTTATATCAAATAGATGTCAAAAGTGTTTTTCTAAATGGTTTTATTGTTGAAGATGTTTTTGTTGAAAAACCACCTGGATTTACTAATCCTCATTTTTCAAAACATGTTTTTAAACTTCCTAAAGCTTTATATGGTTTAAAATAGCCTCCAAGAGCTTGGTATGATAGAATTAGTAATTGTCTTATTTCAAATAGTTTTACTAAAGGGATTACTGATCCAACTCTTTTTGTTAAAAGAATTTATAAAGATGTTTTAATAGTTCAAATCTATGTTGATGATATTATTTTTGGATCTTCTAATCATTCTTTTTGTACTGATTTTTCAAAGAGTATGCAAAATGAAAATGAAATGAGTTTAATGAGAGAACTTAAATATTATCTTGGATTTCAAGTGTTTCAAAATGAAAATGGTATTGTTTTAAATAAAAGTAAATATACAAAGGATCTTTTAAAACGTATTGGTTTGGATAGTATTAAGGAATGTGAAACTCCTATGAGTACTGTTTGTAAATTGGATGCAGATGAAACTGGGAAATCATTGGATCAAACCAATTATAGAGGTATGATTGGATGCTTACATTACCTTACTGCTAGTCAACCAGATATTATGTGTAGTGTGTGTATGTGTGCAAGATTTTAGGCTAATACAAAAGAATCACATTTACTTGCTGTTAAAATAATTTTTAAATATCTTAGACATACTGTAAACTTTTGTTTTTTTTACCCAAAAGGACAACCCTTTGAGTTAATGAGTTATTCAGATACTGAATTATCTGGTTGCATGTTGGATAGAAAGAGAACATCAGGAACATGTCATTTATTAGAAATGTCCTTAGTATCTTGGTGTAGTAAGAAGCAGAATTCTGTAGCATTATCCACTGCCGAAGCAGAGTACATAGCTACTGGTAGTTGTTGTGCACAAATTCTGTTGATGAAACACACTCTTTTGGACTATGGATATGACTTTAGGCACGTGTCAATCAACTGTGACAATACTAGTGCAATAAATATCTCGAAGAACCCTGTGTCTCACTCGAGGACCAAACACATTGATGTAAGGCACCACTTCTTGAGAGCTAATTATCAAAAGGGTGATATTACTCTTGAGTTTATAGGCACTGAAAATCAATTAGCTGACATTTTCACTAAACCTTTGAGTTCGAATAGGTTAAGTTACATTAGACACGAGTTAGGAATGTTTAATCTCAATTGGTAGCTATCCTCACCAATGTAACCTCACTCATAGAAAACCTCACCCATGTAACCTCACTGATATAAAACCTCACCGATGTAACCTCACTAATAGAAAACCTCACCAATGTAACCTCCCTGATAGAAAACCGCACTGATGTAACCTCACTGATAGAAAACCTCACCGATGTAACCTCACTGATAGAAAACCTCACCGATGTAAAACCTCACTGATAGAAATTCTCACCGATGTGCGTGCTGTTTTAAAACTTATGTCTGCCACCAGAATATAAATCATTTACTTTATTTCATTTTATTTATTTATTTTATGATTCCTAAATGATAAAACTAATGTCCAAGATACTTCAAAATCCACCAAGTCTCAAACATTAACGCTCGATCCTTAGCTCCTGAATCGTTAGAGAACACTAAATCCTTCGAACCAATGATGGGAAAAACCAAACATACTACAGTCAGAGATGACTCTGTTGAGCCGAAAACAAAGAAGAAATGGACCGAGGAAGATGCAACAAGTACTAGAAGTGTTGCTAGAACTAGGTCGGGGAGACGACTAGTGAATCCTCATCTACAAAATTGAGTTATTGTGATTGAAAAAGAACTGTGTGTAGAATGGATGATTCTTAGAAGGTCCTTACTGCTCGAAGTTCTTGAAGATCAAATATAGGTAATGTGTTTTTCTAATAACAATGGTCCTTACATTCCAATATTAGTAAAACTTTTTTACGATTTTTTATCCTTTGAAGAATCGGAGAATGAAAATCGAGTAACTTCTTTTATAAATGGAATGAAGATGTCGTTCTCATCTGTTGAATGGGATGAGTGCTTGAAAGTTCTACATGATGGAGTATCTAGATATGTCGCAAGAGCCATGCCACCTACCAGTGACATTTTTGATTATGAGACTTCTTTGGAAGAGCTGACTGGTGATGAGAGTCAAAGACAAGTAGTTGCTGTAGAGATGGATGGAGAGAACAGATTACTGTTCAAATTTGTTCAACATGTCTTGATACCGAGGAGAGGATACTTTGCCAATTTGAGAGATCAAGATATCTATCTCTTTCACCTCTTAATACATTGTGTAAAGGTTAATTTATGCAGATTGCTGATGCTCCATATGGAAGATATGACAAGACCGAAATGAAAGACAAATGCCCTATTCTTTGATAAATTAATCTATGTGATGATCAAGGTGCAAGGGGTTGCTGAGTCTCAAGATGAGATAGTGGTAGTGACGAATAAATTCTGTATCACAACCACAGTTTGTAAGTACATGAAAATAATTTGGAACCCTTGGAGAGGAGAATGGGTCAATTATGACCAGAGGATGTATGCCAAGTTTAATCCTGTGACTCATCCATCAAGACCAAAGGATGTGAGGGATCCAGGTCTGGGACCTGATGAAGTGGATCCAGAATACAGTGATGATTCAGAAGAGGAAGAGTCCTCTATAGATGAAGGAGGAGACCCTGACTTGCCTCCTAGCCCAGCTCCGGAAAATCTAGTTCAACATATTTCAGATAAGAAAGAAGCTGTTGAAGTGGCTGCTATAGAAAATGAAGAAGATTTTAATGAGAGTGAAACATCTATGACAGCTGATTTGAGTTTGAGTCCAGTGATTGAACAAACTTTAGTACCTAATATGGAAGAAAATGAAGTTGACATACCCTTACCTAATCCAGAATAACCTCCTACTACTGCAGTAATGGAATTGATAGTTGAAGATTCTCCTCAGGATGAAAGACCTACTGAGGATACTGCTGTGAATGATGTTGAGAATCCTGTTATTCTAATTGAGGATGCACCCATTGAGGGGGAGCATCGATCTATGTTTGGAAGTGTCACAATGGCTATTGGTTTTAATGATTGGGTAGAAGACCCGGATTTTATAGTCTGTGGTTTAGGCTATTCAGATTCAGATAATGAGGATTCTCACAATAGACCTAAAATTGTTTATAATGTTGAGACTGAATTGCTACATGAATATGTGGTACGGATGCATGACCTGGATACTTTAATGAAAAATCTTAAGGAAAACTTTGTATATGAGGTAAAGAACATGTAAGTTTCTCTGGTATCTTCAATTCAATCAGTTATGAATGATGTTGTGGTCAGTTAACCTCTGAAAGAGCATCTGTAGTAGTTTCACCTGCTGATTTGGTTACCAAGGATGATATGGATATCTTAAGGGATGAGATAAAAGAATCTTTTAGTGCCTCAGTTGTTGAGATAAATCACAATTTTTTTGAAGAAATGGTTATGCTGGAAAGATATTTTGAACTATCTCCAACCTGCAATTTATCAATCTTTATGGGAGAAATAGTTGAAGAAGTTAAAGAATGCCAGACTCAAGTTTCTAGACTTGAAGAAGATCGTGAAGCATTAAAGGAATATGTTGTTTCTTTAGACTCTTAAATGAGCTCAAAATCCCAAGTAGATAAGGACATAACTTATGTGAAGAGTGTTGTAAGTCATATGGTTTCAGTATTTTAAGGTTTGAAAACTTCTATGAAAGATCATATTAAAACCCCGGAATACGATGTTGAAAATCATATCAGTGGTTTGACCAAAAACATCAAAGAGACTATATCTTTCCATGTTGGTTCTATTGCATCTAAAATATTGATAGACATGAATCAAATTCAAACTGTGATGAAAGAGGAGCTTGGTTCTGCCTCAACCAGTGGCTCTATGGACTCATCTGAACTGAGCAGAGTTGTTCTCTCTACCAGAGATTCAGCCAGAGAAATTATGAAGATAGTCCAACACTACATGAGAGAATCCTCTACCTCTAAAAAGGAATTTAAAGAAAAGGTGGACTCCTATTTCTCAAAAATTTTCTCAAATACCCAAATGACCAGTCATTTTAAGATTCTGATTGAGAATATGAAACTACCTCCTTTCAATCAAGCCTTTAGAGAACAAGTTAGCAAGCAGAGAGAATTGACTCCAGCTCTGGAAAAGTTTATGGAGAACAAGGATGACTTCATATCCGTAATGGATGGATGGGGAGGAATAATTATGGATTTCAGGAATCTTTTGCTGCCATTTATGCATGTTGATTCCTGGCCCGTAATTGTCCCTCCTGCTTTGTCATCCTCTTCCTCCACTGCTTCTCCAATTTAGATGACTCCTGTTCAATCCATTCGAAGCCTCACACCTGTGATCACACAAAGGAATCCTCAATACATGACAGGCACAATATCATTTTCTCAGCCTCCTATGGTCTTTTCAGGAATTCCTAAGCCTTCACCAGAATCCTCACCACTTGAATCCTCTTCTGACCCTAAGGTCACATCTCACATTGAGGATGTGGATTGATCCAGTAGCTAGACTATTTTATAGGAATACTATGTATTTTTTTTCTGTCTTTGTACCTACTTGTCACATTTAATACAAGTGATTTTCTTCTATTCCTATTATTCCACTTCTTTTTTACTATTTATCACTTTTTGATGATCACAAAGGGGGAGAAATATTAATGGAAGGGGGAAAAATTTTATCTAAGAGATATCATGATTTGCCTCATTGATACCTCTGAATTTAATCCTCTCATATCAGTGTATTGTCTCTCATCCTCTAATATCATTTCATTTAGTTCTCTGATATTCTCTGATACATTTAATTCTATCTCTACTAGCCTATGTTTTATACTATACTGTTTTCTCTGAGAAAATTGGGCTTAATTATATATCCTATGATGTTTTTTTAACTGATAATATCATAAGTTGTGATTATCAAAAAGGGGGAGATTTTTGACCTCACCTGTTTTGATAATCCCAATTATGCTTTCATATACTTTCATAATCTCAATCTAATGTTTTTCTATATATTAATTCTTTCAATCTGTGCTCAAGATGATAATAATATTAAAATAATCCCTGAGATAGTTTAATCTTTGTTTATCCATGTTTATATAAGTTTTGAAGTAATTCTAACCCATTTGGATATGTTATGTTTTAAACAGATAAGTATTTAGTCACTGATCTGCGTTTAAGCTACCGGTACTCATTCTACCGATAGACTTAGTCTACCGATAGATAGAGTCACTCATACACTAAGGTCACCGATATGTACAGAGCTACTGACAGACATCCAGAGCTACCTATATGAGGAAGTCTACTGATATAACTAGTCTACTGAGCTACCGAAAGAGAACATAACATAGCCACCGATAGACAAAAGTATACCGATAGAAGTATGATGATAGTGTACGTCTACCGATACGTGCAAACAGCTACTGATGCAAAGAGCTACTGATAGAGAGACAGCTACCGATGGAACTAAAGACACCGATATATGAGCTACCGATGCAAGTTCAAAAGAGCTACGGATGGAAGGTTCTGTGAAAAAGTCCACCATGCACGTCTACCAATAGAACGCTACTAATTATTGACCGACCAGTCAAACCCTATACTCTTAATACTATTTATTTATTTAGATAATGGTTACATTTGATTGTTTTAATGCAGTTAATGTTATTTAATGATTTCTGTAGCATGTCAGGGAACCGTACCTTGTACCCATGCAAAAGGCGGTTGTTCTTTTCTGTCAAAGCTGAAACCTATAAAGTGATGGAAAGAGAACACATAATTATATAGAAGAAACACATTCATATGACACTCCTGGAAAAGAAAAAAGAAGACACATGAATGGTGAAAGAAGAAGAGCTGAACAAGAATTCAAATGTGGAGCATTTTGTCTTCCCTAGTCTACATCCATACTCCAAGAATCATGAACACACACAAATAAAATTATTCTAGTGGAGAACAAAATTTGCATCTTGAGTTAAGAACTACAAAAAACGTTTCATGCACTCATGCTACTAAGCTGGACCAAGAATCAAAGAAGAAATCGACACTCTGTTTTCTGGGAAAAACTAGAGGACTCAGAAGCTTTTCTGATAAACCAAATGAGTCCAGAGCTGCACTTCTAATCACTAAATCATTTCTAAACTCAATCATACTTCTCTTAGTGATTCTTTCTTTACATTTTGAGTAGTGTGTGTATGCTGTTTACTTCACACACACACTATCTCCTATGCTAAACTGAAGAATTCTTAAATCCTCACATAAACTCCATATCACTTTTGTTTCCCACTGTGAATAGTGGTAGAGGTCGAGTAAGACATGAACAACCTATGAGCTATTGTTTGTTTTTCCCACGAAGAACTGTGGTAGAGGTCTTTGTACCTGGAAAGTAGTGTACTATTGTTTACCTCCGATCCAGGGTGTGGATCAATTTATATAAATTGATGAGAGGAATAAGTCTCGGCTTGAGACTAAACCTATTGGTTAACGTTGCTGTGCTTTTATTTTAAATCTATAAGTATTACATATATATATTCTTCTTCTTATTACTTTGAAATACAAAACTATTTTAAATCTAATTTGATAGTTAAATTTGAATGTGTTTATATTTATTGTAAACCAGTAAGTTAGTTTCAAAAGTTAATTTAATCTTCAAATAAAGTTAACTAAGACCTAATCAATCTTTTAGAAACTAATTGAACCTTTACACTCTATATAGATTCACTACAGTTTAAATTTGTTTTTAAATTGGGGGATTTTAAGAGAAATATTTAACATAAATTTTAATTGGAACTCAATTCATCCCCCTCTTGAGTATCCACTCCGACCAACAGACCCAAATTTCTATTCATATTATTTCTCTAAATGGTTTAGGTTTTGATGACCTGATGTTTATGAAACTCTCTTTCCTTACATAAGTTATATGCTTATGGAACCTGCTTCATTTCATGGGTTATTCATTGATGAAATGATTATGATACATGTATATTTTTTAAAGTTTATGATATTATTACATTTATATGATACCCATTTCATATAATAGGTTATTATATGATTAATGTTTATGATATAGTGGCACACACATATATGATTCAATTATGTGATGGGTGGGACTTATATCTACCTCCAATTAGTTGGTTAAAGATTTTTATATCATGAGATATACATGGATTGAATGGTTAGTGAACTCATTTAGTAAAAGAAATTGTCTCCTAAGATGTTCTTGGAAGTAAACCATGATTACTAATATGGTTTTGGGAGTGAATCTTAACTACTAATATGGTCTGGGGATTGAATATATCCCACTATATGGGAAGGGTTTTTACTGGGGTTAGTTGCATGTCATGACCATTAGGTGTATCCCCCATTATGTTCCCTAATAGGTTTTGGAAATAATCCTTTACTTATATGGAAATATTTTTTATTCTTACATGTATTCCAAAAACTCTATTTATGATTCCTATGTTATTCTCTAGTAGATTATTCTAATGGTTCCATTATGAATCATGTCATATGTAATACCAACCCTTATGACATAAATCATGTATATGATCTTTTATATGAAGGGTATGATCATAAAATGTTATTATCTTGTTCTCATACCATTGTTATCATGTTATGATTACGTATATACTTTATTTTCCATCACTAAGAATTTGATCTCACCATTTCTTTTGTTTCCTTTCCCCAGGTTATGAAAAAAGGTTTTAAGTAGATGTTATAATGGTGAAGATCATTGGGGTAAGATCTTAATATATTTCACCATGTTAGAATATTTTGTTCCAATATTCCAAAGACACTAAACTATTTTGTTCATCAGGCATATAATTATTTTTATGTGTGCAATATTTATCTGAATCAATGTAATATCAATGTATACTAAAGCTGGGTTTCTATAGTTTCTATCAAAGGAAACGTTTAGACAACCATTGGATGCTAGGATATGAAATCTTTTGTGATCTTCCTAGGGATATTTCTAATTACATGTCTATGGATTCCTCTAAGGATATGCATAAGGTGTCATTTATTTAAAATATGGTGCCATAATTTAGACATACTATAAGATATTTTTCATGATTACATGGTTTTTCAATTTGATAAGTGTTTCTCACACTATGCATTCTTGTTTTAGTCAATATAGGTATCCAGAAGGAACTATGTTGAAATTTAATCTTATAGAAAATTTTATGATAAGGAATCCAATTGGATGATCATTGGAGTATAGGACGTTGTGATTAACCCTACTCAGTTTTAACAAAACATGATTAAAAACATGTACCATTACCAAATATAAAACAATCCAAAGAAGAAAAGGAAGGAGTTATCTTAGTGGTTGGGTAATAGAGACTACAATGAAAATAAGATTCAACTTTCATTGTGCCTAAAATGTGGAAATAATCACCCAAGTTAATGTATTTTAGGAATAAGAAAATATTTTGATTGTGTGAAAGAAGAAAACAAAGCATGTCACTAGAAAGAAAAAATGAAGAGTTTGTTTAATGAATTGGATGGGAATATTGGCCTCCTAGATACAACATAAATAGTAAAATTCTTGAATTCTAAAATGAAAAATAATTATTCAAATAGAAGACCCATGTGGAAAGATCACGAAGAGAATCAGAAAGGTGGTATGAGTAATGGTTATATTGAGGATGATGATGAGACTACAGGTGAAATCTGAAAGGAAATAGGTAGTATGTAATATGTTAAGGTATCCTTGTTAATGGATTAAGGATGAAGTGGAATAATCTATGTTTTAGTGTATATGGATTCAAAAATTATGGATTGGGAAATATATAAGGACTGATCAGTTTATGTTTTTCTCTAAGGGTTTACAAAAATATGTTGAATGGTTTATATGGACTAAAAAAGTGATTTAATGGAATGTTGATATTCATGGAAGACACATTATAAAATAAAATACTACCCTTAATATGTTATTATTTTGAGATAATGATGTTTGGATAAATATTTGTTGGATATGAATAAGTGAATTGGATGGTTCTAATTACCATGGAATTGATTAAGTATTTTTTTTAAAAATATTTCAATGTTATCATGGATGAATTTTATAAAATTTTGGATTTAACAAATTTGACCATAAATATTTGGAATAATAAAGCATGCATGTTTTCAATAAATATTTTTGATAATTCAGGTCATTAAAATGTTTCAGTAGAATACAGGATAAAGGTATTCACATGTTTTGAATGTGAAAACCAAGAGGTATTTTATGATATGGGAGATAAATGTTAAGAGGATTTAGTGTTATTATTTATAATGTTATGTGTTTTCATATTAGATAATGGTTAAAAGTATGATTATTCATATAATTATTTGAGTAAAATGTTGGATAAGGTTTTAGATATTAATGTATAATCTCTCTATATAAGGATTTATTCATATTGGATAACCTATGATAACATTTTTATTGTGATGATAAATTAACAAAAATGAAATGACATACCTTTCTACATATGGATATTATGATTTTTTAGTGATTCAAGAATAATAAATTAACATTCATTTTTAGAGTAATATATGATATGGAAATTATCCAAGACACAACTAGAGGGTGATATTGTTCAAAAAAGTAGGTTTATCTTCTCATGAAAATTATTCAACTTTAGGAAAAGTGTCTTTAAATAAAATGATATCTCGTTATCATAGTTTTTTCTGATATTGATAATCATTTTCCAGGAACTTTTTTTATTTATTTATGATCATTAACGCTATACTAATCTTGTTTTTTATCACCATATATAATAACTTAATCATTATATTTCAATTCCATGTCAAATTTTTCTCTTAGGACCTATGTTATTTATGAGTTAATTTGTAAAACTGTAATAGTCGCAACATATCATTTTGAAAGGATGTTTTATTATTCATTTTTACACTGTGGTTTTAAATGAATGGAAATTTTAATTTTTAATCCTTTCATAACCAAGTTGAATTTCATGGGAAAAATTAAATTTCGGTAGGGTATAATGTAACACCTAGAGATTTTGTAAAATATTTTTTTCTAATTAATTTAATCATTTTGATATTTTTAATTTTAAAAACACATTGGTTATAGATTTTATTATATAAAAGAAATAATTATTTTTGAATTATATGCAAAAACATTTTAATAATGAGCTACATGGAACAATTAGATTATCTTTTGGTACACACAATACAATGTTTTTATTTTTTACACATAATGTTGACTTCCTTCGGTATCTTCCATTACATGGAAGGAAAAGTTTTACCAAACCATAATATACTATTAATATTGTTATTAAAATATTATTATAGTTACCACCAATCCATTGAAATGGATATTACGAATAGTATTTACTAATGTGTGAAAATATTATTTACCCATGTATATAAAATGAGTCCTTTTTTTATCAATTAGTTAGAAATCAAATTAAGAAATATTTTAAAATAATAAAATTCCTTTTCTAATAATAATATCCCTATGTGTACAATCATCATTTTTTCTAAATAAATTAAACAAAAAAATTTTGATTAATGTTTTTAATAAAATTTATATATTAAATATTAAATAATTTTTTTACACCCAGTAAATATATTAGATAAGTGTAAGATAAGAATAAATCCAATTTTATGAATTAAAAATATATTTCTCAAAAAATTAATTTTACCACCTTTTATTGGAGAAACCATTTTAAACATAAGTTTTGATATATTTATAATTTTTATTTGAAAAATATACTTCATTTTTGAAATCATAATATATAAAAAAAACTTTGGGTAAATTTTATGATTTTTTGAAGAAGATTGATTTTTTATTAATATTGGAAAATACCAAATTTTAAATGAAAACAGAATTTTAATATAATTAAATTTTATAGTTAAATTTTATTTTTAATTTCGTTTAATGATTAGTTGGATTAATTTTAAATAAATTAATCCAATTTTGGTCATCAGATTCAATTTGACATAGAAATTAGATATAAAAACAACTCAATATTTTGGATATTTTCACTTTAAATAACATCTTGTTTTTCCCATATAGATGATTAATTTCATATTAATTTATTCAAATTATATGACAAGAATTAAAAAAATGAAATCCATGTTTTGAATAAGAATAAATTTTAATGTCTAAAAATTTTATCTTATTTTTTGGACAAAATAATTACTGAATGTAATTAAAATCAATTACAACGATTAATGTAAAAACAAGATTACTTGGTGGATAAACATTAATTTATAGGAAAACATAACATACTAACATGTACAAAATACATTTTATGGACATATCTCAACCAATTACCCTCTTTGATAGAAAATTTACAATTATTGGAGGCACATGATCTAATGGATACCTCTCAATAGTGTTTACCTTTTTATATTTAAAAAAATACCACTACTCTTCCAGAATAAATGGGAACTCACCCCCCAACTTATTAACACTTATAAAGAAATTTGGATCAGAAAAAACCTGAAAAATCTTCTACCAACTTCCCAACATTCATCGTAGAGGACTTAAATTGGGATGAAAGCAATCCAAGGCTTCACTTGGGTGGAAACCAAATGGAGTTACCCAAAAAAGAGGTAACATCCTTCCACAAGATCTTTTGTTTTATTTTAATTTTACACACCTAAAATATTTTTATTAGATTATTATATAACATCATAATTATCCTAAATATAATGGGATGTTTTTATGTTATGTTTTTGACCAACACTCACAAACACTTACATCAAATTGGATACACAATCATTGTTTATGTGTTCGGAGGACTACTGCCACATGAATCAATGTTGCTAGTTCTTCCACTTCCAAATTTAAATGTTGGAAATAATAATTTAAAATTTATTTTTATATTATATATATGATATTTATGATGTATTTATGATTTCTAAATTTCTATATAGCATATACCTTTATGTTTTTCATTGCGTGGAGATATGATAACATTATTTGTGGATGTGTGGACTATCGCTGCCTCAAAGAGATGTGGTTAATTCACTCATTACAAAGAATGTATTAAGGATGGTTTTATTGAACATATATGATATATAGAAAATAATAATTATAATTTTATTGTAATATATGTATCATATATATTTTTTATTTCAATACAACAAGAATATTAGACAACTTTAATGCGTATGTACGGCCTACCGTCTCCATGAACTGTGTATTTCATTTTCAATTTCAACCATATATAGATTTTTGTGAATAAATTTGTACATAATATATATTAATTTTATTTAATGGTTATAATTATGGAGATGATGAAATAATGATATATTTATGAGGGAAAAAAATATAAAAATCCAAACACATGTGAAAAACAATGCAGTTATAACCCGAAACATAACTTTAACATGGAATTGTTAATAAATGGGTAATATAAATTTATAATAAAATAATATATGGTATTAGATATAATAATATGGTTATATGGTGGATTTATAATAATTTTATATTAATTATACAGTAGGTATGAATATGTACAAAGAAAGTCAAGACTAATGGTATGGGGTTTTGTCTCAAATTACATTCCTTTGAGACTTATTTGTTATTATGGACCTAATTAGTTTTATATGGTGTATATATTAACATATGACATGTTATATAATTAATTTAATTAATATAATGATATTTAAATTTTCGATTGATCAAATTATTTCACGTGTCTCATGATTCAGAAGTTAACAATGTTGTAAAGGGATTTTATTTGATATTTTATATTCATGAGATACATGTCAGATTCACCACTAGATTATTTTTTTGGTGTATATAATTACCAATGATTTATTATATATATAAATTTACTTTATTATATTATATTATAATTTTAATTTATGTTATTATTTCATGTGGATCATCATTAAAATGTTACTCATGTAGTAAAGATATTTCTAGTATCACTTTTTATTTCAGTGAGACTTATACAATATTCCTTACTTTTTTTGGGGTATATAATACTAAATAATGTATTATATGATTATTATATTTTAATTATGGGTATTTTAATAACAATTTTATGATCTCTACTACATTTGTTTAATGATTAAAAATTACCAAATCTATAAGGTACTTTTGTCTCAATATTCCTTCTTTGAGACACATGTTTTATTATGCACCTTTATTATTTTAAGTGGTACATATACTGTCATATGAAATGTTATATCATGAATATCCTTATTTCCATGATATTGTTTTCTTCATGTATCTTTCTTTTTTTACATTGGTAGTTTTATTCAAAGTTACCAAAATAATAAGAGTTTATTGCAACAATATCATTATTTATTGGGATTGCTTATGATTATGCTTCTATTGATGGAATATTATGATCCATATCTCAATAAAACTCATGAATTTTCTTATCCTCTAGTTATTGCATATTTATTCATGTATCAGTTCTATTTTCCCACTCTTTTGTATTTAATATAATTAATTTTTTTTAATAAAATCTGACTTTATTTCTCCCTACGGTCGGAAATTGGTTTACTATAAAAAAATAATGATTTAAAATTTATATTTTTTTAAAATGATCTACTTGGATAATTTTCATGGAAAAAGGGATTTTAAAAATGTTTTATTGTTTTCAAATATTTTATTATACGTTTTCATATATATTTTCAATGAAAAGGTTTTTCAAAAATGGTTTTTGTTTTAAAAAGTATTTTTATAAGAAAAGTGGGTATTTTCCACACAAAAAAATTAAAATATATTTCCAAATTATTTTCCACATATAATAAAATACATTGGTGTTAATTGTACATATTTTTGGGAAATGATATAATGGTTAGGTATATATTCTTTCCCTGAGAGGTTTTTTTATTGAATGGTGTTTATTAAACTTGTTTCTGTTCTATGGTTTATATTCTTATGAAATATTCTTCTTTTCAAGAATTTATGTTTGATGAAATAATTTTTAAACCTATTTATTTTTCACAAGTTATGGTAAAATTACATGTTTATGATACACATTTAACTATATGGGTTATGATATGATAAATTTTCATGATGTAATGGCACAAATATGAATTATTTTATTATGAGATGGGTTGGACCTATATCTCACTACAACGAATTGGTTATAGATTTATATCTCATGAGATAGACATGGATGGAATGTAGAAGGAAATAAATATAGTAATGGATTTTTTTTATAATTTGGTCTTGGGAGTGAACATTTTCTACGAAGATGATCTTCGGATTGAACCTTTACTACTAAAATGGTCTTGGGAGTAAAACTTGACTACAAAGATGGTTTTGGCAGGGAACCCATTCCATGATAAGGAAAGGGATGTAATTGGGGTAGGTGGTTTGTTCAGACTAGTATGTGTATCCCCATGAATTTATTTAAAAGGTTTTGGAAGTAATCCATGACTTATAGGGAATGATTTTATAATCTTAAGTGTAAGAAAAAAATCTATGCTTTATTCCTATGTTATGGTCTCATGTCTTAGGCTCTTGATTCATATCTTATAAAATACAAATAATCATTCCATTAATCATGTATATGATCATTGATATTTAGTGTGTGATCATAAAATGTTATTATCATGTTCTCATACACTTATTCTCAGGTTATGCTTACGTATCTTTTTTATTTTCCCTTACTATGCATATGAGTTCAATATTTATTATGTTTCCATTACCCGGATCAAGAAGAAAGGATTTAAGAAGAAGTAGTAATGGGTAATATCTTTGTGGAAATCATTGAAGAAAATTCACAAATTTATAATCATTGGTTCCAAGTTTCCAAATACACTAAACTTTTATGGTCCTAAGGCATGTACTTTTTTAATGTGATGAGTATTCATCTACAATTATGTAATATCTATATATGTTAAGCCAAGGTAACTATAATACCAATGTTTATGAATGAAGTATATAGATTTATTATTATGGATAGAACTATCAAATATTTGTGCCTTATTTCCCTAGGATATCATCACCCTTGACTACATGACCAGAAAGGGGAATCCTTTCATGTGAACGAATAGAGGTTGACAAGCGGCCCCATCTTAAAAATCTCAGAGGAATATGTTTAGTATATATTATCTTGTAATTAATTAACTATATATATTATAAGTGTTATTATATATAGGGAGATAGTTATTTCCTATTGGTCCCTTGAGTTAAGAGAAAATGAGAGGAACTATACAACCTGTGATCTCATGCTAGCATCAGCGTTCTCCCTTAAGTTATGGGGAAAATATCTTATGTGTGGGTAGTATATCATCTATTATGACTATAAGAGACTCAGGTATATAATCTTATAGTAGGATCTTTAATTGAGATTAAGGAAATATATAGAGTTACTAAAGGACTATGAATTAAAGATAGTCGATACTGCTCGGAATGGGAACACGGTGGAAGATACTCTCATCGAGAGATCTTGTTCGTAGCTATTGATAGAGGTGCTTGAGTAGATATCCTCATTGAAATTATCCTTGGTTAATGTGGATGGTTCAATTCAAGTACAATATATTATTTTTACACCATAAATTATATATCTTGTATAGGAGCCTCGTCTTAGAGAGATTGAATGTGAGACATTGCATATTATGATATCCACTAGACATTATCCTGAAGGATTCTATAAAGGTGAGAAGCATGTCATCATTATTAGAGGAATAATGATGGTACAAGAGTCATTACTTAAGTAGGTTAAAGGAGTCTTATGAATCCCCATTTATGTACATCGATGTTTGGTGATGATGTACGAGGAACTTTTACATTAGTTCCATTGGTCAGGGATGAAGTAATGTGTAGGGAGTTTATCTATCCATTCATAACTTTTAGGTAGGCGAAGGCAAAGAACCAAGTTCCAATGGATTTATCCCAACCCCTTAAGATTCCATAGTGAAAGTGGAGTGGTATATCTATCGACTTCATGATGGGGTTCCCAAGATTTTATAGAGGATACAATTCCATCTTAGTGATCCTAGACCAACTCAACAAGACATCCCACTTACTCACTATTTAAGAGTATAGTTCTGTAACAATATTGAGATTATTTTATGTATAGAAGATAGTAAAACTTCAAGGATTCCCCCAATGATTATTTATAACCTTGATACTTGCTTCATGTCACGATTATAGATTGGACTATAGGGGACTTTGGGACTCGGTGGAGTTTGAACATAGAGTTTCACCCCCAAATTGACGTCCATACAAAGTGGACCATTTATGTTTGGGAGGACATGTTGCGGGATTACTTGATAGAAATTAGATATAGTTTGTAGGATCACCTGCCATTGGTGTAGTTCTCATATAATAGTAACTACCATTCAATAGTCATTATGGAACCATTTGTCGCTTTGTATGATTGACCCTACATGTCACCACATTTTTAAATGGATTTAGTGAATTAAGCAGTAATGAGCATAGAGATGGTGCCAGCGATGCCATAGAAGTTGAAGATTATCTAGGAGTGGAGGATGACATCCTAGAGCTATCAAAATACATATGTGGAGTAACAATAACTTCCATTGGAGTAAAATGTGGTAGAACATGTGTTATTGAAGGACACAATATGAAATGGATTGTAGATATTTGGAAGGGGAAATAAGATATCATTTAGTTTCATTGTCCCTTTACAAAATCTGTATAGAGTTGGTGAGGTGGTGTAACACATATTTTTACTACTACAATTATACTTGGTGAACAATGTCTTTAATGTGTCATAGTTGAGGAGGGAAGTGCATTTACCATTACATGTTATCAATTTGGGTAAGATGGAAATAAAGGATGAATATACATTTGTAGAGTACCCAATAGAGATCGATGATTAGTAAAACAAGATACTTTGTGGGTGATCTATTCACTTGGTGTATTTCTAGTGTCCCCATGGGAAACTTTAGGATAACACCTAAGAGTGAGAGAACCATATGAAATCCCAATACCATCATTTTTTTCGTAGTATTTTTTTCTTCTATTTACTATATTAAAATACCAAAGGCAGGGAGAGTGTAACATCACTATATTATCCTTATAAGAATCTAAAATACATTATGGAATGTTATCGAATCTGTGAATGGAGATACCATGAGATTCTGAGGCCCAGTGGGTCTCAGTGTTGTTATAATAAAAATATTATATATATTATATCACATGAATTTATTTTTTTAAATGGAATAAAACCAGAATAGAGTACTAGATCAAAAATATTATACGTCCATATAATATAGAATATGGGTTTTACCCAAGATATGACATATTCTTTGTTAGCATTGTATGTTTTGGTAGAGTGTTGTTACAGGTGTAATATATATATATATATATATATTAATTTATTTAATTTTTTAAACAATCAACCAAATTTCCCCCTCAAAAAATACCTATTATGGATATCCCTAGTGTTAGCAGTATAAACCATGGTATTAAGAGAGTAATTTTTTGTTAGGATTCTGGAAAAATTAAAATGGTTCATGCTTTTTGAATTGATCTTATAATAAATCTCAGGGATCCCCTCATCAAAAACTCAATGGAACCATTCTTCATCAATTATCTATAAAAACCTAATGTAGAATGTTTTTTGTAGGATTTATCTCATTTTTTATTATACCATGTTGAACATGGATCCATTTTTCTATCATTTTTATTCATAGGTCGACATTTGATTTATGGTTGATGAAATTATCTTCCTATAATTTTTTGAATTGATATTATTTGATTTTTTATCTTTATTGGTCCTTTTAATGGAAAATAAAAAATTAAATATTGAAAAATATATGAGTTTCTTTACTTTTTTTGTGATTGTTCATTTATTCCCCCTTTCTATATATATTCATCATCAATATTCCACTGGATAATAGTTTAAAAAACAACTGGTAATTGATCAATGTGAAACCATGATTTTTCCCAAAAAATAAATATTATGGGTTTGGGTCCACAATTGGAAAATATATTGAGGTGTAATGATGATGGAGGATGATAAAAGGTAGATCATGATGGAATCGATGTTCTCTGATATCAGTTCGGTGTGATGTGTGTGACATGGTTCAATGGGAGTCAATTCCTAAGAGGATCGTATAGAGAGAATCTAGCCACCAATGATGTTGAGGTTTATTCAACCTAAATACTTGATTTCTAGGGGAAATTTTTAGGGGAATAGCGGCATTAAGAAAATGGGTAGACATGTGAATATTTCTGTAATGTCTGTAAAATTAATGACTATATAAAAATTAGTCTTATGAACAATCTCTATGTGGTATCCCCTTACAACACTAGGGTTTACATTTTAATAAAATATCATACACTATTTGAAATGTGTGACACACTTTGTAACCTATTGCTAGAAACTAGTTTTTTACCACCAAGGCACACTGGAACATACATGGATATGTACATTAAAATTAATAGTGTATATGGGAATGGTCCATTACTCATACATGGCTAGGGTTCCCAGATATGGCCTAATAAACAAACCTGACCAAAGTATAAGGGCATGACCTAATGTACACAATCATGGAATGGATCAAATGGGATGACCCATGAAAATAAATAGACATATTTTCCTCCAAGTAAATGAAATTTACTTTCACAAAAAATGTTTGAGTCCCTTATTATCTTCAATATGGACAAGATTCCTTAGGGAGTATTCCCATGATTCATACACCATGAGGGTAAAGTGAGGTATCATGTCCTAAAAAAGGATTTGATAACTTATAGGGGATCAGTATAGGATATAGTTTTAGAAATCCCCCATGAGGCCTAGGGTGGGATCCACTATCATATCTTCTTCTCTATGTGAGATTTTAGTAATCTTCATGACCAACATATATGGGTATTGATCTCTCACATAATAGGTTAATCCAATTAGGGGTTTTGGTGTACCCCATGGCCTTATGTGTGATCCATTATATGTGTATTAATATATATTTTATTCTAGCATATATTTCTTAATGGAATGTCTGGATGAGCACAACCGCTTGGATGAGAACCATCGGTGTTACTAAGATCATGGAGTGTGTCCTCATGGTCGAGTATTACTTAGTAATCTCGAGCAGAATCATAGGCTAGATTTATTGTCATGACAATACCTTGAGACTTAGTGTCATTAATTAGTATATCTAGGAGTTATTGTTATATGTCTCATATAATTATTATCATTCCTTTATGATGATATGATAAATCTCTTAGTGTTTTATGTTTAGTGATTTTAGGGATTTCTACTAGGTATTGATATTCTGACCCCTGAATGGCATTTTCCTGCTCATGTCGTGTCTTATGAAAGAAATGGGCCATTGAAAGAGGTCAATGGTAGAATATGATAAAATATTGAATATTTGATATATATATATAATGTGGTTTATACTAGGTGTTACATTTGACTACATTCCCCTCCTTCAAGTAGGTTGGACATCCTTTACAGTTTTGGTGGCCTTATGTTTTTTTCTTTATGTGTTCTAGTACTTTCTTCACACTCTGATTGTGGGATATAGATGTATTCATAAGTTAGAATCAATTGTATGTACGTTTTTTTTCATTATGTTGGTATTTTTATGTGTGTACAGTTGTATAGGAGCTGTAGGCCATGGAATCCCATGTGTTTGATATTCTAACTCAGTGATTTCTGCCAAACCCTATCCTGTCAGAGGTGGGACTGGGTTGTCGCTCCCAGCTTATTGGTCCCAGGTGGCCCCCAGTGTGAAAAGTCATAAAGATAACCATGGGAACTTATCAGGGATTATTTAAATAAAATAAAGTTCATGAAAATAGGAAAAATCTATTTTTTGAATAAGTTAAGGGGAAACATTCCATTAACACTTTTGTAAAAATTTTAATTTTTTTTTCATAAAACATTTCCATAAGAAGATTCTTTTAAATCAATTATAAATAAAGTAAAATGTAATGAAAATTTCATTTTTAAAAAATTTCATTGATAGGTAAAAACATTCCTAAAACAATTTTAAATAGAATGTATATGGAAGAAAAATATTATCGACCAAAAACAAAATAAGTTCCACTATTCCTTAAATATATTTTTTCAATAATTTTGTGTACCAAAGAGAGGAAAATTGTAATAATAAATAAAAATTAAAATAATAAAAATAGGGGAATAAAATAGATCATTTTATAGGTTTATATACATATAATTTCCTTCATTATAAATTTAGTATAGATAATATCAAAAAGAATTGGGATTGTAACATAAAACCCTGACCACATTTCCCATATTGCATCATACACATTAAAATATCTTCTTTAATAAATTAAAATTTCATAAAAATATATTCTACAACATTATTCAGACATTAAAATTTATGTATCATTACTTTATAATTCCATATTATCCTTTTATTTATAATTTCATCATTAAAAGGAATATTTAGGTGAAAACTAGCATGTTTTCCACGATAGTTTCATTTCAAAAGTTCAAAAACGTTCATCTTGGTCTTGGATTCATCATCTCAAAAATATTAATTAGGAAATATGTATTATGTTTATTATTAATATTTACTTTTAGAGTCATTTATATAAATTTGTTATGAAAAATTAATTACATCACATTGAGGAGATAATAATCCAAATGTACATAGGGATGATATTTCAACGTTACGATGGATGGAATGAAGGAAAATGAAATAATGTTTTCCACTAAAATAATAATTATTATATCATAAATATGATATTTATTTATTAAATCTATCCTTATTATCATAAATATATAGTGTAAATAAAAAACAAACTACATCACTTCGTGGATGTGTCTATCCACACATATGCACGAGCGGTGCTACCCTTTACAACAGATCAAATGACAAGAATGTAGATAAGATATTATAATTTTAGGGGAACAATAATCGAATAAATATATTATATAAATATTAAATCCATTATAATAATCAACCATGATTGGTTATGATGAAAATTATATTATATTTATTTATGAAGCATCAGTCTTTTTGTATGCATGAATGAAGGATAAAAATTTTTGGGAAGGTTGATGAATAAATAAAATTTAAATATCACAATTAAGAGTTATACCTTTTTATTGAGAAACCACCTTTTTCTTAGGCCTTAAGCAGAAAAAATATAGTGTTTAAAAAAATAGTTTTTCATGGACAAGGTACTAATTTTCAAAATATATTAGGGTAGGTGATATATCATATAAATCTTTTATGATGTTTGAGGAAGATAGTAGATGTGGAATTATTTTATATGTGAGGGGGAAGACATACATGGATTTGCTAAAATGTTGAAATATATCAATGACTTACTTAAGACATGGGGATAAAAAATTACAAATATTCAATTATAAGAAGGATATGGTAAAAAATCCATCATAAAATCAAATTAAATCAAGTGATTTCTGATATTTTAAAATTTATATCTTACATTAACCCCCATAGTAAACCAATTTTATCCTTATCTATGGTAATTTTTTTAAATTTTATTACTATTAATTTTGAAGAAATAAGATAAACTTATTTCATAATATTAATTAATTTTATTGAAAATAAGGAATCATTTTTATATTATTAAATTTCTATATGTGATAAAAATTCATTTTAAAATTAGTTTGTATAAAGAAAGAAATTTTGTTTTTGAAAAATACAATTTTAAGAATAAAATTGTGTTTACCTTCATTCATTGCCATATAAAAATATTATTTGAAATTTAATATATTTTATTGAATATATTATCTAAAATTTTCATTATAATAATTAAAAATTAGTTATAAATTTAATTTATTACAATAAAAACACATTAAAATGAGGGAAATTCATTTTTTTTGGAAAATATCTTTTCTTTTAATTTCAGATAAATTTTTTTTTATTTTTTTACCAATTTATATCCAATGAATTCATTTGATAACTGTGTAAAAAATAATTTTTATAATTTAATTACTTCCATTCAAACCTATTATTTAATGGATAGGCAATAAAAATCAAATTAAATAATAATAAATCAATTATACAACATAGTTTGTTTAACATTTCCTCAATCACACCTTGCTATACTCTATCGGCTACCGACTAAGAGTTAGGGTCTAATGGTGATGTTTTGGGGATACTATACCATCTGATCAGATTAGATCAACGTTACATTATAATTAAATCAATTTATGATGTAGTATAAATAAAGGTAGTGGAAATACAATGACTGACAATCAATAATAAAAGGATGAGAAATCATGCATGTCCATGTGATGATATAACATTAAAGAAATATTCATACATAAAGAAATAAATAAATTTCAAAAAATAAATACAACATTCTAAAAGGATATATGTCATGAACCTCCTTCACCAAGCTAAGGGAAGGGACATCAGATTGACAAACCCTTCATTATTCAAGTTGAAGGAGTGATAATAACCCTTGAGACCCACCTTCAATAGGCCCTAGAGTGGAAACTAGCACCAAGGGTATGAAATAACATGCAAAATGGAAGGCATTACCCTTTTTATTTAGTAGGATCGGGTGATAAGATAGTAAATCCCAAACAACACCAAAACTGGAAGTGAATATAAATCCAAAACCACCCATTCCCCTATTCATGTTCCTATAATAAGTGAAATGAAAATACAAGAAAACTCCACCGGAAACTACAAAAAGAAAAGAAAAATAGCAACATCAATTGTCCCAGCTTCCAAACTAGTAGGGTCCAACACGGTCCTCAATGACCTCATGGAGACATGAAAGTAATTTTATATACATAGGGTGAGTATACATGTACACTCATTTGGTAAAACCAAAATACCTTGTTCACAAGTGGGGAGGCATTTTAATGTCCCATGAAAAAGATGATAACCAAAGCACCTAGCAAGGAAACTATCCACCAAAACCTCAACAACGCACATTCCCCAAGTAATGGAAGTAAAGTAAAGTAATAGTAATAACACATCGATATTTGGGTACCCCACACCACTTTCCAATTGGTTATTGAATACATCAAATGCGTTAGACCTCCGCCTCCATTCTCACCGTAGTCCCACTGCCATACCCTTCCCACACACACATGGGATACCACAACCAAACATCCCTCCTACACACACCTGGGCCAAAAAAACCACATGTAACCATATCCGCATACACCTAGTCCAAATCAACTACCACCATACCCAAAGGCTCCTGGGACCGAACAACTACTGTCGTGCCCAAAGATACTAGGGCCTCATCCCGAAGACAATTGGGAAACAACCTACCTGCACCCACCATGGAAAACCACCACAACTACCCTACCAAAGATTCTTGGAATATAATGGACCTCAGGCCATCACATCCTACCCGAAGAGTCTTGTGAAACTCAGGAAAGGGACTAAAAATGAGCTAATAACCAGCCACTCATAGAAGTGTTGGTGAAAACACCCTTCCCCATGAAATGGTGTTGTTCAGTGAAAAGTGCTAAACTTGGGTGGGGCGTGAATAATAAACATAATAAATAAATTATACATATAGGTAAACAAGAACTCATCCCAACCTAGAGGTTCCAACACTATCCCATACACAAACACACTAATTAATATTCATTCATAAAAATCACATCAGCCACAACTAAGTCATAAATCATTCTAGGAAAACAATTCCCCATTGAACCCATTATTGTTATCAATTTCAAGAGGTTCCATTAGAATAAATATTCACTACTGGGAAACTAACAGGCATAACCACAAGCCAAGGAAGGAAAAACAATCTAGCATCAATTTAAGAATTCACACTCAGTTCTCTTGTAATGTCACAACAACAAAAGGGATATGTGAGATCCCTCAAAGTATTGGAACCAAATTGAGCCCCATCATATTCCCCCACATACCCTTAGATTCAAAAAACAACAACTACACCACAACATGGGATCCCATCCCCATCCATTTCACCCCATAAGAATCAAGAATGACAACCACACATATTACCAAGATAGATCAAGGGAGTTTCCAAATTCAAACACACCATTCATTGAGTTTCTTATTTTCCATTTGGTTAACCAGGGTGATGAAAAAATGATTCTTGTTCACTAGACATCCCTTTAATCAACCGAGCTTACGTGATTAACCAATTTCCATGTTACATATATTCACTCATCGTAGAATATAGGGTTCCATTAGTACGTAAGGAAAGACCACCAATGACTATGATTTTTAGTGGATAGAATCCTATATAATTCACAATATACAGAAAAGGGTAAAATAGTAAAACAACAACATCAACCACACCCACTAATTAATTAATATTCTATTTATTATCTCCATTAAGGTTTGATTTCATCCATCCCCATAGAAACATTAGCATACCCATCCCGAATTATATAGAGTAAAGAGAGACGAAGGAAGAACCCTAATTGGATGATCAACAATCGCAATTTTTCTCCTCGTGCCAAGAACTGGGGATGCACGACTTGTAGGGGAGGAACTTTGGGGACTCCAATAGTGATTAAGAAAGGCTCTAACATAGGTGCACCACTAACATCTAGAAGGGGGACTCCAAATGCACCATGTAAAGAAAAAGAGACCAGCTAAAAAGAAGAAATAATTTATGTGTGATAAAAAGGCAGGATCTTGGAGTTACAAGATATGAATTTTGAACGGCTTTAAAGGTCGATCATGGTTTCACAATTATATTGGATAGTTACACATGATGGAATTAATTTTAATTTAATAATTCTCATTATGGAGGTTTCCATAACGGTTGTGAGTTAAATGGTTTCCTTTTATCAGACGATAAAATGTAACAGGGTGGAACTGGAAAGGATGGGAAAAGGGTGTGGCACTGAGGAAAAAGCCCAAAGTTTTGGTAATTCAAGGGTTTCCTGGAACATAGGGGATTTTTTGATATCATTTATGGACTTTTAATGGCTTTTAAAGGGGTATTAAAACACTCTTACATCAAAAGATACATTGCAGGAGTGAGACTGGAAAAAGAAACAATGGTGGGACATCGTTTGGAGAGACATCATAAATGGTGCCACCGTTTCAGTGTGTGACTATGATGGTGCGACTATTACAGTGCCACCATCATAGTGCCACCCTCAAAGTGCCACCGTAAGTAGTTCCTCCATTTCGGTGTGTGACCATGCCAACGCGACCGTTACGATGCCACCGTCATAGTTCCACTGGTTCGGTGGAACCCCATGGTCGAGGCCACTATTTCGTTGGAACAGATTGATGGAACTGAATTTTTGGAAAACTCTTTAATGAGTCACTACTCGGTCCATTACATCAGATATATCTCAAAATATTCTTTCCCGCGAGAATCGAAACTAGAACTGAAGAAAAGAGAGGGGTTCGAACAACCACCCCGAATGATACCTATAAAAAGTAAACCTCCTAGACATCCAGGAACACCTCTCCCCCATATAACCACTCAAAAATATAATGGTGTCGCTGTCCAGACATATGGATTAGGGGGTCCCTTCTTCCATGTCAAGATACTATTCTCTTTGGACGACACTAACTTTCAATCATGGGTTTAATCACATCCACCATAATGCGTCTTGATTTGAGATCAGGTCCTCCCCTCCCCACAGTCAGGACTCTTCACACACATTCAGAGAACAAGGAAAACAACACATTTCATAGTTAACACGGCCAAGAAATTCATCACAAAGAAGTATAAAACCTAACAGAAAAAAACTCAAAACATATTAGGGTACTGGGAATGCTCTGTGCCCCCCGTTCCCTGGTACTATTCTTGAGGAAACTATGAATCCATAACACAAAAACCAAGGGAATGGTTCATCCACGAAGCACCTTCTCCTCACGACCTTCGATCGTCACTGGTCTCTCTACAAACATCGTGTCATCCTCGATATCCAGCATTACCCAGTTGAGGATGTGCGAATCATCATGTAGATACTAATGGAGCTGAGACACATGGAAGACGTCATGAACTCCTAGTAGTGGTGGTGGTAGAGCCAACTGATAAGCCACTTCACCGACCCGCCACAACACCTCAATGGTTCTAAATAACATTGGAGATTAATTCCTCACCCTGATGAACCACCATTTCCCACGCTGAGGGGAGACCTTCAAGAAAACATGGTCCCTGACCTCGAACTTCTAGGGTCTCCTCCTATGATCAGAAAATGACTTCTATCGGCCCTGAGCCGCCTTCATCATCTCTTGTATAAGCTGAACCTTATCTGTCATGCTTGCATGACTTCTGGGCCCAGAACACTTGCTTCCCCGACCTCTGCCCAGCACATGGGAGAGCGACATGACCTCTTATACAAGGCTTCAAACAGATCAATGCCAATGGTAGATAGATAACTATTATTGTAGGCAAACACTACCTGAGGCATTTTTCATACCCACGATGCCCCAAAGTGAAAAAAACATTCCCGTTGCATATCCTCCAACATCTGGATGGGGTGCTCTTTGTACCCATTTGTCTGGGGGTGGAAAGAAGTGTTGAAGCATAGTTGGGTTCCAAGAGCATGTCGCAATTATATCTAGGATCGTGATGTAAACCAGGTATATGGATCAGAGACTATGGACCTCAGAACTCCCTGAAACCGCACCACCTCTTCCATGTATAGATGTGATAGGGAATCCACTGCACTCGACTCCTTGATTTCTAGGAAGTGAGCTGATTTTGTCTGTCGGTCGACCAATACCCATATAGTATCACAACCCCCTTGAACTCTGGGTTGTCCGATGATGAAATCCATAGAGATGTCATCCCACTTCAAGTCGGGGATGTCTACAGGTTGTAATAGACCCCCCTTGGGACGTAGTGTTCATCCTTCACCGGCTGACACATGAGGCACGTTGCCATAAAACATGCCGCTGCCCGCTTCACCTCGGGCCCCCAAAACTGTCCCCTCAAACCCTATTACATCATGGGAACTCCCGAGAGTACTGCCATGGGTGAGTTGTGGAACTCACTGAGAACTCTCTAGCGTATTCCCATGGGGATGAACCACTTTACATGAATCAGCATCCAAATTTGGACACCTTTCGACCATCCTTCCAGAGCATTGCCCTCACTAACATTATCACTCATCACATCAGCCTCTATGCCCCCCAATAAGACTCCTCCACCCGTCGTAACAGATAGGACTACACTTTCATCTGGAACAAACAACCTCTGCCATCCTCTATACATACATCCAAGTGTAGGACAACCAACTCCTCCATCCCTCTCTAAGAATCTACCGATTATTGAACCACATCCTTCTATGACTTCCTGCTTAAGTCATCAGCCACAACATTCCCCTTTCTTGATTTGTATGAAATTTCAAATTCGTATTCTTGATGAACCTTCATCCACCTCCGTTGCCTCATGTTTAGGTCCTGCACAGAGAAGATACACCTCCAGTTCTTGTGATCCGTGAAGACCCCGATGAGGTAGTTCCACCACAAATTTAGTGTGAACACAAAAAATGCAAGATACATGTCATGGGTGGCACAATTATGCTCATGGTGATGTATCTTCCTTGACCTATAAGAGATCACTCCTATTGTTTCATCAGCACACACCCCAAGCCTTGGCCTGAAGCATTACAAAACACCTCAAACATCACCTATTCTTTTCGAAACCATAGCACAAGGGAACTAACAAACTTTACAATTAGACAAAATAAATCTACCTAACATTGTTCACTCAACACAAAGGCCTGGTCCTTTCTGGTCAAAGCATTCAAAGGAGATGCAACTCGAGAGTAGTCAGGAATGAACCTTTGATAATAGCCTGCTAGACCTAGGAAAATATGAACTTATATCAAATTCATGGGCGTTCCTCAATAAAAAAACACTTCAACCATTGATGGGTCTACCACTATTCCGTTATCGAACCCCACATGTACAAGGAAGTGCACCTCTCGTGTCCAAAACATGCACTTGGACAAATTTACGTAGAGATGGTGCTGCCAAAGGACCTCTAAAACTGTTCTCAGATGGTCGACATGATCCTCCATTGATCTTGAGTAGATCAAGATGTCATCAATAAACACAACTATGAAACAGTCCATATATTCCCAAAATACGGTGTTCATGAGCCCCATAAAAATGATTGGGGTGTTCGTAACACCGAACGACATGACCACAAACTCAACGTGCCTATATCTGCACCTGAAGGTAGTCTTCAAGATATCACCCTTATTCACCCTCAACTAGTGATATCCTGACTACAGGTCGATATTGGAGAACCACCTTTCCCCCTTCAACTAGTCAAAAAGGTGGTCTATCCTCTGGAGGGGGTAACAATTTTTAACCATTACCTGATTGAGTCTTCAGTAGTCTATGCATAGCCTGAGACCACCATCTGCCTTCTTCACGAACAAGAATGGGGCAACCCATTGTGACATGATTGTTTGAACAAAAACCTTCATCATCAGATCATCAATATGAGTTCGTAACTCCCACAACATGGTAGGAACCATCCGATAGGGAGAAGTCAAAATCGGATAGGCACTAGGTTGCAAGTCTATCCTGTACTCAACATCACGTCAAGGGGGTAGAGTCACCACCTCTTCAGGTAAGACTTCTAGGAATTCACTGATGATCCTCAGGACTTCCACCATCTCTAAGTCTGATGACTCCACTGAAATCTCTGTTAACAAGGAAAGAAAGGGCTCCACTCATTGGCTACCCTCCTGGAAACCTCGGTCGCCGGCGAAAGTCACACGTTGTCCTCCCATATTTGAAAAACTGATCATCCTTTGGAAGCAGTCTATAACAATACATACATAGAATAGCCAGTTGATGCCTAAAATGACATCATACAGCTACATCTGTAGAAAAAGAACGTCCCCACTGGGCTAATGTGGTCCAAACATCAGTATACATCAACGAAAACAAGAGAAAAGCTCGTCTGACCTCTGAATAGCGTACTCAAAACTAGGGGTACACGAAATATCTCTATTTATATAACCAAGGTATGGGATAGACTTGGTGCAATAAAAGAGTGAGAAGCTCCATAATCAAACAAGGCATATGCAAGAGTACTAAACAATCTGATTGTACCTCGGAAGACCTCTGGATCTACTGGAACTGCTGCTTTCGTGGTATGCAACTGCGCATGCCCAGATCCATTTCCCCTCGGCTGTTGGCCTCCCCCTCGACCATTCCCTACTCGAGGTTCCTGAGGAGTGTCCTGAGGTCAGCCACCTATTACAATGTCTGATCTCTGAGGAGCGGGAGCTCGCTATCCATGCTGCTACTGCTGAAAGGGCCTGGCTCGAAACCGATGCTGCTGAGGTGGGCTCTAAACCTGCCCAACCCCACTGTACTACACTCAATCCATGCACTAATTCCTAATATTCCCAAAAATTACACAGATGAAGCATCTTGGTCTTGGGCCCAAAAATATGGGGCAAGAACCAGGAGATCAAAACTAGAATTATTGGGGCCTGCTTCGCACTGACTGAAACCTGGAAGGCCCAGACGCTGGAGGCATACATATAAATGCTTTCCCATTTTATGAGCCCAACTAACTCCCCTCTCTCAGAACACCTCCAAGCATATTCATCCTCTCAACCACTTCATCCTTCATCCGGACATTCAAGTATGTTAGTAGAGTAAAGGGAGTAAAAACATACAAAATAGATGGTCGGAGTGCCTCCTTTAAACGTCTTTCCTAAGACTCCTCATCCAGAAAAAGGTCCGCAGTGAAGTGAAGGAAATCCTTGAAATTTATCCCAAACACCCTCACTGACATGCACCCATGCGGAAGGGAGAGTAGCTCCTTCCTCTTCTCTGCCTTCATCGTGGAAGAGAGGAATTATACACGGAACACCCTCTCGAAGTCAGTCCATAAATACTTAGCCTCCCTCTTCTACCCAAGATAGAGCATCCATCGTAGACATTCCACTCCACGCATCTTGCTTACAGCCATAGGAAACCAGTACTCCATCAGAGCTCAGATCATGCTGAATGCTATCACCAGCTCCTTGAGCTAGCTCTCTGTCTCCAAGTCTGAGATGTTTCCCTCGTACTTCCTGAGGGCCAGTCGTTGAAAGGTACATATCATATTTTTCCAATGGTCATCATCCTCCTCTCGATCAGCACTATGCTAATCAGCTAAACTAGCCTCTTGGGCCTCGATCTCCCGCACTACTCGTGGTCATCGTCTGAGAGCCACAACTGCAATGTAAAAAAGGAATGTCTATGCCTGATTAGTGTAGAAGATTGTTTTTAAATTTATCTTAATCATTTTATTTATTTGGGATCCCCAAATTACCCGTGACACACAAGAACACAAGTCATTATGATTCATGTTCCTTTCCTGGGGTCTCTACCCTGCAATCATTGTAGCCTCACTTGGACATTCGGTAGGTCTAGAGTCCTTACATCGGATCACAGGGGAACCTAAAATTTTGTGTCCTAGCTATACTTCCTTGGCCCATTTCACATTCCAAGATTTCGTAACACTATTTCCCTACCATCCCATGAAATCCTCACTATGCCTAACTCCAAACACCATCATATCTGTCAACCTATCATTTGATACAATTCTATCACAACCCTCCTTCACCATGACGAGGGAACGAGCATTAGATTTCCAGAACCTTCCTTCTTCAAGTTGAAGGAGAGATAATGAACCCTGAGACCCACCTTCAATTGGTCCGGCAGTGGTGAATAACACCAAGGGTATGGAATCACACACAAAATGGAAGGCATTACCCTTTTTATTTTGTAGGATCATGAGATAAGATAGTAAATCCAAAACAACACCAAGACTAGAAGTGAATGTAAATCCAAAACAATCCATTCCCTTATGCGTGTTCCAATAATAAGTGCTTTGAAAATACAAAAAAAAAACACCAAAGGAAAGTTCCAAAAGAAAAGAAAAGTAGCAACATCAACGGTCCCCGCATCTGAACTAGTAGGGTCCAGAACAGTCCTCGATGTCCTCTTGGAATCCTAAATTTTTTTTTATATACGTAGGTTTTTTATACAGGTATACTTAGTAGGGAAAACTGAATTCCCTCGTGCAGAAGTGGGGAGGAATTCTAATGCCCCGTGAAGAAGGAGATAACCAATGCTCCTTGCATGAAAACTATCAACCCAAACCTCACCAAGGCACACTCCCCAAATAACTCAATAATGTAAAGTAGTATTAATAACACATCGAACTTTGGGTACCCCGCACCACTTTCCCTCTAGTTATTGAAGACATCCAATTCATCATACCTCCCCCACCACTCTCACCACAGTCCCACTGCCATACCCCGCCCGCACACAACAGGGCTACCACAACCACACATCCTATCCGCACACGTGTGGGCCACAATAACCATTCATAACCCCACCCTCAGACACCTGAGCCAGAACAACTACCTCCATTCCCAAAGGCACCTGGCCCAGAATAACTACTGACATTCCCGAAGACTTGTGGGCCTCATCCCAAAGACACTTGTGAAAAAACCTTCCCGCAAACACCTAAACAAACCACCATAGCTACCCTGCTGAAGGCTCTTTGGCTATAATGGAACTCAGGACGTCACAAACCACCTGAAGAGTCTTGGGCTACTCAAAAAAGGGAGAAGAAAAGGAGCTAATAACCATCCACTCATATGAGTGTTGGGGAAAACACCCGTCCCCATGAAATGGGGGTGTTCAACACGTAGTGCTCAACTTTGGTGGTGGGGTGAGAATAATAAACATATGAACTAAATTATACATATTGGTAAAAAATCACTCATCCCAACCTAAGGGTTCCAACACTATCCCATACACAAACACCCTCATTACTATTCATTCATAAAAAGAACAACAACCACAACCAAGTCATAACTCATTCCTGGAAAACAATTCCACATTTAACCAATTCTTGATATCACATTGAAATGGTTCCATTTAAATAGTTTTTCATTACTAGTTAACTCACTGTCATAGACACAAGCCAAGGAAGGAAAAACAATCAAGCATCAATTTAAGCATTCACACCTGGTTCTCTTGTAATGTCACAACAATAAAATGGATCTGTGAGACCCCTTGATGTACAATAACCAAACTGAGACCCACCATACGGCCCCACAAGGCCTTAGATCCACAAACCAAGAACTGAACGACAACATGTGATCCCATCCCCACCCATGTCCCCCCACAAGAATCAATAAGAACAACCACACATATTACCAAGATAGAGAAAGGGAGTTTCAATATTGAAACACACCATTCATTGAGTTCCTTCTTTTCCATTTAGTTAACCGGGGTGACCACATAAGGATTCTTGTTCACTGGACATCTATATAATCAACCATGCTTACATGATTAAACAATTTCCATGTTACATCTATTCAATCATCATAGAAGATGGGGGCCTATAATTATTCAAGGAAATACCACCAACGAACATGATTTTTAGTGGATAGAAGCCTATATAATTTGAAATATATTAGCAAGGGTAAAAGTGTACAACAACACCATCAAACACACCCCATCATTCTTTAAAAGCCTATTTATTATCTTTGTTAAGGTTGGGTTATATCCATCCCCATTGAAACATTAGCATAACCACCCCGCATGATATATTGTAAATAGAGATGAAGGAATAACCGTACTTGGATGATCAATGATCAATGTTTTTCTCCACGTGCCAAGAGCTTGGGATGCACGACTTGCATGGAAGAACATCGGGGACTCAAAGAGTGAGTAAGAAATGCTCTATCACAGGTGCACCACTAGACTCAAGAAGGTGGACTCTAAACACACCATGGAAAGAAAAAGAGACCAACCATGAAGAAGATAGAATTCTCATGCGATAAAAAGGCGAGATCCTAGAGTTATGAGATACGAATTTTGAATGAATTTAAAGGTGGATCGTGGTTTCACCATGGGGTTAGATGGTTACACATGATGGAATTAATTTTTGTTTAACAATTCTCATCTGAGTGGTGTCCATAAGGGTTGTGCGTTAAAGGGTTTACTTTAAATATAGGAAAACACGTAACAAGGCAGAACATGAAAGTACAGGAAATGGGTGTGGCACCGAGGAAAAAGGTACATGTTTTGGTAAGTCAAGGGTCACCCGAATCTTCGAGGTTTTTTGATATAAATTATGAACTTTCAATGACTTTTAAATGGTAATTAAAACACTCTTATGTCAAAAGATATATTGCTGGAGAGGGACCAAGAAAAGAAACCAACATGGGACACCATTTGGTGGGACACCATAAACGGTGCCTCGGTCACAGTGCCACCGTTTCGATGTGTGACCTTTATGGTGCCACCATCACAGTGTCGCCATATATCATTCCACAGTTTCAGTGTGTTACCTTGCCAATGGGACTGTTATGGTGCCACCGTCAGGATTCCATAAGTTTGGTGGAACACTGTGATCGGTGCCACCATTTTGAGGGAACCATTTAATGGAACTGAATTTTTGGCAATCTCCTTAACGAGTCGCTGCCCAGTCCACTAAAATATATCAATGAGAATAATGATCTCTATTTCAGTCATGCACTCCTAATATCCCATGTATAATGTAATAACATAAGCATAATCCATAAACCATAACCTAAACCACGAGGTATGTTCGGGTACCCTAGTGAAATTGTGGCTTGAACAACGTGTGATATAAGCTAGGTAGGCCACAACCAACAATGTATAATTCTATCAAGTCCATGAATATAAAGATACAAGAAATTTTTTTGTATAATGAATAATTCAGTAAATAAATAAATGTATATAAGGTTTGATCGGTTTAAAAGGGACACCTAGCCGACCATACCAACTTTGGCCCAAGATGGGATATATCTGACATGAAAACATATATATAATAATATATAATAAATATATATATAGAGAGATAGATATATTTTCATCGGTGAAGACATAAGTTAGAAGGCCAAGGAATCCATTTAATAATAGAACAATGATCATTTATTTAATTAAGGAAATCTTCCATGAAATCTTGAACAGGGAACATAGCTAAGGTCATAAAAGTATAATAGTTGAATAGGACCCAGGGTAAACACATGGTGTATATGTATAATGTGTGTCTTTAAACCCTGAATATTTTTGGGGTAGTCACATGTATCTTAACATTAGTCCATTACTTGGTCCAATACCCTTGGTAAAAGATAAGGATTCATAGTATAATATTCATCATAATAATATACCACTGATCATATGCATAAATAAACAAGAATGACAGCATTCATTTTTCCTATGAGCACATCTAGTTTGTTCGGTAATGAAGAAACTAGGTATCACCAAATAACTAACACAATCCTATTTTTTGTTTTTGAAAAGAAGGACAGATAACATTAATGACGAAGATCAAATGACATACAAATGCAAAGCCATGAAGGGAAATTGTCCATCTAGAGCAGGTTGACATCGAAGGGGCCTGAGGCTACCAGTTGATGGGCCACATTGTCACCCTCCATTTTGGTAAAGGAGAAGGTGCAGCGAGAAAAGCGTTGTCGAAATGAGAAAATTCCCCGGATGATGAAGCCAAATGACTGGAGTCCTATATTTTTGTGGTTAATAGAATTGATTATGGTGAGGCAGTTAGACACAATGATGATATCTACCCATCCACATTCCATAGCGAGCATCATACCTTCTAGGATGGTTGAGGCCTCAACAACTGCAGGTTCCTAGAAAGTATGATGTGATTCATGTTTAGCTGCAATGATTTACCCCAGATGATTTCTGGCTAGGAGACCGAGAGCAACAATCCCATACTTGGGGAGAGAAGCATCCATTTTAAAATATAGGTAACCTTTTTGGAACCTCAATTGGTCCTAAAACAATTAAAAATTTAGCCAAATCAAATCCATGAAAAAATGGATTCTAATAACCGAACCTTAAAAGAACTGACCATCTCGGATGTGGAGTAGAAACCTGTGTACATCCAATATCTTGAGGAAGTGGACAATTGTGAGATGATATTAGGCCTCATCCACATTCTTCATAAAATCCATTTCCTTACTAGTAGGTATTCTCACAAACATCTCAAAGAGTTTCATACAGTGTGCTCCACCATGAAACCCCAAAATGTGTTTGAGGACCTAATCATGTTTAGGGACTTCCCTTTATCCCTTGATGGTGTAGCCAAAGACGAGATATAATATCTAACTACCAAAATTTAGGGATATAATTACCTCAAAAGACTCTTTATAGAGAAGTTCATCCCTGCTACCTAAACTACATCAATTAGGAATGAAATATATTGTAATAGGAAATCACAAGGAGAGACCCATCATGAATACTAGGAGATATTAAAAAGACATTTCTCAAGCATCCCAAACCACCATAATAGTGGTCCATTTTTATCAAATACTTCTATGATTGAATTATCCCCATGGATCATGGAATGATTTGTGTTGTACCCAGTAGGGCCCTAGTTGATAAAACTCCTTCTGTCGCTTGTGACTTAATAGCCAACATTTCTCAAAATGCACAACAATTTGTTACACAAGTAATTGCACCAACCCAAAGAGTTCATGAGGTAATTAATTTATCCCTATAATGAAAGTTATATAATATACTGGATGAGATGCATAACCATCTAAGGAAATTATCTCAAGAACAAGGTAACTCACACTCTTCTTCAGTTCCATTACATTGTGGAATTTTTTGTGACAATAATCATTTTTTGACTAGTGCCCACAACTTCAAGATTCAGTTTAAGTATTGTGCATTAGTGTTCCTATGGAATCCATTCCAACAAGCACCTCCCTTCATGAAAGAACCATTCAGGCCAAATCCAAACCTTGGGTGGAAATAACATCCACATTACTAACAAGGTAAAAACTCAAGATACCCCAAGGTGAATTGGTATCAACAACGAAAAGGTGTGAAATTGTTTTATCCTTCACCTTCTTAAAAAATTATCCTCATCCTCCTCCAAAATATAAACCTTGTTTTGAGGATATGGTGAATAAAATGGAATCATGGAACCTCCAGTTCCTCCAGAACACACAATTGGCTATTCGAGACCTAAAAACTCAAGTGGGACAATTGGAAAACACCATTAATGAAATTAGGAGGCAAGGTTCTGGAAAAATACTATCCCAAACTATTTTAATCCGAAATACAAAGGTAATTTTTGTGAAATCACACTTCATAGTGTTGATGAATTTTCATCTACCAATGATTCAATCCAACAGGTATGTCCCCTCTTGAAAATTTTCTTTCCCAACCCTCAAATGATTCATGTAAAGAAAAATAAGACAGAAAGGGTAATCAAATTGTCATCGAGGATTGAAATAAAAAATACATTCCTTTTCCTTTCCCTCAAAAGTCTCAATAAATATAATAATGTTTTTTATAATGACACTGATAAAGAAATAATTGATTCATTTAAAAATAATCAAGTTAACATTCCTTTATTGGATGATGTTAAATTGATTTATTGTTATTCCAAATATTGTAAATAAATATTCACCCATAGATGGAGGCTGAAGGGGAATTAGAGAGTCATCGTAGGAGGTAATTCCTTACCCTTTATGTAACCAGCAATGCTAATAAAATGCAATGATCCGAAAACATTCCCTATACCTTATACCATAGGGAAGAGATTATTTTCAGATGCTATGTTATATTTAGGTTATTTCATTAATATAATGACTCACTCCATCTATACTTCTCTACAGGTTAGAGATCTTAAACTGATAAGCACTGTCTAGAAAAATTCCAGTCGAAGCATTACGCACCCAACAAGAGTGATTGAGGTCATCCATGTTAGTGTAAAGAATCTCATCTTCCTCACCGATTTCTACATTCATGAGATGGAAGATACCCGAACCCAAGGACATGCTCCTATCAAACTTAGGAGGTAATTATTTAAAGAATTGATTATCCATGTTAACAATAGTATATTTTACATGGATTTTTGTGGGGAAAAGGTATGTTTTGACATCCTTGATGCAATGAAACATCCCATTGAAGAGCACTCCACTCATCCTTTATATTCAATGGGAATGCTCTGTATTTATTCTCACACACACAATTCCTTTCTTAATCTATACTATGAATCATATTCCTCATTTTCACCAATAAATTATTTGAGTTGTAATTCATGTATTGAGAATTTTTTGGATTCTGAAAAATGTAAATTATGTGCTTTAATTGATGAGCGTGTTCATTATGAGGCACCCATGACCATTGATGATTTTTCTAATATCATTTCAATAGATTTTATTTCCATAGAGAACAAATATGAGAAGATAGATAGTTTCATAGACCTCAAACCCCCTAAATCTTCTCCCTCAATCCAAAAACCACTAGTGTTGGAACTAAAACCACATCCATCTAATTTTAAATATGAATATCTTGAGGGTATTGACCAATTTACCATAATTATTTACAATAACCTCTCTCTAATGTTGGGATAAAAACATCTTGAACTTTTGATAGAGTTTAAAAAGGTGATAGGATAGACATTGGAAGAAATTCCAGGGATTATTCTATCTATTTGATTGCACCACACACTATTAGACGACGAGGCTATGCCTGTAAGACAATCTCAATGCCAGTTGAATCACACTCTATTTGAAGTGGGAAAATTAGAATTCAATAAATAACATGATACTGAGGTCATTTTTACTATATCTGGTAGTAAATGGGTTTGCCCAGTGAAAATTGTGCCTAAAAACTAGAATAACATTAGTTTCAAATTAAATGAATGAATTGGTTCCAACATGTGTGAAAAATAGTTGGCCAGTCAATATTGACTATCGTCGACTAAATAAATCAATGCTAAATGACCAATTTTTTATAACTTTCATTGACCAAATGTTAGAATTCTTGGCTGGTAAGTCCAATAATTTCTTCCTTGATGACTATTCATGTTATTTCCAAATCAATATAGCCCCTTAGTATCAAGAAAAGACAACATTTACCTATCAATTTCGCACATTTACATACATAAGACTTCCTTTTTTTCCTATGTAATTCTCCTGGAACATTTCATAGATGTATGTTGAGTATTTTTCTATATACCTTGATAATTTTATGGAAGTCTTTATGAATGATTTCATGGTATAGGAATCTTCTTTTGATGACTGTTTGGAACACATAGGTTCTGTCCTCCACCTCTACATGGATAAAGATCTTTTATTAAATTATGTGAAATGTCATTTCATTTTTGAGAGGTGGATAGTTCTTGTGCATGTTACTTTAAAAGAGGGAATTGAAGTTGGTAAATAAAAAATTGAATTAATTTCAACCCTTCTATATCCAAAATGTGTTTGGAAATTGAGATCTATCTTAGGTCATGATGGTTGTTACTGCCCATTCATTGAATACTTTAGTAAGATTGCAATTCCATTATCCACGTTAATACAAAAATATTTTGAGTTTATGTTTGAGAAAAATTGTGAGGATACATTCAATTCACTATAAATGAGTCTCAAATCATGTCCCATCATCCAACCACCAAGGTGGGATCTCCCCCTTTGAACTTATGTGTAATACCTCTAACTTTGTAGTTGTGGAATTTTTATTATAATGGTTTGGGAAAGATCCTCTTTTCATTGTGTATGTCTCATGTACCTTTGACCCCACCCATGTAAACTACACAACCACTAAAAAAGAAATTCATTATATTGTTCTTTCATTGGAAAAATTTCATTCACATCTTCTGGGGTAAAAGTCATTGTTTTTTGATCATGATTCACTTTGTTTTCTCTTAAAGAAACCTAAAGGTAAACCCTTCCACATATGGTAGATTCTTCTCCTCTTGGATTTTGACATGGAGATTAAAGATAAGAGTGGAGTGGAAAATATTGTGGCTGATAACAATAGTAGGATTTCTCCACTACAGGACCACCATGATGAATCATTCTTCCCTATTGGAAAATTCTTCCTTCATGATAACATTTGTGATGTTGTGGAACATACACCCTAGTATGCAGACATTGTGAATTTTATTGCAACAATTAGGGTCCCAATTGATTTTAGCACTTAAAAATCATTGATACATAAGAACAATTCTCAATGGTTCATTTTGGATGACCCATATTTGTGGAGAATTTTTAGCGACCAAGTTGTTTATATGTGTGTCCCTGGCCATGAGTTCTCCTCTATTTTGTGATTTGGCCACACTTTGTCTTGTGTTGGACACATTAGATCTCAATGTATAGCTCGACAATTCCTTGACTCAGGACATTATTGAACAACATTTTATAGTGATTCCCATCAATTTTTCAAGACATGTAGTCACTATCAATTCACTTGGAATATCTTAAATAACAATGAAATTACCCAGCATCCCGTGTTATTCTTTGAAATATTTGGTGTATGGGGCATTGAATTCATAAGGCCTTTTCGGAATTCATTTGGATTCATGTACATCTTGTTATCTATTGACTATGTGTTTAGATGGAAAGAAGAAAAGGGAACTAGGAATTAATACTCTCATGTTTTTGTTGATTTTGTGAGGTCCAAGAATTTTATTATGTATGGTGTGATGAGATTCATCATTAGTAACCAGGGTTCAATTTTTTGTAATCATAACAAGAATAATTTTCTTCATAAATATGGGGTTGTTTATAAATAATCTGCTGCATATCACCCCCAAAAGAAAAAAGAAGCAGAAATCACAAATCAGGAAGTTAAGCGAATCTTGGAAAAAGTGGTAAAACATAATAATAAATATTGTAGTTTACACTCGGATGATGAAATTTGGGCATACATTATAGCTTTTAAAACCCTGATCAGAATGTCACTATACAATATTGTGTTTGGTACCAATTTTAAACTCCAAGTGGAGGTAGAAAACTATGTATATTGTGATGTTAAACAATGTAATATGAATATTTCAGATGCATGTGAGCATAATAAATTGCATATTAATGATATGGAAGAAATTCAACATTATGCATATGAGAACTATCAGATCTATAAAGAAAATTATAAGGCTACCAATGATAGCATGATTCATCAGTGGAAGATCCATATTGGTGAGAAGGTACTCATGTAAAATTACTGGATAAATCTCCACCCATGTAAGCATCATTTCTGATGGCTCGGTCCTTATATTATTTCTAATTTTTACCATTTTTATGCAATATAGGGTTTTCAGGAGCAGAGTGGGTGACATATTTCCATAAATGTGCAGCAACTTAGACACTTATATGAGTATTTTCCAAATAATACTACGGAGGAAATCCAAATTATAGAAGAAACATTCCAGTGAAACACTCAAAGTTTTATCCTTCATTCTCACATTATCATTTATTACAGTGATGACAGTACACATTCTAGGTGTTTGGGTGGATCGTCTTCCTTCTTTATTTTAATTTTTGGCTTTATTATGGTATTTTCATGTTTTCCCATCATGTTGAGTTCATTTGGATTTTCATTATCTTTATTCTTTCTTCTCTTTTCACCTTCTTTATGGTGTTTTTTCTTCCCCATATTATGGTCACCCAATCGTGGAACATACCGAAAATTGATGTGTAATTTTTAATTCCATGTTTTTTAACATTCGATGAAATTTTTTCTCTATTGTGGATTGAATATTTTAATGAATTTAACATCTGGGATTGATTAATAGTAAATTTGTTTTCTAATAATGATTTAAATGTTTTTATATCTATGAAACCTTCAAGATGATTGGTACCCATTGGGTGAGTAGTATTTGGAAAAAATATGTCACTAATATCCCCACACATTTTCTAAACCAAAATAAAAAGTGTGGATGTTTTTACATAATTGAAAGTAGATATATGTTCGATTATTATTTATTAGCTTTCTAAAATTATTTTTCCATACATTCGTTTTTTATCCGACCTATTTTATTCTTGTACCAGATTGACCTATGCATGTGTACCTGATATCCAACTATTTTAGGCCTTAAAAAAACTAAAAAAGTAAAAATACATTAAAAAAGTGTTCTATCTTGGGCAAGTAAAGAACTACTCCTCCTCATCCTTTGATATTATTTTAACTATTACAATTATTGTCTTGAGGAGGTCAAACAAGGGTTGAGAGATGAGTGTGAGATTTTTTTCCAAATGAATCTTTTGAAAAAAATAATAATAAATGAGGGGATTAATGAAATGTGCAACATACAGGGATATCTAGGTTGAGAGATTAAGGTTTGTCTTATGATAATTCTTAATTAAGTGGGTCTTCAAATATAATTGAAGAGGATATAGGGTAGGTTCAGTGGAAAAAATTATTTAAGCGGAAAAATGTTAAAATAACCTACATTTAATGGATAGAATGCATAAAGAATAGAATGGAATGGTTTCGACAGACACACATGAAGATATAAGGAATTTTTGAAATTTTTATTCCTAGATCTATTTGGTATCATGAACCTCTTTGAATTTCATTGTGATAAAATTTATGAGACATATTTTTCTATTTTCTCTATGAATAACCCCCTGGTATAGTTTGTTCTTTCATCACATAACATTAATGAATTAAAATTTCCTTGAATGTTATATTTTCATTAATTTAGGAATATATAGATATATAATTTTTTTGATATTTTAATTTTCCCAGGAGTGAAAAATTTGAGGTGTGTGGGTGTTATTCCATAATGATTCACTATTCATTTCAACCCTTACACCACTATTTTAAACGAGTTTTAAAATGAATATTCCAAATATAATAATAAATTTCACTTCATTTATGATTAAATGATTTCATTTTTTTCAATATTAAATTGATAAATTTTACTTGATTCGGTGTTTACATTATAGGAGGAGGTGATTTGGAGAGCCCGTGATAGAAATCCAGAAAAAACGGTCCAAATTGCACAAGAGCCTGAGCACACTTTTGGAGTTAAATGTATATAGTGGATAATACATTCATCCAATTAAACTATAAATTGGAGTACATGTGAAAAAACATGTTTGATAAATTTCTCAAGAAGACCATGAATCCCAACTCTTCCATTTAGAGGCCCTAAAGAGGTCCACATTTTGATGAAATTCTATGCAGGCCAGATTGGATCACCCTTCTGTATTTGGGCCATAAATCATTTATCAGACCTGAAATTGGGGTAATTAAACTTCCATTGGATAGTTTACCCTAATTCCAAACTATCGACCAAATTATAAGTCATTATAACACGTTTTGTTTAGTGATAAATCTAGATAAAGATATAGTAAAAATTCTTCAATGAAAGTCACTTATCCCCAAAGATACTTGACCACTTTTTGAAGAAAATTTGATGTAATTGTCCCTAAAATAACTCTTCCCCTCATTCTCAGATGTTTCATGACTATGGTACGAGTGAGTCAAACTTGAGATATCTCTTCACCCATTCTAGTTCTCTTCCCCCTCATGTATTTCTATACCTCTTAGTTATCAATTTTGGTGGTTTCCTTTGTTGTAATCTCAAGATCCACATTTTTAATCATTATATGGTAATATAATTTGCAGGTTTTTTGTCTATTTTTCATCATTTTTTCCTTTTGAAATTTTTTACTCTGGTATGATCATATACAAAAGAAAGGGACAACATTCCACATGCTTCCATTGAAAAATCTGATTTTGTGATAATTTGAGTGTCATTGCCTCTTTTCTCAAATATTCTATTTCACGAGTGTTCTTACGGATAGAATTTTTTAATGAAATCAAAACGCATTAATCCATGATTATTCATGATATTTTATTGTGTAAAAAATTATCATTGACACAAATATGGTCATATCATCACATTATTTATGTGATTCATTGATTGAGTTGTGTTTTTTACATTAATACAATTTTATTTATTTTGAGCAGTCACTGATAATCAATATCATTGGTTGATAAAATCCTAGGTGGTAAAATAGTAAGAACTCTCATAACACACCAGTTTTTGTGTGTATAAAATCATGGAATCAATGATCCTTTCCATTCCCTTGAGAGCAATGACAAATTGATCATCAAGGGACACTAAACCAGATTGATCATGATTTCTCTATCTTATTTCTCTCACATAGAAATATAGTTTCAATTTATTTTTTTAAATCTACAAACCCAAAAGTTTCATAAATTATAATTCCCATTTTATTTTCATCATCAAAACGTTTTTCTAATTTGATGATCTAAGGCTCCTTCGAGAGATGGCATAGGGTTGTTTCTATACTAAATAAATTCTAGTTAAAAATATACATCTAATTTGATGCGCTCGAAAATGTTATCATATCTAGATTTTGTTCCATATACATTACCCAGGGCATGATCTATAAAGTATTCTCATGTCCTGGAGATCCAATGCATGGTTTGAGTATGAACTTAGTATTCAACCACTAATGTTATACGTGGATAATATATGTATATGTACCAGTTTATACTAACCACAATAAATTTCAACCAAAATACTTGACACAACCTGATCTACTTTATATAATCCATCCTTGAGTGAGACTTTTCCAGCCTTGTCTAGTTCTAGAGTGGAAAATTTATTCAAGGTATATTATATTGCATGTCCCCTTAGATTTCCATCCAATTTCATTTCAAAAGTAACCAACATTCCATTCCAACTATGATTCCCCAATAGGACATCAAAAAACTATTTCACTAAACCCAAGGTCTCCTAAACCCCTTAATAGTCAATGGATTAAAAACCTAAAAAAATAACGCAAGTCCACACCTATCCTTTTCTAATTCTGTCTGAGCGTTCAAAAATATTTCTGATATCTAGCTTGTGTCTAACTTTTATTTAGTGGTTTAAAAAAAAACTAACCATAGACAACTATATTTCATCATCCACCATACCTGTAAACTATGACATAATCCATACTATGTTAATAAATATAAAGGATAACACCAAGAAAACCAATGATCAAAAAAACCTCACATGAACTGTACTATACACACAGAACCCTAATGGCCCCATCCCCCAGGATTTGTGTCATCAATATTATCTTTTGGATACACCTTGGTGAACATCCATTTCCACCCACATCAATGGTCCCAACTATCTCTGTCATATTAGTGAACTATTTTCAACACCCAAGGTAATGGTCAACACAATTTGCATCATACCAAATACCCTTTATCTCCACCAATGGCAATAGTCAACCCTATCAACATTATAGTATCCAAACCTCCATCACCATCCATTCTCAATGATCAACCAAACCCATAGTTACTCATGTTTAACCCATCACATTCCCATGGAACCACATATACCATCACATCTCGTGAATCACATTTTTACAACACATTACATAATTCACACAAAAACATGGATCCCTAGAACCATGAAAACAAATTCATACTTATCCAAAACCATCAATTTTAATGTGATACTACCCATAGGAATCTATTATAAGCAATTAAAACCCCAATTAATCCCATTCTAGGTATCCTAACTGACCATTACTACACCAATTTATTACAAATAACAAATAAATATGCATCATTTATAAAATATACATGCCCAAACTACAAAGAGTTAAAAGGACACCACTCATTCAAAAACTCCAATCGATCAGGCTATAATCGGAAGAAACTTGTAAATATGAAAAAATATTAAATTTTGTACACAAAAAATTGAAAATGATTAAATTATTAGAGAAACCAATAATAGTCACCCAGTGATGTCTAGACATACCCACTACTATATCCTTTAATTAATAGAATTGTGAACCAATAAGAATTGATAAATATCTCAGTTGGAGATGAAAATAAAGAGAGATAAATCTAGGGAACACCCACTATATTCTATCTAGAATGGATTAAATCTACTATTTTATACTTATTAATCCTGTTAATAATATTTTTCAAAATTATTAGAAATGTTTTATAACAATAATTTTTTTGATAATGAATTGTCTCATATGTATTTTCCTATACATATGGGTTTACACTTACATATCACTCCATAGTACCCTTATTTATCACAGCTCTATCATAGGAATGAACATCATGTATCAGGGAAATGATAGTTTTGTATCACTCTATGCCACAAATATGACTTTTTTATATCAGGGAAATAAACATTGTCAGCCATTATTGCAGAAATCACTAATACATATTAGTGAAGTAACCCAAATATATCATCCAATTTCTATTTTATTGAACCTTACATATCAAATTACCTTTATGATAAAAAATTTCCGTTATATATCATATTAAAATACACGGTACATTGTTAATTTTAACTACTCAAAAAACCTTACATATGGGGTCACCCTTATGAATTATATAACTCTAATATTCCAAGACAATACCATTTTTCAGACCATACATAGGTCACCCTTATGTTTCAGAGGGAATACCATGGTGAACTTCATTATTAAAAATTTACATATAACATGGGTTCGCAAAAATTAGAAAAAGTCAACCTAAAATAGTCAACCCTAAGTTATCATATTGAAACTCATAGTTACCATTATATATTTTTGGGTTAAATTTACATATCACAGGGAGGCTCAATACTTCACTAATTTTTCTTCATATGATAACACATAAAAATGATTGAGTTACTATACGTATTCCCATTGTTTAATATCATTATTTTTGTATTCATTCAAATTATATAGTATCTTACACATGTAACCTAAGTTAAAGTCATTTATCAACCCTAAAACATTAATACTTTACCATTTTTCCAACCATTCATAGGGATACTCTTCTTTTGGGTGTCCCTTATAAATCATCACCATTACATATGAATAACTATATACATGTGAATTTTATAATTTTTAACTTTTTTTATAATTTACAAAACCATTATAAATAGCCTATCATTCTAAAAATTAACCTACAATCATAATTCCATTTCTAAAAACAAACTTTAACCTACTTTCACAACTAATTTATGCCATGATAACCTGATGACTCCTAAGAATTAATCCCTAGCATAAAACACCTCTCTAATGTCAACAAGGTCTAAATTCACATGTTTGAACCATGATCCAAAAAAATAACAAGTCCCAAATACCTATTCCATTAAAATAGTTCAATTTCAAGGTTTTAGTCTTTCATAAGACGAACCTCACTATTGGGTGTAATTTTTTTTGTTAATTTCCTTCCAAATATTTTTATTTCAAAATTAAATATTTTATTTAGTGCTATTTTGAATGAGTTTTTTGGACTTAGTATTATGTTGTGTTTTTGTGATGGAATTATTTCAATTAGAGTGGTATCTATTTGGGATGTTTGTGTTTTTCCGAAGATTTATGTTTGGGTAGGTTTTTATTCTCTAGGATGATAATCATTTGTGGTATATAATTTAATGGTTTAGAGTATCTCAAACTGTTACATTTCACACTTCATGTATTGGAGGCATAAAAAGGAGGTTTTTATAAAAAATATGGAGTTACAAATGAAATTTATGTTAGTGGATTCAATTTATCATGGCACTATGTATTGTGACATAAAGAGTTTTTAGAGGAGATGGTTATTCTAAAGTATAGTGTCTTATTCCATGAATACATGATTCATAGAGAAGTTTATGTTTTCATTTTTAGGTGAGTATATGTGATATTTTCATGTCACTATTTTGAAGGTAATGTTCGGTTGTGGAGTGATTTATGTTAATAAAGACATAAGGGTATATGTCTTATAATTATGTAATTGAGTCGCTATGTCAATTCAATAAGAATCCATATTATCATATGCTAAAAAAGCGTGGTTAGACCATTACGGGAAGCATTATTTATTTTAGATTATAGGGTGTTTTATTATTATCTTAGATATTCTGGTTCTGCAGGGTCCTTGATAATTATCTTAAATGGTTTATGTTTTTAATGTTCAATGAAGGTTATTGATGAGTGACATTACTCAGTATGGAATCGTGTCCTAGGAGGTTGATTTTTACCTATACCTAAATAGTTACATTACACCATTATGTCTTTCATCACGTTGATTTTTTTTGGTATATGTAATGTTTCAATAGATATGGTTGAGGACCGTGCAATGATCTATGATGGTTTTAGTGTTATAGAATGATCCATTTTTCGAGACCAGAAATCTTGTTATTAATCTGGGATTTAATGTGGTTGGACTTATCTGATTTAGTGTATATTAAAACATGTTTTTTAGAATAGATTTTCATAGTGGCATGATAACCCCTATCAGACCACCATTCTTTTTCTTTACAATGTGACAATAAATTGGAGACTATAGTTAAATTTTACTTCTTTATCTAATTTCCTTAAAACACTGGGAAATAATTAGCACTTATTTATAGATCATTATACATTATTTAGTTGGTTTTAGTATTCATATTTAGTAGATAATCAAATTTGAGATCGAAGTTAATTTCCTTTCTTCTTTATATTTTTCATATTATTCCTTCTTCATAGGGGTGGATATTAATGTTTTCCTAATTTGGGTCTATTATTTATTAGTCATGGTTTTTATTGATACTAAATTCTTATAGGTTATTTTGTATCTTCCTTAGGTGTTCTTCATGGGGTTTTCTTATTATTTTAATTTTCTCATATAAATTGTTGAACCTTTTCTATAGGTTTGTGAATAAAAATATATTATTATTTATTATGTCTAAATATTGGAATTATCATTCTTTTTTTCTTTTTATATATGATATATATTAACATCATTTAGATAATTAATGTTACTAAATTAATTTTAAGGGAAGTTTATGAATAAAATGTTCTTAATGAAAATACACGATATTTTTTGTTTATTGGTTCTTCTCGATTAATACTTATGGCCATGATAAACATTATTTATTACTATTTTAATGTTTGAATCACCATCATTGAAAGGATAAAAACATAATTATGGTAATGAAATTGGTGATGTGTAAATTTGGTATTTTTATTAATTATATTTTTGTGTGTTATGATGAATGAATAAATAATTCTAACTCAAAAAAGTTGGTTTGAGGTGGTCTTAAATTATGATTCCTATTATATAATTATGTTGTATTGGATTTCAACATAAAAAACTAGACAATATTTTTTATATGGTAAAAAATTAGGGTAATGGTAATATAGAAATATAATATCTATGTTTATTCCTAATGTGTCCAATGAATACACATGTATGAATAAAGCATGATTTTTTATTACGATTTTCTACTGTAAGTATCACAAATATTCATTGGATTTTAATGTTTACTCATTTTTTGTCTTGGTGGTGAGTAGGGAGGGGTGATGGTTTGATATTTTTGTTGGATTAAATGATAGGGTTTATTCTGTGTATCATTATTCCAAGTTCTATGTGGTTGGTGAGATTGAAAGTGGGTGATTTTGTGTATAGGGTGGACTGATATTGTGATAGTGAGTTGGGATTAGTGTGGTGGTTGTTAGCATGAGTTTGTTTGGACATTAATGTTGTTTTAGGATAAGTTCATCTATTTTATGTCATAGTTTCTTGATAACATGGTTTTCTACTAAAATTATATTGCTCAATTAATGATTATGAAACATAGAAATGAGTTAATGGGTTAATAAGGTTTTGGAAAAATTTATTAATGGAATAAGTAAATTATATTTTTTAAGTGGAATGTAATTTTTTTTATCAGATAGAATAAATTTGATTAATGAATAATGAATAAATTATATAGGAATGTGGTTCAGTGAATGGTTTAATAATAAATATGGCTGGATGAGTGTAATGTGACTGGTAATGGTAAATATATATATCATAAAAATAATATTATAAAATATAAATTTTGGTATATTAAAGATGAATGAAATATGAAGTTAATAATATTTTGATATATATTCTATATAATTAGATGGAGTTATATTGTGTCATAGTAATGGAAATTGTTTTTAGAAAATTGTAGTGATAGTGCAGTGGTTATTGTGCATAATGGTAGTGGTGTTTTGGAAAGAACATGAGGTGAAATAAATATTAAATACAAAATTAATAAATCATTATAGATTAATATTTAATACACCCCATAAAATTGAACACTGCAGAACCATAATGGATTATTGTCATTAAATACTCGATATATGATCATCTTATTTCATGAATGATCGTCATCATCTCCCACAAAGTTTTTCCCACATTTTACACTTATCAAAGATTCCCTATTTAAAAATATTCCTAATAACCTATGGAAAAGAAACATAAAAAATGATGAGTTCATATGATGAGTATGGGTAATCATGAGAGATATTAGTTAGTGATCATATATAAGAATAACTTGAGAATAATTTTATGATAATATGATCTCATAATTTGAAAATTACACCCACAATTCATAAATCAGAATAATGGTATAAGGTTATGTAAGATCATAAAACATGAATCATATAATAATAAAAGACAATGATCCATGAGATCATTTCAAAAGGATAAGAACATGTCATAGAGAGTTTTATAATAATTTTGGAAAATTCATAAACCAATAAATCTAATATCAATACTAACCACCAAGACATTCTTTACATGTTAGGTTTGGTTCAACCACTGGTGAATTCGTGAACAAATTTCACTCAAAAGTAAATGGACTCAATTGGTCACATGAACTTAGGCACACCTCCCCATATGCTGGTGGCTATCTAATAGAAGTAAGGGTCCATGGTGGAATATGGGGGGACTATACCCTCCTGATCAGATTATATCATAGTGGAATAATCATATATATCAGTACAAGAATCATAAACGATAATTGGTCAGTGGAGGTATACTCATCCATCACATAAATAACCATGTAATTGCATATATAAATTTAATATAAAAAATGATGATCATGGAATGAAATAAAAAATAAATATAGGGGGATCAGACACTAAGAAATTTAGTTATTTCCGACGAGCAAATGACCAATAGAAAATAGTACATTTCTCATTAGTATTTGCGGGGGAATTAATATTCCATAAAAAATAATGATTAAATGCGATCGAATAATCATTCCATGACAAATAGATTTGGTGGGAATTCCCACTACACATTGCTATAAGTAGTCAGGAAGGGTATTTACGAAGGATTTTGGTATCTGTTTCAAATACTCATTGGATCAGTATTATTTGTGGCAGAAATTAATTTCAATAATAAATAGTTGTGAAAAAAACTATTTGCGATGGAATTAATTCCATCATAAATAAATTTAATTTATTCTACATGGAAACCTTTATTCTTCCACCTCCCATTCTTCCTGTCTCCCATAGAACAGTATTTCCTTACTTGGTGCTGCCCGGAGACCACTGTAGACTCTGTTTCAAATTATTTTTTTGCATATCTGTGTTTGAATCTTCATTATACAAGTTTCTTTGTCTTTAATTTCAATATTTTTGAGTTTTATACCTTATATTAATTTTTAATTTTGGAAAACCAAGGTTTAATATTCTATATGTTTATCAATCCTATTATGTTATTTAAGATTGAATTTTTTTTCTATATTTTCATATTGATTTGGTGATAAAGACCCCATTTCCATAGATTTTTTATAGATTTGGGTATGACTCTCTATGGTACAGTTTCCTTTGTCATAAATTTAAATATTTTGGAGTTTTACAACATTTATTTGTTTTTTTCATTTTATAAAACCTTGGTTTAATAGTTTATATATTTATAAAATATGATCTTTTATTTAATATAGATAAAAAATTAATCAATATTTTCATATTGATCTGGAATGTAAAATTTATTTTAATTGATTTTTAATTATTTTTATAGTTTTGAATTTTTTATTATATGTGTTGTTATATATATATATATATATATATTAGTGTTTGAATATTTATCTATATATTTAAAATATCATGTGTGATTTTATAAATATATATGTAGACATTTTTATATATAATCATATATGTGATTTTATTAAGAAGTGTGAATATATATATATATATATATATGTGTGTGTGTGTGTGTGTGCATAAATATATGTTATCTTATATATGTTTGTATATATAAATTAATAAATATATGAACATATGCAATATTATATATATATATATAAATTAGATATGTATACTGGTTTTAAAAAATTATGAAAATATATATGATGTATTTATATTAATTAAGAAATATATATATATATATATATATATTATCTTATGAAAATAAAAATATAAATGTTTCAAAAAAACATGTACGGTTATTGATAAATAAATATATATATATATATATGTATCAGTTTGAGAAAAAGAACAGGTAATGTTTTTTATATATATATTTGTGCGCGCACACACACATATGTTTTATATAAAAAATCATTAAAAATTTGTTTAGTGAAAAAACAACAAAACTTTAAAATACATAATATTTATAAAAAAACTTGGTAATAATAATGAGGATAATTTGTTTGTAATACTTTGTAAAAAATATAACAAATACAATCCATATTAATAATTCATAATTTTTATTAATTATTACAAAGGTAGTAATCATTTAAACAATTTATAATATTTAATAATTAATGAGTCATTATTATTAATAAATTATAAATCATAGTGATAATTATAAAATAATAAAAACAATTTGTAAAAAAAACAAAAATTATAAATTCACATTAATTCATATACATGTTGTATTAATTAAAATAATTTGTATTAATAATTCATAAAATTATTACCCTCGCATGCAATGTCACTAAACAACCGATGCTCACAAATGTTATGTTGCACCAAGTGTAAACCCCATATCTTGGACCCAACAACAATCTCTGAATTATTATATGATACATAGTTTGAATGATATATTAAAATTTTAAAATAATGTATAACAACAATATTAAATGATTTACCCTCGTGTGCAATGTCACTAAACACCCAACAATCATAAATGTTATCTTATACCTATGGTAAACCCCACATTATGGACCCAATATAATATCTAATTTATCATATGATATATATTTTGAAAAATATGTTAAATTTTAATTATAAATTATAATAAAAATATTAAATGAATTACTCTCGCATGCAATGTCAATAAAAAACCGACACTCACAAATATTATGTTGCACCTAGGGTAAACCCTATATCTCAGACCCAACGGTGATCTATGATTTATCATATGAGACACTGTTTGAAATATAAATTAATTTTTTATAATAAATTATAATAAAAACCTTAAATTAATTACCCTCTCCAACAATGTAACTAAATACCTAATGCATACAAATGTAATGTCGCATCTAGGGTAAACCCCATATCTCATACCCAACAATGATCTGCAATTTATCATATAAGACACCATTGGAGAGATATTCTATTATTTTAAAAAAATAGAATATATATTATATAATATTTTTAATAATTTTATTTTATCTGCATTGAACCTCTATGGGCCCGTAATCTAGTGTTAACATACTACATCACTCTCCTCATATTCCATAGAATATTTCAAGATGGTAAAATATAATAATAAGTTGAATCTAGTCAAATTGATCTTTAATAATTATTCTTATTCCTATTTTTTTTAGATAACCATGGAATCCGAAAGTAGACACCAATATCTATTACGTGACATTGAAAAAATCCAAATGGATATAGTTTAAATCTTGTCTATGTTGAAGGTGGTGAAACCTTTATATCATTTACGTCATCGAATTCAGAATTTTTCCCTAAAGGATAAATTAAATATTTGTGTCATAAATATGATATTAGAACATTTGAAATATTTTAAAATGTTAGGATTCATCTATATTGTTCTGGTTTTCGTAAAGATTTTAGTTTTTCGAATCAACATGGTAAAAAAATTTGTATAAAATAATTTTTTTGGTTCTAAATCCATCACTTTAGAATTTAATACATGAGGAAGCTAGTATGTCAATTTCTTGAAACTACAACTGAGAATGATATTCCAAATCTTGAATCAAAACCTTCTCAGTTCTAAATTTTCTTGAAATTCGTTGAGGAGACCATATATTCGGGATGCCAAATGAGAAAACATGAAGCTGTTACAAAATTTATGGCTATTAAATCATATTTTTGAATGTTTAATAGTTCATTTGATTAGATTTAATATTTGGTTAAATAAATTTCTCCTGGAAAAAATATATTACCTACAAGTTTCAATGGAAGTAAAGGTTGGTTCATAATTTGGGTCTAATTCATCGGAATATCCATACATATTCAAATTATTGAAACTTATATTATAGTGATTATGAATCTTTGGTTAATTTTCCAACATTTGGAGAGTTGAGGTATAAAGAGGCATAATAAGGAAAGTATAGAGTTACCATGAAACAGTTGAGATATTTTCCAATTACACCTCATTTACAACATTTATTTATGTCTCACAACACATCTAGAATGATGATATGGCATAAATCAAATATTTCCATCATAGAAAGATTAATTCATCCAAGTAATGGTGATTCATGGAAAATGTTTGATCAGACACATCCATATTTTGCTTCAAAACCTCATAAAATACGGTTGGGCCATTCTACTAATGGGTTTTCATATCTGGTGCTTCTAGCAGTGAATATTCTTGTTGTCCTGTTTTCATTACTCCTTATAACATTCCTCCTTGGATGTGGATAAAGGAAACATATATATATATATATATATATTTTATGCTATTGATTCTAGGGAATTGAAAGAAGAATATTGATGTTTTTTTGAAGCCACCAATTGATGAGTTAATTTTTTTATGGAACAATGCTGTGACTACCATTGATATGACTACATATCCAAATTTTCTAATGATGTTTTCATTAATATGGATGATCAGTGACTTTACGACGTATGGTATCTTATTTTGATAGATCACACATGGACTAAAATAATGTATGTACTTCATGGCTGTGAACAAAGGTTCTATGCTTGGTAATGGGAGAAAGGATAGTTATTTTGACTATCATTGGAGATTTCATCCCATGGACAACCCTTTTTGAAGGAACAAAAATAATTTAATGAATGGTTTAATTGAAACAGACACACCTATATCAGTTCGGTTAGGTAATCTAGTAAAATATATTTTCTTTTAATTACCTCATGTTACTTTTTGACCAACCATAAATGACAAAAAGATCAATGTTTTTGGGAGATATTGCAATTGGATAAAGTGGATTATTTTTCTAGACCTTCCTTATTGGTCTGATTTATTGTTCTGTCACATGTTATATGTAATTCCTATTGCGAAGAAAGTTTTTTATAAAATGTTTTAAACTGTGTTATTCACACCTAGTAAGACCAAAGATAATGTAAAGGCAGGGTTAGATTTTTTTTTTGTAGATTTATAGATTTCCGGAACTTCTATTATTTTAAGATGAAAGATCACAATGATTAATGAATCCAAAATCATCTTACTCACTTAGTAAAGAAACCCAATTTTTATTATTTTTATGGGTTAGATATTTAGAGCTACCAGATGGTTATGCTTTTAATTTGTCTTGTTGTATCAGAAATGGATATTTTATATGGTGAGAAAGCCATGACTGTGATGTTATAATTGAAATTTTATTTCCTGTTGGTCTTAGAAGGATGCTAAATTCTTCAATATGGGATGTTTTGATAGAAAAATCATATTTTTTCCAACATATTTTTATGGAAACATTGGATTATAATTTATAAATTTTGCTAGAAAAAGATTTTGTTTTAATTTAATGTAAATTGGATAAAATATTCCCAACATGAATTTTTTATTCTATATAACATTTAATATTGAATTTTCCATATAAAAATAAATTTGGAGGGATGGTATAATTTCGATGGATGATTCCATTTAAGAGGGGTATGAAAAAATTAAAGAATAAAGTACATAACAAAACAACAGTTGAAGGGTTGATTGTAGAAATATACTTGTAGAAAAAAATTTCAATTTTTTACTCATAATATTTTCAGTTCGAATATCATTGAAAACATAATTTCATGGGTTTTAATGAGAAAAATTTTGATTATTTCATGAGACATCATTTTTCAGTTTTCAATCAGATCAAGCTTGGTTTTGGTGGTTATCACGAGTGATTGAATACAGATGAATAACATCATAGAGATCATACTTATGTTCTGCTAAATTGTGAAGAAATAAAACGATTTGTGAAATAAGTACTACTTTTTTATTATTTAATTAAATATTTATAAAATATAAAATTAATTACATTAAATTTTTTAGACTATATGATGACCATATCAAAAAAAATTATACAAATTACATTTTCTACTATTAAAAACTATTGGAAATAAAAATTTTCATATCGGTTTAAAAGGCTCTTAAGATAAGTTTCTTTCGATTGAATATTATATCAATTATTCAATGATATATATTATTAATAATTTTTATTGTTTACAAGTAACAAAGAATGAAAATAAAATTGACACTCAATTATGTATGCTCAAAAACCCTATATCGAAATTGGTAAAATATTATAATGGGTACGTGGGAAATGGATTTCGTTTCAATACACACATATATGATGAATCAATGAATTAAATGAAAAGTGGTATTATTTTGAAAGGATACCATAATAAAGAATGTGAATATGAATTTTATCTTATACTATATTAAATAATTGATTCCCGTTATCGGGGACCAAATTATGTTACAATGTTTAAATGTCATTGGTTTGATACTGATTGGGGGTTATGAATTCATCCACGACATTGAGTGGTTGAAATTAAATATAACAGTCTTCTTGCATCAAATGAACCACTTATGTTTGAACATCAAGAACATAAAGTTTACAATGAAAATTACTATTTTTGTTTTGAGATATTTGACGGACTGGTGGAGTGTGATAAAAATGAAATCACTTGAAAATATCTTTATTGAAAATGAAAATGGTTTTTTGGAAGTGAAACATGTTTAATTTTTTCAAGAAACAACCCAAAATATTTATATTTCCTAACGAGATATAAACATCGATGATGAAACCCCCCCAGTTAAGGGCTGATGATATAGATAATGTTCATGAAGTAATACGGGATAATGAAACTAAAATTCATATAGACGTTGACAATGAGGAAGATGAGGATGAATACATTGATGTCAATAAAAAAAGTGATGAATATTAAGATAGTTTTATTATATTCAGGTATTTAGTTATATGTAATTATTACATTCTAATATTTATTAGTGTTTTAAATTTATAATTTGTATTATCAATCTATTATATGAAACATTATTTTATTATGATATTTATTATTTTTTTATATATCATATATGTATTAAGAATTTATTACTGGTGAGAATATTGTTTTCATTTGGTTGGAGATGATATTGACAATCTATTACATTATATCACTGATGCCATACATCCTTTAGATGATCTCGATTCAGCTCCTCCTCCACAAGATACTGTTTCTACTAGGAGGGGACATGGTCTTTCTCGATTACTGATTCATGATCCTATTCCAAAGGGATGACCAACTTTTTATTTTCTTCCTCATTTATATAGGTATGTTTAATTGTTTTTGATTTTTATTTTATATAAACTATGTTTTGTAATTATGATACTAATTTTATGATTATATATTTGTTTCAATTTTCATAGTTTTTCTCATTTAGACATTGGGCAGGTTGGTGCGATTCTGAGAAATTATTTTTTCGAGCCATGAGTTTTATGGGAACTAGAACCCATCATCATCCATGACCAGATGTTCGACCATTGGACTGTATGTTATTAAATAATATAAACTTTTTCAAGATTTATTTAATTAAGAACATATTTTTTTAATTATCTTGCAGAGTTTATCTTCTCTAATTTCTGATATCCAGAGAGGTCCTATCTGAGAGGCATTGGATACATTTATACATGAGTGCTTTAGTATGTTTCTATACAACATCAGATATCAGTCAATTGATAAAAATTGTGTTTCCATTTTTTATCAGTCTTGCATTTCCCATCATCCTGAAAATATATCAGCTCAGGTATTGGATGGGTTTTTCTCTTTCTAGATATGAGAGACTTTTAGGAGGATATTATCAGCTGGATGTTAGGGCCAGAGGAGGAAAGAGGTCAACCATAGGATCAGGAGTTGTACATTTGGCATACATATATGACATATGGTAACTGGTATGATTTATTAATGTATATATATATTAACTATAACATGTTTTTTATATTATACATTCTTCTATTGACCCATCTATTATGGAGTTTGATTTTTATAAGAAAATGTATATTGATCCTCACATTAGAGAAGTTGTAGGCGAATGAAAACAACGTATTATTGTTAATGATTTTGTTTAAAATTAACATGAATATTAATTTTATTGTTATTATAATTTTTCATTATATTTGGAGGAAGCATATGAGGATGTGACTTCTCATTAACAGGAGATTCATGTTGAGACTAAATAAGATATCACTTCTAATTTGGGTTTCAAGGAGGGATCATTGATACAGGTGACTGTGCAGGGTGTCAAGAAAGGTCGAGTGATTGATATTGGTTCTCCACTCACACCTTTGAGTTATTTTGGTACATAAGTGCCGACACCAGTGAGCATAAAAGAGTATCGAGAAGAGTCTTTGTAGACACCATCATTCAATGAATCGTATGAGGAGAAGTCAAGAGATCAATATTATATGATACATTAGATGTAGAAGGAGAGGGAGGAGGAGCATGAGATGTAGCGTTTGAGAGGTGAGAAGAGGCTGGAGTATGTGAGGTGACTTATGTGTGGGATTGGTATGGAGATTCCTCCCCTTGGTCTATCGAGTGATCCTCCCTTGGTCTTTTGAGTGATCCTCCTCCACCGGATGATAGTAGACGATTTATGAAGCTTTATGACTTTTTTTTGTAATTTGGTATGAGAGACATGTTATTTTGTAACTGATGTATAACTTTTATTTCTATATTAATTTGTGAAATTTTTGGTATTTCTTTTAAAATATTGGTATATTTTTAAATTTGTTTTAATGTTTTTAACGTATTTTAATTAATATTAGGTTTTTAATTATTCTTAAATATATGTATATTTTTTATTATTTTTCTATATATTTAATATGTTAATTAATTTCAATAATTTTATTTATTTTTTAGTATTTTTTTTATATTATTTATTTTAATATTTAAATTTTTTTAAATATATTTATAATTAAATTTATTATTGATTTTATTTTATAATTTTTCAAATAGTTTTAAATTTTTTTTTGGAAAAATTTATTATTTGTGATGGATGAAACCATCTGTCACAAATAAAATTTTGTGATGGATCACATTTTTCAATGGATAATTAATACAAGTTATTTAAAACCATTATGGAAATATTTTGAGTTGGACCCTTTATCCATTGCAAATAAATATTATTTGTGGTGAATTGTTTTAAATTAACACATTTGCAAGTCCATCATCTGTGATGGGGTATTTGTCATGGACTCCCATCGCAAATGACATTTTACGATAAGAGTCAATTGAAAAAACTCTATCGAAATTACCTTAGATTAATATTTTGAGAGAAGTAGGATTATAAAACATGCTATACAAAAATAAACAACAACCTAAGGCTATATATAATCGCATCTCAAGCAGAGGCTCAATCATCTACCCCAATTATTTCAAAAAATGTTTTGATACCCTTGGAGGGGTGAATCAGGGTATGGATATTCTTTTTAAAATTCATCCTACCCTAATAGATATTAACCTATTTATTATAAGGGACACTTCATTTTCTCTTTAGAATTTCTGTTGATTTTATCCCCTCCATCTTTATATAATTATTATGCATAGAATGTAAATTAAGAGAAAAATAATAAGGAAATTAAATTTTTTACTTGGTTCGCCATCACTGGGATACATCCAATTATCATACAAAAATAATGTACCAATGTACCAAATAAAATAAATCTCACTCTCAATACTAGGTTTGGGATAGATTGATTCTATACCCAGGCCCTCTACCTTAAAATATTTTGGGATGGCTCACTACATCCCAAGTGTTGATCCCTTGATATTTTTTTCATTGGATCACTACTTATGGAATGTATCACCATAATCCTCTTCCATTTATCACTGCTCCAGAAAGGTTTCATAAATAGTTTATACACATTTATGTACCTTCAATAGAAATACTTAATGCCACCTAAATTGTAGGTAGATGCACAGTTGATGATATTTCTAGGATCCTAATTCATTTATGCAAGAAAAACAAGGATGCAACACTTTAACTTCCCATAAAACAAAAACAGACAAATCCTTATGGTAGACACAACAATTACATCATCTTTGGATCCTGAAAGAACATCAAGATATTCTAATTCGTCCTTTTACAACATTTAATGTAGTAGGGAATAAAATCCTTCTACAAATATAGTTTGGTGGTGTAGATCCTTTGTCTTCTATTTGATATTTATTTTCCTAATGGAGTGACCTGTCAAAAAATATTTTATTTATTCTAGGTACTAATTTTTACCCTTCAAGAACACCTTCCACCCCATAGCACATGTTCTTCACGAAACACATTTTTTTCATACTTCTTTCACTTTGTAGGATTCCCTTGGTTCCTGGACGGTTGGAAACACATGATCCCCTTTTCCATTGTGATTTACAATGCACTTTAGACAAACCTCTACAATCTTCACTTCCTTTTCCGGTTATATCCTTCACAAAATCAACTCCCTCTACGAACAAAAAACCTTCACAAACCACTTTTATCATGGAATACTTCTCAGAAAACCTCCACCATGAACAAATTTCAGACTTGGGAGAACTATTCATATGATATTCCTCTCTATTGAAATTATATCACATTAATAATGTAATTAGGGGACCTTTATATAGGCATGGAAATCCCACAAAAACTTTTTATAAAAATTAAAATAGAATCCTTTGTGAATTTGATATCACTATGTACTATACTTACTATAAATTTCTCATATAGTATTTATTCATTTGTGTAACCCTTTAAAACATGGTCCTCCCAAAAGAACAACATGCCTACCACGAACCAATCTTTCTATGTGCTTCACATAGTTAATAACAATTGATGGTGGCCTTTATTCACCACCTTCATTCACAAACAACGTACTCCCCTATATACTTCCTCTACGGTTAGAAAATCATCTCTTTTAATTCCACAAAATCCATTATTTCCTTTTCAATCTACAAGATCTGAAGATTATTTAACATTTTTTAACTCTTTTTGATGCTCTATAGTTCTCCTAAAATACTAAGCAGAATGTTTTCAACAATATTTTTCAAAAAACAAAAACTACCTAAAAACACCAGAATGCAACCTTGAGGGGTATTTTGTTCCAACAATCTCCCCTTTGGGCATGTTGAAAACACATTAAATTGGGAAAATTATTTAACCATAAATTTTCATCCTTCAATTTTAGATAGCGATTAAAAATTTACCCAACACCAATTCTTAGCCTACATTATCCATGAATATCCTGAGAAATAAGATTATAATAAATTGTTCATAAATGAAACACTTTATTACAACAATAGTCGACTTCTTTCCTCATGAACATTATCTTTCATGATTTATAAACATTGATCAGTAATATTAGGATCTTTAGATTTAAAACTCCCCTTAATTTTATGACCCCCAATAGATTTTTCCCACTGTCTTGATAAAAAATATTTTATCCCCATTTATCAATGAACCAAAAATTCTCTCCTTTGGGGCTAAAAATTGTAAATAATGAATATCATCACATAAGGGAAAAACACACCATACCTTTTGGAGAGGGGGTACCACATCTACACTTTTGAAGGACCCCGGGACACCCTGAGAGGGGAGGGGTGAATCAGGGTGACCAATTTTTCTTTTAATGTGATGGATCTTGTTCCCATGTTTGAAGTAACTTGTTGAAACTGTATGATTATTATGATTAGAAAGAAAACATTCACATGCACAGAGGAGACACAAACCTTTTTGCTTGGTTCACCACTAAGGGCTACGTCCAAGGAGCATACGCCGACATGCTGTCAGTCGTACCAAAATCCACTATGCTTAACTAGCTGTAGATTACAAAGGTTCGGGTACAGACACTCTGTCCCAGGCTCACTACCTTTACAATTGTTCAGTGATAGCTCACTGTGTCCCTCGGGTCACTCCCGTTGACTCCCCCTAGCTCACTGCCGTTGGTGAAATCTCACTCAGTTTATAGACGTGAAGGTCTCTTCATCATTTGCATAAGAATGAATCCTTTGTTGTATGTAGATGATCTATTGAATTCCGATTCTCACCAGATGCAGAATATCACTTTTCCTCGAATGTATCGGGTAGTCTCCCGGCTTTCGTGCAGCTCCAAACAGGCCGGCGGGCTTTAGCAAAACCTGGCGTGTTTCTCCAAGCCGGACGCGCAAGTCCCAATACGGCGCGCAAGTCCAGACTGGCGCACAAGTGTCACCAACGCACCTGTGCGACACTTCCTTCCCCAACAACAAACTTGCGTGGTCCACTTCCTTTCTCTCCCAAACCGCCTTGGGCGCTCAACAGACAACCGGCGCGCAAGCTCTACTTGCGCGACCAAACTACCACCTGCGCGGCTCAACCACCTGCGCGACGAGAGCTCGAACAATCTCCAAGTCTCGAACTCCGTGGGAAATGAAGAGGGGTGGTCCATTATTTATAGGCAAACTGGACCCCCTGTGCGGAGGCGCGCAAGTCCCTCAGCGGCGCGCAAGTCTTGTCTCCAGTAACCTCTGTCGCGCAACTCCCTTGCACGACCCAACCAATACTTGAGAGACCTTCTTTCCTTAGCCAAATTTTGAAGTTCTGATCCTCAAAAAAATATGGCGCGCAAGTCTTTTATCCTCCAAGAGCTCGGCGCGCAAGTAACTTTGCCAAAAACAGTTTACTTTATTGGCCGATTTTCAGGCCCAAAAATTTGGCAAACACTGCGAAATGGTGCCACCTTCACTACTGTTTTCTGCTTGAACGGTATGATCTCTTTGTTGGTACACATCCTGAACATCCACTGAGGATCGAAAACAAACACAAACCATACGCCAAATCATGCTTTAAAGACCCTGGTTCCAACAATCTCCCCCTTTGGGATTGTTGGCAATCAGAATAAATTCAATAGATCTCCAACCATGAGCAAACCCAAACCGCAAGAATCAACTCAGCCAACACTCTAAGTCTACGTGAGCAATGCTCGGTGTAGAAAACAAGAGAGGAAGCTTTAATTGGGTTCCAGTGTTTTGAAATTCTCCATGAAGCCCGATTGTATCCTTCTTATACTTCTCATCACATAAGTATTTGTTGCATTGAATTTATTCCTTTCTCCCCCATTGACAATAAAACCAAAGACTGATAAGTTTTTCAATGTTCAGCTCAAGCCATACTCACCCTGGATAGTATCTCCCCCATAAACCTGCATCACAACCATAAGCAGATAAAAACAGTTATAACAAATGGGGAGAGGGGATTTCCGGAGCCTCCTTATGCAGTAGGAGGTGGTTGAACACCGAGGGTCAACCGATTCTTCTCAAACATAGCCGCGGACAATGGATTGGTCAGAATATCTGCCACTTTCTCTTCAGTTCCAACATGATCCATTCTAATCACGCATTGTTAAACCTTTTCTTTGATAAAATGATACCGTATTTCAATATGTTTTGTACGAGAATGCTGAACCGGATTTTTTGTAAGATCAATTGCGCTTTTGTTATCACAATAAATCACCATTGGTTGCTGCACCTTATCACCAATATATGTTAGTTTCTGCTTCATCCAAAGCTGTTGAGTGCATGCCTTTGTGGAAGAGATATAATCAGCTTCAGCAGTACTAAGATAATTACTTTCTTGTTTCTTTCTCAACCAGCCAACACATTTCTACCCAATATAGAAAGCTCCACCACTAGTGGACTTTCTGTCTACCACATCACCAGCCCAGTCAGCATCAGAAAATGCGGATAATTCACTGTCCCTACCTGCAGAAAAAATAACCCAAATTATGTGTACCTTGAATGTACCTCATGATTCTTTTTACTGCCGCCATATGTTCCTCTTTTGGATTACTCTGAAAGCGAGCCGCAAGGCATGTGGCAAAGACAATATCTGGCCTTGTCGCTGTCAGATACAGTAGACTTCCAATGATCCTCCTGTACATGGTGGGATGAACAGATTCCCAATCCTCATGCTTTCCAAGTTTAGTTCCAACTGCAATTGGAGTTGACATTGGTTTGGAGTCTTGCATATTGAACTTCTTCAGTAGCTCTCTTGCATACTTTTCCTGATAAATGAAAGTGTATTCCTTCTTTTGAATCACCTGCAGCCCCATGAAATATGTGATCTCCCCAATCATAGACATTTCAAATTCTGATTTCATGTGGTTGGCAAATTCATCCACTGATTTCTGCCTATTGCCACCAATTATGATATCATCAACGTAGAAAAGAACCATGAATTGATCTTTTGGAGAATTCATCACATAGAGATTGTGATCAACTCCTCCTCTTTTGAATTCCAACCTCTTGAGATAATAATCTAGCCATGAGTACCACGCCCGTGGTGCCTGCTTCAAACCATAAAGAGCTTTCTTTAGTTTGCAGACCTTTGATTCATCAGTATCCAAAAAAAAGCCCACTGGTTGTTCAATATAGACTTCTTTTTCAAGTACACCATTCAAGAATGCTCTCTTGACATCCATTTGATATACTTTATATCCTCTTTGGAGTGCCATGGCAAGGAAAAGCCTGATTGACTCCAGTCTAGCTACTGGAGCAAAGGTTTCTTCAACATCAATCCCTTTAATCTGGGAGTACCCTTTACATACCAGTCTTTCCTTGTTTCTGATAACACTTCCATTCTCATCAAACTTATTTTTGAAGATCCATTTGGTACCAATCACATTGTGACCTTCGGGTCTCTGGACAAGATCCCATGTCCGATTCTTTTCAATCTGATCTAATTCTTCATTCATGGGTTTTACCCAGGATTCATCCTTTGTAGCTTCTTCAAATGAGGATGGCTCCATAATAGAAAGAAATGTAGATTGCGTGTTATTCCTCATCCTCCATGTTTGAGTGGATGCACTCTTGTCCCCAAATATGTTGGATGGATCAATCTCAGCTCTTCGAACTCTCCTGCAAGGTTCAGTAGCATTTTCTTCATCCATAGTTTCTTTTTCAGATTCTTCTTCTGAGTCAACATCATGATGTGAATGCTGAGTGTTTTGAACAACTTCATCTATTTCTCCACATGTATTTTCTTCACGTTCACATTCTTCCTGACTTTCTATCACATCATCATATGACATCCTTGAAGCATTTTTGGTTTTCTCTTCAATTATCTTAACATCACTGCTTTCCACAATTCTTCCCAAATGCTTTTTGAAACATTTGTAGGCTTTGCTGTTCATTGAGTAACCAAGGAAAATTCCTTCATCTGCATTGTCTCCATATTTCCCTTGATTTCCTTCTTTGTTCCTGATGAAGAATTTACTCCCAAAGACAAGAAAGTATTTTAGAGAAGGCTTCCATCCATGCCACAATTCATACGGTGTCTTTGTCTCACCCATATAAAGTCCTGTTCGAATCAGAATTTACACTGCAGCTTGAACAACCTCTTTCCAGTAATGTCGTGGAATACGACTCTCAATAAACATTGTTCGTTCCATGTTGTTCACCTGTCGATTCCTATGTTCAACAACTCCATTTTGTTTTGGAGTTCTCACAGCAGCTACCTCATGCTGTATCCCATGCTTCTCTAGATAATTCTCAAATTCAATAGACGTGTATTCTCCTCCATTGTCAGATCGCAACTATTTGATTGTTCGTCCAATATCATTCTCAGCGATTCGCCGATATGTTTTCATGCAGTCAAGGACTTGTCGTTTCCTGTCAATGACCATCACACATGCCATTCTACTGTAATCATCTATGAAAAGGACAAAGTACCTTTCTCCATGTGTTCCGGCAACAGTTATTGGACCACAAACATCTGTATGAATCAGATCAAGAAGGTGAGACACCCTTTTCTTCTTTGGCCGATATGAACTGCAGACCAGCTTCCCATGAATACAAGCATCACAAGATTTTTCACGCTCATGCTTCAGGTTGGGAATGCCCATGAAAATTCTCAATTTTGATATTTTCTCCATGTCTTTTTGATTGATGTGTCCCAATCTCCGATGCCAGAAATTGTTTTCTTCTTCAACAGTCATGTAACATTCATTTTCTTCACTATCAACCTGATACAAGTTGTCTTCTGTTCTGTATCCCTTCATAAGTGAATTGCTGGTTTTTCAATTGATAGTGCAGCCTTTCTGATTAAAAGTAAATATAAGTCCTGAGTCACAGAGTTGACTCACGTTGAGGAGATTATGACGTAGGCCGTCTACGTAAAGGACTTCAGTCTTCTTTAGTTCTCCATTAGATAATTTGGTACTTCCACTCCCTTTGATATTCAGAGCCCCATAATTACCAAATCTTACTGTACCATCAACATTTTTTATGATGTTCAATAGTAGACCGGCCTTACCTGTCATATGAGATGAACAACCGCTATCCAGAATCCAGGTACTGTTGTTCTTTGTATCTTTGAGGGATACCTCTGCAAGGTTCGATTTCTCAATCTTCATCCTTTCCTTCCATGAGACATTAGATTGAGTATATAGAACTGATGGGCTTTCTACTATCTCTTCCGTATACCCAGGTTCTTCATAGTCAAAGTCTTCTTTGAGAGGTGAGAACCTGTTTGAAAGAGAAACACTATCTTGCTGACAAGACTTGACCTGTCTTGAACTTCGGTATGAGGTGTCTATGTCCCTTCTCTGCCGGCAATTAACGGCCATATGACCAAAGTTAGAACAACAAAAACAATATCCATAGATATTATTTATTCTATAAGAATTAGGATATGAAATTTTTCTCCTTTGTTGAGAATATATATTTTCTCCATTCAGATAGCTTCTTGCCTCTTCACAATAATACATGGTATGGCCCAGATAGCCACAAAACTGACACTTCATGAGAGGAAATGACTTCTCACTTGAATTTCTCCTTATTCCTTATTCCTTGGGAGAATAGTAAGACTGTCTATCATTTTTGAAAGTTTGAGGATAATTTTCATGTCTCCTTTTAGTTTGGATTGAGGGTTCATTTTTCAGAACTCTAGGCAACATTTCAACATGTTCAACTTTCATCTTATCTTTCTTTTGGATCTTTTCACTTCCAGCAGTTGATGTCTCAGCCACACATCCAATTACAATCTTTCCCATGCAAGATGGTCTTTTATCACTCAAGATTTCTCCAACCTCATCTTAACCACACTTGGCTCTTGCTAGTAATTCTTCATATGAGAATGTTCCAAACTGTATTTTCTTCCTTGATTCCTTTGGAACTGATTCAGTCTCCAGTTTACTCCTTAAAGTAACTACTTCCTCCTCAAGACCCTCATCAGTCTTGGATTTTTCATCTAGTCTGGATGTGAGGTCATTGATAACCTTTGCCTGCTCTTCAATTCACAGCTTCAGATCAACTACATCATCATTGCTTTTAATTATTTTAGACTGTACCTTCACAAATTCTTCCAGTCGTTCAATTTCAGCTTCAAGTTGATCAACGTATTCAGTTGATTCTTCTACAATTGATTTCCACTTATTGCAGCTCTTACATTTAATCTTAAGCTTACTAACTGCATCCTTAAGTTTCACCTTAGGATCTACACAAGTTCTCAGTTGTTTTTCTCCATCAGTATCTTTTGACTTTTCAACAGTGGCCATCATAGAAGCATGGTTCCCAGTTTTAAATTCTGGTTCTTCTTCATCACATAATTCATTATCTTCTTCTTCCTCTTCACATACAAAACTCTTCCTTTGCATTTTCTTACCAGATTTGAAGTATCCCTTTTTGAAGAACCTTCTATGAGGCTTCTTGAAGTTTTCATCTTCACTGTCATCATCATTGATATTCTTCAAGCACTGAGAGGCAATGTGCCCAACTTTTTCACAACGGAAACATGTGATAGGTAACTTCCCTTTGAATTTCCCTTTCCCCTTCTGGAACTTCTTTGCAATGAGAGAAAGAATTTCATTCTCTTCATCATCATCACCTCTACTATCCTTTGAGATTTTCAATTTATCCATGGGCTTGAATTCCATTTCCTTGCTCACCTGAGTCGTAGCATCTTCTGGTTTGACTCTCATTTCATATGCTACCAAGCTGCTCAGTAGATCATCTAGAGAAAGTTTGGAAAGATCTCTTTCCTAAAGGGCTGACACCTTCGCATTATACAGAGGTGTAAGTCTTCTTAATATTTTCTTTACAATATCAATATCTTTTATTTCTTCGCCTAGACCCTGAATTTCTCCAACCACTTCAGTAATTCGATTGAAGAAAGAGTCTGCATTATCGTCTGGATGCATATTCAGATCATCAAACTGATTGTGTAGCACTTGTAGTTTCGCCTCCTTCACTTTGCTATCTCCTTCATAAATATTCTCAAGTTTATCCCACATGGATTTTGATGAGGTGAAATTCATCACCTTCAGGTAGATCTGATCAGAAAGGGCTGCAGTGAGAGCATTCTGTGCTTTAGCATCTGCATCAAGAAGTTTCCTGTATGTTTCATTCATAGCCAGGCCTATTGGATCAGTGACTAGTATTCCTTGCACAGTAGAAAAAAGAACTTCCATTCCAAGAGATCTTAGATGAGATCTCATTCTGTTCTTCCAGATCTAGAAATTTCTTCCATCAAAGTGAGGGACTCCCATGATATTGACCGCGTTTTCCATGACGAAAAGGGTCAGATTCAACACCAGAAACCTTTATCCTCTGATACCACTTGAAGGACCCCAGGACACCCTGAGAGGGGAGGGGTGAATTAGGGTGACCACTTCTTCTTTAATGTGATGGATCTTGTTCTCACGTTGGTAGGAACTCGTTGAACCTGTATGATGATTATGATTAGAAAGAAAAAATTCAAATGCACAAAGGAGAAACAACCCTTTTTGCTTGGTTCACCACTAAGGGCTACGTCCAAGGAGCATATGCCGACAGGATGTCGGTTGTACCAAGATCCACTATGCTTCACTAGCTGTAGATTACAAAGGTTTGGGTACAGACACTCTGTCCCAGTCTCACTACCTTTACAATTTTTCAGGGATAGCTCACTACGTCCCTCGGGTCACTCCCGTTGACTCCCCCTAGCTCACTGCCGTTGGTGAAGTCTCACTTAGTTTATAGACGTGAAGGTCTCTTCATCATTTTCATAAGAATGCATCATTTTTTGTATGTAGATGCTCTATTGAAGTCCGATTCTCACCAGAAGCAGAATATCACTTCTCCTCGAATGTATCGGGTAGTCTCCCGGCTTTCGTGCAGCTCCAAACAGGCCGACGGGCTTCAACAAAACCTGGCGCGCTTCTCCATGCTGGACACGCAAGTCCCAATACAGCACGCAAGTCCATACTGGCACGCATGTGTCACCAACGCACATGTGCGATGTTTCCTTCCCCGACAACAAACTTACGCGGTCCACTTCATTTCTCTCCCAAACCGCCTTGGGCGCTCAGCAGACAATCGGCGCACAAGCTCTACTTGCGCGACCAAACTACCACCTGCGCGGCTCAACCACCTGCGCGACGAGAGCTCGAACAATCTCCAAGTCTCGAACTCCGTGGGAAATGAGGAGGGGTGGTCCATTATTTATAGGCAAACTGGACCCCCTGCGCGGAGGTGCGCAAGTCTTGTCTCCAGTAACCTATGTCGCACAACTCACTTGCGCGACCCAACCAATACTTGCACGACCTTATTTCCGTAGCCAAATTTTGAAGTTCTGATCCTCAAAAACATATGCTACGCAAGTCATTTATCAACCAAGAGCTCGACACTCAAGTACCTTTTCCAAAAACAGTTTACTTTATTGGCCGATTTTCAGGCCCAAAAATTTGGCAAACACTAAGAAACGGTGCCACCTTCACTACTATTTTCTTCTTGAACGGTATGATCTCTTTGTTCGTACACATCCTGAACATCCACTGAGGATTGAAAACAAACACAAACCATACGCCAAATCATTCTTTGAAGACCCCGGTTCCAACAACTTTTTCATGTGTGGAGAGTCTATTGAACTCCAAGACCCATTGGATGCTACTCAAATGCCTCATTAGGTAATGGATTTGACAGAATGTCCATAAACTATTATTATATATGTACATTCTCCAACTTCTCATGGCCCTAATTCAAATTATTCTTGATGACGGGATATTTTTTTTAATGTCTATTTTCCTTGAATAATGGACTAGATTTTTTTATAAGAGTTATAGCACTCTAATTATCAAAATTAATAATGATCAGGGAGTTTAGTTCAATCTCCCATTTCTCATATAAATTAATAGGGGAATTATTCAATTATGAATTTAATCCCTATTAGTCAATGATCTCTATTTATTGGATTTTATATGATCAAAAAAATATTATGGAGACACACATCATTCTTTTATTTCCTGAAATCAATATATAGATAAATTAGTTTTCTGATTTGCTTGTGTACTTATGCTTAGACTATGAGATGTTATAGGTTGACATCCAAACACTGCCCAAATTTTTAACCTATATAAAATTTCACCTTGGAATAAATTTATCATCTTCATATTTAAACATTGATTCATTTGTCACTTTTCATGATCTGAGCCGTGTTATTTATTATTTTTATGCACTACTAAATGATTTTCAAAAGGTAAAATTTCACGTGGAATTGATTAATTAATTGGTCATATAAGCCTAATGAGTTAGAACTCTTTGTAGGATATAAGAGTTTAAGACAATACAAATCAATTTTATCCATCTAACAAACTTACTTCCTTGGGTTCATGCATCATGACTTCCTCAATTCTTTAGAGGAATCACTTTTTAGATGAGGCTATATCTCCCTGAATATCATTAAATTTTTGATATCCTGAAAACAGTCAGTTGATACAACATTATAAGAACAAAATTAATCATGATTAAATACAAAAATATTTCAGCTTCTCCCCCAACCGGTCTTCTCTTTGTGGAAAAACACTTTAACTGAGTTATGATACACATGGTTGAATATTCATTATGACTTGGAACCACTTGATCATTTAAGTATAACTTTTCCATCTCTTCATTTTTATATCAGGAATTTCATCATATAATATTCATTGTTCATAGTACTCAACTTCCAAATATAGATTTGAAAATATCATTTTTTTGTAACCCCAATTTTTGAGTTCTGTACCATATATTATGTTCAAGAGTTCATATTATTCATGTCACGTCAATCTCCATTCAAATTATGTACCCATTCCCTTTTAGTGCACACATTCCCAATGAATTGTATCTCCCCATTCATTATGTACCAATCCATATACATTTTAGAAAGAGTTAATGCAATGGGAGTGGGGAACCTCTGGAATCCTGATGGAGGGGATTGTGGTTTTTCTTAATGGTCCAACCCTTTGATATTTTCTTGCATTGAATTATACTATTTCATTGCTTATTCCAATATCTTATCAAGTATTAAATATTATATCCTTATAAGTACAACTTCATTAACCCCATCCTCAGTATTAATTTCATATGTAAGTTCTCTTGGATTGGGAAATTTCATAATTTGGGTTTTAGACTCATTTGTATAAATTTGGTTCTTCAACACTCAAAATTTAAACCATCTTCCATAATTCTTCCTCTGAGTATAAATCAATGCATTGTTTTTATACTCTTTCTTCATCCTCCCTTAGAGGGATATTTATCTGTCCTTAACTTCTCACCATGTAGCAGGACATAATTTTTTTAAGGAATTCATTATTAATTTTTCTTTTATAATCTATTTGAGTCACCTTAATGTTTCTTTCTAGTTATTAGTTATTCACATAACATAAATTATTCTAGGTTCATTCACATTATTTCAAAGTGAGATGTTTTTAGTGTAATAAAGGGGTTATTGGTATATGATTTAGTTGATATCCCTATGTTTCCTTTGATACTACAAACCTGTTTTTCAATTTATCATGTTTTGTTCAAATATAAGATTTATCATTATATACCACCAAATTTGGGGTTCTCCCTCGGGGTTCCAATTCCTTAACATATTTTTTCCAGCTATAATATCTTTCCTAATTCCTATCACTACCACATATAAAAAATATCTCCTTAAATCCATACCTTAGGCCATCATTTCACTATTTATAAATTGATACTACTAGAGTTCTAGATTTATCAATAAGACCAACGGATTATTAACACATACTCATGGTTTATCTGAGTCTTCCATAATAGAATCATTTCATGGATACCTTTTTCTAGGAGAATCTTCTTTTATATTTCTCAAAAATATTTTACATATTCACTGATTTAAATATATTATGTCCTTTAAAACATAAAATATATTCAAAATGTTCAAAACAAAAACATGAATACGACAATAAATCCCACAAAAAGAGAACATGGTGTCATCACTTTTTTGGATAAGAATTTTCATGTATTTTTCAATAACCTATACGAATTTTACTATTTATAGAACTATTCATTAGTCTCTTTCTCCCATGCATGGGAGAGGGTTCATCATAGCCAATATGATATTTTCAAAAACTACATGGCCTTTGAGATGAGACAATCATTTCGGGTTTTCCCTCTGAAGTATTATATTTTCTTTTCATTTCATTATAAACTACTAAGGGATTATCAAATAGTAAATGAAAATCATCCCCCATTTTTAGAATACCTTTGGCATTATATTACACAACCCCTTTCGGGATTGACTCTATCTCTTTTACCAATTGTTGCATATTCTTCTCCATTGGTTTATATTGGGCATTAATTTCAATCATTTGATTAATCTAATCTTCCAATTCCCAAGAGAGGTTATCCATGTCACCAACCTTCCCCTAGGGCCTATTCCATGACTACCCCAATCCTACCGATGATGGAAAGATTCACTTTCCATCCACCATGGCTCGGAGTAATGACCCTCCTCCATGGAGCATTGTCATGGCACACTGCCATTGTCAATGTTGCCAGCATCGGCCAAACAACCTTGACCGCTGCAGAACCGTCGAGCGCTTCCTCTTCTTCGTAGATATCGGGTTTTGTCTGCCACCTTCTTCGGTTACCAGTGCCACCATGTCGACGTAGTTTCTATGGGCCTTTGGTGAAGCTTCAGAAGTATATTTCCCTAACAACATCACCGAAAAGCCACCTAGGATGCTGCCATCACTGCATGGATTCTGGTTTGTCCTTGAAACATTGTTTCTTAGTCGCCCATGAGGAAACACAACAAAACCAAGAATAGAAAAGGGTACATGCCTTGTTTGTTGGTCTCGTGCCCTCCGCATTAGCATTATAACATGGGAAGGATTATTTTGTTATATAAAATCCCATAAAGAAATCCCACAATATCCTCTTTCATTAAATAATGAAAAATTCATCAACCCATTGGTCGGTTGATCCATGTTTTTCATAATATTCAAGAATGAGGAAAAGGGAGGAATTAAGCACATAACCCCCTACAACAAGTTCTCTAGAAGTCTTTGTACATGAGGAAGGTGTGTCCATGTTCAAGGGTTTTGCAGATGAAGGAGAAGGTTCACATCCTTTGGTGATCATCGTCAAAACCTCCAATGGTTGTTGAAGCTCCATTCTACATTGGTGGAAGATGTCACTAACACTTCGTTAGAGGAACCTCTCTTCAGTGCCAAAAACCACTTCCCGTGATTTGTTTAAATAGATGAAACAAATAATTAACCCACCACACAATTAATGAGATTCATTAATAAATTTAATTAATGAACATATTAATTCTCCCAATGAAGAGGATGCACGACCAAGTGTAACTATCAATAAATGCTATCACAACCTAGCTGTCACACCTCCGCCACTCAATAGTTACATAGAATGAAATAAAATAACCCATTGAGTTATTTTATTATGTTTTCATAAATTCTAAAATTAACCTTTTCATCCAACCCTTGATGGTCAAAGTCAAGCTTTTTTTAAGAAAATCCTGGAGATATGAATTCAATGGTTCCCTCTGATATTTATTCTGATCACCGGTGAAAAATATAGAAATCGCTACCCGCACATTTTCTGAACATACCGTACAAAAGTTCAATAATTATTAATAGTCACATTTATCCCACACTAGTCAAGGTTAGGATCTAACTAAGTGGAACACTCCCTCATGAGCTCAACGGTACTCTCAGATTTCCAAGTAGAGTTATCATTTAAGAGATATAGAATTTAACAATAAAATAATTACTAATTAATTATATTATTGGTGGAAAAAAACTAACTTCCACTGTTGGCCTGCATTAGCCAATGTTGGGATCTACCTAATGAAAGAATACCCTCTTGAGTTCAACGGTGTTTTTATATTTTTAATCTGTGTCACCATTCGTGAGTTATAATTATTTGAAAAATAATAATTTTATTTAATAATTTTATTTATGGTTATACCATTTTGAAGTATTCTGACTAGAGGACTATGATGACTAAATATAAGTTGCGCCTAGGGTAAACCCACCATCCTGAACCCAACAGTGCCCTTATATTTCTGATCTAAGAACACTTTTAAGAGTTATTCTACTTTTTCAGGAAAACTACTCACACAATCTATATTATGATTACATGTTTTCAATGGATTATTCTGGGCACTATGGGCCTCAAAATCATGTGCCATCAATTTTCATAAACTTGTAATAATCCCAAATAATTTTAAAAAAATTATATAAAAATTCCAGATCATTAAATTCTCTTCAACATAGGGATTTTCTTCCCCAAAATACACAAAAATGGAAAAGTAAGAAAATCGGGGTATTGAGCATGAATCTGAGTCTCCAGCTCCCACATGCTCTCCTATAGATTCTCGTACTACCACTGAACTTGCACCAGAGGAATCGACTACCCCTAAAGAACACACTCTTGTCCATCCTATTTCTCAATCGAAAACTCTGCGAATGTCACCCCATCATCAGTTTCCGGCTTTCCCCAGTCGATAACGTGCGATGAATCATGCAAATACCTCCTCATCCGTGACACATGGAAAACATCATGCACCCGGTGCATCTGTGGGGGTAGAGCTAGATGGTACGCTACCTTGACAACTTTTCTAAGAAACTGAAAAGGGTTTGACGAACCTTGGAGATAGCTTACCGCACCGACCAAATCTATGCAATCCTCATCGGGGTGAGACTTGAAGGAAAACATGATCTTCCTCCTTACACTCCTCGGGTCTCTGTCTTCAATAATCGTAAGAATTTTTCCTACTCTGTGTAGGCCTCATCTACTCCTAGATGATCTGCACCTTTTCAATGGTAGCCCGTACCATCTCTGAACCCATAAGTGCTGACTCCCCTGGGTCTGTCCAGCATAGAGGTGCTATGCACGGTCGCTCATGAAAGGTTTCAAATGGTGCCATGCCGATGGTGGAGGTATAAATATTGTTTTATGCGAACTCCACTAGGGGAAGGTGGTACTCCCATCTGCGGCAAAAAATAAGGACACAATCACTATGATTGTTCTCTAGCGTCTGTATGGTTTGCTCCATCTGACCATCTATTTGAGGATGAATGGCAGTGCTCAAGCATGCTGGAACCTATTGCTTAGCTCTCAATTAATGAAAAGTTAGGTATCATGAAATGAACTCCACAACTTCACTCATCATCCCTATTAACCAGTACTGATGTCAGAGCTCCTCGTATATCTTTTCCACACCAGGATGTACACCAAAGGGGATGTATGGAATTCCCCCAACACCTCATCCCATAAATTCACCGGTACCATGGTGTGTCCTCTAAAAAGGTTAATTTTCTCCCCAAATTTATAAAATCCATTAGTAGCTTGTCCTGAGGATATCTGAGCATGCCAGGTCTCGAAGTCCACATCCCCAAGCTATGCCTCCCGAACATGCTGAAGGAGTGGGGAAGTGATTATCATAGACTAGAGGTAAGTTACCCTATCACTATCAATGAAGGATATCTGCAACGTGGCTAGCTGCCCTATGACCTCACTCAGCAACTGCAGACCGGACCTCCTACTGAGTGCATCATCCACCACGTACCCCTTCCTTGGAGTATATAATATCTCGAAGTCATAGTCCTAGTGGAACTACAACCATTACCGTTGTCTCAATTGCTGAAAAGACTATGGTAAACTTTCCATCCACATGAATGTCTACCCTTTTTAATTGATTATTGTGCCATCAAACCCCAGGTAGTGGGTATTAATTCTCCATGAACACTTGGTTAAAGTGTCAGTAAACCACACATAACCACAAAAACTGGGTCTTACAGAGGCCTTCCTCTGAAAGTATCCCAACTATACTCTCAACTCTCAGAGCTCCATGGGAGCCATCTGATATCCAATTGTTGATATCAGTGCCATTCCTATGTACAATCCATTTCATAAGTCCCTCTCCCTATAGGGAGGTAATCCTGGAAACATCATTAGAAACAATGTTCCCGCACTCTAAAACTATTGTTGGGAACTGAAAACTCAAAAAAATACTTCCATGAGGGTAAGACTGCCCAACTAAAGAGTGATTGACTGTACCCTCCAATGTAGATGTTTATACAATGCTTTCTGGGTTTCATTTTTTGTCGACCAAGGAAACCCTCATTCCAATGTTGTAGATATACTATATCCTTTTTTCCTCAACCAGTCAATCTGAGCATGAAATTTGGATGACCATTCATTACCCAAACTAACATCAAATGCCTCGATGCTTCCACCAAGAGATTCCAAATGAAACTCTTGACTCAAGTGTCAGATCACACCATGGAATAATTTTGGATATCGAGTCTCCTCTCAAAGGTATCTCCAGAAGTAAGGGTCATTTTAGCAGTTTAATTGGAAACCTTATGTCTTGAACAAGATTTGTGGCAAGAAGAAATGATTAGTACCTATGTCTATTAATATGAAAACTATTAGTAGGCATAGACCGTACCTTGAATCATTACTAGAGCCCTTGGGTCTCACTCCTTGACCACATGCAGCTACTCCCTTCCACTATTATCCAGCTCCCTGAGCCTGGTGGTGACCACATTGGGGCGATGGTTGTAACATGTCGAAATGTACACCACCTCTTTCTTCCCTCCTAGCTCCCCTTCTATGTCTTTTGCCCTTTATATTCTTATTTTCCTATCACTTCCACTTACTGAAACATTTTACACATATAAGTATCGGAGACTGATGTTATTTTCCTACTTTCCCACTGGGGACATTCACTGGAAATATCTACCCAGCCAAATAATTTCCAACCACAACAGATCTCTCTGGAACCCTAACATAAGTTGGCAGGAATAGAATAATATTACTATGTCAAATGTCCTTAAACACTTCTCGCTCGGAGGTTCGAGCCTTGAAGAAATTTTAATATCACATTCATCGAGTACCTGGAATGGTCGGTACGCCTCAACAAATTCTCAATTAATGACATGTCATCCTTTCAAAACTAAAGAATCTCATAGGAACAAAGAACCCTTATCTTTTCATCGAAAGACTCACATTATCTGAGGAAGGTTCTCAAGATCTTTCAATTGAAAAAGTCATCTCATCTTAATATAGGGGTAATCTAAACCCTACCATCGACCTACTGAGCCACATATAATTCTCACTACCAGGACCACCATCTGATCTAATGGTTCCCGGGATAGCGGGAAACTCGATCACCACCTCAATCCACTCCTTAGCTGCCTGTTAGTCGGGATCCCCTCAGAAACTGAGGGGTATCTATCAATTAAAATCGTGTAAGGCATTGAGCCTATATGTTGTTCCAGTTGTAACTACAGAACAATGGGAAGTCGTATCACTGTGACACTGCTTGAAGGTACCATCTCAGGAAAAAATCCTTGTACTTAAGGCCCGTCACACTATGGACCAACCTAGTGGTCACACATTGGAATCCTGACTGGTAAATTGCGTGGAGCCATCTTGAGAGAGAATAAATATAAACAATAAACAATATTTTATGCCTGGTGAGCCGACTCCAAGATATCCAAAGAAAAATAGAATTTTCAAAACACACGCAAATAGATTTTTTGTTTACCAAGTCAGAAATCAGAATTTAGGGTCCTAGTGTAGGGATATGTCGGCCGCCAAAGCAACACTAGACTCTCCAAACTGAAACCTAAGCTTAATAAACTTAACATTATTGCTCCATTGAAAACAAAGACTCTTAGTTCTTCTGGTAGAACTGAAATCCTCTGATACCACTTTGTCATGACCTGTCCCTGAGGGCCTATGCCGTGACTACCCCAAGCCCATATTTCATAGGCTAGGGGTTGGTGACTTGCATCGGGAAGGAATATACCTAAAATGGAAGGAATTTCCTCAAAATCCTGTACACAAATAGACAGGGCACACAATGTACAAGTAAACACAATGGAAGAATAAACGTACAACCACAACTAAAAACCAACATTGGGTATAAAAGCGATCACTGAAAGTAATGGGGCCAGAATACATACCCAACTGAAATGGAAGTATAGAAAAAAGGGAAAATAGCTCATAAGGTCATCTTCCATGGTCTATACCTAATGGGTAGGCACAACTTGTCACCACAACCCTCCGCGTCTACCGGTCACCTCCATACACCGTCTGTCAATCATCTCTGAGCATCGTGAAACCCTAACTCTTCAAGTCTCAGTCTAGTTGACTATCATATTCACAAAACACAAAATGGTGTGGGTTAAGCCCATGTAGGGGTGAGTATAACAACACCCAGTAGGGACCCAGAGATCCCTAATAGTCTCCAAGAATTCGACCGAGTAAAATCCACAAAGCATGATCTCAATCACAAAGAACAAATAAAAAGACAACTCACACCAGGTATAAATTATGTATAGAATTATGGATGTTTAGTCATAAAGCTGGACCATCTTATTCTATCATGATGATCTACTACTGACCCACATAGGATCACTCAGTGTTGATCCACATAGGATTTCTCAGTGCTAATCCAAATAGGATTTCATGGTATAGATCTACACAAGATCGCTCGGTGTTGATTCACATAGGATCGATATTCATTCTTCATGTCTCAGCCAGCCACTAGATTCCCGCACAAAGCAATTATGATTCAAGGAGGACCCACTCCTCAATCCATCAGCCATATTTCAATATGAAAGATGTCCCATGAATATGTATCCAAATGAACCACCATGTCATAATGGTGCCATCACAATGAACTGTGCATCAATCGGATGCCCAGTCTTTATGTTTTAGGCATTTTAGTGTTGAGGGACCAGTTTGATTTTGGTATGATCCAACCTGGACAAACTCCAATATTCTCTATAACTCACGCGGAGTATCTCAAAAGGATAGCTCATCCTAAGGGGTCTGGTGCCACAGACGGTTCATAAAATAGATTTTTGGCATAGTAGATACACCCATTTATGCGTAACTATGCAGAAAAGGGTTCGGGTCCGGTCAAACCAAGTCAGACCGACCTGACTCAACCCACTGACTGGGCACGGAGGTCCTCTACCCTTCCCAAACAGTCGATCCATTCATGTTTTTAATGTGACAGGGCCGGATGGCACAACACCACTTGGACGGTCTACTCGGACTGATCACCCACGGGACTCGTGGGGTGCGGGTCCGCCCTCCGCCACGACTCGAAGCTGCGACCTTCTTAAATAGCACGCTGCTATGGTGAACTACCGTGGAACACATCCACAACTCCCAAACGTGGCACACTGCCTAGTGATAAAGCGGTCAATGATCACCGACTGCCCTTTCCGTCTACTGCATCTCAGAGCTGCCACCCTCCACCCTGGTGTGTTGCTGTGGCACACTTCCATTATCAACGCGGATGATTTTAACCGACCGCCCTTGTCCGGCACAACACCTTCGGGAACTACCTCTTCCTCAGGGCCGGCGGGTGCCGGCCACCGGCTTCTCCGGTCGCCGGTGCCGCTGCGGCGCCAGAGCTTCCAGGGGCCTCTTGTGAATTTCCAGAGGTCCGTTTCCTCTACCTATTATGACCATGGGCCACTTGGGATGCGTCCATCACTGAGTGGCTTCCAGTTTGTCCTTTTCACATTTTTTCATGGTCACACACACGGAAGCACAACCAATCAGAAAAGGGAGGAGGGTTTGGACCTTGTTCATTCGGCCCACGCCCTCCGCATTAGCATTATAATATGGAAGGATTATTTAATTATAGAAACTCTCATTAAAAAACCCCACATTATCCTCCCACATTAATGAACAAAACATAGATCAACCCATTGGTCGGTTGATCTGTGTTTTTCATAATATTCAGGAATGGGGAAAAATGGAGGAATTATGCACATAAATCCCTACCTCATTTTCATTGGAAGTCGTTTCAGATGAGGAAGGAGTGTCCATGTTCAAGGGTGTTGCGGATGAAGGAGAAGGCTCACGTCCTTTGGCGCTCATCTTCGAATCCTCTAACAGCCATTGATGCTCTATTCTACATTGGTGGAAGATGTCATTAGATCTTTTCCAGGGGTTCCTCTCTTCAGTTCCAAAAACCCCTTACTGATCTTTGTTTAAATAGGTGAAAAGTGGAGATCAACCCACTGAAAAATTTATGAGGTTCATTAATAAATTTAATTAATGAACCTATTAATTATCTCAATGGTGTGGTTACACAACCACGTGTAACCAGCTATTAAATATTCTGATAACCCAGCAGTCCTGCCACCTCCACTCAATAGTTACAAAGAATGAAAAAATAAATCATTGAGTTATTTTATTATTTTTTTTGTAAAGTCCAAAATTAACTTTTTCTTCTAACCATTTTCAGTGGAAGTTAATCTTTTATTATGAGAATCTAGAAACTATAGATTCAACGACTCCCTCACATTTTATTTCATGCACTATTTTAAAGGATAGAAATATTCGCCCGCACGTTTACTGAACGTATATTATAAAAATAAAAAAATTATTAACAGTCACCCTCAAGCAATGCCATTCGTGGTTAGAATCTTCCTAAGGGGAACACGCCCTCATGAGCTCAAATGTACTCTTATATTTCCAATATAAGTTACCATTTAGGAGTTATAGAATTTAACAGTAAAACAATTGTTACTTAATTATTTTTTTGACGGCCAAAAACTAACTTCCACAATTGGCCTATGTTAGCCAATGTTAAGATTTTCTAAAGAAAGAATACCCTCATGAGTTTAGTGGTGGTATTAGATTTTTAATCTGAGTATCTATTCGTGAGTAATATGAATTTGAAAAATAAAATAATTTTATTTGATTATTTTATTTATGCTTATGCCATTTTTGGGTTTTCTCTTTGGAGGCCAGTACCAACTAATCTTAAGTGGTTCCTAGGGTAAACCTGCCATCCTGAACACAATGGTTCCATTATATTTCTAATCTAGGAATCTATTAAAGAGTTATTATATGTTTTTGGGAAAACTACTCATGTGAAATATTTTAATATTAACATTTTCAACAGACCATTTTGGGCACTCAAGGCCTCAAAATCACGTGCCGTCAATTTCCACAGACTCTTAATAATCCCAAATAATTTTAAAAAAATTATATGGAAATTCTGGGTCTTTACAATCCATCATGTCATATTTTTCCTTTATTTAATAATATTTATAACCATTAGAGTCATTTCCACATGAATTGTTAAATTTTATCCCATTGTTCTCTTGAACCAGTTCATCTAGATGTGTAGCAGGATCATCATGTTGGGATTTAAAATTTTGAATTTATAATATGTTCATATTCATTCAATTTTTAATATCATTGAGTTTTTTATCATTAAAGATGTCTTTTTTAGTTCTTCAGCAAAAGAATCATTTCATTTCTCACATCAGTAGCCACTTCAACAAGTATTTTATTTAAACATTTTACATTTTTTACTTTAATTTCCAATACATGGATCCAGATATCATTAAATTTATTTTCGTCAATGAATTTTTGATCCAATTACTTTGTCTCATGTAAAAATTATAATTTTTTCATTATTGTAATCTTTTATCAAAATTAGTTGCATCGTCACTTGGAATTTGAGGTTCTTCACTCATTCATGTGGAAAATTTGAATGATTAAATATTTTCGTTATCTGATTCATCCAAATCAATCCATATTACATTATTAGTTTCCTTCAACTGAATCACACTATTTATATAGACACTTACACATTGTAGAATTCCACTAGACTTCTTATTATTCATTGACATTATTCCCTTTAACATGGAACAATGAGATATGAGAAAACTTGATAATAAGTTCCAACATTGTAATGAACCAATTTATAAAAAAAACATATTATAATATTAACTTATTCTCTAATACCAATTGTTAGTCCTAAATGGGTCTTAGATTCCTTGAGAGGGGGGTTTGGGGTGAATCAAGGTATATATATTATTTTCAAAATTATTCCTTCCTCATTAGATATTTACCTCTTTATTATAAGGGTCACTTTTTTTTATCTTTCATTTTTATATTGATATTATCCTCCCCAACTTTATCTGATAATGATGCATAAAAATTAAAATAAGAAACAAAACATAACAAAAGTCAAAGTTTTACTTGTTTCACCATCACAGGGCTACCACCAAGGAGAATAAAATGTAAATGTATTGATCTACCAAACCCACTAAATATCACTACCAATACATGGTTTGTGCTAGATCACTTCTATAACTATGCTCACTACATCAAAAGATTTTGGGAAGGATCATAGAACCTCATGGGTAATTCCCTTGATATTTCTTATGATGGATCACTACCAGTGTGTTCATACACATTTTTTGGACATATAGGTACCTTAATTATAAATATTGAACACATTTAAAATTTTAGGAAGATTCACTATTGATGATAATTCTATTATTATAGTTCATTTACATGAAAAAACATGGATGAAATAGATTAACATTACAAAAAACTAGAATATACTTCTATTTATCGTACAAAAAACAATTAACTCCTCTTTATCTCACAAAAGATATTCAAGAGATTCTAATTCTTCCTTTTACATCCTTGAATGTTGTTGGGAATAAACTCCTTCTGAAAATATAGTTTGATGGTGTAGATCCTCTATCTTCTCTTTCTTATTATTTTTCATTTTGAATATAAATTTCATGAAATATTTCAGTCCATATGAGAACTAAAGTAGACACTTTTCGAATGCCATTCTCTACATAGTGCAAGAGCTTCATAAAACACAGTTGCTTCGTAGACTGCCTTCACTTTGTGAACCACCTTTTCTTCAGAGATAGATAACATCTTGAAATCCCATTTTCTATTATGAGTTCAAATGAACTATAAAAAACCTCCAAAAAATTACATTCCCTTATGGGTTACCTTCATTGGAATCTCAACTACCTCCATGAACTCCACTTCTTCATGAAAAACTTCCTTCATGGAAAAATTGGAGGAATACCTCCTTCATTGTCTACTTTTAGACTCGGTCAAACTCATCGAGTGAAAATACTCTATAATGAACTTTTATCACATTAATGACATGATTAGGGGTCCTTTATATAGGCAATTAAATCCCAAAAAACATATTAATAAAAATTATAGTGAAATTTTTTTCAACTTATCTGTCAATTCATATTGTAATTGCTCTGTGCTTTGCACAAAGTATTTATTCATTTTCATCCCCATATATAACAATTTCCTCCCCTGAAAACAATGATCCTATTGAGAGGTGATATTTATATGTGGTTTTCATAGAACATTACCCTTTTGGCAGGATTCATTCACCACTTTTTTTTTGTATGTGAGGAACTCCCATCAATACTTCCTTTGTGGGTTCACGTAACATTGCCTTGTAGTCTATGAACTCCATTAGATAATTTGATTTCTATGAGATCCATTATATCATCATCAGTGTGGGAACTCCATTATATTCCCCATGGATCGACCCAAATTCAATGCCAGAATCCTTCCTTTTCCATATATAAAATAAAAAATTTGAGGCCAAATAATTTGGAAAAGACTAGGAAATAATGACACTATCATAACATTTTATTTCACCACAACAATGATGGAATGTTGTAAACTATATTTTTCAATAAAAAAACCTAGAAACAATTAAATAAAGCATTGAGGGTTTTTCTCCAACATCCCCATACTCTATCCTAGTAAGGTAACCAAGAATTTATTTCAGGTCACCTTCCCTAATAATTACCTACATCCCTAAAGCCTTTCATGGTACAGAAAGGTGTCACTAGAAGGGTGTGAGATATACTCAGTTAGAGACAACCAATAGTTTTTAATTTCATCAATTCCATGAGTAGATAATAAACCATGTGTAGATAATAGTAAATGTAATACATGAAATGTTGTAATTGAATAACCAAAATAGGTCCTGGTTCCCATGGAACACCCATCCTATTCCACCTATATTGGACTTAGATGGATTGTTATAAATAGAAATTTAGTCATGATTGAATTTATAATAATTTCTTGTGAATTTTATTGTAGGCCAAGCATCCCCCATGAATCATATATGAGAAATATATTCATAATAAGGTCATCAAAAAAAGTAATGATATGACTGAATCCAATCATGTTATTTGGCCTTGTAGTCACATCATATCATTAATTTATTATGATTATATATTACATGAGCCAATCGTTGGTTTTCATAATTTGTAACATAGGTATCTATCCAGTCAAAACATAAAATCATCACCTTATAGGCCCATCCTGATAATTCATCATAGTAACCCTTGTATCACTCTTGGTATGTTATAAATCCACCACACTCCAAGTACATCCTTGGAAGTCCAAAATGGGATCCGAAGTGACACTCATGTCATATATAATGATCTTCCCCCTGATTTCATCATTAGATATCCATATAAGGAGTATATGCATCACTTATGGCATACATAATGATCTTCCCTATGCGTTCGTCTTTGGTAGTCCACAAGGTCAGTCCAAGTATCACTCATGAAACATATAATACAACTTACATGTGAGTCTATCCATTGAATTAATATAAACACCCATGTTTCACCCAAGATATATTATTATTACATTTAAAATTTATTTAATTAAATCTATCTTATGGTTTTGTTCACAGAGTTCTGATTTGGAACCCATGTATCACTCTCAACATGGAAAAATGAATTCTCATGGGCCTTATGTATAACAATACCATTTAAATTCACTTTTAATTCAACTGGTCATCAAATTTATATATGTAATTAATTCACCTTAGAATGTGGCTCAAAACATTACCTAGGATAATAAGGCTTAGAATCTCATGAATACTCTCAATTATCTTAATTGCAGATTTCTGTTTTTGAAAAAATATCATGCCAAAGCTAGAAGTGATAATGGACATGGGTATAAGGAAATGGTATTCCATTCCCTCTTATTTTAGTTCAATTTACATTTCACTCATTTTATTAAACACCCCAAAATAATGGTGAAAAATAAAACACCATAATTGGTGAATTAAATTCATAGGCCTCTAAATGTTGTTTTATTTAATTAGAAATACACCTTATGTATTGTTCAATTCAATGTTCGTAACCTATTAACATTTAAATAAATGGGTCCCATGAATTATATAATTCAATCATATAAATTAAATTTAAGAATAAAACTACTTAACTAGTGTTTTTTGGAAAATATAGTGCACAACACAATGACGTAATATATAAACACAATGAATTTAAAGGAAAACTACAATACCACCTACATTATCTTGTTAGTTGACTCCTTTTACATTATTGATCACTAATCTTTGATAGAAAGGAAGAAATAAATTAAAAATAAAAAATCACCCAAAAATGGTCATATTAGATCACACCAATCTAATTACATTTCTAGGACGATAAACAATGAATGTTTCTAGAGAAATTAAGAACTTAAAAAGCATGAATCCAACAAGACAGACAACAAGTGATTCATATTTTTTTTATGGAGGAGATATGTTAATTCTTAGCATTAGGTGGAAGGAGATCTCTCCAAGGGTGAAGAGTTTTCTGAGTGTGATAGGGGCATAAAAAGAACAAATACCCCTTTAATGGAAAAGATGGAAAATAGTTATTTTACATCTTTTTAAGGGTCAAATGGTTTGGTCATATGGTTATTAATACCATGTGCCAACCATGCACCATGCACTGTGCCAAGAAATACATCACATGAGTTAGGTGCACAATTTGACTAAGCATGCCTAGCCTTTACAGAAAACCTATGTAAGGAGGTTTTCTACACAAGAATAACCATGTAGGCCGGCTGGATAGTTATATCAAACCTTGTGGCCTAGAAAGGGTAGTGAACCACCTCATTTGGTTTAAACTAACAGTGAGGACTAGGAAACATTGTTCCTTATATATGTAAAGACCACTTGTTTATTACAATATGAAAACCATAGAGCTCTTTACAAGCCCTTGATACCCTTTAAACTACCATGATATGATTATGTAATTCCATTGGGACCAGACATAAAATAATTCACTAAAATTAAAAGGTTATGTACCTCAAATAAAAGTATATTTCTTACATTATTTCCCCTTAAAGTAACACATCCTCATGTTTTCCTTCCATGGGTGGTAAATCATCATTATAGAATAAATCTAGCCACTGGTCACGTACATCGACCTCCCACTCTGATGTATCATCCTATACATGGCTATACGACAATAACACCCATACAAGAGGGACATATCATCCTCAGAGAATATTCATTCCTTGATCAATAATATGGATAGGATGAACCTTGAATGATTAATAATATTCCATTTAAACCTCCTTGGGATGAAGAATATGAGTAATATCTGAATATTCTTGGTGAAGCTGAGATACATAGAAGATGTCATGAATTGCCTAGTACATCTGAGGAAATTGAAACTAATATGCTACAGGCCAGATATTCTTTATAATCTTAAAGTCCCCATCATTAAAAGGTGCTAACCTACCTTTAATTCAAATCAAATTATACCTTAGTCTAATTTAAACACATAAAAAACCCAGGTACCCACCATGAACTCTATTGGTTGATGAAAATGATCAGCATATGACTTCTTCATACACTGAGCTATATACATATTCTTCTTAATAAGTTGAACCATCACTAATGTTTCCTAAACGAGATGAAGACCTAGTAATGATGCCTCTCAAATATCTAACTAGTAAAATGGTGGACAAAACGAACTACTATATAGCTATTCATAAGGATCCATCTATATGGTCTCTTGAAAGATTTTATTATAATTGAACTCAATGAGAGGTTAGTGTTTCTACCAAGAACATATAAAATTAATGATGAATTTTAAGAGAAATACCTCTAAGACCTATATCATATTAATGGATTGACCATTGGTTTTTTGGTGACAAGATGCACTCAAAAGTACCTGTGAAAAAATTACTCTATGAAAAACGTACCAGAAACATGTTGTAATGAAATGTATAGTATCTGATATGATAAAACGTAGAGGTGTATAATCTGCAAATTTTAGGGTCTCCTAAGCTTATCTACTAAAAAGGTCTCCCAAATAGGTTGAAAAGGGGAAACTTTTTTCTACCTATCTAGGATGACCGTTTTGGAATCACTACCCCGAGGATATCTAGGAAATACCATCACAAAATCCATGATGACATCATCACACTTCCACTCAAGAATAGGTTATGAATATAATATACCCACTGGTCATTTGGTGTTCTTCCATCCCCAAATGATAGGTGGAACACCATGTAATAAACCTTGATATCTCCTATTTCATTCCTGACAACCCGTATTTGGGGTATAAGTTACAATACATCATGATAAGATAAATACTTATAGAACAAATAGAGGTATGAGACTATAACATCAACTCCTCTTAGATGATTCTTGGAACTAAGAAGAATCAATGAATTCAAAAGATATCTTCCACATTAAAAATCAAAACTAACAGCAATTCATCACCTATGACTCTCTACCATAGAACCAAACCCTTATAATCTGATTGTTGCCTCATCTTTACTATCTCTAAAAGAGAATAGTACATTGATAATCTTGAAAGTATGTACTATGAAATATAGTCCTAAACATCATGTTATTATCAAAAATAGGTCCATAATATCCCACTCACTAATAGAATCCTAAAATTCCCATTATTTTGTCTTCCTACATAGTGCATTGGAATCTTCATTTCCCTTTTTAGGGGTATTGGAAAGCTCGATGTTAAGAGACTAAAGCTATTTTACCCACCTTCATTTCAAAATATTCAAGTCACACTATGTAAATATGTACTATGGGATTTTGTGGTTTATCTACACTATAAAACAATTTCTGTTTAAGTAGTGCCTCCAATATCTTATGGTTTGAAAAAAAGAAACTAACTCATGTTCATGTGTTGATTAGTTCCTCTCATGTTGCCTCAACTAAAGAGACCCATACACCAAAAATCTATCGTCCTACAACATAAATTATCATAGAACAATTATTGATGCATCACAGTAAAACATATAGCTTTTTACCATCTCTAGAATAATCAAGATTGACCCTAAATTTAGTCCAACATTCAGCTTATATGTCTCACATCTGGAAAATTTAACTTTACACCCTTCTTAGTGAATCCCATAATTTATTCCTCTATATGTTAAAATTAATTAATTATATAACTTTAATAAACATATAGACTTAATAAACTCTGTATATAAAATATTTTTGTGGGATGATATCAGGATACTACATCTCTCACCATCTTTAGGTCAACTGATACTCTTCTCTTGGAGATAATGTTACCTAAGAAGATATATTTATCCATACAATGTGGTTATTTGTGAGAATAGAATATAACTAATTATCCCATAGAGTATTCAATATGATCTCAATATGTTTTTCATAATCATTTCATGTGTGAGAATACACCAAGATATCATCCATGGAGACCACCACAAATAAATCTAGATATGGGTGAAAAACTTGATTCATCAGTTCCATGAAAAGTAATAGAGAATTTGTGAGACTGAACAACATGATCATTAACTTGTACAATACATATATACTATAGAATATTGTATGTGGTATATCTAAGATTATAGTATGGACCCAATTATATCACACCCTCTTATCAATCGTAGAGGAAACTCTTTCTCCCGGGAGCTGGTCGAATAGGTTCTCTATACGAGGCAATTGATAATGGTTCTTAAATATAAGCTGGTTTGACCAATGGTAATCCATGTACATACTATGGGTAATGTCTTCCTTCTCTATGAAAAGTACTAGTGAGCCCCATGGTGAAGAACAAGGTTGTATAAAAACAATATCATTGAATTCATTTAGATGCCTCTTGAGCTCCTAAAACACTGAAGTATCCATCCTATAAGGAGGAATGTATACAAGTGTAGCTCATAGAACTAGGTCCACTGAAAATTGTACCTCCATCTAGGGATTTATTCCTAAAATATTTTTAAAGAAAAAATCCCTAAAATGACATACCACTAGAGGGAAATCCACCTAACACATTCCCAGATCATCTAGAAAAAAGATAGAAATCTTTTTTTTCATGTTTCCTAGCCTGTAATGCTTGGGTCCAGCCTAGATTTCCTGAACATCCAACTCAAAAATGTGAATAAAATTCCCACCCACTATTGATGTGAAATTCACACTTCGGTTATATGAGTGAACATAACCATGATAGAGAATCAACCATCCCATTCCAATAATGATGTTAAACCATATAATCTTGATGGAAAATAGGTCCCATATGAAGAAACACCGACATATTTTAAGGGGACACTCCATCTACTGGAGTACGCTCTTCCATTGAATTCATAATGGAGTATCAGGTTTTATCATTCCATAAGAAAATTGAACACCATTTTCAAGGATCTATACCACTATAACATAAATAAATGAGTGGAAATATCCTATACAGAAATGATCAGATACTAATGTAAAGGATATTAGAGTAGTACCTCTCAACATAGAAGGTACCAAACTATTCTCCTCAAGTATCAAATACACTTCACACATCTGTCCTAGTCTGTAGCATTGATATTTAACCAGGATACCCTGAAGAAGTTTTATATTCTAGAATTGTAAATATGGTTTCATGATATCTCATCCATGGACACCACCTCAACCAAATCGGAAAATCATACTTTAGCACCCTGCCTGAAGAGAAGCTGCTAACGCCACTCCTGAATACAGAGTCAATGTATACCATCTATCTTTATCCATTGGAGAAAAATATCTAAAAAATAATTAAAGATAACCCATCATGTCACAAGACTATAATTTTACTAGTTCCCTAGTACAATGGGGTATTATTTCCCATTATACCGCATTGAAGGAACCTCACCTAGCTACTTGTGTTCACACCCTGGCTAATAGTGCCACCATGTAGAAGCTTCAATCAATGCTTCATGTTGTTGTTCAATGTAGTTCCATATCTATGTACCGAACCACCCAATCCCACATAACCATCCTCTCTCAATTTATGCTTAGTGATATGTTTTTTTTCACTATCACAGATATGGTAGTAAGAAAAGAAAAATTTACATGTGATCATATATCAAACCTAATAACATAATTAACTTTTCTACCATTGGATAAATCTTCCCCTAAAAAATGTGTGAAGAACTGGGGATCTATGAAATAGGTTGAATAGTCCATTACTGATAAGGTTCCCTAATTAAAGTACATAATCATTATGGATCTATCAGCCCTCAATGTATTGGGATATAAATAACCATAGAAGGCCATCTAAAAATACCTCCAAGTAATATCCGGATAATGACCCATCTGGGTAATAACATCACACTGTCTCTTGGAAGAATCTTGAAGCATATACATAATGATATACACTCTCCTCTTGATAGGTGTCTCAAGATGCTCAAAATGAAACAACATGGCTTCGAAAAATGACTCTACATCCAGTGGACCGCCATCCACTGAAAATGTGAGTGGCTGATTCTATTGAAACTCAAACATCAACTCTTCCATATTGAAGGAAGATCTCAAGGCTCACTGTTTGGTATGGATAAATTATTGTAAAACATATAGAAATAGGGCATCAGTACCCTTATCAAGTGTAATTGGAGGTTCTTCAAGTGGAAAAACAATTGTTTTTACTAGTAACCCTGGTCCAACCACCTACAAAGAATGGTTATAACCGCCCTCTTGGTGCACGACTCAAGGTATTCATGTTGAAATGTCTCTAAAAATAAAAAACTCACACCTTAATATATGATTTATTAATCACCATAATGATAGATATATTAATAGTATAGGTACAAGACTCCTTGTATACGAGTCAGACCCCTCTTATTACTCTCAAATCTAGGTTTGGGTGATGTAAAATATATAAAAAAAGTAAGAGACACTACCTAATACACACTATTTAGGTTGGGTAATGGTCAATTTATCTACTATAAGTCAGAAATCCTGGTATGCAGAGTGTCAATTGCAATTTATAGATGAAAATACCCTTTCTGTGGAAACTTTCATCCATATATAAAAATGAATTATTCATCTAATATTTCAAGTACTTTTAAAATCATACTCATTTATATAAGAACATTTTTAAATGGATGAATTAAATAGATCAACAAATACAATTTTTAAATGGTTATAAACAACATAAATTGAAATATGGATTCTATTTAATCAAAAACAATTTTTTACGTAATCTTTGAATGAAATTATAGAACAATTTCATAAACATAGTAAAGAAGGTACTGAAACATGTTACATGTAATGCATGTAAAAATATAAACACAGAATGAAATATGAGGGACATTTAAATCCTCAGGTGCCTATAATGACGCATAAAAAACACATCCTTTCCTATTAGAATAGGGTAGAATAAAAAATCACAAGGAACATCAAACATAAATTGTTTCACCCAATGTACAAATTAAGGATAGTAAAACAAGAAAAATCTAAATCAGAATTTATCATCACAGGTAATTTTGATTTATTTTTTACATGGGTTAAAAACCCCTAGGAACAGGCACATAGACAAATCTTAAAAAAAAATCCTATTTCACATTTCTACCATAACAATTATTAAAGCCAGAAATTAAAGGAATAAAACACCTATGTTACCAATTTGTGACTTTTTGAGCCCGGTTCACTCTGAAGTAATTTAACCTGGTTAGAAACATGACCTCAAGTTCAACCCCTCTACATCAAAGTCATCTAACTAGTATTGAGGAACCATATTGGAATAGTATATAGACTATTCCCTCAAGAGTAGAGTGTTTAAAATTGGTGTAATCATATCAATCAATAGATAAAGAATAAAATATAACTGATCTACAGAAGAGTAATAATTACTCATATCAATAACCATGTAATAACATCCATCAAAATCAAATAGAAATGATATCCATTGCATTATATAGAAAAACAAAAATATATGGATTAATGAAAAAAATCATATACAACATTATATATAAAATAATTGACCAAGGCTATCTCTAGAATCATTTTAAGAATAAGCTTAGTCTTCTGCCTCCCATACTCCATCCTAGCAGGGTAATCAAAAATCTATGGTAGATTTATTTCCCTTGCCCTAGCCTTCATACATGATGTCTGTCTAGGTAAACAATGGAGACATAAAAAGGATATTAGAGGCGATCATAAATCCATGGTAAATGGTGTCAAATACCATCATGTCTTTGAGTAAAAAATAAATTTTCTGCAGATAGAAAAAACATGTTGTAAATGAAATTTGGTAAATAAATAAATTTCATTGGTCTGGGTTAAATGGAATGCTTTCCCGCTAGTACCAGCTTCATCCTTTACTAGAATTTATTTGAATATGCAGTCAGTCATTTTTGAAAATATAATAAATTCTCGGGACTATTATAATTTCCCAAGCATCTCCCAAGAGTCATGCTTGTGAATGATATACATAATAAGGTCATCATAAAAATAAAGACACTGAACGATTCCAAGATCTTTTTGGATTGATAGTAATCTCATATAGTTAATTCAATATGATTTCAAGTAACTAGAGCACATCCTTGACATTCATAATATGGAACCCATATAACATTCCAAGACTAAGGTGAACTCATCACTATAAAAAAATCCTACGAGTTCCTAATAGGAACCCTAGTATTTCTCTATGTTTGGTATATAGTCACCATCCTCTGTGTTTTTCCTTGGTGGTCCCCAAAGGGTACCTAAGTGAAACTCATGGCTAATATAATTATATTCTATATGGTTATGTCCTTGTAAATCTACTTTGGGAGTCTAATCGTCACTTATGGAATATATAATGATCATCCCTCGGAGTTGGCCCTTTGTAGTCGACAAGGGGAGTCCTAGTATCACTCTAGGAACATATAATCCGGCTTCTAAGTGAGTCCATCCATGGTGTTCATATAAGAACCCATGTGTCACTAATGGTGCATGATAATTACATTTAAAATCCATTTAATTAAATAATTATGATGAGTTTGTTTATGATGTTCTGATTCGTATCCCATATATCAATCTCAATATGTAATTATGAATGGGCATAGGCCCAAATCCCAACAATATAATTTAAATTCACATTTAATTTAATTTTATATTGTGTTTATATAAGAAATTAACTAACCTGGGAAGGTATATCAGATCATATCATTGGCTTAGAAGGCCTCAAATAACATGAATCCTCTTATTCATCTTAAATGGGAATTTTGGTTTGAATGAACATCTCGATCCTAAGTGAGTAGGGGTAATAGTTAATTGTCTAAGGACATGGTATTCGATTCCCTCTTAATTTAATTTGATTTACATGCCATTAATTTCATTTAACATCCCAAAACAAAGGGGTTAAATAACACACCTAAAGAGGTGAACCAAATTCATAGTCCACCCCATGGCGATTTTATCTAATTAGAAACAAGACCATGGGGTAGTTTCATTAAAGGTCCTTAAACCTCAAAATATATATGTGTGTGTATGTGTGTCTGTCTCGTGAGTCATATAGATCAATACTATTCAGTTAATTTAAGAATAAAATAACATTACAAGAATCACTCAGAAAATATGAATCACATCACAGTGACGTAATACACAAACCCCATGAAATTAAGGGAAAATAAAAAAACCGCATACTTTAGAATGGTATTCTTCTCCATGTCTGTTCTTGACCACTAATCTAGACTAGAATGGAAGAAAATGACTAAAATAAAAAATTTCTTAAAAATGAACATATTTTCTCTCACAAAAATAACTCTATCAATAGGATGATAACTGAAGAAAAGTTTAGGTGGTGTAAATATCATATCTGTGCACATCCAAATAGGGCAACAATAAGAGATTCAGAGTTTAGATTGAGGATATATAGCAGTACCTATCTTTATAAAAAAGGAGATCTCTCTAAGGGTGAGGATGCTATTGCGCATGAGCGGGGAAAGAAAATAAAGGTTTAACCCTTCAAGGAGAAGGAGGTAAAAATTGAAATTTTCACACTTTTTAAGGTCTCATGGTTATACTATACATTTGGACAAACCGTGCACCAACCATGTTTTATTCATAGCCTTAAGATACCCCTCACATGGGCTATGTGCCTAGTTTGACTATCCATGTACAGACTATGAAAACCCCCTATGAAAGGAGGTATGCATCAATTTCATTGCCATGTTTCATAAGAGTCATGGTCAGAATAGAATTTGTGGCCCTAGATAGAGCACATTACCACCCTTTATGGTTTAAACTAACAGTATGTACTGGGTGTTTTTGTTTCTATTAACTATGCGGCCTACATATTTCTCCCAAACTCTAATGGTTCGCTCTCCATACATATCCCCTGACACCCCTGAAAATCTTATGAACTCATTAGGCATTTCCAGTGAGAAAAAAATTAAAGGATTTATAGAAATTAAAATTTTACATGCCTAAAAGAAAATTCAGGTTCTTACACCACCTATGAACAAAATTTGGGCATGGGATGACCTCTCGTGTAACCTTTTTGGGCTTGGGATAATTACCTTTGTACTCTCTTTTGGGTCTAGACCAAAAACCCATATACCCTTTATGATTATAAAAAATTAATTATTACCCATTTATTCTGATGAATTTAATGGAACCACCCACCACATAATCATTATATACTCATATATATGTCATAATATTATAAAAACATTTATCATTTTATTATAGATTAACATAGAAAAAAATGGGTTTCATCAATATTTTATAATCATAATAAGAAACCATCTAGAGAATGAATACAGATTTTATGAGTGGATTATATACCTAGTGAAGGAGAAGTTACATCAATGGATGTATTAATAGATTAAAATTCATTTAAGAGACCACTAGAACATTTCTTGAGGAAAATTCCATTTTCATTTGAAATAGAGTAATCAATATATAAATATTTCGAAAATATTTTTAGAATAATTTTATTAGAAAAAGAAAATATAAACTTTTAAAAGATAAATCATGATAAATAATAATCCTGACATCTTAAAAGTTCTTCATATAGTAACCATTGAAAGCAATTATTCCTTTAACATCATCAGATAAAAAGTGCCATATTCAAAAAATGAGAAGAAGATTTTTTAAAACTTTTTATATAAAGTAATACATGGGTAAAAATTATATTAATATATCACTGGAGAAAACAAAAAACTACCATTAAATAATTTTAAATAAAATATGGACATTGAAAAAATTATTCACGACCGAATAGAAAAAGGTCAATTTTCCCTTAACCCATCCTTTCATACATATGATTATATAGATAGATAAAATGACATAAAAACATATTATTTCAATATAAAATATATAATAAGAAAATATAAAATATTTTTTAGAGATAATCATATAATTTCATCATCATGAACCTAATCATAAACAATCATAATATATAGTGATATTGTAACTTGAAACCTTCACCACTTTGGAAACTATTAAACCATACACCCCTTAAAAGAAATAAATTTAATTGAAACTTTAAATACCATGAATATAAAAATATTCATGAGATAACATATCAAATAGGTAGTATATAGACCACATGAATGAAATAAGTGGTTATTTTGGCATTTTTCTTACAAAAACAAAAGTGATATGAGAATATCTATCCCCAAGTTTTAATTGATTCATAAGTGATTTTAAACACTATTATAATAAATTTAATTTAATTATCATTCTATAAAATATCAATATCCAAAATTATTATACCATAAATTGTTTACATATACCATTTTATCACCCATTCATTAATAATCTTTTATTATCTTCATCATTTTGAGTGCTGACTAAATTTTTCATGTTTTTTTTATTTAGAAGTTATTATAATTTCATATCTAATATGGTGAAATATTATAAAAATGATAACCATTACATAAAAATAATATAAATATATATATATATTATACATATTATAGTATTCTAAAAATGACAAAGATTGATAAATGATTAACATTGTTCAAAGAGATAATAGTCTGTACGTGCGCATGAACGATGTATTTATTTTTAATGAAATGAATGAAATTAATATAAATATTATTTTATCACCACATAAAATTTATAATACCATAAAGTTCATATAAATTTTATAAATCCATCCGAATATCCTTCAATGGATTGTAGTGATGGAAAATAAATCTTATATCTATGTGGAGGTGGTAGTCCACACATATGCATGAGTGATACTTTCATTTCCCATTTGATGTAAAATAAGTGGAAAAAAGTTTTCCCATAATCTTAATAACATATTAGTATATACATAAAAATGTATTAATTATTTTTTTATAGATACAATATATTTATAAGATGTATAAAAATAAATAAACATAGAATGTGTTGGTGAAAAAGATTACCTATTCTTGTAGATACCTCCATTAGATTACAAATCATGACTTTATTAAGATGGATTTAGGGAAATACCAGAAGATTAATAATTAAGGAATGAAATTTTGGAAGGTTTTTTTAGATTGGATGATCTATAGATCTCAATATAAGTGAATAATGGCGGAGAAGAATTTCGCTTTTATAAGTGAGGGAGAGGCACACATGAAATGACATAAAAATATTAAAATAATGAAAATTAACTTTCCTAGGAAAGTGGTAGAAATTAGAGAATAACTAGAATTTAAGATAAAATAACTCTAAAATATCTTCAAAAATTATGAATTGGGCCATTTTTAGTTGAATTTTGACCCCTATATATTAGTTTAACTTTTGTAAAACCCTTTTAAAGTTAATTGTGGTAATCAAAATATTTATTGATTTTATTATTCATTATGAATATAAATGAAATTAGTATAAAAAAATTGTTAAATAATTATTCCAAATAAGTATTCATTTTATAATGTTCAACTTTTATTAGTTCTAAAACATAATTTTAAAATAATCATTCAAAAACCTATTTTTTGAAAAAATCAATTTTAATCATAATGTAATGTTTTAATTCATTAATTTCATAATTGATACTATTAGATGAAAGTTAAAATTATATTATTGAAAAAATATTCTATAAATTCCATTAACATCATTAATCAATAGTTATTTATTTAATTTATAATGATAAAAACAAATTACACACATAAAAATATTTTTTTTGAAAAACTACACCTTTTTACTTTCTAATAATTTTATCTTCATTCATAACCATTAGATAACTAATATATGAATAGTTATTCATACATTATTAAGAAAATTCATTAATATAATTTTTATATATTGATCAATATAATAAAATATGATACATGTTAAAAAACAATTCTTTGAAAAATTATTCTTCTATCTAGGAAATAATTTTTTTTAAAATTGAATTATTATTTATGTATAATTAATAATTTTATTTTAATTAAATAAAACATTTATATATTTATTTCATAATTTTTTAATCATATTCTTATTTTTTAGTCCAATATCTATTTTATAAAAATTATACCATATGATGGTTCATTTAGACTCAGGGTTTCATGTAAAGAAAGATATAAAATTCTTAAAAATTATTTCAATGGAATATATATTTAAAATATCATGATTTTATATTATAAAACATTATAATAATTTAATATTTGATAATATATAACTCAGAAAAAACAAAATAGGACTCTTCTACCTCATAATATCCCTATGTTCCAACATAGATTCTTTAAATTTTTAGTATCCCATAAAATGTCGACTAGGTGAGTGGTATTATTTTAAATCCCTTTCTCTATATGATATTGAGTCTCCAAAATTTTTCCCCATAATAAATATAATTCTCTAGTGATATAACCATTTATTTTAGTACATGTGATGGATTAGGTATTGACATCATCAAACATGATACATGAAACACATTATGATCTTGAGAGAGATTAAGTTGATGTTCTAAGTAATAAGCAGTCTCCATATCCAATCAATAATTTCAAAAAGGTCAATATTTATAGGGATGAAAATTCTATTAATTTTTAATCTCATAAAAATCTTCCATGGATAATTTTAAAGGAATATCTTCTCATTGACATTGAATTCTACATCTCACTGATAACTATCATCATCACTCTTCTATCTGTTTTGAGCTTCCTTGATATATTGTTGAATAGATATTACCTTATCCATCATTTCCTTAACTTGATTAGGACACAATAGATTTCATTCCCAAACATAATCCTACATTGTTTGAGTAATTCACTTTTCTAATAGATGGATTCATAGGGATCCATATGAATGCTAGAGTGAAATATATTGTTTAATGAAAACTCAATAAGAGGAAGGTGTTGATTTGGAACAACATGTAAATATAGTGAAATTGATATTAAGAAATATTCTAGTGTTTTAATGGACTTATAAGACTGATAGTCTATCCGAGGATGATATGTATTATTGAAATACAACTATCTATTCATGTAATTACAAATACATCTACTAAACGTCATGTTGGAAATTAGTGATTTATCGGATAAAATAGAACATGGAAATCCTTGAAACCTTAATACATCCCAAATTTATATTTGTAAATGCAGATAAATAGATAAATATCATTTTCTATCAATGAAATGTGATGAATTTTTATGTTTCTTGACTACAACCTAAAAAACATTATGCCTTTTAGATGTCTTGGGGATACCAATGATGAAATCCTTAGCAATGTTTTATCATTTCTATTTTGACATGGTCAATAGATATAACATCCCATTGTAATTATTTATATTAGCCTTAATAATATGACATATAAAAAATCGATAGACATTTTAATATACTTAACCTTATTCAATTCTGTGTAACCAAAATTCATTAGCCACATGACCTCAAACTCTCCTCCCCATACACTAGAAGATGATTATTAGCATCGAGGGACTAAGGTGTGATAGTGGGGATACTATTCCCTCATTTCATAGTGAATCTATGGTATCTCATATCTAAATACATCAATATTAATCCAAGTATTGTACCAAAGTAATTTTAATATCCAAGAGATATATCATGTGAATATTCGATACAACTTAGTTTAATTAAATTTGTAATACAAAGAAAATATTCTATAGTGAGTATCTCCTATGAAAATCAGCTCAAGAAATAATATTGGCATCCTTTGAGTGCTCAAGGCATTCCTGTAGGAATCCAAGGTTGCCTCATGTTTGACAATTCCTATTAAGATAAAAAGTCCCAAAGTAATATGCACCTTATACATTTAATAAAATTTAAGTCATTAGGTCATGTAATACTCATTCAATTTAATCATTGAATATTTTCATTCCATTAAATTTCATTAAGCATGAAAATATTATATAAGTACATGAAACCCTTATCAATTCAATTTCATAATCTTTTAATTGGTTCCCTACATTAGCTTTCAAAAAATAAGGAAAAGGTGATTTAGGGATATGAAAATAGTGTCTATTCAATTTATAATTTAACTAGGAAAATGATATCTATAATTATATACATTCCATAACATCCAGTTAATTATTTATTAATTATGAAGGAACACTTACCTTATAAAATTTCATGTCATACACACCCTGACAACGTCCCAAATGATCCTAATATGGGTCACTAATGAATAAATTAAGAACATACCCTAATTGGGTGGTAATTATTGAGGTCTCATCCTCCAATGATCTCATGTGACAATATTAGGTTCACAGAATACAATATTGACAAAATAAATCAAGGTAGATGAAGTTAATAATAAAAAACTAGAGTAGTTTTCAATCTCAAAATTGATTCAATTTATAGACAGTGAGAGTTTATGGAATGAGTCATAATCCACATATAGTATGCCTATAGAATATTACTCATTCGATATTGCCCCTTAGTCTTGTCCGGAATGGATGAAAATGGAATAATGGATGAATAACATGAAAATTGGACATATAATATTGCATAAAAATTGATTTATTGATATGAATAATAATGCCTAAAGGAGACTATTGATTATAAAAATTTTCAAGAGGAATCCAATAAGATGATAAGCTCTTGATTCCATGTTTGGATGTCGAATAAATATAATATCCTATGTGGATGAATGTAGAGGATCTCTCAAGGGAGGGGGAATGAGTGTCTATCCACTAGAAATAAAAAAGGATGGAGGGTATGGTTATAAATATTTTAAGGAAAAAATTACCATTTTACACAACTTACATGGGATTCTTGGTTTGTCCACATATTTTTCCAAACTATTCCCCATCCATCCACCATACCCTACCTCAAGAGGGGACATGAACGGTTCATGCACATGGTTTGGGAAACTGTGTGAAAATAGTGTTATATTTCTCTATTATGAACTATATAAATTCTTCATGGGTGTGCAGCTTGGGTCACATAGTTTGGGAAAAAAGTGCACCATCTTCTACACTCTGAAACACCTTACACTATTAGGAGAAATAGTAAAGACTTAGAGGCACGGTTTCTACCACCCATGAAGCACAATTTATTCTTACACAAATTGAGTATCAATGTTCTGAAAGAAGCCTTGGACATGCTCATTTACTCCAGATAATCACTATTAATTCATATTAGTCTAAAATAATAGAATTAAACTGAAAATTAAAGTATTCAAACCTCAGAGAAAAACCATGTTCTTATATTCTTCCCCCATTAAATGAAATCATCATGAAGCTATCATTCAAAGGGTTGTAAGATGCTATATGAGAATAACTCCAGCCAATGAGCACATATTTCAACCACCCAATCCCAAGTCACATCCTATACAAGGTTCTTTTTTGTAGTAATCATACTAAAGGGATAGAATTTCCACACAAAACCTTCATGATCAAATCAATTTTTTGTATACGAGAATCCTCAATAGAATCATCAACATCTAAATCAATACTCACTAGATCAAATGTAATATATGGGATGACATAATAATGGAAAATCTATGAAACATGTAATATTTTGAGAAGTTAATGGTTCTTATGAGGTAATAATAATTGAAATATTTTCAATATAACTCTATCAATGATCTCAAACAACATAACAAAATGAGAAAACAATTTCCCTTGTCTCTAAATATGTCTATTCCCAAGTCTGGTTGATACCTGTAAGAAAAAATTATCCCTAACCTTAAACATTAGAGGTTTTCAATATATATCAGTGTATGATTTTTGTCTATATTAAACAGTAGACATACACTTTCTGATCAACTACACCTTATCTAAAGTATCTTACATTAGATAAGGACCTAGTATCCCTTCCTCACTAGACATTAGACAATATAGGGGTGAACAGAGTTACTTACCATATAAGTCCTCATATAGATACATATGAACCATTTAGTGAAAATTATTATAGTAGAAAAACTCAATGATAGGGATATGTTTCTCCAAAGAACCACAAAAATCAAGGACATAGGCATAAATCATGACCACCAACACATATATTGTGTGTTTATATTTTCCATTGGTCTGAGCGTGAAAAACTGTGCTCAAAAGCTTATGTGTACCCAAATATTTTGATAACACTTTCCAAAACAATGATATGATATGAGAATACCTAACTTAAATGATAGTACACAGGACCCCATATAGTTTTATAATCTCACAAATATTTAGTATCCCTTGATCATTTTCTGAGAATGACTCCCAGATTGGAAGGAAGTTGGATACCTTCATCAGTTAATCTATGACTACAAAAATCATGTCACTACCTTGAAGAGAAATCTATATTCCAACCAAAAAAATATATTGTGACATCCTCCCATTTAAATTATGAGACTGGTAAAATATATAACAATATATTGTTCTACTAGTGTTCTTCCATCACATACTAATACGTGGAACACCTAGTAATAAAATAGGAAACCTGATGTTTTATCTTAGGCCACCAATACTATAAATGCATATTAAGATATATTATGGAGATAAATGGGTGAACTACCCATTCAAAAGAATGAGAATATTGTATCATCTCCTCTATCATGTCTATAGTAACCTAGATATGCCCATGTATAATAGACCAATCTGAAGGCATCTCCTCATCAGAAAGTCTTTTCTGTAGGAATAACCCCTTAGGGTTTGAAAACTGACTTATGTTCACCCAATCTAGGAGTGAAGAGGAAATTGGTAAGGCCATAAAAAATGATTTCTAATGGCTCTGTTGTAACTCCATATGAATCTTAGAAAATATTTCCATCAACTTCCATTCATCATTGGGTTTTGGAATGGCTTGTATCTATGTTTTTTGGCTCATCAAATCAGCTGTTGCATTTTCCTTTCAAAGAGTATAATCAAGCTCAAAGTCAAAATACTAAAGGTATTAAACCAATAATCACTGTCTAAGAATCAAGTCACACTATGTAAAGATATTTTTGAGACTCTTGTTGTCTATATACCTCAGAAAGTGCTATAACATTAGTTAGTGACTCTAGTAATGCATTGAATGAAGGTTAGTTGCAAGCTTGAGGACGTTCATCGTGCAATTGTTCTTGTGAGGTCTCAAATGATGAGACTCATACGAAATGACTCAATAATCAATAATCAGTACTACATGAATACCAATTCCTGATATATAACATAACAATGTATATCCTTTTCTAAGATCTGGTAGAATCAAAATCGACACTGAAGTAGGACTTCCTTTTAGCTCGTAAAAGGACTTCTCACACACTTTAGGAAATAAGACATTAACACCCTTCATAGTAATAATAGTAAGAGGTGATGAAATTCATGAGATGTTCTACATAAAATTCTTGTAATATCTAGCCTTCCATATGAAACTCCATATATCAAACTCATTCTTGGGATGGTCTGATTAAACAATAGCAACCACCTTATATGGGTCAATATATACTCCCAATTTAGAGATAATATGACTGATGAACTGAACTTTGTAAACATATAAGTGGAAAATTGTGAGTATATAATATAACTAAATCTTTATCATTTCATTTCAAATTATTTAAAGATATTCATCATGGTCACATTGAGAGTGGTAATATACCAATATTTCATACACAAAAAACCATTACAATGAAATCTAGTTTGGGGTGGAAGTCCCCATTCATTATGTAAATGAAAATTGAAGTCCTGTTCATAATTTAGAATGACATTATTAGAAACTATTACAGACTGTACTGACATAAGAATGCATTACATGGTATATATGAAGTCCTCACACACCCATAATGATATCTTGATCTCAAGATGGTCTTTGAGAAAACTCTAGATCTTTCGAGAAAGTCAATGAAACCATCTATTCAATGAAATTAATTAAATTTCTTATCTATAATGTTTTTCAACCACTGTTAATTCATTCATAGGATAAGGTTCCCATCCTCATTCTAGGAAAAAAAATGTGTGAACCTTAATATGAAGTTTTGTGTTGGATAAAACCCATAAAATATAAACTCTCCAACTATATCTTGAACTACTGGAGCATAGTTGGTGCCATATTTTATACAGGAATATGTATAATGCTTCTTATCCTATAACTATCTTGATCAAAAACTATATCCCACTCAATAAAGGTATTCTAGAAATGTGATCAAGGAAAAAAAATCCTAAAATGATCGACCATTGGGGAGAAATCAGTCAGAATCATCATCCAATCATCCAATAAAAGGGTAAAAATATGGGTTTTCACTCCTCCCATATAATCATGCTATGGTATATCTCTAATGGACTAGACATTCCTCCCAAACACGAGAAGATAAAAATATCCATATTGTGATGTAAATGATACCCTGTAGTGATAGGAGTCCAGATAGGAATTATAGAGGACCAACCGGTCCTACCCAAGAATGAAATCAAAGCCGGTCATCTATAGGATGAAGAGATCCCATAAGAAATGATAACTTGCTACCTCAAGGGGATAGTATATGAAATTTTTTATACAGTCTCACATCAAAACAAACAGTTTTTATTGAGTTATCACCACAAAAAAGTACAAAAATTTCATCCCAAGAAATTCCATAGTTGGCTGAAAGATACAGGAGTTAGAGGAACCTATATCAACTTAAGAAAATATGATTATATATCCAAGTATAATATTACCTCACATAGTAGATGGTACTATAATCTAATCCTATGGTATCGAGTGTAATGAAAGTTATTTTCCAGATCCACGACACTTTGGACTACCCAGAGTAGGTATTCTCTATTGGTGCTGATAATTAGAAGTCTTTTTACCTCATCCATGACATCCTCATCAGCCTGTTCATACATTACTATAATTGCTTCCTTCCTGACAAGGTGTAACTGATCAAACCATGAATGGTGGAGTTAGTGCATATCATCTTCTTCTATAAACATATACAATGTTATATAAACCCCTCTGAATATGACTCATCTATCAGCAAGAATGGTAATCAAGTGGGTCTCTACAATATTGAGGCCACTAATGCATCTTACATTCACACTAATGCTATGTAATAGAGATACTAGTGCAGAAACTCAAGTAACCACTTCTCTAATGAGAAACCTCAAGGCTACACTTCTTACTACTAAAATAACTACTATGTTATCTTATCACTAAATCTCTATTCCTAGTACTCTAATATTCAATCAAGATCCGCTCAATGATATGATCTTGATTTATGATATCAAGAAAATATGATAGATGAAATAAATTCAACTAAGAGAAGATTCTATACTAGATACCATCCTCAAAGTGTCTCACTCATGATAGCTCATCACTAATAAGTAGTGGTGTGAAAAGTTCCAGCTCTATGAAATGTGATGAATAGTCCATAATAGATATATCACCCTAGTCAAGGTGCATAAACTCTCTAGATCAGTCAAATCACATCATATGGGGGAATAAATAATCATAGAAGGTTGTCTGGAAGTTTTTCCATACCATGCCCTAATGATGACCAACCTAAATAATCACATCCCACTAGCACATAGAGGAATCACAAGATATATAGAGGGTGTTCTTGAACATCCTCTCTGTAGGAGTCTTCAGATTTTTGAATATTTAAATAATGGAAAATATCCATGAATGAAATGTTTGTGGAACACCATCCCTTGAGAATATGGGAGGTTGCTACTACTGAAACTCTTGAGTTGGATCAATCATTGTAGGTGCATGTCATGACGATCCATGTATAAACTGAATCAAGCATAAGAAACTCTCTTGAATCTGAGCATCAGTTCCTTGTTGGTGAATAACAGGTAGTGCCTTAGGTGGCACTACTGGAGCGAACACCATTGATTAGGGCTCACCACCTATGGATCATGTTCATCTCCACCATCTTGGTGCACAACTAGAGGACGTTTTGTTGTAATATCTCTTTAAATTATATCCACACACCACAACAAAATATATTCATACATATTGGATCTCTAATGGAATCAGATCATATGATAAAGGGCTCACAACCCTTGATACAATCCCAACTACCCACTTAGATGTATATGGTACATGTAAGTGTTAATGTATTCATATACAAAGGTTTCAGTAGACGATGGGTCAATTATATGTCAAGGATGAAAACACTCTTTAAATTTCACTTGGAATATCTATTTACCAAAAACCATTTCATTTATAATTTATAATATATATTTTATTTTTGAAAATAATTTATTCATTAAACTAGGCTAAATTAAATGGATATTCATTCCCTTCTAATAAAGTTCCTCACACATTATAAACCAAAATTGACACCCTTTTAATTCCAATCATACCCTATTACATTCAGTATCAGAAATTAATTTGTAAAATATGATATATATATATTCATGGAATTACCACATACAATTTTTAATGTCACACACACATTATAATTAAAATTGGTAGTCATGTAATCATAGGAAAATCCTACATCATGTAACTGGGGGTACATGGATTTCCTTGGTTGAAATATGATATTTAAGACACCACCATCAATCTATACAATAAAAAAATCATTAGGTTTATGATTCCTTTTTAATCACCCAATTTCCCTTCCCTAAAAAAGATGTTAGTAGCATTATCATATATAATAACCATGGATCACACAACAATCACAGGAAAAAAAATACAATCTAAGCAATGAAATGAACCAATATGGCATGACATATACGTGGAATGTCAATCCTAGATGCCTATAATGATGATTCCTACCAAACTAGAGAAAGGAATAATTCCCATAAAACATATCAAATACCACAATTAACATGAATTACCCAATGGTATAATGATATCAACTGTAACAAGAGAAAAATAGAACTAAAATTTCCCATTCCAAGGTATATCGTTGTTTACCCTGAACGCGGGCTAGCTACTACTAGGGATGGATTAAAACAATGTTCCAGCATGTTTATAATCTCTTATCTAAATTTCCCAAACAATCAAATTATAAAAGAAACAGCTTTGATACAACTTTGTGGCATCCTAGACCTGATTCAATTTTGAGTAACCAAACCCAGTCAGCCACATGGACTTAAGTTCACCTCCCCATATGCTATAGGTTTCCAATTAGAAATGAGGTCCTAGTTTGTATCTATATAGAAAATATGGCCTTATTTTAGAGTGGTGCATATCAGAGACAATAGATTAAAAAAATAACGGAATCATAATAATGAACAATATGAAATGTTGAATAAATATGTATAATCATCCATGTAATAAATAATAATAGTTAACTCAATAATGGTAAAAAAATCCTAAAAATGTTGTTTTCATGACACTAAAAAGTAAATCATGCATTCATGGAAGTAGGAAGATTATATGTATAACGCCCTAACCCCAGTTTCCCAGATTCATTGCATTATTACATAACATTAACATGATTACAAGGAATCATGTCCTGAAGGACCAATCAGTTTAGCAGTCATGGAAAATATTTTACATACATGAATGTTACATTACACATTATAAAATACAAAACAACATAAATAATCATTAATGAACCCCATTATTTCCTTTTCTTAACCCTGCATATAAATCAAAATACACTTCTTGGAATCCTGGGAAAATAATACATAGAAAGGGGTGAGCTCAATCGCTCAGTAAGGGTAAGCAATATAGTGGAAACATTCAAAAATAAGCATAAAAATTTAAGGAAATGTATAAAAATAAAACAAAAGCCTTTTAAACTTGATCTTTAGCATAATATGGAATAAATAAAATGAAATAATTCCATTTACTTATTCACATAGATATTCTACTAATCGAATAATCACATGCAATATCAATAACCACTTTCATAATGATGGAATGCATATTCCCAGACTATCATAACCACGTAGCCAAGGCATCGTGCCAAGACTACAAATAAGATTTTGTCAAGGCCTAGTTCCACGAAACTATTTTGTATCATGAGACCTACTGATGCATTGAGGATCTACTGTAGGATCCACCCATCACTCACTACGTCCAATGCATTCCGCATATGAAAAGGTCTAAACATAACAAAATGATTCATATTAAAACTAGCATACGAAATTTCAATAATTTACCCATAAACCATGAATGGTATAAAAATAACATATCCACAGTCAAACATATCACAAAACCTTCCACAAAATTTGGATGATTTGTATCATGATAAATCAACTACAAAACAATTTTAAAATCCATTAAAGGATTTTGACATTGAAGAAAATGATTTGTAAAACTCTTTGAGAGAAATATACCTTTTTCATGAAAACATTTAAAAGTCACATAATTTGGAAAAGAAGTCATTTAAAGACATTTTTGAATCAAAGTGTCCCATACAGCTTTGAAACATTTGAATGTAATTAACATTTTAAAAACATTTATGTCCATATAAATAAATCCTTAAAAACCATTTTGAAGACACGGGCATTAATGAGAAGGATTTAGAACAATAAATATTTAAAACATTTGAAATGATGTTTTACTAAAAAGTACCTTAAAATAATCCCTATGAAAATAGTTTCATAAAACATGGAAATGGATAATAAATATTTCCAAGTGGATACTTCCATAAAAACAACCTCGGATAATAAAGAGATTGTGAAATCAACCCTTACCAATTTGGTAACTTATGAAAAATACAATCCATGAAAGAGGTATCATAAAATGAATATGTAAATTAACATTAATTAAAGTGTATTAAACAAAGAATATAATTATGGGAAGTACATACACCACACAAAGGATAATAGTGGCAATATGGCATGAATCTCACGGGAATAAGGAGCGAGATGAAAACCCCTTACCTTGCACTTTCTCTTAGTTGAGGGTACGTTTAACCTATTATATGAAGACTATAGTATATTATTAAATTATACCAGAACCATATTAATATTAATGATATCATACATTATTAATTTATGAATTTATAATACCCATTTAAAAATAATTTCCACGTTATATTAATATTTCGTGTAATAATCGATTTCTTTATCGTACGTGTTTTAACTTCTTACTCTTGATTTTATCACTTAGATAATGATTTTAATACTTTAAGAATATAGAAAATGATTTATTTATCATATATATTTAGAATAAAAAAATTTATAATTGACATATATATGAAATGGGAAACACCGTTTACGGAGACGGTGGTCCGTACGTACGCATAAACACTGTTTCCGTTTTCATATAGTATTGAACAGAAGTAAGTGAATAAGATATATGTAAGTACATAAATACTTATATATATAAATATATATATTTTCATTAGAATTATTATGTCATATATTACATACATATTAGTAATATATATATTTTATAATCGTCGTGGAATGGTGAACTTGGAAAGAATCTCATCACGTCGTGGAGGCGGTAATCCGTACGTACGCATGAGAAAAAATAACATTATTTTGATATTAATATAATATATAATTGGATGGTATATAATATATAAAGAATAATAATAATGTTATATTTATTATTTACATGAATTATAAATTATTATTAAACCCATCTAAATAATAATATATTGAATAACAATTACACCACGATGTGGAGACGGTAGGCCGTACGTACACACGTATGGTGACATGGCATTCAAGGGATGGACAGAATAATGAATTTAGTTCATACATATTTATAATAACATCACAGTATATAGAATATACTGTAGTTATTTTTTTAGAAAGGGAATAACAAAGAAGAATAAGTTTAAGAAGAAATGAACTTGAAAATGGGTGGTGAAAACATTACATCTTCTTTGGGTTCTTCCTATTGATTTGATCAAAAGGGCTCCGTAGGTTGTCTTTATGATCAAACTAATTCTTCTAGGATTAAGTGAGGGAAGTTGAGAGTGTATTTGGTCAGGGGTTGGTCGAACCAAAAGTCTTTGAAAGTGTGAATAATTGGTTATAATTGGTGTCCTTTTATAAGGGGGAGGAGGGGCACCTTAGGAAAATCTAGAAATATTATTTTATAATAAATTCATATTCGGTTTATAATGGAAAAAAGTGGATTATTTAAAGGTTAAGGTGGTTATGGGTATAAAAAAACTCAACCAATAGAATTGAGACATGTTTGGGTCATTATTTTAACATTATCTTTTAGTTTTAACTCTTAGTTAATTTGTTTGACACTTACCATGTCACATTGTATTTATATATTATATAGTAAATAAACGTATTATATATCTATAATAGACCACAAAGTGGTCAATTAATGATACAAATACAATTATATACGTATCTTGGCCAAACCTTATATTTTTACAAATTGAAAATAAATTAATAATATAATATTTTTTTTAAAAACTCTTTTTTGTCAATTATGACACTATTGGGTATTTTGTTCATGATAAATTTATAACATCATTATTACATAGAAAAAAATTTATATAAACAATCCTAATATGTCATAAGAACCTATTAAATTATTGTAATATATTAAAAGTCTCAAATTACATTTATTTGGGTTTTTATAACATCAATTATCTTAATATTTCATTAATATGGTAATTACTGCAACATCATTGTGTCATAAATAAATTAAATTATTTAATGTCTAAAAATTATAAATAAAATACCATTATGTAGGAAATATATTTATATTTCTAATGAATATTTATAGTTGAAAATATAACATATATAACCCTATGTAAAAATTGGTTTTCAAAAAGATATATCCTTATGTCATTTTTGTATTTACTTTAACATAATTAATATAAAGTGCCCCTATCACCTACAAGTGGCTCCATGGGGTCCCAAAATCGACCCAAATATGACCATTGTCAGAAATGTGTCTACCAATAAGGATAGGAAATGTTTTAGGGTAATTTATTATTATTATAATATTATTTTTTTACCCTTATTTAACGGATTTACCCTTTAACCATGGTAACTAAAATATTTACCGAAATAATTATTCTAAATGTATAAAAATGAAATTTACCTATTTAAACAATTTGGACATACTAATTCCAAATATGGAATCCATTTTTACAAATTCCAAACACAGAAGTAGCCGAAATTAATTTAAAATTAATTCCCGTTGTCAAAATAAAAAGTGTGTTTTTATGAAATAATAACTATCAAAAGATTGGTACTTGTTTATGTCCGATTTAATTGTGAAATTATGTCCAATGAACCAAATTGTATTAAATGGTAAAAATATATTCTAAATATACTTTAAAACCACTCAAATTCATAATTTATCAATACTAATTATTTTGATTAAAAAAGTTGTTTTTAATAAAAATTTTGTAGTTTTCACTATTCATCAAAATATAAAAATTATCTGAAAAGTACCAAAATTTAATCCTAGGATAATTTCGATATTCCGAATCCAAAAAAGAAGTCCATTTTGAATGATAAAAAGTATAAAATTTTAAAAATTTGGTATTACTATTCATAACGGCTATTTTGATTGGTCGCGGCGTGTTAGAATCTCGAAGTTGCATACAACACACGCTATTGTATTATTCAAAGAGAGGCGTACCATGGAAGATTGGGGTGTTACATTATCCACTCCTTTAATAAAATGTGTCCTCGCAATTTATCCTTGGTATTGAAACCTTGGGGTTGACTTCTCAAAATATCTTAGTTAAAATCCCACATCGAAAAATGAATTAATGAGGCCTCTATTTAAAATAAAGGGTGGTAAGTATGAAGGTTACCGAAAATAACACATACTAGGATTCCATGTAGGAAAATATGGATATAGAAGGTAAATCTAACCATCAATATCTGATAGATAGTGGTAGAGAACATGACTTTGAAAAGGCCAACAATCCCAAATCCATAAATTTGTGATGATCTAAGGTACCATCTAGGACAACATTTTTGTTCTAAGTTCATTTTCTTAATGTTGAGGAATTTATTTATGATATTGGATAAGATCATAAGGAAATATACTTACTTTATAATTATAGTTTTATCCATTAATAAATTTCTACCACAAACTCATATTTCACCCCAAAACATAATACAACTCACAAATACAATAATTACCTTAATTGTATAGGGTTCCAATAATGAAATTATAATTCACATATCAGACCCTTTATGAAAAGAAAATACATTATAAAATCCAAGAACGTCATGTAGTACAATGGTAGGTGATAAATATCAATTGCACTATGGTTGTGGGTTCGATTCCCACAGTTTTGTCTGACACGATGGGTTGTCACACGGTCTGCATGTTGTCCTTTTATAAAAATCCAAAAATAACCTTTCAAACTTAATCCATTCGAACCATTATACTTATGAAAAATAATTCTGTAAACTCTCAGTCCAAAATTTATATGAAATGTAAACATAATTTAGATCTTTTTCACCACATAATAGAATGTGAATACCTTTATCATGTATTCTTTTAAAACAATTAAACATCATGAATTACCATAAAACTGTATTGATTAAATTCATGTTCCCTTATTCCTTATAGAATACTGGATATACATCATCCATCAAAAAATGCTGTAAAATCCAACAATGATGGATTATAAAAATCTTTAATCGGTTTCAAGGCAGTCAAGAATATCCAATATAATTTACCCAAATCAACCATAACTTATTCCAAAATCAATACCTCAATATTAGGACCATATTAAGGTTTATCTTTCCTTCAACCATGTAATTTCCAAAAAGTTTAACTCGTTGTAGATTCACTTTTCTTAGTACCATAAAATCTAAAATTCTCAATGAAATAGTACTGCAGTGCAATCCTTATTTATTTCTTGTGTATCATTGATACAACACTTCAATGAAATAATTCCAAAATAACAACATAAGAACACTAGTCATTCCTCTTCATCTGTGGTAGTATCATAATGTGACTATTATCCAATAGCATCATTTACGGCATAGTATGATAACTGGGACATTGGTTTGCATAGTGTCCAAACTCCTTGCAGATGACGCATTCCACATTTGAAACCTTTTTCTTACCCTTGAAGTCACATACATGGTGTCCTTTTTCTCCACACAAATGACAAACTCCCATTCCTTTCAGGCAAGTTCTAGGGTGTTTCATCCCACAGCTATCACACATGGGAAAATTCTTATTTTCCCTCTTCCCTTTATCCATCTTTCTCTCTTTCATCCTTTTCTTCTATTTCTTCCCATCAACACCATAGGACTCAGTAAACTATTTACATATATTATCAACACATGATACTATTTCTTCATACGATGATAATACGTGGGAGACTATTTACCATCTAAATGATGGCTTAATACCATGAAAGATATGATCCTTCTTATTATTCGGATCATACTTATTACTGGAGTTCACATTCCTTCTACTAGGCGCCATTTCTATACAATAGCATAAACTAGGTCAGTTAATGAATTACAATGAATAATTCCAAACTTGTAAAATACCTAACCCAAATTGAATAGTATATGTATATAATCCATAATCACAAAAATGTTTTCTTTGAGTAAGTATATAATCATGATCCCTTCATAATGGTTTGTAAAGAAAATGAGAATTATCCTAACCATATCCCCCGGGAGTGTCGTAACCAAGAGTGCAGCAAGGCCTGTTGTCGTGGACCAGTTCCCATTCGAGTCTAGCTTAAAGCGGTGTTTTCGGGATTTACCCCTAGGTACATCTGTTCCGGAGCCGCCTCTACCTGCTCGTATCCAGACATGGATGTATTTCTCTGAAAAATCACAAAATCTCTACAATACCAAAATTCTAGGAAGTTATTATATGCTAATCTAAAAAGTATATCTTAGGGCTATGTGCTCTAATCAGAGTATATCTAAATCTAGTTTCCAAGGTTATTGGTAAAATTTCTATGATACCAACTGTAATGCCCCGACCCCAGTTTCCCAAAGTCAGTGTATTATTAAATAACATTGGCATGATTACAAGGATTCAAGTCCCGAAGGACCGATCGGTTTAGCAGTCTTGGAAAATAGATTACATACATGAATGTTACATTACACTTTATAACATAAAAAGAAACATAAATAATCCTTTACGAACACCATTATTCCCTTGTCTTAACCCTGCATATCAATCACAATACACTTCTTGGAATCCTGGGAAAATAAAACATAGAAAGGGGTGAGCTCAAATGCCCAGTAAGGGTAAGAAATACTGCGGAAACATTAAAAAATAAGCATAAACATTTAAGGAAATGTATAAAACAAAAACAAAATACTTTTAAACTTGAACATCATCATAATATTTCATAATTAAAATGAAATAATGCCATTTACTTATTCACATGGATATTATAATAATCAAATAATCACATGCAATATCAATAACCACTTTCATAATGATGGAATACATAATGCCAGACTATCATAACCACATAGCCAAGGCCTCATTCCAAGACTAAAAATAAAATGTTTTCAAGGCCTCATTCCAAAACACTATTTTGTTTCATGAGACCTACCGATGCATCGAGGAGATATAGTGGGCTCCACCCATCACTTACTAAGTCCAATGCATTCCTCATATGAAAAGGTTTAACTATAACATAAACATTCGTATTAAAACAAGCATATGAAATGTCAATAATTTACCCATAAACCATGAATGGTATAAAAATAACACATCCACAATAAAACATATCACAAAACCTTCAACAAAATATATAAGATTTGTGTCCTGATAAATCAACATCAAAACAAGTTTAAAATCCATTAATGGATTTTGACGTTGAAGAAAATGATTTGTAAAACTCATCGAGAGAAATACCCCTTTTTATGAAAACATTTAAAAGTCACATAATTTGGAAGAGAAGTCATTTAATGAAATTTTTGAATCAATATGTCCCATACCACTTTGAATCTTTTCAAAGGAATTAACATTTTAAAAGCATTTATGTCGATATAAATAAATCCTTAATAACCATTTTGAAGACCTGGAAATTAACGATAAAGATTTAGAATAATAAATATTTCAAACATTTGGAATGTTGTTTTAGTAAAAATTACCTTAAAATAATCCCTTTGAAAACTCTTTCATAAAACATGGACATGGATAATTAATATGTCCTAGTAGATACTTACTTAAAAACAACCTTGGATAATAAAGAGATTGTGATATTTACCCTTACAAATTTGGGAACTTACGAAATATACAACCCATGAAAGAGGAATCATACAATGAATATGTAAATACACATAAATTAATGTGTATTACACAAATAATACAATTATGGGCAGTTCATACACCACACAAATGGTAATAGTGTCAATATGGCATGAATCTCACGGGAATAAGGAGTGAGATGAAAACCTCTTACCTTGCACTTTCCTTTAGTAGAGGGTACGTTTAGCCTCTTTTATGAAGACTATAGTATGTTATTAAATTATATGAGAACCATATTAATATTTATGATATCATACAGTATTCATTTATGACTTTATACTATCCATTTAATAATAATTTCCATGTTATATTAATATTTCTGGTAATAATCGCTTTCTTTATCGTACATGTTTTAACTTGTTACTCTTGACTGTATCACATAGATCATGATTTAAATACATAAAGAATATAAACCATGATATATTTATTATATATATTTAGAATATAAAAAATTATAATTTACGTATATATGAAATGGAAAACACCGTTCATGGAGACAGTAGTCCGTACATACGCATAAACGCTGTTTCTGTTTTCATATAGTATTGAACGGAAGTAAGTGAATAAGATATATGTAAGTACATAAAAACTTATATATATAAATATATATATCTCCAGTACCAGTATTATGTCATATATTAAATACTTATTAGTAATATATATTTTTTATAATCATTTATGAATGGTGAACTTGGAAATGAATATCATCGCGTTGTGGAGACGGTAATCCGTACGTATGCATGAGTGAAAATATAATTTTTTGATATTAATATAATATATAATCGGATGGTATATAATATATAATGAATCATTATCATGTTATATTTATCATTTACATTAATTATACATCATTATTATACCCATCTAAATAATAATATATTGAATAACAATTACACAACGACGTGGAGACGGTTGGCCGTACATACATACGTATGGTGACATGTCAATCAAGGGATGGAACAAATAATGAATTTGGTTGTTCCATATTTATTATAACATCATAGTATATAGAATATACCTTAGTTATTATTTTATAAAGGTAATAACAAAGAAGAAGAAGTTGAAGAATAAATGAACATGAAAAAGGGTGGTGAAAACATTACCTCTTCTTCGGGTTCTTCATTTTGATTTGATCAAAAGGTCTCCATAGGTTGGCTTTATGATCCAAATAAGGCCTATAGGTTGAATTGAGGGAAGTTAAGAGAGTATTTGGGCATGGTTTGGACGAACCAAAAGGCTTTTAAAGTGTGAATAATTGGTTAGAAGTGGTGCCCTTTTATAAGGGGGAGGAGGGGCACCTTAGGAGAATCTAGAAATATTATTTTATAATAAATTAATATTTGGATTATAATGGCTCCAAAGTGTATTATTTAATGTTTAAGGTGGGGATGGGTCTAAAAACACTCAAAAAATAGAATTTAGACAGGTTTGGGTTATTATATTAACCTTACCTTTTAGTTTTAACTCTTATTTAATTAGCTTGATACTTACCATGTCACTTTTTAATTTTATATTATATAGTTAATAAACATACTATATACCTCTAAGAGACCCCCAAGTGCTCCATTAATGATACAAATATCATGATATAAGTCTATTTTCTGATCCTTATATTTTTAGGAATTTAATATAAATTAATAATATAATATTTGTTTTAAAAACTCTTTTATGTCTATTTTGATACTATTGGGTATTTTGTTCTTGATAAATTTATAACAGCATTATTACTTAGAAAACAATTTATATAAACAATCCTAATATGTCATAGTAACCTATAAAATTAATTTCATTTATGAAAAGTCTCAAATTACCTTTATTTCGGTATTTATAATATCAATTATCTTAATCTTTCATTAATACGGTAATTACTGCATCATCATTGGGTCATAAATAAATTAAATTATTTAATGTCTAAAAATTATAAATAAAATACCATTATGTAGTAAATAGTTCTATATTTATAATGAATATTTATAGTTTAAAATATAACATATATAACCCTATGTAAAAATTGTTTTTCTTAAAGATATATGCTTATGTCATTTTTGTATTTACTTTAACTTAATTAATATAAAGTGTCCATATCATCTACAAGTGGATCCATGGGGTTCCAAAATCTACCCAAAGATGACCATTTTTGTACATGTATCCACCAATAAGGTTATGACATGGTTTTGGACAATTTATTATTATTATAATATTATTTTTTACCCTTATTTACCGGATTTACCATTTAACAATGGTAAATAAAATATTTACCGAAGTAATTATTCTAAATGTATAAAAATCAAAGTTACCTATTTAAAATATTTATACACACTGATTCCAAATATGGAATCTATTTTTCCAAATTCAAAACACAGAAGTGACAGAAATTAATTTAAAATTAATTTCCGTTGTCAAAACAAAAAAGCACGTTTTTATGAAATAATAACTATCAAAGATTGGTACTTGTTTATGTCTGGTTTAATTGTAAAATTATGTCCAATGAAGAAAATTGTATTAAATGGTAATAATAAATTCTAAATATACTATAAAACCACTCAAATTCATAATTTATCACTATTAATTATTTTGATTAAAAAAGTTGTTTTTAATAAAAATTTATTAATTTTCACTAATCATCAAAATTTAAAAGTTATCTGAAAAGTACCAAAATTTAATCCTAGGATAATTTAGATATTTCGAATCGAAAAATGAAGTCCATTTTGAAATATAAAATGTATAAAATTTTAAAAAGTGGGTATTACTATTCATAACGGCTACTTTGATTGGTCGCTGCGTGTTAGAATCTCGAAGTTGTGTACAACACACGCTATTGTATTATTCAAAGAGAAGCATACCATGGAAGCTTGGGGTGATAAAATATGATTCATGATAAACAAAAGTAACAAAAAATATCAAAAACTATCCAAGCATCTGAAGATTTATCTCGGTCATCTTCTTCCATTCTCCCATCCTAAATCATGCATGTTAGGTATCCAAAGCAGGACACTTCCCCTTGTATACACCTGTTATAATATTATCTTCCTGGGGACCAATGGTATTCTATATAGGGTATTGAATAAATCCTATTAGTCCACCACCAACAACATCTATACAAAACATGTCTATGAATATAAATTGTGTAGTGTGCAGGCATATAATAATGCAAAGATTTAAAAAAAGACAACCCATCCATGTTTCATCCTCACCTGGTGTCTGAACATGTATCCTTTAATTAATAATGATTCAATTTATAATAATGAGATCATATCTAAATGTAACAGAGGTGTTGTAATATGATGTAATAGTAATTTAGGATCTAAGGTATGACCAATGAATCCTTGACCTCATGGGTCGAGCCAACTCATAATAGTATCACTCATAGTCTGGATATTATGGGTATGTGTTTTATCTAAGGGGTACACCTAAGGAATTCCTATGTAAATGTGTCTAATGGAGTCCATGGAGCTCCTCTATATTAATCCAGAGATAAGCATGAATTTTCCTAATTAGATGAATCCATGTCACGAAATTTCCAAAGACATCAATCTAAATCCAATGAGTGTAACAAAGGGATCATATTATCTAGAATATATTTCAAGTGAATCATTAGTAAAACATAGATGCATTCACATAATAAGAAAAAGATCATATTCTATGGTGGGTATCTCACACATCAATCATCTCAATGAATTATAATAGCATCCTCTAAGTTCTCAAGGAGTTCTCTCAGGAATCCTATACTCGCGCAAGTATGACCATTCCAATAAAAATGAAAACGGTCAAAGAAATATAAACCTTATACATATAATAAAATTTAAGTCATTACTCCATGTGATACTCATTCAATTTAATCGTTGAATAGTTTTATTCTGTTACCATTCATTAACCATGACATGTTTATACAAGGATAAGAAACCCTTTCCAATTCAATTAAATAATAATTTAATGGGATCATTACATTACCTTTCAAATAGAATGATAAGGTGAGTTAGGGACATGAAAACAGTGTCTGTTCAATTTTTAATTTTAATTGGCCAAGTGATATCAATAATTATATACATTCCATAATGTACACTTATATATTTATTTATTATGAAGGAAAACTTACCTTATCAAAAATCATGTTGAATTCACCCAAATGGTGTCCCAAATAATCCCAATATAGGTTAATAAGACATAAAATAAGAGAACAACCAAATTGGATGGTCCACATTGAAGTCTCGACCTCCAATGATGTCAAGTGACATTATTCGGTCAATATAATAAAAAATAAAAAAAATAAAAAATCAAGGAAGTTGAATTTAATAATCAACACCCCGTGAAACCAGCGTTCTCACAATAGAAAAAATTTATAGGCAGTGTGACTTTAAGGGATGAGTCATATACCACCTACCTTATTCATATATTTGGTGCCACATCTAGTATTAACCATCACATTGGAATTTGTTGAAAGAAAATGGAAGAATGAAGTAATGCCATGAAAATAGGTCATTTGATCCAGCATCAAAATAGAATAATCAACAGGAAGAAGAACATCCAAAGGATCCTATGGATTAAAGATTATACTGATAATAATCAATTGATATGATTAACTATTGATTTCGAGGTTAGACCAGAAAAAAATCCATGAACCTAGATGAAAGTGCATAGAGTAGATCTTAGGGGTGTATGATGGAGGCTCTATCCACTATAAATAAGAAATGGGAGGGATATGTAAGGATAAAATTATTTAATTTAAAAATGGTAATTTTACCCAACATACATGTGTTGGAGAGTTTGGTTGCATGGTTTGTCAAATTGAGCGCTAATCATGCCCCATGAACTGCCAGATGAGGGGAATCACACTGTTCATACACACGGTTTCAGAAGCCATCCAAAAAACAAGCTATATGGTAATATTAATAGTGTGTGTGCTTCCACACATGCATGAGGAATGGGTTCCATGGTTAAATAAAACCATGTACCCTCTTATTCTCTTTGAAACACCATACACAGTTAGGATAAACCATTCATATTGGAGTGCATTGTTTCTAATGACCATGTGGCCCAACTGTTTCATCCATAAGGTGGGGTTCCGAACTCCCAAAAAAACCAGTACACCCTCATTTACTCCATATACTCACTAGGAATTCATATTAATATCAAATAATATAATCAAAGTAAAATTTAAAGGATTTGTTCCTCAAAAAATTTTGATTAATACATTCATACACCAAAATTTCCCTCTTTATACTTCCCCACAATAAATTATCTTTAATGTATCTACAAATAATTTCCCTTCTTGGATGAATAGAGAAGGATTATCTTTGAGAATCAAGAAATAAATCCTTCAAGTTTGTATTTATGGGACACATACATGGTTACAGAACCATATCATTTGATAATAATCATTATTGAACTCATGATCATTCTTCACATTACTTTAGAGATCTATATCTTCATATTGTTCCTCCGTAATCTTTATAATGATAAATTGTTGAAAAATCATTTGAAAAAGATAATATTTCTCCCATTTCATGAATATTTCATGATCCATCCTTTAAAAATAAATAAATACTGTATTTTTTATCCTCTTCATCGATAAGATAGCATGATCCTTTCGACACAAAGAATCATTCACATTATTCAATTTCATTAGGGTGGTAATGTATTTAGAAGTCATAATATTTAATCCCTTCCAACCATATTATATAGTTCATTATAAAATAATTATACTTGAATATATAAATTATGAATTTTTGATTAGAATATATATATATATATAACATTTCACCATAATAATATTGTTTCAATATCATTAATGAAAAAAATACCATATCTAAATCCTAATCCTATGTTAGGTAATTTTTCTAATGAAACTTCAATAGGAGTGGGGAATATGATATCACCATATCATTCTTCATAAGAAAAAATCAAAACTGCTTCTTTGATTCGTATCTATAAATCCAAAACCCTTCTCCATTAAAGGGTTGTGTGAGCACAGGTGAAATAACCAACCTACTCTTGAATTCCATGAAATTTTATTCATTTCTTTTATACAAAAAAATTTGAATACCATCCAAATTAACGTGGTGAGTGTATTACAAATCCATGATAAATTACACACAAAAAATAGATTAGATCTAGCCAATCTAAAAAACTGTGAATCTATGTAACAATGGTTGGTATGGGCTATTTCTTAATGACTTATACTATAGAGGTATCTACTAATATAACCTGAATTGAGATTATATATCCCCAAAAGGAAATATATTATATAAAAAATTCACACTAGTTAAATTTTCTATACATATTCCCCTTACTTTGGTCCTTAAACAAAATCCCCAAGTGATCTTCATGATCTTCATTTCTTATAGAATACATCAGAATATTGTTTATAAAGCCTATGAAAAACTGATTAAGGTTATCTAAAAATACTCTATTCCTGAGATCAATGAAGGTAAATGGGTGTTAATAAGACCAAATGGATTCACTATAAGTCCATAGTGTCCATCCCCTTATAGAAGGATGTCATTTGTGTATGAATAATTTTCCCCTCATATAATGATATATACATTGATGATCAATTTTTGAAATATATTGAGATCCTCGTAATTGGTCCAAAAATTCACTGATATATTTTTGAAGAAAAATGTTATTAATATTTATTTTATTATGTTATACATAATTAATAAAATAAATTGACCCATCATTATTATAAAAAAAATAATTGGTACTCCCCATAGTTATTCATTGGGCATAATGAATCCCTAATCAAGACTATCTAAATGTTTCTTCATCAACTATTGAAACTTAATTGCATTCATTCTATAATGAGTCTTTGAAATAGGTGAATCACTAGGTATGACTTTTATTTAAAACTCAACCTCATGATTCGAGGGAAGACTAGTCATGTATTTAGGAAATACATCAATATATTCTTGAATAATAGGAACATATTTAGTTTTTATTTTCTCCACAATAATTTATGATACATAAGTCTCATCAATAAAAATATTAAACTATAAAATTTCCTATGAAATATCACATTCATTCTTCCATTGATAAAAAATCATAGGTTGATTCGTAATATCAAATATGATTTCTTTATTATAAAAATTTATTTAAAATTTATATAGATAGAGATAATCAATTATGAAAATCACATTAAATTCCACTAAATAATAAACAATATGAATTTAATAGGGAAAATATGTACAAAAATAAGCATGACATCCCCATCTATGGAGTGGAGGATATGTTTTCCTTAACCATCAGGATCCACTTCAGTGATTTAGATATCATATACCCTTCTTTGGTATAGTTGTTAGCCCTTGGATTAGGGTGTTGACTTATAACATTCCCAAGATCCCAACACATATGTCTTTGATCTATAAATAGTACTGTATGGTTTAATTCATTTCCCTCTATCAAAATATTCATTTTTCATTGATAATTACATTCACCATGTCCTTATTCTCCACACATAGAACATAATTTGTTTCCTTTAATATGATTCCATTGGTGCTTCTCCCCACATTCATTCCATTTGTGAAGATGAATATTCATCCCTTAATTGTCTTTATCAACTGATGTTTCCTAAAACTCAATTTTCTCTCATTTGGTGAGTTATGAAACTCAGTTATGTTATGGTATTTAATCATAATTAATGAGGAATAAAAAAAATATTTCCCCTTCCAAATCTAATTTAATTTGGATTAAAATGATCAATATCATTACAGTGCCAGTTACATTCATTGTTAACATTAATCCTCCTGGTTCCATCCATTTACTAAAACCAAAAAGCATCATTTGAGAAATCGTTATTGTAGTGAGAAATTATTTTATTATGAAAAATTATTCATATTATTTCTTTATCATGTAATAGTATTTTCAATATATGACACCTTAGGTTTAACCAACGCCATCCAAGATCATTATTTATTCAAATGCTACATAATTGATCATAAATAATATATATATTAACTCCATAATATCCCTCCAAAATGTATAAAATGGTGTACAGTTTTAGGTCCACTCAACATGCCATGGTGATGATTAAGTTAATACCGAATAAAACATTTTTGTGGTTCTTACAACTAGGTTCATCTAGGTCATAGATTTATCCACATTCCAATATCAGTATGGGGATGTATTTTATATGATAACTACTCTATTTTCTTTACCATAGAATAATATATTTTCATAGGCATGGGATTATCTAAAGGGTTATAACTATTTTTTTCTAATCCTAAACTCCAAAAATAACCAAACCTTTATTTTAAACTATCATAGGTGAATTAAACCTTAAACATATACTTATTATGTTATTATAGATGAATATTCAATTAATCTTAATGTAATACACACCACAAACTCATAATGTTTCAGTGTATTTAATGACTAGATACAAAATCATCTAATTTCATGAAAGATATTCAACATATCCCCTAAATTTATTATCTTATTGTAAACATCATATACATAACCTACATAAAACCTTTCTTCATAACCAGGATAAGGTAACTATAATAAATTTTGAGATTATATAGTGAATGTGGGTAGTCAGGGGAGATATCATTAAATGATCATATATGTGCACGACATGAGAATATGAGTATGAGAAATTGATATTGATATTTGAAAATCAAACATAATAATTTTTATATCATAATAATCATATAAATATTTGTTAGATCCTAAAACTAGAATCATAGAAGAATCAAGATCATGTTCCATGAGATCATATCATAAGAATAAGAACAAGAAATTTAGAGAGGATAAAAATTGTAGCATAATCACAAACATAAAAGTATTATTTCAAGGATACCCACCATGAAATTCATCACATGTTAACCTGGACAAAAAACCCATGTACTTGCATTTGGATTGGGATAAACTCCCATACAACCATGTTGGGCTTGGTCTAACTACACATATGCCCACTTTTAGGCATGGCCTAACCACCCATGTACCAATTAATACGATAAAAAATTAATCATTACACAATACATTGGAGAGATTTAATGGATATTATTGTCAAATAATCATAATCCAATCTTATTTATTCTAATGGATTGTGAAAAAATTATATTTTTGTTATTGATTAACCCATGAAAAAATAAATGGTGTTTATCAATATTTAATAATCATAATCATAAAACTTCCAATGAATGAATAAATATATACTAATTGTATCAAATATGTAGTAAAAAATAAGAAATATTAGTGAATGTTTTCATAGATGTGAATAATATCAAAATATCACTAGATTATTTATTGAAAAAATTACAATTTTTATATTGAAATCAGTAATTTAAAAACTAATTTTTTAAGAATATTAGAAAAAAAAACATTTTCTATGAAATTGAACTTGTAATATTGTAATGTATTATTCATGGATGAGAATAGTCATCATTGTTGGAAATTCCATTCATACAATAATTGTTAAAACAAATATTACGTTCACATCTTTAGTAAAATGTACCTCATTTGGAAAATTAAAGAATATTAATTTTAAACCTTTTTGAAAAGATTATATCATTGGTAAAAATGAATTTAATCAATCATTATAGAATTATAAAAAATTATTGAAATCATTTAAAAAAATATATACATGGAAGATAATGATTTATGACCATATAGAAAAAAAGTTTGTTTTCCTTAAAAACATTCTTTCAGACATTAGACTAAATAGAGAGGGAAAATTGAATATATAACTTGTAATTTTTAGAGATAACCATAAGAGAATATAATAAATATATTTATATATATATATATTAATCAATTTCATCATTAGAAACATAAGCATAAAAAACCTTGGTACAAAGTGAGATTGTAACAAAAAAACCTTACAACATTGGTAACATTTAAACCATAGTACCCTTAAATGAAGTATCATTAAATGCAAATTTATAATATTTGAATATAAATAGATTCAGGATATGAAATATCTTAGGGGATGTATATACATCACATAAAATAAAAAAGTGGTGAAAATGACTGAGGTCCCATAAAAATAAAACTTATATCAGAAACCCTTACCTCAAGTCAATTTTATTGTTATGTTATTTTATCTTCCAAAATAATAAATTAAAATTTATTTTAACTCTATAATATGATCATAGTAATATTTATAATTACATAAAAGGTTTACTTATAACATTTTATAAACTTCCCATTTATAATCATTCAATATTATCATCATTTTAGGTGTTAACTGCTTCTTTTTTCATTTATGTTTTGATTCCAAAGTTATTATACATAAATATTTATCTTGGTTTAATAATCATTATAATGTTAAAAATTATATAAATATTAGATATATATTAATTATATACATATTTAAAATCATCCAAAGAATTTATATGTTTAAAAATTAATTAATCCATTTATAGAGATGGTAGTCTATATGTACACATTAAATTTTTTTCATCATTTATCTAACAGAATGATTGAAAGAAAAATAATATCTTATCATTAAAAATCATAATTTTATCATAAATATCATATAAATTTATTAATTACATCATTATATACATAAATTTGATACGGTTTTGGAAAATTAATCATATCATTTTGTGGTGGCAGTAGTCCACATGTACACATGAGTGATACTTTAATTTCCCATTTTATGTAAAGGATGTTAAAAATTGTTGTCCAATAATTATAATAACATATCAATAGGTTTATTATATTGGATAAATTTTGATTGGATGGATACAATAAATTTAGAGAAAGTATAATTAGACATAAACTTTGAATGAGTTAGTAAATATGATCACCTCTTTTTGAGAGACCTCATTTGGAATACACCTTAATCCTTTTACTGATTTTCTTAAGGTAATAATAGAATTTCTAGAACCAATTGAAGGAATAAATGGTATTTTAAAAAATTATTGATCTATTGGTCTTAAATTTTTTTAATAAGGAATGAGAAGAGGTGCTCTTTTAAAAGTGAGGGGAGTGACACACATCGAATTACATAAAAGATCTAAATAATATAAAACCAATTTATAGTGAAAGTGTCCGAAAATGGATATGAAATCAATTTTATGATAAAATAATTCTAATATTTCTTCAAATAATAATATTTATACAAGTTTAGGTGGCATTTTTACCCTTATCTATTCATTTAACCCCAGATAAACCCTTTTAAACTTAACTATGTAACAAATCTTTCTACTTCTAATATTCATTATAACCAAAAATAAAAGTTATCCCATTAAAAAAATTTAACAATGAGATTAAAAATATGTAATTTATTTTATCAAATTCAATTTCCATGTGTGGTATAAATTAATTTTGAAATAATCCCACAAAATTCTATAAAAACCAATTTTTAATACATTTTAATCATACTACTATGTTTACATTTATTCCTTAGCTATTAACAATAATTAAATGATTGTTAAAATGTTTTAATTAATATATACATTATAAATTTAATTAAAATAATTAATAAATAATGATTTATTTAATTTATTATGATGGAAATAAATTGTGGAGAAAATACTTGTTTTAGGAAAAATAACTCTTTTTACAACCAAATGTTTTTATCTTCAGCCCTAAACATTTGATAACTAATGTATGAATTATTATTTATACATTATAAATACATTTAATTATTAAAATTTTATAATATATTTAAATATATAAAAATTCATGATATGTATACAAATATTATTCTTAAAAAAACAGGCCTTTTAATCATGAAATCATTTCATTTAAACATTTAATGGATATTTTAAGTAATTAATCAATAAATATAAATTAAGGAAAAAAATTATATATATATCTTAATATTATTAATTCTATTAATACCTACCAATCCAGTAACTAGGTTATATAGGTTATAATATATCATGGTTCATTTACACTTGGGGTTTCAAGTAGAGCGAGCTATTGAACACTTAAAATTTATTTCAAAGGGAAACATATAGAACCATGGGTGTGTTAAAGAACCTTTTTTTGGGGATTTTTTGTGAATTATATAATCTAATATTTTAATTATATTTTTTAAACAACACCACCAAATTCCACTAACTGGACTGATGATAATATGGTTTGGGGTTTCTACTGTATTCCCAAAAATCCAAGTAATATAGGGAACATAAAACTAAATAAACCCTCTTCCCCACTCTCCCTTTAGTTATAGTACATGATATGATAGATCATGATATATATTTATATATATTGGATCTAATGGAAAGTAGTTATTGTGTGTGTGTGTGTCTATATATATATATATATATATATATACCTTTTGTCATTAGTTATGGTTGTGATGTGGTAACATGGTGGGGTTGTGCAAGGTAAGAAATGGGAATGATAATGGCGTTTATAATGTCCATGAAACACTACTATGAATATGGTTTGATGTGAATGTGTGATACGATGATGTAGTATGTGGATTTTATTTTTTTCTTGTGGTTGTGATTTAGTATGCTATTTTATGGATGTGTGTATATAGAAGTGATAGTTCCATGAGATGATTATTGTTAGGTTTTGAGAGAGACAAAATTGGTGGTGAATTAGTTTTAGGTACCATCATGATATATATTGATTTGATTATATGTTAAAATTATTATGTGTAATATTGGTTTACCAATCATGGGCGAGGATGGGTGATAGTTTACCTAGAATATGTGCATGTTTCATTTACTATTTATTCACTATGGAATTAATATACTTCGTCTAAATTACAATGAGAGGTTTTAGAGAGAATCCTACTGAGAAGGATTTTATTCTCACTATATTTATAAAAATATTTGTGTGTGTTTATGTTTTTTTGTTTGTGTTTTATACGTTTCCAAGTGGTATTTCTCAGTCAAATTGGACATTACTAACTCAAGGTTTGGATTTGTTATTGAAATCGATAAATTAGGAATTTCATGATTTGATATTGTATATTTTGGACAGTGTTTTCTATGACATTATCTTGAATTTTAAACTGGTTTTATTTTATGAATTATGAATTTTATTGGTGGTTTACATTATGTTCCTAGTAAAATAAGGGAAATTCCCCCATTTATTAGTTATTATACCCTCAGTACTTATAACCGGCGTATCACCTATTAGAGGAAAGTTTCAAGTGTTAGAGTCATCATAACTAATTTACAATTAGGGAATCCTAGTGGGAGAAGGTCAAGTTCATTTCCTAGGCATAACTCAAGGCCAAACCAAACCCATGTATCCTCATCAACATCAGGTCTTTGAACAGATCTAATGCCCTTTCATGTGACTAACATCATGGAACATTATCAAATCATAATATTAAGAGAAAATCAATATACTAATCCTTTTAATAACATATAAAAAAATAAATATTCTATAAGCTATACTAGATAGATAAAAAATCACTTTTTAAAACAAACATAAACACCATGAAATATCATACAAAATTTCATCACCAAACACACATATTTTAGTATGAAAAATACACTTGTACACCCCCTTTTTAATGTAACACACTTTCTACTAAAAGAAACATTAGACACCCAAATCACCTATTTATCTCTTAATGTATATATTTAAACACAATTTCTACAAAAAATTGAAATCCCTATGTCCTTATTTTAAAAATGTAATTAGTTTCTTAACTAAAAAATATTTAGTAAAAATATACACTTTCCCAAAAAACTATTATTCACATAAAAAATAATTTATAGCTTTTCAAAACCCTTATACCAATAATTTAATTCATAAAAAAATTAATAAAAACACTTCAATAACATTCTTTGTTTAAGTGGTGAGTTTAACCCCTTTTTTCATGATTTGATTCCGAATTGATTTTATTATCAATTCAAATTCATCAATTTAATCAACCAAAACATCAAAAAACAGATATCAAACACATAAAAAAATTTATAAACAAAACATAAGAATTAATGTACTAGAGATTATCACTTGACGTAATAATTTGAAATTATATTATGAAAAACACCTCACCAAATCATCACATAAACCATAGGATATAGATAACAAGAACCACCTAATCACTATGAAAATCATGAAAGCCCATTGGTAATTTTTTTCTCTCCTCACACGAGAAATTAAAATATATAAAAACAATTTAAGAAAAACACTAAATAAAACACTAGAATTATCAATCATGTTAACACAATATTACATTATAATTTGTTAATTAAAAAATAAATAAATTCTTATAGCACTAAACAACACCTTAACACTTTAATACATTATTAAAGCATCAATTTCATCCATGAATTATGGTTCAATAATTATACCATTATTTTGTTCAATAATATTTAAATATAATTAATTATTATCCATATTTAACCAAATATTTAACCAAAAAAACATCAATAATATATCAAAAAATTATAATAACCCATGCAAAATTATTCTATAATAATTGAAATAATTTTCCCCATTAATTATTCTATATAACGATTCAATATTTATAATTTATGAATAAATTATTTAAAATAAAAAATAAACTCCAACAACAGAAATAAAAAACCTACAAGAATGTAGGCATTTATTACACATCAACAAATAATACCAAAAAATTCTCTAAACACCACAAACCACATCTCGAATAAAAATAATAATGACATCCGAATTAAAATAAATCTGGAAATTTAACCTTAATAACTCAAAAAAACACAAGGATTATCTTTTACTATAATCATGAAGAATCCAGTGCCACTGAATAGAGAGAGATAAAGAGGGATAGATATTAGGTTCCCTACCATATTTACAAATCCCTAAACTCCTCCATATTTTTTAATTGTAATTTTTTCATCTCTTCATGTTTCATCAATCCCTTACCCCTAAAAAACTGCGCCCCATGTTCATGAAACCACTCTCAAACTATCCTGAATCAATTCCCAATTTATTATACAAGAGGGTTTGTAATGCTCATATTCCTAACCACTATAATAAAAATAACAATAATGTCATAGGTGGGATACACCACCCTCATGCCTGAATTTCTTCTCCATCCTTATACATGACCATGAAACATAACCTCATGTCCTCTCACATGATATATATGGTTCATGACAAATTTATAAATATATATATATATATATAATACCAAACTACTAGTCTTTACAAACTCCCCTCCATTATGTTTCAAATTATTGAGAGCAATCTCAGGGCATGAAACCACTTTTACACACAAAAAACAATACTTAATAATATTCCAAATTGATATGGCTATGTTGACCAAATTGATATGCCCCATGAATCTATATAATAAGAATAAATTATTGGTCATACCCACCGTAAGACCTCACATACTAAAATCGAAAACTTATAAAAAATTAAAACCAAAAAACACTAATAAACATACATATCAACAGAATATATATTTCTTGGTTCCTTCCATTTCAATAGAAGTGGTCTACATAAGTGGTCTAAATCCTCCAAGTGCCTCTGTTAGAGGTACGTGATTCAGCTCATTCCCACAATCGAAATCTCTTTTATAAATACCATTAATTGAATCAATACCATGGGTTTTCTAGTTGGTCAAAGGATTCCTGACCATAGTGATGTCTCCTATGAGATATTTTATTTCTGGCTTCACTTGAATTAACTGTGGAAACAAGATTCGGTCAACTTAATCCTTAAACGAGTGATTTTAATGAAAACATGAACCTAGAATGGGATATAAATAATAAAGAAGTAGTAGTGGTTTTTATCAGCATTTATTTTCTATTAGATGCATGGATGAGGAGGAAATTGGGGTTTCATGGTCTCATATCTCATCAATTTATCAATAATTTTGATAATTGTTTTTACAATGGACACCTATGATTCATGTGAAAAAGGACGCACTATCATCATTCATACGGATTTCTCTATATATCCTCTCAATCCATTTCCTAATTTCACTATTCTATAGTGTTTTGTTAGTGCTATATTAAGATTTTACATGATAATTGTGGATGATGAATGGGAATCACCCAGTTCATGTGAGACTATTTATTCTATTAGATATGCCTAAATCTCTCCTAACTTTAATCTAGTTTTTTCTGAATGGAAATAGTTTTAGATAGAATATTTTGTATTAAGTTAATATCTATTATTTTCATTAGTTTTTTCTGTAGGGGATTAGCATATATCTATGTCGGAAGATAATAAAGCAATCCAATGACGAGACAAGCTGAATAAAGATGATGCTTTGGAGGAGATCATTAATCTAACAATGGATTCATAAATTACTAGAAATAATTCAAAACAATACAATATATTGATATTAGATTGTTGTCCAATATCTATGAAACCATTTCTCTTGTGGCAATTAATATGATTGAAGTCTTCCTAAGATCATTTTGGAGGCAGTATCGACATTTATGTTCAACAAGTAGTGATTCTCGGATTTGTTATTCCTACTCCAAGAATTGGTATGTCTATATTGCATCCAATTATGGGAAAAATATAAGAATCCACTAATGATTCTGATAATTTTGGTGATTACCCTAGGGACAAAACTTGGGATTTCACTAATGATACTCAATTTTTAGTGACCCTATCCAAGAAATTTAATAAATTCTAAGCTATGTGTCCTAGGTCTTGGGATTCCCCAAATGGTTATGTTAAACGACCCAATGTTTTTCAATGGAAATTCCCTTTTAAAAATATGTCATCAAATCACATGAAAGGACAACATAATGATGTAGTAAGTGCTAAATGACTTTTAAACATATGTTTTTCACTTCTGTGTTTGAAATTTTGAAAATCTGACAAACATAGTTGCAATCAATAAGTTATTTTGTGTCCAATAAGAAAAACTTATTTTTAGTGAACCCTAGAGAAAACCTCTAGCATGAGACTAAGTACAAATATGCAGTCAAGAATAATTACATAGGGATCCTATATGTTAATCATTTAGTGAAAATTGTGAAAATGAATTAGTTATTTATTCATGTCTTATTGAATTATATATTTTTCTAACCTTTTATATTTTATAAAATGGTGGGAACATGGAGAAACTAAGCCAACAAATCATGCAAGGTCCAATGCAACAATTTCCCAAACGACATCCCCAATGATTTGGGAGGAGGAGTTCAAAACTTCATTGAGATTCTTACCCAACTATCTCCAGTTATGAACAAAAATCATTATAATGGGGACAATCCTCCTTAACTAAATAGGGAGCAACTGGATATCAAATATTTTATGTGGAAACAACCACTGACACTTAGTGGATCTTCCGATCCACTATTTGCTGACCAGTTGGTCTACTCCATGGAAAAAATAATTTTTGTGCTTCATTGTTCTGATATAGAGAAGGTGAATCTATCCATTTATCATGTAGATGGAGAGGCCGGTCAATGGCGGGAATTGATTAAGAACACCAAGCCATGGGACAAAATTGAAGAGATGGAATGGGAAGACATTAATATAATGTTTCATAACAAGTATTTCACAAGAAATCTTCACACGAATATGGAGAGAGAATTCATAGAGCACAAGATGGAGGAAGTAGAATCTGTCACTACCTACGAAGTGAATTTCTCAAGGCTTTCAAGGCTTATTAGGGCTTTGTTATCAAAATTAACAACAAAAATGATAGATTTTTTAGTGAATTAAAACCACACCATTGAAAGGATCTGACAATTAAGGACTTTGGGAGTTATAAAGTAGTTTTTAGATGTGATAACAAATTGGAGATGGAGTTTAGCGAATGGTCCCATGGATATAGTGATAAGATATGAAGGATGGAGTTTCAAGCCTGTGGATCTAATGACAAAAGTGGGAAAAAAACTCAATGACCCACATGCCAAAAATGTTGGATGTTTCACCATGGGAACTACCTCAAAGGGAAGGCAAATTGCTTCAAGTGTGGGAAAGAAGAAAAAAATGCACAAGAGTGTGGAAAAGACATGAAAATGTTGGATAATTTTAGTGGAATAAAGGTGAGATCCACCCATGGTTCAATTCTAAAACTATAGAGAGCATGGGAACTATGTAACCTAGTGAACTAAACCACTAGTTGTTGAGGGTAATCTGTGTTAGTAGCCACCAAATCCAAAGGAACAGGGGAAAGATTACTCCATCACTACTATGGAGGTGGAGTAAGATAATGAAGTCCTACATGGTACACTTCCAATTCACTCAATAATGGTAAATGTCTTATATGATTTTGGTTCTACGCATTCTTTTATATCTTGCAAGTTTGATAGAACTGTAAAATCGAAGCCCCAAAAACATTAAGTAGAGATATCAATAAAAACACAATGTGGGGTAATAATTACAAACCTAGTGTTTGACTCCTATCCTATTGGTGTATGTGGGACGATTCTTCCTATAAATCTTGTAATATATCCCTTGTTGGAAGTCAACTCTATAATGGGAATGGATTGGATCTCATTATATTGATAATGTATCAACTGTTGGGAAAAGTAAATATATATTCATATTCGGAATCATCCCATGATCCTCTACAAATTCATGGAAGATAGTGAATCTCCATCGAAAAATCCTTCATCTTTGTGGGTGTTTATTCCCTATGAAGAAGCATACCTCTCCCAAATGGTTGGGTCAAAAAAAAGTGCCATCCTTGAAGAAATTCCCATCCTGAGGAAATACTGTGATGTATTTCTCGAAGAGTTACCCAGAATTTCCCCAGATTGTGAGGTAGAGTTCTCAATATAGCTAATAACCAGAGCTACTCCTATCTCAATGTGTCCCTATAGGATGGCTCCTATCAAACTGGAGAACTTAAAGAAGTAGCTGCAAGAGAATTTGGAAGAAGGGTTCATACACCCTAGTGCATCACCTTGGGGTGCACTAGTGATCTTTGTGAAGAAGATGTATGAAACAATGTGGATGTGTATTGATTATTGGGAACTCAATAAGATCACCATAAAGAACAAGTATCCACTTCTAAGGATTGAAAATTTGTTCGATCAGTTAAGAGGCGATCAATACTTATCAAAGGTGGATCTTTGTTCTAGACATCATCAACTAATGGTGAAGAGGGAAGATATTTTGAAGACAACCTTCCGTACATGATATGGGCACTCTGAGTTTCTGGTGACGCCCTTTGGACATATTAATGCCCCAACAATCATCATGGATTTGATGAATAGATTATTTAGACATTACCTCAAAATTTTTGGTAGTGTTTGTTGATGATATTATCATCTACTATAATATAAATGAGGAACATGAAGAACATATAAGACATGTGTCGGTTACATTATGAAAAGGGAATTTGTACGCCATGTTTAGGAATTTTGACTTTGGGATGAAGCAAGTCACATTCATGGGACATGTGATCACAAGTGAGGGAATTTTTGTGGACCCTTAAAAAAATGTGATTGAGGAATTACCCAGGCCCTCTAGTGTTATAGAAATCCATAGTTTTCTTGGAATAGCAGGGTAGTAATGATATTGTTTGTGAAATTTCTCATGATTGTCAAGCCCGCTAACTAATTTAACAAGGAAAAGGGTAATGTATGTCTCAACGGAAGAATATGAGGGAAGCTTCAAGGAGCTAAAGAGAAGGTTGATCACTACACCTATACTCACACTAATGAAAAGTGGAGAATGTTTTGGGATATACAATGTTCCTTCCATGAATGGATTGGGTTGTGTACTCATGTTAATGACAATGTGATAGCCTACACCTCACGAAATTTGATGATACATGAGCAGAACTACCCGACACATGATCTAGAGCTGGAAGCCGTGATTTTTGCCTTGAAAATCTAGAGACAATACCTTTATGGTGAGATGTGTGACATATACAAGAACCACACGAGCCTAATGTATATCTTCAAACAAAAGGAGCTCAATATGCATCAAAGGAGATGGTTAGAGCTAATAAAGGATTACGATTTCCCTATTCACAATCATCCTGGAAAGGAGAACAAGGTAGCTGATTCTCTAAGAAAAAAAGAAACGACTACTCTATCCATATTATAGATTGATATAGACCCTATCTTCTTGTATTTGCAAAGGATTGATATAGAAATCATAATTGAAAGGGATACATCCTACCTTTACCAATTGATTTCAAAACCATCCATACAAGAGAAGACTAAGGAAGCATAATGGGATGATGAAAGGATAGAAAAGAGAGTGAATAGAGTAATAAAAGGGAAGATACAAGAGTTCCATATCAACAGTGATGGTGTGATTAGGTTTGGAACTTAGCTTTGTGTGCATTCATCACCCAGGATAAAGAAGGAGATATTGGACAACGCACATAGCTCAACATTCTATATACATCCTCAGAGTACCAAGATTTACCATGAGATTGAAATATATATATCATGGTTCTAGGTATGTCAACAAGTTAATGAAGAGTGAAAAAATTCCAAAGGGATGATGTATCCATTGACTGTACCCATGCAGAAATGGGAGAATGTCACTATGGACTTTTCCACGGGTCTCCCAAAGACGTCTAAGGGAAATAAGGAAATATGGGTTTTGGTTGACCAACTCACCAATACATCCCATTTTATCACTCTTCGGAAAGATATCTTGATTGGAAAACTTTCACGGATATATGTGAAGGGAGAGGTGAGACTACATGGTGTTCTAGTCTCAGTTGTCTCGGATCATGATCCATGGTTCACATCTAAATTCTATAGGAGCCTTGAACATGATTTTAGTACTGAATTAAATTTCATCACGACCTATCACCTCCAAAATAATAGCCAATTTGAAAGGACTATTAGATTCATTAAGATATGATAAGAGACTACTCCATAGAATTAAAAGGTAGATGAGATCAACATCTCTTATTGGTTGAGTTTTCATACAACAATGGCTTCCACTCGAGTATTTAGATTTCTCAATATGAAGATCTACATGGAGAGAGATGTAAAACTCTAACCTATTGGGATGAATTTTAATAAAGAAAGCTACTTGGACCTGATCATGTGAAAGAGATGACAGAGAAGGTTCAAGTCACCCAGAAACACATCAAAGATGCTCAAAGTCAGAAAAATATAAATGTTGACAACCATCGAAGGGACTTGGAGTTCAATGTTTGGGATAAAGTCTTCCTTAGAATATCACAATGGAAGAGAGTCTTGTCATTTGTAAAGAAAGGGAAGATAAGCCCAAGGTTCATCGTACCCTTTGAGATCCTTGACCACATAAGAGTCATGGAATTTCGGTTTTCACTTCCACCGAATATGGATTAAGTCCGTGATGTGTTTCATGTATCACTCGAGAAGAAGTACATACCAGATCCCACACATGTTCTCAACATAGAGGTGGTATAAAGGTAAGATGATCTCTCTTGTGTGGAGTAGCCAGTAGAGATTCTGGACCAGAGAGATAAGGTTCTAGAGAACAAGATAACTCACCTTGTCAAAGTGTTGTGGAGGAACCATATGTTTGAAGAAGCTATATGGGAACCAGAAGAGGCAATGAAGGAGATGTACCCTCACCTGTTTGTATAAGTGAAATTTAGAGGGAGTAATTTCATATGGGAGGAAGAATGTAACGACCCAATGTTTTTCAATGGAAATTACCTTATTATAAATATGTCATAAAATCACATGAAAACACAAAACAATGAACTACTTAGTGCTATGTGACCCATAAACATAAGTTTGTCACTTCTCTGTTTGCAATTTCCAAAATCTGACACACACGGTTGCAATCAGTAAATTATTTGGAGTCAAATAACAAAAACATAATTTTTGGTGAATAGTAACCTACCCTTAAGAATAGTAACATACCCATATGGATAGTGATATACCCACTGATATTAATCTTACCTATGATAATATATAAATAATATTCATGTTGAAAGTATGATATACATAAAATTTAGAATAAGTAAATGAATGTTTTAAAACTGGTTTTTGAAAATAAATTATGATTTTAATTAAATACTAAAATAATAATATTTTTTAATTTTTTTTGAAAAATGGGGTTTAATTTTGGATTATATATATCAAAAAATGATTGAGATGAATATTTGGGATTTTTCTGAAAAGATTTGAATTTTTGGTGAATAGTATAACACATTAATTTACCTTATAAATACATTATAATTTAATCCCACTATTCCTGACATCACAAGTGATGTAAACACCCAAATATCGAACTTGAATTACCTTTTTACTATTATTGGTCATGTAAGACTCACTATTCCTTGTCTTAGGGTAAATTAACAAACCAATGAATTAAATATAATGGAAAATCCTCTCCCCTACACTATAATTATCACCCTTCACACCCTCATTTCCTCACACCTCTTAAGATTCAAGACTTGTATAAAATATGTGAAAGAATATTTCCTATACCCTCCCCCACATCCAAGAGATTCTGCTCTCATCAAAATACCAATCCTAGGTCTCTTAAGAAGGATCTCAAGAGGAGAATTCAAGAGGTATTTTCTCTCCCTATTTTTCTTTAATTTCAATTCAATTTAATTTAATTTTCATATTCTATCCCCACCTATCTTAATACAAATGGTATAGTAACTCAAATATAATACATATAATGTAATGTTATGATACTATTGGGATATTATACCATAAATACCTCTTCTCCTCTTTGTTTTATTTTATAAAATAAAACGTTGTTCGTAAGGTGTTAATCTACCATCTTCAAGAATGACATGTTTTTTTCCACTTCTACTTTCAAATATAGTCATGAAACCATTTTATTGATGAAAGAGGATATTTTATCTGTATTATTTCATATTTAACGATCTGTACCTAACTTATGAACATATTACTAAATGATTAATCAAACCATGTTCGTTGTGGTTGGAAAACCACCGAAATTTACCCAAATGATCATAATTAAATTCTTATCTAATAATTATTCCAAATAGTATGTAACACAACTAATTATAAGGTCATTTGAACTCCTAGAAGATCATTAATAACATGTAGTAACAGTTTTTTATTTCTACCCATGTTTTACCCGATCATCTATTTATGAATACATGTCAACCGCTCAAGAAAAACCATAAAAACATACATTCCAGAACAATGTTTTTAAACTCTGTATCTCATTCAAAGGAACATATAATAAATTAATGAAACTATAATGTACTATATTATTGTAAAAAAGGTTCTTTAATTATTAATTAATTATTCTAATGTCGTTATAAAGGACATTAATGTGAAGGAAGCGTTCAAATATCAGGTAAGGGGAAATTATCAAACCCAACTTTTATCCTTAGGGTTCTCCATATTTCTATCCTTTTTTGAAATGGTTACTCTATAAAAATCATTTTTTCATCATATTATTTAATTTTTTGGGTTATACATGTTTTCTACTTGTGTTTATGTCAAACTAAATGTCTTCCAAAATAACTCTTTTTTTAAGAACACACCTTTTACTTCTCATTCAAGGTTGATGGTTCTTATAACATGTATGTTATTCCCTCTTTCTTTTGGGAACCCAATGGTTATGAATGTGTTCTTATGAAATAAAATCCATTCCTTTTCATGTGTTACTTATGTATATTTTAGATATATGTTCTTGGTGGCATGCATGATTAATGATAATGTTGTGATTTGACGGGTGCACCTGGAATTATATAGCACAATAAGAATGTTTCAATATGATGGGTGTGCCCAGAATTATAAAACACTCCAAAATTTGGGTAAAGTGATAAATCTCATGAGTAAATGTGATATTATGTGTTAACAAGATGCTTTATTTTTTTACATGTATGTCTGGTAGTTAACCACTATAATATGATGTTTAATTTTCATGCATTGCCACATTTCATGTCTCTTATTAATGCTTCCTCTCATGTTCACGATCCTTTGCCAATGTTATGGTTATGCTCAGAAATTGTCGTATTGTTCTTATAAATCCTTTTACTGGGATTTTAGCTAACCCCTTTTTTATGTATATCCTAAGGTGACTACTTTTACTAAGGAGTGGTCAAGTTCCAATAAGAAGCTTGAGAATAAGGAATTAAATAAATGTTTATGCTTGATGTTGTAATTGTTATGTATAGTCTGAGTTTTACCAAGAAACTAAACCTTTGTATCCCCTATGTGTAATACTATTATGTTGTTTATGTTTAAAATTATATAATAGTAATGTAAGAAATGGTTGGGTCGCTATATTATGGTTTAAGGATAATTCAATGGAAATTAACACAATGGTACAAAGGTAGAAATTGCTTATATGCAGATTGTTGTAGGCCAAGTGGGTGATATAAATACCATAATTACTTCTTAGGAGAATCAATGATCCTAAGCTATGAAAGACTATTGGAAAATTGAATGAAAAAATTTCACTCATTCATCTGATAATACTATAGGTGAATGTGTCTGTCATGGTGATTCTTCAACCTAGTTGTAGAAAGGCTATATATTATTATCATATAAAATATGTGCATATTCAGACACACAAAACAAAAATTAATTTTTAGTATTGGATGGGAAAAAAGTACCCATTATAGATAAAAATGGTACTATTAAGGGGTTCTAAGGTGGTGGAGTCCAGGGGCATCCCCTTGAACAAAAATCATGCATTCATGTAGAAGAGAACCCAAACTGGTCTATATGATAAGAGATTATTTTTCCCTTCCTACTCGAGATAGTGTGTTCGATACATAACTAGAATCTCTCCAAAAATGGTGGGAAATTATCCCTTGTTTCGTTTTAATGGAATAACATCGAATGATGTAGATCATATCCCGTGGAGTGTCAAATTTCCATTTATGAGTATACACCAACACCTAAGAGTACGACTCAACCTCAGATATATTCCGAACATACCTATTTCATAGCATGATGCTAGTGTGCATCACATTCACCTCCACAGTCATGGATTTCCATGGAATGTGAAGATAATTGAAAGAAATGAGAACTAATCTAGCTGGATCTCTGTAATGTCCTCCCCTATCAATTTTCCATTCATTAAGGAGCCATCCACAATGAGTTTTGTACCATTTGTTTGTGGGAACCATCCAACCCATTGGCCTTGTTGTTTCTCTAAAATGATAGGTTTGTTACGATATATGAAAAGTGCATGTTACCTCTATCATTCTTTAATAATTGAAAATAGGTCATTAACAAGTTCCTTAATTCCCACCTTTAGGTAAGAAATTGTGTGACTATTACCCATACTAGCATGATTAATTTCCTCCTAATGGGTCCTTTATATGGATGTCAAAATAATACCACATTTCTTAAACTCCATTTCTTTATGCTCCAAACCCAGAAAACAATTGATGACGAAGTATTTCATGGATAAATCCTCCTGGTTGGAGCACACTAGATGACCCATGGATGTCTAGAGACTAACATCCCATTCGATCTTTGCAAAGTGATTAAGAAGTGACTCAATACGTGGTTTATCACAATAGAAGAAACAAAAATCCAAGGAAATACCCTTCCTTTGAATGTTATATTCTATTGAGATCACCTGCTTTTTCACCCTCTAGTCTATGAAATTCATTCTAGTGGGGTTATCATTGCACCATAATCTATAAGCCCACTCTTCACGAATGTAATCTATATAGAGCATAAATATTAAATCATGACCAAGGAATTGGTCAAAACATGAACCCATGAAACAACATTATTCTCCTTCTTCATTCTTAGTAATACATTAGAAGACATCCATCTTCTCATTGTTCAAAATTTCTTCCAACAGAGGGAGATAACTACTCGACTCCTTGAATGACATATTTGGAACTAATCATCCTAGAAAATAATGCTTCTCACCAGCCTAGTTTTCCTTCCATAATTTGATATCTCCTCTCCCCAAAATCTAGCGAGTAGCATCTTATAGAACATCCAGGTGTTTATGAAAACATTTCCCCAGTTTTGAATGTCTAGATCTTCAGTTATTCCAATCCTCAGAATTCTCTCTATATCTATTCCTATTAATTTTTTCCCATAAATGATCCCATTTTATAAAATACAATTCATGTTGTGCCTTTATTGAATGCATGGACTCTTTCATGTCCAGTAAACTGATACCACCCCCCTCAACCGGTTTCACAATGCGGTTCCATGATACCAAATGGCAACATACCATATAAATGGAGTCCTAATAGAAATTTGTCACGATATTATCCATATTATTAATGTTTCCTCTGGAATGATTAATGGTTGAGAGAATATTCATGGGCAGGGATGTTAATACACTATTGATCAAGGTTATATGTGCTCCGAATGATAATTTTTTCTTCATCTTGTTAAATATCCTCCAAATTATTATTTTAATGATATCCTTGTAAAATTATTTCTTGATTCACCCATTGGATACTTACATCCCTAGATAAATTATTGGGAGGTTATTCTTTTGGATACCATGAATGCGTTGAATGCCCCTTCTTCTTATACTTGAAAATATTGTTAGAGATAAAGACGCTGCTTTTCCTTAGGTTAGTATTTTGTCTACTAATGTCACCATATACATACATAACCAACATGATGTTATGAATATATATTCTCCTTCCATGAATTAAAATAATAATATTATCAAAAAACATGAGGTGAGATATAATACCATCCCCAGATTTTTTGTGGTATGAAAGTGTCCTTCTATCAACCATGAATTTATAAATATTTCTAGATAGGGAATACAATGCAAAAATAAAGATTTTGGGTTATAAAGGATCTCATTATCTCACTCCCCACACACTTTTTAAGAAGCCGAACCCATTTCCCATTAGAGAGATTGAGATACATGTAGAAGAGTATCACCTAAATAATTGGTCGCAAAACCATTCATGGAATCCAAATTTCCATGTAGCCCAGATAATGAAACTCTATTCTAATTTATCATATGATTTGTTCATGTCCATCTGGATAATGAAATTAGAGAAAATTTATCTTTTATTGATATCATCCACAAATTATTTGGAAATGACAATCGACCCTTAGATGTCTTGGCCTTTCACAAAACCCTGTTGTTCCTGTGAGACAATTATTGGAATCACTCCATTCAATATACTAGAAAGAAGACTTTCAATTATCTTATATGAGACATTACATAAAAATATAGTCCTATAATGGTTACGTCTTGATGGGTCCTTGACCTTTGGAATAATAACCACTCTAGAAGAACATGTACTTCTATTGATAGCACCACCCTAAAAACATCTTGAATTGATTCAATAACATGAACCCCAACAAAGTCCAAATCCACAATATAGAAAGCCCCCTGAAATCCATCAAGGCATGGAAAACTATCCAGTGAAATACTGAGAGTGGTTTCTTTAATCTCATCTCCATTAAGAATATCCATTGAAGTGTCATTATCTAATACTTCCACATGCCATGGTAAATACCCCATAAAATCATCTTCACATTCAGTCAAACTAGTTTCAACATCTATATCAGTGGAAGACCATTCCATCATCCCTTCAAAATGTTCCAGAACAAAACTCCTTCCCACATTAACATCCGACGATTAGGTACCATTATCAATCCAGATATCGATTCTCATTTTTTACCTATATTAAGACGACCTAGAAATAATCCTTATTTCAATCTACTTATTTAACCCATATAATTATATATATTTGTTTATAATACTTATCTATCTCCAAAAGTTTCTCATAAAAATGTGTTTATCAGAGAGGATCGTGAAGCTTCCCATTTACCATCTATTCTAAAGTTTCCCTTATAGCTTGTTAATATCCACTTGTATGACCTCCACCTTATTATCTATGTTTGTATTGTTAGGAATCCAAAGATTGATATCCTTCTCAAGTAGCCTTAGATACAATGAAAGACCAACCCTGGCTCTCTTCTCTTCCTCATGTTCCAATGGGTTCTTCATCATTTTCATTAAACCATCTATCTAATGCCAATTAGTGGTGTACAAGAAGGGTTTATTATCAGATTCTTCTCTTCTTAACTATACCAGTAGTGGATAATGATCAGATATGAAGTGTGTCAACTAAGAAATGGATGCATGAGAGAAGGATTCTAATCCTTGAATATTAGAGAGTCATTTTCAGGATGGGTCTATATACTACTTTTACCCTTACCGATGTTGCACCTCATATATTTTCTCTAAAAAAACCCAAATCCGAGAACCCCTTGTTTGTAAGAAAAATTTTAAAGTTTTACATTAAATTGTTATAGATTCCAAATCATCCCATATTTTCAAAAATATCCATCATAGTGTTGAAATATCCTCTGGTTAACCAAGTAAAGACGTGATTTTAAAATTAGTCCAAAAACTCCCAAAGATCCAGTCTTCCTTTCCTGTTTCAACTAGAATAAAAAAAATAAAATATTAACATGGTTGCATTAAAATTTATCTTCACAGTGATACATTGGGCCATTTAATTTTTCAATTATACATGTGTGATTCTTTTCCAACAAATCCAGATATGTTTATTGACAAAGTAATTATGAAGATGGCTCTCGTAGACCATTTTCTTTACAAAATAATTAATCCTTCTCAGTTCATTATTAGGTACTAAGATGATAACAATCAATGAATGTTATTTTAGGGTTTTAGAGGAAATTAAATTACACTTTTCATGTGATAACAATCCTTAGGAATTCCAAATTATCAATGTGAACATTAAAATAGATATTTTTTTTCCTTCCGACCATACATACCTGCTTTCGGAATTGGTAAGATCTTAAATTATTCGATCAACATGGATTGAGTTTCTAGACCGGAGATTACTCGTGTCAAAACAACCATCTTTGAAGTGAAAATATTCTATTTTAATGGTCTATCAGATACTTTTAAAAGTGAGGATCTATTGGATGATGGATTTGGACGTGAACTTGGATTCATCCTCTCTTGGAAAAGGGATATAAGCAACATTATCTAAGGTGAACTCAGGTTAAAATAGATCTCTCTCACCAACCCCTCTAATAACGCCATCCTCTAAGGCATATCATATTTTTTCATTAGGAATAAAAATGTTGGGAAGAAAGGAATTCATTAAAGATTCTAGTCAAAGGAGAATTGAAATTTGAAAGCTAGGGGAAGAAGGCAAAAACACCTTGGATGGTTTCAAATGAAACCATGTGATAAAGTTACACTATCCAAATAGAGCTGTTGTTGTCACTTATGTTGGAATCGTCATAGACCATTTCGTAGAATGAGATACCCATTTAGGAAATTCATATTCTAGTGAAAGATACTATATCGGTAAATAGAGTGCTGCAAAAAATGTTTCTAGCTATCTCATTCCCAGTAGTGTCTTTCACATTATCAGGACCAATGGCTTCAGGATTTGAATTTGAAATCCCGCCTATTTGAATTTTAAAATCCCAAAACTTTTTCACCGAATATTCAAATATATAATCTATTATTAGAATTTGTTTATTTTAGTTGAGGTTCGTTTTTAATGGTTTTTATTTGTTTCTCATTATGTATATTTTCTTTGTTTTTTTGTATATTCCCACACTTGTTTCCCTGAGTTGGGTAGAGTTTTTTTTATCATTGGGAATATTTACATTGATCTTTCTAATTTAAACTATCCATGAACCTATTCCTGACAATTAATATATACCCCATTCATGATAATATATGAGTGTGATAGTAAATATGGTTAGTTTGGTGTGTGGTGTAGTTTTTTTTATGATCATTGGTTTTATTAGGGTTGTTTATTACATTCGTTACATATTTGATTTACTGTGGGTATTTGTAATGTTAATTCTTATTTCGAATAACATTTTAAATTTATTAGAAAAATATATATTTTCATCCAAGATTCCATCCCATATCTTCTCAACCATACTTCTCAATAATATATAACGCCATATATTATTTCCAATTACATTTAAAGCTTTTTTAATTAAGAACAAATACTCATTCAGATCGTATTCATCCTTTATCAATAACTAGATGTGAAATAAACCCATTATTATTATTTTTATATAATATCCTTTTAATATTTACTTATACTAATAACTATGAAACAAAATAACCTTAAATGTTTTCAATATTTATATAATGAAATATAAACATCACATTCATCTTCTAAAAAAAATTAAAAAAATCACTAATCAAGATCAGTAATCAAGCATATCCAACAGTTACTATGCTCAAAATCACTAAAGGTGGTCTATATATTAACTATTATCCAAATAATAAGATTTATCCAACTAAACACTACCTTACATCACAACATCCATTTTAAACTAAAATCATTAAACACTCTACGTAAAATATTGTAAACAAGAAAACACATTCAATATCATCATTATTTAACTTACAATGTTCTATAAAAAACAAATTATAGTCATCAGGTTTAATGAAATACATAATAATATATTTAAACCTTCCTTTGAAATACTAGCATTATTTATCACCAAAAAATAATTCCTTGTTTTAATGAACTCTGACCAAAATATTTCATTTGATTTGAATCTCTTTATTAACAGAAGTCTTCCTTTACTCATTTAAATTTTATATACCCTATATATAATATATAATTATATCAATAAACATAATATACTAATTAAAAAACGGATAAAAATTATATTCAATATGACTAATCCACCCTTAAAATCTTATTTCGCAGACATATAAATAAGACAATATCATCAATTTCAAGTAGCCCTTTGAACACAATTTCAAAAAACTAAAATTCCCATATCAAAATTATCCGTTCATCCATTCAACACCCACAATAAAAATCAAAAAAGTAAATTAATCATGAAAATTGATTCAAAATCTCATTTTTATAATATATACCTTTAAACTAAAAAAGTCTATAATATAAAATAATAATATTTTCCTATTTATAATCTCATAATCTTAAATATATTCCACATATCCACCATGAAAAAGTCAATAATAAATATTTTTCCTAGATTTTTCCTCATTTTAATAATATATCAATCCAATATAGTCTAAAAATCATGATTATAACCCATGCATTATCATGTTTTAAAATAAGATATTCATTTATTATTGCTGGTAAAACCCTAAATTTCATTAAATAAATGATGTTTTCTTATCATTCTATTTCAATTTATACCATTTCATATTTCAAAACATATCATATTTAAAAGTTTTTTCCATTAAATTATTTCTTTATTATGAAATGACCCATTTCCCCAATTTATTACAACTCAATAATTACATCACCATAATTTATTATTTATAATTAAATGTAAAAAATATAGTACATACCATTATTTTCAGAAATAAAATTTATTTAATCCATGATACTCATAAAAGAGTAAATAAACCACAATGAAATTCCATTTTCCATTTTAAGAAATTTAATTTTATCTTGAACATTATATAAATTTGTAAAATTCCTCAACTCTTGATAGTTTCAAAAAAAATTTAATCGGGATAATTAAAAATCAAAACGACCTAACAAAATTATGCAATAGAATATATAATTTAATATGTTTACGTACTAGTTAAACATTAATAATAATTAACCAAATGAGTCTTAGAATTCTAATTTATAATTCCATATACTTAATCAATAGATCTTTTAACATTACACCTCAAATAAAAAATAACCCTAAAATTAGTCAAGTTAAATTTTAAACAAATTTTTTTATTAGACTAGTATTAAAGATCATTTCTAATTTTAAGCAAACCATTTACAAAAAAATTTATCTCTATTTTAGTCGAACTAAAAAACATATCCCATATCATAATGATTTATGAATTAATAAAAACTAAAAACCAACTAACATAAAAATTTATACTAACAAAATTCATTCAATTTTATATAATTTAATAATAATATCACTAAATATATATATAACAATAATCATAACATTAAAAATGATCATTAAATATGTTATTTTTAACAGGACACAAAATAAATGAATAATTTTTTAATTAAATTAAAAATATCCAAATTAACATTCATTATTTATAACCTTATTTTTTTTCAATACATATATACTTTACGATAATTTCTATAAATTTAAACCCTACAAAATAATCCTCAACAAAATAAAGAAAGAAATCATGTACACATTTTTCTAATAGTAACCCACACCATTAATTTTTCTATACTATAAATTTATTTTATCTTCCCTTATTCTACATCCTAACAATACATTTTCAAAATTAATTAATCAACTTTCCCATATATTCCCCTAAATTAAATATATAATCTAGACCTTATAAATTTCATATCATGTTTCATTATCTAATTATTATTTATTCCCATTATTATTTTTCCCATTATACCCATAAAATTTCATATTTGAAATATAATTCAATTAAAATTATCAAAAAATAATCAACAATAAAATGCACCACATCAGGAAATTATTATAATTAATTTTTAGGTAAAATAATCTACCATTAATTATGTATTTAGGAAAACATAGTGTCATGACACATACTCAACCTATACCCCATCTGGTTTGACATTGAAGAGGATGGGATGGCCCATAAAGCCCACCTCTAGTAGGCCACGTGTTAGTGACCATAAATGAGGGTATATAATATCAAATGGGTGGAATTACTATATATATAAAATTAATGAAATATGAGATAATATGAGACATCACCAATCAAGTACTTAATGAAATAAAAAAGAAACCCCAATACATAATGTAATAAAAAAAATGAAAAAAATAAATCCCATGAAGAAACCATGATTCTCTAATAGTTCTTGGAAAACTACTCGATCTAGTAACAATAACATTTATAACTAACCATATCTTAAGTACCTACAAAACTATCATGGACCATCCTCTGACTCCCTTGAATTGAGGACCAAATTTTATTCATGTCAAGGCAAAAAGGGTGTTCCTGATATCCATGGTCTAGAAAAAAGTTCATAGGAATTAATGAAACTGGCTTGAGAATAGTTTTTTTTTCTGATGTACTGAATAATAATTCAATTGATTCCATCAATAAATTTTGGATGACCTGACTGTATATTAGACATTAAAGGGAAAAAATAGAAATTCAAAAAAGAAACATAACCAATCAATGTACAAAAATAAATAAATATATTATATTACACAATGAGAACTATCAATAAAAAGTAATACAAATTAAAAAAATTACATGAATATAAATAGAAAATAAAGAATACGTCACAACATATAAATTTTATATATAAACAATAGAAAATTAATATCATAACTCTATGTTCTCAAAGATAAATCACCACATCCTATACAATTCATAACTGGTCCAACACAAAAATAACTAATGAGACCATAAAATAAAATACAGAGAACCTAAAAATAATCCATAAAATCCACATACATTTAATTGTGTATAAATTGTGGGAGGGAATGAAATACAAGAAGAATTTGACCAAAATTCTTGGGTAATTTAATTCACATGAAAAATAATTTAATATAGTTTGAAATTCAGTGAAAAAATAGGTTTTCCATTTTTATACATTGGTATACACAATCCTATATCATAGCCATGATAAATTTATAAAACTTCCACTTCTTTTGTTTAAATGAAAATAATCATGTAAGGAACATCTCTATGATTGTTCTCGCTTTATTAAAACTGCCATTTGAAATTCGCAGTCAATAATTCATTGATAATACCACTATTTCCAAAAAACACTTATAAAAAATTTTAAAATATATATTTAAATAGAAGTATAACATAAAAAACTAAGGAACCATGTTAAAAATGATAAAAAAAAGAAACATTGATGCAATATGTGTTAATCAAACTATAGAACACATATAAAATTCCCCAACATATTAATCATGTATCATTCACAAAACATTCCTAAATCATCCTATCAACCCATGTTGAATATGATAAGCCTCATAATTTCACATATATAACTGGTTAATTCAATGTTTTAATCAAAAAAATTTCATATTTAAATGTAATTTTATCAATTTTAGGATTTAATAATTTTGAGAGCGTAATTGTGATAGTGGATAAATTTTGGAACATAAATATTTTATTATTATTTTTGTATTTATTTCTTAACTTCTTCAATATTAATCCAAATTGAACTATTTATTTTTCATAGGGTCACATAATATATGGGCTAAAATTCATCCATCAGGATAAAGAGTTGAAACTACCATTTTAGGACCAAAACCAACTCATGATCGATGCTTGAAAATATATTCCTAGATATGGATATGTTTTAAGATAGGAGTATATATCACAAATGGGGATCCCGAATAAGATGAAACTTCACATGTACCTAGAAAAAATCCAGATGAAGATTTTTCTAACTATGTACTTTCATTGTTTGGAATATTTAAATTCCATAAAACCCCTGGAGTTCAGTTCTTTGTAATTCCATCACCCACCAGGATATATAATATTTTCATAGTAAAATAGTCATAAATACACCATAAAATTTAAAAAAGACATAAATTTTGGGGAATATTGAGGAATACATATATGAAAAACATTTTAGAAGAAATATATTTGATAATCATCTATTTCCTATACCCACCAGTGCATAAACATTTCAAGGAAAAGGTTGGAGAAATTTTTTTCAACTGCCCCACTATAAAAATGCACCTGCACTTTCACATCAAGGGTTGAAAATATAAGTCACCCATTTTGTAAATAATCAGAGTGTATGATAAATCAATTATTTTTAATATGTTTAATATAATTTATTTCATCGTCATCAAATATTTTTTAATTTTTTCTCTTTTTTTCGCTCTACAGTTAACTTCTCAACTCCATGAAAATAGAGAACTAAAATTGGTTCTTGTTTGAGGGATAGAGCAGTGATGTTTGACTTCATTTCCAATAATGTTAATCATTATAATATTCTGATAATTTCAGTAGTTAATAAGTATTTCTTATTGGGTTCACCCATATTTCACTATCATCATGTTCTTCTTCTCATCTATTTTTTATTCCTCTCATTCCTCGAAATAATGCAGCTTATGGGCTGGGGTAGCATTTTGGTTAGGAAGTGAAGGGATATTATACCACATATGGGGGGTAAGTGTGGGATTGTAATAAATTAATGGGATGGTGTTGAGTGATAGGGTATATCTCAACATTTATTAGAATAATGAGATTATTTTTTAAGAACAATGTAATCATTTTCCTAAACTCTTTAAAATAACTACATATTTCTCATTCACTAAATTCATTATGTTTTGTTTTAGATTTTATGTGTTTCATGAATATATATATATAAATATCATGTATTTTAAAACACTGACACCATATTTTTATATCATTGTTATTATATTCATTAGTTTATAAATAGTGACAATAGAAAAATAATGTGCGGTAGATGCATCATCAAGAGATTGACTGTAAGGTGCACACTATGATACATTATTGGGTAATAAAATTTATTTTCGATGGATTCATGAAAAATACCACTCATAAATTTGGAACCATATTTTTGTAGGCTGAGAGCTTATTTACTCAATATCATAAAAAACATAAATTTCAAAAACAAGAAAATGAACATAATTACACAACTTTTTTTTTTCAATGATGTAATTAAAAAGTAATTTCTCATTTTAGTAAACTATTAAAAATATTTTTGATTCTTTTATAAAAACGTAATTGAAGAATAAATTTCATGATAATTCCATAATGATTGAAGAAATAAGGAATCAAATAGAATTTATTTCAGTTTCCTTGATGGAATTGGTGCTCAAGAGTATGCATAATAAAAAGAGGAATACAAGATTATTTTTTAACATTTCCATTTTAATAAACATTTAATAAATATTTTATTATGTAAATAGCTTTTAAACTATCCATAATATTTCCATGGGATGTTAAAAAATAATTCCTTCCAACTGATGTGCATTTGGGATAACAAAATGAATTGGATGAATGTTGGGATAATTTTATAGAAGATAAAAAGTTATTAGATTATCCAATAAATTTCAATGAAGAATCAGAACCTATCTATCTCTATCTGGATATAGAATAAGAAAACACCCAAGTGGTAAAATTTGAAGAAAAATTGGAGGAGATACTAGCAACCATCCATAGAAAACCTACTCCAAGAGGAATTATGAAAATTGAAATAGACAAAATTCGAGCATACTCAAGGGGAAAATATTTTAATAAAATCATTTTATTTTTTATTTTATTGAAAATTAAATAATTAATAACTCCCATTTTTTAAGATTTATATTATATATAGAAGTCATTAAAGGTTGGTGATAAATAAGATGATACACCTTCTACGAATGAGTTACAAGTAGACTTGACTGAAGATATATTGGTTTAAGATGACATAAAAGATGGGGAAGATTTAATTATTGATTGTTAATGTTTAAATCATATTATATTTGATTTAGTTTTCAACTTCCCTATTTCTAAATTTTAAAAAATTAAATTACAAGAGAATGCCCTAGATTCTAAAGTTGAAGAAAAGAGAGTATATTTGGCCAAAGGAAGGGAGAATCCATTATTTTTTATTCCCCTACATTTGAAGCTATACTGTATATAAAAGTGTATTTATCCATTATAATATATAAAGGGGAACATAAAAAACCAATATGAATGAGTGAATATTTTAAGGGAAATAATGTGGTGGTTTGAATCACATAAACCACACCCCTCCATCAGATTGGGTATAATGTGTTGAAATTTTTTGACTAGGGGTAGTAAGAACCTAGAAAACCCTATGGGGGTTAATTAATGTTATATTCTCATTTACATTTATCTTCAACTTTCAATATTTTCCTATTTTATGTTTTTTTCATACATTATTGGTCAAAAGTGGTAGTAGCTAGGAGCTCAACTCATAGATTCAACTAGAAAATAAGTATAGGTTGCGTCTTTCCCTTCCAATAGTTTCCTACCCTTATGTAGTTATTTTTATGACCTTAATTAATGGGAAGATAATTTTTTTATTAGGAGTGTCAAATTATTTATTATTTTTGTTGGTTTTTAATTTAATTTTCCATTTTCCAGGAAATTTGAAATTTAATGATTTTTTTTTTCATTTTTCACGCTTGAATTTATTTGGGTGATTTTTATTAGTTTTCGATAACATTGATTTTAAAAGATTATAGATGAGGAACCTCTTTGGTAGAATTTTATTTACTTATAAAGTCACATACTTAAAATTAATTAACCTATTCATTTCAAGAAATAACCAAAATCACTATAAGTCCACAATAAATAAATAGATAAAAATCTACGATTTCTCCTCAAATGAAATCCCATACTATTCTATTTTCCTTGCGCATATAGTGTTCACAACAAAGCGAACAACTTCCAAAATAAAATTTATCACTTAATCACTAAATCATTTTCCTGTACTAAGGGTATTCATTTGATAAGACATAAGATCCCAAATCAAATTATTATTGATCAATAAAATCATTTAAATAAAAATAATAGTAACACTAACCAGAGACTTCACGTAGTCTAGTGGTAGGCGATAAATCCCAATCGCACTTTGGTTGTGGGTTCTATTCCCACATCCTTGTCCGACGTGACAGGTTGTCACAAAGTCTGCGTGTTTTCCTTTTTCAAAAACTATATTTTATAACATTACCAAAATGAGATAAATTCCTCAAAATAACCATAACATAATTTAACCACAAATCTTATCCCATACCTTGCATTTTCATCCCAAATTATAATAACTTATAAATTTTTCAAACCCAATGATCATATAAAACCAAATGGTTATTTATAACTATATCCACAAGATAAATGAAAATTCTTCCTCAAATATCATTCTCACATGGAAAACTGCAGGGTTAAAAATAAAAGAGAAAATTATTTCGATGTAAACCCATAAACAAGGAGCACTAATACTTTTTAAACATTTCTCCAACAATTTATTTCCACATAGCTTCTTCTTTGACCAAGAAAATATCCTATAGAATTGGGCATTCACTCGAGTAATGGCCAGGTCCCCAACATTTACGGAAAATGACTGTAAATGGATTCTTGGGACCATTTTTATCTTCTTCCATAGTACTCTTAATTTTTCTTCGGCAATTCTTCACTTTATGTCCTTCCTTACTGTACGTAAAGCATTTCTTTGTCCTATTGAGACACTTTCCTGGGTGTCTCCTTCCACATTTCCTACATGATGGAAATTAAGGATTCCTTTCTCTATGGTTTCCACTACTGCAGCTCTTATCATTCATCACCATTCTATTCTTTGTTGAGTCTAGGAATTGGTTAATATATATATTGTTGATCATATTTTTTGAAAATTGATTTGGAATAAAGACGATATCTTTTACCCCTATAAACATTCCATTTTGTTGCGCATTGCCACCACCGTTCCCACCTTGTACATCATTCTCAAAGTCACTATGACTTCCTTGGAATCCAGCCATTGACTAAAACCAAAAAGAATTGTGTGAGTAACAGTAATCATAAAATCATTTAGAGATTAACATGTCACCATATTCTCAATTTGAAACACATTAGGATTAACCAAGGTCATTTAGTATCATCTTATATATATAATACTTCAAATCGGTTTGTAAATAAAATGTAAATTATCTTAAGCATATCCCTTGGGAGTGTCATAACCAAGAGTGCAACAAGACCCATTGTCGTGCACCTGTTCCCGTTCGATTCTAGCTCAAAGCAGTGTTTTCGGGTTTTACCCCTAGGTACATCTGTGCTAGAGCCACCTCTACATGCTCGTATCCAGACAGGGATGTATTGCTTGGAAAAGGCACAAAATCTCTACAATACCAAAATTCTAGGAAGTTATTCTATACTAATCCTCAAAGTTCCTCTTAGGTCTACGTGATCTAATCATAGTTTATCTAAATCTAGCTTCCAAAGGTTGTAATAAACTTCCTATAATACCAATTGTAACGCCCCGACCCTAAATAGCCAGAGTCGGTGCATTAATACATAACATTGGAATGATCACAAGAATGATCAAGTCTCGAAAGACCGATTAGTTTAGTAGCCTTGGAAACACTAGATATATTCATAATGTTTACATTACATCAATAAGTGAAAAACTACAAAAACATATTTTCTTCATATCCCCTCATACTATCCATGCAGGTCGTTCATTAAATACTTTTTCACATCCTGGGAAAAATAAAACATTGAATGGGGTGAGCTCAGATGCTTAGTAAGGATAACAATATAGCGAAAACATTCATAAATAAATATAAAAATTTAAGGCAACGTATAACTAAAACAAATGCCTTTTAAACTTGAACTTAAGCATAATATGGCAAGGATTAAATGAAATAATTCAATTTACTTATACACATGGATATTCTACTAGTCGAATAATCACCTGAAAATATTAATAACCACATTCATAATGACGGAATGCATAATGCCAGACTATCATAACCACATAGCCAAGGACTCGTGCCAAGACTAAAAATAAGATTTTGTCAAGGCCTGTTGCCAAGAAACTAGTTTGTCTCATGAGACCTACTCATGCATCGAGGAGCTATAGAGAGCTCCACCCGTCACATACTATGTCCAATGCATTCCTCATATGAAAAGTTTGAAATCTGACATAAACATTTGTATTAAATTAGCATACGAAATGTCAATACTTAATCGACAAACCATGAATGGTATAAAAATAGAACATCCACAGTCAAACATAACTCATTAGATACAATATGGAAGATTGTATTGTATCAGATTAATCTCAATCAAGAATAGTGAAGGATATTGACATAGATGAAAATAATTGTCAAAACTATTAGAGACGAATATCCCCCTTTTTCTTGAAATCATTTAAAAGTCACACTATTTGTCAAGAAGCCATTTAAAAATAGTTTTTTGAATCAAAGTGTCCCATACCACTTTGAATCTTTTAAAAGTAATTTTAGTTTTAAAAATTTAATGGCCATATAAAAAAATTCTTAAAACCATTTTAAAAACATGGACATTAATGAGAAATATTTAGAAGAATAAACCTGTAAAACACTTAAAAATGTATTTTAGTTAGAGTTTCTAACCAAAAGAGAGACACTTGAATAAAAATAATTGTGGTAATCAAAAATTTATAATATCATGAGAATAAAGGGATTCCTGATATACTATGTCAAATTACATTATATACACCATACAAAAGTTATTTGGTGTGTAACAACAAAGAAGTCTCAATGGAATGTAAATTGAGATGAATTCTCTTATAAAGACCATATCCTTAGGTTAAGGATAAATCAATGACATAATTATGTGTGAAAAATATAAATACACTAAATATGATTGGATATTTAGTGTAAATCAATGAGATGACATTCACACATATTCTTGTAAAAACAACACCAATGAATTGGATCTTTAACTCAACAAATGGAGATTGAGTTAAAATTACTCTTATCATGTTCATACCGATGACATGTGAATTTATCAATGGATTGATTATGTGTATGAAAATTATATCCACAGAAAGGGGAGTGTAAATTATGACATAACCAAATGAATAGTGATTCCACACATAATCTTGGAGTAAAATAACCAATGAAGTATGGCTAAATCTGAATGAGTACAAATTGAAATTTCAAATTCCCTTATCTATTAGGTAACTTAAGAAACATTCAAACATGAAATAAGGATCATAAAATGATGATTTAAATACCCATAAATTAAATTATATTACAAAATGAATACAATCATGGGCAATACACATACACCACATGCAATAAATAAGTGGTGAACAATGGAATTCTCATGAAATTAAGAGTGAGATAAGAAACCCCATAATTTGTACTTTTTCCTTGGTCGATGGTAGGTTAACCTCCTGTATAATGTTGAAATAATTTTTATTTAATTATACAAGAATCATTTACATTAATATGATATCAAATATGATCTTTTATCATTGATTTGTTAATAATATCTTAGTATTATCGTCATTTCATGTGTTAACTTACTCGTTTTCCTTTATATTCTTTGTTACATAAGCCATGTTTGTTATGGATAGGTTTTATCTTATTCATATCCAGAATTATATCAAGTCCTTAAACATTATTTTTAATCATCAAATGAGAATTATGCTTGAATGGATACGATGGAGAATGAATCTCATCGTGTTCGTGGAGACGGTAGTCCGTACTTACGCACGAGCGACAATATCATTCTTTTGATGTTAAGATAATATATAATTGGATGGTATATCATATAGAAAAAATAATTATCATGTTATATTTATTATTTATATGAATTACACATCATTATTATACCCATCCAAATAATAATTTATTGAATGACAATTACACCATGACGTGGAGACGGTAAGCCGTACGTACGCACGTATGGTGACATGCCATTCAAAGGATGGATAGAATACTGAATTTGGTTGTACCATATTTATAATAACCTCACAGTATATATAATATACTGGATTTATTATTTTTGAATATAAATAACAAAGAAAGAAGAAGTTGAAGATGAAAGGAACTTGAAAGAGGGTAGTGAAAACATTACCTCTTCTTTGGGTTCTTCCTTTTGATTTGATCTAAAGGGATCCTCAGGTTGGATTTATGATCAAACTAAGGCCTCTAGATTGTATTGAGGGATGTTGAGATAGTATTTGGGCAGAGTTTGGCTGAACCAAAAGGCTTTGAATGTGTGAATTAATGAGACGGGGGAGTGCCCTTTTATAAGAGGGGTGAGGGGCACCTTTGGAAAAGTTAGAAATATTATTTTATAATAAATTCATACTCGGTTTATAATGGATAAAAAGTGGATTATTTAAAGGATAAGGTTTGTATGGGTCTAAAACTACTCAACCAATAGAATTTATACAGGTTTAGGTCATTATATTAACCTTATATTTAAGTATTAACTCTTAGTTAATTAGTTTCACTTTTACAATGTCTCTTTTTATTTATATATTATATGGTTAATAAACTTACTATATACATCCAAGAGACCCCAAAGTTGTCCATTAATGATACACCTATAATGATATAAGTATTGTTGCTGAACATTATAATTTTAGGAATTGAATATCAATTAATAATATAATATTTCTTTTAAAAACTCTTTTATGTCAATTTTGACACTATTCAGTAATTGATTTTTGTGAATCTCATAAAAGAATGATTAATTCAAAAAATGTTTATTACGTCAATCCTGACATATCATATTATCCTATAAAATTAGTGTAATTCATAAAAAGTCTCAAATTATATTTATTTTGGTATTTATAATATAAATTGATTTAATTTTTCACTATTATAGTAATTATTGTATCATCATTGTGTTATAAATAAATTACATTATTTATTGTATAAAAATTATAAATAAAATATCATTATGTAAGAAAACTTTTTATATTTCTAATTAATATTTATAATCTAAAATCCAACATATATAACCCCATGTAAAAATTGTTTTTTAAAAGATATATGCTTATGTCATTTTTGTATTTATTTTAACTTAATTAAAATAAAGTGTCATTATCACTTACAAGTGGCTCCATTAAGTCCAAAAAACGACCCAAAGATACCCATGGTCGGAAATGTATCAACCAATAAGGTTAGGACACGTTTTAGGGAAATTTGTTATTATTATAATATCATTTTTTAACCCTTATTTACTGGATTTACACTTTAACCATGGTAAATAAAATATTTACCGAAATAATTATTCAAAATGTGTAAAAAAAAAGTTACCTATTTACAAAATTTTAACATCCTGATTCCAAATATGGAATCCATTTTTCCAAATTCAAAACACATAAGTGGAAGAAATTAATTTTAAATTAATTCCCATTGTTAAAACAAAAGGCGTGTTTTTAAGATATAATAACTATCAAAAGATTGACAATTGTTTATGTCCGGTTAAATTGTAAAATTATTTAAAATGAACAAAATTCTATTAAATGGTAAAAATCTATTATAAATAAAATTTAAAAACACTCAAATTCATAATTTAACAATATAAATTATTTCGATTTAAAAAGTTATTTTTAATTAAAATTTAGTAATTTTCAATACTCATCAAAATATAAATGTTATCCGAAAAGTTCCAAAATTTCACCCTAGGATAAATTTGATATTACGAATCCAAAAATGAAGTCCATATTGAGAGATAAAATTTATAAAATTTAAAAAATAAGGTATTACTATTCATAACGGCTAGTTTGATTGGTTGTTGTGGGTTAGAACTCGATGTTGCGTACAACATACGACATTGCATTATTAAAAGGGAAATGTACCATGGATGCTTGGGGTGTTACACCTAATAATCCTTATGTGGATTACCTACTAACCATTTCAGATCATTTTTATTTTGAAATTATATTTATATTAAATATCCATAATCTCATATCAGGGATATGTTTGTTGTCTAAACCTTATACCATTTTACATACTCTGTTTATTTGGAATGTTATTTTAATTATGGAAATATTGATGAATCCATATACACAACTGTATACTAATATTGAAAAGGGACATTGAAATTATATTGAATCAATGTATAATGAATTATTTGGACATGCAGTGGTGGGTGGAGCCCTTTATAGCCCCTTGATGCATCGGTAGGTCTCATTAGGAAAATGAGTTGGCGACAAACCTTTCGAGTTTGTTTCCAAAAATCAGACGGGTTTCTACCCATAGAAATAAACCATTTTAACAGTATTATCGTTTCATGTTCCAGAAACATGATGTCCAATTAATAATAATTCTCTTAATTCATTATCAGTTTTTACTATCCCTGAGTTTTTCACTATGACAAAATCTATGGATGCAGTTTCATTCTCAGTTTATTAATGGCAAGTGTTTTTCATTTATTCACTATGCCATATTGAATATGTCAGATTGATTATGATTCAATTATTATTATGTTAATGATTCCACTATTTGTAACCCTTACTGATCATTTGAGCTCACCCCATTAAGTTTTTTTCCATCAATAAGTGATGATGAGGTGATCGTTTATTGAGTTCCTGTGGTTGAAGTTTTTCATTTTTTCTATCTATTATATTTTGTGACATTTTCCAATATAATTTGAGTTAAATCTATGTATCTAGTTTCTTAAAGACTACTATACTGATCATTCATTCAGGATTTTCATTCCTTCTAACCATGCCATTATCACAAGCAATGCACCGGCTCCAGCCTAGAGGGCTAGGGGTGTTATAATTGCTATAAGAGGAAGTTTAGTAGAAAAATTGGAAACTGGAGTAGGAAATGTATAGTAGGGAACAAAGACCTAAGGTAGTATTTGAAGATAAACATACAAGAACGTCCTGATATTTTGGTAAGGAATAGAGTATGTGGATCTTTTAAGCAATATGTCCCTGTCTGGATATGAGTCTGTAGAGGCGGCTCTGGCACAGATGTATCTAGAGTTAAAAACTGAAAACACCACTTTCATCTAGAATCAAATGGGAACTAGTTCACGACAACAAGCCTTGCATCAATCTTGGTTACAAAACTCCCAGGGGATATGATTAGGATAATTCACATTATTTTATCAAGCCATTATAATGGAGTTTAATATAAATTTTTCCACAGAGAAACCATGTTCATAAGATTAGCTATGCATAGAATTTCAATCTATGTTGAGTGATTTTATATTTGAGATTAATAATATAATCTAGTGTATCCCATTATTTAGAAATGGCATCTATAGGAAGAAGGGGAATCAATATTCATGGGAATGGTAGGGATCTCTCTACTAAGAAAGTTAACACTGTCAATGATTGACCAGATTAGATCATGACCATATTGGGACAACTTACTTAGGTTGTAATTAATAACCATTCCTCACCTATGTTGGATCATTTAATGCGGTAGAAGCCCCCATCATTTAGTGGGACTACTAACCCAGTGGTTGCTGAGTAATGGATTAATTCCCTTGAAATTATATTCATGGATTTAAGATGCAATGAAAATGAAAAGGTAGTACTGGAATTATATTGTCTCAAGGGAGACATTGATCAATAGTGGTCCTTGATTCAGAATTCCACAGAGGAAGAAGAAATTGATGATATGGAATGTTGGACTTTTATGGAAATATTCGTCGAAAAATATTTCTCTCATGAGAAATGAACTGAAATGAAGAGGAAGTTTCTTAGCTTAAAACAAAGGGAAGAAGACAATGTTGTAGAGTATAAGGCTACTTTCACAAGGCTGGCCAAGTATTCCATAAATTATGTACATGACATGACAAAAAATATTGATCATTCCATTGAAGGTCTTAAGCCATGTCTTTGAAGGGCTCTGGATTCTCAATCATTTTCATCATATGATGTAATTATATCAAGTTCCATCAAAACAGAGAAGGAATTTCCTAGATAAAATCTTTTCAAAGGAAACCAAGATAAGAAGATGTACTTTGATAACAAAGAAAAAGGAGAATCACCAAATAAGAGCAAGAGAATAAAGATATTCCCATTATGTGAGAACTAATGGAAGAATCCTCTCGTGAAATACTTAAAAGGCATGGGAGACTACTATAACAGAGAAGAAAAAGGTCATCGATCTGATGAATTCAAGGGGTAGAAACAATTCAATGATATTCAGTGATACAATTTCAGAGAGATGGGACATTAAAAAAAAAGAGTTTCCTAAGCTCCAAGGAAACATGCCTTAGAAAAATCCGTGAGAACAAGGGAGAGCCTATGCGATTACAACCACGGTGGATGAAATTCCGAATGATGTGGAGGTAGGTACATTAATAGTTTCACCAAACTTAGAAGAAACTTTATTTGATTATGGATCATCACATTCATTTATATCCTCCCAGTTTTCCAAGAAAATCATATATGTCCAATTTTATTTATAAATGGTTTTTCTGTCCATACTATTAGGGGATGTATCATTGAAAAATAGGCATGTCGACTAGTCCCCATCTAGACACCAAAATGTGCTTTATTTCCTAACCTTATCATCATCCCAATGACTAAATTTGATATAATTCTAAGTATGGACTAGTTTTCAAATAATGATGTGATGATTTATTGCAATAAAAAGGAAGTTACAATTTTTGAAAATGGTGTAGAATCTCTCATCTTTAGAGGGGATACCTCGCCATCGGATTATTATCTAGAACCACCCCCAATAGATCTACTGAATGCAATAATTGGAGAGGAAGATAAAAAAATATCTATTAGGAAGGAAAGAAATCTTCAAATTCAATATGTGTACATAGTGCAAGAGTACATTGATGTATTTCTAGAGGATTTACCTGGACATTCTCCAGAGAGGGAAGGTGAGTTCTCTACTGATTTAATTCCCGATGAAAGATCTATATCAAAGACTCCCTATAAAACGACCACTGTGGAATTTGTAGAGCTAATGAAAAAACTAGAGGATTTTAGTGAAAAATTATTTATTTGACCGAGTGTTTCTCCATAGGGATCCCCTATCCTCTTTGTCAATAATAAAGATTGATCCGTGAGGCTTTACATTGATTACAAGAAAATCAATGCAATTACAATAACGAATAAGTATCCTCTGCCCCATATTGATGATTTATTTGATCAACTTCCTGGTGCTCAATACTTTTTGAAGATTTACCTTCGATCCAGATATCATCAGTTGCATATGAAGAAGTAAGATATTCATAAGATAGAATTTTGGACCATGTATGGGCATTTTGAGTTTACAGTGATGCTGTTGGGGCTGAAAAATTTACCCTCTGTTTTCATGGATTTAATGAATAGATTTTTCAAGGAATATCTTGATAACATTGTTGTGGTATTCATCGATGATATCCTCGTATACTCAAAAATCGATTAACACCATGAGAATCACTTGCAGGTAATTCTGATAACTCTTAGAAGAAATAAATTATATGGGATGTTTCGAAAATTTGAATTATGGCTTCAATCAGTTTCTTTTCTAGGCAATATTGTCTCTAAGGATGGAATCTTAGTTGATCCTAAAAATACAAAGGATATCCAAGAATGGCACATGCCAACAAACATAACTGAGGTACATTGTTTTATTGGATTATCAGGTTACTATCGGCGTTTTGTTCATAATTTTGGCCGACTGGCTTACCCGCTAACCAAGATCACATGAAAAGAAGTTATGTTTGTGTGGACTAAAGAATGTACAGAATGCTTCAAAGAATTGAAAAGAAGACCGGTCAATGCTCCATTTCTGACTCTTTTATTTGGATGTGATGGATTAGTAATATATAGTGATGCATCTAAGAATGTATTGGGTTGCGTCCTTATGCAAAATGATAAAGTTATTGCTTATGCATTAAGACAGATGAAGAATCACGAGAAAAATTATCCAACTAATGATCTTGAGATAACTTCCATAATATTTGCTCTAAAAATATAGTGGAATTATCTCTACGGAGAGAGATGTGAGATTTATACGGACCACAAGAGTTTGAAATACATTTTTACACAAAAATAACTCAACATGAGGCAAAGAAGATGGCTTAAGTTACTCAAAGATTATGATTGTTCAATACAGTACCAGCCAGGAAAGGCGAATAAGGTGGCATATGCATTAAGCAGGAAAGATCATGGGCTTCTGACTCAAATAAGGATTGAGAGAGATCCTATATTTTTGGATCTACTAAATATGGATATGTTTTTTTAAGGAAGGGGAAACATCTCTACACTTTCAAGTTATTTAATAACCATCTTTACTAGAGAAGATAAAAATATCTCAATATGGTGATGAGAATATGCATAAGAAAATTAATGCAGTTAAGGATGCGAGAGTAGCTGACTTCGAGTATGAAGAAGGAGTTGTGAAATATGGGAGAAGGTTATGAATTCCATCAGTACTTGAGAAAAAAAGGGAAATATTAGATGATTATCATACATCAAATTTCTCAATAAACCCAGGTAGCACAAAGATGTATAGAGATATGGAGGAATATTTTTTGTGGGATAATATGAAGCAGGAAATAACTGACTACGTGTCAAGATTTCTAGTTTGTCAACAATTGAAGGTAGAGATACAACATCCTAAAGGAGTGATTCATCCTCTATCTATTCTTATGTGGAAGTGGGATAAAATTACAATGGATTTTGTCACTGAACTACTGAGGACCCCTAGAAGGAATGATGAAATATTGGTAATTGTTGATCATCTCATAAAATCAGAACATTTCCTTCCTATAAGAGAGGATTGTATAGTTGATCTCTTGGCAAGAATTTATATTAATGAATGTTTAAGACTTCATGGTGGACCTCTATCGATTGTGTCCGATCAAGATCCCTGGTTTACATCAAAATTCTGGAAATGACTCCAGAAGGATTTGAATATTGAGCATCATATGAGTACTACTTATCACCCCCAAACTAATGGACAGTCTGAAAGGGCTATTCAAACTTTAGAAGACATGCTGAGGTCAAACTCTCTTGACATACAAGGTATGTGGGATCAATACATCCCTTTGGTGGAATTTGCCTACAATAATAGTTTCTATTGTAGTATTCAAATGGATCCATATAAATCATTATATTGAATGAGATGACTAACTCCAACGTTTTGGGACGAATTTTGTGAGAGGAAACTTATAGGCCTTGAACTTATTGAAGAGACCACGACAATGATGACGAAAATAAAAGCCCATAATAAAGAAGCCAATAGTAGGCAGAAGAGTTATGTTGAGAACTGAAGAAAGGAATTGGAATTCCAAGTGGGAGATCATGTATTTATGAAAGTATCTCCATGGAAGTGTGTCTTAAGGTTTGGTATGTAAGGGAAACTGAGCCCCATGTACATCAGACCATTTGAAATTCTAGAAAGAATCAGAGATGTTGCTTACCATTTAGAGATGCCTCAAAATATCTTCAGAGTTCAGGATTTGTTCCACATGTCATTGTTATATAAATACATGTGAAACCCAGCACATGTATTCACATATGACGAAATTGAAATGGAACCTAATTTGCCATACCGGGAAAAGCCTATCGCGATTCTTGACACATGGGAGCATGTATTGAGAAATCGGCCAACTCGTCTAGTAAGGGTTCTTTGGAGAAACCATAATATCGATAAAGAAACATGGGAACCTAAGGATGTTATGAAAAATAATCACCCACATCTTTTTGGTTAGTTTCGTACATAAAAGTTTTTGGATTAAATGTTTGAAGGAGGAAATATTGTAGCACCCCAAACACTTCATGATATGTTTCTCTTAAATATGTTATAGTTTTATCTTATATTTCATGAATAACTGAGACTCTATGGAACAAAAAATGATTAATTATAGGATATATCCATATCCTAGCCATAAAATTTATATTTTTCAGCTCTGTGATTTGAATTTTAAAAATCTAACATACATGGTTGTGATCAAGATGATAATTAGTGTTTGATAGAATTAACTTAATTTTCGGAGAATTGTAACCTACCCTTATGAATAATAACCTAAAATTATGAATAGTAACCTACCTTTATGAATAGTAACATACCCTTATTAATAGTAATATGACTCTTATGAATGGTATCCCTGTCCTAAATAAATAAATGAATTTATGCACCTTAAAAAAGTAGATGAATATTTTAAGTGTTTATATTTTTTGATTAAATAATTATTTTATTTAAAATTTTAATTAATCATATTTAGAAAATTATTTTTGAAAAACGGAATTCATTTCTGGATTCTACACATCAAAAAATGGATCGGGTGAATTTTTGGTATTCTTCTGAAATACTTAAATTTTTGATGAATAGTACAATCCAATAATTCACAATAAATGCTAAATAAGGAATTTATTGAGTCATTGATGATCATATAATGATGTAATACCAATTGGTTCAAATTCACCTATATATATTACTGTTCTGGGTCATTGAATACTCACTATTGGTTGTCATGAGAGGAAATAATAAATTAATGATTATAATATTAAGAAAACTCCTCTACCCTCCATTATATAAACCACCCCTCACCCCATATTCCTCACACACCACTAAAGCTTCAAGTATTGCCTAAATTCTGCCAAATAATCATTCCAATCCCTCTCCCCACGTCCAAGACCTTTTGGTCTCACCAAAATTCCAAAAACAAAGGCCTTAAGGAGATTCTCGAGGAGGAGTACTCAAGAGGTGAACCTTCCTTGTCTTTTCATTCAATTTATTTTACAAAGTTCCATTATTTTGTTTTCCCTTATCAACTACCATAATAAAAATTCCAGGATAATAACATAACCTTACATGTACTGGATTTTCATTGTGCTAATGGAATATTTCATCATAATCACTCTTTTCTCCTCCTTTTATACAATAAATTCAATCACTGTCTGAGATTCTAAATTTATCACACTCAAGGAAAAAGGGTTTTCAATATGCATTACTATCTTCAATAATGTTCATGAAAACTGATCAATTTTTGAAGCATGTCATAATATATGTATCTTAACTTGGTTAATGTTCTAGAATCTTTGCACGTTCATAATATGGAATAATAATACATAACATGTTTATTGTGCACAAAACTGCCAAGCCAAATCCAAGCATTTATTTTTAACTCATCGAATGATTCATCCTCATGGTATATAACCAGAATCATTATAAGATCATGTATATCTCTTTAATTTCACTAATAATGTATATTAATAATTATGTATGTTTAACCACATTTCAAAAGAACTTCCATTCATGAATACAAGAAAACAAATCATGAAACCAAGTAAAAAAATGTTTCCAAAACAATAAACTTGAATATAATAAACCCATAAAAAAGAACATTAATGAACATAATAAGGTTATACCATATCCATTACATGTTTATGGGGTTCTACAATTATTAATTAATGATGATAGTTTTTGTTATTCCCATCGTTAAGAACAAACAAGAACACCTTCGAGCGTAAGGTAAGGGATCCTCTCTCTCACTTTTGTCAAAGAATCTCCCCTATGTTGTGCTCTTTTATTTTTAATTCCTAATGATGGGGTAAGTTTTATCACCTCCCCCATACTACCCTTGTGACATATTAATAATATAATACCCCTTTACCTCACATTAAGCCCTCACAATAACACTCGTTACCATGCCGAAATGTTTGTAATGGATTTCTCTTCTCACTTTCATTTATGTGATATTTTCATTGTTCGCCACTTATTTCTTGTATGTGGTATATGTGTACTACCATTTGATATATAATAAAATTATTTTCATTATATTCTGGTTATTAAATGTTTCGTTTGATGTTTATTATGTTCTATTCATATGATTCAACCAATTACATTGTGGTAAGAGATTTTGTCTCAACTACTAATTTGTAGTGACTAACTTTTTATTGTGCACACAATAATCCATTTGTGGTGTACCTACTGCCCATTTGATATGACATTTCATTGGAAATTATATTTATAAGAAATATACACAATCTCATATCATGGATATGTTCGTTGTCGAAACTGTATACCATTTTATATTCGATGATTATTTGGACGGTTATTTTAATTATGGAAATATTGATTAATCTGCATACTCTACTCTATACGGATATTGAAAAGGGATATTGTTCTTCTATTGAATCAATGAATAAATAATTCTTTGGACATGCAGTGGTGGTTGGGGCCCTCTATAGCCCCTTGATTCATCGGTAGGTCTCCAGAGACAAATCAGTTGGCGACGAACCCTTCGAGTTTGTTGCCAAAAATCAGACGGGTTTCTACCTATAGAACTAAACCGTTTTAACGGTATTATGGTTTCATGTGATATATACAAGACGTATAATTAATAATAATTATATTTATTCGTTATCAGTCTTTACTATCCATGAGGTTTTCACTATGCAAAAATCTATGGAATCGGGTTCATTATCATTTTATTAATGGTGTTAGTTTTTCATTTATTCACCATGACATATTGATTATGTCAGATTGATTATGATTAACTTATTATTGTATTCATGATTCCTCTATTTGGAACCCTTACTGAGCATTTGAGCTCACCCCTTTCATTGTTTTCTATCAACAGGTGATGAAGAGGTGATCATTTATTGAGTTCATGTGGTTTCAGTTTTTAGTTTTTGTTATGTATTGTATTTTGTAACCTTTTTCGATGTAATTTGAGTTACATATATGTATCTAGTTTATTCAAGAATACTAAAATGATCATTCCTTTGGGATTTTCATTTCTTATAACAATGAAAATATCACAATTAATGCACCGTCTCTAGCATATTGGGGTTAGGTTGTTACATTTGATAAACTTATAATTATATAATAGGATTGAACATGTACAAGGAAAGTGAAGACTTAAGGTAAGGGGTTTCATCTAAAATTAAATTCCTTTGAGACTTATATTTTATTATTCACCTAATTACTTTAATATGGATTATATAATGAATTATGACATTTTATATCATTAATTTCCTTAATTTCACGATTTCAAAAGTTTTAATTAATGTTATTATTTCATGGATCTCATTAATCCAAAGTTACTAAAGTTGTAAGGGAATTTCTTCTCACTTTTTATATTTGTGAGATACATGTCATATTCATAACTCTCTTCTCTTTTGGGGTGTATATTATTTTTTATGACATGTTATATAATTAATTTAATTTTTTTAATTATATAAAACTTTATAATTTATTTTATTCATTTATGGGGATCATGATTCAAAAGTTACTCATATAGTAAGGGGATTTATAGTCTCAATTTTATCTTTGAAATACTTATGCCATATTCACCACTCTTTTATTTTCTGTGGTTTGTATACTTACCACCAATTTATTATGTGATTATTTTCATTAAATTTATGTTTATTTTCAAAAACATTTTATTATCTCTATCTCATGGGCCTTTACGGTTAAAAATTTACCCAATTAATGAAGTAGTTTTGTCTAAATTTCCTTCATTCAGACACTTGTTTTGTTGTGCCCCTATTATATTTTATGAGGTGTATATACTTCCATTAAACATGTTATAAAATGAATACCCTACTTTTTATGATATTTTAAACTTCATGTAATGTAATTTTATAAAATGTGGAGTTTTATTCAAACTTAAAAAAGTAGAAAGTGTTTAATTAAATAATCTAATAATTGTTCAGGATTGATTATGATTATGCTTCTATTGATAAAATATTATGATCCATAACTCAAGAGAAGTAACAAATTTTATTTATATCTGTTTAATCAGTAAATCCACATTTATTAGCACTATATCTCACTATTTATAACTAAATATAATTTAGAAAATGTTTTTAAAAAATTATGAACTTATTTATCTCTTCAGTCAGAAATATGTTTTATTAAAAAAATCATGCTTTCAAAAATGTTTTCAAATTATTTTAAATGATATCTTAAGATAATATTAAAGGAATCAGGATTTTAAATTTTTGTTTGTTTTTGAAAGCTTCCTTTATATGTTTTCATTGATATTTTAAAAGAAAAAGGTATTCTAAAATGTTATATGTTTTATAAAGTGTTTTTTAACGTAGAAAAAATATTTTCCCCATGAAATGTTATTAAAGTATATTTACAAATTATTATCTATCTAAAATGAAATATTTTGGTCATACTCATGTATTTCTAGGGTAATGAACCTGTTGACCTCACCTGTTTTGATAATATCAATTATTCATTCATATACGTTGATAATCTCAATATAATGTTTTTCTATATATTAATTCTTTCAATCTGCGCTCAAGATGATAATAATATTAAAATAATCCCTGAGATAGTTTAATCGTTATTTATCCATGTTTATATATGTTCTGAAGTAATTCTAAACCATTTGAATATGTTGTGTAAGAATCAAATTAGTATTTAATCACAGATCTGTGTTTAATATACCGGTACTCAGTCTACCGATAGACTTAGTCTGCCGATAGACAGAGTCACTGATACACTAAGGTCACTGATTTGTACAGTTCTACCGACAGACAACCAGAGCTACTGATATGAGGAAGTATACTGATAGAACCAGTCTACCGAGATACCGATACATAATAGACCATAGCCACTGATAGGAAGAAGTCTACCAATAGAAGTCTGATGATAGTGTAAGTCTACCGATACATGCAAACAGCTACTGATGCAAAGCGCTACCAATGTAGAGACAGCTACCGATGGAACTAAAGTCACCGGTATATGAGATACTGATGCAAGTGCAAAAGAGCTACCTATGGAAGGTTCTGCGACAAAGTCCATCATGAAAGTCTACCAATAGAACGCTACTAATTCTTGACCAACCAGTCAAACCCTATACTCTTCATACAATTTCTTTATTTAGCTAACGATTACATTTGATTGTTTTAATGAAATTAATGTTATTTAATGATTTCTGTTGCATGTCAGGGAACCGTACATTGTACCCATTCAAAATGCAATTGTTCTTTTCTGCCGAAGATGAAACCTCTAAAGTGATGGAGAGAGAACACTTCAGTAGATAGAAGAAACACATGCATATGACACTCCTGGAAAAGCAAAAAGAATACACATGAAGGGTGAAAGAATAAGAGCTGAACAAGCATTAAATGTGGAGCATTTTTTCTTCTCTAGTCTATATCCATACTCCAAGAATCTTGGACATACACGAAGAAACCTATTCTAGAGGAGAACACAAGTTGAATCTTGAGTGAAGAACTAAAAAAACGTTTCATGCACTCAGGCTACTAAGCTGGACCAAGAATCAAAGAAGAAATCGATACTCTGTTTTCTGAGAAAAACTAGAGAAGGAATCATAAGCTTTTCTGATAAACCAAACGAGTCCATAGCTGCACTGCTAATCACTAAATCATTTCTAAACTCATTCATACTTCTATTAGTGATTATTTCTGTACATTTTGAGCAGTGTGTGTATCCTATTTACTTTACACACACACACACTGTCTCCTGTGCTAAACTAGAAGATTCTTAAATCCTCAATTAAACTCCATAACTCTTTTGTTTCCCAGTGTGAATGGTGGTAGAGGTCGAGTAAGACCGGAACAGCCTGTGCGCTGTTGTTTGTTTTTCCCACGAAGAATTGTGGTATTGGTATTTTTACCTGGACAACAGCGTACTGTTGTTTACCCCCGATCTTTGGTGTGGATCAATTTATATAAATCGTTAAGAGGACTAAGTGTCGGCTTGATACTGAACCTCTTGGTTAACTTTGTTGTTCTTTTATTTTAAGTCTATAAGTATTACATATATATATTCCACTGCTTATTAATTTGAAAAACAAAACTATTTTAAAGCTACTTTTACAGTTAAATTGGAAAGTGTTTATACTTATTTTAAACCAGTAAGTCAGTTTCAAAAGTTAATTTAATATTAAAATTAAGTTAACTGAGTCCTAATCAATTTTTGAGAAACTAATTGGACCATTAAACTCTGTATAGATTCACTAGAGTTTAACTTTGTTTTTAAATTGGGGGATTTTAAGAGATATATTTAACAGAAATATTAATTGGAACTCAATTCACCCCCCTCATGAGTATCGACTCCGACCAACATTTGGTATCAAAGGTTTATTTTTGTTCAAGGATTTTTGAAATACTCTGTTTTTCAATTGTGATTTTAGTTGCATCTTTAATGATCTTAAATTTCTGTTAGTTCTAAATTTTTATCTCTTTAAAACTATTTTCTAAAATCTAGTTATGGATAATAGACTAAAGGGTGCTGCTACTAATCGAACACCTTTCTTCAATTGCACTAACTATGCCCAGTGGAAGCTGAAAATGAAAATTCATTTAGAAAGTATGAGTTTTGATATTTGGACTGCTATAGAGTCTCAATATAAAATTCCAGAGACTGAAAGAACAACTTGCGATGACCCTATAAAGGCTGCTTACAATAATAATTGTAAAGCTATAAATTCTTTGTACTGTGCTTTAGGAGATGAAGAGTTTAATAGAATATATGCTTATAAAACTGCCTTTGAAATATGGGATACTTTGGGTGTTTCTCATGAAGGAACATCCAATGTTAAAAAATGAGATTGAATACTTATACTATTAAATATGAAAATTTTAAAATGAAAACTGATGAACCTATTTCTGATATGTATCTCATGTTTAATGAGATAGTCAATATAATGAGTTCACTTGGTAAAGTTGTTCCAGCAAAGGAACAAATTATGAGGATACTGAGATGTCTACCAGAACGATAGAGAGGCACCTCTGTCTCAATCAGAGAGTCATGTGACATTGGATCACTTCCAGTAAAGGAGCTTATTGGTAAATTAATGATGTATGAGGAATAACTCAAAGTGAATAATGGGGAAGATGATGAACCTAATAGAAAATTCATATCTTTCAAGTCTACTGCCTATAATAGTAAAGACAAGTAGAAAATGAAAATACCTACTAAGAGTTCAACTAGTGAAGATTATGATTCAAATAGTGATGTTGAGATGGCTCAAATTGTCAGGAGATTCAAGAAGTTTTATAGGAAGAAGAAATTCTTCAGGAAATCCAACTACAAAGGAATGTATGAAAACTAGGGACACTAGAAGAAGGATTGGAAGAAAGTTGACAAGAATGATGAAATAGTCTGGTATGAGTGTAAAAGGAAAGGACACATCAAGGCTGATTGTCCAAAGTTAAAAGTCAAAAATAAATATTATTATAAGGAAAATAAGTACAAGAAAGCTATGATGGCTACCTGGAGTGCATCTGAAGACAACACAAGTGAATTTGAAGTTTTTGATTATGAGAAGAATCATGCCAACATGGGTTTCATGACCAACACATCTAAGGTAACCTTATATACTCATGTTTTAAATTCCTATTATTCTGAAGATGATGCATAATCTGATTCTAATTCAGAAAACATGACTAGTAAAGAATTATTTGAATACTGCCATATGCTGGAAGAGACATGCAATGAAATTAAAGATAAATACAATTCATTAAAGAAACAACATGCTCTCACTACTATTGTTAAAACTGAACATACTATTGAAAAAGAGAAGAATGATCAACTATTAAAGGAAAATACAGAACTAAAAATGTCAAATGAGAAACATAGAAAAAACATAGAGAAGTTTACAAATGGAAACAACACACTTACTAAAATGTTAGGTAAACAAGTTGCACCTAAATACACTACTGGTTTGGGATATCAACATAGACAGAGATAGTTCACTAAAACTCGATTTATTCCTAAGTCTAGACAAAATTCTGCTTATTCTAGTTCTGGAAATTCATATGCTTTAACCAATTATTCATATGGTTATAGGTCAAATAAAGTTTTCCTTTCAAAATATATTGATTCTATAAATTATATGAGACCCATAAAACAAATATGGGTACCTAAAGTTTTGATTGGTAACCTTTCTGGACCCAAGAGGATCTGGGTACCAAAACCATTTTCTATCTAAATCTGTTTTATAGGAAACATGCTTAAAGAGTTATCAAAAGATGGTATGGTACTTAGACTGTGGATGATCAAGACATATGTCTGGAGATTATTCATGCTTCAAATTTTTAATAAAGGTTGATGGAGGACATGTAACCTGTGGTGATAATTCTAAAGGAAGGATCATCGGCCTAGGCCAAATTGGTAACACTGATTCAGTTTTAATTTCTAAACTTTTATTTGTTGATGGACATAAGTATAACCTGTTAAGTATTTCTCAATTATGTGATGATGGATTTAATGTGGTGTTTGAAAATGATTCTTGAAATGTTATTAATTCTAAAAATGTTTTAGTATTTTCTTCTTTAATAAATGAAAATGTTTATGCAGTTGATTTAAATTATTTAGCTAAACAAAATGTTACTTATTTAAATGACTTTCATAAAGAGTCTTGGATTTGGTAAAAAACATTAGGACACTACAACATCTATTCACATAGAAAACTAACTAGAAATAACTTAGTTAGAGACCTCCCCAAACATGAATTCCCAAATGATAAAGTGTGTAATCTCTATCAAAAGGGAAAGCAACATAATGTTTCTTTTAAATCAAAGAAAGAAGTTTCAACTTCTCAACCTCTAGAGTTGGTTCACATGGACTTGTTTGGACCATCAAGAGTTTCTAGTTTAAATGATAATCACTATGTCTATGTTCTAGTAGACGACTTTTCTAGATATACTTGGGTATACTTCTTAGCTCACAAAAGTGAAGCCTGTTCTTACTTTATTAATTTCTCCAAATCTGTAGAAAATCTTAGTGGACTTAAGATTAAAACTCTAAGAAGTGATCATGGCCATGAGTTCGAAAATCATGAATTTGAATCTTATTTCTCACACAATGGATATAGTCACAACTTTTATGCTCCTAGAATACCTCAGCATAATGGTGTAGTAGAAAGAAGGAATAGAACCCTTCCAGAAATATCTAGAACCATGCTTAATGAATATTACCTGCCTATTTAATTTTGGGATAAATCTTTGAGTACAGCTTGCAATATTATTAATAGAGTCTTAATTAGACCAGTTCTTAAGAAGACCCCTTATGAGTTGTGGAATAATAGAAAACCTAAAGATAGTTACTTTAGAGTCTTTGTCTCCAATGTTTTCATTCATAATACAAAGGATAATCTGGAAAAGTTTTCTTCTATGAGTGATAAAGGAATTTTTATTGGTTATTATTTAACTAGAAAAGCCTATAGAGTCTTTAATAAACGAACCAAATGTGTGGATGAATCTGTTCACATCAAGTTTGCTGAAACTGATCCACATGAGCCTAAAACCACTCTTGAAAATCAGGAGCAAGATTTAAGTATTCTGGACCTTAATAATAAATCTAAAGAACCTGCTGTAAAAACATCCAGTTCTGAACATATTCCAGAATCTGCTGCTATAGAACCTGAACCTATAGATGAACCTAAAATTTCTAGTCCTACCTTTACTAGATCAACAAGGATTATAAATAATCATCCTTTGGATGCTGTTGTTGGTAATATTGATAGAGGGACACAGACTAGAGCTTCCCTAAGAAATCAGGTTGAACATCAAGCCTTTCTATCATAGCTAGAACCTAAAAATATCAATGATGCTATCAGTGAAGAATTTTGGTTAATGGCTATGCAAGAAGAGTAAAATCAATTTGAAAGAAACAAAGTATGGGAATTAGTTGATAGACCTAAGGAAACTTTAACAATAGGCACAAAATGGGTTTTTAGAAACAAAGTTGATGAGTCTGGAAACATAGTTAGAAACAAAGATAGACTAGTTGCATAATGATATAGTCAAGAAGAAGGAATAGAATATGAGGAAAATTTTTCACCTGTAACCAGATTAGAATCCATCAGGATCTTACTTTCATATGTTGCTCATCTGAATTTCACGTTATATCAATTGGATGTCAAAAGTGCTTTTCTAAATGGTTTTATTGTTGAAGATGTTTTTGTTGAACAACCACCTGGATTTACTAATCCTCATTTTCCAAATCTAGTTTTTAAACTTCCTAAATCTTTATATGGTTTAAAATAGGCTCCAAGATCTTGGTATGATAGACTTAGTAATTGTCTTATTTCAAATAGTTTTACTAAAGGGATTACTGATCCAACTCTTTTTATTAAAAGAATTTCTAAAGATGTTTTAATAGTTCAAATCTATGTTGATGATAATATTTTTGGATCTTTAAAACATTATTTATGTACTAATTTTTCAAATAGTATGAAAAATGAAAATGAAATGAGTTTAATGAGAGAACTTAAATATTATCTTGGATTTAAAGTGTTTAAAAGTGAAAATGGTATTGTTTTAAATGAATGTAAATATACAAAGGATCTTTTAAAATGTTTTGGTTTGGATAGTATTAAGGAAAGTGAAACTCCTATGAGTACTGTTTGTAAATTGGATGCATATGAAATTGGGAAATCAGTGGACCAAACCAATTACAGAGGTATTATTGGAAGCTTACTTTACATTACTGCTAGTCAACCAGATATTATGTGTAGTGTGTGTATGTGTGCAAGATTTTAGGCTAATACAAAAGAATCACATTTACTTGCTGTTAAAATAATTTTTAAATATCTTATACATACTGTAAACTTTTGTTTGTTTTACCCAAATGGACAACCCTTTGAGTTAATGAGTTATTCAGATACTGAATTTACTGGTTGCATGTTGGATAGAAAGTGCACTACATGAACATGTCATTTATTAGGAATGTCCTTAGTATCTTGGTGTAGTAAGAAGCAGAATTCTATAGCATTATCCACTGCCGAAGCAGAGTACATAGCTGCTGGTAGTTGCTGTGCACAAATTCTGTTGATTAAACACACTCTTTTGGACTATGGATATGTCTTTAGGCACGTGTCAATCAACTATGAAAATACTAGTGCAATAAATATCTCGAAGAACCTCGTGTCTCACTCTAGGACCAAACACATTGATGTAAGGCACCACATCTTGAGAGATCATTACCAAAAGGGTGATATTACTCTTGAGTTTATAGGCACTGAAAATCAATTAGCTGACATTTTCACTAAACCTTTGAGTTCAGATAGGTTAAGTTACATTAGACACGAGTTAGGAATGTTTAATATCAATTGGTATCTATCCTCACCATTGTAACCTCACTCATAGAAAACCTCACCGATGTAACCTCACTGATAGAAAACCTCACCGATGTAACCTCACTGACAGAAAACCTCACCAATGTAACCTACCTGATAGAAAACAATGCTGATGTAACCTCACTGATAGAGAACCTCACCGATGTAACCTCACTGATAGAAAAACTCACCGATGTAAAACCTCACTGATAGAAATTCTCACCGATGTGCGTGCTGTTTTAAAACTTTTGTCTGCCGCCAGAATCTAAATCATTTTCTTTATTTCATTTTATTTTTTTATTTTATGATTTTATATGATAAAACTAAAGTCCAAGCTACTTCAAAATCCACCAAGTCTCAAACCTTAATGCTAGAACCTTAGCTCCCGAATCTTTAGAGAACAATAAATCCTTCGAACCAATGATGGGAAAACCCAAACTTACTACAGTCAGAGATGACTCTGTTGAGCTGAAAACAAAGAAGCAAAGGACCGAGAAAGAAGCAAGAAGTAGTGGAAGTGTTTCTAGAACTAGGTCGGGGAGACGACTAGTGAATCCTCTTCTGAAAAATCGAGTTATTGTGATTGAAAAGGAACTGTGTGTAGAATGGCTGATGCTTAGCAGGTCCTTACTGCTCGAAGTTCTTGAAGATCAAAAATAGGTAGAGTGTATTTCTAATAACAATGGTCCTTACTTTCCAAAATTATTAAAACATTTTTACGATTTTGTAACCTTTGAAGAATCGGAGAATGAAAATCTAGTAACTTCTTTTGTAAATGGAAAGAAGATGTCATTCTCATCTGTTGAATGGGATGATTGATTGAAAGTTCCACATAATGGAGTATCTGGATATGTCGCGAGAGCCATGCCACCTACCAGTGACATTTTTGATTATGAGACTTCTTTGGAAGAGATGACTGGTGTTGAGATTCAAAGACAAGTAGTTGCTGTAGAGATGGATGGAGAGAACAGATTACTGTTCAAATTTGTTCAACATGTCTTGATACCGAGGAGAGGAGGCTTTGCCAATTTGAGATATCAGGATATCTATCTCCTGAAAATATTAATACATTGTGTAAAGGTTAATTTATGCAGATTGATGATGCTCCAGATGGAAGATATGACAAGACCGAAATCAAAGACAAATGCCCTATTCTTTGATAAATTAATCTATGTGATGATCAAGGTGCAAGGGGTTGCTGAGTCTCAAGATGAGATAGTGGTAGTGAATAATAAATTCTATATCAAAACCACAGTTTGTAAGTACATGAAAATAAATTGGAACCCTTGGAGAGGATAATGGGTCAATGATGACCAGAGCATGTATGACAAGTTTAATCCTGTGACTCATCCTTCAAGACCAAAGGATGTGAGGAATCCAGGTCTAGGACATGATGAAGTGGATCCAGAATACAGTGATGATTCAGAAGAGGATGATTCCTCTACTGGTGAAGGAGGAGACCCTGACTTGCCTCCTATCCCAGCTCTTGAAAATCTAGTTCATCATATATCAGATAAGGAAGAGGCTGTTGAAGTGGTTGCTGTAGAAAATGAAGAATATTTTCAAGAGAGTGAAACATCTATGACAGCTGATTTGAGACTGAGTCCAGTGATTGAACAAACTACAGTACCTAATAAGGAAGCAAATGAAGTTGACATACCCGTACCTAATCCAGAAGAACCTCCTGCTACTGCAGTACTAGAAATGATAGTGGAATATTCTCCTCAGGATGAAAGACCTGCTGAGGATACTGCTGTGAATGATGTTGAGAATGCTATTATTCTAATTGAGGATGCACCCATTGAGGGGGATCATCGATCTATGTTTGGAAGTGTCATAGTGTCTATTGGTTTTAATGATTGGGTAGAAGACCCTGGTTTTATAGTCTGTGGTTTAGACTATTCAGATTCAGATAATGAGGATTCTCACAATAGACCTAAAATTGTTTATGATGTTGAGACTGAATTGCTACCTGAAAATGTGGTCCGAATGCATGACCTGGATACTTTAATGAAATATCTTAAGGAAAACTTTATGGAAGAGTTAAAGAAGATAGAAGTTTCTCTGGTATCTTCAATTGAATCAGTTATGACTGATGTTGTGGTCAGTTTAGCCTCTGAAAGAGCATCTGTAGCAGTTTCACCTGCTGATTTGGTTACCAAGGATGATATGGATATCTTAAGGTATGATATGAAAGAATCTTTTAGTTCCTCAGTAGCTGAGATGAAGCAAAATTTTCTGAAGAAATGGTTATGCCAGAAAAATCTTTTGAACTATCTCCTGCCTGCAATTTATCAATCTTTATGGGAGAAATAGTTGAAGAAGTTAAAGAATGCCAGGCTCAAGTTTCTAGACTTGAAGAAGATCGTGAAGCTTTAAAGGATTATTTTGTTTCTTTAGACTCTTACATGAGCTCAAAATCCCAAGTAGATAAGGACATTGCTTATGTGAAGAGTGTTGTAAGTCAGATGGTTTCAGTATTTGAAGGTTTCAAAACTTCTATGAAAGATCGTATTAAAACCCAGGAATCCGATGTTGAAAATCATATCAGTGGGTTGAACAAAAGCATTAAAGAGACTATATCATTCTCTGTTGGTTCTCTTGCATCTACAATATTGATGGACTTGAATCAAATTCGAACTGTGATGAAAGAGGAGCATGGTTCTGCCTCAACTAGTGGCTCTATGGACTCATCTGAACTGAGAAGAGTTGTTCTCTCTACCAGAGAATCAGCCAGAGAAATTATGAAGATAGTCCAAGACTACATGAGTGAATCCTCTACCTCTAAAAAGGAATTTAAAGAAATGGTGGACTCCTATTTCTCCAAAATTTTCACAAATACCCAAATGACCATTCATTTTATGATTCTGAATGAGAATATGAAACGACCTCCTATCAATCAAGCCTTTAGAGAACAAGATAGCAAGCAGAGAGAATTGACTCCAGCTTTGGAGAAGTTTATGGAGAAAAAGGATGACTTCATATCTGCAATGGAGGGATGGGAAGGAATCATTATGGATTTCAGGAATCTTTTGCTGCCCTTTATGCATGTTGATTCCCGACCCGTAATTGTCCCTCCTGCATTGTCTTCCTCTGCCTCCACTGCTTCTCCAATTTAGATGACTCCAGTTCAAGCCATTTGAAGCCTCACACCTGTGATCACACAAAGGACTCCTCAATACAGGACATGCACAATATCATTTTCTCAGCCTCCTGTGGTCTTTTCAGGAATTCCTAAGCCTTCACCAGAATCCTCACCACTTGAATCCTCTTCTGACCCCAAGGGCACATCTCACATTGAGGATGTGGATTGATCCAGTAGTTGGACTATTTTCTAGGAATACTATTTATTTTTTTTCTGTCTTTGTACCTACTTGTCACATTTAATACAAGTGATTTTCTTCTATTCCTATTATTCCACTTCTTTTTTACTATTTCTCACTTTTTGATGATCACAAAGGGGGAGAAATATTAATGGAAGGGGGAAAATTTTTATCTAAGAGATATCATGCTTTGCCTCATTGATACCACTGAATTTCATCCTCTCATATCAGTTTATTGTCTCTCATCCTCTGATATCATTTCATTTAGTTCTCTGATATTCTCTGATACATTTAATTCTATCGCTAATAGTGTATGTTTTATAGTATACTGTTTTCTCTAAGAAAATTGGGCTTAATTATATATCATATGATGTTTGTTTAAACTGATAATATCATAAGTTGTGATTATCAAAAAGGGGGAGATTTTTGACCTCAACTGTTTTGATAATCCCAATTATGCTTTCATATACTTTCATAATCTCAATCTAACGTTTTTCTATATATTAATTATTTCAATGTGTGCTCAAGATGATAATAATATTAAAATAATCCCTGAGATAGTTTAATCTTTGTTTATCCATGTTTATATATGTTCTGAAGTAATTCTAACCCATTTGGATATGTTATGTATAAAACAGATATGTATTTAGTCACTGATCTGCGTTTAAGCTACCGGTACTCAGTCTACCAATAGACTTAGTCTACCGATAGACGGAGTCACCGATACACTAAGGTCACAGATATGTACAGAGCTACTGACAGACATCCAGAGCTACCTATATGAGGAAGTCTACTGATATAACTAGTCTATCGAGCTACCGAAAGGGAAAATAACATATCCACTTATAGACAAAAGTCTACCGATAGAAGTCTGATGATAGTGTAAGTCTACCGATACGTGCAAACATCTACTGATGCAAAGAGCTACTGATGGGGAGACAACTACTGATGGAACTAAATTCACCGATATATGAGCTACTGATGCAAGTTAAAAAGAGCTACAGATGGAAGGTTCTGTGACAAATTCCACCGTGCACGTCTACCAATAGAACGCTACTAATGCTTGACCGACCAGTCAAACCCTATACTCTTAATACTATTTATTTAATTAGATAACAGTTACATTTTATTGTTTTAATGAAGTTAATGTTATTTAATGATTTCTGTAGCATGTCAGGGAATCGTACCTTGTACCCATGAAAAAGGAGATTGTTCTTTTCTGCCAAAGCTGAAACCTATAAAGTGATGGATAGAGAACACTTAATTAGATAGAAGAAACACATGCATATGACACTCTTGGAAAAGAAAAAATAAGACACACGGAGGGTGAAAGAAGAATAGTTGAACAAGAATTCAAATGTGGAGCATTTTGTCTTCCCTAGTCTACATCCATAATCCAAGAATCTTGAACATACACAAAGAAAATTATTCTAGAGGAGAACAAAATTTGCATCTTGAGTGAAGAACTACAAAAAACGTTTCATGCACTCATGCTGCTAAGCTGGAACAATAATCAAAGAAGAAATCGACACTTTGTTTTCTGGGAAAAACCAAAGGACTCAGAAGCTTTTCTGATAAACCAAATGAGTCCAGAGCTGCACTTCTAATCACTACATCATTTCTAAACTCAATCATACTTCTCTTAGTGATTATTTATTTACATTTTGAGTAGTGTGTGTATCCTTTTTACTTCACACACACACTGTCTCCTGTGCTGAATTGAAGAATTCTTAAATCCTCACATAAAATCTATAGCTCTTTTGTTTCCCACTGTGAATGGTGGTAGAGGTCGAGTGAGACCTGAACAGCCTGTGATCTATTGTTTGTTTTTCCCACGAAGAACTGTGGTAGAGGTCTTTGTACCAGGAATGTAGTGTATTATTGTTTACCTCTGATCCAGGGTGTGGATCAATTTATATAAATTGTTGAGAGGACTAAGTCTCGGCTTGATACTAATCCTATTGGTTAACTTTTCTGTGATTTTATTTTAAATATATAAGTATTACATATATATATTCTTCTTCTTATTACATTGAAATACAAAACTATTTTAAAGCTACTTTGATAGTTAAATTAGCAAGTGTTTATATTTATTGTAAACCAATAAGTTAGTTTCAAAAGTTAATTTAATCTTGAAATTAAGTTAACTGAGACCTAATCAATCTTTTAGAAACTAATTGAACCTTTACACTCTGTATAGATTCACTACAGTTTAACTTTGTTTTTAAATTGGGGAATTTTAAGAGAAATATTTAACAGAAATTTTAATTAGAACTCAATTCACCCCCCTCTTGAGTATCCACTCCGACCAACAGACCCAATGTTTCTATTCATATTATTTCTCTAAATGGTTTATGTTTTGATGGCCTGATGTTTATGAATATCTCTTCCCTTACATAAGTTATATGCTTATGGAACCTGCTTCATTTCATGGGTTATTCATTGATGAAATGATTATGATACATGTATATTTGTTAATGTTTATGATATTATTACATGTATATGATACCCAATTCATTTAATAGGTTATTATATGATTAATGTTTATGATCTAGTGGCACACACATATATGATTCAATTATGTGATGGGTGGGACTTATATCTACCTCCAATTAGTTGGTTAAATATTTTTATACCATGAGATATACATGGATTGAATGGTGAGTGAACTCATTTAGTAAAAGAAATTGTATGCTAAGATGTTCTTGGCAGTAAACCATGACTACTAATATGGTTTTGGGAGTGAACCTTAACTACTAATATGGTTTTGGTATTGAATATATCCCACTATATGGGAAGGGTTTTTACTGGGGTTAGTTGCATGTCATGACCATTAGGTGTATCCCCCATTATGTTCCCTAAAAGGTTTTGGAAATAATCCTTTACTTATATGGAACGATTTTTTATTCTTAAATGTATGCCAAAAACTTTATTTTTGATTCCTATGTTATTCTCTAGTAGATTATTCTCATGGTTCCATTATGAATCATGTCATATGTAATACCAAACCTTATGACATAAATCATGTATATGATCTTTTATATGAAGGGTATGATCATAAAATGTTATTATCCTATTCTCATACCATTGTTATCATGTTATGATTACGTATATACTTTATTTTCCATCACTAAGAATTTGATCTCAAAATTTCTTTTGTTTCCTTTCCCCAGGTTATGAAAAAAGGGTTTAAGTAGATGTTATAATGGTGAAGATGTTTGGGGTAAGATCTTATTATATTTCACCATGTTAGAATATTTTGTTCCAATATTCCAAAGACACTAAACTATTTTGTTCATCAGGCATATAATTTTTTAATGTGTGGAATATTTATCTGAATCAATGTAATATCAATGTATACTAAAGCTGGGTTTCTATAGTTTCTATCAAAGGAATCATTTAGACAACCTTTGGAATCTAGGATAAGAAATCTTTAGTGATCGTCCTAGGGATATTTCTAATTACATGTATATGGATTCCACTATGGATATGCAAAAGGTGCCATTTATATAAAATATGGTGCCATAATTTCAACACACTATAAGATATTTTTCATGATTATCTGGTTTTTCAATTTGATAATTGTTTCTCACACTATTCATTCTTGTTTTAGTTAATATAGGGATCTAGAAGGAACTGTGTTGAAATTTAATCTTATAGAAAATTTTATGATAAGGAATCCAATTGGATGATCATTGGAGTAAAGGATGTTGTGATTAACCCTACTCAGTTTTAACAAAACATAATTGAAAACATTTACCATTACCATATATAAAACAATCCAAATAAGAAAAGGAAGGAGTTATCTTAGTGGTTGGGTAATGGAGACCAGAATGAAAATAAGATTCAACTTTCTTTGTGCCTAAAATGTGGAAATAATCACCCAGGTTAATGTATTTTAGGAATAAGAAAATATTTTCATTGTGTGAAAGAAGAAAACAAATCATGTCACTAGAAAGAAAAAATGAAGAGTTTGTTTAATGAATTGGATGGGAATACTGGCCTCCTAGATACAACATAAATAGTAAAATTCTTGAATTCTAAAATGAAAAATAATTATTCAAATAGAAGACCCATGTGGAAAGATCACGAAGAGAATCAGAAAGGTGGTATGAGTAATGGTTATATTGATGATGATGATGAGACTACAGGTGATATCTGAAAAATATAAGTAGTATGTAATATGTTATGGTATCCTTGTTAATGGATTAAGGATGGAGTGGAATAATCTATGTTTTAGTGTATTTGGATTCACAAAATTATGGATTGGGAAATATATAAGGACTGATCGGTTTATGTTTTTCTCTAAGGGTTTACAAAAATATGTTGAATGGTTTATATGGACTAAAAAAGTGATGTAATGGAATGTTGATATTCATGGAAATCACATTATAAAATAAAATATTACCCTTAATATGTTATTGATGTTGAGATAATGATGTTTGGATAAATATTTGTTGGATATGAATAAGTGAATTGGATGGTACTAATTACCATGGAATTGATTAATGATTTTTTTAAAAATATGTCAATGTTATCATGGATGAATTTTATAACATTTTGGATTTAACAAATTTGACCATAAATATTTGGAATAATAAAGCATGCATGTTTTCAATAAATATTTATGATAATTTAGGTCATTAAAATGTTTCAATATAATATTGGATAAAGGTATTCAAATGTTTTTAATGTGAAAACCAAGAGGTATTTTATGATATGTGAGATCAATGTTAAGAGGATTTAGTGATATTATTTATAATTTTATGTGTTTTGATATTAGATAATGGTTACAAGTATGATTATTTATATAATGATTTGAGTAAAACGTTGGATGAGGTTTTAGATATTAATGTATAATCTATCTATATGAGGATTTATTCATATTGGATAACCTATGATAACATTTTTATTGTGATGATAAATAAACAAAAAATGAAATGACATACCTTTCTACATATGGATATTATGATTTGTTAGTGATTCAAGAATAATAAATTAACATTCATTTTTAGAGTAATATATGATATGGAAATTATCCAAGACACAACTAGAGGGTGATATTGTTCAAAAAAGTAGGTTTATCTTCTCATGAAAATTATTCAACTTTAGGAAAATTGTCTTTAAATAAAATAATATCTCGTTATCATAATTTTTTATGATATTGATAATCATTTTCCAGAAACTTTTTTTATTTATTTATGATCATTAACGCTATACTAATCATGTTCTTTATCACCCTCTATAAGAACTTAATCATTATATTTCAATTCCATGTGAAATTTTTCTCTTAGGACCTATGTTATTTATGAGTTAATTTGTAAAACTGTTATAGTCCCAACATATCTTTTTGAAAGGATGTTTTATTATTCATTTTTACACTGTGGTTTTAAATGAATGGAAATTTTATGTTTTAGTCCTTTCATAACCAAGATGAATTTCATGGTAAAAATTAAATTTAGGTAGGGTATAATGTAACACCTAGAGATTTTGTGAAATATTTTTTTCTATTTAATTTAATCATTTTGATATTTTTAATTTTAAAAACACATTGGTTATAGATTTTATTATATAAAAGAAATAATTATTTTTTAATTATATGCAATAACATTTTAATAATGAGCTACATGGAAGAATTAGATTATGTTTTGGTACACAGAATACAATATTTGGATTTTTTACACATAGTGTTGAGTTCCTTCGGTATCATTCGTTACATGGAAGGAAAAGTTTTACCAAACCATAATATACTATTAATATTGTTATTAAAATATTATTATAGTTACCACCTTTCTATTGAAATGGTTATTACGAATAGTATTAACTAATGTGAGAAAATATTATTTACCCATGTATATAAAATGAGTCCTTTTTTATCAATTAGTTAGAAATCAAATTAAGAAATATTTGAAAATAATAAAATTCCTTTTCTAATAATAATATCCCTCTATGTACAATCATCATTTTTTGTAAATAAATTAAACAAAAAAATTTTGATTAATGTTTTTAATAAAATTTATATATTAAATATTAAATAATTTTTTTACACCCAGTCAAAATATTAGATAAGTGTAAGATAAAAATAAATCCAATTTTATGAATGAAAAAAATATTTCTCAAAAAATTAATTTTACCACCTTTTTTTGGAGAAACCATTTTAAACATAATTTTTGAGATATTTATAATTTTTACTTGAAAAATAAACTTCATTTTTGAAATCATAATATATAAAAAAACATTGGGTAAATTTTATGATTTTTTGAAGAAGATTGATTTTTTATTAATATTGGAAAATACCAAATTTTAAATGAAAACTGCATTTTAATATAATTAAATTTTATAGTTAAATTTTATTTTTAATTTCGTTTAATGATTAGTTGGATTAATTTTAAATAAATTAATCCAATTTTGGTCATCAGATTCAATTTCACATAGAAATTAGATATAAAAACAACTCAATATTTTGGATATTTTCACTTTAAATAACATCTTGTTTTTTCCCATATAGATGATTAATTTCATATTAATTTATTCAACTTAGATGACAAGAATTTTTTTAAAAAAAAGAAATCCATGTTTTGAATAAGAATAAATTTTAATGTCTAAAAATTTCATTTTTTTTTGAACAAAATAATTACTGAATGTAATTAAAATCAATTACAACGATTAATGTAAAAACAAGATTACTTGGTGGATAAACATTAATTTATAAGAAAACATAACATAATAACATGTCCAAAATACATTTTATGGACATATCTCAACCAATTACCCTCTTTGATAGAAAATTTACAATTATTGGGGGCACATGATCTAATGGATACCTCTCAATAGTGTTTACCTTTTTATATTTAAAAAAAATACCACTACTCCTCCAGAATAAATGGCCACTCACCCCCCATCTTATTAACACTTATAAATAAATTTGCATCAGAAAAACCCTGAAAAAGCTTCTACCAACTTCCCAACATTCATCGTAGAGGACTTAAATTGGGATGAAAGCAATCCAAGGCTTCACTTGGGTGGAAACCAAATGGAGTTACCCAAAAAAGAGGTAACATCCTTCCACAAGATATTTTGTTTTATTTTAATTTTATACACCTAAAATATTTTTATTAGATGATTATATAATATCATAATTATCCTAAATATAATGGGATGTTTTTATGATATGTTTTTGACCAACACTAACAAACATTTACATCAAATTGGATACACAATCATTGTTTCTATGTTCGGAGGACTACTGCCACATGATTCAATGTTGCTAGTTCTTCCATTTCCAAATTTAACAGATGGAAATAATAACTTAAAAATTTATTTTTATATTATATATATGATATTTATGATGTATTTATGATTTCTAAATTTCTATATAGAACATACCTTCATGTTTTTCATTGCGTGGAAATATGATAACATCATTTGTGGATGTGTGGATTATTGTTGCCTCAAAGAGATGTGGTTAATTCACTCCATACAAAGAATGTATTAAGGATGGTTTTATTGAAAATATATGATATATAGGAAATAATAATTATAATTTTATTGTAATATATGTATCATATATTTTTTTTATTTCAATACGATAAGAATATGTAGACAACTTTAATGTGTATTTATAGCATACCGTCTCCTTGAACGGTGTATTTCATTTTCAATTTCTACCATTTATAGATTATTTTGAATAAATTTGTACATAATATATATTAATTTTATTTAATGGTTATAATTATGGAGATGATGAAATCATGATATATTTATGAGGAACAAAAATATAAAAATCCAAACACATGTGAAAAACAATGCAGTTATAACCCGAAACATAACTTTAACATGGAATTGTTAATAAATGGGTAATATAAATTTATAATAAAATAATATTTGGTATTAGATATAATAATATGGTTATATGGTGGATTTATAATAATTTTATATTAATTATACAGTAGGTATGAATATGTACAAAGAAAGTCAAGAATAATGGTATGGGGTTTTGTCTCAAATTACATTCCTTTGAGACTTATTTGTTATTATGAACCTAATTAGTTTTATATGGTGTATATATTAACATATGACATGTTATATCATTAATATAATTAATTTAATGATATTTAATGTTTCAAATGATGAAATTATTTCACGGGTCTCATGATTCAGAAGTTAACAATGTTGTAAGGGGATTTTATTTGACATTTTATATTCATGAGATACATGTCATATTCACCACTAGCTTATTTTTTGTGATTATATAATTACCAATGATTTATTATATAATAAATTTAATTTATTATATTATATTAAAATTTTAATTGATTTTATTATTTCATGTGTATCATCATTAAAATGTCACTCATTTAGTAAAGATATTTCTAGTATCACTTTTTATTTCGACGAGACTTATACAATATTACTTACTTTTTTTGGGGTATATAATACTAAATAATGTATTATATGATTATTATATTTTAATTATGGGTATTTTAATAACCATTTTATGATATCTACTACATTTGTTTAATGTTTAAAATTTACAAAATCCATAAGGTACTTTTGTCTCAATATTCCTTCTTGGAGACACATGTTTTATTATGCACCTATATTATTTTAAGTGGTACATATACTATCATATGAAATGTTATATCATGAATATCCTTATTTCCATGATATTTTTTTCTTTATTTAATTCTATTTTTGTACATGGGTAGTTTTATTCAAAGTTACCAAATTAATAAGAGTTTATTGCAACAATATCATTATTTATTGGGATTGTTTATGATTCTGCTTCTATTGATGGAATATTATGATCCATATCTCAATAAAACTCATGAATTTTCTTATCCTCTAGTTAATCCATATTTATTAATGTATCAGTTCTGTTTTCCCACTCTTTTGTATTTAATATAATTAATTTTTTTAAGAAAATATGACTTTATTTCTCCCTACGGTCAAAAATTGGTTTAATATAAAAAAATAATGATTTAAAATTAATATTTTTTTAAAATGATCTACTTGGATAATTTTAAAGGAAAATGGATTTTAAAAATGTTTTATGGTTTTCAAATATTTTATTATAAGTTTTAATATATATTTTCAATGAAAAGGTTTTTCAAAATTGGTTTTTTTTAAAAAGTGTTTTTCTAAGAAAAGTGGGTATTTTCCACACAAAAAAATTAAAATATATTTCCAAATTATTTTCCACATATAATAAAATACATTGGTGTTAATTATACATATTTTTGGGAAATGATCCAATGGTTAGGTATATATTCTTTCCCTGAGAGGTTTTTTTTTGAATGGTGTTTATTAAACTTGTTTCTGTTCTATGGTTTATATTCTTATGAAATATTCTTCTTTTAAAGAATTTTTGTTTGATGAAATAATTTTTAAACCTATTTATTTTTCACAAGTTATGGTAAAATTACATGTTTATGATACACATTTAACTATATGGGTTATGATATGATAAATTTTTATAATCTAATGGCACAAATATTGATTATTTTATTATGAGATGGGTTGGACCTATATCTCATTACAACGAATTGGTTATAGATTTATATCTCATGAGATAGACATGGATGGAATGTAGAAAGCAATAAATATAGTAATGGATTTTTTTATAATTTGGTCTTCGGAGTGAACATTTTCTACGAAGATGATCTTCAGATTGAACCTTTAATACTAAAATGGTCTTTGGAGTGAAACATGACTACTAAGATGGTTTTGGAAGGGAACCCATTCCATGATAAGGAAAGGGCTGTAATTGGGGTAGGTGGTTTTTTCAGTCTAGTATTTGTAGCCCCATGAATTTCTATAAAAGTGTATGGAAGTAATCCATGACTTATAGGGAATGATTTTATAATATTAAGTGTATGAAAAAAATCTATACTTTATTCTTATGTTATGGTCTCATGTCTTAGGGTCTTGATTCATATCTAATAAAATACAAATAATCATTCCATTAATCATGTATATGATCTTTGATATTTAGTGTGTGATCATCAAATTTTATTATCATGTTCTCATACACTTATTCTCAGGTTATGCTGACGTATCTTTTTTATTTTCCCTTACTATGCATTTGAGTTCCATATTTATTTTGTTTCCTTTCCCCGGATCAAGAAGAAAGGTTTTAAGAAGAAGTAGTAAAGGGTAATATCTTTGTGGACATCATTGAAGAAAATTCAAAAATTTATAATCATTGGTTCCAAGTTTCCAAATACACTAAACCTTTATGGTCCTAATGCATGTACTTCTGTAATGTGATGAGTATTCATCTACAATTATGTAATATCTATATATGTTAAGCCAAGGTAACTATAATACTAATGTTTATGAATTAAGTATATAGATTTATTATTATGGATAGAACTATCAAATATTTGTGCCTTATTTCCCTATGATATCATCACCCTTGACTACATTGACCAGAAAGGGGAATCCTTTCATGTGAACGAACAGAGGTTGACAAGTGGCCCCATCTTAAGACTCTCAGAAGAATATTTTTAGTATATATTATCTTGTAATTCATTCAGTATATATATTATATGTGTTATTATATATAGGGAGATAGTTATTGTCTATTGGTCCCTTGAGTTAAGAGAACATGAGAGGAACTATACAACCTGTGATCTCACGCTAGCATCAGCATTCTCCCTAAAGTTATGGGGACAATATCTTATGTGTGGGTAGTATATCATCTATAATGACTATAAGAGACTTAGGTATATCATCTTATAGTAGGATATTTAATTGAGATTGAGGAAATATATAGAGTTACTATAGGACTATGAATTCAAGATAGTCGATACTCCTTGGAATGGGAACACGGTGGAAGATACTCTCATCGAGAGATCTTGTTCGTATCTATTAATAGAGGTTCTTGAGTAGTTATACTCATTGAAATTATACTTAGTTGATATGGATGGTTCAATTGAAGTACAATATATTATTTTTACCCATTCAATTATATATCTTGTATAGGAGCCTCTTCTTAGAGAGATTGAATGTGAGACATTGCATATTATGAAATCCACTAGACATTATCCTGAACGATTCTATAAAGGTGGGAAGCATGTCATCATTATTAGAGGAAGCATGATGGTACAAGAGTCATTGCATGAGTAGGTTCAAGGAGTCTTATTCATCCCTATTTATGTACATCCATGTTTGGTGATGATTTATGAGGAACTTTTACATTTGTTCCACTGGTCAGGGATGAAGTAATGTGTAGGGAGTTTATCTATCCATTCATAAATTTTAGGTAGGCGAAGGCAAAGAACCAAGTTCTAATGGATTTATCCCAACCACTTAAGATTCCATAGTGAAAGTGGAGTGGTATATCTATCGACTTCATGATGGGGTTCCTAATATTGTCTAGAGGATACAATTCTATCTTAGTGATCCTAGACCAACTCAACAAGACATCCCACTTACTCACTATTTAAGAGTATAGTTCAGTAACAATATTGAGATTCTTTTATGTATAGAAGATAGTACACCTTCAAGGATTCCCCAATGATTGTTTTTAACCTTGATACTTGCTTCATGTGACGATTATAGAGTGGACTATAGGGGACTTTGGGACTCGGTGGAGTTTGAACATCGAGTTTCACCCCCAAATTGACGTCCAGACTAAGTGGACCATTTAGGTTTGGGAGGACATATTGCAGGATTACTTGATATAAATTAGATATAGTTTGTAGGATCACCTACCATTGGTGTAGTTCTCATATAATAGTAACTACCATTCAATAGTCATTATGGAACCATTTGTGGCCTTGTATGAGTGACCCTACATGTCACCACATTTTTAAATGGATTTAGTGAATTAAGAACTAATGAGCATAGAGATGGTGCCAGCAATTCCATAGAAGTTTAAGATTATCTAGGAGTGGAGTATGACTTCCTAGAGCTATCAAAAAACATATGTGGAGTAACGATAATTTCCATTGGAGTTAAAGGTGGTAGAACATGTGTTATTGAAGGACACAATATGAAATGGATTGTAGATATTGGGAAAGGGAAATAAGATATCATTTAGTTTCATTGTCCCTTTACGAAATCTGTATAGAGTTGGTGAGGTGGTGTAACCCATATTTTTACTACTACAATTATACTTGGTGAACAAAGTCTTTCATGTGTCATAGTTGAGGAGGGAAGTGCATTTACCATAACATGTTATCAATTTGGGTAAGATAGAAATAAAGGATGAATATACATTTGTAGAGTACCCAATAGAGATCGATGATCAGTAAAAGAAGATACTTTGTGGGTGATCTATGCACTTGGTGTATTTCTAGTGTCCCCATGAGAAACTTTAGGAGAACACCTAAGAGTGAGAGAACCATATGAAAGCCCAATACCATCATTTTTTTCGTAGTATTTTTTTTATATTTTTTATATTAAAATACCAAAGGTAGGGAGAGTGTAACATCACTATATTATCCTTATAAGAATATAAATACATTAAGGAATGTTATCAAATCTATGAATGGAGATACCATGAGATTCTGAGGCCCAGTGGGTCTCAGTGTTGTTATAATAAAAATATTATATATATTATATCACATGAATTTATTTTTTTAAATGGAATAAAACCAGAATAGAGTATTAGATCAAAAATATTATACCTCCTTATAATATAGAATATGGGTTTTACATAAGATATGACATAATATTTGTTAGAATTGTATGTTTTAGTAGAGTGTTGTTACAGGTATAATATATATATATATATTGATTTATTTAATTTGTTAAATAATCAACCAAATTGCCCCCTCATAAAATACCAATTATGGATATCCCTAGTGTTAGCAGTATAAACCATGGTATTAAGAGAGTAATTTTTTTGTTAGGATTTTGGAAAAAATTAAAATGGTTTATGTTTTAGTAATTGATCTTATAATAAAGCTCAAGGATCCCCTCATCAAAAACTCAATGGAACCATTCTTCATCAATTATCTATAAAAACCTAATGTAGAATGTTTTTTGTAGGATTTATCTCATTTTATATTATACCATGTTGAACATGGATCCATTTTTCTATCATTTTTATTCATAGGTCGACATTTGATTTATGGTTGATGAAATTATCTTCCTATAATTTTTTGAATTGATATTATTTGATTTTGGATCTTTATTGGTCCTTTTAATGGAAAATAAAAAATTAAATATTAAAAAATATATGAGTTTCTTTACTTTTGTTGTGATTGTTCATTTATTCCCCCTTTATATATATATTCATCATCAATATTCCACTGGATAATAGTTTAAAAAACAACTGGTAATTGATCAATGTGAAACCGTGATTTTTCCCAACAAATAAATACTATGGGTTTGGGTCCACAATTGGAAAATATATTGAGGTGTAATGATGATGGAGGGTGATAAAAGGTAGATCATGATTGAATCGATGTTCTCTGATATCAGTTCGGTGTGCTGTGTGTGACACGGTTCAATGGGAGTCAATTTCATAGAGGATCTTATAGACCGAATCTAGCAACCAATGATGTTGAGGTTTATTCAACCTAAATACTTGATTTCTAGGGGAAATTTTTAGTGGATTAGGGGCATTAAGAAAATGGGTAGACATGTGAATATTTCTGTAATGTCAGTAAAATTATTGACTATATGAAAAGTAGTCTTATGAAAAAACTCTATGTGGTATCCCCCTACAACACTAGGGTTTACATTTTAATAAAATATCATACACTATTTGAAATGTGTGACACACTTTGTAACCTATCGCTAGAAACTAGTTTTTTACCACTAAGGCACACTGGAACATACATGGATATGTACATTAAAATTAATAGTGTATATGGGAATGGTCCATTACTCATACATGGCTAGGGTTCCCAGATATGGCCTGATAAACAAACCTGACCAAAGTATACGGGCATGACCTAATGTACACAATCATGGAAGGGATCAAATGGGATGACCCATGCAAATAAATAGACATCTTTTCCTCCAAGTAAATGATATTTACTTTCACAAAGAATGTTTGAGTCCCTTCTTATCTTCAATATGGACAAGACTCCTTAGGGAGTGTTCCCATGATTCATAAACCATGAGGGTAGAGTGAGGAATCATGTCCTAAAAAAGGATTTGATAACTTATAGGGGATCAGTATAGGATATAGTTTTAGAAATCCCCCATGAGGCCTAGGGTGGGATCCACTATCATATCTTCTTCCCTATGTGAGATTTTAGTAATCTTCATGACCAACATATATTGGTATTGATCTCTCACATAATAGGTTAATCCAATTAGGGGTTTTGGTGGACCGCATGGCCTTATGTGTGATCCATTATATGTGTATCAATATATATTTTATTCTAGCATATATTTCTTCATGGAATGTCTGGATGAGCACAACCTCTTGGATGAGAACCATCGGTGTTACTAAGAACATGGAGTGTGTCCTCATGGTCGAGTATTACTTAGTAATCTCGATCAGAATCCTAGGCTAGATTTATTTTCATGACAATACCTTGAGACTTAGTGTCAATAATTAGTATATCTAGGAGTTATTGTTATATGTGTCATATTATTATTATCATTACCTTATGATGATATGATAAATCTCTTAGTGTTTTATGTTTAGTGATTTCGGGGATTTCTACTGGGTATTGATATTCTGACCCCTGAATGGCCTTTTCCTACTCATGTCGTGTCTTATGAAAGAAATGGGCCATTCAAAATGGTCAATGGCAGAATAGGATAAAATATTTAATATTTGATCTATATAGAATTTGGTTTATACCAGGTGTTACATTTGACTACATTCCCCTCCTTCAAGTAGGTTGGACTTCCTTTACAGTTTTGGTGGCCTTATGTTTTTTCCTTTATGTGTTCTAGTACTTTCTTCACACTCTGATTGTGGGATATAGATGTATTCCTAAGTTATAATCAATTGTATGTACCTTTTTTTCATTATGTTGGTATTTTTATGTGTTTACAGTTGTATAGGAGCTGTAGGCCATGGACTCCCATGTGTTTGATATTCTAACTCAGTGCTTTCTGCCAAACCCTATCTTGTCAGAGGTGGGACTGGGTTGTCGCTCCCAGCTTATTGGTTCTAGGAGGCCCCCAGTGTGAAAAGTCATAAAGATAACCATGGGAACTTATCATGGATTATTTAAATAAAATAAAGTTCATGAAAATAGGAAAAATCTATTTTTGAATAAGTTAAGGGGAAACATTCCATTAACACTTTTGTAAATTGTTTTTTTCAGAAAACATTTCCATAAAAAGATTCTTTTAAATCAATTATAAATAATATAAAATGTAATGAAAATTTCATTTTTTAAAAATTTCATTGATAGGTAAAAACATCCCTAAAACAATTTTAAATATAATGTATATGGAAGATAAATATTATCGACCAAAAACAAAATAAGGTCCACTATTCCTTAAATATATTTTTTCAATCATTTTATGTACCAAAGAGAGGAAAATTGTAATAATAAATAAAAATTAAAATAATAAAAATATGGGAATAATATAGATTATTATAAAGGTTTATATACATATAATTTCCTTCATTATAAATTTAGTATAGATAATATCAAAACTAATTGGGTTTGTAACATAAAACCCTAACCACATGTCCCATATTGCATCATACACATTCAAATACCTTGTTTAATAAATTTAAATTTCTTAAAAATATATTCTACAACATTATTCAGACATTAAAAATTATATAACATTACTTTATAATTCCCTACTATCCTTCTATTCATAATTTCTTCATTAAAATGAATATTTAGGTGAAACGTAGCATGTTTTCCATGATAGTTTCATTTCAAATGTTCAAAAACGTTCATATTGGTCTTGGATTCATCATCTCAAAAATATTAATTAGAAAATATGTATTATGTTTATTATTCATATTTACTTTTAGAGTCATTTATATAAATTTGTTATGAAAAATTAATTACATCACCTTGAGGAGATAGTAATCCAAATGTACACAGGGATGATATTTCAACATTACGATGGATGAAATGAAGGAAAAGGAAATAATTTTTTCCACTAAAATAATAATTATGATATCATAAATATGATATTTATTTATTAAATTTATCCTTATTACCATAAATCTATAGTGTAAATAAAAAACAAACTACATCGCTTCGTGGATGTGCCGATCCACACATATGCACGAGCGGTGCTACCCTTTACAATAGATCAAATGACAAGAATGTAGATATGATATTATAATTTTAGGGGAACAATAATGGAATAAATATATTATATAAATATTAAATCCATTATAATAATCAACCATGATTGGTTATGATGAATATTTTATTATATTTATTTATGAAGCATCAGTCTTTTTGTATGCATGAATGAAGGATAAATGTTTTTGGGAAGGTTGGTGAATAAATAAAATTTAAATATCATAATTAAGAGTTATACCTTTTTATTCAGAAACCACCTTTTTCTTAGGCCTTAAGAAAAAAAAATATAGTATTTAAAAAAATAGTTATTCTTGGACATGGTACTAATTTTCAGAATAGATTATGGTAGGTGATATATGATATAAATGTTTTATGATGTTTCAGGAAGATAGTAGATGTGGAATTCTTTTATACATGAGGGGGAACACATACAGGGATTTGCTAAAATGTTGAAATATATTAATGACTTACTTAATACATGGGGATAAAAAATTACAAATATTAAATGATAAGAAGGATATGGTAAAAAATCCATCATAAAATCAAATTAAATCAATTGATTTCTGATATTTTAAAACATATATCTTACATTAACCCCCATAGTAATCCAATTTTATCCTTATCTATGGCTATTTTTTTAAAAATTTTATTACTATTAATTTGGAAAAAAATAAGATAAACTTATTTCATAATATTAATTAATTTTATTGAAAATAAGGAATCATTTTTATATTATTAAATTTCTATATGTGATAAAAAATCATTTTAAAATTTGTGTGTATAAAGAAAGAATTTGTTTTAGAAAAATACAATTTTAAGAATAAAATTGTGTTTACCTTCATTCATTGCCATATAAAAATATTATTTGAATTTTAATATATTTTATTGAATATATTATCTAAAATTTTCATTATAATAATTAAAAATTAGTTATAAATTTAATTTATTACAATAAAATCACATTAAAATGAGGGGAATTCCTTTTTTTAGAAAATATCTTTTCTTTTAATTTCAGATATTTTTTTTTTATTTTTTTACCTATTTATATTCAATGAATTCATTTTATAACTGTGTAAAAAATATTTTTTATAATTTAATTACTTCAATTCAAACCCTATTATTTAATGGATAGGCAATAAAAATCAAATTAAATAATAATAAATCAATTATACAACATAGTTTGTTTAACATTGCCTCAATCACACCTCGCTATACTCTATCGGCTACCGACTAAGTGTTAGGGTCTAATTGTGATGTTTTGGGGATACTATACCATTTGATCATATTAGATCAATGTTACAATATAATTAAATCAATTGATGATGTAGTATGAATAAAGGTAGTGGAAATACAATGACTGACAATCAATAATAAAACGAAGAGTAATCATGCATGTCCATGTGATGCTACAACATTAAAGCAATATTCATACATAAAACAATAAATACATTTCAAAAAATAAATACAAAATTCTAAAAGGATATATGTCATGAACCTCCTTCACCAAGTTAAGGGAAGGTACATCAGATTGCTAAACCCTTCATTATTCAAGTTGAAGGAGTGATAATGACCCCTGAGACCCACCTTCAATAGGCCCCAGAGAGGAAACTAGCACCAAGGGTATGAAATAACATGCAAAATGGAAGGCATTACCCTTTTTATTTTGTAGGATCGGGTGATAAGATAGAAAATCCCAAATAACACCAAAACCGGAAGTGAATATAAATCCAAAACCACCCATCCCCCTATTCATGTTCCTATAATAAGTGAAATGAAAATACAAGAAAACTCCACCGGAAACTACAAAAAGAAAAGAAAAATAGCAACATCAATTGTCCCAACGTCCAAACTAGTAGGGTCCAACATGGTCCTCAATGACCTCATGGAGACATGAAAGTAATTTTATATCCTTTGGGTGAGTATACATGTACACTCATTTGGGAAAACCAAAATACCTTGTTCACAAGTGGGGAGGCATTTTAATGTCCCATGAAAAAGAAGATAACCAAAGAACCTAGCAAGGAAACTATCCAACAAAACCTCACCAAGGCACATTCCCCAAATAATGGAAGTAATGTAAAGTAATATTAATTACACATCGATATTTGGGTACCCCACACCACTTTCCAATTGGTTATTGAATACATCAAACGCGTTAGACCCCCGCGTCCATTCTCAACGTAGTCCCACTGCCATACCCTTCCCACACACACATGGGATACCACAACCACACATCCCTCCTAAACACACCTGGGCCACAAAAACCACATGTAACCATATCCACAAACACCTAGGCCAAAACAACTACCACCATACCAAAAGGCTCATGGGACCGAACAACTACTGTCGTGCCCAAAGATACTAGGGCCTCATCCCAAAGACAATTGGGAAACAACCTACCTGCACCCACGTAGGAAAACCACAAAAAATACCCTACCAATGATTCGTGGACTATAATGGACCTCATGCCATCACATCCTACCCGAAGAGTCTTGGGAAACTCAGGAAAGGGACTAAAAAATGAGATAATAACCATCCACTCATAGAAGTGTTTGGGAAAACACCCTTCCCCATGAAATGGTGTTGTTCAGTGAAAAGTGCTAAACTTGGGTGGGTCGTGAATAATAAACATAAGAAATAAAGTATACATATAGGTAAAAAAGAACTCATCCCAACCTAGAGGTTCCAACACTATCCCATACACAAACACACTCATTAATATTCATTCATAAAAAGCACATCATCCACAACTAAGTCGTAACTCATTCTAGGAAAAAAATTCCCCATTAAACCCATTATTGTTTTCAATTTCAAGAGGTTCCATTAAAATAAATATTCAGTACAGGGAAAATAACAGGCATAACCACAAGCCAAGGAAGGAAAAACAATCTAGCATCAATTTAAGCATTCACACTCAGTTCTCTTGCAATGTCACAACAACAAAAGGGATCTGTGAGATCCCTCAAAGTATTGGAACCAAATTGAGCCCCATCATATTCCCCCACATAGCCTTATATTCAAAAACCAACAACTACACCACAACATGGGATCCCATCCCCATCCATTTCACCCCATAAGAATCAAGAAGAAAAACCACACATATTACCAAGATAGATCAAGTGAGATTCAAATTCAAACACACCATTCATTGTGTTCCTTATTTTCCATTTGGTTAACCAGGGTGATGACAAAATGATTCTTTTTCACTAGACATCCATTTAATCAACAGAGCTTACGTGATTAACCAATTTCCATGTTACATATATTCACTCATTGTAGAAGATAGGGGTCCATTACTACGCAAGGAAAGACCACCAACGACTATGATTTTTAGTGGATAGAATCCCATATAATTCACAATATACAGAAAATGGTAAAAGAGTACAACGGAATAAAAAACCACACCCATTCATTAATTAATATTCAATTTATTATCTCCATTATGTTTTGGTTTCATCCATCCCCATAGAGAGATTAGCATACGCATCCCGAATGATACAGAGTAAAGAGAGACGAAGCAAGAACCCTAATTGGATGACAAACAATCGCAATTTTTCTCTTCGCGCCAAGAACTGGGGATGCAAAACTTGTAGGGGAGGAACTTTGGGGACTCCAATAGTGATTAAGAAAGGCTCCAACATAGGTGCACCACTAACCTCTAGAAGGGGGACTCCAAACGCACCAAGGAAAGAAAAAGAGACCAGCTAAAAAGAAGAAATAATTTATGTTTGATAAAAAGGAAAGATCTTGGAGTTACAAGATATGAATTTTGAATGGATTTAGAGGTTGATCATGGTTTCACCATTCGATTGGATAGTTACACATGATGGAATTAACTTTAATTTAATAATTCTCATTATAGAGGTTTCCATAATGGTTGTGAGTTAAACAGTTTCCTTTTATCAGACGATAATATGTAACAGGGTGGAACTGGAAAGGTTGGGAAAAGGGTGTGGCACTGAGTAAAAAGCCCAAATATTTGGTAAGTCAAGGGTTTCCTTGAACTTAGGGGATTTTTTGATATCATTTATGGACTTTTAATGGCTTTTAAAGGGGTATTAAAACACTCTAACATCAAAAGATACATTGCAGGAGTGAGACTGGAAAAAGAAAAAAAGGTGGGACATCGTTTGGAGAGACATCATAAATGGTGCCACCGTTTCAGTGTGTGACTATGATGGTGCGACTGTTACAGTGCCACCATCATAGTGCCACCCTCACAGTGCCACGGTAAGTAGTTCCACCATTTCGGTGTGCAATCGTGCCAGCACGACCGTTACGATGCCACCGTCATAGTTCCACTTATTCAGTGGAACCCCATGGCCAAGGACACTATTTCGGTGGAACGGATTGATAGAACTGAATTTTTGGAAAACTCATTAATGAGTCACTACTCGGTCCATTACATCAGATATATCTCAAACTATTCTTTCCCGCGTGAAACGAAACTAGAACCGAAGAAAAGAAAGGGGTTCGAACAACCACCCCGAAAGATACCTATTAAGAGTAAACCTCCTCGACATCCAGGAACACCTCTCCCTCATGTAACAACTCAAAAATATAAAGGTGTTGCTGTCCAGACATATGGATTAGGGGGTCCCTTCTTCCAGGTCAAGATACTATTCTCTTTGGACGACAATAACTTTCCATCATGGGTTTAATCATGTCCACCATAATGCGTCTTGATTTGAGATCCGGTCCTCCCCTCCCCACAGTCAGGACTCTTCACACACATTCAGTGAAAAAGGAAAAAACACATTTCATAGTTAACACGGCCAAGAAATTCATCACAAACAAGTATAAAACTTAACAGAAAAAAACTAAAAACATATTAGGGTACTGGGAATGCATCTGTGCCTCCTGTTCCCTGGTACTCTCCTTGAGGACACTATGAATCCATAACACACAAACCAAGGGAATGGTTCATCCACGATGCACCTTCTCCTCCTGACCTTCGATTGTCACTAGTCACTCTACAAACATCGTTTCATCCTCGATATCCAGCATTACCCAGTTGAGGATGTGTGAATCATCATGTAGATACTAATGGAGCTGAGACACATGGAAGACATCGTGCACTCTTAGTAGTAGTGGTGGTAGAGCCAACTGATAAGCCACTTCACCGACCCGCTGCAACACCTCAACGGTTCTAAATAACATTGGAGATTGATTCCTCACCCTAACAAACCACCATTTCCCATGCTGAGGGGAGACCTTCAAGAACACATGGTCCCTGACCTCGAGCTTCAAGGGTCTCCTCCTTTGATCAGAAAATGACTTCTATCGGTCCTGAGACGCCTTCATCATCTCTTTTATAAGCTGAACCTTATCTGTCATGCTTGCATGACTTCCGGGCCTAGAACACTTGCTTCCCCGACCTCTGCCCAGCACATGGGAGAGCGACATGACCTCTTATACAAGGCTTCGAATAGATCCATGCCAATGGTAGAGAGATAAATATTGTTTTAGTCAAACTGTACCCGAGGCATGTTTCATACACACGATGCCCCAAACTGAAAAACACATTCCCGTAGAATATCCTACAACATCTGGATGGGGTGCTCTTTGTACCTATTTGTCTGGGGGTGGAAAGCAGTGCTGAATCATTTTTGGGTGCCAAGAGCATGTTGCAATTATTTCTAGGACCGTGATGTAAACCAGGTATCTAGATAAGATACTATGGACCTCAGAACTCCATCAAACAGTACCACCTCTTCCATGTATATATGTTATAGGGAATCCACTACACTCGACTCCTTGATTTCTAGGAAGTGAGCTGATTTTGTCTGTCGGTCGACCAATACCCAGATAGTATCACAACCCCCTTGAACTCTGGGTTGTCCGATGATGAAATCCATAGAGATGTCATCCCACTTCAAGTCGGGGTTGTCTACAAGTTGTAATAGACCCCCCTGGGATGTAGTGTTCATCCTTCACCGGCGGACACATGATGCATGTTTCCATAAAATCTGCCGCTGCCCGCTTCACCTCGGGCCACCAAAACATTCCCCTCAAACCCTAGTACATCTTGGAGACTCCCGAGAGTACTGCCAGGGGTGAGTTATGGAACTCACTGAGAAATATCTAGCGCATTCCCATGGGGAAGAACAACTTTACATGAATCAACATCCAAATTTGGACACCTTTCGACCATCCTTCCAGAGCATTTCCCTCACTAACATTATCACACATCACATCAACCTCTATACCCCCTAATAAGACTCCTCCACCTGTCGAAACAGATAGGAATACACTTTCATCTTGAACAAAAAACCTCTGCCATCCTCTATACTTATATCCAAGTGTAGGACAACCAACTCCTCTATACCTCTCTAAGCATCTACCGATTATTGAACCACATCCTTCTACGACTTCCTGCTTAAGGCATCAGCCACAACTTTCCCCTTTCTTGAGTTGTATGAAATTACAAAGTCGTATTCTTGAAGAACATTCATCCACCTCTGTTGCCTCATGTTTAGGTCTTGCATCGAGAATCTACACCTCATGTTCTTGTGATCCGTGAAGACCCCGACGAGGTAGTTCTACCACAAATTTAGTGTCAACACAAATAATGCAAGATCCATGTCATGGGTGGCACAATTATGCTCATGGTGACGTATCTTCCTTGACCTATAAGATATCACCCCTATTGTTGCATCAGTACACACCCCAAGACTTGGCCTGAAGCATTACAGAACACCTCAAACATCACCTATTCTTTTCGAAACCTCAGAACAAGGGCACTAACAAACTTTACCATTAGATAAATCAAATCTACCTAACAATGTTCACTCAACACAAAGGCCTGGTCCTTTCTGGTCAAAGCTTTCAAAGGAGCTTCAACTCGAGAGAAGTCGGGAATGAACCTTTGATAATAGCCTGCTAGACCTAGGAAAATACAAACCTATGTCAAATTCATGGGTGTTCCCCAAGAAACAAACACTTCAACATTTGATGGGTCAACCACTATACCCTTCTTGAACCCCACATGTACAAGGAAGTGAACCTCTCGTGTCCAAAACCTGCACTTGGACAACTTTACGTAGAGCTGGTGCTGTCAAAGGACCTCTAAAACTGTTCTCAGATGGTCGACATGATCCTCCTTTGATCTTGAGTAGATCAAGATTTCATCAATAAACACAACTATGAAACAGTCCATATATTCCCAAAATACGGAGTTCATGAGCCCCATAAAAATGATTGGGGTGTTTGTAACACCGAATGACATGACCACAAACTCAATGTGCCTATATCTGCACCTGAAGGCAGTCTTAAAGATATCACCCTTATTCACCCTCAACTGGTGATATCCTGACTACAGGTCGATATTGGAGAACCACCTTCCCCCCTTCAACTAGTCAAAAAGGTGGTCTATCCTCTGGATGGGGTAATAGTTCTTGACCATTACCTGATTGAGTCTTCAGTAGTCTATGCATAGCCTGAGACCACCATCTGCCTTATTCACGAACAAGACGGGGGCAACCCATTGTGACATGCTTGTTTGAACAAAACCCTTCCTTATCAGATCATCAATATGAATTCATAACTCCCACAACATTGTAGGCACCATCCGATAGGGACAAGTCAAAATCGGATAGGCACTAGGTTGCATGTCTATCATGTACTCAACATCACGTCAAGGGGTTAGAGTCACCACCTCTTCAGGTAAGACGTATAGGAATTCACTGATGATCCTTAGGACTTCCACAATCTCTAAGTCTGATGACTCCACTGAAATCTCTGTTAATAAGGAAAGAAAGGGCTCCACTCATTGGATACCCTCTTGGAAACCACGGTCACCGACGAAAGTCACATGTTGTCCGCCCATATTCGAAAAACTGATCATCCTTTGGAAGCAGTCGATAACAACACATACATAGAATAGCCATTTGATGCCTAAAATGACATCATACAGCTACATCTGCAGAAAAAGAAGGTCCCCACTGGGCTGATGTGGTCCCAACATCAGTATACATCAATGAAAAACACGAGACAAGCTTGTCTGACCTCTGAATAGCATACTCAAAACTAGGGGTACAAGAAATATCTCTATTTCTAGAACCAAGGTATGGGAATGACTTTGTGCAATAAAAGAGTGAAAAGCTCCATAATCAAACAAGGCATATGCAAGAGTACTAAACAATCTGATTGTACGTCGGAAGACCTCTGGATCTACTGGAACTGCTGCTTTCGTGGTATGCAACTGCCCATTCCCAGATCCTTTTCCCCTCGGCTGTTGTCCTCCTCCTCGACCATTCCCTACTCGAGGTTACTGAGGAGTGTCCTGAGGTCAGCCACCTCCTACAATTTCTGATCTCTAAGGAGCGGGAGCTCGTTGTCCCTGCTGCTACTGCTGAAAGGGCCTGGCTAGAAACTGATGCTGCTGAGGTGGGCTCTAAACCTTCCCAACCCCACTGTACTACACTCAATCCATGCACTAAATCCAAATATGCCCACAACATCCACAGATAAAGCATCTTGGTCTTGGGCCCAAAAATATGGGGCAAGAACCAGGAGATCAAAACTAGAATTACTGGGGCCTGCTCCGCACTGACTGAAACCTGGAAGTCCCAGATGCTGGAGGCATACTTATAAAATCATTCCCATTTGATGAGCCCAACTAGCTCCCCTCTCTCGGAACACCTCCAAGCGTATGCATCCTCTCAACCACTTCAGCATTCCTCCGGACCTTCAAGTGTGTTAGTAGAGTAAACGAAGTAAAAACATACAAAATAGATGGTCGAAGTGCCTCCTTTAAATGTCATTCCTAAGACTCCTCATCCAGAAAAAGGCCCAGAGAGAAGTGAAGGAAATCCTTGAAATTTATCCCAAACACCCTCACTAACATGCACCCATGCGGAAGGGAGAGTAGCTCCTTCCTCTTCTCTACCTTCATCGTGGAAGAGAGGAATTCTTCCCGGAACACCCTCTCGAAGTCAGTCCATAAATACTTATCCTCCCTCTTCTACCCAAGATACAGCTTCCATCACAGACATTCCACTCCACGCATCTTGCTTACAGCCAATGGAAACCGGTACTCCATCAGAGCTCGGATCATGTTGAATGCTATCACCAGCTCTTTGATCCAGCTCTCTGTCTCCAAGTCCGAGATGTTTCCCTCGTACTTCCTGAGGTCCAGTCGTTGAAAGGCACATAGCATATTTTTCCAATGGTCATCGTCCTCCTCTCGATCAACACTATGCTATTCAGCTAAATTAGCCTCTTGGGCCTCGATCTCCCGCACTACTCGTGGTCACCGTCTTAGAGCCACACCTGCAAGGTAAAAAAGGAATTTCTAAGCCTGAGTAGTGTAGAAGATTGTTTTTAAATTTTTCTTAATCATTTTATTTATTTTTGGATCCCCAAAGTACCCATGACACACAAGAACACAAGTCATTACGATTCATGTTCCTTTCCTGGGGTCTCAACCCTGCAATCATTGTAGCATCACTTGGATGTTCGATAGGTCTAGAGTCCTTACATCGGATCATAGTGGAACCTAAAATTTTGTGTCCTTGCTAGAATTCCCTGCCTATTTCACATTCCAAGATTTCGTAACACTATTTCACTACCATCCCATGAAATCCTCACTATGCCTAACTCCAAACTCCGTCATATCTGTCAACCTATCCTTTGATACAATTCTGTCACAACCCTCCTTCACCATGATGAGGGAACGAGCAATAGATTTCCAGAACCTTCCTTCTTCAAGTTGAAGGAGAGATAATGAACCCTGAGACCCACCTTCAATTGGTCCGACAGTGGTGAATAACACCAAGGGTATGGAATCACACACAAAATGGAAGGAATTACCCTTTTTATTTTGTAGGATCATGAGATAAGATAATAAATCCAAAACAACACCAAGACTAGAAGTTAGTGTAAATCCAAAGCAATCCATTCCCTTATGCATGTTCCAATAATAAGTGCTTTGAAAATACAAAAAAAACACCAAAGGAAAGTTCCAAACGAAAAGAAAAGCAGCAACATCAATGGTCCCAGCATCTGAACTAGTAGGGTCCAGAACAGTCCTCGATGTCCTCTTGGAATCCTAAAAGAATTTTTATATACGTAGGTTGTTTATACAGGTATACTTAGTAGGGAAAACTAAATTCCCTCGTGCACAAGTGGGGAGTAATTCTAATGCCCCATGAAGAAGGAGATAACCAAAGCACCTTGCATGAAAACTATCAACCTAAACATCACCAAGGCACACTCCCCAAATAACTCAAGTAATGTAAAGTATTATTAACAACACATCGAAATTTGGGTACCCCGCACCACTTTCTCTCTAGTTATTGAATACATCCAATGAATCATACCCCCCCCACCATTCTCACCACAGTCCCACTGCCATACCCCGCCCGCACACACCTAGGCTACCATAACCACACATCCTATCCGCACACGTGTGGGCCACAATAACCATTCAAAACCCCACCCTCAGACACCGAAGCCAGAAAAAATACCTCCATTCCCAAAGGCACCTGGCCCAGAATAACGATTGCCATTCCCGAAGACTTGTGGGCCTCATCCCAAAGACACTTGTGAAACAAACTTCCCACACACACCTAAAATAACCACCATAGCTACCCTGCTGAAGGCTCTTTGGCTATAATGGACCTCAGGACGTCACAACCCACCTGAAGAGTCTTGGGCTACTCAAAAAAGGGAGAAGAAAAGGAGCTAATAACCATCCACTCATATGAGTGTTGGGGAAAACACCCTTCCCCATGAAATGGCGGTGTTCAACACGTAGTGCTCAACTTTGGTGGGGTGAGAATAATAAACATATGAACTAAATTATACATATTGGTAAAAAATCACTCATCCCAACCTAAGGGTTCCAACACTATCCCATACCCAAACACCCTCATTATTATTCATTCATAAAAAGCACAACAGCCACAACCAAGTCATAACTCATTCCTAGAAAGCAATTCCACATTTAACAAATTCTTGTTATCACATTGAAATGGTTCCATTTAAATAGTTTTTCATTACTAGGAAACTAACTGGCATAGACACAAGCCAAGGAAGGAAAAACAATCAAGCATCAATTTAAGCATTCACTCCTGGTTCTCTTGTAATGTCACAACAACAAAATGGATATGTGAGACCCCTTGATGTATAGTAACCAAACTGAGACCCACCATACGGCCACACAAGGCCTTAGATCCACAAACCAAGAACTGAACGACAACATGTGATCCCATCCCCACCCATGTCCCCCCAAGATTCAATAAGAACAACCACACATATTACCAAGATAGAGAAAGGGAGTTTCAATATTAAAACACAGCATTCATTGAGTTCCTTCTTTTCCATTTAGTTAACCGGGGTGACCACAAAAGGATTCTTGTTCACTGGACATCTATTTAATCAACCATGCTTACGTGATTAAACAATTTCTATGTTACATCTATTCAATCATCATAGAAGATGGGGGGCCTATAAGTATTCAAGGAAATACCACCAACGACCATGATTTTTAGTGGATAGAAGCCTATATAATTTGAAATATATTATCAAGGGTAAAAGAGTACAACAACATCATCAAACACACCCCATCATTCTTTAAAAGCCTATTTATTATATTTGTTAAGGTTGGGTTATATACATCCCCATAGAAACATTAGAATAACCACCCGCATGATATATTTTAAATAGAGATGAAGGAATAACCCTAATTGGATGATCAATAATCAATGTTTTTCTCCTCGTGCCAAGAACTTGGGATGCACGACTTGCATGGAAGAACATCGGGGACTCAAAGAGTGAGTATGAAAGGCTCCATCACAGGCGCACCACTATACTCAAGAAGGTGGACTCTAAACACACCAAGGAAAGAAAAAGAGACCAACCATGAAGAATATATAATTCTCATGCGATAAAAAGGCGAGATCCTAGAGTTATGAGATATGAATTTTGAATTAATTTAAAGGTGGATCGTGGTTTCACCATGGGGTTGGACAGTTACACACGATGGAATTAATTTTTTTTTAATAATTATCATCTGAGTGGTGTCCATAATGGTTGTGAGTTAAAGGGTTTACTTTAAATATAGGAAAACACGTAACAAGGCAGAACATGAAAGTACAGGAAAAGGGTGTGGCACCGAGGAAAAAGATACATGTTTTGGTAAGTCAAGGGTCACCCGACTCTTCGAGGTTTTTTGATATAAATTATGGACTTTTAATGAATTTGAAATGGTAATTAAAACACTCGTACATCAAAAGATATATTGCGGGAGAGGGACCACAAAATGAAACCAACGTGGGACACCATTTGGTGGGACACCATAAACGGTGCCTCAGTCACAGTGCCACCGTTTTGATGTGTGACCTTTATGGTGCCACCATCACAGTGCCTCCATATATCATGCCATAGTTTTAGTGTCTGACCGTTCCAATGGGACTATTTTGGTGCCACCGTGATGGTTCAACCATCACGGTGCCACCGACATGGTGCCACCATCACGATTCCATCAGTTTTGTGGAACACGGTGATCGGTGCCACCGTTTTGAGGGAACCATTTAATGGAACCAAATTTTTGGAAATCTCCTTAATGAGTCGCTGCCCAGTCCACTAATATATATCAATGCGAATAATGATATCTATTTCAGTCATTCTCTCTTAAGATCCCATGTATAATGTAATAACATAAGCATAATCCACAAACCAGAACTTGAACCACGAGGTATGTTTGGGTACCCTAGTGAAATTGTGGCTTGAACAATGTGTGATATAAGCTAGGTAGGCCACAACCAACAATGTATAATTATATCATGTCCATGAATATAAAGATACATAATTTTTTTTGTATAATAAATAATTCAGTAAATAAATAAATGTATATAAGGTTTGATCGGTTTTAAAGGGACACCTAGCCGACCATACCAACTTTGGCCTAAGATGGGATATCTCTGACAGGAAAACATCTATATATAATAATATATAATAAATATATACAGAGAGAGATAGATATATTTTCAGCGGTGAAGACAGAAGTTAGAAGGCCAAGGAATCCATTTAATAATAACACAATGATCATTTATTTAATTAAGGAAATCTTCCATGAAATCTTGAACAGTGAATATAGCTAAGGTCATAAAAGTATAATATTTGAATAGGACCTAGGGTAAACACATGGTGTATATGTATAATGTGTGTCTTTAAACCATGGATATTTTTGGTGTAGTCACATGTATCTTAACATTAGGCCATTACATAGTCCAATACCCTTGGTAAAAGATAAGGATTCCTAGTATAATATTCATCATAATAATATACCACTGATCATATGAATAAATAAACAAGAATGACATCGTTTATTTTTCCTATGAGAACATCTAGTTTGTTTGGTAATTAAGAACCTAGGTATCACCAAATAACTAACACAATCCTATTTTTTGTTTTTGAAAATAAGGACAGATAACATTAATGACAAAGATCAAATGACATACAAATGAAAATCCATGAAGGGAAATTGTCCATCTAGAGCAGGTTGACAACGAAGGGGCCTGAGGCTGCCAGTTGATGGGCGACATTGTTTCCCTCCATTTTGGTAAAGGAGAAGGTGCAGCAAGAAAAGCGTTGTCAAAATGAGAAAATTATCCTGATGATGAAGCCAAATGACTGGAGTCCTCTATTTTTGTGGTTAATAGAATTGATTATGGTGAGGCATTCAGACACAATGATGATATCAACCCATCCACATTCCATAGAGAGCATCATACCTGCTAGGATGGTTGAGGCCTCAACAACTGCAAGTTCCCAGAAAGCATGATGTGATTCATGTATGGCTGCAATGATTTACCCTAGATGATTTCTGGCTAGGAGACTGAGAGAAACAATCCCATCCTTGTGGATAGATGCATCCATTTTAAAATAGAGGTAACCTTTTTGGAACCTCAGTTGGTCCTAAAGCAATTAAAAATTGAACCAAATAAAATCCATGAAAAAATGGATGCTAATAACCGAACCTTAAAAGAACTGACCATCTCGGATGTGGAGTAGCAACCTGCGTACATCCAATATCCTGAGGAAGTGGCCAATTGTGAGATGATATTAGGCCTCATCCACATTATTCACAAATTCCATGTCCTTCCTAGTGGGGATTCTCACAAACATATCAAAGAGTTTCATACAGTGTGCTCCACCATGAAACCCCAAAATGGTTTTGAGGACCTATTCATGTTTAGGGACTTCCCTTTCTCCCTTGATGGTGTATCCAAAGACGAGATATAATATCTAACTACCAAAATTTAGGGCTATAATTACCTCAAAAGACTCTTTATAGTGAAGTTCATCCCTGCTACCTAAACTACATCAATTAGGAAAGAAATATATTGTAATAGGAAATCACAAGGAGAGACCCATCCAGAATACTAGGAGATATTAAAAAGACATTTCTCAAGCATCCCACACCACCATATTACTGAGCCATTTTTATCAAATACAACTATGATTGAATTATCCCCATGGATCATGGAATGATCTGTGTTGTAGCCAGTGGGGCCCTAGTTGATAAAACTCCTTCTTTCACTTGTGACTTAATAGCCAACATTGCTCAAAATGCACAACAATTTGTTACACAAGTAATTGCACCAACCCAAAGAGTTCACGAGGTAATTAATTTATCCCTAGAATAAAAGTTATATAATATACTCGATGAGATTCATAACCTTCTAAGGAAATTATCTCAAGCACAACGTAACTCACACTCTTCTTCAGTTCCATTACATTGTGGATTTTTTTGTGACAATAATCATTTTTTGACTAGTGCCCACAACTTCAAGATTCTGTTTATGTATTGTGAATTAGTGTTCCGATGGAATCCATTCCAACAAGCACCTCCCTTTAAGAAAGAACCATTCAGGCCAAATCCAAACCTTGGGTGGAAATAACATCCACATTACTGACCAGGTAAAAACTCAAGATACCCCAAGGTGAATTGGTATCAACAACGACAAGGTGTGAAATTGTTTTATCCTTCACATTCTTAAAAAATCATCCTCATCCTCCTCCAAAATACAAACTTTGTTTCGAGGATATGGTGAATAAAATGGAATCATGGAACCTCCAGTTCCTGCAGACCACACAATTGGCTATTCGAGACCTAAAAACTCAAGTGGGACAGTTAGGAAACACCATCAATGAATTTAGGAGGCAAGGTTCTGGAAAAATACTATCCCAACGTATTTTTATTCCGAAATACAAAGGTAATTTTTTTTGAAATCACACTTCATAGTGTTGATGAATTTTCATCTTAAAATGATTGAATCCAACAGGTATGTCCCCTCTTGAAAATTATCTTTCCCAACCCTCAAATGATTCATGTAAAGAAAAGAAAGACAGAAAGGGTAATCAAATTGTCAATGAGGATTCAAATGAAAAATACATTCCTTTTCCTTTCCCTCAAAAGTCTCTATAAATATAAGAATGTTTTTGATAATGACACTGATAAAGAAATAATAGATTCATTAAAAAAGAATCAAGTTAACATTCCTTTATTGGATGAAGCTAAATTGATTTGTAGTTATGCCAAATATTGTAAATAAATATTCACCCATAGATGGAGGCTGAAGGGGAATGATAGAGTCTTCCTAGGAGGTAATTCCTTAGGCTTGATATAACCAGGAATGCTAATAAAATGAAATGATCCGGAAACATTCCCTATACCTTATACCATAGGGGAGAGATTATTTTCAGATGCTATGTTATATTTAGGTTATTTCATTAATATAATGACTCACTCCATGTATAATTCTCTACAGGTTAGAGAGCTTAAACTGATAAGCACTATCTAGAAAAAATCCATTCGGAGAATTATGCACCCAACAAGAGTGATTGAGGTCATCTATGTTAGTGTAAAGAATATCATCTTCCTTGCTGATTTCTGCATTCTTGAGATGGAAGATACCCGAACCCAAGGACATGCTCCTCTCATACTTAGGAGGTAATTATTTAAAAAATTGATTATCCATGTTATCAATAGTATATTTTACATGGATTTTTGTGGGGAAAAGGTATTTTTTAACATCCTTGATGAAATAAAACATCCCATTGAAGAGCACTCCAGTAATCCTTTATATTCAATGGTAATGCTCTATATTTACTCTCACACACACAATTCCTTTCTTAATCTATACTCTGAATCATATTCCTCATTGTCACCAATAGATGATTTGAGTTTTAATTCATGTATTGAGAATTTTGTGGATTCTGAAAAATGTAAATTATGTGCTTTAATTGACGAGCGTGTTCATTATGAGTCACCCATGACCATTGATGATTTTTCTAATATCATTTCAATAGATTTTCTTTCCATAGAGAATAAATATGAGAAGATAGATAGTTTCATGGACCTCAAACCCCCTAAATCTTCTCCCTCAATCCAAAAACCACTAGTGTTGGAACTAAAACCACATCCATCTAATTTTAAATATGAGTATCATGAGGGTATTGACAAATTTACCATCATTATTTACAATAACCTCTCTCTAATGTTGGGATAAAAAAATCTTGAACTTTTGATAGAGTTTAAAAAGGTGATAGGATGGACATTGGAAGTAATTCCAGGTATTATTCTATCTATTTTTTTTCACCATACACTATTAGACGACGAGGCTATGCCTGTAAGACTATCTTAATACCAGTTGAATCCCACTCTCTTTGAAGTGGTAAAATTAGAATTCAGTAAATAACATGATACTGAGGTCATTTTTACTATATCTGATAGTAAATGGGTTCACCCAGTGAAAATAGTGCCTAAAAACTAGAATAACATTAGTTTCAAATTAAAGGAATGAATTGGTTCCCACATGTGTGAAAAACAGTTGTCCTGTCAATATTGACTATCGTCGACTAAATCAATCCATGTTAAAGGACCAATTTTTTATAACTTTCATTGACCAAATGTTAGAATGCTGGGCTGGTAAGTCCAATAATTTCTTCCTTGATGACTATTCAGGTTATTTCCAAATCAACATAGCCCCTTAGTATCATGAAAAGATAAAATTTACCTATCAATTTATCACATTTACATACATAAGACTTCTTTTTTTTCCTATGTAATTCTCCTAGAACATTTCATAGATGTATGTTGAGTATTTTTCTATATAACTTGATAATTTTCTGGAAGTCTTTATGGATGATTTCATGGTATAGGAATCTTCTTTTGATGACTATTTGGAACACATAGGATCTGTCCTCCACCTCTACATTGATAACGACATTTTATTAAATTATGTGAAATGTCATTTAATTTTTGAGAGGTGGATAGTTCTTGTGCATGTTACTTCAAAAGAGGTAATTGAAGTGGGTAAATAAAAAATTGAATTAATTTCAACCCTTCCATATCCAAAATGTGTTTGGAAATTGAGATCTATCTTAGGTCATGATGGTTGTTATTGCCGATTCATTGAAGACATTTGTAAGACTGCAATACCATTATCCAGGTTAATACAAAAATATTTTGAGTTTATGTTTGAGAAAAATTGTGAGGATTAATTCAATTCACTATAAATGAGTCTCAAATCATGTCCCATCATCAAACCACCAAGGTGGGATCTATCCCTTTGAACTTCTGTGTAATACCTATAACTTTGTAGTTGTGGATTTTTTATTATAATGGTTTAGGAAAGCTCCTCTTTTCATTTTGTATGCCTCATGTACCTTTGACCCCACCCATGTAAACTACACAACCACTAAAAAAGAACTTCATTCTATTGTTCTTTTATTGGAAAAATTTCATTCACATATTTTGAGGTAAAAAGTCATTGTTTTTTTGATCATGATTCACTTTGTTTTCTCTTAAATAAACCTAAAGGTAAACCCTGCCACATATGGTAGATTCTTCTCCTCTAGGAGTTTGACATGGAGATTAAAGATAATAGTGGAGTGGAAAATATTGTGGCTGATAACAATAGTAGTATTTCTCCACTACAGGACCACCATGATGAATCTTTCTTCCCTATTGGAAAATTATTCCTTCATGATAACATTTGTGATGTTGTGGAACATAAAACCTAGTATGCAGACATTGTGAATTTTATTGCAACAATTAGGGTCCCAATTGATTTTAGCACTTAAAAATCCTTGATACATAAGAACAATTCTCAATGGTTCATTTTGGATGACCCATATTTGTGGAGAATTTTTAGCGACCAAGTTGTTTATATGTGTGTCCCTGGCCATGAGTTCACCTCTATTTTGTGCTTTGGACACACTTTGTCTTGTGTAGGACACATTGGATCTCAATGTATAGCTCAACAATTCCTTGACCCAAGACATTATTGAACAACATTGTATAGTGATTGCCATCAATTTTTCAAGACATGTAGTCACTATCAATTCATTAGGAATATCTTAAATAAGAATTAAATTCCCCAGCATCCCGTGTAATTCTATGAAATATTTGGTGTATGGGGCATTGAATTCATAAGGCCTTTTTCGAATTCATTTGGCTTCATGTACATCTTGTTATCTATTGACTATGTGTTTAAATGGAAATAAGAAAAGGGTACTAGGAATTAAGACTCTCAAGTTTTTGTTGATTTTGTGAGGTCCAATAATTTTATTATGTATGGTGTGAGGAGATTCATCATTAGTGACTATAGTTCAATTTTTTGTAATCGTAACAAGAAAAATTTTCTTCATAAATATGGGGTTGTTTATAAATAATCTGCTGCATATCACCCCCAAAAGAAAAAACAAGCAGAAATCAAAAATCAGGAAGTTAAGAGAATCTTGGAAAAAGTGGTAAAACATAATAAAAAAGATTGTAGTTTACACTCGGATGATGAAATTTGGGCATACATTATATCTTTTAAAACCCTGATCAGAATGTCACTATACAATATTGTGTTTGGTACAAATTTTAAACTCCAAGTGGAGGTAGAAAACTATGTATATTGTGCTGTTAAACAATGTAATATGAATCTTTCAGATTCATGTGAGCATAATAAATTGCATATTAATGATATGGAAGAAATTCAACATTATTCATATGAGAACTATCAGATATATAAAGAAAATTATAAGGCTACCAATGATAGCATGATTCATCAGCGGAAGATCCATATTGGTGAGAAGGTCCTCATGTAAAATTACTGGATAATCCCCACCCAGGTAAGCATCATTTCTGATGGATTGGTCCATATATTATTTCTAATGTTTACCATTTTTATTCAATATAGGGTTTTTAGGAGCAGAGTTGGTGAAGTATTTCCATCAATGTGCAGCAACTTAGACACTTCTATGAGTATTTTCCAAATAATACTACGGAAGAAATCCAAATTCTAGAAGCAACATTCCATTGAAACACTCCAGGTTTTATCTTTCCTTGTCACATTATCATTTATTACAGTGATGACAGTACACATTCTAGGTGTTTGGGTGAATCGTCTTCCTTCATTATTGTATTTTTTGGTTTTATTATGGTATTTTCACATTTTTCCATCATGTTGAGTTCATTTGAATTTTCATTATCTTTATTCTTTCTTCTCTTTCCACCTTCTTTATGGTATTTTTTCTTCCCCATATTATGGTCACCCAATCATGTAACATACCGAAAATTGATGTCTAATTTTTAATTCCATGTTTTTTAAAATTTGATGAAATTTTTTCTCTATTATGGATTGAATATTTTAATGAATTTAACATCTGGGATTGATTAATAGTAAATTTTTTTTCTATCAACGATTTAAATGGTTTTATATCTATGAAACCTTTAAGATTATTGGTACCCATTGGGTGAGTAGTTTTTGGGAAAAATATGTCACTAATATCCCGACACATTTTCTGAACCAAAATAAAAAGTGTGGATGTTTCTTACTTAATTGAAAGTAGATATATGTTCGATTATTATTTATCATCTTTCTAAAATTATTTTTCCATACATTCTATTTTTATCCGACCTATTTTATTGTTGTACCAGATTGACCTAAGCATGTGTACCTGATATCCAACTATTTTAGGCCCTAAAAAAATTAAAAAAGTAAAAAAACATTAAAAAAGTGTTCTATCTTGGGCATGTAAAAAACTACTCCTCCTCATCATTTGATATTATTTTAAATATTACAATTATTGTCTTGAGGAGGTCAAACAAGGGTTGAGAGATGAGTGTGAGATTTTTTTCCAAATGAATCATTTGAAAAAAATAATAATAAATGAGGGGATTAATGAAATGTGCAACATAAGGGGATATCTAGGTTGAGAGATTAAGTTTTGTCTTCTGATAATTCTTAATTAAGTGGGTCTTCAAATATGATTGAAAAGGATATAGGGTAGGTTCAGTGGAAAAAATCATTTAAGCTGAAAAATGTCAAAATAACCTATATTTAATGGATAGAATGCATAAAGAATAGAATGGAATGGTTTTGACACACACACATGAAGATATAAGGAATGTTTGAAATTTCTATTCCTAGATCTATTTGGTATCATTAACCTCTTTGAATTTCATTGTGATATAATTTATGAGACATATTTTTCCATTTTCTCTAGGAATAACCCCTTGGTCTAGTTTGTTCTTTCATCACATAACATTAATGAATTAAAATTTATTTGAATGTTATATTTTAATTAATTTTGGAATGTATAGATGAATAATTTTTTAGATATTTTAATTTTCCTAGGAGTGAAAAAGTTTAGGTGTGTGGGTGTTATTCTATAATGATTCACTATTCATTTCAACCCTTACACAACTATTTTAAAAGAGTTTTAAAATGAATATTCCAAATATAATAATAAATTTAACTTCATTTATGATTAAATGATTTCATTTTTTTCACTATTAAATAGATAAATTTTACTTGATTCGGTGTTTTCATTATAGGAGGATGTGATTTGGAGAGCCCGTGATAGAATTCCAGAAAAAATGGTCCAAATTGCGCAAGAGCCTGAGCACAATTTTGGAGTTAAATGTATATAGTGGATAATACATTCATCCAATTAACTATAAGTCAGACTACATGTGAAAAAACATGTTTGATAAATTTCTCAAGAAGACCATGAATCCCAACTCTTCCATTTAGAGGCCCTAAAGAGGTCCACATTTTGATGAAATTATAAGCAGGCCAGATTGGATCACCCTTCTGTATTTGGGCCATAAATAGTGTATTTGACCTTAAATTGGGATAATTAAACTTCCATTGGATATTTTACCCTAATTCCAAACTATCACCCAAATTTTAAGTCACTATAACACGTTTTGGTTAGTCAAAAATATGGATAAAGATATAGTAAAAATTCTTCAATGAAAGTCACTTATCCCCATAGATTCTTGACCACTTTTTGAAGAAATTTTGATGTAATTGTCCCTAAAATAACTCTTCCCCTCATTCTCAGATGTTTCATGACTAGGGTACGGTTGAGTCAAACTTGAGATATCTCTTCACCCATTCTAGTTCTCTTCCCCCTCATGTACTTCTATGCCTCTTAGTTATCAAATTTGGTGGTTTCCTTTGTTGTAATATCAAGCTCCACATTTTTAATCATTATATGGTAATATAATTTGTAGGTTTTTTGTATATTTTTCCTCATTTTTTCCTTTTGAATTTTTTTATTCTTGTATGATCAAATACAAAATAAAGGGACAATATTCCACATGCTTCCATTGAAAAATCTGATTTTGTGATAATTTGAGTGTCATTTCCTCTTTTCTCAAATATTCTATTTCACGAGTGTTCTTACGGATAAATTTTTTTAATGAAATCAAAAATCATAAATCCATGATTATTCATGATATTTTCTTCTGTAAAAAATTATCATTGACACAAATCTGGTCATCTCATCATGTTATTTATGTGATTCATTGATTTAGTTGTGTTTTTTACATTAATACAATTTTGTTTATTTTGAGCGGTCACCGATAATCAATATAATTGGTTGATAAAATCCTAGGTGGTAAAATAGTAAGAACTCTCATAACACACCCGTTGTTGTGTGTATAAAATCATGGAATCAATGATCCTTTCCATTCCCTTAAGAGCAATGACAAATTTATCATCAACGGACACTTAACCGGATTGATCATGATTTCTCTATCTTATTTCTCTCACATAGAAATATAGTTTCAATTTATTTTTTTAAATCTACAAACCCAAAAGTTTTATAAATTTTAATTCCCCTTTTATTTTCATCATCAAAACGTTTTTAAATTCGATGATCTAAGGCTCCTTCGAGATATGGAATAGGGTTGTTTCTATACTAAATAAATTCTAGTTAAAAATATACATCTAATTTGATGCGCTCGAAAATGTTATCATATCTAGATTTTGTTCCATATACATTACCCATGGCATGATCTATAAAGTATTCTCATGTCCTGTAGATCCAATGCATGGTTTGAGTATGAACATAGTATTCAACCACTAATGTTATACGTAGATAATATCTGTATATGTACCAGTTTATACTAACCACAATAAATTTCAACCAAAATACTTGACACAACCTGATCTACATTATATAATCCATCCTTGAGTGAGACTTTTCCAGCCTTGCCTAGTTCTAGAGTGGAAAATTTATTCAAGGTCTATTATATTGCATGTCCCCTTATATTTCCATCCAATTTCATTTCAAAAGGAGCCAACATTCCATACCAACTATGATTCCCCAATAGGACATCAAAAAACTATTTCACTAAACCAAAGGTCTCCTAAACCCCTTAATAGTCACTGGATTAAAAACCTAAAAAAATAACGCAACTCCACACCTATCCTTTTCTAATTATGTCTGAGCATTCAAAAATATTTCTGATATCTAGCTTGTGTCTCACTTTTATTTAGTGGTTTAAAAAAACTAACCATAGACAACTATATTTCATCATCTACCATACCGGTAAACTGTGACATAATCTATACTATGCTAATAAATATAGAGTATAACACCAAGAAAACCATTGATCAAAAAATCCTCACAGAAACTGTATTATACACACAGAACCCTAATGGCCCCATCCCCCAGGATTTGTGTCATCAATATTATCTTATGGATACACCTTGGTGAACAACCATTTCCACCCACATCAATGGTCCCAACTATCTCTGTCATATCAGTGAACCATTTTCAACACCCAAGGTAATGGTCAACACCATTTGCATCATACCAAAAACCCTTTATCTCCACCAATGGCAATTGTCAACCCTATCAACATTATAGTATCCAAACCTCCATCACCTTCCATTCTCAATAATCAAAAAAACCCACAGTTACTCATTTTTAACCCATCACATTCTCGTGGAACCACATATACCATCACATCTCATGAATCACATTTTTACAACACATTACATAATTCACACCAAAACATGGATCCCTAGAACCATGAAAACAAATTCATACTTATCCAAAACCATCAATTTCAATGTGATACTACCCATAGGAATCTATTATAAGCAATGAAAACCCCAATTAATCCCATTCTAGGTATCCTAACTGACCATTACTACACCCAATTATTACAAATAACAAAGAAATATGCATCATTTATAAAATATAAATGCCCAAACTACAAAGAGTTAAAAGGACTCCACTCATTCAAAAACTCCAATTGATCAGGATATAATCGGAAGAAACTTGAAAATATGAAAAAATATTAAATTTTGTACACAAAAAATTGAAAATGAGTAAATTATTAGAGAAACTAATAATAGTCACCCAATGATGTCTAGACATACCCACTACTATATCCTTTAATTAATAGAATTGTGAACCAATAAGACTTGATAAATATCTCAGTTAGAGATGAAAATAAAGAGAGATAAATCAAGGGAACACCCACTATATTCTATCTAGAATGGATTAAATCTACTATTTTATACTTATTAATCCTGTTAATAATAGTTTTGGAAATTGTTAGAAATGTTTTATAACACTAATTGTTTTGATAATGAATTGTATCCTATGTATTTACCTATACATATGGGTTTACACTTACATATCACTCCATAGTACCCTTATTTATCACAGCTCTATCATAGGAATGAACATCATGTATCTGGGAAATGATAGTTTTGTATCACTCTATACCACATATATGACTTTTTTATATCAGGGAAATAAACATTGGCAGCCATTATTTTAGAAATCACTAATACATATTAGTGAAGTAACCCAAATATATCATCCAATTTATATTTTATTGAACCTTACATATCAAATTACCTTTATGATAAAACATTTCCCTTATATATCATATTAAAATACACGGTACATTGTTAATTTTAACTACTAAAAAAACCTTACATATGGGGTCACCCTTATGAATTATATAACTCTAATATTCTAAGACAATACCATTTTTCAGACCATACATAGGTCACCCGTATGTTTCAGAGGGAATACCATGGTGAACTTCATTATTAAAAATTAACATATATAATGGGTTCACAAAAATTAGAAAAACTCAACCTAAAATAGTTAACCATAACTTATCATATTGAAACTCATATTTACCATTATACAATTTTGGGTAAAATTTACATATCACAGGGAGGCTCAATACTTCACTAATTTTTCTTCATATGGTAACACATAAAAATTATTGAGTTACTATACGTATTCCCATTGTTTCATATCATTATTTATATATTCATTCAAATTATATAGTATCTTACACATGTCACCTAAGTTAAAATCATTTATCAACCCTAAAACATTAATACTTTAACATTTTTTCATCCATTCATAGGGATACTCTTCTATTGGGTGTCCCTTATTAATCATCACCATTACATATGAATAACCATATACATGTGAATTTTATAATTTTTAACTTTTTTATAATTTACAAAACCATTATAAATAGCCTATCATTCTAAAAATTCACCTAAAATCATAATTCCATTTCTAAAAACCAACTTTAACCTACTTTCACAACTAATTTATACCACGATAACTTGATGACTCCTAAGAATTAATCCCTAGCCTAAAACACCTCTCCAATGTCAACAATGTTTAAATTCACATGTTTGATCCATGATCCAAAAAAATAACAAGTCCCAAATACCTATTCCATTAAAATAGTTCAATTTCACGGTGTTAGTCTTTCTTAAGATGAACCTCACTATTGGGTGTAATTTTTTTTTGTTATTTTCCTTCCCAATTTTTTTATTTCACAATTAAATGTTTGATTTAGTGCTATTTTGAATGAGTTTTTTTGTCTTAGTATTATGTTCTGTTTTTGTGATGGAATTATTTCAATTAGAGTGGTATGTCATTGGGATGTTTGTGTTTTTCCGAAGATTTATGTTTGGGTAGGTTTTTATTCTCTAGAATTATAATCATTTGTGGTATATAATTTAAGGGGTTAGAGTATCTCAAACTATTACATTTCACACTTCATGTATTCGAGGCATAAAAAGGAGGTTTTTATAAAAAATATGGAGTTACAAATGAAATTTATGTTAGGGGATTCAATTTTGCATGGCACTATGTATTGTGACATAAAGAGTGTTTATAGGAGATGGTCATTCTAAATTATAGTGTCTTATTCCATGAATACATTATTCATAGAGAAGTTTATGTTTTCATTTTTAGGTGAGTATATGTGATATTTTCATGTCACTATTTTGAAGGTATTGTTCAGTTGTGGAGTGATTTATGTTAATAAAGACATAAGGGTATATGCCTTATAATTATGTAATTGAGTCGCTATGTCAATACAAAAAGAATCCATATTATCCTATAATAAAAAAGCGTGGTTAGAACATTAAGGGAAGCATTATTTATTTTATGTTATAGGGTGTTTTATAATTATCTTAGATATTCTGGTTCTGCAGGGTCCTTGATAATTATCTTAAATGGTTTATGTTTGTAATGTTCAATAAAGGTTATTGTGGAGTGACATTACTCACTATGGAATTGTGTCCTAGGAGGATGATTTTTACCTATACCTAAATAGTTACATTACACCATTATGTCTTTCATCACGTTGTTGTTTTTTTGGTATATGTAAAGTTTCAATAGATATGGTTGAGCACCGTGTAATGATCCATGATGGTTTTACTGTTATAGAATGATCCCTTTTTCGAGACCAGAAATCTTGTTATTAATCAGGGTTTTAATGTGCTCTGAATTCTCTGATTTAGTGTATATTGAAACATGTTTTTTAGAATAGATTTTCATAGTGGCATGATAACCCATATCGGACCACCATTCTTTTTTTACAACGTGACAATAAATTGGAGACTATAGTTAAATTTTACTTCTTTATCTAATTCCCTTAAAACACTGGGAAATAATTAGCACTTATTTATAGATCATTATACATTCTTTAGTTGGTTTTAGTATTCATATTTAGTAGATCAACAAATTTTACATTGAAGTTAATTTCCTTTCTTCTTTATATTTTTCTTATTATTCCTTCTTCATAGGGGTGGATATGAATGTTTTCCTAATTTGGGTATATTATTCATTAGTCATGGTTTTTATATATACTAAATTCAAATAGGTTATTTTGTATCTTCCTTAGGTGTTCTTCATGGGGGTTTCTTATTATTTTAATTTTCTCATATAAATTGTTGAACCTTTTGTATAGGTTTGTGAATAAAAATATATTATTATTTATTATGTCTAAATTTTGGAATTATCATTCTTTTTTTCTTTTTCTATATGATATATATTAACATCATTTAGATAACTAATGTTACTAAATTAATATGAAGGTAAGTTGATGAATAAAATGTACTTAATGAAAATACACGATATTTATTGTTTATTGGTTCTTCTAGATTAATACTTATGGCCATGATAAACATTATTTCTTACTATTTTAATGTTTGAATCACCATCATTAAAAGGATAAAAACATAATTATGGTAATGAAATTGGTGAGGTGTAAATTTGGTATTTTTATTAATTATATTTTTGTGTGTTATGATGAATGAATAAATAATTCTAACTCAAAAAATATGGTTTGAGGTGGTTTTCAAATATGATTCCAATTATATAATTATGTTGTATTGGATTTAAACATAAAAAACTAGAAAATATTTTTTAGATGGTAAAAAATTAGGGAAATGTTAATATAGAAATATAATATCTATGTTTATTCCTAATGTGTCCAATGAATACACATGTATGAATAAAGCATGATTTTTTATTACGATTTTCTACTGTAAGTATCACAAATTTTCATTTTATTTTAATGTTTACTCATTTTTTATCTTGGTGGTGAGTAGGGTGGGGTGATGGTTTGATATTTTTGTTGGATTAAATGATAGGGGTTATTATGTGTATCATTATTCCATGTTCTATGTGGTTGGTGAGATTGAATGTGGGAGATTTTGTGTATAGGGTGGACTGATATTGTGATGGTGAGTTGGGATTAGTGTGGTGGTTGTTAGCAGGAGTTTGTTTGGCCATTAATGTTGTTTTTGGATAATTTCATCTATTTTATGTCATAGTTTCTTGATAACATGGTTTTCTACTAAAATTATCTCTCTCAATTAATGATTATGAAACATAGAAATGAGTTAATGGGTTAATAAGGTTTTGGAAAAATTTATTAATGGAATAAGTAAATTATATTTGTTAAGTGGAATGTAATTTTTTTTATCAGATAGAATAAATTTTATTAATGAATAATGAATAAATTATAGAGGTATGTGGTCTAGTGAATGGTTTAATAATAAATATGGTTGGATGAGTGTAATGTGACTGGTAATGGTAAATATATATTTCATAAAAAATAATATTATAAAATATAAATTTTGGTATTTTAAAGATGAATAAAATATGAAGTTAATAATATTTTGATATATATTCTATATAATTAGATGGAGTTATATTGTGTCATAGTGATGGAAATCGTTTTTAGAAAATTGTAGTGATAGTGTAGTGGTTATTGTGCGTAATGGTAGTGGTGTTTTGGAAAGAACATGAGGTGAAATAAATATTAAATACAAAATTATTAAATCATTATAGATTAATATTTAATACACCCCATAAAATTGAACACCCAAGAACCATAATGGATTATTGTCTTTAAAGACTCGATACATGATCATCTTATTTCATAAATGATCGTCATCATCTCCCACAAAGTTTTTCCCACATTTTACACTTATCAAACATTCCCTATTTAAAAATATTCCTAATAACCTGTGGAAAAGAAACATAAAAAATGATGAGTTCATATGATGAGTATGGGTAATCATGAGAGATATTAGTTAGTGATCATATATAAGAATAACATGAGAATAATGTTATGATAATATGAGATCATAATTTGAAAATTACACCCAACAATTCATAAATCAGAATAATGGTATAAGGTTATGTAAGATCATAAAAAATGAATCATATAATAAGAAAAGACAATGATCAATGAGATCATTTAAAAAGGATAAGAACATGTCATAGAGAGTTTTATAATAATTTTGGAAAATTCATAAACCAATAAATCTAATATCAATACTAACCACCAAGACATTCTTCACATGTTAGGTTTGGTTCAACCACTTGTGACTTCGTGAACAAATTTCACTCAAAAGTAAATGGACTCAATTGTTCACATGAACATAGGAACACCTCCCCATATGCTAGTTGCTATATACTAGAAGTAAGGGTCCATGGAGGAATAGGGGGGGCTATACCCTCCTTATCAGAATAGATCATAGTGGTATAATCATATATATCAGTACAAGAATCATAAAGAATAATTGGTCAGTGGAGGTATACTCATCCATCACATAAATAACCTTGTAATTGCATATATAAATTTAATATAAAAAATGATGATCATGGAATGAAATAAAAAATAAATATAGGGGGATCAGACACTACATGAAATTTAGTTATTTCCGACGAGAAAATGACCAATAGAAAATAGTACCTTTCTCATTAGTATTTGTGGGGGAGTTAATATTCCATGACAAATAATGATTAAATGCGATCGAATAATCATTCCATGACAAATAGGTTTGGTGGGAATTCCCACTGCACATCGCTATAAGTAGCCAGGAAGGGTATTTACGAAGGATTTTGGTATCTATTGCAAATACTCATCGGCTCAGTATTATTTGTGGTAGAAATTAATTTCAATAATAAATAGTTGTGAACAAAAAAACTATTTGCGATGGAATTAAATCCATCATAAATAAAATTAATTTATTCTACTTGGAAACCTTTATTCTACCACCTCCCCTTCTTCCTGTCTCCCAAAGAACATTATTTCCTTACTTGGTGCTACCCCGAGACCACTGTATACTCTGTTTCAAATGATTTTTTTGCATATCTGTGTTTTAATCTTCATTGTACAAGTTTCTTTGTCTATAATTTCAATATTTTTGAGTTTTATACCTTATATTAATTTTTAATTTTGGAAAACCTTGGTTTAATATTCTATATGTTTATCAATCCTATTATGTTATTTAAGATTGATTTTTTTTTCTATATTTTCATATTGATCTGGTGATAAAGACCCCATTTCCACAGATTTTTTATAGATTTTGGTATGACTCTCTATGGTACAGTTTCCTTTGTCATAAATTTAATTATTTTGGAGTGTTACAACATTTATTTGGTTTTTTCATTTTATAAAACCTAGTTTTAATAGTTTATATATTTATAAAGCATGATCTTTTATTTAATATAGATAAAAAATTAATCAATATTTTCATATTGATCTGGCATGTAAAATTTATTTTAATGGATTTTTAATTATTTTTATAGTTTTTAATTTTTTTTATTATATGTGTTGTTATATATATATATATTAGTGTTTGAATATTTATCTATATATTTAAAAAATCATGTGTGATTTTATAAATATATATGTACACATTTGTATATATAATCATATATGTGAATTTATTAACAAGTGTGAATAAATAAATATATATATATATCTATGTGTGTGTGTGTGTGTGTGTATAAATATATGTTATCTTATATATGATTATATATATAAATTAATAAAAATATGAACATATGCGATATTATATATATATATATAAATCAGATATGTATACTGGTTGTAAAAAATTTTGAGAATATATATCATGTGTATATATTAGTTAAGAAATATATATATATATATATATTATCTTATGAAAATAAAAATATAAATGTTTCAAAAAAACATGTAAGGTTTTTGATATATATATATATATATCAGTTTTAGAAAAATAACAGCTAATGTTTTATATATATATATGTGTGCGCGCACACACACATATGTTTTATAAAAAAAATCATTAAAAATTTGTTTAGTGAAAAAACAACAAAACATTAAAATACATAATATTTATAAAAAAACTTGGTAATAATAATGAGGATAATTTTTTTGTAATACTTTGTACAAAATTTAACAAATACAATCCATATTAAAAATTCATAATCATTTTTAATTATTACAAAGGTAGTATTAATTTAAATAATTTATAATATTTAATAATTAATGGGTCATTATTAATAATAAATTATCAATCTTAGTGATAATTATAAAATAATAAAACTAATTTGTAAAAAAACAACAATTATAAATTCACAATAATTCATATACATGTTGTATTAATTAAAATAATTTGTATTAATAATTCATAAAATTATTACCCTAGCATGCAATGTCACTAAACAACCGATGCTCACAAATGTTATGTTGCACCAAGTGTAAACCCCATATCTTGGACCCAACGACAATCTCTGAATTATTATATGATACATAGTTTGAATGATATATTAAAATTTTAAAATAATGTATAACAACAATATTAAATGAATTACCCTCGCGTGAAATGTCACTAAACACCCAACAATCACAAATGTTATCTTATACCTAGGGTAAACCCCACATTATGGACCCAATGTAATATCTAATTTATCATATGATATATATTTTGAAAAATATATTAAATTTTTTTAATAAATTATAATAAAAATATTAAATGAATTACTATCGCATGCAATTTCAATAAACAACCGACACTCACAAATATTATGTTTCACCTAGGGTAAACCCTATATCTCAGACCCAACGGTGATCTCTGATTTATCATATGAGACACTGTTTGAAATATAAAATAATTTTTTATAATAAATTATAATAAAAACCTTAAATTAATTACCCTCTCCAACAATGTAACTAAATACCTAACTCATACAAACGTAATGTCACATCTAGGGTAAACCCCATATCCCATACCCAACACTGATATTCAATTTATCATATAAGACACCATTGGAGAGATATTCTATTATTTTAAAAAAAAGAATATATATTATATAATAATTTTATTAATTTTATTTTATCTGCATTGAACCTCTATGGGCCCATAATCTAGTGTTAACATACTACATCACTCTCCTCATATTCCATATAATATTTCAAGATGGTAAAATATAATAATAATTTGAAACTAGTCAAATTGATCTGTAATAATTATTCTTATTCCTATTTTTTTTAGATAACCATGGAATCCGAAAGTAGACACCAATATCTATTACATGACATTGAAAAAATCCAAATGGATATAGTTTAAATCTTGTCTATGTTGAAGGTGGTGAAACCTTTATATCATTTGCGACATCGAATTCAGAATTTTTTCCTAAAGGAGAAATTAAATGTTTGTGTCATAAATATGATATTAGGACATTTGAAATATTTTAAAATGTTAGGATTCATCTATACAGTTCTGGTTTTCGTAAAGATTTTATTTTTTTGAATCAACATGGTGAAAAAATTTTGTATAAAATAAATTTTTTTTGGTTCTAAATCCATCACTTTAGAATTTAATACATGAGGAAGCTAGTCTGTCAATTTCTGAAACAAAACTGAGAATGATATTCCAAATCTTGAATCACAACCTTCTCAGTTCTACAATTTTTTGAAATTCGTTGAGGATGCCTTATATTCGGGATGAAAAATGAGAAAACGTGAAGCTGTTAAAAAATTTATGGCTATTAAATCATATTTTTGAATGTTTAATAGTTCTTTTGATTAGATTTAATATTTGGTTAAATACTTTTCTACTGAAAAAAATATATTACCTACAAGTTTCAATGGAAGTAAAGGTTGGTTCATAATTTGGGTCTAAGTCATCGGAAAATCCATACATATTCAAATTATTGCAACTTATATTATGGTGATTATGAATCATTGGTTAATTTTCCAGAATTTGGAGAATTGAGGTATAAAGAGGCATAATAAGGAAAGTATAGAGTTACCATGAAACAGTTGAGATATTTTCCAATTAAACCTCATTTACAACATTTATTTATGTCTCACAACACATCTAGAATGACGATATGGCATAAATCAAATATTTCCATCATAGAAAGCTTAATTCATCCAATTAATGGTGATTCATGGAAAATGTATGATCAGACACATCCATATTTTGCTTCAAAACCTCATAAAATATGGTTGGGCCTTTCTACTAATGGGTTTTCGTATCTGGTTCTTCTAGTAGTGAATATTCTTGTTGGCCTCTTTTCATTACTCCTTACAACATTCCTCCTTGGATGTGGATAAAAGAAACATATATATATATATATATATATATATATTTGATGCTATTGATTCTTGGGAATTGAAAGAAGAATATTGATGTTTATTTGAAGCCACCAATTGATGAGTTAATTTTTATATGGAACAATGGTGTGACTACCATTGATATGACTACATATCCAAATTTTCTAATGATGTTTTCATTAATATGGATGATCAGTGACTTTACGACGTATGGTATCTTATTTGGATAGATCACACATGGTCTAAAATAATGTATGTACTTCATGGCTGTGAACAAAGGGTCTATGCTTGGTAATGGGAGAAAGGATAGTTATTTTTACTATCATTGGAGATTTCTTCCAATGGATAACCCTTTTTGAAGGAACAAATATAATTTAATGAATGGTTTAATTGAAACAGACTCACCTATATCAGTTCGGTTAGGTAATCTAGTAAAATATATTGTCTTATAATTACCTCATGTTACTTGTTGACCAACCATAAATGACAAAAAGATCAATGTTTTTGGGAGATATTGCAATTGGATAAAGTGGATTATTTTTCTAGACCTTCCTTATTGGTCTGATTTATTGTTCTATAAAATGTTATATGTAATTCCTATTGCGAAGAATGTTTTTTATAAAATGTTTTAAACTGTGTTATTCACACCTAGTAAGACCGAAGATAATGTAAAGGCATGTTTAGATTTTTTTGTAGATTTATAGATGTCCGGAACATGAATTATTTTAAGATGAAAGATCACAAAGATTAATGAATCCAAAATCATCTTACTCACATTGTAAAGAAACCCATTTTTTATTATTTTTATGGGTTAGATATTTGGAGCTACCAGATGGTTATGCTTTTAATTTGTCTTGTTGCATCAGAAATGGACATATTATTTGGTGAGAAAGCCATGACTATGATATTATAATTGAAATTTTATTTCCTATTGGTCTTAGAGGGATTCTAAATTATTCAATATGGGATGTTTTGATAGAAAAATCATATTTTTTTCCAACATATTTGTATGGAAACATAGGATTATAATTTATAGATTTTTCTAGAAAAAGATTTTGTTTTAATTTAATGTAAATTGGATAAAATAACCCCACCTTGAATTTTTTATTCTTTATAACATTTAATATTGAATTTTCCATATGAAAATAAATGTGGAGGGATGGTATAATTTCGATGGATGAATCCATTTAAGAGGTTTATGTAAAAATTAAAGAATAAAGTACATAACAAAACAACATTTGAAGGGTTGATTGTAGAAATATACTTGTAGAAAAAAATTTCAATTTTCTACTCATAATATTTTCAGTTTGAATATCATTGAAAACATAATTTCATGGGTTTTAATGAGACAAATTTTGATTATTTCATGAGCCATCATTTTTCAGTTTTCAATCAGATCAAGCTTGGTTTCGGTGGTTATCACGAGTGATTGAATACAGATGAATAAATTCATAGAGCTCATACTTATGATCTGCTAAATTGTGAAGAAATGACACGATTTGTGAAATAAGTACTAATTTTTTATTATTTAATTAAATATTTATAAAATATAAAATTAATTACATTAAATTTTTTAGACTATATGATGACCATATCAAAAAAAATATACAAATTATATTTGCTACTATTGAAAACTGTTGGAAATAAAAATTTACATATCGGTTTAAAAGGCTTGTAAGATAAGTTTCTTTCGATTGAATATTATATCAATTATTAAATGATATATATTATTAATAATTTTTTTTGTTTACAAGTAACAAAAAATGAAAATAAAATTGACACTCAATTATGTCTGCTAAAAAACCCTCTATCAAAATTGGTAAAATATTATAATGGGTACGTGGAAATGGATTTCGTTTCTATACACACATATATAATGAATCAATGAAATAAATGAATAGTGGTATTATTTTGAAAGGATACCATCATAAGGAATGTGATTATGAATTTTATGTTATACTAGATTAAATAATTGAGTCGTGTTATCAGGGACCAAATTATGTTACAATGTTTAAATGTCATTGGTTTGATACTGATTGGGGGTTATGAATTCATCCACGACATGGAGTGGTTGAAATTAAATATAACAGTCTTCTTGCATAAAATGAACCACTTATGTTTGAACATCAAGAACATAAAGTTTACTATGAAAATTACTATTTTGTTTTGAGATATTTGACGGACTGGTGGAGTGTGATAAAAATGAAATCACCTGAAAATCTGTTTATTGAAAACGAAAATGGTTTTTTGGAAGTGAAACATGTTGAAATTTTTCAAGAAACAACCCAAAATATATATATTACCTAACGAGATATAAATATCGATTATGAAACCCCCCTAGTTAAGGGCTGATGATATAGATAATGTTCATGAAGTAATACGGGATAATGAAACTGAAATTCATATAGAAGTTGACAATGAGGAAGATGAGGATGAATACATTGATGTCAATAAAAAAGTGTTGAATATTAAGATAGTATTATTATATTCAGGTAATTAGTTATATGTAATTATTACATTCTAATATTTATTAGTGTTTTAAATTTATAATTTTTATTATCAATCTATTATATGAAACATTATTTTATTATGATATTTATTATTTTTTTATATATCATAGATGTATTAAGAATTTATTACTGGTGAGAATATTGTTTTCATTTGGTTGGAGATGATATTGACAATCTATTACATTATCTCACTGATGCCATACATCCTTTAGATGATCTCGATTCAGCTCGTCCTCCACAAGCTACTGTTTCTATTAGGAGGGGACATGGTCCTTCTCGATTACTGATTCTTTATCCTATTCCAAAGGGATGACCAACTTTTTATTTTGATCCTCATTTATAGAGGTATGTTTAATTGATTTTGATATTTATTTTATATAAACTATGTTTTGTAATTATGATACTAATTTTATGATTATATATTTGTTTCAATTTGCATAGTTTTTCTCATTTAGAAATTGGGAAGGTTGGTGCGATTCTGAGAAATTATTTTTTCATGCCATGAGTTTTATGGGACCTAGTACCCATCATCATTCATGACGAGATGTTCGACCACTGGATTTTATGTTATTAAATAATATGAACTTTTTCACGATTTATTTAATTAAGAACATATTTTTTTAATTATCTTGCAGAGTTTATCTTCTCTAATTTATGATATCCAGGGAGGTCCTATCTGAGAGGAATTGGATACATTTATACATGAGTGCTTTAGTATGTTTCTATACAACAAAAGATATCAGTAAATTGATAAAAATTGTGCTACCATTTTTTATCAGTCTTGCATGTCCCATCATCCTGACAATATATCAGCTCAGGTATTGGATGGATTGTTCTCGTTCTAGCTATGCGATACTTTTAGGAGGATATTATCAGCTGGAAGTTAGGGCCGGAGGAGGCAAGAGGTCACCCATAGGATCAAGAGTTGTACATTTGGAATACATATATGACATATGGTAACTGATATGATTTATTAATGTATAAATATTTTAACTATAACATGTTTTTTGTTTTATACAAGCTGCTATTGACCCATCTATTATGGAGTTTGATGTTTATAAGAAGATGTATATTGATCCTCACACTGGAGAAGTTGTAGGTGAAAGACAACGCCGTATTATTGTTAATTATTTTGTTTAAAATTGACATGAATATTAATTTTATTTTTATTATAATTTTCATTATATTTGGAGGAAACATATGAGGCTGTGACTTCTCATTCACAGGAGATTCAAGTTGAGACTAAATAAGATATCACTTCTAATTTGGGTTTCAAGGAGGGATAATTGATATAGGTGACTGTGCATGGTGTCAAGAAATGTCTAGTGATTGATATTAGTTCTCTACTCACACCTTTGAGTTATTTTGGTACATAAGTGCCGTCATCAGTGAGCATAAAGGGGTATCGTGAAGAGTCTTCGTCAACACCATCATTCAATGCATAGTATGAGGAGAAGTTAAGAGATCAATATTATATGATACATTAGATGTAGAAGGAGAGGGAGGAGGAGAATGATATGTAGCGTTTGAGAGCTGAGAAGATGATGGAGTATGTGCGGTGACTTATGTGTGGAATTGGTATGGAGATTCCTCCCCTTGGTCTATCGAGTGATCCTCCCTTGGTTCTTTGAGTGATCCTCCTCCACCGGATGATAGTAGACGATTTATGAAGTATTTTGACTTTTTTTGTAATTCGGTATGAGAGACATGTTATTTTTTAACTGATGTATAACTTATATTTCTATTTTAATTTGTGAAATTTTTGGTATTTCTTTTTAAATATTTGTAAATTTGTAAATTTGTTTTAATGTTTTTAACGTATTTTAATTAATTTTAGGTTTTTTAATTATTCTTAAATATATGTATATTTTTTATTATTTTTCTATATATTTAATATGTTAATTAATTTCAATAATTTTATTTATTTTTTAGTTTATTTTTTTATATTTTTTATTTTAATATTTAAATTTTTTTAAATATATTTATAATTAAATTTATTATTGATTTTATTTTATATTATTTCAAATAGTTTTAATTTTTTTGTTTTTTTTTTGGAAAAATTTATTATTTGTGATGGATGAAACCATCTGTCACAAATAACATTTTGTGATGGATCACATTTTTCAATGGATAATTAATACAAGTTATTTAAAACCATTATGGCATTATTTTGAGTTTGACCATTTATCCATTGCAAATAAATATTATTTGTGGTGAATTTTTTTAAATAAACACATTTGCAAGGCCATCATCTATGATGGGGTATTTGCGATGGACTCCCATCGAAAATGACATTTTGCGATAGGAGTCCATTGAAAAAACTCTATCGAAATTACCTTAGATTAATATTTTGAGAGAAGTAGGCTTATACAACATGCTATAAAAAAATAAACAACAACCTAAGGCTAAATATAATCTCATCTCAAGCAGAGGCTCAATCATCTACCCCAATTATTTCAAAAAATGTTTAGATACCCTTGGAGGGGTGAATCTGGGTATGGATATTCTTTTTAAAATTCATCCTACCCTAATAGATATTAACCTCTTTATTATAAGGGACACTTCATTTTCTCTTTAGAATTTCTGTTGATTTTATCCTCTCCATCTTTATATAATTATTATGCATAGAAAGTAAATTAAGTGAAAATAATAAGGAAATAAAATTTTTTACTTGGTTCTCCATCACTGGGCTACATCCGATTATCATACAAAAATAATGTACCAATGTACCAAATAAAATAAATCTCACTCTCAATACTAGGTTTGGGATAGCTTGATTCTATACCCTGGCCCTCTACCTTAAAATATTTTGGGATGGCTCACTACATCCCAAGTGTTGATCCCTTTATATTTTTTTCATTGGATCACTACTTATGGAATGTATCACCATAATCCTCTTCCATTTATCACTGCTCCAGAAAGGATTCATAAATAGTTTATACACATTTATGTCCCTTCACTAGAAATACTTAATGCCACCTAAATTGTAGGTAGATGCACAGTTGATTATATTTTTGGGATCTTAATTCATTTATGCAAGAAAAACAAGGATGCAACACTTTAACTTCCCATAAAACGAAAACAGACAAATACTTATGGTAGACACAACAATTACATCCTCTTTGGATTCTGAAAGAACATCAATATATTCTAATTCGTCCTTTTACAACATTTAATGTAGTATGGAGTAAAATCCTTCTACAAATATAGTTCGGTGGTTTAGATCCTCTGTCTTCTATTTGTTCTTTATTTTCCTAATGGAGTGACCTGTCAAAAAATATTATATTTCTTCTAGGTACTAATTTTTACCCTTCAATAACACCTTCCACCCCATAGCACATGTTCTTCACGAAACACATTTTTTTCATACTTTTTTCGCTTTGTAGGATTCCCTTGGTTCATGGATGGTTGGAAACACATTATCCCCTTTTCCTTTGTGATGTACAATGCACTTTAGACAAACCTCTACAATCGTCACTTCCTTTTTCGGTTATATCTTTCACAAACTCAACTCCCTCTACGAACACAACACATTCACAAACCAGTTTTATCATGGAATACTTCTCAGAAAACCTCCACCATGAACAAATTTCAGACTTGGGAGAATTATTCATATGATAATCCTCTCTATTGAAATTATATCACATTAATAATGTAATTAGTGGTCCTTTATTTAGGAATGGAAATCCCACAAAACCATTTTATAAAAATTAAAATAGAATCCTTTGTGAATTTGATATCCCTATGTACTATACTTACTATACATTTCTCATATAGTATTTATTCATTTGTGGAACCCTTTAAAACATTGTCCTCCCAAAAGAACAAACATGCCTACCACGAACCGATCTTTCTATGTGCTTCACATAGTTAATAACAATTTATGGTGGCCTTTATTCACCACCTTCATGCACAAACAACGTACTCCCCTATATACTTCCTCTACGGTTAGAAAATCATCTCTTTTCATTCCACAAAATCCATTATTTCCTTTTCAATCTACAAGATCTTAAGATTATTTGACATTTTTTAACTCTTTTAGATGCTCTATAGTTCTCCAAAAATACTAAGCAGAATGTTTTCAAAAGTATTTTTCAAAAAACAAAAACAACCTAAAAACTCCAGAATGAAACCTTGAGGGGTATTTTGGTCCAACAATCTCCCCTTTGGGTATGTTGAAAACACATTAAATTGGGAAAATTATTTAACCATAAATTTGCATCCTTCAATTTTAGTTAGCGATTAAAAATTTACCCAACACCAATTCTTATCCTACATTATCCATGAATATCCGGAGAAATAAGATTAGAATAAATAATTCATCAATGAAACACTTTATTACAACAATAGCTGACTTCTTTCCTCATGAACATTATCATTCATGATTTATAAACATTGATCAGTCGTATTAGGAACTTTAGATTTAAAACTCCCCTTAATTTTATGATCCCCAATTGATTTTTCCCACTGTCTTGATAAAAAATATTTTAACCCCATTTATCAATGAACCAAAAAGTCTCTCCTTTGGGGCTAAAAAATTGTAAATAATGAATATCATCACATAAGGGAAAAACACACCATACCTTTTGGAGAGGGGGTACCACATCCACACTTTTTCATGTGTGGAGAGTCTATTAAACTGTAAGACCCACTGGATGCTACTCAAATGCCTCATTAGGTAATGGATTTGACAGAATGTCCATAAACTATTATTATATATTTACATTCTCCAACTTCTCATGGCCCTAATTCACATTATTCTTGATAAAGGGATATTTTTTTTAATGTCTAGTGTCCTTGAATAATGGACTAGATTTTTTTATAAGAGTTATATCACTCTAATTATCAAAATTAATAATGATCAGGGACTTTAGTTCAATATCCCATTTCTCATATAAATTAATAAGGGATTTATTCAATTATGAATTTACTCCCTATTAGTCAATGATCTCTATTTATTGGATTTTATATGATCAAAAAAAATCATATAGAGACACACATCATTCTTTTATCTCCTGAAATCAATATATAGATAAATTAGTTTTCTTCTTTGGTTGTGCACTTATTCTTAGACTATGAGATGTTATAGGTTGACATCCAAACACTTCCCAAATTTTTAACCAATATAAAATTTCACTTTTGAATAAATTTATCATCTTCAGATTTAAAGATTGATTCATTTTTCCCTTTGCATGATCTGATCCGCGTTATTTATTATTTTTCTTCACTACTAAATAATTTTCAAAAGGTAAAATTCCACTTGGAATTGATTAATTAATAGGTCATATAAGCCTGATGAGTTAGAACTCTTTGTAGGATATAAGAGTTTAAGACAATACAAATCAATGTTGTCCATCTAACATACTTACTTCCTTGGGTTCTAGCATCATGACTTCCTCAATTCTTCAGAGGAATCACTTTTTAGATGAGGCTATATCTCCCTAAATATCATTAACTTTTTGATATCCTGAAAACAGTCAGTTGATACAACATTATATGAACAAAATTAATCATGATTAAATACACAAATATTTCAGCTTCTCCCCCAACTGGTCCTCTCTTTGTGGAAAAAAACGTTAACTATGTTATGATACCAATGGTTGAATATTCATTGTGACATGGAACCACTTGATCATTTAGGTATAAATTTTCCATCTCTTCATTTTTATATCAGGAATTTCATCATATAATATTCATTTTTCATAGTACTCAACTTTCAAATATAGATTTGAAAATATCATTTTTTTGTAACCCCAATTTTTGAGTTTTGTACCATATATTATGTTCAAGAGATCATATTATTCATGTCACGTCAATCTCTATTCAAATTATGTACCCATTCTCTTTTAGTGCACACATTCCCAATGAATTGTATCTCCCCATTCATTCTGTATCAATCCATATACATTTTAGAAATAGTTAATGCAATGGGAGTGGGGAACCTCTGGAATCCTCATGGAGAGGATTGTGGTTTTTCTTAATGGTCTTACCCTTTGATATTTTCTTGCATTGAATTATACTATTTAATTGCATGTTAAAATAGTTTATCAAGCATTAACTATTATATCCTTATAAGTATAATTTCATTAACCCCATCCTCAGTATCAATTTCATATGTAAGTTCTCTTGGATTGGGAAATTTCAGAATTTGGATTTTAGACTCATTTGTATAAATTTGGATCTTCAACACTCAAAATTTAAACCATTTTCCATAATTCTTCCTCTGAGTATAAATCACTGCATTGTTTTTATACACTTTCTTCATCCACCCTTAGAGGGATATTTATCTTTCCTTAACTTCACACCATGTAGCAGGACATAAATTTTTTACGGAATTCGTTATTAATTTTTCTTTTATAATCTATTTGAGTCACCTTAAAGTTTCTTTCTAGTTATTAGTTATTCACATAACATACATTATTCTAGGTTCATTCACATTATTTCAAAGTGAGATGTTTTTAGTGTAATAAAGGGGTTATTGGTATATGATTTTGTTGATATCCCTATGTTTCCTTTGATACTACAAACCTATTCTTCAATTTATCATGTTTTCTTCAAATATAAGATTTATCATTATATACAACCAGATTTGGGGTTCTCCCTCGGGGTTCCAATTCCTTAACATATTTTTTCTAGCTATAATATCTTTCCTAATTCCTATCATTATCACATATAAAAAATATCCCCATAAATCCATACCTCAGGTCATCATTTCTCTATTTATAAATTGTTACTACTAGAGTTCTAGATTTATCAATAAGCCCAACGGATTATTAACACATACTCATGGTTTATCTGAGTCTTCCATAATAGAATCATTTCATGGATACTTTCTTCTTAGAGAATATTCTTTTATATTTCTCAAAAATATTTTACATATTCACTGATTTAAATATATTTTGTCCTTTACAACATAAAATATATTCAAAATGTTCAAAACAAAAACATGAATACGACAATAAATCCCACAAAAAGAGAACATGGTGTCATCACTTTTTGGATAAGAATTTTCATGTATTTTTCAATAACCTATACGAATTTTACTATTTATAGAACTATTCATGAGTCTCTTTCTCCCATGCATGGGAGAGGGTTCATCATAGCCAATATGATATTTTCACAAACTGCGTGGCCTTTGAGATGAGACAATCAATTCGTGTTTTCCCTCTAAAGTATTTTATTTTCTTTTCATTTCATTATAACCTACTAAGGTATTATCAAATAGTAAATGAAAATCATCCCCCATTTTGAGAATTCATTTGGCATTATATTACACAAATTATTTCGGGATTGACTCTAGCTCTTCAACCAATTGTTGAAAATTCTTATCCATTGGTTTATATTGTGCATTAATTTCAATCATTTTATTAATCCAATCTTCCAATTCCCAAGAGAGGTTATCCATGTCACAAACTGTCCCCTAGGTCATGTTCCATGACTACCCCAATCCCGCCGACGATGGAAAGATTCCCTTTCCGTCCACCATGGCTCAGAGCAATAACCCTCCTCCATAGAGCATTTCCATGGCATGCTGCCGTTGTCAATGTGGCCAGCATCGTCCAAACAACCTTGACCACTGCAGCACTGTCGCGCACTGCCTCTTCTTCGTAGATAGCGGGGTTTGTCTGCCACCTTCTTCGGTCACCAGAGCCACCATGTCGACGAAGTTTCTATGGGCCTTTGGTGAAGCTTCAGAAGTATATTTCCCTAACAACTTCACTGACAAGCCACCTAGGATGCTACCATCACTGCATGGATTCCGGTTTGTCCTTGATACATTGTTTCTTAGTCTCCCATGAGGAAACACAACAAAACCAGGAATAGAAAAGGGTACGTGCCTTTTTTGTTTGTCTCGTGCCCTCCACATTAGCATTATAACAAGGGAAGGATTATTTTGTTATATAAAATCCCATAAAGAAATCCCACATTATCATCCTGCATTAAATAATGAAAAATTCAACAACCCATTGGTCGGTTGATCCATGTTTTTCATAATATTCAAGAATGAGGAAAAGGGGGAATTAAGCACATAACCCCCTACAACAAGTTCTCTAGAAGTATTTGTAGATGAGGAAGGTGTGTCCACTTTCAAGGGTATTACAGATGAAGGAGAATGTTCACATACTTTGGTGATCATCGTCAAAACCTCCAATGGTTGTTGAAGCTCCATTCTACATTGGTGGAAGATGTCACTAACACTTCGTTAGAGGATCCTCTATTCAGTGCCAAAAACCTCTTCCAGTGCTTTGTTTAAATAGATGAAAAAAAGATTAACCCACCACACAATTAATGAGATTCATTAATAAATTTAATTAATGAACATAATAATTCTCCCAATGTATAGGTTGCACAACCAAGTGTAACTGTCAATTAAATGCTCTCACAACCTAGCAGTCCCACCACCACCACTCAATAGTTACATAAAAAGAAATAAAATAACCCATTGAGTTATTTTATTATTTTTTCATAAATTCTAAAATTAACCAATTCATCCAACCCATGATGGTCAAAGTCAAGATTTATTTAAGAAAATCCTAGAGATATGAATTCAATGGTTCCCTCCGATATTTATTCTGATCACCAGTGAAAAATATACAAATCGCTACCCGCACGTTTTCTGAACATACCATAAAAAAGTTCAATAATTATTAATAGTCACATTTGACCCACACTAGTCAAGGTTAGGATCTACCTAAGTGGAACACGCCCTCACGAGCTCAACAGTACTCTCAGATTTCCAAGTAGAGTTATCATTTAAGAGATATAGAATTTAACAATAAAATAATTACTACTTAATTATTTTATTTGTTGACAAAAACTAACCTCCACTTTTGGCCTGCATTAGCCAATGTTGGGATCTACCTAATGAAATCATACCCTCATGAGTTCAATGGTGTTTTTATATTTTTAATATGTGTCACCATTCGTGAGTTATAAGTATTTGAAAAATAATAATTTTATTTAATAATTTTATTTATGGTTATACCATTTTGAAGTATTCTCACTAGAGGACTATGATGACTAAATATAAGTTGCACCTAGGGTAAACCCACCATCTTGAACCCAACAGTGACCTTATATTTCTGATCCAAGAACTCTTTTAAGAGTTATTCAACTTTTTCTGGAAAAATACTCACACAATCTATTTTATGTTTACAAGTTTTCAACGGATTATTTTGGGCACTCTGGGCCTCATAATCACGTGACATCAATTTTCATAAACTTGTAATAATCCCAAATAATTTTAAAAAAATTATATAGAAATTCCAGATCATTACATTCTCTTCAACTTAGGGATTTTCTTCCCTAAAAGCCACAAAAATGGAAAAGTAAGAAAATTGGGGTATTGAGCATGAATCTGAGTCTCCCGCTCCCACATGCTCTCCTACAGATTCTCATACTACCACCGAACATTCACCAGAGGAATCGACTACCCCTAAAGGACACACTCTTGTCCATCCTCTTTCTCAATCGAAAAATCTGTGAATGTCGCCCATCATCAGTGTCCAGCTTTCCCCAGTCGATAACGTGCGATGAATCATGCACATACCTCCTCATCCGTGACACATGGAAAACATCATGCACCTGGTGCATCTGTGGGGGCAGAGCTAGATGGTACACTACCATGACAACTTTGCTAAGAAACTGAAAAGGGTTTGATGAACCTTGGAGATAGCTTACCGCACCGGCCAAATCAATGCAATCCTCATCGGGGTGAGACTCGAAGGAAAACATGATCTTCCTCCTCACACTCCTCGGGTCTCTGTATTCAATCATTATAAGAATTTTTCCTACTCTGTGTAGGCCTCATCTACTCCAAGATGATCTGCACCTTTTCTGTGGTATCCCGTACCAACTCTGGACCCATAAGTGCTGACTCCCCTAGGTCTGTCCAGCATAGAGGTGCTATGCACTGTCGCTCATAAAAGGCTTCAAACGGTTCCATGCCGATGGTGGAGGGATAAATATTTTTTTATACGAACTCCACTAGGGGAAGGTGTTACTCCCATCTGTAGCAACAAATAAGGACACAAACACTAAGATTGTTCTCTAGCGTCTGTATGGTTTTATCCATCTGACTATCTATTTGAAGATGAATGGTAGTGCTCAAGCATGCTGGAACCTATTGCTTAGCGCTCAATTACTGAAAAGTTAGGTATCATGACATGAACTCCCCCACTTCTCTCATCATCCCTATCAACCAGTGCTGACGTCATAGCTCCTCGTATATCTTTTCCACACCAGGATGTACACCAAAGGGGATGTATTGAATTCCCCCAACACCTCCTCCCATAAAGTCACTGGTACCATGGTGTGTCCTCTGAAAAGGTTAATGTGCTCCCCAACTTTTATAAAATCCATCAGTAGCTTGTCCTGAGGATCTCTAAGCATGCCAGGTCTCGAAGTCCACATCCCTAAGCTATGCCTCACGAACTTGCTGATGGAGTGGGGAAGTGATTATCATAGACTAGAGGTAAGTTACCCTATCATTATCAATGAAGGATATATGAAACATGGCTAGCTGCCCTATGAACTCACTTATCAACTATAGACCGGATCTCCTACTGAGCGCATCATCCACCACATACCCCTTCATAGGATTATATAATATCTCGAAGTCATAGTCCTAGTGGAACTACAACCATTACAGTTGTCTCAACTACTAAAAAGCCTATGGGCAACTTTCCATCCACATGAATGTCTACCCTTTTTAATTGATTGTTGTGCCATCGACCCCCAGGTAGTGGGTATTAATTCTCCATGAACACTTGGTTAAAGTGTCAGTAAACCACACATAACCACAAAAACTGGATCTAACATAGCCCTTCATATAAAAGTCTCCCAACTATACTCTCAACTCTCAGAGCTCCATGGGAGCCATCTAATATCCAATTGTTGATATCGGTGCCATCCCTGTGTACAATCCATTTCATAAGTCCCTCTCCCTATAGAGAGGTAATCCTGGAAACATCATTAGAAACGATGTTCCCGCACTCTACCACTATTGTTGGGAACTGAAACTCAAAAAAATATACTTCCATGAGGGTAACACTACCCAACTAAGGAGTGATTGACTGTACCCTCCAATGTAGATGTTTATACTATGCTTTCTAGGTTTCCTTTTTTTTCGACCAAGGAAACCCTCATTCAAATGTTGTAGATATACTATATCCTTTTTTCCTCAACCAGTCAATCTGAGTATGAAATTTGGATGACCATTAATTACCCAAACTAATATTGTAATACCTCGATGCTTCCACCAAGAGATTCCAAATGAAACTCTTGACTCATGTGTCAGATCACACCATGGAATAAGTTTGGATATCGAGTCTCCTCTCAAAGGTATCTCCAGAAGTAAGGGTCATTTTAGCAGTTTAATTGGAAATTATATGTCTTGAACAAGATTTGTGGCAAGAAGAAATGATTAGTACCTATGTCTATTAATATGAAAACTATTAGTAGGCATAGAACGTACCTCGAATCATTACTAGAGCCCTTGGATCTCACTCCTTGACCACATGCAGCTACTCCCTTCTACTATTATCCAGCTCCCTGGGCCTGGTGGTGACCACATTGGGGTGGTGGTTGTAACATGTAGAAATGTACACCACCTCTTGCTTCCCTCCTAGATCCCCTTCTACTTCTATTTCCCTTTAGATTCTTATGTTCCTATCACGTCCACTTACTGAAACATTTTACAAATCTAAGTATCGGAGACTAATGTTATTTTCCTACATTCCCACTGGGGACATTCACTGGAAATATCTACCCAGCCAAATAATTTCCAACCACAACGGATCTCTCTAGCACCCTAATATAAGTAGACAGGAATAAAATAATATTACTATGTCAGATGTCCTAAAACACTTCTCGCTTGGAGGTTAGAGCCTTGAAGAAATTTTAATATCACATTCATCGAGTACCTAGAATGGTTGGTACGCCTCAAAAAATTCTCAATTAATGACATGTCATCCTTTCAAAACTAAAGAATCTCATAGGAACAAAAAACCATTATCTTTTCATCGAAAGACTCACATTATCTGAGGAAGGTTCTCAAGATCTCTCAATGGAAATAGTCACCTCATCTTAATATAGGGGTAATCTAAACCCTACCATCGACCTACTGAGCCACATATAATGCTCACTACCAGGACCACCATCTGATCTAATGGTGCTCGGGATAGCGGGAAACTAGATCACCACCTCAATCTAGTCCTTAGCTTCCTGTTAGTCAGGATCACCTCAGAACCTGAGGGGTATCTATCAATGAAACTCGTGTAAGGAATTGAGACTATATGTAGTTCCAGTTATAACTACAGAACAATGGGAAGTCATATCATAGTGACACTTCTTGAAGGTACCATCTCAGGAAAAAATCCTTGTACTTAAGCCCCATCACACTATGGACCAACCTAGTGGTCACACATTTGAATCCTGACTGGTTAATTGCGTGGAGTCATCTTGAGAGTGAATCAAGATGAACAATAATCAATATGTTATGCATGGTGAGCTGACTCCAAGAGATCCAAAGAAAAACAGAATTTTCAAAACACACACAAATAGAGTTTTTGTTTACCAAGTCAGAAATCAGAATTTAGGGTCCTAGTGTATGGATATGTCGGCCACCAAAGCAACACTAGACTCTCCAAACTGAGACCTAAGATTAATAAACTTAACATTATTGCTCCATTGAAAACAATGACTCTTAGTTCTTCTGGTAGAACTGAAATCCTCTGATACCACTTTTTCATGTCCTGTCCTTGAGGGCCTATGCCGTGACTACCCCAAGCCCATATTCCATATGCTAGAGGTTGGTGACTTGCACCGGGATGGAATATAAATAAAATGGAAGGAATTGCCTCAAAAACTTGTACACAAATAGATAGGGCACACAATGCACAAGTAAACACAATGGAAGAATAAAGGTACAACCACAACTAAAAACCAACATTGAGTATAAAAGAGATCACTGAAAGTAATGGGGCTAGAATACCTACCTAACTGAAATGCAAGTTTAGAAAAAAGGGAAAATATCTCATAAGGTCATCTTCCATGGTATATACCTAATGGGTAGGCACAACTTGTCACCACAACCCTCCATGTCTTCCGGTCACCTCCATACACCATCTGTTAATCACCTCTGAGCATCATGAAACCCTAACTCTTCAAGTCTCAGTCTATTTGTCTATCATATTCACAATACACAAAATGGTGTGGGTTAAGCCCTTGTAGGGGTGAGTATAACAACACCCAGTAGGGACCCAAAGATCCCCAATAGTCTCCCAGAATTCGACCGAGTAAAATCCACAAAGCATGATCTCAATCCCAAAGCACAAATAAAAAGACAGCTCACACCAGGTATAAATTAAGTATAGAATTAAGGATATTTAGTCATAAAGCTGGACCATCTTATTCTATCATGAGGATCTGCTACTGACCCACATAGGATCACTCAGTGCTGATCCACACAGGATCGCTCAGTGCTGATCCAAATAGGATTTCATGGTGTAGATCTACACAAGATCACTCTGTGATGATTCACAGTGGATCGATATTCATTCTTCATGTCTCATCCAGCCACTAGATTCCCGCACAAAGCATTCATGATTCAAGGAGGACCCGCTCCTCAATCCATCAGTCATATTTCAATATGAATGATGTCCCATGAATATGTATCCAAATGAACCACCATGTCATAATGGTTCCATCACAATGAACTATGCATCAATCGGATGCCCAGTCTTTATGTTTTTGGCATTTTAGTGCTGAGGGACCAGTTTGATTTTGGTACGATCCAACCTGGACAAACTCCAATATTCTCTATAACACAAATGGAGTATCTAAAATGGATAGCTCGTCCTAAGGGGTCTGGTGCCACAGACGGTTCATAAAATAGAAGTTTGGTTTAGTAGATACACCCATTTATGCGTAACTATGCAGAAAAGGGTCCAGGTCCGGTCCAACCAAGTCGGACCGACCTGACTCAACCCACTGACTGGGCATGGAGGTCCTCTACCCTTCCCAAATAGTCTAGCCGTTCATGTTTTTAATGTGGCAGGGTCGGATGGCACCACACCACTTGTCCGGTCTACTCGGACTGATCACCCACGGGACGCGCGGGGTGCGGGTCCGCCCTCCACCACGACTTGAAGCTGCAACCTTCATAAATAGCATGCTGCTATGGTGCACTGCCGTGGCACACTTCCACAGCTCCCAAACATGGCACACTACCTAGTGATAAAGAGGTCAATGATCACCGACTGCCCTTTCCGTCTACTACGTCTCAGAGCTGCAACCCCGGTGTGTTGCTGTGCCACACTTCCATTGTCAACGCGGCTGATGTCAACCGCCTTCCCTTGTCTGGCACAACACCTTCGGGTTCTACCTCTTCCTCGGGGCCGACGGGTGCCGGCCGCCGGCTTCTCCGGTCACCGGTGCCGCTGCGGAGCCAATGCTTCCACAGGCCTCTCGTGAATTTCCAGAGGTCTATTTCCTCTACCTATTATGACCATGGGCCACTTGGGATGCTTCCATCATTGAGTGGCTTCTATTTTGGCCTTTTTGCATTGTTTCTTGGTCACACACATGGAATCACAACCAATCAGAAAAGGGCGGAGGGTTTGTACCTTGTTCATTCGGCCCACGCCCTCCGTATTAGCATTATAATATGGAAGGATTATTTAATTATAGAAACTCTCATAAAAAACCCCACATTATCCTCCCACATTAATGAACTAAACATAGATCAACCCATTGGTCGGTTGATCTGTGTTTTTCATAATATTCAGGAATGGGAAAAATGGAGGAATTAAGCACATAACTCCCTACCTCATGTTCATTGGAAGTCGTTGCAGATGAGGAAGGAGTGTCCATGTTCAAGGGTGTTGCAGATGAAGGAGAAGGCTCATGTCCTTTGGAGCTCATCTTAGAATCCTCTAACAGTCATTGATGCTCTATTCTTCATTGGTGGAAGAGGTCATTGGATCTTTTTCCGAGGTTCCTCTCTTCAGTTTCAAAAAACCCTAACCGAGCTTTGTTTAAATAGATGAAAAGTGGAGATCAAACCACTGAAAAATTTATGAGGTTCATTAATAAATTTAATTAATGAACCTATTAATTATCTCAATGGTGTGGTTACAAAACCAAGTGTAACCAGCCATTAAATATTCTGGTAACCCAATAGTCCTGCCACCGCCACTCAACAGTTACAAAGAATGAAAAATAAATCATTGAGTTATATTATTATTTTTTTGTAATGTCCTAAAATTAACTTTTTCTTCTAACCATTTTCTGTGGAAGTTAAGATTTTATTATGATAATCTTGAAACTATAGATTCAACAACTCCGTCGCATTTTATTTCATGCACTAGTTTAATGGATAGAAATATTCTCCCGCACGTTTACTGAACGTACATTAAAAAAATTTAAAAATTATTAACAATCACCCTCAAGCCATGCCATTCGAGATTAGAATCTGCCTAAGGGGAACATGCCCTCACGAGCTCAAATGTACTCTTATATTTCCAATCTAAGTTACCATTTAGGATTTATAGAATTTAACAGTAAAATAATTGTTAATTATTTTTTTGACGTCCAAAAACTAACTTCCACAATTGGCCTATGTTGGCCAATGTTAAGATTTTATAAAGAAAGAATACCCTCATGAGTTTAGTGGTGGTCTTATATTTTTAATCTTAGTAACTATTCATTAGTAATATGAATTTGAAAAATAAAATAATTTTATTTGATTATTTTATTTACGCTTATTCCATTTTTGGGTTTTCTCTTTGGAGGCCAGTACCAACTAAACTTAAGTGGTTCCTAGGGTAAACCTGCCATTCTGAACACAATGGATCCAATATATTTCTGATCTGGGCATCTATTAAAGAGTTATTCAATGTTTTTGGGAAAACTAATCACGTGAAAAATTTTATGATTAAAATTTTCAACATATCATTTTGGGCGCTCAAGGCCTCAGAATCATGTGCCGTCAATTTCCACAGACTCTTAATAATCCCAAATAATTTTAAAAAAATTATATGGGAATTCTGGGTCTTTACAATCCATCATGTCATATTTTTTCCTTTATTTAATAATATTTCTAACCAATAGAGTCATTTCCACATGAATTATTATATTTTATCCCATGGTTCTCTTGAACCAGTTCAAATAGATGTGTAGCAGGATCATCATTTTGGGATTTAAAATTTTGAATTTATAATATGTTCATATTCATTCAATTTTCAATATCTTTGAGTTTTTTTATCATTAAAGATATCTTTTTTAGTTCTTCAGCAAAAGAATCATTCCATTACTCACATCAGTAGCCACTTCAACAAGTATTTTATTTAAACATTTTACATTTTTTACTTTAATTTCCAATACACGGATCCAAATATATTTAAATTTATTTTCTTCAACGAATTTTTGATCCAATTACTTTGTCTCAAGGAAAAATTATAATTTTTTCATTATTGTAAACTTTTATCAAAATTAGTTGCATCATCACTTGGAATTTGTGTTTCTTCACTCATTCATGTGGAAAATTTGAATGACTAAATATTTTCGTTATATGATTCATCCAAATCTATCCATATTACATTATTATTTTCCTTCAACTGAATCACACTATTTCTATAGACACTTACACATTGAAGAATTCTACTAGACTTCTTATTATTCATTGACATTCTTCCCTTTAACATGGAACAATGAGATATGAGAAAACTTGATAATAAGTTCCAACATTGTAATGAACCAATTTATAAAAACAACATATTATAATATAAACGTATTCTCTAATACCAATTGTTAGTCCTCAAAGGGTCTTAGATTCCTTGAGAGGGGGGTTTGGGGTGAATCAAGGTATATATATTCTTTTCAAAATTATTCCTTCCTCATTAGATCATTACCTATTTATTATAAGGGTCACTTTTTTTATCGTTCATTTTTATATTGATATTATCCTCCACAACATTATCTGATAATGATGCGTAGAAATTAAAATAAGAAACAAAACATAAGAAAATTGATAGTTTTACTTGTTTCACCATCACAGGGCTACCACCAAGGAGCATAAAATGTAAATGTATTGATCTACCAAACCCACTAAATATCACTACCAATACAAGGTTTGTGCTAGATCACTTATATAACTATGCTCACTACCTCAAAAGATTTTGGGAAGGATCATAGAACCTCATGGGTAATTACCTGGATATTTCTTATGATGGATCACTACCAGTGTGTTCATACACATTTTGTGGACATATAGGTACCTTATTTAGAAATATTGAACACATTTACAATTTTAGGAAGATGCACTATTGATGAAAATTCTAGTATTATAGTTTATTTACATGAAAAAACATGGAAGAAACACATTAACATTCCAAAAAACTAGAATATAATTCTATTTATCGTACAAAAATCAATTAACTCCTCTTTATCTCACAAAAGATATTCAAGTGATTCTAATTCTTCCTTTTACATCCTTGAATGTTGTTGGGAATAAACTCCTTCTGAAAATATAGTTTGATGGAGTAGATCCTCTATATTCTCTTTCTTATTATTTTTCATTTTGAATATAAATTTCATGAAATATTTTAGTGCATTTGAGAACTAAAGTAGACACTTTTTTAACTCCATTTTCTACATAGTGCAAGAGATTCATAAAACACAGTTGCTTCGTAGACTGCCTTCACTTCGTGGACCACCATTTCTACAGAGATAGATAACACCTTGAAATCCCATTTTATATTATGAGTGAAAATGAACTACAAAAAACCTCCATAAAATTACATTCCATTATGGGTTACCTCTATTGGAATCTCAACTCCCTCCATGAACTCCACTCCTTCATGAACAACTTCCTTCATGGAAACATTAGAGGAATACCTCCTTCATAGTCTAATTTTAGACTCGGTCAAACTCATTGAGAGAAAATACTCTATAATGAACTTTTATCACATTAATGACATGATTAGGGGTCCTTTATATAGGCAATTAAATCTCAAAAAATATACTAATAAAAATTATAGTGAAATGTTTTGCAACCTATCTATCAATTCATATTGCAATTGCTCTGTGGTTTGCACAAAGTATTTATTCATTTTCATCCCCCTCTATAACAATTTCCTCCCCTGAAAACAAAGATCCTCTTGGGAGGTGATATTTATATGTGGTTTTCATAGAACATTACCCTTTTGGCATGATTCATTGACCACTTTTTTTTGTATGTGATGAACTCCCATCAGTACTTCCTTTGTGGGTTCACGTAACATTGCCTTATAGTCTGTGAACTCCATTAGATAATTTGATTTCTATGAGATCCATTATATCAGCATCAGTCTAGGAACTCCATTATATTCCCCATGGATCGACCCAAATTCAATGCGGGAATCCTTCCTTTTCCATATATAAAATAAAAAATTTGAGGCCAAATAATTTGGAAAAGACTAGGAAAGAATGACACTATCATAAAATTTTATTTCACCACAACAATGATGGAATGTTGTAAACTATATTTTTCAATAAAAAAACCTAGAAACAATGAAATGAAGCATTTAGGGGTTTTCTCCAACATCCACATACTCTATCCTAGTAAGGTAACCAAGAATTTATATCAGGTCACCTTCCCTAATCATTACCTACATCCCTAAAGCCTTTCATAGTACAGAAAGGTGTCGCTAGAAAAGTGTCAGATATACTCAGTTAGAGACAACCAACAGTTTTTAATTTCATCAATTCCATGAGTAGATAATAAACCATGTGTAGATAATAGTAAATGTAATAAATGAAATGTCTAATTGAATAACCAAAATAGGTCCTGGTTCCCATGGAACACCCATCCTATTCCACCTATATTGGACTTAGCTGGATTGTTATAAAAAGAAATTTAGTCATGATTTAATTTATAATAATTTCTTGTGAATTTTATTGTAGGCCAAGAATCCCCCATGAATCATATATGAGAAATATATGCATAATAACGTCATCATAAAAAGTAATGATATGACTGAATCCAATCATGTTATTTGTCCTTGTAGTCACATCATATCATTAATTTATTATGATTATATATTACATGATCCTATCCTTGGTTTTCTTAATGTGTAACATAGGTATCTCTCCAATGAAAACATAAACTCATAACCTTATAGGACCATCCTGATAATTCATTATAGTAACCCTTGTATCACTCTCGGTATGTTATAAATCCACCACCCTCTAAGTGCATCCTTGGTAGTCCAAAATGGGATCTGAAGTGACACTCATGTCATATATAATTATCTTCCCTCTGATTTCATCATTAGATATCCATATAAGGAGTATATGCATCACTTATGGCATACATAATGATCTTCCCTATGTGTTCGCCTTTGGTAGTCCACAAGGCCAGTCCAAGTATCACTCATGAAACATATAATACAACTTCCATGTGAGTCTATCCATTAAATTAATATAAAGTCCCATGTGTCACCCAAGAAATATGATTATTACATTTAAAATTTATTTAATTAAATTTAACTTATGGTTCTGTTCAAAGAGTTCGGAGTTGGAACCCATATATCACTCTCAACATGGAAAAATGAATTCTCATGGGACCTATGTATAACAAAGCCATTTAAATTCACATTTAATTCAATTGGTCATCAAATTTATATAAGTAATTAATTTACCTTAGAATGTGGTTCAAAACATTACCTAGGATAATAAGGCTTAGAATCTCATGAATACTCTCATTTATCTTAATTGCAGATTTCTGTTTTAAAAAAAATATCATGCCAAAGCTAGAAGTGATAATGGAAAAGGGTATAAAGAAATGGTATTCCATTCCCTCTTATTTTAGTTCAATTTACATTTCACTCATTTCATTAAACATCCCAAAATAATGTTGTAAAATAAAACACCATAATTGGTGAATTAAATTCATAGGCCTCTAAATGTTTTTTTATTTAATTAGAAACACACCTAATATATTGTTCAATTCAATGTTCATAACCTCTTAACATTTATATAAATGGGTCCCATGAGTTATATAATTCAATTATATAAATTAAATTTAAGAATAAAACTTCTTAACTAGTGTTGTTTGGAAAATATAGTGCACAACACAATGACGTAATACATAAACACAAAGAATTTAATGGAAAACTACAATACCACCTACATTATCTTGTTATTTGACTCCTTTTCCATTATTGATCACTAATATTTGATAGAAAGGAAGAAATCAATTAAAAATAAAAAATCCCCCAAAAATGGTCATATTAGATCACACCAATCTAATTACATTTCTAGGACGATAAACAATGAATGTTTCGAGAGAAATTAAGATCTTAAAAGTGTGAATCCAACAAGACAGACAAAAAGTGATTCAGATTTTTTTATTGAGGAGATATCTTAATTCTTAGCATTAGGTGGAAGGAGATCTCTCCAAGGGTGAATAGTTTTCTGAGTGTGATAGGGGCATAAAAAGAACGGATACCCCTTTAATGGAAAAGATGGAAAATAGTTATTTCACATATTTTTAAGGGTCAAATGGTTTGGTCATATGGTTATTAATACCATGTGCCAACCATGCACCATGCACTGTGCCAAGAAACCCATCACATGTGTTAGGTGCACAATTTGACTAAGCATGCCCAGCCTTTACAAAAAACCTATGTAAGGAGGTTAGCCACACAAGAATAACCATGTAGGAAAGGATGGATAGTTATATCAAACCTTGTGGACTAGAAAGGGTAGTGAACCACCTCATTTGGTTTAAACTAACAGTGAGGACTAGGAAACATTGTTCCTTCTATATGTAAAGACCACTTGTTTATTACAATATGAAAACCATAGAGCTCTTTACAAGCCCTCGATACCCTTGAAACTACCATGATATGATTATGTAATTCCATTGGGACCAGACATAAAATAATTCACTAAAATTAAAATGTTATGTACCTCAAATGAATGTCTATTTCTTATATTATTCACCCTTAAAGTAACACATCCTCATGTTTTCCTTCCATGGGTGGTAAATCATCATTGTAGAATAAATCTAGCCACTGGTCACGTACATCGACCTCCCACTCTGATGTATCATCCTATGCATGGGTATACGACAATAACACCCGTAAAAGAGGGACATATCAGCCTCATAGAACATTCATTACTTGATCAATAATATGGATAGGATGAACCTTAAATTATTAATAAAATTCCATTTAAACCTCCTTGGGATGAAGAATATGAGTAATGTCTTAATAATATTGGTGAAGCTGAGATACATAGAAGATGTCATGAATTTCCTAGTACATCTGAGGAAATTGAAACTAATAATCTACAAGCCTGATAGTCTTTATAATCTTAAAGGGCCCATCATTAAAAGGTGCTAACATACCTTTAATTCAAATCAATTTATTCCTTAGTCTAATTTAAACACATAAAAAACCCAGGTCCCCATCATGAACTCTATTTGTTGATGAAAATGATCAGCATACGACTTCTTCATAGACTGAGCTATATACATATTCTTCTTAATAAGTTGAACCATCACTGATGTTTCCTAAACGAGATGAAGACCTAGTAATGATGCCTCTCAAATATCTAACTAGTAAAATGGTGGACAAAACGATCTACTATATAGCGATTCATAAGGATCCATCTATATGGTCTCTTGAAAGATTTTATTATAATTGAACTCAATGAGAGTTTAGTGTTTCTAACAAGAACCAACAAAACTAAGGATGAATTTTAAGAGAAATACCTCTAAAACCTATATCATATTAATGGATTGACCATTGGTTTTTTGGTGACAAGATGAACTCAGAAGGACCTGTGAAACAATTACTCTATGAAAAACGTACCAGAAACATGTTGTAATGAAATGTATACTATCTGATATGATAAAACCTAGAGGTGTATAATCTTGAAATTTTAGGGTCTCCTAAGATTATATACTAAAAAGGTCTCCCAAATAGGTTGAAAAGGGGAAACATTTTTCTACCTATCTATGATGACCGTTATGGCATCACTGCCCCGAGGATATCTAGGAAATCCCATCACAAAATCCATGATGAATTCACCACACTTCCACTCAAGAATAGGTAATGAATATAATATACCCACTGGTTATTGGTGTTCTTCCATCCCCAAATGATAGGTGGAACACCATTTAATAAACCTTAACATCTCCCATTTCATCCCTGACAACCCGTATTTTGGGTATAAGTTACAATTCATCATGATAAGATAAATAATTATAGAAAAAATAGACGTATCTACTATAACATCAACTCCTCTTAGATGTTTTTTGGAACTATGAAGAATCAATGAATTCAAAAGATATCATCCTCATTAAAAATCAAAACTAACAGAAATTCATCACCTATAACTCTCTACCATAGATCCAAACCCATATAATCTGATTGTTGCCTCATCTTTACTATCTCTAGAAGAGAATAGTTCATTGATAATTATGAAAGTATTGACTATGAAATATAGTCCTAAAACATCACGTTCTTATGAAAAATAGGTCCATAATATTCCACTCAACAATAGAATCCTAAAATTCCCATTATTTTGTCTTCGTACATAGTGCATTGGAAACTTCATTTCCCTTTTTAGGGGAATTGGAAAGCTCGATGTCAAGAGACTAAAGCTATTTTACCCACATTCATTTCAAAATATTCAAGTCACACTATGTAAAGATGTACTATGGGATTTTGTGGTTTATCTACACTATAAAACAATTTCCGTTTAAGTAGTGCCTCCAATAACTTATGGTTTGAAAAATAGCAACTAACTTATGTTCATGTGTTGAGTAGTTCCTCTCATGTTGCCTCAACTAAAGAGCCCCATACTCCAAAAATCTATCCTACTACAACATAAATTATCCAAGAAAAATTATTGATGCATCACAGTAAAACATATATCTTTTTACCATCTCTAGAATAATCATGATTGACCCGAAATTTAGTCCAACATTCAGCTTATATGTCTCACATACTTCTGGAAAATTTAACTTTACACCCATCTTAGTGAATCCCATAATATATTCCTCTATGTGTGAAAATTACTTAATAATGTAACATTAATAAACATATTTACTCAATAAACTATGTATATAAAATATGTTTGTGGGATGATATCAGGATACTACATCTCTCACCTTCTTTAGGTCAACTGATACTCTTCTCTTGGAGATAATGTGACCTAAGAAGAGATATTTATCCATACAATGTGGTTATTTTTGATAATATAATATAACTAATTATCCCACAGAGTATTCAATATGATCTCAATATGTTTTTCATAATCATTTCATGTGTGAGAATACACCAAGATATCATCCATGGAGACCACCACAAATAAATCTAAGATTATATTATGGACCCAATTATATCACATCCTCTTATCAATATTAGAGGAAACTCTTTCTCCCGGGAGCTGGTCGAATAGGTTCTCTATACAAGGAAATTGATAATGGTTCTTAAATATAAGCTGGTTTGACCAATGGTAATCCATGTAGATACAAAGGGAAATGTCATCCTTCTCTATGAAAAGTACTAGTGAACTCCATGGTGAAGAAAAAGGTTGTATAAAAACAATATCATTGAATTCATTCATATTCCTCTTGAGCTCCTAATACTTTGTAGTATCCATCCTATAAGGAGGAATGTATACAAGTGTATCTCATAGAACTAGGTCCACTAAAAATTGTACCTCCCTCTATGGATTTATTCCTAAAATATTTTCAAAGAAAAAATTCCTAAAATGACATACCACTAGAGGGAAATCCACCTAACACATTCCCTGATCATCTAGATAAAAGATAGAAATATTTTCGTTCATCCTTCCTAGCCTGTAATGATTGGGTCCAGCCTAGATTGCCTGAACATCCAACTCACAAATGTGAATAAAATTCCCACCCACTATTGATGTGAAATTCACACTTCGGTTATATGAGTGAACATAACCATGATAGAGAATCAACCATCCCATTCCAATAATGCTATTAAACCATATAATCTTGATGGAAAATAGGTCCCATATGAAGAAACACCGACATATTTTAGGGGGACACTCCATGTACTGGAGTACACTCTTCCATTGAATTCATAATGGAGTATCAGGTTTTATCATTCCATAAGAAAATTGAACACCATTTTCAAGGATCTATACCACTATAACAGAAATAAATGAGTGGAAATATCCTATTCAGAAAATATCAGATACTAATGTAAAGGATATTTGAGTAGTACCTCTCATCATAGAAGTTACCAAACTATTCTCCTCATGTATCAACTACACTTCACACATCTGGCGTAGTTTGTAGCATTGATATTTAACCAGGATACCCTGAAGAAGATTTATATTCTAGAACTATAAATATGGTTTCCTGATATCTCATCCATGAACACCACCTCAACCAAATCGGAAAATCACACTTTAGCACCCTGCCTGAAGAGAAGCTGCTAACGCCACTCCTGAATGCAGAGTCAATATATACCATCTATCTCTATCCTTTGGAGAAAAATATCTATAAAATAATTAAATATGACCCATCAGGTCACAAGAATATAATTTTACTAGTTCCCTAGTACAATGGGGTATTATTTCCCATTATACCGCATTGAAGGAACCTCACCTAGCTACTTGTGTTCGCACCCTGGATAACAGTGCCACTATGTGGAAGCTTCAATAAATGCTTCATGTTGTTGTTCAATGTAGTTCCATATCTATGTACCGAACCACCCAATCCCACATAACCATCCTGTCTCAATTTATGCTTAGTGATATGTTTTTTTTCACTATCACAGATATGGTAGTAAGAAAAGACAAATTTATATGTGATAATATATCAAACCTAATAACATAAATAACTTTTCTACCATTGGATAACTCTTCCCCTAAAAAAATGTGTGAAGAACTGGAGATCTATGAAATAGGTTGAATAGTCCATTACTGATAAGGTTCCCTAATTAAAGTACATAAACATTATGGATCTATCGGCCCTCAATGTATTGGGATATAAATAATCATAGAAGGCCATCTAAAAATCCCTCCATGTAATATCATGATAATGACCCATCTGGGTAATACCATCCCACTATCTCTTGGAATAATCTTGAAGCATATACATAATGATATACACTCTCCTCTTGATAGGTGTCTCAGGATGCTCAAAATGAAACAACATGGCTTCGAACAATGACTCTACATCCAGTGGACCGCCATCCACTGAAAATGTGAGTGGCTGATTCTATTGAAACTCACACATCAACTCTTCCATATTCAAGGACGATCTCAAGGATCACTGTTTGTTATGGATTAATTATTGGAAAACATATAGAAATAGGGCATCAATACCCTTATCAAGTGTATTTGGAGGTTCTTCAAGTGGATAACAGTAGTTTTTACTAGGAACCCTGGTCCAACCACCTACAAAGAATGGTTATAACAACCCTCTTGGTGCACGAATCAAGGTATTGATGGTGGAATGTCTATAAAAATAAAAAACTCACACCTTAATATATTATTTAATAATCACCATAATGATAGATTTATTAATAGGATAAGTACAAGACTCCTTGTATACGAGTCAGACCCCTCCTATTACTCTCAAATCTAGGTCTGGGTGATGTAAAATATATAAGAAAAGTAAGAGACACTACCTAATACCCACTATTTAGGTTGGGTAATGGTCAATTTATCTACTATAAGTCAGAAATCCTGCTATACAGAGTGTCAATTGCAATTTATAGAAGAAAATACCCTTTATGTGGCAATTTTCATCCATATATAATAATAAATTATTAATCTAATATTTCAAGTACTTTTAAAATTATACTCATTTATATAAGAACATTTTTAAATGGATAAATTAAATAGATCAAGAACTACAATTTATAAATGGTTATAAACAACATAAATTGAAATATGGATTCTATTTAATCAAAAACAATTTTTACGTAATCTTTGAATGAAATTATAGAACAATTTCATAGACATAGTAAAGAAGGTACTGAAACATATTACATGTAAAGAATGTAAAAATATAAACACAGAATGACATATGAGGGACATTTAAATCCTCAGGTGCCTATAATGACGCATAAAAAACACATCCATTCCTATTAGCATAGGGTAAAATAAAAAATCATAAGGAACATCAAACATAAATTGATTCACCGAATGTCCAAACCCAGGATAGTAAAACAAGAAAAATCTAAATCAAAATTTATCATCCTAGGTAATTTTGATTTATATTTTACATGGGTTAAAAACCCCTTGGAACAGGAACATAGCCAAATCTTAGAAAAAAAATCATGTTTAACATTTCTACCATAACAATTATTAAGGCCATAAATTAAAAGAATAAAACACCTATGTTACCAATTTGTGACTTTTTGATCCCGGTTCACTCTGAATTAATTTAACATGGTTAGAAACATGACCTCATGTTCAACCCCTCTACATCAAAGTTATCTAACTAGTAGTGAGGAACCATATTGGAATAGTATATAGACTATTCCCTCAAGATTAGAGTGTTTAAAATTGGTGTAATCATATCAATCAATAGATAAAGAATAAAATATAACTGATCTACAGAAGATTAATAATTACTCATAACAATAACCATGTAATAACAACCATAAAAATCAAATAAAAATGATATCCATTGCATTATATAGAAAAATAAAAATATAGGGATTAATGAAAAAAATCATGTACAACATTATATATAAAATAATTGACCAAGGCTATCTCTAGAATCATTTTAAGAATAAGCTTAGTCTTCCGCCTCCCATACTCCATCCTAGCATGGTAATCAAAAATCCATTGTAGATTTATTTCCCTTGCCCGAGCCTTCATACATGATGTCTGTCTAGGTACCCAATGGAGACATAAAAAGGATATTAGAGGCAATCAATAATCCATGGTAACTGGTGTCAAATACCATCATGTCTATGAGTAAAAAATAAATATTCTGCAGATAGAAAAAACATGTTGTAAATGAAATTCGGTAAATAAATAAATTTCATTGGTCTGGGGTTAAATGGAATGCTCGCCCGCTAGTACCAGCTTCAGCCTTTACTAGAATGTATTTGAATATGCAGTCAGTCATTTTTGAAATCATAATAAATTCTCAGGACTATTATCATATCCCAAGCATCTCCCAGGAGTCATGCTTGTGAATGATATAAATAATAAGGTCATCATAAAAATAAAGACACTGAATGATTCCAAGATCTTTTTGGATTGACATTAATCTCATATAGTTAATTAAATATGATTTCAAGTAACTAGAGCACATCCTTGACATTCATAATATGGAACCCAGATAACATTCCAAGACTAAGGTGAACTCATCACCTTAAAAAAATCCTACAAGTTACTAATAGGAACCATGGTATTTCTATATGTTTGGTATAAAGTCACCATCCTTTGTGTTTTTCCATGGTCGTCCCCAAAGGGTACCTAAGTGAAACTCATGGATTATATAATTATATTCTATCTGGTTATGTTCATTTAAATCCACTTTGGGAGTCTTATCGTCACTTATGGAATATATAATGATCATCCCTTGGAGTTAGCCCTTTGTAGTCGTCAAGGGGAGTCCTAGTATCACTCGAGGAACATATAATCCAACTTTATGTGAGTCCATCCATGTTGTTCATATAAGAACCCATGTGTCACTAATGGTTCATGATAATTACATTTAAAATCCATTTAATTAAAGAATTATGATGAGTTTGTTTATAATGTTCTGATTCGTATCCCATATATCACTCTCAATATGTAATTATGAATGGGCATAGGCCCAAATCCCAACAATATAATTAAAATCACATTTAATTTAATTTTATATTGTGTTTATATAAGAAATTAACTAACCTTGGAAGGTAGATCAGATCATATCATTGGCTTAGAAGGCCTCAAATAACATGAATCCTCTTATTCATCTTAAATGGGAATATTGGTTTGAATGAACATCTCGATCCTAAGTGAGTAGGGATAATGGTTAATTGTATAAGTACATGGTATTCGATTCCCTCTTAATTTAATTTGATTTACATGCCAGTAATTTCATTTAACATCCCAAAATAAAGGGGTTAAATAACACACCTAAAGAGGTGAACCAAATTCATAGGCCACCCCATGGAAATTTTATCTAATTAGAAACAAGACCAAGGGGTAGTTTCATTAACAGTCCTTAAACCTCAAAATATATATGTGTGTGTATGTGTGTGTGTCTCGTGAGTCATATAGATCAATACTATTCATTTAATTTAAGAATAAAATAACATTACAAGCATCACTCAGAAAATATGAATCACATCACAGTGACATAATACATAAACCCCATGAAATTAAGGGAAAATAAAAAAACCGCATACTTTAGAATGGTATTCTTCTCCATGTCTGTTCTTGACAACTAATCTGGACTAGAATGGAAGAAATTGACTAAAATAAAAAATGTCTTAAAAAATGAACATATTTTCTCTCATAAAAATAACTCTATCAATAGGATGATAACTGAAGAAAAGTTTAGGTGGAGTAAATATCACATTTGTGCACATCCAAATAGGGAAACAATAAGAGATTCAGAGTTTTTATGGAGGATATATAGCAGTACCTATCTTTATAAAAAAGGAGATCTCTCTAAGGGTGAGGATGCTATTGCGCCTGAGCGGGGAAATAAAATAAAGGTTTAACCCTTCAAGGAGAAGGAGGTTAAAATTGAAATTTTCTCACTTTTTAAGGGTCTCATGGATATACTATACATTTGGATAAACCGTGCACCAACCATGTTTTATTCATAGCCTTAAGATACCCCTCACATGGGCTATGTGCCTAGTTTGACTATCCATGTACAGACTATGAAAACCCCCTATGAAAGGAGGTTTGCATCAATTTCATTTCCATGTTTCATAAGAGTCATGGTCAGAATAGAATTTGTGGCCCCAGATAGAGCACAAGACCACCCTGTATGGTTTAAACTAACAGTACGTACTGGGTGCTATTGTTTCTATTAACTGTGCGGCCTAGTTATTTCTCTCAAACTCTAATGGTTCAGGCTCCATACATAGCCCCTGAAACCCTTGAAAATCTTATAAACTCATTAGGAATTTCTATTGAGAAAAAAATTAAAGGATTAATAGAAATTAGAATTTTACATGACTAAAATAAAATTCAGGTTCTTACACCACCGATGAACAAAATTTGGGCTTGGGATGACCTCTCGAGTAACCTTTTTGGGCTTCAGATAACTACCTTTGTACTCTCTTTTGGGTCTGGACTGAAAACCCATATACCCTTTATGATTATAAAAAATTAATTATTACCCAATTATTCTGATGATTTTAATGGAACCACCCATCAAATAATCATAATATACTCATATATATGGAATAATATAATAAAAACATTTATCATTTTATTATAGATTAACATAGAAAAAAGGGTTTCATCAATACTTTATAATCATAATAATAAACCATCTAGAGAATGAATAAAGTTTGTATAAGTGGATTATATACCTAGTGAAGGAGAAGTTACATCAATGGATGTATTAATAGATTAATATTCATTTAAGAGACCACTAGAACATTTCTTGAGGAAAAGTCCATTTTCTTTTGAAATAGCGTAATCAATATATAGAAATTTCTAAAATATTTTTAGATTAATTTTTTTAGAAAAAGAAAATATAAACTTTTAAAAGATAAATCATGTTAAATAATAATCCTGACATTTTAAAAGTTCTTCATATAGTAAAAATTGAAAGCAATTATTCCTTTAACATCATCAGATAAAAAGTGCCATATTCAAAAAATGAGAAGAATATTTTTTAAAACTTTTTATATAAAGTAAAACATGGGTAAAAATTATATTAATAAATCACTGGAGAAGACAAAAAACAACCATTAAATAATTTTAAATAAAATATGGACATGGAAAAAAAGTATTCCCGACTGAATAGAAAAAAGGTCAATTTTACCTTAACCCATAATTTCATACATATGATTACATAGATAGATAAAATGAAATAAAAACTTATTATTTCAAAAAAAAATATATAATAAGAAAATATAAAATATTTTTTAAAGATAATCATATAATTTCATCATCATGAACCTAATCATAAACAATCTTAATAGATAGTTAGATTGTAACTTGAAACGTTCACCACTTTGGAAACTATTAAACCATACACCCCTTAAAAGAAATAAATTTAATTGAAACGTTAAATACCATTAATATAAAACTATTCAGGATATAACATATCAAATAGGTAGTATATACACCACATGAATGAAATAAGTAGTGATTATGGAATTTTTCTTACAAAAACAAAAGTGATATGAGAATATCTATCCCCAAGTTTTAATTGATTCATATGTGATTTTAACCTTTAGTATAATAAATTTAATTTAATTATCATTCTATAAAATATCAATATCCAAAATTATTATACCATAAATTGTTTACATATAACATTTTATCACCCATTCATTAACAGTCTTTTATTATCTTCATCATTTTGAGTGCTGACTAAATTTTTCATGTATTTTTTTATATAGAAGTTATTATAATTTCATATCTAATATGGTGAAATATTATAAAAATGATAACCATTATATAAAAATAATATATATATATATTATACATATTATAGTAGTTTAAAAATGACAAAAAATTGATAAATGATTTACATTGTTCATGGAGATAATAGTCTGTACGTGCGCATGAACGATGTATTTATTTTTAATGAAATGAATGAAATTAATATAAATAGTATTTTATCACTACATAAAATTTATAATACCATAAATTTCATATAAATTTTATAAATCCTTCAGAATATCCTTCAATGGATTGTAGCGATGGAAAATAAATCTTATATCTATGTGGGGGTGGTGGTCCACACATATGCATGAGTGATACTTTCATTTCCCATTTGATGTAAAATAAGTGGAAAAATGTTTTCCCATAATCTTAATAACATATTAGTATATACATAAAAATGTATTAATTATGTTTTTATAGATACAATATATTCATAGGATGTATAAAAATAAATAAACATTGAATGTGTTGGTGAAAAAGATTACCTATTCTTTTAGATACCTCAATTAGCTTACAAATCATGCCTTTATTAAGATGGATGTAGGGTAATACCAGAAGATTAATAATTAAGGCATGGTATTTAGGAAGGTTTTTTTAGAATGGATGATCTATAGAACTCAGTATTAGTGAATAATGGCGGAGAAGAGTTTCGCTTTTATAAGTGAGAGAGAGGCACACATAAAATGACATAAAAATATTAAAATAATGAAAATTAACTTTCCTAGGAAAGTCATAGAATATAGAGAATAACTAAAATTTAAGATAAAATAACTCTAAAATATCTTCAAAAACTATGAATTGGGCCATTTTTAGTAGAATTTTGACCCCTATATATTATTGTAACTTTCGTAAAACCCTTTTAACGTTAATCGTGGTAATCAAAATATTTATTGATTTTATTATTCATTATGAATATAAATGAAATTAGTATAAAAAAAATTGTTAAATAATTATTCCAAATAAGTAATCATTTTATAATTTTCAACTTTTATTAGTTCTAAAACATAATTTTAAAATAATCATTCAAAAAACTATTTTTTGAAAAAATCAATTTTAATCATAATGTAATGTTTTAATTCATTCATTTCATTGTTGACACTATTAGATGAAAGTTAAAATTATATTATTTAAAAAATAATCTATAAATTCCATTAAAATCATTAATCAATAGTTATTTATTTAATTTATAATGATAAAAACAAATTACACACATAAAAATATTTTTTTGAAAAACTACACCTTTTTACTTTCTAAAAATTTTATCTTCATTCATACCCATTTGATAACTAATATATGAATAGTTATTCATACATTATTAAGATAATTCATTAATATAATTTTTATATATTGATCAATATAATAAAATATGTGACATGTAAAAAAACAATTCTTTGAAAAATTATTCTTCTATCTGGGAAATAATTTTTTAAAAATAATTGAATTATTATTTATGTATAATTAATAATTATATTTTCATTAAATAAAACATTTATATATGTATTTCATAATTTTTTAATCATATTCTTATTTTTTAGTCCAATATCTATTTTATAAAAATTATACCATATGATGGTTCATTTAGACTCAGGGTTTCATGTAAAGAAAGATATAGAATACATAAAAATTATTTCAATGGAATATATATTTAAAATATCATGGTATTATATTATAAAACATTATAATAATTTAATATTTGAAATTATATAACTCAGAAAAATGAAAATAGGTTTCTTCTACCTCATAATATCCTCATGTTCCAACATAGATTCTTTAAATTTTTAGTATCTCATAAAATGTCGACTAGGTGAGTGGTATTATTTTAAATCCCTTTCTCTATATGATATTGAGTCTCTAAAATTTTTCCCCATAATAAACAAAATTCTCTAGTGATACAACCATTTATTTTAGTACATGTGAAGGATTGGGTATTGACATCGTCAAATATGATACATGAAACACATTATGATCTTGAGAGAGATTAAGTTGATGTTCTAAGCAATAAGCAGTCTCCATATCCAATCAATAATTTCAAAAAGATCAATATTTATAGAGATTAAAATCCCATTAATTTTTAATCTCATGAAAATCTTCCATGGATAATTGTAAAGGAATATCTTCTCATTGACATGGAATTCTAGATCTCACTGATAACTATCATCATCACTCTTCTATCTATTTTGAGCTTCCTTGATATGTTGTTGAATAGATATTACCTTATCCGTCATTTACATAACTTGATTAGGACACAATAGATTTCATTCCCTAACGTAATCCTACGATGTTTGATTAATTCACTTTTTTAATAGAAGGATTCATAGGGATCCATATGAATGCTAGAGTGAAATATATTATTTAATGAAAAATCAATAAGAGGAAGGTGTTGATCTGGAACAACATGTAAATATAGTGAAATTGATATTAAGAAATATTCTAGTGTTTTAATGGACTTATAAGTCTGATAATCTTTCTGAGGATGATATGTATTATTGAAATACATCTATCTATTCATAGAATTACAAATACATCTACTAAACTTCATGTTAGAAATTAGAGATTTATCAGATAAAATAGAACATGGAAATCCATGAAACCTTAATACATCCCAAATGTATATATGTAAATGCAGATAAATAGATAAATATCATTTTCTATCAATGAAATGTGATGAATTTTTATGTTTCTTGACTACAACCTAAAAAACATTATGCATTTTAGATGTCTTGGGGATACCAATGATGAAATCATTGGCAATGTTTTATCATTTCTATTTTGACATGGTCAATAGATATAACATCCCACTGTAATCATTTATCTTAGCCTTAATAAGATGACATATAAAAAATCGATAGACATTTTAATGTACTTAACCCTGTTCAATTCTGTGTAACCAAAATTCATTAGCCACATGACCTCAAACTCTCCTCCCCATACACTAGAAGATGATTATTATCATCGAGGGACAAAGGTGTGACAGTGGGGATACTATTCCCTCATTTCATAGTGAATCTATGGTATGTCGTATCTAAATACATCAATATGAATCCAAGGATTGTACGCAAGTAATTTTAATATCCAAGAGATATATCATGTGAATATTCGATACAACTTAGTTGAATTATATTATTATGACAAAAAACATATTCTATAGTCAGTATCTCCTATGAAAATCAGCTCAAGAAATAATAATGGCGTCCTTTGAGTGCTCAAGGCATTCCTGTAGGAATCCAAGGCTGCCTCATGTTTGAAAATTCCTAAAAAGATAAAAAGTCCCAAAGTAATATGCACCTTGTAAATTTAATAAAATTTAAGTCATTAGGTCATGTAATACTCATTCAATTTAATCATTGAATATTTTCATTCCATTAAATTTCATTAAGCATGAAAAGATTATATAAGTACATGAAACCCTTATCAATTCAATTTCATAATCTTTTAATCTATTCCCGACATTAGCTTTCAAAAAGGAAGGAAAAAGTGATTTAGGGATATGAAAATACTTTCTATTAAATTTATAATTTAACTTGGAAAATGATATCTATAATTATATACATTCCATAACATCTAGTTAATTATTTATTAATTATGAAGGAACACTTACCTTATAAAATTTCATGTCATACACACATGGAAAATGTCCCATATAATCCTAATATGGGTCACTAAGGAATAAATTAAGAACATACCCTAATTGGGTGGTAATTATTGAGGTCTCATCCTCCAATGATCTCATGTGACAATATTAGGTTCAAAGAATACAATCCTAACAAAATAAATCAAGGTAGATGGAGTTAATAATAAAAAACTAGAGTAGTTTTCATTCTCAAAATTGATTCAATTTATAGACAGTGAGAGTTTATGGAATGAGTCATAATCCACATATATTATGCCTATAGTAGATGCCTCATTCGATATTGTCCCTTAGTCTTGTCCGGAATGGACGAAAATGGAATAATGGATGAATAACATGAAAATTAGACATATAATATTGCATAAAAATTGATTTATTGATATGAATAATAATGTCTAAAGGAGACTATTGATTATAAAAATTTTCAAGAGGAATCCAATAAGATGATAAGCCTTTGATTCCATGTTTGGATGTCTAATAAAAATAATATCCTATGTGGAAGAATGTAGAGGATCTCTCAAGGGAGGGGGAATGAGTGTCTATCCACTAGAAATAAAAAAAGGATGTAGGGTATGGTTATAAAGATTTTAAGGAAAAAATTACCATTTTACACAACTTAAATGGGTTTCTTGGTTTGTCCACATATTTTTCCCAACTATTCCCCAACCATCCACCATACCCTACCTCAAGAAGGGACATGAACGGTTCATGCACATGGTTTGGGAAACTGTGTGAAAACAGTGTTATATTTCTCTATTATGAACTATAGAAATTCTTCATGGGTGTGCAGCTTGGGTCACATAGTTTGGGAAAAAAGTTCACAATCTTCTACTCTCCGAAACACCTTACACTATTAGGAGAAATAGTAAAGACTTGAAGGTAAGGTTTCTACCAACCATGAAGAAGAATTTTTTCTTACAGAAATTAAGGATCAATGTTCTGAAAAAAGCCTTGGACATTCTTATTTACTCAAGATAATCACTATTAATTCATATTAGTCTAAAACAATAGAAATAAAATGAAAATTAAAGGATTCATACCTCAGAGAAAAACCATGTTCTTATATTCTTCCCCCCTTAAAAGAAATCATTATGAAGCTATCATTTAAAGGGTTGTAAGATGCTATATGAGAATAACTCCTGCCAATGAGCACATATTTCAACCTCCCAATCCCAAGTCACATCCTATAAAAGGTTCTTTTTTATAGTAATCATACTAAAGGGATTTAATTTCCACACAAAACCTTCATGATCCAATCAATTGTTTGTATACGAGACTCCTCAATAGAATCATCAACATCTAAATCAATAGTCACTAGATCAAATGTAAGATATGGGATGACATAATAATGGAAAATCTATGAAACATATAATATTTTTAGAATTTAATGGTTCTTATGAGGTAATATTAATTGAATTATTTTCAATATAACTCTATCAATGATCTCAAACAACCTAACAAAATGAGGAAACAGTTTCCCTTGTCTCTAAATATGTCTATTCCCAAGTCTGGTTGATACCTGTAAGAAACAATTATCCCTAACCATAAACATTAGAGGTTTTAAATAGATATCATTGTATGATTTTTGTCTATATTAAACATTAGACATACACTTTCTGATCAACTACACCTGATCTTAAGTCTCTTAAATTAGATAAGGACCTAGTATCACTTCCTCACTAGACTTTAAACAATATAGGGGTGAATAGAGTTACTTACCATATAAGTCCTCATACAGATACATATGAACCATTTAGTGAAAATTATTATAGTAGAAAAACTCAATGTTAGGGATATGTTTCTCCAAAGAACCACAAAAATCAAGGACTTAGGCATAAATTGTAACCACCAACACCTATATTTTGTGTTCAGATTTTCCATTGGTCGGAGCGTGAAAACATGTGCTCAAAAGATTATGTCTACACAAATATTTCGACAACACTTTCCAAAACCATGATATGATATGAGAATACCTAACTTAAATGATAGTACATAGGACCCCATATAGTTTTATAATCTCACAAATATTTAGTATCCCTAGATCATTAACTGAGAAAGACTCCCAGATGGGAAGGAAGTTAGATACCTTCATCAGTTAATCTATGACTACAAAAAACATGTCACTACCTTGAAGATAAATCTATATTCCAACCAAAAAAATAAATTGTGACATCCTCCCATTTAAATTATGAGACTGGTAAAATATATAACAATATATTGTTCTACTGGTGTTCTTCCATCACTTACTGATACGTGGAACACCTAGTAATAAAATAGGAAACTTTATGTTTTATCTTAGGCCACCAATACTATAAATGCATATTAAGATATATAATGGAGATAAATGGGTGAACTACCCATTCAAAAGCATGAGAATCTTGTATCATCTCCTCTATCATTTCTATAGGAACCTAGATATGCCCATGTATAATAGACTAATCTGAAGGCAGTTCCTCATAAGAAAGTATTTTCTGTAGGAATAACCCATTAGGGTTTGAAAACTGACTTATGTTCACCCAATCTAGGAGTGAAGAGGAAATTTCTAAGGCCATAAAAAATGATTTCTAATGGCTCTATTGTAACTCCATATGAATCTCAGAAAATATTTCCATCAACTTCCATTCATCATTGTCTTCTAGAATGGCTTGTATCTATGTTTTTTGGATCATCAAATCAGCCGTTGCATTTTCCATTCAAGGAGTATAATCAAGGTCAAAGTCAAAAGACTAAAGGTATTCAACCAATAATCATTGTATAAGAATCAAGTCACACTATGTAAAGATATTTTTGAGGCTCTTGTGGTCTATATACCTCAGAAAGTGCTATAACATTAGTTAGTGCCTCTATTAATGCATGGAATGAAGGTTAGTTGCAAGTTCGAGGACGTTCATCGTGCAATTGTGCTTGTGAGGTCTCAAATGATGAGACTCATATGAAATGACTCAATAATCAATAATCAGTACTACATGCATACCAATTCCTGATATATAACATAACAATGTATAGACTCTTCTAAGATCTGGTAGAATCAAAATCGACACTGATGTAGGACTTCCATTTAACTCCTAAATGGACTTCTCACACACTTTAGGAAATAAGACATTCACACCCTTCATAGTAATAATAGTAAGAGGTGATGAAATGCATGAGAAGTTCTACATAAAATTCTTGTAATATCCAGCCTTCTATATGAAACTCCATATATCAAACACATTCTTGGGATGGTCTGATGAAACAATAGAACCCACCTTCTATGGGTCAATAGAAGCTCCCAATTTAGAGATAATATGACTGATGGAGTGAACTTTGTAAACATATAAGTGGAACATTGTGAGTATATAATATAACCAAATCTTTATCATTTCATTTCAAATTATTTAATGATATTCATCCTGGTCACCTTGAGAGTGGTAATATACCATGATTTCATCCACAAAAAACCATTACAATGAAATCTTTTTTGGGGTGGAAGTCCCCATTCATTATGTAAATGAAAATTGAAGTCATGTTCATAATTTAGAATGACATTATTAGAAACTATTACAAACTTTACTGACATAGTAATGCGGTACATGGTATATATGAAGTCATGACACACCCATAATGATAGCTTGTTCTCAAGATGGTCTTTGAGAAAACTCTAGATCTTTAGAGAAATTCAATGAAACCATATATTCAATGAAATTAATTAAATTTCTTAACTATAATGTTTTTCAACCACTGTTAATTCATTCATAGGATAAGGTTCCCATCCTCTTTCTAGGAAAAACATATGTGAACCTTAATATGAAGTGTTGTGTTGGATAAAACCCTTAAAATATAAACTCTATAACTATATCTTGAACTACTGGAGCATAGTTGGTGCCATCTTGTATATAGGAATATATATAATGATTCTTATCCTATAATGATCTCGATCAAAAACTATATCCCACTCAATAAAGGTATTCTAGAAATGTGATCAAGAAAAAAAAAATCCAAAAATGATCGACCATGGGAGGGAAATCAGTCAGAATCATCATCCAGTCATCCAATAAAAGGTTGAAAATATGGGTTTTCACTCCTCCCATATAATCATGCTATGGTATATCTCTAATGGACTATACATTACTCCCAAACATGAGAAGATAAAAATATCCATATTGTGATGTAAGTGATAACCTATAGTGATAGGAGTCCTGATAGGAATGATAGGGGACCAACCGGTCCTACCCAAGAATGAAATCAAAGCCTGTCATCTAAAGGATGAAGAGATCCCATAAGAAATGATAACTTGCTACCTCAAGGGGACAGTATATGAAATTTTTTATACAGTCTAACTTCAAAACCAATAGTTTTTATTGAGTTATCACCACAAAAAAGTACAAAAATTTCATCCCAAGAAATTCCATAGTTGATTGAAAGATAAAGGAGTTAGAGGAACCTATATCTACTAAAGAAAATATGATCATATATCCTAGTATAATATTACCTCATATAATATATGGTACTATAATCTAATCCTATAGTATTGAGTGTAATAAAAGTAATTTTCCAGATCCATGATACTTTGGACTACCCAGAGTAGGTATTCTCTATTGGTGCAGATAATTAGAAGTCTTTTTACCTCATCCATGACATCCTCATCAGCCTGTTCAGACATTACTATAATAGCTTCCTTTCTTGACATGGTGTAACTGATCAAACCATGAATGGTGGAGTTAGTGCATATCATCATCTTCTAGAAACATATTGAAAGTTATATAAAACACTCTGAATATGACTCATCTATCAGCAAGAATGGTAATCAAGTGGGTCTCTACAATATTGAGGCCTCTAATGAATCTTACATTCACACTAATGCTATGTAATAGAGATACTAGTGCAGAAACTCAAGTAACCACTTCTCTAATGAGAAACCTCAAGGCTACACTTCTTACTACTAAAATAACTACTATGTTATCTCATCAGTAAATCTCTATTCCTAGTACTCTAATATTCAATCAAGATTCTCTCAATGATATGATCTTGATTTATGATATCAAGAAAATATGATAGAGGAAAGACATTCAAATAAGAGAAGATTCTATACTTGATACCATCCTCAAAGTGTCTCACTCGTGATAGCTCATCACTGATAAACAGTGGTGTGAAAAGTTGCAACTCTATGAAATGTGATGAATAGTCCATAATAGATATATCACCATACTCATGGTGCATAAACTCACTGGATCAGTCAAATCACATCATATGGGGGAATAAATAATCATAGAAGGTAGTCTTGAAGTTTTTCCATACCATGCCCTAATGATGACCAACCTAAATAATCACATCCCACTATCACATAGAGGAATCACATGATATATAGAGGGTGTTCTTGAACATCCTCTCTGTAGGAGTCTTAAGATTTTTGATGATTTAAATAATGGAAACTATCCATGAATGAAAAGTATGTGGAACACCATCCCTTGACAATATGGGAGGTTGCTACTACTGAAACTCTTGAGATGGATCAATCATTGTAGGTGAAGTTCATGGAGATCTTTGTATAAACTGAATCAAGAATAGGAAACTCTGTTGAATCTGAGCATCAGTTCCCTGTTGGTGAATAACAGGTAGTGCCTTAGGTGGAACTACTGGAGCAAAAACTGGTGATTAGGGCTCACCACCTATGTATCATGTTCATCTCCACCATCTTGGTGCACAAATAGAGGACTTTTTGTTGTAATATCACTTTAAATTATATGCACACACCACAAAACAATATATTCATACATATTGGATCTCTAATGGAATAAGATCATATGATAAGGGGCTCACAACCCGTGATACAATCTCAACTACCCACTTAGATGTATATGGTACATGTAAGTGTTAATGTATTCATATACAAAGGTTTCAGTAGACGATGGGTCAATTATAAGTCAAAGATGAAAACACTCTTTAAATTTCACTTGGAATCTCTATTTACCAAAAACCATTTCATTTATAATATATAATATATATTTTATTTTTGAAAAGAATTTATTCATTAAACTAGGCTAAATTAAATGGATATTCATTCCCTACTAATAAAGTGCCTCACACATTATAAACTAAAATTGACACCCTTTTAATTCCAATCATACCCTATTACATTCGGTCTCAGAAATTAATTTGTAAAATATGATATATATATTCACGGAATTACCACATACAATTTGTAATGTCACACACACATTATAATTGATATTGGTAGTCATGTAATCATAGGAAAATCCTACATCATGTAACTGGGGGTACATGGATTGCCTGGGTTGAAATATGATACTTAAGACACCACCATCAATCTATAAAATAAAAAAATCATTAGGATTATGATTCCTTTTTAATCACCCAATTTCCCTTCACTAAAAATGATGTTAGTAGCATTATCATATATAATAACCATGGATCACACAACAATCACAGGAAAAAAATACAATCTAAGCAATGAAATGAACCTATATGGCCTGACATATACGTGGAATGTCAATCCTAGATGCCTATAATGATGATTCCTACCATACTATAGAAAGGAAGAATTCCCATAAAACATATCAAATACCACAATTAACATGAATTACCCAATGGTATAATGATATCAACTGTAACAAGAGAAAAATAGAACTAAAATTTCCCATTCCTAGGTATATTGTCGTTTACCATGAACGCGAGCTAGCTACTACTAGGGATGGATTAAAACAATGTTCCAGCATGTTTATAATATCTTATCTAAATTTCCCAAACAATCAAATTAGAAAAGAAACAGCTTTGATACAACTTTGAGGAATCCTAGACCTGATTCAATTTTGAGTAACCAAACCTACTCAGCCACATGGACTTAAGTTCACCTCCCCATATGCTATAAGTTTCCAATTAGAAACGAGGTCCTAGTGTGTATCTGTGTAGAAAATATGGCCTTATTTTAGAGTGGTGCATATCAGAGTCAATAGATTAAAAAAATAAAGGAATCATAATAATGAACATTAAGAAATGTTGAATAAATATGTATAATCATCCATTTAATAAATAATAATAGTAAAATCAATAATGGTAAAAAAATCCTAAAAAATGTTGTTTTAATGAAACTAAAAAGTAAATAATGCATTCATGGAAGTAGGAAGATTATATGTATAACGCTGTAACCCCAATTTCAAGATTCGGTGCATTATTACCTAACATTAACATGACTACAAGGAATCATGTCCTGAAGGACCAATCGGTTTAGCAGTCTTGGAAAATATTTTACATACATGAATGTTACATTACACTTTATAACATACAAAACAACATAAATAATCTTTAATTAACACCATTATTCCCTTGTCTTAACCCTGCATATCAATCACAATACACTTCTTGGAATCCTGGGAAAATAATACATAGAAAGGGGTGAGATCAATCGCTCAGTAAGGGTAAGCAATACAGTGGAAACATTCAAAAATAAGAATAAACATTTAAGGAAATGTAAAAAACTAAAACAAAATCCTTTTAGACTTGATCTTTAGCATAATATGGAATAAATAAAATGACATAATTCCATTTACTTATTCACATGGATATTCTACTAATCGAATAATCATAGGAAATATCAATAAAAACTTTCATAATGATGGAATTTATAATCCTAGACTATCATAAGCACGTAGCCAAGGCCTCGTGCCATGACTACAAATAAGATTTTGTCAAGGCCTAGTTCCAAGACACTATTTTTTCTAATTAGACCTACCAATGCATTGAGGATCTATTGTAGGCTCCACCCGTCACTCACTAAGTCCAATGCATTCAGCATATGAAAAGGTATAAACAACAAAATCGTTCATTTTAAAACTAGCATATGAAATTTCAATACTTTACCCATAAAACATGAATGGTATAAAAATAATATATCCACAGTCAAACATATCACAAAACCTTCAACACAATTTGGATGATTTGTATCATGATAAATCAACTTCAAAACAATTTTAAAATCCATTAAAGGATTTTGACATTGAAGAAAATGATTTGTAAAACTCTTTAGAGAAATACCCCTTTTTCATGAAAACATTTAAAAGTCACATAATTTGGAAAAGAAGTCATTTGAAGACTTTTTTGAATCAAAGTGTCCCATAAAACTTTGAAACAATTGAATGTAATTAACATTTTAAAAAAATATATGTCCATATAAATAAATCCTTAAAAACCATTTTGATGATACAGGAATTAATGAGAAATATTTAGAACAATAAATATTTAAAACATTTGAAATTATGTTTTGCTAAAAAGTTCCTTAAAATAATCCCTATGAAAATAGTTTCATCAAACATGGAAATGGATAATAAATATGTCCCAGTGGATACTTACGTAAAAACAACCTCGGATAATAAAGAGATTGTGAAATTAACCCTTACCAATTTGGTAACTTACGAAAAATACAATCCATGAAAGAGGTATCATACAATGAATATGTAAATAAACATAACTTAAAGTTTATTACAAAAATAATATAATTATGGGAAGTACATAAACCACAAAAATTATAATAGTGGCAATATGGCATGAATCTCATGGGAATAAGGAGTGAGATGAAAACCCATTACCTTGCACTTTCCTTTAGTTGAGGGTATGATTAACCTCATGTATGAAGACTATAGTATGTTATTAAATTATACCAGAACCATATTAATATTAATGATATCATAAATTATTAATTTATTACTTTATAATACCCATTTAATAATAATTTCAACGTTATATTAATATTTCGGGTAATAATCTCTTTCTTTATCGTACATGTTTTAACTTGTTACTCTTGATTTTATCACATAGATCATGACTTGAATACTTTAAGAATATAAAACATGATTTATTTATCATATATATTTAGAATTTAAAAATTTATAATAGACATATATATTAAATGGGAAACACCGTTTATGAGGACGGTGGTCCGTACGTACGCATAAACACTGTTTCCGTTTTCATATAGTATTGAACGGAAGTAAGTGAATAAGATATATGTATGTACATAAATACTTATATATATAAATATATATATCTTAAGTAGAATTATTATTTCATATATTACATACATATTAGTAATATATATTTTTTATAATCGTCGAGGAATGGTGAACTTGGAAAGAATCTCATGGCGTCGTGGAGGCGGTAATCCGTACGTACACACGAGCGAAAATATCATTATTTTGATATTAATATAATATATAATTGGATGGTATATAATATATAAAGAATAATAATCATGTTATATTTATTATTTACATGAATTATGCATTATTATTATACCCATCTAAATAATAATATATTGAATAACAATTACACCACGATGTGGAGACAGTAGGCCGTACATACACACGTATGGTGACATGAAATTCAAGGGATGGATATAATAATTAATTTCGTTCATACATATTTATAAAAACATCACAGTATATAGAATATACTGTAGTTATTATTTTAGAATGGGAATAACACTGAAGAAGAAGTTTAAGAAGAAATGAACTTGAAAAAGGGTGGTGAAAACATTACCTCTTCTTCGGGTTCTTCCTATTGATTTGATCGAAATGGCTCCTTAGGTTGGCTTTATGATCAAACTAATGCCTCTAGGTTTAAGTGAGGGAAGTTGAGAGAGTATTTGGTTAGGGGTTGGCTGAACCAAAAGTCTTTGAAAGTGTGAATAATTGGTTAGAATTGGTGTCCTTTTATAAGGGGGAGGAGGGGCACCTTAGGAAAATCTAGAAATATTATTTTATAATAAATTCATATTCGGTTTATAATGGCTCAAAAGTGGATTATTTAAAGGTTAAGGTGGGGATGGGTAGAAAAAAACTCAACCAATATAATTGAGACAAGTTTGGGTCATTATATTAACATTTTTTTTAGTTTTAACTCTTAGTTAATTTGTTTGACACTTACCATGTCACTTTGTATTTTTATATTATATAGTTAATAAATGTACTATATACCTATAAGCGACCACAATGTGGTCCATTAATGATACAGATATAATTATATAATTCTCTTGGCCAATCTTTATATTTTTAAAAATTGAAAATAAATTAATAATATAATATTTGTTTTAAAAACTCTTTTTTGTCAATTATGACACTATTATGTATTTTGTTCATGATAAATTTATAACAGCATTATTAATTAGAAAAAAAATTATATAAACAATCCTAATATGTCATAGGAACCTATTAAAGTATTGTAATTTATTAAAAGTCTCAAATTACATTTATTTGGGTATTTATAATATCAATTATCTTAATATTTCATTAATATGGTAATTACTTCAACATCATTGTGTCATAAATAAATTAAATTATTTAATGTCTAAAAATTATAAATAAAATACCATTATGTTGGAAATATATTTATATTTATAATGAATATTTATAGTCGAAAATATAACATATATAACCCTATGTAAAAATTGGTTTTCTAAAAGTCATATTCTAATGTCATTTTTGTATTTACTTTATCATAATTAATATAAATTGTCCCTATCACCTACAAGTGGCTCCATGGGGTCCCAAAATCTTCCCAAATATTCCAATTGTCGAAAATTTATCTACCAATAAGGTTAGGACATGTTTTAGGGTAATTTATTATTATTATAATATTATTTTTTACCCTTATTTACAAGATTTACCCTTTAACCATGGTAAATAAAATATTTACCGAAGTAATTATTCTAAATGTCTAAAAATGAAATTTTCCTATTTACACAATTTGGACCTCCTAATTCCAAATATGGAATCCATTTTTACAAATTCAAAACACAGAAGTGGCCGAAATTAATTTAAAATTAATTCTCGTTGTCAAAATAAAAATCGTGTTTTTAAGAAATAATAACTATCAAAAGATTGGTACTTGTTTTTGTTCGGTTTAATTGTGAAATTATGTACAATGACCCAAATTGTATTAAATGGTAAAATTATATTCTAAATTTATTTTAAAACCACTAAAATTAATAATTTATCAATACTATTTATTTTGATTAAAAAGTTGTTTTTAATAAAAATTTAGTAATTTTCACTATTCATCAAAATATAAAAATTATCTGAAAAGTACCAAAATTTAATCCTAGGATAATTTCGATATTTTGAATCCAAAAAAGAAGTCAATTTTGAATGATAAAAATTATAAAATTTCAAAAATTTCGTATTACTATTCATAACGGCTACTTTGATTGGTAACGGCGTGTTAGAATCTCGATGTTGTGTAAAACACACGCTATTGTATTATTCAAATAGAGGCGTACAATGGAAGCTTGGGGTGTTACATTATACACTCCTTTTATAAGTTATGTCCTCACAATTTATGCTCGGAATTGAAAACTTGGGGTTGACGTTTCAAAATATCTTAGTTGAAATCCCACATCGAAAAATGAATTAATGAGGCCTCTATTTAAAATAAAGGGTGGTAAGTATGAAGGTTACCGAAAATAACACATACTAGGATTACATGTAGGAAAATATGGATATAGAAGGTAAATATAACAATCAATATCTGATGGATAGTGGTAGAGAACATGGCTATGAAAAGGCCAACAATCCCAAAGCCATAAAATTGTGATGATCTAAGGTACCATCTAGGACAACATTTTTGTTCTAAGTTCATTTTATTAATGTTGAGGAATTTATTTATGAGATTGGCTAAGATCATAAGGAGATATACTTACATTATAATTATAGTTTTATCCATTAATAAATTTCTTCCACAATCTCGTATTTCACCCCAAAACATAATACAACTCAAAAATACAATAATTACCTTAATTGTATAGGGTTCCAATAATGAAATTATAATTCACATATCATACCCTTTATAAAAAGAAAATACATTATAAAATCCAAGAACTTCACGTAGTACAATGGTAGGTGATAAATCTCAATTGCACTATGGTTGTGGGTTTGATTCCCACAGCTTTGTTTGACACGATGGGTTGTCACACGGTCTGTATGTTGTCCTTTTATAAAAATCCAAATATAACCTTTCAAACTAAATCCATTCAAACCTTTATACTTATCCAAAATAATTCTGTAAACTCTCAGTCCAAAATTTATATAAAATGTAAACATAATGTAGATCTTTTTCACCCCATAATAGAATGTGAATACCTTTATCATGTATTCTTTTAAAACACTTAAACATCATGAATTACCATAAAACTGTATTGATTACATTCATATTCCCTTATTCCTTATAGAATACTAGATATACATCATCCATCCAAAAATGCTGTAAAATCCAATAATGATGGAATATAAAAATCTTTAATCTGTTTCAAGGCAGTCAAGAATATCCAATATAATTTACCCAAATCAACCATATCTTATTCCAAAATCAGTACCTCAATATTAGGACCATATTAAGGTTTATCTTTCAATCAACCATGTAATTTACAAAAAGTTTAACTCGTTGTAGATTCACTTTTATTAATACCATAAAATCTAAAATCCTCAATGAAATAGTACTGCAGTGCAATCCTTATTTATTTCTAGTATATCATTGATACAACACTTCAATGAAATAATTCAAAAATAACAACATAAGAACACTAGTCATTCCTCTTCAACTGTGGTAGTATCATAACGTGACTATTATCCAATAGCATCATTTACGACATAATATGATAACTAGGACATTGGTTTGTGTAGTGTCCAAACTCCCTGCAGATGATGCGTTGCACATTTGAAACCTTTTTCGTACCCTTGAAGTCACATACATGGTGTCCTTTTTCTCCACACAAATAACAAACTCTTATTCCTTTCAGGAAAGTTCTAGGGTGTTTCTTCCCACAGTTATCACACATGGGAAAATTCTTATTTTCCCTCTTCCATTTATCCATCTTTCTCTCTTCCATCTTTTTCTTCTATTGCTTCCCTTCAAAGCCATAGGACTCAGTAAACTATTTACTTATCTTATCAACACATGATACTATTTCTTCATATGATGATAATTCGTGGGAGACTATTTACCATCTAAATAATGGCTTAATACCATGAAATATACGATCCTTCTTATTATTTGGATTATAATTATTACTGGAGTTCACATTCCTTCTACTAGGTGCCATTTCAATACAATAGTACAGACTAGGCCAGTTAATGAATTACAATGAATAATTCCAAACATGTAAAATACCTACCCAAATTGAACATTGTATGGATATAATCCATAAACACAAAAATGTTTTCGTTGAGTAAGTATATAATCATGATCCCTTCATAACGGTTTGTAAATAAAATGAGAATTATCCTAACCATATCCCATGGGAGTGTCGTAACCAAGAGTGCAGCAAGGCCCATTGTCGTGGACTAGTTCCCGTTCGAGTATAGCTTAAAGAGGTGTTTTCGGGTTTTACCCCTAGGTACATCTGTTCCAGAGCCGCCTCTACCTACTCGTATCGAAACATGGATTTATTTCTCGGAAAAATCACAAAATCTCTACAATACCAAAATTTTAGGAAGTTCTTCTATAATAATCCTAAAAGTATATCTTAGGGCTATTAGCTCTAATCATAGTATATCTAAATCTAGTTTCCAAGGTTATTGGTAAAATTTCTCTGATACCAACTGTAATGCCCCGACCCCAGTTTCCTAGAGTCAGTGCATTATTAAATAACATTGGCATGATTACAAGGATTCAAGTCCCGAAGGACCGATCAGTTTAGCAGTCTTGGAAAATAGATTACATACATGAATGTTACATTACACTTTATAACATAAAAAGCAACATAAATAATCATTTATGAATACAATTATTCCCTTGTCTTAACCCTGGATATCAATCACAATACACTTCATGGAATCCTGGGAAAATAAAACATAGAAAGGGGTGAGCTCAAATGCCCAGTAAGGGTCAGAAATACAGCAGAAACATTAAAAAATAAGCATAAACATTTAATGGAATGTATAAAACAAAAACAAAATCCTTTTAAACTTGAACATCATCATAATATGGCATAAAAAATGAAATAATTCCATTTACTTATTCACATGGATATTATAATAATCAAATAATCACATGCAATATCAATAACCACTTTCATAATGATGGAATACATAATGCCAGACTATCATAAACACATAGCCAAGGCCTCGTGCCAAGATTAAAAATAAAATGTTTTCAAGGACTCATTCCAAGACACTATTTTGTTTCATGAGACCTACCGATGCGTCGAGGAGCAATAGTGGGCTCCACCCGTCACTTACTAAGTCTAATTCATTCCTTATATGAAAAGGTATAACTATAACATAAACATTCGTATTAAAACTAGCGTATGAAACGTCAATACTTTACCAATAAACCATGAATGGTATAAAAATAACACATCCACAATAAAACATATCACAAAACCTTCAACAAAATATATAATATTTGTATCCTGATAAATCAACTTCAAAACATGTTTAAAATCCATTAAAGGATTTTGACGTTGAAGAAAACGATTTGTAAAACTCATTGAGAGAAATACCCCTTTTCATGAAAACATTTAAAAGTCACATAATTTGGAAGAGAATTCATTTAAAGAAATTTTTGAATCAATCTGTCCCATACCTCTTTGAATCTTTTGAAAGGAATTAACATTTTAAAAACATTTATGTCGATATAAATAAATCCTTAAAAACCATTTTGAAGACATGGAAATTAATGAGAAAGATTTAGAATAATAAATACTTAAAACATTTGGAATGATGTTTTAGTAAAAAGGACCTTAAAATAATACATTTGAAAACTCTTTCATAAAACATGGACATGGATAATTAATATGTCCCAGTAGATACTTACTTAAAAACAACCTCGGATAATAAAGAGATTGTGAAATTTACCCTTACAAATTTGGGAACTTACGAAATATACAACCCATGAAAGAGGAATCATACAATGAATATGTAAATACACATAAATTAAAGTGTATTACACAAAGAATACAATTATGGGTAGTTCATACACCACACAAATGGTAATAGTGGCAATATGGCATGAATTTCACGAGAATAAGGAGTGAGATGAAAACCCCTTACCTTGAACTTTCCTTTAGTAGAGGGTACGTTTAGCCTCCTGTTTGAAGACTATAGTATGTTATTAAATTATAAAAGATCCATATTAATATTTATGATATCATACATTATTCATTTATCACTTTATACCACCCATTTAATAATAATTTCCATGTTATATTAATATTTCTGGTAATAATCGCTTTCTTTATCGTACATGTTTTAACTTGTTACTCTTGATTGTATCACATAGATCATGATTTAAATACATAAAGAATATAAAACATGATATATTTATCATCTATATTTAGAATATAAAAATTTATTATTGACGTATATATGAAATAGAAAACACCGTTCATGGAGATAGTAGTCTGTACGTACGCATGAACGCTGTTTCTGTTTTCATATAGTATTGAATGGAAGTAAGTGAATAAGATATATATAAGTACATAAATAATTATATATATAAATATATATATCTCCAGTAGCATTATTATATAATATATTACATACTTATTATTAATATATATTTTTTATAATCATTGATGAATGGTGAACTTGGAAATGAATCTCATCGCGTCGTGGAGACGGTAATCCGTACGTACGCACGAGTGAAAATATCATTTTTTTGATATTAATATAATATATAATCGGATTTTATATAATATATAAAGAATTATTATCATGTTATATTTATCATTTACATTAATTATACATCATTATTATACCCATCTAAATAATAATATACTGAATAACAATTACACAACGACGTGGAGACGGTTGGCAGTACATACGCACGTATGGTGACATGTCATTCAAGGGATGGAAAAAATAATGAATTTGGTTGTTCCATATTTATTATAAATTCATAGTATATAGAATATACTATAGTTATTATTTTAGAAATGTAATAACAAAGAATAAGAAGTTGAAGAAGAAATGAACATGAAAAAGGGTGATGAAAACATTACCTCTTCTTCAGGTTCTTCCTTTTGATTTGATCGAAAGGTATCCATAGGTTGGATTTATGATAAAAATACGGCCTCTAGGTTGATGTGAGGGAAGTTGAGAGATTATTTGGTCATTTTTTGGCCGAACCAAAATAATTTTAAAGTGTGAAGAATTGTTTAGAAGTGTTGCCCTTTTATAAGGGGGAGGAGGGGCACCTTAGGAAAATCTAGAAATATTATTTTATAATAAATTCATATTTGGTTTCTAATGGCTCCAAAGTGTATTATTTAATTTTTAAGGTGGTTATGGGTCTAAAACCACTCAAACAATAGAATTTAGACAGGTTTGGGTTATTATATTAACCTTACCATTTAGTTTTAACTCTTATTTAATTAGTTTGATACATACCATGTCACTTTGTATTTTTATATTATAATGTTAATAAACTTACTATATACATCTAAGAGTCCCCCAAGTGCTCCATTAATTATACACCTATCATGATATAAGTCTATTGTCTGATCCTTATATTTTTAGGAATTGAATATAAATTAATAATATAGTATTTGTTTTAAAAATTATTTTATGTCAATTTTGACACTACTGGGTATTTTGTTCTTGATAAATTTATAATAGCATTATTACTTAGAAAACAATTTATATAAAAAATCCTAATATGTCATAGTAACCTATAAAATTAATGGAATGTATGAAAAGTATTAAATTACCTTTATTTTGGAATTTATAATATCAATTATCTTAATCTTTCATTAATACGGTAATTACTGCATCATCATTGGGTCTTAAATAAATTAAATTATAAAATGTATAAAAATTAGAAATAAAATACCATTATGTAGGAAATAATTTTATATTTATAATTAATATTTATAGTTGAAAATATAACATATATAACCATATGTAAAACTTGTTTTTCTTAATGATATATGCTTATGTCATTTTTGTATTTACTTTAACTTAATTAATATAAAGTGTCCCTATCATCTACAAGTGGATCCATGGGGTCTCAAAATCTACAAAAGATGACCATTGTTGTACATGTATCCACCAATAAGGTTAGGACATGTTTTTGGATAATTTATTATTATTATTATAATATTATTGTTTACCCTTATTAAACGGATTTACCCTTTAACAATGGTAAATAAATTATTTACCGAAGTAATTATTCTAAATGTATAAAAATCAAAGTTACCTATTTACACAATTTAGACATCCTGACTCCAAATATGGAATCTATTTTTCCAAATTCAAAATAGAGAAGTGACAGAAATTAATTTAAAATTAATTATCGTTGTCAAAACAAAAAAGCGTGTTTTTATGAAATAATAACTATCAAAGATTGGTACTTGTTTATGTCTGGTTTAACTGTAAAATTATGTCCAATGAACAAAATTGTATTAAATGGTAAGAATAAATTATAAATATACTTTAAAACCACTCAAATTTATAATTTATCACTATTAATTATTTCGATTAAAATAGTTGTTTTTAATAAAAATTTAGTAATTTTCACTAATCATCAAAATATAAAAGTTATCCGAAAAGTTCCAAAATTTAATCCTAGGATAATTTAGATATTTTGAATCCAAAAATGAAGTCCATTTTGAAATAAAAAATGTATAAAATTTTAAAAAGTGGGTATTACTATTCATAACAGCCACATTGATTGGTCGCTGCGTGTTAGAATATCGAAGTTGCATACAACACACGCTGTTTTATTATTCAAAGAGAAGTATACCATGGAATCTTGGGGTGATAAAATATGATTCATGATAAAAAAAGTAACAAAAAATATCAAAAACTATCCAAGCATCTGAAGATTTAGCTCGGTCATCTTCTTCCATTCTCCCATCCTAAATCATGCATGTTAGGTATCCAAAGCAGGACACTTCCCCTTATATACACCTGTTATAATATTATCTTCTAGGGGACCAATGATATTCTATATAGGGTATTGAATAAATCCTATTAGGCCACCACCAACAACATCTATACAAAACATGTCTATGAATATAAATTCTGTAGTGTACATGCATATAATAATCCAAAGATTTAAAAAAACACAACCCATACCTGTTTCATTCTGACCTGGTGTCTGAACATGTATCCTTTAATTAATAATGATTCAATTTATAATAAAGAGATCATATCTAAATGTAATAGAGGTGTTGTAATATTATGTAATAGTAATTGAGGATCTAAGGTATGACCAATGAATCCTTGACCTCATGGCTCGAGCCAACTCATAATAGTATCACATGTAGTCTGGAAGATAGGGGTATGTGTTTTATCTAAGGGTCACACCTAAGGAATTCCTATTTTAATGTGTCTAATAGATTCCATGGAGCTCCTCTATATTAATCCTGAGATAATCATGAATTGTCCTAATTAGATGAATCCATGTCACGAAATTTACAAAGACATCAATGTAAATCCAATGAGTGTAACAAAGGGATTATAATATCTAGAATATATGTCAAGTGAATCATTATTAAAACATAGATGCATTCACATAATAAGAAAAAGATCATATTCTATGTTGGGTATCTCCAACAACAATAATATCAATGAATTAGAATAGCATCCTCTAAGTGCTTAAGGAGTTCTCTCAGGAATCCTAGACAGGCGCAAGTATGACCATTCCTATAAAAATGAAAACGGTCAAAGAAATATGAACCTTATACATATAATAAAATTTAAGTCATTACTCCATGTGATACTCATTCCATTTAATCGTTGAATAGTTTTATTATGTTACCATTCATTAAACATGACATGTTTATACAAGGATATGAAACCCTTTCCAATTCAATTAAATAATAATTTAATGGGATCATTACATTAACTTTCAAATCGAATGATAAGATGAGTTAGGGACACGAAAAAAGTGTCTGTTCAATTTTTAATTTTAATAGGCCAAGTGATATCAATAATTATATTCATTCCATAATGTACACTTAAATATTTATTAATTATGAAGGAAAACTTACCTTATCAAAAATCATGTTGAATTCACCCAAATGGTGTCCCAAATAATCCCAATATAGGTCAATAAGACATAAAATAAGAGAACAACAAAATTGGATGGTCCACATTGAAGCCTCAACCCCCAATGATGTCAAGTGAAATTATTCGTTCAATATAATAAAATATAAAAAAAATAAAAAATCAAGGAAGTTGAATTTAATAATCAACGCCTGGTGAAACCAGCATTCTCACAATAGAAAAAATTTATAGGCAGTGTGACATTAAGGGATGAGTCATAGACCACCTACCTTATTCATATATTTGGTGCCACATCTAGTATTAACCATCACATTGGAATTTGGTGAAAGAAAATGGAAGAATGAAGTAATGCCATGAAAATAGGTCATTTGATCCAGCATCAAAATAGAATAATCAACAGGAAGAAGAACGTCAAAATAATCCTATGGATTAAAGAGTATACTGATAATAATCAATTGATATTATTGGCTATTGATTTCGAGGTAAGACCAGAAAAAGAAAATCCATGAACCTAGATGAAAGTGCATAGAGTAGATCTCAGGGGTGTAGGATGGAGGCTCTATCCACAATAAATAAAAAATGGGAGGGATATGTAAGGATAAAATGATTTAATGTAAAAAATGGTAATCTTACCCAACTTACGTGTGATGCAGAGTTCGGTTGCATGGTTTGCCAAATTGAGTGCTAATCATGCCCCATGAACTGCCTGAAGAGGGGAATCACACTGTTCATGCACTCGGTTTCAGTAGCCATCCAAAAAACAAGCTATATGGTAATATTAATAGTGTGTGTGCTTCCACACATGCATGAGGAATGGGTTCCATGGTTAAATAAAACCATGTACCCTCTTATTCTCTTTGAAACACCAAACACAGTTAGGATAAACCGTGCATATTGGAGTGCATGGTTTCTAATGACCATGTGGCCCAACTGTTTCATCCATAAGTTGGGGTTCCGAACTCCCAAAAAACCTGTACACCCTCATTTACTCCATATACTCACTAGGAATTCAAATTAATATCAAATAATATAATCAAACTAATAATTAATGGATTTGTACTTCAAAAAATTTGATTCATTCATTCATACACCAAAATTTCCCTCTTTATACTTCCCCACAAGAAATTACCTTTAATGTATCTTCAAATAATTTCCCTTCTTGGATGAATAGAGAAGGATTATATTTGAGAATAAAGAAATAAATCCATCATGTATGGTATTATGAGACACATACTTGGTTACAGAACCATATCATTTGATAATAATCATGTTTGAACTCATGATCATTCTTCACATTACATTAGAGATATATATCTTCATATTTATCCTCCTTAATCTTTATAATGATAAATTTTTGAAAAATCATTTGAAAAAGATAATATTTCTCCCATTTCATGAATATTTCATGATCCATCCTTCAAAAATAAATAAATACTGTATATTTTATCCTCTTCATCGATAAGCTAGCATGATCCTTTCGACACAAATAATCATTCACATTAATCAATTTCATTGGGGTGGTAATGTATTTAGAAGTCATAATATTTAATCCATTCCAACCATATTATATATTTCATTATAAAATAATTATACTTGAATATATAAATTATGAATTTTTTATTAGAATATATATATATATATAAATATATATAACATTTCACCATAAAAATATTTTTTCAATATCATTAATGAAAAAAATACAATATCTAAATCCTAATCCTAAGTTAGGTAATTTTTCTAATGAAACTTCAATAGGAGTGGGGAATATGATATCACCATATCATTCTTCATAAGAACAAATCAAAACAGCTTCTTTGATTCGTATCTATAAATCCAAAACCCTTCTCCATTAATGGGTTGTGTGAGCACAGGTGCAATAACCAACCTACTCTTGAATTCCATGAAATTTTATTCACATATTTTATACAATAAAACTTGAATACCATCCAAATTAACATGGTGAGTGTATTAGAAATCCATGAGAAATTACACACAATAAAAGATTAGATCAAGACAATCTAAAAAACTATGAATCTAAGTAACAATGGTTGGTATGGGCTATTTCTTAATGACTTATACTATATAGGTATCTACTAATATAACCTCAATTGAGATTATATATCCCCAAAAGGAAATATTTTATATAAAATATTCACACCAGGTAAATTTTCTATACATATTCTCCTTACTTTGGTCCTTAAACATGATCCCCAAATGATCTTTGTGATCTTCATTTATTATAGAATACATTAGAATATTGTTTATAAAGACTATGCAAAACTGATTAAGGTTATCTAAATATACTCTATTCATGAGATCAATGAAGGTAAATGGGTGTTAATAAGACCAAATGGAATCACTATAAGTTCATAGTGTCCATCCCCCTTACAGAAGGATGTCATTTGTATATGAATAATTTTCCCCTCATATAATGATATATAAATTGATGATCAATTTTTGAAATATATTGAGATCCTTGTAATTGATCAAAAAAATCAGTGATATATTATTGAAGATAAATGTTATTAATATTTATTTTATTATGTTATACATAATTAATAAAATAAATTGACCCATAATTATTATAAAAAAATAATTGGTACTCCCCATAGTTATTCATTGGGCATAATGAATCCCTAATCAAGACTATCTAAATGTTTCTTCATCAATTATTGAAACTTAATTGCATTCATTCTATAATGAGTCTTTGAAATACGTGAATCACTAGGTATGAGTTCTATTTAAAACTCAACTTCATGATTCGAAGGAAGACTAGTCATGTAATCAGGAAATACATCAATATATTCATGAATAATAGGAACATATTTAGTTTTTTTTCACCACATTCATTTATGATACATAACTCTAATGAATAACAATATTAAACTATAAAATTTCATATGAAATATCACATTCATCCTTCAATTGATAAAAAATCATAGGTTGATTCGTAATATTAAATATGATTTCTTTATTATAAAAATTTATTTAAAATTTATATAGATAGAGCTAATCAATTCTGAAAATCACATTAAATTCCACTAAATAATAAACAATATGAATTTCATAGGTAAAATATGTACAAAAATAAGCATGAAATCCCCAACTATGGAGTGGAGGATATGTTTTCCTTAACCATCAGGATCCACTTCAGTGATTTAGATATCACATACCCTTATTTGGTATAGTTGTTAGCCCTTGGATTAGGGTGTTGACTTATAACATTCCCAAGATCCCAACACATATGTGTTTGATCTATAAATGGTACTGTAGGGTTTAATTAATTTCCCTCTATCAAAATATTCATTTTTCATTGATAATTACATTCACTATGTCCTTATTCTCCAACCATAGAACATCATTTGTTTCCTTTAATATGATTCCATGGGTGCTTCTCCCCACATTCATTCCATTTGTGAAGCTGAATATTCATCCCTTAATTGTCTTTATCAACTGATGTTTCCTAATACTCAATTTTCTCTTATTTGGTGAGTTATGAAACTCAGTTATGTTATGGGTTTTAATAATAATTAATGAGGAATAATAAAAATATTTCCCCTTCCAACTCTAAATTAATTTGGATTCAAATGATGACTGTCATTACTATGCTAGTTACATTCATTGTAAACATGAATCCTCCTAGTTCCATCCATTTACTAAAACCAAAAAGCATCATTTGAGAAATCATTATTGTAGTGAGAAATTATTTTATTATGAAAAATTATTCATAGTATTTCTTTATCATGTAATAGTATTTTCTATATATTACACCTTAGGTTTAACCTACGCCATCCAAGATCATTATTTATTCAAATGTTACATAATTGTTCATAAATAATGTATAGATTAACTCAATAATATCCCTCCAAAATGTATAAAATTGTGTACAGTTTTAGGCCCACTCAACATGCCATGGTGATGATTAAGTTAATAGCGAATAAAACATTTTTATGGTTCTTACAACTATGTTCATCTAGGTCATAGATTTATCTACATTCCAATGTTAGTATGGGGATGTATTTTATATGATAACTACTCTATTTTCATTACCTTAGAATAATATATTTTCTTAGGCATAATATTATCCAAAGGGTTATAACTATTTTTTTCTAATCCTAAACTCCAAAAATAACCAAAACATTCTTTGAAACTATCATAGGTAAATTAAACCTTAAACATATACTTATTATGTTATTATAGAGGAATATTCAATTAATCTTAATGCAATATACACCATTAACCCATAATGTTTTAGTGTCTTTAATGACTAGATACAAAATCATCTAATTTCATGAAAGATATTCAACATATCCCCTAAATTTATTCTCTTATTGTAAACATCATATACATAACCTACATAAAACCTTTCTTCATAACCAGGATAAGGTAACTATAATAAATTTGAGATTATATAGTCAATGTGGGTAGTCAGGGGAGATATCATTAAATGATCATATATGTGCACGACATGAGAATAGGAGTATGAGAAATTGATATTGATATTTGAAAATCATAGATAATAATTTTTATATCATAATAATCATATAAATCTTTGTTAGATCCTAAAACTAGAATCATAGAAGAATCAAGATCATGTTCCATGAGATCATATCATAAGAATAAGAACACGAAAATTAGAGAGGATAAAAATTGTAGTATAATCACAAACATAAAATATTATTTCAAGGATACCCACCATGAAATTCTTCACATGTTAACCTAGACAAAAAACCCATGTACTTGCATTGGGATTGGGATAACCTCCCATCCAACCATGTTGGGCTTGGTCTAACTACACATATACCCACTTTTAGGGTTGTCCTAACCACCCATGTACCAATTAATACGATAAAAAATTAATCATTACACAATACATTGGAGAGATTTAATGGATATTATTGTCAAATAATCATAATCCAATCTTATTTATTCTAATGGATTGTGAAAAAATTATATTTTTGTTATAGATTAACCCGTGGAAAAATAAATGGGGGTTATCAATATTTAATAATCATAATCATAAAACATCCAAAGAATGAATAAATATATAATAATTATATCAAATATGTATTAAAAAATAGGAAATATTAGTGAATGTTTTAATAGATGTGAATAATATCAAAATATCACTAGATTATTTATTGAAAAAATTACAATTTTTATATTGAAATCGGTAATTTAAAAACTAATTTTTTTTAGAATATTAGAAAAAACATTTTCTATGAAATTGAACATGTAATATTGTAATGTATGATTCATGGAAGAGAATATTCATCATTGTAGGAAATTCCATTCATACAATAATTGTTAAAACAAATATTACGTTCACATCTTTAGTAAAATGTAACTCATTAGGAAAATCAAAGATGATTCATTTTAAACATTTTTGAAAAGATTATATCATGGGTAAAAATGAATTTAATCAATCATTATAGAATTATAAAAAATTATTGAAATCGTTTAAAAAAATATAGGCATGGAATATAATGATTTTTGACCATATAGAAAAAAAGTTTGTTTTCCTTAAAAACATTCTTTCAGACATTAGACTAAATAGAGAGAGAAAATTGAATATATAACTTGTAATTTTTAGAGATAACAATAAGAAAAGATAATAAATAATATTTATATATATATATATATTAATCAATTTCATCATTAGAAACATAAGAATAAAAAACCTTGGTACAAAGTGAGATTGTAACAAAAAAACCTTACAACTTTGGTAACATTTAAAACATAGTACCCTTAAATGAAATATCATTAAATGAAATTTTATAATATTTGAATATAAATAGATTCAGGATATGAAATATCTTAAGGGATTTATATACATATCATAAAATAAACAAGTGGTGAAAATGACCGAGGTCCCATAAAAATAAAACTGATATCAGAAACCCTTACCTGAAGTCAATTTTATTTTTATGTTTTTTTATCTTCCAATATAATAAATTAAAATTTATTTTAACTCTATAATATGATCATAATAATATTTATAATTCCATAAATGGTTTACTTATAACATTTTATAAACATTCCATTTATAATCATTCAATATTATCATCATTTTAGGTGTTAACTGCTTCTTTTTTCATTTATGTTTGGATTCCAAAGTGATTATACATAAATATTTATCTGGGTTAAATAATCATTATAATGTTAAAAATTATATAAATATTAGATATATATTAATTATATACATATTTAAAATTATCCAAAGAAGTTATATGTTTAAAAATTAATTAATCCATTTTTAGAGACAGTAGTCTATATGTACACATTTAATTTTTTTCATCATTTCTCAAATAGAATGATAGAAAGAAAAATAATATTTTATCATTAAAAATCATAATTTTACCATAAATATCATATATTTTTATTAATTACATCATTATATACATAAATTTGATACAGTTTTGGAAAATGAATCATATCATTTGGTGGTGCCAGTAGTCCACATGTACACATGAGTGATACTTTAATTTCCCATTTTATGGAAAGGATGTTGAAAATTGTTGTCCAATAATTATAATAACTTATCAATATGTTTATTATATTGCATAAATTTTGATTGGATGGATACAATAAATTTAGAGAAAGTATAATTAGATATAAACTTTGAATGAGTTAGTAAATATGATCACCTCTTTTTGAGAGACCTCATTTGGAATACACCTTAATCCTTTTACTGATTTTCATAGGGTAATAATAGAATTTCTAGAACCAAATAAAGGAATAAATGGTTTTTAAAAAAATTATTGATCTATAGGTCTGAAATTTTTTTAGTAAGGAATGAGAAGAGGTGCTCTTTTAAAAGTGAGGGGAGTGACACACATCGAATTACATAAAAGATCTAAATAATATAAAACCAATTTATTGTGAATGTGTCTGAAAATGGACATGAAATCAATTTTATGATAAAATAATTCTAATATTTCTTCAAATAATAATATTTATACAAGTTTAGGTGGCATTTTTACCCTTATCTATTCATTTAACCCCGGATAAACCCTTTTAACCGTAAATATGTAACAAATATTTCTACTTATAATATTCATTATAACCAAAAATAAAAGTTATCCCATTAAAAAAATTTAGCAAAGAGATTCAAAATATGTAATTTATTTTATCAAATTCAATTTCTATGTGTGGTATAAATTAATTTTGAAATAATCACTCAAAATGCTATAAAACCCCATTTTTAATACATTTTAAGCATACGACTATGTTTACATTTATTCCTTAGCTAATAACATTAATTAAATGATTTTAAAAATGTTTTAATTAATATATATATTATAAATTTAATTAAAATAATTAACAAATAATGATTTATTTAATTTATTATGATGGAAATAAATTGTGGAGAAAATACCTGTTTTAGGAAAAATAACTCTTTTTACATTAAAATGTTTTTATCTTCAGCCCTAAACATTTGAAAACAAATGTATGAATTATTATTTTAACATTATAAATAAATTTAATTATTAAAATTTTATAATAGAATTAAATATATAAAAATTCTTGATATGTATACAAATATAATTCTTAAAAAACAGGCCTTTTAATCCTGAAATCATTTTATTTAAACATTTAATAGATATTTTAAGTAATTAATAAATAAATATGAATTAAGGAAAAAAATTATATATATATCATAATATTATTAATTCTATTAATACCTACCAATCCAGTAACTAGGTTATATAGGTTATAATATATCATGGTTCATTTACACTCGGGGTTTCATGTAGAGTGAGAAATTGAACACTTAAAATTTATTTCAAAGGGAAACATATAGAATCATGGGTTTGTTAAAGAACCCTTTTTTGGGGATTGTGTGTGAATTATATAATCTAATATTTTAATTATATTTCTTAAACAACACCACCAAATTCCACTAACTGGACCGATGACCATATGGTTCTGTGTTTCTATTGTATTCCCCAAAATACAAGTAATATAGGGAACATAAAACTAAATAAACCCTCTTCCCCACTCTCCCTTTAGTTATAGCACATGATATGATAGATCATGATATATATTTATGTATATTGGATCTAATGGAAAGTAGATATTGTGTGTGTGTTTGTGTGTGTATATATATATATATATATATACCTTTTGTCATTAGTTATGGTTGTGATGTGGTAACATGGTGGGGTTGTACAAGGTAAGAAATGGGAATGATTATGACGTTTATAATGTCCATGAAACACTACTATGAAAATGGTTTGATGTGATGGTGTGATATGATGATGTAGTATGTGGATTGTATTTTTTTCTTGTGGTTGTGATTTAGTATGCTATTTTATGGATGTGTGTATATAGAATTGATAGTTCCATGGGATGATTATTGTTAGGTTTTGAGAGAGACAAAATTGGTGGTGAATTAGTTTTAGGTACCATCATGATATATATTAATTTGATTATATGTTACAATTATTATGTGGAATATTGGATTACCAATCCTGGGTGAGGATGGGTGATAGTTTACCTAGAATATTTGCATGTTTCATTTACTCTTTATTCCCTATGGAATTAATATACTTCGTCTCAATTACAATGAGAGGTTTTAGAGAGAATCCCACTGAGAAGGATTTTATTCTCACTACTCTATATATATTTATTTGTGTGTTTTTCTGTTTTTGTGTTTGTGTTTTATAGGTTTCCAAGTGGGATTTGTCAGCCAAATTTAACATTACTAACTCAAGGTTTGGATTTGTTATTGAAATCAATAAATTTGGAATTTCATGATTTGATATTGTATATTTTGGACAGTGTTTTCTATGACATTATCTTGCATTTAGACTGGTTTTATTTTATTAATTATGAATTTTATTGGTGGTTTACATTATGCTCCTAGGACAACAAGGGAAATTCCCCCATTTATTAGTTATTATACCCCCAGTACTAATAACCGGAGTATCACCTATTAGAGGAAAGTTTCAAGTGTTAGAGTCATCATAACTAATTTACAATTAGGGAGTCATACTGGGAGAAGGTCATGGTCATTTCCTAGGCATAACTCAAGGCCAAACCAAACCCATGTAACCTCATCAATGTCAGGTCTTTGAACAGATCTAATGCCCTTTCATGTGACTAACATCGTGGAACATTATCAAATCATAATATTAAGAGAAAATCAATATACTAATCCTCTTAATTACAAATAAAAAAATAAATATTCTATAAGCTATACTAGATAGATAAAAAATCACTTTTTAAAACAAACATAAACACCATGAAATATCATACAAAATTTCATCAACAAAAACACATATTTCAGTATGAAAAATACACTTGTACACCCCTTTTTTAATGTAACAAACTTTCTACAACAAGAAACATTAGACACCCAAATCACCTATTTAACTCTTAATGTCTTTATTTAAACACAATTTCCACAAAAAATTGAAATCCCTATGTCCTTATTTTAAACATTTGTACATAGTTTCTTAACTAAAAAATATTAAGTAAAAATATACCCTTTCTCAAAAAACTATTATTCACATAAAAAATAATTTATAGCTTGTCAAAACAATTATACTAATAATATAATTAATAAAAAAAATTAATAAAAACACTTAAATAACATTATTCGTTTAAGTGGTGAGTTTAACCCCTTTTTTCATGAATTTGATTCAAAATTGATTTTATTATCAATTCAAATTCATCAATTTAATCAACCAAAACATCAAAAAACAGATATCAAACACATAAAAAAACTTATAAACAAAACATAAGAATTAATGTACAAGAGATTATCACTTGACGTAATAATTTGAAACAATATTATGAAAAAAACCTCACCAAATCACCACATAAACCATAGGATATCGATAACAAGAACAGCCTAATCACTATGCAAATTATGAAAGCCCATTATGAATGTTTTTCTCTCCTTCACACGAGCAATTAAAATATATAAAAACAATTTAATAAAAACACTAAATAAAACACTAGAATTATCAATCATGTTAACACAATATTACACTATAATTTTTTAATTAAAAAATAAATAAACTCTTATAGCATTGAACAACACCTTAACACTTTAATACATTATTAAAGCATCAATTTCATACATGAATTATGGTTAAATAATTATACCATTATTTTGTTCAATAATATTGAAATATAATTAATTATTATCCATATTTAACCTAATCTTTAACCAAAAAAACATCAATAATATATCAAAACATTATAATAACCCATGAAAAATTATTCTATAATAATGAAAATAATTTTCCCCATTTTGTATTCTGTATAACGATTCAATATTTTTAATTCATGAATAAATAATTAAAAAAAATAAACTCCAAAAAAAGAAATAAAAAACCTACAAGAATGTAGGAGTTTATTACAAATCAACAAATAATACCAAACAATTCTCTAAACACCACAACCCTCATCTCGAATAAAAATAATAATGACATCTGAATTAAAATAAATCCATAAATTTAACCTTGAGAACTCAAAAAAACACAAGGATTATCTTTTACTATAATCATGAAGAATCCAGTTCCACTGACTAGAGAGAGATATAGAGGGATAGATATTAGGTTCCTTACCATATTTACAAATCCCTAAACTCCTCCATATTTTTTAATTTTAATTTTTTCATCTCTTCATGTTTCATCAATCCCTTACCTCTACAAAACTGTGCCCCATGTTCATGAAACCACTCTCAAACTATCCCAAATCAATTCCCAATTTATTATACTAGAGGGTTTGTAATGCTCATATTCCTAACCACTATATGAAAAATAAAAATAATGTCATAGGTGGGATACACCACCCTCATGCCTGAATTTCTTCTCCATCCTTATACATGACCATGAAACATAACATCATGTCACCTCACAAGATATATATGGTTCATGACAAATTTATAAATATATATATATATATATATATATATATAATCCCAAACTACTTGTCTTTACAAACTACCCTCCATTATGTTTAAAATTGTTGAGAGCAATATCAGGGCATGAAACCACTTTTACTCACAAAAAACAATACTTAATAGTATTCCAAATTGATATGGATATGTTGACAAAATTGATATGCCCCGTGAATCTATATAATATGAATAAATTATTGGTCATACCCACCGTAAGACCTCACATACTAAAATCGAAAACACACAAAAAATTAAAACCAAAAAACGCTAATAAACATACATATCAATAGAATATATTTTTCTTGGTTCCTTCAATTTCAAGAGAAGTGGTCTAAATAAGTGGCTTAAATCCTCCAAGTGCCTCTGTTAGAGGGACGTGCTTTACCTCATTCCCACAATCAAAATATCTTTTATCTATACCATTAATTGAATCAATACCATGGGTTTTCTAGTTAATCAAAGGATTCCGGACCATAGTGATGTCTCCTATGAGATATTTTATTTCTGGCTTCACTTGAATTCACTGTGGATACAAGATTCGATCAACTTAATCCTTAAAAGAGTGATTTTAATGAAAACATGATCCTAGAATGGGATATAAATAATAAGGAAGTAGTAGTGATTTTTATCAGCATTTATTTTATATTAGATGCATGGATGAGGAGGAAATTGGGGTTTCATGGCCTCATATCTCATCTATTTATCAATAATTTTGATAATTTTTTGTACAATGGACACCTATGATTCATGTGAAAAAGGACACACTATCATCATTCATATGGATTTCTCTCTATATCCTATCAATCCATTTCAGAATTTCACTATTTTGTAGTGTTTTGGTAGTTCTATATTAATATTTTACATGATAATTGTGGATGATGAATGAGAATCACCCAGTTCATGCGAGATTATTTATTCAATTAGATAGATCTGAATCTCTCCAAACTTTTATCTAGTTTTTTCTGAATGAAAATAGTTTTAGATAGAATATTTTGTATTATGTTAATATCTATTATTTTCATCCATTTTTTCTGTAGGAGATTAGCATAGATCTATGTCGCAAGAGAATAGAGAAATCCAATGTCAAGAAAAGCTGAATAAAGACGACGCTTTGGAGGAGATCATTAATATATTTATGGATTCATAAATTACTAGAAATAATTCAAAACAATACAATATATTGATATTAGATTGTTGTCCAATATCTATGAAACCATTTCTCTTGTGGCAATTAATATGATTGAAGTCTTCCCAAGATCATTTTGGAGGTAGTACCAATGTTTATGTTCAACAAGTAGTGATTCTCGGATTTTTTATCCCTACTCCAAGAATTGGTATGTCTATATTGCTTCCAATTATGGGGAAAATATAAGAATCCACTAATGATTCTGATAATTTTGGTGATTACCCTAGGGACACAACTAGGTATTTCACTAATGCTACTCAATATTTAGTGACCCTAGCCAAGAAATTTAATAAATTATAAGCTATGTGTCCTAGGTCTTGGGATTCCCCAAATGGTTATGTGTAACGACCCAATGTTTTTCAATGGAAATTATATTCTATAAATATGTCATAAAATCACATGAAAGGACAACATAATGAAGTAGTAAGTGCTAAATTACCTTTAAACATATATTTTTCACTTCTGTGTTTGAAATTTTGAAAATCTGACAAACATAGTTGCAATCAATAAGTTATTTTGAGTCCAATAAGAAAATCTTATTTTTTAGTGAATAGTAACCCACCCTTATGAATAGTAACATAACCATATGAATAGTGATATACCCATATGAATTGTAACTTTAACATTGATAATATATAAATAATATTCAAGTTGAATGTATGATATACCTATATTTTAAAATAATTAAATGAATGATTTAAAATGGGTTTTGTATAATAAATTATGATTGTAATTAAATACTAAAATAATAATATTTTGCAAATTGTTTTGGAAAAATGGACTTCATTTTTGGATTCTACACGTCAAAAATTGGTTGGGGTAAATTTTTTCAGATTTTTATGAAATACTTTAATTTTTGGTGAATAGTAAAATACAATAATTTACCATTTAAATATATTATAATTGATACCCTCTATTGATGACATCACAAGTGATGTAAGAACCCAAATATTGAACTCAGATGACCTATTTATTATTCATGGTCCTAGAATACTCAATATTCCTTGTCTTAGGGGAAATTAAAAATCTAATGAATTAAATATTAAGGAAAACCCTCTCCCCTCTACTATAAATACCACCCTTCACACCCTCATTTCATCACAACTCTCAAGAATCATGAATCTTCAAAACTATGCCAAAGAATCTTCCCTATCTCATATCTCATTTCTAAGTGCTTCTGGTATAATCAAAAGACCAAACATAGTTCCCTTAAGGAGGATCTCAAGAGGAGGATTCAAGAGGTGTTTTCTCTCCCTCTTTTCCTTTAATTTCCTTTCACTTTCAAGTTATTTTCTTATTCTCTCCCAAAATATATTCATCCAAATGGTATGGTAACTCCAGTATCATATATATACTATAATGTTAAGATACTAATGGGATATTATACTATCCAACCCACTGCTACTTTTCCTTTTATTTTATAAATGAAAACGTTGTTCATAAGGGGTTAATCTATCACCTTCCAGAACGACATGTTTTATTTTTTCCATTTATATTTTCAGATATGGTAATGAAACCATTTTTATGGTTGAAACATGATATTTTATATGTATTATGTCATATTTAATGTTCTGTAACTAAATTATGTACATATTACAAATTGATTAATAAAAACAGGTTCATTGCGATGGAAAAACAACCCAAATTAACCCAAACGATCATCATTAAATTCCCATATACTGATTCATCCACATGGCATATAACATAATTCATTATAATTTCATTTATACTTATTTAATATCATTAATAACATGTAATATTAATTCTAGATGTCTACCCATGTTCTACCCGAACATCAGTTTATGAATACAGGTGAACCCCTCAAGAAAAACCATAAAAATAAACATTCCCGAACAATGTTTGTAAAATCTAGAACTCATCCAAAGGCACATAAAAAACTTAATGAAACCATACTGAACCATATTCATTTAAAAAGGGTATTTAATTGTTAATTAATGAATCTGATGTGGTTATACTAGACATTAATGTGAATGAAGCTTTCAGATATAAGGTTAGGGGAAATTCTTGAACCCAACTTTCATCCTTCGGGTTCTCCATATTTCACTAATTTTTTGATATGTTTACTCCATAAAAATAATTTTTTCATCATCATATTTACTTTTTTTGGATATAAATTTTTTTCAATAGTGTTAATGTCAAACAAATTTTTTTTCTAAAATAACACTTCTTTTAAGAACACACATTTTACTTCTCATTCAAGGTTGACGGTTCTTGTAACATGTATGTTATTCCCTATTTATTTTGGGAACCCAATGGTTAAGAATGTGTTATTATGAGATGAAAAAAATTCCTTTTAATGGGTTAGTTATGTTAATTTTAGATATATGTTCATTGTGGCATGCATGATAAATGAAAATGTTATGATGTGTCGGGTGCACCCGAAATAATATTGTGCAATATGAATGTTTAAATGTGGCGGGTGCGCCCGAAATTACACAGCTCTCTAATGCATTGGGTAAAGAGCCAAATCTCATTAGTTAATGTGAAATTATATTTGAACATGATGCTATGATTTTTCACAAGTATGTTTGGTATTTAACCACTAAGACATGATGTTTTATTTTTATGCATTTCCACATTTCAGGTCTCTTATTAATGGTTCCTCTCATATTCATGATCCTTTTCCTATGTTATGGTTATTTTCACCCATTGTTATATTTTTCTTATATACCCTTTTAGAGGGATCTTATCTCACCCATTTTTATGAATATTCTCAGGTGACTACATGTACTTAAGGAGGGGTCTTGTAAAAATAAGAAGCTAGAGAAGAAGGAATTAAATAAATTCTTATGCTTGATGTTGTAATTGTTACGTGTGGTCCTAATTTTCCCAAGATACTAAAACTTTTGATCCTATATGTGTAATAATATTATGTTTTTTATCTTTAAAATTATGTAATAGTAATGTAAGAAATGGCTGGGTCGCTATAGTTGGTATTAGAGGCATGGTTTAGTTAATTTGGGAATTATTTTTAGTGAACCCCAGATAAAACCTCTAGCATAAGACTAAGTACAAATATGCAGTCAAGAATAATTACATAGGGATCCTATATGATACTCATTTAGTGAAAATTTTGAAAATGAATAAGTTATTTATTCATGACTTGTTGAATTATATATTTTTCTAACCTATAATATTTTATAAAAGGGTGGGAACATGGAGAAACTAAGCCAACAAATCATGCAAGGTCCAATGCAACAATTTCCCGAACGACATCCCCAATGATTTGGGAGGAGGAGTTCAAAACATCAATGAGATTCTTACCCAACTATCTCAGGTTATGAACAATAACCATTATAATGGGGACAATCCTCCTTCACTAAATAGGGAGCAACTTGATATCAAATATTTTATGTGGCAACAACCACTGACACATAGTGGATCTTCTGATCCACTAGTTGCTGAACAGTTGGTCTACTCCATGGAAAAAATAATTTTTGTTCTTCATTGTTCTGATATAGAGAAGCTGAATCTATCCATTTATCATGTAGATGGAGAGGCCGGTCAATGGCGGGAATTGATTAAGAACACCAAGCCATGAGACAAAATTGAAGAGATGGAATGGGAAGACATTAATATAATGTTTCTTAACAAGTATTTCACAAGAAATCTTCACATGAAGATGGAGAGAGAATTCATAGAGCACAAGATGGAAGAAGGAGAATCTGTCACTACCTACGAAGTGAATTACTCAAGGCTTTCAAGGCTTCTTAGGGTTTATTTATCAAAATTAACAATAAAATTGATATATTTTTTAGTGGATTAAAACCACACCATTGAAAGGATCTAAAAATTAGAGACTTTGGGAGTTATAAAGTAGTTTTTAGAAGTGATATCAAAGTGGATATGGAGTTTAGAGAATGGTCCCATGGATATGGTGATATGATATGAAGGATGGAGTTTCAAGCCAGTGGATCTAATGATAAAAGTGGGAAAAAAACTCAATGACCCACATGCAAAAAATGTTGGATGTTTCACCATGGGAACTACCTCAAAGGGAAGGAAAATTTCTTCAAGTGTGGGAAAGAAGAAAACAATGCACAAGAGTGAGGAAAAGACATAAAAATGTTAGAGTATTTTATTGGAATAAAGGAGAGATCCACCCATGGTTCAATTCTAAAACTATAGAGAGCTAGGGAACTATGAAAGCTAGAGAACTAAACCACGAGTTGTTGAGGGTAATCTACGTTAGTAGCTACCAAATCCAATGGAACATGGGAAGGCTTATTCCATCACTACTGTGGAGGTGGAGTAAGATAATGAAGTCCTACAAGGTACACTTTCAATTCACTCAATAATGGAAAAAGTCTTATATGATTTTGGTTCTACACATTCTTTTATATCTTGCAACTTTGATAGAACTATAAAATCGAGTCCCCAAAAACATTAAGTAGAGATATCTATAATAACACAATGTTGTGTAATAATTACAACCCTAGTGTTTTAATCCTATCCTATTGGTGTATGTGGGATGATTCTTCCTATAAATCGTGTAATATATCCCTTGTTGGAAGTCAACTCTATAATGGGAATGGATTGGATCTCATTATATAGATAACGTATCAAATGTTGGGAAAAGTAAATATATATTCATATTCGGAATCATCCCATGATCCTCTACAAATGAATGGAAGATAGTGAATCCCCATTGAAAAATCATTCATCATTGTGGGTGTTTATTCCCTATGAAGATGCATACCTCTCCCAAATGGTTGGGTCAAGAAAAAAGTGCCAACCTTGAATAAATTCCCATCCTGAGGAAATACTGTGATGTATTTCTCGAAGAGTTACCCAGAATTTCCCCAGATCGTGAGGTAGAGTTCTCAATATAACAAATACCCAGAGCTACTCCTATCTCAATGTGTCCATATAGGATGTATCCTATCTAAATGGAGGACTTAAAAAATTAGCTGCAAGATAGTTTGGAAGAAGGGTTCATACACCCTAGTGCATCACCTTGGGGTGCGCTAGTGCTCTTTGTGAAGAAGATGTATGGAACAATGTGGATGTGTATTGATTATTGGGAACTCAATAAGATCACCATAAAGAACAAGTATCCACTTCGAAGGATTGACAATTTGTTCGATCAGTTAAGAGGCGATCAATACATATCAAAGGTGGATCTTCGTTCTAGACATCATCATCTAAAGGTGAAGAGGGAAGATATTTTGAAGACAACCTTCCGTACAAGATATGAGCACTATGAGTTTCTGGTGACGCCCTTTAGACATATTAATTCCCCAACAATCTTCATGGATTTGATGAATAGATTATTTATACATTACCTCAAAATTTTTAGTAGTGTTTATTGATGATATTCTCATCTACTATAATATAATGGAGGAACATGAAGAACATATAAGACATGTGTCAGTGACATTAAGAAAATAGAAGTTGTACACCATGTTTAGGAATTTTGACTTTGGGGTGAATCAAGTCACATTCATGGGACATGTGATCACAAGTGAGGCAATTTTTGTGGACCCTTCAAAGAAAATGTGATTGAGGAATTACCCAGGCCCTCTAGTGTTATAGAAATCTGTAGTTTTCTTGGAATAGTAGGGTACTAATTATATTGTCTGTAAATTTTCTCATGATTGTCAAGCCCGCTAACTAATTTAACAAGGAAAAGGGTAATGTATGTCTCGACGAAAGAATGTGAGGGAAGCTTCAAGGAGCTAAAGAGAAGGTTGATCACTACACCTATACTCACACTAATGAAAAGTGGAGAATGTTTTGGGATATACAATGATACTTCCATGAAAGGATTGGGTTGTGTACTCAAGTAAAATGACAACGTGATAGCCTACACCTCATGACATTTGAAGATACATGAGCAGAACTACCTGATACATGATCTAGAGATGGAAGCCGCGATTTTTGCCTTGAAAATCTAGAGACACTACCTTTATGGTGAGATGAGTGACATATACAACAACCACACGATCCTAATGTATATCTTCAAACAAAAGGAGCTCAATATGCATCAAAGGAGATGGTTAGAGATAATAAAGGATTACGATTTCTCTATTCACAATCATCCTGGAAAGGAGAACAAGGTAGCTGATTCTCTAAGAAAAAAATGAAAAACTACTCTATCCATATTATAGATTGAGATAGACCGTATCTTCTTGGATTTGAAATGGATTGATTTAGAAATCATAATGGAAAGGGATACATCCTACCTTTACCAATTGATTTCAAAACCATCCATCCAAGAGAAGATTAAGGAAGAATAATGGGATGATGTGGGGATAGAAAAGAGAGTGAATACAGTAATAGAAGGGAAGATACAAGAGTTCCATATCAACAGTGATGGTGTGATTTGGTTTGGAACTTAGCTTTGTGTGCATTCATCATCCAGGATAAAGAAGGAGCTATTGGACAACGAACATAGATCAACATTCTCTATCCATCCTCAGAGTACCAAGATCTACCATGAGATTGAGAAATATATATCATGGTTCCAGGTATGTCAACAAGTTAATGCAGAGTGAAAAAATTCCAAAGGGATGATGTATCCATTGAATGTACCCATGTGGAAATGGGAGAATGTCACTATGGACTTTTCCACGGGTCTCCCAAAGACGTCTAAGGGAAATAATTCAATATGGGTTTTGGTTGACCAACTCACCAATACTTCCCATTTGATCGCTCTTCGGGAAGATATCTTGATTGGAAAACTTTCAAGGATATATGTGAAGGAAGTGGTGAGACTACATGGTGTTCTAGTCTCAGTTGTCTCGGATCATGATCCATGGTTCACATCTAAATTATACAGGAGCCATGAGCATGCTTTTAGTACTGAATTAAATTTCATCACGACCTATCACCTCAAAACTAATAGCCAATTTGAAAGGACTATTAGATGCATAAAGATATGCTAAGAGACTACTCCATAGAATTAAAAGGCAGATGAGATCATCATCTCTTATTGGTTGAGTTATCATACAACAATGGCTTCCACTGGAGTTTTCAGATTTCTTTATATGAAGATCAAAATGGAGAGAGATGTAAAACTCCAACCTGTTGGGATGATGTTTAATAAAGAAAGCTACTTGGACCTGATCATGTGCAAGAGATGACAGAGAAGGTTCAAGTCACCTAGAAACACATCACAGATGCTCAAAGATAGAAAAATACAAATGTTGACAACCGTCAAAGGGACTTGGAGTTCAATGTTTTGGATAAATTCTTCCTTAGAATATCATAATGGAAGAGATTCATGCCATTTGTAAAGAAAGGGAAGATACGCCCATGGTTCATCGTCCCCTTTGAGATCCTTGACCACATAAGAGTCATGGAATTTCGGCTTGCACTTCCACCGAATATGGATTAAGTCCATGATGTGTTTCATGTATCACTCGGGATGAAGTACATACCAGATCCCACACATGTTCTAAACTTAGAGGTGGTATAGCGGGAAGATGATCTCTCTTGTGTGGAGTAGCCAGTAGAGATTATGGACCAGAGAGATAAGGTTCTACATAATAAGATAACCCACCTTGTCAAAGTGTTGTGGAGGAACCATATGTTTGAAGAAGCTATATGGGAACCAGAAGAGGTGATGAAGGAGATGTACCCTCACCTATTTGTGTAAAGTGAAATTTCGAGGCTGTAATTTCATAAGGGAGGAAGAATGTAACGACCCAATGTTTTTCAATGGAAATTACCTTATTATAAATATGTCATAAAATCACATGAAAACACAAAATAATGAACTACTTAGTGCTATGTGACCCATAAACATAAGTTTGTCACTTCTCTGTTTTCAATTTCAAAAATCTGACACACATGGTTGCAATCAGTAAATTATTTGGAGTCCAATCACAAAAACATAATTTTTGGTGAATAGTAACCTACCCTTATGAATAGTAACATACCCATATGGATAGTGATATACCAACTTATATTAATCTTACCTATGATAATATATAAATAATATTCAAGTTGAAAGTATGATATACATATATTTTAGAATAAGTAAATGAATGTTTTAAAACTGGTTTCTGAAAATAAATTATGATTTTAATTAAATACTAAAATAATAATATATTTTAATTTTTTTTTTGAAAAATGGGCTTCAATTTTGGATTCTATATGTCGAAAAATGATTGAGATGAATATTTGGGATTTTTCGAAAAAGATTTCAATTTTTGGTGAATAGTAAAACACATTAATTTACCGTATAAATACATTATAATATAATCCCACTATTCCTAACATCAAAAGTGATGTAAACACCCAAATATCGATCATTAATTACCTATTTACTATTATTGGTCATGTAAGACTCACTATTCCTTGTCTTAGGGTAAATTAACAAACCAATGAATTAAATATAATGGAAAATCCTCTCCCCTCCACTATAATTATCACCCTTCACACCCTTATTTCCTCACACCTCTCAAGCTTCAAGCCATGTATAAAATCTGCGCAAGAATCTTTCCTATACCCTACCCCACATCTAAGAGATTATGGTCTCATCAAAAGTCCAATCCTAGGTCTCTTAAGAAGGATCTCAAGAGGAGGATTCAAGAGGTATTTTCTCTCCCTATTTTTCTTTAATTTCCATTAAATTAAATTTAATTTTCATATTCTATCCACACCTATCTTAATCCAAATGGTATGGAAACTCAAATATCATACATATAATGTAATGTTATGATACTAATGGGATATTATACCATATATACCTCTTCTCCTCTTTGTTTTATTTTATAAAAGAAAACGTTGTTCGTAAGGTTTTAATCTATCATCTTCAAGAATGACATGTTTTTTTCCATTTCTACTTTCAAATATAGTCATGAAACCATTTTATGGATGAAAGAGGATATTTTATATGTATTATTTCATATTTAACGATTTGTAACTAACTTATGAACATATTACAAAATGATTAATCAAACCATGTTCGTTGTGGTCGGAAAACCACCCAAATTTACCCAAATTATCATCGTTAAATTATTATCTAATAATTCATCCAAATGGTATGTAACACAATTGATTATAAGGTCATTTGAACTCCTGGAATATCATTAATAACATGTAATTTTTTTTTATTTCTAACCATGTTTTACCCGATCTTCTATTTATGAATACAAGTCAATTGCTCAAGAAAAACCATAAAAACATACATTCCCGAACAATGTTTTTAAACTCTGTATCTCATTCAAAGGAACATATAATTAATTAATGAAACTATAATGTACTATATTATTGTAAAAAAGGTTATTTAATTATTAATTAATTATTCTAATGTCATTATAAAGGACATTAAAGTGAAGGAAGCGTTCAAATATTAGGTAAGGGGAAATTATCAAATCCAACTTTTATCCTTAGGGTTATCCATATTTCTATCCTTTTTTGAAATGGTTACTCTATAAAAATCATTTTTTCATCATATTATTTAATTTTTTGGGTTATACATGTTTGTCACTAAAGTTTATGTCAAACTAAATGTCTTCCAAAATAACTCTTTTTTTAAGAACACACCTTTTACTTCTCATTCAAGGTTGATGGTTCTTATAACATGTATGTTATTCCCTCCTTCTTTTGGGAACCCAATGGTTATGAATGCGTTCTTATGAAATAAAATCCATTCCTTTTCATGTGTTACTTATTTATATTTTAGATATATGTTCTTGGTGGCATGAATGATTAATGATAATGTTGTGATGTGACGGGTGCACCTGAAATTATATAGCACAATAAGAATGTTTCAATATGATGGGTGTGCCCAGAATTATAAAACACTCCAATAAGTTGGGTGAAGTGATAAATTTCATGAGTAAATGTGATATTATGTGTTAACAAGATGCTTGATTTTTTTAAAAGTATGCCTAGTAGTTAACCACTATAATATGATGTTTAATATTCATGCATTGCCACATTTCATGTCTCTTATTAATGCTTCCTCTCATGTTCACGATCCTTTGCCTATGTTATGGTTATGCTCAACAATTTTTTTATTGTTCTTATAAATCCTTTTACTGGGATTTTAGCTAACCCCTTTTTATGTATATCCTAAGGTGACTACTTTTACTAAGGAGTGGTCAAGTTCCAATAAGAAGCATGAGAATAAGGAATTAAATAATGTTTATGCTTGATGTTGTAATTGTTATGTATGGTCTGAGTTTTACCAAGACACTAAACCTTTGTATCCCCTATGTGTAATACTATTATGTTGTTTATGTTTAAAATTTTATACTAGTAATGTAATAAATGGTTAGGTCTCTTTATTATGGATTAAGGATAATTCAATGGAAATTAACACAATGGTACTAAGGTAGAAATTGCTTATATGCGGATTGTTATAATCATAGTGGGTGATATAAATACCATAATTACTTCTTAGGAGAATCAATGATCCTAAGCTATGAAAGTATATTGGAAAATTGAATGAAAAAATTTCACTCATTAATCTGCTAATACTATAGGTGAATGTGTCTGTCATGGTGATTCTTCAACCTAGTTGTAGAAAGGCTATATATTATTATCATATAAAATATGTGCATATTCAGACACACTAAACAAAAATTATTTTTTATTATTGGATTCGGAAAAAGTACCCATTATAGAGAAAAATGGTACTATTAAGGGGTTCTAAGGTGGTGGAGTCCAGGGGAATCCCCTTGAAAAAAAATCATGCATTCATGTAGAAGAGAACACAAACTGGTCTAAATGATAAGAGATTATTTTTACCTTCCTACTCGAGATAGTGTGTTCGATAAAAAACTAGATTCTCTCCAAAAATGGTGGGAAATTATCCCTTGTTTCGTTTTCATGGAATAACATCGAATGATGTAGATCATATCCCATGGAGTGTCAAATTTCCATTTAAGAGTATACACTAACATCTAAGAGTACAACTCAACCTAAGATATATTCAGAACATACCTATTGCATAGCATGATGCTAGTGTGCATCACTTTCACCTCCACACTCATGGAGTTCCATGGACTGTGAAGACAATTGAAAGAAATGAGAACTAATCCAGCTGGATCTCTATAATGTCCCCCCCCCCTCTCTTTTTTCCATTCATTAAGGATCCTTCCACAGTGAGTTTTGTACCATTTGTGGGTGGGAACCATCCAACCCATTGTCCTTGTAGTTTCACTAAAATTATAGGTTTGTTATGATATATGAAAAGAGCATGTTACCTCTATCATTTTTTAAAATCGAAAATAGGTCATTAACAAGTTCCTTAATTCCCACCTTTAGGTAAGAAATCGTGTGACTATTACCCATCCTAGCATGATTCATTTCCTCTTAAAGGGTCCTTTATATGGATGTCAAAATAATACCACATTTCTTAAACTCCATTTCTTTATTCTCGAAACCCAGAAACCAATTGATGATGAAGTATTTCATGGGTAGATCCTCATGGTTGGAACACACTAGATGACCCATGGATGACCAGAGACTAACATCCCATTCGATCTTTACAAAGTGATTAAGATGTGACTTAATATGTGGTTTATCACAATAAAAGAAACAAAAATCTAATGAAATAACCTTCCTTTGAATGTTATATTCTATTGAGATCACCTGATTTTTCACCCTCTAGTCTATGAAATTCATTCTAGTGGGGTTATCATTGAACCATAATCTATAAGCCCACTCTTCACGAATGTAATCTATATAGAGGATAAATATTAAATCATGACCAAGGAATTGGTCCGAACATGAACCCATGAAACAATATTATTCTACTTCTTCATTATTAGTAATACATTAGAAGACATCCATCTTCTCATTATTAAAAATTTCTTCCAACAGAGGGAGATAACTACTCGACTCCTTGAATGACATATTTGGAACCAATCATCCTAGAAAATAATGCTTCTCACCAGCCTAGTTTTCCTTCCATAATTTGATATCTCCTCTCCCCAAAATCCAGCAAGTAGCATCTTAGAGAACATCCAGGTGTTTATGAAAACATTTCACCAGTTTTGAAAGTTTAGATCTTCACTTATTCCAATCCTCATAATTCTCTCTATATCTATTCCTATTAATTTTTTCCCATAAATGATCCCATTTTATAAAATACAATTCATGTTGTGCCTTTATGGAATTCATGGACTCTTTCACGTCCAGTAAACTGATACCACCCCCCTCTACCGGTTTCACAATGTAGTTCCAAGATACCAAATGGAAACATACCATATAAATGGAGTCCTAATATAAATTTGTCATGATATTATCCATATTATTAATGGTTCCATTGTAATGATTAATGGTTGAGAGAATATTAATGGGAATGGATGTTAATACACTATTGATCAAGGTTACATGTGCTCCGAATGATAATTTTTTCTTCTTCATGTTAAATATCCTCCAAATTATTATTTTAATGATATCCTTGTAAAATGATTTCTTGATGCACCCATTGGATACTGACATCCCTCGATAAATTATTCAGAGGTGATTCTTTTGGATACCATGAATGCGTTGAATGCCCCTTCTTCTTCTACTTGAAAATTTTGTTAGAGATAAAGACACTGCTTTTCCTTGGGTTAATATTTTTTCTACTAATGTCACCATATACATATATAACCAACATGATGTTATGGATATATATTCTCCTTCCATGAATTAAAATAATAATATTATCAAAAACAATGAGGTGAGATATAATACCATCCCCAGATTGTTTGTGGTACGAAAGTGTCCTTCTATCAACCATGAATTTATAAATATTTCTAGATAGGGAATCTAATGCAAAAATGAAGATGTTGGGTTATAAAGGATCTCATTATCTCACTCCCCGCGCACTTTTTAAGAAGCCGAACCCATTTCCCATTAGAGAGATTGAGATACATGTAGAGGAGTATCACCTAAAGAATTGGTCGCAAAACCATTCATGGAATCCAAATTTCCATGTAGCCCAGATAATGAAACTCTATTCCAATTTATCATATGATTTGTTCATGTCCATTTGGATAATGAAATTAGAGAAAATTTATCTTTTATTGATATCAACCACAAATTAATTGGAAAAGACAATCGACCCTTAGATGTCTTGGCCTTTCACAAAACCATGTTGTTCCTGTGAGACAATTATTGGAATCACTCCATTTAATCTACTAGCAATAAGACTTGCAATGATCTTATATGAGACATTACATAAAAATATAGTCCTATAATGGTTACGGCTTGATGGGTCCTTGACCTTTGGAATAATAACCACTCTAGAAGAACATGTTCTTCTATTGAGAGCACCAGCCAAAAAACACATTGAATTGATTCAATAACATGAACCCCAACAATGTTATAATCCACAACATAGAAAGCCCCCATAAATACATCAAGGCATGGAAAACTATCCAGTGAAATACTGAGAGTGGTTTCTTAAATCACCTCTCCATTAAGAATATCCATTGAACTGTCATTATCTAATACTTCCACATGCCATGGTAAATACCCCATAAAATCATCTTCTCATTCAGTCAAAGTAGTTTCAACATCTATATCAGTGGAATATCCTTCCATCATCCCTTCAAAATGTTCCAGAACAAAACTCCTTCCCACATTAACATCCGAAGAGTAGGTACCATTATCAATCCAGATATCGATTCTCATTTTTTACCTCTATTATGATGACCTAGAAATAATCCTTATTTCAATCTCTTTATTTAACCCATATAATTATATATATTTGTTTATAATACTTCTCTATCTCCAAAAGTTTCTCATAAAAATTTGTTTATCGGAGAGGATCGTGAAGCTTCCCATTTACCATCTATTCAAAAGATTCTCTTATAGCTTGTTAATATCCACTTGTATGACCTTCACCTTATTGTCTATGTTTGTATTGTTAGGAATCCAAAGATTGATATCCTTTTTAAGTAGCCTTAACTACATTAAAAGACCAACCATGGCTCTCTTCTCTTCCTCATGTTCCAATGGGTTCTTCATCATTTTCATTAAACCATCTAACTAATGCCAATTAGTGGTGTACAGAGAAGGGTTTATTATCAGATTCATCTCTTCTTAACTCTGCCAGTAGTGGATCATGATTAGATATGAAGTGTGTCAAGTTAGAAATGGATGTACGGGAGAAGGATTCATATCCTGGAATATTAGAGAGTCATTTTCAAGATGGGTCTATATAATACTTTTACCCTTACCGATGTTGCACCTCATATATTTTCTATAAAAAAACCCAAATCCAAGAACCCCTTGTTTGTAAGAAAAATTTTAATGTCTTACATTCAATTGTTATAGATTCAAAATCATCCCCTATTTTCAAAAATATCCATGATAGTGTTGAAATATCCTCTCGTGAACCAAGTAAAGATGTGCTTTTCAAATGAGTCCAAAAACTCCCAAAGATCCAGTCTTCCTTTCCTGTTTCAACTAGCATAAAAAAAATAAAAAATTAACATGGTTGCATTAAAATTATTCTTCACAGTGATACATTGGGACATTTAATTGTTCAATTATTCATGTGTGTTTCTTTTCCAACAAATCCAGATATGTTTATTAACACAGTAATTAGGAAGATGGCTCCTGTAGCCCATTTTCTTTACAAAATAATTAATCCTTCTCAGTTCTTTATTAGGTACTAAGATGATAACGATCAAAGAATGTTATTTTAGTGTTTTAGAGGAAATTAAATTACACTTTTCATGTGATAACAAGCCTTAGGAATTCCAAATTATCAATGTGAACATTAAAATATATATTTTTTCCCTTCCGACCATATGTACCTGCTTTCAGAATTGGTAAGATCTTAAATTATTCCATCAACATGGATTGAGTTTCTAGACCAGGGGTTATTCGTGTCAAAACAACCTTTTTTGAAGTGAAAATATTCTATTTTAATGGTCTATCTGATACTTTTAAATGAGAGGATCTATTGGATGATGGATTTGGACGTGAACTTGGATTCATCCCCTCTTGGAAAAGGGATATAAGCAACATTATCTAAGGTGAACTCAGGTTAAAACAGATCTCTCTCACCAACCCCTCTAATAACGCCATCCTCTAAGGCATCTCATATTTTTTCCTTAGGAATAAAAATGTTGGGAAGAAAGGAATTCATTAAAGATTCTAGTCAATGGAGCATTGAAATTTGAAAGCTAGGGGAAGAAGGAAAAAAATCCCTGGTTGGTTTCAAATGAATGCATGTGATAAAGTTACACTATCCAAATAGAGCCGTTGGTGTCACTTATGTTGGAATCGTCATAGACCATTTCGTAGAAGGAGACATCCATTTAAGAATTTAATATTCTAGAGAAAGATACTATATCAATGAATAGAGATCTGCAAAAAATGTTTCTAGCTATCTCATTCCCAGTAGTGTCAGTCACATTATCAGGACCAATGGCCTCAGGATTTGAATTTGAAATCCTACCTCTTTGAATTTTAAAACCCCAAAACTTTTTCACTGAATCATCAAATATAAAATCTATTATTATAATTTTGTTATTTTAGTTGAGGTTAGTTTTTATTGGTTTTTATTTGTTTCTCATTATGTCTATTTTCTTTGTTTTTTTGTATATTCCCACACTTGTTTCCCTGAGTTGGGTAGTGTTTTTTTATCTTTGGGAATATTTATATTGATCTTTCTAATTTAAATTATATGAACCTATGCCTGAAAATTAATATATACCCCATTAATGATAATATATGAGTGTGATAGTCAGTATGGTTAGTTTGGTGTGTGGTGTAGTTTTTTTATGATCATTGGTTTTATTAGGGTTGTTTATTACATTCGTTACATATTTGATTTAATGTGGGTATTTTTAATATTAATTCTTATTTAGAATAACATTTTAAATTTATTAGAAAAATATATATTTTCATCCAAGATTCCATCCCATATCTTCTCAACCATACTTCTCAATAATATATAATGCCATATATTATTTCCAATTACATTTAAAGCTTTTTTAATTAAGAACAAATACTCATTCAGATCGTATTCATCCTTTATCAATAACTAGATATGAAATAAACCCATTATTATTATTATTATATAATATCCTTTTAATATTTACTTATACTAATAACTATGAAACAAAATAACCTTAAATTTTTTCAATATTTATATAATAAAATATAAACATCACATTCATCTTCTAAAAACAAATTTAAAAAAATCACTAATCAAGATCAGTAAACAAGCATATACAATAGTTACTATGCTCAAAATCACTAAAGGTGGTCTATATATTAACTATTATCCAATGAATAAGATTTATCCAACCAAACACTACCTTACATAACAACATCCATTTTAAACTAAAATAATTAAACACTCTTTGTAAAATATTGTAAACAAGTAAACACATTCAATATCATCATTATTTAACTTACAATGTTCTATAAAAAACAAATTATAGTCATCAGGTTTAATGAAATACATAATAATATATTTAAACCTTCCTTTGAAATACTATCATTATTTATTACCAAAAAATAATTCTTTGTTTTAATGAACTCTAACCAAAATATTTCATTTGATTTGAATCTCTTTATTAACACAAGTCTTCCTTTACTCATTTAAATTTTATATACCCTATATATAATATATAATTATATCAATAAAAATAATATACTAATTAAAAAACGGATAAAAATTATATTCAATATGACTAATCCACCCTTAAAATCTTATTTCACAGACATATAAATAAGACAATATCATCAATTGCAAGTAGCCCTATGAACACAATATCAAAAAACTAAAATTACCATATCAAAATTATCCGTTCATCCATTCAACACCCATAATAATCATCAAAAAAATAAATTAATCATGAAAATTGATTCAAAATCTCATTTTTTTAATATATACCTTTAATCTTAAAAATTATATAATATAAAATAATAATATTTTCCTATATATAATCTCATAATCTTAAATATATTCCATATGTCCACCATGAAAAAGTCAATAATAAATATTTTTCCTAGATTTTTCCTAATTATAATAATTTATTAATCCAACATAGTCTGAAAATCATGATTATAACCCATGCATTATCATGTTTTAAAATAAGATATTCATTTATTATTGCTGGTAAAACCCTAAATTTCATTAAATAAATGATGTTTCCTTATCATTCTCTTTTAATTTATACCATGTCATATTTCAAAACATATCATATTTAAACATTTTTTTCCATTAATTTATTTCTTTATTATGAAATTACCCATTTCCCCAATTTATTACAACTCAATAATTACATCACCATAATTTATTATTTATAATTAAATGTAAAAAATAGGGTACATACCATGATTTTTAGAAATAAATTTTATTTAATCCATGATACTCATAAAAGAGTAAATAAACCACAATGAAATTCCATTTTCCATTTTAAGAAATTTAATTTTATCTTGAACTTTATATAAATTTGTAAAATTCCTCAACTCTTGATAGTTTAAAAAAAATTTAATCGGGATAATTAAAAATTAAAACGACCTAAAAAAAATTATGCAATAGAATATATAATTTAATAAGTTTACATAATATTTAATCATTAACAAGCATTAACCAAATGAGTCTTAGAATTCTAATTTATAATTCCATATACTTAATCAATAGATCTTTTAACATTACACCTCAAATAAGAAATAGACCTAAAATTAGTCAAGTTAAATTTATTTAAAATTTTTTTTATTAGACTATTATTAACGATCATTTCTAATTTTAAGAAAAACATTTACAAAAATTTTTATCTCTATTTTAGTTGAAGTAAACAACATATCCCATATCATAATGATTTATGAATTAATAAAAACTAAAAACCAACTAACATAAAAATTTATACTAACAAGATTCATTCAATTTTATATAATTTAATAATATTATTACTAAAAATATATAACAATAATCTTTACATTAGAAATGATAATTAAATATGTTATTTTTAACAGGACACAAAATAAATGAATAATTTTTTAATTAAATTAAAAATACCCAAATTAACATTCATTATTTATATCCTTAATTTTTTTCAATACATATATACTTTACGATAATTTCTATCAATTTAAACCCTAAAAAATAATCCTCAGAAAAATAAAGAAAGAAATCATGTACACATTTTACAAATAGTAACCCACAAATTAATTTTTCTATATTATAAATGTATTTTATCTTCCATTATTCTACATCCTAACAATACATTTGCAAAATTACTTAATCAACTTTCCCATATATTCCACAAAATTAAATATATAATCTAGCACTTATAAATTTCATATCATGTTTCATTATCTAATTATTATTTATTCCCATTATTATTTTTCCCATTATACCCATAAAATTTCATATTTGACATATAATTCAATTAAAATTATCAAAAAATAATCAACAATAAAATGCACCACATAAAAAAACTGTTATAATTAATATTTTGTTAAAATAATACACCATTAATTATGTATTTAGGAAAAAATAGTGTCATGACACATGCTCAACCTATACACCATCTGGTTTGACATTGAAGAGAATGGGATGACCCATAAATCCCACCTCGAGTAGGCCACATGTTAGTGACCATAAATGAGGGTATATAATATCAAATGGGTGGAATTAACATATATATAAAATTAATGAAATACGAGATAATATGAGATATCACCAATCAAGTACATAATGAAATAAAAAAGAAACCCCAATACATAATGTAATTAAAAAAAATGAAAAAAATAAATCCCATGAAGAAACAATGACTATCTAATAGTTATTGGAAAACTACTCGATCTAGTAACACAAACATTTATAACTAACCATATCTTATATACCTACAACACTATCATGGACCGAACTCTGACTCCCTTGAATCGAGGACCAAATTTGATTCATGTCAAGGCATAAAGGGTGTTCCTGATATCCATTGTCTATAAAAAAGTTCATAGGAATTAATGAAACTGGATTGAGAATAGTTTTTTTCCAATGCACTGAATAATAATTCAATTGATTCCATCTATAAATTTTGGATTACCTCACTGTATATTAGAAATTAAAGGGAAAAAAGAGAAATTCAAAAAAGAAACATAACCAATCAATGTACAGAAATAAATAAATATATTATATTACATAATGAGAACTATCAATAAAAATTAATACAAATTAAAATAATTACATGAATATAAATATAAAATAAAGAATAATTCATAACATATAAATTTGATATATAAACAATAGAAAATTAATATCATAACTCTATGTTCTCAAAGTTAAATCACCACATCCTATACAATTCATAACTGGTCCAACACAAAAATAACTAATGAGACCATAAAATCAAATACAGAGAACCTAAAAGGAATCCATAAAATCCACATACATTTAATTGTGTATAAATGGTGGGAGGGAATGAAATCCAGGAAGAATTTGACCAAAATTCATGGGTAGTTTAATTCACATGAAAAATAATTTAATATAGTTTCAAATTAAGTGAAAAAATAGGTTTTCAATTTTTATACATTGGTATACACAATCCTATATCATAGCCATGATTAATTTATAAAACTTCCCCTTCTTTTGTTTAAATGAAAATAATCAAGTAAGGAACATCTCTGTGATTGTTCCCTCTTTATTAAAATTGCCATTTGAAATTTGCAATCAATAATTCATTGATAATACCACTATTTCCAAAAAAACTTATAAAAAATTTTAAAATATATATTTAAATAGAAGTATAACATAAAAAACTAAGGAACCATGTTATAAATGATAAAAAAAGAAGCATTGATGCAATATGTGTTAATCAAACTATAGAACACATATAAAATTCACCAACATATTAATCATGTATCATTCACAAAACATTCCTAAATCATCCTATCAACCCATGTTGAATATGATAAACCTCAAAATTTCACATATATAACTGGTTAATTCAATGTTTTAATCTGAAAAATTTCATATTTAAAGGTAATTTTCTCAATTTTTGGATTTAATAATTTTGAGAGCATAATTGTGATAGTGGATAAATTTCGGAACTTAAATATTTTTTTATTATTTTTTGTATTTCTTTCTTAACTTCTTCAATATTTATCCAAATTGGACTATTTATTTTTCATAGGGTCACATAATATATGGGCTAAAATTCATCCATCAGGATAAAGAGTTGAAACTACCATTTTAGGACCAAAACCAACTCACGATCCATGCTTGAAAATATATTCCTAGATATGGATCTGTATTAAGATCGGACTATATATCACAAATGTGCATCCCTAATGAGATAAAATTCACATATACCTAGAAAAAATCTAGATGAATATTTTTCTAACTATGTACTTGCATTATTTGGAATATTTAAATTCAATAAAACCCATGGAGGTCAGTTCTTTGTAATTCCATCACCCACTAGGATAGATAATATTTTTATAGTAAAATAGTCATAAATACAGCATAAAATGTAAAAAAGACATAAATTTTGGGGAATATTGAGGAATACATATATGAAAAAACAATTTAGAAGAAATATATTTGATAATCGTCTATTTCTTATACCCACCAATGCATAAACATTTCGATGAAAAAGTTGGGGAAATTTTTTTCAACTGCCCCCACTATAAAAATGCACCTGCACTTTCACATCAAGGGTTGAAAATATAAGTCACCCATTTCGTAAATAATCAGAGTGTATGATAAATAAATTATTTTTAATATGTTTAACATAATTTATTTCATCGTCATCCAATATTTTTAAATTTTTTCTCTTTTTTTCTCTCTACAGTTAACTTCTCAACTCCATGAAAATAGAGAACTAACATTGGTTCTTATTTGAGGGATAGAGCAGTGATGTTTTAATTCATGACCAATAATGTTAATCATTATAATATTCTGATAATTTCAGTAGTTAATAAGTATTTTTTATTGGGTTCACCCAGATTTCACTATCATCATGTTCTTCTTCTCATCTATTTTTTATTCCTCTCATTCCTCGAAATAATGCAGCTTATGGGGTGGGGTTGGATTTTGGTTAGGACGTGAAGGGATATTATACCACATATGGGGGGAGAGTGTAGGATAATAATAAATTAATGGGATGGTGTTGAGTGATAGGGTATATCTCAACATTTATTAGAATAGTTAGATTATTTTTTAAGAACAATGTAATCATTTTCCTAAACTCGTTAAAATAACTACATATTTCTCATTCACTAAATTCATTATGTTTTGTTTTATATTTTATGTGTTTCATTAATATATATATATAAATATCATGTATTTTAAAACACTAACACCATATTTTTATATCATTGTTATTATATTAGTTAATTTATAAATAGTGACAATAGAAAAATAATGTGTGGTAGATGCATCATCAAGAGATTGACTGTAGGGTGCACACTATGATACATTATTGGGTAATAAAATTTATTTTCGATAGATTCATGAAAAATACCACTCATAAATTTGGAACAATCTTTTTTGAGGCTGAAAGCTTATTTACTCAATATCAGAAAAAATCATAAATATCAAAAACAAGAAAATGAACATAATTACACGTCTTTATTTTATTTTTTCAATGATGTAATTTAAAAGTAATTTTTCATTTTAGTAAACTTTTAAAAATATATTTGAGTCTTTTATCAAAAAGTAATGGAAGAATAAATTTCATGATAATTTCATAATGATTGAAGAAATAAGGAATCAAATAGAGTCTATTTCAGTTTCCTTGATGGAATTGGTGCTCAAGAGTATGCACAATAAAAAGAGGAATAAAAGATTATTTTTTAACATTTCCATTTGAATAAACATTTAATAAAAATTTTATTATGTAAATATCTTTTAACCTATCCATACTATTTCCATGGGATGTTAAAAAATAATTCCTTCCAACTGATGTGCATCTGGGATAACAAAATGAATTGGATGAATGTTGGGATAATTTTATAGAAGATAAAAAGTTATTAGATTATCCAATAAATTTCAATGAAGAATCAGAACCAATCTATCTCTATCTGGATATATAATATGACAACACCCAAGTGGTAAAATTTGAAGAAAATTTAGAGGAAATACTAGCAACCATCCATAGAAAACCTACTCCAAGAGGAATTATGATAATTGAAATAGATAAAATTCGAGCATACTCAAGGGGAAAATATATTAATAAAATCATTTTATTTTTGATTTTATTGAAAATTAAATAATTAATATCTCCCAATTTTTTAATGATTTATATTATATATAGAAGTCATTAAAGGTTGGTGATAAATAAGATGATACACCTTCTACGAATGAGTTACAAGTAGTCTTGACCGAAGATATATTGGTTTAAGCTGACATAAAAGAGGGGGAAGATTTAATTATTGATTGTTAATGTTTAAATAATAATATATTTGAATTAGTTTTCAACTTCCCTATTTCTAAATTTTAAAAAATTAAATTACAAGAGCAGGCCGTAGATTCTAAAGTTGAAGAGGAGAGAGTATATTTGGCCAAAGGAAGGGAGAATCCATTATTTTTTCTTCCCCTACATTTGATGCTATACTATATTTCAAAGTCTATGTATCCATTGTACTATATAAATGGTAACATAAAAAAACAATGCGAATGAGTGAATATTTTAAGGGAAATAATGTGGTGGTTTGAATCACATAAACCACACCCCTCCATCAGATTGGGTATAATGTTTTGAAATTTTTTGACTGGGGGTAGTAAGAACCTAGAAACCCCTGTGGGGGTTAATCAATGTTATATCCTCATTTACATTTATCTTCAACTTTCAATATTTTCCTATTTTATGTTTTGTTTATACATTATAGGTCAAAAGTGGTAGTAGCTAGGAGCTCAACTCATAGATTCAACTAGAAAATAAATATAGGTTGGGTCTTTCCCTGCCAATAGTTTCCTACCCTTATGTTGTTATTTATATGACCTTAATTAATGGGAAGATAAATTTTTTGTTTAGTGGGAGTGTCAAACTATTTATTTTTTTTGTTGGTTTTTAATTTAATTTTCCATTTTCCGGGAAATTTGAACTTTAATGATTTTTTTTTCATTTTTCACGCTTGAATTTATTTGGGTGATTTTTATTAGTTTTTGATAACATTGGTTTCAAAAGATTATTGATGAGGAACCACTTTAGTATAATTTTATTTTCATGAATTTTATTTAGTTTGGAAATTTTTTGAAATCCATACACCTAAAACCTAAATAAAATAAATTTCAAAACTCATGAGGTTTTTTGAACCCTTTGGACTTATTATTTTTAATACCCACACTTTCTTTAGAGAAACCTAGATTTTGTGTACAAAAAATAACCTATAATTATTCTCCTTCAAATCATTAGATTTCATAAAATGTTTTAATATGATTAAAGAATTATTTTTATAAATCCATATATTTTATTCAGATCCACATTTACATTTACCCATGATTATCTCTCAAAATATATTAATTTCTATAAAAGTTTAAGAAACATTACATGTCAAAAATTCCTTACATACCTGCACTCTTAATATTTTTGCATGTATATTTCATGTATAAGTAAGGTAGAAAACCTTTTCTTGTGTGTTATTTGGGATGAAGCTAACTGTAGGGTGGTTTGATGTGTGTGTCTTCATCTTTAGTAATTCAAAATGAGAAAGAGTCAATTTTATTCAATGTGATTCATTTCAGTCATTTGGTTCTAAAAAATAAAAACATAAAAAACAAAAATAAAAAAAATAATTTGAAAAAAATGGAGGTGATATTAAATTATTAATTTTTCTTAAATTAACTACTCCTATCTATATAAAATAATTCCATAATATTCATTATTTTTATTTTAATTCATAGTCATGTCATCCTATATTAAAAATGAAAAAAATAATGAAAAAAACAAAAAAATGTAAAGAAAGTAAAAGAGAGAATTTAGAATAAATGAATATTTGTATTAAAATTTTGACTCATATCCAACGTCTTAAGAAAAGAGTTTGGTGTTTTATATTTAAGGTGAATTGATTGATTCATCATTCATATGTTATCATAATAATATGCATACATTGTTATTTAAGAGTTCAAGCACCTCTTTATAACCTTGAATTTTTATTCGTTTTACCCACCGACCCATTGCCTCAAAATTGACCATAGAAAAATATTCATGATTGATAATATTATTATGTCTCACATTGTGGATAAAGGATAATTTTTACAAGCCTTTGGTGACACATTCTATTCCCATTTATGATCATACATCTACGTTTTAATTCTATTAATTAAAGAGTGACATGAGTTTCATTGTGTGGTAGGTGTGATTGAGACATCAATAGATTTTTGAGGTTTAACGAATTAAAATATGATAGATGAAAATGAAAGGTAAATTTTTCCAAAATACGAGAAATAATAAAAATCCATTTTTGAAAATACAAAGGAATTGTTTTCAATTTTGATTGTGGTTCATATCTTAATTTGGATATTTGATGATTTCATAGGAGGGAATTTTTAATGTATGTTTAATTGATTAAACTCTTAATTTCACTTATATAATTCTATAATTAAATTTTATAATCCCAAAAATTTTATATTTTTTTGGTAATTGTCTAAAATTTAGGTTATATTAACATTTTGAGAATAATTTTGAAAGTGGAATTCTTTTAGAATTTAAATACTTTTTACATCAGTTTTTTATTATAATCATAACATATTCTAATTTAATCCAAAAACATTAAATTAAATACTTAGGATTACACAAATTATGGGATGTATTCCGTTCAATAAGAGATATATATTAATACCCCATTTTGAGGTTTAAACTAGCTTTCAATCTAGGACTCAATATATAGGTCCAGATGATGATAATTTTTATTTTTTGTATATATCTAACAAATGGGTAGCCTAAATAATATTAACATTCACATGGAAACCTAAAACATAATGACAAAATTTTTACATAACTATTTTCATGCATATTTCTACTTATTCCAAACCCATATGTTCATAATAATTAGTTTCTTTGTAATGACAGTAGTCACGAATATATTAAATCTTTCCAAAGAATAATGGTCACAAATATGAGTACAGATGTCCAAATGGGTTGCAATTATATGGAATAAGGGGAAGTCAAAAATAAAAAACAATATATAGGAATTGTTCTGTCAAAATCTTACATTTACTAATTCCACTATGCATAATATTTTGGATTAAATAATTGAAGTAAAATTTTCCCCTCCCCTCTCTATAAAAATGTACCTCCACTTCTATTCAAGGGTTAAAAACATTATATGAAAAATTATATAGGAATTGGGTTTTTTATGATATAATTTTATTTCACATGTTTAATATATTATAGTTCATCTTCACATATAATCTTTTTATTTTTTTTCTCTATTGTTTGTCTCCAGAATTCCCTTCTAAACTCTATAAAAATAGAGAACTATCTTTGTTTCTTGATCAAGGGGCGGGGGATGGGAGATTATTGAGTTTATGAACTATAATTTTTATAATTATTCTATTAAAAATATTTCTCTAGTTCTAAATCCATGTATTTTTTAGGGTTTACACTCCTTTCACTACTATTGAGTTTTTCTTCCCATTCATTTTTTCCTTTCATTAGTCATCAAAATGATGCATACAGGGTGGAGTATCATTATGGTGATGATACTAGTGAGTATTTTCCCACTTTCAGAGGGTCGGTGTATAAAAATAATAATTAATGGGAGGGTTATTATTGATAGGGTTGATCTTAACATTGAGTATAATAGTGAGAATATTCTTTAAGAACAATGATAACATTGTCATGAACACCTAAGAATAGCTTCTTTATTCTCCTTCACTAAATTCATTATGTTTTTTTCTTCATTATATGTTCCAAGAATACACACACACACACACATATATATATATATGTATATAATTTATTCCATAAACTCCACACTATAGTTTTATATAATTAGGTTTATATTTGACAGGTAATATATAGATAAAATATAAAAATGGTGTGTGTCAGTCGTCTATTTAATAGATTTACCCTATGGTGCATACTATGATAAAATCATAGGTAATTAAAATTTATTGGTGAGGGATACATAGTAAATACCTCTCATTAGTATTCTAACAGAAACCTCTAGAACAACTTGCACCATGCCTATAATTGGGCGTACTCCCCACTATCCATGACGTATAACACAAATAGTGGAACACAAGATGAGTGAAACTAACTAGTGTATTATAAATATATATATATCACCCTATTCATAGTTAACTCTTTAATGTAGTAATATGTTATGTGAAATAAAAAAATAATCAATTCATCAATTACATGCAAAAATAATAAATATCCCTCATATATTACTCCCTTGCAAAAAACACCCCCAATAATATTATTCTTATTCATCATACTATGTAGAATTTCCCTTAGAAACACAATCCAAATCATGTACAATGATAAAGGGTATCAAGAGGTTCTTTCACACCGATTTCATTTGAATTAAATTTAAAAGTAACAAAAATACCTCCCTAAAAATGTATTGGAATTACAAATCATTTAACATCATTTTAATTTTTATTTCAAATTAATCATTAAAATCAAGACACTAAAATCCATTTAGAATCATCTATTGAAACTAAAATATTTATAAACCATTCATCCCATCCATTTAAATTTTATGAAAAAGGAATACATGTTCTTTACCATAAATCCGTTTAATAAAAATCACCCTTCACCCAATTTGTACCCCAAATGGGGTAACATATCTTTAAAATTATGAATCTCATTTAAAAAATCAATGAATCATTTTCAAAAACACTTTTAGGTCAAATTATCTTTTTGAAAACAATAAAATACCAATAATAAAATATACCTCCAAGTGAGAAATCAATTCCCAATATTTATAAAATCCATTAAAATGTCACCTAAAAGAATAAATTAATAATTAATTAATTTATAAAGTCAATAATAAATTTAAATTCCAAATAAAATAATCACACAAAAACATATACCCACGTTCAATGATAATCAATCCAGGAGTTTCAACCTTCCACAATAGATTCTCAAACAAGAACATAGACACCTTGATAGAACCATAACAACAAATACCAAACGATTAAAACTCATCCCAAAACCATTATTCATCCCATATGGTTATTAGTGTATGTCATAGAGAAAAAGGATAAGGGGTGTAAATGGAGAAGAGTGGGAGAGAAAGAAGAAACATTGCATTGAAAATCGGTGAAAACTGACGGAGGAAGAGACAAGAACTGAATAAGAAAGAATGGAGATAAAGAGGATCACCAAGAAATAACCCTTCCTCTAAAAACGCAAGGTAATTTAGAAGAAAGGTATTAAAAAACTTTAAATATGAAGAGTGGAAAATTAATAAACACTAAAAAATATAAAACTAGGAAGACCCTTTCTTGAGTTGAAATATGGTTCATGGGTTAAATGTTGTCCCTATAGAAAATTTACATGGTGAATAATGATTATCTAAGATAATCATATCCCCCATAAATATTTAATGATATGAAACATGATTCATAGGGTGAACTACACACGACATAATACATAAGTCATTTAGAGTGTTGGTTCATATGGTAAACCTCTGGTTCATGGTGTGAAATGTTTTTGGTCAATTATACATCTTCCTAGGCCCACCCAAACCATCCTAAAAATCCAAAAAATGTTTAGGAACTCCTAAATAACCCAATATTATAATGAAATTCAAAATAGGGTAACACCTAGGAGTTAAAATGCTCCTCACTATATACCTTTCTTCTTTAAAGTTCTTTAATCAAATAGAAGTCTATAGAAAATAATAACCTCCACACTTCAGATATTTATGTTTGTGGTTTGGGGAAACAAGAAAACAATAGTGAATAGAATGACACCAAAATTGATTCATCATCCAAAAAAATCGAACTAAAACCCTCAAAAAAGTGGTACATCAATCGTCAAAGAACACCTTAAATGTTTATGAATAAATAAAACCCAAACCATCTATCCCAATAATATATAAAAAAGATACATTGAAGGTATCTCCAATATTTATAAATTTATTAAATTAGAAATATGAAAGTAAAATTCTGGAATAAAAAAGATACTTCTCTAGATAACCTCATACAATGAGCACAAAAAAACATTCAATGATATGATTCATATATCTTTAAGAAGGTAAAACCCAAAAAATCCTCCAAACACAATGAACTAACTTATCAAAACATGAAATAATCAATCACCACCATACTAACTAAGAGGGTATAGTAAACACACCGCAACTAGACCATAATATGAAAAAACAGAACTCCTACGTCAAATTATAATTACATAAAGGTTAAGTAGAACCCCAACCAAGGAATACGATCTCATGGTTAAAAAATTAAATAGGTCTAGAACTCTCACACACTTAATAAATATACTATTGATATTTACCTGAGTGTGGACCCAAGATTTACAATTTCACTCCATCATGAATCACACCACAACTAATTATCATCAAAGGTAAATAATCCTCATTAAACAGAATTCCACCAACCCATCACTGGAATAACAACTAATATAGACCATCCTAAAAAATTATCGATCATCACCCCATGAAACATTAAAAAATAATTACCTTAAGACTTTTAAAGTAATTCCATATCCATAATAATGAATCTATTAAACATATAAAAACCACTAACCAAATTCACACCTATGAAATTATAAAATCACTCCAACTCACAAAAGATATAATGGTGAACCGAATGGAAATAATGAAGACATGATCAAAGTGAAAAACAACTTAAATATTCCACTCTATGCAGAATTTGGTTGGAACCCATATAAAGACCTATCCTTATTACATTACATAATATGGATTTTAGACAAGAAATCACTTCCTTTTACATTGAGGATCTATTAAAATTTATAGTTTTAGAGAATTGGGACATAATACATTCATAAGCATACACATTATCACATAGTGGAAACTATAAAAACAGTTTTATTTTTTTACAAAATATAAAACATTAAAGATAAAAACACGATTTCTTTGAAAATTCATCAAACATTTAACTTGGATTACTTCAATGTCTTACAAATCCTAACGATATCGGAAAATAATTTTTAAAAAAACTTTTGATGATCACAAAATGCTCAGTAAGGGATGTAAAAGAAGAAAAGGGCACATTACTACATGAATACTAGTAACATATGAAAAATTTTCAAAAATACATGATTATCACCCATATATAATTACTTTGCGTAACATGATATTGACATAATATCCACACAAACTTGAGAACATTAAAATAACCATAAATGTATATTGGGGAATTTCTGACATAATCATGTAACCCTCTCGGCTACCATATAATTTTCAACCCTCACCTTACAATTTGTGTAACCATCGCAGTTACACTTAGAGTAACCATACAGATGACCTCCATAATACACATACCCAATACATTGTAGGGATATATATTTACCACCATTCATTATAATTAATGACAATGAACTAGAAAAGAATCACACAACATGAATAATAACATAAACACATAGCTTTTGAATTTAGTAAAATAGAATTTTAAAAGAGGATTTTAAAGAAAATCCCCTTACATAAGTCATATAATTGAATCGAGACTTAATAGATTTTATGTAATATGTATATAAAATATAATTATACATAATTAAACATAACATATACAAAAACCATCACACAATAAATTTTAATACAACATAAATAACAAATTAGAAGGTTACCCCAAAGAATGGAAATCGGGTTAAGACTTCCCTTACCTCAGGTTTTTCATACTTCCAATTCATTTAAACCTGATATATAATAGTTAAAATGGTGTTATTTGTATATTAAAAAATAATATCCATCATTATAATACCTTATATGATCATTTCATTATATCATTTCACCCTTTAATTGTTAGTATTTTGTGTGTTGCACTGTTTTGTGTACATTCTTTACATGATTTTCATGATTGGTTCATGATGGTTTTTTCATGTCAATTGGAAGTGAAAATACAGAATTATAATGGAATGGTATTTACATATTTCTTGTACCATAATTGAAACCATTTATCATTTTTATGTTTTATATGAATATTATTCATAATTTAGAACATTAATGGTGTTCATTTAAATCATTTTAGTTTTTCTTTGATAATAACAACCACATTATGTTTTATAAATTAAAATCAGAAGTAAAAAAAGAATTATAAAACCTTGAATTATACATAATACATATATTATAACCTATTTCAACCATAAATATGTTTTAATGACCAAACTTTGAATAATTAATGCAAATTGAAATCACATTGTCCACGATGTTGGTAATTCGACACATCAAGGACAATGTTTTTGTTCCTTGAAAAAGTGGGAGAGGGGAAGAAGAATGATAATCATTTTCCATGAACATGAAAACATATATAATATACATGATTTCTGTAGATTTCATGACACTTGGGTAAGAGTATATTAGTAAAGAATAATAAAACAAAGGAACTCAAAATAAAAGAATAATTCGGAAATACCTTAAAAATATTTGGTACCCTAACTAGTATGAATAATGGTTTTAGAAAGTATTAAAAAGAGAGGGGACAAGGGTCACCTGTAAAAAATGAACCATAATAAATAATAGATGATGAATAAGAAGACAATAAAAACATGGTATGGCAAATTGAATGTTATACCATATTAAAGAGAACATTAATGGAAAAAGAAAGAAATTGTGAATTCTCTTACCTTGTAGAGTAACACCGAAAACATGAAGGTTGGGACCTTGGGGATAGATGAATCCTTGGGAGGACTACTAGGGAGGTACGGAAGCAAGATATTTTTTGAGGAAGATTTGAGAATGTATTTAATGAAGGAATGGGTGGGTATTTATAGCAAAAGTGAGTGATTATTTTTATAATTTCCAAGGGACACCTCATTAGTGGTATTTGAAAAACCATGGGCTTACCCATGGTATTTGCCCCTGGTATTAGCCAATTGGAACACCTCACATCTTAATTAACTGTTCAAAAAATCAACCAGATTTATTACATCATTATTATATCATTATTACATCATTATTACATCATTAATGATGTTATTAACACACTGGAAATAAAAATTGTAATTTTTTTTTACTATTCACCGAAAAATCAATTATTTCAGAAAAAAACCAAAAATTCACTCTAACCATATATTGCGGTGTAGAATTGAAAAATGAAGTCCATTTTTTGAAAATAATTTTCTAAATAAAATTAATTTAATTTTTAAATAAAATCATACTTAATTCAAAAATTAACAATATTAAAACTATAACTACTTTTATATCACATTGAAAAATTTACCAAAATGTAATTATCTTCAAGACGTAAGAAAATTAAATAATAATAAAATTTACAATTAATTATGGTCACATTACTATTCATATTACTATTCATAAGGGTATATTACTATTACCAAAAAATCAATTTGGTTTCATTAGACTCCAAATAACTTACTGGACAAAATTTTACAAGACCGTTTTTCAAAAATCAAAATATAGAAGTTGTAAAATTATGTTTTAAGGCTTGTTATAAATATCTTCATTAAACAAAATTTCTAGCTTTTAAATTTATTTTTAGAAAACCTTGGGGTGTTACATTATCCCCACCTTCTGAAAATTTCATCCTCACAATTTTATTTACTTATTAAACAAGTGTTAGTACCCTTCCCACATATTATTTTCAGACTACCATGTTGCTTCTTCTTTTGTGTGGTTTATCCAAAAAACATTTTCCAGGGGTTTACCTTATTCCCTAATAATTATTCCCTTCAATCAAGAACCTCAACTGGTTTCTCTTCATAAGAAATGTTCTCTTCGAACTGAACCTATTCTAGGCTCAAGACATGTAATGAATCTGGAACATACTTCCTCAACATCAAAAAATGTTAAAAAATTGTAACTGAGGAAAAACCAGAGGCAAAGCTACCTAGTATAAAAGTGTTCTAACTTACTCTAGGATTTCAAAAGGGATGATGAACCGCAGACTTAGCTTCCATTTCTTACCGAAACACATCACACTTTTTTGATGTGATATTTTTTGGAAAACTTGGTCACCTAACTCAAAAGTGATGTCTTTCCTTCTGTTATCTGCATAAATTTTCTACCTTCTATGAGTTTTCCTCATGTGAAATGGGATCATCTTCACTTTCTCAGCCACATCTTCTACTAATTTTGGTCCCATCATCTTTGTTTCAACAACTTCATCCAAAAACAATGGAGTCTGACACTGTTTCCCATACAGTGCCTCAAAAGGTGCCATCTGTATACTAGAATGAAAATCAATATTATAAGAAAACTCAACTATAGAAATATGTTGATCCCAACTTCCCTAGTAGTCCATTTAACATGCTCGAATCATATCATCCAATGTCTGAATCATTAATTCTCTCTACCCATATAAATGAGGATGAAAAGATGTACTAAAATTTAATTCTATGGCCAATAACTTCATAAGTCCCTTCCAAAGGTTAGATGTTAACTGGGATCCTAGTTAGGTACAATGTAATGAGGAATTCCATGTAGCCTAACAATATCTTTGAGTTACAATCGATAAATATGATCTAATGGAATTGTATCTCTAATGTAAAGAAAATGTGTAGATTTTGTCAATCTATCAACAATAACCCAAATCACATTATTACATCGAGATGTCTTTGGTAGTACCACCAAAATGTCAATGGATACATTCTCCCATTTTCACTCTGGCTCTAGAAAAGGCTGATGTATCCCCTTCAGTAACTACCGCTCTACCTTAACCTATTGTCATGTCAAGCATGTCACAGTAAAATAAGCAATATCTTTTTTCATTCCATCCCACCAATAATACTCTTGAATGTATCTGTACATCTTTGTACTACCAGGATGAACTAAAAATGGAGAACTATAAGCTTCACACAACAAGTCATTCTTCAACTGGGAAGCAAAAGGCACACATAAACTTTTACCAAATCATAAAACACAATCATTGTCAGGATTAAATTATAGAAACCTACCCATTTTAACCAATTCTATAGTTTTCTATAGCTCATAGTCTTCCTTCTACAATTTCTTAATTTTTTCTAATAATGATGACTGCACTAAAACCTAAGACAATAAAAAAAATTTCCAGGAACCAAAAACATCTATGACAAAATTCATCAAATCATTAATCAAGGGATCATGTTCCAAATGAAACATGGTTAATGGTGCATGATGTTTTCGACTCAAGGCATATGCCACATTGTTTTATTTTCTAGAATGGTAATTGATCATGAAATCAAAACTCATTATCAGTTATATCTATCTCATATGACTCATGTTAATTTCATTCTGAGTGAATATTTATTTCCAACATTTATGGCCAGTATATATTTTACATTTGGCTCCTTATAAATGATTCCCCCAAAATTTCAAAGAAAAAACCACAGTTTCCAATTCCAAATCATGTGTGAGGTAATTTAACTCATCATATTTAACTTGTTTTGAAGCAGTAACAATTACCTGATCATTCTGCATTGAAACACAACCAAGTCCCATCAAAGAAGCATAACTGTGGATGAAAAACTCACCATTTTGGGAAGGCAAGGCCAAAACTGAAGCATTCACCCATCTCTTCATTACTTCTTGAAAACAAAAATCACATTATTTATCCAAAAAAAATTAACCCCTTTTATTGTTAACTTAGTTATCAGGATAGAAAACCGTGTAGTGTTCATAAAAAACTGTTTATAATTACCTACCAATCCAAGAAAACAACTCATCTCTATAACCTTTGTAGGTCTTGGCCATTCGTAGACTACTTTTTTTTTGGAAGGGTCAACTATTATTCCATACTTATTTATAATTTTCCCATGAAATGAAATCTGTAGCATCCTAAAATCATACTTACTGAATTTTCTATACAATTTATTTTCTTTTAAGGTTTGTAGAAAAACCCTTAGAAATTTTTCATGATCCTCTTTATTATTAGAAAATACTTGAATGTAATAAATAAACAAAACCAAAAACCTAACTAAGAACTCATAAAATACTCTATTAATAATATTCATGAATACAACAACAGAATTAGTTAACCCAAATGACATAACAACACATTCATAATTCCCATATCTATTACGAATAGTTATTTTACGGATCTCATCTTCCTTCACCTTCTACTGATGGTATCTGGATATCATGTAACTCTTGGAAAAGTATAGAGATCCCTAAATCTGATCAAACCAGCAATTTATATGAGTTAAAGGATACTTTTTTTAAAAGTGACGCTATTAAAATATCTATAATTGTAACACCCCAAGATTTCATAGTGTGTTATTTCTTCAAAATAATTCAATAACTTGCACTACACGCAACACTGAGTTCAATCACACCATGACTTACAAAAAAAAGCCATTCAAAAGAGGTTATCAATAGTATTATCTAAAATTTAGACTTTATATAATCCTTATAATTTTAGAATCCATATTATGAGTTTCTTAGATATAATGCAAGAACAAATTCATTTTCAGTATTGCCCTTTTATCAACTTTTAATAGTGAACCCTTTTTAAATACAATATTTTAAACTTTTTGACTAAATGGGGACATCAAAAATTTAAAATGAAACATCCCAAGCTTCCACGGTACACTTTCTTTGAATAATACAGTAGCGTGTGTTATACGCAACCTTGAGTTTTAACACACACCACAACCAATCAAACTAGCCGTTATGAATAGTAATACCTACTTTTTGAAATTATATATATTTTTTATTTTAAAATGGACTTCATTTTTGGATTCGGAATATCGAATTTAGCCTAAGGTGAAATTTTGGTACATTTCGGATAACTTTCATATTTTGATGAATAGTGAAAATTACTAAATTTTAATTAAAAACAACTTTTTTAATCAAAATAATTAATAGTGATAAATTATGAATTTGAGTGGTTTTAAAGTATATTTAGAATATATTTTTACAATTTAATATAATGTTGGTCATTAGACATAATTTTACAATTAAACCGAACATAAACAAGTGTCAATCTTTTGATAGTTATTATCTCTTAAAAACACGCTTTTTGTTTTGACAGCGGGAATTAATTTTAAATTAATTTCTGCCACTTCTGTGTTTTGAATTTAGAAAAATGGATTCCATATTTGGAATCAGGATTTCCAAATTTTGTAAATAGGTAACTTTTATTTTTAGACATTTTGAATAATTACTGTGGTAAATATTTTATTTACCATGGTTAAGGGTAAATCCGGTAAATAAGGGTTAAAAAATAATATTATAATAATACAAAATTAACCTAAAACGTGTCCTAACCTTATTGGTGGACACATACCCGACCATGAGCATCCTTGGGTCAATTTGGGGACCCCTTGGAGCCACTTGTATGTGGTAGGGACACTTTATATTAATAAAGTTAAAATAAAAATAAAAATGGCATAAGCTTACATCTTTTAGAAGAACAATTTTTACATAGGGTTATACATGTTGGATTTTCGATTATAAATATTCATTAGAAAGATAAAACGATTTACTACATAATGATATTTTATTTATAATTTTTAGACATCAAATAATTTAAATTATTATTGACACAATAATGATGCAATGTTTACCTCATTAATAAATCATTTAAATAAATAAGATTATAATGATTAAATTATTTTCTAAAACCTGTCCAATTCTTATTGGTTGATGTTATTTAGAATATTAGTCATCTTATCTTCGACCTCAGTGATTTTTGGACCATTATAAACCGAATATAATTATATTATAAAGTAATACTTTCACTCTTTCCTAAAGAGCCCCTCTTCTCCCTTATAAAAGGAGACCACTTCTACTCATTCCTCACACCTCTCAAGCCACTTGGCTCGTACAAACTCTGCCCAAATAAGCTAGCCACATCCCTCTCCTCCTCCTTGAAGCTTCCCCTTAGGCAGAAATCATTTCAAGAAGTCCTTTGGTTCCAACCAAAGTGAGTTACCTAAATTAAAGGTAACGATTTCTCTTAAATTATTTTCCTTTATTTTGCTTCTCCAACCCCCAAACTCTTTTTATTTCCTTTCTTTTGTAACAACACCAGTATCCTAAATATACAAGGATGTTGTTATAATAAGGATTCAAACTACACATACACACAACTCTATATAATGGATGATGAACATAATGTTTCTGTGGATGGCAAACTAACGCCTCACGAAACGATGATTGTTCAAATACATCTTACCGCCTCTCATGGTGGCCATTACGATGGAACTGTAATTAAATATGATATTAATGATATATATTTTATATATAAGCTTCTGTAATTCCATTTTATTTCATACCATTATTCGTTTCATGTTGTATATACATACTATAATTTCATTTGAGGAAGTGCGGACTACCGCCCCCTTAAAATGATATGACTCGTTCATACCACACATGGAACGTATAAAGGATGGTTTTAATGAACTTAAGTAACATATATAAAATATTATATTATACTGGAATAGTAATATACCTATGTATCATTTGGATTCAATTCTTTTAAAATAAAAATTAAATGGAAGTAGCGTTCGTGCGTACGTACGGACTACCGTCTCCACGAACGCGGTGAGATCCATTCTCCATCATATCCATTCAAGTCTTATTCTCATTTTAGGGTTAAAAATAATGTTAATATCATTCTGATTATGAATAAGATTTAATCTATCCATTACAAACATGTCTTACGTAACCAAACATTTAAGAAGAACGAATCGATTATCACCTGAAACGACGATAATACTAAGATATTATTAATAAAGCAATGTTAAAAGTTCATATATGATATCATATTAATGTATATGATTCTTGTATAATTTAATAACAATTATTTCACCATTATACAGGAGGTTAACCGACCCCAACAAAGGAAAAGTACAAGGTAAGGGTTATTTCACAATCTCTTCATTATCCGAGGTTGTTTATACGTAATAATCTACTGGGATATCTTTATCATCCACATCCATGTTTCTTAAAAATGTATTTCAAAACATTTTTACTATTTAAAAGAATATGGGTTAAAGTCATTTATACCCTTGTTTGACTTTTTATAAGAGGTTTATAAAGGAATCTTTCCGTCGTTTTCAAAACAAGGTCCTTTTTAACCTTTTCGACAGAATTGAGGTAGGAATGTTTTTTTTAACTTATACGGCGGGTGCGGTTATTTTACGCCGTTATAAAATCTTCAAAGCTTTCATTACAAGATTATAAGAATATTTTCAAAGAAAATGTTTTATTTTATATGGATCTTAAATTATTTCAAAATAAAAGGAGATATTTCTTTAAAAAGAATTTTGATTTCATCTATGTCAACATCCTTTGATGGATTTTAAGATTATTTGAAGTTGATTTATTATGATACAAAACTTCTATATTGTATTGAAGGTTTTGTGATATGTTTGACTGTGGATGTTCTATTTTTATACCATTCATAGTTTATGGTGAAAGTATTGACATTTCGTATGCTAGTTTTAATACGAATGTTAATGTTATGTTTAAACCTTTTCATATGGGAATGCATTGGACTTAATATGTGACGGGTGGAGCCCGCTATATCTCCTCGATGCATCGGTAGGTCTCATGAGACAAACTAGTGTCTTGGCACAAGGCCTTGACAAAATCTTATTTGTAGTCTTGGCACGAGGCCTTGGCTATGTGGTTATGATAGTCTGGCATTATGCATTCCAACATTATGAAAGTGGTTATTGATTTTTTCATGTGATTATTCGATTAGTAGAATATCCATGTGAATAATTAAATGGCATTATTTCATTTTATTTATGCCATACCATGTTGAAAGTTCATGTTTAAAAGGCTTTTGTTTTAGTTATACATTTCCTTAAATGTTTATTCTTATTGATGAAAGTTTCCGCTATATTGTTATCCTTACTGGGCATTTGAGCTCACCCCTTTTCTATGTTTTATTTTTCCCAGGAAGTGAAGATGTAAGTTATGAATGACCTGCAGGGATATTATGAGGGGATTATAGTGTGGACTGTGGAAACATTATGTTGTTGTAGTAGTTTTTCATTTTATGATGTAATGTAAAACTTATGAATATATCTAGTGTTTCCAAGGCTACTAAACCAATCGGTCTTTCGAGATTTGATCTTTCTTGTGATCATGACAATGTTATGTAATAATGCACCGACTCTAGGCAACTAGGGTCGGGGCGTTACAGTTGGTATTAGAGGAAGTTTAGTACAAACCTTGGAAGCTAGATTTAGATAAACTCTGATTAGAGCACGTAGACCTAAGATGAACTTTGAAGATTAGTATAGAAGAACTTCCTAGAATTTTGGTATTGTAGAGATTTTGTGAGTTTTCTGAGCAATACATCCATGTCTGGATACGAGAAGGTAGAGGCGGCTCTGGCACAGATGTACCTAGGGGTAAAACCCGAAAACACCGCTTTGAGCTAGACTCGAACGGGAACTGGTCCACGAAAACGGGCCTTGCTGCACTCTTGGTTACGACACTCCCGGGGGATATGCTTAGGATAATTCTCATTTTCTTTACAAACCATTTTGAAGGGTTTATGAGTATATACTTCCTCAAAGAAAACATTTTTATGATTATGGATTATATCCATAAATAGTTCAATTTATGTTAAGTGTTTTATAAGTATGGGATTATGTATTTTGACTCATAAAGTAATCTAGTTTATGTCATTGTTTAGAAATGGCGCCCAGTAGAAGGAATGATAACTCCAGAAATGCACATGATTCAAAGAGAAGGAAGGATCATATCTCTCATGGTCTTAAGCTAGAATTTATAAGAGAAATAGTCTCCCATGTATTATCATCATATGAAGAAATAATATCATGTGTTGATAAGATAAGTAAAGAGTTTACTGAGTCCTATGGCTTTGAAGGGAAGCAAGAGGAGAAAAGGATGGAAGAGAGAAAGATGGATAAAGGGAAGAGGGAAAAGAAGAATTTTCCCATATGTGGTAACTGTGGAAAGAAACACCCTAGAACTTGCCTGAAAGGAATCGGAGTTTGTTATAAGTGTGGAGGAAAAGGGCACAAAGTACGTGACTGCAAGGGTAAGAAATTGGTTTCAAATGTACAATGCTTCATTTGCAAGGAGTTTGGACACTACGCGAACCTATGTCCCAGTCATCAGACTATGCCGCAAATGATGTTATTGGATAATAATCATGTTATGATACTACCACAGATGAAGAGGGATGATTAGAGTTCTTATGTTGATTATGTCAATTGAGTGTTGTATCAACAATGTACTTGTTACAATAATCATGGAGTATATAAGGATTGTACTGCAGTACTATTTCATTAAGGACTTGAGATTGTGTGGAACAAAGAAAAGTGACTCAATAGCAGGATAAATTTTTGGAAAATATATGGTTGAGAGAATGATAAATCATAATATAGTTCTGATACTGAGGTAGTGAGTTTGGAATAATATGTGATTGTTTTGGATAAATTATATTGGATATTCTTGAATACCTTGGAACTGATTAATGATTTGTATATTCCATCATTGTTGGGGTTTAAAACATTTTTGGATTAATGAAGTATATCCAGCATTCTATATGGAATAAGGGAGCAAGAATGTAATCAATAAGGAATATGGTAATACATGATGAAGGTATTCATATTCTATTACGGGGTAAAAAGGATCTATATTATGTTTAACTTCCTTATAAATGTTGGACTGTGAGTTTAGACAGAAGTATTTTGGATAGTTCTAGTTTGGATTATTTTGGATTGCCATAAAAGGACAACCCGGAGGTCGGGCGGCAACCCGTCGCGTCCGGCAAGGCTTCGAGACTTGAACCCACAACCGAAGGGCGACAAGGGTATATCACCTACCACTAGCCCACAAGATGTCCTGGATTAAATAATGTAGTTTTTATTAAAAGATCTTATAGATGAATTATAAATTCGTTTATTTTGGAACCCTATACGAATAGTGTAAATAGAATTTTTTTACATTCTATTATCTTTTAAAGTGAAAGATGAGTTTGTGGTTGAAATTTATTAATGGATAAAACTCTAATTATGAAGTAAGTATATATCCTTATGATCTTAGCCAATCTCATAAATAAATTCCTCAACATTAAGAAAAGCAACTTAGAACAAAAATCTTTTCCTAGATGGTACCTTAAATCATCACTAATTTATGGCTTTGGGATTGTTGGCCTTTTCATAGCCATGTTCTCTACCACTCTCCATCAGATAATTTATGGTTAGATTTCTCCTCCATATCCATATTTTCCTACATGGAACCCTAGTATGTGTTATTTTCGGTAATCTTCATACTTTCCACTCTTTATTTTAAATAGAGGCCTCATTAAATCATTTTTCGATGTGGGATTTCAACTAAGATATTTTGAAACGTAAAAAAATGTGTTATCCAAATACCCTATATTTTGTTGAACCGATGGTACTTCAAATCATCATAGATTGATGAGTTTAAGGATCTCAATTTTATACTTTTTTGTGATTGATGACCTCAATCACTACCTATAAATATTTACGTTTTTCCTCCAATTATATGTCTCTAATTGCCACCAATGTTCTCCTAATCAAGATCATAATTTGGTGGTGACCCTTTCATTTCTCTTTTCCTCATATTAAGACTAAATTTTAGTAACCCAATTTCCGATGTGGGTTTTCCCACAAATATATTTTCTATTTTCAACCTTTTATTTTCGAAGAACAATTTCAAATTGCGAGGACGCAATTTATTGAAGGAGGGGAGAATGTAACACCCCAAGATTTCATAGTGTGTTATTTCTTCAAAATAATTCAATAACTTGCACTACATGCAACACTGAGTTCAATAACACCATGACTTACAAAAAAAAGCCATTCAAAAGAGGTTATGAATAGTATTATCTAAATTTTAAACTTTATATAATCCTTATAATTTTAGAATCCATATTATGAGTTTCATAGATATAATGCAAGAACAAATTCATTTTCAGTATTGCCCTTTTATCAAATTTTAATAGTAAACCCTTTTTAAATACAATATTTTAAACTTTTTGACTAAATGGGGACATAAAAAATTTAAAATGAAACATTCCAAGCTTCCACGGTACACTTTCTTTGAATAATACAGTAGCGTGTGTTGTACGCAACCTTGAGTTTTAACACACACCACAACCAATCAAACTAGCCGTTATGAATAGTAATACATACTTTTTGAAATTATATATATTTTGTATTTTAAAATGGACTTCATTTTTGGATTCGGAATATCAAATTTAGCCTAAGGTGAAATTTTGGTACATTTTGGATAACTTTCATATTTTGATGAATAGTGAAAATTACTAAATTTTAATTAAAAACAACTTTTTTAATCAAAATAATTAATAGTGATAAATTATGAATTTGAGTGGTTTTAAAGTATATTTAGAATATATTTTTACAATTTAATATAATGTTGGTCATTAGACATAATTTTTCAATTAAACCGAACATAAACAAGTGTCAATCTTTGGATAGTTATTATCTCTTAAAAACACGCTTTTTGTTTTGACAGCGGGAATTAATTTTAAATTAATTTCTGCCACTTCTGTGTTTTGAATTTAGAAAAATGGATTCCATATTTGGAATCAGGATGTCCAAATTGTGTAAATAGGTAACTTTTATTTTTATACATTTTGAATAATTACTGTGGTAAATATTTTATTTACCATGGTTAAGGGTAAATCCGGTAAATAAGGGTTAAAAATAATATTATAATAATACAAAATTAACCTAAAACGTGTCCTAACCTTATTGGTGGACACATACCCGACCATGAGCATCCTTGGGTCAATTTGGGGACCCCTTGGAGCCACTTGTATGTGGTAGGGACACTTTATATTCATAAAGTTAAAATAAAAATAAAAATGGCATAAGCTTACATCCTTTAGAAAAACAATTTTTACATAGGGTTATACATGTTGGAATTTCGATTATAAATATTCATTAGAAAGATAAAAAGATTTACTACATAATGATATTTTATTTATAATTTTTAGACATCAAATAATTTAAATTATTAATGACACAATAATGATGCAATGTTTACCTCATTAATAAATCATTTAAATAAATAAGATTATAGTGATTAAAATATTATCTAAAACCTGTCCAATTCTTATTGGTTGATGTTATTTAGAATATTAGTCATCTTATCTTTGACCTCAATGATTTTTGGACCATTATAAACCGAATATAATTATATTATAAAGTAATACTTTCACTCTTTCCTAAAGAGCCCCTCTTCTCCCTTATAAAAGGAGACCACTTCTACTCATTCCTCACACCTCTCAAGCCACTTGGCTCGTCCAAACTCTGCCCAACTAAGCTCCCCACATCCCTATCCTCCTCCTTGAAGCTTCCCCTTAGGCAGAAATCATTTCAAGAAGTCCTTTGGTTCCAACCAAAGTGAGTTACCTAAATTAAAGGTAAGGATTTCTCTTAAATTATTTTCCTTTATTTTGCTTCTCCAACCCCCAAACTCTTTTTATTTCCTTTCTTTTGTAACAACACCAGTATCCTCAATATACAAGGATGTTGTTATAAGAAGGATTCAAACTACACACACACAACTCCATCTAATGGATGATGAACATAATGTTTCTGTGGATGGAAAACTAACGCCTCACGAAACGATGATTGTTCAAATACATCTTACCGCCTCTCATGGTGGCCATTAGGATGTCACTGTAATTAAATATGATATTAATGATATATATTTTATATATAAGCTTATGTAATTCCATTTTATTTCATACCATTATTCGTTTCATGTTGTATATACATACGATAATTTCATTTGAGGAAGTGCGGACTACCGCCCCCTTAAAATGATATGACTCGTTCATACCACACATGGAACGTATAAAAGATGGTGTTAATGAACTTAAGTAACATATATAAAATATTATATTATACTGGAATAGTAATATACCTATGTATCATTTGGATTCAATTCTTTTAAAATAAAAATTAAATGGAAGTAGCGTTCGTGCATACGTACGGACTACCGTCTCCACGAACGCGGTGAGATCCATTCTCCATCATATCCATTCAAGTATTATTCTCATTTTATGGTTAAAAATAATGTTAATATCATTCTGATTATGAATAATATTTAATCTATCCATTACAAACATGTCTTACGTAACCAAACATTTAAGAAGAACGAATCGATTATCACCTGAAACGACGATAATACTAAGATATTATTAATAAAGCAATGTTAAAAGATCATATATGATATCATATTAATGTATATGATTCTTGTATAATTTAATAACAATTATTTCACCATTATACAGGAGGTTAACCGACCCCAACAAAGGAAAAGTACAAGGTAAGGGTTATTTCACAATCTCTTCATTATCCGAGGTTGTTTATACGTAATAATCTACTGGGATATCTTTATCATCCACATCCATGTTTCTTAAAAATGTATTTCTAAACATTTTTACTATTTAAAAGAATATGGGTTAAAGTCATTTATACCCTTGTTTGACTTTTTATAAGAGGTTTATAAAGGAATCTTTCCGTCGTTTTCAAAACAAGGTCCTTTTTAACATTTTCGACAGAATTGAGGTAAGAATGTTTTTTTAACTTATACGACGGGTGAGGTTATTTTACGCCGTTGTAAAATCTTCAAAGCTTTCCTTACAAGATTATAATAATATTTTCAAAGAAAATGTTTTATTTTATATGGATCTTAAATTATTTCAAAATAAAAGGAGATATTTCTTTAAAAAGAATTTTGATTTCATCTATGTCAACATCCTTTGATGGATTTTAAGGTTATTTGAAGTTGATTTATTATGATACAAAACATCTATATTGTATTGAAGGTTTTGTGATATTTTTGACTGTGGATGTGCTATTTTTATACCATTCATAGTTTATGGTGAAAGTATTGACATTTCGTATGCTAGTTTTAATACGAATGATTATGTTATGTTTAAACCTTTTCATATGGGAATGCATTGGACTTAATATGTGACGGGTGGAGCCCGCTATAGCTCCTCGATGCATCGGTAGGTCTCATGAGACAAACTAGTGTCTTGGCACAAGGCCTTGACAAAATCTTATTTGTAGTCTTGGCACGAGGCCTTGGCTATGTGGTTATGATAGTCTGGCATTATGCATTCCAACATTATGAAAGTGGTTATTGATTTTTGCATGTGATTATTCGATTAGTAGAATATCCATGTGAATAATTAAATGGCATTATTTCATTTTATTTATTCCATACCATTTTGAAAGTTCATATTTAAAAGGCTTTTGTTTTAGTTATACATTGCCTTAAATGTTTATTCTTATTGATGAAAGTTTCCGCTATATTGTTATCCTTACTGGGCATTTGAGCTCACCCCTTTTCTATGTTTTATTTTTCCCAGGAAGTGAAGATGTAAGTTATGAATGACCTGCAGGGATATTATGAGGGGATTATAGTGTGGACTGTGGAAACATTATGTTGTTGTAGTAGTTTTTCATTTTATGATGTAATGTAAATCTTATGAATATATCTAGTTTTTCCAAGGCTACTAAACCAATCGGTCTTTCGAGATTTGATCTTTCTTGTGATCATGCCAATGTTATGTAATAATGCACCGACTCTAGGCAACTAGGGTCGGGGCGTTACAATAATCAATGCAAAGTCTCATGGAACTATCATTCTTTTTAAAGAAAAAAACATGAGCTCCTCATGTTAATGTTCTAGGATGAATGAATACTTTATCAAGAAAATCCTACAAATAATTTTTCTATTCAATAAGTTTCTTTTGAGCCATATGATAATGGGGTTTGGAAATTTTCTTAGCATTATAAACTATTTCAATTGTAGATTTGACTTCCTGATCATGTATAACACCAGGTAACTCATCAGAAAAAACATCAAGGTATTCATTTACCACTAGTACATCATTAATCTGAACAGTTACCTTGTTTTCAAAAATATGAGAATGATAAATTTCATTTCCATATTTCAAAAGTTTCTCAGCATCCTGATATGTTATCACTTGTATGGGTTCTTTCAAATATACAATCTGAAACTATTTTTTAAAAACAAATTCTTTAGCTCTACAGTCAATCTTTTCATTATTAACAGAAAGCCAATACATTCCCATAATAACATGAATCTCGAATAAGGATAAAACAACAATGATTTAAGGTAAATTATTTCCATAGACCACAATAGAAAGATTCATATAATTCCTCTTTGCTATAATATTTCCCCATGGTGTTTTGAACAAAAAGTTCTGGTCTCATTTTTTGAGGTGATATTTCCAATTTAACCAAAAATTTCTTAGAGATGAAGAAATGTGATGACCCCATATGTAACATAACATTAGAAAAATCAAAGTAAATGAAAAGAGTACCTGATATCACTTATTTGGATGGACCGATATCATCTGACTCAGTTGCAAAGGATCTCACTACACCTTTCTACTATTAGACTGGCTTCTTTGCATCATTTGGATCCCTCTTTGGGTTGAAATTTACATAATGACCCATCTCACCACATTTATAACACATTACAGTTTTCTTACCAGGATAAGTCTTTTGATCAGTTTCATTATAATATCAGTCAATATGTCCAAACATACCCCATTTAAAAAACTTCCCATTTTCTATACGAAATTCCCTAGGGTGTTTCTTGCCACACTTTTCAAAAACTAGAAATTGAATTTTCTTACCATCATATTTAGTTGGTTGATTCTTACCCATATCTTTTCATCTTGACCTTTTATTCTTCTTCTTTAAAAAATGCACATGATAATTAGCACAGTCTATCTATACCCTCTCAGCATATCATAAATGTTTCTCATAAATATTGAATTCCTAGGACGCCAGTGCCCTTCGATACCTTGGGATCAATCCTAAGTAAAAGTATTTGATTTTTCTATCAAGATCCAAAATAAGATTTTGAGCATACCTTTCTGGTCATGTAATGTTTTCTACATAAACATCCATTTAATCTTCCTCCTTTTTCTTCATTTCAAGGAATTGATTCTTCATCCGAATTCGCACAACCTTAGGAAAATATTTTTCAAGGGAAAGACTTTCAAATTTATCCCTCTCTATGGTATCAATATCCTCTCTATCCTTGATATTATTTACCATTGACCACCACTAATCATATTCTCCTTCAAAATGGTAAATGTAAAGAATTAACTTTTGATTATATGAACATAAAATAACACTGAATATATTTTCAAAGGATTTAATCCATCCTTCAGCTGCTACTGAGTCAGAAGATCCATTGAAATCAGGAGGGTGTTGTTTCATAATATGTTCCACTGTTGTCATGTTCCACTGTTGTACCACTGGTTTTTATCATTCATGGATGCCACCACCATTTTTTTCTTTTTTTAGCTGATCCATTACTATCATAAATGGCTCAATTCCAATCCCTACCATTCTGGGCTGCAAATTCGGAAGGATGTCATTCTGTCAGTTCCTTTCTTCTTTATCTTCCATGTTTCTTCTGCGAACAACCATTCTAAACAAACATATCGTAGACGAAGAAACATGGTAATTTTTAAATGATAAAAAATTCCAAATTAATATTACTGTAAAAATCATTAATGGTATTTTTTAACATCATCCTAACCCCTAAAGTTATCTAAAAAATCATCTGATACCGACTTTAACGACATGACCTTATTACATTACATAATCTTGATTTTATTCAAGAAATCACATCCTTTTACATTTAGTATCCATTCAATTGTATAACATCATAGAATTTGTACATTATACATTCATAACCTTACACATTGTTAATGAGTGGATACCATAAAAATAGTTTCCATTTTTTTCAAAATATAAAACATTATTTCTTAAAATATGATTTCTTTGAAAATTTATCTAACATTTAACTTGGGTTTATTATTTGTCTTAATCATCATTATCACATGTGAAAATCTTTAAAAAAACATTTTACGATCACCAAAAGCTCAGTAAGGTATTTAAAAGAAGAAAATAACACATTTTTCCATGAATACTTATAACATATGAAAACATTTTAAAAAAGACATGATTGTTACCCATATATACTTACTTTGCGAAACATGATATTTTCACAAGATCCACACAAACCTGATAACACAAACAAAATCATAAATGTATATGGGGTCATTACTTACCTAATCTTGTAACCCTGTCAGCTACCTTATATTTTGTAACCCTCAAGGCTACATTACAATTTATGTAACCATCGCAGTTACACTTGTAGTAACCATACATCCAACCTCCTACATACACATACCCAATGCATTAGAGGGAGATATAGGTTCCACCCTTCATCAAAAAAAATTCCCAAGAGCCAGAACATAATCACACAACATGAATAATATCATTAACACATTGATTTAGAATTTTGTAAAATGGAATTTTAAATGATGTTTTTAAAAGAAAGGCCCCTTACATAATTTATATAATTGAAGAAAGACTTAATAGAGTGGATGGAATATGTATATACACTATAATTAGACATAATTTAAAATAATATAAAAAAAACCCATCACAAAATCAATTTAATACCACATAAATAATGAAGTAGAAGGTTTACCCAATGAATGGAAACCAGTTTACGAAATCCCTTACATCGGGTTTTCCATAATTCATACTCATTTAAACCTATTGTATAATAATAAAAATTGTGTAATTAATATATTAAAGAATCATATCCATCTTTATAATACCTTATATGATCATTTAGTTACAAAATTTCACCATTAAATTGTTATTATTTTGATCCTTTCACTTTTTGTGTAAGTTATTTACGTGATTTTCATGATCGGTTCCTGATGGGTTGCTCATGTCAATAGGAAGAGAAACTCAAAAATTGGAATGGAAATGTATTTACATATTTAAAACACCATAATTTATACCATTTATTATTTCTATTTTTCATATATGGATGATTCATAAGTTAAAACCTTAACGATGTTCATTTAGATCATTTTAGTGGTTCTTTGATAATAATGACCTCATTTTATTTTTTAAATTAAATCGAAGAGTATAATGAAATATAGAACCATTAATGAGAAATAATAAATATGTAATATCCTGGTTCGACCATAAAAATGGTTTCAGGACCAGACTTGGAATAATTAATTCAAATTGAAATCACATCGTCCAAGATGTCGGTAATTTGACACATCACGCACAATGTTTTTATTCCTTGAATAAGTGGGAGAGGAGACGAAGAATGATGATGAATTTTCCATGAACATGAGAAAATCGTGAATATTCATGATTTATGGAGATTTAATGCCTTTTAGGTAAGAGGAAATAAGGAATGAATAAGGAATGAAAGGAACTCCAAATAAAATAATAAGTGAGAAATCCCTTACAAAAATTCGGCATCCTAACGACTATGAAACATAGTTTTAGAAAATAATAAAAAGAGATGAGACCGAAGTAACCCATCAAAAAATGAATCATAATATAGAATATATCTAAAAATAAGAAGTAAATAATAACATGGTATGGAAACATGAATGTTATACCCCATAAAAGAGAACATGAATGGAAAAAGAAAGAAAATGAGAATTTTCTTACCTTGTAGAGTAACTTCTCAAACCTGATGTTTAGGACCTTTGGGTCTTGAAAAACCGATGGTAGAACTAATAGGGAGGTACGAAGACAATAGATTCAATGGGGAAGATTTGTGAATGACTTTAATGAAGGAATGGGTTTGTATTTATATAAAAAGTGAGGGATTATTTAAATAATTTCCCAGGGACACCTCATTAGTGGTATTTGCAAAACCATGGGATTGCCCATGGTATTTTCCCATGGTATTTGCCACATGTGAAACATAATATATTATTTAACTTTACACAATCCAGAAGATTTATTACATCATTATTACATCATTAATGATGTCATTAACACATGGAAACTCAATACTGCATTTTTTACTTTTTACTGAAAAAGAAACTATTTCAAAAATATCCCCATAATTCACCCTGAACGTTAATCGATGTGTAGAATTAAAAAATGAATTAAATTTTTTGAAAATATATTTCTAAAAATAATTAATTTAATTTTTAAATAAAATCACACATCATTCAAAATATAACAATTTGAAACCTATAATGACTTTTATATCAAATTGAAAAATTAACCAAAATTTTATTATCTTCATTCCTTAAGAAAATAAAATAAAAATAAAATATACTATTCATTATTTTCATATAATGATTCATTTTACTATTAATAAGTGTATGTCACTATTCAACAAAAAAATAAGTTGGTTTTATTAGACTACAAACAACTTACTGGACACAATTGTACATGAGCGTTTTTCAACATTGAAATCATAGAAGCAGACACATAAGCCTCAACCATATTAGAGAGGTATCCTTAAGTGAACCCACAAGACCCAGGTTCAAAACCAGGTAGAGGAATATTTCCAGGGGTACTATAGTAGTACTATATTAATACACTAGTAGAATTGTATACTGTGCGGGTAATGTAGTAGGAACTGTAGCAGTTACTATAGCAAGTAATGTTTGGTACTGTAGCAGTTTGAAGTTTTCACCTTGGGCCACCAGTTTGGGCTTGGAGTCCTTAAGGATTTCAGGCCACCCAGGCCTTTAGGCCAATAGGGATTTCAGGCCATATTTAAGGCATTCAGGCCACCTCAAGACTTTCAGGCCACATGTCATTGCCCGAGACACACTACAAATAAGGAGTAGCCCTAGAAGAGGATTCAAAGTAGGGGCACTCACCAGAGCAGAGCCAAATGGATTTTTTAGAATAAGAGGGTATGGATTTGCCATCAAGACTAGAATGTGCATGCACATGCATCTTAGCCAGACGACCATGCGATGTTTGAGAGCTACTATCAAGATGCAGATGCTGGTGAGGGTCAGTTATTTGTAGATAGTTTGGTTGAATTATCTAAGACTTTCAGGTCATGTAATATCCTAAGACAATGGGCCATGTAATATCTATGCCTATGGGCCTTGTAAGGGTTACCCCTTATCCCTTGAAAGGGGGGTTATAAAAAATCAATAAAAATTAGGCCTTTCGGGGGATTCAGACTCAAAACATATGTAGTAAAATTATGTTTAAAGGATAGTTATAGATTTCTACTTTAAATAAAATTTCATGCATTTAAATTTATTTTTAGAAAACCTTGTGGTGTTACATCCCCAAACAATGAAGTTCTATAATATATTAGAGGAATCACTTAGATGATAATTCCTAAATATGGAGAATATACATTATTTCATTAAAATGCTGGGATGCATTCTCAAAATAGAAAATTGCATGGATCAAATAATTTCATACCTCATAATACCAATAAGTGGTTATATTACATACTATTGGAAATTTCAAATTAAAATTTTAAAAAAAGGTAAAATAATTTTTATAATATTAATTTTTAAAAGGGACCACCCTTATTAAAAAAATAGTGAAAATTCTATATTAATTTTGAAAACTAAAATGATAATTTTTATAAATTCATATTTCATGTTAAATTTCCCACTTTCATAATCTAAAAACATTTTTAAATAAATTTTACTTCTCAAAAAACACTACACTATATAAAAAATTCTTAAATATGCATCATTTAAAAACTCATTAAGGTATAGAAACTAAACAAAATTGAAAAATATGATCTTGAAAACCAATGTATTTCTTAAAAAACTATACTGTTAAAAAATTTATAATATTTTAATTTAGTTTAAAGAATAATTCCACTTAAAAATGTTTCAAAAGATTCATTTTAATTATAACTAATCATCAAAAGAAAATACAATCTGTTTAAATTCATTTAAAAGAAAATCAGAAAATATTTTTATAACAAAAACACTTTATGATCTCATAATAAAAACAATCATTATTTAAATCATTTAAAAAAACATATCTATTTTATAAAAAAGTCTAAAGTCATCATTTAAAATAAAATAAATTTTCATGAAAACCAATTTTACACAAAACACATTTTTACAACAAAAACGAAAGTAATAACACACCATAAATCAAAAAAACCATTGAACATAAACATATAATTTGGTAATCATAAATTTTTTTCACATTTTTAACCACTCTTAGAAATACAATAGTAAAGATGAATAATAAAAAAAATAATGCATTTTAAAAAAATTCTAGACTTTACTTCATCATTTTATGATTCATGTACCCATAATTTAACACCTTCTAAAAGATTTCCAAACTCAAATGCTTTCCTACTACATGGTCTATCATTCCACACAAGCCATCCCCATGAATCAAATTATTTTAAAAATTTTATCTTGAATTATAGGAATTACCCCCAAGGAAACTCAAAATGTATAATTAAGGATCAAAAAATTGTTATCTAATGCATCAATACAACCAAAATAATAAAAATTAAAATCGAATCCTAAAAACCAATAGAAACTGATGGTTCCTAATAAGTATGATTTATAAAGACTATTAAACCTATCCCATGAGTTAATTAAATCTTCTATCCTTACTAAAAAACACTCAAAATAATCATATAGAAATATTGAACCTAGGACCTAATGGGAACATGGGATATAACTCCATTTTCTTATCAATCAACTAGGATCAACCATAAATCAGGAACTAGGGATGATCAGTGGAAAGGATCGATGTGCGTCACCAATCCCCATGTGATGGAAAATAGTTCATGATCATAAAAAACACCATTGGGGATAGTTTTAAAAAAATAAACAAATAATAACCTGGGGAATTCTACATAGAAATACAGTACGACCCATAAATATATCATACATCCAATCACCAAAATATAAATAAGGAATCATAAGAAATCAGATTATATTGTACAAAATAAGTAAATAAAAACATGAAGATAAGAATTCATATAAACTAGCATAAATGAATAAACTACATTATATGAATATAGAAATACAATAAATAAGTTGGACGATAAAACTGATATATAAAAATCCCAAAAAGAAAAAATATAATTAAACTACTACTAACCATCTCTATGTGATGCATGGTCACTCACCACATCACATGCCATTTATTAGTGGTCAAACATGAACATACATGAAATAATATAAAACAGAAGTTTTAGCACATAAAATGAATCAAAAAATGATGTATACAACAATTGATGTATGCACAGTGTGATTGGAACAAATCCTCACAGGATTCCACAAAATAATTTTAAAAATTCCTTCCAGAATACATTTTATTTATGGTAGTTCCAAATAATGTTAAAGAAATTGGTTTTCATTTTTCGTAAGTAGGTGTATACAAGACAATATCACACCCATGAACACTTTATGGCAAAAAACACTCTATTCCTAAAATAGATTCAACCACTTTATAAACATTTACATGGAAATTACCCCTTTATTAAAACACTCACTAGTAATATACGTTAAAAATCAATTGAAAAATCCACCAATCAAAATAATTTTAGAATCACATTAATGAAAAAATTTAGAAATAAGAGTAACACATATAAAACATTAAGTCAATGCATCAAAAATTATAGTACACATGAATCAGTGTTATAAGTTTCAATTAAACCAGTGATTCCATCTGAAATTCCTCTAGGAATTCATATTGTATCATGGGAAACACACTAGGTCCTATGGTGAGATTTTCCTAGTCTTTACAAAACTAATAACTACCCACCAGCCTACATTGTTTCCTCAAAAAACTTTTCTAACTCACATCAATTCAAAAATCATGGGATCTCCCCACTAACCCCGACACATAAAAAAAATGGGGTTACTGGTAGTCCGAAAATTTATATTATAGCCTAAATGTATACCTCTCAATAAATTCCATGTTAACCACATAAAACCAAAATATTTGTTATGAAATGTATCAAAAATCAAGACATAAATCATGAGCATAAAAAATAAATTACCCTCACCTACATCACCCTCTGTTAAAACATCCCTAATTTCATTAACCATATCTATAAATGTATAAACTAAGACCTTCATGGTCTTAATAAATATCATGAACAATATAAAAGAGTTAAAGAGGGTTTACTACACCCATTTTAATTTAAAACCAATTAAGAGTACCAATTGGACATTAAATTAAATAGTAATGGAATTTAATTCCATTATATTTGGATTGACATTTAATTTCCAACAACTTATTAAAATAAATGAATTTAAATTAATTTCCAATAAATTAGTTAAACCAAACAATTTTTAATATTTCAATAACATCATTTTAAATAAGTTTCAAAGGGGAAAATATTTTAATTAATTAAAACCACTACACAAAAATCAGTATTTCTAATCTGTTTAACCGAAATAGGGTCAAATAACATTTAAAAATCAACTTCATTTGATAAAAATCAGTAAATAATTTTCACAGACACTTAGAACTAAAATTAAATTTCTAAACACCAAAAAAACAATTTAAAACTTTTAAAAAAATTGAGAAATCAATTATAACCATTTATAAAATATATTTACCTGTCACATATATGAATAAATTATATGTGAGTCATTTAGGAAATAAATAATCAATTAATATTACAAATAGAGGAATAAAACAAAAATACCTTCCATGGTTCAATGATGTCAAGCTGGAAGTCATCACCTTTAATGGAAATCACACAAACATGAAAGGGGATACCTTATGATATCCATAAACACCCGCATGAGTATATCCCATCCTGAACCCAATAGTCATCCGAAATTTTTATTAGTGTATGTGGAAGGGAAAAATTAAAGTAGAGGGTGAATAAAGAATAGAGGTGGAGGAAGAACTAACCTAGCCTCCATGGACCACTTGAAATTGAATGAGGTATTACCATGATCCAAGGAAGTAGGAAGTGGACCAGAAATAAGGTCTAAGAGTTCCTAATCTATATAAATTCACAAGAGGAAGGAGATAATTGTGATAAAACCAAAAAAATATGAAGAGAGGAAAAATAAAAAACATAAACAAAATAGAAATCTGGATGGAGCATTCATAAGGAAAACCATGTTTCATGGGGTGAATGGTCTCCCAATTTAAAATTTCATGGGTTGAACCCTGTTACATAATGTGAATTATCTCCCCCTAAAGACATTAATTGAGTAAATCATGTTTCATATTATTAATTTCATGTAGAAAAACAACTATGTAACTTATAGGGAAACATATTGTGGTGAAACACTAGTTCATGACATGAAATGAAGTAGGTTCAACACTATATCTTCTTGATCCCTTCTGAACCACCAAAAAAAGTAATAAAATCATTGATAATACCAAAAGATCCTAAAAAATTAAATAATTAAGTTGGTAATGTTGGGGTGTGAAAACAATAATTCATATATATATTGGGGGATAATAATATTGAAACTACCTATAATACTCCACAAAACATCATAGAAAAAATGTAAAAGAAGAATTCTAAAGAAAAATAAAATGAATCCAACTAATAACCTGAATAGGAAAATATATTTTCCCATCCAAACCAAGGATTACTCACCAATTAACAAATAAAAGTAAATATTTCTTTATCAAATGCACACACAAACACAAACATATATATATATATATGTGTGTTTGTGTGTGTGTGTGTGTTTGTCTATGTTTGTCTTTGTGTGTGTGTGTTTGTGTATAAATATATATGTGTGTGTATACAGATATATATTAATGTACTCCACTTCCACCTACCAACTAAGTTTTCACAATCATGCCCCAATGACTCATTTCCTATACTCACTCTTCCCATAACTCATATTGTATCTAATGAAATTGTATCAAAAACCATTAATCAACCCATACAACCCAATACAAACTCATTATCATCATCTCATCCATAACAAAGAGTATGCCTAGAAGCCATTATAACCCATGAACATGCATTTTAAATTAATCCATTAAAATCCATGCATTTACAGTTATGGGAATCTATAACCACTATAATTAGATAAAAATATGATATAACCTCAAGTTGTTACATCGTTCACATATATTTATACTAAAATAGAGAGTCTTAATAGAACGAGTTAGTTCATACCGTATACATTATGAAATAAAATCATCGGAATTCCCCCACAAAATAGTACTGTTGTGTCACGACCCGTCCTCGGGGCCCGTGCCGTGAATACCCCAAGCCCGCCTTCCATTGGCCAGGGGCTGGCGACTTGCCCCAAAGGCGTAAATCCCGATAAATAGGAATGCATTGCCTTTATAAAAGTAAACAAAACACCACAGAGTAAAAGAAGAAGTAAAGCAATAAGTAAAACTGAAACAACCTGTGCTGAAAGTAAAGGGGCCGGAAATAGAATCCCAACTGTAAAGTACAAGGAAAAAGATAAAACGGTTGTAAGGTGACAAGAAACTCCTGGATCGTCCACCAAGGATCCTACCGGAAGGGTTGGTACAAATAGCGTAGCTCCTGGATCGTCCACCATGGATCCTACCTGAAGGGTAGGTACAGATAGCATCTACAACGCTCTCGCCCGTCAACCTCTTCCGAGTGTATTCTCATCGTGAAGTCCACCACCAGATACTATCTCGTTGTGAGGTCCAACTCTGGGTACTGTCCAGTCCTTGAACACTCGGCCTCTGTCTGCGCTGCCCGTCGTCTACAACAAACACAACGAGGTGCAGACATAGCACGTGCAGGGGTGAGTATAATGATACTCAGTAGGGACCCCGAGACCCTCAAGGTCTCACTAAATCCAACAAGGATAACCACAAAGAAGATCTCAACAGATAACCTCTACCTATGTGTATTCCCATACATATACCCAAGTTATCAAGTAACCCATCTCAATCAGGAGGAAACACAAATATTATGAAATCAACGGATAACCACTACCCAGGTACATGCCCATACATATACATAAGCTATCAAGTGACCCATCTCAATCACGAGGTAAACACAAAGTTCATAGACTCATCTCAAACTAGGATTTTCATTATCAAAACCGAAACTGCTGAAGAGCCCCACCTCTAAAGTGTACAATGGTCATGTCACGACTCTGAGGTACTGCTTAATAACCTAAGACTGCTGAGGTACTCCTCCTGTCGAGTACCGCGGGTCAATCACCCAAACACAGTAGTGCTTCCCACCGTGGTATGCCACCCAAACACAGTAGTGCACACCCCCTAATAGCCTGCAGAGGTACACTCCGGGCGAGTACCGCGTGTCTGCACTGTCACAAAGTAGTGCTCCGTAAGAAATGGGTCTGCAACCAAACAGAGTAGTGCTCTGTCCACTGGGCCAGTCGACTCACTCCAAGTCCAGTCGGTCAACCAGTCATCAGGTCCCAGTCGACTACACGGTCTCTGTACTCCACACGCTTGTCTCCGGCAAGGTCCGCTCCACGGGCTACTGGTCGATACTCCAAGTATCAAAAAGTACCAGGAAGAAGTTCCTCAAAGGATAGCCTCGTCAAAGGGGTCTCAACTCAATAGACGATGCGTCAAATAGACTCCCGATCTGTGAGTTATTAGCTTTTTCATCCCAGGGGCCCGGTTGATTTCGCGTGCGAACCATCCTGGCCGTATCTCAACTGTACCCTGAACTCTCATAGGGTATACTCATAGGGACCGTTTCATAACGTGATCACCAACACCGCTGATGGATTGTCAAATGGACGTCCGGTCTAAAAGTTATCAGCTTTTCCGTTCTAGGGGCCCAGTTGGATTTCGGGAACAATCCAACCAGACCTTACTCCAACTGCATCCAAACCTCAGGTGAAGTATGCCAAAAAATCCATCTCATCAATAGGAATCCAACAAAGTCGACAGTACGTCAATCGGACGTCCAGAGCTCAAGATATTAGCGTTTTCACTCCGAGGGCCCGGTTGGATTCATGTTCGATCCATACCAGTCGTACTTTAAAAGAAACCGGTTTACCAAACCGGTCACACCATTGCGATCCATACGGAATAACACATGAGATGGACTACCCATTGGTCCAAAACGGATACCCGGTGAAAAGTTGCATTTCATAGCATCATTCGCGAACCGGGCCTCGTGGGGCCCTCACCTCAACCTCGACTAAAATATCCAAAATTGGTTTTGAAATATCTGTCTTAATTCCAGGGTCGCAACATCACAAATGGTTCGTCATTCCGACACCGTATGAGAGAGATATGTTAGATTCAAGATCCCGTAATAATAATAATTTTATTATTCGGTGTTTCGTGGGCCCGAGACACGAACCAGAATTTAATATCTAACATTAGACTTGAATCGACCGTCTTAAAGACAGAGTCACATCGCCACTGACGGCGAGTCAATCGGACGTCACACGCATGGGTTATGGTGTGACAAAGATTTAATAATAATATTAAATCTATTATGTACGAGCGTTTCGGGTACACGATTCAAAAACCTGAAAAGGACATCCAATATTGGACTCATAAATTCCGTCTCGAAGTCAGGGTCGCACTACCACTAACGGTTCGTGAAACCGAGGTCGCATGAAGAAGATACCGTCAAAATATGGTTTCCCAATGAAAATAATAATAACATTATTATATTATTATTATTTTTAATTTAATTTAAGTCTTAACTTAACACACCCAAAAGACACGCACCACTGAAACTAGCGCCTCCTCTTCTTTACGCTTGGCCACCACCTTTGGCTGCCCGCCAGCTGTGTCTCCAGATCCTTCCACACTCCATTCCGACTTCAATTTAACTCGGAAAAAAGATACGAACACATATCCTTGATCCTCGGGTCGAGATCTTCGTGTCCGTATGTTGCGATCAGGGAAACATTGGGTTTCCAGCATCAATAAATATTTGGACGCCACCTTTCGCGAGCCATTGCGGCTTCGTTCCAAGCCCGAAAAAATTAAACGATCGTATATTTGTGATCCTTGCGTCGAGGGCTTCGCATCCATATATTGCGCTCAACAAAACTCCGTGTTTCCAGCGTCAATAAATATTTGGACATTGAAGAACACACGAAGAACATGTGAAGAATAAAAAGAAAAAGGAGAATGGTTTATGTGAAGGATGATGATCATGTTTATTTGGTCATCATTGTCATTAATTTAGGATATGAAGAATCAATAAAACGAATTCAAACATATATAAAAACCCCTACAGTTTTCCCCGCAAACAAGAATTCCAAACCCACAAACATATTCTTCGCGGATCAACTTAATATTGAGTTGATCCGCATTCATTGATTTCAAAAGGGAATATCCATGGAAAAAGATATGACTCTAAAAATAATTCCCTTCAACCTCTTAAATAAAAAGAATCATACCAATATTCCCCTACCTCGTCAAATTCATTGTGTGAAGGTTCTTCACGGAATTTATCGTCACGGAAGAAGGCATCGTGGAAGGAGAGTGTTGTTGGTGTCGCGGTACATGGCGTCGCATAGTCGATCTCTGAGGATTCGGCGTTCTTCGTCGGCGATCGGTGTGTTTTTCGCGTTCTTCGTGTTCTTGGTCAAAGAAGAAGAACTTCAAGACTCCCCTTTTTCTCCCAATCCCCTCTCAACACAACAAGGTCCAACCAAAAATAAAATATGTGATTCACTTATTTTATTACTCATGACCAAAGTTTGAAATTTAAACATTGAATTAAACCACTTAATTAATTAAGTGAGTTGGCATTATTAAAGAAGTGAGAGAGGAGGTGAGTGGTCTCACATTAAAGGGGGGTTAAGGAGTTATGGAAAATGAGAGGTCACCCACTTAATGGGGGAGTTAGAGTAGGTTTAATGAATGTGAAGGGGTGGGGTTCGTGTGGGCCCCACCTCACATTTAACCTCACTTAGGTAGTTAGGTTCACCCAACCTCCATCCTTATGATTTAACCACTTTAAAGAAATAAAATTTCTTTCACAAAATTTTATTTCTTGGAAGTCTTTATCCACAAAACTAAAAAACTCTTCCAAAGCAAACACAACTCTGGAAAAGGCCTTTTTATGCAATTACCAGCGCTGTGGTTCCATCGGTGCCCTCAGATTTCAATTCTGAGCACCGACTCAAAAGATAGAAAAACTCACATGTATGTTTACTGAACGTACCCGAAAAAAAGTTCGGAAAATTATTATCAGTCACCCTCGACCCGCACGGGTCAAGTTCAAGATCTTCTTAAGTGAAACACGCCCCAAAGAATCCAACGGTACTCTCATATTTTCAATCCGAGTAACCGTTTAAAAGATACGAATTTTATAATAAAATAATTGTCATTTAATTTTTTTATTTGCGGTCAAAAACTAACATTTCTTGGTTGCCCGCGCCGGACAAAGTTAGTATCATCTTAAATAAACCATGCCCTCAAGAGTTCAACGGTTGTCTCGGATTTTTAATTAGAGCTACCGTTTGTGTGTTATAAGCATTTGAAAAATAAAATAATTTAATTATTTTATTTACGGTTATGCCATTTTTGGAAATTCTCATAGGAGGCCCGTGCCGACTAAACTTAAGTCGCGCCTAGGGTAAACCCACCATCCTGAGCACAACAGTGCCCTCATATTTTTGATCTGAGTAACTTTTAAGATTTGTTACACTTTTTCAGTAAAACTGCTTAAGTGCGTTTATTTATGCTTAACAAAATTTCAGACAATTATTCCGGGCACACCGGGCCTCAGAATTAGGTGCCGTCAAAAACTATGTACTTGTAAAATCCCAAAAAAAAAATTATGAAAAAATTTCCATTGAATTTTACGGGACTTTACATTACTCCCACCTCAGGGCTTTACGTCCCCGGAAAGCTTTAACACAAACTAGGGATACAAAAGCGGTACTAAGCATGCATCTGAGCCTTTTGCTCCCATGTGCTCACCAGGAGGTTCTAGTGGTGCCTACAAAAACACACAAGAGGAATCGACTGTACTCGTAGGACCTTCTCCTGTCGATCCTCAACCTCTACTGGAACTCTGCAAAAGTCACCCCATCGCCAAAGTCTATCTCCTCATGGTCGATGAAAAGAGAAGGGTCGAGCTCGTATCTCCTTAGTTGAGATACATGGAAGACGTCGTGCACTTGGTGCAACTGAGGTGGATGGTTCAAGTGGTAAACCACCTTGCCTAACCTACTGAGAACCTAGAAAGGTCTGTTGAACCTCGGAGATATCTCGCTGCCTCAGCTACATCTCCGTAAACCTCATCGAGGTGAGACCCATATAAGAACGGGGTCGCTATCCTCGAACTCGAGAGGTCTCCTTTTTCTGATTAGAACTGAAACTCAAAACTCCTGCTTCCATGAGGGTAAGGTTGTAAAACCTAAGAATGATCGACCAAACCCTCATATGCATGAGTTCAACCTGTGCTGCCTGGGGTTTCCTTTTCACCGACCAAGGAAAACCCATCCCGATGTTGTAGTTAGACCACAACCTTTTTTCCTAATACAGTCAATCTTAGCATGAAATGTGAATCCAATCTATACCGAGACCAACGTCGTAAGGCCTCGACGCTACCACCAAGAGATTCCAACTGAAACTCTCACCTCGTGGGTCAGACCACACTGTCGGCGTAAGTGTGATTATCAAGTCTCCTCCTACGGTACCTCCAGACCTGAGGGTCAAGTCCACGGCTTACGGAAAACTCTAGGTATGGGACAAGATTCGTGGAAGGAAGGAATGATTCCTAACAAAATCTGTTACTACGGCAGATAGTAGTGGACACAGGCTGTCCCTTGAATCGTTTTTAGAGCCATTGGGTCACACTCCTTGACCGCATACAGCTACTCTCTTCCCCTGCCCTCCAGCTCCCTGAGCCTGGCGGGGGCCACAAAGGCGGGTGATTGTAACATGTTGAAATGTAAACAACCTCATGCTGATCTCCTAGATCTGCCTCCACGTCTTCTGCTCTACAGATTTATCTGTCCTTAACATTTCCTCTTCTTTAAACATTCGCACGCCCATGTCTCTGAGACTGGCACCAGCTCGCTACATTCCAACTTCTATCATTCTCTAGCTGTATTCGTTCAGCCAAAGAAAATTCAACCTCAAGGTTTTCTCTAGCATCCTAACATGAGTAGGAATGCATATAGGAAAACTTAATGGCTCAGATTGTATTCATCGAGTACCCAGAATTTTTGGTACGCCTTGATGAATTCTCAGCTGCTGAGATATTGTCCTGCCGAAGCTGTATAAGCTCTAGAAAACTCTCAAACACCTCCTCATGCCAGTACTTAGCCGCCTGTGATTCAGGTTCGCCTCAGAACTTGAGGGTATCTTATGTTGGAACACATATAAGTAAGTAAGCCTACATGTGTCACCTATCGGTACCGCCGGTTGTAACTGCTGACCAACAGGTAGTGATGTATAGCTGACACACTACCCAAAGGCACTATCTCAGACATCGGTCCATGTACCGAAGCCTCATCACTATGAAGACCATCCTCGTGGTCATTACTGGTAAACACTAGTGGCCAAGTCCTCCATCCACTGTACTGATGTCTCAGTTAGGCGGAAAACTCTAGAAATTGCCTCCATCCAGTTCTCTGCTATCTGGGAATCTGCCTCGCCTCGTATCCTCAGAGGTTGGTGATACTGGAACTCGTGCAACGCGCTCTTCCAGCGTACACAGTTCGCTGGTTTAGCTGGTGGCATCTGTTGCCCAACAGGTGGTGGTGCTGCTGGTACACCACCCGATGGTGCCAACATAGTAAAAAGGGTCCCGCACCGGAGCCTCGTCACTCTGTGGGCCATCATCGTGTACTATCTCAGAACTCCAACTGATTGTCTGCATGGATACATCCTGAACAGATACGACACGGTCAAACGATTTATACTTGGTGAGATGACCTGGTTTGAGCAGACTTTGAAACTCTTGGAAACACACATGAAATCAGTGTTTTCAGGCACAAAGTCGGAAATCAATAGTCAGGGTCCTAGTTTACGGATACGTCGGCCGCCGCACCAACACTGGACTCCCTGAACTGAAAACCCAACTCGATACACTTAACACTATTTCTTCGCAGAAAGGGAATATCAGAGTTATATGTTCTGCGGTAGAACCGACTCCTCGGATACCAATTTGTCACGACCCGTCCTCGGGGCCCATGTCGTGACTACCCCATGCCCGCCTTCCATTGGCCAGAGGCTGGCGACTAGCACCAAAGGCGTAAATCCCGATAACTGGGAAGGCATTGCCATTATAAAAGTAAAAAAAACACCACAGAGTACAAGCGGAAGTAAAACACTAAGTAAAACTGAAACAAGATGTGCTGAAAGTAAAGGGGCCATAAATACAAGCCCAACTGTAAATTACAAGGAAAAAGATAAAACATTCAGAAGGTGACAAGCAGCTCCTGGATCGTCCACCAAGGATCCAAACTGAAGGGTAGGTACATATAGTGCAGCTCATGGATCGTCCACCATTGATCCTACCTGAAGGGTAGGTACAGATAGCCTCCACAACGCTCTCGCCCGTCAACCTCCTCTGAGTGCCTTCTCGTCTTGAAGTCCACCATTAGATAATGTCTCGTCGTGAGGTCCACCTCCATGTACCGTCCAGTCCTCGAACACTCGGCCTTTGTCTGCACTGCCCGTCGTCTGCAACCAACACAATGAGGTGCGGGCATAGCCCGTGTAGGGGCGAGTATAACGATACTCAGAAGGGACCCCGAGACCCTCAAGGTCTCACTAAATCCAACATGGATAACCACAAAGAAGATCTCAACAGATAACCTCTACCTAGGTATATGCCCATACATATACCCACGTTATCAAATAAACCATCTCAATCATGAGGAAACACAAATTTTATGAAATCAACGGATAACCACTACCGAGGTACATGCCCATAAATATACCTAAGCTATCAAATGACCCATCTCAATCACGAGGTAAACACAAAGTTCATAGACTCAGCTCAAACCAGGATTTTCATTATCAAAACTGTAACTGATGAAGAGCCCCACCTCTAAAGTGTACAATGGTCCTGTCACGACTCCGAGGTACTGCTCAATAACCTAAGACTGCTTAGGTACTTCTCCTGTTGAGTACCGCGGGTTAGTCACCCAAACACAGTAGTTCTTCCCACTGGGGTATGCCACCCAAACACAGTAGTGCACACCCCCTAATAGCCGGCAGAGGTACTCTACGGGCGAGTACCGCGTGTCTACACTGTCACACAGTAGTGCTCCGTATGCAATGGGTCTACAACCAAACAGAGTATTTCTTCGTCCACTGGGCTAGTTGACTCACTCCAAGTCGAGTCGGTCAAGCAGTCATCAGGTCTCAGTCGGCTACACGGTATCCGTACTCCGCACGCTCGTCTCCGGGAGGGACCGCTCCACGAGATACTGGTCGATACTCCAAGTATCACAAAGTCCCAGGAAGAAGTATCTCAAAGGATCGCCTCGTCAAAGGGGTCTCAACGCAATAGACGGCGCATCAATCGGACGCCCGGTCTGTGAGTTATTACCTTTTTGTCCCAAGGGACCGGTTGGTTTCATGTGCGAACCAACCTGGCCGTATCTCAAATGTACCCCAAACAATATTAGGGTATACTCATAGGGACCATTTCTTAAAGTGATCACCAACACCGCTGACGGTTTTTCAAACGGACGTCCGGTCTAAAAGTTATCAACTTTTCCGTTCTAGGGGCTCAGTTGGATTTCGGGTACAATCCAACCCGACCTTACCCCAACTATATCCAAACCTCAGGTGAAGTATGCCAAAAGAACCGTTTCATCAAGAGGAATCCAACAAAGTTGAAGGCATGTCAATCAGACGTCCGGAGCTCATGATATAAGCGTTTTCGCTTCGAGGACCTGGTTGGATTCATGTTCGATCCAACCCAGTCGTACATCAAAAGACACCGGTTAACCAAACCGGTCACACCATTGAGATCCATAAGAAATAACACATGATATGGACTACCCATTGGTCCAAAAAGGATAGCCGGTGAAAAAGTTGCATTTCACCGCCTCATACGCGAACCGGGCCTCGTGGGGACCGCGCCTCAACCTCGACTTAAATATCCAAAATTGGTTTTGAAACATCCTTCTTAATTCCAGGGTCGCAACGTCGCAAATGGTTCGTCATTCCGACACCGTATGAGAGAGATATGTCAGATACAAGATCCCATAATAATAATAATTTTATTATTCGGTGTTTCGTGGGCCCGAGCCACGAACCAGAATTTAAAATCTAACATTAGACTTAATCGACCGTCTTAAAAGCAGAGTCACATCGCCACTGACGGCGAGTCAATCGGACGTCGCACACATGAGTTATGGCATGTCAAAGATTTAATAATAATATTAAATCTATTATGTATGAGCGTTTCGGGTTCCCGATCCAAAAACCCGAAAAGGACATCCATTATTGGACTCATAATTTCCGTCTCAATGTCAGGGCCGGACTACCACTAACGGTTCGCGAAACCGAGGTCGCACAAAGAAGATACCGTCAAAATACAGCTTTCCCAACGAAAATAATAACAACATTATTATATTATTATTATTTTTAATTTAATTTATTTCTTAACTTAACGCACCCAAAAGCCACGCACCACCCAATCTAGTGCCTCCTCTTCTTTACGCATGGCCACCACCTTTGGATGCCCGCCAGCTGTGCCTCCATATCCTTCTGCACTCCATTCCGACTTCAATTTAACTCGGAAAAAAGATACGAACGCATATCCTTGATCCTTGGGTCCAGATCTTCGCGTCTGTATGTCGCGCTCAGGGAAACATTGAGTTTCCAGTGTCAATAAATATTTGGACGCCTCCTTCCGTGATCCATTGCGGCTTCATTCCCAGCCTGAAAAATAAAACGATCGCATATTTGGGATCCTTGCATCGATGGATTCGCATCCATATATTGCGCTCAACAAAACTCCGTGTTTCCGGCTTCAATAAGTATTTGGACATTGAAGAACAAACGAAGAACACATGAATAATAAAAAGAGAAAGGAGAATGGATTATGTGCAGGATGATGATCATGTTCATTTGGTCATCATCGTAATTAATTTAGGATATGAAGAATCAATAAAACGAATTCAAACATATATAAAAACCCCTATAGTTTTCCCCGCAAACAAGAATTCCCAACACACAAACATATTTTTCACGGATCAACTTAATATTGAGTTTATCCGCATTCTTTGTTATCAAAAGGGAACATCCATGGAAAAAGATATCACTCTCAAAATAATTCCCTTCAACCTCTTAAATAAAAAGAATCATACCAATATTCCCCTACCTCGTCGAATTCGTTGAGCGAAGGTTCGTCACAGAATTTATCATCGCGGAAGAAGGCGTTGCGGAAGGAGAGGGTCGTTGGTGTCGCGGTACATGGCATCACGTAGTCGATATTTGAGGATTCGGCATTCTTCGTCGGAGTTCGGTGCGTTCTCCGCGTTCTTCACGTTCTTCGCGTTCTTGGACGAAGAAGAAGAACTTCAAGACTCCCCTTTTTCTCCCAATCCCTCTCAACACAACAAGCTCCAACCAAAAATAAAATAAGTGATTCACTTATTTTATTACTCATGACTTAAGTTTGAAATTAAAAAATTGAATTAAACCACTTAATTGATTAAGTGAGTTAACATTATTAAAGATGTGAGAGAGGAGGTGAGTGATCTCACATTAAAGGGGCGTTAAGGAGTTAAGGAAAATGAGAGGTCACCCACTTAATGGGGGAGTTAGAGTAGGTTCATGGAATGTGAAAGGGTGGGGTTTATGTGGTCCCCACCTCACATTTATCCTCACTTAGGTAGTTAGGTTCACCCAACCTCCATCCTTAGGATTTAACCACTTTAATGAAATAAAATTAGTTGCACAAAATTTTATTTCTCGGAAGTCTTTATCCACAAAACTAAAAAACTCTTCCCAAGCAAAAGAAACTTTGGAAAAGGTGTTTTTAAGAAATTACCAGCGCTGCGGTTCCATCGGTGCCCTCAGATTTTGATTCCGAGAACCGGTTCAAAAGATAGAAAAACCCACACGTACATTTACTGAACGTACCCGAAAAAAAGTTCGGAAAATTATTATCAGTCACCCTCGACCCACACTGGTCAAGTTCAGGCTCTTCCTAAGTTAAACATGCCCTAACAAATCCAACGGTACTCTCGGATTTTCAATCTGAGTTACCGTTTAAAAGATACGAATTTTACAATAAATTAATTGTCATTTAATTTTTTTATTTGCGGCCAATAACTAACATTTCCTGGTGGCCCGTGCCGGCCAAAGTTAGTTTCTGCTTAAATAAACCATGCCATCATGAGTTCATCGGTTGTCTAGGATTTTTAATCCGAGCTACCATTTGTCAGTTATAAGCATGTGAAAAATAAAATAATTTAATTATTTTATTTACGGTTATAACATTTTTGGAAATTCTCACAGGAGGCTCGCGCCGACTAAACTTAAGTCGCTCCTAAGGTACACCCACCATCCTGAGCGCAATGGTGCCCTCCGAATTCTAATACAAGTAACCGTATAAGAGTTAGTACACTTTTTTTAGTAAAATTGCTTATGCGTGTTAATTTATGCTTAACAAAACTTCAGAAAATTATTCCGGGCACACCGGGCCTCAGAATCAGGTGCTGTAAAAAACTACGTACTTGTAATATCTCAAAAAAAAATTAAGAAAAAATTTCCCTTGAATTTTATGGGTCTTTACATATTGAATGGAGAGTTTTAGAGTGGGATATGTTAACCATCCATTCCCTCTTTATCTTGGATATTGAAGACCCCCCAATAAATAAATTTATGTGATTGTTTTTCTATCAAATCTGGTGGTGAATCACATGAAATTATAAAATATAAGATATATCAAACATAACCACACAAAGGGATACTACAAAAACATAGGCTAAACTATAGTTATCAACACACAAACACCCATCTACCACTACTATTATGTAGATCTCAATCAACTACAGATGAATCTATTTAAATATTAGTTATTTAAAAGATATTAATTAATTAAAATCAATTTATTTTAATTTATAATATCATTACATTAATATTCCAATAAAAATTCGTTTGGAACCACAATTTCATTCTTATTTGTAAGTATTTCATAATCAATAACTATAACAACAATTTTATTAACTCATTGATCAATTAAAAATTTTCTTGGTACTATATGACTCATACTATGATATATCATCAGTGATAAACTTACTAAAAAAAATCCAAATTCCACAAGCAGTTGATGATAAAAAACATATATTTGGGAATCCAACTACATAAAGAAATAACCAATCATAGAGTTAAGGAAAATCTAAACTTTTAACTCATTTTAAACACCTTACTGTCTCCCCTAACACCAATGTGAAAAATAATTTCCATCATACCATCAAGGAAATAAACCATCATTATAGTAATAAGAATAATATCCCACTTCTTTCCAAATTTTCCAACCATACCATGTTAGGAACAATTAAAATAAGGGAAATAATTTCATTGAGCATACGTACATAGAATCAAAAATATACAACACAAAATTTCAAGGGAAAATAAATCCATAACGTAATGCATCCAGCCTCCCGTAAACAATATGAAAATTCTCCCCTATCCCAAAACACTTAGCATTTATCCAACAATCATTTAATTACAATATTGAATTAATTATTTCATTATGAATAGGTTTAAGGGGAAAATCCTATAAACTATATCGAATCAACAACTCTGAATCAATTATAAACATGCTATGAGCATCAATTTCATATGAAATCTATTTCAAGGATGTATAATTATCAATTATATAATATATTCCATTAATCATATTATTATTCTATCATTACACAGTTTATTAAATTTCAATTATATTATCCATTCGAAATAACAATAAACCCCCACTAAAAATAGACAATATATTATTAATTAAATATCAAGAGGCATCAATAATGTAGCCTAAATTAGATGCTACAAAAAATAGATATTTCATATATCTTTATTCCATTATTTATCACATTATTATATTCAACTCCTTACCCATTTTCAAGAGGATATGGAAATAAGAAGAGTAAATAAGATAATAAAAAATAATAAATTCATAGTATCATTAAAAGTATCAACAAATATTAATAAAAGTCTCAAAATGGAATTATAATGATATAAATAAACACACACAAACACATTCATATAATATCCCTATTATAAATATAGAATACACAATATCATAATTGAAGCATGTGATAAATCACTCCATTGAAGTCTCTTATTTTAATATTAGGAAATATTATTTTACTAATCCACCTATAATAATTTTTCTTCCTCTTTCCATTTATATTTGAAAATTATGAATTTTTTTTCATGTGATGATAATATATTGTATCTTTTCGAAATTCTTATTTTATTTTCTTATTTAAGAATGATCCCATATATTTATTCAAAGGAATATAATGGATAATATGATCAAATTTTCACATAAAATAGAAGAGAAAAATAAAATCCCCTTCCTTGTGATAACGTTATGAGTTTTTGTGCCAAAAATAGAGAGAGACAGAGATATATATAGAGAAATAATTGAGCATAGGCTTGGAAAATTGTAATAAGAAACTCGAACAAACCAAAAAGAATGTTTGACTCAAATGACAAGCTTAGATTCATCCTAGTATGAGGGAAAACTCCGGATACTCAAAGTGGGAATGAACTCCATGAATTTAGAATGAAAAAAATAATTTAATTTATATCCTTAGAAAATGCATCCAAGACATCATTATTTTAATCTAAATTAATTAATTTTTATTTTAATTCCTTAGAAGAAGAATTTAGAACTTTCATATTTTAGTAAAGTCAAATATTTTTATTCTTTATCATTTTTGATAGAAAATACTTTATTTTAGATAAAAATATCCATTTAAATCAAGATAACAAAATTCATATTGAAACTGGAAAGGGTTTTAGATTTTTTATAATAATTATTTACATTTACATTGAACTACCCAAAAAAAACTATATACATATTAATGCTTTAGGTATGACCTTCAATGTTACTGAATCTACCCTAAAATACAGAAGGATGAATAATGTTTAAAATTATGTAGAATCCATGTTACCTTAAAATTTTCTATATAAAAACTAACATATATTAACATAGGTTAGAGCTACGTTTACATGGAGAATACTTTTATGTATAGACTGAACTATGATGAAATCCTTTATACTACCCAAAAAATACCATTAATCTATGTAATAAAATTAATATTTTTGTTTCCAATTACATTAAATATTACCTTTAGATATCCAACACAATTTCAAGTTGACCATTATATAGATAATTTTTCAGGGTCTACATAAAAGTAAGGGGATTAACCTTCACATGAGAAAGGAGTTTTATATAAGGGAAATTTAAATTTAAAAAATAATTAACATTTAGTAAAATAAAATTTTAAATAGATTATAATATAGACCTTGAGATCCCTCTAGAAAGTCCAAGGCTTGGTAAAATATACAGAGAGGTATTTGAAAATCTAGGCACAAACACATAGATTATTTTATTGAAAATATAATTATTTAGATAATGTAATATATTTAATAAATTCACAAATAAATCGAAATCATATACACTCTCACATATATATCATTCCCCTATATAACTATTTCATGCATGAATAAATTAAAACCCACCATCAACTGTGTGAGTATCATACACAATCATACATTTTTATAAATTTCCTAAATTAAAACTCATAGTTCCTATTTAACATGAACATATTCCATGGTTGTTCTAACAAAACTCACACACAAATACACACAAACACACAGACACACAAATAATGATTCCATACAAATTGTCAAGTACTATTGTCTAGAATATGAATTTACCAAATATCAATACTCAATAAAGAAACAATTCGTATAATATTTTGTAACTTCCCACTTCAATATGACATTCCACAGAGATAGACCACCAAATTACCTTATGTATTATTCCTGATCACTTGATGATATAAAATAGAATCAAGGGTCCAAGGATATATCTTGAGGTGAGATTTATCCACAAATATTATATCAAAAAAGTTAAAAAAATAATCATACAAAATTCAAATAAATTAAAAATATAATAATATCAATTAAAATATCCCATAACAACATAAAAATAGACCTACATATTTTATACATCCATGTATGAAATAAATAATAAATACAATTTCAATTTATGTAAAACAGAAATAAATATTTAAATATAAAATTATATGGAAAATTATTCCACAAAAAATCATAAGAAATGTAATCGGCTCCAAGATATCTCTAAAAATTTATGTTAATATTACATAAGTTTATATTATCCACCTTAAATGTCATGGATATAATTTTTATTCACATCAGATGTGTATGTATATGGAGTTAGAATAAAATATTAATTGAAAAAAATAAATTACTACCATGTTAGGGAGTCAATAGGTGATTTTATATAAAAAAATTAAAATTTAAAATATTTAATATTTATAATTTTTAGAATTTAGTAAAGTATCATGTGTGTGTTAAGAAACTAAAATAAATTTGACTTCTTCGACCAATGTGAATACCCATGCAATCTTGTATTAAAACTCATGATAGATCACTAAGTTATATTTTGATCAAGAGGAATTAGTCAAATCTTTTTTTAAACCAATGTCATCATAATGTTTCATAGATAAAATAATTTCTAAGATAAACCCATGAGTCTCCCAAAATATAACATATTCTTCCTAACTTATGATCCATTTATGTTACCATATTCATGGAAAGTTAGAATAAAAAAAGAGTTTGAAGAAAACTATCTCATACATCGCATTAATTTATAACAAAACATGTGAACTATATAGTAATTAACAACTTCCTGATAACCAAATAAATTCTCAAATCACGTGTAAAAAATATGAAATATCATCAACAGTTTCAAAAAATTAAAAATATTAATATTTTATTCCTAAATAAACCAAAAAATCATTAAGTATATGTAATAATATTTCAAATAGAATCATTAATAAACACCTAACTACTCTTTTTTTGTTCATTTTCCCAATTTAAACAAAATTTCCATCATATATGGAAAAATAATAAGTCAGATTTTATGAAACATTAATTAGTTAATTAGAAAATGTAATATAACTATTTACAATTTGTAAAAAATAATTTTAAAAAAATGACAACCTACTTGTGAACAACTGTAAATTTCTCATGGGTTTTATATAAAAAACAACTAAAAAACATTTTTTTAGTAAGTAGTTTCAGCCCCTTTCTTTATTAATTTTCATCCAAATGAACTTTATTTTCATAATTTATTCTCCAATTAAATCAAAAAAATCATCAAAAAACTTATGTCAAATAAATAAAGAATTTCATAAACTCAACATATGAATTTATATAACAATGATTATCACTTGAAAAATCATTTTAGCATTTGAAATGCCTAATAATTTCACAAATTACCTTTTTTAAAGAATATTATATCTATTTTTAATTCCACCAAATAAATATATTACTTCTCCTTAACACTTAAGTATATTTGATTATCCCTTAGAAAATAATTTCCACTTTTACACAATAATTTTAGTTTCAATAACCTAACCAAAAACATTTTCAATCATGTGATACAAAATTTTAAATTATAATTGATTCATAAAAAAATCATATATAATTGTACACTACCTTAAAAATTAAAATTATTATTAAAAAATAAATTTCAACTCCAAATTTAGCTTCCATAATTCCACTATCGATTTTACATAAAATTAATGATATAATTAACCAAATATCTCATTAAACCAGAAATTTTAGCGTGGATGAATATAATATATGCAATAATGATATCAATAAAATATGACAATTTATAATATTTCATAAATAAATTTCCCTATTACCAAAAGAAGTTTCCCACATTAATAATTTATTATAATAAATAAATAATTTTATATGGTGCATACTTTTTGTAAAATTAAAAAATAACACCATGAAAAGAAAGAGGTTGCCTATTGAAATACATTTATTTTATTTTATTTCAATATATGATTTCTAATGATGCTCCAAACTATATGATACTTAAAATAAAAAACACAACTGAAATTCAAATTAAAATAATTTTAAAAATGTAACCTCAATTCCATATGAAAAAAGGGCTTAACATATACTAATCAAGATTAATAAAACACCACTAAATATTAATTTTTTTGACAGAAAATGAATAGGATATGATAGATAATGTAGAATAATTGAAGATAGATATAGAATATAATAAAGAAGTAGAAAAAAATATGTTTGCTTCTTAATTTTAAAAACCCTAAAATCCCTCCTAATTTTTCTTCTTTTTTACTTTCAAACCAATTTTTTATTCTCCCTATATAGTTTATCTCTGCCTCTCCCCACATTAACTATTTACCATAATTCTATACTACTATGTCCCATCTTCCCTTAACCAAAATTTATTCCAACATCATCAAAGAAGAGGGTTTATTACACTCTATCAGCCCATAAACATTCTGAAAAGAAATAACATTACCATAGTCAGGATGACTTTAACTCCTGTTTGAAACTATTTCTATGACCGATACAATTGTTGGTAAGCCTCCCGTACATCACATCACATTTTATTTTTGGTATATTGCCAATTTTTTTTAAAAAAAACCCTACTTATTTCCCATGGGAAAATATGTTTTCTAAAAAAGAAAAATAAATTCCCCCACTATGTAAATTTGAAATCTAATTTTAAAATTTATCATCAAATTAATCATTTAATAAATAATTTTTTATATATTTAATAAAAATATAAATTGAAAATTTATTATCCAATAACATGGGTCACTATAACATACTACCAATATCAATTGATATCTGAATAATGGAGGAGGTTAGGTCTTATTTTGGGGCAAGAATATCGAGATCACTCAGTGGATGAGAAAAAGTTTATGTTGTTTTTTATAATTTAATAATGGTTGATCTATTTTTTGTTATTCAAGATACATGGTTATTTTATGATATTGTAATTTTTTAGGTATGAAGATTTCATGGATTTTTAATGATATTTGTGTTAAAATGAGATATAATATTCACATATTATTTTAGAAAGAACAAGATATTAAATTTTAGTACCCAAGTGAAACTAAATATATATTAACTCCTATATGTTTATGGGATTTCTGGGTGTACATTTATTTTGTTAGAGGGTATGATTTATGTTTATAATTTGTATGTTGATGGAATATGGGTGGAAAATATGTCCATAATGGAGTTATCCTATAATAAATTTCATTAAGTAATAATTATCATGGTTTTATTTGAGGATCTATATGGTAGAGAACATATGTGACTAGTATTTTGGATTTGGGTTCATTTATCATACATAGATGGGTTAATATATATATACATTATACTATTGGTTGGATTCATCTAATTCTAAAGGGGTTGAAAATTTCATAATATAGACACATATATTATTCCATCTAGAGACATTTGAATACAACATTCATCAATGGTGATCCAATATGTGTCATTGTGATTAGGGAATTATATAATGAGATATTAGGGGAAATTAACCTATATATTTTTTCTACTAATGATACTAGAGAGAAACAATGTTTTTTCTTATCATACATTTTTTCTAGTGTATTACAGTGGTATACTGGATTTATTTGATCTGTCATAGCTAGAGAGATACGTGTCATATTCATCTCATTTAATCAAGAGAAATAATTTTGAAATATAACTATATTTATTATTTGAGTAATGACCTTTTTATAACATAGATTTAGTTAAAAATTTCTATATGGGAAGTTTATACCTTTCATTTGGGGCTTATAAGAACAATACTAAATCAAGTAAGAGACAAGGGACTGAGAAGAATATGTGAAATGTAAGTGATCAATGTTGTTCTTAGTATATTTTCTAGTATAAATCTAAAGAAAAACAATATAAATAGTTATCATATTTTAAAATTACTGATTCATAGTTAAATTTTTTTATTATGATCATTGTTGATTCCCAAAGTGGGGGGGGGTCGTGAATCGGTAAATATTTTATTTTTCGTTCCACCACCATACAAAATTCATAACTAGTTAAAGTGATTAGTATGATTACAATTTTTTAATTCCATTCACATCAAGAAAAAAAATACATTAGTAATAGTTTATTAATAATTTTTACCTCCCAAAATGAATTTCTACAACCATGGAATGATTTTTATATAATGATATAACATAATCGATTAAGCATAATTAATAGAAACAAAAAAGGTTTATTCCTAAACACAAAATATATAAAAAATGTTCCCCCACTGATGGAATGTGCTCATATATAATCAAACAAATAATCCTCAATGATATTTTAATATGAATCATCAATATCTTGTAAGATAATCCACTTTAAATAAGTACCAAGTCCTTCTTTCTTATTTTTATTCACAGAATAATCTTGTTATTAAATATAAAATGTTCACTATATTTTAAAATCTATCAACATCCTCTCATCTTCACTAATTAATCTTGATTAAAGTGATATACTCTGAAAATCAATAATTAAAATAAAATAAGAACATAATAGTGTAATTAATAATATTCCACTTATTCTTGAACTGAATCCTCAATAATAAAATCAATTTTCCATTAATTAATATATGATTTTAATGAAGAACCTATACACGTGTCCTCTCTCTTGGGGTTCTATTCCTTCCTCTTCCCCTGTCACACTCTACAAAATTCAAGAGATAATTATCTCTAAAAATATTATATATTATTTTTATTATATTTCACAATATATATATGTAAATTATTTTCCTTAGATTTTTAATTTTAATGGTTCAAAATAAAAATCATAGTTCAATTATCTACTTTTCTAATATTCATAAAATACCCTGGAATGTTACATACCTTCCAGTAATCTATATATATTTTAGGGAGAAGGGATATAGAGTTGGAGTAACTTATATTCCCTATAATATGTCATATCATCAAAACACTTAAAAACTTGACTTCAAGACCAATAAATGAATATCCTTTTAAATTATTGTGTATCCAAGAGCATCATAGTGCATACAGATTCACTGCATCATAATGATGAATTTATCCACTATCTACATTAAAATTATCCTTTTAATTATGTATTTTCATTCTTTATTATACTATAGTTTCTAGAAACCTCCAAAAATAAATTAAAATAAATTTTTCATGGACCTATGTATTTTTGCATTGTATTTTTCATTGAAGAACATCATCTATCTATATAAATCGCATTCATTTTTCTATACTAATTTATTTTCCATTTAGTTAAAATTTGTGAATTGATAGATACATTGTTGCATGATTAGCTTCTTCATATTATAATCTTCTTCCAACATAACGTAATTTCCTATACCATACCAAACTACATGAAAATAAAAAGATCATAGTATGACCATTACAACATGATCTTCATGTCTTGAAGAACCATCATATGGTTCTTTAAATTTCCAGTATCTAATAAAATTTTGAACCATAAACTTATGGTTTATTATTCTATTTGTCCTTAAAATTTCATAAAAACATTAGACTTTAACTTAAAAAATCATTTATTATCTTCCAAAATTAAAAATATTCTTCTCCACATCAGACATATATGAATTTATCTGATTTTTATCTGATTTTTATGTTATAAATGTTTTATAATATGTTTCGATGTGTTTTCCAAGAATGATAACAGACAAATTTCACAGCACATCCACTTCACCTTCTACTTTAAAAAATATTACACATTGACACTTACACTGATAGGGAACCATTTATTCTCAAATGAAATCTTTGTCACAAAACCGCCTATTGAATTTTTTTTCCACTATCTAATATAAATCACCATTATGAATTAATAATGAGTTGTCCTTACATCATTCTAAAACTGAATAAGAAACTCAACGAATGAAGTATGAAGAAGGAAAAATAATTCTAAATAAATCTTTTAAGTTTACATATATATATACTTTTAAATAGAATATTCATAACTATTATGAATTCCACCTCTCACTTTAAAAAAATACATGTATAAGTTATAAACAATGTTCCTAAAAACAATCATAGGTAAAACATTAGAAAATATCATATGATCAATAGTACACACTATATTTAATTCATATCATCATATTTTGAAAAAAATAATCATAAAAAAACTCTCCTACCAATGGAAAAACATATTATTTTAATTTATATTATTATTTCCCTCTTTTGAAAAAGAAAACTAAAAAAATACAAGAGGGTATTTTTTTATCATAGCTTGTCATGGATAATAATGATATTGATATCTCATCATCAAAAACAACATATGAGGTGAACTCATTAAAAATGGATTAGTAACGTAATATGCAACCTGTTTAATTCTTGGAATAAAATATAATTTTAGAACTCCCTTCCTAGATATTCCATTTATAAAGTGATATTTGATATCCATGTTCTTTTTTCAATAATATTTAATCGGTTTCCTCAAAAGATTGATCACTTTGATTATCATATACTATAAGTAATGTAAAACTCCCTTACAATATGGATATTTAGGTACACTTTGAATCACATCAATTAGGTTATTAATTATGTTGTGGAAATAAACTATACCTATACAATACATAATGTAATAAAAAATTACTTTATATTCTACAGAGAGAGACACATATATCCCAAGAAGAATACTCCAACACAAGTATGCTTTTTTCCCTCAACACTTCTAGACAATATAAATAAACAATATTATATTGATACAACATTCCATTTATGTTGAATTTCAATCAATAATTAAGTGTTCTATTTGTTTTCCTTCAAATATACATCATTTTAATGAAATGATATTTTGCATGTTTACATTAATATATTTCATAGAAAATGAAAACATAAAAAAAATATGGTCTAGTATAGGTAAAATAATGTGATCAAAAAATGAGTTTTCTGAATACTATTTAATTCAAATCATCACCTTTATAATCTTATGAAAATTTTGTTCCCACAGATATTATAGTAGTAACATCCTTTTTATATTTTGTACTAATCTTTATTAAATTTTCATGGCTGTACTTCTCCGGAGAAATTAATATTTTATCTTCATCTTGGTAAATTTTATGACACATGAAATACATCATTTATGAAAAAATTAACATCTTATAAATCATATTAATTTGACTATAAAACACCTATAAAAACATTATTCACTTATATAAAATATTATATCATCAATAATAAAATTAATAATGAGATATACTGATTTATTAACTTGTAAATAGAAGTTTATATCTACAATTACCTTTTTAAAATTTTTTGTATCCATTAATGATTCATTATTTGAATAAAAAGTCAACATATATTTTTTGAACCCATATAATTCAGAATTAAACCTAAAAACTCTCCCTTTATCATCGTCAAGCATGAATTCTTTGGGATTCATTTTGTACACTTCCTCTTCAAGATTACCATTGCATACATCTAACATGAAATCCATATGGAAGATCATATATCATCATTGATAAGTGATAATAATAACATAACATACTATTTAAATATATATAATTAGAGTGAATGTCTCATCAATATCAATCCATTTAATATGAGAATAAACATAAAAATGACTGTTGATTTATTCCTCTTCAATTCAACCTGTATAATCAATATTTCATGGTACAATTACATTAATCTAATTATAATATATTTAAATGTAATGAATAAAATATATTATTATTCTTTATCTTGTAAAATCATTCATTCATATCATCCATCCAATTTTAATTATTTATTGATTCACCCAAAATGTTTTTCGTTCAGCTAGACAAAATAATGAGGTGTTTGTTTTTTTTCATAATTGTTATTCTTTTTTGATCTCTATTCTCAAGAATAATAATTATTTTAATCTTCCACCAATTACATTAACATAAAATGAACTATTATTATTATTAATTAATAATAATTGAATCATTATCATCCTTATAATCAAAACCTGAATGTTCAACAATATTAAAATTTTCACTTTGTCTTTTAGGGAATCCTTTATAAATTATATCACTTCCAGAACATGTTCCTTACTCTTAACAATATTTTCATTTGTTTCTATATCCATTACATAATCTATATAAATAATATTCAATATTTCATTTTTATAGAAGTTATGTCCCCTAATATATGAAGGAAAACAAAGGAAAATTCCATCGATATCTACTAACATAGAATTTCTAATGTTTTGCGATTCCACATAGATAAGACAAAGAATGTAAAACAACCTTTAGATTCTAATATTATATTCCTCAAGGTATATATTTAATTGAAACATTTCTTATTTTTGATGATATAATAAATTATTTGGGATATTCATTGATGTATCAATAACTTTCATCTAAAATAATTGTAATATATATTGCACCATCAACAATATTTGTGCCATCTATACTAGATGATAATGTTTTTATTTTGTAACACAATTTTATGCTGGTATAAATAATAAAATAAATTAATTTTTTGATACTATTCATTTCTATATAATATTTAAGTATTCTACTTTTATATTAAAATCCATTATATGATCAAATACTCGTCAAAAAGAGATAAAACTCCTTTTCTTCAGTGTAGTAAAAGTAATTATCTCCTTAACTTATTTATGATTCATAAAAATATTAAAAGAAATCCAAGTGATGTAATTAATAAAATATAGTTTACCTATCCCTATTTTTGTATATATTAATCATAGGTTATGAATAAATAAATGAATATGTTCTAATGCACAAGTATATTCACCATCATATTTCTTTTGTTAATAGTTGATAATATTTACCTTTTTGAAATTTGAAAAAAAATATAATGTCCTTAACTATTCAACATAGGTCCATAAAAATTATTTTTTCTTGTAATAATATGGATTATATAATTTTATCTAAGTCATATATTCCTTCAATTCCACTCATCATTCTACCCTTCCATGAAAAATTAGAATAAATTTTTAACATATCCCACTTGAAACCAGATACCTCTTATTTTCTAGACATTAGTCATAACATTGTTATCCATTAAACTCATCAGTAAGAATCCATGTTTTTGAAAAATCAATTCATTTATTTAATTACAATGTTGAGAAAAACTATGCATGTTTTTCTTCAAACACATTGATGAGAATTTTATTTTTTGACTTTAGCATGTTCTTAAGAATAATTGTTGACTAAAAACATTGGTTATTATTGTCCCATCATTTTCTAATGAAAATAAAAATTATATTTAAATTTCAAAATCAATGATCCGCTTAAAATAACATATCATATGTGATGAAAATACAATATTAATAATCATATAATTCACCTTTTGTGACTATATCCATGCAACATCCACTATAAGGCCATTCTTTTTTTCATTAATTTTTTCCTTCGAAAAATATTAGAAATTATTATCAATAAAAATGTTCTATAATGTTATTTTAATTTCATGAACCTATGGTTCACAAATTCAATAGAGTTTATTCTACATTATAATCTTATTCTCCATCTCCTCTTCAGATGTTTTAACATTACTGTAAAATTTCTTATTAGATTTTGATGAATAGCCATAAATATCATAATTATAATTATTTTAGGTCCATATAAACATCTTCAATTAAAATTTCACCTTATTTACACTTTTCTAAATAAAATGAATCAAAACAAAACAACCATAAAATTTCCACATGATTTTATAAATTGATTCTTATCAATTCTATATCAAAAACTATAAATCTCTAAATAAACTCTACATTCATATATTTTTTTCAAAAATATTTATTTGGCGCTCCATGAATAAATATATTTTTTCATTATTAATATTCTATGAATTTTTCAAACTATCCTTTTAAAAAAACTATTTCTCCAAATATCATTTATAGAATATTTGTATAACCTGAATTTATCTTCTATTTCCACAATCATAACAAATTTTTCCTTAAAATACAAATAAATATTTTTCATCCTCATACATAGAACTTTACATTTATTAAGTGATATATTTACTGATTAGTACAATATTCACACAACTTAGAGGATTTTCCCCTTTTAAAATTCCTTTTAAGTATTCTTTAACATATTTAATGGAATTTACAATGTTATCCATAAAAAATTTTTCTTGAAATATTGATTTTAATTATATTTGTTGAAAATAATAATATTCCATTTATTTATGTTTAGCCTTCTATTTTATATCCCCCTATATATTATTCTCTTTATTCATTAATACTTTTAAATATTTATTACACTTCAAAAATTTTAATGAATTTTTAATATTGGATAAATCAATTTTGTTAGATATTTGAGTGTATTTAATTATATTTTTTTTTATTTTTCTAAAAAATTAATGTTTTTACGCACTAATATTGATATAAAATTACACTTATATTCTCATGTATAGACTTATTATCAAAATATTCTTCTATTATTTCATATTAGATATTTGACACCCCGCATTGTTATATGTTACTACAAAATCCTCTTCTTATCATAGACACTCATTGATATTATTATTGAATGGTGAGATATCATGATATTTGATAACTGGAAACCTTTTTTATACATTAGTGAATAATATTTGTTATATATACATTATATAAACACTAATATATATGAATTAACTTATAACATAACTTCACAGTCTCAACATTCCACATTTTCTTCAAGTGAATCCTCAATCTTCACATACATGCACTATTACATTATGATATGATTTTGATGAAAATCATTTACACCTAAATATTATCTATTAGGTTTATTCACATTCCATTCCATATTTTAAACTACGTAAGTCAAGGGACACTTTTATCTTATATTTTTTTCTATCTTATTCCCTCGATATTTTATAGTATAAATATACCTTCATTTTTATTTGAATTGTATTTAAAAGTTAAAAATCAAAATCCAACATCAAATATAAACTTCTTCTGAATCAATTCATCCCATTAGATTAATCCAAATATTTTTCACCCTTGATATGTTTTATGGGCATGATAGATCATGTTAGAGAGGAATTAATTTCATCATATAAAAAATAATCTAAATAATTGAAAAATATATTTCATCACCAACAATGACATAAATATGTAAATTGTGGAGTCATAATGAGATTCATGGCGAATCAAAATAAAACACAAATGAACATGAATTTATGATATAAAAAAATTAATCACTGAATCTTCATTAAGTTGTGAACATCCACAATGTTGTGTTGACTTTTAAAGCCTCCATAAAAATATGATCACTAATTATTCATGACCTTGAACATTAATGCATGGTATTATGAATCCTGGAATAACACCATCCTTCATATTAAAGCAAATTCTTAACCATACTGACATATCCTTAATTATTATCCATTACAACATGGACTAACACATTTTGGTTTGATATGTATTTTTATAGCACCATTTCCCCCATGAAACACCCTCCTCCTCTTCAAAAACCAAAAGAACCAGAAAAATCATAACATTACCACCACGACATGATATTCATATCACAGTGATATATTTATGGAATATTTATATTTTAGTAATGAAATCTTGACATCAAATGGGCCCTTAAAAATGATTTACTTTTTAACTTGAAAACACTTATAAAAATATCTTATAAACTTCAAATATCTTCAAATATCTTCAAAATATCTAAATGGAATTAAAATTATAATTAAAATCTCAATTTATATAATTATGAATGTCATTCATGTATTGATGATGCATTTGAAAATGTATGATTGTGTTAACTACCAAAAATCCACACATGCATATCAAACCACATTCAAATCACTTTATTCATTCATAAATATATCTATTTGGAAAAAACTCTATATTTGGAACCTTTAATATAAAATAACTTCTTATAAAAACTAGTTATGACCCTTAATTTGTTTATATGTTAATGAATAAATTTCTAGAATTTTATATTGGACTTTAATGTATTTCTCATTAGGACAATTAAAATATTAATGTTTAAATTGGTATTTTCTTGTGGAGTAGTATTTTTTACGAGTTTTATGATTTAAAAATGGTTATTGAGTATCTTAATGGAACATCTAGGTAAACAATTAAGATGATAGATTCTATTGAAATCCTATGTCATGTTTTTCAGTTATCTAGTTACTAATCATTAGGTCATCATGGATTTTCATGTACGAAAGCCATAAGTTTATTTTTTTGGTATTTTGTTTTAAATATTATATAAAATATTATCATTCATCATTTGTGTATTTAATTTTTAATTGTTGGTTCTCTTCCTAAGATTAGTATTGATCCTTGTTTCTTCTATATAGTATATGATTTGAATAAGTTTATGGATTTTAGATAAATCTATAATAGTGTGCCTTGGGAAGTGATGAAAATTACTTATATTATTTTTTATATGGTAGAATATTTAATATGATTCATCTAATACATAGAATCCTTTTTGGATTAGGACGGTCTGTTCTTCCAAATCTTGGAAAATAATTATTGTTTAATGTGATCACACTTATGTGATATTTGTGAACCAACATTTTGGATTGAAACAAAGAGTAACACGGGACATGATATTTATAATGGGGATGGTATAAACCATTAGTGATCTGAGAATCACTAAAACAAGATAAAATAGATGAAATGGTGGGGATACCATGTGTTAACATGATAATTAATTTATATAAAATTATGATAATTTTTAAATGTTCTAACGGGGACAATTGAGATTAGGAATGAAGTGAATTCTGATATGGCATATCCTAAAGGTCTTGTCTAATGAGTTATTCATGATTGCAGAGTGAAATTGTGTAATGTTTCACCCCACCTCATTGTCTTGAGTTAAGGAAAAACTATAATTTTCCTTAAGTGAGATCCCCAAGGTTCCAAATTCTGCCTATAAATTCTAGGGGCTTAATGAATATTGGTGGAGGATTTTACTTTTAAAAAGAAAATAGTTAACCAAACATGTTGCTACCAAAAACAAGTACATGAGGCAAGTCAACATTATATTACCATTAAACCACATTCCAACAAAAAAAATACCACACCATACCAATACCAAATAAAAGCACCAAGTGGATGAATAAAAAAAAGACTCTAGACACAACGATATGACCCCATAACCACATGCCATGCTCCATGCTCTAACTCAACCATTTCCCAAGAATAATGACGTACCTATACAGAAATGAGATGATATACCTTTATCTATCTCTCAAAATACAATATATGTAAAAGAACACCAGTTTATAATAATGGGGTCAGTAAAAATACTCAGTAGGATTTCCCCATGTAGCTTCCATACTCACACCATTAAGATAGAACATGTTAGAACATTTATATAAATCCATTTATTTAAAACAATTAAATAATCTAACAATTTCAAAAATAACTTAATCAAACATTTTCACCCAAATAAACACATTTACATGAATGTAACAAAAAAAGTTATTTTCTATTTCGTATTGGCATAAACCATTTCAATTTATGAATCCCCAAGCATACAAATCATCACACACACAACACAACCAACCAAGCATTCTGTTAACATTGACAGTTGAACATCACATCCATCCTAGTCTAATTTTTATTGTAGTGCTTCATGAACAAATTACAATTCATTGATGGTGGAACTTCATGAACACTAAACATCCCATTCTAAATCTTAATTGAAAATTAAATTGTAAATAACTACGAAAAATCACAAATTCCAAACAACATTTCAATAAAAAAATATTTTTTAAATCCAATTCAACAACTTTTTATTAAATTAATTGAAATATAGGAAAAAAATTTCATAATCAATGTTTTGAAATCAAAAAATAATACATGTTCCAAAACAATATCATATTTATTCCAAAACTCTTAAATAAACACCAAATGTGTTTCACACTGGCATCACACTTCTACAAAAATATAAATTTAATGAAAAAAATTAATTTAAAACCAAATCCTTTATGTTATATCAAGGGGATTTGATAGTGAATCCATTAACATTTAGGGGTTTTGGTGAAATCAAATAATGGAACAAACTCTCAACAAATCTAGGTGAAAACTCCACAAAATTATCCTAGCTTCCTTCCCCTAACATCAATAAGGTCAATTATAACCAATATTGAAAAAAAACTTTATATATCCACAAATAAATTAGATATAAGAAAATAATATTGGAAGAAGAGTATATATAAGGAAAACCAAGAAACATATAAGAAGAGAGACTTACCAACGAATATTAGACTTCAAACAACCAATGAAGCCCTTCAAATCGCTTATAAAATTATTTGGAGAGGTTCCGTAACCATAGTGATAAAAAATCCTAAGTGAGGGTCAAAATGGGGTTCAAATGGTGTGTTTAGAGTTAAAAATTAATCAACAATGTTTTAAAATCCCCATTTTTCATTCTACCCATAGTTAGCTCGCATGTTCAGTTAAATCGTGTGCTAATTTTGCACCTACTAATCTCTCAAAAGGGTACACCCCACGATAGTCCCGCATGGTTATAAAAACCATGCACCAACTGTGATAAATCCCACCATAAAATGATATATGATTAGATACGGAGTCCACACAGTCTCTAAACAATGCATATTAACCCTATGCCAGCACCCTATCCTCTCCCTCAACTTCCATGGTTTCTAGTAAGTGTTTCATGGGTTTCACTAAACATGCTCAAACATTTCAACCATAGAAAATCCTCAAATACTTCTAAAAACATCAATACTATCACAATGTTTATCAAAACACATAATATACATAGAAATACAATAATATGCTTTACATACCTTAAATCAAGGGTGTTATATTCTCCCCAACATTGGCCTTTCTATCCTCAGAAAGTAAAAATCCATCACCTTCCCAAAAGATATAAGGCCATATCTTGGCAATTTATTTCTCACATTCCAAATTCTCCTCTGGAATCTGACCATTTTTCCACAAAACATGCACTAGACCAATTATCTTCCCAGGAAATAATTTCTCTTTCCTATCCTTGATCTGCACTTACACATGACCCAAAGAAGCATCCAAATATAACTCTACATGATCCAATTAAATCATGGGTTCAGGACCATACTGGGACTTCTTCAAATGGGATACATGAAATATATTATTCCCTACACTGAACAATGGTAGAAAATCCAACTAAAAATCCACCTCTACAACCCACTCAAGTATCTCAAAAGGCCCAACATGTTTTATTAAAACCATTTTCACCATTTTTCCCCCAAAAAATCAACAATGAAAATGATTTTAAAATTCCAAATTTTAAAATCTAACAATGAAGCATATTTGACAATAGTATCACATTTGTCCCAAAAATCATTAATCAACACCAAAGGGGTATCATGGAGGCTTCTCACATCAATTTTATAATTAATTTCAACCAAACATTTAATTTAAAAAATGTAATTCATGTTATACTATGGGGAGTCAAGAGTGAAGCCAAATGCCTTTATGTTTTTTGGAAACAACAACCAAGGGCACAAATATTTGCCAAATATGGGTGAAAATTCTCCAAAAGTGCCTTAGAATCCTTCTATTAACATGAATAAGGCAAAATCTAACCATTATTGCAACAAAAACCCTATATCTATCTGCAAGGGAAGTAGATCTATGAAGCTAGGAGAGGGAGAAGATTAGTTCTATTGAAAAACAAAAAACTACCAAGAAGAGAGACTTACCAAGGAATATATTACTTCAAACCACTAATAAAACCATTCAATCCACTTCCAGAATGAGGGGGACAGGTTCCCAATCAAATGAGAGAAGAGAATATCCTGTGAGGGCCGAAATGGGGTCCAAATGAGGTGTTTAGGTTTAAAAAAGTGAAGGGACTATTTTTAAAAATAGGTTTTTAATACTTCTCATGCTTATCCCACATTATTTGATATACTGTGTGCTAATCGTGCACCTGATAATATCTCAAAAGGGTTCCTCTCACAGCTGGATCACGTAGCTAGACAAACTGTGCACCAACTATTCTAGATCCCACTATCCCATGATGAAAAATTAGACTGGGGAGGCTACATGGTTTGGAAACTGTGCTCCTTAACCAAGAACCCACACCCTTTCCTCTACTTCAACATAAACGGTTTTTATAGGTGTTTCATGGTTTTTACAAATCGTTTTAAAATCATACACCCTTATAAAATCCTCAAAAACTTCCCAAAAACCATCCAAGATCTACAATGGTTTTCAAACCCACTTTATATATATATAAATTCATAAATAAGGGTTACATACCTAAAAATTGGGAGTGCTATAATTTGGTCATGTTAATAATTTTATGTAGTTAATAATGAATTAAACTATTACATGGGAAATAAATTGGAGAAAAATATTGTTTCATTTGATGGAACAATCATTGGGATACTTTATTATAAACTCTTAGTAGTATAATGTAATTATCTATTGGGATTAATTTAATTAATGGAAATTTAAGGACAATGTATTAATGGGTTACTTGGAACAAAGTGCATAAATCCATTGGGTCTTGGGTATCTAGATATTAGGGCCAAAATGTGGTAAACTACTAGATTTAATAGAAAATATTAGTGTAGTCTATGTGTTGTAATGACCCAAATAATAATAAATGAAATTTAATCTTGAATGAATAAATTTCTTTTGAAGAAGTATAGTTTTATAAAGAAGATTCATAACTTTGGTTATTTTTGAAAATCATAAAATATGCCCCATTATATTTAAAATTCTATTATGTATCATAACTACTGATAATATAATCATTATACAGTGATCATTAAGATTTATATACATTAATGGTTATGATATATTATAAATGATTCATATAGAATAAATGATAGCCTATACCAATATGATCTTACCCTATGATGTCCATTCATCATTGCTTCCATGGGAGATGGAATCATAGATATATTCCCTTAATCAAGAACACACTAAGACTCAATAATTAAATCTCAGGAGAAACCATTTATTTGATAAATTCAAGATTATGAAAATCACAACCCAAACCATGTCCGTTGAACAACCATAATAATGAACCACCATCACACATGTTACTATTTGTAAGAACATGAATTTTTGTAGAGATGTATCATGCTCATTTACAGGCACTCTTTTTTACTTTTGTTAGGTAATTTTCATTTGGGGTTTTCCATGGGGTCTGCATATCACCAAAAGTTTCAAGTAATTAACCAATTATTTATTTATTTTCTGTATATAAAATGTTTGGGTAATGTTTGGGCGTACTTGAAAATATTTTGGAATGTTTTTGGGGGCTTTTCTACAAGTACATAGTTTGATAGTAGTTTGTGGAAACGATGCAACTCCTAAAGGAAAATGTTCACATTGAGATACGTCTAAGTGGTTGGTGCATGGTTAGGCACAAAGTTTGGCCACACTATGTGAATTATTGGTAGACACTATTAAAATTGGGTAAGGGATATTTTTCATGGATGGAACATGGTTCCTAATCATATGGGACAACCATGTGAGGTCCTCCTTGAGGTAGAGGCTGGAGTAAAGTCAACATACAGTTTTTCCTAACTATGGGACTATCCACACATGGATTAAAAAGAAGATCCTTAAAAAGTGGACATGGGTTGGGATTAATTTCTACATCATCGCCCCCTATAGCCCTAACTCAAGATTTATTCCACCCAAAGGATGGACAACCTCTCCTCATCATATTTTCAGTGATCTAGGGGTGTTTCGTGGGGTGTTGAAGCCTAATTCCCATGATAATTTGTGTTTTATGGATGTTTTTCATGGTTTTTATTAGATCAACTTTCCTACAACTATTTTTTTTCTTAAATTCAGTATTATATAGATATATATAATGTTTTTGATCTTAATAATGGTTATATTTGACAGTGTCGATTATAGGGGAAGAGATCTAATGTGGGGTTTTGGTGATTCAACCCGATTTTGATGCCATTTTTGGTGTTGTTCTTCATTTTTTCCATAATTTCCATGGTATAAGTCTTCAGTCTCAACTATTATTACTAGAAATTTAATAATTAGTCTCAAATTGGTAAATGTTTTTAATTGTTTTTGTGAAATTGGTGAGAAAATCATGGTAGAAAACCTCTTTAGTGATGATTTGAGTATTTCTTAGATTTTTGGTGAAATTGTGAAATTGTGGAATGTAGTTGAGAAATGTGATTTTTTTCATGATATTAATTTTTTAAAAAAAACATGGATTATTTATATATTTATTGGATGGTTTAATTTAAATGATCTCCAAAAAAGGGATGGTTCAACTTAAATGTGTTGAAATGGGACATTGAAGGGTTTTCAATAAAAGAATGGTTTTATTAACCTGATTTGAATTGGTTGATTTGAAATGGTATTTTTATACATGGGTTGCTTGTGTATATGATTTTGGAATTCCATTGAATAAGGGCCATGTACCATTGTGGTACAAAGGGATGTGACCGAGGATAATGGGCGCGTGTCATTAGGGAACCTGGAGATTGGCCAGTTTTTGATGACTTAGTAGAAGGATGAGAAAGTAATCACGAGTATGGAACTTTTAGATTAACAGGAATTTTTGTGTGGGTGTGAATGGTGATTCATGGAATGGGTATTCCAAAAAGGAATTTGAAATGGTTTTAAAGTATTGATTGGTTTATCTACCTAGAAACTATTTTGTTATTGAAAATTGCCTTATTATTAAATTACATGGATTTGAGAAAAAAATATTTTCAAACATTTTATATAAATTATTTTATATAAATGTAATACTTTTTATATCCTAGGGTCATGAGTTATAATTTCATTTAGGGAAATCATATTGAGTCTCATTACTCACCACTTATTTGGAACTTTATTTCTTTTGCAGATATCATCTACCGGGATATAGTAAAAAGTTATAGCGTCACACATCTATAGTGGTGCATAATGATACATGGGTTGTATTATAGAGTTGGAGCATGGAGCATGTTGGGGGCTGTAGAGTTATGTCTTTTATTATTTGATTTTTGTTGGTTTGTATTCTTCTTTGTACATTGATGTTGGTAGTCTTACAGTGTGGTAAATTGTTAACGTTTTTTTAAATATCAATTGTATTATTTCGAGTGTTTTTAAATTTTTATTAATAAAACATTTTGTGGTTAAATTTTTATTCCATGTTTGGTGGGGTTGTTTTATTTTAAAATGTAGAATCATCCCCTATAAGATAACGAATCCCTTGACATTATTTCCAACCTTTGGAATCTTTGGGATATCACTTAAGGCCATGTAATATCCTTCCTCATTCTGTAGCCAATGAGGAGGGGTGGGTTGTTGCAAGTTTTATCAGCTTGTTCGGCCCTTGGAATGCATGTAATATTAGTTTTTTTGATACTTTGTTATCAGTCATTTCGGTATCAGAGTTGAAATCCATTCTAGTTTATTCATAGAATTGGGACTATAGTAAGGAGTTGGATTATTGGGACATTAAATGTAGAGAATAAAAATATGTATCTAACTTTTTATGTTGAACGTCATGTGACCCGAGAGTTGGGTACATAATTGTTTCGCAGAAACATATAGGATTTGAAATATCATTTTCATGGGTTTATTCAATGATACTAGCATGACATGAATTTTAGAAATGGATTTCCAGAAAGTGTGAATATTTTATTTTGAGTAATGATTTATGATTCTGCTCTAGAGTGTTTCTCTTTTAAAAATTTTCAAACTTGTTTTCAAATGTCAAATTTTTAAGAGTGAAATGGTTTTTTTTGAAGATGGTATGGTTTTCAAAATAATGGTCATATTTTAAAAATAGTTGAATATAAAAAATGTTTATTTTGGTAATCAATGTTGTGATTGTACGTTGTGATAAAATTCAAAATTGTTATCTTTCAATTTCTAGAGAGTAAGACTTATGGAATTGTTTGACTATTTTGAAAATGGTGTGTGGTAGGTATCATAGAAACAAATCAGAGGAAGCTAATATGAATGTAGTCGCACTTGAGACACATGTTAATAAATAGTTGGTTTAGAGTACTTTTAATTATTTTCATGTTGTGGACAAAGGGAATAGATGGGATGAACCAGAGAAAGTGGATCACTACATCTAGTTCAAGAAGAATAAGCCACCCATCCTTCAGGGTGATTCTTAACCAGAGAAGTCAGAGGTATGAATGAACATGATAAATCTAATAGTTGATTTCCTTGGAACACAAAAAGATATGAATGTCGAGATGACGATATATATGTCTGGGGATATTGCATGCCAATGGTGTCATTTAGCAGTTAAATATAAATTAGAACAAGGAATTATATAAGAGCATTCTAAAGAATTGTTCAAAAAAAAATCAATCCTTATACATTCATTATTTAAAGAAAAACATACTTATTTGTCTTGAAAAATGAGAGCCTCACTATGATAGAGTTTATGGATAAATATATGAATTTAGTCAACTTTAAACCCAAAGTTGTTACTAGTGTTTCCTCAATGCTCATATATTACAATCAGGTATGAGGTAATAAATTCACCTGAAGATTGTCATGATCTATATAATGAAATATTTAGTGATGATCAATAGAGATAAAATGAATAAATGGTTAATCTCAGGTGCTACAGGAGGAGGAATCATGTTGAAACCTATGAGAATAGGTGGGAACTATAATGCAAGGGGAAAGAGGATGTGGTAAACCAATTTCAAGGTTATGTGGATGAATCAGAATCATATTTCTAGATCGTTAAATCTTCATACAAGATCTAGTAAAAAAATATTTATGCTTCAATTGTGGTTCTTTTACCACATGAAACGATAGTGTACAACACGAACTAGAGTATTCCATAGTATTAAAAGTATGGGGAATATTTATTGATATTCTTGCAGGGATCTAAGGTATCCAGGTCAAGAAACATCTCATGTGTTACAAATTTTCTATTCTTCAATGGGATGAGGAAAACATAACAATTATCATAATCATAATAGAACTATCCTTGGTGATTCGTGGAATACCATGACTCCTCATCAAGGGATGTCTCAATAAGGAAATAAATAAAAATTTTCCACAAGAAATAAATTATGTGGATTTGATCTAGTTATTGTGGATAACCCTTCTAGACTGTCAATTATAAGAGGTATGATTTTTTTTAATTATAACCTTATAAAATCATTGTTTGATACAGTTTTTTCTATTTCCTTTATTTCTTCTTGTTATATTGATTTTTGAGTTTAAATTTTGAAATGATGCCTTCTGTGTTGAAATAGGAAACTCCTCTTAGAAAAGAAGAATGTAGAACCATTATGTGTAGAACATGTTCTATATCTATTGATGGACATGAGATGATATGTGATTTATTCTTGTATAAAATGTATTTCTATGAAATAATCCTTCATATGCATTGGTCGACAATGCCCAACATTCACATTTATAGCTACACCTGAATAGTTAGTTTTTGGACTGATGGTGGTGTTGAAAATCTCTTTAGAGAAGACCAGGATGTAACGTAAGGTGAAATAGGATTGTTGGAACTAGTAGTTGGAACAATCTCATACCAATTACTAGAATTTACTTTGGCATTGATGGAAAGATTGAGAATAGCAGTTTTAAAATGGTTTTTGCATAGTTTCTGGATGTCTTTGTTGAAAATTTATCAGGGTCACCACCAATAATGGTAGTGGAATTTATATTTGATCTTATTCTAATGAATTGTACTATTTACCTTAAATATTACCGGATGAAACCAAAAAAATTAATTGAATTGAAAGTGTATTCAGAAGATCTTGAAGCAAAGGGTTATTTCAACCTAGCTCATCTCGGTGGGCAACACCAGTCTTGTTTGTCAAAATGTTAGATGAAACTCTTCAGATTTATGTAGATTATCATAATATTAACAATTTTCAATAAATGATCTATATCTAATTCCACACATTGATGAAATTTTAGATTAATTGAGGGGATCTCAATGGTTCTCCAAAAATAAATTTCCCAAAGGATATCAATAATTGCGAGTTAGGAAGGAGGATATTACAATGAAATATTTAAAAAGTAGATATAACCATTATGAGTATGTGTAAATTCTTTTTGGTCTTACTAGTTATCAAAATGTATTTATGGAATTGAAGAATCATAAATTTATGAGAAATCTAGATTCTTTTTGTAGTGGAGTTTTTTGATGGAATATTGATGTAATCTTGGCCAAGGGAAAAACATGATCAACACTGGGTGATAGTGTTGAGAATCATTAGAGATCATCATTTGTATGATAAATTCTCAATGTGTGATTTTTAGATTCAATATGTACATTTTCATGGGCATGTAATCTATAAATGAAGTGTTTATGTGGATCTAGAAAATCATAGAGTTTTTCATCTCTTGGAAACCTCTAAAGAACGTCTTTGATGTATGTAGTTTCCTTTGTCAAGATAGTTATTATCAATGTTTATTTTGTGTTTTTTTAGGAATAGATTCACCTATGACCACTTTCAAATGAAAATAATTTCCATTCCAATAAAAGGATGAATATTTTATGTCATTTCAAGAACATTAGATTCACCTTATATCAGATCCGATCATGATATTTTCAAAATGGTAAAGGGTACATGGTGTAATATGTTGATTCGAGAGTAGGGTTGGGATGTGTTCTCATGTAGGGAGATCATGTTGTTTCTTATATCTTATGACAGTTTCAACTTCATGATAAGAACTACCCAACACATGATTTTGAGTTTTCTATCAACATATGTGATCTGAAAACATTAAGTCATTACAAATTTGGTGAGATAATAAAGTGTTTATAGATCACAAGACCATGAGTAGTATTTTTTCACAAATTGATTTAAACTCGAGATAAATATAATTGATTAATTAAATCCAAAGGTTTAACATTGACTTAATGTATACACTGGGTAATGGAAATACACTGGAATGTTCATTAAGTAGGATGTTAGATAATCAGTTGGAAAAAGAGGCTCCAGAAAAGTGGAAACTGATATCGGTCATAGCCGAAATGAACTAGAAATGAGAAGAATGATGTGATGTTGTAGTTTTATTTATAGTTTAATTTGTTCCTAATTTGGTAGATATGGTTAAAGGGGAATAAAAACAAATTTATGAATGTGTTGGGATGAGGTTAAAACTTGATGATGAGGAGACCATTGAGGGTTGGAGACTGGATGGGAGTTCAGTTTTGTGGTTTCAAAATTAGATGGTCGTATCTATGGATTCCATGAACATCTTGTTTATTCATACCACCAATTCATATGGGTTTATCATCCTATAATAGAAAATTTTTATAAGGACTTAACATAACATTTTTATGGGTCAATTTGAAAAGGAAGGTGGTTGAGTTTGTTTTTAGATTCATAACTTTTCAGTTGGTTAAGGAAGGGTATTAGCAACCAGCATGTATGTTGTAGTCTTTTCCTATCCCTGTTTGGATGTATGAATAGATAGCCATGTATTTTTAAACATTTCTCCCAATAATGGGTTGAAAACACGATGTCATACATGTGATATTGGATCAACTCACAATGTCATCCAATTTCAACCATATTCCTAAATCCCATGTAGTGGAGAACTTTTCCAAAATAAATATATATAAAAAGTGGTAAAGAAGAATGACACAAAATTCTCAATAGTATTATAAAGAGTTATAAGGATTATGTTTCGTTTTTGTAAATCCTTAAAAAATCCCTTTGGACATAGTAGACTATGATTATGATGCATCCTCCTCAGATGGGTGGAAAATATGAAAGGATGATAAAAATGTTGGAATATATGTTTCACGATTTTTTAATGGATTTTGGTGTCTCATGGGAAGCACATATACTATTATTTGAGTTCTCTTAAAAGAAAAATTATGAGGCCCCAATAAATATATGTCTCTCTAAAGCATTGTATGTGTTTCATTTTACTTCTCCACTTTTTTGGGTAGAAATATGTAATACATCACTGATTGGGCCAAGCCATGTGCAAGAGACAAAAAATAATATAATGTTGATTTGGAAACATATAGAGATTGCATAGAGTCATCATAAATCATATCCAAATAATAATTGAAGGTATTTTTCATTAAAGGTGAGTGATAATTTGTTTGTTGGATCTCTCTAAGGCATGGACGATGTCATTTTGGGAATCATTGAATATTATATATGAGATACGAAGGCTCTTTTGAGATATTGGAATAGGTTGGGGATGTGGCATAACAGTTGGCATTTCTACCATGATTTATTGTTATGAATAATGTATAGCATGTATCTCAGTTGAAGATTTATCATTCTAATCTTATCCATGTGATTTGATGTGATAACATTAACCTAGAGGCTGAAGGTTCATTGGTGTGCATTCTAGTTTAGATTGTGTATTGGAAGGAGAACGTATTGTGTTATAAAGCAATGGTCTACAGTGAGTTTTGTTGCAACATTGCTAGTTTTGGGAAGAGACATGTGAATAAGATTATAAAATGGTCGAGAAATGTCCCAAGCTATTTCAGGTTACCGAGGGTTTTATACATTGTGGGGATGGAAAGGACAATTGTAGGAACAATGTATCACCCTATATTCAAGTATATAACCCTCCATTTATGTATTTAATGTATATTGAATGTTTTTGCGAAGATTGAGATGGTCTAGAATCCAATTGGATTTTTGGGTATTTTATACAGGTTCACTGTTTGAGAAAGGTTTATGGAAAGTGTTCAACTCCAATAAGAATCTATTCATAGTGAGACAAGGGATAAGGGGTTAGCATGTGGTTTTTCGAAATCATGCAGATACCCTGTAGAAACGATGTGAAGTGGGATAGATATATTTTTTCAAGGTTGGAACATGGTTTTTTGGACATTATGGGTAAACTTTACAATTTCCTCCTTGGGGTAGAGGATTTCATATAGTAATCCCATAGGTTCTCTAACCATGTGACTAACCATTCACAGTTTAAAAAAAAGATCTGTAAAAAGTCGATCTAGTTATGGATTAAGTTCCAACCCCCATTTTTTAACCAAAACAACTCTAACCCTGTTTTTATTCCTACAATATGCTGGATAACCTCTCCCCATTGAATTGGATGTGATCCATAGGTGTTTCGTGGTGCATTGAATCTCGATTCCTATGGTTTTTCATCGTTTTGGTACAATTTCATGGAATATTTATGATATACTTTCCTCCAGCTTTTAGTTTTATAGTTATTGTCCACTACAGATAAATATAAGGTTTTTTATTCCAATAGTGGTTATATTTTTTCTTTTTTGATGCTATGGAATGATATCAAAGGCGGGTTTTTGGAGATTTAACTCGGTTTTGTGGGTGATTTCATCCAATTCTTCATTTTCTCTATAATTTCTTAGGTAATAGGCTTAAATGTCAAATCCTCATATTAAAACTTGATTTATTATCTCAAATTTAATTAAATTTGTTGATTTTTTTGTGAAATTTTTGTGAAAATTATTGTATAAACCCTCTTTAGTGATTGTTAGAGTATTTCAGGTATTTTTTGTAAACTTTTGAAATGGTAGAAAGTAGTTGTGAAATGTGTTTTTCATGTTTTTAAAATGATGAAATTAAAATCAAGATTCACTTGTTTTTTGGTAAATGGTTTAATTTATATTCTATAAAAAAGATGGTTTTGTTGAAATGTATTAAAGTGGTTTTTTGAAAGGCTTTTAGTAAAAGAATGATTTTGTTGAAATTATTTGAATTTGTTGATTTGAAATGGTTTCAGAATTCATGAGTTGTGTGAGTACATGGTTTCAATGTGACCCTAAATAAGGGGTATGTACCATTTGGGTACAAAGTTATGTGACCCTATATAAGCGGCATGTGTCATTAGGGAACAACGATATTGGACACTTTATGATGATTTATTTGATGGACGAGAAATTGCTAATGAGCATGGAACTATTAGAGAAGCAAGCATGCATGTGTGTGTGTGTGTGGGAATCATTTAATGGGTATTCCGAAATATAATGTGAAATTGGTTTAATGTATTGGTTGGTTTCTTTTCCTTCTAAACTATTTTGGTATGGAAAAATATTTCGGTATTAAAATAGTTTCCTTTGAGAGAATTTTTTTTCCAATTGTTTTATATAAATGTCCTAACTTGTTCTATCCAAGTGGCATGAGTAGGGAATTTATTTTTGGAAGTCCTACATAGTTTGATTAATCACAAAAAATTTGGAACATTAGTGATTTTCTAAAGGGGAATTTTTCATGACATGCTCAGTTAATCAATGTTTTGGGTAATGATTAAATACGTAATAAATATACAGTTTGAATAATGATATCATAATAACAAAAAAGCGATGTAATAATTTCTATAAAGGAATTAACAACCATATATATATACATACCATTTAAAAAAATATATTTTTATGTTATTTCAATAAATTTATAAACAATTAATAAATCCACCAAAAAAATTAGGGTATTTTAAGGTTTGTAATTCAGTTCATTATTAACATGACTCACTTTCACTACAACATGCTTATTAATTTAAAATGATTAGTTCATGGCAATATAAATTATATTAAACAAATAAAATTTCAATGAAACCATTGGTAATCCATTGGATTTTTTTTGATTTTATTACTTTAACAAATACAATCCAAAACCAATGTTTAGATAATAATAATGAATTTCCCTCTCTTTTTTAATAAATACCCACCATCCTCCCACTCTTATTTTATAAAAAACCATTAAGAGTGCATTCACTCCCCCAATACCTCTCTAAATACCTATAAAAGTGTTCCAAATATATTAAAATATCATATAATGCTTTTGAAATTTCCCTCTCAAGGTAAGGGGATTCTCTCCTTCTCTACTTTATCGAAGAACATTCATTGAGTTGTGCCTTTTGAATTCCAATTGATCATGTTAGAATATTTTTTACCCAACACATTAATATATTTATAATTCAAAAGTAATGATATATTACCTTTCATGATCATTAAATCCATCTATAATTCTTTATGCAGACCCATTATGCTATCGAAATTATCCTATGATTTCTTATGACAAACATTGGTGCTGTGTAAACCGATCCCCATTTCCACTCAAGGGTAATAAAATAAATTTAACTATCCTTAAATTATTTTGGACATAAATTTTCCTAAACCCCACTCCTTAATTATTATATTAAAAGTTATAAAATATGTTCTTATATTGAATGATCTTTGTGTCACAAAATTTCACGTACATAATATAATTGTGATGGGTGGTCCTAGAATTATAATGCCCTAAAAAGCATTGGCTAATGTTTTCATCTCATGATATAACATTTATGGTTCATGTGTGGTTATCATATACACACTATGTTATGAAATCTTGGTGGATATACTTGAATTTTTATAATGATGTCATGTTTTATGTCATTTCTACATTCCTATGTTTTAATGATTTTATCATATTACACCATGCATTGATGTTCATGTTTTTGATTCTCAAACCTTCTATGTCACCATGATATTCCTCTTGACTCATATGTATTAATTTCACCATGATATTATTTAATTATTCACTTACTAGGTGTTATAACTCACCACTTTCTTATATATATATCCCTATGTTATCCCATGCAGTTTTAAACATACAATGGAATTTAAAGATCATGGTAAGGAGTGTTAAATAATGTCATTATATCAATATTAAAATTTATGTCGTTTTTTATCTAATTACCCAAAGAAAATATGCATATTTATATTTTGGAAATTTACTATATGTTTATTTATATAATTATAAAATATATGGGTTCTCATATAAGATGTGAATAGTGTAGATATTATAAAATGTTGGGTCCTATGTGACTTGGTTACTAGGATTATAATTGGATAAAGGGGATTGAGAGGAGTGACCACAATGGTAAGTGAAATGTAATTTAGTGTTAATTTTTGAATAATTTAATGGGGATATTTATTGATTCAAAGCATTATGGTTAATTTATGATGACCTATTGTAAGTCGATGCATACAATACCTATTTGGATATAAATATATTCTATACATCTGCCATAACTAAAAAAGATATTCATAGGTATTGGGGTGGTAGAGGGAGAATGCGATGAATATAATTGTGCACTTATATGGAGAATGACATGTTTCACATTATTTTATATGTGAATAGTATATTATAAGACATGTTAGTTATTTTATCATGATATCCTACTAGACATATAAGATTAGATCCTACATGTGCACTATGGTGGACATATAGACACAATGATTTGTGATGAATTTAATTAAAAGGAACATAATACTATTCTTTGTTGTTACTAATGAGACCACTTAGATCACCCCATTTTTTCTTTAAAATTTAACAATATTTTCAATATCATATTAAATGACTAGACACCCGAGTTTTATAGGTTTTTTTTATATTTATATTATTATAGTTTTTCATAGAATATTATTTAGATATATAAAATTATATATATATATTTATATTTAAATAGTTGTATTATTTTTATTCTAATGGAATTAATGTTGTTGATTATATAGGTTTATAATATTATATGATAATAATAAAAATTTCATAGTATCCCCATTATATGGATCTTGTCATCATCTCTAGTTGGGAGCCTCTAGTATATTGGGAGGCATGAATGTGGTTATATTGAAATAATAGAGTGAGGGAATGAGTCAATATATACTATAATAATGAATCATTGAATAACTTTATTAAACCTAATATGAAAATTAATGAGATTATGAAATATTTTAGATTATGATATATTCATTTAAGTACATTAATTTTATAAAATTACATAAGAAAATGAATTACATAACAAAATATTATTTTATTTAAAGGATTTATATACACTAATATTTTAAAATCTATATCAATGAAATCATCTCTGAATATAACCATACTATATTTTAGAATGATATAGTAAATTTTTGAATTGATTTTATGACTACCAAGATGGTTAAAATAATTTTTTCCCTTTTTTTAAATTTTAAAATATTTGGAATGGAGAATTATAAATCAAAAAACAAATTTTAATTTTATGAAATATTTTAGATTAGAAAGTACCATGAGTAATAGTACTCTTTTATGTGCCTCATGTAAATTTGATCTGGATGAATCAAGGAAATTTTCATATAAAAAACACTATAAAGGGTTGGTTTATAGTCTAATATACATAATGTAAATTAATACAAAAATTATTTTCATGGATTTTTTGTAAATTATTTTTTAATAAAATATAAAAAATGTATCATTTATATGTTATTAATAGTATATTATTGTTTTTAAAAATGAGTCTCTAATCCTATTTATTTTATCATTTTGATAGTTATTTTAATGTTACAATTTTTTTAGATGTATAATTCGGTGGATTCAATTTTTATAGTAAAATCCTTCTAAAACATGCCACACATAGAGAGAATATTAAACATCTAATAACAAATAATCAATTCCACATTCCATTGTTGAAGTGTATTATGTATTTATTAGAAGTTTTGGTTTACATTTTTTGTGTATTTTTAAAACACTTTTTAATTATATATATATATATAAATATTTGTCAATCATGTATGAAAATTGATGTTCCATTTAATTTAATAAGATTTGGAATATCATGCATGTGTGAGATACCGATATGTGAGACCCAAATTCTTGTGGGATCATATAAAAAATGGAAATATTTGTATCATGTTCATAGGAACTGTTATTCGATTTTTTATATATTTACAAAACCTTTGATCTTAGAGAAAATATATTTTATAAAAATAAATATAGGAATAAATGAATACATATAGTCCTTTTTTATTTTATTATATCTTTGATAATCAAATTTGTTCTCCATGAAAATCTGTTGAAAAATCAAAAAACGTTATAGATTCCTAGCAAACAAATCTATGTAATAAACAATATTTATGTGTAATTACCTATAAAGTTTTTAGAGAAATACATACTGGTCATGATTCTCAATCAATGATAAATATATGAATTTACTAGGGAAAATACTTCCATTTAATCAATGAATACTTCTCAAGAACTATATTTCAACAAACATAATTTTAATAATAACTTCTAATAAATTATGAATTTTAAGAATATTGAGGATAATATAGAGATTTCATCTCTCAGATTCTATTATTATAATTATCCATTACTCAGTCTATAATTCTATTTTCCACAAAAGTGGATTTATAAAATAATTTAATCATTAATCTAATGTCAAATCAATTATTTAGTAGGATATTGGTTCCCTGTAAATAGGGTTGAGTATGAATCCACCATCTCACATTACCTATTTATTTTAATGATAGAAAAATTCATCCAAGGATATTTTAATCACTAAAAACACCTAATTTGATTTTAAAAAATACTTATCAAAATATTTATTCTGTATTCATTGTAATGGTTTTGTTTTTAAAATATAACCAATGTATTTTCACCAACTACGTCAATTTTTAAAGGTACATAGATTGAAGATAACATGATGTTTTTTCACAACATCATTAAAGTAGTGATTAATTTCCAATGATGGAATATGTTTTATCTATTAGATAAAAATGTAACTCTATTAAATTTAACAGGGTCAAGAAGTTCCATGATACCCTCCATCACAAAAATCAAGTTCTAAATAATGTAATTATAACACCATCAAACTGGTATGTGACCATTCATTTTTTTGGGTTGATGATAGAGTCTATGTTCATTTTATGAATAATTTACATGTTATGTAAAAAGTTTCCATTTATTTTAGACCATAATTATTTGGGATATTTGGGTGTTTGGAATTCATATTTAATAGGAATAATTAAATAATCATTCATTCAAACCACGAGTATGAAGTTATATTCTCTGATTATTATATACCATATTTTCCACTATTAGCACAAATTAAATTCCCATATAAATATTAAAAATCATAAAGATTAATTAGGGTAATTTTTAGGTATATCTATATCTGATGGTGATTATTAATTATAGAATATATGTATATATATAAAATTAAAATTAATAAATCCTAGTAACATTTTCATTATTTATCACTATATTAACTTTTGTCATTATATCTTCTTAAAAACCTACTGATGTGATTTAGAATATGAACTGATATTATCTGATATTTAATCTATAATAACAGGTAATAGAATATGGTATTATAAATGAGATATATGTTATTACGTATATATAATTCTTGATTTCTCATCTATGGTATGTTGATTTTATCTATTTATATAATGTATGCATAGATTTTGATGTATTATCAATGTAATTTTTGGTAAATCGTTTATAAATAATAATTTTTTATTAAAAAATGTTAATTGAAACTAATTTTAGAAATTTTATGATTTCTGGAACTAAAAATTCTATGTATTAGATAATTTATTTTTAATAAAATCAAGGAGTAAATTTGATAAACATGGATTTTATAATATTTCATTAAATTTTATCCTTAATTTTTTTTAAAATGGATTTTAGTTTTGAGAATATATTTTGATTTCAAATTTTTTATTTAGTGGAAATGATTTAAATATGGAATAATGATTATAATGCCTAAATTTTATGGAATATAAAAGAAAATAAAGGCATCATTGATAAATATAAGTGAAAAAATATAGAATGAATTTATGAAAAACCAAATTCTAGTAGACTGGTGTTGGTTTTTATTATAATAAATTGTTACAAGCTAAATGCGATCACATCACAAAGGATTTAGGTATTTAGTAGTCATGTGAATACATTTGAAAACCATAAATGAAAATTAAAATTTCAGTTAGAACATTATTTTTCTTTCTAGTATATCCATGATATAATTCCAAGGAAACTTATGGGTCACCTATAGATATGAAAAAAAAATAAAAGGGTGAGATCATATGAATGTTAAGGGAAATTGTACAATGGATGATATCATAGAGTAATTTTTACAAGACTAATATGTAAGAGATAAACCATCATCAAATTATCTTTATAACTAATGTCGAGAAATGGGATTATATCAATAGATTCCATGTCACTATAATTAATCATATTTATAACAATAAATTGTTTCATAATTATATAATTTAGGGTGATGGGAATCATAATATTTATATTAAGGACTCATTCTAAGACATCATACATAAATAGGTATGAAATACACCAAATAACCAAGGTAGCTTGTCTCATGAGTCATATCGATGCTTCTAGGGGATATCTAATTTCATACCCTATGCATTCATAGAATATGTATAGTGAATTAATTGTATAAATTGAATGAAAAATTTAAAAAACTCATGATGAACATTCCATAGAAATAAATATCGATATTGGAAAACTAAGACATAAGATGTGAATATTTCCTATATCCAATATTTCAAACAACATGATCATAAGTCCATAAAATATAAAAAATATATGGATTTGTAAATAAATTTAATTTATTAAATAAAAAATTAAAATATTCACAGGGTAATATATCCACCAAAAATTAAATATAATTTTTGAATATGGAATATGTCTCAATGAAATAAATGTACGATGAGAAATACTTACCTTGTTCAATGAAAATTCACAGAATCTCATTAACCACCTACATAATAAGTGAAACCATGTAAATGATTTTATTCACAAACTTATTCATATCTATTAAATTTTAGATTATTCTGTTATAATCATTTACTATATGTGTGTTAGTTTGATAATTTTTTCATAATTATATATTTTTAATTTTGACTGATCAACACATGTTTTCCAAAAGCATTGTCAAACCTCATTCTTTGATAAAAATTTAACATTTCAAAGATTAATCATGGGACATAATAGTGTTTCTGAAATGATTTATATTGTTCAATATCATTAAATGAGATTTTTAATTAAGATTTATAAACATTACTTCAGTGATGAGAATGTTTAAGGTAAATTACAGATATTAAAATATTAATTTATAATGATTATTAATTCCTTTTTCTCCATCCTAGAATATATTCATGAAATATATTATTCATAAATGTCAAATATTTTCATCAGATAATATTTTAGTACAATCCAAGTAAGTAAGTGATGAAAATGGAATATAACACATCACAATGATGGTAGTCTTTATATAAACATGAGTGATGTCATCTTTTTGCATAAAATATTAAATAAATAATATGAATAATAATTTATAATTAAAACTCATAATTATGATATAAATATCACATATATATTCATTAAATTCATCTATATTACTATCCATGATAGGTGGGGATGAAAAATTAAATATGTTATTCATGTAGGCGGTAGTCTGTACATACAAACATGTATGATAATATTTTTTCTATAGGGTGGAAGGTAAATTAAAAATAGTAATGCATAAACATAAAAAAATTTATATCTCATTTTCCTATATATAATTTATTTATTTATATTAAAAAAATTGAAATTAATTCAAGTAATAGAAATAATAAGAGGTAAAACAAAGACAAGATAATCCATGTTACCTCTTCAATTAATTTTTACTCCTTTATTAAGTCAATGTGGTATATAGGATGAGTTTCGCAATGAAAATATTTAGAGATATAAGATAATTTGGAGAAGGGAGATGTATAATTCCTTTTTAAAAACACAATTCATATTTATGGAGTATAGCTCTTGGAAGAACTGCTTTATGTTAGGGAGGTTGTAAAAGATAGGGTTTTTTGGAGGTATGTACAATTTTAAATTCATCCCTCCATCCATTTTTTTTATAATATGTGGTGGATGCATTTATGGATTTTGGGATGGATAAGAGAGTGTTTTAGTATTTTAGTCCCAAGAATGTAATAATATGGAGTTATAGTAGGCGTTGCACAGTTAGTGCATTTTTAGTGTTAAATATGTAGAAAGCCATGCAACCAACAATGTGGTGGGAAACATAAAGGAATATAATTTCTAAAAAATATGGTTTTCTAAAAGAAACCATAAAATAAAAAAATAAAAGTTGAGGAATTTTTCAAAATTGTCCCTTATTTTATATACCATGCATCACAACCATGGAGCAATTTGTGGTTTCCAATAACACTCACATGGTTGGTGTAAGGTTTTCCAAACAGTGTTGCCTAACCATATGTTGGGATTAATAAAATAATAATATATATATATATGTAATTAATCCCACATAAATCCCCTCATATTTCATCCCTTGAATTATTCTATTTAATATTTTGTCTCTTGTAAGTGATTTTGGTGATTACAAACCATCCATAGGCCAATCACACTGAATTAGAGAATGTTTGATTATGAAGGAAAAAGGTAAGAATCCTAATTTTGTTTCTACCCTAGGGTTTCTCATTTTTTATTAACTATAACCCTAAATTTTGTATTTAATGTATAAATATATTTTTGTATATATGTGTTGAAAATTCCTATTATTGATTCATTGAAGTATTAAGAACAATAATATATATATATTAGGTTCGGAGACGGCCCATCACATTGAATTCATTCAAGGTATGTGGTCTATAAATTTTACCAAAAATCTTGATCCAATTAATAGTGAATATTCTTTCTTTCATTCTATTTTATGATTTTTTTAATAATGAATTAATTTATGTAAACATACACATGGAATTTATTATAAATGATGTCCCTTGTGTTATATTTTTTTACAAAAATGGAATTAAACATAAGGGATGACATGAAATGTATTTCTATCCTTGAATGTTTTAGAAAAATTGATGAATATAAAATAAAATTGCATAAAATTTAAATGAAATGTATTGAATTATGAAATTATTAATGATTATAATTGAATGGGTAATGTCTTATTCATTAATGGTGATAAAAAATATTTTGATTTAATTAGTAAAATGTATTTTAATGAAAATATAACAGTAGGGTGCGATGATAAGGGATTTAAAATTCCCGCCTTTGGGATTGATTTGTGGGTTGTTCCTCCATTGGGTAATTTTTTATAGTTATGGAGTTACCTTTTTCCCGGGGTGGGATAAAATGTTCTAGGATGAGTATACTTCCTTGGTGTGACTATTGTTTTTCAGTTGGTATATTTTCCTACTGAGACTATTACTACATGATGGGTATATTTTCATTGTCATGACTATTGTTTTGGTATTGGTATCTTTAATATGTGTTTATATTGTTTCAGTATGGGATTATTTCCCTGGGTTTAACATAAAATCCAAGTTGGGTATATTTTCCAAGTGTATTTCCTAGAGATCAGATACATATTGTAGTAGCCGATGCAGGTATAGTTGGTCGTGGGTATCACTATAGAACCCATATTATATATATATAAAACATTAAATTCAACATTCACTTACTCATACTAGTTATATTTACAGACACTATTGGAGGTGGCCTACTATATTGTACTCATACCCTACATGGGATGGTGGTTGTTTTTTAATAAGAAGTTATGAATACATAATAAGATATGTTCCATCACCATAGGACTAATGTGTGACCGGGACTATATTTTTAGATCATAGGGGATTTATTTTTGTTTTAGGAGTCTTACAAGGTGGCATATTTGATCATGTAGGATAGTTATGATCTTTCAGGTTTCTATATAACCACTAGAAATGTATACAAATCATTTGATATTTTATGGGTTGTGATTATTTTTTGACACATCATTGTATATTTTATTACTTCATATTATGGTTGCTTATATAATATCATTTATTTGAACTATTATTTCACTCTGATATGTAGGTATTTTTTCCCAGCATACCTCATTAGACACACACTACTAGTAAACGATATATAGTGTATGATGTGACACACTTGAGGCCACAATGTGATCTCTATTCCGACACTAATTATAGCTCATTGATTGAGTGTATTGAATCTTTGGATTTGAATGGTGAGTTAGAAGTGGGTTGGAAACAAAAAGGGGAGTGGTATTTGTAAATGATGAGAGGGGTATGTAGAGTTAAAAATATTAATAATTTTATCATTTATGCCTAATAATTTTTATAAGTAAGGATTCTAATTTTTTTTTATTATAAAAAATGAATATTAGATGACATTAGAACAGTGCCAAAAATGAATGGAACCATAGAACCACCTCATTATTATTTATAAAAATGATAATTTTTTTGAATAAAATATAACATAGGAATTAAATTTAAAAAATTGGTCTACAAATTCAATGAAACACTTTAAAATTCACTACTTTACACCTCCAATAAATAGTTTTTCAAAAAAATATTTAATATTTTTTATGTCATTCTTGCATCATAATGATATAATACAAGTATTGTTATACATAAAAAACTATATTTTCTATTAGTCACAAAAAATTAATCTTTATCATAAAAAAATAATAAATTCAACATCAGATAATTTTGAAATTAATATTCCAAATATGGAATCACCATTAAAGTGTTAAATTCCTAGATGTGGCAGAAATTAATTATATTATTAGTTCTCAAAATACATGAAAATATTTATAAAAAATAATTTTCAAATTGTAATGTTGATATTATCATTATTCCTTACATATTAATAATCTTTATGTCAATGGTAATTAATTTATTTGAAAATATTATCTAAAAATTTAATTATAATCATTTATTAGTAATGATTACTTTAATTTTTATAAGATAAAAATACATCAATAATTTAAAAATATTTTTCAGAAAATATCATTGTTTACCAACAAATGATTTTTTCTATATTGGTAGAAAATTGATAATTAATAAATAAATTATTATTAATTTTTTTACAATTATAAAAATAATATTTTTTTATAAAATTATTATTCAAAATAAGATAAATTCATTTTTTAATAAATAATCATGAAAATGGTTTTCCTATAACAAATGTTAAACAACCCAATAAAAATTATATATCAATGACCATTTTACTATTTGAAACTACATTATCAACACATTATAACAATATTGTGATAAAAATAACGTATAGAAAGTATGAACCACGTCTATAAATTAAAATAATAAATATATCACAATGTTATTTTATTATAAAATTATTTCTTATAGTTTTAAAAAGATTTTTTCAACCTATAACTATGAATATAATTAGGGTTTAAATCATGGTATTCACCTGGCGGGTTGTCCATTTATTATTGAGTATATGAGGAATAATGAAAGCATGCATTAAAATCTAGCAACATGAGGATATAGTATAGGACACAAACAAGGGACTATTGGGATAGGTTAATGGGGCCTTTCGGCCAATCAATGGCTTCCAAGCCACATGTATTTTGGTAATAAAATTGTAATGTGTCACCTATGGAGATAATTAACATTTAGAGGTTGTTGTGGAATGTTCTTTCTAGACCATTATGGTTTGTGTTTTTTTGTGTCTTGTAACCTCTAAGAACATAAATTTAATCATTTATAGATATCATAAAAAACCATTTAGAATATCAAATAAGCTATAATATAAGTATAAATACATGGTAAAGTATTGTTTTAGTACAACAACTATATCTAACCATTTACAATTAGTATTCACATATAATGTTAAATGTAACTAATTTTAATATGATAGAATTTATTTCCCTTTAAAACTAGTGTCAACAATGTTAACCGTTATATTGTAATGACTCAATTACTATAATGATAGGAATAAAATTAAAAAGTTACAAAGTTATGATATAATAAAATGTATGTAAGGAAATACAATTATATATGAAATTATGGACAATAGAAGTAGGATTAAAAATAGAATAGTGTTAGGAATTGTTTCCAAGTCACACAGTGGTCATTGGATCAAACATTATGTCCTCTTTACATTCAACTTGTAGTCCCTGTGCCTATGGGATACCGTTTTAGAAGGAACACATTTTAATAAATACATCCCAATATACTTGAATGATATATAATAAAAAAATTGGAGATAAATAATTATATCTATGTTTAGTTCATTTTATTATAATTAAATAAATTCATTTTATAATAATATTTATTTATGAAAAAAAAAGTTGAAAAAATTCCTTTAAAATGTGGGATATTACATTCTATCCACTTTAATTAAATTTCATTCCAAAAATTTTAATTATTAATTACAAATGGAACTAAGGGTGTCCATAATAAATATGAGTCTCAAGAAATAATTTATACTATGTTATCAACCTAAAAATCATAGTTATGACTAGTAAACATAACATAATTATTTTTAAACCATATTTTTATCTTCACAATACTTATAATTTTAAATATGTTTCCAAATTTTAAAATAATGGTGTATTTTTTCCACATAATATATTTATTTTACTCTTCAATTTAAGTAATATTTTAAAAATACATACCTGATTTTATATAAGCAATCTTAGTGAATTTATTACCTTTGATTGAGTGTTTTATTTAGTGTCCACTAGTTATTATAATTATTAATGACTAGGAACCATTTTTTTTCCTAATTTATGAACATCAAACATTAATGGATCATAAGATAAAAAATACCATTTATTCTTCCCGTCTTTAGGCACTTAATAATGCATTAAAAATAAGAATGTGATTTAAAAACATCAAAATAAATTACAAAATTTAAACACTATTTTATAAATAATGACACTAATTCAACATAAATTATTTTAGGATGTTTCATATACAAATACATATCTATAGAGTCATTTATAGGGTTATTTTATCTAATATATATATCCCTATATCTACTTCATAATTATCCCCCAAAATGTTCTTTTATAAGGAAAATAAAAACCCTAACTATAGTATTCCATAGATATTTTTTTTCTAATAATATAATTGTATAAGATATTGTAAATTACATCCACTAGGGTCAATTATTTTAATAGTATTGGGAGAATATCTATAATCTTAATTCTCATATTTCATTTGAAATCCTAAAATACAACATATATTATTAGAGGGATGTTTATTATTTCTTCTCTTATATATTTAAAATCAATTAATGGTTGCCTCTACGAACCCTAGTGAAGAAAAACAAAACAATATTTTGATTTCAAATCCTCTTTTCGGGAAAGTGTATAGTAGAATATACCTTATAACAAATAAAACACGAATAATATGATTGATTAAACAATAATAAAATATATCATAAAAATAATATACTGAAATGGAAATATATGCATAGATGACATGGAAGCATAGAATATATTATTTATTATAATTATTGGTTTCATAATTATAGTTTTCGAAATGAATGATATCATATTCTTTTCATAAAGGACCATTTCAAAAATATTATAAATAAATTGCGAAGGAATACAAAAAATACACAGGATAATTTGTCTCATAATACATACCATTGATTTTAAGGTATATCTAATATTGAGAAACATCCATTAACTTACTAAGTTCAATTAATTCATAAAATAAATGGAATGAATAATCAATGAAATTTATAATCAACATTCCTCAGAAATAAACATTTGTATTTGAATACTATAATAAAATATTTCCATATTTTTCCCAATTAATTAATATAACAACATTATCATAATCCCATGAATGATAAAAATAGAATGGATTTTTAAATAATAGTAATTTTTTGAATGTGTGGTTAAAATATCTGTAGGTTAGTATATGCACACCACAATATAAAACATGTGGTTAATATGGTATACTTACCAATAAATATAAATTACCTGAGAATAATTTACCTTATTATCTCAAATTTCACAAAATCTATTTAACATTCTAAACAAGAAGAAAAACATTCTTAATGAATTATTTTAGAAACAAAGAAATATTTTTTTATACTTTAACATACTTCTATTATAATCATTTACTACACATTTATTAGGTATTTAATGATTATTTTCATCATCTAATGTGAGTAATTTTGATGGTTTCAAACATATGTTGAAATAGATAAGTTGAAACTCCTTATTTGATAAAATTTTCATCATTAAAAATAATTAACTGAAATGGAATATGATTTATTAATAATTTATAATGTTTCAATATTATTCAAGGACAATTTTATTTATGATTCATGAAGATGAAATTGTTAATGATCTTGATTCAAGAAATTTACTGATAATAAAGTATTATATTATAATTATCATTTATTTTTATTTAATAATTATAGGATCATATTCCTGACATACATTATTTCTTAATATAAAATACATCAATAAAATAAAATATTAAAAATAGTTATGTAAGGTGGTGATGAAAAATGGAATACATCACTTCATAGAGATAATAGTACATACCTAGGCATGACTGATGTCTTCATTTTATAATGAAGAGAAAATAAAGGAATTAAAATAATCATTTAGTAAATAAATAATAATTATTATGTGAAAAATATCAGATATATATATATATATATATATATTCATTAAATTGATCTATATACCTATCCATGGTAGGAGGTGATGAAAAACAAAATATGACATCCATACAGGTTGTAGCGAGCACATACACAAAATAGACCTTTTAATTTTTTTATTGTGTTGAAGGGAGAGCAGAGAATGGTAATTCCATTAAAATAATAAAATTTATATATTATATATATATATATTTAAAATACATTCAAATAGAAATTGATTGGAAGAGTATAAATAATAAAAGAGAAACGAAATGAAATGAGAATCTTGGCAACCTCCTAAATAGGGTTTTACTCCTTCACTATAGAATTTTGGGATAGTGGTTTAGTACTTATATAAAGTCAAAAAGAGACCTAAGGTAATTGTTGTATAAATTGGTAGAAATTGTTCTATTAGAGGTTATTTATAATTATTTTTCAAAAAGAATGGAGTGGGGCTATTTATACAGGTGGAGATGGTTCTTTCTGGGTTAACATAATGATCATTTTATCATTTAGTCCTACTAATCTTGATAAGTGATGATTCATTCTATTTTTTTCATTTATAAATAACATTATTTTTCATTGACATTATAACCATAAAAAAAATATATATTCATTAAACCACCTCATTAAAAATAAAGAAAAAAAATTTAATTTTCATTTAAATAAAATATACCTTATGATTCAAAATGTCTAATAAAGGTTTATAAATTTAACATCAAAATTTCAAATTCATTATTTAACTACATAAGTAAATATTTGCTTTAAAAAAGGTTTGATAAATTTTTATTTCATGCTTACATCAGAATGATTTCATAAAATTTGGGGATTATGTAAATGGTATGTTTTTTCAATATTTACCAAAAAATATAATTCTTTAGAAAAATATAAATCATTTTAAAAATATTTATAAAAATAAAAAAAAATTCTTAGATAAAGATATTTTAAAAATTATAAATCCAAATTTTAAATGAATTTTAAAATATTAAATTTATATATTTTTTTTAAAAATATTTCTATAATATTCACACAAAATATATAATTTTCTTTCTAAAAACTGTTATTTTGAAGCATAAAATTGAAAATATAATTAACCTAATAATTTCAATTGGATTATTATTATTTAATTTAATTAAATATATTTTCAATAATTCTCATTAATATGATTGATAAAAAGTGATTAATTGAAATTATTAATATTAAATCATAATGCATATTTGAATGCAGTTTTAAATCAAATTTCTCTTTTATACTCAAATGATTTTTTATTAAATACAATAAAAATTATAATAAATATATGAATTATTAGTAATTAGTTTTAATGAATAAATAATTATTATAAAATAAATTGTACACTCTGAATAATAAAAATTTATATTTTAAAAACATAACCATGATAACCGTTTTATTGTACAAAAATTCTATAAAGTAGGATAAAAAGTATATATCAATGAAAATTTATATTTGAAAAACAAAATTTGTGATATCCCAATACTAGTATCTCAGTGTTGGAGGTTACTTTGTTACATTGGTACAATATACGAGGTCTCAAATCATAATATATTGAAAAGTTTATTAGTCTCAAGACACAAAAATATGACATTGAAACATAAAAATAATTAATAAAAACATACAAAAATTTATTATTCATTTTATTTAATCACTAACTTTATTCAGATTTCATATCTTGTCTCCTAGTGATGTAAAAAAAGTAAAATGGTGAGCTCAAACACTTAGTAAGGGTAAAAGTACATTAGAAACTATAATAATGGGCATACACATTATGACTATGTGAATAATCAATGAATATTTTAAATAATAAATATCTTTAGCATGATAAATATACATGGATAACATAACAATGAATATAATAAAATGGATATAAATAACTAAATTCATGGGGATGAAATTCATAATTCCCTAAATCTAGATTTTCATTATTAAGGCCTTATCCAAGACATTATTCTTTCCAATAACATTAAAAACCAAAAATCATTCCTTCCATTAATTCCGCAATAAAGATGTATTTCTTATTATCATGGCCACATCTAAGACATCATTCTTACATTGGGTATGAATAAACCAAATATCCAAAACACTTGTCTCAAGAGACCAACTGATACGTCGAGTTTCATTATAATCCCAATCCCTACCCATCACTTATTTTAGTCCAATATAGTCACCCTTATGGAGATATGAATAACGATACCATGCATAATAAACATTCCTTTATAAACATATATATAGGAATAAAAACATATGGTTCATCAATACCTTTATCAATGTTAATAAATGTGAGACATGATTATTACCCATCCATTAAAATAATGTGGATGGTTAAACAATACATATATTTTTGTTTTCCTATGTACCTCATCCATAATCACTAAAGAGTAATCAATAGTAAAACCTATATAAATAATGGATATATATATTATCAATATTTAGATTTTTTATGGAATTATGTGGCTCACTAGTTGAATATCCTGAAATAAGAACATTAATGATTTAGTTTTGATTTCTATTAATAAATAAAAATATATAAGGTAGTGGAAAATTATACTTTCAATGTGTTGGGTTATCGGTAGAAATAGTAATTGATTTCAATATTTTTCAATGTAGTGGTATGAAAACATTTCATTATTTTTTTAGAGAGTATATTAGTTATCAAAATAATATCCCCCAGGATTTTCTTGTTAGTTATGCAGTCATAGGCCCACAGAGTGTGCACTGAGTAATGATCTACTTGACACTCAACCAACCTATTTTTGGTTGATTACCCCATATATAATCTGTACCACAACCACATCCACTTTCTAGTATCTATAATTTTAAAAAATTTATTTTTAAGAATAAAATATATGTGTAGGATAAAATTATCAATGTTCAATATTTAACAATTAAATTGTTTTATTATACAATTTATGTGACTTATAGAATAATCTAAAACCGATTTCTTCCAAAATAATGTTTAATTAATATAATACTAAAAAAAATTTATGGAAAATATAAATTATGTATAGAAATTATTAAAAGTGTATTTTATAAATTAATAATTTAATAGTGTAATGTATGATTTATTTCTTAAAGACTTAATTGATCATCAAAAAAGTTTTATAATAATTTATGTAATATAATATTTAACGTATTTTTAAAATTATTATGCTATTTTAAAAAATTCACTATTCACCAAGAAATAAATTATTCTAGAAAAATCTAAAAAATTCATGAAATGATAGTTTTTTCATGAAAAATTAAAAAAATTATTCATTCATATAAATTATAAATTCTTGAATTTATAAAATTAACATTTAAATAAGAATGGTGTACTATTCTGCTGTGATATAGTCCACATTACTAAATAATTTCCATTATGTATTGTTTATATTCTCTAATTTGATAACTGGATTTACATTCTCCCATAATAAATGTTTTCTTCTAATAATTTGATGTATGTTATATCAAAAAGATTTGGGATCTTTTTCATCATTACCTCTTCTTGTTCCCACATTTCCTCCTTTAACATTGGATTTCTCCTAATCAATTTCACTAATAAATTTGTATAATTCATCAAAAATATACCTCTAGTGTCAATAATATGGGAACTATATTTATTATCAGACATTTGTTGTACCAATTATCTTCAATTGGTTGTGAGTACTTGCATTGGGTATATCATTTATTTCCTCTACATGGAAAAATAAAAATTTCATGCACATTAGAGAAGTTGTGTGGCATAATGAGTAGTTAGTAAACAAATTATTTATTTCTAATATTTTAAAAGGATTAATTTAACTAGGGATTAGTTCCCCTTATTTACATAATTTATATGGAAATACTTTTAAGAAGACATGAACCCTCTTAAAATTATATTAGTTTTCACAAATTATTTTCATAGATCTTATGTGTGTGTGTCTATATATATATTAATGTGATTATAAATAATTATCACTTTTTCTGTCATCTCCTCTGAAAAGGAACCCCCTGGACAAAGTGAAATTCATTGGGGGTGACTCAGTGATCTTATTCATTTTTAAGTATTCTTTATGAAAAACAATAATTACTAGTTAAAGTGAATATTGATAAATATCCAACACGCACACATAAAGGGGTTAACATATGTACAAGTTTAACAATTAAAAACCAGGAGGTTAGTCCTTTTCATGCACTCGATTTCACTGATATCATGCTTCCCACTAGTTTAAACAAGTATTTATAAAAAATTTGGCATATCATGGTACTAATGTTATAACAGGTCTCATGACTGTGATAGTGATTTTGACACTATAAAAATTATAAAAACATTTTATTAACAAGAAGATAACCATCTATAAATATCCATCACCAGTTGATGTAGATTTGATCGTCCTCTTCTTATTTAACCTATTCAATATTAGGTATGATCTATTCACTATGTACCAATTTGAATAACTTCTTCTATTCCCCATCCATTATTCTTCTTTCAATATTCTACCACCAATTTACTAACACCACTCTCTTTTAATTGTTAAAATTTACATTAAAATATCTCTTAAATTTAACTACAGTAATTATAAAGTATAAGATCCTATTAAAAAATTTCAAATTTGAATTCCAAAATTTAACTTCCATTAAAAAAAATCAACTATTACCACCTAATTTTTAGACATTGGATCTTATTGGATCACATGAATAACTTTTATAAATACAAAAATTACTTCAATTATATTGTTAGTGATCCATTATGTTTTAGAAGTATCCATCTCAGTAGTTCCACTTGAAAGATAAGCTAATCTCCAACCATGTATTATAAATGGTGTATATGATATTGGGATGGTCCATCAATCTGGAAAAACCTTGAATCCACCACATACAGACACAAATTTCCTATTGTCTTTTTGAAAAACAATTTTTCATTTTTCCTCCAAAACACCATTCACAATGGGTGTGTTCCTATTCCATTTGTTTTTTTGGAATACAAATCCACATATAGAACACGATCATTTTCACTATGTGTGTGGTCTCTTACATTTTCCTATTTTTTAATGATATTTTATATATTGACCAAGGACACCAATAAACACTACCAAGGAAATTTTTTGATTCCGATTTTTTTATAGGGAGACATAGTAATCACCAAATCCTCCCCTGCGTCCATTTTAGAATTTATTGTTTTGAATAAGAACATCACTAATACTATATGAAAAAACCTAAAATATGGACTAAGATAATTGTTTTTTTTTTCACTACCCACAACCATTAAAATTACCTTTACTATAGGTATGTATGTTCCTAGATTCTCAAACACACTCTCTACCATGGGCCTGGTCATCCTAGTGTGGACCTCTATTCTCTAACATTATTTAATCTTTATAATAAGCCTATAATATGATAATAAAATTATTATATTTAGTTCAATGAGGAACAACTTGACTGGAATCATCCAATCTGACATAGAATATTTTTTTTATTGAAAACAAAATCCAACACTCTCAATTGTATCATATTCACCAATTCATTCACCACACATACTACAAAAACCATCCCGACACCACTTGGGCCCCAATGATCTCCCCATTGTATTGGTTTTTCATTGAAGGAACATAAATCATTATGATACTCTGAAAAAATTTAAATTGATCATTATCAAACAATTCTATGGATACCTGAGTGAACACAACATATGAATAAATACAATTGAATAAATAATATTTTTTTTTAAAATATATGTATATATATGATTCTTCCTTAGCATGTAGCTCAAAATATTCCAATTGAACATCATCTACAAAAAATCAGCATTTTAATCCTGAAAAAATATACAACCACTTACAATAATCTATTAAAATAGTTCAGACGTGTTTAAATCATAGAATATCACTTTCAATAGCTCACCTAAATATTTGATTCCTTTCAATATAAAGTTAATCCATATTAAGAGAGTATACCCCTACATTATATACCCACCCTTTGATAAAATATTATGAAGAAAAAAATAAAGTAACGATTTATGTTGTCATTTTTATCCCTAATTAAAAAAAATATTCATAGAAAATATGGGATAGGGGATGAAACAAATAATCCATTAGAATGTTAATAAATTATTTTTAACACCTAACTTCAATGATTGATTCTTAAATTATTCCTTCAAATGTTTTTTGGTGGACATGTATGTATTATGATCCTTTATAGAAACTAATTCAAATATAATGACTTTTTCTCCACTGGAAATTTAATTAAGTTATATATATTATTAATGTTCTAGAACATTTATTCTTAGGCTAGATTCAATGAATTATTACTAGAACATTGATTATCACATCCCAATATAATTGTAATCTTCAATTTAACCTTCAACTCTTCTAACTCGTTCTTCATCCACATAAGTTCTATTGAGTAATGGGTAAAAGCCACAAATTTATCCCAAAAAGTGATCAAGAATAATGAATTATACTTCATTGAATGGAAAAACCCCCACATTTCTCTATGATATAATGCTCCAACAAATGGAAACCTCCTATCACCGATACATCCTACCTAATCTGCATTTGAATAATCAAATTGATCAATATTCCCTTTAATATATCCTTTCAATCCATAGTTAAATGCGCCATTGCTTTATATATATATTATATTTCTATCTATGAAATGAGATAATTTTTTTACACTTAGATAACTGGCACAAAGTGTAACAACATACCAAATATCTAGTTTAAATCAGTCATATAATGTTAAAAATCAAACCAAATTCCTTAATTTTATTGGATCAACAACCTTTCCCTATTCATATATTGTCGATTTTCCCCATTTAAATTGGTGTAGAAACAAGTTTTGAGTCCATCATTCCACTCTATTTCAACATTTTATTATCATTATTCTCACGATAAGGAAAAATATAGTCTTTTTCTATGATAGATTTGTAACCCTGAAAGTATCTCATCCCACCTAGAATAGAAATTTTGAAAATATTCTTCATTAATTTTGAAAAATATTCAAAAAATCATTCACCATTACAAGAATAAATAACATGATATATATAAATAATAATAATTAAAAATAAATATTTATCATCCTTAATGTATATATATTTATCAACATTAATTTCAAAAACTTCAACTGCTTCAACTAGGTGTCAATCATAGAATACAAAGCTCACAGGGCTTTCGTTTTCCCATATAAAGCTTATTTTAACCAATAAATAAACTTTACATCGTTAACAAGTATGAAACAACATGGTTTTTCAATATAAACCTCATCTTTCAATTAAACAATGATTAAGATTGACATGAAATCCATTATATAGGTATTTCATTCTATTTTTAATGTAATGGAATGGAAAAATATTATATTTTCATGTCATGAAACATATTTAAAGGAATCATAATATTTAATCCCATTATATTTTTAATATTATTTTCATGTTAATAATGATTTATTTATCACGAATTCACCTTTTTAATTGATCTTATTTCTAAATATCCCCAATCTCTTCATAATGTTCTTATCATTGGGTCTGGGTACCAACTCCCAAGACTCATTATTTTCTATCTGGTCCATATATTGATTAATTTTCTTAATATACACTCAATTTCTTGTGTCTTCTTTAACATATATTGGTTCATCAATAGAAAACAAATAAACATGAGATTTTATATTCAAAAATCATATTTTTGTACTAATTATTCATGATTTATAATGATATTTGCACCTCGAACATTTTATATCAGCCTCATATTATGTGGAAAATTTTGTTTTTCATCAAATTAATATTGTTAATCAACTTATTCAACATTAAATTACTAAAACTTATCCCCATTTTATATTACATTAACTTCCTATTTCATAAAAATAGATCCACCTTCATCACTTATGGAACATTATTCTCCATGTGAGTTCACTTTAATTTTTTTGTACCATCACATTAAGGTTAAATGAAGAAAAAATCTCCCCAATATATTTTTTGTGACAATGGAATGCTCTTCCATTTAGTGGATAACCTAGGAATATTCCATAAACAAATATTCCTTAATATTTTCAAATATTACCACCTTTAACATTGATAATTCAGAGGCTTAAAAACACTCTTAGATTATATAATCTATGAAATTTCTTATAATTCATCTCATATGATGAAATATATTAATTTTTCCAATAAAATCAATGAATTTGAATTATAACTACAACTCTATTACCTTATATCCAAAAATAATTAGATATTTTATGCTCTCACAAAAAAGTTTTATAAATCACTATAAGAAATCTTTTTTTTCATCCTCCCAAACCACTTCATTGAGGTGTTTATGGTGTGATAAGTTCATGAGTAGTACCATGGATTTCATGATAGTATATAAATATTCCATTGGTTTACATAGAACCACTATCTATTCGAATACTCTTCAAATAGGAACCACAACATTACCCAACACTACACCTATAACTCTTCAACATTTTAAGAGCTTATGATTTATAATTTATAAAAATAATGCATGTAATGTAATTAATTTCATTAATAAATAAAATAAAATACTTATATCAATTTTTTCATATAATTCTCATTTCTCCAAAAATTATAAAGTTAATTTTATCAAATGGATGAGTAGATTTAATTTATATCTTCTTATGTGGTGTATTTATAATATTTCCCTTATAAAAATATAAAAACAAATTCCATTCTCTTTAATACTTATTAATAGAACAAAATTTTATCCACTAATAATATTACAAATATTATTTTAGTCATGATGAATATGTCTTCGATTCCTAAATTATTCTCTCCTTTCATAATCAAATCATAATAATTTTTTATCATCACTAATCTAAAAAAATTGCATATTATCTACTGTCTTATTATCAATAAAAATCCATTGTTTAGTTTCTTAAAAATTAACCATTATTTATAAAAAATCAATTCATTTATTTATTTACAGAACTAATACACACTAAGATCATTTTGTTTCAACACTTCAACATACAATGTTCTGTTAAATTTCCATTAATATTTTATAATAAATACTAATTTTATAACATTGATTTTGAGTAACACATCATTTATAAAGGTCAACGATCCTTTGTAACATTTTGAAATATCATTTATTTTACTTAAATCACAATTATGTGTGAGGAACAATCATTTTACATGATCCATGGAAATTATTTTAGGATGGTATATAGGGAACTTAACAAACCATATATTTTTCTCTTTATATAACTTTCTTCATTTAAGGAATCTCCTCATTATCTATTGATAATATTTAGTTTTTTTGAATAATAAGAGACCCCTTTTCAAGATGACCACATTTATCACATCATTCAAAAACAAATTTAATTCATTGAAATTAATTTTTAAATTTTAAGCCATATTTATCATATTATCTCTAAAATGTTCTCTTTTGAATGGGGTGACCTCCTTTAAAATACATATTCGAAACAATATAAACATATTGTATTTATTAACTAAAAAAACATCTATTACTTGTTCAAAAAACCCCTATAGTGAAAAAACTAACCCAAAAATAATATTTTTAATTTAAATGATCATGTTGTATATAAATAAAAACATATCTTTCAACCTTATTACCAAAATTAATATTACCTATTTTATGTTGATTTTTTTGTTGACTCATGAATCAATATTCTTTACATATAACTTAATTTAATCATTTTCTCAATCATTATTTTTAGTACATTTTCTATAAACTAAATGTAGTTAGAATTTATAGTATCTATAAATTCACATTATTCTGATACAAACATGGCATTCTTGATTTGATTCTTGTTGTAAATAAAATCACATTTTAGGTTTTTTTTATTTTGATTAATTTTTGAATGATCTTTGCTGATTTCCATGAAATTCATATTTATTCATGTTTTTCCTGGCTTCATTAATAGTGTTATGGAAAATAAAATAAAAATTTTAACTTAATTTTCCATATCCCCGATTTTTCATTGTAAAATCTATAACTCCTTCCCATTCTCTTAAAATTATTATTCCATATTTATTATTGAATTATATTGTTTTAAAAAAATATTCACTTCCTAATCATCAGGGAGGATGGAAACAATCCCACCTTCATTTGGGTTATATTGAATGATAATCACATGAGAATTTTGATATAATTTATTTGACTAATGATATGGATAGATGTGCATTCACTATATCTACTATATGTATTTTACAAATTAGAGACATTAATATTACTAAAGTTGTGTCTTATCCTCATGAAATTTAGGGAGATATATTATTGTGCTAGGACCTTCCTTTCAGGTTCATTTTCCTATTGTGCCAAGTCCAGAACAATACACTTCCAAATGATGAAAACATCCAACGAAGAGGAATTATCCTTTCTTTTAAATGGCCTATCTCTAGGGAATGAATTGTTCAGTCCATGATCCACCTTTTCTTCAATAGTGATTGGGTGAAGGAGGACTGGGGAACCTTAATCTAGTTTACAGGAGGATATAATCAGGTTGTTTCTGGTGAGACCTTCCACCACTAATAGTTCTATGATGCAAATAGTCCCGGACCGTAGATGGAAGATAAAACCATAATTTTCACTACAATGTGCTAGGTTATCTGGAAATCCAGAAACCATATGTGGAATTACTCCTCATAGAGGAAAATTACTGGTATCCTTATCAAAAAGAAAAACATTGTACTAGACTTATGCGGGTTCTGTGGAATCTTGGTGGATGGTCCTTCTCTCATAGCCATGCATCCCTATCAGCACATTCTTCACATCAACTCCACCATTTTGAGAAAATGGAATAAATAGAAGCCTCCTCTATTAAAAAAACATGTTAAAAAAAGATGGTTCATGATGTATAGGATCATTGTGGGGGTATTGGAGTGATCATAGATCCCAAGGATATTTTGTGGCAGCTTTCTCAACCTTGTTCAGGAATAGTGACTCACTTCAAGTGGAGGAACATGCTATCCTCACGATCTTGCTTCAATGTAATCAAAGGAAAATTTATATTAGAGAGATTGAGACATATACACTTACAATCTAAAAAAATTAGGTAAGGGACCTATTCATTGGAAGGTTGAATACTCTATAAGAATGTGCAATTGGCTTCTAAATTATCACATGATCATCCTCTATAGATGGCTTGAGGGAAATGTTATGGCTGGCTTTCTTTCATCTAGAGCATCCCAGGATCATCAGCATATATTATTCTCTTTTATTGTTCCTTTACTTATAATGGAACCAAAATTTTCAATCTGATTCCCTTTGGATTCATTATTTCAGACCCCCTTAAGTGTATCTTCATAGGATCTTTATCCTTTTAATTTAATAATATAAAAATTCATTTGTCGTAGGTAATTGTACATAATTCACCTTATAAGTGATAATTTATTCATCCACATCTCTTAACATATCAATTTCCTCTTCTTTAACACAATTTTCACTATTTTCATACATAGTTAATACATTTTTGTTCTTGAATTTTGGAGAAATTATTTATCCTCCTTATAGAAGAAATGCCTAGTTTTTTAAAAATTTATAATCACATCTTAAAGGGTCATTATGGTGTTTATTTTTCATCATCACTAACTCCATATTCATTTAACCTATCAAAATTTGTAGAATGAAATCCAACTACCAAACCCATAAATAATCATAGTGGGTTTTTACATTTAATCATTCCTTATCCACTTCACAACATTCAGGATATTAGAGAAATTATCTTATCAGACATGAAATAAAAAATATGAATCAGAATAAAAATAATATATATATTCTATATCATCCTTTTTCATATAATTCTCTTTCTTTTATAATTAAAAATATATTTCTTTATCATCTATACACTTTTTCTTGAGACTAATGTATTTAATCATTTAATAAGAAATTAAAACACTACAAAAATAGCCAAGATAAATATCACATGTATTTGATTCTTGCAAAGAAATTTAGAATAAAAAATATCATGTATTTTTATAAAAAATATTCTTAATAATAAAAATATATTCTAACTTCTCACCACAGAAAGTGATTATGATCACAACATCACCTGATTATGATCACAAAATCATTCCCCATTATGTAGAAAATATAAATAGTATCCTAGCAAAGATCAAAAATTATCATATAAAAATATTAGATATTAATATATGAATTTTCATTACATAATATAATAATATACACTATAATCATTTAGGTCTAGTGCCTTTGGAAGCATGGAAATGTAAAAAATTGGTCAATAAGTGAGCTATGTCATCCCACACTAATTTATTCTTAACTTGTACCATTTTTAAAAATACCATACTTAATAGAATCCATCATAACCTGGAAAAACATTGTAATTTTTGTGATCAGTTTTGTAGTAAAGGTGTGTAATTGATGTATCAACACATCACAAGCATAAGGGTATGAGAACATGGGAATAACATTGGAAAACAACACCCTACAAATCATAGTTCATACTCATGATTTAGGGAATAAATCTTTATGGTTATTAAGAAATTAATCATAATGGAATAAAATAACATGGTCCAAGAGAATATAAAATTGGTATAAGAAATATATTTTTGGAATACACATAAGCTTCTAACATTGTGAACATGTGTGAATAGAAGCAGGTTCACTCATTAAGTCAAAGAAATGAAATCAGAACCTTAATAAACATATCGATGTGAAAACTAGTCTATGCATAACCATATGGAAATAAAATACAATTATATGAATAAAATTATGTACTTTTAATCAGGTTCATGCATAAAATTTTAAACATATAATTAGGTTTAACCATAACATTGTAAACCAGTGGTCTGGGTTACACATAACATGTTTACTCAGGAGTTATTGTGTTTACCCAATGCATTGGAGGGAGATATAGGCCCCCCATATCAAATAATCCATACATATGTATACCACAATATCAGAAAATATTCATCATATCATCAAATCATAAATTATGTAAATAAAATAGTTTTCAAAAATATTTCTTCAATTCACCATAGCTTAACCCATGGAATGTAAATGAGTTTCATAAAAATTTCATCAATATAGAAATTAACAAAATAGAGAATGAATAAGGATGGAATAATTTAACATTATGATTATTTAATAATATATAACATCTAAGGATATCAAATTATATGGAAACTTATTTTAAAATATCACTTAAAAATTTATTTATGAAAATAGAATTTCCACTTTGAATTTTTTTCAAATAAATCATTTTCAAAATTATTTTAAACAAAAATAACATTGGAAATGTATAAATTAATCTTAAAAATGATAGGCTGTTGATGACTAAAAATACCATTCATTTGGTAAATATTAAATCAAATATTCCTTTCACAATATTGGTAAAACTGAAATATGGATTTCTTTGATATACAAATAAATATTTTTTTAAATTTTTTCTAACAAAGGTCAAAAATGGTAAAAGATAATTTAATAAATCATTTGGATAATTTTAAAAAAATTTGAAACCTTTTTATTAAAACATGGTATTGGAAGAATAACGGTTTTCGACCAAAGAGAGAAAAAAAGATGATTTTCCATAAAAATGTTCTTTTCAACTCTTGGGTTCATTAAGAGAAGAAAATGAATGGAAAACATTATAATAATTAAAAACAATAGTATGATAAAATAAATTATTTTCAAGTGGAATGGATTATAAAATTTCATTATCGATATCATACAAAAAAGTATCTTGATAATCAATTAGATTATATCATTAATTTATTACCACATTGGTAACATTGAATCATAAGCCCCATTAAAGTATAACACCAAATGAAATTCTAAATATAATTAAAATAATGAGATTAATTATATAACATGTTAAATGGGTAGTATATATACCTCATAGAATATGATAGGTGCATAATATATCTTATTCCTCAAGGAAAGAAATTTGAGGAAAAAAATCCATTACCGATTTTGTAACATTTGAACTATAAACCACATAAAACAGAGATAATAATATATAATTGTAAATAGAAATAATTTTACTTATAGGAATCATAAAATAAATTAATTTTATGTATATAAACCATAGAAAATAAATATGTGGTGATTAGGGAAAGTTCCTCACCTAAGTAAAATGTAAGATGGAAAATATATTACATAAAGTATCAATTTACATTTTACACGCTCGATCCTCATCTATAATAAATAAAATATTATTTAGTTCAACTAAAAAACCATAAATATATATCAATAAATATATTATTTACTTACAAAAACATTAATACCCGTTTATTAACAATTCAATGTTAAAATCACATTTTGAGTAATATGTACTTTGTTTTTCGTGTTTGTTAGGATTTGTGATTTTTGGACCTATCACGTCGATAATTATTTCATAATATTCATAATTGAAATCATGATATAAATATAATAAATATTCAGTATATATGTATTTATATTAATCAATATAATTTAGAAAAATAAAATGAAACACAACATTCATGATGATAATAGGTCACACATACACATGAACATTGTTTAAATTTTATGAATGGATGAAAATAAAAAATCATAAATAATATATTTACATTAAAAACAGTAGTTACATCATATTTATCGAAAATATTCATTATATTTACCCTTATTACCTTCTATGAAGTTTTTTATTGAAACAATCACCTTGCTTCGTGACGCGATAGTCCGTTGTACAAACGAATGACATCATTGTATCCCACAAGGAATGTAAAGTAAGAAGATATATATGATATATTAATTATATAGGTATCATTATGTTACAAATATCATATATATTCATTTATTAAAACCTTATTAAAATCCATGCAAAACAAAAATGAAAAAACATCATATGGGATCACTAGGCGGTGTCTGTCAGACAAAAGGGCGACGTTATTGTTTTCCAACAGGTTGGGAGGTATGAAGGTATAAATGGTATTATAAATATATAGGTATAATGATATCAAAAATATAATATATAAAATTTAAATCCATAATTATATCAATAAATGATAGGTGGTGATGGAGAGAGAGTAATATCGGTTCGCGAGATGGTAGTCCACCGTACTCACGAATGAAGATTTTCTATCACATTTGTTGTAAGGGGATAAGGATTTAGGATATTATAACAACATAGAACCATATATTTATATAGAATATATTTATTTGAAACATAATTATGAATTAATATTAATGTTTTTATGTTGAGGAAGACATAATATAAAACCCTTGATTGGGGATGTTGTCTCTTCTTCAGACAACTTATTTTGGTTTCCCCCAAAGGCCTTTCTATTTTGGATTTATGACCAGAATACTATTTATAATATTATTGGAGGGAATTATTTAAGGTAATAGGTTAAGTTTTAGTGAATTAAAATATATTTTTTGCTGTTAATAGGAGAAAAGGGTAGGCGACCTTTTTTCTGTGAGGTGAGTGTCATTCTTGAAATATTTGAAATGAAAAGGTTTTACCCACATTTTTCACATGAAAAAAGAATAAAAAATGGGCAGTTATAGAAAATATATAATATAAGGTATAAAAATTCCATAATATTGGTTTTTAAATGATTTTTTTCATTTTTAAAACTTATCCATTTATTTTACTCACCATGTAATCCAATTTTTACCTTAACTGTGGTAAATAAAATCTACTATTTTTACTATTCATTACAGTCAAAAATTTATTTTACCTAATTAGATAATATAAAATATGGTGATTAAAAATATGAAATTAATTTTTCTAAATTTAACTTATCGATGTGGAATAATTTAATTTAAAATTAAAACCACGATTGCGATGAAAAAGTGGGGCTTCAAAGAGAACATTTTCCTAACAGGAGAATGTTATAATAAAACAATTCAATATAAAATTATTAAAATGAGAAAAATTTGATTAATATATATATAATTTATAATTTTTTTCTTAATCATATTAAATAAATATTTTTGTTTTCAAATAATTTAATTGAAACAGAAATTTTAAATAAAAACTTTTATATTTAATAATTTATCCAATAATTTATCTTTTTAAGAAATTATGAAAAAATCACCCAAATAAAATTTTGATATGTTGATTAAAAATGAAGATCAATTTTTTTTCAAATAAAATTTTTAGAATCATAAAAATTAATTTTAAAACAAATACGAACAAGTTAACAAAACATATTTTAGAAAAATAAAATTTTTAAGCATAAAATTTGGTTTTTTCTTATCTCTTATCTATAAAACACATAACCTAGATTTTAACAATTTGATTGAATATATAATATAAAAATTAAATTAAAATAATTCACCAAAAGTGTTTTTATTAATTTATTGAGGTGTACCATGTTTGTGTGATTATTTTTTGGGAAACAGATTTCCTTTTTTAAATGGTTTTTATTTTCAATTCAAATTTATTTTTCTTAAAAAAATAATTATGTATACGTGTTCCAACATGATTTTCCATAATTTTGTCATTTTTATTCATATCAATCATTCTAATGTCTAGGTGATTACAACTATATTAAATAATAATATTTTATTTGTATGTCACATTTTATTTATGCTCAATGTTGTCTAGAACACATGCTGAACATATTTTTAATGAAACATAAAATCAGTGTTAAATGTTACATATGATAAAATTGGAGTTCCTTATTACAGAAGAAAAAATCAGTGTTTCTTGTAATGAAAAATATCAAAATGATTAAATAGATTTGAAAAAAATCACAAATTATCGATGTGTAAAATTCTACCCCCTTAAAATTAATTTCACATTTGACTTTATTGACTTTAGTAACAAAATATTGTGATTCATTCCACCTTATTTCAAACGAAGGTTCCCACATAACTTCCATAAGCTAGTGGATTTTCTATAAAAAAATTTCCAAGTGATTTGTATTTTTTTCATATGAAATTCTCTATATGATATAGAATCTATACATGTTATTACACATAAGGAAGAACATTCTCTAGCAGTAAAACCATTGAGATAAGTGAATTTTATGTATTAGGTTCGTACTTCCTTAAGAGAGAAACAAGGAACAATTCATGACCCTAAGAGAGTCTCAGTATAAGAACCATTCAAAATGATATGGTCTTGATTAGATCAATAATTTAAAAGTGGCTGATATATATAAGGAGTAGATTGACTTTCATTATTTTATAGGTAAATTCATAGAAACATTGTAACACCCCAAGCTTCTACGGTACGCTTCTCTTTGGTTAATGTGATAGCGTGTGTTGTACGTAACATCGAGTTCTAACACACCACAACCCATCAAACAAGCCGTTATGAATAGTAATACCTACTTTTTGGAATTATATATATTTTATATTTCAAAATGGACGTCATTTTCGGATTCGGAATATCGAAATTATCCTAAGTTGAATTTTTGGTATTTTTCTGAGAACTTCCAATTTTTATGAATAGTGAAAAATACTTAAAAACAACTTTTTTAATCAAAATAATTTATAGTGATAAATTATACTATTGAGTGTTTTTAAGTATAATTAGAATATTTTTTTACAATTTTATCCAATGGTATTCATTAGAATTAATTTCACTTCGAAATTGGACATAAACAATTATCAATCTTTTGATATATATTGTTTCTTAAAAACACGCTATTTGTTTTGACAGCATGAATTAATTATAAAATTATTTAATGAAACTTATATTTTTGGAATTGTGTAAAATAGACATCATTTTTGAATTCGGAATACCAATTATAGCCTAGGGTGATATTTTGGAATTGTTCTGAAAAATGCATTTTTGATGAATAGTGAAACCAATAAGTGGTAGTTAAAAAACTAAACATTTCATAAAACATAATTTTACCGCTTCTGTGAATGGAATTTCAAAAATCCAAGAGACACGGTTAATATCATGTAGTAAAATTTGGTTCAACGAGATGAAACTAATTTTTGGTGAATAATAACTTTTTACTTTTATTTACCACGGTTAAAAGTAAATAGGGTAATTAAGGGTAAAAATGATATTAATATTACCCTAACACATGTCCTAATTATATTGGACAAGTGTATCTCGACCAAAAACAACCTTAGGAATAAAATATTATCATTTAGGTCCACTTGGATTAGATTAGGACATTTATTATTATTTAATTCAAAGAAGTGTTAAAAGAGTTAAAATCAAATTTTATTTAATAAAAAAAATTTAATCTAGGTTTATACATAAGAAAAATTATATTGTAAATATTCATTAGAAAGCTACAACTATTTCCTACGTAATTATATTTTATTTATATTTTTTAGACATTAAATAATTTAATTTATTTATGACACAATGATGATGCAGTAATTACCATAATAGTGAAAAATTAAAATAATTGATATTATAAATACCCAAATAAATATAATTTGAGACTTTTTATGAATTAAACTTATTTTATAGGTTAATATGACATGATAGTATTGACTTAAGTAACTTTTTTCGAAGTAATAATTCTGTTATAATTTTCCCAAAAATCAATTATTGAATAGTGTCAAAAATGACATAAAATAGTTTTTAAAACAAATATTATATTATTAATTGATTTTAAATTTCTAAAAATATAAGTTTAGTCCAAGAGACTTATATAATGATAGATGTATCATTAATGGACCACTTGGGGGTCTCTTGGATTGATATATAAGTGTATTAACCATATAATATAAAAATACAAAGAGACATTGTAAAAGTGATACTAATTATCTAATAGTTAATACTTAATGATAACGTTAATATAGTAACACAAACCTGTATAAATTCTATTGGATGAATGTTTTTCGACCCATCCCCACCATAAAATTTAAATAATTTACTTTTAAGCCATTAGAAACCGAATATTAATTTATTATAAAATAATATTTCTAGCTTTTCCAAAGGTGCCCCTCACCCCTCTTATAAAAGGGCACTCCCCTTCTCATTAATTCACACCTTAAAATCCTTTTGGATCGTCCAAACTCTACCCAAAAACTCTCTCAACTTCCTTAACTTCATCATAGAGGCCTTACTTTAGTCATAAAGCCAACTTAAGGAGCCCGTTTGATCAAATCAAAAGGAAGAACCCGAAGAAGAGGTAATGATTTCACCACCCTTTTTCAAGTTCCTTTCTTCTTCCACTACTTCATTATTTGTTATTACCATTATAAAATAAAAACACAGGTATGTTATATATAATTTGATGTTATTATAAACATTTTACAACCATATTTCAGTATTATATCCATCCTTTGAATAACATGTCACCATACGTGCGTACGTACTTCTTACTGTCTCCACGTCGTGGTGTAATTGTTATTCAATAAATTATTATTTGGATGGGTATAATAATGATGTGTAATTCATGTAAATAATAAATATAGAATGATAATTATTCTTTATATATGATATACCATCCAATTATATATTATTTTAATATCAAAAGAATGATATTGTCGTTCGTGCGTATGTACGGACTACCGTCTCCACGAACGCGATGAGATTCATTCTCCATCGTATCCATTAATGTCTAAATTATATATGTTGATTAATAATAGTATCTATGGACTTTATATCATTATAGATATGAATAATATACAACCTATCCATGACAAACATGTCTTACATAACAAAACATATAAAAGAAAATGAGTAAGTTAACACCCGAAACAATGATAATACTATGATATTATTAACAAATCATTGTTAAAAGATAATATTTGATACCATATTGATGTATATGATTCTTGTATAATTTAATAACAATTATTTCACCATTATACAGGATTTTAACCTACCCCAAACCAAGGAAAAGTACAAGGTAAGGGTTTATTTCACAATCTCTTCATTATCCGAGGTTGTTTATACGTAATAATCTACTAGGATCTCTTTATCATCCATATCCATGTTTTTTAAAAATGTGTTTCAATAAATTCTTACTATTTTACATAATATGGGTTAATGTAATTTATACACTTGTTTGACTTTTTATAAGATGTTTATAAAGGAATCATTCTGTCATTTTCCAAACACGGTCCTTTTTAACCTTTTCGACAGAATTAAGGTAAGAATGTTTTTAACTTATACGGCGGGTGCGACTATTTTCCATTGAAGCTTCCCTTACAATCATATAATAATATTTTCAAAGAAATTTTTTTATTTTATAAATATATGACTCTTAAATTATTTCAAAATAGAAAGATATATTTCTCTAAAAAGAGTTATGATTTCATCTATGTCAACATCCTTTGATGGAATTTACACTTACTTGAAGTTGATTTATTATAATACCAAACTTCCATATTGTATTGAATGTTTTTTGATATGTTTGATTGTGGATGTGTTATTTTTATCCCATTCATGGTTTATGGATGAAGTATTTACATTTTGTATACTAGTTTTAATACGAATGTTTATGTTATGTTTCAACCTTTTCATATGGAATACATTGGACTTAATATGTGACGGGTGGAGCCCGCTATAGATCCTCGATGCATCGGTAGGTCTCATGAGAAAAACTAGTGTCTTGGCACCAGGCCTTGACAAAATCTTATTTGTAGTCTTGGCACGGGGCCTTGGCTATGTGGTTATGATAGTCTTACATTATGTATTCCATCATTATGAAAGTGGTTATTGATATTGCATGTGATTATTCGATTAGTAGAATATCCATGTGAATAAGTAAATGGCATTATTTCATTTTATTTTTTCCATACTATGTTGAAGTTCAATTTTAAAAGGCTTTTGTTTTAGTTATTCATTGCCTTAATTGTTTATTCTTATTAATGGAAGTTTCCTCTATATTGTAATCTTTACTTGGAATTTGAGCTCACCCCTTTTTCTATGTTTTATTTTTTCCAGGATGTGAAGAAGTAAATTATGAATGACCTGTAGGGATAGTATGAGGGGATATGAGTGTGGACTATGGAGACTATGTTTTTATAGTTTTCATTTTATGATGTAATGTAGACCTTATGAATATATCTAGTGTTTCCAAGGCTACTAAACCAATCGGTCCTTCGAGATTTGATCTTTCTTGTGATCATGCCAATGTTATGTAATAATGCACCGACTCTGGGTAACTGGGGTTGGGGCATTATAGTTGGTATCAGAGGAAGTTTAGTACAAACTTGGAAGCTATATTTAGATAAACTCTAATTAGAGAACATAGACCTAAGATGTACTTTGAGGATTAGTATAGAAGAAATTCCTTGAATTTTGGTATTGTAGAGATTTTGTGAGTTTTACGAGCAATAAATCCCTCTCTGGATACGAGTAGGTAGAGGCGGCTCTAGCACAGATGTACCTAGGGGTAAAAACCGAAAACACCAATTTGAGCTAGACTCGAATGGGAACTGGTGCACGACAACGGGCCTTGCTGATCTATTGGTTATGACACTCCTGGGGGATATGCTTAGGTTAACTCTCATTTTATTTACAAATCATTATAAAGGGTTTTTTGAGTGTATAATTTCTCAAAGAAAACTTTTTTATGATTATGGATTATATCTATATATAGTTCAATTTATGTTAAGTGTTTTATAAGTATGGGATTATGTATTTTATTTCATAAACTGAACTAGTTTATGCCATTGTTTAGAAATGGCGCCTAGTGGAAGAAATGGAAACCGTATCAATGCACACACTCCATGTAGGGATTTCCCTCCTGCTCAAGATAATTATAGTGGACCTGGTGATGCAACCGGTGCCTATCAGCTAATTACCATTCTGGGACAACTCACTCAGGTTATGAATAATAACCTTACCCGTATGGAGCACCTTGATCTGCAGCATGGAGGATCAATGTTAGATCGATTCATGAGGCAACAACCACCAAAGTTCAATGGGAGTACAAATCCCTTAGTAGCTGTGCAATGGATAAATTTTCTAGAGAAAATATTTCCAGCATTGGGGAGTAGTGAAAGGGAAAAAGTTATCATGGAAGTTTACCGCCTCACTAGAGATGCTGATCAGTGGTGGTCATTGATTCAAAACACGAAGGAAGATGATAATGTATCAAATATGTAATGGAGGGAGTTCAAAGATCTGTTTTTAGAAAAATACTTTCCTCGCGACCATCGAGCAGATATGGAAAGGTAATTTCTGAGTCTGAGACAAAAGGAGGATGAGAATGCCACAATGTATGAGGCTAACAGTAGAAGGTTAGCAAGGTATGCTGGAGATTATATACATAACCCAAGAAGTAATATTTATCGTTTCTTTGATGGGTTAAAACCATTTCTCTGTCTAGCATTAGTCTCGCAATCCTTCTCGTTGTACAAAGACATTGTCTCATGTGCGATAAAGACATAAAAGGAATTCTCTAAGTCTTATGACTTTAAAGAAAAGCAAGAGAAGAAGAGATCGACTGTTCAATCTGGGAATTGAAATAAGGGGAAGAAGGGAAAGGTTGAATATCCATCCTTTGGTAAATTTGGGAGGAAACACCCCGGTACTTGCTTAAAGGGAATGACTGTCTGTTACAAGTGTGGTTAAAAAGGCCACCATGCTCATGCTTTCAATGGGAAGAAGGAAGCTACCAATGTTCAGTGCTACAATTGATGGGAGATGAGACATTATGAAAATGAATGTCCTAACCGTCAAGGGAACATACCTCAGAAAAGGCCAAGGGATCAAGTCCAATATTTTTCTATCACTACTACTGAGGTAGAAGCTCCGAATGAAGTTGTGGCAGGTAATTTAATGGTTTCCTCACGTTTAGAAAATGCATTATTTGATTCTAGATCATCGCATTGTTTCATATCTTCCCAGTTTGCTATGAAAATTAGATATTTCCAATTTGATTTAAAGAGGGAGTTGTCAGTTAAAACTCCTAAGGGAAGTATCATTGCAACAAAGTTTTGTGAATCAGTCCCCATTAGAGCACATAAATGTTCTTTATCTGCTGATCTCATCGTCATACCTATGATTGAGTTTGATATAATCCTCGGTATGGATTGGCTTCCGGACTATGATGCGAAGATTTATTGTAAGAAGAAGGAGGTTACAATTTTTGATGATGATGATAAGGAACACCTTATCATTAGAGCAGAATCATCACCACCTAATTCTTGTCTAGATCCACCCCCAGTATCTCAACTAAATTCAATTATTGGGGAGGAAGAGAATGAAATGACTATGGGTGAGGAAAAGAATGTTCAAATAGAGGATGTACCTGTTGTGAAAGAATATGTAGATGTATTTCTGGATGATTTACCTGGACATCCTCTAAAACGAGAAGTTGAGTTTCCATTGATTTATTTCTTGGATCAAGGCCTATATCGAAGACCCCTTATAGAATGGAAACTAGTCAAAGTAAAGAAACAACTAGAGGAATTGAGTAATAAGGGATTTATTCTCTCTAGTGTATCTCCATGGGGAGCCCCTGTTCATTTTGTTAAAAAGAAAGATGGATCTATGAGGTTATGTATCGACTACAGGGAGATCAATGCTATAACAATAAAGAACAAGTATCCCATACCTCGCACTGATGATTTATTTTACCAACTTCATAGAGCTCAATACTTTTCAAAGATTGACCTTTCATCTGGATACAATCAGTTCTCTGTGAAGAAGGAAGACATTCTGAAGACAACATTTCGAACCAGGTATGGGCATTACAAGTTTACAATAATGCCTTTTGGATTGACAAATGTACCCTCTGTATTCATGGATCTGATGAATAGGGTTTTCAAGGAATATCTCGTTGAATTTTTGGTGGTATATATTGATTATATCTTGGTATACTCGAAAAGCTATGAAGATCATGAAAATCACTTGCGCATTATCCTGAAGACTCTAAGAAGACATGATTTATTTTGGAAGTTTAGAAAGTGTAAATTATGGCTTCAGGAGATTTGTTTTCTTGTCTATATTTTCTCTAAAGATGGAATCTCTGTTGATCCTTCTAAGACCAAGGCAATCCAAGAATGTCCAGCACCTATGAGTATAAGTGAGGTATATAGTTTTATTGGTTTAGCAGGTTATTATCGATGTTTCGTGCAGAATTTTTCCCGATTGGATAACCCATTAACGAAGCTCACACGTAAAAGGGTTTAATTTGTTTGGACAAAAGAGTGTGAAGAATGTTTCAATGAATTGAAGAGAATATTAGTCAATTCTCCTATATTGACTCTACCATCAGGGAATAATGGGTTCATTATTTATAGTGATGCATCGAAGAAAGGACTTGGTTGTGTTCTTATGCAAAATGATAGGGTTATTTCCTATGCATCACGATAGTTGAAAATTAATGATCAAAAATATCCTACTCATGATCTCGTGTTAGAAACTGTGATCTTTTATTTGAAGATATGGAGGTACTACCTCTATGGTGAAAAATTGTGAGATTTATACTGATCACAAGAGTTTGAAGTATATTTTCTCACAAAAAGAACTCAACATGAGTCAAAAGAGATGGCTTGAATTACTCAAGGATTATGATTGTACGATACACTACCTCTCGGGGAAAGAAAACAAGGTGGAAGATGCTTTGAGTAGAAAAGATCATGGAGTTTTGAACAATATGAGAATTGAAAGTGATCCAATTTTCATGGACCTAGTGAAAATGGACATGGGAATAACCGGGGAAGGTGAAACATCAATGCTTTTTCAAATGTTTGCCAAACCATCTTACTAGAAAGGATTAAGAGTTCTCAGGCTGATGATGAAGAATTTCAAAAGAAGATTAATGTAGTGAATGATGGGAGATTGACAGACTTTTTGTATGAAGAAGGAATTTTGAAATTCGGGAAGATAATTTGTGTTCCTGATATAACTGATCTAAAAAGGGAATTGCTGGATGATGCTCATATTTCCAATTTCTATATACACCCTGGGATCACCAAAATGTACAGAGATTTGAAGGAACATTTTTGGCTGGACAACAAGAAGGGGGAGATTGCTGATTTTGTGTCAAGATGTATGGTTTGTCAATATGTGAAAGCTGGAAGGCAACAGCCTGGAGGAGTCATGCAACCTCTTCCCATACCTGAGTGGAAATGGGAAAATATTACGATGGACTTTTTCATGGTACTACCAAAGACTCCTAGAAGGAACGATGCAATATGGGTCATTGTTGATCGTCTTACCAAGTAAGGACATTTTCATGATATAAGAGAAGATCTTCCACTGGAACGTCTAGCAAGACTATAAATTGATGAATTTGTGAGACTTCATGGAGTATCCCTATCGATTGTTTCTGATCGTGATCCCCATTTTACTTCAAGATTCTGGAAAATTCATCAGAAAGTCTTGGATACTGAACTTAATTTGAGCACTGCCTACCACCCTCAGACAGACGGACAATCATAACAGACTATTAAAACCTTAGAAGACATGTTGAGATCTTGCTCACTTGACTTTCAGGGTATATGGGATCAATATTTACCTATGGTAGAATTTTCCTACAACAATACCTTCTATTCTAGTATTCAGATGGCACCATATGAAGCGTTATATGGAAAGAGATGTCCCACACGAACCTGTTGGGATGACGTTGGTGAAAGAAAACTTGTAGGTCCTGAATTGGTGGAGGAATCAATGGAAAAGGTGAAGGTAATCCAAAATCACATCAAAGCAGCTCAACGTAGGCAGAAAAGCTATGCCGATAATCGAAGGAAGGATTTGGAATTTCAATTTGGTGATCAAGTTTTCATGAAGGTATCTCAATGGAAGGGAGTCATACATTTTTGTAAGAAAGGTAAATTGAGTCCCAGGTACATCAGACCTTTCGAAATTCTAGAATGAATTGGGGCTATAGCTTGCCGATTGTAATGTCACCAAGTCTCTCCAATGTTCACGATGTGTTCCACGTATCTCTATTGAGGAAATACATGCCTGAACCAACGCATGTACTCACCTATGAGGAATTAGAACTGGAACTCGATCTGTCTTATTGTAAAGAGCCTGAAAAGATTCTTGATACGAGAGAACAAGTGCTGAGAAATCGGACGACACGTCTGGTAAAAGTTTTGTGGAGAAACCATAAGATGAAAGAGGCAACATGGGAACCTGAGGAACTTATGATGAAGAACCACCAGAGTCTTTTCATGCGGTAGTATTCTAGAAATTTCGAGGACGAAATCATTTGAAAGAGGGGATAATGTTACACCCTAAGCTTTTAGGGTACGCTTCTCATTGAATAATGTGATAGCGTGTGTCGTACGCAACATCGAGTTCTAACACACCACAACCAATAAAACTAGCCATTATGAATAGTAATACCTACTTTTCGAAATTATATTTATTTTATATTTCAAAATGGACTTCATTTTTGGATTTGGAATATCGAAATTATCCTAAGATGAATTTTTGGTATTTTTCAGAGAACTTTTAATTTTTTTGAATAGTAAAAAATACTTAAAAACATCTTTTTTAATAAAAATAATTTATTGTGATAAATTATAATATTGAGTGGTTTTTAAGTATAATTAGAATATATTTTTACCATTTTATCCAATGGTGTTCATTAGAATTAATTTGACTTTGAAATTGGACATAAACAATTGTCAATCTTTTGATATATATTGTTTCTTAAAAACACGCTATTCATTTTGAAATTGGGAATTAATTATAAAATTAACTAATTCAACTTATATGTCTGGAATTTTGTAAAATAGACATCATTTTTTGAATTCGGAATATCAATTATAGCTTAGGGTGAAATTTTGGCATTGTTCTGAAAAACTTCAATTTTTGATTAATAGTCAAACCACTAAGTGGTAGTTAAAAAACCGAATTATTCATAAAACTTAATTTTACTGCATCTGTGAATGGAGTTCTGAAAATCTGAGAGACACGGTTAATATCAAGTTGTAAAATTTGGTTCAATGAGAAGAAATTTTTTTTTGCTGAATAGTTACTTTTTACTTTTAATTACCACTGTTAAAACTAAATAGGGTAATTAAGGGTAAAAATGATATTAATATTATCCTAACACATGTTTTAATTCTATTGGACAAGTTTATCTCGACCAAAAACAACCTTAGGAATAAAATATTAACATTTAGGTCCACTTGGATTAGATTAGGATATTTATTATTATTTAATTCAAAGAAGAGTTAAAAGAGTTAAAATCAAAGTTTATTTACAAAATCCTTTTTAATATAGGGTTATACATATGATAAATTACATTTTAAATATTAATTAGAAATCTAAAATTATTTCTTGAATAATTATATTTTATTTAAAATTTTTAGACCTTAAATATTTTAATTTATTGATGACACTATGATGATGCAGTAATTACCATAATAGTGAAAAATTAAAATAATTGATATTATAAATACCCAAATAGATATAATTTTAGACTTTTTATGAATTAAACTAATTTTCTAGGTTAATATGACATGTTAGTATTTACTTAAGTAACTTTTTTCTAAGTAATCATTCTGTTATGATTTTCACCAAAATCAATTATTGAATAGTATCAAAATTAACATAAAAGTTTTTTTAAAACAATTATTATATTATTAATTGATATTAAATTTCAAAAAATCTACAGTTTGGCAAAGAGACTTATATCATGATATGTGTATCATTAGTGGACCACTTGGGGGTATCTTGGATGTATATAGTAAGTTTATTAACCATATAATATTAAAATACAACGAGACATTGTAAAAGTGAAACTAATTAACTAAGAGTTAACACTTAAAGATAATGTTAATATAGTAACCCAAACCTGTATAAATTCTATTTTTTGAGTGGCTATCGACCCATAAACACCTTAAAATTTAAATAATACACTTTGGAGACATTAGAAACCGAATATGAATTTATTATAAAATAATATTTCTAGCTATTCCAAAGGTTCCCCTAACCCCTCTTATAAAAGGGCACTCCCCCTTCTTATTAATTCACACCTTCAAATCCTTTTGGTTCGGCCATACTCTGCCCGAATACTCTCTCAACATCACTCACTCCATCCTCTAGGCCTTCCTTTAGTCAGAAATCCACCTTAAGGAGCCCTTTTGATCAAATCAAAAGGAAGAACCCGAAGAAGAGGTAATGATTTCACCACCCTTTTTCAAGTTCCTTTCTTCTTCCACTTCTTCTTTCATTGTTATTACCATTATAAAATAATAACTCCAGTATATTATATATAATTTGATGTTATTATAATCATTTTACAACCATATTTCAGTATTCTATCCATCCTTTGAATAACATGTCACCATACGTGCGTACGTGCGGCTTACCGTCTCCACATCGTGGTGTAATTGTTATTTAACAAATTATTATTTGGATGGTTATAATAATGATGTGTAATTCCTGTAAATAATAAATATAACATGATAATTATTCTGTATATTTGATATACCATCCAATTATATATTATTTTTATATCAAAATAATGATATTGTCTCTTGTGCGTACGTACGGACTACCGTCTCCACGAACGTGATGAGATTCATTCTCCATCATATCCATTCAAGTCTAAATCTCATTTGATGATTAATAAAAGTATATAAGGAATTGATATCATTCTGGTTATGAATAAGATACAAACTATCAATGACAAGCATGTCTTACGTAACAAAACATATAAAATAAAATGAGTAAGTTAAAACCCGAAATAATGATAATACTATGATATTATTAACAAATAAATGTTAAAAGATCATATATGATATCATATTGATGTATATGATTCTTTTATAATTTAATAACAACTATTTCACCATTATACCGGAGGTTAACCTACCACCAACCAAGGAAAAGTACAAGGAAAGGGTTTATTTCACAATCTCTTCATTATCCGATGTTTTTTATACGTAATAATCTAATGTGACCTCTTTATCATCCACATCCATGTTCTTTAAAAATGTATTTCAAGACATTCTTACAATTTTATAGAATATGGGTTAATTTCATTTATACCCTTTTTTGACTTTTTATACGATGTTTATAAAGGAATCTTTCTGTAATTTTCCAAACAAGGTCCTTTTTAACCTTTTCGACAGAATTAAGGTAAGAATGTTTTATTAACTTATACAGCGGGTGCAGCTATTTTCCGTCGAAGCTTCCCTTACAACATTATAAGAATATTTTCAAAGAAAATGTTTTATTTTATAAATATATGACTCTTAAATGATTTCAAAATAGAAAGACATATTTCTCTAAAAAGAGTTTTTATTTCATCTATGTCAACATCCTTTGATGGAATTTACACTTATTTGAAGTTGATTTATTATGATAAAAAACATCTATATTGTATTGGAGCCTGCTATAGCTCCTCGATGCATCGGTAGGACTCATGAAACAAACTATTGTCTTGGCACAAGCCCTTGACATAATCTTATTTGTAGTCTTGGCACGAGGCCTTGGCTATGTGGTTATATTAGTCTGGAATTATGCATTCCATCATTATGAAAGTGGTTATTCATATTGCATGTGATTATTTGATTAGTAGAATATCCATGTGAATAAGTAAATGGAATTATTTAATTTTATTTTTCCATACTATGTTGAATTTCAAGTTTAAAAGGCTTTTGTTTTAGTTATACATTGCCTTAAATTTTTATTCTTATTTATGGATGTTTCTACTATATTGTTATCCTTACTGAGAATTTGAGCCCACCCCTTTTCTATGTTTTATTTTTCCCAGGATGTGAAGAAGTAAATTATGAATGTCCTGCAGGGATAGTATGAGGGGATATGAGTGTGGACTATGGAGACTATGTTGTTGTAGGTTTCATTTTATGATGTAATTTAATCCTTATGAATATATCTAGTGTTTCCAAGGATACTAAACCAATCGGTCTTTCGAGATTTGATCTTTTTTGTGATCATGCCAATTTTATGTAAAAATGCACCGACTCCGGGTAACTGGGGTCGGGGCGTTACAAACCCCTACTCAGAAACATCAAATTATAGATCGCATTGATGATTATTATCATAATGTTTCTGAAAATTTACCTTTATCTGCTTCTAAATTTATCTATCATTATTTTTAATTTCATCAGCTCGATCAGTTCAAAATATCCTTCTTTCTGTAAATTCATTCTAGTACATTTGAGTTCTACACATATATCCATAAAGGGATTCATGAAGAGACATTCGATTTCCCAAATGGATGATATTTTTATCAGGAAACAAAAATTTAGGAAGTTGTTGATCCTAACAGCCTTTGAGACCTATTTAACATGATCTTAACATACCCTCTAGAGTTTGAATTGTTCTCTCAGACTGAACATTTGTATGAGGATGAAATGAAAGCTGAAACTCATCTTAATATCAAGATGTTGTGTAATAATTAAACTAAACATGGATGTATAATTTTTATCTAGATCATATACATTTATAGTTCATACTCCATGGAGCCATACAACTTCCTTAATTTATAATATTGAAATCATATCTAAATATAAATATTCTTTGATAGTAACAATGTGTGTTGACTTCATAAGGTAATTGAATAAAACACATAGTTACCACAACGTAAAATATAATCGAATCCCTAAAATTTACCAGTACCATTAATCTTATTTCCACAAAGTATAAATTCAATCCACTTCAAATAAATTTTTCACTAAAACATATAAAAATCCAAAAAGGATATATATCCCAAAATATCTCTTAAAATATTTGTAATCAAGATAAAATACCATCATATAAAACCTCAAAATTGGAGTTAATGACATTGAACATATGGTTAACCTTTGACTCATAAATTGATGATAGTATCCATAGCTATTATGTTAATATTATATAGATACATATACAACTAAACAAGTTAATTCACCAAATATTCCTTATATAATCTCTTATCTTATACCAAAAAATTTTGTCTAGGAGCTTGGGATCATCCTTGTACTTATAAAATATTGAATGATATTTCATTATTCTTAAATCAAAGTAGAGGGAGATAATCTTATGAAATTTCACTGAAGTATGAAAAAATGATTTTAATTGGGGTCATTCATACAAAATCAAAAAATAAGATCCCAAATAAGGAGGGAGGGATATTTGTTTCTTAATTATCCTGATTCAATTCATCGATTTTTATTTCATTATAATTCAATTTTTCCTTGGTCATTACATTATTTTGTGTCTTATCATACTCATTATCCCCTATATTGGGTCATTAATACTCATAATACCCAAACGCCTCTCATTTGAATCACTAGAGTGTGGGTGGTGCATTATGTTGAGATATATCTCCATTAATTTATTTATTGTCTTTTTCACAGTTTTGTTATGTTCTATTTCTTAAAATATATGATTCCCCATCACAAAAAAAACAATTTTATTCCTTTCAATCACTCACCTATAAACTCATTCCCATAGTATTGGAAGGTAGGAGTTTGAAATTTTTTTATCCTTCTATGTGACATATCATTTGATCTTCCATGAAAAACAATATTCCTTTTATTATCACCGACTTCGATAGGGTTTCTAGATTTATTTTACAGTTTTAGTTGTCATCGGTCAATTCCTTTGTAGACTCTAATTCTCCTTATGAATAATTCCTTTTGGACATTTGTAATGCCCCAACCCCTCTAGATTGGATCTTGTGCATTACTAATTACATTGGAATGATTACAAGGAATCAAATCCTAAAAGAATAAGTATTTTAATAGTCTTGAAGAAACTTGATACATACATATAACTCATATTACATTCGTAATGTTAACAAAATACAACAAATAATATTAACTGAAAGACTGAATCCATGATAACTCAATAAATAGCCTCCTCTTCATAAGCTGTTGAAGCTAAACAAATTAAAGGGGTGAGTTCAAATGATCAGTAAGGGTTAAAAATAGTGGAAGCAAAAATCAATAATAACTGAATCATAAACAATTAGGCTTATTCAATTTAGCATGGTGAACAAATGAAATTCATGCACCTTCAATAAACTGAGAATGAAACTACATTCATTGGTTTTTAGATAGTGAAAAACTCATTGATAGTAATAACTAAAAATTAATAAAGAAAATTTTTATTAATTTGACATCATGTATCTGGCACATGATACCAAAATACCATCAGAACTGTCTATGTTTGTGGTTAGAAACCTGTCTGATTTTTTGGAAACAGACTCGAAGGGTTTGTCGCCAACAAATTTGTCTCATGAGATCTACCGATGAATCGAGGGGCTACAATGAGCCCCACCCACTATTACATGTACAAATCATTCCTTATACATATATTTAATACAAGTAAAATATTTCTTCTAAATATCCTAACATAATTGAGGATATGGATTAATAAATGGATATTGACATATATAAAGATACTTTTAAATGAGACCATTGAAAAATTATTGAGGAAATAATCATTAAACATTCTAAAGTGTCCCATACCACCTTGAAAAATTAAAATCATAATACTATAGAATATATTTAGAATAATGAGACTCCTGATATGATATACCAAATGGAAGTACATACACCACAAGAATTAAAGAAGCGGGGAAGAAGGTATCTCAAAAAGTTAAAGTATGAGGTGAAAAAGACATTTTACTTAGAAAAGAAGAGTTCTTTTGGTAAATCTTTTGAATTTTATATAAATCTATTTTTAAACGTTTATATCCCCAAAATAAATTTTATGGACATTTATATTACATTTGAGGCACAAATGATGTCCTACAGAAGTTAAATCCTATAAAACTGATTTTAAAGAAGCTTTAGAATTAAAACATTTTACGGTGGTTTGTTGAATTCATTAAAGATATTTTAACATGCAAAGGAATGTTTTATTTCATAAAACTATAAATGAAACAAAATAAAATTTTAAATATGTGATTTAAAAAGATAATCATGGCTTAAAACATATTATATAGTGAACATCAAAATAGTTATAAATTTTAGAAGTTTCCTGAATTAAGCTTTCATTTCAGAAGAATTTTTAAATGATTATTTGAAACATGTAACTTCCCCAAAAATAAAGAAGTATTCTGATTGATAAAAATTTATTGGACATTAAAAAATTCTTTATGAGGAGTACATAAGAATAAATAATAATTTCATTGAGGTGAATATAGAAGAGGAGAAACCCATATGAAAATGGGGGTTTGGGTGGAAAACCTCTCAGTTTATAATCAATCTATTCGAACAACCCAAAATTAAGAATCATAAAATGATAAATTGAATACCATTATAATAAATAAATTCATGATATTAATCATCAATGGGAGGAATACATACAACCTACGCAAGTAATAATAGCGAATATAGAAAATCTCACAAAAATGGATGTGAGATGATGAAACCCTGTACCTTAAGTCCAAATGTGTTCCATTCATGAACTTATAGTTTTTGAATATTAAATTATACAAATTAATAAATAAATTAATAACATATTAGTAATGTATTTAGTTTATCATAATTATGTTTTTTTCATTTATGTCCTTATTGATAAGTTATAATATCAAATTTCGTCATTCTGAGGTGTCCGATTTCTTTATTTTCATAACCAGTTCAGTTGCTCTTAAGTAGTGGAGTTCATGTGTAATGGATATAAAAATCCATAATTGAAATTAAATAATATTTATGAACATCCATATGTGTTAATGTATATCATTTGGTTTACATGTAATGACGATGAATCATTAGATGAAATAATAATGACATTCACTTAGATTATTTTAGCGGTATTTTGAATATTAGGAACTAGTTTGGTCATATGAATTAATATTATGCACATATACTGGTTATTTAATATTAATTAGGTAATAATAAATATATTACAGTCTTCTTAAACCATTAAAATAGTATTATGACTAGTAATGAAGGAGAAAATGAAGAATGAAACTTCGTTATCAACGAAGGTTTTAAATTGGAACCTCATGGATGTTGATTTTATTTATAAAAATATAAGAGAGAGAGTATAATATTGATAATGGTTATATCAATAACATGATATAATTAATGTATATATATGATACTGGAGTTATCATGGTAATTTGTATAGAGTAGTTGAGGATAGAAAAAGAAAATAAACGAACATGAAAATAAAAGAAAAGCTGGGAGATCCCTTATGAAAATTCACAGCCTAACGAAATATCTTAAAACTTCATAAAATAAATTGATGAGAGAAAATAGGGTATATAATAATATGGAAATAAAATTTACATAAATATTAATTCATAATATCAGACCCTAAAATATGATAATGGAAATTCAAAGTGATAACATAAAAGAAGTGTTGAATAAAAGAGGAGGGTGAGAGGTTCCCTTACCTTGATGAGTAACTCCTAGAAGTTGACAGTTGGGACCATGGGGGATTAATGAAACATTTGTAGGACTCTTAGGGAGGTAAAATATAAAAAGATTTTGTGATAAGGGATTTTTAATGGAATATAACAAATGTATGATTCAATATTTATAGAAAAGGGAGGGAGTTTTTTAATAATTTCAAAGGGACACGTCATTAGCATTTTTTGAAAAACCACGGGATTGACCAAGATATTTTCCCATGGTTTCATCCACATGGGACACATAATTTCATTTGATACTGTACAAAAGTTGATGAGCCTTTTATTTTAATTATTAAGTCATTATGTTGTCATTAAACTACTGAAAACTCAGAACGATATTTTTACTATTCACACAAAATACTAGTATTTTAGAAAAATACCAAAAATTCACCTGAACCATTTTTCTTTTTTTATAATCCAAAAACGAAATCCATTTTTTGAGAATAATTTTATAAATAATTTTAATATACTTTTTTAAGAAAAATTATAATTTATAGAAAAAAGGACACTTTAATACTTCAACTGATTTTATAAGAGCTAGAAAAATTAATCATGGTCCTATAAAATTATCTTATAATCATAAGACAATAAAGTAAAAAATTTGGGATTACATTTAATGAAAATAAATTTCCATTTAAAATTATTAAATTAATCAGAAAATAGTAATATAATATATTTTTCATAAAAAAATACCAATACTTATACTATAATCATTTTTTTCACTTTTAAGATGTCTAAATCGTATTTATACATTAATGTCGAAGTTTCTATTTTTTATATTTTTTAATAATCACTACTATTCATTACTATAAATAAGGGTCTATCACTATTCATAAGGGTATTTTTCTATTTACCAAAAATTAAGATTGTCTTATTAGACTCAAAATATTTTACTGAACGCAACTGTGTATGTCAGTTTTTCAAATATCAAATAAAAGTGGTGGAGAATTTATGTTCACTTGACTTGGTTATGATGAAGTGGTCTTTTTTAGAGACTCAATGATTCATGCATTCTATAATAAATCTATTCGTAATTTATTGGGGTGTTACATAATCCCCTTATTACAAAAAATTCATCCTCAAAATTCTTAATTGAACTTCAAAAGTCAATGGTTAATACATGAAAATTACTATGTGGAAAAACTACATCAAGAATATAGTTAAAATATTAAATTAATAAGTGGAAATTGAAAATAATCGGTTACTACAAAACAATGCATTCTAATTGGAAAACATAGTCATGGAAGAATAACTAAACCATCATATAGCGACATTAAATACTAAAACCCATACCCTGATAATCTTAATCCATTTTGAAAATTGTTAAAAAATTACAAAATATAATTATTCAACACATTATAATGAATGCCTCTAAATTTCCAAGAAGAACATATCGTTAACCCTTTATCCACCAGAATTAGCTCTAAAATTCACATTCCAAACGTGTCAACAACATCATCTTGTATCCTCTTGAAATATGGTAATAACATGAATTACCATAAAAACCATATTGAAAACCTGAATTCCTTTGTATTACATATATAAGATACATGTTATTGGATATAGTTCCTAAATCCAAATGTGTTTTAAACTACATAGATGATAGCATTGACCACTTCTAGATAAGTCAATAATCAGTTCCAATGTAGTCTATACTTATCAGAATCAATCCTTTCTTCATCATTATCTCAACATGATATATATATATATATATTACGGGTGGTCTTTCCCCCGATCACGAGTTTTCTAAAATGCTTAACTTTCTAATGAATCACTTTTCCTTTTTACCATTCACCATATGGCCTCAAATCCTTAATGAAATATTACTCCAGTACAATCCTTATAAATATCATATTATTCTTACAACCAGTACAATACTAAAAAAATATTCAAATGACATGATTACTGACAAGGAATATTAATCATTCTACTTAATCTCCGGTAGCATCATAACTTGATCATTATCAAAAATCATCATGTGGTGTATATTCCTTTGACAATTGGGATATTGATTCACATAGTGTCTCATCTCCTTCCAGTCAAAAAATATTACATTGGAAACCATTTTTTACACTTGAAATCATGAACATGGAGTCCTTTTTCTCCACACTTATAGAAAACTCCCATTCCCTTCAATCATTTCCCATGGTGATTCTTTCCACAATTTTCACATGTGGGAAAAATATTCTTTCTCTTATTCCCATTAAATCTATATTTCTCTACCATCCTCTCATTCTTTTTATTCCCTTAAAATCCATAGGAATCAAGAAATTAATTACATACCCTATTAAAAAATTATATTATTTCTTCATATGTTGAGGATACATGGGATACAATCTTCTTTTGAAAATATTGATTAATACCATTGGAGATATGATCCTTCTTATGCATCACATCCGGTGCATTGGGGTAGTTTTTATTTCTTCTTCTTGGTGACATTTACAATTAATTTCCATATTATATATTATCTCATAAAATTATGAACTCTCTAAAAATTTAAACATGGTATAGATAATAACATAATTTAAGCATCGAAAATCCTAGAACCATATTATTTGGGCACTTTGTGGCATAAATCCTTCATAATGATTGGTAAAAAATGTAATTTTTTCTAAGAATATCCCCAATGAGTTTCAATCCAAGAGTGTAGCATGGCCCGTTGTCGTGTTCCAGGATACCCTAGGTCAATCCCAAAACTCCTTATTAATGTTTTCACTCCTAGGTATATCTGTTCCAGAGCTAACTCTACTTATTTGGATCTAGACAGGTATATATTTTCTAGAAAGATCCACATATTATATTCCTTACCAAAATTATAGGATGTTATTTTTTATTTATACTCATATAACATATTAGGGATTTGTTCACTAACTTATGTTTTCTAAATCTAGTTCTAAAGGTTTCTACTAAAGATCATATGATACCAACTGTAATGCCCCGACCCCTATAGACCGGAGCCGGTGCATTACTAATTATATTGGAATGATTACAAGTAATAAAATCCCGAAGAACCGAGTAGTATAGTTGTTTTGAAGAAACAAGATACATTCATGTAAGTCATATTACAATGGGAAACGTAGCAAGATACAACACATAACAAAAACTAAATGACTACATCCATGAGAACTCAATAAATGGTCTCCTCTTCATAACCTATTGAAGGTAATCAAATGAAAATGGTGAGGTAAAATTCTCAGTAAGGGTTAAAAATAGAGGAAGCATGAGTAAATAATAACATAATAATAAAAAATTAAGCATAGTCAATATGTCATGTTAAATAAATGAAAAACACATGCCTTTAATAATCTGAGAATGAAACTACATCCATATGTTTTGTTAGAGTGAAAAACTCAGGGATTGTGATAACTAAAAATGAATAAAGATAATGATTATAAATTTTATGTCATGTATCTATCACAAGATACCAAAATACCACCAAAATAGTTTATGTTTATGGGTATAAACCCATCAGACTTTTTGGAATCAAACTCGAAAGGTTTGTCACCAACTGATTTGTCTCATTAGACATGTCGATGTATCAGGGGGCTATAGCGGGCCCCAAATACAACTTCATGTCCAAATCATTATTTATACATAGGTTTAACAAAAGAACATTATTTCTTCTCAATATCCATATTTACTTGAGGATATGGATTCATCAACGGTTGTTGAGATAAATAAAGATACTTTTAAATGAGACCATTGAAAATTTCATGAGGAAATAATCCATAAACATTCCAAAGTGTCCCAAACCACCTTGAAATATTCAAATAATAATCCTTTAGAATATATTGGGAATAATGAGACTCATGATATGATATACAAAATGGAAATACATACACCACAAGAACGAAATAAGTGGTAAACAAGGCATATATCTCAAAAAGATGAAGTGTAAGGAGAAAAATCCATTTTATATTGGAATAAAGAGTTCTTTTGGTAAATTATTTTTCTTTTCTAAAAATATGGTTTTAAACATTAATATAATGGAAAATAAATGTTAATGACATTAAGAATACATTTGAGGAGTAAATGATGTCTTACTAAAGTGAAATCATGTAAAAAGTGATTTTAAATAAGCATTAGAATTAAAACATTTTAGAGTTGTTTAAGGAATTCATTAAATATATTTTAAAGTGAAATAGTATATTTTATTTCACAAAAATAGAAAATAACCAAAATAAAATTTAAAATGTTCTATTTAAAAAGATAATCAAGGGTTAGAATAGATTATAGAGTGAACGTCAAAATATGTACAAATTTTAGAAGTTCCTTGAATCAAGCTTGCATTTCAGAAATGTTTTTGATAGATTATTTTAAAAAGGTGTCTTCCCAAAAAATAAAGAATTATTAGATTGGTACACATATATAGTACATTATCAAAGAAATTATGAGTAGTAAATAATAATAGATAATAATTTCATTTAGGTGAATATAGAATAAGAGCTACCCGAATGAAAATTTAGTTTGGGTGGAAAACCTCCATCACTTTGTAATTAATCGATTTGAACGCACCAAAAATAAGAATCATGAAAAGATAAATTTAATACCATGATAAAAAATACATTCATGATATGAATAATCAAGGGTCAGTATACATACAACATACACAAGTAATAGTAGTGAATACGAAAAATCTCACAAAAATGTATGTGAGATGAAGAAACCCCTTACCTTAAGTCTGAATGTGTTCCGCTCCTGAACTTACGATCCCCGATTATGAAATTATACTTAATAATAACATAATTGAGAACCTATTATACATTTATTTACTTTATTATAATTCATTTTAATTTATTTATTCCTATATTGATAAGTTAAAATATCAAATTCCGTCATTCCAATGTGTTCGTTTTCATTATTTTCAAAACTGGTTGACTTGCTCTTAAGTAGTAAAGTTCATGTGGAGTTTATGTAAATATCCAGAATTGTTATTTTATAATATTTATGAGCATTAATAAGTATTAGTGGTAATTAATATTATTATGTTTACATGTAATGAAGAGGAATCATTAGATGAAATATTAATGACATTCGCTTATATTATTTTAGAGGTATTTTGATTATTAGAAACTAGTTTTGTCATGTGATTTAATATTTTGTTCACATACTATTTCCTGAATGTTAACTAGGTTATAATAAATATATTTTTTTCTAGTTCAACCATAAAAATGGTTCCATGACTAGTAATAAAGGAGAAAATGAATATTGAATCTTCATCATCCATGAAGATTATAAATTGGAACCTCATGGACGTTGATTTCATTTTTAAAAAATAAAAGGGAGGTAATAAGAATATTGAGGATGGTTATTCCATTTTCATGATATAATTATAGTACATAAATGATACTAGAGTTATCATGGTCATTTTTACAGAAGAGGTTAGGACAAAAAAAGTAAAGAGTTGAACATGAAATGTAAAGAAAAGTTGGGAGATCCCTTATGAAAATTCGGCAGCCTAAGGACGTCGCTTAAAATTTCATATAATGAATTTATGAGAGAAAAAAGGGTATCTCATCATATGGAAATAAAATTTTCATTAATGGAAATACATAATATCAAAACCCAATATATGAGAATGTAAATTCAAAGAGATAACATAAAATAAGTGTTGAATAAAAGAGGAGGGTGAAAGGTTCCCTTACATTGTTGAGTAACTCCTAGAACATGAAAGTTCGGAACTTGGGGGCTTGAGGAAACCTTGAGAGGAATTATAGGGTTGTAAAACCCCCAGATATTAGAATATTAGGGATTTGGAATGAATGAAAATGAATGGATTAGTGGGTATTTATTAAAAATAGAGAGAGTTTTAATAATTTCAAATGGAAACCTCATTTGTTGTTTTGGAAAAACCATGCGCTTTCCAGGGTGTTTGCACAATTTTTTAGCCACTTGGGACACCTAATGTCATTAGTTACTATAAAATAGTCTACCAAACTTTTATTTTAATTTTTATTTCATTATGATATCATTAAATTATCGAAAACTCAAAACGGTATTTTCACTATTCAAGCAAAATTCATGTATTTCTGAAAAATCCCAAAAAATTTAACCTAACCATTTTTCATTGTTTATAATTTAAAAATGAAATAAATTGCTCAAAAATAATTTTCTAAAAATTATTAATTTTGTTTTGAAATAAAATCATAATTTATTCCAAAAAAGACACTTTAAAACTACAACTCGTTTTACAAGACCTTGAGAAATTAATCAAGGTCCAGTAAAATTATCTTATAATCATAATAAAATAAAGTAAAAATTTGTGGTTACATTCTATGAAAATAAATTTCTATTTTAAAATATTAAATTAATCAGAAAATTGTCATTTATATATTTATGTCATACAAAAATACCAATACTTATACTATGCTTGTTTTTTCACTTTTAAATGTCTAAATCATATTTATACCTTCCTGGGTGAAGTTTATATTTTTTATAAGATTTACTATTCATTACTATTAAAAAGGGACGTTCACTATTCATAAGGGTATGTCGATATTCAGCAAAAATTAAATTTGTCTTATTAAACTCTAAATATCACACTGAACGCAACCGTGTATCAAAATATTTCAATTTTCAAAAAACAGAGGTTGAAAAATTTAGTTTACATGACTAGGTTATAACAAAGTTTTATTTTGTTAGAGACATAGTGTTTCATGCATTCTATAAAAAACTATTTGTAAATTCTTGAGGTGTTACAATATTTGTTTTTAATCCACTAAATAATCAGCTAACGATAATTTTAGGCTAAATGATAATACGAAAATATTACCACAACATTCTTGTAAAAGTTTATTCATAGGTACCAAAAAGATCATTATCTTTCATCTTATTCTCGATGAATTTTTCCTTCTTTTTTATACAATGAATATGTGTAAGGTTCTTATTTAAAAATAATATTTTAATGTTAGCCCATTCCATAGAGTAAATTTCATATAGTTGACACATATTCTTTATAATATTCCTTCATTGATACTCTTATCCTTCCAAATGATAGTATTTCAAAATGAATTTTTCATGATATGAACACTACAGAATGGAAAATATCTTTTTTAGTGGTATTAATTAATTTCTCATCAAACTGTGGATCAATATAACCACTAAAAGTAGTTGTATGTTACACAATGAATGAATCAACACAATGTTGTTCCATATATTTATTATTTGGAAGTTCATCATGATTCATATCATAAGAATGTTGTTTGAACATAACAGTAGTACTTCTCATTCTAAATCCCATAAATTTGGATTTCTTAAGAGAAAAATAATTTCATTGATCATTACCCACAACATTAAAATGGTTAAATTTGGTTTCATAAATTTAATGAAACAAAAAAATAATATGTGAGCAACACTAACCATATTTTAAAACAACGTAACCAAGAAAATTCATTAATATGATGTCTAAACCATGTATCATTTATTTCAATATATGACTCCATAGGTCTAAACAGGGCCATTCTTGGGCATTATTCAAATCCTTCAGGATGGATCATAAATAGTTTTTCAGTTTTCAAAACATATCATAGAGGTGATTCAAATAAGGTGAGAAGAAAGGGCTTTTGTCATATTATTGGTGATGATTGATTGTAGATCAATTTCCCCTTTTAAATGATATTACCTCTAGGTACCTCTATACCAGATCCAAAGACACATTTAGTATCCGAACATGGATTTAATTTCGTATAATCCACTCTCTTTATCCTCTTCCAAAACTGTAACATCCCAGGTAAATAAAGAATAATACATTTTCATATTTATTAATATTTTAGAATTAAATATTAATTTTACATTAAAAGGGTTTCTATGTTCGATAGCGTACTCGATACGCAACAATGAGTTTCTTTGAAAACATACATTGTACACTAGTAATATAATACTATTATTTTAAATGGTTGTTAACACATAGCCTTTATATTGGAGGGAATGAATAGAAATAAGTAAAATATGACTATATATTTTTGTTAAATGTTTTTACATTTATCCAATAAAGGATAAAGGCTTAAAGTACGAAAAGAATTCAATTTTAGGCATATATACTCTAATTTTCACTAAAGGCCGACTTATTGCCTTTTCATGGAAAACCATCTATAAATATAGTTTTGGTCACTCTTATAATTTCTATTGCACCAAATAAAACTATTTTTTAGAATCAGGACATCAAAATTTACTTTGTGTAAATTTTTTGTATTTTTCCGATATAGTTCATTTTTTAATGAATAGTGAAAAATGTTTTATTTTAATTCAAAACCACTTTTTAATATAATTTATTTATATGATTATATTATATTTTGAGTTTTTTAAAGTAAAATTAGAGTATATTTTTACCATTTAATCCAATTTTGGTCGTTGGAATTAATTTCACTTTGAAATCGGACTTAAACTAGTGTCATTCTTTTGATACTTTTTGTTTCATAAAAACATGTTATTTGTTTTGATAGCAGGAATTAATTATTTAATTTATTAATTCAACTTATATGTTTTAAATTTTGTAAAATATACATCATTTTTGAATTCGGAATATCAAATATAGCTTAGGGTGAAGTTTTGGTATTTTTCCGAAAAACTTCAATTTTTGATTAATAGTGAAACCACTAAGTGGTACTTAAAAAATAGATTTTTCGTATAAATGAAACTTTACCACTTCTGTGTTTTGAATTTCAATAATCCGACATATATGGTTGTCATTAAGAAGTAAAATGTGGTTCAATGGGATTAAAATAATTTTTTGGTGAATAGTAGCTTTTATGTTTTTAATCGCGATTAGAGATAATTAGTGTAATTTAAGGTAAAAATAATGTTTTAACAATATGAAATGACCTAGAAACATGTCCTAACATTATTGGATGTGTCATTGACGACCAATTAATTCCATGGGTCAACTTGGGGACCCCATGGAGCCACTTTGGTTGGAAAATGACATTAATATCTTTTTATTTAATGTTAAAATAAAAATGTCACAAACATGAGTTGTTTTACTACATAAAATTTTAAATGGGGTTATACGAGTCATATTTTTTACTATAAATATTAATTAAAAAGATAAAAAGATTTCCTACATCATGATATTTTTTTTAATAATTTTTAGACATTAAATAAATTAAATTATTTATGACACTATGATGATGCAGCGATTACCTAGTTATTTAACGATTTAAATAAAATGAAACGATAATGTAAAATATGAGACCTACACATGTCAAAACCCTATTGGATGGGTGTATTTAGAACCATTATCACCTTATACTCTAAATATATAGTTTTGGGACCCTTTTTTTCCGAAAATAATTTTATAATAAAGTAACTTTTCTTAACTTTCCAAGAGTGCCCCTCCTCTCCTCTTATAAAAGGCCCCCACATCTACCTCCTTACCCACACCTCTCAAGCCTTTGGTTCGGCCAAGATCTGCTCTTTTTGTCTCTCCACATCCCTCTCTTACTCATAGAAGTCTAAATTTGGGCAGAAGTCTTCCCAAGGAAGCCTTTGAGCTCAAATCAAAAAGAGTTACCCGATTTAAAGGTAGTGTCTTCTCTTGTGTTCTTTTGTTTAATTTTTCTTCTCCAACCCCATAAACACTATTTTTAACTTCTTTTTTATCAAATACAGTATCTTAAATATACTAGGATGTTTTTATAAGATGGAATCGGGCTACACATACATAGACCATCATCTAATGGTTAATGAACATATTGTTTCTGTGGATGGAAAATTTCTGCGTCACGAAACGATAATTGTTCAAAACTCATATAACACCTTCAAAGGTGGCCATTAAGATGAAAATATATTTATATATGATATATAATATGTTTATGTTTTCCTTAAGCTTCTGTATATTTCATTTAATTTATATATTTATGGTTTCCATTATGGGTAAACACGATATCTTCATTTTAGGAAGTGCGGACTATGCCCCCTCAATGTGATTTGATTCGTTAATGCCATATGTGGGACGTATAAAGTATGGATTTAAAGTTATTATATATGATGTTATACTGGAATTATAATATACCTTAAATTCATTATTATTTCTTTCCATTAAAGTATGAGATAGAAATGAAAGTAGCGTTCTTGCGTACGTACGGCTTACCGTCTCCATGAACGGTGCATTTCATTTATTATCCCCAAATGTAATGTACTATTATAAGTACATATATATAATAGATATATATGATGTATGTTACGTCTAAATGATTAATATAATTATGGACTTGAAATATATATCTCTCTCATTTAGTTTTAATTCCATTAATATGACATAGAAATGAAAGTATCGTTCATGCGTACGTACGACTTACTATCTCCATGAATGGTGCATTTCATTTCTTAACTCTAAATGATTATTTAATATTATAAATACATGTACATGCTGGATATATATGTTATATATGATATCCAAATCATGAATATCATTCTGGATATAATGAACCTTTGACCACATGAATGACATGTAATTGTAAGAAGTCCACTTTCAACTTAAGAACCAAATATCGACAAACCAAACATTATATACTTAAATGATTACATAATGAATATAACATGGTAATAAGTGATATAAAAGGAATAATTAACTTGAAAAAGGTTACTAAGAAAGTAGAAATTAACTCAAGTTTATTATTCAGGATATTAAAGAACGATCGAGTCAAGTAGGGCCCGAGGTAAGGGACTTCGTCTCAATCTCCTTTCACTGAGGAATATTTTGTTTTATACACAAATTTCAATTATATGGTGAATAAACCCCTTTGAATTTTAATTTTATACAAAAAGAATATTTTTCTACGAAGCGTTTTACAAAACGACAAAAAGGAATGTTTCTTTTAACATACGCGGTGACAATGACCTTTTCCGCCGCCGCGAGTATTATTTGGTCTTTGGCTTCCTCAACAAGCCATAATGTTTTTAAAATGAAATAAATACCATATACTCTTTTATGTATTTTGGTATTGAAAATAGTTTTTATAATGGATTTTTTATATATTGTGATCAATGTGTGGAAATGTTTTCTTTCCATTATATTTCTTTTATGTCTTATGATTTTATAATGGTACTTGGACATTTGATAGGTGGTTACGTGATAAACCATATGACGGGTCGTGTTGTGAATACCAGGACGGGTGGTTACATTATAACCTCTAATGCATTGGGTATGGAAGTCGGCCGTATGGCTATTCCATTAAGTGATATGTGTGGAAGTCGACCGTATGGTTATTCCATTTAAGTATGTTTATGTACCAACTTACCTTTATATGTTATGTGATCTTTATATGGGTTTTATGGTATCATTTTTGTTAAAAAAGGGTATGTAATGATCTTTTATTCATTGAAGAGTCTTTACTACTTCATAAAGGTGAAAAGTCTTACTTTGATTAAGTATACATGGTTTACTTGTTATTTTGAAAAACTAACAGTTTTCATTCATTGTGTATCCCTAACTGAGCTTTTTATGCTCACCCTAAGCTTTATTGAAATGTTTTTCACATGGATTAATGTGGAATAGGGTCAAAGATGGGATCAAGGGAAAGTCATTCTATCTAAAACATGGAACTAGAGATGTTTCTTTTTAAGAGTTTTTATTTTAGGGAAACTTAGTAGAAGTTTCTACTTTGTAATCTTTTGAGATGTAATAGTTATGTCCTAATTCCCTAAAACTATAAACCTAAAAGGATCCTCAATGTGAATTATTCATTTAATTCAATATTAATTAAGGTTTAAGGATGGGGCCTTATATTTGGTATCAAAGGTTGTTTTAGATAACTTTTGGAGTTAGAATTCTATTAAATGATTATCCAAAAATATTTTTTTTGAAATGATATAGCATTTGAAGATTATCGTGTTGCTTCATCTAAGACATTTTTGTTCAGAATGGTTTTCCGTAGAGGAAATAGGGAAGCAGTGATAAGAAGGCATACAGAAGGAAATAACCTTCCGAATCAGCATCTTGAGATGGTCGGAATTGGAACTGAATAGTTTGTTGTAGTAATGGCGCAGTTGACTCAAGCAATAAATGGTGGTGGTATACATGCACGAGATCAGCCAGATCAACCACAGAGGAACATGTCTGTGGTGGAAGATTTCATGAGGCAACATCCCCCATCATTCAGAGGATCATCTGACCTTGTGCTAGCTGAAGGGTGGATTAAAGCACTGGAGAAATTTTTTGATGTCATGGGGTGTTCAAACAGTCAAAAGTTTAGTCTTACTATTTACCGTTTGGAGGGTGAGGCAGATCAGTGGTGGTTGATGGTTAAAAATACCAGGGATGCTGATTAGATTGATGCTCTCGAATGGGATGAATTCAATGGTATGTTTCTTGAGAAGTATTTTCCTAAGGCGGTTCGGCTTAGGATGGAAAAACAATTCCTGGAGTTGAGGCAAGAGGAAGACTCAATGGCTTCCAATGAATAAAGGATCACTCGATTGGAAAGGTATTCTCCAAATTTTATCTGAGACCGTGATAGTAAAATCAATCATTTTTTCTTAGGAATAAAGCCAAAATATAAAAGGGCATTGGATTCTCGTGAGTTTAAAAGTTATGAAATGCTTGTTCGATGTGATGAGAAGGTGGAAATGGAGTTTGCTGATGATCAAGTGTTCTATAACAACCAGCATAAGAAGAGACCGAGGTGGCAGGAGAATGGAAAGAATTATTCAAAAAGTTCTAATGGTAATAAAACTAAGATTCCAGTTTGTGATAAATGTGGTAAAAGGCATGCTGGGGAATGTCTTCTGAATTCTGGAAAGTGCTACCGATGTGGTAAGATGGGACATAAGGCTCATGATTTCACTGAGAAAGATCAAGGTGATGGTAAGTCCAAAATCAATTTACAGTTAGTGAAATGTTTTAAGTGTAATGATATGGGTCACTATGCAAACGAGTGTTCGACAAAGAGCTCGAGTGATGGGAAATAGTTACAATACAAGAAGAAAGGGGTGGTGAAATCCTTTGAAACTACTTCCGCATATGTCGGGCCATCAAATGAAGTATTATCAGGTACTTTGTTTTTTTTTCAGATTATGCCAGTGTGTTTTTGGATTCAGGGTCTACACATTCTTTCATCTCTGAAAACATTTATAGTAAAATTTGAATACCATCTCAAGAAATGACTCTTGAAAATTTGGTAAAAACACCTAGGGGAAATGTTGAGGCAAAAAGATTTTATATGAATCTTCTTATCCTTATCTGTGGAAAGAACCTACTTGCGAACCATATTGTTTTACCTCTAGTAGAGTTTGATGTTATCTTGGGTATGGATTGGATCTCTATTTACCATGCTAAGATTGACTGTACATCTAAAGAAGTTTCTTTTCATAATGACTTTCAGTTTGTGTACAAGAATGAACCCTTACTGTTGATAACATATCAAGAGGCCGAGAATCTTGTAAAAGATGGAAATTAATGTTTCCTTGCACATATTTTTGAAAACAAAGGAACTGTTCATATTAATGATGTGCCAATGGTAAATGAGTATCCTGATGTTTTTCTTAATGAGTTTCATGGATTAATACCAGATTGGGATGTTGAATTTACTATAGACATAGTTCCTGATGCTAAGCCAATTTCAAAACCCCCTTATCGAATGGCTCAAATTGAACTTTTAGAGTTGAAGGAGGAATTGCATGATTTATTAGAGAAAGGTTTCATTCGACCTAGCACATCAGCATGGGGTGATCATGTTTTATTTTTTAAAAATAAAGATGGTTCTATGAGACTTTGCATTGATTATAGAGACTTGAATAACATCACTATTAAGAACAAATATCCTTTGCCTCATATCGATGATTTGTCTGATCAGCTCCAGGGAGCTCAGTATTTTTTTATGATTGAACTGAGATCAGGGTACCATCAGTTGAAGGTAAAGGAAGAAGATGTTATGAAGACCGCGTTTCAAACAAGATATGGCCATTATGAATTTGTAGTAATGCCTTTTGGGATAACTAATAAACATGTTGTATTCATGGAATTAATGAATAGAATTTTCCATGAGTTCTTGGATAAGTTTTTGGTGGTTTTCATTGATGATATTTTGGTGTTTTATAAAAGTAAAGAAGAGCATGAAAGACATTTAAGGGTTATTTTGAAAACCTTGAAAGAAATGAAATTGTATGGAAAATTCAGCAAGTGTGAGTTTTGGTTGCAACAAATTTCTTTCCTTGGTCACATTGTTTCTAAAGATGGGATAACTTTGGATCCTGCAAAAACAAAGGTTTTTGAAGAATGGCCAAGACCCACAAATGTAAATGATATTCGTAGCATCCTTGGTTTGGCAGGCTATTAACGAAGGTTTGTTATAAATTTTTCATGGTTATCTAGTCTAATGACGAAGCTAACTCGGATGGGTGTTAAGTTTATCTGGACAAAATAATGTGATGATTGTTTTCAGGAAGTGAAAAGAAGATTGGTGAATGCTCCAGTTTTGGCACTACCTTCCAGGAATGGTGAGTTTATTATATACAGTGATTCATCATTGAAAGGACTTGGTTGCGTCCGAATGCAGAATGATCATGTAATTTCTTATGCATCACGTCAATTGAAAACTCATGATGTAAATTACCATACACATGATTTGGAATTAGCTTCTGTTGTTTTCACTTAAAAAATTTGGAGGCATCATTTGTATGTAGTAAAGTGTGAAATATATACCGATCACAAATTTTTAAAGTATATATTCACTCAGAAATAATTGAACATGAGACAGAGGAGATGTCTAGAATTAATCAAGGATTATGATTGTACAATTCATTACCATCCGAGAAAAAGAAAATAAGGTGGATGATGATTTGAGTCAAAAAAGTAATGCTTCATTAGCAACGTTGCATTTGGAACATGATCCTTTGTTTAAGGATTTGATGAACATTGGCATAAAAGTTGTTGGTGCAGCATGTCCTTTTGTTTTGTTTCAGGTATCAGTGAAATCTTCTCTATCAGACAGAATCATGCAAGCACAGAAACAAGGCAGTGAGTTGCAGAAAAATGTAGAGCTGGTTCAGAAGGTTTAAAGCAGAGTGGAAATTACCAAAAGGGATGCTTCAGCCATTACCAGTGCCAGAGTGGAAATGGGAAAATATATCCATGAAATTCGTTGTGGGATTGCCGTAGACATCTCGAGGTAATAATGCAATATGGGTTATTGTTGATCGCTTGACTAAATCTGCTCATTTCCTTACTATATGAGATATCTATTCCCTAGATCAACTTTCCCAATTGTATCTTAAAGATATAGTCAGGTTACATGGAGTTCCTCTCTCCATTGTATTTGACCGTGATCCCAGGTTCACTTCTAACTTTTGGAAGGGCTTTCAGAAGTCGTTTGGTACTGAATGAAATTTTAGTACAGCTTTTCATCCTCAATCAGATGGGTAGTCAGAACGAACAATTCAAACTTTGGAGGATATGCTACGTGCTTGTTCGATGGATTATCAAGGATGTTGGGACCAACATCTTTCTTTGGTTAAATTTTCATATAATAAAAGTTTTCATTCCAGTATACAGATGGCTCCGTTTGAAGCATTATTTGGGAAGCGGTGTTGAACTCCAGCTTTTTGGAATGAAGTGTGTGAAAGGAAGTTGATGGGACCAGAATTTGTGGAAGAGTTGGCAGAAAAAGATCCGTTGATACAGAAACACATGAGAACGACTCAGAGTAGGCAGAAGAGTTAATCCGAGAATAAGAGGAAGGATATATCTTTCGAGGTAGGTGATCATGTTTTTTCTCAAAGTCTCACCATGGAAATGTGTGATGTGATTTGGTATGAAAGGAAAGATGATTCCAAGGTTCATTGGACCATATGAAATTCTGGAGTGAGTTGGATCAGTTGCTTACCGAGTGTCTTTACCTCCGAGTTTATCTCAGGTACAAAATGTTTTTCATGTTTCGATGTTGAGAAAGTATATGGCAGATCCATCTCATGTTTTGAGTCCAGAGGTAGTTCAGCGAGAACAGAACCTATCTTATGAGAAACAACCTGTCCAGATTCTTGACCATAGAGAGAAGGTGTTACGGAATAAGGTGATTAATCAGGTAAAGGTTTTGTGGAAAAACCATATGGTTGAAGAGGCAACATGGGAATCTTAAAATGCTATGAGGGATAAATACCCCCACTTATTTTGATAAGTGAATAAAATTGCGAGGACGCAATTCCCAAAAGTGGGAAGGAGGTAACATCCCAGGTAATTAAAGAATAATAAATTTTCATTTTTATTAATATTTGTGAATTAAATATTAATTTTACATTAAATGGGTTGCTATGTTCGATAGCGTACTTGATACGCAACAATGAGTTTCTTTGAAAACTTACGTTGCACACTAGTAATATAATAATTTTATTTTAAATGGTAGTTAACACGTAGTCGTTTTATTGGCGGGAATGAATAGTAATAACTTAAATATTATTATATATGTTTGTTAAATGTATTTAAATTTTTCCAATAAAGGATAAATTCTAAAAATACGAAAAGAATTCAATTTTAGGCATATATACTCTAATTTTCACTAAAGGTCGACTGATTGCCTTTTCATGGCGAACCTTATGTGAATATAGTTGTGGTCACTATTATACTATCTATTGGACCAAACAAAACTATTCTTTATAATCGGGACATCAAAATTTAATTTGTGTAATTTTTTGGTATTTTTCCGATAAAGTTCATTTTTTTAATGAATAGTGAAAAATGTTGTATTTTAATTCAAAACCTCTTTTTAATATAATTTATTTATATGATTATATTATCTTTTTAATTGTTTTTAATGTTAAATTAGAATATATTTTTACCATTTTATCCAATTTTGGTCATTGGAATTAATTTCACTTTGAAATCAGATTTAAACTAGTGTCAATCTTTTGATAATTTTTGTTTCATAAAAACACGCTATTTGTTTTGAAAACAAGAATTAATTATTAAATTAATTAATGAAACTTATATGTTTTGAATTTTTTTAAATAAACATCATTTTTTGAATTCGGAATATCAAATATAGCTTAGAGTGATGTTTTGGTATTTTTCTGAAAAACATCAATTTTTGATGAATAGTGAAACCACTAAGTGGTACTTAAAAAACTGATTTTTTGTTTAAATGAAATATTAACACTTATATGTTTTGAATTTCAAAAAATCCTACATAAATGGTTGTCATTAAGAAGTAAAATGTGGTTCAATGGGATTAAACTAATTTTTTGGTGAAAAGTTTCTTTTATGTTTTTAATCGCGATTAGAGGTAATTAGTGCAATTTAAGGTAAAAATAATGTTTTAATAATATGAAATGACCTAGACACATGTCTTACCCTTATTTGATGTGTCATGGCCGACCAAGACAAGCCATGGGTCAACTTGGGTATCCCATGGAGCCACTTTGGTAGGAAAATGGCATTAATATCTTTTTATTTAATGTCAAAATAAAAATGTCACAAACATGAGTTGTTTTACTAAACAATATTTTAAATGGGGTTATACAAGTCATATTTTTGACTATAAAAATTACTTATAAAGATAAAAAGATTTCCAACATCATGATATTTTTTTTATTTTTAGAAATTATGTACATGAAATTATTTCTGACACCATGATGATGCAGCAATTACCTCATTATTTAACAATTTAAATAAAATGAAAAGATAATGTAAAATCTGAGACCTATACATGTCAATAACCTATTGGATGGGTGGATTTAGAACCCTTATCACCATATCCTATAAATATATAGTTTTGGGACCCTTTTATCCGAAAATAATTTTATAATAATGTATCTTTTCTTAACTTTCCAATAGTGACTCTCCACTCCTCTTATAAAAGCCCCCACCTCTACCTCCTTAACCCCACCACTCAAGCCTTTGGTTCGGCCAAGCCCTGAGCTTATTGTCTCTCCACAGCCCTATATTACTCCTAGAAGCCTCACTTTGGGCAGAAGTCTTCCCAAGGAAGCTTTTGAGCTCAAATCCAAAAGAGTTACCCGATTTAAAGCTAGTGTCTTCTCTTGTGTTCTTTTGTTTTATTTTGCTTCTCCAACCCCCTAAACTATTTTTATTAATTTATTTTGTAACAAATTAAATATCTTCAATATACTAGGATGTTGTTATAAGAATTATTCAAGCTACACATACACACACATTGTAACACCCCGAGATTTTATGAAAAATATTCTTTTTAATTTTATTGATGTCTTGTGTTGTACGCTACAACAAGACAGGCTTTCACAACACACAACCCTAACTTGGCCGCATCACACGCAATCACGACCTTCCTTGATAGTGTGTGTTGTGCGCAATACCGAGTTTCACTAAACAACGATATGCTATTAAAATATTATTAAAACTAGTAGTTATGAATAGTAGTAACCACTTTTTGAAATTTTGTAAATTTTATTTTTCAAAATGGACTTCATTTTTGGATTTGGAATATCGAAATTATCCTAGGGTGAAATTTTGGTATTTTTCTAAAACCATTCAATTTTTGATGAATAGTGAAAACACTAGGTTACTATTTAAAAACCGACTTTTTATTTAAATAATTGTTTATTTTAATTAAATTTATTTTAGGTCAAAATTGATACATTAAACAAATATAAGTTCAATGCAATTCCTTGGAGTCATTTTATAATAATTTTAGATATATAAAAATTTTATTGAACTTTTCACCGTCTTTAACCACCTCCTAGGAGAATTTGCAAATTTACATAAAACATAATTTTACCGCTTCTGTGAGTGGAATTTCAAAAAATCCAAGAGACACGGTTGATGTTAGTAAGTAAAATGTGGTTCAATGAGATTAAAATAATTTTTGGTGAATAGTAACTCTTTACTTTTTTTTACCACGGTTAAAAGTAAATAGGGTAATTAAGGGTAAAAATGGTATTATTATTACCCTAACACATGTCAAAATTCTATTGGATAAGTTTAATTAGACCAAAAACAACCTTAGGAATAACATTTGACCATTTAGGCCCACTTGGATTAGATTAGGACATTTATTATTAATTTATTTAAAGAAGGGTTAAAATAGTTAAAATCAATGTTTAATAAGTAAATAATTTTTAATATAGGGTTATACATAAGATAAATTCGACTATAAATATTCATTATAATGTTAATAATATTTCTTACATAATGGTATTTTATTTGTAATTTTAGACATTAAATAATTTAATTTCATTATGACACAAAGATGATGCTGTAATTATCATATTAATGAAATATTGACATAATTGATGTTATAAATACCCAAATAAATGTAATTTGAGACTTTTTATGAATTACACTAATTCTCTAGGTTAATATGACATTTTAGTATTGCTATAATTAATTTTTTTCGAACTAATCATTCTGTTATGATTTTCAAAAAAATCAATTACTAAATAGTGTCAAAATTGACATAAAATAGTTTCTAAAACTAATATTTTATTATTAATTGTTATTTTATTCTTAAAAATCTAAGGATTGGTCAAATGAATTAGATAAGGTTATATATATTAATAATAAACAACTAGGGGTTCTTTTGATTTGTTATAGTATTTTTATTAACCTTATAGCGTAAGAAAATAAGAAGACACGGTAAAAGAAAAATTATTTAACTTTAAGTTAAATCTAAATGATAAGGATAAAATAGAAACCTAAACTTGTCAACATTCTATTGGATGAGAGGCTTTCGACCCATCCCCACCTTAGCTTAGAAATAACTCAATTTGGAGCTACTAACAAACTGAATATGACTTTATAATAAAATAATATTTTTAGTTATTCCAAAGGTGCCCCTCTCCCCCCTTATAAAAGGGCACCTCCTCCATCTCTTCCTCACACCACATTGAGCCTTCAAGCTCGTCCAACACCTGAAACATTCTCTTCTCCAATTCCCTAGAAACATCCTAGAGGTCCAGGTCTTCTTCAAAGTCCAATTTTGGTGCCCTAAGAGGTGGTCTCAAAGAGGCGCTTCAAAGAAAAAGTAATGTCCGTTACCGATTCTTTCAACTTTATTTCTTCTTCCACTTCTTCTTCTTAGTTTTTTTCATTATGAAGTAATAAAATAAGTATAACTCATAAACTGATATGTTATTATAAGTATTAAACAACCCTATTTAACCATCTATCCATCCTATGGAAAATGAAATCACCACGCGTGCGTACGTACGGAATACAGTCTCCACGCCATGGTGAAATCTGTTTTTCCACCAACAACTTACATGGATGGGTATAAGGGTGTAATGAATAACTATATATGGTTATTATTACATCATACTGATTCTGATATATTATACCATCCACCACAATTCTATTCAATAATCATGGGAACAATATCATCGCTCGTGCGTACGTACGGAATACCGTCTCCACGACACGATGAGATTCATTCTCAATGATTAACCATTCATAAATGATTATAAATATATATAATAAGTAATCCTTAAATATATAAAATAATAGTTCTACTAGATTTATGTATATACATATATATATGTATGTCACCTATTTAGTTTCATTCAATTCAATAAGGAAACGAAATCATCGTTCATGCGTACGTACGACCTACCGTCTCCATGAATTGTGTATTTCATTCCTTTTATCGATCTATAATATATATATATATTCATATGATGAATATATATTATATATAAATAATTTTTTTTCATTCTAGAATTCTATAAGTCAAGATATATGTATTAATATCAAGAATTACAAGTCGAAACACATATGATAAGTGAAATAATTTTACTAAAAAATGTTGCTTTAACATGGAATTTACAAAAGAACGGGTAATATAAAGTCATATGTTAAACATATATGATATCATAACAATGAATATGATTCTGTAAAAAGTCAATGACACTATTTAAATCATTATACAGGAAGTTCAGATACGTACGAAGCATATCATACCTAAGGTAAGAGATAATTTTGCAAATCTGATTTTTATCCGAGATTGCTTATTCGTATGTATTTATTGGGGTTGTATTTATCATCCATGTACAAGTTTTATAAAAAATGTTTTCACGTATGTTTAAAGTCATTTTTACCATTTTTTTACTTTTACAACGTTTTATGGAAGGAATCTTTTTTTGTTTACCATACAAGGAACTTTTTGACTTTTCTGACAAAAGTACGAGGAGAATGTTATTTTTAACTTATACGGCGTGAACAGATTTTTATGGTTTTATAAAGCCTTATTTTCATGAATCTTCCTCTAAAATATTTCATGACTATTTTCAACAAAATCCTTTTATTTTAAAATTGCATGAAATTTTTTGAAAAGAAAATGATTTTGAAGATGAAAGGATATTTTCCTCAAGAATTCATTTCAAGTGTTTTATCCAAACAATTTTTCAACTAAGATGACATTATCTCTTATGTGTATGTTTCAAGTATAATGTATCTATGATTTACATGGTTTCAATTTTCGTATTATGAAATGATATCCATTTCTTTTATATAGATTATGTGATTATGAGATGATGTTTTTGAAACCCATTTTATTCGTTGGGTTATTATGAATGATGTATGTTTATTTTGTGGCACAAGTAATAATGATTTAATTATGAGATGGGTGGGACCTATATCTCCCTCCAATGCATTGGGTAATGATTTATATCTCATGAGATAGACATGGCTGGAATGGTAAGTTAATCCAGTTCAGTGTTACAGGACTGAAACGAGGAGTGAACTCGATTTAGAAAGGGACTTTTTCCACTAAGATGGTCATGGCAGTAATGTCGTGGATACTGTTGAAATCATTACATGTGCTTAAAGGATGCCACAATTACATGCTTTATTCCTATGCTATTTTATCATGATTGATGATCCATTATGATATATTCCTTACGTACTGCTGTGTATTATGGAATTGCTCATGATTTTGATGTTTAAATATTATGTTCATGTTTTTAAGTTCAAATGTATTTGGTTTGTTTTATTTTCACCATGATTACCCTTACTGAGAATTTGAGCTCACACTTTTTATGTTTTCTTTTCCCCCAGGATTAAAAGAAATGTTTTAGGTAAGGAAACAAAAAGGGGAGGATCGTTATAGGAGATGTTGAAGATCATTCAACATGATTTGAAGTTTATATTCCATGTTTCCAAAGACACTACACTATTATGGTCCTTGTGTGTCTGATTTTGTTATGTATTATGTATTTCCGCAAAAGTAATGTAATGTCCATGTACGTCAAGCTTCGGGTCCCTATTGTTGGTATCAGAGGAAAGGATTAGTCAAACTTTGGAAACTAGGATGCAAAAACGCTAGTGAGATCCCTAGAGATATTTCTAAGGTATGTCTAGGGATTTCTCGAAGGATAAGTATACGAATAGGATATAGTCCCAGAACTACGGTAACGATATTATAATTTAACCTAAGAGGTTAGATATTGAGGGTACTCCCCCTTTACTATGTTGTTTCCCCTAGCATGAGTTTTGCCTCTTACAGAATTCATTTTATGTTTTAATCAATGGAGGGAACCAGAAGGAATTCGGTTAACATTGAATCCAATGGACAAATTGGTGACTATGAGCAAATAAATTGTGTAAGGCCTAGAGAGAAAGATATTGTGATTATGTCGAATTAGTCATCATGATATATGATTAACAAGGTGAAATTTAGTGGTATTACTAAGTCATCAAATAAAAGGAAGATGAAATTTTATGCATGTTCGCATAGTGAGGACCATAGAGAAGGGAATATTGAGATTTCTAAAGAAGGGAAAAAGAACCTTGAGGAAAACCTCAAATGGAGGGATAAATGTTATCTGTGTGGAGAAAAGGGTCATAGAGTGACAGATTGTAATGGAGTTCATTGGCTTATTTATGGAGAACATGGGCATTACCCAACTCAATGCCCTGACCTAAAAAGTTACTTTTAAATCAATGAAGGACTTATTCCGGGACAATCATTGGAGAGGATGGATTGATGTGTTTATGTATTGGTATTCAAGAATAATGTCTTTGAGGTAATTTTATGGTGTATTAGAATATTTTTGTATTAGTCTATTGTGGTTTTCAATAATTTTATGGTACCGATAACCATGAAAAGTGATTAAAATATTTTGGAAAGCAGATGATATGCGAATAATGAAGGGATAAGAAGATAATGAGATGTTTGATTGTATTCATGAGCTCATGATTGATATACGGACTAAGTGATATCATGGTTTGAGTATATAGAATTTTGAGGATTTTTTTATGTGGAAAGTGTTAACTTTTAACTGCATTCATGTTTTCACTACGGTTCAATGGGTATTCATTCTTTAATAGAATCCATGATTAAGGTATTCACATGTTTGTAATTTGACCAAAAAGATATATCCTATGATATATAGTGGATAAATGATGGCATTCACAAGATTTTTATGTGACATTTCAAGTAATCATTTTCTTTATACTATGAGATTGGACCGAAGTATTTTAGATAAGCCTAAAGATTGAAATGGATTATGTTGGACATAAGTTAGTGTTTTTTAATGGGATGTTATAGTAATGTAATTTTAAAAAAAGGAGAACCTGCAGGACGAGCGACAACCCATCGCGTCAGAAAAGGCTGTGGGAATCGAACCCACAACCGAAGTGAGACATGCCTTTATCACATACCAATGTCCTACAAGAAGTCCCTGGTTAGTAGAAACATGTTTTATTTTATTAAGTGTTATAATATATGAAGTATAAGTTCATTTTTGGAATCGTATATGATTAACCTCACCATATATGGACTTATGTATATTTGATTAATTTGCTATCCTTTTGTTTGAAAAAGATGGAATGACCCATCATTCTATCACATGATCTGTTAACACTTTACAAATAACAAATTAAACTTCATTTATTTATGATATGAAGTGAAAATTGTTCAAAGCACGAACAACATTGAGATTGTACCAAAATCAAGCAAGTATTTCTTCTAATTCAAAATTTTCAACTTTAGGGAAATGATATTGAAAACCAAAAATGTTGTCCTAGTGCTCTTATATCCGATGAATCAGATGGTACCTTAGATCATCACAAATATATGGCTTTGTGATTGTTTGCTTTTTCATAACAATGTTCTCTACCACTCTCCATCAGAACATGATGGTTAGGTTTCTCTTCTATATCCGTATTTTCACCAATGTTCTTCTATGTGGAAACCCAGTGATTAGTAAATTTGGGTAACCATTATGTTTCATACTTTAGTTTTTAAAGATTGGTTTTGGTATTCCTTTTTACGATGTGGGTTTCTATTAAAGAAACTTTCGAGTAGTAAACCATTTATAACCCCGATGAATTTCGAGGGTGAAATTCATTTTAAGGGGGGTAGAATGTAACACCCCGAGATTTTATGAAAAATATTATTTTTAATTTTATTGATGTCTTATGTTGTATGCTACAAAAAAGGAGTCTTGCACAACACGCAACCCTAACTTGGCTGCATTATACGCAATCGCGACCTTCCTCGATATCGTGTGTTGTACACAGTACCGAGTTTCACTAAACAACGATATGCTATTAAAATATTATTAAAACTAGCCGTTATGTATATTAATAACAACTTTTTGAAATTTTTTAAATATTATTTTTCAAAATGGACTTCGTTTTTGGATTCGGAATATCGAAATTAGCCTTGGGTTAAATTTTGGTATTTTTCTGAAAACTTTCAATTTTTGATGAATAGTGAAAACACTGGTTTACTATTTAAAAACCGACTTTTTATTTAAATAATTATTTATTTTAATTAAATTTATTTTACATCAAAATTGATACATAATACCTATATAAGTTCAATGCAATTCAATGGAGTCATTTTATAATAATTTTAGATATATAAAAATTTTATTGAACTTTTCACCGTCTTTTACCCACCTCCTAGGAGAATTTGAAAATTTACAGAAAACATAATTTTACCACTTCTGTGAGTGGAATATAAAAAAATCCGCGAGACATGGTTGATTTTAGTAAGTAAAACGTGGTTCAATGAGATGATAATAATTTTTGGTGAATAGTAACTCTTTACTTTTTTTTGACCACGGTTAAAAGTAAATAGGGTAATTAAGGGTCAAAATGAAATTATTATTACAATAAAAATTGTCCTAATTCTATTGGATAAGTGTAATTTGACCAAAAACAACCGTAGGAATAAAATATGACCATTTAGTCCCACTTGGATTAGATTAGTACATTTATTATTAATTTATTTAAAGAAGGGTTAAAATAGTTAAAATGAAAGTTTAATAAGTAAATAATTATTAACATAGGGTTATACATAAGATAAATTCGACTATAAATATTCCTTATAAAGTTAAAAATATTTCCTACAAAATGGTAATTTATTTTTAATTTTTAGAAATTAAATAATGTAATTTATTTATGACACAATGATGATGATGTAATTATATTATTAATAAAATATTGAAATAATTGATGTTATAAATACCCAAATAAAAGTAATTTGAGACTTTTTATGAATTAGAATAATTTTCTAGGTTAATATGACATGTTAGTATTTATTTAATTAGTTTTTTTCTAACTAATCATTCTGTTATGACTTTCACAAAAATCAATTACTAAATAGTGTCAAAATTGACATAAAATAGTTTTTAAAACAAATATTATATTGTTAATTGTTATTTTATTCCTAAAAATATAAGGTTCGGAAAAATAATTTATATAAGGTTATATATATTAATAAAAAAAAACATGGGGTTCGTTTGGCTTTCTATAGTAATTTTATTAACCTTATAGTGTAAGAAAACAAGAAGACACGATAAAAGAAAAATTATTTATCTTTAAGTTAAATCAAAATGATAAGGTTAAAATTGAATCCTAAACTTGTCTAAATTATATTTTATGAGAGTATTTCAACTCATCCCCACCTTAGCTTAGAAATAACTCAATTTGGAGGTATTAATATCCGAATATGACTTTATAATAAAAAAATATTTTTAGTTATTCCAAAGGTGCCCCTCTCCTCCCTTATAAAAGGGAACCTCCTCCCTCTCTTCCTCACACCACATTGAGCCTTCAATCTCGGAAAACCCCTGCCAAATTATCTTCTTCACTTCCCTAGAAACATCCTAGAGGTCCTGGTCTTCTTCAAAGACCAATTTTGTTGCCCTAAGAGGAGGTCTCAAAGAGGCGCTTCAAAGAAGATGTAATGTCTGTTACCGATTCTTTCAACTTTATTTCTTCTTCCACTTCTTCTTCTTAGGTTGTTTCATTATGAAGTAATAACATCAGTATAACTAATATACTGATATATTATTATAAGTATGAAACAACCCTATTTAACCATCTATTCATCCTATGGAAAACAAAATCACCACGCGTGCGTACGTACGGAATACCGTCTCCACGCCGTGGTGAAATCTGTTTTTCCACCAACACCTTACATGGATGGGTATAATGGTGTAAAGAATATCTATATATGGTTATTATAACATCATACTGATTCTTATATATTATACCATCCATTAAAATTCTATTCAATAATCATGGGAACGATATCATCGCTCGTGCGTACGTACGGAATACCGTCTCCACAACACAATGGGATTCATTCTCAATTATTAACTTTTCATAAATGATTATAAAGTATATATAATAAGTAATCATGAAATATATGAAATAATAATTCTACTTGATTTATGTATATATATATATATGTATGTCACCTATTTAGTTTCATTCAATTCAATAAAGAAAACTAAAATATCATTCATGCGTACGTACGACCTACCGTCTCCATGAACAGTGTATTTCATTCCTTTTATTGATCTATAATATATATATGTATATGATGAATATATATTATATATAAATCATGTTTTTCATTCTAGAATTCTGTAAATCAGGATATAAGTATTAATATCAAGAATGACAAGTCGAAACACATACGATAAATGAAATAATTTTACCCAAAACGCTACTAAAACATGGAATTTACAAAAGAACGGGTAATATAAAGTCATAAGTGAAACATATATGATATAATAACAATGAATATGATTCTTTAACAAGTCAATGACACTATTTAAATCATTATACAGGAGGTTCGGATACGTACGAATCATATCAGACCTAAGGTAAGGGATAATTTTGCAAATCTCATTTTTATCCGAGATTGCTTATTCGTAAGTATTTAGTGGGGTTGTATTTATCATCTATGTACATGTTTTATAAAAATGTTTTCATGTATGTTTAAAGTACTTTTTTCCCTTTTTTGACTTTTAGCACGTGTTATGGAAGGAATCTTTCTTTTTTTTACCATACAAGGAACTTTTTGACTTTTCCGACAAATGTACGAGGAGAATGTTATTTTTAACTTATACGGAGTGAACAGATTTTTATGGTTTTATAAAGCCTAATTTTCATGAATATTCCTCCAAAAGATTTCACGACTATTCTCAACAAAATCCTTTTCTTTTAAAATTGCGTGACATTTTGTGAAATGAAAATGATTTAGAAGATGAAAGGATATTTTCCTCAAGAATTCATTTCAAGTGTTTTATCAAAACCATTTTTCAAATAAGATGAAATTATTTCTTATGTGTATGTTTCAAGTATAATGTCTCTATGATTTACATGGTTTATCTTTTCTTATTATGAAATGATAACCATTTCTTTTATATGGATTATGTTATTATGTGATGATGTTTATGAAACCCATTTTATTCGTTGGGTTATTATGAATGATGTGTGTTTATTTTGTGGAAAAAGTAAGAATGATTTAATTATGAGATGGGTGGGACCTATATCTCCCTCCAATTCATTGGGTAAAGATTTATATCTCATGAGATAGACATGGCTGGAATGGTAAGTTAATCCAGTTCAGTGTTACAGGACTGAAACGAGGAGTGAACTCGATTCATAAAGTGACTTTGTCCACTAAGATGGTCATGGCTGTAATTCCTTGGCTACTATGGAAATAATTACATGTGATTAATGGATGCCACAATAAAATTCTTTATTCTTATGCTATTTTATCATTATTTATGATCCATTATGATATATTCCTTAAGTACTACAGTGTTTTATGTCATTGCTCATGATTTTGATGTTTAAATATTATGTTCATGTTTTTAAATTCAAATGTATATGGTTTGTTTTATTTTCTATATGCTTACCCTTAATGAGAATTTAAGCTCACCCTTTTTATGTTTTCTTTTCCACCATGATTAAAAGAATGGTTTTAGGTAAGGAAACAAAAAGAAGAGGATCGTTATGGGAGATGTTGAAGATCTTTCAACATGATTAGAAGTTTATATTCCAAGTTTCCAAAGACACTAAACTATTACAGTCCTTGTCTATCTGATTTTGTTATGTATTATGTATTTCTGAAAAAGTAATGTAATTTCCATGTACATCAAGCTTCAGGTATCTACACACACCTTCATCTAATTGTTAAAGAACATACTGTTTCTGTGGATGGAAAATTTCTGCCTCACGAAATGATAATTGTTCAACACTCATATAACACTTTAAAAGGTGGCTATTAAGATGAAACTATATTTATATATGATATATAATATGTTTATGTTTTCCTTAATCTTCTGTATTTTTCATTTATGGCATACCTTTATGGTTTCCATTATGGGTAAACGCGATATATTCATTTTAGGAAGTGCGGACTACCGCCCCCTTAATGTGATTTGATTCCTTAATTCCATATGTGGGACGTATAAAGGATGGATTTAAGTTATTATATATGATGTTATACTGGAATTATAATATACCTTTTTATCATTATTATTTCTTTCCATTAAAGTATGAGGTAGAAATGAAAGTAGCGTTCATGTGTACGTACAGCTTACAGTCTCCATGAATAGTGCATTTCATTTCTTATCCCCAAATGTAATGTACTATTATAAGTACAAATATATAATGGATATATATGATGTATTTTACATCTAAATGATTAATATAATTCTGGAATTAAAATATACATATATCTCATTTATTTGTAATTCCATTAATATGACATCGAAAAGAAAGTAGTGTTCATGCGTACGTACCGCTTACCGTCTCCATGAACGATGCATTTCATTTCCTACATATAAATGATTATGTATTATTATAAATACATATATATTCTTGATATATATGATATATATGATATCCAAGTCATGAATATAATTTTGGATATAATGAAACTTTCACCACATGAATAACATGTAATTGTAAGAAGTCCACTTTCGACTTAAGAACCAAATATCGACAAAACAAAAATTATTAACTTAAATGATTACATAATGCTTATAACATGGTAGTAAGTGATATAAAAAGAATAATTAACTTCAGAAAGGATCCTAAGAATGTATAAATTAATTCAAGTTTAGTATTCAGGACATTAAAGAATGATCAAGTCAAGTTGGACCCGAGGTTAGGGACTTCGTCTCAATCTCTTTTCATTGAGGCATATTTTGTTTTATACACAACATTCCTTTATACAGTGTATAAACCCCTTTGAGTTTTAATTTTATACAAAAGGAATCTTTTTCTATGAAGCGTTTTACAAAATGACAAAAAGGAATGTTTCTTTTAACATACGTGGTGACAACGACCTTTTCTGCCGCTGGGATTATTATTTGGTCTTTGGCTTCCTCAAAATGGCGTAATGTTTTTAAAATGAAATAAATACCATATACTCTTCTATGTATTGTGGTATTGAAAATGGTTTTTATAATGGCTTTTTTATATATTGTGATCAAAGTGCAAAAATGTTTTCTTTCCATTATATTTGTTTTATGTCTTATGATTTTATAATGGTACTTAGACATTTGACGGGTGGTTACATGATAAACCGTATGACGGGTGGTGCCATTAATACCAGGACAGGTGGTTACATTATAACCTCCAATTCATTGGGTATGAAAGTCGGCCGTATGGCTATTCCATTAAGTGATATGTGTGGAAGTCGACCGTATGGTTATTCCATTTAAGTATGTTTATGTCCCAAGTTACCTTTATATGTTATGTGATTTTATATGGGTTTTATGGTAACCTTTTGGATAAAAAAGGGTATGTAATGATCTTTTATTCATTAAAGATTTTTTACTACTTCATAAAGGTGAAAAGTATTACTTTGATTATGTATACATGGTATACTTGTTGTTTTGAAAAACTAACAGTTTTCCTTCATTGTGTATCCCTTACTGAGCTTTTTATGCTCACCCCATGTTTTTTTGAAATGTTTTTCACAGGATATAATTTGGAATAGTGTCAAGGATGGGATCAAGGGAAATTCATTCTATCTAAAACATGGAAGTATACATGTTTCTTTTTAAGAGTTTTTATTTTATGGAAACTTAGTTGAAGTGTCTACTTTGTATTATTTTGAGATGTAATAGTTATGTCCTAATTCTCTAAAACTCTAAACCTGAAAAGATCCTCAATGTGAATTATTCATTTAATTCAATATTAAGTAAGGTTTATGGCTGGGGACTTATAAAAACTCTAGGACACTTTACTATAATTTAACTCATCCTTATACTTATTACTGACTAATGTCAAGATATATTCATAGAAATATATCCATGGATCTGACTAATGGTTTCTCATCCTTATTTCCAAAGGTTAAATAATCCATTACTATGATACTAACTATAAAAACTCAAACTTATAAAACATAAATATTAAATATCAGTAGACAAATATTCATTATATAACATAATAGTCAATTAAAAAATAATTTATGTACAGTTCCTTTGGAAACATATATACATAAACAATAGGTCGATTAGTGAGTTATGTTTTCAACCACTAAGTTCAGTATAAATAGAACCATTATTTGAAAAATCATACATAATACCATGCATCATAACCTAGGGAAAGGAAACATTAAAAATGGTGTGCTCAAATGATTAGTATGGGTAAAAAGGGGAGATATCAACACATCACATCCATAACGGTATGAAAAATGAGAGTTAATTTTGGAAAAAAATGATCTTTTCATAGAACATAAACATAAATCATGGGATAAATAATGGAAGTTTAGAAGACATAAATCACAATGGAATATAATAAAATGAACCATGGGAACATAAAATTTTTATAATACATAGATTTATGGAATACATATAAGATTATTACATTGTGAACATGTATAAATTGAGACATGTTCACTAATTATGTTAAGTACATGAAATAAGTCTCTTTAATAAACATATGGAAATGCCACCTAGTCTATGCATAACCATCTAAATATAAAATGAAGGTCTATAGATAACATTATTAACATTTAATTACGTTCATTCAAAACATTGTGAACATGTAATCAGGTTCAAGTATAACATTGTGAACTGGTAATTAGGTTCATGTATAACATTATTATTCATTAGTTATACATCAATACAAAATTAATTAGAGGGATATAGAGGTCTCACCAATAATATAATCTATAAATTTTTGTGAAGAAATTTCATAAAATATTTATCATATAATCTCTTAACAACATGTGTAAATAAAATAGTTTTCGTAAAACTTTAACCACTTAACCATAGCATATCCCATGAAAAATAAATTGGTTTCATATAAATTCCATATTCATAAAAATTAACTATCAATAAACATAATATGGCTAGTATCATTAAATATTATCCACTGTAATGATTAATTAACATCAACTGATTTTTTCTTATATGGAAAATGATTTTGAATGATGACTTGGATCATTTCATGAGGAAAATATCCATTTCACATAGTGTTTTTAAACGTAAAACATTTTAGAAATAATTTTATTCAAAAAAAAATCTAAACATATTAATTATTCATTAAAATAATTATTTGTTTGCGATGGTAGGAAATATTGTTCTTTCAAAACACATTAAAACAACTATTCTTTCACATTTTTTTAAACTCCAAATGGGATTTTTTTAATGACATGTAGTTTACATCAAATAATTTATTAAAAAAATGTCAAAAAAATAAATTAACAAATCATTTTTAGAATGTTAGAATCATTTTTGAAATTTTATTTCTAAGACATAATGTTGGAAGAAAAATTTGTTTTAACCGAAGAGATAAATAAAGTTAATTTTTCTAAAAAAAATATTCTAAATTTTTGCATACATAAATAATGAAAAATGAAGGTAAAAAATGTCATCTACTAGAAAAACCACAGGATAATACAATTAATTAGTTTATTTAGAGATGTATTATTATATTTAATCATTGAAATCATAATCATAAATCCTATAAAAAATTGATGATGTTGTATCATAAAACCATTAACATGATAATAAAATTGAACCATAAGACCCATTATATAATAACATAAAATGAAAATTAAAATAAATTTAAAATAATTAGATTCATGATATCACATTTCAAGTGGGCAGTTTATAAATTTTATAGATGAATATATGTTTATAACATAAATTTTGTCCCATGGAAGGGAATTTGAGAGAAAAATTCCTTACTAATTTGGTAACTTTTGAAGCATAAGCAACATGTAAGAGAGATCATAAAATGGATATTTAAATAAAATTACATTTATGGATAATAATAATGAAATAATTTCATTGAAAGTATATATATCACATAAATTAAATATGTGGTGAATATGGAATGTGTCTCAGAGAAGTAAAAAGTGAGACATAAATCTCATACATTAAGTCCCAATTTCATTAATACATGTTATAAACAGTTTTATAATAGATATTATTTTATTATAATTATAAGAAATAAAAATATATATATATAATTCCCCATATGATTTACTTAGGACCATTTAATACTAGTTTATTAATGATTCAATGTTAAAATCACATTGGGTGTAATACATACTTTTATTTTCATGTATGTTTTGATTTTTTATTTTCAATCCTATTAAATTGATCATGGTTCCATAGTATCCATAATTTTTAACAATATATGAAAATTTTATATACTCAATATATAATTATTTATAGTAATCTATAAAAGTAAGATATATAAAATGAAATATACCGTTCAAGGAGAAGTTAAGTCGTACAAACACATGAAAACTGATTCCAATTTCTTGATGGATGAAATGAAAGAATGTTAAATAATATATTATCTTTAAATAAAAATTTTATTTCATACATATCAAAAAAATTCATTCAATTTACCCTTATTACATTCCATACAATTTGTTAGTGAAAAATGAATCACATCACCTCATGAGGCGGTAGTCTTTCGTACACAAGAATTCTAATATCATATCCCACATGAAATGTATAGTAAGAAGGTATACGTGATATATTTTTGAAATAGGTATAATTATTTTGAAAATATAAAATATTTTTATTTCCTCCAAACTTATTTGAATCCATGGATGATGCAAATGAAAAACATATCACATCAGTTCGTGAGGCGGCAGTCCGCCATACATACGGGTGATGTTATTGTTTTCCAATAGATTAGGAGGTAAGAATTTATATAAGTATTATAAGTAAAAATATATAATAATGTAATATATAAAATTAAATTCATCATTATATAGATCCATGAGAGGTGGTGATGGAATATTAATAACATTGGTTCACGACGAGTTAATCCGTCTTACACGTGAATAATGATTATGTATCCCATTTGATATTGGAGGGGAATAATTTGGTTTATTCAATTGAAATAAAAAAATATTATTATATTTAATATAATGAGGTTCTTATATTATCATTATTTAATAAAAATTTAGGGATTTGGAAGGAAAAATAATATAAAACTCGTGGTTAGGGATGTTACTTCTTCTTTAAAAACATATTTTTATTTTCAGCAAAAGCTTTAATAGGATTTATTTATTCAAAAAATATGGATTCTAGTATTAGTGGAGGAAATTAATAAAGTAACATGGATTGCAATTGGCTGATACAAATGGATTTTAAGAAGTAATAGGAGATGAGATGGGGTGGCTTTTTATAAGAGAGGTGAATGACACACCTGTAATTTTCTAAAATAAATCAGGGTACCCTTGTTATTTAAATTAAAAAGGATAAAAAATAAAACATTATCAAATAAATAAGATATGAGGTAAAAATAGTTTTATAATTATGTTGTTAAAAATGTTTTGGGTCATTTTTAACCCTTATTTTTTTAGATTAACCCTCGATAAACCAGTGTTTTCCTTAAATGTAGCAAAATAATTTTTCCAATTTTTACTCTTCATTATGGTAAAATATTATGTTGATATTACTAAATATTATTAATTTTTATTATTCCAAATATGGAATATATTTTTATAAATTAAACACCCAAAAGATGAAAAATTTAATTTTAAATTAAACCCAAAAATGCGATGAGAAATGGGGTTTTCAAAGAGAAATTTTTTTCAATTGGAGAATGTATTAATATCGCAATTGTATTTTAATTTTTTAAAATGGAATAAATTTTATTAATATATATATGTGAAAAAATTTATTTTGAAACAAATAATACAATATTTTTTCTAATTTTTTATAAGATTAAATAGAACTAAAAATTCTTTAATAAAAACCATTATTTTCCCATATTCATTGAAATATTTATCTTTTATATAAATATAAAAAAATTCAGTCTATGATTATTTTGATTTTTAGATTAATAAATGAGGTATATGTTTTCGTATATATATATTTTAAAATTTATGAAAAAATTATAATATTCTCCCAAAAGGTGAGGAATTTTTTTTTAGAAAAATGGTCTTTTTAAGCATAAAATTTTATTTATAATTATCTATTGTATAGAAAACACATAAGAATAATTTTAGAAATTTTATTACATATATAATATTTTAATTTAACTTAATTTATTCACCACAAGTTATTTTTTATTTGAGGGAGGTAAATCACTTTTATTCTTAAAAATAGTTTTCCATAATGAGATCACTTTTGTTTTAAAATTGTTCTTGTTTTCATTCATAATTAATTGGTCACCAAATAATTAATTAAATATGCATGTCTAAACCATATAATTTCATAATTTATGAAATATAATTCATACCTTCCTATCCAATTTCTAGTTGAAAACTATCATATTAAATATTAAACTTTTAGGAGTATGTCATGTTTTTTTAAGATCGATTATAGATGTAATGAAATATAAACTCAATGTTGTGTGTAATTCAAGCTAAAATAATTGTTTTTATAATTTAATCTAAACTCAGCGTTTTATGTAATGTAAGATAAAATTTTTTTTTCATGTAAAATAAAATATCTAAACCATTAGTGTTATTTGAAAAAAAATATTTGAAAAATTATCATGGTGTTACATTCATCACCATTGATCCGAAGATATCCAATATTAAGTCTCCAAAAAGTATAATTAATATCACTTAGCTTTGGTCTCTACTTCATAAATATTTTTATGTTTATCCGAGATATATTTTTATGTTTTTATTTTTTTTCATTCAAGAACATCTTTTTTGATAGTATTGAAATAATATCATTCATTGCATAACTATCATTTTCAATATTCCAGTTATCTATTGATATCATAGAAGCACCTTTATCTCAAGGAATAAACTCAAAAAATATATCCTCAAAAAAATCATTATTGAAAGATAACTTATATGGTAAAATTATGTCGTTATATGTGTGATATATTTTCCCATTTCCTTTCACTGAATTATGATTTTCCATAAGATATAACAAAAATATAATAACAAATACAATGAATAAACATAAAATCATACTCAAACATAAAATTATAAATCACGAGTGGGCATAACATCAATATGATACCAATTTAAATAGATCCTCCTAGATAATTTAATAGTCACAGATAGGGAGGTTGAATTAGTAATCCATGTTCTTTTTATGTATCCACGTTTTAAAACTCTCATAAATATTTAAATTTAATCTTGATCTCTATATAATGAACACACATCAAATGGAAAATAAAATTTACAAGTTTGACCTATAAAAATAAGAATCCTTGTCCATGGAATGATATATATATCATCGGGACCATATTACCTAATAGAATCAGCAAAATAGTACAATTATAATGGTTTATCCTTTTACTAATTTTACAACAAGTCTCTTGGATGTGATATAGATTCCTATACTATTAAATGATAAAAAAATTGGAAAAAATTAATAAAGCCTTCAAAACATATCATTAACATCATTATGTGGAGCTATTATTCCTCTTCTTCTTTAACATGTAGAAACACCTATATAATCTCTTCACATTGTGTTTATTATCAAAGCTTCTTATACATTCAATTCTATCATTATTCATTATATTTTCTACCATCACAATAAAAAATCTGCTCTCTTCTTACACTTTACCTTCATACTACACTATTTGTTACATTGAAAAATAGTAATTGCAAAATATATAACAGAATTATAATTTTTCAAATTCAAATTGAAATTTCAAGATTCCTTCAACAAACTCAACTAATCCCTTTTTATTTTTAGCTATTGGATATTTTTGAGTATTTTAGATACCATTTATATTTCCAAAAATAATATCACAAATTGATTAAGTGATCAATTAAGTACAACATCACCTTACCCTATTTATGGCATTTCCCTTATCTTCAGTTATTTTATCCTTAAATTTTGTTATGTCTTTGGACTCTCAAGGATGGAGAATTTTTTTTTGAGAAAAATGACCAAAATATTGGTGATTATTTATTTTGAATTAATGGAGACCAATTATAAATGTGTTAATGGATTTGTGAGGTTCTCCCTGATTTTGGAGAATTCCCATTTTGGATTAACAACTCATGTAAGAATATACCTTTTTGTTATATGTTAGACATTTATGAACCATGCAAAGGGTACATTATGTGTAATAGTTTCCAAGATCATGTCATGAGTTGGGTACGTAGTGTTAATGGTTTCAAACCGTGTAGTGGTTACATGTTGTGTTATTTTTAATGTTTAGTTTTTAATTAAAAGGCAATGACATTTTCTATGTATGTGATCTACCTGTATTACACAATATTTAAATGGATTATGTATAATTTAAATGTCACAAAAATGTTTTTATGGTGTTGCATAAGCTGAATCTTGTTTTATTCTTCCTCATACTTTCTTTATATTTATCATGGTCTCTTATATGATGATTTTTTGATCCCTCATTCGATCTAGATTGATTCATTCTGTGTTGGATCATTAGGGTAGTTGTGCTGCATCTTTTAGGGAAAGGGATCCGGTCTAATTTTTGTTTACCTTGATCAAAGTAACATTATTGTGTCGTGGTACTAGTTTTATTTGTGTTGATTTTATTGATTCATTTAATATCCCTAACCCATTGGAATATATGTCAAGTGCCATGATCAGGGTCATCACATGACCTTAGGTGCACCACTCCACAAACCGGAGGCTACAAACATATATCTCAAGTCTATGGATAAATGTTGGGGAGAATATACCCACTTATAAGCGTAATTCCATAGCTTAAATAATATCAATACATATAATAACCAGCTAGAACAAATAAATGGACAACATGCGATACATTCCAAAAAATACCATGTATCACATGCTAAAATAATATGATGAATATACTAACATTCAAATAGTCATACAAATAGAATTTCTAGTACCAAAAACATAAATGATCCCAAACACAGTCCCAAGTCCCAACCTGGTAATGATAACCCAATCTCCAACCCAACAACCCATGCATAAACCAAACACCCAAAACATGTCATAAAAGTATAATATAAATATGTATCTTCTTCTCAGTTACCGATGTTCCATGGAGGCCCAAGATGTGTGTGAGTATAACTTTTTAGGACACCACTAATGGTGTCTAAAGTAGTAACTATTCAATACTACCATATATTTAGATAAAATATGTGAAACAAATAACAAGGAAACAAAAAATATATATATCTCAAATTTAATAAATTATGAAATAATAATTTTATCTATTAAGTTCCATAGTGTAATCCAACCATCTAAACTAGTTCTGGTTGAAATGGGAGCCAAATACATAGAATTAGATGTTACACACATTTAATTCACAACAGGAAATCACTAATCACAATTTTTCAACATACCCTAGATCCTCATATTGGTAATCAAGTCATGTCCACATGTTTAGGAATAATAGAGCCTTATTCTAACATCCCAACCCAGGCCATGACCATACATTATGAATAATAGAGCCTCAATATGATATCCTAACTCCGTAATACATAATGATAACCATGGAACCACAATCCTGGTAGTCTCATACTATGTAACCGTTAGGGGCATAGAGTGTCAATCAGAGTCCCTAACCCATTAATTAGAGGTTTTTGGATTATAGAATTAGTACAACCCAACCCATGGGTATATAACCTCATGCAAATACCCCACATACCACTAATCCATGTTCATATGCCTCTTTAACCTTAACACATATACTAAACAAGAACCATGACCATTAAAAACATTAATGATTTACAATCATAACTCATTATATATATCCAACATTCAAGGAATAACCAATTAACACGTGTACCATTATGCCAATGACCCCCTTATCCATGTCATGAACTATGCACATTCATCATTTAGTTCATTTCATAACCATGTTAACATGATAAAATAATTGATATGAGTTCTCTCTCACTAATTCACAAGTAATATCAATTACTATGGTCCCACAGGACCATTAAAATAAAATCATGGAATAAAAAACAATTCAATATACTCATTTGAAATAATATTGAATACACCCATTAAAAAAGGGGTCATTGTTTTTTGAAAAACATAATACATGCCTCATTCTTTTTATTTCAATATCCAACAATTAAATAAAATCATTAAAGATTTTCACAATTAAGGGGAAAACACCCCCTTTTCAAATCATCATTTAAAATCCATTAATATAAACCACATTCAAAATAATTTTAGTTCATCAACTCCATTCATAAAATTACTCACTTTCAATCACCAATTCCTTCCATGAAAACCATGGTCAGGTCAAATCTCAAAACACATCATTTAAAAAATTTCAAAAACCCCTTGGGAACTTGTGAAATAGTAAGGTAAACATCCCATCTATCCTATTACCTAATCATACATACCCCAAACACAATTAAAAACCCATTAATTTCCATAATTACACTATATCTAATTTTACCAAATCATTTAACCATTTTCAAGGATATTATATACCCTAAGGGTAGACCCATGTTTGGTCTCACATCATCAATAAACCCATCAAGTTTTGTGAAGGGTATGACCCCTCAACCTAAGGCCCAAATCACATTCCATAATCATGTACATTAAAATACCAAAAACCAGTACATTAAAACAGCCACATATAGATATATAACAATGATAAAATAGGAAAAATCATTAAGACTACCTACCTCATTCTTGTAGATAGTCACTTGCTTAAACCTAGCCCTTTATTCGAACTCAAACAAATTTCAAAACCCCATCAAATAATATTATATAAAATAGTGTTTTAGGGATTTGGAAGGAGAGGAAACCACACACTAAGAATATTCTAGATAATGGATGCAAGAGGAGTCAAAGACTCAGCTGGAGATTTTATTTTCACTAAAAGGCACTCCAAATTCCCATGATTTAAAGGATAATCACCCATAACAGAGAAGGGGATGATGGTTCATCACCCTAGATATAGAGGGTTGACTGAAAGATAAATTTGGGGGAGAAAGAAATATTATTGGGAAGGAAAATGGGATTTTTCCAATTCTTAAGGGCTACACAGTTTGGTTGCATGGTTGTCAAAACAATTCACTAATCATGTGGATACCACTATCCAATAGGGGGAGAGTCACAATGTATATTGGGAGAACCCTAATGGTTTGAAAACCCATCTAAATCCAATGTGATATGCTCTATCCGAGAAGAGGATTGACCACTTCTCTTCACCTAGCAATGCACATAGTTAGTGTTAACTGTGGTCCAACCGGGAATTGAACTCTATTTGGAATCCTTTCTTCTATTGTTGGTCCATCATCCCTTGAGACACCCTATAAACTTCCCATACACCCAAGATCCACCTCATTGACCATAAAAATTGGATTTTGATCAATGTTTAAAAAATTTAATACCTATAAGGCTTGTTAAGATCTTACAAACTCCATGAATCATAACAGATATCCTCAATACATACTCAAAATTAATAAACAAAAAATCAAGAAAAAATATTCAATCTATAAGGACCCGGCCCCCGAGTGCCCGAAGCCGGCGCCCATGAGACACGTTGTACCAAGATTAATACATTATATTAACATTCAACACTTCATTTCTCATGGTACAGAGGCTCGTGAGGTTCAGGTTCTAGGAAAACCAGTTGAATTCTGAAATGTTCCATCTGTTATAAACTGTAACCTTACAATTTTTAGTAAGAAACGTAGGGTGAGAATTTAAATAATCAGTAAGGGGTTTTAAAAGTACATAAATACCATTTCTGAAAACTACCTTTGAAAATACTTTCACATACATAAAAATAATTCCTTAAAAGAAAAATGTCAAGACATTTCTAAGGTTGCAATAAAACAATTAAAGCATTTCATAGAAAAGATTTTTAACATTTAACTGAAAGCTACTAAATGTACAAAGTAAGCATGTTTGTACAAAAGTGAATGAATTCTACTAAGTAAAAATAAACATAACATGAAAGGTATTATAGTACTACTAATCATTAACATTATTAGAGTTTCACATAAACAATTTCACTATAACTTATAAAAATGAACATTATGACATGATTAACGTAATGCTAACATTACATTAAAATTCTGGAAAGGTAAATTGATCATGCATCATCACTCCCTCATCATATTCCATGTTCACTTTAATCTCATACTCATAGGTAATGGTTCTATAAACAAGGATATTTATATAGTTTAAATAATCACTTGGTTGGTCATACACTAAAATATAGTGAGGAAACATATAATGCTGGACTCATGACTAAATTTTAAGGCCTCATGCCATGACCTAAGGGTAAAAACCCAATCTGACTATCTCGAGAACTATCGATGCATCAAGGAGCTTACTTTTACCAGTCTCCAACCTGGAGGGCTTTCATTTAACTAGAAACCAACCCAGAATTCCAATACATTCCTCATATGTCAATAAGGTCTAATATTCAAGGTGTCTCATACCCCTTTGAATATTTAATTTTCAATTGATATTACCCAAATATACTCCAGTGTTTTTCTGAAAACATTAGGCAATATTCTAAAAATAAAACTACTAATTCTGAGACTGCTCGACTAATGGCAGGCCATGATGGATCAACACAGAATCCATTCCTATCTACCATACTCGAGAGTCGGGTTTTCTGAAATTTTTTTAAGCTTGTATTATATATTTATACATTTTCCATGGGTTTTCATATATTAAAACTTGTAAACATAATTTGATACATAAGTAATGCATATACATATTCACAGATATATATATATATATATACTTTCATAAGAATTTATCTACTTGTTCTGAAGAAGTCGATTTACACATCGACATAACATTAAAGATATAGAAATAAATAATCAAGGGCATACATGTTCTGGTAAAAATTCTTTGCATATGAGATAACACAAGAAATGACATGTGATTAGGGTTTGTCACATGAAATGATAGATTCTTAATTAAGGAACCTTATCCATGGAAATGAATTCTTTCTAGAAATACATGTTATTCATTATAATGTTAATAGTGTCAATGAATATGAAATTAGATTCAAATAGAACTTGATTTATCAACAACATTCACTGGATTAGGTAAAGTACCATTTGGACATGTTACTTTAAATCATTTTTAACCTAATCTCACGAATTCAAAACATACGAATTTAATATAATTAAAACATTAAAAATTAATTTATTTTTGACAAAAATACACTTTAATTTATAAATAACCAAAATTAACATTTATTAAATATCCTTTAATACTATTTTCATCACAACACTAATTATATTTTTATGATCATCATATTGAAATTAGGGTTTGGGAATAATACAAATATATATATATATATAAACATATATCTGAATAAATGAAAGGTGTAAACTTTTATGTTTTTCATAGCCAAGTAATTTCTTATATGTAATAAACAATTAAAAACATAATTAATAACTAATACTTCTTCATTGAAATCCAAACCATGTAAGGTGTATAACTTCTGTGACCGAATGTATTATCATATGTGAAAATTAGTGTTTCGCATACTAAATATCAATTCAAATAAATCCAAATGACATGTCGCATTTAAAACATTACCTAAGGCTTGGAATTAATCCTTTAGGAATTATAAAACATACTTTAGTGGTGATATATAAATATGTATATATATATATTGGTTTTAGAAACACAATTCTGTTTAACCCAAAACTTGGTTCGGACATAAAATATTATATATAAATGACAATTCATCTCTCAAAATTCATAATTGTTTGGTATTGAAATAAATAAATATATATAAGTATAGAGATATATATAAATACAATGTTTACATAAAGGATTCTCCATGATAAAAGTAAATTCAGATTAACCATTATAAATACATAACCACTAGAAAACATGTTGGGTCACTTTAGAAATCATAAAACAAATTTAGATTGGGGTTATATATATTTATATACCCATATTTAAGATGGATATACAGATTATATATATACATATTTTATATCTGATTATAAGTGTATACATATATATAAAAATTGAGGTCTTGTATAATAATTATTAAACAAATCGAACACAAAACATAATTTACATCAAAGACATTATTTGGGGGTTGAAACTTATCTATTAAAACATATAAAATGGATTTATATTGATTCGTATGTGTACTTGTACATACCCAATTACACACATACACACAAATATATATATATGTAAACCATATATACATATATAGCTATATAAAATTGGTTTTTTGAACTAAAAACATAACATGATAATCTCTTTCACAAATTACCAAAACATGAAAGATCTTTTTGGAAGCTTTAAAATATGAGAGAGTGAGTATATAAATATATATAAAATCATATATACAGAACACATAAATATATACTCGGGTTTTGTAAATTATTAAGTAATGAAACTTAAGCCCTTACTTGTGAACCCTTAATTAAAACTGTGAAACACACTTTTTTTTGGAAAGGCTTGGAAACAAGGAGTTGATATCTCTATATATAAAAATATACAATATAGAATATATTTTTTTATACACAAATCATGTGTAATCGGTTTCCATAACAAAAATAGGTAGAATACTCCCTTACCTTGACTAAGGAGGAAGGTTTCAGCTTGGAAGAAGCTTGCTGGAGGTCCCGAGAAGTTGAAGGAGAGGTGGGGAGGAAAAAGAGAATGAACCCGTGGGGTTCATGCGCATGGAGGATGTATTCTAAATGAACCAAGATGCATCGCATGACTCAGTTCACACCCCCAAGGGGTCCCTCTGCTTGACTACCGAAGGCGAAGCCAAATCTTCGAGTTGGATAAAATAAAACGATAAAATAATATATATAAATTTTATATAACCCTACCGAAGGAAGATTTAAGGTGAGGATAAACCATCAGGTTCTTAAGGGGAGTAAGCCCGTGGAAAGGTGAGGCCAAAAGAGGTTTTTAGGGGGGTCACGGGGGTCAGGTGTAGTGGAGAGGGAGAGGGCTCGATGGTGATAGTCACTGGATGACTTGCTGGGGAAAATGACGTGAGGATGGAGAATCAAGGGGTGGAAAGATGTGATCACCCCGGACTGGATGGGATGGTTTTGGGTAGAGCAGGAAATGAGATGAATGTTAAAAATAAGGGACGTTCGTGATTTGATCTCATAAGAGATCGATGGCTATGGGGAAAGCGCATAAGTCCGTGGCATGCACTCCCAACGCGATCTCCTCTCATGTGCGACATCCCTATTACGAGATTGTTTTCTTGTTTTTTTAAACTTTATTTTGTCTGATTTTCCTTTTATTTATTGTTATTTTATTTTTTATTTCTCTTTTGTTTTTTGGTCCGCATCGCTAAACCTAACCGGGTTCCCTCCCAAAATCGGGATTTCCTTCCTTCAATCCACGCATTATATTATTATATTATTGCTAATATTAATTATACTTTAACTTTATCTTATTATATAATTTAATCATTATTATATCCTATTAATAAGTCAAAGTTATAATAAAAAATCAATACTATAAAAAGTAAAGTTTTATTACCATAATTATTACTCATATTTATATATATATATATAGATCACAATATAACTAAGAAAACAAATTAAAATTAATCTAATTTGAAACAAATAAAATGAACATGTTATTATTTATAAAATATTTACATATTATTATTATAAATTATATTATTTAAAAGTATTATTAATTATAAAAATAATTTCTATATTTTGAATTTAAGTATCATGTCACAAAATACATAAACATAAACATATATATTTATAAATGAAATAAAATTTTAATTATGAAAACATGTTTCTTCAATTTTAAAGTTTATCTATAAAAAAATTATATATATATATATGTCATATTATATAATTAAATTGTTATAAAATAAATTAGAAATTTGATAATATATCAACTTAATAATATTTATCATAATTGGTACAAAATATATATAATTGAAATTCATGAATGCTATTTATAATGAAAATAACATTTCATTTAAGCCAAATAATACATTTGATTATTAAAATGTTATATATAAAATTATTTTATTAGATTTATATAATTATTATATGCTTAAGCTTATATATATATATACCATAATTGAAGAAAATGTATTAAATTAGTCATATTCATATTTTAGTATATTTATTATTAATAATATTCTATTAATTAATAAATTCAGAAAAAATAAATTAATTATTTTAAACTGTACACAACTTAAATTTTCAGTTCATATTTGTATGAAAGTGTCTTTAAACTATTACCATATCCATTTAATTAAACACTAAAGATCATTAGACAAAAATTCTCACGGTCACTTCAGTTGAATTCCAACAGATATAAGTATTTCTAACGGTCACATTAGTGACCTATAAAACCAAAAATTTTGGGTGTCTTACGATTACAGTGATTGATGAAGAAGAAGGAGAAGATGGTTGAAGTCATTCCTTTGGTGATTAGTGTGGTTGTGGTGGCTTCATCCATTCTTATGTTTATTTTGATGGATTCTAAGGAACCCTATCAACTTCTTGGGGTCCTTGTTGTTTTGAGTGGTCTTCCTGTAATCGTAATAGGGTTTTTAATTGGTATATTTGGTTATCTTAATTTCATGATTGATCTTAGTGTATTGAATTTACCATGGTGTTCTCATTTGAATAAATAGCCTTTTTTTCATTTTTCATGTTTACTCTATTTCCTTATTATATTTTCATAAGAAACCAGTTTGTTTGATTAATGGGTAACATAAAATATAAAATTCACCATTACATGAATCATAGATTATTGGGATGTTACATTATTACCCCCTTCAAAAAATTGCATCCTCACAATTCTATTCATAAACTGAAAAAGAAAACCCCCAGTTGATCATCATCACCAAAATGGGAGATTTGGATCGGTCAACGGAATACCCTAGTTGGTACTCAGTTTCTCTGCTTCGCAGGCCCAAATACATCTTGAGGAGTATGTTATGTACTCCTACTCACACGTTCTACACACAGGCTTCCATAGGCAGGCTCGAGAAGTAAAAAAATCGGGGATGTCCGAATGAACATATTCTCTGGTACTCCACCAGACTATATCAAGCTCAAGATATTCCATTGGAACGATGCGATTAGATCGACCGAGGTTCATAATTTGGATCATGAAGGCTTCTCTACGGTTCCCATATTGGGCAGCTACTATGAAACATGCTCTGGTAGAAAAATATTATGCCAGAGTGAAACATCGAAAAAGACCATCGAAGTAACTCACCCTCTACCTATAACAAGGGAGTTGGGTAGTGGCGATGAGGTGGAATACATGGTAGACCACATGAAAGGAATAAAGAATTTCATGGACGATGAAAAATCAAACATTCTTTTACATGATCCTCGCAGATGGAGGAAAGAAGTATAGTCCATAGTGCACATCCTGATTAATATTTCCGTCAAAATTTCATCGGATAGGGATGGAATATTTTTTTTATATACGTATGAAAATAAATCCACGAGAATTAACTTAATAGTTCAAATAAAGTATAGACCGGAAAGGAAAACATGTAATATTTCAATAACACATACGTTTATAAATCAGTGCCTGAGTCTACCACACGAACTCCTACTGACTCACTGACACAACCTCTCTAAAATCCTTAGGGATGTCCTTACTCAAACACTCTAGGATTTAGAAACCAAAAAGGAAAAGAACATAAAGCTACTAGTTTTTACATTATAAGATCCCATTTCTAAAACCAGTTTGCTGATGTCCTCAACTCTATTACCAGTGTGGTTTTTAGTTCCTCGATCTCTCTTGTCCAGACGCACCTTGGTTATGTGAGGTCAAACTCCCACATAAAACAATTGGGCTTCCATATAGAGGCATGAGAGGTTTAAAGCTCGGGGATATCCAGATGAACCTGGTCCCTATAAATTCATCGTACTACCTCCAAGTCGAGGGGTTTGATGTCAAAGAGTCTCCCGTATAGACTGAAACTCAAGGCTTAAAAAAGATAGGCTGCACAGAGATTTCCCTCCTCTTCAGCTTCCTGGAAAAACCTTTTAGCCAGATATTTTGAAGATAGGGTAAAACATAGGGAAAGACCATTATAATATTTTCCCCTACGCATATTGTATACAAGTTGTGGATAACTTATACGACAGTAAACATGAATCGATCCTCAGAATAGTCGAAGGATATTTGAGTTGTTCGACACTTGGTAAAGAAGCTTGCAGGATTGTCGGAGGTTCCCAAAGGGTTCATAGTCTTCCATATATGACTTAATGATTATAGTATAGAGGATTTCAGTGGGAAGGGAAAAAGAAAAGTTAGTGATCTTATGTATTCCATCTAAAAATTATAACAAACCCACTTAGTAAGGTTCATTCATAATTACATATTTATATTATTTGTTTTTTTCATAATTTTCTGAACCTATCCTCTGATACCAACTTTAAGGACCCGGCCCCCGTGTGCCCGGAGCTAGTGCCCATGAGACACGATGTACCAAAATTAATACATAACATTTACATTCAACACATCATGTCTCATGCTACAGAGGCTCATGAGGTTCATGTTCTAGGAAAACAAGATGTGTTCTAAAATGATCAATCTGTTAAAAACTAAAACCTGAAATTCTTTAATAAAAAACTTAGGGTGAGAATTAAAATACTCAGTAAGGGGTTTTAAAAGTAAATAAATATAGTTTTTGAAAAAAACCATTGAAAATATTTTCAACTACTTAAAAATAATTCCTTAAAGGAAAAATTCGTGACATTTCTAAGGTTTCTATAAAATAATTAAATCATTTCATACATAAGTTTTTGAACATTTAACTGAAGGATACTAAATGTATAAAGTAAGAATGTTTGTAAAAAAGTTCATGAATTCTACTAAGTAATAATAAAGATAACATGAAAGATATGCTAGTACTAAAATGCATGAACATTATCAGATTTGCGCATAAACAATTTCACTACAACTTATCAAAATGCACATTATAACATGATTAACATAATGCTAACATTATATTAAAATTCTGGAAAGGTAAATCGATCATGCATCATCACTGCCTCATCATATTCCATGTGCACTTTAATCTCATACTAATAGTTAATTGTTCTATAAACAAGGAAATTTCTCTAGTAAAAATAATCACATAGTTGGTCAAATACTAAAATATAGTGAGGAAACGTATAATGCCGGACTCATGTCTGAATTTCAAGGCCTCGTGCCATGACCTAATGGTAAAAACCCAATCTGACTATCTCGAGAACTATCGATGCATCAAGAAGCCTACTTTTACCGGCCTCCAACATAGAGGGATTTATTTTAACTGGACCCCAACCCAGCAGTCCAATACATTACTCATTTTTCAATAAGGTATGATATTCAAGGTGTCCCATACCACTTTGAATATTTAATTTTCAATGGTTATTACCCAAAACTACTCCAGTGTTTTTCTGAAAACACTAGTCAAGATTCTGAAAATAAAACAACTAATTCCGATATTGTTCGACTAAGGACATGCCATGATGGATCCACACCCAATCCCTTCCTATCTACCATACTCGAGAGTCGGGTTTTCTGAAAACATTTTTAAGCTTGCATTAAAATATTAATAAATTTTCACTGGGTTCTGATATATTAAAACTTGTAAACAACATTTGATACATATGTAATGCATATACATATTCACACACACACACCCATATATATAAATATATACTTCCATAAGAATTTATCTACTTTCTATAAATTAGTCAATTTACACATCGACATAACATTGAAGATATGGAAACAAATAATCAATGGTATACATGGTATGGTAAACATTCTTTGCAAATGAGATAACACATGAAATGACAGGTGATTAGGGCTTGTCACATGAAATGATAGCTTATTAATAAGGAACCTTATCCATGGAAATGAATTCTTACTAGAAATACATGTCATTAATTATAATGATAAAAGTGTCAATGAATATGAAATTAGATTCAAACATAACTTGATTTATCAACAACATTCACTTCATTAGCTAAATCACCATTTGAACATGTTACATTAAATCATTTTTAACCTAATCTCATGAATTAAAAACATATGATGTTAAAATAATTAAAACTTTTAAAATTAATGTATGTTTGACACAAATACAATTTTATTTAGAAATTACCAAAATTAACATTTGTTAAATATCCTTCAATACTATTGGCATAAGAACACTAATTATATTTTGATTATAATCATATTTAAATTAGGGTTTGAGATTTATACATATATATATATACATATATATACATATATGCAATGTGTACACTTTTATGTTTTTCATAGCCAAATAATTTATTATATGTAATAAATAATTCAAAACATAATTAATCACTAATACTTCTTGATTGAATGCCAATCCATTTAAGGTACATAACTTGTGTGATTGAATGTATAATCAGTTGTAAAAATTAGGGTTTCCCATACTAAATATCAATTCAAAAAAACCCAAATGACATGTCGCATTTAAAACATTACATAAGGCATGGATTTCATCCTTTAGGAATTTTAAAATGGACATGAGTGGTGATACATAATTATGTATATAAATAAATAAATATATATATATATATAGGTTTTATAATCACAATTCTGTTTAACCCAAAACTTGGTTCACAAATAAAATATTATTTATAAATGAGTATTCATATCTTAAAAATGATGATTGTTTTGTATTTAAAAAAAATACATATATATAAGTATAGAGCTATATATATTTATATACCCATATTTGAGATGGATATATATAATATATATATATACACATATTGTATATCCGATTATAAGTGTATACATATATATAAAATTTGAGGACTTGTATAATAATTATAAAACCAATCGAACACAAAACATAATTTTCATCTAAGACATTATTTTAGGGTTGGAACTTATCTTTTAAATTTTATAAAATGGATTTAGATTGATTTGTATGTGTACTTGTACATACCTGATTACACACACACACACACACAGATATATATATATATATATGTATATAGTATATACATATAGATATATAAAATGGGTTTTGTAAACTAAAAACACAACTTGATAATATCTTTCACAAATTACCGAAACATCAAAGATCTTATTTGAAGCTTTAAAAAAGGAGAGAGTGAGAATATACATGTATATACAATCGTATATACAGAATATATAAATATATACCATGGTTTTTTAAATTAGAAACTAATGAAACATAAGCCCTTACTTGCTAACCCTTAATTAAAACTGCGGAACACACTTTTTTTTGGAAAGGCTTTAAAATGTGAAGGATTTGATATATCTATATATATATACACACAATATACAATATACCCATTTATACACAAAGCATGTGTAATTAGTTTCCATAACAAAAATAGGTAGAACAGTCCCTTACCTAGACTCTGGAGGAAGGTTTCGGCCTGGTAGAAGATTGCTAGAGGTCCCAGGAACATGTAGGATATGTGGGGAGGAAAAAGAGAATGAACCTGTGGGGTTGATGCGCATAGAGGATGTATTTTAAAAGAACCAAGATGCATCGCATGACTTGGTTCACACCCCAAAGGGTCCCTCTTCCTGACTACCGAAGGCGAAGCCAAAGCTTTTGGTTGGAGAAAATAAAACGATAAAATAATATATATACATTTTATATAACCCTATCGGAGGAAGAGTTCAGGCGAGGATAAAACTTGAGGTTCTTAAGGGGAGAAGGCCCATGGAAAGGTGAAGCCAAAGGAGGTTTTTAGGGGGGTCAGGGGCGTCGAGTACAATGGAGAGGGAGAGGGATCAACGGTGATAGTCACTGGATGACTTGCTGGGGAAGACGATGCAAGGATGGTGAAGCAAGGCGTAGATAGATGTGATCACGCCAGCCAGGATAGCACAGTTGTGGGAAGAGTAGGAAATGAGATGAATGTTAAAAATAAGGGACATCCAGGATTTGATATCACGGAAGATCGATGGCTATAGGGAAAGCATGGAAGTCCACAGCCTGCACTCTCGATGCGATCTCCTCTCCTACGCGACATCCTTATTATGAGATTGTTTGGTTGTTTTTATAAAAAATTTCTTTTGTCCAATTTTCCTTATATTTATTGTTATGTTTTTTTTTATTTCTCTTTTGTTTTTTGGTCTGCGGCTCTTTCCCAAACCGGGTTCCCTCCAAAAAATCGGGATTTCCTTCCTTAAATCAACCCATTATATTATTATAATATTGTTAATATTATTTATAATTTATCTTTATTCTATTATTTAATGTTATTCATTATTATATTCTATTAATAAGTCAATGTTATAATAAAATATCAATACATTAAAAATTAAGGTTTTATTACCGTAATTATTAAACTCATATATTTTTATATATATAGAAAGCACAATAGAATATAAAAAAACAAATTATAATTAAAAAAATTGAAACAAATAAAACGTACACGTTATTATATATAAAATATGTACATATTATTATTACTTATGTTATTTAAAAGTTTTTTTTATTATAAAAATAATTTTTCTATTATGAATTTATGTATTATATCACAAAATACATAAACATATACATATACATTTATAAATTAAATAAAATTATAATTATGAAAATATATTTATTCAATTTTCTAGTTTATCTATAAAATAATTATATATATATATATTTCATATTATATAATTAAATTGTTATAAATTAAATTATTAATTTGAAAATATATCAACTTAATAATAATTATCATAATTGGTACAAAATATTTATAATTGAAATTCATGAATGATATTAATAATGAGAATGAAATTTCTTTTATGCGAAATAATACATTTGATTTATTAAAACGTTATATATAAAATTATAGTAATAGTTTTAGATAGTTATAATGTGCTTAAACTTATATATATACTTATATACTATATTTGAAGAACAAGTAATAAATTAGTTATATTCACATTTTAGTATATTTATTATTAAAAATATTCTACTAATTAATAAATTCAGAAAGAATATATTAATTATTTTAAAATGTACACAATATAAATTTTTTGTTCTTATTTAAAGGAAATTGTCTTTAAACTGTTACTGTATCCTTTTAATTAAACACACAAGATCATTAGACAAAAATCCAACGGTCACTTCATTTGAATTCGAGCGGCTTTAAGTATTTATAAATATCACATTAGTGCCCTATAAAACCAAAAATTTGGGTTTTCATAAGATTACGGTGATTGAATAAGAAGAAGGAGAAGATGGTTCAATTCATTCCTCCGGTGCTTATTGCGGTTGCGGTGGATTTAGCCATTCTTATATTTGTTTTGATGGAAGCCAAAGAACCCTAACATCATCTCGGGGTTCTCATTGTTTTGAGTTGTCTTCCTGTAATCTTAATAGGGTTTTTAATTTGTATCTTTGGTTTTCTTAATTTCATGTTTGATCTCAGTGTATTGTAATTACTATGGTGTTCCCATTTGAATAAAGAGCCTTTCGTTCATTCTGCGTGTTTACTCTATTTCATTATTAATTTTTCATAAGAAACCAGTTTGTTCGATTAATGGGTAACATAAAATATAAAATTCACCATTACATGAAACATAGATTCATGGGATGTTACAAAATCCATTGGGGCCACTTATAAAACTTTTCCCTAATCTTCCTCTTTGAAAAGGTCATTATATCACTACACTCGGAAAAAGGAAATGGTCATACCCCGAAGAAACCTACCACTATAACCCACAACCATGAATACAATCCTCCTCAAGGATACATCTACTTCAAACTCATCATCACCATCATCAAATAAAAGAGAATGGTCTAGCTAACACCACTAAAAAATCTCAAAAAAGGATACTGAGATAAAACTATGTTACCGTGGGATAGCCAACTAGAATGCCCTCGATATGATCATTTCCAAAATTCAAGTCCCAAATTACTTTTTCCCATCACACCTTGTTTTTTAAAATATCTATAGGTGACCTAATACAAGCATAACTTGAATGATCATCCATAATCCTACCACATTTCCTAAACAACACCAACCCACAACTCAAGGCCCAAGGACCTCACCCCATATTTGAACACTCATAACACATCCCAAGATAAACTACCACCTCATGGAACTCAATTGGTCGAATCCTAAGCCATTTATTACTACCAAAACTAAAACACCAAGATGACACTCATATAAGACCATCTAACCTATACTACAATTAACATCATCAATCAAAAAATTTCCAAAAATAAAATGCCCCCACCATGCAATTTATCACCCCACCACCATCACCCATTTATGGGAACATCACCCATAAGAAAAGAGACCAACAAAACCTCAAATAATATTTGGAAACTTACCCAATAAATTTACAAACCCACCACTCCCAAAATCTATGAGAACTCGCCTCAAATCTAGAATTCAGTGTTTCCTTCGAAACTACCATGATTGGTCACACATCCATCAGCCATATCTCTACTAAATACATCTTAGTTCTTCCTAGGAACTCATTCCAATTACCGAAGTGACCTTATTATCCCAACATTAACAGGTGGTGTCTTTCTTCCCAAGACATGCATTCATTATTTTCCCTATGGAGTCCGGCCATATAGGTCGACACACTCCATTGGCACCAAACTTCCACAACTGGCATGTCACCCCTCTACTTGAACATGATGCCTTCACACATAAATCATAACTCCTCCATATTCACCCTAATAAAGGAGTCTATCCATGTACTCTTGTGAAACTTCACCATCATAGCATCCCCTACTTCAAAAACCAATGTCCTCCTTGACAACAACCACAAATACATCTTCGATGAAATCACTCATATTAACTCTAAAACATGTCCAATCCCATATCTATCACTCAAATTGAAATACCACCACATCCAAGACCCACTTAGACTTTCCCAAGTAACCTAAACACAAACCTTAAAGGATTCTCCTTGGAATAAAAATTCCACCACATCCACTCCACTGTCTTCTCCATAAAACCACGACTAACATTCCAATATCCACATTAAGAATATAATTTTGACAACATTAACCATAAAATTTCATCCACTATGTCCTAAACATAGATCAAAACCTTAAAATTTTTTGACATTGCTATCCATTTTTTAATAGGACAACAAAATCGACATCATCAGCTACCCATTATTAACTTACATGAATAGAAACCATGGAATTCATCAACATTCAGCCCATTCCAAGGACCCCTCTCATAACTGGTCAAATGTGCACTCCCCACCATACAACTCCATATATACCATTCCGTTGGAATATCCTCCAAGATGATCCATTTCTAAACCAAAATCATTTTTTATCTCGGAATCAATCTTAATCTCTCTCAGTATACATTGGATGAGGTGAAGATATTTGACATGATCTTCACTAGATAAAAGTATGCTAAAAAGTCATCGAAGAATGCCACTAGAAAATATACAACACTGATGTAACCTCCCACTATAGGGAAAACATAACAGGCTGAATGTCATAGGATTCTATACCCACCGATGTCTCATCAAAACTAAATAACTACAACTTAAATGGTATTTCCAACCAAAACTCAATACCACTTCACAACCCTCTATCAATATGTCATCACCCAACATTCCCTTTCGATCTACTTCCATTACCCCACTTGAGTTCTTATAGCATGAACATGATGATTTACATCGGAAAATAATGGCCACCATACCAATCCATAACCCAAATGTCTCACACATAACCCACACTAACCACTGTGATCACACATAATTACAATAGGTTCTTATCCAAAGCCACATTTTCACCCATCCCAAATGGAATCATTCCATTCCAGCATGTTCCCACATCTAAACATCCTCAAATCCCTTGAGGTATTTCCATTTCCTATGACCACACAGAAAATAGACTTTATATCACATGATTTGTATTTGAATAGAGCTAGGTCCAACACCCTCTCACTCATCTAACAATGAATCATGGTCTGTCTGCCTGATTGGACTCGAGGAATTCCAATATTTTTCATCCAACAAACTAAACATTTGTGCAAGAAATCCCAACCATGTGACCACCACCACCATGGGTGACACTTCCATTCCAAAAGAAAACATCCATTCTTTAGTCCCCCATGTATTATTTTCCCACAATCAACATTTATTCCAATACCAAAAACCGTCAAACCCATAGGGAAAGGCTCCTAATGACCATGCATCTTCCAAAAAAAGAGCTTATAACCATCCATAATCACTCAAATACCTCATTAATAAAGTAACTAATGAATTATTATTATTTTTTACCACACTCTATGGAAATCACTATGCATTGATTCCACCTGTATAGAAACCACACTTGCATCACATCATAAGGAACCTACAGCACTTGGGCAACCCTTTTTGAGGCTACCCACTATTTCCCAAAAATATCAACACATAATCACCACTCAAGTTATATTTCCAAAACCAATAAACTTACCAGATATCCCTCTACGATAAACCGACACAATGAAACACTCAATGCATTCTAATTCCAATGTCCAAAACATCTTCTAATGTCACACACACCCAAAGTAACTAGAAATCCCAGCTAACCTGTCTTACATGTTGTAATCAAATATCAAAGGTTACCAACATCCTAAACTGGTGTCACGTTAATAAAATTCTACTATCTCTCCCACTATTCCCACATGTCAAACCTCAAACCACTCACTACTCATGGATGAAATACCCTCGCCCTTTCCAAAACAAACCACGTCTAACACACACAATAAAAAATTTACTCTAGGATTAATACTAAGGATACCCACTCAAATTCATGAGAACTATTATCTAATGACCCTCTCAGGGGACCAAAAAATAACATTCATGGTCATAATCCATATGGGTTTCAACATCCATTTTATAAGACATTATATCATAACCCATGGAAATATCCCTACAAAGGGTATGATAAGGAACCACATAGTATTCCATCCTCAAGGCCCAAAAAAGTCGCAAACACCACAATTAGTGTTTTAAACTAAGGAACTGTCTCTATCCAGACCACCCATACAAAAGGCCCAAACATAACACTCTGGGTAACCATTTCTAGGATCCTTATAGGTTGCATCATTTCAAATTATGCATACTAATTAAAAATAACAATTTTAAACCCAAGTTTTTACATTTAGAAAATTTACACATTAAAAACCCCAAGGAATTACACTTTCAAAAAATCGGTTTTCTAATACAAAATTTTAAAAATATAATATTCATTCAAATTAATGTTTCAAAAAATCTTTCTATAATGACCATATTAAAGGGAAGATCAACATCACAAACTATAGGCTGAGAAAACATTACTAGGACATGAATCTCATGTAACTACCAATAACATGAAACATATAGAAGAACTATCAATCATATGTGCCTAACAAGATGCATGAACTAACACACCCTCCCATTCCATGACAATCCATGTGAAAATACCTCATAAATCAGTAACATCATTAAAAAGTTTTCCAATCAAGGTGTAAATAATAATAATCCATAATAGAACAACATTATACATCAATTTCCATGCATAGAAACATGGATATGCCCTCGTACATGGGGATATAGACACCAAGGAACTAGATCATTACCAAGAACTAAAAAGATACTAGTTTTCTTTCTACCAACCTAAAGAGTAATACAAAATACATGATCTGATACCATTTTTAACATCCCCAACCTGATTTCCACTATATTTGTTTCCTTAATCTAGGCCATTAGATTGTATTAGGCATGCCTCCTCATAATTCAATGTTTTCTGACTAGCAGCGCAGTTCTACTTTATAAAACTGAGAGGATTGTATCTTCTTAAAATATCAATGCCCCAACAAAAATAATGTCAAACGATATAACATCCAATAGAAAAAATTAAATCTACATCATACGACAAATTTCCAAAATGTAACAAAGTAGCACATTTTATAACAATATGATGAATAAACTACATATATTGAATTCTTAAAAATTACATTTCTAGTACTAAAACTATAAATGATCTTGAACATGGTCCCAATTCCCAAACTAGATTTGACATCCCATGGCCTAACCCAATAACCCATGAATAAACCAAACACCAGGACCTTTTCCTGAACATGTAACATAAAAAATTAATATCTACTCAGGTACCCAAGTTCCATGGTGTCCAAATCACGATGGGAGTACAACTCATTATGACACCCAAAAGAATGTATAAATTAATAACCAGTATGTACAAAAATGTATGTTGATATATCAAGTTTATTAAATAACAAGGCAATCAGTATAATATATACCTCAAATTTAATCAATTTTAAAATAACAATTTTTTTCAATAAGTTCTCAAGAGTAAACCGAACAATTAAACTAGGTTTGGTTTCACTTGGAGCCTAATCCATATCACAAGGGGTTACATAAACTTAATTCACAAGGGGCTTATACTAATCAAAATTTATCAACATACCCTAGAGCCCTGGTAAGGTAATATTGTAATGTCCAGATATTTGAGAAGTATAGATCCTAATCACAACATCACAACCCATTCCATGTCCACATGTTAGAAAGCATAAGGCCAAATTATGGCATCACATCTAAGAAATATATACCACTATCCTTGGAACCTCAATCCAAGAAGTCACATTCTATGTAACCATTAGTGGAATAGAGCTTCTGTATGAGTCTCAAACTCATGTATTACAGGGGTGGGGTTTAGAGACTCATTCCAACCTAACATGTGGGTGTAGAACCTCAATTAAACACCACAAACACCACCAATCCATGAGCACATTCATCTTTCACCATAACACATTTACAAAACACAAAATTTTACCATTAAATGCATTTATCATTTACAATAATAAATTATTATACATATACCACATGTAAGGAAGAACCAATTAGCACATGTACCAATATTCTAGACTTCCCAAAATGTTACATCATGATCTAAGAACATTCATAATTTAGTTCATTTCATAACAATATTGAAATGAAAACTAATTTTTATGGGTTATCTCTCATAAAACGACATGTCATTTCAATTATTATGGTCCCAACAGACCATCAAAACCACATCATGGCCTAAAACCCAATTAAAAATACTCAATTGAAGTCACATTGAAGCCACCATTTGAACAAATGTATTCTTGTTTGAAAAACTTCAACATACCCAAAGCCTTTTATTTCCATTTCCAACCATTCAAAATAATCATTTATCATTTTCATAAGAAAGGGGAAACACCACCATTTCAATTAGTCATTTGAAAAACATTAATAAGAAAAAATTTTAAAATAATTTTATTTCAACACCTCCTTTGAAAACATAATTCAATTTAAAAAAAATCCTTTATTAAAAACCATAGTTGGGTCAAAACCCAAAACACATCATTTAAAACATTTTGAAAACACCATGGAAACTTACGAAACTAACATGTAAACATTCCAATTATCCTATTATTCAAAAACACATACCCTAAACAAAATTTATATACCATTAAATTATATAATTACGTTATCTCATTATTTACCAACACATTTCACCATTTTCAAGGGTTTGGAATACCCCAAGGGTAGCCTTATGTATGGTGACACATCATAAACAAACCCAATAGGGTCCATGAAGGGTATCAAACATAAATATAAGCCCCAAATCAAATTCAATAATCTAAAAATTTAAAAAGAAACAATGTATTATATGATCACAACCACATACACATAAAAAACAATGAGACTATGTATATAATCTTTAAGACCACCTTCCTCATGCTCGTCAATAACTACTCACTTTAAAACATTCCGTTGATTAAAACTCAAACAACCATAAAATACCAATCCAATAATATACTAGAAGAATTTGATTTTATGGAATCAGAATGTGAGGAAACCACACACAATGACTCTTCTAGAAATTGGAAGGAAATTGAGTCAAATACATAGCCATGGCTTTGATTCTGAATAAAAGACACATAAAACTCCCAATAATCAATGTAGAATGACCCACATAGAAGCAGGGGGTTTTTGGTTCATCATCTTTGTATTTAGGGGTCAACTGGGGGAAAATTTTGGGGGAGAGAGAAATATTACCATTAAAGAAAAATAGGAATCTACCAATTTTTAATGGTTGCATGTTTTGGATTCATGATTGGCCAAACCATTAACCAACTATGTGGATCACTCTATCCAAGAGGGTCCAAGACACACAGTCTCATGAGAGAACCCACATGGTATGGAAAATCAAGTGGATACTATGTGCTGGCCTCTTTCTGAGAGGAGTCTTGTCCACACAGCTTCCATTGTCCATGTGCATGGTTAGTACTCACCATGAACCAACCATGGATTGAACACTTCTTAGGTCCATTATTTTATTTTTCAGGTCATGATCCCTCATGAAACCCTAGATAATTCCCATACCCCCTGAACAATTTCATTAACCATAAAAATTGGAGTTTGAGAAAAAAATTTAAAACAAGTACATACCTCAATGAAAGAATAGTATCTTATAATTATCTACCAGATCTGTTGTGTGATATAATTCTGGGGGACGATCCATTATTGGTTGTGGTGTAGTGTGTGATATTTCTTGATTTATGTGTTGATTCTACTTATTTTCATACCATTTTTTAAATTAAATAAATTCTTAGACGTGAATATTAATTATAGGGCCTCTGTTATTGTTGTTGAATCTTTTCTTTTGATGGATTCTGTTGCGGGTGTGCAAAAACCGTGTTTTTTTGTTGGGGGTTCCTTCTCTATCCCATATTGGTGAAATAAATTGCTAATTTTTCTGAATAATTGTTTTATTAAGTGAAATCGAATGGTATGATTAATTTTTTTCATCAGTTTTTTGGAATTTGGTTTTTAATTTAACATTGGTTTCCCATTGTTTTGGTAAATTAAAATTGGTTTTCAATGAATTATGAAATGGTTTCAGACTATGATATAATGTATTATTTTTCATGTAATGGTTGGGAAAATAGGGAACATGGGAAGCCTTGGGTACTTAGGTGGAAAGTGTAGTAATATGTCTCCTCTAATATTAGGGGGTTTGCTCATGGTTTTTACTCTACTCTATAGACCTATTGTTATAGTGACTTGTTAGACAAATAGGGGGTTCAATTTCTATGGTGTTCTTGTTCTCTGTTGACTAGATCTATATATCAAGAGACTCGATGAGAAAATTATTTTCTATGTTTGTCTATGAGTTTCATAGAAATCTTGACATAGTGTAGTTCTTAGAATGTTGTTACCTATTCTTATTGGCTGATTTTGTATGCTTTTGGTTTGTACTGTTTTGTTGTACTGCAATGGATTTGATATGATATATGATAGAATATTTCTTTTGACATTATAAATCTAATAATATATATATATATCTATGGATATTAAATTCGTTGAAACATATTTAAATACATTATTTTGAATTGTGAGAAGGGGGAATTAATATTTTTTTCCCTAATTTTGATAAAAATATCAAAACTATATATCATTCCATGTTTTATTTAAAGGTAATAATGTCTGGATTTGTGTTAAGCGGATTTATTTGGAACACCTAGGTAGGAATTTACAGAGTCTGTTAGCTTACACCCTGTATACACCTTCGGTGGTGCGTAGACGTACTTATGAATTTCAATGTAGGGAATGTCATGGCACCATAGCGAGGCAGAAAGGTTTTCAATCAGATGGGTTTGGGTAGCAGGATGGTGAGATGGTGTGGGTTTACTATAGTGGCCAGATATTTTGATATATAGATATTAAATAATTTTTATGAATATTCATTTCTTTATATAAGTGAATTCCCAAGGTGTATACTAGTTTAGTGGCTTTGGAAACATTGAAACAAAATCTTCAAACGTAGTGAATGTTATTCAATGTAACCCATAAAAATCATCCCCTTTAGTACTCCTAAATAAAACATTTTTCATAACCTAGGTAATGAAAACATTAGAAAGGGTGAGCTCATATACTCATTAATGGTAAATAAAAGAGATACGTAAGAATACCATGAATAGAAGGGTATGAGAGCATGATCAGGAAATTTGAAAACCCTGACATTTATATCAATTATCATAATCATGAGTTGTGGTATAAATATTCATAGTTTATAAGGCATGAATTATATGGAAAACAAATAGCATGAGAAATTAAAGCATAATACTAAGAATTTTCAGCACAAACAAGAGAATATAAAATCCTTCCCTTTAAGTCAATGCTTGTTACCAAAACCTATCCGGGAACTTCATAGGGGATACACCTACTAGGATACAAACAAGACAATCCTTAGTCGAATGCATTTCTTTATAGTGGAATGGGTTCACTTCCTATATCTTCTTAATGGATAAAGTACCTTACTATATCAGGTTCACTCCATATTCCGGCAATGTTTATCTCATGATATATAAATCATTACCTAATTCATTAGTGTGAGATATAGTTACCTCTATCACATAATAGTTATAAATATGTGTCCAACAACATCCAAAAAATTCACCATATCATAACCCATGATATGAAAGGGGCATCATAAACATTTCATTATATAATAACCAATGAAAAATAGTCATGATTTATAATCATTTCATTATATGATAACCTCTGAAAACAAGAGAGTTTGCTAAGTTTTTTGTCAAGTTATAATCATAGGAATAGTAAAAGGTTTCATCAAAAACATAATAAATATTAACCATTAAAATAAGTAATCATAATGGTTTTCATGAATCATATCATTGCTAAATAATATACTATATCAATGCATGTCATCTTATATGGGGAAGGATATTGATAGATCACATGAAACATTTGTTAAAGAAAATAACCTGTATTTAAAAATAACTTTTTTAAACATAATTAATTTTAAAATAAAACATTCAAAACATATAATATTGGATTTAAAAATATTTTAAAACATTTCACGAGTAAAATAACATTTTTTATTTTAAAATATTCTATTTAAAACATAATACATTTTGAAAACATTTTTCATTAAATATAACCATAGAAATATATAAAAGAATATTTGAAAATCATTTTAAACACTTTTTAAAACATAATATTTTTAAAAATACATTTTCTTTTACATTAGCCTTCAATATAATCTAAAAAAATTCTTATAAATCATTATTTTGAAATAATACACTAATTTCTGTGTAAAGAGAGAAATTAATAAATATTTTCTTAAAAACATTCATAAGTATCTTTAATACCAAGGAGTGTAAAGATTTTAAAATTACATTAATAGATCATGAATTACCATCGGATAAGGAAATTAATGATATACCTTGAGATATGGATCATAATATTTAATCAATTTATGTACAATCATATATAATTTTGATTAAAGATGAGATTATAACAATAAAATCTTATAGATTTTTTAACATTGAATCATAACCCCGATAAAAAATAACATTTAATAATGATTAAAATATAATTAAAATAACATTATTCATGATATTTAATGTCAAATTGGTAGTATATACATCTCATAAAATAATATAGTTGTATAACATTACATGTATATCAAAAAATGAAAAGGTGAGATGAAAAATACCATACCATATGTACCGACTTTTATCATACACATTAAAACCAGTTGCATGATAAATTTAAGTTTGTTATAAATATATTATAAAAAATATTTACATATATAATACTGTTTATAACATTTTAGTATGATTTAATATTACTCATTTATTAACAATTACAAGTTAAATTTACATTTTTTGTAATAACAGCTTTGCTTTTTTGTATATGTTTTGACATGTTATTTTTTATCATATTAATTTGATCATGATTTAATCATATAAATAATGTATAACAAGAAATTAATATAATATATTCTCAGTATATATATATATATTTAATAATTTTTAAAATATAGAAATAGTAAATAAAATATATCATTCATGGAATCAGTTGGCCATATGAACAAATGAACACGGTTTCTATTATATTATCTTATTGAATGAAAGAAAATTTAATAATATATATATATATCTATATAATTATAGTAGAATTATTATTTCATATATATCACATGTTTCTATTAAACTCAAACATCACATATTCCATGTAAAGTGTGAATGAATCACATCACATCGCGAGGCGGTAGTCCGTCGCACCCATGAACGACATTATAGTATTGAGAAAAATGAAATCCTGAAGGTATGTGTTATATAAAAACTATGGAAGAATAAATAAATCATATATAACATATATGTCATATATAAATATAATTTTCTCATTATGTACAACCTTGAGAGGTGGTAATGTAAAAATGAATGACATTAGTTCATAAGGCGGTAGTCCAACGTATACACAAGCGATTATTTCAAAACCCATATGATTGAATTGGGTGTTTTATTATGTATTAACCCTATCATTACAACATATAAGTATATTTTTGATACTATGGTTATTATATTATAATTATATAAAAATAAATTAATTGGTTTGAGAGTGAACTAAAATAAAAAAGATTGTTGATGAACGTTACCTATTCTACAGGTACGTAATTTTTTTTCCACCAAAGGAATTATTTGGTTAGATTTCATCCCAAATTAAGGCATAATGGATGAGTGGAGGTATTTTGGTAATTTATTTTTTCAGATCATTGTCGTGCTAAATGGATTGAGTTCTGTGAATAATTTGGGACAATGAGTTCCCTTTTATAGTTGATAAGGAGTGAAACTATTGTAAATAATCAAAAGTATTTAATATTGGAAGGTTGAACTTACCTTATGTGGATAATAAATATTATATTAATGGATGGAATGGTTTATTTGGTATATAAAAACATCCACCACACAATTAGGAATTCATTATTATGAATTTATTCCTTAAAATAAACATTTCTATATTATTACGATTTTGGATTTTTTATTAAGTAAACTAATTTTTTAACCAAATTAATTGATCTATCAGGATTAAAATAAAGTGATAATTATTAGAAAATTTAGACCCATTTCTTATAAATTATTATATATAAATTATAACATAATAAATAACATATGTGTCAAAAATTAATTTTTATAAATGTGCATGTGATACGCAAAAACATTGATTTAGCCCTAACCGTGCTAATAATGGTTCAACCATTTCGGGGTAAATATGTTAATTATAAAAAAAATATTATATGAATGGAAAATAGATTTTATATTTTATTATTGACCAATCAAGTTAATGAATAGAGTATATTTAGTAATTTTAAATCAATAAATACTATATAGTTTATTATAAAATAAAATTAATATAAATTTGGAAATTATTTATTTAATTTGAATTCAAAAATATCAAGACAATAAAAAAAATAGAATCTATTAAGTCAAAAACTTTTTAAGATGATATATTCTTCTAAAAAATTAATATAATACAATAATTCATTCATTTTACTTCACTTTTAATAGGTTTAGGGTCATTTTTTTGTTAATTATTAATTATATAATTAATGAGTGGGTGTTTTGAAGAATGTAAATTAATTAAATCACCTCTATAAAATTAAAATAATTTATAATGATAGTAAAAACTCAATTTCATTTTTATATGGAATATATAACCAAACATATGTTATCATTTCCCCTATCTCAAAGATTTATAGAGATTAAAAGTTAGAAAAGAATCTTTTTTGTTTTTTCTTTACTTAACTTCTTATATGCATCACTTTTGTGGAATAATATCTCAATAACTCATTAAAATTAATTCTATGTACAAATGGATAGAAATATTTAAATATAATTGTTTTTTTACTGGGTTTAGGTCATTATTTTACATTACATTATATGTTTAACCAATAAGTAATCTTGTGTTTACCTTATTCACTGTAAATAATTATAATTGTTTCCAACAATCACTATGGACAAAAATTAAATTTCACATATTAAAGATAATAATGTTTTCAGATACCAAATATGGAATCCAGTTTCAAAATAAAAAACACATAAATAGAAAAAATTAACTTAAAGTTAATATCACTAACGTGTCGGGAATGTGAGTTTTCAATGTGAGAATGTTCAAAATTTTGAAATATTTTTAAATCCAAATACAATATGAAAATTATTCCAATTTTATAAATATAATTAATTGATTCAAAACTGAAATAATTAATCTTTAAAATAAAATTAAAATATAAATTAATCATATCAATTATTTAAAGGAAATTTTAGTTTTCAATTTAAATTATGTATTTTTCACTATTTATCAAAAAATACAACTTATCAAAAAATACCATAATTCACCCTTATATAATTTGGAAATTACACATTAAAAATTGATGTTTAATTTTTTGATATAAAATTTATAAAATTTTCAATATTTAGTTTTAAATAATCTTCACCATTATAATCTTGTATAACTACCTATAGAAAAATAGAGTTTTTAAGTATAAAATATGATTTATTAGTATATCATGTCTAGAAAACAAATGATATGAATATTAAAATTTTTATTGAATATATAATGTATATATTTAAATAAAGTAATTAATTTTATTTTATTTTTTAATTTATTGAGTTAAAACTTTTATTTATAGAAAAATAATTTTTCAGATAAGAAATTTATTTATTTTCAAATAGATATTACTTTTATTTATTGTTAATTTTTTACGAAACAATTAATTTAAAAATAAAAATAAAACAAAATTTAAAAATTTAGTTATTCCTTTACATACAATCCATTTCAACTGGTAGGTGATAACTATACTAATATTTTAATAATATGCCACGTTTCTTTTAAACTCAATGTTGTGATTTACACAAGCTAAGCCCCGTGTGGAATGTTTGACAATCTAAAAATGATATTTCATGTGATATAATAAAATATAAATGTTCTGTGTACCACATACAAAAAACAGGATTCTGTATAATTCATGATTAACTTGGTGCTTCATATAAATTAATATAAACAAAGTGTAGTGAGAAATGGAAGCATCCATGAATTTTAATTTATTCAAAATAAAAATAATTCCTAAAATCATAGGGTGTTACCTTATACCCCATATATAATGGACTTTCCCGTCAAAAATTTTATTGGTCATCAATGATTTAATACTGGAAAGTTCCTCTAATATAAACCCACATCATAATAATAAATAATAAATATTACCTTTAAAATAACAATGTTAGAAACAAAATGGTTTCCCAACGTAACTCATAATTAGGTTTCCATTTTGGAGAACATAGGTGGGTAGTGAAAACATGGCCATTAAAGATAAAACCAAAACCCAAATTTAGATGAATAGTGATAGAGAAAATGGTTAGTAAAAAGTTAATAGTCACGAATCCATAAACCTATAAGACATAAAAAATTTCATTGATATAATCAAAATGAGAATAATAGGATAAAATTTTATTCCAATATACTTTTCCTAAAGATGAATAATTTTCACATGAGAATATTTTTACATGATTTAATTCCATTTCATAAGAACAATCTTAACTTGGGTTGTGCCTTGATTAGTTCTCACTTCATATCTTCCTCTAAAAAATTAATGCGGTTTTTCCTAAAGCACTAAAACATAATATGATCCATAAAAATAATAATAATTATTTCTATCTATAACTACAATAAAATGGTTCACATTGGTTATCCAATATTTATAAATAATTATGTAGTGAAGAAATACAATAATTACTAAAAACTCATTCAAACATCCACACAAACAATTTAATAAATTTTTAATCTTTATACCCTTCAGAAAGAAGAAAATCCAAACCATTGTAAATAATGTTGCTAAATTTCCAAAAATTAGTTAAACATTGTTCCCACATATATCATAAAGTATCTTTTTGTTTTCACATACCTAAAATTTTAATATCTCATTAGATATTCTCTTGAATAATAGTGATAACCTATTTTACCATAAATACTTATTGATAAAATGAATTCTTTCTTATTCTAATTAATATTTTATATATTCCTTAAATCAAATTTTTTTATAAAATCCATCCATGGTATCATAAACCACTTTATCAAGAAATCATTAATCTATATCTAAGGAAGTCTGTACTATCCAATTTAATTTATTCTTATCTAAAATATCATTATCAAAACTAAACATCATTTTCTCAACATCCGGAACGTATTAATGGTCAAAATACCTTAATCATTTGATTTATATAAAATCTAACATTTAAATTAAATCACTTTTCAAGGTAATGAGAACCATTCAATACACTTTTTCATATCCTTAATAAAAAAATATATTTAAAATCCTTATATATTCCACAATTCATAATTATTGAATCCAAATACATAAACACATTGATTATTTCACCTCATCCATAATCCATTAACTAGTCATACTCATATTCAACATAATTAATTATTTCCTTTAACATGACATTCTTAGTATAAACATTACTTCTACAACCTTGATAGCTCTCTTCATGAGATTTCCACTTAGGACATTTATTTTAATAAATCCCATAATTTAAATATATATAGAACTCAACGGTAGATGATATATTAGGAATACAATATAGTGGCCTAGCCTTTTCATTCATTACTATTAGATCATTTCAGAGATAAAAAACATAATATTATTACACATAGAGGATCCAAAGGTTTAGTGTCTTGGGAAAACTAGGACCATAGATAAAAAATACAACATCAACCATAAAAATTTATTTAATTTCCTCTTCCCTAGCTTCTTAGTGGAACTTTTCCTCTCCATAGTACATGTAGCCACCTGAGGATATACATCAAAGGGGTGATCTAGAAGCCCCTTAAGAGGATAAATAAGAAAAATATAGAATGGGTTGATTGTAATCATGGCATAGGAAAATGATCATGAACATGAGAAGAGCATAAATAAAAGACTTGAAATGTGGCAATGCATAAAAATGAAACATCATGTATTAGTGGTTAACTACCACACATACTTGTGAACCAAGATAGCATCTTTTTCACACATAATTTCACATTTACTCATGATATTCATCACATTAACCAATGCATTGGAGGGCTATATAATTCTGGGCACACCCGTCACATTTAAACATTCATATTGCGCTATATAATTCTGGGCACACCCATCACATCATAACATTATCATTTATCATGCATGAAACAATGAACATATAACATAAATGAACATAACTAACCCATGAAAAATAATGGGTTTCATATAATAGTAACACATTCATAAACTTTGGGTTCCCAAAATAACGAGGGAACAACATACTTGATACAATAATCACAACCTTGAATGAGAGGTAAAAGTTGAGTTCTTAAGAGAAGAGTTCTTTCAAAAAACACATGGATTGACAGAAAAATCTCTATAAAACATGTATATCCCAGAAAAGGAAATAAAAAGATGAACAAATTATCTTTACGGAGTGATCATATCAAAAATGGAGTGAAAGAGGTAGAACCCGAAGGATGAATGTTGGGTTTGAGAATTTCCCCTTACCTTGTACTCGAATGCCTCCTTCTCTTTAATGCCCAGTATAATGACATAATTTTCATTAATTAGAAATTCCAGAACCTTTTATACATTAATAGGGTTCATTATGGTTTCAATATTGCATATTATTTTCCTTTGGATGACTTATAGAGTGTAAAAACATTGTTTGGGGATGTTCGTTTTCATGGTTTTCTTGAGTGGTTCACTTGTATTCTTAAATTCATGATTGGGTAGATCCTGGGAAAACATCCAAAACTGATATTACATGTTATTAATGATATTACAGGAGCTTTAATGATTTTATAATGAATTATATTATATCCATGTGGACGAATCATTAGATAACAATTTAATGATGGTTATTTAGGTTAATTTGAGCGGTTTTTGGATCACAATGAACTTGATTTAACTTTTCACTTAGTAATATGGCCTTAGGTTATATACAGAACATAATAAGTATAAAATTTTCTGGTTCAACCATAAAAATGGTTTCATGAACATTTTTTAAGGTTGAATTGGAAGAAGAGAGCATGCCGTTTTTGAAGGTGATAAATTAACACCTCATGAACAACGTTCTCTTTAATAAAAAAGAAGGGGGAAAGGGTGTGGGGTGATATAATATCCCATTAGAATCATAAAATTACAGTATATGTATAATAATAGAGTTAAAAAACATTTTTTATGAATATATTTGGGGATAGATCATGAAAGGATCTTGAACATGAAAGGAAATTAATGGAGAAGAGGGAGAGAAATTACCTCTAGAATCTTCCTCTTGAGATCCTCTTTAAGGAAGCTAGGATTTGTCTTTTGATGAGACCAGCAGCTTTTTGACATGGGGGATGGGCTAGGGAAGGTGTTTGGGTAGAGTTTATATATGTCTTGGAGCTTGATAGGTGTGAGGAAAAGAGGGAGTGAAGGGTGGCTTTTATAGTGGAGGGGAGAGGGGTTTCCTTAATATAAAATTGGTTAGTTTATTAATTTCACCTAAGAAAAGGAATAGTGAGTCATGGATGACCAAGAATAGTAAATAAGGCATGTGAGTTTGGGATTTGGGTTCTTACATCACTTTTGATGTCAGGAATAGTGGGTTTTAATTAATATGTATTTATATGGTTAATTGATGTATTCTACTATTCACAAAAAATTCAAGTATCTCAGAAAAATCCCAGAAATTTACCCCAACCATTTTTCGACATGTAGAATCCAAAAATGAAGTCCATTTTTCAAAAATAATTTTATAAATATTATTAAATTAATATTTAATTAAAATCATAATTGACTTAAAAAAACCGTTTTTAAGATTAAAAATGATTTTATAGTTCCTTCAAAAATTACGTAGGGTATTATAAAATTATATAAAAACTATTATACATTGATTCAATAATTTTGTAATACATTTCGGGGAAATAAATATTCTTTTAAATTAATTAATTAATTATAATTAATTATTTATTACTTATAAAATACCAAAAACATTTACTAATGTCAAATTGTCACTTTCTAATATGTCTAAATTTTATTTTGTTATTCATAGATTATGTTCCTCTTATTTACTATTCACAAGGGTCATATTACTATTCATAAGGTTAGGTTACTATTCATAAGTGTAGGTTACTATTCACCAAAAATTATTTTTGTTACATTAGACTCCAAAAACCTCTTGAACAAAACCGTGTATGTCGGATTTTCAAAATTCCAAACATAGGGTGTGACAAAATTAAGATTAAAGGTCAGTTATCAATTAGTAGTACATTATTTTGTGTTTTTATAACATAAATATAAGAAGGGAATTTTCCATTGAAAAACATTGGGTCGTTACATACAATTATTCATATCTTTTTTATTAATCATAATTTTCATTTTCCCATTGTAGTTACATGATTTGCGACCATATTTTCCAGATTCAAAACAACTTCTTGTATCTTAGAGAGATTCACTAGGTTGATTCCTAAAAATTCATGACAGAAAGAAAACCAAATATTACTATTTCCATGGTATCCACTACCCAAACTCTCAATGAGCTCTTTATTTCAATTCCTTTTTAAGAATAATAATTGGTTAAGGTAAAAATTGTAAATCATGTTTCATGAAAAGTGATTTGGAATAATAAAACCATTATTTTCTCTAGTAATGTACCAAATTTGATTCTCATCAATAAATCATCTATCACATACATTGTCAACTTAATTTTTTAGTACCCTCCATTTAAAAAAACTAGAGAGAATATTCTATGAAACACCTATCATAATATAAAACCCCATAATCATGAAAAAAAACATATAGTATGTGTGAATCATGAAACCTTTTTTTCGATTTATCAATCCTTAAGATTATACTGGGTCAATATTTTTAATCATATTTGTAAATCCTTAACTATGGTTCCTAAATATTTTATGAATTTCGATATGATATTATCAGGGACTGTGAAAGTGGGTGTGCACTATGGTTTATTATCAAGAACCATTACTTGATCGAGTCTAGCTCAATATGATTTTTAGGGTTGTTACTCCAAGGTATATATATTAAAAATCCACATCCACTTGTAATATTTCTGAGAAACGTATCATTAAATTTCCTAATGAAATTAAAGTACATTTTATTTTACACTGACTCATCTATAGTACTCTCTTTAGATACATCCCTAGTCATATACTTGTAAATATTCTTAGTGGTATCACTAATTTTTTATCATCCTAGTTTATAATGAATTACTATTCATTATCTCTGGTACCAACTATAGTGACCCATGGTTTTAATAAATGAATATTAAATCCCGTTTTTATGAATATTAATTACATTAAACAAGAATAGTCTAGAGAACCATGATAGTTTGATTCCATTGAAAACATAGAAGCATAATCTTCAAAGATGGTGAAAAATGTTCAAATTTTTGCAAAAATATATCCCCCTTTAGTACTATTACTTAAAAAATTATTCATAAATATGGAAATGAAATATAATGAATAGTTTTGTATGATTCCAAATAAGGTTAAAAAAATAAGATACATAAGAATAAAATGACAAAAGGGTATGAGAAGATTAGAATAAAATTTCAAAACCATACTCTGCATGTCAATTATCATAATCATTAGTCATTTTTGTACAGTTGGAATTTCATATGACATGAATCCCATGTCAGTCAAAGAACATGATCCGTGATAGAATAATACATGAAATTTATGGAATAAGAAAATAATATAAATTAATTCCCTAAATTTAAATTCTTATTTCGTAAACATATCAGGGAACCTCAATGGGGCTCCAAGTACTGGGTGGGACACACCACCATCCGTAGTTATAGAAATTTCCTTATATTAAAATGATTTCACTCCCCAAATAATAGTAATGTATAAATTTCATTTCTAAACCATGTTTACAAATTTTTTCATCCATTTTTATCTCATGAGATACAAATCTTTACCTAATTCATTAGAAGGAGATGTAAGTCCCACTGGTCAAATAATAGTTATACATATGTGTGCCACGAGATCATAAACATTCATCATATCATAACCCATGAAATTTAATGGGAATCTTAAAATTTTCATCATCTCATCACCTTTGATAAATTTATAGGTTTTTCAGTCATTTCACCATATTATAACCCGTGAAAAGAAGTGGGTTTCATAAGAATTTAATCTTAGAATAACCCATGGAAGAGAAACGAGTTTAAAAAAACCATTCCCCATAAAAATAAACCATTAAAAATGAATATAATAACTGTTTCCATGGATCATATCTATATTAAATCATAATCTATTTCAAAGGAAGTCATCTTATATAGATATTCATTTTGAAATATCTCTTGAAACATTTCGTATAGAAAATAGAATTTATTTGAAAAATCTTTTTTTAAACATAAAACAATTTCAAAATAATTTTCATTGAAAAAAACTTTTAAAACTCATAATGTAGTCATTAAATTAATTTGAAATATTTCTTTAGTAAAATAAAATTTCGAATTTTAAAATATGAATTTTAATATATAAAACGTTTTAAAAACTCTTTCTTCGAAGATTACCCTAAATAATTATAAAGGAATATTTAAAAATAATTTTAAATATATTTCATACATTAAAAAAATTTCAAAACCAATTTAGTTGAAAATTATCATAAAATATCATTTTAATACATTTTTAAATCATTTTTTTAAAACATCATTTTGAAAAAAAAAACAAATATTTCTAACTGAAGGGGAAAGTAATGTTAATTTTATTAGAAACATTTTATTGTGAATATTTAGTACAAAAAAGTTAGAAATGGAAAAATTAATTGAATATATAATTAATTATTACATGATAAGATATTTTATTATATTTATGGATAGATGGATCATAATATTTCATCAATGGAAGATTTATCTTAAATAATCCTAACAAACGATGAGATTAGAGAAATAAAATGTTACGACTTCGGTAACATTGAATAATAACCATCATGAAATAATTACATTATATTATGTTTATAATATCCTTAAAATAAATATATTTATGATATAAAATTCTAAATATGAATTATGTATACCATGTAAAAAAAATATTGGTTCATAAAATTACATGTGTCTCAAATAATCCAAATTGATACAAAATTCCCTTACCGCTTTGGTAACATTGAAACTGTAACCCCATGAAACAATGATAATAAAATGGATTTGAAAATTAATAAAATTATAGGTAGAATAATTTTAAAATAAATTCATGGGAATTATATACTCCATATATAAAAAATAGGTGGTCAATATAGCATGCGTATCACAAAATTAAAAAGGTGAGATGGAAACCCCTTACGTTAAGTCTATAATTTTGTTGTAATCATTAAAAAATATTTTATAATTAATATAGGTCTATTATAAATATATTATAGAACCATATTCATTTATATAATACCATTTCAGGTATTATTATGACTTTATATTTCACTTTTATTAACAATTCTATGTAAAAGTTATGTTTCATATAATAACTACTTTGTTTTTTCGTATATGCTTTGTCATGTTATTTTCCCACATTTCTATGATCATGATTCAATATTTTAAAGAATATAAAAAATGATATAAATATACTATATATTAACTCTATATATATTTATAATAATATATAATATATAGAAATACGAAATTAAATACATTATTTATGAATACAACAAGTTATACGTACGCACAGACATAATTTCCATTTTCAGATAATATTAAAATAAATAAAATTAAATGATATATATTTATATTGTAATTTTATATGAGTTATTATTTCATATGTAAAATATATTTATACTAAAAACATATTTAATTCATTATATATAATTTTTTAATGAATCCCATCACTTCGTGAGGCGGTAGTCCGCCGCAGCAAAGAACGATGTTATTATATTCCCATAAAATGATAAACATGAAGGTATGTGATATGTAAAATTTAGAGAAGCATAAATAAACCAAATAGATGATATATATCATATATAAATATTATTTCCATCAATATTCCCAAACATTAGTGGTTGTACTTGAAAAATGAATGACATCGTTTCACGATGCGGTAGCCCTCCGTACACATGAATGACGAATCATTAAACCATTTAATAGAATTTTATTGTGGATTTAGATCATAAAATTAATATAAAAACATATTATAATATTAAATATTTTTATTTTATTAAATAATCAGGATATGAAAAGAAAATAAGGGTCCTTAGAAAGAATTAAAACAAAAATATTCATTGATGAATATTACGTCTTCTTTAGATATCCCCTTTTTGTTTCCCCCAAAGACCCTCGTTGTTTGGATATCATAAAAAATTAATAATACTACGATGCTTTTAGTTAGTTTTTTCATATATTTGGCAAGATCGTGGTCGAGAGAAATGGGTTGGGAGGTGTGAATAACGTGGGAGTGTGAGTGCCCTTTATAGTTGAGGTGGAGTGTCACTCTTGTAAATACTCAAAACTATTTACTATTGAGAGTTCTCTCTTTCCTAATGTGGCTCACTAATTATATAACTAATTTATGTTAGGGTTTTATTGGTTTATATAATCATCAATAAAATATAAATAAATTATTTTTAATAAATTCATTCCATAACATCTAAGTATCTCTATTTATAGCATTTCAGGTATTTATTAAGGTAACTAATTGTCTAACCTATGTGATTTATCCATTTGGAATTATAAATGTTATAATTATTATAAAATTTAGATCGAATAATTATAAAATATTATATATAAATTATAAAATTAATATTAATTATATTATTGGAAATGAACTATAACAAAACCGCATGTAATGCACAGTAACACTACATTAACCGTAAATACACTAACTAAGTTTTTACAATTTATTGGTCCACATGTTCATTATAAAATAAAAAATATTCCATTAATTAAGCATATATTATGTTTATTAATATTTATCAATAATTTTATAATATATAAGTCTTCTAATAATTTTAAATCAATTAAAAAATTTACATTTATTGTAAAATTACATTAAGGTCAATTTTGACATTATTGATTCAATTTGAATTCAAAAATATTCATACAATGATGGAATCTGTTTATATTATGTAAAAAAATATTAAAAATGATATATTAATCAAATAAATAATTATAAGTTAATAATTCATTAAAATTGCTTCACTTTTAACATTTTCTGTATCATTCAATTGAACTAATTATTAACTAAATAATTAATGCGATTGAATCTCATAAGACATAATGTAATTAATTTATCACTGAAAAATTATATTAAATTATCTTGATATAATGAATCATTTTTATTTCAAAATTATATAAACATTTTAAAATATGTTATCTTTTTCCCTATCATAAAACTTTCCATCAGTGAAAAGTGAGAAAAGAATCTTTTTTGTCTTATTCATTACATAACTTATTATATTGGTCAAATTACTAGAATATTATACTAGAAACTCATAAAAATAAATATAAAGGTAATAATTGTCAAATATTTTCCATAAAATGGGTTTTGGACAAGTTTTGGGTCATTCATGCACATGATTTTGTAGGCGGAACCACTAAGTAATCATATTTTTACCATATTAATTATAATTAATTTTTTATGTTTTCACTAATCCCATTGGTCATAAATTATTTTCTCCTTGTTAAATTTTTTAAATTATTTCAATATAAAATATTTAATCCTTTTTCCTAAATTCAATCAACATAAATTTAATAAATTAATTTAAAATTAATCACTCAGATGTTACGAGAAAATGGGATTTTAAAGTGAAAATGTTCAAAATGTTCCAATGTTTCTATATGAAATTTCAATATTATAACGATTAAAATGAACAAAATTTGATTAATAGATGAATAATATTACCAATTAAACTCTTCAGAAAAATTAAAATATAATTTAAGCATATAAATTATTAAAATGGAAAGTCAATTTTCATTAAATATTCAATATTTTTCACTATTCATCAAATAATGAATCTTCTCAAAAAATACCAAAAAATAACCCTGAGGCTATTTTGAAATTAAAAATTCAAAAATATTGTTTATTTTGTAAAAATAATTTTTATAAAAGTGCCGAAATTTATATTTTAAATATGTGTGCCATTAAATGGCAATATAACTGCCTTTAGAAAAATACCACATTTATACAAAAAATTAGATTTATTCTTTTCCATTACCTATAAAATGCATAATATGAATGCTAAATATATAATTTAAAATATAATATATACCTTTTGTAAAAATAAATCATTAGAAGTTGTTTTTTAATTTATTGAGGTAAAACATTTTTAAGTGTTGAAAAACAATTTTTCCAAAAAGGAATTTCATTATTTTTGAATATATATTACTTTAATTTAGAAATCAATTTTAACCTAAGAAGTAATTTTATAAACATGCATAAAACATATTTTCAAAATTTAGTATATGATTTTATTCCTTTCATTTCAACAACTACGTGATAAATATAATTGTATTTTAATAATATTTCATGTTTCCTTTAAACTTAGTGTTGTGTGTAATGCAAGCTAAGATGAGTGTTTCATGTAATGAATTATAATATTGTTTTTGTGTGTAATAGAAGACAAACTATTGTTACATGTACAGTAATATAAACTCACTTTTGGGTTTAGTAAAAGCTTAACTTTGTATTTCATATAAAGAAATCTTAACTTGGTGTAGTGTTCAATGCAAGATAAAAAATAATTTTAAATTATTTGTGAAAATTAATTCAAAAAAACTCAAAGTGTTATAATTATTAAATAAATTATATAAATAATTTTTGATTAACGATATTTGTTATTTTTTCCTATACTATTGGAATTTTCTCTTGGATATTTTTTACTACCATTTCAGTTGTTTTTTTCTTCATTTGTTTTCTTTATTTTATTATATATATATATGTAGTCATGTTTTCTTACACTCTTTTATTCTATACTTGTGTATATATATGTTATGATATTACTTTATACTGGTAAAAATTATTCCCTATGGTTTTATTATTCCTATGTACTATTCTCTAGCCCATGGGGATCAGGAATGCCCATCAGGTATGTAAATGTTTTTGTCGGGTTCCAGTATTGAGAGGGTATCTGTGTTGGCTCGATAAAAAAAATATTAGTGGATTTTTACAAATGTTTTCTTTTTTTGGGACATTGTATAGTATGGAGATATGAATTTTAGAATATGATTAGTAGATTATGGTGAGTTTCTGTCTAGATCTTAGCACGATGAGATTCAAGATACCTAGGGATGTTGGAATTTGTGTCACTAATCATGAGTTATTAATGTTAATCTTACATTATTCTGGTGGTTTTTCTACTTTAAATGGAAATTATTAATTCTTCTGATCATTTCTTCTGTTTCCGTGTGTATCGGTATTCCTCTGAGGAATGTTCTGTGAGATCCTAAGGAGGGTGAAGCTAATTCCAATCAAGAAAATCATCTTATAGATCATTATTTTATCAAGGATATCACTTAAGTAGTTTGTGTTATTGATTGGAATCGAATGAAAACATAAAACATAGTTTTTAAGTAAAAGAAAGGAGCTATTAAAGATAGAGATCGATCACAGAAGTTATTTCATGAGAATCCGCCATCCATTAAATTTATGAATGCACCTCAAGAGGAGGAGGAATGGATTGATAATATTTATTAGATGTTATACTATTTTAATACACAAAGGAGAATCAATGTGAATTGTGCAGTGTTTATAATTTAGGCTCCCAGCAAGAGATGGTGAGATTTTATGGTATAGTTGGATATACACATTGTCTTATAATGGAAGGGTTTTATGTCTCTAATCATCCAATAGCTTCTTCTATATTCACTAATTATTAAAAATTCTTTTCAGTTTCCCTCTTTCCTATAGGGAGAGCATTTGGTGTCAGCGTACACTATTTGGTTTGTTGTGTAGGTTCATTTTTTCACAAGAAGTTCTAATATATCACAATCTAAAGGCTTAAAAGTACGTACAGGGTTTGGGAATAGATATAATATCCTAGATATTTAAGTTAAATCCTTCTTCCTATGTGGATACATTGAATTGTGAAATTATGGGAGAAATGAAGGCAAGAAAGGATAGATATTCCTCCCCTTCAAATCCACCTAGTGGTAGATTAAGTTCCACTCCCAGGAATAATAGAAATTGTTAGGACCACTGCAGGAGTGGTTTTGGTGGTTCATGGTAGCATGACTCTTCAATACCCCTAGTTAAATCTAATAGTGTACTAAAGAATTGATATCAGTGTGTAATGTTTATAAACACCATGTGTTATTTTATTTCACTTATAATGTTGTGTAATAATTGTTTAAATTATAGTTATCTATTGGATTTTAGTCTGTCTATTTATAGACCTCAATATGATTAGGGAGCATCATTCCCAAAAGATACAACAACACAATCAGATGATTCTTATATTATAGGTCTTTAAAAATAGGCCTTATGAGTTATGAAACATAACTGAATAGATGAGTTTCCTATGGAGGTCGATTCGGGTCTACTGATAGTGAAAGGTACCATCTTTATTCCATCATTAGTTTCGGTTACCTTATTTGATACTAGGTTTTCCCACAAATTTATATTTTTCAATTTTGTTGACATGGTTAACCTACCAATGGATCTAATGTCACTTATTTTGGGGTTGGTGAAACCTATTCAGAAGAGGAAAGAGTAGGGGTTTCATGGTCCTTCTTGTTACCTATCTATAGTAGATATAGACTTAGTATGACATTTCCTCATTCTTGATCTATATCCATTTAACATCGTTATCGAGGTGGATCAGATTGTTTCAAATCGTGATGAGGTTTATTGTTGTCATCAAAAAGTTTCAAATCTTGTTTCTTATAGGAGCTCATGGGTACTTCAGGGTTAGTGGAATATGAGGTCTACTTCTGAAGGACCTTTCTGCCTATAGATCAAGAGTTTTTTATGTCAATTTCAATTGAGACTAATAACATTTATTTCATTATTGATATTCCGACCATTTTGTGGGATTTTCCTGATGTTTTCCTAGATCATTACATTGAAATTAATCTGTATAGGGAGGTATAGTTTATGATTTAACTCACTCAAGATACCCATTAGAGATTAAAATATTCTTATCATATGGAATAAGAAGTGCTGAAGGATCTCATGATTTTGTTGGAAAACATGATGGAAAATGGTATTTTCACCCATGTTGTTTTCTCGGGGAAGCCCCAATTATCATTTCGAGAATGATATATAGTTCAATATGATTATTCGTGGACTATTGGAAGTGGAATTGGGTAATAGTTAAGAAAATGTATCATATGCATCATGAGGATGATTTGTTGATCAGTTAAAAGGGGAAAAGTGGGTTTTGAAAAATTATCTTTTGTTAGGTTACCATCATCTCAAATTTTGGGAGTATGATATATCAATGATGGATTTGAAGATTAGTTATTCCAATTTTGAATATCTTTTGATACATTTGTTTTGAATAATTATTCTACAGTTTTTGTTGGATTGATGAATCAAATATTTCATGAGTATCTCAACACTTTTTTAGTAGCTTTCATTGATGATATTTTCCTATTTGAGATTTGAGTGTAAGTTTGTGAACCATTTTAACATGGTTATAAAAATATTTAGGAGTCACAATTTTTGTTGATATCAATCCAAATTAAATTTATTGATCCTCGAGGTGATATTCTTAGGGAACCCGAATATTGAGCTTGGAATATCAGTTGATCCTAGGATATTGATGGACGTTTTTTCATGGGATGAATTATAGAGTGTCTTTAATATTTAGATCATATGTGGTCTTTCTAGATAATATTGAATGTTATTTAGGGTTTGGTGTCACTGTTGACTTCTCCAGCTAGGAAATTTTTGAAATTCATAAAGGATTAAAATATTAATTCATCTTTCTACAAGTAAAAAAGACTTATGACATCAGCTCTAATTCTAATCTTAACTAAATCTGGTAAAGTGTATGCAGTTTTATAATATTCTTCTAGAACTGGTTGGGATTGTGTTCTCATGGATGTTAATTATGTGGTTTCTTAAATCCTCCATCATCTTCCAACACATTAGAGGAATTACCCCACTCAGGATTCATATCATTCAAAATTAATGCATGGGTTCTAATGTAAGGGACACTATCTTTTTGGAGAAAGGATTATAGCATTTATGATAAAAACAGTTTGAGGTATATATTTTTCTGAAATACATGAATCATTCAAAGTGACTATGGAGGTAATACCATTAGAAATTTTAATTCCATATCACCTACACCCCAGTGAAGGATAATGTTTCGTTAAATTCTCTTAGAAGGTATGCGTCATCACATGCTATTTTGGAAGTGAAGGAAGAGTGGAACCTTATAGTTATTTTAATAATTTTCATCTAGATTATTAGGATGATGTTGTAGGTATGTTTATAAACATTGTTTAGTTGTCATCAACTCTACCTGATTATATTATGCAAAGTTGGTATCAGGATAGAGTTTAAAGGAATTTCAGAAACACTATATAGCAGGGATACCATTTCGGATTCTTCCTATGGTATTCTCTATTTTGGGAATTGGTTTTTCATCCCAACATCAGTTATGATCTTGGTTTATATTATTGTAATATTTTACCTTGGTCTATTAATGTGGGAACTTTGATTATTTTTTATGAAAAGAGATAAATGTTCTGGTGGCTGGGTATGAAGTGTGACAATGATGATTATGTGTATCACTATTACACTTTCTAACAATTAATGGAATATCATCAGAATGATTCTAGTTTCCTCAAGCATCATTTAGTTCCAATTTTGAAATTTGATTACATATCGATTGACTTTGTTGCTGGATTACCATGTACAACATAAAGGAGGAATTCTATCTAGTTAGTGATTGATTGGTTGGAAAATACATATCATTTCATTCCAATTAGGGCTACTACTAAAGATTAAGATATGGCTATGTTATATATTCCAGATGTTTTGAGGTTACATTGGGTTTCCTTTTTTCCATTGTTTTAGATAATGGTCCTAGTATTACATTGAGTTTATATAGGATTATATAATAGTTAATGGGGACTTAGGTCAGGTTGAGTACAATTTATCATCTTCATACATACTATTAGATAGAGTATTCCATTCATATCCTGATGGATATTCTCTGTACATATTTATTTAATGTTGGTGGATGAAGGGATATCCATCTATGAATGGTTTTGTTTTCTTATAACAAATGATATAATTATCTAATTATAATGGCTCCTTTAATGATATTTTACTATCTTTCATAAAAATCACTTATTTTTTTGGTATAAGTGGTTGTTTTTTTTGTGGGACCGAGTTTTGTTTAGGATTTGTATTTAAGGATTCAATATATACATCAATGGATGATTAAAAATATGTGATGAAGAAAATATTATTCATATAATTGAAATAATACTTTGTAGGTTTCCATAGTTTATTAGGTTTTCTTGAATGTATTTCCTTAATTTTTTCACCGCTGACTTGGATGATAGGGACAGTTGGCTCAAGGAAATTTTGGGCCTTTTAAATACACTGAACGGCATGGGTTGGTTACTTATGTTTTGAGTTGGGAAGTGATTTAGTTAGATACAGATGTTTATATTATAGAGTATCCAATAGATATCATTTTCTATCAAGTGAAAGTCTTGTGTGGGATGTCCATTCCAATTGTCAGAGTGTTTTGGCATTATGTATCATATTCTCATGAGACATTGGATCATGATTTTTTAATGAAGGAGACGTGGCCTCACCATTTTATGAGACTCCATTCTTCCATATGACTTCCCATGTATATAAAGTCTTATAGTGGGGATTTTAAACATCTCATTACCCACTTCTATATATTTATCATATCTTTATTTTTTTTCCTCTTTAATTTGGGTTCATATTGGGACTCCTGATGATGGGGAACATTTTTTGAGAAAAAATTACCTAATGTTTAGGGATGAATGTTTTTATAAATTAATGGATTTTGGTACAATTTGGTTGATGGATTTTCATGGATCTTTCTGAGTTTGGATATTTCCCATGTTGGTTTCACATTTCATGTAAGAATCTATAGCTTTAATTCCTATAAGAAAATTGTATTTCATATAAATATTAAATGATTTGTATTTGTTTTTAGGATCATGTTGAGGTATTAGTAAACATAATTAATGGTTACACACTGTGTAATGGTCACATATCATGTAATATATAAATATTTGGTTTTAATAAAAATGGTTTGGTGTATGTGATCCATATAGATTACATAATGTCTTAATGGATTACCTATCATGTAAATTTCACAAATATGGATTTTTGGGAATTTCATCAGTTTAATCTTATTTCATTATTACGAATCCTTCATTTCTCTGTACCTATGTCTCTTTTACGATGATTTTGGGTTACTTTGTTCAAACTAGATTGATTCATTCAATGTTTTATCATTGGGGAATTTTAATTTCATCTCTCCTAGTAAGATATCCTTTATAATTCTCCATTTATCTCGATTGAGGTTGCTATTTCATTGGGATACTTGTTTTGTTGATCCATGGTGTCGATTCGTTAGATTATCTCCAAGATTTTTTGTAAGGTCTTATTCCCAAGGAAGATGCTCTATTGGTGGTGGTGTGGTTGGTGTGTGTTCTTGTGGTATGTGTTGTTTTTTATTTTCTATTGACACATTTGTTAAAAAAAATCTATTATTAATTTTCTTGATTGATTCTAGTGCCTCTGTTGTCACTGTTTAATCCATCATTAGGGTGAATTCTATTGTGGGCATATGCGATATGAGTTTTGAGGTATGTGGTTCTGTCTCTTGGATTTATGGGTTAACTGAATTTCTCATTTTTTATAAATTTTAATATTAAGTGAAATTTTATGATATGATATATTTGTTTCGTGTGTGTGGAATTGGGTTTTTTGATAACAGCTGTTGTCTCCCCTATTTTGGTAAATGAAAAGGGTTTTTCCATGCATTGTGAAATAGAATTATGAAATGGTTTTTGAATCATGATATGATGAAATGTTTTTGATGAAATGGTTTGGAATATATGGAACATTTGGAAGCCTTGGGTACATAGTTGGAAGTTGTATTAGTACTTCTAGTCCACTGTCATGGAGTTTTCTCACGGGGAATTCCTCTACTCTCTAGGCTTGTTGTTCTAGGGAATTATTTGATCCAGTTGGGGGGTCACATTCTAGGGTGATTATCTACTATCAAGGAACAAATAATTTTTTTATAGGATTGATCTGTGAGCGATTTTTCATGTTTTGGAACTAAAATCCTTGATATACTGACCTAATTTGATCCATTCCATGTTGTTACAGGTGCTTCATGGATGATTTGGGAATCTTTTAGATTGTACTATTTTATTGTACTGACATGGATATGATATGATATGTGATGAATGTTATTTTTGACATGATATATCTACTGGATATATATGTATATTAACTACTTTTAAAATGAGTTACATAATTTATCTAGTAATATGAGAAAAATTTAAATGAAACTATTTCTCCATGATTTTGATAAAAAGTAATAAACTTTATATTAATATAGTTTTATTTAACATGGATAATGTCTGGTTTATTGTTTAGAGGCTTGATATGGAACACATTGGTGAGAATCTACAGATCATTTTCGGTAACACCTTGTTTAACCATTTGGTGGTGCAAAGACTAGGTTATGCCTTTTAATATAGGTAAACGAAAAGTACCAAAGTGAGGTGATGATGTTTTCATTCAATTGGCTTTGGGTAGATGGATGTTGAAATTGTGTGGGATTACCCACACTATCATATGGAGATTTTTGGAGGAAATTTTTTAGTTTTATTTTACTTTTTTTGTTAGACTTGTCTCTTGGGGATTATTTTTCTTCCTCTTCAGTTTTATTAGATTTCATTGTTCTCTTTCCGTTATGAAATTTATATATAAATGTATTATTCATTTATTTTGTTCTATAAATTTGTATATATATGTAATTTTTTAGGTTTAGGTTGGGAAAAATAATTCCCTATGGTTGTTATATGATTATTGGGTTCTAGTCACCAGTATATGGGGAATGGGAATGCCCTTCAGGTATATGGCAGATCAGGTCATGTTCCAATATTGAGAGGGAATCCCATCCAATTAATTATATCAATTATTCCATGAATTGATGTCATAAAATTAACCCGAAATATAATTAAATCATATACCATGAAATATACCATGGTGTGTTAGACCCCATGTTGTTCTAAATATTCTAAACTACTTTGTAATTGTTATATATCGATATGACTTTCACAAAGTACAGGTGTATAACCTCAAGATTTTTTAATTAGAAAACACCAAGCACCATGGATGTATCCTCTTTCACTGGCTATTTTTTTTATGAAAATCCACATGTTTACCCTGACCAATTACACTATGGTAGTGGACTCCTATATTTTCTTAATTTGGAAATCTACTTCACCTATAAAACATAAAAACCAATGGACATCACCATATCTATTTTTTCCGTCTTTGTAATTCCTTTAGAGACATCATAATCACCTTTAATGTTATCGAAGAAATTTAAACCTTATTTGTTTCACATATAATCTTCAATAATGAACGATTAAAAATATTACAATATTGTCCAAGATGTGTGGTGATTTTATAATACCCATAACCATCAAAATTCCCTATACTATGGGAGTTTACATTCTCTAATTCTCCAAAATTCCCTCTATTATAGGCATGGTCTTCCTAGATTGTCCCACCATTATCCAACCATCTTAAATCATTATAATATCATTTAATCAGGACAATAGATTCATGATATTTACATCAATGTTGAACATTTTACTTGACATTGTCTAATTTTCTATAGAATACAAAATATGTATATGAAAAAACAAGTCACACTCCATCATATATTCTTCACTAATCCACTAACCTCACCTAACACAATAACCGTCTCATCATCTATTCAGGTTAACACCCTCAATATGTTTCTGGCCTAATATATTTTTTTTCATCCTTATCCCCAAAAAATTGAGTATAACATCTCTTTCGATAAAATTATTTATATAGTGTTATCTAGACACTTGAATGGAAACTATTATTATATTAAAATATTTTTAAATGTAGATATTTATCCCATGTACCTTGAAAGTCAAAATATTATAACCATATCATGTCTTTTAATGTTTTCGTAGTCCATTTATACTACATATCAATATGAGGGTGATATGATGTTCTCAAATGTATCCTTGTATTGAGAGCCTCTAGAAGGATCCTCTAATATTTATCTATGAATCAGGGGTCAAAATAATATAGAATTTATAGTGTTTCACCATGAAGTATCACTAATTCAGTGATATAGAGTAATGTAATATGTTCAAGGGGTATATCCTCTCTTATCTCTATTAAATTTGTGGACTTTTTAAGGCAATCTACAATGACCCTTATAGAATTATTCCCTTTTAGAGTATGATAAATTCCTTTGAAAACGTCAATTGTAACATTATATAATTTCCACATTGTTACAGGCATAGGTTATATTACTCCTTTAAGATGTTTTCATTCATCATTTACGTACTGGAATACCAAGAATCTAGACACCTAGTCTATAATTCCCCACTCCATACAATCCCACTAGAACTATTTCCTTTTGTCCCTATATAACTTTGGACTATTGGGGTTTATAGATAAATTTTATCTATATTATTTATCTAATAATTCAATTTCTATATTAGGTATAGATGGAACTCATAATGTATTTCCAAATATTAACACACTATCTCCATAGTTGATGACCATTAATCACCCATCATTCATGTATTCAATTATATTTTTCAAACCCTCATATTCATTTTATAGTTTTTCTATTTTCTATAGTAAATTTGGATTCACAATCATTTGTAAATGGATGGATGTTCTTGTTCATTAATGATTCCCATATCAAAATTCAACAACTCTATGAATATAATATCTTTATATGTCATTATACAGACCAGAACTCCTGGATATTCACTACTTAAGGTGTTATCCACATTTTTTTCTTTCCTAGGGTGGTAGTGCATCGAGATATCATAAAATTTGAGTTTTTTTATCAAACTAATTTATCTCATATTGATATCAATTTTTGAGAGAACATATTTTAAACAACTGTGATCTGTATATATCCCTCATCTCTCGCATAGATGTAGTTCTAACATATCATTAGGGAAAAGATTTCTGCTGCCAAATAAAGATCATGAGTTGGATAGTTTTATTCATGGATCTTCAATTTCCCTGATTCATGAGAAAATAATATATTATTTTACATATGGATTAGTTCCAGTGCTTTCATAAATTCATCATTATATATAAAAAATAATTCATTTCCTAATATTAGAGACAATGCCAATGCATACCCAATATCCTATTTATCTCTATAAAAATTTCACAAATTCCATGGAAAATTTGAATTTTACACCATTAGGTGTAAACATGATTATCATTTTGGATAGTCCAGTAAAATTTTAAATAATTCATTGATAATAACAAACTAAGACAAGTAAAAAACATATATTTTTTTATATTATTTTGTGTGGAAAATTCCTTAAATTCAATCTTTATCAAAGGATAAAAACGAATTCTATACATGGAGACAGTATATGGAAGATAAAAAATTTCTTAGAGATAAAATTTTCTCTTACTAAATTTAACATAAAATTCAATTACGTAGAGAGACTCTAGAATTATTTTAAAATGATTCGAGTATTTTACAAATCCTTTAAATTATATCTACAAATTACAAAAAAAATCTACTATAAAGACACCAAAATAATTTTTTTATACTCTATTAATCATAGCCATAAACATATAGGGTCCATTTATTATTTAAAAGGGCATCACATTAAACTCGTAATTTCCATTCCTCTTTTGAAAAATAATTTTTTGATATATCATCCATATTCAAACATAGTTAGTGATTACTAGATAAAATATAAGTCCTTGAGATATGCCCACCTACATAGATTAGATCAAATAAGTTATCAATTATTAAAATATGATTTATATTATATATAGTAATAAAATTTACCTCTATATAATCGATCCATAATCTCATCGAACCATCCTTCTTCTTAATAAAAATGATAGGGTCTTCCCATGATGAAACACTAGGGATGATGAACCCATTATCTCACATATCCTACAATTGTTACATTATCTACAATAATTCCATTGGGGCTATTTTTTATGGAGACATAGATATATTTTTTTCTTCTATGATGATTTTAATATAAATATATTTTTTTCACTAAAGTAGATGACCATGTTATTCTATTGGAAAAATAATAAAGTATTTATTAACAATAGGTAAATCCAATATTATTATGTTTTCCTTTTTAATTATATGATTTATCTTCTTTTATTATACAATGTTTTCAATACGGTGGGATATTGGAGGTGGATCATGGTATGAATCAAATATTGAGGCCTCACCTATAAATAAAAATAACTCCACTACCCCATCAAAATTTGTAATCATTCTCTTCGAAATATTTTTTTCAGGATATGTCAAAATCCAATCTATATTCATGATTATATCGAAGTAATCCACATTTATGTTAATAAAATTTTCAAGTAGGGTGCATCTACACATCATCATGGGGAATAAAAAAATAACATTATCTAAATAATATTTCCATTTATCATCTTGATTTAAAAATTATTTCATTGGAATCTATGATATGTTTTAATATAATAGGTATTTAAAAAATAAAAAAAATATTTTAAAGATTAAGAATTATATCATGAATTTTTTGATTTTATTTTACAAACATTTTACTTTATATCACATCTTTAGGAACTATTACTTCAGCTATAGTAATTTTATGTGTTTAACCTTACGCCTATGGACTATTATAAAGTGGATTACCTTGATGATAGGAAATTAGTATCTATGATTCAATATATATTTATAGTTAAATTTCTATATACTAGTGGATTCTTTATTTCCCTTGAATTGATGATTGATATATTCCTTATCTCCACACATTAAATAAATCATGTTTCCTTCAAGATATTACGACGGTGATTCATTCAAAAATTTCCACATGTTGGATGTCTCATATTTTTCTTTTATTTATTACTACATTTCTTTCTCCATTGTACTTAGATATTTTATTTATTTCCAAAATATATTTAAAAATTTATAAACTAGATAATTATTTATATACCTTGATTAAAGGTTATAATATATCATAATATAATGAAAAGGATAGAGAAACTATAATCCTTCAGAGGCTTTGTTTAAGATAATTAAGGTAATGACCAATCCTTCTTTCCGGATTATTTGTGTAGTATGAATCATGCAATGAAAATTTTATTAAATTATCCTCATACTTAAAAAAAATATCCCCTTCCTATAAATTCATATTAATTAATCTCTATTCCATATCTAATCACAACTCTTCATGAACTTATATCTAAAATAATACAACGATGAATGATTTCTATTTCTTTTTTCAATATCCCCCTCCTCCTAAGTATTTTGAAGAAATTTTTATCATTGATCAATATATCTATAAATAATATGTTTTTGATGACAAATATCATTGTATAATTACATCAAAAAGTAGGAAATATCTTTTCAAGGGACTGAACGTTTTTTCAGCTACTAATGGATCAGTAGTCTCATTAAATTATTGATATTTTAGACCCATGAATAAGACTAAACTATTTTTCTCCATGATTTGTATTAGTAGGTTTATTGACATAGGAAACTGAATTATTTATATTATGATTCTACTTCCCAAATGTAGTAATAATATTCTATATTCCAACACCATCTATGTTGAATATCTCTACAAGGAAATCATGAAAATGATTATGGGTACATATATTATTTCTCTTCCTCATGTTATGATCCTTATCAAAATAGATTCATATATTTAATTATCTCATAATATTATTAATAATTATAAAAAAATCTGTATGCATGTAAATTATATTGGAAATACTAAAGGTTTTTCATAATGATTTCGATAGATATGTATGTCTAAAATATCTTTCCTAATGTTCCCATTAAGGGTCCCATTGGTACCATCCATAACACTGAATCCCTAGTAACCCAAATCCAATAATTAAATTATTATATTGGAACAATAAAAAGGGAATCACATAAAAAAGGAATAAATAGTATATTAATCTTGGGAGACTATATACATAAATGATTTCTATATAACATTGGATCATAAAAATAAAATATAAAATCTTATTGAAGATTTCTTATTCATTTTTTGAATTCTATATTTTATTCAATGTTCAATTATTTTTTACCTTGATGAAGGGAACAAAACAAAGGGTGATATTAAACTCTTAATAATGGTATATGTATAGTGGAAAAAATCTAAAAAGGAATACACATAATGGGAGTATTAATAATCAATAAACATTCTATATAATCAATATCCTGGACAGGAAAAATATAAATGAAAAAAATATCATGGTATGAAATAATGGATCTCATTGTGTTTGAATAAATAATGTAAATAATATTTATCTTTACCATAAATTCCTTAAATATTTCATTACTCTCACTATCAATGACATATCATATGTATCATTAATTACATCATGATCTCTACTAAGTCATCATTCATTCCATCAAGGAGGTATCCATGAAATCATGTTTTAATTGATTAGTAATTGAAAAAAAACACCCAAACCATTTGTCTCAGGAAACAATCAATTGATCAAGGTGTTATATAATCCCAGGCCCCACCTATCACTTATTTATTACCAATGAATTTATAATATTAAACCTATGAATAAAAATACCTTGAAAAATAAGACTTCATTCATAATAATTCATATCTAAATAATAATATATGACATATTAATACTTATCCTCATGTTAATAAAAGGGATAACATAATCATATACCATAAAGAGAAAGAATATGGATAGATAAAAATATATATCATAATGTTACCTTCAGAACCAAATCAATAATCATGTCTATTTAATAAATAGTAAGCCATAATGAAATAGTATATATATAAATATTTTCAAAAGTTACCTTTTCAATGGAGTAATGTTGAATACTCGTTGATTATCCAACCATAATACCATTCATGATCCAAAAGGAGAGTACCCTTATCAAAGAAATAATGAAAATGTAGTGGTGAAGGGTACATTCAGTGTGATGGGGGTATGAATACATGATAATAATTATTTTATTTAGTTTTTAGTGTTATTAGAAAATAATAATTGTATTAATGTCATTCATTAAGGATTATAATAGGATTTAAATTATCTAAAAAAATTCCCAATGAATTTTTCTCCAAATGTGCAGTCTTCGAACCACTAATTATGCACATCGAAAATATTGAGTTGATAGTCAAATAAAATTTGATAAGATTATCATCACTAGGTGAATCAATATAACATCTACATCCACATTAAAATTTATAGATATGGATTTTATTATGAGTATTTTTTGGGTATTTTAGTATATTGAAATTTTAGGATGGTTTTTCTTCTAGAGAAAATTTTTAGTTTTATAATCATTTTGGTAACTATACTGTCAATAGAGTATTAGAGAAGCATAATTATATTGGCTCATAAATCCCATTAAATTAAAATAGACTATGAATAAAATAAATCCATGGCACTGTATACATATGAAAAATTAAATGAGTATTAAATAAAAATGATAAATAAATGAATTAAAATCGAGAATAGGAATACCTTATCTTAATGTAGGAATTATAGTAATGTTCTTAAATATCTTGTATAATAAAAACAATTATTGATATATCTTATTTTATAACCTTCTCTATAAGAAAAAAACATTATTTATATTCATTAATTACAAATACATAAGTTATTTATAGTATACTTTCTTAATAAGATGTTGTTGGTTTCAATTATTTATATTATATTAGCTTTATAGTTGATATTTCAATTCATGGTTATGAATTTTGAGTTAATAATTATAATATAATTAATCATATAATAATATGATTTCTAATGATTACATAAATCCTATTTTCATTAAGGTAAATTAATGGCTATAGTGTAGTGAAAATAAATATTACAATGAAAATGTTAGAGGTGTTTAATTTTCAGAAGAGGATATATAAATAAATATTTAAAATATAAATAACACAGTTACATTATATTTAAAAAATAAAAAATAAAAAATTATTTCATGATTTTAATAATATAAAATATTTCTTATTGATTTTTGAAATAACTTTTACAACACAGTTCAAGTATGGGTAAAAATGAGATGAATGAAGGAATGTTATAATGATTTGATGAGTATAGAATATTGTTATATAATTATAATGTAAAATTTTCAAAATAAAAATAATTTTATGAATAATATATATCATCATTAAATTCATTCATATAACCATCGATGAATTGTGGTGATGATAAATAAAATTCATCATTCGTGGAGGAGGTAGTCCGAACGTTCTCATGATTGAAATTTCCATTTCTCAATTAATTGGATGAAATTATGGTATATTATAAATTATAATTTCAGAATCTTAATTTTGAAATTGTAAAAATATTCATTTATTAAATCCATACTTATTACCAACCCTGATAGGCAGTGAAGAATAATGAACCACATCGCTTTATGGTGGTGGAAGTCCACATATATGTATTATCAATATTGTTTTATTATTATTATATGGAAAGTGTTTTCTAATGTTCAATCAATTAATATACAAAAATTTTATTTTTATAATAATAATTATTTCATTATATTTGGTTTGTTTGAAAAATTCGGTAAGTGTATATTTAGAATAAAATGGAAACATGTAAAAAAAATACCAATGTTGATAACTTTATATTTATCTTAGAAACATCTATGGAAATTGATGTTTTAGGATAACTAATTGTGATAAAGGATTATATAATTTATATGTTATTTTAGATTGATAAAAATTAGAGAATACCATCTGTAAATTATAAAGAATATGTGGATCATGAGGTGTTGAAAGTGATCCACTTTTATAAATTAAGAAAATTAAATTTCAATAAATAAAAATTATATTTTCAATGGTGACATGATACATTTAAATATTTAATTGATCAAAGTTGAGAAATAATGATTTTTGGGGTGATTTATGTTCAATTAAACCCCTACAATTCATTTTAACACATGTTTTAAACATGTTTTAAGTGTTTTATTATTATATTTTTTCACTATTTCCATTTTATATTATAGTGATTTTCAATTTTTACATAAGTAGTTCTGTTATAATTCCTAAAAATAAAATAGGTATTGTTGTAACAGCCCATTACCAATATAAAAGGTATGAATTAAAATATATCGTGGATTTTTTTATCAATTACTAGGTAGGGTTGATAATGAATTGGTAATATACCTATAATAGTGAAATGGTTTTGGGGGATAGCTGTGAAAGGATTCACATTTTTAAGGTTACACATCATTCTTATCATTTAAACATAATGAGTTATTTAATGAATAGTATTAATTTTAAAGAGATGTGTTTTTTGGATGTTTTGGAAATTAACATTTTCACAATGTGTAGTGGGATTACATGTCATGTAATAACCCAACTGTTGTTTTTTAAATAGGCAGTGCAACTATGATTTTATTTTCCCCTCCTCTTTATTTTCATTGATCTCAACCCAAAGCATTCCTCATGTGATCTTGGAGATCTCCAACCCTTCGAGATCTTTTCATTGGAGGTTGGATCATCGTTGCACATACAGTGTGATTCCTTGGTAAGAATTCTCCATTGTTCTTCATCTTTATCTCTTAATCATCCTTTGTGATTTTATTACATCATCCAGATGTTTATGTACTTATGCTCCATGAGGTTGGATCTCGTTTTATGGTTGAGTTTCAACGTTTTCTACAACATCATTCTAGTTTATGGGTTCCATTGTGAGTATTGATTTCATGAAAAGGTGGGTGATTTCTTCTTGTTTAGGAAATTTAATTAATAATGAATTGCTTGATTTATTTCAAGTATTGATTTAAATTAAATTGGTCAAAATTTATTTCAATTGATGTAATAAAAATCCAATTCCAGTGAATTAGGATATTTGAAATGGTTTTGGTTTGAGAATTGGGAAAACCCCCAATTAAATTAAATTGGTATGTGTTTAAGGAAATTGGATGATTAAAATTATTTAATTTAAATTTTGGATTTTATGGAATAATTTTAATTAAATTGTTAATTTAATTGTGTATATAAATTGTAAAATAGATGGAATTTATTTTGAATGGATTTAAAACTTGTGAAGATGTCTTAAAATATCTTGATAGAAACCATAGTGTTTATAGCTTGTTAAAGAGGCATGTTTTTTATTAAAATCCAATTTTGGGTTTTAAATGGAATATTAGCATTTGAATGGGAGGAATAATATTTAATTTATTTTTATTTAGTCTTGAAAATAAATATCATATCATTAATAATGAAGGATCACATGATAGACTTAGGTAGTTGGTGAGTTATTTGGACACACTCTATGCTATTTCAACATTCTAAAACATATATATAGCGGGTCACATCCATGTAGGGATAGTGATGAGCTTCTTTTTTCTAGTATCATGTGGATGAGTGTTTTCACATAATACTGAGATCATAAAGAGAGTAAGAAGTCCAATAGCTGGAAACACTATCATACCTATTGGGTAGATTCCCATGTTTCTATATTGTTATTTATATTTGAGATATAAATGTATTCCAATGTTTGAAAACTTATTTACAAGACTTATAAATTTATATAGACTATTTTATTTAACTATTTTATTTAAGACACTATTTTAAAAGCATTCCATCACATGTAAAGCCATTATTTACAGCGATTTATCCACCATTTGAACTGTAAAGAAATATTTGATTAATTATGAAATGAAACTTCCAAACCTATTCATTTTAAAAATTAAAAGCATTCCTTTGGCTGATCTATTTTATGAATCGTTTATGGAATCCATGGTCTGGACCTACTAGGATTTTTATCTCACACAATAGTTGTTCCTTCTTGTTTTTGTATTTTATCTTCTTCCATGTTAGAGTAAGGGGAAATGATCTATTAGTGTTGGATCCGACTACTGAACCTTGTTTTTGGTGTGTTATGTTATAAGGAATTAGGTTGCATTTCCTTTTTTGTACTTGATTTGTAGTACTTTTGGCTTATTTATGCCTTGTTGTATTCTGGTTCTTAAATCCCAGTGGAGTTTCTTTTATGATGAATATTAAATCCCCTCATTTCACTTCAATAATGATTGTGAAAAAAAATTTCCCACATTCAATTTTATGATTCCAGGTGCTAGTTGTTGGCCCATGGGGATCGGGAATGCCCTTTGGGCTATGTCACGGCCGGATTAGTTATCAGGTAACCAGGATACCCAGGCAGGTTCATGAATATTATTACATAAATAGAACAAAATTATTCTAAATTTGGGAACCATTTTATCAAATAATATTTATATATGTAATAAATATTAATTTTAACATTATCTAATGTAATACGTAATAACCCATTTTTTAATATTTTTTTAAAATAAAGGTGTATGATAAAATTAAAAATGATTTGGATTTTCATAATATAAATTAGTATATTAATATATTTGTGTTTTTTTAAATCAATAAAATCATTTTTTCCCAATATAATATTTTATAATGATAAAATACTAAAAATTGTTTCTTTTATGGGAAACATAACTTATGTTTTTAAAATTTTAAATATAGGTTATATAAAATCATAATAGTATTTTAAAATTTCAAGTATTATTCAATAAATAAATATTTGATTATTTAAATTTAATTATAATTATTTTATTTTATTTTACTTCTTTGAACATTCATAAACTCTACAGTTTTAGTAAAAATGTATTTTTTCACTATTGACCTAAAAACAATTATTTTAGAATTATCTAAAAAATTCACCCAAAAATAGATTTATTATGATGAATTAAAAAATTACTTATTTTTATCAAATAGAAATTCTATAATTTATAAATTTAACTTACAAATATTAAAAACATATTATTTTATTTTGATAAAGTGTATATTGTGTGATAATTTCTAGATATAATGTTTACTTGCTCCCATGGGATCTCATGTTTCACAACATTATCAAAAATTTGTAAACATTTTTTGAAAATAAGAATATTTTTATAATTTGAATCACATATTCCAATAAATAATTAATATTCCATAATTTTATTTTGTTATAAAACATGTTACATGAATTTTTAAAATGGATATTTTTTTATTAACTATATATATATAACAAGATAAAAAATATTTGTAAGATTAAATGATCAATAATGTAATTAAAAAAATGATAATGTATTATATTAGCATACAAATGATATTTGACAATTCATAATATATTTCACATATAATTTTATATGGATTTACCTTTAACATGTTACACCTTTGTGACTTTGAAAATAAGTATCATAATATGGTAAAAATTCAATTATAATGACCTAATTTCCATGATAATAAAAAATCTAAAAATAATAATGTTATCAAATAAAACTAAATATGATAATAAATATAGTTTATCTAAAAAAGATAGGAAATGGAAGAATGATGATATTTTTTTTATGGGTAGGTATTGTTCCCTTTATACCATTCTATCTTGGGTCTAAGCCTCGTGGTCCTTCTATCACCTGACTATAGGGTTGCACTTTTTAAATTTTTTTTTATATAAATCCATATATACTTCAAAAATATATAATCAAAAAAATGGGTGATAAATAAGTGTATACATGTTTTTTATATTATTTAAGTAAAATAAATTAATTTATGTTTTTTATTTATTTAATTAGAATGAAAATTTATAAAAATAATCCTTAGAAAACATGGATATTATAGAACTCCTATAAAAATTTGTTAAAAATGTCGATATGATAAGAATGTGTAGTACTAAGACTACCGAGACATAAATTTTAAAGTATAATGATAAAATAAAATCATCACATATATTATTTGATAATAATTAAAATGACTAAAAAATACATTTCTAATGTAACATATTAAATAAATATTAAAACACACACCCAAAAACTATAGTTTTAGAGTTATTGAAAATTATCTACATAAATATCATCTTTCACATGATTTATTCAATATATCCCAAAAAATAACCCACTAAAATACTATCCTTCTATGAACATCAGACTTAATAATCTACTTCATTACCTTGGGAATAGAAACAATGTAATGGGTGTGATATCAAATTCCTTGTAAGTGAATAAAACATATCAATGAGTAAAATATGATAGATTATAAACATGTGTAAAACATGAATGTCATAGGAACATCATATTAGAATGAATAGAGAATAATAAGAGTTTTCCATAAGGCATAGAAAATGTGTATATAAACGTGAAGAATCATAATTACACAATACAACAAGAATGTGGAAGCATGAGTTAATAATCATGGTCCATAGAGTATAACATAGGTATGTGGTATAAACATGAAAATAAATATCGTAACGTAAGTCAAGTCTGACCACATAGAAATTATTATCTTAATAGACTAGGATAATCACCTATTAATAAAATAGTGTTCATGGGAAGACCACACATTCCCTATAACCTCTTGGACTTGTGCTTACCACATGTGTCATGTAACCTGTTATAATTATACTAATCACACTTTTACCATACCGTTTTAGTAATGGGATAACAACCCATTTTATACTAGAGTCTCATGAGATCTAAATATTAACCCATTTAATTTTATTTATATAACATAAAAAACATCACATAATGATAAACAATACAAATTCATTCCACATAATTATTATTAAATTATATCTTCATTAACCCATGATAACTAAATATGGTTCCTGATGATTTTCCCAAAAACCAGGTCTTAATACATCAAGAGAATGAAGGTTCATATAGGAAATCGAGTTTGTCCCAGGGAAGCATAAGAATTATTAATGGCTATTTACATATATGAAGAAATTTTTTTTAGAGAATTAAGTACTACTTTGAGAAATAATAATTAAATAACCAATATATTTTAAAAATAACTTATATTAAATGAAAATAATTTATAAAAAAAGGGAATTGAGACTACATCAGAAAAAATGAAAACATGGAAGTGAAGATTCATAATTGAAATTGAATAATGTGGTGGGAAAATTCATTCATGTAAAAGATGTTAAAAAAATATTTCATTCAGAACATTGTAAATATTTTCAAAGATAATAAAAATTGACCAGTAAAAAATGTTAAAAAGTGACTTTATTCACACTGTATAAAAAAATTAAAAACATATATAAAATAAAATTAATAAATCATTGCTATATAAATTTATAAAATTAAATAAACAATTTGCATATAGGAGAACTATAAAAGACCAAAAAGATGAGATGACACCACATCCACTAACATGGGTACATTTAGGAAAGTTATAAATGAAAGTGAGCTAAATCAAGAACAATGATTAAAAAATACAGAAACAATTATAAGATAATAAAATTTATAGGGTTATTATAGAATGAAAATTTAAATTATCACTATGTAAATCCTTCAAAAACAATCTCAATTTCTATGTTAAATTGGAAGAAAACAGTTTTGACTATGGTAAATTTTGTATAAAAATAAAAATAAAGCAATAAATAAAGAAATAATTGTATTTAAAAATAATATAATTATAATTATGATGAAAATAAATACATATGTATGATATAAACCACAATAAATAAAATAAGTGGGGAATGTGATCAATATGTCAATGATGGAAAATTAGGATGAGAAACCTCTATGATTACTCATGAATTTGATAACGGTTCATTAAAGTATTGTGTAATAAAGATAAAAATCATAATAACTAATTTCATAAACTTATTCATTTATATTATATTTTTTAATATTTATTTATAATCATTCAATACATTTGAATTTGTCAGTTATTGTTTATTTTCACCATCAGATGTTATTAATTCTAATTATTTCTTATATTTTGGTAATATAGATTTTGATTATCATAATTTTATTGTGAGTATATCATTCGTATATTATTTAATGTTTTGGAATCTATGTGTTTCAATTATTTCTTCATCCCTATGATCATTTAATGGAATATACAATTATTGTGGTATGAATGGAATCTATGATAACCATGTATTAGGTAATTTACCGATATCAACAACTTACCTTATAAGAGACTGAAGAAAAAGCCTCTTATTAGGTTCTCTCTACCTTCTCTCTCATGTCTAGTTTACTTAGTGAAATGTCTTATAAGGGTGATCTTGATCAACATTTCCTCCCCCTCCTCTATCTGTTTTAATACCCTCTTCGCTATCTTGACTCTCTTTATTGTTTCCTATAATGGTCACATCAATCCTAGGGTTTCCTTTCAACCCTTTTTCTTCTATTTTTTTCCCTTTACCTTTCCTAGATTTTGGATTCAATTGATCCAAATTTATATTTGGGTCTCCATCTAGTGAAGGTTTCTTCTAGTGTTTTTTCATCATTGTCATCTTTGACGATCTAGTGCTGTTTTTCAAACAATGTTCTCTCAAGTTTGTGTGGTGCTTCAATTGATTTCGTTTCAAATGGAATAGTATTCTATAGAGTCCCTTGGACACTTTATCTATACTCTGGCCTCATTATCCTATACTTATATCCCTATTAAATATGTGAATTAGACTTCTAATAGGTATTGTGATATGACGTGTGAGTGGAAGATAGGGTTCCGAGAACTTCTTCCATCGACTGATCTTCTTAGGTTGTTCCCATTACGATGTTAATTATTTTATTTTTGGCATCTCGAATGGAGATATTTTGTTGTTGATATAGGGGTTGATTGGTGTGCAGGTAGGGAATGATGTACTTGGATTTTCATGGATCATCATTGATCCATGGTCCACTTATATTTCTACTTTGGATTCATGTTGAATCACTGCCATGCAGTGTATTCTGGTGAGGTGGTTCTCCAAGTAGCTTTGGGATGTGTAGTATTAGTAGTGAAAGTGCATCAGGAGGCACGAACAGTGTTGGATTCCCCCATTCCTTATAATTTTTTTGGTGTTTTTTTGGATTTCAATAGAGTTATTCCTATAGAGTATCTATTTTCTGTTGGTGTTCAGTTGATTTCACTAGAGATTTCATCTTATGCATTTTCATTTGTTGGGGATGTTTCTACAACTTGTTGTGGTTATTGTTTTTTTGGATCTAGAAGGATTTTCTTTATGTGATGGTTTATTTATTTCATAGAATAAAGATGGTGTATGTTCTACTTTTTGGTGAGCAGGTATGCCGATTTTTTTCTGGTTCAATGATGATGGTAGCAGACAGTCATGATTCAGTCTCAAGTTTGGCGCTGAGCTCGAGGGTGATCTAGAAATAACAGGTTTCACTTTTAAATTTTAATTTGTTTAGGAGGTTTTATTTATGCAGTGTGGGGGATTTTTGATGATTTTAGCATGGGTTGTTTTTTTGGGTTCTCACTGAACCGATAAATGTGATCTATTCGAAAATAAAAAAAATTGAATTTGGTATGAACAACTTACATTATAATGAATATTCCTTTTTGGATTGAATTTTATAATAAATATATTCAAATGAAAAATTAATACATAGTATCATATTTTATAATTTTTAGTTTTCTAATACTTTTTATGGTGAATGTAACCATTTCGGTATAATGTCATTCTTATAGGTGGGTGAATAAATGAAAACTTCAACATGTTATAATAATGAAATGAGTAAGAGTATAAATATTCGTAATAGTAGTAACATTTTCATTGAAAAAAAATTATGTTAATTAAATATAATTATATTATATAATGAGATTTATAAAGAATTTATATAATAAGAAATTTTCAAATGATGGTGATGAGATTTGAAACTTGATGAATTTACTTCTTCATAAAATAGGTTCATTTGGGAAAAAAGTTTTAAGAACCTATATTATAACTAAAAGAAACTCAATTTCTTGAATGAGTTTAAGAGAGGAAAAATAGATATCTATTCAATAGAAAAATAAATTATGGTAGTTGTCTTCATGGGGTGTTTGGGAGATCTATATATTGGTTCGTTTGAGTGGCATTTTCATGATTTCTCTTTAGTTAATGGTTTTAGAATGTCATTTTCAAGTTGAATGTTGATACATAAGTTGATAAAACCATAATAAATAGATATTACATCCATTATAAAATTATATATTTATTTTTGTATTTTTAATAAATAATTTAAAATATATACTGTATTTAATTTTTTTTATAATTTTTATAATTTTCCAATGTTAAACACTATTCACTACAATAATTTTTTTTTCTGAAAAATAAAATCAACCCTCTTAAAAAATTTCAACACCATTATTAATAATTCTATCTTTATTTATTCAAATTCAATTTCTAAATATGTTAAATATTTTCTTTTAAATGGAAAGGTAAAATATATTAAAAACTATCATTAGAGAATAAATGACTTTTTTAAACATCATGTTTCTCTATTAATATGTCAAATAATTTAATAATTAAATGATTGTTAATATTTTTTTACATTAAAAAAAATAAATTTTATCATGATAATCCTTTAAAATTTATCAATTAATTTTTTTACAATAAAAATAATAATTGAATTGAAAAAACAAATTATTTGATAAAAACACTTTTTTGTTAAATTATATTATCTTGATTTATACCATATTTATTGTCAGTTTATGAGTGCTTATTAATTTTTTAAAATTTTATAAATATTATATTTTGATAAATTTATAACTCCAAATATGATAAATTTTTTCATTTTTATAGAAAACCATATAGTATATAATACAAAAATATTTTTAAACTGAACATTCATATTTTTCCATGAATTGGTAAGCTTCTATTACTTATTGTTACACAATTTTTAATTATATGTTAATAATTTGTTTTATAATCCTTCATTCAATTTTTTCAATACATTTTATTTGAATTTTAACAATGACATAAAACACCAAAAAATAGTCACTTAATAATAAACGATATTTTCTCAAGTTAATTGGTATATATTAAATTAATCACAAAATAATTTATTTTATATAAAAAATTATTTATTATCAAAATGTATATTTATTATCTTTTAAACAGAAATTATGTATTTAAACAACATATAAGTAATTTTAAACTGGCAAGGTGTTATTTATTTTTATATCCTATAGTTGTATACCCTTAAATAGAAGCTATATAATAGAAATATTTGGCCTAATATATAATTTAAATTAATCATATTCAATATTTACAAGGACCATTCTCACATCTATAATTTTCATTAAATATTTTCCAACAAAAATTATCCTTTCATGATTTTTTTATCACTGAATTCTTGGTTATAATTATATTATTTTTCAAGGGTAAAGATGATCCATCGTATTTCCTATTTTTAAGAGTATTATACTTTACTATTTTTAATACCCTTTTAATATATTCAATTGTAATGGATGAAATAATCCATTGTGTATAATATTTCCTGATATGTAATGTATTGTCTTATGCAATTTTTATGTAATGTTACATTATGAATAAAAAAATTGTTGTTAGTTTAATTCATATCTTTAATTACTCATTTTTTCTATAGTTCAGTTATTTCTAATGAACATAGATAATTTTAATAAATTATTGACATATAGTTAAATGGGAGTTTTTTCTAAATCATGTGTTTTTTTGAGTATGACTCTGATAGGGAGAATCATAAGGATAAAAGTATATATTAATGAATATATATTGTATACAAGACTATGATCATAAGTGAATGTAATTTTTTATTAGTTTTAAATTTCTGTTATTTTGATAATATATTGTGCTTTGGATAATATATATCCAAATTATTGTTTTATGTTTTTGTGATTATAGAAATGGTGAATTACGGTGGGTTTCTATTTGACCTCTGAATGAATTGGAAACCAATAATATTTCGTTATTATATGGTATATTAAAATGGTTATATATAAAGTGCTGAATTGAAATGATTTTTTCTAAAATGAATTTTACATAGACATATTTGGAATAATAATTCATGATAAATCACTATAGTTATTATGAATATTATAATAGGTATGAATTTACTCACCCTCCATACTCATATCTCTATGTGAATGTGAACATTTTATGTCATGGTATAGAAAGAGGGGAAACAATCACTATTCATTTGAGTGTGATAAAAAGATACAATGAGGTGGGTTAGTGTGTGGGAGTTTAAATAAAAAATACTAGGGGATTTTAATAAACAATAAATAAAAAATATATTTTTTATATTATATTGATTATGTCTAGAATAATATATGGGGGTTTTCATTAAAATCCTTATTAGTTTTAATTTATATTCATTTGTAAATTAAATTTTTATTTAAAAATATCATTTCAAATAGTTTTATTATTTTTGTTTTATGGAAAAAACATTTCCTACTATTTTTTTCTTCCATAACACTAGTTTCTAAAATTTGGTGATTGGGGGATGTGATTTAGAATATGTGAGAACCCCACGTGGGTTTTGAGTAGATTATCATGATCTAGGTATTATATAATATTTTCAAGAAGACATTAATTTTATTTAGGGAAATTGTATGATTGGAATTTTTTTTGGATATATGATATTCAATATATAACATAACAAATTAAATCATTTTTAAAGTGATTCTTGAGTTTTGATGTTTTTTTCGTAAATAAGAGGTTATAGAATTTTATGAAAAATGTTTTGGTTATTTATCTAAGAATGGTTTGTTTCTCATGATTGTTTTCAATAATATTTTACCAAGGAATCATTATATATATTGATATATATGGAATTATAATTTCATGAATTATAAAATGATTTCATTACATGGGAATGGATATGATCTTGGTTTTATTGACTCATAATTTAAAAATATTCTTTTAAAATTATCTAAAACAAATATTTCATTAGAATATCCTAATTGGGATTGTGATAACTAGTAGAAGAATGAAATAACTAAATTTATAAGGTGTCCCACATAGATATTCACTATAATGTTAATGTTATGATAAACTATTATGTGGTTTTTCCCGGAACTAATTTGATAAATGATGATGATAAAAATTAGTTATTAGAAATTTTATAAAATTTAACAAATGAAATCTGTCATGAATTTTAGAAATGAATAGATTATAAGAACATAATAATTAATAGGGATATGAAAACATTTGATCTGTTTCCAATCTCTTGAACCATTTAGTTTTTCACATCCATTAATTTTTGAGAGAATGAAACAATGATGACCCTAGAGAGAGATAAAACCTTAGAGTTTGAACGAAAAAAACTCCTATAATTTTTAGAGAATATTGGACTCATGAATATGCAAATTGTTTTTAAAAAATTTTGCTATATAATTTAATTATTCTATACCCTTGAATATAAGATAGTGGATTTCATTTCTTATATATTTTAGGGTCCAACTGAAAAATGTTGGGAGATTATGAAATTGGAACATTTTCATAATGATACTACCTTGATATAATTTTAGATATTGTTTATCAAATATATTTTTCATTATATATTAATATTAATGAATCCTAAAGTGTTTATAGATATTAGTAAAGGGATCATGTCATACCTATAGTACAATGATCATTTTTCAGTTTTTTTATTTTCTCTTGATAGTTTCAAAAAAATACACACTCTATAATTGGATGTATTAAATAAGTATTGAATGGAATATCTATTCAAATGTGATATTGTTTTAATTAACTACCTATGATGCGGTATCAAAAATAGTGGTAATGTATTAAGTTCGCATCAAGGGGCTATGGAAATTTTTTTATCCTCAATATGGTGGATGTAAAAATTATTTTTTGGAATAATGTAAGAATGATGAATTATATAAGATTGGTTTGTAGACGAAATTTATCAGTTAAAATTATTTATAAAGAAGAATTAAACTAAGGTATTATTAATGTTTCAAGTTGGGGAAGATAAGGACAAATTATCTTAAAAACGGAAATAATGTTAAATTAGTAGAAGGTTAGGATATTTAAAAAACATTTGAAAATTATTTAATTAAGAATAAAATATTGTGACATAAATTAAATCGTATGGATAAAGGATGATTGCTAATAATTCCATTATTTTATAATTAGATCTTAGGATACTATAGGTGGTTACCCATGTCTGGGTTTGACTTTGAATAATTTTGGAGACCCATTCCCAATAAATAATACACCAGATTAGTCCCCATTTGGACTCAAAATTTGAAAATTTAATTTACTTATTACATCTACTAGAGTCTATACATTATTTGAAACAAGTAAATCTAATTCAATAATATTAGAAGGATTTGTGTATCAAATGGTTTTGGGTGTTGTTTTAATGCCTTAATCTATAATAATTGACTCACCATTATAATAAAAGAATAAAAAGGATTCATATACCCATAATTTTCTATTATGATAGGTAATATTTAAATCTCATAATGAATTTTGGTAATTACGATGAACTTTTATGAAATAATTATTCAAATAAATATTTTGGTGTGGTTTAAGGCTCATTGTGGCTATTATATACATTAATTTACATTAATGTTTCTATATGGGACTATCCCCACATGTTTATGAGTGTAAAATATTAAATCAAGATAGAATATTTAAATTATTATAAACCAAATAAATATTTCTAGTCCACAATTTGGGTTGATTCTATAAGGAGAATAACAAAAGGGTGGACTTATGTTTTCAATAATGGTGGATACGTATCATGATATTTTACCAGGCTAATTATTATTATTTCCACTCAATAGAGATGATAAGTTAATTTTTATCTTGTTTCCAATATCTATTTTGATATCATAGTCTTGTTTTTATCTTATCCTCTGTATTGAGAGATATGAAAGCATAATTTAGTGTTGTATAGATTAAATGATTTATTTATCAAAATTTATCATTATTGGAAGCCATGATTCTATTTACTAATAAATATTACATTTTTTATTATTATTAATTTAGTATAATAACATTAATTAAGTTATTGGGAAGAATAAATACCCTATAACAAACATCAATAATTTATCCAATCATCATAAGGGAGATAAATGGGTTTTATTGGATTACTTAAGAAGAGTATATAACTAGAGTATAGTGAGAGGGTGTATATTCTAAAGATATATTACTGATGTTAGTAAAAATATTATTAATTTTTAGTTTATCTTTTTGGTGGTATCAATTATCGATCTTAATTACAGGCATATATGGGAAATATTTTCTATAAATATCTGGATTTCAATTTTGGTATCTTTTGGGGATCTCATATAAATTTATTAAATATTGGAATTAAAATATTGATGGTATCTAGAAATCATGTCAAATAATTTAACAGAATATAAATTTGTGATATATAATGTATAATTCATTTATGGGTTCAATAATTGGATTACATGGGTGATATTTTCTCTGAATATGTATTCAGTACTGACCATGATAAATTCACGTCATTTATATACTTGGGAATTCATGGGAATAATCTTGAAATTATTAATTTTCTATTGTTTGTTAAATATTAAAAAAATTATTTAATTTTTTTCAAAATGGATTTAATTATGATATCTCTAAAATTCAAGTGAGGGATGTTTTATTGAATAATAATTTTCAATATTATCTTGATATACTATTCATAAAACATACTTTATCACCAATTTTGATATTTCATAATTTGGTGTTGGATTTTATATATACTACATTGCAATTGGATTTATTTTCGGTGGTATCATCATTAAATGAGATTATGTGTTGTCATATAGAACTAGAAAATTCTATCCACATGAAAATACTTTCCCTATACATGAATTTAAATCCTGATCAATCATGTATGATTTTAAAAAATAGACACATTACCACATCTGTGGGATGCTTATGACGTTTTAAAATCATATTTTTTCATAAATTTTATTTCAATATGATTTTGAATTATGTTAATAAATGTGTTTATGGTTTCATTAAATATCAATGTTTTTGTTTTCATATACACTAGAAGTGGAAAAATTCATACATTACTCATTGATTGGTAAATATTATATTCATGTATTTTAATAAGTGGAAATACAAATCTATTTTATGAGATCGATATGAGAACTATATATATAATAGAATGTAAATAATATTTTATCGTCCTAGATAAATGAAAATTTTATGAAATTTGGATCATGTAAAAGTGGGATAAAAATATAATTCTATAATCTAATGGATATATGCAATATTAATAAGACTAAATTTATTAGTGGAGTACATTAAATAGATTTAAACTATATTTTTGGAATATGTAAGTGGTTTTAATAACATTTAAAAAATAATTAATTTAATATTCTCATAATTCATGTTTCGATATTCATTACGGAGTGATAAAAATGTTTCATTATAATTTTAGTTTCCTAGAATAATAAGAAGAATAATCTTATACATAATAAACCTTTTTATTTTTAGATGAAACCATAATTATTTATTTAGTGTGAATTAAGTAGAAGGATATGAGTTAATTCCAATAAAATATCACAAGTCCAAAATTTGACATAAAAATAATAATAAATAATGAAACCAAATAGAATCCCTATCACCAATAATGGTTGGATCAGAACCATGGTATAACATAGTGACATGCACCATGTTTCTCAATATTAACTTCTATTAGGTCACCATAAATCATATTGAACAGGTAATATATTTTAAAATCCGCCACCAAGTACTGTTGATCACTACGATTCATGTGAAGAACAACTATTACCAATCATGAGGAAATCCACCATAATTTTTGAGATCACCATTGAGAATCCCAAAATTAAAGGTAAATCACATATACAACAATTACAAAAACATAAAAAAACTCATTGAATAAAAATACATAGAGAAATTACTAGGGTTCACCCCAACCATTTCTACCAAAATAAGGATTACTAGTTTATGTGAAGCAGCAACCTCTATATCTCACTCTATTTAATTTTTATCTTATAAAAAAATCACCTTACTAACAATTTAAAATATATAAAACCTATATTATTAAATATATTATTCAGAGATAGCCATAATTTATCCAAAGTAGAATAAAACCCATCACTGCAATTTAAGGAATACCACTACCAAAGGATATGGATAGAAATAATAGATCCATTAGATATAAGGGAAAATATTTTCCTTCTACGAGTTGAGAGAGAACCCAAAATAATTCTAGATATGGGTTAAATATTATGTTAATATAAAATCCAAAAATCAAATTGATGTAATGAATTAAAAAATGGGAATAAAAAACTACAAGAGAAGAAATTCAACTTTAAATATGGGATAAAATACATGAATTTTTAATGAAATTTCAAATAAAGAAACAATAGTAGTTTAAAAACCAATGAAAATGAAAATTAATGAAATATGTTATATATATGATCATGTAAATATGATTAAACACATCTATATAACATAATGATATCCAAAATTGGGGATAACTATCTAGTAGAAACCCCCATGTCTAATGAAAGTTGGTGATAAGATGTTGTGAGTGTAAAATATAAACAAAATTGGGAACCCAACAGAGGATTCAAGACCAAAAATGAATAAAATGTGATGTAACATCATATGAAATGATTTTACAACCTATTAATAGAAAATTAGAGATATAAATATAGAATGGAAATGAAAAAGGTTGATAACCAAAACATTGAGTGATTTTTGAAGAAGGAAACCCAATATGGCCTCAATGTAGTATATACCTTTGGTTAATATTGATTGAGATAACAATAAGATGGGATAATAAAATAATTAAATATTATCCATTGAAAAATGGATCACCACCAAAAAACTATGTATGAATATAAACTCCATCCCCAAGGAAATATAAAACAGGAAAAATGAGCCACCATACTTAATCTAAGAAGGGAAAAGGAAGTTTCATTTTTTATTGATTTAATAGAAATAATATGGACGCAAAATATAAATAACCTTGTGGTTTATTACATCTATATACAATATAATCATTAAAATTAGAGAACACCTTGATGTAATTCAAGATTGGTTGTTGGGGATCACCATGAATTCATGATATCATAATGGAATATTTGGAATGAATTAAAAAATTAAAAAAATTCTTATCTATTTGAGAGATATTTTTAGAAAAATACTTTGTTAAGATATAAATAATGGAATTATTACGTCATCATTCACCTCTAATATATATCATATGGGGAAGAAACTATATTTTACATAACAATTTTATAAGGGACCTTATAATTTTATTTGTAGTCATTTGATAATTAGTATATTAAATCATTCATATACATGTACAAAGTCAAAGGATGGTTATAATAATTAAAATGATCATGTAAGGTTCATGTTGTATTAGTGAAAATTTCTTATGAAAAAACATTTGAAATTGATTTTAATAATTCATTTTAAACTATTATCTATAAGTCCATGAAAAAAAATTATTTTTAAATGATAAAGGAGATGTCTATATTATAAAATATTAATATATAAGGTAAAATATGTCATATTTATTTGATAAAATAAATGACTGTGATGGATTATAGAAAGAAACCCTTTGAGTTATAGATGGGAGGTCAAGTATTTTTAGGATATATCTTAATTTAAGACAACAATGACATGAGAAATAGTGGAAGTAATTAAAATGTTAAGTATGAATTTTTTATATTTATTAGCATGTCCTCCAAAATATTTTGTGTTTCATGGAAATTTTCACGTTTCTAAATTGATAAAATACCAACTAGACCTTTATCATGTGCTTATCTAGGATATAGTAACATATAACATGATATGAATTTTGTTTTAATGATAATATATATTATCTATTGTAATTAAAATATTATAAGGGGAATAAGAATTATTTTGGTGTTTTATGGAAGCTTAATAGAGTATAATATGATACTAAGGTGATGGAATCCCATATACCATACACATAGCATTATAATTATAATTATAAAAGTTCTCGATGACTTTTTTGGGTGAATTATCCTTATAAGAGGAAAATTGTAACACACAAAAAAATAAATTTGATCATTCCATTCATATTTAGTTGATATTTGTTCATTTTTGGTTATCTGAATTATTTTAGTGTTGATTTAAATTTTATGTTCAAAGTATACTGATTGTGTAGTTATAAAATCCAATTTAAAAAACACGAGATATGTTGGAACATACAATCTATTTCATTGTCAAATAAGAATATAGAATAATCATTTCTTTTTTTTATATGTAGTTTGGAATAAAAGGTTTGTGGAATGGTTAAATAATTATATTGATTAAACCATGTTTTGTGGGAAAACATATCTTGAATAATTAAATTATTAACATACATTCTGATGAATCATGTACTTTAATATTCTATAATTTAAATTTTAAGTACATACTTTTCCACCATTTACCTTCATAATATTTTTATTTTGAATCTGACATACCCTATATCAAATGTTAGGGGTTTTTGATTCGTTTTATTTAAATAATGAAGAATATATATTGTATATTGGATTTTTCATACCCAAATTAATGGGAAGAGATCCATGGTCTAATATCACTATGGATATATCTAGTCTATCACTTCCAAAACTATCACTTGAAAAAACTATTAAAATAATTTATATTTCTCTTGTGGGGGAACATTTGATTGTATATTTGATGAAATTTAATCGATAATTATATTATGAATTAGATCTATAACCCTAATTCAATATAGTCCTCTTACATGGTAGTATGATTTTATGCACTCTTATAATAATTGATAATTCATTTATGTATTGATTATAATCTTTTGAATGAATGAATTTTGATTCCTAAATTATATATATCAAATAATTATTTAGAAAAGTGATCTAATAAGCATTATTTTTAGAGAAATCATTCATTTTATTTTTTAAATAATGTTTTTTGATAAAATAATGGAATTAATTTTTTGAACATTTGTATTTCTAATTTACACCCTTGATGTTTTCTAAAATGGATTTTGTATTTTAATTCATTTATTTATAATGTCATATTAGGTGGAAATAACTACAAAATTGGATTTTTTTGGTAAAATTGTTTAATTATTTTTAGAATGTTATTGATTAAAAATGTATCTAAAATTGATGTAATTGGTAGAAAAATGGACCTATGTGACAAAAAATTATTTTAGATTCTCCATGATGATAGGGTTAGGTAGAACTATGGTCCAATTACATGACATCCAAGAGGATACATGTTTTGATAGATGAAAATCCATTATAGATGAGACTATGTGCATGGGTGAGTGTGACCATGTTGTTATTATCTATTGATTTCATTTACATTATTGAAATTTATTGATTTCCAAATAGTTTAAAAGAATTATTATTTTATATTGATTTTAATATGATATCTATAAACCTATTTGGGTTACAAATTTTATTTCCAAACCCTTAAGATGGTTGGTATTTTTTTATTGGAAAAAAATTAATGTTTTTCCTTTGTTTTGAAAATAGTTATCCACAAATTTATGATTTTGTAAAGTTTCTATTTTATAAAAATGTAATTGAAATATAAATATTATGATTAATCATGCATAGATGATTATGGGATATATTTTTTATGTCATACTGAGTATTGTTTTACTTAATCCTTACATGAATATGTTTATTTTTTTGTAGATAATATAATGATACAGGAAGAGGGGAAGATTTTTAATTAATCAATAATTAACACTAGGAACTACTATGAAGATTGGCGAACTAGCGTATGAATACATACCCCTAGAGGAATTGAATTACCCATGTAAGATATACATCGATATTATTTCAAATGTTTTTAGTATGCCTAGAGATATGTATTACTTATATATCACTACTCACGAGACAGTTAAATTCATTTTATGGATAAATTTAAATTATAATCAATAAAATATTCATTAAATGTATTTTTATTTATATTTATTTATAGGTAAAACATTTATAATACCTGATATCTTTTTGAAATATTTCATTCAAATTAGTATAATCATTTTAAAATGTATCATTTCCTAGAATACTGAATACAACTATCAGTCTTTGAAAAACATTTTTTTTCTATTGTTATTTTCAAAAACAAAAAAATTTCTACAAAAAAACATAGAAATTATCATTTTGTATACATAACATTATTCTTGGTTTGTGTTATACACAATATCATGTTCTTTCGCTAGCTTGTGTTACATGCAAGACTTTATTTTACAAAGAAAAATTATATTATTAAAATATTATTATTTAAAATAATAAGATATAAATTAGCCATTAAATAATAATTTTTTAATATTATTAACTATATCATGAAAATATATGGTTTATAAGATGAATTCATTGGTTACCAATTAATTAGAAATAAAAATATATATACTATTTGATTTTAATGAAAATAGGTTAATTCTCCCAAAGACATTTTGACTTAATAAACTAAATTAAAAACAATTAGTTAATTATATTGACTAATTATTTATTTTATCTACTTAATAAAATATTTTTTATATTCATACAATAAATTTTTAGTCATAAGTTAAGAAAAAATCCAATTTTATGCAGAAACCCTCAATTTTTCAAAATGGTAATTTTACAACCTTTTAATGGAGAACCCATTTTAAATATAAATTTTGACATGTTTAGAATTTTTGAAATAAAAAAATAAACTTTTTATTTGAAATAGGGATATAAAAATTTACGTTGGATGGCTTTTCGGTGTTTTTCTGTAAAACATTATTTTTGGATGAATAGTCTAAAATACATCATTTTAGTTCAAAACAACATTTTTGTATAATTTATTTATATTGTTAAATTATTTTTTCAGTAGGTTTTAAAGTATACTTCGGTAAATAATAAATCAATAAAACCAATTTAATTCATTGTAAACAATTCACATTGAAATTATATTTTAAAACATTTTAAACTTTGGAATGTTTCACTTTAAAAATTCACTTTCTCATGGTGTTTGCGAGATTAGTTTTAAAAATAATTTTAGATATTATGTGAATTGAATTAGGTAAACTGAAATCCATATTGTTATTGATAATTTACAAATTAATTTGTAAGTTAAATTTCATTTTTATGTATGATAAAGTTACGATGGTAAAAAAAAATTACCTAGGTATTTGTAAAAAATTGAATTATGTTAAAATTAAAAAGGTAAAGGCTTAAAATAAATAACTAAAAGAAAATTTAATGGTTTTTTTCGGTTTTTAAAGATCTCATACAACTTAAAAAATATTAATTTTTAGTATAATTCATTTAATTTATTTCCACCTACATATTATTGGCTTTAAATATAAAATATTAATCGTTTAATAACTTAAACCCACCTCTCATCAAGTATAAATACCACACCTCACCAACCCATTTCAACACAAAGCCTTTATCCCTAAAATATCTTCCCAAAACAATTTTCCTCACTCTAACTAGGCCCATGTGATTCTTGTAACACCAAAAAACTAAATCCAATGTCCTCAATGGTCGCTCAAGGAGGTCATATTCAAGAGGTTATTTTCCAAAAAAATACCTTTATTAATTTATTTTATTTTTATACCTTTTCCTCATCTAATTAAACCATAAATTCATGATAACTCTATAAAAATGTATATGTTGTAGTTATATGTTTTTAATATAATATCACATATCCATTCCATTTCTCATCTCTTCTTATTCAATGAAACGAAATTAATTTCTATTTTATTCCTGTTAATCACTAATGTGAATAATGTTTTTGATATTTTTCTAATAATGCCTTAATGGTTGGTATTTAAAATATATTTCTGGTTATATAATATTATATTATATATATTATAACTTATTTAATATTCTATAAATGTTATATTAAAATACCCTCATTCTTTCTATATTTTGGATATATGAGAACATTGATTGTGGACATGTGGACTACCGCCTCCTCAAAGCAATCTAATTTGTTCACACTTCACATGAAATATATTAAGGATTTTTTGTAGATTTATACTATATTCATGAAAAATTAATCTTATTTTAATTAATATATATATACATACATATTTATGTACATTTCATTTACTTTTTTCTTTTAATACGATAAGAAAATAAAAATAGTTTTCATGCATATGTACAACCTACCATCTCTATGAATGGTGTTTTTCATTTATCTTTAAATATTACTATATAAAGTTTTATATTGAATATATATGATATTTATATATATAAATATGGTTTTTTAAAGAATAATAATAATAATATACTTATGAAATAGGATGTTTGAACTTATTTGATGGAATTCTAATGTGGGGTAAGGGAATTTCATCACACTTTTAATTTCCACAATGAACATGACATATTCACAACTAATTAATTTAATGTGGTGTAAATAATTCCCATGAATTTATTCAATGTCTATTATAATCTAATTTATTTGTTTTTACAATTCCATTTTATCATCTCTATTTCATGGGGTTTTACGGTTCAAAGGTTACCAAGTGAGTAAGGGGATTTTGCCCAATTTTCCTTTATTGAGAAAAATGTTTTATTATGCACATATGTACTTTTACATGGTGGATATACTAACATTTGAAATTTTATATAAGGAATATCCATTTTTTCGTGATATTTTATGCATTATTTAATGTTATAATTTAAGTGGATTCTGATTCAAATGTTTCAAAATGGTATGGGGCAATTTGAAATGTTTGAAGGTTATTTTTCTCAAGAATTGTTTTTAAAATATATCTTAAACTAATTTTTCATGTAAAAGAATTATAATGAATTTTTTTATGTTTTAATGTGTTAAATATTCATCCTTTATCTGTTTTCAAATATATATTCAAAGAAAAATGGTTATTTTCACAATCTCATTACTCTCTGAGATTGATTAAATGTATGTATTTATTGGGGTATATTTATCATCAATGTTCGTGTTTCATAAATTTTTTTCCAAAATATTTTTAATATTCTTCTAAAAAGATTTATCCATTTTTACAAATTTATGATTTTTTATTAAAGGATTTGAATAGAATATTTTGTCATTTTCCTAATAAGGAACAATTTGACTACTCTGAATTAAGTATGAGATTAATATCATTTACATATATAAAATGAACATATTTTTATTTTTTTTATGATTATTCATTTCCTAGAATATTCTCATACCATCATACAAGGTTATTTTCGAATAAAATTTTTTCATTTAAAATTTTGTGACATTTCATTTAAATAAAATGTTTTCAATGAAGAAAGGGTATTTTCCTCTTAAATAGTTTTCATTAGTTCTATTAAAAATATTTTACATCTAATACCATGTTATAACACATCAATTTTATTTTCAAGGAATATTTTATTCAATTTTGTTGTTGTTTTGAAGATCATTTTTCTAAGGAAAATTGATATTTTCTTCATGATTTTTGATGAAAGACATATCAAAACTATTTTCCATCTATGATGACATCCATTGATGTTTCTCATTCCTTTCTGGGAAATAATTAAAATTTTCCATTCATATTATATCTCTAAATATTTTATGTTTTGAGGTCATGATTCTTATGAAACTCGTTTCCCATTCATAGGTTATATAAACTCATTTCATTTCACGGGATATGATTTGATGAAATTATTATGAAAGCTATATATTTTTCATAGTTTATGATATGATTACATGTTTATGTTACCCCATATCATTTTATGGGTTAATATATTATTTTTTATGATTTTATGAAACATGGATGTATGATTTCATTATGATATTGGTGGTTCCTATATCTTCCTATAATGCATTGGGTAAATATTTATATCTCATGAGATGGAATAATGTGTTCTTGGGAGTGAACATTGACTTCTAAGATGTCTGTGGGAGTGATCCATGAATAAAAATATGTTATGAGAATTGAAATAACAATTCTAATATGACCATGGTAATGATCCATGACTCCTAAATGATATGGGGAGTGAATCCATACTACCACGATGGCTATTTCAATGATACCATGACTACTGTGTATATAATTTATTATTACTATGTGTCTTATATAATTCCACATACTATTATAAAATTTTGATTTCATGTATTATGTTCTTTATTTACTAATGATTCATGTCTTATGAACTTCCATGATTTATTCCATAATTAATGTTTTTGATATTTGATACAAATGGTACAATTTTATAATGTTATGATCATGTTATCATACCCCTATAATCGTGTTTATGCTTATATTTATCCCTTTACTACCATTAATGATCATCTTAGATCACCAATTTTTATTTTTCCTTCACTATGTTATAAAAATATTTATTATGTATGTCATGTATAAAAAAGATTCTAGTAATAATGAACTTAGTGGGGGATAATGTGGCTCACTTATAAATCGATTGTTTATATTTCCATTTTCCAAGCTCACTAAACTAATATAGTCTTTGGATGTTTGTTTGTGTAATTTTATGTATTCCCTAAAATAGATTTAATATCCATGTATGTAAATACTGGTTTTTAAAAATTCATAACAGAGTGAAGGTTTAGTCATCCTTTGGAATCTAATATGAGAAAACATTCTGATATCTCTAGTTTTATTTATAGGTATATTTCTTAAAATTTATCTAACGAAAATAAAAAGTTTTCATATATTTTAAATTAGGAACAATGATGTCTACATCCTATAAGTGACTTTCGATCATTATATTGTTTTCAAATATGAAAAATGTTTCTCATGCTACTCTTTCTAGTTTTAGTCAATGGAGGTGACATGAAAGAACTAGATTAAAATTTTGTATAATGTAAAATTTGTTGATGAGTAGTCAAATGGGATCATTAATAAAGTGAACGATGTTGTGATCATTCCTAATCAATTTTCAAGGAATATCATATAAAATATGTACATTAACAAACTCGTGGACTCAACAATGAAGAGAAGAACATAGTTATATAAGATATTAGGTAATGTAGACCATAGAGAAAAGAAGATTTAGTTTCAATTATTCTATGTATGTGGAATGAATCTCCTAAGTGATTGTATTAGGGGAAAAAGGAAGTATATGGCTTTTTAAAATAAGTACACAATGTATGTAACCACAAAAAATGTTGATACATTAAATCTAGTAAACGTATGTGAATATTTGCATCCCTAAGATATCATTGATCTAAAAATGATTTAAGTGTGGAATGAATGGTAAATATGAAAATATATTTCCTAAGGGTAAATCTCTCAATGAGATTTAGCAAGGCGGTGCAGGTGATGGTAATATTTCTTCTGATGATGAGACTATATATGAATTGTGAAATAAAATATCTGTTAAGTAAAATGATGAGGTATTCTCTCATGATTTACTAGTTTATGTTTCCAATGGTGAAATATACAAGGAATGTTTAGTTTGTGTTATTCTCTCATGATTTACTAGTTTATGTTTCCAATAGACTGTAAAAGATATTTTATAGAAATCATACATTTTTACAAAGGGAATGTAACCCTTAATATGTTTCTTAAGTTATGATAATGTTTTTTTTATAATGATTTATTATATATGAATAAGAAAATTAAGCAACACTAGTTATTTAATTATTTTTTGACATGTGGGTTATGCTATCATGGATGAAGTTTATAACATTTTAGGACATATATAATATATCTAATAAGCTTTGGAATAAGAAAACATGATGGTTTTCAATAAGGACGTATGCAAAATGAGGTTATTACCATGACTCAAGATAATAAAAGATGATGGTATTAACATGTCTATAATGTGAAAAAAATATATACACAATGATAATGGGCGATAAATGTTATATTGATTTAGTGCAATTTTGGATTTTCCACTTTTTGATGGATAATAATGTTAACCATTTATGAAATGCATTATATCAAATTAGATTTTATAGAATAAATTATTATCTCTACATTTTTGGATTTATGTATATTTTATAACTTTTGATATCTTATTTGTGATAATGAGAGATGGAATGACCTATCATTCTATTTTTGGATCCCATGATCACCTAATGAAAAATTAGAATAAATTTCATGGAATAAGAGATAAAGTGTATGTTGATCAATGCACAAAAAATTTTGATGTTGTATTTAAAACAAATATGTACATATTCTTATGAAAATGATTTAACATTAACAAAAGGTATCATGATGCAAAATTTTGTCATATTATAATTTTTTTTATATCAATTATCTCTTTCATGCATCATTAGTGTATAGTTTTGTGATTATTATATTACTATGGATCACCCACATTCTGGTGATCATTGATATTTATAAATCATTATATTTTTTATTATTTTCCTCCATGTCCAACTATTCACCTATATTCTCATATGTCGAAACATAGTTATGATTTACATTGGGTAACAACTATTTTCCAACTATTCATTTATAAATTAATGTTTTTGTATTCTTTTTTATGTTGTGCGTTTATAAGGAATAAACTATCAAGAATGAATCCGTTAAAAATATATACAAATTTCAAGAGAGAATTCATTTTAAGGGGTTAGAATGTAATAGCCTAACATTTTGTGAATTTTTTTTTGAATTAGTATAATTATTTTTATATTTTGAATTTCACATAATACAGAATATAGAAATCGTTATAAGAAAGAATCTTGGTTTGGAATGCATTATATATAAAAACTAGCCTCATTTTCACTACACGAGACACTTAAATTAGATTTTGGTACACAAAACACTTTTATTGGCTTGTGGTATACACTATGTTGAGTTCTTTCAATAGCATTGGTTACATGCAAGACTGGGTTTTACCGAACAAAACTATATTATTAAAATATTAATATTTAATATATTAATATATAACATAGCCATAAAATTATAATTTATTTATAGTATTAACTAACATACAAAATATATTCTTATAAGTTGAATTAATCGGTTAGAAATTAATTATAAATGAAAATATACATATCATTTGACTCGAATGAAAATAGTGTTACACTCTCAGAAAAAAATTGACGTAATAATTTGAGTTAATTAAAATTATTGAATGTTATTAATGAAATATGTATTTTAAACATTCAATAAAATATTTTTGATATTCATTTGATATATTTTTTGCACATAAGATAAGAAGAAACCAAATTTATGCATAAAACCCAAAATTTTCAAAAGGGTATTTTTATCAACTTTTAATGGAGAACCCAATTTAAAGAAAAATTTTAGAAATTTTAGAAATATTTATATCAAAAAATAAAATTATTATTTTAAAGAGGGATATAAAAGTTTTGTTTGGATGAATAGTTTTTGTTTTTCTAATAAACATTATTTTTTGATTAATTGTGAAAAATAGTACATTTAAGTTCAAAACTGCATTTTAATCCAATTTATTAATATAGATAAATTATGTTTTAAATTTTTTTTATAGTATAATTAGTAAAATAATATATAAATTAAACCAATATAAGTCATTGTAATTAATTTCAATTTGAAATTATATAAGAAAACATTTTATATTTTTGAATATTTCACTTTAAAACCCCATTTTTTCATTTTGTCTACTGGATTAGTTTTAAATCTATTTTTTTACTATTATGTGAATTAAATTTGTTAAAATGGATTTCATATTTGGAATAATAAAGAAAAATTTGGTTTTAATAATAATTTAATTTATAAATATAAAAAATTTACAATGGTAAAAATATTATTTACCATTGTACAGGTTAAAAATGAATGATGTTAAAGTTAAAAGCATAAAGGATTAAAATATATAAAAAATATAAGATCTAAAGGTTGGTTTAGTTTTTGATCAAACATATACTACCTAAAACATATTAATTTATAGGTTTTTTCTTTTAATTTAATGCCACATCAAAATGGTCAGCTTTAAATACAAAATATTCATTTTGTAATCACTTAAACCCACCTTTCCATAAGTATAAATACCACCCAATTTCGACCCAGAAGCTTTGTAGCTCTTAAAATATCTTAAAAAACATCTAATACTCACTCTACCAACAACCATGAACTTCTCATATTACCAAAAGACCAATTAAAATGTCCTCAAGTGTCTCTCACATGGTGATACTCAAGAGTTAATTTTCCAAAACTACCTCTCATAATTTCTTTTCATTTCTACTTTCTCCCCACCACTATCATCCATAAATTAATTATAACTCAATAATATTTTATATTAATAATTTTTATGTTTCTAATATAATATATTATATCCATTTTATTTCTCATCTCCTCTTATTCAAATAAATGCAATTATTTTCCATGTTGTGTTGGTTAATAACCTCTGTGAATAATGTTTTTGTACTTTTTCCATTACCACCTTCATGGATGTTCTTAAAAATATTTTTATCATATAATAATATTAAAATATATTTATTACAATTTATGTAATATTATATAAATGTTACATTAAATATTCATTCATAATTTCCATATTGTAGATAAAAGATAACATTATTTGTGGAGATGTGGACAACTGCCCCTCAAAGTGATATGATTCGTTCACACATCACATAGAAAGTGTTAAGGATTTTTTATTAAAAATATTTTATATTAATGAAATATTAATTATAAATTAATATATATATATATATATATTTAAATACTTATCATTTACATTCATTCTTTCAATACAATAAGAAAATAGCGTTTATACTTATGTTTGGCCTACCATGTCCATAAACAATGTTTTTTATTTATATTTAAATATTATTATAAATTCATAAATATTGAAAATATATGATATTTATATCATTTTTAATATTCATTAATTAATTAAATCTTCAGAATCCGGAATAAAAAGTACAAACATGTACGAGTAAAAAAAATATATCACCTGAAACGTAACTTAAACATAGAGTTAGTAATAAATATATAATATAATATATTAATTAATTAATATATGGTATTATATATATAAATATGTTTTTTATAGATTAATAATAAACATATACTAATTATAAAGGAGTTTTGATCACATATAAAGGAATTAGAATGTGTGGTATGGGAATCTCGTCTCACTTTTTATTTCCCTAAGATACATGCCTTTTCAGCATTAATTAATTTTTTGTGGGGTAAATAATACACACTAATGTATTCTATTAATTCTAGAATCAAAATTATGGTTATTTACATACCCATTTGAGGATATATGTTTCATGGGGTTCTAGGGTAAAAACGTTACCCAATGAGTAAGGTGGTTTTGTCTCAATTTTCCATCATTGAGACACTAATTTTGGTATGAAACTATGATATTTTAAAAGGTGGATATAATTATTTTTGAAATGTTATCGTAGGTGTAAGAACCTGCATCTTGTTTTCAGGTATGTTTTTTCGTTTCATGTCATTTTTGGGAAAAATAGGAAAATCCAGAAATTTGTGATGTACATGACATGTTCTACTATTCCACTAGAGGCCATGTGCTAGATATATCATGGCAACACATACATGACCATGTATGTTCTATGTTGAGGCCGCATAAAGAGGAGAATATAAAGGGAAATTACATACTATTTACTTCAAAATTCCACATCGAGTACTTTGTTTTTTTTCATTAAACTCACCGGGGTCACGTATGATGGACAGACACCACTTCTTCTTAGTTTCGTTCATCCAATAGTGCCAAGACTAATCCTCTATCCATCCTCAAATTCAAAAACTATTTAGTGTGTTGGAATCACATCAGAAAGCTCTTCCTTCTTACAGAGCATCGTTTTCCAATTCCTCCTCTTTTCCAAGTTATCATGGGTTGAACATTTTGTATGTTTTCATAGATCTACTACGTTTGAAAGAGTTTCAAGCCTCGTGGTTCATGTATATTGATCTCCTATCCCCAAGGTAGGTTGTATGTTCCTTTCTATTGAATGTACTTTAGTATTATGTGAAAATTCCACCAATACCCATGAACGAGGTATTATGTGTTTATCATTTACCCTTGTTGTATTCCTTCCATGCTATTTTGACTGTGTAGAGGATGTTTGAATATTATTTTGGTTAAAATGCTATTCTTTAGAGGTTCTCCCAATGCACGTTCTATTTAAGACTGTTTAGTCCAGTTTTTCCTTGGCTGATTTTTCTGTTTCCATGCCTGTTGTAGTAGGATAGAGAAATGTTTTCCGACATGCCTGATATACTATATAATTTTTTAGAAAAGTAGTTCTGTAAGTATACTTTGGCCATATTTTATTGCTATACCATTATCTTACAATGGGCCGTGAGTATCGGGTGTTGTAGACTATAAGGGGATAGACTAAGTGAGCTTACTCATAGAGTCTTTGAGATTTAGGCTATACAAGGACTAACTGAGTGAGAATCCTCAGGGAGTCTAGGATTATTTGCGGCTATAAGGGGATAGACCATGAGATCTTCCTCAAGGATCCCTTGACTGTTTTAGACTATATGGGGATATACCGTGTGAGCTTCTTTAGAGAGTCTCTATTTTGTTTGTTTGAATAGCCTGATTACAATTGTCTATAAGAGGGATTGACTATGTGAGATTCCTCAGATAGTCTATGAATGACCTAGGATATAAGGGGAATTGATTGAGTGTGTTTCCTTTGAGATTTATTGACCTTGGTTTTACAAGGGGTATTAACTGTGCGAGCTTCCTCAGAGAATTCCTGACTACCCTAGACTATAAGGGGATTTGATTGTGTCTGCTTCCTTAGAGAGTCTTTATAATTCTATATGACCAAACAAGAGGGGTTAAGCTGAGTGCACAACCAAGAGGGTTGTTGGTACTTGTTAGGTAGGACTAGAGAGGATGGATGTGAGTACTTCCCATAGGGTTACCTATTTTTCATTGATGCTTGTAGCTGTTTCTTGACTTTGGAACTGTGGATTGTTTATTGTTCAACATGTTCATGTTTACTGTTTTCTGTACTTCTACCTGCTATATATTCATAGAATGTTAGGAATAGATCTTCGGGTTGTTGCCTACTGGGATTTAGTCTCACACCCTATTTGGGTTATGCTTTTGAATCCAAACAGAATATATTATTTCATGTATAGACAAGGGAAAGCACCCTTCGTGTTTAGGTACTTGACATGGTGTAGAGATGGAGATCATGGGACCAAGCATAGGCTTGCAATGCTGAGGAGCTATTTATCTTTCTTTTGTACATGTTTTTAGTACTGTTTGTATTTACAACATTGTGACTTGTTTGGATGCTTTCTTAGACATATGTATCATGCATCATATATATGTGCTCCTTCTTTTTGTCATATTTATTCTTCCACTATTCACTTGTGTTTGGATTATTTACCGCTTCCACTACTGTTTTTTTTCTTTTCCACTGTGTACTCTGCCAATGAGGGCATAGTTTCCCCACTATCACACCGAAGGCTCTCATTGCTAGTTGAAAGACTCTGGAATATGGGAAAATGTGCTTGAGGCCATGTGAATAATCGGGAATGGGGCGCATCTAGGTGGCTTCTAGAACCGTGACGTTTCAAAGTGGCATCAGAGGGAATACCCATCCGGAAGTGCTTAGGCACCACCTGGGTTTGAGGCTTGGGGTCCACAATGAGGGTGTTGGGCTTAAAGTGGTGGATAATGTAACACCCCTAGAAAATTAAGACTCAAAAGGCTAAATATTACTACCCATTTCAACTAGGAGAACCTTTATTTTTGTGATCCTACCTGATTAGAACTACACAGTTAAACATGATTGACCTAGTGTGGTAATTAGGATGGGTGGACTTTAGAGAATTTTCCAAGGGTGTGTGTGAGTGAGGAAAAAAAACTCTCAAATAACATGTGTTGGGCTATGGGGCCAGTCATTAGCCTCATAAGTGGACATAGTGAGTAATAGCCTATGGTGTACTGGGAAGGAAACCAAGGTATTATAGAAGACACATGGGGTAAGATGACAAGGTTCATGGCCTGGGGAGGTGGGTCGTGACATTAGTAATATCCTTATTTCCATTATATTTTAATCATATTTTAAAGTTATCATTTCATGGGGATTATGATTCAAATTATTAAAAGTGGTATTCAACACATTGAAATGTTTGAAGATTGTTTTCCCCAAGAATTTTTTTTAAGTGATCTCAAAAGATTATTTTCAAGGAAATGGATTGTAATGAAATGTTTTATGTTTTAATTTTTTTGACAGTATTTCATTATATATTTTGAAATCTATTTTTAATTATAAGTTTCTAATTTGACAATCTTATAAATTTCCGAGACTGTTTGTAAATAATTATTTTTTGTGTTATATTTATCATCCATGTACAAGTTTCTTTAAATTGTTCTCCATAATATTTATACTATTATTAAATGATTTTTAAAGTCATATTTACCCATGTATTAGTTTTTTTAAACAGTTTTAAAGGAATAAATTTTCATTTTCCTAATTAGTTACCTGACTGTTCCGAAAAAAGTATTAGAAATTGATTTTCTAAAAATATGGAATTAATATATTTTTATATTTTCCTGATGATTTACTACCTTGAAGATTCCCAAACATTTTTATAATATCATTTTCAATGAATGTGTTCTCTTTTAACGTTTCATGACATTTTGAATAATGAAAATGCATTCAAAGAAGAAGGGATATTTTCCTCAAGAATTTTTTTCAAGAGTTATCTCAAAATTCATATTCTATATAAGACAATGTTATAAAAATTCCTATATAATTTAAATGAAAATAGTTTTCAAAAAGGTTTTATGTTTTAAAGATCCTTTTTAAAATATGAAAGGATATTTTCATCAAGATTTTTTTTAATATATCTCAAAATTATTTTCCATCTAAGATGACTTCTCTTGATGTCACTAATTACATTAAATGAAATTATCTAAAGGTTCCATTCAAATTATTTCATTGAATTGTTTATGTGATGACGTCATGATTCTTATGAAACATGTTTCTCCTTCACAGGTAATATAAACCCGATTCTTTTCCTCAGTTATGAATTTGATGAAATGATAATGAAACCTATATCTTTTTACATAGGTTATTATAAGATTACATGTTCAGGATACCCATTATATTTCATTTGTTATTATATGAATATTTATAATTTTTTGGAATTTGTATGTATGATTTAATTATGATATGGGTGGGAACAATATTTCCCTCAAATAAGTTGTTGAAGGATTTTTATCTCATGAGATAGACTAAGATGGTATTTGGAATGAACCTTTGCTAATAATATGGCCATGGGAGTAAACCATAAATACCATGATGGTATGTGGATTTAACTCATACTATTAATATGGCCATGGGAGTTCTATGTTACTACTAAGATGGTAATCGGAGTAATCCCATAATACCAAGATGGCCTTGGAAGCGATAACTTGAATGCTATGGTAATCATTTTATATGATAATATGTCTTCTATAATTACTCATCCGATTTATATTTTATGATTTCATGACTTATGTTCTTTATTTACTAATGATTCATGTCTTATTAAATTCCATGATTTATTCTAATACTCATAGTTACAATCTTTTAAATATAGGATATAATCTTTAAATGTTATAATCGTGTTCTCATACCCCTTTGCAAATGTCTATACTGACATGTCTCCCTTGTTTACCCTTAACGAGAATCTGATCTCGCCCTTTTTTTTCATTCCTTCCATATTTTATGAAGATATTTATTTAGTATGACATTTCTAAAGAGGATGCTAGTCATGAAGAATGTATTGAGAGATAATGTATTTTACTTATAAACTAGTTGTTTATGTTTCTTGGATTCCCAATTCACTAAAAAAATACGGTTTTTGTACATTTTTATGTGTAATGTATTAAGTATTTTTCAAAAGTGATGTAATTTCTATGCACATAATGTCAGGAATTTATAAAATTCATTATTGTTTTGTTTAATTTAATAATAGTAGTTTATATTCTTTGATTATTTGGTGATGTACATGAGCCCATGTGGAACCCTAGAATGAAGAATCAATGTGTTAGTCCAATTATATCACATTTAATTTCGGTAACATCCTCATATTCAAAAGATAAAGAAACCTTAATTGTAAATAATTTATGATTTTTTATGTGATAGATGTTAATTTTCATTAAAAGTCACCTAATAAATTTTTGAATAGATTTATGTATGGGTAAAATCTTTATTATCACTTTGCAATATTCAATGTAATATATTTTTATTCATGTGATGAGATAGAATTGAATTATGAGACACATAGATCCTCGATATTGATTAAATAAAAATACTAAAAATACTATATTAAGTGTGCTAGATGTTTTCTAAGGTAATTAAATATCACTCAATATAAGGCCCCGGCCGTAAACCTTACTTAAAATTGAATTAAATGAATAATTCACATTGAGGATCTTTTCAGGTTTAGAGTTTTATAGAATTAAGACATAAATATTACATCTCAAAAGATTACAAAGTTGTCTCTTCTACTAAATTTCCATAAAATAAAAACTCATAAAAAGAAACATGTCTAGTTTCATGTTTTAGGTAGCATGACTTTCCCTTGATCCCATCCTTGACCCAATTCCATGCTAAGTCCTGTGAAAAACATTTCAAAAACTTGGGATGAGCATAAAAACTCAGTAAGGGATACACAAATAATAAAAACTGTTAGTTTATCAAAACAAAAAGTAAACCATGTATACTTTATCAAAGTAATACTTTTCACCTTTATGAAGTAGTAAAAACTCTTCACTGAATAAAATATCATTACTTACCTTTTTGTAACCAAAGGATTACCATAAAACCCATACAAAGAACACATAACATATATAAAGGTAACTTGGGACATAAACATACTTAAGTAGAATAACCATACGGTCGACTCCCACACATATCACTTAATGGAATAGCCATACGGCCAATTTCCATACATACTTAATGGAATAGCCATACAGCCAACTTCCATACCCAATGCATTGGAGGTTATAACGTAACCACCCGTCCTCGTATTCACGGCACCACCCGTCATAATGTCCAAGTACCATTATAAAATCATAACACATAAAAACAACATAAAGGAATGATAACATTTCCACATTTCAATCACAATATATCATTTAAATATATTGACATAATATAATCATTTATCAAAAACATTTTCAATACCGAAATACAAAAAAAATGTATATGGTATTTATATTATTTTAAAAACATTATGGCTTGTTGAGGATGCCAAAGTCAAATAATACTCACGGAGGTGGAAAAGGTCTTTGTCGTTGCGTACGTTAAAAGAAATATTCCTTTTTGTCGTTTTGTAAAACGCTTCGTAGAAAAAGATTCCTTTTGTATAAAATTAAAAGTCAAAGGGGTTTATACACCGTATAAAAGAAAGTTGTGTATAAACCGAAATATGCCTCAATGAAAGGAGATTGAGACGAAGTCCCTTACAAAGACGGTATCCTTGGTTTATGGATAAATCAATTACATAATTATGTGTGACAAACGAATACACCAAATATAAGTGGATATTGAGTTTAAAACAATCAGAGGTTATTCACACATTTTCATAGAACGACATATTCAAGGAGTACAAGTTTATCCCAAAGAATCAAATTTGGGAAAAGAAGTTCCCTTGCATAAATTTGACAGCCTAACGGCGTCACTTCAAAAATTCAGAAAATGAGTTGATGAGAGATAAAAAAGGGGATCTCATCACTTGGACATAAAATTTACATTAATCAGGAAATAGAAGAACATATCCCAACATAATAGTATGTGAATTAAAAGACATAACAAACGATGTCCTTTAAAAAGGGGAGGGTGAAAGGTTTCCTTACTGACTTGGGTAGCTTTCGAAAAGTACACCCCATTGAAGAAGTGTCATACAATGAATATTTAAATACCCATAAATGGAATTATATTACAAAAGGAGTGTAATAGTGGGCAGTACATAAACCACTCAATGGAAATTGTGGCAAATGTAGCATAAATCTCACGGAAATAAAAGTGGGATGAAAAATCTCTTACGAAAACTCGGCAGCCTAACGGCGCCACTTAAAACTTCCAAAATGGATTGATGAGAGGAAATAGGGTCTCTCATAACATCAACATAAAGTTTACAGAAAGAGGAATATAAAATAACATCCCAATAACAAGAAAGATGAGCTTTAGAAGGAATGACATAAAAGAGTGTACATAAAAAGAAAGAGAGGAGTAAGATCCCTTACCTCGCATCCAACTTGACCCGACTGTTCTTTAATCTCCTAAATAATAAACTTGAGTTAATCTCTACTTTCTTAAGAACCTTTATCAAGTTCATTATTCCTTTTATACCGTCATGTAATTATTTAAGTTAATAATGTTCATTTTGTTGGTATTTGGTTCTCAAGTCAAAAATAGACTTCTTACACTTACATGTTGTTAATTTGGTCAAAGTTTCATTATATCTAGAATGATATTAATGATTTGGATAAAAATATATCATATATATTCATCATGTACATGTATTTATAATATTACATCACATTTAGAGGTAATAAATGAAATTCACCGTTCATTGAGACGGTAAGCCGCATGTACCCTTGAACGCTACTTCCATTTCTATTTTGTATTTTTTGGAAAGTAATCATAATGATATAAGATTATATTATAATTCCAGTATAATAACATATAAAATATCATTAACTTTATCCTTTACAAATCCCACATATGGTATTAACGAATCAAATCACTTTCAGGGGGCGGTAGTCCGCACTTCCTAAAATTATGATATCGTGTTTACCCATAATGGAAACAATAATGGTATTCCATTATATGAAAAATACAGAAGCTTAAAGAAATAATAAACATATTATATATCATATATAAAAATAGTGACATCATAATGGCCACCATTGAAGGTGTTAAATGGGTATTGAACAATCATCGTTTCGTGAGGCAGAATTTCACCATCCACGGAAACCGTATGTTCTTTAACCATTTGATGTAGTTGTGTGAGAGTTTAGCTCGAATAAATCTTATAACAATATCCTAGTATATTGAAGATACTAGTGTTGTTACAAAAGAAGTAAATAAATAGAGTTTAGGGAGGTTGTAAAAGAAAAATAAAACAAATGAACATGAGAGAATGAATTACCTTTAAAAGTGTAACTCCTTTTGATTTGAGCCTAAAGGCTTCCTTTGAAAGGATTCTGCCCAAAGGGAATCCTCTAGGATGAGGATAGGGATGTGGACAGAATAAATGGTCAGGGTATGACCGAGCCAAAGGCTTGAGTAGTTTGTGAAATGAGGTAGAGGTGAGGGCCTTTTATAAGAGGAGAGGAGGGGCAATTTTGGAAATCATGAAACTATTATTTTATTTTCAAAAGTGTTTCGAATTTCTAATGTCTCACATTGATATATTTAGAAGATAAGATGATACGGATTCGAAATATTCCCATACAATAGGTTTTGGACATGTGTAGGTTTTAGATATTACATTATCTTTCCATTTTATTTAAATCATTAAATAATGAAGTCATCACTGCATCATCATGATGTCATAAATAATTTAATTTATTTAAAGTCTAAAAATTATAAAAAAATACTATGATGTAGAAAATCTTTTTATCTTTCTAATGAATATTTATAATCAAAAATATGATTATTATAACCCCTTCTAATTTTTTTTAGTAAAACATTTTATGTTTGTGTCATTTTCACCTTTATTTAAAAAAAGGCATTAAAGTCATTATCTCACCCAAGTGGCTCCATGGGGTCCCATAAATCGACCCATGGGTTGTCTTGGTCGTCCATGACGCAAACAATAGGGTTAGGACATGTGTCAAACTCATCTCATTTTATTAAAGCATTATTTTTACCTTAAACTGCACTAATTACCACTAATCGCGATTAAAAACTTAATAAGTTACTATTCACCAAAAAATTATTTTTATCCCATTGAACCACATTTTACTTCTTAATGACAACCATGTATGTCGGATTTTTGAAAATCAAAACACAATGATGGAAAAATTTCATTTAATCGGAAAATCAGTTTTTATAAGTACCACTTAGTGGTTTCACTATTCATCAAAAATTGATGTTTTTCAAAAAATTACCAAAAATTCACCCTAAGCTATATTTGATATTACGAATTCAAAAATGAAGTCTATTTTAAAAAATTCAATACATATAAGTCACATTAATTAATTTAATAATTAATTCCCGCTGTCAGAGAAAATAGCGTGTTTTTATGAAACAATAAGTATTAAAAGATTGACACTAGTTTATGTCCGATTTCAAAGTGAAATTAATTCCAACGACCACTATTGGATTTAATGGTAAAAATATTTTCTAATTTCACTTTAAAAACATTTCAAATGATAATATAATCATATAAATAAATTAGATTAAAAAGAGGTTTTGAATTAAAATACAACATTTTACACTATTCATGAAAAAAATGAACTTTATCGGAAAAATACCAAAAATTTACACAAAGTAAAATTTGATGTCCCGATTCTAAAGAAGAGTTATATTTGGTCCAAAAGAATGTATAAGAGTGATCAAAACTATATTTAATGATAGTTCGCCATCAGAAGGCGATAAGTGAACCTTTAGTGAAAATTAGGGTATAAAAGCCTAAAATTGAATTCTTTCCGTATTTTAAGCCTTTGGATAAATGTAAAAACATTTAAAAAACATATATAATCATATTTTAGTTATTTCTATCCATTCCTGCCAATAAAACGGCTACATGTTAACTACCATTTAAAATAATATTATTTTATTATTAAAGTGCAACGTAAGATTCCCAAGAAACTCGTTGTTGCATATTGGGTACGCCATCGAGCATTACATACCCTTTAAAGTAATATTAATATTTGATTCACAAGTATGGATAAATATAAATATTTCATATTCTTTATTTACCTGGGGTGTTACATCCTTCCACCCTTTTGGGAGTTGCGTCCTCGCAATTTTAAAATTGGGCTTGGAAACATCCTTGAAAGTCCCACATCGGAAGAGGAGTCGGTAAAAAAATCACATTAAAATAAAGAAAGATAAGTACAAAGGTCACCTGAGTTAACCCATACTAGGATTCCATGTATAAAAACATGGACATGGAATAAAAATCAAAGGGTCTTGTTCTTGAGGGAGAGTGATAGTAAACATGTCTAGGAGAAAGTTAACCATGAGAAAATCACAAACTTGTGATGGGTTAAACGGTATTCGATTCCCCCAGTAGGAAAAGTTAATAGACAACATTTTTGTTTTAAGTTACTTTTTATTGAGGAATTTATTCATAAGGAAACATTATCACTTATCATGTTGACTTTCAACTTTTATTAGATTCCTTACACAAACTCATATTTTATTCCAAAAGACAAGTATTTAGGGAGACTTGTTCACATTAAGAGTACTATAATCAACTTCTAGAGAATTACCTAACCCAAAAAAGAGAACTATATACTTCTCATGTCTTTAGACTTTAACCAAAAACAAAAACCAAATGATTAGTACAAGATCCGATAACCCATAAAAGGATAACCCATTAGAAAGAAAATCTATTCTTAATCTCCAAAATTTGTCCAACAAAACCCAAAGTTCAACGAGGACCATCCGATAAACAATTTGTCCATAAAATTCCTCAAATTAAACCAATGTAAGATTTAATCCCAAACATTTGAAGGATTTAGTTACATAGTCATCCAAGTTAAATCGTAATATTTATCTCCAAACAACATCAGTTTCTCCTAAAGTCTCGTATTGAAAAGTAATTAACCTAATCACATATCTTCCATGATAGGTCAATAATTTTCATAAATAACCCAAAATCAACTTATTCTAAATTCATAAAATCATATAACTAAAAAGAATTAGTCAATGTAACCAGGGACTTCACATAGTCCAGTGGTAGGCGATAAATACCAATCGCACTTTGGTTGTGGGTTCGATTTCCGCGGCTTTGTCCGACACGATGGGTTGTCACACGGTCTGCGTGTTTTACTTTTTCCAAAACTATATAATTCTTAAATCATTCCCCAAAAAGGGATAAAATCATAAAAAATAACCATAACATAATTTAACCTCAATTTTATCTCATGCCTTTCACTTCAATCATAACATATAGTAACCCATAATTACCTCAAAATTAACGATCAAATAAACCCAAATGGTTCATTATAACTATGTCCACAAAGGAAAAGATAACTATTCCTTGAATAAAATTTTCATATATTAAACATCAGTGTTACACATACTATAAAAGGTTTTTTAATGTACCCCATGATCAATATACACTTAATACTCTTAAGAATTTCACCATAACTCTTGAAGCCCTTATATGTTGACATCTTACTCATTCAACATTCTTCATGATCCATTAACCATTCCTTTCCAACTTATTCCGAAATACCTCTTTCCTACAAACAAAATCATGAATCATATCCTAAGATTCCAAAATATGAAAACAATAGTCACGAAATAATACATACCTTTGATTGGTCATTGTCAGTTTCTTCATCCTCAATCGGAATGGAATTAGGTATTGGTTAACGAACATTTGTACGCTCTTGGTGATCCCATTCACGAAACTTCTTCATAGGACATGTGTTTGCATAATGACCATGCACACCACATTTAAAACATTCAATTGATCCCTCAGAAAGAACTTCTTTCCCTTTCCTTGAGTCAACTGGATGCTTCCTTTTTTCCACGGGAGGTTCTTACTTTATGACCATCATTTCCACATCTATAGCATATTTCTGTCCCTTTGAAACATTTTCCTAGGTGTTTCCTTCCACATCTTTGACACATGGGTTTTTGAACACACTTACCTTTATGATTATTACCTGTAGTTCCTTAGGGATTTGTTTCTTGCATATATGATGCCTTAGAGAAATCACCAAGGCTTAGGTGGTCAATCATGACTCCAGATAGTTGGTTGAGGATAATCACAAGAGTTATCATTGCAGCTCCAATATCATTCAGTTTCTTGCTCAAAAAACTGTCACAGTTTCCTTCACATCCACTGTTACTTTGGTGCCTTCTAGATCCAGCCATTTACTAAAACCAAAAAGGTCAGTGTGAGTATATCAAAAAAAACCATCCTGTACTAATGAGGAAGATAAGAACTAAGATATACTTACTCATTCACTTTATCTAAAACTAGGACTCTTTCTTAAATCCAAACCGTTATGGTAATGTCACTTATGCTTAAAGAATACCCTAACCTCCAAAGTTATCTAAACTGACCTTTGATACCAACTATAAGGCCACATCCTTAAACCTTACATAAAATTAAATTAAATGAATAATTCACATTGAGGATCTTTTCAGGTTTAGAGTTTTAGAGAATTAGGACATAACTATTACATCTCCAAAGATTACAAAGTAGTCTCTTCTACTAAATTTCCATAAAATAAAAACTCTTAAAAAGAAACATGTCGAGTTTCATGTTTTAGGTAGCATGACTTTCCCTTGATCCCATCCTTGACCCAATTCCATGCTAAGTCCTGTGAAAAACATTTCAAAAACTTGGGATGAGCATAAAAACTCAGTAAGGGATACACAAAGAATAAAAACTATTAGTTTATCAAAACAAAATGTAAACCATGTATACTTTATCAAAGTAATACGTTTCACCTTTATGAAGTAGTAAAACACTTCACTGAATAAAATATCATTACTTACCTTTTTTTAACCAAAGGATTACCATAAAACCCATATAACGAACACATAACATATATAAAGGTAACATGGGACATAAACATACTTAAGTGGAATAACCATACGGTCGACTCCCACACATATCACTTAATGGAATAGCCATACGGACAATTTCCATACATACTTAATGTAATAGCCATACGAACGACTTCCATACCCAATGAATTGGAGGTTATAACGTAACCACTCATCCTGGTATTCACGGCACCACCCGTCATAATGTCCAAGTACCATTATAAAATCATAACACATAAAACCAACATAATGGAATGATAACATTTCCACATTTCAATCACAATATATCATTTAAATATATTAACATAATATAATCCTTTAGAAAAAACATTTTCAATACCGAAATACAAAAAAAATTATATGGTATTTATTTTATTTTAAAAACATTATTCCTTGTTGAGGAAGCCAAAGTCAAATAATACTCGCGGCGGCGGAAAAGGTCGTTGTCGCTACGTACGTTAAAAGAAACATTACTTTTTGTCGTTTTGTAAAACGCTTCGTAGAAAAAGATTCCTTTTGTATAAAGGTAAAAGTCAAAGGGGATTATACACCGTATAAAATAATGTTGTGTATAAAACGAAATATGCATCAATGAAAGGAGATTGGGACGAAGTCCCTTACAAAGATGGTATCCTTGGTTTAAGGATAAATCAATTACCTAATTATGTGTGACAAACGAATACACCAAATATAAGTGGATATTAAGTGTAAAAAAATCAGAGGTTATTCACACATAATCATAGAACAACATATTCAAGGAGTACAAGTTTATCCCAAAGAATCAAATTTGGGTTAAGAAGTTCCCTTGCAAAAATTTGACAGCCTAACGGCGTCACTTCAAAAATTCAGAAAATTAGTTGATGAGAGATAAAAAAGGGGATCTCATCACTTGGACATAAAATTTACATTAATCAGGATATAGAAGAACATATCCCAACATAACAGTATGTGAATTAAAAGACATAACAAACAAAGTCTTTTAAAAAGAGGAGGGTGAAAGGTTCCTTTACCGACTTGGGTAACTTTTGAAAAGTACACCCCATTGAAGAAGTGTCATACAATGAATATGTAAATACCCATAAATGGAATTATATTACAAAAGGAGTGTAATAGTGGTCAGTACATAAACCACTCAAAGGAAATTGTGGCAAATGTAGCATAAATCTCACGAAAATAAAAGTGGGATAAAAATCTCTTATGAAAACTCGGCAGCCTAACGACACCACATAAAACTTCCAAAATGGATTGATGAGAGGAAATAGGGTCTCTCATCACATAAACATAAAGATTACAGAAAGTGGAATATAAAATAACATCCCAATGACAAGAAAGATGAGCTTTAGAAGGAATGACATAAAAGAGTGTACTTAAAAATAAAGAGAGGAGTAAGATCCCTTACCTCATATCCGACTTGACCCTACCGTTATTTAATCTCCTGAATAATAAACTTGATTTAATCTCTACTTTCTTAAGAACCTTTTTTAAGTTCATTATTCCTTTTACACCATCATGTAATCATTTAAGTTAATAATGTTCATTTTGTCGGTATTTGGTTCTTAAGTCAAAAATAGACTTCTTACACTTACATGTTGTTAATTTGGTCAAAGCTTCATTATATCCAGAATGATATTAATTATTTTTATAACATATATATCATATATATTCATCATTTACATGTATTTATAATATTACATCACATTTAGAGGTAAAAAATGAAATGCACCGTTCTTGGAGACGGTAAGCCGTACGTACGAATGAACGCTACTTCCATTTCTATTTTGTATTTTCTGGAATGGAGTCATAATGATATAAGAGTATATTATAATTCCAGTATAATAACATATATAATATAATTAACTATATCCTTTACACATCCCACATATGGTATTAACGAATCAAATCACTTTCAGGGGGCGGTAGTCTGCACTTCCTAAAATGAAGATATTGTGTTTACCCATAAAGGAAACAATAATGGTATTCCATAAATGAAAAATATAGAAGATTAAATAAATAATAAACATATTATATATCATATATAAAAATAGTGACATCATAATGGTCACCATTGAAGGTGTTAAATGAGTATTGAACAATCATCGTTTCGGGTGGCAGAATTTCGCCATCCACGGAAACCGTATGTTCTTTAACCATTTGATGTAGTTGTGTGAGAGTGTAGATCAAATAAATCTTATAACAACATCCTAGTATATTTAAGATATTGGTATTGTTACAAAATAAGTAAATAAAAAGAGTTTATGGAGGTTGGAGAAGAAAAATAAAACAAATGAACATGAGAGAATGAATTACCTTTAAAAGTGTAACTCCTTTTGATTTGAGCCTAAAGGATTTCTTTGAAAGGATTCTGCCCAAAGGAAATCCTCTAGGATGAGGAGAGGGATGTGGAGAGGGTAAATGGTCAGGGTATGGCCGTGCCAAAGGCTTGAGGAATGTGTGAAATGAGGTAGAGGAGGGGGCCTTTTATAAGAGGAGAGGAGGGGGACTTTTGGAAATCATAAAACTATTATTTTATTTTCAAAAGTGTTTCGAATTTCTAAGGTCCCACATTGATATATTTTTAAGATAAGATGATAATGCTTCTAAATATTCCCATACAATAGGTTTTGGAAATGTGTAGATTTTAGATATTACATTATCTTTCCATTTTATTTAAATCGTTAAATAATGAAGTCATCGCAGCATCATCATGATGTCATAAATAATTTAATTTAATTAAAGTCTAAAAATTATAAAAAAATTACTATGATGTAGAAAATCTTTTTATCTTTCTAATGAATATTTATAATAAAAAATATTATTAGTATAACCCCTTATAAAAATTGTTTTAGTAAAATAATTTATGTTAGTGTCATTTTCACCTTTATTTTTAAAAAAGGCATTAAAGTCATTATCTCACCCAAGTGGCTCCATGGGGTCGCCTAAATCGACCCATGTGTTGTCTTGGTCGGACATGACACTACCAATAGAGTTAGGACATGTGTCAAGCTCATCTCATTTTATTAAAGCATTATTTTTACCTTAAACTACACTAATTACCACTAATCGCAATTAAAAACTTAATAAGTTACTATTCACCAAAAAATTATTTTTATCCCATTGAACAACATTTTACTTCTAAATGACAACCATGTATGTCGGATTTTTGAAAATCAAAACACAATGATGGAAAAATTTAATTTAATCGGAAAATCAGTTTTTATAAGTACCACTTAGTGGTTTCACTATTCATCAAAAATTGAAGTTTTTCAGAAAATTACCAAAAAATCACCCTAAGAAATATTTGATATTACGAATTAAAAAATGAAGTCTATTTTAAAAAATTCAAAACATATAAGTCACATTAATTAATTTAATAATTAATTCCCGCTGTCAGAGCAAATAGCGTGTTTTTATGAAACAATAAGTATCAAAAGATTGACACTAGTTTAAGTCCGATTTGAAAGTGAAATTAATTCCAATGACCACTATTGGATTTAATGGTAAAAATATTTTCTAATTTCACTTTAAAAACAATTCAAATGATAATATAATCATATAAATAAATTAGATTAAAAAGAGGTTTTGAAATAAAATACAACATTTTGCACTATTCATTAAAAAATGAACTTTATCGGAAAAATACCAAAAATTCACACAAAATAAAATTTGATGTCCCGATTCTAAAGAAGATTTTTATTTGGTCCAAAAGAATTTATAAGAGTGATCAAAACTATATTTAATGACAGTTTGCCATCAGAAGGTGATAAGTGAACCTTTAGTGAAAATTAGGGTATAAAAGCCTAAAATTGAATTCTTTCCATATTTTAAGCCTTTGGATAAATGTAAGAACATTTAAAAAACATATATAATCATATTTTAGTTATTTCTATCCATTCCCGCCAATACAACAGCTACATGTTAACTTCCATTTAAAATAATATTATTTTATTATTAAAGTGCAACGTAAGATTCCCAAGAAACTCGTTGTTGCGTATTGGGTATGCCATCGAGCATTGCATCCCCTTTAAAGTAATATTAATATTTGATTCACAAGTATGGATAAATATAAAGATGTCATATTCTTTATTTACCTGGGGTGTTACATCCTTCCCCCCTTTTGGGAATTGTTTCCTTGCAATTTTAAAATTGGGCTTGGAAACATCCTTGAAAGTCCCACATCGGAAGAAGAGTCGGTAAAACAATCACTTTAAAATAAAGAAAGATAAGTACAAAGGTCACCCGAGTTAACCCATACTAGGATTCCATGTATAAAAACATGGACATGGAAGAAAAAGAAAAGCGTCACGTTCTTGAGAGAGAGTGATAGTAAACATGTCTAGGAGAAAGTTTACCATGAGAAAATCACAAACTTGTGATGGGTTAAACCGTATTAGATTCCCCAGTAGGAAAAGTTAATAGACAACATTTTTGTTTTAAGTTACTTTTTATTGAGGAATTTATTCATAAGAAAACATAATCACTTATCATGTTGACTTTTAACTTTTATTAGATTCCTTACACAAACTCATATTTTTTTCCAAAAGACGAGTATTTAGGGAGACTTGTTCACATTAAGAGTACTATAATCAACTTCTAGAGAATTACCTAACCCAAAAAAGAGAACTATATACTTCCCATGTCTTTAGACTTTAACCAAAACCAAAACCCAAAAGATTAGTACAAGATCAGATAACCCAGAAAAGGATAACCCATTAGAAAGAAAATCTATTCTTAATCTCCAAAATTTGTCCAACAAAACCCAAAGTTCAACGTGGGCCATCCGATAAAAAATTTGTCCTTAAAATTCCTCAAAGTAAACCAATATAAGATTTAAACCCAAACATTTCAAGGATTTAGTCACATAGTCTTCCAATTTAAATCGTAATATTTATCTCCAAACAACATCAGTTGCTCCTAAAGTCTCGTATTGAAAAGTAATTAACCTAATCACATATCCTCCATGATAGGTCAATCATTTTCATAAATAACCCAAAATCAACTTACTCTTAATTCATAAAATCATATAACTAAAAAGAATCAGTCAAAATAACCAGGGACTTCACGTAGTCCAGTGATAGGCGATAAATACCAATCGCACTTTGGTTGTGGGTTCGATTCCCGCAGCTTTGTCCGACGCGACGGGTTGTCACACGGTCTGCGTGTTGTCCTCTTTCCAAAACTATATAATTCTTAAATCATTCCCCAAAAAGGGATAAAATCATCAAAAATAACCATAACAAAATTTAACCTCAATTTTATCTCATGCCTTTCACTTCAATCATAACATATAGTAACCCATAATTACCTCAAAAGTAAGGATAATATAAACCCAAATGGTTCTTTATAACTATGTCCACAAAAGAAAAGATAACTATTCCTTGAATAAAATTCTCATATATTAAACATCAGTGTTACACATACTATAAAAAGTTTTTTAATGTACCCCATAATGAAAAGACACTTAATACTCTTAAGAATTTCACCATAACTCTTGAATCCCTTATATGTTGACATCTTACTCATTCAACATTCTTCATGATCCATTAACCATTCCTTTCCAACTTATTCTGAAATACCTCTTTCCTACAAACAAAATCATGAATCATATCCTAAGATTCCAAAATAGGAAAACAATAGTCATGAAATAATACATATCTTTGATTGGTCATTGTCAGTTTCATCATCCTCAATCGGAATGGAATTAGGTATTGGTAAACGAACATTTGTATGCTCTAGGTGATCCCATTCACGAAATTTCTTCATAGGACATGTGTTTGAATAATGACCATGCACACCACATTTAAAACATTAAATTTATCCCTCAGAAAGAACTTCTTTCCCTTTCCTTGAGTCAACCAGATGCTTCCTTTTTCCACGGCAATTTATTACTTTATGACCTTCATTTCCACATCTATATCATATATCTGTCCCTTTGAATCATTTTCCTAGTTGTTTCTTTCCACATCTTTGACACATGGGTTTTTGAACACACTTACCTTTATGATTATTACCTGTAGTTCCATAGGGATTTGTTTCTTGCATATATGATGCCTTAGAAAAATCACTAAGGCTTAGGTGGTCAATCATGACTCCAGATTGTTGGTTGAGGATAATCACAAGAGTTCTCATTGCAGATCCCATATCATTTAGTTTCTTGCTCAAAAAACTTTCACAGTTTCCTTCACATCCACGGTTACTTTGGTGCCTGCTAGATCCATCCATTTACTAAAACCAAAAAGGTCATTGTGAGTATATCAAAAAAAACCATATTGTACTAATGAGGAAGATAAGCACTAAGATATAATTACTCATTCACTTTATCTAAAAATAGGACTTTTTCTGAAATCCTAACCATTATGGTAATGTCACTTATGCTTAAAGAATACCCTAACCTCTAAAGTTATCTAAACCGACCTTTGATACCAACTATAAGGCCTCAGCCTTAAACCTTACTTAAAATTGAATTAAATGAAAAATTCAAATTGAGGATCTTTTTAGGTTTAGAGTTTTAGAGAATTAGGACATAACTATTACATCTCAAAAGATTACAAAGTAGTCTCTTCTACTAAATTTCCATAAAATAGAAACTCTTAAAAAGAAACATGTCTAGTTTCATGTTTTAGGTAGCATGAATTTCCCTTGATCCCATCCTTGACACTATTCCATGCTAAGTCCAGTGAAAAACATTTCAAAAACTTGGGATGAGCATAAAAACTCAGTAAGGGATACACAAAGAATAAAAACTGTTAGTTTATCAAAACAAAACGTAAACCATGTATACTTTATCAAAGTAATACGTTTCACCTTTATGAAGTAGTAAAAACTCTTCACTGAATAAAATATCATTACTTTCCTTTTTGTAACCAATGGATTACCATAAAACCCATATAACGAACACATAACATATATAAAGGTAACATGGGACATAAACATACTTAAGTGGAATAACCATACGGTCGACTCCCTCACATATCACTTAATGGAATAGCCATACGGCCAATTTACATACATACTTAATGGAATAGCCATACGGACGACTTCCATACCCAATGCATTGTAGGTTATAATGTAACCACCCATCCTGGAATTCATAGCACCACCCGTCATAATGTCCAAGTACCATTATAAAATCAAAACACATAAAACCAACATAAAGGAATGATAACATTTCCACATTTCAATCACAATATATCATTTAAATATATTGACATAATATAATCCTTTATCAAAAACATTTTCAATACCGAAATACAAAAAAAAATTATATGGTATTTATTTTATTTTAAAAACATTTTGGCTTGTTGAGGAAGCCAAAGTCAAATAATACTCGCGGCGGTGGAAAAGGTCGTTGTCGCTGCGTACGTTAAAAGAAACATTCCTTTTTGTCGTTTTGTAAAACTACTCATAGAAAACGATTCCTTTTGTATAAAAGTAAAAGTCAAAGGGGTTTATACACCGTATAAAAAAAGTTGTGTATAAAACGAAATATGCCTCAATGAAAGGAGATTGAGACGAAGTCCCTTACAAAGACAGTATCCTTGGTTTAAGGATAAATCAATTACATAATTATGTGTGACAAAATAATACACCAAATATATGTGGATATTAAGTGTAAAACCATTAGAGGATATTTACACATATTCATAGAACAACATATTCAAGGAGTACAAGTTTATCCCAAAGAATCAAATTTGGGCTAAGAAGTTCCCTTGCAAAAATTTGACAGCCTAACGGCGTCACTTCAAAAATTCAGAAAATTAGTTGATGAGAGATAAAAAAGGGGATCTCATTACTTGGAAATAAAATTTACATTAATCAGGATATAGAAGAACATATCCCAACATAATAGTATGTGAATTAAAAGACATAACAAACGAAGTCTTTAAAAATGAGGAGGGTGAAAGGTTCCCTTACCGACTTGGGTAACTTTCGAAAAGTACACCCCATTGAAGAAGTGTCATACAACGAATATGTAAATACCCATAAATGGAATTATATTACAAAAGTAGTGTAATAGTGGGAACTACATAAACCACTCAAAAGGAAATTGTGGCAAATGTAGCATAAATCCCACGGAAATAAAAGTGGGATGAAAAATCTCTTACGAAAACTCGGCAGCCTAACGGCGCCACTTAAAACTTACAAAATGGATTGATGAGAGGAAATAGGGTCTCTAATCACATCAACATAAAGTTTACAGAAATAGGAAAATAAAATAAGATCCCAATAACAATAAATACGAGCTTTAGAAGGAATGACATAAAAGAGTGTACATAAAAAGAAAGAGAGGAGTAAGATCCCTTACCTCATATCCGACATGACCCGACCGTTCTTTAATCTCCTGAATAATAAACGTGAGTTAATCTCTACTTACTCAAGAACCTTTTTCAAGTTCATTATTCATTTTATACCATCATGTAATCATTTATGTTAATAATGTTCATTTTGTCGGTATTTGGTTCTAAAGTCAAAAATAGACTTCTTACACTTACATGTTGTTAATTTGGTCAAAGGTTCATTATATCCAGAATGATATTAAAGATTTGTATAAAATATATATCATATATATTCATCATGTAAATGCATTTATAATATTACATCACATTTAGAGGTAAGAAATGAAATGCACCGTTCATTGAGACGGTAAGCCGTACGTACGCATGAACACTACTTCCATTTCTATTTTGTATTTTCTGGAATGGAATCATAATGATAACAGAGTATATTATAATTCCAGTATAATAACATATATAATCTCATTAACTTTATCCTTTACACATCCCACATATGGTATTAACGAATCAAATCACTTTCAGGGGGCGGTAGTCCGCACTTCCTAAAATGAAGATATCGTGTTTACCCATAATGGAAACAATAATGGTATGCCATAAATGAAAAATACAGAAGCCTAAAGAAAGAATAAACATATTATATATCATATATAAAAATAGTTTCATCATAATGGCCACCATTGAAGGTGTTAAATGAGTATTGAACAATCATCGTTTTGGGAGGTAGAATTTTTCCATCCACGGAAAACGTATGTTCTTTAACCATTTGATGTAGTTCTGTGAGAGTGTAGCTAGAATAAATCATATAACAACATCCTAGTATATTGAAGATACTGGTGTTGTTAAAAAATAATTAAATAAAAAGAGGTTATGGAGGTTGGAGAAACAAAATAAAACAAATGAACATGACAGAATGAATTACCTTTAAAAGTGTAACTCCTTTTGATTTGAGCCTAAAAGGCTTACTTTGAAAGGATTATTCCCAAAGGGATTCCTCTAGTATGAGTAGAGGGATGTTGAGAGAGTAAATGGGGAAGGTATGGCCGAGCCAAAGGCTTGAGGAGTGTTTGAAATGTGGTAGAGGTGGGGGCCTTTTATAAGAGGAGAGGAGGGAACTTTTGGAAATCATGAAACTATTATTTTATTTTCAAAAGTGTTTCGAATTTCTAAGGTCCCACATTGATATATTTCTAAGATAAGATGATAAGTCTTCTAAATATTCCTATCCAATAGGTTTTGGACATGTTTAGGTTTTATATATTACATTATCTTTCCATATTATTTAAATCGTTAAATAATGAAGTCATCGCTGCATCATCATGATGTCATAAATAATTTAATTTATTTAAAGTCTAAAAATTATAAAAAAAATACTATGATGTAGAAAATCTTTTTATATTTATAATGAATATTTATAATAAAAAATATGATTAGTATAACCCCTTCTAAAACTTATTTTAGTAAAACAATTTATGTTAGTGTCATTTTCACCTTTATTTAAAAAAAAGACATTAAAGTCATTATCTCACCCAAGTGGCTCCATTGGGTCCCCTAAATCGACCCATGGGTTTTCATGGTCGGCCATGACACAAACAATAGGGTTTGGACATGTGTCAAGCTCATCTCATTTTATTAAAGCATTATTTTTACCTTAAACTACACTAATTACCACTAATCGCCATTAAAAACATAATAAGTTACTATTCACCGAAAAATTATTTTTATCCCATTGAACCACATTTTACTTCTTAATGACAACCATGTATGTCGGATTTTTGAAAATCAAACACAATGATGGCAAAATTTCATTTAATCGGAAAATCAGTTTTTATAAGTACCACTTAGTGGTTTCACTATTCATCAAAAATTGATGTTTTTCAGAAAATTACCAAAAATTCACCCTAAGCTATATTTGATATTACAAATTCAAAAATGAAGTCTATTTTACAAAATTAAAAACATATAAGTCACATTACTTAATTTAATAATTAATTCCCGATGCCCGAGCAAATAGCGTGTTTTTATGAAACAATAAGTATCAAAAGATTGACACTAGTTTAAGACCGATTTTAAAGTGAAAATAATTCCAACGAACACTATTGGATTTAATGGTAAAAATATTTTCTAGTTTCACTTTAAAAACAATTCGAATGATAATATAATCATATAAATAAATTAGATTAAAAAGAGGTTTTGAATTAAAATACAACATTTTACACTATTCATTAAAAAAAATGAACTTTATCGGAAAAATACCAAAAATTTACACAAAGTAAAATTTGATGTCCCAATTCTAAAGAAGAGTTTTATTTGGTCCAAAAAAATGTATAAGAGTGCTCAAAACTATATATAATGACAGTTCTCCATTAGAAGGCGATAAGTGAACCTTTAGTGAAAATTAGGGTATAAAAGCCTAAAATTGAATTCTTTCCGTATTTTAAGCCTATGGATAAATGTAAAAACATTTAAAAAACATATATAATCATATTTTAGTTATTTATATCAATTCCCTCCAATACAACGGCTACATGTTAACTGCCATTTAAAATAATATTATTTTATTATTAAAGTGCAACGTAAGATTCCCAAGAAACTCGTTGTTGTGTATTGGGTACGCCATCGAGCATTGAATCCCCTTTAAAGTAATATTAATATTTGATTCACAAGTATGGATAAATATAAAGATGTCATATTCTTTATTTACCTGGGGTGTTACACTCAAAAAGTGTCTCATATGGGAAATATGAGACCAATATTAGGTTTAGGTTGTGGGGTTTACTATATACGCGACATAACATTTTTTTGTGTCAGGAGTTTTGCTAAAATCGAACATGATTAAATTTTATTTAATATTTTTAATATATATTTTTCAAATATAATGGAATATATACTAAATGGTGTATCGTGTGAGAAATATAAGACCATATTTAGGCCAAAAATATATGTTTTATCCTATTCATGATAAAATCATTGTGTCTATCTGGTGTTGGTTGCATCTCACATAAGGGTAATAATAATTATAATATTATTATAATTTTTATTGACAAAAATGGAAATTACATGTGTGATTATTTTATCTTAAAAGATAAGCAATGATTCACCGTACGTGAATGTTTATTGGGAGGTTATGTAATAAAGTTGGTATTATTATATTATTTTAAACAATTGAAAATGTGTGGTTGTTACTAATTTATTAACTATTATAGGGATATAATGGAATATGTGTTTGAAATATTAATAGTGTAAATGAAGAGAGTTTTTTAATAATAATAATAATAATTACTTTTATTATTATTATTAATTTGGGAAAATAATATTTGTCACAAACCAACCTATATAAACCGGTACTCTGATACTAAAACAAGCGCTGGCATGACCAGAAGGGAATTATCGGTATCCATGGATTACCTACAAGCACCTAACATCATATAATTTAATGGTGGGAATGGATTTTCTACAGAAATGATAGAAGAAACCGATACACTTAATTATGCTCGAAAGAAAAATATACAGGGAAAATGGTATAGGAAGTAAAACAAAAAGTACATAAACTATAAAATTTCAACTAAATCCCCAAAAGAAATAGAACACCAAAATCAAAGATAAAATACCACCAGTGTTGAGAGGATCTTCCCCTTACCCAATCCTAGAATATGGAAATCTATAAACACTTGAAGGAAAATGTAGTGTGTGAGATAAAAGTCCACTGGGGTCTCACATAGGATTCCATAATAATATTCCTCAATAATTAACCTAATAAATATGTCAATTTAAAAAAATTGGAATTGAAATTAAAAATAATATTTAACATAAATCATGAATAATATTTTAACTAATGGAATCATTTCAAAAAAATGGATTAATTAACATATTATATAAAGAAATTTATATGAATTTAGATGGAATGTGTAAAATAGATTACAAAAATTGGAATAAGAAAATAAATACAAATCACTAACATGTTAATCTACCAAGAGGTATGATAGTTCCAGGTTATTGGTTCCTCACACACTGAAATAGGTGATAACAAAATTATGTGTAATCATGTCCCCTAGACACTGGTCATAGTTGACTCTTCACCATCCCATTGGGGATATAACCTACTAAACAATGTTTTCATGGAGTTATAACCCATTAATAGAGTGTTTTACAAAATAATTCAGTTACTAAATAGGCATTAATGTTTTCAAACAAAAATAAATTATGGGAAATATATCCTGAATCTATTCAAAGTACAATTAACCTGTCACGACCCGCCCTCGGGGCCCGTGCCGTGACTACCCCAAGCCCGCCTTCCATAGGTCAGGGGATGGCGACTAGAACCAAGGCGTAAATCCCGGTAAAAAGGGAAGGCATTTCCGTTGAATAGTAAACAAGCACCACAGTGTAAGCAAGCGGAAAAGTACACACTATGTAAAAACAGAGTACAACTGAAAGTGCGGAAAAGTAAATGGGCCAGTATACAAACCCAAACTGAAAGTAAAGTACAACTCGAATGGGAAAACAACAACTGTAAAGTAAAAGCCACTACACCGAGCTGTCCACTAGAAATACCACCTGAAGGGTGGGTACAGATAGCTCCACTGCTCCTCGGGTCCCGCCGTCCGCTCCGAGCACGTCTCGCCTAGTGGTCCACCTACTGGTATCGTCCTGCTCAGCAAGCCTCAACTACAATCAACGATGTTCGTCGTCTGTAACCAACACAACGTAGTGCGGGCATAGCTCGTGCAGGGGTGAGTATAAGCTACTTAGTAGGGACCCCGAGACCCCTGAAGGTCTCCCAAAATCCACAAAGGATAAACCACAAGGATAGATACAAACACAAAGTAAGAACTAACACTGCTTAGGTATATGCCCATACATATACCTAAGTCATCAATTCAAATACGCTCCAACCTCTGAGCCCAAGAACAACTCAGTCCACATAGAAAAGTATACGTATTCCACACAGGAAAGAAAAACGAAAACCACACAGGATAGCTCAACACAATCCACACAGGAAAGCAACAGGATTCAGCTCACACAGGTATACTTCTTCGGAAGACGATAGAGATGATCACCGATCCATCTAAGTCTTCGGACCCACAAAGGATCGAAAGGTAACTAACCCCCGTAATGACTCACACAGGATCGGGCCCACACAGGACCTGTAGGTGCTCGTTCACACAGGACCGTTGAGCGCAGACCCACACAGGACCAGACCCACACAGGATCGGGCCCACACAGGACCAGTAGCACTAATCCACATAGGATCGCTGAGTACTATAGTCATTGTCGTCTAATCCACCAAGGATCTATGTACTGTCGCCATCGCAGTCACAGTAGCAGTAGCAGTAGCAGTCGCAGCCAGCTCTAGGGTTCCCGCACACAGCAAGCTCATTCGGGAGGGTCCGCTCCACGAGCCGAGAGGCTGATATATCAACTGTCACAACGTCCAGAGTTGATGTATCCAAAAGATCTGTATTGTCAACAGGAACTCAACGCAACAGACGGCGCGTCAATCGGACGCCTGGTCTGAAAGTTATTAGCTTTTTCGTCCCAGGGGCCCTATTGGTTTTTAAGGCAAAACCAACCCGACCGTACTCCACCTGCGTCCAAACCTCAGGCGGAGTATTCCAAAAGATCTGTCTCACTAAGAGGAACTCAACAAAGCTAACGGCACGTCAATCGGACGTCCGTAGCTCAAGATATGAGCGTTTCCGCTCCGAGGGCCCGGTTGGTTTCGTGTACGAACCAACCCGGCCGAAGTCAAAGTAATCCGAAACCTCAAGTGCGATATACCGAAACGACCGCCTCGATCCAAGGATCGCATCGCCGCTGACGGTGTGTCGTTTGGAGGTATGTATCCAGAGTAATGGGCATTTGAATCCAAACCGCTCGGTAATGGGTGTTTCGGGCCCGGGCCGTCCCGGCCCGAGACCCCCCCGGATGGCCCGAACCGGGTCGACCTGCCCCGGAAAGGGTCGACCCGGACCGGCGCGGCCCGGCCTAGCGAACCGGCCAGGCGCGCCAAAGGCCGAGCTGCTGGAAACAGGGGGCCGCCTGCCCCCCTTTGTGAAACCGGCCCCCCTCATAATGGGGGACCATTACGGCTGGCCGGGGGAATTAATCCCCCCCAGTTTTGCCTCCTTTCTGGCCGGCCCGACCTGGCCGGCCGGTTCTTCCCCAACGGGACCGGTAAGGCCGGTTCCCTTTCTGGCTTCCGACACCAGCAGCCCGGCTGGCCGCCGGTCTTCTCCTTCCGCCGTGGCCCGGAACCGGCCGCGGCCTTCGTCGTCCGGCGTGGTGCGACGGCACCGCGCCCCTCCACTACGGCCCCACTCCGGCCACGACACCTATGACTTCTTTCGTCGGGACGCGACGGCGTCGCGTTCTTGAAATCTTCCCATGGCGCGGCGCGACGGCGCCGCGTATTTCCTTCCGCCTGAACCCGCGTGGTGCAACGGCACCACGCCATCCCGAACCAATCCACAAAGATTCAACACAAATAAAATGGATGAGGGTCGGCCGGGTTTGTGCGGTCCGAACTCCTCACGTTATATTGGTAGCAATCGTCCTTTAATGAACGATAAACTTTCACAATCTTTTAAATTAAATAAAAGATTTGGAATCAAGGCCTGACAAATATAAACCTTCAAGTTCGAAGGAAAGATCCACATAACTTTAAAACGTTAAAACCCCTACCTTGGTTTCAAGAACGATGTTCGTCAACGACCCGCTGAAGACGAGCGTCGCGGTGGTCGGCGTCGCGGAAAAAGGACGTCGATGTCGTGAAGCGAGGATTCGAAGCTCTTTGACGGAGATTTTGTCGCGGGAAACCGTTGCGGAAGAGATGACGCGGAAGGAGACGTCGTTGGTGTCGCGGTTATGGTGTCGCGGAAGACGGTTCCCGAGAACGTGGCGTTCTTCGTTGATGTCCGAATATTCTTCTCGTTCTTCGTCAAAGTTTGAAGAAGATGGAGAGAATTCTTCAAAACCTCTCAAGATGGCTAAGGAGACCAACCAAAATAAAATAAGCTAAGGCTTATTTTATTCACTCAATTATCAACATGAATTTTAATGGTTTGAAATTCAAACATCTCAACTCAATTAATTAACCAAGTTGTCAAGTTAATTAAAGAGGAGTTATAGGGAGTTTAAAAAGAGAATATGAAGTGTTAGGGTTCGTGTGGGCCCCACCACACTTAATCCTCTCAAGGGAGGTTAAGTGGATGTGGGTCCCACCCCTAACTCCCTTTGGGAGAAGTTAACCAACAAGTTAAAAATAAAATGTGTTTCCACATTTTATTTAACTTCTTTTAATTTTTCCCAAAACTAACTTTCATTCCGCATAAAACGCAACCTCGGAAAAGGTCTCCTTAAGCGAATATCGGCGCTGCGAGTTCATCGGTGTCCTCGGATTTCAATTCCGAGCACTGGATCAAAAGTTAGAAATTCCCACTCGTTCGTTCACTGAACGTACCCGAGCCAAACTTCGGAAATTGATTCCGGGCACTTCGGGCCTCAGAATCAGGTGTCGTCCGAAACCGTGCTCTTGTAAAATTCCAAAGAAAATTAAGAAAAAATTTCCCTTGATTTTTACGGGTCTTTACATTACTCCTACCTCAGGGCTTTATGTCCCCGTAAAGATACATCAAAACTAGGAAAACAAATGAGGGTACTGAGCACGCATCTGAGCCTCCCGCTCCCAAGTGCTCTCTTGGAGATTCCCATGCTGCCATCTGATGCGCACTAGAGGAATCGACCGTCCACGTAGGACCTTCTCCTGTCGATCCTCTATCTCCACCGGGACCTCCGTAAAAGTCTCCCCATCGTCAATGTAAAGCTCCTCATGGTCAATGATGTGCTTCGGGTCGTCCACGTATCTTCTCAGCTGAGATACGTGGAAGACGTCATGCACCCGGTGCAACTAAGGTGGTAGAGCCAGGCGATAAGCCACCTCGCCAATCCTGCTGAGGACCTGGAGGGGTCCGATGAAGCATGGAGATAACTTTCCACCTCAGCCAAATCTAAGCAAACCACGTCGAGGTGAGACCCGCAAGAAGACGTGGTCGCCATCCTCGAACTCTAGTGGCCTCCGCCTCCTGTCAGCGTATGACTTCTGCCGGCTCTGAGCTGTCCTCATCCGCTCCTGGATGACCTGGACCTTCTCTGTCGTGGCTTGGACCATCTCCCGTCCCACAAGTGCTGACTCCCCAGGGTCTGTCTAGCACAAAGAAGATATACAAGGTCGACCATACAACGCCTCGTACGGTGCCATCATACTGGTGGAGTGGTAGATGTTGTTGTATGAAAACTCCACCAAGGGTAGGTGGTCCTTCCAGCTGCGACCAAAGTCGAGGACACATGCGTGGAGCACGTCCTCGAGAGTCTGAATGGTCCTCTCCGTCTGACCATCTGTCTGAGGGTGAAAGGCTGTGCTCAGACGTAGCTGCGTCCCGAACGCCTCCTGTAACCCCTTCCAAAGCCTGAAAGTAAAGCGAGCATCTCGATCGGAGACGATAGATGATGGCACACCGTGGAGCCGCACAATCTCCTGAACGTAGAGACATCCCAAGCTCTCCACTGAGCCCTGCTCTCTGATGGGTAAGAAGTGTGCCGACTTGGTGAGTCGGTCAACAATCACCCAAATGGAGTCGTGACCTTTGGAAGTGCGTGGAAGTCCATTCACGAAGTCTATAGATATACCGTCCCACTTCCACTCCAGAACCTCCAAGGACTGTACCAAGCCTGATATTACCTGATGCTCTGCCTTCACCTGCTGGAAGGTGAGGCATCGAGAAACAAACTCTGCCACAACCTTCTTCGTGCCCGGCCACCAGTGCTGTCGTCTAAGATCCTGGTACATCTTCGCCACTCCTGGATGTACCGCCAAAGGAGAAGTGTGAAACTATCTCATCACCTCCTCTCGCAAAGCGACTGGTACCATGGTATGTCCTCTGAAAAGGATGTCGTGCTCTACTCCAAGGGAGAAACCATCAGGTTCCTGTCCCGAGGATATCTGTGCATGCCGTGTCTCACAGTCAGCGTCCTCACGCTGTGCCTCTCTAACCCACTGCAGTAGTGGAGGGGTGACTGTGAGAGACTGGAGGAAGTCTGCTCCATCTCTATCCACGAAGGATATCTGAAAAGAGGCTAGCTGCTTCGTCGCCTCCTCAAGTAGCTGAATGCCCGCCCTCCTGCTGGGGGCATCGGCTACTACGTTCCCCTTCCCAGGAGTATAGACTATCTCAAAGTCATAGTCCTGCAGGAACTCGAGCCATCGTCGCTGTCTCAGGTTCAGGTCCATCTGCAAGAAGATATACCTCAGACTCGGATGATCAGAAATGATTGTAAAGCGCTCACCCATCAGGTAGTTTCGCCATGTCTTCAGAGCGAAAACCACTGTTGCTAACTCCAGGTCATGGGTAGCGTAGTTCTGCTCATGCAGCCTCAAATGACGTGATCCATAGGCGATCACTGCCCGCTCCTGCATCAGAACACATCCGAGTCCGGTCCCTGATGCATCGCAGTAGACTACGTACCCTACTCCCTCCTCAGGCAACATCAAGATAGGTGCGCTGGTCAATCTCTGTCTCAGCTCCTGGAAGCTCTGCTGACATCTGTCTGACCACACGAAGGGTTTCCCCTTCTTCATCAAAGATGTGAGTGGTTCCGCAACACTAGAGAAGTCTGGCACAAATCTCTGATAGTATCCAGCTAGTCCCAAGAAACTCCGAGCCTCCGTCACGCTCCTGGGTGGCTCCCAAGCTAGAACTGCCTCGATCTTCGTGGGATCCACTACAACTCCCACCTCAGAGATGACGTGTCCCAAGAAGTGGACCTAACGTATCCAGAACTGGCACTTCGAGATCTTACCATAAAGATGGTTCTCTCGGAGTGTGTCTAGTACAACTCGCAAGTGGTATGTGTGTTCCTCCTCAGTCGTCGAGTAAATCAGTATGTCGTCGATGAAGACCATGACAACCCGTTCAAGGTATGGCTGAAAGATCCTATTCATGAGGGCCATGAACACTGCTGGAGCATTGGTTATGCCGAAAGGCATATCCAAGAACTCATAGTGGCCATACCGACATCTGAAGGCCGTCTTCTACACGTCCTCGTCTCTAACTCTGAGCTGATGATAGCCTAACCTGAGGTCTATCTTCAAGAATCACCATGCTCCCTTGAGCTGATCAAAGAGGTCATAAATCCTCGGCAGTGGATACTTGTTCCTCACCGTCACCTGGTTCAGGCGACGATAGTCAACATAAAGTCGCAAGCTCTCGTCCGCCTTCTTGGCGAACAATATCGGGGAAGCCCAGGGTGAAACACTGGGTTGGATGAACCCATTGCCCTGCAAGTCCTCCAACTATACCCGTAGCTCTCGAAGCTCGGCGTGGGCCATCCAATATGCTGGAGTGGATATCGGGGCTGTCCCGGGGTACATGTCAACATAAAAGTCTACCTCTCTGCGAGGAGGTAGCCCTGGAACGTCTTCGGGAAAAACATCTGCAAACTGATCCACCACTGCAGGAAAACCAGGACTCCGCACGTCAACTGCTCCAAGGATGAGGCTAGCCAACTGATTAGTGATGGGTTGTCCTCTCTTCTGCGGAAGTCCATCCAGTGCTGCAAAGGCTCCCTTCTCGCCAGTGAAGGTGAACCTACTCCCGTCGGTGCGTACACATCACACCTTGCGCCTAAAACAGTCAACTTGTGCATGGACCATAGATAACCAATCCATGTCCAAGATGACGTCGTAAGGCCTCGACACTACTACAAGAAGATCCCAGCCGAAGCTCTCGCCTCAAAGAGTAAGCTCACACTGCCGGCACCAGTGCGTAATCGTCGAGTCTGCTCCCGTAGGAGTCTCTAGCCGTAAGGATCGAGCCAACGGCTCTATCGGAATCTCCGAGCTCCGAACAAGGGCAGCGGATATGAAAGAGTGACTCGCTCATGTGTCTATAAGTACTGCAGAAAGGGTGGAATAGACACAGATAGTACCTCGAATCATCTCTGCGCGCGCCGTGGTCGTAGGCCTCCGCTGCCTGGAGATGTGCCTGTCTCTGCCCGCCAGCTCCCTGTGGTCGGGGTGGACCTCCTGGTGGTGGTGGTGGTAGAGCCTCAAAGTGTCGCCCACCACCAGCTGCTCGGCCAACTCCTCTGCCTCGTCCACCTCCTCCCTGCGGACCGCCACGATCGACCCTCTGCCACTGCCTCGGTGGTCCCTCAACCGTCTGTTGCTCCTCGGCACAGCGGGTCGGGCAGTCACGAGCCATGTGGCCCTGCCCGCCGCACGAGTAGCACTATCTGCCTCTCGAAAGACTGGCTCCGTGCTGTGTTCCCTGCACTGCTGAGCCAGTGTCCTGAGGTCGTCTTCCAGAAGGTCTGGTATTCCTGGACCCCTGAGTCATCCGTCGACTGCCAGCTGCAGAAGACTCTGCCACGTGCCGCCCTGCGGTGGGTCTCGGTGCTGGTGTAGACTCAGCAAGGAAGCTCTCGATCAAAAGGGCATGCTCCAGTACTTCCGTCTGAGTCGGTATGCTGAGGGAGATCAGCGATGCCCTGATCTCGTGTCTAAAACCCTACTCGAAGGTTCGGGCCCAGAATAATGGGTCTCGTACCATGTCAGTCGAGTAGCGTGAGAGATCGGTAAATCTCGCCGAGTACTGAGCGACCGTCATGCTGCCCTGCCGCAGCTGAAGAAGCTCCTGGATACGCACCGCACGAAGGGTGGCTGGGACGAAATCTGAGCGGAAGAGGCTCTCAAAGTCCATCCAAAGTAGAGATGCCTCATCGTGCACCTGGAGCATCAAGCTCCACCATCGGCCCGCTGCTACGTGCAGTAGGCTCGCAGCGAGGATCACCATGAGATCTGCAGGTGTCCTCACTAGCTTAAAAACTCGTACCACTGCCTCCAGCCAGTCCTCTACTGCCTGGGGGGTCCATCTCCCCACGGAACCTAGGTGGTCGCTGGCACTGGAACTCATGCAGAGCTCCAGGGCGACGTGCATCGTCAGTGACTGGTGCGGGAAGAATCGGTGGCTCGGTGGGTAGAGCTACCGCCGGTGCCACAACTGACAAAGGGCCCTGCACTGAGGCCTCGTCGCTCGGTGGGCTGTCGTCATGCTCGACTCTCGGAACCCTAGCTGGCTACCATCGTGGGGCCATCCTGAAAAGGAAACAGGTGTGGCACGGTCAGAACAGTATACCTGGTGAGTTGATACAAAGTAATCACAAAGAAAACATGAAACACACACGCAATCAATGTTTTCATGCATTAAGTCGGAAATCAGAAGTCAGGGTCCTGGTGTATGGATATGTCGGCCACCGCACAAACACTGGACTCCCTGGACTGATAACCACACTCAATACGCTAAACATTATTGCTTCACATAGAAAAGATCAGATTTCGCGGTGGAACCGAACTCCTCTGATACCAATTTGTCACGACCCGCCCTCAGGGCCCGTGCCGTGACTACCCCAAGCCTGCCTTCCATAGGTCAGGGGCTGGAGACTAGCACCAAGGCGTAAATCCCGGTAAAAAGGGAGGGCATTTCCTTTGAATAGTAAACAGGCACCACAGATTAAGAAAGCAGAAAAGTAAACACTAAGTAAAAACAGAGTACAACTGAAAGTGCGGAAAAGTAAATGGACCAGTATACAAACCCAAACTAAAAGTAAAGTACAACTCGAAAGGGAAAACAAAAACTGTAATGTAAAAGCCGCTACACCGAGCTGTCCACTGGAAATCCCACCTGAAGGCTGGGTACAGATAGCTCGACTACTCCTCGGGTCCCGTCGTCCGCTCCGAGCACGTCTCGCCCAGTGGTCCACCTCCTGGTACCGTCCTACTTAGCAAGCCTCAACTACGATCAATGATGTCTGTCATCTGCAACCAACACAACGTAGTGTGGGCATAGCCCCTGCATGGGTGAGTATAAGCTACTTAGTAGGGACCCCGAGACCCCTGAAGGTCTCCCAAAATCCACAAAGGATAAACCATAAGGATAGATACAAACACGAAGTAACCACAGACACTTCTTAGGTATATTCCCATACATATACCTAAGTCATCAATTCCAATACGCTCCAACCTCCGAGCCCAAGAACAACTCAGTCGACACAGGAAAGTATACGTATTCCACACAGGAAAGAAAAACGAAAACCACACAGGATAGCTCCACACAATCCACACAGGAAAGCAACATGATTCAGCTCACACAGGTATACTTCTTCGGAAGACGATAGAGATGATCACCGATCCATCTAAGTCGTCGGACCCACAAAGGATCGATAGATAACAAACCCCCGCAATGACTCGCACAGGATCGGGCCCACACAGGACCTGTAGGCGCTGGTTCACACAGGACCGCTAAGCGCAGTCCCACACAGGATCAGACCCACACAGGATCGGGCCCACACAGGACCTGTAGCACTGATCCACGCAGGATCGCTGAGTGCTGTAGTCGTTGTCATCGAATCCACCAAGGATCTCTGTACTGTCGTCGTCGCAGTCACAGTAGCAGTAGCAGTAGCAGTCGCAGCCAGCTCTAGGGTTCACGCACACAGCAAACTCGTTCGGGAGGGTCCACTCCACGAGCCGAGAGGCTGATACATCAACTGTCACAAATTCCAGAGTTGATGTATCCAAAAGTTCCGTATCGTCAACAGGAACTCAACGCAACAGACGGCGCGTCAATCGGACGCCCGGTCTGAGAGTTAATAGCTTTTTCGTCCCAGGGTCCCTGTTGGTTTTTAAGGCAAAACCAACCCGACTGTACTCCACCTGTGTCCAAACCTCGGGCGGAGTATGCCAAAAGATCCATCTCACTAAGAGGAACTCAACAAAGCTTACAGCAGGTCAATCGGACGTCCGTAGCTCAAGATATGAGCGTTTCCGCTCCGAGGGCCCGTTTGGTTTCGTGTACGAACCAACCCGGCTGAACTCAAAGTAATCTGAAACCTCGAGTGTGATATAGCAAAACGACTGCCTCGATACAAGGATCACATCGCCGCTGACGGTGCGTCATTTGGAGGTCCGTAGCCCAAGTTATGGGCATTTGAATCCAAACCGCTCGGTAATGGGGGTGTCGGGCCCGGGCCGTCCCGGCCCGAGACCCCCCGGATGGCCCGAACCGGGTCGACCCACCCTGGAAAGGGTCGAACCGGCGTGGCCCGGCACGGCCCGGTTCGGTGCAAGGCAGCGCGCTGTGCGCGCTGCCAGCTCGGCCGAAGGGCGAGCTGCTGGAAACGGGGGGCCGCCTTCCCCCCTTTGTGAAACCGGCACCCCTCATAATGGGGGGCCATTACGGCTGGCCAGGGGAATTAATCCCCCCCCCCGGTTTTGCCTCCTTTCCGGTCGGCCCGACCTGGCCGGTCGGTTCTTCCCCAATGGGACCGGCGAGGCCGGTCCCCTTTCCAGCTTCCGACACCGGCGGCCCGGTTGGCCGCCGGTCTTCTCCTTCCACCGTGGCCCGGAACCGGCCGCGGCCTTCGTCGTCCGTCTCGGTGCGATGGCACCGTGCCCCTCCACCGCGGCCCCGCTCCGGCCGCGGCGCCTACGACTTCATTCGTCGCGACGCGACGGCGTCGCGTTCTTGAAATCTTCCCACGGCGCGGCGCGACGGCGCTGCGCATTTCCTTTCGCTTGAACCCGCGTGGTGCGACGACACCACGCCTTCCCGAACCAATCCACAAAGATTCAACACAAATAAAAAGGGGGAGGGTCGGCCAGATTTGTGCGGTCCGAACTCCTCATGTTATATTGGTAGAAATCGGCCTTTAATGAACGATAAACTTTCACAATATTTTAAATTAAATAAAAGATTTGGAATAAAGGCCCGACAAATATAAACCTTCAAGTTCGAAGGAAAGATCCACATAACTTTAAAAAGTTAAACCCCCTACCTCGATTTCAAGAACGATGTTCATCAACGTCCCGCGGAAGACGAGTGTCGCGGTGGTCGGCATCGCGGAAAAAGGATGTCGATGTTGTGAAGCGAGGATTCGAAGCTCTTTGACGGCGATTTCGTCGCGGGAAACCGTCGCGGAAGAGATGACGCAGAAGGAGACGTCGTCGGTGTCACGGGTATGGCATCGCAGAAGACGGTTCCCGAGAACGTGGCGTTCTTCATCGATGTCCAAATATTCTTCGCGTTCTTCGTCAATGTTTGAAGAATATGGAGAGAATTCTTCAAAACCTCTCAAGATGGCTAAGGAGACCAACCAAAATAAAATAAGCTAAGGCTTATTTTATTCACTCAATTATCAACTTGAATTTCAAAGGTTTGAAATTCAAACAACTCAACTCAATTAATTAACCAAGTTGTCAAGTTAATTAAAGATGAGTTATAGGGAGTTTAAAAAGAGAAGAAGTAGTGTTAGGGTTCGTGTGGGACCCACCACACTTAATCCTCTCAAGGGAGGTTAAGTGGATGTGGGTCCCACCCCTAACTCCCTTTGGGAGAAGTTAACCAACAATTTAAAAATAAAATGTGTTTCCACATTTTATTTAACTTCTTTTAATTTTTCCCAAAACTAACGTTCATTCCACATAAAACGCAACCTCGGTAATGGTCTCCTTAAGAGAATATCGGCGCTGCGAGTTCATCGGTGTCCTCGGATTTCAATTCCGAGCACCAGATCAAAAGTTAGAAATTCCCGCTCATTCGTTCACTGAACGTACCCGAGCCAAACTTCGGAAATTGATTCCGGGCACTTCGGGCCTCAGAATCAGGTGTCGTCCGAAACCGCGATCTTGTAAAATTCCAAAGAAAATTACGTAAAAATTTCCCTTCAATTTTACGGGCCCTTACATAACCCATTTTCCCTTTAAATATGGAAATTTTCATTAAACAAACTAAAATAGGATTTTAATAAATTCACGCCCCTTTCTTAGATAAAACCAACGAAGGTTATTATCAAAAAGAATTATCTATTTTTATCAAATACAAATTTGAAATTGATTTCATAAATCAATTTCAAAATTTAATTCTCTAATTTAATGTCATAATTTCATTCAAATTAAGTAATCACACACCAATTCATTAGAATTGGGGTTTCCCAAAAATTTCATTAAATTGTTAATTAAAATCCAAATTCAATGTTAATTGGGGTTTCCATAATCCAATTGAATGAAATTTAATTTAAATTAATATGTTTTGGGTTAATTCAAGTGGACAATCATAAACAGATTCACCTACCGAAACAATGAGACCACATCTACGAATGCATGTAATGAGAAACTCTAATGTAGAATGTTAAAAATTAATATCCATGTATAAAACCTTTATTCAGGATCCAAATAAATTAATTTTTACATCCTTCAACAATATGGAAATCTAACAAACCCTAATGACGATAGAAGAAGAGATCAGATGAGAAGGAATGAGGAAATATTTCTAATTCGGAAAGAATAGAACAATTATAACCTTGCTATGATCAACTTTGGAGAGGGTATTGTGGAGCTAAAATTATTTATTGGGAGATCCAAATACCTATGAAATCTTCTAAACTTGAGTTAGGGTCATGTGGCAGTCTAGATGGTGGTTAATGAAATTTTTAGGAATTTTTATATTTAAAAATGTGCACACCCAATTTCTTAGCGGGCGCCGCATGGTTTGTCAAACCTTGTGACCTAACCATTATCCCATGTTAAGGGGTACATGGATTATACATTGTAGTTTCATGGTTTTTCAAACCATGTTTCATCCGTTCAAACACTAACTTCATGGGTTTTCACATTTTCTACAAGCAAGGATCACGGTTTGGGAAAACCATTTTCAACCGTGCACAGCAAAAGAGCCTTCCAAAAATTTCAAAATTTCACTCAAAGAACCCCTAAGTGATACCCAACCAAATAATGATCAAAATAGGTGTTGAGGGGTACTTGAAAATAGTAAATTCATGTTACAACCTCCCCACCATAAAAACATTCTATCCCCACAAATTATGTTAATAAGCTTCCACGTCAAAAATATAAGGAAACTGGGTTTTCATTAGTGCCACCCACTCCAACATCTCATGAGTTTTGTAACCATGATCCAATAGCACTAAATAAAAATGTATCATCCTCTCATTAAGTGACTTGGTTTTAGAATCAAATATCTGGATTGAATTCTCAATCATGGATAAATCAAGCTCGACATCAAGATCACTCCAGCTCAAAGCATGAGATGCATCGAAAAGATAATTTCTAAGCTATGATACCTGAAATAAGTTATGTATCAACATTATCTATGTTGGAAGTGATAAATGTTAAGCCACCTTTCCCACCTTCTTAACAACCTCAGAAGGACCCACAAAATGAGGCGATGTTTTCCCTTTCTGCCGAAGATGTTAATAACATAAACATTGTGAAATATTTAAGAATTCCTAGCCACCAACTAAAAATTACAATGGTTTGTGTTGATGATAAACATAATAATTATAATGGACCTATAACATAAAAAATTATATTATTAATCAATTGAATATTTTATTAATCTATTGAACCAATCTTGGTCTAACCAAGGTACGTTCACCAATCTCCGAACAACATAAGAGATATTTGTAAAGCCTTCTCTACAAGTCCTCAAAAGGATCCATCCATATAGTAGAAGGGAAACTATTATTATGAGATAACTAAACCAGTAACGAATGGTTATCCTAATATCCACCAAATTCTTGAATTTAGGATCGAGGTATATATACAAGAATATGAATTTATCTTTATTTCTTAACATCCAAACGTGGATGGTATGATGTACTCAAATGAACCTGAGATCTTAGTACATCCTGAAAGGCTCTCCAAAATTGAGAAGTAAACCTAGGGTAATTATTAAAGACTATGTCATATGAAAATATATAAAAATGAATGATATCATTCACATAGATTTTTACCATCATCTCAACATTTTCTATATCATGAACGGGTATGCAATGAACTTATTTAGTTTGGCAATCAATCATAACCCAGATCACAATCCTTTTTTCTGGGTACATGAAAATGCAACCATTGTTTTCATATAGATATCATCTAACTTCCATGTTGTCATTGGATGTGGATAAAGAAAACTCCATGGTCTCTAGAGTTTGGCCTTGATTTTTTGGCATGAATAACAACGATAGAAAATGTCAAAAATTCCTCATATCATACATAGATAGATATATCATCCCAACACATCATAGAAAATATTTATTGTTCATGGGTTAACATAACATTAGGAATTATGTAAAGCCCCCATCATGACTTTCCTCATTTTAAAAGTAATTAAATACTTGTTATGAAAAAATTTGATACCCTTTGTGGATAATATCCTCTCATCCATAGTCTCCCCACTGCATAGAGAGTTCCTAATGCTACAGAATTAATCATCTAGATGATGTTCATGAAGAATCATAAAAAGAAGAGTAGAGGTCAACTAAACACTATCCATGGAATCCTCATCCCTATATTCCCATTCACATATCTACAACTATGAAAAACGAATCATTAAGTTAGAATCTTCTAATGATTCTTCTATGACCTTGGTCAAAATTTTACTTGTCAAATCATATGGGATGAAATTTCCTTTCCTTGAGTCATAGGTGATGAAAATGTCAAAAATATTATAGTTATTCCCCCCAATTCATCTAGCATAGATTAAAATATTTTTGAGAGAAGATATAAGTCAACATATTGTGGTTAGAATACATAGTAAACCTTTCTCTAAAAAGGAAATAACAACAACTCTTATGCGCATGAATAATAACAATGAATTCAATTTCATGGGTTAGATAACTATTTTTGTGTGTCCTAATATTTTGAGATCCTTAGGAAATGACGTGATCTCCTTATATTAGAGCAGACCATAAAATCGAACCTGATACATCAAGAGATGTCCAAAAACCCCTACCTAACCCCTAGAAGAGTCAACACTTGTGAAATAGTTAAAAAAATTTAACACAACAAAATAACTATGGAATTTATCATCATATGAAAAACTTACTACCATCTAAGTTAGGACATTAAAATAAGAATCCTACATTGAGATTCACTTTACAAACTAGCGATAATATCAATATAAAACCAAAAATCTCTGAATCTCAAAAACAATTCATGTTGGCTCCCATGTCATAATAGATTTCATATTCAAAGGATCAACTATGATACCATCTTCTGACACCATGTGTCTCATGAACATGACTTCAAAAATCCATAAATAAAATTTGGATAGCTTGGCATAAAGTTGGTGATTTATTAACAATTCCATAATGCCTCTTAGATGGAATACATGATCCTATTTCCCGTTAGTGTAAACATCGATGTCATCCAAAAAAAATACCATGAATGTATCTAGCCACTCATGTAAAATCAATTTCATTAAAGTCATAAAGGCTAAAGGATCATTGATTAGACCAAATGGAATTACAAGGTACTCTTAATGGATGTATCTGATCCAAAGGGGTGTTTTAAAAATTTCCAATTATTCTATTATCAAATGATGATAAACTGATCAAATATCAATCATTGAAAATTACTTTACCTAGTTTAACTCATCAAAAAAATTATCAATCAATGGAAAAAGGTATTTGTTCATTACTGTGACTCGATTGAGTTCTCAGTAATCAACAAATAAGGAAAGTGACCCATCACCTTTCTTATCAAAGGGAACTTGTTGTTCCCAATGTGAAACACTCAGACATAATAATTTTTTCTCTAATATACCGTTCAGCCGAGTCATCAAATATTTAATTACTTATTTTGTAATGAGGTAAGATAATATAGATACTTTTTGAGTTGCATGTACAAAATTATTATAAAACTAAAACTAACATTTTGGTGGAAACCCATTTAGGTCAGAAGGAAAAACATTGGGAAACTCGATAACAACTGGAGGGAGATCACTACTCAAGTATTCTAACTATTGGCCAAAATAAGATGGTTTTTCTCTACTAAAACTCAGGTCTCATTCTCCCTGAATGACACAGCACACCCACTTGGGTGAAGTAATGGAGACCCTCAAAAGGTTGAAATCAATTTTGTCTTTATTATCAATGATCTAATCTAGCGTGAATATAAAATAAAGGGGTTTCATGCCGAGAATTAAAAAAACAAAATTAAGATCAATCTATGATAAAGAGAAAATCCAAGCAGGTAATAAAATTCCCTTATCTCTCATTATTCTATGGGGCGTAATAATTTCCATCACATAAGCTAAAATCTCCATAGGATGATTATTAATATTCATAATACCGGTTGAAATGAATGAATAAAATGCATCAATATAAAATTATTTAGTCAAAAAAGATGAATCTAAGTAATGATACCTATCATAGTCCTTCAACCCATATCTTCTTCCTTTGGAGATTCTTCCACTGTTTGAAGAAGCTTTGTTCCAGATTTCTATGGATAAAACCCCTTTGTTTTTGAATAAAATTTTTTCACCATAGTATATTTTGGCGGAGATGATCCCATTTCACGACATAATGTATAATTAGCATGACATAACTTCTTAATGTGACCTGAGATTCCACATGAACCACATACCTTATGTGCCCTAGTGTAAACTCATTTCTTGTTCCCAAGCATGCCACATTGGTGAAAATTTAAAGTGTCTCTTCTAAGAACTAAATGAGGTCTAGGAGAACCTTTCTATCGAGAGCAACCACATGTATCATCCTGCTTCCTCTTCATTTAATGGGAACTCACATAACCTCCACTGGGAGAAAAAGGAAATCTCCTAAACCATGACTTTAAAACTAGGTCTATCACAACCATTAATTCTTTATCCATCACATCAACATAAGAAGAGATAATTAGAAAAAAACCTGAGAAAAAAATATTTTATTGAAGTCCCCTATAAATCTATAAGGTTTTTAATATTCTAATTTGATAATACCTCAAGGGAGAATTTCACAAGGTTAGGAAAGTTATTTTCATATTCTATCATTGTTCTCTCACCTTCATCAAATTTTTAAAACTATGTAGCCTGGGGAAAACTATCGACTCTAGTTAAAACTAAGAAATGGAAAGGAATTCAAAATATTTATGCTCTAATCCCTAATGATTATTCACCATCACCATCATGTCCCACTATCTCCTTATAGTCCTATTTAGTTTGAAGGTGTCATATTTCACAATGATATAACCAAGAATTTCTAAGAACTCAATGAAAAGATCAAACCTTATCAACCAATCATCAGCCTCTTCAGGATCTTCAGATACTTGGAAATTTGGTGGATTTTTAGAAGGAATTTCTGAGCATGAAATTTAAAGTCATCTCTCTAGGGTTCCATAACTAGATCCTAAATTGAAATGGGTAAATATAGTTATCCCTTAAATGTACATAATACCTAAAAACATCAACTAGATTCAGGTCCACATGGAGGATTTTCTCTTTGTGGTTCATCAGCTTCTTCCTATTGGATTTGATTCACACGTCATCTCGAAGCCATGATGCTATAAAACATCAACAATAAACTTTGAATATTTCATGAAGTTACATAGAACATCACTGAAACATGAGAAACAAAGATAATTAATCTCATTAGATATAGAAACAAGATTTTGGATTTTGACTACACAAATAAAAATCCTGAAAAAAGACTAGAACTAATCCTCAAGTCATCTTTCCCAAACCACCAATGTAGCTTAGGGATCATCATGGTGAGATATGTCTAGGAACTCACTCACAAATACATTTTATGTTCTGACAATATTACATAATTTTATGATGACATTAAGGTAAGATTCTTTATTTTCACCATGGATACAACTTTTTCACGAACCGACCTAGATACCTTGGTACTCTACTACCTGAGATGACACTAACATGGACCGAAGGTTGTTCCCCATCCCCATAGGTTGATGACTAGCACCATTAATCATACAATATAATGTTGGGAATAGTTTTCCACATAAATAGACGATGAAATATATGAATGATATTATGATTAAATGAAAATCCCACCTAGAGAACAATACAACATGTAAAATATGTAAATAATACCAAATTACATCCATAGTGTACCATAAATAAAATACAAAAAACCATACCCAAAAATACATATCCATCCAAGAATAGATATCAACAAAAATATTCCACAGTAATTATCCTAATAAAGAATCTAATTTTTTATAAACAAAAAAATGATATTTAAAAAAAATCTTTATTTACATTTAAATTGATGGAAACATTTCAAATCAATGTCTTAATAAAAATTTTATATTAAAAAATTTATTTAAATTCAAATATAATATGTAATGTATTTTACAAAAAATGGAATATATCTAAATAATAATAACATAGAAACATGGTTGTAGAGACCTAGTTTTTACCTAATAAGACTTTGAAATATTTTTAAATATTATTCCAGAGTTAGGTGCTGAAGAAAACATGCGATTTCGAGACACGATGTACCCAAAATTAATTTGATAAAAATATTAAATATATTTTATATTTGGAATTCATTGTTAATAAAATAAATTAGGATAAATCATAATTGGTTGATCAGATTAGAAATCTGAGACCCTAGATCAGTTCAAAACGAGGTGTTTACCCTTGGCATGACATAATATGAGTCAATATGGGAGGGTTGGACCCCTCACTCATTGGTGGAGTGATTTAAATAAATAAATAAATAATGAAATTAATTAACTAATTAATTAATTAATTTTCATGCCTCCAAAAACCTTATTTGTGATTATAATTTTTTTTAGAAATCCTCCCATTATCATGGTTTTCAATGGAGTCTCGCCTCTCTTATCCTCTCCATTCTGTTGAACGATGAATGAATAACGATGACAGATCACCGATTCTAAGAAGATCAAAGTACAATAGATCGTCCTCCTTCATTGAAGAGAACATTCTACATCCATGTAGAGTGATTGAAACCAGTTAGGACTCATTAATTGGGATTTATTCCATGGATTAAATGGTTGATCATGTTGAATTTTGTTTCATTCATTTTCACTCTTGTTCTTGAAACCTTGCATGAACCTAGGTACCGATCTACAATTCTTTCTTGGTTATCCAAACCTAAATTTTAAAACAATGATAAATAATCCAATAATGGTTGGACAATTATCTATCCCCTTTTTTGTGACTTTCTCCAACTTTTCATCACACTTGTCACCATCACATCTTCATGGATCGTGGTTCGATAAATTTTCGGGCATCCTGAGCTCGTTCGGGTTCTTGGGATGAGACATATTCATGGAAGATTTGACAAATGATAAAGAAGTCATAATAAAGGCATTGGTATGGAAGTTACATGACATGATGATGTTGAATATGGAGGTTTTTTGATGATCTGATGAGAAATAAACTTGCAATAGAACTCAGAAAATTTGGACAAACCCTCATCCACTATTATGTCTGATTGAAGATGAACAGTAATGAATTTCCACATTCTACTGACATATCTGAAGGTTTTAGAGGAATAAATGGTCAGTCCCAAAGTGGTATGACCTAATTCAATGCACAGGCAACGATAAGACATAGATCTGGAGTTTCATCTAAAACCCGACTACAAGCCATGTTAAACAAAGAACACAAGCCGTGTGCCCCTCCCTTAGCAGTGGCGCTAGGGTTTGGGGAACCCTAATGTCGAAACAGATTGTATTTTCCTTAACACACCATGTACTACCTTCCCTTGTGAGGTGAATTTTGTGAAGGAACATAGGGCCTTGTGTTGAGCACACAAACATAGCTTGGCCACATAGACAACATCCCATTGGGACCAACATCTTGTGTGTCTATGTATACGTACATGGAATCCAGGTACGTGGACATGAACATCTGACATGACATGGTCCACAAATGGGTAGGGAATATCGTGTGTCCTATGTACACATTGTGTTCCCCTACACGGGATGAGAACTATGTACTGACCAAACATGGCCAGGTAGGGAAGAGGGACCACATGCCATGTGGCCACTTCACATGCCATGTACATTGAATCTCTTTATGTAATAATCAAAATCTTATATCTCCTTTGTTAGAGGTCAGATTTTAGCCCATGAGATAGCTGTCATGAGTTTTTCCAAATTAAACATGATGGTACCCTCAAATGAGGCTTTTGAGATACGTCATTGAATTTTTCAGTGGGAATATGCGGTGATGACACCCGATGACCACAGTGGACATACAATCTCACCAGAGTAGTTTCGAGGTACCCTATAGGCGTGCTGGGAAGGGGGGTTCCCTGATGACCATTTCAGGCTTACCCCCTAGCCGTGCTGGTAAGTATAATTCCCTGATGATAGTTCTAGCCTTACCCTATAGTAGGGCTCAGAATTTGAGTTCCCCGACGACTATTTTAGACAGCAGGGCTAGGAAGTGTCATTCCCTGACAAACATGATGATTTTACCCTCTAGCAGGGCTGGGAAGTTGTGCTTCTTGTTGAATACCAGTGCATGACCCTCATCTGTGAAACACAGTGATGAGGATGGTTTTATATTTCCTAAGGACTCATGAGAAATAGGGGAGCTTTCCCTACTGAGGTTCATCCTTGTGACGCGATCCAAAATCATGTGCGAAAGTTAGTGCTGCCCAATGAGGACAATTTATAGGTGTGGTGATTTCAGACCCTTTGACATGTGTCTCGTAGGTAGTTACGATGAAATGCGGGACATCGTATATGGTTTTTACCTTGTAACTGATAGGATACTCACTTTTCTTAGAATAGAATGTGAGATGGAGATCCCCTTACCCTCTCGGTGGGGTTTCTATAAATGAGAATATCTATTGTTGGGTGGAATTGTACTCTTCTATTCACATTTATTGTACCTTGTTCTTACACTGATTCTTTTATGTTGTATCTCTTACTACTTCCCCTTCACCTTTTTAGGGTGTTCTACTTGGTATGTTTGTACTCACCCCTAAATGGGCTCCACCCAACCCTGGCCGTTTATTTTGTAGGTGACAGACATGTTGATCGGGACTATAGAGTTGTGTATGGACACGTGCTTCAAGGACTGTGTATGGTGTTTTGGGTTGAGATTTAGGAGATGTGACCTCTCATAAGTCTCTTTTATTATTTTTATGTTGGGCATACTTTTGGTTTGGGCATGTGTTTTTCACCTTTTTTCCCTGTAGTTTTCACGACCATACTTTATAAATTTTAGAGGTTCATGCATGTTTACATTACTTTATTGCACTAGAATATTTTATATATTTTCCCTCTTCACTTTATCATTGATTTAACTACATGTGTGCATTTATGTGTTTAGTAAAAGGCCACCCTTGGTTTTTATTCTTTCGACACAAGTCTCCAACACCTGGACTTTGGAGGTGGGCTTGGGGTAGTTACGGCTTGAGGCCAGCTTGGGTTGGGTCATGGAAAAGCAATGTCAGAGAAAGTTTATTTCCTGGTACATTGTTCATATGTTACACCTTTAAAAGTTTGGTTGGGATTAGGTAAATAATGTTGAATTTTCTTGAGATTAGCTCTTAGGCCAGGGAGTCTAGTGTTGGTTTGGCGGATTACATAGCCATTCACCAGGACCCAAATTACCAACTTGTCGACATGGAGTCCTTAGATACTTATTGCTGGGAACAATTGTACAAGAATAATATAGGATTATAGTCTTTGAATTTCATTCTTAAGTCAGCTCCCCACTCCTTTGTTGATGTATATATATATGTTAATCTGACGATGGCACTCCTTGACCATTTTCAAGATGCCTCCGTGACAACAGTCGGCTAGGATTCCCACACCTATTCATGTAGATGACTCAATGAGAGACTAGGCCTCATTTGAGGGACCTTCATGCGACCCCCTTCCTCCGTGTGGATAGGTACCCACACCTCCACCCATTGAGAAGTAGTTGGTACCTGTAGGAAAGGATGAGGACATGCACCGAAAGAGCGTACTTCATGAGTTTCAGCAACAGTGACCGATGTGGTTTCGTGGCGATTATAATCCACAGGTGGCAGAGGAATGGATGGATTCATTGGACTTCATGTTCGAATTTGTGTATAACTCGATGAACCATAGGTTGGTTTCTGCAGTAATCCTTATTCACGACATAACTGGGTGCTGGTGGAGCTTAGTTACCCAGATGCGTGATGAAGAAATGATCACGTGGGATGAATTTTAGTAGCTCTTTCATGAGAGGTATTACCCCTCCGGTTTGTTCTCTGTTCGGATCTTGAAGACTTTGGAATTTTATAAGGGTGGGATGATGGTGGTAGAGAATGCAATGGGGTTTACTGATCTTACCCGCTACTCCCTGGATATGGTTTGAGAGAGCTACTTCCACACATGAATGTTCGAGATGGAGATCCTTAGAGAGATCTGAGCCGAAGTAGAGTCTTTATGCTTCCAAACATATAATGGGGTGCGTGAGTGATCACATATGATGGATAGCTTCCTGGAAGATGCACGCCAGATAGCTAGAACTAGTGGTAGTTGTGACTGAACTAATTCCTCTTCAGCTATTGGCAAGCGCCAAAGATATTTGGATAGAAGGACCTTCTGTGAGAAGACTCAGGGGCATCATCACGCAGGTGCAAGATAATGTAGAGCCCATGGGAATACTGGGAGGTCCTATGTTAAAATTGTGGAGGGTATGATGACCTACCCCGATACTACATGACAAAGAATACCGAGCATCCGAGTTAGGCAGCAGATGGACCACAGCGACAAAGGTTGATCAGTGACCTGGGGTGCCCCATTCAGGGAACGAGAGGTCCCTAGGGAGGGGGATCTGGCCGAGGAGAAGTTAGAGTTGTGTGATGGGGATAGCGATATGTTCTACTCCTACAACCACCACCACCAACCGACACATGTTATGCTCTTGGAGCTGGCAGTTGGGACCACAAACAGTTGCTGGATATGGACGTTCATGATCAAACGACACACGAGATGAATCAAGGTAAGATTTTTGTTTAATATATTCATTCCATAGTACTAGTATACTTTGGATCTAGCTACATTTTTTTCTCTCGATTCATTATGTGGGATATAGAGCTCCATGAAGAGACACTATCAGAGTTTCTACGCCTTAAGGTTCCTATAGGAATCGCTTCCTCCATATCTTCCATACACCGGTAGTGTTGGCTGTCACATAGAGGAGAGATGATTCATGTAGGACCTACTGGTCAAAATGAGGGACCCCTATGATGTAATATTTTTAAGGTATGGTGTTCTGAGAACCAACTTTTTGTAATTTGATTACCTGAATGTTCACTTATTATATATTGTTCATCGTTCTACCTGACTATAATATAATAATGTCCTAGAATATTTGTGGCATTGATAAGGTCATGGAAGATCCTTGCTATAATGATAACCTTGAAATGCTATAAAAATAAAATTAAATAAAGTTCTACAGTTGGAGGGAATACTATGATAGGATACATAGTATACAGACTTTCATGTGCGAGTTCTCGTTAGAATATGAGACTCTCTCTCATGGAGTTCACACTTGGTAATATCCATGTTGGGAAATTATGAGAACATACCCACCGGTAGAAATTCAGCATGTCTTGGTGTCAGCAGACATTGCTATCTACGAGCGGGTGTAATGGTCCTTAGATTGGAATATTATCATTAACCCAGGTCCTGACTCACGCACTTAGATTTACTGACGAAAACTGTCACAAAGACATTTGGTGGGAAGTAGGGTACGTGGGGTGTGTCACGAGTGACATGTTTTTAATGGATAAGTCGAGGAAGGATTTGTCCCTTCCATTTATGGAAGTTGATATCTCATCCCCTTGATTGAAATTGAACTATCGCATTAAATTCTATGGCCATGGTGTAAATGATGAGTTTATTTCATGTAGTCAAATAATGACAGATCAAGCATATGGGATTATGACACTACCATGAATCCTGCTTGATGAGATATCGAGACAAAGGGATTAAATTAAACAGTAAGCATTCGTATGAGGTTATATGTCAATTCGGTGTCAAATTATTTCTCTTGGGTACCTTGACCCGTTGGTAGACATTGATCTTGGACTTCAGGCAAGCTCTCCTAATGCCAATGAGAAAGAGGCCTAGAGGGTCACATGCTAAGTGTATTCATGTTTCTCTAGTAGAATAAGTATTATTCTTGTATGTGGTTTAATAATTATTCAGGGAACCCGAAATCGTTTTAATGATGGAGGAAGAAGGAAATGAAAAACAAGACATACACGCCGTGTATTAAAGATTACACAATGTGTAGTTTTTCATGGAAAAAAAATACATGTCGTGTATTTATAATTACACGATGTGTAGTTTTCTTTATGGAATGGAAGTGAATAAATGAAAAAAAGATATACACGCTGTGTACATTTAATGTACACGCCATGTAGTTTTCAATAAAAAACAAGTACACATCCTGTATTTATTAATACACACCGTGTAGTTTTTCCAATTGGGATTTTGAGGATATAATATTGTTTAAAATTATATTTATTATAATCATCATGGGCGCATGTCAAGGAATTAATTATTCGACATGGGGTTTTAAATAAGAGTCATTGAAATAAATAAAATGCGTAACACGTTTATTTATTATCAAAACCCTACAACCTAAAACCTGATTATAAATATCCTCACAACCCTAACTCTTTTCCAACACAGAAGAGAATCATTGTACACAACAATTCTAGAGTATTCTTTCAAGGCCGAATGAACCTCTTCTTCCCTGAATGCTCTCTAGACCGAGAGAGATCCTCTTCCATCGGATCAAGATGGTCTAAGGTGGACAATGAAAGCAATGGTTTCTCCATGATATCACCTGGAGACTCTTTTGGCGACTTCCTGAGATATGAGGTACATGTGTGGATCACTGCTAGAAGAAGTCTACACTTGGCTTCTGCGATGCAACAACGAATCACATCGGAACTTGACCAATAACATAAATGAAGAAAGAACACCAAAAATTTATTTATTTTCAATTGATTAATTTAATTATAATAAACATGGAATGATCCTACATTGTGGTTCTGGGAATTTTCTTTTATTTGCCCATTTTTGTGATTCGATCCATGGAGACTGGCATTTATCGTCGTATTGATCCCGGATTGATCATTGTTAATGAAAAAAGGCCATGTGGGAACATCCACCCATGCGCTTTCGTTGTGCCCAAAACCTTAAAATGGTATCAGAGGGAGGTTACAACGTTGATTATAGTTATTTAATTTTCGTTGATAATTTACGCATTTATATTTGATTCAATTCAAAATAAATCGTTCTATAAATCTGAATAAATGAGATCTATTCTCCCTCCTTAGTTTCTCGATTCATATCACAGAAATGGCCTTTTAATTTTAATTTTGATTAAAATTAAAACGAGGAACTCATCTGGAGGAGCCACTCTTTCTATCTGTACAACACCAGATTACACAGTGTGTAATTAAAACTACCCGTTGTGTACTTAGATTCAATGATCTAGAACTGGTCCTCCAATCCACGTAGTGTGAATTGATTATGCCTAAGTTTTAATCACACCGTGTTGACCAAAATTGAACGGAGCATGGGAACCTTAATACACGGCGTGTATGTTGGAGCAACACACCGTGTAGTCTGATTTGGCCACGGTGAAACCGTTTACAAGGAGAAGTCGTGTTCCGCGTACATGGGATCGCCAAGCTTGTTACCACGTAACAAGGAAGTGCACGCAGTGTATGATTTATCTACACCCCGTGTACTCAAATTTTTCCATAGTATAGAGAACACGCCAAAGCCCCCACCATGTACTTTGGAAAAAAGGTGAAAAGAAATACATTCCCTGTAAATATAAACTACATGCCGTGTACTTTACAGAAATGTAATTTCTCCAAGCTTCCTCCAAAAGTACAAAGACTTGTACAAGAGATATGGATGAGGAGAATCTCATGGAAATTCATAAAGGAATTTAAGATAAAGAATTAATTAATTATAATATTATAATTAATTATTTTCAAGCGCGACTTATCATAAATAATAGAACTATTAAAACAAATTGAATGATAAATATGCATAAATGTCATTGCTTGCTATGGAAGATCATGAGCTAGAACAAAGACCCTTTGTATGTGTGCTTGGTTTCATTTAAATTTATTTAAATTTGTTGTCCTGTGACCCTTCTTCCAATAAAATGTAGGGCCTGTGTGCCTGTGGTTTCGTTAATGTAAACACCATGTAATGGAGGATCTCCCAAGCCGTAGGAGAAGGTTCAAAACCCGAAGCTGAGGCGAAACCAACCCAGGAAGATACAAAGGTGGACATGTCAGAGTTGAAAAACATGAACCATCAGGTTCATGGTTTTTCCCAAGGTCAGGGTTAGCTTATAAAACCTCTAGATAAGCTAACCAATAGAAGATCATGATCACACCATCTTATTTTATTCCTATCTGATTGCATGGTTTATTTATTATGTACATGTTGTCATTATCACATAATTAATTAATTAAACTTTCTTGCATAGATGGAAGAAAATAAAAACCGGAATATGCGTAAACATTATCAGGACATGGTTAATCACTTAATCAAAAATCACATAATATTAACAAGCATGTGATAATGCAAAAATGAACAAAAAGAATAAAATCCCCCAAATACCATATTAAGTCAGACCAATCATTCCGTTACTTGAATAGGGGAAATACTCAATAAAACTATGTGTTTGAAAAACCCTTGTTGGGACATAAACTTTTATACAGGAATCCCTTATGAAAGGTTTCGGGTTGACTTAACCATATTACATCAAGGGAAGTATCCCTTGCTAGACTTGATGTAATATTGGAGGCAAGGGTTGAAGAAATCCAAGTTAGTATTTCCGGATTGGGGAGTCCACTCAATAGATCATGGAACTGTAAGCTCACAGTTAGCAAAGACCTTCCTACCTAAATACATTAAAATAGCTTAAACAACCCTTATTAGGTTATGTGAAGGGTAATATGGATCCTTGCAACTAGAATGTCAAAGCAACTAGACATTCTGAGTTCAATTGTGAGGGCCATTGGGACTTGATAAAATATTAGGGGAACGAATAAATTAATTTATTATTTCTCATAAAATGTAATCAAGAAAGTACTAATAAATCTTCTCTTTTAAATTGTATAATAAAGATGAAAAACTCATCAAATACATTTTCTCTGCGATCAAATCTAGACAAAGACTATATCCTCACTCGCAGTAACTTTCAGGAATGGTTTAGGCACCTTCGGGTTGTCCTACGCCATGAATGAATGTATTACGTGCTAGAGTCCTCACTTCCTGATCCTCCTTCCCAAGGGGAAAGTGATGATTATTTCCTTGTCTATGATCAAAATTTGAGCGATGCACTTGATGTTAAATGTTTGATGCTATCATCAATGTCAAGTGAGCACATGATGTCGCATGAGGACATGGATGCCTATAGCATGCTCGAGCACCTCGGTGGTCTATACTAGGAGAGAGAAAGACATGAAAGTTTTGAGATCATTAAGGCTCTATTCCAGATCAAGCTTGGAGAGGGTACCCCAGCTGGGCCTCATGTTGTCAAGATCATTGGATACATTGAGTGATTGGAGGTTATAGGGTTTAAACACCCCAAAGAAATGGGTACCAATCTCATTCTTGCATCACATCGCTAGAGCATCTCAAACTTTGTTATGGACTTCAACATGAACAACGTTGAGAAGTATCTGTCTGATCATCTTATCCTCATTCGCCAAGTGGAAAATGACATGAAGCGTGAAAATCCTTCTGTCCTCAAGGTGAATAAAAGGATAGGGAAGGTTAAAAGATTTAATCCAAAATATTCTTCAAGGACCTCTAAGAAAAGAAATATCAAAGGGGAGGAAAAAGAATAGGATGCTGTTTTTTTCGCATGTGGCAATGGAAGAAAAACTGCACCCAGCCAAGGAAGTAAGGGAAAGCTTCAGGTGCGTTTGTTATCGAATGTACTCTATCTATTTCTACTAATTGGGTGTTATATAATTCCGTTCGTGCTCACATCTGTATCCAAATACAAGAACCAATTATATTCAGAATGATTGACTGAGGGGAGGTGGATCTACGAGCATCCAATGGATCCAGACTCGCTGTTGTAGCTATTGGAGACTACAACCTCACATTGCCTACTAGGATGATCTTAGTGTTAAAGGGTTGTTATTATGTGCCTTCTGTTACTAAAAACACGTTTTAAGTATCCATATTAGATAATGATGGATTCATATTCTTGTTTGGAAATGAATGTTGCTACATTTATAAAGATAACATTTGTTTTGGTTGGGCACATTTATATAATGATCTTTATGTGATAGACTATGAAAACCAAGTAATGGAAATTGATCAAAATGTAAATTCACATGACTCATACCACACCCAACATTGGCATCACTGAATAGGTTATTTTAATAAGAAACGTTTGACAAAATTATATCAAGATGGGTATTTAAGTTCTTTTGAACTAAAACCACTTGGTGTTTGTCATGCATGTCGACAAGAAAAAATGACCGAAGCCCCATTTCATGGGAAAGGTGAAAGGGCTAAATAAATTCTAGAATTAGTTTATACAGATGTGCGTCGACCAATTCCAGCAGAAGCAAGGGGTGGGTTCTCATACTTCATATCTTTTACAGATGATTTTAGTAGATATGGATATATCTACTTAATGAGGTATAAGTCAGATTCTTTTATCGGTTCAATGAATACAAGAATGAATTTGATAACCAGCTTGGTAAGAGGATTAAGAAACTCTACTTAGACAGAGGAGGATAATATATTAATCAGGACTTCATTGATATATTATGGGTGTTTGGGATTATATCTCAACTCACTCCTCCGTATACACCTCAGTGGAATGGTGTAAGTGAAAGGAGGAACCACACCCTGTTGGACATGGTGAGATCAATGAGGAGTCATGTGAGTCTTACAATATCCTTTTGGGGATATGCATTACAAACAGTAGCACACATACTAAACCAATTACTAACTAAATCAATAAATGGTATTCCATACGAGTTATGGAGTGGACACAAAGCCGTGTTATCGAATTTACATGTGTGGGGTAGCGAAGCGTTTGTTAAGACCTCTTCAGGTAACAAACTTGCACCCTGAGGCACAAAGTGTATCTTTATAGGATATCCCAAAAAACAAGGGGATATTATCTATACAACCCCTTAGATAAAAAGGTAAAAATGGAAAGACACTCCATATTCATTTAGAGGGAGCACATCTATAATAGAGATAGTGGGAGGGAGATAGATTTCGATGAAGTCGAGGCACAAGATACACAAGAGTTGGTACATGAATAGATTCCAAAAACCCCCATGGAAAAACAATCTATTCTAGAGACACAATAACTACGTAGGAGCACGAGAGAGGTGACAAAACTAGGATGATATGGTTTTCTTGTCACTGAGGATGGCGACTCATTCTTGGTTTACAATGATTATCCTCTTAACTAAAAGGAATTAGTTGAAGGAACAGATGTTGCCAAGTGGCAAGAAGCCATGAATTCTCAAATGGATCTCATGTACCAAAACCAATTCCGGATTTTGGTATATCCTCTAGTTGATAATAAGCCTATTGGTAATAAATTGGAATTCATGAAGAAAGTAGATATGGAGGGGCATGTCAGCACCTAGAATGCACGAGTGGTTGCAAAAGGTTTTAGACAGCGTCAAGGAATTGACTATGATGAAACATTTTCACTGGTTGCGATGCTGAAATCCATCATAATCCTATTGTCCATTTCATCATACCATGACTTTGAAATTTGAAAAATGGATGTCAAATCAGCATTCCTTAACGGGAACCTCCAAGAAGATGTCTACATGACACAACCTGAAGGGTTTGTGACTCCGAAGGATGCCAACAAGGTATACAAGTTGTACAATTCCATTTATGGATTAATGCAAGCATCAAGGTCATGGAACATTCATTTTGATGATTCTGTGATAGAATTTGGCTATGTTAAGAATGAATGTCAGCATTTTGTCTACAAGAGGTTTAGTGGAAGTGAAGTCTTTTTCCTAATAATATATTTTGATGACATATTACTAATTGGAAATGAAGTACCTGTCTTACAGTCATATAAGGCATGGTTGCATAAATGTTTCTCCATTAAAGACTTGGGCAAGGTAGAATATATTCTTGGGATCATGATGTATCATGATAGATCCAAGATAATGCTGGGCCTGAGTCAAAGTACATACATTGACAAGATACTAAAGATATTTAGAATGGAACATTCCAAGAGGGGATTGTTTCAGTGTCACATGGAATTCATCTTTCCAAGAAAATGTGTCCTCAGACACATGAGGAATGAATGAGAATGGAAAGGATCCCTTATGCATATACGATTGGGTCAGTCATGTATGCTATGCTATGTATGAGGCTAGATGTTTCATACACATTAAGTGCGGTAGGAAGATATCCAACTTATCCAGGAGACCTCCATTGGAAGGCAGTTAAGACGATCCTTAAGTATCTGAAGCGTAATAAGGATATGTTCCTGGTTTATGGAGGAGATGAGGAACTAGTCATCTGAGGACTTCTAGATACTAGTTTCCAAACTGATCAAGATGAAATGAAGTCGCAGAATGGATACATCTTCAGTTTGAATGGAGGTGTAGTGAGTTAGAAGAGCTCAATGCAAAGTGTGGTGGGGGATTCTATAGTGGAGTCCGAGTATATCGCAACTTCTGAGGAAGATAAAGAAGCAGTATGGATGTGAATCTTTTTCTAAGAGTTGGATGTAGTACCGAGCAGTAAAGATCCTATCCCACTATATAGTGATAATACTATAGCGGTGGAACTTGCAAAAGAGCCAAGGTCACATCAGCAGACAAAGAACATACATCGGAAGTATCATCTCTTGAAGGATTTTTCTCAGAGCGGTGAAGTTGCGGTGAGCAGTATTACCATGGAAGAAAACATGGTAGACCCCATGACTGAAGCCTTGACTCAGTAGAAACACGGTCATCATGTGAGGTCTGGAGGACTAAATGTTGTAAGCAGTTGGATCTTGTCCATGTGGGAGTTTGTAAGGGTTGGTTTCCTGAGAACCAGCTGTTTTGTACTTTGATTACATGAATTTTCACTTACTATATATTGTTCATTGTTCTGCGTTACTATAATATAATAATGTCATCAAATATTTGTTGCATTGATAAGGTCATGGCAGATCCCCACTGTGATGAGAACCTTGAAATGCTATAACAATATTCTTTAATAAATTTCTACAGTTGGATGACATACTATGATAGGACACATAGTATACAGACCTTCATGTGCGAGTACTCATAAGAAGATGAGACTCTCTCTCATGGAGTTCACAATTGGTAATCTCTAATATGATAGATTATGGGAACATACCTTCCAGTAGCAATTCTGCATGTATTGTTTTCATCAGACATTGATATCTACGAGTGTGTGTAATGGTCCTTAGACTGGAAGATTATCATATTTCATGTCATGACTCGTGCACTTAGATTTACTACCGTCACAAAGAGAGTTGGCAGATGTAGGGTACGTTGAGTGCGTCACGAGTGACATGTTGTTAATGGATAATTCAAGGAAGGATTTGACTATTGCATTTATAGATGTTGATATCTCGGCCCTTTGATTGAAATACAATTGTCGCAGTAAATTCCATGGACATGGTGTAAGAACTAAGTTTATTTCATGTAGTCAAAGAACAATAGAACAAGCATATGGGTTTATGAAACTACCATGAAACCTACATGATGAGATATCAAGAAAAAGGGATAAAATTACATAGTAAGTGTTCGTATGAGGTGGTACATCAATTCGGTGTCAATTTCTTTCACTTGGGTGCCTTGACCCGTTGCTAGACAGTAATCATGGACATTAGGCAAGCTCTCCTAATGCCAACAAGAAAGAGGCATAGAGGGTCACACACTAAGTGTATTCAAGTATCTCAAGTAAAATAAAGATTATTCCCATATGCGGTTTAATAATTATTCAAGGAAGCCTAAATCATTTTAAATATGGAGGAAGAAGGAAATGAAAACAAGATATACACGCCGGGTACTAAAGATTACACACCGTGTTGTTTTTCAAGGAAAAAAAAGTACACTTCGTGAATTAATAATTGCATGCCATGTAGTTTTCTTTATGGAAGGGAAATTAATAAATGAAAACAAGATATACACACTGTGTACATTGAATGTCTGCGCTGTGTATTTTTCAATGAAAAACAAGTACACACCATGTATTTATTAATACCCTTTGTGTAGTTTTTCCTGTCGGTATTTTGAGTATATAATATTGTTTTAAATGATATTTATTATAATCAGTGTGGGCGCATGTCAAGGAATTAATTATTTGACATGGGGTTTTAAATAAGAGTCAATGAAATAAATAAAATGCATAACGCGTTTATTTATTGTCATAACTCTAAAACCTCAAACCTGATTATATATATCCTCACAACCCCATCTCTTTTCCAACACATAAGAGAATCATTGTACACAAAAATTCTGGAGAATTATTTCAAGGAAGAAAGAACCTCTTCCTCCAAGAACGCTCTCAAGACCAAGAGAGATCCTCTTCCATCGGATCAAGGCGATCTAAGGAGAACAACGCAAGCAAAGGTTTCTCCATTATAGCACCTAGAGACTCCTTTGGTGACATCCCAAGATACGAGTTACACGTGTGGATCACCACTAGAGGAAGTCAAAACTTTGCTTCTACGACAAAATAATGAATCACATCAGAATGTTATAAAGAAAATCAATGAAGAAAGAACACCCAAACAGTATTTCTTTTCAATTTAGTAAATTAATTATAATAAACTTGCAACAATCCAACTTAGTGGTTCCATGAATTTTCTATTCATTGTCCATTTCTGTGATTCGATCCTTGGAGACTGGCATATATTGTCATATTGATCTGGGATTGATCATTGTTAATGAAAAAAGGACATGTGGGAACATCCACCCATGCGCTTCCACGACACCCGAAACCTTCAATATTTGACATTGATTGGATTTACATGGTTCAAAACCAGATTTACTGTCACCGTATATCACTCAGATGCCTTCATACTGATGGGATGAGATTCTCCATTTTCGATGAGAGAGACCTCATAGTGGGACTAGTGGAAATTATGAGCAAGAGGTCACAACCTATCACCCATAAGCTTGTGAGTATGGCCCTTTTAGCTTTGTACTCTTCATGCATCTGGATCCCATCAGTTATGGAGGATAATATGGATGCCTTTATCTATGATGTTTTGGGACTACAGTTTAGGCGAAATTTGGAGTTCTGCATCAACTTGCAGCTAGGGACTGCCCCGATATCTTCCATAGCATATCAAATTGTTCCCACTGAGCTCCAGGAGCTATGGTTGTAGATATTTTACCTTCATGAGAAAACTTTCTTCATAACATGTGTGTCCCCCTAGTTGGCTCCAATTTTATTCATAAGTAAGGGAGATGGGAGCATATGACTCTGTGTAGATTATCATCTCCAGAACCATAACACGATAATGAAAAAGTACCACTTTTCGAGGATTAATGACCTCTTCGATCAAGTAAATGGTGAAATATGGTTATCCAAGATTGATCTCAGATTTGGATACAACCATTTGTGGCTCCGTGAGGCTAATATCGAGATGTTGGTCTTTATGTGTGTTATGGGAATTATGAGTTTCTAGTGATTCCCTTCAGAGTGACAAATGTGCCATTCATTGTCATGGATTTGATGATCTAAATATTTTTTCCATAGATGGATCAAATTTTCATTGTTTTCACCGATGATGTACTCATCTACTCTGCTACCAAGGGGGAACATGAAGAGCACTTGAGGAGGGTCATTTATTTTCTTCGATATCACCATATTTATAGCAAACTCCCTAAATTCCAGTTATGGGTACATCAAGTTCACCTCATTTTACATTTCATTTCCATGATTGGTTTATCCTTGGATCTGGTGAAGGTTGAGGAAATTCATTCATGGGAATCACCGATGAATTCATCCACGATGAGGAGCTTTCTTGGCCGTGCAGGATACTACAAGAGATTTATGGAAAACGTCTCAAAAATTTCAGCACTTCTGACTACCTTGATGTAGAAGGGGTGGATGTTTACCTGGACTACGTTATGCTAGAAGGCCTTTAGGGAGTTGTGACAAAGGATAACGAGGACTCCAGTTTTGCGGCTACCAGAGGGGGAGTTGAGATTGTGTGTTATTGTGATGCCGCAGGAGCTGGTCTTGGTTGTGTGTTGATGAAACGTCTAGTGGTCCTCGAATATGGGTCCAGGTAGTTGAGACCCCATGAGAAGAATTATGAGACACATGATCCGGAGATGGTGGGAGTAGTCTTCTCTTTAATGATTTGGCGACACTACCTTTTAAGAGAGCGCTCTGTGGTTTACTTAAACCACCAGAGTTTCAGGTATATCTTAACTTAGAGAGATATGCACCCGAGACAACGAAGATGATTTGAGTTTTTGCATGACTATAAATTTGAAATAATTTATAATATGAGGAAGGGAAAAATTGTTGCAGATTCACTTAGCAGGAAGTCCCAATCTCAGCTTGTGCAGGAATCTTTGAAACATTTGGCCACCCTACAGCTGATCCTGATGGAGAAGGTGGGTTCAATTTTCCTTCATTCGATGATGTTGACTTCTAACCTCCCCAAATGTGAGAAGGTTTCTTGTATGGGAATCATAGATTGTGAGGTTTTCTGTGATCAAATATACAATGTTGAAACACATGATGGATATTCTAAAGGAGGTAATCATGAGATCATATTACAGGGGTTGACAATAGTTCTAGTGTTAATGCGGGATGGAATGAGTTGGGGGTTCAAAAATTATCCCTTAGTTATACAACCTGGTGTGGGGAAGATGTACATGGATCATCAGGGACAATTTTGTTGCTCTGGTATAAGACCAAGTGTAGCTGAATCCATCTCCGGATGCATTAAGTATTAATAGGTGAAGGCTGAGAATTAGGTTCTGGTAGGTTTGTTACAGCCTCTTGGTATCTAGGAATGGATGTGGGATAATATATACATGGACTTCTTCATAGATCTTCCACACACAATGAAGGGCCATGATGCCATCGCTGTGGTAGCTGACATGCTCACAAAGTCGGTGCACTTTGTTTCCCTCAGGGAGAAGAGTTCAGTAGAGAGTTTGGGGAAACTATATGTGTGAGAGATCATCCAGCTTCACTGGGTACCCTCGATGATTGTCTCCATTCATGATGCACGGTATACATCATCATTGTTTAGGGGCCTATAGGAGACATTTGGAAACAACCTTAAGATGAGTACAACCTTTCACCCAAATTTATTTGAATTGGGGGGATTCCCAAAATTTAAATCCAAATTAAATTAAAATCCAAATTTTATGTGAATTGGGTTTTTCCTAATCCAATTGAATTATATATAATTTAAAACAATAAATTTACGGTTAAATTAACTCAGTAATCTTAAATGGAACCACCTTTTGAATCAAAGAAACAATATCTCTCAATGTTTTTAATGGGACAGTCTAATGAAGAATGTTTTCAATGATGATCTAACAATCTAACCTACATTCAAGACCCCAAATAATGGAGATTTTATCCCTAAAAACATGGATATTAACTGAACTCCTAAGAGAGTAGAAGAGAGTGGGAGAGAAGGAATAAAGAAATAATTCTTTCTAAGAAAGGATCAAACGATGATCTCCTTACTTTAATCCACCTTAAATATGGTTTAGAGGAACAAATGTTTGTTCATGGGAGCTACAAATACCTTGGGAATCATACGACTCTATGTTAGGGTTGAGTGGGTATCTAAATGAGGGTTCATAATATTTTTAAGAATTTTAGAAATTAAAAAACATTGCAAACATTGTTTCTAGAAGGGCCCCAATAGTTTTTCAAACCATGCACCCTAATTATAAACCCTCTATATTGGGGCATAGTTTATACTAGGTAGGTGAATGTTTTTTCAAGTCACGGGCCAAACATGAAAACCCTCACTGACTTGGTTTTCATAGTTTTCCCTAGCAATGTGCATGGTTTGGTAAAACTGTGCACAAACCATGAATAGCCCAATAGCCTCCTATTGTTTTCATATTTTCACCATAAGAACCATTAAACAAGACCCAACCAATGCATGATAAAAAGAGGCGTTATGGCATATATGAAAATAGTAACATGATGTTAGAATATTGGTTTGTAAATTTATATATAATGTGTGAATATATACGGGATATATATATATGTGTGTGTGCATGTATGTATGTATATATATATATAATGTATATATATTTATGAGTTTAAAAAACAAATATATTTATATATATATTTGTGTGTGAGTGTGTGTGAATGTGTATATATGTATACATAGGTGTGTCTGTGTGTGTGTGTGTGTATAATATGTATATATAAGGGTATATATATATATAATTATGCAAACTAGGGCATATATATATAATTCATATAAATATATATATGGAATGATTTTAATATATAAATTATTTATTTCAATGTGTACAAATTAGGGGTATAAAAAAGTCATAATGAATTTATGGAGTGCGTTGCAAGGGATTGTTCGAGGAATGGGAGAAAAAATTGAATGAAATAATCAAACGGAGTCCTTTAATGTGTATCAAGGGAAAAAATATAAAAGGGTTCATGGGGAGGCACAATGGAACTAGGGGTAATTCTCCATCCATTTCACCCCTATCCCTCATCCATTTTCTTATATATTATATTATTTTATATTATTTTATTATTTCTCTTGAACTTCTCTCTTCAATATCACCTATGATACTCATCATATTGATGCACCGCTAGTGTCATTGTACTCTTCTCGATGATCATGAAATTAATATACTGCTTATTTATAATGGTTATGAGGAATGTTTTTAGATTTAATTTTATCTTTATTTTTTAAATTTTAAATATTAAATAAAACTGAAAATAATTATCAATTGATAATTATCATTAATTATATAAAGGGAATTGCACTAAATTTCCAAAGGATAATCTATATAAAATTTTTCAAAAGAAAATAGTATTATTTATCAAAGGCTAAAGTGTATTAAATACTAATAAGATAAGTACAAAAGGAAAATTTATGTATTTTATCAAAAGATAATTATTTATAATATAAAAAAATAATTATTTGGATTATAATTATTCTTTAGGGGAATTTATTAAGAACATTTGTTTAACAAAAATTTAAATTTTAAAATTATCTCGGAGGGAAAATGAATTATTTCTTGTAATATTTTATTTCTTCTTGGAATAAAATAGCTGGTTTTGATTTTATGATTACTTGTCTTGAAGTCATAATCTGGTCAGTGTGAAATCACATATCAGGTGATGAAACATTCAGTGGACATTTTTATGTATTTAAATGACTTTAAAGTTGGATTTTACATACCATTTTGGTCCATGTATATGATTTTAGCATGATATGTGATTTATTATTGACTAAACCATGATTGATATTTGATGTAAGTGGGTGTGTGTGTAGCCATGAGACTTACTTGATTGACATATTATGATTATGCATGTTTATGTTTATTTTACCATGTTGAGTTTCATACATGTGTGTTTGTAAGGATTTTCTATCACTCATGCTATGTTATGTATGATTCCATTAATTTCATATAATATTCATTATATTTGTTATGATTCATTTTTATAAATGGTACCAACATGATAAGTGGGCCATCATGACATGATAGAACTTGAGGGAGATTGTGTTCAAATGTTGCATGTGACTTGATGATGAGACCATGATAGATGAATATGCATGATGTCCTAATGCGGACTGACCTAGAGTGAAATGATCATGAGTGATCAGACCCGTATGTGATGATAGTGGGGCATGTATATCCTGAGTGGTCAGAGCTACATGGAAATAATGGGTAATTAGGGACTATGGTACCGGAACTAGATATAGTATCAGGATGTGATGATATTCTATGGTTTGTTTTGGAGGCCGAACGTATAAATGACTATTGAGAAGCTTGAGGTTGGATCTGTTGTTGAGAATTTTCCAGGAAGGTTTCAATATATTCCAACATGGTTACAATGAATGTATAACTGCGGTTTATGGGGGTTTTGTAAGCAAAAAAAATGCTCAACATGATCATTTCATGTGTGTGAATTTATTTATTTTTATGTTATACACTCTTATGCGTTCCCACACTTATTTAAAATGAATTGGATGTGTCCTCATGAGTCTTTTACTCATACCGAACATGAGAATTTTGATGTTATTATAGATGACATGACCAGAGATTTGGAAAAGGGAACAGGTCATATGGTGTATGGTTGAGAAGTGGAACATATAGTTGGAGAAAATTGGGACAGACATCAGAGTTCCCCATAAATGTTTTTTTATTTACATTTCTTATATTTTCCTTATGATTATTCTCTTGATAGTCTTAAAACCTTGAGAGAAATTTTAATATGTATTCCACTTATTCAGTTTCCATATTTAGTTTAATGGTTTATCATTATTTTATTTATTATTATTGATCTTATGACATGATACTGAGGGTCTAGTAATCCCACTAAGGGACACAGACCCTTGCTGCTAGTAGAAAGACTCCTATGTATGGGGAGGCAAGCATTAGGTTACATAACACCATGCTCGGGCTTACTGGTTCACATCAGGATGTTACAGTTTCTATAGATTATATTCATGATAGCATATTTGGACTATATAATCATTCAATTAATCCCTTTGAATGAAATATTGATATCAGAGACACATAATTTGAAATAAACTGCCAAAATTTTATACACCTTTCAATAAATTGAATTTATTTTATATGTGATTTTATTAGATTATTATATAATTTATGCTATCTATCCTTTATATATAATATTATATTTTTATAAATGTGTTTAAAATATCATTAAAAAAAGAATATCTAGACACTTAGCTTCAAAAAATTATAATTTTTAATTAATATCTAATTAATCGGATATTTATTATTAATATGATGTAATTTTTATATAATGTGAGAATTTAATATATTGGTTTGGTATCAGGGATAGCTCTGGAAGTTCAAAGAAGAACATTAATAATCCATGACTAATATAAAAATCAATTTTTTAAATATACATTTAAATTCTATATACTGTTATTGGAGTATGTTTTTGAGTGGAAATAACCTCCCTAAGATACTCTAACACAAGTTACTATTATAGTGAATAAATTGATCAAGAGGGGGAAGGAGTAGGATAAAAGTCATATTCTAAAATCCTGTAAGAATATAGATGTAATAAATAAAAATTAAATCTCTTATTACCCTTCTAAATATCATATATAATACATGAAATGAATTTTTATAATTCAACGAAGACAATCCTTTACAAAATATGATAATTTTTTTAAAAAATTTAATAATGAATAAGAAGATATTGAAGGAAAATAAATAATATAAGAAAAAACAAGAATAAATCCTATATTATAATTTGGTTTCTCTAAAATATGATTTTGAGGAGTCAATTCTCTAGGAGGAAGTTGTTAATTACACCACTAAGAAATGTATTGTTAGAAAGAATGTTTAAATTACATTTTAGAGTATAGAGGATGAATGTCCTTATAAACCTACCAATTTTAAACATATATATAGTCCTTAAACAGACTGTAAAAAAATTTCATTTATCTATTATAATAACACAAAAATTCATATATTTTCAATCCAATATATATTTTCTCTATGAATATCCTTTTCATAAAATAAAATATTTTCCCTTTCCCTTCTTATCCTCAACCTAGGTGATGTAAACTCATATAAAATATAATATAATAAGGATTCCCTCATTAGATGTGTATAGTTAGTATTATAAATAATTAATGGAATCTATATATGAAAATTTATACCTGTAATATTAATCATAATAATTCCATCATATTAAAATCATTCTATCCCATTTTATCAATATTTCATTGACCAACAACTAATAACCCCAAATAAAATTCGGCTTCCACTAAATCTAAACTTATATATAATCTGGTGGCAAAGAATATTTCATATATGTAGACTTTAATATATTTCACCTAAAATAAAGTTAAAATTTCATTTATTGAAATTTAGGTCCATGTCTTTAACCATTATATTGTTTGGGAGAATATCCAACACCAAATTCAACATTATACATCCCTACTTCATATTACTAACATAGAAAAAATATTTGATTTCATCAGTATTATAACATTATAATTTTTTTTAGAATACTAAAACCAAAATTGTAATCAATGTTTGAATAATACATGTTAAAATTTTAAATTTACAATAAAATAACCAAATTTATGATTTAAAGGATTTATTTAAGGGTTAAAGATATGTTAAAACGTTGGAATATTCATTGGTATATTTTTTGTAGTTAGGCACTGAGTTACCGTTGGAATATGAGGTCGGTAGGGCATTAATAAGTATTTAATAAAAAATATAAGTATATTATTTTATATGGGAATGATTTTTTTTTCCGAAAAAATAATGAAATATCACTCGAACAATGTTTCAAATGGGAAATTAGAGACCATCGTTAGGTCAAGGATGTTGATTTTACCCTACGTGTGACATAACATTTTCATGGGTTATAAGGTTTTTTAAAGCACATGTAAGGATAATTTTTTTAATATTTTTATTTAATATTTTCAAAAAATAATGGAATTTTTTATAAATGTTTTATTTTATGAAAAACCTGAGGCCATGATAATATCTATAATATGTTTTTTACCCTATGTGTGACATAAACATTATGTGTGTTTGTTGTTTGGTTTCATTACACATAAGGGTAATAATAATGATAATAAAATGATTATTTATGTTAAGAAAATTGGAAGTTACATGTGTAAATTTTTTCTCTTAATTGAAGTGTGATGTTTCTCTAAGATTGAATATTTATTGGGAAGTCAATTCGTAATTGTAACATTATTATCTTATGTTAAATTAATAAAAATGTGTTGTTAATATTATTTTGTTAACTACAACATGCATTTAATGAATTTTCTGTTTGAAATATTAATGCTGGAAATGATAGAAGGTATATTATTATTATTTTTATTTTTATTTTCATTATTATTAAAATTATTAAATTTAGAAAATAATATTTCCTTGTACATATATATAATGTGTGTATCTATATGGGATCCAAATATATGTATATATTAAAAAATGTATGGATGTATATATATGTAATTTTTGTGTATATATATATGCAGGTGTACATAGGTATATAAGGGTGAGTGTGTGTAATGTGTATATATAAGGGTATATATATAAATATATATATTGGTGTGTATATATAAAACACTTATAAATAAATATATACGAAATAATTTTAATATGTAAATGAATTATTTAAATCTTTTTAAAATAGGTGTTTAAAAAAACAATAATAATTTAGGGGATGTGGATCATGTAATTTTTATAATTAAAGACAATAAAATAAATAAATGAAATAATTAAATGAATGCATTTAATGAGTTTGGATTGAAAAAAATATAAATGGGGTCTGTGGAATCACTAAACAACTGAAGGGAATTCTCCATTCATTTCATGAATGTCTCCCAATTATTTTTACTAAATTTTATTTTATTATTTTATTTCTTATAAAATCCTCTTTTCAATATATCCTCTAATACTGACTAGATTGATGTGCCACTAGTGTCATTTGTTTCATCGTCATGAGCATAATTTTAATCCTAAGGTTGTTTCTAAAGGCAGTAAAGTTTGTTTCAAAAATTTAATTTAATCCTTCCTTTTACACATTTTAGATATGAATGATAATAACAATGAATTATCAATAAATAATTACAATTAATTATTAATGGATTATTTATTGATACTATCAAAAGATGATCATAACAATTAAAATTGGATAATTATATGGGAATAATCATGTGAATAATTATTGAAATATTCTATGTATAATTACAGTTTTTATCAAATAATAATTACAATAATTTTCAATAGGTAAATGCACTAAATTTTCAATGGATAATTTATAGAAAATTTATTATAAGAAAATCACATAATTTATTAACTGATTATTTTTAACTAATTATAATTTAATAATTATAAAAGTATAATTTATGAAATTTATCATAAGTTAATTATTTATATTCTCAAATAATAATTATTCGGTTTATAATTATTCTTGAGGGAAACTTTTTTATCACTTTCATTGACCTAAAGGATATAAAAGTAATCATCAATTTTAATATTTTATTTCTTATTTGAATAAAATAGTTTATTTTGATTCCATGAGCCGTTGTAATAAAATTATATTCTTGTTGGTTTGCGAACACAGTTTGGGTGAGGACAACTTCGAAGGACAGTGCCATTTATGTTGATTACTTTGAGGTAGGAGTTTTCTTACCATTTTGGTCCATGTATGTAATGTTATTACGATATCTAATTTATTATTTACTAACCCATCATTTTTATGTGATTCATGTGGGTTTGGGTGTAGCCTAGAGACTTTATTTATTTATATAATATTATTATTCATGTTGATGTGCATTAGACCGTGTTTTGTTTCTTAAATGTTTGTATTTTAGAGATTTTCCCAGTCATGATATGTTATGTGTGATGTAATTTTTTAATTGTGATATTATCAATATATATTATGTTGTTTCATTATGCATGGTACTAATGTGAAAGGTGGGATAGTCGTGGATTTATATCCCTTGAGGGAGAATGTGTTTAGATGTGGCATGTGGTATGATGAAAAGACTGAGAGGTATGATGGGGCATGATGGTCTAGTGTGGACTATCCATGGGGGATTACAATCATGAGTGATACAGACATTATGTGATGATTGTGGGGAATGGACATCATGAGTGATTGGACCTACATATAAACAATTGAGTATGATAGTCTCTTTGACTTGAGAAGAGGATAGTTTCGGGGCACTACGAACTTGTGTGGTTTGACCAGGAGCCATAGGGACTATAAAACTGTTGAGAAACATGAGGCTGGATATTACATTGATATGTTTCTAGTATTTTCCCAATGTTCTCTATCAAGGTGTCGAATAAGGTGTAATCGAGGGTTATGGTGGATTGGTTATTGCATGAATGATCGAATTGAGTGTTCCATTTGTGATAATTTATTTATTATTATACTATAAACTCTTATGAATTTTCACAATTGTTAATGATGAATTGGTGGTGTCCTAATGAGTATTTTACTCATACCCTACTTGTTAATTTCTATGTACTAGTAGATTTCACGACCAATGATCTGGTGAAGGATAAGGGTCCTATGGTGGAAGGTTTACTTGTGGGGCATGTAGCTATTGTGGGATGGCACACACACAAAAGTACCCCACAAATGTTTTTTTAATTGTTCTTCTTCTATTTACCTGCCTCTTATACTCTTGAAATACTTACCAACATGGAATCTAATTTTATATGGATGTCACTTATTCAGTTTACACATTTTCTCTAATTATTCATTATTATTTTATTTATTACAATCTATCCAATGATATGGTATTTACTGTATAGTGTCACCACATATGAATCTAGACCCTCCCTAATAGTCAAACACCAATTTTATTTGGAGAGGCACACATGAGGTCACATAACACCAGGCTCTGACCTAAAGTTCTTGGTTGGTATGTTACAGTTTCTATCCTATATATTCAAGATACCATTTTTTGACCAATGAATTATTCTATTAAAGATCATGAATGAATATTTGAGAGGAAAGACTCTTAGATTTAAATAAAATATAAAAAATTTATTCATCAATGAATAAATTTAATTAACTGTCCATGTAGTTTTAAAAAAAATATTATATAATTTAATATACACATCCTCTACTTAGAATAACATGATTTTATAAATGGGTGTAAACTCTCCTTAAAATGAAGAAAATCTATCTGTTTCGCTTAAATCACTGAAAATTATCAATTAAAAACTTATTAATGAGAAAATTACTATTAAAGTGATGTTATATTTTTATAATGAGAAAAATTATTATATATATTCAGTAGGAGAGATAGGTCTTACATACAAAATCTAAATTTTAAAAATCCATTACTAATATAAAAATCATTTTTTATAAAAAATCCATTAAAATTTTATAAAAATTAATTAGATAATTTTTATTTTTGGAAAATAATCCTCAAGATACTTCAAAAGAAGTTCCTATTATAGAAAATAATGTGTTAAATAAACTATAGTATAAGGTTAAAAATCATCCTCTAAAATATTATCAGAATATAATAGTAATCAATAAAAAAATAAATCTTTTTCTACCCCTCCAAATATATGATCTAATAAATGGAACGATTTCATATAATTCACCCAAGACACTCCATTACAAAATAAGATGATTTTTTGAATAAAAATTTATAAAGAATATGATGAAGGTAAAGAAGGAAAACAACAAAAATTATAAAAAAACTACAAGTTTAAATCCTAAAGAAGAATAAGGGTTATCTAAAATATTGTTTTTCCTAATTGATTCTCTTGGATGAAGTTGGTAGTTACAAAATTAACAAAATTAATGTCACTAATATTGTTTGAAATATGTTTTAGGGTATAGAGGATGAAATTACTTATAAAAATACAAAATTTGAACCTATACATAGTCGTTAACCTAACCTTCCATATCATACATTACATTTAACTGTTATGAAAAGAAAATAATGAATATATTTTGAATCAAATATAGATGTCCAAAATGGATATCCTTTACATTCCATGAAATATTTTCCCTTTTTCTTCATCTCCTCAACCCAAAGAGTAGAAAACTCTCATAAAATATGTTATAACAAAGATTATATCTTTTGATGTAGATAGTGAGTGTTATGAATAATTAGAGGATAATTCTAAAAATTTAATCCAAAAATATTATTCATAATCATTCAATAATATTGAAATTCATATATCCCATTTTAACCAAATTTCATCAACCAATAATTAATAACCCAAACAAAAATCCATTTCCTATACATCAAAACATATATACAATCGGGTGATAAAATAATTCCATATATATATATACATAAATATATTTTTCCAATACAAAATAGTTAAAATTTACCTTATTGAAATTTAGGTCCAGGTCTAAAACCATGATCTTGTTTCTGACTATATCCAACACCATATTCAACATCGTACTACCTTACTTCATACTGGTAACATAGAAATATTATTATATTTTGTTAATCCTATGACATCCTCAAATTTTGAAGGATAATAAAACAATATGTTTAAATAATTTAAGTGTTTTTTATTAGAAAAATATAATTATTGGATAAAAAACACTTAATAAATGATTTAAAGGTTTTATGAAAGGGTAAAATATTTGTTAACACATTGAAATATTATATAAAATATGTATCCAGTTAGGTTCTATGTTATTGAAGAATTATTTGGCACATAGATCCATGATATTTATTTAATAAAAATAATATATATATATATATATTATATTATATGTTTGAAATGTTTTTCCAATGTAATGAAATATCTCCTAGACGATTTCTTTTATGGGAGATATGAGATCACCGTTAGGTCTAGGATGTAAGGTATACCCTAAGTGTGACATACCGATTTTCTGTATAATGTTTTTGTTAAAATAACTCATGAGGATAATTTATTTAAAAATTTTAATATATTTTTTGATAATAATCAAATATCACACAAATATTGTATCATATGTGAAATCTAAGACCACATTTAGGTCGAAAATATGATTTTCACCCAAAGCATGACATATGGATTGTGTGCATCAGGTTTTTGGAAACATTGCACGTAAGATTACTAATAATTATACTAATATTATATTTTTTGGTGAAAAAATTTAAATTTAATGTGTTATTATTTTCACTAAATTGATGAGAGACATTTCTACTTTAGTGAATATTTATTAAGAGGCTAGGTAATATTGATGATATTATTAATTTTTTTAAAAAAAATTAAAATATGTGGTTAATATTAATTTACTAACTATAATGCGCATCATAGGAAAGTTGTGTTTGAAATATTAACTGTGGAAATGAAGGGAGGTATTTTATTAAAATTATAATAATTATTGTTGTTATTATTTAGATTATTATTAACGTTGGAAAATAATATTGCTGTGTATATATATAATTTTTATATACATATATGGGATATATATATATGTATGTATTCATATGTGTAGATGTATGTATATATATGAAGTGTGTGTATATATATGAGTTAAACACACACACATGCACACACACACTGACACACACCCACACACACACCCACATGCGAGTGTATCTTTGTATGTGCTTGTGTGTGTGTAATGTGTATATATAACGGTATATATATATGTATGTATATATAATTATATATGAATGTGTGTATATATATAATCTATATATATGTCTGGAATAATGTTATTATATTATTGAATTATTTTAATGTTTTTAAAATAGGTTTTAAAAAAACACATAAGAATTTAGGTTGTGTGGTTCATGGGATTGTAAGGGGACAAAGAGAAAAAAATAAATGAATGAAATAATTAAATAAATTAATCTGATTAAACTAAAGGCAAAAACAATATAAAAGTAGGTACGTGGTGTCGCCAATGCACTAGAGGGTATTCTCCACCCCTTTCACACCAATCATCCACCCCTTTCCTAGTATAAATTTTCTTATTTATTTATTTATTTAAAATTTCTCTCTTCGATATCACCTATGATACTGATTGGATTGAATTGATTTTGTTGCAATTAAGTTTATCTTAATGAGTATAAATTAAATCAAAAGTTTTTTTTAAAGTAGTGAGTTATATTTTACAGATATAATTTAATCATTCTTTTTCAACATTTTAGATATAATAGATAATTTCAAATATTTATGAACCAATAATGAAAATGAATTCCCAAATGACAGTTTCACAAGATTATCAAAATATAATTATTCAAATAATGAATGGATACTTATAAGTTAACAATCATGTGAATGATTATCTAAATTATAAAAATATTATTATGCATCTTATCAAATGACAATTATCTAGAATTATCAAGATTTAACAGCACTAAATTTTCAAAGGAGAATCTATAGAAAATTTATCCAAAGAAAATAACACCATTTATTAAAGGATAATTATAATAAATTATAATTAGTTATTTTTAGAAGGATAATTTATGAAAATATTATAATAAATAATTGTTTGGTACATAATTAGTATTTAGGAGAAGTTTTTAAGTGCATTCAATGACCTGAAATGATAATTTCGATATTATCTAGTATGTAAAATGTATCATCGCATGTAATATTTTTTTCTACTTATAGGGAAAAAATAGTTATGTTTGATTCTAGGAATACTTGTTTTGTAATCATATCTAGGTTGTCCAGAGATTGCAGTTCGGGTGAGGACACCTTCAAAGAGAATTTTCATCAACATTGATGACATTGAGGTAGAAGTTTCCTTTCCATTATGGGCCTTTATATAATGATATAATGATATGTGATTAATTCATTCCTAACCCATTCTTGTTATGTGATTTATGTGGGTGTGTGTGTATCCATGGAACATGCCTAATTATCATATTACGATTCTTCATTTTGATGTGCTTTATACCATATTGAGGTACCTACATGTTTATACTTATGGATTTTCTCACACTCATGATATATTATATATGAATCCATTATTCTTTTGTGATATTATTGGTATTTTTTATGTTTTTTTGTTTCCCATAGTACAAAAGTGATAGGTTGGTCTGGCATCGCCTGGTTTCCCATTATAGATGTGTGTTCTGATGATCCATGAAACTTCATGGTGACTCCACAATCAATGATGAGGCATGATTTCCTAGTGTGTCTTGACCTAGGGGCTTTCCAATCATGAGTTATTAGTCCCATATTCAATGAATTTTGTCCATTATGATAATTATTGATAGTATATTCATTTCAAAAATGGGGCATGATGGTGTATATGACTTGTCCTTGAGATAGAATCAGGGCATGATGAACTGGTGTGGTTTGAACTGGAGGCCTAGGGCTAATATTGATATTAAAAAGTTTGAGGATGGCTCTGACGTTGAGAAATTTCCAAGATTGTTCCAATGTTTTTTTGACATTATGTCAAATTAGGCATAACTAAGGTTTGGGGTTGCTTTTTTTGCACACAAATAGTCATCGTGATTGTTGCTTAGGAGTGAATTTATTTACTATTATGTTTTAAACTCATATACGTGTTCACACTTATTAGGGACACATTGGGGATTTTAAAATGAGTATTGTAATCACATAAAACATCAACATTTCAATACACTTGTAGATTTCATGACAATAAATCTAGTGAAGGGAAAAGGTATTTTGGTGGATGGTGGATCATACAGCTAGAGGGAACCGGGATAGTCACAAGAGTACCATGCAATTTTTTATGCTTTTCGTTTATTGACATGTTTCTTATACAATTAATAGGATTAACACCTTAGGAGAAATATTTATATGTATGTTTCTCATTCAGCTTCCCTATTAATTCATTTTTTTTATTATTATCAATCCTATGACATTATAATGATCATATAGTCTCCCCATGGATGTACATAGTTCCTTTCTACTATTCAACAAACTCTAGCATATGGGGATTAACAAATGAGGTCACATATCACCCTTCTTGGATCCATTGGTTCATGTAAGGATGATACACATCGTATTAATATATTGGAATTAATAACTTGTCTATTATATTTCCATTATTTAGGATAGGATTTACAAGAGTTAGGATTGTTGGGACTCAGGGAGGGGAAAAATAGTGTCTTTATGATGCTGTATAGTGGACCTCTGATATTCCATAGAATTGAGAATTTGTTTTTTTTCTATTATTGTTCATTAAATTCTCCTTATGTGATGAAAATAATGAAAATATGTGATTTATGAGACATTGGGTTCGTTCATACATCATGAATATAAATTTAGGTTCACAAGTCATGTATATAATTGGTATTGTGATGCGTAGTAGTTCATTAATTGAATACATTGACTTGTGCTAATTGTTCCAGGTATATTTTCATTGTGTGGTATATCTGTGTTTCTTACTATTGTGATATTTAATTATCGGAATTAATTAGACGAACATCACATACTATTGTGTGGGTACATATATGATTACTATGTCTAATGTGCATGGACAAAAAAATTGTTAGTACTATGATAGTTATAACATGGTTTGAGGGTAGACTCTTAGGGAAGCCTTTGTGTGATCCCATAAACATTCTTGTACTTGTTAGGCTTATAATGTTCCACTTATAATGGGTATGTGAGATACATTGTCTAATGCTTGAATTGAGTGGTCTGATTGGTTCGAAGAAGGCAGTTATGGATACCTCTTGAGGATGAGAAGTCAATATAGGGGGGAATTGTAACATCCTCAAATTTTTAAGGATAATAAAATCATATTCATCAATAATTTATGAGTTTTAAGTGAAAAATATAAATTTTTGACAAAAATAACTTAATAAATGATTTAAAGGCATTATGTAAGGGAAAATATAGGTTAATAATTTTGAAATATTCTTCGTAATATTTTTGGATCCATATATTGAGTAAGAATACAAATTTGAGGCTTGTAGAGACTCAAAATTGATTTAATGAAAATATTAATTATATTATATTATGAGCACATGATTTTTTTGCAATGATACTTAATAGTCCATATTCTTACACTATAATCAGCTATTTCAATTGTCCAAGTGGTACCCAAATACATCTCCACATTCCTTGTGGTAGGTATTATCCTATACCATCTATGGTTTTAATACTGCCTCTCTCATCACTTGAACTCATAAACTTTGGTATAATAGCCCACCAAGGTTAATTATGTGTACGACCAGGCTAATAGCTCGGTGGATATCATAATGAACCTCAATAGGCTATTATTACAAATGTACTAAGTTTGAGTTACGGGGGAGGGGGAATGAAAACACCAGTTGGAAGGGAATAGTATGTTCCATGTGGATATTATAGTGGCATTCAGCCGCCATATGGATGATTAATGAAGCCATTTTTGGTGTATCTTATGTCATAACAAGGATCATTAAAAAAAATAATGCATGAATAATATAATATATTTAATATTTTTATTAAATCAACATCTTGTCCCTACATTCCTCAAAATTATATGCTTACTCCATGCTAGACTCCAATAATATTCGATTGAGAATTCAAAATTTTTAACAGATATTTTACCATCACACAAATACTGTATACTAGTTATAAAGTTATTTTTAATGAAAATTTACATATTTCATATGTAAAACATAATTTATATAAAAAGTGGATTTTTTATCCTTAAAATTGGATGATGTTACTATTATTCTACCCTATCCAAATATTATCCTCATGATGTATCCCTAGTGATCCTTCTAAAACCACTTAGACCATTGAATTTCAACATCCGACTCGGACTCTCAAATATACATATTGGGAAAAACATTAAAAAAATAAAATGTTTTATCCTATCTATGTGGTTAGAAAAAGTCATACCTTGGAGTCTACCATCAACCAAAGTTACAATCCTATTAGAACTAACCATTATCTATGCCCCTACACTTTAGTCACAGTCATCATATATATATTTATAATAATTGCATGCTCAGTTCAACTAATTAATTCTAATAATAATATATCACAACAACCTGAAACATATATTTATTCTAAAAATAGAAACTATCCTCAGATGAAATCAAAAATCAAGGAATTCAATTAAATAAATATTATGAAATCAAACAAGTATATATAAGGCTTGTGAACCAACGTGCCTAGTTATGATGGACAAATAGACCCAAAATATCATAAATTGAAAATTAACATCATGTAAATCCCTGAAGGTGTATTTAATCAACCAGAATAGGAAAAAATAAATTCCCACATTTTTGGAAACTCTGAGGTACACAATAAAGTGTGTGCCAGATGTTTGGATATTTCACTTACTTGATTCCCAACTCTCTAACTCCTTCATATCCTATCCTAAATCAATTTAAGGGATAATTCAGGTTAGGGAACCCAATCATATAATACAATTTGTAACAACCCAATAGAAAAAATGTGGTTCAATCTTAGTGATACCTGACATTATGCATGCCTCTCTTTATGAAAGAGGATTTTGACTAGTAGTGAGGTTCTAAGTCCATTCATGGAGAGACTATACATTCAATTTCATTCCATGGGATTAATAATAGTAATAAAAAATCCCATAAAAATAGATTAAATGTAGAATGTAAATAAGTTACATCCATATAAAAATAGATCCCAGGGAGGTAAGACTATCATGAGAATAAACAATATGTATATGAAAGACAAGTAAAATAAAAAATTATATGTGGTACTCTAGTGTCAATAATTGTTGGTTCCATATATATACTCCATTGATACACCGTCCACCATAGGAACCTGGCCATTCACTTGATCTCCGGTCATGAAATCTTCAAGAGCACCAAAATTCTTGAGTATTGATTGAGTACAGGACTCGGTAGGACATAACCAATGCATCCTTATAAAGTGTGCACATTCATAAGAGTGTATAATATAATAATAAATAAATTCTCACTCAGTAAATGTTCATGTCGAGCATTCATTTACAAACCAAACATAAACAATCCCCAATTATACATGCTTCGGAACCATTTCAGAAAACATGAATACAATCAGGTAAACATATTAACTTCCTAGCCATCATCATACTTCTCATTTTAAAGTTATACCCAATGCCTCAAGGTCAAAACTCGCTAAGTAATCATGACTTGATTATATATCTAGGTTATGTAATAAAAACCATCCATCCCCACTTTTTCCATGCATGTCTGATCACTCTTTATAATAATACTGCCTGGTCATAAATATGGGTCTAATCCCTCATGATGGTCATGATTCCATGTCAAGCCACACTATTCCACAACCCCTCATCATCCAAAAAAGTCTCATCATAACATCCCATGTAGAGTCTGAACATGATTATCCTCAATGGAAACCAATCCACAATGGAACCACCAGTCACTTTGGTACCATGCATAACATTATTACATAACATATACCCAAATTTTTGAAGGAAATAATGCAATCATAAACAAATATCATGAGTGTGAGAAAATCCATACACACACACATGAAATCCACTCAAAATGGTTTAAAGCATAAAAAGTGTAGACACATAATATAATATATTTATGATTTTTATTAAATCAATATCATGGTTTTATAAGACTCATAATTCCATGCTATCTTAGTTCCTAACCCCAGAAATATTCCATAGAATATTCTGATGTGTTAATTGAGCTTTTACCCTTACAAAAAGACATTAAATAATTTATTAATCAACCATTATTGAAAATTTACATTTTTCAGATAAAAAAATAATAATTTATTTATAATATGGGTTTTATTATCCTAAAATTTTTAAGGATGTTACCAATTTTAAATCATTAATCCATTGATAAAAATTTGGAATCTATATCTATTGAACCATATCCTAACAATATTTCAGTGATATGTATAATTTTTCAGACGGTATTGATATTGTAAATGAATTTATAATTCACAAAGTGGAACTGATATTGGAAATCCAATTCCTCCTTCTAACACTTGAATATTCATAGGGAATAATAGTGGAACAGTTGGATGAAACTAAAATTTATTTTTTATATATAATATCATGACATTATTGTAACCCTCATTAAGATTATCAATATCTTTTATTATATAGAAAATCATTACTCTACAATTATTTATCACAAGTATTTATTTCTCTTTAATAATAATGAATAGGGGGAAAATTGTAATTTAAAAGGATATAAAATGGTAAGATTTATATAATGTTGTAAATTCATAAATTTTTTCTATGTTTAATTTTAATAAAAAAATCTTCCTTATGTTTATATATGATATCTAGATTAATATTGATATATTTTTTAATGAAAATATATTTTTTATCTATTATATAGTCAAAATTATATTTGGTAAACTTACCAAGTCCTTATCATACTATTTCCATCAAAAATATTTCACATAAAATTTATACCTATTGATTATACTATTATTTTTTATTTATACATATAAAATTTTTACTATATACTTTTATATATTACAATTTACATGTTATTCAATTTATTTCTATTATTCCTTATTCATATTCTTTAAAAAGTTTATTCTATGATGTTTTCTTAAAATATATATATATATTAATTTTTTTAAAAAAAATTTAACCATGTCATGGTATTTAAGTTTACATATATTTTTTTTACATAAAATAATATATTATAAACCCATTTTACAATTTTATACTTCGGAATTCCATGTTTTAATCATCATTGGGAGATGTATTGATCATTTATAGACCCCACCTATGTTAGTAACATGGTTGATATTTTCCCATAAAAGTTCCACTGAATTCTAGTGTTTGGTGAGTATAATTTATAGGATATGCTCAAAAACTAGAGGTTATTTTACTATGAAGATGTGGTTAAAAAACCACATGTACATCAAAGACATATCATTATAATCATTATAGATAATTGAATAATAAAATTAATATATAAATGTTATATCATCCATCAACAAAATAGAAATAAAAAATAATGACCATAATACATGATAAACATAATTCAAAAACTCATTAAAAATACATGTTTATAAATGAAAACAATAATGTATACTCAATAATTAAGGATATAGAATCCTTTACAGTAAAACCTCATAATATTATATCATAATCCACCATAATATACCACACTCCCATCAATACATATCCATGTAATAACAAAAATTTTAACAAATATATAACCACGAGTATGTTATAATAATAGTTCTCCAGCCAATATTAGTAAAATGACCTAGTAAGATATGTGATGTATTGATAAATTTCAAATTTTATCTTTTTCTAGAATAATCATCAATATATATGACAGCATGATAAATTTATATGGCCAAAAAATCCTTACCTTCCAACCCTAACCATTGGAAAATCATAGAGAATGAATATTTCATCATCAATATTTCACATGTATTTATATAAAATGATTAATCATGTTTAATGAGCACAAGAAATCATCTATAGATCCATATCTCAAAATATGTTTACACACAATCTCACCATAATCAATGTCTCTCCAAATATAATAGATCATGTATACACACACACACACACACTAAAATTGGTCCCACGGTATGAATTTCGAAAAAAATTTATGAAAAATAACTAGAAGACAAGGGTATCATGTAATATTGGATAGTTATATTTGATGATGGAATTACATAACCCAAAAATTGAGGATTTTATAGTGTATAGATTATTGTTAAACAAAGTAATGTTATAAATCCATGTTTCACAGTATCGGCTAACACAATTCGAAGCCTATAATTGGAAAGTGGAATTCCCAAACTCCTCTAAATAGAAAATGGAGGATCGCAGTATGTAACACATAATATCATGTGGTGGGAAAAATTAACTATTCAATTATCTAATATTAATATATTACCACTAGTTAAAACATCTTAGTATAATAATTTCACTAATAAAGACTCTAAAATACTTGTATAGTGTATTAATTCATTGAAATTCCATGAAATCATCATTTATCTCAAATGAACCAATTTTTAAGTCATCGAAAAGATGGAAAAATTCACATTTCCATCCTTATATATTCTATCCCATAGTGATAAATAATCTCAATATTACATTATTGTTTCATGATAAATTATTCTAACACCATTAGGTTTCCCAATTTTTATTATTTTCTATTTATTAAATTGAGATTTTTTTGACTTTTAGAATCTATTAATATAAATGTAGAATGACTTATAATTTCTTTTAATATCAGTAATAGAAATAATTTTTCAAAATTTTATACTCTAGAATCAATAAAATATATCTTTATTGAAAATATAAATTTTATAATTTTTTAATTTTTTAATTTTTTTTGAATTTTTTATAATGGAAAAAATATGCTAATTGATGGCCATTAAAAACATGGGAAACATTTTATCCCAAATAGAATTAATAATTTTCAAAAAAATTTGGTTTATCCCAATGTATGATAGCCTAGACTCAGGGAAAACCCTACGAAGGGGTTGGTCATCAAGGTACCATAGACATTCTAGTAAGAGGGAAATTGAGTTCTAATGTGTTTGTGATGGACCATATAATAATATGAAGAGTCGGACCCACATAGAATAAATATAGATACATATCACATGTTAGTGATATAATCAAATTATTTCTTTGATCACTCCTATATGCAACAGTAAAACAAACGATGGGAGTCACCCAATTTGATAAAAAAGAATTCATTTAAGGGAAATTTCTAATGTGGGATGAAATTATTTTAAATAATTAAAATAAAATGATTAGGGAGACATGTGATTCAAGATCATTAAAAATTGTTTCCATCCAATCTGATCCATCATTTCGTTTTCACCATCATTTTCTTCATCAATGAGGGTTGAACTATTATTTAATCTCCTCTAGACCAACTTGAATTCCTATTCACCCCCATTTAAACTAAAATATCATAAATAGACGTATAGGAATCCCCGATAAAACATTCATCATGTTAAAAAGAAAAGTTAGTGACACCCCTTTGTCACTGCTTTAATATTTAATTAAATATTTAGATGATGTTATCATTGTACCAAAACACCATGAGGAATTTTCCAAAATTCTCCTTCCACTTTTTTTCAATTAATTATCAACATTTTAAAATGTTCACTCATGACCCAATGAACTCTCATCCATTACCAATAGATCTCCATCCCCTAAAAATTCTTTAGATGTCAACGTAACCATAACCTTAAGACACATAAACATTAATTTCTCCGTTGAATAACCCAGTGAACACACGAAACCTCAAAACTAGTAATGAAATCCATTTATATGGGGACCTAACATGCTGAAAAAATCTGTGGATTTAATCCTAATGAAAAATTGGGGAAACACATAAATGGAAAAAAAATTGTATTTTGTACATCCTCAAATATGGTAATCAGTTATAAGAATTCCAGATAGATATCAATTATTTTTGGGAGAGAGAAGATACTAAAAAATAGTACATACATATTCATGAAATAAGTGTTGATGAAGAAATTTTGAATATTACTAAATCCTAATGAATATGATATAAATATTAATTTACTAAAAACCATTTATATATATATACATCACATAATAATTGGAAATTTTTTTGAAATATTTTGGGAGGTTAAAATTAACATGAACATGGGGGTACCTAATCAAGAGGGTCATACAATTAATGACTCTCTCATTCATATATTCACTCACTGATACAAAAAAAAATATTTATCCCATAAATTCTAATTAATTAATTACCTTTCATTTTTCAATTATTTTAAGAAGGGGAGGTAGTAGCTATTTTAGGAGAATAAGTGACAGGAAAACCCGTGGATAATATTATCATCATCTCTAAAATACTCATTATATATATATATAATTATATTACTTTATTATTTATGGTGATTAGTAGAATGTATAATTATGTTGATATAATTTTAATTTAAAACCATTATTTTTATAATAATACCTATTTGATTATTTATTTTAACAGATTAATCAGTTGTTTGATGATTTTGGGTAAGGTATATAGAGAAATATTTGAATCCCAATCACTAAAATAGATTATAGAAACTGATAATTTAATGAAATAATTTTAAAATGTGATTATGGAATCTCTGTCATAGAATATTAAATTAAATAATTCCTCATTATAGATTAGTTAAACATCACATGGACTCTTGAAATCCTAATTAAGGCATTATCCACCAAGAGAGTGATGTTTAAGATATAAATGTTGTTTATAATTATATTTAATTATAAATTCACTAAATTGGCTTCATAATTTTGATCAATAATCTAAAACCCCCTCACTTCACTCATATAATAAAAATTATAAATATTTTGTTTTACCTCCAACTATATAAACCATTTACACACAACATAAAAGTATAAAAATACCTAAACCATATTTAATTTATTTCCATAACACCTAAAGGCACACCCATTCATCGTTTTTTAATTCAGTTTATATAAGTAAATTACTGTAATATACATTATCTCATCCTGTTGGATATAACCTGATTAATACTAGGAATTATGTGCTCACATTTACTTGACAAAAAATATAGCACTATTTCTAGGGATATGTGATGGTAGATCTAATAATATTCATTAATTGTTGTATATAAAAACACCTTAACACTCAAACTTCATATTATTGAAATTATTAGAGTTTTACGTTTCTAATAGTATTGTATCCCAGTGTTTAAATTGTGGGAATATGTGTTTCAAGTGCACTTTTTGTGGATCTGGAGTCCTATTTTATCCAATAATTCCATATATTTATAACAATAAATAAAAAATAATTTGATCCATGTTTGAACCACTTTAATTCTATGAAAATTTAGTAAATCATCCACTTTTAGGGATTGAATTTAGAGGATAATATCCTTACCTTGGGTTTATGTATAAGTGGCCTCATGTTTACATAAAATTAAATGCATTTATATAACTCAAATGGGAAGAAATCAGTCATGTATCATGATATCAAGAAGGGTAACGAATTATTAGCTCAAACACTATCATGTGAACCCTTTACCAACCATTAATGGTACACATGGGGAAGATTATCCCATTATTACCATTGATTTTATCATAACATTGCATATATTTATACTTTATTAATTAAGAGAGTATCAACTAAATTAGAGATTTTTTATTTGTTTCTATAATTTGGATACAACAATGATTCTATTAGAACTTGAAGAGGAAATATTTTATTATTAGGAAGTTTTAAATCGATGTTTTCTAAATATATACTATATATTTATGATAACCATTTATTTGTGGAGGATAATAAACATATATTTTCAATGAGGTTATGAAAAAATTCATGAATCATGGAGGACATACCTAGTGTAATGTAAAAATAATATACATATAAACTCCAACTCTTATTTAATATATGATACTTTTATAATTACGTGACACCAATAGTGTTAGATCTAGTCGATATAGTTGAAGTATGGTTGTTGACACTCCTTTTTGTCACATTTTCTAAAAGAATGTATATGGAAATGACTTAGAAAAAATTGATTCATCCTTTGAAGAAAACATCCAAAATCGACAAAGGCATGAACAAGGTTTCAAAAGCATATGTTCCACGCAAGTTTCATCACTATCATGCAATCCCACTTGCGCGATGCCTAATGATCATGCAAGTGACATGCGCGCCCTAAAGGATAACTGCCCGGGTCTTCTTCAGCCTATAAATAGACCCTGTGGGCCCACCATTCGGGGAGGAATTATTTTCCAGAAACTCAGATTTAAGCTCTCGGTTCCCTAGTCTCTTCTCAAAGCTTCTAAAACCCTTCTAAGGTAATTTATTACCTAGAATAGAAGATCTAAAGAGGAGGAGGATGACCTATGTGTTGAAACTCATCAACACTTGAGCTCCTGAGTGGCCAGCCCTTAAGGGAAATGGCCACACCTGCGCACCGCATTACTCCTTCAATAGAACATGAGCGCCTCCCTTCTGGAAGAACCTTAAAAGGATTATAAAGGCATTTATCAACGGATCACTCAAGTATACCCTGCTAGTTAACAATCGCGCAAGTACCCATGCGTCACACATGTATACCTACGTGGCCAGACTTGCGCACCCACGCAATACATGCGTGACTCTAAGGACATGTGTGCCCTTACCTTTTTTGGGTGCCATTCTTTCCCATTCCACCCCTCTTAAGCCATTCCACCTCTCCTATTCAAGATTCAGTCTTCAAGAAATTTTTCAAGGCCATTTATGGCATGATTTATTGATTTGACTTCCTTATCTGAAATGAATTATATGGAATATCTCTCAAAACCTAGGGATTTACACATATTTATGTCACTAAAGATTGAGATTTCATTCATTCAACCTCAACCTTTAATGATGAGAGAACCCTAATCTGGGAATCCTCCTCATGTGTAAGCCCAAAATCCTCAATAACCTGGGCTCCCTCCTCAAGAGTAATCCCCAGTAAATGTTCTCAAATTTGGGAATCCTCCTTAGGAGTAATCCCCAATCATAATTAAAAGTTCCCTTCTTAATTCTGGGTACCCTTTTTCAGGGATAAATACCAAATTAAGAGTATAGATCTCCATTAAACACATATACCTTTTATGGACCCCGTTCACCTGGGAATCCTTTGTTAGGAGTAAGCTCCAGTCATAAATATGGGCATCCTCTTCAGGAGTAAGCCCCAAGTCCCTTTATTTTTTCAAGTCTCTTAACATGGGCCTCCTTTTTAGGAGTAATCCCCAGTCATAATTTCTCTTAACTAGTCCTAATTTACCTTTGATCTGGGATTCCCTCTCAGGAGTAAAAACCCAATCATAATTCCTCTCCTAATTTGGGCCTCCTTTTCAGGAGTAAGCCCCAAGTTAGAGTATTCAAATCTCCATGAAGAACATATACCTTTATGGACCATGTTCTTAGATTTCTCCCCTGATGTAAATCCAAATCATCATTTATCTGAGCAGTCATACTTACATAAGTCCCACCTTATTTCATATGATTTCATCTTTCATGGCACAATTGTCTGATTTTTTTTACCAATACCTCTTGTTTCTCACACCGAGCATGACTCATATGATATTAGAGAGTAAAAATAATTATGACATCCTTCTTTGAGACATCAATCATAAACATCATACTCCCTTACTCGAACTACATGGGTTCTGATTCCTTTTACAAAACAGAGGATACGTAGGTAGCCCATCTACGGGTTTGATCCCAACTCGGAAATAATACATGTCCTTCTGAATGACAATAAACATCAAGTGCCCCACTTAGTGGATTTAAAACCAGAATGGTCATCATAATGACCATGAGACTTCTATATAAATGTGCCGAAGGATACCATTGATCAAGAATCTCTAAATAAATACGGATGATTCTCTATCACTGACGAACCTCGAATAAATATAATAGATTCTCTAAATTTCATACATATATAATCATTGATTTTCAGATCTGAAGGAAAGCTCATTTTATACTTGGTAATGTAATAAGGATTCAGGAACATAACTTAAATCTATAAATAGAGTCATGGAGTAGACAACAATTCCCATTAAAAATGTGTGATGAGTCCGAACTCCCATCCTCTCAACCAATGAAAATTCCTAAGCCTCATCATTCCACAAAATAATTAGCACCTACCTTTGGAATGTAGGTCCAAATGTATGTGGAGTCATTTTATGTTTCTGGTTCTGTGAACAAACCCATTAGAACCCGATTGGAATGTTTGAACCTCCCATCAAGGAGGTCATCCCCAAATTCTAAGGGAAAAAAAAATGGTGAACATGATGTGTATCCTTAACCAAGTTAAAATGATGTTTTACGTATTTTTTAGGCCCCTATTTAAAACGAAATGAGAGGGCCAACAAAAAAGACAACAATCATTGAAATATGTGCTCATCCAAAAGATGTAGTGGCTAAATTTATCATGATTATGTCTATCATATCAAACAGGCACTCTTTTCCAAGATCTTATACATTTATAAGATTGGATGATCTCAAATTCACACAAGTGAGTACCGCTGCTGCAAATGCCACTACTGCTACTCCTGCTGGATCGTCGTCCGCTCTGAGGATGACATCACCTACTCAGCGTCTTCAATGCTGGGTATCAAATACTCCGGTTAAGGAGTACCGTCAAAACGGTACCATTCCAACTCCGGAGGCTTCCCGACAAGCCCTCCAAGTGAACAACTCACACCGGTCGTCCAAACAATGACGACCACTAATAAAGAAACAGGCGGTGCTAACTACCGTCTCCAACAGTTTCAGGTCATTTTCCCTAGAACTCAATCACCATTCGCTCCCTTATTCTGAGAAGGTAAATGATTATGTCCCTCAGGGCCTTAATTCTTGTAGATAGGAGTCCTTCCTGAGGGATCCCACCAACAATCGCCACTAGACTCGTGCGGCAGTACACCCTCAACATGACGAGGGTACCGACTCCAGGCATTCGGCTCAGGTTCCTCGAACCCGAGCAGGCAAGATGAACCACCAGTGGTGGAATCCGGTCAACAGTGAGCAGGTTCTCATCTCTACCACCTCCAGAGAAGTCCACCAACCTAACATGGTGACAAGCAACAAGCGGGCACATACACTCGCCCATTTTAGTTCCTCTATCCAGCAGACTCGTCTAGCAGCATCACACCAATCCTGCCAGGCAATTCCGGTGGAGTACTATAGGCAGGAACATACACCTGTTTATACATCATTAGTTAGTCAGAAGGGTCGTCTGACTATATATGATGAATGTCATCAACCATGTATGGAGAAGGGCAATCAGTAGGCATATAAAACTGCTAGTATTAATCAATCCTACCAACAGTCTCGCTTGGTAGCATTCAGAGAAGTCATTCGGAAAGCTCCAGCGACAAACAGGAGGCAGAATCAACTCTCTGCCCCCACACTTGAGTACTGTTAGGATTCACTGACTGGAAAAGGAGGACAGGAGCAGGCACACACACCTACTCCAAGCACGGAATGGATGTATATCCCCATTCCGGTAGCAGAAGTCACCAATAATATTTTTTCAATGGTGAATGAGCAGAAAAAAATCCCTGATCATATTCTGGATGCTTAATAGGATATTATAACAGCTTCAATAGAATCTCAGGGAAAGACACATAATTCTATCACTACCAGTGGAGTGACACATGAACAATTCACTTCGGAATAGACACACACATCTGTTCCAGTCTAAGAGGGTTGTGGGGCATACTCCCCCATATCATACGGACAACCAAGTCAGGCTCATACAATGGATTTGAGTGGAGATCGTCAGCCTAACCTGGCCATCTTTCCTGATCAGGCACATACACCTGCTCAGAGCAGCCACATTCTTCATCAAGTGGTTTCCAAAGTGAGTAATAAGGTTTCTAAGAAAAAGACCAGCCCAAAACAGTCAGGAGATCAAGATCCAATCTGTAACAAGGCCTTGCTCGATGCTGGGGTTCTTGAAGCCCTCAGACAGTTATCTGTTGGAATTGAAGATTTTAATCCCTCATTTCCCAATAGTGGGAACATTAATTCTGATAGTATTCAACAAAAACATCCTCATGAAGGATTTCTTCATAACAATTCGGTTGATTTCGAAGTTTCATCTTCAGATGAGAACCACAGGAACCCTCTATGTGGTCAGAAGTCCAAGGAGAAAGAGATCTCATCATTTGTTGTAACCCACCATGGTGGTCCTCCCTATGATGATGAATTTCTCTATGAAAGTCCTCTCCTCAGTAGTGATTCACATTGCCCGGATAATGCTCCAGTGGACAATGTAGTGCTGAGAAAGCCCTCTTATCTTGAGGCACTTGCAAATGCAAAACTAGTCATTTCTGATGCTTCATCGCTAGCAGGTGAAATACTTTCTCAATCAAAAGAAGACAAAGGGTGTAGGTCATTCTATGAACCACCCCTAAGTCATGAATCTTCTAGTTTGATCAATTATTTCTATAATAATCTTGTTGAGTCCGATGAAGAAACAAGAAAACTCCAACTCTGGTCAAATAATGTAGAAGAATCTTCATCAAATGATAAAGAGGAAATGCTGAACATGAGAAAACAACTAGAGAAAGGTGATGTGCCAGTCATGTTGTGGCCTCTGGCTGACTCTCAATATGATATTCCAAAGATGTTGACAGAAGATGGAATAAATGATATTCTTCTCAACATATGGAAAACTCCATTTCAATTGAAGAAGAATGTATTATCTTATAATGAATATGAAAATCATCTTATGATAATAGAAGGGTTACAAAATCAGATTGATTTGGCATCTCTATCAGTCTCTCAAAATCTGAAGGCTAAAAAGCAGCAGAGAGCCCTTCAACGTTCATGCCTTGGCGCACTAAGAAGATTGTTTCAGTTAATTTCCAATGCCCCATCTGGTATTCATATTAGAGAATGGTGTGTTCATGGAGCAATACATTTCAAGGTGTTTTCCAGTCAGCAAAGCCCACCGAAAATGGTCTCATGCAATGTTATTGCCCATGGTTGGCCACAGTCAGTGGGCTTTGTTTGTAATCAAAAGCTTGCCCAAGAACAGGCTTCAACTAATTCCTCTCAAAATCAAGCATACAGAGAACAAGTTGTTGAATTACTCTTTCATAAAGAAAACATGAATATTGAACAGGCCTCTCGTATGGATCAAGCGCATTATCAAGTGACATAAGTGTCGGAAATCATCCAACGGTCTTTTGAACCAGGTGATAAAAGTGGATACAAGTTAATGCATCCTGCTAATTTCCGAACTAAGGTTCACATGATCAGGAGAGAATTTAAGAAAGTCTCAGACATAACATGTCAAGAGCCATCCCAGCCTGCCAGACTGGGGACTATTTTAAACCAACCCTCGGAATCAACAAATAATATTCGAGGAGTTGAGGGGGAATAGTAGGAACAGCCCCAGTCCACAGGACTGGGGACTTTTTCAAATCATCAATCCCCTCCTTAGAGAAAGTTGGTCTTTTCTCGATCAGGGAAGAAGCCTCAAGAGGAAAGAAGAGCCAAATTATGAGGAGATTCTATCCAAATTACAGTTTTTCAAGAAGTTCACGAGGGATTGAATCAACAAAAGTAAATGTCTCATCAATGACATGGATGAAGAAAATATCACAGAAATGCTGATAGAAGGGATGTGATGCATTATGCATCAATAAATGTCATCAATGTCGTTGTTGATGATCCACCAAATGAGGCTCACTCAGGGGACTCAGATTAAGAGGTTCCTGCTCAAGAAGATGTACGCACTGACACAAATGAAGAAGGTGTGTATACACAAAATGAAAGAATTACTCAGAACCTAGTTAATCTTTCGAGTAACCCACTTCCCCCTCTCAGATAAGGATCCAACAAAGGGAGGGGAAAGAATCAGGTTACATATCCTCCCTATGGATAAGGACAATCGCTCTCATTAGAGCAACGATTTTTACAAAAGTAGGAAGAAATAAAGGAATTAAGGAAGTTGAATGTAGAACTACTTTAGGGTAGTCTTCTTCGTGAGCATGCTAGAGTCAGTCAGCCAAGGGAATTTGTGGCAGAGACTGAGATGGATCATGAATATCCTCCTATATCAGTACACCCTAACAGGTCTAATCCTACGAGTCAAGTGCAACAACAGTTGGCAGTGCTACCATCAGTTGCAGCACCAACCACCACATCTATCCAAGCACCAGTCATTTCACCTACCCAAGACCAAGTTCAACCGGATTTTTTTTCAAAAGTTAATAACTACTTTTGGGTCATTAACATCTCAGTTAGAAACTATCTAAGGGAAACGTGCATAGGTTCATCCAGAAAATAAAGTTTACCCTGAATGGGTTGATTCAATATCTCCTCCATCCAGTTTTGGAAACCCTGTATTCCTTATTTTCAATGGATCAGGTGACCCTGAACAACATTTGATGCATTACGTGTATTGTTGTGATCCTATGATGGGAACTCCATATCATCATGAATCAGTAAAACTCAGATGCTTCATACGGACCTTTCCAGGACCAGACTTTCTCTAGTATACAAGCTTGCAATCCCGGTCAATTACCAGATGGGACGATCTTCTCCAAAAATTACTTCTTCAGTTCATCACAACTTTTCCAAAGACAACAGTTTTCGATCATACAAATTGTAAGAAAAGAGATAATGAAAGGGTCTCAGATTTCATTTCTCGCTGGAAGGGATTAACATATTCCATAAGCTTAGCACACCCTCAAGAGGAATTGTTGCCAATCTGTGTGGCAAATCTGCGTGACGAATTGCGCACGCCGTTGATCCCTGTGTTATACACAGGAGTGTTTCGAGACCTTACTTCAATCGTTCACCAGATTGAAGATTCCCATATACAGGCTAAGGATAAATCTTGTGTAATTCCATCAGCTCAAGGAAGGATAATGTGTAAAGCAGAAACTGCTATAGTTATGCTTAAAGAAGAACCCATACCTGTTTCTACCTCAAAACCTTCATCTTCTCGAAGGGCTCCACCTCTTGATCTTCAACAAGAAAGAACGTTTCTTCCAGATGATCAAAGAGGTCAAAGACGAAAACAATTTGAGGATCTGAAGAGCAATACATACTCTTTCTGAAATGAACAAGTTCCTGGTTACTTCATTTCGGCCTTAGAGAATAATTTGGTTCAGCTGCTAAAGCCCAAGAGGCCAAACAGGGAAGGAGTTGAAGACCAGACCAATTATTGTCCGTTTAATCAAATGTTGGGGCATCCCATCCCGGAATGTTTTGTCTTCAATGACCTCTTGCAAAATATGGTCAACTTGGGACAAGATAAACTAAAAGTCTCTTCAACCCAGGTAGCATGTGTCACTGCTACAGTTTTAGAGAAGGAAGGCGAATGGAAAGAAGTCAAAAGAAAAAATTCACAGAAGTATGATGATTGGATGTTTATAAAGATAATCAGCCGAACTCATGATATTTCTCAAATACAATTGAAGAAACCGATTGTGTCTTCTGCCATGAATGTTGTGGAAAAACCCTCTTCATCAGAGGGAAAGTCCTCCAAGAAATGGCATGATTCAAACAAAGAAAAAGAATCAGAAGAAGATGAGTTTGTGTTAAGGCCTAAGTTTTCTTTGACTCTGGAAGACTTCATGCCATCTACTTCAAAACCATGGGAACCACCCAACCAAACGGCACATCCTAAATAGGATAAACTAGAAAGTATTCATCAGATGAAGAATTAATCATCGGTTCTGTTAATATGATTCAATTAACAGATCCATATGCCAGTCAATGTTTTGATTTCGAAGAGCCTGAATTCCTTGTATCAAACAGGGGAATCAGAGGAAGTTCCAGAGGATCAAGATATAGGGGAAGATGTGTATCTTTCAGAAGCTACTATTTCAATTCTACCCCTGCTAGAACTGTGTACGCAGCAAAAACTCATGGTAGATCCCTTCAGCGTGCTCAGCAAGAACAATAAAGTTCTTCTACCAATATAAAATTCAGTCCTAGCATAGCTATTTTGGAAGACCAGTTGAAGGTTCCATCTTCTTCCTCTCAGCAAGTAAATGGATCTAATCAGTCTAATCTTCCCAAACCAGGGATATTTCCAACTACTATCTAGAAACAAGATGCATCAACTTCCAAAACATCTACTTCCAAGGTACCTGCTTAACCACATATTCCTGTTGGGAAACGCAGACCTCTGGATCAAAAATATGATGTATTGAAACACTTGGCCCAAGTACCATCCATGTTATCAATTTTGGATGCTCTGAATCTGTCAAAAGATCTTTGGTAAGCACTCATTGAGGCTTTGTCAAGTCCGTATGAGTTTGAAACTGAAATAGCTGCAGCTAAAGTCTATCACATAGAGAATAATCCTGCAGAATTCCATGAAGTAATATCTTTTATCGATGAAGATGATGTTGGGAATGGGCATATTAGTCCTTTGTACTTATCTGTCAAGTTCAATGGCATAATCGTCCGGAGAACTTTCATTGGCAATGGTTCAGGAGTCAACCTCCTGCCCATTCGTACACTTCGTCGATTGGGCCTCATGGAATCTGATTTATCTCCTTCTACCCTGATGTTACAAGGATATGATAAAAATGAACAAGAACCACTGGGCGATGTTACACTCAGAACTCATTTTGGAGATCTTGTATCCAATTCAGATTTCATGGTTGTTGATTAAGACTCAGCCTTCAACATCTTGCTCGGATGACCCTGGAAACATCAGCATGCGGCTATCCCTTCATCATACCATAAATGCCTCAAATATTGTTTTTATGGTGAAGTTGAGACATTGTATGGTGATAAGGACATGTTCAAGACATGTGAGTCTCAATACATTGAGGCAGAATTATACCACATGAAGGGAAGGGAGAAATCCACAAAAAAGGAGATTACTAAATTTAATGCTCCATATGGTTTGGATAAGATTCCAGTAAATCCATTTACACATGTGAGTACAGATTATGTGTTGCCTATCAGTCAAATTTACAAGAAAGACCCAAATCAAAATACTCTTATAGAAAGATCCATAATGTCAATTATGGTAATCAATACAGACAACATGGGAGAAATTGGTAACCCACCAAGCAGTGATGAAAGTACAAATGGTGACGTCTTCATTTCATCTGCTGAAATCCAACAAGTCTATACTTCTCCAATTAGTCCATAAGATGTTATAGCAACATCGGAGGTGAACAATGATGTCGATTTTCAATCCACTATCTCTTCTTTAATACCCAAAGTAGACCCTTCATCATCAATCGGGTCGGAAATGGAAGCTTCTTCTTCAAGATGTGTAAATCGTGACATCTCTTCAGATCATGAAAATTCTTCTTTATCATCTACTATGAAAGTAGAAACAGAATAAATAAAACATGATGAAGAAGAAGTGGAAGATCTCAGAGATGATCCTCCAGCATTTGAAGAGGGTATCTCTACCACTGTGGATGAACTCAGAGAAATAAACCTGGGTACAAAAGAAGATCCACGCCCCACTTTAATCAGTGCGACCATGACTCATTAAGAGCAAGAGATTTATATTTCTTTTCTAAATAAAAATAGAGATATATTTTCTTGGAACTATATATAAATTCCCGGGATCGATCATGATGTTGCTACTCATCATTTGGGTTTACCAGAAGAACATCGAGGATTTAAGCAAGCCGCGAGAAGAACACACCCAACATATGCTTCCAAAATGGAGGCTGAATTGGATAAGATTATCAAATATAACTTCATCAGAGAAGTTCAATATCCCAAGTGGTTGGCTAATATTGTCCCTGTAAAGAAGAAGAACGGAAGAATTAGAGTTTGCATCGATTTCATAGATCTTAATCGGCATTGTCCCAAGGATGATTTCCCAGTTCTGATTACAGAACATTTAATTGATTCAACAATGATCTATGAAGCACTTTCCATCATGGATGGATATTCAGGATATAATCAGATTTGAATGGCCCCAGAATATGAGGAATCCATAGCCTTCAGAGCCCCTCAGGGATTGTTTTGCTACACGATAATTCCTTTTGGCTTAAAGAATGCAGGTGCAACGTATCAGAGTGCCATGCATCATATCGTCAAACCCTTCTTAGGGAAGTTTGTTGAATTCTATGTAGATTATTCGGTAGTTAAATTCAAACATCATTCTAATCACTTGGCTGATTTTGAATTCATATTCCGTAAGCTTCGATAACATAATATGAAGATGAACCCCTTAAAATGTGCTTTTGGGGTAACCTCAGGTAAATTTATCAGCTTTATTGTACGGCATCGTGGTATTGAAGTCGATCCTGAGAAGACCAAGTCAATCCTGGGCATGTCACATCCTCGAAATTTGAAAAAATTAAGAGGACTTTAAGGACACTTAGCCTATATTCGGTGTTTCATCACCACTTTGGCAGGAAAAAGTTTACCCTTCACCAATTTAATGAAGAAGGGAGTCACTTACCAGTTGACTGAAGAATTTCAAGAAGTATTCAATATACTCAAGAAATACCACTTGAGTCCACCGGTTTTCATGACACCTATTGAAGGAAGGCCACCTATCCTCTACGTGATAGCTTTAGAGCGATCATTGGGTGCCTTTCTTGCTCACAAGAACGATGCTGGGAATGAAAACAACCTCTACTATCTGAGTCGAACTATGATTGAATTAGAAAACCGGTATTCAAGTATTGAGAAGTTCTTTCTAGCATTAATCTTTGCAGTTCAGATGTTGAGACACTACCTGCAACATCACGAGGTCCAATTGGTGTCTCGCAATAACCCTCTCAAATTATTCCTTAGTCGTCCAATGCTTACAAGACGTCTGGCAAAGAGGGCAGTTATTTTGCAGCAATTCAACATTCAGTATGTGTCTCAAAAGGAGATAAAGGGCCAAGATCTAGCTGATTTCCAGGCTGAACACCCTTCAATGGAAGTCACATCTTCAGATATTGAACTCCCTGATGAGGAAGTCTTCTCTATTCATGAAAGTCCTCAGGCATGGGAAATGTATTTTGATAGTGCTTCCAGAAGTCCCACAGGGAGGAAAATGGAAAATCCTAAATTCAACAATGTTGGCTTAGGAATTGTGCTCATATATCCAGAAAAGGAAGTGTTACATTATTCCTTCTTATTGTGGGAAGGTGGTACCCATAATGAAGTGGAATACCAAGCTCTTATTGCCGGCTTGGAATTAGCGCTTCAAGCACAAGTGAATCACTTAATGGTGAAAGGTGATTCAGATATGGTAATAAAACAATTGAATGGGGATTATGCCACTAGAAAAGAATAACTAATCCCTCTGTATGATTACGTCAGAGAGTTAATGGCGTAATTCCCTTTGGAACCGTGATTTTTTTATGCCCCGAGATCAAAAAATTCTCAAGTTGATGCACTGGCTAATATAGCCACAGCTCTGGCAGATCCAAATCGTGACGAGACAACCATCTGTATTGCCCACCGTCATGCAATTTCACCTTATGATTGAATCAGAATAGAGGAAATTAATGAAATTAGTCTCATTCTTGAACCGTATGGTCATACTACATGATAGATGTCACCTATCAGGGAATACCTTCAAAATGGAACACTTCCACCTGATAGAGCTGAGAAAGAACAAATCTGGTGATGTGTGGTCAATTTTACTCTTTATGATATCCCAGATCACCTAGAGAAAATTCTCTACAAACGTGGTTTTGATGGAGTTCTCTTAAGATGCATTGATGGTGAAGAGACAATGGATGTCATGAAAAAAGTGCTTGCAAGAGTCTGTGGTGCCCACCAGTCTGGACATAGACTGTCTGATCAGATTCAAAGGCTTGGAAACTTTTGGCCATCAATGATACAAGATTGTGTCGATTTCACAAAGAAGTGTCATTCATGACAAGTACACTCCATCTTCATTCATCAACCTCCAGAGTTTCGTCATATAGCTAAATACTCATGGCCATTTTCCACATGGGGAATGGATGTCGTATGAGCTTACCCTTCGGCTATGGCCAAACAGTTTATGTACATTCTTACTACTACTAATTTCATTTCCAAATGGGTAGAGGCTATACCTCTCAAGGAAGTCAATTCTAAATGCATTGTTAGCTTCATCAAGTCTAACATCATTACCATATTTGGTGTCCCTCATACCATATTGACGGACAATGGCACCAACCTCTGTTCATCCGAGGTGAAGAAGTTGTATCAAGAATATAACATCAAATCCAACCATTCATCTCGGTATCATGCAGCAGCCAATGGCCAGATAGAAACATTCAACAAGACTCTATCAAATATACTGCAAAATATGGTGGATAAATATAAGAAGTCATGGGCTAATAAACTCTTTCATGATTTATGGGCTTATCAGACTACCACCCGCACTGCAACTCGGTCAACTCCATATTCATTGGTATATAGAACGGAAGCAGTCTTGCCAATTGAAATTCAAATACCCTCGCTCAGAGTATCCATTTTTGATCAGTCGTCTACTGATGAACAATATCAAAATTGATTGATTTAATTGGAATGGTTATATGAGAAAAGATTGTGCACTTTGCACCACTTAGAAGTCTATTAGAATCGAATAGCGCAAGCTTTTAACAAAAAAATTCATCTTCGTTCATTCACTCAGGGAGAGTTGGTATTAGTTCTCAGAACTCCAATGATACCAAGATATAAACCTCCTAAACATGATCCAAAATGGGAAGGACCTTACTCAATACATAGGGTCTACTCCAATGGAGCTTATTCATTAATCTCGATGGATAGAGAACTCATCACTACTCCATCCAATGCCATATTTTTGAAGAAGTATTTTGTATAAACACAAAATAAACCATATCCATGGTCTGGTATGACCTTAAACTACACCATATCAATGGTCCGGTATGACCTTAAAATGCACTATAACCATGGTCCGGTATGACCTTAAACTGCACCATAACCATGGTCTGGTATGACCTTAAACTGTACCATATCCATGGTCCGTTATGACCCTAAACTGCACCATAACCATGGTCCGATATGAAATTAAACTGCACCATAACCATGTTCCGGTATGAACTTAAACTGCACCATAATTATGGTCTGGTATGACCTTAAACTACACCATATCAATGGTTTGGTATGACAATAAACTGCACCATAACCATGGTCTGGTATGACCTTAAACTGCACCATAACCATGATCCGGTATGACCTTAAACTTCCCCATAACCATGGTCCCGTATGACCTTAAACTACATCCATGGTCCAGTATGACCTTAAACTACATCCATGGTCCAATATGACCTTAAATTGCACAACCATCTAGCAAGACATTAAACTGCATAACCAACGGTCCATACATATGACCTTAAACTATTTGTACTTTTGTCCCACATGACGTAAAAATGTGAAAAAGTTCCCTAAATGGTCCGGTATGACCTTAAACTATTTGAAAGTCCCTTACGTCCAGCAAGACGTTAAAATGTGATGTCCTAACTACATGACGATAAACTGTATAAAAGTCCCTTACGTCCGGAAAGACGTTAAACTACACAATCATTAATGGTCCACACATATGACCTTAAACTATTTGCACTTTCATCCAACATGACGCTAAACTATGGAAAACAAAGTCCGCAATGCGTCCAACATGACGTTAAATGGTGTACTCATTTGTCCTCACTGCATGACATTAAACTGCACAGTCCCCCTTCCGTCCAACATGACGTTAAGATATATTGTCCCCATCGTCCTAACAACATGACGCTAAATTGTACAGAAAGTCCTTGATACGTCCTAAAAGACATTAAACTGTACTTTGTCCCTGCTACATGACACAAAAATTTGCAACACCAATAGTCCTTACTGCAAAACTTTAAACTGCGTAGTCCCTTTATATGTCTTACATGACATTAAACTATGCATATTTAAGGTTGTTGTTACCTCTTGTTTCTCACACCGAGTATGACTCACGTGAGCTTAGATAAAACCTCAACCATAACACTATCTCTAGGCTACTAACCATGTGTATGTACCAAAATCATTTTTTCAGTCGTTGTCCCCAAGAACAACTTGATAATTAATTCATTCTTTAATTGAACTATTCATACTTTGATCCTTGCCTTTCAGGATGGGTATGTAGGAAACCTCTCGTGGTTCAAGCCCAAAACCAATCTCTTCACATTGGTTCACCTACATCTCATATGATGTTGATTCGTGAAACCGCGCCTAGAATCAATATCTTTACATTGATTTACTTTCGTCCTTGTTATATGATGTTAAAATATACAACACTTTTTTCCAAAATGACAACAAAATACAATATTCTTTGATACCCTCACCTGATAGGGAACAATTATTTACATTGATTTTTCAATCATGATTCATTTTAAAGACTACGTGCATACATGACAATTCCCAAACCTTTTATCTTGGGTTAAACCATCATTGTACTAAATTACCCTTTCACCCTTCAAATGTACGAACCAAATTTGTACATAGGGTATTTCTTGGATTGTGTGGGCTTGATTACTATCCTTATGGGATACGTAGGAACATTCGTGTGTCCCTCGAATCCAGTCCCATGTCTTTGGGCCTAACCCCAAATTCCACTTTCAGTCCCTTGGCTAAAACGTCCCCATGAAAACACACACTATGTATTTAATTTAATGGTCCAAGATCTATGACCCTAAACTAAGATCTCAAATCCTTTTGTCCCAAATGATGTTAAACAGTAGTTTATGAACTACGTATGGATTGATTCCCATCCTTTTGGGAAACATAGTGAAGTCCAACATTTCCAGTTAGGACCCAGCCACAACATGATTATGGTTAGCATTGAACTGTGTGTCTCAATATACATTGAACAATTCCCATCTTTATGTGTCATAATCCTAACCTTAAATATTATCGGATATTCATAACCCTTTTCATGTCTTCGATTCACAAAAATGTCAAACTTATGAGAATTATTTTTCCTGACTATGCAGCACGTTCCCTTAGGTGGATTTGCATAAACAGTCTACAAAACGGGCTTATTAGCCAAAAGATAATATTTTATTTAACTATGCAGCCAATGCCCTTAGGTGGCCCTACATAATTCAACCCCCTAAAGGGTTTGTTAAATAATGGTAACTTCATTCTTGGGAATAAAGCCTCTTTTCCATTATTGGTCTTAAATGGCATTATATAGGGCTCCTTAAAAAATATCCATCCTTAACATATTTGTCCCATATCCATTTTAATGATCTGAAAAGTATTCAAGTCTATGGTTTAGATTCTACGTCCCTACATTTGGGTTAGACCTTCGTAGGAGTGATATCTATTCAGTTCTTCGATAATATTGTTTTGAAATATCTTCTCCATATTCACGTACCTCATTCCATACAGCAAACTCTATACTGTGGAAATTTTGAATCTCTGTAAAATTTCACTGGCTTTTCGCACTAGGAAAGTAAATTTCTTAGAGTTCATTTTCCTGACTATGCAGCACATCCCCATAGGCGGCCTTGCATAAACAGTCTACATAACAGACTTTTTATCCAAAATATACTATTTTATTTAACTATGCAGCCAATTCCCTTAGGTTTCCCTGCATAATTCAACCCCTAATGGGTTTGTTAAATAATGGTAACTTCATTCATGGGAACAACTTATTCTAATGCCTTTTAGCTCTTTTTCATATCATTCCTCGGATTAAAATATTCTTAAGTTGTAGTTTACATATTTTTCCCTCATACTTGAGTATGGTACTATGTTTTCAGATGAATTTTCAAGGAATTGAGTCAATTGTAATTCATTCAGTCAAAGCTATTTCGACAATAAACAAAAGCCTTTTTTATTTTCGACGTGCATGACTTTAAACTGCCCTCAAAAGACAGGGGAACTCTGAATAAAAGTCATGTTCCAGCTCACTAAACATACATTTTGTATGATTTAGGTAATATTGAGCAATTAAGAGATTCAATGTTTGTAGGGTTATTTATATTAATCCTAGTAAAAATAAATCTATGCTTACTAGGCCCATTGGCATAAGTAAATTTAATGAATGTAGAAAAAGAGAATGCAAGTACAAATGAGTGAATATGAAAGTGTTTTTCCTTGATACACAGGAGATGGAAGGACATCCACAGACTGTAGTCTCTTATCTTTTTCAAGAATTACAAGAGGCTTTCAACATAACTCTTCATTTGATTTACGACATCCCAAGCTTCATCAGCAACCACCTGTAATTCATTCATTCAATTAGATACAAGAATTGATACAGTGATACCAGCTCTTCTTGGAACAATTGTAAAAGGATGTTCTTGAGTGCGGTTTGAGAAAATTTTCTACTGATCAAACAGTGAATCTGTTTCTGTCAAAGAGACTTGGAAGATGGATACATTGATTTGAGAATGGAACATTGGAAGTAAAGAGCCATTTGGAGAGAGTAATATTTTCATATATTGCTCTAATACCATATTTTTCTTCTCTCCACCAACCAGAAGTGGAAAACATTTCATCCCTTGGGTTTTCCATTTTTATATCTACAAGGAAATGTCATGGAATGAAAATTTGAAAGTTCACACCATTGTTGTTTCTCTTAATGCACAGCATAATCGAATTAGAGGAGTAGTAGTGCAGCTGCATTTCAGGTGTATAGTTCTTTTCATTTAGAACATTGACTCCATGAAAATGACCATGACCACACAAAGAAAGATATATGCTCTGTGGGAAATTAAGATGATATTTCTTCAAGTACGTAGCCAAATCTGGGAGAGTGTTGTTGCAGATATCATAGTAATCATGGCCAACAATGTTTATCATGTCATCAGTCAGTTTTCTTTCCACTTCATCAGCCATTCCAATTCCCTTGGGATCCATTGAACTTGCACAAAAGTTGAATAAACTAACTCTTAAATGGGTTTATTTTTCATAAAATTTGTGAAGGAATTAAGAAAAATGGCTAAGTCATTAAGGCGCGCAAGTCTAAACTTGGCTTGAAAGTATGGATGTTCCGTGAAATTATTTGATGCGCAAGTATCACCGTGAAGGTCCATACACCTTGACAGTAGCGCGACATCAAGGAAACAGTGGGAAACAGAGCATCTTGGGTGGCAAATACAACTTGCGTGGTGAGAGATCGAGAGTTTCAAATCCATATGATTGTACAGAAGTGAGGCCCACTATTTATAGACAAGGTTGTAACCCTGTGCACCATAACCTGTGCGTCCAAAGGCCCTACCCTGCGCACCAAATCTTGCGCGTCCAAAGGCCCTACCCTGCGCGACAAATCTTGCGCGTCCGAAGCTCATTTGCACGCCAGACCTTGCGCGCCCCAATTTCCTTTTGATTCTCATTTTCCTCAGAGTCAAATTCTCATTTCTTTCGGATCCAACTCTAAGGGGGGACTTTTGTTGACACTCATTTTCATCACATAGTCTAAAATAATGGAAAGGGAAATGACTTAGAAAAAATTGATTCATACTTTGAAGAAAACATAAAAAATCGATAAAGGCATGAAAAAAGCTTCAAAAGCACATGTGATGCGCAAGATTCATCACTATCACCCAAGTCCACTTGCGCGACGCCTAATGATCACTCAAGTGGCTTCCACGCCCTAAACAATAACTGCCCGGGTCTTCTTCAGCCTATATATAGACCCTGTGGGCCCCCCATTTGGGGAGGAATTGTTTTCCAGAATCTCAGATTTAAGCTCCCGGCACCCTAGTCTCTTCTCAAAGCTTCCGAAACACTTCTAAGGTAATTTCATACCTAGAACGGATGATCTAAAGAGGAGGAGGAAGGCCTAAGTGTTGAAACACATCAACACATGCACACCTGAGTGGAGATCCCTCATTAGAAATGGGCACACTTGCACGCCGCCTTACTCCTTCAATAGAACATGCACTCCTCCCTTCTGGAAGAACTTTAAAAGGATTATAAAGTCATTGATCAAAGGATTGCTCAAGTATACCCCGCTGGTTAACAATAACGCAAGTACCCATGCGTCGTGCAGGTAAACCTGTGCGACCAGACTTGTGCGCCCACGCAATACGTGCGCGACTCTTTGGACTTTCACGCCCTTACCTTTATTGGGTGCCATTCTTGCTCATTTCACCCCTCTTAAGCCATTCCAACTCTCCTATTCAAGATTCAGTCTTCAAGAAATTCTTCACAACCATTTATGGCATGATTTCTTGATCTGAATTCCTTATCTGAAAGGAATTATCTAGAATATCTATCAAAACCTATTGATTAACACATCATTATGTCACTAAATATTGAGATTTCATTCATTCAACCTCATCCTTTAATGATGAGAGAACCCTAATCTGGGCATCCTCCTCAGGAGTAAGCCACACATCCTCATTAACCTCGACCTCCTGCTCAAGAGTAATCCCCAGTCGAAGTTCTCAAATTTGGGCATCCTCCTCTGGAGTAATCCCCAATAATAATTCAAAGTTCCCTCCTTATTTCTGGGTTCCCTTTTTCAGGGATAAATCCCAAATTAAGAGTATAGTTCTCCATAAAACACATATACCTTTTATGGACCCTGTTCACCTGGGCATCCTTTTTTAGGAGTAAGCCACAATCATAAATATGGGCATCCTCTTCAGGAGTAAGCCCCAAGTCACTTAATTTTTTCAAGTCTCTTAACCTAGGCCTCCTTTTTAGGAGTAATCCCCAGTCATAATTTCTCTTAACCAGTCCTAATTTACCTTTGATCTGGGATTCCTTCTCAGGAGTAAAAACCTAATCATAAATCCTATCCTAATTTGGGCCTCCTTTTCAGGTGCAAGCCCCAAGTTAGAGTATTCAAATCTCCATGAAGCACATATACCTTTGTGGACCCTGTTCCTGGATTTCTCCCCTAATGTAAATCAAAATCCTCATTTATCTGGGCAGTCATACATACATAATTCCCACCTTATTTCTTATGATTACATATTTCAAGGAATAATTGTATGATTTTTTTACAAATACCTCTTGTTTCTCACACCGAGCATGACTCACGTGAGCATAGAGTGTAAAAGTAATTATCACATCCTTCATTGAGTCATCAATCATAAACATCATACTCCATTTCTCAAACTATATGGGTTCTGAATCCTTTTTTAATCAAAGGATACATTGGTAGCCCATCAGCGGGATCGATCCCAACTCAGAAATAATCCATGTCCTTCTGAAAGACAATAAACTTCAAGTGCCTCACTGAGTGTCTTTAAAATCATCATGGTCATCATAATGACCAAGAGAATTCTATATAAATGTGTCGAAGGATACCATTGATCAAGAATCTCTAAATAAATACGGATGATTCTCTATCGATGAAGAACCTCGAATACATATAAAAGATTCTCCATATTTCCTACATATATAATCATTGATTGTCAGATCTGAAGGAAATCTCATTTTATACTTGGTAATGTAATAAGGATTCACTAACATAACCTAAATCTATAAAGAGAGTCCCAGAGTAGACAAAAATTCCCCTCAAAAAGGTGTGATGAGTCCGACCTCCCATCTTCTCGACCAATGAAAATTCATAAGCCTCATCAGTCCACAAACTAATGAGTGCCTACCTTTGGAATGTATGTCCAAATGGATGTGGAATCATTGGATGTTTCCGATTCTATGAACAAACCTGTTAGAAACTGATTGGAATGTTTGAACCTCCCATCAAGGAGTTCAGCCCCGAATTCCGAGGGAAACAATGGTAATTTATAAATAATAATTCAAGGGTCATCAAACATATATTTAATGCATTGTCTATGAAATAAGAAGAAAGAATCCAATACCAGAAGATAGATTCATTAAATTATTTTCAAAATAAAAAATATCTCTATCACTTGATGTGGTGGACCTATGTGAAGTGGAAAGAATCTAATTACTATGTAATTCTTTGAAAAATTGTCTTTTAAATTTAAAATTATAAATTTCTTTCAAATAATTCACTATTTTAATGGGAAAATGACTTAGGAAGATTAGGAAATAAGTATATAAGGACATAGAAATAATCAATTTTAAATTATCTTGGTCAGATTGAGTATTTTTAATCATTTTTTGAGGGGCCAAAACAAATTCAAGAAGGCTACAAATTTATAAACACATGTCTAGAATACTCCATTTTAGTATTTATATCAACAATCATGGAAGAAAAAAAGTCAAACTAATTAGAGATAAGGGTATTCATCAAAAGTTATTTTTTATAAATTTATGGAAATTTATATAATTGTGTTCAAAAAAACTTGTATTTAATGAAAAATTATAATATTCATGCAATTTAGTGTAGGGATACTAATTTAAAATGCTTTATTGGACTAAAAATTGATTCATTCATGATATAAATTATTATAACTAAGTGATATATCATATAAATTGGAAGGTAATACATAATAGTGTATTAATGGGAAAAACTAAAATTACTACTAGAATAGTTAAAGTGAATGAGTTGATCCTGGCATGTAATGGGAAAATTGAAGCTTAACATTCAGGGAACGATGAAAGAATAAAAAGCATATTTATATCCAATAAGGACCACATTAAATACATTAGGGTTACATATTATTGGATTTAATAATGGAAATATTTTCAAAACACTCAAACATGCCAATATAATTTTTAATTTCAAGACGATCATTTCAAATGAAAAAATAGTGTGAGTAAAAAATAATTAATTAATAAAAATATTGAATTCCATCCAAAGGAATGTTCCATTTTACTCAAATCAGGGATTGATAATTATCTTTATTCAACTAGTTTATACGAATATAAAAATGAATTTCTAATTGATGAAAATGGAGATGTAATTTTCAGATGATAGTAAACTACCATTGTGGGAGAAAATAAAGAATAAGGGGATAAAAACTATAACAGAAACAACCAGTTGGAATCGAAATTTATATTGTATAGATTCATATTTAAAAAGTAAAAAATGAAGATATAATGATGTGGAAATCACTAGGGATGAATAAGAAATTTTCAAAACATTTAACCAACACCTGTAATAGAAAACTATATTTAACTAAGAATTATATAGGTCTTTGGAAGAACATTTATATCATCAAAATTAGAAAAAATATATTATCTAAATAGGAATTTAATGCCATTGGAAAGAGAATATAATGTGTTTCCAAAATAATTTGAATATTCTAGAAATGGAAAAATATATATAATTTTATAATGGAATCATAAACTAAATAAGGGATGGTTTAAATGTAAAATACCCCATCAAAGTATGAGAATCACATGAAGCAATTAGAATTAAAGATGGAGAGATAGTGAGGAAAATATAAATCGTTAAATAATATTTATATGTGGAGTGTTTCAAGAAAAATATGATAGATTATTAAAAACTCGGAATACAAAGGAAAAAAGAAGAAGATTAACCAAATGGGTTCCTTCTTATAAATCAACATTTTCATTAGGACAATGGTTGGCCATAACGAAGACATATTGATGACATAAATACTTATTCTTCAAGTGAGGAAACCTAATTATAATATTTTTATTTACTTTTCTAACATTAATATTTCTTTCTCAATAAAGGTCTATATCCATTCTATTTTGATAATTAATTTTGAATAAGATCAATAGAAAAGAAGGAAATATTGGCTACAAATGGTAATCACACATACACACTACCTAGGAAATGATTCATAATATAATGGGAGAGTTCAATTTTATAATTAATCTCTTTTAAAATATGATTAGAATCATTTTTTATATCATAATATTCATCTCTTTGGTTATCAACTCATTGAGGATATAATCAATAGAAATTTTTGTGAGGATGGGAATGTGTTAAAAATTTTGTATACATAGAATGAATAGATTGAGTAAAATATATTCATAATGAACAAGAAAGAAAATTTACATTGAAAATATTTATTACCTAGTTTATAGACCATGATAATTGGGGGTTAATAATTGGTAATTTAGGTGAATGGAAATTTCACTTCCATTTTTTGGATTAATAAACTAAACCTTGTGTGAAATTATTTTATATATAAAATTAGAATTTAAAATTTTCCCCCTAAATAATGTATATAATTAATTTTAAATATAGTAGCTTGATTATGTGTGATTTATACTATTGAAATATATTGGTATAAATGAGTGTGAAAAAATTTAAATTTATCAATAATAGTAAGATAATATTAGATAAGACCACTGAATCCTGTATCTATTTTATGAGCATTACAATGAGACTTAAGGGATTCATACTATATAGGATTTGGTTATTCTAAATTATTCCTAGTATATCCTAAAATACATTCCTTAGAAATCATATATCTATGTAGAAACATAGTCTGTAAAATGTAAATTGTTATTTGGATGGATGAAGTTGAAATTGAATATCTAACTCATACGAGGAATATAAAAATGAAGTGATCCAATTTTTGCATTGTGATGAATCATCGGTGAGGGAAAATTATGATTTAGGATGATGTTCTCGATTTAGAGGGATTTTAAAATGGGATTCACATAAATATTTGAATTCAAATAATTCCATGGAAACAATCAATCATTGAGTGAGGCCCAATCATGGGAGGATAGGAATTTTTGGTATGATTATTTATAGTGATGAATTATATAAGGAAACGTATTACTCATTTGTGGGATAATGTGTTTGTCATATATTTTCATTTATTAAAGGAGATATATACTAACTAATTTTTGTTAATAATGAGAAATATGAATAAACATTTAGTGGGGAATAAAAAAGTGGATACCTAGAGAATATCCCAGAATAATGACATCACCATTGGGAGGAAGAGACATGGTACTAGAGAATTCTATGAGAGAATCATTGTGAGATTCCATGGAAGACATTAAATAATCCATTTAGTTATCTTCATTCCACGTGTAGAGAATTTCAATGTCATTGGACATGAGGACCTTGCAACATCTGATCAAATAATTGATCTTCCTTGGGAAATGAGAGAGGCATTTGATAGAAATATAAATTATCTTGGAATCAGTCTTTGGTGATGACAAGGGAATATTTTTGGTGTGGCATATGTCAAGAACTTGCATAATGGCCTTCCATATTGTCGTGAGAGCATTACAATTATTGTGAAATCCATTGAATGAAAAGAGGACTGAACCTGAAGCATCATAGAACAAACCCCCCATGCATGAAACCTTTGCTGAAGGAACTATCGATGTTGATTTTGAGTCCCCTAGATGGGGGATTCCACTTCACCCAATGTCCACCCGATTGAGGAGATGTAGTATTATAGTGGTGACTAATACCCAAATATCATCGGATGGAGGGTGGGATATATTTTGATTTCATAAGGAGAGTAATGGTCATGATGAGCCATCTAGCTTTCGCACCCAAGGTCTGACCAGTCCAAGAGGATTCATTATGGAAGGATTGATTCTTATCTTCCCAGATGCACCAGCATCCAGCATCCATAAGAATTTCCCTACCACATTCCCCTTTTTATTACTGTTGTTTCTGGTGAACCATCTTTAGATTAATACATTCATCATTCCCACCTCCACCACCGAGAATCCAGATAAATCACCCATCGCTTCCTCTAGTATCCTTTCCCAATAACTATAAAATAAGGGATACAATGTCTTTTCCTCATTATTCACCACATAACAAGAGCATTTAGAATATAATTGGATTTCATTTCACTTAAATACAACGTTAAACATGATTTATTGTTCAGAATCCTCAAAATGACAAAATTGTATTTTTTAGTGATAATTTTTCACCAAAGAAAATTACCCCACTCGTCTCTACCATGATGGAGTCATGTCGCCTCTATTTAAGCCATCACGGTGAAGGACCCAGATAAAGAACCCACGAAAAAACAAACATCAAGTATGTACTCAATTTTAATAATCCTGTAGATCTCTTGTTGGGATGAATTTTGAATTGCATATATAAAGGAGGGACGAAGAAAATATTCATTGAAAGTGAGTTGTGGAGTTGGACACCTAGGGTATCCCCGAACCTGGCCTACCCAATTAAGGTCCAATAAATTAATCTTTCTATATCCTATGATGTATAGGGGGAGACGCTGTATGGATGGCATGTGCCGCTGGAAATTCATCAAAAGAGAAGAAGGATGACTACTGAAAAAGTTAAGTGTTTTTTCCATACCATATCATAATGAATTTAATCTATAGTGTATGTACAGAGATCATAACCCATTCCATATTCCCCTAGGGGTAGTATATTTCTTCATTCCAATTCTCCACATTAATACATCCCTCATCTATCAGTGTGGCTAATCTGGGCCAGGAGGCCAAGTGAAACCTCCCCTTTCCTTTAACATAAAAAAATAAGGGAGAAGAAGAAATTTTCAATATATTTAATAATATTATTTAGCACCATGGGAACCTATAGGATGTGAATAGGGATCGAGGATAAAATTCAATTAACAATAGTGATTCTCCCACCAAAGGAGAGGAAGATATTTTTCGAATTGGTGATACGATAGGTATTGAGTTGACAAACCCCTCATAGTCCATAATAATAATTCTTCCTTGTGCAAGAGGGGGACCTAGATATTCCATTGGAATGATTTCTTTTGTGAATTCACATTCTGGATACAATTTTCTGCTTGCAGCGGTTCAAAAAGATGAATAAATGAAAACCCAACTTCTATCATGGTTGATGATTTTTCCACTCCATTTTGAGTAAGAATCCATAGATTGAATTAATCCTATTACAGGTTCACAATACCCATTTAAAAGTAATATTATTTCATCTATAGAAAGAGGAAGTGAAACCCCCCTCGAGAAACCACTCTAATTATAGGGCCTGATTACAGCAACCAGCATGGGAGAATTAATATACCTGCTGAGTGTTGGTTCTATGCACAACAAAATCACATTGGTTGGTGAACCCAACTATAATTTTTGTTGTTAACAATGATCAATCTGAGATCTTCCTTGATAATAAAATTCCAAATCATATAAATAGAAAAAATAATGAAAGAAACGAATGGTGTCCTGGAACAATAGACAAGATCATCATATGTTGGTTATAATTAATTTAATAAATAGACATCAATTACCTTGATGAAATTCTCTCTCTGTTAATGTTTTAGGTCATGATCCAGTGTGAACTATTGTTTCTTCGTAGAATCCATGTGTAGGATTCCTATAGAGGTGATCCACTGATGCTCCACGTATCTTTGGACGTCGTGGAAGGGATCTCCGAGTGCTCTCCATGATCCGGTGGAGGAGGATATCTATCATAGATTGAGTGCGTTCATGGAAGAAAATAATTCTCTCTTGGATTAAGATCCTTCTCTAGATCCATTTCTCACAACCACAAAAAATGGATCATCTAATTTGAATTATATAATTGGGATTTTAATTACTCAAAATAATAATATGAATTAATTATCCGAAAGCATTTATTCATTTCATTTAATTCTTAGTAAGACCCCATGTCATATATTAACAGTTGACTGTTATTATTACTTGACATCAACCTAGTGAATTACACCAAATATTATTTAATTAAATAAATATTATAATTTCTCTCAAATCCCAAGAAAAATTACACAGATTTTATATTAATATACACAATGTGTACTTTTGTTTTTACATTTTCTATATTTTCTCCCCCGCATTTATTAGACCTTGAATAACGTCTTTTTATTTATCAAATAAATATCACTACATTACTCGCTAATAGATATATTAATTTCTCCGCAATATATTCTCTCCAATAAATTGGGTTAAAATAAATGTGATCAGGCATCCTTGAATAATTATTAAACTGCAACCAAGAATAATATTTATTCAACCTGTAAATTTAATTTTTAACTTGCATAAAAGGACACACGTAATCTGTGACCCTCTTCGACTCTTTCTGATAGGAATTAGGTGGATCCTACCTAATGTCTATGGTTAGCATCTAGAAACACGTCAAGCCATTCATAGAGAAATAAGTTAATGCTATAATGATTTTTCACCTCCTACGAACACTTACTATGTAATGTAATCCCTTTTTCTCGATGTCTCAAATCAACTGGGTTGCATGCTAGTTCCATCAACACATGTGCTCAATTAATCAATCTTTGAATTTTCATTGAACTCACCCATTCCTTACCATGGACATGGATTTATTTAGGATATATCAATTCCATAAAAGGGACTGAGATATCTACATCTGTTATGGAACATAAGGGACAAATCTTTTCTCACATTATCGATTAATGCAGTATCACTCCTGACACCCCAACATATCCTACCTCGCTGCGACCAATGCGTCGTCATAGTTTTTGTCAACACATATAAGTGTGTGATTTGTAATAACCATTAATACTAATCTTAAAGTCTAAGGACCAATACACACAACTTTAGATATAAACATCCAATAACACTTTTAAATGTGGATTTCCTTCTGGCGGGTCTCGTCCTCATAATATCCTCCTGGATATTACCAAGGGTGCACACCTGGAGAAGATGCCTCAATGTTTTATGGGTCCTCGCCCCTAATGGCATGTATTATGTGTGTCTCTAAAATAATATCATCTGGCCATGTAGCATATTTTAAAGAATAGTGTTATGGGTCTTTTGGGATCTTATCATAGCAGGGATCTACTATGAACATTAATGAAAAAACATACCTTTGGACATTGTCACATGCATTGTTGCACAGAAGACCAATCAAGAAGTGATAATGTATTTATAAATGAATAAATTAAAAAGTATTTGGTTCTAGGACACCAACTCCAAGAGACTCGCACATGGACTACATCTAAATGCCAACAACCATTAACCCGATATCTCTCTCGTGATATTCATTCTTCTGTTGAGATATGCCATTAGTCATAGGGTCCACCATTTTCTCTTCTGTGGACACAATAATCACTAAAACTTCACCCCTTTGATAGAAATCCCATAAAAGGTGATACTTTCAGATTATGTGTATTTTTTGTTGATGTGACTATGTTTGTTTTATAAGAGTCACTGCTACAATATTAACAAAATATAATGAGATATGTTATTTAGTACTAGGACCACATCATGATCTTGGAAAAAGATCTTAATCCATAGAGCTTCCTCTATTGCATCAGAAGCCACTATATATTCGGACTCTTCTATAGAATCAACGAAAATCAGTTTCTTTGAACTCTTCCAGCTCAAAACTCCTCAATTGAGAAAGAAAACATATCCAGATTGCGACATCAGATCATTTTGATCTGTATAAAAACATGCATCATTGTACCCTCTGATTACAAGCTCCTTGTCTCCTCCATACAATAGGAACATATCCATAGTTCTTCTCAAATAATTATAGATCGTCTTAATAGTATTCCATTTTTGTTCCCCAGGATCTGATTGATATCGGCCTACCATGCTCAGTGCATAGGAAACCTCAAGCGAGGTAAAAAACATCACTTAAATGATGGATCCTATAGCTGAAGCATATGGGATCATACTCATTATATCATTCTATTATTGTTTCTGAAGACACATTTTCATAAAAAGATGTAGGTTATGTGACACTTGAAAAATTCCCTCTTAGATTATTCCATACAAAATCTATTAATTATCTGGTCAATATATCTACCCGGACATAGTCCAAGAAGCCTCTTGTATCTATCGAGAATGATATTGATCCCTAGAATGTGGGTTGCTTCACCCAAGTCGTTCATAGTGAAAAACATGATCAAATAGTCTTTAACAGACTGTATAAATGATATATCATTTTCAATAAGAAATATGTCATCAACATATACTACTAGGATAACAACTACATTCCCATTAAACCGCTTATAAACACATGGCTCACATTCGTTCTTAATGAATCAAAATTCATTTATGGAATTATCAAATAAAATGTTCCATGAACATGATTCTTTCTTTAATACATAAAATGATTTCTGAAACATGGAAACCCATTTGGATCCTCTTAGGGTCACAAACCCTTCTAGTTGTGTCATGTAGACATCCTCCTAATGGATCCTATTAAGGAATGGTGTTTTGAAATCCATTTTCCAAATCTCATAGTCATGGTAAGATTTTATGGAAAGTATGATTCTAATGGATTTAATCATGTAAACTAGAAAGAATATTTCATCAAATCCAATTCATTGATGCTGTCTAAATCCTTTATCCATTAACCTCAGTTATAGGTTTTAACATGACCTTCCATTTCTAGCATTATCTTGAATACCCATTTCCATCCAATAGGATTTAAATCATTTGGATCATCGACTAGAACCTAGACTTGGTTATGATACATGGAATCCATCTCAGAATTCATAGCTTCTAGAAATCTTGCAGCTTCTGATCTTTCTACTACTTCCTTGTAGGAGATAGGTTCATCACTTTCCAATAATAATGAATCACCATCCACAGTTACTAGGAAATCAAATCTCTCTGGTTATCTTACCTCTCTTTATCTCCAACGTAGTACTTGGGTTTTTGGGACCTTTTCCATGGGGACCTATGGAACCTCATCCTGTTCCAACTCATATGTATCCAGAGCATCAAAAAATTCAAAGTCAATCTTGCTCCCACTATCCTTTTTGAGGATGTGATCCCTCTCAAGAGAGACAGATTTTCTGGCGATAGTCAATTTCTAGTTTGAAGGGGTATATAGGTAATATCATTTCGTTTCCTTGGGATACCATATAAAGATAAACCTTGTGCCCTAGGGTGGTGGTTTATTTCCTGGGAATGCCTTAAAAAATTCCTCGCATCCCCATAAATGTTTGTGTGACAGAATGGGTTTCTTTCCATTTCATATCTTAGAGGGAATTCCATTTTTCACCTTAGTGGGTACTCAGTTTAATGTGTATGCTTCAGTTGGTAATGAAAATCCCCAAAAGCATAATGTAAGGTCTACATGACTCATCATTGAACTCACCATGTCCAACAAGGTGTATTTCCTCCTTTCATTAACATCATTCCACTATGGTGTATAAGGAGGAGTGAGATGAGATAGAATCCAAGACTCCAGTAGAAGATCAACGAACTCTTGGTTAATATATTCTCCACCTCAATCCGATCAAAGCTTCTTTATCTTCTTACCAAGATTATTCTCTTCTTCAATCATGAATTCCTTAAATTTCTCTAAGGATTTTAACTTATACCTCATTAAGAAGATATATCTATATCTACTTAAATCATCAGTAAAATGAATGAAGTAAGAATATCTACATCTATATTATACATGAAATGGTCCACACACATCCTTTTGCACCAATCCTAGAAGATATTTGGCCCTTTCACCATGTCCACCAAAAGTTGGCATGGTCATTTAACAGTGTAAACATGAATGACATCTATCAAGTGATTTTAGCATAGTAGAGTCTAAATAGCCATCCTGGAATAACTTTTTCAAGTGCTTCTCTTTTACATGACCAAGATGGGGATTCCACAACTGGGTGTTGTATACGTCATGTGAATTTGTTTCATTATTGATTTCCAACACTTTCTTTCCTAATATAATACATTAATACCGTTATTTAAATGTTCCATACCATTACATAATTTTTTTATATAAAAAACAACCCTTATTTCCAAAATTGAAAATAAAACCATCTATATTTATACATGATAGAGAAATTATGTTCTTGGTAACACTAGGCACCTAATTACAGTTATGTCAAACCCAAAGCATCCCAGTTGGTAATGAGAGATGGTAATCACAAATGGCTAATGCAGCCATCCTCACACCATTGGAATCTCGAAGATCCACCTCTCCTTAGGCAAACATTCTAAATCAAGGTGGTTCAAACATTTTAATATAGATGTGAGCCCAAAAAACATTATCTAAAAGACAATATGTACAAATAGAAAGATTTAAATTGATAATGAATGCACCATTAGATTCCCCATGCGTCTGGGTGCAGTTCCTCTTCTAATGGCTTGACTTTCCACATGTAAAACACACCACCTCCCATTACATGCCCTACCTCTGGATCTTCCCCTTCTTGGAGGTACAATGATCAGGGGCATTAGACCATTTATGAATCCATTGTCCACTTTCCTTGTCCTTCCGTTTCTTATTCACCACACGGATTGTGGGTTTGTCATGCCTCATATCCTTATCTACCTAGAGAATTAAGGTTAGATGATTCAATAGACCATTCTAATTATTTCTCATGTTATAGTTGACAATAAATCTAGTGAAGGTCTTGAGTCGTGATGATAGGATGAGATATTTATGCAACTCATCCAGGAACATAATCTCTAAGATTTCCAAGCATTCAATGTATCCAATAAGCATGATTACAAGAGGCCTAGATGGAGCAGACTCTCCATTCATAGTTGTAAAAAATGTTTTGGAGATCTCATATCTCTCCTATTTCGCCTTCTCTTTATATATATCCCTAAGGTGAGACATCATGTTATATGTTTCCAAGTTTTCATGTTGCTTCAAGAACTCATTAGACATGGCCTATAGCATGAAACATTAGACATATGTGGCATCATTCAAGTGATTCATGAAGAGAGATAGTTCCCCACCAATGGCCTCTTTCCTAGGTGCAACTAAAACATGCTCCTACAACAAATGCAATTTCCTCTCGTTGTGAAAAATGACATGTAAACGCTTCTTCCATTCATGGAAATTGGTGTCAGTGATAAGGTTTCCCATATCGACTGTGGTTCACAATGATATGTCTGAAGTCATTTTTCTTGTAATTTATAAATATTAATATGACCAAAGTTTTGGTACCTTATCATGATAAAACTCAGACAAATAAATAATTTAATACTTATTAGCTTCACACTATTTTCTTGAAATCCAATAGCCCTCATCATTGACGTCAAAATATTTTGTTGTCTGAATATTCTAGTGGGAAGGATCCATATTTCCATTTTAATTACCCCAACTAGGGTTGGTCATGTAACTTGAATGGTTTTAGGTAGGCATTCAAAATGCCAACTGCATTAACTCGCATCTCCTTGATCCGCTGAGTGGACTCCCCAATCCTGAAATCCTTTTATTTTTGATTCCCTCAACCATTGCATCTTGGTCACTCTATGTTTTATTGTGGTAGTCAACACTTGATGTGAACCAAGTCATGTAAACCCAAAAACATGAATTATAATTTACTGATAATTGAAATCTCCCCGACAAGTGTTGGTCAAGCACTTTGAACTACGGTTCGATTCTAACCAAGATTACGGAAGGCTATTCTGACTTAATATTTTCTTTTAGGGATTTTGTCCTTATATGTAAATTTACATTTTATTATATTTTATTACATTCATATTAATATTAAGTGGGCTATACATATGTGACTAACCATGTCTATTATAATATTTATGTATAAGCAGGTCTTATTTTAGTGTCATCCTACCTGCTTTGTTAATTCATTAATTTTGTGATCATGACAACACACCCACAGTAAATAAACCAAGCAACTAAAAAAAATAAAAATAATGGTATGATCATAAGTTTTTTCTATTGGTTAATATATATAGTGGTTGATAAACTAACCCAAGGCCTAGGAGAGAAACACCATGAATAGTTCGGGATCGTGTTTACAGATTTCCACTTATCCACCTTTGTATCTCATTGGATTAGTTTTAGCTTGACTCATAACATTAGTCGCCCCCACTAGAATGGGATCTCCATCCATTAAATATGATTTTATCTCACTCGTAGGTGAGGGGTAAAATGGGGTTTTAAATAAAAGAAACCTTAGGCACATAAGCCCTACATATTAATTATAAGAAGGCTCACATGCCAAAAAATTTAATTTAAATAAATAAATTAAATGAAACCATACGCATTCAAAGGTCTTGGTCTAGATCAAGATCATCCATACATGCAACAATATTTACGCATAAATAAAACTAGAATTCAATTCATTAATATTTCTAGTTTAAGATAAATCATGTTTGAATCAATTAATTTTCATTAATTAATCAATCCTTTTATTTTAAACCATGTTTCTGAATTTCTTAGAAATTACCATCCCTCATAATTTTAAATAAATAAATTCATTTAAAATAATCTTTTTATGGAACTTGTACCTCATATGCCACCCGGTTAATTCACGTTGATAACTACCCAATGAGTATAAACGAATATTTTGCAGATGTTAAATTAAACACACACACACACATATATATATATAAAACACCTATCCTATGTTGTGCCTTAGGTTTATGCCCACACTATGGTACATGTCTCAAGGGTTTTTATAATATAATAATACATTTTAATATATATGTTTAATTTGGATGAGTACACGACGTGTAGTTCCAACTACAAGGAGTGTACTTATGTTCACCATCCACCAGAATTACATGCACGGGGACATGACATGTAGATGTACTTTAGAAATATTCAGAGTACACGACGCGTTCAGTGAGACACACACCGCGTAGTATACACGTTACACTATTACCATCCAGGCAATCTGTGTATGAGATACATAGTCCAACATTACCCCAAAGGGACTACATGCCGTGTTTAGTGGTCCACATCATGTGTAATCCGAAAACTGTGTGTCACCTATTCCTATTCAACACATGGAGTATTAAAGACTTAGATAGAATTCAATGAAACAACCTGGTTTGGAAGATCGTCCCAGTGAATGGAACCTATTCAACACAATGTGTACTTATGAATACACACTATTTGTTCTAGTTTTATATGACCAAGAAGCTTTGGAAACTCTAGATGGGATCCTCTATTTTATTTTAATCAAAATTAATAGAAAATCATTTTTGTTAGGTGAATGTGAAATGAAAGAGGAGGAATATATCTTAAGATTTATATTTATAGAATGTTTAAATAAAATTTAAACAACTAAATTGTTAAATGTGTAAATCACAAATAAAAAACAAAATAATTATAATCAATGATATCACCCCTTTAATACCACTTATTGGTTCCGGCCACAGTGGAATTGTATTGGTGGTTGATCCCAACATTAATTGCTTCCATTAATAACAATCAATACGAGATTCATCACTATAATAAAATTCCATATTTTCAAAATAGAATGAAGAACAAAATAAAATAAGGGAGTCTAGGTACCATATAGATGATCATAATATGTTGGTTATAAATAATTTAATTAGAAGACATGAATTACCTTGATGGAATTCTCTCTCTATTGATGTTTACAGTCATGATCCGATGTGATCCGTCATTGTGTCATAGAATCCAAGTGTATGATTCCCCTAACAGAGATCCACATGTGATCCATGTATCGCTAGATTTCCTTGAAGTGAGCTTTAGGTGCTAGCACGGAAGAGACTTTTCTTGCGATGTACACCTTCTATCGCCTTGATATATGCTTTCAAAGTGCTATCCTTGATCTGATGAATGAGGATCTCTCTCATAGCATGAGAGTGTTCTTTGAAGAAAATAATTCTCTCCTACCTTGAGAAATTTTTAAATATCTGTTGTGAAAGAACACCAAAAATGGCTAGGCTAATTATAATTATATTTTTGAGATTATAATTACTTTGAATAATAAAATGAAATAATTACCCAAAAGCATTTATTTATTTCATTTAATTCTTAGTAAGTCCACATGGATAATAATAAAAGTTGAATATTATTACTACTTGACATGCACCGAGTGGATTACAACTAATATTATATTATTAAACAAATAATATTATCTCTCACAAATCCATAGAAAAATTACACGGCGTATATAGTAATATACATGGTGTGTACTTTTGTATTTCAATTTTCTTTTTTTCCTCCACAACATTTATTAGACCATGAGTAATGTATATTTATTTATCAAATAAATATCACTACATTACTCGCTAATAAATATATTATTTCGACCACAATATATTGTCTTGAGTAACTAGTGTCAAAATAAATGTGATTAGGAATCCTTGAATAATTATTAAACCAAAATCGGGAATAATATTTATTCAACCTGTGAAATTAATATTTCACTGAGACACTTGGACACACATAGTGTGTGACCCTCTAGTCCTCTTTCTAAGTGCCATTTGGTGGATCCTGCCTAAAATCCAATGTTAGAGTTTAGAAACACATAAAGGAATCCATAGAGGATGATGTTAATGCTACAATGATGTGTCACCTACAACAAATGCTTACAGTGTAATGCAATCAATTTTTTTCAATATCTCAAATCAAGAGGGTTTCATACTTGTTCCATAAACCCATGTGGTCGATTATTTTGTCTTTGATTTTCTAGAATTGAACTCGCTCATTCCTTACTATAGGAATGGATTTATTTAGGCTATATCAATTCCATAAAAGACCCTGAGATATCTACTTCCATTATGAAACCGAAGGGACAAATCCTTTCTCACATTATCTAATAATGTAGTATAACTCATGCCACACCCATCATATCCTACCTTGTTGCGAACAGTGTGTCATCATAGTTTTCATCAACACATCTAAGTGCACGAGTTTTAATACCCATTAATAATAATCTTAATGTCTATGAACCAATACACATGTACACATATAGAAACATTCAATGACACTATGAAATCTGGATTTCCTATTCACGGTTCTCATTCTCATAATATACTCCTGGATATTACCAAGGGTGCACACCATGAGAAGATGACACAAATTTGTATGAGTTATCACCCCAAAATTGCATGTATTATTTTTTTCCCTTCCAATAAACTCATTTGGCCATAGAATATATATTCAAGAAAATTTTTATGGAACTTTCGAGTTCTCATCATAGTAGGGATTCACTATAACCCTTTAATGAAACATCTATCCTTCGGAAATTATCACATGGATTGTCACTCAATCGAAAAATCATGATTTTATAAGGTATTATTAATGAATAATGTACAATCTAGTTGGTTATAGGCCACCAAATCCACCACTAAGAACATTCGGAACAACAACAAAAATTGTAGGAGATAGGGGTCCCCCTGCCTTAAGCCCCTTGTAGATTTTAAGAACCCATAGTGTCTTCCCATGAAAAGGATGCTATACTTAGGTGATATATAGTAGCAGAAGAACAAATCCATCACATTCCTAGAAAAATCTATACATCTCATTACCCTAAGGATGATGTTCCACTCCATCCAGTCATAGGCCTTGTCCATATCCACATTGATGACCATGTTGGATCCAACCACCTTCCAATTTTTGTCACTTATAATCTATTGGGTAATACTAATATCACATTGAATAGATCTGGATTTTATGATTGCATGTTGTTCTTGTGACACCAAAATGGGGAGGAAGCTTGAGAATATTCTATTAAGGATAGAATCCAAAACATTATAATAAAACATACACATTCTTATAGGTCTAAAATGATTGATAACCAAGGGATCCTTTATTTTTTCAATATGAATCATAGAAGATGAAAAAGAAACCCTAGGGAGAAGTCCATCATGAAATAATTCATGAATGGAAAGGACCAGATCCTATAAAATGTTAGGCCATTCATTGACATTAAATGAGCCTGGGAAGCCATGTGAACTAGGAGAGCTATCTTGGTTGGGTGATCCAATTGTCTCCCACACCTCCTTATCATTAGGGATTCTTCTAAGAAGGTCTTCGAGCTAGGTGAAAACAACTTGTAAAATGATGTCGAACAAATCCACCCCTTATTACCACCATGTCACCCGTAAACGTTCCATCCTCTAACTGAATATTTGTATTACCCCCGACGTCTTTCATTCAAAAAATCATGGAAGTACGAAATATTAAGGTCCCCATCTTTTATCCATGTATCCTTCATTTTTTTCACACAAGCATATTTCATGATCCAAAAACCTCCCATTGAGCTGTGTTTTTTTTATCCTAGTGATTTAAATTTATCCCCATCCCATGAATCTTATAATGTGAACTCCACTCTTTTAATCTCAAACATGATCAAGTCTAACCAGTGGTTCTGAAAAACAGGGACTTAATACTATCCATGAGGTATTTCTTTAGTTGTCGAATACTATTATGAACGCCATACAATTGGCATTAATGAACTGGTTTCTACTATGACCCCCAAAAAACAAAACAAAATTCCTTGTGACTTGGACATCGATTTGAGAAGAAAAAATTATCCCCACTACTGAGAACCAGATTGATGTTGATAAAGAGAGGTGAGTGACTAGACAGTGCACGAACCATGGGAGTGACCTGAGTGTTCCGAAATGAAGAAATTCCTGGAGGATTGCAATCTAGCGATCTAACCTGCACTAGGTATGGCAGTTGTGTCTTTGATTATTACACCATGTGTAATTGTCACTAGACAAATCTAGGTTGAGAAGGTCCTACCTAGAGGAAAAGGAGGAGAACTCAGCCCTGTCTCTGTCGGAAAAGGAGATACCACCATTCTTCTCTATAGATTCCATAATTGTGTTGATGTCCCCAGCAACTAGGCAAGAAGAATCTCCTGGGTTGAAGGATCCGAGGTGCAGCTAGAGCTCCTCTCTTAGAATTGAATCAATTTTGTGGTAAAAGAAGAAGAAATATAAATGACACATTTCCCATGGAAATATTTACCAAGATGTTCTGATCAGTGATAGACCATTTATTCCAATAAATATATGACTTCTATAAGATCAAAATGTGGTGATTTTGGGGCTCTCTATGCATAAAATTCCACATCCTAATCTAGTTAGAAAACTACAAAATTCATGAATAGCACTTCTTCAGTTATAGAACCAAAACTACACCCATGTTATACTTGGACGCCTTCTTGGGGAGGAATTCCTTCTTCACCCATGCAGCTGATCGTGACACGATTCACTGTGTCATTTTCACCCTTAAAAAATTGTGTTAAACGGAATTTGTATTGTAAATTCAAAAAATAATAACAAATTGAATTCCATTTTGGAATAATTTATTTTTTATCACTATTTAAATTTAAATGTTATTTGTTTTGATGATTCCATTGGGGTAGGAAGTGATTTGAAGGACTCATGATGATGTCCAAGAAAAAAGGGACAAACTATGCAAGATCCATGCACACCAGTTGACTAATATGCTAACAGATCATGAACCATGCATCCAAATTGGATTAAATTTTGTGGGATGGTCCAATATTAATTGGGATACATTTCTTATAAAGTAATCCAAGAATAAATTGGTCATATATAGGACCAACCAACCTAATCTATCCAACACACCAAATATGGACGATGCCAAAAGTGATGTGCTGTGATCAATCCATATTTCGGACTCTAGGTTTCCAAATTGTGAAGAACGTTCAGTGGAGATATCCAATAGGTGGGGAAATATATTTTTTATTTTCTCCAAATAAAGATAATGCTATCTGGAGGTCAAAAATAATGGGACAAGTGGTTTTATGAAATATGTGTGCTCAAAACCACCATCCCATTTTCCTATAAAATGGAACCTTGGGCTACCCATTGGTAAGATAGAACCTGCAGTGATTTTATACCTATTTGAAGTTCAATAAGAGTCTTATTCTCATCCTTGAATTTCTGGATGATCCTATCCTCATAGGGAGGTCAATAATGAAGAAGGAGTTCCAACCGAGCTTCCTCCTCCTCTTAATGTCGAGCTAAATGGTGGGCGTTCGTTGTGAGGGAGATATACACATGTCAAGGGTGTTATGATTCCTATATTAGCTAATGGTTTTGAGTAATTTTTATGTGAAAAAATTTCTTTCCTTGTATCATAGATAATTATATATTTTAATTCTCGTTTTGATGCATGTGATTGAGATTCTCTTAATTTCTAACTGATCGATGAGAGGTTTTGACTGAATAACTTGTGTTGTTCCGGTTGGAAAATACATGAATCCTTTTCATAACCACCTTCTTGGGATTTAAATATGCTTTGGTGGCTCTTATTCCATTAATATTTTCAGGACCTTGAAAATATGATTGTTATGTTACGGTTTGGTTGTTCAAGCAATGAAAAAAGGGATTAGGAATTAACAGGGATTAAAATTAATTTCAACCAATGAATTATTCCAAACCTAAATTAATCTCCAAGAATGATGAACTTGAAAGTGTGTAGTGAACACACAATGTACCCTTTTATCTCAGGGTTCAAAAACACCACTTATATATATTAACTATTAATCTCTTTAAATCACGTCATTTACATTAAACTGTTTTAAAACCAGCCCTCTTTAAGAACATCTTATTAAAAAAACACACTCTAAACCCACCAATGCTCCGTGAGAGACGACGTAGGGTCTACCCGAAACTATAAGTCAACCTTAAAAACATAATTAATTTTTTGATAAATATTGTGAGGAATCTTTTAATAAATTAAAATGGAGTCTCACGTCACCCCCGGTAATCCAACCACCTCGGTGGGATTTACCGTTTGAGCTCATGTTTGATTCCTCTAACTATGATTTTGGGGAAGTCTCTTCACAAAGGGTTGATCGAGCTCCACAAGTCAATATATATGCCTCACATACATTGGACCCTACCCAAAAAATACTACACCACAACTAAAAAACAATTACATGCTATTTTGTTGACCTTGGACAAATTCATGTCATACATTTCGGGGTCCAAATTCATTGTATTCTTAGACCATGAATACCTCCTATATCTCCTTATTAAACCAGAATAAAAACCATGTCTCATTCGATGGATGCTCTACCTACAAGAATGGAATCTAGAAATTAGAGAAAAAAAGGAGCAGAGAATGTGGTGGCTGACCATATCAGTAGGATTCCCCCATCCTCAGACATTGACTCATCCCACTATATTCCTATAAATGATATCTTTCTCGATGAACAATTGTACTGAGTGAAAGATTATATTCCATGGTACACTAAGATTGTAAATTATTTTGTATAATCTTGCATTCATATCGACTTCAACAAAATTCAAGCCAGTCATCTAAAACATGAGTCTTGTTGGTACATTTGGGATGGACCCTACCTCTAGTGCTTATTTAATGATAAATTACTTATGCATTGTGTTCCTGATAGAATGTTTCGGTATGTTCCTAGATTCTGCCACACTCTTGCTTGTGGGGGCCACTTTGTTCCCCAAAATACTTCTAGAAAAATTATGGATTACAGTCTCTTTGGCCAACACTTTTTAGGGATGCCCATGATTTTTTTAAATCTTGTCCTCATTGTCACAAAATGTGTAATGTCTCTAGAAGAGATGAAATTAACCAACAACCATTTCTCTTTCATGAAATTTTTTATGTTTGGAGTATTGACATTATAGGGAATTTTTCAAATTCCTTCAGAAACATGTACATTCTTATAGAAGTTTATTATATGTCAAAATGGGTAGAGGTACGATCAATAAGAATTGATGATTCTAAGGAAGTTGTAGATTTCTTGAGAACCCAAATCATTTTTAGGTTTGGCTTACCAAGGATCATCATTAGTGACCAGGGTTTTCATTTCACCAACCAAACAATGCAATCACTTTTTCATCGGTATGGGGTCGGTCATAGAGTGTCTATAGTATATCATCCACATACCAATGGTCATGTCGATATGTTGAATAGAGAGGTAAAAAAAATCTTGAAAAAATGGTTCAACCCAATAGAAAATATTGGAGTCTTCTACTTGATGATTCATTATGTTCCCACCATAATACATTCAAAACTCCCACTGGAATGTCACCCTATCTTCTTGTGTTTAGATTGAGTTGTAACCTCCCAATTGAGATTGAGCACCAGGCCTACTAGGCCATTAAAAAATGAAATTCTAACCATTCAGGTACTGGTACTCAGAAAAATTTACATATACTGGAGATGGAGGAAATGTAAAAATATGCATATGATAACTCTAAGATTTAGAAGGAGTTAACCATGGCTACCCACGATAATCTCATCCTTCATTTTTAGTTCCACATTGGGTAGAAGGTCCTACTATACAATGCAAGGATGAAGTTTTATCTAGGTAAGCTTCATTCCTACTTGTTTGGACTATACACTGTTACTAATGTCTCTCCATATGATGTTTTCCATATTCAAAATTATGAAACCAAGAAAACCTTCACTGTCAATGGGAAGAGGCTGAAGAACTTCCATGAATCCCTTCCAGAGATCCCAATGGAGGAACTCCAATTTCAATAAGTACTTTACAAATAAAACCCACTAGGATTTATCCTTCCATACCACATACTATTTTATTACATTGAGGACACTGCGTACTCTAGGTGCGGGGGGATGGGTATTTTACAGGGTTAGTTAGGAATTTTCATCATCATTATTATTTTTTAGCTTCCTAGATAGTATTGTTACATTCCACCATTTCCCTCAAACTCAAATTTGTGTCATAATATTACTATTTTTAAATTCCTAGTTTATCATGGAAAATAATGAACATTTAATCATGGAAGTTATTGAAAATGCACGTGGAATGTCTGTATTTTATGTTGTTTTTACATTAAAAAATCTGATGAAATATTCATTTTAGTATGAATTCAATACTATGGTCTGTCATTCTTTTTAATTTAGTTCTTTGTCGATGATATAAATAGTTGTATCATTCTAAAACCTTAGAGAAGAAAGGTTCCCTTTTTGTGAATAGTTTAATGGAAAATTGTGTCACATAATCTCTCCATACGTTTCTTTTTCACCCATACCTGATGTGTGATAATTTAATATATAATTTAGGAAAAATATTTGTTAGGTAGATTTTTCTCTACATTCCAAAATCATTTTTCTATTAATTCATTCCTTATCTGATTTATTTCAATACTGTACTAGATTGACAAATGTTGCGTACCTGTTATCTGACTATTATACGCCATCATAAAAATAAAAAATAAATAAAAAATAAAGGTTGTATATTGTGAAGGAATGAAACCACACTTCCATGACCTATGATTTTGTTATAACTATTACAATTAGTGTCATGAGGAGATCAAACATGGGTTGGGAGGAGAGTATGAGATTTGTTCCAAGTGAAAATTTTGAAAAAAATAATAAATGAGGGGAGTGATGAAATGTACCACATATGAGGATATTATGGTTGAAAGCTTATGGTTTGACCTATGGGGATTAATAAGTGAGTGGGTCGTGATATTTTATTGCAACGGATGTGGTGAATGTTCTATGGAACGAATCTTGTATGTAGACAATTATTGAAAAAAAATAAATTTACCCAATAGAAAGTGGGAAGAATAGCTTGAAATGGTTATCACACACACATGTGGAGAATTAGTAACATGATAAACTTTGGAATTATTTTCTTTTATTAGTGTCCTGAAACTCTTGGAATTTCAATTGGAAATAATTTTTGAGACGTCTTCTTCAATGATCATTGAGAATTACTCCTTGGTATAATTTTTTCGTTGATAACATTGCTATAAGGAATTAATTTTCCTTGAATGTTAAATCTTTATGAAGTTGTAAATATCTACATGAATAATTTTTTAAATACGACTTTTCCCAATTGTGCAAATGTTGAGGTGTAATGGTGTGATCGTACCACAATTCACTGTGTCATTTTCACCCTTACACCACTGTATTAAACTGAATTTTTAATGTAAATTTAAAAAATAATAACAAATCTAATTCCATGTTTTAATAATTTATTTTGTTTTTATCTCTTTTAAAAAGGTAAATGATACTTCTTTGGTTGATTCCATTGTAGTAGAAAGTGATTTGGAGGACCCATGATGATGTCTATGATAAAAGGGAAAAACATCCCAAGATCCATGCACACTAGTGGGCGCATCTGTGAAGAGATCCTGAACTACGTATCAAAATGGGTTGAATTTTTTTCGGCTGGTCCAGAATTAATTGCGATACAATTAATATGAAGGAACACAAGACTCAGTCGGCCATCTACTAGCCCAACCACCCTAATCTGTTCATCACACCGAATCTGCATGAAGTCAAAATTTTTGTGCTATGATATGTCTATATCATTGTCTATAGGTGTCCAAATTGCGATAATGTTTTGTGGAGACATCCAAGAGGTGGGGTAGCACTTTATTATTTTCTTGAATGAACGATACATATTTATAGAGGTCATAACCATTGTGACTATTGGTATTATGAAATCTGTGTGATCAAAACCTCCTTCCCATTTTCCTATAAAATTGCACCTTGGGATCCCCCTTTGTATGATCGTACCAGAAGTGAAGCTATACCATTTTCAAGTTCTAGAGGAGTCTCCTCATCATCCATGATGTTCTGGTGGCCCCTATCCTCATATGGGGCCAATAATAAAGAAGGAGTTCCACCCGAGCTTCCTCCTCCTCCCAATGTCGAGCTAAATAGTGGGCGTTCGTTTTGAGGTAGCTACACACATGTCATGGAAGTTTTGTTTCTTATTTTATCTGTTTGTTTGGAGTAAATTGAGTGTGAAAAAATTTCATTACTTGTATCTAACATAATTCCATAATTTAATTCTTATTTTGATGCATGTGATTGAGATACTCTTAATTTCTAACAGATCGGTGTGAGGTTTTGAGTGTGTGATATGTGTTGTTCCAATTATACAATAAAAGAATCCTTTTCATTCCGACATTCATTGAGATTTAAATTTACTTTGAAGCTCTAATTCCATTCATAAGTTTGGGACCTTGAAAATAAAATTTTTATCCGAATGTTTTGTTTGTCAAGCAATGAAATAATGTCTTAAGAATTAATCGGGATTCCAATTAATTTCATCCTATGAATTATTCCTAACCTAAACTAATATCCAAGAATGATGAACTGGAAAGTCTGTAATGAACTCAAAATTAATCCTTTTATCCTCTAATTCTAAAACTTCTCTCCTATTTTTCAACTATTATGATTCTTTACATCTAGTCATTCTTTAAAAGTGTTTTAAAAACACCCCTCATTTTGTAATTCTTATTAAAAATGCACACTCTAAACCCACCAACGCTCCGTGAAAGATGAACTAGGGTTTGTCCTAGACTATAATAAACCATAAAAACATAATCAATTTGATGTGTCACAACCGCTCCGTTCGCACCTAGGCCATGGGGGTTCAAATAATGTTAGAATTCAAAAGGGTCAGGGTGCCCATAACTGGCCACTGGCACTGAGAGACCTTAATTATGATCTTTGAACCTGAATTAAATTTTCTATATCTAGTTCTTGTGCATACTATCGAATAGGTGGATGAATGGACATAGGGTGTGTGACGGTGTGCCACAAATGGATGAGAAGCTTCCCTATTGCTAAGCTAGAACAAATAAGGAGGATCTTTAGAGACATTCTCATGAGATAGAACACTATAACAGTCGGATAATAAAAATGATGGGCATGAGGACGGATTTGGTATGCCTAAGGACCAAGGGAGATCCATCTGTTGAATGGAATCCTCAAAGCCATTCTTCCTTGAAGAAGGACAAAGGCCGATATCTTTCTTTGTGATGGAGAATCAATTGCAGTGGTAATTTCAACCGTGCACATGTAGATCACTTGAGAAGATCACAACCATGTAATCACATTGGAACAAAATGTTATTATTTAATCTCAATAGAATTCATATATTTTTAAAACACACATGTAACACCCTTTTTATAGTGTTACAATCACACAACAAAACAAATGACGAAAAACAAAGAGAAAAAAATTCGGCAGTTGGTTGAGGTAGGTGCCACCCAAGCATCCAGATTCACAAAAATCATGTCGTCTTCATTGAACTCTTCAATCGACCATTACTACAGTGGATGGTAGGTGTCTTCCAAATAAACACCAAGTTTAATATCCAAAATCCCCCCCTAAACTCGTTTTCCTTATGATCCATTATTTTAAATTATGTCTAGGTCGGTAACCAATTGGTATAATGACTTCACCATAGTCATTAGCTGTAGTAAAATCAACAGCACTTGTGGCAGAAAATAAGCAGATCAATTGTGGTGATCATAGGAACAAAATATTAGCAATAAGAATCAAATTGGGGTTTATTAATTTGATTTTAAATTATTCAATCTCGTACTCTTCTTCTTGAATCGGATTATTGTCCATGGAATCACCTACATTAGGTTCATAATCTTTGAAATGTCCCCCCTTACTATGGGACCTCACCAGGACTTGGAGACATTGGATGGTGGTGTCACATTTCTTCACCAGGGGATCTAACACAAGGCTTAGATGCTTCAATCCCGAACTGGATGATGGTCCGTCGAATACAACACCAATGTCAGCATCATCATTCAATAATACGTCTGTGTTTGATATTAACTTATGTTCCTTGGTTCCTTTTGGGTAGGTTTCAGAATTAGTAGATGGTTTGATAGATACAACATCGACCAAGGTCTCAAATTTTGAAAATTCATCTTCATTGGACATCAATTCCAGTTCTTGGGTGGCTTCAATTGCAGATGATTGATTCAGCTTCGGGATAAATGATGAAAGTGGAGGGTGTCTTCCACCATCATCAATGTCTGAAAATAAGTCAAAGGGATTGATGAAATTGAATTAACTATCCAGGAGAATCATGTTTATGGATAGAGCATATTGCAATGTTTTTTTGATAGTCTAATGCAAATGTTTTCAGAATTTATGATCAAATTGTTTTTTTTTATGAAGTGTTACCCATGGATCCAAGAAAAGGCCAACGAAGTATTTATTTTTTTTATAAAAAATTTGGGAGAGAAAAAAAAGAGAAAAATTGATATATATTTTTTCATAACAAGAGATTTTAGGCATGATTATTAGAAGGAGAGAGGGGGAGACAAAAGCTTTGTGTGATGTGTGGAAAATTAAAGATGACAAACCATTTATCAATTTTAAAGCACCATTTTTTTGTTGAGAAATGTAGAGGGATGTTATAAAAAAGAAAAGCTAGATGGAAGTTGGTGATGTGGGAATACAAATTATGGAACCAATGAACTCAAATATTCACCATCTATTCTATTTAGTGGTGAAAATGATGGGTAGATGGTTTGACAAAACCCAAGAATAACTAGTGGAAAAAACATTATTTGTTCTCCGTTCCAACAAAAGGTTCGGGGGAAAAAACCACATATCAATGTCTTCTCAACTCACCTTAGATGCTCAGATACCACTGATGGTGGTTATAGGTTGAATAAGATTCAATCCCCCTTTGATTCCATTGATTGAGGTTATAGGTAGTGGATGATTCTATCCACTTTTGATACCACTGATGGATGATCGATTGCTGTGGTAAATTCTACAATGCACACACATATTACTTGAGGTGATCACAACAACATAAACGCATTGGAAAAAATGGTATTATTTCCTATCACTGGAATTCAAATATTATTACAACACACATCGTAATCCCTATTTATATGGTTACAATCACACAATAAACCAAATAAAGAAAAATAGAGAGAAAAGAAGTCTACGGTTGGTTACGGTATGTGCTGCCCAAACCACCAGATCAGCACACGTCAAACCATCTTCATGGAACTTTTCAAGCCTCCATCCTAGTAATGGATGGTAGGTACCGTCCAATGAAAAACCATGTTTTATATCCAACACTATGAAGGAGCTGCATTTTACCTATAGGGAGACAAATCTAGGGGCTTTGAGGATGGACATGGATCATGACTATCAAGAGACCTCTGCGGTTATGAAGAATAGGCAACCATATTCCATTTATCTTCTAGGATGGATTTCTTTAAAAAGTGGGGAGAAGGGTGGGGATGCTAAAGAAAGAAGGTCCTTAGGGAAAAAGGGTCAAGGTCCAAGCAAGTAGAGGATTTGTAACTGGGAACCTATGGCAGAGGAGAGGTAAGAGAGGGAATCGTAAAGGGATATAAGAAACAACAACACCTGATGAATAAGAGGGAAACACTAATCCGTAATCATAATGGTATTTTCCACCAAGACCGTACTGTCATCTTGGAAAAAAGGTCCACATTATGTTGTGGGAAGATCCAAGAGGATAGCCTTCCGCAAGCTAAAGCAACTTGACAGTGAAGTAGGCATTGAGAACAAAACAAGGGGACGAAGAGAAAAAGCACAGACCAATCTAGCACTGGAGGAGACGATTAAAACCACTGCTAAAGGGAACTGAGTCACAGAGGGCATGAGAAGAATCTACCTAAGAGAATGTTCCTAAGGAAGAGTAGTATCAAGATCCAAAGCAGCCTATGGACAGGGGGAAAGTCCATCACCCAAGGAAACAGGAAGCAGAGGCGGGGTTGAGGCCTCTGTTTCCAATGGAGGATCAGGAGCGGGAGCTGACACAACGTCCAAAAAATATTGAATATAGGGAGGCATATGCAACACATTCATTTCTTTTATTCTTGATCTTAGTCCTTGCATGAATTGAATTACAAGAGATACCGCTAGAAGCATTAAAATAATATGATGATATTTATCACAATCATAGGGAGTGGTTTATTTATAGAATCATATATATATTATTAATATCAATAGCCAATTCCATTTCATGTAATTCAATCAATGAATGGTTTAATGTTCAAATTTCCCTTATATTTGTTCTCATAAATGAATTTTTTTAGGATGAAACACAAAGGTTTTGGAATAACCATGGGGTAAAAATAGCTTATAACCATATTAATAACAAATACACTCCATAATATATGAGTGAATTCATAGATTGTAAGATCCTCATTTTTGGAAGGGTATTTTTTTCATTATTTTTTGGTTGAATACCTTGTTTCCGTCTTCGAGGGATGTCTTTTGAAAGTATGAGAGGTCTTGGGGGTATTTTTGGGGCCCGGGGCATGAAAGAAAGGAAAGCTGGGCAAGACAGGCCTGGGCGTACAACCTGCGCATGGCCAGGGAAAACTGTGCAACCTGCCCAAGTAAACCGTGAAACCCCTCCTCCTCCAGATAGTATCATGCACATGGTTTGTGCAAGGTTTGTCAAACCATGCGCCAAAACATTGTGGCCCATTAATTATTGAAAAAAATTCAAAATTTCCACCCTGGGATTTTAAGAACCCACTCAGGATTTCTTCTCCATTCCTCCCTCTTCACACTAGGAATGATCCAAATTGCCCAAGATCTCCAAGAGGTCGATCAACCGCATTTCTAAGGCATTTTTGGTGCCGTTGAATGTAGATTGATGCTCCATGTAAGGATAATCCCATCCATTCTTCTCTTTTTGGATTAGAGTTGTATCTTCTCTTCCTGTTGTTCTGAAGCTCTAAAACCCTATCTTTTGGGTGTGTTCTAGGATGAAGTTCAAAATTCTAGTCGGATAGATGTCTAAGGACTCTATTGAGTGTGTGTTCAACTGTGGTTTTGATGTAGGTGGTCTACAAATGTTATACCATAGTTTTATGGTTGATTTATGCATATGTGGATTTACTCATGGTTTCCTTTGGATGAGCTTTGATCAACATGGATGTTTTTGGAATAAAGTACTCTTAAAAAATAGTAAATTGGAAACCTCACGATCCCCATGGGATGCGTTGATAATGACTTCACCTAATTGGGGCCATCCATGGGGTGTGTCTGCTTTTACCGGGCTTAGGGATTGTTGTTAAACAAGTGACCTTGTCGTAATAATTGGTAGAGCCATTGACGAATATGTTGGCATGATTAGTTGAACTTGGAATAGATGTTAGGTGATTTACCTAGACTTGGAAATAACCTAAAGGTAATTTGGAATGGGTTGAATGGTTGATTCATGGAAATGATGAACCGGTTAAATTGGTTAATGTGTAAACTGATTAAAGGGCATAATGGGATAGGTTATGGGTTCAGTGTTGAATGCATAGTGAGATAGGCATAACACATGGGAATTTGGTGAATGGTTAAATTATTTGAAATGGTAATGTGTGAATGGTTTAAGGCATAATGTGAATTCCAGTGTGGTTTGTTGCGAATGGTGTTTGTCAAAGGGAAATGGTATGGTGGGTTGATGGTTACTTATATATATATGAATGTGCACATGGCTCGGTAGAGTGTGGTATGACTTGAGGATATACACCCATGGTTCTAGTGAAGACTGATGCTCTGAACTCCCCCTAAATGCACAGGTTAGGAATGGGGATTGGGGATCTATTTTCCTAATGGTTGCATCCACCCGAACTGAGGCGTCGAGGTAAGGATATGGTTTCTATGATGGGGTTAGTCCTAGTGTGATAGGATAACGATGTGTTTACCCTCTTGCATGTGATTTTTGGCCTTAGACCCATGTAACATAATGTATCTGATTAACCCATGGAAATGTGATGAAATGGTAAGTGATGATAATTGGTGTGAAATGAATAGTACAGGAAGTGGAAATGGGTTTGGCTCTAAACTGGTTGATGGCACCTTAAATAATTACTTGGAAATTATCATTCTTATTTCTTTTTCATGAACTACCAGTTCATACTGGTTATCTTGTAGACACCATTGGTGGTGGCGTACTAAGTTGTACTCACACCCTGCTCAGTCCGCCATTTGGTACCCGGGAAGACTTCATGTTTGAAGGACAGGAGAATGGTAAAGTTCCTTTTCATAAAGATGAGTGGACATGGGTAGCACTTGGTGGAGGATCCAGACATGGAGTCGGGACCATTTTGGGGATTTTGGCCGTTGTCCTTATTTTGGGATTTTGTTCACTTTTTCACTTATAGTAGGACATGGAATATTTATTGATGGAAATGGTTGTTCTACATGTTCCTTGTTTACTGATTATTGTTTCTGCTACTGGTTAATTTCTTCTATGGCTTACGCTGATAGAAAGGAGGTATAGTCTCCCCACATGACCACATAGACCCTCGCTGCTAGTCGGCTGCCTTTGGCATACGAGGAGGCACGCTTATGGTTATGTAACTACCTGGCTCAAATCACCGTTTTAGTGGTTTCCGGGTGGGGAATGTAACAAAGTGGTATCAGATGAGGTCTTTCTTCTCCATATCTATGGTCTTGTTATTTGGGATTGGTTTCCAAGGGTTATGATGTGTCGGGCCTAGGTAAATGAGCTTCTGCTCTGGAGTAGCTAACCCATGTACGAGGGAAAACCAAAGTCACCTTGGGTGGGAAATGTTGTTCTTGGTTGTGTGTTGATACAGATGTTGATATTTCACCATTTGGTGATTCACCTGTGGTTAGATGTTACTATTTTATGATATTTGGCTCGTGGAATTAACAACATTAGGATTTTCATTCATGCATAATTGTTGGCACCTAGGTAGATAGGTGACATGCATTGTGTTATGCACACGCATGGGGTGGGTGTGTGAGGTGGGAAAGTATGGAACATCATGCATTTTATGAAACCCAGAAAAAGTGAGATGAATGAAATAAAACTAGTTGGTAAATGATGTTTAATGAAATATAACGGTTTGAAATGAAGTGGAAAACGTTTTTGTAAAATTTTGTGTGAGTTTGGTGGTAGTTCATGGTTGTTTACCCCATGTGGACAATGGATTGCTGTAGGTATGGTCAAGGTGATGAATTTGAGGTGTTAATGTTGTTGAATTAGTATATGAAAATGAAATGTTGTAGCTACTAATGAGATTTTTGATTAATTCGTGATTGTTTTATGGTATGCGTGTTAAATCATGTTCTTGGAAATGTAGAGAAATGCCACCACGACGTCAGTTTCCAGTTGGGAAACAATAGGATGTTGCTGAGAACACTCCTCTGGTAGAAGAGAAAAAAAATTGGTGATCAATGAAAGTAAAGAAGACCAATTCTAGGAGAACATGGCTTACCTTATGCAGATGATGGATCGAGACCCAGGGCGTGTTGCACCGAGTATGTATGGGCTGACAAGAGACTTCCCGCTACAGCACCCTCCATCCTTCACCTGAGAGGAAAGGCCAGAGGTAGCGGGGTTCTGGTTAGAGTCTATCCAGATGATACTGGATCATCTAGATACCCATGTTGAAAAGCGAGTTAAGCCGGTCGTTTATATGTTTTTGGGACAAGAAAGGCGTTGGTGGGACATTCACTCTCAGACCGAGAAAGGTGAGGGGGTGTCACGGAAGGATCTCCATGAGATGTTTCTAGAGCATTTCTACCCAGAGACGTTGAGGCAGGAGTGGGTTGTAGAGTTTAGGAGCCTGACTAAGGGATCGCTATCAGTGATGTACTATGCTAGTCGCTTCACAGATTTGTGAAGCTTTGTCCTAGTGTTAGTAGGGGATGAGGCAGCGGTAGAAAAGAGTTTATAGGATGGGTTGAGACATGAGATTAGGTTTCATGTAAATATCTTCCACATGAAGAGGTTTTCAGAGGTGATGGATCTGGCACTCATCTCTGAAGGGAACCTGAAGGGAGCATCGGGTGGTGGGATTGTTGTGCCAACTAGGCAGACAAGTGGTGCATCTTCCAAAGGTCAGATGCACCATTTGGAAAGTTTCGAGCCAGGTGGTTAGAAGAGAGGGTCAGCCTCTTAGAGTGGGAACCAAGTGTTCTGTTATCAGTGCGGTAGGCCGGGGGATATTCTTGGTCAGTTTCATTGACCTCAAGTTGACTTCCGTTCGTGCGGAAGGATGAGGCATGTGCAATGGTTCTACAGGAACCCTAGGAAGGCGAGTGAGCATGATGATGAAAATCAGGTACCAGGTATGAGAAAGGGATCATTTTCCCCGTATCAGGAAGGTAGTTGGAGCTCTACGGGCCGTACTGGCAGGGGTGGTGGACGTGAAACTCCAGGGAAAGATTGCTCATGCCAGCCGGGTAGTGTAGTGCGTGGTGCTCAGGCTAGAGCCCTGGGTGGAGGGGCAGGTCAGCTTCAAGCATTTTAGTTTTTGCCTGGTGATGGTGAGGCCAGACCGTCAACTCTTCGAGGTACAATCCTTGTAGCTTCTACGTTTTCCAGTGCATTTTTTTCCACAGGTTCCACGCACTCTTTTGTTTCTCCTCAAATTCCGATAGTGCTGGGTTTACCTGTGGATGGGCTATGTAGATTTATGTCAATTAACACCCCATTTGGGTATAGGTTAAGGATATAAAGTAGTGCAAGGGATGTGACTCGGAAGTTGGTGGGTATCGTTTTCTGTGGGACTTATTCATTCTCGATTTTCAGTGACTGACCAAATCTTGGGAATGGATTGGTTGGTGTTGTATCAGGTTCACATAGACTATTATTATTGTAGAGTATCGTTTAGGTTTCTTGAGGGTCACACTTATGTCCACTGTGGCGAATGGGATGTTCGAGCAGGGAGTGCAGGTCCATTTTGTCAACAGATGAGTGGAATCATGGATGAAGTGGCATGTCTAATTCTTGATGATGGTGAGGGAGGGGAACAATCTAATTTTCCTCCCATGGTGGATCGTTTTCAGGATGTGTTTCCTGAGGATTTATCTGGGTAACCACCCGATAGGGATGAAGAGCTCACCATCAAGTTGCTGCTGGGAGAAGAGCCAGTTTCTATTCTTCCACACCAAATGGCACTGGCAGAACTCTAGGAACTGAAGGTTCAACTTGAGGAGATTGAACATAAGGGGTTTATCCATCAGAGTACATATCCTTGTGGATCTACCATGCATTTTGCAAAGAAGGTCGATGGGTCGTTGAGGCTGTGTGTTGACTATCGAATGATGAATCAGATGATGGTGAAAAATTGGTACCCCCATCCTAGAATTGATAACCTGCTTGATCAATTGAGGGGTGCATCAATGCTTTCTATGATTGATCTGAGTTCAAGATAACACCAAATGGGGGTGAGGTTTTATGACGTACCACATAAAACTTTTCAGAGTTGGTACGAGTTGTTTGAGTTTGTGGTAATGCCTTTCAGCTTGACCAATGAACCGGCGGTGTTTATGGCTTTAATGAACTGAATCATTCATCCCTATCTAGATTAGTTTGGGATTTTATTTCTTGATGATATCTTAGTGTACTCGAAAACTCATGACGATCATTCCCAACATCTTGAAATCGTCTTGGGTAAGCTAAGAGAGCATTGGCTATACTCCAAGTTATCTATGATTCAATTCTGGATAGGTGAGGTGAATTTTTTGGGTCACATCATCTCGGAAGCAGGTGTGTTAGTGGATATAGAGAAAGTGTAGGAAGTTGTATCTTTGGAGCAGGCCAAGAGTGTTTTTGATGTTCAGAGTTTTCTGGTTTTGAATAGGTATTACCAAAGGTTCATTCAGGATTTCTCTCGCTTGGTAGCACCACTCTCAGGCTTTACCAAGAAAGGAATCAGGTTTGAGTGGTCTGAGGCTTGTGAGAACACCTTCCAAGAGTTGAGTAATCGGTTGAAGACCACACCTATCTTGATCTTACCTGATACGGGTAAGAAGAACATCATGTTTTATGATGCCTTTGGAGACGGACTTGGGGTTGTGTTGATGCAGGATGAGCGGGTTGTGGCTTATGGGTCAAGGAAGTTGAGACCCCAAGGGTGGAATAATCCCACTCATGACCTTGAGTTGGCAGCAGTGGTGTATGACTTGATGTGCCGGTGGAAATATCTATTGGGAGAACCATTTACTGTGTTTACTGACTATAAGAGTTTAATGTACATCTTCTCACAAACCTTCAAAAGCGATGATGTGTTGAATATCTCCAATCTTTTGTCATTGAGTTGGTTTACATGCCGGGAAAGGGAAAATGTTTTGCTGATGCTCTGATCAAGATGGTTCAGAATAAGGTGGTTCAGGATTCCAGCACCGAGTGGAAGGTGATAGCTTTGTTTGCAGAGATGAACCTGGAGGTGATAGCTTTGTTCATGTTCGTGATTGTGTGGTTTTTCCAAAGTGTGTGCAGGAAGATTTTATGTGTGAGTTCCATGAATCAAAGTGGGTATTGCGTACCAGTTTGACCAAGATGTACAACGATTTCCGAAGGCAGTTTTGGTGGCCTGGAAATAAGAAGGAAGTAGCGGCCTTTGTGGCACGGTGCCTTACCTGTCAGCAGGTGAAGGCTGAGCACCAACTCCCAGGTGGTTTGTTGCATCCATTGGCCATTCCAGAATGGAAGTGGGATGATGTAAAAATGGATTTTGTCTTGGGTCTTCTGAAGACGCCATGGAAGAATGATGAAATCTTGGAGGTTCTGGATCTGTTAATGAATGTAGCTCATTTCTAACCGATTCAAGAGACCTTTACAGTCGACCAGTTGGGTGAGCTGTATGTTTGGGAAATAATGTGGTTTCATGGTGTTAAGAAAACTATAGTTTTGGACTGAGATCTGCGTTTCACATCGCGTTTCTGGCAAGGGTTACAGAAGGTTCTTGGTACACATGTGTTTTTGAGTATGACTTTCTACTCGCAGACAGACGAGTAGTCCGAGCATACGATCCAAGTGTTGGAAGACATGTTAAGAACTTATTTTTTGGACTTTGGTGGTTCTTGGGAGATGCACCTATCATTAGTTGAGTTTTCCTACAACAATAGATTTTAGGCTACAATTATGATGGAACCATTTGAGGCACTCTATGGGAGGCCATGTAGATCTCCGTTGTGTTCGCTAGAGGCTGGTGAATCTAAGTTGATGGGGCCAAGTATCGTGCAGGAGACTTCAGAGAGAGTTTTGTTGATTAGGAAGAGAATGGCTATGGCTTGGAGTAGGCAGACTTCATATGCAGATCAGAGGCATGTACCTATTGAGTTTTCAATGGGTGATAAAGTGTTCTTTCGAGTGTCACCAAGGTTAGGTCACCGTCAGATTCAAAATCATGGTATGTTGGCACCCAGGTATGTGGGACCTTTTGAGATTGTGGAGAGGATCAGACAAGTGGCTTACTGATTGGATTTTCCACAACGGTATGGTGGGATGAATGATGTGTTTCATGTGTCGTAGCATCTACGGTATCACCCTAACCCATCTCACGTGGTTGATGTGGAGTATGTGGACCTTGAGGATGATGCATCCTTTGAGGAGCATCCGATTTGTGTGGTTGATCGTAGTGAAAAGGTCCTGCGAGGCAAGGTTGTGCCATTAGTGCGAGTACTATGGAAGCATGGGAATATTTTGGAAGAAACTTGGGATAGGGAATCAGATATGTGGGATTAGTGGCCTGAAATATTCCCTTCGGTGGATACATGAGCCTTGGAAACACAGCTCATGGACGAGCCATTATAAGGTGGGGAGGTTGTAAGATCCCAATTTTTGGAAGTGTACGTTTTCATTATTTTTTGGTTGAATCCCTTGTTTCTGGCATCGAGGAATATCTTCTGAAAGTATGAGAGGTCTTGGGGGTGTTTCGGGGTTCGGGGCACGAAACGAAGGAAATCTGAGCTAGACAAGCCTGGGCGCACAACATGCGCATGGCCAGGGAAAATCGTGCCACCTGCCCAGGTAAACTGTGCAACCCCTCCTCCTACAGAGAGTATAATGCACACGGTTTGTCAAACCTTGCGCCGAAACATTGCGTCCTCTTAATGTTGGAAAAAATTACAAAATTTCCACCCTTGGATTTTAAGAACCCTCTCAGGATTTCTTCTCTATTCCTCCCTCTTCACCCTACGAACTAACAAAATATCCCAATAGCTTCAAGAGGTCAATCTCCATCGTTTCTAAGGAGTTTTTGGTGCCGTTGGATGTGGATTAAAGTTCTAGGTAAGGCTAATCCCATCCTTGATTCTATTTTTGGTTTAGGGTTGTTTCTTCTCTCCCTCTTGTTCCAAAGCTCTGAAACCCTATCTTTTGGGTGATTTATAGGTTAAAGCTCCAAAGACTTGTCAGATTATGGTCTAATGACTCGATTGTGTGTGCGTTCAACTGCAGTTTTGAGGTAGGTGGTCTACAAACATTATCCCAATGTTTTCTGGTGGATTTATTCATATTTGGCATTGCTAATGGTTCCTTTTGATGATCATTGATCATCCTGGATGAGTTCTCTATAAAGGATGCTTAAAAATGGTAAATGGGAACCCTCACGATCCCCATGGGATGTGTTGAGAATGAATTTACCTAATTGGGGAAATCCATGGGGTGTGCCGGCTTTTCACTGGTTTAGGGATTGTTATTAAACAAGTGACCTTGTCATAATAAATGGTAGAGCCCTTGACGAATATGTTGTTAGGATTAGTTTAACATGGAATAGAAGCTAGGTGACACACCTGGACTAGGCAATAACCTAAAGGTTATTTGGAATGGGTTGAATGGTTGATTCATGGAAATGAAAAACATGTTAAATGGGTTAATGTGTAAACTGATTAAAGACCACAATGGGACAGGTTATGGGTTCAGTGTTGAATGCCTAGTGAGATAGGCATAACACATGGGAATTGGGTGAACGGTTAAATGATGTGAAATGGTAATGTGTTAATGGGTTAAGGAATAATGTGAATTCTCATGTGGTTTGTTGTGAATGGTGTTTGTAAAAGGGAAATGATATGGTGGTTTTATGGTTACTTATATATATATTCATGTACACTTGGCATGGTAGAGTGGGCTATGACTTCAGGATTGATGCCCAAAGGTCGAGTGAAGACTGATGCTCGGAACTCCACCATAAATGTAGGGGTCAGGAATGGGGACTGAGGATATATTTTCCTAAAAGTTGCATCCACCCAAACTGAGGCTTCGTGGTGAGGATATGGATGTTATGAGGTGGTTAGTCCTAGTGAGATAGGATAACGATGTGTTTACCCTCTTGAAAGTGATTGTTGGCCTTAGACCCTTGTATCATAATGTTTGTGAATAACCCATGGAAATATGATGAAATGGTAAGTGATTTTATTTGGTGTGAAATGAATGGTAATGGAAGTGGAAATGGCTTTCACTCTGAATTGGTTGATGGAACCTTATATAATTAATTGGAAATTATCATTCATATTCCTTTTGCATGCACTACTTGTTCGTACTGGTTATTTGGTAGACACCGTTGGTGGTGGACTACTGAGTTGTACTCACATACTGCTCGGGCCGCAATTGGGTACCCGATAAGACTTCATGTTTACAGGAAAGGAGAAGGGAAAGGGTCCTTTCTAGATAGTTGAGTGGACATGGGTAGCACTTGGTGGAGGATCCAGACTTGGAGTCATGACCATTTTGGGGATTTTTTCCATTGTCCTAATTTTGGGCTTTTGTTCACTATTGCACTTATAGTAGGACATGGCATATTTATTGTTGGAAATGGTTGTTATACATATTCCTTGGTTATTGATTATTGTTTCCGCTATTGGTTTATTTCTGTTGTGGCATACTCTTATAGAAAGGGGGTATAGTCTCCCCACATTACCACAAAGACCCCCGCTGCTAGTCGGATGCCTTTGGCGTACATGGAATCACGCTTAAGGTTATGTAACTACCCAGCTTGGAGCACCGGTTTAGTGGCTTCCAGGTCGGGAACGTTACATTGATCACTTGGGACTACCACTAGAGGACATAATTTTATTCTTTTACTATATGATGGTGTATGTGAACTCCCCCATGTTGGGGAAGATACTCTTCCATTTGTATATTTTGTGAAAGAGTGTCATACATTGTGGATGAGTGATTCAACATCAGGTCTTGGAATCCTCTATATGAGAGATTCCATTTTATTTCCTCAAATGTGATTTTTATGACATAAAAGTGATGAATATAGAATTATGGAACATATTTGATGAAAGATACATGTCTCTTCATTTTAGAGTTTATATATTTTTGTATATATAATGCATGATGATATTATTTTATGTGATTCTATATGGTTTGTCTTGTGTTCATTGATTATTCCTAGATTATTTGAAACCCAATAGTGGTTCCAATGATAAGAAATTTAATATTTATATTACAATGATGTGGAAAATAACGATGTTAACAATGATTGAAAAAATAGTCTTGTAACCAAATAACATATAACATTTATTGGTATGCACTATGCATTCCCAATAATTCATATGCGAGTTAATAGTAGACAAGTTTTTTCAATGGTAGATTAATAATATAATAAGTTTGTTTAATTATTTTTTTAGAAGAGGGGTTTACCTAATGTGTGATATGGTTTGGTTAATATGATGTAGTACCTAAATTATTCTTATGAAACAATCATATTAATCATACATAGGAACTGGATTACTCTTACCCTAAGAGAATAAAATTCATAATAACTCAGTAGTAAACACATGCATCACCCTTTTAATGTAACACAATGAATTCCTTCATGTAGTTAATCCTATATGGGTTTTAGATTCAAAAAACATATGATAGTAACTAAATTATATTCCATTACATTAATCTTATCTGGGTTTTGGAAATGAAGAATTTGCACCACGTACATTTCCATGGATGTCATGATAGAGTCCTCACATAGATAACACAATTCATATGAATGCATAATAGTTTCCCTATGCTTAATGAAGATGAAAATGTGATTATACTATGCCACCAGATATCTCAAATATTGAGGAGTGGGATCATTTCAAAATCATTTCAATGTTAAATGATATGATACTTGAAACCCTTATATGGGAGTATGATATGGATTTACCCCATTCCTAAATAAGAGAGTTTTGTAGTATTCAGATAAATTTTTATAACCTCAAAAAAACTATTTTCTGGATTAGAAGACACTAAATATGGAAAAAATAAATTATACTTGTATACTTTGTTTCTGATGAAAGTATTTCATGGGTCATATGGCCAAAATTAACCCTCATGTTGGAGGATATGATAATTTTTAGGTAATATGGGGTTTTCCAAATTTTGGAATGTTCACACAATAGTGAATTTCACACACACATGCTATAGTATCTACATGCATGTCCTCACACCCATATCCAAGTACGTTACCTAAGATTTCATACTCTGCTTGAACTAATGTGTATGTATGCTAATCCTTGTGTCGTACTCTAGAAGCTGAGACTCGTACATTGGATCCTGAAGAAGTTATCTTCATTAGATGGGATCTTATGTTAGGCGTTTCATATATGGGACCCCAGTCCAAAAATTTATATATGTAGTTATAATAATGTCATACTAGGTGAACTTGAGTATATAAAGATTTTATTTATGCCCCCATGTTTTCTATGAACTCTAAATAATGATATCTAAATGAAAACATAATGTAAAGGGATTGAAAACTATGGTATAATACCTTAGAACCTAGGAAAATTTTGAGTAAATCTGTTCATATCTCCCTAAGGACACATAATAAGTTTAATTAGAAGGCATCATGACTCCTTTTTAGTATATCCACACCCACCCCTAAAAGAGCCTCATTTTGGGGAAATACATAGGCACACAAGATTCTTTTGAGTAGATCCAGGTTTATCCCTCAAGAACTTATTTGAGATTACCATATTAGAACCGAAAATACAGCAATTCAAAACCACACATATGCCTTTAATTTTAAAGACATGCCCTTGGAACCAACTCCATTGGTCCATGACCACATGGGTACTGAAGTATCTAGGAAACTACTATACTAGGAGCCATTTACATGAGTAGTCTTTCCTCTAGACCCTCTACATGGGGGAGACATCACATATGCCACCATAATTAGGTAACACTTCACCTTAGACTCATATCTGTTTACCAATTCACAAAGGATTCCTATTGGGGAATCACATCACATAGGGATTTTATATCCCCTGATTTTGATATGTTTAATATTTTAAATCAATTATTTCAATAAATGAAACTTCAAAATGAAGACTTGATAAATAAAATTTAATTAATAATACACCGAATTAATTAAAATGAAGGATTATTCATCTAATTCACTAAAATTATCACACACACCTGTAATACAAGGGGTAAATCTATAATAAACATAAAAAACCCAAAATTATTACCCACCTCATTTGGGTCATTATTGAGTAGTAAAACAAAAAAAAGTAAATTTATAAGAATTGAAAGAGAAATGGGAAATATGAGAAGCATTTTTATGAATGTGAGAAATTGACTTTGATAAATATAGTTTATTTTAACATCTCTAAGATGAGGGGGTATTTATATTATTTTATCTTTGAACAAATAGTAAATAACTGTTATATTTTTTTAAAAAACATTTGATGGTGATAATGATTAATATAGCTGCTGAAAATTTATATCATATGAATCAATGAAAAATTTAAATAGTTAATTCAAATGTAGATGAAACTCAATCAAATATTTTTTTTGATATGTTAATATAAAAAAGAAACTAATATTATTAATTGTTATTTTATATTTTTTTATGATATTTACATAGATAGGTAAAAATTAGACAACCAGTAGGCTAACCATATGACCACTCAACACATATGTAGGATCCTATTGGGTCAGCCATATGGAGAGGAAAAAACTAGACAATGTGTATAGAGGTAGGGAGGATCATTTCACAATAATCATGTATATTCTCATCGGGAGGCTTGGAATAACATCCATAGAATGTGCATGTTCGACGAAAATGATGCCTCATGGACCACTTGGAGAAACCCATGTTTGGGGCTTGTGTGATCAGAAAGATCCCAAACATTTCTGGTTGTACATCTATAAAATTTCCAGGTAGCTATTTTCATTTTTTGGGGTATATATTATCTAGATTTTTCTTTTGGGAGTGTTTGGGAGAAATTATATAATTCTGGAAGGATGTGGGGTAGTCCATGTTTAGTAAACAGTTATCCTAAACAGTGCACCCTACCTAGAAAACTATTCAAAACCAAACAGAGGGGATTATCATGGTTGTAAAATGGTTCATCAAACAATGATCCCTTATAGTAGTAATAATTTGACTCCCAGAGAGGAGGCGCATGATTAGGTGCACAGTTAGGGTAAACTATGCGCCCCATATAACAAACCATGCATATAGTTTTTGAAACCCATGAAAATTATATAAAAAATTCTCGAACCCCCTATAAATCTACATAACTCAACACAATTTTACAATAATCATTTTATATCATTTTTGGAGGAACCTAAATGGGTTCCATGTTTTTCCAACATCTATTCATTATTATTTGAAGACTGTATAAATGATATTCACCTCTCACAATAAAATATTCTCATCCCACGTGGTTTACAATCGCTCTCTTTTATTATTATATCATCCTTTGAAGGCATGTTATCCTAAATCAGTTATGGATCTAGATATAAGTTTTGATATATCTAATCACATTGATCTTTGATCTAGGGTTTTGATGAAGATCTCTTTCATTATTTCAAATTTCAATGTCCCACTTCAGTTTGGGGTTTAATATTTTCAAGCATGCATCATCAATATTTATTTTGGTGTTTTAAAATGAAAATCCCATAGTCTTGATTTAATTACAAGTATGTAATTGTTATATTAAATTTTTCATGATTGGACATTTGCATCATTGAATGAATGAAATTAATTTCATTTCCCTGTGATAATGAATTACGATAAATTTTGGGCAATTGGAATTGTTGGAATTGGATTAATTAATTAAAGGAATGTCATAGTTGTGAAATTAATGAGATATTGAGATTTTGTAATTTTTCAATTAATTTGATTAAAAATTATTTAACAATGAGGTTTGTGAATTGTTGGATTAACCTAAATTGGTTAATGAATTATAAAATTAATTAAAGATAAATGGTTCAACAATGGGTTTTCACATTACTCCATGTGATTGAATGTGATGAACATTTTCTGTTTATTAAATTGAAATAGTACCATTTGATAATAATTCTTTTAATGAAGTTTAATGATTCTTAAACGTTATGATTATAAAATTGTGATATGTGTGGTGTTCTCATATGTGATTTTGTGATATACATGTGTGGGGCATGGATGTTTCATCAAAATACCAAATTTGATTAACGAATTCACATGTGAGAGACATGGACTACTACTTCAATATACCATAGTGATAATTCCCGTTGGACATAGATTTTTTCATCAAAATTCCATTTATGTGATTGATTGATAAATGAGTTATGGGACATGGAGTGCAGTTTCAAATTCACACACGGTCCTAGACATGGCGTTCTGGGTCCGAAATGAGGGCATTTGACTATGGTCCCAATTGAACATAATATGAATTGAATTAAAGTGATACTTGATAACAATTATATTATGATATGTTATATTCTTTGGTGATAGTTCAAACACTGGAACATGCCAAAGAAGGTATTGAAAGATCGAGTGTTCTCAGGGACACGATGGTTTATGTGGTCAAATTAAGAATAATTGAATAAACGAAAAATATTTAATTAATTTCTTTTATTTTATTCGTAATACTTCTAAATGCATTCTTATTGGATAGATACTATTTTAGATTCCATTGGAGTTGTCTTAATAAGTTTTACTCACACCCTACTCTAGTTGGATGATCAGTACCCGAATATATTTCATGGTTTTAGGGATGGATAAAAGAAAGAGAGCTATGTTAGATGGATGATATGGGGTGTATCAAGGATGAGGGAGACAAACATGACATCAGTACCTTCTATATATTGTTAGTGTTCCCTTATTTTTGTTTTCAAATGGACACTAGACACATATTGGGAATGACATATCTACTATTTTGGTTTGAATATTGTAATCCCATTTTAGTCATCATGTTAAATGGGTTTTGTTTGGTAAATTGTTATATAATTTGCTATTATTTACATACATTCTCTATTGTGATACTTTTATAAAGAGGGTATAATATCCCCATGATTGATATTAGACACTTTATGCTATTCAGTAGCCTTTTTGGTATGGGGAGGTGTGCCTAAGTTTGTGTGACCATAAAACATTGGGCATCCGCATGTGGCACCCAGGTCAAGAAATCACAAAGTGTTATTAGAGGTAATTTTATTTTCCATTAATTTTTCTTAATAATTGGGAAAGGTTAATAGAATAATCGAATGAGTAATGAATTGGTTAAGATCTCATGCATGGGAGTAACTAACCGATGTGAGCGGGTAAAGGCAAAGTGTTCATGGTGGGATTGTTGTTATTGATGGGAGTTGTTACAACTGGATGTTATTTCATGTCTAGTGATGAATTTTGTGTGTGATGTGATTATTTTTTATAATATTTTCTAAGATTTTAATCACAAAGTAGTATAGTATGATATTTTAGTATGCAATATTAAATCTATGAACTCATTTATTTTTGTGTGGTGCATCATTTTATAAAGGCATATGAAAAATACATTTTTTGAGTAACTAAATGAAATGGGTTTTCTATTATTATGTGTTTGGACTAAAAAATGTGTCTAATGTGGATTTGGGTTTTTTAAAAGATTAAAAATGAGGAAAATTGGATTTTACTTGAGAAATTTGAATAATGAGAATGAGTTTACCCTTTTCTATCCAAAACATTGATATATGATGGTTAAGGGCTGTCAACATGCCTTAATTTATCGATTTGGAAGAGAAAGGGGGTATGAATTGTTTTGGATTTATGTAAAACCCCATTGTTAAATATATTAAAATATAATATGTTATGATATATTTGTTTGGAATTGTAGACATATTCATCCATGATGGCATTGTTGATATGATGGATTGGGGTTATTGCTAGAAATGATACATCATAAATGGATCCTGAGGCATCGATAACGCTGAGTGAATGTGTCGGAGAGAATTCCCATGATAATAATACACTCTTAAAGAATTTTATATATAGATAACTAGTGATGATTGAAAATAGTATGTATGGTCTAACATGGGAGTTTTAGTTGCAGCACCCTATGAATTTTATTGAAGAGGGAGGACTAGAGGAAATAGAGTTCTGGATTGAGTCTATATAGAATATAATTGAACACATAGATACTCCTAATGAGGTGAGAGTTAAGTTGGTTGTTTACATGTAACATGGTCAAGTGATGTGATGATGGTATATATAGACTTGGGATGCACAATTTTAGAATATGGAGTGTTAGGACTTTCAAGAGAAGTTCATAGTGAACTTTTAGCTTGATATGCATAGGCAAGGGGGAGTGGTAGAATATTTGAGTTTTAATTATGGGAGTATGTTTATTTTATACTGTGATGGTTTCCTTACTGATTTGTATTGATTTTTTCAAGTGTAGGTAGGAGATGAGGCTATTGTGGAAAATTAGTTTCTAAATGGGCATAAATGTGAAATTATGTCCCATGCAAATATATACCTGCTAAAGATGTATTCAAAAGTGTTTAATCAGGCTCAAATTTTTATGGTATTTTAAGTAGGATTCCATTATAGGACATGTGGTTTCTGGTGGATGGTTAAGAGGTATGACTTCTGAGAGGAAGAAGCATCCTTATGAGAATATTGAACAAAGTAGTGGAATGCCGAGTGGCCAGGGGGAGGGTGAGCTGCACTAGACATTACTCGGGTTAACTATAACCATCGTGGTAGGTTGGGTGACATTTAGTACCCCGTCCACTAGAAGAGTTATGACCTTTTATAAGTATGGGATATCTATAGAGGTTTTACATGAACCCAAGACAATTGGATAATGATAGAGGAGTTTGGAATAACTAAAGGACAATAAGGGGATCCTCTACACCATACTGGTATGGTAGTAGGAGTTCTGCATGCCATGGTGTTAGAGGTATTGGAAGAGGTAATTATAGGAAATGGTGCCCATATCATTAGATTGGAGCATATCATGGGATTCAAAATTCATCACAGGAATGAGGGGAAAGGCAGTTGCATGTCATTCAGCCTACACTTGTGGATAACAAGGCTGAACCAATAAAAATCAGAGGTACTATTTTTAATGCTTCTACACTATCTAGTTCCTTATTCGATAATGGTTCCTTTATTTCTTTTATATATTCCCAAATTGTGATGGGATGAGTCTGGTAGTGGAAATTTTGTATAGGGTTATGATGATCAATACACTATTGGGAGTACAATTGAGAGAAATATGTTTGTGCAAGGGGTGTCCCGTTGAGTTTGGGGAGTATCATTTCAATTGGGATATTTAAATCATTGAAATTTCAGGATCTAAAATAATTATAGGTATGCACTGGTTAATGGCACAACGATCCCACATAGATTTTTTCCATCAGAGAGTGACTTTTATGTACCCTAAGGGTGAAAACAATATTCACTATGGATAGTGGGACACTTAGGCGGGCCTCACATGGAAAATTCATTATACACTATGGGATCTCACCACCCAGGATAATAGTCTACTATTAGACTATGGTGGTGTGAACCATGATGTCTTTCCACCCAAAGTGGAAAAATTATGGGACATGTTTACAGAGGACTTCTTAGGGATTCCACCTGAGAGATATTTGGAATATATAGTTGAGCTCATGATGGGGGATGATTTAGTTTCAATTACACTATATAGAATGGAACCAATAGATATTCAAGAGATTAACATAAAAATAGAAGAGTTGATGGATAATGGATTTATCCATCTGAGAAATTCTCCATGGGGTTCACTAGTTTTGTTTTCATTGGAGATTGTTGGACCCTTTCACTTGTGTGTTGATAATGAGAAGTTGAACTGTATGACTGTGAAGAAGCAGTATCTTATTCCACATATTGGTGACCTATTTGTCCAGTTGAGGGGAGATTGTATCTTCTAAAATATTAACATGAGATTGGGGTATCATTAGTTGAGAGTTAGACCTTCTGACATACATTAGAGTACATTTATAAATATGTTTGGCCTTTATAAATTCATTATGATCCCGTTTTGGGTTATCTAATGATCACCCAGTGATTATGGATTTGAAGAATAGTGTCATCCACCTATACATAGAACATTTTGTTGTAGTGTTTGTGGATGAAATGTTGGTGTACTCTAAGTCTGATGATGATTATTCCCAACATCATAACATCATCCTGAGTACATTGTGAGAGTATAGTCTATATGCCAAGAAATCTAAGTGTTAGATTTGGATTTTTTAGGTGCACTTATTGGGTACCATAATTGTAGAGGATGTTCTATCAATGGACCCATAGAACGTGTAGGTAGTTGTTTCTTTGGAGCATCCTAAGAATTTTTTCTATGTTTATAGTTTTCTGGGGTTAGAAAGAAAATATTAGAGCTTCATCAAGGGCTTTTTCGATTTTGCAGCACCGATTTCAGGTTTGACCTAGAAGGGGATAACATATGAACCGTCAGTAGTATGTGATAATGATTTTTTTGGAGTTAAAGAAGCATTTGGACACCATAGTAATATTGATGCTACCTAATCTAGGGGAGGAATATACATTATTTTTTTAAATTTATAGGATAGGTCATGGAAATGTTTTGATGTAGGGAAATTGAGTTTTGGTGTATGGTTCATGGTTTTTATGGACACATGAATCAACAAATCCAACCCATGAACTCATTTTCACTATAGTGGTTTATGCTTTGATATGTTGGAAAAATTATCAGTTGAGTGAAAATTCTACTATTTATAATGATAATAAGAGATTAATGTACATATTTTCATTGTAAGATTTGAATCTATAACATAAGAGGTGGGTTGATTATATGTTGTTCTTTGATTTTGATCTAGCATATATGCTCAGAAAGGGAGACAGTGTTGTTGAATTTTTATGAAGGAAAAAACATACTCATGAAATTCCAGAGTATAGTCTTGAGTAGAAAATGATGAAATTTCTAGATAAGATGCATGTTTTGGTTTAGTAATGATAGGAGACAATGACTTTCATATTAAAATTATTGGATTATACTCTTTATATTTGGAATATGGAAAAGTAGTATCATGATTCAAAGGTTTTTTCCCTTTATTGAAATCTCTAGAGGTCAGGATTAACCTTTTGATTGTATCATAGATGAGGAAGATGCCATCTATGTCAGGAATCATGTTTTTTTACTTATGAGTATTCATTAGAATATGATGTGTGAATATCATTCCTTCAAGTGGGCAATGCATCCAGGTTTGACCAAACTGTCCCCTAACCTACGTCGACTTTATTGGTTTTCAAACCCGAAAATAGAGATAATAGGGTTTGTGACATGATGATACACTTTTCAAACAGTGAATGTTGATAATTAATGACTTGGAAGTTTGATACATTCATTTCCCATTCTATAATGGAAGTAGGATGATGTTACCATGGAGTTTCTGATGGTTTTCCCAAGGAAACCTCAAAATAATGACTATCTTTGTTAATATAGACTAACTGATGAAATTAGTACATTACTTGCCTATATGGTTGACTTTATCAGGGGATCAGTAGAGGTAGTTTTATGTTTATGAGATATTCCGTCTCCATGGGGAACCACAAAGTGTAGTTTCATACCATGACTCACATTTTACTTCACATTTCTATATGGTCTTATAGACAGGTATAGGTACATAGGTATTACTGAGTATGGATTTCAACCCATGGACATATGGATATTCGGAACATTCATTACAAGTGATTGACTATATGCTTCAGGTATGTGTATTAGAATATGGTTGGTTTTGGGAGAAGCACTTGACTTTTGTGGAGTTATCATATAATAAAATTTATCAAGATATGATATAGCTAAAACCATATGAGGAACTTTATGGTAGGACATACAGATCACCTCTATATTGGATGGAGGTAGGTGAGTCAGAGCTTTTGGTATCGAGTCTCATACAAGAGATGTCAGAGTAAGTTTAGCTGATTCAGAAGTTTATGATCTTGGCATGAAGTAGAAAAAGTCTTATTATTACAGACATCAAAGACCCGTATAATACATAAAGGTTGATCGTGTATTCCTTCGGGTGTCGCCTAGATTGGGTCATCACATGATTAAAAATAGGGAATAGTGGTGCCTAGATTTTTTGTATAGTTTTATTTTGTGGAGCTAATTGGTCCTTTCAGAGACCGATTGAATCTTCCAAATTGTTATAATTCTATGCACGATGTTTTTCATGTGTCACAACTTTAGCAATATCACATTGGTCATTATCATGTAATCGATGTGGATGATGTTGAGCCTTATACTGATGTGTCCTTTAATTACAATCTGATATATATATTGGATCATTGTGAAAAATTATATAGGGGAAATAATTTTATGAAAGTTAGGGTATTATAGAAACATATTCATGTTCATGATTAAACATGGGAGAGAGAAGTGGATATGCATTCTTAGTTTCGTGATCATTTTTCCTCAAAATCAAAAGGATGTCTAGAAGTACAATTTGAGGATGATCAATTATAATGTGTGGAGATTTTAAGATCTTGGACCATTCTAGATGTGTATCAGGCTCATTTTTAGGTACACTTTTTACTTGTTTGGGATAGATCATATTTTTTTCCTTGGAGGGTTTTTGAGTTGAATTATAGAATTTTGGAAGGAAGTGGGGTAGTTTAAATTTGAAAAATGGTTTTTCAAAACTGTGTTTCCAAGTTAGAAAATCATGAAAACCCAAAAGAGGGGATATTAATAGATGAAACCAAGTTTATTAAACCATGCACTCTTATAACAGTAATTGTGACTCTCCGTAAGAGTGGGAACATGATTAGGAACACTGGCTGATTTAAACTTGATCCCTATATAGGAAATCATGTGTATAGAATTTTAAGACCCCAAAAATTAGAATAAAAAATTCTTGTACCCCATCATACAACACAACAACTCACCCCAATATGACCCTAAATGTTTTCCATCATTTTTGTGCATACTAAATGGATTAAAAGGACTTATATCCTCCGTTCTTGATGGTTCGATGCCTGAATTGAGGATATGTAAATATCTTAGTAAGATATTCTCATCCAGTGTGGTTTCTTCTCTCTATCCCATAATTATATAATCCTTTGAAGGGATATTAACCTCTATTGGTGATTGATCTAGAACCTGGATTATATAGATCTAATCAATTTGATCTTGGATCCATGTTTTTTTATAATATTTTGTTTTTGTGAATTCAAACTGCCCACTTCAATTTGGGGTTTTCCATTGGTGAGCGTTCATCATTAATTTTGAGGTAGGTGGTCTAAATTAAAAATCCCATCATATATATTTCATTATGAATATATATATAAAAAAAATAAAATTTAGATTATTGGTAAATTTAATGAGAGAATAAATTAATTTAATTAAATTTCCGTCTGATATTGAATTGTGATATGTTTGGGGAAATTGTAATTAGTGGAATATGATAAATTAATTTGGTTAATTAATTAATAGAGTATTGTTATTGTGACGTTGATGGCATATTGGGATTGTGTATTTTTTCAGAAAATGTGACTATCAATTAATTGAGAATGAGGATCATGAGATTATTGGTTTACCATAAATGGGATAATGGATTGTTGATTAAATAATGATAAACAATTTAATGGTGGTTCTTCATATTATTCCAGGTGAGTTAAATTGTTGAACCGTGTTTGTTTAAAAAATTTATATGGCACACCTTGATGAAATTTTTTGAAAATAAGGTTAATGATCGTTGACCATGAGGTTAATGAAATTGTGATATGTGTGATATTGTGATACATGTGATTTTGTGATATACGTGAGTGGGACGTGAACTACTACTTCAAAATCACATATATGATTAACTAATGTATGTGTGTACTGAATGGAATGCCACTTCAAAATCCCATTGTGAAAATGAGTGTGGAAAATTGAATACTACTTCCAAATCCCACTTCTGTGATTGATTGATAAATGAGTTGTGGGTCACATACCACTTCATAAAAAACCAGCAGGGTCCTAGAAATGATATTATTGACAAAATATGTTGGAATTGGACTAGGGATCCAATTTCACTTGATATGAATTAAATTTAAGTGATAATTGATATTCATGTTATTGAGATATGTAATATCCCATGATGATAGTTCAGACTCTAGCACGAGCTGAATCATGTATTGAGAGTTCAGGTATCCTCAAGAGCCTGAGGGTTTATGTGGTTAAAAAAATAATAATTGAAAAAATGAAAAATATTTACTTTATTTATATTATTTTATTCTTTATACAGCTGTATACATTTTTATTGACTGGATAATGTTTTAGACATAATTGTTGGTGGTCTATGGAGTTGTACTCACACCCTACTCATGATACCAGATCAGTACCTGAACAGATTTCATGGTATCAAGATAGGATAAGGGAAATGGATATTTATTTGATGTATAGTATGGGATAGGTTATGGATGAGGTAACTATTCTTAGTGTTGAGACCATCTTGGGAGTGTTAGTGTGCCTTTATTTTGGTTTTTTATTTGAATCATGACACACATTTGGAAATACATATCTATTATTTTGGTTTGAATATTTTATTTCTATTTTAGCCATCATGTGGAATTGGTTTTATCTAGTTGTTGGTTATATCATTGGCTATTGTTTATTTTCTTTTAATGTGGTGATCCTATGAAAAAGAGGGTATTTTTCCCCTATGATTGATTTTAGAATCTCGCTATAAGTAAGTAGCCTCTAGCATAGAGATATCCATACTAGAGTTCATGTGACTAATTGGATAGAGGAATCGATATGTGGAATATAGGTCCCAATATTACATGACGTTTTGTGTGTGCTAACCCTATAATTAGATCAAGGAGTTACTGTCATGGGATTTCTTATAAAGAACTACTCAAATGAATGGAAATCCATTGTGATATGTGATTAACAAGTTACTGTTCGGAAGATTAAAACATAACAATCTGTTCAATTTAATGCAATCCATTCTATCTTCCAACATATTATCTTCTTCCAAAATTCAGGTTTAACAACCCACAACAATGTTTCGTTCTTTATTATTAACATTTCTTTGTTGATGTTGGTATCAAACTCAACTATGGTTTTATAACCCAGATCGATATCATAACATTATTTTCATCCTCTAAGGAAAAAAGTATAATGTATTGAACCATAATTAAATAAAAATGATCCTCGAAAATATCTCGACCTATATGAAGATGTAACTGTCAAATTCATTTGGAAGTCTCTATTAGTATCACTAGATGTCAAATGTTTTATCATTTTTATGGAAAATCATAAAGAATAAATTATAACTAATCTTAGTGAGTTATAATATATATATATATACATAACCATCTCATTATGGATGATTAAATGAATTTTTACACAATTTAATTATATGTACAACATCATATATCAATATATATATAATAACAGACACACACACACACATATATTCAAAGAAATTTCTAAAAGGAAGGGATTCTTGTTTATCCTCAGTTCTTTGTGGGAGTGTGAATGTATATAAGAATATATATATTTTTGATCACTATAAATACATGAATGAATGAGTCATTTTAAGATAAGATAATGGGTACTTGGTTTAAATACACACTAGTAATATTCTTTTAGTAGGTAATCATGTTTCATAAAATAGGATTAATACAAAATATATTAAATATTATATTTTTATTTGAGATAAAGTTATGTGAACCATGATAGGATGATCCAAGTGTCCAAATGAATTTATTTTATGTATAACATGTGATCTAAGTGTCCACATGAAAAACATGTTGCACAACGTCCATACATATGTATTATGAAATTATTTCAGAAAAAAAATCAAATATACATTCTTCAATATCACTCTATAATCATTCATTTAGTGTGTTCAATCTTCTTTAGCATGCTTCCTTAGTTCGACATTATTTTCATTTTGTGGTAAGGGGACTATTTTTTTGAAATGTATTTATTTATTAGCATTATATTATTTTAAGGGATATTATTATTTCCAAAAAACAATCATATCAAAATTATGTTTTTAATTATGATTTTGGAGGGGATGTCAATTTTCACAGGTTCTCTACAGTGTTAATATTCCGAAACTCTTATGTAAGGATATTTTAGGAACAATTTTAATTCCCCATTTCAAATTAATAAAATTCTAATAGATTATTTTAATGATAAAATATATCATTTTATTTGTAAACATATCTTCTATATTAATGAATTTCATTCATGATACTATATATGGCTATATTATATAATTTTTATAGACATTTCATTTCTTTTAATACAAGAATTTAATTTTTAGTTTCAAATAATTTTTATTTATTTCCATTGAATTTATGTAATCATACTAAAAATAGGGATTTCTCACAACTCATATAGATTTTATAAAAAATATATTTCTCCAATCATAGATGTTATATAATTATTTTCATCTGGGAAAATATTTTATGTGGATTTTGAAAAGATTTTAGTGGTTTATATATGATAAAGACCGACCATATAATTTTGTTTCTTAAAATTCGGTAAATTGGTACTGAATGAGATTATAGTGAAAGAGGTAATCCCATAGTCTCAAGAGTATGTTTTATTCAAAATAATATTGATCGTGGCCTCATTATTTTTAAGGTTTTCCATGTAGCAATTTAATCTATAAAATTATTATTAATTTTATAATATTTTCTAGTATAAGTCCAATTAAATTTCAAACTGTATTTCTAAAATTTATTTTAAAAAAGATATGTTTTTTAATGTTTTTTAAATTTATTTTCATATGGAATTTTATGAATCCAATAGTAGTATATTGTCATGAAAATTAGATAATATGTCAAAAGATTTGGAATAGGTTTTGAAACCCATTAATGATAAATATTATGCTCATCCCATTGGTTTAAAAATAATTATCATAGGATCCAGATATGAATAAAAGGAGAATGAATAAAATTATTGTAAAATCATGAATAAATTATGTTAGTTATTTTAAAAATTTCTTAATATTTTGTGTATGAAAATAATATTACTTATTTCTCAAAACCTATAAAAAATGATCATTGTTTTCCTAATAGACTGTATTTTTTAGTTATATTTAATAAAAAACACAACATGTTTTTAATACCAAATCTGGAAATGCACATGGAAGCTGTCATAGTGTTATTAGAGGAAAAATCTAGAAAACTATGAAAACCTTGAAATTTGGATTTTTTAAGTGTTCCAACATTTTAGAAAACACTTATTATGTAAAATTTTCATCTCAGACACAAAAATAAGGAATGTGAATAAAAAAATATTTTATATCTTCCAGATGAGTTACTTGTAAAAATTATTCTAAAAACATGCTTAGATGATCTACATCCATTTGACAACATTTAACTTATATGCAATCATCTCTATGAAATATCCATCAAACCTACCATTCCTTGGCTCTTTCGAATGTTGATATTTTTATATTACGAAAATTGTCAAACACAATTCCCTTACAATGCATGATTTGGAACGTACAATGAGAATATTTTCAAATTCATTTCCTCTTCCTACTCATATAAAACTTTTTTAGATATTCTTGAAGCTTTATAAGGGGTTACCTCCTCATAATTTATATATATATATATATTGTTTTTGTTTTTATAGTAGAATCGGATTTGATTTAGAAATATTAAAAATGTGTCAATAATAATATTTTATAGGAAATAAATTTAAACCTAAATTTATAAATTATATACTCATGATACCTCTATATCAATATCTTAATGGTGTTTACATCTATTTAGAAAAAATTTCTCAATATTTATAAGCATAATAGAAATAAAATAACTCAATACTAACCTAAAGATTAATTTAAATTGAGGAACCCAAATTTTCATAAGGTATTCAAACATTAGAGACATCAAAATAGGTAATAATTATTTCATGAAAAAATTATTAATTAAAATTAAATGAAAAATAATTTAAATTTGGTTATTTTTGTAGGAACATCATGTTACAAGATAAGAGTTGTAAGTGAAAATTATGGTTTATATATGATTGAATTGTAGGGGATCAATTCCTTTAAGGGGGAGGGGATATTACATCCATGATATTTGACATATTATGTCATATAAATAAATTTTCGAAATAATGGGAATTTGAAATGGAAAAAGGAAATAAAATATTACTAAAAACAAACTAAATTCATTATAATATACAAGTCTACAACAAATTCACTAAACTTATCACAAGAACCAGCAACACAAAAAGAAAATATCCAATAAACATAACAATGAAAAAATTATAACCCACCTTATTATGGTCATTCATGAGTTCAAATACATTAAAAAGGAAAATATTTATAGTACATAGATAAAAAGTAAATATGATTACACTTTTTATGTTTCATAGGAATGGACTTAATAAAATATAGTTAAGTCAAATATCATTATGGTGTGGGGGAGATTATAAGTTTCTATAGAAAATTAATAAGTAGAAATTGGATATTTTTTAATAATGATAGTGGAAAAGATAAATAAATCCATTGAAATATTTTAACATAAGAATCAATATAATTTTGTTAATAGCCAATTGAAATGAAAAAAAATTAAATAAGTAGAGAATCGTTTGTTAACATATTATAAAAAATATAAAAATCTAATTATAATGATGTTTGTATATTTTTAAGTAATTAAGATATATATATATACATTATATAATAACTAAGTTAACCAGGGGACCCCTCAACATATATTTGGGACATTATTAGTTAAATCACATGTTGTTTTTGACATTGGATAGATAATGCGTTATAAGGGAGGTCCATTTCATAGTAGCTATGTATAATCCCACAAAGAGGGTGGTAATAAAGCCCATAGAGTGAAACCATAGGCGTGTAAGGTTTACCAGTAGACCACATGGAATAACCCATGTGTGGGGAATTTTTGATGTGTTGTGGGTTTAGAACCTACCATCGTCTCAAGAAATAATACCCATGAGATAGTTTATTAAGATCCTTTTAAATTAAAGAAAAAATAAAGCGAGTTATGATGAAAAATTTATTGTTAACCTGTTTAAAAGAGTCTGCTTAAAAATTTAAACATCCCATAAAACCAATGTGGACCACCTAATATTCCCACAGATCCTCATCTTCCTCATGTCAGGTTTATGAAATCACAACACTGGTGTCTTCTTCATTCATAACATTTATTTCTGATGCTGGAATCAACCTCAAGAGTGAGTGCATATCATGATTGTATATCATACCATCATTTTAATCCTCTAATGACATATATATATATATATATATATCTAATTATAACCCATTATATAAGAAAAATGGTCCTTATGAAATCTATTGTCCTGCCAAACAATCTACATTGAAAAATTTAAATCGAAGTATATTCTTACATCGCATGATTCCAACATTTTATCATAATTAAGATGCTTCATAAAGAATCTTGTAGAACTCATATTAGCAAGTTAACATATGTATGTATGTATATATATATAAGTATCCATCTTATTGTATATAATTAAATGAGTAGTGGATGAATTAAATTCTAATTGTAACCTCATATAACCCCATATAACTAAAAACTTACAGACACACGCACACATATATATATATATATATTCCACCACCTTCTGAATAAGATGGATTTCTTGTATATCCTTTGTTATTTTTGGGAGTATGAACTTATATAAGAATATAAATATTTTTTATTAGTATAAATATATGGGTCTATCAGTAATTTAAGGATATGATGACATGTACTCCGTATAAATCTTCTTGTTTCATTATATTTTAGTAGACAATAAAGTTGAAACAATGGGAGTAAAACAAAATATATAAAATAATAAATTTTTATTTGATATATGTATTTAAAAACATTGATAGGATGATCCATGTGATGAAATGTATTTATTTTAAGTTTATCCAATGATCCAACTATCCACTAGTAAATCATATTTCTCATATAACTACTATATATAAGGCACTTAGTTAACAAAATATTATCCCATCATAAATTCTGGAAGCTGTCTCTCTACTCATCCATTCATTGTATTCATGCTCTAGTAGCAGGTTGGAATAGTTCATCTTTATTTTCATTTTGATGATGGGAGAGTATTTTATTTCAAATGATTATATATTCAAAATTCTGTTATAGTAATGGATGATAGTATTTTTAAAAAATGAATCATATGAAAATTATGTTTTCAATTCATATTTGGAATGAGATTAAAATTTTCACAGTTTCTATACTCTCTCAATTTTTTGAACCCATAGTGTAATAATATTTTAAAATCAATTTAAATTCACTATTTCAAATTAGGAAAATTCTATTATTATATTTTATTGATAAAAATTATCATTTTATGTGGAGAATTTTCTCAAATATTAATTAATTTCATTCATTAAAATTTATATTTCCAAATTAAATTATTATTATTGACATTACCTGAATTTTAATGCAAGAATTTATTTTAATTTCAAATAATATATGTTTATTTCAATTAAATTTCTATTGTTATTATGTATATATGGAGTTCTCCTAACAATTATGAATTTTTTGAAATTAAATGTCTTTATAAGATTATATTTTATAAAATTACTTTCTTCCATTAAAATATTTAAAATATATTTTGAAAAGATTTTAATGGGTTATATATGAGTACAGATGACCAGATAAAAAATGGTTCCATAAATTATGGCACTAGGGAATCGAATGAGTTGATGAGGAATGGGGTGATCCCATGGAATCAAGGTGAAATTTTCAACAAAGTGAAACTACTTGCGGATTTATCAATTTTTTATGTTTTTTAAAGTATCATTTTAATTCATAAAAGAATAATTATTTTCAATATATTTTCAAGGATAAGTCCTACTAATTTTCAAAAGGTATTTTTATAATAGATTTTCAAAATGAAAAGTATTTATAATGTTTTTGAAAAGTATTTTCAAATGTATTTTTCAAAAAACCCATAGTTTTATATTGTAAATAAAATTTGATCTTATATAAAAATATTTTCATTTCATATATAATTTTATATAAAGAAATATTAAAATTTCAAAGGATTTATCATCGTCTTACAAAAACATATTGAGAATATTTATTCCCATCCCAGAGTTATAAAATGTTTCTCACCAGATCATTACAACAATTAATGTTGAATAGCTTCAAATATTGAATAATCATGAATAAAGAAAATTGTTTATACTATAAATTTTGTAAAATTTGGATGTATGTTAGGAATAATCATAGTATTCAAAAACTTAGGGGAGAATAGTTTTTTAATTGTGTAAAGGACTGTGTATTTTTCAATTATATTTTATAAAAATAATACAAAACATGTTTTTAGTATTGAATTTGGAGATGTGAGATCAGGTAGTTACATGACTCCTACACAAGTGTAACTTCACCTAGGCTATATACTAGGGTTACCTACCCCCAAAGGTTCCAACATGGTTTCCCATTTTATCATGGAATATACCTATTAAACCATTCGCCTAGTTCACTAAATAGGGAACCCAGTGGCCTGATCTCATTACATCCTTCAATGAACCTAATGAAAAAATAATAGTCACAAAGGAAAAACATTGTGATGTATTAATAATTATTTAGGAATTGATACTAAAAAATGACCCCTTCATTAAAAACTACCTTCAGTTAATATTACCCTATTATTTACCAATAATTAATGAGTCTTGATATTCCACATTGTTTTCATTTACAGATTTATGCTTGGCACTCAACTTGGTTTCCTCAAGTTCCTTTAGTTGAGAAACCCATATTTATTTCATAATATTCTTTCAGTATGGACAATTTCATAATTTCTAAAATACACTAACCTAATTCATTTTTATGTTAATTAATAGAGGGCCACTCATACATATGTTCCACTTCCACCAGTTTCTAATATCTATTATTTTAATCATCGTATTTTTATAAATCCAGCCTGCATGTCATATTCTTTTTACCACATTAAATTAAACTTAACGCATCGGTCCCCTTACATGACCATAAACTATGAAGCTCAAGTCATATGTGTTTCAATTCATTTTCCAATATGATATGTATAATTCCAGGTAGATTTTAAATTTCGAATACCCACACCATAATTATATCATCTCAACTTTGATAGGTGGTTTCTCTCAAATATTGACGGTCACATTTTTTGATGGTCATTCGAATATAAAAAACTTATGTGAAAGGAATAAAATTCCATTATAGTGAGAATAAGATTATCCAAAGATACAATTTTGGTGAAAATAACAGGCCTTAATAGCCAAATATGAAGATGATAAAATGGAATCTTGTATGTTTAACTCCAAAATATACCCTCTAATATAATTATATCAAGAGAAATGTTTTCCAAAAAAGGTCATAGCATGTGTAAATCCCACAAAAACCATTTATAGTTACTTTTCACATAGGGTACCATAATGCATATCATTAAACATTATTGAAATGGTTTGGGATCCTTGGCCTTAAAAATCACATCACTTAGTCCTAGTTGCATAACATTAAATGGGAATTCACATTGTATATGATACACAAACATAAACGTATACTCACTTGGTCATGATTATATAACCATTAAAGGAAACATGGTAGACTTCGTATCATGAACCTAAATGGTATGACATGTTTCATTAAATGGAACTATGATATATGGGTTCTGGTTCCTTTTATGGGGATATATAGGAAGCCTCTCCCAAGGGACTAATATTAAATTCAAAACACATAACTACTCCCTTCTTAGGAACCCAATGCCTACCGGAGTGGAGAGAAACTCAAATGATCCATCCTGTATAACTCCAAACTTTATTGTGACAATGTACATAGGATATAGAGACTGTATAACAACCATTTGAAGTTTTCTGCTAAATTTATGTTTTTAATCAATCGATTTCTCTTAATGGTAACACATATTATTATAAGGATGGATTTAAATAAATGACTTAAATATATAAGAGGCTCTCTGACTAGGAATTAAAAATACATAATATCAAATATAACTATAAATAAACTGGTCCAATGTGTCACCCTATGTGTAAAAGGTGGGATCCTATGAATGCCTTCATTTAGAATGTAGGTCTGAACTAATTAAGAACACATGGATTAGTGGACTAACCATATAGATAACGGTGAACATGATGTGAATTCTTACATATTAATGAATTTTATTGATGATGAATTATTATTTTTTATACTTTTTTGATATTATTTTTTCCTTTAGAATCTAAACCACATATATGATGAACATACTAAAATGATTCATCTTTTCTATCATGATTGGGTACAACAATGGAATAGCGAGGGTTTACATGAACAACCTGAAGATGAAACCATGCACATATGCCATTGTTGTTGTCAGAAATACATCCAATTTTTTGGAAAGGATTTCCATTTTAATCCATCATTGAATAGATCAACAGAATATAAATGAAATAGTACCAGGGTATCTTTATGAAGAGATGATTCTAACCATAAAAACTCCTCATGCTAATACAGATCACTAAATACACAGGGGATATAAAATTTCATATAAAACCATAGATATAGAAATATCTAAAAAAAAAATATCAAAAAACATTTGGAGTCCGTTAATATAGCATGTAAATTACTACATTACTTATCGTAGGGTCGTGGATAAAGATGTCCTCCAAGATTATGAAAAGACTCAAAAGTTTCCCAATAGGGTACTTATACACCAAAATCATCATCACAAATTTAGTAAACTAATTTTATAATAATATGTATATAATGATATGACAACACTAGTAATATAGGATATAGAACCCAAAATAAGAACTTTTAAAGTGTATCGAACCATTGTAACTTGTGTTAAGGTCCACATCACTGTTTTTGTTAACAACTCTATAGACTATAAGTGTATTCCAATTGTGAATCAAGGTTAGTTATATACCACATTATCTAGAAGCTTCAAAATTATTCAAAGATTACCTTAATGAATGTGTGAAAAAATATCTCTATTTTGAGGTAGAGAAATAACCTAATATAGATTTCATTATAGTCGTAACAAGTGGGATCAAATACCAAGTGGAATATGGGTTTGGGAAATCTAGAATACTGTAGATATAACCACAAAATTCTATTTTAAAATCCATCCCATAAGAATTGGGAGGGGGGTTGATTACACCCATATACATCTCCATTATTATAACTCACACTGTTTTTATATGTGTTTCCTTCAAAAATAACACGATTTATTCAATAGATTCCATTACATTCCACCCTGAGTCCAACTGAACCATGATATAAGAAAAAATTTTAAATAAGACATTATATTAGTGAGTAATAATAATATTAAAATATTTATGAAATATATTTATAATGGATATATAAAATATTTTTTTTGATAAGATCCCAATTTAAAAAAATCATTTAATTATTAAAAGAGATATTTTTTGAACAAATGTATTTTTCAAAAAAAATTTATCATAAAAAATATATTGAACACTATTGAAAAATTATTTAAATAAAATAAATTTCTTATATCTATGACTAAATAATAAATCATCCATACATTATTTATCTAATTCATAGTAGTTAATTTAAAATTATTTAAATGAAAAAGATTTATTTTATTGAAAATTATTTTTATATGTAAATATTTTTTATCTTAATACATTAAATAAATAATTATTGAATAATGTTATTAAATATTTTTTTATATTATTTATTCAATTAACTATTTTAATGTTTAATTGAAATTTTTTACTATGTGAAGAAATGAATTTTGTTAGTTTTATGCTCAAAAATTATTTTTTTCTAAAAATAGGATTTTATTACATTTTTCATAAATATTTAAAAGATGATTTCAAAAACTTATAGAAACTAAAATTGACAAAATTGAATATATATTAAGAATCATAATTTTAAAAAATGAGGAAACATTCATTTTTCATCCTAGTGAATATACAAATCAATAAATATTAATTACCATGATTAAGGATAAATGTATTTACTAGGGTGTTATGTTATGAGATAAGGTTAAGAATCCCTCATAAACAGGTAAAATTATAATTTAAAAGATATATTGGGACATTATATTATATTTAATTCAATATATTATCCATTTTGATCAATTTCAACATTAAATTTATGTTATATTATTTTAATTATTTAGGTTATTCCATGCGTGTCTCTCTCCTCACATATAATGGTCTCCTCTTATCCTAATTTATTTAAAAAAAATTTATTATAAATCGAAAAATACCTACTCACAAACATTCAATGATTACATACCGTTATCCTATATTATTGTTTCTTCTTATATGACAAATATTTCAAGGCATAAGGTGTATGTCAAAGGAGGTCTTTTAAAGAAGAGGTAGAAATATTAACTAAGTGCATTCAATTTTACATTTTTTTCTGTATCTAATAAAACTATTTTCTACATAAAAATATGATGAATACCTTTTAATAAATATATTAAGATTTCATAATGATGATATAAAAAACATTTCCCACCATATTTCAATCAAATGTGAAGTGAAAGTATATCTTATTCATAAGAGTTGACTACCACCTCCACATAGAGATACATTTCATTTTCCATCACTTATCCACATTAATTGATATAATGGACAATTTAATAAATATATATTATCTTATTTATTGAATTATAATTCTATAATTATAAAATACTATTTATCATTATTTATTTTTCATTTTACAAAACTGAAAATATAATTTTTTCTTACTGTGGACCACCCTATCCACTAATGGTATATAAAATTTTATTGTAATTATTTTAATGATAGACCAAAATATATATATAATGAATATATATGATATTAATATCATGATTAAAATTCAATATATTATGTAATCAAGATCAAATTATACAGATAAGAACTGCCAAACAAAAACATACCTAAAAAGAGAAATTGTTAACACCGTAAAATAATGATATTAACAAAGATTTATATATAGAAGGTCAATTAAATTCCAAAACTGGACCATATATGGTATTATATGAATTAATTTGGTTATGTTATATAATTGAAATAAATTAAAACTTATTACACATGAGGTTTTAGTCACTAAAAATCATGTTGAACTTTATGATTCCTCGTCTAAATATTGTTTCATTATGATATGTTTGATATTATACACCCATTTTAATTTAGGAGGATTATATACTAAAAAATTGATATTTTTATCATCAATATACTTATTTTAATATTATTTAATCTTTTTTTACATTGGATTCCATTCATTGGAGTAATGATTAAAAAGGTATCAAAGAAGTAAGGGTTTAATGTTACAATCTCCCTTTTTACCATGATAATTTCTGATTAATTATTAAATGGTGAAATTATATGACTATATATAAAATATATTATTTAAATTTTTTTTATGGGTTACATGTTTTACTTTCAATTTACATTCCTTATTTACACAATATTATGAAATACTATTTTTGTGGAAAACTAAGTTTATTTCTATTTTTGATCGTGAGTCTTTTCTTCCATAACCATATTTTCCAAAACGTTATCATGAGTTTTTACTAATATAACTATATTTATTAAATAAATTTTTGTCCTTGTTTTTCTTTCTATTAAATATTTAAAATTAATATTTTTATCATCTTCCAAATGTATTACTTTTTACAAAATGTTTTAATTTAATCGTTGTCCTATAATATACCACCAAAAATTGATTCCCACCATCCTAAATAATCTTTTATTTGAGGTTTAATTAATTTTTTTCAATTATATAATATGAAAAAAATATTTTTAGTTATATTTTTAAATTTTTTAAATTTAAATAATTGATTTAAAAATTAAATGGTTATAATATTTAGGAAATATTTTATTGTTATTTTAATGGAATTATTCATCTATGATATTTTCCTTTGAGGTTAATGATGATTCAATTTGGATGTTCCTGTAAAACTATACATAATTTTTTGAATGTTTTTTTTTGATTATGACGATGAAATAAATTTGAAACCCATTTTCTTTTCTATATGATAGGATTTTATGAAATGATAAATCCTTTCACGATTTTGTGGAATACTATAAAACAATTACTATCAAGTGATGTTGGTCTGTTATATCCCTCTAATGTATTGGGTAAATAATAAAGTTTTATTTGAAAAATGTGCTTATAATAGTTATCCCAATCCCAATAAGGGACCATGATAGGTTATATTAATCCCAAATTTGGTACACGAGAGATTATCCCAAGCCTTACATGTGATGAATGTATTAGTTGGTAGCCATGGTATTATATTCCTATGATTATTATTATGAAAATAATTTTTGAATTAAATGTATGATAATGTTATGCTATCATGTATCATGATGTTTGATTCCTTTAATATAAATGTCTTATAAATTACAACGATTTATTCCATGAATCATGATTATGATCTAGGATTGTTTGGTATAATTTTTAAATTTTATGCACATGTTATCATCCCATTATACTGATGTTATACTTAAAATTGAACATTGATTATTATTTCCCATATTTACCCTAAATGTGAATTTTAGATCACACTTAATTATGTTTCCTTTTCCCAAATATATGAATAATTTATTTAAGAATGTTATTTCGATAAAGGGTGATAGTTATAATTAACATAGTGGGAGATGATATAGATCTTTTATATTCAAGTTGTTTTTCTATCTATATTTCCAAAGATACTAGACCTTTTGGAATTTATTATTGATATTAATGATATGAAATTAATATTAACCAAATAAGATGTAATATTTATGTATTTAATGTTTGAGCTGACTTAGTGTAATAGAATAGTTTAGTTATTTTAAGAAACTAGAATAATTTTTTTTCAGTGAAAACCCTTATGATAAACCTAATTTTAAATAATATCCTCAGTTATGGAAAATAAATGACTATGGTTTTCAATGAAAATATATTCCTAAATGGATAGTAGAAAATATATTTGGTTGGGACCTAAATTCACTAAGGGGTAATAACTCTATTAAGGGAAAATAAGGTATTAAGATGATCATAAATAGTGCATGATGATTGGTACTAAGTCTATACACCGAGATAGAAACACTATATGGATATAATTGTGTTAAATTACAATTTCCTTATGAACCATTAGTATAGATTTTAATAAATGACTACCACATGGGACCTAGGATAAACCTAAGGATTCATTTATGGAAAATAAGGTTTCATTATTTAGACATCCTTTAAATTATTGTCGTGATTATATAATTTTGCCCTATGATTATTGTTTCTAATACTCTATTTTTTGTTTTTATTCAAGTGATTGAATACGAAGAAACTATATTATCATTGAATTTGATTAATAATGCAATTATTATCCACCTAATAAACCATATATTATGGGAGATATAATAAAAAGAAATATTTCTATTTTTATAAATCATCCTTAACCCATGAATCATACTAATAAACCAAATGATAAAAGGAATGAAAAATTATAATAAGTCCTTCATAATGTAACATCCACCATTCTTTATAGGGTTTTCAAATCCAATAATTAATAAGAAATGTATTATTACCAATAGAATGAAATTTTCTATTCTCCAGTGGTTGGTGCATGAAAATATTATTTTCTTGGTTATCATTTAGATGGATAAGCAGATAAATAGGGGAATGTTATCATGATCATGATGAAAAAGGATGGAATTTATTCTATTATATGCCATTTATTTATGAAGTTATTTTTTCAATAAGTAAATTACTCGTATTATTCATATGAAAATTTGAAAGGAATTTCAGGAGATAAATTTGAAGGTCGGGGAATCCATTTTTTCCCATGAGGAAAAGTTTACAATACTACAAAGGTCCACTTTAGTTATTGTTATAAAACCTAAAAGGAATATTGATTCTTTAGTGTAATAAAACCATGTATATAAATGAAATTTTACAGAATAAAACTAAAATTCTATAAATAAACCAGTTGATGTTCACTCAAGGTAGATTTAGATATCAAATTCATCTATCAACATCACAGTTTTAATAATAAAAGAAAGATTAAATTTAAAAGAAATTGTAAAATATACACAATGTAGGAAAGAATATGAGTCTTCCTTTATTCCAAAAAGTGTGTAAATAAATGTTGTGAATTTTTTTTTAAAGGGACTAATAAATTCAATAAGTGTGGAAATGAATTTCATTCATAAATAAAATACTAATGTGATGGGAAAAAGGTAGCTAATTATGTGACTATAGAGAATGATTCAAGAATACACCACCCACACTCCATTGATTGGAAGATAAAGAGTATGAGAATTATGAAATCCAGCACTGAAATCTGATAATTGATGACAAATATCAATGTCAGCATGCACTTATCCTAGAGAAAAAAGGGAAAAACATATGATCACCCTTACTAATGTGGGGTTGATAAAAAAGTTGTGAAATTTATTCTTACCATCCCCTATAGAAATACTAATGTCTTATTTGATTAAGAATCTACCCACTATATTATTTCTAAATAATTTTCTATGCATATAACATTACCACCTCAGAAATTAAAAGATGAATTGGCAGTTAAATATCTTAATGGAAAAATGAAGGCATATCAATACTATGATTCTTATCTAATTAAAGATTGTGGGAATATGATTTATTAAAATATCTTTATTATACCTATTATTGAATTTTATGTTTTCTAGTAGTGGATTGGATTTCATTATATAGACCCCATATCAATTTCTAATGAATCGAATTTGCATTTTATATTCTAAATTAGTATATGTTCATATATTAATGTGAGGATAAAAGTGAAGATAAAATTGTAATTATATCCATTTCATGCATCCTTATTTCATTAATGAGGGGATATTTATCTTAGGTGGTTTTAGGTAAACTCAAAATGGAATATAATATTATTGTATGGGAGTGTCATTATGTCTCTATTGATTATTTCTATAGTTTTCCTCCAAATCATGAAGTTTAGTTTTCAATAAAACTCATACATAGTGATATAACTATTTTAATGACTCTATAAAAAAATTTCCTAATTTAGTAGAAGTAATTGATGAATCAAATCTATGAAAAATTTTATAGGGGATACATTCAGCATTGGGGAATGTTATTTTTTTAAGAATAAAGTTGAATAAAAGTGAATTTTCATGGATTGTTGGGAACATAGAATGATCCTGATCAATAATAATTATCCTATTCACATTATGAATGATTTTTTGATCAATTATGCTGAGTTCATTTTTTTTTTCAAACAATGATCATTAATATAGATACTATAAATTAAGGGTTAAATGTTAATTCATAAACAATATATGTTTTCTTATGAGGTATGGACAACAAGAATTTGTATTATTTCCATTTTGTAATATTAATTCACTCATTATCTTCATAAGTTTAATTAATACAGACTTTTGAGATTATTTGACTGGTTTGTGGTGGTTTTATAGAGAACATTATTATACATTACAAGTGTAAGGGAGATTATGAAGATCAATTTGGGATTGTGTTGAGTGAACCAAGGATTGATAAGTTATATGAAAATTTTAAAAAATGTTAATTTTGGGTACATAAAGATCCATTTTTTGGTAATATATTCTAAAGTGAGCATATATCAGTGGCTTCATAATAAATGGATGTTTTTTAAAATTATCCCAGACCAACCACAATGTCTAGGATATGTAGTATTCATGGATTGAATGGATATAATCAATTTATTTTGAATAACTTATCATGGATAAGTAATCCACTCCAAAATTTAACATGGAAGGGATACATGTTCTATTAAACAGATTAATGTGAATAAAATTTCATAGAAATGAAGAAGAATTTTTTCGGTGTACCTGTGATTACACTACCTTGTCGTAGATAAGGGTATCTGATTTACTTTAATGCATCAAAGAAGGGGCTAGTATGTTTTCTTGTGAATAATTACATGGTGATATCTTTTTCCTCATAACATTTATGTTTTCCTTACAAAAGTGAACCAACTCAGTTTTTGGTGTTAGTAGTGGTAATATTTTCAAAAAGATATAGTGGATTTATAATTATAGGAAATCTACAGAAAATATATTTATCATAAAATTTTAATGTATATGGTCACCTAGATATAATTGAACATGCACCATAGATGATGGTTAATATTGATTAATTGTTATGAATTCTCAATAAACAATCTCCCTTGGTGAAAAAACATAGTGGCTAATGATTTGACTTGGATGAATCATGATATATAATCTTCTATTAGTATTTTAATTGATACAATATTTATTGGTTTTCCAATAAATGACCACGAAATGATTAAGGAAGATATGAAACCTTAAATTTACCATATTAATGTTAAACCATTTATCCATGTGTCTATTAAAGAGGCATAAAAGTAGGATGTAGTGTAGAAAAGGATGGTGATAAATATTTATTATTTCAACCATGTTTATGATGAAATTATAATGTTAGGGAATTGAGTATGTCTCTCATAAATACCATTCATGAATAAAGATAAATGGGAATAATTTATTCGCTCATCGTTTTTATTCATCATAAAGGTTTATAGGGATTTGAAATAGTACATATATAGTGAAAACATGAAAATAGATATTGTATATTATGTTTCGTGGTGATTAGTTTAATAGAAATATAAGTATAGTAGACTGAAATTTAAGTGGATGTTACACCCATTCCCTAGAGTAGAATAGAAATCAGAAAAAATCATCATGTGTTTCATCTTCGGACTCCCCAAAACAACTATAATTCATGTTTCCAGTTGGTTTATAGTTTATCACCTTAAAATGTTAGCATACTAAATTTATTTTTGATAATATTTAAATATTGATCACCTTTCTAGGATATACAATACATAGTGGGTAAGGTTTCATGACGTACCAAATTCAATTATTTCTAGAAAATATATGAGTTTTACCATAGTATTCTAGAAAAATATTTTACAATGAATGGATATAGTGTTTTTTTAATACTAAATATAATTCATAGAAAGATATTATTTTTTGAAGGGATATTAATATCCTGTAGGATATTTTGATATCTTCTAATATGAATTATACAAGTGTAAGTGATCAACACATTCCTCTCGTAAATTTTTTCAATAAATATATGGTTTCAATGTAGCATTAATATTGTTCTTTAAGAATCCATATATTGGAATAATTGTATAGCTCTAATATGGTGGAATAAATTTCAATAACGATATATTTTTGGACTTCATCTACCTCGATAAATGGAAGGGAAGTATAGATCTATGCAACAGTACATCAAGGTATCTCAGAGTCAAAAAAAGTGTTTTACATTGAATCACCCAGGATATCTAGAAATAATTTTTTTGACAAGTTATTACATGGAAATAAATCATTGGATAGTGTCTTGAGATTCAGAAAATTTAACTTTGGGGCCTAGGGAATTAATCTTATCACTTATAATTTCCACCAAACCTCTATCAATTACATAATATATTACATGTATATCCTTTAAGGAAATACATACCCGATAATTTTCATATAAAGAGATAATATATTAATCCTTCCAATCATGGGCATTCTTATTTTGAAAAGGCAATAAATATTTCATCATAGAACGAAAGTTCTACAGAATAAAAAAACTAACTTAGTAAAAGTTATCTATAAAAATAACAAATACATAAGCCATATGGGATCTCGAGGATACGATTACGTATATATAAACTTTTATATTTTTAAGAACTAATACAATTTCATGAGAAATTTTCATTTTATGGGGGGTATAATGTAGCACCCCAAGATTATATATGAATATACTTTGAATTAAATTTGATATATTTGATTGCATTTTTTACATGAAACCCTGAATCTTGATGAACTAATATATAATAAACCTTTATAACCTAGATATTGCATTTGTGGGTTTGAATAGGAACAAGAATATTATAAAATTAATTTATATTTGATAATTATTGTCAAACTATATTGATAAGAACTCAATTTTTATTAAATAATATAATTATTTAAAGATCCATTTTGCGATGAAATGTATTTTTTATATATTATTTAATAAAATAAATATGTTGATCACTATTGAAATGAGATATCTATAATATATAGATATAATTTATATCAATAAATGAATAATAATCATTACATTAGTGATATAATGGTTTTGAATAACGATAAAACCTATAATGTTAAAAAGAGATATTTTTTAAAAAATTTGTTTCTATATACCCAAAGTATTGTTATAAAAATAAATTAAGTAAATCATTATATAAAGAAGGTTTTAATGAATTTTATATATTGTATATTCAAAAAAATATTTTATTAATCATTTAGTAGTTTTTTCTAACAAAAAATTGTAATTAAATTTAGTTTTATTCTTAAAAATGCATTTTCTACCAATAATGGGGTTTCATTGCATTTTTTCAACACATATATAAAAGTAAAATTCTATAAAATATATATGTTAAAATTGATAAAATATATTCCATATTTTTATTCATTGTTTATATATTTTTTAATAAGTAAAACACCATTTTTTCATAAATTATTGTAGAAATAGTAAAAAATTATCACGACTAAGGTCAAAAGGAATTTATCCTAGGGGGTATAAATTAAGAGATAAAGGTATGAATTCCTTATAAAAATACTTTTTTTTGTTTTATGTTATGAATTTATTTTTACCTTATCATATACTAAAATTTATGTATTATTCATTTGAATCAACTTTGACATGAAAGATACATTATATTTTTTAAACCGTTTAAATAATTTATGTGTGTTCCTTCAGTCAATTATAAAATGGAACATCCACTACTACATTGTTCACAAATTTTTATCCTTCTAGATTGGAAATACCTATGAAATATAATTCCTAGTAATTTTAAATTTTTCATAGATCCCATGATATTCTCCTAATATTGATAATCCAAGGCTTAATGTGTATGCCAAAGAGGTATCTCAAAGAAGTGGTATAAATTTAAACCTAGATCATTCAGTTTTTACATAAATCCCATATAAACCTTTTTTATCTCATATAACATGAATAATCTAGTGTCATGAATATATTAGTATTTTATTATTATGACTTTATAAACAATTACTATAAAATTTTCATTGATTAGGAATGGAAAGTACCGCTTGTGTGTAAGTTTGGATTACCTCCTACACATAACGATATGATTCATTTTCCATAACTTCCCTACATTAGTGGATAAAATTATAGATTTAATAAATATATATGATATTTAGGATATAATTATTAATTTTTATGAAAAACCATTCTTTATATTTTTCTCATTTTTTTCATTAGAGAAGTAAAATAGTGTTCATGCAAACGTATAGACTACCATCTCCTTGAACGGTGTAATTTAATTTTCAATATATATATTTTATTTATGGAACTAAATATATATGTAATACATATATATGATATATATAACTATTTATATTATTTATATGATATCACCATGATCGATTTATAAGGACTAGAACTACTGATCAGAAAAATACCTGAAAAAATGAAATAGTTAACATCCAAAAACAATGATTTTTAGAAATAATTTCTATCCAATGGATGGTTAAATGTTATAATTTGACCATATGTGTTATTATAATTATTAATATTTTTATATATAATTATAATAAATTTTAATAAATAATATATATGGATGACCACTTATGAATCAAGTCAAACTTGATGTAAGGGTTCATCATCTTAATATTGTATCCTTGAATGAAGTGTGATGTTATAGACCGAAATTATTTTTTTATTTGTATCCACATACCTAATTGTATATTTTTTCATGAATATCCTCATATTCAAGGTATTAAAATTTTAATTTTAATTTATTACTTTCATGGTATTTAGGACTCCAATGATACCAATGTAGTGAGGGTTTTATGTAAAAAACTCACATTTTACTATGATTCTATATGAATTAATTTACATGGATGAATTTAAATGATATATCTCTCAATAATATTATATATATCCTTATGCTATGATTATTTATATATAATAGTTTTCTACCTTTCACTTTACTCTCTCTATGTACTCAAAAGATTATAATAATGATTTTATGGAAAACTAAATTTTGTTTCTCTCTTCGGCTAAGAATATTTTCTTACATGTCTATATTTTCATTTAAATATTTTTAATAATGTTTATATTATTTATAATAGATTTATTAATTTCATTTTTAATATTTTCATTTAAATATATTTTTTTTTGAAATTAATCTTTTTTGGTTTTTGTAACATCGTATTTTTACCAAAGCTGTGAACACAATATTTTTCTTAACATACACCGTGTGAATGCCTTATACTGCCATCATGGATACTATTTCATTGAATCTAACTTTATAGGGTTTCATGTATATTTTTAATTTATATTTCTTATATATTATTTTTTAAATTTTTATGATTTAAATAATTTTTTTAAAAAATAATAATGATATTTGCCTCATGAAATATTCAAGTGCTATTTTGAATGATTTATTCATCTTTCATTACATACATTGATGATTCATATGTTTCACCATTTATATAATACCATGATACCATCCATATAAATTCTATGGATATTTTATGATTATGATTTCGAAATAATAATGAAACTAGTTTTTTCCCTGATTTATGCTTTGATGAAATGATAAACGCTTTCAAGGTATTATGGTGTACATATGAATGGATTATGATTATATGAAAGGTGGTTCATTTTAATCTCTACAATGTGATTAGAAAAGATTTATTTTTTATGATCAAAAAGGATAAATGGATAGTTATCTCAATCCCATATAGTTTAAATGAGAGGTTATCTAATGCCCAAGACATGTACAAGGTAAGTTAGTCTAAGCCTAACATGTGGTGAATGTCTTGGTGGGTGGCCTTGTCAAAAAATTTATATAACAATGATTATGATCTTGTGAAAATTTTAGGATATCATGAATCATGTTACTTGATTAATTTATCTTTGAGGTATTATAAAATTACAAGGTTTATTACCTCACTCATGATTATCATATATAAATTGTCACATATGATTATAAATTAATAATATAATGTTCTCATAACCTTATCCTCATGATACAGTTACAAATGATCATTGATTGATATAAAATTAATTTAATCTTACTAATCATCTTAACTCACCAATTATTATGTTTCCCTTTCTAAAAAATATGAATATTTTTTTATTTATGATATGTCTTAGAAAGGGTATTTTTTTGATGATCATAGTGAGAGATAATGTATAACTTTTATGGTCAAGTTGTTTATGTATCCATGTTTAAATAGACACTAAACCAGTAGGGTTATATTATGGATCACAATGATATATGATGAACTTTAATCTTGTAATATTTAATATTCTTATATGTAATGTTTGGGATGCCTTAAGTATCATCCATTGATAGAAAAGATAACATAACCACTGATGTATGACCTATAGAGAATTATGTGACTACCCATGCAGCTTTCACATTAGTAAGTGTCAACACCTTTGACCAAAATAATGATTTGAAATAGAATACTGTTTAATATCATGGAATAGAGAGGGAATATATATAAATATAATTCCACATAATATTTAAAAAAAAAGGAGTAGACCATGAAATCAAAAGAAAAAGCTTGATTTGGGATCTTAATCCAATATTCCACCACTGAACACTCAATATAATTGTTTCTATGGAAAATGAAAAGTTTTAGGTATATAGAAATACAAAGAACACATTAAAATAGATTATAAATCTCATTAAAAGATATTATTACTTTTATAGTGTCTAGAATATAGTATCCTATTGTAATCAATTCTGATTTCCCCAAGGGAACAAACCAACATAGCATAACGTTCACGTAGAAGGTTCCTTAACTCCTTAATCCATCATCATTTATTAGGAGTAGATTTTTGGACCCACAATGGAAGAATCAATCCACCACATTAATTTGAGGTCATATTAGATTAATATAAGGAAGATTTATTATCAATAGTTTTTACTAAAGGGGAAATTCCAACTACCATTTAAAAAACAATAGAAGGGTATCTCATGTAGTGTGATCCTAGATATCACTAGACACACTTATATCTAAAATAGTTTATTAATATGTCTGATGTAAATTTTAATAACTAGAGGAATGGTTTTATCTAATGTTGGTTAATTTTCTCCTTCATCCAAATACAATAAACTCAACATCACAAAATTTTATTTAATGGGAGATCTAGATCATATTATCACATATTATTCCTCTCAATGTGGAAAAATATTTGGAACCCTAAAACAACAAGAGGCTACCAAGATTAGTTTCTTTAAATAGGCTATAGATATTACCATATTTTTTGGTATAATCTTTACATATCTGGGTCAATAGAAAGATTGTAATATATTCATCAGTTACTATTCTACCAATTCATCACTATTCTGTGGTAAATAAAATTTCTTAACATCTATAATAAAATGAAACAAGATAATGAGAGAGTCAAAATTTTCATTGAACGATGGAAGGATATAGTGTACTCCTTGAACATAAAACATTCTCAATAATATTGACTAGAGATTTTTCTATTCAAACTACAGGATGTGTTGTTTTTCAGTGTCACCCCCTAAAGGACACTGGTGTATTTATATAATTCTTTAAAGGTTTTATATTTCTAAATCATCCTTGTATTTTTGAGGTTTATAAGTGTCATGAAGATACCATAAAATATTTAACATTTTAATTTAGAATATAACTAATTTAAATATAAGTTCATATAATCATTTAATTAAAATTATGAAATACCTATATTGGAATATAAAAAAACAAATTTTTATTATAGATGTGTAAGGATAAAATTGGTCTTAAATGGATCAAAATAGGAAATGTATTTTTTTCAATTCTATTTGGTAAATGAACAATTGGGTTTCTATGTCTTTTTTAAAGATAGGTTCTTAACTATGCATATATAAGAGACTTTATCCTTCAACAAATAATGTCCCACCAAAGCTCACATATATTTTATTTGGGTTTTATAATTTTTTCATATTGGTAATTATGAGTAATTATATTCCATGTAAGGGTAGCTTGTTAGTTTCCCATGACCTGTGTAATGGTCAATATAAGTTTTGATTATTTAAATAAGGGTAAAAAATAAATTCCTTAAACCATTTTGAGGATCTTACCATGTTATTAATGATCATGTAATGGTAGCTTACTATGTAAGGGTAAAACATTATTACCCTTAAACATGAAATACTTTTGGTTTGAGGGAATCATTTTGAGTATATAACCATTCATTTTCACATCCTTTTGACATTTAATATGTTTTTAATGTAATTAATAGGAATTTATGTGAAAATTAGTATGATTTTAATTTTTTAAGAGTTTTGAATATTAAAATTTGTCTCTAATTATCTTAATGAGTTTTTTGTGGGTTATGACGTGTATTAAATTGGAATGTAAAATTTAATTGAGTATTTAATGGGATTTTCAATGAGTTTTATAGGATTCATATGAGAATTCATTGTTATTTATGGAAATTAGTATTATGTATTTAAATATTAATCTTTGAATTATATTGAGCCATGCTCATCTATTTTCATTCTATTAGAGTTCTTTCAGTCTTTTACAAATCATAATAGTCCTAATTTATGTATTCTAGAATTGTACACATCACCACCCTTTATACATTTCTTCCAGTTGAGTTCATGAATATCTATGAAATATGTGTAGGATTTATGTATAAATTTCTATTTTATGCGTTATCTATGAAATTTTAGTTCTTATATTTGTTTATTAAACCATATGGACTTAACCATAACATGATAAATTATCAATAATAAACAATGCTCTAAATTTTTTAAATTAAAAGGAGTTATGTAATGAATTTAAATTGTAAGAAAAAATTATCGGAATATAGTAATTATTTTCCAAAATTGGATAAAAATACAAATAACATCTGTAATAATAGTACTATAAATCAAGAACAGAAATATTACCATGTGATGTAAAATAATTGTTAATATTTGTAAATCTAATACTTCTTGGAAATACTTCTTTCTATGGATAACCAAATGACTGAAATATCATACTTCCTTTATAATGATCAACATAGTGAATTTATATTTAATTTTAAATTTTAAATTAATTTATGTTTCTTAAATATTTTATATTAATTAATTATATAATTATTTAGAAGAGAAAAAAATAATTACTTGATGAAGTATTATTTTTTATGAATGTTTTTTGACAAGAATTTTATAAATAATAAAATATTATTTATAAATGAAATGGGATTTATTATATGTAAAATATTATTTTTATTTTATTTTTTGAATAAATTACATTGTTGTTTTCTGATCGCAGATGTGTTGTGTATTTTATTTATGCTTCTTCATGTTGTTTATTAGATAGTTTGCTATATATTTGGATGTTTTTTTTAGTTTTTAGAATTTTTAATTTATATAAAGGCCCCAAAATGTAAATATAAATGTTTTTATGACTAATTAGATGAAGAATTATAAAATTATATACTTATATTGTGGATTTTATTAAATATAAAAATTAAAATTTTCATCATGTTTAGAATTATTAGGTCTCTTATTATAAATTTCATCTTGTTTCTTTGTTATGGAAATCATACAAATAATAAAATTGTAAATTCAATATGGAATAAAAAATTTTGTTTATTAAATAATAGATATTTTTGGTTAATTGATCCTACTACATGTTTCATGAGGATTAACTTACTTGATTTCATGGTCTTAACAACTTCACTGATGTGTGAATAATACATTCAAACTTTATGTGTTCTATAAAAATTTAGATCTTTATTATGTTTAATATTTATAAATATTTTATTGGTATTAATTAATGAGAAATGAGCATGATGATTGCGGTTTTTCTCCATAATGACTAATTTGATGGATGAGAAATGGGATGGGGGACTAGGGCTATAACAACGATTTATTTTATTGGTGATATGAGTGTTTTATACAGTGCACAATGGTGAGGAACATTGGGATAGTTTTGTTGATTTCATATTAGGGATTGATAAAAAATTAATAATACATTATAGATTCATTCCTAATAGAATAATGGTCTAATGTATATGTTTTGATATGTTCTAACCATGTGGTATAGTATTGATTCTATGTAATGTGAGTGAATCTTTTCACTAGTTGATTAGGCTGAGTCCTAAAGTACCATTATGAATTATGGAATTATATATTAAACTAATAAATAAAATGGGTCAGTTCATGGAAATATTATATGATTATGAAATACTTGATAATATATTTGATGAATTAATAGTTTCATCATTACATTTCATATCTTATTGAAGTAAAACAAATGGATATTGAATAAGTATTTAAAAAAATTATTGGAAAAGAGTTAAATAATAAGTAACTTCATTAAAAAACACTTTTGGATACCTAGACCTTATCTATGACTATTAGTGGTCTCATATTACAATATTAGTTGAAGTGTATAATGTTAGAGAGTTTCAATTAGTATGGTTATGAATTATATTATTTATATTTTCTGATTTCATATGCTTTTTGACTCGCATTTCTAGGTAAACTGGACAGAAATGGTTTGGGGGTGTTTTCTCCAATGTCCATAATGGTGAGGGAATAAATGGATTACTTCTCTCACTCCCCTAATATCCATATTGATTTATATGTGTAGGTATATCCAAGGATACAAAGTCTTATGGCATAGAATCAGTTCCGACTAGGGTTTTGATGTATCTTGGTTTATCTAACATTTTATTCGGTTGAAATGTCTTAAGGTATAACACATACATGTATAAAGTTATAGTGGATGTGGATTCCCATTTTTGTATGTTCTTGGGATATTATGGATTGAGGTCTAATGAATTTACATATGTTTTATTGGCTTACATACATACACATTGTTACAGACTTTTCAGTGATGATGATGAGATGAAAATTTGGTTTGATTCTCTCATGAAATGTTTTTACTTGTGTGGGACTTATGTAATTAATGTATAGACCCATCTCATATCATGGATTTCTTAATTATATAGGATATTATCACTAGACGTGTGGCATTGGGGAATTAGATCAATGAAATAACAGACAAGTGGAAGCATGGTACTTTCATTATATATGTGATTTTGATATAGAATAGATTAAATATATCATTAATTAATGATATAACATTATTGAGTATGGGAAACTAGTATTACCCATTTTGGTGTTGATTATTTTCATTTTTTAGTCACTTTTAATTTGTATGATTCGTTATAAATCATTAAAAGTGGTTTTAGGGTGGATCTCAATTACTACTAATGTTATATTCACCCTTTGTACATATAAGCTATTTTTTGGGATTTTAGGAAAATGTTGGGGATCATAATTGTCATTACTATACCATAGGAGTTATTGAGCATCTTTGAATGTTTTTTTGGAGTTCATGGTCCATATATAGTTTTACTTTTGGTCTTGAAGTTTTCCATTCATTAAAATAAGTTTATTAGTGAAATTAAATGTGTTTAAATTTACTATTTAATTTTTTATTGTTGTTTTGTGTGTGGATATTATATTTTATCTCTTACTTTTTAAACATTATATAAGTTAATTTCTTAGACGTGTATGGTTGATATACCCTCATCGCAAGTCTCGGGCCAATGACTTATTAGATATAATATTTAGATGTAATTATCTCTCTTTATCCATTATTGGCCTTTGAGGGGTACATTAAAAGGGATGGGATCATGAAAATGTTGTATAAAACACTAATTATTTTGGGGTTTATAATGTTTAAACCCTCATGGTTTTATATGTTTTACTTTAAAATAAATTTAATGTTTTTGATACATTTTTTACAAGAAACACAGAGTCTAACTGAACCATTAAATTTTATAAAATTTATAACCTACCTATTATATTAGAGGTAATTATTAATATTATATAGATTATGATATCTTTATATATAATTAATTTTCCTAAATAAAATATTTTTAATAATTCTGAAAAATTAATCTTTAAATTTTCATAAATTCATTTTACGAATAAAAGAACTATTTTTTGGTGTAATAAGGTTTAATGTTAAAAATATTAATTATTATTAAATAGTAATACTAATTAATAGAATTCACAATGTTTCAATTATAATTCATACATTAGTTATATAATGTCTAGTAATGAAGACAAAATCATTTTCTGGTGAAAAGTGTTATATTTATGAAATTTTTTTTAGTATAATATTTTTTATCTTGATAAAAAATAAATAAATATTGATTAACTAAATTAATGATCTATTTTGAATATATATTCAATTAAATAATTTAAACTTTATCTAATAGGTTTTAATAGGCCTAGAAATAATTTACGATAATTTTTATGTTCAAAAGGCATTTAAAATTGGTTTTTTTATTTTGATCCTTTATTTTGAAATTGATTTCTTTCTTTTATAGAACATAAATTTTATTAAATGGATTCAGTAATAATAATAATAATTTCCCAAATTCCTAATAAGTCTACATTCATTTTTTATAATGAAATGGAAAATTTTATTACCATTGTAAAGTTTAAAATTGGTTTACCAGGTGTTAAACTAAACGATAAGAGTACAAATTCCATATAAACATGTATAAATAATATTTTTTTGAAGAGATATAAATGATATATTATATTATAATTTATGTTTTTTCTATTTTCACCATTTTCACTACCAAATAACATTATATTATTTAATTATTTTATGTTATTTCATGTGTGTCCCTTACCTCACTTATATATAAGTATTTCTTCTAGACCCATATTCACAGGCTTTGCACAATATATATTATAAAATCAATACAAAAATATATTTCAATATTACTTCCATTTTTCCTTGATCATATAATCTTACCCTAATATAATTCTAATATGGATTACAATTTAATCCAAAATAGGTCTCTTAGTGAATAGGTAATTATCTTACTCAACTCTTCACATGATTATTTCTTCTTAAACATCATCTAATGATTTGTTACCCAAACTGAAATAATAAATATATAATCATAAATATAAATATAATTTATAATTAATAGGGGAAAAAATACTACCAATTATTTATAAGATGAGAAATGAAATTATTCATTGTGCATTTATGTGGACTACAACCTCTATGATGCAATGAGATTCATTTTTCATCACGTCCCCACATAGATAGTTATAATGATGGATATATATAGTATACATTATATTTATTATATTATTATAATTCTATAATGTTTACATATGATTTTAATTTATTTCATTCTTCCCATCAAATAGTGGAATACATCACTCATGCATACATACAAACAACGATCTTCATGAAGTGATGAAATTCATTTTTGATCAACTATTTATATGAATAATGATTCAAATGTATATAATGAATGAATTATATATTTGGTAAATTATTAACATTATATATATAATGCATCCATGATCAATATGAAAGGACCATAACTTCCAATCACAAATTTACATGGAAAAAAAGTTCTCCACACTAGAAATAATAATGATAATGAAATATTATTAAAACATTTGTGTGATGATATATTTAAACCATGTATGGTATTATTTTTATTAATGTAGTTATTTTATATAAGTTAAATTAAATTTAAATTTAATATATTGTATTTTATAATTCATATAAATAATTTTGGATTTTGGTAAGTGTTTTATATTGTAATCACATTTTGTATCAGCATTGTTTGGGATTATAATTCTAATAGTGAAATTATATGGTCTATATCTAAAAAATATTATTTATTTTTCCAATATTGTTATCTATGTAAACTATATTTTTTTCATATAATTTTCTTCTCTCTATATACTCAATATTATAAAAGAATTTTTTTGGAAAACAATCATTATTTTTCTAATCAGTTGGGAATCATTATCTTCCTTCTATATATTTTCATTAAAATTTTTTCTATACATTTTTATCTATTCAATAATTAATTATTAATTCCATTTATACCCATTTTTTTCTTTATACAAAAAATTTTGATTTTCCAAACGAGTTACTTTTTTCCCAAACGTGTGAAAAAAATATTTTTTTATTGTATATAAAATTAATAGTTTTTATTGCTATCATGATTGTACTTTTAATATAAGATTCCTATTTATGTTTCTTGATTATTTTAATTTAAAAGTTTTCATAATATTATGGTTATTTTTTGATTTTAATTTTTTTTTAAAAATCATAATGGTATTACCCAATGAAAATTTCTAGTGATAATTTGATAATATTTTATTATTTTATAACATTTTATTGATGATTTTTAGGCTTCAATTATTATATGATCCAATAGTACCATATTTATTATTTATCTAGATAGTTATTGATTGTGATGATAAAATATTTATAAGACTGGTTTTTTCAATGGGATAAGCAATAAAGAAATGATAATTGTTTTCATGATATTGTTACACACATATAAATAGATTCTGATTATGTAATGGATGGGTCAGTTATAATTATCCAATGTATTGGGAAATTGAAAATGTTATCTGACCTCAAAATGTATACAACTGGTTAGGCCAAGCACAAAAAGGGTTACATAGGTGGTTATTCTAGTCTTGAATTATAGCCATGGTTGGTTATCCCAAGCCTAACATGTGATCATTTTCTTGGTGGTTAGCCAGGAAATAAGACTTCGATGACTGTAATTATTCCACACATTTTGTGTTTTTATCTAATAATTGTTCTTATTGTTATGATATTATCTCATGGCTCAAGATCTTTGATTATTTTATGACTCGTGTCTTATGAAATCACAATGTATTATTCCATGATTATGACCAAGGAGTTGTTGGGTATTATTTTCAAATATTCATCTCATATTCCAATATACTTATACTCTTGTAATGATTATATATGATCATTGAATTATTTTCCCATGTTTACACCTACAAAAAATCACATCTAGCATTTTCTTAGGATTCCATTCCATATGGTATAAAGAATAGATTTAAGTAGGTTATGTTTATGAAGTGTGTAATATTAAAATACCATTATGATAGATAATTAATATCATTCATGATAAAATATCAATATTTATATTGTCTTCAAAGGAACTAAAAATTTACTATTGTAGTGTATTTATTATTATGAGATGTATTTAATACTCATAAAAAATTTGAAATTTTAATGTATATAATGTTTGTGTAATCTTTTTTTGTATTTAACTAGGGTTTAGTTTTTTTAGAGAATATGATTAAAAAAATAATAGAGAAAACCTAGGATGAAATTATGTGTGGGTTAGGATCCTAAAGATTTTGAAAAGTAGACATTGTATTGTCTTAATAGAAATTACTTCTTTGTATAAATAATGTTGGGTGATTGTGGCTATGACACAGATGCACCTAGTTTTAAAAACTATGAGACAGAATGATCAATCATTAAAAATATCTTTATTGATGCCTGAGTAGTGGTCCATATACTTTACATAAGGAAATATAGTCCATAGGGATATGGTTGGGTAATTTCATATTTTATTTATAAACTACTATAAATGACATAAATAGATAATAAATATGGATGTATTCAGATAAAATAAATATGTAATAGATTGAATAAAAGTTTTTATGATTTATTGATCTTAATAATTATTTATCATGATTAAATTATTTCTCACTATAATAAATATTTCTCACCCTATACTTTTTGTTTTGTTTTTCAGTCGATGAAAAAATGAGGTATCATGTTAATGAAAAATGTGATAAAAAATGTAAAGATTACCCTCATGAGAAACAAAATGAAATGGTATTTTGAATTCTAAATATTGTGATTATTCATAAACAATTATCTTGTATTATCAATAAAAAAATAAATAATTTTGACATTACAAAATCAGTAGATAAGAGAAAAAGTGATATTTAGGAATGTGTAGGTGAGAAACACCAGGCAGGGAAAAATATTTCTATTTCTATATGCCAGTAATGTGGGTAGAATCACCTATTAAAATGACTGGAATGGAAAATGTTTTATGACTGTTAAAAGGGGTAGAAAAATAAATTACCAAGGAAAAATAAATATTTCAATAGAGAGAAATAATGTATATCATATGGTACCTTTTTATAATTCAATTTATTATGTTTTCTAAAATACGGAATTATTAGAGTCAATACCTTAATCTAGGGGCTAAATCCTAAACCAATGATGGTTCAATTCATTATTAATCACTAATGCAATTCATGATTGTTAGGGAACATTTATCCTCCACTCTATAGTTAGAGATTTCATGCTGATGTTTTTTAGAATCTAACAAATATAAATATTGTTATTCATCCCCTAGTGGGACATGATGTGATTTAGATAATTGATTAACATTCATTATATATAACCCAATTAAATTTCCCATGAAGGGTAGTCAAATTTTATATTCTGAATCTATCAATGATTTTTTATCAGTGATGGAATTATTACAACCATTGAATGGAAATTATATCCACTATAAGGGTCTTAATTTCTATACAATGTGGATATTTATATCATAGGTTTAGGGATAAAATCAACATTAGACATATGTTTATTTTTTGTGAATTTGATTATGTATTTTTTGTAACCAAGCATAGTCTTTACTTGATTTGTGTGGTTGATTTTTCAATATAACTCTTACATGGTGCTAAATTTGTTTTATGGAAACATTATATAATTTCTTCAATAGATTTATAGGAGTTGAATACAATGTCATGATGATTAATAAGAAGGGGTTAATTCATAAATGAGTTTCACCATGTGGTGAATCGATTATTTTTTAAGAATATATATTGGTCAATGTGACTGTACATTTATTATCATGAAATTGACAATATTGAGAAAAATAACAAGTTTCCTCAACCAAATATCAATCATTTGTTTGATTAAACATGATAATCTAAATAATATTAAAATACTATCCTTAATTATAGGTACTATAAATTAATTTTACATACCAATTATAACCTTCCAAAAGTTGTGCGGATATTAGTAATTTTAAATGATTCTATTTGGACTTATGAACTCCTCTCTTATCTTCATGGATTTAAAGAATATATATTTTAGTGATTACCTAGATAAATGTGTGGTAGTATTTATAAATAATATTTATACATACACCAAGAGAATGGATGGGCATTAATATCACTTGATAATTGTTTTGAAGACCCTGGGGAAGGCGAATCTATAAGCCAAATTCCGCAAGCGTGAATTATGGTAAAAAAATGTATTGTTCCTGGGACACATGATCAGAAGTGAGAGTATATTAGTAGACTCTTCTATTATGTAAGTCATTTATCATTGGACTAAACTAAACACTCTCCGAGATATCCATTGTCATTTTAGATTTAATGTATTTAATGATGCTTTGTTGATAATTCATCAAGGATAACTAATCCACTTGTCCTGTTAACATGAAAGTGAATCATGTTCTTTTTATGTAATGAATGTTAATAAATTTTATAGTAGTCAAAGGAGATGTTGGATAGAATACATGTACACATGTTATCCTATAATGAAAATGGTTTATGATTTTTAGAGATGCACAAATGTAGGGACTTGGATGTGTTCATATTTATATAGACACAACAATAGATTATTTCTATTATCAATTAATATTTCATGGGTATAATTACTAAATAATGACATGGAGTTATGATTATTAATCAATGCATTAAATATATTGAGGTATTATATTTATATCTAATGGTGTTCTAATATATTGACCATAAAATTTTAATTTATATATCTAACCAAAATGAGTTAAAATTCTGGAAATGAAGGTAGTTAGAGTTAACTAATTATTAGGACTTCTCAATAGACTACCACCCATAGAATGTGTAAAAGGTGGATGATTGTTTTCGTTTAAAGGATCATGAAATAAAATCTATGATAAGTATCACACATATTCCCATATTTATAGATTTGGAAATGAAAAATCTTTTTAACATGAAGGATGGGGAGAAATCATATCTTGAATAAGTGAATTTTCAACTATTAATCCATCTTAATATTAAAGGGGAACCAATAGAAGATAAAGAGTTAAAATGTATATATATAATTCACCATAATTCCATGTAGATCTTTTGGAAAATTATATTTTATTATTTTGAGACCAGGTTCTGAGATGGTATGTAGTTCTGAGGTTCGGAGTGGCTGGAATGTATTTTGGAACTATTTTTTAGGTTTATTAAATAATCATGAAAGTGGGTTTGTATAACTTTTAATCCTGTTCCAAAATAAAAAAACTGAAAGCACCATTGAACTCAAAGAATCATGCTTCTCCTAGAAAGGGCCTAATGTAGGCTGACGCATGCCAACAATGGATGTTAGCTTTTGGTAGTGAAAAAAATAATTAAGTAACAATTAGTTTAATTTAAAATCATTATGACTCCTAAATGGTAACTCATATTGGAAATCCTAGACTACCATTGATATCGTGAGGGTCTGTTTCACTTAAGAGGAGCATAGTGGTGACTGGAACGGGTCGAGGGTGAATGATAGCTTCATATTTTTTTAATAAAATTTAAAATACAATAAACAAATTTTTTTTATATTGAACTTTTGAAACTTCATTAGTGAAATAGAATTGTATCTCAATGAATCTAAAAATATGTTTCATAAATAAAATAGAATAATTTCACTACAATATAATGGTAACAGAAAATCATTTCATTGTTTAATTTTTTAACCGGTTGGTGAATCATTGACACATTTTAAAAATAATACAAATCTCTGAAGGATCATCATTGATGAAAGATGAATGATGATCTCCAATGATTAGATAAGTCCACATACACATCAAGAGATCACTACCTCGATGAAGGATTGAGTACTTTCAGAGGTGGATCACCTTCAGCGAAATATTCTTCCTGTGATCGAACTCTAACCAGGCTAGGTGTATTGTGATTGATACTTCATTCCATGTTCTTTCTTTCTAAACAGCGAATGTGGGTTAACAGGTGAATAGGTAGAACCACATGTTGTTTATTCTTGATGGAGGGTTGTTTTATCTAGGATATTTCATCATGGTTATTCGTGGATAGAACCTCTATCTTCCCTTACAATGTTTCAAAAACTCAATCTTAGAGGAATCGAGCCGACACAAACAAGGCCCCAATTCCTCCGTCTTTGGGCATTCTTGTGATCTTTGTGATTGCACCTCATTATCATAATGAAGGCAACCTCGAGGATGTATTAGGGAAGAAAACAAGCCAATACGTCTAGGGGCATAGAAGGTTCTAGAAAAAGACCACCTGAGCTGACCCTGTTATCTGTAGAAGATACTGTAGGCACGTTAGTGGAAGTGGGGGATGCCAGGGGTGGGTGGCGGCATGCCACGATGGCACACTGTGGCAGAGGCCGTGGTAGGATGGGGAAACAACAGTTCATTAGGTGCCACTAGAATGAAGGCTTATGACTGGAGGAGATATATGAGGACACCATGCTGCATTGGAGGAGCAGAATTCAGCATGCACTAGCACACAGTTCTACAAAGACCACATGCGGGATAGGGGGCGGCCATCCTTAGCCGGCTGAGTGGCGGAACAAGCTGGACACCTCCTAGAATCTGTGTTGGAGGAAAGTCGGGCCAGACAGAGGGCTAGAACCATTGTCCAATGAGCTAGGTCGGACCCATGTCGGGTCAATGGTCCTTGTTCGGGTTAGTGGACCATAGGCCAGGTTGGTCCGATCGGGTCAGAACAGACCCAGACTTGACTAGACACTTTTCCGAAAAACATCCATAACATTCAAACCGTAGGCCCGATTAATGATATGTTTACGACATTGGAACCCTTGGAATGTGGCGGTTGTTTTGGAATGATCTATGGTACCATTAATGGAATTATAAATTCAATTACTGGCTTGAGGAATTTATTCTCCCAGAATCAAGTGTACTACATGTGATAATCCTGCAACTAGAAGAGACACGAAGAATGCTAATGAGTGGGTCTATGTGACCATATAGGACTAGATGATAAGAGTCCCTATGTGTATTGGATTCAAGTAGCTCTGTGTGAACCATGAAACCCACAAAACTCATCATGGATGAGTAGCTTAGTAATCTAAGGTGTTCAGTTTTACAACTGATTGTCTTTCTTTCCATTATTTTGATTATACATGCATGATCTAAAAATACCTTATGAATACTCTCCAATATGTTATTTCACATGTGTCAGGTTCATTACTGAGTATTGTGTTAATCATCCCTTCAAGGGCTCTACCCACACGTGTTGTACCAAGGGTAGACAACTGATGCTTCGACAGAGCCCTTGGTGGCCCAGGACCAGGCAATGCCCAATGAGATACGATATGTGAGACACACTTCTACAGATTCTGGTAGCCAGTCCATGCCCACCCTATAAGTGGGATTATAATTCTGATGAACTTTTAGAGATTTTTTGTACTTTCCTATTTTCATTTTTTCTTTTTTGGGATTGTATTATGGCATATTTGACTCTTAGGTTGTACCATTTCTTTGTGGTTGTTTTGGTGGCATGCATTTTTTTACTTTTCATCTTTTTTGGGATGTGGTTGTGTGTGTGTGAATATAGGTACACAAGAAAATTTCTCCCACTCATGGGATAATGCCTTTGGTGATAGTCTGTAACACCCCAAGATTTCATAGTGTGTTACTTCTTAAAATTAAATCAATAAATTGGACTACACGTAACACCGAGTTCAAGCACACCCTGACGTACCAAACAAGCCGTTCAAAAGAGGTTATGAATATTATTAAATAAATTCTGAACATTATATAATATTTATAATTTTATAATCCATATTATGATTTTCTTAGACATAATGTAAGTACAAACTCATTTTTTTAGACAAAAGTAGTATTTTTCAAAAAATGCACTTTTACCAACTTTTAATAGTGAACCCTTTTTTTAAATCCAATATTTTAAACTTTTATATATTCAATTTAACTAAATAAATATATTATTTAGAATGGGGAGATCAAAAATTTACAATGTAACACCACAAGCTTCCACGGTACGCTTCTCTTTGAATAATACCGTAGCGTGTGTTGTACGCAACTTTGAGTTCTAACACACACTACAACCAATCAAACTAGCCATTATGAATACTAATACCTACTTTTTGAAATTTTATAAATTTTATCTCTCAAAATGGACTTCATTTTTTGATTCATAATATCGAAATTAGCCTAGGGTTAAATTTTGGTACCTTTCGGATAACTTTTATATTTTAATGAATAGTGAAAATTACTAAACTTTAATTAAAAACAAATTTTTAAATCAAAATAATTAATAGTGATAAATTATGAATTTTAGTGGTTTTAAAGTATAAATAAAATATATTTTTACCATTTAATACAATTTTTGTCATTGGAAATAATTTTACAATTAAACAGGACATAAACAAGTGTCAATCTTTTGATAGTTACTATATATTAAAAACACAAATTTTGTTTTGACAGCGGGAATTAATTTTAAATTAATTTCTTCCACTTATGTGTTTTGAAGTTGAACAAATGGATTCCATATTTGGAATCATGATTTCCAATTTGTGTAAATAGGTAAATTTTATTTTTATACATTTTGAATAATTATTTCGGTAAATATTTTATTTACCATGGTTAAAGGGTTAATCCGGTAAATAAGGGTTAAAAAATAATATTATAATAATAATAAATTATCCTAAAACGTGTCCTAACATTATTTGTGGATACATTTCTGACCATGGGTATCTTCAGGTCGATTTTGGGACCCCATGGAGCCACTTGTAGTTGATATGGACACTTTTTATTAATTAAGATAAAGTAAATACAAAAATGACATAAGCTTATATCTTTTAGGAAATCAATTTTTACATAGTATTATATATGTTATATTTTCGATTATAAATATTCATTAGAAATCTAAAAATATTTACTACATAATTTTAAGTTATTTAAAATTTTTAGACATTGAAAAAGTAAAAATATAAATGACACAATAATGATGCAATATTTTCCTTATTAATGAAAGAATCAAATAATTGGTATTATAAATGATAAAATAATTAAAATTTGAATGTTTTGATGACATAAACGATTTTTATTAGTAAATATGACATTTTAGTAATTCTTATATAAATTTGGTTCGAATTAATAAAGTTTTTTAGTATTAAAAAAAATCAATTATTGGGTAGTGTCAAAATTTACATAAATGAGTTTTTAAAAAAAATATTATATTATTAATTTATATTCTATTCCTAAAAATATAAGGTTCGGCCAAAGGACTTATATAATTATTGGTATACCATTAGTGGACCACTTTGGGGTCTCTTCGAGGTATATAGTATGTTTATTAACTATATAATATAAAAATACAAAGTTACATGGTAAGTTTCGAACTAATTAACTAAGAGTTAAAACTAAAATATAAGGTTAATATAATGACCCAACCTGTCTAAAATCTATTGGTTGAAATGATTTAGACCCATCCCCACCTTATAATTTTAATAATAAACTTTTTAGCCATTAGAAACCGAATATTAATTTATTATAAATTAATACTTTAATTTTTTTTCTAAAGTGCCCCTCCTCCCCCTTATAAAAGAACCCAACTTATAACCAATTATTCACACCTTCAAAGAATTTGAGATCGGCCAAAACCTACCCAAATACTCTCTAAAAATCCCTAAATTCATCATAGAGGCCTTATTTTTATCATAATTCCAACCTAAAAAGCCCTTTTGATCAAATCAAAAGGAATAACCTGAAGAAGAGGTAATGATTTCACAACCCATTTTCAAGTTCCTTTCTTATTCAACTTTTTCTTCTTTGTTATTACCTTTATAAAATAATAAATCTGCTATATTATATATAATATAATTTTATTATAAATATTTAACAACCAAATTCATTATTCTATCCATCCCTTGAATGACATGTCACCATACATGCGTACGTATGGCATACCGTCTCTACGTCGTGGTGTAATTATTATTCAATATATTATTATTTAGATGGGTATAATAATGATGTATAATTCATTTAAATAATAAATATAACATGATAATTATTACATATATATTATATATCATCCAATTATTATATTAATATCAATATAATGATATTTTTGCTCATGCGTACGTATCTATTTCCATCTCCACGAGGCGATGAGATTCATTTAAAAGTTCACCATTCATCGATGATTACAAAAATATATATTACTAAAAAGTATGTAATATATGAAATAATAATGATACTATATATATATATATATATAAGTATTTATGTACTTATATCTTATTCACTTACATCTGTTCAATACTATATGAAAACACAAACATCGTTTATGCGTACGTATAGAGTACTGTCTCCATAAACGGTATTTTATATTTCATATATAAGTCTATTATAAATTCTTATAATCTAAATATATATGATAAATAAATCATGTTTTATATTCTGGAAGTATTTAAATCATGATCTAGGTGATACTATCAAGAGTAACAAGTTAAAACACATATGACAAAGAAAGAAATTATTACCCGAAATATTAATATAACATGGAAATTATTATTAAATGGGTAGTATAAAGTCATAAACGAATAATTTGTGATACAATAAATATTAATATGGTCATGGTATAATTTAATAACATACTATAGTATTCATACATAAGGATAAACATACCCTCGACTAAAGGAAAGTGCAAGGTAAGGGGTTTTCATCTCACCCCTTATTCCCATGAGAATCATGCCATATCGCCACTATTACATTTTGTTTGGTTTATGTACTGCCCATAATTATATTCTTTGTGTAATACACTTTAATTTATGTGTATTTACATATTCATTGTATGATACTTCTTTCATGGGGTGTATGTTTCATAAGTTACCAAATTGGTAATGGTTAATTTCACAATCCCATTATTATCCAAGGTTGTTTTTGCGTAAGTATCTACTGGGTCATATTTACTATCCATGACCATGTTTCATAAATTATTTTTAAAATGGATTATTTTTAAGGTAATTTTTACTAAAATATCATTTTAAATTTATTAACTATTTATTCTTCTAAATCATTCTCATTAATGACCATGTTTTCAAAATGGTTTTTAAGGATTTATTTATATAGAAATGAATGTTATAAAAATGTTAGTTCCTTTCAAAAGTTTCAAAGTGGTGTGAGAAACATTGATTAAAATATTTCTTTAAATGTATTCCTTTATAAATTGTGTAACTTTTAAATGTTTTCATCAAAAGTGATATTTCAATCAAAGAGTTTTATAAATCATTTCCATCTAGGTCAAATCCTTTAATGGATTTTAAACTTTTTTTGATGTTGATTTATTATGATTAAAACCTTCCATAGTGTATTGAATGTTTTTTGATATGTTTGACTGTGGATGTGTTATTTTTATACCATTGATTTTTTATGGTTAGAGTATTGACATTTCGTATCCTAGTTCTTATACGAATGTTTTTGCTAAGTTTCATCCTTTTCATATGAGGAATGTATTGGATATAGTAAGTGACTGGTGGATCCCGCTATAGTTCCTCGATGCATCGGAAGGTCTCATGAGACAAATAGATGTGGAATTGGCCAATGACCTTTCCCATTTTGATATATGGTTTTGGCCAAGGCCTTAATAATTTTTCGACCTCTTGGCTGAGGCCTTAAAAAAATGTTTTAAAATGTCTGGCATTATACATTCCCTCATTATGGAAATAATATTGATGGTTCATGTTGTTATTCGACTAGTTGAATACCCATGATTATATTTTATTATGGAATTATTTACTCAACTCATATCCTTACCATAAAATTATTCATGTTTATTATTGGTAAAGGCATGTGGTTTCAATTATTCACCATGCTTAATATTTATATCATTTTCCGCATTATTTCTTACCCTTACTGAGCGTTTGAGCTCACCCCTTTCTATGTTTTATTTTTCCCAGGATTCAAAGAAGTGTATTGTGATTGATATGTAGGGTTAATCTAAAAGGAATAATGGAATTCTCAAAGAAATATTTATGTTCTGTTTTATGTTTAAAATTTTAATGTAATGTTATTGTATGTAATATATTTTCCAAGACTGCTAAACCGATCGGTCCTTCGGGTCTTGATTCCATGTAATCATGCCAATGTATTAAAATAATGTACCGACTCTGGGAAACTAGGGTTGGTGTGTTACATAGTCTCCATCCCTTGGGCTTTGGGAGGCATGCATGGGGTAGTCGTGAAATGTTCTCAAGGTTAGAGATCGTTAAAAAGTGGTATAAAATGATGTTTGCTTAACCTTAAATCCTGAGAGTCTATGGATTTGTTTAGGGGAAATAGTGTTTAATGTTTCAACATTGACTTTCAGGTTTAGGGAGTCAAGTGTCGGTGTGGCACCCAACGTATCCATACATAAGGACTCTTAATCCACTTTTCGACCCAGTACAAAAAACCGCAAGTTGCACGAATCATATTGGAATTGAGTGTTTCATCATGTTCTTCTTGAATCTGAGTTAGTTCACCATGTATATTCTATAAATTTTGGTACATATTGAATTATTTTTGGATTCCTCTACACAGACAACCAACTAGGATTCTAATGCGTGACTGTGAGGATATCCTGGTTTGTGATGAAGCATTACTTAAGGAACCAGTTCTAGATATGGGCCGACCCGAGGGTGCGCTATTGTTACCACCACCTGTTGATCAGAAATTACTGCTAGCACTACTAGTATAGGTCACATCTATGATCATTGATTTTAATGAGTTCTAGATGTAGAGACCTCCTAGTTTTAGTGGTCAGACTGACCCCCAGGTGGTATATTATTGTCTTGAGGAGGTTACGAGATTCTCCCAACTAGTGAGGATGCCTCTTGACCAGATGCATATATTAGCTGCGAGCATTATTCAAGGATCAACTGAGATATGGTGGATCTTGACAAATTGGATACATGATGAGGTTCCCCTTAAATGGACATACATTTAACACCTCTTTAGGGTGGACTTATTCTCAGTGATATTACGCTCTGTGAAAAAACAAGAGCTACTACAGAAACAACAAGGTGGCTTGATAATTTCATAGTACTCATCGAGATTCACCAAAAAAATTCTACTCTACAGGAATGGTGTGAGACCCACTCTTTAGGGATCTATCCTTTGATCATGGCCTACACTGGATGATTAGGGTGTCCATGGTGTCTCTATGAATTCCTACTTAGGCTGGGGTGATAGAGTGAGCCCTAATTGTAGAGATATTCTTGGTTGAGTAGGTTCCACAACCTAGAGCCATGAATAGACACCAAGTGGAAGATTATTTTGTGGTGGGTAGATGGTAGTGGGCATGGGGACCCATGCGAGTCAAGCCTTTCAAGGGATGACCCCAAGACTGAGTGTCAGTATTGTGGGTCTCCCAGAGTATAGTGAGTTAGTATGGGGCTAGAATATGCTTCTCATAAAGTGGGTGGGACACATGGCTTGTTATTTCCTGAATCAACAATTAGAAGATCAGCAGATGGTCGAGGGACCGCAGAGGAAGAGGCAGAGTTTCGAGAGAGGAGGTCTGTAGTGTGGTATATGTGGTTGAGGAGTAGACCAAGAGGCATGTTGTGGGTGAAGGTTCAAGATGCTACCACCGCCACCCCTAGGTGGTTCACCATAGGCTGTAGGATCTGGTGGACGGGGAATGTTTTTCTTCAAGTGATGAAGTCTTATGACCTTGATGCTTTGGAGATGATTAGAGTTATGATCTTTGTCTTCTCCACCTTAGCTTTAGTTCTTATAGACATATGATTTAGTCAATATTTCTTTTCCACAGACCTTGTTCGGAGCTCATATATTCTAGTAGAGATGCTGGATCCATCCTTACGAATAGAAAACTCTTATGGGGGAGGGGATTCGATGATTACACATTGGTACCGGTAGTGTGAGATTACCCTTAGAGGCAATATCTTTAGCTATTATCTCCTTGTAGTGACGTCAAGGACATACGATGTAATATTGGGTATAGACTAGTTATCAAAAGACCATGATTAGATTGACTATTTTAGGTGTAAAGAGAAGTGTATCCATGAATATGGAACCATGTTATCTTTTACCAGTGAAAGGGGTATACTTGCAACATATGACATACTTTATCATAGAAGGGTATAACCGATCACTCATCAGTTAGCTAGCCTCACCCTTAGTATGGTTGATGAAAAGAGTTCCCAGTTCCCTATAGTGCTGGATAAGTAAGGGGATTTTCCCCAAGGATGTTACATGATTACCTCCTCATAAGGAGGTCAACATCCACACCAAACTATACCCCAGGGCAACATCAATATCTATACCTACATATCAGATGGATCCCATAGATCCCTAGGAGTTGAGTGTGCATTTGGTGGACATACATAGGAAGGGATTCATAAGACCCCATGTTTCACCATGGGCAGGCCCAGTGTGGTTTTCTGAGAAGGTAGACATAAGTTTGAGGCTAAGCGTGGACTATCAGCACCTGAATCATGTGAATATGAAGAATAAATATCTACTTCCGAGGATTTATTACCTCTTCTATCATTTGAAGGGATATAAGTGGTTCTGGAATATATACATGTGTTCTGGATATCATTTTATTTGGATATAGGGTGAGTATGTACTGAAGATAGAAATTAAATGTTATTATGGACACTATGAGTTCCTGGTGATGTTGTTCGATATGAACAATTCCCCAGAATTATTCATGACACTCATGAACAAGATTTTCTATCCTTATCTTGATTGGTTCATTGTGGTCTTCATTGATTACATCATGGTATACTTAGTCTTAGAGTAGAAGCAAACAACACATCTATAGATATTTGTGGATATGGTTCATGAGAATCAACTTTATGGGAAGCTTTCCAGTTATGGATTTGGGAGGGCTACTTTCTAGAACACATCATCTTGGAGGCTGAGTTTTAGTCGATCTAGAAATGATAGAGGCAGTGCTTGCTTAAGAGCCACCCAAGAGAATGACTGAGTTGTGGAGATTTTTGGGTTTTCTTGGATACTACCAGAGGTTCATGCGTATCCTTTCCAGGGTAGAAGTACCCTTATCTGCTTTAAAAAGAAAGGCATGAGCCTTTGTGTGGATTGGGAAGTTCCAAAATCATTTCTAGTATCTGAGTTATAGACAGATGTGTTCCCCTACCTTGCAGCTCCCATAGGAAGACATTTGATATGTAATAATGTGCAACACATTAGGGACAGAACTGGGATGTGTCTTGATGTAGGGGAAAATGGTGATTGGTTATGGTTCATGATAGTTGTTGAAACATGAGATGAACAACATGAACCACGACCTTGAGCTACTAGAAGTATTTTTTTCTCTGAATAGGTGGTGACACTACTTTATGGGTGAGCAGTTTATTGTCTAATCCTACCACAAAGGTCATAGGCATATCTTCTCCCAAAAGGACCTGAATAAGAGGCAGCAACGATGGCTAGGGTTTCTCTAGGACCGTGACTTCGAGAAAGTCTATACTCCATGGAAGGGGAATGAGGTTGTAGGCTCACTCAGTAGGGGATCTGGGTTACAATTTCTAAGTGAGGAATCAGAGCAGATGGGCCCAATGTGGATATCCTTCATAGATGATGATTGAACATACAACCTTTAATAGATTGTTATTAATCCCCCAATCATATTGTGGGTTAGGGAGGCCCAACTCGGATATGTCAACTCTGAGGACCGAAAGTCTAAACTTCCCACAGGATAATCTTCTGATTGATTTTCGATAGATGGAGAGCACATCATCCTTTTAAAAGGGTGCATAGTAGTACCAATGAAATTGTGATAAGAGGTTTTGAAGGAGTTCCATACCTCCTCTTTAGTGGTACAACCTATAGTGGAAAAGATGTATCAAGATCTATGATATCTGTACTGGTGGCCAGGGATGAAGAAAGCGGTGGCATAGTTCATTTCATGATGCCTCACATGTTATAAAGTGAAGGCTGAGCATTAGGTTACAACAATCATAGCCTAGACACTTGAGGTACCAGAGTGAAAGTGGAATATTATATCGATGTAATTCATGACCAGATTATCACGCACAACCAGGGGCCACAATACTATCTCGGTGATCCTTGAACGACTCCCCAAGTCAGTTTACATCCTTCCCATTCAGGAGATGGGTTTAGTAGAGTTCATGGGACACCTTTATGTGTGGGAGATAGATCGACTCCATGGATTCCCATCTATGATAGTCTCAGATCGTGATCCATGCTTTATATCCTGGTTGAGGAAGGGATTCCAGGAGGATTTTGGGACATAGCTATACTTGATCACAACCATTCACCCATAGATTCTAGGTCAGACAGAGCTGACCATAAAGAACTTGGAGGACATGCTTCTTTCTTATGCCATTGATTTTGGTCAATGTTGGTAAGACCACCTACCAATGATGGAGTTTTCATACAATAATAGAAACAACTCCATCATCGGTATGGAACTATTCTAGGCACCGTATGGAAGGCCATATAGGTCAATGTTATGATAGACAGACTTAGGGGAGACAACACTCATCAGTCTAGAGATGATACAGGCTACCACTGAGAATTTTCAGGTCATATGAGAGTATAAAAATACTATACAGAGCCGATATATGTCATATGATGATAGGAGATTGAGAACTTGGATTTTGAAGAGGGGGAACACATATTCTTATGAGTATCTCCTCAATGAAGGATACAGTGATTTAGCCAGGCCAACAAGTAATCTTTGAGGTTTATAGGACCTTTCGTGATACCGCGTACAGTGGGTGAGGTGGCATTCCACATGGCTCTATAACCGCTGTTGGATAGGGTGCACATCGACTTCCATGTATCCCAGGTAAAGGGATACATGAACAAACCTTCTCACATCATCAACCATGAAAAACCAGAGATTGATGAAGGGGTGATATTCGAAGAGTACCTGGTGGAAATAGATGTTTTACAAGAGTGGATCCTTCATGGATGGTTGATTCCTCTTGTACTTGTTGGTTTGCAGTACAAGAATCTCTATGAGGGCATGTGGGAGTAGGAGGCTCGAATTCGTGCCTAGTAACCACATTGGATTGATTATAATTAGTTTTGGATTACATGGTTGTAAAGGCCAAAAAACGGGGAGTAATTTATTTCACGAGAAATAAATTTAAATTTTTTAAAAAATTGAATGGGATTATTTTGTTACCAGTATCAAAGATGTCATGTAATTATGTGGCCCGAAGTGACCGGAACATATTTTTTCACTCTTTTTGAGGTACATTAAATAATTATGTTGTGGGTTTTTCTAACTTTTATAGAAGTGTACATATCAAAAATAAAAGGGAACTATTGAACTCAGAGCATCAGGATTTGCCTATAAATGGCCTCACATTGGCCGACATGGGCCAACAGTGGAAAATAGTTTTTCGCTATAAATAAAATAATTAAGTAACAATTATTTTATGTTAAAATCCTTATAACACCTAAAATATGACTTAGAATAGAAATATGATAGTATTTCTGATCTCTTGAGGGAAAGTTTCCCTTAGGTGGAGCTTAACTATGACCGATGTGGGATAAGGGAGAAAGATATATTTCTTAATTTTTTAAGAAAAATTAAAACAAAATAAACTTGATTCTTTTATTTTTATTTGGACCTTTCGATATTGTTGTAGTGAAAACGAATTTTAACTTAATGAAACCAAAACATTATTTCGTAAATGAAATATCATAAAAATAATAATATGCAATTTTCATTGAAAAAATTTCCTCCTTTAATGTTTAAATAGGGGGTGCAACTTTGACACAATTGGAGAGACACTCTGAATATATGAAGGATCACCATTGAGGAATGATGAATGATGATCACCAATGACATGAGAACCCCCTCCTATTAGAGAGGTCTCTCCCTTGACAACAGATCAGGGCATTCACTAAAGGATTTCCTTCTGAGACAAATTTTCCTACAATCGAACTCCAACAAGGTAGGGTGTCTTGTGATTGATACTTGATTCCGAGTTCTTTATTTATAAATAGATAACATTGGTCAACCAAAGAATTTGTTGATCCTTGGGATGTTTGTTCTTACAGGAGGGTTGTTTTATCTTGGATATTGCATGAGTATTATTTGTGGATATAACCATAATCTCCTCTTCCCATGTTTCAAAAACTATAACACCGAGGAATCAGACTGACACAAATAAGGCCCAGACTCCTCCATCATTGGGAATTCTTGCGATCTTCAAGAACACACCTCCTAATAAGCTGAAAGGAAACCTCATGGATCTAGTAGGAAAGATATTGTCCCAAGAAGTATAGGGGCATAGATGGTTCAAGAAACGGACCAATAGAGTGGGCCCAGTGGTTTGTGGAAGATACCACCAGTGCACCATGATGGCTCGCCGATGTAGAAGCCCAATAGGGTCACTAGCACATAGGATAACATCTGGCGGAGAAGGACGCAACCACCCATATGTGTCATAGGATCAACCCAAAGAGTGCGCTAGCACGAGGTCCAGCGAGGACCACAAGCAGGACTAGTTGTGATCGACCTTATCGAACAGTGTGGCAACACAAGCTGGATTCCTCATTAGATCTAGGATGGAAGAGAGCCACCCCACACGGCGGGCCAAACCTGCTTCCCAAGGGTCTGGGTCAGACCTGGGTCAGGACGGTGGACCTTGGTCTGGGTTGGTGGGCCTTAGGTAGGGTGGGGTAAGGTCGACCTGACTAAGTCGGACAGGCCCCCGAGCGGACTGACCCCTTTTTGGAAAAACAGTCATCACTATCACACTGTATGCCCAATTGACGATCCATTGGCAGCGTTGGAACCCTCACCACGAGGAATTAATTTTGAAATGTTCAATCTAGACTTTTATTTTAGTTGAAATTTGAAAAATGACTTATGTATTGGATTCTCCTAGGACTAAGCGCACTATGTGCAAGAATCCTGTGACTGGTTGAGACACGAAGAATGAAAACTAGTCGGTCTAAGTGGCCGTATAGGCCTAGATGATAAGAGACCCTATATGGAACAACTAGAAGTGGCTCTGTGTGACCTAGATGACCCATGATACTTGTTAGGGATGAGTACCTTAGCAGCCAAGGTGTTCAATGTTACGACTAATAGTCATTCTTTCCACACTTTTGATTATACCTTTGTGAGATAACAGTACTTTATCCATAATATCTTTGGGTGTCATTCCCTTGTGTTTCGAGGTAATTACTGAGTATTTATTTCTCACCCATACATGGGTTCCACCTGCGAACATTGTTCCTGGTGCAGATGACAAACGCTTCTACAGAGTCCTTGGCGGATCGAGACCAGGTAGTTCCCAGGGAGATATGATTGGCTGGACACACTTCTATAACTTTCAGTATCCACCCCTTACCTACCCTATAAGAGGGGTTCTTCTACTGATGACCATTTAGAGATCTTTTGTACTCTTATATTTTCATTTTGTCATTATTTTAGTTTGTATTTTGGCCCATTTGACTTACAACTGTTATATTTACAGAGTTGTTGTTTTAGTGGTGTGATTGTATTTCCTTTTCATCTTTTTTGTGGAATATTTGTGTGTGAGTGCATACATATACTCCGGAAAATTCCTCCCAATCGTTGTATAATACCTTTAGTTCTAGCCTCCATCCCATGGCCTTTGGGAGTCGAGCTTGGGGTAGTCAATGAATGGGCCCCGGGGGATGGGTCATAAATATGGTGGGAAAATTTCAGGAGTTAACCATTGATTATTATGTAATTATAATGATCAATGAGATAGTATATTTCCTTATTATACCCTAGTGTAATAAGGATCTATTGGATGAAACACATAACACGTCATTCTCTTCTCATATTGGGAGTACAAATATTTGGGAATTTCTGGTGGGATAATGGAAAGATAAATTTTGAAGAGTATTGGTCTCTATGCTTTTTATACTTATAAGTTAAAGCTAAGAACAAGATATCTAAAAATATATTACTAACATTATCTATACGTATGTGTAAATGGGAAAAACCACCATGAATTTCAACATAGGACTCACCATGATATCAAGAGCCCATAATGCTATTTTGGTTTTAATCAATCACCTTATGAAGTAAACACATTTCATTCCTTTTAGATAATTTATACCTCATCATAATATTTACAAAATATACAATATGTATTTATTATTGTTTCCTAGAGTACCTCATTCAATTGTATTTGATCTAGATTCGAGTTTTGTCGAAATGTTCTAGTGAAGTATTTAGCATGATATGCATATAGTGTGCAGTTTCGGTACCACATGTCAGCCTCAAAAATATGTTATAACTAATAAGACAATTCAACCCATATAATACATAACAAGATACTATTATAGGAATTCCAATGCAGTTTTGGATAGACAACATCCTTTTATTATTTATTATAACAATAAATTTCAATCAAGTATTTAGAGGGATGGTTATGAACTCCCTATAAAAAAATATAGAACTCCAAGTTACTAGAATAATATTGGTAAAAAAAATTCTATTATGACCTATTATGGAACAAGTAATGGTATAAAATGTTAGATACATTTAGTATCACATCAATGCATCTCAGAGTAGACAACTGAATTATGTCGATAATCATCTCTAAGATCTATAATTTAAATTCCCTGAGAATGTATTCCAAAGGATTTAACCATGTAAAAATGATATGATATTCTTAAAACATGGAAATATTATCCCTATATATATTTGATTCTAAAATATCCCTATTTTTCTAGGGATGAAAATATATCATTTAGAGTATACAATGAACCTCACTCAATTTTATGATGTGTTCCAGAAATCTATTTTGAAGAAGGGCATACATGATATTTCATATCTAATGAACTATATGGTTTTATTATAAGACAGTGATCTATATAATGATGAAAAAAATATAGAAATCATATAATAGAGAGATAAAATTATACAAAAACAAACCATTCACATGATAGATGTTCCGTATAGGAATTAGATGTTTGAAGAATCTATATGAGAACCTGAGGATGTAATGAATTATAAGAATCATCATGTTTTATATCAAAGAAATTTAATTTTGAGGAATAATATAAATTTAATGGGGTTCAATGTTACACTCGAAAACTATAAATATAAGGAATAAAAATGAATATAAACTATTCGATATCCTACATTACACACATCACTAAGTATAAATGAACTATGACTTGCTATATAATTTATAACCTTGTTATTGGATTGGTGGATAAAAATAAGATCAGTGGGATTAAAAAATATATATTTTTGTTTTTCTTATTGTTCAAATGAATTAATTAATGTATAAAAAATAATAAACAAATTTTAATAAAATCATTTAATGATTAAAATAATTATTTTCATATGTAATGAATTTATATATATAAAAAATATTGAACACAAAAAAATAAATTATAATTAAATGTGTTTTTAAAATTTAATAATCAATCATAAATTAGTTATCTTATGGTTAGGAATAAATATAAATTCGTTTGAAGGTGAAAAAGAGTTTCATTTAAGAAAATGATTTTTATGTGGAAATTATGTTTTTATATAAATAAATTAAATAAATCTCTATTGATTAGTGATTTTAATTAAATGTATTGAATACACATTCATTAAAATAGTATAATATTCATCTAATATTTTCACAAACAAAGGAATCAATGTATTCTTAGATTTATGATTAAAAATTCATTTTCCAAAAATGTTTTCTTTGCATTCAAAGTGTTAATTTTAAAATAAATTTCTTAAAAATATAGAAGTTTATTTTTTTAAGAAAATTTCATAATTATAATTAGCATGTCCAAATTATTTAACGACACCACTTTAATTTTGGGTATAATGAAGATTTGAAAAATGATTTTTTTTCATGGTTAGGGTTAACACAAGTTTACCGACGGTTAAACTATAGGATAAAGATAAGATTGAATATTAAATTATCTAAATATTATATTTTTAATTTATAATGACTTTATATTATGTTTTATTTATCATTATTTCTATTTTTTCACATATTCATAGGAAAATAACCATATATTATTTAGGTATTTTATACAATTCCATGTTTGCCCATCCCCTCACTTATAATCATTAATTCACAAACATTGGCCTCTATAGATTGATAATTCCATTCCCAAAACCTTACTTTAATCCTTCCCAATGTTCTAAATATTTTTTCCTTACCATAATACCATCCTATTAAGACTTTTGGTGCCAGCCAAAGGAGGTCACCCAACGAAGAGTTAATCGTCTTAAACGACTCCTATAAAGATTATTTTTTATAATAAATCCTAAATTTTTTTATACACACATTAATAACAAATATAGTGTCATAAATATACTTAGATGTCATAATTAATATGTTACATTATTTTTCCACCATTTTTAACAAATGGTAAATGAATGTATAGCTCGTGTGTATGTGTGGATTAACACCTAAATGAAGCGATGATATTAATTTTCAATCACTATAAAAATAGATGATTATATTTATGTATTTTAGGAATATATTTGATATTAATGATATAATTTTGGTTATTTAATGTTTAATTATTATTTACATTTATTTCCTTCTAATAATCAAAAAATGTAAACAACATTCCTGGGTATGTACGAACTACTTTTTTCATGAAGTGATGAGATTAAATTTTCAACATCGACTTATATAAATGATAATAAAATACATATAATAAATAAATATTAAGATTTTTAAATTATTATTATTATGGATATTAATAAATAATGATCATGATTCAAGGACTATAACAGCAGAAAAAATCATAAATGAAAAATGAAGCAGTTAAAACCCGAAATGATAACGATAATGAATTATTATTATTGAAATTGTGATAAGATAATATAAAGTATTCCACAAATTGTATTATAGGTATGAATTGAATTATTTTATATATTTATAATTAATTAAAATTAGTTATTCAAGTGTTTAGAACAATTTTGAAAGAAATCATTCTTGATGTAAGGGATTTATGTTACAATCTCCCTTTTTTACACTTATTGTTTATGAATACATTTTCAATTATGAATTTATATGATTAATCTCTCAAAAATATTTTCAGTTTTACTTTTCTATGGTTATTTAGATATATTACATGTTTTCCATTTATTTTCCAATCAATATGTACTCAAAAATATAAATGAATATTTTCATGGAAACCCAAAATTGTTTTTTATTCTAATTTGAAACAATTTTTACATGTTCATATTTTTTCAATTTGTTTCCAATAATGTTTTTAATAACCGATAATTATTTAGTAAGATCATTTTCACTCATGACTTACTTTCTATAAAATGTTTCAAAAGCAATATTCTTATCGTTTTACAAATGAATGACATCTTTTTGTCATTTTTAATTCAATATTTAGTTTAACATATAACACATGAATAACATCTCTAAATTCCATTAATACTATTTTACAGGAATATCCCATTATAAATTTCCATTATCCCATTTAAATATATCATTTGTATAGTTTTCATGAATAATATTGATTTATAATAATTTATTTCAAAATAAAAATTTTATTTTCCTCATGAAATTATTTGGTGATCTTTTAATGGTGTTTTCATCAATGACAACATCAATTAATTTTGATTATTTATAATTAGTGATATAATACAAAGATAATAAACTTATTCATTTTTTGGGTGGTTTTATATTATGATTATGTAATATTGATGAATCCAATTTTCTGTTCCATGTTTTTAGATATGGAGAAATGATAATGATTTCATGATCATGTCATATACATAAGAATATATTATCTTTCTATGATTATAGGGTCCAGTATAGATATCAATTTAATTAGGCTATGATAAATATTTTATGATCTTATAGGGTATATAAGAAGTTATACCACACTCAAAGGATGGTACTTGGATGGTTATCCTATGCCTAATGTAGGTACACATGTCTTTAGAAAAAGACTAACATGTGAACAATCTACTGGTGGGTAACCATGACATGTGTCTTTTATGATTATGATTTTCCCACAATTTTTATTCTAGTCCCTATGACATGTAATTGTTCTCATTATATGAACTCATGGCTCATGATATTTGAATCTTCCCTGAAAAGTTTAATATGAACTTCCAAAGACTTATTCTATTAATATGATCTATTAATTTCATGGTATCATTTTCAAATCATCACATAATATTATCATAACCCTATACTCATGATATTATTAAATATTACCATTGGATGAAATCTATGATATTTACCCTTATTAAGAATACAATATCACACTATTTTATGATTATTTTCCCCATGTTATGAGTTAATGTATTCAGTATTCTATATTTAGGAAGTGAATAATGTGAGAAGAAAAATGTATGGGATGTTGAATAAAATATATTAAATAATATGATTATATAAATAGTCTTCATAAAAAAAATATTTAGGGTTCTTTGGTACGTATTTTTATGATATGTATTGAATATTCATATAAAATTATGTTATATTTATGTATATATGGTTTTTTTGACTAATGAACTTTTGAGGATGAATGGGTTGGTAGGGAATGTGTATCAGTTGGTCATAGTATAAATTGTAAACAAGGGATACAAGTAATTAAAATGTATTTTTTGACCACTAGGGATCTGATACAAGGAGAAAAATGTTCACTAGACATTATAAGTGATTTGATGCTTCTTATTGGTTAGAGATCCAGGTAAGGAACATTCATCGTGATTTTATACACCATTAATCCCTATAGATTATAGAAAATTAGTAATCATGATTGAATGAATGAATTAATTATTATTATGATGTTTTTTACATGATTGTAGGAGTATTGAAAATTTTTCTTTTGTAGATATGGTACAAGGTTTACATCCATATGATGGTTGTGTGAAATATGTTCCATATGTTGTTCCAGTGGATCTCTATAGAGTAGAGGTTGATGATGATAATACTTGGAGGATAAATATTCAAGAGTTACAGACCTATCATATACAGAAGTATGAAGGACGTGTACTAGATCAGAAGATAGAGAACTGATAATAGGTGTTGGATATTTCCTATTATTCTATATTTTCTTGGAAGAATAAATTGATAACTTTATTTATGATGATGATGTATTTTTCATCAAATATGTTGTGAATTTTGTTACTGAAGGCGATTGTCCTATATTTATTTCCCTATATAAAATTTCACATTATGATTTGTGGGTGATACATATTCTTGTTGATGATATCCTTCAAAGAGGATTCCTATAACCTTGGGTGTTTCCTTAGGGGGATTTAGTTTTGTCAGCTAAGTAGGAAGATGAGAATTTATGGTTCTGTATTAATTACTATCATTTGAATTGGGTAATATTGAATAACTAATATCCCCTACAATGTATTGATGATATATTCTATTATTTTATGGTATCTAGATAGTTCATGGATATTTATTTATTGTTTGGGTATCATTAAATTTTAGTATATTATGAGGATAATCATATAATTAATTTTATATGCTCTTATGGGAATTACATGTTCATTGTGATTACATTTAGTATAAAAAATTATCTAGATGTGTTCATGGGGTTAATGGATATTTTTTTCTATGAGTTCATAGAACGGGTGGTGGTGTTCATTATAGATTATATCCTTCTGTTTTCCATGTTATAGGTGGATCACACATGTATCTATGAGATGTTTTAGGAGTTATTTAGTTTCATTAGCTATTCAATAGTATTTTGGAGTGTGTGTTATATTACTATGAAGTTTGTTTCTTGGGGTATTTATTATCTCATCATATTCTATCCATTGATATTTAGGATATTGATAAAATGGTTTATTGTGTGTCCCCTAAGAATATCCAATGTTGTAGAGTTCTTTGTTCTAGAAGGTTATTATAGGATTCATGTAAAAAAATTAATCATTATTGTGAATCCTATGAAAAATTTGACTAGAAATGATCTGGAATTTTTATAGATAGTCTAGTTCTATGATACATTCTATTATTCAATTGAGAAGCTACTCAGTGATCTGACCATCCATATTCTAAGGAGATGAATTTTATTTATGGTTTATTATGATATTTCATGTCTTGGATTGGGTAGTGAGTTAATATAATAGAAAGGGATTTTCTAATATGTTTCTTGGTAGTTATGAACACAAGAATTTATCAATCCCCCCATGATTTTGATTGTGTAGAGGTTCTGATTTCTTTGAATCTGTGTTGACTCTACCTCTTCAAGGAGCACTTATAGTCTTCATGAATAATAAGATCTTGATGTATGTATTATCCTAGTATGATTTGAAATTCCAATAGTAATATTGTAAGGAGTTCGTATATGATTATGATTTTAATATTTCATTTACAACTGTTAAAGGGAATATTGTGGTGGTTTCCTTGAGCTGAAAATCATGTGGTGGTGCAATTCATGAGTCTCGAGACTCTAGCATAGTGATGGTGGAGTTGGAAGAATTTAACAATTATATGGGTACTATTTACAAGAGAGTATTTATTTATAATATGTTAGTGAAGATACAGTTATTTGATCATGTAGTGGAGTCATATCTGGGAGATTTTGTTTAAGAGTTTTGTTTTGATTGAACTGTTTATGGAAACAATCTTGTATTATGGTCTAATGATGTACAAAATAGGTTCTTGTTATAAAGGAAATACTTTTTTACTTTAAATATTTTATGGGTGGTTTTCCGTGAATACAAATTTTCACCCTTAGTTTTATATCCTATTTTAAATACATGTATCACGATTTGTGAGACTAGTTTTATCGGTATAGTTCGAAGAAGTTAATCAATTGTTTTTATATCAATGTATAGTATTCCAAAACGCGATAGATAATTATTATGATCCAAGTGGTATTATTCAGGGACATTATGTTTCCTAGTGGAGGTGGGAGAAAATTTTTATGGCCCCCATCACAAGTTTACCTAGATATTATGGCTGTTATGATTCTATATGGATGATCATGGACAATTTTATAAAGGCAGCTCACTTTATAGTGATCAAGGAGTAAATATATGTGGAGTATTATTAAAGGTAGTATATAGAGTTTATGGAGAGGATTCATGGGGTTACAAATATTATCATATCTGATCATGACCCATGATTTCACCCCAGGGTGTGGAGAGATATCTATTGTTCTTATAGATCTCAGTTCTACATGAACACCACTTTTCATCCCCAAACATATGGGAAGATACAGTGGAACATAAAAAATATGGGGCCATGTTTAATTCATGTATTAAGGATTTTAATTTTCATTGATGGAAGATGTACCCTTAGTACAGATTTTATATTAAATTAATTACCACACCACTATTGGTAGGATGCCTTTATAAGAACTATATGTCCGACCTTTTTGGACATCATTATGTTAGACCAAATCCAAAAAATTTATATTTAATAATAAAATATTTCCAGGAGTATGAAAATGACTTTATAGGTGTTCCATGACCAACTGTAAGTGGAGAAGTGTCATAATAAGTCGTATGATGATCATAGGAGGGGGTATGTATTTTTTCACATTGGAGATTCTATTTTCTTGAAGGTGTCTGCCTGCTATTGGAAGTGAAGTTTTAGAAATTGGAGTATGATTTCTGTGATTATTTTTGGTTCCTTTAAGGTGTCATCACATGGTGGAGCAGTGGAGTATCGATTAGAACTACTCTCCACTGATAATCTGAAGTAATAACATCTTCCATTTATAAAACATCACTGATATCTTCAAGAGAACTCTCACATCATTTATTTGGTTGATATAAATGATGATTTTAGTTAAATAATAGTATAACTGTATATTGAATTTTAGGATGGTCCGAATAAGGTTGTCTGTGGGTGTCATATTCCTTTGGATTGTGTCATGTGTCAACACTATAGTTTGAGGGAGACAACCTATGAAAAGAAGGTGTAGATGCACACTCAATATCATGACTTTTTCGATTAATGAAATTACATATTTAAAATATTTATTTATTTATATAACATTAATATTTTTTATATGATATTATATTGAATTATTACTTTGTTTCTCTTCATTGATGAGTTTGTCTAGTTAATCTATTCATTACTTTGGTGAGTAGTTTCATTCCTTTTATAGGTAGATCCTTGAGTGGTATCTCATGGAATGGTTGTATAGACCCCGATATTTCATAATGGGTTTGTCTCAAATTTGCAGGGATGATAGTTGTTTAGTAGTTATTTGATGTGATGATCTGGATTTCAAATCCACCCCTTTGTGTTTTTAGGGTAAAAAGTGTCAAAAAGTGTAAAAAATTCATTTTCATTCTAATTTATACATTAATTTAATGGAAAAAATGTTTTTATAAACATATCATTACCGTATATAAAAACTCTATATTATATATTGGTGAACCACTTTTTCCTTATATATTCATAAGTGTTGTACTAGTTTTTCATTTCTCTTGTATGGATATGTATTATTTTCCGTATATTTCATTAATTAATGGGAAAGATTATATGTCTTGCATAAATATAATTCCTTACTTATATGACAATGAAAATTCCTCATATAATGATTATCCCTATATCATGTAAATGTAGTTTGAGCATTCTAAATCATGTTTAACTATTTGTACAAGTATTGATATTCTATGTAATGGTTTCTTGTTAGTTTACCATGACTTACATAATGGTCAGGCTGAGTTATGTTTAGTAATATAAGGATTCTTTTGACTTCCATAATCTTTTATGATGGTCCATTCATGTTTCCAATTAATTTATAAGGCAACCCTTTCTGTAAAAGTAAAACCATGTTACCCTTACGAAGAACATGATTCTTACATAACGGTATCCTTTTGAGTAAAAAACCATTATTTCTTCCTTTATATTCATCAAGTAATGAATTTTAAATGTAAATAATGAAAATTAATTTAGAAATATATTTTCTTTTAAATATATTATGGGAATTAAATTTAAAATTTTGACTCCCCTTGATTTTTATATATTTTAATGGGGGGGTTTAGAGACTTAATTTTGAAACTAAAAATTTATTTAGAATTAAACTATTATATTCATTGAGAATAATGGTATTCTTCTATGAAATACCCATTATTTTAGAGAATTAGAGTTATCAATATGATACATTGTCCATTATTTTTCTTGATCACTGATAATAAATATCCTTTACATTAGATTTTTCTGATTCTAATACAAATCCTCTTTGGCTTCATCTATTTTTTCCCAACCTATTCACAACACCTTCATCTCTATTGTTATTTGGGTTTTGATATCAAAGGACCATAAGATAGGTAGTAGATCTATTTTTCTATCATTTATTCTATTTGTGATCTATTAAATCACTATTCATATCTTTTTTATTCAAACTGAATGAATTAATATTAATCATATGAAATAATATAATTTCACATATTATTCATATTATGGAAAATGAAAAGGATACATTTTAAGATTTTAATGTGTATAAAATATCTTAATGTGTTAATTATTTCTAATAATTAATTAATAATAATATTAAATGTGTATAAATAGTATTATTATTCAACAATAATAAAGATTATCATATGAAATTAAATAATTGTGATAATCATTAACTCACATACTGCTTAGAAGTAATTTCTTCTAATGATAATCGCATTAACTAAATATTATTGTTCCTTATGAATGATCACATATATTGAATTTATATTTTAAAATAAAATTTTTAATGATCATATTATATCTTAATGAATTAAGAATTTATTATTCTTAAACTATCTAGGAGAGAGACAATAATATTGACTTGATGTTGTATTATTTTTATTAATGTTTTTATATTAAATATATCTAAATAAATCTAGAAAGTTAATAATATAATTTTGGATTATCACATGTTAATGAAAATTAATATTTCTTTTTGAGAATTATGTAGATAGTTATTTTTTGATCATAGGTCTGTTTTTTTTATTTATACTATACATCTAGTTTCTTAGATATTAGGATATATGATTGGTAGTATTTTTTCTAATGGTAATTCATTGTTAATTTCATTAAATGGGAATGGAATGTAATTCTAAATGATGATAGGATAAATTATATGAACCTTGATAAAAATATATATTTATATTTTAGAATTGATTAAATATAAAAAAAATATTTAGAAAATTTAAAAATATTATGGATATTATTAGATATTTCCTTTGGTTTACATATTGTTTAAACCCTATTCCTAATAAACTAATCAATTCATGATTGAATTAAAATTTTTGTTTATAAAATAATAATTTCTTTTGGACCAAATAATCCTACTACTTGTTGGGATGTAGAAATTTCACAATGCCGTGGATTTTTTGCTTTAACTTATGTGAAAATAATAATTTTGAAATTAAAATGTTCTCTCAGAATTCAGATCTTTATTTTTCTTTTGATAACATGGTTTCATGGATTCCCTTAAAGATCATAGGTAAGAGGACCGGGAATGTGCTAATAGAAGATTTCTTTGATGGATGTGAAATGGGATAGGAATCTATGGATATTGTGATGGTCGATACCAAAGGTGGAGGGATAGATTTATAAAATTTTCAATAGTGTGGGACATGAGTTTAGTTGGGAAAAGATAGAAGTTGGTATTTCCTCAATTCATGCTTCTTTATTGATATTTTATAGATGTCTAGATAATCTGATGTTAATGTTATGATCATTTTCAATTATAGGATTTCACTTTGATGATATTCACCATGAGTTCATCCCTTAAGAGATATATTAGGATGTGACCTTGAGAACCTGAATTATTTATGAAATGATAAATTAATGTAATAAATTAATTGGTTTATTTCATGGAAATATTATATTATGATGAAATACGTGATAATATATATAAGAAATTAATATTTCCATCCAAACATATCATAGGGTATTTACGTAAAAAATAATTGAAATTGAATATTCATTAATATTAATTATGTTTTAAGAATTAGTTAATATAGATCTTGGAACATATATTCTTATTTTACATCTGCATTTTAGTATTGGAAAGTGGGGGTCTTGTGTGATGATAGTAGGAGATGAGTCTAAATAAAGTTAGTTTACCTTATAGTTGTTGTGTGGTATGCTATTTTTTTATTTCATATGATTCACCAACCATGTCGATATGGAAAATGCCACTAAAATGTTTTGGGGTGTTTTTTAATACTCTAATAATTTATGGAATATTTCTTTCAAATAAATTTAATTTAATTTATTAATTATGTCACATGCAACATATAGTTTAAATATATTATAATATACTATGAAGTTATAGTTATCTCCTAACAATTGGATTAATGGTTATGATCATGAAAGACAAAATTATGAAAATCATATGATTTATATATGACTAAAATAAATTCAATGGTTATTTATTAATTATAATTGAAAATAAATAATATAATTTTAACATAAAAGAGGTATTTTTTGATATTTTTACATACAATGTATTTTATATTCAAAAATAAAATAATACAAATTGGAAAATTATATTTAAGAAATTTTTATGTTATATATTAAATCAATAATTTTAACATTCATTCCGTTGATTTTTCAAGGCATGTAATAATAATAAACAATGTTTCATGATTAAAATGTATTTTTTCTAAAAACGATTTTCATCAAGTTTTGCACAATTATTTTAAAATTATTTTCCTCCATATATTAAAATTTAATTTGATAAAATTTGTTTAATATTTTTAATTAGGAGGATAATTTTTTTATTTAGTACCCTTTATGATTTTGTAAATATTAATGGTAAACATGGTAAATTGTATCACCACTATAAATAGTAAAACAAATTAATTTAGGCTAAAAATAAGTTAAAAGGCCATAATTTTCCAAAATAATATTTATTAGATGAATTTATTTCATCTATTTCCCCTATTTAATTTAAATTTTTTTCTTAAATCAACAGATTACCGAAAAAAATGGCTTATCTAAAATTTAAATCAACGAAAGTTACAACATGTGACACTCTTAGTTTTAAATAATCATATGTGTCCAAATAGGAAAAAATAAGGTTATGGAAAACTATAATTTTCTATTTTTCCTTAATAATATTTTTATGAAAGAAATTTATATCTAATTTTTGGTAATTATAAAATGAACATTAATACAAATGCGAAACCATTAAAATATTTCAAAAATTAATATAAAAAATAAGATGATTATAAAAATACTAAATGTAATATAATTTGATTGACATATAGTGTGAACCAAATTTTATAGATGAATTTGAAATATTAGTGTTATTTAAAATATTAATACTTATTCCAACATTTCCTTTCTGTCTTTCAAGTCTATATGAATGAATAGTTTCTAAATGGGAAATAATGATCTTTTATGAAAATAATATTTTAATAAATTACTTAAATATTAAAAAAAATATTTAATTAGGAGATTAGAGCAAATATATTGTCTAAAATGTAATACCTATACAATTTATAATCAATTAGGAATATTTTTTCTTGATATTTACATTAATATATTTTAATCTTATAATAAATTCAAAGGGTTCCCCATTCAATTATAAAAGGGAACCCCACTTTTCAATTATTTTCCCACTTTTAGCATCATAGATCATATGAACTATAACAATTTATATTATATACCTCCCTATACACATTATGTTGGTTTATTCCTCCACAAAAAATTATCCCTATAACACTTAATAGGAGATCTAAAATAGATATTTCAATGGAGAGTTAATCACCCTAACCCATCTCTTTATTTTTAATTTTTTACCTCATTTAAATATATTATTTTCATCATAAAATAATAACTTTAGTATCATAAATATTATGAAATTTTATTATTATTATTATTATTAAATTTACTTTACTCACCCTCTTTCTAATAAATTGGAAGTGAAAATATCGTTCATTCATACATACAACTTTTCATCTCCAAGTAGGAATACAATTAATTTCTCATCACAATATTTTATGTATGGGTGTTATTATATGTTTGATTTTAATGTAAAATAAATAATAATTTATTATAAAGATGAAAATATAATATCATATCTTCTTTTTACCTTCCAAACCCCTGGGAAACCATAGCGTTGATCATGCATACATTTTGATTACCGCCTCTACAAAGCGATTTGATTCATTTTTTGATTTTTTACAAGGATGGTAATAAGGATGAAAAAATTGATTATATATGATATATATTATATAACAATAATTTGGAAAATTTTATTTATTATTTAACATTATTTCATTATATCTATTGAAAAAATTAAAGCATAGTTTATGTGTAAAAATGACCGACCATCTCTATGAATGGTGTAATCAATTTTTTATAAATTTAATTTATTAATGTATATAAACATGTTTATAATGAATAATTATTATATTTATATCCCGATTAAATATTATTAGATGATTTAACCATGATCGATTTACTTGGATTAAAACTATATAATGAAAACATACATGAAAAATGAAACATATATCACCAAGAACAATGATATTTATAAATAAGTGTTGAAAAAGATATGATAAAAGGTTATGATTAAATCATATATGTTGGGATATATATATGAGTATGGTTTTTTGATATATTTATAATCAATATATATTTACTATACAAGAGGTTGCAATGCATATGAATTATGTTAGACCTAACGTAATGTATTTCTGTCTCACAATTATTTCTAGGGGACACATGTCTTATTCACCACTTTTTTCATTTGGGTGGTGTATATACTAGACATGAATTTATTTTATTTTTATTATAATTATAATTATGGAATATAAGTATCCACCTACGGTTATTTACTCCAGGTAAGTTATGATATAAATTTAATCAAAGTGGTAAAGGTTTTATGATACAATCTTATTGTTTATCAAGATTGTTTATGATTAAGTTTAAAATGATTTAACATTATGGTATATCCCTCAAAAATATCATAAATTTTCTTATACTATTTCTATTTTACTAATATTAAGTTTAATTTTTTATTTTCCTAACTATAATTTCCCATGATCCCAGAAATATGTTTCTAAGGAAAAATATATTTATTTCCCTCTTTGGTCAAAAAATATTTTTTCTTCGATATAGATATTTTTTATAAAATATTTTCAATAATTTATTTAATATTCTCTTATGATAGTTTATTTTCATTTTTACACACATTAGGATTTATAAAAAAATTTAAATTAAATCTTTAAATTGTTTTCTGAATGAGGTACTATTATATGTTTTATAAAAAAATTGAAAGGAATGTTTTCTTTTAACTTATATGGAAGGAATATAATTTCCCAATATCATGAAAAATAAATGTTTTTAATATTTTTTTACATGTTACCATGATTATTTTTAATTCATTTTTCTTTCATTATTTTTTTGAAATATTTGTATTTCCAAATTATTTTTCAAAATGGATGTGTTATTTTCCACAAGTATTATTTTAGTGATCTTTTAATAATATTTTTATATGTGATAACATACATTGATATTAATTATAATTTATTGAGGATATTATCTAATTGAAAAATACATATTTATTCTTTTTGTTATTAATTTTTATGAATATGAAATTTTTATGAGACCCATTTATTTTTTTGGGTCATGCTTTGATGGATGGATGAGATGCTTATGATACCCATTTTCATTACATGAGTTATGATGGGATGATATAATAAATATGTTACGATATTTTGGAACACATATATATGGTTTTCATTATATGAAATTGGTTACATATTATCTAGGGATACTTGTTACCTTATTAACAAGGATAATGGTTTTTTATAAATAAGAAGTTTGGTCATATCATAACCATAGATGGGTGGGACCTATATATCCCTATAATGCACTGAGTAATGATTGATATATCATGAGATAAATAGGATTTAAATTGGTAGTGACCTCTATTTATTAAGTTAATTTATCTACTATGATATTCTTTGGAGTGAACCATGACTACTATGATGGTTTGGTCATTAAAACATTTCTAATACGATAGTCTTGGAAATGATCCTTGGTTTTTAATGAAATGATTTTATATGATTATGTGTATTTCATAAACATGTATTTTTCTAATATTATTCACTCAGGGATCATTTTATTTGATTAAATTATGATTTTTGTATTATAAAATAACATTATTTATTCCAGGACTCGTGATTGCGATCTAGGTATGAAGGGTGTGAGTTTCAAATTTCATGTTCATGTTTTCATACGCATATGATCATGTTCTGATCAAGTGATCATTGAAATCTCTCATTTTTACCCTTATTAGGCATCTAAGATCACAATTTATTGTGTTTCAATTCCTTGAGTATTAATGAATTTTATTATTTATGATATGTATGAAAAGGTGACAGTTATGTAGAACATAGTGGGAGAATATGTAGGTCCTTTATGAACCATATTTTTATGTAATGATGTTTCAAAAGGCCCTAGACCTAAATGATTCTAGAATGTATTGTTACATTTTGTAATGGATATTCATCAATAATGTTATGGTATCTTTGTATAAAAATTATATCTTTATATAGTAGGTACCAAATCAATATTTAGTTAAACTTAGGAAAATATGACGAGAATAATTTAGTGTGAACCCTGAGGATTAGTACATGCACAAGATAATATCTTAAAGACATAGTAATGATAATGAATTAGCACTTTTAAGACTAATATGTCATAGAATAAGGTATCATGATTTAGAAAAACTATGAATGCTTTTTCATTATTATGATGTTATCCATTTTGATTTTTATTGCTCAAACAATGATTTTGGTTTTCATCGATGGATAGAAGATGAAGTAATAAATTAACGTTTAATGGGATAGAAAATGAAATGATTTTCTGCGTCAAAAATCAAATTCTATTCTATCTAGAATGAAATATCTTATAATTATTATCACAAAACATTCTTAAGATATGAGTAATGCTGATAATCCTAATTATAAATGGATCAGACAATATTATATTGATTCCTTAATGATGTGGAATAATCTGACTTCGTTTAGTGGGTCAACTAATAAATCAGTTAATGAGAAATGGATTAGTACAATTAAAAAAAAATATTTCACACTATCTAGTGTTTAAAATATAGAAACTTATTCAATATGTTTATCATTTGGAAGGATAAGTGGATTATTGGGGGATTCTTATCAATAACATGATGAAAAAGTAAGAAATTAAACCCATAGAGAGGGATGATTTTAAGACATTATTTATCAGTAATTACATTCAACATATTATTTAAATAAAAATAAATAAGGAGTTCCTTGATCTAAATTATAAGGATGATGAAATGTTGGTACCTATGAGGAATATTTTACACGACTTTAAGGTACTCATATATAGTTATCATTAAACATTAAGGTATGGATGATCAATTATTCAGAGTCATAAACCCATTTTTCTGAAGGGTGATGTCCATATATGAATTTAGTAGCTTCGAATATATCATTTGATGACCCATTAAGGTGGAGATGAATATTGGAGTTTTCCATCAATATCATGGTTTTGAAAAGAAATTAATGTAGGAACACAATGTAAATTCAAATAACCATGAATAAAATAAGATGAGCCTTCATCTATTCTTAAATTTTGGAGCTAATTATGGAGAAAATTATACTAATGGATATATTTAATATTTCTAGTGTTAAATGGAATATACTCAAATAATTGAATGATGAATGGATGATAATAAGATATCTAATGATGCAAATAGATAGAATGATCCACAATATGAACAAACCACGCTCTGTTGTTTCAAATTCCTGGTGTGTTGTAATTATACCAACTGGTGCCCAAATATGATGGTTAATGATCATAATCAACAACAAAAAAACTCTTAAGTCCTGAGATAAATTGAAATCCAATGAGAACACTATTTTTGAAGAGGGTTATGATATTGATGCAGTGAAAGATACACCTAACATCCACTCTGGATCTAAAAATATCTTATTCGATTTTTGATATACCCACACTATTAAATCGAAATAATTTGTTAAGGGTATCAATATACTACATCATAAATTTCATGTTCAGTTTTTAGTAAAAACCATTAATGTTAGAACAATCAAATCTCAAGTATTTGACAATTATCTGGTGAATGATTTAGGGAATATGATCCCTACAAATCTTGTTATTCTCCCAATGGTAATTTTTTATGATATAATTTTCATCTATTATATTTCCTTACATAAATCCAAAATCAATTTCCATGTTCTGGATGTCAATTTTTTATATGTTAAACCAACATATAACCATTTATTATTGTGGTGGTAAATATTATCTTTAGATTGAAATAAAATTCATTGTGTTTGAATTTATGCCCACTAAAAAGAGGTGTTTGTCTCAAATATTTTTGGAGAAAATCTATATCAAAGATATTCATATCTTGCAAGAGTTTTTCAATGTATTTATAGGATAATTTCTTGGTCTTCTACTGAACCCTAATGTTGGGTTCTTGATATAACTCACACCTAGTTGTACACCTATTTTAAATAATTCTTATAGAATGACTCTAATTAATTTGAAGGTATTGAATATGTGACTCTAAGAAACAATTGACCAGGAATTAATTTAGCCATGTGTGTCACCAATGAGAACAATAGTTCTTTTTATTAAGATAATAGATCGATCAATTCTAATCTTTATTGGTTATCTGGAAAATAAAAATATCAAAATCAATAAAAAATATCCAATACCCCATATTGATTATTTGTGTGATCAAATTCAAGGATATCTAACCTTTTATAACATTAATAATTATTCTATTTATTATTAATAGATGGTGAAGAAGGATGATATTCCAAAGATAATATTTTGTACAAGGAATTGAAACTATGAATTTATAGTGATTCCAATTGGTTTTACTAATCCCAGAACTATCATCAGGGATGTAATGAATATAGTATTTAGATGATACCTTGAGCATATATTAGATATATTTATAAATTATACTCATATATATTTGAAGATAAAGGAATAGAATGATTAACAAATGATAATTGTAAAAAAGACACCAAGGAAGGAGAATATTTGACAAAAATATACCATTTTTTAATTAGGGATTTGGAAAATTTCATTATTGGGTCATATAATATGATGCGTGGGTATATTATATGATCCTTTAAAGACAGAAGTAATTGATGTTTGGACCAAACCCAATACGATTGTAACGACCCAACCCCAGTTATCCAGAGTTGTGGATTATTAATTAATATTGGTATAATCATAAGGAAATCATGTCATGAAAGACCGATCAGTTTTGTATTATTGGAATCAAGATTCATACATAAGTTCAACTTTACAACTTGAAATGAAATAAAACACTAATTTATTCAATTAGAAAAATCCATGCCTTCTATATTAAGCCTACAAGTCACTCATAATTAACTTCCTCACATCCTGGGAAAAATAAAACATAGAAAGGGGTGAGCTCAGATGCTCAGTAATGATAACAATATAGCAAAAACATTCCTAAATAAGAATAAAAATTTAAGGCAATGTATAAAACTAAAACAAAAGCCTTTTAAACTAGATATTCAGCATAATATGGCAAATATAAAATCAAAATAATGACATTTACTTACATGGATATTCTAATAGTCGAATAATCACATGCAATACCAATATCCACTTTCATAATGATGGAATGCATAAGGCCACCCAATCAAAACCACATAGTCAAGGCCTTGTGCCAAGACTACAAAAAATATTTTTTCAAGGCATTGTTCCAATACACTAGTTTTTCTCATGAGAGCTATCGATTCATCAAAGAGATATAGCAGGCTCCACCTGTAACTTACTAGGTCCAATGCATTCGGCATATGAAAAGGTTTAAACATAACATAATCATTTCTATTAAAAATAGCATATGAAATTTCAATACATTATCCATAAACCATGAATGATATTAAAATAACACATCCACAATCAAACAAATTACAAAACCTCCAATACAATAAGGAATATTTGTATCAACATCAAACAAGTTTAAAATCAATCAATGGATGTTGACATAGATGAAAATGATTTGTAAAACTCTTTGAGAGGAATGTCCTTTTTTCATGAAAACACTTAAAATTCACAAAATTTAGAAAGGAATATATTTAAAGAAATTTTTCTATCAAAGTGTCCCATACCACTTTGAAACATTTTAAAGGAATTAACATTTTAAAAACATTCATGTTCATATAAATAAATCCTTAAAAACCATTTTAAAAACATGGACATTAATGAGAAAGGTTTAGACAAATAAATATATAAAACATCTAAAATGATGTTTTATTAAAATAGTACATTAAAAATAATTCATGTGAAAATACTTTAATGGAACATGGACATGGAAAATAAATATGCCCTAGTAGATACTTACGTAAAAACTACCTTGGATAATAATGAGATTGTAAAATTAACCCTTTCCTTGTACTTTTCCATGGTCAAGGGTAGGTTAACCTCTTGTATAATGGTGAAATCATTGTTATTAAATTATAAAAGAACTATATACATTAATATTATATCATATGTGATCTTCTAATATTTCTTTGATAATGATATTTCAGTAGTATCATCGTTTCAGGTGTTAACTGATTCGTTTTTTTATTTGTTTTGATACATAATTTTTTTTTGTTATGGAAAAGATGTATTTTATTCTTATCCAGAATGATATTATTTTCTAAATCATTATATTAAATAACAAAATGGAAATTATTCTTTAAAGGTTACGATGGGGAATGAATTTTATCGCATTCGTGGAGACGGTAATCCGTATGTATGCATGGGTGACAATATCATTCTTTTGATATTAAAATAGTATATAATTGGATGGTTTATAACATATACAGAATAATTATCATGATATATTTATTATTTACGTCAGTTATACTTATTATTATACCCATCCAAATGATTATGTGTTTGAATAACAGACATCACCATAACATGGAGATGATAAGCCGTATGTATGCACATATGCTGACATTATCATTTATAGGATGGATATATTAATGAATATGGTTGTACCATATTTATAATAACATAAAAGTATATAGAAGATACTACATTTATCATTTTACAATGGAAACAACAATTAAAGTGGAAGTGGAAGAATAAAGAACTTGAAAGAGGGTGGTGAAATTATTACCTATTGTTCAGGTTCTTCCTTTTTATTTGATCCAAATGGCTCTTTAGGTTGGAATTTTGAATAAATTAATGCCTCTAGAATTAAGTGACGGATGTTGGGAGGATATTTGGGAAGGGGTTGTATGATCCAAAGGCTTAAGAAGTGTGAGAAATGGGTAGTAAGTGAGGGCTTTTTATAAGGGAGAGGAGGGGTACTTTAGGGATGTTTGAAACAATTATTTTATTATAACTTCATTATCAGTTTCAAACGGTCAAATATTAGTTAATAACAAATTTAAGTTGACTCATGGTCGAAATAAAATAATCCAATAAGAATTGGACTGGTTTTGTATATTGTTTTAATATTTATAATCATATTTTTTAAATCATTTATTAATGAAGTAAATATTGAATCTATATTATGTCATAAATAATTTAATATATTTGATGTCCAAAAATTATAAAAAAATACAATGATGTAATAATTACTTTTAGCATTCCAAATAATAATTATAGTTGAAAAGATAACTGATATATCCTTATGTAAAAATATTTTTATTAATAGTTAATTTTTTTTATCATTTTTGTCTTTACTTTAAATTAATTAATATTAAATTTTATTATTACTCCCATGTGGCTCCATGGGATCCCAAATTCTACCCATGGATTCCCATGGTCGGCTATGTATCCACCAGTTGGATTAGTACACATTTTAGGGTAATTTAATAATATTATATTATTATATTTTACCCTTATTTATTATATTTACCTTTTTATCCTAGTAAATAAAATATTTACTAAAGTAAATATTTAAAATGTATAAAAATAAAATTTACCTATTTACAAAATTTTGACCTAGTAATTCCAAATTTTGAATAATTTTTTCCAAATTCAAAACATATAAGTGGCAGAAATTAATTTAAAATTAATTCCCACTATCAAAACAAAAAGCGTGTTTTTAAGAAATAATAAATATCAACATATTGAAACTTGTTTATGTTCAGTATAAATGTGAAATTACATCCAATGACAAAAATTGGATTAAATGGTAAAAATATAATCTAATTATACTTTAAAACAACTCAAAATTATAATTTAACACAATAAATTATTTTGATTAAAAAAGTTGTTTTAATTAAAATTTTGCATTTTTCACTATTAATCAAAAAAATTAAAGTTATCATAAAAGTTCCAAAATTCACCCTAAGATAATTTAGATATTCCAAATCCAAATATGAAGTCCATTTTGAATGATAAAATTTATAAAATTTCAGAAAGTGTGTATTACTATTCATAAAGACTACTTTGATTTGTCATAGTGTGTTAGAATTGCAAAGTTGCGTACAATTCATGCTATTGCATTATTCAAAGGGGAACGTACCATGGAAACATGGGTTGTTACATTATACCCTCCTTAAATAAATTTTTTCCTCACAATTTGAAATTGTTATTTGGAAACAAAAGGTTGAAAATATAAAATACCGTTGTGGAAAACCCACATTGGAAATAGGGTTATGAAAATTTAGTCATAATAAGACGAAAGAGAAATGAAAAGTTCACCACCAAATTATGATTTATAGTACAAGAACATTTTTTGATATTACAGACATATAATTGGAGGAAAAACCTAAATATTTATAGGTTGTGATTGAGGTCATTAATCACAGTCAAGTGTACACTCGAGGGCCTCATAACCATCGATCTATGAAGATTTAAAATATCGTCAATTCAAGAAAACATACAGTATTAGGATACCACATTATAGGTTTTAATATACCTTCCCAAATGTTTAAGAATTAATTTCTTCATAGAATAAGAGATATATATATATATATAGTTGATAAGTAGAGTTTCATCCTTTAACTAATTTCTACCACAAACTCTTCTTTCACTCCAAAAGATAATAGAAGTAAAAAATATTATATTTATCAGAATCATATAAGGTTCCAAATATTAACACATACCATTTAAATGAAGAGAAATATTTTTTAATAACCACAAAAATATTGTAGGCTAGTGTTATTTAATTAAGGCATGTCACACTATGGTTATGTGTTCGATCCCTATAGCTTTGTCCGACACGACAGTTTATCTCTGACCTGCAGGTTGTCCATTTACTAAACCTATAGTATTATAATATATTCCAAAAATAATCATAAGATATTTTTTAACGTTAAACAATACTATCCAAAGTTCATCTTAATCCATTATAACCTTTATATTCATCCAAAATACCTCTGTCCAGACTCTCTCTAAATGGTATCTAAATTCCAAAAATTAATTGTAACATCAGATTCCTCAGACAATGTAATGTTTCTCATTTTGTCACATATTGAAAATATTATTACCTTCATCGTATTAAAACCTTATTGAAGAAAACACGTACTACAATACAATCCATATATATATATATATCACATTATTATTATAACCAGGATGTAATTTTTTAGTCCAAAAATACAAATACATTATTTATTCCACTCCAACTGTCGTAATAGAATATTCATGACCTTGATCCCTTAAAATTTTCTGATGTAACTTTCCTTGGTGATTAGGAAATTCATTTGCATAATTCCCCATTTCTCTACAATTATAGAATTTTACATTGACAACAACATTCTTTCCCTTAAAATCACGAGCTTGGTGGCCTTTTTCACCACACTTGTAACAGACTCCCATTCCTTTTAGGAAAGTACCAAGGTGTTTATTCAAACAATTATCACATATTGGAAAATCCTTCTTTCCTTTTTTCCCTTTATCTATCTCTGGCTCCACCGTTCTCTTCTTCTCTTTCTTTACTTTATTGTCATAAAATATAGATAATTCCTTTTCTGTCTTGATAGTACATGAGATAATATCTCCATACGATGAGAAGGATTGAGATACTAATTCTTGATAGAGAAATGGTTTCAGAACATCAAATAAATGATCAATATTACTTCTTCAGTTATGTATATAATCTGTAGGAATCCTTTTTAAACTTGTAAATTTATCCTCATACTTTGTGACATTCTCATATTTCTTTTTCCTCAGACTCAAAAATTTCCTTTCCATATCCATTTAATGGTCATGAGAAAAGTTTTTTTCTAAGAAAGTCTCTTTAATCTCCCCCATACAATATGTGATACTTCTTCATCATCCTTTGTGTTTTGACTCAATGACCACTATTGATCTGCATCCCCCATAAGGCAATAAACTAACATGATAACTTTTTCCCTTTCGTTACACCCCAAAGCATGAAATATTTTCTCTAAGGAATTCATCCTTTATGAATATACTAATGGATTTGATCTCCCATTGAATTTTTGTGGTTTTTTCCTCATGAAGCGAACTAACATTGATCCTCCACGTTGTGGATCAAGGAGCTCTATACTGGTAAGGTTATTATTCATAACCTGAGTGAGTTGTCCGAGTATTGTGATAAGTTAATCACCACCAGTTGCATCACCAGCTCTGCTATAATTATCTTGAGTAGGGGGGAATCCCTACATGGATTACGTGCATTTATATGGTTTCCATTCCTTCTAATAGGTTCCATTTATAAACAATGGCATAAACTTGATTAGTTTATGAATCTAAATACATAAATCAATAATTGTAAAACACTTAACTTATATTAAATAGCTTATAGATATAATTCATAGTCAGAAAATTGTTTTCTTTCAATAAGTATATACTCTTAAATACATCATAATGGTTCATAAAGGAAATTGGAATTATCCTAAGCATATCCCCTGGGAGTGTCGTAACCAAGAGTAGAGAAAAAGCCATTTTAGTGCACCATTTCACGTTCAATTCTAGCTCAAAGTAGTATTTTTGGGTTCTACCCCTAGGTAAATCTGTGTCAGATCCACCTCTACCTAATCGTATCCAGATATGGATGTATTGTTTGGAAAATACAAAAAATATCTACATTACCAAAATTCAAGGAAGTTCTTATATACTAATCCTCTATGTCTATCATAGAGGAATGTGCATTAATCAGTGTTAATATAAATCTAGATTACATGGTTTATAATAAAAATTCTCTGATACCAACTATAATGCCCCGACCCCAGTTACCCAGAGTCAATGCATTATTACATAACATTGGCATGATCACAAGGAAATCATGTCCCAAAAGACCAATCAATTTAGTATTATTGAAAACAAGATTCATACATAAGTTCAACTTTACAACTTGAAATGAAATAAAACACTAATTTATTCCGTTAGAAACATCCAGGACTCCTAGATGAAGCCTGTAAGTCACACATAACTAACTTCCTTGCATCCTTGGAAAAATAAAACATAGAAAGGGGTGAGCTCAGATTCTGAGTAAGGATAACAATATAGCAGAAACATTCATAAATAAGAATAAAAATTTAAGGAAACGTATGAGACTAAAAAATCCTTTTAAAATTGAACTTCAACATAATATGGAAAAGATAAAATCAAAATAATTCCATTTACTTACATGGATATTCTACTAGTCGAATAGTCACATGAAATATCAATATCCACATTCATTCTGATGGAATTCATAATTCTAGACTTTCATAACCACAAAGTCAAGGCCTTATGCCAAGACTACAAATAATATTTTGTCAAGGCCATATGCCAAGAAACTAGTTTGTCTCATGAGACCTATTAATTCATCGAGGATCAATATTGGTATCCACCCTTCACTTATTAAGTCCAACGAATTCCTTATATGAAAATGTTTAAACATAACATAAACATTCATATTAAAACTATCATACGGAATGACAATACATTATCCTAAAATTATGAATGGTATAAAAATATCACATCCACAGTCAAACATATCACAAAACCTCCAATACGATAAGGAAGATTTGTTTCAACTTCAAACATGTTTAAAATACTTCAAAGGATGTTGACATAGATGGAAATTATTTGTAAAAATCTTTGAGAGAAATATCCATTTTTCATGAAAACATTGAAATGTCACACAATTTAGAAAGAAAGACAATTAAAAGAAATTTTTGAATCATAGTTTACCATACAACTTTGAAACTATTGAATGGAATTAACATTTTTAATACATTTATGCCTATATAAATAAATCATTAAAATCCATTTTAATAACATGGACATTAATAAGAATGGTTTAAAAGAATAAATCTTTAAAAAATTTGAAATGATGTTTTATGAAAAGAGTCCCTGAAAAAATATCACTTTGAAAACACTTTTGTGATACATGAACATGTATAATAAACATTCCCCAGTAGATACTTATGTAAAAATAGTCTTAGATAATAATGAGATTGTCAAATTAACACTTTCCGTGTACTTTTCCTAGGATAAGGGTAAGTTACCCTCCTATATAATGCTTAAATAATTGTTATTAAATTATAAAAGAACCATATACATTAATATTATATTATATGTGATATGATAATATTGTTATGATAATGATATTTCAGTATTATAGACGTTTGAGATGTTAACTAATTCATTTTACATCATTTGTTTTGATAAATAAGATGTGTTTGTTATGGATAGGATGTATTTTATTCTTATCCTGAATGATATTATGTTCATACTCATTATGTTTAATAACCAAATGGAAATTATTCTTGAAAGGTTACAATGGAGAATGAATCTTATCTCCTTCGTGGATAGGGTAATCTATACGTACGCATGAGCGACAATATCACTCTTTTGAAATTAAAATAGTATATAATTGGATGGTATATCCCAAATAAAGAACAATTATCATGTTATATTTACTATTTACATCAGTTATACTCATTATTATACCCATACAAATGATGATATGTTTGAATAACAAACATCACCATGATGTGGAGACGGTAAGCCGTCTGTACGCACGTATGGTGACTTTGTCATTGATAGGAAGGATAGAATAATGAATATGGTTGTACCATATTTATAATAACATCACATTATATATATGATACTAGAGTTATCATTTTAGAATGGAAATAATAAATAATGTGGATGTGGAAGAAGGATCTTTATAGAGGGTGTTGAAATTATTACCTCTTCTTCGGGTTCTTTCTTTTAATTTGATCAAAAGGGAACCATAGGTTGACATTATGACTAAAGTAAGGCCTTTAGAATGAATTGAGGGATGTTGGGAGAATATTTGGTAGGGTTTTTATGATCCAATGTATTGAGATGTGTGAGTAAAGGGTAATAAGTGATGGATTTTTATAAGGGAGAGGAGGGGCACTTTAGGAGAGTTTGAAACAATTATTTTATTATAACCACATATTCGGTTTAAAAAGGTCAAATATTTGTTAATAAAAAATTTCATATGACTCTTGGTAGAAATATAATATTCCAATAAGAATTGATCATTTTTTGGAAATTGTTCTATTATTTATAATCTTATTTATTTAAATCATATATTAATGAGGTAAATATTGCATCATTATTGTGTCATTAATAATTTAATTTATTTGATGTCCAAAAATTATTAAAAAAATAAAATGATGTAGGAAATATTTTTATATTTCCATGTAATATGTATAGTCGAATGGATAATTTATATAAGACTACGTAAATATTTATTTAGAAAACTATATTTGTTTCTGTCATTTTTGTCTTTAATTTAAATTAATTAATATAAAATGTCATCATTACTTCCATGTGGCTCCATGGGGTCCCATATTCAACACAATGATTCCCATGGACAGATATGTATCATCCAATTGGAATAGGACCCATCACAGGGTAATATAATATTATTATACTTTTATATTTTATCCGTATTTATTAAATTTACACTTTAATCTTGGTAAATAAAATATTTACTAAAGTAAATATTAAAAATGTCTTAAAATAAAAGTTCCATACTTACACAATTTTGACATACTAATTGAAAATATATAATACATTTTTCCAAATTCGTCACATAGAAGTGCCAGAAATTAATTTAATATTAATTCTTGTTGTCAAAACAAAAAGCGTGTTTTTATGAAATAATAACTATCAGAAGATTAACACTTGTTTATGTTCAGTGTAAATGTGAAATTACATCCAATGACCAATATTGGATTAAATGGTAAAAATATAATATAATTATACTTTAAAACCACTCAAAATTATAATCTAACACTATAAATTATTTTTATTAAAAATTTTGTTTTTAATTAAAATATAGTATTTGTCACTTTTAATAAAAAATATGAATGTAATCAGAAAAGATCCAAAAATTCACCCTAAGCTAATTTAGATATTCATAATCCAAAAATGAAGTCCATATTGAATGATAAAATTTATAAAATTTAAAAAAGTGGGTATTATTATTCAGAACGACTACTTTGATTGGTCGTGGTGTGTTAGAATCTCGAAGTTGCCTACAATTCAAGCTATTGCATTATTCAAAGGAAAAATTACCGTGGATTCTTAGGATGTTACAACAATGAATAAGATATGTAGTTTTCTTGGGTTTTCAGGATGTTATCATTTCTTTTTTATCATGACGTTCTGATCCACTACTCATGTTAAATCAGAAGGAAGATATGTTCCTCTGAATAGATAAATGTGATGAAAATATCAAGGAATAAATTAGAGGGTTTCTTACTTTAGATGTGATTACAATACCCTATAGTGGAGAATGGTTTTGAATTAATAGTGATGAATAAAATAATGTATTGGGATGTGTTATCATATAGATGGATATATTGTAACTTATGATTTATTCAAATTAATGCCTCTTTAGAAAAATTACACAACTAGTGATTTCAATTTAACTCCGATAATTTTTCTATAATATATATGAAGGAATTATATATATAGATAATAATGTGATATATATATATATACAGATTATAAATCTGAAAAAAATATTTTTTGATTAAAATAGTTTAATATTTTCAAGAGTATATGGTTAGAGATGAATAATTATTATTACTTCTCAATAAATTACCACTCCATGAATGTGAATAAGGTGGAAGATGCTCTAATATGAATAAATGATGTTAGAATATATAGGATGATGATCACAAAACATCCAATATTTTTGGATTTTAAAAGGATGGGTCATTATGTATTTAAGGAAGAAGAGATATTTTATCTTTATCAAATTAGTGTTCAACCATCTATCCATGTAATAATTAAAGAGTCTTTGATGGAAGATACCGTTGTAAAAATGATTGTGAGAAATGTTTATGATTTTAACAATAATTATAATGATAATGTTTATGAACTATGTATGTGTTTTATTCATACCATAATTGGAGAATGAGCTGTTGGATTAAGCTCACAGTTCACCATTCTTTATTCATCCACGAAGTACAATGATTTATAGAGATCCGAATGTGTATTTATAGTGGGACATCATGAATATATATATTTATGAGTATTTATCTATATTGTTGTATTTAAGAAATTTGATACTATGAGACTAAATCCTATGAGGATGCCATAACCATTACCTATACATGAATGGAAATGGAAAAACATCACAATGGATTTTTTGTTGGACTCTCTAAATCATCAAAAGGGAATAATGCTATATGAGTGGTAGTCAATCACCTTATAATGTCAGCAAACATAATTCCCAATATAGATGATGTCTCTCTAAATAAACATGATATAATTTATATTATGGAATTGTTACAGCTGTATGGAGTACCACATTCTATTGTATATTATTGTGATCTAAGGTTTACATTAATGTTCTTGAGATGTCTTATATAGGATCTAAATATAGATCAGAGTTTTTGTAAAATGTATCATCCTAAGATAGATGGTAAATATGAGAGAATAATTCAAACCCTATAGGATATCTTTGAGATCTTATTCTTCATATTTCATTAGTTGTTGGGATCAACACCTTCCTCTAGTTCAGTTTTCTTAAAAAAAATTACATTCGAGTATACAGATATATCTATATAAATCCTTTTATAAAATAATGCGTATAACTAATAAAATTTGGGATGAAATTAGATAATGAAATCTATTGTGCATTGATCTTGCCATGGAGATTTCAGGGAAGGTCTAATCCATTTAACAACACGTCAAGGCTTCTCAGAGTCGACTGAAAAGTTATGTTGGCAATCATCTGTGTGACCTAAAATTTGAAGACGGTGAGAATGTTCTATATATTTCTAAAATAAAAGAATTTTTTATATTTTCAAATAATTTAATGTTAATCCCTAGTTATATTACCCCTTTATATATTTTGATTGATTTGGGATGGTATCTCAACGCTTGGCACTTCCCATGAACTAATCTTAGGTTCACAATGTGTTCCATGTATCTGTCATGATAATGTACATACCTAATCCATAAAATTTACTAAACTCATAGGTTATAAAAATTTAACATAATAGTTATAATAAAGAAAAATTGATAAAAATCTTGTATCTTAGCGATAATGTGTTATTATATAAGATTACTCACATCGTGAAAGTTCTCTGGAAAAATCACAAATTTAGGGAAGCTATGAAGGAAACCAATGAATGATGTAATGAAACATTGATTTCATTTTTGTTAAATCAATTTGATGAATATTTATGATAAAATTCATTTTATGTGGGGTATAATGTAACACCCTGAGAATTTATGAATTTTTTTTTCAAAATAAATTTAATTTCTTTTATAGCTTGTGTTACATGCATCATCATGTTTTAAAAAGGATTGAAATAATATAAAACTATCTTTATCATCAATACATTAGATTGGAATATATGAATATTACTAACTATATTGTTAAAATAATATGATTTACATATGAATAAAATTACTTATTGGCTATTGATTAATTAGAAAGGAAAATAAAAAATCATTAGAATGTGAAAGGGTTATTTTGTCAAATTATTTTATAAACACAATGTATTTTTATCTTAACAAATTAAATCAATCACTATAGTGGAATTATATTAATTAATTATATATATAATATGTTAAATAATTTTTTTTTCATAAATTTAATATATTGTTTCTAAACATGTGATAGAAATTGAAAGTGTTTCATGCTTCAAAATGAATTTTTCTAAAAAGATGTTTTCAACACGTGTTACATGCTTATTTTAATATTTATTTATACCACTAATAGAAATTGAATTTGATAAAATTTATATCTTATTTTGAATAAAACGAATAAAATTTGGTATATAGGTCCTATTTATTTTTTTGTCAAAACAAATATTAATAGTGAAAAAAATTACCACCATAGACAGCATAAATCAGGTTAATATTTGTAAAAAATATGATATAAGGCCTTAAATTTTCATCATAATTATTATTAGATGAATTTAATTGAACCCATATCACCATAGTCTCTAAATGGAGTTATTTAATGGATAATTTTTCTTCAAAATGACATATATAATATTTAAATGAGAAAAAGTTACAAAATGTCACTCCCTTAGTTTTAAATTTCTATTATGTGTCAACATAGGGACAAAAGAATTTTTTTAATGAATATAAGCGTCTATATTGTTGTAAACATGGATTTTTGTACCTAGAAATTTAGTCTAGTTTGTGTCTTTTGTTAATCTGCACTGGTCTGATCAGGGGGCTTACTATGAAAGAGATCATATGGTACAAGCTTACTATAATGTTAAATGTGGTATCATTTACTAGTGTTAACAAATTTTTGTGTCCAAAAATTTGGATTCTAATGATTTTTTTGGAAAATGATATTTTGTACATGAATAATGTTGAAACACAATCTTATGAACAAGGGTATTTTCGGGATAAGCACATCAAAATATGTCAATGTATGGAATTTAGTGAAAGATGTGATTATGCATAGAAGACAATTTTCAGGACAAAAAGTTTTCATGTGTAAAGAAGACTATGAAAAAGAATCATATACACAAAATAGAACATCAAACCAATTTTTTAGGTGAGTGAAGTATTGATATAGATTCATCCAAATATAGAAAATACATGAGCGACACGCAAAATATGAAATTATGTGAAAGGCTCTTACGCCCCAAATGCGATGAAAATTTCAGTCTAACAAACACGAGGTTTGGAATTCAAGGAACTTTTTTACAGGGTTTTCAAGGTCTATAAATATGTGGCTTACCCAATTCAATACTAGGAAATTTTTTTAATGGAATTACTTTATCTCGTTCATGTGATATAGTTGAAGATAGAAGATTTAAATGAGGAAAATCTTGTGAGTTGAATATTCCTTATGACTATGTATACAAATTAAATTCTAAGGAGGTGTTTTGTGAAGGGGAACCAGATTCAAGAAATTAATTTTTATGAAAAGATAAAAATTTATGTGAAAGGAAATTTTTTGCATGCAAGAACACAATTTAGATTCATAAAGGTTTTGAATATTCGATATGTTTGATTAGATATTTCAAGTGCATCAAATCTGCTTTACGGTGTAAAAAAGTATAATGATTGTTGGGGACACAAACATTAATGACAATATACAGAAGGGAAAATCAAGTTGATAAATTGAGTAAGGTTTTTACCCAAGGGAGTGATCTAGGGGTAGTAAATGGATGTTTTTCAAGGGACACAATGAAATATCCCTAAAATCATGTAAAGATAGTGATCCTGAAAAAAAGAAACCATGTACGAATGTCTGTATTCAATAACTAATAAATATTAGTGGATATAGTTATGACCAACAGACTCTTGGGGTATTATCCTTATATTAGCTCTCAGTGGTGAAATTAGAAAAAATTTTGTGTTATCTCTTTGAATTTGACTATTTATCTTCTACACATTCCCATTAGATAGGTTCAATAGGTTCCTACCAAGGTGGGAACAAGATCCGTCACTTTAGAAGAAAATTGGACCCCCTGATTCACTCCTCCCCTCTCAGGTTATTTTGGGGCCCTTCATATATTTAAATAGATAAAATTAATTTCATTATATAAATTAATTTCAAATTTTATTAATTATTTAAAAACCCTAAATTCTTATGTAACATTGATGTTGTATTCCCCCAGTTGGTTAAAAAATATAATAAATGATTTTAAATTTATTGAATGTATTATAATTTTTATTAGTGAATGTGAAAAAATAATTTTTTAAATTAATATGTCATATAATTTTTAATATACATAATTATATTCAAATTTATACATTTCCTTTTGGCCATTTAAATGAAATTAAATTAATAGTGTTTAAATTATCAAAAATGATGTCTTTTGAAAATAATATTTTATTAAATTACATAAAAGTATTTAGATTGGATAACAGGGATAATATATGGTGTATAGTTTCTTCCATTTCCCATTTATAGTCAATTTGGTACCATTTATCTTTAAAATAAATTTAATATATTTTAATCTTTTACGCAATTCTAATGGTCCTCGTTCAATCAATTATAAAATTCCTCCCCATAATTCGCTTCTCCACCCCTATTTGAGCCTACTAGATCAAAAACAATAAACTAATTTATCTTCTCAAAATCCATATCTACATTATTGAGGTTCTAGTATTCCCAGAAGACCAACTCTAGATCCAATAATAGGATATCAGAAATAGTTATTTCAAAGAAGATGTAATCACCTTTACTGCTCAGTTTTTTTAAATCATTCATTTAATTCCTATAAATCAATAATATTAATTATAAAATAACAATAAAAGTACCCTAAATATACTTAAATGTTATTATTACTACAATAAAACCTTTATTAACCCTAATTCCATCAAATGGTATGTTAAAATAGAATTTGTACGTACATATGGATTACCGCCTCTACATACCGACAAAATTAATTTCCCATCACTATATTTTATGGACTTTTATTATGATTTATTTAATTTTTATACATAATAATTATTACATAATTATACTTCCTTATTTATAATATCATATCAACTTTATTACCCCCCAAATCTATTGGAAAATGATAATGTTGATCCTTCATAAGTGTGGACTACCACATCATCAAAGCGATGTGATTCATTTTTCAAATATATATTACATGGGTGATAATAAAGATTTATTTAATGAATATATATGACATATATGAAATTTTACTGATTCTATAATGATGAGTTTTTATTTATCATTCTTTCTTTCCATCCATCGCAAAAATGAAAACAACATTGATGCGTACGAATGATCTATCATATCCATGAATGGTGTAATTAATTTTATAAATATATCATTTATAAATGCCTATAAAAATGTATATAATGAATATATAAGATATATATTTATTTTCATCAATTTTATGGATATGGTGGAAGAAATTTAAATGTTCAAGGACAAAATATAGCAAATCATAACATACATTAAAAACTAAGTTGATATCACCCAGAACAGTTATTTTAATAAAGAAGTTTTAACCAATTAGTGTTACATTGGTAATATGTAAATCATATATGGTATGATATATTTTATTATGGTCATATAGAATATATTTAACAAATCTATATTTATTATACATGAGTATCCAACAAATACAAAGGATGTCGGGAAAAGGTAATGGATTTTCAACTTATTTTTATTTCCATGGGGAACTTGCCAAATACACCACTTTTTTAATTTTGGGAGGTATATATACTGTTGATGATTATGTTTTATGATTCTTATAATTAAAATAACGGAATATACGTAATCATATAAGGTTATATATTTCATTACACTTACTATTCAAAAGTTACCAATGTGTTATGGGGTTTATATTACTTTTTTTTATATGGGTTATTTATGATTATGTTTCAAATGATGAAATATTATTATATATATCACAAGAAACACATTAAATTTATTATATATTATTTAAATAATGACAATTAATGGTTTCCTTTTTTACATGTCTTACAAACTCAATTGATCTAAAATAGTTTGTTAAGGAAAATCGAATTTATTTCTCTCTTTGGTTGAAAACACATTTTCTTCCATATACATGTTTTCACTAAAATGATTTCAGGAATATTTTTATTATTCTAAAATAATCGTTTAATTTCATTTTTACCCATATTATAATTTTTAAAAAATTATTCAAAATAAATCATCTCATTTTATGTAAATAATGATCTTTTTGACTTTTTACCAAAAATGTGAAAGGAATGTCTTCGATTAAATAATACAGAATGAAAAGAATTTATGGTAATCATGAAAAAATAGGGTTTTGTATCTTACTATATAATTTTAAATGGTTAATTTGAAATTAATTTTTTTATAAAATAATTGGAATCGCTTTTATTTTAATGGTTATTCTCAAAATTCAATGTATATTTTCCTCAAAACAAGATTCAGTGATATTTTAAATAAATTTTCATATATGATAAAATCATTTTAAGTAAATTATTATTTAATGAGGATAGGATTCAATTTAAATTCACTTGTTCATTATCTAGGTGCTTAATTTTTATATTTATTAGATGTTTATGAAACCAATATATTTTCCATGGTCCATGCTATGATGAATGTATGGAATGTTTATGAAACCCATTTTCTTTGAACAGGTTATGAATTCATGATATGGTGAATGTTTTATGATCTTGTGAAACATATAAGTATGGTTTTAATTATGTTATCGTGGGTATGTTATAACCGAGGATGGTTTTATGTAATAAACAAGTATGTAGGACACATTATAATCAATGATAATGGTTACATTATAACCACAGTCGGTGGTTACATTATAACCGAATATGGTGGTCACATTATAACAAAGGATGAGTGTGACATATATATACCTCCAATTTATTTGGATAATTATGATATATAATTAGATGAAAAATAATAAAATGGGCAGTGAACCCTATTATGTAACATATTTTTTATACTATGACAGTCTTAGGAGTGAACCATGACTAATAAATATTTTGGGGAGTGATCCCCATTATGTAAGAGGCTTTGTCTACTATGAGAGTCTTGGGAGTGAAATGTGACTAATAAATTTGTTGGTGGAGTGAACCCATTACACTATAATATCTTTAGAAATTATCCTATACTATTAACGACATAATATTATAATCTTATTTTTATTGAAAAAAAATGTTTTACGAAATTTTATTCCCTCGTGGATGATATTCTTTTATTCCATAATTATTCCTTTCTTATGAGATATTGATATTTATGTCCTGAGTCAATATTATGATATATGATTTGAAGGGTATGATTTTAAAATATTATTATCATGTTATCATACTCTTATGATTATTTTATGTTCATGTGATCACTGATAATTCAATTGTTTATATTTACTGAGAATTGGGGATCACCCTCTTTTAGATTTCCTTTACACAGGTTATGAATAAAGTTAATATGTATGATATCTCTAATTAGGGTGATATTAATTAATAACTTACTTTGAGAAAATGTATTTATTTTATGAACATGTTGTTTATGTGTCCATGATTTATAAGGCACTAAATCTATAAAATTGTGAGAAGGTGTAACACCCCGACCCCTCCAGACCAGAGCCGGTGCATTACATGTTATATTGGGATGGTTAGAAGGAATGAAAATCCCAAAGTAATGATCAGTTTAGTAGTCTTGAATAATCTATATACCTAAATGTAACTTATATTACTTTGGAAAACATTACAAAATACAACACATAATAAAACCAAATAACTGCATCCATAGGAACTCAAAATATTATCTCCTCTTTATCACCTATTGAAGGTTAAAAATTAAAGGGGTGATCTCAAATACTCAAAAAGGGTTACAAATGGAAGATAAATGAATCAATAATAACTAAATTTTAAACAATTTGAATTAATAAACATGGCATGATGAATAAATGAAAAACTCACGCCATTAATAAACTGAGAATGAAATTGCATCCATAGATTTTATCATAAAGAAAAAATCATAGATAATAATAACTGATAATGAATAAATTGAATTCTTTTAATTTGAAATCATGTATCTGGTACATGATACCATAATACAGTAAAAATGGTTTAGTTCCGTGGGTAGAAACCCGTATGATTTTTTGAAACAAACACGAAGGGTTTGTCGCCAACTGATTTGTCTCATGAGACCTACCGATGCATAGAGGGGATATAGCGGGCCCCACACACCACTGCATGTCAAAATTATTCATTATAAATTGATTAAATACATAATAAATATAAAATTTCAATATCCATATAGAGTAGAGTATACAGATTCACCAATATTTCCATAGTTATAATAACATTCCCAATAAACCCTGTCTGTAAAATTGTAAGTGGTTTAGAAAACAAACATATCCATGATATGTGGTTATTGATATGTAATATAAATATAATTTCAAATGAAAATTGATCTCCAATGGGATGTAGGTACACCACATAAGGATTATTAGGTGCACAATACAAAGTCATTCACAACAGGATAGTAGTTGAGACAATGTCTCTTACGACAATGTAATCGGTTGAATAATATGACTAGAACATGATAACCATCAAATGAATCATTAAATAACATGAATATAAATAGAATCACGTTATTATATAACAAATTTAAGTACAAATATATCACATACAAAAAATAATTGGCAAACAATGGAAATCTCACAGAAATTAAAGTGAGATGATAAACCACTTACCTTTTGCTTGAGTGTGTTCATTGTTTGTTTTAATGAACAGAATAATCAAATTTAGATTCATTAATTAGTATTTAAATAACTTTTTATACGTGTAATTGATTTGTTATAAGCTTATTAGGTTCATTCATGGACATTTTATTGGTTTTAAGAGGTTCAATTTTATGGGTTTGGAAGCATTTTCTTCTTTTGTTTTCATGATTCGTTTACATTTTTTCATGAATGGAAGTTCATTTGAAATGTTCGTAAACACCCAGATTTTTCAATATATATTATTTGTGAAATTAAACAGATAGAAATTATCTTATACTGATTTTGGTTTATATACTTTTGGATGAATCATTAGTAAAATGTTATTGATAAATGTTTGGATTAAGCTTGGCAGTTTTGTGAACAATGATCTTGTTTTGTGTTATTATTCCATATTATGAGTGTCTATGGATTATAGAACATAATGAGATGAAATAAATATATTATTATCTGGTTAAAACCAAAAAATAGTTTCATGACCATAAATAATGATGGTAATGAAAATTGAGAACATGTCGTCCTTGATGGTGATAAATTAACACATCTCGAACGGTGTTTTTATTTTTATTATAAGAGGTGGGGGAAAGAGAGATGATGATGAAATATTCCATTAGAATAATATAATTCCAGTTCATGTATGGTAATGTAACTATAATATCATTTGGATGAAGGGATATGAGGAAATAAGCATACTGGAAAGGAACTCAAAATAAGAGAAAAATTGAGAAATCTCTTACGAAAATTTGGCAGCCTAATGACGTCACCTAAAATTTTAAAAAATAGTTTGATGAGAAATAGTTGGTGTATCATACCTCTTATATAATATGGTAATTAAGGGGAATATTGAATGAAATATCACCACATTATCTAATTCAAAATAAAATACAATACATAAAATGAAATCATTAATAAAAGAGAAGATTGGTTGATTCTCTTACCATGTAGAGTAACTCTCAAAACACAAAGTTTGGGACATTTGGGGTTTGAGGACATTGTAGGAGGACTCCTAGGGAGGTAAAACAACCAGATATTCTAGTATATTGTGTTTTTAATTAATTAACGGGTGAGTGGGTATTTATAGAAATTAAGTGAGAGTTTGTTTATTAATTAAAAGGGACACCTCATTAGTGGTTTTTTCCAAACAATTGGTTTGGCCATGGTATTTTACCAAGGTTTTAGCCACTAGGAACACCTCATGTCATAATATACTGTAAAAAAGTCAACCATACTTTTATATTTAATTATTACATCATTATATTGCCATTAAACTACAGAAAACTCAAATCTGTATTTTTACTATTTATGAAAAATTCAAGTATTTTGAAAAAATACCCAAAATTCGCCCTAACCATTTTTCAATGCATATAATTTAAAAATGAACTCTAGTTTTAGAAAATAAATTTCTATATATCTTTAATTTAAATTTAAAATAAAAAAATATTTGATTAAAAAAACAATTTTTAATCGTATAAATAGATTTATATCACATTAAAAAATCAATTAATACCTTATTATCTTATTTCCTTATGAAAATAAAATATAATCATTATTTACTATTTACAAGGGTTATTTTTCTATTCATATTACTATTTATATTGCTATTCATACATGTATGTTATTATTCATCAAAAATTCCTGTTTGTTCTATCAAACTCCAAATGACTTACCAGTCACAACTCTAGATGACTGTTTTTTTTGAAATTCAAAACCTAGATGTAGAAATTTTTTGTTTAATGGATAGATTATAACTTTATCCGATAATGTTTTGATTCAAAATTGAGTTATTTCTTCATTAAATATAAGCTATCTAATGAATAAAAAGTATTTAAGAGGAACAAGCCATAAAATATTTGGGGTATTATACATGGATTGTTATTTTATGTAATGAATATTCATATATTAATATGGGATATCTATGTATGAAAGGTATGGGTGGGTATATGTTTTATCCAATATATATTATGGTGAGGGAAATCGTGGTTAATTTCACACTCTAATCAACTTTACCTATAGAAATTGATGCGTAGGAAATTCCAAAGATATAATTACTCAATGTATAGGGCGTGTTCCAACATGGTAAGTGGTGGTTTACTATTTTTCATAAATTTTGGTTCCGGATGTAATGGATTGTTGTATTGCACATACTTTCATCTGGTCATGGGGGCTCCATCTTCCCATGGTTGTATGTTCATGGGATATGATGTCTTATGGGATAATGAATTAACATAGGATATGGAGTCTTTTATAAATAAACATGTTTATATATTTTATGATGATGATGATGGGAAGGATATTTGGTCTGATTCCCACACAATAAGCTAGACATATGTGTGACTATGGTAGGTAGGGATGAGTTCCAAATCATATCAGGGTTGACTTAATTATGGAGGGGATGATCCCCATATGTATAGATTTGGGGAATGAGATCAATAAAACAATATATAAATGGATTTGGAGTACCTTAATTATATATATTCTTTTTATATAGAATAGTTTACTTCTCTACATGACATAGTGAGTGAGACTTGCTGAGGTTGAGAAACTAGTATTTCCTAATTTGGTGATGAGTTTGTTTCATTTTTCTTATTCACTAATATTTATTGTGGTTCTATATATTTTTTCATGAGATGTTTTAGGATGATCTTAATTAGTATAAAAGTTATTCTCACCATTAATATATATGAAATATTTTTTAGATCTTTAGAAATCAGTTTGTTTTCATGTTCAACATTACTATCATGAGGGAGTTATTGAGTCGTTATAAAGAGTTTCGGGTGTTCTTGGTTTATTCTTAGTTATAATTTTTACAAGAATATATCCTTTATGTTCTATCCATTTATGTATGAAATTATCTATATTTGGATTAAATATTTAATTTTTTATTGGGTTTGGTTGGTTGGTTTTCTCATTTGATGTCTTACTCATTTAAAATTATAGAGGGTAATGCATACTATTTGTATGATTAATATAACCTTGGTTCTAGAAACTAACATTTTAATTACTAGATTCATTATTCTGGGATCATTATCTCTCTTTCACATCGACAATCCAAGGTAGGGTATCATTAGAGGGAGGGGTCCTGAAAATTTTAGTTTATATTACTATTTATGGATGACTTTTTGGATAACTGATGATAGTTCACATAAATAATAACAATGATGGATAAGGAAGTCAGTAAATGTATAGTTAGTTATTTTCCCCCCTAAGGCAATAAGGATAATGTGATGCGACTTTGATGATAAAAAGACAAGAATTTATTAATCATTTAATGATCAAGTTCAAAAGACATTCATCACTTCCGAATAGAAAAAAATAAAATTTTAGGAAATATTTAATATATATAAATAAGGGATGAATGTTGACCTAAATTATTTTTCTTAGCACAACATATTGGGTAAAATATTCTATGAAGGATTCATATTCATATATCTAGTATAAATAATGGTAGATGATGATAATGTATTAGTAGACTATCCCAAAGAACATGTGACTAGTTTTTCGTGAGTTCTCCCCAAATTAGAGGAATATGATAATTCCTCATATGTGATCAAAAGTATTCTTAATGACTAGATGGTATGAAAGATAATGTATCATTCACATGATATCATCATTGCTTATCTAAATAAACTAGCCGTGAACCCCATTCCATCTATAACTCATATGGAAGAACATTCTTCTTCTCTACCACATAATATTTAATAGAAATTAAAAATATTAGACAATGATAAATTGAAATCCACAATGATTCTAAAATCAATATTTAAATATTTTGGCTTTATTCCCTCATCATTGTGTAAATAGAGATTACAATCACAATTCCACCAAATTAGAAAACAAGAATCATCAACCCAAAGAAGAAAATCGACAACATCCCACCAAATAATATAATATTATAAAGAGGTACTCCAGTTCGCCTTAGGGAATATTATTTTAGTGAAAATATAGAATTCTAAGAAATTCAAGTTTTATGAAATGTGATCCTCTTGTTTAATTAACTTGGTATCAGCAATGTATGAATAAATATAACTTAATCCTAATGTGGTATGTATAAAATAAGATAATCACACAATTGAATAATCATTTGATGATGAAAAATGTATCCCATCCTATTCTCTAATAAATGATGTAGAATATTTTTTTGATATCCCACCCTCCTTTAAGTAATTCATTATAAAATCCATTGATACCTTAGAATAAAATGTTGATAAATATTTTTACTAATGTCATTGTCAAATGTAGTTAGTAGATTCTACACCAATATTACCATTATCATCCACATTTCTATTTATTATGATAGGAAAGGGTTTTATTAAAATTATTTTTTACTACCATCCATGATGTTGGATAATAAATATATACTAAAGAATAAATTGGTTATCTATAACCAAAATGAAAATATCTAGGAAATAAGAACAAAAAATATCTTAATTGTACATTAAATATTGTAAAACACTACCATAGTTATGTAATCATACTCCCTGCTATAAAATACACTTTCGAATAGTACTAGGTGACTTTTATAATATTAACCCACTAAGTAGTTTCATTCTAACCATTTTCCTGCCTCAGTGATCATCCCATTTTACCTATGAAAATAAAATTTCTTGATTCTAGGGGTGGAACACTAGGTATTTTAGTCATAAATAGTTTTTGTTGTATTCAAAAAATAGATTAGGATTAAGGAACCACATATTAGATATCATATTCATCCATCTTCCTATGTCAATAATGTAATGATTGGTAGAATATGGAGACAATTCTGTTATCCATATCTTACATAATAAAAAAATAATGATGTATTTACCTCTTCGATAGAAAATAATTTAATTGAGATCTGACATATTATATGAATTGAGGAGAAATATTTGAGAAACTATACAAATTACTACCACTACCCTAGATTTTTTAGGATATAAAATTGAGAGGTGTTTCATCTTTACAGATTTTAATTAAATGTATATAGAATGAGGGATTATGTTTCTAATGAAAATCAAATAACTAATCTATCTATGTATGCTCTCTCGAATGAACAAATGAATTGTTTTTAAAGTTTAGGGCCATTGATATATCGAATATAGATGGAAATTCTATCCCTATTATGAATTGAACATGTGAATAAGTATTTAATATGTTAATTTCAGTGAAAATATCTATAGATTCAAAATATTTATAGACTGAAGGTGTATTTTATGACATATTATCTAGATTACTATATCCACCACAAACAATTAGGATATAACATCAAGGAATATATTATTTTTAAGTATAAGTTTTAGAGGAAGATATACCTCGACTTTATTATGCTATAGAATCATAATATTTGTGGAATATGTACAGGATCCATTCTAATTATATTTGAACATAATAAAGGTAGATATAAAATGTTAGATAAATGATGTCCTCCAAGCATTGAATTAAACAATGTAGCACCATGACCTTATCATAATTCCTTAAACTCATTAATTTTCAGTCCATTTTGAAATACCATACCTATACGAAACATGGTCCTTACCATATAATGATAAATACTTTTCTTCAATTTTTTCCCCATGTAATTATAAACTATTTGAGTGGTCAATTATAAATAGACATAGAATATTTTCTTACCTATACACCAGATCCATTCTTCCCTAGCCCATCTAATTTTTATTAGGAGAGTTGAAATCCATGTTAAAATATATAAAATTTCATAAAAATTAGTGGGTTTATCTAAATAATGATGTTCATTACCCCTATTAAATGTCGAAACACCAATCCATTTCTTTTTAGATTTTTTTGACCCTTATATATTATTTAGTTCTATTCATTTTCTTTTAATATCTTTTCTATCATATGTTAGAATAACTATAGAATATTATTAACCCTAATAGAAATTTCCTCATCCACAGAAAATACATAATACCTCTAAATTTTCAATCACCTTCAACCAAATTACTAAATACATGATACGAATATTTGAAACTCAGAAACATGATTTGGGATCCCCTATTGGTTTCTTCTCTCTTGAAATTGGTATTTAGTTCTTAGAAAAAATCATAATAAACTCATCCATTATACATGTTACCACATTAGACTTATGAAAATAAATTTGTGACAACAAACATTACTTTGAGCCACTATATATCTTCTGGGTCATGTTATCAATCCTAAAAGTGATTTACCTATAATAGATGTACTTCTTTCTAACAATGTGACAGTGGATTCTCCATTAATAATTGTAAAACTACTCAAAAAATTGTTCATTTTGTCATCTTAATTTTAGAAATTTGAAGAAATAATTTTTTTCATCTGTTTCTCCTCATGGGAAAAAATAGAAATACCCATTTGTTTTAGGCCATAACAAATTATGGATGGTATTGATGAGGCACTAATTAACATTATTAGACAATGCATTAAAATTTATTATAGTGTTATGAACTCAAACTATACTAATCATCTGTCTTATTTATAATAACTAAAACATCACAACACATTTTCATTACATCGTGACCATAAATTTCACAACACATAGTCTATCACATAAGAATTTAAAGAGTAAAAATGGGTCCATCATATATGACAATAAAATACATTGGAGTGGTCTATAACATGTGACCTCAAATCATAATGTCCCTATATATAATATCTCTACCTATATGAGGGGATACGTTATTAAGTTTTATAAATAATTATATATGAACATACAATACTTAATTCCATGGTTTTCTAGAAATATAATTAAAATTACCCTCTATAAAAACTATGTAGGGATTAATTCTCATTACTATGGTATATGTAGTAATACATGGATATCTCATCACATTCATTTAAATTTTATGTATTTATAGTAATTATTTTACCCTTGTTATGAGACCATTACAAATTCATATTGATTTTCATCCTTCCATATCTTAGTAGGGAACCCACATAATTATTCACTTTACTTCTGCAGATGAGATGGATCTATGATGTGGGACTCGATGTGACCAACATGGTTAAATAACTATGACTTTCAATGACGTGTAACTATAATTGAGATGTTATATATATGTATTGGGAACTTAATTCATGTTAAAATTTCTATTCCAATATTTCAATACAAATGTTTTCAATTTTTTTCAATTTCGTATGATCTTAATGATCAGGAAAATTTGGTTAAAGATATTAGAAATTAAAAATCAATTTTATTGGTATATAATAGATGTTCGTAAACTACCATGGAATAAATAGAGTGCACAATATTTTTAATACACATAAAGGGAGTCCATTACAAAGTCCTATTATCCCCTTATATACTTACCCTATCTTTTCATACATTAGAATTACATAAATTTTGTGGAATATATAAATATTATACAGAAAAACACCCTATGGTCATACTAGTCTATTGCCTAGGGAAACATGGAAACATAAACAATTGTTCATAAGTGGGTTGAATTACCTCCCACTAGGTTCATCCTGACTAAAACCAATCTAAAATACATAAAAAATATTACATATATTCATAACACGGGGATGGAATCAAAAAAAAGGGTGAGAAAAAATTCTCATTAAGGGTAAAAAAGGGAGATATGTAATAATAATCATGAGAATAAGTGTATGAGAACCTGATCACAAAAATATAAATCATACCCTGCATATCTAAGATCATATACATGAATCACGGGATAAATATGGAAACTTTATAAGGCATGAATCGTAAAGAGATATAGAACATAATCGATAAAATAATAAAATATGAATAAAACATGTATTTTTGGATGACAAATATGAATATATATTGATTTTAATATTTTTCAAGGAATTTATGTTGATACTATCTTAGAAGAAAAATTCCATTACTGAACCGGGTTCACGACCAATTACAATACTGTATTACTGATCCAATCTCACTCATCATTCCAGCCTTTCCATTCTCATTCTAGATCTATAATACTGTACCGAGTTCCTTACTTTTCCCACTCATATCTATCTCATGAGATATAAATCTTTATCCAATTCATTGGTGGGATATATAGGTCCCACCCATCTAATAATGATATCATATATACATGTTCCACAAGATCATAAATAATCATTTCATAACTCATTAAATTAAATGTATATAATAAATGTGTAAACATGTCGTAAACTATGGTAAAATATATTGGTTTCATAATCATTTATTCAAAAATAATAACCCATGATGAGAAGTGAGTTTCAGAAGCATATAACCAATGAAAGAGAAACAGATCTCATAAAACTGATTCCATCAAAACATAATCCATTTAGAGAACGAATATGAATGGAATCAATGAATAATTTACCAATAAATGCATGAGTAACACCAATGGATGTTATCGTATATGAGAAATAATTTTTAAATATCTTTTAAAAACATTTTTGTGTGGAAAATATCCTTTCTACTGAAAAACTATTTTTAAAAAATAAAACATTTTGAAATCCTTTTACATTGAAAATAAATTTTAAAACTCATAACGGTATATTTAAAAACAATAGAGAATTTTCAAAATCCATTTTACTTGAAAATTATCTTCTTTTTTTATTTTAATGTATATTTGGAAATCTAGTTTTTGAAATAAAACAAGTTGCTGACCGAAGAGGGAAATACATTTAAATTTTTCGTAAAATCAATTTCATAATTATCAAAAGTACAATAGAGTTGAAAATGGTACAAATAGATGGATATATATTGAATAAATAGAGGAATAGAAAAATAATGAGTGTTCTTAAGATATAGATCATAATATTTCATCAAATATGTATAATCATTAACAATCCCAAAAAGTGATGTGATTGTTTCAATAAACTCTTATAACTTAGTAACTTTGGATCACACTCTCCATTTAAGAATATGAAATTTTATGAAGATTAAAATATATTAAATTTTTTTAAATTCATCATATAACCTGTAAAATGTAAGTATATACACATTGAAATAAAATTTAGGTGCATAATAAGACACCAGTCACAAATAAAGAAAATTGAGAAAAAACTATTTTACTGATTTGGTATTTATTGAAACATAAAACCCGTGAAATAAAGATCATAGAATGGATATTTGGAAACCATTAAATTTATTAAAATATATAGAAGATACAGTAATGGGAAGTACATGAACCACACAATACGAAATTGTAGATAACATAGCATGAATCTCACGGAAATAAAGAGTGAGATAAAATCCCCTTACTTTGGGTCTCAACTATCATCATAATAATTCAATCCACCATTATAATAAATATAAATTTATTATAAATATTTTACCAAACCATATTATTATATCTAATAACATTTTTAATTATAACCTTATATTACCTTCTTGTTAACAAACATATGTTAAGGTTTCACTTCCGGTTATATTCACTTTATTCTTAGCAAGTGTCTTAATTTGTCATATCATTTGTATTCATAGTTTATATCATGATTTAAAGATTTTAAAACGTTATATAAATATCATTTATATAAAATTTATGTGTATTATAATAATATATAGATTATATATGTATGAAATAGAATACACCAATCATGGAGATGGTAGGTCGTATATACAAATGAATTCTATTTCCTTTTCATTTTTGTGTTGAAAGAAAGAAAGTAAAAGACCTATCTGTATAAAAATGTTTATATATATAATTAGTAAAATTAGATTTATTACATCATATATATCTTATATATTCAATAAATCCAACATTAATACAATCCATGTAGAGTATGAACGAATCATATCGCTCAGAAGGGGAAGTAGGTCAAACTTTTGAAACAAAATTATCGAATTAACACCAAATAGAAAGTAAATAAAGATATGTGTTGTAAAAGGAATAAATAAGATTAAATATGTAATATATATAATATATAAAATATATTAATATATTTTCCATCATAATTTTCACAATATGCGGCGGTAAGGAAAATTGAGCAATCATCATTCAGTGTGGTAGTAGTTCGCCATACACATAAACAATTAGTTTTTTACCGATTAGATAATGGTGTGTGTCAGTTTAAATATAACCGTTATAAAAAAACTATTATTTGTAGGATACATGTTTTTTTATATAATAATACAATAAATAATGTAGAGGGGGTCGAGAATGTTAATAAGGCAAAGGAGATAGAGAGAATATGTTACCTCTTAAATGAGTAACTCCCTTTGGTTTGTGTCAAAAGGATTCTTTAGATTTCCTTATACCCAAGGAAAGGATTATAGGAGTAAGGGATGATTTATATTAAGGGTATTGGTATGATATTTCACAATATTAATTGGTCTTTGAGGTGTGATGAAGAGGGAGATCCGGTGGCCTTTCATAAGGAAGACAAATACTAACTGTGAATTTAGGAAAACAAGTTAGGTGTACACATGTTCTGGCCTAAAAAAATCATTAAAAATAAAATAATCCAATAATATTTGGTGTAAGGAATATATAAAGACATTAAATGGATTTTTGACATGAAGAATGGTGATTTGGTCCCCTAAGATTAAGGTTCATTCCCTAATTAATCTTAATTTGACATTAATCGTTCTGATGAATTTTAATCCCTTTTACTAATAATTTTGGTCAAAAATAATCATGATCTAATTAGACTATTAATATCATAATAATTTAAATTTTTCATTGTAGTTTTACTAAATTCAATTCACAGAAGTCAAAAAATTAATATGAATGCTAATCCCGTAGACGAGACAGAATTAATGGGTTTCAAAGTTGAGAGAAGTGCAATAATTTATTAAGTATTTAAATTCAATTTCAATGTGAAATTGATTATAATAAAAAAAAAATTATTAATAGATGTATAGTATATATAATTTGACCATACAAGGAATTTAAAATTTAATATGACATTCTTAATTATTTAAACGAAAAGACTATTTTTAAATAAAAAGAAGTATTTTTCAATATTTAAAAAAAGTGATGTTTCCCAAAAAATTCAAAAAAAAATAATCCTAAGGTAATATTAATATTATAATTAAAAAATTATAATTATTTTTATAAAATTAGATTTATTTATTTGTATAAATTTAATTTTAATATTTTTCCCAGACTGTCATTAAATGTAGTTCATTCATGAAAACAATATTTTTTAACATATAATTACGTTAACAAAAATCATATATTAAATTTTCAATATGTTTTATATTTATAGAAACATTATAACAAATATTTTCTTACTAGTTATTACTATTCCTATTACCATGTTTAATAGATATGATATAATAATCTCTATTAAATAATTATAAAAACAAAATGATGTTTCGTAGAAACGTCGGGGATGCGTGTAATGTACGCCAAGTCGGTGTGGTGTGTAATATACACCGAGTCAATTTTACATATAAAATTCATCGAGTTATTACTATTTAACATATGCAATGTCAGTTCGATGTTGAATGAATATTAGGGTTATATCATTTCAAGACATAAATGAAATTTTAATTTATACTAAGAAAAGGTCCATGGAAATACATTATGTTACATTATACCCCTATAAATTAAATTTCTCCCTATAAATTCTTAACTTAGTTAAAAACAAATAATGATACATCTATTTCATTTCTTCTTTATTTTTCCTCATATCTCCTCATAACTAGTTATTTCTCCAAAATACTTTTACCAGGTAAGTGGCCATATTTTGTAGTACTTTTTCTGATCAGTCCAGAATTTCAACTCATTTTACTTCATAAGATAGATCTTTCTCTAGTATTTTGACCTACGAGTTTAGTACCTATGAAGGGTTATGTATGTACTTCCTCATGAGTGTTTCATGGAACACATCATAAAGTTGAAGGATATTTAGAGGATGTGCCATGCGATTGGATACAATCTCAATACAATCAAGAATATCAAAGGGATCGATATACATAGGTACTAATTTCCCTTTCTTCCAAAAAAAACTTTATTTCTGGATGAGATTCACATAATCAAAATTTAAAAAAATTCAAATTCTAGATCATGCCAATAGTTATCACCCTACTTTTGTTTATAAATTTGAGCTTCCTTGATATGCTAAAGAATGGTTATAACCTTCTTTACCCCTTCCTTAGTGATATCTAGTCCCAATATCTTTCTTTATTCAACCTCATCCCAACACGTTGGAGCTATATAATTCAACCCATAAAGGGATTAATAAGATTCCATCTGAAGGATTTAGTAGAATCTATTGTTGTATGAAAAATTAACTAGGGTAAGGTATTGATCCCAACCACATTTAAAATCCAAATATAAGGATCTCAACATATCCTCTATGTTCATAATTATTCTTTACTAAATACCATCTATATGAGTATGATAACCAGGGATGAAATTCATTTTTGTATCAAGTTCTTACTGAAGACCTTGCACAAATTTTAGGTGAACCTTATATCCTGATATGATTCAATGGATGTTGGTACTCCATTCAACCTTACCCCTTCCATAATGTATATCTTGGAAAGCAGATCCAAAGATAATTCATTTCTAATAGATATTATGTTTGATGACTTAGTAAGGATATTTACTAACAACCATATAGAATTAAACCCTTTAGTGGTTTTGGGATGTACTACAACAAATTCCATAGTGATGTTCTCCCATTTTCAATTTGGTATGGGTAATGGATGAAACATACCCCTGATTTTTTTTAGCCTTAACATGTTGTTATACCAAGTACTGAGATACAGACTTCATGTTATCTATCTTTATTATATCCCACTAGATGTATTCTTTCAATTCCCTATACATCTCTATACATATGAGATTAATAGATAATGAAGATCTATGAGATTCCTATGATGTATCCTTTTTCTAATCTTCTATGTAATGTAAAATAGACTATTCCCAAACCATATCTTTCCATATTTATCATGGTTAAACTCCATAACATTGATGACTTTCTTTTTTAGCTCTCCATATTTCTTATGTGCCTCATAAATCATTACATTGATAGAGGGTTGAACATTCATTTGAGAAAGAATATATTTTCCCTTCCTTAATTATTTCTATATTTGTCCTTTGCAAATCCAAAAATATTAGAAATATTATAGTCCTTGTCATTGATAAGCTAGCATGATCCTTTGACTCAAATCATTGGCCAACTTGTTTGCTTTTCTAGGTTGGTAATATAATGAGGACTCACAATAATTTATCAACTCTACCCATCCTCTATAGTGAAAGTTTAAATCATTATGTTTGAATTTATATATAATAATTTTATGATCAGTATATATATCACACTTTTATCTACAATGATAATTCCTCCATATCTTTAAACAAAAAATTACCACTGCTAAATCCAAATCACGAGTTCATTAATTTTTCTCACGAATACTGAACTACAATGAATAATAAATGATAACCATTATATTTTGAATAAAAAATTCCCAATATCTTATTGGATGCATCAATCAATATTACAAGACCATCTCCACTATAGGGTAATGTAAGAATAAGTTCACTAAATAAACATATATTCACTTCCTTAAAATCTTCCTCACATTCATCTATCTAGTGGAAAATTACATCATTTGGTGTTAAATTTTTCATATGAATAGATAGTCATGATAAATTCTCCACAATCCATCAATAATATCCATCCAAAACAAAAAATATATCGATCCTTGTCGCCATATATGATCTAGGAAAGCATTCAATATCCACATTCTTTGATGGATCTACCACTATACCATCTCTAGAGGTTATGTGACCCAAAAATGAAACCTTTTGCAGCCAAAATCCATGAATTATAAATTTTACATATAGATTCTACTTCCTTTTGGTCTTTATTACCATTATCACGTGATATTCATGTTCTTACTTTCTCTTTGAATAGATATTAATATCATCTATAAAGACTACAATAAAATGATAGAGTTAATGCATAACGACTGTATTCATTAAAGAAATGAAGATTGGAGGGGCATTATTTAGACAAAAAGGAATCACTATATATTCATAGTTTCCATACCTTGTAAAAAATGTAGTATTGGGTATATCCTCTTTCTTGACCCTCAATTGATGATACCCCGATTGATGGTCAATATTGGAAAAGTATTCAACTCTGTAAAGTTGATCAAGAAAGTTTTCAATACAAGGGGAATGATACTTGTTCTTGATTATGATCTTTTTCAACTCCTAATAATTATTTAAAAGTTTCATTGCTCAATATTTATTTTTTTCAAAATGAATGGGTCCACCCTAAGGAGACACACTTGGCCGAATGAATTCCTTATTTGTATTTTCTTAGTTCTTCTTCTTCAATTCCTGAAACTCAATGAATTCATTTTATAAAGAGTCTTTGAAATTATTGTGGGACCAGGTATAAGTTTTATTGCGAAGTCAACTTCAGGTTTTTCTGAAATACTAAGAAAATATTCTATAAATACATCCCCAAAATCTCAAACAATAGTTATATCATCAATGTTGATTTTTCCCAAACCATTTGATATAAACAACCCTTCTAAATTGAAATTAAAACCTACACATGAGATGTGATCTCTATAGTATGTTCAAGCTAATCGTCACATCGATGGATGATTAAAAGAGGTTTTGAAATATCAAACATAAAATCCATTACATGAAAATTGATGTGGGATTTATTCATAGAATGATAATACATTCCTAAGATTTCGTCAAATTCAACCACAAGTTGAATGACAAGATTTGTAGGAAGCACATTCGAAAAATGCCAACCAGTGAGAAATCATAGACTTCATATGAAACCATAATATTATTTTCGGTTTGCACTTATATTTACACATATAATTTTTTAGTTGTAATATTAAAACCGATAAGAAATTATTTATATATTAAAGAGTTGGTAGATCCATAATAAAATATGACATTAGCAGTTCTAGAGTGGATAGTATGTATACCATTCATCATGTCACAATTTTACACATTATCAAGAAATATTAATTGAATTATATTTCACCTTGTACCTTCGCATATGTGGTTGTTTATGTTGATCATTATAAACAAACCATGATATTGGGTAGTGGTAATTATAATGCTCATTCTCCTTACAATTATATCACTAAATCGTGGGAGGTACATTCAGTGCGACTTTTTCTCCATTATCATTTTGACCTTACTTCTCCCCACCATTTCAATAATAAATTTCCCATTGAACAACCTTTCCACGCATAAAATATTTACTAGACCCCTTAATAAAAATTTATTCATGCTTCATTCCGGCATTTAGAGAATAATGGAAAAATCAACTTCTTTTCTCTATATATTTTAGAGTTTTCATTGAACTCCATATTCCTTTTCTTGGAAAAACCATGAGGTTGATATGTTACAAAAAACTCCATTTAAACCTCGATGTCATAAACTCATAATCTCTTCCTATCTACTAAAGTCTCTTATGGAAAAATCACTATTGAGACTTGCCTTTAAGACACCGATGAACAGATCAAATTTACTATCAAGTTAAATGGTAATTAATGATGTGTACCTCACAAATCCTATAAAATTAGAATCATAGGTACCTATAGATTCATCATCTCTTTTATTAAATTCATGGAAATATTTCACCATCATGGTATGAAGAATCCATGGAACGTGCTTATTGAGATATTAGATCTTGAACTCGTCCCAATCAATAGATTCAGTATCATATTGCTACCATGTGTTCTTGACTAGATTCAACCACTGATCAGATTCACTTTCTATTCGATAAAAATCCCGAATGACTTTCACATGATCCAAACACCGAAAAATAGAGAATATATTTTCAGTAGTTCTAATCCATAATTTTCAAACAAGTATATTAAAAGATCCTCTAAATGAATGTAAATTATCCTCCTGAAATACTCAATAGATTGTTTTCTCTCTATTGATCATTTGGATGATCACTGTGATTCATAACATGAGAATGATGTATGAGCATAGATACATGGTTTCTTCATTTCAAATATCATATAATTCGGTTTCTTAGAAGGAAAGTAGTTTCATTATTTTTCACAATCACCATTAATGAAGTTCCTTTGGGTTCCAACAATTGACTGAAACCAATAGTATAGAGTAATAAATAGTTATCATATAAATGAACCACATAATCATGAAATGTTTCTTATAGGACGTCTAAATAATTAAACAATTATTAATATTTGTCACCTTATTCTTAGCCATGTTTATTCATAGGAAACCTATATTTAATCCCTTTATTTTGGTTTGTGAAGATTTTGTGAATTCCTAATTCATATCCTTCATGACATCTAGATGAGGTGTGTAGAAAGGACCATTATTGTTTACATGATTACCTCGAGTTAGGCCCAGAACATCCTTTCAGAGTTGTTACCCCAAGGTATATCTATTCCAGTGACACATCCACTTGTAGTATCCCTACATGGATATATTTCTAGGAAACCACTAAGTCTATCCTTTAACAAAATTCTAGAACATTTTACTATACATTTTGTTCCCCTTAGACGTATCCTTAGAAATATACATAACATTCTCACTATGGTTTTATTATCTTAGATTCTAATGGTTAACTAGAACATTACTTTGATATAAACTACAAAAACCCACTATTTTCATACATTAACATTACAAAACACGTGAAGAATACATACAACTTTCTACAATAAAATTCCCAAAGACCATACTAGTCTAGTGCATTTGAAACATGTAAACATAATCCTTGGTGCATAAGTGAGATACATTATCTCCCAATAGATTTTTCTTGACTATCACCCTTCTTAGAGAAAACTAACATAATATATATCTTCATAACCTGGGGATGGAAAAAATGGGTGAGCTAAAATGGTTAGTAATGGTAAACTTTTGAGAAATTTATGCATATCATGAGCTTATTAATTTGAGAATATGATCATGAAAATATAACATCATACAATGTATATCAAAGATCATATTAATTTTTCATGGCATAAATATTTTCATTTCATAAGGCCCAAATATTAAAAAATAAATAACATATGTCATGAAAGCATAACATAGGATTAAAACATGGAAATATGGATGACACATAAGCATATATAATGATTTTTATTGTAGTCAATGCATTGTTACCACGACCATCTTAGTTGAAAAAGTACATTACTAAACTGGGTTTACACCATGTTCCAACTCTAAAATACAAAATAGAGTTCATTTATCATTCTATCCATGATTATATCATGAGATATAATTCTTTACCCAATTAATTATAGGGATATATATGTCCCACCCATCTCATAATTAAATCATACATGCATGTTTCGAAAATATGGTAAATAATCATATCATAACCCATCAAATGAAATGTGTGTCATAAATGAGTAATCATGTCATAAACAATGAAAAATGAAAAATGATTCATAATCATTTCATCAAAATCATAAGTCCTGAGAAGATGAGTGTTTCAAAAGAAAACAACTTGTGAAAGATAAATAGGTTACATAAACATAATGCCATTAAAAAATAATACATTCAGAGAAAGAATATGATTGGATACAAATAACTTTTTTCCGAAATGTCATGAGTAATACCAATAGATGTTATCTTATGTGGGAAATAATTTATAAATATCTTTTAAAAACATTTCTTATGGAAAATATTCTTTCCTTTATATAAACTATATTTGAATCATAAATCCTTTTGAAAAAATTTTTCTTTGAAAATATATTTGAATATTCATAATAGTATCATTGAAAACAATTATACATTTTTAAAATAACTTTTTCTTTAGAATTGTATAGAAGGATCTTTTGAAAATAATTTTGAAGTAATTTTTGAAAACATTTTTTTAAAAAAATAGGTTTCCGACAAAAGAGGAAAAACAATCATATTTATGTTAATTTCATTCTTAACTATATATTGTATCAAATAGTGGGAAATAGTAACAATACATGGATTTATATATTTATTAAATAGAATATAAGGAATATCAAGAGATTTATTGAGATATAGATTATAATAATTCATCAAATAAGAATAATCAGAAACAATCATGAAAAGTGATGAGATTATTTCAATAGACTCTTACAACTTGGTAACATGGGATCATAATCTCCATGTACGAAATATAAATAAAAGTAATCTTACAATATCATGAGGAAATTTTAATTCATTATATAACATGTAAAATGTGTGTGTATAATCCTGAAATTATAATTTAGGTTCATAACAAAACATGAGTCTCAATGCAGGAAAATTGAGAAAAAACTATTTTACTGACTTGGTATCATTTAAAACATAAATACTCTAAAAGAAATATGATAGAATGGATAAGTGAATACACTTAAATTTTATTATAAGATAAATATAATATAATCATTGTAATTACATACACCACGCACAAAAATTAGTATAGAACATATAATGTATCTCATGGAAATAAAAAGTGAGATGAAATCCCCATAGCTTGTGTCTTGACTCTCGTAGTACTCATTCAAGATGACCCTTGTAGTACTCATTGAAAATATATTTATATTAAATATAATTTTTTTATAATTATTTTAAATAACCATATTCTTATATCTAATACATTATATGGGTTTATTACAACCTTATATTACCTTCTTGTTAAAAATCATATGTTACAGTTTGACTTTGGGTAATATTATCTTTATTCATTTCTTGTTTCTTAATTTGTTTTCTATTTTTTATTTATAAATTACATAATTATTTCTATAATGTAAAAAATGAATAAAAAATATAATTTATATACCTAATATTTGTTTTATAATTGAATATATAATATATATTTATGAAACAGAATACACAATTCATGGAGACGGCATATCATATGTATTCATGAACGCTATTTCGATTTAATTGTCATGATGGAAGAATGAAAGAAAAAATATTTTTATATATATAATTTTAAAATTTATTTATTATATCATATATATATATTATATATATTCACTAAAATCATCCTTAATTAAATCCATGTTATGTATGAATGAATCATATCTCTTTGATGGGGCAGAAGTCTGCACATCCTCAAACAAATTTTTTATATTAACCCCTAATGGAAATTAAAAATATATGTGTTAAAAAAGTAATAAATAATATTAAAGAAATAATAAATATAATATGTCACATATATAAATTTATTTTCCCCATAATTTGTATTATGATAGGCAGTAAGTAAAATTGAACAATCATTATTTAGTGAGGCAGTAGTTTTCCGTACACATAAACAATATATTTGTTACCGATTATACAGAGGTGTGTGTATGTTTAGGTCAAAAATTTAGAATAAAAATATCCGAGTCTATTTTGGATACTTTTTTTGTTATACATGAAAGGAATAAAGATTTATTAGGGGTGGAAAATTAAAATATAATAAAGGAGTTTGAGAGAAGACATTACCTCTTAATCTGGTTACTCCTTTTGTTTTGTACCAAAAGGCTTCCATAGATTGCCTTCTGCCCAAGGAATGTATTCTAGGAATAAGGGTGGATTTTTGGGAAGTTTATTTGGAATATATTTTCTTAGCATAAGTGGTTTTGTATTTGTGAATAAGTGGGAGATGTGGTGGCATTTTATAGGGAAGGAAGTGGAATCACTTGGTATTTTTGAAAAAAAAGATAGGAGTACACATCTTATTACCTAAAAAAACCATAAAAACAAAAATAAATAAATTATTGATGGTTTATTGCCGAAATAGATTCATGTAATTGGTTTTGGAAAAGTTTATAGGTAAACTATGCCCCTAAGATTAAGGTTTAGTCCCTAATTAATCTTAATTTGACCTTAATCATATTGATTAATTTTAGTAATATTTACTAATCAATTTCGTCAAAAATGAACATGATATAATTTAAATAAATATACTATAATGGTTAAAATTTTGTATGAAATGTTTCTAAATTCTATTCATAGAATAAAAAAAATTAATATTAATTAAAATCTCGCAGACGGCATGAAATTATAGGTTTTAATGTAGAATTAAGTTCAAAAGATTAGTATGTTCTTATATTAAATTTCAATGATAAATTTGTTTTAATGAAATTTATTTTATTAATAGATTTATAATTTATCTAATTTTACCTTCAAAAAAATTTAAAAATAATTTAACAATAATAATTATTTAACCATAAATGATGTTTTAACTAAAAAGTCGTATTTTTTACTATTCATCAAAAAATGATGTTTCTTATAAAAATCCAAAACAATTACCCTAATCTAATTAGTAAAATATAAATAAAAATATGAAGTTTATTTTATTAAATACAATTTAAAAACGCATCTAAAACAATTTTTATGATTTTTCACAGAATGACATTAAAAGTAGTTTATTTGAGAAAACAATATTTTTAAACATATAAGGACATTACCAAAATTCATATCATTAATTATCCATATGATTTATTTATATATAAAAATAAAAAAAATTAAATTTTTTTATTACTATTGTTATTACCATGTTTAATGGATAAGTTATACATATCTCATTTAAATAATTATAACATCAAAAAAGATGTTTCAAAGAAACTACGGTGTTGAATGTAATGTATTCCAAGTCAGTGTTTCATGTAACATATGTCGAGTAAATGTTACATGTAATGTATGCCAATTAGGGGTTGTGTAACATACACCATGTTAGTGATATGTGAAATGATTGTTTTACTTAGTGAATTTGAATAAAAAATATTTAATTTATTGGAAAAAAGGCCCATAATAACATAAGGTGTTACACCTTACTACGAAATAATTCTATATATCGTAGGTAGAATTCTGAAAACAAGAGAAAAAAATAAATGGAACAAGAATTGTCAACACAAAAAATTGGGAATGTGAAGATTGAGGAATATAAATTCTTTTTTATACTATGACTTTCCCTATTCTTTTATAAAGAATATTTTATTTCAATAATGAATAAGACTCAATGGTTTTTCAGTATGAAAACCTAGTAAGGGATTACTAAGAATATTTGAACTGTAAACATAGTAACCCACTCAACCATTTCTTAATAAAAATATAGAGCACATAATCATATTTGAAAAAAATATTGTATGTGTCAAAACATGAATCCTTATCAATTCAAGATATATAATGTTAAAATCCAAATTTATTACACTAATCGGTATTGATTTTATTATTTCGAAAGTGACAAGTTTTTCCAAAAAAATCTGTATTCCCATGTAAATCATTCCACATTCACCACAAGTTTACATTGGTTGGTGAATATACAAACCATGAATGTACTTTTTTATTCTTTTCATAAAATTAATAGTATAGAAACCCCAATTCTTGTTACCCATAACTAATGTCTACTTTATTATATAAGTATAAGAAACGTGGTATTTCATCTCCAAGGGCCAACCTAATTTTTAGTCTTGAAAAAAAATTCATATAAGATTCTCATATTATATAAGACATATAAAAAACATATGATAATAAAAAATTTGGAATACTTCATATTATTCAGAATATTATTCATCATATACTAGTCAAGGGAAGGTAAATAATCTGTGATCCTAGATACTAAATAATAGATATTTATAGATTAATAAATCATGAGTAAATTTGGAATAATCAATATGTCATGGCATGGGTTAGAAAACACATTCCATTTACCCAATAAATTGAACATGAAATTAATCCTTGGGTAATATCAATGCAATATTCTAATGAATAATAATTACATAATTTCCAATAAAGGAAATGCTTAATGATGGATTCCATGATCTTAGATATCATGATATCTTTACCATCAAGGCCTTCTTCCAAGACATTTTAATCTATGGTTATGTATATAACAAAAAAATAGTAATTTGTCTAATTAATTTGTCTCATGAGACCCATCAATTAATTAATGGGATTTTTATAACTCGGAACCACCAATTTAAGCTTCTCAAATGAATTCCTCATATGTAGAATGACCAAATTTATTCACAAATAATATAACTTATTAAGAAATATCATTATTGAGTAAATAAAATTGATTATTAATGTTTCTTTGGTTAATAAAATAAATTTCATAGAAAAATATTGTATGTAAAAATGGAATACATTTAAGAAAGTAGTCATCTTTATGATACAAGGAATACTAATATTTGATAATAATATAATTTCCAATTAAAAATGATCTGAAAAATGTGAATGCTTCAAGGGAATGTTAAAAACCAAAAAATTTATAAGAGGCCATATATGACCATCAATTCATCAAATATATAGGGTTTGTAATAACATCATATCAGATAGATCATAATGAAAAATGGAATAAAACTATAAACATAATATTCCATTAAACAATATTCTTTTTAAAACTAATTTAATCATTTATAAGATGCTAAAATATCTTAAAATGTTTTGGTGGTATCAGAATCTTTTAATTTCCTCTAATTTATAAAAAATTCTTTTTGATTTTTTTAATAAAAGTAAAAAACAACCATTTAGGAAAAATTTTGAAATATTACCTTAAAACCTTCTAAAAATTAAATTATAACATTAAATTTCCATAATATATCATTTTATCAATAAAAAAGTTCATTTATAAAACAATTTTTGAAAATAGGGACATGGAATAAGAATTTATCCAATCAAAAAGAGAAATAAGATGTCATACTATTTTAAATGATTCATTTATTTATTAATGATTCAAACATTTTAAATTTTAGAAAAAAGCATGGTTAGTTATTAAATATTTATATTTAAATAATAAATATTGATATTATATTTAATAGATTATAATATTCCATCTATGAAATTTAGAGTATTACAAAAAAATGTAAAATGAATTCTTAATTCATTGGTAACTTTTAAAATAACTCATTGAAAGAGTAATCCTGAATTGAAACATTAATCACAATTAATATAAAAATATTAATATTAAATACATCAAAATTACAGTATATACACCACATAAGGAAAATGGTTTTATAAAACCAAATATGCCTTAGTAGATTGGGAATTTGGATTAAATCTCATAACTCAAGTTTGATAAGCCTCATAGGCTCACTAACCTTCTATATAATAAATTTTAATTTTTTATACTTATTTAAAAAGTAAATTACATATTTATAACATCATATATGATTGATTGTAGTATTTCAACACCAACTTATTGATTATTTCCAATTAAAATAATCATTTATAGGAGTTAATTGTTTCATTTTTCACAAGAATTTTGGTATGTTGGTTACAATACCAAAACATTAATTATGGTTTCATCGTTTCCATAATATTAATAATCATATAAATATCATATAAATTCATTATATCCATTTTAATTTTTTTCTATAAAAGTTAGTTTAAAAAAAATAATTACACCATCAATGGTGATGGTAGGCTATACGTAGGAATGAACATAATTTTAACTATTATATGTGGGAAAAAGTAATTGTAAATAAAAATTGACCTTTAAAAATAATTATTATACGACATATATAATATATAATCATTAAATATCTCATTATTACAATTCTTGTAATGTGTAAATGAAAATCAGATCACATCACATAATATAGGGGCAGCCCACAAGTATCCACGAGCGACGTTATCATTTCCCAACAAATTGCATTGTAAGAAGGTATATATTTGATATTATAATCCTAGAATAATAAATAATTTTTAGATATCATATAAATTACTTATTTCCATATTTAAATGTATCCACAAATTGTTTTGGTGAAAACAATTACACCACAACATGGAGATAGTATGTCATACAAATCACAAGTGATGTTTTCTCTATTTATCATATGGACAAGAGATAGAATATGGTTATAGCTGAATAATAATAACATATCATTATAATTATTGCTTTTAATTAATTATTTTATGATGTGTACATATATATTTATAAGAATTAGAATAAAAAATAAAATTGATACAAATGAGATGGATAATTACCTCTTCTTTGGATGATATTAATTAGATTCTTTCTTAAGGACCCTTAGAATGGAATTTTATGAATACAAGAACCTATATTTTGGCTATTGGAAAGTGTATAGGAGAGTTTGTTAGAGTTTTTTTAGATAAAAAAGGACCCTAGAACACCTTGAGACGGGAGGGTTGAATCAGGGTGTCATATTTTTAAAATTGATGGATCATGTTTCCTCATTGGTAGAAACCTATTAAACATATCTGATGAGAAAGTGAAGAAAACAAACAAACACATTCAATGCAAATACACAATAAATTTACTTGGGTCACCACTAAGGTATATGTCAAAGGAGCATAAGCTGACATGTTTTCGGTTGTACGGAATAACAATAATCGTCACTAGTTATGGAGTACACAAGTTTAGCATAGTCACTATGGGATAGGTGAACTACCTTTACAAGGTTTTAGGGATATCACACTACGTCCCACAAAAAATATTCATTGACTTCCCCATTTCACACAGTGTTTTGAAGAATAGGAACATAGTTTATCGTCATTATTGTAGCTTCAAGGGGTTGGGATTTAATCATGCATCCTTAGATGTAGATAGATGCTCTTTTGAAGTTTGGTTTTCCCTATAAATGTAATATACCATACTGTATACTATTCATCCACAAACTTGTCCTCTGTGAACTGGCCTTCATTCATTGTATACTACATTGCTCCACGTACCACCTCTATGTACCACATATGTATACTACCTCTACAAGCAGTGGTACAGTACCACCTTCCCAAACTACAATCATGTAAAAAATTCACTTCTACTCTCACATACCACTTCCACATTATAGCAAAAATTATCCTCTGTAAAATAATCTTTCATGTATCACCTTCTTTTGTGTATTACCAACCTCCACGTAACACATCACTTTCTTCTTGTTCTGCAAGAACACCAAGGAACGAGTTCTCCCTCCACATGTAGACTCTCCTATGTGGACCTTTCATCCATTTACATACTATAGAAACCCTTGTAGACAAAAATGCACCTAAGTGAACCTCTTTTAGATATTGCCAAATTCCTAGAGTGATTAATTAATCTAATGAAATTCATTTTCCTCCACATAAAATTGGAATTAATGCTCCATATATAAAAAAATTGATCTAAAGAAATTTCTAATCCGAGATTTTCCAAATCATTGATACAGAACTACCTTCACAACATATCGTGCATCTCCCATGAACCATTTCCCTAGACCTTCAACATACCGCCACTCATCCCTTCCTGATGTATGAACTCTTCTACAAACCGATCTCTTCCTCATTTTCACAAGTGATATGCCATCCCACAAACCGTAAATCCTTTCACATATATTCTGCCTTCCCACGAATTGAAAGAATTCACTATGAACCATGTTTTGTTCCATGAACTATTCATACAACAAGGTTCATGGTCCACCATTCCATGTACCATATTTCTTGATCCATAAACTATTCTCACTATGTGGTTCAAGGTTCACTTCCTTTTCCAAAACACATAAATTTCCAGAGACATACTCCAAATATAGATGCTAAAAATTTAGAAAACACTGTGAAACTTTTCCCCCATCAATATATCATTGAACATCAATCATAAGGCCATATTCCATGAAAACACCTTCATCAGCCCAAAGAGGATTGAAAACAGATATAATGAATTCTCCATTTACTATAAAGAACAACCTTGGCTCCCACAATCTTCCCCTTGGATTTGTTGGCAATCCATAGATATATTCAATGAAGCACCAGTGGAAAGCATAACTAAAATTATCATAAATGAGAAATAACATATCCAACTGTCTATGTTTACCTATGAAATTGTCAATGTAGAAAACACGAGGGGAAGCATGAATTGGGAACTCTTAATACCAAACCCCAAATTGTTTTCTCAATTCTCATCATTCTCCCCCATTGTAATATTTTTAAATTACTATTTTCTCTATCATCCTGCCACTAGAAAAACATTTCTTATTTCCTTCACCTCATTTTAATCATAAAACATTGAATTTATCCATTCTCTCTTATTTTCGATAAACTCAAAGAATCAAAATATTCACTTACTGAGCTTATAGAAATCTCCCCCAAGATCAAATATCCAAAATAAACATTCAATACATCAGAAAAATATTAATATAGTTAACACAAATAGTTAGAGGAAAACTCACATTACCTCCTCATGCACTGGGATGTGGTCGAACACCAAGGTTCAATTGATTCTTCTCGAACACATGTAATGATATTGGATTGGTCAGTATTTCAGCCACTTGATCAATAGTTCTATCATAATCCATTTTAATCAAGCCTTGTTCAATTTTTTCCTTGATGAAGTGATATCTTATTTCAATGTGTTTCATACACAAATGATGAATAATATTATTAATAAGATCAATTTTTCTCTTGTTATCGTAGTAAGTTACAATTGGTTGTTTTTTCTCATGAAAAATATCAGTTAGTTGTTTCTTCATCCATAATAGCGGAGTGAAATCCTTTATTGAAAATATTTACCCAGCTTCAACCATACTAAGAGAAGTAATTTCCTATTTCTTATTCAACAAGTCCACATATTTCTTTCCATTAAATAATTCTCCACCACTTTTGGACATTCTATCAACAACATCTCCAGCCCATTCAGTAATAGAAATTGCTTTCAGTTCACTATCTCTTCCTCCAGTAAAGTCTAAGCCATAATTGTGAGTTCCTTGAATATACCTCATGACTCTTTTCATTTCTTCCATATGTTCTTTTATCATATTACTTTAAATGTGGGTCACTACAAATGTTACAATGATATTATCTAGCTGTGTCATAGTCATGTAAAATAAGCCTCCAATGATTCTTCTGTATAATGTGGGAACTATAGAAGTACCATCCTTGTTGTAACGACCCGAAATTTTGAATAAATCTTGTTTCCTAATTTCATGTGTTATTTTTTATACTCAAAAAAAATGTTTTATTTGATAAACATGATTATAAATAAAATAAGACCATTGGTTTTTGAGTGTTATATGACCATCGGTCAATATGACCGCTGTGAACAAAATGTTTTGATTATTGTCTCTAAATATAAGTAATATTGGTCAATTATTATAGAAAGAAGATTCGATGGCCTCACCTAGTAGTCTTGGACCGATCGAAGCCCATCTAACAGAGCTTGGGAAGGAGGTAGCACCATTGGGCTTTGCTCTGGACCAAATCCAAGCCGAACTTCATCATGTAAAGCTAGAACGGAATCGCCTTCGCGAGAAGTTCAAACTGATAGAAATTACTACTCGGGCAATGTTGACCGAGCCGCCCTAAGATTCTATCACCCTAGCACACCTTACTCTTAGGTCCTATGCTGGTATTATAAGGGGTTATGTAACGAGACCGTAATTGCCTTGTGTAATCCTTTTTTTTAAATAAAAATTTGGATTTATTCTTATGATGATGTTTATGAATTTTCAAATGACCGGATAAATATTGTATGCATATTTTTGATGAATTTTAGAAAAAGGATATTTTAAAAATGGTTGTGTAAACCTTATTAAAAATGTGTAATGATTTTCAAAAAATGGTCTTCTACAATTATGTTCAGTGCGAAATTTAGAGTCTAATAAGATCAACTTGATTTTTGATGAATAGTAAATTATGAATAGTGATTTTATGATTAGGATTAGTAATATGACCAAATGGATTAGTAATCTCACTTAAAGAAAGTTTTAAAATAATCTAGGCACCTTGATTAAGTAATGTGATTCAATAAAATAGCTAAATAACGGTTTCATTAATTATTATTCAAGTATTAGTTTTTTCAGGTGAATAGTGTTTTTTTAATTAAAAATTTAATTAAAAATAATTAGAAAATTATTTTTATAAAAATGACTTTATTTTTGAACTCAGAGCATCGATATTATGTTATGGTAATTTTTGGGGTTTTTTCTGAAAAAAATGAATTTTCGATGAATAGTGATTTTATTTAAAAATTAAATTAAAAATATTTAGAAATTTATTTTTATAAAATGGAGTTCATATTTGTAATCAGAGCGTTGATATTTGGTTAAGGTGAAATTTTGGGATTATTCTGAGAAAGTTGAATTTTTGATGAATAGTGAAAATACAGTTTTTAAGTTACGGGTGTTTAATGACATCATTAAATGATGTATTAAGTTTGTAATCAATATGTTCGAATTATGAATAGTGAGATAAGGTATGAGGTGTCCCAAGTGGCCAATACCATGGGCAAATACCATGGGCAAGCCCATGGTTTTCCAAAACCACTAATGAGGTGTCCCTTTTCCATTAATGCCTTGTCCCCTCACTTTCCCTATAAATACCAAGCCATCCTCTCATCCATTCGACTCCCCACTCTTCCCCAACGAAGTTCTGGTCTCATTACCTTCCAAGGAGTCCTCCCAAGGTGCCCCCAAGCCCTCAAGGTCCCAACCTATGAGGTTTAAGAGTTACATTTTAAGGTAAGGGATCCGACCTCTCTCTTTCTTTTCAAGTAATCTCTTTTATGTCATTTCTTTTATACTCCATGTTCTTATGTTGGAGGATGTTCTTTTATATTCATCCTACTGCATATTTCATGTTCATATGATGAGATACCCCCCCTTTCTCTCATCAATTCGTTTTAAGAATGTTTATGTGGCGCCGTTAGGCTGCCGAATTTTTAACGGATTCTTTCACCTTCCTCGTTTTCAAGTTCTATTTTCATTCAAGTCTTTCATGTTCCTTTTTATTTTGTTGGGGTATGATCTCTAAATTATCATACTGATCTTTTATGATCATATGATGAGAGACCCCATTTGATCGCTTCAATTCAGTATTTTGAGGTTTTACGTGGCGCCGTTAGGCTGCCGAAATTTTAAGTGGTTCTTCACCCATCTGGTTTTGAAGTTATACTTTCATGTCAATTATTTCAAGTTCATATTTGTTATATTGGGGTATGATCTCTATATATATCATACTGGACTCTTATGTTCTTATGATGAGAGACCCCATTTGATCGCTTCAATTCAGTATTTTGAGGTTTTACGTGGCGCCGTTAGGCTGCCGAAATTTTAAGTGGTTCTTCACCCTTCTCGTTTTGAAGTTCTACTTTCATGTCAATTCTTTCAAGTTCCATTTATTATGTTGGGGTATGATATCTATATATATCATACTGATCTTTTATGAGAGACCCTATTTGATCTCATCAATTCATTTTTTTTGGTTGAAGTTTATGTGACACCGTTAGGCTGTCGGATTTTCATAAGAGAAATTGTATTTTTGTCTTCCTTTCATGCTCTTCATTTCATATGGTATATTTTCAAATTTCATTACCATGTTCTTAAATCCATGATATTATTTACCTCTACTGTTTTATGGATAATTTATGAGTGGGTGACCCATGTCCCCTCTCTTTTCAATGTTTTCTAAAACCCCGAAACATAGCCGTTATGCTGCAGAATTTTTGGTCTCAAAATGCCTCTCTCTTTTCTCAGAATTATTTTATGTTATAAAGTGAATACTCAAAGCTCTTATTTCTACAATGGTATTCACATATATATCAAAATGTTCTATTTTAAATTCTGGGATTTACATACATGAGTCCCGCTTTCCCTTTCCGTGGGTTTAATGTGACGTAAGGATCATGTCTTTAAAGCAGTTTTTTTTAAACGTTATGATTATGAAATGAAACCCATTTATTTTATTCTATGGGTTATTTATGAAATGTTTTATGATGATATATGTGGCTCACATTATAATAAAGGAAAATTTAAGGGTGCGCCCGGATAGCGCTCCAATGCATTGGGTAATGATGTAACCACTAGAGATTACAATTTTCACGATACCTTGGTGAATAACCTTGGTAATTTTCAAATGACACCTTGGGGATGGACCTTGGTGATATGTTCATGATTGTCTATGTTAAATGATGTAGCCACATCTTCAAGTTATGGAAAATTTTGTTTTTATTATGAAATGCCTCATGATTTCTTTCTCATGCCTTAAAGTTCTTTTCACGTCCTTATTGAAGTATATTAAGTTTACATGTAAAATGTTCCTCTTGTTTCCCTTACTGGGCCTTCTGCTCACCCTTTCTTTTGATGTATGTCCCCAGGTTATGAGATGCAGTAATGAACCTAGAATGAAATTAAGGAGACAGCTTTCAAGTGTTTAAGAAGAATGTTTTATATTGTTTTCATGTATTATGTTCCTGGTTTCCAAGACACTAGACCTTAAAGATCCTCAGTTTTGTGTAATGTAATGAAAGTTTATGTTATAAAAAGGCGGGATGCTATAGTTGGTATCAAAGGATGTTTTAGTTATTTGTGGAAATTAGGATATGAAAACTCTAGGAGGAACCCTATAGAAAAGTTTAATATAGGAAATCTTCCTGGTATTTTGGTGAGTATTGAGTAAGGGGTTGCCAAGAAAATACATCCCTGTCTGGATACGAGCAGGTAGAGGTGGCTCTGGCACAGATGTACATAGGGGTAAAACCCCAAAACACCGCTTTTAGCTAGACTCGAATGAGAACTGGTACACGACAACGGGCCTTGCTGCACTCTTGGTTACGACACTCCCGGGGGATATGCTTTGGTAAATTCATAAGCTTGGTATGAACCATTATTAAAGGAACAAAGATAAAATAAAATAAAGGTTCACATAAGAATATATGATCATTCATAACCTAGATGGGAACCTAGGAGATCACAAGTTAGGGTATACCTTTCATATAAAAGTTATCCTTATATGCTTTCAGTTCCTTTTCATGATTATTAGCTAAGTACTTAAGCCCCTAATTATGCTTTCTCTTCTTAGTTAATGGTGGGAGATGGAAGAACATGTTCCGACAACCAATGTGATAGGAAATGCGACGATTTTCGTATTAATATGACAGGGATGATTAGGGGATTAAAATATGATTATTATTTTGGATGACGTTCATTATTTTGGGAACCATATTTGATCGAGGTAAATAGATTACTATAGTATTTTCATTGAGGAGTAAGGTTGACTTATATTTTGAAGAATCAATGAATTTAAGGTGGACTTAGAGTAATTTAGGTTACTTAAGGGAATGATTAACCTATCTTGGGTAAAATATGTTTAGGTTAGCTACTTTTGTTATAAGATGTTAGGAGTGGTTGATGTTGTTTGGAGATGAACAATGAAAGTTATTTTGGAAGACTATGTTATCAAGTCCTTCTTGTATTTGGGTTTCAATCTTAGTTTGGTTTGCTTTGAGGAATTTTAAGGACCGTTATTTATGGAATGGTCTATGATGAACTTTGGGTAGTACCATGGAACTTTGAAGATTTAAAAGTAGGTTCTATTCCTATGGGAGTCTTTCTTTTTGAAGAGTTGTTTTACCTTAACCTTTATGTTTTTGGGATAATGTTTTGTAGATTATGTGATTCTATAGAAGATGATTCTTGTGCTTTTATGAGACCAAGTGTTTTTGAATTCTCATCATTTGGCGAAAAGATTAGTGTTGGTAGGGACTTGTTAAAGGATGAAACTCTACTTGAAGGTAGGTATATTTTCTTATGTTTTTGTTCTATGTAGTAAATGAAATCCTCAAAATTATGAAAAGAAACGTAAAACAAAAATGTTGTTGGTTTACGTTTCCTACTAGGTAATCAAAGACCGTTTACACACATCATAAGTTTGGGATTTTCTCATGGTTAACTTTCTCCTAATCATGTTATCTATCACTCTCTCTCAGAACTGACCCTTTGTTTTTTCCTCCATGTCCATGTTTTCCTACATGGAACCCGAGTGTGGGTTAACTCGGGTGGCCTTTGTACTTCCTTTTCTTTCGTTTAAAGTAATGGTGTTACTGACTCTTTTTCCGATGTGGGACTTTCAATGAAATTTCAAAACCCAATTTAAAAAAATTGCGAGGACGCAATTTCTTAAGGGGGAAGATTGTAACGACCCGAAATTTTGAATAAATCTTGTTTCCTAATTTCATGTGTTATTTTTTATACTCAAAAAAAATGTTTTATTTGATAAACATGATTATAAATAAAATGAGACCATTGGATTTTGAGTGTTATATGACCATCGGTCAATATGACCGCTGTGAACAAAATGTTTTGATTATTGTCTCTAAATATAAGTAATATTGGTCAATTATTATAGAAAGAAGATTCGATGGCCTCACCTAGTAGTCTTGGACCGATCGAAGCCCATCTAACAGAGCTTGGGAAGGAGGTAGCACCATTGGGCTTTGCTCTGGACCAAATCCAAGCCGAACTTCATCATGTGAAGCTAGAACGGAATCGCCTTCGCGAGAAGTTCAAACTGATAGAAATTACTACTCGGGCAATGTTGACCGAGCCGCCCTAAGATTCTATCACCCTAGCACACCTTACTCTTAGGTCCTATGCTGGTATTATAAGGGGTTATGTAACAAGACCGTAATTTCCTTGTGTAATCCTTTTTTTTAAATAAAAATTTGGATTTATTCTTATGATGATGTTTATGAATTTTCAAATGATCGGATAAATATTGTATGCATATTTTTGATGAATTTTAGAAAAAAGATATTTTAAAAATGGTTGTGTAAACCTTATTAAAAATGTGTAATGATTTTCGAAAAATGGTCTTCTACAATTATGTTCAGTGCGAAATTTAGAGTCTAATAAGATCAACTTGATTTTTGATGAATAGTAAATTATGAATAGTGATTTTATGATTAGGATTAGTAATATGACCAAATGGATTAGTAATCTCACTTAAAGAAAGTTTTAAAATAATCTAGGCACCTTGATTAAGTAATGTGATTCAATAAAATAGCTAAATAACGGTTTCATTAATTAATATTCAAGTATTAGTTTTTTCAGGTGAATAGTGTTTTTTTAATTAAAAATTTAATTAAAAATAATTAGAAAATTATTTTTATAAAAATGACTTTATTTTTGAACTCAGAGCATCGATATTATGTTATGGTAATTTTTGGGGTTTTTTCTGAAAAAAATGAATTTTCGATGAATAGTGTTTTTATTTAAAAATTAAATTAAAAATATTTAGAAATTTATTTTTATAAAATGGAGTTCATATTTGTAATCAGAGCGTTGATATTTGGTTAAGGTGAAATTTTGGGATTATTCTGAGAAAGTTGAATTTTTGATGAATAGTGAAAATACAGTTTTTAAGTTACGGGTGTTTAATGACATCATTAAATGATGTATTAAGTTTGTAATCAATATGTTCGAATTATGAATAGTGAGATAAGGTATGAGGTGTCCCAAGTGGCCAATACCATGGGCAAATACCATGGGCAAGCCCATGGTTTTTCCAAAACCACTAATGAGGTGTCCCTTTTCCATTAATGCCTTGTCCCCTCACTTTCCCTATAAATACCAAGCCATCCTCTCATCCATTCGACTCCCCACTCTTCCCCAACGAAGTTCTGGTCTCATTACCTCCCAAGGAGTCCTCCCAAGGTGCCCCCAAGCCCTCAAGGTCCCAACCTTTGAGGTTTAAGAGTTACATTTTAAGGTAAGGGATCCGACCTCTCTCTTTCTTTTCAAGTAATCTCTTTTATGTCATTTCTTTTATACTCCATGTTCTTATGTTGTAGGATGTTCTTTTATATTCATCCTACTGCATATTTAATGTTCATATGATGAGATACCCCCCCCTTTCTCTCATCAATTCGTTTTAAGAATGTTTATGTGGCGCCGTTAGGCTGCCGAATTTTTAACGGATTCTTTCACCTTCCTCGTTTTCAAGTTCTATTTTCATTCAAGTCTTTCATGTTCCTTTTTATTTTGTTGGGGTATGATCTCTAAATTATCATACTGATCTTTTATGATCATATGATGAGAGACCCCATTTGATCGCTTCAATTCAGTATTTTGAGGTTTTACGTGGCGCCGTTAGGCTGCCGAAATTTTAAGTGGTTCTCCACCCATCTGGTTTTGAAGTTCTACTTTCATGTCAATTATTTCAAGTTCATATTTGTTATATTGGGGTATGATCTCTATATATATCATACTGGACTCTTATGTTCTTATGATGAGAGACCCCATTTGATCGCTTCAATTCAGTATTTTGAGGTTTTACGTGGCGCCGTTAGGCTGCCGAAATTTTAAGTGGTTCTTCACCCTTCTCGTTTTGAAGTTCTACTTTCATGTCAATTCTTTCAAGTTCCATTTATTATGTTGGGGTATGATATCTATATATATCATACTGATCTTTTATGAGAGACCCTATTTGATCTCATCAATTCATTTTTTTTGGTTGAAGTTTATGTGACACCGTTAGGCTGTCGGATTTTCATAAGAGAAATTGTATTTTTGTCTTCCTTTCATGCTCTTCATTTCATATGGTATATTTTCAAATTTCATTACCATGTTCTTAAATCCATGATATTATTTCCCTCTACTGTTTTATGGATAATTTATGAGTGGGTGACCCATGTCCCCTCTCTTTTCAATGTTTTCTAAAACCCCGAAACATAGCCGTTATGCTGCAGAATTTTTGGTCTCAAAATGCCTCTCTCTTTTCTCAGAATTATTTTATGTTATAAAGTGAATACTAAAAGCTCTTATTTCTACAAGGGTATTCACATATATATCAAAATGTTCTATTTTAAATTCTGGGATTTACATACATGAGTCCCGCTTTCCCTTTCCGTGGGTTTAATGTGACGTAAGGATCATGTCTTTAAAGCAGTTTTTTTTAAACGTTATGATTATGAAATGAAACCCATTTATTTTATTCTATGGGTTATTTATGAAATGTTTTATGATGATATATGTGGCTCACATTATAATAAAGGCAAATTTAAGGGTGCGCCCTGATAGCGCTCCAATGCATTGGGTAATGATGTAACCACTAGAGATTACAATTTTCACAATACCTTGGTGAATAACCTTGGTAATTTTCAAATGACACCTTGGGGATGGACCTTGGTGATATGTTCATGATTGTCTATGTTAAATGATGTAGCCACATCTTCAAGTTATGGAAAATTTTGTTTTTATTATGAAATGCCTCATGATTTCTTTCTCATGCCTTAAAGTTCTTTTCACGTCCTTATTGAAGTATATTAAGTTTACATGTAAAATGTTCCTCTTGTTTCCCTTACTGGGCCTTCTCCTCACCCTTTCTTTTGATGTATGTCCCCAGGTTATGAGATGCAGTAATGAACCTAGAATGAACTTAAGGAGACAACTTTCAAGTGTTTAAGAAGAATGTTTTATATTGTTTTCATGTATTATGTTCCTGGTTTCCAAGACACTAGACCTTAAAGATCCTCAGTTTTGTGTAATGTAATGAAAGTTTATGTTATAAAAAGGCGGGATGCTATACTTGTGCTTTCCAATTTTAGTTCTAACAGGAATTAGAGTCGATGTAGGGTTGGATTAATTTATATTAAATTTTTTCATCACCTCTCTTGCATACTTTCCCTGAGAAAGGAAGTGAAATATTTCCTCTCAATCACTTCCAGCCCCATGATGTATGCGATTTCACTAGTCATAGACACTTAAAATTCTGATTTCATGTGATTAGAAAATTCATCCATTGATTCCTTCGTTAATTATCCAAATATAATATCATCTACATACACAAGAACCACTATCATATATTTACGAGAATTCTTCACAGAAATATCATGATCCACTAATCCTATGTTCAATTTGATTATCTTCAGATACTAATCCAGCCGAGAGTACAATGTCGGTGGTGCCTATTCCAGATCATATAAGGCCTTATTTAATCTGAAAACCATAATTTCATCATTACCAAGAAGAAATCCCACTGGTTTTTTCATATATAATTATTCCACAAGAACACCATTTATGAAAGCTAATATGACATCCATTTGATACACTTTGTATCCTCTTTGAATTACTATGGCATGAAATAGTCTAATTGACTCCAGTCTAGCCACCATTGAAAATGTTTCTTCAACATATACACCTTCAATATGTGAATATCTTTACCCACCTACTGTTCCATATTTCTGATCAAATTTCAATTCTCATAAAATTTATTTTTGAATATACACTTTGTACCAATCACATTGTGGTCTTTGGGTCTCTTACCTAGATCCCATGTTTGGGATTTATCGATCTGATCCAAATCATCATTCATGGATTTAACCCATGATTCATCCTTTACATATTATTCAAATAAGGATGGTTCAAAAATTGAAATGATTGTAGATTGTACACTATTACTCATTCACTTTTTCAGTATAAGAGATGCATAATACCCAATGATTTTGGTTTGATAAATTTCTTCTCATCGATTTCTTATATGAGGTTCATAATAATTTTCTTTATCCATAGAATCTATTTATGATAATTATTCTGATTCAACATCATGATATGACTCCTGGATGTTTTCATTCCTTCTTTTACATTTTTATCTCGAACTATTGAATGTCCACATTTGTTCTCACCTTTAATCACATCAGCATAATAATTATTTGAGACATTTTTTGTATTTTTCATCAACGATATTCACATAAATGCCTTCTTTAATTTTTGCAAGATGTTTATTGAATATTTTTAAGGATTTTAAATAAATTTAATATCTATGGAACATACCATCATCTATAGCATCACAATACTTTACATGATTTCCTTCATTGATTCAGATAAATATTTTACTTCAGAAAACATGAAAATATTTCAAATATGGCTTAATACCATGTAATAACTCATATGGTGTCTTGTTTCCCCCCCATATAAACTTCTATTTGGTTTTGAATATAAACAATAGCTTGAACATATACTTTCAAGTAATGGAGAATGATGAAACTCTCAATCAGCATAGTTCTGGACATACTATTCACCTATCAATTCCGGCACTCAAAAACTCCATTTTTTCTATGGAGTTCTCAAAGTTGTAACCACATGTTGTATCCCATGTTTCACTAGGTAGTTTTCAAACTCAATGGATGTATATTACAAACCTTATTTAGACCAAATAACTTTGATTGTCATGACAATATCATCCTCAAGTATTCGGCCAAAAGGTTTCATACAATCAAGAACTTGTCCTTTCCTACGTATAACAATCACACAAGCCATTATAGTATAAGAATAAATTAAAATAATGATGTACCTTTCTCCATAATTTCTTACAACATTTATCGGACCAATTACATCTGTATGAATGAGATCAAGTAGATTTTGTCACGACCCGTCCTCGGGGCCCGTGCCGTAACTACCCCAAGCCCGCCTTCCAAAGGCCAGGGGCTGGCGACTAGCACCAAGGCGTAAATCCCAACAAAAGGGAAGGTATTGCATTTGAAAAGTAAACAAGCACCATAGAGTAAGAAAGCAGAAAAGTAAACACTAAGTAAAAACTGTAAAAAGCTGTGCTGAATGTAAAAGGGGACGGAAATACAAGCCCAACTGTAAAGAACAGCTGAAGGGAAAAACAACAACTGAAAAGAAAAACCGTAGCGTTGAGCCGTCCTCTGGAAGTCCCACCTGAAGGGTGGGTATAGATAGCCTCCACTACTCCTCGGGTCCACCAGACCACTCCGAGTACGTCCCGCCCAGTGGTCCACCTCCAGGTACCATCCTGCTCCGCAAGCCTCCACCACGATCAGCGATGTCTGTCGTCTGCAACCAACACAACGTAGTGCGGGCATAGCCCGTGAAGGGGTGAGTATAAGCTACTCAGTAGGGATCCCGAGACCCCCGAAGGTCTCCTGAAATACACAAAGGATAAACCACAAAGGAAATATACAATCACGAAGTCACATCTGACACGACTTAGGTATATGACCATACATATACCTAAGTCATCAATTCCCGTTCGGCTCCAACGTCCGAGCCCAAGCACAACCCAGTCCACACAGGAAAGAAAAATGTATACCCACATAGGATAGCTCAAAACAATCCACAAAGGAGAGTAAATAGTAAATCCACACAAGATAGCTCAACACAATCCACAAAGGAGAGTAACTCAAGATTCAGCTCACACGGGTATACTTCTTCGGATGACGATAAATATGATCACTGATCCATCTATGTCATCGAACCCACAAATGATCGATAGGTAACTAACCCCCGCAATGACCCACACAGGATCAGGCCCACATAGGATATGTAGGCGCTGGCTCACACCGAACCGCTGAGCGCTAACCTACACAGGATCGGACCCACACATGATCGGACCCACACAGGACCTGTAGCACTGATCCAAGTAGGATTGCTGAGTGCTGTAGTCGTCGCAGTCCACTGAGGATCTGTGCACAGTCGTCGGCGCAGTCCACTGAGGATCTCTGCACAGTCGTCGCTGCAGTCCACTGAGGATCTCTTCACAGTCGTCGCTGTAGTCCACTGAGGATCTCTGCACAGTTGTCGTTGTCGAAGTAGCAGTCGCAGCCATCTCTAGGGTTCCCGCACACAGCAAGCTCGTTCGGGAGGGTCTGCTCCATGAGCCGAGAGGCTGATACATCAACTATCACAAAGTCCAAAGTTGATGTATCCATAAGTTCCGTATCGTCAGCAGGAACTCAACGTCGTAGACGGCGCGTCAATCGGACGCCCGGTCTGAGAGTTATTGGATTTTTCGTCCCAGGGGTCCCGGTTGGTTTTTAAGGCAAAACCAACCCGACCGTACTCCACCTGCATCCAAACCTTGGGCGGAGTGAGAAAAAATATCCATCTCACATAGAGGAATTCAACAAAGCTGACATCACGTCAATCGGACGTCCGTAGCTCAAGATATGAGCGTTTCTGCTCCGAAGACCCAGTTGGTTTCGTGTACGAACCAACCCGCCCGAACACAAATTATTCCAAAACCTTGAGTGCAATATACCAAAACGGCCGTCTCGATCCAAGGATCGCGTTGCCTCTAACGGTGAGTCGTTTGGAGGCCCGTAGCTCAAGTTACGGGCATTTGACCGAAAATGGTCTGAAGACCGGGGGTCCGGGCCCGGGCCGACCCGGGCTGAACCCCCCCCCCCCCCCCCCCCCCCCGGGGCGGCCGAACCGGGTCGCCCCGACCCGGTCCGGTCCGGCCAGGGTGCGGCCCGGGCAGTCAGACCGGCCTGGCTCGGTTCGGCCGAGCGGCCGAGTGACCGAGCGCCGCAGGGCGCTGCCCCCGCGGTCTGGAGATGCCACGACCCCGCGCTGCCGGAATCTTCCGCGGGCCACCGAATTTGCTCTGGTGGTCCATTTTCCTTCCCGTCTGTGCCGGTGTTCCTCCCGAGTTCGGTTATTCACTGCGGGATCAACAAATTTCCCTTGCGTCACGTTTTGTCGTCGCATGCCAAATCCGCACAACCACGAAGAACGGCGGAGGGTTGTCGGGCCGTGTTCGTTTGGCCTGCACCCTCCGCGTTAGATAATAACAACGGGAGAAATAATTCAACACATGAAACAACAATTTTAATAAATTCAAATTGTTCAATTTAATCTGTTTCATTAATTTTAAAGAAATGTTCACGGGAATAAGGGCATTTCCAAAACAAAATCCCAACCTCGTCAAGTCGCACACGCGGGTCCTTCGTGGATTGATCGTCGCGGAAGGAGGGGATCGTCGCGTTGTTGCGGAAGGGTGTCGCGCCGACGAACTCTGAGGTTCAAGAACAAAAGATTTAATAAAAAAAATTAAATCATTCTTGAGTTAAAAACTACAAAGGAAAATTAAAAGAAAAATCTGAAACCCTGACCTCAACAGATGATCGATGGTTTTTGTTGCGGATTAAAGAACGTCGCCGAAGAACGTCGTGGGAGAGGAAACGTTGGCATCGCGGCACAAGGCGGCGCGTCGTCGATTTCCGCGGGTTTGACGTTCTTCATCGGAGGTCGGTGTTCCTCGCGTTCTTCGCGTTCTTCGCGAAGAGGGGTGAAGGAACAAGAACCTCTGTCAAAAACCTCTCAAGGTGTAATCCTCCAAATGTCGTGTTGGTCTTATTTTATTTTTACGCCAACAAACGAAAAAGAGATAAGTAACGACCAATCAATTCGTAGAATTAATTCAACAAAAGAAACTGCCCATTTAATAAAACCGCCCAATTAAATTGTGCATTAAGAAATTAAGAAAACGTGTCAGTTGACTTTCATAATGACGGGTTTTCGTGGGTGCGTTACATAGCGAAAAAGAAACGGCGGGGCTCGTGCGGGCCCCACATCACAAATATCCTACCAAGAGGGTAGGATATTTCTGGATAGCATCCTATTCGGATCAACTCAGCTTAAGCCTCTTTTAAGTGGCTTCAAGTGGCTTCCAAGTGGCTTAAGTGAAATAAAATAAAGTTTGTGGAACAATTATTTTATTTCTTAACTTTAAGCCCGAAAATTAAAAACCACAACCAAGAAAACGCAACTCCGAAAGAGGCATTTCTAAGCAAAAACTGCCGCTGCGACTTCATCGGAGCCCTCAGAATTCGATTCTGGGCACCGGTTCAAAAGTTAGAAAAACCCGCTCGTCCGTTCACTGAACGTACCCGAGCCAAACTTCGGAAAATGATTCCGGGCACACCGGGCCTCGGAATCAGGTGCCGTCAAAAACTGCGTTCTTGTAAAATTGAAAAGAAAATTAAGAAAAAAAATTTGCTTGAAATTTACGAGTCTTTACAGATTTGATTTCCTTTTCTTCTTTGGATGATATGAACTATAAACCAACATCCCTCAAATGCAAACATCACAAGTCTTTTCTTGTTCATGATTCAGATTGGGGATTTGTAGGACTACATTCATATTAGGTATTTTTTCCATGTCTTCTTGGTTTATGTGACCCATCCTCTTCTGAAACAAGGTTTTTTCTTATTTAACATTATTGTAGAAAATTTTCTCTTTGTTATCAAGTAGATATAATTTTCCATCTGTTCAACAACATTTCCTAAGACAATTCCCTATTAAATGTTTTATAGTGCACCCTTATTGATTTAATGTCACCATTAGCCTTAAGCCACAGAGTTGGATCACTCTCAGGATATTGTGATGCAACCTATCAAAATAAAGAACTTTGGTCTTCTTCAGCTCACTATTGGCTAGTTCTGTACATCCACTACCTTTGATCTTCGAAGAACCATCATTACTGAATCTCATAGTTCCATCAACATTTTTCACAAAATTAATTAATAGGTCTACATTTCCCATCATATGGGATGATCACCCACTAGGAAGAATCCATGTGATTATTTTGATGGTTGCATTAATAGATACTTCTACAAAGTTGAATTTTTCAATTTTCTTCTTTTCCCACCATGAAATATTAGATTGATAGAAGGATAAATATGGTCTTTCAAATATCTCTTCCATGTGAGTAGGTTCTTTATACTAATATTCTTTTTATTTTAGGGAAAAACTATTTTAAGAGAAATAACATCTGGATGGTGAGTATTGACATGTCTCAGGGTTTTGTATGAAATGTTCCTGCCATTCCACTTCCTACAATCAATAGATTTATAGACATATTTAGAACAATGAAAAAAATATCCATAGAAATGGTTCCTCCTATAATAATTAGGAAATGAATTTGATATACTTTTTTTACTTCCTATCTCATCCCCATTCAAATAGCTACGTGTCTCTTCATAGTATGACATGGTTTGGCCCAGATGGCCACAAAATTGACATTTCATAAGTGGAAATGACTTTTAATTTCTATTAATCCTTATTATAACATTCATGGAATAATATTTTGACTATATATCATCTAGGTGAAATCAAATATTGTTTTAGTCCTCCGTTCAATCAGATTTGATACATTGTTTTTTTTGGAATTTAGGTGTCTTTTTGACATTTCTGACATTGAGTTTGTCATTATTTTGACCCATTTTACTTCAAATTTTTTTTGTCTCATCATTAAAACCAATTTCTATTTTTCCCATACATGAGTGTATTTGGTAATTTAGAACCTTTTAATCTCCATCATAACTATACATGAATCTTTCTAGCATCTCAACATCAAGGAATTTTCCACACTGATTTTTTTTCTTTGTTTCATTGGACTTCGTTCACATTCATGATTACTCCTAAGAGTAACAACTACATCATCATGTACATTTATATTTTTGGACTTCAAATATTGTCTATATTTAATGTAATTAATGACGAATCAATATCCGGAGGTGGACCAGACGATGAGGGTGACTGATAATAATTTTCCAAACTTTTTTTCGAGTACGTTCAGTAAACGTAAGAGCGGAATTTTATAACTTTTGAACTGGTGCTCGGAATCGAATTCTGAGGGAACCGTTGAAATCGCAGTGCCGATATTCGCTTAAGAAGACTTTCACCTCAATGGCAGATGATTGGGTATGAAAGATAGTTTTTGGGGTTTTACGTGGGTTAGTAAAATAAAATAAGTGAATAATTTATTTTATTTTGTTAAACACATGCAGTGCGGAAAAAGTGGTTAGAAGCTCCACATGGGAGTTGGTGGTGGAACCGCCACACCCTAACCTCCCATTTAATGGGGAGGGAGAGGAAACCTCTCAAACCCCCCCATCATATAATTTTATATGTTGATGTAAAATTAATTCCTCTCAATTAATTTTATGAGTTGACTTAAAATTAATTGTTGTCAGTTAATTTTATGGATCGATATAAAAATTAATTTCTCTGAGTTAATTTTAAGTGTCGAAGTGAAATTAATTACTGTCAATTAAATATATATGTCAGCATAAAATTAATTCTTGTCATGTGTTTTGATGTAGGCTATATGGGGAAAACTTCTTGGCATCCTCCACTCTTAAGTTGTACCAACACACTTCTTAAATTGCGCCAACACAATTTAATTCTCCCAACCTCCTTTTTAAATTAAGTAACTACATCATCCGAATTTAGGAAGGTTCCAAATAAATTAACCGTCATAAATTCCATGATGGTTACATACCTCTCCCCCTCTCCTATATATAGAGAGCTTGAGAGAAGGTTTTGGGATGACTTCACCAAGCGACGAAGTGCTGGTAAAGTATTGTGACACCCAACACTTGGGGAAATCGTGTCCTCTCCAATGAAGAACGCTGACAACCGATGAAGGATGATGAATAAACGCTGATTCTTTGGAGATCGATGAAACGACGTTGTATACCGCATCTCCGAAGATCCTCCTTTCGCGACTCCATGTACCGCGACGCCGATGATCTTCCTTCCGCGACATCCCTTTCCCGCGACGAACCTTAATTCGAGGACAACTTGATTTAGGGGTTAATTGTTTTACATGTGAATTATTTCTTTGTTGTTCATCGACTTCTATTTGGGCTGCCTGTTATCGTAATAACAGGAGGAGGTTAGACCACATGAACATGGCCGACCCTCCTCCCCCTTTGATAATTTTGTTTGTTGCAGTTTGAAAGAAGGAGGCGTGGTGCAACGACACCGCACAAAAATATGGGAAAAAGTGGCGAAGATGCGCGGCGCCATCACGCCGTGACGTTGAGGCCAAAATAACCCACGACCGGAGTTGGGCTGCAGCGAAGGGGAATGACACCATCGTGCAGCGCCGAAGAACCACGAAGACACCGCGGCCAGAGCGGGGCCACGGCAGAGGGGCGCGGTGCCGTCGCGCAGCGCCGGTTGAAAAGGGTCACGACTCGAAGCTGCGGCGGTGTAAGGCGGGGCAGCCGGAACCGCAAGCCACCGGCACCTCGGAGGGGCCGGACCCCGGTGATCCCATGGCAGCTGCACCGGTCGGCCGGACTGGACCGGCCGGCTTCCACGAAACTGGGGGTCGTAACCCCCAGCTGGCCGAAAGAGCGGCCCCCACATAGGGGCCGCGGGTTCCCAATCAGGGGTGGCAGCGCGCCCCACCTGTTCCGTATAGCTCGGCATGGCCGAGCTAACCACGCGGGCCGTGGGAGCGCACTAGGCCGGGACGAGCTGCACCCACCGGGCCATGCCGACCCGGTTCGGGCCGACCTAGGGGGGTTTGGACCGGGTCAGACCGGGCCCAGACCCCCCATTTTCAGACCATTTCCGGTCTTTTTCCCATATCATGGGATACAGACCTCCGATCGATGCCCCGTCAGTTGTGATGTGATCCTTGGATCAAGACGGTCTTTTAGGTGAATTGCACTCAAGGTTTCGGAGAACTTTGGGTATGGTCAGGTTGGTTCGAACACGAAACCAACCGGGCCCTCGGAGGGGAAACACTCATAACTTGAGCTCCGGACGTCCGATTGACATGTCGCTGACTTTGCTGGTTTCCTCTTAGGGAGACAGATATTTTGGCTTACTCCGCTCAAGGTTTGGACGTATTTGGAGTGTGGTCGGGTTGGTTTTGACTTAAAAATCAACCGGGCCCCTAGGACGAAAAGGTCAATAACTCTCGGACCAGACGTCCGATTGATGCACCGTTGGTCGCATTGTGTTCCTTTTGACGAGACAGAACTTTGGGATACATCAATTATAGACTACATGTCCATTGATGTATTGACCACTTGGCTCATGGAGTGGACCCTCCCGCAAGGAGCGTGTTGGGTGCGGAAACCCTAGAGCTGGCTGCGTTTGCGACGATGATGACTACCGTACGGGAATCCTTCATGGGTTCGGTGGTGATGACTATGACTCTTTCAATCAATATGAAACACTAGAGCTGGCTGAGACCTGACGACTACTGATTGATCGACTCGGTGTGTTTCGGATAGCCTAGTGGGGAGCGCTTGGTTGTAGCGGCAGACCCACGGCGGAGGAGCACTTGGTTGTAGCGGTAGACCCGTAGTACTCAAGAGAAGGAGTGCCTCTGGAGGCTATGATGGGTAGTGATTGGTTGTAGCGGTGGACCCACGACGGAGGAGCACTTGGTTGTAGCATCAGAACCGTAGTACTCAACAGATAGAGTACCTCTGGAGGCTATAAGGGGGAGCACTTGGTTGTACCGGCAGACCCATGGTGGAAATCGCTTGGTAGTAGAAGCATGCCCATAGTACTCGACAGGTGGAGTACTACAGCAATCCAAGGATAATGGGAAGCACTTGGTTATAGCGGTAGGCCCACTGTACTCCATAGGGGAGGAGTTTCCCAGAAGCTATGGTTTCTATAGGATGATTAAATCCTGGTTTGAGCTGAGTATTCACATTCAATCATTATCTTCGATATGATTGAATTGATTTCCTATGTGGATTCGGTTATGTTATCCTGGGTGGATTGGTTGTGCAATCCCGTGTGGACGTGATCGAACTTGGGCTCGAATGTTGGAGCCGAACTGGAATTGATGACTTAGGTATATGTCTGGGCATATACCTAAGTAGTGTTGGATGTTACATCGTGATTGTATCTTTCCTTGTGGATTATCCTTTTTAGATTCTGGGACACATTCAGGGGTCTTGGGGTCCCTATTGAGTAGCGTATACTAACCCCTTCACGGGCTATGCCCGCACTACATTGTGTTGGTTGAAGACCACAGACATCACTGATCTAGGTTGAGGCTTGTAGAGCTGGACGGTTCCCAGAGGAGGAACCCACAACGAGTCGGTGCCCGGATCTTGATATCACGGTGAGTCGGTACCTGGAGGTGGACCACTGGACGGGATGCATACATGCCAGACAACAAACCCCGGGGAGATGAGGAGGCTATCTGTACCCACCCTTCAGGTCGTATTTCCAGTGGACGACTCGGCATTGTTGCTTTACTTTTCAGTTGTTGTACTTCCTTTCCAGTTGTACTTTACATTCAGTTTGGGTTTGTATTCTAGCCCACATACTTTTCCGCACTTACTTGTACTCAGTTTACTTAGTGTTTACTTCTTCTGGCTTACTCTGTGTTGTTGTTCACTTTCTAAAGGCAATACCTTCCCCTTTTTGTCGGTATATACGCTTTTGGCGCTGGTCGCCAGCCCCTAGCCTATGGAAGGCGGGCTTGGGGTAGTCAAAACACATGCCCCGAGGAAGGGTTGTGATATGAGATTTTATATGTTTTTGAATGTTCCTTTACATCTTCCTCAATTCGGAAAATTTCAGCTTCTATTATATCAACATATTCTCATGCCTCTTCCAGAATTTTTGTACACATTTGGTATCTCTTGTATTGATTCAAATGTATACAAAGAGATTCATTAAGTTTCATCTAGAGATCCATAACAATTGTTAACTAATTATTTCAAGCTTCATCTCTTGACCGATCTGATTTTTCAATGGTATCCATCATTGATGCTTGGGTTCTATATTTAAAATCCAGTTATTCATCCTAAAATAATTTAATATCATCATCTTATTATTCATTGACAACAATATTTCTCTGTTGTTTGTCACCATACATAAAATATGACTTTTTGAAAATGACTTTCTAAGGCTTCTGTATATCTCCATCTTCAATTTATGCATCATTGAACCTTCTTCTGCATCCAGAGGTAATGTTCCCAACTCATCGATAATGAAAATAAGAAAGAGGTAGCTTGCCATTATATTTCCCCTTTCAGTTTTTTAATTTCTTGTAAATTATAGAATGGATTTATTTTTCCTAATTATCTTCATCAATCATGTATACTAAAATTTCAATTTTGTCCATGTCTTAGAATACCATTTACATGATTACTTGAGTCATGGCATCTTCTTATTTTAATCGCATCTCATACACCACCAGTCAACTTAGAAGATCAACCAGATATATATTCTATAGACCCCTTTCTTCAAGGGATTACACTTTTTCATTGTATAGTGGTGGAAGTCTTCTCTATATTATCTTCACAATATCAATTTATTTGATTTCATCACCAATTCTAATTATTTCTCCAAAAACATTAATAATTTAATTGAAAAAGGTTTCAGCATTTTGATCAAGATGAATCTTTATATCATCAAACCTATTCTGAAATTTTTTAGTTTTTCGTTATTCACTTTTTTTGACCTTCGTAAATATCCACTACTTTTTCCCTGATAAACATTTTTGAATGTAAAATCATCAACATTAGACATATTTTTTCTGAAAGAGGTATAGTGGGGACATTTTGTTCTTTAGCATCTATATAAACCATTTCCCTATTTCTATCAGTCATAGAAATCCCAATTGTATTAGTGACCTATATTCCTTGTGCAATTGGAATCAAGAAATCCATTACCAGAGATCATAGATGAGATATCATCCAATTATTCCATATCTAGAAGTCTCTTCCATCAAATAGAGAGACTCCCCAAACATTCATTGTATTCTCCATGGTAGAAATGAAGGATATATTTAACACAAATAGAAATTACCCAATGATACCACATGAAATACCCTCGAACACCCTGAGAGTGATAAGTGAACCAGGGATTCATCTTTTTTTTTAAACTGATGGAGCATGTTCCCACGTTAGTAGGAACAGGTTTAACCTATCTGATGAGAAAGTTTAGAAAACAAAAAATCACATGAAAAGAGAAGAAACATAAATTTTACTTGTTTCACCACTAAGGGATACATCAAATGAGCATGAACTAACATGTTTTTGGTCATACCAAAGTCCAATAATCATCATTAGTTGTGGTGTAAAACAATTTAGCACAATAACTCCATTCTAGATCTACTTCCATTACAATGTTTTAGGGATAGAACACTACATCCCTTAACTCACTTCGGTTGACACCCCCATTGATCACTGCATTGGAAAGAATATACACTCATTTTATGGACTTGAAGATTTCATAATGGATTAAAATTAAATCATGCATCCTCAGCTATAGATATATTCTATGTTGAAGTCATGTGTTTCCCCTATAGATGTAATCTACTCTTTCGGGTATTGTTCATTCATGAACACATCTTCCAAAAACTGGCCTTCTTTATCCTCGTACTATAATATTTTTCATACCACCTCTACCTACCCCCTCCACATGAAGCCTCTAAAAACTGTGACTTCGTACCGCCTTCAAAAACCACATTCGTGTACAAACATCACTTCTACTCTTGCAAACCACTTATTCCACAAAGACTAACTTCTCCTCCACAATCCATCTATCATGTACCACATTACTTTATATACTAACTTTATCTTCATATCACCTATATTTCTCTACAAACTATAAGATCACCATAGTTCATGTTCTTCCTTAATGTAGAAAATATTCTACATGAACCTATCTTCCATTTAAAGACTACAAAAAAACCCTTCAAAAAAATTGCTTCCATGCGATCCTCTTTCAGACATAGTCGAATTCTTAGAGTGATGAAATAATCTTATGAAATTTTATATCCTGCCATTAACAATGGTATTATCACTCCTAGTATAGAAAAATAGATCCCCATAATCCACTAATATTCGATTTAACCAATATTTGATATGACACAACCTTCACTGTGTTTCGGGAATTACCCACAAACCATTTCCCTAAATGGTCCACATATCACTACTTGTCCCATTGCGATGGTTGAACTCTTCTGGGAACCGATCTCCAACACATTTTCACTAATGAAAAGCCATATCAAAAACCATCATGCTTTCAACGTACAAAAATCCTTCCTGCGAACTACAAACCATCAACACAATCCATTGATCATTCCATAAATCATTCTTCAACATAGATCACGGTCTTCCATTCCACATATCATATTTTGTGATCTGGGAACTTTTCTCATTATGTGGTTCGCAATTCACAATCTTTGCTAAAACTCATGCTTTTACCAAAAAAAATTCCCCATTTTAGGACATAAAATTTGGAAAACAATGGGAAACTACTCCAAATTCAACAATACTTTCAACCTCAATCGTAAGGCCACATTCCTTTCAAACTCCATGATCATGCCATTGAGTATTGAATAAAGACCCAAACAATAATCCATTTCCAATAATTAAAAGTATTGGTTCAACAAATTTATGTCTCAATGTGGTTTACTAAAAATAGATAAGGAGTGTCTTTTTATATGTGAGGGGAGGGAATCATTTGAAAATTAAGGAACTATTATAATATAACATGCATCTAACTCATGTCAAATTTATCCATAATTGAATATATCTAACGGTAAAGATGAAATTATCTTAATATAACCATAAATAATCTTTTAATAGGATTATATATCATTTTAAACCTTATACTTTAGATTAACCCCTTTTTTAACGAATTTTAACAATAACTATGGTAATGAATTTTTAAATAATAACGGGTTATAATATTACACACAAGGAAGAAATGGGATCCAAATTGATGTGAGATTAAATATTTGACCATATATTATCCCCATTGGAATCTTTAAATATTTATTAAATTTATAAATAATTTAATTAAAATTTTCTTCATAAAATATCATTAATATAATTTTGTCACTGTTCATTTCTTACAACATTAAAGACCCCAATACATATATGTCATTTTAATAAGATCGTTTTAAATATCCCAAATATGATATATTCATATATACAATTCATGGAATAAAATGATTCATCCAAATTTTATTAAATTTAATATCTGGAACATAATTTATCTTATTATTATATTAATTGAATAAATATTATATCAGCATTGCATAATAATTTAAAATATTTATTCAATCAATAAAAATTAAAAATAAAATAAAATTTTATAAAAATTAATTCATATTTAATATAAATAATTAAAACAATAAATAAAATTTTTAACCTTTTGAAAAAATGTTAGAGATATTAATGATAAGTGTGTGACATTTTGTTTTTATTCTTTTCTTAACATAATATAATGGTCAATATAAATGAAAAATGTCCCTAGGTGGCCATAATTTAAAATATTGGTAGGAAGTAGAAAATTGAAATAATTCAAATAGTACAAAGGAAATCGGTAAAGAAATTTTATAACCTTGTAGCAATGGTTTAACATTGTTTTACCCAATTTACACATAAAAATTTCAGGACCACCTCCTCCTAACGATACCCCTCCTGGTGTGGAAATAATGATTCTGAGATAATGACCCTCTGAGTCCCGCCTCCAGTAGGCCTCAGGGTGGCGATTAACACCAAGGGTAATTATATTTATATTTTTATATATTCTCACAAAAATGGGATGTATTTCACTTTTAATTTTTCAAAACTCGATTAAGAGATATGATGATTCAACCTCAGACAACTCTAAGACATATATAAAAGAAATCCAACATCCATCCCACTTGAGTTTTTAAAATAAAATTATTATAAATGAAATAAAACTCCAAATTAAATTCCAAAATAAAGCTAAGTAGCTACAAAAATCTATCCCAAATTCCAAGCTAGTAAGGTTCAGCAAAGTACATGTAATCCTTTTGGGGAACTAATAAAATATTTTTTATATGTAGGGTGATCATACATGTAAAAATAGCAGGAATATCAAAATCTCTCGTGTATAATATATAGATGCATAATAATGATCTTGTGAGAAACAAATAGAACCGATTTTACCTAAGAAGGTAGATCGACCATCTAAACCTACCCAAGACATGCTCACCAAATAAGACTAGTATAGTAATGTAATATAATAAGAACACCGATGATGGGGTATCCCATACCACTTCACACTGGTTTTACTGCTCTTACATAATAGAAAACATCCTCATTATTCCTCCTCTTCTGAATGTACCACATCATAACTCACAAGCACACACCTGGGCCTCATAGTTAGTCAAATAACATGGGAATATGAAGCTCATCACATCCCATCCGAACAATCCTCAACCTCACAACCATATCCTACTCATGAACACCTGGGCCTCACAACCATATCATTCTGGAAAAGACATGGGACTCACAACCACACCCTTCCCACAAATCCCTGGGCCACATACCACATCACACATCATCCTAAAGATACACGGGAAAGCACATAACATCTCACCTCGAAGAAACATTGGAAAACACAACTCACCCACACACAAATTGGACCCAAAAATGAAAACCTACACAAAAAATCTTGGGGCTATCACCACCTAGAAGAGGGAGTAGAGCAGATTGGTTAGGCAACCATCCATCCTCTCGTTGGAATGTTGGGAAAGACATCGTCCCCCGTGATGATGATGTTGTTCGACATATAGTGCGTAACTATGGTGGGGTGCATACAGAAATCACAAGGACAATACAAGTAATACATATATGATACGAAACACTCAATCCCAGCCTATGGGGTTTCAACCAACAACCAAATCCCAATACCACCTTTGCTGCTACCTCTAAATGCATAACCACACAATAATAGGAAAACTCAATCTATACCCCCAATGAATTATTTTAACAAATTTTCACACTTTATTAAACAATCAATTCATTAATTTCATATCTAGATGGGAAAATACTATGTACAACACAGAAAAAACCACAAAGAAAAAAATCACACAGAGGGAGAAGAACAGTGGTTACTTAGCTCAGTTAACATTACTCTTTATTTTACACCATTCATCGCATAACATACATCGATATCAAGACATGAAGTGAAGATTTATTCCTGATACATTGAGATAAAAATCATGTCAATTACCCATAAAAACCACTACCATCATCATTTTTCAATGTAATGCTTCCCAATACTTCTTCTCAAGGTAGAAAAACATGAACTCATAGCCACACCGAGAAACACATAACAACACAACCCAATCACATCTGTATTGTACAACACTTCCCATCCATTCTGCAATCAAATAATCTCTCACTATAAGATTCTATGTCACTTTATGATCCACCCACACAAATATTCTTACTCCCAATAGAAACACCATAAAAACCACACAAGGCACAATTTCCAGATTTAATAAGGCACTCCTATTTATTTCCATCTATTAATTTAGGGTTTATCACAGAACATGTTCGATCCGAGGGAATCCATTTATCTGACTGAATATACATGGTTATTCAATTTAATATATATATATATATATATTTCGATGGAATTCCAAAAAAATAATTCTGAAGCCATCACAGGTGGGAAAACAGAGACCATCAATGACCATGATTTTCAATACGAAAATAGCTCATACAATTCACAATATTGATAAAAATGACAACAAATTGTATGTTTATACATCCCCTTCCCTACCATACAAGTTAACTATAAACTGATTCAATTTTATTTATTAGTTTGGTATTCTTCTTTCTTCTTAAACGAGACACTCCTACACACACCCCTCATTATACATAAATAAAAGAGAGATGAAGGGATCCCTACTTGGAAGAAGAAGTTATCAACACTTCCTTATTATGCCATATAAGGTGGTGCACATGTAGTTTTCAAAGTATTCAAGGAAAACCTGATCCAAAAGAAACAACACAAACCCATGACTCCTTAGTAAGGCCAAATCCTAAATTAAGTGGAGGAATGGTTTTTAAAAGCTATTAAAGGAGGATCTTGACTAAGACCACACAGTTTGGAAGGTAAATCACAGTTTAGGTCTTCAAAAGATAGAAATGATTCTAAATGGCTCAATAATCATTATATAAGGTTTTAAACTCATTTTATGATAAAAAAATGTTAATGGGGTAAAACTATAAAAAAGGGAAGAATTATGGAAATTTAATAAACCGTTTGGAATCAGTCGCCATTAGATGATTCATTGGTGTGATTCGCCATTCAATGAAATACTGGTACGAGCTAATGGTGTGATTAATCGGTGTGAGTCACCATTCGGTGATAAAATAGTGAGAGATAGCATCAAACGAAAACAATGTGTGCTATAGTCACGACTCACCATTGAGACTAACTACTGTGATCCACCATGGCGACTCACAATCGAGGGATACAGCTATGACTCACTGTTGAGACTCGCCATCATGAGCTACTTCTATGACTCACCATTGCGACTGAAAATGGTGACTCACCATTGCGACTCACCATCACAACTCACCATCAGCGACCTACTGTTGGAGAACCATGAAAATTGGAAAAACTAGAACGTGTTGAAATAAGTCACCCTGACTTCCGATAACACTTCCACCACTGAATTTTCAATAAGTAATGGATTAGAGGCGTTCATACCATTACATCAGATTCCTCTCAAACTATTATCTTACTCAATTTTTTAAAACCAAGACCAGAAGGAAGAGGGGTCGGAACGACCACCCATTGTGATATATCTCATGGATTTTTCTATGTTTTAAATTACACTATTGATATCAATGATCAATGATAAACCAACCCTATTTTGTTTGGAAGTTTGAGTGAAACATCAATATATAAGAAAATATCCTTTGACACATGCTATCCCAATCGACCAGAAGACACACCACAGAAGCATAACATCTACACTCTATAAACACAAGAATCCAGGAATTACTTCTTCCTTATCATGATAGTATCTGCTCTAGGAAGCACTGACTCACCTTCATGGGTATAATCACATAATAATTAACATGTCCTGATTAAGAATCATGTCCTCCCCTCATAACACTTTATGACTTTAGCACACATTAAATGTCAAAGAAACAAATCATCTCAAAACAAAAAAGGTTCAAACACTACATCACTAGGAAAAAATTACACGTAAAAACTAAAAACAACCCTGGTTTTTGGGCATGGTTTTGTGCTTCTTACTCAAAAGTACTCTCCACTGAGACACCATTACTCCACAACATATGAATCAAAAAAATGGTCCATCCACATAGTACCTTCTCATGATGATCCATGATCTCTACTAGCTTCTCCACATACATTGTGGAGTCTTCGATTTCCAAATCTCTATAGTCAATGACATAGGAATCATCATGAAGGTACTAAAAATGTTTAGTGATGTGGAAGACTTTGTGAACTATATCCAACTACGGTGGAAACACCAACTGGTATGACACATCACAAACTCATCCCAACACCTCAAAGGGTTTTAAAAATCTAGGAGAGATCTTAATCCTTATCTCGAACCTACACATCCCACATCATTGGGAAACCTTCAAGAATACATGGTCCCCAACCTCAAAATCCAAGGAATTACTCCAGTGACCATAATATGAATTATTCTAGTCCTATGCCACTTTCATCCTCTCATGAAAAAGATGGACTTTCCCTATCACGATCTTCACTACCTCAGGACCAAGAACAACGGTCTCTCTATATTCTATCTAACACAAAGGTGAATGACATGAACTTTCATTCAAGGATTTAAATTGAGACATGACAATGGAAGGGTGGTAGTTGTTATTGTAAAAAAACTATACCATGGGTAGGTTTCATACCAAAGATCGACCAATGTCCTAGATGTATAATCACAAAATATATTCCAGCATCAAGATAATATTTTCTATCTGCCTGTCTGCCTAAGGGTGGAAGGCAGTGTAGATGCATAACTGAGTGCCAAAAATATACTGAAATCCCCAACATACTCATGAGGTAAAACATATATCCTGATACAAGGTAATGGATCTTGTAATACTATGGCACCACACCAATACATCTATATACATATTGGATAAGTAATCCACTAAGACTGACTTCTTGATCGCTAAGAACATAGACAATTTCATCAGCCAACCCACTATTATCTATATTACATCATAGCCTCTCTAATATCTGGGTAACACTATGACGAAATACATTGATATTTCATCCCACTAAAACTTGGGTACACATAAGGGATACAAAAAACCACCCAGAACATGGTTCTCAACCTTCACCTATTTTCACAATAAGTACTTCACCACAAACTCGGCCACTTCCCATTTTATCTCGGATCACAAAAACTACAACATCAAGCCCTGGTACATCTTCGAAAATCATAGGTGTACCACTTAGGGTGATATATAAAACTAAGAATGGAATCCATTGTGCATCGCCATAAGAAAATATAGACTTCCATAGAACAAAATCTTTTTCTGACCATCCTCTGACCATCCCTTTAGCGCATCACTGAGGTCAACACAATCTCACATCACATCTACCTCTGAGTCTCCCCATTCAGACTCCTTCACATACTGCATCATAGGAGACTTCCCCATCATCTGAAATAAATATCCCCTTCCACTATCTATTTCTACATCTATGTGTATGGATGAAAAATCCTCCATTTCATTCCAAGAACCCATTGACTCCCAAGCCACCTCCTTCTCGAAATTTACTCAGATAATCAGCCACAACATTCCCCTTTTCTTAGTTATAGTAGATCTCAAAATCATAGTCCAAAAGAAACTCCATCAACCTCAACTGTCACCAGTTCAAATATCATTGGGAAAATATATAGTACAAACTCTTCAGATCTGTGAAGACCACAAAGTGCTTCCCAATAAGGTAATGCCTCCATTACTTCATCAAAAACACAACTGCTACTTGCTTCAGATCATGGGTGGCATAGATGTAACTAATTATACCAATAAGAGAACACTATCAATTTATAAATCAAGATGCATCTCCACCGCAGATGGAAAGCATCATAGAACAACTCTGACATCACTCCATCATCATTCAACAAGAGCACTAGATCTTTAACCAACTTCCAATTCAGAAAACCAAATGATTTCTAAAACTATTCAATAAACACAAAATATTGTTCCTTTCAAGTTAGAGTAGTCAATAGAGATTCATATTGATAGAAATCAGGTGCAAACATCTGATTTTATACTATGAGACTGTGAAAACAGGGAGATTTTTCTATATTATTGGGTGATACCCTTGAAAAAACTACTTCGACCTCCGACATGTCAACTGCCACACGATGTTGTGACACAACATGCCCCAAAAAATAAACCAATCATGTCTAGAACATTCGGTTGATAAAATATTCATAGAGATGGTGGGATCGAAGAACCTACAAGATAGTTATGAGCTTCTCAGCGTGATCCTCCTCTGAATTTGAGTAGATCAAGATGTCATCAATGAATATGATGAATAATCGGTCTAGGAACTCACAAAATATAGAGTTCATAAGGTGTATGAACATGGATATTACATTTGTAACACCAACAAACATGTCTATGAACTTGAAGTGAGCATACATGCATCTAAAATCTGTCATTAGGCTATCTCCCTCCTTCAACCACATATGGTGATATCCAGATCGCAGATCAATGTATGAATGTCTAGTCACCACTCCCAACTTGTATAAAAGATCGTATATCATGGGGAGAGGGTAACAATTCTTGACTATAACCCGATTCAACATATGTTAGTCTATACACAGGATCATAATACCATTTTCTTTATTCGTAAAAAAGATTATATTACCCCTTGGTGACACACTAGGTTGAATAATTCCCTTCATTAGATCATCTATCTAAATCCTCAAATCCCAGAACTCAGAAGCTGTAATCTAATATAGAGCCATTGAAATCGGAAAAACAATGATCTTAATGTGTATCTCAAAATAAACTTCATGTCGAGGGTGTAGAGTCATAAAATCCATTTGGAAAAAATCTAGGAATTCGTCAAAAACTATGGGAACCTCCACTGATATCACTAACAACTGAAGAAAATATGAAAAAATAGGATCTATATGCTGACTACCCACTACAGAGCTCCATTCAATAATAAAAACCACATCCTGTCCATGCACATATGAAAACATGAAACATACCCAGAAGAATTCAATAACTATGAATACAAAATTCAACATATTGATTTTGATAATTACATCATATGGTTGTATTTTTTGCAATAGAGATACCCATAGCACTGACTCAGTCCCTTCATCAGTCTACATTCTCATAACACATCAAACAAGTCGGTCTGACCTATGATTAGTGTACTCAACAATAGAGGAAAATGAAGAATCTCTATGTCTAGTACCAGAGAATGGGATAGATAATGTGCAAAAAAGATGCGGAAAGATACTAAAACAAATAAAACACACGTAGGGGTACTAAACAAGATGATAATATCTCTAATGATCTTTGTTCCTTCCAAAAATACTACCTATATTGGGAATAAAATAACAGACCCATATCATCTTCCCTGAATACTAATGACCACCCCAACTACCACAATCAGGACGAGTTCCCCAAGGAACACCCTATGGTCGACCTCCACCTGCTCTATCTCCCCTTAATGGAGCATGATCCTTCCTTCCCTACTACTAATATTACCTAGCTGGTTGCTGCTACGGAGGATGACACAAAACCTACCCTCCTAAACGATACTGAGCTCGAATGTCCACTGGTCACTCATTATAAATATTCATATGAACTCAACAGGTGAAACACCTCAGTCCCATGTTCACAGAAAAGGCACAAAGACTTTATAGTCAAAACAAAAATCCTCTAGTTGACTCCCTAACAGTCAAAACCTCGAGTTCCCTTGCACACGAGGCCTACTACTGGTAACCCTTCCTTTCAAAGAACCATACTAGCTCCCCTATCACGGTTGACCTCAACTTGAGTACATCCACTAAATCACATCCACCTTCTTTAGAACATTCTAGTATGTTAGGAATGTAATAGGAGTAATTGTGTACTATATAGAAGGATTATGTGGCTCTTCTAGGCATCTAACACAAGACTCCTAATTCAAAAAGAGATTTGGGAAAAACTAATAATATCATTGAACTTTATCCCATGTTCTCGCATTGCCATACTACCCTACTAGAGGGATAGTAACTCCTTCATCTTCTCATCCTTAATGTTCGATGAAAAGAATTCTTCTCAGAACCCCTACTCGAAATCAACTCACAAAACATCAGCCTCCTTCCACTTCCCCAGGTATAGTGTCCAATAATGATGCATAGATCCATGCATCTGGATCACTTCCAAAGGAACCCAGTAAACCTTCGAATCCCAGATTAGAATGATGATGATATAAAGCTCCTCAAGCCTTCTCTTCATCTCCATGTACAAAACACTGCACTCATACATTCTGAAGTTCTACCGTAGTAAAGCATGTAACATCGTCTACCAATGTTTTTCCTCTTCCTCTAGATAACCCCTATCCTATATATAAATATTAAACATGAATGTTTTAAGCCTAATTAGTGTGTAAGTTCATATAAAATTTATTTTAATTCATTTATTTCATCCTATCTATTGTAATAATTCCAAAAGAACACTATTAAAAACAGAACACAAGTCATTATGATGCACGTACATTTCCTGGGTCTTTACCCTAAAAATGTAGTATCCTCACATGGTCATTCCGTAGAATCAGAGTCATTGCATCAGATCACAGGGGCCCTAAAATCCCTTTTCCTAACCAGTCACCCCTAGCCTATGTCATGAACCAAGATCGCCTAAAACTATTTCCCTACCAACCCATGCATTTGTCACTATTCCTAACACCAAACTCCATCATATCTCTCAAAAATCGCCTCGGATACAATTTGGTCATGACCACCTCCCTTTAAAGATACCCCTCCTGGGATGGCAAGGAAGAAAGGGAGATAATTACAATTGAGTCCCGCCACTAGTAGGCCCTGGTGTGGTGATTACCCCCAAGGGTATATATATATTCTCAAAAAAAAATTAGGCATTTCACTTTTTAATTTTGGAAAATATGATTGAGAGATAAGATGTATAAGACTAAATATACTATGAAACATATATAAAAGAAATCCAAAATCCATTCCAAATGCATGTTTAAAATAAAAATGTAACAATTGCAATAAAACACCAAATTAAATACCAAAGTAATGCAAAGCAGTGACATGAAAATTGTCCCAAAGACTAAGCTAGCCCTGTCCAACATGATCCATGTAATCCTCATGGAAACTAGAAAACATTTTTATATAAATAGGTAGATAATACAAGTATACTCATTAGGAAAAATGAATTCTCTCAAGAAAAAGTGAGATATGAATACTAATTTTATCGTGAGATTACAAGAGAACAAACATCAAGTAACTAAGTGTATTAACCATTCCCTTCCACACCAAGGCACACTCACCAAATAACACAAGTCATGTAAAGAAATAAAATAAGAATATCAATGATAGGGTACCATGAACCACTTACCACTGGTCTAGATTCTCATTCCTGACAACAAACTTCCTCACGCCCCCACATCTTATGAATGTACCACGTTTCAACTCGTAGGAACACAACTGTTCCTCAAAGATAGTCCCATCACCTAGAGAAATGAAGCTCATCACATCCCACCTGAACACAACTAGGCCTCAAAAGCACATCCTACCCATCAAAATTTTGGCCTCAAAATAAAATATAGCTTGAAAACACCTGAGTCTCACAATGATATCCTACCCACAAACACCTAAGTCGCATACCACATCACATCTCATCCCGAATACACCAGCAAAAGCATATCTCATTCAATCCCGTAGAGAGTTTGGAATTGAAAATTCACCTGCACAAACCTAGGCCCAAAAAACCAAAGTCTACTTGAAGAATTTTGAGTTTTCACCACCTGAAATAGGGATCAAGGAAGAGGGGGTGGCCATCCATCCATCATCCCATCCAGATGTTTGGGAAAGACACCTTCCCCTATGATGTTGTCAGTGTTCGACACAAAGTTCTCAATTAGGTTGGGGTGCATAAAGAAACCAAAAGGAAAATACATGAAATACATATATGATACCAAATATTCAAGCCCAACCAATAGTTTTCAAACAACAACCAACTAATAATACCACCTTTACTGCTACCTCTAAATTCAATACCACCCAACAAGATGCAAACACAATCTGTACCCCCAACCAATTCATTTAGCCAATAATCATTATTTTTTAAATTTTCATTTTATTCATTCCATCCAGGGTAGGAAGACTATATGGTACAAAACACAATAATCCATAGTTAAAAAGTTACAAAAAGGGAGAATAATCGTGGTAAATTAACTCACGTGACATTACTCTCTACTAAACACCCATTCATGGCATAACATACATCAATCACGAGACATATATAGAATATTTCTACATGATACTCATGGAAAAACCCCTGAATTTCCCATACCAACCAATTCCATTATAATTCTCCAAATTCATTCCACCCAATCCATCCTATCAATAGAGCAATCCCCCAACTCATAGTTTCACCCAAAAATACATAACCACAAAACCCAATCACAAACCTACGGTACAACACTTATCATCCATTCAAAAAACAATCAATATCTCAACCTAAGGCTCCATTTTACATTTTGATCCACCCACGCACAATGCCGTTCTCTCAACCACAACACCATACAAACCACAAAAGGCACAATTACTATATTTAATAAGAAACCCCTTGTTTAATTCCACTCATCAATTTATGGGATATCTCAAAAAAATTTGATAATGGTGAATCCATTTATATAGCCAGATATTTGTGGTTAATAAATTTCATATATATATATATATATATTTAATATAATAAAAACCACAAGAATTTATAAGCCATCACATATGTGCAAAGAAGGACCACCAATAGTCATGGTTTTCTATAGGTATATAGCCCATACAATTCACATTATTGATCAAAATATCAATGAAATGGTATGATATTATTTTTCCTCCCTTCCCCGTATGTGACCTTAAACTAATTAAATTATATTTATTAATTTGGTATTCTACTATATTCAAAATGAAGTCATTCTTACACCCACCCAACAATATTCACAATTAGAAGAGAGATGAAGGGATATATACAAGGAAGAAGAAGTGATCATCAATTCCATGTTGGGGAAAATTAGGGGGTGCACATGTAGCAGGAAAATAATCTAGGGAAAACAGTATCCAAATACTAAAACTCGAATGCACAACTCTTCAGAGAAGAACGGTTCATGGTGTCTTCCACTGAGAGTAAGGGAAACACCGAATAATAGGAAATCATTTCAATAGAATGGATAGATTCTAAATCAATGGGGGATGATTTTTTAAAAGGTATAAAATTACGATCTTGACAAAGATCAAGTGGTTTTGAAGTAAAAGGAAAATTCAGATTGTAAGAAGATGGATATGATTCAAAAGTGCTCAAAAAAATAAAATAAGTTTTTAGTCACATATTACATAAAAAAATGATAATGGAGTGAAACTAAAAAAACACGAAGTATTATAGATATTTGATAAATGGCTGGTAATGAATAACTTTTAGGTGAGTATCCAGTAAGAGTCACCATTGTGAGTCCCCATTTGGTGAGCTACTTGTTCGAGCTACCGGTGCAACCGACCTTTGTGAGTCATTAGTGAAATCAAAGGTGTGAGAAACTGTCATGAGCCACTGTTGTAACCCACTTCTGTGACACACCATTGTGGATCACCATCATGACCCACCGTTGTGAATCAGCACTATAACTCACCATCATGAGCTACCACTATGACTCACCATCACGAGCTACCACTACGCCTCACCATTGTGACTCACTGTTGTGATATACCACCGTGACTCATCTCTAAGAGTCACCATTATGAGTCACTATAACGACTCACCATCAGTGACCTAATGTTGGAGAACCTAAAAAACTGTAAAAACAAAAAATTGTTTAAATAAGTCACCTTGAAACCTCATAACACTTCATCCACCATATTTTCACAATGTAATTGACCAAAGTTGTCCAAGCCATTATAAAAATGGTGACACATATCCAATGAGGATAATATTCATAAGGAACAAAATTAAAAATGTCTACTTTAAAAGAATATAACTAATGATTTTAAACATTTAATCCATTTGTAAAATTTTATTCATAGAATTTTATGAAATTAATTAAACATTAAAACTCAAAGTGCAATAAAAAACAGTTCTCTCGAAAAAATGTGTTTCTAATTCAAAAAAATGAACTTATACAAAAAATTAGGTATAATGATGATTAAAATTCAATTAATAATATTATTTATAAATATTGAAGGTTTTTATCACCCTAGGACTTCATAGTACTTTATCTCTTTAATGTAATTCAATATCTTGCGCCAAACGCAACACCGAGTTCGAGGGCACCATGACTTAACAACTAGCCTTTAAAAAAAGTGATTAGGAATAATATTAACAATATTTTGAATTTTATATACTAAATATAATTTTAAAATTAATATTTTTTGTTTAGTAGACATAATTAAAGAATAAATTTATTTTTTTAGATAAAATAAATACTTTTCAAAAAATTCCAATTTTACCGCCTTTTAATGGAGAAACCTTTTTAAATCCAATATTTGACCCATTTATATATTAATATTGAAATAATAAACTACTTATTTATAATTGGGAATGAAAAATTTATTTTAGATAAATTTTTGGTGTTTTTCTAATAACTTTTATATTTATATGAATAGTGAAAAATAAAAAATAATTAATTGAAAATAACTAAATCATTTATTGTGATAAATTATAAATTTGAATGGGTTTGAATTATAATTGAATTTTATTTTTATCATTTAATCCAATTTTGTTTATTGGATGTAATTTTATATTTAAATTGGACATAAGCACATATCAATCTTTTGATAGTTTTTACTTTTCAAAAAATCCCTTATGTGGTTCTGACAGTGGGAATTAATTTTAAATTAATTAATAAAAATTCTATGTTTTGAATTGTTAAAATTTTCATAATTTCTAAATTTGGAATATCAAAATTATATTTGGGTTAATTTTTCAGAAAACATTAAATTTTTGATAAATATTGAAAAACACTACATTGTAGATAAAATATGACTTTTTCATTTAAAATAATTTTAATTTATATTATAGTAAAAATAGTTACATAATAAATATATTAGTTCATTGTAATTAATTTTAGTTATTTTTAAATAAGATCAGATATATAATATTTTGTTGAACATTTTTAACGTCTTTTTACCCACCTTCAAGGCACATTTACCCACCTTATATGCACATTTTCCAATTTTCATAAGATATAATTTTACCTCTTCAAAGAATTAAATTTCAAATATCCAAGAGACATAGTAGACATCAGTATGTAAAATGTGGTCCAATAAGAAGAAAATATTTTTTGATGAATAGTAACTTTTGAATTTTATTTACCAAGGTTAAAAGAAAATATGGTAATTAAAGGTAAATATAACATTAAAATTATCACAACCAATGTAATAACTATATTGGATAAGTTTATTTTGACCAAAAACAACCTTAAAAAAATAATTTTCCTTTGATCCATTTGGGATAGATTGCGACATTTATTATACATTATTTAATGAAGAGTTGAAAGTGTTAAATTTCAAGTTTAATAGTTAAACCATTTTTAATATAGGGTTACACATAAGATAAATTTGACAATAAATACTCATTATAAATATAAATAGATTTCCTACATCGTGGTATTTTATTTATAATTTTTATAGATTAAATAATTGTATTTACTTATGACACAATGATAGTGCAGTAAATACCTTATTAATGAAATATTAAAATAATTGATATTATAAATTCCAAAATAAATATAAATTGAGACCTTTGGTGACATACATGAATTTTATAGATGAAAATGACAAAACAGAGTTTATTTAATGTGTTTTATTTGAAGTAATCAACTTTTAATGACTTTCACCAAATCCAAATACTAAACAGTGTCCAAATTTACATAAATGAGTTTTTAAAAAAAAAATACTAATTTATTAAATGATATAATATTCAAATAAATCTAAGATTCGGCCAATGGAATTATATAATGAGATATATGTCATTAATGAACAACATTAGATTCTCTTGTCATTTTATATTATGTTTATTAACACTGTAATATAATAATACGAGAAGAAATGATAAATGTTAAACTATTTAACCTAGGGTTAAATCTAAATGATAAGGTAAAATGGTGACATAAACATGTCTAAAAACTATTGGTTGATAGTATTTCGACCCATCCCCACCTTATCCTCAAAATAAGTCCATTTTTTTCTATTAGAAACCTAAAATTATTTTATAATAAAATAATATTTCAAGCTTTTTCTAAAGTACCCCTCACCTCCCTTATATAAGGGTACTTCCCCTTCTCTTAAATTCACACTTCAATTTCCATTTGGCTCAGACAAACCCTTCTCAAATATCCTCCTAAATACCCTCACATAATCTTAGAGGCCTTACAATTATCATAAATCCAACCTATGGATTTATTTTGTTCAAATCAAAAGGAAACACCAAAAGAATAGATAATTATTTTATCACCTATTTAAAAGTTGTTTTCTTCTTCTACTTCCACTTTATTTTTTGTTACCATACTAAAATAATAACTACAGAAACTTCTACATACAATGATGTTATTATAAATATGGTACAACCATATTCATTATTATAGGCATAATATTAATTGCAAAGTCACTATATGTGCGTACAAACATATTACCGTCTCCACGTCATGGTGTAGTTTCTTATTCAATGCTTCATTATTTGTATGGGTATAATAATGAGCATAATTGATTTAAATAATAAAAATAACATGATAGTGATTCTCCTCCACCTCAAAATTTTATTATTTATTTTCTAACACTTATGGGTGGGTTTTATAAACCTATATAAAAAACAAAAAAAAATCAAATGTTACAATTGACTTATTAAACACTAGTCTAAGGCAATTAGAATATCCTTCCCTAAACTATTTCTAGGGTAGGGAATTTACCTGGAAGACTGAATGTTCCCCTATGATATCTTCATAGTGCCTTACTCCATACTCCCAAGAATTCATGTATTCTGCTTTACTGATCTACCCCATATTAAAGCCTCTGATCAATATGTGATCACTCTTGACAATCTATTCAGCTTGCTCCTTTGTTACTGCCACGTGGATCAACCTTGTAAAGTCTTGGTTTCGGAAGCCACCTAGAGGCTCCCCATTACCGGATGGTTACATGGACTCAAGCGTATTTCCCCAAACGCCAGAGGTTGCCGACTAGCAGTGAGGGCCTTGGGTGTGATAGTGGGGAAACTATGCCCTCATATGAAAAGCACACAGTGGAAAATAAAAAAATAACAACAATAGAAGAAGAAGTAGACATACATACACGAGTAAACGATAAACATCGGAAGACTAACAAATAAACAACTGGAGCAAGAATATATGTAAAACATGCATGATACATATATGTCTAGGAAAACAGCCAATCAAGTTACAAGGATGAATAAATTACTAAGCCAAAGTACAAAAGAAAAACAGATTAGCGACTCCTCCGCATCGCAAGCCTCGGATTGGTCCCTTTCTCTCCAACTCCACAAAAATCAAGAAACTAAACTAGAAGGGTGCTTTCCCTTATCTATAACTGCATCAATATAATCTTCTTGGGCCCAAAAGCATGGCCCATAATGGGTGTGAGATACAATCCCAGTAGGCAATCACCAATATATCTGTGCCTAACAATCAATGAATACCAGGAAAGTAAAAGTGCAGGTAGCAGTAAATAGAAAAGCACACAGCAACTACAATCCACAGTTTTAGCATATAATGTACACAAGTGAACAACCCAAAACAAGTAGAAAATAGGTAACCCTCAGTGTATCTCTAACAACTTAACCCCTATGGTTCAACCTACAAGTACTAGAAACCCTCTAGGAGGCACACTCAGTCTCAGCCCTATGGTTCAGCTAAGAGTAGAATTTATGAGGGAGAACTCACCATCAATTCCCCCTATAGTCTCTTATCATACTAAAGGAACTCTGGGGAAGTACTCAATGCCTCATTCCCCCTGTGGCCCACGTCAAGGAACTACAAACTCTCTGAGGAAGCACTCATTGTCAATTCCCCATGTGGTCTCGCAATGTATTAAAAGACACTCTCGAGAAGCCCTTACGTCCATTCCCCCTATGGTTTACTACACTAGGTTCTCATTGTCCTGTGTGAAATAAACATGCTCAGCACTCACGTAACATCCCATGTAAACCTCAAGAACTACTTGGCTATCATTCTAAGGCACAACAACATATCATTATAATAGCCCAACTATCCTAAAAAAAAGTCATGGAAACTGGAAGAATGCCTAATAATAATGACATGAAAGGGGAAGCATAAGAACACATTATAAATTATCAAAATTTACAAACAATGATATACACACAAGCAATCCAGCAAAGCAGACAATCAATAGGGACAAAACAGGAAAACCCACAATTCCCCGTTCAAGGGAATTGGTGGAATTTGCACAAAATATTCACATACTTCCAAGGAAATGGCACAAACCACCTACCTCGATCCTAGGAGATCGATATACTTGAACCACGTCGACTGATTATCCCTTGAAAATCATAGATCTATGAAAACACCCAAAACGCTCAACCCACTATATCTTGAGAAGAAGGAGAAATTGGAAAACAAGGATCAAGAAGAACAGAGAACTCACCAATAAGATTCCAATGCAATCGACAGTGCTCGAATCGGAGAACGGACGGAGGAACGATTGCTTATATAATATCCACAGATTCCCAGCGCTCTCGAATTAACGAGACCTAGAAGAAGACGTTTATCGTGATCAGGCACGACCCCGATCCATTTAATGAAAAAAAAGAATGTACACGACGTGTACTTTTAGAGTACACGGCATGTACTAGGTCTTTTTGTACTCCGCCAAAATTAGCCTCCATGTTACTCCTACACACCGTGTGTGTGGCCCGAACATGACCAATACATGGATTCGAGTTGGAAAAGAATACACAACATGTACTCAGAAAGTACACAATCTGTACTTAAAAAATTTCAAAAAACCTCATTTTTCGCAAAAACTCCAGAAAAATGAAAGTCATACCAGAAACAAAGATCCAGGTTCTTAAAAACACCCCCCCTTAAAGAAATTCGTCCCCGAATTTCCCTAGCGAGGCGTAGCAGAAGAAACCCTGAACAGCTCTGGCCACTGCGATCGTACATCAGACTCCCTCTCCCAGGTCCCGTCCTGTACTCGACCATGCTGCCAAAGCACCCGTACTAAAGGAACAGACCACCCACAGAGAACCTTCGTACTGTGATCAGCAATCCAGATAGGATTCTCCTTAATGGAAACATCCGCTTCAAGATTAAACTCCTCGGGCTGAAAAACATGAGAGGGGTCTGATAGCTTCATCATCCGTACCAAATCAAGTAATGTAAATGTAATAGCTACTGAAGTTAGAAAAGTATGCCCCTATCTGTTGTGCACCTCCAGATGAATCTCAAAGAATAGATCCATAAGATGCCACTCACTACTGGCCTCTTGAACTTCCAGAAACTGAGTTCTCCTGCTCAACGCATCTGCCACTACATTGCCCTTTCCTGGTGTAGAGGAAAGATCGAAATCAAAAGACTGAAGATACTCAACCCACCAACGCTATCTCAGATTCAGATCATGCTGAGTGAAGATGTTCTTGAGACTCTTGTGGCCAGTGAAAACCACAAAGTGCTCGCCTAGAAGGTAATGCCTCCAACCGGGTAAGGCATGAACAACAGCTTCCAACTCCAGGTCATGTGTCGGGTAGTTCCTCTAACGTGGACTCAACTGCCAAGTCCTGTACGCAACGACTCCATCTCCCTGCATATGAAAAATTCCCAGACCGATACCTGAAGAATCACAATAAACATTGTAGCTCTTTCCTGGCTCTGGAAAGAATATCATCGATGATGACATCAATATCCCCTTCAGCTTCTAAAAGGCTGATTCGCAAGAATCTGACCATGAGAACTTCACCCCTTTCTTGGTAAGACCTGTCAAAGGTGCTTCTAGGCATGAAATGTCCTGAATAAAGTGTCTGTAGTATCCTTCCATCCCTAGGAAACTATGTATATCAAAATCGTTCTTCGTCTACTCCTAGGAAACTATAGCTCTCACTTTCACTAGGTCTACAGTTACTCTTGTCTCTGAGATGACATGACCCATGAAGTGAATCTGATCCATCCAAAAGTGGAAATTTGAGAGTTTTGAATAAAGCAGATTCTCTATCTGTGTACTCATAATGATCTCAAGATGGGTATCATGGTCATGCCAAGTGCGAGAGTACACCATGTTATCATCCATGAAGACCACGAGAAAGGAGTCCAAGTAAGGATGGAACACTCGGTTACTCAGTGCCATGAAAACTGCTGGCGCATTCATGAGACCGAACGACATGACTTTATACTCATAGAGACAATACCTGCTCTGGAAGTCTATCAGAGTTATATATGATGGTCTAACGCACAACTAATGATAACCAGACCTCAAATCGATCTTCGAGAACACTCGGGCTCCTCGGAGCTAATAGAAAAGGTCATCAATCCTACGAAAGGAATAACAGTTCTTTACTGTCAACTGGATCAGCTTCCGATAATCTACATAGAGCCTAAGGGTACCATCTGCCTTCTTTGGAAATAGGACAGGCGAACCCCAAAGTGAAGTACTAGGTCGGATGAAACCCTTTTCCTGTAATTCCTCCAACTCATTCGTGAGCTCCTTCAACTCAGGTTTAGCCATCCTATAGGGAGGAATAGACACATGTGCCTCTCCTGGAATGAGCTTAATCGATAAGTCTACCTCACGCACCGGAGGAAAACCTGAAAATTATTCTATAAATACATCTTGGAAATGATCCACCGCAGGAGGAAATTCCAACTCTGAAGTCCCATAATCATCTAGATAAAGTCTTGCAATATGGGTTGTCACCCTTCCTAGCCCATGTTGCTCGAGTCCTTCCCAACTCGCCCGGATATCCCATTCGCCTCTATGAAGAAATGATTCACCCTCTGGTGAGATGAAACTCACCCTGCGGCAATAATAGTCGATGAATGCCTAGAAGGGAACCAACCAGTCCATCCTGAGAATGACATCATAGCCTATCATCTCTTGGATGGAGAGATCCCATAAGAAAAGATACCCTACAACCTCGAGAGGGAACTCCCTACACTGACGTACACTAGATGTCCTTGTCCCCAAATTTGTTTCTAGTGTCAAAAAGTCGGCAGATGAAAAGATACAGAGCCCAAGGCTCTCCATGACAGCAACATAGATAATGCTATGCATAGAACTAGTATCGAAAAGAGCTGAAGATAAAACTGAGGAAACTAAAATCGTAGCTTGAACAGTAGAAGGTCTGGGATCCTGCTCCTGAAGGTTCTATTCCATGGCGAAAGACTGGACTACATCGCGGCCCTGCAACCATGCCTGACCACTCTGTGCGGATCCACTCTACTGACGTTGAATGACCGGTGGCTTGCCACCATGGCCTCGGCCTCCACCTCGGCCCGAATGGCCAGAAGAACTCCAGTTCCCTAACTGGTGAGAAACTGGTGGAGCTGCTCCTCAATGAGGAGTCATAGAATAACTCACGTCACTAGCTACTAGTGAGAAAACCTGGCAGAAATTATGAAGGTTACCCATCTTGCCACAGGATCGGCACTCCACTGGGTCTCTCTGGCACTACGGCCTCATGTGCCCTAACCGACCACACTCGTAGCATATCACCTGGATGCCTGATGATGTATCTCGCTTCCTCGGATCACCACGTGTAAACTCCATATGACACTTCTTACTGTCATCTGGAGGAATACTAGCTCTGGAAGTAGAACTGCCCTGGCCCGCAGCTCTGGAGTCTCTCAAATTGTGATCTGCGATCAGTTAATGGTTGACGATGGAAGTGATGGAAGTCAACTGGAAGATATTCATCTGCGAGCATATATCCCTCCTAAGACCATCCTCAAAATTCCTTGGTATGAACATCCCATCCCCAACCAATAGGGGTTTTAAATGCTGCAGCTCAATGAAATAAGAGAAGTACTACATAACAGAAAGAGTACACTTCTCTAAGCTCATGAAATCCCAGGCTCGGTTGGCCCTCATGGTCTTCGGGTAGAAGTAGTCAAAAAAGGAGCACTAAACCTCCTCCCAAGCCAAAATCTGCTAATGACCCGCCTGTGAGATCACGTCCCACCTCATCTTGGTGGAGTATCGTAGCATATAGGTAGAGAACCTGACCCGCCTCTCTGGAGGCATCTCCAGATGCTCAAATATGGTCAACATGGCTTCCAACCATGACTCTATAGCCTAAGATCCCCCATCCGTTGAGAATGTGGGTGGATGATGCTGCTGGAAAACCTGCGTCAAGTCTTCCATAGTCATGTTAGGAGGCGATGCTCCCTGAAAGGTCTGCATCATCCTCATGAATCCTTCCATAAACTACGCATCAGCACCTGCAACTGGTATTCCATCTGGTGCCAAGGACGGCCCGACTGGAGGATCGGCCGGAAGTTCCTGATCAACCATATCTGGCATCTAATCACTGCCTGACAACTGACATACAACAGGAGGAAGTCTCGGAAGCATAACTCTAAAAGATAAAAACATACCTTAGATTTTGGAAAACAAGGACATAAAATCAAGGAGTACAAAACAAAAACAGGAGAAGGAAACACACAAGATTTACAAAACATGACTACATGGTGTGTATAAATTCTACATTGCGTGTACTTAACTCTATTTCCATTCCCGTGTCTCCTTACACAGCTAACCCACACTCTCTTCTTAAATTGTGACTAGACGGCGTGTGCGTGGTGGACATGGTTTGTAGGAGATACGGTTTCAACGACCTCTGTTGTTGGCTACACGGCCAGCTACACGGCTGAGACTACACGACCTCTTCTGAACAAACACGGTGTGTACATGAAGATTTTTCCTGACCCGTGTTGTTGGCAACACGGCTGAGTACACGACTGACCCATACACGGCGTGTTTCGAACAAACACAGCGTGAATGGATGAATATAACACCAACCCATGTTGCTCGTGACATGGCTGGGTACCTGGAACAAGAATACACAACGTGTTTCTATCCAACACGGCGTGTTACACGCGTGCTTCCACGGACCGTGTTGTTAGTTACACGGCCGAGTACACGCTCACTCATACACGACAACTACCTACCATACACAGAGTCTTCTTAGTGATTTTCACAACCCATGTTTCTACTCACACATTCAAAGAAAAATATTTAAACTACACGACCTGTATATATAAAGTACATGTCGTGTATTCTGGGTTTTTTCGTGCAGTATCTCTAAAACTGCACTGAATCCCCGAAAACACTGAAAAAAATGGCATGATGGAGCCAAATTCCGATCCTTGATGGACCATACTCCCTGGGAATCAATATTTGGAATCCTATACAGTCATATACAATGACAAATAGGTCAATGATCCACTATTTTCTGATTCAAGAGGGCCAATAACACCTCAAGAACCAAATTTTGCATTCATTCAACCAAGGTACAATAAAAACAGTCCTTTATCAAGAAACATAGATTCTATCAAAGAATCTATCACAACAGCCTGAAAAATATACACAAGTCTATCACAGTATCATGCAATCATTATTGCACCCTAGATGGCATGGATTTAACACCCCGAGCTTCCACGATACGCTTCTCATTCAATAATGCAATGGCTTGCATTGTACGCAACTTCGAGTTCTAAAACACCACGACTATTCAAAGTAGCCATTATGAATAGTAATAACCAATTTTTAAAATTATAGAAATTTTATATTTCAAGATGGACTTCATTTTTGGATTCGGAATATCGAAATTAGCCTATGTTGAATTCTTGGTATTTTTCTGAGAACTTCTAATTTTTTATGAACAGTGAAAAATACTTAAAAACAACTTTTTTAATCAAAATAATTTATAGTGATAAATTACACTATTTAGTGGTTTTAAAGTATAATTAGAATATATTTTTACCATTTTATCCAATGGTGGTTATTAGAAATAATTTAACATTGAAAATGGACATAAACAATTGCAAATCTTTTGATATAAATTGTTTCTTAAAAACTCGCTATTTGTTGTGACAGCGGGAATTAATTATAAAATTAATTAATGCAACTTATACGTTTGGAATTTTTTAAAATATACATCATTTTTGAATTTGGAATATCAATTATAGCTTAGGGTGAAATTTTGGCATTGTTCTGAGAAACTTCAATTTTTGATGAATAGTGAAACCACTAAGTGGTAGTTAAATTACTGATTTTTCGTTTAAATGAAATATTACCACTTCTATGATTTGATTATCAAAAATCCTACATACATGGTTGTCATTAAGAAGTAAAATTTGGTTCAATGAGATTAAAATAATTTTTGGTGAATAGTAACTTTTAAGTTCTTAATCGCGATTAGAGGTAATTACTGTACTTTAAGGTAAAAACAATGTTTTAATAATATGATATGAGCTTGACACTTGTCCTTCTCATATTGGATGGGTAATGGCCGACCAAGACAACCCATGGGTCAACTTGGGGACCCCATGGAGCCACTTTGGTTGGAAAATGACATTAATATATATTTATTTAATGTTAAAATTAATTTGACACAAACATGAGTTGTTTTACTAAAACAGATTTTAATTGGGGATACACAAGACCAAATTTTGACTATAAATATTCCTTGGAAATCTAAAAAGATATCCTACATCATAGTATTTTTTTATAATTTTTAGACATTAAATAAATTAAATTATTTATGACATCATGATGATGCAGCGATGACCTCATTATTTAACGATTTAAATAAAATGAGAAGATAATGCAAAATCTAAGGCTTACACTTGTCCAAAGCCTATTGGATGAGAATATTTCGAACCCTTATCACCTTATCCTCGAATTATATAAGTGTGGGACCTTTAGAATCCGAAAACCATTGTGAAATAATTTAACATTTCAATCTTTCCAAAAGTGCCCCTCCTCTCCACTTATAAAAGGCCCCCACCTCTCCCACCTCATTTACAATTTCAAGACATTTGGCTCGGCCAACCTCTGCCCAAATACTCTCCCAACTTCCCCCTCTTACTCCTATAAGCCTCACATTGGGCAGAAATCTTCCCAATGAAGCCTTTGGCTCAAATGAAAAAGAGTTACCCGATTTTGAGGTAATGTCTTCTCTAATGTTGTTTTGTTTTATTTTTCTTCTCCAACCCCCTAAACTCTTTTTATTCATTTCTTTTGTAACAACACCAGTATCCTAAATATACTAGGATGTTTTTATAAGAAGTATTCGAGCTACACTTACACACACCTACATCTAATGGTTAAAGAACATACGGTTTCTGTGGATGGCGAATTTCTGCCTCACGAAACGATGATTGTTCAACACTCATATAACACCTTCAATGGTGGCCATTAAGATGTCAATATTTTTTATATATGATATATAATATGTTTATGTTTTACTTATTCTTCTGTATTTCTCATTTATGGCATACTTTATGATTTCCATTATGGGTAAAACGCGATAATTTCATTTTAGGAAGTGCGGACTACCGCCCCCTCAAAGTGATTTGAATCGTTAATGCCATATGTGGGATGTATAAAGGATGGAGTAAATGGTATTATACACTACATTATACTGGAATTATATTATACATTTATATCATTATGATTTCGTTCCATTAAATATGAAATTGAAATGAAAGTAGCGTTCATGCGTACGTACGGCTTACCGTCTCCATGAACGGTGCATTTCATTTCTTACCTCTAAATGTTACGTAATATTATAAATGAATGTATATACTGGATATATGAGATATATATGACATATAAATCATGAATATAATTCTGGAGATAATGGATATTCTACCACATAAACAACTTGCAATTATAAGAATTTTATTGTTGACTCAAGTACCAAAGAACGACAAAACGACTGTTATTAACTTAAATAATTACATAATATTTTCATAACATTGTAATAAGTGATATAAAAAGGATAATTAAATTGAAAATGGTTCTTAATAAGGTAGATATTAACTCTAGTTTATTATTCAGGAGGTTAAAGAACGGTTGAGTCAAGTCAGACACAAGGTAATGGAATTTCTTAACCCAATTTCCATTCTTTGGGTTAATCTCCTACTTTCAAATTATGTCATGATATTATTATGTCTTATTTTGTATTTTTAATTTTTTATGTGTACCTATAGCTAATACACATAATATGTCTATTTTATTTTAAAAATGATCTTTGTAAGGACTTCGTCTCAATCTCCTTTCATTGAGGCATATTTGGTTTTATACAGAAATTTCTTTTATACGGTGTATAAACCCCTTTGACTTTTACGTTTATTCAAAAGGAATATTTTTTATACAAAGTGTTTTACTAAACGACAAAAAGGGAATGTTTTTCTTTCAGTACTTATGCGGCGACAATGACTTCTCCACCACCGTGACCATTATTTGAGTTTCGGCTTCCTCTACAAGCCATACCCTTTTTTTAATGAATAATAAATACAAAGTTTTAACTTTATTTTATTTTGGTATTGAAAATGGTTTTGATAGCATTTTTATTATATCAATGTGTTGTATTTATACCTTGTGATTGAAATGTGGAAATTTTATGTTTCCTTTATGCATGTTTTATGTGATACGATTATGTTATGGTTTATGATATGTTTAACCCTATTCATATGAGGAATGCATTGGATATAATAAGTGACGGGTAGAGCCCGTTATAGCTCCTCGATGCATCGGCAGGTCTCATGAGACAAACTAGTGTCTTGGAACGAGGCCTTGACAAAATCTTATTTGTGGTCTTGGCACGAGGCCTTGACTACGTGGTTATGATAGTCCGGCATTATGCATTCCATCATTATGAAAGTGGTTATTGATATTGCATGTGATTATTCGACCAGTAGAATATCCATGTGAAGAAGTAAATGGAATTATCTCATTTTACTTTTTCCATATTATGTTGAAGTTCAATTTTAAAAGGCTTTTGTTTTAGTTATACATTGCCTTAAATGTTAATGTTTATTTATGAAAGCTTCCGCTATATTGTCAACCTTATTGAGCATCTGAGCTCACCCCTTTCAATGTTTTAATATTTTTCCAGGATGTGAAGAAGTATTTTATGAATGACCTGTAGGGATAGTCCGAAGAGGATAGAAGTGTGGACTATAGAGACTATTTTATTATAGTTTTTCACATTATGATGTAATGTAACATTTATGAATGTATCTAGTGTTTCCAAGGCTACTAAACAAATCCGTCTTTCGAGACTTGATCTTTTGTGATCATGCCAATGTTAAGAAATAATGCACCGACTCTGGGTAGCTGGGGTCGGGGCATTACAGTTGGTATCAGAGGCAGTTTAGTACTAACCTTGGAAGCTATATTTAGATAAACTCTGATTAGAGCACATAGCCCAAAGATAGACTATGAGGATTAGTATAGAATAACTTCCTAGAATTTTGGTATTATAGAGATGTTATGAGTTTTCCGAGCAATACATCCATGTCTGGATACGAGCAGGTAGAGGCGGCTCTGGCACAGATGTACCTAGGGGTAAATACCGAAAACACCGCTTTGAGCTAGACTCGAACGGGAACTGGTGCACGACAACGGGCCTTGTTGCACTCTTGGTTACGACACTCCCGAGGGATATGCTTAGGATAATTTTCATTTTCTTTACAAACCACTATGAAGGGTTATGAGTATATACTTACTCAAAAGAAACATTTCTTTTTATGATTATGGATTATATCCATAAATAGTTCAATTTATGTAATGTATTTTACAAATATGGAATTATGTATTTTATTTCATAAACTAATCTAGTTTATGCAATTGTTTAGAAATGGCACCTAGTGGAAGAAATGGAAACCGTATCAATTCATGCACTCCATGTAGGGATTTCCCTCCTGCTCAAGATAATTATAGTGGGGCTGGTGATGCAACTGGTGCCGATCAGCTAATCACCATACTGGGACAACTTACTCAGGTTATGAATAATAACCTTACTCGTATGGAGCACCCTGATCCGCAACGTGGAGGATCAATGCTAGACCATTTCATGAGGCAACAACCACCAACCTTCAATGGGGGTACAAATCCGTTAGTATCTGAGAAATGGATAAACTCCTTAGAGAAAATATTCCATGCCTTGGGGAGTAGCGAAAGGGAGAAGGTTGTCATGGCAGTTTACCACCTCACTGGAGATGCCGATCAGTGGTGGTCGCTGATTGAAAACACAAAGGAAGATGATGACGTATCGAATTTGGAATGGAGGGAGTTCAAAGATCTGTTTTTAGAAAATTATTTTCCTCGTGACCATCGAGCAGATATGGAAAGGCAATTTCTGAGTTTGAGGCAGAAGGAGGATGACAATGTCGCAAAGTATGAGGCTAACTTTACAAGGATAGCGAGGCATGCTACTGATTATATACGTAACCCAAGGAGTAAGATTGATCGTTTCTTTGATGGGTTAAAACCATTTCTCCGTCGAGCTTTAGTATCACAATCCTTCTCATCATACGAAGATATTGTCTCATGTGCTATCAAGACAGAAAAGAATTCTCTAAGTTTTATGACAACAAAGTAAAGCAAGAGAAGAAGAGAACGGTGGAACAAGAGGCAGATAAAGGGAAAAAGGGAAAGAAGGATTTTCCATTATGTGATAATTGTGGGAAGAATCACCCTGGTACGTGCCTAAAAGCAATGGGAGTTTGTTATAAATGTGGAGAAAAAGGTCACCAGGCTCGTGATTGCAAGGGAAAGAAAGAGGATATCAATGTTGAATGCTACAATTGTAGGGAAATGGGGCACTATGCAAATGAATGTCCTAAGCGTCAGGGAAACTTACCTCATAAAAGGCCAAGGGTTCAAGGACAATCTTATGTTGTTACTACAGTTGAAGAGGAATAATTATTGTATTTGTGTTTTTGGACTCAAGAACTAGATTATGGTTATAAGAATAATGTGATAAATATAAGGAATGTACTGCAGTACATGTTGTTTTCATTAAGGATTTAATATGATGAAGGTAATAATATTTTTAGTATGTGACAATAAGAGAAACTTTACTTTGTTTGGGGAATCTGATAAATTGATTTTGGAATTAAGAGACATTTTAGAGAAAGTCTGGACAGAGGTATTTTGGATAACTATAAAGGTTGGAGTGGATTAAGTTGATCTTTGGATATTATTGTTTAAGGTTAAAAAATTTATGATGATTATTTTTGGAATATTATGATACTATAGTTTTAAGAAAAGGACAACCTGCAGGGTGGGGCATAACCCGTCGCGTCGGGAAAAGCTGCAGGAATCGAACCCACAACCATAGTGCGACAGGCCTTTATTTCCTACCACTAGCCTACAGGAAGTCCCTGGTTATTACAAAATATTTTTCCTAATCTAAATGGTATGTGGTAATATTTTGAACCTTATACAATTAGGATGAATAGAATATTTTTTAGTTCTATTATCTTTTTGAGTGAAAAATGAGTTTGTGGTAGAAATTAGTTGAAGGTTGAAACTCTACTTGTCAAGAATAAATATATATACCTATCTCTTATTCTATGAATAAATTAATTCATAAACTTTATTAAAGGGATATGAAAACAAAAAAATGTGTTATCCTAATACCTTATGTCTTGTTGAACTGATGAAATTTTAAATCAACATAGATTGAAGGCTTTGAGGCCCTCAATTTGATAGTTGATTGTGATTGATGACCTCAATCACTCCCTATGAATATTTACGTTTTTCCTCCAATTATATGTCTCTAATTGCCACCAATGTTCTCCTTATCGTGATCATAATTTGGTGGTGACTTTCTTATTTCCATTTCCCTCTTATTAAGGCTAAATTTTATTAATCTTATTTCCGATGTGGGTTTTCCACAAAGGTATTTTCTCTTTTCAACCTTTTATTTTCAAAGAAAAAAATTTCAAATTGCGAGGACGCAATTTATTGAAGGAGGGGAGAATGTAACACCCCGAGCTTCCACGATACGCTTCTCATTCAATAATGCAATGGCTTGCATTGTACGCAATTTCGAGTTCTAAAACACCACGACTAATCAAAGTAGCCGTTTTGAATAGTAATAACCACTTTTTAAAATTATAGAAATTTTATATTTCAAGATGGACATCATTTTTGGATTCGGAATATCGAAATTAGCCTATGTTGAATTTTTGGTATTTTTCTGAGAACTTCTAATTTTTTATGAACAGTGAAAAATACTTAAAAACAACTTTTTTAATCAAAATAATTTATAGTGATAAATTACACTATTTAGTGGTTTTAAAGTATAATTAGAATATATTTTTACCATTTTATCCAATGGTGGTTATTAGAATTAAATTAACATTGAAAATGGACATAAACAATTGCAAATCTTTTGATATAAATTGTTTCTTAAAAACACGCTATTTGTTGTGACAGCGGGAATTAATTATAAAATTAATTAATGCAACTTATACGTTTGGAATTTTGTAAAATAGACATCATTTTTGAATTTGGAATATCAATTATAGCTTAGAGTGAAATTTTGGCATTGTTCTGAGAAACTTCAATTTTTGATGAATAGTGAAACCACTAAGTGGTAGTTAAATTACTAATTTTTCATTTAAATAAAATATTACCACTTATGTGATTTGATTTTCAAAAATCCGACATACATGGTTGTCATTAAGAAGTAAAATGTGGTTCAATGAGATTAAAATAATTTTTGGTGAATATTAACTTTTAAGTTCTTAATCACGATTAGAGGTAATTAGTGTAGTTTAAGGTAAAACAATGTTTTAATAATATGATATGAGCTTGACACTTGTCCTTATCCTATTGGATGGGTCATGGCCGACCAAGACAACCCATGGGTCAACTTGGGGACCCCATGGAGCCACTTTGGTTGGAAAATGACATTAATATATATTTATTTAATGTTAAAATTAAATTGACACAAACATGAGTTGTTTAACTAAAACAGATTTTAATAGGGGTTACACAAGTCCATATTTTGACTATAAATATTCCATGGAAAGATAAAAAGATTTCCTACATCATAGTATTATTTTTATAATTTTTATACATTAAATAAATTAAATTATTTATGACATCATGATGATGCAGCGATGACCTCATTATTTAACGATTTAAATAAAATGAGAAGATAATGCAAAATCTAAGGCTTACACTTGTCCAAAGCCTATTGGATGAGAAGATTTCGAAAACTTATCACCTTATACTGGAATTATATAAGTGTGGGACCTTTATAATCCGAAAATCATTGTGAAATAATGTAACATTTCAATCTTTCCAAAAGTGCCCATCCTCTCCACTTATAAAAGGCCCCCACCTCTCCCACCTCGTTTACACTTTCAAGCCATTTGGCTCGGCAAACCTCTGCCCAAATACTCTCCGAACTTCCCCCTATTACTCCTAGAAGCCTCACGTTGGGCAGAACTCTTCCCAAGAAAGCCTTTGGCTCAAATCAAAAAGAGTTACCCGATTTTGAGGTAATGTCTTCTCTAATGTTGTTTTGTTTTATTTTTCTTCTCCAACCCCCTAAAGTCTTTTTATTCATTTATTTTGTAACAAACCCAGTATCCTAAATATACTAGGATGTTTTTATAAGAAGTATTCGAGCTACACTTACACACACTTACATCTAATGGTTAAAGAACATACAGTTTCTGTGGATGGCGAATTTCTGCCTCACGAAATGATGATTGTTGAACACTCATATAACACCTTCAACGGTGGCCATTAAGATGTCACTATTTTTATATATGATATATAATATGTTTATTTTTTACTTATGCTTCTGTATTTCTCATTTATGGCATACTTTATGATTTCCATTATGGGTAAAACACGATAATTTCATTTTAGGAAGTGTGGACTACCGCCCCCTCAAAGTGATTTGAATCGTTAATGCCATATGTGGGATGTATAAAGGATGGAATAAATGGTATTATACACTATATTATACTGGAATTATATTATACATTTATATCATTATGATTTCGTTCCATTAAATATTAAATTGAAATGAAAGTAGCGTTCATGCATACGTACGGCTTACCGTCTCCATGAACGGTGCATTTCATTTCTTACCTCTAAATGTTATGTAATATTATAAATGAATGTATATACTGGATATATGATATATATATGACATCTAAATCATGAATATAATTCTGGAGATAATGGATATTCTACCACATAAACAACCTGTAATTATAAGAATTTTATTCTTGACTCAAGTACCAAAGATCGACAAAACGACCGTTATTAACTTAAATAATTACATAATATTCATAACATTGTAATAAGTGATATAAAAAGGATAATGAAATTGAAAATGGTTCTTAATAAGGTAGATATTAACTCTAGTTTATTATTCAGGAGGTTAAAAAATGGTTGAGTCATGTCGGACACAAGGTAAGGGAATTTCTTAACCCAATTTCCATTCTTTGGGTTAATCTCCTACTTTCAAATTATGTCATGATATTATTATGTCTTATTTTGTATTTTTAATTTCTTTATGTGTACCTATAGATAATACACATAATATTTCTATTTTATTTTAAAAATGATCTTTGTAAGGACTTCGTCTCAATCTCCTTTCATTGAGGCATATTTGGTTTTATACAGAAATTTAATTTATACGGTGTATAAACCCCTTGGACTTTTATATTTATTCAAAAATAATCTTTTTTATACGAAGCGTTTTACTAAACAACAAAAAGCAAATGTTTTTCTTTCCTTACTTATGCGGCGACAACGACTTCTCCGCCGCCTTGACCATTATTTGAGTTTCGGCTTCCCCTACAAGCCATACCCTTTTTTTAATGAAAAATAAATACAAAGTTTTAACTTTCTTTTATTTTGGTATTGAAAATGGTTTTTAAAGCATTTTTATTATATCAATGTGTTGTATTTATATCTTGTGATTGAAATGTGGAAATTTTATGTTTCCTTTATGCATGTTTTATGTGATACGATTATGTTATGGTTTATGATATGTTTAAACCTATTCATATGAGGAATGCATTGGACATAATAAGTGACGGGTGGAGCCCGCTATAGCTCCTCGATGCATCGGCAGGTCTCATGAGACAAACTACTGTCTTGGCACGAGGCCTTGACAAAATCTTATTTGTGGTCTTGGCACGAGGCCTTGACTACATGGTTATGATAGTCTGGAATTATGCATTCCATCATTATGAAAGTCGTTATTGATATTGCATGTGATTATTCGACCAGTAGAATATCCATGTGAAGAAGTAAATGGCATTATCTCATTTTACTTTTTCCATATTATGTTGAAGTTCAAGTTTAAAAGGATTTTGCTTTAGTTATACATTGCCTTAAATGTTAATGTTTATTTATGAAAGCTTCCGCTATATTGTTAACCTTACTGAGCATCTGAGCTCACCCCTTTCAATGTTTTAATATTTTTCAAGGATGTGAAGAAGTATTTTATGAATGACCTGCAGGGATAGTCCGAAGAGGATAGAAGTGTGGACTATGGAGACTCTGTTATTATATTTTTTCACTTTTTGATGTAATGTAACATTTATGAATGTATCTAGTGTTTCCAAGGCTACTAAACTAATCGGTCTTTAGAGACTTGATCTTTTGTGATCATGCCAATGTTACGAAGTAATGCACCGACTCTGGGTAGCTGGGGTCGGGGCGTTACAATGGAAATAATGAATGGTATGTGATTTCTAACAAGTGTCAATATGATTCATGAGATGGAATACCCTCATCCTATAGGGTTGCGGCAGAAATAGAACTTTAATAGAAAAAAAATTACACATGAAATCTGAATCACTCTAGGTGAAATCATATCAACCTTAATTCTAAAAACCAAAAAACTATAATAAACGAGGTAATATTTCATTTCCCTGTACACGGGTTAGCTACTCCTGGGCACAACTTAACACCAAGTACCGAATCTGTCCTATCCCTGGATAAATGCTCCATATAGTAAGTCACGAGAAAAGAACACCCTCTGATACCACTTTGTAATGTCCCGGTTCTGGAAGCCACCAAGAGGTGCCCCATACCCGGTTGGTTACATGGCCTCAAGCGCATTTTTCCAAACTCCAGAGGCTACCGACTAGCAGCGAGGGCCTTGGGTGTGATAGTGGAGAAAGTATGCCCTCATTGGTAGAGTACACATTAGAAATGAAAACAATTAACAACAATAGAAGAAGCAGTATACATACATACACGAGTTAACGATAAACATGGGAAGACTAAAAAAAACCAACTGGAGCAGGAATATATTTAAATGATGCATGATACATATATGTCTAGGAAAACAGCCAAACAAGTCACAATGCTGAATACAATACTAATTAAATGTACAAAAGAAAAACAGATGAGCGACTCCTCAGAATTCCAAGCCTCGGCTTGGTCCTATGCTCTCCATCTCCACAGCAATCAAGAACCTGAAGTAGAAGGGTGCTTTCCCATATCTATACCTGCAACAATATAATCTGCTTGGGCCCAAAAGCATGGCCCAAACAGGGTGTGAGATACAATCCCAGTAGGAAATCACCAAAAGATCTATGCCTAATGGTCAATGAATACCAGGAAATTAAAAGTGCATGATGTAGTAAACAGAAAAGCACAAAGCTTATATAATCCATAGTTCTATCATATAAGGTACACAAGTGAACAACCAACAAAAAGTAGAAAACAAGTAACCCTCAGGGTAGCTCTTACAGCCAAACCCCTTTGGTTCAACCTACAAGTACTAGAAACCCTCTAGGAGGAACACTCAGTCTCACCCCTCTAGTTCTGTTAAGAGTAGACTTTCTAAACAAGAACTCACCATCAATTCCCCCTATACTGTCGTATCGTACTAAAGGCTCTCTGGTGAATCACTCAACGTCTCATTCCCCCTATGGCCAGTGTCAAGGAACTGCATACTCTCTGAGGAATAACTCATCTTCAATTCCCCGTGTGGTCGTGCATCGTATTAAAAGACACTTTGGAGAAGCCCTTGCGTCCATTATCCCTATGGTATACGAAACTAGGTTCTCATAGTCCTGTGTGAAATAAGCATGCTCAGCATGCGCGTAACATCCCAATTAAACCTTAATAACTACTTGGCTATCATTGTAAAGTACAATAGCATATCAGTATAACATACCCACTATCCTACAACTAGGCATGGAAACGGGCAGAATTCCTAATAAAAAACATGCAAGGAGAAGCACAAGAAAACAATATAAATTATCCAAATTTACAAACAATGATCTTTACTCAGGCAATCAAGAAAAGCAGAAAAAGAATAGGGACAAAACAGGAAAACCCAAAATTCCCCATTCATGGGAATTGGTGGAATTTTCACAAAATATTCATTGAATTCCTACGGAATGGCACAAAACAACTATCTTGATCCTAGGAGACCGATATACTTGAACCAAGTCTACTGATTCTACCTTGAACGTTGTAGATCTTAGAAAATGCTCAAAATGCTCAACCCATGATATCTTGAGAAGGAAGAAAATTGGAAAACATGGCTCAAGAAGAAGGGAGAACTCACCACTATGATTCAAACATAATCGACAGTGCTCGAATTGGAGAACGAACGGAGGAACAGTGGCTAGTCAAAGATCTGCGGATTCCTGATGCTCTTAGATGAACTAGAACTAGAAGAAGACATTTATCGCAATCGGGCGTGACCCCTGTACGTTTAGTGAAAAATAAATAAAGTACACAGCTTGTACCAGGTCATTCCATACTCTGCCAAAATCAGCCTCCACGTCACCCATTAACCGTGTTTGTGGCCCGGACACGGCTAGTGCACGGCTCCGAGCGGGGAATGAGTACATGGTGTGTATTCAGAAAGTACAGAGAGTGTACTTCAACAATTTCCAGAAACATAATTTTTCTCAGAAACTCCAGAAAAAGGAAAGACATACCAAAAACAATGATCTGGGTTCTTACAAGCCTTCCCACCATCTCATCAATGTATTCCCTAACTGCCATGATCACTAGAACATCTTCCTTCATTTCGTTACTATAGTGCACGATAACTTTTATTGGAATATCCAAATCTACATCCTTTTTCCCTCAAAGACATCATGGGTTCTTGCTACACATTGTTGTTTAGGGGGAGGAGTATCCTCCCATTCTAGAATCATTTTCTCAATGTGAATATGTGTCTCTTGATGTTGGTAATCTTCCATTGAGTCTCCTTCCACTTACACTTGGGACATGATGAGATCATCCTACTAAGCTTCCTCTCTTGCCTCTTTCTAGATCTCAAATTCCTTTAGTTTACCCTCTTTTTTGGCTATCCAAGTCTCCATCATATCAGGAAGACAAGAGTAGTCTTTACTACACATAAATTTTGGCTTCTTGGGAACAATATAGCTCTTCGAGTCTCTGTTTTCCTTATTCCCTTTCTTCCTTCATTGGTTGTGTGGACCTTTACGAACCTTTTCCAAACCTCTATCATATGAGGGCTTTCCATAAGATTAGGCCACATCGGGGTAGTTGGAGTTGCCTACAATCTCTCCCTTATTACATAGACTTTCGAATATGTTGTTCTAGTTGAGGAATGATAATATCCTCTACGAGTTCGTTCCCTGAATGATGATCATAATCCTGCCATCCTCATGTGTAGGATTCTACCACTCCAATCCATACGTGGATTATCAATTTCCAGTTGAATATATCCCCCTGTCAGAATTGTTTCTAGCGCCAGAACGAATAGACATCACATAAGTTCATGGTTTTAGATTAGCCACACCCTTATATGTTGGTTCGACAACTCCTATAGGGCCTCTCAAATCCTGAGAATGATTAATGTTTACATCTAGAGATTCCTCAACCACCACACAAGCATGGGAATCCCTACAAATGACTTGATTCTAAGAGGGCTCACCAAATTGTTTTGTAGACTGTTGACGATCTCTACTAAACTAGGCTCTAGATAAGATCTTCTTATAGGTTTTTGATCCATTTCTCAAGTCGACCAAGAGGGCACCTAAACCATGAAGGCCCCCTACCCAGAACCATCACAACCATCTCCTGACCCTACACCATCCCTATCAAAGTGTAAACTGACATCCCCTGGAGGACCTCCCTGGACCCAGTCTGCCTAGACCTCCTAATTATCTCTATGTTTCTTCTACCATCTCATGCATATCAACATACTATGAACAATAATCTTTCACAAAGAACATTAATCAAACCATGATTCAAAAATTAATATCTTCTTTTGCCTAAATTCCTCTCCAATGGAAATCCAGAAGGCTTCAACTAGAAGCCTCGAAATATCAACCTCAATACACACTCTAGGGGAGATCTGATGACATAATGCACAAGTTGGATTATTGGTGCAAAGGAACTACCCAACCATATTTCTGAGCAAACACAGAATCGAGTGATATGGAAAAGGAAGTTGAAGTTCAAGAAAGAATACTGAAACCACCGGCATTGCTAGGTTGTGTTTCACGTGGATATCATATGACCATTAAAAGAGTAGAAATTGAGCACCATCATAGGAACAATACATGCTTGAAAAATCAAGAATCAGGTCATCTTCAAAGGTGAGATGAATCATAAAGCTCCTAGAGTCGAGGAGGCCAACTATAGAATGCTCTTGAAAAATACATTTATCAAAAATGATGTGGTCGAAAGCAACCACTGAAGGCCATAACCACATGAATCGTGCGACCTAGGTCAAGTCAAGAAGGAAACACTCATATGTGAATTCTAGTTTCGTGATCGGGAGAAGAAGAACCCCTTCAAAGCGTTCATGGAAATTCATAAAGACATAAATATAAGAGAAGGATGGAATATAATCATGGTTTGAAATGGGTATGATGGTAGTAGACTGAACAACAAGAAGATGTGGCTAAGGTCCCTCCCCCTCTAAAGGGGGTGGGGTCAGAGTAAGGCTCATCACTGCTAATGGAATGGAAGAGTCGCCCGAGCATGCTAGGTGGTTATTCTATATATATAATAAAACATTTAATTACATACGATTTCACCGTAAACATAATGATATTTGCGCTCGTGCGTACATATAGCTTACTGTCCCCACGATGTGATGAGATTAATTTCCACGTTCACCATTCAACAATGATTATAAAAATATATATTATTAATAAGTATGTAATATATGACATAATAATTCTACAGGATATATATATATATATATATATATATCTCATTCATTTACTTCCGTTCAACACGATATAAAAACGGAAACAACGTTTATGCGTATGTAAGACCTACCATATCGATAAACGGTGATTTTTATATCATATATCTATCTATTATAAATATTTATATCTATAATATATATGAAACATAAGTAATGTTTTATATTTTGGTAGATATTTAATCATGATATAAGTGATGCGATCAAGAATAACAATTTAAAACACTTACGGTAAAGAAATTGATTATTACCTGAAATGTTATTTTAAATTGAAATTATAATTAAATGGGTAGTATAATGTCATAAAATAATCATGATTTATATCATAAATATTAATATGGTTATGGAATAATTTAATAACATACTATGGTCATTATACTGAAGGTTAAACGTACCCTTGAACAAAGGAAAGAACATGATAAGGGTTAATTCCAAAATCTCATTATTATCCATGATTTTTTACGCGTATGTTTTTAACTGAAATATTTATAATCCATTTCAATGTTTCCTAAAATAGTTTTCAAATGGAATGTTTTTATGGGAGTCTTTAACTAAAAAGTCATTTTAAATGGTATAAATATTTATTATTATAAATCATTCTCATTAATGTCCATGTTTTCTAAATGGTTTTATAGATTTATTTAAATGGGAATGAATGTTTTAAAATTTTAATTCCTTTCAAATTATTCAATGTGATATGAAACACTTTGATTCAAAAATATATTTTAAATTTCATCACTTATTAATTGTTTTAATTTTAAATGATTTCATGAAAATGGTATATTTCTCTCAAAGAGTATTACTGATCATTTTCATGTATGACAACATCCTTTAATATATATTATTATTGATTGAGGTTGATTAATTATTATAAAATATTCCATATTGTATTGATTGCGGTATGATATATTTGAATGTTGATGTGATATTTTTATACCATTCATGGTTTATGGTTAAATTATTGAAATTTGGTATGTTAGTTTAAATATGAATGATTATGATATGTTTCTCCCATTTCATATGAGGAATTAATTAGACTTAATAAGTGACGGGGAGGGCCTACTATAGCCCTTAGATGCATTGGTAGGTCTAATAAGACAAATTAGTGTCTTGGCACCAGGCAGTGACAAATTTTTTATTTTTAGTCATGTCATGACGCCCAGACTATGTGGTAATGATGTTTGACAATATGAACTATCTCGTAAAGAAATTAGGTATTACATGTGATGATTCAACTAGTATAATATACATGTTCATGTTTATGTGGTAATACTTGATTTAGTTTTACCATTTTATGTTCATATTTATGTTTAGAAGGATGTTGTTTCTATTATATGAATTGCCTTAAAATTTTATAGCTTCCGCCAAATTATTTACCCTTACTGAGCATCTAAGCTCACCACTTTATTTATGTTTTGTTTTACCAGGATTCTATGATGTGAATTACGATTTATATGTAGGGTTAATATAGGGGAGAAATGGTGTTATCAAAGGATTATTTAGGTTGTTTTTAATGTTTGAATATGTAATGTAATGTTCATGTATGAAATCTATTTTCAAAGTCTGCTAAACTAATCGGTCCTTCGAGTCTTTTTTCCATGAAATCATGCCACTGTATTAAAATAATGTGTTGGATCTGAGCTTCTAGGGTAGGGGTGTTACAATTGGTATTAATGGAAGTTTAGAAATAACATTAGAAACCTGGTTTAAAAAAACTATAATTATTGAACATTACCCTATGATAGATTTTGAGGATTAGTATAGAAGATGTTTTTAAAATTGTTTTAATTTAGAGATTTTGTGAGTTTTTCCATGAAATACATCCCTATTTGGAAACTACAAGTGTAATTGGTTCTGGAATAGATGTACCTAGGAGTGAAAACTCAGACAAAGAGTTTCGGCCTTGAATAAGGATATGCTGGTACACAACAATGTGCCTTACTGTGCACCAGGATTAACACTCCCATGGGATATACTTAGGATAATTTAAATTTAATTTGTAAACCATTATTAAGGATTTATGAGAAAATATGTTAGAAAAGAAACCATTTTTATTATTATGAGATTGATGTCTGAAAATCTATAAATAATGTTGATAATTTTCTAGTGTTCGGAATAGTCATTATGATATAATCTAACCTAGTGTACGTCATCATTTAGAAATGGAACCCACTAGAACGAATTTGAACTCCAATAATACACATGTCCCAATGAATAAGAAGGATAATATATTTCGTGGTCTTAACCCAACATTTTGAAGGAAAATTGCCTCCCAAGTATTCTCATCATATAATGAAATAGTATCATGTGATAATAAGATATGTAATGAATTCCTTGAGTCCTGTGGATTTGATGGGAATGAAGGGAGGAGGAGGATGACAGAGAGAATGGTGGATGAAAGGAAGAAGTGGAAGAATAATTTTCCCACATTTGATTACTATGGTAAGATTCACCTTGGTAAAATCTTAAATGGAAAGGGAGTTTGTTATAAGTGTGGTGAAAAAGGAAACCATGTTCATAATTGTAAGGGTAAGAAAAATGTTTCAAATGTATAATGATTCATCTCAAAAGATTTGGGATACTATGTGAATCAATAACACAGTCATCATAGTATACCCTAAATGTTTCTATTGGGTAATAATTTTGTTATGATACTACTATAGATAAATAGGAATGATTTGTTTTCTTAATTGGTTAATAATAAATTATTCCATTTGTGTATTATATTAATGATTTAAAATTTATAAGAATTATAGAGTATTTAATTATTTTACTGTAGTAATCTATAATTAAGGATTTAAGATTGTGTGTTACTAAGAAATTTGACTCAATAGCTGGTTAATTTTTTTTGAAAATATATTGTTGAGGAGAATATTAGTAATAATATGATCCATATACTGAGGTAATAATTTAGGAATAAGAGATAATTGAGTTAGATAATGTATTTTGGATATTATTGACTACCGTGGATCTAAATAATTGGTTTTAATACCATAATTTTTGATAATTACATCATTTTTGGATTTATGGAGTATATCCAGTATTCATTGTTTTACATAATGAATAAAGTAGTACATTCCTATTCAGAAAAGGATTTATGGTAATTTCGGTTGTTACCATGTTTTAATAGAATACATGATGAAGATATTCAAATATTTTTATATGAGAACAGATATCCTCATTATGTTATGTTGAACATCCATATAAATTTTTGGACTATGAGTTTGGACACATGTATTTTTGATAAGTCTAAAGGTTTGAATTGTGTAAGTTGAACATTTGATATTTTGATTGAGGTTAATGTATGATTTATTGAATACTTTGACATAACATTTTTATTTTTAAAAAACATTTAGAGGATTAAGGGAATACTTGTGGAACTTATGATTTATCAAATGTTCTTCAGTCATTAAGAAATCATTTTAGATCATTCATTTCCTTGGGTATGGGATGATGTAAAAATAGATCGAAGCACAACCAAATGATGAGAATATGATAATGATAGGTAATTAAATCATGTATTTTTTCTTGAGTTCTGATCTTGATAGTAAATAAATCAGTTCTCTTAAAAAAGTTTCTAAAAAATGTGTTATCCTAATACCATATGTTTTGTTGAACCAATGATACTTTAACTTGTCATAGATTTATGGCTTGGAGGCCCTCAATTTTACATTTATTTTTTAGTTGTTTTCGATTTTTGATCTCAATCACTCCCTATATGTATTTACATATTCCCCCAAATTATGTGTCTCTAATTTCCTCCGATATTCTTCTTTTCAAAATCATAACTTGGTAGTGACTTTTTCATTTCCCTTTCCATCTTATTAAGGATAAAAATTATTAACCATAATTATGATGTGGGTTTTCCCCAAAGTCATTTTCAATTTTCAACATCTTATTTTTAAAGAACAATTTCAAATTTCATGGATACTATGTATTGAAGGAGGGGAAAATGTAACACCCCAGGATTTTATAGTATGTTATATTTTTAATGTAATTCAATAGGTTGATCCACTCAGAACACCAAGTTCGAGCGTACCATGACTTACCAAACCAGTAGTTTAAAAATCAGTTATGAATAGTATTAACTGAATTTTTAATTTTCATTTATGCATATAATTTTTACAAAAGAAATATATTTTTTAGACATAATATAAAAACAATTTTTTTTAGCTAAAATATGTATTTTAAAAAAATTGTAATTTTACAATATTTTAATAAGGAACCCTTTTTAAATCCTATATTTCACCCATTTATATATTCAACTTGACAAAATATACTTCCTCATTAGAAGAGGGGGATAAAATTTTCTTTTCGATATATTTTTTGGTGTTTTTCTAAAAACATTCATATTTTCATGAATAGTGAGAAATACTAAATTTTAATTGAAAACCACTTTTTAATTAATATAATTTATATTGTTAAATCATACATTTGAATGGATTTTAATTATAATTAGATTATATTTTTATAATTTAATCCAATTTTGGTCATTGGAAGTAATTTTACATTTTAATTGGACATAAACACATATCAATCTTTTGATAGTTTTTATTTCTCAAAAACATGTTTCTGGATTTGGCAATGGGAATTAATTTTAAATTAATTAATGCAACTTATATGTTTCGATATTTTGTAAAATAGACATCATTTCTGAATTTTTAAAATAAAAATTATATTTGTGTGATTTTTTTGTATTTTTCTGAAAACATTCATTTTTTGATGAATAGTGAACACACTACGTTGTAGATAAAAATTGAATTTTTCTTTGAAATTATTTTTAAATTATCTTAATGTCAAAATAGATACATAATATATATATTAGTTCAATTTAATTTATTGGAGACATTTTATTGTTATATTAGATATATAAAATTTTATTGAATATTTTTAACGCCTTTTTACACACCTTATATAACATTTACTGACCTTCGAGAAAAATTTTCCAATATTCCTAAAATGTAATTATAATTCTTCTATGAATTAAATTTCAAAAATCTGAGAGAAAAATTTGACATTAGTATGTAATATTTTGTTCAATAGGATGAAAATAATTTTTGGTGAATAATAATTTTTGAATTCTATTTATTAGAGTGAAAAGTAAATAAGGTAATTAAAGATAAAAATAATACTAAAATTACACAAAATATGTACTAATTCTATTAGATAAGTGTATTTCCACCAAAATAAACTTTATGAAAAAAATAATACCACATTGATCCATTTGGGTTAGATTATGCAATTTATTAAATATTATTTAAAGACGAGTTAAAAGTGTTAAATTTCATGTTTAATAAAAAATCAATTTTTAATATATAGTTACACATATGAAAAATTAGACTATAAATATTAATTATAAATCTAAATATATTTCCTATATCATGGTGTTTTATTTATAATTTTTAGTCATTAATTAGTTAAATTCATTTATGACACAATGATAATGTAGCAAATATCTTATTAATGAAAGCTAAAAATAATTGATATTATAAATTTCAAAATAAATATCAATTTATTATTTTGATGAAATACTAGAAATTTATAGGATTATATGACTTTTCATGGTTGATTTAATGTATATTTTTCAGTGTAATAAACTTATTATGACTTTCACAAAAACCAAATACTAAATAGTGTTGAAATTGACAAAATGAGGTTTTTAAAGAAATACAATATTATTAAATGAAATAATATTCTTAAAAATATAATATTTTAGAAAAGGACTTATATAATGATATATATGTCATTAATGAACCACTTTTTGTTATCTTGGAATTTTATAGATTGTTAGTTAACCATGTAATATAATAATAAAATAAGAAATGGTAATGGTCATACTATTTAACTAAGTGTTAAATCTAAAAGATATGGTTAAAATGGTGACCTAAACGTGTCCAAGACTTATTTCATGTGAGTATTTCTACACATTCCCACCATATCCTATAAATAAATCCATTTGGAGCTACTAGAAACGGAGAATTATTTTATAATAAAATAATATTTCAAGATTTTTCTAATGTGCCCCACACCTACCTTATAAAAGGGTACATCCACTTCTATTAATTTCAAAAATCCAAATCCATTTGGCTCGAAAAAACCCTACACAAATATGCACCCAACTACCCTCACTTCAACCTAGAGGCCTTAAATTGATCAGGAAGCCAACCCAAGGAGCTCTATTGTTCAAATCAAAAGGAAACAACCGAAGAAGAGGTAATTATTTTATCACCTCTTTCAATGTTATTTTCTTCTTCCACTTCCTCTTTATTTGTTGTTACCATACTAAAATAATAACTCCAGTACCTTATATATAGTGATATTTTATTATTAATATGGTATAACAATATACATTATTCTCTCTATCCAATTAATGACAATGTAAACATTAGTGTGTACGAACGGCTTACCTTCTCCACATCGTGGTGTAGTTTGTCATTCAACGCTTCATTATTTGGATTTGTATAATAATGAGTATAGTTGATTAAAATAATAAATATAACATTTTAATTATTATTTATATATAATTTAAAATCCAATTACATACTATTTCACTATCAATATAATGATATTGTCGTTTGTGCGTACATACGACTTACCGTCTCCACAACACGATGAGATTCATTTCCACATTAACCATTAAACGATGATTATAAAAATATATTTTATTAATAATTATTTAATATATGAGAAAATAATGATACTGGATATATATATATATATATATATATACACACACATATCTCATTTACTTACTTCCGTTCAATACAATATAAAAACGGAAAAAATGATTACGCGTTTTTACGGCCTACTGTCTCTCTATAGAGTGTTTTCCATTTCATATATCTATCTATTATACATATTTATATTCTAAATATATATGATACATAAATAATGATTTATATTTTTTATTCAATTAAAATATGATATAAGTGATATGATCTTTAATAAAAATTTAAAACTGGTACGATAAAAGAAGTAATTATTACCCAAAATGTTATTTTAACATAGAAAATATTACTAAAAGGATAGTATACTGTCATAATTGAATCAAGTTTGATAACATTAATATGAATTGGGTAATGGTATAATTTAATAACTTACTATGGCCAATATTCATGTGGTTAAATGTACCCTTAACTAATGGAAAGTACAAGGTAAGGGTTAATTACTCGATCTCATTATTATATAAGAATGATTGTGTGTATGATTTTTCTAGGACATATTTATTATCCATGTCCATGTATCATAAAATAGTTTTCAAAAGGGTGATTTGTATGTGAATCTGTAACTAAAACATTATTTTAAATTTTCTAAATTTTAATTATTCTATATCATTATCATTAATTTCATGTTTTCAAAATGGTTTTAAAGAATTATTTATATGGGAATGAATGTTTTAAAATGATAATTACTTTAAAAAGATTCAATGTGGGGAAATTAATTTTGGGGTACTGTAGCAGTACTATATTAGGAACTGTAGCAGTACTATAGTAGGCATTGTAGTAGGAACTATGCAATATTGTAGTAGGTACTGTAGCGGGAACTATAGCAGGCACTGTTTGACACTATAGCAGCCGGGAATAAGCCCCTGTTTGGGCCTTCAGGCCACCGATTTGGTCCCCGAGTCCTTTAAGGACTTTGGGCCACCCTGGCCTTCGGGTCTGTAAGCCCTTCAGGCCACCTGAAGGCCTTCAGGCCACAATAAGTGCAGAAGAAAACCAGACGAACTATGAGGAACAAGCTATACAAGGAGGATGAGAAAGGAGATTTCACCAAAGCAGAAGCTAAACGGATTGCCTGGGCATGCACGGGAATGCCTATCCGAATAGCCATGCAAAGGTGGAGAGCTGATTTCACGATAAATATGGTGGGGAGGAGTATTTCCAAGAAGTTAGTTTGGGTTGTTTGTAATGTTCGAAGCCTATGAGAAAATAAATTTTTAAGGCCTATGATCCATGTAATAATTACACCTACGGGCCTTGTAAGGGTTCCACCTCACCCCTTAAATGGTGGATGATCAAACATCAGTAAAAAAAATGAAGGCCTTCGGGCCATTGGATTGATTGATATTTCAGTCAAAGAGTTTTATTGATCATTTTCAAGAATGTCAACATCCATTACAAGAGATTATTCTTGAAAGAGGTTTACTAATTATAATACAATATTTTATACTATATTGAATGAGTTATGTTATGTTTGACTATGGATGTACTATTTTTATACCATTCAGGGTTTATGGTTAAATTATTGAGATTTCGTATGCTAGTTTCAATACAAATGATTATGTTATGTTTCACCCATTTCATATGAGGAATGAATTGGACTTAGAAAGTGACAGTTGGGGCCCGCAATAACACCTTGAATCATCGGTAGGTCACATGAGACAAATTTGTGTCTTGGCCCAAGGTAGTGACAATATTTTCATTTGTATTCTTGGCATGAGGACTTGACTACGTGGTTATGATTTCTGGACTATGCATTCCCTAATTATGAAATTAGTTATTACATGTGATTATTAAACTAGTAGAATATCCATGTGCATGTTTATATGGTAATGTATGATTTTGTTTTCCATATTATGATCAAATTTATGTTTAAAAGTATGTTGTTTTTATTACACATCTTGCCTTAAAATTTTAGATATTCTGCTAAATTATTTACCCTTTCTGAGCATCTGAGCTCACCACTTTCTTATATTTTTTCCTATAATTCCAAGAAGTATATTATGAATCATATAAAGGGTAAATCATGGGGAATAATGGTGTTCTCAAATTATTATTTATGTTGTTTTTTATGTTTTAATTTGTAATGTAACGTTCATGTATGTAATCTATTTTCTAGGACTACTAAACTAATCGCTCCTTCAGGACTTGTTTCCTGGTAATCATGACTATGTATTAAAAAAATTCACAATCTCCAGGATTCTAGGGTTCAAGAATTACAAGGTTTATTTAAATTTAGTATTAATGTATAATAATTATGGATATTTTTCAATTAAAATAAATAATTCTTTTATAATAACATTATTTTAAACTATCCTCTGAAAAATAAAATTTTTCATAAAAAATTTAAAATTTAACCCTTGTATAATATTTGAATTAGGAATTAAAAATGATATAATTTTTCGTTAATAATATTTTAATATGATTTCATGGTTTTTTTAAACACAGGTTTTCATGAAAAGAAGGACATCAAAGATATTTAATGAAATAGAAATATATTGTAAAATTTTTGTTTGTCACATTATTCCCCTCATATTATAACTTCGCTCTTGAAATTTTATTACACCGATACAAATAGATCTTAATAATTTTTCCTTACCACATCCTTATGTTCCCATGTAGCTTCTTTAATTTTTTGATTTCTCCTCAAAACATTGATTGTATTTTTTGACTTATTCCACAGAACATTATCTCTCTTGTCTAGAGTCTCCACCAGTTATACCTCATAATATAGATCATGATCTAGTGGTATGACCTTTGAGATTCATATGTGTTAATGATCTGGTATATAATTCTTCCAGATTGATACATAGAACATATCATTAAGTTGAGAGAAATTCAGTGGAAAATCTAACTGAGAAGCTACCATCCCAAAAAAGCAAGAATTTCTTGGGGACCAGTATTTATTGGGATCAACATTTTATTCCGTCCAAATATCACAACCTTATTCCAAGGATATATTTATAGGAATACCATACCATCAAAATTAACTCTAGATCTCACTTAATATTGTTATCATAAATTTTTTCCAGTATAGATGTACCCTTTTGTGTTATTGAATCGATCTAATATTATACACCATTTCATTAGCTAGATCATGTAACAATATCTTTATTTCACTACCTTATCACAACACATTGTTGTTCTACACTTCATTATATTGAGGGATTCATAAGGCACCATATAAATACTTGAGTGAAATCGATTGTTGTAAGAATATTCTATGAAGGTTGGTGCTGATCCCAACCAGCTTCTAAAGCCATACAAAATAATCTCAACATGTCTTCTTGAGTGTGAATGGACCTCTTTTACTAAACATCTCTCTTTTTATAAGTACTATTAAATAAACATAGCTATGAATCCAGAGTCTTCAGAATATATATATAGAAAATCATTCTTAAACACTAGTCCTGGACTTATATGATTATTATTGGTACCCCATTAAATCTAAAAACATCCATAACGTAAAACTAAGTATGTTTATAGACAATGAATATTTCTTTAATATTTATAAAATGAATTTATTTGATAATGATGTCAAGTAAAAAACAAATAACATTTTTTCATTTAGATGTTTTGGGGAGTCTGATGATGCAATACATGTTTTTCTGCCGTTTCCAATCTTGTATGGTTAATGGTTGTAACAACCCCTTATACTTCATTCCCTAACCCTAACATTTCTAATACAATAGTCATTGTGATACATACATATAAATATCCATTTTTTTTATCACCAAAATAATATTATTTCATATATCTATTTATTTGGTTATATCTTGTATTAATAGGGAATAATAAACTATGAGATTAATCCAATAACTCCTTTTTCGGCTATGGTTCTAACAGAACACATACATTATCCTTGAACATTATCATTCTAACATTATAATGTTTAATCTCAAGAATATTCATCACATTATTCTATAATTCTAAATCATTCTTATGTGCCTTATTAATCTTCCCATGGATGGATGGTTGAACATTAATCTATTAATGATAATATCTAACACCTTTACTCAATATTTAAATACCCAACTTTCGAAAATCCAAAAATATTGGATCTATATGAATCATTTTCACTTAAAATATAGAATTGTTATTTCGACTTGGAGTATCATCCAACTGGTTTTCATTTCTAGGGTGGTAATGTATTGACTAGTCAAAATCATTAATAATATTTAACCATATTCTCTATCACATATTCAATTATTTATTTGTCAATATAAACTTTATGATTTTATGATTAGTATTTATATCAAAAATTTCACAACAATTATAATGCCACCATATTTATCATGATAAAATGACAAATACTAACTCTAAATCACGATTCAAGTAATTTTTCTAATGAAATTTAAATTAGTGGGAGGAAAAATCTAACATAATATCACTAGGTGTGATTACACATCCTATTCTCTTATTGATGCATCATTATTGATCATGAATCATTCTACGCTAGAGGGTACCTTTACCATGATCATGATATCCAACATTATATTTATTTCATTGAAATTGTCCTCACATTCATATGTTAATAAGAACTTAACCCCCTTTCTTGTCATCATGGTGAGTGAGTTTGATAGTTATGAGAAATATCTCACAAACAATTGATAGTATCCTGCTCTCCCAAAAAAAAAACTATGGAACATAGTTACCATGATTTTCTTAGGCCAATTCCGAATAAATCACTTCTTTTAAGGATCCGTCGATATAACCACACATGTAATTATATGATGCATGAATGAGCCTTTTTACAGTCATAATTCACAATTGAATTTTTTTTCATATAGCTTCTCCATCCATGCGTTCATTAGTATAATTTTCAAATGTTCTTCATGCTCTTACATGATCTTTGAATGTATAAGAATATCTTCTATAAAGGTGACCAAAAACCGATCTAGGTAATCTATAAAGTCAATATTCATTAAATCAATGAATATAGTAAGATAACTGGTACATCCAAATGAAATTAATATAAATTTATAATGAAAAAACATCATATTAATGGATATCTATGGTATATAATCTTTCATACCCCTTAGCTCATGTTATCTAGATCAAAGATTAATCTAATTACAATATCTATATCCATGTAAATGATCAAATATAACATCCATATGGGGTATACGATACTTTTTCATAATTTTGGATTCAAATTATTCCAAATTATAAATACAAACATGCAATGACCCATATTTATTCTTAACAAAAATAATAGGTGAATCCCATGGAGAAGAACTGGGATGAATGAATACATTACCTAGATTCTCATGGAGTTTCATATTCAATCTACATAACTTAATGATTGAAATTATATATAGATTATTTCAAATAGTATTACTTCTAGTTTTGAGTACTATTTCAAAATAAACATCACAATTTAGTGGAATGATATGAATTTTGGATTAAAATATATAAAAAACCTTTTCTACAATTGGAATATCTTCATTGTTGATCATCCCCTAAACATTTTAGATAAATAACATTCATAAATAGGTATTAATACTAATATGATGTAATAAATTTATATTGGTAGTTTTGGTTCATACTCACTCCAAATATCATTATTTTGATGATTTAGAATATCTAATATATCATACCATCCATGAAAATTGATACGGTATCTATAATCAGAGTCATAATTCATTACCAATATTATATAAATATCATCTACAGGAAGAATAAAAATATTTACAAGAATCAAATTCACACATGATTCTATTAGAGTGGAGTAATATACAAGAGAAGAAATCATCCTTCTATTAAGAGATTTTACTTCAAAATCAACATATAATCATTGAGATGGTGTTGTGACACCCCCAAAAAATTATTTTGATGTAAAATAGTATATAGAAGAAGAATCCAATACACCATTTTGACTTTTATAGTGGATGATAAGAATACTTATCACCACATCCCTTAGGACTTTTACTTTGGTTATAGTGATTATATATGATTGGACCTCTACCCTTAGGTTATTCTTTGGTATATTCCCTAGATTCTTGGGTAACTAGTTTGAGTAAGTCCTATTATGTTTATAATGAATTTTCTAAATAGTATTGGTTTCTTTCTTTAACATAAAATTGTCATCTACATTATTGTTATCTCTACATATACAAAAAACTATCATTCCCTTAAATAATTATCCAAGACATTCTTTCCATAATTTTTCACAATGGAAATTTCTTAATTCCCTTCATCTTCTTTGACATGTTCAATTTATCTTGGTAATAATTCAACCTCTTCTTCCCTTGATTTTAATTAAAAATCAAGATCTATAAAATTATTTCTTCTCCATAATGGAACTTAATACTATATCATCTTATGATGAAAACATTTGGGAAACTAGTACCCCTAAGAGATCTTTCATAATCTCATAAAGGAAATGATCAATCCTTATTTTTGGATTAAATTTTTAGTTTAATGAATTATGGGATAATATTGTAATGTTATGATCATAATATACTACACATTCTTCTTCCTTCTAATTTATGTTGAGGATATTCCTCTTTTTTTCAATTCATTGTTCACAATGGAATTATTTCTTGAATAAAATCACATTAAAATTCATCCATTTTATTCTTTCTATTTCTCTATAATCATTATCATTTTAGATCAATGAACACCGTTGATTGACAAATTATTACCTGAAATAATCTTCAATAATAACATTTTCAATTTTATTTGATCCCAAATATAGGTATATAATTTTAAGAGACTTAATAAATTATCAATTTCAATTTTTTTCGTGGTTCCACGAAATGATTATATTTTATGGAACATAAATAAATAAAACATTAGAGAATCACCACATAGAAGATAAAGTTTCTCCATTAATGAATGGTAATTCATCATATCCTTGTTCATTTTCCCCAATATGCCCTTGCTAATATCATTTGCAATACCATCTATATTGGATTAATGTGTAGGAAAAACCGTACACTATATAAAAGTTTTTGTTACATTTAATCCATTATGAACCATCAATAAATAACTACATACATATAGTTAGCTCAAATTAATCCTCATTATTGAGCCATAACAAAAATTCCATATAATGGTAAAATTTTTCAAATGATATAAGGGATTTTCATAATTTATGTGTTAGTTATATTCATTTAAAATCTTATTCCCATTTTTACTGAACTTCTTATAATACAAACTATAGAAAATACACATCCTATTCTTAAGACAAAATGGATCTCATCTGAAAGGACTGATCAGTCTAGTAGTATTAAAGATTTGTATACATAAATGATTAACATATTTCATTGAAAATACAAAATACATTTCTTAAGAAACAATCTTATATCCTTGATATTATTTATATTATCCTTATTTATATCCTGATGAAATAGAAAAAATGGTGATCTCATATCCTCAATAATATTTATGTACAAATAATGATATCTTGAGTAAATAAGGCACAATCAATATGGAATATTAAATAACTAAATAAAAATTCAATTTAATCATTTTATTAAGTACAAAATGCATCCAGGGATAATATCAACAAGGTAATATTATGGATAATAATAATTTCATTCTTAATGAAGGAGATAATTAATTTTTTCTATCATGATCTTAGATATTCTGATATCTATACTATTAATTCCTTATTCTATAATAGTTTAATCCATGGGTAGGTATATACCTATAAATAATTTATTAATTTTATCTAATTTATTTTTCTTATGAGACATGTCGATGCAATGAGGGGCTATCTATAAATGGCTCCCTTTTGTCACTATAAATCCAAAGCATTCCTAATATATGATGAGAAAAATTTAATCCCTAAAAAATAATCCTTACCATAAATATTTTTATTTAGTAATGAATATAAAATATTAAGATATTCCTAGCCAGTCAGATAACTTTTATAGTAAAAAAACATATGTATAAAGGGTATACTATTTATTAAATTATCTTATCTATGATTTATAGAATATAGATGTTTCGGTAAAATTCAATGTCCAATTAAATATGATTACTGGAATGTGAATATTTCAAGATATTTTCAATGGCAAAAAAATTAATTAGAGATGAAATATGTTAATAAATTAATGAGAAATATAGGTTTTATAATAATATTATATCATTTAGAGCATTAAATTAAATATTAACATAAGCTTCCATTAAAGATTATTTTTTATAAAACCACTGAAATCTTGTAAATGAATCTAAAAATAAATAAAATAGTTTTATGTGTGGAAAATTCTAGTAATTTTTTTTATAAAATAAAAACATTCATTTTGATTTTTTATATTGAAAGTAAAAAATTTATATTTCGGAAAAAATTTGGAAGATTCCATTAAAAAAATTTCTAAATAATGGATTAAAAAAATTTATTAATATTTAATTTTATTAAATAAAAAGTAATTTTAAATTTTTTTGAAGGATCTTTATATAAGAGAAAAATACACCCCTTAAAAAAGAAATATAAGACCATCTACTATTTTAAACATTTATTTGACTGATTCAAGTTCTAATGTTGTTAGAATTTGGGAGAAAACATGATAACTTTTTAAATAATAAATGTATAAGAAAATGTATATTGGTTTTGAAGGATATATTCTAATATACATTAAACTAAGACAATTAAAATTCTCAAAAAATTATAAAATAAGTTCTTACATCTTTAAAAACATTAAAATTTTAACCCCCTGAAAGATTAAAATAGAATTTAAACATTTTTAATCATGAATATATATATATGATAATTTTAAATAAATAAAATGGGTATTATATTAACCAAATAAGATTAAATATGGTCATAATACCAAATATGTTTTAATAGTGTGGAAATTGATTTCAAAAACCTTCCCTCTAGTCCGACTTTCCTCATAGATGATCTATTCTGCTATGTAATAAATTATCAATTATTATAATTTTATAAATGATACATTTAAATAATTATAACAACATATATGATCAATGTATTAAATTTCTATACCCATTTATCAATAATTCCTTTTCAAAATCATCATTTTTGGGTGATAACTATTTTATTTTCCCTAGGAATTTCGGATCGGTAATTATAGTCCTTGTACTTTGATTATTGTTCCATTATCCATAAAAGGTTAAAAATAATATAGATATAATATAAAATCATTATATAAATACTAATATTCATCAATAAAAGATATAGTTATAAAAATCAATGACACTATTCATGGAGACAATAGGTTGTACGAACATGTGCATGTCATTTTCACGTTTTGATTTGTGGAACAAAAGGAAGGTAAGTAATATTTAAATTTTAAAAATAATTATTATATAATAAATTTCACATATATTAATTAAATCATTCCTTATTAATATTCAGAAAAATATAAAGGAAAAATGGATCACATCGCTCCATGAAGGTAGTAGGCCACACCTGCACAGGAGCAATGTCATCATTTTCCCATGAAATGGAATATAACAAGGTATATATGATAGTAAAATTAAGAAACAACAATTATTTCATAAATATAATATATATTCATTAGTTATATACTTACAAACATCCAAATAATGTGGTTATGAAAGATGAATTACCCCTTTGTGTGACGATGTTAAGTCGTGCATACGCCCTAGAAATGTTTTTTATTTTTTATAAGATAAAAAAGTGATGGAAAATTGTTGTACTGAAATAATAATAAATTATAAATATATTAATGATATTGTATTATTAGTTTAGAATTGGTATAATATATTTATGGTATGTATAATAATAAATAAATCGGAATGATTTGGTAAAGACGATTTCTTATTCTCTAGTAAATGTAACGACCTGACCATCCACGGGCTATGAAACTGGTTATCTTACCCCACATGTCTTTTATAACACCGTGAATTACTTCCCAACACCCCATATGATATTACCTACCCCAGTCAATTACATGAATGATGAATTCTCTAATAGGCCAACACATGTTCTTTCAGGGTTTTTTCCCCACACACACACACCTTGGGAAACATTCCACGACGCCCCCATCCCGAACACTACTGAAAACCATGAACAATTAACTATGGAGTTTAATAATGTCATATCCTTAAAATAAATGTGAAACATGGTGAAATTTGGGTGTATTATTTAGTATTTTGAGTCTCACTTTTCAATGGTTGTTACACTATATGTTCCTTGAAAGCACAATTCCATTATTGTGGACCCTAGAGATCAAACGTAGGTACTTACTAGACACTACAAGATGTGTATTGTCACTAATACGAATTACACCGCCTATCCATAAATTTTACATAACCCTAATTATCAATCCCCACTAGTATCATGTAATTTCATGGATTCCTACCATAGAAACCATATATTATTACCCTTCATGGATGTTACTCCTATCCATGCATGCATAACTACATGGTTCTAATCAGGTATGAATTGAAAAAGAAATGTGTTCCCTATTGAAATGTGTAGTTTCATTAGTATTTTATGTCACAATTTTAAAGTGGTGTTATACCCTCAATACCATTAAAGAAAAATCTCCTCATGGTCCCCAAACCTAAAACCCCAGAAGTGGCTAGGCACATCAAGATGGATATTGGCTATGATAACACTAATCTTGATCTAACTATCCATGAGCCATAATTCGGGTTATCAGATCCAATGGGTATCCTATATTACATTTCATTACTTCCCAATAGAGTACATGATTTTACCCACTGGGTTCAGTTAACTTATTAATGATTTTCCCCACAGGACAACAAAGGTTCAATTAGTAACCTTTTCTTGCACACAAACACACCTTGAGAAAAATCCAAAGAGTGCACTCATTATAACCACTAATACAAGAAAATAATTATTATCAATGGAGTTGTAATTAGTTAGTCTCTATAAAGGAATGGTTTACCTTGTTTTCATGGGTATTAATATATAGTATTTTAAGTGTCATTTTTCTAGGTGTGTTACACCTTTTTAATAAACTATCCTGAGTCTACCAAACATGTCATCTAATACAGCTCCCCAAAAGGCATCATGTGTTCCTCCATGAACACTAGAGGCTACTGACCAGTAGAAAATGTCTAAATGATAGATTGGGTCGACTATACCCTTTGGTTATATTTAAATAGTAGTTGAAATAACCCAACTCATACATAATGATAATCATCAGTGTATAAATAATAAATAACATATATAGAAGAATTCTATAATAAATGAAATTTTGCATATAGTCATATAAAATCAATTATATATAATATAAAATATCCAATCACCCACTTGGTCGACCACATATATAAAAAAATAACTGGAAACAAAAAAAAACAATTTTTACTACCAACTTTTATCCAAACACCATTCCCTATCTCCATAATGATTAAGTTGCACTAGGATGGTCATGAGACAAAACACTATCAGCTCCATTTGATCAAGCAACATTGGGCCTCATCCCTATACACTAAATAACATGTTCTCCAGCTGAAATGTATAAATCATATATTTAGTCACACCAAGGTCGGTGTATATGGGTTATGAAATAAATCATTAAAGTCTACCCAAATATTGAACATATAATCTATAGTCACAGATAGTGCATTCAAAATTGATATACCCAAATTGGTCTAAAATTAAACTATTTTAAATAAAATAAAAACTATATAAAAAATAAAGGAGTAGAATAAAAGAACCAAATATCCAAATGTGGAATATAACCTAACAAATAGGGTAAATCTACTCCTTATCTATCCAATGAAAAAGGATTTAAAACATGTGGGTCAGCTATCCATATGATAATCATTGTGTCCACCATATTACATAATAGATCAGTAAAATCTAAAAGAAAAATTCATGAATGAAATATCCAATAGAATAAATATTGGTTAAACTCCAAAAAAACTCATATAATAGGCTATAGGACTCAAATTGTGTGATATGAAATAGAGAAATGCACATATAAGTTAACACAATTAGAGAAAATCTCACTCCGGAATGTCATATAGAATGAAAAAAACACTAGTTATGGACCTAGTAATATCTAGGATCCATACCATAGTCTAGAAGCACATAGAATCCACATCACCAAGAGAATAACAACATCTATAGAACATAAAATCCTCTTTGTGAGTACCTTAACAACACAGAAGCCCAGAAATACTATAAAAATGGATCAAACATTACTAGAGGGGGTTTGTACTCTTCCATATACTCCATTATCTTTATAAAACTATCTAACCACAACCCACCAATATAGGACAGAACTAGATTGCAACTCCTGGAGAATGTCCAATTCATGATATCCCAAGTGCCTCCTTCTCAAACCATTGTCATGGGTATAAACTACCTCTAATATCACAACCAAAGGCCAACGGAATATGGGAGGATCTATCATTTCCCCCACCATCCAAACTAAATAACTAGTATTTTTGATCCAATATCTTCCCAAACATAATTGGGACTCTCTCATTACCTTGGATCATAAATTATAGTAAAACAACCTCCATAGGTTCTCAACAACAAACCTCATGGACAAACCAAAACATTAAGCACCAATAATCCTTGGGGATAAAACATAATGTTGATCTCATACAAGGTACTCACCAATAGTGTACAAGATATCTATCCACGCTAGAAAAAAAAAATCCAAAAACCAACCAATAGCTGCTACAGGGGAACCAAACCCAACAAAGAGTTCCACTAACTCAAGAAAATCATGGGTAAAAACATGTTTAGAAACATCCCAAATATAACTAAATGGACTCCAAATGATACTTGATCAAAAAAATTCTCAAAGAGAATCCAAAAGAAACAACATACTCAAATAGAATCCAAATGAAACAACATTTCATTAGAGAATTCACAAGATTCATTGTGACCACTACTAAAGAACCTCATAACATGTGATCCTCAACACAAGTCAAAACTAGACAGAAACTCCAACATTCAGAAAACCCAAATCAACCTTTCTAATAAAATATTCATCCACATGTACTAAATCACCAACTAGACCATCCAAAGAACAACATTACACACATGAATTCACAATAATCAAATAGGAAAACCCTAAATCACTCGATCAACATAAAACCCACTAATACTCCTTTATGATACCATAAAATCATCTCAACACCAAAAAACAACTATTCAAACCTCCATAATATATTACCAACCCGTCATAATAGATCTAATTTGTATAGTATCCTAAAACCTAGGAGATAACCTCAAAAGCTCTACCCTTGACCAAATTAACCCGACACACATCAAAAAACCAAGAAATACATAGAGATAACACATGATCATATATTACAGGAATAATCAAAAATCACCTCAATCAAATCATTAATGAAGAGTCAATCAAGGTTGATCAGCAACCTTATAATCTTAAATCCGGACATGAAACTAACATCCTATCCCCTTAGAGGATTATCAAACTAATCATCAATGAAATATTCATAAAAATTCTCACGCATCCAAAACACCATACAAATGGTTTCTAAACATAAAAAGGATTACAACATAATGATCCATGTAAAAAATAAAAATTTACTACTCATCAGTCCAATCTTGACACAAGAAACAAAAATAGGGAAAACAGAACAGTACAAGAAATGTGAACAATGTGTACTTGTGTTACACGATGTGCACACCCAAGGGTCCTTGTGGATGTGTACCCTAGGTCAATCGGTGCATAATTTTCCAAATTAAATGGTATTTTTCCCTATAAATTTTGCATAAACCAAAATGGGTACCTTCCGATATACCAAAACCACTAATCAGTGTGTTAATCACTAACCTACATAGTGTATAATACGATACACAACGTGTACCCATAACTGGGTCATTAAAATTATACAAATCAATGTTCCCCCTGATAGGTCTAGTTGTATACCTCGCACGAGTTATGGACATGAACTCTCTATGGCTGTTTCCCCCCAAAACACTATGAATCACTAATACACGATGTGTACCCCCATTAAATCAAGTATTGTTCGACAAACATCATCTTCCTTGGATGGTAAGAACACATGAAATGTGTTCTCTATACCAAAAACAATAAATAAAGTGTTTTCTAAAGGGGAACCCCTCAAAATTATCTTGAAACGTATCTTTCTACCCAATTAAGAACTGATTAAACCCTACAGGATCCCTAAAATCTCATTAAAGGTATTAAAACCTTCATAAATTATTATATGGGGATTTATGGTTAAAAATATAAAATGAGTCTACCATTGGGCACAAAACAGCAATTTTGTTGTATTAAATCTATGAGATGCATCCACTAACGCCTGATCAAGCTTCATAGTAGCTCCCCGAGGGAAGAACCCTCCTCCCTCTCTAAATTATCTCCCTCTCCATCTCTTACCCAATGAAACTAAAGGGGAGAGTGCCCATAAGAATTCATGGGATGCCAAATAGGAAAGGATATACAATAAAAATAAATGATGAAAAATGGATTAAAAAGAAAAACATAAAGAAAAGAAAAGGGGATCTTTCTTGAACATGGTACTAGTGACAGTTTTTTTCCTCTCCATAGAAAAACCCCTCGTTTGAGACTCAAATGAAATATTGAAATCTCAATAAAACAGTCTGTTTAAAATATATGTCTGAACAAACACATGCGATTAAATTTATGAAGAATTAACTATATATTAAATATTCTTCAAAAACTAAAATGGCTTGGATTTCCTCAGAATAATAATCCTATGATATGAACCATATTAATGGACTGACATATTGGTCTATAAAATTATTTGAGGTTATATTATAGGATGATATAACATTTATCCCTTGAACAGCTATGGGAATAAAAATTTCAAATTTATCTCTATTTTGACTACTCATATTGATGTGAATAAAAAAAAACTAACCACCATAAATTCTTATCATCCATGATAGGCCTCAGTGGTTGACTATTATCCATTATATCACCAATTCAATAGGATACCCAAATCTCTATGGACCATTCGACCTATGATAATACAATATCTACAACTCTCTCCCAATTTGAATGAAATTCAAATATGAATATCTAATTATTTCCACCACCTGAGTATCCTTGTTGTTTCCCTAATACCCAATGGAAAACCACATTGGACACAGAAAATCCATCACTGAACAAAATGGATAGATGTGGACAAACTATACACACCTGAGGACCAAAAAGATAACTCAAAAACGTTATGCTCTAACAAACATCTCACAAGGGGGTTAATTCCCTCCAATATCCAATGTATGAATACCCACCACATTTATTTACTAAAATCTACCAAAAAAGAACAACCATACTTGTGGTCACATGATCCAAGATCTAATAAATCTTGGGTTACAAACATAAAATAACTAACCATACATCTCACAATGGTCTATTCTGAAAAACTAGAGTACCATCAACACTCCTATAAAAAAATGAGGTATCATCCTCATGATATGATCAACAACATTAACATCCTCAACATTGGAATCAATTGAAATCCACAAGAATCCATCCATTCTTCCATTGTGCTACATCAAGTGCAATAAAAACAAGAATGAATAGGGGTCCAAACAAACATTCCCACTCAAGACAACAATAATACAAGTATTAATCTGATCACTGCACATCTCAAACACTATTAATACTCATGTATATGCATATCCTAGAGATATAATACATCAATGCATACACCATGTAATAATAACCATACCCACTCATACTATAGATGAAAGTATGAACATGTGTTAACCACAAGACCTAGTTGACAAAATGTTCCAATATTAAATCTCTCTTAAAAAAACGTATTAAGTTTAGGGGAATAATCTTAGGGAACGTCAATACCCATCCAAGAATCCTTCAGGCATTATTTCCCTCATTGAGATACCAACATGGCACTTATAGACTAGTTTGGTCCCACAAGGGTCTCCATGCATCCCTTAGCAAAGCGATTGCATCTCCATCAATGTAGTGAATCTCACCATATGAAGCATATGACCTTTTATTAGGTGAAAATATATAAATGAGGATTATTTGGTTATAATGACACCATGTACTTATATGAGAAAACAATGTATGAGTTTTTAGTGATGCATTAAATAACTAATCCTCATTCTTCAGGAAAAACACCTCATATTGGAATATGTAATCTGAATCCTAAATTACTAATATGATGCATGGACACTAGCCTCCATCCGAAGGACCATGATCCAAAAACCAGAATAACAAAATCCACATACATAAGTGTAAAATTCTTAGTGAAATCACACACTCTAAAATATGTTAATAACATAAATATAATTCTCATGAAACAAGGAGTTTCAATTAGGAAAACTGTTTTTGAAACACTAGTCTAATATCCATAAAAAGTTACAACACATTCCTAGACCACATACCTAATAAATACCCAAATAACAAAAGAAAACATTTCTGATACCATTTTGTAATGAAGTAGCCTGGTTCAACCCAACACATCACCCGATATAGATCACCAAAAGTCCTCAAATTCGCCTCACTAATTGTCGATGGATACCAAAATGTGGTGAGGGTATAAATGATACATAAAGAAAAATATACCCCCTATCTAAAGTTCAATAATACTACAAAAAATAAAACTTATAAATAGACATAAACATCAGTGTCTTCATAATAACTAACTATAATAGAGTTATATTATAATAAATGAAATGCATCATGAATCTCCATCATGAGAATCATAAAAAAGCCAATCACCTACTTGACTAACCATATATTCAAAAAGAAATATTGAAAATAAAATCTAATATGCTATACTAACAGCACCAGCCAAACCATCTTCTTGGTATCCATGACCCTCTAGCTTCTCCATCCCAAGCCTAATCCTCCACATGAGGGACTTCACTCAATTAAGAAACACTGGGCCAAATCCCCATCCCATAAGAAACATGTGATCCAACCTAAAAGTAAACATCATATCTACACTAACACCAAGGTGCATTTATAGGGGTGAGAAATAAATATAAATAGGACACCACCAATAGTGATCTTATAATCTTCTATCATATAAATTTTAGGCACATGGGATTTGTCTATCCTAGTCAAATCTAACAAAAGTTGAATAAAAAAATTAAAAAATGGGGAAAAATAAAATAACCAACCATGTGATCAAGATTGATGCCCTAGGTGAATCTAACCCCACTCTAGCCCATTCTAGGAGATTTATATAATTGGACTCACCCAACAAAATGACTATAATTTCATCCTCTATATCAACCTAGGACCTCTAAAAAATATAAACACAAGAAGATTGAATGCCTAGCCCCAACAAATAAACATAGAATTCACTCAAAAAATGAAATCAACTAAGATCTAGGACTCTAATAGCAAGATCTGAACTTGCGACATGAATACCAAGACGGAAAAAAATAGATAACGTATCAGTATTTAATGTTTTGTAGAAATAATCAGTCATCATTAATGGACCAAAAATTGGTGGGATCCATATTATAATCTACTAAAACACATTATCTATGTACCTAGGAGGAAAATAGTATCCACGGTACCTGAACAAAATCCATGTGACATTGTAACCTCACAAGAACGAATCCTCTATATCAAGTGAAAACACATGACTATAGGGGGTTCAATCATCTAAATAATCTATTAGATACCTAATAAAATCTAACTATATCCATTAAGTGGAGGAAACAAAAAAATCATAACACGTGGACAATATCCAAACCATGATAATCTATGTTTCCCCTCATCAAACCAATGTCTTGTGAATAACATTCTTAAAAATCATTGATAAAGGATAAATAAACATGATACAGTCCGAGCTAGAAACCACTATCTGAAAATTTTTACTAGAAGTGCCGATCAACAATTGGACAATAAATCATGGGGCTTCTCTCAATACCTTGGATCTAATAATACCACAGCACACCAACCATGTGATCTCAATTAACCATCTAAGGACCAAAAAAAATATCAGTGTGCCCATGGTCCTCGGTGTCATAGTATAAATGTGACACCATAATAGGGAATCCGTCGTGGAACCCAAGTTCTCAGACCATGCCCAAGATGAGATCAAAAAAGTTCCCAAATGCCATAACAAGAGAAAACCCAAACAAGGACTTTCTCTAACACAAATATAAAATGGATCATACCATTTTTGGAAACATCTCAAATGGACCTCAATAGAATCTAACGGATCCTTGATCCATAACACACCCAACGGGCATCCAAGATCGCAAGAACACGAACCAGGGTGTTTATAATAGTCCCTATTTCAACCATAATAATAAGAACCAACAATGGATCCACAATAGTAGACAAACCTATGGGGAAAATATCATTATAAGAACACCTCACTAGACCTTCCTAGAAAATAACCCATCCATAGGTACCATCATTCCCAAATGGTAATCCATATAATCCCATACAATATGGGAATTGCCTTTTGTAGATTATATAAACCATTGTTGACATGATCAGTAAACATAACAATAGAGAATACACAATTGTTCCTTGAAATCATATTAGTAGTAAATTAGCACTTGGAAAAACTATCCTCCCCCTATGTCAACCCAGTCCAATGGTTCCAACAACTCTGGTATCCTGAAACCAAAAGTTTTTACCTCAACTACTCTAACCTCGATCTAACAGTCTAAATAGTTATATATAGAACAAGATCTCCTTATAGATACAAAAAATACAATCTTTTTATATACATTAGAAGAAAATGAGATAGATAACCATGTCATACATGGGAAATGCTAACCATCATGCTTCTAACCCTCACCCAAGCCTCCCAACTCAAAACCCAACCCCCTGGAGGAATTTAGAACCAAACCTCAAAAAATCCTCTTGCAATGTTCACACATAGAAATCAACATGTTTTTTTATAAAGAGGTTTTTAAAAAAATATATAAAAAGGATAGGGATTTGAATATTTATAAAAATGGCTCTCCATTTGTGTGAACTTCGATCATACATCTTTGGTGTAGAGAGATGCGTGAATAGGGTTCACGCATCATGTGCATTCATTATAAAAGATCCGAGAACATAGTTCACACATATACCCTAACCAGGAGGCATGTACGAGGTTCATGAATTTTTTGTAAACATTATAAAGGATGTGAAAACCTCATTAACGCTTCCTACAGATAGTTTTAATTTTAATTTTTTTTTGTATTTTGAAAGTTTTTATTTTTATTTTTATTTTTTGGTTTTGTTATATATATATATAATTAAAAGAAAAAATTTCAATAGAATTTATCTATAATTTAATATCCAGTAGTACTACCATTACATCAGTTTGGATTTTTGCAGACACCCTCACCGAGGACTATCATTTATAAGAGAGCTTTCCCTGGAAATCATTCTACATTTTTAATGTGGTATTCAAGTTCTCTCTTTCCTACATAGGACATTCTACATTTCTGATTTGGGATTTTGTTTCATGTATGTGACTTGTAAAGAATATAAAATACAAACTATAAGAACAATATAAATTAATCTTAAAACATAGATTCAAAATATAATAGATTATTAAAAATAAAAATAATTTCGTAAAAAATGTTGAATATTAATAATTAATAACCTTTCAAAGCCACCAACCTGAAATAGAAAAATGTTTCAAATGCATGTCTTTCAAAGTCTATAAAATAAAAAAAATAAGACTAAAATGAATGAAAATTAAAACATAGATTAAATATATTATCAATAGTTGGAAATATAAAATTTTTTGTTAAAAATGTTGATGAAAAATAATTTATAACATTTCAAAACCACCAACTTGAATCATAAAAACGTTTCATGTGTGTGGCTTAGAAAATATAAAAAATAAACCCTATAAGACCAATATAAATGAAAATTAAAACATGGAATCAACATATAATAAATAGTTAATAATTAATTAGTTAATTAGTAATATAATTAATAATAATTTTATAATTAATATAAATATTATTGATTAATTATTAATTACTTATATACAATAATTTATTAGTTAATAAGTAATATAATTATATAATAATTATTAGTTAATTTGTAATATAATTTTTAATAAAAAAATAATTAGTTAATAATTAATATAATTAATCATTATAATTATACATTATCATAATTATTTATTATTTAACATTTATTAATTATATAATAATTAATTAGATAATTAGTAATATAATTATTAATTATTAATTATATAATTATTAATAAATTATTTTGTAACATAATTTTTATTTATAAAATAAATAATTATTTAATTTTTAATATAATTATTAATTATAATTATTAATTATAATGGTTCATTATAATTATTAGTTATTAGTTATTAATTATTAATTATTAATTATATAATAATTAATTGGAAAATATGTAATATATTTATTAATTATAAATATTCATTAGTTTTTTTAATTTTTAATTTTTAATTATTAATTATATAATAACTAACTAGTTAATTTGTTATATAATTTTTAAATATATAATAAATAATTTCTTAATTAGTAATATAATTGTTAAATAATATTATTAATATTAATATTAATTATAATTATTAATATAATTATTAATTATTATTAGTAATTAGTAATTATATAATAATTCTTTAGTTAATTATCAATATAATTTCTAATTATTTAATTTTTATTATATAATAATTAATTAGTTAATTTGTAATATAATTATTAATTAGTAATTATTATTTATATAATTATTAATTATTAATTATTAATTATATGATTATTAATTATTTAACTTGTAGTATAATTTTTAATTCTATAATTAATAATAATAATAACAACAATAAATTATATGACCAATTAACTACTTAATTATTATATTATTAATAATTATATTAATAATTAACTAATTAAGTTTTATATAATTAATTATTAATAATTAATATCTAATAATTGCAATGAATATTTATAATTATTTATTATGTTACTAATTTACTAGTTAACTAATGAATTATTATATAATTAATAACGATATTACAAACCAAATTCTTAATTATAATATAATTAATAATTATATTACTAATTAACCAATTAATTATTATATAGTTAAAAATTATATTACAAACTAACAAATTAAAAAATTAATAAATAAAAATTAATTAATAATAGTTACTAATTATATTAATTATTAACTAATTAACTATTATATAAATAATTAATTTATTAATTATGGACTATTTATAATATATTTAATCCATGTTTTAATTTAAAATTATATTGGCCTTATAGATTATATTTCATAGGTTCTCAAATCCACGCACTTGACGAATTTTTAAGTTTCATGTTACTGGTTTTAAAAGCTTATAAACTACTTTTCATCGACATTTTTTACAACATTATTTTTATTTTCAACTATTTATTATATATTTAATCCATATATTATGTTTTATTTAGATTTGTCTTATAGTTTCTATTTTAAACTCATTCAAAGACACCTATTGGAATCATTTATATGTTTTATGTCTGTGGCATTGAAAGCTTATAAATTATTATTCATCAACATTTGTTACGAAATTCTCTTTATTTTTAATAATTTATTAAATCATTAATCTATGTTTTATGTTTCATTTATATTGGACGTATATTTTGTATTTTATAGTCTCTAAATGTCATGTACATGAAAGAGAATCCCACCTTAGAAATGTAGAATGTTCTACATATGAAAGAGAGAACCAAAATCTCACATTGAAAATACAGAATGATTTATAGGGAAAGCTCTCTTATAAAAAAAAGCCCTAGGTAAGGGTGTCTTGTTTAATCTAGAATGATGTAATTCCAGTACTTATGTATATTATATTGAAGATAAATTATTATGAATTTTTTTGTTATATATATATAAACAAAACAAAACAAGAAGAATTAAAAAAAATTAAATTTTCAAAATAAAAAAAATAAAAAATTAAAACATTCTGTACGATGTGTGAATGGGGTTCACACATCCTTCATAAAGTATAAAAATGATGTGTGAACCACTTTCACACTTTTTAGTGAAGGTAGATGCATAAAATGGGTTCACACATCTTTTATCACGACTACACATGATGCGTCAACACAGTTCGTGAATCTCTCCATGCCAAAGATGCATAAATGGGGTTCACGCATCTGAAGACCCCTTTTTATAAATATTCAAAAAACATTCTTATATATATATATATTTAAAAAAACCTACTTACAAAAAACCCACCAGATGGCCTCTAAATACCAAAACATTCCACCATTTTGATCCACATAATAAACACTTAGTATAGACTATTCACAATCTGAATTACTTCATGGTTATAATTATGTAAAACCGACATGGGTAAAAAAATATTGAGGAGGAACTTCAGGTAAATGTTGTATACAGCCAAGGGACCTACCTTATTGTGTGCCTAAGGACACTAAATGTTTTCTTTTCCAAATTACATAATGTGTATTCCAAGTACACAGCTTGTAATCCCTACATGGTACCTACCTGTGTTCCATACCCCCACTCAGCATGTATATAACCAAACTACAAGGTGTACATGTAGAGACCCGAAGCTTGACATACATGGACATTACATTACTTTTTCTAAATACGTAATAAATAACAATAATAGACACACAAGGACTGTAACCATTTAGTGTCTTTGGAAACTCAGAACGTAATCTTCTAATTGTGGTGAATGATCTTCAACACCTCCCATAAAGATCTTCACCTTTTGGTTTTCTTACCTAAAACCTCTCTTTTTATCCGGGGTAAAAGAAAAAATATAAAGGGTGAGCTCAATTGCTCAGTAAGGGTAAGCATGGATAAACTAAAACAAACCATATACATTTGAACTTAAAAACATGACCATAATGTTTAAACAAGAAAATCTTGGGCAATGAGATAAAACATGGGATTACATAAGGCATAGGACATAGTGGAACATCAATAATGATAAAATAGCATGAGAATAAAATATGTAATTATGGGAACCATTCAGTACATGATATGATTTATATAGTAGCCAAGGCATTGCTGCCAAGACCATCTTAGTGGGCAAAATCCCTTTCTGAATCGAGTTCACTCTTCGTTCTAGTACTGTATTACTGAACCTATTTAACATTCCATTCCAGCCATGTTTATCTCATGAGATATAAATCATTACCCAATGCATTGGAGGGATATATAGGTCCCACCCATCTCATTATGATACCATTATTATGTGTGCCACAAAATCAAAATTCTTACATCATTTCATGTAATAAAAATAGTAATCTTAAACATCATGCCATCATAACATAATCTATATAAGATTAAAGGAAATCATCAAAATAATTCCATCATAACATAATCAAATCAATGTAAAAGTAGGGATAGAAATAGAACCCTATATTATCTTAGATGGAAAATAATTTTGATAAAATGATTGAACTCCATTCATGAGGAAAATATTCTTTTTACATCAAAAAAATTTTCCTTTCTTAATATGTCATATAATTTTTAAAAAAAAGTTGATTAAAAATAAAAATGAAAAATTGTAACGGAAGCTTTATGGAAATAATTTTTTATAACAAAATCTGTTCATGCCGTATAAGTTAAAAAAACATTCTACCCGTACTTTGGATGGAAAATTCAAAAAGTACCTCGTATGATAAACGCCAAAAGATTCCTTTCAATATATTTTACTAAAAACTCTCTGAAGGGTAAAATTGGATTTAAACAATTGTAGGTGGATGGAAATAATATTACGTATTGAGGAAACATGGATGTGGATGATAAATATTTCCTAGTAAATTCTCAAGTATAAACATTCTTGGATAAAAATGAGATTGTAAGATTTTCCCTTACCTTAGGTCTGATATGCTTCGTACGTATCCGAACGTCATGTACAATGATTTAAATAATGTCATTTAATTATTAAATAATCATATTCATTGTTATGATATCATATATGGTTCATTTATGACTTTATATTACCCGTTCTTTTGTAAATTCATGTTAATGTAGCGTTTTGGGTAAAATCGTTTCATTTATGGTCCGTGATTTGACTTGTAATTATTCATATGATTAATTAGATCATCATTAATTTATTCCAGAATATAAAACATGATTAATATATATTTAGAATATACATTTATATAATAGATAGATAAAAGGAATGAAATAGACCGTTCTTGGAGACGGTAGGCCATACGTACGCATGAATGCTGTTATCGTTTCCTTATTGAGTTGAATGGAATTAAGTAGATGTCATACATATATATATATACATAAATCCAGTAGCTTTATAATTTTATATATTTCATTATTATTGATTATATATACTTTATAATCATTCTGTAATGGTTATCATGGAGAATAAATCTCATCGCCTCATAGAGGCGGTAGTCCGTACGTACGCACGACCGATCATATCGTTTCCATAATTATTGAATTGAATTGGAGTGGATGATAAAAAATATCAGAATCAGTATGATGTTATAATAAATATTTATAGTTAATCTTTACGCCATCATACCCATCCAAGTAAGGTGGTGTTGGAAAAACAGATTACATCACGGCGTGGAGACGGTATTCCGTACGTACGCACGCGCGGTGATTTCATTTTCTGTAGGATGGATAGAAGGTGAAATGGGGTAGTTTCATACTTATAATAAAATATCAGTATATTAGTGATACTGATTTTATTAATTGATACTGAAACCACTATATAAGAAGAAGTGGAAGAAGAAATAAAGTTGAAATAATCGGTAACGGACACTACCTCTTCTTTGAAGCGCCTCTTTTAGACCTCCACATAGGGGATTAAAATTTGTATTTGAAGAAGACCAGGACCAATAGGATTTTTCTAGTGAATTGGAGAAGAGAATTTGGCAGTGGTTGGCCGAGCTTGAAGGCTTAATGTTGTGTGAGGAATAGAGGGAGGAGGTACCCTATTATAAGGGAGGAGAGGGGCACCTTTGGAAAAACTAAAAATATTATTTTATTATAAAGACATATTCGGTTTTTAATATCTCAAAATTGATTTATTTTGAAGCTAAGGTGGGTATGGGTCTTAATCCTCTCATCCAATAGAATTTAGACAATTTTAGGTATCTATTTTAACCTTATCATTTAGATTTATCTTTAAGTTAGATAATTTAACTTTTACCGTGTTTTCTTGTTTTATTACACTATAAGGTTAATAAACATACTATAACAAGCCAAAAGAACCCCAAGTTGTTTATTATCAACTTATATAACCCTATCTAAGTCATTTGGTCTAACCATAGATTTTTTGGAATAAAATAGAAATTAATAATATAATATTTGTTTTAAAAACTATTTTATGTCAATTTTGACACTATTTTGTAATTGATTTTTCAGAAAATCATAACAGAAAGTATAGTTAGAAAAAAGTTAATAAAATCAATACTGACATTTCATATTAACCTATAAAATTATCTTAATTTATCAAAAGTCTCAAATTACATTTATTTGGTTATTTATAACATCAATTATGTCAATATTTCGTTAATAAGATAATTACTGAATCATCATTATGTCTAAATAAATTAAATTATTTAATGTTTAAAAATTAAAAATAAACTATAATTATGAAGGAAATCATTTTATATTTCTAATGAATATTTATAGTCTAATTACTCTTATGTACAACCCTATATTAAAAATGATTTAGTTATTAAACATTGATTTTAACTATTTTAACCCTTCTTTAAATAAATTAATAATAAATGTGCTAATCTAATCCAATTGGTCCTAAATGGTCATATTTTATTCCTAAGGTTTTTTTTGGTCGAATTACACTTATCCAATAGAATTAGTACATGTGTTAGGGTAAAATTAATATCATTTTTACAATTAATTACCCTATTTACTTTTAACCGTGGTAAAAAAAAAGTTACAATTCACCAAAAATTATTTTAATCTCATTGAACCACATTTTACTTACTAACATCAACATTGTCTCTCATATTTTTGAAATTCCATTCACAGAAGTGGAAAAATTATGTTTTATTTGCATTTGTAAATTCTCCTAGGAGGTGGGTAAAAGACGGTGAAAAGTTCAATAAAATTTTTATATATCTAAAATTATTATAAAATGACTCCAATGAATTACTTTGAACTTATATAGTTATTATGTATCAATTTTTACCTAAAATGAAATTAAATAAAATAGATAATTATTTAAATAAAAAGTCGGGTTTTAAATAGTAACCTAGTGTTTTCACTATTCATCAAAAATTGAATGTTTTCAGAAAAATACCAAAATTTTACACTAGGCTAATTTCGATATTCTAAATCCAAAAATGAAGTCCATTTTGAAAAAATAAAATTTTCAAAATTTCAAAAAGTGGGTATTACTATTTATAACGACTAGTTCTATTAATATTTTAATAATATATCGTTGTTTAGTAAAACCCGGTATTGCGTACAACACACGCTATCGAGAAAGGATGTGATTGTGTGTAATTAAAGCAACGTTAGGGTTGTGTGTTGTGAAAGACTCCTTTGTTGTTTCATTATAACATAATCCAACCATTTTTCATTCATTCATTGAATATATATATATATACTCAATGTTGCATAGAATTACTATTATCAAACGAACATGAAATTGTGTATAACAAAATATATGAATTGTGTTGCGTATACTGAAAGCTAATACGGTGTTGCATATATCACAAGATAATCTTGGTGTATCGTACAACAGAATATATGAAAGAAATTAAAATGAATATATCTTATAAAATCTCGGGTTGTTACATTCTACCCCCCTTAAAATGAATTTCTCCCTTCAAATTCGTCAGGGTTATAAATCGTTTACTATTCATAGAAACCCACATCGTAAAATGAAATACCAAAACATAACTTTTAAAACTAAAGTATGAAATGTAACTTTTACCCAAATTAACTCATCACTGGGTTTCCACGTAGGAGAACATAGGTGAAAATATGGATATGGAAGAGAAATATAACCATCAAGTTCTGATGGAGAGTGGTAGAGAACATTTCTATGAAAACAACAACAATCACAAAGCCATAAATTTGTGATGATCTAAGGTAGCATATGATTCATCAGATATAAGGGCACTAGGACAACATTTTTTGTTTTTAAGATCATTTATCGTATAATTTAAATTATAAGAAATATTTACTTTATTTTGATATAATCTCACCTTTTTTCGTGCCTTGAACAGTTTCCACTTCATCTCTTAAAGAAATGAAGTTGAATTTATCATTCATGAAGTGTTAGAAGATCATGTGATAGAATGATTGGTCATTCCATCTATCTTAATAAAAAGGATAGAATAAGTCTATCTATTGTATATCGTTCCAAATATGGACTTTTACTTCTTCTATCATACCACTTAATAAAATAAAACTATTTTATACTAACCAGAGACTTCCTGTTGGATAGTGGTAGGAGATAAAGGCTAGTCACACTTGAGTTGTGGGTTCGATTCCCATAGCCTTGTCCGACGCAATGGGCTGTCACCCGTCCTGTAGGTTGTCATTTTTATAAAACTACATTACTATACCATCCCATCAATAATATCGAAAAAAGTTATATCCTTAATCAATTATAACTTATGTCCAACATAATCCATTCTAATCTTTAGGCTAATATAAAATATTTTGGTCTAAGCTCATAGTATAAAGAAAATGATTACTTGAAATGTCACAAAACAATCACGTGAATGCCATCATTTATCCCCCATATATCATTAGATATATCTTGTTGGTCAAATTATAAACATGTGAGTACCTTAATCATCTATTCTCTTGAAGAATGAATACCCATTGAACCTTAGTGAAAACAATAATGTTGTAAAAGGTTAACACTTTCCACATACCAAAATCCTAAAAATTCTATATACTCAAACCATGATATCACTTAGTCCTTATATCAATCATGAGCTCATGAATACAATAAAACATCTCATTATCTTCTTATCCCTTTATTATGCACATATCATCTACTTTCCAAAAATATCTGAATAACTTTCCATGGTTAACGGTACCATTCAACATATACTTTCAAATACTTTAGGAAAAACAATAGTGTAACAATCCTTAGATGATTCTTTATTCCATAGTACCATTAACTATACAACATAACTCTTGATAAACATACAATCATTCCACTACATTCGTAAACAACTGACTGAGATTCAAAACTTCTTTCATCTCATATATCATTTTTATTCTCCTCATCATCATCCACATAAATACTACCCATATGACCATGTTGATTCTCTTCATGAGATTTTCCCTTAGGGAATTGGTTGTCATAATGCCTGTACATTCCACATTTAAAACATCTAATCATTGTTGATGTCATGGAAATACCATTATCCTTGTCCATGGTGTTAACTGAACCTTTTCCTTTGCACTTACTGGCTTTGTGTCCTTCTTTTCAACACCCAAAGCATCTTCCAGTTCCTTTGAAACAATCTCCCTGATGCCTCTTCCCACATGATTTACATGAGAAAAATTGAACTTTTGTTCCTCTATGATCATCATGAAACTCCATCATTCTTTTATTGTCAGAGTTGGAAAACTTACCATAGTTGAGATTATTGATCATATTATGAGATTGCTGATTAGGAATAATAACGATGTTTTGATATCAAAACCCCGTTTCATTTGGTTTCTCATGAAGAATATCATTCCATTGTCCATCATATCCTCCATTATCGTGAATCTTCCTATTTCCAACCATTTTCTAAAACCCAAAAAGAATAGTGTGAGAGGAAAAAATAATGCTAGGGAAAACAACATAGTAAAGGGGTAGTACCATCAATATCTAACATCTTAGGTTAAATTCTATGATCGTAACCATCGTTCGAAGACTGCATCCTATACGTATACTTATCCTTACGGACATCCTTAGAAATACCTTTGAAATATCTCTAGGGATCTCACTAACAATTTTGCATCCAAGTTTCCAAAGGTTGACTAAACCTTTCCTCTGATACCAACTGTAGAGACCCAAATCTTTACATACATGGAAATTATATTACTTTTGTGGAATACTTAATACATAACAAAAACAGGCACACAAGGACCGTAAAAGTTTAGTGTATTTGGAATCTCGGAACGTAATCTTCTAATCGTGGTTAAAGATCTTCAACATCTCCCATAAAGATCTTCCCCTTTTGGTTTTCTTACCTAAATGCTTTCTTTAAATCTTAGGTAAATGAAAACATATAAAGGGTGAGCTCAAATGCTCAGTAAGGTTAAGCATGGATAAAATAAAACAAACCATATACATTTGAACATAAAGGCATGACCATAATGTTTAAACAAGAAAATCTTGAGCAATGAGATAAAACATGGGAGTATATAAGGCATAGATCATAATAGAAAATCAATCATGATAAAATATCATGAGAATAAAACATGTAATTGTGGAAACCATTAAGAACATGATATGACTTCCATAGTAGCCAAGGCATTGCTGCCAAGCCCATCTTAGTGGACAAATTCATTTTCTGAATAGAGTTCACTCCGCGTTCTAGCCCCGTATTTCTGAACCGGTTTGACTTGTCGTTCTAGCCACGTCTATCTCATGAGATATAAATATTTACCCAATGCATTGGAGGGAGATATAGGTCCCACCCATCTCATAATGATACCATTCTTCTGTGTGCCACCAAATCAAAAATCATACATCATTGCATGTAATAAAAATGGGAATCTTAAACATCATTCCATCCTAACATAATCCATATAAGATGAAATGAAATCATAAAAAGAATTTCATCATAACATAATCAAATCAATGTTAAAGTAGTAAAAGAAATAGAACCCTATAATATCTTAGATGGAAAATAATTTTGATAAAATGCTTGAACTCCATTCTTGAGGAAAATATCCTTTTTACTTCAATAGCATTTTCCTTTCTTAAAATGTCATATAATTTTGAAAAAGATGTTGATTAAAACTAATCTTGAAAACTTGTAAAGGAATCTTTATTGAAATAATGTTCTAAAAAAATCAATTCATGCCATAAAAGTTAAAAAAACATTCTTCCCATACTTTGGCTGAAAAAGTCAAAAAGTACCTCGTATGAAAAATGAAAAAAGATTCCATTCATATCTTTTACTAAAAACTCACTGAAGGGTAAAATTGGATTTAAAAAATTTTAGGTGGATGGAAATAATATTACATATTGAGGAAACATTGATGTGGATGATAAATATTCCCTAGTAAATTCTGAAGTATAATCAATCTCGGATAAAAATGAGATTGTGAGATTTTCCATTACCTTAGGTCTGATATGCTTCATACGTATCCGAACCTCCTATATAATGTTCTAAATAATTTCATTGAATTATTACATAATCATATTCATTTTTATGATATCATATATGGTTCATTTATGACATTATATTACCTCTTCTTTTGTAAATTCATGTTAATGTAGCGTTTTGGGTAAAATCGTTTCATTTATGGTCCATGATATGACTTTTAATTATTCATATGATTACTTAGATCATGATTAATTAATTCCAGAATATAAAACATGATTAATATATTTTCAGAATGTTCATATATATAATAGATCGATAAATGGAATGAAATACATTGTTCATTGAGACGGTAGGTCGTACGTACACATGAACGCTGTTTTCGTTTCCTTATTGAGTTAAATGGAGTTGAGTAGATGACATACATATATATACATAAGTCCAGTATCTTTATAATGTCATATATTTCATTTTTATTACTTATATATACTTTATAATCATTCTTTAATGGTTAACATGGAGAATGAATCTCGTCGCGTCATGGAGGCGGTAGTCCGTATGTACGCACGAGCAATAAAATCGTTTACATAATTATTGAATTGAATTGGATTGGATGATGCAATATATCAGAATAAGTATGATGTTATAATAACTATGTATAGTTATTCTTTACACCATTATACCCATCCAAGTAAGGTGGTGTTGGAAAAATAGATTACACCACGGCGTGGAGATGGTATTCCGTACATATGCACGCGTGGTGATTTCATTTTCTATAGGATGGATAGAAGGTGAAATGGTTTTGTTTAATACATATAATAATTTTTTTTATATTAGTGATACTTATGTTATTACTTCATAATGAAACAACTAAAGAAGAAGAAGTGGAAGAAGAAATAATGTTGAAATAATCGGTAACAGACATTACCTCTTCTTTGAAGCGCCACTTTGAGACCTCCTCATAGGGGATTAAAATTGGTCTTTGAAGAAGACCAGGACCTCTAGGATTTTTCTAGGGAAGTAGAGAAGTGAAATTGTAAGTGGTTGGCCGAGCTTTAAGGCTCAAAGTGGTGTGAGGAAGAAAGGGAGGAGGTTCCCTTTTATAAGGGAGGAGAGGGGAACCTTTGGAAAATCTAAAAATATTATTTTATTATAATGTCATATTCGGTTTTTAATAGCTCAAAATTGATTTATTTAGAAGATAAGGTGGGGATTTGTATAAATCCTCTCATCCAATAGAATTTAGACAAGTTTCAGTATATATTTTACCCTTATCATTTAGATTTAACTTTAAGTTACGTAATTTTACTTTTACCATGTCTTCTTGTTTTATTACACTATATTGTTTATAAACTTACTATAACAATAAAAACGAACCCCAAGTTATTTATTAATAATATATATAACCTTATCTATGTAATTTGGCCAAAAAATAGATTTTTTGGAATAAAATTAAAATTAGTAATATAATATTTGTTTTAAAAACTACATTATGTCAATTTTGATACTATTTGGTAATTAATTTTTATGAAAATAATAACAGAAATATTAGTTCTAAAAAAGTTAATAAAAAGAAATACTATCATGACATATTAGGTTAGAAATTTAGTTCAATTCATAAAAAGTCTAAAATTACATTTATTTGGGTATTTATAACATCAATTATGTCAATATTTCGTTAATAAGATAATTACTGCATCATCATTGTGTCATAAATAAATTAAATTATTTTATGTCTAAAAAATAACAATAAAATTTAATTATGTATTAAATACTATTAGAATTCTAATGAATATATATAGTATAATTTATCCTATGTATAACTTTATATTAAAAAATATTTAGTTATTAAACATTGATTTTAACTATTTTCACCCTTCTTTAAATTAATTATTAATAAATGTCCTAATCTAATCCAAGTGGGAATAAATGTTCATATTTTATTCCTAAAGTTATCTTTGGTCTAATTAAACTTATCAAATAGAATTAGGACATGTGTTAGGGTAATAATAATTTCATTTTTACCCTTAATTACCCTATTTACTTTTAACCGTGGTAAAAAAAGTAAAAAGTTACTATTCACCAAAAATTATTTTCATCTCATTGAACCAAATTTTATGTACTAAGATCAACCATGTCTCTCATATTTTCGAAATTCCATTCACAGAAGTGGTAAAATTATGTTTTATGTAAATTTGCAAATTCTCCTAGGAGGTGGGTAAAAGACGGTGAAAAGTTCAATAAAATTTGTATATATCTAAAATTATTATAAAATGACTCCAACGAATTACACTGAATTATATAAGTATTATGTATCAATTTTGACGTAAAATTAAATTAAATAAAATAAACAACTATTTAAATAAAAAGTCAGTTTTTAAATAGTAACCTAGTGTTTTAACTATTCATCAAAAATTGAATGTTTTTAGAAAAATACCAAAATTTCACCCTAGGCTAATTTCGATATTCTGAATCCAAAAATGAAGTCCATTTTGAAAAATAAAATTTACAAATTTTCAAAAAGTGGGTATTAATATTAATAAAGACATGTTCTATTAATATTTTAATAATATATCGTTGTTTAGTAAAACCCAGTATTGCGTACAACACATGCTATCGAGGAAGGTCGTGATTGCAAGTAATGCAAGCCAAGTAAAGGTTACGTGTTGTGTAAGACTCCATTTTTGTTCCATGATAATATAATCCAACCATTTTTCATTTATACATTGAATATATATATATATATATATATACTCAATGTTGCGTAGAATGGATATTATCAAACGAATTTGAAATTATGTGTAACACAATCTAAGAATAGTGTTGCGTATACTGAAAGCTAATACGGTGTTGTGTATTGCACAAGATAATCTTGGTGTATCATACAACAGAAGATATAATAGAAATTAAAACGAATACATCTTATAAAATATCCGGTTGATACAGTACACATCCTATAAAAGGAATTAACCTCACACAATTTCCACATTCATATACCTAGATATTTACCCCCACATGCGGTCTGTCCAAAATTTGTACATAGTCACTTGTTGTGTACCTTACAAGGTATCTAGTAATATATTTTACCCGTCAAAGTTCCCCCTACGCACCCTATGTTTCTAATAAATGGAATTTATAGGGGTACAAGACATGTAGTCCCAAAAACATCATCTTACCCAAATAGTAAGAACACAAAAAACGTGTTCTCTAATCCAAATGCTTTTTAAATGTGTTTTCGTAAATGTAAAACCCTTAAATCGGGTTGAATCCCATGTTTCTCCGTTTTTAATCCTAGTTAAACCCCCATGGGGTCCCCAACTACCCATTTCAGGTATTTAAACATAAAAAAACTTATATGGATGTATTTATGGAGAATAACAAAAAGTTGGACGATATATTGGTGTAAAACACTGATGCTTCAGTCCTAGATTCACGACATGCATCTACTGACACCCGATCCAGCTGCATTGCATATCCCCAGGTATATCCCCCTCCTCACCCTCCCACATCCCTCTCTTGCTCCATCTCTAAACAGAATACCACAAATGGTAGATAAACCTTGGTCATTCATTGGAATCCAAAGGATAAAATGAGTGAAATGATAATGGAAAAATGAAAAATAAAGAAACAATTCATAGAAAAATAAAATAAAATGGGCATGGCCCCAGCATTTGTGTTGTTGATGAGTTTAGGCCTAACCTTGGAGAAACCCTTAAATCCAAACTCAACCATGATGATCGAATAATATATGATGAATTATTTAAAATATATTATCTAATAAACATGTGAAAATAAATTGATATTTAATTAATTAAATACTACATATTACACCAATATTTGAATGGATCATATTTCAACAAACAAATTTCCCTAGGGTAATCAAATATTCCAAGACCAACATATTGGTCAAAAAAATTATCAAATATCATCACATAATATAATTTACAATTTTACCTTGAACTCCATTGAGAAAAAAAAACAAATTTCACCAGATTTTCACAATTAGTGATGAAACTAATATTCACTATAGACATCCATTATATTCCTTCTTAATGAAATTGAAATAATCTTTTAAGAATCCTAGATAATCTAATATTATAATTTATAAGAAGAGAGGATATTTGTTAAGGGGTTTATTGAGAAAGATGAATCAATATGGTGAAAATAAACGGCAGAAGTTGTGTCCTTTTATAAGAGAGGGGAGGGTAATTTTTTTAAATTCATGAAATTTTATAAAATTATATGTGTCTAACTCATGAAAAATTGTTACAAAATGGAATATAATTGAAGATAATGTGGGTTTGGTCTTATACTGACCATATAATAATATTTGGAAAGGTTTAGATATCATTTTATCCCTGATACTTTGAATTTTCCACTTTGTCAACTAATTTTATCTTTAACTGTTGTAATGAATTTTTAAATTTTAAAGGGTTATAATTTTTCATAAAACATAATATTTGGAAATAAAATGTCACATGAATGAAACTTTTGAATATAACTTACCCTCTTGTAATATTTCATGTTTTTCGTTATTTTTAAATAATGTAATAAAATAATACTTTCATAAAGTATCATTAATGTAATTTTTGAAAATATTCATTAAATGTGACATTAAATACACCGAGAAAAAGATATAATTTTAATAGAATCATTTAATGAATCACTAATATGATATATTAATCTAATAAATTTTTATAACATAATAATTTATCCAAATTTTATTATATTAATTTTTTTAAAATAATATATATTTTATTTGTTAAAAATATTATTATTCGATGTTGTGAAATCAGTTGATATAATTATTGAGTTGCCAAAAATTTAAAACAAAATTACCTAATAAAAAAACTTCATTCATTTTCAAAAAGAATATTTAAAACCAAACATAACGTTTTTTATCCTTAAAAAAATAATTATGGATATTAGTGAAAGAGTGTGACATTTTTTTCATTCCTTATAGTAATATACTGGTCAATATCAGGGAAAAATGGAACCATGTAGCTATAATTTTGATACATGGTTGGAAATGGAAGAACTAAATTCATCGAACAGGTTAAGGGAATGTGTAAAAAAAATTAAATCCATACCCCAATGTTTTGGCCATGTTTGACCCATTTTATCGTTACAATGATTAAAAATATCCAAGAAGGGAACTATTTATAACGAAAAAAATAATAGTTTAATATTTAAAAAATTTCATTTTATTAATACCAAATATAATATAAATTTTATCAAAACTATGTTAAAATAGTATTTTAATTTTATTTGCGATAAAAATGCAAAACCCAGTGAAAAATAGTTTTTTATAAAAATGTGTTATGATGTTTAAAAAAGAAATTATACAAAAACTAGGTATAATGATGATTAAAATATAATTAATTATATTTTATCTACATAAATTAGTATTATTATTTTTGGTTTATATTTAAATAATTATGGGTATTTTTTAGTTAAATGAAATTTCCATTTTACATAAATCATTAGTTTTCAGTATTCACTGAAATTTTTTTTTTTGAGAAAATACAATAATTTAAATGTATAGGAATATTGATATGAAAAATTATAAAATGAAATAATTTTTACATAATAGTTTTTTTAAAACATTCACAGTATAATTAATGTTAGTGTTCCATATAATGAAAGATAACAATTAAATGTATTAAAATTTGAAGATATCATAAAATATTGGGCTATTAAAAATGGGTATTGAAAAATACTTACAATATTTTATTTTTTATGAGGTTTTCAATTAGTGATTACCAAATTTGAATGGTTTTATTTTTCAATCACATATCAATAGGGGTTTTATGGTTAAATTTTATAATGATGATATTATAATATCTATATCTTAAAAATGTTATTTATTCCATTATCACTTAGTTATTTACGAACATTACATTTTTTCCATTATTTTCTAATCTTAACAAGCTCCTGAGATTGGAATATTTGTTATGGGAAATTGATATTATTTTTTTGAATCATTCAATATTCATTTACTTCAATATCAATATTTTCTATAAAATGTTTTCATGTTTGTTTTTACAATTCTATAAATATTTATTAAAGTAATTTTACCCATATTCGATGTTTTATACTAATGTATTAGTGGAAGGTTCTATTCATATTATAAATAAGGAACTCTATATTTTTTTAGCAAAACATTGAATGGAATACTTTTTTAAGTAAATTAGTTGAATGAATTTTTCCACTAGCTTAACAACTCTTTGATGTTAAGATTAATTTAAATGTTTTTATGGCTCCTTCCAACGAAAACATATCCATTAATATTTTATAAATTTCAATATTTTAAATATGTGAAAAAAGATTATATGTTCTTCAAAAAAATATTACAGTGATATAATCTAGGTATTTTTATATATGACAACATCATTTGATGATCCTTTTTCTTTTTTGAGTATATGATACAATGTTACTAGTTATAAATCCACGGGTTATGCTATGGTGAAATGGTGAATGTTTTATTAGTTACTAATTTTTATGTATTGTGATTATGTTAAAGGTGATAATATTATACGTTATGATAATGATTTGGTCTGTTATAGTAAAACAATAAAATGGGAATTGATTAAGGAGTTGGGAAATTCATAAGTGATAATGGACTTGATAAAAATATAATATATTATGGACTTAAGATAAACTTATGAGAATAAATAGTTAACTAACTCATAATGGATGACAAATTTATCTAGATGGATGTTTCTCCTGAGTGGATTTTGGAAATGACTAGATATAAATTTTTATTTTGAGTGTTTGTAAAAAATTATAGAATTTGGGGTGAAACTTGACTAAATATGATATTCTATTTTATTCTGTGTATACTAAAAACATATATCTTATTCTGATCACACATTCTCATAGATCATGACTGGGTATTGATGGTTTTACACACTTATGACTTATCTCAATTATTTTGACAATTCCTTAATATAGTATATTAGAATAACTATGTTTTATTGATTGGGTATGATTATTATATGCTGAGATCCTATTCTCATAACATTATTGTTATCTTATGTTCACCAAATAACATTGATTTCAATCAATTATCTTTACACCTATTTTGTATTTGAGATCACCCTTTCATAGGATTCCATTCCATATGTTATGATAAATGGTTTTTTGTTTCATATGTCCAAGTGGGGTGCTAATTTCAAAGAAGATAATAAGAAATGATGTAGATCTATAATATACAAGTTTTTCAATAAGTGTTATCAGTATAGTTAGTTTAAAGGATGTTTTTAGTTATTCTTTAAAACTATGATGATAAACCTTTAATGAAACCCCTTATGATGTGATTAAGAATAGGTTATCATCATATTTATTTTGTAACATAGAGATCATGTGGTTTCTTAGTCCATACATATTTTTGTGGATACTAAAAGTTTGATATAGTTTTGGAACAGATAAATCTAATTGTAATAACCCCAAATAGACTTATTAGAGTATATATTAACTATCATTATCGTGTAATATGAATACGCCCTTAGTTCACACCAGGCATGGAACACTCATGAGATATGGAAATATTAATTAATATTTTCTAAATGAGTCATTATAAACCATTAGAGTAGATAAAGACCATTGATAACCAAGGTTAAAACTACTGTTTTATATATTGAAAAATAGCTGTCATAATTTTAACATATTATAAATAATTTTTCATGATTACATGATTGATCATTAATATTAATGTTGATAAAACTGTTTTCTTTTTTTTTATTATGACCAGGACTAGAAAAAATAATAATAATAATGAATGTGTTTGATTATAAAGTAATTTCCCTTATGAGAAAAAAAATTAAATCCGGGATGAAATGTAAACTATCTTTATTATTCCGAACCCACTATCTAAAAATATGATTACCAAAATGAACATAGGTGAGTTTCTAGAGAAACCCAATAAGAGGAAAATGTAATTTCATGAATACTAGTAAAGAAATAGTATATAGCTTCCCACATGTCTTGAATATGGTATTAAAGAACCAGGGGAAATGTCTCAATGGAATGAAAATATGATGTTTCATAATAAAATAAGTACATAGATCAATAAATAACCAAGGAATGTGAAAATTTGGTTAACAAAGGGATGTGAGAAATTGATTCCATAAGGTCTAATAAAAGAATGAATGTTTTAATGCTGGAAATTATTGTCATTATAAAAATAGATGTCCTAGGGGAAAATCCCCAGAAGGGTATCAACAAATTTTTATGAGTAATGGTTTTACTATTGATGATATTAAGAATATGAATGAAATGTGATTGTAATGAGTTATTTTAATAATATTTCTTATGTAAAATGTAATATTCATAATTTAATTGAGATTGATAAATATTAAGATATGAATCTTATTTCATATTACAGGAAGGAAGTATTAAGGAATAAGGTTACAATGCCTTGTTAATGGTTTATGAAGGAAGTTGAATGATTAATTCATTTATGTATAGGGATTCTAGAATTATTTTAAAAATTGTTTTATAAGTGATATTATAGTCATAATAAAAATGATAAATATGTGGATTTTATTTTTAAAACATTTTGTTATGTATTTGAAATAGTTTTTTTAGAATGGTACTGATAACATATAAAAATGATTGTGGTAATGTGATATTTTTATAAAACACAACATTTCTAGGATAATTACTCTTAATTTGTGTCTAATTTTGAGAGAATAATGTTTAGTTGTTATAAACTTATGATTTTTTAATGTAAATTCAATAATATTGGTAAAATTTAACTTGATAAGTTATTTGATGTAAAAATTATTTATGATAATTTTCATTACATTTTTGTATTTTAGTAATATATTTGATATTCATTGATTTTATTTAATGAATAATCATATAGTTATTTTTTCGAAACATCTATGTTTACATGGAGTTTTTATAGTTATTTATGTTATTTTTTAAAGGACTAGAATGTTTTTAGAGTTATATGATCATTGTATTCACATGTTTATTATGTGACATTATAAGTTAATTTTTGTTATTAGAGATAAATATTAATGTTGATCTAGGAAAATAATGTAAGTAAATATTTATGATTTTTTTGGTTTTGAATTTGTTAAATCATATTTTAGATGATTTTTAAGGTTATATATTTATAGAATTGTTGAAGTTCAACATTGTGTGTAATTATTGAGGTTTTAGAGATTAATGTATTATTTTCTCATATAAATATTTATTCAGATCAAATAACATTGGTCAACCAAATTGGATTGGGTAAATATCTAGGGATACAATGAATGAATGTTTTTTCTTTTATTGATTTTACATTATGTGAAAATTATTTTTTGTGCATTATGATGGAAGACAATCATCTTTAATATTAAATTTTTGGGGTAAGAGATGGCATAAAATTATAAATTTTTCAAAGAACATCCAAAGGAAGAAATAATGTTTTTAAAAAGTAATATAATAAAGTATGAATATTTTATTCTCATACATCTATTGATTGTTATATAACTCATTAACATTAATATAATGGACAATGAAAATTAAAATTTTTCCCATTTTATAGATATTTTTGAAGTAATGAAGGGGGTTTTTAACCCCAAACTAATTTATTGTTTTTTAGTCATTAACATTCTCAGAACCAAGTTCTATATCAAGATATTATGTTTTGGGAATTAAATTTCCACTATATGTCCATATTTTGAATTCCTACTAATATTATCCACATATATGAACCCAATTATGTGTTTTTTAGTTTAACCTTTATGTTTCTCAATTTTTATAAAAAAGGGTGTTTTATTGTCCACTTCTAAGTTGCTAGTTTTCAATGAGGATATTTTTAAATATTGAATCCTTGATTACCAAAATTAAAATTTCATAGAAATAATTTATTTAATGTGGGAAAAAACTAACAGACTTAAAATACAATTTAAAACAATACTATCATTGATAGATTTCTTAACACGCAACATCGACGTTTAATATCACTATGATACATAAAAAAAATTAAATTATTCAAATGGGATATTTATAAGTGATGTGTTAAATTGGATTGTATGAATAATAAAAACCAAATTATTAAAAAAATTAAATATTTTAAAATATGAAAATTTATTGATAAATATATATTAAAAAATAACTCATTTTTTAATAAAGTCATTTAATGCTAATAAATAATATTTCGTCCCAAATGGTTTTAATTTAATTTTACAAGAAAAAATTATAATTATTTTATAAAAAATTTTATAAATTATAATTCATTAAGTGAATATTATTTTTAAAATAATAGTATTAATTTTATATATATATATTTTTAATTTTTAATAATTTTCAAAATAGTTTTATTTTAAAGTTAATTATAAAAAATACTAATTTTTATACAACTATAATTAATTTTCATGAAGAGGCCTCATTATTTTTTTTTAAATTTATCATAATGTAAAATAAGAAACATTTAATTTGAAATAAAATAATTAATTTCATAGTAATAATAATTTTAGTTTATTATTATTAATGTTCATTTTAGTCTTTAAAACACATTTTTAAAAAATATTTTTATGAACATAATCTAATTTTATAAAAAATAATGATATAAATATGTATAAGTTAATGTTTTTAAAAACAATTTATATATTAAACAGTAAATAATATATATTAACATTATTTTAAATGTTTCTACAAGGCAAGTAATTGTTGTAAATTCAGTTTTATGTTTAAAGATGCATTATTCTAAAATAGGTTTTCATTGTAGTTGTGGATGTTATTTAAAATTAAATTAAACCACATAAATAAATTAAATATATTAATATTAATTAAAAATTAAGAATCATAATAATTAATATATTTTAGTAGTTTTACCTAATTTTATATCATAATTATCTATAAAAAAAGTAAACTGTTTTTACTACGGTTAAGGTCAAAATAGGATTATTAAGAATTTAGTCCAAGCGATATGAGTATTATTTCCCCATAAAAATTTCTAATTGATATACTTTGAAGATATTTACACATTATAGTATCAAAATTTTTAATTAAGAACCATTTTTTATTCTTTCACATGATTTTGATACCATATTATTTAAATTTGTTATAAAATTTCATGTGCATCCCTCCCCTCACACATTATACCGTACCAATTCTCCAGCCTTATTAAATGAATTTTTTCCTTATATTTCTGAAAATAACAGATTCAAAACCTTCATAGTTTTCTTAAATTCATCCTAGTTCTTATTTTATTATCCTAATACCAATATTTCATGGATTATGTTTTAATCCAATAGGATGTCTCTCAAAGAAGGGATATAAATATTAATTGAGCTCTTTCAATTTATTTTCTACTTCCACAAACTATAAAAATGTTTTATAAAAAAATATATATCTAGTATAATAAATATATTTATATTTTATTATTATGATTTTCAACCATTTCCCACCTCTTATCTATATAACTGGAGATGAATGTATCGATCATGTGTAAGTGTGGACTGTCGCCTCCACATAGGGATATATTTCACCTACATTAAAAACATTAATGTATGGTTATTATGATGTATTTAATGTTTATAAATTAGATTTAATACCTAATTATTATATTTTAATTATAATATATTATCTACCTTCTTACTATATCATCTGTTGAAAAATGATAATGTCACTCGTGTATATGTGTGGACTACCACCTTCACGAATTGATGAGATTTTTTTCAATTTAAACATAAAGTGGGCAGTAATAAGGAAATAATTAATAAATATATATAATATTAATGATATAATAATTATTCTATAAGCTTTATTTACCATTTTCAATTATTATTTTCCATCCATTGAAAAGTGGAAAACATCACTCATGCATATCTAATACCCATCATCTCCTTGAAGTTAACTAAATCATTATTCATCACGAGTTTAATTTTTTTTATTATATTTCATATAATGATTAAATATTATACTTATGAAATAAATAATATTCTATGGTGTTTGAAAATGTGATCATTGTACATGTACCAAGAATACTAAACCGAAACATATATGAAAAATGAAATTTATATCATCTAGAAACGAGGATTTTAAAAACTAATTTCTGATAAATATGAATTTAAATATAATAATTAGATATTATGTGATATTATAAGTGTGTAAATGGTTTGGTTATATAATTATTATATAAAAAAAATTTATACATAAGGTTAGAGTACTTATGAATTATGTCGGAAAAAAGTTAAGTGTTCTTCGTCTCCATTTTATATCGATGAGACATGTTTGATTTTACAAACTTATTTATGCCTTTGAGGTATGAAGAGTTAAAATTTTTAATTATATATAATTTATCCATCATTATTAATGGTACTGAAATTTATAATCTAAATTATTTCATCCATGTTTTTTTTTGATTTTATTTTTAGAAATGTTGTAATGGTTTTTCATATCACTTTTCTTTCCTTGAGGATTATGCCATATTTACAACCTGTTTTTTTGAGTAATGTATGTATATTATATGAACTTATGTTATGATTATAATCATAAAAATTATAGGTTTTTATTAATACATATATGTTTTTATGTTTTAGGTGGGATTGAATCAATGAATAAGAAAATTATAACTTTTTTATTTTACAATATAATTTCCTCCAAAATTGTTTATGATTAAATTTTATGATGATGAAATTATATGATAATTATCTCCAAATTATTGAATTCTATTAATTTTTTTTATTAATGGTAATTACATACTTTCATTTATTTTTTCTATCTTTAAATACGGATGATTCTAAAATAAGATTTTAAGGGAAGTATACATTATTTCTCTCTTCGTTAGAAAATATTTTCCTTCCATATCCAAATTTTATTTAAAAAAATATCTTGATTTTTTAAATTTTATCTCATATTTTTATGCGCGAATTTTACTAATTTTTAACATTTTATAAAAATATTAATGGCGTATTATTTTCATTTTTTGAAAGTGGTAGTTTTATATTTTTTTTAAAAAATATGAAATGAAACCTTATTTTTCAATACACTAGATGAATGAATTTTGCCTCTACTAATACCACTTTTTAATTTAAAGATACATTTATATTTTTTCATTGTTATTTTCAAATAATTTATTTTCCTTCTTATTTTTCAATTTTTTATAATTTAATGAAATGAGTGAAAAAGAAAAGGAAATTTTCCCCAAGAAATGATCTAGTAATATTTTTAATTTATTTTCATCTATAACAAAATCCTTCATTGTTTCGTATGGTTTAATGGGGATATGATCCTACCTAAACATATTATTTCACAATTTTAATTTTTTATGATTATGGTTGTAAAATTTTTATAAAAATAATTTTCTTTCCATTGGTTAAGATATAATTAAATAATAGTTTTTTATATGGTACTCATATGTGTAGATGATAATTATTTCATTTGTGAACTCAATAGAGCCCATGATGACATGTGGGTTCATTATAGCCCTCCAATGTGTTGAGAAATGATACAGAGTTTAGAAAAAAATATATGATGGACTTAGGAAACTCATAAGAGATGATAGGGTTGGGAAACTACTAAAATCGATGGAGATGAGAAACCCCTAAGATATAATAGAGTTAATAAAATATTATGAGTTGAAAAAGTTAGCTTGGTGGAATTTACTCCTAAATGATAATTTTAAATGATCAGATAAGAATTTCCATTAGATAACATTTTATACAATGATTTCCTTAAGGGATAACCTTGACATGAGATGTATCCTTATATTATTATATATAGGGAACAAACTTATTTAATATTCTTTTGATTTTCTCAAAAGGATCATGATTGATTACTGATGATTCCATAGACTAATGACTTATTTAAACTATTTTTATAGTGACTTATGTCATTATATGTGATAATTTATTATTAAATGATTTGTAGGAATATTTTATGTTATGATCATGTTCTAATTCCATTATGCTAATATATTTCACACTTATGATCCTTGATTGACATATCATATGTTTACCCTTACTAAGAATCTAGATCACAATTTTTTATGGTTCCTTTCCCCAAGATAGGAATAAATGTTTCAAGTATGATATGACTATAAATGGTGTTAGTTTAGAAGAACACAATGCTAAATGATGTAGATATTTTATGTACCAATTGTTTATGTATCCATGTATGAAAATACACCAATCCATTTGGGTGTTGGCATAGATAATAATGATATGTAATTTATATTCATATAATATGATGTAATATTTATGAATGAATGGTATGGGTATCAATAAGAATCATTATATTCACATCAATTTTTTGATTTTTTTATTATAATTCTTTAGTAAATTTATACTGTCAAATAAATGAAAAAAATGTTTGAAACTACCATAATTGATATAAGTTATTGTTGAGTTGTTACATCTACCACCACATATAGGGGATTCAATTATCACTGCATAATAAAATCACAAGGATAGATGATCTCGATGACTAAACCCCATAATAGGTCCCTTAAAATTATAAAACACATATATAACCATGTGATTATCACCACAACTACACCAAAGTGAACTACAACACCATATAAAAACATCTCATGGAAAAGGCAGAGATGAAAATATAAAGGAAAAGGGGATGAACTCACCTTATATAAAAAAATAAATGATCTTATAAATACAATTTTTATTAATTCATCCAATGGGGATCGTGGAAATTTTAATAATAACATCATATCCTTGATTTTTAGAAAATCATAAATGGATCTTTGATAAATTTAGGGGGACATTCATATTTATACCTATTTTAAATGAATCAATGTTATGAGATGATGTGTTATAAACATTTTTTGGCAATTTAGAAAGATTATTATTTTCATAGAATAATAAGTTGTCACTTGAATATGATTGATTAATAACCACAATATAATTTTAATTCGTCTAAAAAATAACCTGAATTGAAGTTGTATTAAACTTAATTATATAATTCAATATGATTCAATCGGATAATAGATGTACAATATCCCAAAACACCAATCTATAACATCACCTATGGTAGAAACACCATAACACTAGCTTATAGTTATTTTTTTCATGACACATGTGTCCTCACTATGAAACACACCGAGTAGAACCCTAGTAATCCACTCTAATACTCAACAACATGATAGAAAAGGTTCCCATTGGGGCCAGTTTCTAGAAAATTCATATTTTAAAATATCCATCCCACTAGAACCAAGACCATAACTACAATACCAAGAACTACCTCCCCTAGGGTACAATTATAGTTCTAATAGTTCTCAATTTCCTTTATAGACCCTATAATTCCTATAACACAAAAATCCTTAAGAATGAATTGGAAAATAAAGTCTGGGTCATTACATTTCCAATGGAGATAAATAAAAAATTACTAAAATTATTGTAAAACACATCTTAAATAATTTTTTGAAAAAAATATTGATTATATGGACAATTTTATTATCACAATGTAAAATGATTCAAAGGGTAAGTAATTTATCAAATCTGTTTGATTTATTAATGTTTTTTACTCTATTTATTTCATTCACAATCACTTATTCATTATTTATACATATAAATTAAACCCATTCAATATTTTATTTATTTTATTTTCCATTTCCTTTTTCAACAGATACAAATATCTTTATTTTTTAGATAAATTAACAGTAACCACAAATATTTTTGATAATTACAATTGTTTTTGAAAACATATCTTTTATTCTTCTTATATTTTTTCTTATTATCATTATTGACTATATCATTTTTAATTGTTATCTATAACCTTGTTCATAAAATATAATTTATTCCCTAATTCTTTTAAGTATAATGAATTTTATTCCTTCATATATATTTTTTAAGAAATTACAATGAAACATTGTTTCTTTTTATTGATTTCAGTCATGTTTACACATGATGTTTAATTGTTATCTATATTGGACATATTATTTTTATTATACAATGATATTATTATTTATGATAAATATTATATTACAATTTAATTCTTTGAGAAATGATTTATATCTCATGACATAATTATGCATGAACCATCTTATGTAATTTTTTGATAATGTTCTGGAAGGGCATGAGGAAATTTTTTTTTTCAATCCTAATATTATGACTTAGTATTAATCCTTGATTTATGATTATGATTTTTCAATATTATAATTTTACCATATTCCTTATCCCCTTAAACATATTCCTTTATTTTTATTATTATGATCTTATGATTATTAGGTGATAACAATAATTATGTTCAACCATATCCACAAATTGATTAATACCCCCACTTAATTTCTAATTTTCTCAACACTTAAAATGTTTTTTACTCACCCATTCAATTAGGTTTCTCCATAGGTGAACAAATTAATTAGTTTATTTATGAGTTATTATAGGAGGTAAATGAAAAATGGTTTAAATAAAGTCAAATATATTGTCTATGTTAATTTTGTAAAAATATTATTTTTATATATAAAAAATGTATCAATTTTGGTATGTGAAATTTAATTTATAGTAAATTAAAAAAGTACAAAATAATTGTTTCTGTATCATGTGGTTTCTTATATTCTATACATATTAAAACCACCTGTTTTTTTAGAAAACATATCATTATTCAATAAAAATGGTTTTTATATCAATATTTAGTTTAAAGGAAATTTTGCAGCAGTTACTAAAATTTGATAATCCATTATTCTATACATAAATAAACCAAATATAGTTTAATCAATAATATTGATAACTTCTTATCATTATTTTTCAATTCTGTATCATATAATTATTTAAAACAAATCTTTATTTTCATAACAATTTAGTATTGTAGTGAATATATTCATGATTTGGTAATCATTTTTCTGGAGAAGGGTATTATATTTGTAGAGAAAAAACCTCATAATGGATTATATAAAAATATATCATGATTCCAGAAAAATATTTTAGATTTACGAAGAAAATATATTCTAAATTTTTCAATAGATCAGTATTTCATCCATGTTTTTTTGATTTTTGTGGTAATTTGTAAAACCAGTCCCTAATTTAGGCCACTATAAAATATCCTATTGAAATATTTTATGAAATAAGGTTCAACATAGTGAAATTATTGATTAAAACTGGTTTTTTATACTCAATTTCTTAAAAATATTAAATATTAAATATTTATAATAATATAGTTTGACACTTATTTAGTGGATTTAAGGATCTTTAGTAAAATTTAGGAAGACCATACATTATTTATTTATCAAGTCGATTACTATTCTTCATGTTGTGTGTCACATTACGTGTTATATTATATAAGGAAAATGTTATGATTATTGGGATAAATCACTATAAATAATTTAGGATTAACTTCAAAAAATATTCAATATTTTTTATTATTAATAAATATTACATGATATATTATACATAACCCACTAATCACTAATGAATAATTACTCTTAAAAGTGTTAATGAATCCCAAAAAAACCAAGTGCAGATGTATTTTTACTATTATTAGATTAATTATTATTTTATAGTTATATTGAAATATCTCGAGAACTCAATTGTAAAGATTGAATTTTTAATTTGTAAAATGGTTTTTGGAGAATTAATTCACCCCCAGATTTAGTTTTCATTACTATCACATAGGTAATATATTATTTGGTAAGTATATGTCAAATCAATATATTTATTGTTTAAAATTTATTATATGAATCTTATAATTCATGTTTACTTTTTTATATAGAGGTGAATATTAAGATAAATAAGTGAAAAGAATAATTTGGAACTAGAAACTTCAGTATAAGGGGTGTATTGATTGAAATTTTACTTATTCCAATTTATTTTTATAATATTACAACTATAAAGAGAAATATAATTTTTTAAACATCAATATTATTATTTTTGAATGTAATCAAAGGTGGGGAAAAATTTCATCATAAATCTATAGAAGACCATGGTTCTTTGTATGAAAATTCATAAACCAATACATATTATTATAAATTTCAAATACATTTATTTATGTTTTTGATGTATAAGTGTGTTTTAATATAAAATAAATGAATCAATAGCCATAATAACTTTGGGTTGTTTTTTAGCTTATTCGACGTGATTTAAATATTGTATAAAATTATTAATTTTAATAGTGGGAGATGGGTTTGTAGAACTATATATACATATTTGTTCAAATATGCGATCTAACTGACTTATTTAACAAGTAATAGTGTGTTTTTGTTTTTTGGAAATTTAGATATCATTAATTCACGATTATTTATTATACAAGGGGATTCATTTAGTGAAAAATGAGAATATATAATTAATGAGCTATAAATTGATTGGCAGAATGATTGTATAATATAAATACTATAATTTCATCTCTAGAATTGAAACATTAATAAATAATCAGGTAGTAGATTAAAATTAATAAAAAAATGATAGTTTTTTTAAAGATTATTAATAATAAGTATAATATAAATTTTGAAATGAAAAATAATAATAAATGTGGTCAAAATAAAAATGAAATACCTATGAATTATCTATTTCTACAATACCATCACCTTACTTATCACAACTATCCAAAATAGTGTGAGTATGAGATTAATTATTTGGATAGAGGTTATAGTATTTTGTAAACTTCTAAATATATTTTTTATTCATTAATTATATTTCACAAGAATACTATGATTTTATTTCAACCACAGAAAATAAAATTGATTTGTGATTTAAGAATGGATGATTGGTAAAAGTAAAGCATAAATCAAAGATGTAATTCTAGAAAGAAATTAACTAGTGAAAAAAGTTGTTACAAATAAAAAAAGAGATGACGTTAGGTTAATATGATTTATTGAAATAAAAAATCAATAAAATTTAAAAACAAAAGAAGATAAGTAATAGTAATTACTAGGAATTTTTTAAAATTTAAAATATATTATTATTTTTTAAAATTCTTTTGGTTATTTATGAATTAGAGACTTGGAATTTTTGTTTTATAAATATTTTTTATTTTAATTATTAATTATAATTTTAAAATTTTAATCTTCCATTTCATTGATATGATTTATTTGAGTTTCAATAATGGAGAATATAATGTTTTATTCTGGGGGTATTTAGAACTTATTAATTATTAAAAAATAAAAATGTAATTAACATTAATTTTTTTAAAGTATAAGAACTATATGTGTTTGTTTGTTCATATGTATATATTTAATAACTAATTTTATCAATGTAAATATAATTTGAAAAAATAAAATATAATATTTTGTTAAAATTTATATATTTATTAACATATATATTCATATTAATATATTTAAAATTATTATATTTTTATTACAAATGATCAATATTTTGGAAGATCCTAACTAATATGGAAAAAATAGATGCATATATAGTATAATAAACCTCTATTAGAGAGGATAGATGATAATAATTATTTTCAACAAAACTCTTATTTATGAAGGTCTATAATAAGAATGTGATTATCATTTGTGTGAGAGATAATGTGATATATTAATTATAAAATAATCCTTTATAATGAAAATAATATCCTTGGGAATACCATGAATAGTTTTCCATTGTGATTTCGACAACTCCATTTTGACATCACTGAAGCTAATAAATATCCCATCATAGATTAAATTTATGATTCCCACTATTATCATGAAAATTTTGATAAGATATTATTTGGTGAACATTCTTTTCATTATATAGTAAATCCATAATTTTGGGGGTATGAAATAATATTGACAGTTTTATACTATGTGCGACTAGTCTCTAATTTCATGTAATCCTAGAATTGAATGATTATATAATGTTATCATAAAATAAATTTTTTAGTTCAGTGTTTATCATTCTCAAATGTTAGTAGTGATGGTCTTTCCTAGGTCCTAAAAATAGTTTCTATAATAAAGACATCCATTTCACTATTTCCTAATATAGGGAATCCCTTCCTTTTAAAAATAATAGTCACATTAAAATTTTACTCTTTAACAAAAATATTATCTCTTATCAATGTCCTTGATAGTGAAAGAGAAAGATATAAACTATTATCCAATGAGATTATTTAGCTTTATAACAAGACACTAGATCACCAACTTCTAAAGGGGATTGAGTGCCTTCGAAGAGAAAATAGTCTTTAGTCAATTATAATTGTCGAATCATATTGAGTAGGTGTTGGGTTTACAATAAATATATAAATAATATAAATTTATCAATTATAGAAATTTAAGAAGATATCACTAAAATGGCCATATTACTATATGTACTATTGGACATCATTTCATAGTTTATATACCAAGAGCTCTTATTTTAATCATCCTCTATTATGTAGAATAATTTTAAATTTCTTATGATAAATGAGGAGTTAAAATCAGAGTAATGTCTAGAAAAGAAAACAAGTATAGAGGTTTTCCTGTGAATATTAATAGTGAATTCAAGAATTATTCCTTTTTTAATTTCGGATACTTTCTTTAATATTTCCCTTGGATTTGGTTTTATTAAAACATTTGTTTAGACATAATTATTACTAAATACCATGTATTTACTTTCATTTTTAATCCATATCATCCAATGTAAGGATTTTTTTATATTGGGAAAATACCATGTAATTAACCATTAATTGACTAAGAACATTTCATATTGTATATTTTTTAAGAGGATCTCATAAAAATGTATATGTAAACACCATAATTATATTATAGATATATATATTATCTTAATGATAAGAAAACACACGAAATTATAGATATATCCTCACAATAGATAATTTTCTATAACTAGTGGTTATAACATTGATTCATTTACAAATTTCCTTGTTAATTAAAATTTGGGTAACTTATTTATAGATATAAATCAATGAAATAGTGAAATAGAACTATATAATAACAATAACTGTTTCAAATGATATAAGAAAATTAAATTAAAATTTATGTATTATCATTTTGAAATAAAAAACACATTTTCATGAGGTCAAATGTAAAATTATTAATCTATGAAAATAATGTGCATAATAATATTATGGTAATACTTTTAAAAACAATGTCCAAATGACTAACAAATTAATCCATTCCATATTTTATGACTATCAACTCATGACAAAATATGATATTCCATTTTCATCATATATATATTTTATTATATTTATCACCATAACCATTTGTTTAAATAGTTATTTATGAGAATAATAATGGACTTTTACCACAAAACATATTCATTTTATTATAATTTTTCTTATCTCACAGATAACCAAGATGAACTCTTCAATGATCAACAATATTAAATTTACTCAAATTCAGGATTGTTTAATTATAGAGATAAAATCATGTATGATTTAGAAAAGAATGATTCCCAATTTTTTTCATGGGAAGAACCAATTATTCTCTGAAGTATAATTTGTCAAATATTTTTTTGAAATTATGAATTAAAATAAAAAAAATTCATTATGGATCTTACCCCATAAAACCATATAGTACATCTCTTTAGGTACTTTATTTTATATGATTCATTTTAAAATAAATGGGACCATCCTACCAATAATGTAACCCCACCATCCCATTTGATCCACAAGTCTTGACCTACTAATTTACCAAAAAACATGTGGCATACTATATATTAACCCACCCACAGGATTAAATAGTCCCATATGAGACTAAATTATTACAACCTATACCAACATATATTCTTTTAATTGTCATTTTACCCACTAAAAATAATAGGAAACATTATAGGAGATTTCACATAATGAAACTATACCTTATAAAGAATTAAATACTATCAAAATTTAATTAAGTTAGCTTAATTTTTTTACCTCATTTTCTTGTGAATTATTAATTATTATTTTATGTTTCTTTTTAAGGGGTGTATAACTAAATGATAGTGTCATTTTGAGTGATAAATAGTAGATTAGATATTTTTTATGTAATTTTTGTTAGTTGAAGTTGTGATTTAATATCTGTACCAAATCTATGAGGCTGAGATATAGAGGATAGTGATACTAGGGGGGATATACATGATGTTTATGGTTGTTTTTTCTATTAAGTAAATGCATGGTTGGCCATTGGGGACTAGTTATGATATCTCTAGATATTACGATGTTGGTAGAGGTATGGTGATTAATTATTGGAAATTATAAGTGTAGGAGAGAGAGAAGTTGTGGATATGTGATGACACATGGAAATATGGGGTTGGTGATGCATCATTATGAGGTGATTCATAGGTAGATAATTGATTCCCAAAAATTGGTAGTCTTCGTGTGATTTCAGAGAAGGAAAATGATATATTATAGGCTAAACACAATTCAATGTTACAAACATAGGTGGGTGAATATCAGATAAATAAATATTTTAATAAAATTATTAAAATTAATGGAAATCATATATCTTATTTTTAGGAGCCATCATTAATCCCACACATGGAGGGTTAGGTAACAAATTAAATATATACATACACAAAACAATGAAAAGGTGAAATGTGAGGTGAAACCAAACATTTAATATGAATGAAAGTCATTCTCCTCATTGAAAGGTTATAGGGTCATACATTGAGTTCTTATATGATAAGGAAAGAAAGAAATAGATTATTGAGGGTGAAATTGATAGACCATTCCCACATTATATATATATGATATGAATATTATTGTTGTTAAGGTGGTGGTTTTTATTTTATATATTGTTTTTGTTGTTATTGTAGCTATTTTCGATGTAGTTGTTTGTTTTTTTATATTTTGAATACTAATAATAATAATAATAGTAATATAATTATTAATAATAGTAATAATAACCCAAATAATGATGCTAATAATAATATTAATTTTAATATTAGTAGTAAATTATGGTATGAATATTGAGATGGAAAACCAACCCATTGTACCATAAAATGAATTACAAAATAATTTTATGACTATAGAACATATTAAATTAAGAGATTACATAAAAAAATTAGTTAAATATTATGAACAATATTGTAAAATAAAAGATCAAAGTTCAAGAAATCCATTTTGATTTACTAATTTAGCATAATTAACATATGTATCCCCACGTTCATTAACATTAAATTTTTAAAATGACAAATTGGAGACTAAAACATTTTCTGATTTTAGGGTGGTTTAATTATTGATCAACTCCAAATTTCAATTCTTATTCACAAAAAATACTGTAACTCCAGTTTTTAAAAAATTAAAATTTTATTCGATTTGACATCATTCGTAACCCCCAATTGGTCCCAAAATTATGTTCCAACTAGTCATTATGACAATCAATATTTATATATTTCAATAAATTATACATTCAATTGAAAAGAATCTATAAGATAATCCACATTCATCTACATGTATTTATTTCAAACCCATATCTATTAAATATCAATAAATATCTGTATGAATAAGAACAAATAGGTAGCACTATAGTCCAAATACAATAATTCTAGAAATATTATAATTTTTCATTTTTCACATCCCATGGTTAATCATTAACTGAAAGCAAGGTTCTCCTATGTGAATAAATCCCTTTTATATTGATAATTTATATTCAAGTTTTTATTATCGTCTAGTTATATTATATTAAAAAATATATACAAACACTACATTGATTAAAATCCTTCCCTAAATCTATCCGTTAATTTTGCAAAGAATTTTTTAATGTCGTAATAATTCAAAAAATATCTTCTTCTAGTTCAAGAGTGTATCAACAGAAGTCATTGAAACAGTCAACAATATCCCTATAATGATATGAGAAGATGCATATTAACCAACCACCTATAGGCTCCCCTTTAAATTTCCATCTATATTGAACATCACAAATCCTTGTATTTGGGTATGTTTAATGACATTGATAATTACTTTTCCTATTTGTAAATTTCTATAATTCCTAATCTATTATATATGTTCTAGTCAATAATATATCTATCTACATGTCCATTTTAATTTGCATCACCCTATCAAATTCATTGATAGGGGTACATTATAACATTAATTATTGAAGTGTATTGTTTGAAGTGAATATATATATTTTTCCAATACAATATTTAATAGCGAGAATTTGCCACAAAAACCTAGAGAAAAGTTTCTAGCTTCCAAAGTACACCATCAATACTGGTAAAATTCTGACGATCCTGAAATATTATACTAATTATTTCCATCATATAAAATAGAATAGTGATAATATTCTAGATATATTTGGTATTGGTTCACTATTGTGACATATGTTCTTTAACTATAATGGTCAACCTTCCAAAAACATAGAGGGAGAATATTTTATATCTAAAATATTTTTGTAATTCAAATATTAGGAAACTTATATGAAAATAGGTTCATATGAGACAGAATATATATATATATATATATATATATATATTGATATATAACTTATGGTAGTTTTAATTCCAATCCATATCAAGATTAGTCCTTACAGTACTTAAAAGCTATTGCAGCTTTCTATTGAGTGATTCTGTCCAAATAGTATACCATATTAGAATATCTTTAATTGTAATAAATTAGTATTTATGAATGTAATATTTAATAATAGTATTAAATTATTTAATTTATTTCACTAGATAATCCATTATAGAAATATAATTATTAGTAATATTGGGGTGACTGCCAATCAGACTACCTATGGGAAATTCAATATTGTTTTCATTCTAAACATGATGTTAACATCCCTTATCCCATACCATCTATAGTGAATAATGAATCTTGGGTATATTAAAAACTATAATTTTTATACATAATTATCACATAAATTTAGATGAATATTCCATACAAAACATTACGAACCATTCCATAACTATGAAGGTTTAATGTATTTGGAGACTAGATACATAAACATCCTATTTATTTACATTTTTCATCATCTCTCAAAAAGATAATCTCCCTATTTACCATTCTTAGAATACCCAATATAAAACCATTTTTCATAACCATGGGAAATGAAACTTAATATAGGGTGAGGTTAGATGCTCAGTAAAGGTAATCATGTGTGATATCGATCAATGGTCATACAAAAGCATAAGATAATCACAAGGGCATGTTATAATAACAATAATTTTCTAATTTAATACCTAATATTTCAATGATCCTAAACATGATTCATGGTATAAAACATTATTTTACAAATAAAAATTAATATTAAGTGTTATAAGACATCCTAAATTAATCATGAAACATAATTTAATACCCTAACCATGTCACAAATGTGTGCCACCATTATAGGTATATAAAAAATTTCTTATGAAAGTGTTAACTAAAAATAATGTAAAATAATAATGGATTAGAAAAAAATAATTCTTATCTATATCATGAAAGATAAATAATCCTGACCTAATTCCCATATTGGATTAGGAAGCATCAACTACTTCCTATTGTTGATCAGACATCCATACGTGTTTCCCAAAGTTGTCTAAGAACATCATCTTTTTCCCATAATTATCGTTAGAGATATAAAGCGTATCAAAATTCATTAGAGGCCTATATATAAATTCATTCCCACATATCACATATTTAAAAACACACATATATATATATATATATCCCATAAGGTCATAAAACAATCATATTGTTATCATATCATAATCTATTAAAAACAAATTATTTTCATAAACATTTAATAATATCATAAAACACAGAAAGTATAAGGGTTTCATAAAACTCTCATCATCATAATAATAAACCATCTATAGAATGAATAAGTATAGTATCATTATGTTATATTCCCCATAAATCATACTTAACAACAAATGATATTATCATAGATAAAAATTACAATAAATATCTGTTGAATATTTCATGAGGAAAATACTATTTTTATTTTGAAATCTTTTCATCAAAATACAAATATATATAAAATATGAAGGAAATTTTTTTATTGAAAATAATCATGTAATATTATAATTATTTTTAATGACATTTAGTGATCAGGATTTCGTGAAATTTTGTTCATTTCATGAATGTTAAAATAGGGATTCTAGTCTAAATTTTGATAATAAGTATCATATTCAAAAAATGAATTACATATTCCATTGATTTTTTTAAATAATAATTTGATAAAAAATAATTTTATGAATTATTGGAGAATAATCCTGAAAAACGTATTACAAAATGTTTATAAAAAATGGACATGGATGAAAAATATGTCTGACCAAATAATAAAATATACTCGATTTACAATAAAAACATTCTTTTGATACCTTGAGAACATAATTTATGGCATATTAATGGAAATTTTTTTTCCTATTTATATATATATATATCTAGAGGTGAATAAAATTTAGATGGATATATTATATAAGGATCTTATAATATTATTAATGGAAATTCAAGAATAAACAATCTAGGATAAAATGAGGTTGATACGTAAATCCCTTACCTAAAATATTATATATCATCATATGGGTTCAATACTCTATTATGATATTTATAAATTTAATTTAAGTGAATTATATAACCATAATCTTATATATCATAACATATATTATTTACTTGTAAAATAATATCACACTTCTATTAATAATTTCTTATCAAAGTCATTATTCTGTGTGATGACTACTTCATTTTTCATACACATTTTGGATCCAAATTCCTGGTTTATATAATGTAATCGTGCATCCAAATTTGATATAAAGGTAATAATCACATGAGTATTATAAATTTACATTCAATTTACTTTTATAACTAATTAAAAATAGTGGTGAGGAGAAATGAATTACATCACATCGCAGAGATGGTATTCTGTACGCAGGCATGAGTCATGTTTCAATTTTTAGATGGTTAAAATAACATAAAGTTTAGTAAAAATTATTGAATATATAATTTTTAATATATCATATATCTCTTATAAATTAATTACATTTATCTTTATAACCATACATGTAAAATAGAAGTGAAAATGAAATCACATCGCTTCATAGATGCGGTAGCCCTCATGTATGCACATGTGACATTATAACTTTCCACCAGATGGGAAATATTTTGATAATGGTTGTTATATAACCATAATAAAAATTCAGTAAATATAATATAATATAATTAATTATTTTATATTACATCCCAATGATTTATATGTGGTATAAGACGAAAAGAACTGAAAACACTCAATTTAAGAGTTATAACCCTTTGTTGAGAAACCACTTTTGGATTACACATTAATCTATGAATTGATGGTATTTGGTAAAAAATGATCTATAATGAGTTTAAGTATTTTAATAATGAATTATAGTAGTCATTTTTTGATATAGATGTCTCAAATGTTGTTAGTAAGATAGGAGAAGAGGATCCCTTTTAGAAGAGAGGGGAGGAGAACTTTTGGAATTAAATAAAGTATTAAAAAATATAAATTATTTTTTTGAACAATGGAAAAATCATATAATTAGAATACAAGATAAGGATGAGTCAAAATACACTCATCCAAAAAAATCACACATTTTGGTTAGGTTTTCACTCTTATCGCATAGTTTTAACTCTCTATTACCACTATTGAGAATTACTATGATATCAATGTTTTTACTCTTTATGGGTAAAAAAATTAACTATAAAAATAAAATTAACTAATAAATATCCCATGGTTAATATATTAAATAAAATTTCATTTTCATTTTTTTGGATGTGATTTTTATTAATTTCATTTTATTTTATAACATATATATTTTTTAAATATCATTAATGTCATTTTTTAAAATACACAAAATAGTACAAAACAATTTTTGTATATATATTTTAAAATGGTTTCAAAATTACATTGAATTGAATATAAGGACTATATAATCTGAATAAAAATATTCAAATATATTTTATAGGTTTAGATATTATTTTAATCCTTATTTTATACATAACCCCATTGTTAAGCAATTATAACCATATGAGTGAAAATTAATTTTTCAATATTAAAAGATTATAATTGAACATTGAAGGTAAAAATTAGATAATAAATTGTAAAAGTATCACATTTAGACCATATCTAATCCTTATTTTCTTCTATAATATTTTTTTTTTAAAAAAATTAATAAAATATATTATTCATTAATTACGAATACAGAAATTTTAGGAACTATTATCAAAATTGGACACTGAAAAAACATGAATTGAAAATTTAATATAATAAAGTTCACTATAAATAATATGTTATATTGATATATAAAATTTTTTGGACGATAAAAATCACTGAAAAAATATTAATTTTAGTGTTTATGAAATAATTTACCTCTTTTTTCTACTGCTTGCACAAGCACTATGTCAAAATTGCCTATGAATTTAAGGTAAATATTTCATTTTATGGATTAGTAATAAATTAATTTTATATAAAAATTATTTTTTGTTTCATATTACCATTTATAAATGAATATATTTTGTATCTATTCATTTTAAAAAATATTATAAATATTAAAAGAAATATATTGTCATTTTTCACTATACCCTATTCATAAAAAAATATAAAATTAAATATCAATGATAAATGTCCAATAAAGGCATATTTTAAAATTTTGGATGGATATAGATAATTAATACTTGTAAAATTAAATTAATGTATTTATTTTAATGAATTTTTATCCATACCATATTAGTTTTTTCCCAAATTAACCAATTTTATCTTTACCATAGTAAAAAAAATTAATATGGTCACTATTCATGATGACCATAAATTAATGGTAGATATTTAAAAATAATAAAACTCAGGGTTCAAAATATGGAGTCAATTTTTAGGATAAAATTTCATGAAGTTTTAAAAATTAATTTAAGATAAAAACAAAAGACACATTGAAAAATAGTTTTTTGAGAACATTTTTAAGTATAAATATGTTTTATAACAATTTCAATAATAAAAATGACTCGAATGTATATAATTTGTTTATTAATAATATTTAATTAGTAATTATTTGTTCAAAACATTACCTAATGAAATTTAACTATGTTAACTCTTGAAATAAAAATTTCATTTTCAGTAAAAATCATTATTTTAAATTCTTCCCCAAAAAAGATATGATTTTAGAAATTTACAAAATTTTCAATGTAAGACAATTTTGATATTATGATTTCTAATATTATATTACTTTTATCAAATATTATTTATAAATGTTTTATTATTTAATTATATTATTCACACGAAAAAATCAATAAGACATATTTTTAAAGAAAATGTATTTTAAAGAAAAAATTGACTTTACTAAAAACAATTGTTTGCAAATTTAAATATTACTAATAACCAAATTTTAATTGAGTATATGTTTTTTGAAAATATTTAATAATTTTTTACTTTTTTACACATTTTTTTATTAAATAGATATGATTTTACTATTATGAAATAATACTCTTTTAAATTTTGATTAAGATCGGTGTATATTACTGTATATTCTATCAAACATAGTGTTTTTTATAATATAAAATATTTAAATTTTCCCTATTTGATAAATTGAATCCTCAAATTTTGAACTTATTCTTGGTAATCAAGGGTTTTATATTTTAAAATTCCACCATTATAAACTCGCAATGTAACATGGGTTAATAAAACATCCTCTTAAGAATAGTGAACGTGAATACAAAGTTCCTGATGAATATAACATAACTAGGTTTCATAGTAAGAGGGAATTGGTGAGAAAAAAAATGTGGGCATAGAGAAAAAAATTAATTTCCAATTAATGACGCTGAGTGATAGATAACATTGATCAAATGAAATTAAATTATCATGATACTATTAATTACTATAACACTGTAAATCAACGAGGCATTAAAAATATCATTGATTCATAAAAAATTAATGTAACAAGATAATATTTAGGTTTTATGATCATTTTTCTAGATATGAGGAATTTATTTACCATGTTGATTACAAACATAAGAAAATGTACTTACTTTTTAATGTGTAATTTTATAAAATATTCAATTCCCATAATATTTCCAACCTTTTATCTAAACGATGAGTATTCAAGAATATTTTTTCATGAATGGAGCAGAAAAATAAACTTTTAAATTGTCACATATTATATAGAAGGGAAAATTATATTCAACATGTCTTTAAATATTAACCAAAACATAAATTGTTAGAAAAATTTAATATAATATCCAAAATGTATAAACCATCAAATCAATAAATAACACATTTATCATTAATGATTTCAAAAATAAAACTAATGGGTTAGCTAATATTATTTCATAAATAAATAACCGTATATCCTAAATAACTAGAATAACCTCAGTATTAGATTAAATTTTAATCTCAATGTTTATGTCACATATTTCATGTTACATCTCTAAAAATGTATAATATTCTTAAAAAATAACCCTTCATATTAAATCCAAGAGTATCATATAACTCAACCTAAAAAAAATTCTTCAATTATATCATTTATCTCATTAAAATTCCCTCACCTAAATCCTTTAAATGGGTATTTGTACCTTTCAACTTGTTATTATCCTTTTACATAAAAACTCTTGATGGTATCCATAACTCTTATGTTAACCTCACATCAAAACATATATACTTCGACAAATAAAAAAATTATTACTTTGTTAAAATCACTCACTATTGAATGTTTTCCATAAATATAAAAAATGCCATAAAATTTATCAGGGTTGAACTAAATATATTTTTTATTAAATCACTTACTAATTACAGGGTTACCAATACTATCCCATTAACTTCCTCAATTTTAATCATCTTGTTATCCCAATTAAATATTATTACTATATCACTAAATAGCTTTTCTTTCTTCTCAGCACAATTCAAAATATATTTTCATAACATTAAAGAAAAAAAATTATGGGGAAATAATCAGATGTCTCATATTATCTATATATATATATATATATTTGTGTGTAACAGCACTAACATTACACTTATAAAATATAAATCATTAATCACAACACATAAAGAGTTAAATAATTTATAGTCAATTATTGACATAAAATAAGTCTTTAATTGGTCTAGGAGTTAAATCTTAGATTATTAGATTGGCTTAGATAATTAACATATTACCCACATATAATACAATGAAATATAAATTAAACCAAAGGCTGAGCATCATTTACCTCTATCAAATATTTCATTTTCTATAGTAATTACATTCTTCCATTATTTTTCTTATGTAAAAAAATATTATTCTTCTTATGAGATATTTCCTAGACAACATTGTTCCATGTACTCAACATGTAGGAAGATAAATCTTCTGCCCTCAAGGGTCACCATGAAACTCAATAATTATCTTATTATGTGTGTCCAGAATCTCACCCTTGTTGATTTTTTCTATAATATAATAGGATATCAGGTTAGGTAGAATCAAATAGTTTCATAATAACTATCCCATTTCATTTGGTTTCACCAGAGGAAAATCACTCCCCTATCAATCATATTCTATGTTAGCACGATCTATCCTAGTACCATTAAATCACTAAAACCAAAATTACGTGTGAGACACATTATTCATAGTGAGGAAACATTTAATTATGAAAAATCATTACTACGGTTCATAAACAATGAATCTATCTTTTAAATATACGATACAATAGGTTTAACCTAGGATATGAATTTCAAACATATATTAAAATCATTCATGATGTTTTATAAGGAAAATGTGAGTTTCCCTAATAAAATCCTTCAGGACTGTCAAATTATGTTCACAATACGAGTACACTAACCATGAACTAGAATGATGGTAGAGAAATACATGACCAAAACTTTTCATGATTATTACCCCTAGATTCATATGGGTCAAAATCAAATCCACTTATAGTTTCTAGTAATGTTTTTATTATATGGACCACCAAATAATCATTATTATAGAAAAACAATATGTTGTCGACCTATAGAGATTCTTACCAATAGGGTTTTCACCAAAATTCACTAATTATAATCCCCAATTAATAACAAAAACAGACTCTGATACCAACTATATCAACCTATAAATTTTATATATAAATATCACAACATTTTAGATATATAGTAAATGCATAATATTACAATCTATTATTGAACCATAATGTATTAATGTATTTTGATGGTAGATACATAAAAATATAATTTAGGTACATTCTTAAGAATATCTCATTATGTTCTTCTCACTTTGAACCCTTATTGAGATACAATAATAAAAACCATTCAATGTAACTTAGGAAAATGAAACATTAGAAATGGAGATCTCATATACTCAGTAAGGATAAAAATGGGAGATATAAATGGGTTATCATTTAATTAATATGATAAGAATAAGGGTATAAGATCATGACCATAGATTAAAAATTTCACACCAAAAATATCCATGATCATTAGCATGAGTCATGCAATAAATAATTATCATTTCAAAATACAATTATAATGTGAGTTAGAAAACAGAATTAATCAATCAGGAACTATATGTTTATATCCTAATCATGTCATAAAATTGTGGTACTATCATAGTAATAGATACCATTTCATATATACTGTTTAACTACCAAGACCATGAAATCATAGTTGACCAGCAATCAACACATATTTCCCATGTCTAAATGGACCATGAATCATAACCTATTTCTAGTATTTTTCCATGAATAATTACTTGATTCCAATAGTGGATGAGGAATCCCTACATGTTTTATATAGTGGATAAATCACATCAACATGTATCCCAATAATATATGATGAGATATAGAACATTTGAAAATGAATTTTAGGGCTATATAAATCTAGTCCCACCAATAAAAAATTAAATCCCATATATTTGTGTGCTAAAACGTCATAAAACATTCATATTATTCTTATATCATATCTTATGGAAATTAAATTGGTTTTATAAACATTTCATAAAATAATAACCCATGAATAATTGTTGTGTTTCATAAAAATATCATAATAATAATAAACCATCTAGATAAAGGATAAGGATAATTTCATTTTTTCATATCCCTATTAAGCCATAATTAACATTGAAGGATTTTATTATAGATGTAAATTTCCTTAAAATATTATCAAAATATTTATTCAGAAAAAAAACCTTTTCGTTTTGGAGAAATTTCATGAAAATAAAAATATTTATATAATAAAAAAATATTTGAATGGTTACATGGAGTTTTGTAAAGTATGGTTAATAATTTGGAGTGGTTATGATGTGTTTAAACTCTATTTATTCTATAAATGTTAAGATAAATATTCAATTATCACATTAGGTAAAAAGTACTTTATTTAGAAAATGAATGAAATATTACATTAATTTTTTTTTGAAATTATAACATTGATAAAAAATAATTCTATGATTATATAATAATAAGACATTATTAAACTAATAATGAAAACCATGACATGTAAGTAAAACATTCCTTCCAAAAGAGTAAAACATAGTAGGTTTTTAAAAAACATTCTTTCAGCATCATGATAACTAAAAGTATGGAAAATTAAAGTAAACATGTATTATCAAAAAATAAATAAGGGATAAGAAAAATAATATGGATTTATCATATAAGTATCATATAATTTACTCAATTTAATTTAAGAATAAACTGCATCGAACTAAATGGGATTGAGACATAAATCTATTTCCTCAAATATAATCTATCTTCATACATATTCAATCATATTGTAAAATAAATATATATTTATTATTCATGTTTTATATAATGATACTCATATATATAGTTATTAAATGTTGTTTTTAGTTATAAAATATTATCTCCAATTTATTAGCAATTGGTTATTAAAATCACTATTTTGGGTGATAAATGCTTCATTTTTTTTGTAAATTTTTGTTCATAAAACATGAACAATATTCTTTGATTATGTTTCTAAAATATATTTAATGTTATTTATTTTATTATTATCATATTTAATAATAATAAATTTTTTATAAATATTCATATAATGTGTGGATGAATAATGAATTACATCACATCATGGATATTTTACTCTCTATGTATACACGAGTAATATTTTTATTTTTTAATGGATAGAATGAAATAAAGGAGAATTATAATTCATAATTAAATAATAATTAATATAAAATATATATCATATATATTCATTAAATTCATAATTATTACTATCCATGTAAAATGGATGTAAAAAATGAATCACACCTCTTTATAGAGGTGGTATTCCACATGTATGCACGAGCAATGATATCATTTTCCAACGGATGGGAAAAAGATGGATAATGGTTGTTCCATAATACAAACACCAAATTAAGATATATAACATTATTTTAGTAGCCATTTTTTTCTTAAACCTTAATCATTGATGGGATAGAATTTTTGAAAAACCAAAAGATATAAAATAAGGTATTTGAATATTTTATAGTGTTATAGAATTAAATTTTTGATCAATATGGTTCAAAATAAGTGATTAATATAGGATAATATTTTTGCTTTTATATGTGTGATGATAGGTACTCTTGGAATTTCTTAAGGTGCTAAACTAACCTAAATTAATTTTCCTAGAAAAAAGGGATAAAATTTACATAATCAATGTATATGATTATTATGATTTATTATAATCACATAAAAAATATGGAAATGTTTTTCTTATTTTTTCAACCTTATTTATTTGTTTTAAGTATTCATTATCCATTCTCTAAATTGTCGTCATATCAATGTTCTTTACTCTTTAAGGATCAGGAATGTTACCATAAAATATTGACTAATACATAGTCCATAAAAAAACATTTAAAACCATTTCCCATTCACATGGATGTATAATTTTTTATTTTAAATCATTTTATAAAATATCATTTATTAAAAGATATCACTAAAGTCATTTTTCAAAATACATGAAATAAATTAATTAAATATGTGTCTAACTCATGTAAAATGTTTCCAAAAATATGAGTATTAGAATATAAAGAGAATATGGTATTAATATAGTCATAAAATAAAATTTTTATATTTTTATATATCATGTTAGAACATATCATTTGGTATAACCCCTTGGTCATCCAATTTTAATCATAATCGCGATAATAAAAATGTTAATATTAAAGGGTTATAATTTTACCTATAAGTTTAAAATTTGGAATAAATGGAAATGTGATGATATTTATGACCATAAATCAACCTAATTTTACCATTTCAATAATTTTTATTCTTTTAAAGTTATTAAATAAAATTTATTTAACATAAAATACTATTAATGTCATTTTATATAGCATTCATAAAATATGATGATGAAAAAAACAAGAGAGAAATGGAATATAAATATAATCTATTTCATCATCTATAAAAAGTTTTATTTATCTATAAAATTATTTGGATATTATAATTCATCCAAAAAATATTAGTTTTGAGTTTTAAAACCATTTACCTAATTTTGCTAGCGCTTGCACAAGGACTGTGTTGGTGTTTCCTAAGAGATTAAGGTCATTATTCCAAAATAAATAATTAGGAATAAATAAAATGGGAAAAAATATATATTTTATATATTCATTTATAACCAAAAAATATTTTTTTATCCATTTCAAAAGTTATTATAAATATTAAAATCGAGAGTGATATTTTCAACATTATCCTTTACTTAAAATATTTTTGATGTAAAAAAAATTAAATAGAAAAGGTATATATTAATTTATTTATGCATATGGATGGAATAGAAACATAAAACCAAATTAAGAAATGTTTTTTAAATGATTTTAATCCTAATAACATTATTTTTAGCTCCAATTAACCCATTTTATCTTTACTGTGGGAAAAAAATTTATTGTGGTTACTATTCATAATGATATAAAATAAATTGGGAATATTTGAGTAATTTTAACCAAATGATTAAAATAAATTAATTATTTTTTAATGATTTAATTTATAAAATAGGAAGAATATAATTTAATATAAAAATAAACAATTCAAGGAAAAAAATATTTTAGAAAAAAATATTTTTTATTTTTATAATGTTTTTATAAAAAATTAAAATAAAAAATTTAATCCAATATGTATAATTAAATTATTAAAGATATAATATATCTAAAATTACTTGTAAAACATTATTAAAAAAATATTTCTTTTTGAGTTCATCAAAAAACAATAATGTTGTCAATAAAAATTTGTATTTTGTCCCTATTCACTAGAAAATTATTATTTTTCCAAACAAATCCCCAAATTTTACCCCAATATAATATTGATATAATGCTATAAAAAATGATATTATTTTTATGAAATATAATTTATATTTTTTATATAATATAATTTTAATATTCTTGGATAAAAAATAATAAAAACCACTGTTATAGATAACATATTTTAGAGAATAAGATGAAATTACTAAAAAAATTGATTTCTTATTTCATAATAAATATTCAATAAATTTTTATTGATTATGAAATTAATATAATTTATTAATAATTTGGTTAATTCTATCTAGAGCCTCGAATTTAGGGGCATTTTCATACTGGTCATAATATAATACTATTTTATGTGTTGTTTAGGATTGGGGTAAGAAGTTGTATTCACTATCGAACAAAGTGTTATTTTAAAATTTAATGTATTAAAGGGTATGATTCTATTTTATATATTTAGATTCAATAATAAATATGATGCAAATATAAATCATTCTGCCTTATATGAAACATTTAATTAAAAAATATGATTTTTTGGATTTTTCATTAAAAATATGCAACACATAGTGAACATGAAGATACTTGTTGAAGTTCTCATGATTATATATACCCAAACCCCATACCTTTATGTGTATATAAGATTTATTCCAATAGGTACACAAAATACTTCTCACATAAAAACACCATGTATAGAAAATATCCTTGAAATATGTATTATGTCTCTCATACAGATCATTTATAAATTTATATAGCATAGTGTGTGAAAAAACATAGTGAAACTCACTTCCTTGGGATAGAAAATACTTTTATATATTGAAATGGATTTTCATTTCTTTTTGAAAATATTTACATTAATATAGGGAAAAAATAGAACAAGTTATTATCCTTGGTTTCTTATACAACATAGGAACCCTTAAATTCTTAAAAGGAAGTTAAAAAATTTTGATACCATAATTTTTGAGATTAAATTTATTCATAGAATTTGGAATTTTATATTAAAACTAAATAAATATATTATCACGAATTATACATCTTATATAAACCTCTTACTTTATTATAATATTATTGTTAATATTTATATATTATTTTTATGCCATAGAAGAAAAAAAATATTATCATCTAGACATACTCAGTGAGTTAGTGATTCCATATACCTTTAATCTTTTAAAACCTTAATATTCCATTAAATTATCATATTGATAATCTATATACTGATATAATAATCTTAAATATTTAATTTTATAGTGGAATGAGGATCCCGTTTCGTAACAATTTGATTACATGAGATTTAACCCCGGGAAATCCATTTAGAAGCATATAATTCCATGTTGAAGAAAAAAGTGATCTCACTTAATTAATGTATCTATCATAGAATACTAGAAAGCATAGAAAAATTTAATATAATTTCATAATTTAGGGAATAAAATGGTTTATTTATATACTAATTGAAAATAATTTTACCAGACATGGCGATTTTCTTATGTACAAAGACACACTCTGTTGTAGTGATGAGACAATCCTGGATTCACTTTAAATTTATGAAACCAAATATATTCTATGATATAATTTTGATACACCATAATGATAGTCTGTTTGAATGAATGTTGTTTATAATTTTTAAAATCCTGTTGGAAAGACTCACAGGTTGTAAATGATTAATATGAAAAGAATTTAAATCTATGGGTATAATAATTACAATAAGAAATATTTAACCCATAGAAGGGATATAATATATAATAATTCATTAATAAATAATTCCTTATCATGGTGAATTATTTATTAAAATTATTGGAATAAGATGTTAGTAAAACAAGCAGTCCATGTGGAACAGTTATATTTGATTCCAAAAGTTGTATTATTTCTCACAAGAGAAGAAGGTGTTCATACAAGTAATTTATTATCATGATAATTATTGGAATATGGGATAATAACTTAAAACATTTATATATTAATTCATATTAGATGATTATTCATTTCTTTTTAGTAAGAGTGATTATGTTCAATAATATCGCTTCTTCGACTAACAAAGCCTTCTTCAAACAATGATCGAGATATGTGGTTTTAAACTATAATAACTATCAAAATATCATTTCCAAAGGATTTATTTTTCTCACATTATTTAATCCATATTACTCTAAATAAATCATTCTATATCTAATATGTGTTTCTTAATAGAATTTTTAATTTTTAGATATATATGATTCCCTCTGAAAGACAATTTTATTTCTGTTTTTTCTAGAGATTTCATATTATTATTTGAATAAGACTCTCATCAAAATATTTATATTATCATCTATATTCACTAATTAATCTTTAGTCCAAGCACTATGTCTTATCTTGAGTTCTTTAAAATTCATCTCACAGGAAATGAGTCACTATATCACCTCATATATTTCCACACTTCCTCTACCATGGTCCTGTAATCAAATTTCTTCACCCCATGAGTCATTAAATCAAAATTCTAGTGGATTTTAATCCTTCCTATAAAATATATTAATTAAAATTATTTTATGATATTATTTTTACCATGGAATAAAAATAATGATAACATAATTACAACAATCCCGAATAAAGAAATCAAAAAATGATTCATCATGTTTACAATATAAAATTACTGTTTTATGTTTTCAATACAATTTTTATTTATCCCATATAAGTTTAAAATTATATATTTAATTATTAACAAATTCATTTAATCTAATAATAGAAATAGTGAGGTGGTAGGATCATGTAACACCCCAAGCTTTTATAGTATACTTCTCTTTAAATAATAAAATAACTTGGGTTGTACGCAACTTCATGTTCTAACACTCCACGACCAATCAAACTAGCCATTATGAGTGATAATACCCACTTTTATAAATTTTATAAATTTTATTTTGAAAATGTACATCATTTTTGGATTTTAATATATCAAAATTAGCTTATAGTAAATTTTGGGTTTTTTTATAAAAACATTCAATTTTTGATGAATAGTTAACAATATTGCATTATTGTTTTAAACCAAAATTTATTTAAATAATTAATTATTTTATTTACATTTATATTATGTAACAAATATGTACATAATACCTATATAGGTTCATTATAATTCATTGGATTCATTTTATAATAATATTAGACATATAAAATTTTACTGACATTTTTACCGTCTTTTACCCACATTCTAGGTGCATTTGCAAATTTGCATAAAACACAATTTTACCACTTCTGTGAGATGAATTTCAAAAATATGAGAGGCATAGTTGACATCAGTATATAAAAGGTGGTTCAATAAGATGAAAATAAATTTTGGTGAATACAAAATTTTGACTTTTATTTACCACGGTTAAAACTAAATAAGGTAATTAAAGGTAAAAATTATATTATAATAACCTTAAAAAATGTCCTAATTCTATTGGATAAGTGTATTTCGACCAATATGAACCTTAGGAATAATATATTATCATTTTATTCCACTTATATTAGATTAATACATTTATAATTATTTTACCAAAAAAAGAATTAAAAGTGTTAAATTCAAAGTTTAATAACAAAAACATTTTTAATATAAGGTTATACTGAATATAAATTAGAATATTAATATTAATAAGAAATATAAAATGATTTCCTACATAATGGTATTTTATTTTTAAATTACAGAAATTAAATAATTAAATTTATTTATGACAAAATGATGATGCCGTAATTACATTATTAATGAACGAATAACATAATTGATATTATAAATATCCAAATAAAGTTAAATTGAGACTTCTGATGAAATATATTAATTTTATATTTTAATATAACATGTTAGGGTTTATTAAATAATTTTTTTTCGAAGTGATACAGTTTTTATGACTTGCACAAAAACAAAATACCAAATAGTGTCAAAACTGACATTAATGTGTTTTCAAAACAAATACAATATTATTAATTGATATAATATTCCTAAAAATATATGTTCTGTACAAAATACTTATAAAAGGATAGATATATCAATAATTAACCACTTGGGGTTCTCTTGGATTTTTATTGTAATTTTATTAACCATTTATTATAATAATAAATGAATACTTCGTTAAAAATAACATATTTAACTAAGAGTTAAATCTAAATTATTAGGTTAATAAGGTGACATAAACCTAGATAAATCCTATTGGATGAGCGGTTTTCGACCCATACCCATCTTATCCTCGAAAAAAAATCATTATGTAGACATTATTTACCAAATTATATTATATAATAAAATTATATTTCAAACCATTCCTAATGTGACCCTCACCTCTCTTATAAAAGGGTACATCCCCTCCACTCTATATCACACCTCCAAATCAAATTGTCTCAGCCAAAACCTACTCAAATATCCTCCCAACTACAATAAATTTGACTTAGGGGCATTACATTGATCATACATCTATGTTATGGGGCCATTTTGATCAAATCAAAAGGAAACACCTAGAGAAGAGGTAATAATTTCACCACCTCTTTAAATGTTCTTTTCTTCTCCCACATCATCATTCTTTGTTTTTCCAATACCAAAATATTAACTACAGTAACATATACATAGTGTGATGTTATTATAAATATGGTACAACCATATTAATTATTCTATATATCCTATGAAAGACAAGTCACCATGCGTACGTACATACGGCTTACGGTCTCCACGTCGTGGTTTAATTTGTTATACAGACACTTCATTATTTGGATTGGTATAATAATGAGTATAACTGATGAAAATAAAAAATATAACAAGTTTATGATTCTGTATATATGATATTACATCAAACTACATATGATTTCACCATCAATAGAATGATATTGTCACTCGTGTGTATGTATGAATTACCGTCTCTATGAATGAGATGAAATCAATTCCTCGTCATATCCATTGATGAATAATTTTTATTTTTTGATTAAAAATATTGTTTAAGAACTAAATATCATTATTTATATGAATCAAATACATCCTATCCCCAAAAATGGCTTACATATCCAAGCATAAAAACGAAAATGAATCAGTTGACACTCGAAACGATGAAACTATTGAAATATTATTAACAAAACAATATTAGTTGATCATATATGATATCATATTTATGTATGCAGTTTTTTATAATATAAAACATTTATTTAACTATTATATTGGTGTTTAATGTACCCTATATCAATGATATGTACAAGGTAAGGGTTAATACTACAATATCTATATTATCTGAGGTTTTTTATACGTGAGGATCTATTGGGACCTCATTTTCATCCACATTCACGTTTCTGAAAAATGTATTTCAAATTTTTTTTTACTATTTACTAGACTATGGGTTAAAGTCATTTAACCCCTTGTATGACATTTTATAAGATTTTTATAAAGTAATATTTCCTTAGTTTTCCAAACAAGATCCTTTAAGACCATTTCGACAAAAATGAATGAAAGAATGTTGTTTAAATTAAATTGCGAGTGAAGATATTTTCATCCCTTATAAAATATTCAAAGATTCACATTCTTGTTTATAAGAATATTTTCAAAATAAATGTTTTCTTTTATTATTATGTGACATTTAAATTATTTCAAAATAGAAAGACATATTTCTCTCAAATGGTTTTGATTTCATATATGTCGACATCCTTTGATTGATTTTACACTTGTTTGAAGTTGATTTATTATGTTACAATGTTCCATATTTTATTGAAGGTTTTTTGATATGTTTGACTATGGATGTGTAATTTTTATACCATTCATGTATTATGGTTAATTAATAAACTATTTCTATTATTTTTATAATACAAATGCTTATGTTATGTTTCAAAATTTTCATATAGGGAATGAATTGGGCTTATTATGTGACGGGTGGAGCCCACTATAGCTCCTCGATGCATTGGTATGTCTCAGGACACAAAATAGTGTCTTGGAACAAGGCCTTGAAGAAATAATATTTTTAGTGTTGGCACAAGTCCTTGACTATGTGGTTATGATGTTCGGCATTATGCATTCCATCATTATGAATTCACCTATTGATATTACATGTTATTATTCGACTAATATAATATCAATGTGAATACGTAAATAGAAATATATTATTTAACTTTCCTTTATTATGATACTGTTTATGTTTAAAAGGATTGTGTTTTAGTCTTATACATTTCCTTAAAATTCTATTCTTATTTTTGAATTTTTCCGAAATATTTTTATCTTTACTAAGAACATGTGCTCACCCCTTTCAATGTTTTATTTTTCCCAAAATGATAATAAGTATATTATGACTGACCTACATAGATAATATAAGGGAGATGAATGTGTTTAAAGGAGACACAAATAGGTTTTTTTTTCATTTCAAAATGGAATGTAAAACATATGCTCGTATCTAGTTCTTCCAAGTCTACTAAATGTGTCAGTCATTTTGGATTTGATCCCTTGTGATCATGCCAATGTTATGTAATAATTCAGACACTTTGGATAACTAGGGTTGGGGATATACAGTTGGTATCATAGGTAGTTTAGTATATTCCTTGGAAACTAGATTTAGAAAAAACGTTTATTAAAGAACACTGTCCTAAGATAGACTATAAGTATTAGTATAGAATAACATCCTAGAATGTTATTAATGTAGAGATTTCGTGAGTTTTACAATAAATAAATCCATTTCTTGATACGAGAATGTAGTTATGGATCTTGAACAAATGTATCTAGGAGAAAAAACTCAGACAGGGAGTTTGGGGCTTCACATGGGGTATCTAGGTACAAGAAAATGGGCCTTTCTACATGCTTGTTTATGACATCCCTTGGAGATATTCTTAGAATAATTCAAATTTTCTTTAGAAACCATTATGAAGGATTTATGAAAATATACATCCTCAAGAAAAACTTTTTTATGATTATGTATTATATCCATATAATGTTCAATTTATGTTAAGAGTTATACAAGTTTGGAATTATGTATTATGAATCATAATCTAATCTATCGTATGAAATTGTTTAGAAATGGAACCTAGTGGAAGGAATGGAAATCATATCAATGAATGTAATGCATGTAGATATTTCTCTCTTACTCAATACAATTATAGTGGAGCTATTTATGCAATTGGTGTAGATCATCTGATCACCATACTAGGACAACTCACTGAGGATATGAATAATAACCTTACCCATATGTAGAACCCTGATCCACAACACAAGGGACCAATGTTAGACCGGTTCATGGGGAATCAACCTTTAAAATTCAATGGGACTAAAAATATATTTCTATATGAGAAATTGAAAATTTCTTTAGAGAAAATATCTCATGATTTGGGGAGTAGTGAAAAGGAAAAAGTTTTCATGCCAGTTTATCACCTCACGGGAGATGCATATCAGTGGTGTTCATTAATTCAAAACAAAAAGGGGGATGAAGAAGTATCAAATATAGAATGGATGGATTTTACATAGATTTTATTTGAAAACTAATTTCCTTGTGACCGTCAAGAAAATTTGGGAGGACAATTTTTTAGTCTGAGGGAAAAGGAGGATGAGAATGTCGCAAAGTATGAGGCTTACTTTTCAAGGTTTTCAAGGAATGCAGTAGATTATATACATAACCCAAGGAGTATGATTGATTGATTCGTTGATGGGTTAAAACCATTTCTCCATAAAAAATTTGTCTGACAATCATTCTCATTATACAAAGATATTATCTCATGTGCTATCAAGACAAAAAATGAATTCTCTAATTCTTACGACTTTAAAGAAATGCCAGAGAAGAAGAGATCAGCGGAACACACTGAAAATAGAAATAAGGGGAGGAACAGAATGAGTTAACTACAGGTGAGGAAAATAATGTTCGAATAGATGAATTACCTATTGTACTAGAATATGTTGATGTGTTTCCAGAGGTCATACCTGAACTTCCTCCAGAATGAGAAATTCAATTTTACATTGATTTAATTATTTGTTCAAGGACCATATTGAAGAAACCTTATAGAATGGCCAATATAGAATTTGTGGAACTAAATAAACCACTAGAGGAATTGAGTAATAGAGGATTTATTTTCCCTAGGGATTCTCCATGGGGATCCCCTATTCTTTTTGTTAAGACGAAAGATTGATCTATGAAGTTGTTCATTGACTATAGAGAGATCAATGCAATAACAATAAAGAACAAGTATCCCATACCTTGTAGTGATGATTTAGTCAATCAACCTCTTACAGATCAATAATTTTCAATGATTGAACATCGAGACTGATATCATCAGTTTTGTGTGAAGAAGGAAGAAATATCGAGACACCATTTTGTACTGGGTATGGGCATTACGAATTTACTATAATGTATTTTGGACTGACTAATGCACCTGCTATTTTCACGGATCTAATGAATAGAGTTTTCAAGGAATATTTTTATTAAATTTTAATGTTATTTATTGATGATATATTGGTATACTAAAAAATTTATAAAGACAATGAAAATCACTTGTTCACTATCCTGAAAGCCATTAGTAGAAATGAATTATATGGGAAGTTTAACAAGTTTGAATTCTCGCATCATGAAATTTCTTGTCATGAACATATTGTCTCTAAGGATAGATTCATTGTTGACCCTTCTAAGAGAAGATCAATAAAATAATGGCCAACACTAATGAGTATAACTGAGGTACACAGTTTTAATGGTTTATAAGGTTATTATCACTGTTTCATCAAATAATTTTTCAAATTGAAAACCAATTAACCAAGATCACATGTAAATGGGTAAAAAAAATTTGGACCAAAGTGTGTGAAGAATTATTTAAATGACTATAGTGAAGATTATTCAATGATTCTATTAGGACTATACCAATGGGGAATGATGGGTTTGTTATTTATAGTGATTTTCAATTAAATGACTTGGTTGTGTCATTATAAAGAATGATAGAGTTATTTCCCATGCATCACGATTGATAAAAATTCATGAACAAAACAATCCTACTCATGATCTTGAGTTAGCAGCTGCAATATTTTCTTGGAAGTTATAGAGACAATATCTCTATGGTGAAAATGTGTGAAATATAACGATTAAAAGAGTTTGATGTATATATTCTCACAGAAAGAACTCATCATGAGGAAATAGAGATGGCTGAACTTCTAAAGGATTATGATTGAACTATACTCTACCACATGGGGAATGAAAATAAGGTGGTAGATGAATTGAGAAGAACAGATCATGGAGTTTTGAAAAAGATGATAGTTGAAAGGAACCTATGTTCATGGATCTAGTAAATGGGGGTATGGAAATATGGGAATAATCATAGAAGGTAAAACATGAATACTTATTCGATTGGTTTCCAATCCAAAATTACTAGAAATGATAAAAAGATCTCAGACTGATGAAGAGGTGTTTCAGTCGAAAACTAAAGCTGTGAATGATGGGAGATTGATTGAATTCTTATGTGAAGACGAAATTTCGAAATTTTGGAAGAGACCTTGGGTTCCTGATATATATGATTTTAATATATGATTGTTGGATTATGCTCATAGATCCAATTTTTTACACACCCTTGTAGCACTAAGATGTATAGTCATTTCATGGATTTTTTTGGTAGGACTACATGAAGAGGGATATTACTGATTATTTGTCATGATGTATGGTTAGTCAATAGGTTAAGAATTTAATTCAACATCCTAGAGGAGTCATGAAAAATTTTCCCATACCTAAGAGGAAATGGGATGAATTAATATGGACATTATCATGGGGATACCAAAGACTCATTGAAGGAATGATTTGATATGGTTCATTGTTGATTATCTTACTAAGTCAGCACATTTTCTTTCAATATGTGTAGATTTACAACATGAACATTTAGAAATATTATATATTAATGAAATCATAAGATATCAGGGAGTATCCCTATTGATTGTTTCTAATAGTGTTCCCCATTTTACATCATTATTCTGGAAATGATTTCAAAAGGCCTTGGATACTGAACATCATTTGGGTATTGCCTTCCACCCTCACATTGATATACAATCCGAACGGACTATTCAAACCATAGATGACATATTGAGATCTATCTCACTGGACTTTCAAGGTTTGTGGGATCAATATTTACCTCTGGTATATTTTTCCTATAATAATAGCTTCCATTCAAGTATTTAGATGGAACCATATGTGTCGTTTTATGGAAAGATATGTTGCACAACAACTTGTTGGGATGATGTTAGTGAGATAAAACTCATAGGCCTTGAACTTTTTAAGGAAAAAATGGAAAAGCTGAAGGTTATCCAAACCCACATTAAAGTAGCTCAATGTATGAAAAATAGTCATGCCGATAAATAAAGGAATGATTTTGAATTTCAAGTAGGAGATCGTGTTTTCCTGAATTTATCTCCATATAATAGTGTTTTTTGATTCAGTAAGAAGGGAAAATTAAGTCCCAGGTACATCATACCATTCTAAATTCTTGAAAAAATCAGAGTTGTAGCACAGCTTTTGTAAATGTTTCCATGTCTCTTCATAGTTCATGATGTCTTCCACATATCAAGGTTAATAAAATACATGCCTGACCCAACGCTTGTACTAACTTATGATGAAAAAGAACTAGATCCCGGTCTGTCTTATTGTGAAGATACATATAAGGTTATTGATAATAGAGAACAAGTTCTGAGAAATTGGACGGCTTTTCTGGTGAATGTTATATGGAGATACCATAAGATGGAAGAAACAACGTGGGAACACAAGGAACTTATAATGAAGAACCACCAGAATCTTTGTTTGTAGTAATATTATTGAAATTTGTAGGATGAAATTATTTTATGGGGGAAGAATGTAACACCCCAAGCTTCCACAACATGCTACTCTTTTAATAATATAATAGCTTGTGTTGTATGCCATATCGAGTTTTAACACACCATGACCAATAAAACTAGTTGTAATAAATAGTGATACTGACTTTTTGAAATTTTTAAAATTTTATTTTTTAAAATGGGCTTCATTTTTGGATTCGTAATATCAATATTATCTTAGGATGAATATTTGGTATTTCTCTAAAAATTTCAATTTTTTATTAATAGTAAAAAAAACAATGTGTTATAGTTTAAAACTAACTTTTATTTAAATAATTAGTAATTTTTTTAAAATTTATATTTGGTAAAAATAGATACATAATACCTATTTATGTTCAATTTAATTCCTTCGAGTAATTTTATAATAATTTTTGATATATAAAAATTTATTGTACTTTTTAGCGTCTTTTACCCACCTTCTAGGGGCATATGAAAATTTGTATAAAACGCAACTTTACGGCTTCTATGAATTGAATTTAAAAAATTTGAGAGACAGAGTTTATAAGGCCCCAGCCTTAAACCTTACTTAATCATGAGATATTTCAAGAATACACCTTTAAGATTTTTTCAGGTTTAGTGTTTTAGATAATTAGATCATAAAACATGCATTACATTCCACATTTAATCAAAGTGGTTACATAAAATATATTACTCCTTTTTCCCATCAATGGAAACATATTTAAAATAAAACATGGATTCTTTCTTGACACTTCCTTGACATTATCATCACATCCTGTACCTTTCCCTTGACCTGTGAAAAATATTTTCAAAACATGGGATGAGCATAAAAAGATCAGTAAGGGATCTAAAAATATGGAATGGAAACATGAGTACATGTATACATAAGAATCTATGAAATAATACTCTACTCATAAAACATAAGCACTTTAACATACCTCATCAAATCCTGAATAAATCATAGAAATCATAAGACATAAAGGAAACTTGAGGCATTCATAACAATCTTACGCAGGGAGTAATCCTCTTGGTTACGTTTGGAATACCCATCAAAGTATATTCCCTAAATATCATTGGAGAAACCTTAACGTTTAACCCCTTCGCGTTACCCACTGCATTGGATAGCTATATCGGGATAACCCTCCATTTTTTTATCACGAAACCACCCGTCTTCATAATATTGCCAAAAAACCATAACATAATTGTATCACATAAAAAATACATAAAGGAAACATAACATTTCCACATTTCAATCACAATATATCAATACAACACATTGATATAATAAAATAGTATGAAAACCATTTTCAATACCAAAATAAAAGTGAAGTAAAACATGGTATTTATTTTTCTTTTAAAAAAATGATATGGATTGTAGAGGAAGCCGGAACTCAAATAATGGTCACGACGATGGAGAAGTCGTTGTCACCACATACGTACGACAAAAACATTCCCTTTTTCCATTTAATAAAACGCTTCGTATAAAAAAAATCCTTTTGGATAAACGTAAAAGTCAAAGGTGTCTATACACCATATAAAATAATGTTTTGTATAAAACATAATATGCCTCAATGAAAGGAGATTGAGACGAAGTCCCTTACAAAGTTCATTTTTAAATAAAATAGATCTATTATGTGTATTCACTATATGTACACATAGAGAAAGTATAAATACAATATAGGAAATAATAATATCATGACATAATTTGAAAATAGGAGATTAACCCAAAGAATAGAAATTGGATTAAGAAGTTCCCTTACCTCGGGTCCGACTTGACTCGATCGTTCTTTAAGGTCCTGAATAATAAACTTGAGATACTTTCTACTTGCATAAAAACATGTTAAAGTTAATTATTTATTTTATATCACTTATTACCATGTTATGAACATTATGTAATCATTTATGTTAATAACGGTTGTTTTGTCGATATTTGTTACTTGAGTCAAAAGTTAACTTCTTATATTTACAAGTTGTTCACGTAGTCAAATATCCATTATCTCAAGAATGATATTCATGATGTAGATTCCATGTATATCATATATATACAGTATATAAATGCATTTATAATATTACATAATCATTTAGAGGTAAGAAATGAAATTCACCATTCATGGAGACGGTAAGCCGTACGTACGCATTAACGCTACTTTCATTTCTATGTCATATTAATGTAATTAAAACTAAATGAGAGATATGTATATTTTACTTACAGAATTATATTCATCATTTATATGTAACATACATAATATATATTCCTTATATATATGTACTTGTAATAGTACATTACATTTGGGGATAAGAAATGAAACGCACTGTTCATGGAGACGGTAAGACGTACGTACGCATGAACACTACTTTAATTTCTATCTCATACTTTAATGTAATTAAAACATAATGATACATAATAATATTATAATTTCAGTATGGTATCATATATAATATCATTAAATTTATCCTTTATATGTACCACATATGGTATTGACGAATCAAATCACATTGAGGGGGCGGTAGTCCGCACTTCCTAAAATGAAAATATCGCGTTTACCCATAATGGAAACCATAAAGGTATGCCATAAATGAAAAATACATAAGCTTAAGAAAAAAATAAACATATTATATATCATATATAAATATAGTGGCATCTTAATGGCCACCTTTGAAGGTGTTAGAAGAATATTGAACAATCATAATTTCGTGAGGCAGAAATTCGTCATCCAAAGAAACAGTACGTTATTTAACCATTAGATGTAGGTGTCTGTAGTTTTAGCTCTATTACTTCTCATAAAAACATCCTAGTATATTTATGATACTGGTTTAGTTACAAAATAAATGAATAAAAAGAGTTTAAGGGGTTGGAGAAGAAAAATAAAAGAGTTTAAGGGGTTGGAGAAGAAAAATAAAACATAATAACACAAGAGAGGACACTACCTTTAAATCGGGAAAATCTTTTTTATTTGAGCTCAAAGGCTTCGTTGGGAAGGCTTCTGCCCAAAGTGAGGCTTCTAGGAGTAATAGAGGGATGTGGAGAGACAAAATGGGCAGGGGTGGGCAGAGCCAAAGGCTTTGGATGTGTGGGTAAGGAGATAGAGGGCGGGGCCTTTTATAAGAGGAGAGGAGGGGCACTTTTGGAAAGGAATAAAATGATACTTTATTTTCAAATTTTTTTTCGGATTTTAAAGGTCCCACATTGATTTATTTTGAGTATAAGGTGATTAGGGTTCGATATATACTCATACAATAGGTCTTTGACAAGTTTATGTCTTAAAGTTTACATTATCTTTTCATTTTATTTAAATCCTTTATTAATGAGGTAATTGTTGCATCATCAAAATGTCATAAATAATTTAATTTATTTAATGTCTAAAAATAATGAAAAAAATACTATGATGTAGGAAATATATTTAGATTTCTGATGAATATTTATAGTCCACAATATCATCTATTTAGACAAAATTAAAAATATTTTACTCAGGTGATACATTCATTCTTATATTTAACTTTCTTTAAAAAATAAAAAGATAACAAGTCACTTTCCACAAAAGTGATTCCATGGGGTCCCCAAGTTTGGCACAAGGAATCCCATGGTCGTGCATGAGACAAACAGTAGAATTAAGACACATTTTGGTGTAATTTTTTTATTATGATGTTATTTTATTACTATTAATTACAAGATTACTAATTAATCAAGATAATTAATGATAATTACCGTCGTTACTATTCATAATGTCAAAAAAACAGAGTCTTGATTACATAATTTGAAACTTCTGATTGAAAATATTTAATCCATTTTACCAAATTTCAAAAACAGAAATTGCAATAATTTATTTAAAAATAATTTTTGTTGTCAAAACAAATATCAGGTTTTTTTGAAACAATATCTATGAAAAGTTTGGCATTAGTTTATGCCAAATTCTGAAGTAAAATTAATCCTAATGACCACCATTGGATTAAATGGAAAAAATATATTCTATTTACAATTTAAAACCAATTAAAAAGATAATCTAACTATATAAATAAATTAGATTAAAAAGTGGTATTGAATTAAAATACAACAATTTTCACTATTCATTAAAAAATAAACATTATCAGAAAAATACCATATATTTATCCAAAGTAAATTTAAATGTCCCAATCATAAAGAATAAGTTTATTTTGAAAAATATAGCTTAAAATTTTCAAAACATAGATTTAAAAATGGTTTTCCATCAAAAGGCTGTAAAATAGTCTTTTAAAAATACTAGAGTATTCCATGCTTTAGGTTGGATTTATTCTCATTTTAAACCTAAAAAACACTATCTAATTCATAAAAAGGACATAGATAAAAATATGTATTATTCATTACTTAATTGGGATGTTACATCCTTCCCCCCCCCCCTTTAGAAAATTGTGTCCCTGCAATTTATTTACTTATCGAATAATTGGGGGTATTTAGCCCTCATTGCATTTTCAGATTCCTATGTTGACTCTTAAATCTTTTGGTTTTTCCACAAAACCTTTACCTAATAAATCACCTTATTCCGTAACACCTTCTCCATGTGGTCAGGAATCTGGACCGGTTTTTTCTCATAAGATAGGTTCTCTTCCAGCTGAACTACCTCTGGACTCATAACATGAGATGGATCTGGCATGTACTTCCTTAACATGGAAACATGAAAATCATTGTGTACCTGAGATAAACTCGGAGGTAAATCCCCGTGGTAATAAACTGATCCTACTCTCTCTAGAATTTCAAATGGTCCAACGAACCTTGGACTCAGCTTTCCTTTCTTACCAAATCGCATCAGACTTTTCCATGGCGAGACTTTGAGAAAAACATGATCACCTACCTCAAAAGAGAGATCCTTCCTCCTAATGTCTGCAAAACTTTTCTGCCTGCTCTGAGCTGTTCTCATGTGATTCTGTATTAGCTGATCTTTTTTTGCAAACTCTTCTACCAATTCTGGCCCCATCACCTTCCTTTCACCCTCTTCATCCCAGAAAGCTGGAGTTCGATATCGCTTCCCATATAACGCCTCAAATGGTGTTATTTGTGTACTGGAATGATAGATGTTATTTTAAGAAAACTCTACCAAAGAAATATTTTTGTCCCAACTTACATGATAATCCATCGAACAAGCACGTAGCATATCTTCCAAAGTCTGAATTGTTCGTTCCGACTGCCCATTTGATTGAGGTTGAAAAGCTATACTAAAATTTAATTCAGTACCCAAGGACTTCAGAAGGCCTTTCAAAAAGTTATAAGTAAACCTGGGATCATGATCAGATACAATGGAGAGAGGAACTGCATGTAACCTGAATATCTCTTTAAAATACAAACAGGAAAGTTGATCTAGGGAAAAATTATCTCGTATAGCATGGAAATGAGCAGATTTAGTCAAGCGATCAACAATAACCCATATTGCATTATTACCTCGAGATGTCTTCGGCAATCCCACAATGAAGTCCATGGATATATTTTCCCATTTCCACTCGGGCACTAGTAAAGGCAGAAGCATCCCTTTCAGTAATTTCCTCTCTGCTTTAACCTACTGACAAGTCAAACACTTCAGAGTAAAATCAGCAATATCTCTTTTCATTCCATCCCACCAGTAATACTCCCGAAGATCTCTATACATCTTAGTACTACCAGGATAAACTAAAAACGGAGAACAATGAGCATCACATAACGACTCACTCTTCAACTGTGAATCACAAGGCACACACAATCTCCTCCCAAATCTCAAAACACAATCATTATCAATGTTGAATTCAGGAAACTTACCCTTCTGAACCAGCTCTACCTTTTTATGAAACTCACTGTCTTGCTTCTGTGCTTGCATGATTCTATCTGATAGAGAAGATTTCACTAATACCTGAAACAAAACAGAAGAATATCCTGCAACAATAACATCTATGAAAAAGTTCATCAAATACATAACCAAAGGATCATGCTACAAATGCAACATTGTTAATGAAGCATTACTTTTTCGACTCAAAGCATCAGATACTTTATTTTCTTTTCCCGGATGGTAATGAATTGTACAATCATAATTCTTGATTAATTCTAGCCATCTCCTCTGTCCTTTATTCAATTATTTCTGAGTGAATATATACTTTAACCTTTTGTGATCAGTATATATTTCACACATTACTCCATACAAATTATGCCTCCAAATTTTTAAAGCGAAAACAACAGAAGCTAATTCCAAATCATGAGTATGGTAATTTACCTCATGAGTTTTCAACTATCGTGAAGCATAAGAAATTACCTGATCATTCTGCCTTAGGACGCAACCAAGTCCTTTCTATGAATCATCACTGCAGATAATAAACTCAACATTCCTAGAAGGTAGTTCCAAAACTGGAGCATTCACCAATCTTATTTTCAACACTTGAAAACAATCATCACATTCTTTTGTCCAGATAAACATAACACCCTTCAGAGTTAGCTTAGTCATTGGACAAGATAACTGTGAGAAATTTTCAACAAACCTTCGGTAGTAACCTTACAAACCAAGGAAACTATGGATCTCAGTTACATTTGTGGGTCTTGGCCATTCTTCAACAACTTTTGTTTTAGCATGATCAACAGTTATGCCATTTTTTGAAACAATGTGACCCAGGAAAGAAATTTGTTATAACCAAAACTCACACTTGCTGAATTTTCCTTACAGTTTCTTTTCTTTTAAGGTTTGCAAGATAACCCTTAAATGACATTCATTCTCCTTTTAACTTTTAGAAAACACCAAAATATCATCAACAAAAATAACCAACATTTTTCACCTGAGTCAACTGAGCCATCACTGCAACAAACTATTTAGTTCTGATTCTGACCATCTCATCATACTGATTTGAAAGGACACTTCCATCTCTATGCCTTCCTAGAAAAGATGTTCTATTTCTTCTATGAAAAAACCATTCTTATCACAGAAATATCTTAGGCGAAGCAACATGGTAATCTGTAAATGCTATACCAATTAAATTTGACCATAAAAAAATATTTTCGGATAGTCATTTATTATAATTCTAACTCCTAATGTTATCTAAACCGACCTCTGATACGAACTACAAGCCCACAACCTTAAACCTTACTTAATCATGCGATATTTCATGAATACACCTTGAGGATATTTTCAAGTTTAGTGTTTTAGAGAATTAGATCATAAAACATGAATTACATTACACATTTAAATAAAGTGGTTACATAAAAGATATTACACATTTTTCCCATCAATAGAAACATATTTAAAATAAAACATGGATTATTTCTTGACACTTCCTTGACATTATCATCACATCATATACCTTTCCCTTGACCTGTGAAAAAATTTCAAAAACATGGGATGAGCATAAAAAGGCATGTAAGGGATCTAAAAATATGGAAAGGAAACATGAGTACATGTATACATAAGAATCTATGAAATCATACTCTACTCATAAAACATAATCACATTAACATACCTCATCAAATCATGAATAAATCATTGAAATCATAAGACATAAAGGTAACATGAGAAATTCATAACATTCTTACGTAGGGAGTAACCCTCTTGGTTACGTTTAGAATACCCAACACAGTATATTCCCTAAATCTCTTCGGAGAAACCTTAACGTTTAACCCCTTCACATTACCCAATGAATTGGAGAGCTATATCGGGCTCACCTACCCTTTGTTTATCACGGAACCACCCGTCTTCATAATAATTCCCAAGAACCATAACATAATCGTATCACATAAAACATACATAATGGAAACATAACATTTCCACATTTCAATCACAAGATATCAATACAACACATTGATATAATAAAATGTTATGAAAACCATTTTCAATAACAAAATAATAGAAAAGTAAAACATGGTATTTATTTTTCTTTTAAAAAAATGATATGGCTTGTAGAGGAAGCCGAAACTCAAATAATGGTCACGATGGTGGAGAAGTCGTTGTCGCCGAATACGTACGAAAAAAACATTCCCTTTTGTCATTTAGTAAAACTCTTCATATAAAAATATTCCTTTTGGATAAACGTAAAAGTCAAAGTGGTTTATACACCTTATAAAATAAAGTTATGTACAAAACATAATATGCCTCAATGAAAGGATATTGAGACGAATTCCCTTACAAAGTTCATTTTTAAATAAAATAGATCTATTATGTGTATTCACTATATGTACACAAAAAGAAAGTATAAATACAATATAGGACATAATAATGTCATTACATAATTTGAAAATAGGAGATTAACCCAAAGAATAGAAATTGGGTTAAGAAGTTCCCCTACCTCGGGTCCGACTTTACTCGATCGTTCATTAATGTCCTGAATAATAAACTTGAGTTAATTTCTACTTTCATAAGAAAATTTTCAAGTTAATTATTCCTTTTATATCACTTATTACCATGTTATGAACAATATTTAATCTTTTTTTAATAACGGTCGTTTTGTCGATATTTGGTACTTGAGTCAAAAGTGAACTTCTTATATTTACAAGTTGTTCACGTAGTGAAATATCCATTATCTCAAGAATGATATTCATGATATAGATTCCATGTATTTCTTATATATCCAGTATATACATGCATTTATAATATTACATATTCCTTTAGAGGTAAGAAATTAAATGCACCGTTCATGGAGACGGTAAGCCGCATGTACGCATGAGCGCTACTTTAATTTCTATGTCGTATTAATGGAATTAAAACTAAATGAGAGATATGTATATTTTAATTCCAGAATTATATTAATCATGTAGATGTAACATAAATCATATATATCCATTATATATATGTACTTGTAATAGTACATTACATTTGGGGATAAGAAATGAAATGCACCGTTCATGGAGACTGTAAGCCGTACGTACGCATGAACGCTACTTTCATTTCTATCTCATACTTTAATGGAATTAAAACATAATGATACATAATAGTATTATAATTTCAGTATGTTATCATATATAATTTTATTAAATCTATCCTTTATACATACCACATATGGTATTAACGAATCAAATCACTTTGAGGGGGCAGTAGTTCGCACTTCCTAAAATGAAGATATCGCGTTTACCCATAATGGAAACCATAATGGTATGCCATAAATGAAAAATACCGAAGCTTAAGGAAAAAATAAACATATTATATATCATATATAAATATAGTTACATCTTAAAGGAAACCTTTGAAGGTGTTAGAAGAATATTGAACAATCATCGTTTCGTGAGGCAGAATTCGTCATCCACAGAAACAGTATGTTCTTTAACCATTAGATGTAGGTGTGTGTAGGTGTAGCTATAATACATATAATAAAAACATCCTATTATATTTAAGATAATGGTTTTGTTACAAAAGAAAGGAATAAAAAGAGTTTATGGGGTTGAAGAAGCAAAATAAAACATAAGAACACAAGAGAAGACACTACCTTTAAATCGGGAAACACTTTTTGATTTGAGCTAAAAGGCTTCCATGGGAAGACTTAATCCCAAAGTGAGGATTCTAGTAGTAAGAGATGGATGTGGAGAGACCAAATAGGCAGGTTTTGGCCGAGCCAAAGGCTTTGGAAGTGTGGGTAAGGGGATATAGGTGGGGGCCTTTTATAAGAGGAGAGGAGGGGCACTCTTGGAAAGGTATAAAATGTTACATTATTTTCAAATAATTTTCGGATTTTAATGGTCCCACATTGATTTATTTTGAGTATAAGGTGATAAGGGTTAGATATATACTCATCCAATAGGTATTTGACAAGTGTATGTCTTAGAGTTTACATTATCTTTTCATTTTATTTAAATCCTTTATTAATTAGGTAATTGTTGCATCATCATGACGTCAAAAATAATTTAATTTATTTAATGTCTAAAATTTCTGAAAAAATAATATGATGTAGGAAATATTTTTATCTTTCCAATGAATATTTATTGTCTATAATATCATCTATGTAGACAAAATTAAAAATATTTTACTTAGGTGATACATTCTTTGTTGTATTTAACTTTCTTTAAAAAATAAAAAGATAACAAGTCAATTTCCACAAATGTGATTCCATGGGGTCCCCACGTTTGGCACAAGGCATCCCATGGTCAGCCATGATACAACCAGTAGCATTATGACACATGTTGGTGTCATTTTTGTATTATTATGATATTATTTTATTATCCTTAACTACCCGATTACTCATTAATCATCATAATTAAAGTTAATTACCGTCATTACTATTCATAATGTCCAAAAACAAAAGTGTCTTGATTACATAATTTGGACCATCTGATTCCAAATATGTAATCCATTTTACCAAATTCCAAACACATAAATTGTAATTTTTGATTTAAAAATAATTACCGTTGTCAAAACAAATAGCGGGTTTTTTTGAAACAATATCTATGAAAAGTTTGGCATTACTTTATGCCCAATTCCAATGTGAAATTAATCCGAATGTCCACCATTGGATTAAATGGTAAAAATATATTCTATTTACACTTTAAAACCAATTAAAATGATAATCTAACTATATAAATAAATTAGATTAAAAATTGGTTTTGATTTAAAATACAACAGTTTTCACTATTCATTAAAAAATAAACATTATCGGAAATTTATCTAAAGTAAATTTCAATGTCCCAATAATAAATAATAAGTTTATTTTAACAAATATAGCATATATAATTTTCAAAATATAGATTTAAAAATGGGTTTCCATCAAAAGGCTGTAAAATAATCTTTAAAAACTACTAGAGTATTCCATGCTTTAGGTTGGATTTATTATCATTTTAAACCTCAAAACACTATCGAATTCAAAAAAAGGACATAGGTAAAAATATCTATTATTCATTACGTACTTGGGATGTTACACAGATGACATCAGTATGTAAAATGTGGTTAAATAGGATGAATTTTTTTTGGTGAATAGTTACTTTTGACTTTTATTTAACACGGTTAAAAGTAAATAGGGTAATTAAAGGAAAAAATTTAGATATTAATTACCCTAACACATTTAATAATTCTATTGGAAAATATATTTATACCAAAATCAACTTTAGTAATAATATATGATCTTTTTGGTCCACATCTATTAGATTAGAACATTTATTATTATTTAATTAAAAGAAGCGTTAAAAGTGTTAAATTCAATGTTTCATAACTAAAACCTTTTAAATATAAGGTTATACATAATATAAATTAGAATATAAATATTAATTATAAAGATAATAATATTTCATACAAAATGGTATTTTAATTGTAATTTTCATACATTTAATAATTAAATATATTTATGGCACAATGATGAGGCAGTAATTACATTATTAATGATAGGTTAAAATATTTGATATTATAATTATCCAAATAAATGTAAATTGAGAATTTTGATGAATTAAGCTAATTATATAGGATATAATGACATGTTAGTGTTTATTAGAAAAAAATTATCCTTTTGATAAGGTGTTTATGGCTATCAGAGTAAAAAAATACCAAATAGTGTCAAAATTGTCATAAATGAGCTTTTAAAACAAATACTATATTATTAATTTATATAACATTCCTAAAAATATAAGTATGGTAAAAAATTCTTATATAAGGATAAATTTATTAATAATTTTCCACTTGAGGTTCCCTTGGATTTTTATAGTATGTTTAATAACCATTAATTATAATAATACAAGAATACAAGGTTAAAGATAAACTATTTAACTAAAAGTTAAATCTAAAAGATAAGATTAATAATGTGACATAAACCTATCTAAAACCTATATGTTGAGTGGTTTTCAACCCATATCCACACTATCCTCTAAATAATTCATATTTTAGCCATTATAAATAGAATATGATTGTATAATAAGATAATATTTCAATCTTTTGCTAAAGTGACCCTCACCTTTCTTATAAAATGGCACTTCCCCTTCACTAAAAATATCACCTAAAAATCCATTTGTATGGACAAAAAAATTCTCCAATATTGTCCCAAATATTCTATCTTCGACCTAGAGGCCTTTTTGTGATCAGAATGCTATCGTAAGGATCCCTTTTGATCTACTTAAATGGAAACACCCGAAGAAGAGGTAATAATTTCACCACCTATTTCAAAGTTAATTTCTTCTTCCACTTCATCTTTATTTGTTTTCTCCATACCAAAATAATAACTCGACAACCTTATAAATACTTTGATTTTATTATAAATATGGTACAACCATATTAATTATTCTTTACAACCTATAAATGAGAAGTCTCCATACGTGTGTACGTACGTCTCACCATCTCCACATCGTGGTGTTGTTTGTTATTGAAACAAATAATTTTTTGGATGGGTATAATAATGAGTATAATTGATTAAAATAATTAAAATAACATTCTAAGGATTTTATATATATGATATTACATAAAATTACATACTATTTCACCATCAATAGAATGATATGGTCACCCATGAAAACATACGGATTACCTTCTCCACAAACGCATTGAAATTAATTCCCCATCACAACCATTCAAGATTAATTTTAATTTTTTGATTAAAAATAATGTTTATCAACATAATATCATCTTTGATATGAATAAAATACATTCTATACCTAAAAAACATGGCTTACGTAACCAATCATATAAAGGAAAAACAAACTAGTTAACACCCAAAATGATGATACTACTCAAATATTATTAACAAATCAATATTTGAGGATCATATATGATATCAAATTTAGGTAAAAAGTTCTTTTATAATTAAATTACAATGATTTAACTATTATACAGGAGGTTAATATACCATCGATGATGGAAAAGTACAAGGTAATAGTAAATTCTACATTCTCATTATTATCTGAGGTTGTTTATACGTGAGTATCTAATGAGACCTCTTTATCATCCACATTCGTGTTTCCTAAAAATGTATTTGTTTTTTTACTATCTCATAGACTATGGGTAGGAGTCATTTATTACATTGTTTGACTTTTTATAAGATATTTATAAAGGAATATTTCTTTCATTTTCCAAACAAATTCCTTTACGACCTTTTTGACAAAAATTATGGAAATATTATTTTTTAACATATACGACGAGTGAATATTTTTTCCTCCATTATAACTCCTTAAAATATTCCCTTACATGCTTATAAGAATATTTTCCAAATAAATGTTTTAATTTAAAATTATGTGACTTTTAAATGATTTCAAACTAGAAAGAGATGTTTCTCTAAAATGGTTATTTTTTAATCTATGTTGACATCCTTTGAGGGATTTTACATTATTTAAAGTTGATTTATTATGATACAATCTACCATATTGTATTGTAGTTTTTGTGATATTTTTTATTGTGGATGTATTATTTTGGTACCATTAATAGTTTATGGTTAAATTATTAACATTTTGTATGCTAGTTTTAATATTAATGTTTATGTTATGTTTCAACCTTTTCATATAAGGAATGAATTGGATTTAGTAAGTGACGGGTAGAGCCTTCTATTGCTCCTCGATGCATCGGTAGGTCTCATGAAACAAACTATTGTCTTGGAATAAGGACTTAAAAATCATATTTTTGGTCTTGGCATAAGGCATTGACTGTGTAGTTATTATGACCTGCATTATGAATACCATAATTGAGAATTTGGCTATTGATATTACATGTGATTATTCGACTAGTAAAATATCCATGTGAATACATAAATTGAATTATTTGATTTATCTTTTCCATATTATTCTAATGTTTATGATTAAAAGGATTTTGTTTTAGTAATAATCACTGCCTTAAATGTTTATAGTTATTTATGAATAATTCCAATATATTACTATCCTTACTAAGAACCTAATATCACCACTTTCTATGTTTCATTTGCCCCAGGATGCGAAAAAGTATTTTATGGATGACCTACAGGGATAGTATGAGGGAGATGATTGTGTTAAAAAGAGACAAATTTTTGTTGTTTTTTATTTCATAAATTAATGTAAAACTTATGTTTCTATCTAATACTTGCAAAGCTACTAAATTGATATGTTTTTACGGATTTAATCCCTTGGGATCATGACAATGTTATGTAATAATGCACCGACTATGGGTAACTAGGGTCAGAGTGTTACAGATATAACGTTTTCCTTTATATCAACAATTACATTTTATTCCCCCACTAATAGCAATAAACTATTCATCTTGAGTTATGATTCATTAATATGTTCACAATGACAACTATTAACATAATATAAATTATCCGCATAGATAAAAGAGTTGTAATCATATTATTATTTCAATTCAATACCAATGGTGGCCATTTGATTACCTTTCATAATAATTTAATCCATTTGAGAAGTGTAATGAGACTATACCCATAAATTCTATTCTGAAGCATTCTTATAATTGACATAAGAAAGGTAATAGCTAGTAATTTAAAAAACATATTGGATTTACTCTAAAACAACCACCACAACACTATATTGGTGTATGTGAAGTCATTGTTGACAATTGCATTTGATTTTGACCTAATTATGATGGACGCGAGGTTCCACATCCCTCACACATGATACCATCAACTATGAACAAGTGAGTTGGTTTTTCCATGCCTGATGAACCTCATACATCAATGTGTTTAATGATTGAACACTCTAACATGTGTAATGTTTGAGTTTTATGTGATGATACTCAAACCATTTCGCATGGCTGATGCTTTTAATTTAATGAATTGATATTAGGATAACAATATAAGGATTTTATACTTATCCACTACCATATATCTGGGAAAGGGATGCATCGTGTTTTATCAGCGCTAAGCAGAAAGTGAAAATAAAAGGGGGGACCTCTATCAGTATTAGTTAAATGTGCTAATAAATCTACCCTTTATCAACAGTAAAAAGCACCGATAAATGGTAGATTTATCGGATTTTTTTTGCAATACGAAAGGTTTTGAATAAAAATAATAGTAATTTATATAAATCTATTATATTAAAATTTATAAAATAATGTTTTTTGTATACATTAAATAAAAAACACATGTTTATAATCAATATATATTTCTTAATAATTCAAATATATATAATAAACTTCATTAAATAATAAATATATTTATTATATTTATTATATTTAATATAATTATATATTTATAATTATATATTTATAATTATATATTTATAATTATATATAAATAATTTTTAAATATGTATATTTATAATTATATATAACTAATTTTTAAATATGTATATATATTAATAATTAAATTTATAAATAAATAAACATATATTTAAATAAATATATATTTCCAACGAATTTGGTCAATTGATGCATGAATATAATTGATGTTCATGTGTTATATACTGATCATGAATGTTCATTTATACATCACACCCTCATTACTATTAATGAATTCCATATATATGATGACTTAGATTTTATGATTTACACTTTACTCGGTGTATATGATTCATTCATTTTCCCATGAAGCTATTATATTTTCACAAATACATAAAATCAACATAAATAAATTTAAATAATATATTCGTAAATAATTATAAAATTTTAATAAATCTACATTATATTCATTATTATAATTATAAATAATTATATATTTATCTATAATAATAAATGAATATATATTTATATTTATATTTAAATACCTATGAAATTAAAATTAATATATTGAATATATATATATATATATATATATTTAAATACTTATGAAATGAAAATAAATATATCAATTATATATATATTTTTTATAATTTCATAATTATTTAAATAAATATATATTTTCATATAAATAATTATAAAATTTTAATAAATATATTTATTATATTTATAAATATAATTTTAAGAAATATATATATATATTTATAAATATATATATATATATATATATTTAAATACTAATGAAACAAGAATAAATATATTTATTATATATATATATATATATATTTATATTCAAATAAATAACAAAATTATAATTCCTTTAATATTAATTTATATTTATTTACATAAATACAAAATTATAAAGAAATAAAATTAATCTATTTATATTTGTTTCATAAGTAATTGTATATATATATATATTAATAAATAATTAAATAAATAAATATAATTATAATTATAATTATAAATTTATTAGATAAATTTATTATAAATATATTTTTTATAATTTTATAAATATTTAAATATAAAAAAATATTTATTTAAATAATCATGTAATTACAAATAAATATAGTTAATATATATTTTTATGTTTTGTATATATATATATATATTTAATCATATTAATGTCTATAGATAAATAAATAAAAATTTATATTTATTAATATAAATATAATTAATATATTTATTATTATTTTTAATTATTAAATTATAAATATATATTTATTTAAATAATTACAAAATTATAAGAAATATATTTATTTAATATATTTAATTTAGTTACATAAGTCATTAAATATATATATATATATATGACTTTATATAATTAATATATTTATTTCATTTTCAGATGTATTTAAAAATATATATATTTTTATTTATATTTATGACTATAATTAAAATATATATGTCATAAATACATATTATAAATAAATTTATATTTATTTAATATGAATTTCATAGTTATTTAAATAAATATATATTTATATTTAAATAATTATAAATATATTTTTTTTAATTTTATAATTATAAATAATTTATTGACATTAGGTCTTTATCAATGCTTTTTTAGCAATAATAATGATAAGCCTTTATCACTACTAAAAAAGAGCTGATAATAACATAACTTATCAGCACTATATATTTAGCACTGATAAAAAATGACCATTATCTTTTCATTCTAAAAAGTGCTGATAAAAGTATTCCGTGTTTTAATAAATGGAACCCTAACAAATCCACTTACCGCTCTATCCACAAGATTTTGCGGAGGTCGAGTTCTGTCTCTACCACCTCTACCACCTCCACCTTTGATACCTCCACCTCTTTCTCCGCAACTGCCTCTCCCTCCGCCTCCACCTATGACTTTGATGCCCCACCTTCGTCTCTGCCTCCATTATTCCCTTCACTGCTTCCACCAACTCCACTGCCCCCCAACTCATTTTTCCTTACAACTGCCACCTCTTATACGGCCTCCACCCGCACATAAGTCTCCGCCTCTGCCACCTCCACTCTTTCCTCCACATCCACTACCCCCACCTTAGACTCCGCATCCCACATCTATGTGACCCCTTCCTCTACTACCCCACATACACCTCCACTGTCCCCCGCTATCCCCATCCCCATTTCCGCCGCGATGGCTACACCCACCGCTACTACCACGTTCCTTGTCGATGTCACTACCCCCACTACCGCCTCCACTTCCCCCTCCATTCCTAACACCGTATAGTAAGTTCAAAACCAACTAAATTATTTTTTTATTTTGATAATATGTGTGCATATAGATTTATATTATTTTTGGTTTCATTTTTTTTTAAATTATATTTCTTGTTGATGTGTTTTTATCTTTTTTGTTGTTCTATGTTTATTTATAATGTAATGATGAGATATGAGATTATATTTGCTGCCAACATGAGAAGTAATACCTTACAAGAGTTGGGGTGTGTAGGGTTGTGACCTGGCGCACATTAGAAAAGAAGGGAAGGGAGAATATGACATTTAGAATTGGGATTTTAGAGTAGAAATATAGAGGGGATGTGGTTTCTAGGGGATCTTATGATTTTTTATTATTATATTATTTTTACTATACTTGTATTAAAATTTTGGTGAGGGTGTGGATGCGTATCTAACTTAATAGGTGTATGTTGGTTATATTTTTTATTCAGTAGAGCATTAAATGATTTTATCACATTTACATGAATATTCCTAAGGGAGCTAATACTAAGTGTACATTTTATAATCACCCATATATATATATATATTATAGTTTACTAGGTGGATTATACTAACTAAGATGGACCAGGCTAGTTTGGTGTTGGAGTTGATGTTTTGAGGAGTGGGTTATAAGTGGTTTTGGAATTTTGATTTTATAATTTTCTTTTTATTTATAAAATTTCATGCATTGTTGCATTTCTATATTAATTTATATCCTTTACATCAACCCTTCCCTTACTTCGAGTGACCTATAATCTTGGATGAACTGAAAAAAATTGAAACAAGCATCATTTCCTAGTAATCTCCCATTTTATAACTATTTTAACGAAATACTTAAAAACCCCGTTGAAATTGGAAATTAAAACCGTTAATAATCCATTACATAGTACGTTATATTCTCTATTTATTGTCTTCACATGTGGACAACTAAGGTATTGTATTTCCATAGGTTTTAATGGATATGTAATAATAAGAATGTAGTAGATAGGTTCTATTTATCATCCTTTTTCACTACTCTAATATTTTTTCTTCTATTACATATTAGATTAAATTGAATATGAGGAGAATGTGTTTTATCCCTGAATGAAAGACCTAATATTTTTTTGTGAATCACACTCTCAATATCATAATTGAGTATCCCCTCATCCTAGAATATGTTAAAGTCCTTAATTAATCACTTCAACAAAATAAACACCATTACCACTATAATTGCTTCCACAAATTTAGATTCCATATTTAAAAAACCTAAAAACAGTTACAGCTATCAAATCCAATAAACCATTGTCCCTCTATTGGATAACTACAATACAATTGAGTACATCCAGGTATCTCAATATATAATAATGACTGGTAATAAGAACCCATATATAAGATCGTATTCCTAAAAAAATGTTGATGTTTCATTCAAATATAGAAAAAAACAGGTAATCCACTTATAAAATAAGTATGATGTAACTCCATCAACCCCATGCCTTTTTTAGAAATAGTGGCCTGAATTTCATTAAGTGAAAACATCTTCGGCCATAAAACCTCAATCTTCTGGTTCTATTTTCTAGAAATATACAACAATAAATAAAGTAATGACTTGAATAGTCATATAGTATCCCCATTTTAAAATTCCTCATATCTTTATAGTTACTTCATTTAAAAATTTTCCCTGATTTTATATATTTCGCCTAACCTTAAATTTCACTTTTATATGTGTTTCCCCAATAAATTAAACATTAATACTGCAATATATACCAATTCAAGTTTTTTTTCTATAATATCCTATTTTAGTACACAAAATCTTATTTTGTGTTTGGAAAAGTATATTTTCAAATGGAAAAGAATATAATATTGAGTGAGTTGATTTTAAAAAAAAATTCTTAGTGAATGAAAAATATATTAATTAATGTGAAATGTTTTAAATATTGTTTCTAATATCTTTTCATTTTTACATGATATTTTTTGGTATTGAAATTAAAAATGGATTTGAGAAATGTATTATATTTTGAAACCATTTGTGAATATTTCCTTATATGATGGAATTTATTTAATTTGAAATTTTTTATATGGGGTTGATTTAATTATATAGAATTTGACAATTATTTTGGAAATTGTGGACATGATTTAACATGAAATAGGTGGATATAATTTTATATTTTTTTTTAAAAGTGTGCATATATTTGTGAATGTTTTTTTGGTACAGATTGTATTAAGTTAAAAAGGGTGTGTTATTTTAATGAGAAATTTGTGTAAATAGTTTTTTTCTAATGAGATGTCAAATGTGATTTTATAAAATGTTTTCAAAGGAAATCTGAAATTTAGTTTTTCCATAATGTTATATGTTTATATTTTTATAGAATTAAAAAAAAGAGTACACAATATAGAGATGAAATGTATATTGATCATAACTCATTGAAAAGGTAATGTCACTCACTCTATCTAACCCATAAGATATCCATCATAAAATCACCCTCAAAAATGTTGAATTAATGTTTAACACCATTTCAACTCTTAAACCTACATTGCATCACAGAACACTTGCTTCATTTAAATATAATGAGTCTTCTATAATTACATCTTATTTAGGGTTTGCTGTTAGCTTATAAGGGATGAGTCTCAGAGAAAAACATGAAACAATAAATATCATTCAAATGTTTAGTTCCCCTTATTTTAAATTCACCTTTTGTTTATTTTTTTTATTAAATATTAATATTACCGAATCAAATAGGATGGATATGAATATCAAATGGATGAATGAAAATCATCTGATATAAGAGTATAAATATTGAGCAATGAAGTAAATAAAAATAAAAAAATAACATGTATATGAACCATCTCAAATATTTCTTCGATGTTTATGATGTTGTTATTCAAGAAAAATAAGTCAGGAGTTGTTGTAAGAACACTTGATCTATCAAATAATACATTGAAATAATAAATTCATGCATAAACATGGGGAATAAGAGAAATTATGTTGTGGATGGGATAATACATTTTTTATGGATCATCTCAAATGGGAAAAGTGTGGACAATGAAGAATATTGTATCAAGGATGTGATTACAGATGTGAATGATGATAATGATTTTATTGAGGAAAAGATAAAGACATTTGAAGATGAACTTTATAATTGCCTGAAATTTTTTTAAACATTAAAGGGTTGTGCAACGGTGCCATTGAATGGTGGTTTCAAAAAATATAACTGAAGCTGTATAAATTGAAAATAGGAAATATATGGAGTGACACAGATTTTATCGAATTAATTTATATCATTAATGACATGATCCTAGAAGATATTTATCTCTTTAGACAAACCTATGATGCCAAATGAATTATTTGATCGATGGGTACGATCTATGAAATAACACATGCCTGCCCAAATGATTGTATATTGTTTCTTAAGGACAAAAATCACTAAGAGATTGTAAAAAGTATGATGTTTCTTGATATAAGAACGATGAATCTGGTCTTATGAAAGTTTTATGGCATATTCCAATCATTCTATTGTTTAGATAGGAATATGAAAGTGAGGATACTATAGGGAAATTGACATTCCATAAAGATAATTGAAATAAATTTCAATAACTATGGCAGTTACCAGTCTCTACTTATTGGAAGAGAATTGATCATGAGTATCCTGAATTTGGAAATGAGCTGAGAAACCTTAATCTTTCATTACATATAGATGATGTGAATCCTTTTTGGTTTCTATGAATCACTCAGGGTACTAGTCTAGTTTTGTTGGTAAATTATAACACTTCACCATGGTTATGTATGAAATAAAAATACATCAAGTTATTTATTCTTATATGTAGACCAAAATAATTGGGTAATGATATTGATGTTTATTTGGCTCAATTTATCTAGGATTTAAAACTTATTGGGAGGTTTAAGTGTTATTTTTTATGGTTCATATAGAAAAGAATATTTCAAGTTAATATCCATGTTTTATGGGATTAAAAATGACTCTCTAGCTTTGGGAAATTTTGTAGGATATATCATTAAAGGATCTCAGGGGTGTCCTATCTACGAATAAGGTACAAATTAAATTTGGTTGAACATTTTTTGATAATTGTGTTTCTAGGATATAATTTGTTTCTACCTGGACATAATAAGCATCAATCGTGGATGACATCATTCGATGGAAGTTCATAAGAACATGTATCACCATCTCGACTAATAGGTGACCACCTATTTGAGAATGTAAAATATCCGGACACTGCTTTTTGTATATGGTTTTTGAAAAACCATATGAAAATTGGTCAGAAAAAGAGATTTGTTTTTTATAATTTCCATACTAGAATTTTCTATACATCTGACATTTTATTGATGTTATGCATATTGAAAATAATGCATGTGATGGTGTCATTGGCACGTTGCTAAATGCACTAGAAAATTTATTAAATTAATACTAGGTTGGGCATTGATGATATGGGAATATGAGAATATATGGCTTTAATAATGGTTGAAAATAGAATTTTTGTCCTTATGATTCTTATACTCTTTCCAGGTTTGAGGGATATCATTTTTTCAACATCATTAATGACATAATGGTTCCAGGTGGTATTCATCAAATACTAAGATCATAATTTCAATGATAAATTCAAATATATAGTGCCAGATAACACATGAATGCCATGTTTTGATGGAACATATAATGCCTATAGTTTTACATTTCATTTGTTCCCAAAAATGTCCATTATAAATTATCCACGATTTGTTTCTTCTTCAAATCAATATGTTGGGATGTTATAGACCTGAAAAATTTTCTGAAGGTGGATAGATAAATTTACATCATTTTATGTGAAATAGATATGTTCTTCCCACCAAAATTCATTGATATCCTAGTTAAATTGATTATTCAATTGGTGATATAGATTCCCTTATGTGGTCCTGTACACTATATATGGATGTTCCACATTGAATTATATATGAATATTTTGAAATGGTATGTCAAAAATTGAAGTCACCCATAGCATTGTATTGTACAGTCATATATTTTTTAGGAGGTTGTTGAATTCTGTATGGAATATCTATTAAATTTTGAAATCATCAGTCTACAAAAATATTATCACATCGGGAGGCTTGTGGGTGATGTAATTTCTAGATGATATCTATTCACAATCAATATTACAAATTGGGAGATGGGCCAAATTTACGTTTTTCATAACAGTTTTGAGGATTTACTATATGTTGAAACCCAAAAAGAAATTACTAGGAATTTAAATACATCAAGATATGAAATATGGATATCAAATTCAAATAATGAACATTTTATAGGATGGTTATGGGACCATATTTTGTTATAGTCAGATGATAATCTGAATTCAATTTTAGAACAACTTTGATGGATAGCCGGAGGACCAAGTGTGTATATATTATCATAAAATGGATTTGTAATTAATGGTCATATGTTCTATAAAAATAAGCATGGTGAAGGAAGTGCCATTAAAAATAAGGGAGTTACTCTCATGAAGGATGTGATACATGTTTTTTGTACTATAAAAAGAAATCCAATTTACGTGAACATGTCAAAATTTGGATTCATCAAAAAAATATGTGCATTGGATTAAACAATATTCCATGTTCTTATATTTCAATGAAATTTTGTTAATAACAAGAGTGATGTTAAAATATATGAATTGGAAATTATGAAAGTTGTTTTAATTAACAAAGGGTAAAAAGAAGAACCAGTTATAATGGAATCACAAGAAACACAATTATTTTATGTTATAGATCCTACAAACTAATAGTGGTCAATTATTATAATATTGATCAAAAAATTGAAATGATAGATGAAAATTAAAATGGGGAAAACCCTTTCATTGGAACATTATAATAATTTCATAGTGGTACCAATGTAGTGGGTGTTAAGCGTATAATAAAGGACTATAACAAAGATATTTGGATCTTTGACAGAGAGGTAAATTCTCTTCATCCATTAAAAATGGAAAAATAGTGTTCAATAATATGGTTAATTTTTTTAATATAAATACTGTTACCTCATGTTATTATTTGTTTTCTACTATATTAATATACTGTAAATTAAATTTTAATCCACTTATGCTAATAATGACATCTGCACATGCTGGTGCTCCCAATCCTGAGGAACGATAAGTATGTCTTCCTACTGATCCTCATAGTATAGTGGAATAACATTATGCCAATGTTAGTGCTCCCATTCTAGAAGAACAACATGTTTCTCCACCATGTTTTTCTCCAAGTGTAGAGGTACAATAAACCTCCAAACATGTCGATTCTACCTCTCCAAAAGAACAAATTGACGTTGTAGATTCTGGTGTAATGGTAGGAAGCAAAGGACAGATGATTCATAAAAAATAGGAGTTCCATAGTTCGATGGTGTGAGAAAAAAATATTAAGGTGAAAGTAAAAGGCATCAATTTTGAGGTCTGATGGAATGCATGGGGCCAACAAGTTAACCCATACAAGGCCATGTTCATTAGTTATATTGGAATCATCACTCAAAAATGTGTGTTGATAGATGTAGATTTGTGGAACTGTGTTGTGCCTGGGGTTAAGACACTGATGTGGGATGAAATTACGGTAACATTATGATATCATTTCATTATTTTACTAAAAAATAAAATAATGAAACATTGACTTTTTACCATCCATCATATCGTTTTTTTATAGTAGATGACTCCCACAAGAAATATGTATTAATTCGTAGTTTAAGTATTCAGGAAGGATTTCACAAAATCCTAACAAGAAATCATAATAAAGTGGTTAAATGGGAAATAATCATGCTCCAACTACTTATCTATGCACACCTGATAACCACAGAATCATGGGATGTGTTTGCTTGACTTTGTGAAGATGTGTCTCTTTAGCTATAATGTAGCTAGCTATAATTTTTTTATGATACAGGTATTCATCCTTTTGAATGAAAATTCATTATCTATGAAATAACAACTATGTGGAAGAGATAAGGACCGATTAACAAAACTATAGCACCCCTACCGTAAATTAAGGATGGGGTACGCTTCACATTAAAAAATTGGTACTTATTTTAAATCTAATGTAATAATTTTATTGTTCATGAAACTGAACCACAATTATATTCCTCTATTTATATGAATATTGATGAATCAAAATCTAGATCCATTTCCATCACAAGCCATGGGCTATGGAAGGAGGCACAGGTAAACAAAAATGGGATACAAATAGATAAAAACACACAAAATGTCTGGGAAAACACGTGTATGTATTAAATAATATTTTTTTTCATCAAATTAATATTACAAAAAAAAATCACTTATGTTCCTATATTATATATCTGAAATTTCCCCAGGAATTAGAAACACAAGTACCAGATGAACAAATACTATCAGTGGAATTGAATCAGCAAGACCAGTATGGTTATGTCAGTGGTATCAGTTTTGTGGGGAATCCCCTAAAATATTATTAGGAAAACAAGTGGTGGATAAAAGTGAATTAATAAAAAATAAGATAGAAATAATATCTAATATTGATGAATAATTACATTGGTAGAGATAGATGATTGAAAATTTAATGGGGGCAAGAAAAGAGAAAAAGAAACCCATGAACTTCCACCATGTGGAGATCCCACCCCTCCCCCACCACCTATGAGGCTAGCAATTACCCTGAAAGATATTTCATTAGAAAAGTAATCAATGATATAATAAATGTTTCTATGAAAAGATAGTTATAATGAAATTGATACCTTTCATGTACTGATATTCTACTCGGTGATAATGATTGTGATTTAAATCTAGAAACACCCACTCATCACCTTGTTGTGAGGGATATGCTGTTCAATATGAAAAATCCCATTCCACACAACAAACGACTTCCAACTGATCATTTTCCAGTGCTGATAAGTGTATCCAGGAGAAAATCATTATGCTACATGTTCCCATTCATGAGGAATATATTCATAATATCGAAAAGGTTGTTGTAATATTCAGCATATTTCCACCACATCTTATAAAAAAACATGTCAACAAGGAGGTATTTATTTCCAATTTTTTTCTCAAGATAAACCTTTGACAATTAATGAAAAAGGTATGATGTGATGAGTGTTATTATAGTATGAAAAAGGGAAGGGGATGAAATGAAAGAGAGACTCATAACCATTAAAATGATGAACTAACTGATCAAGATGATCTACTGAAAAGAACCATTTCCCTACACATTCTATATCCACATTTACTATCATTGAAGGTTCATGTGGATACATTGTTAAAATTTGGTCGTAATCACATAGTATATATTGAAGAAAATCATTATAGAGATAATGATAAATACATCATTGGTGTTGAGAGTGTAACTAAAATCCTCAACTATGACTGGCTAGGTGGATAAGATGTAAATATATATATGAGGTATTTTTTCATGGCCTGATTTTAAAAAATCTGATATAATATGTTAACTATGACTAAATAAATTTCATATATTTGGTAGGTGTATATATGAAATGAAATTTTATAGATTTTCCCATTAATGAAAATTTGGACATGTTAGTCCTAAAATCACACATATAGAAAAAAATAGATGGATTGAAAAATAATGAAATAGTGGAAGGTATGATAAAATCATTTGAAATAAAAATCATGACAGAATTTATTTAATACCAATGATGCATGGGTAAAAACTATAATTTAATCATATAAAATATATTTATCATTCATTCATTACATATTTTTTTTTCTATTTTTATGTAGCATTTGATGCTCATTGTGATAAATTTGGAATCTCTAAAGATTTATTTCTTAGATTCAATGCACTGATATCAAACAATCCATCCACAAATGATGCTATTTGTTGATTTTTAATACACTACATCCAACATTTTATAACTAAACATCATGTTATAAAATTTATATTATTTTTTAATGGGGATTTTATTATGATATGATGATAAGACAATATTATGAAAAATAAGGAATGTGGCCCCGGGCTATGAACAAGGACAATGAAAAGTTCTATGACTAGAAAAGTGTCTGGGAATATATAATATGATTTTGATATTCATACACATATGAAAACAAATTGCTTATTCTACTCAATGTTTCTATAGCGTATTAAACAAAAATGGAAATTATTGTCATTATTATGTTTGTAAATTTATGAGAGTGATCATATTCCATGAACAAACAAGCATCCCTTAAGTGTTATTTTCAAATATAAATAATATTAAATTTAAAATATTTATGAATCCCTTATATGTTTATATTTATCTCGTACTATTATGACTATCTTAAATAATCATATTCAAAAGACAATATAGATGTGCTCAGAAATGAACGGGCAACATACCAGATCGAAGAATGTCGACAAATATCATGAATATATGACTTACATAGAATTAGTGGATTTTTTCATATTTATATTTAATTTAATTATTTTTTATTTTTCATATTATAATTTTTTTCATATTCAAGTGGATTCCTTTGTTTGATTCTATGTGATTTTTTTGAAACTAATCATGCTTGTGAGAGATTGGACATTGAGGTAGCAACTCAGTATTCAATTAGAAGGTAATGTTTTTTTAATATTATTTGGTTTTCATCATAATATCAGATGTTATCTATTTAATTAAAATAATATTAATGAAATGTTTAACTAATCACACATTCAATGTCTTCCACAGACATATTATCCCTCAAAACCATGTCACCCCTCCATTGTTGGAATTTATCACTTTCGATCAAAGGCAGTGGAGGGAACATGAAGGAAAGTGATATATTTCTACAATATATTGTTTAGATTTTGAAAATGAATGAAAATGGAAAGCACAGAAATGGACGATGTAGCTCATATGAATCAAAGTTTTTCTTATTATGTAATTAATTAATTTTCCCATCATTTTATATACTATTTGTAAGTTAATTTCCTTATCATTTTTTCGGAATCATATTTAGTTTTTTTTATCATGTTATCCTCATATGATCATTGATATCTCTATTGTTTAATCATATTGAGAATCCAATATCACCCTTTCTTATGTAATATATATGTACGTTATTAATAATGGTTTTCAATGTGATAAGTGTTGAATGGTTTCTAGTAACGAATAACTTAATTAGAGACTCTTATGAACTAGTTTGTTATGTTTTCATGTTTCCAAAAGCACTTGAACAAATATATTTTTGAATAGATCATTATTTTATGTTTTGAATGTTAATCATATAATATGTAACATATATGTATGAAATATTTGGTTCAATATAGATGTTATCATATAAATTGACACACTCAAAGCTGATGAACAAGATTCTGGTATCACTCAAACTGTACCATTTTATTTAAAAATGAGATTACTTTTATTAAAAAGATCAAGCGACAAAATATAAAGTAATATAATTTATTATATTTTGTTAATACTTTAGGGAGATGAATCCATAAGTCATTTTTGATTTATAGGAATCAACCACACCTCAATCTAATTCCCTGTCTATCCTATATGAATTTAAATGTGAATTTTTATATTAATTTGACATTAAATTCTCAAAAAGGAACAAGTGACATATTTAAAAGTGAGAAGAATAATTTTGGATTATTTTGATACTTTAGGAAAATTAAATATGGGACATTTTTGAAAGGTATGAAGTAGTATCACATCATGCTGATGCATGATGTGATTAAAATGACTCAAAATGAAAGTTTCTATTTTGAAATGACATTTTAGGAAAAAAACAACTCGCAGACTAAAAATCAATAAAACATAGTCATATTGTTTCCATTCATTTTTAAAATGATCTATATATCATTTTTGACATGTATGAATCAACCACACATCAATATGTTGCATGGTATGGAAGGTATAACATAAAGTGTTTCTTTTTATTTAAAATTGACATGAATTTAAGTAAAAATACAAAACATGCGTACTAAAAACCAAGAAATGGAATTTTTTACTCAAGAAAAATGCTCTATAAGTAATTTTTGGAGTGTAAGAATCTGCCACACCTAAATATGATGAATGATGCTTCCGATATAACTCAGTGTTTATCTTTTTAATTAAAATTTACATCAATTTATTTAAAAAAAAGCAACATACTAAAAATCGACAAAATGCATTAATATTATTTTGATACTTTATAAAAACCATAAATTAGTCATTTTTGATGTCTAAGAGTCAACCAAACCTCAATACGATTCATTGTATGAATGATGTGACTAAAATTTTGCCTTTTTATTTAAATTTGACATTAATTTAAATAAATAGAACAACTGACATACTAAAAACAGAAAAAAAAATCTATATTATTTACATACATTAGAAAAATGAACCATGATTATCTTTGGATATGTTGGACTCATCTGATCCTCAATTAGATGCACGGTGTGGCTGGTGTGACTCAATGTGTCTCTTTTTATTTATAATTGACAATAATTTAATTAAAAAACTATTGACATATTAATAACCATGAAAACCCATTAATATTTTTTTTATGCTTTTGAAGAATGATTCACGAGTCCCTTACGATGTTTAGATGTCAACCACACCACAATCTGATGAATTTTTTGATAGGTGTGACTAAAAGGGTCCATTATCAGTTTCAAATAGACATTTTAGTTCAAAACATGTCACCCATAGAAAACCTAGAAGATGTGATCTAATTGTATTGCTAATTTAAGTAGTGATTTATAAGTCATTCGTGATGTGTACGAAGTATTCTCCCATAAAACCTATTCACAATGCGATCAACCTGAATCATAATGTTTGTTTCTAGTTTGTAATGAAATTTTAGTAAACAAAATAAAACTAGAATAATGAAAAGAAAGAAAAAACTATCAGATTGTTTTGATACACTATGAAAACAATCATTACATATTTTTTTATTTTTATGAATAATCCATACCTCAATATGATGCATGATGTTGCTGGTATAATTGAAAGTGTCTTTTGAATTAAAATTGACATCAATTTATGTTCAAAAACCTACTGGAATACTAAAAACCGACCAAACACATTCAGATTGTTTTCATATTTTACGGAAATGATGCATGAGTCGTTTATGACATGTATGAGTCCAAAAAAACATAATCCAATTCACAATGAGACTGATATGACTCAAATTGTGTCTTCTTATTTAAAATTGACACTACTTTAAAAAACAAATAACAAGTGACATACTGAAAATAGAGAAAAACAATTCTTATTTTTTTTGACACTTTAGGAAAACTATACACGAGTAGTTTTTGTCAGTTTGGAATTATCCACACCACAATATGACAAAAAGTGTGGCTATTGTAACTCAAAGTGTCTCTTTTTATTTAAAATTGAGATTAATTTTAGTAAAAACCACAACTGTATATTGAAAAATGACAAAATATTTTTGATTGTTTTGATAGGTTAAGAAAATGATCTCTGATTCAATTGTTATGTGACGGAGTCAACCTAGCCCTAATATGATGCATGGTGTGATCATTATAACTAATAGTGTCCCTTATCATTTTAATATTTTCATTTTATTTGAAAATGTGTCACTCACTAAAAATAAATAAAAATCACACTTATTCTCATTCTAATATAGTAAAGTTATTCATAAGTCATTTGTGATGTGTATCATGTAGTCTCATATATTAATGAAACATGGTGTGATGGTTATGACTAAGAATTCATGTTTCCAATTTGAAATGTCATTTTAGTAAAAAACCACAACTAACATACTGAAAAATGAGCGGACGCAATCAGTTTAGTTTGATATTTTAGTAAAATGATATATTTTAAATTTTTGACATATAAGAATCAGATAAACCTCAATATAATGCATGGTGTGTCCGTTATAACTCAAAATGTGTCATTATATAAAATTGACATTAATTTTTGTAAAATAACAAATAAAATACTCAAAACCGAGAATACACAATTAGATTATTTTGATATTTTAGGAAAACAATCCATAACTCATATGTGATGTGTAAAAATTGACCCCACCACAGTAGAATGCATTATGTAATGGGTATAACTATATATGTTTCATTGTTATTAAATATTGACATTTTATTAATGAATTCATTCTTATTAATGTTTAATTTATTTCTTTATAGTATTACAAACATTTTAATTTTTTTTCATATAAAGGAGAAAGATTTTTCTCGGGTTGAGATGATTTTTTTGAAACTGATGACATGGGAAGACATTTGGGAGAGGCGATCACATGTTTTAAAAGGTGAAATATTATTATTTTTATAATCAAAGTGGGATAATAATAAATGTAATTCTATGAAATATTTTTATTGAAATTTAAATATAAGTGTTATTTGTATATATCATAGGTGTAAGTTTTTTTTAACAATGTCAATTAAATGTATATAGAATTGTTTGAAATTATAGGTTTTATATAGCATTTTCAATTTTAGGATTTTTCTTCTTATTGTGTTATTATATTAATAGAACACTGCAGGTGGATAGGCAATTATCTATGCTATTTTTAGAGATAATAAAGGACCCCCTTTTTTAGTGCTACTAAAAGAGCATATAAACTGGACACCCCTTTATCATAACTATGATTCGGAGTGATTTTTTATCACTGTTGAAATAATATGTGCACGCTGTTGAAGGGTATATGTGTACTAGGGATCCTAACATGATCCCGAGAATGTCTGTGTCTGCGTAAAATCTTTTCCAACTATTCCAAAACACTTTTTCAATCCTAAATATCATCCATCACTTGATGAAGGTTCTAGAGCCCCTTCGATAATTCTGGAGTCCTCCAAAATAATTCTTAGATCTATTGAATGATTTCTCTCTCCCTAAGAGGTATGATGCATTCATATGTTTCTAATCAGGATAATCGTCATGTTATCTCCATCCAAGAACCTTAATGAAATATTCTAATATTTCAGTGTTATGGGGATGCCATTTCATGATCTTATTTATGGATACACCTGTGTGTTTGATTCTAGAGAGATATATCCTATTGTTCTTGGTTTCTCTTCCATGGGACCATTCATAAGATGATCTAATGAAACCCACCAATTATAAAAAATCATGTTTATTCATGGATTAAAAATATTAATCCATTTTATGGAAAGGAATATCACTCACCATGAACTAGTGATGCTCGTTGTGGTTCTTTATTAGGATTCTACCGACACCACGACTAGCTCCAAAATATTTGAGTCCAAGTCGTCATTCAAAATAACATGATCAGTGGCACTAATCCATTGTGAAATAAAATGCGTACCTTTGAGATACTTACACATTTGTTCAAGACAACTTATAATTACATGATTGGTAACATGATGATGGTTAAACCATAGGTTGTGAAAAAACTTGTTTGGTGGATATGAAAATCAATTTAACTCATCACCACAGTGGATTAACTTTTTGTATAATGTCTTAATGAAGGTAATTATTTCAATTTGTTTTCTACAATGTTATGTAAAAAAAAATCATTAGCACCACAACCTTTTTCAACCCATTTTAAAGTATTAAAAATATTTATTAATTAATGTTTTAAATGTTTGATTTGAATAGTTGATAAGTTTTTAAAAAATCCTGATAAAATATATTTTTTTATATCGTAAGTTATAAAATATTTAGAAATTTATTATTTAAAATTTAATTATAATTAGTATATTTTTTATCAAAAATATGATAAAAAAATATTCCTAGATATTAAATGTTAATATATAAAAATATAATTCATAAATTACATTTCATATGTAATAATATAGTAATATTTTTTTATTTATAAATTTTTTTTAAAAATTTTATAAAGGATTATAAATTATAATGATATATATAAAGGGGATTATATTTTTTTATGATTTTTTAATATTTAATTAATTTGAAATTCTTCAACACCAAAGGTAGTCCTTATTTAATGATATTATTTAGACCATAATAAAAAATTTTATTATTATTAATATTAAAGGAATAAATAAATTTCACACACAATATAATTATAACAATGAAATTTTCTATAAATTTATATTTTAAACTATTTATATTCATATTCCATATAATTTATAAAAATTTTATAGTAAGCATATTTGTGTAAATGGTTCATAAATTTCTTATGTTTTGAAAAATAAATATATTGTTTTTCTATTTGTAAAATTCCTTTCTTATTGATGTTTAATTTTTTTAAAATGTGAAAATTTTATATTGTTTATATTTAACATCTAAAATATGTATATAATTCAAATTCCAATATTTCAAATTAGTTACGAAACATTTTAATTTATTTTTAATCATCATTTTCCTAAGTTTGTTTTCGATGTTTTTAACGTGGATATATTTTTTGAATATAGATTCTACATATTTAGTTTTAAAGAAACAATTAATTCAATTATACCTTGAGTAAAGTTTCCATAGTTATAGGGACTTTTGGAAGTACAAAATTTTAGTTTGTACGATATTACTTTTCTAGAAATCTGAATGGTGTTGGTTATCTATCGCTCTGTGTTTACTCATGTTAATAATTTAAATATCATATAAATATATGCATTTAAATTAAGTGTTAATCCACCTTATGTATATGGTAAAATATAATATGTTTAAATATAATTAAATTCTATTTTGATTGAGTATCATAAAATTATCAATTATATAATTATTTACACATTAATAAAGTTAGAATACTTTGATTTTGTGGTTGTAATGGAGATTCCAAAACTAAAATAATTGATGTTTCTATTACAAAAATAAATAAAAAAAATAGAAGATAATGATTACATATTGTGTAATAGTTATGAATTTAATACATATTTTATATACATATAAATTTTTGGAACATTAAATAAAAAATACCATCAAATATTAAGTATGATATTCAATCATAAAAAAACTTTTCGAGAACTCGATTGTTTAATTAGGAATTGTTGAGATCAGAAGGAGATCCCTTGGATTATATTATATAAAGTGATAAATCTATATTTAACTGTGGATTTTCCATGTTTGTATGTTGATATCTTCATGATTATCTATTTAGTGAATTTTGATATATTATTTGGAGATTTTTAGTAATAGGAGATCAGAAACACTAACAGTTTGGATATCGAAGGAATAGAGGTGAATTAATCCACATAATTGATTTGAATAAATAATTATCAGTTGAAATATCTAGGATTAAAAACAAATATGATTGGGATGATACCATTACAAAATAATCCTGGTTTATTTATGTGAACAAACTTCTAAAATTCATGGTCAAATATGGAACTTATCTATCAAAAAGGATTTGATTTCTGTGGTAATAAATTTTATTTTGATAACTATAATAATATATCCATAATGAAAATATGTAAAATATGACACTAAACCATTTTTTTCACTTATATTATTTTATTTAATACTTAAAATTGACTATATTAAGATCATATACAATTATGAAATAAAAATTACAGATTATTGATATATAAGATTGAGAAGAGTTCTCATGGAAGTTCATTCAGATCCCTTGAATGTAAATTCTATAAAAAGTAATTCCAAAAACTATTAATAATTTCTATTTGATACCAAGTCTGAATAAATTTTTTTTTAAACACATACTAAAAAATAAGAGGGAATAGATGAAGGGTGGATTATATCAGTTTTATTATAACGGGGAAAGAGTTTGTACATTAAAATTTGACATTCATGATCAATGCCTTCCATGTGGATTGCTCTTAGAATTGGAAAAAAATTAGTATTTTACTTACATAAATAGAAATTTACTTTATATAGATGGATTTTATATTATATGATTTTTATTTTATATTATGTAAAATTAGTTACATATATATAAAAAATATATATTTTTTCATTAGAAATATTTTGAACTTTTTAAAAATTATAAATACAGATAATCACATTTATGAAATTTAGATTATGAATTAAGTTGTTGATTCTATTCCCACCCACCTTTGGAACTATCTCATCAAACATATAAAAGAAGAAAATATTCATAGACTCCATGGAGAAGTATTATTGAAAACATTCAATAATGAATAATTTGATATTATTGATTTTTATTAACTAGTAAAAATGACAAGTATTTAATTGGGGATACATTTTGAAATGGATAGTATACTATTGGACCTCATATATTTTAATGTATGTAGAATAACAAGCTCATAAAAAAGTGGCTTTATTGTCATTTTTAGTTTTACTGATGGATTTAGCCAGTGGGAATACATGTTTATGATGAAACACAAGTATCATAATTTAATAGTGTTAAAATACTTTGAAAAAGATATAATGAATCAATTATATCTTTGTATAAAAAAATTATGACCTAATCAAGGTGCTGAATAATTAACCTATGAATTAATGCCACATTTGAGACATTGCGTTATTTTTTTACACCTCACACATCCTCAAAGACCAAAACTGCATTGTTAATATAAGAGGGTGTATCATACATTTTTTATGTGGAATGATTGATAATGAATCTATGTGACCTTACTATTCCATTTTAGTTTTATCTTATGGAAACTAATTTATTTAAAATAAATTTAATTCCTTATAATTTTTTTATAAAATCCTCACATGAGATATGGAGTGGGAAAGATCCTAGTATGTATTTTTCAAAGACTTTTGGTTTTGAAGAAAACATATTGTGTTTTTATTCTAACAGAATTGACTCCAAAGCTGATATGTTCTTATTTTTTGTCTATCACATAGATACAATTGGGTATTATTTATATAATTATACTTAATACAAGATATTTGTGGCATGATGTTTAGTTCTCCTTAAAGATTACATGATTATAGGTGTCTATGAAGATATGAATAATCGTAGATATGTTCTTGAACAATAAATTGGAAATAATTCTATATTTAGTTCTCACCAGTTCCAAAAACTAGTTATAAAAAATTAATTCAATCAATTTAGACATTAACCATGATGGTCTAGTATAATTCCTCCCACGCCGAAGAGATATTTATTTCTAAAGGACAATGATTCTTATTTAATGTTCATATTATATGAACCAAAATCATTCTAAGAGGTAATTTAGAGTCATGTTTTAATGAAATGTTTAAAATCTATGGAATCATTAATGTAATCCATGTATACTAGCCATGTTTGGAATTTGTAGGATGTACCAAAATAGGTTTCTACCCTAGGGTGTAAGTTGGATACCATAAGAAAACTGACATGGATTTTAGGGTGTCTGTATATAATTCAAACATTGCTAAAATGGGGTACAAATAACACAAGACGTTGACTATAAAGAATCCATTTTCACATATTCCAATGAAAATTCCCATTCAGATTTTAGTATCTATAATAGTTTTTTTTGATTTAGATACATATTTTTTGGATGTAAAAAACTGATTTTCTAAATTATAATTTAACTAGGGATTTTTATATGAAATAACATGAAGGTATTGAAGTGATAAATGAGTTTTATATGTTACGTTTGTTACAACGTTCAATTTATCGATTGAAGCAAGATTCTAGAGGTAATATTATTTACTTTGATATATAAATCAAAGATTTGGTTTCCATCAAAATAGGTAATATTCTTGTGTATATATTTATGTTAGTGGGAGTATAATTGTATATATGAAATTTCATTTAGATTATTTAAAGCTTATAGAGAATTATATCCTGATACTTCACTTTGTCAATGAACTGATGGGTAAATGTTTCTTACCAAAATACATGGGAGAAGAATCCAACATAATTTGTTTGAAGATTTATAATGATATATCCAAGAGGATTCCTGGATTATATTAGAACACATATATCAGTTATGTACTAAATCGATTCACAATTGATAACTCTTGAAAGGGATATTTAATGGGTTTTAATGGAAAAATCAATGGAATATTAGGAATCCTTATATAGATTCATAAATGAAGAATATATTTCTATATCTTTTAGCCATATTATGTATCATGTTTCCTTGTTATGTTACCAAAACAAAATCTCTTTTTATTGGATAATAATTATTACATACCAATAAAATACTTATGAGAGTAACTATATTTCCTTAATGAATATTCCAATGTAATTGAGAAAGTGTAAGGATATATTCTTGGAGTTTTTAAGGGAGGATTAAGATTTGGAAAGTCAGTGAAAAGATTATTGTTTCCAATCTGGAAAATATAATCCGAGATCTCCATTTTTATTCTATTTTTTCAAAAATAGTGGAGTTATAATTTTTAATATTTCTAAAAAATCCACAATAATAGAATCAATAATGTACGTACAGTACATCACAACATCTTATGCTAGAATGGATGTTATTTGGATCATGAAATTCATTATTGATTATTGATTGGTTCCAAAAATCAAGTGAGAAATTGATCTATTTTGAGAAAAAAATTATATTGTATCTCAACAGAAGGGACAATTGTCTCATTGAAGGAATAAAACAATACTTTACATATACAATAATATATTGTATCTTGTTGAGAAGGTTGATGTAAATTTCAATTCGGTGGATATATTGGCCAATATAGAAGACCATCTAATGATACCATTACCACAACAACCACATAAGGGTCATGTAGAATCTATTGGTGTACGAAATTTGGTAGATTGGTTGTAAATATTTTAAATGTATCATGGTATTATAACAAAGTAAATATAAATTTATCATCAATTTAAGTGTGATAAAAATTATTTTACATGTATGGTTGAATAATAAGGTCCACTCAATGTATGAATATTTACCATTATCTATTATTCTGTGTTGTAGTGATATTATAAGGTTATCTGGAATAGATTATTTTACTGATTATATATATTTATATAGGAGGTATGTGTAATATATTCATGTGTTAATATGAAGAGACATATTACATAGATTGACCTACCGAATTATATCTCATGAAATATCATACATTGATCAATATACTAAAGACTGTATGCTTATTACAAATCCTTATTAAATGAGTTTGGAGAGAAACCTAATATGAGAACCATTATACATTGACTCCATTGTTATATAGGTTTGAAAATAACTTAGTTAATACAATTGTTGTTCTATATATTGTTCCTCATGTCATCTGTTGGATTGCATCCAAGATGAGATTTTTCCACATCTTAAACATGTAAAGACATCACACCAATAAGTAAAACTGATGAAATTAATGGCTATGATTATTTGGGTAACATATGCTGTATTGAACTACTTATATGATATCTATGTGATTTATTCATTTATGAGATGAATAATAAGTGATGTATTCATTAACATGGTATGACTTTTTTTGAGAATCGTGTTGATTCTACTAATTTGAAATACTCCATTTTTAGTCGTAAACTTTTGTCAGGAAATTGTATTATATATATATATATATATGATTTGTGTGATAAATTTATGATGGACTTGTTTATATAGATATATGAGTTTGTTTGATGGAGATCAGAATGACCCATTTGAAAATTGACGAATACTGAAACATTTTTAGAGGATACACATTCCATTCATCAATGAAATACACATATCTTATTTTTATTTAATTCAACTAATTCACTTAGCATCTAATAGTTAGTCACATGGATAAAGAATACGTTTTATTAGATGTTAATCTTCCTAAATATAGATTGTTTGATGAGAAAATATCTAATGGTTCTTGGATGGATTCACATAGAATTATGATCTATTGCATAATTTCAATTTGGTATTTTTAGTGTGTGTTTAATATTATTCGATGTGCACTTAAATGGCTAACAAAATTCATTGTTGGTGCATTTGGATCCTTGGTCAATATTAATGTTTGGTTTTGGAATGTGTGTGATTCATTATTGGTGCCACATACCACTCACACAATTTTATCCATTAGAAACCAAAATGCATCATTTTATATGGTGAATAAATATATTCATTGAGTCACATATATTGTGTTCAACTTCCTATATGATTTGTTTGTTATGTATTCATTTATGATATGAATAAAAACAGAAGTATTCATCATCTTGGTATGTCTTTTTTAGAGAATCAATATAGTGCTACTATATTTTTCATATTCATTTTTTAGTGGTCAATTAATGACATGAAAAAATGTATTATATATGTACACATATGATTAATGTGATACATTTAAAGTGTATATGATTATATAGAGATATGAGTATGTTTGATGGAGATCACGAAGACCCGATGTAAATTTATTAATACAGACAATTTCTTAGATTCCTAAAATTTCATTCATCAATGAAATTCAAATTTCATATCTTTTCTCAATTCTATTATGAACCTTAGAATCACATAGTTAGGTCTCGGGATAATGAAAATGTTTTAAAAAATGTATTACTTCCATAATAGAGAAAGTATGAAGAAAAAATATCTTACGGTGTTTGGATGGATTCACTTTGTTTTGATATCTTTCACATAATGTCCTTTTGGTATTTTTAGTGTAAGATGATGATTGGGTTGTGCACTAAAATTGGCAGCATGACGATGTGTCGGTTCATGTGATGCCCTAGTTAGTAGCCATGTTTGTTTCTGACATATGTGTGATACATGTGTTGTGGAACATATTCTCACAAAATTTTATTAGTTGGAATCCAAAAATATTCTTCTCATGTTGTGAGACCAAATATTCATAGAATTTTTCAATGAGTAAACACACCAAAAATATTATTTTCTAGTGTCAGGTGATTGGTAGTCAAACTGTTTCACAAGGATAAATATATTCATCTATAAAATAGGATTGAGGTTCCCTATATAAAGATGTAATCCTTCTACTATTAGGTAACCATGTATATGTGTTCTAGTGGTGAATAATTCAAAATATAGTTAATTATATCATCATTCTATAATCTTGTTTATCACCCCAGGAAAATAATATCACCACTTTTTACTTTCATATGTTTTTGTGAGGTGTTCATGGACCATTTTTCCTATGATACCCCTCAATGGGAGTAGACATTCACCTACTACTCGTCATGATCATAATCATTTCAACACTGCTGAAGATCAAGAATAGAATTTACTATTGGTCAATTTCTATTTGTACACCATTTTATGGTATTTATTTCTAACACATCCATGCATTTGATTCATTAAAGAATGTTATGTATGTGTTTGAATTTAATTCCACTAAAAATGGTAATATGATGATCTAATTAATCCCATCAAGAATTATCTATGCCTAAAATCCAAAGTTGTCTTTAATACAGTAATATATAAGAAACATGGATTATTATTTAAAATTATACTTCTATGGGTATTATTAGTACCATTATTTTATTTCCATTAGTTGGTCTTATACACCACAACCATTATGTCCTTGATTTTAACTTTCCATCCCATTTTCAATCATCTTATTAACTAAATACCATTATTTTATTCCATTTCTAATTTACTTTTTCCTACTAATAAGGATTTTCTCTTGGAATCTATCAGCCTCTTACAATAATTCATCTCTATCCGGGTTATTTTGGTTCCCATTTTTTATCATTATATACAATAATTACATGAGTTTATTCATTGTCAACTGTATTCCCCATTTGAGCATTATCAACCACATTAATCAATTCCACTACCTCTAGATTATTTCATATATGTGATAATTATTTTCAATATAATTAAGGTATTTTCACATTGTATACCTCCAAATAACTTCTTATTTTTGTTACTTATCATTAATTTCCTTCATCTAGTGTTAATTCCATTGATTTATAGGAATGACCCCTTAGCCTTCATGTTTTTTTTGAATATTCCTGAAAGTTTTCTCATTTTTCAAATATTTATATACCATTTAAATATCAATTATTTAACTTACCTTATCATTGACTATCAAGAACCCATCTTATTTTCATATTTAAACTAGACCAATTCAGAACATTTCTGCATCAATGGCTATGATCTTTCCCTTCATAAACCTTATTTTATCCATAATCTGCCATTTGTCTATATGAAATTTTGGAGTATTATTTCACATAATTAAATTATTTTCTAGTCATATACCCTGATTTAATTCTCCCATTATACACATAATTTTTACTAGAGTCTTTTATTGCACTCAAATTATTTATGGAGCCTCCTTTAAGATTACAGAAATTTCTCAAATTCCATTTCCCCACCTCACTCCATGCTTTCCTATTAACCATAGTATCTTGTTTATATTTTTTTCTCACAAATATATAATCCAAATCCTTATAAATATTTTAAAAGGAGGAACGAATTAAAATTTAAGATTTACTTCAATATTAAACCCATTAGAAATATACATCACTTATTCAGGAAGGATGGACACAATATTAAAATCCATCAGCATCCTTGAAAAATTACCTATACCTCCATTTAATATTTATTAATATATCATATAATGTAGTCCAGAAAAAGATTTTATATCAATTTTTTTTTTGAGTACGCTAATAAACCCTTCTCAGTCCAAATATCCATTTCCAAATAGGTGAATTGATTTGTTTTTAAGTATAAGGATTGAAATTCACATCCCCTTAAACTAGAAAGAAGAAAATTGATTAAGATGATGGTTTGTAGATTCTTATAACCAATTTTTTCCCTTCGTAGAATGGAATATTAAATTATATTATTTTATTACAAATGAAATTATCATAAAAAACTTTGTATTCCACATTTGAGATAACATCATCCCTAATTCATTCCTTCAACAAGATTATTATTATTACCATAAAAAACTCATCCAATGTGGAATAACTTATAGTAATCCATCCTCATCTATATTACCTCTAAATTAATTACAATATTTTATTTTCTATCATTTAATCATGTAACTCTTGCTTCATTTCTTCTTTTCGAGTTATGGATTCATCATTTGATGATACAATTGATTTATGAATAGAAAATCCGTTTCCTTCCACCAATCATGATTTTAGAAATAAAATAATCCAAAATTAATTTTACTTTGTATCTCTTGTCACAAGTATAAAAATAGTAATCTATGTCAAAATTTTATCTACGGATTTTCCAAAACCGACATCAAAATACATGGAGGGCGAATTTTAACTTTGGTAAGAAAATGTCATTGAAGAAAATTATGATTAATATTTTAATAATTTTTTTATAAAAATGGAATACAAGGATTTTAAAATTAACATGTGGTGTCGATATTTTACTTAAATCGACTCTTAATTTTTTTAACTTGTGTCTTTAGTTTTTTTGAAAACAAATGTATTTTTTATAAAAAATTACATGTTTATATTTTTTAAAATAAATTTCAAAACTATTTGAAAAAAATTCAATATGTTCCCCTAATTAATTATTAGGTATTCCTATCATAAACCATCCTAGGCATGACCTTTGACTCTCGACACTACTTCTTCGACCTTAATATCCCTCATTTAATCTCTTTTTATCTTTGTTTTCATCATTTATCTTCTCCTATGCACCCTCACACATTATAATATACATTATTCACTCCAATTGTAATGGTATTTACCTTTTTTTAGTATCTACATGGTAGGATTTCATCTCTATTTTGAGATTTATTATTTGATTTCATGCAACATAATGTTCATAAATCACCATTTTGATATATTCTTCAACGATTAGTAGCCTTCATCTGCATATTTTTATGTCGATATTTAATTTTTTTTTATAAAATTTATTTATTAGTTATTAGTTTTAAATTATATTCATTGATTTAATTATTTAATTATAAACCATTATGTTTTATAATTTATTATGGTTATAATTAGTTATTTATAGTAAATTCCATTGTGATTATAATATATTTCTTGTGATATATATTTTTTGTTTGTAAATTGATTCTATTTATAATTATATATATTAATTTATTTTTTGGCCATTATAAATGATTATTATTGATTTTATTGATAAATATATAATGATGTAAGACTATTTTAATATTGAGTTGGTCATTTTGATATTAAGGATTTCTAAATTATATATATAGATGAATTTTAGATAACTAGGAATAATTATTTTTTTAGATTAATTTGATGTTATGATATTCGCTATGGGTTGAACATTATGATAACTACGATATATATTTTTAATTCATTTGAGTTTTAGAAAATCATATATGGTTTGTGTATTTAAATATTTCTATTTATGTTGTATAATTGTTTGTTCGAATTATTTACTTACAAATAAATTGATAAATAATTTTGTTTGATTCTAGATTTTTAGGTTCTAAATTTATCTATTTATATATATGTTTAAATTTTTATATGATTTAATATAAAATAATTTTATATTTTGATCATTGGTAAATAATAGTTCATAATTGGATAAATTTATGAAGAAATACTTATGACTATGAAAAAGGAGTTATTGATTTACTGTAATTATATTAATTAATCCTTGAAAATAGGTATTCGATTGTCAATGATTCTTTGAACTGTTCAAATATGAGAATGTTAAATTTTATATAATTCAAAGACTAACATATTTTTTATGGTTTTAATCATAACTATAATCCTTGTATTGGGAAAGGTGAAAGCATTGAAAATTCAATAATTAATTTTTGTTAAGATATTTATCACGAAATAAGGGCTTTAATTAAAGAATAATTTCATAATTAAGGTATCAAAACCATTGAAGAAACTGAATATATTGAATGATTATATAGATATATTGAGAAAAAACTATTATCCTAATTCATTAAATTTTTAATATTATTAGATGTGATGATATTATTTAGATCAATATAAAGAAATTGGTAGAGTGATAAAATGTTCACTGATTTTATTTATCATTTAATATAGATAATTCTATATTGAAATCGGCTTCTAGATTACAATTATGATGCAATGAAAATTAGGCCTAATGGGATTGGGTTATAAGAATATAAAATCATCCCCAAGTATTATGTGTTTTATAAGAAGGAATATGAATTAATTAGAATGTATTCAATATGATATATCTTGATATAAAATGGATTTAAAAATAAATAATTATTTATTCTCACATATTAGAACCAATCCTCTTACAAACTAAATTGAGTATCTTACCATAATTATTTATTTAAATATTTTATTTTCAAACTATAATGATTTAATGGTGTAAATGTGGTATATAGATGGGTGATATTTGATGGAACCATATTACACCCCAATGATTCAGAACAATTAAAGAAATTTTTTAGAAAAATTCTATATTTTAGATGTAGAGCTAGAAATATCAAAATTGGACTATTCATTAATTGAATGAATCAATATGAAAGAATAAATATATAATATAGTTCAGGTCCAATTAGGCTGGTAGTCTACAAATTTTTTCCACATATATTTAGGAATAAAAAATATGTTATAATTATCATGATTGTTTATAGAAAACAATTTCATGGAAATTATATTTATGAGCATCTATCTCTATTGATTGATGGTTTAAAATTTCTATATGAGACAAGTGTTAAAAAAATTTCATAAATGAAATAATATATTTTTTATAATATAATGATAATGTTCATTAAAATTAACATTCTATTATATATAATCATATTTAGATATGCTGTTAAAGAACATAAATAGTGTCCTATTTGTGTAGAGGATACTTTCTATTATCAATATGAATGTATGAATGAAAATATTCGTGGGAAATAAAATATTTTAATGATTGAAACAACCTTATAAAATTTTGAAAAAATAATTTAATGGATTAAAAGTGTATAATTTTCCCACAAAACCATATTTAGCTAAATAATATTATAATTTGGTGAAAATTTATTATTTCCCATTTAGTAAGAAAGGTTGTTTTGATTGTCAAAAAAACCCTTAAAATGATCTTTCATATTCTAGCTACCTACTTGGAGATTTCAGGAGATAAAATATAACATTAACATTATAAATTTTTAAAAAAACATGATTTAATGTTTGACAAAAAATTTGTAGATATAAAAATAGAGACAAAAGTTGTATTTCATGCTTGATTTGACATAATATCCATGTGAATATAATTAGATTTTTCTCCCAATATAATAGGAAACATAACATATTTACCTTTACCTTGTAACAAATTACGAAAGTGTAAAAGGATTTTTTTTTCAATGTATGCATGTTGTTAAATGAGACAGTGGTTATTCATCAAATTTAATGAATTTAGTATTATTTGAAAAAATTTAAAATTAGTAGGAATGTAATATCACGTATAACATGTATTGGGACAAAAATTTAATCTGTTCCCTCAACATGTTATATTTTTAATGCCTATTAAAAAGTATATCATATGGATATGGTACATTTTTAAATCCATTTGTACTAATTTCATTGATCCAAATTCGTTTGATTTATTAAATAATTAATTTACCCTCTAACCTTTTCAACTGAAATTGTATATTCCACAAATGTTTTCTGATATAATGGTTCATATATATATTCATTATTTGAATGTTATAAGAATATATGGGACTTATTATTTAGGATGGATGAATCCTTTTGAATGATATATGGATATTTTGAAGGGATATGGTAAAAACACTCATCTAACAAATGTCTCTATTATTTAAAAATTTATATTTGTAAGTGGTGATTTAGTTCTTTAATAATTATTTTTTTTAATTTAATGGATATTACTCTTATTATATAATTATATTTGATGGTCAATATTGAAGGTAGTGGGATTAAATGCATAAGGATAATGTGAATAATACATAATAAAGTGATGCATTCACATTTATAAATTTTGAACAAAATATATGAAGGACAAAAATATATATCATCACATATTCATGGATTAAAGGGATGATATCCAAAAAATAAATAAAATGTGGTTGATTCTTGGGTTATTAAAAAAACAGCTCATGGATTAAAAAGAATTTTAACACAGGTTTATCTATATTTAAAACATTGAAATGGTTATGTAGAGGTCCATATCATAATATAATCACGTGCGGCAGATTTTGTATTTAGGATTATAAAATTAATAAATAAAACAATAAGGCAACAAGTGAACCATTCAAAATAGTGGGGAAAAGATCTTGAATGATGCACTGTATTTTTCAAGTGAAAATAGATAATAACTCAATTTCTACACTGATAACATTGTATTGAGTTGTTAAGAATATATGGGAAATTTTTTATACTATATTTTTAGTAGGTGTGATTAAGTGTAAATGGGATGATAGTTATAGGGGTGTGAATCATGATGATTATTGATTTACACTCATTAATTTGAAATGATTTAGTTTCAAATAGTAATAATTTATCATGGTGACACATGTGAAGTGGATATTTTATGTTACTGAGCCATTAAAATATTAGTGGGCCATTAATATTCAATGGAAAATAAATTATTTGGGAAATTATGATAATGATGATATTATGGGTTTATTTGAGTTTTCCTCATCTATTATTTTATTTCCAGATCATAAAAATGGCTATAATATAGACATAGTTTATACTGTATAAAATGATCACATTGAAGGGATATCTAAAAACACTATTTTACTAAAATAGTTATTCAATTATATATTTTAATTTTATTTCATTTTTGAAGTTTACAAATAAAAAATTTGATTTTTTATATTTGGATGATTAATTGTATATATATTTAATATTTTTTGGAATTTGGTGTCAAATTTTATATTCAATAGTTATATTTAAAAATTAATTTTTATATAAGCATACATAAATCATTATGTTGAACAATTATTATATTTGGAAAATCATTATTAAAAATTCATTTTTTTAATTTTGATATTTATATTTCTAAATGTTGAAATATTTTGTCATTTTTAGATTAATGTTTTAATTTATATGTTTTTGTAAAGTATTTTTTGGTTAGTAATTAGGAAAAGTTAATTTAATGTTTTTAAACATAAATATAAATGAAAAGTATTTTTTTTACATGGATATTTTTATCAACATATTTTAGGCATACATTTTTCTAATAATATGTTGGTAAATAGATTATTATTACATTCTTCAATTTAAAATAATGATATGGAGGAGTGGGAACATTTACCTAGGTATATGTATGTTTTTTCATATTATTAAATCTTCCACAATAAAATGTTTTCTAGAATGAATTATTTTGACTTGTTAAAAATTATTTGCACGATTACTTGGTAGTCTCCTATGGTGGATTATTAGTGTTCTTGTATAGATAACATGATTCATAGTGTTAATATAAATGGGATTGGATGTTTAACAAAACATTCAACTGATCACAGATAGGAAGGGGTAAATATTAAATTTGAGGATAATGAAACAAAACAAGGCTGAATGAAATTATTTATAGGGGTTTTATCACCATACAGAGCTATTATATGACTACAATTTTATATATTAGTGGGAAGTCCGTCGAAAAGACCATTGAAGATCCAAATTCCGTGTTTTTATTTGTGAAATATCTCAATTGATTTGTTTTTATCATATTATTGAAATATTTTATATTTTATTTGACAATTATTGAATGGTTTTAATTACAGATGTAATTTAAAATTAATAAAATGAATGAAATTAATAAAATTTATCTATCTTCAGTGGTGGTTTGATAAAGATAATTAAAAAATTGAAAAATAGCTATGTTTTTGGGATATTGCAATATGAAAACCTATGCCTCATGTATGCAATTTTGGATAAAACGACATTGACTGAATTTCTATTCAACCAACATGAAGATGAATTCTTATTATGTTAAATATTATACACTCAAAAAAATTTATTCCCCGATATTAATTAATTATTTATTTTTATATAACATGACACTATGATATATCACTTGGAGATCCAAATTTATAATTTATACTCTCATACTTTATAACATGGGGGAATAATTTATGACAGGAGAAAACAATTGTTGAAGAGTTTTATAAAACTAGATATAAATATAATAGTGTGTCTGATGAGGTCCTATTTGGTTCTATATCTCCCATACTCCCCATGAAAAATAAAAAAGTGTGAGTGTGTAAAAATGAAAAGTCTTTTATAAATAGATGTAAAAAAGTAACTACCATAATTTTAACAAATAAATTTTTATTTTTATTGAATGTATGAATTTTTAATTATGATTGATCTTTTATAGAATTTTAATATATCATTTATGGATGACCATCAAGAGAAAAATCCCTAAGGGACTTTCATCCCTAAGGGTAGAATGGATAGATACATCTTATTGAAATCCATAAAACCCAAACCATGTCTCATGAATTTCTTTAGATGTTCATATTAAGAATACTTTTGTTTACCTAATTATGAAATATTTGGACACATAAATCAATTTATTAAACACTATATTTAAAGACTTAAGAAAGCCGATGGGTGATAAAATTAAATTAGATGTGTAGGATATTTTTGAAAAAATAATGAGATTATCAAAACCTATATAGAATTCCTACTCAGATCCTTCACCTCCACATTTAGGCAAAATCGTATATTGTGTTTGGTATTATAGGGATCCCTTTGTAAATTTTATAGAATTCAATGTAGTATATTTTTTCAAGGATTATATATATCACCAACCTATGTAGTTGTTTCAAGAATGATAAATTTTATATGATATCATTGACCCGAATTCTATAGTTCCATTACCTATATAAGAGGTCACCAGAGTAATAGATTGTGGTGGTCATTTCTAGCCCTTTCCAACTAGACTTCATCATCACATGATATAAAAGGTATGTGATTATTTAAATAATATTTAATATGTATATAAAATTACATATAATGTTCTCTTATAATTAATCCATTTATAAGTATATAGTATCAAAATAATTATTACAAAAAAAAACAAAATGTCAGGAGAAGAAAACATTTGATACATTTACAATTTCTATTAGGATAAAAAGATAATCCCAAATTTCATTATTTTTAGATACATTTTATGAGTTTTAAACGACGTGTGACGTATTTTTAAGAGATTATTAATTTAGGATATTTAAAAATTACTATATATTGTTATTTTCTTATCATCTCACCATACATGTGTTGTAATTATACTATATATAAGAAAATTTAAATTTAAGTTTATAATTATTTAAATAAATATGATTTAAAGTGACCTAATTGACAGCTTTTTTAATTAGGTATCTCAACACCCTTTTCATTAAAAATGAGATCACTTCAATCAGGGATTTTATATATCTAGAATAATTTTTATATTTGTTCTATGTCAAAATAAGGATTCTATTGTAACATAAATATGTGAAATAATATAGAATACAAAAATTCAGTGATAGTTTTTTTCCATTCCCTAATTGGTAAGTTAACAAGTATAATTATAAACTAATAATCCTTATTATATCAATAATTTGTAACATTTTATATTATTGTGATCATTGAATGTTATATCCATTCATACCACATGAATGAATATTATATTTCTTTTTTATCTTTAATAGGTGGAGTTTAATTTTTTTTTGAAAAATATATACATGATTTGTTTTTATTAAACATTTATATTGTTTAATCATAAATAAACATATTATACATTATTTTTAGTTGATATATAAACATATATTTATTATTAAAACTTAAAAAATGATCACATATCAATATGAAATAAAAATGAAAATAATTATGTGAAAATATTGGTGAATTAATTTTATATTACATTATATTTTTTTGTATTTTATATCTGTATACTGGATTTTATTTTCAAGTTAATGTTTCATAAGTATGGGTTCATTATAAACAAATAAATTTTTAATGTGGTTATTATGTTTTATGAATTATGTTTGTGATAAAAAATGAGATAATGAATGATTTTTATAAGGTTAGTTCTATTAGAAATTTTAGGTTTTATACCAAAATATTGTGTTTTTTAATGTCATAAAATTCATTATATTTGAATGTTTTCAATATATCATCCTATATTTCATAATATCATACCCACCTTCAAAAAATATTTCAAAATATTTTTTTCAGGACTAACTAATTTATATATTATGTATCATGAAAATCTATTTTAGTTAAAGTGTAGAAAATGAGTTTTTAGAAATTAGTTTTCTAGTTCAACTATTTTTTTCAAGATTTATTGTACTTGAAAAACTATCACATATTATTGTGGAAGGTATTTTTATCTTTTTTAAAATAATAATAGAGTATTTAATTTCAACTATATCATATTCTGATATGGAATCCAAAATAGACTAGCATTTGACATTAGTTGTTACCGAAAACAGACATCCAAATTCTCTTCCAACATCAATTCTTTAAAATAAACTACATGGAAAGATCACATTATTTTCTTTAGATATTTCAATGATAGTGTTATAGTAAAACTATTGTATTAAAATAGAAAATAATTTTTATATCTTTTCACATCGATTTTAATTAATAATGAAGTTAAAAACTATCTTAAATTTACTTTTTTATTTGATGTTTTGATGTATGTTATCACAAAAACCTACATTGAAACTATTATATTTAAAATTGTCAACATAAAATTTGGTTAAAAATTATATTCAAAGTATTTTTTTTCTTAAAATAATGTTTTTCACTAATTTCCCCCCTAATTATTACTGCTTGGAGAAAAATTCATTGGAACATCACATGAAATACATAGAAAAAAAATACTTGGATATAGAAAGAAGAAGAATCAAATCATAATCACCATTATAAAGAGCTCCTAAAAATTACATCTTCTATAATATTATAATTATAATTTATTACTGTTCTAGAGGATAAAAGAAAAAACAATAACAGGCACACTGATGAGCTTCCAAGGACATGCCACACCATATCCATGGTTTGGCATACACAATAGGTTACCCTAGAATAGATATTTTTTTCTCAAAGACCCATTGTTCGACGTCTGAAACCCAAAACTTTTCTAGACACAATGGCCTAGTTTTATAGATTCTATGAGTGACATGATTTTATAAACCTAATGCCCTTTATTTTTTGAGGATGGAAGGCCCTGATTTTTTTAGATCATAAATCATTGTTTTTTATATCTAGACAAACAATTATTACTAGAAATTTTTTACCACATTACTACTACATATATATCCAAGGATTTTTCATCATTCTCATGTGAAATCTTCGAGCTCGAGTCGCCTTCCTCATCTACAACATCGTATAATAGTTTGTTCCACCACATCATCTATGGAATCCCTCCAGTTAAATTTTTCATCACACAGTACTCTAACACATATCTTGTCACCCAAACCACTTATTCAGCATATCACATTCTATTAGGTCCCACCTATAGTTTTCTTCAATGTCCTTGTTCATTATGTCTACCTTACATTGTTCAAACATCACATTCACTATATCACATTCATATATCACATCAATAGTTCCCCATATATCTCACATCAGAAATATTAGTGCGGTGAAGGAAGGAAGATAAGGCCCATTTAATATAAAACTCTCGTAAAAATTATTCACTTGTGACTACTATTGACTACCAAAAGTCTGACTATATTTTCCAGCATTCTTCTACCATAACCTACAAAATTGATATCAATTTCAAACACAGATGGCCTGTTTATGTTAAATATAATTATTAGAGTAAATTATTACTTGAAATCATGTTTGGTTCAAAATTACTACGAAAAATTATCACTAATACATGACCCCAATTTCATAATAATAATAATAATATTTTTTGTGTCAAAAGGACTCTGATGAAGTCAGTAGATGGGGTGAATTTGGTCCTTTTAAAAGTATTCCAAAACTCAAAACATCCATCTTGAATTAAATTGATTCTTTGGTAATTTATTAAAATAAATTATCTTAAATTCACACAATAAATAGAAATTAGGTAAATGATAAAATAAGAAACCTCAATGATTAGAGTTTCATGGAATTTAAATTCCCTAGTCTACTCCACCAATGAAATCTCTGTTAGATTACTGATTATCACTAGTACATAGACAACACCAGGAATTTTGTGTGTGTGATATTTTTGGATTTATTTTAGTTATATTTTTTCCATTGAGGATTCATTTGTATGTTTTGGAAATAATTAGAAAATTTTTTGTAACAATAATGTAGCTCATGGTCATGGAATAGAGAGGGGAAACCATGAAGCCCAACCTAGGTAATAGTGTCATGAGTGGATGGTTCTGTGTAGTAGTTACCGAAAAAATAGTGCACGGTAAGTTAGGACGTGTAGGTTAATAATAATGTATGTTCTTGTTAGACATTGAAGGGTGAACGATTTCTTCACAGTTTGGAAAAAAATGAAATAAAACCATGAAACTTGTATAGGTCATTAAAATTTTTATATTTATGTTTTCTATCTCCCCTATTTTCAAACCTAAACACTCAGTTCTTCCCCCAATCAGCTTCCTCTAACATAGAAGAATGCCCCTACTCTATTGGAAAACATGTACCACTATTTTTGGAGATTTGGGTGTGGTTTCTCCTCAATTCTCCATGTATGTCTATCTGTTCATGTATTCTTCTTGTTTTCTAGGGTTCCATTTCTAGATTCTTGCAATTTCATTTTTCTAGCTGGATTGGTGTTAAATTTAGAGAAAGTTGTTTATTTTTATGTTTTAATATTCATGTTTATGGTTTGATATTTCCTCTCTTGGGTTTTATTGAGATTAGTTGAGGGTTATTACTTGATTATCAAAGATTTCATATTTGAATTAAATGGTTCTATGATAAAACATCATTAAAAGAATTTGATATAATTTCTCGAGTTTTTATGTTTTTTCTATATTAAATTTTTGTGGCGTGAAATTTTTTTGATGGTTTTTTATATGTTTATGGATTAAATTTGGATTTTCTAATGTAAATTGGGTGTATTTCAAGTGTATACCCTTATTTTGAATTTTTAATGTGATTTATAATTATTAAAAATGATTAATAAATTGTGAAAGTGGGTAAAAACATGATTTAATATGGTTTTGGTGTGTGTGGGATATAAAATAGGATTTGGTAGTGAAGGTCTTGATTTATCAACAATTTTTATACTGTTTGAATTATGTTTTTGTGAAAATGATGATTCATGTGATATGTGAATTAAAAATTGACCATGAAGGGAAACCTGGGCAACTATGTTGGAATACAAGGACTAATACGATTGTTGAATCATATGTGGCTTATCCTGATGCATTTCTTAAGATTGATGATGAAAAAAATAAGTAAAAAATGATCATGATGTAGACCACTAGGCTTGTGGGTGGTTACCTCATAGTGGATCGTGCTTGAGAATGCTATTGATTATTGTTTCTATACAAAATGTTCACTGAGAAATGGTGTACCTAGTGTCCCATATCTTGATAGCTCCTATAGGGTTTTCTTATGACTTATTGATCTTTTGTAATATTGTAATCATCATCACCATATATTATAATTTTACAGTTATTTTAAAATCAATCATATTTTCCTCTAAATTTTTTTTCTTAAAAATGATTCTAGTTTTACCTGTATAAAAAATGCATGGTAATTTATCTTATAATGTCTATGGAATGGAGTCTCTTTTCATGGGTGGTATCCTACTAGGGATTGGCTCACACACTACTAAAACCATTGGGTGTAAGTAGACTTGGTTATGTTTCCCACAGGTAAATGAATGATGTTTGGAGATGGTAGTTTAGGATTCTAGTCGTTCCCATTGTAGGTGTTGTGGTGGTGGCTTGAGGTTGATGTTCCTCTTTTTGAGGGGTGTATTTTAGTGTAGTGACTTATTCAATTTTTATTGAAGCATGTATGGGTTTTCTTAAATGTTGTAAACCAGGAATCTAAAAAAAATTATTCCATTGGTTATGGTTATTTAGTTTTATTTCATTTTTTATTTGCATTTGTTTATATTTATTATGTTGGGTGAAATTGTTGAAATGTTTTGATACAAAGGAACTAGTTTGCAGCCGGGGGGGGGATCGAGAACGCCCTTTGGGACAAGCCACAGATAGCGTTGGGTGTCATCTTGGATAGAACCCAATATTTGTTTGTGACAAAACGGTATAAAAAAAGGTTACACTATTTTTTGGTCATGTTTTTTGGATGAGTCTGGATAGAATGATTATATGATGTTAGGGAGTTGATGTTTTCATTGGGGGTAGTTTTCCTAGCTAGAACACCTTGTCACAGATCTAGAGTCACCATGGGTTGTTGATTGTTTTGACATCTCTTCTAGGTGAGATTTGCAAGATGTAGACTGCAAGTGGACACTGAGTGGAGGTGGAGTGATTTAGTTATTATGTTATTATGGTGGGTTTGATTCTTTTTGGATTTATGGGATGTTGGTATTTCTTCATACTGCATAATTTTTTTATAATGGTTGTATTGGTAGTTCTCTTGTGGTAAAGGATTTTGGTAGGAAAATTCCCCTTATAAAATTCATGTATAATCATAGGTAGTGGCTAGAGAGAGTTCTCCCAGACTAATTGATCATAGACTAGTGAAAGCTATATTCCCTGATTTTTAGACTTCTGGTTTGAGAATCTGACCTCGGTCCTAGGAAGGAAAAATCTTAGGAGTTCTTCAAGGACACTCCTACTTCGTTCCAAGGTACCATGAATCCTTAGAAATTACATGAATTGCTTGAAAAGATAGAATGAATGAATGAATTTATGGAAACTCTTGAGGAAATCTAGGTGAAATTAACTTCATTATTTCCAGTAGTTTTCATGTAGAGGTGGTGGGACTTAGTGGTCCAAAATGGAAAGCACGAGAAGATGAAAAAAAGACATCAATGATATTTTTAATTATCAGTACTCTTCAACAGTCATGGCCTATGATAGATCAGGGAAGATTATTGATCATTTTCTTTCTCTCTAGTCACTAATGGAGTATGCCGACCACTTTTTGGATTTTGTTGTGTATGAACATAAAATCATTTTTAAAAAGTAGACTAATGATCAAAGGTTTGAGAAGGGGTTGTGTATAGAGATCTATTCTCATGTTTTCTATTCAAGATGAAGTCCTACAATGAAGTGGTTAACAGTTATCATATGGTGGCGATTGACCATTAGGTAGGTTTTGGTTCCTTTAGGGATGTTTCAACATTGGGTTGTGCCTGTTCATTAGATAATAAGAGGAAGAAGGATAAGCATGGGATGAAGGGAAGTGTTATTTCAGGCAATCCTTCCCTTAATTATTGGTCCTTGGATTCTAATGTTGGTTCAGTTGTAATGACCCAAGGTTTTATCAATGGAATTCCCTTATTATAATTATTCTTTTAGCACAATGACATATCACTATACTAAATGCTATGTAGTCATAAAACATTATTTTTCCACATCAATGTTTTGAATTTTGAAAACATGACATACATTGTTGCAATCAATTAGATGCTTGGAGTCCGATATGACAAACATAATTTTTTAGAATGAGTCACCTACCCTTATGAATATTAAATAATTCAAAATAATAGCAACCTCACCTATGAATAAAATTTAGTCATCTTATAAGTGATAATATGATCATAGTAAAAGTATTGATATTTATATAAGTCATAATTTTTTTTATATAATTAATTTATTTAAACTGAATTAAATATAACTAAAATGTTTTCCATAAAGTAATAAATTCTATTTCTTTTGAGTTTTATAAAAATTTTATAAGAACTTATGTAATATTTGAATGCAATATGAAATCAATTTCAATTTTAGAATTTGTATTTTTCAAGTAGATTATGATTTTAATTAATCATTAAATTAATCATATTTATGAAATAATTTTTTAAAAATTGACTTCATTTTTGGATTCTACACATAAAAATGGATTAGGGTGTTTTTTGGGGATTTTTCTGAAATACTTCAACGTTAATGTGAATAGTAAAAATACATTTTTTCACATAACCGATATATATTAAAGTGCATCATTCTGGTTGTTATGTATAAATAAACTAGAATGAACTTTATATTTTACCATTTCATATTTAAGTTCATATATTATTCCTTAAAATTCATTAAACACAATTTTCAATCCTAAAAAGTACATTCCAAACCCTAATGTCAAAAAGTGATTGCTTAAAACATCATTTTCTCTTTCTTATCATTTTCCTTTGAATAAATTAATTAATTAGAATTAGAAAAATTATTTAAATTCTAAACCTAATTATATTATATTAATATATGATTTATGTTGTAAATATACTACTATTACATGTCTAAAAATTGATATATTATTTTATTTAATTTTTTATTCAAAAAATATCCCTCCTCTTGAATAAATAACGCCTCTCCCTCCCCTTGACAAACCACATATACCAATCATAAATACATGACAATAATATATCCAAACATCTTATTTATCCCCTACCCCATGTCCATGATCTACTTTATTCACCCAAATACCAAGACTAGGTTCCCTAAGGAGGATCTCAATTGGATGATTCAAGAGGTAGTTTCTCTCTCATTTCCTTTAAAATGCCTTTCAATTACAAGTTCTTTTTTTAATATCTCCCCCCATATCTTCATCAAAATGGTAGGGTAACTCTATTATCATACATATAATGTAATTTTATGATACTAATGTGATAATATATCATCCAACCTCTTTCTCTTTTTTTTATTTTAGAATGAAAAATGTTGTTTGTGAGGTGTTAATTTATCACCATCATGAATGACAAGTATTAATTTTCTTTATCTCATTTAGATTTGGTCATGAAACCATTTTTATGGTTGAAATACATTATTCAATATGTATTATATACTATTTATTTTTTATTAACTAACACATGTACATATAACTAAATTATTAAACAAATGAAGATTGATGTAGTCAAAAAACCACCCGAATTAACACAAACGATCATCATTAAATTCTTATCTAATGAATCATAAACATGGTATATAAAATAATTAATTAAATAATAATTTAGATGCTTTTAATATCATTAATTAAATTAAATATCAGTTCTATATGATTATCCATTTTCTATGCGGACTTCCATTTATTAATACAAGTGAACCACATAAGAAAACCATAAAAATGAACATTACCAAGCAATGTATTGAAACTCTATAACTCGTAAAAAGGCACATAAAATAACTTAACTAAACCATAATGAACCAAATTCAGGTACACAAGGTTCTTTAATTTTTAATTAATGAATTTAATATTGATATATTGGACATTAATGTGAATAAAGAATTCAGATATAAGGTAAATGGAATTTCTCGTACCCATCTTTCTTTCTTCGGGTTCTCCATATTTTACACCATGTTCTGTATGGGTTGTCAATAAAATAATTTATTAATAATTATATTACATTTTCTAGGGTATACATGTTATCTAATTTATTTTATAAAAAACCAAAATGTTTTTTAAAAGAACTATTCTTTCAAATAAACACGCCCTATTTACATCATGATTATTGTTTCACTATTCAGTCATGGTTAAAGGTTATATGTTAAGAGTGTTGTTCTGTCTTTATTTTGGGGAAAATGTTTATTATAGTATTATTTGTTATTTTAAACCCATTTAATTTCATGGGATGCATTATGTTCATGTTTTACAAAATTTTAATTTGGGTTTCATTATAATTTAAATATTATGATGTGATTGGTGCACCTGTAATTATATAGCACCATATTAATGTTTTAATGTGAAGGGTGTTCCCTAAATAATAATTTGCTCAAATGAATTGGGTAAAGTGATGAATCTACTGAGTGAAAGTGAAATGATGTGTGAACATGATGCTATCTTTTTTTATAACTATTGTTGGTAGTTTACCACTAGATATGATGTTTCATTTTTAAGAATTTCCATATTTCATGTCTTTTATTAATTCTTCTTCTCATGTTCATGATACATTTCTTATGTTATGATTGTGCTCACTCATTTCTATAATGTTTTTAGCTATCCACTTTCTGGGATTTTATCTCACCCCTTTTTATGTATATCTTATGAAAGCTACATGTACTATGGAGATGTCAAGTGCTAATAACATGGTAGAGAAGAACGAATTAAATAAATGTTATGACTGATGTAGTAAATCATATGTTTGGTCTGAGTTTCCCCAAGACTCTAAAACATTGGATCCTCATGGTGTAATACTATTATGTTTTTTATCATTATAATGATGTAATAGTAATGTAAGAAAAGGCATGGTCCCTATAGTTGGTATTAAAGGGAGGTTTAGTTAAATTGAAAAATTTGAATCAGTAACCCCAAGGGAACAACTCTATCAAGTTTTTTGGCGGCAACAACCATCGAAGATTAGTGGATATTCTAATCCACTAGTTAGGGAATAGTTGTTCAACTCCATGGAGATGACCATTTTTGTGCTCCACTGTTCTAAGACAGATAAGGTTACTGTATCCATTTATCATCTAGATGGAGAGGCTGATAAATGGTGCGACGTGATTAAAGAACACTCATCCAAGAGATGAAATTGAAGAGATGGAATGGAAGACATTAAGATAATGTTTCTTATCATGTTTTTCCAATGAACTCTTCATACGAATATTGAGAGAGAATTACATGATCTCAAGAAAAGGGAAGGATAATCCATCACAAACTATGACACAAATTTCACAAGGCTTTCAAGATATGCATTAGGTTTTGTTATAAAAAATTATAGAAAAATTTATATAATTTTTAGTGTATTAAAACCACACCTTAGAAAGTATCTTGCAATTTTATAATTTAGAATTTTTGAAAAAGTTATTTCAATGTTCACTCAAAGAAGAGACAGATATTGTATTATGGTCCAATGCCTATGTTGATAAGAAATTAATAATGGAGTTTCAAGAAGTATGTTCTAATGATAATGGTTGGAAGAAAAATCAAGGATACACATGACAAAAATGTGAGATGTTACATCATGGGAACTGCCATGAAGGAATTGGAAATTTAATCATGTTTGGGAAAGAAGGATATTATGCTCATGAATGTCGAATAACAATTAGAAGGAAAGAGAATGTGGTGGAAGAAAAGAAAGAACCACTCATGGTACAATGCTACAACTATAAGGGGAAATGACTCTATGAAAGCCATGTAACTAAACCTTGAGTCCCCAAGGGTAATCTGCATCAACATCCAAAAAATCCAGAAGAACAAGGGAAGGATTACTCCATCAGTACTATAGATGTGGATCAAGTTATTGATTCCATACAAGTTACACTTCCCATTGACTCAAGAATGGAAAAATTTCTCCATTGATTCTTGTTAAACAAATTCCAAAATATCAGTCATGTTTTCTAGAACTATATAATTGAAACCCCAAAACCTTGATGTAGATATATCTCTAAAAACACGAAGTGGAGCAATCATTATAAACCAAGTGTTTGAATCTTATCTTGATGGCGTAGGATGGAATACTCTTCCAATGAATCTCGCAATACATCCCTTGGTGGAATTAAATGCTATAATGGTGATGGATTGGCTCTAATTATATACAGAACCTATCAAATATCAGGAATAGGAAATATATTGCGATATTCTGAACCATCCCTTGATCCTCTACAAATGAAAAGAAGATCACATATATATTTTAAAAAAATCCTTCTATGGTGTGGGTCTTGATTCCCTGTGAAGAGGAATACCTCACTCAAATATTTTATTCAAATGAATGTGTCACACTAGTGAAAATTCCCATCGTGAGGGAATACACTGATGTATTTCTTTAATAGTTACTTAGACTTCCCACAAATCATGATGTAGAGTTTTTAATAGAACTCATACTTAGAACTACTCCTATCTCAATGTATCTTAGTTAGACATCTCCTATAAAATTTGATGAGTTAAAGAATGAGTTGTAAGAGAATTGTGTCAAAGGGTTCAAACGCCCTAGTGCATCCACTTGGGGTGCGCAGGTGGTATTTGTGAAGAAGAAGGATGGAACAATGAAGGTTTGTATTGATTATTAGTAACTCAATAAGATCAACATAAAAATTAAGTATCCTCTTCCAAGGATTTATGATTTATTATATAATATAATAGGAGATCAATAATCATCAAAGGTGGATCTTCGTTTTGGATATAATCAACTAAGTGTGAAGTAAGAATATATTCAGAAAACATCCTTTCATACAAGATATGGGCACTATGTGTTTCTGGTGATTCCCTTCGGTGTTACTAATGAAATTGGAATCATTATAGATTTGATGAATAGATTATTTAGACATCATATGAACAAATTTGTGGTAGTTTTTATTAATGATATTCTCATATACTCAATGTGTGAGGGGGAAAATGAAGAAAATTTAAGACTTGTGATGGAGACATTGAGAAAGGAGAAGTTGTATGCCAAGTTCATCAAGTGTGTCTTTTGGATGAAGCTAGTCGCGTTCATGGGACAAGTGATCAGAAGTAAGGGGATTTCTGTGGACCCTTCAAACAATGGTGATTGTAGAATATTCCATGACCCCTAGTGTCTCAAAAATCTGTAGTTTTATTGGATTCGCAGTGTACTACCGAAGTTTTGTGAGAAATTTCTCATGATTTTCAAGCATGAAAACTAAGTTAACAAGGAAAGGTGTAATGTATGTCTTGAAAAAAGAATGTGAGGGAAGCTACAAGGAGATAAAGTGAAGGATTATTACAATACCTATACTCACTCTATCAAAAAGTGGAGAATGTTTTTTCATATACAGTGATGCTTCAAGGAAATTCTTGGGTTGCGTACTCATGAAAAATTATTATGTTATAGCCTACACCTCAAGGTAATTATAGATCCATGAAAAGAACTATGTGACATGAGATCTAGAGTTGGAAGCCATGATTTTTCCCCTGAAAAGCTGGTGGCACTACCTTTTTGGTGATAAGTGTGTCATATACACTAACCACAAGAGAGTAATGTATATATTTACACAATAAGAGATAAACATGTATCAAAGGAGATGGTTAGAGATAATCAAGGACTACTATTGATCTATTCATTATCATCATGGAAAGGTGAATAAGGTATTTGATGCTATAAGAAGAAAAAAATTGATACTCAATCCATGTTACATATTGGTAAAGACCCTATCCTCTTTGATGCGCAAAGGATGGATTTAGAAATCATAAGGGTAGGTGATAAATCATACCTTCAAAAAATGATTGTACAAACATCAATAAAAGAGATGATTGAGGAAGCACTAATGGATGATCTGGAGTTACAAAATAAGGTGAATGCAGTAAAGGAAGGTAAGCTGCGTGAGTTCCATATCTAAAATGATGGTCTAATTCAGTTTGAAATGTGGCTTTGTGTGCCTCCATCACCTAGGATAAGGAAGGGTCCATTTGACAATGCACATATCTCAACATTCTCTATCCACACTAGTAGCAAGAAGATGTATTGAGATCCCAGCGAACAAATCTAGTAGGATAACATGAAGAATGATATTGTGGGATATTTATGAAGGTGCTTGACATGTCAGTAGGTTAAACCTGAGCGTCAAAAGTCAAAAGGGAGGATGCAGCCATTGGCTATACCCATGTGGAAATTGGAGAATGTCACTATGGACATTATCACGGGTCCCTTGAAGATGTCCAAGGGATATAATGTGATATGGTTTGTCATTGACTGACTCACCAAGACATACCATTCTTATTGATATTTTGGAAGATCTCTCTCTTGAACATCTTGAAATAATATATGTAATGGAAGTGGTGATATTGTATGTTGTTCCACTCTCGATTTTCAATGACCATGATCCAAAGTTCACATCTAAATTGTAGAGGATCCTCCAACATTCTTTGAGTACTGTATTAAATTTTAGCCTGGAATATCACCCCCCCAAACTGATTTCCAATATGAACGGACTATTTATACGCTTGAATACTTGCTATGATCCTACTCTTTAGAATTAAAAGTTGTATGGGATCAGAAAATCCCATTAGATGATTCTCATACAATAATATCTTCCACTCGAGTATTCATATGGCTCTATATAAATATCTATTTGAAAAGAGATATAGAACTATATCTTTTTGTGATGAAGTTAGAGAACGAAAACTACTTGTACTAGATATTGTGTAAGAGATGACAGAGATGGATCATGTAATCCAGAAACATATCAAATCTACTGATATTTGGAAAAATATCTATGCTAATAATCATCAAAGGGACTTGGAGTTCGATGTTGGAGATAAATTATTCCATTAAATATCACCATGGAAGAGAGTGATGCGATTTGGAATGAAAGGGAAGATAATTTGATGGTACATTGGCCCGTATGATATCCTTGACCGCATAGGATCAATAGCCTCTCGACTTGCACTGGTACCAAATGTGGAAGAAGTTTATGATTTGTATCAAATATCACTCCTAAAAAAGTACAAACCAGATCCATCACATTTAACGAACTCAGATGAGGTATAGCAGGAAGATTATTCCTTTTGTAAAGAGTTTCCATTAAAGATTCTAGATAAGGGAGATAAGGTACTACACAACATGAAAACCCATCTTGTCAAAATGTTTTATAGGAAATATAATTTTGAAGAAGCAACTTGGTATCCAGATGATGCGATGAAGGAAAAGTACCCCCACCTATTTGTGTAAAATGAAATTTCAAGGGAGAAATTTCATAATGGGGGGAAGAATGTAATGACCTAATGTTTTATAAATTGTATTCCCATATTTTAATTATTCCTTTAGAACTATGACATATCATGATACAAAATACTATGTGATAATTAAAAATAATTTTTCCACTTCTATGTTTTGATTTTCAAAAATATAACATAGACAGTTGCGATAAGTAATATTTTCGGTGTCTGATATGAAGAAATTAATTTTTAGGGAATAGTAACCTATCCGTAAGAATAGTATTCTACCCCAAATGAATAGTAATATGAACCTTATGAATATTAAATCTTAAAAAATAATAGTATTCTCACCCTTGAATAATATAAAGTCCTATTTTAACTGATAATATGGCCATAGTGAAAGTGTTTGTATTTTTGTAGGTAATAAATAATTAATTTTAATTAATTAATTAATTTTTATAATTAATTTCTTAAAACGGTTTCCATAAATTATCCATTACATTTATTTTGGGTTTTATGTTAAATTTATAATAACATATGTAATTTTTAAAAGCATTATGAAATCATTTTTAATTTTAAAATCCGTATTTTTCATATAGATTAAGAATTTAATTAAAAATTAAATTAATCATAATTATGTTTTTTTAAAATATGGACTTCCTTTATTGATTCAACATGTTGAAAAATGGTTAGGGTGATTTTTTTATTTCTCTTAAATACATCAATTTTCATGTGAATCGGAAAAAACAATGTGTTTCACATAACTTGTATATCTTAAATTGCATCATTCGTGATGTAATGATGACATAAACATTTTATAACATTATATTCCTCCATATAATATTTAATATCATAAATCATTCCTTGAAATACCACAAACTCAACTTCCTAACATAAAAGGAACATTCCAAAACCAACAGATAAAAAGTGATTCCTTAAAATATCATTTTCTCTTTTTTCACATTCCTTTAAATAAATTTTTGAATTAGAATAATAAATGTGATATAAACACTAAAAATAATTTTTTTATATTAATATGTGATTTATGTTGTCAAAAAACTACTATTACAGGTCTATAATTTGATATATTACTTTATTTAAATTTTTATTATAAAGACATCCCCTCCTCATGTATAAATAACCCCTCTCCCTCCCATTGGAAAACCACACCTCTCTAGCTTCATATGTCTAGACTCTATCCAAAAATATTCCATAGCCCCTCCCCCACGTCCAAGAGCTTCTAGTCTCACCAAAAGACCATGCCTATGTTCCTTAAGTAGGATATCAAGAAGAGGATTCAAGAGGTAATTTATCTCCCTTTTCCTTTAATTTCCGTTCAATTTCAAGTTCATTTCTTAATCTCTCTCCAAACGATACTTAGAAAAATGGTATGTTAACAATAGTTTCATACATATAAAGTAATTTTAAGATACTAATGGGATATATATCATCCATCTTACTCCTTTTTTTAATTTTAAATGGAAAATGTTGTTTGTTAGGTGTTAATTTATCACTTTCAAGAACATGTTTTCATTTTCCATACATCATTTAGATCAGGTCATGAAACGATTTTTATTTTATATCTAGATTATTATATATCTATTATATCCTATTTAGTGTTCTAGATCTAACTTATGTAAATATTACTAAATTATTAAACAAAATAAGTTCGTTGTGGTTTGAAAAATCACCCAAATTAACCCAAATGATCATTATTAAATTCTTATCTAATGAATCATCCACATGGTATATAACCTAATCCATTAAAATATAATTTCAACTCTTATAATATACTTAGTTACATGAAATATCCATTATGGATTTTTATACATGTTCTACATGAACTACCATTTGATGGATATAAGTGAACTTCTCATGAAACCCATTAAAAATTCATTCCTGAACAATGTATTGGAAAAATATAACATATTTAAAGTCCCATTAAATAACACAATGAATCCAGAAAAAACAATATTAATTTAAAAAAGGTTCTTTAATTTTAAATCAATGAATATAATGTGGTTATACATGACATTAATGCGAAGAAACCATTCTGATATAAGGTAAGGGGAAATTCTTGAACCCAACACTCTTTCTTCGGGTTCTCTCTCATTGACTCCATGTTCAGTATGGGTTATCCATAAAACTAATTTTCTCATCATTATATTATTAATCATGGGATATACATGTTCTATAATTTATTTTATGAAAACCTAATTTTTTCTAAAATAACTCTTCTTTCAAGAAAAGACTTACTTTTAAACTTCTTGATTGTTGTTTCACTCTTCAGTCATGGTTACTGGTTCTATGTAATGAATGATATTCCATCGTTATTTTGGGGAAATTTTTTTTATGAAAGTATGATTTATTATGTGAAACCCATTTCTTTCCATGGGTTGTGTTATTTTTTTGTTTTACATATTTTTGATGTGGCATGTATGATAACGTAAATATTATGATGTTTTAGGTGAGCCTGGAATTATATAGTGCAATATGATAGTTCGAATGTGAAGGGTGCACACGAAATTATACAGCCCCATAATGAATTGTGTTAAGTGATGAATCTCATGAGTTAAAGTGAAATTATGTTAGACCATGATGATAGCCTTGTTCACAACTATGTGTTCTAGTTGACCACTAGACATGATGTCTCATTTCTATGTGTTTCCACTTTTCAAGTCTTTTATTAATGCATCCACTCATGTTCATGGTCCATTTCATTAAATTTTATTGTTCTCATCAATTTATATATTGTTCTTATCTATCCCCTTACTGGGCTTTTAGAACACCCATTTTTAATGTATATCCTCTAGTGACTACATGAACAAAGGAGAGGTCAAGTGCCAATAAGAAGATAATGATGAAGGAATTAAATAAATGTTATGCCTGATGTTGAAAATGTTAGGTTTGGTTTTAGTTTTCCTAATAAACTAAATCATTGGGTCATCGTGGTGTAATACAATTATGTTTTTTTATCTTTATAATGATGAAATACTAATGTAAGAAAAAGAAGGTTCGCTATATCGGTTGTGTGCCATTAGTGCAGGAATGATGGGTATATACAACTTTCATAGACATCCCCTCCCACTCCTTGACATCAGTGAGAAACAATGAGACACCTAAAATGTTTCTAAAAAGTGATTCATCCATTTCAGAGTAGTGTAGGATCTATTGTTTCCAGAGGGATAATAGCTTAGTCTGATCCATCCACGGTGGTGGGATTTCAATTTGGTGGTTGAGGTGGTTGGATTGGATCATGTTCTAGGTAGATCAATTCATGGTAGTTCCTCATGACAGTGGTCACTCTCATTCTCGGGAAGAGACAATGAATCTCCTTGTTGGGTATCAATCAAAAGTGCAACCAGATTCAAGGCCTATGACAGTTCAGGGTACCATTTTCATTACACCATCCTTGGCTGTGGTTTTATTTGAATCTGGTGAATCTATATCAATTATCTTTAACATTTTTGGGGGTGCATTCGGTTTTAAAAATTAGATCATACCCTATATGATGGATTTGAGAACACTGCATGGAAAGAATAAAGTCTAGGGTTTTAGGTGTATTCCGGTACTATCACCATGTTTTGGGTCATGTTGGAATGAGATTTTAGTTATGTAAATGGACCCTTTAATGTGATCCTCAGTAAGGATTGTATTGTTCAATTTTTGATGTATATCTATTTCTGAAGGTGATTAGGGACTTTTATGAAACCTAATTGGAGTACCTAGGACTTTCATGGATAATGGGATCCTCGTTCAAGTTGTGGTCGAACTCCACTCACGAAATTGTGTAAACTCATTTTCTAGATATCATCACTCGCATTGGAGGATGATTGTGGGACTCATAAGGGTGAATGTCCTCATATGTTGGATGAGTCCCCAGTGGTATTTAAAGATGCATTTTTAGTTTTTCCTCTAGAGCGGGATGTAGAGTAATCCAAAGATTAGGCACAAAAAACACAACTAATTTCTCTTTCCTCTTACTAAATGGCCCCCACTAACTTAAGGTAATTAATGTTAAAACTGGATGATTTGGAATCCAAGGGACTCATTCACCCCTGAATCTTTCCTTGGTACACCCCATTATAGTTTGCAATTAAGGTATATGAATATATCCAATTTTTTATTGATTATTGAATGTTTAATGGTGTGACCATCAAGGAAAAAAATCATTTTCCCAAAATTGATGAACTGTTTGACTTTTAAAATGTGGATGGGTGGTTTTCTATGATGGACATGTATTCTATTTTTCACCATGTCAGGGTGAGGGAGTAAAATGTCCCAAAAACATTATTTCAAATAAGATGAGACCATTTTATGTATTTATTCACACCTTCAGTTTGGAAAATGTTCCATCTATTTCCATAGCACTCATGAATAAGGTATTCTACCAATAACTTGATTCACGTATCATCGTATTCATGGAAGAAATTGTTTTTTATTCTGAATATGAGTTGGGGTATGAGATACATTTATGAATCATATTGGGAACTCTTTAAGAGATTAGTCTTTATGAAAAATTTTCATACTGTACATTCTAGATTAAATAGGCGATGTTTCTGTGCCATATGATATTATAACAAGGGGGTTCAGTGGACCATGAAACGATCAGTGCAATTATGTTATAGGAGAAACCAAAGAATTTGTTTGAGATAAGAAACATTGTAGTGTCGACTAGATATTATAGGGGGTTAGTTTGAGACATATCTCATCTTTTCCCCATGATATAACCCACCTAGAAAGTGGAAATTTTTGAATAATCCCAATAATGTCATTCATCGTTCGAGGAGCTAAAGCGGTGGTCGACTACCACTCTTTTCATAACCATCCTCAAATCTGGAATGGATTATGTGGTTTATTATGATTTTTTAGGTATGTGTATCATATGTGTGTTTATACAAGATGACCATGTGTTGGCATATAGCTCTCCACAAATATGAAAACATGAAAAGAACTACTTCAACCATGACCTAGAATTAGCAGTGGTGATGTATTCCCTAAAGACATGGAATCATTATCTTTTTGGGGAGATTTCTTTATTCTAATCATATGAGCCATGGAAATATTTTCACCATGAAGGATATGAATTTGAGACAACATCATTAGGTTAATTATCGCCATGGTTTATATTTTGATATATTCTATATCCTAGGAAAATGTAATGTTGTGGAATAATATTTGAGCATAAAATATCCATTTCATGCATTGGAGGAATCTAGTGATGAGTGGAACTTGATGGGTATTTTTACTTAGATTCATCTCGAGACTAAGGAAAATACTGGAGGTCAGGTCTTAACTACTGTTTAGTTGGATCCTTCTTTTCTGGAGCTCAATCAGTGGGAACAACCTAGTGATGAACTATTCTAGATGTTCATGCATTATTTTAGTGGTGGTGAGACAAATTATAATTGGTCATTTTCTCCAAAGGGATTTTTTGGTTTCAAGGGTGGATTTTCGGTGGTGTTATCACTACAGAAGGTTTTGTTGAAGGATAACTACCCGTATTAGTTGGATCGTCATCCTAGAACCACCAATATGTATTATGATATGTGTTGGTAGTTTTGGTGGCTAGGTATGAGGCATGATATAAGTGAATTCATATCGAGGAGATAAATGTGTCAGTTGCTAAAATAAGAGCCTTAAAGGCCCTCTGGTTTTATCAAATTGTTACCCATTCATACTAGGTTATGGGGGGAGATATATATGGAAATTATTTTTTGATTACCTGGTAATCTAGTGGGAAGGAATTAGTTTTGTATAGTGATTGAAAATGTGAACAAATATTCCCTTTAAATTTTGAATATAAATATAGAAACGGTCGAAGAGTTTGGAATATTGTATGTTCAGGAGGTGGTGAGGCTTCATGGTACACCATTTTACCATGTGGTTTTGGTAATATATTCAAAAGGTAATGGGGTCTCATGTTAGGTAGAGCATGGTGTAACAACCTCAAATAGATAGTTTGTTGGATAGTGAAAACAAAAATTTGGAACACATGATTTGGTCTTGTGTTTTCGACATTAGTTGTCCGTGGGATATCCATTTGGGAGTTTTTGACTATTAATTTTAAAATAGTTTACAATCCTCTATTCCAATGGATCCCTTTGAGGAAATTTATTGTGGGTCTTGTTGGTCTCCTTTTTCATGGGTTGATGTAGGTGATACCTAACGGATGGGAACACGCCCTGTATAAGAGACCTATGAGATGTTAAAGATGAGATGGTACTAGTTGTTGATAACTAAAGGTTTTAAAAATCCTATGATTACCAAAATTATGAGATATAGAGTATTATGTGGGTGATTCGGTGTTCCTAAAAGTGGCACTTTGGTTGGGTAATCACTATTTGTGCAAGTAAGGGAAGATAAAGCTGAGGTATATCGATGCTTTTGAGATCAATTTGTATATCAGCAAGGTTGCATACAAGTTGCACTTCACTTTTTAATTGACATCAATTCTGAATGTTTTCCCATCTCCCTATTGAAAAAATATAATATGGATCCATATCATGTGAAAAGTATGAATGAGTTAGATATATAGCCTAATTTTTTCATGTTTGATAAACTAGTTAGAATTGTAGATTCCCAAGAGAAATTTATTCATGGTAAGTATATCCTAATGATCAAGGTTTGTTGGATTCATGGTAAATATATGAATGAGACATTGGAGAAGATGTATTGGATAGAGGCAGAAGACCCATTTTTATTCTCTGATCAACCTTTGTAATGACTTTATGAGGATGTAAAGTTTTCATAGTGGAGGGAATTGTCACACCCATGATTTATTTTTGAGGTATCATGTATTTATATTCATTATACCTTTTCCCATGGTTTTTACAATTAGATTTAGAGAAAAAATTGGATAATTTTGGTAAAAATCATGAGGAAAATTAGTGGCGCATAGTAAGAAAAAACCATGTACCCATACCCTGGTAACAATGTAGTAGCTTCCTAGTTTTGGGTAGTAGATACCACAAGTATTGTTCACGATAAGTCAGGCCATGCATGATAATTGTGTAGTATGTGCCTCTTTGATAGTGAGGGGAAGACAATTTCCACGTGGATTAAAAAATAATGTGGGAAAACCATGCGACATGTCCATGTCATTAAAAATTGGATTTTTATATTTTTTATCTCTACAATTTTTAATTATAAACACTCATTTATTCACCCACTCAGGTTCCTCCACCCTAGGAGCCTCTTCCTCCACCATTGGAACCCTTGAACATCCATTTTTCAGGAATTTGTATTGTTTTTTCTCATAGATTCTCTATATAAGTCCCTCTTTTATCTGTTTCTTCCTCGTTTCTTGGGTTATTTCTCTAATTTCATGGTTTATCATTTTTGTAAATGGGTTGGGTGACCAATTTAGGGTTAGATATTAATTGTTTGGTTTAATTATGATTTTTATTGTTCGATCAGGAATCTCTTAGGTTCTATTATGGTTCAATTGATGTTTTGAACCGAATTTAAGAAGTTTCATCATTTGAGGAATGTGTTTCCATGGTTAAACATTATGTGAAGAATTTTATATGTTTTTATGAGTGTTTAAATGTGTTCTATAATTTTTTTGTGTGGTGTGAATGTTTTTTTGATGGGTTTTGATATGTGTATGGATTGAATTTTTTTTCCTAAAGTATATTGGGAGAATTTCATGTGTAAACCCTTGTTATGAATTTTGAATGGGATTTATAAATCATGAAACATCATTAATAAACTGTATAAGTTGTGTGGAACATGATTTAGAATGGATTGGTTGTGTATTGGATTTAAATGTTTTTTTTGTGAAGGTACTGATTTATGAGTAATGTTTATATTTCTTGTCTTGTGATTATGTAGAAGTGACGTTTCATGTGACATGTGAAATGAAAATTGAGAAAAAATGGAAACCTAAGTAACGTGGTGCGTAGACTCGGAAAAATAAACTAGTTTAATCAAATAGGATTTTACCAAATATATCTAAAAATATTTTTAATGACAAAACTAACTAATAAATTACTATGATGGAGACCACTAGGCCCATGGGTGGTTCCCTCCTAGTGGGTCATGTATGAGAACACAATTAGTTTTGGTTTTTATAACATTTTTTCAAGATATATGATGTACCTAGTGTACAATTACTTATTAATTCCACATAGTTTTTCCTATGACATAGTTTCCCTTTATGATATTGTACTCATCAATGACATATTATATAAATATTTTGGTTATTCTAAAAGAATGTTTTTCTTCCTCTAAAACGTTCTCTATTAAAATGATTGCAATTTTTCTACTAAAGAACATTCAGTTTAATGTATCTTATAATGTTTATTACATTGAATCTATTTTATTGGGTGGCATCCTACTAGGCTTCATCTAAAACCCCGCATACAACATTGGGTGGAAGTAGACCAGTTATGTTTCACATATGTAAAGGAAAGATATTTTTAGATGGTGGTTTCAAATTATAGTGTTTCCCCTTGCAGGTGATATAGTGGTGGATTGAGGATATTGCTCCTCTTTTTTCATGGAGGTTTTTGGGATAGAGTAAAATTTCCTTTTTTGTATCAACATTGGGTTCTGATTAAATGATGTAAATTTTGAATATGAAATTTATTATTCCATGATAGGTTATCGTTATTCGATTTAGATTTATTTTTTATTGTTGGTTTTTGAAATTCATGAAGTAGGGAGAAATATTATCCAAAGTATTTTTTGATACCCTAGAACTATTTGGAAGCCCGAGGGGATTGGTAATTCCATTCGGGCCAGGCTAGATATCGGTTTGGGTGTCTGGTGGGAAGGCACCGTAGATTGGTTCATGAAAAGGTCCTTTTTATTGGTACTTATAAAACTGAGTGGATACAAATGACACATGAAAATAAAAGTTTTATAAGGAACCACCTTATCTAAATCATGGTATAAGAATCCCACACCCCACCATGTCTATGTATGATAAATCGACACAACAGATAATGTGAGGTAATATGTAGATTTTTTAATAATGTTGCAGTACATTGTTATATAAAAAATTAATTGATATAGATTATCTTCAATAAAAAAACATAATAGTAGGCTATAATTTTTATTCTATAGATAAATATTTCTTATTCATATTATTTTAACATAAGAAAAAAAATTTATGAGATGTAGAGTGAACAGTCAACATATGATAATCATGTATATCTCCAATATGTAACTCTTGAAATTTTTACGGTGAACTGCAATAAAAGATTAATATTTGGTACAGTAGAAGAAATATGGTGATAAAACAATAGACCAAAAGTTTCATGCATCCAATTTATATCTCTTTAGAGAGTAATATAAATTTTACTCCTAATTTTATAATATTCTTGATATATTATTTAACAAGGTTCTTGATTTTCATCAATTCCAATAGTTTTAGATATATAGAAAAATAAAACACAATCATTTAAAACACACATTGTGTGTCAAATTTGAATTTAAAATTTCCACTAAAATGATAACTCCCAATGGAAAAAGGATTGGAGTCTTCTATTGAATAAGTGTATTTTAGTTGGTCATTGAATTGATTTTAATTTTATAAATAGTCCATAAAAACTATTATATAAATATTGGGAAATATCTCTAATTAAAATTTCACAGATGGCTGATTCAAACACAAGGCATCACTCTATATGTATAATCTCCAAATTTATAATTGAAAATGTGCATATGATTTTAAATGTTTGGTTTTTGGACCATAAGTTATGGAAAATGTATGGTTTCCAAAAGTAACATTTCATCTCAAAATTAGGGTTCCTTATCTTAATGTTCACATCAAACATACTGTTATTTGTGAAACCCACTTTGTCATCCCATCTATTGGAATAACATGAAATTAATTTCTTCCAATTATATGATTATAATTTTGAAAAATGCAGTAAATATTTGGAATCGTAAATATTTATAATGTATAATAATGTCAACAAATTTTTTAACCTAATATATTAGTTAGTGTAGTAAAAATTAATTATAGAGATTAATGTAAAAACATGAATGACTAATGGTTAAAATTTAATCTTAATAGGCCTAATAACCAAGAAACAAGTCAAAATCCATTTAATGAACATTTTTAGAAAAATTCACCAAATTTTTATATTTTTAAAAATTATTGGATTCACATTATGTAAGGGATAACACGCAATTGTGTTTACCTTTTTTTTATTTAGAAGAATTCCACTCCTCCTCCACTATAAAAGGCAGCACCCCTTCACTTAATGTCACATATAAAGCCACATTGTATCCAAATAAACCTTCCCAAATATACTACACAAATAATTAAATTAATCTTATAATGCATTATTTGGTCAAAAATCCATCCATGGAATCCCATTGTTCTAAACCAATAGTTGTTACCCAATGAAGAGGTATTGTCCTTACTCAGGATCATTTTTTTTATTTTCATTATTGAACCACTAAAATATACTTTTTACATGATTTTATAATAAAAAATGTATCTAAAATATTCTAACATTATTTTATTATATTGGTTAAATCGAAACATACACACACCTCAATGTAATGGATACTGAACATATCGTTCTTGTATACGGTTAACTACCACCTTACAAAACGATGTTGATAATTTTTCTTTTATCATGTATCATTTTTTAGAATTATGATTGAAACAATATTTTTACTATATATAGGATATTTATTATTTATTTATTCTTGTATAATTATTATATAAAACACACCTTTATGCTTTCCATTTTGTGTAAATATGGTAACTTTGTTTATGGACGTGTGAACTACCACCTCCTCAAAGAGATGTGATTCGTTCACACATTACATTGAATATATTATGGATTGGATTAGTAAAAATATAATATAAATATGAAGTAAATATCATACTATAATTATATATATATATATATATATAATTTTAGCTTTTTCTTTCAATAAAACATTAATATTGAAACAGGTTTATTGGGTACGTACGACCTACTATCTCCATGAATGATGTATTTAATTTTTATTTATAACTTTTATAGATTATTATAAATATTTAAATAATAAATATATTTGAAATTTATATCATGTTTTAAAATATATAAATATTTATGTCACTATCTATGTTAGAGGATTATGAATAACAAGTCAAAACATATACAAAAAATGGTGATATTAACCAAAACGTAACATTAACATTGAGTTTTTAGTAAACGAGTAATATAGTGATGTAAAAAAATATATGGTATTATATATAATAATATGGTTAATTTATATATTTTTAATAAACAATAATTATTATATAGGAGGTTTTAATATGTACCAAAATGTCAAGACATAAGGAAAGGGTTTTCTCATCTCACTTTTATTTTCTGTCAGAGAGAAGCCATTATCACCACTTATTTCTTATATGTATTATGCATAATTCCCATTGAGTTATTATATTATTATTATACTTAATTATTTGTTTATTTACATATAAATTTTTTATCATTCTTTTATAGGGCATATTTTTCACAATATACCAAATCAGAGAAGGAATTTTTTATCAGTTTTCGTTCTTTGAGACACATGACATGTTTTGCAACTATATTATTCTATGAGTTTTAAACCCCACCATTTGACTTGTTAAATTAGTAAAATAATTATTTCATGATATTTTATGCTTCATTTGATGACATTTTTTACATGGTTATTTTGAATCACTATTACCAATTGGTAATAGTTTATTTAAAAAATCCCATTGTTTATTGGTATTATTTAGGATTATGGTTTCATTAATGAGACCATACGATCCACAATTCAATAAAAAGAATTAATATTATTATCTTATGGATATTAATGAAATATTATAATATTATTACCATTTTTAAACTATTTGGTACTTCAGATAATTAATAAATTTATTGTAACAAAATCTAACTTTATCTCCCTCTTTTTCCAGAAATATTTGTTCCTTCAAAAACATGATTTTTTAAAATATATTCCAAAAATATTATTCACTAATAATATTTTATTAAAAATAAATATTTACCATTTTTTAACATTTAATTAAAATCTTTTTTAAGAGGTAATTATCTATTCTTTTTTTTATTGAGGTACTTTTCTAAAATTTTTATGGTGCAGAAGGATTTTTTCACATACATGGATTTATCTTCTATAACCACCATCCTTAAATTGACGGTTAAATTTCAATTTCCTAAGGTAAATTTTTAATAATTTTCTCCTAATATTTTGGAAATTCATTTTTAAGTGATTTTCAATTAAAATAGTTTTCCAAAAATTTTATGTTTAAATTATTTTTTAAATTATTTTTTGATCTTCCTTTATATTTCTTGAAAAAATTTGTTGAAATGAAAAATAATTTCATGATTTCAGGAATTAGTTTTTATTTTTTCAATTTATTTTCAATGAAAACGTTTTTCATAAAAGCATTCAACATTTCATTATAATTTTACAACGTATTTTTATAGAATATGGTTTTCAAAATGTTTTCAAGATTCTTTTATAAGTTATCAAATAATTTTTTTTTGAAAATGATTTCATGATTCCATTACATTATTTCAAATAAAATATTTCAAAACTATTTTTAGGATTCCATTACATGTTTTGATGTTATTTTAGCAGAAAATATTTTTAAAAATGTTTTAGGATTTAAAATGAATTTTTTAAAAGAAGATGGATATTGTAATCATGAAATGATTTAAAAATATTTCTCAGAATGCATCTACAATATAAGATGAAATCCAATGGTGTTACCATTACATTCTAGGTTAAATGTTCCAAAGGCTCTATTTAACTTCATTACCTTAATAGAATATGGTTTTATGTCATGATTTTTGTGAGACCAATTTCTGTTAGAAAATTTATATATTTAGAAAACCTATTTATCTTCTATGGGTTATGAATTTAAGAAACCCATTTATCATTCCCAGGTTATCTTTTTAGGGGACTCATTTCAATTTCATGTGATATATTCTTATAAAACACAATTCTTTTCCATGGTTAATCATTGTTGAAATAATTATGAAACTTGTGTCTTTTACATAATATATGATGTGATTACATGTTTATGATACCAAATTAATTACATGGGTTATGGTATATATGTTTATTATCTCAAGGAACAGGTATGTATGATTCCATTAGAGATGGGTGAGACCTATATATCCCACCAAATAATTGGGTAATTATTATATCTCATGATATTTTGATGGATGTAATGGGTAGTGTACTCAGTTCAATAAAGTAATTTCTCTACTCAGATGGTTTTGGGAGTGATCCTTTACTACTAAAATTTCCATTGGTGTTTACCATAACTGCTAATATGGTATAACAATTTATCATGTAGTAAAAATATGGTCTCTTCATTGATTCCTTCTCTACCACAGAAATAATTTATATGCCTATGTGTCTGCCAAAAATTCTATGTTAGGGTGTCATGGATTATGATCATGATTCCATTATAATTCAAGTCTAATAAACAGCCAAAATTTTAGACTTGAATCGTGCATTTGATCTTTTATATTCGGGGTATGATATTCAAATGTTATTATCATGTTCTCATACCTTTATTCTCATGTTATAAATATGTATCTTGTTTGTTTACCCTTACTGAGCATCTGATATAACCCCTATATTATGATTCTTTTCCCTAGGTTATGAATAGGTGATCTATGTAGAAGTTCTAATGGGAAATATCTTTGTGGGAAACATATAATAATTTCCATCAAGTTAGAATTTTTTTCCATTTTTCCAAATAAATTAAACTATTATGTTCCTCAGGAATGTATTTTTTTAATTTTTTGAATTTTTATCTCAAATGATGTAATATCCATGTATATTAACCCCTTTTAACTATATTAAGAATCAAATGAACAATTCATTCAAATTTTTGAAGAAATAATTATAAATAACTAGTAATATTACTTGGGATATTGATAAGGATATTTCTAGGGATGTCAATAAGGATAAGATTTAAGAAAATAGTAGTAAACAAAAAAATTGTGTTAACACTGAATATGATGGATCTTTTGTTGATGACTACTCAATTGGGATGATAAATGGAGTAAAAGATGTTGTGATCATTCCTAATTGGGTTTCACATAATATGATTAACAAAGTGTACAATAACCATTTCACAGACTCACTAAAGAAATTAAGGAACGATTTTTTCTGAGAGTTCATGTAATGGTGACCATGGAAGAAAGAATATTCCATTTCATTTGTGTTGATAAAGTGGAAATATGATCCAAATGGAATGTATTATATGAGAAGGAAGTTTTTTTGACTATGGAAGTTAATGACACAAATTATGTAACTAATAAAGAAAAATGAAGATTGTGGTTAATAAAATGGATCAAAATGTTGAACTCGTAAAAGAATCATCATGTGTTAAATGATTTATAGGTGGAATGAATGTTATTTATAAAAAAATGTCCCATGTAAAAATTTCATGAAGATAATCTGAAAAGTTCAAGGATAAATGTTTATAATGTTGATGATGTTGAAAATATAGGTTGAATTTGAAAGGAGATATATATTGAGTAATACAATGAAGTTTCTTTGTTAATTTATTAAAAATAAAGTAGAATAATCAATGATATTAGGAATTCAAATAAAATAATTTGGTTATATGAATGTTGAAATATTTAAGTATTATTCAGTTTATCTTTTTTTATTTATGAATTTATGTGAATATGATGAATGGATCCAATGGGCCAAAAAATGTTATTTAAGGCCAAGGTGATGTTCATGGGAAACACATGATTAAGAGAAATATAACCCTGAATATATTCCTTATGTTAAGATAATTATTTTTTGATAATTATATGTTGGGTATGAATATGTAAATTGGACAGTACATATTACCATGAAAAAAACAATTATTTATTGATAAGTGTTTTATGCAATCATTGATAATTATTTCTACATTTTTTAGATTTAAGGAATATATACAATAAAAATTGGAATTAGGAAACACGAATGTTTTCAATATATATTAGTAGTAGTTAATGTTATTACAATGTTTCATTAGAATAAAATATAAATGTATGAAAAAACCAATGTCTACTTTATGATATACTGGGGATCAATACAAAGATATTTTTATGAAATTTAGGGACCTTATTTATATGGTTTTGGACTTCCATATTTTAGAAGGGTTAGAAGGATAAATATTTATCAAATGGATGATGTTATAATTTAAAGGATTCATTAGAGGTTAATGTATTATATCAATATATATTGATTTAAGAATATTTGATAACTTTTTAGGACCTTTTTTTTGTGTGATAATAATAGATGGAATGACCAATCATTCTAATTATGGATTTCATGATCTGTTAATTCTTCTGGAATGAAAAACCCACCTTCATTTCCTGGAATCCGAGATGAAGTTAAAGTTGATTAATGGGAAAAGGGAATGGTTTCCAAGAAATCATATAAGTATATATTTTCATGAAAATTGGTCAAATTTATTAAAATGGATCTTGAAATTAAAGTTTATCTTATTATTAACATTTTTGATGGTATCAATGTCCTTTTTCATTCCCTTTTGGGTTATGAATTTTTTATTGACAAATTTCTCCTAAACATACTATCTAACACTCTACCATAGAACATAATAGTAATATTTAACATATATGACCATGATTTGATGTGCAACATATTTTATACTATGTGGAATCCTAGTTATGAGTTACCTTGTGTAGTTGTCATGTTCTCAAAAAACAAATTTTATTGATTTTTTAGTATTCATTTTATGAGGGGTCTTTTGAAAGAAACATTGAATTATTAAAACACTAATAACCCAGGTGAATTGTGATGGAGAAATTCAATATATGTGTGTTATAATGAAACACCTCAAGATTTTGTGTATTTTTTTTAATTAATCTAATCACATTGATATTTTCCATTTCCAGCAATGTTGAAAATAATATTTTTTTAATTAAAATCACTATGTTTATCTTGTGTTATATGAAATATCATGCTTTTCATTAATTATACACAAAAAAATATTATGTTTTTGTATACCCAAACAATTTTTGGATTCTACTACACCTCATAGTAAGTCTCATCGATAGATTGAATTATACACAAGGATGAGTTTATAACTAACTACAATACATTATTAAAATGTTTATAAAGATATTATTATAGATACCACCTAGCCATTGAAATGGAAGTAATAAATAATATAATTAAATTAATATAATATTTTTTATACATTAATATAAAATAAATCCTTTGGTTTCCAATTATAGAATATTAATTTAAGAACTATTCCAGAATAAAGAAATTAGTTTTCCAAAAAAATTATTTTCTATGTAAAAACCCAATTTATACTCAATAAATTATGAAAACCAATTTTGAATAATGTTTTCAATAAAATTATTATATTTTATATTGAATACATATTTTTTATATTCAACTAAGTGATTTTATTTGCATAAGATACGAATAAATCCAATTTTATGAATAAAAAGATGTATTTTTCTAAAACCTAATTTTACCGCCATTTAATAGTGAATCCATTTTAAATTTAAATTTTCAGTAGTTGAATAATTTTTAGTTTAAAAAATTAAAAAAAAAATTGGAATCATAATATCAATATTTATTTTGGGTGAATTTTTGGTATTTTTATGAGATGTTTAAATTCTGGATGATTATTGAAAAAGCACTACATATTTATTCAAAACTATTTATCAAATATTTTATTTACAAAGCTAAATTATGTTTTAATTTTTTTATGTTTAACTATATCAATTTTATATCATTTAAAAAATTTATGTCTATGGAAACCATTTCAAATTAAATTTATATAAAAAACATAGTAATATTTTGATCATTTTTACTTGAAAAACTTGCTTTCTCGTCCTGTATGTGGGATTAATATTAAATTAATTTCAAAAAATTATGTGATTATAATTGCAAAAAATGGATTCAATATATGGAATAAATTTTTTTTTGTATCTCTAGAATGTGGAAATAAGTTTTTGAACAAAAATAATAGTAAACATAATTTAAATTAATTATAATCATTAATATAAAAATACAATTACTTAATGGTTAGTTTTTAATCTTCAATTGCCATATGTCATAGAAATATGTCCAAAATAAATTTATTGGAATTAATTAGACCAATTAAAATATTTTATATAAATTTAAAAATAATATTACTTACATGATGCAAGGGAAACCACTAAATATTATTTACCTTTTTATAATTACAAGAATGCCACTCTTTATCCACTAAAAAGGGAAATCAACCCCTCACTGCATCACACATGTAAAGACTCATTGGTATAAATAAAAATAAAAAAATATCATCCCAAAATCCATACCTTAATCCTATAATCATACAATTGTGCAAAAATCCATCCAAGGAATCCCTTTGCTGAAAACCAAGTTGAGTTCCCAAATAAGAGGCAACATCCTTCCTCATGCTCATTTGTATTAATTTCATTCTCCACCTATCAATTCTTCTTGTTAAAATATTTTAAATTAACATAATTATCTTAAATATGATCACATTTTTATAATATGACGTTTCTATATACAAATACACACACTTCCATCTAACGGATGACGAACCTACCGTTCATGTGTACGACGAACAATCACCTCACAAAATGAAGATGTTTTTTTCCATTACCAACTGTCTTTGTTGGTAATTATGAATGAAAATATTTTTTTATGATAAATTTTATATATATTATTTTTTATACTTATTTAATTTTTATATGAAAAATACCTTCATGCTTTACTATTTTATTAAATATGACAACTTCGTTTGGGGATATGTGGACTACCACCTCCTTAAAGAAAAGTGATTCATTCACAAATTATATATAATGAATTGAAGATGAGTTTAGTAAAATTATATGGTAAATAATACATAATAAATATAATGGAAGTATGTTATATATATATATATATATCATTTACCAGTTTTTATTCAATCCAAAAATAAAATTGAAACAATGTCCCTGTGTTTGTACGTTTGACCCTCTCCATGAATGGTGTATTAATTTTTTATTTGTAAATATCATATATTATGATAAATATTTATATAATATATATATATGATATTTAAATCTTGTTTTATATTATTTAAACAAGAAATAATTATATAAGTAAGAGGTTCAAGAATAATAAATCAAAAAATATATGAAATTGAAAGTGGATATTAATAGAAACCTATGATTTAAATAGAGTTGTTAAAAAATGGTATTATATAGATTAATAAAATAATATAGGGTATTATATATAAAATATGGTTATTTTTTGGATGTATAGTACTCTTATATTTATTATTCGGGAGGTTTGAACATGTACGATGAAAGTCAAATCTTATCGAAAGGGGGTTCTCATCTAACTTTTATTTTTCTTGATAAAAAAGACATGTTCACCCCTATTTATTATATGTGGAGTGTATACTAACCATGATTGTATTGTATAATTCCTATAATAATTTTTATGTGTATTTAAATATCCATTTTATGATGTTTCTTTCTTGTTTTTAATGTTTCAAAAGTAACCAAATCTGTTAATTAAATATGTATCATTTATCATTCTTTGAGAAACATGACATGTTATGCACCTATATTATTCTATGAGGTTTATAAAATTACATTTAACATGTCATATAATGAATATAATTATTCCCATTATATTTTAGGCATTGTTTGTCTTCATTTTATTATATAGGGAATATGATTCCAAGTTACCGAGTGGTAAGAGTTTATTACAACAATGTCATCATTTATCAAGATTATTTATGACTATTATTTCATTGACAAAACCTTATAATAATTTTATAAAGAAATATAATGAAATTTTCAACCAATTTTTATTAATGATACCGTAATTTTTAGAACCATTTTCCTACACATTGTTAATATATATAATTAAGAAATTTATTCTAAGAAAATATGAAATTATCTCCCTCTTCGGCCGAAATTCATTGTTCCTTCTAAACCATGATTTCTAAATATGTTTTATGAAATATTATATTATTATCTTAAGATATTTAAGAGGAAATTTTACCCATGTTATACCTTATAAATAAATGGTGTTTTAAATTTAATCTTTTTTTATTTTTAGACGATGACACTTTTGTTATCTTTTTACGTCTTAAAAGGAATGTTCAACATAAATTGATTTATCTATAGTCATGGATGTAAATTCATTGAATATTCCATTACATGTTTAAAAGAATAATTTTTAAGAATTTTAAGAATAATTATTTTATTAATATTAATGTAATTGAATATTTTTTATGTTATTTTCAAAGAAAAACGTTTTTATATAACTTTTCGGTTTAAATAGTCTTTTAATGAATTTTGAAGCTTCCATTATATGTTTTATAAAATTAATCATGAATGTAATGGACTTAAATTAGTTTAATTTTTATTTAATTTTTTTTAATTTATTTTCAAAGAAAATGGTTTTAAAAAGGTTTTAAATAATTCATTAGAAGTTATCAACCCATTTATAGAGAAAATTGATTTTAATTTTTTTCCACAATTATTTAATAAGTTTGTAAAGAAACCTATTTTAACAATGTTTTCGAGCATACTTTATATGTTTTAAAATAAAATGGTGTCCAACTTATTTTCAATACTCTTTTATAAATTTTCAAAATACAAATGTTTTGAAAAAGTTTTAGGGATTACATTACTTATTTTCAAGGTTATTTTAAAGGAAAATAGTTTTCAAAATGTTTTCTATTATAAAACAATTATTTTTAAAAAATAAGGATATTTTCCGTGAAAAATTATTTGAAACAATTTCTCAAAAAAAATTTTCCATCTAAGATTATATCCATTGGTTCTATTCATTCTATTATGTGGTAAAGTATATAATGGTTCTATTTATATTATTTCTTTTAATGGTTTATGTCATGATGACATGATATTTATGAAATATATTTATCTATCATAGGTTATATGTTTATAAAACTTATTTTTCATTCATGGGATTGGTGTTTATTAATCCCATATATCATTCACATGCAATATTTTTATTTAACCCATTTCACATTCATGGATCTTATGATTCCTAAACCCACTACAATTAATTGATTACTATTTAGTTAAATGATTATGAAACCTTTCTATTTTCTATAGGTTATGATGGGATTACATGTTTATGATTCCTATTTCATTTCATGGGGTATTATATAATTGATTATAATATTATTGAATATGTATGTATGATTTTATTATGAGATTAGTGGGACCTATATCTCCCCAAAATTCATTTGGAAAATATTATATATCATGTAGTGTAAATGAATGAAACTGGGTGTGAACTATGTTCAGTAAAGGCCATTGTCCATTATGATGGTCTTGGGAGTGAACCATGACTACTAACATGGCCATGGGAGTTAACCATTACTACCATGACGGTATTCATAGTGAATCCATAGTACCCATATGGCCTTGACATTCCTACCTTGACTACTATGGATATCATTTTATATTCCTACGTGTCTACCGCAAATTCGATGTTATGATATCATGTATTATGATCTAGATTCCCTTATGATTCATGTCTTATTAAATACTATTATTTAGGCCATGACCCAAGTATATGACTTTATTATATAGGGTATGATATTCAAATGATATTCTCCGGTTTACATATACTTTTTCTCATGTTATACTCAGGTACTTACTTTGATTACACTTACAAAGAATCTAAGATCACCCTTTTCTTATGTTTCTTTTCCGTAGGTAATAGTGAAAGGGTCTAAGATGATATTTTAAAGGTAGATCTTTGTGGGAATCATTTAAAATCAATCCATGATTTATAATATCTTTTACTATGTTTCCAATGACACTAAACTATTACCGACCACATGCTTGTATTTTTTAATGTGATGATAATTCATCTAAAATTATGTAATATCCATATATTTTAATCCCATTTCACTATATATATGATTATATAAATATCAACTCAAAATTTTCTACCACAACATGAATATTTGAAACATGATTTCTATTACCACTTTCATAATTTTTTGATACCATGGAATCAATCTTCTTCTAATATATTTATTTTTAATGAAAAAACTATTAATACATAAGACCATAAATAACCATCATGATAGTCATGGTATCCCGAATGTAAAGAAAAAAAAGGATACCACCCTAGGCCTATAAAGCATGGAATCAATTATATACACTATTGGATTAAGAATCATATATCTATTATGGGATAAAAAAAATTCCACCTAGTTATATTATCACATATTTAAATATCCTGAAGGTGAAGATGATGGACTACATGCCGTTTAAAGGATTTCCCAATGTCGTTATGTGCTAAAAGACATTAGTTGGTTAGTATACCTATTTTGAATAGGGGTCATTCCATATCTAATAATTTTGTGCCTCTAACACCCTTAACAAGGGTTCCATAACATATACCCCAAATGATTTTCTTGTGGGTCCTCCTAGTAGGATCCACACCATCAATGGTGTTGTTCTTCCCTTATTATATTATCTTATTCCCTTTTGTGATTTCCTTCAATATACCATCCCATGTATTGTGCATATTGCCTCCCAGAACATATAATTTTGTTGGCATGGTGGCTAGCCATCCCATTATCCCACAATCAAGTAGGTTGCTACAACCCACACACTATAGAATATAGAAAAAATACAATACATAAATAATATAGAGGAAATTACGGATGTATGGTTTTTTATCGATCGGTTTCTGATATACAAAGACTAATAACTAAAAAATAGATCTTGTTTATTTATATAACAAAAAGAACAAAAATAAAAAAAATCTATAAAAAACAAAAACTAAATAGAACAAAAATGACCAAAATGATAATAATAATTACATTTTCCCTAAACCATGGTCTTAAAACCATTTTTCCCATAGAAAATATAAATAAGAACATGCATTATATATAGGGATTGGGTAATTTAGAAAATACAAGAGAATTTAAAAAATCATAATGAAAAACAAATAGAATAATATAAACTTGAAAAATAGAAACATATTTCAATACTGGTTATGATCGGAGTAATATTAGGATATGTATTCCAATTAATCTATAGATATCCCTAATTTTTAGTTCTAATGATTTTTTTCATCACTCATTCCTTATATAGTGTATGATTAGTTATAGTTTCCTTATAAATAAATCTACTGTATGTGGTCCATTTAAGAGAAGAGTAATCCATGTGTTTCCTACTCATTGATGGAACAATTTTGAAGCATTTGCTATCAATGATTTTTTTCTAGTCATTTGATAAATCATCCTTGAATGTGAAGTGACTACCACTATCATCACACTTATATAGAAATATTATATTTTCATTACTGTGATTATCAACAATCACAAAAACAAAAAAACAATAATAATCTAATAAGGTTATGAAGAGTGAAATGTTCCTGCATAAAATTTAAGAAAAAGAGTATAATGTGGATGAGGAATAACAAAAACCGATTCTAGGATAATAATATAGAAAATAAAATAGATACGATGTTTATTAATCCTAAGGTCTATCAAAATTAGGCTAAGTCAGTAGTTTAGATCAGGTTTCATCATGAATAAATATGAAAAATTTATCCTTTTTATTTTTTATACCTCGAGTAAGAGAAAAAATAGTGGATCATGTGGATATAGTCACCAGAAAACCAGATCGAACCTTATTCCTTGGCCTATGATCCATATTATAGGAACCATCAGTATAAAAAATATATATTATGTATGTTAAAGATTATTTAGGATGATCATTAAGATCCCTTTTACACAAATCATCACAGTTTTCATCTTTATAAACCTTTATAGGCTTATTGATTTTCCTTTATTTCAGTTAAGTAAACTATTAATTCCCCCTACCCAGATTAAAATACCAAAGTATCTTGGTGATCATCCACTAGAATATGGACATCCAAATATAATTATGTATTTTTTAGAATAAGACTAATAAATTTTTTTGAATAGAATAGGCCACACTAAATCAATCCCATTTCTATTAGAATATGGTTTTATACACTAGGTTTTAATTATATAAGGACTGATCTTTTTCCTAGATAATGTTTCCTCCATATCTTCACTATGTCAATTTTCTACGGTTTCAGCCTGGCATGGATAGGCCAACCCAGAGTTGAATCCTTTACGAGTATCCAATGATGTATAGTATTCATTTTGAGAATGAATGTATTGAATTATATTTCTTTTAACAAGATGCAGTAAAAATCCTATATCTCATTGAGATGAAAGATCATTCCACAATTAATTTATAGAGACAGAGTTCTCAAACATCTATAGACCAACACTACACTACTAAAACTATTTCAATCCTACCATCTCTAATAAATAAATATCTTTTTCATGAAACATAAAGCACACAGTAAGATATTGTTTCGAAATGTGTTTGATCTCTGCATTAATACCTATAAAATGTTACCCCACTTACACGTCCATGCTATATTGATACTTCAATTCATGTATATACCAACCAACATTAGATATTTTATTAATTGCCTACCCCCTTCAAGGACTTAGACTGCATAACTAGAATTATATGGGAATCCACCAACATAGATTTACCTCTAATATAGTCTTATACCATCAAGCAACCAATATCACATTTCATTAAAAACAACTACTATAAAATCCTTCATATAAAACTCTAATACAATATAATTCTCATTATATAAACCCCTCCAATTCTTGCAACCTAACGTGTCATTCCAATACAAAGAGATTAGTAATCATGGAACATTTTTATGATATTTCTACTATATATTTCCAATTTTTAAAAAAATTTAAGAAAAGGAATGTCCTAATTTGAAATACCAATATACAAATAATTATTTATAGAAGAATGAAAAATTATATTTAACAAGGGGAATATATGGGATTCATTTACATGAATCCAAAAAAAATAACCAAAGAGATCTTTTTATGTATCATTATCGATCATGACATGGATACCATTTTTAGAGGAACTGTAAAATTATATCTATGGATACCAAAATATCAATTTAATGTAATAAATAGGAACCCAAACATGAATTATAGTTCATAAAAAAGGGATTAATCCTAATATCATATTGATTAATACCCAACATACATAGAATGGGAAAAATAGATGAAATCCCACATTCCCTTATCATATTTTAATCTAAAAGAAATAAATTATGAAAACATCCTCACCCAATGGGAATTCGGTTGCATTATAAGAATCCCTAAAAACTATTATAATATAATCCTTATCATCTCATCTCCACGAATTATTAAATAAATGATGAATAATTATCAAATCAAATGAATCCCAAAAATCCTAAAACTAACACAATCACTTCAATAGTAGAAATAACATGAGATTTTTTTCCCCAATTGATTATATAGTCAAATATACCATAATGAAAATATGAAATATAGAGATGATTTTACACATTTACTTCTGTATATATCCTAAGAGAGGTTTTAAAATCCTTTTCTTTTTTATCAAATTCTTAGCTGGAACTACATAATCTAGGAAAACATTTATAGCTAAAATTTCAAATTCAATGTACCTATGAAATGAAACCCCCATATGTGAAATATAAAAGTATGATTTAACTTCTATGTAACATACACATAGTTATCTCTATCACTATTCTCTATAATGATGATATTAATGAATATGAAGATGAATTTGAAGTCAATACTGATGATGATGATATTAATGATGATGATGTTGTTGGTGATAATGTGTGTGTGTGGGGGGGGTTGAGGATGAAAATTATAATGATAAAGATAAGGATAATGAATGTTATAATATGTAAATAATAAATCTATTATATTTTAGCTATAAGAGATTATATGTTGCAAACAAGACACACACTTAGGCAGCCTAGTGGGTCAATCTGCATCTCTCCCTACCAGAAATGGTAAATAACCACTAGAAATATTTTATTTAAATTTATAGACTGATGAACCAAGATAATAATTTCTTGGAAACCATGTTAAATAAACCATAATTTACCCTAAAGGATATGTCACAAAGGTATGAATGAGATGATTTTATCTTGTTATGTCACCTTTCTTATGTTACTCCCCCCAATTGTTAATCATCATACCAAATTATCTAATTATATTTTCTATTTACCCCACCATTAAGAGTCAATATATTTTTCCTACCTATAATACACCATGGAAAATCACCCCTCTAGTTCACATTGATGTACAAGTGGGAATATGGTCAAATGATAAGCTCCAATACACCAATCCATATTTGATGCCTCCAATATGGTAACGCTTGTGTGGTGACCTAACACATCACCTAATTATCAAATCATGACATTATATGAGTCCCACTATAAATATAGTCATGTGGTAGGGATTTTATTCTTACCACATCAAAAATTCATGAGCATAAAAGGTTTTTTGACACTCACCAACAAGTCTATCCCTAATTTTGAGGTTTCACTCATAGCAGTTCCAGTAACAACCTGAGATTTTTTGAAATATATTATTATAATTTCATTTATTTTGTATAGTAAAACAATATCATCTGGCACTATACGCAACACTATATTATCTTGTAGTATATTAAATCGTATTCTCGGCTTGTGTTGCACAAAATTTCATGTTCCTTTGATAGAATTCATTTCACAGAACACTGATTATAATTTTTATTCAATATATAAATGAAAGATGTTTGGATTATGTTATATGTAATAGCAAGGCAATATTTCAATACACATATACTGACATGGACTGCATTACATTCAAGAGAGACCATCCTCAACTTTTTGTGTTATACACAATACCGAGTTTCACTAAACAACGATATATTATTAAAATTTTATATAAATTAGCCATTTTGAATAGTATTAACCACATTTATAATTATATATAATAATAGATTTCATCTTACATATTTTCTAGAACATTATATGAGAACAAAATCATTTTTCAGATGAAAGAAGTATTTTTATGAAAATGCAGTTTTACTACCTTTTGATGGAACACACATATTAAATGTAGTATTTTACACTTTTATAAGTTTAATTTCACAAAATAATGTTTTTCTTTGGAATCAGGAGATAAAAAATTTCTTTTTTTTAATTTTGGGTTGTTTTTTTATAAAAGTGTATTTTAAATGAAGTGATAAAAATACTATGTTTTAACTTGAAACTGCCTTTTTATTTACAGTGTTTATATAGTTATATTTTATTTTTAATTGGTTTAAATTTTGATTAGATTATATTTTTATCAATTAATATAATTTTGTTCATTTTAAGTAATTTAAATTTTAAATTGGACATAAACACAAGTCAATCTTTTGATAGTTATTATTTCTTAAAAACATAATTTTTTTGACAACAAGAATTAATGTAAAATCAATTAATGAAACTTATATGTTTTTAATTTGGAAAAAATGATTCCATATTTGTAATCAGGAGGTTTAAAATGTGTAAATAGATACCTTTTATTTTCGAAAATTATGAATAGAAACTCTTGTAATTATTTTATATACATTGGTTAAAGGGTAAATTTGATAAATAAGGGTAAAAAATAATATTATAATATTATTAAAGTACCAAAAACATGACCTAATTCTATTTGATAAGATATTTCGGACCATAAAAATCCATGTACCGATTTTGGGACCCCATGTATTCCCTTGAATGTGAAAATTACATTTTATAAGAATTAATGTAAAGTAATGATAATTATAACTAAAACATGTATATTTTTCAAAATTGATTTCAATAGAGGGTAATATAACATATAACTATGTATATAAATTTTCAAATGAAATCTAAAAATATTTCCCACAACATGGTATTTTATTAATAATTTTTAGACATTAGATAAATATATTTACTTATGATAAAATTATTATTCAGTGATTACCTCATTAATGAAAGATTCAAATTAATGGATATATAAATATTAAAATAAATTTAATTTGAAAATTTCAATACCATAAACAAATTTTAGGGATGCAATTGAAATATTAGGGATTATTTAATTCCTTTAGTTATAATGAATCAAGTTGTTATGAATTTTTCAAAATGTCATGTATGAATAGTGTCCAAAATTGACATAATTCATAACTTAAAACAAAAAATAGTTTATTAAATTATATAAAATTCATAAAAATATATGATTGTTCCCAATGGTTAATATAATTCCAAATATATTATAAGTAACTTTTTTTGAATCTTTTGACATGATATGGTTGTTACGTTAACCCAAAATTTGTAAATAACATGATATCAAGGTAAGATTAAAAAGGGTAAAATTAGGGTTAAAACAATAAAATAAGGACACAAAAAATATTCAAAACATTTCAAACAATTATTGGATAAAGGGTATCATAACCAAAATCATCTTAACATCGAATTTAATATGATTTAGACCATTTTTAACTGAAAATTTATTTATAAAAAATTAATATTTTTAGACTTCTCTAAGGTGATCTCTCCTCGCTTATAAAAGAGAACATCCTCCCTCTCCTCTTTACACAATTATGATCCTTACCGATATAAAAAACCATCCAATTTATCTTATCAAATTACCTAGTAACTTTATATAGGTGGGGGTATTCTCAAAAAACAAACCCAAGTTCTCTAAGAAGAAATTTAAAGGCGGCACATTGAGAAAGAGGTCATCTTTTCTACAGATTCATTCAAATTTCATTCTTCTTCCAATTCATATTCTTTAGTTTTTTCCTTATAAAATATTAAAATTTTTATCACTCATATACTTATTCCTTATCATAAATACGAGACAATGTTTTTTCACCTATTATCCATCCTATGAAAAACAAAATCACTACGCATGTGTACGCACGGCTTACCGTCTCCACACTGGGGTGTAATCTGTTTTTCACCCTCAACATACATGGATGGGTATAATGGTGGAAATAATAAATATATATGATTATTATAAATTTATAATAATTATGATATATTATATACTATACAATTAAATACAATCAAAAAATTATGGGAACAATATCGGCGCTCATGCGTATGTACGACCCACTGTCTCAACGACGAGATGAGATTTATTCTCCAATATAACCATCCAAGAATGATTATATATATATATCATAATTATGAAATATATGACATAATAAGTCTAATTTAATGATTTATATATATATATATATTTATGTACAAATATGTCATTCACATCCATTCAATACGACATGAAAATGGAAACAACTTTCATGTGTATGTACGACATAACGTCTCCATGAATTATATCTTCCATTTAAATTATCTATATATTATATATATATTTATATTGTGAGAAAATATCATATAAAAAACATATTATAAATTATGTGAGTATGTAAATCATGATCTAATAAATATGATGAAGAATAACAAGTCAAAACACGTACGATAAACAAAGCGATATTACCTGAAATGTTGCACTAAGTTGGAATTGTCAGTAAATGGGTCATATATGATATCATAAATATTATTATGATTTGATATAAGTTAATAATTTTTTTAAAAATCATTATATAGTATTTTTTTGTTTCTACGGAGATTGTTAGTCTTAAGGTAAGAGGCTATTTTGCAATCTAATTTTTATTTGAGGTTGTTTATAAATAAGTATTTACTGGGGATTTATTTATCAACCATGTCCATGTTTTCTAAAAATGCTTTTCAAGTAATGTTTAATATTAGTCTATGTATGTTTATAGTCATTTTTACCGGTTTTTGAATTATAATATTTGGTAAGTAAGTAAAATTTCTATTGTTTACCACACAAGGTACTTTATGACTTTTTCGACAAAAGTACAAGGAGAATGTTTTTTATCTTATATGGAATGAACAAATTTTTACATCTTCTTAATTACTAATTATCATGACATTCCACTACAATTTTTCATGTTTATTTTCATCAAAATTCTTGTGATTTATAATTGATCATCATTTTGAAAAAAGAAAACATTATTAGAGAAGAAAGGATATTTTCCTCAGGAATTATGTTCAAATGTTTTATCAAAATTATCTTCCATTTAAGAAGATAGTGGGTTATGATTATATTTCTTTAATAACATGGATTTTATTATTTTTATGATTATTATTTTATTATATCCTTTCATTTGATATAAATTATGTTATGTTGGAATGATTTTTAAGAAAACCCATTTTATTTCATGGGTTTTGTCATGACGAATGATTTATGTTTTTGTGGCTAATGTAAAAATGATTTAATTATGAGATGGATGGGATCTATATCTCACACCAATGAATTGGTCAATGATTTATATCTCACAAAATAAACATGGTTGGAATAGAATGTAAGTCCAGTTTTGTAATAAATGGATGGAACAACTAGTAAATCCCATATTAGTAATATAGGGATAGAATGAAAATTAAATCTGGTTCAGTAATACATGGATGTAATGAAAATATGATCCTTGAGTTTGGAAACTATGGATAAATAACAAGTCACACATCTATGGGCCAGAAAGGACATGCCAAACCCAAAAAATATGGTCTAACCACTCTATATATACCAATTTATATTTTAAAACATAACATAATTCCCTAGTATTATACACCAAAGTCCACTATTTTCAATGGTAATCTTAATAATTACATGATGGTGATTAAGATGATTATTATAATGATATTTAAAAATGGACTAAACCCAGAATGTTGAAGACTAAGTTCATTTTGACATTATTATTATGGGAAATAATAAAAAGTGTTCCTTGTATTAAACCTCTCAATAGGTAAATAAAAAATATAACCAAGGAAAAAATCATCACAAAAGTAAAATAGTAAGAAAAAATAATAAATAGAAACTGTTTATAGAAGAAATACACATAATCATGGAAAATGGAGTCAATAAAGATTCAAATTTATCACCATGTTGTGGTGGATCCTATTTCATTTTTTTAAACTTTATCAAGCAATATAATCCATGCTATAAAAAAAAATCATGTAAAAGTTCCATCAACCAATAAAATTTATTGCATAACAACTATTATTGCATCACCTCAAAATAGATAATCATTTGATTAAAGAATCCCAGTTGAAATGAAACTAATCTCACTCTATCCAATTCCATTGAACTCTATTAAATATTATTATGAGATAAGGTGCCCATTATTTCAAGGGACCCATGGAACCACTAACCATGAAAGTGTTTCTATCATCTATAAGTATTTTCTGTTTGATAAGGATCATCTCAAATATATTAATGTCCTTACAAGAAGGTATCATATATATTGACAATCACTAAATATAAATAATTCAAATGGATGTAAACCCTATCTTTGACACCAATCACTCCTATACCTCTAAATAATTTTATCAAGCATTTAAATTATATAAGATTCAAATATATAAAATTTATTCTATATATAATCCTACCTTTTACCCAAACTACTCCTTGATATTAACGTATTGGAGTTAACATTATTCGAGGGAGAATCCATATTTCCCCAATTATCAGTATCGGTGTTTTAATTAAAAAATTTATCTATATAATTATGAGGATGAATGAATCCTTTTATTAAATTTTTATTAGATCTATGTAAAATAGCTAATATAAATAGTGTTCCTAACATTAATTATTTAGAAATATCAATCTTATAACACATTTATTTACAAGAACAATAATCCAATCCTTTCCTGATGGTAATTGGAAAAGAATAGTGTCAATGTATTCCAAATCAAATATAAAATCAGTAAGTTTCTGGAATTCACTATGATTTGAGGGCATCTATATTCATGATGAAGCAGATGTGACATCCCTTTTCTATATATTAGAAATATTTTCTATGAAATCATTGTTATGGAAATTTGTTATAAAAAATATTAGATTCATTTCTAGTAAACAACCGACTTATATAATATTTTTTAACACCAATATTGATTACCAAATCTATCCTATATTACTACCATTGAAAAAGAACTCATTAATACCTAATTGGCTCTAATTATACATACCTCACAATATCTATTTCCATATTATCACACCAAAAATATTATTTCATAACTCAATATATATGTGTACTTCTAGTATGAATAGGGAAATTTGAGTAATGACCATCATAAAATAACTCCTTCAACTATGCTACTAAAATAACACATACATTATCCATGAACCTTATAATTCTGGAAAGATATTAGTTAAACTCAAGAACATTCCCCGCATTCTTCCATAATTATAAATATTTTTTATGTGCATTATTAATTTTCCTATGGATAGATAGAAGAACATTAATATATTAAAGATAACATTTTCCCATTTCCTAAATATTTAAATACCCTATTTATTAAAATCTATAATATTGGATCTCTTAAAATTCTTATCATGGAAAAACAAGCATGATTATTTCAACTTTGAGTATCATTCACATGGTTTTCTATTATATGGTGGTAAATTGTTGATCATTCATATTAATTGATTAAATATAACCATATTCTCTATCACACATTCAATTATTTTGATGTTAATATAAACTTCATTATTTTTTGATCAGTATATATATCACACATTTCACCATACACATAATGCCCCCATATGTTCAACACAAAAAAATTGGAAGCTAATTCTAAATAACGAGTCAAGTAATTTTTATAAAGAAATTTCAATTAGTGGGAAAGAAAATATATCACAATATCATTATATGTGATTATGCGTCCAATTATATTGTTTTATGAATCACTTATGAAGACAATTCTTTCTCTAATAGAGGGTATCATTATTAAAACCACATTGTCCGACCATCTATTTAGTTCAATGAAATTATCCTCACATTGATATGTCTACTGGAACTCAAACCCACATCTATGTAATCATGTTGATGGAATAAGGTATTAATGAGAAATATCTCTTAAATCATTGATAGTATCTAGTTATTCCGAAAAACTATGAAATGTAGTTTTTGTGATTGGACTCAGAAATTTCCCTATAACTCCCATATTTGAAGGTTCCACCTCTATAACATCACATGAAATTATATGGCCCATGAATGAGACTTTTTTCATCCAAAATTTACATTTGGATATTTTTTTCATTTAGCTTATCCTTCCTTAGGTTTATTAGTACAATTAAAAAATGTTCTTCATACTATTCGATGATATTTTAATATAAAATAATAACATTTATTAATGCTACAGAAAACTGATCAAGATAATCTCTAAAGTCTATATTCATTAAATCCATGAATATAGTAAGAAAATTGGTATTTCCCAATGAAATTAATGTACTTTAATAATGAAAATACCTCTTATGAAATGTTTTCTAGTGTATATCGTCCTTCATAATTCTTATATGATGATATCCATATTGAAGATCAATCTTATAAAAATATCAAGATATTTTTAAATGATAAAATATATCATCAATTTGGGGAAACTGTTACTTTTTTAAATTAGTGATTTTTTTGTTCCCAAAAATCAATACAAATACTCATTTAACAATCATTGTTTATAATAAAATTAATAGGTGAAACCAACATAAAATCATTATGGAGAATTAATCCCTTATTAATACTCTCATGGAGTATCTTTATTATTAATTTTATCGTAATGAGTTCCACTCCATATGGAGTCATTGAAATAAAATTATTTGTATGTATCATATATATTTAAAACACAAGTTAAAATTTTGTGGGAAAACATGTCAATTCATATGAAAATATATCAAAAAACTATTTTACAATAATAATTTCATAAATTTTATGATTCTTCCTAATCATCTGAGATAAATATCCCTCATTAATTGGTATTAATAATAACATGAAGGAAAACATTTCAATTGGTAATTCTGGTTCTTACTCACACCAAAATTATATCTTTTCTTGCTTCATAATATTCAATATGACATTTATTCCTCGAAAATTAATATGATATATATACTGAGGGAGATAATTCTTGTCAAAGATTATATCAATTTCAATTAGAGGTAGAATGAAAATTTTCTTATAATTATATCCTCAAAAGATTCTATTATATGTGAGATATAAATTTGAGATAGAGTCATCCTACCATTAAGAGTGTCTATTGCCAACTCATTATATAATCATTGAGGTGGTGATGTATAACCCTTAAATAATATATAGATATACAATAGTATGTAGAGCCTAAATAAAATAAAAAAATTCCACTTCTATTGTGGATTAAAAGCATACAATTCAAAATATAAATTAGGAATTCCCGTTAGGTTATATTAATTTCATATGTTTGGACTTCTCAACTTAGGTTCTTCAAAGGAATGTTCCCTAGATTCTAGGGGAATTGGTTTTACTTATTCTTTATCAGGTTGTAATTTATTCATAGGATAACATTGTTTTTTATTTAACATATTATCATCATCAATATGACTATTTCTCTAGATATATAAAAAACAATAATTCCCTTCATTCATTTTCTAGTACGTTTCTTTAAATTATTTTACATATGGTTAATTATATTATTCCATTCATATACTTTGATGTGTTTTGTTTTTCATTGTGATAGTTCAACATCTTATTCACTTGAATTCCCAAATAATTATGATCTAAAAAATTACTTCTTTCCCACAATGGGTCATTGAACTATATCATCTTATGATGAAAACATTTGTGAAACTATTACCCTTATAATAAATGTATTAATCCCATCAATGAAATAATCAATGTTGAGTTCTAGATTACATGTTTTGTTTCAATAATTCCTAAACAATATTGTAAATTTAGGCTAATAATCTACCACACATTCTTCATTTATATAATTTATATTTAGGATCATCCTATCCATTTTAGTTCATTACTCTTAGGGGAAGTATTTTATAATTAATATCACATTAAAATTTCATGATTCCTTACTTTCTTTTTCTACAGTATCTTTCACATTTTAGATCAATAACCACCATTGATTCTCATATAATTTTATGAAATACATTTAAATAATATCTTTTTAAATTTTACTAAATCCCAAATCCAGGAATATCTTCTTGAGAGACATAATCCATTATTCATCTATAAAAGGATTTGTGGTTCCATTAAAATATTACGGATTCTAGAACATGATGAAATAAAACATTGGATAATAACATCATAGAAAATAATTTTTCTCCAATCAGTAACGATTATTCATCATAACCTTTTTCATTTTCCCTAATATGTCCATGGTCATATCAGTTCCTATACCAGTTGTATTTTACTACTGATAAGGGAAATCCCTACATTGTCTACAAGTGTTGGTTACCTTTCATCCACTAGTAACAATCAATAAATAATGTCATACATAGAGTTATCTAAAAATAATCATGAATATTGATCATTAAAATAAATATCCCGATAATGAAAAATGATATCAATTACTATAAGGGATTATCGTAATTCATATGTATGTTATATACTTTTTAATGATACTTACCAAGGATTTGACTAAACATACTCTAATACTAAATATAGAAACCCTAATTTCAATAACCTAGAGTTGATTTCTAATTTATTAAATTGTGTTAAGATAAAATGGATATCATCTTAAAGGACTGATTAGTCTAGAATTTTTAATGAAATAGATACATACATGATTCACATGTTACATGGGAAATATAAGATACATATCTTAAGAAACATTCTTTCATCCTTGATATTATTCATAATATCCATCTTTATATCATGATGAAAGGGAAAAAATAAATGGTCATCTCAAATGCTCAATAATAGTTATGTATAGATAAATAAATCATTAGTAAATATGGTATAATCAATATGGATTGTTAAATTACTAAACAAACATCCCATTTTGTCAATAACTTGATTACAAAATTCATCCATGTATAATATCAATATTGTAATCGCATTGATAATAAGAACTAGAATCTTAATAAAAGAGATAATTAATTTTGGACGTCATTATCTCATATTCTATGACATTTATATTGTTATGTACTTTTGCCAAGATATATTATTTGATGAGTGGTATATACCAAATAAAAAATTAATAATTTTATATATTTGTTTGTCTTAGGATACATATCGATGAAATGAGCATCCATCTATAGCTGGACCCACCCATAACTAAATTTATAATTTATTTCTCATATATTGAATGATAAATTTAATCCACAAAAATAATTCGTCGTCAAATGAAGTTTTTATTATGTAAAGAATATGGAATATTATGATTTTTTTTCCAATCAAAAAACATTCATTGAAAAAATTATATGTTTGAAGATTATATGGTTTATTAAATTATATTATCCATTATAAAAATACTATGGATATTTACAAAAAATTTCAATGTCTAATGAAAAATTATCACAAGGATTTTAATGTTTCATGATAAAGTTAACAATATAAAAAATAATAAGAGAAAAAATATGACTATCAATTAATAAGGAATATAAGGTGTTTAATAATATCATAGCATTTTAATGATAAAATATAACAATAAGAAAACATTAACATACGATTTAATTAAATAATAATCATTATAAAACCACTAAAATATTTTGGAGGTGTCTAAAATATAATAAAAAAATTAAATGGTGGGAAAATCTGTTAACACAGTATATGATAAAAATATTAATTTTGAATTTTTATAGTGAAAATAATAAATTATAGATTCAAAAAAATTACGAATATTCATTTATTTTATTTAAAAGTCATGGATAAAAAATAATTTCATTATTAAATCATTTTAATAAATATTTTTTTAAAAAAATTTAATGATATTGATATAGATGAAAAATACAGGAATTCAAAATGTGAAACAATATGAACTTCTAATTTAAAAGTTTCATTGATCGATTAATGTCATGAAAAGGGTAGAAGTTGTATGAAGAAAATATAAATCCTTAAATAAATTGTGAAAAATAAAATATTTTTTTTGAAGGATATATTATAATATTCCTTCTATGAATATAAGTGAAATTCCAAAAAACTGAAATTATTAAACAAGTTCGTACCTCTTTGATAACATAAAAATTATAACCCCATAAAAGAGAAATATTTAATTGAAACATCAATAATCATGAATATATATATATATATATATATTTATTAATGTTAAATACATAAAATTTGTATTATATTCCCCACATACGTGTATATATGTTGATAATACCAAATATGTCTCAATTGAGGGGGAATTGAGATGAAAATCTTTACCCAGAGTCCGACTTTTAACATATGTGATCTATAATTCTATATATTAAAAGATAATCTTTTGTAGTTATATAAAATATTCATTTAAATACTTATAACATCATATATTATCAACATGAAACATTGGAAGACCCATTTATTAATAATTCCTTGTTAAAATCTTCATTTCCAACAGTTGACTATTTTATTTTTCATAAGCATTTCAGTTATATAGTGGAAATCCTTATTTTCTTTATTATCATAACATTATCCATAAAAAGGTATAAATAATATTAATATAATATATATTCATTATATACATATTAATATTCATCTATAAAAATTATAAATCCCAATATCAATCACATGATTCATGGAGACAACTGGTAGTACGAATGATAAAACATTGTTTTCACATTTCAATTAGTGGAACAAAATAAAAGAAAATGATAAATAAATTTTTTTAAAAATTTATATAACACTTGTTACAAATATATTAATTAAATATTTCTTTATTAACATTCATTTAAATCATAAATCAATAACGGATCACATTGCTTCATGGAGGTGGTAGTCCACACATGCACACAAGCAATATTATCCTTTCCCAACAGATTAGAATGTAAGAAGGTATATATGATATTATAATGAAATAATAGTAATTATTTCATTAGTATAATATATATTCATTAGATCTATACTTACAACCAAACATATAATGAGGTTATGAAAAACGAATTACACCATTGGGTGAAGAAAGAAAGCTGTATATATTCCCGAGTGATGTTTTTTCTTTTCATAAAATGGTGAAGTGACAGTAAATGGTTGTACAATACTCATAACTACATATCAATATATTTATTATATTAGATTGTTATTTTAATATGAATACAATAGATTCAAAGTAAGTATAATATGAAATAATCGTTAAAGAGTTGGTTAAGAGGATTACCTCTTCTTCGTTAGACATAACGACCCAACCATCCCTAGGCCATGAACCTAGTTACATAACCCCATGTGTGTTATGTAATTACATCGTTTCCTTCAAAAAACACCATAATATATTACCTACCATGGTATGTTATCATAATAATGACTTCCAAGATAGGACAACAAATGTTCATTTAGTGTGTTTTGTCCTCACTCACTAACACTCTGAGAATCTTCCTAGGAGTAAACCCATCATGACCACTACTCCAATCCAAGCAAGCATAAATATGGATTTAATAATGATTAATCCTAAAAAAGGTCAAACTTGTTTACATATAAAGTATAATTTAATGTTTTAGTTTTCACTTTTCCTAGGGTGTTACACTATATATGCCTTTAATGAACAATTACCTCATTTTGGACCCCAAACATCAAACCTAGTTAGTTCCTAGGAACTAAGTGATGGGTATTGACATTAAAACAATTTTCAATCACCCAATCATCCATGGTCCATGATAATTCTCATTTTACCCCATATATGTCATGAAATACCTTTGTTTCCTTCCCCACAGACCACATGTGATTACCCATCCTGTCCAGTAATTAAATCCAACCATGAAAAACTATGGAGTTCTAATAAGTTTAACATCAAAAAATTTATTTTCCAACATTTTTACATTGGAATATTCCTTTATAATTTATTTAACACGTTTCTAGGGGTTTTATACTCACTACACATTTGAATAAAAATTAATTCATTGCATACCCCAAACATTAAACCCATGAAGTGACTAGGAAGTTCAAGCTAGGTATAGCATATGAGACCATTTTTGATGATCTAACTATCCATGATTCATTAAACTAATTATCTAATACCAGTAGTCTCATGAAATACCATATATTACTTCCCAATAGAATTCATGATATTACCAACTGTGCACACTTATCTAACTAATGATCATCCCCACAGGTCAACAAACGTTCAATCAGTGCCCTTCGTACTCTCTCTCTCTCTCTCTCTCTCTCTCACACGCCATGAGAAACATCCCAAGAGGTCACCCATTCTGACAACTACTCCAAGCCAATCATGATTAACTATATAGTTCTAATAAGTTAGGAACCAAAAAATAATGGATCACCTTTTTGACATGGGTAGTATTGTTTATTATTTTATGTCTCAGATTTCCATGGGTGTTAGTCCTTTTGAAATGATCTATTATGAATCAACCTAATATATCACCTGATATGGCTCCCAAAAAGGCCTCATGTGTGAATCCAATAACCCCAAAGGCTGCTAAATTGTAGAAAAGGTCTAAAATATATAGTGGGGAGACGATAACCTTTTTCCAGAGTGCAATTGAAACATAAATAACCAAACTCATACTAAGAGATAAAAATCAGAGTATTAAAAATAACAAATAGAAATAGAAGAATCCCATAATAAATAAACTGTGTAATATAGTCAAAAAAAATATAGTATATAAAACATAAAATAGTCTCTTACCCGCTTGGTCGAACACATATATAAAATAAAAAACTGAAAATAAAATAAAATATTCTTTACTACCTGTATCCCGGTAAACACCATACACTATCGCCGCAATGCTCACGCAACACTTGCCTTAAACTGAGACTCCACACTAGTAGCTCCATTTGATCTAGAAACATTTTCCATTGTCCCCTTACACTATTAAACCTCTTCTATAACCTAAAATTATAAATCATATCTTCACTCACACTGAAGTGGGCATACAGGGGGTGAGAAATAAATCATTATTGGACACCCTCAATATAGTATATATAATATGTAATCATAGAATATTCATTCCCAATTGATGTGACCAAAAATGTCAAATATAACACTAGCTAGAATAATATAACAAATTAATAAAAAACAATGGATCTGTACAAAAAAAATAGAAAACCACAGATTCTTACCTAATACATAAGGAAAATATACCCCTTCTATTGCCAATGAAAAAGTATTTAAAACACATGGCTATCATATCCACATGATAATATATGTGTCCACCAGATCGATATAATATATCAATGAAATCTAAATGAAAAATGAATGAATGATGGATCCCATGTAACACTCATAATATTCTACTCAAAATGATGATCTTATAGGATTTAGGACACTAATATCATGATATGATCTAGGATCATGAACATATAACATGACATAACTAATGAAATTTTTTGTGATGAATGTCCTATAAAATTAACCATGTTCCATTTATAAAACCAATAATATATGGTATCCACACTATAATATGGGAGCACAAAGCATTCACATACCTAATACCACAACGACACCCATGCTACATATAGCCCCACTGTGAGCACCTTAGCACAACGCAAGACCAAAGATAATCTATAAATTGTGAACACTAATCAAGAGGGAGAATACGGTCAACTAGATCATACATTATCTCTTTAAATCTATCTAACAAAATCCAACCAATAGAGGATATAACCATTTCACAACTCATGAACAATTCCCAATAAAAAATACCCTAAGGTCATCTTCCTCAAAACAATGGTCGGAGTAGAAACTACCTCCTATGTCACAACCAAATTCCAAATTGATATGGGATGGTCAAATTTCGACCCCATTATCCAATTATCTAAACTATTACATTTGATCCACAATTTCCCAACAAATCATGGGGTCAATCTCAATAAATTGGATCTCACCATCTTGGGAAACAACCCCCATATGGCCTCAATAAACCACTACAAGTCCAAACCAAATCAGGGGGCCCCAATGATACTCATGGAAACAACATAATAATGAGATCCTATAAGGGACTCCCCTAAAATACATAATATTTCGGTCCATTCTTGCTAACAAATCAACAAATATCCCAAATTACACTAAATGGAAAAGCCACCTAATGAGGGGTTCCTCTATCTCATGAAAATCATGGGTAAACCGCATTTCTTAAATATATCTAACAGAAATTAGTGGTTTAAAAATGATACTTGATTTTAAAAAAATTCTCAAATGGTATAAAAATTAAAAATTAATCCATCTAGAGAATTTACAATACTCCTTGTTACCACAATAGAAGCACCACCTAAGCAGGTCACCTAAAAAAAATCCAACCCTACATAGAAACAACCAATGAAAAAACCTCATTCGGCCTTCTAGATAAAATAACCAATCAAAAGATCGAACATAACTACAATTTCATCAAAATAACATCATTCCCATAGGCATTATCAAATGTTGATTGAGGAAAACATTTATCAATGGAAATATAATAACCCCACTAATACCTAGGCAATAAACCATAAAAATTATCTTTGATCCACAAAAATACCTATTCATAACTTCCATCACTCAACGACTATCAATCATAATTGATCTAATGTCTATAGCCTCCTCAAACCCATGAGATAATATCAAAATCTCTACCCTTGATAAATGGAACCTGATATTGATGTATGATCCAAGAAATCCTTAGAGATAATATTAGATCACACATTTAAAGAGATTCCCAAAATTACCTTAAACAAATCATTATGGAACAATCAATCTAGTATGTTAACTGATCCCACAATCCTCACTCAGGCCATGCAGAACACAACCTGAAACCATGGAGGATTTTAGAACTAAACATATATAAATTTTTCTTAAAAACACTCACACATTAAAAACACCATCCAAATGGGATCTAAAAATAAAAATGATTCCTCCATAATTATACATATGAAAATAAAAATAGAATAGACTACTCATAAGTCTAATTTTGACACTAGGTAGAAAAACATGAAGAATAGTCTAGTATAGAAAAATTACACAGTGTGTACTTGGGGTACACACTGTGTACACCCATGGGTCCTCCTTCGCTAGGTTCATCATGCAAATTGATGTGTAATTTTCCAAAATACATGGGATGTATACCCTATAAATTTCATATAACTCCACATTAGTACCATGATATGTAAAACATCCTACATTTAGGGTAAACATCAGTTACCATCATGGTGTATACTACCCATACAGAAAATGTATCCCATATTTCACCACAAGCTCTATACCAGTACACATGTCCCCTGATTGGAACGGTTATGTACCTCTCATGGGTTCTAAATGTGTAATATATATGGATATTTTTACCCAACATACCTTGAGTTACTATTAAATTACATGTACCAACAATACAAGGTGTATAGTACCAAAAACACCATATAGCATTGATTGAAAGAACAAAATACATGTTTTCTCTGAACCACATAACTTATACATGTGGTTTTCTAAGTGTAAACCCCTAAAAAAGGATTGAAACATCTATTTCTACTCGAATAAGACTTGATCAACCCACATGGGGTCACGTACAACCCTTTAATGGTAATAAAACAAAGAAATAGAAGATATGGGGATCTATGGTAAGAAATATAAAATGATCCCAGATTTTGGAATAAAACAATAATTTGATGGTCATATATCTATGGAGGACAAGTACTAATGCCTGATCTTGCTCTAGAGTAGCTCCCTGAGTGGAGACCCCTCCACCCTCTCATTATATTCTCTATATCCCTCTCTTGGCTTAAGACCCAAATTGGAGAGTACAAATTAAAATTTGTGGGAGGCCTATGGGGAAAAGAGATAAAATAAAAAGAAATAATGAGAAATTAAGAATAAAGATACAATTCAAAGAAAAGTGGCTTAGGCCCATCCTTGGTGTCGTCGATGGGTTAGTGCCACACCTAGTAAAAAAACCATTATTATGAACTAAAACACAATGTTTTAATCACTATCCAATGATTAATTTGAAATAAATGATTAAATTTTAACAGGTGAGTAAATTTATATATAATTGCTTAAATATTAAATACTGATAAAAATTTAAATGGATTGGATTTACATAAAATGTACGTCCTATACTAAAAACCATATTAATGGACCAATATTCTAGTTTGAAAAATTATTCATGTTCTTATAATAAGATAATTTACCATTTAGCACCTAAACACCTTTGGGAACAAAAATATTCAAATTTATCTTGATTTTCACTACTTAGGATGTTGTGAATCATCAAAACAACCCACCATAAATTCTTCTCACAACTAATAAGCCTCATCAGTTGACCATTATCCATGATGTCACTAATGAACTAGTGTAACCAAAACTATATTGACTATTCCACAACCAATCATAATGTATCCCCAAATGTCTCAAAATATGAATTAAATTCAACTATGAATGATCAAATTATCTCTATTCCATGAGTATACTTATTTCTTCCCTACAACCCGAATTCAAACCACATTTACCACACTATGTCCATCATTGAATAAAATTGATTGTTTTGGCCATACTATAAACACCTATGCTCCAATAAGGAAGAAAAAAACATTTATTCTAAAAAAACTACTCAAAATAGTGTTAATGACCTCCAATAAGATATGTTTGACACCCCACTATAATTATTTTCATAAATTTCCCTCAAAAGACAATAAGACTTATTCTCATATGATCCAAGACCTAATGTTGCTAGGATGACAAACATAAAACCGCTAACCACACCTCTCACACATTTTTATTCAATAAAACAAGAGTATCATCGACATTCCTCTTAAAAAATGAATTATATACCTTGTGATATGATCAACCACACCACCACCCTCAACCTGGTAATTGATAAAAAGTCATAAGTGTCTAACTGTGCATTTATTGTGCTACTCCAAGTGCAACAAAAAAAGCCTCCCCAAGAATTCAAATAAACCTACCCTCTCAATCCATTCACATGAAAAAATATATATTTCATAACTCCTTTTCTCAAACACTAGGAATATGCATTTATATATAAATCCAAGAGATAGAATACCTCAACGGACCCAACAATGAAGAACAACCATTCCCACCGAAATCATCAATGACGGACGTCCCATGTTCCCCTCCACAAGACCAGTCATACAACATGTTTCAAGAAAAACTCCCTCCCAATACATGAAAACATGGTACTTCAAGGGAAAAAACACCTTAGGGTATCTATATCCAAACTATAGAATAATTTAATCATCCTTTCACTCATTGATCCACAAATTGGGTATTGAAACATGATTATCAACCCATAAGGGTCTCCATGCATCCCTTGATGAAGGTACTGCATCTCCATTAAAGTATTGAATCTTTCCAAAAGATCCATATGAAATTTGATTAGATTAAAATATAAAAATGAGTATTACAATAGTAGAATTCCACCAAATATTTATATTATAAATCATCATGTGAGAAGATGTTCACCCTTTAAAAAACTAAACCTCCTTTTTTCGTAAAAACACTATAGATTAGAATATACCTTATGAATCCTAAATTCTTATAATGATGTATGAACACTAGCCCCTTTCCCATGTACCAAGATAAAAAAAACCGGAATAAATGAAAAATCCACAAACCCATCTAAATCTCACATGGTAAAATCACACAACCATAAAAATAATAATAACACCAATATCATTTCCTATATGTTTGGACTTATTATCGACAAAGGAGTTTGTGACAGACTGGTCTAATATCTATCACAAGTTCCTATACATTCATAGACCACATATCTACTAACTCCACAAATAACAATACATAACATATCTGATACTATTTTCTAAGGACATCGCATGGTTTAACCTAACATGTCACCCGATCAGGCTCATCAAAAGTCATCATGTTCACCTCAATGAATATCGAAGGCTACTGAAAAGTGGTGAGGGTCCAAATGATACATTTATGATATTATAACCTAGGTTTAGAGTTCAGTAATTACATAAATATTCAAAATCATACATATGGAAAATCATCATACTATGTATTATATATAAATAATACAAAAACATACTATAATAAATGAAATGTGTCATACAGTTATACAGACACCATCATGAAAATCAAGTAACAATCGATCATCCTCTAAAGCACTCACATTATCAAAATGAAAAACAAAAAATAATGTACAATATGATCTACTAAAAGTTCCATACCAAACCATATACTTTGTATCCATGACCATCAAGTTGCACCATCCTAATCCTTAGACTCTCAAAGAGTGTCCTTAGTCATTTAATAAACATGGGGCCTCAACAAATAAACTATGAAATATATCCTATAACATAAATTTAGACATAATCTCTACACACACACCATGGTTCATTTATAGGTATGAGAAAAATCTTAGTAGGACCCCTTCAATAGAGAACCATTAATATTATATCATATAATGTTCATGTCATGAGCCACCCCTAGGTCTTGTGATGTGACTACCCCAATCCCACCTCCCCTAGGACTGGGGATGGTGACTAGCACCAAGTAGGCATATTCCACAAGTGGGAGGTATTTGTTTCATGTACTTTTACACACACACCTATCTTGATGAAAAGGGGATGAAACTAAAAAACACTTAGTAGACATGCATGTATTCTACTACACAATCTCACATACAGTAAAAAGTGGAAAATGAAATTAATGGGGTATAATATTTAATCCCAACAAAATAAAAGAAAAAGCTCCTGTAATCAATCTTTGAAAACACTACATGAATGTTAGGTATAAAAGTTGTGAGAAGTTTCTGAAGTGCACCTCAATTTTCAACACTCCCTCTGTGTACAACCTGTGTACAACACACCAAGTCCCCTGTAAAATCATTCTGTCATCTGCACTAGACACATAATCTGAGGGCGACGCTCATTCATGGGGGAGTAAAACCACACTAATTAGGGACCCAAAACCACAATGGTATACCAAAATCAATACACAAAGACATCTACCCAAGTGGTACACGAATTGTTTACTCTAAGAAGTACAATCAAGAGAGTCTATAGAGTCATCTCACACCAGTATATTTATATGATATAAATATATGATGAAATTCCAGGCATATTATAATCCAAGGAGACACACTATGGGTCTTCTTATGAGATACACTCTGCATAGGTGTAGGATACACAGTTCGTGTTGGCGCATGAGACACACATCATAGGATACACAGTTCGTGTAGGTATAAGAGACACACTACAGAAGACAAAATACTTTGTGTAGGTAAATGAAACACACTCGCTGTGGGTGTAGGATATATACTATATAATAGACACACTACATAGCAGACACCCTCAATGTAGGTCAAAACCAACTAATGGATTACTCACATAGCATGCTTGTTTCAGGATCAGCTACCCCTCAACCAAAAAAGGTCATATTCAGACCTCCTCAAAACATCCTGTAGAGTATCCCAAAAGGCCCTTCTCATCATAATGGTCCCAACATCATAAATGGTTCTTCGAACGAACATAAATTTTGATCGTTATAGGCCTTTTAGTGAAATGGTGTCGATTGGGTCATGGCCTGGTCTGACCCAACCGAACCTTATTCCTACAAACCCAACCATCCAGGTTGACCTGGCCTACACGAGTGTGCCAATTTGGGCCAGCCATACAGGGCCGATGTTGTGTCCCCACCTAGTTAATGAATCCAGCCACAGCATGACCCACCCCATAGTGGATGTTGTGGGGTCCCCCCACAATCCCACTGGACCACAACTTCCGGCTGCATGACACGGCCTACCACCACTGGAAACCCTGGTCGCCACCTTTGGCCATGTTTCATGGGACCCATCCACTGGTGTTGTCCAACTGGACCATGCCCATCAGTTACATGCTTTTAGCGATCTGTGATGTTTCACACCCCTACACTCCCACGACGGGATTGTCTCCACAGACCGAGTCATCTACACTAGTGCCCCATTTTTTGAAATGAGGAAACTCTTTAAATTCTCATGTTTCAATTACAAAACATGTATCAGAATAATACGTTCATTACATTAGAGGTTTGTCTGTGTTTGGAACCTCTCGGTAAAAGCTCGACACATTCACATGGGTCTGTTGACAAAGATGGCCAGATCATGGTATGAGAAAATACCAAGAACCATTGATGAAAGAGTATCATATTTGTTCATTCCGACCTTCATTCATCCCATTATAAATGGTTGACAAATAAATAAGTATTATAGCTGAGGTTTAATCCCTTTAAAACCTATAGTCAATCCATCCCGCAAAATGATTGAACTATGGATTATCCTTTTTGTGGGTGGGTCCACATTCATCATTGAAATCAAGAGTGAGGAAATAATTCAAAAGAACAAAAGTACCTGGATCTGGATCACTCACTTAGGATGATTTCTCATTTGCATGATCTTTCAAAGAGGTTGTATTTTTTTGTTGGAAATCTATTGTTCTTCATTATTCATCATCCTCCAATGAGGGGATTCTGCCAATGTATTTTCCCAAGAGGTTATAGTGATATATAGGGTTAAGAGTTTACCCTAAATTCCTATTTAATATAGAATAATGGAAAACATTTCATCCCATTTCGTTGTTGTAGAGTCACCACGTTATTCCATTAAGAAACCAAATGAGCCTCCTCATAAATATATTGCAGCATCGCTGTGAATCATTAACAGAAAAAAATTAAACTTTTTATGTTAATTTTTAATTATTCATTAAATTCATCCATTGTTTTCTATAGCGGACCCATACCGATATATAATAGGCTCATTTGAAGGTAAATAAATTTCTATAAACTCAAAATTTCTCTAGAATTTCTTATTGAGGAACCTATTTAGAAGTCACTAAAACCACACACACATTCTGTTTTTAATAAACATAAAAATAGGTCAAACATTTATTTTAGGTGCCCCAAGCTTTTGGAATCGCATGTAGTCTCAGTGCCTGGTCTGTAAATAATCCCATAAAATTTTCAAAAAAATTACATGAAAATATTGAGATATTACATTATCCCCACCTTAGGGATTTACATCCCTGAAATCCAAAATAAGAGATAAAAAATTGGGGATAATGAGCATGAATATAAGCCTCCCTCTCCCATGTTATCTAATGGATATCTCTATTCTTTAACCAAAATCACACTACAAGAATCGACCATCCATGAAGGATCGTCTCATGTCGATCCTCAATCTCCACTTGGTACTCTATGAATGTCCCCAATATTCAGTCTCTATCTCACCCTAGTCAATGATATGTGGTGGGTCATGAATGTGTCTTCTCAACTGTGATATATTGAAGATAATGTTCATCTAATAAAATTATTTAGGTACATCCAAGAGGTACGCCACATCACTAAATCTACTCAGAATCTGAAATGGTCCAATGTACATCATAGATAACTTGTTATTCTGGCCAAATCTATGTAATCCATGTCGAGGTGATACCTAAAATAAAACACATTATTCCTCCTGAAACTCAAATTTCCTACATCTCATGTCCACATATGATTTCTATCTGCTCTGTGTAGTCCCCATCCAATCCATGATTATATTCACAGTCTTAGTTGTATCCCACACAAAATATAGGTCAACAAGGGATGACTCTCCTAATTCCATCTATCATAGAGGTGAACTACATGGTCACCCATACAAGGCCTCAAACAGTTTAATACCAGTGGTGGATTGGTAGTTGTAGTACACAAACTCCACTAGAGGAGGGTGATCCTCTAAACCGCGGCCAATGTCGAAGATGCAAGCACATAGCATGTCCTAAAATTTGTAGATGTTCCTCTCTGTTTGGCCATCTATTTGTGTGTAAAAATCTTTTCTCAAGCACAGTTGAGTCCCAAACTCGTCCTCCAATAAATTCCACAATAGGGATGTAAATGGCACATCACGATATGAGACTAATGTAGATGGAGCTCTAGGGATTTGAAATATCTCCTTCACAAATAGTCATCCCAAGATCACAAATGATCTCTAATCCCAAATGCATAGAATGTAGGATGACTTGGTGATTCAGTCAACGATCACCCAGATGGTATCATGTCACCTAGACGTGTTTGGTAAACCCATCACGATTTCTATGGAAATATCATCCCACATCCATGAAGGAAACTCAAGTTAATGATTCATGCATGCATGAACCTAGTGCTCTTCCTTCACATGCTCACTAGTGAGGAACCTGAAAATGAAATATTCCACTAACATTTTCATTCCCAGCCACCAGATCTAACATTTTTTGTCTTGGTAAATCATTTCAACACCTTGTTGTTCCACTAAAGAGGATGTGTGGAACCCCCTCATAACATCATCCTGCAATACCACTTGTAGAATGGTGCACACTCTGATATTTAAAACATTCTACCCACATATTAAATATCTATCTTGGGCCTACCCTGTAAGTAATTGAGCATGAAAAGCCTCCAAGTCAATATCTCATTATTGTGCCTCCCTAACTCGCTGTAAAATTGGAGTGATGACAACCATCAACTAAAGATAAGATTCTCCATCATCATCCACAACGGATATATGCAATGAGGAAAATTGCTCCAATGGATAACATAAAACATACAAACTGTATCTCCTACGGAGTGCGTCTACTACCATATTCCTCTTCCCAGAATTATAGACAACCTCGAAGTCAAAATCGTAGAGGAACTCTATCCATCGCCACAACCTTAAGTTTAGATAATTCATGGAGAAGATACACATGGGGTTATTTTGGTTACATATTCACATACATGACTTAATTTAATGTTATATTTCATTTAATTGCAATTCATGATTTGTTTGTGGGGTTTTCTAAGGTATTTTTTGAGTAAAGGGTGTGTTCTCATGATTTGGGCCACACCATGAGCCCATTTCATGTTTTAAAAAATAATTTTGTTTTTTATACCCCATAATTATTCAAAATTTTAAATCAATCATACTTCTCAATTTGAATCCCATGGTATATCAACACCACCATATCAATTTATACCCCATAGGAATCTATAAAAATGATGGATTTCAGTTTTTTATTAACGTATTGGGCCAGCCCGTAAGGCCATTTCATACATTAAATTAATTTCAGAAATTTTCAATATATCATTCATATTTTAATATTTTTTTGTTATTCCACATCCCAATAAATGACAAAAACCGATTTCACTCCCCCGTTATCAAGGATTCCTTTTTTGAGTGCATATCTACTGCGAATTAGGGAAATATTTCTTAGTATTTCTGAAATCTCCCATATTTGAAGAGGTAAAATGTTTCTTTCATAAGAATTTCTATTTTCCCACTTTTACTCTATTTTAGTCACTATATAATCTAAATCAACATAATAGATCCTCACTAGCAATTTTGGATACTTCAAGATACAACTATTGGTGGATTTGGGAAGATTTCTTCATTAACTCTCAATTAAGTGAGTTTCCTCTCATGTTCTTCCCATTTGCATAGGGTTTCTTCAACTTTTATCATGGTTATAAAATTTTCAAAAGTTAAGGATCATAATTAGAGTTTTATTTTGTGTAATTTCTGTGAATTATTTTGGATAAGGGCTTATTTCACTTCCTTGTCGTGCAGCGATGGTGCGATTGAAGATTTTCACAACAGTTTGGTGTTTTTTGCATAAATGGTTGGTGATTCCTTGTGTAATAATGATTTGATGAGTTGTTTTGTTTTATTTATATATTTAGAATGATTCTTTTCTATTATGTTTTGTTCGAAAATTATTTTTGGAAGCATTTTTTAATAGAATGGTTTTTAGGTGGCATTTTTTTGAAAAAATGAATATTCGTGGTTTGAATTCCAAGTTGTCTTCATTTTAGTTATTCTAAGATTTATAGAATAGATTTATTAAATTATGTTATGGCTGGAAATACTAGTTTTATGTGATATTGGTATTATTTTGGTTTTCATAGTGGGTTTTTATAAGTATTTTATGTGTAAAACATGGTTACACTCCATGGAAGAGTTTTATAAAGGATTTAAATGGTTTCTTGTTTTATATAAGACACATGAAATGATTATTAGGGGGAATAAATATAAATAATTCAGTGTTAATATCAAAAAATTATTGATTCATTGTTAGTAATTATTCAAATACTACTTGATATGGTATGAAACCCACTTATCACCAATGACTAATCGCTCTTATAGAGACACTGAATCTTGAAAAAAAAACCTTTTTTTTATTTATTATTATTATTATTATGACATTAATTATTATTTAATAGTTTTACTGAAATATCCTTACCACTTATTGATGAAAATTTATTTTTTTGGATAATTATTTTGTGGGAATTTATTCTCCCCCAAATTTATTACACCTTATTACCACATTAGTATTACATTATTTTGCATGTATAAGTTCAATTAACAAATTTGTTTTTTATAATTACTTAGATGAATATAATAATTCTTCTTCTTTTTTATCTTATATTTTTATATGATGATAAAACATTTAAAAAAATAATGGAAAAGAGGTAACTTTAATATAAGGGTATATTATTTCATCTTTTAATTATTCACATCTATATTTATAATAGTATAAGTACGTAATGAAATTTAGTTTTTATCATTTATTTTGATTATATATTAAAGTACTGATATGTAAGGGAAAAAATAAAACTGCTCTTGTGGAAGACCTTGGTTCCTTATTTGAAAATTATTAACATAATACATATGATTATTTATTTCAAAAACAATTTTTTGATTATTTGGAAGTATAAGTGTGAATTCATATAAAATAAATTAATCAATACCCATAATAACTCATGTATTTATTCGTATTTACATTGATTTAAATATTATATATAATGTTTGATTTTAAGAGTGGGAGATGATTCTTGTATAACTATATGTATATATTTGTATATATAAGTTATCTAATAGACATTTTTTCAAATGAAAAGTGTTTATCATGTCTTGGAAATTTTTTTTAAGAAGGTTGAGGCACAAAGGCCCCTATTATTAAAAAATAAAGTCATACAAGGAGAAAAGAAAGGAGTAAAAACAGCATAACGGGTCCATACAAAAGTCATCAGCGCACTCGCAAGTGAGTGTTCATACTATGAAGATATTTTTTAGAACCCCTACCACTTGGTTGTCTCCCCCTGTGGATATCCTTTGACTATATCTAGGGACCTCCACCATCTCCCGGGATCTCAGATGTTACGTCCATGTTCCCACACTTAAATCCATACCGATCTTCCATTGGTTTCCTGTAATCATCACTACTAGCTGATTCAAGTAATTCAAACGAATTATAGGTACTCACTTATTTTATAAAATTCTCAATTTTAGATTGAGGGGTGCCGCAGCTTGGTGAAGGCTAGTTTTCCCTTGACATTATGTCATTTTTTTACCCTTCATACTGGGAAAAACCACATGTAGTTTAGGGGAGTCTTGGATAGATTCCTTCAGAGGACCTGTGTGTTTATACTGCCCAGTTTGAGTGGATTTATGGTACATGTTATGGGTGTACATGGAATCCTGAGAATTTTTAGAAGATACCAAGTCTGTAACTGGAGCTATATCACGACCCTCTTTAGCATGCAAGGGTGATGAATCAATAGCACTAGACTTTTTTGGAAAACCATTGAATAAATTGGTCATAACTTGGGCTCTAGGAGTACCTTTTGGAGGGGAGACTCCCATATTAAAGGCATGAGGAATTGTAAAAACAATGGTTGTTTCTCTATCTACTGTTAACAGAGACTGACCAGAGGGTTGTACCTTTTTAGTGTCCTTTGTAGAAGTATAGTTACAAACATCAGTCACCTCTTTCCTTTCTTTAGATTTCCTTAAGATATAAGGGTACATATTTTCCTTGCCTCTTCTTCTTTTGGCATTGACCAAGATCTATTCATGTCTTAGGTAGGAGTCTGCATCTTCTTGAGCAGCATTTTCCCAAGCATCATGGATATAAATTGATTCATCATCTTCAACATCCTTGAGACCTCTTGTCAATATTTCTTTGAATGAGGCTCCATTCATATCATCCATGCCAGACTTTTCATCAACGGGTAGCTGGATATCATCAGAATGTTCTGCACAGGATAAGAGAACTCTCATGTTTTTTTTGGGAAGAAGTACTAGTCTTGATATGTTCTTCAGAACATCCCTTTTTTGGCTCTTCATCAAGATATCATTGAGACTTTTCAGCAGACCCAAGAGTCTCTTTGTTAGATTCTTTTAGAAGATCATGACCAATAACAACATCTGTCTTATTCTGCTCAATACTATGTGCCACAACTTTTTTGGGTGTCTTCCAACCGTGTTGTAGGTCATGGCCTTTAATTTGACAGTAGTCAAAAATAACATTTATTCTACATGAATATTCTTCATGACCCATAATTTTATAAGAAACACAGAAAAGAGGAGTGCTTCCATATTCAATCCAAAGAGAAATATCATCCTGTTGAGTAGATAAAATCACCTTATATATTAAAGTAGAACTATGGAAAATCTCTACTATGACTCAAGAAATATGGCCATAGCATAATGATTCTATAAAATGATCCATTCTAATCAGAATCCATATAGAAGATTCAATATCGAACAAAATCTCAGCATGCCACAATACCAAGTTGAGACAGTGTATTTTTTTCCATACTTGCGCACAGGTATCCATAAAATCAAGAAAATTGAAGTTCAATATCCATTCATGAAGTCTAACTGTACCTTGGCCTGAGATTGATGGAGTCGATACTCCAAGAACCACTTTTGAGATCCACTGAAGGAAACAAGATGTGAAAGAGTCTGCGACCAAGGGACACACATTTGAAATCATTGAATCCCCAAATATCAGCTGACCAAGAGATGATATTTGAAGTCCGCCAGGGATTCATACCTTTCATTAAAGAGATGAGAGCGATAAATGAATGCATGCACAGATCAATCCTAGCCGCTATTTCATCTTCCGAGGCTGAAACATGTGTTGTTGACCCTTTCCGATTGATTCGATGGGGCGCACAATTTTCAAGACGAATAAATGATCCCCCCAATAAACCCTTGAAAGAGGATAGTTTATTCAGCATATCATGATCCTTCTTCTTTTCCTCTGGATCTGGAAAAAGTTGATTTGCAAGTCGAAATTCATCAAACGAGTGAAGATTGAAGCTGTGTGGGTGAGATAGGGAAGTCGAGGCTACGGGGTGCCGCGACAAGGTTTTCCTCTCCATTTCTTCCATCTTATCTATCATGTCTTGGAAATGTAATTATCCCTAATATAATATTATGTATTATATATTAGGAGTATTTAATAAGGAATATGAATACATGATCAATTAACTATATTTTGATAGATTGTATGATTAAATAATAGAAATACTAAAATATCATATTTAAACATGAAACTCAAATAGAAATGTAATTGTATAAAATGAGTTTTAAAATTGATATTTTGATTAAGGTATTCTGACATAGTTAAATTAAAATATTAAATTTTATAAAAAATAAAAAATGATGTCAAAGTAATATGGGATTACCTTGGAATGATATATTTCTAGATTACAATTCCTCTTAATATCATTACAATCAAAAATAGTGTGAGGATAAGATTAATTATTTGGATAGAGGTAGAAGTATTTGGGGAACATTGAATTTTTATTCATTATTATCATTCTCGAGAATCCTATAATCGTATTTAATACACACCAATTAATATAGGTTTATAATTTATTAAATGATTATTGGTAAATGTATTAAATGTATCAATAATTTAATTTCATATAAAAATACTAAATATTCACAAAAAAATTGAAAAAATAGTCTATGTTATCTTTTAATGATTTATAATAATAATAATTTTATAAAATTTTATTCCCAAAGAAGATATGGAATTGTTGTTATGACGATTTTTTATGTATATAATTTATAATTACTTTCTTAATTATATTGGTTATTTATGAATTAGAGACATGGAACTTAAGGAATATATCTATTTAAAAATTTTATGTTATAAATCATTTTTATTTATTGTTAGTATTAATTTTAAATTTTATATTATGAAAATAAATTTTCCTTGAGATGATTGTTGTGTTTTTAAAATAAAGAGAATATAATGTTTTATTTGTTGGGGGGGTATTTTTTATTCAATAATTATTTATATACAATGATGTTTTTTAAAATTCATTTAGGTTTAGTTATATGTATAATAATTATATGTTTGTCTGTGTGTTCATATGTATGAATATCTATATCAATTTTATCATTGTTAATATTGTTTAAAAATATCAACAAAAATATTTTGTAATCTTTTATATATTAATTAACATGTATTTTCATATTTATATATTTAATATTATATGTCTTTGTTTAATGTTGATCCATATTTTGGAACTTCCTTACTAATATGAACAAAAAGATAAAAAAGGTAAGAATATTTAGTATAATAAACCTCAATTAGAGATGTTAGATAATAATTTTTATTTCAATAACGGAACTCATAAATCAAGGTCTATAATAAGAAGGTGATTATAAATTGTTTTATAGATAATATGACCAATTAAGTAAAAATCAATCCTTGATAATGTAATGAATATCATTGATCATACCATGACTTGGTTTTCATTGTTATTTAGAACTCTCCAATTTCTCATAACCGTTGAAAATCTATATTATCTCCAAGACAAGATTTATAATTCCCAATATTATCCTAAAAATTATAATTTACACTTCTTTGGGTAATATTTCGTTGAGTATTTTGGAAAGCCATCATTTTTGGATTAGGAAATAATAATGAAAATTTTATTCTCTATGTGACTGGTATCTAATTCCATGTAATCCTAAAAATGATTCATTATATCTTGTTATCATTAGGTAAAAATTTTGATAAGTTTTCAACCAGGAAAAAAAGATAACTATGATGGTTTTTCTTCGGTTCAAACTATAGTTACGATAATAAACACATTCTTTTTACTATTTCATAATATATGGAAACCAACCCTCATAACAAAAATCACCACTTCAACATTTTTCTCCTTAAAAACAAAAAAACTCTATTTTCAATGGTCCTATGATTCAAATAGAAATAGATAGGGAAACTATCCAATGATATTTGGAAGCATCATAAGGAGATACTTGATCACATTACGAAATGAGTCTTGAGATCCTTATGATAGAAACTACTCTTTTGTCTAGTATAATTGTATAAACCAATAGAAGAGGTGTTGGATTCACATAAAATAAATAAATCATATACATTTATCTATTATAGAAATTTATTATTATTTAAACATAGTATTAATCTTGTTCTATGTGACACTAGAAATCATTCCATAGTTCACATGTTTATAAATCATTCTTTAATAAACCTCTATTAAGTAGGAAACATTTAAAATTGAAATGATAAATGAGGAAGTAAAATAACTGGAATCTCGAAGGATAAATAAATTATAGAGCATTGAATGTGAGAATTTATAGTGGATTCAAGCATTACCCATTTTATAATTGATGATATTTTCATAAATATTTCAATTACATTTCGTTTTACACACACTTTGGTTTTGACATACATATAACTAAATACCAAATATTTTGAATTTATTTGAAACTATTCATCTAAAGTGTGGAATTTTAGTTGAATTTTTGTTGAATCCAATGTAATTGAACATTAATTGACTACGAATATTCCATGTATTAAGTAAATTTAGATAATCTCAGACAGAAATCAATGTATAAACCCCATAGTTCAATTGATGATCTTGATATTGGATTAATGATTATATTACCAATTAACTTATAGATATATCCACATAAAATATGGGTTTTTATTAGTAGGGGTTTTAATTTGGATTCAATTAGTAATTTTATTTTTAATTAAAGTCAGGGTCTCTTATTTAGTGACTTAATCAATGAAATTATGAATGAATACAAGATAAAAACAATCACTTTTTAAAATGACATATGAGAATGAAAATATTATTTATGAATTTAATTTTTAAATAAATAACTAATTTCCAGATGTCTAAATATATAATTATTAATCTAGGAAAATAATGTGAACTAGAACATCATGGTAATAGATTTAGAAACTATTGCTCAATGACTCAAAAATGAATCCCTTCCATATTAAACAACTATCTACTCATGAAACACTATAATATACAATTTTCATTGAAAACACAAATTATTACATTTATCACCCCACCCATAGGTTCAAATAATCGTTTATAAGACAAATAATGCAATATTCTCCCAAAAAAATATTCATTTTACTATACTTTTCTCCTATGCACAAATAACCAAGTATAATCCCTAATTGATTAAAATTTATGAAATTACTCAATGCTGAGAATTTTCACTATATAGTTATAATCACATAGTATTTTGAAATGAATGTCTCTACTTTTTTCCATGGGATGAACCAATAAGTATTTTAATTATCATTTATCAAATACATTGATACTATAATGAATCCAAATCATATAATTTTCATTATGAATCGCACAACTCAAACCCTCATAGTTCCTCTCTTTATGTAAGCCAACTTATTTGATAAATTTTTAAATAAATGGCTCTCATATACCAACAAGGTTACCCAAGCATCCTATTTTTCCCTTATGTACTAACCTAATAATTTACTCAAATATAAGTGGCATAATATATATTATCCCACCCACAATTTTAAATTTTCAAATATTAGACTAAATTATTTCAACATTTTCTGAAAAATATTATTTTAAATATTATTTTTCCTGAAAATGTTTTAGGAAACTTTCTTGGAGACAACAAAACATGAAAATAACCCAGTCCAATAATTCATTATTATCAAAATTTTATTGGGTAGGCATGTAATAAAATATTTTTAACTCATTATATTTTGAATTATAAATTAGTATTATATGTCCCTTTTTCTATGGGTCTCTAACTTGATTATTTTTTCATTGGGAGTGAAAAATGGTAGATTGGATAGTTAATTTAAAATTTCTTTTTTCACATTCATGATTTAATATGCATATCTTGTCTATGAGGTAGAGATATCGATGATAATGATACAACGTGCTATACCAGATGTTTCTGGTGGTTTTTTCAACATAGTAAATGTATGGTTGCCCACTAGTGATTGGTTCAGATAACTCCTAAATGTGTAGTAGTGGGAGAGGGAAAATGGTTCCGTATTGGGGAGATGTAGGGGATACAACATGATGGGAGGAAATCTAGTGTCAATGATGAATAATTATGTGGTGATTCATAGTTTGAACATTGATCCCCTTAAATTAGAAGGATTGTTGTAATGTCGAGGGTTGGAAAAGGTTTTTGATAGGCTAAATTTCAATGGATATCACCAACATAGGAGGTTGAATATGGGATAAGTACAAAATTTAATTTAAATTTTTTAAATTTAAGTGAAATAATATATATTATTTGTATGATATGGAATAAATTCCTCCACATGTTGGGTAGGTTTTAAAATTAAATATATAGATACAGAAATAGTGAAATGGTCAAGTGTGATGTTAAAACTATTTTTTAAAATGATTGAAAAGGATACACCCCTTTTAAAAGTTATATAATAGTAAATTCAGCAGTGATATGCCAAGGGAAAAAAGAAAAAATTGATTGAAGTTGAAGTTGATAGGCCTTTACCACTTTATTAAAATGATATAGTTATTGTTGTAGTATTTTTTTGTTGTTATATATATTATTGTTGTTTTGTTATTTTTGATGTTGTTTTTTTATTATAGTTTAAATACTAATAATATTAATTATAATGATAATAATTTTCAGGTAACTAATAATAACAATAATAAAAACCCAAATAACAACTATAATAATATTATTAATAAGAATAATAGTAATCAAATACGGTCTGAAGAATGAGATGAAAAAAACCAATTATCCGATCATATGAATCAAACAAATATTTTTCATTATGACAATACATGTGTTATAAATATTTTATATAAAAAATTAGTTAAATATTTGAAACATTATTATAAAATAAACTATTAAGTCACTAACAATCTATTTTTATGTATTGATATACCTTAATCAGTATATGTATCTCCAATTTCATTAACAAAAGAACTTTAAAATGAGACATTGGAGACTAAATGTTTTTTTCTCATTTTAGAGAAGTTTTATTTTTGAACAATGAGGATTTAAAAATATATTCAGAGAAAATAATTTATCTCATTTTTTTTATGAAAAATTATATGTTTATTCATGTTGACCTCATCCCTAACCCATGATTTATCCCAATATTATGTTTTTTCCCAATTCAGTAAGACATCCAAGATTTATATATTGAAAGAATGTCTACATTGATGTGACAATAATCTATAAGAGATACCAAATTCACATCCATTCATTTATTTCATACCAATATTTAATCAATCTCAACCTATATATTTAACAATTAGAATCATTATATAAGACTCTAGTCACAATTATATATCACTAGAAAAATAATTTGTTATCTTTTTCCACATCCCATGGTTAAGCATTAAATAAAAGTATGGTCTTCCTCTGTGCCTCAATTCATTATAGATTTATCATTCATGTCCAAACTTTTTTTATCTTCTAGTTATTATATATCAATAAATATTCAGAAAAACTACATTGTAAACCATCAATACATAAAATCATCCATTCATGATGAATATAAATTTTAGATGTATTAATAACTCAAAAAAAATATTGTTAAAGTGAAAGTGTGTAGCCATAGAAATAATTCAACTGGTTAACCATATCCCTATAATGATACCTGAAGATACATATGAAACCAACCTTCCCCATGTCCCTCTTTTAATCTCCATATGTATTTCTCATCACCCATAATTATCATTAGAGGCTATTAAAATATACTAATAATTCATTTTTGTTGTTTGGAAAATTCTATAATTACCATTATGTAATTTATTTTATAGTCTCCAATATATCTATCTATTTGTCCATGTTCATTCATATCACCCTCCCAGAAGCATTGGTCGAGGTCAATATAAAATCCATGGTTTAAGTGTCTTTTCAATAATGAATAATATATTTATTCAATTCTATATGTAACAGTTTGGGTTGGCCTCAAAAACATTGATTTAATTATCTACCAACCCAAGGACTAAATTGGTATTACTAAAATTCGGAAGCACCTCAAATATTCTTGTAAGTGTTTCCATCGTATAAAAAATAATAGTGAAAAACTTTATGACATAATTGGTAATGGTTCACTCTAGTCACATATATTTCTTATCATTAATACTTATCCTTCCAGAAAACAAAGGGGAGATTTTTTTATGCTATAATTTTTTTTTTAATTCGTCTAATTGTAAACTTCTATGAAGAAGACATCATATATGGACGAATATATATGTCTTGATTTGTAACTTATGGTTGTTTTAATTCCAATACCTATATTATTTAGTCATTATTGTATTGAAAATATAATGTATCAAGCTATTAGGGGCTTCTATCCAAATAGTTTCTTATATGATAGTATCCTTATATATCATAAATGAGTAGTTATAAATGGTATGCAAAATAATAGTATGAAATTGTTAAATTTATTTCACCATAGAATCATTTATAGAGATATACATCCCAAAAATATAGCGGTGATTATCAACAAGACTACATATGGTAAATTCAAACTTTTTTATTCCAAACTCAATGCTAAGATCTCTTATCCCATTCTATCTAGAGTGAATAATGATGCTTGAGTATATAGAAACCTATAATTTTTATACATAAATATAAAAACATTTTAGATTAATATTCTACACATAACATTATTATCCATGGAATAAATATAATGGTTTAGTGTCTTTAGAGACTAGATACAAAAATATCTAATTTAGGTACATTCATAATCATCTATAATAATGTACTTATCACTTATTTCTATTCTTAATGTATCATAAATAAAACCATTATTCATAACCTTGGGAATTGAAACATAAGAAAATGTGATCTTAGATTCATAGTAATGGTAAACATTGGAGATATCAATCAATGATCATATAACAACATAATATAGTCACAAGGGTATGATATAATGAAAATAATTAAAATAGTTACTACCTAATTTTTTGAAGTTCACAAATTAGATTCTTGTTATAAAAAATTATTATTTAAAAAAATGAATCATAAGTGTTAGAAAACATAACAAATTAGTCATGAACCAAATCATTATATCATAATCAATTTATAAATGTATGACACCATTATAGGTATAGAAACAATTTATTATGTCTGGGTGAAATACTATGAAAATAAAATCATAGTGGATTACGAATAAATAATTTTTTTCTATATCATGAGAGAAAACAAATAATCACATATTTCTCATAATCGATAATGCATCATCACATGCTTCCCATTATTGATCAGGCATCCATACATATTTCCCGTAGTTGATCAAAAACAACAACATGTTTCCCATAATAATATAATGAGATATAGTGCATTACCAAATTTATTTATTGTATATATATTTTCATTCCCACTTATCTCATAATGAAAAAAAATCATATATGTCCCCAAAGTTCAAAATACATTCCTCTTATTATATTATCATAAATCATTTAAAGAAAATGTGTTTCATAAGAATTTAATCATATCATAAACTATTTAAATGTAAGAGAGTTTCATAAAAATAATATCATCATAATAAAAAAACCATCCACATAAAGAATAATTATTCTATCACTATATCATATTCCCTAAAAATCATATATAAAATCAATTAATGTTATTATAGATAAACAATCCTCTAAAAGATCAATGGAATATTTAATGAGGAAAATAATCCTTTAATTTAGAAATATTTTCATCTGAATAAAAATAATTATAAAATATTAAGGAAAAAATTTTCAATTAAAGTAAACATGGAATCATTTATGTATGATTTAAAAAATTTTGTTTCCATGATGGCATTAAATTATTTTCAAGTCATCTATGTGAAAACCCAGATTCCATTATAAATTTTGGTAAAAAGTACATCATTAAAAAAAGGACATGAATATTTAATTGATTTTATATATTAAATGAAAAAAATTGGTAAAATTTAATCATATCAATCATTACAGAATATCCAAAAAAATCATAATAAAACTTTATATAGAAAAATGTTATGGAAGAAATATATTTCTGACTCAAAAAAAATTCATAGTCATTTTTCAATAAAAATGTTTTCAGGGTTTCATGAGTGCATAAAATAAGGAAATTTACTATATGACATGTATTATATATAAATATCAAGAGTGCAATAAAATTTAAATGGATTTACTATATAAGGATTTTATAATTTCCTTAATGAAAATTCATGAATAAAGAATCCCAAAAAAAGAGATTGAGACGTAAATACCTTACCTAAAATATCATCTTTCATGGTATGTATTTATAGATCCTGTAAAATAATTATAGATTCACTAAAAATTAATTATATAACCATTATATTATATATCATTCTGTATATGATTTACCTATAACATCTTATCACCCTTTTATTAATTATTTGTGATTATATTCATTGTACCAGGTGATAACTGCTTCATTTCTCATGCATGTTCTGGATTGGAAGTAACAATTCATATAATTTGATCTAGTTTCCATAATCTATATAATGTTAAAAATTTCAATAGTATCATATGCTATCATTTTATATACTTTTAAAACTATTCATATAATGCACTGATGAAAAATGAATTACATCACATCATGGGAATGGTAGCCTGTATATATGCCTGAGTGTTGTTTCTATTTTTCAATGGATGTAATTAAAGAAATTAAAACAATAATTCCCCATTATATAATTTTACAAATATCATATATATCATATAAATTAATTAAATTTATATTCATTACCATCCATGAAAAAAAAAGAAGTAAAAAAGGAATCACATCCCTTTGTGGTTGTGGTAGTTCATATGTATGCATGGGCGACGTAATACTTCTCCAATGGATAAGAAGAAGATTGATATAGGTTTTTATTTCAACAAAATAATTTATTTAAATTTAATATAATTAAATTAATTTTTTATAATAATTAACATAGATTTATAGGTGTTATAATGATAAATTAAACAGAAAACACTCAGTTAAGTGTTATACCTCTTAGTTATTAAACCCCTTTTAGAATACACATTAGTACATAAATAGATATTATATTGAATAAAATGCTCAAAAATATATTTAAGGAATCTAATAAGGTATTATTGTTGGTGGTTTTCAATATAAAATTATCATGTGTGGTATGTAATTGGGGGGAATTGGTTCAAATTTATAAGTGAGGGGTGGGACACTCTTGGAATAATATAATGTATTAAATGAATATAATTTAACATTCATGGAAAAATTCATGTTAATTTATATAATTGAAATATAAGATTAGTATGAGTCAAAATAAAATGATCCAAAAAAATTTGGACACATTATGGATATTTTTGTACTCCTATCGGCTAGTTTTAATTCTCTATTAACACTTTTCACAATTACACTGATATCAATGATTTTTTGCCATTAAATATCAAGAAAGAAAATATAAAATAGATAAATTACTATTATATTTAAATTTTTTTATTTTTTAAATAACATATCATTCATGTGGTTTAGGATTTTATTTTTATAAATTTCAAATTATTTAATAAAATATTTTTTATTATGAAATATCATTTAAGTTGTATTTGAAAATACATGAAATAGTTGAATATAATTTGATTATAACACTTTTAAAATGGTTACATAATAATATGGATTATAATATAGGGATGATATAATCTTAATAAAATAATCCAAACAAATTTTTGTAGGACTACATATCATTTTATGCATTTTTTTGGTTTTATAACTTTGTTAACCAATTTTAACATTAATCACATTAATTACACTTCCAATATTATATGGATATAATATAATATATAAGGTGAGAATTAGTTAATAAATTGTTAAGGGATAACTTTTAGACCGTATACCATTTATGTTTTCTTATTATATATTTTTTACTATTTTTATAATATATAATAAAATATATTGACTATAAAATACTACTAATTTCATTTTAAGAACTACTATAAAAATTAGACTTTAAAACAACATAATAGTAATGAAATTATAATATAATCTTTATAACTCTAAGTAGTATGTTATATTGATCTATAAGGATTTTACGGCACTATCAATAACCAAAAAATAGTTTTTTGGTGTTTTTAAAATAATTTCCTAGATTTTTCTACTAGTTGAACATACACTGTATCAGCGTTGCGTATGCATTTAAGGTAAATATTTCCATATGAAAATTTAATAATAAATTAAAATGATACATAAAAATAATTTATATTTTATATAACAATTTATAAATTAATAAAATTTGTTTTTATACAATTTAAAAAATATTATAAATATCAAAATAAAAATAGTGATATTTTTCACTCTACCCTTTACATATAATATTATAATGACAAAAAATAAAATTTAAATGTAAAATAAAGGCCATATTTTTTAATTTTTGAGGACAATGGGTAAAATAGAATTGTAAAATGAAATTAATGTATGTTTTTAATGCAATAGTTTTTACACTAATTAAAACATTTTTCATTTACCATGGTAATGAAAATTAACAATAGTTACTATTCATGATGAACAAAAATAATACAGAGATGTTTTAAAAAATTTAGAACTCATGTTACAAGTATGCTATCAATTTTTAGGATTAAATTTCAGGAAGTTTAAAAAAATAATTTAACACAAAAACACAAAATGTAATGAAAAAATGGTTTTAAAAAAATTCCTTTTTTAGTATAAAAATATTTTATACCAAATTATAAAATAAAATTATATCCAATAAAAATAATTAGAATATTAATAATATGTAATTACTAAATATATATTAAAATAATTAGAAATCAAATTTAATTATGTCAATTCATGAAACAAATGTTCTATTTTTAATTAAAATAAGTATTTTACATTACTCACTTAAAAATTAATCATCACATAAAAATAGAAAAATTATACCATATGATCATATTGATATTATTGTTTATAAGGTTATTTTATTTTTATCCAATAAAATATCTATAATTTCTATAATTTAATTATAATATTCACTCATACAAATCAATAAAAAAAATTTGAGTAATTTTTTTTAAAATAAAATGACATTACTAATGAAATTGAGTTCTTTTATACTTAGTACTAATCAGTAAATATTAATTTATTTTTAGATTTTGGTAAATATTTCAAAAAAAATACTTATGAACATACTTAAAATTTCAATTGATTTGTTATAATGGTCATAAAATAATATTATTTCCTGTTTTGTTTATTCTTGGTGATGATTGTTCTATATTCAGTAAATAATAGTGTTTTTAAAATATCAAATTGTTACATTTTTTCAATTAAAATAATTGAAATCTTAAAATTTTGAAATTTTCCCAGTAATCTGGCATTGGATTTTTAAAAATCCTTTATTTCAAACCCACAATGTAAAAGGATTAGTAAAAAATCCTTTAAAAATAATTGGGAAATAATAATTTCATATTTATTAACACATAAATATGTTTCAAAATTGGTGAACATTAGTGAGAAGTTAAAATATAGACAGGGAAGAAAATTTTGATATCCAAATAATGATGGGGAGTGACTTAGAACACTTATCAAAATCAATTAAATGACCATGATAATATCAATGGCCACATCACAATAAACAAATGAGGTGTGAAAAGGCATATCAATTCATTCACAATGAATTAAATAGAATAAAATTTTGGTTTCATGATCCTTTTCATTGTTTTGAGGAATTTATTTACCATGTAAACTAAGAACATAAATAAATATTCTTATTTTACAAGTATAATTTCATCCCTTAATAAGTTCCCAACACAATCTTGTATTTTTATCCAAATTATGATCATTCAAGAATAATTTTTCATGCCAAGATCATAATGATCAACTTAAATCATATCACATAATATAAAAAAGGATAAAGAAAATATTCCACGTGCCATTAAGTATTTATAAAAACTGAAATAGTTAGCACAGGGTAAGATAATAGCCAAAATGAAAAAACATCATATGGAAACATAGTAAATTAAAATAAAAATATTTACAAAAACAATAATGTTTTATCTTTTATAACATCATAAATAAATAACCTTATATACTAAATAACCACAATACCCTAAATATTAATGAAATTTTTATACTAAATGTTTGTCTCATACGTTTTATCCTTAATCTTAAATCATTTATAATATTTTTCTGAAAAATTCATTCACATTCCTCCTAAGGTGAACCTATACTTCAACCTAATAAAATTTCTCCCTGTATATCATTAATAAAATTAAAATCACATCACATAAAACCTAGATATTGGTATCTATACCTTTGAACGTATGATCAATAATAAACTTATAAACTAATGATTGTATCCAAAACTCTTAAGATATCCTCACATGAAAACATATTTGCTTCCAAAATTAAAAAAAATCCTTATTCCTCAGATAAAATCACAGACTTTTCAAAATATTCAAAAAAATATAAAAATGAAATAAACATCATCAAAGATGACTTAAATCACATATTAATAAATTCACTAATCAATTTCATGGAAACCAATATTATCTTGTTTATTTAATTAATGTTAATCATGTCGTTATCCCAAGTAAACATTATCTCCTTAAAAATCATCTTTAATGGTTTTCGATATCATTTAACATATAATTTGATATCTATAATGAAGAACTATTGTGGAAATCCATATATGTTTAATGATTCTGATATATAAAATATCACTCAAATAACACTTTAAAAATATAATTATTGAATCAAAATACATAAAAAAATAAATAATTTGTATTCAATTAATTTTATATAAAAATTCATTCATTAGTCTCGGAGTTAACTCCTAGATTAGGGTGTTGGCTTGAATAATTAACATATTCCCCAAACAGAAAATGTTATATTATAAAAGAATCCTTTGTATGAGCTCTATTTACCTATATCAAACCTTTAATTTTTAAACAATAATTACATACACAATTCTCTTCTTTTCCAGGAATATAAAATCTTCTCTTTCCTATAATACTTTTTCCAGAGAGCCTCATCCCATGTACTTTACATAATGAAAGGTGAGTCATCCTCCCGGAATGGTCATCATGAATATCAATCATTCTCTTATTCAGTGTGTCACAAAACTCACCCATGTTGATTTTTCAATTAATATAAAAGGATATCTAATTAGTCAAAATAAATTTGTTTCATATTACTTCTCCAATTTCATTTAGATTCACATATGGAAAATAATTCCACTATTCATCACATTTTGTGTTATCATGATCCCTCTTAGTATCATACATTAACAAAAACCAAGTTTATGTGTGAGAATGAATATTCATAGTGATGAATCAATTAATTATGAATAATCAATAATATTATATCAAAATCACGAAAACATATATTTATTATATGACACCGTAGGTTTATCCTAGTTTATCCTTGTCCATCATTAATTAAAATATCCCAAGATGGTTTATAAGAAAAATTAATATTTTTATAATAATAACCTTTAGAAGTGTCCAACTAGTATAACAATAAGAACACACACACCAAGAACTATAATCCTGGCTGAGATATGTATGACAGATCCATTATAATATTATTACCAATAGATTCATAAAGGTCAAAATCATATAAACTTATAGGTTTTAGATAGGTACTTATTTCTAAGAAAACAATATAATATATATCAAACTAAAGTATTAGGATTTTGTCCTATAAATTGGATTATCTAAATATCTTCCCCATATATCTCTATTCATAATTCAAATTAATGACTAAAACCAACTCTGATGCCTACTATTGTGACCAATACATTTTATACATAAATATAAAATAATTTTATATAAATATTCATTTCATAATATCCCAATACATTCTAAAATTATAAAGTATTTGTGTCTTTAGATTTATAGTACATAAAAATAAAATTTATGGACATTCATCATCATCTGTCATTATTTTCTTCTCACATTTTACACTTATTGACATACTCTTCCTAAAACCATCAATCAGAACTTTGGAAATGGAAACATAATAATGGGTGAGAACATAAACTAAATAATGATAAACATGGGAGATAAAAAATGATCATATGAATTCATATGATAATAATAGGGCTATGATATCGTGACCACATATTAAAACATTCACCAGAAATATTTCAAAGATAATTAACATGATTGATGGAATAAAGTATTATCATTTCGAAATATGTGAATAATTGGAGTGATCAAACATCATTAATCAATCATGACCCATAAGTTTATATCATAATCATGTAATAAAATTGTGTCACTACCATTGTTGTAGAAACCATTTCATATATCAAGGTTAACTACTATGTATATTAAATAATAGTGGACTGGGAATCAAAACCTATTTCCAAAGCTATAGTGGATTAATAATAATCTCTATTCTCCCAGGTGTGTCAGGAATAAACACATGATTATTATAATGGATTAATAATCCCAATATATTTTCTATAGTGGAAAAGGTATGCTGGATTATTTTCCATCATTATATCATGAGCTAAAACCATTATCTTATTCATTAAAGTTCTATATAATTATAGTCCCCCCAATTGAAAAATTAAAGCCTTATATTTGTCTTCCACATGATTATAAAATATGAATCCTATCATCATATGATAAAACATTGAAAAGAAATGGGTTTTATAATCATTTCATAATGTCATAACCCAAGAGATATAAATGGGTTTCATAAAAATATCATCATAAGAATTATAAATCATCATGATAATGATTATGTTTAATATAATTTTATTATATAATCATTAAGAGTCCTAATTAAGATTGATGGACATTATTATGGATGAAAATTTCTTTAAAAGATCATTGAAACATTTCGTAAGGAAAATTCACTTTCACTTTGATGCAATTTATTCAAAATAATAATATTTGTAAAATATTATATAAATTTATTTATTATAATTGAACCACATATTATTTTGAATAATTCTTAAAAATATTTCGGGTTAATTATGGGTGGAGAATTTGTTCATTCCATTCATTTTAAAACAAATATTTGATTATCACTTCGGTAAGAAGTACCTTATTTAGAAAATGATGTGAATATCACTTCAAATTTTTCTAATAGAAAATATAACATCTGTAAAAAATAATTTTTACAATCATTTCATAATGATAAGACATTATTAACAAAATTGAAAAACCATGAACCTAGAAGAAAAATATTTCTGAGGAAAATAGTAAAATATTGTAGCTTTTCATTAAAAACATTCATTCAGTATATTGATTACATAATGTATGGAAAATTAAACGAATATTTTATTATCCTGAAATAAATATAGGGTAAGAAAAATTATATGGATTTGTAATATATTTATAATATAAATTCCTCAATGGAAATTTAGGAATAAATAATCATGAATAAAATGGGATTGAGACCTAAATCCATTGCCTCAAATATCCCATTTATTCAAATAGATTCATTCCTTATATAAAATAAATATAGATTATCTATAAATATTTGTCATAAAAATAGTCATATATATATATATATATTACATTATTTGTTTTACATATAAAATCTTCTCACAAATTTATTAATTTTTTTTTATTGAAATCACTATTTTGGGTGATAACTGTTTCATTTTTCATACTTATCTTGGTTCGTTAGTCATTGTCCATATACATTGACCATGGTTCCATAATTTTTATAATGATTATAATTTAATTATTATCATATTTAACCATTATATTTACTTATATAACTATTCAAATAATGTGCGGATGAATAGTGAATTACTTCACTTTATAGAGTTGGTAGTCTGTACGTACACGAATGTCATATTTTCATTTTTTTAATGGATAAAATGAAATATGGTAAATTATAATTCACAATTATATAATCCTTAATTTATTATATTTATGATATATATATTCATTAAATTTGTCCATTTTTCATCCATGTTAAATAGAAGTGAAAAATGAATCACACCACATCATGGAGGTGGTAGTCCACTTTTACACATGAGCGACATTATCATTTGGGAAAGATGGGTACAAGATAGAAAATAGTTATTACATAATCCTAAAAATAATTTTGTATATTTAAAATACTTAATTAATTATTTTATATTTGATGCCAAATATTTAGTGTAGGTATTAAAATAAATAAAATTCAAAATTCCCATTTAAGAGTTAAAACACTTATTTGAGAATTTTATTTTGACTTACTATTTATTACTTGATGGGAAGGAATTTTTGAATGTTCCTAAGTTAAATAATGTGGTTATAGAATATAGGATGGTATATTGGATATCATTGTTTTGATCTATAAGTCTCAAAATGAATGAAGAAGAATGGGGAATAGGTTCCAATTTATATTATTAGGGAGGGGTGCTTTTAAAATTACGTAAAGTATTAAATTAATATAAATTAATTTTTATAGAAAAATATATCCTGATTTATATACATTCAGAATAATTTGATTTTGATTTATAATAATTAGATAAAAAATATGGATAACGTTTTTTATTGTTTTCAACCTTTTCTCTTTTGTTTCACCCTTCATTAACCCTTCTGAATATTACTGTGATATAAATATTTTTTACTTATTAATGGTCAAGATAGCTACCATAAAATAGTTTACATATAAATGGTTCCTAGATAAAATTTCCAATAATTTCACATCCCCTTGGACGAATATTTTATTAAAATTTAAAACATTTATTAAAATATCATTTATAATAACATATCATTAATATAATTGTAGGAAATATATCCAATATTATAATTTAATATGTGTATAACTCATTTAATATGTTTCAAAAATGAAATTAATTATATTATAATGATTATATGTACTTAATATAATCATAATATAATTTTTAGATAGGTTTATCTATCATTTTAAAATATATATTTGGGTTTGACCATTTTGTTATCCAATTTTATCCTTCATCATAGTAATGAATTTTTCAATATTAAAGGGTTAAAATTTTACATATAATGTGTAAATTTGATAAAACATGTATATGAGATTAAATTTATTAACATATCTCCCGATAATTGTACTCATTAAAATTTTTATAATTTTAATATTATATTATAAAATATATTTATCATAAAATACTACTAATGTCATTTTAATAACTAATCTAATTATTTGATTTTTAAAACAACATGAGGGAAATATAATATGAATTTCAACTATTTTATAATCAATAATATTTTATGTTGATATATAAAATTACTTGGATACTGTAAATCCTTCAAAAAATGTTACTTTTAGAGTTTTAAAATCATTTATCTGGTTTTTATAGTGCTTGGATTGGCACTGTGTTGGTGTAGCGTATGCATTTAAGACCATTATTTCAATAAAAAAAATTATGAATAAATTTACTTAATAAAAAATACTTTATATTATATATATACATTTATAACCTAACACATTTTTTTATACATTTCAAAAAATATTATATATATTAAAATCGAGTGTGACATTTTTGAGTTCATACATTACATAAATCATTATAGAGGTAAAAATAAAAATTAAATGTAAAAGTGTATATATTGATATTTTTAGAATTTACAATACATAGAGTCATGAAACGAATTTATGGATTGTTTTAAAGAAATTTTACGTATCAACACATTATTTTGAACCCAAAATTAACACATTTTACCTATATCATGGTAACAAAAATTTACTATGGTTACTATTCATAATGACTGAAAATAATTGGGACATATTTGAGAAATTTTAACCTAATGATTAAAAATATAGAAATATTTTTAATTATTTAATTTCTAAAAATTGAAGAAAATAATTTATTATATAAATGGAAAAATCAATGAAAAATAGTTTTTCATAAAAAATTATTTCCAATTTTAAAACGTTTCTTTGCAAAATTAAAACATAAAATTTAATGTAATGAAAAAAATTGGACTATTCATGATATAATATAAATGATTTTACTTTTTAACAATTATGAAATTATATATATATTTCTTAATTTTTCAAACAAAAAATGTTTCTCAATAAAAATTGGTATTTTTCATGATTTACTAGAATATCAATATATCTATAAAAATCATAACATTATATCGTAAAGTAATTTTAAATTGATGAATTGGAAAATGTTATTATTTCTAGGAAATAGAATTTCTTTATGTTATATAATTTAATTCTAAAATTATCTAAAAAAAATTGACAAGATACTTTTTTGATGAAAAATTATGTTGAAGAATAAAATGAAATTACTATAAAAGGAGATATCTTATTTCCTAAAAAATTTTAAATACATATTTATTGATCATGAATGTAATATAAATATTTATTAATTTAGTTACTTCTATCAATAACCACAATTTCAATGTATATGATATACTAGTCATATGATAATACAATTTTGTGGTATGTTTTGGTTTCATATTGCTTATTGCATACACAATAAGACATAGTGATATTTTTCAATTTCACAGAATTATAGAGTATTGTATAGTCTTATCTATGTATATTGAAAAATCAATATAGTTATGATCTTAATCATTCTATATTTTATGAAACATTAAATTCAAAAAATATACATTTTCATATTCTTCATTATGAATCTATTAAATAGGGTGAACCTGAAGTGATTAGTAAATGTTTTCATGATTCTTGATACCCTAAACACATTAATTTATGTGTTTATAAATTTTATTCGAAGTGGTAGTCACAATCTACCTCACTAAAATTCTACAACTCAAAAATTTCATTGATATGTGTATTAATTCTCTAATGTCTATTATATATAAACTTATATACCATTAAGTGTGAAAAAGTAAAGATAAAATCACAAAATTGGGAAGGAATATCATTTTTTCCATGGATAGGTATTTTCATTTATATTTAAAATTATTTTCATTAATTGAGTGAACAACATAGAAAAATTTATTAAAATTAAGATTCACCTAGAACATTGGAACCCATAAATGCTTAAAAGGAAGATAAAACTCTTTTATACCATAATATTTGAGAATAATGAAATTCCTAGAATTTTGAATGTTCTGTTAAATAAAAATAATTAGCTTCAACCAAATGATACATCTTTTATAAACATCATCAATTTTTTTTAATATGCTAATAAATATTTAGATAATCTTCTTATGCCACTAAAAAAATAATAATATAATCTACATATATTAAGTGAGTTAGTGAATCCAGATTCATTTTATCTTGTACCAAATTATGTTTACATTCAATAACCATTTTGATAATTTTATCTACTAATACAATCCTCATAAATATTTATTTTGATCATAGAACGAGTATCCCCATTCATAACATCAAATTAAATTAAATTGATCCCTTAGTTATCCATTTAGAAGAATATAAATTCTAAATGAAGAGAAATGTTTTGTCACTACATTAATGAATCTATTATAGAAACAAAAAAATCATAGAATATTTAATAGAATATACTAATTCATGGAATAAAAGGGTTTATTTATATATTAATTAAAATTAATGTGAATATACATGTCAGTTTTTCAATGTATATTCACACACTCTGGGATAGTGATTAGACAATATTGGCTTCAATTTCGGTTAATGAAACCACATAGATTCTGAGAAATAGTATTGATACACCATAATGATAGTTTATTGAAATTAAACTTGCTTAAATTTTTTAAAGACATCAATAAAGAGTCGCATTATTAAAATTAATCATATTACATGATTTTTTATCACATATAATAACAATTTGGATCACTAATATTAAACCTCTAAGATGGAATCCAATATTTAATAATCCTATAATAAATATTTCTTTATATAATTGAATTATTTCTGTTAATTTCTGGAAGAAGATTTTAGTAAAATCAAAATGCATTTGTTCATAGTACAATTTCATACTAAATTTTGTATTATTTATCTCAATAAAAAAAATTTATTAAAAGGAATTATTCTATAGATAATTAATGGAATCTGGGATAATAAAATTCACAACTAATTTATTCATTCTTACCAAATGATTGAACATGTCAATTTAGTAAGAGATAATGTTCTCAAAAAAATATTTTCTTCATGTAACAATGTATTCCCACACCAATGATTGCGATATGGGGTTTTTAGCACGATTACCACTGTAAATATCATTGAATGAGGATGTATTTATCTCCCATTATTTTATCCATATTACTCTAAATTTCTTGATTTATATCTCATTCTTTGTTTTGAATATAATTTTCAATTTTTAAATATATCCAATTTCCTTTGAAAGAACATTTTATTTATATCTTTTCTAGGGTTTTCCTATTATAATTGAAAAAGTCTCTCTTCAAATAACTAATCTTCTCATCCATATTCCCAAAATAATATTTACTCCCAGATCAATGTACTCTCTTAAAATGGTTAGAATTAAAATCATGAGATATAATTCATTATATAACCCCACATATTTTCACATTCCCACCAATATAGTTCTATAGTCTAATATATTCACCTATGCATAATTAAATTAGAATCAGAGATGATATTAATCATTTGAGTCAAATATGGAAATTAAAATTAAGTTATGATATGAGTTTTACTTAGGAATCAAAATATTGATAAAATATTTAAAACTATCATAAATGATAACCTAAAAAAATGACCCTACCATTTACTATCCACCATTTTAATTTCATGATTAACATACCATTTTTATTTATCACATATATGATTATCATTAAATAGCTCAATATTATAATCAAATTCGATTAACATGATATTTTAAATAGGTTGGTGGGAAGATCCATCCTTTTACATCTTCACATCAGTGACATTTTTTCCCCTACTAATAAACATGAACCATTTTTCATGATTTAAGATTCATTAATATCTTCCCAAAGATATTTATTATCATAATAAAACATTTCCCCATATATAAAAAGTGATAAACTTATTGTTGACCTCACCTGTTTTGATAATCCCAATTATTCTTTCATATACTTTGATAATATCAATCTAATGTTTTTCTATATAGTAATTCTATCAATCTGTGATCAAGAGGATAATAATATTAAAATAATCCATAAGATAGTTTAATCTATGTTTATGCAAGTTTATATATGTTCTGAAGTAATTATAACCAATTTGGATATGTTGGGTATGAAATGGATAAGTATTATGTTGCTGGTCTACGTTTTAGCTAGAGCTACCGATACTCAGTCTACCGATAGCCTTAGTCTACCGATAGACAAATAGTCACTGACACATCAGAGTTACCGGTAAGCAGAAACATAGTCTACCGACAGAACAGAAGAGCTACCGATGTGCATGTCTACCATTAGTTACTGATATGAGGAAGTCTATTGATAGAACCTGTCTACCAAGCTACCGACAGAACAGACCAGAGCTACCGATAGACAGAAGTCTACAGATGGAGCCAGTTCACAGATAGTTATGGATACAAGTATAATCACCGATATATCGATCTACCGATATAAGTCTACTGATAGACTACCGATAAAAAGGGCTACTGATGGAGAGAGCTACCGATAACAAGATCTACCGATGGAACTAAAGTCACCTGTATATGAGCTATCGATGCATGTTCAAAAGAGCTACCGATGGAAGGTTCTATGACACAAAGTCCATCGTGCATGCCTACCAATGGAATGCTACTAATTCTTGACCAACCAGTCAAACCCTATACTCTTCATACTATTTATTTATTTAGCTAACTGTTACATTTGATGGTTTTAATGCAGTTAATGTTATTTAATGATTTCTATTGCATATCGGAGAACCATACATAGTACCCATGAAACATGCGATTATTCATTTCAGTCGAAGCTGAAAGACATAAAGAGATGGAAAGAGAACACTGGAGAAATACATGTATGTGATACAAAAGGCACTTAGAAGACACACGAAGGGTGGAAGAGAAAGAGAAGAACAACCAATCAAATGTGGAGCATTTTTTCCCAAGTCTACATCCATACTCCATGAATCCTGGACATACACGAAGAAACTTATTCTAGAGGAGAACACTAGCTGCATCTTGAGTGAAGAACTACATAAAACATTTCATGCACTCAGCCTGTTATGCTGGACCAAGAATCAAAGAACAAAAGGACACTCTATTTTCATTGAAGAACCAGAGAAGGAATCAAAAGCTTTTCCGATTAAAAAAACAAGTATATAGCTGCACTGCTAATCACTATGGAATTTCTAAACTCAACCATACTTCTCTTTAGTGATTCTTTCTTTACATTTTGAGTAGTCTGTGTATCCTGTAAATTTTACACACATACTCTCTCATATGCTAAACTAGAGGATTCTTAAATCCTCACTCAAACTCCATAACACTTTGTTTCCCACTATGGATTGTGGTAGTGGTCGAGTAAGACCTGAACAACCTATGTTCTGTTTTTCGTGTTTCCCAAAAAGAACTGTGGTAGAGGTCTTTGTACTTGGACAGTAGTGTGCTGTTTTTTACCCCCGATCCAGGGTGGGGGTCAATTTATATAAATTTTTGAGAGGACTAAGTCTCGGCTTGAAACTAAACCTCTTGGTTAATTTTTCTTTGCTTTTATTTTAATTCTATAAGTATTACATATATATATTACATATTTCGCTGCTTATTACATTGAAATACAAAACTATTTTAAAGCTACTTTAATAGTTAAATTACTAAGTGTTTATACTTATTATAAACCAGTAAGTTAGTATCAAAAGTTAATTTAATCTTCTAAATAAGTTAACTGAGACCTAATCAATATTTGATAATCTAATTGAACCTTTACACTTTGTATAGATTCACTACAGTTTAAATTTGTTTTTAAATTGGTGGATTTTAAGAGAAACATTTTTTCACATAAATTTTAATTGGAACTCAATTCACGCCCTCTCTTGAGTATCCACTCCGAATAACACATATTATCATTTCTATTGTTACCCAGGGGTGATAATTTGATTTCTCTTAACAAAAATCCATTTGATTAGTGTTATGAGACAATACATATAATTTCTCCAATTATGTGTTGTTTTAATTGATATAAGAAATGTAATATCTGTGAATTTATAAAATATATTGGATGTACACTAAAACGTCCACCAATACTCTAATGTATTATATTTGATGTCATAGTTGACAACCACATTTTATTTCGACATTACTTTGAATGATGTGTGGTTCCAAATCCATCCTATAGGATATCATCTAAAATGAACTAGTGACTTTTTTTTGTGGATAAAGAACATGATACATTGATGTGTTTAATGAATGAACACTATAACATGTGTAACATTCGAGTGGCACATGATGACACTCAAACCATCTATCATAGATGTATATTTTCAATAAATGAAGGGATTTTAGGGATACTATATATGGATGCAATCATTATCTTATAATGTTATTTATTAAGTGTGTGTTTGTGGAAAATATTTTTCATGTAATCCAAAACACTCTTGCATTCAAAAATTTCAATCATCACTTGATAAAGGCTCTAAATCCTCGTCCTGAAATTTGGAGTCCTCAAAAATAATTCTTATATCTATTGTAATATTTTACCATCCCATAGAAATAGGAGAAATTTATGTGCTTCTACTCATGATTATCATAATTTTATCTCTATCGAAGATCAAAAATGTAATCCTATAATATTACAATGTTATAGGGATTCTATTTCATGGTATTCCTTACAGATACACTTGAGTTTTTTATTCCATAGAGATACAGCGTTCTATGTTTTGGTTCAGTTATCTTGAATAGGGTAATATTATCATCTAATGAAAAACATAAATTATATAAAATTGATTTTCTTCAATGTTTAATTATATTTAATCCAATTTTTTTTGAAGGGAATCCCCATCACCGTGTTATAGTGGTTCTCCTTGTGGTTCATCAATTGGATTCTCCTGAAACAATGGATAGATCCATGGTATAGGATTCCATGTGTTCATTCAAAACAACATAATAACATTCCCAAATCATTATGAAATAAGAGTTGTAACTTTTAGTTACAGCGACATGAAGGAAATATTAATTACAATTACATGACAATCAACTTTATGATGGCTTACACCATGGGTGGTGAATCAATTTCATTTTCCACTTTTAAAATCCATATAACTCTACACTATGATGGATTACATTTATGTAGAATGTATTCTTGAAGGTAAATCTTTGGATCCATTTTAAATGGAGGTACGTGAAAATCCAAATCATGGGTTCCACAACATTTTGAAACTGTGTTGAAGCATCAATAATATTGATAAATTAGTTTTTAATCATTTTTATTTAAATGGTTGATAAAAAAGGTTTAAATCGTTATAAAACATATTTTTGTACATTTTAATTAATAGTTATTTTGAAATTAATTAATTAGAATTTATTTAGAATTTGCCAATTTTTATAACAAAAATATGTTAACAAAATATTCTGGGATTTTAAATGTTTATATAAAAAATATATTCTACAAATTACATTTCAAATATAATATTATAGTAATAATTTATTATCTATAAATAATTATAATTTTTTTTATTTTTTTTATAAATTATAATGATAAATATAATAGTGATTATTTTTTTATGAATTGTTCAAAGTTAATTATTTTTAAATTTTTCCACATAAAAGGTAGGATTTATTTAATGATATTATTTAGAATATGACAAAAAAATATGCATTAACAAGGTTAAGGTTTTAAATAACGTTTCAAATTCCTATAATTATAATAATAAAAGTCTCTATTAATATTGATTTCAATTTTTTTGTATTCATGTTTCAAATAAATTATCAAAACATTATAGTTAGCACACAAATTTGAATGGTTACAAAATTTTTTATGTTTTTCAAAATAAATGAAATGTTTATGTATTTATTAAATTCAATTGAGATTCATGTTTAATTTATTTTTTAAAAATGTTAATATTCTATATTATTTATATTTAATAGTTAAACTACTTATGGGATTCAGAGACTTGAATTACCTGTTAGTAATGACACTTTTTAATTTTGTTTTTTTCTATCATGAAATAAGTATTTTTTATGTTAGGATATTGGAAATATTTTTTGATTATAGTTTTTTCATATTCAGTATTAGAAAATAATTGAATTTAATTCTCCCTTAAGTAATGTCTTATCATTTAGAGGGACTTAGGACTAGGACACCTACTAGTTTATAATATATACTTTTTCTAGAAAGGTTAATGGGGTTGCATATCAATCACTCTCAGTTAACTCAAGTTAATATTGTAAATATAATATAACTCTATGATTTTAAATGAATAGATTATGTACCTTATGCATATGATGAAATCTGATATGTTTGAATATGATTATCTTCTGTTTCTAGTGTGTAACATAAAATTATTAGTTGTATGAAGAGTTAAACATTAGAATAGTTTGACCACATTGATTTAGTGTTTGTAATGGAGATTCCAAAAATAGTAATGTTATAATCATACATGAAAAAATGAATAAGACAATTTAAGATAATGAATATATATGGTATAATAGTTATTAATTTAATACATATTTTATATACATAAAATCAGTGATTCCTTTAAGTAAAATATACCCTCAAATACGAATTGTTATATTCGTTCATTAGGAACACTATTCAATAAATCAGTCTTTTAACTGGGAATTTATGAGATCAGAAGTAGGTCCCTCAGATTATCTTCTATTAGGTGATTAATCTATATGTGACTATGGATTTTCCATATGTGTAGGTTGATATCATAATGGGTATCACATTAGTTTCTTTTGATAGAATCTTCTTTGTGTTTTGTATTAAATCAGATGAACAACTCTAACTATAAGGATACTGAGGGGAAATAGTTGAGTTAATCCATATGATGGATTTGAATAAATGATTATCCACTATAACTATCTAGTAGCAAAAAATATGATTATTGGGATGATACCCTACATAAATAATCAGGGTATATTTATTTGAACAATCTAGTAAAATTCATGGTGAATTTTTGATCTCATCTAATTAAATGATATGATGTTTGGGGTTATAAATTTTAGTTGGAGAATTATCATTTAAATTAATTAGGGAAAATATATATAGAATGATAATCAGCCTTTAATTTTTATTTTTATTATATTCCGGAATACTTCAAATTGATTATAATTATATCATCCGCAATTATGAGATAAAAATATTAGAATGTTGCTATATAATATTATAATGAGTTCTCATGGAGAAACTTTTAGAGACCATGAATTTGAATGTAATAAAAAGTTTTTCCATAAACTATAACACATATGTATTGGATAATATGTGTGCATCAAAATTTTTTAATGAAAATGACATACTAAAAAATAAGAGTTAATGGATGAAGGGTTAATTATATCCTTTTAATTTTAATGGGGATAGTGTTTTTGAATTATATTTTGACAATTAGGATATACATATTCATAGTTGATTGTTCCTTGAAATTGAAAACATTTACTATATTACATAGATATATAGAAATTTCATTTATGTGACTCCTTTTGACAAAAATAATTTATTTTAATTTTATATTAAGGAAAATTGGTAATATATATATAAAACATTTTTCACTATCAAAATTTTCAATGATTTATATTATTAAAATATGGATAACCAAATTTAGAAATATTTCAATAATAAGTTCATTGTTGATTAAAGGAACACCCACCTTTGGAATTATCTCCACAGAAATATAAAATAGGACCAATTTTAATGTCCCCACGGGGAATGATTATTTAAAACATTCCATAATGAATAATTTGACATATGTGAATCTACTTAATTGTTAAAAATGATAAGGACCCATTTTAGGATACATGGTGGATGGGATGGATTACTATTGAACATCATATATACTGATGTATGTAGGAAAAAATAGCACATAATTAAATATTTTTTTGTTACTTTGTTAATTTTATCAGTGAGTTTAGTCTGCAAGGTTTCATGGTTTTGATGAAACACAATTATAAAAATTCACATAATTTTAATTAGTTTGAAATTGATGTACTAAATCAATTTGATAAGATTATTATGAAATTTTGATCAGATTGAGGTGGTGAATATGTAACCAAATAATTTACACCATATTGGACAAATTATGGAATTGTTTCACAAATAACTTATCATAAACGACCATAATTTAATGGTGAGTCTATGAGGGTGTATCATACATTATTTTATATGGATTGTTCGATGATGAATCTATGTGGCATAAATATTTAATATTATTTATATCATATAGAAAATTATTCATTTATACTAAACTAAATTACTTATAAGGTTGTTATAGATACCCCATATGAGATATGGAATGGAAATTATCCTAGTATTATTTTTTGAAGATATTGGTATTTATGGAATACATATTATGTTCTTATTCTAAATGAAGAGAATCCAAAAATGAAAAGTGTTTATATTTTTCCAATTCCATATAAATAAAATATAATTATTAATATAATCCAACTGAACACAAAAAATTTATGTTATGTTGTATGGTTTTATATAAGGAGTATATGAGTCGAGGTGTCTATGGGTTGAAAATTAATCATAGATATGTTCAAGAACAATAAATTAGAAGTATATATTTAATGGAATTTTCATTAGATACAAAAATTGTTATAGAAGAAGACTTGATCCGTGTTACACATGAACTATGATGGTCTAGTAAAATTCCCCCCACACCTAAGAGATACAGACATCTCAAAGGTAATTATGATTATTTATTATTCATATCATATGAACTAAAATACATCTAATAGGTTAGTAAGATTATTTATTTTATAAAATGATTAAAATCCATCGAATGGGAATTGGACTCCATGCAAACTAGTCAAGTTTGGAATGCCTTGGATACACAATATTACGTTGATCCCATATGATTTTCTTATGCTACCACAAGAAAACAACATTAATTTTAGAGTTTCTACATATAATTAACACTTGGTTGAAATGGGTTACAAATAAATTCATTACATTTACAAGGATAAATCACGTTTCACCTTTTGTAATGAAAATTTCCATTTATATTTTAGTATCTAAAATAGATAATTATGATTAAGAAACATTTCAAAAGAAGTAAGAAGCTTATTTTTTTAATTAGAATTTAATTGTGGGATTTATTATGACATGACATTAAGGTATAAAAGTGATAAATGTGTATGAAAAGTTATGTGTGTTACAATGGTATATTTATATATTGAGTCATGATTGACGAGGTAAGATAATTCAGTTTGATAATTAAATAAATGAGTTTGGTTTCATTCTAAACATGGATGATTCTTTTGTATAAATTTAGCTAAGTGGGACTATAATAATATATCATTAATTTCTAGTGGATGATAAAATAATTGTTGAGAATGATAAAATGAAGCTTCACATTGTCAATGCATGGATGTGTAAATGTTTTCTAATGAATGGAATGGTTGAAGTGGCCTCTATAGTCGGTATGAATATTTATAAATATAGATCGAATATGTTTTCTAGATTAAGATAGCACAAATATATCAATGCATTATTAAATCGCTTCATCACGGAGAACTCTAAAAATGATTCATTATTTCTGTTTTATGTCATAAAAAATGGGATGATTTAGGACCCTTATAAAATGTTAGAAATGATTAATATGTTTTCTTTATGTGTCATATAGAGGATGGGTCATGTTTTTATGTAACCAACATAATCAAATATCTAATTTTATTTGATAATAATTATTATATACCAAAAATATACTTGTGAGAGTCACGAAATTTATTTGACTAACATTCCAATGTACCTAATAAATACAAATGATACAGTCTCGGTATGTGTAAAATAGGATGAATTTTGTGAAAAGTGTTGAATAGATGCACTTTTAAAATATAAAAAAGATGATATAATAGCTCGTTTATTATTTTTGTTTTTAATAAATAGTGGTGACAATATTTTTAATATTAATATAAATCTACCATAATGTACTCAATAATTTAGTTATGTTACATCACCATGTATTTTCATATAATGGATATAATTTGGACCATGAAGATCCCAATTGATCCTTCAGTCGTTTCGACCATCAGGGGAGAAATTGAGCTATATTGAGATAATAATTGTATTTTTTAACAATATGAGATCTTTGTCTAATTGATGGATGAATCAAATCCTTTTAAAATACTGCCTTATATAGTATACTCTTGTGAAGGGAGACGTAAACATATATAGGGTGGCTATATAGGACAGTGTAGTAGATCTGTCAATTAAACCATTACCGCAACAACTACAAAACAGTCATGTAGAATATCTAGTTGTACAGGACATGAGATATTTGATGTAATTTTTTAAATGTATAATTTTATTTAAATAAATGAAGCTAAATTTATCATTCAATCATGTGTGCTAAAAATTATTTTACACATATGGTCGAATGATAGTGTCCCCTCAATGGATGACATTTTGTTTTCCATAACTAATTATCATTACATATTATTATTGGATGTAATGATATATTATGGTTTTATTGAATAGATTATTTTACTCATTATAGATATTTCTATGGGAGGTATGATTTATATATTCATGTGGTATTATGTAGAGACCGATTATGTAAATTGACATGCCAAATTATATCTCTGAAAAATCATTTAGTGATCAACATAATTAGGGTTGTATTCTTATAATAAATACTTATTACTTGATGTTGGAGAGATACCTAATATGAGAACCATTATACATTTATTTCCTACATAGACAGGTTTGAAAATAACTTATCTAATAAATGGATGTTGTGTATGTTTCTCACTGTGTCATTAATTGAAGTGCACCCTAGATGGGATTTTTCATCTTCTATAACATGTAAATATATCTACCCCATGAATTAATTGAACAAATGAAAATCAAGTTTTTTTATTTGAGTCACATATATTGTTTTGAACTACTTATATGAGAGGTATGATAACTATTTGTATATGGGATGAATAACAAGTGGTGTATTCATCAACATAGAATGGATATTTCTGAAAATATAGTTGTTCTACTATATTGAAATATTCCATGATTATTCGTCACTTTATGTCATGAAAAAATTTATTGTATTTGTGTACATATGATTTATGTGATACATTTATGATGGAAATGTTTATATACAGATATAAGTTTGTTTTATGGAGATCACAAAGAACCCATTGTAAATTGAGGAATACTAACACTTTGATAGAGGCTATACCTTTCATTTATCAACGAAATAAAAATTTATTTTCATTAATAAATTCTAATAATTCCTTTTGTATCAGATAGTTAGTGACATGAAAAAATACTGTTTTTTATAAGAATAGTTACTTCCAATATAGAGATATTTTGATTAGAAAATATCTAACAGGGCAAGGATGGATTCATAGAGAATTATGTTCTTTGGAATAAATTACTTTCCAAATTTTTAGTTTATGAGGAAGATTATTGGATGTTCACTAAAATGGCCACCACAAAGATCTAGTGGTTCAAGAGAAGTCTTGGTCAATATACACGTTTGGTTTTGACATGAGTGTGGTACATGTGTAGTTACACATACGTCTCACATAATCATATCAGCTCAAATACTTTTATTTTATATGGTGAAAAAACAAATTCATCGAGTTTTTTAAATATTTAACACATCAACATTTCTACTTTTCAATTAGTATGTGATAAAATTCCAATAGTTTCACATAGATAATTGTAATTATTTAATAAATATCATTGACGGTTCCTATATAAGGATAGAATATTTCTTCTATTTACTACCTAAGTATGTGTGTCTTAGTGGTGAATCATTCAAAAGTCTGATAATGATATATTTCATTCCAAAATCTTTTTTATCACTTAGGAAAAATTATGTCACATCATCGAATAGTCAGAAGCCCTCATAAGGTGTTCATGGACTAATTTTCCAAGAGTCCCCCCTAAAAGGAAGGTGGCATCCACCTGCTACTCATTGTGATTTTATCACTCCAACAAAATTTATTAACATGGGTAGAATCTAATATTGTTCATGTATAATAGGTACACAATTTTATGCTATTTATTTTGGATAGACTCAAGAATTTTATTCCTTAATGAATGATATTTATGTGTTTGGGTTCTCGTCCACTCCAAAGGGTCATTATAAGATACAACTAATCCCTTCATGAAATCTATATGCATAATATCAATTTTATTCATTGGTAGATCAATACATAATAAAAAAGGTTTATTATAAAAAATGGTACTTTTCTATGTATTTTTAGTATCATTATTTTCTAACCCTCGTGGATCTATAACACCAAAACCATCATGACTTTGATTTTATATTTTCGTCCATCCTTCAGCCTCCTAATTAACTATGAAATATGGTTTTCTTCCATTTATACATTTTTAGTCCTAGTCATGGTGATTTTATCTTGGAATCCACTAACCTCTTACTCTAATTAATTTACATTATCATGACATTTGTTTCCATTTTTATTCTCATTATAACAATTATTTCCATGAGGGCATTATTTATCAATCTTATTCTGTATTTCAACATCCACAGAAACATTTATCACTTCCACTACCACTATATTAATTTTTATTTTATACACATAATTTGAAATTAATTTAGGTATTTTCACATTTTCTTCCTCCAAATTAATTTTTATTTTAATTACATTTTGGGAATTTACATGTTGTTGTATTTACTCATATGGTTCATAGGAATGATCCCTTAGCGCCTATATTCTTTCAATATTGAATCTTTCTAATAGTTTTTATCTATTTTATGATCTTTATATTCTATTAAAATATCCATCATTTTCCTCACATGATCTTTGACTATCAAATACTCCAATTATTTTGAAATTTTTAACTCAACCTATTCAAAACATTTCTTCCTTAATGGCTTAGATATTCCCCTTCCCAAGTATCATTTTATTCATCTTCATCAATTTCATTATATGAAATTTTAGACTATTATTTCACATAATTTAATAAATTTTGATACACATCCTTTTTATTCCTTTCTCCAATTCCACACTTCATTTTTCTCAGATTATTTCATTACATTCAACTTACTTAATGAGTCTCCTTTCTCAGTTTGGGAATTTATCAAATTCCCTTTTCCAACCACCATCCTTGATTTCCTATTATCCATATTACCTAGTTTAAACATTTGAATCCCTACTATATTATTGGTAATCATATAACCTAGAAATATATATATATATATAAATGGAGGAACATTTAATATTTGACATTTATTTCGATATTATATGAATTAAAAATCAACATCACTAATTCAATAATGTTTGATACTATATCAAATTCCTCTTGTTTCCTTTGAAAATAACCATTATCTATATGAACTATTTGATAATTTATATTACAAGGTATCCCTATACAAGATGTTAAATCATTTCATTTTTCTAGGATGCAAGTAAACTTAGTTCAATCCAAATAACCTAGTCTAGATATGAGTATTGGTATGTTTTCAAGTATATGAATTGAAATTCACATCCCATTCCACAAGAAATAATACCCTGGATTATGGTTACAATTTTTAGATCCTCATACCCAATTATTTTCCTCTATACATTGTAATATAAAATGATATCAATTTTTACAAAGTATTATTTTTCAAAACCATGTATTCCACATTTGAGATAACATCATCCAAAATTCATTCCTGAAATTTGATTTTCACCACTACCATAAATTATTCATCCATTGAGGAATAGAATATAGAGACTTATAATAATATAAAACACATCCAAATAAGTGGAAAAAGAGTATATTCTATTATTGATTCTTGTTAATCGGGTATTTTTTATTCTCTTCGAGTTGTGGATTCATCATTTTATGAAACTGTGTATTTATGGAAAAAATTAGTACCATTCTATCCACAAATTATTATTTTAGAAATAAATTATTCCAAAATTTAATTTCCTTCTTTTCTGAATCGCATGTCGAAAAATAGAATTCCAATTCAATATTTTAACAATGGGTTTTCCAAAAATCAATATCAAAATTCATGCAGGTGGGCATTTAAAATTGGTCTTAAATAAATTGTTATGAAAAACACTCATGATTTAAATATAATGAATTTTTTTATAAAAAATGGCATCAATGGATTTATAAATTAATATTTCTTGTTGATTCTTTTTTAAAATAAATGAATGATGTTTTTTATGCACATTTGGATTTGGTTTTTAAAAAAACTGATACATTTTAAAAAAAAATCAAATTTCTAATAAAAAAATGATATCAAATATCTTTAAAACATATTAAACTTGTTTACCCTCATTCAATAGTAGATATTTTGTTTTGAATAACCCTCACAAGACTATCTTATAACTCTCTACAATGGTTCATCAGACATAATCTTCCTTATTTAATCTTTTTTAATTGTTTTCATTATTTTCTTCTCCATTTCATCCTCTAGCATCATCATATTCTTTATTCATCCCACCAATAGTAATTTTATTTATCATGTTCTAATATCCTCGTGGTAGGATTTAATCTCTATTTTGAGCTGTATTATTGCATTTATTTCTTTTTTTTGTTCATAAATTACCATTTCAGATCTCTTTATCGCAGTTTTGAAGCATGAATTGGTATATTATATATATATAATATTAATTTAATATTTTGTAGTTTTAAATTGTTTTCATATATTTAACTATTTATATATTAATTACCCTTAATTATAAATTATTTTGTTTATAATTAGTTCCTGAGTATAAATTCTATTGTGATTATTATTTTTTATTTTGATATAACTTTTTTTATGATTAATTGTCTATATCTATAATTGTATATTTTTAATAATTTTTTATAGTTACGTTTATTTATAGTTAACAATATTGATAAATTGATAATAATTCATATCTATTTTAAATAAATATGAATAGATAATTTTTAGATCAAGGTGGATGTTTTGGTATTATGTATTTCATGATCATCATGGTAACTATTATCAATTTTATTTATTCGTTTTAGTTTCAATAACCCATATATGGTGGGTGAATCTAAATATTTCATATTTTTTGTATATTTTATTGTTTTTTTTATGTAGTTATCGATTAATGGTTAATTAATTTGTTTATATATATGTTTTTATGTTATAAATTTATATGTTTATATATATATGTTTATATGATTATATTAATTAAAATATCAACCTTTTATATTTTTATTGTTGGTAAATAATGGATTGTAATTAGATAAATGCATGAAGAACTACTCATTATTATGAAAATATAGTAAATTATTTCTTGAAATTTTCGAAACGAATCTCTGAAAATGAGAATATGATTTTCAGTACATCTTTGATGTAATGGAGTATGAGAAAGATAAATTAAAGTGAATTCAAAAGACTATCTGATTTGTTATGGTTTTAATCATTATTATACTCATTGGGTATGGTATAGTGAAAAAAATTGAAAATTCTATGCCTAATGTTGGTGAAGATATTAAACATGAGACAAGGTCTTGTGCCATATAACTAATTCATAATTTATTTATCAAAGCTGTTGGAAAAAATAAAACTATATAATTTGAATTTTAATATATTGACAAATAACTATTATATAGCTTCATTAAATTTACAATATTAATAGAAGTATTGATTTTATTTATATTGAAATAATCAAATTGGTAGACATATTATGGATTCACTAAATTACATGATAATTTGAAATAGATACTTCAAGAATGAATTGGGCTACTAGATTCATATTATTTTGCAAAGAAAAAACCAGGCCTAATGAGATTGGGGTATAAAATGATACATTCATTCATTAATGATAACATGTTTTATAATATGGATTACAAATGTTTATTAGCATATATTCATTTTGGAAAACCATTATATAATATATATATATATAATTCCATAATCATATAATATTGAGTATTGGAAGAAAACATATTGCTAAATCCTTATAGTATCATAAAATAATTTTTTTCTTAGAAGAATTTATTTTGAAATTAAAATGATATAATGAGGTTAATAAAGTATTTAGATTTATAAATATATGATGGAAACATATTTCACTATATTGATTTATTACAATTGAATAGATTTCGTAAAAAAATTCTACATTTTAGATATATATCTAGAAATATAAAAAATGGGACTATACACAAATGAAATGTTTCTATATCAAAGAATAAATATCCAATATAGTTCATGGATTATTATGTTATTAGTTTATAAAATTTCCCCACTGATATTTTGGACTAAAAAATATTTTATAATGATCATGATGCTTTCTTGACAAAAAATGATGGGAAGTAATATTTTTGTGTATCTATCACAATTAATTTATTGTTTATAATTTCTATAGGAGACATGTGTTATTTTATTGATTCATGCAAGATAGATTATTGTATTTTTCATCCAATGAAAATGTTCTCAATAAATGACATTACATTATAAATAATTATATAAAGATATATTGTTAAATTACATAATAATAGTTCTATATGTGAAGAAGACACTTCATATTATCAATTATATAATGTAAAAAAGACAGTGTACATGGGAAATCAATATTTTTATGAAAGGAAGATCTTTATCAAAAATTTAAATTAGTATATAATGGCTGACTAGTTTATAATCTCCCCACAAAACCAGTTTGAACTAAATAATATTATAATTTGTTGAAAAATATTGACTTATCACTTGGTACGAATGGATGTTTTTATATAGAAAACTGAAGGAAATGATCTATCTTATTCAAGAATCCTTATTGGAGATTAATAGTAATAAAATATAACATTAAAATTGATAATGTTGAAAAAATTGGTGATATTGTTACTAGAAATTTCTTAAATATAATAAGAGAGACAAAAATGGAATTTATGGACGATTATACTTAATATCAAAGAGAATTTGTTTAGATTATTCTATCAATATAATAGGAAACATAAAATATTTAAATCCTATTTTTCAGACACTAAGAAATAGAAAATGTTTTATTTTTTCAATGTATTAATGTTATTAAATTATCCATTTTATATTCATAAAATTGAATGAATTTTGTGTTTTTGAAGGATTGGAAATTAATTGGAATGAAAAATCATGTCTTCCATGTATTGGTGAAAAAATTATAATTAGTCTCATAATATGTTATAATTTCAATGTCTGTCATAAATTCTACCATGGAGATAAGTTAATTTTTCATATCTATTTGTAGCAATGTCAATGATCCATTTTTTGGATTTTTTGGATTATCAATATACCCATTAACTTGTAGAAATAGAAATGAATTTCACCAAATTTTTTTAATATAATGGTTCATATAACTATTCATTTTTTTTATGAATAAACATATATGTTCCTGATTATTTATTACAGATGAATAATTTTGAATGATATAGGAATATTTTGAAGGGATATGTTAAAAATCCTTATCATCTAAAAGACACTGTTATTTAAAACAATGTATTTGAAAAAGTGATTTAGTTCTATATGATTTATTTTAATGGGGTAGAGCCTGTTAGTATTATATTATCATGACATTTCATGGTTGATAGGAAAGGTAGGGGGATTCAAGGCTTATGTATAATGTCAATTATACTTGATAATGTGATACATTATCATTTATAATTTTTGAACAAAAAATATGATGTTCAATAATATATATCATCACATATTGTTGCATTGCAGCTAATATAACCAAAATGAAAAGAAAAGTTGTTGATGTTTGAGTATAAAAATAAATAATTTTCATGAATTATAGAGAAATTCAACCCAAAGATTCTATATTTGAAACATTTAAAAGGTTAGATAGGGGGAAATATTTTAATTCGATTACATGGTCAACTTTTTATATTTATGTTTATACATTTTATATTAAAAATATAGATAACATGATTAGCTTGCAAAATAGTCGAGTAATGGTCTTTATTAAAGCACTTCGTTTTTAATGAATAGACATAAAATATCAATTTCTATACAAATAATATAATTTGGAGTTGATAAGGACCAATGAGTAATATGTTATCCAATATATCAACTATAAATTTTTTAGTGTAACTGAGTTGATAGTATCACTGGGGTGAAACAAGTTGGTTATTTTTTTACACTCATTGATTTGAAAATAATTAGTTTCAAAAGAGGAAAAAATTATGATGGAGACACTTGTGAAGGTGGTATTTTATGTTAATGACTCATCAAGAAGATCGGTGGTCCCCTAATATTCAATGCCAAACAATTCATTTGGTAAATTAAGAGAATCATGATATTATGGATTTCTGTGAGGTTTATTCATCTATTACATAATTTCAAGATCATAAAAATTACTATAATGTTTACATTGTCCATAATTTATGAAATTATCATATCAAATGGATATAGAAATACACGAATTTACCCTCTTAAATATTCAATTAAATATTTCAATTTATTTCCTTTTAGAAATTTAAACATTTTAAAAACACTATTGTATGAATTTGGATAATTAACTATATATATTGATTATTTTTGTGAATTTGGAGTTATATTTAATATTTGATAGTTCCAGATAGTCTTTAAAAAAATTCATACATAAATCATTATGTTTGGGTTAAATTTATGAATTTGGAAACAAATTTTTTTCATTATGATATTTAAATTTTTAAATGTTGATCGATATTATCATTTGTAGATTCTATTATTTATTTATTTGTTTATGTAAAATATTTTTTAATAATAATGATATTGTTATTTATTTTTTTAAAGCATACAAATGTATTTACGCTCTTTTTTTAACTTGGATATTTTATTAATGGATTATGGCTATTCGATTTTCAAATAATATGTAAGAACAGATAATATTATTACATTATTATATTTAAATAAATGATCCAGGGAATATGAAAATTATCCTAGCTCTAGGTATTTTTTCTCAAATAATTAAATATTCCATTATTAAATTAATTAATTAATAACTATTGTTAATTTGTTAAAAATTATATGACGAACTACTTGTGAGACACCCATGGTGGATTTTTCTTAATATTACCTAGAGAACATAATTCATATAGTTAATAGACATGGTATTGGAAATTAATCCAAACATTCACATAACCATTTGTAGAAAATGATAAATATTAAAATTTATTATAATAATAACCCAACTATCCCAAATGAAATGACTTTTGAGGTTTTTATTGCCATATAGAGTTGTTTTGAGATTTTCATTGTATATCCTGATAGTAAGTCCACTGAAAAGACTACGAACGGACAAATTTAGGAGTTCTTAATAGTGAAATTGCAGAATTGATTTATTTTTATTTGATTTTTTTAATATATTGTATTATATATGACTAGTATTTAATGTATTTGAATACATATGAAATTCAACATTTATGAAATTAATGAATTTAATAAAATGTATCTATATTTTGTGGTGGTTTGATGGATATATTTATATGAAATGGAAAAGGTTATGTTTTGTGATGTTAATGAATGAAAACACATGTCGCATGTATGGATTTTTAGATATAGAGACATTGTCTAAATGTATCATCAACCAAAATGAAGAAGAATTTATATCGTTTCAAATACTATATATTGTAAAAAAATTATATTACCTGATTGTACACATTAATTTATTTTCATATTACTAGGCACCATGATATTACACCAAAAGATCGAATTGTATAATTTATTCTCTAATTAATTATCAAAAGGTGTGTATCATTTTTTATAAGTGAATTTAATTTTATAAATGTTTCATAAATTAATATCAAAATATAATAGTCTCTCCAATGATGTCTAGTTTGTTTATCTATCTCCCCCACTCATAATGAAAATAAGAAAGGTGAGAATTTATAAAAACAAATTGTTTTTTATAGATCAAGGTAAAGTAGTATCTTCCAAAAATATAATAAACTAATTTTGATTTTATTTTTATTTTTATTTTAAAAATAATAGATCTAAAATGCCATTTTAATATATATATTTTGGATGACCTTAAAGTGTAAGAGACTTAAGGGAATTTTATTCATTAGAGTAGGATAGATAGAATAGACATTACAATAGGAAAGATGTAGCACCCCATCCAAGTAAGATTATTCGAGTTGGATGTCACTATTAAGAATGTTTTTGGTCATCCACTTAAAAAATCATTAGACGCCTAAATATATTCCCTAAAAGCTGATGTTCGATACCTAAAACAGCTTATGAGTGATAAAAAAATTTAGATATTTCGGTTTTTTTGAAAAAATGGTGAGACGATAATATCTTAGGTAGCATGCCTTCTCAGATCCTCCACCTCCTCATTTATTCATGACCATATATTGTGTGTTGTATTCTAGGGATCCTTGTGTAAATATTATAACAAACGAATTAGTATATATTTTCAAGGATTATGTATAACACAATATAATGTATTAGGGTAATTTAAGAGTAATCATACATGATAGAATTAATTCAAATGCTCTAGATCTTTTTCCTATATAAGTGGTTACCAGAGTTTGTGAATGGGTGGATTATTTTTACTATAGCCGGCATGCCTCCTTCATCTCTTGATAGATAAATTCAGAATTGTTTTCAAATATTATATACATTTGATAAAGAATTAATTACAATGTTATGTTATATTTATATTTTTGACTGTCTAGAATCAATAGAATATTTTCAAAAGAAACAAAATGTTTAAAGACAAAAAACATTGGATACATTTATGTATTCTATTGAGATAAAATGATAGTCCGAAATTTTTTATTTTTTGGAGCCTTTTTATGTGTTTTATGTGATTTATAATATATATTGAGGAGATTATATAATGATGATGTTGAAAAAAAATCACAGGTCTTATTCTTTTTTATCATCTCACCATATATGTGTCATAATTATTCTATACGTAAGTAAATTTTAATTTAAGTTTATCATACATTAAATTATTATTATTTTAGTTGACTTAATTTAATAATTATTTAATGAGGTATCCCAACATTATTTTCATTCAAATTGAGAGAACATAAATCATATATTTTATATATCTATGATATATTAATTTTTTTCTATTTTAAAATAATGATTCTAGAGTAACATATATATGTGAAATATTATAAAATATGGATATTCATTGACAATTTTTTCCATTCCTTGATTGGTAAGAAAGAAAACATAATTATTAACTAATATTCATTGTTATATCAATAATTTAAAACATTTTATATTATTCTATTTGTTGAATGTTATTTTTAATTATTCTATATGAATCCATAGAATATTTTTTTCTCTTTATTAGGTGATGTTTATAAAACACTGGATAAAATTATTGAAAATGTATGTTTTATCCATTTTTATTATTTATTTAATCATAAATATATTGATTATACACAATTTTTATGTTGATATATGAAAATAATGGTTAGGGTAAACATTTAACAGTTATCACATATTGATACAAAATCCAAATAATTTTTTTTAAATTACTTTTGATTTTATTTTATATTATAAAATAATTTTTTGTATTATACATATGTATGCTAGTTTGGATTTTTAAGTTATATTTTTATAACTATGGTGTCATCATCAAAGAGAAAATATCGAATGTGGTTATTATGTTTTATAATTTATGATTGAGGTCAATAAAAAATTATAAACGGAATGAATTTAACAAGGATTTTTTTGTTTTGAATTTCTTAAAATATATAAAAATATTTTATTTTTAATATTGTAAAATTAATTATATATATTTTTTTTCAATTATTATCCATCAAATATGTATAAGGTCGATACTCACATTAAAAAAAAATTCAAAATATTTTTCAAGAATTATAAATTTATCAATTGTGTACCATGTATGTATCATGTAATTAATGTGTATAAAATGGGTATCTCTTATGCCCTTGTGAAATCCAAAATAGATTGGTTTTTCCCTTAATTTGTTACTCGAAATTGGAATTGAAATTCTTTTTCCACAATAGTTTTTTAATTTAACCAACCTACAATAGTCACATTATTTTGATCTTATATTAACCTGGTAGTTTTATTTTACAAATAATATATAAATATGTGGAATTTTTATATAGCTTTTCACATCGATTATAACAAAAAAATGATGTTTAAAATTAACATAATTCAACGTTTCATTAGATGGTTTGATTTTGGTTATAAAAAAACCGATGTTGAAACTATTATTTTTAACATTTTACATATCAATGTCGGTTAAAAAGTATGTTCAAAATATGGAAATATTATTAAAATATTTTTCAACCTATTTCACCATATTTTTACTGTTTAGTGGAAAATTCATTGGGATTTCACTAGAAACCAGTATAGAAAAAAATATATGGATTTGTTAAGAAGATGAATTGAAATAGATTAACCATACTCAGAAAATCTTAAAAATTAAAACCTGTATAATAATAATAATAATAATAATAATAATTTATTAAGGTTCTGGAGGTTAAAATAACAGAAAAACTAGAAAAAATATGTGCTTCTATGAACATTCCTAGCACTCTTCAATTATTGAAAAACTATATAGGTTTTTTGATGACACATATTTTTTAGTTCAAAGACAAAAAGTTCTCGGCCTAAAGCTAATAAATATTCTAGAACTAATTTCCTAGTTTTCTTATCTTCTGAGGGTCATGATTTTCTATCCCTGATACACTTTATTTTTTTAGGATATAAGGCCCATATTTTTTCAGAATAGACATCTTTCTATTTTATGTATATATGAAAAATTATTCCTATTAATATCATCCCACATGTCTTTTATATATAACTACATGGATGTTTTATCTTTCCTTTGTGAACTCTTCAATGTTAAGAAAGGTTATCCATCTGTAGTATCCTGTAATAGTCTGTGCCACCATTTCATTTATGGAATCCATCAACATTACGTTTTCATGGAACCAAAATAAAACTCCACTAATGTCTCCCATACCACTTAATGAGCATATCACATTATTCTACGTCATGCCTACAATATAATACCATGTCCTTATTCATGATGTATTCCTTACACCATTTGAACATCACATGATGTGTATCACATGCATATATCGCATCACCAGTCCCCCATCCAAGTCACATCAAAAATATTAGTTTGAAGAGGGTGGGTAGATAAGGCCTCGTGAAATAAAAAATTTCGTAAAAATTCTTCCCAAGTGTATACTTTTTACATACACACATCAAGATCTATTTTTTCACCACTATTAGACCATCACCTAAAATAGTGATAAAAATAATAAAACCTAAACAACCAAATTATATTTCCCATTTTAAATAGAGTAAATTAATTCCTAAAATATTATTTGGTTCACAACTACTATGAATTTTTCTTCTAATATAGGACCCCATTAAAAATAATAAGAATCTTTTTGTGTTATAAATACTGTGATGAAGACACATGATGGGGTGAATTATTTTCTTATAAAGATATTGAAAAATATAAAACATCCCTCTTGAATTAAACTGATTCATTCCATGAATCTTAGAGAAAATATCATAAATAAATGTACAAAAGAGAAAATATGTAATGGATAGAATAACAAAAAAGGATAGTGGTTCTAGGAATAGAAATATAATATTTTACTCCACCTATGATCTCTCATCGAGAATGGTGATTTTCACTATCAGGTCCATATTCTTGGGACCTCTAAACACGAGTGCATACAGTTAACACCTAAAAACATAATATTTATATTGAACTGAAATATCCACACCTTATTATTAGAATATGACACTCCACCATGACTGAGTATGAGAAATCAACACAATAGAAGATATGAGATAATATTTAGACTGTTGAAAAATTGTTCACCTCAATGTTGAAGAAAAAACCTGTAGATGTTCTCGATCTTCAATAAACAACAGATCATTAGGATAATATTTTACATATTTTCTTAAATATGTATTATTAATCAACTATAAACTATTGAAAAACACTGTAAGGTATGTAGAGATAACATTGACCAAATCATAATCAGGTTTATCTATAATATGTGTCTCTAGAAATTTCATTGACGAACTGAATTAAAATATTAGTAAAGGATATAGTAAAAACAACATGGTGATAAAAAATAGATAAAAACATATATGTATCAAATTTTTATCTCTTGATAGAGATTTAGATATTATCCTCCCTATTCTAGAAGATCCATTGTACAATATTTAACAATATTTTTGATTTTCATTCTTTCAAACAAATCTAGAAATATAAACAAATAATATATAATCATTCAGAATACCCAATGTGTTTGTTATTTTAATTTAAAATTCTCAGTAAAATAATAACTTCACTAATAAATATGATTGGGTTATTCTATAAATAAGTTTAATTTTTTAGGTCTTTCAATGAATTTTAATGATATAAATTCTTTAAATATCTATTACATAAATATTGGGAAATGTATTGAATTAAAATTTCAGATATGACTAAGTCAACCATAGGGTTATATAATATAGGGATAATATTATAAAAGAATAATTGTGAATGTACAATTGATTTTAAAGGTTGGGATGGTAGACAAAATGTTATGGAAAATGCTAGGTTCCCAAAAGTATCATTTCATTCCAAAAGTAGGGTTCTAGATTTATACAGTCACTTCAAATGCAAGGTTATGAAATTTAATTCTAGATTTAACTAAAATGTCTATAATATTTTAGAAATAATTATTCATTTATAGTAAATATAATGTGATAAAAACCTAAAATTCGATTAAATAAAGAAAATTATTAACCTAAATGCGGGTTCATGTCAGAATCAAAATCAATGATAAATTAATGAAATTTTAGAATAAACATTTGCCTAAAAATATCCCCCTTTTTGGTGCTGAAAACCCCCATAGAATAATGTAGATATTAATTTTTTTGAAAATATTAACCCTAAATTATAAGATTTAATGATTAAATATATTTTAATTATTATTCTCAATATAACATTTATGGAGATATCTCCCAAATAATATTTTAAAATGGTTTTTTATCTAGATTTATTGTATTTTATTTTAAAACAAAATTAAAATATACTAAAACACATTTAATATATTATATCAAACTTAGTGACCATAATGTTATTATAAGAATATATTTATTCTAATGAATGAATATTTTTAGTTATAAAGTAGTATGAAATATAATATATAAAATAATGATTATAGAACATAGGATTTTGTATTAAATCCAAGATTATAGAGATATTTTTGCCTCAAGGACTTTGGATAGAATAATGTATATGATGAGAAAAATGTGTAGTCTTAGGAATTTTTTAAGATGTGGATTTAGATACCATTGAATCCCAACCAGTCTTATGAAATCTGTTTAACTCATCTAACATCAGTTTAAAATTCTAATTTATTTTTCCTACATATCCCATTAACAGATCTATAGATTTTTTCATATCCTAAATATAAAGACCAGTAAATTTCATGGAATTTTTTTTTCATAATTTCTTTTTGATTTTACGAGTACGCAGTATCTGAAGGAACCTGATTTTGAGGCCCAGTGTGCCTAGAATCAATTTCCAATGTTTAGCTCGGGTACATTCAGTGAACGAACGAGCAGGTTTTTCTACCTGTTGAACTGGTGCTCGGAATTGAATTCTAAGGGCACCGATGGAACTGCAGCACCGATAATTGCTTAAGAGGACCTTTACTGAAGATGCGTCTTCTCAAGAGGAGTTGTTAAAGAAATGTAGATTAAATGAAAAGTAAAATAAAATTGTGTTACAATTTTATATCTTTTTCTAAAGTGGTTTTAATCTACATGGGGAAGTTGGGGTGGGACCCACAACATCCTAACTACTCATGTAAGGATATTTTTGAGGTGGGGCCTACATGAGCCCCAACCATTCACATTCCCTAACCCATCAACTCTCCCCCATTAAACTTGTTAACCCCCCTTTTATTTATGTAACTCTTCCACACCCAATTTAATTTTCCAACTAACCTATTAATTAAATTAAACAACTCAACAATTAATTAATTAAGAGGATTTGAATTTTTTAAATTTGAAATGCATGGAAAAATAATAAAATAAGGAGTTGCCTTATTTTATTTTGGTTAGTCATTTTGTGCTGGGAGAAAGGGGAGAGTGCTCTTGAGACTTGAAGAACTTCATCTCCTTTATTGAAGAACGCTAAGACTCCGATGAAGAACACCCGCTCGGCGAACCTGGATTCTTCTTCCTTTTCCTCCTCTGTGGCAAGGATGAAAACAACGGTGTGGGAATTCACCAAAGACATCACACATTGTTCTCACCATGATAAAATTAGGAGACATCATTTCCTCCTTGGACGCTCTCTGTTGACGTCTATGAAACCTTACCACGTCATGTCGTCAACCGTGATGCCGACAGTCGTCATCGTTTGTGGAGGTAGGGGTTATGTTCAATTTTAATGAATAAAAATTGTGCTTTGTTATGTTTTTAAAGTATCTCATTTAATTTTGCCAACTGTTATAATCCTAACGGGAGGAGATCAGACTGAGAAAACATGGCCGATCCTCTTCCACTTTTTTTGTTGATCAACGATGATGTTCGAGGCAAATGTGGCGTGGTGCTTTGCACCGCGTGGGGATGAAGAGGACCGCGGCCGGAGAAGGCTGCGGTGGTGGTGGGCGGCAGCGTCGTGCCACACTGGTGAGGCCGAAGGAGGCCACCACTAGGAGCGAGCTGCAACGGTGGTGCGCGGCGCCGTCACACCGCGTCCGTGAGGACGAAGCGGCAACGGCCAGAGCGGGCTACGGAGGAGGGGCATGGAGGACACCCAATGGCGGCCGGTTGTGCCGGCCGATGGCGCTCCAAAAGGCGAGAACCCTGCGGGTCCCGTAGCAGATCACAACCGGTTAGCCATTAAGGCTGGTCGTTACTCCAAACAGGGGGGTGTGTAACCCCCCCCCCCCCTACAGAAACCTAGGGAGGACCCCACAGCTATGCCATTTCAGAAACAAGGGTGTGACCCCCCCCCCCCCCCCCCCCGTCGCACCCCGCTCGACTGACAGCCGAGGCGGTTCCGGCCTCTGAGCCCGGCCGCAGGCGACGCCAGTCCGGTTGGGCCGCACCCATTTGGGCCAGAACTGGACCAGGGTCGGGTCGACCGAGTTCAGGCCGACCCAGGGGGTATTGGGCCGGGTCGGACTGGGCCCAAACCCCATATTTTAAGTTCGGGTTTGTTCAAATGCCAATTTCATGGGCTACGGATCTCTGATGGATGCACTGTTAGTTTTGTTGGGATTCTTGGATCGAGACGGTCATTTTATTATATTACAACTGTGGTTTCGGCAACGTTTGTGTACAGGCAGGTTGGTTCAAACCCGAGACCAACCGGGCCCTTGGAGAGGAAACGCCTATAACTAAACGACCAGATTTCCGAATGACATGCCGCCAGTTAAGTTGAATTCCTCTTAGTGAGATGGTTTTTTTGGCTTACTTCACTAAAGGATTGGATGTTGCTAGAGTACGTTCGGGTTTTTTTATCTTAAAAACGAACTGATCCCCTAGGATGGAAAAATCCAATAACATTAAGTCTGAGTGTCTGATTGACACGCCGTCTATCGCATTGAGTTATTATTGACGAGACAGAACTTTGTGATACATAAAATCTGTATTTCATGACAGTTGATGTATCAAACCCTTGGATCGTGTAGCGGACCCTCCCGGAATTGATTGTGCTGTGTGCAGGAACCCTAGAGATGGCTGTGACTATGACGACAATGGCGACTGTACATGGATCCTACATGGGTTTGGCAGAAAGGATGATTGTACTTTGATCATCCGTGGGTTCGGTCGTGATGATGACTGTACTTGGATCCTACGTGGGTTCAGCAGCGATGGTTACTATACTTGGATCCTATGTGGGTACGGCAGTGACGACATCTGTTCTTGGATCCAATGTGGGATTGGCATGGGAAATTATTCATAGGTTACATATATCATCTCTACCCCTATTCATTGGTAGTATACCTATGTGAGCTGAGTCTTGACTTTCAATCATTATCATTGATATGATTGACTTTCTTTCCTGTGTGGAATGGGTTGTGATTTCATGTGTGGACTGGGTTGGTCTCAGACTCCTGAGTTGGAAGTCAACTGGAATTGATGACTTTGGTATATATATGGGCATATACCTAAGTAGAGTTGGTTGATACTTCGTGTTTGTATCATTCCTTTGTTTTTTATACTTTGTGAATTCTTGGAGACCGTGGGGGTCTCGGGGTCCCTACTGATTAACGTATACTCACCCCTACACGAGCTATGCCCGCACTACATTGTGTTGGTTGTAGACGACTGACATCACTGATCGTGGTTGAGGCTTGTGGAGAGGGACGGTACCTGGAGGTGAACTATCAGGCAGACATACACGGTGTGGATGGACGGATTTGAGGAGCAGAGGAGACCATATGTACCCACCCATCAGTTGGGGTTTCCGGAGGATGAATTGGTGGTTTCTTCTTTACTTTTTAGCTGTTGTTCTTCCTTTTCATAGTTGTAATGTACTTTTAGTAGGGTTAGTATACTGGCCCATTTGCATTCCAACACTTTCAATTCTACTCAGTGTACTTAGTGTTAACTTCAGCTTCCATACTCTGTGGTGTTTGTTTTCTTATATAAGTCAATGCATTCAATTTTTTTTTTGGGATTTACGCCTTTGGTGCTAGTCTCCAACCCCCGGCCTATGGAAGGAGGTCTTGGGGTAGTCACGGCACGGGCCCAAAGGATGAGTCATGAAAAATTATTATCTGATGAGTCGTTTCTACTACACAACGTAGTAATCTGATAATTTCTTATGTGTGAAGCAATAGTGTTTAGGGTATTGAGTGTGTTTATCGGTCTAGGGAGTCCAGTGTTGGTGCGGTAGCTGACGCATCCATACACGAGGACCCTGACTTCTGATTTCTGACTCAGTGCACGAAAAAATTGATTGCATGAGTGTTTCAAAAGTTTTCATTGTGATTAATTTGTGTCAGCTCACCATTTATACTGTATTAATCGTGGAACACCTGTTTCATTTCAGGATGGCCCCACGATGGCATCCAGTATGGGTTTCGAGAATTGTGCGAGATGGAAGCCCACTGAGCGATGAGGCCTCGGTGCAGGGCCCTATTACAGAGGAGGCACCGTTGGTACCTCTACCTGCCGAGCCACCGATGCCCCCAGCCCCAGCAGTTGAGAGTGCACGTCGCCTGAGTGCACTGCACGAGTTTCAGCGTCATAGGCCGCACAGGTTCCTCGTAGAGATGGACCATCAGGGAGATGAGGAATGGTTGGAGGCTGTTGTTTGAGTCTCCAGATTAGTAGGGACACCATATGAACTCATGGAGATCTTTGCGGCCCGTCTCCTCCACTCAGCAGTAGGTAGATGGTGGAGCCTGATGCTCCAGGTACACGATGAGGCATCGCTGATTTGGAAGGACTTCGAGAGCCTCTTCCTCTTGGAGTTCATTTCATCCACCCTCTGCGTGGTGCACATCCAAGAGTTACTACAATTGTGGTAGGGAATCCTGACAGTTGCCCAGTACTTGGCGAGGTTTACTGATCTCTTGCGCTACTCCACGGACATGGTAGGAGACCCATTCTTCTGAGCCCAACCCTTCGAGTAGGGACTGAGGAATGAGATCAGGGCATCGATGATCTCCCACAGTATTTCGATGCAGGAAGGAGTACTGGAGCGAGCCCTTCTTGTGGGGAGATTCTTTACTGAGCCTTTTCAATCAGCAAGGCCTACCATTGGGCGACACGTGGCAGAGTCTTCTGCAGCATGCAGTAGTCATATTTCGTAGAAGTCCAATCAGACCAGACTATCTGGTGGACGACCTCAGGATACTGGTTCGGAGGTGCGGGGCACATGCAGTTGAGCCAGTCATATGAGAGGCATATAGTTCTATGCATGCGGCAGGTAGGGCCACATTGTTCATGACTTCTCGACCCACCATACAGAGGAGCAGCAGACCGTTGATGGACCACCTAGGAAGAGGTAGAGGTTTGATCGTGGTGGTCCACAGGGAGCAGGCAGATGAGGTAGAGGATCTAGCCGAGCAGCAGGTCGTTGACGATGCTTCGGGGCATACCGCCACCACCACCATGAGTTCCAACCCGACCACAGAGAGCTGGAGAACAGAGGCAAGCCTATCTTTATGTATTAGAGGATTACGACCAAAACACACATGAGATGATTTCAAGTACTATCTATGTCTACTCCACCATTGATGCAGTTCTTATAGACACGGGAGAAAGTAATTATTTTATTCCCCCTTCCCATGTTCGGAGATCGGAGATTCTGAAAGATCCGTTGGATCGATCCTTATGGATAGAGACTCTTACGGGATCAGACTCGACGATTATGCACTGGTGCTGGCATTGTGAGCTTACTCTAGGTGGTGAGAGATTCGACAGTGATCATCTTGTAGCAGTATCATGGCCTTACGACGTCATCTTGGCATGGATTGGTTATATACGGTCCATGCTCAGATCGACTGTATTAGGCACAAGGTGCGGTGTGTTCGCACCGATGGGAGTAGGTTCACCTTCACCAGTGAGAGGGGAGCCTTTGGAGCATAGTATGGACTCACACAGAGGAGAGGACAGACGATCACTCATCAGTTGGCTAGTCTCATCCTGGGAGCAGATGATGGGTGGAGTCTGAGTTTTCTTCTTTTTGTTAATCAGTATGCGGACGTTTTTTTCTGACAACGTTCTAGGACTACCTCCTTGTAGAGAGGTAGACTTCTATATTGACATGTATCCCATGAAAACCCCGATATCTACACCATCATATCGGATGGCTCCCTCTGAGCATCGTGAGCTGCGAGTACAGCTGGAGGACTTGCAGGGAAAGGGATTCATCCAACCTAGTGTTTCACCCTGGGCATCCCTGATTTTGTTCGCCGAGAAGGCGGACGGGAGCTTGTGACTATGGGTTGACTACCATAACCAAAATCATGTGATTGTGAAGAACATGTATCCACTTCTACGGACTGATGACTTCTTCGATCAGCTCAAGGGAGCATGATGGTTCTCCAAGATAGACCTCGGGTCAGGCTATCCTCAGCTTAGAGTTCGAGACGAGGATGTGCAGAAGATGAATTTCAGGTGTATGTATGGCCACTATGAGTTCTTGGTTATTCCTTTTAGTGTAAACCACAATCCAGCAGTGTTCATGAGTCTCGTGAACATAATCTTCCAGCCTTACCTCGATCGGTTTGTCATGGTCTTCATCGACGACATACTAATTTACTCGACCACTGAGGAGGAGAACGCCTCCCACTTGCGGGTTGTACTTGACACACTCTGAGAGCACCAGAATTATGGTAAGATATCGAAGTGTTAGTTCTGGATTCGATGGGTCCACTTCTTGGTGCACATCATCTCTGAGGTGGGATTTGCGGTGGATCCTACAAAGATCAAGGATGTACTAGCTTGGGAGACACCCTGGAGTGTGACTGAGGTGTGGAGTTTCCTAGGTCTGGCTAGATACTATCAAATATTTGTGCCAGACTTCTCCATAGTTACATCACCACTTTCAACATTGACAAAGAAGGGGAAACCCTTCGTGTGGTCAGATAGATGTTAGTATATCTTCCAGGAGCTGAGGCAGAGATTGAATAGTGCACCCATCTTGAGGCTACTAGAGGAGGACGTAGGGTACGTAGTTTACTATGATGCATCGGGGGCCAGAATCAGGTGTGTCCTGATGCAGGAGAGGGAAGTGATCGATTATGTTTCACGACATTTGAGGCTTCATGAGCAAAACTACGCTACCCATGACCTTGAGTTAGTAGCAGTGGTCTTCGCCTTGAAGATGTGGCAGCACTATCTGATGGGTGAGCGCATTACATTCCAATCTGACCACCAGAGTCTCAGGTATATCTTCTCACAGCTGGACCTGAACCTGAGACAGCGGTGATGTCATGAGTTCCTCCAGGACAATGACATTGACATAGTCTATACTCTTGGGAAGGGAATCATAGTATCTGATTCTCTCAGCAGGAGGTTGGGCATACAACTACTTGGAGAGGCGACCGAGTAGTTAGCCACTTGGCATATATCCTTCATAGATAGAGATGGAGCAGCCTTTCAACAGTCACTCAAAGTCACTCCTCCACTACATCAGCGGGTCAGAGAGGCACAGTGTGGGGATGTTGACTGTGAGAGGCGACCTGCACATATATCCACAGGACAGGAAGCTGATGGATTTTCTGTAGGAGGAGTTCACATCATCCTCTTCAGGGGACGTACCATGGTACTAGTTTCATTACAGGAGGAGGTGTTGATGGAGTTTCAAACTTCCCCTTTGGTGTTACATCCTGGAATAGAGAAGATGTACCAGGATCTCAGACGACAACACTGGTGGCCAGGTATGAAGAAGGTTGTGGCAGAGTTCATTTAACAATGCCTCACCTGCCAGCAGGTGAAGGCGGAGCACAAAGTACCAGCAGGCGTGGTACAACACTTAGAGGTCCCATAGTGGAAGTGGGATGGGATATCTATGGATTTTGTGATGGGACTTCCATGTACTACACGAGGACATGACTCCATCTGGGTGTTCTTCGACTGACACACCAAGTCGGCCCACTTCTTACCTATTAGAGAGCAGGGCTCAGTGGAGAGCTTGGTATGCCTCTACATTCAGGAGATTATACGGCTTCATGGTGTACTATCATCTATCGTCTCCGATCAAGATGCTGACATAACTTCCCAGTTTTGGAAGGGGTTATAGGAGGCATTTGGGATGCAGTTACATCTGAGCACCACCTTCCACCCACAGAAGGATGGCTGGACAGAGAGAACCATTCAGACACTCGAGAAAATGCTATGTGCATGTGTCCATGAATTTGGTTGCAGTTGGGAGGATCATCTACCCTTGGTGGATTTTGCATAAATCAACAAATACCACTCAACCATCGGGATAGAACTATACGAGGCATTGTATGACCAACCTTGCATATCACCTCTATGCTGGACATACCATGGGGAGTCATCACTCGTATGACCAGAGATTGTCCAGGATGTGACAGAGAAGGTGCAGATCATCCAGGAGCGGATGAGGACTGCTTAGAGCCGATAGAATTCCTACGCTAATAGGAGGCGGAGACCACTAGAGTTCAAGGATGGCGACCATGTTTTCTTACGAGTCTCACCTCGATGTGGATTATGGAGATTTGGTCGGGGTGGCAAGTTATTTTCGCGCTTCATCGGACAATTCCATGTTCTCAGCAGGATAGGTGGGGTGGATTATTGCTTTGCACTTCCACCTCAGTTGCACCGGGTGCACGACATCTTCCACATATCTCAGCTGAGGAGATACGTGCATGACCCGATGCATATCATTGATCACGAGGAGCTGGACATCGATGGAGGCATGACGTTTGTGGAGGTTCTGGTGGAGATCGAGGATCGACAGGAGCAGATCCTACGTGGACGGTCGATTTCTCTGGTGCGCATCCAGTGGAAGAACAGTAACCTCTAGGAGAGAACATGGTAGCAGGAGGCTTAGATGCATGCACATAACCCTAATTTGTTTCCCTAGTTTATGATATTGCTTTACTGGGATGTAAATCCCAGAGGTGGGAGTAATGTAAGCCCGTAAATTTCAAGGAAATTTTTTTCTTAAATTCTATGGGATTTTACGAGTATACAGTTTCTGACGGATCCTGATTCCGTGGCCTGGTGTGCCCGGAATCAATTTCAAAAGTTTAGCTCAGGTGCGTTAAGGGAACGAACGAGCGGGTTTTTCTATCTTTTGAACTGGTGCTCGTAATTGCAATCTGAGGGCACCGATGGAACTGCAATGCTGGTAATTGCTTAAGAGGACCGTTACCGAAGTTGATTCTTCTCGAGAGGAGTTCTTAAAAAAATGTTGATTAAATGAAAAGTAAAATAAAATTGTGTTACGATTTTATTTCTTTTTATAATGTGGTTTTAATATACATTAGGATGTTAGGGTGGGACCCACAGTTTTCTAACTACAGAAGTTATGTTATTTGTCAGGAGGGGCCCACACGAGCCCCAACCATTCACATTCTGTAACCCCTTAACTCTCCTCGTTTAAACATGTTAATCCCAATTTTATTTATGTAACTCTTCCACTTCCAATATAATTTTCCATCATACCTCTTAATTATCTTAAACAACTCAACATTTAATTTATTAAGATGATTTGAATTTTGTAATTTTGAAATGCATGGAAAAATAAAAAAATTAAGAGATTCCTTATTTTATTTTGGTTAGTGTTATTTTGTTGAGAGAATGGGGAGAGAGCTCTTGAGACTTAAAGAACGTCATCTCCTTCATTGATGAACTCCAAGACTCTGACGAAGAACATCGACTCGGTGACCCCATATTCTTCTTCCTTCTACTCCTCCATGGAAATTAAGGAAACAACGACGAGGGAATTCACCAATGACATCACGCTTTGTTCTCACCGTGATAAAAAGATGTGATGCTGTTTCCTCCTCAGACTCTCTCTGTCGGCATCTACGAAACCTCACCATGTGATGCCGTCAACCGCTATGCTGACATTCATCATCGTTTGTTGAGGTAGGGGTTATGTTAAATTTTAATGAATTAAAATTGTGCTTTGTTATGTTGTTAATGTATCTCGTTTAATTTTGCCTCCTGTTATCGTCATAATGGGAGGAGATCAGACCAAGCAAACACGACCAATCCTCCTTCCATTTTTTTGTTGAACAATGATTATGTTCAGGGCAAAGGCGGCGTGGTGTCATTGCACCGCACGGGGAAGAAGAGAACCGCAGTCAGAGTGGGCCGTGATGGGGGTGTGTGGTGCCATCACACCATGCCAGTGAGGTTGAAGGAGGTTGCGGCAAGGAGAGGGGTGTGGCAGTGGTGCGAGGTGTCGTCGGGACATGACAGTCAGACAAGAGCCGCGGCCAAAGGCCAGGGTGGACACCCAAGGGTGGCCTTTTGTGTCGGCCACCTGCGCTCTAGGAGGCGGTACACCCACGGGTCCCACGACATCTCACAACCGGCCCCCCATTAAGGCCAGACATTACCCAAAATAGGGGGGTGTGTAACCACCCGACAGAACCCTAGGGCAGACCAATCGAGTCCTCTGTTTCGGAAACAAGGGGGTGGTGCCCCCCCTTCGCACCTCGCTCGGCCGATAGCCGGGTTGAGGCCGGCTTCCGAGCCGAGCCCCCAGTGCCGGGCCGGCCCTCCAGCACCGGGTAGGGCCACTAGCGTCTGGAAGGGCCGTGCCAGCATAGCCGGTTCATTCCAATTTGGGCTAGGCCCGGCCTCGGGTCGGGTCGACCCTGTGCAGGCTGACCCAAGGGGTATTGGGCCGGGTCGGACCAGGCCCAAACCACCTATTTTCGGACCATGTTCATTAAAACGCCCATATCATGGGCTACGAATCTCCAATAAACACACGGTCAGTTGCATTGGAATTATTGGATCGAGATCGTCGTTTCGGTATATTACACCCGAGGTTTCAGTGAAGTTTGGGTATGACCGGGTTGGTTTGAACCCGAAACCAATCGGGCCCTTGGAACGGAAACACCTTTAACATAATGACCGGACGTCTGAACGAAGTGCCACAATTTAGTTGAATTCCTCTTAGTGATATGGTTCTTTTGGCTTACTCCAATCGAGGTTTGGATGCATCTAGAGTATGGTCGCGTTGTTTTAGCTTAAAAACCAATCGGGCCCCTGGGACGAAAAGGCCAATAACTCTCAGACCAGGCGTCCGAATGACGCGCCGTCTGTCGCGTTGAGTTCCTATTGATGAGAAGAATCTTTTTGATTCATCAACTCTTGACATAATGATAGTTGATGTATCGAACCCTTTGCTCATGGATCGAACCCTCCCGAAATCGAGCGTGCTGTGTGCGGGAATCCTAGAGCTGGCAACGACTGTGACGACGATAGCGACTGTACTTGGATCCTACGTGGTTCCGGTAGCGAGGATGACTATACATGGATCGTCCATGGGTTCTGCAATGAATACGACTGTACTTGGATCCTACGTGGGTTCAGCAGTAATGGTTACTGTACTTGGATCCTACATGGGTTCGGCAGTAACGACTTCTGTTCTTGCATCCTACATGGGTTCGGAAGGGGAAATGATTCAGAGGTTGCATCTTTTATCTCCAAACCTCTTCGTGAGTTGTATACCTGTGTGAGCTAAGTCTTGGCTTTCAATCATTATCATCGATATGATTAACTTGATTTCCAATGTGAACAGGGTTGTTCTTTCTTGTGTGGACTGGGTTGTGCTTGGACTCTTGAGTTGGAGTCGAACTAGAATTTACGACTTAATTATATGTATGGGAATATACCTAAGTAGAGTTGGTTGATACTCCTATTTTATATCTTTCCTTTGTGGTTTATCCTTTGTGGGATCTGGGAGACCTTCAGGGGTCTCGGGGTCCCTACTGAGTATCGTATACTCACCCCTGCACGGGCGATGCCCGCATTACATTGTGTTGGTTGCAGACGATAGACAACGCTGATCATTGATGAGGCTTGTGGAGCAGGAAGGTACATGGAGGTGGACTATCAGGCGGACATACATGGTGCAAATGGATGAATTCAAGGAGCAGCGGAGACCATCTGTACCGACCCTTCATGTTGGGTTTCCGAGGGATGACTTGGTGGTTGCTGCTTTAATTTTCAACTGTTGTACATCCTTTTCTCAGTTGTACTATACTTTCAGTTGAGTTTGTATACTGGCCCATTTACTTTCCAGCAATTTATTTTGTACTCGGTTTACTTTGTGTTTACTTCAGCTTGCATACTCTATGGTGTTTGTTTTTTTATATAAGGTAATGCCTTCCGTTTTTTCGGGATTTACGCCTTTGGTGATAGTCGCCAGCCCCTGGCCTATGGAAGGCGGGAATGGGGTAGTCAGGACAAGGGCCTCGAGGACAGGTCATGACACTCAACATTTCCACCTTATTTATTTTTATATCACTATAAAAATTCTCATAGGACTAATGAAATTGTGCCATTATACAACCTAGTTAATCAACTTAATATTGAAAAACATGCTCAGTCAAATTGGAAACCAAAGTGAGGTGGGATGTATTTTCAGAGTATAGTCTTTGAACAATTTCAATTAATGTAGATAAAACATCAGACAACAGATATATTATCCTTTTTATAACCTCATATATTTTACTTTCATATTATGATACTATTCTTAAAAAATAATTAATTATACATTACTTATTTAGATAACTAATAATTCATTCATTTTACTAAAATCTCATTTATAAATAGACTCCTTTCTATGTGCTCCACATGATATATTATTTCAATTTTAAATGCATTAAAATATCATCTTGATATTTAATTTTTCTATAAAAATGCATAAAAACATTATGGTGTTCAAAATATTTTTTGGAAATAGATGTGTTTTCCAGCTCAAAATATTTTGAAGATATTATACGTAATTCACATTGAAAGACCTATTTTGATTTTATTAAATAAAACATTGATATAATCCCTGAAGAAATAAAAATAAAAAGTTATTTTAAAAAATGGAAACATCCTTCCTCGTTAACGTTTTATGATACCTTACAAAAGGAATTCCACCATCAACAATTTGATGTAATTGAAATTATTTTTCTCTAGAGCCTAGAAACTTTTTTAAATAATTAAATTTATGTTTTCCAAAATAGATCTATATTAGAGAAAGAAAAATCATTCTCACATATTTATTTTATCTTCTTCTTATTGGAATTATTTGAAAATACATTATTAAAAAAATGTTCCAAAACAAGAAAGATTAGAATTTGAGGCAAACAAAATTCAGAACATGGGTAATTTTGTCTCTTCATTCCACTTCTGATGGCTTCAACTGTTGTATTTGAATATTAAATAGTGAGGCAATAATATGGATGGTTTGAGTTATCTTGAGATATTGAAAGGGTTAATGACAGGGATAAGGGTTGGAAGGGGTTTACACTAATAGTCATTTGGGACTATAAAATTGAGATGAAAATTAAAAAAGTGGTTAAATTGTAAAAAAATATTAATCAATTTATATAATCAAATGAAAAAATATTCTTTCAAATAAATGATATTAAAATAATATAGGTATCTATGTAGGATAAAAAATGTTTAATTAATTAACATATACAAAAATAAGATTTTAAATACCATGAATGATGTTAATAAAATAATTCACGAAATTAATTCCTTACATTAAATAATGGAGTGATAAAATATTTACTTGTTCAAGAATAAGAATTAATAAATGTAGAAGAAAAAAGATAGAACATTTAAAACAATTTATATTTTTATATAAGATAACTAGTCCTATATGATTAGAAAAATACACATTTTATTTTAATAGTACTATATCTAAGGAATAATAATTTCAAATAATGAACTACATCCTATTTGGTCAATATTTTTAAAATATTTGTAATAATAATAAATATAAATATAATCAACCTCTATATATAAGTAATGAAAACACATAATGATGTAATATTATATTTTAATGGCACAAAACCTCAAAATATGAAATACATGCCCCCTTTGGGACTAATATGATTTTCGTTCTGGTAGTGTTTGAAACTAAAGAGTTAGTTAACCAAATATTTTTATTTTGGATGGAAATTTCATCTTTAGATTAAAATCATACTTTTTAATAATGAACATGCTTAATACCACAAAAATAATGTTTTATAAGACAATGGACATTAGAATAATTTCCGTTAATACCATAATCAAAACCCTTATTGGTATACATGCTCTTACTTTTAGAACATGGAACAAAATAATTCCAATATGATTTGGGTTTTCATCCATTTCTACTAATACTATGCATGTGTGATTTTTTTATGACAATCTATATTTATTATTTTCTTCTAAAAATTTTAGTTGAACCATTATTCAATATACTACAAATCATATATTTATCTCTGCTAAATTGAATTCCCTCACCGAATCAAGATGGGGTTTCATCTTCTTAAACCAATGATATCTATGTGAGCTTATTGATTATCCCTAACAGTAAATTTTTGCATGGACCTATATAACTATGTAGGAGTATTTGACACCTTGAAACAGGGCTTTTATTGGGCCTTCATGTTCTTTTATAGGTTACTAAAATATCCAATACATAGAACAATATTATGACACTCCATTAAGATTGCGTTTTATTAGTCCAAACAAATAGAATAATTTATGAGATGTTGGTTATTTAATAGTATTCTACATAATTTTTTTAGACAAACTAACTGATGTAGATGATATTCAATAAAGCACATACTAGAAGGATAATATTTTTATTCATTGTTGTAGGTAATATTCTTCATATTTTTCATTCAACTAATGAAAAAAATCATTAATAGAATTAGAGGTAATTCTTAATGGTTGATACTAATTAATGTATCCAATGTTTACCCATAAAATTGATTTGAAAAACTTTAGAAATTTTTGAAAAATTTGTATAACATTAGTAGTATGATGAACAATGAAAAATTAATAAAATCATGTATATATCCAATGGGTATCTATTTATTCAAATAGAGGCATCGTTATTTATTTTTTTATGATACATATTATCATATAATACAAGATCATCCATTTTTACCTAGAAAAATATTTCTCGAAATATATCATGTCAAAATCTAATCATTTTAAACAAAAAACATCATTGAAATTTAAAATTTAAAATTAAAATAAAATAATAAATCCCCATAGAAATAAGAATTATTCAATAAATTGAATATGGCACATAAATCAGTCTTTAATAATATTTTAATAATAACAATAATCAAATGAAACCATTTTAGAAATCTCAAGAGATATCTCAAATTCAAATTTCATAGACAACTGAGTCAAATGTAGGATTTCACTAGGAAGTGATCTCTTCAAATTTATTGTTAACAACATATGGTTTATTTCAAACATAGGGAATGGGAAACAAATTTTATTCCAAAAAAAGATGATGAATGTAATATTTCTTTGCAAAAGTATGGTCATGGTCTTAATGTTCTCATAAAATGTAGGATTATGAACACTGATTCCAGGATCCACTAAAATGTACAAAATATTTTAGAAATAAATGTTTATTTATATTAATAACAAAGTGGATCAAACATGAAGTTAACATAATGAAATATCATTCAAAACACAAATTTGGGTGTTTGTGAGTATAAAAATCAAATATAAATTAATGAAATTAATTTTTCGATATATCACCATCAACAACAATAACAAAAACAATAACAACAACAACAACAACAACAACAATAAATAAAATCCCGGTGATGAAAAATGATGGAGCATTCATATTGAATAAATAAAATTAAATGTATTCTTCAATAGAAAGTTATAAAATATGATGTTAGGCATCCCGCACTGCATTTTATTGATAAAGATGAAAAAATTCACCACACTTGTAGTAAGGAAAAAATGAGTCCCAACCATATGTATATTTATTTGAGAGGCCATACAAAACCATGTTTTCCTTCTATAATTGTTTATTTTTGGTGGATTATAATTAGAATATTGAATCACACACACATCAGTACACTCCTAGATCAAGTGATATCCCACCACACTAGGATTATCAAGATTCCATGAAGCCAAATACATTGTAATGACAAAAATTATAAATATTATTTGAAATAATGATGACCTTGATGAAGTGGATTGAATGCCTAGTGGACCTATATAAATCAATATCCTAATGGACCTTTATTTATCCATATCTATCCACTTTTGATAGGTCACACACCATGAAAACCTTACACCTTTGCCTCTGTGCCTTCCATACACCATGAAAGCTCCACTTCCACACCTGAGATGACCCTACTACATACAACTACACTCTCTATAAACATGATTCATTCCATTATGCATTCATGGGAGAAAACAATGATCCCAAAAAAATAGGGAGTGAAATTAATAAGGAACTAGAGTATGAAACCTTACATTACCAGTGTGGGACTATAGCTGAGTTCCACTCTATTGTTGTTATGTTATCATATTTCAAATACAAATCATAAAATTAATAGTAGTTGTAAAATAATTATTTGTTCTAATGATAATAAGAATATAAATAAACACATAAATAATAAAAATAATCATTTTATTAATTATTTCTTTGTAGATGGGATTAAAAACTACAAACAAACACACCAATGTACTAGTTAGCCAAACCTCATCGATGATGACAAATAAAGAAAAATACCATCTTGGAGTAATTTATTACATTTGAACTGATCCAAATGCCGAAAGATAGATGTTCTGATGTCCTAGGGATAAAATTATATACATGGTACCATGGACCCAATTTTATGATATATATTGTTCTTCTTATAATGATAATAACAATAACAACAACAACAACAATAATACGGAAAATATATGAAATCATTCAAGAAGTCAAATTCCCAATTATTAATGAAAAATAGATTATTATTATATGAAAATGTTATAAAATGTTTATGTAGACACCCCACACTACATTTGATAGAAGAAGAGGCATAAATTTATCACAGACGTGGTGGGACCAAAATAAATCAGAATGATTGGTCACCTTCTATAAGAGGGAATCCACCACCATATTTTCCTCTTAAATATTTTTATTATTGTGGCTATAACATATAGAATACCCCAAAACACACAACTATGGACAATAATATGTGAATTATTCTCCATAACCACTAGTATAATGATGAACACATGAGTCCCATTAAAATTTAACAACCCTGTTGATTTTTTTGGAAGCTCGATAGCCCTGGATATGTAGATAAAAATCATAGGTTCCTAATGGACAATAAATGAAAAAAGTAACTTTATTTATCTATATAGATCCAATTTAGATAGTTTCAATTCCATGAAGTCCCATAAACCCACACCTTCATCATCTATGAACATACACGCTCACACACAATGTTGAGTCCCATCCTGTCACACACTATTGAACCTTCCATGAACTTATTTCATTACTGCATTCTCATGAGGAGGAAAATAGTTACCCATTATAATAATTCATTGTAAAAGGAAGTGGTCACTAGGGTTCTAACCTAAATCCTACAATTGTAGGGGATGTGGATGGGTACCACTCTAATACAACTCTAACATCACAACACAAATAATAATTATAAATTAATAGTGATATTAGTAGCATTAGTAATTATAGTAATAGAAAAAAAACAATAACAATAACAATCATAATATTCATAATCATAATCGTTTTCAATTTAGAGGGATTATAATCTATAAAACGACACACACCCATGTAACTAGTGAGTCAAAACTCGTCACTCCCTTTTAGGAATGGAAAATACCTACTAGGACACTTTTATTATATTTCATTCAATCTGAAGTTGAAATATTTGAGGGATCGATGGACTAGTAAATAAAAGTAAATACAAGTTCCAAAGGACAACATTTTTTGATTTATTATTTTCTTCATATAATAATAATAAAATGTAATTATAATGAAAAAAATGAATAATAATAATTTTCTATAATTTCAAGATGGGTAACAAAGTGAAAATGAAAATAGAATGTCACAATCAATAAGATTATAGAATAGATCTTACCCTAACATAGGATATGACCACATAACACATATCCCTTTCTACAAATTCAAATGCCTTTAAAAGTCCATTTGATTTTCTTTGACTCAATGTCTCCGCTGAGGATAATCTATTTTAGTGGATTTTTTTTTACTATTATTTAATGTTTCCTTCTTTAGGGACCCATATTCTCCAATGTTCATGTGGAGGATCCATGCCCCCAATGAAATAATCAATTTGTATTATGCCTCATTTTATAGGGACAATAAAAACATGCACCAAAATAACATCAAATATTATTACTGTTGTTTTTTTAGAAGTAATTACCACTCCCCCAACCCACATAAATCTATGCAGTATTTCTCTTTCATGTAGCAACAAGTTCCATCCAGAATTCATGGGATAAATAATTCCTCAAACTTGAGGTTTTAATGTTTTGATCCCTCATTCTCTAGGATGAAATGATACCACTTAGTGGCCACCTATCTACAAACTAGTAATAATAATGATGATGATAATAATAATAATAATAATAATATATAATATAATATATAATATATAGTTATAGTTATATGGGATTATAATAAACCATAATAATTACATCCCTTGGAACACTAATGGTTCAAGCGTCATCCCACCCCACAAATAATTATAGGCACCTACTAAACGAATTTTATTAAAATAACTTTTTTTATGATATAATGGCTTAAAGGCTGTTACATAGTCATATACACCTAAGTGAGATGTTTCCATCAATAAATTTCTCCAGTGTTGTGCCATATTACCAACTATCAGTAGTCATTAAATAATTATCCAAGTATGAATATAGCATCACCCTCTATCATGAAATATTGCATCATGTTGGAATAATGGACTATATAGATTAATCCCTCCATCCATAGATTTAGAGGATGATTTTATGTTAGGTAATAACATGCCCATTTTCTTTTTGAGTCACTCACCCTATAATTCCTTGTGAAAATCCTCTCATTGTGTCACCTGCTTGTTGCTCTATATCCATATATCAGTCCCATGTGTAAATAGTGAAGGGGAAGGGAACCTCTAAATACCACATTGTTGGCCCATGGGGATAGTATATAGGGTTATAATCATCATAAAACACATCAATCCTAATGATCCCACCCACGTAACAGTGCATTCAAGAAGCCATCTTATAGTACCTTTCTATTTTACCAAGCCATTAAACGAGTCCCTATCTTGTCTCTTGTTTCCCACTAGTGATCACATAGGGTAAATATTACCCAAGATACTTTAATTAATGATAGATCAAAAACCCTATGGATTAAATTCCTTTGATGGATTGAGGAAATTTGTCCCATAACCCTAAATAATAATAATAATAATAATAATAATTTTTATTCGTATTACTGATGAAAAAGATAATTTTAATTATTTTTATGATGATGATGATAATAATGATGACATAAATAATGATGATAATGTCAATGCTAATAATAATAATTAAAATGGTAAGAAAAATAATTATGATACTATTGATAATAATAATAATGATGATGGTGGTGGTGGTGATGATGATGATGATGATGATGATGATCATAATAACAAAAACAATGATAATAATCCAGAAAAGATAAGATCATCAGTTTAGAGACCCGTAATTATAGTATATTTATTAAATGATGAAAAATGATAAAAATGATATAGAATGTGATGAAACAACTACCACATTAGATACGATAGATAAAAAATTCCCCCCAGAAACCATATTACGTAAACATTGAACTTATCTTTTCTTCGTTCTACCTATAAAACCATTATAATAATGGTTACCTCTCCAAAATGGGTATAGACCTATCCTCTATACCATGACTATGTTATATTACTTTTTGTCATCATATGATGAATAACTATCCATAGAAAGAACCTATTTACTATCATCCTTCCCATTTACAAATAGTTTCTTTTGATCTTTAACATCCGAAGGACACAAAATGGTATCAATCAAAATTGGGGTTTGATGATCCTTATATCCAAAAAATATAGTAAAAACATTAAAATAATATTTATTAACTGATAAATGATTCATCATTTTTGTATTTTATTCCCATGATTTCAATTAGGATCATTTGTCAACATGTTCATCAAATGCATCTTTAGAAATAATACCCCAATACTGACATGAAATAATACATTCTAAAGTAATCTAATTATTAATAATTCCAATATTATTCATAAAAGGAAATAAATTTCCCACTACTGTATGCTTTAAAATAATTATAGTGGTTGAAAATTAATCCATCATAATTATATCAAAAAATAAGGATAGTAGAGAATCTTTGTTAGAATTATTATATTTATCCTTACAAAAAATCTAATTTGAAAGGAACCACAACCTATTTTGTGGTTGAAGATTACCCATTTCAATGATTTATAATGAAAAATAAACCTTAAAGACTATATATTTTTTGAATAATGGTTCAATTACTTATACGCCTAACTCATTATAATGAAATTTGGACTATAATTGAGTTTATATAATTACATGTATCGGAAGAAGCACATCCACAACTCAAGTTTTTCATTAAATAATAAAAATTTAATGTTATAGTATGATATGAAGAATGAATAACACTTTATTGATCGTTTGGTTTATCCAATCCTTGAGCAAGGAAAATTTCACCAAATTTTTATAACTTCAAAAGTGCACAAACATTGTTTTTGAAGATAAAACAATAAGAGATTTAACAAAAGTATCAAAACCAAATATTATCTAATTATATATAGGTGTTACTCTATCCTATATATAATTAATATTAGTTTTATTAATTTGTATAATAATAAAATTATGAACTGGAAGAATCGGGGGAGTAAACTTCTCCTTATAGAAAAATTCATGTTTTTTGAAAATTTGATCACTTTAATGAGATGAATAACTCTAAATGGGAATCAAATGAATATGATAAAAGGTTCCCATAGTGTAATGGTACGTTTTACCATTCCCATTATTAGAATCCTTGTAAAAAATTTATTATAGATCATAATGTTCCACACTTAAATCCATGTCTTCTAAATATACATAAATCTATTATATTTCCATGATATTATGAGGGTCCACTTAATTAATAATATTCAAGTATTATGGAAAAAAATTTAATCATATAGTGATATATTTTATGTATTGTCTAGGATATTAAAATACACATTATATTTGGAAGATCCTACAACCACAAATTTAAAATATTAAATCTTAATATCATTAATAGTATGACACTACCAAGACCTCTATGTGTTCTATCCACACCAACTGACTAATATAAATCCATTTCATGAGATATTCATGTGTCCAATTTATTTTTTTTATATTACAGAAATAAAAAATCGTTAACATATAAAAGTTATCCATCCATAGTAATAAAAAATCACAAAATTTATAAAAATAAGAATATTTTCCTACATTGAAAGAAAATTTAATGTTTTGATTCTTATGAACAAGTATAATTGTGTCAATCAAAGGGGAAATATACTTATTTTCCACAATAATTCATTAAAATTATCCAAACCTAGATCTATTAACCTTATAATAAAATTTTATACAAATACAAACTGTCACAAAAAGATCCCAAAAAAATTGTGATTTTAGAAAAATCATTTCATTTAGAATTTGAAATTCCAATGTTTTGAAATATTGATCTTTCAAAACACTAAATTGAAAAATGGATGAAATTCTTGGATTGTAAATTTTTTGGATTATTTAAAATGATGTTTAAGTCATATACATTATCATTATGGTTGAATATGGGAAATTAACGTAATAAAATTCTTTACTTAGTGATGAGATAAACCAATTACTAAATCCCTAAATTTTAAGAAAATGAATTTTTTATCATAAAAACTCCATGGAATATCTTTAATTTTGTAATCCATTGATATAATGATCATATAATTAAAATCATTGATATGTTCTTTGAGAAAAAATAGATTTCCATCTTTAATTAAAAATAAACCATTTCTTGTAATGTAATAAGAGAATGAAGAACCAACATTCCTAACATCTAAAATTGTCATGTAAGATGGATCATACCTCTTACTAAAGGGCAGATAGATTTTAGATTCTTTCCATCCCATGGAAAAACAACACGTGAACTTCAATGTCCAAAAATTGCCAAAATGTTTACAAAAAAAACCCATTACACATAAATTCAACAATATACATCCATCAAATGATGATTTCCATGAGATATAAGGTTCAATTAATAAATAATGACATTATAATTTAAGGTTTGGTGTGGAATCTCTATTTGAATTGGATTCCAAGAAATTCCATCCAAATTGATAATGATGATGATTACAAAAAAGATGGTGATAATGGTGTTAAAAAACAAAAACAACAAAGAAAACAACCACAATAATTACAACAATGATGACAATGATAATAATAATAATGCATTTAATAATAATAATAATAATTATAGTGATGATTATTATTTATTGTTGATAATATTATAAAAATAAAACATGGGCACACCCAACTATAACCAGGGTCCAAGCCTCATTCTTCACCATAAAGATTGGCATTCTGCTATGTGTTTTTTAATAATAAATAACATGAATTAAAATTATTTGATAACTAAATGGCTAGTTAATACATGAATTAAAATAATGATAGCCCAAATTCCATGGATGTCATGCATGTCCAAATCATTTATTCCATTGAAATTATGAAATTCACTATTTCCCTAAATGATGAGTGACTTGTTCCCATAATAATAACTCCACCACTTCACACTATCACACATCATCATACTTCTCATCCACTCTCAATTTATACATATGTTCTTCCACCAACATACTCTCACTACAATGAGTATTTTACTCAATGATAGAATCCAAAAATATTTTTTGTACTAGAAAACCCACTACCAACATGTAATCTTTTTTCATCGGAAAAATCCATACCCCAACAATATTTTTGGAGGTGTGAAAATGGACGGGGTTTGAGGTTGAATACCCAATCCGTCTCCCATGTGTAGTTAGGGGAATGTGTAGGTCACAAAATGAAATACTCACCATTGGAATAATAGTGATTACTATGAAAATAATGAAAATAATAATTATGGATAGAATAGTGATGATGAATATGATGGTAGTGGTGGTGGTGTTTTTTATATTGTTTTTGGGGGTATTGTTGGTTATGTTTTTATTGATGATGATTGTAATCATGATACTGATAGTGATGATGATAAGGACGGTGATGGTGATAAATATAGGGATTGGGATTATGATGTTTATTATCATGATGATGATGATCCAAAATGAACCAAACCATGGTTTTGAGAACCAAAACCTATGTTATTGTGATGTTTATTATGAAAAATGGACAGTGAAAAAAATAGGGGTGTTTAAGAAATACCACCAAAGGATAACAAGAATTTTTAACATAAAAATAGTAATTAAAAAAATTTATATAAAAATCATGTTATATATGATTCTCACAAACAAATTCTTAAATTATAGACAATCATTTATCCATCAGGTCAACAATATCTCCTCATATAATTAAGACCACAAAAAGTGACACATTTTCAAAACAACATGGATTTAAGACCTTATAAGAGGATCCTTTAAGTATCCCATTGATAATATATTTACAATCCCCAAGGGAATAAAATCATCAATACCATGGAATGTATAGTCATGTAATCATAATAAACACCTACTTCAAAATATCCACCAATATTAATTACATAGAAAAATAGAGTGATTTTGTATAGATTGGGACCTTGAAATCAATTTCAGTTTTACCCTTAGCATAATCTTATATTTTTTAAATAAATTTACTCCTAATCAAATTGTAGAGGTCAATAATAATAAAACAATCGTTGTTCTTCATGAATATTCTTATGTATATTTCGTTAATTGATTGAAATCTATCTTCATTATGCTTTAATTAAACCTTTAGATCTCTCTTGTTCCTTTTTGTTTTTCCCTATAAAAACCATTTGAATAAAATATACCACCTACGTTATATATTCTTGTGACCATTTTCTTATTTTGAGACATTTCACATAGATTATATAGTGTTCCGCGATAGAGAGGCTGATATATTTTTTTCCATTTTTTATTATGTCATAGATTACATTGATCATTATTTAATGATTTTAGAACCTCATTATCATACATATTCATCCATAATATAGGTTTGTAATTGAGATCTAATTCATTTATCACTACATTTTATACTACCAATATGACATATTTTGTACCACTTTTTTGTAATAGTAATAAGAATATGTTTTTCTAATTCATTATTTATTATAGGAATCTTCTATCAATGTGAAATAAAGCTATCAATATTGAGAAATTTTTTTACATCCACTAGATAATATACCTTGATATCCAAGTTCATTTTCTATGAGATATTTACCTTATTGGTTTTATCCAAGTATGCATTAACACATACGGAAGATTAAAATTCCATAGTAGTTGCCATAGTATTTGTCTGTGATTTCTATACATGGACGTCATTAGAAGAAGGATCTCTAGAATAATCAAATTTAGATTAATATCCCATTAAATATGATAAAAATTATATGTTCTAATGAGATGATAGATTATTTTTCTATCATTTCTCCATCATTCCAAAATACCAAAGATCGAAACCCTCGTATTCATTTCTAGTTTGAGTATTAAAATAACTTAATGGACTTTGACGGTCTTTGATACAGATCTTGAATCAATGTCCTATATCTCACTCATCACTATGTTGTTTTTATGATTTCCTATTTTTTTTTAAAAATTCACCTTGACCTTATTAATTTTTTTAATAATTATATAAGGGGAATGAGATCCCACTCCAAAAGGATATTTTCCATTGTTAAATAATGAGTGTATATAATAAAAGGATCATATTATTGAGGATTATTTTTAGTGAAAGAAATAAATTTAGATTCATATTCTATGTAGGGATATATTTGAATATATATTTTAATTTCTAGACGATTAATACTATGAGAAAGGGCTGTTACCTTAGCTCCATCATAGCACTACAAATTCCATTCCATATCATGTTTAAGGAATGTTTTTTAAATATCAGTTCTCTAGGAATCATCAACCAAATGACATTTTAAATGAGGGCATCAAATTTTACTCTTTTACCATCCATTTTTACCTTATGAGAAATAAAATCACCTCATTTATTCAATTGTATTATTTCCATATCTGAGTCATGTTGATCATCACAACAATTCACCAAACATGGTCCATTAAACTAATCCATGACTCTAAAAACATCAAAAATAATAAAATTTATTCTACATTAATTATAATTTTCTACTTTTAACCTTCCTTTTAATATAACAATCATATTTTTAATAGATCAATAATTTTTCCTCCATTAGTAAAACCATTGAAAAAAATATAGGACTTCTCACACTAAACCACCAAATAAATGAGATGGGAATCAATATTTATAATAATTATACTAATTAATGAAGTAAAAAGGTCAACTTATTGTAAATGATAACACAATTGTGTTAATATTTTTTTTATATTGTTTTCAATCTTAATCATGATAGAAAAATTAAATTTAATGTCTTATAAGATTTTGGAAACAAAAAAATAATGACTATGTTGTCATATACCAACACAAACGTGGGTGAACTAATTTATCACATTTAAGGGGTAAAATAGTGGATCAAAATATTGAATTTTAGATATTATGGGGTAATTTATTTATACAAATCCATTTAACTTTTTAGGTATATGATAAAAAAATTCAATATAAAGATGTCATTTTCTAAAACATTTTTACCACGTTTTAAGGGAGAATCAATTTTAAATCTTGTTTTGACATATTTATAAAACTTATTTAAAAAAAATTCATTTTTTTATGTGTAATATAAAGTCCTAGAATTTTTGTAATTTTTTTTAATTATATGGAATTATTTCGAGATGGAGATATTCAAAGGCATGTGATTATGATGCCCAGGGAGCCTAGAAAAAAAAATTTAAATTTTCATAAGGTATGTTTTGTAAACGTGTGAGAGTAATTTTCTATCTTTTGAACCAGTGCTCAGATCAAAAATATGAGGACCCCATTGAACATATAACATCGTGATTCACCTAGAAATGAATTAACTTAGGCCGGTAAGGGAAATGAAAAAAGATATTTTTCAGACATTTTGAAAAAAATAATAAAATAAGTAAAAAAATTATTTTATATTTTTTCTCATCTTTTGAGTGGAGGATGAAGACATTGCGGTTCGACAACGAAGTGGAAATGCAATATATTAATGAGGATCATTAATATCCTGTATCACGCAGCATAATGATGAAATAAAAGAATCCTAATAGTGATGCACTTTCATAAATTGATTAGAGTAATGACGTGAGGTCTGAATGTTACTAAAATGTTGTCGCATGATTCCTTTAATTATTTGGCATGTTGGAGATAACAGAATTAAACCTTGGCAACACTCTGTGGAATCCCCAATGAAATTCATCTCCAACGAAGAATGACGAAGAATGAAAATGATACTTTATCATCTTCGACACACTCTTGAAGAATGAATCTGGATGTGGCGACGTCGATGCCTTGAATTTTGAAGAACGTGTGTTGTGGCATTGACCATAAAAGTGGTAGGGGATTTATTTTTATTTAAATGTTCTTCCCCACCATTATAATTTCTGAAACAATGAATACATATCAAACCATGAACAAGTTGATCCTTGATTCATGCATTTATGCAGGAGGTTGAATTTTCATTGGGATTTGTTATCCGGTATTCAAACCTTACATGAATTTATTGAACATCAATCCCCAAACCTACCCCTTGATTTAATCCTCTAATGTGGAGGGATTAGGCGAACATGAAAAAGGCTCGAGCACCTCCGCTCGTGCGTTCTTAGTGGTAGAATACTCAATGTGGCGACAATTTGATTATGGTGCATAAGCAGGGAATATGACAACTCGAGAGGCCCATAGGCTTTCAAGGATCAGAAAATGGACCACCATAGAAACTATGATGTCCTATGAAAGGTACCACTGGAATGAAACCCCTAGAGCAGCACACCCAATGTGGAATTGCTGGTGCAACGGAACCGATCCCATCCCACACTAGCCGTGTGAATGGGGCAGCGCCACCTAATGTCACTACAACAGTAGAGGCGGCCAGCCCTATCCGGCTACACTGGAGGGTGGCAGCGTGCCTAAAGGCATGCTGTGGTGGTAGCAGTCCACGATCCATCAACCACGGCAGCGGGAGTCGTGGCCATAGGTAGGAGTTGTTGTGCCAGGTGGGATTCATGGCGTTATAAGGGTGTTTCATGAAGATGGTGGCTCATGACCAATTCACCAAATTCGACTGGCTGAGCTGCGGTTCATCAACTATATCTAGAGGAGGAGGCCCTATGGCATCCCACATGGCAGAGGAGACTGGATGCAGTCAATTTCCACATCCCGGCCATGCGGACCCACCAGCTACACTACGCGACTGGTCAACGAGAAGGAAAACTGCTCCCCTAACCTACTGTTCCATGCTCGCAACACAGCGGGATAGACTAACCTTTTTTGGGACAAGCCGGAGTAGACCGGGTCACCAGGCGTTCTGGTGGGTTGGACCCATGTCCATATCAGGCTTGATCAAGTGAATATTATAGGGCCTAGCCCACTAGCCTGGACAGAGAAGACCGACCCAGACCCACACCAGGTCAGGTCGATTTCGTGCAATTAAAATTTTTTATGAAGGACCCCTCAGGCCGATTTGGTGGGCTCAATCCAACTAGTTGGGACTCGGCCATGTTATAATCGGTCCCCTGTTTACTAAAATTCCAGTATCTTGCAATCCTCGTGTCCAATTAACTATCTTTTGGAGGATTTAGGACTCCGTTGACAAGTAGGATCTTTTGGTATGAATTATAGTGACATTAATTGACGTTGAGATGAAACTAATTTCATAAAAATGGTTCTACCTAGAATTCAAAATACAGAACCCTACGGTTTGACGAGACATGATGAATGCTCAACGACATCCTAGTGGGAAGCAGCTCTGTGTGACTCAACAGGCACATGGTGGGGAGTGGCTCTGTGTAACCTAGAGGACCCATGATACTCAACAGGAGAAGAACCTCAGTTTGGGTAAGGTGGGAAGTGGAACATTATGACCTAATAGGACCATGGTGGGGAGCGACATTGTATGAACCAAAATACCCACGGTACTCATCAGGGTTGAGTACAACAATAGTTCAAGGATAATAGGAAGAGGCTTTATGTGATGGGACTGGACCACTATACTCAATAGAGAAGGATTTCTCCCACACCCTATAAGTTTAATGATATGACTTATGATGAAACTTTATATAACCTAAATGTATACTTGGGGTGAGGTGTCTTGTTATTTGAGCTTTAACTTGAGGATTACTGTGTGGTCTGTCCTTTTTTGTTTTGGGGTCTCTTCTGAGTTTCTGGTTACTCAACCTTGAACGAGCCCCACCCTTGCATCTCATGTTCCTTGCAGACAATCGACGCTTCAATAGAGATCGTGGTGGACTGGGACCCTGTGGAACCCGGCGAGACAAGAAATATCGACGCATCGATGGTGGAAAAGGTGGAATCAGACCAGGTGGGGCCTAGTAGGACCAAACGAACAATACATACTTCATTGGCTTCTAGTAGCTTCACTACTCTTATGATATGGTGGGTATTTCTGTAGATGTCCATCAGATCTCCTTTTTGTACATTTCTATTTCGGTTCTTTTTATCAGGTTTGTATTCTAGCACACATACTTTTTGTTGTATTTTGTACCCTGTCCTATTTTCGTAAAACAAATTTCTCCTTTCAGTTTGTTGGGATGTGGTTAAGCATGTGTGTGCATACAGGAACATAGGAAAATTCCTCCCACATTCATGTTAACACATTCAGTGCTTGTCTCTAGCACCTGTCCTTCAAGAGGTGGTCTTGGGGTAGTCACGACATGGACCCCGAGGGGCAGGTTGTGAAAAAGTGGTATCATAGGGTAGTCGGTTCCCCCTCATAGACTAGGAGTCTATGTTTTGTTTTGTGGAATCAATTTTAAGTGTTCCGAGTTCAATTTTCAGTTTTGGAGTGTGCAGTGTTGGTGCGGCATCCAACGTACCATACACAAGGAACTTGAATTATACATTTTGGAAAAATCCAAGAAATCATCGTTTACATAAGAGTATCGTTATGTTATTTTGAATAAACATAATCTCACCCGGCATTACCTTATAATCATGGTACATCTTGAATATTTTTGGATTCCTCCTCATGGACGACAAACTAGGATCCCAATACAAGGTCGCGAGGAATACCCACATAGAAATGAGGCATATGTTTAGGGACTACTTCTAGAGATGGCCCCCCGTGGTGGTGCACTAGTGCAACCAACACCCGATGGTCAGCATCTTCTGCAGGTAGTTCCGGTAGAAGAATTTCATAGGCATGGTTCCCTACATGAGTTTTAGAAACAGAATCCTCCCCGGTTCTAGGGAGAGATTGATCCTTAGGTCACCAAGGACTGGATGGTGGTTGTTACCCTGGTCTTCCACTAAGTGAGGGAACCATCTAACTAGATGATGATCTTGGCAGCAAGCCTTCTACAAGGCTCTGTAGGGAGTTGGTGGAGGTTGACCACCCCGACGCACGATGAGGCAAACCATATACCTAGGCAGAATTTGAGTGGATTTTTTAGGAGGATTTTTTCTCTGCGACCTTCAGCTCCATTCACATTTAGAAGCTAATTCACCTTCTCTAGGGCAGTATGATAGTCATTGACTACTTAACGAGGTTCACTGAGAAATCACTCTACTACCCCGACATGGTTCCAGATCCATTATTCTAGGCTCGAGCCATTGAGAAGGGACTTAAGATAGAGATAAGGGCAACAATGTTGTCTAAATACATCCCTACCTATGATTGGGTACTGGAGTGATCCCTTATTGGGTAGTGCTTCTTGGTGGAGTAGGTGAAGAAATATATAGCCACCAGCAGATCCCATATAGTGGAGTCTTCAACATGTAGTAGACACAGGGGCCCTAGATGGCTTTGTCTTTCAGATGCTGACACCAGGACTCAGGGTCGGTAGTGCGGGGCTCCCAGTCCAGGGGGAGTCCGCAGGGATCCATGCAATGCTTCGTGTGTGGCGGGAAGGGACACATGGAATGTGAATGCCTGACCCACTATACAGATGACCATCAGATGGTCAAGGGGCCATCAAGGTAGCCAAATTGGTTTGAGTGAGGAGTTTTGCAGGGAAAAAGGCATGTTATGTGAGCTAGCCAAGCGCCTGACAGTTGGGAATGGTTAGAGTTTCTACTACCACCACCCCCATGTGGTCCACCACGACCTTAGGGATCGGGCTAGTAGGGGTGAGCTATGCTCTAGGAAGTAGAGTCTTAAGACCGTGGCACTCCAGATATGATATGAGGTACAATCTGTGTATTCTCCACCATTGCTATAATTCTTATATACATAAGTGATTGTCACACATTCCTTTTATGGATCTCTTTCAGAGATCAATGATTCTGGTGGATATGTTGGCTCGATCCTTATGGAAAGATACCCCTACAAGAGATGATCTGACTAGTGACAGTTGTGTGGTATTACTCTATGAAGGTGAGAACATTTGTTGGGATCTCAATGTAGCAGCGTCAAGGCCTTATGATGTCTTATTTGGTATGGAATAGTTATCTATAGACCATCCTCAAATCAATTTTTTTAGGAATACATTGTGGTTTTTTCACGAATATGGGACCATGGTTTACTTCATTGACGAGAAGGAAACCTTGAAGCGCATGATATAATTTCTTATAGGAGGTCGCAGCCGATCACTCACCAGTTGGCTAGCCTCACCCTCAGTGTAGTGGATGATAGGACTCTGAGATTTCTTATAGTGGTTGATGAGTATGCGGATGTTTTTCTTGAGGATGTTCCGGGACTACCTCCTCATAGGGAGATATACATTTTCATTGACCTATACCCCTAGATGACACCGATTTCTTCACAAGAATATCAGAAGGCTCCCATAGAGTTTTGCAAGAAAAGGGTATAACTAGTGGACTTTTAGGAGAAGGGGTTCGTAAGGCCCAACGTTTCACAATGGGATACCCCTGTACGTTTTTCCGTGAAATCATTCAACAGTATGAGGTTATGTGTGGACATCCAATGCCCAAATCAGGTGATCTTTAAGAAAAAGTATCCATTTCCATGAATTGATGACATCTCCAAACAACTGTTGAGAGGAAAGTGGTTCTCAAAGATATACATTTGATTAGGCTATCATGATCTTCTGTTGTGGGATTAGGATGTACCAAAGACAACCTTCATGTGCCGGTATGACCACTATGATATATGGTGATTCATTTTGATGTGACCAAATCCAATGTAGTGTTTATGGGCCTGATGAACAAGATCTCCCATCCTTACCTTGACAAGTTCATTGTGGTCTTTATTGATGAAATCCTGGTGTTCTCAGTGTCCGAGGAGAAACACGCTACACACCATTGTATAGTCTTAGATACACTATGATAGAACTAACATTATGTTAAGCTCTCAAATATATAGTTCTGGATTATTGAGGTCCAATTTCTATGAAACATCATCTTAGTGGTTGGAGTGGTGCTAGATCCAGCAAAGATAGAGGCAGTTCTTTCTTGAGAGCCACATAGGAGAGTGATTGAGGTGTGGAGTTTGTTAGGGCTGGCTGGTTTCTATCGAAGGATTGTACCTGAATTTTCTAGAGTTTAATCACCATTATCGGTTTTGAGATAAAAGGGATAACCCTTCATATGGATGGGGAAATATCATTATAGTTTCTATAAACTGAGGTGGAGAGTTAATAGTTCCCCCATAATGATACTACCAATGGAGGGAGTTGGGTATGTATTTTTATGTGACACATCAGGGACCGGACTGGGTTGTGTCCTAATGTATGATAGAGTGTTGACCGACTATGGATCATGATAGTTGATCCAATATAAGTATAACTAGGCGACCCATGACCTGGACTTAGCAGTAGTGGTATTTTCCTAGAAGATATGGCGACACTGCGTGATGGGTGAATGGTTTATCATCTACTCCGACCACAATAGTCTAACGTATCTCTTCCCACAGTAAGACCTGAACTTGAGATAGCAATAATGGCTTGAGTTCCTCCATGACTATGACATTGAGATATTATATACTCCTATAAAGGGGATTTTGGGGTCGGACACACTCAATATGAACACTAGTTTGCAGCTGTTTAGTGAGGCAACATTGAAATTTTCCATGATGAAGATATCCTTTATGTTAGTGATGGAGGAGATTACCTTCACTTTATTACTATTACTCCCCCACTCCTACAATGATTCAAGGATGCACAACCAATTAAAGTTTAATGTGAGACCCGAAGTGCATAGTTATCAATTAGATGGGATCCTGAAGGATTTTTGATAGGTGAGGAAAAAACCATCCTTTTAAGAGGACACAGTGTAGTACCAAAGTTGTTATAGGAGGAGGTGTTGAGGGGGTTCTATACATCCCCTTTGGTGGTACATACTAGAGTGGAGAGGATATACCCGAACCTTTGACGTGAGTACTAGTGTCCAGGTATGAAGAATGCGATGGATGAGTTCATTTCACAGTGCCTCGCCAGTCAACAAGTGAAGGCTTAGTTTTAGGATCCAAAAGGCCTGGACCAATCACTCAAGGTATCAATGTGGAAATTTGTTGGTATCTCAATGTAATTTGTGATGGGGTTACCACATACATTAATAGGCCATGATACTATTTTGGTGATTGCTGACCGACTCATCATTTTGGCTAACATACTACCCATCTTGGAGTAGCAACTGGTAGAGAGAATGTGATGTCCCTACATCCAGGAGATAGTGCAGCTCCATGGGGTGCCTTCAAAAATCATCTCATACTATGATGCATGCTTTACATCTCAGTTGTGGAAGATATTTAAAGTGTTGTTCAGGACTCACCTACATTTGAGCACAACGTTTCATCCCCATATGGATGGTTAGACGGAGAAGACCATACAAACCATGGAGGACATGAAATATGCTTGCATCCAATACATTGGTCATAGTTTGTAGGACCACCTAAAATGGATGAGTTTTTATACAACAATACCTATCACTATACCATTGGCAGTGATCTGTTGGAGGCCTTGTACAAGTAGCATTCAAGATCACCCACATTCTAGAAATATCCAAGGGAGTCATCACTTTTGGGTATGGAGTAGGTATGAGATATCACTAAGAATATGAATATCATCTAGAAGATGATGGGGACTACACAGAGCATGCATAAGTCTTATGCTGACAGGATATGGAGACCCTTGGAGTTTGAGAAGGGATACCACATGTTCCTTTTTTTATCACACCAACAAGGGTTACATAGATATGGTCGGGGTGGAAATATATCTCCAAGGTTCATTGGACCTTTTCATATCCTTAGTAGAGTTGATGAGGAGGTGTACCACCTATATCATCCCCCATAGATTCACCGAGTGCATGATTTTTTCCCCGTGATGCCACTGAGGAGATAAGTTCATGCTCCATCGCTCATCATCGACTAGGGAATGTTGGACATTGATGATGGGGTGATGTTTGTAGAGTTCTCAATGGAGATATAGGATCAACATGTGCAGGTACTACGTGGGGGGTAGATTCCACTAGTGCATGTTCGTTTGTAGCATGGGAATCAGTAGGATAGAACTTGGGAGGATGAGGCTTAGATTCCTATTGAGTATCCCTATATTATTTTTTATTTTTTTATGGATTTAGGGGATGTTATTCCCTAATGTGGGGTGAATATAAAGACTCAAAATTTCATTATAATCTTTTTTAAATATATGAAATTATTTAGGGACCCTGAAATTTGACAACAAATAATTGTGAGGCCCAGAGAGCCCGAAATTATATTTTGACATTTTATTAAGGTAACATCAATAAAATTGCAAGCATGATTTTCTATATTTTGAACCGGTTATTGTATATAAAATATGAGGGAACTGTTGAGCTCAGAACGTATGGATTTCCCTAGAAATGAATTAACTTCGGCCAAAAAGGACCGAGCAGAAAAGTTATTTTTCAAAAATTATGATAGAAATAATAAAATAACATAAAAAGTTTTTTTATATTCTTTCACATCCGTTTAGCGGCGAACGGTGACACTGTGGTGCAATGAAGAAGCGGCGAGGAGACGTATTACTATGTCTCATTAATGCCACATATCACACAGTGTAATGATGCAATAATCGAAGCATAACAATAATTTTGTTTCTTAAATGAATCAGTGTAACGACGTGACATGACTATGTAACTGAAATGTTGTGACGTGTTTCATTTAATAATTTTTCAAATTGGAGATGACATAATTAAACCTTGGCGACTTCCAGAAAAATCACCAACAAAATTCCTCTCCAATGAAGAATGAAGATGAATGTATGTGGGACTTCATATTCTTCAAAACACCCATGAATAATGGAGTTGGAAGTGACGACATAAATTCCTTAAACATTCAAGGATGAGCACATCGGTATAAAACATAATAAAGGTAGAGGTATTATTTTTATTTCAATGTTCTTCCACACCTTTCTTTTTTCTGAGACGATGAATGTGGATCAACCCATGATCAAGTTGATCCTCGATTTGTGTATTTATGTGGGTGGGTGACTTTTTTGGGTTTTATTATTCTCAAGTAAAAACATGCATGAAATGATTGAACTTCAATCCTCGATCCCCCACCATGTATTAAAAATTTAATGTGGAGGGCCCAGTATCACACGAATAATGGCAGTGTACCTCTACTTGTGTGTTCTCAATGGACACATTCTCGAAGTGATAGAAATTCGATTCTGAAGCCTGGATAGGGATGGTGGCGACCAGAGAGGCCCATAGGCCTAGAATGATCATAAAATAGACCACCAGAGAAACTTGGGTGGGAAATGGAAGGTGTCGTAGGCAGGGAACCAATCACTCGAAAGCACCAGTGGTCGGTAGTGGCAGCACCCACTATTAGAGTCGGTGATAAGTGGACACTACCAACCAACCACAATAGTGGGAGTGATGATTCTATGTGGATTCCACTTGAAAAGGGTAACCTACATCATGGCCACTCGGTTCAACTGGAAGAGCCATGGTCTGACGACCGCGGCTGGGGGAGGAGGCCCTATTTAATTCCATGGGGTAGATGAGCCTTGATGTGGTTGGTTTCCGCATCGTAGTTAGGTGCTCCCATAGTCTGCAATGTGTGGCCGCTCTATAGTCTAGAAGGCCATGGCCATCAGGTCAGACCCATATAGGAATGTCGATCCAGCACCCTTCAGGCCATGCCAGACTAAACTGTGTCACCAGGTAACCCAATGGGTAGGACCCTGAGCCAAACTAGGTCAGCTCCAGTGAGGCTTATTGGGCCAGGCCCACCTTCGAGGCCATACCAGACTGACCCCAACCTGGATCAGAACAGGTTGGGTCCATCCAATTAAACCAGAGTCTGAGGGACCCCCGGGCCAGGTTGCTCTGGTCGGTCTGACCCGGATGGACCGAGCCATGTCGCAACCAACCCCCTATTTATTAAAACAACCGTATCTTGCAAAATAAACGTCCAATTGACAAGATTCTGGCAGAGTTGGGACCCTTATGATGAGGATGATAGTTTAGAATTCTTTATGGTGACTTTCATGGAAGTCGATATATGAACAATGTTATGGGGTGTAGTTCTCTCAAGCGTGCAACATACAGAACCCTACAGTTGGATGAGACCTGATGACTACTTGACGAAGACCCCATGGTAAGTGGATATATATGTCATGGAATTCCCATGGTGGGGAGTGGCTATGTGTTACATGGTAGAACAACTATAATCAATAGGGGGAGTACCTTAGTTCATCCATGGTGGAAAGAATCTATGTGTGACACGACATGCCCCTGGTGGGGAGCGTCTCTATGTGTCCCAACATTCCCACTGTAAAAATATGGGATTATTACCCCATTAGTCCACGTTTAGTGGAATGTGGCTCTATGTTACATGTTAGGACCAATGTACTCAATATAGGCGATGTTCTCTAGTAGTCATGGAGTTCGATGATATGACTGATGATGCTACTATCACTTCCCTAAATGTATTCAAGGTGTGAGTTTTCTTTTGCATCATGCCTTACCATGAGGATTTATTAGTGGTCTTTCATTTTTGGGGCTCCTGATTGAGTTTTATGTTACTCAACCCTACATGAGAACCACCCTCGTGTGTCGTGTCCTATACATATGATTGATGCTTCAAAAGGGACCTTGGTAGATAGGAACCTAGTAGAGCAAAGTGAGACCGAACAGATTGAAGCTTTGATGGTGGACATTGTGGCCAAGGACATAGTGGTTACTAGTAGGACTAGATGGATGTGACATACTACATTGGATTTTAGTGGCGCCACTACTTTTATGGTCATGTAGGGTTTTCTGTGGATGTCCATCAGAGCTCCTTTCTGAACATTGACAATTTCATACATTTTTTAGGGTTTTTATTTTGAACAACTGGATTTCAGTTTTATTTTTTACTCAGTACTGTATTAGTTTACTTATTTTCCCCTTTCAGTGTCTTGGGATGTGGTTGTGGGTGTGTTCATACATGTACTCAGGAAAATGCCTCCTACTTGTAGGTTAATGCCATTAGTTCTTGTTGCCATCCCTTAGACTTTCAGAGGTAGGATTGGGGTAGTCACGACATTGACCTCGAGGGATGAGTCATGACATGGAATATCGAAATTTACATTGGGTGATTATTTTATCATTCTAAGAAGATTAATTTTTTGATTAACAGTGAAAAAATTGATGTTTATATCAAAACTAATTATTTACAATCATTTATTTATACAAATAAAAAATTGTTCAATTATGTCTTAAGGTATAATAATATAAAATTTATTTCATTGAAAATAATGAAGATAATTGTAATAAAATTGACATTAAATTTAGATATAATAACATATAAATCATTTGGATATTTTTACATGAAAAGATCTGCTTTATCATCCCGTCTGTGAGATTAAATTTAAATTACTTTCTACGATTTCGATAATTATTATTTGAAAAATCAATTAAATATTTGGAACACTATTTATTTATAATTTATAACAATATAAGCTTGTTTTTACCCACAGTGTTAGTGAATTTTATAAATATTATTTCAGCAATTAAAATAAAAACAAGATTTCTTAATGGTTGAAAATTAATCTTAAGAGGCCAACTATCCTAGAAACCTGTCCAAAATTCATTTGTGGAATCATTTATACCAATTAAACCATTTTTTATAATTTACAAAACTATTTGAGGAACATTATTTAAGTGATAACTCTCAATATTGTATACCTTTTTATATTTATGAGATTTCCACTCCTCGACAACCATAAAACAGAAATCACTCTTCTCACATCCTAACACATATAAAGCCACATTTTACAAGAAAAAAGTACCCAAATCTTCTCCAAACATTCATCCATTAATCCTGGAATCTTTTATTTTGGTAGAAAGCCATCCAAGTAAGCGCTTTTGGTGTAAATCCATAGTTGTTACCTAACAAAGAGGTAACATCATTTCATAAGAGCCTTTGTTTTATTTTCATTATCCTACCCCTAAAATCATCATACTCCATGATTATATAATATCATTAGTATATTAAATATGATTAAATGTTTTTATTCTATGGGTTCATCTTAAACATACAAACACATCAATGTAATGCTTATCAAACTTACAGTTATTGTGATAAAAAACTACCTCCCCACCTAACAATTTTGTTCATTTTTTTCTTTTACCACCTCTCATTGTTGGAAACTATGCAGGTAATTGTGTTTTTATATGATATATATAATATTTATGAAGTATTTTTTATTCTTTAATTATTTCATAAAACATAACTACATTCTTTATATTTTTAGTAAATATGATAACTTTGTTTGTAGATGTGTGGACCACCTCCCCCTCAAATCTATGCGATTCATTCGAACATTACATGGAATGTATTAAAGATGGTTTTAGATAAAATATATGATAAATTTGAAATAAAAATTAATCTAGAAATATATTATATATATATATATATTATCAAAGCAAGAATATAATGGAAACAAATTCATGTGTGTGTAAGACATACCATCTCCTTGAATTTTGTATTTCATTTTAATCTATAACAATTATAGATTATTATAAATATTTACCTATTAAATATATATTATATTAATATAAGGAATTAAATTATTTAAATGAATAAATCATGATCTATGTAATATGATCCATAATAACAAGTCAAAACATATATAAAAAACAAAGAGGATATTACCTAAAAATGAACATTAATATAGAGTTATTAATAAACAAGTAATAGAATGTCATGGAGAAAATAATATATTTTATTAGATATTATAATATGGTTATGTGTTATATTAAAAATAAAATTTTATTTTTTATATATAATTTTTAATGTTTAAAAAAAGGCCTGACTTAATGTAACTATTTTCTCATCTCATAATTATTTTCTATAAGACACAACCCATGTTCACAACCTGTTTCTTATATTCCATGTGTATACCTTCCAGGGATGAATATATTATTAATAAATATAATTTTTTTATTTACATATCCATTGTTGAAATTTTTTTAATTGGGTTTATTTATCCAAAGTTACGAAAGCAATTAAATTTTTTCCCACAATTATTTATATTTGAGGCTATTTCTATGTTATGAACCTATATTATTCTATAAGTTGTATAAACTGCCCTTTGAAATGTTATCTCTTGACTATATTTATTTTAATGATATTTTATAACTCATGTAATGTAATTTTTTACATGGGTTGAATGATTCCGTGTAACCATGTTGTAATAGTTTATTACAACACTCTTGTCATTTAATAGGATTGTTTAGGATTATTCTTTCATTAATTAAACATTACAATCTATATGTCATGAAATCTCATGACTTTTAATTTCCTATTGTTATTTATGATATCTTCAAATATTATTACCATTTTAAACTATTTGGAACATAAGATAATTTTGTAATTGATTTTAGGAAAATTTGATTTTATCCCTATCTTTGTTTGGACATATGTGTTCCATCAAAAACATTATTTCTATTCTTTTAATGAACTGATATTCAACAATAATATTTGAAAGAAATCTGTACCATTTTTTAACATTAATAGAAAAAGGACTTTTAAAAATGAGTATTATTTTCATTTTCAGAATGAGGGACTATTCTAAATGTTAAATAGAGGTAAAGGAAAGATTGTAATTTATGGATTTATTCGCTGTCATGAGCATCCTTCTTTTGATTCTTACTTTGAATTTTTAAAATATTCATATTTATGAAAACATATTTCTGAATATTATGGACATTAATTTTATAGTGTTATTTTCAATGAAAATGTCTTAAGAAAATTTATATATAAAGTTTTTAAATTATTTAATAAACATCCTTTATATATTTCCAAAAATTCATTTTAAAATAATGGTATTTCAATAATTTCATAGAATCATTTATATGTTTTCAAATTATTTTCAGAGTTATTGTTTTTAAAAAATGATTTCAACATTTCATTATATTTTTTTGAATGTATTTATAATGAAAAAGGTCTTCAAAATATTTTTAAGGTTATTTATATGTTTTCAAAGAAAACTATTATCTAAATATTTTCATGATTTCATAATATATTTTCAGCCAAAATAGTTTTCAAGAGGTTCTCAATATTCTGTTTCATTTTTCAAATAAAAATATTTCTGATATTATTCCATAATTAATTTATATGTTTTTAATTTTATTTACCATGAAACATGTTTTGGGAAAAAAATATATTAAAGGGAATTTCAAGAAGAATGATATTTTCCTCATGAAATGATATTAAAATATTTCTCAAAAATCATGTTCACTATATAAATTAATCCATTAGTGATTCTCATTCCATATATGGTAAATGTTCCCAAGGATCAATTAATCTTATTTATTTGAATGGATTATGATATGAGGACATGTTATTTATGGAACTCATCTCCATATCATGACATAAATATTTATAAAACCCATTTCTCATTCAGAGGATAGGTGTTTATGAAGCCCATTTAAATTTAATGGGTTATTTATTTATGAGACCCTTATCAATTTTATGGGTTATATGATTATGAAACATGTTTAATTAAAATGACTTTTATATGATGAAATAATTATGAAATGTATATATCTTCCATTGGTTATGATGTGATTACATATTTATGATTCCCATTTCATTTTCTAGGAAATGATTTGATTGTTTATGATCTTATGGGGCTTATGTATATGATTTCATTATGACATTGGTGGTATCTATATCTTCCTCTAATTCATTGGGTAGTGATTATATCTAATGAAATAAACATGGATGGAATGGCTAGTGAAATCATTTTAGTATAGGGCTTTTTATGATAAGATAATATTTGGAGTGAACCTTGACTACAATGATGATAATGGGAGTAAAAAATGACTGCCAAGATGCAATTGGGGTTGATCCCATACTGCCAATATGGACATTGATGGTGATGCCCTAACTACTATGAAATTCATTTTACATGTCTATGTGTCTACCATAATTTATATGTTATGGTCACATGGAATATGCTCATGATTCACATATGATTCATGTCCAATGAACTTCAAATATTTAATATACAACTCATGTATATGATCTTTGATATGCCAGGTATGATCGTCCAATTTTATTTTAATGATATCAAACCCCTATGATCATGTTATAATTATGAATATACTTTTATTTACATTACTAATAATATGAGATCACCAATTTATTATGATTATTTTACCTTGGTTGTGATTAAAAGTTTTATATAGAAGTTCTAAATGGGATTTTCTTTGTGGAGACATTGAAGATATTTCTCCCGGACAGAATATTATTTCCATGTTTCCAATGACACTAAACTATTATAGTCCTCAAGATTATATTTTTGTACTGTTCTGAATTCTAATATAAATTAATGTAACATCCATGAATTTTTAGTCTGAGTCATTATACTTGACCACAAAATAAATTTTTAGTAATAAATTTGAACTTGAATGAAAAAACATTATTGAGTTACCTTGGGAGATTTATAAGGATTTATCTAGGGATGTATCTATGAATAAGACTATGTTTTCATAGGAAGGTGTCATAATTTTGATACCTTAGATGTTATTTTACATGATTATGTGGTTTTCCATTATGAAAATTAATGATCACAAAATGATTTATGGTTTTAGTCGACCGAATGAACCAGATAGAGCTGGGTTAATGATGAATTTGAGTTAATTTTTTTTATGAGGAGTCATTTTGAATGATCAATGGATTGAATGATGCTCTGATCATGACCAAATAGTTTTCAAAGAACAAAATTAATAATGAGTACCTTAACCAACTCTTGGACTCCCCAAAGAAGTGATGGAATGAGTTTTCTGAGAGTTAATGCAATGGACTCCATGGATGAAAGAATATTATCATTCCTTTTGGATGAGAACGTGGAAATAAGAACCCTAGTGAATGTATTATAGGAGAAAGAAGATGTTTTGACTATAGAAATGAAAGTCAAAAATAATGTAACTACAATTGAAAAAAGTAAGGGTTTAGTTAATGTAATTTTTAGTAATATCATCAACCATAATACATTATTAATAGTTAAATTATTTAACTTTTGAATGAATGGTCATACTGAAAATTTATGTTCTAAGTGGAAATTTCATACATAGAATGAGTAAAGTGGTAGGAGAAATGGTTATATTACTACAGATGATAATATCATAGGTTAAATATTAATGGAAATACCAATTGTGTAATAGAACGATGTTTCCTTGTCAATCATGTTATGATTTCGTGGAATAATAAATGTTTTTATGTATTTGGATTCAAAAAATATGATATATGAATTGTGAAATTTATATTTATTAATTTTTTATGATTTTTAAAAATAATTTACATGAATAATATGTGATAAAATACTTATTTAATGGAAATGCAATGTTCATAAAAAATAGTTTATTAATGAAAAAATAAACCATAATATATTTTTTTTGTTAATATAATGAATTTTTGATAAAGATATGTTTGATGTGAAAAACTAAATTAGATGGTAAAATTTATAATGGAAAAAGTTAAAGATTTATTAACAAGTGGTTTATGCAACCATTAATAATGTTTACAACATTTTTTGATTTAGGAAATATATCTAATAAAATTTGGAATATGGAAACATGCTTGTTTTAAATAATGATTTTTCATAATTTATGTTATTACCATGGTTTATGAGAATACAAGATGAAGGTTTGTGAAAACGATGAGCTACATTATGATATTTTAGGGATCAATGTTAAGAAATTGTTAATAAATTTAATAACATTATCTCCAAATTATTTGAATTTCCGATTTTAGAAGGGTTATATGTTTTATTGTTTAGGGAATTGTATATTTTTATATTCAAAGGAATTTTTAGAGATTAATGTATTATCTCATCATATATTGAATAATTTATATTTTTTAATTTTTTAATTCCTTTTTGTTGTGAAAAATACATTTGGAATGATATCATTCTATTTATGGATCTCATGATTTGTAATTGCTTCTAAAATAAAGCATTCACCTTCATTTCAGTGAATAAGAGATGAAGTGGAAGTTTAAAAGTGAAAATGAATGGTATAGGTTTTGTAAAATCATGTATGCATGTGTTTTAATGAAAATTTATTAAATTTATTAAAAAGTGTCTTGATAAAAATGTTTCCTAACTATCGTAATGTTTGGTGATATCAATGAACTTTTTCAAGCCTCTATGGGTAATTGCTTTGTGATTTTTAAATTTCTCTTATCCATGTTCTCTATCACTCTCCATCGGAGCTTAATAGTTATATTTCTCTTTTATGCCCATGTTTCCATTTCCAACATGGGTTCTCCCATACAAAAACCTAGTTATGAGTTAACTTGGGTAAATATTATGTTTCCAAAAAATATTTTAATGGACGTCTTTGTTTTCATTTTTATGATGTGGGTTTCTATGAAAGAAAATTTCATGTATTAAATAATTAATAATCCATAAAAATTTAGGGGGAGAAATTAATTTAATGTGGGGTAGAATTAAATGCCATTATATTTTTTGAAATAATTTCCTCAAATTAATTTAATCTTTTTGAAATTTTTCATTTCACACAACACTAAATATATTATTTTTATATTAATGAAATGAGTTTATATTGTGGTATACAAAACACTATGTTAATCATAAACCACACAAAACCATAGAATATATCATGGAACATGAATCACAATTTTTTTCTTATATTACACACAATACAATGTCCTAGTGATAGCTTGCGTTATACATAAGACTGGGTTCTTAATGGACTACAATTTACTATTAATATGATAAATAAAATAGTATTATAGCTAACAATTATCAATTAAAATTGATGTTACCAACAAGATTAATTATATTCTGAAAATATTATTTACACATTTGTATAAAATTAATACTTGGTTTATTAATTTGTAGAAGCGAATATAAGGACTATTCAAAAACAAAAAAAATTAGGTTTCTAAGAAAACTATTTTCTATTTACAAACCCAATTTTATATTAATAAATTAAAAAAATAATAATTAATTTTTCAAATAAATATTTTATATTATTTATTCAATAAATATTTTTCATAGTAATCTATTTTAATTTACAGATATAAGATAAGAATAAATCCAATTTTATGAATAAAAATATGTATTTTCTAGAAATTAAGATTTTCACCTTTTATCGAAGAACCAATTTTAAAATTACTTTTTGACAATTTATTAATATTTATTAGAAATATTAATCATAATTTTTGGAATAAAAAGATCAAAATTTACATCGTGTTATTTTTTTTACTTCTCGGAGAAGTTTCAATTCTTGATGAATAGCGAAAACCCTAAATTTTATTCAAAAACTGCTTTTTTATCTCATTTATTTATATTATTAGTTAATATTTTAATTTCTATTTATTTTAGTATTATATAAATTTTATATAATTTAAACAAATATTTGACATCGGAAACAATTTCACACTAAATTTATAAATAAATACACTGTATGATTTTTAACATTCTTACTTGAAATGTGTGCCTTTTCATCCCATCTACGGGATTACCATTAAATTAATATATTCCACTTATGTGATAATAATATAGAAAAATTGATTCCATATTTTTTAATTATTTTTTACAATTTATACTATGTTTAACTCATTTTTTGACTATAAATATTAGTGAATGTAATTAATATTAATTATAGTGATTAAGGTAAAAGCAGGATTACTTAATGGTTAAACATTATTCTTGAGAGTCCAAATGACCTAGAAAAATGTAAAAAATCAATTGGATGGTCATAATTATAAAATTTACACTTTTATATATAAATTTAATAAATAATTTCGGTACAACATATAAGAGGGACCTATCAATTGTGTTTAAATTTTTATATTTACAGGAATGAAAGTCCTCCTACACTAAAAATAGAATCCACACACCTCACTTCATCACAACTATAAAGACACGTTGCCTCAGAAAAATCCTAAACAAATTTCACCCCAAAATAAATATATAAATCCTCGAATCCTTCTTTTGTGTATAAATACATCAATGTAATCCTTTTGGTGAAAACCAAGTGGAGTTTCCCAATGAAGAGGTAACATCCTTCCTCAAGATCCTTTATATTAATTTCATTCTTCACCCAAAAAATATTTAAATAACATGATTATAAAATAAAATAATTATCCTAAATATTATTATTTTATTTTATTATATGTGTTCTTATTAAACATACTAACACATCCATTTACTCGGTAATGAAAAAAACATTTTTCTGTATGGAGAACTACCGCCTCACGAAACGATGTTGTTTGTCTTTCCTCTACCACCACTCAGGTTTAGAGAAAATGATGGAAACTAAATTTTTTTCGTATATATTATATTTATTATGTATTTATTCTTATGTAATTTTTATATAATATATATCTTATTCTTTACATTTTGTGTAAATATAATGACAATATTTGTGGACCTGTGGACTACTGCCTCTTCAATGTGAAGTAATGTGTTCACACTTTACATTGAATGTATTAATGACAAGTATAGTAAAATTAAATGATAAATATAAAATAAATATCATATTATTAATATTATATATATATATATATTAATATTTAATTAACTTTTTCTCTTTCAAAACAACAATAAAATTGAGACAACGTTCTTGACTATGTATGACCTACCGTCTCCATTAATGTTGTATTTCATTATGGTTTATAAATTTCATATATTATTATATATATTTATAAATTTAATATTATATATATATATTGTTTCAAATATGGAAATAAGGGAACTGTAATGTAATTGAGAGGATCATGAATAGAAAGTCAAAAATTATACAAAAGCAAAGCAGATATTAAAGGATTCATAAATTTAACATCGAGTTGTTAATAAATCGGTAATATAATGTCATAAAAAACCATATATGGTATTAAATATCAAAATATGGTTATATGTTAAATGTAAGAAATTATTATATTTATTTTATGGGAGGTCTTAATGTGTATAAATAAATTTAAATCATAATGTAAGTGTTTTCTCATCTCACTTTTTTTCACGAGACATAAGCCATGTTCACCTCCCATTTCATATATGTGGTGTGAAAATTTCCCATTTATGTGTTATATTATTATTATAATTTATTTTATGGGTAATTAAATATCCATTATTTTGGGTTTCTTTCTTGGTTGTCCTGTTTCAATAGTAACCAAATCAGTGATGTATTTTTTTCCCGATTTTTCTTTTTAAAGACACATGTCATGTTATCCACCTATATTTTTCTATGAGGTGTATAAATTTCACTATTAAATGTTATATATTTAATATAAATCTCTTAATGTTATTTTAATATTCATTTAATTTCATTTTCATACATGGGGAGTATGATTCAATGTTTCCATGTGGTATGAGTTTATCGTAACAATATCATCATTTATTGGGAATATTTATGATTATCATTTAATTAATGAAACCTTATAATCCATATTTCAATAACACTCATGAATTTTCATCTCCCATGGTTAGTAATTTTAACATATAGTATTAGTACCATTTTATCTAACTTTGGTTCATAATATAAATAATTATGTAATTCTAATAAAATATAACATTATCACCTCCTTTAGTCAGAAATCTATGCTCTTTCAAAACCATGTTTTCAAAAAATGTTTTAAAAAATATCCTATTAGTCACATATTATTTTTAAAATTAATGTATTACAATGTTTTACATTTTATAATTATTTTTATATAAAAAATAATCTTATTTTCCTTTTCTGATCATGGAACTTTTCAAAATATTTTACATCACAAAAAGAATGTTCAACATGCATTGATTTATCCACATTCATGACCATACATACTTCACAGAATCCATTAAATGTTTAAAAGATTAATTATTAAGATTAATTATTTTTCTAATATTTTGAACAATTATATTTTTAACTTTTTTTTTCAAATAAAATTATTTTGAGAAAAATTATTTTTAAAAAGTGTTTTAAATGAATTTTGAAGCTTCCATTATATTTTTTTTGAAAAAATATTTTTAAATTAAATGATTTCAATTATTTTGAAGATTGTTTAATAATTTATCAAAGAATTTTTCCAATAAAAATGTATTCATATTTTTTATGTTTTTTATATTTTTTTGATGTCTTTTTATTGAAAAAGGTATTCCAAAAAAATGAGGTTTCTTTTATATGTTATCATAGAAAACTATTTTCAAAATATTTTCAAGATTAAATTATATGTTTTCAAATAAAATCCGTGATTTTTTTTCAATATAATTCTATAAAATATTAAATAAAAATGTTTTCAAAACAATTTTGTGATTCATTATAGGTTTTCACAATTATTTTGACAGAAATATTATTTAAAAAGTTCTCTGTTTAAAAAATAATTATTTTAAAGAAGAAATATATTTTCCACGAGAAATGATTTTAAAATATTTATACAGAATTATCATCCATATATGATAACATAAATTTGGGTTAATCATTCATTTTTTTGGTGAATTATCCAATGGTTCCATTTATATTATTTTTAGAATGGTTTATGTATTGAGGGAGTGATGGTTATGAAAGCAGTTTCTATTTCAATGTATATGTGTTTATAAAACATGTTTGTATTTCAAGTATTCTGTGTTTATAAAAGAAATTTGTCTTTAGCATGTTTTTGTATGAAACCAATTTCACCTTCGTGGGTTATATTCCAATGAAAACCGATCTTTTTCATAGGTTATGCTTTGGTGAAATGATTATGAAACGTGTTTCATTTCCACAAATTCAGAACTGATTACATGATTATGATACCCATTATATTTAGTAGGTTATGATAATACTATTTATGATATTTTAGGAAATATATCTATGATTTAATTATGAGATTGGGGGGGACATATATCTTTTTCTAAAAGATTGTTAAATGTTATATCTTATTTCGAAGAAATGGCTGGAACGGTGAGTGAACTCACATCAGTAAAGGACATTGTCTACTAAGATGATCATGGGAGTGATCCTTGAATACTAACATGGTCATGGAATTAAACCATTAATACCTAGATTGTATGGTGAGTGAGAGGATACTACTGAGAGTGACATGGAAGCTCTTCCTTAAAGGTTATGAAATTCATTTTTTCTTCCAATGTGTCTACCACAGATTCTATGTTATAATCACATGGATTATTTTTTTGATTACCTTATGATTCATGTTTTCTGAACTACAAGTATGTATTCTATAACTAATGTATATGATCTTTTTATATACAAGGTATGACCTTTAAATATTATTCCAATGATATAATGCCCTTATGCTCCTGCTAAACTTATGTATCTCCTTTTTGGGACAAATTTAAGATACTTCACTAAGACATAATATTTGTTTCCATGTTTCCAAATACAATTATCTATTACAGTCCTTAGGAGTTTAATTTTATTATTTTATTAGTATTCATCTAAAATTATGTTATATCCATGTATGTTAAGCCTGATTCACTAAATAGATTTTTATATAAATCTAATCCCAAATTTTCCCACCACAACATAAACATAAGAGATATGATTTCTATTTCCTCCATCAAAATTCCTTTACACCATTGACTTAAATTTCATCTACGAATATTTACTCAATTGGGTAGATGTTTTTTTAGAGAATATATAGAAACAAACATAGATGTGAAATATACTTGTTTTAATGTAATTATTTTATGAAGAAACTATTAATACCACTAATCATAACGAACCATCATCATAGCCATATTATCTGATATTAATGGAAAAAATCGACACACCCATGGGAAAACATGGAAAATACACACCTTGGTATATAATTGGATTCAACCTTATATTTCACATATACAATTGATAAGTACCAATCCATATGTATTTTTACATATTGATTTTTCCTGAAGGCCTAAATAACAAAGGCCTGAAAGACCTTGAAATGATTTTACAATATACTATTAGCCCAAATTCCATTAGTTATTTAGTCTACAAATTCTAAATGGGGTTATTCCATATCCTGTAATTGAATTCCTCAAACTCCCATAGAAATGGGGCCATGAAATATCCCCCAAATGTCTCTCACATAGGGTCCTTCAAGTTGGAACCAAACCCACAACTATGTCATTCCTCCACTTATTAAACCTTCTTATTAAATTATATATTTCCATAAATATACCACCCCATGTATAGTGAACATTACCTCCCACAAACCATCCAGTTTTTCCATGGTGGCCTTCCATCCCATCACCCGCCACCAAAAATGGTGCTACAAACCACACACTATAGTATCTTGAAAAAATCAGATCACAAAATTATTGATGATAATTTTATGATGTACTATGTTTTATCCATCAGTATTTGTTGTAAAAAGTATACACCATGAAAAATAGAATAATTTATTTTTTATATAACAAAAGTAATAGAAAAAACATCAAAAAAATAAAAAATCAACAATAATAACCAAAATGAAAATAATAATGATATTTTTCATAAACCTTGATATTAAAAACCCATGTTCCCATTTAAAAATATTAAAAACACACACATATATACATAGGAAGATGTTAATTTCAACAATACAATAGAATGAAAACACTCTAAAGAAAACCAAATAGCTGATTCTTGGATAGAAAAATAACACCTTCTTTCAATCCTGAAAATTATGTAAGTAATATCTGGATTCATCCTTCAGTAATAAAATAAAAATTCCTAATTAATAGTTTTGATTAATTCATTCATCACACATTCATTATATAGTGTAATATTAGTTTAGAGTTCCTTAAAAATATATCTTGTAGATGTGGTCCTTTAAAAGTTAGAGTTGTCTATAGGATTCCTCTTCATTGATGGAACAATTGTGAAAAATTAACTATCAATGATGTTTTATAACCTTTGGATAAATAATCCTTGAACAAAGAGTGAATACTACTATCATCAACCAAATATGGAACTATTATATTTTTAGGCTATGATTATAAATAAAAACATCATCAACAACAATAATAATCCATGATGTTCGTGAAGAGAGTAATGTTCCTACCTACACCTCAAAAAGAATAGTATAATGAGGATGAAGAATAAGTAAAAGCAATAATAAGACAATTACATTCAAATTAACATAGTCAACGTTTTTTATTAATTATAAGGTGTATCAAAATTAGTCCCATTTATTAATTTAGAGAATTTTTCATCATGAATAAAACTGAGAAATTTAGGCTTTTTATTTTCTATATATGGAGTAAGTGAGACATGAGAGGATCTTGTTGATATAGTCCATAAAAAAAGTAGTAACCCTTATTCTTCTTCTCAGAAAAAATATAATATAAACCCTTAGTGTAAACAACATGTTTTCACTTTTTTTAAGACACTATATGTTGATAATTAGGATAATATTTGTCAAAATCATCATATTTGTCAAATTTAGAGGCATTCAGAGGCTTATTGATTTTACCTTGTGTTAGTGAGAACCCCAATAATTTATCCCACTACCCATATTAAAATATCAGAGTTTATTGGTGACCATAATATAGAATATATAAATCAAAATATCATAGTATATTTTCTTAAGATAAGTCTTAATCCAATTCATGAATATAACAGTCCACCCAAAATCAATAGATTTTTTATAAGAATTATTATTTATACACTATTTGTTATGTATATAAGACATAATACTTTATCAAGATATTGTTTCCTATGTATATTTACTATTTCCTTGTGCATGGGTTTCAACATGACATGTATAATCCTTCCCAGAGTAACATCCTTTCCCAGTATCCACTGAGGTGTACTCTTCTTTTTCCAAAAGTACCTCCAGCCATATATTTCATTTTACTAGAAGCGGTGAACATTCCAAATTTTATTAATAAAAATGATATATCCCCTGTTAATTTAAAAAAGTATGTTTCTCAAACATCAATAGACCCACACTTCACTACACAAAATACATGAAGCCTATTGTCTCAAATAATGAAATATATTTCTCATGTACCTTTCAGAACATAGTGACCACTTCTCGTTCAATGGTATTGAGTTCCACATAATTACCTTTAAAAAATTTCCCCTCTTGCACCACTATGATATCTTTATCCTATGATTCATGTATAAATAAACACCCATTATCTGTTTGATTAGATCCCAACCACTTTTGATGACATAAAATACATAACTAGAAGTATTAGGGAAACTACACAATGTTATTTACCACCAATACACTATAACACCATCTTGAAACTAGGATCCCATTACCAGCACAATGACCACCATAAAATCCTTTATAGCTAAATATAATCCAATAAAATTATCATTCAATATACTTATTATATTCGTGCATCATGGTGTTTCATTCCCCTTACAAGAGAGTTGTCAACATGACTCGTCCTTATGCTATTTCTCGAATAAATTCCAAATTGACAAAAAACATGAAAAAATGCTTGTTCTCATTGGAAATAACCATATCCAAATTATCATCCATAGTGGAATGAAAATCCTTATATAATAATGTGTAACATTTTCATAACTATATAATAATCATAGAGAAATGTCCAAAGATTTTTCCCTATGTAGCATTATACATCATAAAATGGATACCAATTTCAAAAGCAATTATAAATTATATTTATAGAGGCCATAATATCAAATTAAGGTTTCAAATTTAAACCCAAACATGAGTTATAGTTAAAAATAAATCTAATTGATTAATCATAGGATAAAATTTATTAATACCTAGTGTGTCTATAGTGAGAAAAATCGATGGAAGCCTATATTCCTGCCACTTTAGTTCATCTAAAAGAAATAGAATATGAAAAAAACCTCACCCAATGGGAATTTAGTTGTAGTTTTTGAAACCCTAAACATAAAAGATTATTTTAACATAATCTTCAACCCTCTATTTACTATTAAATGATGTATTAAAAATTATCACATCACAAGAATTCCAAAAAAATCATAAAATAGTCTAAAATCACTTCATTATTGGGAATAACATGAGATTTACTAACCCATTGGATTATTTAGTCAAATATATCATCCCCCAAAGATGAAAAATAGACATGAGTTTAAAAATCTAAATCTAATGGTCTCCTAAGAGAGGATTGAAAAACCTAAATATCATATTTCTTATTCTATTCATATACCAATGAACATATAGAAATTTTTATAGATAAAAGTTCAAAATCAACGTCTCTATGATATGAAATTTAGTTATATGAAAACTAAAAGTATGATTCACTTCCACTATACCATATAGATATAGATCTTGATACCTATTCTTTATAATGATGATAAATATGAAGATGACGATGATGTTGAAGAAGATTATAATAATGATGATATTAGTGGTGATGATGTTAGTTGGGTTAGTGGTGGTGGTGGCTAGTATGATGATGATAATGATAACGATAATGATAATGGTAATTATAATATGTAAATAGTAGTAACGTTATATTTTTGGTAGAGGACCATACAAGTTGAAAAACACACACACACAGAAGAACCACAACGGGACAATATAAATCCCTCTCTATAAGGAATGTTAAGTACCCACTATAATTTTTATAATAATTATAGCATCAAGAACAATGGACATGATTTCCTAAATACCTATTTCAATGTACCTAAAATTCCCCTAAATAATATGTCCCAATGAGATGAATGAGAATCTTGTTTCATGTTATTTCTCCATTATAATTCCTTACTCTCCAATAATTAATCATAACATCATATTATAAGGCTATATGTTGTATTTAATCCCCAAAAAATAATCATAATGTTGTTCTTCCCTATATCACACCATGGAAAATCACCACTCCCCTAAACATTGGATGTCAAGGTAGGAATTGGGATAGATGATAAGTTTCAATACAAGAATCCATCTTTGAATCATCCTATATGGTAATGTATGTGTGGTGAAAAAAATTGGCACATAGCTGTCAAATCATTCCTATATATTAGTCCCACTATACAGATATTAATTAGATAGGGAAACCATTCTTACCAAATAAAAAATCTAGGATCATAAAAAGATGTTTTATAATCACCAAAAATCTCATCCCTTTTCAAGGTTTCACACATAGTGGTTCCTCCATGTCTCCATGATGCAAAACCATCCAATTACACATTGTCATTTGACTGGTTCTTCCATGTCACCTAGTGGATATTTTATACAATCCCACAGTGTATAACAATAATTAGTGTTTCCCATATATTCATAGATAAATACACTTTCAAATGATGATTCCAATGATAGATCTCCTATCTGATATGGAATTATAGGTTATATTTTACACAAAATTAAACCACCACCTACATCAATAATAACTACCAAAACCATAACAACAATTAATATGGTAATAACTATTATTATGATAATAATAGTATCAAGAATAATAATTTTAGTATTGATTATAATTTTCATAATGATAATAATTATTATTATTTGAAACATAATGATCCATGAATTTGGAAACAACTCATAAATAACAGCTCACACATACATGGTCTTGGAAGGACATGTCACAAAATAGTACGGTAGTTGAACCACTTAATAAGTAGCCCATTTATAGTTACAATGATTCAAAATATCCACAAGATAATAGAACAAAGTACAAAATTTTCTATAGTAGTAATAATAAAAGGGATGGTGATGCTGATGATGATGAAAATGCTATTAAGAATAGATCGCCTAAAACATGAACATTGAAAACCATGTTCATAGTGATGTTATTAAAACTGAATAGAATACAATGGGATCCTTTATTTTAAACTATCCATAAGTAAATAAAGAAATATACCCAAGGGAAAAATCATGGCCAACGTAAAATGGTAATAAAAAATAAACATGGGGGAAATTTATAGAAGAAAAAAACCACATAAAGGAAAATGGATTAAACAAGGATTCAAATTCATCACCATGTTGTGTTAGCTCCTATTTCATTGGTTTCACCATTCTAGATCTATATACTTCATCATATAGAAGAAAATATTATGTAATTATACAGTCAACCAATAAAACAACTTCCAAAAAATCTCTAATTTCATCACCAAAACATGGTGAACCATTTTATTAACTATACCCCATTTATATGTAATGAATGTAACTATATAATATTTAATAAAACTCGATTAATTATTATTATGAGATCAAGTACCCATTATTTTTAGGTAACCATGGACTCACCAACCTTGAGGGTGTTTCTATCATCACTAAGTCTTGACAATTTGATAAGGACCACCTTTTTCCTAAGAGAATCGTTACAATGATGAATCATATATATTGAAAATCACAAAATTATAATAATCCTAACTGATTTGATCCCACTTTTTGACTCTATTTTAAATCTCTGCTTCTAAATTGTATTCTTGGGCGTCTAAATTACAGAACGAATAAAATATTAAAAAATACTTATATATATAAACATACTGAAAACCAAAACTACACCATGATATTAATGGATTACAATTACACTTTTTCTATTGAGAACCAATATTTCACTCATTACAACTATCACTATGTAAATCAAAACAATTATTGCAAGCAGTATGGGGATAAATGATTCCTTGTTTTAAATTGTGATGGGTTCTATGTAATTAAGTTAATAAAAATTGTGTTCATGACATTATTTATTTAGAATTATTCAATTACAAACCCATTAATTTAACATAACTATGATCAAATCCATCACTGATAGTAATAGGCCAAATAAAAGTTTCAATGGCTAAAAACACATAGATTAAATGAGTAACTTGCTGGAATTCATTTTGTTTTGAGAGAATATATTTTTAGGATGAAGTAGATGTGGCATCCATTTTCCCCATATTAGACATATTTTATTGCAATTAAAATCAATGATAACTCATTATAATAACTCATGGATTTATTCTATGAAATATACCCTCTTATATTATTAGTTTTTATAACCATATTGATTAGAAAATCCATCATATATTACTCTTACAGAAAAAGAGGTCATTAAATACTGGTTGGATGTAATAAGAAGAGAACCCTTACTGGACTTGGGATTCCTAGATAAAGAAGTATGTAAAATATTTTTAACCTAATTAATTCATAATGATATTATTTTATATTCTTGACATAGGTGAAGACCTAGATCCTTCTATAAATAACAATCCCTTAATATCTCTTCGTTACTATCATCACATTCCTCCACCCAAATAAATTCAGTATGTCTATCCAAAATTGAAACTTATACACGATAAATATTTGTCCCATCTAATAAATATATTACTGATCCATATATATTTCACAATTATTCAGTTGAATTAATTTCAGCTCATTAAGAAAGACAACCCTAATGTTAAAACATATGATTTTTTCACTCAATTTATATTTTCTTATAATAACACAAGACAAAAATATACTTATTATAAATAATTTTCATAATATAAACATAAAAAATAAAAAAATTTCCCAATACAATGAATGAATGTTTACTGTCTTTTTTAATTGGATATATAAGATACTTATTTGACAACATCTTTGATAATTCATCTATAATTGTTACATTCTATACTCCCATAATGAAATCTCATGTGTTATAAATAGATTAATATACAAGGGATTTTAAACATATGCATTGGTATTAAATGAAATGCTCAATAATGGAATGAATTATCAATAGTACATGAAGGGTAAGATCATAAAAATATTATATAACAATACATGGCATAAATTTATTACTAAAAAAATGGAAGAATAAAATTTGGCCACAAATCATGATGTGAGTATATGGAATCCCAAATGAATAATCATATAACATGGGAAAATATTTTTGAATAGTGGGATAATAAATAATATCCATTGGGAGTAATCATAATTATATGGAATAAAAATTTAACACTCCCTTACAAAATATCATATAAATTAGATTCAGTAAAAAAGAATATAGTAGCATAATATTATGGGAATATCATGGAAGTACCACCTTTTATATAATGATTTTATTTAAATAAGGATCACCCTTTATATTGTGATCATAACCAAGAAGGCTGAAGATTTATTTTATTATTACAAATAAAATAGTAGCTATTGCATTTTAGGTGGATATAGGACCCCTCACATGATCATACAAACATATGTGTCCAATAATATATCAATATTTAATCATATCAGGAATATCCTCTGGAACAGAATGGATTTCATATTGTTTACCTATGATATCACATAACATGATATCAAAAGTTGATCAATTGATACACATATTGAAATCACAAAAGAATTGTTTTTTTTCTAAATTTATACATAAGGTTATTCATAAAACATAACTATATAGGGGTTATATCATTAACATGAAAAAATTAAGTGACACAAAAAAAATATTTTAGAAAAAGGTTCATAATATTATAATATAATGTTGAAATTTTTTAATCAATAATAGAAAAAAATTTCAGGAAGGTAATATGGAAACTTTATTAAAACACCATAGTAAAAAAATTGAAAAATTGGAATTATTATATGATCATAATGATTTTACATAGAAAATAAGTATTGGATGATAAAAATATTAAATTAAATGGAATTTTTTAAAAATGTTTTGAAAATTACTTATTCGAAACCCAAATCAATAATATAGTGATAAATAAATCATTTTAAAGGAGTTAATGAAAAATTTAAAAAATACTACAAATAAATAATAAATAGATTTCAAAATATTAATAGGATAAATTTTTCTATAATAAGAGTATATAATGATATGGATGAATGAGTTGTCATTCGTAATTACTGGTAATTGTTCTTAACAACATCATCTTTTATGATGAATGATGTTCATCAAGGAAATGAACTAAAAAAGGAGGAATGAAATCATAGTATCATAATTTATTAGATGAAAACCATATATTAATAATAATTGTAATGAAATAAATTTTTTTTGACTGGAGGAAATATGTTTAGAGAATAAAACCCCTCACCTTAATTCCTAACATCAATTAAAGCATTTGAATACCATTTAGAACATGTGTTTTCACATGGACAAATCCCTTAAAATAGACAAAATATGATTAATTCTTCTAGATACATGATAAAATAAGATGAAAAGTATTATATTAGTAGGATATATGATATATAATAAATTTGAAACCCAAATTTAGATTGGTCTGGATGGGGTGGTGAGATGATAATATTATAAATGTTGAAATTTCTTCCTGTAAATATTTTATTTAAATAGAAATATAGAACATGATTCAAGTGTGAAGAAGTCTCAACAATGGAAAATAATGGATTGTATATTTTTTTCCAATACACTCCTCAGTCACAAAATTATAAAGTCCTTTCCAACTTTTCATTCCATTTACCCCTTTGGATAACCTGTTTTATGATTTTCAATTTCATAATGATAACTTATTCATACCTTTGTAGTTATTTTTTATTTCAAAAAAATGTTCTTCGTCACCTAATATATAACTTATTTTTCAAAATTTAAATCCCATTTTATTATATTAACCATATAAAAGTTATAAAATTGAATTTTAAAATAATATATGTATAATGTTTTAAAAATGGGTTTACAAAGTACTATATCCTATGTTCAAAAATATAAAGTATAGGTCTGTAAAATAAAATATATATTTTAAAGTTTAAAATATCATTCATAAAATAAAAATTTCTTTATTTATTATTTCATAAATCCCTAAATCATAAATATATAGTAATATTTTTTATTTATTTTTGATTTTTATAAAAACAATAATTTACATTATTCATCTAAAAAATTCATTTTAATTGACTCCATAAAAATCAACCTATACTAATTTTTTTATACTCAAACCAAATATTTTGTTAAATTATTTAATTCAAATAATTGTATTTGAGAATTTATATTTAAATTGAAATAATAAAATATAATACAAATTCTTTTTTTAGAAAAATGAATTTTGATTTATTTACTATTTTTTGGTATTTCAAATCAATTAAATGTTAAATTGGTGGGAATATAAATATAAATATATATATATATAACAATGTGGTTATCTATATTTATTCCCATAAAATATATAGGCATTTTTAGTAGTTTTATCTTAATGGTTCTTTGATTCAATTAGTTTTGGTGTTTCATGTGATATAATCAATGTAATATATTTTTAATTTAGGGTGAGTATACACTAAAATCATTTGTTGTTACATTCTACCCCACCATAAAAAATAATTTTTCCTTGAAATTTAATTATTATGAAAAAATTAAGTGAGAATATTATTGTCTCATTAAATCCATGGGCTCCTATATAGATTCTTCACAGTTTTGAATTCCGTCTAGAATATTGACCAAACAAGTGTCCATTTTACAAATACCTTTATCATTTATATTCATAATTTCCACTAGTTGTTCTTCATATGATAAATCATGTTTCAATTTCATATCTTAAAATTTCAGGGCATATTAATTCCCTTTAATTTACTTAATAATATTCAATTCATGAAACACATTATGTACATGTGAGATATTTGAAGGTAGTGTTCAGGTACAACCTACCACATGGTCATAGTCAAGAATTGTGAATGGACATATATACATGGTTCTTAACTTCTATATATTCCCAAATCTCAAAACCCACCTACCTAGAGATATATAAAGGATTATATTCTCACCAACATTAATGTCTATATGTCAACAATTATTACCAACAGAACTATTATTTCGACTTTAACCCACATTAAAATACAACTAATAGGTTTGAATTTTTTTTAAGATTACATATATATGTTGAGGACCTATCATCTCCTCTATAAATATTTTTCCAAGCGTGTCATAATTCTACATCCCTATCCATAAAAATCCTCATATGGTTTTGTTTAAATTTTATAATTGAAATTTTTTATATATGATAAATATACTTATGGATTGTGTTGATCGAAAAATCCTTGGAAATCCATGGAATATTATCTTAGAATATCATTGTGAAATTAAATGTTTCTATTGGAATAAATATCTATCTATGAGTGATAAGTACTTTGGAAACTAATAGATGTATTAAAATTATGGTAAATAGTTTTCCATAATCTCAAGGTAATCATTGGATCATAGTCATATATAATAGTGTGGTACTTAATGTATAATGAACACATCCATAGTACATATCTCAGTAATTTGGTCAATTGAGAATTGTTATTTTCTTGAAATTAATAGTTTTGTATTTCCATGGTGATTGAAAATAAATGAAATTGAATTATGTCTGTGAGATATCTTGGGGAGTCCTATTATAAAATCCACAGTGATGTCAGTCACATTAAAATATTATTAAGGGTAATAGATAAAACATACCCATAGAAAATATTTATAATTATTTAAAATTATAGAAAACAAAGCATGAATTTTTTTTTTAAATTTCTATCATTATACTATCCCAAAATATTTTTTTATCATTATACAGTTTATTTTTCTAGGATAAATACAGTAGGATATGATATAAACTTTTTTCAAAATATACCTCTTAATTTATAGTTTTGATGGCACAAATTGATGGGTTATTAACCATATATATCATTATTTATCAAATTTAACATTAAAAATACTTTATATATTTTCTTTGTATCCTCATAAATATTATAATTTTCTCTATTCATCTTTTGAATAGATGGTTGAGAATCCATTAGGAAATAATGGATTTATCACATTATATTTGGAATTAAATATTTATTATTTGTAAATCCATGATTTTTTGGTTTTTTTAATCCTCATCATGGATAGGGTGTAGTGATCTTTTTATCTTAGAGCACCAACCACAATATTTTTATTCCTTAGAAGGTAATGTATTAATCTGTCATAATTATTTATCAATATAAACAATATAGTTTGGTTCATATTCATAAATATCAATGTGAATATATGTTTTCATATTTTTTTGGGTAATATATATGTCACACTTTATACCATAGATATAATGCTACTAATTCATTAATTTAAATATCACTCTTTCTATATCCCAATAATTTTACTGGTTATTTCTCTCTTGAGTCATTAATTATCATATTGCCTAAGAAAATTAAATTATTATACAATAAGAGGACACATACCAATGCCTATAATAAAAATAACAAAATATTATAAAACCTTCACCAATTTAGTGAAATGTATGAAAATGGGAGTTCATAAACCTATTCTATATTTAATTGAAACATTATTTACATTCATCTATCTAGAGGATCTTCACTCCATTTTTTGTTAATTTAGTTCGTGGATTTGATAGCTGTGTGAAATTTCTCACAATGTGTATATAGGATCCTACTAACAAGAGAAAATAAAAGTTCTAGTTATTATGGTTGATCTATGAAATTGTTCCATAACATATTTCTTTGATGGATATACAAATATTACCTTTATTATCTTTATATATCCCATCATTGATTATTTCTTTATCTCGAATTCACACATTCTAATCATGTAATATAGTTACTTCTTTCATGAGTTCTTTATCAAAAAACAAAAATTATCTTTATTCACTTTACTTTTTTGGGAATATATTAGAGTTTCAATGACGATGAAAACAAAAAATTGGTAAATGTGGTATTTAATAATATATTTAATAGATCCAAGATTATTTTTTAAAACTTCACATGTCCAAATTCCATCTCTATAAATTCAAAGTTTATATAACATTAATAGAAATATTTCTCCAAAATATTGTCCATCTTAATCCTTAACTAATAATATATAGATCAATGGTAAATTATTGTTAAGTTTTTAGCTACAATAGCTTTATGGAATATATCAATAATACGGGGTATGTAATACTTTTTCGGGATCTTGACATTATTAATATGAGTATAATCAATGAATTTTATTATTTATCCATCCTTATTTATGATAAATTGAACTGATTCACTCCCTAGATAAGCACTAGGGTGTATGAATTTTTTTTTGATATTTTATAGATTCTTTTAAATTATTTTATCATAATAGAGAAAATTTAATAAAAAATATACCAAATAGGCATAGATCAAAGAATCAGTTTAAGAATAAAACTCATCCTCAAACTCTATATCATGACAAAAGAGTAAATATAAAAAATAAATTCTTATATTTCCATTTAATTATCATGTCACCTATGTGGACATCCGTCTATGCAGTATGAGATAGATTTTCGTTATTACTGGGTATCATGTACCATATTACTGAATTTTATTCCAAGGGGAGTTCACAATCATTAATACATTTATATTTGATAATAGGATCATTCTTGATTAGAAAATATATTTTGTTCTCCCAAAAATTGATATGTTCCTTATGTTTAAAAATCCTGTCCATATCCAATGTTATATAAAATTCTACTAAGGGAATTATAACTAGATCCACAAGAAGTTCCATCCCATAATATGTTATTAGGTATGAGTTATATAACATAGACATAATCATTTTTTGACTAAGTGTTTTCTCAGATAAATCAATATCCAAAGAATGGGGTGGTGAATCATTGTTCCTATTAAACATTCATGATATAAATGAATGAAATGAACCAGAATAAAATAAGGATTCTCAAACTATAGATAGGATACTATGTATATCTTCACTCATATAAATTTCATGATCCATTTCAGTAGTAATGATAAAATACACACTTCATTGCACATTTAGTTAAAGAGGATGGGGGAACCAATTCACATCATTATCTCTAGGGTTAGGGAATTAATTTTTATAATTTCAAAACTCCTTCTATTTTAATAATAGATGTGAGGAAATTTCACTAGTGTGAATTTATTTTCCTCTATCACATAATCTATTCTCTTTATCCCTTTGTGAAAATCATTATATTTATTCCCAATATTCCCAGTCTTTATGAACTCTGTTATTTCATAAAGGTATTTACATGGGTGTCTCATCCCATATTTCCCTTATTTATTTTTTGGACATTGTTCCCCCTAGTTGACTTATAATTGGATCATCCATGACACTCTATATTGATTTATCTCTGTCTTCAATATTCATACTATTTATTTTTCTTCTCCATAATCAATGTATGAAGGAAAATATCCATGTAGCTTCACATGTATCTTATGGATAATTTCAATTGAATATATGAAATTGGGACCCTAATAAGATGATTTATTTTACTCTTAGGATCAGAGATAAAACCAAAGGAATACCTTATGATACTTATTGTGTTTTCTTCATATATTCCAATTAAATCATCACATTTTTCTAACTTAAATAATTATCTATTCATCTCCATAAAAATTATATGAGGATAATACATGGTATGGATCACATTTTTTAAAACCTCCATATTCATATAGTCTACATCCTGATTTTTTACAGTATTTTCTTAAAGAGAATCCACCATTGGATAGCTTCAGATTCATGATGATAAATATCCTAAAAAAATTCTCTTTTTCTGATTTTTGGAGACCGTAAAAGATATTTTAAATCTAATTGTTCAATTACTCATTAATTACTGGATTAGAAGAGACATTTAATGTTGATGGGTAGTTTATCATGAATTAATTAATTGAATTTTGTACCTTCCATGGTGATTTCAAGATATTAATAAGGTTTTAAATGTTTTTATGGTTTTGGGATGAATTTTAATGAATATTTAGTTAATGGATTAATAGGTATTTATTGTTGGTAATGTGACAATTTTAATAATAATGAGACCATTTTAATAGTAATATAAATATTTAAAATTTTAACATGACCATTAGGAATAGTAACCTGATCATTGGAATTGTAATTTAACCTCAAAATAAAAAAATGTGATAGAAATAATAATTATCTTGAGTAATTTTAATAAATATAAACATTATAATGAAAAAAGTTAACATTATTATTAGAAAACTAAATGTAAATATAAACTTGTTTTTAACAAACAACATTTTAATGTATTTAGTGAAAAAATAACTTTTAAAAAAAATTCACATGTTAGAAAATTATTTTTATAAAATTAATAAAAAATTTAATATTACCATAAATTTTTTTCAACGGTGATGTTTTAGAATTTTTTGGAAATTCATTAATTTTATTGTGAATAGTAAAAATATAGTTTTCTCGTAACAGTTGTATCTTAAATTACATCATTCGTGATGTAGTAATGACCTAATAATTTTTAAAACATGTGGCTGAACAAAAATATATTTAATTTCATAAATTATTCCATAAAATTGAAAAAAAATTAATTTCCAACCAATTTTTTTTCTTAGAGCCTAATGTTAAAAGTTGTTCTCTTAAAATAACAATATTTTCTTTTTCCACTATCATTTTTAATAAACCTACTAATGTGAATTATAATGGGTATAAAATTACTGAAACCGATCATTTATATTTATATAGGATTTATATTTTCATAAAAATTACTGTTAATTTTTTTAATATTGATATAATATTTACTTTGATATTTTATTATAGAAATACTACTCTCTTCAAGTATAAATTACTTCTCTCCATTACCATGTAATGAAAACAATCTCACACTTTCAAAAGGAAATGTTAATCCGAAATAATAATTATTAGTCCCCTAGAAGCCATAGACATGTGATAGAGTAAAAAAAATCCATTCATTAAGGATTTTTTTGTTGTCGTATAAGAGATGTTACACCATGTAAAGATTATGTTTCTATCAACTCTTCTATGTTTTTCTTCTTCAATTTATTTTCATCAAAATTCCATTGAAACAAAAATATTATAAAATTAATTAAGAAATATTATAAAACTTTAATATTGATGTTAACTAACAAGAAATATCATATTTATGACATATATAAATTTCAAACATGCATTCCGCACATTTTTTATAATTTCCCATCAACGGACAATTAATTGCTAATGAGGAAACCAATAATCCTATTCATATCACTAAACCAGTTTATGGTTAAAATAAATTTCTTATATAATAATATATAAATATACTTATGTCTTGTTTATTTAATTTATTATACATTTTTAAAAATTTCCTCTTACAAAATAAAGAAATCGAAGAAAAACAAGAAATACGTAAGGAAAAAATTATATCAAAATTCTTCAATTACATCAATTGAAGTTAATAAAAATAGTAATGACATTATTTTTGATAAATAGTGACATAAATTAACAATGTTAACTTATGTTTACATTTTATAATAAATCAATGTTTATTATTTCAAAAGTGTAAAAGTGACGAAATAATAAATGAATTAATGTAAGGGGTTTCTCATACCCAAACCCTTTCCATTTGGTTATCGCTATTTCATTTCAATTTCATTATATATATTTTTCAAATGTTTCCTAAAAAAGTTATCTATTATTTTATTTTGATTCAGGGATATACATGTTTCCATCTAGACATCTAATAAAAATACAATGATTTCCCAAAAATATTTCTCTTTCCAAAACACATTACACCACTTTATTTGTTTCTTCCAAACTCAATATTGATAATACATACACCGAATATGTTCGTACATATTCATTTGGGAATTCTTGGTTTATTTATAAAATTATTCATTATGAAATCCTTATGAAAATAATTTCTTTCCATGTGTTATTTATGACAATGATTGTTCTATATTCTGCGTCGCAAGCATGATTATGTAAATATTACAATGTGACAGGTGGTCTCAGAATAATATATACCTCCAATTAATTGGGTAATAGGATGTATCTAATTAGATAATATGTATTATGTGTAAACATGAGGATATATTTCTTTACAAGGATGCTTTTAAGATTACAAACATGTGTTATGTTGGAACATGATGCATGTTTTTTTAAATATATGTGTGGAATTTGAAAAATATGACACGATGTTCCTTTTTTTGTATTTCAACATTCCATGTATTTTTAAAATGTTTCACTCGTGGTTTTTATGGTGGTCATATTATTCTAATAGGATTATGATGATTATTATCAACAAGGTTTTATTGATTGACGACTCTTATTTAGGCTCTTATTTGGATTTTAGCTCACCCATTTCGTCGATGTATATCTGATAATGAGTTCATGTACTAAAAAAGAATGAGATATTTTCGGTGGATAATGAAGAGGTATTATAATAATTTTTATGTTACATTATGTGTAAGTAGTGTAATATCTTATATTTTCAATGATATAAATCCTTTTAATCCTTTATTCTAAAATTATTATGTCGTTAATCATTAAAAAATGATGTTATAGTTATTTAAGAAAAAGTAGGATCAGTGTAGTTTTTTAGATGTATTATTTAGTTAATTTTTAAATTTTTATTAGTAAAAATTAATTACTACACTTAGGATAATTCTATTTACATGTAAATACATAAGAAGATTTGTTTTACAAATAGGCTAAACATAGGGATCTTGTAAGTTATGCCTTTAGTGTTACTTTCATAAAAGAATATATTTTTCAGTACTTTCTGAAATATTTTTTTAATTCCTTTTTCAATTAATAAAATGGTTAGAATCAGGTGAAACCATGCCAACAACCCTTGTGAGGGATAATGCAACGATTTCTTAAATGACAACCCAGATTCCATGGGAGTTGGATTTCAAAACATCCTGGTAATTCTTAACCAGTTGTTTAGGGATTTGATAAATTTCATAATCCATGTAGGTCATCATCCATGACCCAGTAATGTGAATCTACAATTTGAGTCCTATATATGGCAATGACCATCGATTTTTAGTAGATCCTCTGATCCACATGTCACAAAATATTTTGTTAACTCAATGAAATGGTTCTTCTCTAAGCTCCACTATTGTAAGAAGGAGAAAGTTACTATGTCCACATATACATTAAATAAGGGGGCCAATAAATGGAAATAATTTACAAATAACACCATGAAAAAAGAGGAAATTGAATATGTAGAGTGGTTAGACTTCAATAAAATGTTTCTTACAAAGTATTTCCCTATAACTCTTCTAAAAAAGATGGATATTTAATTAATATATCTAAAGAAAAATGATGTTGAATCCATCATCTCTTGTGATGAAATCATGAAAAGTAGAGCAATAAATTCCGCTTGTTTTCTTATAAAAAATTAATTCAATATATATTGAGTCAATAGTGGTTTCAAACCATATTTTCAAAATGATTTTTCTATCCGAGTCTTTGGGATTTATAAATAAGAATTTCAATGATCTCTCAAATCAGATATGGTGTTTGGATTATTTTCCATTGGATACTGAAATGATAATATAAGAATGGATTTTGAAGCTGGAGGGTCAAATGAAAAATGAGGTAAGAGGATTTTAACACCCACATATAAAAAATTACTAAATAAACATCATGGGAATTACCTCAACGGTTTGGGGAAATGGTTAAACTATGGATGATATGGACACCATGATCATGAATATAAAAAAGACATGAATAAGACACCCTAAATGACAGAGGAAAATATGAATCACCATAATTAAAAACCCATGGTTCAATGGTTTAACTATATGGAGAAAGTAAACTACGATATCCCTTTCACTAAATAATGTGATCTTAAGGGTAATCGATATAAATAACCTCCAAAACCAAATGATCAATGTAAATATTATTCCGTCACTAATATAAGGTGGATCAGAAAAATTATTTCAAACAAAATAGTATTCATATTCAATAAATAATGGAAATTGTTTTATATGTTTTTTTATATGCATTTCTTTATATCCTTCAAGTTTTATATAAATTATGAATTTAAAGCTAAATACATTGAAGTAGATATGTCTATTAGAACATAAACTAGTTCATTTATTTCAACCAAGGTCTGTAAATATTCTCATGTTAGAATATGTGGGATTATTCTTCTTGTGAATATTTAAATTCTTACCTTGGTGAATATTGATTCTATACTAGTCATGGATTGGATATTTTTATATAGAGGACACACCCACTATTACGAAAAGGAAATAACTTTTCATATTTCAATCCATCACAATATCTTATAAAAATTCAAGGAATATCATGAATATTATTTGAAATATCCATCAATGGTGTGGATAATGATACACAATGAAGAACGATGCATTCCTCAAAGTGTTGATTAAAAGGAATGTATGAACCTGGAGGAAATTACCATTGTGAGGGAATATATATCTATATTTCATATATATTTACTCATACTTCCCTAGATCACAAGGTAGTGTTCTCAATATAACTTATACCATGATCCACTTTTTTGTTTAAATTATCCTATAGGATGGCCCGGATTGAACTGGATGAGTTAAACAAGAAGTTTGGAAATATTTTTTACAAAGGTTTCATGTACCCTAGAGAACCCCAAGGGGTGTTCCAATTCAATTTCTCAATACAAATGATGGAACAACACGGTGCTGTATTTCTTTCTGAGAGAACAATAGGATCATGATAAATAAAAATTATCCTCTGTCATGGATTAATGATTTATTCGATCAAATACGAGGACAAAAAAACATCACAAATCACGATGTATCTTTTAAATACAATTGGATAATGGTGAATATGGAATATATTCAAAAGTATTAATTTCATAAATGGTATAGGCACTCTAATATTGTAGTGAATCCCTTTGAACATTGAAATTATACTTAAAACATCATGAATTTTATGAATATACTCTTTAGATACATCCTTGACAGAGTTCTGGTAGTTTTTGTTTTTAATATTATCCTTGACTCCATGAGTATATAGACACCTGAAGATCATTTAGGGATTTTACCGGCAATATTATGTTACAATAAAATGTAACTGATGTTCATCAAGTGTGACTTATGGATGTGTAAAGTCACATTATCAAGGAAGATGATCATAAGTGATGGAATTTCTAGAGACCAATCAAAGATAATAGAATTTGATAAATGTCCTCTACACACTAGTGTAAAAGAAATAAATAGTTTTATTATGTAAGTAGGGTAGTACTGATGTTTTGTGAGGAATTTCACCAAAATGTATAGCCCAAATCAATTTTATCATGGAAAGGGTTAATGTATGTATGGAAGGAATAATGTGAGGAAAACTATAATGAGATAAATGAAAAGGCTAATTAGTCCACATTTACCCATGATACCAGTAAGTGGAGATGTTATAATGATATACAGTGATGCTACCAAGAAATTCTGGGGGTTGTGTACTCATGTAGAATGATAAAGTGATAGAATATGCCTCACAACATACAAATATCCATGAGAAAAATTTCCTAATGATTGATTTGATTATGGAGGATATGATATTTTCCTTAATCATTTGGAAACACTAACTATATTGGGAAAATTGTGACATTTATATATATCACATGATTAAAAAGTATATTTTCACCCAGAATGAGCTCAACATGTGTCAATAATGATATAAAGAGCTAATATGGGACTGTATTTTCTCTAGTCACATCCATCCTAGAATGTTGAAAAAGGTAGTTGATGATATTAGTAGAAAAGAACATGAAACTTCAACCCTAATGTAGATTGAAAAATACCCCATCGTCATTGATATTTGACAGATGGATCTAGAATTCATAACCATAGGGAATACATATTACCTTTCCACATTGATATTCACGAAAATATATCACATAAAGTATTAGTGAGGGAAAAAGGGATAATACAGATATTTAAAATATAGTGAAAGTATTAAAGGGAAACCACATGAGTTCCACATCAACGAGGATGGTTTCATTTTATTTGAAACAATTATTTTTGTCCCTATATCACTCTAGTTAAAGGAGACGTTGCATAATGAACAAAACACATTTCTCTCTATCCATTTTGGAAGTACCAATATGTAATGTGATTTTCAAGATCACTTAGTAGTGTGGATCATAAAGAAGGATATTACGGAGTATATCTCAAGGTGGTTAGTATGTCAGAAAGTTAAATTAGAGTGATAAATGTACAAATGGAGGATTAAACTATTTATTATACACCCTTGTAAATAGGAGAACACCACCATTGACATTATCACTAGTTTTCTAAAGACATCCAAAGAGAACAATGTGTTATGGGCCACTTCTTAACCATTCAGGGATATTTCTCACTAGAAAAAAATGTCATTATATACATCAAGGAATTGTAATGTCTACATGGGGTAATAATTTTGGTTATGTTTGATCATAATCTATGGTTCACATATAAATTATATATAATAATTTAACATGATTTAAATACTAAACTAAATATAATCAAGTTCAATCACCCTTAAATTGTTGTACAATATAATTTTTTTTTCAGACATTTAATAGCATACTCAGATCCCTCTCAATAGAATTAAAAGTTTTATTAGATAAAAATATCATGTTTTTTGAGTTAAAATGCAAAGTATCTTCCACTCATGTATTCATGTGTATCCATAAAATTATTTATTTTGTAAGATATGTATAACTCCATCTTGTTGGGATGATGTTGGTGAATCAAATATACTTGAACCTGGTCTTCTGAATGATATGATTTGGATTTTTAAATCCATCAAATAACATATAAAATATCATTATATTTAGAAATAGTGCTGCACTAATAACCTTAAATGGGATTTGAGTTTGATGTTTGAGACAATTGTTTCCTTCAAATATCACCATGGAAGATATTTAGGTGGTTTGGAAATAAGGGTAAGATTATACCTAGGTACATTTTCCCATTAGGGATCCATGATCACATAAGAGTGGTGGCCTATAGACTTGAAAATTACCCAAATATGTCTTATGTTCCTAATGGGTTCCATGATTTTTTCATGAGGAAGTATATACCTATCCCTTCACATGTAATGAATCCAATTGTGGAATAAATAGATAATAACCTCTTTTATGATGATATTCCGATGATGATTAGTGATCATAGTAACAAATTTAAAAATAATAAGACAACATAATTTTAAAAGTCTATTTTTATAACCATATGTATGAAGAGGTTACATGGGAAGCATAGGAAATAGTTAAAGCGAAATACCCTTGTCTATTCAAAATCAAGAATAAGAGTTAAAATTTCATTGTTGAAATTGCTAAAGGGGGGATGAATTTAATGAACTAGTTTTTATTATTAATATTAATTTCCATTATAAATTTGAGTTCTATTATATTATATAATATATTACATATTTATAATATAGATAAATTTTTTTTTCTCATTAACATAGGTCATTAGATTATTCAGCAACGAAACCAATGAAAAATAAAAAAATTAAAATTGTACAAAAACATATAAAATAGAAAATCTAAAATTGGAAAATATGGACCTTCACAATCTTGTAGAAACATCACCACCTCAACCAACACCATATGAATGAAACATAAATTTAGTAAAACAATCTGCATATTATAAAATGAAAATATGTAACTATAGGATGATTTGTAGTGAATATTGAGTGAAATAATGAAGAGTTATTTATATTAGTAAATTTGAATTTCATAATAGTAATGTTTCCTTTAGAACAACTACCTAACTATTTGAAATAGTATCATGACCATGGGGTATAGTAATATTATAATTTGAATAGTGATTTAGCCAAAAAATAATAAATTTAGATATATATAATTCTTATCCTGATTATTTTAGGTAAATATAAATAAGTTAATTTTAAAAATTGAATATCCAAATTTAAAAACAAAAAGAAAATATATGCATGTTTTAAATAAATTTTATTTTATGTATTTTATAGAAAAATATTTTTTATTAGAAATTTAAATTACATATTATATAAATTTATTTTAATAAAATCAACTTTATTTTGAAATCAAAAAATACAAATTTTCTTAGGGTGATGTGTTGTTAATTTTATGAAATACATAAAATTTTAAGGTAATAGTAAATGTATAGTTTTACTCATAACTAGTGTAAGTTAAATTAAATCAGCCATGATGTAATAATGGCTTAATCATTTTTAAAACATGATTGTAGAACAATATATATTTAATTTGAAATAGTATACATTAAAATACAATAAATTAATTTTCAAACCAAAAATTAACTTTCCAATGCATAATGTCAAAAATATTCCCTTAAATAAGTTTTTTATATTTTTTCCACATTTATTTTTAATAAAATATGTAAATTAGAATTATAAAGGGGTTTAATGTTTGAATTTTTTAATATATTTATATATTATCTATATTGTAAATAAGTTAATTATTAAATGTTTTACCTTTGATAAATTAATTTATTTTATATTTTATTCTGAAAATACCCCTCCTCACAAGTATATGTAACCACTCTCCCACCCCTTGGAAAACCAATCATATCACACATTACAATGAATATTTTCTACCCAAATACTTTCTCATGAGCCCTTATAATCATTAAGTAAATCATTGAGTATAAAAACTCAATTCATCTTGTGAGATATAGTATTATACAAAAGAAGCTAAATTTGAGGAATAAGTGTGTTTTTATCAACTCTTATCTCATTTTCAGCTTCTCTTTCATTTCTTCAGAATTAATTTTAAAAAAATATAATAAAATTTATCAGGAATTTTGTCAATATTATATTTGTGGTGTTATCCTATAATAATAATAATAATATTTATTACATATATAAATTTCAAACTCCCCTTTCTATAACATTCAACAATGTCCCACCAACTGTCAGTTTATCGCTGAGGAAGAAATTTCCCATCATTTTCTTATCACTAAACTAATGGATGGTTAAAATAAATTATCTAATATAAAAATGTATAATTTTTTTCAATCTTATGTAATTTGAAGTACTTATGTATATATTCCCATGAAAAAAAATTCCCAAATCGAATCCAAATAATAATTTTTTTGGGAAAACCTGATTTCAAATTGCTTCAATTAATAGATATTAAAAATCATAATATAAGGATTATAATTGATAAATTGGGACATAATTTAACAAAATATAATTCTCTTTATATTTTTTAAAAGATATCTTTTAATTATATAGAAGGTTTAAAAGCGATGAAAAAAGATCAAATTAAGGATTGGGGATTCTTGAACCCAACTTATTTTCCTTGGGTTATCCCTCCATCACATATGTTTCTATATATATATATATATATTCCATTAATTTTTATTAAAAACATTTCACTATTCCTTCCATTTCATTTGGGGATATACATTTTTACCACTTGATTTCTGTAATGACATAGAATTTTTCTCAATTGAATTTCCCTTCATATAATTATAAAACAAATTATGAAATCATTAGTCTCATAAATGAATATTGATACATTATTCTTAAAACAAAATAATAATAATTTCATATATTATAGTAGGATAATAAATAGGAAATAAGATAATAAGAATTGAAATATTTGGATCATCTCGATCTACTAGAATATCTGCACTCAAATTCCAAGATGTAAAAAAGACATAATTTTGATAATAAAATAATCATTTTAAAAATGAAATTTTATATATAACATTAAGAGATAATATAAGTGAATGAATTAAGAGGTTTTATAGTAATTAGTGAAAATAAATTAACCTTGTTAATATAACCTTCATAATAGTAATCTGACAAAAAATTAGAAATTTGTCTATTAGAATAGTAAAATCACCTATGAAAGTTTAAAATAAATTATTGTATATTATAAATATAAAAATGATATATTTATATCATTGTATATTAAAATAATTTATTTTGAAATGAATAATAATGTGTTGGTACTTTTGTAAAATGTAAATAATAATTTAAAATTATATAATGAATATAATAATTTAAAATAAAATTTATTTTCATATAAAAAGATTAATAAATTAATATTATATAGTATTATAATTATAAAATAATTTTATGTAACATAAATTAATCATTCAATTGGATAAAAAATAGATTATAATATACAAATACTTTTTTTCTAAAGAAATTTTTTTTTAATTAAAAAATAAAAATCAAATATTTAGAAAATTAATTTCATAAAATGGATATAATTATTGGAATCTAAACACAAAATATGTAAGGGTGAATATCTGGAACTTTTCTAAAATAATTTATTTTTTTGTGAATACTAAAATACAATAATTTATAGTGTTTAACATTATAAGTTAAATACATGAATTTTTTATAAATTTATGATGTAATAATCCATTGGTTATAAATATCATCAAACAATAACAATATGTATATATTTAAAATAATCAACACTATTTATAATCTTGAGCCAAAGTAACTAACTAATGATTATAATAATAATAAAATACCCCTCTCTTCCCCCTATAAATACCACCCCTTATCCTCACACATTAAAAAACATGTATATTTTCAATATTATAACCATTTCCCTTACTGATCCTCCCCCCACATCCATATCTATAGGTCTCAACAAATGGAAAATTCCATGTTCCTTAAGGGGTCTGTTGAAGAGGTGATATTCAAGAGGTAACATTCTCAAACCAACATATTTAATTTCATTTATTCTTCTACCCTCTCATAACATCTTTAAATAATAAATTATTAATAACTATCGTATCGTGTATATACTATAATGTTATATTACTAATTTAGTATTTTCATTCCACCACTTTTCTTATCTTCTCTTATTCAAAGAAACGAAATTGTTGTCCAAATTATGGTTGTTCATCATCTATGTGGGTAATGATTTTTTATTATTCCTTAATAAATTAAAATATAGTACTAAAAAAATTAATATGGTTAAAAAATATTATAATATATATATATAATTACTTGTATCATGTTCTGTAACTAATTGATAATTATAATACTCAATAAAAAATTAGTTCGTGATGGTCTGAAAAACTCGCCAAAAATAAACCGATCAATTAACAATAATAATTTATTAAATAAATCATCATCATAATAGAAAAAATTTATATATGATACCATTTAATATTATATATGTACATTACTGTGATATAATTTCACTTTTATAGAGTTATTCCCATATGTGAAAAACATCCATTATAATAAATAAGTAAACAGACCACCAAACCTTGAAAGGAACGCTCCTCGAGTGATGAAACTAGTATTTATAACCCATTAAGTTGGTCATAAATTAACCTAATTAAATTATTAAAAATAAAATAAATATATATTAGGTTTTAAACTAAATAAATAATGAAACTAATTATATTTTGAAGGACAAAAAATGAAATTTCACAATGTATCCAGACATAAGGTAGGAAATCTCTTCAAACCTCAATTTATTTTCCTTGGGTTATTATTTCACTCTATTAGCCTCCATTAAATCCATCATTATTCATACATAATTTCAATAAATTATATATAAATGTTACATAAAAATTAATTTATCAAAATAATTATTTAATTATCTAATGTACCGTCTTGGGGGCTACACACTGATGCCTCGAGCCGATTGGTTATGTGACCTCAAGCATGCCTCCTCGTGCACTAAACGTTTTCAACTAGAAGAGAGGGTATTCTATTAACCATGGGGAGACTATAAACTCTTTATTAATGAATTACAATAGAAAAAAATTAAACAAATTCCTAATGATATAAAAAATAACCAAACCAACCCGGATCACATGATGAACGAAATAGTAAAACACCATATCCAAAACTAAACAATAGATATTTAATGCCAAATATGTGTCAATTGTGAATTTGAAAAACCCATATTAAATAAAGACACCCAAAAATCCCTGGTGTCCTAACACACTTTTCTGGTTCCCTCATCCATGCTCTATCCTAACTCTACCATCTAACATGGTTTTATATCCCTTATTATTTTCACGAACTATGTTATCTATTTATGTACCGATCAGGATTCCTGAGTAAGGTGTGAGTAAAAATCATTAGGAATCCACAAAAATCACCTAAAAACATCCATTAAATTACAATTTATGTAGTGGCGTGAATAAATAATTACAGGTCATAAGTTAAAGTTATCACATTTCAATTGTTCTTTAATTAGCAACATAAACCATTGGGTTCCCAAGGACACCAGAACTCTCATTGAATTCTTCGACCTATGACCGAGTCTTAACAAGATCACATATTCAATTAAAAAATTTAGTATACCACATGGGGATTCATTATCCATTTTATTTAATTTTAATTAATATATAGGTCAGTTGTAACCATAGACCAATGCAACCAATATGGGCCTAGATGACCATCCCTAGCGCACTATTGGTATTTGAAGTAGGAGTATGTGTCCCACAACTCAATTATCAAACAATAACACATATGTGATCTTGAAGCATATATTTTTTCCGACACTCATAATCATAATAGTATTTTCATTCAACATTCTATTTCCCACACACATTTATCAAATCATAACTATGGTCTTTTGAAGTAGCAGTCCATATCCAACACACAATTATCAATAAATAATATATGTGGGAGTTTGGAGTGGGAGTACAAATCAAACCCTCATATATCAACTAAACACATATATGACATTTATTTTTATTAATAATCATTAACTCATTCATCAATATTTCACATCAGGTTATACCATTACAATTTATCACATCAAATCATGATTCAATACTTTAATTTTATGATATAATATAAACAATTAACCATTAAACCTTTTTCAATATTCAATATATATAATCCATTAAAACATTATGGTCATATCAACAGTATCAAATCCCACATTGTTAGTTAATTCATGTCACATTATTTGGAAAATTACACAACTAGTTCCTAACAAAATCAACATTCAATTATTCAATCAATCTAACAATCCAAACATTCCATTAATTAATATTCCATTTAGATAATTTGATCTCACAACCCAAATATTACATTAAATAAATAAAAAATTAATTAATCTAATTACACATTCCAAATATTTAATAAATTAATCCACAAATTAATTAATCAAATTCCACAATTCTATTCCACCTATTTAACCCAAATCATTTACACAAAGAAATTAAATCAAATAAAAAAAATTTAATAATAAACATTCTAATCAAGGAAATTGAAATGTCATAATTACACACAAATAATAAAATCAATAATATGTGATTTTAAATATAGACCACGTACCTCTTGATTGTTGAATAATTCTCAACAATAAAAAAGGGAAAATTTTAGTGGAAGGTTCAATTTTATAGAGTAGATCATTATCCAGAACCAAAACCCAGATCCACGATCAAAAATATTAGATCTTCCATCAAATATATTTTTTCCATTTTTAAAAATATTCCTTAAATTTAAGTAGGGAAAAATATATTTTAACCAAAATTGTGTATTCAGTTTATATTACATCTTTCAAAAAACGTCTTCACCATCTTCGTTCCTGTGAATCATGAGCCAAGGTCCATCCTCGAGTCACAAACATATCACATAGAACATCATTTCCATTAGTGTAACCATCATCACCATACTAGAGGGACCCACCAAGACCCTCATCACCATCATCATCAACTACACCGCTATTCCACAGAGTTCTACATTTTCATAATCTTTATCATTGACACTGGTACAATCCAGTTCCACATTCATTGTCATAATCCAAATACCACACCTGTCCACTAGAAAATATTTTAGTTCATCGAGGTGTTTTAAAAAGAACACAAATCGATCCAGAAGATCACTTCCATCATCCTTTCATTAGAAAAACATCATCACCGAATTATTTTCAACACATCACTAAACTCATCATCCTCAATGCCTCGTCACCTTTGGTCTCTGCAACAATGATGACAACCATCCCAACCGATGATGCTTGGACATTGATGCTAAATTATGCCACCATAGTCAATTAGCCTGACTCGGCCACTCGATCTCACGACCAGAAGAACCATGATGACTGCCTCATTATTCCACCTTGTAGATTGAAGGATTCATGGATCCAGAGTAGAGAAAATAATGAACTGAGACATGATAAAACACCAATGAAACATCATCTCTACATCGTCACGTCATCGTCTCCATCAACACAACACTATGAGCAACACTGACATAAAATAAAGCAGACAGAAAACACCATGAATCACATAAGCATAAATGAATCCCCTTAAAACATGAAAACATTTCATTGATGAAGGGTCGTGTGATGCATTCCAATGACCTCCACACCTCACATTCTGAATTCTATCCATTACCACTACTCCAAATTCTCCTTTGAGGGGTGAAGAAGAATGAGAGACCAGAGTAGGGAAAGATCGGATGAGGGCATCGAGCAGTGACACCATCAGTGGGGTAGAGAATAGAACTAAACAATGGAAAAATTAGAAGACCATCACCCAAGAGAGTACAGAGGCTATTGCTGGAGAAAAAATAAGCATAAGGGGATGGAAGAAGAGAGGGAGTAGGGGAGACAATGCCAAAGAGCTGCAAAAAGGCCTCCCCCACTCTGAGCCGCCTTCGAGGAGGGGAATAGATCTTTAATTCAGGAATCAAATCACCAAGAAAGAATTTCATATGTATTTGGAATCAATTAGGAAACGTACAAATGATATAAATAATTAATGTTTGATTTTGGATTCAATTAAGATGAATTTATGGGCTCGAGTATTTTTCATCTAGTTTTTAGTGGTTTAATATCTTGCGGGAAAGGTATCTGATATTGGCCTCATGGTTTACCTAAAACATGCACCGTAACCTTGTGCCTCACCAAAGGGTGCCACAAAGCTACTCCTAAGAGCACACATGGTATAAAAAACTATGTTCCAAAATTTCAAATCCCCTCTATTTGGATTCACATGGTTTAGGGAAATTGTGAGCAAACTGTGCACCCCTATTCATTTTCCAACATTCACCAATTTTCACCAAGACAAACCCTGGAAAAACCCCAAATAAATAAAATTTAAAAGGGAAAAGAGTTTCTTTAAATGATCCTGGGATAAATCAAAGAATGGTCTAGTTATTAAAATTTCCACACATTGTGATATCTTTTACTTGAGTTGTACTCCAAAGAATCTATATGATTATGAGTTTAAAATATCATGCTATCGAGTCCAAATATCAACTTCACTCACCTAGGTTTCCACCTAAAAATGACGATTTTTCCATAATAAATGAATTATATGAATATTCTTTCCTAATAATACATTCACATTTTGATCCAACAAACATGTCAAATGGTACGGAAGGAACACATCAATCTCACTCTCTACACCATCCACATCGATCACATGATAATACTAAAGGTGATTCTGGAGATGCTACGACACATGAAATACATCATGAATAAAACTAAACCACATTGAATGATCTAATCAACATGACATCGACCTGATTATCTCCACAACCTCAAGCGGTCAAACATACCTCAGTGCCAACATCACTTGTCTCCACATTCAGTGGTGACCCAATCTAGGTGACACTAAAAAGAATACAAGATTATCCACTATAAACTATAGGGGTCATTGATGTTTATCGAAAAAAAATTATGCCTACTCTATGCCATAGGCATACCCTTCATAATCATCTAATTCGACTCATACATCTCATTCATGATAAACAATCCCAATAGTTCCTTCTGACCTACCTACATCCAACGTAGAGGTGATATTCCTGGCCTAACGTAAAGTGTCTCAAATGGATTATTCATTATTTTTTATTGATAAATTTTGTTATATAAAAATTACACCAATTCCATGTGATTCTCCAGAGACCGAAAAAAATTCTATGACACATTCCCTTAGAATATCCCTATGTGTCTATATAGTATATTCTAACAGCCCATATTTGTACAGGTGGAATGCCTTACTCCGTAAAACATGTGTTCCCGGAACCTTCTGTATTCCCTTATAAATGTATAGAGTAAAGTATGAGTAACAGTTAAAAACTATAGTCCATTTCACCTTATACTTATATACATACTATATGAAAATCATACACGTCACTCAACTAATTGATTGATTATGTATCCTATATAAGAAAGAAATGTAACACTTTCTTCAGTCCATCCCCAACCACCAAAATAGTGTCATTATTTTCTTTTTTTCATCAGTAGACCCATCATAAAGTCAATAGTAACATCATCCCACATCCATTTCAGAACGGGTAATGGATATATTAATCCATTGGTTCATTGATGCATAACCTTTACATTTTGGCAGCTGTAGCATTGTTTCATGAAACCAAATATCTAATTTTTTATATCAATGTAGAAAAAAATTCATAGCTCACAATACATTTTGGTCACACCCAGATGAGCATCCTACATAGAGGCATGTAATTCACACTATAGCTACTAACAAGTACTCATAGGAATGAAAACTTGATTCCAAACATAGATGATCACATCCTTATCAATGGACCAATCTGAAGGTGACTCCCCACCCTCAAGGATTTACCTCAAGTAAAAACATTCCAGGTCCCCATACAATTGGTCCTAGATCAATCTTAGTATTGTAAAATCCACTAAAACTGATATAATATTTACCTTCTCCTAGACCTCCTGGAAAACAACATGCATCTCATCGTGTAATGTCATCATATTCTACTCAAAAATAGACTACTCAACATCTTGATTCTCAGTATTCCTACTAAATGCATCAGAAAAACCATTTCCCTTCTCAATTACATATTCTATATCAATGTTTAATGGATAAATATTCTCAACCCATCTACACTACTAAATATTCAAGTCTTTTTATGAAAATTCCTACTTGATGATCATGTGAATAGTGTACATACTAAACATATCACCCAGATCATAATTCCTGCAACACTTCATATAGTAAACTACAACAGCTATATTTAGGTCATTCATAGGGTAATTCAATTCATATGACCTGAAAATTCATGTTCTATACTCCACAACTTGATCACCCTGCATTAACTGTACTATGATTTCAATCCTAAAAGAATCACAAAACATTGTGTACTCCCCACCTGGTTTGGTTATGAGAATTATCGGTGAATTATTCAAACACTTCATCGGCTCTAGGAAATCATTCACATATTATCAAGACCAATCAAACGTTCCCATTCTGGTTCATGCCCGACGAGGTTTTTCAATGTGGGAGGATTCCTGAATGAACCTATGATAATATAATACTAACCATAAAAATATATGAATAACAAAAACATTGTTGTGATGATCCCAAGATACCACTGCCTGACCTTCTCTTGGTCAATTAACACACCTTCCTTCATGATAACATCAAAGTAGATGTTTACCTAATAAATCCTAATCAATCACTTTGATAGAATGTCATATTATTGATTCTAACTCAGTATAAAAAAAATAATTCTATGTTGATCGACATGATCGTCCTGATTATTGGATTATACAAATATTTCATCCACAAAAAGTACAAAAAACTGATCTTGGTATGGGTCATAAATTCTTTTTATCATGTACATAAACACCATTGCTGAATTTTTCAACCTAAATTGTGATACGTCTAAATCATATAGGCTATACGGGCATTTTAAATATGTTCTCTTTATATTAAAATGTTTAACTCTCAACTGATGTTACCCAAATCTCAATTAATTATTTGAGATGGAAAAAATTTCCTCTCAAATGGTGAAATATATCATCTATATGCTGAAGAGAATGTTGGTTGTTCATAGTCATCAGGTTCAACATCTGGTAGTCAATAGAAAAGTGAAACTATCATCGTAATTATTTGAAAACAGGACTAGATAGACCCATGGTGATTTACTATGATGGATAAATCCATTATCCATCAACTCTTCCAGTTTTATCTTATGCTCTTAGAGCACTATTGGTTTCATTCTGTTTCGTGGAATAGAAACTTGATCAGACCCATGAATGAGCTCAATTGTAAATTCCAAATTTCTATTAGGGGGAAACCCAAAGAATTATTCAAGAAACCCATCCTAAAACTGATCCACTATATATGGAAATACATTATATTTCAGACTATCTAAATCCAGTAATATATTGACAATCTAGGTGGTGAACACCCCCAATTTTTGATGAATTGGACCTACATGGACTGCTTGGGTATCCCACCCTCCATGATAGACAAAATTGTCAGCATTTTGAGGTTTGAAATTCACTAAAGGTAATAATTTTTGTGGAATTTTTTTTCTACAATCTAGCACATACCCAAAATTCATTTATAGATAGATGTGTCAAGTATGTAATGATTACAATTGAAATGATGCCCCCCTATCCTTCAGATAACACCCATTGGAAAAATAGATGTCTCCCAACTGTAATACCAAATGTGTATCTATAATCATAACCCCAATCAATAATTTGACCTACAGACTCAAACCATTCAAATTCTTTTTAGATATAAAATAATGGGAGTCCCCAATATCAAATAAGGCACTAGTTAGCATTGAAGATACAAGAATAAAAGCCTTAACTATCAATAGCCAAGCCACACTATCCACTGGTGTAGAATAAACTGTGGGTAATTGTATATCCCCTATAAACAATGTGGTAGTCTGTGTCCCCTGAGCTAAAAGACTCTAATGATACATGTTCCCTTCCATAAAATAACCTAGTCCAAATCCTTGAATACCATATACAATATTACTATAACTTCCTGACTAGGTTAGTCTGGAAGTCCTGCTACTCGTACACTGGTTCTTCTAAGCAGCTCCATCATTAAGCATCTATCATGGCATCCTATAGAACATATATTGATGTCCCATTTTTTCTCTAGCTCATAAATATAATTATATTTGGGTAAAATGATTATGAATGTTACCCGACATAATACACTAGTGACAGGTCACCCAGGTATGGTCATGTTAAACTGAATCGTTCCCATAGCTACCCATCCTACGGTCACCAAGCTATAATTCTCTTAAGATGCTTCACAATAATAGTATTCGTACCTCATTACCATCCATCCAAAACCATTTTCCACCATTGTGAGTATCCATTAGGTCCCCCAGATAAATTTGATATTGATTCACCACTTCTAAAAACTTTTTCTTCTTGAATCAATTCATATGGGACATCACATCACATTTAATCCCATTGAGACACTCTTTTTCCACAGTAGCATCATCTCCTTCCAACATTGGAGCAATAAACTATAATTTTTTAAAGTGGCCATCACAGTGTATAACTAATATACTCCTCTGAGTCAACATCAGAAACTAACATACTATATCATACCTAGTCATCATTGGGTAAATGTTCTCTATGAAAATATCCATAAATTGCATCCACTCCATGTTCACTAGATTTAAATTATTAGACTACATGTCTAACCAATAATTTTCAGGAGCACAAAAAATATAATCATCAAACTTGACAGTCTTCTCAACCAGAGTCTCAAAATGGTCATGTATAGTCTAAATGGACTCAAACCATAACACTACTGCCTTGGGTACACTATCTCTGTTGAAATTAATAGGGTGATAAAACTAAAACAACCATGTCATGTTGGACATACAAATCAAAACCTGATTTAGGTATCTCTCCATAAATTACATACATTGAGAAAAGTTATCAAGTAACATCTCTCCTTGTTCATCACATGACACTATCGATGCCACACGTTCTACTACTGGAGGATCATCTCTATCCATATTCTTCTGCCATCCCATAAATAAAATCATCATTAAGTCATGACTATATAATTCCAAACACACATCTTAAGACACATAACACAACTTTATCATGTTTTTGTAAGAGGGGATCAAAGTAAAGCATAACCATTCATTCCCCCAATCCCCACCTCATAGTCCAAACTAAGGAACTATTATTACCCTTAAACATTCTACACATAGGTTATAGTTAAAAATGGAAAACTCATTAAAATTATTCAAAATACTCATTAGACACTCATTTCATTCATTTTGAATCATTTTAAAATATTCAATTTCATATCATCCCCCATTTTCAGATAAGGTTAACAAGATAGAAAAAATAGTTCAATTTCAAATACATACCTAAAAAATAATTTCTCGTGCATTACAAAAAAGATTCTTGTTCCATAAAAATTCCTATGTTCTTAGAATGATGAATTAATACTCCAATATAATTATATACCATTCTAGAAGTCAAATTATATAATATATCATAATCAATAACATCACACAACAAGTACATAACATGAGGATAAATAAAATGAATCTACAACAACACAAATCAATAACAACAATCCCACCCAGGGTACATAGATATTACCCTTATACATGGGCTGGATACTCCCATGAATGATCTCTAAACCAAGTTTTTAATAATCCTATTATCCTATAAGCAATTTATAAATTGGATGGAAAAATAATTTTAAAAAAGTGCTATTGATAAAACATTTTAATGTATCAAATATGGTGTCACACACCAGTACTCTGAGCGAGTCAGTTACAGGACATTAGGAACACCTCCCACATGCCTGAGGTTATTGACAAGTAGTTAGGGTCTAATATCAATCTTTGGGAGACTATACCGTCTTTATCAAAGAAACACAATCGTAAAAATAAATAAAAAATAACCAACACTTATAGTGAATAACCAAACCCACATGGATCACATGATGAACAAAATTGAAAAATGAAAAATCCAATAATAAATAGTAGACATTCCATGCCAAATATGTGTCATCTTCTAATATGAATAACCCAAAGTAAATAGACACTGAAAATTCAATGTGAGTACTAACACAATCTATAGTTCCTTCATCCCATCCCTATTTAGACTCAACCATCTAACATGGGTCCTTTTCCCTTATCATGATCAGCAACTATGAAATATATTTGGCTACTATTCAGGTTGATCAAGTAGTGTGTGAGTACCACTCAGTTGTCCATCACAAAGGGATTCTAAAGAAATGTAATCTCAATAAGATTGAATGTTGTTGTATAATGAATATTCTAAATTCATAATTAATATTCATCAAACTTCAATTACCCTTTAATTTAACACATAAACACATGAGATCCTAATGAAATTCAAACCCTAAATACTAGCTTCAACCCATGCTAGAGTATGAATCATATCACATATTTAATTCCATAATTCGTTCTAAAACATATACATTAATTATCCATTTAAATTAATTTCAATTCATATTTCTATAAAATAGAACCATAGTCCAATTTCATCATTTTGAGCATAAATCCCCAATATAAGGACCCTCTGGGTACTTAAAGCATAAGACTTTGTCCAATGTCTCATTTAAACAAAAAACCAAAAATTTCTATTTTAAAGTTCTAGCCCATGTCCCACATTTATTATTAATGTGGGATTTTTATGTATGATTCCATGCCACACACCCTTTTAAATTAATCAGTAGAAAATTATGAAGAAACAATCCATATCCCACAAGAGTTTATCAATATGTAACAAAAATTGGATTTTGAAGAAATTATTTATGTCCCTAAATAATATGTCAAATAAAAACACATATAAAATTTGTCACATTTATTCCATTCAATAACCATTAACCCATTCACCAAAATTTCACATCATGATATTCCATTTAAATTTACCCCAACAGATCATGATTCTCTACTTTTATCACATGAAAACATATCATCAATTAACCATTAAATTAATTTATAATATTCTATTCATATAAAACATTAATCTAATAAGGTCATTTCTACCATCTCATGACACATTTTCAATTAATTCATATAAAATTAATTGAACAATTACACAACAATTAATTAAAAAATAATCATTTAATTATTAGATCAATATCAAAATCACAAAATTCCATTAATTAATTTACCAATAAATTAATCTGATTTTCCAATCACAATATCCAATTATTTAATTCACGAATAAATTATTACAATTAAAAAATCTCAATATCCCATTAATAGATTCACTAATTAATAAATCCAATTACCTAATTCAATTACCTCAGATTAATCGAAATTTTTTACATGGGGAAATTAAATCTAACTTGTAATGCCCCAACCCCAGTTATCCAGAGTCGGTGCATTATTTTAATACATTGGCATGTTAAAAGGAATCAAGTCCCGAAGGACCGATCAGTTTAGAAGTCTTGGCAAATAGATTACATACATTAGCATTACATTAAAATTTGAAACATAAAACACAGCATAGATAGATTATTGAGAATTCCATTTTTCCTTTTATCTTAACCCTACATATAAATCATAATACACTTATTGAAATCCTAGGAAAATAAAATATAAGAAAGGTGTGATCTCAAATGCTCAATAAAGGTAAATAATTTAGCGGAAGCTATAAACTTTTAAGGCACGATGTGTAATAAAAACAAAATCCTTTTAAACATAATATTGAACATAATATTTTAGAAATAAATAAAATATTTCTATATAAACATGAACATTGGTATTATACTAGTCAAATAATCACATGTAATAACTAATTCACAATGAGGAAATGCCTAATAACGGACATCATTACTACATAGTCAAGGCCTCGTGCCAAGACTACAAATAAAATTTTGGTTATGGCCTTGTGACAAGACACGAGTTTGTCTGATGAGACCTACCGATGCATCAAGGAGCTATAGAGGGCTCCACCCGTCACATACTAAGTCCACAGCATTCCTCATATTAATAGTTGTAACAAAACATTAACATTCATATTAGAACTAGCATATGAAATTTCCATACATTAACCATAACCCACAAATCTTATAAAAATAGAACATCCACAGTCAAACATATCATAACTCAATCAATAAAATATGGAATATTTTATTATAATAAATCAACCTCAATCAAAAATAATATCTAGTAAAGGATGCAGACATAGTTGAAAATGATGAGTAAAAATTTCTGAGAGAAATATCATTTTTGTAAAATCATTTAAAAGTCATACATTTATAAAGGATGTAATTTAAATGATATTTTTGAATCAAAGTTTCTGATATCACTTTGAAACTTTTGAATAAAATTATCATTTCAAAACAGTCATGTCCATATAAATAAATCCTTAAAATCATTTTGACAACATGGACATTAATTAAAAATATTTAGAAAGATAAATTCTCAAAACATTTAAAATTCCTATCTTGATAATTTGTAGCTTTCACACATCATAAAAATATTCATTTTGAAATCATTGTTATGAAAAATTGTCATGGATGATAAAAATATCCTAGTAAATACTTACACATAAATAATCTCGGATAATAATGAGATTGAGGAATTAACCATTACCAATTTGGTAACATACGAAACATACACCCCATGAAAGAGGTATCATACAATGAATATGTAAATACATAAAAATTAAAGTGTATTACAAAAAGAATACAATTATGGGAAGTACATGAACCACACATAAGGTCATAGTGGCAATATGGCACCAATCGCACAGAAATAAGAAGTGAGATGAAAACCCCTTACCTTGCACAATCCATTATTCAAGGGTACGTTTAACCTCTTCTATAAAGACCATAATATGTTATTAAATTACACCAGAACAATATTAATATTTATGATATCATACATTATTCATTCATGACTTTATATTAACCATTTAATAATGATTTCCATGTTAAATTAACATTTTGGTTAATAATCACATTCATTATCGTACGTGTTTTAATTTGTTAATATTGATTGTATCAAATAGATCATGATTTAAATACTTATTGAATATAAAACATGATTTATATATAATATATATTTAGAATATAAATATGTATAAAAGAAATATATATGAAAAGGAAAACACTGTTTATGGAGACGGTAGTCCGTACATACTCATAAACGCTGTTTATGTTTTCATAAAGTATTGAACGGAACTAAGAGAATATAATATATGTAAGTAATTATATATATAAATATATATATCTACAGTAGAATTATTATTTCATATATTTAAAACATATTTGTAATATATATTTTTATATTCGTCGATGAATGGTGAATGTGGAAATGAATCTCATCGCTTCGTGGAGACGGTAATCCGTACGTACGCACGAGCGACACCATAATTTCCTTAAAGGTATGATATTGGATGGTATATTAATTTTAATGAGACATTATCATGTTATATTAATTAATTATATACATATTACTCATCATCATATCCATCCAAATAACAAAGTGTTGAATAACAAATTACACCACGATGTGGAGACGGTAAGTCGTACGTATGCACACATGGTGACATTATCATTCATAAGATGGATAAAATAATGAATATATCTATGAAATACTTATATTAACAACACATTATATTGAAGATACTAGAGTTATTATTTTAGAATGTAAATAATTTTGATTGTAGAAGTGGAAGATGAAAGGAACATGAAATAGGGCGGTGAATCCATTAACTCTTCTTCAGGTTCTTCTTTTTGATTTGATCAAAAGGGCTCCTTAGGTTGGATTCATGATCAAACTAAGGACTCTAGTTTGAAGTGAGTGATGTTGGGAGGATATTTGGGAAGGGTTTGGCCGAGACAAATGTCATTGGAGTTGTGATTTTGAGAGATGGGGAATGTCCCTTTTATAATAGGGGTGATGGTCACTTTAGGAAAATAGTAAAGTATTAAATTATTATACAATTATATTCAGTTTATAATGATCCCAAATAAATTTATTAAGAGCCTTAGGTGGTTATGGGTAGAAATACTCTCAACCAATAGGTTTTAGACATGTTTATGTTTGCATTTTAACCTTACCATTTAGATTTAACTCTTAGTTAAATAGTTTAATTTTTACCGTACTTGTTGTATTCTAACTATATATGGTTAATAAACTTACTCTAAACATCCATGAGAACATAAACTGGCTCATTAATGACATATATAATATTATTTATGCACTTTGGCCAAAACATACATTTTTATGAATATTATATCAATAAATAATATATTATTTGTTTTAAATATTAATTTATGCCAATTTTGATACTATTTGGAATTTAGTTTTTCTGAAAGTCATCACAAAATGATTACATCGAACAAGATACAATGCATCATCCCTATCATTTCATAGTCACCAATAAAATTCCTTGATGTCATAAAAACTTTGAAATTATATTTGTTTTAATATTTATAATACCATTTATTTGATTCATTCAATAATAAGGTAATTACTGCATCATCATTGTGTCATAAATAAATTTTATTAATTAATGTTTAAAAAATACAAATAAAATACCATGATGTATGAAATATATTTATATTTATAAGGAATTTTTATAGTCTAATTTATCTTATGTATAACACTATATTAAAAATGGTTTAGTTAATAAACATTGAATTTTACACTTTTAACACTTATTTAAATTAAATAATAATAAATGTCCTAATCTAATCCAAGTGGACCTAAATGGTAATATTTAATTCCAAATGTTTTTTTGGTCTAATTACACTTATAAAAAAAATTAGTACATGTTTTAGGGTAATATTAATATCATTTTTACCCTTAATTAACATATTTACTTTTAACTGTGGTAAATAAAAGTAAAATGTTACTATTCATCAAAAAATATTTTTATCTTATTAAACCACATTTTACTCCTTGATATTAACTGTGACTCTCAGATTTTCAAAATTCAACTAACGGAGGTGATAAAATTATGTTTTATAGGAATTTATAAATTATCCTAGGAGGTGAGTAAAAGACGGTGAAAAAGTTCAATAAATTTTTTATATATCTAAAATTATAATAAACTGACTCCAATTAATTAAATTGAATATATATAGGTATTATGTATTTATTTTGACCTAAAATAAATTTAAATAAAATAAATAATTATTTAAATAAAAATCTTGTTTTAAACAATAACTCAGGGTTTTTCACTATTCATCAAAAATTGAAAGTTATCAGAGAAATACCAAAAATTTACCCTAGTCTAATTTTGATATTCAAAATCCAAAAATGATGTCTATTTTACAAATTTTAAAAAATAGATGTTGCATTTATTAATTTAAAATTAATTCCCATTGTCAAAACAAAAAGACTTATTTTTAAGAAATAATAACTATCAAAAGATTGACACTTGTTTATGTCTAATTTCAATGTAAAATTACTTACAATAACTAGCATTGTATTAAATGGTAAAAATATAATCTATTTATAATTCAAAACCATTAAAATTTATATTTTAATAATATAAATTATTTTGATTAAAAACGATTCTTTCAGTCAAACTATAGTATTTTTCACTATTCACCCAAAAATGAAAGTGAGCAGAAAAACACAAAAAATTTATAGAAATTAAATTATTATGTCCGGATTATAATGAAGAAGTTTATTTTGTCAAAATTGAATATATAATAGTTTCAAATATTGGATTTAAAAAGGGATATCCACTAAAAGGCGGTAAAATTTCATTTTTTGAAAAATACTTCTTTTATCTAAAAAAATGTATTTCTTCATATATTATGTCTAAGAAACTCATAATATGGAATCTAAAATTATACGGATTATATAAAGTTCAAAATTCAGTTAATACTATTCATAACTTCTTTTGAATGACTAGTTTGGTATGTCATGGTGCGCTTGAACGTAGTGTTGCGTGAAGTGAAAGTTATTGAATAACTTTGAAAAAATAACGTACTATGAAATCTTGGGGTGTTACATTCTCCCCTACTTTAATAAATTTAATCCTCACAAGTTTAAATTGTTCTTCGAAATTAAACGCTTGAAAATAGAAAATACCATTATGTGAAAACCCACATCTGAAATTGGGTTAGTAAAATTTATTCTTAATAAGAGGAAAAGGGGAATGAAAAAGTCACCACCAAATTAGAGTTTCAGATAGGGGAAATTTGGTTGTAATTATAGACACATAATTTGAGGAAAAGCATAAATATTTATAGGGAATTATTGAGGTCATCAATCACAAACAAGTGTAAAATTGAGGTACTCAAAGCCATAAATTTATGATGACTTAAAATATCACAAGTTCCAAAAAACATAAGGTATTAGGATAACAAATTTTTGGTTATATGATCCCTTCCATAATGATTATGGATTAATTCCTTTATTGGATAAAAAAAGAGAATACTTGTAATGTAGAGTAACATCCTTTAACTAATTTATACCACAAACTCATCATTCATTCTAAAAGATAATAGAACTTAAAGATATTCTATTTATCCTAATTGTATAGGGTTCCAAAAATAAGGAATTTATAATTAACATATCAGACCCTTTATGAAAACTACATTATTCAATCCAGGACATCACGTGGCTCAGTGATGAGTGATACAACCTCTCCTCCCTTCAGTTGAAGGTTCAGGTCTCACAGCCTTGCCAGACGTGATGGGTTGGCTCCTGTCCTACGGGTTTTCCTTTCTATGTAAATCCAAAAATAACCTTAACAATACTATCCCATTTCAAACGTAATCCATTCCAACCATTAGAATTATCCAATTTACTTTTATTCAAACTCTTAGTCCTATGTTTATAATGAAGTTAAACATAATGTGGAACCTTTTTTCCAGGTAATAACATGTGAACACCATCATCATGTATTATTTTACAACACCGCAACATCTTGTATTACCAAAATAAATCATCTCTTATTCCAAAATCACTACATCATTACCAAGACCATATTAAGGATTACCATTCATTCAGCCATTTATTTTTCAAAAAGTTTATCTTACTGTTAAGTCACTTTTCATAGAACCAAATAATCTTAAATCCTCAATAAAATACTAAAGTAGTACAATCCTTATTTATCTCTATAATTCAGGTGACCATTATATTGTTGATACAACAATCAAATGAAATAATTTTATAATAACAACATAAGAACACTAGTCTTTCTTCTTCATCTGAGGCAGTATCATAAGATGATTTTTATCCAATAACATCATTTGTGGTATACTCATATGAACGGTATATTGATTCACGTAGTGTCTCAACGACTTGAAGATGAAGAATTTTACTTTTGAAAACTTTTTCTTACCCTTGAAATCACGTAATTGGTGTCCTTTTTCTCCACACTTATAACAAACTCCCATTCCCTTCATGCATTTTCCGTGGTGATTCATTCCAAATTTATCACATGTTGGAAAATCCTACTTTCCCTTATTCCCTTTATCTATCTTTTTTTCTACCATCCTTTTATTCTCTTGCTTCCCTTCAAATCCTTATGATTCAAGGAATTCCTTACTGATCTTATGATACTATTTATTCATCGGATGATAATACATTGGAGACTATTTACTTTCTAAATTATTTCTTAATACCATGAATTATATGACTCTTATTACTCTTTGGATCATACGTATAGTTGGAGTTCTCATTACTTCTACTGCGAACCATATCTAAACAATGGCATACACTAGGTCTGTTTATGAATCGCAGTTCATAATTCGAAACATGTAAAATACCAAACATAAATTGAATAGGTTATGGATATAATCCAAAATCACAAAAAAGTTTTCATTAAGGAGGTATATACTCATAAAACCTTCATAGTGGTTTGTAATGAAAATGATAATTATCCAAAGAATACACCCCAGGAGTGTCGTAACCAAGAGTGTTGCAAGGCCTATTGTCGTGCACAAATTTCCATTCGAGTCTAGCCTAAAGCGGTTTTTTTAAGGTTTTACCTCTAGGTATATCTATGATAGAGCCGCCTCTACCTGCTCGTATCCAGACATGGATGTATTTTCCTGGAAAACATACAAAATCTATACATTACCAAAATTCTAGAATGTCCTTCTATACTAATCCTCAAAGTCTATCTTAGGTCTATGTTCTATAATCAGAGTCTATCTAAATCCAGATTCCAAGATTATTTCTAAACTTTATCTGATACCAACTGTAACTCCCCAACCCCAGTTACCCAAAGTCGGTGCATTATTTTAATAAATTGGCATGATTACAAGGAATCATGTTCCGGAGGACCAATCGGTTTAGCAGTCTTGGAAAATAGATTACATAAATTTACGATACATTAAAATTTTAATCATAAAACATTGCATAGATAGTTAGTTGAGAATTTCATTTTACCATTTATCTTAACCCTGCATATCAATCATAATACACTTCTTGGAATCCTGGTAAAATAAAACATAAGAAAGGGGCGAGCTCAGATGCTCTATAACGGTAAATAATTTAGCGGAAGCTATAAAATTTTAAGGCAAGATGTGTAATAAAAACAAAAGCCTTATAAACATAATCTTGAACATAACATGGTAGAAATAAATGAAACATTTCCATATAAATATGATCAACGGTATTCCACTAGTCAAATAATCACAGGTAATAACTAATTCACAATGATGGAATGCCTAATATCGGACATCATTACCACATAGTCAAGGCCTCATGCCAAGACTACAAATAAATATTTTTTCATGGCCTTGTGCCAAGACAATATTTTGTCTCGTGAGACCTACCGATGCATTGAGGAGATATAGCGTGCGCCACCCGTCACTTTCTAAGTCCACTGCATTCCTCATTTGAATAGTTGAAATATAACAATAACATTCGTATTACAACTAGCATACGAAATGTCAATACATTAACCATAAACTATGAATGGTATAAAAATAGAACATCTATAGTCAAACATGTCATAACTCATTCAATAAAATATGTAATATTGTGTTAAAATAAATCAACCTCAATAAAAAATAATATCCAGTAAAGGATGCTGACGTAGTTGAAAACGATGAGAAAAACTTTTTGAGAGGAATATCCTTTTTGTAAAATCATTTAACAGTCAAACAATTATAAAGGAAGTAATTTAATTGAAATTCTTTAATCAAAGTGTCCCATACCACATTGAAACTTTTGAAAAGAATTATCATTTCAAAACATTCATGTCCATGTAAATAAATCCTTAAAATCATTTAGAAAACATTGACATTAATTAAAAACATTTTGAAAGATAAATCTTTAAAACATTTAAAATTCTGATCGTGAAAAATAGTACCTTTTAAAAATCCTTAAAATATTCATTTTGAAATCATTTTTATGAAAAATTGACATGGATGATAAAAATATCCTAGTAAATACTTACAAATAAACAATCTCGGATAATAATGAGATTCATGAATTAACCCTTACCAATTTTGAAACATATGAAACATACACCCCATGAAAGAGGTATAATACAATTAATATATAAATACACATAAATTAAAGTGTATTACACAAATAATACAATTATTGGAAGTACAGAAACCACACAAAAGGTAATAGGGGAAATATGGCACGAATCACACGTGAATAAGGAGTGAGATGAAAACCCATTACCTTGCACTTTCCTTTAGTAGAGGGTACGTTTAACCACCTGTATGAAGCCCTTAGTATATTATTAATTTATACCAGAACCATATTAATATTTATGATATCATACATTATTCATTTATGACTTTATACTACCCATTTAATAATAATTTCCATGTTAAATTAACATTTCAGGCAATAATCGCTTTCTTTATCGTGTGTGTTTTAACTTTTTAATCTTTATTTTATCACATAGATCATGATATAAATACATACATAATATAAAACTTAATTTATATATCATATATATTTAGAATAAAATTATGTATAAAAGGCATATATATGAAATGGAAAACACCGTTTATGGAGAGGGTAGTCCGTACGTATACATAAACGCGATTTCTATTTTCATAATGTATTGGATGAAACTATGTGAATAAAATATATGTAAGTACATATATATATATATAAATATATATATCTCCAGTAGAATTATTATTTCATATATTACAAACATATTAGTAATATATATTTGTATAATCGTCGATGAATGGTGAATGTGGAAATGAATCTAATCGTGTCGTGGAGACGGTAATCCGTACGTACGCACGAGTGACAATATCATTACCTTAATGGTGTGGAATTGGATGGTATATTAATTTTATAGAAACATTATCGTGTTATTTTCATTATTTATATACATATTACTCATCATTATATCAATCCAAATAATATTGTGTTGAATAACAAATTACACCACAGTATGGAGACGGGAAGCCGTACGTACACACACATGGCGACATTATCATTCATAAGATGGATAGAATAATGAATATAGTTGTGAAATATTTATAATAACATCACAGTATATAGAAGATACTGGTGTTATTATTTTATAATGTATATAACAAATAAATTAGAAGTGGAATTAGAAAGGAACTTCAAAGAGGGTGGTGAAATCATTATCTCTTCATCGGGTTCTTCCTTTTCATTTCATCAATGGGGCTCCCTCGGTATTCTTTATGATAAAAATAATGCCTCTAGGTTGAAGTGGGGGAATTTGGGAGGATATTTGGGCAGGTGTTGGCCGATCCAAATGGCCTTGGTGGTGTGATATTGAGAGAAGGGTAAGTGCCCTTTTATAAGAGGGGTGAGGGTCATTTTAGGAAATGATTAAAGTATTAATTTATGATAATATCATATTCTATTTATAATGGTTCCAAATGAATTTATTTTGAGTCTCAGGAGGTTATGGGTCGAAAGCCTCTCAACCAATAGGATTTATACATGTTTAGGATACAATTTTAACCTTATCATTTAGACTTGACTCTTAGTTAAATAGTTTAATTTTTACCATGTCTTCTTATATTCTTACTATATATTGTTAATAAACGTACACTAAACTTACAAGAGAAAATCAAGTGGCTAATTAATGACATATAAAATTTTATTGAAGCTCTTTGGCTGAACCTTAAATTTTTATAAATATTATATCAACCAATAATATGGTATTTGATTTAAATATTAATTTATGTCAATTTTGACACTATTTGGTATTTTGTTTTTCTGAAAGTCATATAAACTTGATTAATTAGAACAAGATACATTTAATCATACCTATCATGTCACATTCACCTATAAAATTCGTTGATGTCATAAAAATATTGAAATTATATTTTTTTTAATATTTATAATACTATTTATTTGATTCTTTCATTAATAAGGTAATTATTGCATCATCACTGTGTCATAAATAAATTTAATTAATTAATGTCTAAAAATAGAAAATGAAATACCATTATGTAGGAAATATTTTTATATTTCAAATGAATATTTATAGCCTAATTTATATTATTTATAACCCTATATTAAAAATGGTTTAGTTAATAAACATTGAATTTAACACTTTTAACTCTTCTTTAAATTAAATAATAATAAATTTCATAATCAAATCCATGTGGACTGAAAGGGTAATATTTATTCCTAAGGTTTTTTCTGTTTGAATTAAACTAATCCAACAGAATTGGGACATGTGTTAGGGTAATATTAATATCATTTTTACCTTTAATTAACCTATTTACTTTTAACAATGGAAAATAAAAGTAAAGAGTTACTATTCAACAAAAATTATTTTTATCTTATTGAACCACATTTTACTCTTTGATATTAACCGTGTCTCTCAGATTTTATAAATTCAACTCACAGAAGTAGTAAAATTAAGTTTTATATGAATTTATATAATCTCATTGGATGTGGGTAAAAGATGGTGAAAATGTTCAATAAAATTTTATATATCTAATATTATTATAAATTGACTCCAATTAATTACATTGAATTTACATAGGTATTATGTATCTATTTTGACCTAAAATAAATTTAAATAAAATAAATATTTCATTAAATAAAAATATATTTTTAAATAATAACTCAGGGTTTTTCACTATTCATCAAAAATTGAAAGTTTTCAGAAAAATACCAAAAATTCACCCCACGCTAATTTTGATATTCCACATCCAAAAAAGTTGTTTATTTTAAAAATTTCAAAACATAGAAGTTTAATTTATTAATTGAAAATTAATTCCCCTTGTCAAAACAAAAAGGTGTATTTGTAAGAAATAATAATTATCAAAATATTTACAATTGTTTTTGCCCAATTTCAATGTAAAATTACTAAAAATGACCATAATTGGATTTAATGGTAAAAATATAATATATTGATATTTAAAAATCCATAAAATTTATATTTTAACATTAAAAATTATTTTGATTAAAAAAGTTGCTTTCAGTTAAAATATAGTATTTTTCACTATTCACCCAAAAATGAAAGTGATCCGAAAAACACCAAAATGTTATTGAAAATAAATTATTATGTCCCGATTCTAAATAAGAAGTCTATTTTTTCAGATTTAGTATACTAAAGTATCAAATATTGTATTTAAAATGGGTTTTCCATTAAATGGTTGTAAAAATGCATTTTTTGAAAATTACTTCTTTTATCTGAAAAAAATTTATTTGTTCAAAAATTATGTCTAAGAAACTCATAATATGGATTCTAAAATTATAAGGATTATATAATGATTAAAATTAAGTTAATACTATTCATAACCGCTTTTGAACGGCTAGTTTGGTATGTCGTGGTGCGCTTGAACTCAGTGTTGCGTGTAGTGTATGTTATTGAATTACTTTGAAAAAATAACATAATACGATATAATGGGTTGTTATATACCTAATTAAATTTACAATGAATGTTACCAATAATGGAAATTGATATTTCACAACAAAACACAAATAAATAAATGAATACATTGGGATATTCAATTGAGACCACCCACCTCAATATTGATGATGAATGCTAGCCAACAGAAATCCACAAACTGAATTGGAATGATCAATTTTGAAACAATGTTCAAGAACTAAATCGATGAGAAAATGGATTATATATACCAAAACCTATAAATATTCAATAAATTATATCTGAAAACATCCATTAAAAAGGCTTGTAAAAGACATGAGAAGGATATGAAACCAATTGATATGAGATTCTCTTACAAGGATGTGTGCAGATCTTCAATCAGTGATTCAAATCATCATGAACAGAGGACTAATGTCCATTGGATCCATTATAGAGCCATAAAAATGATATTGATATTTTATATATGATTTATGGTAAATTTATATTGAATTTAGGGTGGTTTTGTACTTTTATTATAATATTTAGTGGTTAAAATATTTTGTGCATGGTTTCTTATACAAGGCACAATGTTTACCCTCACAGTGCACCCTAATCTTGCATCTGACCATGGGGTATCACATTATTACTCATAATAGAGAACAAGGTTTATAAAACCATGTTCCAGGCATTCCAATCCCCTCTACATTGGATCCCATGGATTCTTGGTTTGGGCGTATGATTGGGGAAAACATTTTTCCAAATGCGCATTGCCCCTCTTGCTTCCAAAATTAAACAATTTTCACCCAAACACACCCATGATAAAACCCAAACAAAAGATAATAAAATATATAAAAATTATTAAATATAAATGAGTGTATGGAATATAAAAAAATAGTTTTGTTCTTAAAAAATTATGGGAAAACGTGTTTTAAAATGTTCCCTTCTTAATATATTTCGATAAGAAAATGCGATTAATGGGATATTATATATTTCTTAACCATTTTCTTGTACTCTTCACAAAATTTTCATGAGAACAAATATTTTAAAAAATAACCCTTTCGATCAATAACCTATTTTTTTCAATTCTTGTTTTTTGAAAATAAATATTTCCTTATTATATTCCAAGACTCGTTATTATTTTTTTGTAAATGTGTGTTAAAGAGGAACATTTTCAAAGATACAAAACAACTCTTTATACATGTTTTCACTTCAGTTAGGAATCATTAATCTTTTTTTTCTTATTTTCTATTTCTAAAGTCCATGTATGATTTATAGATATTATTTAATAGATACCATTATGACATTCTATTTTGGTTATGCCTTATGAAAAGAATATAATACATATATTTTTTCAAGGGTAAAACTTATGTTCGGTGCATTTTTTTATTCATTATAAAGAACACAAATTCATAAAAATATTATGATGGGTCTACCCAGATTGCATTACAATGCATTGGGTAATGTTTAGCCTATTAGCGTGACATGTATGGGTTTACAGAGTAAACCTAATCCACTATTAGACATTGTCTAACATGTGTTGTATTCTTTGAAGTTAGACTAAATTCATGATTATGTCATGTAATATGTTTATACCGTAATACGATGTTACTATCATAACATTATACCATTTTAAATATGTTATATTTCCATATTTTTATTCATGTTCCATTCCTTTTTTAGGTCATTGTATCATCCCTTCTAACTCATGTGATATGATTTATTCCAATTTTTATTATCATATTGGTATCTTTAGATAATCTCATTTATATATATATTCCCTAAGATATCCTATGAATTTTTAGGATCGAAAATAGATTTAGGAGCTCATTATGGAAAATAATTTATATTATTGTTTCATCTTTTGTAATTTTGAACATAGTCTTCCAAAAACAATACACTTTTATATCCTCGGTCCTTATATATGGGATATTAATTAATAAAACCATGTAATATTATGTGTAAAATACTACGGTTGATATAGTTCATATCTAATAAAAACATAGATTTTAATAATGACAAGGACTAGAAAACTATAGTGAGAACCCAATTGATAATTATGTCACCATAAATAACCTTGATTAAAACATACAGAATCACAAGTTAGGATATACATTCCATTTATAAATTTATCCTTCAATAATTATATTTGTTTTTTATATTATATTTAGAAAAATATTCAAGACCCCCATTTTTTTCTTATTTAATGTAGGAAAAGAGGACAACTAGTGTCCAAAATTAATGAGATAGGCAATGTGATGATATATTTAATGATGTGAAAAACCTGATTTTAAAGGGAGAAATGAACCAAATGAATGTACTAGATCAACTAGATCATGTTATGAATAATAACTTTAATTGTATGAAACATCCTATTTATTATAGGGATCATCAATTTGTAGTTAAATACATTAAAATAAAAAATAATCTTCTCTTTAGTGGATCTTATGATCCCCTCATCACAAAACAATGTATTAACTCCATTAAAAAGATATTCTCAATACATAAATTCTTAGAAGAAGTGAATATCATTCTGGAAGACTATCTTTTTGGTGGGGAAGATGATAATTGGTGGGAACTGTTAAAAAAAATTTATATGGGGGAAATTGATTTCATTAAATTAGAAAATTCAGTAAAACAATGTCAACATATATACATTAATTTAACTATTTTTCATGATATGGAATGAGAGTTCCTCAATATTGAGACAATAGAAGACGAGAATATATGACAATATAATCAAAACATCATTGTTCATGCATTTTATGATCCTTTATATTTCATCTCTAATAAATTTATGGTGGAACAATTCTTTATTAGTTTGAAGAAATATCCTTAAAAAAGTCTTTATAAATTTTCTACATTATCATATTTGAATAGATTTTTAAGTATTCCCTTAATGTTGAGATGGAGATTCGTGATTCTCACTGGTATTGTTGTGTTGTAGAAATGAAAACTAATAAGGAATAATTTTCAGGTGGTCAAAGAGATAAATATTATGGAGGAATGAAAACTAGGCATCCCAATTTTTAAAAGTGTGGGAAGAAGCATTCCAGATACTTTCCAAGGGGAACTATAAGGTGATTCATGTGTATAAACAGGGTTCACCAATCTAATAAATTACAAAGGAATATAATTAAACTCACTAATGGGGAAGTGGAAAAGAGGGTTCGTATGAATAATATAGTTTTTAATGTGCTTTGACTACAATGTACATGGGAACCATGTTAGACAATACTCTAAGCCAATTGTTGTTAGGGAAAATTTGTGACAAAAACATCCATGATATAAAGGAATGACATATTATATTACTACAATTGCGGTGTATACTGACAATAATTTGATTATAGGTACACTGGTTACTCTTTTGTGAATAGATAATATACTATTTGATTCTGGTTCCATACATTCTTTCATATAATGAAATATTAAAAGGAATATTAAAAAACAACCTGAAAATACGAAGACTATGTTATTTTTTAGAATAATGAATTCGAAATTCCATATATATAATATACATAACTCCACCTCAATTAATGTTTGAACCTCCCCGAAAATATCATTTTCCTTCCATTATTGGTATTTTATTCTATATTGGGGATGGATTGGGTATCTTTATACAAATACAACATAAATATTCAGGAGCGAGAGATCACCCTCCACATCCTAAGGCATCCCCCAATTCTATATGAGTGAAACGAGGAGAATAAATCTTCTTCAGATTTATCATCTTAATTTTTTATATTATTACTCTATGAGAATGCATATATAGCTCAAATAATTGATAAAAAGTTAAAAATGATACTCAAATACATGCACATTGTGAGGGAATACAATTATTTGTCCCTAAAACATTGCCTTTTCTTCTTCCTGGTCAAGAGATTGAGTACTCAATTGAACATTTAATTTGATCAATTCCCATATCAAATACGCCTTACAGGATGTACACTATTTATTTAGTTGAAATAAATACTTAGTTACAATATAAATTAGACAAGGGTTTTATACACATCGGTGCTTTACAGGGGGTGTTCCAGTCCTATTAATTAAAAATTAGGATTTTTTGATGTGCCTCTGCATTTATTATATTGAGGCATAAAAAATCATGATAAAGAACAAGTATCCCTATCTATGGATAGATTACTTGTTAAATCTAATACTTTGGGATAATTATTTTCCTGTGGTGGACCATTATTAATGATATAACCAATTAAAGGTTAAGAATGAAGATATTCCCCATACTACATTTGAATGGTGTGTAGACTTTATGAGTTCATAGTAATTCCATTTAAGATCACTAATGCTCAATAACCTTTAATGTAATTAATGAATATAGTTTTTTAGATTACCTAGAAAAATTTTTCACATACTTTATATATGATATTATAATATACACCAAGAACAAGGATAATCATGAGAATTATTTGAATAATTTTATAATGACATTATAAAGGGATAAAATATATTTTAAAATTGTAAATGTGTGTTCTGTATAGAGGAACTATTATTCATGGTGCCTATTATCACTAGAAAATGGACATCTATTGACCCTTCTAAAAATGGTTATTGAGGAATGACCATGACCATTATTTTTAATAGAGATCAATATTTTTTTTATAGATGGTTATTATTGATGATTTGGGAGGATCATATTAGTATTTTCAAACCCACTATCCAAGATGAAATGGAGGGGATTAATGATTTTCTAGGCTAGTGAATATGAAGACAACATCAAAGAGTTGAAAAATAAGCTTATCACTGCACAAATAATTACACAACTGAAAAGTGGTTAACACTTTTTGGTATACAAAGATGATTTAAATAATGGATTATGATATGTATTGATTAAAAATTATAAATCCATAGACTAATACTCATGTTATCTGAATTCCCATGAGAATAAACTATCCCACATAAGATCTATAGGTGGTGGAAATGATATTAGCATTGAAAATTTGATACATCATATCTATTGGGAGAAGTGTCACATATATACTTAAAATAAAATCCAAAAATAAATATTCACATAGAAGGATCATAATATGTTCCAATGAAGATGGTTATATCTCAGCATAGATTTTAAATTCTCAATCATTTTCAATCCTGGTAATGAAAATAATGTAGAATATTCTGTATTTATAAAGGATCCTATATATTTATAAAAGATGAGAATTGAAAAGGATCTAATTTTATTATAATTTTTAATTGTGGACATATGAATTAGAAATGGTGGAACATAATCATTCCTTTCATAAAATTATTAATCAATCATCCCTAAAAAATAATATAATGGATAAAAATTTTAGATGATATGGAAATTATGAAAAAGGAAAAATAAATCATTAATGGGAAATCCATATAATTCAAAATTAATGTGTAAGGAGTAATAATATTTTGGTCACTACAATGTGTATCATCATATATTGTGTTAAATAAAGATATTTTTAATGACACACATAGATCTAATTCTCTTTCCACCCAAGGAGGATAATTATGCATCGATATCTCTAGGGACCGAACTAGTGGGAAAACATGAGGAATGAGATCATTTAATATACATCAAATTTCCTGGTATGTCAGCAAGTGAAAGATAAAAGGATAAAGTATAAAGGGATAATTTATCCATTACCCTTACATATATAGAATTTTAAAATCATTAGTGTGGATATTATAACTATATTTATAAAGACCTCTAGAAAAAATAACGCAATATGGGTTATTGTGGGTCATATTACGAAGATAACAGACCATATTACAATTTGATAGGACTTCTCACCCAATAGAATATCATAGATATAAATCAGATAAGTATTAAGGATGCTTTAATTACCATTATCGATTATACCAAATCCTTATATGAAATATACCTCCATGTTCTGTAATAGTCACCAACATTTTATAAATATTACGTAGAACATATTCAAGGCTTATCACACCCAAACTGATGGTCAATCTAAGAAGACCATTCAAACACTATAATACATGTTGAGATCATTTTCTATGGACCTCGAAGGGATATGGGATCAACATATTCCACTTCTTTAGTTATCATACAAAAATATTTTCTACACAAGAATCTAATTGTATTATATAAATCTATTTTTTTTGGAAAGTACATATAACACCTACATGCTGGGATGAATTTGGTGAACATAACATGTTGAGATCTAAAATTATTGTGGAAATGACAGAAAAGGTGAGGACCAACCAACATCATATCTGGTCTTTCAATAGTCAACTGAAGAGTTATGTAGATAACAATCAATGGTATTTAGAGTTTTAGGATGGTGATAAGTTATTTACTTTCATGTCTCCATGAAGGAGATTCATTGGATTTGTAATAAAAATAATGCAATGTCCTAGGTACATTTAACCCATCAAGATTATTGATCTAGTTGGAGAAATGGACCATAGAATATAACTTTTGTTGTCCCATAAGAGATTTTTGGACCCTCTCCGGTTATAATAATAAAAAATCATGTCATATCAGGTTCAATAATTTAAATCATGTTTATTAATGTTTAAATATTATTATTTATGATTATATATGATAAAATATTTATTTTACACATCTATGTATATTCATGTTATAAGACAATTAAAATATAAAACATGGCTATATATGAGTCACTCACACTGACAGAACATGTCTGACACGAAAAACAAAAACTGACTCACTAATACCAAAAGTGTAAATGTTGCACCAACTTTTTAACTGAATCATTGATAGAAGGAATGTATCACCGACAAAAATAATGTATCATTGAAAGAAGAAATATCTCACTGATAGTACAAACTAACTCACAAATAGATAAATCACTAATAGAACAAATGAGACCCTGACAAACTGAATGACTCACCAATAGAAAAAATGGGACACTGATGCATGAAGATAATTAGATAATGAATCACTGATACAAATAGAAGGAGTCAACGATATAAGGAGTCACTGATAGAACGACTCAGCAACAAATTGTTTAAATTATATTTTATTTAAAATTATCTATAATGGTCATATTTGAGTGTTTTAATGCTACTGATTATATTGATGATTATTTTAGACATTATTAAGTGGGATGTCATAAGTATGAGGTACACAACCTACCCCAATATTGCTTATTTTTGGGCTGAGGAATATAAAATAGAAAAGAATATGAGCTATAAGACGCACACATAGTCATATAGTAGAGGACATGCACAAGCATCCATACTGAACCGATGAAAAAAGGAATAAGAAAACATGAGGAATTATCATTCTCTCTAGTAGAACATAAAGAAGGCCATTTTTTCACCGATGTTTCAACACTTCTAAAGAAAAAAAATAGAACCCAAAAAATTGAAAATAATCTTCATGCAAAGCAAGAACACAAAGCATCACCACACATTGTTTTTAGTGTCTGTTTATATAAAAGGACTCTTTATTCACATTTAATAAATCCAAAGAGTCGAGAGATACATTTCTCAACAAACATATACTTCTAAACCCTATCTCTTTATTTCATACTTAGCTGTTTTAATTTTTACTACATTTTGAGAAATGTGTGCATCTTGTTGTTAAACACACATAATCGTCTGCACTGAAATAAAGGATACATGATATCCTAACCCAAAAATATTTTTCCACCTTTTAAATCCCATGTAAAATTGTGGTAGAGGTCCTATATGACCCATCTATTTTAGTTCCCACACATAACTATGGTTGAGGTCTTATGACCGGGATAATGAGTATTTTGTTGTGTAAACACCGATCCATGGTGTGGATCAAGCTTTATATACATATTTATTATTGGAAGGTAATAACCATGTAGATAGGAATAAGTATCAGCATCAGACTAAACCTATTATTTTAATTGGCTATGTTTTCAAATTTAGTTTAATCTATTATTAACTCATATTTCAGAAAAATAATTTTCACTTTGATAGTTAGTCATGAATAGTATTTATAACTATTATGGTTTAGTAAATTTGTTTCAAAATCTATATCAATATCTAATATTATTATAATTTATAAATAAATAATCTTCTATGAAATTAATTGTACAGTTATATTATATTAATTTACTACTTTGAATAAATGTTTAGTATAGGTTTTAAAATTGGGAATTCTTTAAAAATATTTTTTAATAGAATTTTTTTTATAAGTACTCAATTTACCCCTATTGGGTGTCCTACTATAACCAAAATTTGGTATCATAGGGTGATTAAAAGACTTTTAAAAAATTCTCAAATGTGATTTTAGGTGTGTTTTAAGGATATCTAATATAATGTCAGTTCTAAATTTATATCTTGTTAAAGATGTATTATTTATTGTTCAATATGGATAATAGAAAAGAATGTGATGGTACCAACATACCTTTCTCTATTAATGGTACAAATTATGACATGTTCAAAATAAATAAATAAATGCACTTAGAAAGAATGGGGTTTGATATTTGGACTATAATAGAACATAAATATGATATTCTAGACACTCCAGAAACTACCTATAGGGATTCCACAAAAACTACTTAAAATAATAATTATAAATCAATGAATGACTTGTTTTGGGCTTTAGGAGATGAGGAATTTAAGAAAATATATTCTTGTAAATATGCCTATGAAATTTGGGATACCTTAGAAAATTCAGAAAAATGAACCACTAATGTCAAATAAATGAGACATAATACATATAACATTATGTATGAAAATATTATGATGATGCCTGAGGAACCCATTTATGATATGTATATCAGGTTCAATGAGATAGTCAATATAATGAGTAATCATGGAAATTCAATGGATATAAATAAAAAAATCATGTGGCTAGTAAGATGTCTACATGAAAGATGGATAGTAACATCAGTATCAATTAGAGAATCATGTGATATCAACAAGATTCTAGTCAAGGAGTTGATAGGTAAGTTGATGATGTAAAAGGAAGTAATAAAAGTCCACTATGATGTGGTGGCTGATCCAATGAGAAATTCAATGGATTTCAAATACCACTACATCCAAACACAAATAAATGGAAAGGATTAAAACTCATTCTGATAGTTCAAGTGATTAAGATTCATCATCCAACAATGATAAGGAAATGGATAAATTATCCAAAAGGTTTAAAATGTTTTATAAAAATAAGATTTTTCTTAGGTAGCCCATATATAAAGTAAAATCTAATAATAAGGGAAACTATAAAATGGGTTTGAAAAGGAATGATAAGACTAATGAAATAGTTTTTTATGAATGTAAGAGAAGAGTATTTATAGAGGATTAATGTTATATGTTAAAATATAAGAAGAAAAATTATCTCAAATATAAAAGATAAAAGATGGAAATGAAGGTCACTTGGATTGGTTCTATAGATAACTCTTGTGTGTTAGAATAATCACATGATGATAAAGTGACAAAGAAAACATGTGTATCCTGACAAACACATCTAGGGTTACACTTTATTATCATGTACAAAATTCTTATTATTCTGGAGATGAAACTGATTCTAATAATATGATTAATGAAGAAATGTTTGAATACAACCAAATTATTGAGGATACATTTGATGAATTAAAAGATAAATATACAATTTTGATGAAAAAAAATTCTCTCACCTATACTGTCAAATATAATCATACATTAATGAACGAATATAATGATAAATTGAGTAAATAAAATATAAGGTATAAGTTATCAAATGAGAAATAAAAATAGACATATTGAAGTTTACCAATGGAAAAAATTACCTTACAGAAATTATTGGTAAAAAGTATCACCTATGTATACTACTGGTATATGATACCCACCAGGACAGAAGAACATAACTAAAATTCATTTTGTAATCAAATATGGAAAAATAATTTTTATATCAAGAACAAAAAATTTGTCTACTAGTTATTAAACAAGACAACCTTGTACAACATATAGTTTTTCTTGTCCAAAAAAATATATTGTTATAATACTTTACAAACTACTTATTGGTGACCCTTAAAGCATGTATGGGTTCCCAATTCAATTTTTAGAAATATTACTAGACCTAAACAAATCTAGGTACCACAATCCTCTTTTAATTGATCATTTTGTGGTGAAAATGATTGAATTTATTCAGTATAAGTATATGGTACATGGACAATGGATATCCTAGACAAATTTCATTATATAATTCATGATGTAAGAATATGATAAATATTTATGGTGGGCATGTCACTTTGGTGACAATTCTAAGGGAAAAATAATTTCCCATTGCCAAATTGGTTACACTAATTTAGTTTTAATTTCCAAATTACATTTTTGATGGATTAAATTAAAATCTACATTGTACCTAACAGTTATGTGATGATGTATTGAATGATAAAATTAAAAATAATGCAAGTAATGTTTTTAATTCTAAAAATGAATTAAAATTTACACCCCTTAGAAATAAAAATATATATGCTATTTACATAGATATTTTAGTGTGTCAAAACATTTCCTACTAAATATCAATTCACAAATAGTCTTCGCTCAGGCATAGGTCATTAGGACATTGTAAAGTTCATTTTCATAGATATATTACAAGGAAATTACTAGTTAAGGATCTACCAAACATGAATTTATAAATGAAAAAGTCTGTAATCCTTGTCGAAAGGGTAAGAAACATATTATATCTTTCAAAAAAAATAATGATGGTTCAGCTTCTCAACATGTTGAGTTGGTTCATGTGGATATTTTTGGAACATATTGGGTTTCTTGTTTTAATTGGAATCACTATTTCAATGTTCTAGTATATTAATTTTCTAGATACACTTGGAATTTGGTTTTAAATCGAAAAAGTAGATTTTTCTCTTAATACATTTAATATAGTAAAAAATTAGAGAACATAAGTGGACATGGAATTAAAACCATAAGAAGTTACCATGACTGTGGGGTAGAAAAGCATGAGTTTGAATCCTTCAGCTCAAACAGTGGCAATAGTCAAAACTTATCTTCTCTTAGGACACCCCAATAAAATGTTGTTATAGAATGAACAAATAGAACCTTACAAGAGATAACCTTCACTATTTTTAATGAGTACGAATTACCTATCTAATTTTGGGAATAATCTATTTGTAGATATTTTAATATAATTAATAAAGTATTAATCAGACCAATTATTAGGATAACCCCCTATAAGATAAGGAACAGTAGGAAACCAAATGTTTTTCACTTCAATGTTTTTATTTGCAACGTTTATACCCTTAAAAATAGGGCAATCATGAAAAATTTGAATCCAAAATTTATGATGGAAAATATATATTTATTTAATATATACTAAATTCTAGGTAGTATTTAATAAAAGAACTAATTTTGCGGATGAATATGTGCATGTCAAATTTGATGAAACAACCCCTCATGAACACAAGACCTCTCTAGAAAATAATGAGGATTAAATGTCCAATCTGATCATAAATGAATAATCATCAGACCCTAATGATAAGCAATATTTTAAATCCTCTACTTCTATAAATTCTCTAAAATCTAGTCATAATGAACCTGAATATACTGATGAACCTAAAATAACTAGAAATTTTTTTCAAGAACAAGATTAATCTTTAAGAATAATCCTTTTGATGTTGTAGATGGAGACCTATAGAAAAAGACACTTACTAGAGCTTCTTTTAGAAACCAGGGTGAACGTCATGACTTTTTATAACCACTTGAACATAAAAGCATTAATGATGTAATCAATTATCAATTGTGGGTAATGGATATGAAAGAGGAATAGAATTATTTTGAAAGAAATAATGTCTAGAAACTAGTGGATAGACCTTAAGACACCTTGAACACAGGCATGAAATGAGTGTTTAGAAATAAAGTCGACCAAGTGGGTAATATGTAAAAAAATAAATCTATATTGGTTTCACCAGATTATAGTTAAGAAGAAGGGATTCAAAATGAAGATAATATTTCACTGATTTCAAGACTATAGGCCATTAAAAAATTGCTTACATATACAAAACATCTGAATTTCAATGTATATCAAAGGGATATTAAGACAGCATTCCTAAAGGTCTATATAGTTGATGATGTTTTTTTTGAACAACCCCATGGTTTTAAAAATTCTCATTTTTCAAATAATGATTTTAAATTAACAAATTCTTTATATGGTTTCATGCATGCTCAAAGAGATTTTTGTAATAGACTATATAGTTTTATTATTTTCAAAGGTGTTACAATGGGTGAAGCTGACCATACTATTTTTATAAAATTAATTTATAAAGATTTTTTTAGTTAAAATTTTTGTAGATGATTTTGTTTTTGGATCTTCTAAAAATTATTTGTGTGAAGATTTTATAAAAATGATGCAGAGTGAATTTGAAATGAGTTTATTGGGGGAACTCAAATTCATTCTTGGATTTAAAATATTTCAAAACTATTTAGGTATTATTTTAATCAATGTAAAAATACTAATGATATTTTAAAAATGATTGTCTTTGATAATACAAAAAGTAGTGACACTCCCATTAGTACCGCTTATATGTTTGATATTGATGAAAAAGGTAAATATATCTATTAAACAACTTAGAAAGGTATGATTTGAAGCCTTCCCTATTTGAGTGGTAGCTTGCATGATATTATGTTTAGTGTGTGTATGTGTGCTCATTTTGATGATGATCATAAAGAGTATCATTTAACTGATGTTTAAATAATTTTTAATTACCTAAAATATACTACCAATATAGGAATGTTCTATCCTAGAGAAAAACCATTGGTTTTAGTTATTTATTCTGATGTTCATTTTGGTGGTTGAATGTTAAATAGATAGAGAACCTCTAGAACATGTAACATTTTAAGAAATTCCATAGTTTGATGGTAATGTAAGAAGAGAAATTTTGTTACACTATCTTCAACTGACGATGAATATACAGTTGTTGGTGGTTATTGTTATCATTTTTTGGATTAATCACACTTTACTAGACTATGGATATCAATTCATACATTTACTTATAAACTATGATAATAAAAATGCTATTAACATATCTAAGAAACATGTTTCTCATTCTAGACACAAGCATATTGATGTAAGACATCACTTTTTGGGAGATCATTACCAAAAGGTATATAACATTAGATTTTTTTGGCACTAAAACTCATCTTCATGATATATTCAAAAATCCATTTAACTCTAAAATAATGAATTTTATTAAAAATGAATTATGGATGATTAATTTATAAGTATTTTATATCTATAAATATTTTGAAAAAATTAGTGTAGATGTCTTTCCAAAATTGACACATTTTTCTTGTCAACACTTGGACATGTTGACACCAAAACATTGTCATAATGACACTGATAGTGTCATACCGACACATTTTCATGACGACACTGAGAGTTTCATGCTGATTTTATCAGGTCAACATTGATCGAACCCGCTATTTAATATATTTTTTATTTCAACCAAACCGATTCTATTTTATTTATTTAAATGAACCTGGTTTACTATGTTTTGATATCTAAAACCCAAATGATATAAAATCATGTTTATCCACTATAATAATCACCATATCCTTTAACCCTAACACTATATTGTTTTTTCCCTTTACCCTATACCTCTCACCTACAAACCTTCTAACCAATCCATTTGAATAGTGAGAGTAAAGCACACACTCTAAGGGGGTCCTAGAGATGAGTCGCATCCCGAAAAATGGTCTAAAGGAGAGTCTAGTAGATCTCATCCGGTCAATAGGGCTATTTAGAATTGTGTAGTAACAATAGAAAAGGTATTTCTTGGTGAGTTGTTGTGGCAAAGTAAGTCTTTGTTGTTAATGGTGTTTTAGATCCAAAGATGGATAAACTAGTTTTCAGATAATGAGAGGCCTTATTACCCAATGCTTTTCCATGTGTTTTATATGTATGTAGAGTTTCTTCTAGATAGATGTTAGGTATGATGGGTTATGTCAGTTGTAAAATGAAAAAGAATGTAATTCTCTTCTATGAATTTGACCGAAATCCTTTAGGTGCCTCTTAAGGGAATCTATGATGAATACCCAGGAACTTCTCCACCGAAAAGTAATCTGTTCTGCTATGATACAAATCTAAGGTAAGTGACTGGAAATGAAGATGAAAAGATGCATATTTTTACTGAATGATATGGTTAATGTTTGATTATTTTTATGTTTACTCGGCACTAGATTAGTCCCAAGAAAGAGTACTTTGCTTCATTGAAGTATTCGGATGCATATTGAGTGTAATTTTTGAAGAAAGGAGTTAATGTGAACCGGTGAAGATTTCTGGTAGTGCATATTAGTGAAATGATCAATCCTTATTGCAAGAAAAATTTATTTTCTATCCAAGGATGATATCTACCATGCTGGATGTGAATAGTTGTGTGAGTGAGGAAGAGTAGATAGTTTCTTCATGTGGTGGAATCTTTTTGAGTAAAGAAATATGTAAAAGGATAAAAATTCCTAGGAAACTCTGAAACAATGGATGGTTTGGATATTTGGAAAATATTTATGATAAATTCAACCTCGTTGACCATCCAACTAGCTAAAAGATATAGTTGACCCAGGTCTAGGAATTTAAGATATTGAAACTATCTATTCAGATGAAGAAGGAGCTGTTACAAATGATTGAGAATCAAGGTCTCTTATTAAGGATATGAGTGACCAATAAATTGCTAAAAGCCACAGTAGAATTACCATTAGACCATCCAATCCACCTCTTCCCCTATATTCCATAAAACCAATTCTAGATGATGTGGAAAAAACCGATGAATCTGGAAGTGTTCAGTATATGATAAGAACAAATGGCTCAGATGAGGATTCTACATAAGAAGATGATGATAGAGAAGGGATAGAGAAATTATGTGGGTCTGACAGTGGAGAAGAGGATGATGGAGGAGAAGTTTAGGATAGAAATGATTTATATGGAAGGAATGAATAATGGAGTGAATGTGACCGTGGATCTGATCGCCTTGATGATGACTGAAGGATAAAATGGATTTTTATATAGTAAACAAAAATATTTTCGATAATGTTGTATGGAAATGTAAGTGATATTTTATAAGGATAAACACATGTTGTGACAAAATTGACATTTTATCACGCATATTAGCAATTACTCATTGGTGTCAGTTTTTTTAAAACTAACGTGAAAGAGAATTTACATTGCTCTTTTAGCGTCAGGTTTGTAGAAAACCAACATAAAAAATTCCAATCGATATCCTTTTTGGCATTGGTTTTTAAATAAACTGATGCCTAAAGGTAGAAAAATATATTTTTGGGGTCATTTATTAAATAAACTGACATTATAAATTAAAAAACACTTGTTGGCATTGGTTTTTTTAATAACCGATGTGAAAACTAAAAAACATTACCGCCAGTTTTTATTAAAACCGAAACCAATAATGAAAAATAATTTAAAATGTTTTAGATAATTTATTAAGCTTCAATTTGACTGGTCGTGGACCTAAAACAGAGTTACAGATTAAAAGTTATGGTCTTTGAAAGATGGACTTATTTGAGACTTCTTTTATAGTAGATAAACATCCAACAACCATAACTTTTAATCTATAACTCCGTCTTTTCACTATGACCTGTCAAATCAAAGCTCAGGAAGTAATATAAATCTTATTAAAAAAACTCTAATTTTTTTCCTCGGTTTTTGTAAAAACCATCACCCAAACTATTTTTTTTTTCATTTTGGCATCGGTTGTTAAATAAATTGATGCCAAATATTTTCTAGAAAAATTTATTACGTCATCTTATATGAAACTAACATCAAACTAATGAATTTAAAACTAGTTTTCTACTAGTTTAATGATGAAAATGAATAAATAATTTAAACTAGTAGGTTGGGGTAATATTTGTAATAAATAAACAAACACACAAACAAATACACCCACAAAATCTAGGAGGGCCATGCCAATATCCCTCTCCTAAAGAACATACCCACATCAATTTTATAATGAAATCTAGAGATCCATAAGATAATCCCCCATAGAAATATATCCACTGTTAAAACATTAATATGATTACTATATTAAAAAACAATAGTTCCAAACCACTGAACTAATATAGTTCCCAGCCAATGTTCCATTATAAATCATCCATTTTATTTCCATCCTGAGTGCATGAATTATAATTTTCCTACAATAGTATCTCAAAACACATGTATAATAACTAGATTAAAATTCCATTATAGAGAGTCAATACATAGATCCTTGGGATTTAATACATGAACCATATACACAAGTCTACAATGCACAAGTAATATTTCTAATACTGCTCTATTGTTGGGGAACATGTAAAAAAAATAGACACAAAGGGATTACCCATAGTCTTTCGGTGGACCGTACCCAATCCTAAATAAGATATTCATGTAGACATGAACTTTAAGAGGACCAATCAAACATCTCATACTCAATAAGATGTCCAACATCCATTAACTGTAAGAATATAAGATTTTACAAGAAAAAATTCTACCTGAATAGTACGGACAATGCCCCCACAACAGCATGATGCATTATCATTTTATGGTGACTAACTATATTGTTTCAAACATTCCACATATTGTACTATTAAAATTCCCCACCAATAATAATGATATATTGAATCAACTATAATGTGAAAAGAAAATACATCCAGAGTTCCCAACTAGATTCCCCTTGTTACAATGCCTATGAAATTACTAGGAAAATTTTCCATCACCATGAATAGAAGATGGGTTTTTGGGGATACATGTTATATGTTGTATCCTATTGGATATTGGATTTCATTATTAATGAAAATAATAATAATAATAATGGTGGTGATTATAATGATGATGGTGGTTTTGGTGATAATAATAATTTAAATAATAAAAATAAGTATATAAAAAACAAAAACAAATAATGAACTAAATAATATTAGTAACAACAATAATTATATTTACTAAGATGATAGTTATCATTATTCATATTATAAATTGAAAAATGGAAACAAAGTAGACGAAATGATATGGTAAAATATAATCATATGTAGATCTTGACTATATAGTTCGTGAATATCAGGACTCTTCTCACACAAAGAATAGGAATTTCCATAATAATAATAATAATAATAATAATAATAATAATCCATGATGGTTGGGGTAATCGGTTTAAGAGACCCATTCCAAATTTTTATGACTAAAAAAGTGGTTATACACCCAGCGAAATTGGAAATGGGTGTAGATAACACTGTTAGCATTTGAGTATGTAAGGTGAATTAAATCAATCTTCGAATAATAATATTAATAATAAAAAATTATATTATATTTATTTCTTAGAGGCTATAATAATATGATATAACACAAAATATCATCCCCCAAGAAGGACATAACACCCCAAATCTATTCATTAACCCATTCAATATATGGAACATATTTTTTTTAATGATTAATGACACATCATTTGATCACCAAAAGGATCTATGGCCTAGAAGGTCAATTTTTTAATAATACTACTACTATAGTACCCACACCTATAAACTAACCGACATTTATTATTCCTTATAGAGTAAAATAAGTTAATAAAATTTTGGTTATAGTACCTGTATACTATAATAGGTAAATTCTTTTTTATGTACATTTCGAAATATCCCATAAATAGTGGTAATCAGTTTCCAAATCCACACCCACATAGATATAGAGTAGTAGCCTTTCCAACATAAGAGTATTCTCAATAACATAAAAGCAACAAAAATAATAATAATAAAATAATAATAACAATAATAACTAGTACTACTAAGACTACTACGACTACAACAACAACTACTACTACTACAATAATAATAATAAAAATAATAATAATAGTAATAAAAATAAAAATATTCAGCACCGCCACCATCACCATCCTCAAATTTCTTCATGGGGTTACAATGTAATGGAAAACAGAAACACACATTTACCATTTGGGTATTCCTGTATCATACATCATTCCCCATGGTATAGGCTCAAAATGAAGAAAACCAATTATAATTTAGATCCCTAATGGATGAATATTTTTAATAGTTCGAAGGCCCTAGATCTTAGTTGTAATGACCAATTGATTTTTAGGTCCATTATTTGAATCATTTTAGTATTCTTTCACCTCCTAGTCACATCCTTCTAGCCCCTCATCCACATTTCCTTCATTCCTTTAATGCACTCATCCACCAATACATTTTCACTAGTAACATCTTATGTGTAACTATGTCCGGTATACAACCAATGTGTATCTAGAAACATATATTTTTTATTAGTGTTCCCCACACCCATCCCTCATTTTCTCACCCCCCTAGTTCATCTATCTTCATTCCTCACACTCACATCTTCCTAAGAATTGCCTCACATCCTCATTTCATACCTATCACCTATGCGCATCAATGCACATGAATAATCACCCCACTATGTACTTGGGGTAATAATAAACCGAAATTGGGATTTTAAACCTAGTCATGCAAACATAGGAAGGGAATAAAAAACCACTTACATATGATCCCTATTTTACAATAATAATAAGTATAATAATAGAAACAAAAATAATAATAACTACATAAAATATTAGTATTTTAATAATGATAATTAGAAATTATCTATGAATTTTGTCAAAATAAACATCCCCAAAATTTATTAACGAGTATAAAATGGGTAATGAAGGGGAGGTGATTGGTTATAATGTATATGTGCTAAAATAATTGAAAATAAAAAATTATGAATGTTTAATTTTCACCTCTAATTTTCATGATAATATATAATTGTTACTAGGACTTATTATCATTTATTTTGGTAAAAATAATGATCGATATTCCATAGTGATGTCACCCTTGTAGTCATACTAAATATTCATTTAGTGAATCCCTTTATGAGAATTAATTATAGAGGTAGATTCATCATTACATAAAACATAAATTCCTTTATTGAATGAGAAATTTTAATTATCTTTTTTAGGGTAAAATACATCAACCCAACTTCAAATGACCTCACCAATTTCTTGATCACTTTATTGAGTTGAAAAAAAATCAGATACACCACCCAAAGGATTAATGTTCCCCAAATATTCTTCTCATCCTATAAGTCATGTCACATATATTAGTAAGGAATCCACCATTGAATATAATGTAGGTTATAATGTTGAAATTTGTCTTTGTAGAGCATTAATTATTAGGTTTGAATCTGTAAACTAATAATGAAACAAAACCCACATAGAAGAATCACTCCTAGTGATACACATTACTTCAAAAAACATTATTCTATAATATAAATGTTTTAATACATCAAATTTCATATTTTTAGTGAAACTATCACAATTTTATGTTTTATTAATATTTTTAAATTAATATGGAAATTGTTTTAATTTTTGAATTTAAATATTTTTATATATTTTTTTCCTTTTTAACATAACTTGTTTTAGAATAATAAAATTTAAAAAATTCCATTCTATTATGATAAATTTCATTGTGGGATAAATTTCATTTATTAATAACATATACTAAAAAAATATTTTAAATCTGAAAGGAACTAACAATCCAGTTATTGGAATATGTTCCCAAGTTTATTGACTTTTAAATAATCCCCATATCATGGAAAATGCAGTACCAATGGATCTATGAATTAAAATTGATATAGAAAACATTCCAAGGAAAATTTTATATAACAATTTAAAATATAGACTGTTGAGTTTGAATGGTCATTGATGAATGGGAAAGTTTTCCTGGGAAATTACAACAGTTTCCTGGATATAATTATTTCCCGGAATTAGATGGTCATAACATTTACTACACATTCCATAGAAGTTGAATTTTTTATTGGATATAAGAGAGTATAATAAAATATTTATAGAAGAATAAATTTCAAAATTATTTCTTTTCATATTCATATGACATGTATACTTTAAATGGAATATTTGGTTCTATTATTAGTCACCCCTTCTACCTATAGGAAATTACCCCACCACATTTCAAAGGAGTTCTTAATTTGAGTTTTCCATTATAGAAAATTATTTTAGCAATCATGGTAGAATTATTATTAATAGTCCAATTATATATATATTATATTAGTTTCTCTTTATCAATATTTTATATTTCATTTAATCTTTTTAGTTCTGCCACAATTCCCTTATCAATGCCAAGAAATAGAATACTCTATTTGGTGCTTGTTTTAGGAGGGTGGTGCTTGATATTATGCAGTAATTAGTTTTTTATTTTATTATAAAAATTTAATTATTGGTTATTATGATTATATATAGAATTATATTTCTATAATATTGTGTTCATCATATCATTCATCAATATTCACCTTATTCATTATCATAATGTTTCATGAAATGGGTCAGTGATGCATTGTTGTGATGAAGAATTAGAGATTATCTGACATGCAGATGGTCAATGTGGGGAATGTAAAATAAAACCAGAATGTGTTTGTGTTCGGATTTATCTCAAAATTTTATATTAAAGTGAAATATTTTATTGAATAGTGATTAATTCAACATAAAATCCCAGTAATGATAGCTTTTCCATCAATAAATTCAATATGTTTTCACTTATTCATGTTTGGATTTTTTTTGTAATTTTAATTAATATTTTAATCATAAATATTTTAAAAACTCTTATTATATTATATATCATTTGGTAGTATATTTTAATTTATATGTTGACAATATAAAATTATTACATGTGGGTGGCCACAAAAAGCTATTGACCCTACGGTGCATGTTTTGCTAAATTCTTAGGACTATAATTATTTACTGAAAATGGATTTATTCAAAACCTTTCAAATATATTTGGAACTATTTTTATGGATTCTGTGATTATTCACTTGTTGATTTCAAAATTAATAGTTAAAATAAAAAAACACTAAAAAATGAACATAATTATTCATAATTATGTTTACTATTCATAGATAGGATTTAATAGTGTTTTTTATATTATTTTCCTATTGTATACATGTTTTATGAGAATATCCAAAATTTATCATGAATATTAAATTTTCGAAGAATAAACAAATTATTTAATAATTGAGGAAGAAAATGGTAATTTTTTCATCATATGTGAAAGAATTAGAATCTCAAAATGGGGCTTAGGAAAGGAGGTATGAAAGGCTAGTTTTATAACATTTCATATTAAATTACAATGTTTGTGTTAAATTTTGGAGGTTATAACATCATACCTCTCCAAAAAATTTCTATAGTATATCAAATAATTATATTTTCCAAATGAAATATATGTGGTACATCTTGATTAGTTAGATGAATATCGATTTGAATTTGTATAATGTGAAAGGGTATGTGATTCCCTATCATTTTTCATTGAAAAATCAGCACCACTCATCCTCTCTCATGATTTAGAAGAATAAACAACACAAGTGGTTGAATTTGTAGAAATTTTTTTGGAGATTTACTACCGACAGTAAACTCCATCAACCTATCTCCATTAAGAGAGGACAAAATAAAAATAAATTGGATATGACATTACTTAGGGAGATAATATTTCTATAAACTCATTTATTTCTGATTTTATAGAAAATTAATTTCTAATTTCCCCCAACTATATTTTACAATGATTTTTCATTCACATGGATTTCCATATAGGATGAAGTATTTTATGATGATACCCCTACTAAGATGGATTTACCAATTCTCTTTCATACATAGATTTAGCTTTGAGCTGATTTACTTGATGTGGAAGTGTAATTTATTTATTCATTATATATAATTTCAATTTAAATTGAAATTTTCATTAATTTTATTTTTACTAAAATTTATAATACACAACTACCGTCCTTAGATATTGAAGATATATCGAGAAAAAAAAAATTTCCCAAAGGAGTGGACTAACCATTCCTTCTTCTTCCTCCACATTACAAGCTATATTACATTTTATTGAGGAAATTTTTATGTATAATATCATTGGAGTCCTCTGTAACTTATGTGATGGATTGAACATCGGAAGGAAAACAATTTTTTGGTTTTTATATCAAAACAACATCCTCCATGTGACATTTAGGGATAACTGCAAGATCTAACTAGAGATATTCAAAAACTAGTACCCACATAAGGGTTCAATAGAATACATATATACCATTTCACTTTATTTTCATCCATATGTTTCAATAATTTTCTTATGATATGTCCTTTAATTATTTATTTAATGTGGTATCACATTGGAGGATAACTCAATTCTTCAGATGATGAATAAACAGAAGTTCTGTATTTTCTTCTCTATGGGATTTGTACAATTATATTTTTATTATTAAGAAATAATATGAAAGGGTAGTTAACTCTTATGTTTGTTTGGGTGAATTGAGTATTTATTTAGATGTTATTTTTTCGTTGTCTGTATATTTTCATGTTTTTTATATTTTAACTTTTGATGTGATGTTAGGATTCTTGATCTTATTCAAATACATTATAACATTAAACCAAGCATAGTATTTGTTTCACACCTATTGATTTTATTATTCAATTTATTTCTATAAGTGATTTCTGTATTAACCCTCATTTCAGTTAAAAACCCATTATTTATTTATTTAACATATATAAATAATTGGGTTGTGTTTAAGGGGGTTTAGTAGAGTTTTGGAAAGACTTTTGGGTTTTATATATGTTCCTAATTTGATCATGGTTAGTAGAACCCATCAAATACATATAGGAAGTCATGTGATTAAAATAGTGGGAACATGCTATGTTCATGGTTATGTTCATAGTTTGGAACGATCGTGAGGTCACCAAGAGGAAACAATGTGATGTTTTATATAGGGGTTTTTCATGTTTGACCAAAGGACTATCTAACCATGTGAGAAAACTATTCAAGGGGTGTTTGGAAGCATTTTCTAATGTATGGTAAGCACACATTTTTCATAATCATGCACCCTAACCCTGAAATGATAAAAATTAGATCCATATTTTGTGTATCTCACTTGGTTTACACCCTTAATTACATTTTCTGCGTAATGTGGCTATAAATTGAATTTAACTTTGCCCAAATGTTGTGGATACCTATCCTCTTTGTCTAGAAGTGATTCATTGGAGAATCATGGTATGTTTGAAGATATATTCATTTGAAAGTGCTCATTCGGGGTATTTTTCCTTAGTTTTTTCTTCTTACTTCTCTTGGATTCATGGATATAATCCTATTTGGATATATCCATTATTACATTCATGGTTATATATAGTTATTTATGGAAGGGGACAAGATCTATGGTCGGTATATGTAGTTTCAAGAAAACAGCATGCCATTGTTGGATAGATCTTCATCATCACCTATTATTGGGTGGTAGGTGGCTTCAATATTGACTATTAGTTGGTAAAAAATGTAATCTTTATTTCAAATTGATATAATTTATTGAATATAATTATGATATTGATGATCAATGCTTTATGTAAACAGTCATTGGTGATGGTTTCCAAAACAGTGGAAATTGGTTGTTTATGGAATGTATTAATGGGTACATGATTGAAAATTACATTTTATATATAAAACTAAAATAGGAAAGTATAGAAGTATCCTAAACCTAAAATCCTCATGGGGAATGAAAATTTTGCAACTCAAGGACATCCCCTACAACAATGGACATGCACATTAAAGGCAGTGAACCAAAAATATCATAGATGGAAACCTCCTATCCTAGTCTCCAAATCATTGAAAGTTAATCCTCAATGAATTTTGTCTCCCTCAATCTATAATGAATGAGCTACCCATGATTGGTCCCAATGAAAACCTCTTGATAATATAAAGCAGGTACCGAGGCACATCTAACATTCCCTGAAGCATTTTACAAGAACCTCCCGCTATAATTCCATGAACATGGGGTCTTCAAGGGCCAGTACACACTGTGGCCGAATTTATTCCCCTATTAAAAAAAACAACTCACCTATCAGTGATATCACCCTCATCCAAAGAATGTGAACAGAACATCGAGATCCCACACTTTCATTATTAATGGACTTCAAAATAAGCTATCAAATAGATAAAAGTATGGAAAAACAATCATTGAAATCTACGTCTACAATTGTAACACCAAGAAACAAGGAGGATATAAGTTCCTAAGATTAGAATTTCGTGAATATGATTCCTAGTTGTGGTGTGAATGTGGACTAAAGAGACACTTCCCATTCAATCTGAAAGAAGATGTGCACTGTTTATTCCTCTCTTGAAAACATATAGTATTAACAATGAGATTACAAAGAAATACCCCTTATTTAAATGTTCTCATCCATTGGTAGGGACCTATTTTAAACATTACAAACAAGGAAATTAATTTCGTTCAGTCTCTACTTGGACCAGATCTTCTTCGACCACTCCACTTACTACTCTCCACATTTATCAACCTCTAAAACTCCCTAATGGAAAACCTACCCAAACATAAGTAGATGAAGAAGCATATTTCCACCTCATAATTCATGAATATTCTATCAAACACCTTCTTCATGTCCTAGATCAAATCAGACTTAATTAGAACAGGGAACCCGCTAGCTTCCTTGAAGGAAATTTTAGGCGTAGGGAATACTGAAAAAAGACTCCCCCACCTGTTTTTTCTTTCTAGAATCTAATGTCCCCTTGAAATGATCCAAAGATAAGAGACTTTTTTCTCTTAGATGAGTTAGAAAATACATCTATAAATACCAAAATTAAGTAACATATGATCATCGTCATTTTCCCCAGAAACCCCGCACTACTCCTTAAAAAAATGATGCTCAAAAAGATGTCCCGACAAAAATATCCCATGACAAATTTGCATGCATTCCCTACAAGGTTTCAGAGAGGTAACATAGCCCCACTCACCCTCCTTAACTATATTGGCCATAAAAGCCCATGAAGACCAATGATAGTGGACCTATTGATTATCATCCCACAAAAAGGTGGTTAGGATCTTCTCTATTCTGGTAAAAGTTTCTTTTAATTGGGTGAATAATAAAGAAAATGTGCATTAGAATAGATGTAAAAACACTATTAATCATTGAGACCCTCCCCTAAAAGGAAAGAAATTTTTTTTCCCAGGTGTAAATACTACCTCACAATCAATTTTTGAAATCCTTAAAGAAGATATTCTTGAGGTGCCCTGATGATAAGGGAACTGTAAGATATATTATTAGAAGGTGATTTTGATGATAGAACAATATGTATTGAATGTCCTGGAATCTCTTTCCAGTACAATTATTGGAAATAAACACTCAACTCTTACCTGGGTTGATATTCTTCCCACTTACCCAGCCATACATGGAAATATTTTCCATGAGTCCGAGCCAGGATAACCACTAGCCGTTAGTGAAGACTGACACATCATCCACGAACATCAAGTGTGACATACCCCCCGCCACCCCACCACATTATATAAGGAAATTGTCTTTTGTTCCCCATAACTCTGTGAAGGTTCTAAGAGAGAGCATAATGTGATAGAATGAAGATACATAGAGAGAGTGGGTCTCAATATCTCACTCCCTAGACAGTCTTAAAGAAACTTAAGCACTTACCCCAATGAGATATTAATATCCAAGGATAAGAAAAGAACCAGAAAAAGAGGTCACAAAACCAATAATGAATCCAAAACATTCACATCACCTGAATTATAAAACACCATACCATTTTTTCCTAATCATTTTCTATATCATGCTGGAAGATAACATTGGATCGAATTGACCAAATGTTGAGAACATTCACCATTTCACTAGCGATACTAACTACCTCATGAATGCTATGACCCTTAACAAAACCATGTGGTTCATTAGATTCCAATTTTAGAATCAACCAACTCATTATACTAAAAATAATGCTAGCTAGAATTTTGTATGACACAATACAAAAAAATATGTCTCTATGCTGGCCAATTCTTATGGGGTCCTTAACCATTGGTTTAAGAACCACCCTGGAGATAGTCATATCCTTTACAAAAGATCTAACACAAAAAATCCTACTATGTATCCACCAACTCATGACCAAAAATATCCCATTAATCTATGTAGAATGATTTTGGAAACCCGTTCGGGATAGGAGCACTGTCATGAAGCATTGCAGCGTTATTCCATTAATTTATTATTCCATTAATATAGACATTGTGATCTCATTTTCAGAGTTACCCACCAACTATGGTAAACACTCTAAGAATAAGTATACCACCTCATTTTCACTATTATCCCCATTAGCTACATGGTCCACTCCAGAAAAATTCCCTTCAAAATGATCTAGTGCCCAGTAACCCACAACATCCACATCATCCATATAGATTCCATTACCAAGAGAGATGTTAATCTTCACGGAGCTCTTCTCCTTCAAGAATTGTTGGAAATAACAACTCTTACGATCACCTTCCTTAAACCATCTCACTTGTGATCTCTTCTTATAATTCCCCTTGATTTCAACCAATTAATTCACAAGAAAAAATGTTCTTATCACTGAGAATAGTAAATATGTTTTCATCCATATCATTCATATGTTCCTCCTCCAACCAATCAAGGTCTACCTAAATAACATACACACACATAATATCATTTTTTCTATTTCCCAACAATGTTAGTATGTATTTTATGAGACATTTGAGATTAATGGATAGTCTATAACAGGGACATCTAGGCTCCTCACTCTCATACAAACATTTAAACATATTCATGAAAGCAGAAGACTTTGTCTAACTATTATCATAGAGAAATACCAAATTCCCAAAAAAAATTGCATAGTTCAAATTGTAAGGATGTATGATCCAAGAGAGAATGTAGATTATGGGTGACAGATGTTCGGATAAATGAATCAATACCCTATATATTTGAAAATAAACTATCGAGTCTACTCCAAATATAGCTTGCACCCCTGAGGTTATTTTACACGAGGAAACAGTTTCCTTTTAAACCCATGTAAAAAATTCCTTATGAAGAAATAAATTCAGTAAAAAATTTTATCCCACCAAATAACATTGAAGATACACTGATATTCTCGGAGAGATACACAATAACATTAAAATCAACACCCATGAACCAAAGAAGGGATCCCGATTGAAAATCATTATGAAAAATCTAGAGTTCCAACATTTCTTGCGCCTTAGTGCTAGGATATATTGAAAACAACAACAGCTCACCCTTAATGAAGAAAAATTTGTTGTTGATGCATTGGGACAATTAACTGATCACCTTCACCTTGACTGATATCCTCCAAAAAATCCAAATATGTGAGTAAACCAAAAACCCATGCAAAAACTACTAGAAGTGTAATATCCTCACTATGGAGGGTAGTTTTCTATGATCCTTCTTAGGATCAAGAATGGACACAATAGATGGTTGATAATTGATAGATTTTTCTTCCAAAAGATAGAACAATGTCTAAGCCCATATCCCTCTTGAAAATCCAAATAATCAAAGATAAAATTACACCTTGGGTTTCCTGGATATGGAACTATAAGCTCTATGGGATAAAAAATAATGCTAAGCACCTTTCTCTTTCACCTTAGACCAAGTTACTAGACTAAAAGACCCCTCGAAAAATACAATCATTTTAAGAAGGAGAATATTATTCTTGAATTCCCCCTCAGCATCCTCATGTATTGAAGGCTGCACCGAAGAAGGAAGAAATTTATATCACTGTTCCACATCCCTATGGAGAAAAAACACAGAAGCAACTATTGTGGATAATCTCTTAAAGATGACACTTCCTTCGACACTCATGTGGGAACCAAAGATGACAAAGGAAACTCTTGGACCACCAACTGCATGTTTGATCAAAGGGCGGGTTGTGGAAGGGGAATGTGTTCATTTTCATTAATTTGACCCTATGAAATGGGAATGTTCTTTTAAGGAAATTGATATGTGGTTACCTTGGGATGACTTGGTAGATCCACAAGAGAACTATCAGGAGTGTGGAACTATCACTTAGACATAAATGTGTAGTTTTGTGGAATGAAATGGGTTATGCTAAATGGATAAGGAAATGGTTTAAAGGAATAATTATTTTACTTTCTATGAGAAACTATTTTATTTAGAAATGGATTTGGTTTTGATATAAAATGATTTAATTTTTGTATATAAACTATTTTATATACTATAATATCATGTTATATTCTAGTAGTTTGATTTGGGAAGTCATTGGTGAAATCCAATTGAGTTTTATACTCACCCATATTTGAGGAATTATTTATTCTTGAAGATGTTGTATATAAGGAAACTGGTAAATGAAAGGTATCACTACTATAAATCTAAGATATACCAATAGTTCTATACCATTGGTTCAGGGAAACCATTATTATAGGAATATATATGGACACCTATATCAATGGTTTGAGAAAACTGTTATCATATATAATATTTAAGGACACTTATACCAAAGGTTTTGTCAAACCATTAGTTTAGGTAATTTTCCTACACTATGATTTGACCAAAATGTCTGTATATGCAGTGTCATTATTCATAATAATAATAATAATTACAAAAATATCATTATAAAAATTGAAAATATAAATATAAATATTTATATATATAAACATATATGATTTCATAGGATATAGGTAATGTATTTGGAATATAAGCAAGGGGTTTCTGGGATTAATACATATCATGCAGTTGTTTTTAATATAGGACATACACAAACAGTTTAACCAATACCATTAGTATAGGTAATTTTTATCGACACCAATACCAATTTTTTAGTCAATATATTTTCATAGTTGGTGAAATTATTTATTTTTTAAAATATTAATAATTATAAAAAATTAATTATAAATATTATATATATATATATCGAAATATAAGATTTTGTTGGATAAGGGGAATGACTTTGGAATATAAGGTGGTGTTTCTAAGTTCAATACCCACTATATGATTTTTTTTCAGTAGAGGAACTAAAAAAGGGTTTGACATAAACAATTATTATTGGTAATTTGTGTATTCTAGTGGAGAGATGAATTTTACATGAGAGTCGCCGCATCCTGATAAAAACCTAGTGCGTGCTGGGAACCCAGAATCAAGATCATTTGTAGACGTTTTTTCCTGTCAACCTCTTCTTAATGAAACCAAGACCTCTAAATCCATATTTCCAAAAGCTTATATGCATCGAGGTTTAACAATAATTTCATTCTCAATGGAAGAGGTAAATCTCTTTTCTGTGGACCTTCGCTTTGCATTAGTTGGTAAATTCTCAAAACATTGGACCTCTTTGTCTTATCTTCGCAAAACATTGGAAAGCATTGGATTTAAAAACTATCATATCAGGATTCTGAATTCATTACACATTCTTTTTCGGTTTTCCATAGATAATGACTACTATAGATTTTGGACCTGAGGTCCGTGGTCTTTTGGGAGTTCTTTCATGAAAGAATTCAAATGGTCACTTGATTTTGATTTTGATGTCGAACCCCCCATTTTCCTTGTTAGTATTGGATTCCTGGGTCTTCCTTTTCACCTATTAAAAAATAATTCTTTATTCTCTATTTCTTAGCTATTTGGTTAGCCTCTCAAAATTGATAATGGTACACTAAACATGACACACCCCTCAGTTGTGAGGATATGCACAAAAAATGATATTTCTCACAAAATGCCTTCGATATTTTGTATACAAAATGGGGAGTATGGATTTATATAGAATGTAGTTTTTGAGAATGCTCCATATTTTTATAATAAATTCTTTAAAATTGTCCATTCTACTAAAATTTGTGTGATTGAAATACATCCACCACAACCATGGCCACATTTAAAATCAATATGGGTTGAAAAGAATTCTCTAGAAGTGTTAACTACTAACTAGATGGGAATCCCCATGAATAATGATTTCATCCTGATCTCCAAGAATAACCCAAACCCTCAACTAGTTCACCCCGGTGAAAATATCAGCCCTCATACCATGGGGGAGGTCTCCATACCTGAGGGTCATGTGATTAACTTGGTTGGTCATGAGACTAATGACGTTTTACAGTTGGAAGTTGATGATTCTTTTCCAGAGGATGTTGAAAAGATCTATCAAGTAGATGAGGATTTTCATCTAAAGGATCAGAAAGGGAAATAATATATTGTTGAATCTGATGGTTTCATCACTCCAAATCCAAGGAAAACTAGGAAACATAGAGACAACATCAATTATGAAAGAGCAATTATCACAAGATCATTAGCTTCCAAAACTACATACTTTGAGGTTCCTCTACAACCTATCCTTATTGAACCACTTTCTGAATCCTCAAAATCGTTTTATTGTTCCGATTTAGATACATTCTCAAGTGAAGATGATAAAAATGATCCTTCATATCGGGATTCATATTAGTATAAAGAGGATCCTAATTTATCAAAGGAACATGATTCCTGGTTTTCTGAAAATGATTCCACTACTTTTCAAAAATATAGAAATGGTGAAATAACTGTTGATTCTTATCTTGATATTAGAAAGAGGATGTTTATTAGAGTGGATGAGGAATTTATAAAAGATCCAAACTTCAATTTTAAGGACATACCATGGAAATGATTTTTGGTCACTAATTTATTTGTGTTTTTTGAATGAAGATCAGTGGGCAATGCTGCTTAGGATTCATTTGTTCTATTTTATTCGACTCTCCTTTCTAACTTTTCTGAAATATTGATCTAGCATGCAGTGTTATCTGATCTTCATGACTTCTGTCTCCTAGTGTTCAGTTTTTTTGGGTATTTTGAAACATAACTATATGTTTCTTTCACTTTTCTGCTGGCTTGTGTTTTATTCGAAGAATTTTCAGAACATTGATGATGAAGAATGGCTTTGATATTCCATTTCCGAAATTTTTAAGACATTTTTCCTACTCTTGGTTTTTCTCTCTGTTTGGAATCATTTTCTTTCTTTATCAATTATGAGAGCATGGGGAAGTCACTCTGCATTTTCTTGATAAAAGGTGGAATGTTGTACAACTATGCTTCTTTTCTTGAGTATCTCATTCACAAAGTAGGCCCTCATCTTCTCTGAGCTTTTTAATTTTTGAACATTAGTTTTCTTCTTGTTCTTGTATCAATCATTATGCTAGTGTAAATGCATTACACCTCGAGCATTCATTGTATCCCGTTTTTATTTTAATAAATTCCATGGGGCATGAATTGGGTAACCAATTTATGTCTCCCCTTGCCTAAAAAAATAAATGATTATTGGTAATTATTCTAGAAACATATACCAATGGTTTGGTCAAACTGTTGGTATAAGTGGTTCCATTATTTATTCATTTTTATAATAAATGTAAATAAATAAATTATTTTTATAAAATATATATATATATATAAACATATAATATGTCATTGGATAGTGGTAAAGATGCTGGAATATAAGTAGGAGGTGTGGGGATCAATACCCAGTGTAGTAATTTTTTTTCAGGCTCTCTATACCAATGGTTTGGTGAATCCATTGGTATTAGTGGTTCCATTATATATGAATAATAATAATAATAATAATTATAATTATACTTAATTAAATTAAAAAATTTACAAATATATAAATTTATTTTTATATATGAACATATTATCTGATGTATAATAGTCATAAATTCATTGAAATTTAAGTAGGATCTGGTGGGATCAATACAAAACACATTTTTTTCAATAAAGGACTTATACCAATAGTTTGAATGAAACAATTTTATAGGTTTTTCTGTTGAAATTAACAATACTAAAGGTTTTATAACTATTGGTAAATGTATTCAATAACCACAGTTTGGTAAAACAAGTTGTAACGGTATTACCATTGAAATTTCCTATATCAATGGTTAGATAACCATTGGTATTAGAATTTAATACCAATGGTTTGGTAAGATTGGGGATATAGATATTTCCATTGAAATTTCCTATAAAAATTGTTTGATAACAACTGATATAGGTATTATATACTAACTATTTTTTAAACAACATGTATAGCATTATACCAACGTAGTATAACCCAATAGTCACCCGAACCATTGTTATATACAATAAAAATGGTTTTGGGGGAAATAATAATGGTTCCAAACCATTGTTATAGGCTTTTTTTCTTGTAGTGTATCCAATATTCTAGTGATGCATCATGATTCCTTGAGCATGGATGATTAAGTTGGCGCTTGGAGCTTTTTGGTAGTTCTTTATTATTTTAATGGTTTTCATTGGGTTGGTAGTTTTAGTTTCCTTTTTGTACTCTTACACGGTTCACAGTTTCATTTATATATTTTTTCAGTTGGTATTACATAGAGTTGTATTAAATTGTTCTCATGAATCAGATAGTAGTTTTTTGGTTATTTTATTATTTTTTGGTTAATTTTATTTTCAATGTTAAAATCATCTCTGTAACAGCCGAAGATTTTATGAAAAATATTCTTTTTAATTTCACTAATGTCGTGTGTTGTACGCAACACAAAAATGAGCTTGTACAACACACATCCTTGACTTTCCATGCATTACACGCAATCACAACCTTCCTCGATAGCGTGTGTAGTACGTAATACTGAGTTTCACGAAACAACGATATGCTATTAAAATATTATTAAAACTAGCCGTTATGAATAGTAATAACCACTTTTTAAATTTTAGAAATTTTAGTTCTCAAAATGGACTTCATTTTTGGATTCGGAGTATCGAATTTAGCCTAAGGTGAAATTTTGGTACTTTTCGGATAACTTTCATATTCTGATGAATAGTGAAAATTTCTAAATTATAATTAAAAACAACTTTTTTAATCAAAATAATTAATAGTGATAAATTATTAATTTGAGTTGTTTTAAAGTATATTTAGAATATATTTTTACAATTTAATACAATGTTGGTCATTGGATGTAATTTCACATTTAAACCAGACATAATCAAGTGTCAATATTTTGATAGATATTGTTTCTTAAAAACACGCTATTTGTTTTAACAGCGGGATTTAATTATAAAATTAATTAATGAAATTTCTATGTTATGAATTTTGTAAAATATACTTCATTTTTGAATTCGGAATATGAAATATAGCTTAGGATGAAATTTTGGCATTTTTCTGATAATCTTCAATTTTTGATGAATAGTGAAACTACTAAGTGGTAGGTTAAAAACTGAATTTTTCATAAAACATAAATTTACCGCTTCTATGAATGGAATTTCGAAAATCCGACAGACACGGTTAATATCAAGGACTAAAATGTGGTTCAATGAGATGAAAATAATTTTTGGTGAATAGTAACTTTTTACTTTTTTTTACCACGGTTAATAGTAAATAGGGTAACTAAGGGTAAATATGATATTAATATTACCCTAACACATGTCCTAATTCTATTGGACAAGTGTAATTCGACCAAAAACAAACTTAGGAATAAAATATGACCATTTAGGCCCACTTGGAATAGATTAGGACATTTATTATTAATTTATTTAAAGAAGGGTTAAAATAGTTAAAATCAATGTTTAATAAGTAAATCATTTTTAATATAGGGTTATACAAAAGATAAATTCGATTGTAAATATTCATTAGAAATCTAAAAAGATTTCCTACATGATGGTATTTTATTTGTATTTTTTAGACATCAAATAATATAATTTATTTATGACACAAAGATGATGCAGTAATTATCTTATTAATGAAATATTGACATAATTGATAATATAAATACCAAAATAAATGTAATTTAAGACTTTTTATGAATTCCACTAATTTTATAGGTTACTATGACATATTAGTGTTGATTTAATCAACTTTTTTCGAACATATAATTCTGTTATGACTTTCACAAAAATCATATATCAAATAGTGTCAAAATTGACACAAAATAGTTTTTAAATCAAATATTATATTACTAATTGTTATTTTATTCCTAAAAATCTAAGGATCGGCCAAATGACTTAGATAAGGATATATATATTAATAATAAACAATTTGGGGTTCGTTTGGCATATTATAGTAAGTGTATTAACCATATAGTGAAAGAGAACAAAAAGACATGGTAAAAGTTAAATTATTTAACTTAGAGTTAAATCTAATTGATAAGGTTAAAATAATACCCTAAACTTGTCTAAATCTTATTGGTTGATAGGATTTCGACCCCTCCCCACCTTATCTTCGAAATAAGACCCTTTGGAACCATTATAAACCGATTTTTACTTTAATATAAAATAATATTTTGAGATATTCCTAAGATGCCCCTCTCCTCCCTTATAAAAGGACACCTCCTCCCCCTCCTCCTCACACAAATTTGAGCACTCAAGCTCGGCCAACCCCTGCCAAAATCTCTTCTCCACTTCCCTAGAAACATCCTTGAGGTTCTGGTATTCCTCAAAGACCAATTTTAGTTCCCTAAGAGGAGGTCTCCAAAAGGCGCTTCAAAGAAGAGGTAATTACCGTTACCAATTCTTTCATCTTTATTTCTTCTTCCACTTCTTCTTCTTAGGTTGTTTCATTATGAAGTAATAACATCAGTATCACTCATATACTGATATGTTATTATAAGTATGAAACAACCCTATTTCACCATCTATCTATCCTACGGAAAAAGAAATCACCGCGCGTGCGTACGTACGGAATATCGTCTCCACGCCGTGGTGTAATCTATTTTCCACCACCACCTTACATGGATGGGTATAATGGTGTAAAGAATAACTATACATAGTTATTAAAACATCATATTTATTCTGATATATTGTATAATCCACTCCAATTCAATTCAATATTTATAGAAATGATATCATCGCTCGTGTGTACGTACGGACTACCGTCTCCACGACGCGATGAGATTCATTCTCCATGTTAACCATTTAAGAATGATTATAATGTATATATAAGAAATAATAATGAAATATATGACATTATAAAGCTACTGGATTTATGTATATATATACATATATATGTCATCTACTTACTTCTATTTCAAGACAATAAGGAAAGAAAAACAGCGTTCATGCGTACGTACGGACTACCGTCTCCATGAACGGTGTTTTTCATTTTATTTATCTATCTATTATATATATATATATATACTGAATATATATGATAGATAAATCATATTTTATATTCTGGAAGTAATTAAATCATGATATAAGTAATAATGATGTCAAGAACAACAAGTCAAAACACCTACGATAAATGAAACGATTTTACCCAAAACGCTTCTTTAACATGGAATTTACAAAAGAACGGGTAATATAATGTCATAAGTGAACCATATATGATATCATAACAATGAATATGATTCTGTAATAAGTCAATGACATTATTTAAATCATTATACAGGAGGTTCGGACACATACGAAGCAAATTGGACCTATGGTAAGGGAAATATCGCAATCTCATTTTTATCCGAGATTGTTTTTACTTTGGCATTTACTGGGGTGTATTTTATCATCCACATCCATGTTCCCTAAATATGTAATATTGTTTCCATCCACTTACAATAGTTTAAATCCAATTTTACTCTTCGGTGAGTTTTTAGTAAAGAATCTGAAAGGAATCTTTTGTCGCTTTTTCATACGAGGTACTTTTTGACTTTTCCGACAAAAGTACGAAGAATGTTTTTTTTTAACTTATACGGAATGAATGTATTTATAAAACATTATTTCCAAGAAGCTTCCTTTACAACTTTTCAAGTTTATTTTTAATCAACTTCTTTTATTTTAATGTTGTATGACGTGTTATGAAAGGAAAAATGTTTTTGACGAAGAAAGGATATTTTCCTCAAGAATGGAGTTCAAGTGTTTTATAAAAATTATTTTCCATCTAAGATAATAAAGGGTTCTGTTTTTATCCCTATTATTACATTGATTTGATCATGTTGTGATGGAATTATTTTTATGAATTCCTTTATCTTATATGAATTTATTTATGATGTCATGATGTTTCAAGAATCCCATTTTTGTTACAGGTGTTATGTGATGATGTATGTTTTATGATTATGTGGCACACATAAGAAAGGATTCATTATAAGATGGGTGGGACCTATATCTCCCTCCAATGCATTGGGTAAAGATTTTATATCTCATGAGATAGACATGGCTGAAATGGTAGGTTATACCGGTTCAGTGAAACAGGACTGAAACGAGGGTTACTCGATTCAGAAAGGGACTTTGTCCACTAAGATAGTCTTGGCAATGAGTCATGACTAACAAGAAATGATTTTCTATGATTATGTGTACATGCCACAAAGTTTCAAGTTTCATGTTATGATTATGGGGATCTCATTTTCACTTCTATGATTTATCCCATGTTATGATATTATGAGCTCTTTTGCAGGTTAAGATTTCCAAAAGCTATGTTCTTATGTATATGATGTGATTGATATTTCTTTTTTTTTACCCTTACTGAGCATTTGAGCTCACCCTTTTATGTTTTCTTTTCCCCAGGATATAAAGAAAGGTTTTAGGTAGAAAAAAGGGATGACCTTTATTGGAGATATTGAAGAACTTTCACCACGATTAGAAGATTACGTTCCGAGTTTCCAAAGACACTAAACTATTACGATCCTTTAGTGTGTGTTTTTGTTATGTACTAAGTGTTCCGCGAAAGTAATGTAATGTTCATTTACGTCACGCTTCGGGTCTCTACAGTTGGTATCAGAGGAAAGGTTTAGTCAACCTTTGGAAACTAGGATGCGAAAACGTTAGTGAGATCCCTAGGGATATTTCTAAGGTATGTCTAGGGATGTCTCTAAGGTTAAGTATACGTATAGGTTATAGTCCTAGAATTTCTCTAATGATCTTAGAATTTAACCTAAGATGTTAGATATTGAGGGTACTACCCCTTTATTATGTTGTTTTCCCAAGCATGATTTTTGCCTCTCACACTATTCTTTTGGGGTTTTAGACGATGGCTGGAACCCGAAGGAACCGTGTTGATCAATGCAATGGACAATGCAATGATTGTCCCCCTGAGCAACCAAACGATATGGGATCTGGAATGCAAAATCTTGTAGACATGCTCACACAACTTTCTCAAGCTATGAATCATGCAGGACTTCCAAACGAGCAAAGGAAGGAGCAACATTCTGTTGAATCCTTCATGAGGCAGCGTCCGCCTTCTTTCAGTGGGTCTACTGATCCATTAGTTGCTGAACAATGGATTAGTACTACTGAAAAGATATTTTTAGTTCTTCAATGTTCTGAACATGATAAAGTCATCTTAGCAGTATATCGTTTGGAAGGTGAAGCTGATCAATGGTGGAATCTTATCAAGAATACGAGGCAAAGAGATGAAAATGATTCCATGGAATGGGAAGAGTTCAAGAACTTGTTTTTCAGTAAGTACTTCCCTCGTATTCTTCGAACGAAGATGGAGAAGGAGTTTCTTGAATTAAATCAAAAGGATGATGAATCCGTTGGTATATACGAAGCGAATTTTACAAGACTTGCAAGGTATGCATCTGGCATTATCATCCAACCTGAAAGTAAAGTTGATCGATTTTTCAGTGGCATAAAACCAAGTCTTCGAAGGGCATTAGCTATAAGAGACTTCAGTAGCTATGAAGAAATTGTGCGTTGTGCAATCAAGGTAGAAATGGAAGTTGGTGTTACATATCCATCTCATGGTTTTGACAAGAAACGAAAGATGGAGTTCAAGGAGAAATCTCAGAATAATGGTGAAAAGAAGATGAATGTTTCCTTATGCACAAAGTGTGGAAAGAAGCATGGTGGAGATTGTCTTAAAGGGACTAGAAAATTTTTTAAGTGTGGAAAAGAAGGTCATCGAGCAGCTGAGTGTCGAAGTAATGGAAAAAGGGATTCTAATGAAGTGAATAAAGCAAACACTGCAGAGAATGCACAACCAACACTTCAATGCTTCAAGTGCAAGGAGATGGGACATTATGCCAATAAATGCCCTAATCCAAGGGTTAGTGATGATCGACATGTGCAACCTCTTAAGGCAAAGGACAAAGGGAATTCACATGCGATCACTATTGGCAATGTTGAATATGACAACAATGTGGTGGAATGATTAAGTTTTTATGTAATGGGATTCCAAAATAATGTTGTATCATGGAATGTTGGAATATTTATGTATTGGTCTAATGTGGTATTCAAAGTGATTGAGATATTATGCGCATAATGAAGGGAAAACGAGAAAATGAAATGTTTAACAGTATTCATGAGCTCGTGATTGATATAAGGACTAAGTGATATCATGGTTTGAGTATATAGAATTTTGAGGATTTTGGTATGTGGAAAGTGTTAACTTTTAACTGCATTCATGTTTTCACTAAGGTTCAATGGGTATTCAAGAGTATACATGATTAAGGACTTTGAATGTTTGGAATGTGACCAACAAGACATATCTTATGATATGTGGGGATCAACGACAGTATTAAATCTCTGGTAATCGTTGTCACTATATTATGAGAGTGGACTGCAGTATTATGTATAAGCCTAAAGATTAGACTGGATTATGTTAGACATAATTTAGTATTGTTTAAGGATAGAAGATTTTTGATGGGATGTTATAGTAACGTAGTTTTAGAAAAAGGACAACCTGCAGGACGGGCGACAGCTCATCGCGTCGGACAAGGCTGTGGGAATCAAACCCACAACCGAAGTGCGACTGGCCTTTATCGCCTACCACTGGCCTACAGGAAGTCCCTGTTTAGTAGAAACTAGTTTTATTATATTAAGCAGTATGATATATGAAGTATAAGTCCATTTTAGGAACCATATATGATTAATCTCACTATAGATCGACTTATGTGTATAATTTTTGCTAACCTTTTGTTTGAGACAGATGGAATGACCCGTCATTCTATCACATGATCTGCTAACACTTCATGAATAACAAATTCAACTTCATTTATTTAAGAGATGAAGTGGAAATTGTTCAAGGCATGAAAAACAGTGAGATTGTACCAAAATAAAGAAAGTATTTATTCTAATTCAAATTTTCAACTTTAGGGAAATGATCTTGAAAACCAAAAATGTTGTCCTAGTGATCTTATACCTAATGAATCAGATGGTACCTTATATCATCAGAAATCTATGGATTTGTGATTACTGGCTTTTCCATAGCAATGTTCTCTACCACTCTCCATCAGAACATGATGGTTATATTTCTCTTCCATGTCCATATTTTCACCTATGTTCTCCTATGTGGATACCCAGTTATTAGTTAACTTGGGTAACCATTACTTTTTATACTTTAGTTTTTAAAGATAAGTTTTGGTATTCCTTTTTACGATGTGGGTTTCTATCAAAGAAACTTTCAAATAGTAAACCGTTTATAACCCCGATGAATTTCGAGGGCGAAATTCATTTTAAGGGGGGTAGAATGTAACAGCCGAAGATTTTATGAAAAATATTCTTTTTAATTTCACTAATGTCTTGTGTTGTACGCAACACAAAAAGGAGCTTGTACAACACACATCCTTGACTTTCCTTTCATTACACGCAATCACAACCTTCCTCGATAGCGTGTGTAGTACGTAATACTGAGTTTCACGAAACAACGATATGCTATTAAAATATTATTAAAACTAGCCGTTATGAATAGAAATAACCACTTTTTAAATTTTAGAAATTTTAGTTCTCAAAATGGACTTCATTTTTGGATTCGGAGTATCGAATTTAGCCTAAGGTGAAATTTTGGTACTTTTCGGATAACTTTCATATTCTGATGAATAGTGAAAATTTCTAAATTATAATTAAAAACAACTTTTTTAATCAAAATAATTAATAGTGATAAATTATTAATTTGAGTTGTTTTAATGTATATTTAGAATATATTTTTACAATTTAATACAATGTTGGTCATTGGATGTAATTTCACATTTAAACCAGACATAATCAAGTGTCAATCTTTTGATAGATATTGTTTCTTAAAAACACGCTATTTGTTTTAACAGCGGGATTTAATTATAAAATTAATTAATGAAATTTCTATGTTATGAATTTGGTAAAATAGACTTCATTTTTGAATTCGGAATATGAAATATAGCTTAGGATGACATTTTGGCATTTTTCTGAAAACCTTCAATTTTTGATGAATAGTGAAACTACTATGTGGTAGGTTAAAAACTGAATTTTTCATAAAACTTAAATTTACCGCTTCTATGAATGGAATTTCGAAAATCCGACAGACACGGTTAATATCAAGGACTAAAATGTGGTTCAATGAGATGAAAATAATTTTTGGTGAATAGTAACTTTTTACTTTTTTTAACCACGGTTAATAGTAAATAGGGTAACTAAAGGTAAATATGATATTAATATTACCCTAACACATGTCCTAATTCTATTGGACAAGTGTAATTCGACCAAAAACAAACTTAGGAATAAAATATGACCATTTAGGCCCACTTGGATTAGATTAGGACATTTATTATTAATTTGTTTAAAGAAGGGTTAAAATAGTTAAAATCAATGTTTAATAAGTAAATCATTTTTAATATAGGGTTATACATAAGATAAATTCGATTGTAAATATTCATTAAAAATATAAAAAGATTTCATACATGATGGTATTTTATTTGTAATTTTTAGACATCAAATAATATAATTTATTTATGACACAAAGATGATGCAGTAATTATCTTATTAATGAAATATTGACATAATTGATAATATAAATACCAAAATAAATGTAATTTAAGACTTTTTATGAATTCCACTAATTTTATAGGTTACTATGACATATTAGTGTTGATTTAATCAACTTGGTTCGAACATATAATTCTGTTATGACTTTCACAAAAATCATATATCAAATAGTGTCAAAATTGACACAAAATAGTTTTTAAATCAAATATTATATTACTAATTGTTATTTTATTCCTAAAAATATAAGGTTCGGCCAAATGACTTAGATAAGGATATATATATTAATAATAAACAATTTGGGGTTCGTTTGGCATATTATAGTAAGTGTATTAACCATATAGTGAAAGAAAACAAAAAGACATGGTAAAAGTTAAATTATTTAACTTAGAGTTAAATCTAATTGATAAGGATAAAATAATACCCTAAACTTGTCTAAATCTTATTGGTTGATAGGATTTCTACCCCTCCCCACCTTATTTTAGAAATAAGACCCTTTGGAACCATTATAAACCGATTTTGACTTTAATATAAAATAATATTTTGAGATATTCCTAAGATGCCCCTCTCCTCCCTTATAAAAGGACACCTCCTCCCCCTCCTCCTCACACCAATTTGAGCACTCAAGCTCGGCCAACCCCTGCCAAAATCTCTTCTCCACTTCCCTAGCAACATCCTAGAGGTTCTGGTATTCCTCAAAGACCAATTTTAGTTCCCTAAGAGGAGGTCTCCAAAAGGCGCTTCAAAGAAGAGGTAATTACCGTTACCAATTCTTTCATCTTTATTTCTTCTTCCACTTCTTCTTCTTAGGTTGTTTCATTATGAAGAAATAACATCAGTATCACTCATATACTGATATGTTATTATAAGTATGAAACAACCCTATTTCACCATCTATCTATCCTACGGAAAAAGAAATCACCGCGCGTGCGTACGTACGGAATACCGTCTCCACGCCGTGGTGTAATCTATTTTCCACCACCACCTTAATGGATGGGTATAATGGTGTAAAGAATAACTATACATAGTTATTACAACATCATATTGATTCTGATATATTTTATTATCCACTCCAATTCAGTTCAATATTTATAGAATTGATATCATCGCTCGTGCGTACGTACGGACTACCGTCTCCACGACGCGATGAGATTCATTCTCCATGTTAACCATTTAAGAATGATTATAATGTATATATAAGAAATAATAATGAAATATATGACATTATAAAGCTACTGGATTAATGTATATATATACATATGTATGTCATCTACTTACTTCCATTTCAAGACAATAAGGAAAGAAAAACAGCGTTCATGCGTACGTACGGACTACCGTCTCCATGAACGGTGTTTTTCATTTTATTTATCTATCTATTATATATATATATATACTGAATATATATGATATATAAATCATATTTTATATTCTGGAAGTAAGTAAATCATGATATAAGTAATAATGATGTCAAGAACAACAAGTCAAAACACATACGATAAATGAAACGATTTTACCCAAAACGCTTCTTTAACATGGAATTTATAAAAGAACGGGTAATATAATGTCATAAATGAACCATATATGATATCATAACAATGAATAAGATTCTGTAATAAGTCAATGACATTATTTAAATCATTATACAGGAGGTTCGGACACATACGAAGCAAATTGGACCTAAGGTAACGGAAATATCGCAATCTCATTTTTATCCGAGATTGTTTTTACTTTGGCATTTACTGGGGTGTATTTTATCATCCACATCCATGTTCCCTAAATATGTAATATTGTTTCCATCCACTTACAATAGTTTAAATCCAATTCTACTCTTCGGTGAGTTTTTAGTAAAGAATATGAAAGGAATCTTTTGTCGCTTTTTCATACGAGGTACTTTTTGACTTTTCCGACAAAAGTACGAAGAATGTTTTTTTTAACTTATACGGCATGAATGGATTTTTAAAACATTATTTCCAAGAAGCTTCCTTTACAAGTTTTCAAGTTTATTTTTAATCAACTTCTTTTATTTTAAAGTTGTATGACATGTTATGAAAGGAAAAATGTTTTTGACGAAGAAAGGATATTTTCCTCAAGAATGGAGTTCAAGTGTTTTATCAAAATTATTTTCCATATAAGATAATAAAGGGTTATATTTTTATCCCTATTATTACATTGATTTGATCATGTTGTGATGGAATTATTTTTATGAATTCCTTTATCTTATATGAATTTATTTATGATGTCATGATGTTTCAAGAATCCCATTTTTGTTACATGTGTTATGTGATGATGTATGTTTTATGATTATGTGGCACACATAAGAAAGGATTCATTATAAGATGGGTGGGACCTATATCTCCCTCCAATGCATTGGTAAAAGATTTTATATCTCATGAGATAGACATGGCTGAAATGGTAGGTTATACCGGTTCAGTGAAACAGGACTGAAACGAGGGTTACTCGATTCAGAAAGGGACTTTGTCCACTAAGATAGTCTTGGAAATGAGTCATGACTAACAAGAAATGATTTTCTATGATTATGTGTGCATGCCACAAAGTTTCAAGTTTCATGTTATGATTATGGGGATCTCATTTTCACTTCTATGATTTATCCCATGTTATGATATTATGAGCTCTTTTGCAGGTTAAGATTTCCAAAAGCTATGTTCTTATGTATATGATGTGATTGATATTTCTTTTTTTTTTACCCTTACTGAGCATTTGAGCTCACCCTTTTATGTTTTCTTTTCCCCAGGATATAAAGAAAGGTTTTAGGTAGAAAAAATGGATGACCTTTATGGGAGATATTGAAGAACTTTCACCACGATTAGAAGATTACGTTCGGAGTTTCCAAAGACACTAAACTATTACGATCCTTTAGTGTGTGTTTTTGTTATGTACTAAGTGTTCCGCGAAAGTAATGTAATGTTCATGTATGTCAAGATACGGGTCTCTACAATCTCCCAATTATTTCTCAATACCTTGGAAATTATTTCCATCCTTTGGTGTCTTGGGGATGTAACTAAATGCCTAGTAACACACCACTGCGAGTTCCCAATCCAATGGGTGTGGGGTGGGATGCCAAAAATGTTATCAGTTTGTTTTCCCATATAGTGGAAAATTATTCTATTTTATCCATTGAGTGGGATTATTAGTAAAGATAAGGTTTTCAGAACTTCAAATCAAGCATAAAAATTAATTTTTATCTAATTTATGTTGAAATTTATGTTCATACGGATTTTGGGTACATTAATTGTTTTTGAGAATCACCTAGGAGTTGTAAGCTAATCATCAAGATTTTATATAATGAAAATTGTAGGGAATACATCGATAGAAATGATATCCCACTTTGAGTGAATAATTCATTTTGGGAAATGATTTATAATTTTTTTAAATGTTTTTATTTTTTAAAATACTTGAAAAATGTTTATTTTCAAAAATTGTGGAGGAATATTCAAAAATTACTTGAAATAGAAAATCATATGGAAATTTAGAAATCCTTTTTTGTGATATATTATGTTGAAAAATTGAAATTTATAATCCCTATTATCCTTGAGGAAGAGACATAATGGTTTTTTCTTTTTTGTTATAGAAAATGGAACCTAATATGTTCCATAGAAATTCACTGGAAGATGCTCCTGAGAATGTGGCTTCACCTGAACCATAGGTGAACCAATAGCTAGTATAAGGTATTATCCCTAAATTTTAGGCCCTATATAGAGGGAATAAAATTGATTAACTAAGGAAGGTGGTTCATTACGATTAGTTCCAGAACCAGAATCCACACTACATTTAGTGTGATTGAGAAGCATAAAACGTATATTTTTATTGGGATATAATGAATCAAATCATCAATTTCCTAAACACACACAATGAGCTCGATGTTATGTTGGTTGTGTAGATGTTGGAGGATATAGAATTCCAGTGGCTGGATTTAATGTTCCACTCTTAGTTATATCACAATATTTAATTAGAGGATTTCATAGAATTATTCATCAAAAGATTATCCTTACACATTAAGGATTCCTAGAACGAAGGTCTTTTTTCATATTGAATCAAGAGAACCTCACAATGATAGAGTATTAAGATAAAATTTAGAAATTGGTTTTCCATTAACTATAATATTCTAAAAATGAATCCTTTAAGGAACACATTTTTGAATCCTTATTGTGGTTATAAATTCACTCAATGGTTTTAGTGAATATTATGACAAACTATACTTATATAGATAATAGAAAAATAGCTGGAGAATGAGACATCACAAGAAAAATAGGTATATGAATCATGTTGATATCTATGGGAAATGGTGGGATCTATAATATTTGGAATAAGAAGAACATGGATGCCTATTTTCAGTGTTGTGAAATGACTTAGAATTAGATGGCTGGATAGGTGAATCTTCCTCCTATGCCCAATAGTGATTCTTGATATTTTTAATGTGGTCCTTTTGATCAGATGACGTGAGACTATCCATCACCACCTATATCATGTCAAAATTTAAAATAGTGGTGAATCATTAATAACTTTATCATAGTGCTACATGATTGGGTGTTAGGGCCACATAACATGTTTCACAGATATCGTATGATTTGAAAGGACTTGGTTAGTATAATAATAATCATCAACAGAACTAATCTATCCATGGTGGTGTTGGGAATATCATGACTCCCCGTACAGTGCGATATCAATGGATTAATAGTGAAAAAAGTGTAGTGAATAAGAAATTATACAGAGTTGATAAAATGATTGTGTGCATTCAATCTATACTATTAATTTTGAGAGGTATAATTAATTTGAATTATATCATTATAACATTTTTTTTGAAATGGATTTATCACATTAATTTATTTCTTCACATGTTGTTTATCTATTGGGTTTTCATGTTGAGATGATGAATTCTATTTTCAAACATCAAAATCCTCTTGTAAAAAGAGGATTTATGTCAAAATAATGTTTTATAAATATCAATATAGGTGAACTGATACTTTATTTCTCTATGCATGAGATTTTTGTCTATGACAAAATTGAAGGTATGGATTGGTTGACAATTTTTAAATATCATGTCAACTATTATACACAAAGGGTTATTCTTTCAACCGATGATGGAATCAAGAATCTCTTTTGAGAATAATGGAATGTAAATATAGGTGAAATGTTATTTTTGGAACCATTGGTTGGATTTCTATCATACTAGTGGAAAACATTGACATTTCCATCAGTGTCATGGTCAGGGGTTTTGTTATTCTGGAAATTATTTACTAGTTTCCTGATGTTTTTCCCAAAAAATTACTAGTATTCTCACCAATAAGAGAATTGGTTTTTTGATATTGATCAATTTTTTGGGACTAGTAATATTTCACAATCATATTATCAGATTTAACCAACTAAATTAAGGGGATTGGAGTTCCAATTGGATGATCTTGAATTTTATAGGTTTATTCGGTCTAGTATGTCCCTATTAAAAGCCCCAATTTTGTTTGTGAAAAAAGTGATGAAATTATTAATTATTTGTATAGATTATTGAAATCATATTGAAGTTATGATAAATTATCAGTATCTCCATCCAAGAATTTATGACCTATTTGATCAATTGATAGGAGACTAGTGGTTCTCTAAAATTGAATTGCATTGAGGATTTCACCAATTACTGGTTAGGTTGGAGGATATTCCAAAGATATATCTCAAGAGTACATATGGAAATTATGAGTAAGTGGATATTCCTTTCATTCAAATGAATGCATCACATGTCTTTATGGAATTGATGAATTTGGTATTTCAAAGGTATAAATATTCTTGTTTTTTAGTTTTTATATATGACATATTGGTGTACATAATTACAATGGATGAGCTGGAGAAACACCGGGAAATATTGTTTTCAATTCTTTGAGATCATCATCTGTTTGAAAAGAAATTAAAGTGTGATTTTTGGATACAAGATGTATCTTTTCATGGCCATGTAATCACTAATAAATTTTGTTTTATGTTTCTATAAAAGATAAAATCTATAATCGCTTACTGACCACCAAAAAAATTATTTGAGATACGGAGTTTACTTTTTTATAGGTGGTAACATTATTTAATCATATTGGTAATCAAAAAATGATAATTAATTAATTTTTAAAAAAATTATAAATTTATTTATATTATATATATATATATATATATATGAATATATTAGTTGATGTAGGATTGTTGTAAAGTCATTGGAATATAATTTGAAGGTTTTGGGATAAATACCATTCAAATGATTTCATTCAATATAGGACCTATTTAAACGGGTTGACTACACAATTGGTATAGGTCATTTCATTGAAATTACATGTAACAATGGATAAATAACCATTGGTATTTGTATTTTATACCAAAGGTTATGTCAACCCATTGGATTAGGCCTTTCCTTTAAAATTACCTATACCAACAGTTTTAGAAGCGTAGGTATATGTATTATATACCAATGGTTTGGCCAAATATTTCGTACAAGTTTTTAATTTAAAATTACTTATACAAATAGTTTCACCATACCATTGGTATAGGTCTATACCAATGTAGATATACCCAATATTTTCTAAACCCATTTCTATATGATATAATTTGGTTTAGGGGCCATACCAATGGATCTAAACTGTTGTGATAGAATTTGTTTTCAATATTTGTATCTGAGTTCACTAGTGATGAATTATGATACCTTCGGAATAGATGATTGAGTAGGATCATATATCTTATTGAGAGTTCTACATTGATGTATTTTTTGTATTTGGGATGTTGTTTATAGTTTTCGATTTGTACTCTGATATTTCTCATGGTTGTAGATCAGTATTCTTTAAATTGGTGTTACATTAAGTTTCATTAAATTTGTTCCCATTCATCATATAATTATTGATTGGTTATTGTATTATTTGTTGGGTTATTTTATTTTCAAAGTGAAAATATTCCCTCAAATGTTTATGAATACTTTGAATTTGTTTTGATATTTTTTTCATGTGGATGTCACATAATGCCTAGTAAAATCCCACAAACACTTTTCAATGCTAGGGTGAATGGTGGGATGTTTAAAATGGTATCATTTTTTTGGTTCTAGGGTAGAAAATTATGTTTGTTTAGTCCTTCGGTGGGATTAATATTATGGATTAGGATTATAAAAACATTAAATTGACAATAAAAATGTGTATCTAAACAATTTATGTTGAAATTCATGTTACTATGGAGTTTTAGTACACTAGTGTTTTGAGACACTTCAAAGAGTGGTTACCTCATCTTAATTGGTTTAGTCGATGGAACGAGCATGGATTGATTTGATAGTAATGACTAACATTTAGGACTTCATAATTATTTATGAGTAATGATTTATAATTTTGTGAAAAGCTGTTGATTTATGAAAACTATTAAAAATTGTTGATTTTAAAAAAATTTGTTGGAAATTAAAATAAATTTATTGAAAGAGGAAATTTTATTAAATATTGGAAATACCATTTATTATATTTTATGTGGAATATTTTAAATTGAAAATCATTCATTTGATATAGAATGTGACTAAATAGAATTTTATTTTGGATATAGAAATTGTAACTGAATAGGTTCTGTAGACACCTACCTGAATAGGTTGAGGAGAATGTCATTTAACGTGAACCACAAGTGATAAAAAGGATGGTTCAATGTATTTTCGAGGAATTTATGGTCATAGATATATGGAACAGAAGGGATGAACCAAATAAAGATAATCATTTAGACCATTTCGAGAAGAAGAATCCACCCATATTTGGCGGTGATTCAGAAACTGAAAACATATAAGTGTGGTTAAATAGTTGGTATAGAATATTTAATTTCCTAAGAACAACAACTAATATGAAATTCAAGTTGACTACGTACATGTTGGAGGATCTAGGACCACTGTGGGTGGATTTATTTGTCCACAGTTCAATATACCAAGGAATTTTATTGGGGGTTTTCGAAGAATAAAGCAATAGAAAATTATGTCATCACATGTTTAAGATTACTAGAATGAAGGTACATTTCATCTTGATGATTGAGAACCTCAAAATGAATGATTATATGGATAATTTTAGGAATTTAGTCTTCCTTGAAAGAGATGTTTCTACAAGTACATCCTTGAAAGATTCCATTTTTTGAATCGGGCATGAGGCTGTAAATTCAATCAAATATTATCATGCTTTGTATAAAAGACTAAAAACTAGTGGAAAATAGAGAGATAGTGGAATAATGATAATTCTCAAGAAATATGGGCATTGGAAATGTGTTGATACATATGGGAAATAGTGGGAACTTTAGTATGGGAATTATTGTAAGAGAGACACATATTTTTAAGGTAGTTTTATGACTAGGAATGAAACTATTGGATTGGGGAATCATTATCCTAAAGAGAAGTGTAATATTAGTTGTTTTAAATATATTTTTATTTATCACATGAAGAAAGAATATCCAGTGCCATCATGAGCATGTCACAACTAATACAATATGTGGCATCTTCCACAATATTATCATAGTGCTCTATGGACTGGTGCTCCAGACACGTATCTTGTTTTGAAAATATCATATTCTTTAACAGGATGATGGAAGAGGAATAATTTTCATCACTAGAACCTAGATGACCATGATGACTATAGGAGTACCCTGAAACCAAAAGAACATATCTCTCAACTAAGTAATAATGAACAACATTTAATGAGATTGTATCTTTATAGATCTATGATAATGAGTTTTCATGATCAATCTGGACCATCGATGATGATAGGTATAAATATTGTGTGTTATTGCATTATAAATAATTTTTTTTGATATGGTTGCATCCCATTAATTAATTTATTCCCATGACATTGATCTTTTTTGTATTCATGTTTAGATTATACCTTTTATTTTGAAACTACAAACTCCTCTTGGGCAAAGATAATGTCGAGCCTTTTTGTGAGAATAATCTTCTATACCTAATAATAGAGATGAAATGATATGGAAATTATCTATTCTATAGATTGATGTATATAACAGAATCCAGGGTATGGATTGGTTAACAATGTTCTAATCTCACATCAGCTATTATACCTAAAGGGTTAGTATAGAAACTAATGATGGTGTTAAGCATCTGTTAAAATTAGAGTAGAATGAAAAGGCAAGGGTAGATAGATTTATGGTACTATTAGTAGGAATGATCTAATTCCATATGGAAGCATTGACCTTGGAATCAATGGATGTGATCAGCTTTTGTGGTTTTCTAGAAATTGTTGGTTAGTTTCCTAATGTTTTCCTACAAATTTTCAGGATTTTTATCCACATGATAAGTGGAGTTTATAATTTATCTCTTGACGAGGAGTAGTACTATCTCATTTAATTATTTTCTTATTTTAAGAATTGATTTAAGGTAATTTAAGGACCAGTTGGAAGAGCTATAAGTCAAATTGTACATTCGGTTTAGTACATCTCCATAGACCACACCGATCTTGTTTGTGAAAAATTCATAATGAACACTAAGTGTTTGTGTGGATGTTCATATGATTATCCATGTTATGATAATGAATATGTATCCCCTAAAATGAATTTGTAATCTATTTTGTCAATTTAGGGGATCCTGGTGTTTCTCTAAAATTGAATTGTTTCTGGAGGTCACCAATTGCGGGTTCTGAAGGAGGATATCCCGAAGAAAAAATTCAGTAGTAGAAATGACCATTATCAATATGTGGTTATGAATTTAAGGATTATGAATTCACCATATATATTTATCAAATTTATGAAATAGATATTTCAAATATATATGGATTCATATGTGGGGGAATATTTAAATGAAAAAATGGTGTATTTGTGGAAAATGGCTGAGCATGAGAAACACTTGGTGACCGAGATGAGAGATTTTCAAGATCGTCATTTGTGTTAAAAAAATTTAATGTGTGATTTTTGGATTCATGATGAATGTTTTCATGGAAATTTAATGTCTGGAAAATATGTTTTTGTGGATCTAGAAAATATAATCGTTATAATTTCTTATAAATAGAAAAAAAATGTCATTGATATATGTACTTTCCTTTTCCAAGATAGTTATTACTTGTATTTTCATTGTTATTTTTCATGAATAGATAATACAATGTCATCATCGACAAGGAATAATTGTCCATTTCACCAGAATAAGGAATTTATAAAGTATTTTTAAGAGGATATGTTTCTCCTTACATCAAAAATAATATTTAAATTTTAGGAATCGTGATTGGTTAATGTGTTGTGTTATGATGATTTGAGATATGGTTTGGTGTGTCTTATCATGTAGTAAAATATTTTTAGCCCTTATGAATCACTATAGTTATAGTTTCATGATATAACGTACCCAACACATGATTTGGAAATATCTATTTCAGTCTATGACTGGAATAAATGGAATCATTTCCTCTTTGGGTGGAAATTTATGTTGTTTACTGATAATAAGAGTTTGAAACAAATTTTTTCTCAATGTGATTTGAATATGAGTCAAATAATTTGTATGGAGTATCTCCAAAAAATTTTAATTTGAAATAATTTATGCATAAGGTATAGGAGATTTAGTAGATGATGCATTAATAAAAAAAATTATAGATAGTTGGAAAAATAGGCTTCAAATAATTGGAAGCCATTATTGGTGATAACTGAAATGAAATTTGATTTTAGAGATACATTTTGGGTGGTATTTATTTCATTATAGATTATTCTATTCATGATTTCGATGAGATAGTTATGGAGGGAGAAATATTTGATTCTAAATGTGTTGAGATAAGGTAAAAACTCAATTATAGGAAGACCATTAAGGGGTGAAATCTAGATGGGAGTATAGTTATACTATTTTGAGGTCTGATGATCATATCATTGGAATTTCAAGAAAAAATCCCTCATGTTTACCACTATTTGAGATAGGAAATTCATCCTAGAATACAAAATATGTATAATATCAGGACTGAAAATTTATGGTAAGTAAAAATGGAATAAAAGGTTGCTGATTTTTATTGAGATGCCTCACCTATCAGCATGTTAATGAAGAGCACCAACAACAAGTGGGTATGATACAATATTTTCTTATTTACTATTAAATGTCAGAGGAGATAGCAATTTATTTTGTGACATTTCTCCAAGGTTTATTTAGAAACATGATTCCATATGTGTGATGTTGGATCAAATTACAATATTTTTCCATTTTACCCATATTCGTGAATATCATATTATAGAGTAAGTGATGAAAATATATATCGAACAATTTGTAATGAGGAATTGTGTGAATATTTTTCGAGTATCAGACTGAGATACAATTTTTTAATTTTTTTTCGGAAACACTAACATTATACAGTTTGGAAAAAATTAACTATGACTTTAACATATCTTCCTCAGATGGATAGAAAATTAGATAGGATGATACAAAAATTGGAATAAATTCATAGGGTTGGTGTAATTGATTTTGTGGATCATGGGAAGAGTAAATACCATTATTCGAGTGCTCATATATCAATAGATATGAATCCTTAATACATATAACTCATTTTGAATAATTTTATGGGATTAATTTTCATTCTCCACATTGCTGGGGGGGAAACATGCGAGACTTCACTGGATGGACCAAGCCTTGTGCACAATACAATGGGTAAGATTCAATTGTTTAGAAAGAGGATATAGATAGATCAGAGTCATCATAAATCATATGAAAATCATTATAAATGATATTTTACATTCAAGGTGAGTGATCCCGTGATCTTGAAAATGTATCCTAGGGTTGTGTATTATCTTTTTTGATATAAATCAATGTTATATAAAAAATACATATTCCCTTATTAGATACAAGAATGGGATGGTGAGGTGGAGTATCCATTGGCTTTACCACCAAGGTACAATTCAGTAGATAATGAGTTTCATGTGTCTTTTTTGAAGAAGTTTTATCTTGATCCAAACTATGTGATTGATGGGATCACAATGACCTATAATTGGATGCTACATTGGTTCAGGTTCCAATGGTGGTTTTGGATATCTTATGGAAAGTCTATTGTGGGAAAAAAGTAGTCTTGTGTGAGTTTTATGGGAATATGGTCAAATAAATTAAAAAAAGTGGGAGGCTGAGAGGGAAATGATAATGAAATGTCCTAAAAACTTTTATTTTAATTGTTGGTTTTAACTTTATAGGGAATGAAAGGCTATATTGGAAGATAGAATTTATTAACACTGATTTTAGAGAATTAATAATTTATTTTTTAGTTAATGTATATATTGAAATTCTATTATTTTTAGAGGTTTCTACGAGTTTTAGAATAATTTTTTGGCTTTTTTGAAGAGTCACAATTTGGGAACAGTTAGTAGAAACCCTGAAATATCTCCCTGGAAACTGTTCATGTAAAACAATTGGAACTGGGTAGGTGTACAGATAGAAGAATGGTTTGGAAAAATTGTGCTTCAACCCTAGAGAAACATTGTGATTTTGGAAGGAGGTGTTTAGCATGGTGGGAACATGGTTTTTATATCCATAGGATCCAAACATATGATGGTTTTTTGGAGGTCATTTATAATTAATGGTCAATGTGCTGTTTTCCTAACAGTGCACCCTAATCAAGGAACACTTATAATTTGATCTGGATTTTGTGGATCTACCTCATTTTACACCCTTAGTGCCAAGTTTTAACCCGAATCTATCCCAATGTCATGTTCATCTCCCTCCTAAGGATGTGTAAACCTTTACTCTTGATCTTATAGCAGTCCATTTGTAAGTCATGGTGCATTAGAATCCAGATTATGTCGTATGTTTTCATTCGTGGTGTTTTTCCTTTGTTTCCATCATATTCCCTCTCATGGATTCATGAATATAATATATTTACATTATATACAAGTAGTTTATGGTAATTATAATGAGATATGGTTGATCCTATGGTATGGTAAAATATCAATGGTGGTTTTTCATAGTTTCAAGAATAGTTTTTGATGTTTTCGGATTATTCTATATTTTCACCTAAGCATGAGATGTAGAGACCCGATGCTTGACGTACATGAACATTACATTAATATTGCGGAATACTTAGTACATAACAAAAAATACACACACAAGGATCGTAATAGTTTAGTGTCTTTGGAAACTCGGAACGTAATCTTCAAATCGTGGTGAAAGATCTCCAATATCTCCCATAAAGATCTTCCCTTTTTTTTACCTAAAACTTTTCTTTATATCCTGGGGAAAAGAAAACATAAAAGGGTGAGCTCAAATGCTCAGTAAGGGTAATCAAAAGAAATATAAATCTCATCGTATACACAAGCACATAACTTTTGGAAATCTTAACCTGCAAAAGAGATCATAATTTCATAACATGGGATAAATCATGGAAGTGTAATGTAACCACAATAATAATAACTTAAAACATTAAAATTTGTGTCATACACACAAAATCATATATAATCATTTCTTATTAGTCAAGACTCATTTCCACGACTATCTTAGTGGACAAAGTCCCTTTTTGAACCGAGTCACCCTCGTTCCAGTCCTGTTTCACTGAACCGGTATAACCTACCATTCCAGCCATGTCTATCTCATGAGATATAAAATCTTTACCCAATGCATTGGAGGGAGATATAGGTCCCACCCATCTCATAATGATACCATTCTTATGTGTGCCACAAAATCATAAACCATACATCATTGCATAACCCATATAATAGAAATGGGATTCTTAAACAACATGACATCATGAAACAATTAAAATAAGATAAAGGAATTCATAAAAATAATTCCATCACAACATAATCAAATCAATGTAATAATAGGGATATAAACATAACCCAATATTATCTTAGATGAAAATAATTTTGATAAAACACTAGAACTCTATTATTGAGGAAAATATCCTTTCTACTTCAAAAATACTTTTCCTTTCTTAACATTTCATAAAATTATAAACTAAAATAAGTTGACTAAAAATAAACATGAAAACTTGTAAGTAAATCCTCTTGGAAATATTTTTTTAAAAATCCATTCATGCCGTATAAGTTAAAAAAACATTATTCTCGTACTTTTGTCGGAAAAGTAAAAAAGTACCTCATATGAAAAATGACAAAAGATTCCTTTCATATCTTTTACTAAAAACTCACCGAAAGGTAAAATTGGATTTAAACCATTGTATGTGGATGTAAATAACATTACATATTGAGTAAACATGGATGTGGATGATAAAATATACCCCAGTAAATTTCAAAGTACAAACAATCTTGGATAAAAATGAGATTGTGATATTTCCCTTACCTTAGGTCCGACTTGTTTTGTAAGTGTCCGAACCTCCTGTATAATGATTTAAATCATGTTATTGACTTATTCCAGAATCATATTCATTGTTATTATATCTTATATGGTCCACTTATGACTTTATATTACCCGTTCTTTTGTAAATTCATGTTAAAGTAGCGTTTTGGGTAAAATCGTCTCATTTGTCGTTCGTGTTTTTAATTTGTAATTGATAATATGATTACTTGGATCATGATTACTTATATATATAATGTAAAACATGATTTATATATAATATATATTCAGAATATATATATATATAATATATCGATAAATGGAATGAAATACACCGTTCATGGAGACGGTAGTCCGTACGTACGCATGAACGCTGTTTTCGTTTCCTTATTGAAGTGAATGGAATTAAGTAGATGAAATACATATAAATTTACATAAATCCAGTATCATTATTATGTAATATATTTCATTAGTACTTATTAGATATACTTCATAATCATTTATGAATGGTTAATCATTGAGAATGAATCTCATCGCGTCGTGGAGACGGTAGTCCGTACGTACGCACGAGCGATTATATCGTTCCCATGGTTGTGGAATTGTGTTGAAGTGTATGTATACTATTTCAGTTTCAATATCAATTTATAATAATCATATATAGTTACTCATTACAGCATTATACCCATCCTATTAAGTTGGTGGTGGAAAATAGATTACACCACGGCGTGGAGACGGTATTCCGTACGTACGCACACGCGGTGATTTCGTTTTTCCGTAGGATGGATAGAAGGTGAATTAGGGTTGTTTCATATTTATAATAACATATCATTATGTAAGTAATACTTATGTTATTACTATGTCATGAAACAACTAAAGAAGAAGAAGTTGAAGAAGAAAGAAATTGAAAAGATCGGTAATGGATATTACCTCTTCTTTGAAAAGCATCTTTGAATCCTCCACTTATGGAACTAATATTGGTCTTTGAAGAAGACCAGGACCTCTAGGATTATTCTAGGGAAGTGGAGAAGGGATTTTGGCAGGGGTTGTCCGAGCTTGAGTGCTCAAATTGGTGTGAGGAGGAGGGGGAGGAGGTGTCCTTTTATAATGGAGGAGAGGGGCACCTTAGGAATATCTCACAATATTATTTTATATTAAAGTCAAAATCGGTTTATAATGGTTCCAAAGGGTCTTATTTCGAAACTAAAGTGGGTATGGGTCGAAATCCTATCATCCAATAGGATTTATACAAGTTTAGGTTATTATTTTAACCTTATCAATTATATTTAACTCTATGTTAAATAATTTATCCTTTACCGTGTCTTTTAGATTTCTTACACTATATGGTTAATACACATACTATAACATGCCAAACGAACCCCAAATTGTTTATTTTTAATATATATATCCTTATCTAAGTCATTTTGGCGAACCTTAGATTTTAATGAATAAAATTACAATTAATAATATAATATTTGATTTAATAACTATTTTCTATCAATTTTGACACTATTTGATATATGATTTTTTTGAAAGTCATAACAGAATTATATGTTCGAACCAAGTTTTTTAAATCAACACTAATATATCATAGTAACCTAGAAAATTAGTGTAATTCATAAAAAGTCTCAAATTACATTTATTTTGGTGTTTATAACATCAATTATGTCAATATTTCATTAATAAGTTAATTACTGCATCATCATTGTGTAATAAATAAATTAAATTATTTAATGTCTAAAAATTACAAATAAAATACCATTATGTAGGAACACTTTTTAGCTTTCTAATGAATACTTATAGTCAAATTTATCTTATGTATAACCCTATATTAAAAATGTTTTAGTTATTAAACTTTGATTTTAACTATTTTAACTATTCATTAAATAAAATAATATTAAATGTCATAATCTAATACAAGTGGACCAAAATGGTCATATTATATTCATAAGGTTGTTTATGGTCGAATTACACTTATCCAATAGAATTAGGACATGTGTTAGGGTAATAGTAATATCATATTTACCCTTAGTTACCATATTTACTATTAACCGCGGTAAAACAAAAGTAAAAAGTTACTATTCACCAAAAAATTATTTTCATCTCATTGAACCACATTTTACTTACTCACATCAACCGTGTCTCTCGGATTTTTGAAATTCCACTCACAGAAGCGGTAAAATTAAGTTTTATGAACAATTTAGTTTTTTTAACTACCACTTACTGGTTTCACTATTCATCAAAAATTGAAAGTTTTCAGAAAAATACAACAAATTAGGCCTAAGCTATATTTGATATTATGAACTCAAAAATGATGTCTATTTTACCAAATTCAAAAAATATCAGTTGCATTAACTAATTTAAAAATTAATTCCCGTCATCAAAACAAATAGCATGTTTTTAAGAGATAATAACTATCAAAAGATTGAAACTTGTTTATAACTGGTTTAAATGTGAAATTACATCCAATGACCATCATTGTATTAAATTGTAAAAATATAATCTAAATATACTTTAAAACCACCAAAATTAATAATTTATCACTATTAATTATTTCGATTGAAAATGTTGTTTTTAATTAAAATTTAGTAATTTTCACTATTCATCAAAATATGAAAGTTTTCCGAAAATCACCAAAATTTCCCCCTAAGCTAATTTCGATATTCCGAATCCAAAAATGATGACTATTTTGAAAAATAAAATTTACAAAATTTCAAAAAGTGGTTATTACTATTCATAACGGCTAGTTTTAATAATATTTTAATAGCATATTGTTGTTTAGTGAAACTCGTTATTACGTACAACACACGCTATCGAGGAAGGTTGCAATTGCATGTAATGCAAGGCAAGTCAAGGATGCGTGTTGTGCAACCTCCTTTTGGTGTAGCGCACAACACAAGACATTAATGAAATTAAAAAGAAAATTTTTCATAAAATCTCGGGGTGTTACATTCTACCCCCCTTAAAATGAATTTCTCCCTCGAAATTCATCGGGGTTATAAATTGTTTACTATTCGAAAATTTCATTGATAGAAACCCACATCATAAAAAGGAATACCAAAACTAATATTTAAAAACAAATGTATGAAACGTAACGGTTACCCAAATAAACTAATCACTGGGTTTCCACATAGATGAAAATATGGATATGGAAGAAAAATCTAACCATCATGTTCTGATGGAGAGTGGTAGAGAACATGGATTTGGAAAAGCCAACAATCACAAATCCATAAATTTGTGACGATCTAAGGTACCATCTGATTAATCAAAAATAAGAGCACTAGGACAACATTTTTGGTTTTCAAGATCGTTTCCCTAAAGTTGATGAATTTGAATTAGAATAAATACTTACTTTATTTTGGTACAATCTCACTGTTGTTTGTGCCTTGAACAATTTCCACTTCATCTCCTAAATAAATGAAGTTGAATTTATTATTCGTCAAGTGTTAGCAGATCATGTGATAGAATAATAAGTCATTCCATCTGTCTCAAACAAAAGGTTAGCAAAAGTTATTAAAAATATATAAGACATTCTATAGTGTGATTCATCATATATGGTTCCTAAAATTGACTTATACTTCATATATCATACTGCTTAATATAATAAAATTAGTTTCTACTGAACAGGGACTTCCTGTAGGCAAGTGGTATGCGATAAAGGCCAGTCGCATTTCGGTTGTGGGTTCGATTCCCACAGCCTTGTCCGACGCGATGGGCTGTCGCCCGTCCTGCATGTTGTCCTTTTTCTAAAGATATATTACTATAACATCCCATCAATAATATCGAAAAACGTTTTATCCTAACTTATGTCCAACATAATCCATTCTAATCTTTAGGATTATCTAAAATACTTTGGTCCAAGCTCATAGTATAATGAAAATTATTACTTGAAATGTCACAGAACAATCACGTGAATGCCATCATTTATCCCCCATATATCATAAGATATATCTTGTTGGTCAAATTACAAATATGTGAATACCTTAATCATGTATTATCTTGAAGAATGAATACCCATTGAACCTTAGTGAAAACATGAATGCAGTTAAAAGTTAACACTTTCCACATACCAAAATCCTCAAAATTATATATACTCAAACCATGATATCACGTAGTCCTTATATCAATCATGAGCGCATGAATACTGTTAAACATTACATTTTCTCGTTTTCCCTTCATTATGAACATATAATCTTATTTCCAAAAAATATCTCAATCACTTTGAATACCACATTAGACCAATACATAAATATTCCAATACTCCATGATACAACATTATTTTGGAATCCCATTACATAAACACTTAATCATTCCCGCACATCATTGTCATATTCAACATTGTCAATAGTGATCACATGTGACTTCCCTTTATCCTTTTCCTTAAGCAGTTGCTAATGTCGATCATCACTAACCCTTGGATTAGGGCATTTATTAGCATAATGCCCCATTTCCTTGCACTTGAAGCATTGAAGTGTTGGTGGTGCATTCTCTGCAGTGTTTTATTTATTCACACCATTAGAATTCCTTTTTCCATTACTTCGACACTCAGCTGCTTGATGACCTTCTTTTCCACACTTAAAACATATTCTAGTCCCTTTAAGACAATCTCCACCACGCTTCATTCCACAATTTGTGCACAAGGAAACATTCATCTTCTTTTCTCCATTATTCTGATATTTCTCCTTGAACTCCATCTTTCATTTCTTATCAAAACCATGAGATGGATATGTAACACCAACTTCCATTTCTACCTTGATAGCAAAACGCACAATTTCTTCATAGCTACTGAAGTCTCTTATAGCTAATGCCCTCGAAGACTTGGTTTTAAGCCACTGAAAAATCGATCTACTTTACTTTCAGGTTGGATGATAATACCAGATGCATACCATGAAAGTCTTATAAAATTCTCTTCGTATATACCAACAGATTCATCATCCTTCTGCTTCAGCTCAAGAAACTCCTTTTCCATCTTTGTTCGAAGAATACGAGGGAAGTACTTACTGAAAAACAAGTTCATGAACTCGACCCATTCCATGGACTCAATTTCATCTCTTGGCCTCGTATTCTTTATATGATTCCACCATTGATCAGCTTCACCTTCCAAACGATATACTGCTAGGATGACTTTATCATGTTCAGAACATTGAAGAACTGAAAATATCTTTTCAGTGGTACTGATCCATTGTTCAGCAACAAGTGGATCGGAAGTCCCACTGAAAGACGGTGGACGTTGCCTCATGAAGGACTCAATATAATATTGTTCCCTTCTCTGCTCATTTGGAAGTCCAGAATGATTCATAGCTTGTGTAAGTATAGTAATAAGATTTTGCACTCCATCTCCCATAACATTTGTTTGTTCAGGAGGACAATCATTGCATTGTCCATTTCATTGATCAACACGGTTCCTTCGGGTTCCAGCAATCGTCTACAACCCAAAAAGAATAGTGTGAGAGGCAAAAATCATGCTAGGTAAAACAACATAATAACAGGGGAGTATCCTCAATATCTAACATCATAGGTTAAATTCTATGATCATTACCGTAGTTCTAGGACTGTATCTTATACGTATACTTATCCTTAGGGACATCCCTAGACATACCTTAGAAATATCTCTAGGGATCTCACTAACGCTTTCGCATCCTAGTTTCCAAAGGTTGACTAAACCTTTCCTTTGATTCCAACTGTAGAGACCCAAAACTTGACATACAAGAACATTACATTACTTTTGCGGAATACTTAGTACATAACAAAAAATACACAAACAAGGATCGTAATAGTTTAGTGTCTTTGGAAACTGGGAATGTAATCTTCTAATCGTGATGAAAGATCTCCAATATTTCCCATAAAGATCTTCCCTTATTTTTACCTAAAACCTTTCTTTATATCCTGGGGAAAAGAAAACATAAAAGGGTGAGCTCAAATGCTCAGTAAGGGTAAACAAAAGAAATATAAATCTCATCGTATACAAAATCTCATAACTTTTGGAAATCTTAACCTGCAAAAGAGATCATAATTTCATAACATGGGATAAATCATGGCAGTGAAATGTAATCACAATAATCAAAACATTAAACATTAAACTTTCTGGCATACACAAATAATCAGAGAGAATCATTTCTTATTAGTCAAGACTCATTCCCAAGACTATCTTAGTAGACAAAGTCCCTTTCTGAACCGAGTCACCCTCATTCCAGTCCTGTTTCACTGAACCGGTATGACCTACCATTCCATCCATGTCTATCTCATGAGATATAAAATCTTTACCCAATGAATTGGAGGGAGATATAGGTCCCACCCATCTCATAATGATACCATTCTTATGTGTGCCACAAAATCATAAACCATACATCATTGCATAACCCATGTAATAGAAATAGGATTCTTAAACAACATGACATCATAAAACAATTCATATAAGATAAAGGAATTCATAAAAATAATTCCATCACAACATATTCAAATCAATGTAATAACAGGGATATAAATGGAACCCTATATTATCTTAGATGGAAAATAATTTTGATAAAACACTTGAACTCTATTCTTGAGTAAAATATCCTTTCTAATTCAAAAATACTTTTCCTTTATTAACCTGTCATAAAATTATAAACTAAAAGAAGTTGACTAAAAATAAACTTGAAAACATGTAAGGAAATCCTCTTGGAAATATTTTTTTAAAAATCCATTCATGCCGTATAAGTTAAACAAACATTCTTCTCGTACTTTTTTCGGAAAAGTCAAAATGTACCTCGTATGAAAAACGACAAAAGATTCATTTCATATCTTTTACTAAAAACTAACCGAAGGGTAAAATTGGATTTAAACCATTGTAGGTGGATGTAAATAACATTACATATTGAGGAATCATGGATGTGTATGATAAAATATACCCCAGTAAATTTCAAAGTACCAACAATCTCGGATAAAAAGGAGATTGTGATATTTCCCTTACCTTAGGTCCGACTTGCTTTGTAAGTGTCTGAACCTCCTGTATAATGATTTAAATCATGTTATTGACTTATTCCAGAATCATATTCCTTGTTATTATAACATATATGGTCCAAATATGACTTTATATTACCCGTTCTTTTGTAAATTCATGTTAAAGTAGCGTTTTGGGTAAAATCGTCTCATTTGTCGTTCGTTTTTTTAACTTGTAATTATTAATATGATTACTTGGATCATGATTACTTATATCCAGAATGTAAAACATGATTTATATATAATATATATTCAGAATATATATATATATATATATATATATAATATCGATAAATGGAATGAAATACACTGTTCATGGAGACGGTAGTCCGTACGTACGCATGAACGCTATTTTCGTTTCCTTATTGAAGTGAATGGAATTAAGTAGATGACATACATATAAATTTACATAAATACAGTATCATTATTATGTCATATATTTTAGTAGTACTTATTATATATACTTTATAATCATTCATGAATGGTTAATCATTGATAATGAATCGCATCGCGTCGTGGAGATGGTAGTCCGTACGTACGCACGAGCGATGATATCGTTCCCATGGTCGTGGAATCATGTTGAAGTGTATGTAGAATATTTCAGTATCAATATCACTAAATAATAATAATATATAGTTACTCATTACACAATTATACCCATCCTATTAAGGTGGTGGTGGAAAATAGATTACACCACGGCGTAGAGACGGTATTTCGTACGTACGCACGCGCGGTGATTTCATTTTTCCATAGGATGCATAGAAGGTGAATGATGTTTTTTCATATTTATAAGAACATATCAGTATGTAAGTAATACTTATGTTATTAATTTGTCATGAATGAACTAAATAAGAAGATGTTGAAGAAGAAAGAAATTGAAAAGATCGGTAATGGATATTACCTCTTCTTTGAAACGCCTCTTTGAATCCTCCACTTAGGGAACTAAGATTGGTCTTTGAAGAAGACCAGGACCTCTAGGATTATTCTAGGGAAGTGGAGAAGGAATTTTGGCAGGGGTTGGCCGAGCTTGAGTTCTCAAATTGGTGTGAGGAGGAGAGGGAGGAGGTGTCCTTTTATAAGGGAGGAGAGGGGCACCTTAGGAATATCTCAAAATTTTATTTTATATTAAAGTCAAAATCGGTTTATAATGGTTTCAAAGGGTCTTATTTCGAAGCTAAAGTGGGGATGGGTCGAAATCCTATCCACCAATAGGATTTAGACAAGTTTAAATTTTTATTTTAACCTTATCAATTAGATTTAACTCTAAGTTAAATAATTTAACTTTTACCGTGTCTTATTGTTTTCTTACACTATATGGTTAATAAACTTACAATAACATGACAAAGAACCCCGAATTGTTTATTATTAATATATATATATCCTTATCTAAGTCATTTGGCCGAAACTTAGATTTTTAGGAATAAAATAACAATTAATAATATAATATTTGATTTAAAAACTATTTTGTGTCAATTTTGACACTATTTGATATATGATTTTTTTTAAAAGTCATAACAGAATTATATGTTCGACCAAGTTGATTAAATCAACACTAATATATCATAGTAACCTATAAAATTAGTGTAATTCATAAAAAGTATAAAATTACATTTATTTTTGTGTTTATAACATCAATTATGTCAATATTTAATTAATAAGATAATTACCGCATCATCATTGTGTCATAAATAAATTAAATTAATTAATGTCTAAAAATTACGAATAAAATACCATTATGTAGGAAATATTGTTATCTTTCTAATGAATATTTATAGTCGAATTTATCTAATGTATAACCCTATATTAAAAATGTTTTAGTTATTAAACTTTGATTTTAACTATTTTAACTATTCATTAAATAAAATAATATTAAATGTCATAATCTAATCCAAGTGGGCCTAAATGGTCATATTATATTCATAAGGTTGTTTTTGGTCGAATTACAATTATCCAATAGATTTAAGACATGTGTGAGTGTAATAGTAATATCATATTTACCCTTAGTTACCCTATTTACTATTAACCACGGTAAAAAAAAGTAAAAAGCTACTATTCACCAAAAAATTATTTTCATCTCATTGAACCACATTTTACTTACTGAAATCAACTGTGTGTCTCGGATTTTTGAAATTCCACTCACAGAAGCGGTAAAATTATGTTTTATGAACAATTCAGTTTTTTTAACTACCACTTAGTGGTTTCACTATTCATCAAAAATTTGAAGTTTTCAGAAAAATACCAAAAATTAGGCCTAAGCTATATTTGATATTATGAATTCAAAAATGATGTCTATTTTACCAAATTCGAAACATATCAGTTGCATTAACTAATTTAAAAATTAATTCCCGTCATCAAAACAAATAGTGTGTTTTTAAGAGATAATAATTATCAAAAGATTGAAACTTGTTTATAACTGGTTTAAATGTGAAATTACATCCAATGACCATCATTATATTAAATTATAAAAATATATTCTAAATATACTTTAAAACCACTAAAATTAATAATTTATCACTATTAATTATTTCGATTGAAAAAGTTGTTTTTAATTAAAATTTAGTAAATTTCACTATTCATCAAAATATGATAGTTATCCGAAAATCACCAAAATTTCACCCTAAGCTAATTTCGATATTCTGAATCCAAAAATGAACTCTATTTTGAAAAATAAAATTTACAAAATTTCAAAAAGTGGTTATTACTATTCATAACGGCTAGTTTTAATAATATTTTAATAGCATATTTTTGTTTAGTGAAACTCGTTATTGCGTACTACACACGCTATCGAGGAAGGTCGTGATTGCGTGTAATGCATGGCAAGTCAAGGATGCGTGTTGTGCAAGCTCCTTTTGGTGTATCGGACAACATAAGACATTAATGAAATTAAAAAGAATATTTTTCATAAAATCTCTGGGTGTTACATGAGAGGTAGGTGGATTCACTCCCAAATCCATATAGTGATAACATGAAGGATTGATGTCAAATTAATTTAAATTATTGAATATCATTTAGTGATTCAAATGAAAATATATATGGAAATCCAATTTAGTGATGACTTGTGAAATTGTGAAAAATTAGTGTTTGTGGAAAGTGAAAATGGTTACATTATTTAAAAATTATTATTTTACAATTTTTAATTCATTTGATTTATGAAAATTGTTTTTATAAATATTATCAATAAAAGTATAGTATTATTTAAATGGTTTGGAACAATTGTTTTGGTAAAATATTTGGCAGAAACGGTTGGCATGTGTTCATTTTAATTGACGCGACCCTATAGAAGGTGACTGTTCCATTAGGTCACTTGGTATACATTTACCTTGAGATGACTTGTTAGATTAACTATGGATCTCCCATGACTATGGATCGTTCTCTTGGGAATACATGGGTTTTGTGGACTGAAATGGGTTATGCCAAAAATTTAAAAAAATGTTTTGAAATACATGTTTAGTTTCATTCCATAAAAAACTGTTATATTTAGAAATTTTGTTGGTTTTTATATAAACTTATTTAATTTTTTTATATAAAATGTTTTTATAATGTTATATCATGTTCTATCCGCGTGGTGTGACCTTTGATGTAATGGGGGGGAAATACAACTAGTATTTATACTCACCCATTACTTGGGAAATTTTGTGAGTTAGTAGATGTTGTATATAGAGACACTAGTAAAGGAAAAGTTTCTAATATCTATAGTGATCCATCCCGATACCTTGGGAATTGATGATTGATTTGGTTCTTGGCCCTTTTTTTAGTTACTCTTATATGAGTTATATTTCATTCAGTTGTTGGTTTTTGTTTCCTCATTGTACAATTATATGGTTCTATATTTTAGTTTATTATTTTTGTCAGATGGTATTACTTTTAGTTGTATTACATTTTTCTGAGGCATCATATAGTGTTATTCAAGTTATTTTATTCTTTGTTGTGTTGTCATATTTTTAATGGTAAAATTGTTTCCCAACTGTTTAGAAATCCCTCAAAACTTATTTATATCCTTTCATGTCTTTGGGATGTTACCTATGGCATAGTAACATCCCAGATTCTCCACCCACAAAAATGGGTGAGGGGTGGTATATTACGTTTTTTTAAATTTCCAATCATAAAAATATATTAATGTTTGATTTATTTTCAAACTCATCTGAACTAGTAATTTCTGTATAGAATATATTTCCAATCACAATAGGTGTTAAAAATTTTTGATATATTCTTCACATTTCTCTCATTCTTTTCAGTCTTGAGTCGTGTTTTTTTATCCAAAAATTGTTAATTTTCTCTTTAAATTCATTAATTTTATTAATATATTTCCCATATGCTGGATTAAATTGAGTATTTGGCCATAATTTTATCATGAGGCCTTTCTATAAAACTACCCATGTTTATCCCTTATAATCGATGAATTTACATATAGGTTTAGGACACATTACAAGCCCATTTTTACATTATATACCATAAATAAAAATATTTTTACGTGGATATTTCAAGTTTGAATGTGGAGGAAGGGAATTTTAAATTTGTTATTTGGGATACACCTCATTGAAGAGTGTTTTGAGGTGTGTGTCCACAATTTTGGTATTCAAAAATGTTCTTGAATGTGATAAATGATCCCTCAAAAATCTTTTAGTGAATAGAGAAAAACATTTCATTGGAGGTAGGTTCGAAATGCACATGGGGATTTAAATGATATTGAATGGAATTTTGATCCATATAAGAGGAATGATATTTCATTATATATGATAAATCTGAACTATTATCATTTATTCCTTGCGATTTGTTTTATCTTTGGTATTAAATTATTTCTTATGAGCGGAATGCTTCATTATGGGGGAATGATGAAGTTCATATTTTCCTACATTTTATTCTACAAACTCAATGTTTTAATTCAACCAATTTCATGTTCCATGGGTAATTTTCCCAATCAAAGTTTTTATTTATATTTTGAGATATATTATAAAAATTGGTTAATTTTATAATCTAATCGTTTTTATATCATATTGGCAATTTGATCATAAAATACATTACACTAATACATTGTGAAAAATGCCTTTTTATAAGATAAATAAATTTAATTGATAAATTTAATTGAATTTGATTTAAACTAAAATCCAACCATTTATGTCCTAAAGGAAGCCCACAATTCAGGCCTTGGAATATGCGTCCCATTTTGATAACTTTCAAATATGGCCCCATAACACATAAAATACAAAAACAATGGAGTTATAAATATTTATAGAGATATAGACCATGTGAGGGATTTATTTTCATAACTATTGAAACTTGATATTTTGGATTTATCAATCCTATAAATTCTTTGTAACTTGTAAATGGGAATCTAAATATTCTCTAGGATAACATTGTATCACCAGAGAAAGGTTTTAACTACAATGTGGTCCAGCCACTCACCTTGGCCAGAGATCCACCAATGATGGGAATATCTGTATAGATCCATTTGAATAGCATCCTGAAATATGTTTCTATTAGAGAAATAAACTTGGGGTATATTATTTTCCCAAGATCCTCAAATGTCTAGGACACATGCATGCAACATGTCCTCCAACACTAGAATCATACGCTCTGACAGACCATCTGTCTGAGGGTGGAAATTCATCCTTAGAAGCACTTGTGTACCTATTTCCCTCTGAAAAATCATCCAGAAATAAGACGTAAAGCAGGCGTACCTATATAATATGATAGAACGTGGAACCCCATGAAGTTGTAACACCTCTCTAATATACAGATTTATTACCACACCAACACCCATGGTATCATGATTAGTAATAAGTGAGATTCCTTCATGATCCAGTCAACTACAACCCACACATCATCATTTCATGTAGGAGACCCTAGTAACTACTTCATGATATCCATCACGACATAATCCCATTTCCATCCAAAAATTGGTAGCTACTGTAAAAGCCCCATCAGCCGCTGATGTTCCTCCATCACTAGTTAATAGGTGGAACACCTCCTAACAAAGCCAGCTACTTATCTCTTCATCACCGACCACCAGTACTAATGGTGTAAGTCACGGTACATCTTGGTGAATCTAGTATGCACATCCCTGGATGAAGTACGAAACACCCACATGAGCTCCACAGGCATATCACCTGGAACCCACACATGTCCATGGACACACAGAACATCATCCTCGCATATCATCCATCTAGGAAGAGGGTTCTAACCTTCCACACTCTCCAGTAAAACTATGCCTTCAGAATCTAATAGCTGCCTCATCCTCACTATTTATAGTCATGTATAGGTTACATATAAAGATGAAAGGTAAGCTTTTCCCTGTCTATTGCGCACCTCAAAATGCATCTTAGAGAATAAGGCCATTAGATGCCACTCACCATTGGCCTTCTGCACTGCCTATATCTGAGTTCTCATGCTCAGTGCATCATCCACTGAATTACATTTTCAAGGAATATATGGAATCTCAATTTCTAAGGACTGAAGGTTTTCCACCCATCGTCCCAACCTCAGATTCAATTCACACTGAGTGAATATTAATATGAGTATTTTATAGTTTTTGTACACCACAAGGTGCTCTACCAATAAATAATGTCTCCAAAAGCATATGAAATGATAAACTGCAACCATATTGAGGTCATGAATAATTTAATGTCACTCATGTTACCTCATCTGTCGAGACCTGTACACAACTACTCAATCTCCATACTTAAGCAATGCTCCCTATCTAATACATAATGCATCATAGTACATAATTTAACTCTTTCCTAGTTCTAGAAATATTAATATATTCACTGATGTCAATCATCCCTTCAAATCCTGAAAGGCTGCATCACAAGAATCCAACCAATCAAACATTACACCTTTCTTATTTAAGCATGTCATCGGCAGTGCTAAGCGTGAAAAGTCCTATATAAAACACATGTAGAAAATAGTTTCCGCCCCGAAACTCTGCACCAAAAATATTTTCTTGGGTTATACCATGGTAACTTCTGAGCACACCTACCCTATGTCCACGGATAATCTAGTCTCTGAGATGACGTGACCGAGGAAGTGAATATTATCCATCCAGAATTATAATTTTTCAAGTATATCATATAACTGATGCTCTCTCAGTGTACTCAAAATGATCCCAAGATGTTTGGACTAGTCATGTAGATTGTTAGAATGCACCAATATATCATACACAAAAACCACCACAATGAAATCAATGTATGATGGAACACTTGGTTTATTTGTGACCTGAAAACTGCTAGCACGTTCGTGATACCAAACGGCATAACCAGATACTCATATAGACCATACCTTCTACGAATGGATGTATGTGGTATGTCTACCAATTTAACATGTACCTGGTGATATCCAAACCTCGTGTCAATCTTTGAGAAAACTAGAGCTCCTTGAAGCTGATCATATAGGTCATCAACCCATGGAAATGGATATCAGTTTTTAACAATAAATGGGTTTTTTTCTGATATTTCACGCATAGAATAAAGGAATCATCTTCAATTTTTTGCAAAAAGGATAATTAAACCCCATGGAGAAGTATTGGGATGTATAAAACCCTTAGCTGTCTGATATTCCAACTATGTCTCGAGCTCTTGAAACTCCATCATAGCTATCCTGTTAGGAGGGATGGATATCGCTACAAATCCTGGCACTAGTGCGATAGTGAACTACACATCTCTAACCGGAGGAAGACATGAGATGTCATCCGGGAAAATGCCTCTATAATGATCAACCATAGGAGGAAAATATTTCAAACATGTTCCTTGATCATACAGATATAATCATATAATCTATGTTTTCATCCCGCCCAATCCATGATGCTCAGGTCCAGCACAGCTAGCCTGGATGTCCCACTCCTAATTATATAGAAAAGAACCACCTTCTGGTGACATAAAACTCAACCTATGATAGTAGTAGTGAACAATGGCATGAAAAGAAACCAGCCAGTCCATTCTGTGAATGAAATCAATGTCCATAATCTCTAAGACATAGAGGTTCCATAGAAATGGACACCCACAAATCTCAAGGGGGATCTCCTTCCACTGAAAAACTCCTGCTATTCAGATCCTGAATGGAGTGTCCTGAATTATAACATCGGATGTAGTAGAAACATGTTGCCCAAGGAATTAGACATTGGAAATAGATATAAAACTATGTGTTTCACCAGAATCAAAAAAGTATATAAGATAAAATAGAGGTGACTAGAACAATACCACTAATATTAGATGGTTTGTGATCCTGCTCTTGTGTGGTCTATTTCACTGCATATGTCTAACCTATATCATGGCCCTGTGATGCAACCTACCTACCCTAAGCTGACACACCCTATTTTCACAGAGATCCTTGGGCCTGGCTACCAGGACCATGCCTACCACATTGTCTGGCATGCCCCAACGTAATTATATTTCTATTATAGTGAGAAGATACTGACCCTTCATTGATATATGGAGTCAGTATAGGACCTCTCTTACTAGCCACTAGATGAATCATCCAGCAGAAACGCTATAGATGGCCCATCGTGCCAGAATATCGGCACTGAACTGGGTCCTTCAGACAATGCGGCCTCAGATGTCCCCCTATTGGACTGGTACCACCTTCCCTTGATTCCATAAGAAAAGATCTGGTAGCCCGTATCCCTGCAAGAAAAATACATATGACGCTTCATGCTTTTGATCTAAATAGTACTAGATTATTGTGTTAAACCGCCCTAGATTGAACAAAAATATTCCCATAGGGTGCGCTCGGTAATTAAGGCCAGATTCACAATAGCATAACAAAATGCTTCCTAAAAACATTCACCTGTGGTTAGATGTTTTATTAATACCATCCCCAAATCTCCATGCTTTTGAATCATCATCACCCATCAGAATAGGTGAGAATCACTGAAGCTTAGTAAATCGTGCAGAATTATCCATAACTGATAGTGTGCCCTACTCAAGGGGCATGAACTCCTTGGCTCGGTCAACCCTAAGTTTCTCTGGAAAATAATAATCACTAAAGGCCGTCGGAAAGTCTTCCCATGTCATATCTCGATGACACCCTACTTGAGTGATAACATTACACCATATCATGGTAGAATCCCGCAACATATACATCCCAAAATTGACCCTCCACTCACTAGGTGTCTCTAGATGCTAGAAGATAGTCAGTTGTGATTCTAACCACTATTTTGCATCATGTGTTCCACCATCCCTAGAAAAGGTAAATGGATGTTACTACTAGAATATATGTGTCAGCTCTTCCATAAATGTTGTAGCCTACGGTGCACCCTATAAGTTCATCATAAACCTCACAAAACCTTCTTAGATCTATGCAATTGTACCTACGTCTGGTATAATGGCACCTGTCACAGATAGCAAACTAGAGGATCCATCAGAAACCCATGGCCCAACACCTCTACAGTATACTCAATGCCACTCACCTAGAGCACTACTCGAGGGCTTCCCGTTGTAATTTCTCTGTAATGTCCAGCACATACCCCACATCATAAGTTTTATGAAGATAAAACAACAACTCAGAAGTGCAAAGCGGATTAGAGAATGAAAAACAATCATTTTTTTCATAATAGGAGTACAGAGTGTGTATATCTCCTTACATGGAGTGTTCTTATATGACTCTTGATGGGTGTGTGCTTATTCCCCACATGTACACGTAAAACCCCAATGACACAATATGTTTCCCAAGAGACAGGATATGTACATGAGTTTCCTTTCGGCCTATGTACTTTTACATGGTTAGAACTACACGGTTCCACCAGTGTAAGACTACACGACATGTTAACCCTAGACACAATGAATATATCTAAATTTTTCATCAACCCATGTCATTAGTCACATGGCCATATACACAGTCGACATACACACATCTTGTACTCTATAAACAGGGTATGTCCTACTCATGGCTCGACAACTTGTGTTCCCTCCTCACATAAAAGGTTACACGATCAATCATTGCATGGGGTGTATACAAGGGTACATGATGTTTTCTTCATAAAACATTGAACTGATTATTACATGAACAATAAGAACAAACGACATGTTAGGATAGACTACACGTCGTGTATACCAAACATTTCTGGGCAGAAACTCTAGATTTCCTAGAAATCCCCAAATATGTAAAAAAACCAACCATTGGGATGCCAAATTAGGATCTGTTAGGGCCCATACTTCCCACAAATCAATGTTTGGAAACCAAGATGAATATATCATAATAAAAGTATAGATAAAAAATGAATCATGATCTACCAAATTCCGGTCCTAGATGGACCACACACCTCAGGAACCAATTTTTTGTGTTGAGTCCATCCCAACCATAGCACTTATTAACACACCTATCACAAAAGCAGGAATAAATATCACATAATCTATCACAGAAGAATGTGATAAATAGTTCATTATAGATGGCATGGAATAATGCATGGCATGAGATTATAACTGGTGACTATATGATGACTGAGTTTTCATACCCTAATCTCATCAGGTTGTAACAAAAATATTCCTCAATGGTAATAGTATAAATCATGTCTGTCATCCAATGGTGAAATCGAATCAACTATAATATATAAAAAACTAAAATGTACAAGTCAATTCAATGCAAATTTGGATTTACCTGTATTTGGGGTATCTACTCTTGATCACAACTATTTACCTAATCCCATATCCTTCATATCAATTCTTTTGGATCTCAATTGTATGTCAAGGATGAAATAAACCCTTTGATACCACTTTGAAACATCCAAACCCGAAATACCACTAAACTGATAGTTGGACGGGTTCCTTTCATGGCCTTATGAGCATTTTCCCAAAACACCATAGGTTGCTAACTAGAAGTGAGGACCTTGGGTGTGATTGTGGGGAAACTATGCCCTCATTTGCAGAGTGTAACACAATATAATAAATATTAACGAATAGCGGAAGTAGTAAACAACATGAAACTGATAAAAGAGGATGTATGATAGATAAATATCCATGTATCAACTATAAAAAAGAAAATGCAACATGTTACATGTTCTACGTAGACAAACAAAAGAGGATACACTATAATAAAGTACCATACAATAACAAAGTACAACAAAAAAATGAGACTCAGCACCATCGCAAGATAAGGCTCAGTCCCATGCTCTCCAGCCCCTAAGAAACAATCAAGTACTTAAAAAAGAATCCACCCCCTATCAACACCTATAGTAATATAGTATGTTTGGGCCAAAAAACATGTCCCAAATAGGGTGTGAGAAAGGAATCCAATTATGAAACCACCAAATTATATTACCAATATATCAGTGAGTATATGCAGTAGTTGTGTATAGCAATGAAATGTTGTAGGAAGTATTCACTCAAAAAAAAACAACCCTAAATATTATAGTATTCATTTATAGAGTTTACAACATTTATAATTAGTTCATTTACTTGAATAATTTAAATTCTAGAATCTATCATATTTCTGACATTCCTCGTAGCAATGTAAGAACAATAGAAGTCTTAAAAGAATTCTTAACAAGTAAGTAAAGTCTAAACTCAAGCTTGTGCTTTGTCTTGGAAGACATTTCACAATTCATTCTATTTGATCATTTATGTATAATATAAGTCCATTCATGAGATTCCTCTGTTGGAATTCAAGTGTCACTATCAATGTAATTCTACCAACATCCCATTAGTTTGATTTCAGTGTTCCTACTAGGGCGCTCGAGTATCAATCTCGATGACAGTATAAGTTCAATCGAGTTTTTCCTTAGTGGTCCTACTAGGGAGACCCTTGGTATCATTGTATGTATATGTTTAGTCAATTTAATCCATCCCTAGTGGTCCTACTAGGGAGATAATGTTTCACTAATGAAATATAAATAAATTTATCTCTAGTTTGTCCATGGTGTTCTAAGGTGAACCCTTGTATCAACCATGGAGGATGGTACAATAGTCAATCTATTCTGTTCAAGACATTCTAAGATCAACCCATGTTTCACCCAATGATATTTACTATTTATCAATTAAATTTTAAATATAAAATTTGAGCTTTCTTCTCAAGATAAACATTGGATGACAAAGGGGAAACAACAAACCTAGATCCATAATCAAATACTCACAATTCAAACCCAATTGAAATTTAAGACAATAACCATGTTCATTTTAAACTACTAGGAAATGGAAAATGAAGGCATGCCCTTTGACAACCTTGTGAAAAACAACCAAACCCCCAACTAAGTGAAACACACCTTTTGGTGGCCCTTATCCAAGAAACGATGACAAAAAAGATTTAATTCAATGAATTCATTATCACAACGTCATTTGATAATAAGAAGTATCTATTTACTCTTATGGAAACACCCTTAACATGGGTGTGTGGTATAAAGGAACATATAAACATATAGAAAATTAACGAGGGGAATGAGACCACCTACCTGGATGTTTCACGACTGATATAACCTGATGTAGGCCCTTGAATCATTCTAGAATGACATGTATCTATGAAAGAAGATAAGTAAATCAACATTGAATAACTTACTCAAGAACATAAGTCATCAATAATGGCTCAAGTATAAGAAATATCTTACTGGGAGAAATCCTATGAGACCAAAGACACTCTAATGAGGTATGAATGATGAAACAAGTAAGAATGTGGCTCTTCTTTTCTTGTACATTTTTTTTCTAGTCATTTGTGAGAAAAATAAGAGTTTCTAGAAATATTCAGAGTACACATAATGTACTTTAAGTACACACCGTGTAATTAGTTGTCACAGGTGACCATGTACTGGCCGAGTAACAGCCAAGTACATGTCCATGTGTGGTGACCCAGATACTTATTAAAGCATATGATGGAAAAGGAAAGTACACACCATGTACTTTAAAGGAACACATCATGTACTTTTTTTAATTAAACAGACCAGGGTTGCATCTAATTTGGAATAATGTTCTTATCCTTCACTCGTCTCATTTCAGAGCATCTGTATAGCTGTGTATCTTCATCGAGCACCCGACTCACTATCTATTCATTGAATCAACCATAGTTTATTGAGTTGGAATTGCATCGGAGAGTTGTACTTTCTTTATTAACATCATCCCTCGATTTCTCCTCTTTCATGAGCTATTCTCTACGGAATGTTTTAATGTTTTTGTAGATCTACGATATTATAGGGAAATTAAAAGCTGAATAATCACTAATATTGATCTCATGATGCTAAGGTTGCAGTTTTGTGCCTTTTCGTAGACAATATTTTAATATTATGCTCAAAAGTGGCCAATACCCAAGAATGGCGTATTGAATTTTTATGGGTTTTAGCCTTGTTTTTCATTATTTTCCTTGTTTTTTTGGATATAGGTTGTTTTTTATGAATCAGGTTAATGTTTCCATGATATGGGGGTTTTCCTCATGTTTGCTTGTTTTCACCATTTTCTTCAGTTTGCGTGTTATGCTGGATTTTTTACCTATGACTAGTATTGTTAGGATGGAGTGATTATATATGTTATATGTGATGATATGATATATATTTCTTATCCATGTATTTCTTCAGGATTACATTGGCTACCACATATCATTTTTGTGCGACTGACTTACATAGGGTTGTGAGAACATGGTGTAGTAGACCATAGAAATAATGGACGTTGAGGAATCTTCCAAAGTGTCTCTTTTACTGTTACGTTGTGATACCATAGGGTGGATGGACATTGTGATTTCTTAGAGTGTATTCAGTTCCTCAAATCAGGCCACATAGGGAATTTTACGTTGAGTGCTTCCTCAGAGTGCCTATGAGTTGATGATACGAGACCATAGAGAGAATTGATGGTGAGTACTTCCTATGAGTGTCTTTGCTAAAGATGAACCAGAGGGGTTAGATTGTGTGTATTTACTAGAGGGTTTCTTGTGTTTTTTTCAGTTGATCTAGAGGGGTTCGGATGTGAGTACTTCCCAAAGTGTTTCCTTCTTTTTTTATCTACTTACATGATATATCAAAATGAATGAAAATTAGTTTATTGGATTGTTACTATGTGTACTTCATTGTTTCTTGCTTCATTTTTTTATTACCTACCATATATTTTCACTTACTATTAGGCATATATCTTTTGGTGGTTGCCTACAGGGATTAGTCTCACACCATATTTAAATCATGCTTTTGGGATCGAACATATTATATTGCTGGAGGTATAGTTAAGGTAAATCACCCTTCTACTTCAGGTGCTTGATTGTTGTGGAGATGGGGAGAAGGTGACCAAGTTGAGGCTTTTTATACTGTAGATATGTTTACTACATTATATTTGTTCTTTTGTTTAGTACGGTATTCCAATATTGTGATTTGTTTTAATTATTTCATAGACATATGTGTCATTCATAATTTATATATATGTGTGCTCCAGTTGTTTCGTTCTTCAGACATCCAAGGTTTACTGTTTCATGGTGTTATTACTACATCTGCTATTTAAATCTATTCTACTTCTAATGTGTTACTCTACCAATGATGGCATTGTCTTCCCACTATCACACCCATGGCCCTCACTACTAGTTGGTAGAGTCTGGCGTTCGGATAAATGTTCTTGAGTCCATGTGGCCATCCAGGCACGGGGCACCTCTAGGAAGCTTCTGGAACAGATACGTTACAATGTGGTATTAAAGGAATTTGATTCTTCTTGACATAATATTGGGTGCCTCAATCCACCGATATGATGTAATGGGTACATGGTAATAAGTTGTGCTTGAGAGTTGCTATAAAATTTACAAGGAAACCACAATTTACCTCATTTATTGCAATTTTTTTAGATTTTCAATAATTACATTTTATTTTATTTCACCGTAGTGTGATTCACATGTTTTGTGTGGCTATTTTTGTTATTATTGAGGTTCTATTTCTATTGAAACCTAATGAGATGAGGTTTTCCGTCTAATGCATCATATATGAACTGGTTAGAAATCATATTTCATGAATTCATTCCATGTCATTTTGGGTACATTAGTGATTTCATGTTGTTGTGATAGATGTTGTTCTAGAAATTCATGCGTTCATGATAGATGCTTTGATAGAATTCCATCTTTTTTTCGGGTATTAAATTATGTATGGTTTCCTTTGAATGAATTCTAATCATTTGTTATTATGGTGTTATGGGCCCTCTTGGAAATGAATTTGGTGCATCATTTCCTTGTTCCATGTATATTACATGTATAAGATGCCACGATTTGATTGGTGGGGAGTATGGACCCTCACAGATTGAAATTTTCCACTTTAATGTTTGTTTTTGGGTTTTTGGGTTTCATAGTATTTTCTAAGGCATAATGTAAAGAAAACCATGGAATAAATGGCGTGTAATGTTTAATACATTCCATGTGTCCTTCTATTCATGAAATTACTATTTTTCTTAAGTACACGCCATATACTGTATATACCATCCGTGTAGTCTCTAACAGTGTCACTAGCTGTGTGGGAAAAGACAAGGGGTTGGGAAATCTTAGTGGGGCACGTCGTGTACTAGATATACATGCCATGTTGTGGAGACCATGTTTCCACCTATGGGACTAATGAAACCAATGGATAAAACATAAGTTATATATGTCATTTCATGCATAAACACACTGTATAGTGTGACCCTTGTATCTGGTCATGTAGCAAACAACACTGGCCGGTGAAATCTTTCTTGTATACATCGTGTCTGCGATAAACACGCCGGGTATAGTCAGTCATTTGATCACCCCTGTGACTAACAACATGGGCAGTTGAAAACTAATATGTACACTTTGTGTCCATCTGGAACGTGTCGTGTAGAGTGATTAATGTAACCATCCATGTGATAAACAACACCAGTCATTGATGTTCATTTAGTAAACACTGTGTTTGGAACTATCATGCCATATTGTCTAGTTCATGGAGAAAAATGTGTCTTGGTTGTGTATAAGAACATGGAATGGGAAAGAGGATTCATATAAAAACTGTGTGTTTGGGGTGTTACATGACCTGGTTTGAAAAAAGTAAATACGCATGTGAAGGATTCAGGGAACACGTCGTGTAGGTATTATACACACCGGGTATCCATGTTTTGAAAAACATGAATTCTATCTATCAGTTGTTCCCTTCATACAATTATATGTTTTATACCATGTTAATATTGATCTAGGTTGTGCGATTGACCTTATAGAGTAGTGCCACTGAAATGTCCTCTAGTTTCCCGCCAATTACATGACAGTGATCAGACACCAGATATGGCTGATCCGGGACTACCAGTGGATCCTCCCATTGTTCCAGTCTTGGAACAATCCATCATTCCAAATACAGGTGATGATGCACAGTTCTGATAGGGATTTATGAGGTTTATGCAGTCCTTCTTCTGATCACTGCATCCTTCCCCTTCTATGGCAGCATCGACATGGGTTTTCCAGCTATAGAATCCTCCCAACTTCACAAGGGAATGTGGACCTCAGGTTTTAGAGTCATTGTTAAGATCCATTATTTCTAACATAGAGCACCTAGAGACACCTCCAGAGAAGAGGTTGAATCTCGCTAGGTGGTTGCACCCAAATTTACCCTAATGGTAAAAACGATCGATGCAGTACATGTAGTAGTCGAATCCATAGGGACCGAAGAAGTAACCTTGAGACACTATGATTTTGTGAAGGATGGGCTATGAAGTAGCTGACTTTGGGTTTGATTTTGGATGGTTTTTAAAGAACACTAATAAAACTAAGTGAATTCAATTAAATGGAAATGGGTTGATCTTAGGATTATGCTCGGCGTGGATTGAATGAATTTTACTTCATTAGACAATTTTGGTTTTATTAATTTTTGATGAATCCATTCTTCAAAAATAACATTACATTCATCATTTTCTTGTTTGGTGCTCACTAAACACAATTACTAATCCCGTATACACTTAGAAAACCAAATTAATGATCTCTACGAGGTATATGGTCATTTAGTAATTGAATTTAGTTTTCTCAAACACAGTAAAGATGATGAGTAGAAATAATTGAAGAATGGATGTCTTAAATTAATTATCCAATTAAAAACAATTCGTTCAAAAAATAACATTAAATCCAGCCTTTGCATCCTACTAAGATCATCCCATTAAGGGTTTATCCCTCCATTGATGGTATACTCTCAATGGTGGGCGGAATATGGCTAACAAGAATTGGATTGAAGAAATTAAAACCGCAGAAATAACGAGCACTCCTCCGTGTGTGTGAATGAAATTCACATCTATGTGTGAACTAATTCACAACAACACAGAGATATCACTGTGCTTTGTGATATTAAAGTTTTAATAAAAGAAATGGAAAACATAGAAGTGAATGAATGTGATTAAGAACATAGAGATACAAAAAGGAAACTTACATGGAAATGGAAAACATTACAAAGGAAATTTGGAATCATAACCTTACAATGAAACAAGCAACAAAAGGTGATATGAAAAATATCCACACCTATTAACTTCACCAATAGCTCCTTATATAGGAATATTAGGAGCCTTAGGTACATCCCCCAAAAATTAATTCACCCCCCAACAATTAATAGAGTCAAATGGAGGGTGAATAATCAAAAGGAAAATGATGTTTTGAATTTGACCCGGAAAAATGTTCTGATTCATCCATCATATTGACGTGTGAATTCTAAATTGCAGAAGGCCGAATCCGGAGGTGTTGTAGAAGAGAAATATATTCTTCTATGTGTCTTATAGAATCTCTCGAAATTTCAGGAAATTTGGCTCATCCGTTTGGATGTTATGTTCGAAATGGTGGGACGGATTTCTGTGCATTAATGTCGAGTCCACCATTTAAATCTCAAATTCAGATCGCATTATCATCATGATAACATCAGAATTAGCTCCGGCCACAGTTGAATAAAATTATATTCATAATTTTATCTTTCTACTGTATAAATTTGAGCTTCAGTGAGCTTGATTTCTGGGCCCCACATTTGTTTTATGGGCCTTAGGCCCATTATTCTTTTTCCAGCAAGTTTCTGCCTTCAGGCGCAAAATTTTCCATCTTCCTTTGGGATTCATCCATCGGACCTAAAGATAAAATGTTAAAAACAAAGTGATCAATCTTATCCCAAAATTTCAAATTCAGAAAGTGAAAATAATATTGTCCACAAACAAATGAATGATTGGGCCAAAATTTTCATTTTAAACATGAATTGCATTTAAGAAGAGAAATGAAGTTCTATTTATATAATGCACTAAAAAATTGTTTATGGACTTTGTAAAAATGAATATAAATATATTAACAATTAATATTAGCCACTTTTAGTGACTAATCACACCCCCCAACTTGAGTTTTTCTAGTCCCGAGCAAAATAAATTACAAATATGAAATTCAAATCCCCTTTTCCAAAAACATTTTAATACACATTGCTCACCCAAATATCTAATATCAAAAAAAAATATTAAAACCCATAAAAATCATTAAAAAAAATCTAGGTCCATAAGCATATCCCAATCCCAAGCCCATTCCTTTGTTCAAATTCATTTCCACATTTCATCCAATTCTAATTAAGCATGATAAAGTGTTGTGCATCAGAAAAGATATGGGGCCCATTTTATTGTTCAAGGGGAAAAATGGAAGCGCTAGGTGGGAATCACATTAATCCTTAAGATGAGTATCCTTTTTTTATTTTTTATTTTGATTTTATTTTTTTAACCACATTAGATATGAAAAGACTAACTCTGGGCAAGACAACTATGGAATCACGATCCCCAAGTGTCGGACGCCACACATATTGTCAATTTCATGCTCTAAAATAGAGATATAAAGCCTAACTCTGGGCAAGACAACTATGGAGTCACGATCCCCATGTGCCGGATGCCACGCATTTGGACAAAACATTTCTGTATGTGGTCTTTTTTTTTGTTTTTTTTGTTTTTTTATACTCAAATTAAACTAAAAGTGACCCCAGAACCCTATGCTATAATGAAAGGGACCCAAGAACTCAAATTTACACCCACGATCCAGTAGACGTGCATTGTGGAATTTTTATTAAGAGGATGAAATTTTAAACATTGAAAAATCACATCAGACAACCGGACTTTCCAAAAACTATTCTCATTAACTTAAACTTGCATTAAAATCAGAATCAAGGCATGCAAAATTTATTTGATATCCAATTTTAGAGTTTTCAATGTGTGTTATCATGTTTATGGTTAATGGAATTTTTCTTTTCATGCATGTTTTTATTCACAAAAGAATCATTTTTTATCTCCCCCCAACTTAGAATGACACTGTCCCCAGTGTTTAAAGAAAATAGAAGTTAGAAGTGGGTAGGAGAGGAGTTCAAAGATGAAATTGAGACTGATAAACATGGAACAAATTCACCTAGTTTTTAAAGTTGAGGTTCATGATGCTCCAAATTACTCCTTTGATCTCTTTGGGGATGTAGGCACCTCCTTGATTGAACATGTATCACCCAAAATATTTCCTGAACCATAAAAAGAAGGACAAAGAAGACAAAACAAACAACACAATGATTTATTTAATTCCAAGTACCATAATTTTCATGCTTTTTATAAATCAAACTAATGATAAATTGTCTTCTTTTAAATTTCTGGGTAAGGTATTACTCAAGGATCACACCGCATGGCACAGATGAATACGGTGCTCCCCTTTCATATCCATCTATACTCATGAAAGAAGAACAGGTCAAGAGTCTAATTTTTTTTAACCTACAAAAACATAAATAAAATAAACTAATGATACATTGTCTTCTTTAAATTTCTGGGTAAGGTATTACTCAGGGATCACACCGCGTGACACGGATGAATACGGTGCTCCCTTTTCATACCCATACTTCCTCATAAAAGAAGAAAAGGTCAACAGTTTATGGTAATTTATTATATGAAAAAGGAAATTATTCAAAATGATTAGAAAACATGAAAACCATGGGTTTCCTCCCATACAACGCTTTTGTTTAACGTCGTTGGCTTGACTTTTACCCCCCAACTTATCCAATTCCAACTTTCATCATTTTAATTAACCCATCTTGTTCCACTTCAACAAGATTGAGATTGATTGTTTTTTTGAAATTTGTTTCATATGAAATCATATTTTCTACAATGATTGGTAAAATCCAAGGAATATCTAAAATAGTTGATCGTGTTTTATCTGGAGTATTTCCTAATATTTCAAGGTTCATTCCTACATGGTGATATTATTGATGAAAATTGATGATAATTGAATGGTCTTGGTTATCATAAATAGAGGTATTATTGAGTAGGGAAGGAAGTATTAAAACATCGAGTTCAGTTTGATTGAATTTTCCTAAAGAATAATGATAATTTGAATCAAAAATTTTTTCTTATTTAAAAACATTTGAAAGAATTGGTTCCTTTTGAATAGATTATTCATCCCCAAAATATTCCATTTGAATTTCATGAAGGGGTATAGACAAAATATTTGTTATATCTCCCGATGGTTCAATGATCGGTGATTCTAAAAAATCATTTTTGGTGCAGTATTCAGGACATTCAATCCTGGAAGAATAATTTCCCTCTTGTGAATTCATGAAATCAATTTCATCCTGATTTAAATACTCATCAATAATTCCTTCATGTTCTTTATCTTGATTTTCAACATTACCTAACCAGATCTCTTCATTATCCAACTCTGTATTCCAAGATTTTAAAGTGGGTTCTTTACTAAATTCACATGAGTTATGTGGGAAACAACATTCTTCTATAAGTGATGTGGAATGATCATCCTGAGTGGGAATTGGTTCCTCATAAGTCTCAATGTTTTGTATTTCTAATCTCAGAGATGAAACCTCTGAATTTATTTTATCCATTTTTTCACACAAATGTTCAAGAATTTTTTCAGAATTAGGATTGATAGACGTTTGGAAATCATGAAATTCATTATGTTTGATCTCTTCAATCATCCTCGAGAGGTATGGAAATTTATCCTTTAAACAATCAGCATCCCATTGATTGTACATGTAATCGGGTGTGGGGTATTCCTTTAATGGTTGATCAAAGTAATTTCCTATGTGAGGGGATTCCCAATGTTGATTTTCGATTCGATTCTAGATCGATTTTATAAAAGTAAATTGTTGATGATATGCCATTGGAGTTTAATGAAATTTGGATTTGGATTTGTTTTTTTTGGAAAAACAGAAAGGGGAAAATAAAAGAGAAATAGATGTGAGAAAAGTGAATTTAGGTGAGAATAGAATGTGGGTGTCTAAGAAAACGTACTTGGGTCCCCGACAACGGCGCCAAAATTTAGTTGTGTCCAAATTTACCCTAATGGTAAAAGCGATCGATGTAGTACATGTAGGGTTCGAATCCATAGGGAACGAAGAAGTACCCCTGAGACGATATGATTGTGTGAAGGATGGGCTATGAAGTAGCCGACTTTGGGTTTGATTTTGGATGGTTTTTAAAGAACACTAATAATCCTTTTTGAATTCAATTAAATGGAAATGGGATGATCTTAGGATTATGCTCGGGGTGGATTGAAAGAATTTTACTTCATTAGACAATTTTGGTTTTATTAATTTTTGATGAATCCATTCTTCAAATATAACATTACATTCATCATTTTATAGTATGGTGCTTACTAAACACAATTACTAATACCCTATAAACATAGAGAACCAAATTCATGATCTCTCTAAAGTATATGGTCATTTAGTAATTGAATTTAGTTTTCTCAAACACAGTAAAGATGAAGAGTAGAAATAATTGAAGAATGGATGTCTTAAATTAATTATCCAATTAAAAACAATTCGTTGAAAATATAACATTCAATCCAGCCTTTCCATCCTCTTAAGATCATACCATTATGGTTTTAGCCCTCCATTGATGGTATACTCTCAATGGTGGGTGAAAGATGGCTAACAAGAATTGGATTGAAGAAATTAAAACTGCGGAAATAACGAGCACTCCTCCGTGTGTGTGAATGAAATTCACACCTATGTGTGAACTAATTGACAACAACACAGAGATATCACTGTTCTTTGTGATAATAAAGTTTTAATAAAAGAAATGGAAAATATAGAAGTGAATAAATTTGATTAAGAACATAAAGATAAAAAAAGGAAACCTACATGTAAATGGAAAACATTACGAAGGAAATTTGGTAGCATAACCTTACAATGAAACAAGCAACAAAAGATGATATGAAAAATATCCACACCTATTACCTTCACCAATAGCTCCTTATATAGGAATATTAGGATCCTTAAGTACATCCCCCAACAATAAATTAACCCCCCAACAATTAATAGAGTCAAATGGAGGGTGAATAATCAAAAGGAAATTGATGCTTTGAATTTGACCCGGAAAACTGTCCAGATTCGTCCACCATATTGACGTGTGAATTGTAAATTCAAGAAGGCCGAATCCGGAGGTGTTGTATAAGAGAAATATCTTCATAAATGTGTCTTATAGAGGCTCTAAAAATTTCAGGAAATTTGGCTCATCCGTTTGGATGTTATGGTCAAAATGGTGGGACAGATTTCTGTGCATTAATGTCGAGTCCACCATTTAAATCTCAAATTAAGATCGCTTTATTATCATGATAACATCAGAATTAGCTCCATCCACAGTTGAATAAAATGATCCTCATATTATTATATTTATACTGTATCAATTTTAGCTTCATTGGGCTTGATTTCGGGGCCCCAAATTTGTTTGATGGGCCTTAGGCCCATTATTCTTTTTCCAGCAAGTTTCTTCCTTCAGGCGCAAAATTATCCATCTTTCTTTGGGATTCATCCATCGGACCTAAAAGATAAAATGTTACAAACAAATTGATAAATCATATCCCAAAATTTCAAATTCAGAAAGTGAACATAATATTGTCCACAAACAAATGAATGATTGGGCCCAAATTTGCATTTTAAACATGAATTGCATTTAAGAAGAGAAATGAAGTTCTATTTATGCAATGCACTAAAAAATAGTTTATGGACTTTGGAAAAATGAATATAAAGATATTAACAATTTATATTATAAACTTTAAGTGACTAATCACTAGTTATATTCTTTGTAATTCTTCCACGAGATGGTGGGGTTATATCACACAGGTGAAATTCCATCTGTTTATGGTGTGGGATGAGTTTGATCATGCCTTTAATGACTACTTCTATATGGAGACTTTGAGGGCTGATCGAGCCCAAGAGATAATGAGTATAGAGTATGGTACTCTCTCTGCCAGTGATTACTATTCTCATTTCACAAAGCTAGAGTTCTTCACGCCTATCCCAAGAGGTCATTTGTTATTCATGGTAAGGAAGATTGAGGATGGTCTCAGGCACGACATCTGATCTCATGTGAACATAATCAGATTGACTTACATCAATTCAATGGTCTACCATGAACTCATCATGGAGCACAATATTAGGTATTCTATAGTTTTGATCCTGTGTGGCTCAACATCTGGAGTTGGAATCCCTCCTACTGACAGTCGGAAGCACCACAAAGAGTCTATATGTGGGGATCCGAAGAGGCGGGACACATCTTATGGTATCCCGATGGTGTGATACCGGTGTAGGAAGAGTGGGAATATGATTCCACATTACCCAAGAGACCCATTTGAGTGTCTATCTTGCGACAAGATGAATCATCATTTGAGCTTCTGTCAGATCTTCTCACTAGAAGCTGGTGATAAGAGTTATTCTATAACTCCACATTTAGGAGCAGCACCATCAATTTTCACATCAGTTAGGGAACTGGATTTCATCCGGCCATTCAGGCTAAGGTGGTGGTCATGGTCAGGGTAGACAACCAACATGCTTTCAACAACAGTACGGTGGATCAGCTCAGGGTGGTCTGGCAGGGTCACAGGCCCGCGGTTCAGGTCAGACTTTTGCAGTAGAGCAGACCCAGCATGAGCAGGATCCAGGACCCTATACAGTTTGAGGTACGTTCCTAGTTTCCTTAGTTTTAGCTTCTTATATTTTCAATATAGGGTATTCACATAGCTTTATATATGTTACTATTGTGGAGATCCTTGGGATCTTTATCATTTCTTCTGCTGATATCATGATGATAGACACTCCGTTGGGGACTAGAAAATCTAGTTTACATCAGTTCTAGGAATTCTTTCTAGATGCTGGTGGGTTCCACATCTTGTGTGACCTCTATTTCTTAAAGATGATAGGCTACGATATCATTCTCAGAATAGACGAGTTAGATCCCTTCCAGGCAGTTGTCGATTTCTATCGTTGTAGGGTGAGTTTCACACCTCCAGAGGGTAGATCGTTTCTTTATAAATTTTAGTGGGATGTCCATGAAAGAAGAGGAAGTCCCAAGAGTCATGGGTTCGGGGGAGTTACATACTAGATTTATATTCTATATCTGGATGACTAGGGGACATCACATATGGTCTTTTCTCTATTGGTGGATTGTTTTAGGGAATTAATTCTAGAGGACTTTTTAGGTTTTCCGTTGGAGTGAGAGGTATAATTTTCTCTTGAGATAATTCCTGGAGTGGAACAAATTTCCATTCCTCCTTATGGGATGGCTACACCAGAGTTACATTAGTTCAAGAAGTAGATGTAGGAGTTGTAGGAAAAGAGATTCATCTGACCTAGTACTTCTCCTTGGGGTTTTCCTATCCAGTTTGTGATGAAGGTGTATGGTACCCTTATACTTTATGTGGATTATAAGACGTTGAAACAATTGAAAATAATGAATCAATATTCCTTGCAGAGGATCGATGGTCTCTCTGATCAGCTTCGTAGAGATTGTGTGTTTTCGAATATTGACTTGAGGTCTAGTTACCATCAGATGTGTTTTAGACCATCAGATTTTCCTTTTACAGCCTTCTAAAAAATGTATGGTTTATATGAGTATGTTTTTATGCAGTTCAGTCTCAAGAACACGCCTTCAGTTTTCATGGAACCGATGAACCGAGTTTTCTATTATTATACTAGTATTTTTTAGTGGTAGTCTTCATGGATGACATCCTGGTATACTATCAAACTCGACATGACCGTTCCACACAACTTGAGATCATATTTAATAAACTGTGAGAGAATTAGTTATATTCTAATCTCTCAAAATGACACTTTTTGATGGACTAGATTAACTTATTGGTTCATTTTATCTTAGACACAAGAGTATCAGTATGCCTAGGGAATATGAGAGAAGTAGTTTCTTGGGAGCAGCCAAATAATGTTTCTAATGTACTGAGTTTTATAGGGCTGGTGGGTTAGTACATGAATTTTATACAAGATTATTCATTCTTAGATGAACCACGTAATAGCCTAACTGAGAAGGCTGAGAATTACTTGTGGTTAGATACTTGTGAGTCATCCTTTTAGGTGCTACATGGTAGGTTGACTTCAGCACAGATACTAGTATTTCATGATCTAGTAATGAGATATAATATTTACCTTAAAGCATCAGGTATTGGGATGGGAGTTGGGATTATATTGGGGGAAGGGGTTGTTGTGTATGAGTCTCATATGTTGAGGCCACATTATAGGAACTACTCAACACATGATCATGAGATGCCTACAATCGTACATGATTTATGCTATTGAAGAAATGATCTTCTAGGAGAGAATTTTGAGGTTTTCACTGATGAAAAAAGTATCATGAATATCTCCACTCAGTGTGACCTAAATATGAGATAGTAGAGGTGGGTTGAGTACCTTCGGTCCATTGACATTGAGTTGGTCTACATGCTAGGGAAGGGAAACGATGTGGCTGATTCGTTGAGTAGAAGGACTCAGATACATGCAGTTTAAAAGGCCATCGGTGAGTGGAAGCTTATGGATCTATTATCTGAGATGTATTTGGAGGTGCACAAAAGATTGGGGTAGACATTTCAATCCTCTATAACTATTACCTCTAATATTCTTGATCGAGTGCAAATGAGGCATCTATCATATTAAGAAGGCCATGTCTTATGGGAGAGTGTGTCAGGAGAGAACCCTATACCTAGATGGACCATGGGCGAGGATGAGATCTTGAATTTTCATGGACATGTGTGGGTTCCATAACACATAAGCAAAGAGATGATGTAGGAATTTCATTCCTCAGTTTGGGAATTTCATCCAGGTGTCACAAAGATGTATCAAGATCTACACCGTCTGTATTGGTGGCCGGGTATAAAGTGAGATGTTGCAAGTTTTTTCATGAGGTGTTCTACTTGTTAGCAGGTGAAGGTGGTGCATCCGTGAATAGCATGGATTTTTCTGAAGTTAACCATTCTTGAGAAGATGTGTAATGTTGTCACAATGGATTTTTGGACAGTTTTTCTGAGGTCTCCTCGATGGAATGATGTTGTATGGGTTGTTATTGAAAGACTCATGATGATTGATCACTTCATGTCAATCAAGGAGATAATTAGTTTTTATGAGCTGGGAAGGTTCTACCTCTGACAGATTGTACATTTACATGCAGTTCGGCACTACATTGTTTCAGACAAGGATACCCATTTTACATCACAGGTCCGGCCGGGACTATAGAGGGCTTTGGGTACCCAGGTACTTTTGAGTACAACATACCATCCCCAGACAGATGGCCAATTTGAGCATATGATTTTGGAGAATAAGGTCATGTTTCGAGCATGCATCATGTATTTTTAATTTTTGAGGGAGAAGAACATACCTTATTTGGGGTTTTCTAACAATAATAGTTTTCATACAACTATTCAGATGGAACCTTTTGAGGCTTTGTATGGTAGGACCTGACGATCACCCATTTTCAGGCTGGAGGTAGGAGAGGAAAAAATGTCGGTACCTCATCTTCTTCAGGAGACCAAATATCTGATAGAGTTGATTCGTAAGAGGATGGCTACTATATAGTTTCGACATAAGTATTTTGTTGATCGACAGAGAAGCCCTCTAGGGTTCGGGGTCAGAGATCAAGTTTTCATGAATGTCACACCAAGGTTGGGACACAACAGAGTTAGTAGACAGTGTAATAATTCACCGAGATACGTCATGTCATTGGAGGTGTTGGGTAGAGTCGGGATTTTTGCCTATCGGTTGTAGTTACCTCAGAGGTACTGGGCTATGCATGATGTCTTCCACAATTCTTAGCTTCAACGTTTATTCTCAGACCTGTTTCATGTTTCTCAAACCTAGGAGGTTGAGCATGAGGTGGATGCCCCATTCAAGGAGTGTCCTATCTGTGTTTTTGACCGAAGTGAGAAGGTTCTCAATGGAGGGTTTGCTCCTTTGTTACGAGTGCTATAGAAGCACGCGAGAGTATAGGCTGATACCTGGGAGAGGGAGGCCGATGTACGATCGCAGTTGCTAGAGTTGTTCGAGGTTTCTTCTTCAACACTGCCTTGGTAGAGAAAGTCATGGAAAATTACTTTAATGGGGGATGTTTTTCATAACCTGAATCATCTTTTTAGGTACGTTTTTCTTTTCATGTTGTTTTTTAGTGAATGAGATGTTTCTTTAAATTTTAAGAGTACACACTATGAACTTTAAGTACATATTTTCTACTCAGTTGTTGTGGGTGACCATGTACTAGATAGGTAACAGGTGAGTACATGGCCATGTGTGGTGAAAAGAAGATTGCCTAAAGAGGTGGCCAATAAAGGCAAGTACACGCCTTATACTTTTAAATAACTTTTCATGTACATTCGTTTTTTCATTAAATAGACCGAGTTCACATCTAATTGGCAGAACGTTCTTCTTCTTCTCCAGTCTCATTTGAGAGCATTCGTATGACCACATATATAATCTCCGATCCCCCGACTCGCTATCCATTCTCTGAATCCACCACTATCGATTACATTGGAATCACATCTGTGAGTTCTCCTTTCTTCTTGAACATCATCTCATGATTTATCCTCTCTCTCACGTTAATATCAGTTTAACGTTATTATGGTTTTTGTTGATCTACGATGTTTTGGTGTTACTGGAGGCCTAATATTACCATATATCTATTTCACATCTACGACTAATATTGATTGTGCCTTTCCGTAGATTGTCTTTGAATTTTATGTGCACAAGTGCCCAATTTCTATGAACGGGGTATTGTGTGTTAATGATTTTTTTCCTTGTTATGCCTTTTATGCCTAGTTTTTTTGGATTGAGGTTGTTTGTTTATGAATGTGGTAAATTTTTCCATGATATAGAGTTTTTTTCCCATTTTTATATCTTTGACCGTTTGGTCTTGCTTTCCTATTAGGATGCTTTCTTTTCTGATGGCTAGTATTATTATGATGGGGGGATTATTTATCTGACGTGATATGATATTATATAGATATCCTAGACAAGTAGTTCTTGAGGTTTATTTTGTGAGCCACATATCATATGTTCACAACTAACTTACATAGGTCCAGGAGAACCTGGTGTAGTAGACTGTAGGGAGAATGGATGATGAGGGATTCTCCAGAGAGATTGTTTTACTTTTACATTACCAGACTATAGGGGGATGTACTTTGTGCTCCTTCAGAGTGTTCGTTGTTCTTTTATTCAGGTCATAGGGGGAATTGTACATTGAGTGCTTCCTCAGAGTTCCAATTAGTTATCAGTACAAGACCACATGGGGAATAGATGGTGAGTTATTTATTAGAGAGTCTTTGCTTATGATGAACCAAAGGGGTTAGAATGTTTTTACATCCCTGAGGGTTTCTTTTGTTTGTTTGGATGAATCAGAGGGGTTAGGCAGTGAGTAGTTCATAGAGGTTTACCTTTTTTTTTAATACTTAATTTTTATATGAAAATTATTGCAATTGAATTTAAAGGATTGTTACTATGTGAACTTCATTGTGTACTACTTCATTTTTTATTGCCTACAATATATATTCACTGACTATTAAGAACAGGTCATTACATTGTTACCTACTTGGATTTGTCTCACATCTATTTTGGGTCATTATTTGGGGTCCAAGCAGATTATATTGATGTAGATATAGATAAGGGAATGCCCCCTTCTACTTCATTATCTTGATTGATGTGGAGTGGGGGAAAATGGGCCCAAGATGAGTCTTGCATTACAATAAATATTTTTAATTATTTTCTTTTGTACTTTAGATTAGTACTATATTCCAGAATTGTGATTTTTTAGACTACTTTCCTATAAATATTTAACATGCATCATTTATATAGATGTGTGTGCTCCAAATTTTTATTTCTTTAGTCTTTCATTGATTACTATTTCATAGTATTATTACTTCTTCCACCATTACTGTTAGTTATACATCCATTGTGTTACTCTTCCAATGGGGGCATAGTTTCCACACTATCACACCCAAGGCCCTCACTAATAGTTGGAAGCCTATGGCATTCGGGGAAATTAACTTGATGCCATGTGACCAACCTATCACGGGGAACCTCTAAGAGGCTTCCGAAATTGATCTGTTACAAAATGAGAGAAGGATTTGTTCATACAGCTCCATGTTCGTCACCCGACAATTGTTCTATTTAATAGAATATAAAATCGGGATACTGTCAGTATTAAGTCGAAATTTAGTAGTACCCATCATGCAAATCCATATACATGGAATGTATATCATTTTACAGTTCATTTTTTCTTTGACTAACATTACACATTCTGCACCAAACTTACCGACATGACAACATGGAATATACTAAGAAGTAAATTGTGTGTAGTGGCTTTTTATTCTCTCTCAGGACAAAAACCACACACACTGTGTCTTCCCATATTACACGGCTAGATTACATAGCATGTACATAAGAGTACATGACTAGTTCTACCAAAACATTAAATTTTACCAAATATACTTTTTTTCTCAAAAACAACAAAAAAGAAAAGAAATTGAAGAAAATTACATTATAAGAAGAACAGGGTTCTTACAATCAGGTTGTAAACAGAGATCAATTTCCATTGAATTATCATACTAACATTTTTTTATTTAATCCATTTTCATGATGGAATGCATAAAAAATATTCTTAATAGTTTTATTCTAACATTACTAAATGTTCCAGGTAAAACAAAATATGGAATCAAGGATAGTTTTTTCATGATAATCATGGAGATAAGGGAATCATTTTCCTTAGTGGAGGAAAAGGGGGTAATTTTCTACCTACAATATCTTACATTGTATACCAATATGAGAAATTATAAATTTTCTTCTTTCTGAAATAATGTAATAGTTTGAGATGGGTATTCCTAAAATATCCATGACATCATATCATTGAATTATTTGAAGTTATTCACTCTAAAACCATTGTACTGTCATGTTTTGATGCCTATCGATGTGCATCACATTCTTCCAGAAAATGTAAAACATTTTTTAACCCGGCTATGCTTCTCTTTCAGATCCATATATAGTAAAGTCATAGATCCAACAGAGATTCAAATCAATAAAATAGAGGTGGAAATCATTTTATGTTAATTACACATGGTCTTCCCACCACCAATCATTGATATAATTATCCAAGTGAAGCCCAAATTGAATAGAATGGTTTAACTATTTGGTAATACCCATTACTAATGGGTGAACCCCATTTACTGATGAATGAATATTTTGAAAGGTTACATCAAGAATAGAAGTTGTCTAGAAGGTTCTGTTGTAAAACGATATATTGTTGTACAACTTATTATATTTTTACCAACTACCTATCAAATATTTATAGAATTGGTCTCCCAGTGTATTTTAAAAGCAGATGCCTTTTAGGAAAATTGATTTTGTAACGAGATTTTGTTACAATTTCCATCACAGTTAGGGGTAAAGATCATATTTACAATTTATATAATAGTTAATATGTGGATCTATATAATAAATCCCACAAATAAATTTTTAAATATTTTAATCCATCAAGGGATGAATCATGGATATCAAATACATATAAAATTTTTTTATAAGATTTTTTTGAGATCATTATTATATGGATTTATCTAAAATTATGAATTCAATTAATGAACGACATCGATTCCTAACTAAGGGACCAAATAAAAATTTTATTTCTTACACTGGTTTTGTAATTAATGGTTATAAGTTATATAAAAAAGAACTTGATAATGAAATTACGTTGCAAAACTGTGGTGTTATTCTTATGGATGAAGTGATATACATATCTAGTTCGAATTATATAAATACTATTATGTGAATATGTTATATTTTAACATCATCGAACTAATATACGACTTATATTATATAATATTTCAAGTGATGATTTTTCTTTGTAAATTGTTTGATAACTAGAGTGTAATATAATATAATGAAATTGGAATTAGGAAGTTGATTTTTTGTGTGGAAGGGTATAATGATGAGTTGTTCATAATGGAATAACAATAAATGAAGGTATTTTTTGTCTTAACTCTAGAAAAAAAAATTAAAATATACTTCTTTGATCTAAAGCGACTTTTAAATTTGTTGAAAATTAAATAAATGATGACCCTTTAATTTGGAGATAACTATCATTTCATTGTGGCCCTAATGTGGAAAAGGTATTGTAAATTAGATGGTTCTACAAAGAGGGGATTTGTATTATTGATAGATGACCCAAATTTACTCAACATTTAAATAAAATAAAGATTATTCAATGAGAATGTTAATTTTTTCTTAATATACTTTTTTTCCCTCAAATTAATTTATGTTATATATTGTATTAAAATAATCTAAAATAAATTTTTTATTACTCATACAAAGAATATATTCTACACATGATGATGTTTCCTATATCAAAAAATACAAAACGATCGAAGCTAAAATAATTGAACTATTAGGGGATCAAAAACATGTGGATTAGAAAAATCAGAACAATGCAGCCACATCGTGTTGACTGAAATCATCATGGAAGTAAGATAAAGAATAAAATTTTATGTCGGTTAGAATCATCGATGAAATTCTATTAACCCCAATAAGTCAATAATTTTTATCTATGATAGGGTCATAATGAGAATGAATATACTAATTAATATAGATTTCTTGTTCCATTCCCATCCTATAATGAAGTAATATCTTTTGGAAGATGTTCGTGTAACGTTATAATACACTTTATCAATTTTACTAAAAAAATTATAATCAAATGTTGATTTACCTTTCATTATCCCTTATAGAGTTGGTTTATTTTAAATGATTTCTATTTTTAGTATGTATTAATGGATGCAAAAAAAATCACATAGATGATATTGAAACCAAATTTCCATGAAGTATCTCAGGGATTCTAAGGGGATTTCAATGCCCTACCAAGTAGTTACATAAGCACACATTATGATGATGGAAACATTGATTTCGTTAAACAGTCGTCATGATAATAAGTCATTGCTGGTTCATTATAGTTGATAATATACTACATGACATTACTTATTTTATACAATTGTATTAAAAAATTTAAATTAATAAACAAACAAAGATTTATAAAAATAAAAAACATGGATAAAATACAATGGTCCCTTATCGCAAAGCAAGGTTGGGGTGCACTTCACTTCAAAAGAAAATGTTATTTATAATAATTCTATAAAAAGAATTTTATTTTATTTAAAACAACATATGTTCCTATATTTATTTTTAGATTGATGGATCAAAATGAAAATTCATTTCTGTAACAAGTGATGTTCTATAGAAGGAGGTCCGTATAAATAATTTTGGTAAACTATTTGATGAAAACAATTTGTATAAGGAACATTTGTATGTATGAAATAATATTAACACGTTTTGAAATATAATAGTATTAAATAGAAATATATATTTATGTTAGTTTTTTTTATAGGTTTTAGAAAAAAGAATCGGAAACAACCATTTCATATGAGAAATTACTTTCATTAGCTATTAAGTGGCTGGAACATTATAGTCAAGTTAGAGGTGATGGTTATCAAATATCACTTAAAAAATATTTTCAGAATAAAAAAATAAAATCGCATTCATATTATATTATAAAAGTATTATATAAACAAATAGATGATTTTCAGGATATTAATTTCCATTCTTGTTTGGATGAGACAATTTTGTGAAAGGATCAAATCGAACCGGAAAAAGAAAAATGTTCAGATCATGAACAACCAAATGACCCCACTTGCATTGAGGCCAGTCATTCTCCTTAACTGCATAACATACGCATGGTAATCAATTTCTTCCCTACCCTTTCTTATAAATGTGAATTAATCAATATCCAATAGAATTATAATACTAAAATCCCATAGGATAATGTTTTATGTGATTTTGATCTATCAACCCCCTTTAAACATACTGGTGTGAGGGGTAAAGTGTATAATATACCAGGAGAAATCCTATAAAATAATGGACTCTAAATAGAATAAATGAGAGTGGGGATTGATGTATCTCAATATCAAAGTGTTCATTTTCCTATTCCACTTGACGTTATAGATAATAAATTGTTCATTAATGCTTTTGGAATATTCAATGCATGTCCATCTAATCTTATAAATATACATGAGGTATTTCCTTGACAAGTTTTTTCAAATAGAAAACCTGTCATTTTTTTATGAAAAAGTGTCTAAATTGACATATCATATAAATAATGGTGAAACCTATTGGGAAATAGAATTTTGAATGAAGACAATCCAATGAATCATCCTAGAAAAAAGGAACTTCTGGGAGTACCTTCTCCCCACCAATTCCACTACAACATATATACAAATTTCAAATTCATGAAGATTACACTTTAAAATATTGAGGTGTATCCCACATAATATATGAAGAAATAGTATTTGTAACTTTCATGATAGAAATCATTGGTATCGAGAGTATAAATTTGATTCTCATGTTTCAACATCTTGATGTCTCAATTGTGAATATATACATGAGGTAAATTTTCATAATATGACTATATAAAAAATTAGCTAATATATTAATTACTATTAATAACAATAAATATTGTCTAATGGTTTGTATACTAAAACAATATAAATAGAAATCCCCTCCAAATATGATTTAGATTCATTAATAATTATATCATTTCTATAGAAGAAATTTCATTGCTGTTGGAATATATTGATAAGAATAAAGGTGATCTAAAAAAATAATTTGAGAAGAAAAAAATGAATGAAAAACTACATTTGAGGCATATATTGTAGGGGTAAACACTATAATCTATTCCCATTAAATATTTTCTTATTTAAATTACTCATTTGTCTGTTTAAGAAGATCATGATTCTCAGATCAATCAATTTGGATTGATTGAAATATTAATATTTTGATCCAATGCACGAATTTCTATCAAAAAATCCACCCAAGATGCGTATTTGTGAATTTTAATTGAATTTTAGTCAATATTGTATAAATAAACATTTAATTACATGTTTTAATTCATGTTTAACAAGACTTTTTTATTTATGGAGTGATCTATAAATATAATCTAAATCAGGGTATGACGTCAGTCATAGCACATAAAAATCTAGTGGATTTCATCAAATTGAAATGAATTAATTAATATATGATACATTTAATAATAAGTACATATTTCAAAACAATTTAATCAATTGGGTCAATGTTTCTATAATTTCCGAAGCAAAATTGAAAAAGAGATTTTGGAAAAAATTGATCTCATGTTTATGAAATATATCATATTCAATAAAAATACTATATTTACTATGTAAATTCCCAATTTAATTAATGTTTCACTAAAATTCTTTATTAATCATTGGTTTTTATATATTTTCATAGTAATATAATCATTTCCAACAATCTACATGCTCGGGAAAATATGTAAATTTTTTTAGAGATGAGTGGGCATAGTAGATGTTGTTAGAATATTTTTGGACATCGAATTTAGGTAACCACCTATTGTGTTTTTGATATGTTACAATCTATGACCTTATATATACACATGGGATGTTTAATATTAGTATCTTAAATATAATATATTATTTTTTTAATGTTTCCTAATTATATGTTTAGTGGAGGAAATATATTTTTTTATTAATGAATAGTAATTATATATAGTTTCGTGATGTATATAGATATCATGAAGAGGTTACATCCTAGTGCTTATTTGGTTACATTAATCATCATTTTATCTAATTTTTATTTAATTTCACTACAATTTTTATCGAATACTTATTTTTTTAAATGTATAAAATATTTATTAACATATGAGACATGCTCAAAATTATGTAATCAAATTTATATTTTTTTATACTTTAGTATAGTGAACCATAAGTCATTTATCATGTGTAAGAATTGACTAAACATCAATACAACACATTATGTGGTTATTATGTGTCAAATTTCAGGTTTTCAATAAAAAACTATTAGTTTAGTCTGAAACACTCATCTCAAATCCGAAATCGAGGAAATGATCTCAAATTATTTTCAATCATTAGGAAAATGGTCTATATTTCATTTTTTAGTACAGATTAGATACACGTCAATCTAAATCCCGATGTGGAAGGTTTTACTCTATGGATGTGTTTTTATTATTAAATACTCGTTTATTTAAAAATTTATTTCATGTAACAAAGACCAAGAAAATGATATTATATTATTCTTGAACGTTTTGAAAATATACCTTAATTCAATTTTAATGTCTAGTAATTGACTGAAGATCAATCCAACAGATGATGTGGTTATTATGAATCAAAGAAAATGGGTTTGTTATAAAAAAATAATTTTTTTTAAATGAATTTATCTTCTCCATTACAAAACAAAAGGGATTGAATTATTCTTAAACATTAAGAAAACGATCTACAAATCATTTTTTACAAGTTGGAAATTACCACATCTCAATATGAGACATGATGTTGTTAGTATAATTGAAATTTTGTGTTTTAATTTTAAAGTATCCATTTTAGTTGAATATTTATGTTACATCACCTAAACTAAGAAATAAATCTCTAATTCCATTCAAACATTAGTAAAAAAACCCAATATTAAAATTTTTGGTGTAAGAATTAACCACACACCAATCTGATACACGATGTCGTCATTATAACATGAAGTGCATTTTTTCAATATAATAGTTTCATTTAAGTTTAAAGTAGATAACATATCCAAAACAGGGAAATTGAGCTTGTATTGTTTTCAAAACATAGGAACATGAACTTTAGTTCATTTGTGACACATAGGAATCAACCATGAATCACTTTGATACCCTATGTGACCGGTATGACATGATGTTTGTGTTTTCAATATAAAAGTGTCATTTTAGTTTAAAAGAGACATCAAATAGCCAAAACCAAGAAAATGAGCGTGTATTGTTATTTTAAATGTTAGATAATTGATCGATAAATCATTTTTGACATGTATAAAATGAACCCAAAAAATATGAAACATGGCGTCGTCAGTACATCTTGATGTAGATGTTGTCTGTATATTGAGCCATTTTTTATTAAAAAGCATATCATATTTCCAATACCAATAAAATTAGCTCTATTTTTTCAATCATTATAAAAATTATACAAAAGGAATTTTTAACTACTAAGAATTGACTGCAATCCAATATGACACATGATGTGGTCAATATGACTCGAAATATGTGTTCTAAATATAAAAGTGTCATTTTAGTTTAAAATGCATCAAATAGCCTATACTATGAAAATGAGAATGTCTTGTTTTTATAGATTATAAAAATGAGACATAATATATTTCACACATGTTTGAATCATCCATACATCTATCAAACATCTGACGTGTTTGGTATGATTCAATGTGCATGTTTTCCAAACAAAATTATCATTTTAGTTTTGAACACACACCACATATTAAAAAATTGAGAAAATGATCACAAATTGATTTCTAACATTAGTAAAATAGTCATTAATTTTTTTACATTTCTGAACTGGTCACACATAAATATCATACCCAATGTGTCTGGTATGACTCAAATTGCATGTTTTTTAAGTAAAAGATTCATTTTAGTTTAATACACAAGTAATATCTCCAAATATGATAAATAGAGATCATATTGTCTTCGAAATTTAGGAAAATAACCCATAGTCAATTTTTCATATAACTGAATTGACAAAATTAAAATACAATACATTATGTGGTCGGTATGACTTGATGTACATGTTTTCAATATAAATGTGTCAATTTAGTTTAAAGCGCATCATATATACTAAATTGAGAAATAAATATTGGACTGTTTTTAAACATTAGGGAAATAATAAATAAATAATTTTTGACATCTATGAATCATCAAAACATCAATCAGATAACCTCTATGGTCAGTAAGACTCAAATAACATGATTTCAATACAAAACTTCTATTTTAGTTTTAAACCTGCACTAAATAGTCAAAACTAAGAAAATGAGCTCATATTCTTTTATTTTATTAAAAGATCAATAATTAATTTTTGACATATATGATTTATCCAAACATCAATAAAATACATGATGTGGTATGTATGACCCAAAGTGTGTGTTTTCTATACAGAATATTGATTTTTTAAAATGCATGTATTGTCCCCAAATAGAGAAACCAAGCTAATATTATTTTCAAAATTTATTGAAATGATCTATAATTAATTTTTGACATAAACAAATTGAATAAACATATATATGAAACAATATGTGATCGATATGACTGAAGGTGTGTTTTTGTATTTTCAGTTGATAACAGAAATCTAATAGTCAATACTGATAAAACATACTCATATTGTGTTCATACATTATAAAAAATGGTATGTAGTTCATTTTTATATGTATGAATCATTCGCACATAAATATGTTACATTATTTTATTAACATGAATTAAAGTGTTCATTTTCAATACGAATGTGATATTTTAGTTTAAAACACACGTTACAATTAAAAAACATGAAAATAATCATAGACTGTTTTCAATCATTATGAAAAAAATAAAAAATTCATATATTATGTATAGAAATTAATCTCACATCAATCTGATAGAAGATGTTGATGGTATGACTCGATGTGATTGTTTTTAATATATAAATGACAAATTTGATTAAAACATGTATGACATATGGAAAACATTAGAATAATAAGATCACATTATTTTTTCATCATTTTATCAGATATTATTTTATTAATTTCCTTATAATTATTATTTTATACATACTTAGATAGTTTTCATAGAGACAATTCCTGAAAGAAGAAAAATAAATTGTGCAGTAGTTGAAAGATTGTTCTAAAAAAGTGTTATTGAATTGGATCATTTAGGTAGAGTGTTTTTTATCAGCACATATGTTTTACAATTCAAGAGCACCTTTTTCTAAGAAAATAAATAGATTTTGTGACATGTAAGAATCAACTACAACTCATTCTGCTAAATGATTCATCTAGTATGAGTCAAAGTATATATTTTTAGCATAATGTTGATAATTGGGGTTTCATATATTTGTTTATAGTATTACTAACATAATAATTTTTTTCTAATAAATGTTCTTTATTTTTCTCGAGAAAGTATTTTTTGTTCAGAACCATATAACATTACTAGGGGTAATGGTCCAAAGACAAAAGAACAATGATGTTTATTAATATTTATGATAAATTATATTTACTCATGTAATTATATAATTCAATAATTTAAATATCTATAAAATAGTGTTTTTTCAATTATTTTGGATTTAAATTTTATTCCAATTAAATTATATATTTTTTCCCACTATTTTCTCTATTATTTTTAGCTACAGTGTGCTGTAATTTTAACAGCACAATAAAAAATTTTGACCCTTTATCAGTGCTAGTAATAGTGTTAAAAAAGGGACCCTTATTAGTGATAGAAGATTAAAAAAATGGAAAACATAATCAGTTCTAGAAATATAATTGATAAATAGATCATTAATCATCCCTAGAAAAATTTCAGATGAAAGGATCATTTATCAATGCTACTGTAGTGTTGAAAAAGTACCCTTATATCAGTGTTATTTTTTCTGTTGATAATGGCCCCATTTATCAACGCTAAATTAAAACGCTTATAGAAACCTAGGGATTTTAATGGGTGAATTATTATCTACACATTTTGAAAATTACAATGACCTATTATAACAAGTTTTAGAAATTATGTGTAGTCATGTTATGATCCCTAGAAATGAATTATTACCATTAATAAACCCTTGTCATATTAGTGTTTTTTTGATTACTTATAAAGGGATGTTTTATCAATTCTATAAAATAACTCTTCAAACTGGCTCTGATAAGGGAACCATTTATTAGTGTCTCTTATATAATAGATAAAAGGGACTATCTTTTAAACATGTATAAAATATCATCAATTTTTAACTCTGAGAAAACACTTTTTCATGTTCATAATGGTTAAGTCTATAGTAGTGAAACACAAATGATTATATAGATTGAGGGATATTATTTTTTTAATTCCCCAAATTAATATTTTATTTGATAGTCTAATGAACCAATAATTTTAATTCCATGATTATCTTGTTTTTTTTATTTGAAGGCCTTTTTTATGGACTTCCCTTTACGTTGTAAATCTATGCAATATTTTGTACTCTTATTGCATGTTGTGTGTATTTTATGTGATACATTCCACATGATAATCATAACAACAATATTTTTCCCCCACAAAAATTTCATTTTGTTTCTGACATTCTGTATCTCCAAATAATGTTACCACTTTCTATTATCAGTAGTTTCCTAACATATGAGATCATATTGTAAAAAAATTGAATGATAAAAACTAGTTTTTTCAAACATCATGAATGAGTAATAAAATGGAGTGAAAGTTATATTGGCCATAAAAACACGAACATTGATCTTTTCCCTCTCTCTAGTCAACAAAACCAACTCTCTCCAGTTTTTAATTTTATAAAATATATAAAAATTTTAAAAAGAATTTAGGTATATTTTCAAAATGAATATATTTTAAATGAAATTATATTTTTCATATATAACTTATTTATTCATTTCTTAAAAATGACCAATCAAAATTTGTTCTAATTTTGAGGATTATTTGAATAAAATTAGAATATTTTAGTTAATAATTTTGATTAAATATATTTTTTTTAACTTGTAAAATATTATGTAGTTAATTTTATTTTAAAACCAGTTATATTTTTAATGGAATTATTTTTTAAAAGAAAATAAATAGTGTGTTTTAAAAATAAATAAAAATTTAATATTTTGAAAAAATAGTTTTTATGATCATTTATGGGGAAATTAGTATATTTATTTCTCAATATCTCTATTATGAAACAATTTATTAAAATGGACAAAATAATATTTTGATTGTTGTATTGTAAATAAAAATATTTTTGTAAATGAAATATGTTTTTTGTTTCAAAAATGTTTTAAGAAATTTAAAAAATATAAAATAATTAAATTATAAAAAAAATTATGTTTAAATTAATGAAATAAAATTAATAAATATTCCATAATATTTTTGAAGAAGATTAATTTTTTAAACATATAAGAAATATTTTTTTGAGACAAAATAAATTAATACAATTTTAATAGTCATTTTAATAAAATAATATGTATTCATATGTATATAAAAAACGTTTTATAAAAGGATGACGAATGTAATTTTTAAAACATAAAATAATAATATTCCATTAAAAATTATAAAATTATCTATTTTAGTTTAGAGTTTCTATGTTATTCATAATAAATATTAGCTGTATAAATTCATTAATTCAAAAAAATTTCACTACAATGTTAATATAGTACATTTTTAGTAATAAAAACCAAAGAGAAATTTAAATAAAATTTTTCATTATATTATTTAACAAGAAAGATTCTAAAAATTACTCTAGAAATTCATAGTGAATAACATCAATGAAAATTACACAAAAAAAATTCATTGATAAATTTTATTACAAAACATTACTATAATGTTTCTAGTGGTATCAATAAAATTTTAATGAATTTTTAATGTGAATCTATATGATTTTTAATTGGAATTTTTGATTGAAAATTTGCGTAAATTTCAATTTTACACCGAATTTTTCTTAAGGAAGCTTCTATGGAATTTTGATTAATTTTTACTATAATTTCTAATAGAGGTTGCATTGAAATTTCCCATGGAATTTTGAATGGAATTTCCAATGGAACCATCTCTACATTAATAGATATATAATTAAAAATATAATTTTATTATATTGTGAAATATGTTATGGAACATCCACTAAAACATCCACTAAAACAACCATTGGAACTCCCACTTAATGGATTTATAATTGTAATTGATACAGATTTTTTGAAAAGTATATTAAATATATCATCTAAGTGTATTTAATATAAATATAGTTTTAGGTATAATTTCATATTTTATTTATATTATTTTCATATAGAATATACATTTTTAAATGGTATATTATATTTCATTTATAAAAATTATGTATCAAATTTAATATATATTTTATTTCATTGAATTTAATAAAAAAATAATTATTAACATTTCATTTTTATTAATAATTTCATATAGTTTAATAAATATATAATTTTATTGTATTGTGAATCATACAATTGAAATTCCACTTCAAGGGTTTCTAGTTTTTATTAATAAATATTTGGTAAAAATTGTATTAAATATATCATCATATTTTTTGAATATAAATTAAGTTTTAATTATAATTTCATATTTTATATACATTTTTATTCATATAGAATAAACAATTTTAAATGTTATATAATATTAAATTTATAAAAACTATGTATAAAATGTAATACATATTTTATATCACCGTAATTATTATAAATATATTAACTATAATAAATTTTTTTTAATAATTTTTTTTATAAATATATATATTTTTTGTACTTTGAATTATCCACCTAAACATTCATTGAATCTTCTAGTGAGACATAAACTAGAAATTATGCATAATGAATTAATAGATGTTATTATTAATGATTTTGTAAAAAATTATTAAATATATGTTAAATGTTTATTTTTTTATAAATTTAGTTTTCCTTATGTTTTTATATTTTATTTACATTTATTTGTATAGAATATACAATCCAAAAAATTAGATTATATTATATTTATAAAAATTATACAATAATTATATTACATATTTTGAATAATGGAATTTATTTTAAATAAAATTTTTTAAAAATATTTTGTCTTAATATATTAGTTAGTTTTATAAATATATAATTTTATTGTTTTGTAAAACATGCAATGAAAATTTCCATGAAACATCCACTAGAACATCCACATGAAACTATTCTATTATAACATCCAGTTAATAGATTCATAAATTTTATTAATATATATTACATAAAAAATATATTAAATATTTCTTATAAGTGAATTTATTATAAATATTTTTTGTAATAATTTCTTATTTTGATCTCATTTTTATGCACATAAAATATAAATTCTTAAATGGAATATTATAATATATATATAAATGGTATGTAAAAATTATAATATTTATTTTATTTAATATCATTTATTATAAATATATTTATTAAAAAATAATTTGAATTAATATATTAATTAGTTTTATAAATAGATTGTTTTAGTGAACCCCACTATATAGCGGATGTCGTGTTCTGATTCTTGTCGATGGTAGTGTCATAAAATTCAAAAAACGATGGGTCATTCCATCATTGGAATTCAGAGGAGGCTAAATTAAATGGTTCATGATGAAGCCAATCTGGGAAGCAATGATTCATGTTGATGAAAATGGTAGGACATGAAACTGACATTATGGGATGTTATAATGGGCCATACATGGTGTAATTTTTAGGGGTCTTCCGGCTGTTAATTGATAGATTATTGCATATGGGGATATGACCTACCTATTGAGGTTGAGGAATTTGTGTTTGTGTTTTTGTTTCACTATATTTATTTGAATATTTATCTAACATATAATTTAATTTATTATCAATAAATTTATCAAAATTTAATTTTTATAAAAATATATTTTTTACTTTTGTAAATATATACATTTATTGTATTCTAAATCATCCATTAGCACTTCCATATAAACATCCACTAAAACACCAAACAGAAAATTCACTTAAAGGAATTATAAATATAATTAATACATATTTTGTAAATGAATATATTATATAAGATTTATAATTAATTTATTATAAAACAATTTTAAGTTAAAATATCATATTTCATTTAAATTTTTATTCATATATATTATAAATTCTTAACTGGTAAATTATATTATATTTATAAAAATTATTTAACATATTTTATACATATTTTATATCATTGTATTTTTTATAAATATATTTTTTAAAATTTATTGTAAATTAAAATATTCTTCTATTTTATAAATATATTTTTTTATTGTAAAACATCCCATACTACATCTGTTAGAACATCCATTGAGAATTCCACTGGAACATCCACGTAATGGATTTATAATTTTTATTAATAAATATTTTGTAAAAAACATATTAAATATAACGTATATTTTCATTTATTATGAATTTAGTATCAGTTAGAATTTGATATTTTACTTAAATTTCTATTCATATAAAGTATTCATTCTTAAAAGGAAAATTATATATTATATTTATATAAATGATGAAAAAAACATAATTCAAAGTTTATATAATTGTATTTAGTATCAATAATTGTATTAAAATATAAAATTTCTCACTATTCTCATTTGATTTACAAATATATAATTTTATTGTAGTGTGATACTTATATTATAAGATCCACCATAACAAACACCAAAACATCCATGGAACTTCTTCCCATGGAATTTTTAAGGAAACTTCCACTTAATGGATTATAAATTTTATTAATATAGATGTTTTTAAAAATATTAAATATATATTATAAGTTTATTTTTTATAAAATTTGTTTTGGTTATAATTTCATAATTTAGTGATGCTTTTATTCTTGTAGAATATACATTCTAAAATAGTATATTATTTTATTTTTATTAAAATTATTTTACATATATAACTCATATATTATATCACTAGATTTATTATAAATATATTTATTAAAAATAGTTTTATATTAAAATATTCACTAGTTTTTTAAATATATACATTTTTTATATTGTGAAACATCCTCGTGAACATTTACATAATCTTCCACCGGAATATCCTCTTAAGGAAAATAAAATATTTATAAAAAAATATTACGTAAAAAATATTCCCAATGTTAATTTATTTTAAATTTAATGTTATTTATAATTTCGTATTTTTTTATAATTATTTATATAGTATATTAATTTTTAAATAATAAATTTTATTATATTTATAAAAAAATATTTGTCAATTACAATACTTATTTTCTGTTATTAAATTTACTATAATTATATTTATTATTGTTTTATTTTTTTAAAGCGTTCTTTAGTTTTATTAATATATACTTTTATTGTACTATTAAACATCAACTTCAACATTCACTGATACATCTACTATAACATCCAGTGAAACAATCATTGGAACATCCAATGGAACCTCCACTTATTGGACTAATAATTTTTATTAATAATTATTTTGTTAAAAAATATTAAATATATGTTCTATGTGAATTTATTTAATATTTAGTTTCATCTATAATTTCATATTTTTTTCATTTATATTCATATAGAATATATTTTTATAAATGGAAATTTATATTAAGTTTACTAAAATATGTACTAAATATAATACATACATCGTATTATTGAATTTATTATAAATATGTTTATAAAAAATTAATTTATATAAATTTTAACTTTTGTTTTATAAATATATACTATTTTTGTATTGTGAAAATTCCACTAAAACATCCACTAAATATTCACTTAATAGATTTATAATTATTATTATTACATGATTTGATAAATTATAAATTTAAATAACTTATAAGTTCATTAATTATAATTACTTTTTAATTTATAATATCTTAATTCATTTATTTTTTTATTAATATAGTATATACAGTTAAATTGGTGAATTTTATTATATTTATAAAAATTAGGAAAAAATAAATAAATATTTCATATCATTCCATTTATTATATATCGATTTATTACAAATTATTTTTTATTAATATAATATATATTTTAATATATTTTCTTGTCATATTATGAAAGTTTTAGTTGATGATCCAGACAAACGTACACCGAAACATCCACAAAAATAGCCACTGGAGCTTCCAATGGAACATCCACTAGAACATCCAATGGAAATTTCACTGGAACATTCACTAAAATATAGTTTAACAATCATCATAAATTATATTATGAAAAGTAATGTCATTAACTATAATATTCCTTTAAATATTTTCATATTTTGTGTGTTTTTTAGTTCAAATTTTTAGTTAAAAAATCTTATACGATTATATACAACAAATTTCATGAAATAGTTTAAATAGATTTTTTAATGATATTTTATAGTGGAATTGATTAGATGGTGTTTTCAAGTAGAAAATTGTATCATAAAATCATAGTTTTACATTATAGTATTTTTTTCAATTTATTAATTGGAATTTTTATAAAAACATTTTGAATGAAATTTTATATTATGAATTATCAAAGAATATATTCTTCATAATTTTTTTATATTAATTTATCTATTTGAAATTATTTTTATAAATTTAATTTTATTCTTAAAATATACGTACAATATTTTCATAATATGAATATGAAATTATTTATTATTTAGAAATATCAAAAAAAAATATTTTTTTAAATGTATAATTTTATATTTTTTTAATATTTTTATAAAAATTTAATAAAAAATTATTTTTTGAATAATTTTCAATATTTTTTAAATGAATTTGAATTTATAATTTTATAAATAGAAATATAATTTATTATTTTTATATGGACTTTAGCATTATTTTAAATGCTTTCAAGAAAAATAAATTTTTAATGTATTAAAAAATATTTATTTCACTAAACTATATATAGTTTTTTAAATTATTTCAAATAGTTGGACCAATGGTTTTTCATAGATGGAAATATATTTTTTTCAATCGATAATGGTTTGGTTATGGAGTTTCTATGAAAAGGTATCTTACGTTGTATGAGGTTTTATATTTAATGGTGGAATCATTTCCCTATGTTTTTCAATCTTTAGCATCTCATAATCTAGAGTATGGAAAGGCTTTTCGAAACATGGATTTATAGGACAATCTATCTTTTTATATGGTAAAATCACATATTTTTTTGAATATGGGAGATTTAAATAAATATATATATATTCTCAATGGAATCTGGTGTGGCAATGGTCTGAGGGATTGTGAAATTGGATTTTTGAAAATGGTTGATTTGTGATTGGATAATGGTAATCTATGGGATTGTGAATAGATTTATGAAGAAAAGAATTTTTGTAAAAATTATCGAATGATATTTAGAAAAATGCCATAGTGAGATTGAATACTTCACAAAGAGACATTATCTATAAATAGGTATCCACACACATCATTTTATATGGAATGAATTTGGGGAAATGGTGAAACACACTAATTTCATGAAGGATATTCCCAAATGAAATAATTTTGAATGCCTATAACTCTTCATGAATTCATGCATCAAAGAAGGAATGGCTTTGAACTAATTGAAAATGGGGTATTTCAGAAAATGGTATATCATGAATATTTGAAGATTTATTATTGTTTTGAGTTTCATGAATGATGGAAGCTTCACGAATGATGGGAGATTTGGAAAAGGTTGGGGTTCGTGAATGCGAAAGTATCTTTGAAATAAGAAGGTGGTTTCATAAAGGTTATGGGTTTTGTGAATAGTAGTGTTAAACAAATAGTTTTAGTGAAAATTTCTTCTATGTGCATCAATTCAGAAATATGGATCAAGTAGAGTCTCATTCTAATCTTCAGAAAAGAATTAAATACCCAATCTATTAATATAAACATGATGTTGATTAACTGAGTAGGACATAACCCAAGGAACAATGAAATTCGGAGTAGTTGCTAGTTATATGATGGAGGTAGTGTTCTATCCCTGAATTTGTTGTAATGTCAGGGTTCCTAGGACTAAGTGACTATGATTGAGAAATTTTAATCCAAAATACATGGTGAATATTAGTAGATTCATGTTTTATTGATCCACTATTTTTTATTCTCCTTGTACTAGACCTTATAGGCGAGCCATGTAATGCTTATGTGTCAAGTTTCATTTTCCAATTTTGTCTGTTTAATAATTACAAAATTATATCAAATAGATTTGGATGGTTCCAATAAATGTGGGTACAAGATCTCTCTGATTTAAAGAAAACATTTACCCACTAATTCACCCCTCCCCTCTCATGTTGTTCTATTGTCCTACAAGTAGTATAAGAGAGAACATGTTATTAGCGTTAAATCAATGTTATATTGTTATTGATAATTCCATCAATTCTAGGCGAGTTACACTTTTTGGTGCATACAACATATAGATTTCGATGAATATAATGAGATGTCATCTATAATCCCTTGGGATACTTTTTCTATATTCCACAACATAAGGGATCTAGGTTAGTGATGTGAAAATTATTTCTATGACTGAAACATATAATCAAATGCATGATGATGATGAAAAATCTCAATATTCTCTTACAATACTGCTATTTTGTGACATTAATGTTAAGATGATGAGTTTCAATACATCCAAGACATTATAGGACAAAATATAAAATATATATAGTGGTGATAACAATTTAAAGGATCCAAAATATCAATTCATTCAAAATCAGTCTGAGGATATGAAAATTCAGGAAAATAAAAAATCATATATCTACATTAATCTATTAGTTGATGTAGATTTATATATTTGAGGAAATAGGGAATAAATTAAGGATATTTAAACAGTGAGAAAAATACTAAGAAGGATACCACATCTATAAAATCCAAAATATTGATCCTTTTAGGAAATATATTTGTCCAATATTTCTCTTAATGACCTAATAAGCGTTATGGTGGATTATGAAATGGGATTCAAAATAGTAGTTATAGAAAATAATGTGAGAAATGATATGAAATTCAAATACATTGAAAACATGAAATTTCCCTTTTCTGTGATGTTGAAGATGTTGGGGGTGGTGAAATTTTTTCCCATCTATAATGAAATTCAAGATATGTATAGTGTGATTTGAATTAAAGCATTCATAGTCTTGTTTTCAGTGTGGTAAAGTGGTCCACATTGCCTCTTGGTGACTAAATAAATTCAATGTTGCAGAATTTTATGTAGAAACCATGAATATGACTTATAAGAGATTACCTCGAATTGGAAACATAAAATTAACAAATAAATTACAGTTAAATAAATTAATTTCTAAAGGGAAACAAGATATTAATGTAATTTGGGGGATGTAGAAGAATAGTTTAAAAATAATGATGAAGTGTCCATGATGGATATAATTGAAATGGTCAAATTGAAGAAGAATTATTAGTACAATGGTATTTTAAATACCAAGGTAGATCTTGAGGGTTATTTTAGTTCGTATAACATTATATGAGTGAAAATTATAAATATCATAACAATATTTAATGGGTAATCATAGTATGAGGATCTTCTTGATTTAAAGACTAATCAAATATAAGAAGAGAAAAAAGAACATGTGATAACTCTTGATTGATCAGAAGATGTAGTGTTATTTAAACATATGATTGAAGTGCATAAGTAATCAATGACCATATAGTTATATTAGAGGAAAATGAGAAGATAGTTAAGGTCCTTTAATAATAATTATTTTCCTGACAAAGTAAACTAGAATTTGAATTATAATCATTGGAAATGAATAAAAACCTATAGTTTTGAATGATTTAAAATGTATTGATATATGAAAGAGTTAAACATGGTTTCGAATAAGTGGTTAAATCCATAAATGATCAGTGATCTACATTTATGGGAAAAATAAAATTGGTCGTGATTCAAATTCCATAAAGGATGTAAATAGTATTATCCAATGAAAAGGGATAAAGAAAGTGTGACATATTATAAACCCACCAGACATCATAACATAGATAACATAAAATCAAAATGAGTGAAGTGTGCAAATTATTACCTTATTGTCCAAAGTTGATTCCCCATGAAAAACCTATAAAAAAATAAGGGGACATGAAGATGAATGGATGTGAAAAGAGATTTCAAATTTTTAAATGTCAATTTTATGGACTTCTAATCCATTCCATGTCTTAATATGAAGAGTAAAGGAGCTATATTAATTAGGAAGTTCCTGGAAATAAACAATGTATAATGAGACCATATCCTTCATCCAATAAAATAAATGATTTCTATGGATATTTTTATACCGTACAATAATTTTCCATAAATATATTTATTGTAGTAAGAGGAATGGGGTAAAAAATTACTAAAAAACATAGAGACAAGTCAATATCGTTCAACCAAGTAGTGTTACACATAAAAATAAGTATTTAAATTTAGGAAAAGAATGTGAGTATGATTTAATCCTACAACGAAAAAATATATAGGAGAGTTCATATTTTCCCCCCACTCAATATGGTCTATCATGGATAGAAATACAGATGATCGAGAAAGCTAGCCTCATATAAATTTTTATCAAAGATACAATGGACAACATCACCATTATTGTTGAAATCAGAGGCTCATCACACATGACATTAAATGAATATTTGTGGAAAATGTTTATAAAAGTTGTTGATTCGATATTGTGATTCGAAAAATACAATTCTTTAATGAACAAAGATAGTTAAAATATAGAATTAAATAATTGAGAACTAATGAAAACCGAATTTTTTTCACATTGATACATTATATCACAGTATAATGAGTGTGAGTCAAATTGGGAATCATTAATTGTGGTAATATTTAAATAGAATTATTGAACCATCAATGGAAAGATATGTAATTCTATTATAAAATCATAGAGAAAAATGGGAGTTTATACTTGGTAAAGAGTAATGAATACACTTGTTTATTAATAATTAATGAGGAAAACTACATGTGGAACCAGTGGTTGGATTACATTTATCAATGAAGCATGGAGAGAATATCCATGATAAAGGAAGTCGTCGATATTCAAAATATGTAGCTAGATTGAGAAAATAAATGTTATTACTACTTGTAAGGAAAGGTGGTACAAAATTCTTTTTGTCCGAAGAAGATAATGGAATCAAATCAACGTGATATCGTCCACATAGATATGTGTGGTCCAGTAAATGTTGGCGGTAGATGTGGGGAGAGGTACAAAATTTTTTTGATGATTAATGTTGAATGGAAATTGTGAAGTTTATTCAGTGGAAAAAAATGTAATAAACATCTTCAAGACTTATCTCCAATGAGGTGAGAATGAAACTACCCACACAATAATGGTTTTACAATATAAAAATCTATTAGAGTACACATCCATTGAAATTGAGAAATATGATAAATACATTGGATCAAGAATAATGTGTCCATAATGATAAAACATCAATCAAATGAAGTCATCATTTATAGAGATCTTAATGTGAATAATATGGCTTAACTATGCTAATTAAGAGTTATATTTCTTTTCATTGCTAGGGGGAGGCTATTAAAGTTGTAGCATAAAATCAAAATCAAACTAGGATATTTAAAAGAGAGGAAATGATACCATATGAGATGTGGCATGTGTGAAAGGCCTCCCTAATTTTTTTTGAGGTAAATGATTAATCTAAAATAAGGATGAAAATCAAATCATGTATGGAGATGCATTAGAATAAGGAAATTTCATTGGATATTAAATGAGTAGTAAATCATATAAATGATAAGATAATCATATTAATAAAATCTTTGAGGGAAATGTTGTCATGATCATTTAGGATAAGCCCTTAAATAGATCTAGGATCTTTTATGTTTATATTATTTATGATGAATAACAAACTGGAAAAGGGATAGATTAATGTAAAAAAATTGTGGATGGATTGAAAAAAAATTAAGGTCTCTCAAAATTAGGATCATCCAGAAGCTGAATCTGAAGTGGAAACCATATCTGAGTAAACTCTTATAGAACCTAATTTTTGAAATATAAGAACATATTTTGATCAATTCAATATCAATGGGTATTGGACTACTCCTATATTGATGAGGATAATGTGGAATGAATCACATTTTCCTCTCCTATCTGTTTGGAAACAATCCACACTCTAATATTAAATATATAATGAGTTGTGGGCTAATTCTATATGTCAATTACTCTATGATATTACTAAAAACCAAACATTTTATCTTTTTATGGGACTAAAAAATTATAACGTTATTGGAAAAAAATGGATCTTAAAAGAAACTAAATGTGTTTGGAATCATCATCAGAATCGAGGCTCTACTGGTGTGTAAAGGCTATGCACAAATTGAAGGCATTGATGTTTAATAAATGTTTATCTCAATATCTCAAATGGATTTGATTAAATAATCTTCATCCCGTAAATTCAAATAGGTAGAAACATTTATCATATGGATATCAAAAACATCATTATTAATTAGTGTTCTTGAAGAATAATTCAACATTTAACCACCAATGATATTTCTAATTAGTAATGATGAATCAAAGGTATATTGATTAATGAAATCACTTTATGGTATAATGTATGCACCAAAAGAAATGTATTCTACACTATATTATTATCTTAGGAAGAATAATTTTAATAGATGTGGTGTTAATCATAATCTCTTTATACATAATTCATAGGGAGATCAATTTGTCGTGGGTGTGTATATGGATGACATCAAATTGTGTAGAACCAGGAAAGACTCAATGTAGGAATTCGCTAATCACACGAAATATGATTTTTAAATATATATGATTGGTGAACTCATGTATGTTTTAGGGATATAGATTATTTGAAATAAGGAATGAACCATAATTTATTAGGAGAATTATGTAATAGAGATTTTGAATAAATTCATCGAGCTTGATTCCAATCCAACATCACATTTGATTGTGGTTGGGAAAAAAATGGAAACCCCATGGATAGGGAATAATTAGATCCCACATTATATAGGAGGATCACTAGAATCTAATTATAATTGTTTTAAATATAGAAGGATATCACATTTTAAATTTATTTAATTGATCACATTCAAATTAATACAATACAAGATTATTTTGCAGGTTTAAAAAGAATCATGAGGTATATTCACGGTTGTTAAACTTTTATCTTATAATTTATACAAGGGAGAGATAAGGAATTATCTACATTTTTATGCAGGTTGGGATGCAAATTTGGTGGATAGAAAGTACAAAATTGGTGGTGAGTTTTTTATTAGATATAATTTTTTGGGATGGTTGTCAACAAAAAAGAAAGAACATCTATTAATATTAAAAAAGTAGATTATATCATTATGATAAAATAATTCACCCATATATTGTCGATTAAATAGTATCTTATTGATATTGGAGATACAGTGAAACAATAAAAGGTGATACATTTATAGAAAAATATTGGGGTCGGTCTTACAAAAAATATTGTACAACACTCTAATACCGAACATATAGAGATTAGATGTCACTTTGTTAAAGAAAATGTTGTACATGTTGTGATTCAAATGGAACATGTTTGGACTAATGATCAAGTGTTTGAAATTATAAATCAACTATTAATAGAACAAATGATTGAGCTACATCAGATGAACCTTGGTGTCCTGCCACCACATAGAGAATGGGGAGGATATGGTTGGTCACATCTCCCCATTTTTGTTAAATTTTTTAATCTGTTTGTGGTTGAGATCAGGTCTATATATGAGATATGAACTAAGGGTTTTTTGTGTAGTATTTGTATAAATATAGATTAATTTTTTTATTTCTAAAGAAGGGATAAGTGAAATTCAATGGTTTATAGGTTGTTAGTATAGGATAGTTGTTTATCAAGGAATGAAATTTTTTTTTTCCCACTATTTTTTTATTCACTGAGATTTTATCAAATAGATTTAGATTGATGGATGAGATACTTCAAGACTATCATGTTTTTGATCGAGGCTAGTTATATGTCTAATTTATTTGTTGATTCTTAAAAACCCAAAGGGAAAATTATTGAAAACATGGTTTTTAGTAGATGATAACATATTATTTTGTGTTTATGAACAATTCCCAATGGGTTGATCATAGAGTTTCCATGAAATGGGATCTTACAGTGTATGAGGATTCACTGTTAATGGTGGAATAATATCCCATTTTCTATCTTATTTTTTGATGTCAAAATTTGTAGAAATGATATACTTTATGAAATAAGGATTTTTAGGACTATCAATTCAATTATATGGTAAAGGAATGTATTAATAAATTAATTGAATTTTGAAATGATGTGAAATTTTTTGAAAAAATATATAGTGTCATGAATGTATAATGGTTCACAAAATAGGCTTAATGAATTAATTTTATTTGATATGGGATTATGGTAATCTATGTGACTAGGAAAAGCTACTTGAATAGAATAATTTCACTAAAGCATCGTGATGAAAAGAATATTCATTAGTATGAATGTAAGAGGTTCTTGTAAAGGCCCTAGTGATCTTGAAATCATATAAATGAGACAATTCCAATAAATTGGTGGCCACACACAATATTTGATAGAGGGAGAATTTAGTGTGAGGTGGAAAAACTCTAATTTCCAGAAGATTATTGTTAAAAGAATAACTTTTTAAAATGTATAACTCTTTATGAACTCAAGATTAAGGAAATTTATTGTTTATAATTAATTGATATTTAGGTATTTTAGGAATTTTTATTTATTTTAGACTAGATTTTTTTTAATTTTTTGGAGTTCTGTGATGGATGAGATATTTTTGAAAGCTAGTAGGTTCACAAAAGGTAGTGGTTTGCTTATGGATAAAGTATTTTTGAAATAATAAGGGGTTTCAAGAAGTCTATGAGTTTTATGGATAGTAATATTGAACATTTAGTTTTATTGAACAAGGATCCTATGTACATCAATTCAGGAATATTTTGTTGTCAGAGAATCATGTTAATTAGGGATAATGACATATATGCCCAATATATTGAAGAAAACTTCAATTTGATAAAATGGGTAAGACTTAAACCTTGGAAATGATTTAGGGAGGATTCAAAAAAAGTTATCTTAGTGAGTTAATGTGTCATCCCATAAATGTATAGTAAATTTAGTTAGAATGGATTGAATTTTCCATGTGAAAATAATTTTTATCCACAATACCTATTGAATCTAAGTCGATATTGGTATGACTGATGCATTATTGATGTATTCTCATTGGAATTTCCATTAGTGGTAAACCTATTAAAATTGTTGCGCCATGCTTCTTTTTCCACTAATAGGTGTTTGATAATTTCAGGACTCCATCGTACATTTTTATCATGTTCCTGCCAATGGGGGGACAAGATTGATCTCATTTAAACAAAATGTTGACACCCAAATTCATCCCTCACATGTTAGGGTGTTCTGGTGTATTATATAAAATAATTTTCTTTATTATTATTATTAATACATTTATAAAATATTTCTTATAAGCATAACAACAATTTATTTTATTATTAATTTTTTTAAAAATTAATTGTTAACTATAAATATAGAATATGTGGGATCAAATACAATTGGGTGTGAATTTCTATAGGGATTGTATAAATAATATAGCACAGTATATGTGGGGGTAATGTAGCAGGTACTATTGAAGGGTAATGTAAAAAATGTTATTCATCCCAATTGGTCCTCAAGGCCAATTATTTTTTTTGGGACAATGGGCCTTGGGGACATTAAGGGGGTTGTGATGCAGTCTTGACATGTGCATGAAATGATGTAGACATGATGAAAGTTGGAACATTGACCATCTAATGGATGGGATACATTCCATGTATTGAGGGAATTTGGGCCATAGAATGGTCTTCATTCCCACTGGGCCATTAGGACAAATTTACAATGTAATGAAGTGGCTAATTGGATGTGCTATCCTTTGGGGGGCTACGACCTACCTTGCTGTCCTTCGTGTGTGCGGTGTGTGCGATTGAATTTAATTATACAACAAATTACATAATATATATATATATAGATAAAAAATTTATTATTACTTTTTTATATCTTTCAATTTTCAGAAATATTTTATATTTTTTTTTTATTATTTCATTAGGATGAATAAGCCTCTATGCGTTAACAATACAACCAGATTTTGGAATATTGTCTTCTATTATCATTTTTAAATTTCATTTCAATCCACTATCCATTTTTTCAGATGAATTCAGAATCATCCTTCATATATGGGATATTTTTTGAAATATTTTAGTCAGAAATGATGACCATCCCCAAGTCACAAATCAAATGTGAAGTTCCCCCTATGCCCAATCCATAAAATGATGTCATTGGGACAATACTACATGATGATATAGCCTTTATTATTTTTCCCCATTCAAATGCCTACTTACTAACACCCTTCAATACCCTATTAAAAGTTCATGATTCAAATGATATGGTCCATTGATCCTTCCTTCATGGTGATGTCTATTATCAAATCATTGACATTCCTAGTTCTTTGTAAATTTTCCTTTTTTCCATTATTATATATCATACATATCTTGTTTAATATATTATAATTTTATTAAAAAAATTTATTAATATTAATAGAATGTTTTTATAGGTCAAAAAACCCATTGGTTAAATTTATGAGGTGGACATCATTGGGAATCACATATTGGAAATGTGGGTTGAATTCCCATAGCTTATCCCTATTAAAAGGATCCTTAGAAATAGGTATTTTCAATTAAAAACATATATTTTCATAAATGACACTATAGTGTTTTAAAAAGTATATTTTTCATAATTTCTTTTGTTATATATATATATATATATATATACTTATTATGAAATAAAATAAAATAATATAAATTATAAAAATGACTAATAGTGTGATCAGTCATAGTAGTTATAATTTTTCACAAACATTGAATGGGTGCCCCTTATCAAGAGTTGTATCATTTTTATTGAACAAAGGTTTTCATTAACAAATATGTTGAGAATAAATTGGTTCATTTCACACCAATTATAATCTAAAATTAATTGATGATAAGATCACTTATGAGTTATTTTTTACTCAAATCCATTTAATTATTAAGATAATTTTCCTACATCAGTGTACTGGGGTAGTCAGATATTAGGGTTTTATTCTCCAAAAATCATGGTGAAATCCTCAAGTGAAATTTTCATTGACAACCCTAAACTATTAAAGTGGTGGTGGTTTAAACAATTTTTTAATGTGAATTAAATACATCCAGATTCTATATATCTTCTCATTCTACCTACCTATATTCCAATAATCAAAAGGGATTGAACAAAGGAAAAACCAATCATATGGAATCTGAATCCCATAGTGTGATGAACCAATACATGGTAAAACATGGAAATTTTGATGGAATAAATTTCTCTCAGTGTAAGTATATGATAATTTCTCCTCATATGGTGTTTAAGAGTTTTTACATTCTTGAATCAAATCATCCTCCCATTCCAAATGAGCCTACTTGATGTCCTAATGGAACACCCATTGATGTGACTCAAGTCAATAATATTTGGGAAATGTTGGAGAATCATGCAGTTAATATTGTTTTTTGTTGAGGATATTATCTCAACATAATACAAAATCATCTTTATGAATATTTATGTGAAATAAAGATCACCTTAGAGGTACATTAATCACTCTAGTTTATGTAGAAGTACAATAAAGAATGTACCAATTAATATCTCTTTTAAAAGTATCTAAACTACTAGATTATTGATAAAATTACAGATTTTGAGAAGGTTCTTGATCATTAAGATATAGAAAGTAAACATGATTCACATGATATTAATATTTCAGAAATGTTTTATGTTGGTGAAATTATTTCTATATTTCCACCTATGTAGAGTGATTTTGGAAAATCGCTTATTAAAATGTTTGAGGATATTTCCTTAAAACAATTGAAAATGATTCTTTACATTGAATAAGAACCCATATAGAGTTCCATGGGTATGGATTCTCAATTTGATATCAAGATTAATATTATTGAGAAAAATTCACATCAAAAATCATCCTTTAATGCAGAAATTAAATATCAAGAATTTAATAAAAAAGTCAATTCTTCCAAAAAGATAGGAGAAAAATCTTTCTTTGGAAAACTATGGAATTTTCAAGGTAATTTCTCTAACAAAAGAATATTGATAAACCCGCTAAAAATTCAAAACAAAGAGATTACATTCATAATGATATTTGAAGTAAATATGACTTCCAAGAATATGTGATGGTAGCTTGATTCTACGGAAACATTACCCATGTGAAATAATTGTTCTATGTTCAAAATATTTGGTAGTTATATTATCATGATGAAAGTACAACATGAAAACAAGTGATGAATAAATGTCAATAGAGTAATATGTTTAGAGAAAGTCTTTTCTTCTTGGAAGAAGTTTACTTTTCTTAATTTGTTGTATGTACCCGAAATTCGAATGAATTATTTAGATGTTCTTTATAAGAAGGGATTTCAGGTTTCATTTAATTTGGATAGGTTATATTGTTGAAGGGTGTAATGTATTTGGGGAAAATGTGTCAAACAGATGTTATGTATCAACTGTCCATTAAAAAAATGATTAAATATTTTCCTTACATAAATGAGTACTATAATTTTTTTATTATTTTTTATCATATGTTGGTAATAATTCATTAAATTAATAAATAAGATAAACATAATTAAAATTTGAAATTAATTTAAAAATAGAAAACCTTGTGTAGAATTTAAAATAGATAATTCTCCTTTTCATAGTTTTGAAATAAATTATTATATATTATTATTAGTAAATTTTGATATTTTTGAATTAAATGGTTTATTGAATCATGGAGGAAAAAGTTATTTTATTAATTTTTTTGATGAATGCTATAGATATTTACATATATATCATATTTAAAAAAAATAATGAAGCCTTTTATATGTTTATAATGTATTATGAATAAGTTAAAAACAAATTAAACTAAATATTAAAGTATAATTCTCAGATAGAGGAGTTGAAAACATTATGAAAATGTTAAATGAGTTCTGTGAAGAAAATGATATAATTCATCAATGTAATGTTCTATAAACACCTCCAAAATTAGAATAGTTGATAAGACAATTTATACATTAGTGAAATTGGTAAATTACATGATAAATATAAAAAATATACAATTAAAATTATTTGCGGATGTTTTATTTGATGCATTTCAAATTCATAATTTGATTCCCAATATGATCACTACGTTACCCATTTTGAAATTTGGAGAGGTATAATATCTAATATATATTATTTAAGCGTATGGGGTGTTTAGCTCCCTATATAATCCATGATCTGAAATGAACTAATATTGTTCCTAGATAAAATAAAAGTGTTTTTGTTAGATGTGTATAAAATAGAAATGCATATAGAATTTTGGATTTTTGAGCTAATATTTTTATCGAATCAAGATATGTAGAGTTTTTGAAAAATATGTTTTATAATGATGGTGTGGAAGAAGATATTACTCACACCAATATCTCATGTACTCGACATATTTCAAATATAATATTATAGAATAATAATTATTCTCAAGTTGTATGTAAATGGAGTATAACAATTAGGTTGGAAAACATCTACATCCATATTTTATTTCTCATTATTACATCATTTTTCCGGTTGAGGGAGACTATAATTATTGTTTTCTTAATTCATTTGAAGTAGTTTTGACAATGGCAGATGAAATAAAGACATATAGAATAGATATGACATCAAGATATTTTTCATTATGGGATGATGAAGTTAATGAGGAAATGGATTCCATTATAGGGAATAATACTTCAGTAATTACTGATTATCCAAGAGTTTCAAGACCTATTGGTTGTAAATGGGGTTTTTGTAAAATGTATGACTCCAACTGTTACATCTATTCTTTTAAATCTAGATTTGTTTACAATGGATATATAAAAACAATGTATTGATTGTTTTGATACTCATTTGCCTATAGATCTGATTACATAAATAAGGATATTATTTTACATATATTTGATTATTAAACTGTATGTACATATAATGAATGATTAAAATTATTTTTACATGAATAATTAAATGTATATATTTAAATTGAGCAACCAGAATTGTTTGTTTTACTTGGTAATTAGAACAAATAATGTAAACTAATTAAATGATTTCTAGGTTCTAAAATGGGCTCAGAAGTAATTTCATTAGAAATTTGTTAATCTTATTTTAACTCTTCCATTTACTAAAAACATTCAGTTAAATGGTTTTATTAGATGTTTATAGAATATAGTGGAGTTATTGTGTTTCTATATATAGATTATATGTTAAATTTTGGAACCAATGTGTTTTATATAATGGAGACAAAGAATTATTTATCTTTTATATTTAAAATGGAGGATCTTTGAATAGTTTATATTGTTATATATACTACAGATATAAAAAATTTTGGGTTTATTCTTTAATTAATTATCAATACATAGAAAAATGTAAAATAAATTTTATCACCTTTGTTTCTTGTATGAAAATACTAAATTGGATTCTACTGTTATTAATTTTATATATATGGGTAGAGCTGTAGAAAAACATGATTATGCAAGTGAAATTGGTCATTATTTTATAAAATGCATTGTAATAGTTTTGATTTTTCATTTACAGTATATAGAATGAGTAAGAATACTAGTAATCCTTGTGTGGATCATTGTATATGTAAAACGATAGTAGTTGGATACCTAAGGAATACCGATTATTTAAGTATATACTATAATGATTTTCTAACTTTGTTAAGAAGAGATCGATGCTAGTTGGATAACTAGTATTGGTGATAAACAATCCATATATGGTTTTTTGTTTACTCTTAGAGGTTGTTCTATTTCATGGGAGATAAAGAAGCAAATATTAATTTCACATTCGATTATGCAGTTAATGTTTATCGTCTTAGTTGAAAGTGTAAAAGAAGATAAATGGATTACAAATTATTTATTGGAATTCATATTAAATCCTAGTCTGATACCTCCTATCATAATCAATTGTGAATGTGAAGAGACATTATTAAGGTCATATAGTTTCATGTATAATGGAATGTTTATAAATATAAGTTTTAGAAATGATTATGTGAGACAGTTGTTATAGGATGATACCATTACAATTATGTTTGTGAGATCATGTAAAAACACTACAGATTCTTTTAAAAATCTATTTTGAGAGAGATCATTCATGAAACTATTAATGTGATGAGGTTAAAGACCATAAAATAAATCATTTCAGTAATGGAAACCAAACACTTTTTTTAGGTACAGACTAATAAATGTGATTTATTGGTAAAAACATGTTATCAAGATGATATTTGGAATTTAAAATTATATGCCCAACTAAATGGTTCCAATATCATTTGTTATGACAATAGGTTGAGTTATAAAATTTTAAAAACATATTAAGACTTGATGATCTCTGTTTTCTAAAAATGGAATCAAACTATAATATTTATCCTATGTTAACATATTAGATGTTCGACTTCTTACTGGAGTTAATGGGTTTATTCCTTAGAGAGTTCATGGAAGGTTTGAAGTCTATAACCATAATAGTACTATAAAATGAGATGTTGGAAGATGTTTTATTATATGTATGATAGTAATATATTATCATAATTATTAGTATGTTTAATGTTTCGATTACATGTAAATATAATAATACAATGAAATACTTATACTATGTAAATTTTTAAATTTAAGGATACGTTTATTATGTATAATGACTCACTTTTGGTCTGGAGAATTAATATTCATGGCTAAAATTAGCTGATTGTTATAAATTTAATCAAAATATTTATTAAATTTAATAGAGTGTTTTCATATTCCAAAAAATACATTGTTTGTAATAATGAGGTGGAGAACAATCAAAATCCATCATTGGAAATTTTGTAAGAATTATAATATTTCTTACCTTATAAATAGAACATTGAGAATTTATATTATCAATAAAAAACATTTTTTCCGAAATTTGATTGAAGTTTATAAAGAAATATATATTTGGTAAATTTATTTTTATAAATATAATATATATATATAATAAAAATAAAATAAAATCCATTATTATTAAAAAATAATAAAACTGTGATTCATCATAATAGTATGATTTTAATTTTTTTAAAATTATAATAGGTACCCATCATTAATATTTGTCTCATTTTAGCCGAAATAAGCTGTTATTTTACTAAAATGGTGAGATCAAACCCGTAAAATTAACACCGATTATATTTATTAATAAGAGATGTCTATATCTCTTATTAGATAATTTTTCCTTCAATCAAAGAAATTGTTATTTTTCCAACATCACTATATGGGGGTAATTAGAGATTGGTGTTTGATTTTCCCAAATCAGGGTGGAATCATGAAAGAAATATTCACTGAGAACCACAATCCATTAAACTGGTTATGGATCAAACTCGTCTACTCGGTGAATTAAATCAACGAACCAAGATTCAATTATTCTTTTCTTTCTGGATACCTATTTTTCAATCGAACCATCTTAGCTGAGTGTGTGTTTCATGTGATGAAATCCCACCCCAATGGACACCTATATACTATAATACATCGATTTTAACTTAATTATATGTTATCAGTTCAATTTTTTTTTGTAAACACTCTCGAATCTCGGTCAATTTTGTCAACATCCAAAAATAGTGACAAAATTGCCCTTTGTTTTCTCATTAAAACTATGATTGATAAAGGGATTCCTTTTCAAGGATAGTTTTTACTGATGAAAAAAAAAATTCCTTTTAAATTATAATTTTTAATGCTAATTAAATGGTTGGGAGTTTAGGTACTAATAAATGGTGTTTCTTTATATGCCCTATTTTTAAGAGTACTTTATTTATCAAGACATTAATTTCATTTATCAGCATTAAAAAAAGTGATAAGAAAACATTGATTTATAACTAGTGCTATGATAAAAATTCAACATCAGGTGCACACTAGCCACCATTTCCCGCACTAACACTCCTCTCGCCCACACCGTTATCAGCACCCTAATATCAACCTATCCACCTTTATCATCCCTAGAACAACCATTGTTTATCCACCTATTCACACCATTGCATTGAATGAAACCCAAGACCTCACCTGAATGCATAATCCCTTACAACTACTCTATATTTATTTCTTCTATATTTTATGATATATCAGTTTATATATATGTAAACACACACACACACATACACTACTTTTTCACATAATATATGTATTCATAAATATATATACATATATATATATAATTAATTTTAATTAAATTTATAAAAAATCTCCATGTTTGTGCCTATATATATATATATTAATATTGATTGACATATATTAAAATGTAAAGATAAATATATATTTGTTGGTTAATACAAACACATATTTTTTAAAAACAAGTGTATATACATATTCATACATTTATCATTTTAAATACAATTTTTAATAATTATTTTCATATGAATTATAATAATAAAAATATTTTCTAAAAGTAAATATATTTATATATTTATATGTGAATTTAATATTTTAAATGTAGATATATAAAAATATGTATATATTTAATTAAAAATTACACTACAATATGAAAAACAATAAAATTTCAGAAGAATAATTTCTATATGAAATTATGAACAAAAAATAAGATCAATATCCACTGAAAAACACAATAATAAATTTTTAAATGAAGTTGAAATCCCAAAAATACTAAATAATTTGGGTATACCATCATATAACACATTTGTGGGGCCTTTCAGAAATTTTTTTAACACAACCTGAACCAATATGGCCCCTTGAATAGTGGTAAGATGAGAATGGATCCCCAAAACCAAGTCTAATAGGTCAGGGGGTATTGATTAGCACTGAGTAGGCATAACCCATACATGTGAAGCCTTATCCTTATGTGCCTACACACACATCCTTATACACCACTATAAAGAGAAAATATAAAATAATCATATAGTAAATGATTGAATTAAAATTATTACGCATCATAATACAACATTAAGTACAAAATATAAAAAATAAAAATTATACGTTCAATAAAACTATAAAAAATCCAATTTTCTGACTATAAGGGGGAAGCTACCTAAAACCAAATCTTAGAGCCATCCACAGTCTATCTTGAACAACTAAGCTTGACATATTCTTGGTCCTCCAATAACATCATTGAAAGGCCCGTCGTCTGCATAAGATATGACATATGTATGAAGATCCCATGATGGGGTGAGTATATGAATGCCCAACATTTCACCATGAAATCTCCTACACAATGCATTATTGAGAGTCGACTCTAATTCATAATGCCAATATAATATAAATGATAACACAATTATGGTCAAAGGTAGACACCAACTATAATTGTAAGGTCATGTCCTCTCTTCAATCATATGATTTTAATAGACCAAACTTAATATCTACCTATGATAATAGACACCTTGGGTATCACTATACTGATGACAATTGTATGAGATGAAATAGTCATTTTCTACTTCCATGAAGAAGAACCATGTAAACTATATCATCTTATTTGAGACTCTGAAATGAATAGACAACAACTTAATCATAGTTAATAAATTTCGGTACACAGATATGGGGTCACACCTATTTTAAATGAGTTACACTTGACCCTAATTGGTTTAACATGCAAGATTGGAAATTAAATTCCATGGTAAATAGGTCACATGATACACAAACACTATACAGGGAGAGATAAGGAATGAGGATCTATTACTATAACTCACACAGGGAAACCTTATTGAGTTTTCCAAGGGGATCTCACATTCAATTCATTTTACTTGATAACACAATGAACCCTCAGGAGGCTGATTGAGAAAATTCAATTTAGAACAACAAGTGGAGGAAACACATTTACCCATATATGGTTTGAGGGAACTCAATGATGCACATAAAAAAACTATATTAAGAAGAATGAGGGATAAAATTTTCAATTGAATATGCACATCTTGTGTCCCATATGGTACACAGTGGGTTAGTTTGGGTCTGGAACTACCAATGTCGGGTCATCTCAAACGACATGTACTTTATCTAGATTTATTCCATGTTCTCTTAAGATACATACAGTGCATATTTTGGTTCGTGAGTCAGTGTTTTTTAACTAAATTAAATATTGAATATTTTGTATTACACGAGGTGAACCCTATTTCATGACATGTTGGGGGAAGGCCGACACCTGGATTGTGCCATGTTCCCTAGTTAGTGTACCTTCTTAAGTACACAGTGTATATCCCACCACACATGGTGTGTATGGTCACATGGCCTCATGATCATGTACTCTCTATACATAATGATCTATCTTCAAAATTGTCACATTCTTTTTCAACCCACCACATGGTGTGTTCTCTAACATAGCCTCATGGAGTTGTTCTCCTTATAAACATTAATATGGAGAGATAAGGGTCACACGACGTGTGGGTGATACACAAAAGTTGTGTTGTATAATTGAACACATGCAACATAGTTTCCACACATAGCTGTCCACACATTGTATGTTCCTCTGAACTAAATTGTTAAAAATTTCACAGAAATTATATTTTTTTGATAGGTTATTACCCATGTGACACCACCTCCTTTAGATCCTCCAAAAAACACAATTGTAACTTCCATAACGCAGTTTTCCAATATAAATAGCAAGGCAGATGTTAGATCCCGACCATTATCCACCAAAAAAATCTATCTCCAAAACCATATGATTCTTTTTCATAGTCCAACTCATATAAACCCCACCATTCATGAGAAAACTAGATAACAATGTTCATTAGTTTCTGGATTCTTTCAAAATGTACCTCAGAATCACTTATCATCATTCCTCCATATAGATATTATAAATCTGACTCACATGCCCACATTCACCGAAAACATAATTATATTTTAATCCACTCCAATATTCCTCTATCTCTTCTCCAATACCCAAAACTGAACCCACGACCATGGTTCGTTAGGAATAATATGAAATTCTCAACTATCATACCACATGGGGATTTTTGAATCTTCTTCTAAAAAATATTCCATTTATGAAAACAGAATAATGGGGGGTGAAGAAAAATAAGATAGTGTGAGCAGTCATTGATGACAGTGTTTTTTTGGACATAATTATCAGAATGTGACAAACTAGGTGGAACTAAAAATAATCAACTCAATGGGGAATCAAAACCAATTTCGTAGATCCCGGAAGAGAAATGTGTTTTAAAAAAACTAATGAAGAACGATCCATGATATAATTTATAAATAATGAACTCATTTTCTTCATAAAAAATTATTGGTGTGGAACTAAAAAATGAAACACCCTACCTTTGTTTGGATTGATCACTAATGAATAATTTTTATACTCTATTTTCTTTGTCATGATTTGAGAACACTATTAATTATTATTATCCATGTGAGGAATTGTTCCTCGATACATGATTTCATGACCATACGCCAATGCACTTTTCACCGGAGTCATCTAGAAATATTCACTTAATCATATAGGGTTATACAGATAACCGTAGGGGTACACAATAGTGGAGATTAAATATAATATTTGTCATGGTTTTTAAAACAAATAAAAAATAAATAATTAAATAATTTGAATTCATTTAATCTTCACAAAAAACACTTTTAAGATTCATCCATCTCCAAAATGAATATTGTTTGACTAAGTGTAAAACACATAATACTGATAATCCCCATGTGGAATGATGGTGGAGTGGTAACTATTATAAGAAATCACATCCAATGGTATATGATCCACACCGCCATGGAAAAAATAACATGATAATAAAAAGAATATTATCATGAAACAAAATGGTCCCCTTTTTTATCCATCTATATATGGAGTTGAATAACCATTATAAATTTTATTCAAGTTTCAAAGGCCTCATATATTGCATCTATAATCAGGACAAGAAGTGTGCATCAATGTCTGAAATCACCATCGAGGGAATTTCAGGAAGCACGACTAACTCCTTCATGCACATGTATCCAAAACACTCAATTGGATGATTTTTTTAGTTATCCTAGGATAAAATATGTTGTTTTGTGAGATTTAGAAGTAACTTTTCCATTGGTGAGGCATAAAAAGGTAAACTCAATAAAAAATATTCCACATCCATAGCCACCTGACCCAATGCTAAAGAATCGAAATACATACTCACCTATACCTAATGTAATTATTATAGAAAGTATGAAAACTATTCAATGTATCCTCTTATATTGTGATTGGTTTAATCTCATTCCTATAAACAAGGATCAAATATGCCATACCATCATAAAATCCATCAAGAACATGTCAAGTGGGAATCTGGTCACACAAAATCTCAAAACTGAAATCCCCAAAATGTGTTTCATTGACATAATGAATAAGGATAAGGGAAATAACCATAGAATGGAGGTATGATAAAAATCATCATCCGTAAAGGAAAATTATAAAGGGCCAAAATTCATAAAAACATTCTCAACAATAGTGAAAAAAACCATTTTGTGAGCATCTGTTACCACATACAATCTCTAGAGTTACTCCAAAGATAGTATTACCTCAATGATGGTTGGTTACACTATTAATCCATCTTATGAGAGTGAATGTCTCAATATGTAGAATTATTGAAATTATAAATTAAAATTTTAGAGCTTCCAAAAAATTCAACGCTCATGAAGTATGTGCAGTACCGTCCTCAGATGTTTCTAGCGCCCCACTATAGACACAGACTATAAGAGGGTTTTATCTATGAATACAATCATGAATTGTTATAGTAAGGGTTGAAAGAACTATATTATGTGTCCCATGAACTCTTCTAGGTCATTTTCCATGTTGAAATTTATAACCATGGACTAAATGTAAATATAGAATATCTAGATTTCTAGATTTAAAATATTCTCCTCTCAATCATAGAGCTAGTGATAACTTGTCAGGAGGTAAAATTGTGACATCCATTACAACTCTAACCAATGGTCTATAAATTCATCAATTATCCTGGGTATAAACTCCATCCTGAAGAGCACCTAGTTTAGTCATCTTCAATCCATTCCTAACATCATGCTCACATCCTCCTTCTTGTTGAACACAATAGGGATACCCAAGGGAACACACATGGTTTATCAAAACCCATCCTCTATAGATCCTTGAGATGGACCTTAAACCCTATCAACTAACCGGGGTAATCAGATATGTGGATAAAGATATCAGGGAATCCCTATGTGAATGTCTATACAGAAGCCAATTTTTGATGAGGAGGTATGCCCAATACATTCTCCGGGAGGATTTCCTCATACTCATCCAACCCTGTAGGCAGTTGAATGACTGTATCATATTCTATTCCAAGGTTCATAGTAGGAAAGAATAACGAAATTTATTGTATTTCCCAACATATTCTCTCATCATACTCTTCATGGGATTATTTCTCATACAAGATGAAAAACATCATCTAATGAAATTGAATACACTAAAATACTCACTCGTAATAATCAATGTGGGATCAGATAGTTGGAAACCAATCCATACCAATGAACGAATTATAGGTACTCAATGCCATTATAGAAGGATTCCATGTGAGACTCTCTCCCCTATTGGAGTTACATCACAGTATTATGATAAGTGTATTAAAACCAAACATCCTCTACAAGAGCCTATAAAAACATTGGTTGATCTAAAATTCCCCACAAGAATATCTAGATCTAAAAAATGGAATGTCTGTTGGAAAAAAGTCTTGAAAATATGTTACAAATTATCTTCTAGACTATAGAATAAACATTTCCTACCACAAAACACAACTAGATCCTCCATTTTATAATCCCCTACTACTTGAAACCATATTTCCTTATTCTGACATATTATCCACATCCATGTCTCACTCTAATGATTTTTTTTAATAAAATGATCTTAAATATAATATCCAAATAAACTCATCACCACAACATAACACTATTCACATAGGGTGTCACTGACTATCACACATATTTTTGAACAGTCTCAAAAGAGAATGTGTCTCTGTGGGAAATTTTCCCACTTCATTGCATTCCAAAATCCAAATCAAACATAACATAAATATGGCTCTAAAAATTCCATATTTTACCATAGAAAATTTTCAATTCCATGAACACAATCAATAAGGTGACTAACTTGTAAAAACACTGGCACCACACACTCAATCTAGTCCTATACCATCCGGGAAGGGTGGTCTAAATCACCATGAAACATTGGAAGTCACATTCTCTGAAACATTTGATGTGTACTCAGCATAGGTGCATAATCATATTGTACCATTCGAACAATTAATTATCATAATAATGGGGGCATCAACTTGATCCTTAGAATAATATAAAAAATGTTGCTCAATGTGTGGAGACATCACTTGTTATCCCCAAGAATAACCACCTCTTACCTAAGTCCCTAAACCAATGCCTAATCACTAAGTGAATAATTATCTTGATCCTAAAACATAATCCTATATGGATGTCAACATGGATTCACCTAGTAATAGAAAAGATGCACCACAGTTAAAAGAGCATATCTAGAAATCTGAATAGAGAGGGAAATGGAAAACCCAAGCCATTCCTATGTGATTCACGTACAAATTTTTTCCATTCCCCATAATCTAACCTGTCCCAAGTCAACAAATAGGTTATTAGTGTCCTAGTGAAGGGATAAAAAAACCAGCATACCATAAATAGGTTCAATAGCTTGATAGATGAACTAGAGACACTTAAACATTGTTTCCTAACTACCAACAAAACCTGATATCGAGACTACCTTTTACCATTGATTCTAAGATGAACTGCTCTAATACCACTCTTTCATGACTCGATCCACCAATGCCTACATGGAAAATGGTAAGATGAGAATGAAAACATACTATATCTTCCAATAGAATATGAGATGTAAAATAATTAAATGTAGTCATAACACACACATGGGAGGATCTATACTAAAGTACATTTTTTACAAAAATATTTAATTATTAAAGTGTAGTGAAGAAATATAAAATACTTTAAATGAATGCATAAAAACAACACCACATTAATGTACATACAAATGTATAGAAAAAAGGTACAAATAAAATCCCACAAAAACTGAAAAAGAACATAACTTTTAAAAAATATGGGAGTTTCTTCCCAAAAGAAAAACTTTCAACCGTCTATGGTATATCCTGCACAACTATGGTCCACCTACATCCAAACCTACGTGAACCCCATATAATACCCTATTTTCTATTTAAGGATTGAAATGTGTGGGAAAATCCCATTCAATGATGAGTATAAAAAACCAGTAGGACAACCAGAAATCACCAAACAAAAAGAATCAAAGAGATTGAACCACAAATCAAAAAGGTAATGGAATAACAAATATAACCTTGATATTTGAAAAGGTTTACAAAATGTATCGTGGTAGGGTCACATAGTCAAATTGAAACTAGGATTATATTAGAGGCCAAATGTAACATTATTCTAAGAGAATTCACTCTTTGGTTCATTATATAATTATGAAACTGATTTCAATGATTAAGAACCATGGAAACTGAGAGGGATCATCCAAGATACTCACATGATTAGACAGTAACTTAGTGAATGAAAAATAAAATGTGTATAAATTTATAGAGGATCACAACCAAGGATTCTGGGTGACACCTAACAATAAATGGTTTAACATTATAGGAAGGGGATCAAACAACCTAGCATGTAGGTCCCTTGATACCTAAACCATTTCTGGTGAGAGAGATGGGAATAGGGAAAAATCTATATTGCATCACAGAAGGAAACCTTCTCTAGTCTACCAAGATGATTTATGTTGAATCCTTAGGACTACATTCCATAATAAACCCTTATAAATAGTGAATGAGAAAAAAACTATAAAATAAAAGTGGATGGAACACACCAATACTAATAAGGTTCTAGGGAACTAAACTATTCTTATACCATAGCATGAAAAAGATGAAAAATTCTCCATATTTCCCTTAAATAACACACAATTTTTCCAATGGGATACACAACATGTCTCTTGAATTTTGGAACTACCCTTTTTCCTTCATTCTAAATCATCATGTAAATTATCTAGATACTCGATGTGTTTTATTAATATTCATGACATGCTGAGTTATATACATAACTCATTTCATGATGCCTTATCGAGAAAATGAAAATTCCAAAGTACATGGTGGCGTACTCCGTTATATAGTGTGTTTTTTCTTGGACAACACTTCACATGTACCGCCTGACCTATCCACTGTATATTTAAACACACAGGATTTTCATCCATTATAGTTAATGATTTTATTGGTACATTGAATCCTTTTAATGTACTCTATCTATGTGTCGATCAGTCTTTTAATGGGTTACACATCATATGGGCCGAGAAAATAGCATGTTGGGTTACATGGCCTCCTAAGTATGTACTCCATTTAAAGGCCAAGTTATTCACCTATGGGTAACACAATATGTGAGTTAATAAAATAATTTGTGTTATTTAACTGAATGTGTAAACCATAGATATCGCACATATGGTTCCACATGATGCGTTTTCCATTTAATTAAATGATGTATAGTTAAGAATTTTAAAAAAATGCAATGTTTTTATATGTATTTACACGTGCACTTCCAAACCCATGGGATACATTGAAAAATGTGTCTATAACTCCCATGACATAGTTGAATAACATAAAAAACCAGTTGGGATTATGACCCCATCCTTTCATCATAGAAAGAACCACCACCTCTATATCTGAAGCATCAGTATGGTCCAACTCATGGAAGATACACTATTCATGAAAACTATTGTTCACCATCACCATTGGTTACTATATTACGACAACCCATTATGAGGAATTTCAAATCATATTTCTGCCAAATGGATATTCCCAATTCATATCATAGATCCATTGTCACCCAAAGCATCATTAGATTCTCGTCTTCCCCACTAGGCCTCCATCACATCTACAAAAATGAAAACCGAACATGTGACCACACATTATATCACCAAATAATGAATACACAATTGTTAGTCCTCCAAAGTATGTTGAATACATCAGCCAAAAAATCCATTGAATAAAATAAAAGAATCGATGGAGAAAGGAATATAACACAATGTCATCTTCGATCAATTACCATATTCATTTGGACATCATCACTGGAATCCATGAAATGTGGTTGAATTATCAAATCATCCTTTCCAAAGGAAATAAAACTAAAATTCATTGATCAAATAAGTTAATGTAGGCATTGGAAAAACCTACAAATAATGATCCATGAATTAATTTAAAATGATTTAATTTATATTCACCTCAAACTATAAATGGATATTAAAAATCAAAATAAAATGCCCTACATTGGGTTTGATAAATTATAAAAGAAGAACATTTCTAAATTATTTTTATTCCTGATATATTAGAAATCCATCAATGATGATGATCCTTAAGAAACATTGATTATTGATCCAAAATCATGATTGAATCCGCTAACTTGTTTTCCACTAGTCTCATCCCTCTCCATCTCATCAATCCTATAGGGTTACCGGGATATCCCTTGGGATTTCACTGTATAACGGGTTAAATGGTGGATCCATTTGGGTCTGGGAAATAAATGGAAATTAAATTATTTACTTGACTTAATTCATTTAATCCATCAATGATGGATCTCTAACGATGTTTCTGATGTCGGCATGACTTATGTCATTACTAGGGTAAAATAATCAATCTAGATTTAACAACAGTCGTGATTTTCCTATTTCATGATCCAATAAATAATTTTTTAATTAATTTATAAAATATGCATTTAGTAGAAATATTATACTTATTATTTAAATGTATGAACACCGAAGCATCGTGGGCCCTAGAATCCCATGATAAATCTATGCCTCACTAAAAAAAATCTTATCTGAAATATTCTAAAGTGTAAATAAAAAATTCATATCCAAAACTTTTTTAACTCTAATAAATAAAAACTATGCTCACCCATTCAGTGTAGATCTCTTCACTAGATTAAATTTGATTTATGGTAGATCCTAAGAAAACACCTGAATAACATATAATGGTTGATTCATGTTAATGTTTAATTGTCAAAATAATCAAAATCGATTAATTATTTTATTAAATTTTTTCTATCACAAAAAACTGTGAAATGTATATTAAATCATATCTTATAATGTTTTTAATTAAAATTGTTTTTGAATATTTTATAAAACTATTTTCACTAAATATGCTATATATTAAGCTTAATTACATATTTAGTATTATATAAATCTTATATAAGTAATATTTTATTTATACATGTCAATATAAATATATTCATATGTAAAAATATTTTTAAAATATTATATCATTTTTTATGATGCACACTTTTTTCATTCCTAAAAAACACTAATAAAGATGAACTTTTTCAATGACAAAAAAGTTATCGTAAGGGGTTGTTTATGTCTGCCTTTTACAAGAACATATAAATGAACCCCCTTTATCAGCACATTTCTAGTGTTGATAACAGGTATCATGAATATTCATAATTTCTTAGTAGTTTTTTACGAAAATGTTGATTCTTAACCACCTAGAAATTGGATGATCAATATGATGTGAATAATAATAATATAATAATAATTCTAATATTGTAATTTTTTTAGATAATGGAGAAATAAAACTAAAACCAATACACACATTGGGTGGTTGAAACCAAATACCTACCCCCAACACCATATGGAACAACCACTAAGATGTACCCCTTGTGGAATAATAATAATAATAATAATCATCATCATCATCATCATCATCATCGTCGTCGTCGTCATAATCATCATCGACATCATCATCACGATTATTATTATGTTGATGTAATACCGCAAGGTTTAAAAAAATATATCAAATGCATAAAACATTGGTTCAAATAGATATTTTTAACAAGCCTTTAAACATAATTCTACTGCTTCTATGTTTTGAATTTCAAAAAATTATAATCTATAATTGTGTTTAGTAAGTTATTTGGAGTATGATGGAACCAACTTGTTTTTTGGTGAATAGTGACATTACATTATGAATAGTAGTATGACCCTAATGAATATAAAATTTCATTGTTATTTTATTTTTTATATATTTAAGATAATAAAGTATTGGTTAATTTTTCAATGTGATATAAAATGAGTTACAGAATTAAAATTGTAAATTTTTGAATTATGTGTGATTTTATTTAAAAATTAAATTAATAATATATAGAAATTGATTTTCTAAAAATGGAGATCATTTTTCAATTTTACACTTCAAAAAATGTGTTCGGTGAATTTTTGGGATTTTTCTGAAATTTTTGATTTTTCAATGAAGAGTGAAATACGTTAAAATACTATATATTCAAAATAGTGGCTAAAAATAATATTTTTGACATCCTAATTGATGTCAGTAAACTTTTTTTGAACTCACATCCCATTATTACAAATTTAGGTAACTTGAATTTAGACTATTCTGAGTCTTGAGAAGACAATAATATAATAATGATTAAAATAATGTTAAATACCTCCTCCACTCCACTATAAAAACCACCCCCATTCCCCTCTTCCTCCCACACCTCTCAAGCCTTTATCCTTAGTTATCTTCAACCCAATACTCCTCCCAAGACTCTTACAATCGTCCAAGATCTTCTAGTCTCTCCAAAATGCCAAAACCAATGGCGTTAAGAAGGATATCAAGGATAAGAAATCAAGAAGTAAACTTCCTATTTTGTTTTCTTTCATTTCATTCATTTTATGTTGTTATTTTTAGTTTAATTTTTATTATGTTACAATATTTCATTAAATATCCCCCGTTACTTACCTTATTATGTTGGAATTATTATAGACCCCCTTTCGTTAATCAAAATATTTTATGAAATTTGAAGCAATGCTACTAGGATGCCAAATTTTCATATGGGATTTCTCAACTTTTCTTTTATTTTGAGATTCCCTTAATTTCTTTTTGTTTCCTCACCTATCCATATACTATAATAATTAATGATATTTTATCATACATATTATTTATTTAAATATTTTCTTGCGATAATCACCATTAAATTTTTCTCCCCTCCAACTTATTCAAGAAATTAAAACACATTCCATGATTTTTCGGTTTATCGACATCGTGGACGATAAGATTTCAAATTATTTTACTTATTTTAACAGTAGTAATCGAGATATTTTTTTTGAAATATATTATAATGTATTTTTTATATCTTATATAATGTTATGGAATCATTTTGTACACATGTGATTAATTTATAATACAATACGAGTTCATTACGAATGTATAATCACAAAAATGACCTAAACAAATATCAATAATGTTTTAACTTATGAATCACCCTGATTTTAAAATAAGAAATGCAAAATTGAATAATTTATGGTTCTGGAAATTTTTAAATACCATTCCATTCCAATTCTGGATTTTCAATTCCAATCGTCTAGAATACTCATCACAAACCGATCATGGAAACAATGTAATGAACACACCCGACACTACCTAAATAAAAAAATATTACTAATAAATGTGTCTAATGATGTTGTAAAATGATCATATAAGGAATTATAAACATTAATATGTTTCATTAAGATATTAATAACACTCTCTTTACCATTATACCATTGGTTTAAACACATTTCATGTAAGAAGAACCTGAGGTCAGATAATTCTTAACCCAATAACCATTATTTGGGTTAACCCTCTTATTTATTCATTATGTGGTAATGATATTAATGCTATGATGATTTTTTTTATTTTTTTACACTATGTCTGTTTAAAGACTATACAAATATCCATTCCATTAAATTAATTCTAACTCAAATTATAATTTAATGGACTTTCCATTTAAAATCCTTTTAAAACACTCTTTAATAAATTTCAATAAGATGGTTTTATATATATTTATTTGTCATGAGTGGTTTCATAGGATTTCAAGATACATTATTACCATGATATGTTCCTTGGAAATTATTTATTTTGGTTTGAGCCCATTATAACTCAATATATGTTGGTTATATCCCATTAAAGATCCAGATATGACCCGTGAGCCCCATTACAACTCTCCACTATATTGGGTAGTCCAGAGATATAAGATTACCAAAATATTATTCCATGTGTAAGGGTTTAAATAATATTGATATAGTAAATATGTCCCTAGTAAACTACATTAGGTTTCTATGCATATTAGTTTTTATGATTATGGGTTTTATTGGTGTGTATGTTATCACTTAACTAACTCTTTCTTTCTTTATATCCCTTACTGAGTTTTATAATCATCCTAAGTTTTTAAAATGTTTTTCACAGGATATATTGATGGGTAAGAGATATAAGGGAGTCCTTATTTTTGATATGGAGTTTATTTTTAAAGAAACCATCTTTTAAGTTTTTATGTTTTATATTGGGAGAAAAATGGATATTGTTTTATTAGTATCTTCTTGTATTAAAGTGGTTTTACATGTCTGTAAGATATCATAGTTCTTTAAAAATATAAACCCGAAAACCTCCTCAATTTGTATTTATTTATGGTATTGTGTAATATTCTAGATTGAGTACTATTTTATGTTTGGGTTTTTATAGTTGGTATGAGAGACTGGTTTATATATTTTTAGTGGTTGGGTGATATTTAAACAACATCATAACTGATTTTAACTATATGGAAAGTATAATTGTTATATAATTTAAGGATTTCTGGGTTTCTTCATCTAAATTATGTCTGTACAGAATGGTTTTTCGTAGAAGAAACTGGGAAGATGAAGTAGGAAGGCACCAAGAGGCTGATGAATATATGAATCTACAACCCGAAATGGCTGGAATTGGAACCGAGATGTTTGTGACAACACCAGATTAGTTTACTCTAGTAATAAACAGGGTTGGTATCCATGCTAGAGAGGAACTGGATCTACCATGAAGAAAAATATCTTTTCTAGATAATTTTAAGAGGAAACATCTCCCAGCATTTAGTGGAACTCTAGATCAAGTGATAGCTGATGGATTGATCAATGCTCCAGAAAAGTTATTTTATGTCCTGGAATATAGGAACATAAAAAGGTAATACTATCCATTTATTATTTTATTGGTGAAGCCAATTAATGGCGGTATCTAGTTAAGAATACAAGAAAAAAAGATTTTCATTATAGTTTGATATGGGATTATTTTATAGGTCTTTTTCTAGAAAAATATTTTCCCTATACAGTTTGACTCAAAATGGAGAAAAATATCTGGGGGCTAAAGAAGAAAGATGATGATACTATGGAAACATATGTAGCCATTTTACATGATTTTCCAGGTACGTACCAGATTTTACATGGGATTTTGAAATTAAAATTAAAATATTTTACTTTGGTTTGAAATTTTATTTGAGAAGAATCTTGTCTTCATGATTGTTTAAAATCTTTGAGAAGCTTTTTCGTTGTGCTGAAAAATTTTATATAGAGTTTGCTAACAAATATGTGCCTCCTGATGATAATAATAATAAGTTTTCATGTAGGCAAGCAATGGGGAAGAACTCGTCAAAGAAGTCTACAGGTAAGAAAATGAATTTCCCATCATGTGAAAAGTGTGGTAAAAGGAATCCTAGCGAATGTCATCAAAATTTTAGGAAATTCTTCCTATGTGGAATTTTTGGAAACATGTATCGTGAGAAAAAGTAAAATGACATAAAAATTAATTAGAATTCAATGGTTAGATGTGTTAACTATAGGGAATTGGGTCATTTTGGTAATGATTCTCTAAAGCTAGTTTCTCAACTAGGGAATCAGCAAGATTGGAAGTAGAAGTGTTTGGTAAAATCATTTTCAACCACTTTAGTAGATGCTGATCTATCAAATGTGGTGGTATCGGGTACATTTCATGTTTTTCGATTTTCTCAATTGTGTTGTTCGGTTCATGTTCTACACATTCCTTTATTTCTGAGAAATTATCTGAACAATTGGGAATTCAACCTCATGAAATGAAACCATATCTCATAGAAAAAACACTAGGGGAAATATTTTTGCAATAAAATTATAAGAAACTACTTATCTTTTTCCGTGGAAATTTTTTACCTATAACCCTTGTAGTTTTTACTCTAATGGTGATTGATGTAATTAGGGGTACGTACTGGGATTCTTTTTATCATGCTAAGATAAAATACATGGAAAAGAAGTTTTTTTAGAGATAATTTCATTTTTTGTAAAATAATGAACCCATACCATTAGTAACTTATCAGAAAAATAAGAAACTAATAAAGAATATAAAATAAAATTTTCTGGCTCATATTTTATAAGAAAAGTAAACAATCTAGATTAAATATCTAATAGTTTTCAATAAATACCTAGATGTTTTTTCGAATAATATTATTGGTTTTATTCTTAATTGAGTGGTTGAGATTACTATTGAATTATTTCTTTATTGATAGATAATTTCGAAACCCCATTATTGAATTTCTCAAATTGAACATCTAGAATTAAAAAAGAGTTGCAGAAATTATTAGATAAAGGCTTCATCTGAACTAGAAATTCACCATGGGGTGCTCTTGTCTTTTTTGTTAATAAAAAATATGATTCAATGGTACTTTTCACTAATTATAAATCTTTGGAAAATATTTTTATTAAAAACAGGTATCCTTTGCCTCATGTCGATGGGTTTTTTATCAGCTCCAGGGAGCATAGTATTTTTTGATGGTTGACCGATGGTCGGGGTACCATATGTTGAAATTAATGGATGAAGACATTCTAAAGACTAGTTCTATACTTGATATAGTGATTATGAATTTTTAGTTATGCCTTTTGGATAAACTAAGGCACCAGCTGTATTCTTGGATCTTACGAGTAGAATATTTCATGAGTTCATGGATATGTTTTTGGTTATGTTTATTGTTGAAATTATTATATATTCTAGAAGTAAAGAGGGGTACGAAAATTATCTAAGGGTTATTTTGAATACATTAAATGAAAAGAAACTGTATGGAAACATAAAAAAGTGTTACTTTTGGTGGAGACCGATTTCTTTTCATGGGCACATTGAAAAGAAGATGGAATAATAGTTGATCCTTCATAAAAAAAGTGGTTGATGAATGAATAGGACCTAAAAATGATATAGATATTCATATTTTCCATGTATTAGTAGGTTATTACAGACAGTTTATTAAATACATTGTATGATTTCCAATCCCACAAACTAGGTTAACATTAAAAGGGTTTAAATTTGTTTAGATAGAAGAATGTGGCGTTTGTTTTTAAAAAATTACGAAATGATAGTGAATGTTCTAGTTTCGTCCTTGCCAACCCTAAATGGTGATTTTTTCATCTATAGTGTTGTTTTATTGAAGATAATTGTTTCTGTTCTAATGTAGAATGATCAGGAAATTTATTATGCATCAAGACAACAAAAATCTCATGAGTTAAATTATCCCAATTTTTTTTGGAATGGGCAGTTGTTGTTTTCTTCTTTGAAAATATAGATGCACCATTTATACATAGCCAAATGTAAAATATATAATGTCCCTAAAAGTAATAAGTATATATTCACATAGAAGAAATTAAATATTAGGTATAAAAGATGGATTGAACTGATAAATGATTATGATTTCACGATCAATTATCATCCATGAAAAGAAAACAATGTAGATGATTCCTTGAGTCCAAAAAATAATGCATCATTAACCATGTCACGTTTGGAACATGGTCCCTTGATTAATGATCTGATGAATTTTGGCATAGAAGTTGTTTGTTCAAGGAATACATTAATTATGTATCATGTTTCAATGTAGTTATCGTCATCAGGCAGAATTAAGCAAATAAAAAAGGAATAATTTGAGCTATAGAAAAAGTTAGAATTGGCTAAAATGGTTATGTTTTCAGAATTTAACGTTGATAAGGATTTTTTTTATGATTTGGAAAAGGTTGTGTGTTCATTGGGATTCCTTTATAAATAAATATTTTTGGTGTGAAGCTCATTCTTCTCCATTTTCAGTACATCCTGGAAGTATTAATATGTATAAAGTCCATAAAAAGTATTAAGGTGGGATGTAATGAAATGATATTTTCAAAACTTTACTCTGAAATGTTTGACAAGTCAATATGTTAAATAAGATTGGCAGTTAATGGAGGGGATTCTTCACCCTTTTCTAGTTTTAGATTGGAAATGTAGAATATATCCATGGACATTGTGGTTGGACTAACTAATACTGCTCTATGTAAAAAATTTGATTTGGGTTATTGTTTATCAGCTAACAAAATCTACACATTTCCTTTGTATTTGAGATAAAATGTAGTAGGAATAGCTTTCTCAACTGTACCTCAAAGTTATTGTTAGGCTACATGGAATTCCAAAATCCATTGTATTTGATCGGGATCCCATGTTCACTTATTACTTTGGAAAGGGGAATTAGAAGTCATTGGGTAGTGAATTGAATTTTAGTACAGCTTGTCATCCTCAATTAGATGGGTAGTTAGAATGAAAAATTAAAACATTAAAGGATAGGGTTCGAGCTTGTTCAAAAGACTACCAGGGAAGTTTCCATCATCATATTTCTTTAGTTGAGTTTTCTTATAATAACTATTTTCATTCTAGTATACATATTTCACATTTCGAGGCATTGTATTGGAAGCAGTGTCAACATTCTGCTTTTTTAGATGATGTTAGGGAATGAAAGTTAATGAGAACCGAATTAGTAGAGGAAGTGGCTAAGAAAGTGAATATAATCTAGCAGCACGTGAGAACATATTAGAGCACGAATAAAATTTATACAGATAATAGAAGGAAGGACTTCTCCTTCAATGTAGGTGACCCTGTTTTATTTAAAATCACTCCTTGGAAAAGATTGATGCATTTGGTAAGAAAGTAAAGTTAACTCCACGATTCATCAGTTTTTTTTAAATCTTGGAGAAAGTGGGCCAGTTTCATACCAATTAGTGTTGTATCTGAGTTTTTCTTATGTACATACCTTTTTCATGTTTTGGTGTTGGGAATGTATGTCCCAGATTCGTCACATGTCATGAGCCAAGAAGCAGTTGAGCTGGAAAAGAACTTTTCATATAAGGAGAAACCAGTGCAGATTCTTTATCGAAGGGGACATGTATAGTGGAATAAGGTAATCCACAAGGTAATGATTTTGTGGGGAAACCATAGGGTTAAAGAAGAAACATGGTAATATGAAAATGATATTAGTGAAAGTTATTGTCACTTGTTTAATGAGTAAATAAAATTGAGATGTTGAAATTTTAAAAGGTAGGGAAAATCTAACACCTCGAGGTTTTAAAAAAATAAATGAAATACATGAAACCTTTTTTATGTAGATATTTATAACTATCTTTTTAACATAATTTCGCTTCTTTTAGGTTTTGAATTTTGAAAAATGGCCATATAAAAATGTGTTCAGTATGTTATATAGAGTCTGATGGAACCAACTTTTTTTCTGAATAGTGAAATAGTCTTATGGATTGTAATATCAATATTAAAATGACCCTAATGAATTCTAAAGTTAATTATTTATTTATTTTTTATGGCTTTTAGATACTGAAATCTTGGTTAATTTTTCAATGTGATATAAAAGAAGTTATGGATTTAAAATTATTAATTATTGAATGAAGTATTATTTTATTTAAAAAATAAATTAATAATATTTATAAAATTATTTTAAACAAATGGATTTCTACATTAAAATATACACGTTGAGAAATTGTGAGGGTGAATTTTTGGGTTTTTTTTCTGAAATTCTTGAATTTTGAAAGAATAGTTAAATACAGCAAAATACAGTATATTCACAATATCTGTAAAATACACTATTTATGACATCATAAGTGATGTAAGGCCACTTGATTAGAAATCACATTCAATAATTACTATTTTTGGGTAACATTAATTAAAACGATTAATAATATTGGGAAAAATATTGTAAATATTATTAACATAATGTTAAAAATCACCTCTCCTCTAATATAAATTCCACCCTAATTCCCCTCTTCCTCCGACACCTCTAAAGACTTTATCCATAACTATGTTCTTCGAAATACTCCTCCCAAGACTCCTCCCACTTCCTATTGCAACTGGTAACACCAAAAGTAAAAACCCATTACCGTTAAGAAGGATATCAAGTGGAAGATATCAAGAGGTAATCATCCACTATTGTTTTCTTTCATTTCATTCATTTTAAGTCATTCGTTTTAATTTCCTCCAGATTATGTTAGGATATGTAATTACATACCCCCCTAAGACCCCATATTATGTATGAATTAATAGATACCCATTTTATCTCTTCAAAATATTTTATTAATTTGTATGGGACGCTTTTAGGCTACCAAATTTTCGGGAGAGATTTCTGAACTTTTCTTTTATTACAAGATTCCCTTATTTTCTTTTTCTTTACTCACATCCAGATATCCAGGAATAATGAATTCTACATTATCTAACATGTTCTAGATTTCATAATGTTTCTAGAATACTCACCATTACATTTCATCCCCACTCCCACTTATTCATGAAATTAATGCACCATCAGTAATGTGTCCATTTACCGACATCGTGGATGATGTGATTTCATTTTATTTTACATATATCAAGGCTTTTCATGAAACCATTTTTATAGTTTAACCATATTATAATTTATGTATTATATTTTATATAATGTTCTGAAATCATTTTTAATACAGTTGATTAATTAATTATTCCAAATGTGTTCATTGTCATCGAAGAATCCCCAAAAAGACGCAAACAAATATCAATAATGTTTTAAATAATGAATCTTCCTCATTTAAGAATTCAAAATGGTAAATAAGATAACTTATGGATATGGAAATATTTAAATACCATTCCATTCCAATTCTGATGTTTCATTTCCAATAGACATGAATTTCCATCATGAACAGATCATGGAAACCATGTGAAGAACGCACCAAGGACATTGTTAATAAAAAAATATTTCTAATAAATGTGTCAAATGATTTTGTAAAGTGATCATATAAGGTTTTATAAACATTAATATTTTTCATTAACATATTAATAACACTCTTTTAACCATTATAAATGTGGTTTAACCACTATTGAAGTAAGAAGAACATGAGTTAAGGGAATTCTCAACCTGATATCCATTCATTGGGCCAACCCTTTCATTTATTGATTTTGTGGAAACAATATTAATGTTTTGATGAATTTTTTTAATATTTTGTTTCAATATGTGTATTTACAGTGTATACACATAGCCATTCCATTATATTTATTCTCATTATAAATATATTTTAATGTACATTCCATTTAAAATCCATTTAAAACTCTGCTTACTAAATTACAATAGGATTGTTTTATATATATGTAAATTTCATGAGTGGTTTCATAGGATTTAAAGACACTTTATTACTATGATATGAATCTTGGAAATTATTTATATTGGTTTGATCCCATTACAGCTCAAGATACATTGGTTATATCCCATTATAGATCAAGATATAATGGGTGATCCCCATTATAGATCTCCATTTCATTGGGTATTCAAGAGATGGAAGTTGACCAAAATATTATTAAATTTGTAAGGGTTTATATAATTGTGATATGTTAAATATTTCCCAAGGAAACAACATGATGTTTCTAAGCATATGGTTTTTTATTATTATGGGTTTTACTGGTTTTTATGTTATCACATGACTAACTATTTATTTCATTATATCCCTTAATGAGTTTTACAATAATCCCATGTATTCATAAAAAAATAATAGGATATAAGTATGGGGAAGATAAAGAAGGTATTCGTGATGTCTGATATGGAGTGTTGTTAAATAAATCTTGTTTAGTGATTTAATGTTTTATATTTTGAAAAAAAATGGATATTGTTTTAGTAGTATCCTCTTGTATGAAATTGGTATGACATGATTGTATTATATCCTAATCCATTAATACTCTAAACCTGAAAAGATAATCAATTTTTATTAATGTGTATTATTGTATAAATTTAATGATTAAGTATCATTTTAAGGATATGTTCATTTAGTTGATGATGATATTTACGATGATGAATTTTGGAAATAAGAACTTGGGATTTGAAAAAATAAACCTATTACCCTGAGAAAATATATGATTAAAAATAAACATACACACAAACATAAATAAGAAAAGGTTAAAAAATGATTCATGGAGCAAAAAATTTCCTCAAAAAACACTGAATATCAATCTATGATTCATGACTCCATCTATTTTCAAATATAACTAATGAAATAAATTTCTTTGGTTACTTTTATTCCGAAATATATTACCCACATTCTATGGACTTAATATATCTCATGAAAAAACCTTATCAATATTGATATATGAATTGAAAAAATTTCTCCATAACTTCACAATGTTCATTGTCTACATTTTCTATCTAAAATTCCATAAATTAATGAAAAACCATCAAATTAGGCTTCTAAAAATCCCCAAAATTAGTTTCTATAACCATATATTTTCTGGTTATGATATAATTTTAATCATACTTATTCATTTATATATTATTTTTTCTCTATTAACATAAAAAAATATGTTACTTGTTTGGGGATGAAAATTGTTTCATCACCTCTTAAATTGATCCCAGGATTTATACCTAGACTTTTAAAAAATATAATTAATGTTTTATTGTATATAGATACTCATAATGAGTCTTATATTTAGCATATGTTATAAAGCCTCTTATTTTCTCTTGTGATTGAAAAAACAACTTTTTTGGTCAAAATTGAGAGTTCCTCCCTCCAACTATTTATATCAAATTTATTAAATTCAATTAAACTCGCTTCGTTTATAAATTCAATGCCACTATCCATGGTATTCCATGAAGAGTTGGTATTATTTGTTGTAGGAATGTAAAATCAATCTTAAACCATTAAATATTCTTCTTCAGTGATCCTACCCTAGTTTAGAACAAATTATTGATCATTTTAGGATGATTTTTGAGGCCACATCAATTGAAAACATCCCATATAATTTTATTTCTTATATTTTAATATTGATGTGCCTTTCTGTGTAGCTTTTTCCAATGTGATCCCTTGAAGGACCATATAATACCCTATTCTAATTGACCATTCTCAACCCCACATTTTTCTAATTATATATATAAAATCATAGGTGAAAACCCTGAATGATTTTCCATTATATCATTTATTAGAATTATTTATTTCTTGAATTTCTAGAATAGTAGGTCCAACATAAATATTCATCAAAATACATTCCTGATATATGGAGCACACTTATCCCTATAGATTTTAAATATCCAATGAAAGATGAAACATATTATCAGTAGTTAAACGTTTCATTTTCATAATTTTAAAATATGAACATAAACCTATAATTGAAAGAATCATTTTACCCTTTTGATCAATATAGTTATTAATTTTTATTCCATAGGATTTGATGAATCTATTACATCCTTAATCCTGATGTTTAATTGATCAGTCACCAATGATGTGACAACATTATCCACAAACTAATAAACTTCATATGTCATGTCTTTATTCTTTTTCCCCTAAATTATTTATATAATTTGAAATATCAAGATCTGGATCAAAATGATTACCCTCCCCAAATATTGGAATGAGCCTATGAGACCTAAAAATTATGAGACCAATAGGTGAGATCCTATCCATTAGTTCTACTTTAATATTATCTCCAGAAGGATCAATAAAAACATTTTTCATATTCATCCTATCATTAATCTACATGAAATTACTAAACTAGAAAAACATAATACTAAAACATTTGTTCTATCTTTTTTCTATATAAGTTACTAATAACTACACCATTATAAGAAAAAACACAAGGTTTCCTAAACATTATATCTTAATTTTCCAATAAAATAAAATCAAATAAATTATTTGTGTTCCAAATCTTCTCATAATTGAAGTACTATAAATTTTTGAGCCATCTATAATGGGAGTGTCGAATAAATTTACATTTTGAAAAAAAAAACATTGTAGTTTATCAAAATTCATTTTGAATTCAATACAATTTTGAAAAGAAACTATAACAATAGAATAAAAAACTAAATAATACATATAAACATAAATGAAAAATCATGAAATAATACAATACCTAGCACACATTATTTAATTAAAAATTATTAGGGCAAACCATACAACTAATGAAACATTTGAATGGATTTCAGGGTTCCATGAGAACTATCCAAGACCACCAATGAAAAACCAATCTTGAGAAACCATTTTCATATTAAAATATTTTTTTAATAATTGGTCCCAATAATTATTCCCCAAAGACATGGGTTTTTGGGAATCGATCCTAAACAACATGAATTAATTTTATCTCGTTCTGAGGGGAATAAATTGTTAAATCCATTACCAACAAAATTACCCCATTCATTTAAGGCCCAAATTTGAAGTATATGACTATGTAAATAATTAGTTTTACAAATAATATCATTTTATTGGAATATTGTATGAACAATTATTTATTTTCTTTCTTAAATTGATCCATTCATCTAGAATAATCTGACCCACTTTGATAAAAGAACTTGAACCATTCTCATTATTTTTTTCACATTATTGGTTATCTCAAACCCTAAAATATAATAAAAATTTAGAATATCTATATTTATCAATATAGGAAATAGTGACTATTTTCATCACACATTCTATCATCATCATCAATAAATCATTTATATTTAATAATGAATTTACCACAATGACTTTAATTGGAACATTAGTTTTTAAATCCATCATTCTAAATTAAACAATAAAATATCATGGATAAAAATATAATTCTAGATGGAAGGTCATCAAATAAAATCCATATTCACCATATGAATCATAATAGAGAATATATAAATTCAATTCCATATACAATAAATAATAATAATAACAATACTAAAGAATATACTTATTATGATGATGATTATTATAAATATGATAATGATAAAAAAACTGAACCATGGTTTTGGGAACCTAGAACACGGACCCTAAATTTTTTTTATTAAAAATCCAAACAATGAATTTCATGAAACATCCCCTAAGGACCGTATCATGACTACCCCATGCCCGCCTTCCATAGGCCAGGGGCTAGCAACTAGCACCAAATGAGTAATTCACGAAAACTGGGAAGACATTGCCTTTATAAAATGTAAACACACACAACTAGAGTACAAGTAGAAGAAAACACTAAGTAAAGATGTATAAAAAGTGTACTGAAAGGAAAGGGGTACAAAATACAAGCCCTACTGTAAAGTACAAATACAAATGAAAGCATGTACATCTAGAAAGGGACAAATAGCTAAAAGGTGAAAGCATTTCCTGGAACATCATGCGGGGTTCCTACCTGAAGGGTAGGTACAGATGGCCTCCTCACCACTCCATTCCTGTCAGACTCCATTGTGTACCGATACGTCATAAGGTATTCCTCTAGGTACCATCCAGTCCTGGCACTCTCAGCCTCCGTCAGTGTTGTTCGTCGTCAGCATCCTACGCAATGAGGTGCGGGAGTAGCCCGTGCAGGGTTGAGTATAACGATACTTAGTAGGGACCCCGAAACCCTCAAGGTCTCACAAAATCCAAAAAGGAAAAACCACAATGTAAAATATCAATGGATAACCATTACATATTTATATGCCCATACATATACCTAAGTTATCAATTAACCCATCTCAATCATGAGAAAAAACACAAGGGCCATTGACTCAGCTCAAACTTGGATTTTCATTATCAAAACCATGATTTTTGGAGAAATCCACCTATATCAAGTACAATGTCTGTGTCATGACTCTGAGGAGCTACTCGCCAACCTTAGACTGCTGAGGTACTCCTACTATTGTGTACCATGATTCTGCAGCCAAACCTGGTGCTCTGTCTACGGTGTGTCTGCCACCAAACTGGGCGCTCCCCCTAATAACCGTCAGCAGTACTCCTCGTATCAAGTACCGTGGGACTACATCCAAACCAAGAACTTAGTCCATCATGGGTCTTCCACCAAACCAGTATCTCCTTCCACTGGGCTATTCAAATCACTCCAAGTCGAATCGGTCAAGCAGTCGTCAGGTATATAGCTACTAGGTCTCCGTGCTATGTATGCTCATCTTTGGGAGGATTCGTTCCACGAGATACTAGTCGATACTAAAAGTGTCATTATGTATTAGGTAGAAGTATCTCAAAGTACATCCACATCATAGGGGTCTCAAATCAATAGACAATGCATCAATCGGACGCCCGGTCTGTGAGTTATCTACATTTTAGTCCAGGGGGCCCGGTTGGATTCGTGTACGAAGCAGCCTGACTGTGTCTCAACTATACCCTAAAATCTAGTGGGGTATACTCAAAGGGATGGATATGCCCCAAGAATAATGGATCCACTGATGGTTCGTCAAACGGACGTCAGGTGCCAAAGTTATGGCCCATGAAAGTAAAGGGAGCGGTATGGGCCCGGGTCTCGTCCGACCCAATCGGACCGACTCAGCCCAATCTAGTCTGGGTCAACCTGGTCTACGTCGACCCAGACTGACTTGCTGGGTCTAACCCGGACCATTGGGCGAGTCAGTCTGTACAGTTCATCCCTGTCCACTGGGCCCGGCCTAGCAGACTACGAGGACAATTTGGGCCGAAAGTCGCCATGTGGCCGACTCAGCCCGAAGGCCAATGGTAGGTTCGGCTGGAGCCGGGATGGGCGCGGCATGGGCTGTTTCTCCAAAGGAGAAAGTGGAAGGGTGCGGGGGTGCGGGCAGGCCACGTGTAGGCCGCGGGGTTGCGGGCAACGTCGTGGGAGGCGTTGGGTAGGGTAGCCTGGTAGCGGGGGTGTCGGGCAATGCGCCGGGACACACCGGGCAGGGTTCCAAGGGGCACCGGGCAGGGCGCTGGGGTCTCTGGGAAGCTGTCCTGGACGTTGGGGGGCACTGGGTAGGTGGATCGGGTGTCGGGCAGGGTGCGAGGCACGCCGGGAGCACGCAGGGGTGCACTGTCAATGTACCGGCAGGCCGGGCAGGAGGCGGTATCGGCAGGGGAATGGGTCGGGCAGCACGCGAGTAGGTGGGTCGGGCACCGCTTGGCCGACGGCGTTGTTCGTGGAGGCCGTAGGTAGCATGACCTTTATTAATCGTCTCCATCGTTATCGCCACATTTCCATGCTTTCGTTACATCATCGTTAGCTCAAGGTTCGGAATCCACCAAAGTTGCAGAGGGGTCGAGTCATGTTCGTTCAGCCTGAACCCTCCACGTTTGAATGATAGAAAGTCGTTCATGAAGTTGATTCAATGTGAGAGGATAAAGCATTAAAAAACATAAAACACACCCTTACCTCGCTTGTCATTCGTCACTGATGACGTCATGGAAAGCAGGCATCATTTCATTGACGTCGGAAAATAAGAAGTTGAAGATGACGTCGGTGTTCTTCATGGATGGTGCTTCCCTTTCATTGTGATTTTAAAAGAAGGAAGAAGATGTCCAAGGAAGAAGTCAAAGACTAGAGGGAATCACCGACATTCTTCAAGTTCTTCGTTGGAAGGAAGAGTTGTTGTTGTTGGCGATGTTCCTTGCGGGCGGTGTCTTCTCCCTTCATGCACAGAAAGGTCAATTGAAGAAGTTCTTCATGTTCTTCGTGGGAAGAACACCTCGTCTCTAATCCTACAGTGCTCTCCAACAATTATGGTAACCAAAATAAAATAAAGGAATCACATATTTAATTTTGGAATAATGTTTTCAAAATTCAAAGACTCAATTAAATTAATTAATTGTGGAGTTCAATTAATTAATTAAAAGGTGTTGGCAAAATTTATAGGAGATAGAAGAAGATAGAGAGTCTCAATTAAATAGGGGTGGTGTCAAATTAATTAAGGGGAGTTTAAGGGTAATTTGAAGGGTTAGTGATTGTGTGGGACCCACCACCATTATCCTCTCATGGGAGGTTATGTGGGGTGTGGGCCCCACCTTTAACTCCACTTTGGAGGAAATAACCACCACCCTAAATAAAACTATGTAACACACAATTTTATTTAGTTTAATAATATTACCCAAAAAAATAACATTCAAGCTACGTAAAACACAACTGCGGTAAAGGTCCCCTTAAGTGAATATCGACGATGCGAGTTCATCAGTGCCCTCAGATATCAATTTCGGGCACCGGTTCAAAAGATAGAAAAACCTGCACATACGTATACTGAACGTACCCGAATAAAAATCAGAAATTGATTCCTGGCACACTGGGATTTGGAATTAAGAGTCATCAGAAACTGTGGACTCGTTAAATTCAATAGAAATTAAGCAAAAAAATTCCATGAAATTTCTAGGTTTTTACATAAACCCCGCCATAGGGATTTATGCCCCTATAAAGATACAACACGAACTAGGGAAACTAAAGGGGGTATTGAGCAAACATCTAAGCCTCCTTCTCCCATGTTCTCTCCTGGAGGTCCTTGTGCTGCCAGCGAATGAGCACTAGTGGAATCGACTGATCGTATAGTACCAAATTCTGTCGATCCTCAATCTCCACTGGAACCTCCGTGTAAGTTGCCCCATCATCGATGTCCAGTTCCCCGTGGTCGATGATGTGGGATGGGTCGTGCACACATCTCCTCTTCTGAGATACGTGGAAGACATCATGCACCCGGTGGAACTGAGCTGGAAGGGCTAGGCAGTTAGCCACCTCACCTAATCTGCTGAAGAAGGGGAAGAGTTAATATAAGTGATTGTATATAGGCTGCACCATATCTATCCACAAAGGATATATGTAAGGCATCCAACATCTCTGTCGCCTATCCTAGCAGCTGAATACCAGTCCTCCTGCTGATCGCATCCACAACTACATTCCCCTTTTTAGGAGTATAGACAATCTCGAAGTCATAGTCCCGGAGGAACTCAATCCATCTCTGATGTCTCAGGTTCGGATACTTCTGAAGGTAGACACACCTGAGAATATTGATATTAGAGTAAACCGTAAACTATTCTCTCAACGAACAATGGGTGAGTCAATCCAATTTTAACAACTCGACTTCACCCTTCTTTGCCTACGTTTTACAAGAGATGCTAAGATTTCTCCTTTTCCTAAAAGGGAAATTTGGTCTCATCCCTCGGATGAACCACACCCTTTTCCTAATACATTCAATCCTAACATGATCGGTACTAATTAATGACATGGACGACTTCGTAAATCCTCGATGCTACTACCAAGATATCCACAGTTAAACTCGCCTCCAAGAGTTGATCCACACTATTGGCATTAGTGTGTGGCTACTAGGTATCCACCAGTAGAAATCACAAAAGTGAAGTTCAAGTCAACAGTTTTAACCAGAACCACATAGTACTATCCACACCAAAAGGATGGAAGGAAAACATCACAAGGACATGTGTCTTTTATTGCTGCATCTCAATGTACAAATACACAAAACAACCACAAAAATGATATTAACGAAGCTAGAAGCATCTTGAACAAAGGCCTATATGCCTGAAACTAGTCCCGCTCTTAACCACCTTCTTCTAGAGCTCCATGGTTGTATGCTTCAGCTGCCTAAAGTTGGTCTCTCCCTTGTCCACATGTTCCCTGTGGTTGGGGTGGACCTCCTGGTGGTGGTGGTGGCAACGCCTCAAAGCGTCGTCCACCACCAGCTACACGACCATATCCTCTTCCAAGTCTGCCGTTTCCCAGCAGACCATCTCGATCGAAATATACCTCTTTCTGGGAGGTCCTTCATCTATCAACTGATCATCTGTACAGCAGGTCATACATTCATGTGCCATGTGACCAAGCCCTCCGTATGAGTAACACTATCCGCTCCTGGTATGCCTGGCTCTGCCTCCACTCTAGGTGCCCCGAACAACTGATCTTGAGTTGTGTGGTCGATCACCTATAGTTCTGGTCCTCTTGGAACTTTACGTCAACAGTCTACTGCCAGCGGTAGAAGACTCCAGTGAATGTCGGCTAGTGGTGGGTCTCACTGCTGGAGGCTTCACAACAAGGAAACTCTACACTAGGAGGGCTCACTCAAACACCCCCCTCTACGTCAGGATGTTGTGGGGGATAGATACAGCTATAATCTCTCACCTGAGTCCCTACTCGAAGGTTTGGGCCCTAAAGAACGAGTTCAGTACTATATCAGTGGAGTAGCGCGAGTGGTCAGTGAACCTCAATGATACTGCACCACTATCATGCTACCCTTCTATAGATGCAGTACCTCCTCTATCTGGACTGCTTGAAGGGTGGATGGTAAAAACTCCGCCTGGAACAGGCTCTCGAAGTCTACACATAGAAGCGATGCCTCATCAAGCATCTAGAGCATCAGGCTCCACCATCTCCCTGCTGCTGCCTGAAGGAGGCTAGCAGCAAAGATCACCATGAAATTACCTGGTGTCCCAACCAGTCAGAAGACTCTCACCATAGCCTCTAGCCATTCCTTAACCACCTATGGGTCCATATCTCCCCTAAACATGGGTGGCCTCTAGTGCTGGAACACGTGCAGCATGCTCAAGCGGCGTGCACTCTCTGTTGCTGGGGCTGGCGGTTTCAGTGGTCTAAGGGGAAGTGGTACCGCTGGTGCCTCCACTGGTTCCTCAAATGGAAGAGGGCACTTTACCGAGGCCTCATAGCTCGGCGGACTGTCAGTACGTACAACTCTCAAGGCTCAAGCTGGTCCTCCGCGGGGAGGCATCCTGAATGAAATTGATGTGACACGTTCAAAAGACTATACATGGTGAGCTGACTTGATTGGAGATGACTTAAAGAAATTTTTTTAAAAACACAAAAGCAATCAATGTTTTTGTGCACTGAGTGAGAAATTAGAAGTTAGGGTCCCAGTGTATTGATATGTCGGTCACCACACCAACACTAAACTCCCTGAAGAGAAAGCCACACTTAATACCCTTTACACTATTTCTTCACAGAAAAGAAATATTAGAGTCCTATGTTTTGTCGTAGGATTGACTCCTCTGATAAAAATTTGTCACGACCCGTCCCCCGTGGCCCATATCGTGACTACCCCAAGTCCTCCTTCCATAGTCCATGGGTTTGCGACTAGTACCGAAGGCGCAATTCCCTAAAACTAGAAAGACATTTCCCTTATAAAATGTAAACACACAGAACCAAAGTAGAAGTAGAAGAAAAAATTATGTAAATATGTATAAAAAGTGTACTCAAAGAAAAGGGGGCCAGAATACAAGCCCAACTGTAATGTACAAATAAAACTGAAAGAAATTTCAACTAAAAAGGTAAAAAAAAGATGAAAGGTGAAAGTAGCTCCTGGATCGTCCTCTAGGGTTCCTACCTGAAGGGTTGGTACAAAGGGCCTCATCAGCACTGCACATCCATCAAAATCCACCATGTATCTATACGTCATAAGGTCTTCCTCCAGGTACCATCCAGTCCTGGCGCTCTCAGCCTCCGTCAGCATTGTCCGTTGTCTGCATCCAACACAACATCGTGCGGGCATAGCCCGTGCATTAGTTAGTATAACGATACTCAGTAGGGACCCCGAAACCATAAAGGTCTCACAAAATCCAACAAGAATAAACCAAAATTTAGGATTTCAATGGATAACCATTATGTAGATATATTCTCATACATACATTAGTTATCAAGTAACCAATCTCAATCATGAAGAAAACCCAAAGGTCTTTGACTCTGCCTTAACCAGTATTTTCATTATCAAAACCACGACTAATGGAGAACTCCTCCTCTATCGAGTACAGTGGCCCTGTTGCGACTCTGTGGTGATACTCACTAACCTTAGACTACTGAGGTACTCCTCCTGTTGATTACTACGGGTCTACTTCCAAACCAGGTGCTCCGTTCGATGTGGGTCTACCGCCAAATAGGGCAGTCCCCCTAATAGCCATCAGAGGTACTCCTCTGGTCATGTACCGTGAGTCTGCTAGCAAACCAGTCGCTCTGTCTGTTGTGGGTCTGCTTCCAAACTAGGCGCTCTGCCACTGGGAAAATCAAATAACTATGAGTCGAATTGGTCAAGAAGTCGTCAAGTCTACAGCTAATAGGTCTTTTCACTCCATATGCTCGTCTCCAGGAGGATCCGTTCCACGAGCTACTATTCGATACTCCAAGTGTCACTAAGTCTCATTTGGAAGTATCTCAAAGGAACAACATGTCATTGGGGTCTCAATGCAATAGACGACGCATCAATCAGATGCTCGGTCTATAAGTTATTAGTATTTTAGTCCCGGGGGCCCGATTGGATTCATGTACGAACCAACATGATTGTGTCTTAATTATAGCTCGAACTCCAGTGGGGTATACTCAAAGGGACTTTTATTTTCTAAGAATACTGGAGTCGATGACGGTTTTTCAAACAGACATCAGCTTTAAAACATATGGCCCATGAAATTAAAGGGAGCGATTTGGGCCCGGGTCTGGTCCAACCCAGTCGGACTGACTCGGCCCAATCATGTCTGGTTCAACCGGGTATGGGTCGACCCAGATTGACTTGTTGGGTCTGACCCGGCCTATTGGGTGGATTATTCTGTTCAATTAGGCCTAGTTCGCTGGGCCCGGTCTAGCGGACTGCGTGGACAATTCGGGCCAAAATCCACCACTTGGGCGACTCAGCCCGAAGGCTAGTGGAAGGTTCAGTCGGAGCCACGAGGGGCGCGACTTAGGCAGGTCAACCCGAGAAGCTAGTGGCAGACCGCGCGGGGCGCGGGCAAGCCGTGGGTAGGACGCAGTGGCATGGGCAGGACACAGTTAAGCCATAGGGGCACGAGCAGCACGCTAGGACGCACTGGGCAGTGCGTCCGGGGCATGGGGGAAGGGAGCATCACACTAGGACGCAACGGGAAGGGTGTCCCGTGTGCGGGGCACATGGGAGGGCGTTGGGGGGCACCGGGCATGGCGCAGGGGAGCGCCGAGCAGGCGGCCTAGGTGCCGTGGGGTGTCAGGGGGGCGTGGGGCTGCTAGCTGTGGTGTCGGGCAGGTGGTCGGGGCACCGTGAAGGTGGCCACGACACCGGGAAGGCGGTCTTGGTGCCGGGCAGGGTGCTTGGTATGAAGGCAGTGCGGGGGCACACATGCAAGGTGTCGGTGGGCTGGGCAGGCCGTGGTTTTGGAAGGGGAGCGCGCTGGGCAGCGCGCGTGAGGCGGGTCGAGCGTTGGTCGGCCGGCAGCGTGGTTCGTGGAGGCCACGGGTAGCGTGACACATATTCGCCATCTTCGTCGTCAGCGCCACATTGCCATGCTATTGTTAAATTGTCATTGACTCAAGGTTCCGAAACCACAAAGGTTGCATATGGGTCGGGTCTTATTCATTCAGCCCAAACCCTCCACGTATGAATGATAGCAAGAGGTTCATGATGTTGATTCAACATGAGAGGATAAAGAGTTAAACAACATAAAACACACCCCTACCTCGCTTGTCGTTCATTGCTGACGAAGTCACAGAAAGCGGGCGTCGTTCCGTTGACTTCGGGAAAGAATAAGCTGAGGATGAAGTCAGCGTTCTTCATGGATGACACTTCCCTATCCTTATACTAGAAGAACATAAAATAAGACATCCGAGGAAGAAGTTGTAGAACGGAGGATGTCACCAGCGTTCTTTACATTCTTCATTGGAAGGAAGAGGCATTGTCGTTGGCGATGTTCATTGCGAGCGGTGCCTTCTCCCGTGATATGGGGGAAGTTGTATGCATAAGTTCTTCATGTTCATCATTGTAATAACACCTCCTCTCCAATCCTCCAAGGCTCTCAAACAATTATGCGAACCCAAAAAAAAAAGAAAGGATTTAATTATTTAAAGTTGTATAATGTTTTCAAAATTCAAAAACTCAATTAAATTAATTAATTGTGGAGTTCAATTAATTATTTAAATGGTGTTCGAAATATTTATGGGAGAGAGAAGAAGTTGGAGAGTCTCAATTAATGAGGGGTGGTGTCAAATTAATTAAGGGGAGTTTAAGGGGAAGTTGAAGGGGCAGTGCTCTTGTGGGCCCCACCACCATTATCCTCTCATGGGAGGTTATGTGAGGAGTGGGACCCACCTCCAACTCTTCTTTTGAGGAAATAACCACCACCCTAAATAAAACAATGTAACACATAATTTTATTTAGTTTAATAAAATTCCACAAAAAATATCTTTCAAACTGCATAAAACACAACTGGGGTAAACATCCCCGTAAGCGAATACATGTGTTGTGAGTTCATCGGTGCCCTCATATTTCAAATCCAATCACTGGTTCAAACGATAGAAAAAACCCGCATGCATGTTCACTGAATGTACCTGAACAAACATCAGAAATTGATTCTGGGCACACCAGGCCTCAGAATCATGTGCCGTTAGAAACTTCCGACTCTTAAACTTCCAAAGAAATTTGGAAAAAAAAATTCCTATAAATTTCTAGCTATTTACACAGAAATAAAATAAATATATAAAAAAAATAACATTACTAACCTCTATTTAGGTAGAGTATTTTGAAAACAAAAAAAATCGTTCAACGAATCAATTTTTGTCTATACTCATTTCTCCCTTACAAGGATCGATAAATAGTAGTTATGTCAATTACTTTTTGATGACCCAAAGCCCTATAGATCAAAATCCATGTTCCTAACCCATGGTCCCAATAATTTCCCATTATCAACCTTTAGTGAATAGTAATTCATCTTGACTAATATTTCAATAGTACTCATTGTGATATAGTTCGTTATACCATACATGTTGTGGTACACATTCTTTTATAGTACCTACTACCGTATCCCCTACTATTTTTTATAGTATATTTAGAAAATATCCCTTAAATTTTGGGTTGTTGTGGGATGAACCACTAATCTCTAGGAAATGAAGTATAGTCCATACCACTCAGGTATGAGTAAAATTAGATGATGATGATAATAATAATAATAATAATAGTAATCATAATAATAATACCCCCTAAGTTAGTTTTTGTAGAAATAGTATTATTATTTTCATCAATGTGGGGAAAGGGGATACATTACAAAACAAATCTCACACCACACATATATAAGGAATTAATCCGTGAGAATCGATATCGAGACCTCACCAAGACCCATAGGGTGAGATTCCACTATGCTCTACCCTTAGGGAAGTTGTATTATTAATATTAATAATTATTATTTATATTACAATCAAAATATATAATCATGGAACACAATGTTTAAACTAGAGATATCACCACATGTTTTACATAAATAAATACTATGTCATTATATTTTTCTTTATGAATCACCAAACTATAATGAAAATATATTTAAATTAAATAAATAAAATTTTCAAATATAATTGTTGTAATATAGTCATTAAATTATCACGTATAAAATGATAAAAATGATTATGAAATATATATTGAAAAATGGAATAAACAAAATTAGGAAGATGGTGACTCTCATTTGATGTTTTTTTTTATAGAATGTTAATGAAAAAGCTTCCCTAGGGTTTACACTATGCCAATAACATGATGAACTCAAACAATTATGGTATGAGTGAATTTTTGTAGGATATAATTACAATATCATGGAAATTTCTAGGAGATAAAATCTTGAAAAATCACCACCCTCATCATCCACAAGATCATACAAAATTCTTAGATCTTAGGTCGATATATTAAGAGGGTATGAAATAATAAATTAGGATTATATACATATGTACCAATTAATTTAATAATTTATTTATCATATTTATTTTAAATATATAAAAAAAAATTCTTTAATGGAAGAAAATGTATATTTACTAATGAAATGAACATTTTATTTTTTAATATTTTTTCTAAAATTAAATTTTGTTAGGATTTATTTAATAAAAAAATTATATTTTTTACGTGAATGATATATTTAAACCAATGAAATTAATATTTAATATGAAATAAAAGTAATAATGTTTAATATTTTAAATAAGTTCTTTCTCTATAAAAACACTTTTCATGTTATTTTTTTCTAAAACTAAAATGTTTAATTTTTATAATTTACTTCTCAAAAATAGAATTATTTTTGTATATATACTTTAAAAAATATATTAGCATTATTTTTTTAATTAAAATATTTGATTTTGAGTAAATTATGAGAAATATAGTGTATAGAAATAACAATATTTTAATGAAATTATTTGTATATAAGCCTGAATCAGAGATTTATGAAACCTTTTTGTAGGGAAAATATTTATTTTAGATGTCAAATTTTAAATCTACAATACATTTTGTTAGTTTACTAACATATATTTTATTTTTTAAAATTTAAGTTACATTTTATCTAAATTATTTTTAATACACTATACATTTATGAGTTAAAAATTTATTTTCATAACATTTATAAAGATAATCTAATTAAATAAATTTAAAATTTGTAATTATAAATTACATATAATGTAATAATTACCACATTATCTTTAGGCACAAATGTTAAATGACATAAATAAATATCAATCCCCTAGAATACTCTAAATAAGCTACACTAACAAATATTGGGTAATGGTATTGAACCTTATTAGAAAATGATTATAATAAAAGGGTTTAGATATTTATTAACTTATCTAATACTTTACCCATTATTTTTAAATATTTTGAGAAACTTTTCTTGTGAAACGTGTTATCTCCATATATAATGTTAAAATATTTACAAAAATTCCATTCTAACAACATAAAAATGGGTCATATCACCCTCCTTCAATAATAGTAAAAAATTAAACTTTATGTAGAAACTATAACCCCATTAATTAAATTATAACCATCATTTATCCTCAATTTTTTTTGTTAAAATATATTATCATAATCTCACCCTTTCAAAGGAGACATCCAAAGGAAATCCCAAACCCTCGATATAAAAACTAATTTTCAATAGTTTCATTTTTTTATATTAATTTTAATAAAATAATTTTATAAATAATATATAAATATATATAAATGGTATTATAATGAATTTTATTATTCCAAAATAATAAATATTAACAATATTTCCCATTTTTCTTTAAGGAAAATAATAACAACATTCATATGGTTGTGCAGACCACTTTCTCCATATTGTCATGTTTCATTTTCATTAAAACCATTTGATAATTGAAAATAATATAGAACTGAAAAAGTAATTATTATTTTATGAAATATTTTATATTTTTAAATGACGAGCCAGATTATTCATTTTCACTATTATATGAAAAATGAAATAATAGTCCTTGTATAAGCGCGAACTACCACCTCCATGGAACAATGTACCCAGTCTTTCAAAACTGCCTTACATAAAAGGATATATGATTGGAATTATGGGAGAAATATTATTTTTAGGAAAGTATTATGGTTTTTTAAATAAAATAAAATAAAATAATAATAATATGAGAAACAAAGCACCATTTCAATTTAAACTATCCAAAACGAGTGTCTAAGAGGAGAGATAATTTTTTCATACTACATAAAAATTTAATTTCATTTATCTCTTCTGGTAATTATAAAAATTATTTATATATAATACAAATAATCTTATATAAAAACAGTATTCCATTATATAGTTATATTATAACTAAATTTCCTCAAAATAATCCACAAAACTATGGTATGTTCTTGTTTGGGATGGTTTAACCTCATACTTAAACAATGATCTAATATAGTATAATGGATTAATATGATAAAAAATTTACCAATGAAACATTATATAGACAAGTATAATTATTTTAAAATTGTTTAATAATGGTAACATTAATATTAAGAACATCAATTTAGTTAATAACTCTTGTTCATTAAAAAACCTCAAGAGATGCCCATTGCTGAACTCATTGTTAATAATCATAACTAAAAAACCACGAGAATGAAATTATACCATTTTAAATAAATTTAAATCATATATTATATTACTTTTATTTTATTGGAAGGCTAACATTTTATTTATGATCAAATAATTACAATGTTATTAGGAAACTAGTTCAAATCGATCAAGATTACAACAAAACAATATTGAAAATTTATAAAAACTAACTAATATTTATATACAGAATTATAAAAAATGTTGATCAAAAAAAATATTGTTATTAATATGGCCTTCTGTAAGTTTTTAATAAATCTATTTTTATTATACTAGAGGTTATAATGCATTGGAAAATCTAGAGTACATGTTGTCTGGTTATTTTATAAAATTTAATTTCTTGAAAAGTATTTCTTATTTTCAATATTACCTATTTAATACAAGGATATTAATTAATTATTAATTTGTATTAAAATATTAATTTAATTATTTGGGTTTTCATATCCCTATCACATTCTATATTGTAATTACCTTTGATTAAATATATACCAATATTGATAGTCATTTTAAGTAAAATGGTACTCAATTTATTTGGGTTTTGAATTTCAATATTATTTTCCAATGAAGATTATTTATAAAAAGTAAACCCTATAGGGAATTATTAATAATATTAAAAAAACATATCATTTCAATTTTATATTCTTTTGTTTTTACATTTACCCTAAAATATCATTTCCCCTTGACTCATATTTTAGCTGAGGTATTTTATATAACTGTAACTGATACTATCTATTATTTTCAATCTGGATATTTTATTTTTCTATCACATATTAATGTGATATTTTTTAAATATAATTATCTATTTATCAATAATTTTTCACATTCATTTTATACTACATAAACTTCTTTAAAAATTTAAATTGATTTTTTATAATTTTCAGTCTGAGTCATTTTCATCAATGTTAGAAAAAGATATCCTCTTAATTTTATCCATTTGAAAAACTATTTTAATGACATTTTTTAGTTTTATATGAATTATTCCATTTAATTTTTTATGTTTTATAAATTAAATTATTTTTATCTTAGTTTTATAAAATATTTTTTACAAATTTCAGTAAATTAGTATTTCTTATTTCCCTTTTGATATTTCAAATAGTATAAAATATTATTTCTCATCTATGTTATTTTAATTGGATATATATTATTATTGATCAAGGATATTAATCAAATGATTAAATTTAACTTATTTTTATTGATGGGTTATGAGATGTTCATTTTTATTAACAAAATGATTGACCACATTATTTATCTTTCCAAAACATCAACAGTGAATAAGTATATTTGTAACAACCCAAAAATTTATTAATAGAATTTATCCCTTATTATAGAAATGTTATAATAACATTATTCCCCTTTTACCATAATAAAAACAATTCAATGAAATAATTAAATAAATATTATGTTTTATTAAAAGTTAAGTTACCAATACCGATGAAATAGTTACTTATCCTTAAGAATAGCAATATAACAATTTGGCATATTAAACTAGCCAAATGAATAGTAGAGTATTTGATGAAAGTATAAATTTTTTTAAGGATCTAATAAGTGGAAAGAGGATATAATTATATTATAGTATAAGTAAGTGAATATTTTAAAAACTATTAATTATGTGTTGGTATTTTTATAAGACCTAAATCATTAATTACTATTTTATTATTAATGAAATAATTTAAATGAACAATTAATTTACATAAAATTTATTCATAAATTAATATTTTTATGGATTATTATTTCATGAAAATGTTATGATTCCTTAATTAATTTTTTCAAGAAGATTGATGACATGGATTGGTTTCCCACTACATGTCACCGATGGAATTTATAAAAAAATAAAGAGTAACAGTACAAACTCAAGATGTAAAACATTTACACCAGCAGGGATTTAATGACCATAAACAAAACTGAGAAACAAATAACTCAGATCTGAAAACATCAAAATAAAATAGCACCATAGAGACTCTACGGTCCAGCCATCATCTCAGTGAGTCATCATGCTGCTACCTTGAATATCTAGAGTCCAAAGAGAAAAAAATATTTCAGAAAATCATAATTGAAAAACATTCAAGTCCCTGACTGTCACAAAAAACAGATCATCATCGACAGTAATCAGAAAATTCAACATGACAGCGAGCAGGTGTGTATCATGGAGATTAATCTATGCATTGATAGAGCCAAGAACATCATTATATGTTCTCATCAAAGGATGATTTCCTCAAAATGCCTCTTAACAAGAATGAAATCCTCAACTTAGAATTAGTAGTCGTATGCAGAGAGGAAAAAAAACCAACCAGCCAGAAGTCTAGTTCAGATCAGAAGGAATGTAAAAACAGGTAGAATCTAGAGGTATGTCCAAAAACTAAAACATTTATAACCATATTATAGAAACCAATGCATATCCAACCAAGAAGATCATTTGAGTTGAGTAGAAGCAGTGAAACGTAATCACCAAACTGGATCAGCACAGTCCACCTACTTTTTCTGCATCTCCGGAATAAAAACATCAGATAGATCTTCAAGCCATCAAATGGTCATCAAAAATAGGAGAATGCAGTCAATCAGACACAACAGAGGTCGGGAAATCAGCATCTCCACCAGAAACCTTTAGTCAAAAAATGGACAGAAGAGAAAAGGAAGTAGAGACTACAACTACCATCACCATCAACCGATCCATATCAAATAATGATCACAATATGTATATCAAAAAACAGAGAAATCCAATAACAAAAAGGATCAAACCCAAGGGATATCTCTACAGTTGATTTTGGGATTTTTCTTGAATTCCTCAATCATCCTCATATACATTCTTTTCCTGATATCCAGATATGTATCAGCAGAAATCTGGCGATGAAGGTACTTCCAATATATCAATTGATCTTGCTCGGACATCCATGCACAATCCTCATCACTCACATCTTCATCTTCAGGTATCTGGAAATCATCCTTGTATGTGGGATCCTTATTTCTGTCATAGTTCTCTTCCATATGAATTGGAACCATTTCATCTGAAACCATGGAATAATCAATGCGAGAGTCTTGAAAGAAACATGTATCAACTGTCCTTTCTAATTCAGAGTAATACCTACGCTTCCTAGTCTTTTTAGAGTTGGGGGTAATAAAACCATCCTCAACAATGATAGGCTTTTTTCTATTTCGAGAAGTTGGTTTGAGGTATTACTCCTCAATTCCAACTGATGAGTCATCCTCCATTTGAAGATTATCAACATTGTTATCATCATCGGCCTTATCACTAACATCTTGTGGTTCAAGGATCATCCTTTGATCCGTTTATATAGGAACATCATGCTGTAAATCATTATCTTCGTTTTCCATCAAGGGTTGTAGGGGTAAATTTGAGCCCTCAACTGCTGTTAAATTCTCCATAGGTGAGACTGACAAAGGGGGCTTTTCCTCATTAGCCTCCCCAATTGGATGAGAGGTGGAGGCATCAACATTTATCTGAATAGAAAAATATGGCTAGGAAATTTTGGGAATGTCTCTCTCAATCCAAACTGGTTTGTATTTGGGTAGGGGTGTGATATTTTCTTCTACTCACACTCATCAATAAAATGCCCAACTCTAGAACACCTCTTACAAAATGGAGGGACATTTTCAAAGACAACTTCATGGAAATTACATTTTGATCCATTTTGCAACAAGAATTTCGAGGGTAATGCTTGTGAAATGTCCACTTCAGTACACACACAAGAAACAGAAGGTCTAGTCAAATTTTTAGTGGGAAAGTCTAGTTTAATAGGATTTCCAAATAATCTAGCAATGGAAAAAATGTCTTTTTCTTAAACAGATGAATTGGGAGTCCTCGGAATCCTAGACAAATAGGTACATTAGGTGGTTCGAAGTCAACAATGAAATCAGTTGTCCATTTCAAGACCTTCAAACTACAACCACCAAAAATCCAGGAACCCCTCGCCCAATGCTTATAATAATAATATTCAGATGAAAAACAAAGCAGAACATGCAAGGAGTTCAAATGACCGACCTGGAAATTCTTAAAACCTATGTTCTCAAGAGTTTTCCACAAAAATACAAGAGAAGGAATGCACTTCATAATGATTCCAACAAGAGCATAGTGAAAATATGAAGAGATTAGTTGTACCTCTTCATCCGAGAAATCTATGGCTCATAGCCCGCGATGGCGGAAATGCTTTGGTTCAAAAGATTCAGGGGCTTTCGGTTCATCTCTAGGGACTCGATTCGCAACCACATCGGTGAAAGATCTGGCATTCTCAACCCCAGTTTGATCGAAGGTGTCAGATTTAGGGTTTTGCCTTCGTTCGCCCGCAGGTGGGTTCTCCAGCGCTTTCATCCTCCCTTCGTTATTTAATTTTTTTAATATGTTATAAAATTAGTTAAAATTTGAAATCCATATTATATAGATAAATAAAGATTTTAATTATAAATTAAATTACTAATATTTAGAAAATTAGTTCAATAATATTGAATTAAATTTTTTATTCTAAATGTCAAAAAATTAATATAGTGAATTTTGCTATTTTTCTAAATTACATGATATTTTTGTAAAAAGTGAAATACGGTAATTTATGGTATATATTCATTATAAGCTAAATAATCTACTAATTGAGTCATAGATGAATTAATTACAATTAGATTGAACTCACATGATATAATTACTATATTTTTTTCATTAATCAAAAATATTTCTTATAATGAGAAAATTAATAAACTAATGAATTTAATAATGAGAAAACACCCCTCTCCTCCATTATAAATTCCACCCATCATAACCTTTTATACTCACACCGCTCAAGATTTGGTACATGTAGAAATTCCTCCCAAACATCTCCCCAAACCCCTATCTAATTCCTAGTGCCCTTGGACACATAAAACATTGAAAACCCTTTCCCTGTGGAGGAACTCAAGGAGGAGATATTTTTGAGGTAAAATCCCATTCAATTTTATTTTAATTTATTTTCAATTTCATTTAATTCCTTCTCTTATACCCACCTAATCATATCTAAAATGTATGAGAACTCCAGTATGATTTATATAATTGAAATATATCTTTTAAATGGAAGATTTATCATTAAACTCATCCATATCCCTATTGAAATCTAAAAAAGATATTGTTTCTTATGATGTGTCAAAATACCAACATCGTGGGCATCACACATTCATTTACCTTAACAAATTTTTGACTTTTAATAAAAACATTTAATGGTTGAAAATGGATTTTAATTTTTAGGATATAACCCATTTTATTTTATTGAAATAACTAAAATACATAATTCTTAGTTGTAAAAAAATATGTTCATTGTGATAGAATAACATCCAAAATTAACCTAAAACATTCATCATTAACATTTATCTAATGATTCATACTCATTCAAAATAACCGAATAATTTTTAATACAAGTTAAAATTATTTAATATCATTAAAAACTTATAATAACAATTATATACATTTATCATCATTTTATATGAACTTTCATACCTATATACAAGTGAATGAAACATGGAAACATCAAAAAAGAATGGTCACAGAAGAATTAAATAAACTATATAACTCATCCAAAAGAACATAAATGAACATTGAAAAACAAAAAAAATGAATCAAATTAATATATAAGAGGTAATTTCTTTGTAAATTAATTAATCTAATGTGATTATATAGGATATTAAAGTGAAGTTAACATTCAAAGTCAAGGTAAGGGGAATTATCAATCCAAACTCTATTTCATTAGGTTTCCCATATTTCACAACATTTTTAGTATGAATATTCCTTAAATAACTTTTAATCATAATTATAATAAATTTTCTAGAATATATAGGTTTTCTACTTCATTTTAGGGAAAACTAAATTTTTTCTATAATAACTCCTATTTCATAATATTAATCTCCTTTTACTTTTAAAAATTGTATATTCTTCACCCAAGGTTGATGATTCAAGTATGCTATGAACTCTTTAATTTGGGAACCATAAATTTATGATTTTTTTAATGTGAAATTAAACCCATTATTTTACAGGGGTTATGTTATATCCGAGATTGATATATGTTCAATGTAGAATGCATGATAATTTTATTTTAAGGATGTTATTGGTGCCTCTAGAATTATATAGGGAAATGTAAATGTTATGATGTGACTGGTGTGCCCAAAATTATATATCACTCCAACTAATTAGGTAATGTTATGCATCTCATGGGAAATTTGAAATATTCATGAACCTAATTCTATATTTATTCAAAAATATTTGTGGTGGATGACCACTAAGACATGATGTTAATTTTTTATGCATTGCCAAACTCCATTACTTTTATTAATGCTTACTCTTATGATTATGGTCTCGTACCTATGTAACGGTGATAATGATTATTCCCAACCCTTTTAATATTTTTTTCATGTTCTCATCTATCCTTTTACTAGTGATTTTTATCACCCCACTTTGATGTATACCCTCATGTGATTACATGTACTAAGGAAAATTCATGGGCCAATTATAAGCTAGAGAATAAGTAATTAAATTAATGATTATGTTTTATCTTGTAAATGTAATTTATTTTCATAATTTTCCCATGAAAATAAACCATTAGATCTTCATTGATTAATGATTTTATGTTTTTTGTCATTAAAATGATGTAATATAATATTTATGAGAAATCATGGTCATTGTAGTTGGTATCAGATGGAGGTTTAGTTAATGTGGGAGTTAGGATTAGAGAACCACAGTGAAAACCATTAGTACGAAACTATGTATAAGTGACCAACCATGAATATTTGTTTTAGAAAAGTACAAACATTGGGATCCCACAAGATATGAATTTATATTTAAATTCAAAATGGAATAAATTATTTACTCCTGAATTGTTTACATATGTATTGTTCTAACATTTTTTATATTAGAAAGTGGTGGGAACCATGAGAAATCAGGCCATCAACCCATGTGAGGGACAATGAAGTGAATTACTAAATTATATCCCCAATAATTTGTCGGTTTTTCTAAAACGGTCAGGGTAATTCTTACCTAGTTGTATTAGGTTAGGAACAATTACCAGAATAATGGGGAACATCCGCCTTCACCTTAGAGGGAATAACTAAATATCAATTGTTTTATACAACAATGACCACCGATGTTTAGTGGATATTATGATCCACTTGTTTTGTTATAGTGGGTTAGCATGATGGAGAAGATAATTTCTATTCTTCACTATTCTAAGATGGAGAAGGTGAAAATTATTATTTATTATCAATATAAAAAGGCTAGTAAATGGTAGGATTTTATTAGAAAAACTGGTCCAAAGGAAATAAATTAATTAGATACAGTGGGAATACATTAAGACAACTTTTCATTACAATTGTTTCCCTTGAACTCATCTTAAAAATTTGGAGAGAGAATTCATATAAATTAATTAAAATAAATTTTAATATTTCATGGCCTAGAAAATCACAAGGATTATATGGTATGATTCATTTTTTATCAACAATCACCGAAAAATTTATCGATACTTTACTGGTTAAAAACCACACCTTCTAAAGGCTCTTGTAATTCCGGATATTAGGAGTTATTACGAAGTTGTTTAATGTGCTCTCAAATTTTAAATGGAGATTGAATAATGGTACCGTGGATATAGTGATAAGAAATGAAATATGGAGTTTCAAAATAGATGATCTAATGAGAATGGTGAAAAGAAATATCAATAACCCACAAGTAAAAAAATTAAGATGTAGCATCACAGGAACTATCTCAAAGGGATGTAGAAATTATTCTTGTGTGGGAGAAAAGGACACCAAAATCATGAATGCTGAAATGAATTGAGGAAGAAGGAAAATATGGTGGAGGAAATGAGAGCACAACCCATTCTCCAATTCTACAACTATAGGGATAAAGGGAACTACGCAAGCCAGTGCACTAAACCATGGGGACTCGAGGCAACTCAGATTCAATAAACCATGAAGGGAAAAGGTGAAAGTTAAGGCTTTTCACAACACCACTATGGAAGTGAATAAATAGAATGATTTCACACCAGGTACACTACCTATTCACTGTATAATGGAATGAGTCTTATTTTAATCTGGTTATATGCATTCCTTTATATCATGAAATTCTTCATGATCTATTGAATCAAATCCCAAAACAATGATGTAGGGGTTTCTTTAAAAACACCATGTGGGGAAATAATTTCATCCCTATTGTTGGACTCTTATCCTATTAAAGAGTGTGGGAAGATTCTTCCAACAAATATCGTAATACATACCTTGTTGTAATTATATGCTACATTGAATATGGATTGGATCTCATTATATAGAGAACATATCAATCATTTGGAAAAGGAAATATATTTTTCTATTAAGAACCATCATATCCTCATCTAGAAATACATGGAAGATCATGAATATTCTTTTCACAATCCATCACTGATGTGGGAATTTATTCCTTGTGAATAAGAATACCACAATCAAATTGTCTAGTAATTGGAAGTTATCAACCAGGGGGAAAATCCCATTTTGAGGTAATAAACTGATGTATTTTCTATACAGTTATCTAAAATCCCACTTGATCATGATGTAGATTTCTCAATAGAACTCATACCTCGAGCCACTCTAATCAAAAATTTTATATATATGAAGGATTCTATCGAACTGGGGGATTTATAGAAAACGTATCATGGGAATTTAGAGAAAGGGATAAGACACCCTAGTACATCCTCTTAGGGTGAACAAGTGCAATTTTTCAAGAAGAATAATGGGTCAATGTATATGTGTATCAATTATCAGGAACTCAGCGTGATCACCATAATGAACAAGTATCTTCTTCCATGGATAAATGACTTGTTCTCTCAGTTACGAGGAGATATGTACTTATCAAATATGGATCATCATTCTGGATAACATTAACTAAATGTAATGAAGGTAGTTATTCAAAAGATTTTCTTTTTTACAAGGTATGGGAATTATGGGTTTTTGGTGATTACCATCGAGCATACTAATTCCACATAAATCTTCATGGATATGGGAAATATATTATTTAGACATTACCTTGACAAATTGGTGGTAGAGTTTATTAATGGTATTATCATATAAACCAAGATAAAGGAGGAACATGGAGAACATTTAAGGCCTATGTTAGAGACATAAATGAAGGATAGGTTATACACAATTTCTTGAATATGTGAATTTTGGAGGCTAGAAGTCACATTATTTGGACATGTGATCACAAGTGAGGGAATTTATATGGATTCTTCAAAAAATGGAAATTGAGAATGGCGTAGAACCTCTATGGTCAAAGAAATCCATATCATTATTGGATTAGGATGGTACTATTGATGTTATATGATAAATTTACCACAATAATAAATACCACTAATATGTTAGCATAGAATTTTTTAATGTATTTATAAATGTAAGAATGTGAGGAATGAAACATGGAGATAAAGAAGAGGTTGATCGCTGAACCTAAACTCAAATTAATGAAATGTGGAGAATGTTTTGTGATATAAAATAATGAATCAACGAATGTATTGGGTTATGTACTCATTCCAATGAAAAATGTGATAGCCTAATTATCACTACAACAAAAAATCAATCGGAATAAGCACACGATGCATGATCTTGAACCAACAGTTGTTATTTTATCATTGAAAGTCTTGTGGCTCTATATCTATAGTGAGAAGAGTGACATATATACCACTTAAAAGTGATTGAAGTATATTTTCACAAAAATGATATTATAATGAATCAAAGGAGATGGTTAGTGCTAATATATTACTACAGTTTCTATATTTACAATCTTGTAAAATAAAATAAGGTAGTTGATGATCATAACAAAAATTAACCAGCCATAGTACCCATGTTGTGGATTGAGAAAGACCATGTCTTCATGGATATGAAAAATTATGTATTTTGAAGTCATACATGCATGTAATACATCCTACCTATCCAAAACAATTTTCCATCATTCTATGAAAGATAAGATGATCGAGACACAACAGGATGATGTAGAGTTACAATAGAAGTTGAATTCAGTAATGGAAGGGAAGATACAAGAGTTCCATATCGATGATGACGGTGTGTGTAACACCCTGATATTTTATTGGATAATTTATTTTAAATTTTTTTATAACTATTTTTTTACAGTACACCAAGATTACCTTCTTCTATACAAAACAATGTACTATCTTGCTGTATATGCAACACTATTCTTGTCTTGTGTTGCACACAATTTCATGTTCCTTTGATTGAATTAATTTCATGCAACACTGATTATAGATTTTGTTCATTGTATAAATGAACTATATTTTGATTATGTTTCATGGCACATCAATGGAATCGTGTACTACATGCAACACTGACTTGTCATTCATTACACACAAGAGTGACCTTCTTCCATAGCATTTGTTGAATGCAATACAGAGTTTCACTAAACAACAATATATTATTAAAATATCTTATAACAATCCATTATAAACATTATTAACCAAATTATGAATTTTATATATTATTATCATTCATTATAAACATTTTATTTAACATTATATGAAAGCAAAATCAATTTTTTTGATAAATGATGCATTTTTTTTTAAAAAAATGCAGTTTTACAGCCTTTTGATGGTGAATTCATTTTAAATTAAGATTATGATGCATTTATAATTTTTATGGAAAAATAAAAAAATTATTTTGAAGTACTATATAAATATTTACTATGGATAAATATTGGATATTTTTCTAATAACTTTCATATATTGATGAATAGTTAAAATACTCTATATTTTAAATAAAACATCTTTTTTCATGGAGATTATTTATATGGATAAATAAAAATACTGAATGGTTTTAATGTATATATAAAATATAATTTTACCATTTAATATAATTTAGGTCATTTGAATTAATTTTACATTTAATTCACAGGTAAAACGTTTCTATCTTTTGGAATGTTTAGCTTTTAAAACCTGCTTTTTCAACAAAAGGATTAATTTCAAATTAATTACTTAAAGTTATTTGTTTGGAATATAAAAAAAATGTATTTAATATTTTGAATCAGTATGTAAAATTTTTGTTAATGGTCTACTTTTATTTTTGATCATTATGAATGGTAACCTTCACAATTATTTGTATTACAGTGGTAATAGGTAAATCGGGTAATTAAGTGTAAAAATAAAATTATAAAATTAACTAAACAACTGAAAAATTATATTTAATGACTATAATTGATCATTTAAATATATGGTTTGAATTGGAATAAAATTATGGTGGCTTCCCTATGAAAATGACTTGAAAGTAACAAACACCTATGAAATGGACAAAATGTCACAATCTCATTTTAAATATGTATATTAATTTTAATATATGGATAAATAGGAGATAAAATTTACTGTGGGTACTATATATAAATACATATTAATTAAAAAATCATAAAAATTTATTTATAATTTTTAGAGATCAAATAATTACCATTAATTATGGCACAATAGGGATGCATAAATTATTTTATTAATAGAAATATCAAAAAAAATGGATTTAACAATATTAAAAAAAATATCATATGAACAAATTAATGTGACCCACAAATTTTCAAAAAGAATACTAAATTTTAGTAGTGTATGAAATAATTTTTTTCTAATATATCTTATGTGTTATTATTATTTAATATCTAATAAATGAATAGTGTCAAATTTGATACTATTGACATTTTATAAACGTAAAAATTTATTAAATTATTTAAAAATCCTAAAAATATATAAAAATTAAAAAGTGAAAATTATAATGTTTAGAGTAGTATAATGTATTCATTTATCATCAATTCCTTCAATATAAATAATTACTCTTTACCATTAAATATCTAGAATGTTATTACGAAAATTAAAATTTAATAGAATAACTAAGTGTCAATTAAAAAGATATGGTTTAAATTGAAAAATTAAGTTATACAAAATTTACTAGATGATGATATTAAAACCGTATCTATTATAATATTTTAATTTGGGACACTTTCTAGGTTTTTGGATAGGGTATGACTTAATTATAAATTAATATTTTCGAGAGTTTCCTAGAGTTCCCTTCTCCTAACTCATAAAATGGAACGTCTTCCCCCTCCAATTCACTCCATTTCGAGCCTTCATGCCCTGCCAAATCCAACCCATTTATATTTTCAACTTCCATAGCATCATTTTAGAGGTTTTTATCTTCTCAAAATAACAATTCTAGTACGCTATGATGAAATTTAAAGGAGGCACATCGAGGAAGAGGTAATTTCTTCTACTGATTCATTCAAAATTCATTGTTCTTCTACATCCTATTATTTAGTTGTTTCATTATAAAGTAATAACATAATTAAAACTAATTTAATTATATATTATTATATATATGAAAACCCCTATTCCACAATCTATCCATCCTATGAAAAATGAAGTCACCGCACATGCGTATGTTTGGCACGTCATCTTCACGCCGTGGTGTACTATATTTTTTACAAGAACCTAAATTTTATAGTTATAATGGTTGAAATAATAAATATATATTATTATTATAAAATTATACTATTTATGACATATTATACACCAACCATTTCAATACAATTTAACAATTTTGGCTACGATACCGTCGATCGTACCTACGAACGGCTTACCGTCTCCATGACGCAATAAGCTTCATTCCCCATGTTAACAATTAAAGAATGATTATGAAGTATATAGAATAAATAATCATTAAATATTATACATAATATAAATACAGGATATATATATATATATATCATTTACTTATTTCCATTCAATTTAATAAGGAAACGAAAACAGCGCTTATGTGTACGTACGATATACCGTCTCCACGAACAGTGTATTCCATTTCTTCTATCTATCTATTATACATATATATTTGTATACTGAATATATATAATATATAAATCATTTTTAACATTTTTTAATTTTGTAAATCATGATATAAGTAATAATATCAACAATAAAAATACAAAACACGTACGATAAATAAAAATATTATTACCCAAAACGTTGATATAACATGGAATTGTCAAATGAATGGGAAATATAAAGATGTATGTGAATTATATATGAATTTTTAAATGTTATTATGGTTATATTACAAGTATATAATATGTTTAAACCAATAATACATTAGTTTTGGACTCATACAAATAAAATTGGACCAATGGTAAGGGATCATTTTTCAATCTCATTTTTATCTGAGATTGTTTATAAGTAAGTATTTATTGGGGTTATATTTAACATCCATGTCCATGTTCTCTAATAATGTTTTCCTAAAATGTTTTATATTCATCCATGTATTTTTAAAGTCATTTATATTCATTTTTTACTATTACTTCATTGTATGGAAGGAGTCTTTCTTTTTTTTACCATTCGTGGTACCTTTTAGAATTTTCCAGCAAATGTACAAAGAGAATTATTTTGTCTTATTAAGAATGAATGGATTTTAATGGTTTCAAAATGACTAATGTTTAAAAATCATCGTATAAAATATTTTATGTTTAATTACAACTAAATTATTATCTTTTAAAATTTCATAGAATTTTGTGAAAAGAAAATGTTTTTGAAGAAGAAAAGATATTTTCCTGACGAACTAAGTTCAAGTGGTTAACAAAATTAATTTCCTTCTATGATGACATATGGTTATGTTTCAATACCTATTATTACATTTATTTGATTTTTGAATGATGTAATTATTTTTATGAAGTTATATTTTCTTATATTGATTATGTTATTAAGAAATGATATTTATGAATCCCATTTTATTTCATGTGTTATACAGTGATGATTGATTTATGTTTTTGTGTAATATGTAAGAATGATTTAATTATGATATTTGTGAGACCTATATCTCCCTCCAATGAATTGGGTAATGATTTATATCTCATGATATATATATTATTGCAATGGAAATAAAATATGGTTTAGTAATGCCTGGATGAAATGGAAAGTAAATCTGGTTTAGTAATACATGGATGGAATGGAATGTAAATAGGGTTAAGTAATAGACTATGTCCACTATGATGGTCAAGGAAGAAAGGCATTGGCTAATATGGGAATCATATTACATACATATTAGTTTTTCACAATTATATGTTTTAGAAAATTCTTATTCTATCATTTTTAATGTTCCTTTATGATCCATGTTTTACGTACTATAATGATTTATTTCACAACTCACTATTTAGAAGTTTAAAATTTATTTTCATGTTTTTATGTTCAAATGATTATGGTTTATTTTATATCCTCCATTTTTACCCTTACTAAGTATTTAAGCTCACCCATTTTGTGTTTTCTTTTAATGAGCATATAAATAATTATTTTATGTAGGAAAACAAAAGGGGAATTTAGTTATGGGAGATGCTGAAGATATTTCACTATGATTAGAAGATTGTGTTCTTGGTTTCCAAGGACAATAATCTAATAAAGTGTTTGGGTTTCTATTTGTGTCATGTATTAAGACTTTCCAAAAAGAATAGTAATTTCCATGTACGACAATCTTGGGTCTCTATAGTGGATATCAGAGCAAACATTTAGTCAGCCTTTGGAAACTAGGACACGTGAAAAATTAGGATCCCTAGAGATATTTATATGGTATTTCTATTGATGTACCTAAGGTTAAGTATAAGTAGAAGTTACAATCCAAGAATAGTGATAACAATCAAGAATTACCTATAACAAAACATAATATTTTAGTGATTGAAAGAACTCCCCTGTGATGAAGTTGTTTTCCTAGTATGATTTTTCCTCTAATACAATTATTTTTCAGTTTTAGAAAATTGATATAACCCGATGAAACCGTGTTCAGGATCGATACACAAGGAAATTTAATGATTTTCTTCCGGAACAACAAAATTTAATGGGAGATGGAGTGAAAATTATTATTTATATAATTACAAAAGCTATGAATAATTTAGGACATCTAAATGTGTAGGGAAGGGAACAATATTCTATTGAGTCCTTCACAAGGCAACACCCACCTTCTTTTTGTGGGACATCTGATCTAATTATTTCTAAAAAATGGATCAGTACCATTGAAAAGATATTATCCATCCTTCGCTATTCGGAACATGAAAATTTCATTTTGGATCCCTATCATTGAGAAGGTAAACAAGACTAGTGGTGAAGCTTAATTAAGAATTCCAGGAAACAAAATGAAATTGAATCCATGGAATGGGATGAGTTCAAGTACTTATTTTTCAATAATTACTTACCTTTAATTATTTGAAAAAAGATGAAAAAAGAGTTTTTTGAGATTAATAAAAAGGATGATGAATATATTGGTATATACGAGGTAAATATTACAAGCAATTTAATGTTAGATGATGGATTTATCATCCAAATAGAAAGTAATGTTGATTGATTCATTAGTGGCTTAAAACCAAGTCTTCTAAGGGAATTATCTATAAGATATTTCAATAGATATTAAGAGATTACGTGTTGTGATATCAAGGTAGAACTATAATTTGTTGTTATGTATCCATCTCAATGTTTTGATAAAAAAATAAATCTGGAGGTTAATGGAAATTATCAAAATAATGGTGAAAAGAATATGAATATTTCCTTATTCATGAAGTGTGGAAGAAATCATGGTGGAGATTGTCATAAAGGGACTAGAAAATTTTTTAAGTGTGGAAAATAAGTTATTAATTGGAAAATTTTTTCTAATGATGTGAATAGATAAAATACTTCCGAGAACTCACCAAAAATACTTCAATGATAAAAGTACATGGAAATAAAGAATTATGCTAACCAATTCCCTATTTTAAGGGTTAATGATATTTGATGGTGGCAACTACATAAGGTAGAAGAAAAATAGAAGTTACATGGGATTACTATCCATGATGTAGAGTATAAAAATGTAGTGGTGGAATGATTAAGTGTTATTGTAATGGGATTACAAAATAGTCTTGTCAAATACATTTTATTATTTTATGGAATATTTGAATATATGTGAACTCGTCCATTGTGATTTTTCATAAGCATATGGTACTAGTATCCCTGACAATCAATATAAATATTTTTTTGAAAGCACATGAAATCCACATAATTAATGGAAAATGAGATGGTGAGATGTTTTATAGTATTAATTACCTCATGATTGATATAAAGACAAAGTGATATGAAGGTTTGAATACTATGATTTTTAAGCAATTTTGTATGTATAAAAAATTAATGTTTGACTTCATTCATGTTTTCACTAAGTTTCTATGGAAATTCATATTATTTTGATTATTTAAAGAGAGTACATGATTAATGTATTCACATGTTTAGAATGTGACAAATAAGAACTTCAAATGAGATATGGGAGATGAATGTTATGTCGATTTAGTTCAACTCTTTCTAAAGCTTTATATTTTTTGTTTTTGAAGGATTGCAATGTTATCCATTTATGGATTATATAAGATATTTTATGTTTTATGTTTGATAGACTATTGTATTATCTCACTATAAGTGGACTTATGCATATTTGATTACCTGTGCTGTCCATTTTGTTTAGATAGATGGAAAGAGATTTCATTTTATCACAAGATCTTCTAGCACTTTCATAATAAAGAACTCAACATTATTTCATTAAATAAGATATTAAGTAGAAATTTTTCATGGAATGTACAATGGTGATATTTTACCAAAATCAAGTAAGTATTTATTTCCTTGAAAAAATTCCTCAAAATGAGGAAATTTATATTGAAAAACAAAAATTTTATCCCTGTACCTTCTTATCTAATGAATCAGATGGCCCCTTAAATGATCATATATTTTTGGATTTTTTGTAGTTAACTTTCTCAAAACCTTATTCTCTATCATTTCCCATTAGAACATGATGGTTATATTTCTCATCCATATCCAAATTTTCACTCCCCACCTATGTTCTCCTAAATGGAAACCCAATGATGAGTTATTTTAGGTAACTATTACGTTTCATACAATCCATTTTAAAATTATTTTGTATATCCCTTTTTACTATGTGGGCTTCCATGAAAGAAACATTCTAGTAGAAAACCATTTATAACCCCGATGAATTTCGAGGAAGAAATTAATTTTAAGTGGGGTATAATGTAACACCCTAATATATAATGAGATAGATTATTTTAATGTCCTTGATTACTTGTGTTGTACGGTACATCAAGATTAGCTTTTTCTATACACAACATCGTATTAACTTATAGTATACGCAATACTATACATGTCCTGCGTTGCACACAATTTCAAGATCCTTTGATAGAATTCATTTCACAGATAATTGAGTATATATTTTTTACAATTTATAAATGAACTATGTTTGTGTTATTTTGTGTGAAACACCAAAGGATGCTTTCACTACATGAAATAATGACTTCTCTAGTGTTACACGCAAGAGAGACCTTCTTCGATAACTTGCATTGAACCCAATAATGTGTTTTACTAAACCTTGATATATTATTAATATATCATATAAATAACTATTATGAATAGTATTAACAACATTTATAATTTTATATAACAATATCATTCACCTTACACATTTTCTAGAACATGATATGCGAACAAAATCAATTTTTCGAATAAAAAAAAGTATTTTTTAAAAAATTCTGTTTTACCGCCATTTTATGGTGCACCCATTTAAAATTATGATTTTGAAATATTATTAATTTTCATGAAAAAATTAAAAATATAATTTTGATGTTGGATATAAAAATTTAATTTGGATAAATTTTTTATATTTTTCTAATAACTTATATATTTTGATGAATACTGAAAATACTCTAAATTTTAATTAAAAAAATCATTTATTTGAAATAATTTATATTGTAAAATTATAATATTTAATGCTTATAATGAATAAATAAATTATATTTTTACCATTTAATATTGTGTATGTAATTATCATTAATATTATATTAAATTCCTTGGTAAAAATATTTCAATCTTTTGCAATGTTTTAACATTTAAAACAATTATTCATAAAAACAAAGTTAATTTTAAATTAATTAATGCATGTTAAGTGTTTGTAAGTTCGAAAAATGGATTCCATATTTGTAATCAGTAGTTCTAAATATTTTTAAACGGATACTTTTTTTGGGCCTTATGAAAAGTAACTTTGGTAATTATTTATGTTACCATGGTTAACGGTAAATCAGGAAATTAAGGGTAAAAATAATAATATAAAATTACCACTGAACAAGTAAAAACCATATTGGATGATTAAATTAGACTCTTATCATATATTTTTTAAATTGAATCACTTTATGTCCAGTTACATAAGAAAATGACATGAATGTAATAAAAACCAATGAAATGGAAAAATTCAAACCAAATCCTTTTATATAAGTATATTAATTTTAATATATTGATACCATGAAGTTAAAATATAATATTTAATTTATATTGAAACATAAATTATTTAACTACAAAATAAAAATTTATATAAAATTTATTCAAGATTTAACAAGTACCGTTAATGATGACACAATAGTGATTTATAATTATATTATTAATAGAAATATGAAATAAAAAGTTAAAAAATATTAATGGAAATGTCATATGAACTAATTATTATGATACACTATTTTTCTAGGTGAATATGATGTGTTAGGATTTTATTAAATATTTATTTCTAATTAATATTCTATGTGAATTTTATTTAAAGTGTAACAAATGAATACTATCAAAATTGATACAATTTGCATTTTTTAAATAAAAATTTTTCTAATTTTTTTTAAAATCATATAAATATTTAAAAATTACAAAGTGATAATTATAGGGTTTAAAATGTAAGAAATTATCCTTTAATGGTCAATTTACCAAACATAATTAAATATTCATTACCATTAATCATCAATAATGTTATTTCAAAATTTAAAATTTAAGTGAATCACTAAGTGTCAATTAAAAAGATATGGTTTAAATTGAGAAAATCAGTTGTCAAAAATTTATTGTTTAAATATATTACAATGAAATTTGATCTCATATATTAATTATTGACTCTTTGGAGGTTTTTTGGTAGGACATAATATTATTATAAATTAATATTTGTGAGAGTATCCTATATTTCCCCTCTCCTCTCTTATAAAAGGTCACATCCTCCCTTACCACTTCAATCTATTTTGATCCATAATACTCAGACCAATCCAGCCCATTTATCTTATTAACATACCTTTTTAAATAATATTGGTTCTTATCATATAAAAAGAACAACTCTAGTGCCCTTATAAGAAATATAAAGGAGCAATATCAGGGAAGAGTTAATCTCTTCTACTGATTATTTCAAAAAATACTTCTTCCTATACTTCCACTTCTTTAGTTTTTTCATTATAATGTAATAACATCAGTATAAATAACAAAATAATATATTATTATAAATATTAAACAAGACTATTTCAACTTATATCCATCCTACGAATAATTGATGTCACCACACGTGCGTAGGTACGACATACCGTCTCCACGCTGTGGTGTAATATGTTATTTCACCACCACCTTTCATGGATGGTAATAATGGTAGAAATAATTAATATATATTATTGTTATAACATGATAATAATTATGTGATACTATAACCTCATCCAGTTCAATATAATTCAATAATGATTGAAATAATATCGTCTCTCGAGCATACGTACGACTTACTTTCTCCATTACGTGATGAGATTCATTCTCAAAGATTGAAATTCAAGAATGATTATAAAGTATATATAATAAATAATAATGAAATATATGAAAATATAATACCAATATATTTATTTATATAAATATATTTTTAATTTACTTACTTTAATTAAATTTAATATGTAAATAAAAATAGCGTACATGAATACGTACATACTACCATCTCTATGAACGGTTTATTCTATTTCTTTTATCTATATATTATATATATATATTTATATATTGAATTTATATAATATATATATCAAGTTTAACATTTTGGAATTAAGTATATAATGATATAACAAATCATATCAAGAACTACAATTCATAACACGTACGATAATAAAACAATTATTACACAAAATGTCACTTTAACATGGAATTGGCAAATGAAGAGGTAATATAAAGTCGTATGTGAATCATATATTATATCATAAATATTATATTTATTCTATTAAAAGATTATAATATGTTTAAACCCACTATATAATATTTTTGGACACATATTAGTGAAATCGGAACTATGGTAATGGATAATTTTTCAATCCCATTTTTATCTGAGATTATTTATACTTTAGTATTTATCAGGGTTATATTTATCATCCATTACCATGTTCTCTGGAAAAATATTTTCATCAAATGTTTAATATTCATCCATGTATGTTTAAATAAATTTATAACCATTTTTGGACTTTTACAACATGGTATCGAATGAGTTGTTCTATTGTTCACCATGCGAGGTTCTTTTTGACATTTCTAGCAAATGTATGATGATTATTTTTATTAACATATATAGAATGAATGAATTTTTACAATTTCGAAAAAAATATTTTCACATTGGTTCCTATACACTACATAAGGTTTATTTTAAATTAAATTAAATTATTTTAAAATTTCATAGAATTTGGATATATGAAATCATTTTTGAAGAAGAGTGGATACTTTCATCAAGTAATAAGTTCAAGTGTTTTATCAGAAATATGTTCCATCTAAGATGACATAGGGTAATGTTTCTATCCTAATTATTAATTTTATTTGATTATTTTTATGATTGAATTATTTTTTATTAATTCCATTTATCTAATATGGATTTTGTTAGGATGAAATGATGTTTAAGAATATCATTTAATTTCATGGGTAATGTTATGATTAATGATTTATGTTTTTAAGGAACACGCAAGAATGATTTCAATATGATATGGGTGGGGCCTATATCTCCCTCCTATGCGTTTGGTAAATATTTATATCTCATGATATCTAAATGAATGGAATGAAAAGTAATTCTTTTTTAGTATTGCAGGGCTGGAATGACAAGTAAATATGGTTTAATAATACATGGTTAGAATGACATGTAATGATGGTTCAGTAATAGGCTATGTCCACAACGATGGTATGAGCAGAAATTCCTTGTCTCCTATAGAAATAATATTATGTGCTTATTAGTATTCCAGAATTATATTTTTTTCCAGTGCTATTCTATCATGTTTAATTTTCCATTAGGACCCATTCCTTACATACTGCCATGATTTATTTCATGACTGATGGTTTTTATGTTAAAACATTATGTTCATGTTTTTATGATCAAATGAATTTGGTATATTTTATGTCCTCCATGATTACCATTTATGAGCACTTGAGCTCATAATTTTTATTTTTATTTTCCCCAAGATATAAATAAAGTTTATAGGTAAGAAAACAAAAGGTGAAGATCATTATCTAAGATGTTTACGATCTTTCACCGTGATTAGAATATTTTTTTTCCGAGTTTTAAAGACACTAAAATAATACAGTATTAGGGTGTATTTTTGTGTCATGTGTTATGTATTCAAAAAAAGAATTGTAATTTCCATGTATGTCAAGATTGGGTCTCTACAGTATGATTCAGTTTGTAATGAGTCTCTATGTACTATTATCACCTTTCATAGAGAGGGATATATTGGAATTTTCACATTTCCCCACCTTCTATATCTATCATGGGAGAACCAAGATGTACTCTGATCTTTGAGAACACTTCTGGTTTGAAAACATGAAGAATTGTATTGTGGATTATATATCGATGTGGTAGATATGTATACATGATAATGTCATGTGAATGATGTCCAAAGGGATGATGCAACAATTTCCTATTCCCATGTGGAAATGGGAGAATGTCCCTATCAACTTTATCATAGGTCTCTCGAAGACGTGAAAAAGAAAATTTATGATATGGGTTGTGGTGGACCAACTATCCAAAGATTTATACTTTAACATTATTTAGGAAGATCATTCACATGAACATCTTGTTAAAATATATGTTAAATAAGTGGTTAGACTACATGGAGTTCCACTCCCAATTGTCTCTGATCATGATCCTAGGTTCACATCTAAATTATAGAGCAGTCTTATAAATGCATTGAGTACTAGATTAAATTTTAGCACTACCTAGAACCCCCAAACTGATGGAAAATATAAATGTAATTTTCAATCAATTGAAGATATCCTAAGATTCATCTATTATGAATTATAAGGTTGATGGGATTAATATCTCCAATTGGATGAGTACCCATACAACAATATCATCTAATCGAGTATTCATATGGCTGCATATGAAACCCTGTATGGAATGAAATGTATAACTCCAAGCAGTTGGGATGATGATTGATAGTGAAAGATAATTGTACCTAATATTGTGAAAGAAATGATAAAGTTTTTTAATGTTATCCATCAATATATCAAATATACTCAGAGTCATAAAAAGAGATATGATGAAAACTATTGAAGGGACTTCAAGTATGACATTAAAGATAAATTATTCCTTTGAATATCACCATGGAAGAATGTTATGATGTTTGGAACGAATAGGAAGCTAATCCCAAGGCACCTTATCCCCATTGTGATCCTTTATCATGTGGGCCCTACGGCCTATCAACCATCACATCGACCAAATATAGCTCAAGTTCATGAGGTGTTTCACATCTCACTTATGAGGATATGCATTCCTAATCCCACATATATACTGAACTCAGATGTGGTACAGATAGAAGAAAATCTCTCTATTGAATAGAATATAATAAATATTATGGGCATGAGAGATAAGGTTCTACAGAAAAATACTACCCACCATATGAATTTTTGGTGGGGGAACCATAAGTGTTAATAAGAAACATGGGAATAATATGAGCTGATTAAAGAGAAGTATCTGCACCAGTTTTTATAAAAATCACTTTCGACCGGGAAATTTCAAAGAGGGGAAGAATGTAACAAACCAAAATTTTATCAATAGAATCTCTCCCTTCTTATATTAATGTCATAATCACATGTAATGTATTATATACCATAATAGAAACATTATATACAATGAATTAAATAAATAGGGATTATTTCTATAATTTAAGGAACCAAATCCAATGAAATAGTACCTGATCTTAAAAATAGTAATGTGAAACTAGTGAATATAAAATTGTCCAAATGAATATTAGGATCACCCATGAATGTAAAAATACAGTTTAGGGATATAATAACAAAAAAATATGATATAATAAAATCAGAGTACAATTAAGTAAATATTTTAAAAATTATTAATTAAGTTATGGTGTTTTTATAAGTCATAAGTATTTAATTACAATTTTATGATTAATTTAAAATTTTTACAGAAAAACTGTTTTAATAAAATTTATACATAAATTAATATTTTTAGGTATTATGATTTTGAGATAATATTAATAGTCCTTATGTAATTTTTAAAAGTTTTATAAAATCTGTTATAATTTTAAAATATGTTTTTTCATAGCAAATTATGATTTTAATTGATAATTAAAGTAATTATATTTATAATGTTTTTCTTAAAATCGATTTAATTTTTGATTTCTGTGGTTCTAAAGATATTTACTATGACTTTTTGTTATTTTTTTGAATTACATTTTTTTTGTGAATAGTGAAATACATTTATTTACAGTATATATAAATTATAATCTTAATATACTATTCATTTAATCATCATGGATGTAAGAACCATTTGTTTGAACTAACATTATATAATTAATATATTTAGTCTCAAGAATAAATACTATTTATTATCATGAGAAAAATAATAGACTCTTGAATTAAATAAAGAGAAAACACCCCTCTCCACTATAAATATCACCACTCACACACTCTTATCCTCCCACCAATAAATGTTTTATCATTGTAAAAATTATTCCCCAATAAATCCCCCAATCCCTCTACCACATCTAACTGATCATGGTCTCATTAAAAGATAAAAAAAACTTCCCGATGGAGGCTCTAAAGGAGGAGATATTTAAAAGGTAAAATCACCTTTTTTTGTTTTAATTTATTTTCAATTTCATTTCTTTTCTTCTCTCCTCTTATCCTTGTCAAATAATAAAGTAATTATAACTAAATTATATTTGATATAATATATTTATATCATATTAATATTAGATCCATCATTTTACTCCTCCCTCACCCTCTATCATTCTAAAAATGAAATCGTCTCCCATGATGTTTCAATTTATCGACATCGTGGGTGATGCACATTCATTTTCCATTAAAACCTTCAAGGATAATAATAAAACAATTAAATTATTGAAAAAAGTTATTAATTTTTAATTTTTAACCCATTTTATAATCTATAACTAACATATATATATAGTAATAAATTATAAAACAAAACGAGTTCGTTGTGATAAAAAAAATCCAAAAATGAACCTAAAACAATTATTATTAATTTTTATCTAATGATTCATCGTAATTATATATAACCAAATTAATTATAATTAATTTAATATGTATATAATATCATTAATAACATATAATAACTATTTTGGATATTTATCCTCATTTTACATGAACTTCCATTCATTTATACATGTGAACTGATCAAGAAAACTATGAAACCGAATGCTCCTAAATGATGGAATTAAACTCTCTATATTAAAAAAATCCATTCAATGAATTTAATAAAATCACAATGAATAAAATTCATGTAGAAAAGTTTCATTATTTGTTAATTAATTAATAAAATTTAATTATTAAAGATATTAAATTAAAGGAAATATCCAAACTCAATGTAAGGGGAATTCTCAAACCCAACATTCTTTCTTTGGGGTTTCCCTCTTTTATCCCATATTTAGTATCGATATTGAATAAATATATTGTATTCATCATTATCATTCATTTTATGTGATATTTTTTTCTACATTAATTCATGATAAACAAAAAATTTAAAAAATAACTCTTCATTAAAAAAAAGAACTCACCTTTTACATCTCGAGATTGTTTCCCCTCAATCAAGGTTGAGGATTCATGTACGATATCATCTATTTCATTTGGGAACCAAAATATTATGATGTATTGTTATAAAATGAAACCCATTCCATTCTATGGGTTATTTTATATTAAGGAATGACTTATTTTCTATATAGAATGCAAGATAATGTAATTGTCATTATGTGATGGGTGAAACACAAATAATATTGCACAATGTAAATGTTATGATGTTATACGGGAACTATAATTTATATATCACTCAAATTCATTGTTTTATGTAACTCCCCGACCCTAGTTACCTAGATTCGGTGCATTATTTTAATACATTGGCATGATCACAAGGAATCAAGCCCCGAAAGACCGATTAGTTTACCAGTCTTGGATAATGGATTGCATAAATGGACGTTACATTACCCTTTAGAAAATAAATCACAACATAAATGATCCTTCTAGAACTCCATAAATGCCCTATCTTAACCCTTCTTATCAATCATAATACACTTCTTAGAATCCTGGGAAAATTAAACATAGATAGAGGTGCACACAAATGTTCAGTAAGGATAACAATTTATTGAAAACATTCATAAATAAGCACAAAAATTTAATGCAATGTATAAGACTAAAACAAAATTATTTTTAATCATAAACATCCGTATAATATTTAAAAGATACAATAAAATAATTCCATTTACTTATTCACATGGATATTCTACTAGTCGAATAATCACATGCAATATCAATAGCCACTTTTATAATGATGGAATGCATAATGCGAGACTATCAATAACAAATAGTCAAGGCCTTGGTCCAAGAATTGAAATAAGATTTTGTCAATGCCTTGTGCCAAGAAACTAGTTTATCTAATGAGTCCTACCGATGCATCGAGGAGTTATAGCGGGATCCAACTGTCACTTACTAAGTCCAATTCATTCCTCATATGAAAAGGTTTAAACATAACATAAACATTCATATTAAAACTGGCATATGAAATGTCAATACATTACCCATAAGATTTGAAAGGTATAAAAATAACACATCCACAGTCAAACATATAAAAAAAAACTTCAATAAAATATGGAAGATTTTTATCTTAATAAATCAACTTCAAACATGTTTAAAATCCATTAAATTATTTTAACATGGATGAAAATGATTTGTAAATATATTTGAGAGAAATATCCCTTTTCATAAAAAGATTTACGATTCATACAATTTAGAATGGAAGACATTTAAATACATTTTTGAATCAATTTGTCCCATACAAATTTGAATCTTTTGAATGTAATTAACATTTTAAAACATTCATTTCCATTTAAATAAATCCTTAAAACCATTTTAAAAAAATGCACATTAATGAGAATGGTTTAGCAGAATAAATATTTAAAAAATTCAGAATGATGTTTTAGTAAAAAGAACCTTAAAATAAAATATTTTAAACTCTTTTATGAAACATGGACATGGATAATAAATAAGTCTCAGTAGATAATTACGTAAAAATAACCACAGATAATAATGAGATTGTGAAATTAACCCTTACCAATTTGGTAATTTACGAAACATACACCCTATGAAAAAGTATCGTACAAATAATATGTATGTACGCATTAATTAAAGTGTATTATACAATGAAAAAGATTATTGTTAGTACATACACCACACAAAAGGTAATAGTGGAAATACGGAATGAATCTCCTGAGAATAAGGAGCGAGAAGAAAACCCCTTACCTTGAACATTACATTAATTGAGGGTATGTTTAACCTCCTGTATGAAGATCATAGTATGTTATTAAAGTATACCAGAACCATTTTAGTATTTATGATATTATAGATGATTCATTAATGACTTTGTAATTCCCATTTAATAATTATTTCCTTATTAAATTAACATTTCTGGTAATAATCGCTTTCTTTATCGTAAGTGTTTTAGCTTGTTACTCTTGATTGTATCACATAGAAAATGATTTAAATACTTACAGAATATAAAAAATTATTTATATATCATATATACTTAGAATATAAATATGTATAATAGAATTATATAGGAAATGAAAAACACCGTTTTTGGAGATGGTAGCCCGTATGTAAGCAAAAACGACGTTTCTGTTTTTATATTGTATTGAACGGAACTAGGTGAATAAGATATATGTAATTATATATATAAATAAATATATATATATCTCAAGTAGACTTATTATTTCTAATATTACATACTTATTAGGAATATATAAATTTTTATAATCGTCGATGAATGTTGATCGTGTAAATGAATCTCATCGCGTCGTGGAGGCGGTAATCTGTACGTACGAACAAGCAACAATATTATTTCCTTAAAGGTGAGGAATTGGATTGTATATTAATTTTACAGAGACATTAGAATTTTAATTTCATTATTTATATACATATTACTCATTATTGTTTCCATCCATATAACATAGTGTTGAATAACAATTTACACCACGACGTGGAGACGGTAAGTCATACGTACGCACGCATGGTGACATTATCATTCATAATATTGGTAGAATAATGAATATAGTTGTGCCATATTTATAATAAAATAATATTATATAGAATATACTATAGTTATTATTTACGAATGGAAACAACAATGAAAGATTAAGTGGAAGAATAAGGGAACTTGAAAGAGGGTGGTGAAATCATTACCTCTTCTTCAGGTTCTTTCTTTGGATTCGATAAAAACGGCTCCATAGATTGTCTTTATGTCTAAAAGAAGGCCTCTAAGATGAAGGGAGGAATGTTGGGAGGATATTTGTGAAGCATTTGGCTGAGGAGAATGGCTTTGGTGCTATGAAATTAAGATAAGGGGAAGTGTCCTTTTATAAGAGGGGTTAGGGTCACTTTAGGAAAAGATTAAAGTATTAATTTATTATACAATCATATTCAGTTTATAATGGCTCCAAATGAATTTATTTTGAGATTTAGGTGTTTATGGGTCGAAATCAACTCAACCAATAGGTTTTAGACAAGTTTAGGTTATCATTTTAACCTTATCTTATATATTTAACTCTTAGTTAAAATATTTAACTTTTACAGTGTCTTCTTGTATTCTTACACTATATGGCTAATAAACTAACTATAAACGTCCAAGAGAACCTCAATTTGTTCATTAATGACATAAATAATATTAATTGATCCCTTTTTCTGTACCATAGTTTTTTAGGAATAGAATATCAATTAATAATATAATATTTGTTTTAAAAGCACTTTTATGTCAATTTTGACACTAGTTGTTATTTTGGTTTTTCTAAAATCATAACATCTTGATTACTTCTAAAAAGATACATTAAATCAGAGATAACATTTACTAGTAACCTATAAAATTCTTGTATGTCATAAAAAATTTTGAAATTATATTTATTTTAATATTTATATTACTATTTATTTGATTCTTTCATTAATAAGGTAATTACTGGTTCATTACTGTGTCATAAATAAATTTAATTATTTATTGTTTAATTTTTTTTAAAAAAATACCATTATTTATGAAATATTTTTATCTTTCTAATTAATATTTATATTTGAATTTATATTATGTATACCGAAATATTAAAAATGGATTAGTTATTAAAACTTAAATTTAACACTTTTAACTCTTCTTTAAATTAAATAATAATAAATTTCTTAATCTAGTTAAAGTGGACATAAAGGATCATATTTTATTCCTAAGTTTGTTTTTGGTAGAATTACACTTATCCAATCGAATTAGGACATGTGTTAGGGTAATTATAATATCATTTTTACCCTTAATTACCCTATTTACTTTTAATTGTTGTAAATAAAAGTCAAAAGTTACGAGTCATAAAAAATTAATTTTATCTTTTTGAACCACATTTCTCTCTTTGAAATTAACCATGTATCCCCAATTTTAATAATTTATCTCACAAAAGTTGTAAAATTATGCTTTATGTAAATTTGCAAATTCTCCTAGGTGGTAGGTAAAAGACGGTGAAAAGTTCAATAAAATTTTTATATATCTAATATTATTATAAAATGACTCCAATGAATAACATTGAATTTATATAGGTATTATGTATCTATTTTTACCTAAATTAAATTTAAATAAAATAAATAATTATTTAAATAAAAAGTCGGTTTTAAACATTAACTCAATGTTTTTCACTATTCATCAAAAATTTAATGTTTTTAGAAAAATACCAAAAATTCACCCTAGGCTAATTTCAATATTTTGAGTCCAAAAATGATGTCTAATTTACAGAATTCAAAACATATAAGTTTCATTTTATAATAAAATATTAATTCCCATTATCAAAACCAAAAGGCATATTTTTTAGAAATAATAACTATCAAAAGATTGACATTTGTTTATGTCCAATTTCAATGTAAAATTACATAAAATGCCCTGAATTGGATTAAATTGTAAAAATAATATCTATTTATACTTCCAAACCATTAATATTTATAATTTAACACTATGAATTATTTTGATAAAAAAGTTGTTTTTAGATAAAATATATCATTTTCACTATTCACAAAAATAAGAAAGTTATCAGAAAAACACCAAAAAATTATTGGAACTAAATTATTAGGTCCCAATTCTAAATAATAATTTAATTTTGTTAAATTAAATTTGTACAAGTTTGAAATATTGGATTTAAAAAACGGTTTTCCATTAAAAGATGGTAAAATTGCATTTTTTTAAAAATATTTCTTTTATCTGAAAAAATGTATTTTTTCTTACATTATGTCTAAGAAACTGATAATATGTATTCTAAAATTATAAGGATTATATAAAGTTAAAAATTCATTTAATAATTTTCATAACCGCTTTTGAACGGATAATTTGGTAAGTCATGTGCGCTTGAACTCAATGTTGCTTGTAGTGGATGTAATTGAATTACTTTGAAGAAATAACATACTATAAAATCTCGGGGTGTTACATTCTTCCCTACTTCAATAAATTGAGTCCTCGTAATTTTAAATTATCTTTCAAAAATAAAAGGTTGAAAATAGAAAATACCTTTGTGGGGAAACCCACATCGGAAATTGGGCTAATAAATTTTAGTCTTAATAATATGAAAAGGAAAATGAAAAATTCATCACAAAATTATCATCTCGATTATAAGATCATTGGTGGAAATTATAGACACAAAATTGTAGGAAAACGTAAATATTTATAGGGATTGATTAAGGTCATCAGTCACAAACAATTGTAGAATTGTGGGACTAAAATCCATCAATCTATGATGTTTTAAAATGTTATCAGTTGAATAAAACATAAGGTATTAGGATAACACATCTTTAGTATTAAGATTACTTACCTATGTTTTAATAATTTATTTATTCATCAGAAAAGACAAGAAATATATATATATATATATACTTGTAAAGTAGAGTTTCATCCTTCAACTAATTCTTACTGAAAACTCATCTTTCACTCAAAATGATTTCAAATATATATATATATACGTAAATTTTATAAGGTTCCAAAAATAATGAATTTATAATTCATTAATCAGACTATTTAAAAAAGCAAAATTATACAAACCAGTACATCATATAGTCCATTCGTAGGTAATGCACCATTTTTACTCTTCAATTGTGGGTTCATGATTCACGGCCTTTTAGAATGGAACTAGTTATCGCCCGACCTCTGGGTTGTACGTTTTATAATAATCCAAAAATAACCTTAACAATAGTATCCAATTTCAATGTTAATCCATTCCAACCATTAGACATATCTAAAATACTTATATCCAAACTCTCAATCCAAAATTTATAAGGAAGTTAAACACAATGAGGATCCCTTTTTCCATGTAATAACATGTGAACACCTTCATCATGTATTATTTTAAAAAATGGTGACTTACTGAATTCAAATAAAACATTATTGATTGTATTCATGCTATCTTATTCCTTATAAAATACTGTATATACTCCTTCTATCCAAAAAAGTTGTAAAATCCAACAATGATGGAATATAAAAATCATTAATTAGTTTATAAAAAGTCCAGAATATCCAAAATAATTTATCCAAATCAACTATCTCTTATTCCAAGATCACTACCTCATTATCAAGACCATATTAAGGATTACCTTTCCTTCAGCAATGTATTTTCCAAAAAGCATTACTTGCTATTATCTCACTTTTCATAGAACCATATAATCTCAAATCCTTAATAAAATAGTACTGCAGTACAATCATTATTTATCTCCATAATTCATGTAACCAGTATATTATTGATACAGCACTCAAATGAAATATTTCTATAATAACAACATACGTACACTAGTCACTAATCTTCATCTGAGGTATTATCATGACCTTATTATTATCTAATAACATCATTTGGGGTATACTCTTATGAATGGGACATTGATTCACGTAGTGTCTCAATGCCTTGCAGATGAAGAATTTCACATTTGAAAACTTTTTCTTACCCTTGCAATCACGTACTCGGTGTCCTTTTTCTCCTCACATATAACACACTTCCATTACCTTAAAGTATTTACCAAGGTGATTCATTCAACATTTATCACATTTAGGAAAATCATTCTTTCCCTCTTCCATTTATACATCTTCCTATGTTTTATCCTTTTCATCTCATGCTTCCCTTCAAAGCCATAGGACATAGATAATTCTTTACATATCTTATTAACAGCTGATACTATTTTTCCATATGTTGAGAATACATGGTAGACTATATCCTTTCTAAATATTGGATTAATAATATTAAATATATGATCCTTCTTACTCTTTGGATCATACGTTTTGTTGGAGTTCACATTCCTTCTACTGGGTGCCATTTCTATACAATGGATTTCAACAGGTCATTTTATGAATTGTAATGAATAATTCCAAACTTGTAAAATAACTAATACAAATTGAATAGTTTATTTATATAATCTATAAAAATTTATTCTTTGAGGATATATATACTCATAAATCCTTCATAATTATTTGTAAAGAAAATAAGAATTATCCAAAGCATATCCCTTGGTAGTGTTGTAACCGAGAGGGAATCAAGGCATGTTGTCGTGCACCAGTTCCCATTCTAGTCTAGATCAAAGTGGAGCTTTCATGTTTTACCCCTAGGTACATCTGTTTAGACCCACCTCTACCAACTCGTATCCAGATAGGGATGTATTTTCTTAGAAAATTCACAAAATCTCACCATTACCAAAATTCTAGGATGTTATTTTATAATAATCCTCAATGTCTATCTTAGGGTAATGTGCTCTAAATAGAGTTTATATATTTCTAGTTTCCATAGTAGTTGCTAAACATCCTCTGATACCTACTCTAACACCCCAACCCTTGTTACCTAGTGTCGGTGCATTATTTTAATACATTGGAATGATTACAATGAATCAAGTCCCGAAAGATCGATTAGATTAGTAGTCATGGAAAATAGATTACATAAATGGATGTTACATTAAACTTTAGAAAATAAAACACAACATAAATGATCCTTTGATAATTCCATTAATCCCCTAGAATTACCCTACTTATCAATCATAATACACTTCATGGAATGCTGAGATTATTAAACATAGAAAGGGGTGAGTGGATATGATCAGTAAGGATAACAATATAGTGGAAAATTTCAAAAATAATCATAAACAATCAAGGCAATGTACAAGACTAAAAAAATACTTTTTAAACATAAAATTCAGAAAAATATGGCAAAGATAGAATAAAATAATTCCATTAACATATTCACAAGGATATTCTAATAGTCGAATAATCACATGAAATATCTATAGACACTTTCATAATGATGGAATTCATAATGCGAGACTATCATAAACACATAGTCAAGGACATGTTCCAAGACTACAAATAAGATTTTATCAAGGCCTTATGCGAAGACACTAGTTTGACTCATGAGACCTACCGATGCATCGAGGAGCTATAACAGGATCCGCTAGTCACTTAATAAGTGAAATGCATTCCTCATATGAAAAGTATTAAACATAACATAAACATTCATATAAAAATTGGCATAAGAAATGTCAATACTATACCCATAAGCCCTGAATGGTATAAAAATTATACATCCACAATAAAACATATCACAAAACCTTCAATACAATATATAAGATTTGTATTATAATAAATCAACTTCAAAAAAGTTTAAAATCCCTTAAATTATTTTGACATAGATGAAAATTATTTGTAAAACCCTTTGAGAGAAATATCCCTTTTTCATGAAAAAATTTAAAAGATATAAAATTAGGAATATAAGGCATTTAAATAAATTTTTGACTCAAAGTGTACCATAACACTTTGAGCCTTTTGAATGTAATTAACATTTTAATACATTCATGTCCATTTAAATAAATCCTTAAATGCATTTTGAATAAATGTACATTAATGAGAATGTTTTATATGAATAAATCATTAAAATCATTTAAAATCATTTTTTAGTAAAAATTACCATAAAAGAATCCATTTTATAACTATTTTATGAAACATAGACATGGATAATAAATATTTCCCAGTGGATACTTACGTAAAAAACCAGGGATAATAAAGAGATATTGAAATTAACCCTTACCTATTTGGTAAATTAGGAAACATACACCATCTAAAATAAGTATCATACATTGAATATGTAAATACACATAAATTGGAGTGTATTACACAAAGAATACAATTATGGGAAGTAAATACACCACACAAAAGGTAATAGTGGCAATATGGCATGAATCTCACAAGAATATAGAGTGAGAAAAAAACCCATTACCTTGCACTTTCCTTTAGTCATGTGTGAGTTTATCCTCTTGTATGAAGACCGTAGTATGTTATTAAAGTATACCAGAACCATATTAGTATTTATGATATCATATATGATTCATTAATGACTTTATAATACCCATTTAATAATAATTTCAATGTTAAATTAACATTTCAGGTAATAATCGATTTCTTTATCGTACGTGTTATAACTTGTTACTCTTGATTGTATCACATAGAAAAATATTTACAAAATTAAATAATATAAAACATGATTAATATATCTTATATATTTATAATATAAATATGTATAATATTCATATATATTAAATAAAAAACATCATTTATCGAGACGATAGTCCGTACGTAAGCATAAATGATGTGTCCATTTTCATATCGCATCAAACAGTACTAAGTAAATAAGATATATATAAGTATATTTATATATATCTTCAGTATCATTATTATTTCATATATTACATACTTATTAGGAATATATATATTTTTATAATCGTTGATTAATGGTGATCGTGGAAATGAATCTCATCGCGTTGTGGAGATGGTAATCCGTACGTACGCAAGAGCGACACTACAATTTCCTTAATGGTGTGGAATTTGAGTGAATACTAATTTTATAGAGACATTAGCATGATATTTTCATTATTTATAAACATATTACTCATCACTATATCCATCCAAATAACATTGTGTTGAATAATAGATTTCACCACGTCGTGGAGACAGTAAGTCGTACGTATGCACGCATGGTGACATTATCATTCATAAGATGGGTAGAATAATGAATATAGTTGTTCCATATTTATAATAACATCAAATTATATAGAATATATTGGATTTATTATTTTATACTGAAAAAAAAGAACGTGTATGTGGAAGAATAAGAGAACTTGAAAGAGGGTGGTGAAATCATTACCTCTTCTACAGGTTCTTCATTTGGATTTGATAAAAAGGGCTCTATAGACTGGATTTATAACAAAAGGAAGTACTGTAGGATGAAGGGAGGAATTTTGGGAGGATATTTGGGCTGGGGTTGGCCGATCCAAATGGATTTGGAGGTTTGAAATTAAGAGAAGGGGAAGTTCCCTTTTATAAGAGGTGTGGGGGTCACTTTAGGAAGAGAATAAAGTATTAATTTATTATACAATCATATTCTATTTATAATGGTTAAAAATTAATTTATATTAAGCCTTAGGTGGTAATGGGTCGATCAAATCTCAACAAATAGGTTTTAGACAAGTTTAGGTTACCATTTTAACCTTATCTTTTACATTTAACTCTTAGTTAAATTGTTTAACTTTTACCGTGTCTTCTTCTATTCTTACACTATATAGTTAATAAACATATGCTAAACTTCCAAGAGAACCTCAAGTTGTACATTAATGACATATATAATTTTATTTAAGACCTTTTTATAAACCTTAGAATTTTAGGAATAGAGTGTCAATTATTAATATAATATTTTTTTTAAAAAACTCTTTTATGTCAATTTTGACATTATTTGTTATTTTGTTTTTTCTATAATCATAAAAACAATATTAATTCTAAAAAGATACATTTAATCATACCTAACATGTGATATTCTCCTATAAAATTATTGTATGTCATAAAAAATTTTAAATTATATTTATGTTAATATTTATAATATCATTTATTTGATTCTTTCATTAATAAGGTAATTACTGCATCATTGTTGTGTCATAGATAAATTTAATTATTTAATGTCTAAAAATTATAAATAAAATAAAACTATGTAGTAAATGTTTTTATATTTCCAATGAATATTTATAGTCGAATTTATATTATGTATAACCCTATATTAAAAATGGTTTAGTTATTAAAACATGAATTTAACAATTTTAACTCTTCATTAAATTAAATAATAATAAATGTCTTAATGTATTTTAAGTAGAACTAAAGGATCATATTTTATTCCTAAGGATGTTTTTTTAGAATTTCACTTATCCAAAATAATTAGGACATGTTTTAGGGTAATTATAATATCATTTTACCCTTAATTACCCTATTTACTATTAGTCTCAGTAAATAAAAGTCAAAAGTTACTATTCACCAAAAATTATTTTTTTCCTATTGAACCAAATTTTAATCCTTGATATTAACTGTGTCTCTAGGATTTTTGAAATTAAACTCATATAAGTGGTAAAAATATATTTGATTTGAATTTGCAAATTCTCCTATGAGGTGGGTAAAAGACGGTGAAAATTTCAATAAATTATATATATATATATATATAATTATTATAAACTGACTCCCATGAATTACATTGAATTTATATAGGTATTATGTATCTATTTTGACCTAAAATGAATTTAATTAAAATAAATAATTATTTAAATGCAAAGCCGGTTTTAAACAATAACTCGGTGTTTTTCACTATTAATCAAAAATTAAAAGTATTCAGAAAAATATCAAAAATTCACCCTAGGTTATTTTCAATATTCTTAATACAAAAATGATGTCTACTTTAGAAAATTCAAAAAAAAATAAAAGTTTCATTTATTAATTTAAAATTAATTCCCATTGTCAAAACCAAAAGGCATATTTTTAATAAATAATAACTATCAAAAGATTGACACTTATTATGTCTAATTTCAATGTAAAATTACTTATAATGACCAGAATTGGATTAAATGGTAAAAATGTAATCTATTTATAATTTTAAAAAATTAAAATTTATAATTGAACACTATAAATTATTTTGATTAAAAAAGTTGTTTTTTGTTTAAATATAGTTATTTTCACTATTCACCCAAATATAAAAGTTATCCGAAAAACACTAATAATTTATTGAAACTAAATTATTATATCCCGATTCTATGTAAGAAATTTATATTGATAAATTGAATATATAAAAGTTTCAAATATTGGATTTCAGAAAATATTTTCACGTAAAAGACGGTAAAATTGCATTTTTTGAAAAATAGTTATTTTATCTGAAAAAAATGTATTTATTATTAAATTATGTCTAAGAAACTCATAATAAGGATTAAAAAATTATAAGGATTATATAATGATTAAAATTCAGTTAATATTATTCATAACCATTTTTTAATGGCTAGTTTGGTAAGTCGTGTGCGCTTGGACTCAGTGTTGCGTGTAGTGCAAGTAATTGAATTACTCTGAAGAAATAACGTGCAATGAAATCTTGGGGTGTTACACTTTGCATGATTTATATTTATATAAAAGTTAAATATGCGGGGAATTTATGATATCCTTTTTCACAACTATGTTAGGTAGTAGACCACAAAAAATGATTTTTCATATTTATGTATTTCTATATTCTATTCCATTCCAAAAAATCTCTCTCATGATAATGATATTATACCAATATAATGATGATAATGATTATTCTCAACCCTTGTTTTATTGTTTCATTTTATTTTCTATCCTTTTACTAGGCTTTTACCACACCCATCTTGGATTTATATCCTCATGTGATTACATGTACAAAGGACATTTCATGGTCTAAAAAAAGAAAGAAAAGAATGAATTCAATAAATGTTTATGTATTATTTTTTAAATGTTATGTATGGTCTTAATATTACCATGAAAAAAAACCTTTCTATAATCATTGTTTAATTATTGAATTTTGTTTTTATTCAAAATAATGTAACATTATATGTAAGAAAACATTGGTTTTCTATAATAACATTACTTCAGATACTTATATTTTATGAAAAATCAATAGTAATAACCCCTCCACCAAAAGAGTACACCTATTATAAGAGAATTTAAAGAAGGTGGAAAGTGAAATCATGATGCCAAACTCTAGTATATACCATGATGGATACTAGAACCGAGGGAATATAATTTATAAAAATGGGTTGCATTACCCACAAAGAAAAACATGGTTTAGAGAGATATATAATAGAAAATCAACATACACCATCACATAAATATAAGATTAAATGAAGATAAAAAATATAATAAATTATAAGATTATAATTATTGGAAATTAAATTTCAATTAAAAAAATGGTTAACTCTACAGTGACCATAATTCCCAAAAATCTCATGCAAAACAGAAAGATAGTAATATCCTACCCAATTTCAAACCTTCTCTTACTGACCAAAAAACATTAAATATATATACAGGGAGAGTATAATAATTTACTCTGAAGGATCCTACCTAAAGCCTCACATTCCAAAAATTTATAAATCATACCAAATTTGAGTGAATAACAAGTGAAACTAACCCATTAAATAAATAGGTATACTTTCTTCTAACCTAACCCTGGTTATCTCTAACCAAATAAAAAATATAAAAGAGATATTATAATATAACAACAAAATAAATAAAAGGTTCCCCGCAACTTTTTCAATAATAGTTTACTATTTTTTCCAGAGATTTCATGTCTTTATACATCTCTCTCCAAAATATTAAATACCAAAGTCCCCTAGGAAATGTTTAAAAACAAACATATCAACCATTACATCATATTTCCTTCCCATTAAAATTTCCATATAGTATCCATGTAGTTTCTAGGATCCCCCACACACCATGTGATGTGTATCATACATCATGTAACATAGCTAAAGACATCACAACCAATATTATGAGTAATGTACCTAAAGCCATCATATCACGCAAATTTCATACAATTAATAATCCCTCATATTCTATATCCAAAGATATATTTGTCTGAAATAACTAAAATTCATCAAAACCATATATAAACATAAATGGGGAAAATAACCCCATGCACACAATTAAATTATACTACCAGGAGCCAGAGAGTTTATTTAGCCATCCACCACTCATAAATGATGATGTTGGGGAAACCACCCTCCTAGAGTCCACTAGGTGTTATTCACCCTACTTCCATGAATGTTTTAGGGTATGCAATATATAAACAAACAAGATATAGTACATATGATAAACACATGGTGGGAATTAACATAGTGCTTGTTCAATTGTAGTTATCATCTCTCGGACACCTTTGTTCTACTTCTATGGGTCTCCATATACTACATTTTCACATTAAATTAAATAAGATACATTAAATTCATAATTTTTTTTAATAATTTCACATCATGTTAATAAATTTATTTATCATTAATTAACATTATTTATATTAATTTTCATTAAACATCCAAGGGAGGACAGTTCCCTACATGAATAATCTAACCAAATCCATGGTTTCTATGAATTAACATTAACATTTTCATTCCAGAAAGAACTTACCCCAATTTTTAAACACTTATTAAATGTTATTACCATTTTATAATTCCATTTTATCAAGGAAAACATCCAAATATACCATTAAGATATGAAACGAAACACATATATAAGCCACATGTAGTGGGGAAGGAATGACGATAAAATAAGAAACCCAACCAAATAACTATTAAATAAGTTCATTAAAAAGTAATAATCACATCATTCAGCACAAAAATAAGTAGTATTGGAAACAAAATACTCCATAAACTCTAGTTCTATCCCCAGTACCCTCATGTATACAACCATGCAGCTTGTCGTCATAGGTATCCATTACATCCTCAAACATGGGCTACACCAACCACATGTCACTATCCATTTTGGGCTCATATCACATCAAATAAAAAGCCTTATAACCATATAATAAAGAAGTCTACAAGAAACAAACATTGCTAAAATGGAAACATGGCCCTGAAAACAAGGCATAAAAACTTCATATGAAATGGATCCTCATAGCCCATACTCAAGGAATTTATCCTTCGTAAGAAAAAAAATACAACCTAATCCCCCAAATTTATTCTATTTTAAAAAAATATCCTATATTAAAAAAATAATTCAATTATCATATTATCATATTATGGGAAGCATACATTCTCATTTATAAAAAGCTATTAAATGATTTATAAATTCTATCTAGCATAATATTCCAATTTCAACAAACATAATGAAGAATAAAAATCAATAATGGTCTCTTTTATAATAATAATTAAGAAATTCATATTCATGTTCATTTTTCAATTTCATTATCAAATAGAATAAAACATTATATTAAACATGAATACTTCCTTCAACTTAATTACCATCAAATTATGAGAAATAATAGATTTATTAATCAGGAATCTTCTTTAATTGTGCAAAAATGTAATAATACTTTAACAAATTTATGTTCTTTATCAGAAAAACATCTATTTCAACATTCTAAACCATTCGTAAAAACATTCATTATAATTCATATTATAGATAAAACAATGTCCGGAAAAATAAGAGGAAAACCATTATCGTGGTCGAAAAAACAACATAAAACCCCTACACGTAAACCAATTCTATTCTATAATCTAGTTTAAATATTATTAGTTTAATTCAAAGTCCATCAAATTGGATTAATCATGGAAAATATATATTTTTCATGTAAAAATTTGGATAAAAAAAGAATCCCCTACCTCAAACTATTGACATTCTTCACATCAGAATGAATCAAGTTCATTGATATCTGGACATCTTTCCTGTATGGACACTAACATATCCTAACGATATAATACCTTAAAATCACCATGAAATGAAAAATAAAATATCATCAAAATAATACATATCATTGTAAATAAAATCGATAGATTTAATGGGATAAACCAATATCAAATGGAGAGAAACCTCTAGAAACATCTAATAACCTAACTCGTATCACCATGGATTTAAATTCAGAAGTTGAAGATTGATTCCTATCTAAAGGGGGTTTCAAATAATTAAAAAAGAACCATTGGTTTCTTAGGGTTTGAGAGTATGTATTGAGTTATTACCATGTTTGGGGTCCTCAGGGATATTTATAGTTTCATAAATTTTTTACAGGAGCAGGATATAATCCCTTGGACCACACCACATATCACCTAGACCTTTGTGAAGACCATGCCCGAACCCCCAGTCAAACCCACATCAAGGATCTACAGTTGGATCCATGGTTTGGATCAAATAAACCATAGAGAGCGAGAATGGTGCATATGATATCTAATACTAAAACCACCCATTAATTGAATATTTCCTAAAAACCACTATGGATTAGCCACCTTGCTCCACAATATAGCAATCAAATCTAGGGAAGGGCCTACCCACAACCAACCAACATATCATATCTAGGCCTAGAAAATGTATGAGAATTTATTTTCCTTCTTTGAGCCTCTAAATACAAAAAATATAATACCATGCCATAGAATCTTGTTTTACAGTGCAACCCATTGATCCATGTTTTAGCCAATATTGAAATGGAAATAACACCCCTTTTTCTTAATTTATCCTCTAGAATCATTGGAATATCATCCTAGTTCCTCCAACCCCACAAAAATAAATGACTAATAATTGTTCAATATCATAAATCAGATACATCTTAGACCATTCTCATAATTTAATATTCAAAACTAAACCTCACCGGAAAATAAAGGAAAATTGTATTATTAACAACAAACTCATGTGAAACATCTCAGGAATCTCAAAATCTTATGATCTCAAGAACCACTATTAGATGAATAAATCACCAACACCATGAATGAAAAACTACCATCTGCTAAATAATCTCAATAAAATATACCTCTCAAATGAGTGAAAGGATAAAATATGTTTACAATAGAAAACTATATAATAAACTATAAAAAGATCAATATCCATGATAAATATTAAAAAAAGAGAATAAATAATCTATAAATAGATTATGTTATTGATCGTGTACCAATATATCAAATTCCCAATTACTCTCCCCCATAACACCTTGTTGTAAAAAGTCATGAAATAATAGAATAGATGTCCTTAAAAACACATTATTCCTAGGGTTCTCTATCTCTACAGACTATATCTCAATGTTCTTGTTGTTATCAATACCGATTTTGAAGTAAAAATAATATAATAAAATGCATGAAGTAAATGAATAATTAATGTTATATTGATGGTTAAATGTTCCCATCTCATTTTTCGAGGATGTTCTACCTTATATGCCATAGATCCAACATGATCACATGACTCAAAAGGCCAAAAACAATTGTATGAAAGACTAATAACATGACCAAAACATCCTTGAACATGATGAAGAGTAACCTTAAGGAGAACATGATGTATTGTTAAAAAATATTGAAGTTTTCTATTATGATGAACATGGGATTTATGATGGCCTTAAACTATGTTAATCAACATTTGAATTACGTAAACTATCTATGTCATGTTATGTATTTTCCCTGGTCTACGAAATGATGACTCTTTTGGCCCATTCTATAAAAATAGATACAGGAAAATATGTTAGTATAAAGAATAAAATGGTTCTTCACCAATAGTGGAGTGAAAAAAATTACCATAAGAAACATAACTAAAGGAAGGTTCATTATCCATGAACCATTGAAATATAGAACATATGAACTCAACATATCTTCATGATATTTGATGGTCTGCTTTGACTAATAGATAATCTATTGATAAAAAATAGTTCTATGGAATATATAAATTCAAAAAGTACATGAGGGTCCTCTTCACAAACTGGTGGTAAAATGTGGATCACAAATAGATATGAAATCCCTTAATACTATTTGGAGTCTCACCACCTCCTTTAGATACTACCGAAACAAAAAATCAACAAAGCTCAAATCCTTTTCCACTAGAAAGTGTGATTGTTTCATGAAATGATCTAGTATCACCCATATAGAGTCAATGCCAACCAAATATTGAGGTAAACTAATAGTAATGTCTTTTGAGATAACATAACACTTTTGATACGGAATATGTAATTCTAAGAGAAAACCACCAGGAACATGAAAATTGACCATCACCTTCCAGAAGACTAATCAGCGAGACAAGAACTCTATAACAGAATGCTTAAATCCATGACACCAAAAATTCCCTCTCCAATTATGGTACATCTTTTTCATGCTGATATGTACCACTAAGGATGACATATGATGTATACAAATAACTATATCATGAAAAATAAAATAAATTAAAATTAATCATGGAAAATAAAACCTGGTGTTTTCCATCCATTGACCAACCATTTGAGGCATCATTAAATACAACTCAGTGTCTCCATACCTCAAACTCAGAATCTCATAGTAGGGATTCCTCCAACTACTACACCAAAAATGACTACATTGTCATTTGGAATATACATATTGTACCACAAACCCTTCTCATATTAATATTAATCACTGATATATCATTTATAATTCTACAAAAATCTCTATATTCGTATATCAAATCACTACATTGTTTTTGGATAATATTTTCAGCTATAATATTACCATTCCCGGCATGTTTGAAATCTCATCGATGTAATACTATTAGAATTATATCCACTTTTATCGCCCTATTTTAAAATCAAACAAGGTGAAAACATATTCCTTTCTCTTATGATTGGTAAAACCCAAAAAAAAACTTTCTAATGAGGCATTATCTCCAAAAATTAATATTAAAGACAACTTACTATAACTTAAGATCAGGGGTTTCATAGTTACACTTATGAGGATGTAATTATTGAGACCCATATGAAAAAATAATATATTCTATAGTATAACCCAACCAAAAATAATATGTGAAGTGTCATAAGAAACATCAAATTTAACTCCATCTTCTAGAAAAACAAATCAACTAGTGCACTGAAAAACTATTTCTTTAGGTACACAATATCTTTCTAACGCTGGTTAGTTAAAAACAACAGCTAATCCTTTTTGGTCAAAGGTGTAATAGGAGTTCCATCGTGAGATAAATCTGTTATTAATATCCAATTATATACTTTAAGACTACGGAAACTATGAACCTCCCCAATAGTCTTGGGGGATTCCCAAGAAATATTCACCAATATCATCTAAGGATCAACAGCTACTCCTTCCATGGACAAAACATGACCAATGAAATGAAAATCCTGATATATGAAAACAAAATTTGACATCCTCTTTTATAGTTATTGATGATGAAGAAATACCAAAATTGAACAAATATTCTATTAATTCTCCTTATTTCTATAAGAGAAAATAAATATTTCATCAATTAAAACCAGCCTGAACTAATAAAATATATCATTGAAAAATTGGTTTGTTAATCCCATGGGCAAGGATGGGGCATTCTTCAAACCAAATGAAATCACAAAAAACACATAATTTCCTTGAGGAGACAACAAATCGGTTCACATAATATCCTAATATTTCCCCTGCTTATGGTGATATTCTGGCTAAAGATTTATCTTACTGAACTAATTATATCCATTCAAATAATTTAATAATTCCTAAATCCGTAGAATAGGGTGGTAGTTCTTCACAGTCACATAGTTTATGTGATGAGAATTAATACAAATATTCAATCATAAATCATCTTTATTAGAAAACAAAATTTGTTCACCACAATGTGAAATGGTTATCCATACAAAACCTCACTCCAATAGATCATCGATCTATACTCATAACTCTCAAAACTTAGAAGGTGGCTATTTTATAGAGATATCATGAAAGGGGAAAAATCCATGTTGTATCTCAACAAAAAAATAAATCGCTTCTCTAGGGGTTAATTCCACAACCTATTAAGGAAAAAATTAGAGTAATATTCTATGAAAATGGGAAGAACCGATGGATGAACCTCTAATAAACATAGAATTATCGTGAAAAAAAAAAATTTGACATAAGGGAAAAACAATACATCAACCCATCTAAGGGTCTCTATCACCAAAAAAACACCACACAATTTTGATCAACATCAGAAAAATATATTCCTCCTAAATCAATACATGATATCCTACACCTAATATATCTAATATATATTGAGGATTACGTTGTAAGGATCTATCTGTAATCTGAAAAATACCCCCAAGAGTGGTGATACCATATAATCAGCTCGAATTCTCATCATACTACATAAAAAAAACTCAACCTCCAACTCATGTTTATAAAAAGGGCATGGGAAGTCAGTCTTTCTAACGTTCTAATTTTTAGATGAGGGTAGGTGATATTAATGTGTGTGTATCACCAGAATCAAAGAAGGATTTCACCCATATAGAAAACGAAAAATGTGTAACTCAGATGAAAAATGGCTCACTCAGTGCTAGTAACACTAGAGCATGAAGTTGACGTTGATCTACCCCAAAACCACCCTATCCATGATATCAACAACATCTAATGTATCAATATGAACTTTTAGGATGATTATTTTCTTGGGCTTATCCTATTTCTACCCCCATCTCCTCTATACTAATAGAAATCATGGGAATTCTATTGTTGTTTGCTTGACTGAAAAAGATTCAATAATGGTGCCCAAAGTGGAACACCTATTGCAATCTACATGCCCAAAATTATTGGGAACTCTCTCCACTAATAACCTTAGTCTACATAAGAAAAACATTCATCTAATCCCTTGGAACAATAATACGAACCACCCCTCCAAAAGAATCTAGATGATGAGAGCAGAGACCTACCCTCAACTGGACAAAAACCATTATTTCTAGGAAACTATGAAATAAAGACCACATATCAACTACACGAGTAATCATGATGATACTATCTCATAATGACACAATTATATCTAAAATCCTCTCAACAACATCAGATCATTTTAGTACCTCAAGATTATTTGACAACATATACAAGGTAACATTGAACTGGATCTTAGGATGTATAACCTCTTCAAAATTCTTATCAATGTCTTCCTCAACTAGATAATGGACTAAAACAAACCATAAAACGGTCACAAAAACAATACTAAAACACCAAATACAATGAATTCTCTACTAAATGGGAAGAATCTCATGGTGATGTACTATATTAACAGTTAGTGGAAGTAAAATTACCTGAAATAAGTCTATGATATTATCCCACAAGACCTCTAACTCCTCACAATCACCATGTAATAAGATCCACCACTTTCTCACTTCTCCATTCATCATCATCCCAACCAATGAAACCTAGTGCTCTATATGAGAACAAATCGAATGTAAATATATCTCAAAATCCCCCAACTACTTATCTATGAAATAATCTGAAATAGAGACCTCATAATTCATCAAACTATAGAACATGAACTCTCAGAGTCTCCTCCTCCAAGTGTCATCATTTTTTCATCAATTCTATAGAAATCTATAAGAACATATTGGGAAACGTTTTTAGTAGAAACCCAATGATAATGTTAACCACAATCTATGTCTTCAAGAAGGAAAAAATCATTAGATACTCCAAAACCTAGAATATAGAATTGTTAAAATTAGCTAATTATTTAATTTACTTAATTTAATGTTTAACAAGTCTAATTTTCTTTCTATTTAAAACAAAATAACAAAGAATAATTATTGATAATGGATTCATAGGTCACTACCTCACAATCAATATCACATCATTTTAGATGCTCGGTAAATATAAAATTTCCAAGAATCAAATCATTGGGGGAACTAAATACGAATGCCTCATCTAGATTTTATTTTTTACACCTCTCACAAAACATATCTGGAAATAATTCTAAACCAACCCATTGATTCCACACCTATTCCTAACTCAAAAATTTATCATATACCACAACCAAAACCATTGATACCACTCTTTAATGATCCACTCCGGAAAATATTACCCCTTCCATGATGTTAATTAGATAAGGATCATATTTACATCATATTTTCTACCTCCTGTAGGCCCTAGGTTCCAGACTAATTCTTATGCTATATCGTATATATAAATAGGCGGCATTACACACTAAGGGAAACATGAGTAATCGAGACCTATGAAAGATAAACCAATCAAATACTTATCATAGTGATAAAAGAAACCCAAATTCAAATATTTATTGTCTAAAAAGATTGATAAAACAAGGAAAGAAACAACATGTAATTAAAAGTTAAACACGATAGCGACTATAAATCTCAAACAACTCTTGAAAAAATAATATCATGTAATATCTAGCTTGAACATCAAATTTCGTCTGCTAACCTGAAAAATTAGTATATATATATATATATTTTTGTTGATCATAACAGTAAACTCAATCTAATTCATCCATTAGCCTTTATTATAACCAAAAATCTTATAAAAGAAATTTCATTTTGGAATATATATATATTAAAAAGTAATGTATTTATATAAAATACATGCATCAATTTAGATAATATTTACCTCTTTAAATTATATCCTTTTATTTTTAAAATACCTATATAAATCATAAATATTTATGATATGTTAATTTTAAATGTTTTGTAATATTGGTATATTAAGGGTAATCATAATGTCTAATTGACACAAATAAAGGAAGCAATGACCACAACCAGTTGTATCATACCCAATTAATCCCATTTCATAGAGCTTCAAAGGGAGATAAAATCCCTGATATTTTCCTTAACCAAGCCCATTATTATATTCAATAAATAGATCATGATTGATATTATTTACCAGATGTATTTAAGCTTATCAATATTCCAACCTAGACCATGTTTAATAAAACACCTAAGGAATATCTCACCATCGTATATATTAACATCATGGAATTTAATGGCATAATAAAGGGAAATGTATCTATACCAATACATAAGATTTTTTTATTTTAAATAATTATTAAATATTTCATTTACTTTATAAATTATAAAACAATTATTTGGTTAAAAATTATATTTTAATACAATGCAATTCAAAGGATATTTATAGAAAATATATTGTTTAAATTAATATTTTTTTTTGATGAATTAAATAATAATTTAAATAAATGGTATTCTAATAAAATATTATTGTTACATTATTCTTAATAGATATAAATTATTATATTATTTTACAATGTCAAATATAATTTTTATAATGGTCTAAAAAATGTTGTTGTAAATATTTTAGTATTTTTCTATAAATACAAATATTTTATTAGAATGCTTAAATTATCATATTTAAATAGTTTTTCATGAAATAATTACTATTATTATAATAATCACATCAAAATTATCTACAAGTGTGTTTTTCATAATTTTCCAAGGGAGTCAATGTTTTGGATAAAAAATGTTATTATTTTATGATATATGTTATTCCAACATAAATGATAAAAAGTGATCTACTAAATACCATACGGAAGATAAATGTCCCAAATGATGTTTCACCATTAAAATAATTTGTTTTTTTGTTATCATAATATTATCCATAAAAACCTAATGAATGATACAAAAGTGATATAAAATATTTATGTTTTATAATAAATTCATTATAATTTTGATTCCAATACCCATAACCAAGGGAATTATTTTTATATTTTTTCATTACATCATTGTGAAATAATTTAAACCCTCATTATTTAGTAGAAACTATGGTCAAAAAATGAGGGAAGGTTCATGGGTCTGATTTCATTGTCATATAGAGTCTAAAACCTATGTTTGTATATTAATAAATAATTCTCTTTCCTTTTTCTATATAAACCCACCCGACCTCCCATTAAACATCACTAAAAACTCTTAGACCACAAATTAATGATACCCTTACCTCTCAAAATCCCTCACATGGTGAAAAAAGTATATTATGAATCTCCTTCTAAGATTTTAGTGACACTATCCCAATGTTATGGTTCCTCTCTTTTTCCTTTTTATTATTCCACATTTTTATGTCATAACTCATGAATTCCAATTTTTCAAGTTGGGATATGTTTTTACACATCCCTTTAAATTATAATATGATTACTAAGTAATGATATATCACTTTATCTCTCATTCATGCCTTTTATTATCCTTTATATACACCCATTATGATAATGAAATAACCTTATGATTTTCGATGAAAAATATTTGCGTAGTGAATAACCCACCGCATTTATACAAAATTGTATTCACCTATATATACCTATTTATATTTTATCGGGGACATACATGTATCTATCTAAAACTCTTTTATCATGGGATTAAATGTGATGAAAATAATTCTTATGTTGTATAATCTTTGTTGAACACATATTCATGTACATGATATGATTGTGATGTATGTGACTAGAATAATATATCCCTCCATTGAATTTGGTGATTATTTTTCTTCATGAATCATTATGTAAGGTATTAATGACTAATCTAAATATATTATAGCATTTATATCCACCATGTGATGTTTTGTTTTTAGTTATTCTTGAATTATCCTTATGTCATGTTTTATGTTGTTGCCACATTTATATATTTCCTTTTTGTAATCATGTTATATCAAGCCTTATTGTTCATGATTATGATTCTCACCATTATTATGTCAACTTTATATGCCTCTGGTATCACATTTAACTCGTTACCTTATGCAATGTTTTTTATTCTCTTATATAAACATATAGGCCACCAATTCATAAATAGGTCCTGAGGTTGTCCCTTTAATTTTATAAGTTCCAAGGAAATTTAGGTCATGTTTTCAAGTTCTTAATTAATTATGTTTTATCTCTGTTTTAGGTAAATGTTATATATAACTAACTTCCTAAAGACGCATGGCCTCAAAAACTTCTAATGTTACATTATATTTATCCTTATATAATAAATCATTAAATATTATGTATGGATGACATGGGTTGCCACTGTTAGAATCAAATAAAAGTATAGTTTTATTACGGACTAGGATTAAAGACCTCTAGTTAAATCCCCAGGGATAAGGCTGAAAATAAAAAATCATCCATAAATATTGGAAAATTATAGTGTAATTAGTTAATAACCAATCACAATTAAACCTATATACTAAAAGTGAATGTGGCCCTATGACAGTTGTACATAAAGGTAATAACCCTAAAAGGGCACATTTAGCTGGACATAGTCAGTAATTAGTGTATAAAAAGAGACCTTCTGTACACCTTGATTGACGCTTTCATGGGTATGATTTTATAAATTCACAATCTCATTACAAACCATAATATAGAAAAAAATTCACATAAAATTTCATATTAAGAAAAAGATCCTTAATTATATTGGTTTAATCCTATAAATTCATATAATTTTTAATATATTTCATTTATGAGTTATCCGATTAATTGCAATAAAATTCACTTTTATATATTTAATAGTGCGTCGATTTTCACCCTAATGTCTATTGTGGATGAAGTTACTGATTAGAACTAGAATAAAATTCTGAATATTATTTTTATCATCTTGGGTTCTATGAATATTTTCATTTCAGGAATGCTTAGTATAAGGATACAAACACAACCTTAAAACATGGAAGTTGTGTTATTTTTTTCGATGGAAAATGGTTTAATTGGATAATTCTAGTCATATATCTTGTCTCATGTCTATATATTTGGGATGAATTTCCAAATATATCTTCTGATACCCCCTTTTAAGAATTCAATGCAATTCTAGGCACGGATTGGCTTTCCTTGTGAATATAAAATTAAAATAATTTAGAGAAGGAAATTACCATTTGTATCCAAAATCACTATTCTATTATATACAATTAAAAGTATGAGCATTAATATTATTTAGCACCAAAATATCAAGAACGAATATTATTTCCTTTCAAGAAATAATATCAAATCAAATGATTGGGACTCATGAAAATATCATCCTTGATGAGATTTCAATTTTAAAGGAATTTGTTATTGTTTTTTCTAATGAATTTTATAGTGTTTCAACTAGATGTGAGGTTGATTTATATATTGATATCATAATTTAAGCCTTTCCAATTTCCATAACTCCATATATAATGGATTATTATTAACATTACATGATGAAGAAACAATTATTGTAATATATGGATAAAGGGTTTATATGCCCACGTACTTCACCATGGGGTGAACTCATCCTCTTCGTGAAGAGGAAAGATAGGTCAATGTTCCTCTACATTAAATATCAGAAGCAAAAAAAGGAAATGAGAAAACAAAATATATCATATTCCAAGGATTGATGAGTTTATTGATAAACTATGTTGAGCCCAATACTTATCCATGGTGGATCGTCGGTCGAGATATTAATATGTAAAGGTAATGAAAGAGGTTATCTACAACGCAGATTTTCATAAAAGGTATGAGAACTATGTGTTCACAATGATGCTATTTGGACTCATTAATTATACAAAAATATTCTTTAACATAGTGAATTTATTATTTATGGATTACCATGAACAATGTTTAGTAGTCTTTATATAAGATATTCTTATCTACTCCAAAATAAAAGTAGATCTTAAGGATCATATTAACGTTCTATTGAAGTCTTCGTGAAAGGAAAAGATATTTGTGATGTATAGTAAATGTATGTTTTGAATGGTGATTATAACCTTTATGTGGAAAGTTATCACAGACAATGGGATATCCTTGAGTCAGTTAAAAATATATTCACTGAAAAATTTTATAGACTGAACTCCGTGATGGAGATCCAATGTTTTTTTGTTTAGGTGTTTAATATCGTTGATTTGAGAGAAATATCACATGATTTCAAATCCCCATAACTATGTTAAATCATAAGGGTGTCATGAATGTATCTACTAATTTATACAAAGGGAGCTTTAAAGACTTCATGAAGAGGCTAATCACTACACTAATGTCCACATTACCATGCAGTGAGGTAGGAATTTTGATCTACCACAACACATACAAAAGGGAATGGGTTTTATAATCATGCAAGATGATATAGTGATATCATAATCCTCATTAAATTCTATGATTCATGAGTAAAACTATACAATAAACATTATAGAATCGGTAGCAGTGATCTTCGTATTGTTGATTTCATGACATTATATCTATAGTGAAAAGTGTGAAATATATACAAATCATAAAAGCCTATAGTATATATTCACAAAGAAGGAGAATATTATTATCCAATGAAGGTAGTTATATATGATCATGTATAATTATTGTTTAATCAATTAACATCCTAGGAAATTAATAAATATTGCAAATACCCTGAGTAGAACGGATCCTGAAACACTATCTATGATGGGGATTACATGGTATACAATATTATCGGACATGGATGGGATAAACAAGTGAATATTAAAAAAAAAGTATCCCACCTTCCCAAAATTACTACTCAACAATAAATTCTTGATAGGAACAAGGAAGAAAAAAAATATGATGATTTGATATTGAAAAAAAGTTGTTGAATATTATATAGTTCCAATTTTATAATGATGGAGTAATAATATTTGGAACCCCGTTATGTGTCTCATCAAAACTAGAACTAAAGAGGGATGTTCTAAATGATTCACATAGCTCATCCTTCTGTTTTTATATGTGAATCACTATGATATATAAATATATGAAGAAAATGTTTTTTGTGGAATAACATGAAGAGGGATATTGAAGAATTTGTATCTAGATTCATGGTATTCCAAAAAAGTAAACGATGAAAAATATAAGACTAAAGGTATAATGATACCATTACTCATACAAGTAGGAAGATTAGAAAATATAACCACTTATTTCATCAATGTACAAATTGGGATATCTATTGGTAATAATTCCATTCATTAAAATCCTTGAAAATAGATTTCTTCACTAACTCAATAATTCATATATAATGAACGTGGTAAGAATATAGGGACTTCATGTAACTATTATTTTTAATAAAGATTGATGTTTTACAGAATGGATTTAGTGAAGCCTACCACAATCATTGGATATAGAATAGATCTTAGACACTACTTATCACCCTATGATAGATGATAATTCTGAGAGAACCATTAAAAATATAGAAGAAATATTGAGATCATGATATATGTATTTCCATGAATGTTGGGATCAATACCTTCACCAAGTGGAGTTCCCAAATTACATCAATTTCCCTTCTAGCATTAAAATAGAACCTTATGAGGGCTTGTATGGGAAGAGGTTTCAAACTCCAATATGATGTGATGAAGTTGGAGATTACATTATTATAGGACCTTATCATGTCCATGATATGTTAGATAATTTCAAGATCATCAATGTAATGAACCTAACCATTTAGGAGAGAATATCAATCTCATCGAGATCATGTACCAAACCATGTTCACCAAACCACCCCATCAAAAAATCACCATCACACCCCTTACCCTAAAAGAATCCACTTTTGTAATAAAGGCATATGTTTGTAGAGCCTAATAGTATGTATTTGTATATTTTTATTTTAAATTATTATTATATTCATTCATTTACATTATAAATGGTTAAATAATTAATTTTATAGAAATTATATTTTAATATGATGAAACTCGAATAATATTTTTGGAAAATTTATAGTTTCAATCATCAAATTATTTATCATGAATTCATTATTTTTTGAAATAAATATTATTTTTATAAAATATTATTATTTAATAATATTTATTATTTATAAATAATATTATAATTTTATGATGTCAAATGTAATTTTTATAAGGGTCAAAAAACTATTGATGTAAAAACTTGTATTTCTCAATAAATAATTATATACAAATTAAATGATTTAATTATCATATTTAATGATTTCTTTACTTAAAATAAACATTATATTTTATATCATCAATTTTAAATTATCTACTCATTAATTTTTCTAAATTTTCTTATATAGTCAAATTTTTTTGATAAAATTGAAATATGGTATAATTATATGATATGTATTATGACATTATAAAAGTCCAAAATTAGTATAATAAATAATATAAAGAGTATCTGTGAAAAAAATTAAGTTTTCCTTTACAATAATTTGTTTTTATGTAATAGTAATAATTTTATAAATCCTTAACGAGTCCTCAAAAATCTATATTGTATTTTATTATTTCAAAATAAAATCATTAAAAACATGACTCACTTCAACACCATAAGGGGAATAATTTTAATGTTTTTGGTTCTTATACACATAAATTAATGAAAAATAAAATATTTGGAATATAAAATTAGTAAAAAAATTATGGTTTTTTATTAACTCTTCATATAGAGTCCTAAAACAAAGATAATAAACTAATAAATAATTATGCACCATTTTTAAATAAAATCCCACCGAACCACCCATTAATATTAACATAAAAATAATGGATCGCGAATTTAATCTACCATTCCCTAAGTATATTTAAAAGATTGTGGGATGTCATTAAATTCCTATTGGGATAATTGTTTTTAAAAAATTGAATAAACCCATGAAGACAAACTAAAAACACAGTACATGGTAAGCTTGAGTGTCGAATCCACAAGGATGATTCATCTGTTTTAAATTAATTATGATAATGAAAACTGATATTCATTTTTTGTTTTGAAAGAAATAGAAAAATATAATGATTTATTAGGTTGAATATCTAGGTGTGAAAAATACTAGGTTATAATATTTTTTAGGTTCTTGTTCTAGGAATTTGACTGAAAATTAATTTATATTGTTTTGGTGTTGAAATTGGGTCATCAAGGATCCTTGGTCTGGGTATCCCATACAAATCATATTATTAGACCATTGGAATGGCCATCTATTGGAATAAATCGTAATGTTAGGTGACCTAAAGCCATCATTAAACATAACTAATGTATACTTCATTATGGTCATGTTCGAGTTTGGGTAATTAAATGGTGGAATAAAATAATACTCCTCAGAACACAGCAATGGTTAGGAAATATGAAAATAATGAGATTTGGAATTGGATTAATGGTTTTTAGAAATACAAAACATGATTAAAAATTAGAAAATATTCTATATGAATCAAATACTCTTACAATAACATCACCCTTCACTAAAGAAAATACTCTCTCATGCTAGGAATTATGATAACAAAAAGAATGGGAAGTTGAAGATAAATGAAGTATATGAACATTGGTGATGCAATACTATGGATCATCACTATGTCATCTAGAATCCTTCCATTGGTGTCTCACTACTTCCTCTAGTCTATAGTTCTTTGGACGGGCTTTTGATGCTGTTATTTAAAGGATTTTCTTCAAAAATATCTTGCAACATTATATATATTATTCAGTGTGCCTCCTTCGTCAATATGTGAAATGCGTTTTGACATCATGTAATTCTTCCATGTTTTCCATCGAGTATTTTTAATCTGTGAAAATATCGTATGTGCTTTGACTCATTTCCTAATATGTAATTTCATTACGTGACGTTCAATTTCTCTTCGTTCATGAAAATATCATCACAACTTATCCTTTTTAGAAACCTCATTTTCCAAAAGTCATAATTTGTAATTATATTTCACATCTTGTAATCAATCTACTTTAGTTTTTTCATCTTTGTTCTTCCTTACAAATCCGATGTCACACAGTGAGAGAAACTGGTGGTGCAAACTGTATTTTAGGTTATATTTTCATTCCTTTTCATTCATTTTCCATATATTAATTGAATCCAAACATTAAATATAAATTAATTAAATCTATTCCAAAATTACAAGATCATTCATTTAAATATAAAAATAGATAAAATAAAATAGAAAAGATATATACATGAAGTACATTTATTAATATCACTCCAATTTTCCCCTGGCTCTTAAGAATGTCATCCCCTGATTTTAGAATTTCCCTCTCAAGGCATGGGATCCTATCCTTATCCTTTAAATTCACAAACCATATATATGGATTCCCTTTTGATTTAAAAATTTTCAGGTTGTGATATGATTTAATTCACCCATCTTATTGTACTTAGGATTTAAACATAATGGGACAACCCTTTTTCAATCATTCACCCCTTATTTAAACCATTATGCACACCTATTTTTCTGCTGAAATTACCTTGTGATTTTCCAGACCAAAAAATTGTTTAGTCAATACATATATCCCTTTCCCATCAATGGTATTCCAGTAGATGAAAATATCTTGCACTGGTTTCATATTTCGGTTTATTTAACTCACGCTCCATAATAACGGAATTAAAATTGGTGAAATAAATTGATAATTTTTATAATTTATGTGGAACACTTATGCTTGTACTTGATGGGAATGTAATGAGTGGGGTGAGAATTATATATCTCTAAAATTCATTGGGTAATGTTTTTTTCCTCATGAGACATTATGTATGGGATTAAAAAGTTAACCAATTATGTTATGGGACTTTTTGACCATGTGATGTTGTCTTGAAAGTCACCCTTGAAATAGGATTATTTATTAATTTATGTTTTTGATACAATTATTTGTTGCCTTTTATGTTATCATGTTATATATTACCTCATTTATCATGATAATGAATGTCAACCATATAATGTTACATTGATATTCCTCTTGGATCATATCTACTAAATTACTTTATGTTGTGTTATTTAATCCCCATATTTGGATTTTAGATCTTCTTGAACTTATTTACATCTACATGATATATCATGTTGTTTTATAAGATCATGTAAATTTATGTCCATGTTTTTAAGTTATTTAAAAATGATGTTGTACCCATTTTCATGGAAATTTTCTATATACCTAATTTCCCAAATACTCTAAGAATCATGATCTTATAGAACATATGATGTGTTTCATTATGTAATAAACCATGGAATAAAGTGTATTAAATATATGGGTTTTCATAACCTTTCATGAAAAGGGTTAATAAATAAAAATAAAGCCTAGTGAAAATTATGTGAAGCAATCTCATCACTGAGATAGGTATACCATGTTCTATGAGTCACCATGGTTATCACTCACCAAGTAACACATATAATAGAGATCATATAATATAATAATAAATTCACAACAGTACCTTGTTATTGTTTCCCCACTTTTTATCCACTATTTCCCAATTTTTCATGTCTTGAAAAACCTATCACAAAAAATAATCATTCCTAAAGACACCATGGAGAAGTATTATAACATGTACATAATTCTTCATATCATATCTTCATCCCACAAAAAATCTCCATATAGATTCTAGCTAGTTTCTTGGAGCCACTGCACCCCATATGGCTTGTATCATAAATCAGGTATTAAACCTTAATCCATAAAAACCCTCACATCGAGTATGGTACCTCAATACATCATAACCCATACATGTCATACATATAATAATACATCGGGTACTATATCATGATATGAATGTTTGAGAAATAACCACAACCCATTAATTCCATATAGAGACATATGTGGATAAAATCACTATCATGCATACTACCATATAATACTACCAAGATAACAAATCTAGGATAGATTCATTATTTATCCATCCATCACTCATCAACTGAGACACTAGAGAAACCTGTTATGCTTCTGCCCTAGACTGCCACGGAGCTGGTGCAGTTTAAATAAAACATGGTGTGTATTTTTTTTTAAAATGAAATGTAGATAAATAATACACATTATTCCACTAAATAGAATCGTTTCGGTTTAGATTCTGGAAATATAGATACAAATATTACAATTCTTTCAAAATAGGAAGATAAAATAACCCCACATAATATCAACCAAATGATGCAACTCAAATATATTAAACCTGTAAAAATAAATTAAAACGTAGGGTGAGCATATAAGTGCCTAGTATGGTGGTTAGAAATAAAATAATATCTTAATTGAAACCTATTGAAAACATTCCCTAAAAATTATACATAAAACATTTTCTTACGGAAAGCATACAACATATGAAACACAACATAACATTTTGACCAAAAATTACAAGAAAACATTTCAAAAATATATATTTTTAGAGTTACAATGAAACATTTTCCAATCATAAGTCTTCCTATTCAAAATATTTGGAATGAAACATTTAATGAACGTGTTTTTATAAGCATAATAAGTGTGGCATGTTAACGTTCAAGTATATAATTTACAAAGGAAAGTAATACATGATCATAGTTGTTCATAAAATGATAACATGAATTTATTCCATACTAACTATAAACCAAAAACATGATAATAAGTCTCTTTATGCTGAATAAACATTATTCCATATGTATTTACTTTTCATGATACTCATAAGTACATGATCTCAACCAAGTATATTCTACCATTCGAATACCCACATGGGGAATTTATTATCATAAACATAATGAGGGGATTGTATATACTGGACTGTGTCAAGGCCTTATACCATGACCATAAACTCTCAATCAAGGCATTGTGCCAAGTCTATTAATCAAAATTTGGGAAAGGATCAGAAAATTCCATGTATTTTGGTCTCATGATACCCACTGATGCACCGATGTGCAATAGTGGGCCCCACCCATCAGATACTAAGTCTAATTCAATACTCTTTTATTTAAATCCATGTGTTTCCCACCAAATTTATTTTTTAAAGTACTCCATACTTATTATTCAAAGTGCCACATACTACTTGAAATATCTAATTTCTTATTTCATATTATTCAACTTCCCCCATACCACATTGAATAATTTAGTTTTTTAATCCATAAATGGTCAAACTGGTTAAATTACATTCTTTATAATTTTCATATATATAGTTAGACATGAAATTAAGTGTCAAAACTAACAACATATTGGAAATTTAATAAATTAAAATTATTGTAGACTGATTATAACACATGTGATGACAACTAATGTATATAAAATATATGTTTTCTAACAGAATATTATAACCCATAAATTCTAAAATCCTTGTCAGGAATATAAACATATTATATTAAAGAATTCATAATTTTAATTTAAGATAGTTAATTTTTTTTCAAAACATGTCCTGATAAATGAGAATGACAACATGGATAAATCATGAACTTAAATAAACAAAAACATACAAACTGATAATTCATCATGGGTTGAAAACATAACCAGTTTGAATGTAAATAGAATATGTTCTGTGTGGTAGTGAATATATAATAAACTAAACACACAACTCAATACTTTTATAACTTTTATCAATCCATTTTGAACTCATAATGTTATCCGATATTAAATACATACAATATAAATACATATATATATATACCACTATATGTATTTAAGGGTGTTTCATCAAATCTTAAGAAACCAATACAAAATTTTATATATAGTAAAAACATAATTTAAACTACTGTTCAATATTAACATTCACAATGTTAAAATGAGGGTATTGTTTCATAAACAAATATATATATATATATATATATACATAAATCTATATGTTAAAATAATTATTAATTTTTAATTTCAGTAACATAATACAAATATAAACCTAACATGGTTTCTGTTCATTATGCATTCCATTTAGTGTGGGAGTTCTTATTTATTCAATAAAGAAACTGATATGGTTTTATTAAGGACACATATATACCTAAGTGTATATATGTCATGAACCCTAATTAAGGTACCAATATAAAACCCCATTGTAAATTTCATGATATAAACTTCATTCAAAAACATGAAATCATTTTTATAATATCATTCAATAAAATCAAGATGTTTTAAGAACAATCATGTATATATATATATGATCTATAAAACAAAACCAATCATTGAAATCCTAGGTTCCTTACCTAGTTCGAAGATGGAGAGGAGGGTGAGAGGAGCTTGAAGAAGCGCTGGAGATGAAAACACTCATAGGGTTTAAGTTAAAATTTAATTATACATATAAACTATATATATTATTTTTTAAGGAAACTGACATAGTAAATTGACGAATCTCGGTTTAAAAAATGGCAGGTACACTCGGTCTTGTGGAAAAAATGAAGGAAGGAGGGGCCACCCGTGGTCAGGGGTGTGGGAAAAAAAGAAAATATTGTAGCGACATCTATTGGTACAGTGCATGTGGGAGAAATTAGAAGAAGAAGGAAACGAGAGATTGTGTGGAAAATGAAGAATGACTCTGATCAGTCAAGACAAGATCAGATGACTGAGAATGATTTGAGGATATAAAAACAGATGAAGGATTTTGACTCAGGGGTGCGGTAGTGACAACTATTGGAAGAGTGCATGCAGGAAAATGTAGAAGAAGAAGGCAACAAGAGAGGGTGTGGAAAAGGAATAACGACTCTGATCAGTCGAGACAAGATAAGATGACTAAGAATGATTTGAGGAGTTAAAAAAAGATGAAGGATTTTGATTAGATAATATTTGATCAAACATCTATGGGTGATACAACATTTTAAAATGTAACGAATATTCATGATTAGATCCGACCAGATCGAACAATTGATAAAAATGGGGTAGAGAAACCACGGTTGTGGGGAGTCGATGATCGAAATGATCAAATGGATCATATCTCGTGGGGTAAGATATGATATCATTGTTTGGGTCACAATTTTATGTTTAGTTTTATGGTTATGTTATTCTATTATGGATTTTGTTTCTTGACTCATGTTTCCAAAGTCCTTTGATCCATTCCTTATGTTATCCAATGACATACACAATGATTTATTATCTATGTTTTTACACATATGATTTCTTTTAATTATCATGATTATACCTATATGATCATCCTATGGTCAATTATGATAATTTATTTTTATTTATAAATTAAATCCTTACTATGAATTAGAAACCTGTAACGAACCCGGCGGGCCTGAAGCCCAACCAAACTCGGCCACGCCCGAGCCCAGCCCTCTGGCAGATAGCAGACCCCCACCCTCAGGCAGATAACAGGCCCCCACCTCAGACCGGCCCAGATAACACGTGGCAGGAACTGTCCCCTGCCCGGAGGGGATTTTAATTCCCCTCCCCCGCAACTCGAACCCGTGACCACAGGCATAAAGGCCAACCTGGAAGCGTTACGAGTACCACTTAGCCATTGGCCCAGTGGTACTCGTAATGCTTCCCGGTTGGCCTTTAAGCCTGTGGTCACGGGTTCGAGTTGCGGGGGAGGCGAATTAAAATCCCCGCCGGGCAGGGGACAGTTCCTGCCACGTGTTATCTGGGCCGGTCTGAGGTGGGGGCCTGTTATCTGCCTGAGGGTGGAGGTATGCATTTGATGACTACATGCGTGTTGTTGTATAAAAGATTTGTTGGGTTTAATAGGCTGTGCGAAAGGCTTTTTTAAAATTTGTTTGACATGTGTGTGTAATATCACTTTCTTTATAAATGATCATGTTTTTTTATTGGGGTAAGTCCAACATTGTTTAATCAATTGTCTATATGGTGAAAATGTGGTTTTAGAATAATTGTGTGTGAAATTGATTTTAAAGTGGTCTTTGAACCTAAAAATATTAGTTGTTTTGGTGAAATGTTTTCAATTTGGGTTCTAGGTGATGTTTAGTTGGTGTGAAACTAGTTTTAAGGACAAATTATTAAGTAGGTGTTTTGAACTAACCCCTTGTTGTAATTGGATGTGTCTATTTGTGTCAGCCCTTGTTGTGTTATTAAAAATAATGCTTTCTAAGTTGTGTGAAATTGTTTATGTTCTTGTTTGAGTGTTTCCAAATGGGGTTTTTGCGAAGTGATTAGGTAACGACAGATATATTATTAGAAAGGTATTTTTGGTGTGTGTGAGTTTTCGAAATGTTGTTTGGGTGTGAAAATGGTGACTTTTGTGGACAATATCTTGTTTGTCATGCAACATGAGGAAGAAATATACTATGTGAATGTGAGACTTGTTTGAGCACATGGGAAAAACCCTGGGTATCTAGGTGGGCAGACTAGAACTAGTGCGCTAGTGAACCGGATGGGTGTCGTCCCTGTTTCACTTAGCTGGTTTGACGATTGCAACACTAACTAAACATGATATCTGAGGGTCGTGGCCTTCTAAGCCACGTGTTCTGAGGGTCATGGCCTTCTAAGCCACGTTTTCTGAGGGTCGTGGCCTTCTAAGCCACGTTTCACCAAGACACGAGGTTCTAGGGTCCCACTTGAGCTAGATGAACCTTAGGGGATTTACCCGTAGTGCTCTACCATCTTTGGCGTGGTGCCTTCCATCGGCATATGGAAGACCACTTGAGTATGTGTGTGTGTGTGTGTGAGTGTGTGTGTGTGTGTGTGAGAGTATGTGTGTGTGTGTGAGAGCATGGGGGTGTGTGTGTGTGTGTGTGAGCATGTGTGTGTGTTCCCATATTGAACATTTCTCTTCCCCTTTACAAATCGTGTTTGTTAAATGAGTTCTCTTAATGTTTTTTTAGCATTTAGTTTGTAAATGTTTTATTTAAAAGTTTTTTTTAAATTAAAATTTTGAATAAACACATTAAATTGTCTTTTTGATGTTGTGGCATGGAACTTATTCTCGGTGGCATCCTGCTGGGCTTTTAGCTCACACCCTACATACACCATTGGGTGTATGTAGATTCTTGTTTCTTTTGTATTACAGGTTGTGCGTCGTGCTCAGTGATGGTGGTTGGTCGTTGGCGGCCTTCTCGTGCAGGTTAACGTTTGTAACGTGTGGATGACGCACTTCTCATGTTGCTTGGAGGTTTGGGTTTGAGTTGAATTTCTTTTGTTGTTGTTTTCTTTTGGATGTTGGCTCATGTTGTAATCCTTTAAAGTTGGTTTTTGTTAATGTTATGTTTGGTGGTCAGTTCATGGATTTATTTTCTTCAACTCATCAGGGGTTTTCTGTTTGTTATTTCGGGTAAATCGTTCCCACGTGCTAGTTTTGATACCCGGGCACTTGTGCCAGCACGTGGGGATCGGGAACGCCCTTCGGGCCTTGCCGCGGACCGGGTCGGGCGCCGGGTCGGATAGCGACCCGGCCTGGTTCGTGACAAAACCTCTATTTCATATGATTCTATTTACCCAGGATATCACGAAATGTAATATGTAAGACATTTTTAAAAGACCATAATGTGTGAAGGATTTGTGGTTTGATTAAATGAATTTAAATGGATAACGTAGTTTCTTATATAGTTACATTTTTTAATTTTATATAAATAATGTGAGTTCTAATTGTTAAATATTATTCATTAATATCCAAAACATTATACAAAAAAATTGAGTTTAAATGTGACATTTCAAGTGATGTATCATTTAATTATTGATGTGTATCAAATATATATGAAATGTTCATTTTTTTCACCAATATATCCATGAGTGTGTGTATGGGGTGCTATATTTTAAATAATAATTAAAATAATATTAAATTTTATGATTTTATCAATTGATGATAAATTAATAGTTACAATGGTCATCATGGATTGATAAGTCATTAATGGTTGTTATTTCAAAGGTTTGTTTAACCCTTTTGTATTTATTGAGGTAATATTGTATATTTTATGTAGTAAAGTGATTAGGAAAATGGATATTTAGTGAAAAATTGGGGATAAGTATAATGGATACTTTTTTGTTTTTAATGAAATCCAAAATACATTCAAAGTAGTGATATTGTTTTTTTACTTGACATTATATCCATGTTTGGATATAGACATGTTAATTATTCCTGAAACAAATTCTCCTATTATTTTCACCACAAAAAAAGGAAATAAAAATTTCAATTAACTCATTAATCATGTTAATAATGAGTGGTCCTATGAAGGAAAACTTGGATAGACACTTTTTTTGGGATAATATTTGGTTAATATCATTCTATTTATAAGAAATTATGACAGGTTTATCACATTAAAAATTTATGTTAAATAATTTGATAAAACAAACCCAAATAAACATATATTTAACCAAAATAGATTTATTATGAATATTAATCTAAAATAATAATTTCCCATATGAATTAAATTGGATTTTCAATAATTCATATATTATAATAATTCCCTTATATAGTTATTTTTTAATCACCTACAATTTACTAATTTTGGTTTTATTAATGGATAGAGCCCAATGAAATGATGTTAACAATAGATTATATGTAAAATAATGATATTATTCTAATGATAATACTAATATGATTAAATATGGAGCAATATATAAGGTTATTATTCTAAACAATCAATTAATAATTATGATTAACATTCAAATATTAGTCGGGTTCTTAAATACAACAATGATGGGAAAGATAAAACCTCACGGAAGTTCATGAGATGATAACAATGAAGGAAACAATGTTCAACATAATTTGTGTCAAAAATATGGTAATAATAACAATGAATAATGTATCAAAATAGTTAAATTTTTTTATCTTTTCTTGTGAACTTCTTAGATATATAATTTATAACGAAAATTTAAGAGCTTAGTGTATGTAGTGAGAGGGAAAAATAGTTCACTATGAGTTTCCTCTAGATGATGAATGTCGTAAATGTGGGAGACATAGAATTTAATTTAGTGAATGTTCCAACCCAATGTATAAAATGGTTGACTTGAATAAATAACTTCCAAGGCTAAGTTAACAATGGAATGCGTACCTGACCACAACTAAGAGTGTGAGTTCTGAAAATGATGTTGACTGAGGAACATTAAAAATACACCTAATAACTATGATTATTTTGTTTAATTATTATTCTACCCAATACCATGTGACATGAATGAATAGTAGGAACCCAAAATCATCATCTCTATTACTATATGTCATATGATTAATAAACAAATCATGTGGTATGATTAATATATCTTATGTTTATACCTCTAATTTGATGAATGTTTATGTGTAACCAATAAATTCCAAGTATCAACCCTTTTGTAAAAATTTATGTGATATTTTGAATAGATTAAATACATTAGCATACTTGACATGATAATTTTAGATATAGGAGAATTAGATCCAAAATGACTGCATGATCCCATATTAACAATGGAATAGCTATAAATTCTTTATGAAAAATTTCTCCCCTTACATTGGGTTATCTCACACCAATGGTTAGAGAAAAAATTATTGTTTGGAATATTAATATTATGAGATAAAATATGAGTTCAATTGTTATAAAAAATATAGTAATGATGGAAACTCATTACAAATTAAACTTAAAGTCCGGTTTATTTATGGATATTATTTACTGTTTAATTAGTTTGGAATAATTCAAATTGAAAATTCAAAATTTATTTAAGTGGAGGACAATGTAATGATATGATATTTCACCAAGTATTTTCATCTAATTAAAACTATTTTAATATATTATTCTCCTCATTACGCAAAAATAAAATGGAAATATATTAAATTAACAAAATTAAATTATTAAATATTATGACTATAATATAGAAATCAAACTATCAGGTTTAAAATGAAGTAACCATATTACGGAATCAATAATATTAATGGGATGAAATGGAATAAGGTACTAGATATATCCATTATAAAGATGATTTTATTTGGAATTGAAAGGATGTATCTTTACAAGGGGTTCCCTTTACCATTCATAACCCAAACCTAAAAAATAATGATTTTGACTGATGTCTCATGTGTGAGAAGTTCGAACGTGTGGAAATTGTAACACGATCTATATAGAAGGAATCACCACCCTCACCAAATTCAATATCTTAACTAATTTTTAGATCTTACACAAATATATAAAAGGTGAATGAAACAATAAATATATATGATATTTGAATATAATTTATTAGTGTATTAATTTATTTATGTCATTTATTTTACACATTTCGCAGAGTGAATTTTAATGACAAATAATATTTATTTTCTGATGCATTAACCATTTATTATTAATTTTTATCCCAAAAAAAGAATTTTTAAGAATTTTATTTAATAAAATTAAATATTTTAATCTTATGGACGATATATTAATTCTAAGGTAATTAATAATTAATGGTAAATAAATGTAATAATTGTCTAAATTTTAAAAAAGTTATTTTAAAATGAAAACTGTTTCAACACATTTTTATTGAAATGTTAAATGCCTAGATGTTAATTTTTTTTTGTAAAAATTAAAATTATTTTTATATTAAGAAATTTAGATTTATCTTCGCGGAATTTTTTTGATTTTTTCTCAAGATAATGATTTTTAAGGAATATTGAAAAATAAAGTCATGAAAAATACCATGAATTTTATAAACTTATTTTCATATAATCTTGTCATTATGAATTATTATACGATTTTATGGAAATATTATATACAATTTTGTGAAATAGTATATTTACGAAATATATTTCTTCTTTAAAATTAAATATTTTATATTAAAGATTATAAGTTACATTTTATATTAATTTTTTTAATACAATATAAAATTGTAATTTTAAAATTATTTTATTATAACTTTTAAAAAATAAATATAATACTATTTAATTCATAATTTTAATTTTATGTTATATTTTACGTAATAAGTAAAACATTAATATCATTCACCAAGGAAAAATTACCAATTAAAAATATTGTTACCATGGTAAAATATAAAATGGTTAAAGTAAAACATTTATATGGAAAGGGATAGAAAAATGATAAAAAAATTATTTTTAATTGAATTGTTGGGATATTATAGACCTTATATCACCCTACATTAATTTATTTAAAATTGTTACCACACCTAACATGTCAATGAAGTAATGTCTTTATATTATGTTGAAATACATATAAAAATATCATTCTCGCCACATATAATAATGTCCACTCATTAACACATGAATATCACTAAAAATACATTGTTTTAAAACTAATATACTTCCAAATTACATATTTTAGATCCCTATTTCATGAACATAATCTTTTATTAGCAACAAATTAGCCTAATCCCACCATCTTTAAGAAGACCTCTATTAGAGGGCCCAAATCACTAACATGAGTACTAATATTCCCAAATTTCATTTATAATTTATCATTAATTTTCCAAATATGTTTTATGTATTCCTATATTGTTAAATAAATAGTTTATCTAGTATGAATTATATTATTCAAAGGTAATAACTATAAACCACATTTCCCAATTCACATATAGAAAAAAAAAACAAATTTGTGCATGTTTGATGACTATAGAATTTATGAAACATCATGTTTTGTTTTACGTAACCACCATACAAGGATGTTCATAATATTGAATTTATGAAATAAATATGATATTTATGTCTTATTTAAGATTATTGAAGGACATTTCTTGTTACTCATTTCCCCTATTATGTGAAAAAAATCATTATTCATGCATACATGCATACTACAACACCCAGGGAATAATATATTTCGTCTCTCATCACCCCTTTAATGGATGGTAATATAATTTTTTTAAGGGACAAATACTATTTTTTAAAATTATGATGGTTTTTTAAGAAATTTATGAAACCTATAATTTATATGATAAAAATACTTTATTATTCAACCTTATAAAACAATTTTAATTAGAGGAACAAAATTTATTATTCCTATGGATTAATATTAATATTCCACTATGTAATGAACTTTCCCATGCAATCCATCTGATAGATTCCCGAAGTGGCCTGCCACTTGTCTGAATGGTTTTCATAACCCCCCCCCCCCGGGCTAGAAAATACATCCTGGTAATTAATAGTACACATAAGGGAATTATTTTTCAAAAAATTATAGGAAATATCATATTTATAATGGAAAAAATATAGAGTGACCCATCCCTAAATCCTTTATTCATACTAATACAGTTAAAAATTAATAATCAAATTGACAATAAATCATTAAAGCGATGTAATCCTGCAATCCATTAGTTCCCCCACTATCCATCCCCTGTAAAGAAACACATATCCACCTATAGTTCCCTCTTATCCTCCTAACCAATAATTATTTCCCAAATCCAAATAATAGAATAAAATCATAATTGTCCAATGTGATTAAATGAAAATTGTGATAAAAAAATGTACAACAATTAATGAATGCTCAAGGATTAGTTTGGAGGAAACCTCATAACTTGTAAATCATATAAAGTTAATATGAACAAAAAACCATTTAGTAGGACACAATAACTCACAAAATCTATTGAATTATGTAAGTAAAACAATTTACAAAATTTTAGTTTGAAACATAAGTTTTAGAGTAGGTTGTTACATGAATTATAAAACCAAACCCCACGAACACATTCAAATGACTAAAATTATTATAAAGTAAATAAATATAGATATTCATTATTATTTAATCATTTAAAATAATTACAACAAACCAAAAACTTATTTATATATTTTCCAAATTATAATGAAAATGTCATTTTAATATGAAATATCAGTGAAAAAACATTTCATTAAAAATAATTTAAAAAATGATGAAACTTTTGTCCTTTTTAAATTATACATTCAAACCATTCTAATATAATCTATTTGAATGTATGAAAAAACACACTCAAGGTGATGCGTAAACTAAATGATGGAACCTCACATAAAGGAAATAGAATCATGTATTGCTGGGAATAAATCAATCTAACTAGGGGAATACAATAAAATAATATATTATAATCTCCAAAATTGTCCAGAAGGACCTCGAATCAGGGGAATTATCAATAGGTTCTTGTAATATCAGACCTAAACTAGAGACAAGGAAACTATGTCGACAATACTGATCCTTTCAAACATATAATAGTCCCATTAAACTAGGTAGAAATTAATTTCCATGGAATATTATAATCTACAAGAATAAACATATAGATAGTATAATGGTATGATACTTCGTTCCATATAACATACTATTTGTATCCAAGAATCATTCCCTAGTTAACCCAATATATCCACTAGGGGTTTTCCCCACTCATGTCATCTAATTTAACATAGGGCTCCCATGACAAGTTAATAATGGTTGTAATAAATTAAGAATCACATGAATTAAAAGTAAAACATATATATAAATAACCCACACCAAACCTACTTCACCTTCATTAGTAGAAACCCCAAAAAAATATTCATACATGAAAATGAAATTATGAATATCAACCTAAATCATACCCCCAAAGGGTCAATAGTTATAAAAAAATATTCCATTCGGTCTCAACCTGGGCTACAAGAATTTATAAAAATATTCTATTAAACGAAAAATTATCCCATCATAAAGAAATCCACAAGCCGGTCTATTTTTTATCAATTTGAAAAATCATTTTTAAATTACACATTAAGACTAGTTTCAAGAACTATCTTAAAATACAATTTTTAATTCTTATATAAAATACATAATTGAAATACCCATTAATAACAAAATTACTACACAATATTTTGAAAGTAAATTTGGAAATCAAACACTTTAAAAAATCTACCTTTTATATAAATTTATGGATGTCAAATGTATATAATTGTTTTAAGAAAACCTTTCTAAAAAACATAAATTATTTTTATAGGAATCTTCCAAAATACCATGATACCTATGGTCTAATGTTTTTTCTAAAATACTATAAACTCTTGTATTTCTATAAAACAAACCGTCAAAATAAATCACACAAATTTTCAAAAGTTGGATAGGAATAAAAACAATCTTTCAAGTATTTAATCCAATTTAGAAAAGCCAAATAGGAACTAACAACCACTTTTCATGAGGCATATGTTAATTTGATATCCATATAAAAAGTTTAAAGAGATTATAAAACCAAATAAACAAATTGTATTGAATTATAAATTCATGTAAAACATTATATACCACTATAAACAATTTTGGAGGTCCAGAAAAGTATTTTCACAAGCACTTCACATGCAATCTATGTCAATAAGAAGATAAAAAAATTAAACATCTTGTTATATTACAAAATTATAAAAAAATTTATAAATTCACATGAAATAATTTAAATAAACCCATGAAATTTATATCATTTAATATAACGGTGTTCTATAGAGACACCTACCCTAGAATAATGATGGGTGAGTCGAAATAGTCTGAAACGCATCATTATTGGTTGTAGACTCCCTAATATGAAAGATTGAATCCTGGGATACCGATCACACGCCATAAGAAAAATATGATTTTTTTTCAAAACCCTTGGATTAGGATTGATTTAAATAACAGGGTGATAGTGAGAATGATAAATCTCTATAAATTGAAGGCCAGGAGGACCATAAACATTAAATTGATGATTCAATCTAGAATCACTATGAAATCTGGAGATAATTTGTTACAGTATGTGTAAACAAGTGGCCACATATTGGGGGGGGGGTTCTAGGTGATGTGGGAAAGAGAGGGGTGAGGGTTTGTTTATTTTTTATTTTTCATTAATGGAAAACTATGAGAAAAAAATAAAAACCAAAATAAAAAAATGAATTTTAACATTCTTAGTGGCATGCATGGTTTTGGGGAATAGTTTAACAAACTATTCAAAAACCTTTATAACACAATAGAATAAAAACTATACCCCTTATTGGTTACCTAAATTAGGTCACACAGTTGAGCTAACCAAACTCAAACAACATAAAATTACAATTTAATGAAGGATCCTAACAGAGAGAAAGTTCCATTAGGTGAATAACCATTATGATTTCTTTTCATATTCAATATGTAATTATCTACTTATGAACAACACACATGACCCATACATGACTTATTTTAAAGTTATATTTCATTTAATTTCCTTTCATGCTTTGTTTTGGGGGTTTCCCAAGATTTTATGGAGGAATGGGTGAGTTTCATGAATTGGTCCAAACCGTGAGACAAACTCCATATTTAAAAATATATTTTTATTCCGTTATAACTCATTCATTTTTCAAAATTATCATCTATTCAAATTCCTACATGTCATAATCAGGCCTATTAAAACCACCATATTAATTTGGACCTTTTAGGAATCCATAATAATGGTGGATATTGGTTTTTATTTAAGAGATTAGGCCTTCCCAAATGCACATTTATTATATTACAAATATGTTTTAATTCTTTAATATCTCCAAAAATATTTAAGTTTTATTGGTGATTCCAACTCCCCCCTGAGACTACATACCCCGAGCGCGCCCCCATGCTATCCTACCCCACTTTGGATCTCTGGGCATCGTGAATAGGGATGGAACTTCTGTGAATTTCCCTGATCACCTAGATTTGAAGAGGTAAATGGATTGTTTCATAACTCCTTCATTTCTCACTCTTTTCACCCATTCCAGTTCCCAAATGATATCATCAAACATTTTAGAATCTCCCTTGTATTTTTGTATATTTGGAAATTCATATACTAGTGTATTTGGTGTGATTTCTTGAATATTTTCCAATGTATGTGATTCCTTATTGGTTTCTTCCTTTTCCCTTAGGGTTTCCTCCCCCTTACATTAAGTTATAAAATGTCCAGAAGTTAGGGTTAGAACATATGGTTTGATTTGGTGTTAGTTTGGTCAAATATTTTGGTCTAGGGATGGATTTATCTTTCTTTTGGTGTGACGGTGGTGTAGTTGATGTTTTGCACAATTTTTTTAGGTATTCGACATTTTTGGTAGGTCATTCCATGGTTAACCATTCCTTGATTAGTTAGTTTTATTGTTTTTCTAGTTTTTCATGTTCAACATATTGTTTTTTTGGTGAGAAAACCATTTATTAGGGATTTTGTTATGGATTTAATTTTATAATTTCATTTTTGTTGAAGTTGCGATCTTTTCAAATGTGACACATATGGTATCTTTTATGGTATTTTTATAAAATATGGAATTGATTTATTAGTTGTTGAATGAGGTTGTAAATTCTATTTTTTTAATGCCTTAGTGACATGTGGGCCTTGGAAGGGCATTTTTGTGATAGATTTTTTGTGTAAAAATTTTCTATACTTCTTGAGTGCATTTCATGAAAATGGGTGTTTCATTTGTATCATTCGTGGTGTTATACAAAGTGATTTTATAACACATAAAAGTGGTTTTATAAATTTCTCTATGGATTAAAATTCTACTTTGGTAGTGTTTTGGTGTGGTTTTTTCCTAGAAATATTGTTTTGATATGTGTTTTATGAGAAATGAATGGGTATGATCTTTTTAATTGTTTTATGATAGATTTGAATGATTTAATGATTTATGTAAGTGGTGAAACCATATTGGAATAATGTTTTAGAGTGGGTATATTCTGAAATGGTACATTTTAAATGATATAGGGGATGTTTTGTGAGGTGTTCCATCTTGGAAATGTTTTACAATAATGTTTGAAGGATTTACTAAAGTGTGTAAGAGATGTGAAAGTGATCTGGGATTTTTTGTGTGAGTGTGATGGGAAAAATGGATTTTGTTTATGAAATAGGGTATTATGTAACATGTTAGTGGGCTATTTTGTGAGTTTTAATATATTAGAATGGTTTAATAAAAATTATTAATGGATTTTTGGAAGTTGTAAAGAAATTTGAAAAGTGTTGTGGGCTATTTTTGTGTGAGTCATATTTCAAATCAATTTGAATTAAAAGTGGAATTTTATGACTTGTGTGGGATACATGCGGGCTGTTTGTTGAATTTTTAGGATGAAATAATATTTTCATGTTCTATGTATATTTCATGACTTTTAGAAATTGTTTGAGAAAAATAGAAAATCTCAAGTATCTATGTGGGTGGATGTATACTTCTATGATAGCGAATTTGTCGGGTTTGGCATCAGTTTCACATAGAAATATTGATGCTTAAAAGTCTAACTAAAACTTGATGATGATGATTGGGGACCACTTGGTTATGGGTATGTTCCCTAATAATTGCTCGTGCACTAGAATAGATATTTGTGATGGTTACTCTCACCGATATATGAGGTACCTGGGACCCACAATGAGCTAGTGCCTAGGGGATATTTCATATTTCTTGTTCTCATTGGATCCTTTATAATTACCATCAAAATAAGGCATTTATGGTTGGAAAATTCAGTAGCTTTTTAATTTATTTTAAATGTGTTGGTTTTTAAATTATCCCACTTGAAAACATATTTTTTAAGTTGCATCCTTTATAAATTATAACTAGAAATTATATGTTTATAAAAGCCTATATTATTTTTTGCTTTTAATTATTATCACATGAAATATCTTAGTGGTTGTATCGTACAAGCCATTGGCTCACACCCTACTTACACCATTTTTTTGTAAGTAGACATGGTTATTTTTATAGTCGCAAGTAGGTCCTTGTTGGTGAAGTCCTGTAGAGATGGATTGAGGGAGGTGCCCCTTACCATGAGTTTTCATGGGATGTCTCATTTTGTTTTTTACCTTTTTTATAGTCTTGTTGACTTGTTTAAAAAATTTAATTCAGTTATGAGTACTTGTAAAAGATTGTTTGGTTGGAAAATTCTAGGTTCATTTTATTGGATTCTTTTGTTGTTTTATGTTTATAAACTAAGGTAAATCATTCCTAATTCTCATTTTATGATACTCAGGAACTTGTGCCATCCCATGGTCATCGAAAAATCCCTTTAGACCATGTTGTGGGTTGGGCCGGTTGTTGGTTTTGAAGGAGACTAGATTCGGTTCATGACAGAATTGTCTCAATGGAGGTTCTGGTTAACTCTTTGTGTCATGTTATTTGGGGAATAGTCAAGATAGTCTAGAGTTAGGAAAATTGAGACTTGGAATTTTTTTTGGGGACTATTCCTGATCACCACACCTCATGATGGGATTTTAGTTGCCAGGGGAAGTTGGGATTTATATGAGTCATATGGATTTCATGTATTGATGTTGTTTAGGGGAAATGAAAAGAGATTGTTTTTAATGGCCTCAGTGATCTCTACAGGGCCTGGAAAGCCATGTGGAGCTGGGGATATTCACTAGAACACTCTCTGTGATGGTGAAGTTATTGGAATATGGCTTCCAACCATATTTACATGTCACCGACTAAAACAAGTTTCCTCTCGCATTGTCTTGTGTTCTTTAGTTTTGAAATCTTGGAACATTGGTTTTAATGAAAATAATTTTTAAGAAGGGTAATTTTTTTTAAAATTATTATCTAATAATGTGGGAATGTTTAGATTTTTGAAAATGGAGAACTGAATTTTCAAAATTGGATTGGAATGAAAATGGTGTGTTTTCCCCTATTTTAAAATCATGAACTATTTCAACTTTGGTTTCGAAAAAGTGTTTCCAATAGTGTTTTATAAACAAATGAAATTTGTTTTAATGGGATGAGATGTTTTGTAATTTATGTGAGTATCTTGAATGGGGGTTTTCATTGGAATGAATGGGCCTTTCTAAAATGTTTCTTAATGTTGTAATTTGGCATTGATTTCGTGGTTAGCAGTCTTGAGAAAAAGGAAGTATTGGTTCAATGTTTTGTTCTTGAAATGTGGAATAGGTTTTTATATTAACCATTGTAATTTTTGTGAGCGAGCACATGAATGGGGTTATATAGGATAATGGATAGTTAATGGCATGACTGTATGAGTGCCGAGAAGGATATGAGGAGGGTGCCCGGTGTGGCATGGAAACATGCAGGTGTTTGGCCCATGGGGTACCATTGGGGATATGCTAACCGCTAAACCGTTTGATTTCAAATAATGGGTTTTAAATGTAAAACATGATTTATTGATTAGTGGTTTGGGATGGTGTGTATTATTTGTATTTTTAAATGTTGATGTTGTGGAATAATTTGAGTCTAAATACCCCTCTTGTTTGAACAGTGTTTTGGTTTTGTGTTTGGTCGGTAAGCTGTGTTGAAGGGACGGTAAGTGGTCTCTTCTAATAAATGTTTTGGGACACCTTTATGATGGTTCCATTCATGTGTTTGGATATGTTTTGTGGTATATCTTGACCAATGGACCATATTGGTTGGGTTCTTGAGTTCAATCGTTGGATAAGTTACTCCCCATTAAGGGTTAGTGAACAACTGAAATGAAACCCCGATTGTTTCACCATTTGAAGACCCTCGAGTTGATAAATATAAGGAATAATTTTCGTGATATTTTTAGATGGAGTCTGCACCCTTTATTTTCTAGGTTTGGTGTATCCTCTTATAGTGGGATAGTGGTCATGGAAGGTTAAACGAGACCTTGTGTTCTTATGTTTCCTGATTTGCAGAAGGTGGAAGTGGTCTGGGATTTTTAACAAGGATGTGTATCAGGATAGTGTCTATGAGGTCCTCTCGATCCATCGTAGTCTCTTAGAATAAGGAGTTCATGTTAACCTACCATTGTGGGAAATCTGGTCACTAAAGGTTGTTGTGGCCACTTTCTAGAATTGTGTTTTGTTTTGGGATGTTGTATAAAGTCGGTTTGCATGCATTTTCTATATCAGTCTCCATGGTCATTTTCGGTGACGCCTTGTGATTTCATGTGCTTGATTGACCATGAAGGACAAATTCTTGCAATCCACTAACAGTCCCTTTTATGTTGGGAGAATATCTCCCTTCCAAAAACATCAAAATATTCCATTTTAGAGGAAGTGAGTATGGGTGTTCTTTACTTCCATTGTTTCTCACCTGATGAAACAATGTGTGATGTGTGTGCATCTTTTAATCCCTTGATTCAGTGAAAAATCAGGTTAGGTTAAAGTGAGCTTGGAATGTGTTATGTCTTGGAAATCTTATAGTGGATTGCAATGTTGATGTTGGTGGCACTGAAATAAGAATTCTTGTTTTGGGGGATTCCAAAGACTAACTATGAGGCCAGAGATTCTTCAATCAATTGAGCTCCACACATAGGTCTCGAAGAGAAGATGGCTCATAGTCAGGGGAAATCCCAAGGGCGTTTAAACACTTTTTATAATATCCTATCTTCAGTATAAATGATATAAAGATTTTAAACCTTTGATGTCATAATATTTCTTCTATTTTTCCCATTCGGTAGAAATTGGTGGAGGGCCTTGTACCCATGTCATCTCCTTAGGTCATTTCCTCCCCCTTTGGATTCCATTGATTCAATAGTGAATGGTTGGAAATTTGGATAGACGTTCCAAGGACAGAGTTTTTGCACGATTAGCAGTGACCTTGTTCCATGACGCCATGCAGAAATAATGACATGAACAGTTAGTGCCAGGTTTCCCAAACTGTGCGGACTAACCCTGCGCCCTTCCCAAATCATTAATGTTTTTTGGGACTTTCTGTGTCGTCCAAGGCTGTTCAGTTAAGATGGTTTGTTCTTATAGTGGAGATACGCACTATGATTCACATGTAAATTCGTTCATAAACATTGAATGGAATTATATGCTTTGTACTGGGGAATCTGTTCAAGACTCCCCCTGTTAGTGTCATGATTCTATCTCGGAAATATTTAGGTTGTTTCTTATGGTGGGGTGCCTATTTGTGTCACGTCGTACCAATAGATTAGATTTATCCTTTGTATTGGCATGGAGGTAGGTAGTCTTATTCGTAACTATCAAGCTACCAACATATTCCTTGAGTAATCGTTGGGATTAGAGATTTCCCAATGCTTTAGTTAATGTAAAGTAAGTGTACCCTTGTTCGAAGTTGTTGTTCGTTTGGGTGAATTGCATGAGCCTTGTTCGGATAGTGTTTGGGGATTTTTCTTTTGGGATAATGTTTTAATTTTATTGATCATTTCAGGAATGTGGTGAAGGTTTGGGTTGTTATATTACACATTCATTAATTGATCATTGTAGTTGTTTTGGCTCTTTTGGGCGAAGCTTATCAATGAAGTACATCTTGGTTTATCGGTGGGGTTTAGTTTTTGTATCTAGACTTACTATGGCTTACTGGGGACAGAAAGTTTTCATGGTGGGGATAATTGTCACATGAATGAATTATTTTATAGTTAAATTTCATTTCATTTCAATTTCTCCATTTTGTGGGGGTTTCCTAAAGTTTTATGGTGGAATGGGTGAGTTTTCATGAATTGGGCCAAACCATTATCCCAATTCTAGATTTAGAAATATATATTGATTCCTTTATAACTCTTTAATTTTTCAACATTTTTCATCCATTTAAATTCTTAATTGCTATACCCTGACCTGTTAACACCACAATATAAATTTTTACCATTTATGAATCCATAATCGTTGTGGATATGGGTGTTTTCTTAACAGATTGGGTCTACCCGAAAGTACATTTCCAACATTAAAAATATTTTTTTAATTATTTAATATGTCCTTAAATATTTAAGTTTTTTAGTGATTACAACTCTCCCCTGAGTCCACAGACTCATGAAGCTCATCCATGCTCTCCTCCCCCTCTTTGGAGCTCGGTTCAATCGCAAATTTGGATGAAATTTATATTAATTTCTCAAATATCCCAGATTTGAATAGGTAAATTGATATTTTCATAACTACTTAATTTCACAATCTATTTCACCATTCCAGTTCCTTAATGATATCTTAAACCTTTTCCTAATCTACCTTAAATGGTTGGTTGTTTGAAAATTCATATACTGGTTTATTTTGGGTGATTTCTTCCATATTTTTAAAGGTAAGTGATTCTTTATTGGTTTCTTCCTTTTTCCTTAAGGTATCATCCCTTTTTAATTATGTTCTAAAGTGTCCATAATTTAGGGTTAGAATCTAGGGTTTGATTTAATTTCTTTTTTGTCAAATATTTTGTTCTAGCACTGGATTTATCTTCCTTGTGGTGTGGTGGTGGTGTGGTTGATGGTTTTCACCAAATTTTGAGTGATTCGACACATTCAGTAGGTTATTCCACAGTTATCAATTACATGATGAGTTAGTTTTCGTGTTTTACTGGTTTTTTCATTTTCCCCATATGCTCTGTGTTGTGAAAAACCCATTTTCTAGGAATTTAGTTTAGAATTTAATTTTATAATTGCAATTTTGTTAAAGTTGTGAACTTTTCAAATGTATCACATATGGTATCTTTTTTTTATAGCTTTATAAAATACGAAATTGATTTATTAGTTGTTTAAAGGGGTTTAGAATTCTATTTTGTTAATGAAATAGTTTCATGTGGGCCTTTTAATGTAGATTTTGTAATAGTTTTGTTGTGTAAAACATTTTTATACTTCTTTAGAGTATTTTATGAAAATGGTTGTTTTCATTTGTATGATTCGTTGTATTATCCAAGGTGATATTATAACATTTGAAAGTGATTTTATAGATGTCTCTAGAAATTCCAATTCTAATTTGGTAGTGTTTTGGTGTATTTTTGTACTTGAAATATGGGTTTTAAATGGTTTTTATGAGCAACAATTGGGTATACTCTTTGAAATTGTATTATGAATGATTTGAATGATTTAATGATTTATGTAAGTGGTGAAACCATTTTGGAAAAATGTTCTGGAGTGTGTATATTCTGAAAGGGTACATTTTAAATGTTAGAGTGGCTATTTTGTGATGTGTTCCATCATGGAAATGATTTACAAAAATGATTGAACGATTTACTAAAGTGTGTAAGAGATGTGAATGTGATGTGGGATGTTTTATGTGACTGTGATGTGAAAAATGGATTTTGGTTAAGAAAAAGGGTATTATGTAACATGTGAGTGGGATGATATGTGAGTTGTATCATATTGGAATGGTCTTTATAAAATTTTTAATGGATTTCTGGAAGTGTTAAAGAAATGTGAAAAATGTTGTGGGCTATTTTGGTGTGAGTGGGATTTCAAATCAATTTGAATGAAAAGTGGAATTTTGTGACTTGTGTGGTATACATGTGGGTTGTTTGGTGAATTTTTGATGAGGAAATGATATTTTCATGTGAAAAGTATATTTCATGACTTGTTGAACTTGTTGTAACATAAAAGGAAAACTCGGGTGTCTAGGTCGATGGACATGTATTAGTATGCTTGTGAATTCGTGGGGTTTGGGAATAGTTTCACTTATCAAGATTGACGCTTACAACTATAACTAAACTACGATGATGATTATTGTGGACCACTAGTTTTTGGGTATATTCCAATCTATTGGCTCATGCAGGAGAATGAATATTTGTGATGGTTACTCCCACCGAGATACGAGGTACCTATGACCAACAATGAGCTAGTGCCAAGGGGTTATTTCCGATTTCTTGTGCTCATTAGATCCTTTATACTTACCATCATCATAGGGTATATTTTCCTAGAAAATTAAGTAGCATTATAATTTATTTTTAATGAATTTATTCTTTAAATTATCTCACTTGAAAACTGATTTTTTTAAGTAGAATCTTTTAGAAATTGTTACTTGAAATGACATGTTTTTTAAAAAATTCATGCGTTTTATCCTTGAATGTTTGTTGTCTGGAATATCATAGTGGTGGTATCCTACTGGTAATTGGTTCACACCCTACATACACCCATTTGTGTATGTATACTTGGTTTTTTGTTGTCGCAGGTTGGGTATAGTTTTTAGTTCTAGTGGTTCGGGTTTCTAGCAGGTCCTTAGTGGTCAAGTCTTGTGGAGATGGCTTGAAGGCAGTACCCCTTTCCATGAGGGTTAATGGGCTGTTTCCTTTTGGTTTTGTTCCTTTTTTGAAGTCTTGATGAGTTGTTTTAAAATATGTAATTTAGTTCTGAATTTTTTTAAAAAATATTTTTGATCGAAAAATCCTAATTCATTTTATTGTATTCTTTTGTTGCTTTATGTTTATAAACTAAGGTAAATCATTCCCAATTCTCATTTTATGATACCCGGGCACTTTTACCCACCCATGGGGATCGAGAATGAATTTTAGGCCATGTCACGGGCTAGGTAGGGTGCTGGTTTTGAAGGTGACTATATTTGGATCGTGATAGTAAACTTCATGGTCATTTGAATTTTCCATCAAATATTGACCTAGAAATCCTAAAACATTGAAAGGATCTTTTTAATATAATATTTCTAATTATTTGAATCTGATATAATGTAATAATACCTCATATTAAGATTAATTATATGTTGTTTTTAATCATATTACCCTTTTTGAATAACCATATTTATGTAGGGGGGATCTAATGTGGGTTCCCTCTAGAGATGATCCACATACGGTCCTTTTATATTTTTACAACACCATTAGAACCTCGGTTGCTATCCTGATAAATTGATCATCTTATGTTGTTCATCTCTATCACTTCTAGTTCCTTCGAACTCAAATATTAATATCCTATCTTTCTTGTTCTTTTTAGGATTGTATAATGAGGAATGTAGTGTGAAATTCCTTGAGTGTAACAATTCTCAATTCTTGATAAACCTTATATAATAGATATACCAATATATGTATAGAGAATTATTTTATGTTAAAATGTTATTTAATTTCACAATGACCCTTCAAAAAGATAATATATCTTAACTACCCTTATTCCATATATTATTATTATTATTTTATGGTGTACATATAACTAGCATAATGATAAATATGTTTTTCTATCTCATAAGTATGTATTTATCACCCGACACTTTCTTATTCCTCTCATCCTCCTATGCATTTTTTGAATACCATAATATATATTTAATTAAATATTTTATCCCTAAATAAATTTTATATTCACATTATGGAAATAAATATTTATTAAATAATCAATAAATATAAAAATATTATATATTCACATAATAAAATAATTAGTATGACAATATTTATTTACTTAATTTATGATATCATAATCCTGAATACAATTATTTATTTATTTTTAAATAATTTTTTTAATAATCAAAATCTAATATAATTTAATATAGATCAATAAAAACACTTAATGTGTGACAACATCAGATAATTTCTCATTGAAAATAGGTGTGATTTATTAATTTTCAAGATTATTGTCTAGAAACAGTTCAACTAATCCTAGATAATAAACATAATGTCACAATGATAACAACCACACTCGAACACTTACTGTGGAAAATGTTAGGTTTTTCATACAATCACAACAAGAAGGTGACACATTTTTGTAATCAACCTATATGATTGATATGTATTTAATTTAATATATGAAATAAACTTGTCATTTCAATATATACAAGGAATTCAGTATGAAAATTATATTTCTAGTAATGATTAAATATATCAAGTTCTATAATATATAATGTACAAATTATAGATCAACGTCTTTATTAAAAAGAAGTCATTCATGATTCACCAAACATATAACACATACCACAAACATATGGTATAATTATTTTGGACAAAAAATAATACAGGTCATGATAAGAATTAATATTAATATTAAATTCTAGGAAATATTACACACATACATTAGTAGGAATATCTGATGACACACAAACATGGATAATGTCTATAGACATGTTGGATCTCAAAGTCTACTATCATAGAGATTAATAAGGGAGATCCTCATGAGAAGAAGTCACATATTCTTATGAGTAATCACACCTAACGGTTAATATTATATGAGTCCCATCATAGTATGTTTTCAAACCATAGCACTATTTTTAAGAATATAATCATGGAATTTCAAGGTTCTCATTATTATGGTGAACTCCTATGTCCATATCAATGTGATATATACTCTATGAAATTATTACATTAATGGAAAACATAATAATGAAAAAAATTTAAAAATATGTTTCATTATTATTCAAAAATATTAATATACATGTAATAAAAATTAAAAATAGTTGGTTTTAGAACAAAAACTCTAACATAAAATCACATTGACTACACCTAACTTCCTATAAATTTCATTCTATGATTGATCACATGTTTTCATCTATTTATTGTTTTGAATCTTTATTAAGGTGTTCTTTAACCTGAAATTCTATGAATACTATTTTCAATATATATTCAACTATTTTGGAAAAATATTTCAATAGATTAAACTTATGAAGTATCTTCCTCATCCACTGGTGTGACGTTGGCTCCTCTATAAGGGCCTCCACTGAGTATTATATTAACATAATGTGAAAAGATATTTAGTACTCTAAGCATGTAAATATATTAAAAGAATTTTTGTATCTAAAATATCTCTTTAGTTTACAAATAAGATTCAATATACATGGAATCAAATATATAATATATGATCACAACATTAATAGATAACTTATAACTCACTACACCACTATAAATAGTTGATATGTATCCTATTAGTGATTTTATATCATATTGATCTATTTGAAAAAATAGGTTATGCATATCCTATTATGACTAATTCCCCACCTCCTCTATAAACCATGAACATATCCATAATAGATATCAAATAATTAAAGATGGTCTTGACTTACATTGAATGGTGGTCAACACGATCAACTTTATACCTTCCTATACCACTCCAGCTGTATGTGACATAAACCATAGTACATGGAATAACATACATGGCTGACCGAATCACTAATACATATATTGCCCTTGTCATAATTTTTCATTCCTAATGTGTATTGGGACAAATTTTCTTAGAAATATTATTTCCATTTTACATTGCAAATAACCCATTATTGAATTTTCAATATTAATTATCTTTAGTATGTTTCCATGATATATATCATGAATTATACTAAGTATCCTCTTAAACATGTCACAGTAGATAATGACCCTAAGAATATAAAATGCTTCACCGATGTCCTTCATGGAGAAGAATTTATTTAATGAGGTGTTAACGGAGTGTAATAGTTTTATTTAATTTTCAATGAGTATTATGTTACAGACAATTTTTTTTGGAAAATGATTATATTCCAACTAAACCAGTAATATAAAATGGTTGAAATATATTATTTAGAAGCTATATTATTTTATAGAATTATCAATTCTAATTTTCCATTACATATATGATTTTCTTAATCTATAAATGTATATTTTCAATTTTTATAACTAACTGACATCCTTTGGAGTCAGAAACGCTTCAGGTTTTTTCATATAGACATCTTTATGATGGTTTCTATCACAAACCCTTATGCTTATGATATGTTTTCATGGGTCAATATTTATTATTGATGATTCCGCACTATTATTTTATATGTAATTTTTTTAAATGTCCCAAACCAAGTAACCCAGAGTTATTGTTTACTTTATTAAATTGTTTGATGATACAAGAGATCTCACTACACACTATAGATCAGTTTATCAGTGATGAAAACCTAAATAAATACATCAATACCGTAATACATTAGAAATATAGAAAATAAAACAAATGAAATATTCCGTAATACTTCATATTATTGGTAATATCCTTCAATATATCCTGGGGATGTTTAAAAATAAACTGTGAGATTTGATAATCAATAAGGGTTAAATATAACTGAATCTATAATGAGTAAATAATAAATAATAAACAAGGAATGGTATATTACTGAAAACTCATTCCATTTAATCCATATCTTATGAAAAAATGTATATAGGGAATGTATTAGTGATTTGATCTTAGGGATAATAATAACTACATTCTTAATGATGGAAATGCATACTTTCATATGTCATGATATTAAATAACATGATATCTTTACCATCATGACCATGTTTTAAGATAAATTGGAAACAAAAGAAATATACATTAAAAACCCATTAAATTTGTAATAATAGTTTTTCACAAAAGACATATTTATTCATCGAGGAGATACATAATTATAGGTCAAACCCATCACTGTATGTCTGATATATTATACTTATATTTAATTTAATTAATTACAATATTTCTTATCATCAAATATATGTATTTATTAGATAATAAAAATTGTGAACATTTCCCTTGTCAATCATGAAACATTCAATGTAAAACATCATATGTAGAAATGGAATATTTTTTATGAAATAATAATATCCATGATATAATGAATAAAGATATTTTAGAGAGATTTAGTGTCCCATGATCACAAGAATGTCAATGATTCATGTGATATTTAAAATCCAAAAAACTAATATGTGATAAAATTTTACCATTAATTCGTCAAAATCATTTTCTTTGTAATAAAATGATTCATTTTGTTTAAATATGGAATGTGTTAGTGTAATATTCAAATGAGATACAATTAAATAGATTTATTTTTGAAACCATTGAACACATATAGAAGTATCTATGTGCATTAAAAGGTCATAATGGTTGGAAAATCGATTAATTACACATCTTTTAAAAAACAATTATTTTTTCTTTTTTAAAGAAAGTCAAAAAATATTTCGGATGAAAATACAAGAAATTTTCATTTCAAATCTATTAAAATTCAAGTATAACATAAAATTTACTTAGTAAATCATTTCAGTAAATAAAATTACTTTTGTAGAAAATTTTAAAAAATTAAAATGGAAGAAAAATATACCTGAATAAAATAAAAATAATATCATATTTTTTAAAACATTTTTCAGAAGGAATAATTTATATGAATAATTAATCATCATGAATATATATATATAAGACACATGGGATTTTTATAAACCACATAAAATAAATAGTATCATAATACTAATTATGTCTCAAAGGATTAGGAATTAAAGTGTATTACCTCTTAAAGGTCACATCTTTGATAGGTTTTTTAACACATATTCTTGGAATAAAATTGCAACTAGTTTATATGTATAACCGAATGAATGAAAATTGAGATTAGATACCCCTATATCATGTTTGTAATTACTCATATGTTCTTTTAAAATCTTTTATAATAATGTTAGGCTCATTATTAATAAATAAAAGAACTATATACATATCTTCAATATCATTTATGATCAATCTATAACGTTTTATCACCCTTTTGTCAACAATAATTTATTATTTCCCTAATTTTGGGTGTTAAATCCTTTATTTTTTTTATTTTGATTTAGTAGTTTCAGCCCTTGCATATTTCAGATGTTTAAAAAATATTAATAATTTAGTTTATGATATAAATATCATATTAATTTTAATATTTATATATTTAAATTCATCCATGATAGATAGATATAGGAAAATTAATTACAACATTCCTGGAGATTGGAGGTTGTACATATTCCTGAATGTTGTTTTCAATTTTCAACAAATAGAATGAAATTAAGATAATAATAATTAACCATTAAAGATATATTTTTTACATTATATATTTATTCTATATACATTAGATATTTCTTTATTACCGTACATTAAAATACTAAATGAAATGAAGATTTCAACTCTTTGTAGAGGTGGCTGTCCAGACGTACACACGAGCGACATTATCATTTTCCAACAGATTGGAAGTTAAGAAAGAATACATGATATTATAATTTTAGAAGAATATTTACATCATAAATATAATATATATTAATTATTTACATGTTTTTAACCATGTATATAACATGGTTATGAAAAATCAATTACAACGTTGCGTGAAGATGGTAATCCATATATATACATGAGAGATGTTTTTTCTTTACATATGAAAGAAAATAGATAGAATATATATGTAACATAATAAGAATAAATTATTGAAATATTTATCATATTTTATTTATTATTTTATATTTATTATTTTATATTTATTAAAACCCATAATGTTGAATTAAAAGATGAAATAAACCTGAAAGAGTCAGTAAATATGATCACCACAACTTCGGTAATATTCCTTTACATCGCCTCTTAAGGGGACAAGGGTTAGTATTTTGGAAGAGAGAGAACTAATAGAAATTATTTAAGGGTCTTTATAATGGAATATTTTAGGTTTTGGTTGTCATAGTTTTTTTAAGGTGGTGTAATGAAAATAGATAAGAGGTAACCCATTTTAATTGAGGTGAGGGTTATTCACTAAATTTAAAAAATTATTAAACTAATATATTTTTTATGATAAAATTATTCAAAATTGATATAATTAGAATATTAAATTATTATGATTGAAGACAATCCCATAAAATAAAATTTTGAAAAATTTTGAAATTTTTATCCTTATATATGAGTTTTATCCCCTTGTTATCCCTGTGGACAATTACTGAAATCTTAATGTTTTATACACTTTATGGTTAAATAAAGTTACCACAAAAGGAAAAAATAATCATAAATAGAACATGGTTGATGTTTTAAACCATATCGAATTAACTTTTTTTGAATATTATTATCTTATGCATTTAAAATAAATGAATAAAATATTATTTATTAAAAAAATAATATTAATGACATTTTTGACACAACTCATTTAATTTCACTTTAAATATAGCATGAAAAGGAACTAAATAAAATATATTCATTTAAAACGTACCAAAAATTTCATAAGTATATATAAAATTCATTTACCACAATAATTTACCATTTTAATTACTTTTAATATTTTTTAAAATATTTATTTTATTTTATTATTAATTAAATAAATATTATGTCACTTTTGGGTAAGCATTTAAGCTAAAAATTCAGTTAATAAAAATATAAAATAATTTTCCATGATTATAAGAACCCATTCATATTTCAAATAAACTTTTATCACTGAAGAAAAGTGTTCTTCATCAATATAATAATATATTATAGATATTAAAAGTAGAAAACAGACATTTTTCCTTTATATATAACTTAGGTATTATAAACTTTAAAATCAAATAAATATGAAAAAATATTAATTGTATTTGAAATATGGATTTAAATGGAAAAAATAATCTCATAAAATAAAAAAATGTTAATTTTTATGGCCATTTTTAGTCTATATCATATTACTTTTAACCTCAATTACTAGATTTACCCATACAATGGTGAAAATTATTTACAATTGTTAATATTTATAATAGAAAAAGTGAGAGGGATATATTTACCAAATATAGACATTATAATTATAAATATGTAACGAATTTTTCATGATTCAATTATATAATTAGAAGAAATTTATTTAATATTAAAACAGAAAATGTTACGAAAAAAAATGTTTAATCAAAAAATTCCTTTTTATGTATAAACATGTTTTTATACTAAATTCAAACATAATCATGATTCAAATATACATAATTGGATTATTGATAATATTTGTAACTAATTTTTATTTAAACCATTTTAAATTAAAATATAATTCCGTAAATTCTTGAAATAAAAATAAATGTATACCTTGAAGATCAATAGTTATCAATATTTACAAGAAAGTCCTTATCTTAAAAAATACTTAATATCAATCTATGATAATTTTCAAATTTTGATTTAATAAAAAATAAAATTTTATAAATAATTATTTCAAAATGTTACATAAATTAATAACAAATCACACACAAAATGGAAAATAATTTTTCTACAAAAATGTATTTTTAATTTTAAAATTATTTTTCTAAAATTTTGCTACATGATTATTATTAATAAAAAAATATATAAAACCATTATAAATATCTTCATAATTTGGTTAAAACTATTCATTCCATTCAATTCAATAGCATTTTTATAATAGTAATATTTATATAATAATATTTCATGATTTATTTAATCTCAATGTTGTATTTTCTATACACTATGGAACATACTGTTCATTCAAAATCCCAGGGTATAACATTCCCCCATTCAATAAATCTAATACTTAAAATTATAACTTTTTATTGATAATTAATGGCCATAAAATTGACATTTTCTTTTTTGGAATACCCAAATCATAAATAATAGTTAATAAAGATTAACTTGAATAAGTGAAATAGAAATTCAAAGGTCTTTTAGAATGATACCAAAATAAGTTCCCTAATAGGATAATATTAATAGTAAGTGCAAATATAGACTTATAGGATATAATTAATGATGATGGACTAATATATTGTGATATAGAAAATGGTGGGGAGAAAGCTGATGACCTCCAAACTATAAAACATTGATATGATAAATAAAAATAATTTCATAAAAAATGATTGTAATAGGATGAAATTTTTGTTTTAATGTACATTTCATTGATTTATGGAATTATGTTGCCACAAATACAAATAACATAAGTAAATATATGTACTAGATATATTTATACATAATAAGAATAATATCAAACCTTTTTCATTAATCAATTCCAACATCATCTCTTACTCTAATAAATGATTATCCAATATGAAATTTTTATTCCTGAAGTAAAAAAAATTGATTATTAATTATTCATTAGATTTATAAAATAATGAAATGTAATTTCTCATTTCACTATGTATTTTCAAAATATAAAATAGTTATCACAAGTGATCCATTAATACATTTATTTCTAAAACCTCATCAACAACCCCCAAAGATCAACATAATACATTTCATAAATATATTAACTTAAGAATCCTCATATTTATTTCATAGAAAATACAATAACCAATAATTTGAAATATTATATCAAACATGTATTTATAGAGCATATAATGTACCACATTGTTTCACTTACCGAACAAGTGAATACCATGATCTTGTATTCTCTAAAAAATTATTAGTTACCTAATTCCCTATAAAACATCAGTAAAAACATATTCACTTATAAAAATTATCTACATTATTATTCCTTATATCCCTTAAATCTAAAAATATATTAAAAGAAATAGTAAATTAATTTTTCATTAAATCATTACCCATTTTCATGATCACACATATTATCCAATTTACATATTCACTATTAATACTCAATTTATCCAAACTAAATATTATTAACTCAACATTAAGAAAATGTTCTGCTTAAATTTTAACATATTTATTTATTCTAAAAAATATCACCTAACTACTAAATCACAATTCATTGTTATCGGTATAATTAAATATATACATTCAAAATCATGGATGAAAAACAACTGATGTATAAACCTAATAAATTTCATTATTCTTATAATCAATATATAAATGATAAAAATAAATCTAGAATAAAAATACATAATTTCATTAATCATTCCATTTTGGGTGTTATAGTAGGATAAACTTTTCATTATCACATAGGATTCATTGTTGGTATGTTCCCTTGATGATTGGCCTCTATTTTAAATTTTCCCGAAAAACTTCATAATTTAAGGTCATGATAGTAGTGTATTATCTATTTACCGTATAGTGGTTTACTAGATTAATGTTATCCCCCTACATGTAACAAGATCCCATAATCATCAATAATTTTCAAGGATTTTTCATCCAATATTTTTTACAAGATTGAAATTTCATTATTCCCTTTATCTTCATTGATGCTTTAACTTTGTCATAGTGCTGAGTAGACCTCATATTTCATTATTTCCCTAAACGATATATTATCTAGAAAATTCATTATCCAGATTAATGTAAATTAATACTATATCATTATTTGAGGGAGACTTTGGAAAAATGAGTTCCCTTCATATATTTATATTAATCCCATCAAAGAAAAACATTATCTTTCTTGATGGGATACTTATGTAGTCTGAGGCATGCATGGATTATCTTTTGAAGTTATCCACATATTAAACCACGATTTCTTCTTATTTCTACTTTAATGTGATGAAATTACTCTCTATTTTAGCTCATTATTCTCGAGGGATGTATTTTTCAAATAATATAACATTATATATTCATTATTCTATGATTTATATTTTTTAATCCTCTTTGTTGTTCAATAATAATTCTCATTGTTGATTAATATCACCTATAAAACAATATAATGAATGAATATCATTTATTACTTTCATTACATTACAAGTATTAAAATATAATTATAGTGGTTTTATACTATTTTCGGTTATTAATTAATTACTTTTTATAATAAAATATTGTTTCTTTTATTGCATGAATCCATACATCAAGGAAAATCATGATGTTGAAAAAAAATTTTGGTCCATATGGATAATGTTATTTATCATAACCTATATCCACTACCATAATATTGAAAATATATGCTTAGATCCAACAGTAGGTGTGTTTTGTTTCTCACCATGGTAATACCTAAATACTATATGGGTGTTGATTCCCTTTTTTCAATTTGGATCCTTCACTACATAATTCTTCACTCTGAATTAGATTACAACCATCAATAATAATGATCCATAAAACTAAATCTCTATAATGGAAACAATTATACAATACTATTAGTGATTATCATAATTATCTTTTAGATATGTAAGTTTAAAACCATGTTTAAAAGGATTCTACAAAACATTATCTGATTCCAACTGTAATAACCCCAACTCTAATAACCTAGAGTCGGTGTTTAATTTATTAAATTGGTATAAAATATAAGAGATCTCCCAACACATGATCGCTCAATTTAGTAGCATTAACAAATTGGATACATAAATGATTCCAATATTATATCGGAAATAAAAATTGAACACCATAATAAATATTATGGGTTTACTTATATAATTCATAATATCATTCTTTATATCTAAGGTAAATGAAAAAAATAAATGGTGTGCTCAGATACACAGTAAGGGTTATGTATAATGGAATCTATCATTATGAAATAAGGAATAATCAATCTGGAAAGGTAAATAACAAACAACACGTATTATATAATCAATGAATTGTGAAAAATTAATCTATATATAATATCAATGTACTAATCTCAGGGATAATAAAAAATTTATTCTAAAAGAAGAAAATACTTATTGTTGGACACCATGAGCTCATACATAACAATATCTCTACTATAAATAAAATTATCCATGATAATTCAAACTATAGGTAGGTATACACCGAATCCCCATTTATGTTGGCAAAATAATTCGTCTCAAGAGACCTATATATTCATTGATTGTAACAATGAGTGTATTTTTAATTAATACTATGTTTGATAGTGTATACCACACATAACCCATAGACTACATGAAATATGAGAAAATATTTAAACGTGACCGTTATGATTGAATGTAAAAATTTTTGGGTATGAATCAGATTTACTAGATTATGAAATATATATAATTTTTCCAAAAAAATAAATTTATGGATAAAAAATCACACAATTTTTAGTTAATTCAATTTAATATTTATAAAAATCACATATTTGTCAAAAATGATATTTACTACTCCTTTTTAGAAAATACAATAATTACTTATTGAATTTTTTTGAAAATTTATATGATAACATAAAATTCATTTTTAAAATCATTATATCAAAATTATCTTATGGTGAAATATTTTGATTTTCTGAAAAATATTTTATTTTTCAATGAATAGTAAAAAATACAACTTTTGAAAAACTAATATTTATTTTCATGAAATTATGTAATTTTAATGTCCCATTATGACATTAATTGTATTTAGAATTGAAATAACTATTAGTTAGTAATATTTAATCAATTAAATTTTATTTGATTCATATTTATTCTAGATTTTGGTATCAGTTTAGTTTTAGGCTGAAAAACACATTTCTCTGAAAACTATTTTTCAATGAATAATGGTTATCAAGTATAATTAATTAAAATAATATTTTTTTATGATTTATTACAAATTAATTTATAGATAAAATATAATAATTTAATAATTTAATTCCATATATTGTGTATTATTAGACATGCAGTTAATATCTAATTCTTGGAATGTTAATTTATAAAAAATAAAATTTTCAATATTATTTGCGTGTTTTTATGTAAATTATAATTTTCCACTTATATAAATTGAATTTGGTAAAGTGTATTAATATTTTTTAATCATAACATTAATATTATGTAATATTTTCAAATTAATTGTTATCCATAACAAATACTAGAAATATTAAAAAATTAATTATCATAGTTGAGGTTAAAATGGGTTTATAATGGTGGGGTGAAACCAATTGATAAGCAGTATTATTAAAATTAAAATAGATAAATTTATATTTTATGTCCATTTTTAAACATTATCCTATACATAAATTTAATCTATGGTCATTTGGAGTAATTTTCCTTGGAAATAACTTTATTATTTTGCATTCAATAGTGAAATTTTCAAGCGGTTATCATGATTGTCTCATCCACCACATATAAAAGGGATACTCATCCCCTAAATTTCTCACACTTATCCAGATATTTAGCTTGAATAACCCAACAGAAAATATCTCTCTAAAATCCTTTTCCTCATTCTATATCAACTAGTCCTTCCAACAGACCAACACTATGGTCCTTAAAAAGATATATAAAGAGGTACTTTCAACTGAAGGTAATTGTCTTCCCTGAGATTTTTCTTTTTTAAAATTTACTATTTATAGAATAAATTATATCATTATAATTATAACATAATAACAAGTTATTTTACCATATATTTATATGTTTTTATACTGGTGGCATAGATTTTTTACATCTCATTATATATCAAATGGGAATCAAATCTATCGATCTTGTGTATGGTTGACCACCTCCTCACGTAACAATATTTTTTTTCGACCAATAAATCAAATATATTGTCATATTGATTGAAATAATGAATATATATAATAAATTTGGTATGATATTATTTGTTTAAAATTAATAAATCAACCAATTTTTTACCATTTCTCACATTAGGGAAATCAAAACATCCTTCTTACGTACATAAAATCCTCCATCTCCATGATGTGATGGGATTAATTTTTCATTTACAACAATAAATAATGATTATAATAATGTTTAAAATTAAGAAATATTAATTTTTTTAATATTAATATTATTTTGGATATTATATATCATTATCCAATGGTGAAAGACTATATCTTCCGCAAGAAAACATGCATGATAAGAAAAAAACATTTAACACCCAAAACATTGGTAATAATGAATTATTATTAATGAAAATGTTGTAAGATTTCATAATTGGGTCATATATGTTATTATAAATTTAAATATTGTCATTTTAAAAATTAATCACATTCATAATACTGTTTGGAAAGATGTAAAATCATGTTCAACTAAAGCTATGTTTAATGTAAGAGGCTTCATCTCAACTTCAATTCAGTGATAAATATTTTAAAGTTATGATTTAATTTATTTTATATGGTGTATATACTGATTCTTTTACATGTAATATCATGAATACTACACACTTCATGATGTTTTAGGTTTTAATTTCAATTATTTTATCCAAGATTATTTATTTCAATGTAAACAAGTTGTAAGTGTTTCATTACTCAATTTCCTTTAATTTTGTTATAAAAATTGTTCATAGTATATGTTATGATATTATTATGTTTGTAATGTATTTTTCTTATTATTAATTGTATATACACTTATTTTATATGGGCTTAATTTTGATACACATAATCAATTCATTAATTAATTCTCACTTCAGCGGTATGATCTCTGTGATGGATTTCATTTTAATTTACATTTTATAGAGACATGTTTGTAATAATGAAATTATTCACTTTTATGTGGTTTATATAATACCCATATCGTTTTTTTAAAATGAATAAATTTTTTAATGATTATTACAATTAAATTTTATTTCTATTATTTTAATGTTATACGACTTAAAAGTTTCTAAAGGGATAAGAATTCATTTTTCAATCACAATTTTTTTTATTAATTTCATTTTTGTGTAATTAATATTATCATTTATAATTTATATGATCCAATAATTTTATTATCCTATTGATATATATGGATTTAAAAATTTTATATTAGTATTTTCCTCTATTTATTACTTGAATTAGGAAAAGTAATTTTTACAAAAAAACTAATTTTATTTCTCTTTAAATGAGACATATTTTCTTTCATGTTCATGTTTTAAAATTTTCCTTTAAATTGTTTTACAGAAATGATTTATTAGGGAAATTTTATGATGTAATTGTTTTTAAAAGTAAAGAAATATTTCTACATTTTCTTAAAATTGGTGTTTTTATATTATTTATAGAATACAAATGGAATTTTTTTTAATATATACGATGATAAAATACTTCCCCATAGTTGTAACAGTTTTACAAGATTTAGTTTCTTTATCATGGTTTCAATGGTTTTATAAAGAAACATATTTTTTAAAATATTATATTATTATTTCATTATCATTACCGTTACTCATCCCAAGTATATGATTTTATTGTGAAAACAACATTCCAAATTAAATGATGGACACCTATCATCTCTTGGTTAATTTTATGACTATTACATTTCTATTGAATAAATCACATTATTGTGACACATTTTCGTTGTAATTTACATTTATCTTATATATCCATGTTCTTTTTTTCATGGATATTATTATTTTTAAAACTTTATACAATTTTAACATAAAATATTTTCTTTGAATAGTATGTGATTTAGTATGTAATTATGGATAAATCCATATTCTTTAATCAACACACATATTTTATTCATATATTAAATTACCCATTTTATATATGAGTAAATATTTGTACATACAATAATTAGTGGTGTTAATAATTTAATATCCTCCCATTTCATTGATTTGTATCACAATATAATTTGATTGGAAAAATTAAATGGGTTTTAACAATTGTTTTAATCTATCATAGTTAAATTTCTTAAGGGTATAAATATCATGATATATGAGATCTTGAAATCAGTTATTAATAATTTACATCAATGATAATTTAATTATTATTATTGACATGATTATTTTGTTGATGTTATCCCCAGATTCCTTTTATTCTCAAGTTATTGATTAAATGTCATGTATTTTCAGTTATTTACCTTAATAAACTAATTATTCAATATTTAATAAAGTTAATTAATTTATTGGTTAAATGTATTTTTTATGATATTTATATTTTTATATTTATTATTCATTGTTGATTCATGATAGATTCTATTAAAATAACCCTTATTGGTTATTTGGGCTCACACTTACTTTCTTTAATATACTCAAGATATTAAGAATAAATATTCAAAGGAGTTGTAGGATTTAAAATATTTTGGCCACATTTTTGTGATTTATGTTTTAAAATTTAATGAAATACTCAATTATTTATATATTTTAATAATAATGATAATCTATTAGGCCTTTTGGATAAAATATCATGCATCTTATAAAAAATATAAATGTATCCACCAGATCTAGGATGCTTTGTGAGGGTCATTATAGCCGGTATAAGAGGATGTTTAGTAGAATCCTTGGGAACTAGATTTAGGAGAACATATATTAGGTTATATTTCTCTATGAATTACTTTGTGGAAAATTATAAGTATAGGATAAAATCATATGTGTTTTATGAAGATGGATATCATTTGGGTTTCCTAGCAATATAACCTTTTATAGATGCTACAAGTGGATGGGGCTATAACATAATTGTACATAGTGTAATAATACTAAAAAGGGTGTATTGGGATTTCACTCACTCTTAAAATGTTGAATGAAAAAAGGCCTACCTAATCTCTTAGTTTGTCACTCATGGGGGTTATTATAGGGATAATTCAAATTTTAATTATAAATAAAAAAAATTATCAGAATAGATGATAACAATAAATGATATAGGTTATACCAAAGGGTTTTTAGATTGAAAATAAGGTTTCATAATTTAGTCTTCCTATATTTATTATAAATTTTCCACTCTAATTATTGTTACTCACACTATGTTTTTTGGATTTATTAAATAGATAAAACCTGAAGGAATCATGTAGCATAAAATATGATGAGCAATGCCTTGATTTTGAGAAAACAAATGGGATGATGACTAGAGTGATAGATATCATGACTATTCCTAATTCGTAATCCTAATATACAATTAATAACCTATACCTTCACAAACACTCACCTTATCCAAAGAAGAGAAGGATGTAGTCCACTAAGTGCTCAAGTGGTGGAGATCGTGGAGGAAAGAAGGTTTGGATTCTTTTTGGAAAAAAACTTGGGTAGTGAATAATAGGATACTGTCTCAAATGAATTGAAAAATGTTTTATTTATCAAATAGATATGCATAGAGATTCCAATTTCCAAGTAGAATTGAGGATTTAAATAAAGAGAAATAAATTAAATCATTGAAATACATTTATAGTTTACTTTCTTAAAAGTGGGGAATCAAGGTATTAACTAATTCAATTCTATATTACATTGGTTGTATCATAGAACAAGGAAGGATCTATGTTGAAGTAAAATGGTTGATTAATTTATAAATTCAATTGAAGAATTACATTTTAGAATTATTTTTATTAATCATATATTAGTTATAAGAATATAGAAGCATTAAAAGATTTTGTTTTATTTCTATAAGTATATATGTCATCCTAGGTTATTAAATCAAGCATTTTTGATACCATCATGGTTTTATCAGTCTATGTTTAATAATTTCATCAAATTCTTAGAAGCCACTTTATAGGTTTTATGTTATTTTATTTTCGTATAATTTATGAAATTTTGGGAGACATTTCTTTAGGAAGATGAACATATAAACCTTAGGATAAAAATAGAAGTTTTAATTTTAGAACAAATCCCTATTAATAAGTTTAAAGGTATTCGTAACCTTTTGGGTTAATGTGATCATTTTTATTAAATACATAATAGTCAAATAGATTATTATTTTTAGTTGAAAAATACATTATATAGAAAAACATATGTTTTGAAAGTTAATTTTCAACCAATGTAATTTTTAATATGTTCATCATATATTACGAAAATTTTATATGAATTATATTAATATGTCTTTAGAAAAATTACTACTCATATGACTGTTTAAAACCTATTGCATTTGAAAATTCCACGGGGCATTAACACATAACCAAAGGGTGCTAAATGCACATCATCTTCCATTGTCATATGTGATGAAATTTTAGTCTGAAATTTTTTCTACTTAAATGATTTTAATAATATATTATTTTGGAATGAATGAATATGAATTAGGTGTGGTACTTTTTAGGTTATGTGATTAATGTATTACATTGGATATCTTGTTCTAAAAAATTAGTTTTCGTAAATTTTATGTCACTTAAAATAGTCTTGTAAATATTTTAGGGATATTATGATTTGTAAACATATAAATTTTGTGATTCAGTAATAAAAAATACATATTGGATATTCATTTCCTAGTGTAACAGGTGAAGTGCGAATTGATCATTATTTGAAAAAATGATGAATGTGTTCTTATAAAATAAAAATATATCAAGTAATTATATGTTATGGTGTTATCTATATTTAATGTTAAATAATCCTTCAACATTAGGAAAATGAATTTGAAATAAAAATGTTATACATATACATTACTTAATGATTAATCAATATTATTTTTCCCACCTTATTGGTTTATGGTTTTGAGGTAGTTAACTTTATCATTATCATTCACTTCATTAAGATTAATGATCTCTATCTCCATCTTTATTTACATATTCTATTATTCCTTTCACATGTTTTCTATCCAAGCCATTTAATATTACTAAAAACCTAGTCATGTGTTATTATACATGGCCTTTGTTCATCGCTTTCTCTCTTATTAAAATATTTTTTTAACCCTTTTTATGATTTTTATTTTTAACAAAAAAATTTCCAAATGTTAGACCCCTGATTTCAATGAAATATTTCAAAATGAAATGATGAAATTTATTGAAGAATGTGAGAATATAACATCATGTGTTTTTAAAATTATGTCCATGTTTTATAGGGTTTATGACACACAACATCGATCCAAAATAATCCATGAGATACTATTTAAATGGTAACCTTATCGAATGACATTATTAATTGTAATTTATGAAATGGATTAACTAAATTATGAAATAAATAACAAATTTATAATCAATTAAAATATATTGACAAAAAATGACACAATTTTTTGTAAACTCAATTTATTGTTAAAAATGATTTCCGAAAATATTATTATACTACTCTTTGTGAGAAAATAATATAATTATTTTTATACAATTTGAGATCATTTATTTGATTAAAAGAAATTAATTTTTGAAATCATCATATAAATATTATACTATGATGAAATCTTTGGATTTTTAAAAATGAAATTTCATTTCAATTAATTATGTAATTTACGATTCCCATTAAGAGTTAAATTTTATTTGAAAGTGAAATATGTATTATGTAGTTATATTTAATCTAAATAATTATTTTTCAATCATATTTATACTGTATTTTGACATAAGATTATTTTTAGGCATTAAAACATTTTTCTAAAAAATATATTTAAGAGCATAATGATTATCTATTTTAATTAATAATAATTATTATTAAGGATGAATTATTTAAATGAAATGAATAGATAATATATATAAATCTATGGTTTTAAATCTTTCATGACACGACATAATGAGGCCCAAACAATGACTACCCCAAGCATACCACCAATTTGCCAAGGGCTAGAGATTAGCACCAAGTAGGAATATTCCACACATGGAAAACATCAACATAATGTACCATTGCACACTCACACATATCCAATCCCAATAAAATTTGAAAGGTAAAATAACTAATACCAATGCATGATTACAATTATGACCCCACTATCAGAGTATGGATGTAAAATACTAAAAGTGATAAAGGGGACAAACACAAGCCCAATAAAAAATTCAATGGAGTCTAACCAACCTAGAAGGTGAGGAATAAAATCAAATAAAACTACCAGAAAAAACTATATCTATTAGTCTCAACATATGATCCACCAGATCCTAGTCATTTTGGGACACCGTTAACTAAGCCATCATTTGTATAAGACATGACACATGCCGAAAGATCCCATGCAAGGTTGTGTATAAAAATACCCTATTGGACACCCCAAAATCCAAAAACATGATGAAATGAGAATTTTCATCTAATAAAAAACCAGATATACTTAGGATTCACATTGCGCCTCTATGAGGTTGCAACCAAACAACTATCCACAGTTTTCCCCTAGAATTAATTCTTGTTCAAATAGAACCCACTACACAATCCATTGTGTCAACAAAGATGCTCATCTAAGAGGTCATTATCATTATTCCCCATCAATGAAATATCACCAGTATGTAATTATAATGACACATAAATATGGGATAACACACATGACCACTAGGGGGACACCACAAAAAAATTGTGGATCGACCCTCTATGTAGAAGTTCATGCTCCAATGATACAACAAACCCTAACAATAAGACCTACTAGATGGAGGATAAATTCACTATAATGGTAGGTCACATTGAATCAAAAATCCATACCTATGGTATACTAAGAAATGATAGAGGATCACACTCTGGTCACATAAAGGGACACAAAAAATCTATAAAAGAATCATCCTCTGAAGGGGATCGCAATCAATATATGGGGATGTAATGCCACATTTTTTCCTCATTGGTATAGTTTAAGGGAACATAATAAACTAATTTTTTCCAAAACTGATGAAACTAAGGGAACAAAACATACACATATAGGATAAACAATGTATTATTGGTGTAAAAGTCATGCCCTAGCAGTGCCTGGTTAACTCATGTGACACTTCCTCACAAAATATGTAATCCTAAAAACACATGGCATGTATGTAAGTAAAAATTATGTGTAGTTATATTCCGAAAACGTGCTCGTGCATTGTCTTCATGTCCATTAGATACTGGCCATGCTCACGTACCAAACCATGTACACAGGGTGATACACATATACACCTAACCATGTACACATTTAGTTTCCATGTACTTTAGCCTAATCATACTTGGGTATCCAATGAGATATAATCCAAGATGCTAAAACCCTATCACATGGAATGAAATCATTATCACTCCAAAAAAACTATTTCAACGCATTAGGTTGTCCCATATAGTTTTTAATTCCAAATTACATGTTGTGTAACCTAGGATTTATAGATTCCATTATTTCCTCTTTTGTGTTGTCCTCCATTCTAACCCCTCCACCACCCTAACGAAAAAATATGGATCCACATTCATCTAACCATCCAATAGTCAAATATCAGGTTCCAAAATAGGAATCTTATTAGTAAATTCTCACATGCACCATCTATAACCATGCCATAAAATATAGGATTAATGGGAATCATTAATCAGTTATTCTATATATATGATCATCTCTTTCATCATCCCACCTTGATCATACCTTCAATCACAAATGGAATCTTGTGATATTGATATGCTACACAAATGAATGGTTATGAAACAATCTTATACTATGCATTTCTTGAACCTTTTGAAAATGAAAATACTAATGATGAACATGTAATGAAATGAAGGATAAATAAATAAAACATGTGATTTGTGGAATGAAACTCACAAATTTTTCATCTGGCCTAGATCTATTATCGAAGAAAATTGATCAACAAAGAGGGATAATACAATGACCAAATAAAAAAAGTAATAATTAAAATCAATCGATGATGAAAATTTTAAATATTTTTTCATTTAAGTGATCCACATTTGACTGAGATATATAATGTGATTAAATTAAACAAATAAAACATCCGTCCCAAAGTTCGGATCAATCGATGATGATGAATTTCCATGTTTCAATATCATAGGAATGTTCCGATAATAGTAATGGAACAACGATCCTCTATCCAAACTAAATCTAATATCATTCTCCAAGATCCCCTCCAATGATTCTCTCTAATTACTCCTCTCATTTTGTAAGTTTATATATATAACACTAAATGTTGACCATAGAATCATATAAATAGTTGAACATTTTTCAAGTTTTTTAATTGAATAATTAAGTAAATATAACGAAATTTATTTAATTATTCTACCATGAATGAGATCAAGAATAGTTTTGGACGCCAACAATGACTATGTAATGCATAGTGTAAATCTAACACTTTGAGCTCATTAGAGGAACGAAATTTCCATTCTGATCCACTTTTTAAGGGTTATTCAACTTTTTATTGAAAATTTCGCATATGTTATATTATTATTTTTAATATTTTTCAAATATTAATATTTCGATCACCGGGACGTGAATTCCCATGTCGTTTTAGTCACTAGATCCAAAAATAATCCAAATAATATTATAAATAAATACATGAAAAAATTAGAGTCATTAAATTTTCCACACCGAAGTACCTGTCTTTAAAAGAGAAAAACCTACACAAAAATGAGGGTACCAGACTTGCATCTGGGTATGCCACTCACAGGTTCTCTCTTGATTATTCTCATGCTACCACCATACATGTACTAGGGTAATCGATCAACCACAAAGAATCCCCACTTTCCAATCCACAATCTCCACTGGGTATTGACAAATCATAGCTATGTCCTCAATAAAAAACATTCCCCTATCGGTAACATGTAATGCGTCATGAATTCACATCCACAATTGTAACACATGAATTCTTTCATGTAACTAGTCTAAGTATTTTAGTAGAGCTAAGTGGTATATCAACTTAAAAACTCTGCATAGTATAGGGAAAAGGGATAGTTAATCCTAGAGATAGATTTATTACCTTGAAAAATCTATATAATCCATATCAATGTGAGACCCTCAGGAACAAATGGACTCTATCATTGAACACAAGAGGCCTATTTTGACTGTTTACATAGGTCTTATGATTTCTATGTTTTGTCACTGCCCACTCCTAGATTATCTTCACATTCTCTAATATATATCACACTAAATGTTGGTTCTTGAGTACTTACTCTCCCAAATCAATCCAACAAAGATGAAACTAGTAGGGTATCCAATAAAGGTCCCTAAATGGGGTCCTACCGATGAAGGAATGGTAGCTATTGTTGTACTCAATATCTAACAATTGATGGTGATCCTACCTACAAGGATAAAATACAATAATTAATCTCGTTGAATGTACTCCAAGACATGAATGGTCTTCTTAGACTATCTATCAGCCTGGGGGGATTTCATTCTCAAACAAAATTTATTCCTGAATTCCTCATACAACTCATTCCATAATCACAATAATAAGTGACCATCAAATTCTTAAATGGACATTGAGGGAGTTCATGGAGTCATACTATCATCTATATGTATACGCATACCAAGAACTCAATTTAACTCTTATCATTAATGGATATGATGTGGACCAACATAGTGAGTATATATATGATCAATTTTATGCAATCATGTCCCTTGGATATATGTAGAAACCCCATCAATATTTCTGTGGATACACCATCCAAATTTCACTCAAAACCATCATGGGGTTGATGTAATTCCCCAACCCTAGTTACCCAAAGTCGGTGCATTATTACATAACATTGGCATGATAACAAAATATCAAGTCTCGAAAGAATGATTAGTTTAGTAGGATTGTAAATACTAGATACATTCATAAGTTTTACATTACATTATAAAATGAATAAATACAATAACATATTTTCTATAGGACACACTCATATCTCTTAGACTATCCCTGACGGTCAGTTATAATATACTTCTTCGCATATTGTTAAAAATAAAACATAGAAAGGGTTGAGCACATATTCTCAGTAAGGATAATAATATTGCAGAAACATTCATAAATAAGAATAAACATTTAAGGCAATGTAAGACTAGAACAAAAGACATTTAAACTTCATCGTCAGTATAATATGGAAAAGATAAAATCAAATAATTCCATTTACATATTCACATGGATATTATAATACTTGAATAATCAAATGCAATATCAATAGCCACTTTCACAATGATGGAATTAATAATACTAGACCTCACATCCATATAGTAAAGGCCTTGTGCCAAGACTACAAATATGATTTTGTCAAGTCCTTGTTCCTAGACACTATTTTGTCTCATGATACCTACCGATGCATTGAAAGGCTATAGCTGGATCCACCTGTCACTTACTAAGTCCAATGCCTTCCTCACAAAACCTTCCATACAATATGTATGTTTTGTATCATAATAAATCATCTTCAATTAATCTTAAAATCCATCAAAAGATGTTGACATAGATGAATTAAAGACATTTTTTATAGAAATATCTCTTTCTATTTTGAAATCATTTAAAATTAATTTAATTATAAAAGAAAACTTTTTTTTGAAAATATTTTTATTAGATTGTAAGGGAATATTTGATGATTATATAATGACCAAAAATAGTTTCACCTGCTGTATAAGTTAAAAAACATTCTTACCATTATTTTGTCGAAAATTTCATAAGGTACCATGTTTGGAAGAAGACATAAAGATTGCTTTAAAAACATTTTATAAACTGTCAGACTAGGGTATAAATGAATTTAACCGATAGTATAGTAAATAGTAAAAAAATTGGATTACATTTTTAATTAACATGGATGGGGATGATAAAGAGGTCCCAGTAGATACTTAAAAACAACCTCAGATAATAAAGATATTGTGAAATTAACCCTTACCTTGTGCTTTTCATTGGTCAAGGGTAGGATAAACATTAGTATAATAGTGAAATAATTTTTATTAAACTATAAAAGGACCATATAAATTAATATGATATCATATATGATCTTCTAATATTTCTTTGTTATGATATTTCAGTAGTATCATTGATTCGGGTGTTAACTGATTCCTTTTCCATTATATGCTTTGGTACATAAGTAATGTATATTATATATAGGATGTATATTATTAATATTAATAATTATATTATTTCATTAAAAATTATTTAAAATAATCAAATGAAAATTAGTCTTGAATGCATACAATGGGGAATAAATCTCATGGCATTCGTGGAGACGTTCATCTGTACGTACGCACCAGCGAAAATATCAAACTTTTGATATTAAAGTTGTTTATAATTTGATGGAATATCATATATACAGAATCATTATCTGGTTATATTTATTATTTTCATCATTTATAATAATTATTATTCCCATCCAAATGATGAAGTGTTTGAATAACAAACTATACCATGCCGTGGAGACGGTAATCCGTACATATGCACGTATAGTGACTTTTTCATTTATAGGATGGATGGAATAATGAATATGGTTGTAACATTATTCTAATAACATCAATGTATATATAAGATACTGGAGTTATTATTTTCGAATGGAAAAAATAGAGAATGATGATATGGAAGAAGAAAGGAACTTGAAAGAGGTAATTAAATATTTATCTCTTATTCGGGTTCTTACTTTTGATTTGATCAAAATGGATCTGTAAGAAGGATTTATGACAAAATTAAGGCCTCTAGGATGAAGGTAGGACAGTTATGAGGATATTTGGGCTGGGGTTTTCCAAGAAAAATGGCTTTGAAAGTGTAAATTTGAGAGAAGGGGAAGTGCCCTTTTATAAGAGGGGTGACGGGAACCTTAGGAAAAGATTGAATTATTATTTTATAATAAATTCATTTTCGGTTTATAATGGCTACAAAATTATTTATTTAGAATCTGAGGTGGGAATGGGTTAAAAAACACTCATTTAATAGGTTTTAAATATTATCTGGTCACTATATTAACATTATCTTTTAGATTTAACTCTTAGTTAAATAGTTTGTCATTTACAATGTCTCTTTTTATTTTTAAATTATATGGTAAATAAAAAAACAATAAAATACCATGAAAACCCCAAGTGTTACATTATTGATATATATAACCTTATCTTGGCCATTTGGTCGAACCTTAGATTTTTAGGAATTATATATCAATTAATAATATAATATTAGTTTTAAAAATAATTTTATGTCAATTTGATCAATATTTAGGAATTAATTTTTTATAAATTCCTAAAAACCTTATTAATTCGAAATAAATTCTTTTATTCAATCCTAATATGTCATATTAACCTATAAAATTACTACAATTCATCAAAAGACTCCAATTATATTTATTTGGATATTTATAATGTCAATAATTTTGATTTTTCACTAATAAAGTAATTACTGCATGATCGTTGTGTCATAAATAAATTTATTTATTCTATTAATGAATATTATAAATAAAATTCCATAATGTATAACATTTTTTTAGCTTCCTAATGAATACATATAGTCGAATTTATCTTAGGTATAACCCTATATTAAAAATGGTTTACTTATTAGCCATTGATTTTAACTCTTTTAACTCTTCTTTATATAAAATAATAATAAATGACCTAATCTAATATAAGTTGAAAGAAGAGGTTCATTTTTTATTCCTAAGGTTGTTTTAGGATAAATTATACTTATCCAATAGAATTAGGACATGTGTTAGGGTAATTATGATATCATTTTTACCCTTAATTACCCTATTTACTTTTAACCATCCTAAATAAAAGAAAAAAGTAACTATTCACCAAAAAAATATTTTCATCTTATGAACCACATTTTACATAATGATATTGACCTTGTCTCTTGGATTTTTGAAATCCAATTCACAGAAGTGTTAAAATTATGTTTTATTCAATTTTGGAAATGCTCCTAGGAGTAGGGTAAAAGACGGTAAAAAGACAATAAAATTTTAATATATCTAAAATTATTATAAACTAACTCCAATGAATTAAATTGAACTTATATAGGTATTATATATCTATTTTGAATTAAAATAAATTTTAATAAAAAGTTAGTTTTTAAAAATAACTCAGTTTTTTTCACTATTCATTAAAAATTGAATGTTTTCAGAAAAATACCAAAAAATTCACCCTAATCTAATTTCAATATTCTAAACCCCAAAATGATGTCCATTTTGAAATAAAAAATTGAATAAGTTTTAAAAGGTGGGTATTACTATTCATAATGGGTAGTTTTATTGGTTGTGGTGTGTTTGAACTTGATGTTGCATCCAACACAAGCCTTTGTATTATTCAATGGGAAATGTAGTTTGGAAGCTTGAGGAGTTAGAGTCGATATAATATCATAGGAACAAGGTGACCAACATTCACTTTCTAACAACTGATGCATCGAGAGACAAACTCTATAAAAAAATTTATGTTTGGCCATTGCAACTCACATTAGAGGTCCAGATACATTTTTTACTCACATGTATGTACCATGAAATGGGTTGTGAGAAACTCCATAATCACCTCCTCCCAAATATTCAATGGAACCATTGCCTTTCCATTAAAATGGATATCACTATCACCACCTTTAGAATATCCCTCAGGGTATTGATTAGTGTATATTTGAAAATATAATTTATCATATCCATAATATCTAGGTTGAGCTTCCCTAACACACTATTAATGATGTGGGGTAACAACCATCGACTAATGATATGAAACATCATCCTTATCCACTAAGGGAAACCTAAATGAGGATAACTACTCTAATGCCTCATACAACAACATAGAATAAGATCTCTTCTTAAGAGAGTCCTCCATCATTATCCCCTTACATGGAGTTTAAATAGTCTCAATGTCATAGTTTTTCAGTAACTCTATCAGTTGCCTTTATCTCCTATTAGGATCCTTCTAAGAGATGATTTACTCGGAACTCTTGTGGTCAGAGTAAATGATAAACTTCTCTCATATCAGGTAGTGTCTCTATATCTTTAGGATGAGTAATATTTCTCTAAGATCTAGATCATGGGTCATGTAATTCTTCTCATAAGTTATTAATGAACTAAAACTATAGGAAAACACTACCTACCTCTAAATCACGACACTACCTTGTCTAGTCATTGAGAAAAAACATAACACCATGAATTCTACTCCCAAATATATAAATATCAAGATGGGGTTGCTCATCAACCTCAAACTCAATAATTAAAATTCCAATTGAAATCATTATGTTCACATAAAAGGCACCCCCTTTTGGTGAGAACTATCTAGGGTGATGGAAATCTAGAGAAATTTGGTCGAAACCTCTGATTATACCCTACCATTTTAATGAAACATTATACCTCAGTAACATTCTTGGGTGGCTCCCAAGATAATGCTGCCTCAACCCACACCACTTGCACTTCCAATCCTATGTCTAGTATGACATGGTCTAGGAAATAGTCATCTAAAAACCAAAATTGAAATAATGATAGATTTCCATAAATTTGGTTCCCTCAAAGTGTTTCTAGGACCAGCCTCCAGTGTCTTTCATGATACTCCTCTAATGTTTTTTACAAGATGATATAATTGATTAAGACCACAAAAACTAGTCTAATAAAGGCTAAATGATCCTATTTATGAATCCCATAAACACTGTTGGGTCATTATCCACGCCAAAGTCAACCAAAAAGTACTTATTTTGACCATAGAGAGATATAAATGTAGTCTTTGAGATATCCCCATATTTTAATAATAGTTTATGATAACCTTATCTATGTTTAATCTTAAAGAACCATCTTAGTCTTATAATCTAACCAAAGAGGACTTTTATCCTTTGGTAGTGGATAATTATTCTTCAAAATCACCTAGTTCAAGTGCCAGTCTTCCACAAATTACCACAATCTCTCATATGCCTTCATGGTGAAAATAGTGGGGATACATAGTGGTAAATGATGGGTATCACATATACCATATCCTCTAAGCCCTCTAACTATATCCTTAAATCATGAATCATAATGGTAGCCATGAAATGTGTTGGTGAATATATTGTGGTCATCCTAGGGGGTATGTTAATGTATAAATCTATCTCTCGGTGGTAATGAAATCTCGGTATATCCTTAGAGATGAGGCCCTCATGTTCTATCACTACAAATGGGAACCGGTTTTCCATAGCGTCCAATACTCTATGAGTCATTTTATTAAATTGGTGATTAATTGGTTTTACACTCTTATGAATTATGAAATACTAATACAGAAATGTTTCCTTTTCACCAACAGAATAAAACCACATCCTTTCATTGTTGACACAATGCATCCTCTACCTAAAGTAGTAAATAAGTGCATGAATAGTGTATATCCATGTATAACCGAAGATAAACACATAAGGCCTCATTCATTATTCAAGGAGATACCATAAGAATCTCTCCCCCAACAAGAATCATATTTCACTATTGATGGAAGTTTGAAATCACTAATTCACCTCATGTTAGAGTATCCAAGTGAAAGTGTCAATCCAAAATCACCACAAAAATATCTTTGGCTGGAACCTGTGTTATGGAATGATATTAATTCATTAAAACTGTGCCTATCAGTATTTCAATTAAGGTACAAAATATTCAGATCAAACCACAAATCTACCCTAGAACCTCAGGGTCATAAGCCTTTATAACCTATAGTTTTCTTCATCTATGACCACCAGCTCACTAATCCTAGCATGGACTACATGGGTATAGTGGTGGTAATTTTTCAAAACTACAACATCTTCTAGATCCTATTCCAGAACCTCTACCATGAGTTCCTCCCTATGGACCACCCTTAACATGTCTCTTTGTTTTCCATGACAGTTGCTCAAACATCTCTGGGTCAGCTGTAAAAATGTTCAAGCAATACTAATCCAGATGTCCCCGAATGTAGTATGAGAGAAACCATATCTCCCTCAGGTAAGTCAATGCATTATTTGATCCAAATATTGATGATCCTCTATCATAATACCATATCCTAAAGTATTTGAAAATCCCAGAAACAATTGAATACCATAGACTTCCATCAATCGATGTATTAGCTCTTAAAGACCACTCCCATCATATACTATCGACACATGGTCGTCTAGTAATCTCTCCACCACTATGGTATGCTCGGTACCCTAGTATATGTGGAAATGAAGAGATATATCATTGAATTCATGATATCATAGTTTAACCATAGTTCAACATTTTGTACTTTGATGAACTAATCCCACAACATATCCATGGAGTTTCATGAGATATTAGTAAACCTCACTGAATTCTCTGCCACAGTCATAATACCCAATAGCAAATGATGAAAATCCTAAATGAAAACCAATTTAAATATGGCCTGATACAACTCCTCCATCAAGATACACTCAATTTATTACCAAAATAGAGCTATCTCAACTTTTTACTGAGTCACTAACCTCCACCATCACCCATATGATACAAGGAGAAGACCTTCTATATTGTGTTCCATCTAATCTGCATGGTTCCTCATATGGAATAAAACATAATGGACTACCTCATTCCATTCCACATTCACCTCGTGGTTAGGTTCCCCTTGAAACCTAGGACGTCACTACCTTTGGAACATGTGAATAACACTGATCCTACGTGCATCCTCTGATGAAAATAAAAATTCTAACTAATACTCAAAAGGTGATGGTGTAACTGGGAAACCAACTAGAGGTACTATATCTGAAACATGCCTCGGTACTAATGCCTCATCACATAGAAGATCATCCTCATGGTTATTAATTGGAATCCTTTATAGGTTTCTTCATGAGTAATCCTAAAATAATGAAGATGTACCATATTCAATGAATATATTTGGGGAGTTGACTCAAGAAGCTCATGGAAAACAGAATCCATTCCTATAGGAATATTGTACAAATATTTTCAACATCCCAAAATTTATAAAAGTATCAAGTTGAATGGAATGCGATCAAAGTGCTATTCTATGGATATGTCAAACACTAATCCAAAAGCTGAGACATTTCCCTGAAATCTAAACTTCAAACAATTACATGGTTTACATAAAACACAAACCAATCTCATCGACTTTGGTACTAACATAGAAACCATTATCTAATGCCACTTTTTCAAGACTCGACTCAACATGGCTTTAACCACAACTACCCCAAGTCCACCTCTAATAGGTCAGGGGATAGTGAGTAACATAGAGTAGAAATATCACTCATATTGTAGTAATTATCCTAATATTCAAGTGAACATGAAAAAATCTCCATGAACAGATGACGCTGAAATATAAAGTAATTAAATCCAATGCATTCGTACATATATGATCCCATAGTGAGATTATGATAGTAATTTACTAGAAGAGATAAAGGGTGATAATAAAAGCCACATTAATAGATACTGAGACATTGTCATCTTAAAAAGGAATGTACTAATGTCAAATGAAAGAATCCAAAAAAACTCCTTGGCCTCTCCATCTCAATCTGTGATCCCCTGGCTCCATTTCACCCTAGTACACCTTTAAATTCAACATCATGTACATATGACATGATACGTACAACCACTGACCATGGATGGGCCAGTATAAAAATACCTAGTAGGACAAAAAAACAGTAAACAAGAATCATTAATAATATTCAGATCATAACAATGATATAAAAATCAAAACGCAATAAAAAACCCATTGATTCATAGGAAGGACACCATTCATCTATGATGTTATATCCAAACAACCAAAACTAATTTTATGCTCAATGTAATACTTTCTAGAGGAGAACACACTCAATAAGACATGATATAACAAGATACACTCATCCAAGAGGTCATTATTATTGGTACATGCCCAATAAATCTCACCAGTCTCTGAAGACCATGCTACATAGATAGGGGATCAGACCCAATACGCAGAGAGAACAAAAGAAACCTAATATAGATCAACCTGTGATGTAAACGATCATACACCAATGATATCATGAACCCAAATGATATAACCTACAAGATGGATAATCAAATCTATACATAATGAAAACACACTACTTCCAAAAACCCCACTGAGGGTGTATGAGGGAATAATATAGTATCACACTTCGGCCTCACATAGGGACAACAAAACTCTATACAAGACACATCCTCCAAAGGGAATCACCATAATGATATGTGGATAAAATGTAACATTGTAACCTTAAGTGTATGAAGAAAGGGAAAAAACTCCACTAATACTGGTTCTAATTGAAGAAACAATGTTCTCTGAACACCATCAACGGGGGTACATTATATGTATTGGGTGTACAAGGCATGTTCATCTAACACCAAATCAGCTCTAGTGTTACTACATCGCCTAGAATGGAAATAAAAATATGTGTTGTGTGTTTGTAAGTATAGAATGAATATAGAGGTATATTGATACCTTGTCTTTAGTACATGGTTTTGCTCATATAATATTGGCCATGCACGCATAACAACCTATGTACACTGGGTCATGCCCATGCACACCTGGTTGTTGTCTTTTTTTGTGTCCATGTAATTTATCCTACCTATGGCTTGTATCATCTTACATACACACTGATCCACTAACATAGTCCATAGGTCATCTAAACAAGTTCACATGGTGTGTGATACTTTTCTCTCCAAGGAAACCCTAGTGCTGAGCATGGGGTCTCACACGAAGTCTAATTCAATATTACAATCCATGTAACCTAGGATTTCTATAGCCCACTAGTTCCTCTTTCATATCATCTATTACATGGTCACATCAAACTTCCTCATTGGAAATCATGTATTCGTGATCGTTCAACGTTCCCATTATCAAAGATTGGTATATGGATGTTAAAAATAGTTTGAAAATTATACCATTTTCTATCGCAGAGGCATCGTCGAATTCGAGATGAATGTGAATTTTCAATCCATTATAATAAACCTTTTTTCAGACTATTTCATTATCACACATCAATAACATCGTTGATCTTGGACTAAACCCATGTTATAGATTTTTTGTGATGAAAAAATGTCAATAAATTATCAAATATCTGTTATTTTATGTCCCTTTGTCCAAAGAAAATACCAATGATGAACATGCCATGAAATAGATAAGAAATATGTAAACCAAAATATGTGTTTAATAAAACAAATAATTTTTCTGTTTTGAAATGATCTATTTTCAATGTAAATAGATGTGTGAATAGGGATATCCAAGTGAACATATAAATTCAACCTTCAATTCAATAAAGTATCGATGCATGAAAAAAAAACATTTTTTTTGGAATTTATCCTTACTCAACTAGGATAAATAATTATATTTAGTTACAAAAATTAGAAAACATGTTAGGAGTAAGAATAGATCACTGATGAAGAATGGTTCTTTGTTTTTGTCATTGGCGATATCCTAGAACTCTTTTGGCACAACATATCTAGATCCTATCTCGATTTGATGTGGTTCACCAAGATTTCTTCTAGTGATTCATTATAACAAATCCTTTGAATTTCTAGGAATATACAACAAACCATTAAAATAGACCATAATATTGTATAAATATTATATCATTAGTTAAGGTTTTTGTTGAACAATTAAATAAATATAGTTAAATTTACTTATTTGATTTCCCACAAATGCGCTCAAGCCTAACGCTTGATGCTGAAATAGATTATGTTGCACCTAGGTTAAATTCTTGTCACATCATTCAAATATTGCTTCATATTTTCAATCATATCCTCCATTTTAGAGTTATTCCTCTTATATAGGAATTCAATTTGATTACGATATAAATATTATTAATATTTTCAATATATTTATTGTGGGCTCTCTGGGCCTTGGATTCCAACATCATCATAGTGTCTGGATCCAAAAATAGTTCATATAAGAACATAATGTAAAAAATTGAAAAATAAAAATTGTTAGAAAATATATCTATCAATTATTATAGTTTATATAAATAATATAATGTTATCATATACTTGAAAAGATAATTTCTTGAATAACAGTTTTTACACGATTTATGTGTTCGTAGTTAAAATAGAATTCCCCAATTTTGTGAATATAATTTTAGAAAATGTAATCTATATTTTAAATAATATTTATTAATATTTTGTGATATTTTAAAATCAAAATTTTTTCATAATAATAGTGAAAATTGTAAGAAAAATTAATTACTGTAGTTAATAATAAGATGGGATTACTAGGTTGATAAACAAAAAATATAGAAATTTATTTCATTAAACTAGTTCAAATGGTATTATATTTCCAGATTTCATCTTTATTCTATACGAACATCTAAAATAAATGAATTTTAATGGATTTGTTAGGTAATTTCATTAATATTTAATTTTCTTTTAGGAAATTTTCTAGTGGATTCAATAAAGGTCCACTCACCGACTCATATAAAGGAGGATCATCCCCTAACCTATTAAAACATAACAAGAAATTTATCACAATAAACCCATGAAAAAATATCTACCCAACATCCTCGTAAACATTATTCAGCTCATGGTATTTCCAAATTACCAACCCTGTGTTCCTTAATAAGAGACCCAAAGGAGGTTGTTCTAAGAAAAAGTAATTGTCTTAACTAAGTTCATTCCTTTTTACGTACTATTTTAACACATAATATTATGTCTTAAAAATTAAAATATACTAAAAAAATTATATTTGATATACTAATATTTTATTATAATTATGTAATTCGATTTATCCATATCCTTCTCTATCAAATGGGAAACAAATCCATCACTCATGCGTACAGAGGACTACGGCTTCACGAACTGATGTCATTTGTTCTCTATCACTGAATAAAATGTATAAAGATAATGATGGAAATAATGAATATATATGTTTAATATGAAGTTCTATTAATAATGTAATATTAATACACCATCCATTTACTTACCCAATCATCCATTATGGGGATGTTATCATCGCTCGTTCATACATATGGCCTACCATCTCTATAAATAAATGTGATTCATTACTGATTTAAAACATTAAATAATGGTTCTAAAAGTTTATAAAGTGAATAGATATTATGTTGATGAAATTAATATATTTATTAATAAGATTTATCTATATCATATTCCCAATATCTGGAACTTCCCTGATAAAACATGCATAAGAAAACAAAATAGACAAATCCTAAATCAATTGTAATAAAGAAATATTATTAATGAACAGAAGGTAAGATATTATAAGAGAACCACATATGAAATTATAAATAGAAATATGGGTAAATTATGAAATAATAAATTTATAATACCATCATATATTAGGATAACTCATGTTCAACTAAAGGGGTGTGTAATGTAAAGGATATCATCTCAATTTCGTTTTATAGATATATTTTAATGCTTTGCAAAAATATATATTATATGGTGTATAAAATGACCCAATTACAAGTAATTTCAGGAATAAATAATAATTAATGTCATTTTATTTTTTGATATAAATTATTTCATCTAGGATGATTTGTATTTAAAGTTACCAAGATATAGGTGTTTCAAAACTCAATTTATTTTTATTGTGTTATATTACATCTTCATAGAATTTTATATTTTAAGGTATTGTAAGAGATTTATTTTGATTATAATACACAATAGTTTCTTTGTTTGTATATTTATTTACATTTAATACATTCAATAAATTCATTTAATGATTATCACATTAGTAGTAAAATCATATAATGGGATTTTGTCTCAATTTACATTTCATTTTAACATAATTGTTATTATCCCTATAATAAATTTTATGTTATGTATATATTTCACCAATTAATTTTTTAATATGAATAAATATTTATTCATTGTGATTAATTTTTAAATGAAAATTTAATCTTTCAAGGGGTTATAATTTAAAATATTCCAAATAGTTGAGAATATATTTTACAATCTATCTTTCTTCTGGTATTACTTTTTTCCATTGAAGGAATATTATTATTCATAATTCATAAGATCAGATAATTTTCTTATCCTATATATATATAGTTATATCCCAAATTTTCATCCATGTTTTCCCCTATTGGGTATTTGAATCATGAAAATACATGTTTAAATGAAAAAACTATTTTATTTCTCACTAAATCACTTATATTTTTATTATATGTCTATGTTTTGAAAAATTATTTTAAAAAAGTACTTTTATTTACTAAAATTATTTATTAATGATATTTTATGTTATAATTGATATTTAATAATGTATTTAGATTAATATATCTAATATTTTCAGAACTCAGTGTTTTTGACATTCTTAAAAAATGAAAAAATATATTTTTGTTTGATTAGAGTTGTCGCTGATATCCCTAACACAATAACCATTTTACAAAATTTAACTTCTTACACACATTATAAATTTTTTTACACAGAAAATTGTTTTTTGAAAGCTTATTTTAATGTTACACTCATATCCCATTTATTATGAAAAATTGTATTATTTTTTTAGAAAACCAATATTCTTGATAAACATATGGTCCCCTCTAATCCCTTTCTTAATTTTATGATTTTTAGAATTACCATATGATTATCACTTTATGGAGATAATTTTTCATTGGAAATTATATTTCTCTTAGATATAAATTATATTTTCATCATGGGTATGATTATTTCATAAATCGTAAACATTTTCTACATATAGTGTTTACGTTGAAAGTTATTTCATTAATTTTTTAAATATTCATACATATGTATTCTTTCCTCAATACTGATATTTTTTTATATGTTATTTATTTCAGCATTTATTTATTTCATTTCATATATTACAAATGATTTTGAAATGAAATGATTGGTGGTATTTTGAATTATGTATCCCTTTGATGCCTCAATAAGTCTCATGAAACAAAAAAGTTGGCCAAATAAAATTGGCATTTTCCCATAGTTTTAAAATTTCATGAAGCATGTTATTGATAGTATAGATGTCAAGATGTTGTAGATCATGGCATACAACATCAATCATTTACAAAATTGATAATTCAGTACTTATAATTAATGACATTGTAGGATTGATATTATTCAAGGATGAATCTTGTGCTCATATTATTTACTAAATGAGATGTGAGTTGAATTATTTTTACCATTCCTTACTAATTATGCCTTATATAATCATGATATCCAAGTTATTGGTTAACTCTTTAGTATTATTAATTATTTACCTTTCAAAAATTCTTATTCTTTGTTGATTAATGATATCATTCACTATACATATCCTTCAATAATCATCTGATCTCAAACTTTTATGTTTCTTTTCACCATGATGTAAGAATAGAATGTATAATGAGTTTAAGGATATAGAATATTTAGCTTCACATTGATTTATTTTATTTTATAAATTAAAAATATTTATTGATATATGTATATTTTTTATTAATCCTGTTAAAATATTTGTTTTTTTGGGATAAAATATCATATATCTTATTTTAATGTAATAACGTAAACACTAGATCTATGCTACTAGATTTGGGGTCTTTAAATTGAGGGGATATATAATTTTGGAATCCACCCATCACTACATTTCCAATGTGATCCTCATATATTGAATTTAATTCATAGCTTTATAACCTATCAATTGATATCTATAATTGATAATGAATATTAAATATCAATATTTCCATACTCAATCAAATAAATATCAAAGTAAAAAACCATATACAAAAATGGCAGCACATGAGCCTTAGCCCGGTTGGCAAGGTCTCTGATGGTGCATCCAAGCGACCAGGGATCAAAACCAGGGGAGGTAGGATTTCCAGGCCACTGTAGCAGTACTGTAGCAGGTACTGTAGCAGGAACTGTTTGGCAATGTAGCAGCCGGGAATATGTCACCGTTTGGGATTTTGGGCTTCAGATTTGGTCCCTGAGTCCTTCATTGGCCTTCAGGCACTGAGGCCCTCGGGTCAGTTGGGCCTTCGGGCTATCCATATGGCCTTCGGGTCACCTGCAGATACAAACCAGACCAAACCAAAAGGAACAAAGCCCTACAAGGAGGATGGGAAAAAGGAGCTTTCACCACAGTAGGAGCTAACGGATTGCAAGAATGAGAGGGTATGGCACCTGCCATCGGGACAAGCTTGTGCACGCATGGGAATGCCTAGCCGAACAGCCATGCGGAGGTGAAGAGCTGATTCAAAGAAGAAGATGCTGGGGAGGAGCAGTTCCATGTTGTTAGTCTGGGTTGTATGGTATGTTTGTGCCTACGGGCATTGGTTCCTATATGGCCTACGGGCATGTAATAGGGTTCCACCTCATCCCTTGAACGGTGGATTATCAATCAATAAAAAATGAAGGCCTTCGGGCCATTGGATATAAAAAAATGGTATACTATCATGGAAATAATAATATCCAGGATAAAAATAAATTTCATTATATGAGAAATGTAATGTCTAATGATCATAATAAATCAAATGTTTCAGGATAATGTTAATATCCACAAGATTAACAATATAAAATATATGAAAATCAATTCATCAGAAATATAGTTTCAGTAAGAAAATAAAATCATTTATATATTTAATAAAAATGATGCAAAATATAAAAATAATATTTAATTAAAATTTTTCTATATAAAACCCTTCAAAACATTAAGAAGAATCCAAGAGTATAAAACATCATGACAATAGGAAATTTCCATAACCCTGTATATGTTATGAATACTTTCCTTTTTTAATTTCTTATGGTATATAAAAATATTCATTAAAAAATTTAAATTTTTCACTAAACCCTTTTAAATGTAAATTAAAAAATTTAACAATTCCTTAATACATCATTCATGTAAATAAGAGGACTTTAGAAAACATGTTTATATAATATAGACACTGAGAAAAAATTACCCTATCTAAAATAAAAATAAGATAAGATTTTATTTTAAACATTTTTCTTGAATGATTAATTTAAATTGAATCAATAATAGTCATGAATAAATATATATTCTTGTTATGTACTTCAATTGGAATTTATATACACCACATAAAATAAATAGAATCATCACACCAACTAAGTCTCAAAGATGTAGATTAGAATGATTATATCGTTGAAGTGAGATTTAATAAATTAAGAGATTATGTGTAAAAAATATAAAAAAATGCGAACATAAAAAAATATATTCAGAGGTAATTTCACAAATAATCATGGAAAAACGTAGTCATTTATGTTGGTGTATAACCTAATGAATGAAAATTGAGTTATGAGAACCCTTACCTCGCATCTGAATTTCCACGTACGATATTTTATCCTCCATTATAAAAAATATATATTTATTATACATAAATAAAATAATAATATAAATATCTATAATATCACATATAATCCTATTATGTCACTTTATTACCATTTTTAAAAAAATATTTACTATTATCGTTATTTCGGGTGCAAACAACTTCATTTTTTATGTATATTTGGATTTGATACTTTCGGTCCCCACATATTCTTAATGGTTACATCATCTAAATAATTTTATTCATGATTTAAATATCATATATATTTTATATATATAATTACATTCATCTATAAAGTTTATATATATATAAATGTATTACATCATTCAAATAGATAGCAGGCCGTACATATACATAAATGCTGGTTTTTCTTTTCAATAGATGGATATAAGTTATGGTAAATAATAATTCATAATTTAATAATAATATTTATATAAAATATTTAATATATATTCATTAAATGTATCATTATTACCATCTATGTGAAGTGGGAATGAAGAACGGATCACATCGTTTTGTGGAGGTGATAGTCAACACACACACATGGGCGACGTTGCCATTTTTCAAATGATTGGAATGTAACAAGGTATACATTATATTAGAATTATAAAAGCATATTTATTTCATAAATATAAAATATATTCATTATTTATATCTTTATAACTATCTATGTAAATTTGTGAAGAAAACAATTTACACCGCTACATGGAGAAGGGAAGCCGTACATACGCACAAGCGAGGTTTTTACATTTCATAGATAGAAAAGTGATGAAATATGTTCATCCCATTATAATAATAACATATAGTAATATTTATGATACATTATTTATTATTATATAATTGTATCAACTCTTTATGAGGTAGTATAAAAAACACCTAAACATGAAAGTGTTGGAATAGACAATTACCTCTTATTTAGTATGCTCCTTTATAACTCATATTATGGGACATAAGGTTGATAATTGAGAAGGTCCATTATTTTTATAAATTTTATTAGGATGTTTTTAATGATATTTTTTGGGTTTGATCGATCTAGGATGCTCAAACTATTATAATCAAAAGATAGAATGGGTGTTCTTTTTTAATTGAGGGGAGGGGCATTGTTAAAATATCTTAAAGTATTAAGTTATTATATATATTTTTCAAAAAGGATGAAAATTGATATAATTAAAATATAATATGACAATGAGTTTAAATACTATAATATAATCAAATTTGTACAATTTGTAGATATTGTTTCTCCCTTATATTTTAGTTGTAAAATCTGGTTAACCAGTTTGTCAATTAACATAATATTAATGTTCTCTACCTTTAAAGTGGCAATAGATTTACTATAAAAGAAAAAAAATTAAATAAATGGAACATGGTTGATTTTTCAATGAATAAAATTGATATGGATGATAATTATATTTTTATAAATTTTAAATCGTTTAGTAAAAACATTATAATTATAAAATAACATCAATTTCATTTTTTGACAATAGTTATTTAATTAGGCTATAAATACACCAAGGAAAAGAATTAATTGTCATATGAATGATAACAATATCACTACAAATTCATATTTATCTATAAATTTCTTGAAAAAAATTAATTTATTGTATTTTTATTACTTTTAATTTTTTAAAATTATTTATTTTATTTTTCAATTAATTGAATAAATAATGTGTTAGTGTTGCGTATGAATTGATGATAATTATTAATTAAAATAAAAAATTAAAATAAATTACCATGATAATAATAAATAACAAATTTTTTAAATGAGATTTAATTACTAGAATTAAGTCTTAATTATAACTATTTAAAAATAATATATACATTAAAAGAAGAGAAGTGAAATTTTTATCTTTATTTAGAAGATTAATTTTATAAATGTCAAAATAAAATAAATATGGTACAAAATTGCCCTATTTTCGAATGTTGGATGGAAATTCAGTTAATCAATTCCAAAAAAATATTATAAAGATATGTGTTAGGGTCATTTCTAGTTCTTATTATATTATTTATAACCTTAATTATCTGATTTATCCTTACCATGGAGATAATTATTTACTAAGTTTACTATTCATAAAAAAAATAAAGTGAAATATTAAGAATTTTATATGGAATCTATTTTAATGATTAAATTTCTATAAGTGAAAAAATATTTCAATATTAAATGAAAAAATGAAACAATTTTTTTTAGAAAAATGCCTTTTAAGTATTAACAGGATTTTATACCTAATTTAATAATTAAATCTATACCTAATAACAAACATAAATTATGCATAATATCTTATAATTAATTATAATTTTAAATCATTAAATTATAACTATGGATATTGGTAAATACTTGAATCAAAAAATAATTTTTTCATTGAAAATTAGCGTTTTCACTATTCACCTGAAAATCAGTCTTTTTCGAAAAATCCAAAAATTTCATCAAAAGTTAATTTTTATACACTGATATCAAAAATGATCTCAATTTTATAAAAAAATCTAAAAGTGTTGAAAATTAATTAATATTCCAACACAAAATGAAAAATAAATCCAATTTTGACAGAAATGTTTTTGGAAGTAGGAAGGGATTTCACTTAAAACTAAATGTTATTTATTATTATAAATACATTATATTAAATCTATAAAGATATTTTCATAATTTTTTACAATCCTATTATTTCCGTCAACTCAATAGATAGGTTCTAAAAGTCATATTTGAATATTAATATTTCATGGTTCACTTAAGCTCTCTGTTACGTATGGAATAAGCTATGGAACGTTGCGTTATTTTAAAATATCTAGGTGGTACAATTTTTTTAATAGAAATTTTTTTTCCATTTATCATAATTAATGATATTTTATTGATTGGGTTTTAATATTTTATTTCATGATATTTTTACCAAAGCCATATATGTATCATATGGTCACTTATGATCATTGATTGATATATCTTATGTTTACCCATACTGAGTATTATTTTTCACCCTTTCCTATGTTTCCCTTCAACCAGTTATAAAGAAATGATTTAATAATAAAATTTATAATAAGTGTTATAGTTTTGATGAACACTGTAACACCCGATATTTTTATGAGAAATATTTTGTTTTTATGTTATATAAATCCTCAATGGAATCTTTCACTACACACAAAAATAGCTTGGATTTCTTTATATGCAATCGCATCCATCCTCGATAGCTTGCGTTGTACGCAATATCGAGTTTCACTAAACAATGATATGCTATTAAAATATTATTAAAACTTACTGTTATGAATAGTAATACCAAATTTTTGAAATTTTGAAAATTTCATCATTCAAAATGGACTTCATTTTTTGATTCGGAATATCAAAATTATCCTAGGGTGAAATTTTGGTATTTTTCTAAAAACATTCAAATTTTGATGAATAGTGAAAACACTGGGATTCTATTTAAAAAAAGAAGTTTTATTTAAATAATCATTTATTTTATTTAAATTTATTTTATGCCAAAATTTATACATAATACTTGTATAAGTTCAAAGTAAATCATTAGAGTCATTTTATAATAATTTGAGATATATAATAAATTTTATTGAACTTTTCACCGTCTTTTACCCACCTCCTTGGAGAATTAGAAAATTCACATAAAACATAATTTTACCTCTTCTGTGAGTGGAATTTTGAAAATATGAGAGACACGGTTAATATCAAGGACTAAAATGTGGTTCAAGAAGATGAAAATAATTTTTGGTGAATAGTATCTTTTTTTCTTTTTTTACCACGGTTAAAAGTAAATAGGGTAATTAAGGGTAAAAATGATATTATTGTTACCCTAATACATGTCGTAATTTTACTGGATACGTTTAATTCGTCCAAAAATAACCGTATTAATAAAATATTACCATTTAGGCCCACTTGGATTAGATTAGGACATTTAATATTATTTTATTTAAATAATAGTTAAAAAAGTTAAAATCAATGTTTAATAAATACAACATTTTTAATATATGGTTATACATAAGATTAATTCGACTATAAATATTTATTAGAAATATAAAAATATTTCCTACATAATGGTCTTTTATTTATAATTTTTATACATTAAATAATTTAATTTATTTATGACAAAATGATGATGTAGTAATTATCTTATTAATGAAATATTGACATAATCGATGTTATAAATAACCAAATAAATATAAATTTTAGACTTTTTTTCATTCCACTAATTTTAAATGTTAATATGACATATTATTAATTATTTAATTAACATGTTTCTAACTAATCATGCTTTTATGATTTTAATAATAATCAATTACCAAATAGTGTCAAAATTGACATAAAATAGTTTTAAAAAAATAGTATATTATCAATTGTTATATTATTCCTAAAAATCTATAGTTAGGAAAAATGTCTTTTATAAGGTTATATATATTAATAATAAACATCTTGGGGTTCGTTTGGCTTGTTATAGTATGTTTATTAACCTTATAGTGTAAGAAAACAAGAAGACATAGTAAAAGATAAATTATATAACTTAAAGTTAAATATATTTGATAAGGTTAAAATAGAAACCTAAACATGTCTATATTATATTTTATGAGAGTATTGAGACCCATCCCCACCTTATCTTTGAAATAAAACAATTTGGAGCTATTAAAAACCGAATATGACTTTATAAAAAAATAATATTTTTTATTTGTTCCAAAGGTGCCCCTCTCCTCCCTTATAAAAGGGAACCTCCTCCCTCTCTTCCTCACACCACTTTGAGCCTTCAAGCTCGGCCAACCCATGCCAATTTCTCATCTCCACTTCCCTAGAAACATCCTAGTGGTCCTGGTTATCTTCATAGACCATCTTTAGTGCCCTAAGAGGAGGTTAAGATGAGGCGCTTCAAAGAAGAGGTAATGTCTGTTACCGATTATTTCAACTTTATTTCTTCATATACATCATCTTTGTTAGTTGTTTCATTATTAATTAATAACATAAGTATCAATAATATACCTATATGTTATTATAAGTATGAAACAACCCTTTTTCACTATCTATCCATCCTTCGGAAAACAAAATTACCATGCGTGCGTACGTACGAAATACCGTCTCCACGCCGTGGTGTAATCTATTTTCCACCACCACCTTACATGGATGGGTATAATGGTTTATAGAATAACTATATATGATTATTGTAAAGTGATATTGATTCTGAAATATTATACATACACTTCAATACAATTCCACAATCCTGGGAATGATATCATCGCTTGTGCGTACGTACGACCTTCCGTCTCCACGATGTGATGCGACTCGTTCTACATGATCTTCATTACATAATGATTAAATAAATGAATCGAATGAATAAATATGATATATGTAAAACTAATACCATTCAGGAAATGAGGTATCTGTATCCTAAAGAGAATTATTAGAATTTATTCGACAAAACACGAATAAGAACAAAAAGTAATAAACCCCTGAATAACAAGTAGCAATGACATATTACTAATAAGAAGCTAAGAATATGACCATATATGATATCATAACAATGAGTATGATTCTGGAATACACCAATGACACTATTTAAATAATTATACATGAGGTTCAGACACTTACGAAGCAAATCATACCTAAGGTAAGTGAAAATATCGCAACCTAAATTTTTATCCTAGATTGATTATACTTCAGAATTTACTGGGGAATATTAATCATCCAAATCCATGTTTCCTCAACATGTAATATTATTTATATCCTCCTACAATTTTTTAAATCCAATTTTACCCTTCAATAAATTTTTAGTAAAAGATATGAAAGGAATCTTTTGGCATTTTTCGTACGAGGTACTTTTTGACTTTTCCGTCCAAAGTACGAGAAGAATGTTTTTTTAACATATACGACATGAATGGATTTTTAGAACATTATTTCCATGAAGCTCCATTTACAGGTTTTCATGTATATTTTTAATCTACTTCTTTTAGTTTAAAATTATATGACAGGTTAATAACGGAAATTATTTTTGAAGTAGAAAGGATATTTTCCTCAAGAATGGAGTTCAAGTGTTTTATCAAAATTATTTTCCATCTAAGATAATATATGGTTCTGTTTCTATCCAAATTTTTACATTGTTTTAATTATGTTATTATGGAATTATTTTTATGATGTTCGTTTATCTTATATGGATTATGTTATGATGGCATGATGATTAAAAATCCCATTTTTATTACATGGGTTATGTTATGATGTATGATTTATGATTTTGTGGCACACATAATAATGGTTTCATTATGAGATAGGTGGGTCTTATATCTCCCTCCAATTATTTGGGTAAAGATTTATATCTCATGAAATTGACATGGATGGAATGACAGGTTAATCTGGTTTAGTGAAACAGGACTGAAACAAGGAGTGAATTTAGTTTAGAAATGGACTTTTTCTGCTAATATTGTCTTGGAAATGACTCTTGACTACTAAGAAATTATTCTCTATGATTATGTTTTTATTACACACTGTTTAATAATTTATGTTATTATTATTGGGATTACATTTCACTACCCTGATTTATCCCATGTTATGATATTCAGATCTCTTTTGCAGGTTAATATTTTCAAAATGTTATGTTCTTATGAATATGATATGAATGATATTTCCTTTATTTACCCTTACTGAGCATTTGAGCTCACCCTTTTGTATGATTCCTTTTCCCTAGGTCAGGAAGAAGGGTACTAAGTAGGATATGCCAAAAGGGACTCTAGATATGATGAAATTAATGGGAGACAATGTAGATTTTTTATAAACTAGTGGTTTATGTTTCCCTGTTTCTAAAGAAACTATACCTATAAGATCATACCATGGTTTTGTTATATGTTTTAATAAGTATACTTCAATTCTGATGTAATTAAAATGTATGTAAGGTATGGGTCGTTATAGTTGGTATCAGGTGAAAGGTATAGTCAACCGTTGGAAACTAGAATGTGAAAGCATTTGAAAGAACCCTAAGGATAAGTCTAAGCATAGAACACAATGTTAGTGTTTTTAAAATGGCCATGAACAACCTATGATAAGACCTTAAGTGTGAAATTTTATTCTTGATTATGTGGTTTTCCTATTATAATTAGGGATGCTCACAATATTGTTCTTGGTTTTATTTAATGGCTTGAAGCCGAAGGAAACGTGTTAATGCGGAATGTGACGGGAAATGCAATGATTGTCACCCTGAGAAACTAAATGTTATGGGAGCTGGAATCAAAAATCGTTTAGCCATTCTCACACAACTTTCTCAAGCTATAAATCATGCAGGACTTCCAAATGAGTAGAGGAAGGAGAAAAATTCTATTAAATCTGTCATGAGACAATTTCCACCCCCATTCAGCGGGTCTACTGATCCATTAGTTGCTGAACAATGGATCAGTACTACTAAAAAGATATTTTCAGTTCTTCAATGTTTTGAACATGACAAATTCATCTTAGAAGTATATCATTTGGAAGGTGAAGTTGATCAATGGTGGAATCTTATCAAGCATACGAGACCAAGAGATGAAATTGAGTCCATGGAATGGGACGAGTTCAAGAACTTATTTTTCAATAATTACTTCCCTCGTATTCATCGAACAAATATGGGGAAAAAGTTTCTTGAACTGAAGAAAAAGGATGATGAATCTGTTTGTACCTATGAAGAAAATTTTACAAGACTTTCAAGGTATACTTCTAGAAATATTATCCAACCTGAGAGTATGATCGATCGATTCTTTAGTGTCTGAAAACCAAGTCTTCGAAGGGTGTTAGCCATAAGGAACTTCAATATCTAAGAGGAAATTGTTCGATCTTCTCTCATGGTTGATATGTAGATTGGAGTAACCCATCAGTCATATGGGTTTGATAAGAAGAGGAAAATGAAATTCAAAGGAAAATATAAAGACCTCACTGAAAAGAAGATGGGTTTTCCCTTATGCTCAAAGTGTAGAAAAAAACATAGAGGGAGTTGTCTTAAAGTGACAGGTAAATGTTTCAAATGTGGAAAGGAAGGTCATCAGGCATTTGTATTCCATAATGATATGAAGAAGATGTCTAGTTATGCGAAAAAAGAAAATGATACACAGAGTGCACCTCTTACACGTCAATGTTACAAGTGCATGGAAATGGGGAATCATGCTAATCAATTCCCTAATCCAAGGGTTGTTGATGATGATCGCCGTCAACAAACTCTTAAGGATAAATGCAAAGGAATGTCACATGCAATTTCTATCAGCGATGTGGAGTATGATAATGAAGTGGTGAAAGGTACAATTACCATCCACTATAAAGTAGAAATTTTTTTATTTGATTCTAGATCCACCCACTCTTTTATTTCTGAAGAATTTTCAAAGGGTATCGTCGTATTACCTCAACAATTAGATGTTGAGTTAGTTGTGACAACCCCTAATGGCACAACAGTCGCATCAAAAGTTTATAATTCTTCTTCGAATGAAGTTTGTGGGAATGTGCTTTTTGAAAATCTTTTGATCCTTCTTATAGTGGAATTTATGTTATTCCTGGCATGGATTGTCTTTCATTATATGGAGCTCATATCAATTTCCAAAGACGGGATGTCACATTTCATATTCCAGATCAATCTATGATCGTCTATCGATGCAAGGATGAACATAACCTTCCAGTGGAAATTTCTTCCATCTTATGGGTCTTGATTCCACTAAATGACGGTTATTTATCTCAAATGGTTGTATAGAAACTCACGATTACGAATACACCCATTTTACGAGAGTTTGATGATGAATTTTCGGAGTATTTACCGGGTCTTCCACGAAATCATGAAGTTGAGTTTTCAATAGAACTCGTACTGGGTACTTTGCCTTTTTCAATGATACCTTATAGAATGGTCCAAATTGAGTTGCAAGAATTGAAGAAGCAACTCCAAGAGAATCTTGATAAATATTCATATGCCTTAGTGCATCACCTTGGGGAGCACTTGTTCTATTTGTTATGAAGAAAGATGGATCAATGAGACTCTACATTGATTTCCAAGAACTTAACAAAATCACTATCAAGAAAAAATATCATCTCCCATGCATTGATGACTTATATGACCAACTAAGAGGATATCAATACTTTTCCAAGATTGATCTTCATTCCGGGTATCATCAATTAATTGTCAAAAGGGAGGATATACCAAAGAAGACTTTCTGTACAAGGTATGGACACTATGAATTTATAGTGATGCCATTTGGTCTTTCTAATTCCCCTGATATCTTCATGGATCTAATGAATAGAGTCTTTAGAATCTATCTTGATCAGTTTGTGGTAGTCTTTATAGATGATATTCATGTGTATTAAAAGAGAAAGGATGAACATGAACATCACATGAGAATTGTATTGAAGACACTGAGAAAGGAGAAGCTTTATTCCAAACTTACCAAGTGTGAATTTTGGATTCAAAAATGTGCATTTTTGGGTCACATAATCTCAAAAGAGGGGATATCTGTATATCCAACAAAAACAAAGGTTATCGAAAGATGGTCAAGACCAACAACAGTAACCGAGATCTGAAGTTTTCTTGGTTTGTCTTGATATTATCGACGTTTTGTGAACGATTATTCACGATTATCTAATCCACTCGCCAGGTTGACTTGAAAAGGAGTTAAGTTCGTGTGGATGGAGGAATGTGAAGAGAATTTCATGGAGTTGAAAAGAAGTTTATCTAGTTACTTGTACTCACACTTCCTTGTAGTGGAGGAAGGTTTGTGATCTACAGTGATTCGTCCACGATGGGATTGTGTAACGTCTTAGACCCGGGTGCCACTCAACGGGTGCCCCGAACCTAGCTTTCCACGTGACCTCAAGCGTGTTTCCCAAAACTCCAGAGGCTTTCGACTAGCAGCGAGGGCCCAGGTCTGATAGTGGGGAAACAATGCTCTCAGTGGTCAAAGTGTAGCGCAACAGAATATAGATAAAACATACAATGAATAGCGGAAGCAGTAAACCATACACAACTGAAATTAACAACAGCAGTGGATATAACCAACAGTATATAAACGATGATGATACATGTCTCAAGTTCTAAGAAAACATCCATTACATGTTATACATCAATATAGTACAACAAAAGCATAGTACAACAAAACAAGGAAAAACGGCAGCAGAATCGTGAGCCTAGGATCGGTCTCATGCCCTCCTACTCCTCAGCAACAGTCAAGTACCTGTATAGGGACTCCGACCCCTATCAACACCTGTAGAAATGTAATCTGTTTGGGCCGAAAAGCATGAGCCAAATAGGGTGTGAGAAAAATATCCCAGTATGCTCCCACCAAAGGCTAGTGCCCAACTATGTGTAAGCATTCCACAACAGTGTGAAATAGTAAAATGAAATAAAGTAAGCAGTACTATAAGTAACTAACTTAACAATTAATTTTCCATTTTATTATTCATTTAATCCATTAAATTTAAAATACCACCACATTGAATATTCTAAATAACCAACTAATGTCCTCAGACATGTAAAATCCTACCCTCAGGTAACGAGTATCCAACACAAGAATATTCCCTCAGGCATAACAGAGTCTGCTCTCAGGCGTAGGTAGGGACGCCCTTAGGCAAAGAGTCTACCACCCTCGGGCATGGAAGAAGTTGCCCGCAGACCGAAATAACTACTACCCTCAGGCTAAATAGTGCAGTGCCCACAGGCAAATCAAAACAACGCCCTCAGGATAACAGGTAACTAGGCCATGCCCAAAATGTAAACAAGTAGTAAAAAAGAAAATCCTATGAAGGAAATTCTACAATTACTACTTTAAAGGCATACAATCGGGTATCCTGGAAAAACAGCTAAATAGTGGAACACACGACCGGGGTGGTTCCAGATCCAAGAAACGATCCCAACCAGCATTTTTTATATCATTATTAAATTACTAATCAATTATATGTGTTTAATATAGCAACGACCTTAGCCACACGACACCCCAAAATGGGTCCGTGGCATAAAAACGAACAAAACACACGACAGTTGGAAAAATTAACACCAAACCACCTACCGTATATGCCAACGAGCGCTATACCCGAACGTCGACTCCAAAAATGCCCAAGAACGACGTAGATATGATGAAGAAAAAAACCCTCTTAAACTAAAATAACTCTTATTAGGTGAATAATTGGTAAGAAGCAGTCAAGGAGATGTAAGCCCTTACCCGTGCGGTTCAAACGAGATCATCCGAGGCCGGAACCGATTCTCGATGAACACTCAGCAGATCATCAAAGTTTCGGCCTCCTACTTTGGATCCAAAATGGCTCATATTACTACTCTACCAAATGAGGAGGCCACTACCTATTTTAAGCCGAAAAAACAATGTACACGGCGTGTACTTCCCAAATTTTAAACTATTCCTCTGGCGGCTTCCCGCCAGCGCGTCATTGTTCATCTGTCGACATGAGTACACGACATGTACTCTTAAGTACACAACCTATACTACCTCCCTATTGGAGGGTGATCCACCGCCTTATTATATTGGCTTGCCGACTGACCACATGGAATGTAAGGACCACTACACGGAATGTAGTCGGTTCCTACACCCTTTGTCGCTGACATGGCTCCAAGCCCCTTGTACTCCTCCCTACACGACCAGAAGTACACGGCATGTGAAAAATGTAAATGGCATGTAGTTCTAAAATTTAGGATTTTCCCCATTTTCCATAGTTTATTAAAAACACTTCAGGAAAAGAGAAAAGAAGAATCTCGTACCTCAAAGAGAAGAACTGGGTTCTTACAAACATCACCCCTTATTGCAATTCGTCACTCATTTTCCCTTCCAAGGGTGGAGAACATATAACTGTGAACAACTCCGGCCACTAAGAACGTACGTCGGTATCCCTCTCATAGGTCTCGTCCTGCACTCGGCCATTCTGCCACAGCACACATACAAGAGTAACTGACCGGCCTCAGAGAACCTTCATGCTCCTGTCAATGATATAAATTGGATGCTCCAACAAGGATGCATCTGCCTCCATCTCAACCATCTCGGGCTAAAATATGTGAGAGAGGTCTGAATGATAGCGACCCAACTGAGATACGTGGACGACGTCGTGAATGGCTCGATACCGCTACAGAAACCACGACTGATGGGAAACCAGCCCAACTCTCTCCAGAATTTCGAATGACCCCACATACCTTGGTGAAAGCTTACCCTGTCTCCTGATCTTCTTATTTCCTTGCCTTGGGGAATCATGCAAGAAAAACCGATCCCCGACCACGAAATCCAAAGGCCGTCTGCGGTGATTAGCATATGGCTTCTGATGAGACTGCGCGGTATCCATCTTCCTTTGAATGAACTGGACCTACTCAGACGTCTCCTGCATGAGTCGTGGTCCCAGAAAAGCTACCTCACCTACCTCTAGCCTGCACAAAGGTGATCAGAACGGGCTACCGTATAACGCCTCGTATGGTGCCATCTCAATAGTTTCTTGAAATATATTGTTATATGTGAACTCGATCAAGGGTATATGCTTCTACAAAGAGCCCCCAAAGTATAGGACGCATGCATGCAACAAGTCCTCTAGCACCTGTATCGTACGCTCTAACTGGACATCGGTCTGAGGGTGGTAAGTTGTGCTCCGAAGCACCTATGTACCCAGCAGTATATGAAATCTCTGCCCGAAACGAGATGTGAAGTGGGAATTCCAATCAGAAATGATAGCATGAGGGGCCCCATGAAGACGTAAAATCTCTCAGATATACAGCCTTCTGAGCTCGTCAACACCGATAGTCTCCTGGATCAGTAAGAAGTGAGCTACCTTCGGGAGTCTGTCCACAACAACCCACACGACATCATTGTCATGAGGTGACCTTGAAAATCTAGTCACAAAATCCATCGCGACATTGTCCCATTTCCACTCAGGAATGGGTAACTGTTGTAACAGCCCATCTGGTCACTGATGCTCCACCTTCACCTGCTGACTGGCGGAACACCTCGTAACAAAACCAGCTATCTTTCTCTTCATAACCGGCCACCAGTACTGACGTCTCAAGTCGCGGTACATCTTGGTAACCCCGGGATGAACTGCCCAATATGAAGCATGAAATTCTCGCATCAGCTCCTCGCGTATATCCCCTGGAATCCATACTCGTCCATGGAAATGAAAAACCTCATCGTCTCCTATCGTCCAACCAGGAGAAGGGTCCTCACCTTCCACTGACTCTCGTATAACTAGGCCTTCTAGATTAAAAAGCTATCTCACACTTACTCTATCCAGGAGGGTATAATTCACAGCTAAAGATGAAAGATAAGTCTTCCCCTGACTATCGTGCACCTCCAGATGCATCTTAGATAATAAGGCCATGAGCTGCCACTCGCCACTGGCCTCCTGCAATGCCTATATCTGAGTCTTCCTGCTCAGTGCATTAGCTACTTAATTACAAGTACAAGGTGTATAGGCAAGAAAAATATCACAGGACTGTAGGTATTCAACCCACCTCTTCTGTATCAGATTCAAGTCATGCTGAGTAAAGATATACTTGAGGCTTTTATATTTGGTGAAAACAACAAAATTCTCTCCCAATAGATAATGTCTCCAATAGCGTAACGCATGTACAACTGCAACTAACTCGAGATCATGGGTTGGGTAATTCCTCTCATGTGGTCTCAACTGCCAAGAACCATAGGCCACAACTCAGTCACCCTGCATCTACACATCTCCCAGCCCAATACCTGATGCGTCACAGTAAACTATATAGATCTTCCTCGGCTCTGGGAGTATCAGGATCAATGATGATGTCAACCTTCCCTTCAGGTCTTGAAATGTTGCCTCGCAAGCTTCTGACCAAACGAACTTCACACCCTTCTTAGTCAGACCTATCAACGTTGTTGCTAAGCGGGAGAAGTCCTATATGAAACGTCTCTAGTAACCATCCAGCCCTAAGAAACTCTGTATCTCGAACACGTTATTAGACTGCTCCCAGGAAACCACTGCTCTCACCTTCTCCAGGTCTACTGAAACTTCTGCCGCAGTGATGATTTGACCCATGAAGTGAATTTGGTCCATCCAAAAGTGGATCATTGACAGCTTAGCATATATTCGATGTTCCCTCGGTGTACTAAATACGATCTCAAGATGGGAGTCATGGTCATGTTGATTGTGAGAGTACACCAAGATGTCTCCAATGAATACTACCACAATAGAATAAAGATACGGAGGTAACACGCGATACATCAGAGCCATGAAAACTGCTGGCGCGTTTGTGAGTCCGAACGGCATAACCGTATACTCATATTGACCATACCTACTCTTGAATGTTGTGAGAGGTATATCAGATGGTCTCACGCATAGCTGATGATATCATGATCTCAAGTAAATCTTCGAGAACACTCGTGCTTCATAATGATGATGAAAAAGTTCATCAATCCTTGGTAAGGGATATGAGTTCTTCATCATCAACTGGTTCAGCTACCGATAATCCACGCAAAGTCGGAGGGTATCGTCCGCCTTGTTTGCAAAAAAATACAGGCGAACCCCTTGGAGAAGTACTGGGTCGGATAAATCCCTTTGCGTGTAACTCCTCCAACTACCTCTTGACCTCCTTTACCTAAGGTGTATCCATCCTATATGGTGGAATGGACACAGATGCTGCTCCTGGCACAATATCAATGGGAAAATCCACCTCTTTCTCTGGAGGTAGACCTAAAAATTCATCCAGGAAGACATCCCTGAAATGATCATCAAAAGAAGAGAAATCCACCAGAAAATTCCCCTAGTCATCCAGATATAAGCTCGCAATCTGGGCTGTGACTCCACCTCGTCCACGATGCTCTGTCCCAGCTTGACTCGTCTGAACATTCCATTATCCCTTGTATAAAAACTCTATGCACTCTGGTGACGTGAAACTCACCCTACGATGATAGTAGTCTACAAAAGATCGAAAGGGAACCAACCAGTCAATCCCTATAATGATGTCATAGCTCATCATCTCTAGGACAAAGAGGTACCAAAGGATGTGACACCCACCAATCATAAGGGGCACTCCTTGCACTGACGCACACCAGCCGTTCTTGTCCCCAACGGAGTATCCAAATTCCTTACATTAGAAGATGGAGAATTACAGAGCCCAAGGCTCTCTACAACGGGTACAGATATGAAACTATGTGTAGAACTCGTATAGAAAAGTACTTAATATAAGATAGAATCTTCTAAAATAATACATCTGACTATAGAAGGATCGGGATCCTGCTCGTGCTGGGTCTCTTGCACTACATATGCCTGCTCTGTGCCACAACCCTGCGACATATCTTGGATACCCTGAGCTGTCTCGCCCTACTGCTTCTGAGATCCAGTTGTCTGGCTACCTTGGCCACGACCACCACCTCTGCCTGGACACCCTGACATATTCCAATTCCAAGACTAGTAATAAGCTACTGGTCCCGCTCCCGCTCATGGAGTCTGCACAGAACCCCTCTAACTATCTACAGGTAGAAACACCATACAAAAGAGCTACAGATTACCCATATTTCCGCAAGATCGGCACTCCACTGGGTCACATGGAAATGGTAGCCTCTTGTTCCCCTCTCTACCACACTGGTAGAACATGAATTGTCCACCTCAAGCATTATTCTAACTGGTTCTGCCGCCCTGAGAGAAGTCCGCCTGTCTCTTCCTCTTGCCAACAGAAAAAGTACCAGTAACTAGTGTCGAACCACCCCGGCCCACACCACTAGATTCTAGAAGGTTCCTCTACATGATCAATGCCTGGTTCACAATAGCTTGTACAGTAGGAAACCTGAAAACATTCACCAGTGCTTGAATGTCATACCAAAGACCATCCTCAAAACTTCTGGCTCTCAACGTATCATCACCCACCAGCACAGGTGCAAAGCGCTGAAGCTCCGTAAAACGAGATGAATAGTCCATCAATGACATAACTCCCTGCTGAAGAATCATGAACTCTCGAGAACTATTTACTCTCATCATCTCTGAGAAGTCTTCCCATGCCTTTTCCCTGTGATGCTCTGACTGGGTGGTAATATCTCACCACCTCTTGGCGGAATCATGTAGCATGTAAGTCACGAGCTTTACCCTCCGCCCTGGAGGCATCTCAAGATGCTCTAAAATAGTCTACATCCACCCCAGCCAAGACTCTGTAGCATGTGGTTCGCCATCCCCTGAGAACGTAGGCAGATGCTGCTGCTGGAAGATACGTGTCTACTCAGCCATATATGTGGCAGCCTGCGGTGCTCCCTAAAAGGACTGCATGAACCGCAATAAGCCTTCAAGGAACTACACCTCTGCGCCTATGTCCGATATAGCAGCTGTTTCCGCATCTGGCTCTGCTGGAGGATCAACTGGTATCCCATGGCCCACCATCTCCAAAGTATTCCCATTGCCGCTCTCCTGGTGAACAACACACGTTCGTCTATGCGGCATGACACTACAAGGTCAAAATCACGCCTTAGAACAAAATTATCAAAGACGGAAGACGATGAAACCCAAAAGGGAATAGGAGGATTAAAGTATTCAAAATATTCATAACAAGACTACAGGGCTTGTATACTGACTACAGGATGTGTACTTGAATTCCCTTCCCCTGCCCGGGTCCTTCTGCACGGCTAATCCACAAAGCTCCCATTTGAACAAAAACTACAGGGCGTGTATTTCATATACAAGGTGTGTATGGTGTTATTTCCAACTACTCGTGTCATCTATGACACGACCGACTACTCTTCTTGACACTTCACGGCCTGTTACACCCACACAAGGCGTGTCAACAACCCCGTTTCCCAGTCACACGGCTAATTCCACAAGTTCTGTCCTCGGACAAGACTACACGGTGTGTCCCAAAGGTACACGATGTGTTCAAGGAGAGGAGACACCAACACGTGTTGTTAGTTACACGGCTGAGTCCCCAGGTCACACTACACATCGTCTACATTATTTAAACAGCATGTTCTGTGAAGGAGTTCACCGACCAGTGTTGTTAGTTACACCGCCGTACTCCAGGTCAAAACTACACGGTGTGTATATTGGGTACACTACATGTTTAACCCATGATCTTCCCTACCCCATGTCACCGCCCATACGGTTTGTGACATGGGAAGTGACTACACAACGTGTACTTAGAGTACACGGCGTGTACTTAAAAAGTTAATTTTTTTCCTTCTTGAAAAGAAGGCCATACACGGTGTGTGTAAAAATACTACATGGTGTGTATACTGGGTTTCCAGATTGTATGTTTCAGAAATTCTCCAGAACCTAGAAAATACTGAAAACCAACACCTATGTGTCAAATTCCGACCCACGAGGGCCTATACTCCCCACGAATCAATTTTTCACTTCTTATCTATGTTAAAAAAAATAAACAGTCAATGATCCACCAAATTCCGATCAATGGGGGCCCATACTCCCCAAAAACCAAAGTTTGGCGTCCATTCTATAAACAGGCTTACACAAAATACCCTATCATACAGCAGGTATTTTTCAAGAAGTTATCACAACAACATGCTTTTCTAGCACAACTATTATCACCTCCGCATGCAATTTCCAATGCACCTACATGGCATGGAACTATGCATGGAATGTGATTTATAGAATGTGCCTAAATGATGCATGAGATGGCATACCCTCATCTCCTCAGGTTGCTACTAAATAGAACCCACAAATAAAATATCACAACACAATCAGGAGTGCATCACCCAACGGTAAAAACATATCAATTGTATAATTTGAAAAATCAGAAAAATTGAAAAATAAGAGGTAGACTGGTTTTTCCCTGTACGCGGGTTAGCTACACCCAGGAACAGCTAATTACAAACTACTGTTCGTCCTATACCTCACTATGGATCCAAATATTATGTCAAAGAAAAGAACCCCTCTGATACCACTTTGTAACATCCCGGACCTGGGTGCCACTCAACTGGTGCCCCGAACCCAGTTCCTCACATGACCTCAAGCGTGTTTCCCCAAATGCCAGAGGCTGCTGACTAGCAGCGAGGGCCCGGGTCTGATAGTGAATAAACTATGCCCTCATTTGTCAAAGTGTAGGGCAGTGGAATACAAATAAAACATACAACGAACAGAGGAAGCAGCAAACCATACATAACTGAAATAAACAACAACTGTGGATATAACCAACAGTATATAAACGATGATGCTACATGTCTTGAGTTCTAAGAAAACAGCCAGAACTTGTTATACATCACTACAGTACAATAAAAGCAGAGTACAGAAAAACAATGGAAAACAACTGGTAGTGGCATCGTGAGTCTAGGCTCGGTCCCATTCCCTCCTACTCCACAGAAACAGTCAAGTACCTGTATAGGGACACTTTCCCCTATCCACACCTGTAGAAACGTAATCTGTTTGGGCCAAAAAGCGTGACCCAAACAGGGTGTGAGGAAAATATCCCAATAGGCACCCACTAAAGACCTGTGCCCATCTACTTGTAAGCATGCCACAACAGTGTGAAACAGTAAAATTCAATAACATATGAATTAATATAAGTAACTAACTTAAAAATTAAATTTCCATTTTATTATTCAATTAATCCATTAAATTTAAAATACCACCACAGTGAATATTATAAATAACCATCTAATGTCCTCAGACATGTAAACAACTACCCTCAGGTAAAGAGTATCCAACACAAGAATATGCCCTCAGGTATAACAGAGTCTTCCCTCAGTCATAGGTAGTATCGCCCTCAGGCACAATGTCAATCGCCCTCAGGAATGGAAGAAGTTTCCCTCAGGCCGAAATAACTACTTCCCTCCAGCTAAATAGTGTAATGCCCATAGGCTAATCACAACAACGCCCCCAGGATAACAAGTAACTGGGCCATGCCCAACATGTAAACACATAGTAAAAAATCAATTCCTCTCAAGTAAATTCTACTATTACTACTTTAAAGGAATACCCTTAGGTATCCGGGCCAAACAGCCAAACAGTGTAACACACCCCCGGGGTGGTTCCAGATCCAAGAAACGATCCCATCCATCATTTTTAATATCATTATTAAATACCTAATCAATTATAGGTGTTTAATATAGCAACAGCCTCAGCCACACGACACCCCAAAATTGGTTTGTGGAACAAAAACACACAAAACACACGACAATTGGAAAAATTAACACCAAGACACCTACCTTATACGCCAACGAGCGCTATACCCAAATGTCGACTCTAGAAACGCCCAAGAACGACGTAGATCTGACGAAGAACAAAACCCTGTTAACCTCAAATAACAATTATTATGAGAAGAATTGGTAAAAAGTAGTCAAGGAGATGGAAGCCCTTACATGTGCGGTTCTAATGAGATCGTCCGAGGTAGGAACAAATTCATGACGAACACTCGGTGGATCTTCAATGGTTCGGGCTCCTCCTTTGGCTCCAAAACGGATCAAAGGCCTCCTCTTCCAAATTATGAGACTACTACCTATTTTATGCCAAAAAAACAAAGTACATGGTGTGTACTTCCCAAATTTTAAACTGTTCCTCTGGCAGATTCCTGCCAGCGCGGCACTATTCAGCCGTCGACATGAGTACACGGCATGTACTCATGAGTACATGGCGTGTACTGCCTCCCTGCTGGCGGCTGCTCCCCCGCCTTAGTATTTTGGCATGCCGAATGACCACACGGCATGTAAGGACCACTACAAGGCGTGTAGTCTGTTCCTACACCCTTTTTCACCGACATGGCTACACGCCCCGTGTACTCATCCCTACATGTCCATAAGTACACAACGTGTGGAAAAAGTACACGGCGTGTAGTTCCAAAATTTAGGATTTTTCCCCATTTTCCATATTTTATTAAAAAAATTAAGGGAAATTGAAAAGAAGAAGCATGTACCTCAAAGATAAGATCCAGGTTCTTACAGATTGGGGTGTGTTCTCATGAAAAATTATATAGCGAGAGCTTATGCCTCACGACATTTGAAAATCCATGAGAAAAATTACCCAACTCATGATTTGGAGTTAGTTGTGGTAATCTTTGCATTAAAGATTTGGAGGCATTATCTTTATGGTGAAAGGTGTGATATTTATACTAATCATAAAATTTTAAAGTATATTTTCACACAAAAGGAGCTGAATATTCACCAAAGATGATGGATGTAGCAGATTAAGGAATACGACTTCTCAATTCATTACCACCCTGGGAAAGAAAACAAGGTGACAGACGCATTAAGTCGACAAGACCATGCTAGCTTATCGATGATGAGGATCAAAAAAGATCAAATATTTATAGATTTATAAAGGATGTATCTTGGAATTATAATGGTAGGGGAAAAATATTATCTTTCTCAAATGAATGTTCAACCATCTTTACATGTGAAGATTAAAGAGGCACAGAAAGAAGATTTAGAGTTACAAAAGAAGGAGATAAATTTTCTTGAATTCAACCTTGATTTTGATGGGATAATAATGTTTGGGAATTGGGGTTGTGTTCCTCCCATCCCAGAACTAAAGAAGGAGCTGCTGGATGATTCTCATAGTTCTTCATTCTATATTCATCGTAGAAGCAAAAAAGATGTATAGGGACCTGAAAGAGTAATTATGGTTGGATGGCATGAAAAGTGATGTTCTTGAATATGTCTCTTGATGCTTGATTTGTCATCAAGTTAAAGATGAGAGATAGGAGTCTAAGGGGATGTTACAACCATTACCCATACCTGAATGGAAATGGGAAAACATCACTATGGACTTTATCAATGGACTTTCTAAAACATCCAAAGGGAATAATGCTATCTGGGTCATAGTTGATCGTCTTACAAATTCTGCACACTTCATTGTTATTAGAGAAGATTTCTCTCTGGATCAACTTGCCCGGATATATGTAAAAGAAGTGGTAAGATTTCATGGAGTACCACTTTCCATTATATCTGATCCAGATCCGAGGTTTATGTCATAGTTTTGGTGAATTTTTCAGCATACTCTGGATACAGAGATGAGTTTCAGCACTTCTTATCATCCTCAGACAAATGGTCCGTCTGAGAGGAAAATTAAAACTCTAGAAGATATGTTGAAAGCTTGCTCTATGGATTTCAAAGGTGGTTGGGATCCACACCTACATTTGGTGTAATTTTCTATTAATAATAGCGTTCACTCTAGCATTTAGATAGATCCTTATGAAGTTCTCTATGGAAAGAAAGGCCAAACTCCAACTTGCTGGGATGAAGTTGGGGAAAGAAATCTATTAGGACCAGATCTTGTTGATGAGATGGAAGAAAAGGTCAGATCTAACTAAAAACACATAAGAGCAGCTCAGAGTTGACAAACAAGTTATGCCGGCAACCGAAGAAAAGACCTAGAGTTTGAAGTGGGTGATAAAGTGTTCTTATGAATATCTCCATGGAAGAGAGTAATGAGATTTGGAAAGAAGGGAATGTTGAGCCCTAGGTATATCAGTTCTTTTGGAAATATTGGATCATGTTGGGAAGGTATCATACCAATTAGAACTTACACCAAACCTCTCTAAAGTTCATGATGTGTTCCATGTATCCCTCCTGAGAATGTACATACCCCATCCTTCTCATGTACTCAGCTCAGAAGTTGTACCGTTGGAGAAAGATCTTTCTTATGCAGAACTGCTGATAGAGATTCTGGATCGTAGTGAAAATGTCCAACGGAACAAGACCACTCTCTTGGTGAATGTTTTATGGAGGAACCACCAATTATAATAAGCTACATGGGAGCTTGAGGATATGATGAGGGAGAGGTATCCTCATCTGTTTGTTACAAAGTGATGAATTTCGAGTGTAAAATTTGAATTAAGGGGGGTAGAATGTAACACCCAAGATTTTTATGATAAATATTTTGTTTTTATGTTATATACATCATAAAAGGAATATTTCACTACACAAAAAACTATCTTTCCTTTATTTACACGCAGTCACGACCTTCCTCGATAGCTTCTGTTGTACGCAATACCGAGTTTCACTAAACAACGATATGCTCTTAAAATATTATTAAAACTAACCGTTATGAATAGTAATACCCACCTTTTGAAATTTTGTAAATTTCATCTTCCAAAATGGACTTCATTTTTAGATTCAGAATATCGAAATTATCCTAGGGTGAATTTTTTGTATTTTTCTGAAAACATTCAATTATTGATGAATAGTGAAAACACTAGGTTACTATTTAAAAAACTAATTTTTATTTAAATAATTATTTATTTTATTTAAATTTATTTTAAGTCAAAATTGATACATAATACCTATATCAGTTCAAAGTAATTCATTGGTGTCAGTTTATAATATTTTTAGATATATAAAAATGTTTATTGAAATTTTCACCGTCTTTTACCCACCTTCTAGGAGAATTTGTAGATTCACATAAATAATAACTTTACCGCTTCTGTGGGTGGAATATAAAAAATCCGAGAGACAAAGTTAATATCAAGTACTAAAATGTGGTTCAATGAGATTAAAAATAATTTTCGGTGAATAGTAATTTATTATTTTTTCACCACGATTAAAAGTAAATAGGCTAATTAAGGGTAAACATGATATTATTATTACCCTAACACATGTCCTAATTCTATTGGATAATATTAATTCGACCAAAAAAAGCTTATTATTAAAATATGACCATTTAGGCCCACATGGATTAGACTAGGACATTTAATATTATTTTATTTAAAGAATAGTTAAAATAGTTAAAATCAAAGTTTAATAACTACAACATTTTTAATATGGGGTAATATATAAGATAAATTCGACTATAAAAATTCACCAGAAAGATAAAATTATTTCCTAAATAATGGTATTTTATATATAATTTTTTGACATTATATACTTTAATTTATTTATGACACAATGATGATGCAGTAATTATCTTATTAATGAAATATTGACATAATAGATGTTATAAATACCCAAATAAATGTAATTTGAGACTTTTTATGAATTCCACTAATTTTATATGTTAATATTACATATTATTATTGAATTAATAAAACATTTTAGGACTAATCAAGTTGTTATGATTTTAACAAAAATCAATTACCAAATAGTGTCAAAATTGACATAAAATAGTTTTAAAACAAATATTATATTATTAATTTTTATTTTATTCCTAAATATATAAGGTTCAAACAAATGACTTATATAAGGCTTTATATATTAATAATAAACAACTTGGGGTTTGTTTGTCTTGTTATAGTAAGTTTATTAACCTTATAGTGTTAGAAAACAAGAAGACACGGTAAAAGTTAAATTATCTAACTTAAAGTTACATCTAAATGATAAGGTTAAAATAGAAACCTAAACATGTCTAAATTCTATTTAATGAGATTATTTAGACCCATATCCACCTTATCTTCAAAATAAATCAATTTGGAGCTATTAAAAAAGGAATATGACTTTATAATAAAATAATATTTTTTGTTTTTCCAAAGGTGCCCCTCTCCTCCCTTATAAAAGGGAACCTCCTCCCTCTCTTCCTCACACCTCTATGAGCCTTCAAGCACGTCCAAACCTTACAATTTCTCTTCTCCACTTCCCTAGAAACATCCAATAGGTCCTGGTATTCTTTAAATACCATCTTTAGTGCCCTAAGAGAAGGTTAAGAAGAGGCGCTTCAAAGAAGAGGTAATATCTGTTACCGATTATTTCAACATTATTTATTCTTCTAATTATTCTTCTTTAGTTTATTCATTATTAATTAATAGAATTAGTATCAATAATATACCGATATTTTATTATAAGTATGAAACAACCCTTTTTCACCATCTATCCATCCTATGGAAAACGAAATCACCGCCCGTGCATACGTACGGAATAACGTCTCCACATTGTGGTATAATCTATTATCCACCACCACCTTACTTGGATGGGTATAATGGTGTATAGAATAACTATATATGATTATTTTAAAGTGATATTGACTCTTAAATATTATACTTACACTTCAATAAAATTCCCCGATCATGGGAACGATATCATCGCTCGTGCCTACGTACAACCTACCGTCTCTATGATGTGATGTGACTCGTTCTACATGATCTTCATTACATAATGATTATATAAATGAATTTAATTAATAAATATGAATATATTACAGTAATAAAATTATGTAAATGAGGTATCTATAACCTAATGAGATGAATAAGAATTTATTCAACAAAACACGCATATGAACAAAAGTAATAAACACCCGAGTAACAAGTAGCAATGAAATATTACTAATAAGAAGCCTAAAATATGACCATATATGATATCATAACAATGAGTATTATTCTGGAATAAGTCAATGACATTATTTAAATATTTATACAGGAGGTTCTGACACTTACGAAGCAAATCAGACCTATGGTATGGGAAAATCTCACAATCTCAATTTTTATCCGAGATTTTATATACTTCAGAATTTACTGGGGAATATTTATCATCCAAATCCATGATTCCTCAATATGTAATATTATTTATATCCTCATAAAATTGTTTAAATCAAATTTTACCCTTCAGTGAGTTTTTAGTAAAAGATATGAAAGTAATCTTTTGTCGTTTTTTGGACAGGGTACTTTTTTACTTTTCTGGCCAAAGTACGAGAGGAATGTTTTTTAACTTATACGACATGAATGAATTTTTAGAACATTATTTCCATGAATATTACTTTAAATTTTTTCATGTATATTTTTAATCAACTTCTATAAGATTAAAATTATATAACATGTTAAAAAATGTTTTTGACGTAGAAAGTATATTTTCCTCAAGAATGGAGTTTAAGTGTTTTATCAAAATTATTTTCCACCTAAGATAATATAGGGTTATGTTTCTATCCCTATTTTTACATTGTTTTGATTATGTTATTATTGAATTATTTTTATGATGTCCTTTTATCTTATATGAACTATGTTATGATGGAATGATGATTAAGAATCACATTTTTATTACATGGGTTATGCTATGATGTATGATTTATGATTTTGTGGCACACATAATAATGATTTCATTATGAAATTGGTGAGACCTGTATCTCCCTCCAATGAATTGGGTAATGATTTATATCTCATGATATAGACATGGCTGGAATGGCAGGTTAATCCGGTTCAGTGAAACAAGACTGAAACGAGGAGTGAACTTGGTTCAGAAATGGGCTTTGTCCGCTATGATAGTCTTGGCAATGAGTCTTGACTACTAAGAAAAAATTCTCTATGATTATGTGTGTATTCCAAAAAGTTTCATGTTTTACGTTATGTTTATTGAGATTACATTTCACTATTATGATTTATCTCATGTTATGATATTCAGATCTCTTTTATAGGTTATGATTTTCAAAATGATATGTTCTTATGAATATGATATGAATGATATTTATTTTGTTTACCCTTACTGAGCATTTGAGCTCAGACTTTTTTAGGTTTTCTTTTCCCCAGGTTAGGAAGAAATGTACTAAGTAGGATATTCCAAAAGGGACTCTAGATATGATGAGATAAATGGCAGAAAATGTAGATGCTTTATGAACCATTTGTTTAAGTTTCCCAGTTTCTAACGATACTATCAATATATGGTGCTACCATGGTTTTGTTATATGTTGAAATAAGTATACATCAATTCTGAAGTAATAACAATGTATGTAAAGTATGTGTCATTAAAAACAGAACACAAAATTATTTATTCTTTTATTTAATTTTTCTCAACGTATGATGTTCCCAAAGACTCTAATCAACTTCCATCCATAGGTGTGTATTATAATGATATCTATTATATAATATTATAAAATAATATAGTATTTATTCATAAAATATATATGCCTCTATAGTTTGTATTTGAGAAACGGTTTAATAATGTATGGTAAATGCGATGCGGAAACATTTGTAGGATCCCATAGAATAAGCATAATTATTGGAAAAAAATTCTATTTTATGGTAATGAAATGTGATTGGTTGCCCCAAAAAATAAATCGTTTTCTAGATATTATGGGTAGATGTCGTTTCATAAAAAAATCATCGAGGTGTAATAAGACTAAAAATAGTCGATTGTGTATATCTCATACGTCATTCTATTGTAAGGTTAATAGGCGCTTGGTGTGCACCTATATTGACACTCCTGGGGGATATTCAAAGGTTAATTACCATTTTATTTAAGATGCATTATGTAGCAATTGATTTTGTATTGACCAAGGATGTCCTAGGTTAAACATATTCTATCATTTTTTGAAAAAGGGGTCATGTTATAGATATCCTATCATTAATATTTGAAGATTTATCACTCTAATTAATATATTCCAAATGGTCATTTTAACCATATTGATTCTAGTCAGGGATTGAAGATGGAATGACAATGTTGAGGTGGTTATATTTATGCTAAAAATTTAATTACTCCACCTGAGAAAAATTATATGAATTATTATATATCATGAATTTTACTAATCAATGTTAATTCCAATCCTATGAAACTAGATTTTAAAATTGAATTAAAACACATAATTGAACTATGATCACATCTATTCTAATTAAATTCTCTATTTGTTGTTTGGAAAAATGTTATTTCAAAAAATCTTATAAGTATCCCTTTAGTTTAATTTTATTTTTTGTTTTGGGAATGGATTTTCTTTATTTATATAAATCCCATATCAATTTCTTATGGACGAAAGTCGGATTTTATATTATGAACCAACATATTATTTTCTTTCACTATTAGGATAAATGGGAACATTAAATAGAAATTACATCCATTTCATGTGTCTTTATTCTAATTCAAAATTTCTATTTTTCTCAAACTATTGGGGATAAAATCATCATATATGATATGCCTATTAAATGGGTGTTTTTTATTTTTAAAAGAATTATATATCCTTCTTTAAAATCATTAATTTGAGTTTCCAATAGAACATGTACCCCGTGCTACACCAATTGTAGAGACTCCATATAAAATAGAAATAATTGAGTTTCCTAAATTGAAGAAGTAATTCCTATAAATACTAGACAATGGATTCATTCATAAAATTTCATCATATTGGTTCACACATTTATTTCTGTTAAGAAGATTTAAAGATCAATGTTACTCAATATTTATTATTTAAAACATAACAAATCATGATAAAAAATTAGTATCATCCACCACTTAATGATGACTTTTTTATCAATTAGGAGGAGAGAAATAGTTCTCCATTATTGTTCTTAGATATTGATACTATAACCTTAGATTCAAATGAAAATACAAACCCAAGATAGATTTCTATTTCAAGTATATAGAATATAAATTCAAAGTGATTCCATGTGGTCTTACCAATTCACATATTATCTTAATTGTTTTAATGAATAGAGCGTTTTCTGAATTCCATGATCAGTTTTGGGAGTATTTATAAATGAAATTATTTTGTATTCTATGGGTATTGGAGAATATAATGTTAACATGGGGATAATAATAAATACTCAAAGGTTGGAAAATTGGAATGAAAAATAAAATAAACAAATTATTGAAATATATATTTTCATTTATAATCATATTATATTATTTGTGGATATATCAATTTATTTATAAAAGGTTGAAGTTTTTGAAAATTGGGCCAGAACATCACCCATTACTATAATCCATATATTTCTTAAATTGGATGGACTTATAGATAAATTTAGAAGGAATTATATTTGATATCTAATCCACATACAAAGTTAACTTTAAAGGTATTTATGTTCCTTTTAAATGTTTAGTGTGAGAAATATTTCCTAGAGCTGAAGAGAGGGTATGTCAGTGCACCAATGCTCACACTTCCATATAGTGGAGTTCAGTTTGTTATTTATAGTGATAAATCAACAAAAGGGATGGGATGTGTCCTCATGTAAAATCATATACTGATATCTTATGTATATTTCTTATAAAAGGTTCATCAGAAAAGTTACCTAACTCATGATTTTTATTTTGATTTGGAAATCATTGTTTTAATGATATGGATATAGTATATTTATATAGAAATGTGTGACATATATACTGATCATAAATGATTATAGTATATATTCACCTGGAATGTGTTGAATATGAGTAAAATAAGATGGTTAGAGTTGATAAAATATTCTAACAACCCAATACACTACCACCATAGTAATGTGAACAAGGTAGATGATGTACTGAGTGTAAAGGATCATTCTGTATTATCTATGTTGTAGATCCAAAAAGATTCAACATTTATGGATTTTTAAATGATGAAACATGAAATATCTAAGGAAGGCTAAAAATATGATCTTCCTCCAATGAGTGTATAGTCATATATAAATGTAAATATTGAAGATGTATAACAAAATGTCATTGAGCTGTAAAAGGAGTTGAGAAGTGTTCCAGAGCACAAACTTATTTGTGATGGAATGATAACATTAAACAACAGTTTTTGTGTCACATAAAATCTATATATGTACAAGGAACTATGGTAAGAATCTCATATCTAATCATTCTATATTTAACTAGGATGTATGAAGATGTATAAAAATATGAAATAGTATTTCTTCTAAGATAACATGAGAGGGATATTACATAGTACATATCATTGTACATGATATTTTTTCATGTTAGGGTAGATATATTGAAATCTATTATTATGTTTCAACCATTAGCAATAAAAACATAAAAAAAGAAGAAAACAAATTAGACTCCCCCATGAATCTAAAGGCCATAAATTTATTTGGGTTTTAGTGGATCACAATATGGTATTGCAACACTTCATTACTACAAAGAAAAATTTATCACTTGACTAGCATTACATGATATATGATTAAGAAGTGATAATTATACATGGGGAGCCACATATATTATATATTATCATGATATGTGGTTTACCATGTTTTTCTAGAAAATTATTAAGCAATATCTGGATTCATAGTTGGGTTTCACAACTGCTTGTCATCTTCAGACAAATGGTTAGTATGAGAAAACCATTCCAAGAATGGAGGATGTGTTGACATCCTATTCTCTAGATTTTAATATTTTTCATGATCGATATCTTCATTTATTTGAATTTTCATTAATTAAAAGATTTCACTAGGGAATTCATATGTCACCTTATGAAATCCCATGTGAAAATAAGTTTAAAAATATAACATGCATGTATGATGTTAGTAAAATAAATATATCATAAACTAAGATAGATGAGAAAATTATAGAGAAGGTTAAATCTATTCATCATCATATCAAGGATACTCATAGTTGATAGTAGAGTTATACTAGAAATCATGTATGAAATTTGTGAATCAATATCAGAAAGATAGTTTTCCAAACAAATTTTCCCTTGGAGGAATCTTATAGGAATCTAAAATAATGGAAAATAAATCCATATGTATATTTTTCAATTAAATATTATTGATTGAGGAGGGAATATATCTTATCAGTTGTACCTACCACCAAACAAATCTAATTTACATGATTTGATCCACATATCTATTCTAAGTAAGTATATACATATTCCATTACATATATTGAACTCAAAATCTTTAATTTTAATGAATGAATTTTTAGGGGACCAATCAGTGGAAATATAGTATCATGTAGATTACATTTTATCGAATAATAATACTAACATGTTTGAAGTTCCATCCCAGAATAAAAATTTTATGTAATTTATATGGAATCATGAGGATGTGATGAATTAGATATATTCTCATTTTTTAGACTTGAGTGATAAAATTTTGATGGTGAAATTATTTTTATGGGGAAGAATTTAACAGTACAATATTTTATATTTATTTACATTCAAATAAATCCAGATGTATTCGATAAATTTACTTACACATAACCTTGGGTCTATATGATTCATGATATAGTATACTATTATAACCTTGCCATTAAATTGGAATGTATGAATACTAATTATTATTTTATAAAAAATATATATATTGTTTTTTATTAATGTAAATTTTTCATAAATTAATAATATAAAATAAAAAACATTTCATTAAATTGAATAAATATTGCAATAATAGATTTCATCAAAAATGGTTTCTGTTGTTTCTTTTATGAAAAAATAATTATTTATTTCCACTGATTTCATTTCATTTAATGTCCTCTTCCAAAATATTTTTTGGGGAACGATTTAAATAATTATAGAGAATTTGATAAATTAATAATTTAAATATTTAATTTAGTTAACTTTTTATGAAAATTAAAATTGATTAAATATTAATTAAATCATGTATTTATAACTGAAAATTGAATAAATTGTTCTTGATTTAATATTTAGTTTTTTAGAACTAAGCTGGTCTTTTTTTTTAATTTTCTAATGAAGTTTTGATTTCTCTAATTAATTCTTTCATTATTCCATATAATTTTTGGAATATATTTTATCAAAGAGATTATCATTTTGGAATAAGTTTTCAAATTTTCAAATTCAAAATTTTGAATTAATAATTATTTAATTAAATTTTGGATTATTTTAATGTTTTTTGAATCATTTAAATATTTCATTCATATTTAGTTATTTTAATTAAAATTTACATTGTTGAAATTTTTTATTTGAAAATAGTGTTATTTTTAGGAAATTGTCTTTTGTATGTGAATATTTTATTTCCACTAAATTTTTAATTATTGTTTAATGTTAGGTCCAATTAAGAAAATAATAAAAATATAAAGATGAGACCATGGGGAATGGCTATGTGGTCATTTTAATGACCATGTGATCATATTTAAGTGAATGTGAAGACTACCGTAAGAATCAATTAAAATTATGATGTAGGAAAATAGTAGTTGTTGCTTTAACAAATAGTGAGTCTATACCCATTTACCTACTGTGCCTCAATCAACTAACATTTAGTGAGACTGAAATACCCTATGTACAATGCATCTAAATAAATAACTATGAAGATTAAAATCAAATCGATATGAAGATAAGAATAAAATGGCTATGATAAAAATTAATTGTATGTTCTTTCATTCATCCTACCAAGAATCTCATCTTCGACCAACTGTGAAATTTTATCACAAAATCCTCAAATCGTCACGCTTTGCTACCATCAATGCACGACACATCATACTCACTGGTCCATGATAGAAAACTATGAGCCCCATCAAATGAAGGCCCATATATGGAATAAATGAGTTTGATGATCAAAAGCAGATCCACCCCCATGTTAAGATCCCTAGAAACTACATATGAAGTGATTCTAAGGCCACTAAACTCTAAATCAACTAATTCTGAACCTCTCTAACTTCAATTTTTATGGACCTTCTTGTGAATGATTTAGTTTCAAACATGATCCACTAGTCTAATCCCCCTTTTATGATTCAATGATTTGAATCCACGATCCACCATATAATAAATTCATCCAACTAATGTATCCTAGATGAATCTAACTAAATCCTATGCATGTTCAAAAAAGACACCACCCCATAGGATTATTCATCACCATGGAGATGAAATGTAAGATACCCCTAGCCGCTAACCCCTATCCACCCCAAGGAGAAGACTAACCTACAAAAGAGAAGAAAACAAGAAGAAAAAAATTTATAAAATTTATTAAAATATAAACATATCATTATAAAATAATAACATTAAGTATATATATATATCAATTATATTAATAATAATATAATAATAAGTTATATATATATATATATATATATATAATAAATTCTCAGATGTCATCCAGTGACATCCGAGCCCCAAATGAGTTTGGGAGCATTTTCTCTGAACAGCAAAGGGCCAAGGTGAGTTGAGTACTAATAAATTATGTACAGACTGGATGACCTAAAATTTTAACTGGGGAAATAATTTCCCAATTTGGAGATAATTTCATCAGTAGGTACATGATATTTTTTTCACAGTTGAATCAGGTTAAATTGATTGCAAAAAAAGAGATCCCGAGAACTAGATATTTGATCTCCTTCAATCAGTAATAACAACCCTTTAATATTCAATATGGATAATATATGTGTGTGGGATTGTTTTTTATTAATGGTTCCTAGATTTTAATAATTTTACAATTCTGTTAGATTGGAAAGTGTCCTTATCACAATTGTAGAGGAAAATTCAATGTTAATGTTACATGTGGAGGTATGGAAAATCATCTGGGAGTAGTCAAATGAGATGTTATAGGAGAATTTGTTGAATAATAAGATATTAGAAATCATAAAGAGTATGTAACACCCTAATATTTCATAGTACGTTATTTCTTCAAAGTAATTCAATATCTTGCACTCCACGCAACATCGAGTTCAAGCATATAACAACATACCAAACTTGTAGTTCAAATGCAGTTATGAATATTATTAAAAGAATTTTTTAATTTTACATAGCACATATAATTTTAGAATCCATATTATGAGATTCATAGAGATAATGTAAGAAAAAATTCTTTTTTTAGATAAAAGAAGTAATTTCCAAAAAATGAAATTTTACTACCTTTTAATGGAAAACCCTTTTCAATTCCAATATTTTAAACTTTTATATATTCAATTTTACAAAATAAACCTCTTCTTTATAATCGGGACATTAGAATTTAGTTTCAATAAATTTTGGGTGTCTTTCTGATAGCTTTTATATTTGGGTGAATAGTGAAAAATACTATATTTTAACTGAAAACTACTTTTTTAATAAAAATAATTTATAGTGTTAGGTTATACATTTAAATGGTTTGGAAATATAAATATATTATATTTTTACCATTTAATCCAATGCTGGTCATTTTATGTAATTTCAATTGAAATTGGACGTAAACAAGTGTCAATCGTTTGATAGTTATTATTTCGTAAAAATACATTTTTTGGTTTTAACAATGAGAATTAATTTTATATTAAATAATGAAACTTTTATGTTTTGAAATTGGTATAATCGAAATCATTTTTTAATTTTTAATATCAAAATTAACTTATGGTCAATATTTGGCATTTTTCTGAAAACATTCAATTTTTGATGAATATTGAAAAACACTAAGTTATTTTTTAAAACACACCTTTTATTTAAATAATTAAACCTTTTATATAATTTTATTTTAAGTAATAATATATTAATAATAAAAATATTAGTTCAATGTAATTCATTGGAATCATTTTTATAATAAAATTAGTTATATAAGATTTTATTGAACTACTTACCGGCTTTTACCCACCTTCTAGTAGCATTAAAAAATTTACCTAAAATGTAATGTTACCACTTATATGAGTTTAATTTTAAAACCCGAGAGACACAGTAAACCTCGATAAGTAAATTTTTTTTCAATAAGATGAAAATAATATTTGGAGAATAGTAATTATTGACTTCTATTTACCACAGTTAAATGTAAATAGGGTAATTAAGGGTAAAATTGATATTATAATTACCTCTAAACATGTCCTAATTCTATTATATAAGTGCAATTTGAACAAAAACAACCTTTGTAATAAAATATGACCCTTTAGGTCCACATGGATTAGATTAGGACAATTATTGTTATTTAATTTAAAGATGACTTAAAAGTGATTAATTCATGTTTTCATAACTAAATCATTTTAATATTGGGTTATAAATAAGATAAATTAGACTATAAATATTCATTAGAAAGATTGAAAGATTTAATACATAATTTTAATTTATTTATAATTTTTAGACATAAATAAACTAATTAATTTATGACATAATGATGATGCAGTAATTACCTTATTATTGAATGATTAAAATAATGGATATTATAAATATAAAAATAAATGTAATTTGAGTCTATTGATGAATTAAACTAATTTTATAGGTTAATATGACATGATAGGGTTTTTTAGATAAATTTATTTCGAAATGATTACATTTTTCTGACTTTCACAAAAACAAAATGCCAAATATTTTCAGAATTGACATAAATTATTTTTTAAAAAAATATAATATTATTGGATGATATAATATTCCTAAAAATATATGGTTCAGAAAAAGGGATTGAATATTAATATATATGTCATTAATTAACCACTTTAGGTTCTTTTGGATGTTTATAGTACGTTTATTAACCGTATACTGTAAGAATACAATAATACATGGTTAAATTAAATCATTTAACATAGAGTTATATCAAAAAGAAAAGGATAAAATGGTAACCTAAACATCTCTAAAACCTATTGGTTGAGAGGATTTCTACCCATCCCCACTATGTCGTTGAAATAAATTAATTTAGAGCCATTATAAACTGAATATTATTTTATTATAATGTAATATTTCAATATTTTCCTAGGGTGCCCCTCACCCCTCTTATAAAAGGACACTCCCCCTTCTCACAAATTCACACCTTCAAAGCTAATTGGATATGCTAAACTCTGCCAAAATATCCTCTCAACCGTCTTCCCTTCATCCTAGAGGCCTTATATTAGTCAGAAATCCAACCTAAGGAGCCCTTTTGATAAAATAAAAAGGAAGAACCCGAAGAAGAGGTAAATATTTCATCACCACTTCCAAGTTCTTTTCTTTTTTCCACTTCTTCATTCCTTGTTGTTTATTTTGTAAAATAATAAATACACTATCTTCTATATTCTGTGATGTTATTAAAAATATGGTTCAACCATATTCATTATTCTATCTATCCTTTCAATTACATGTCGCCATACGTGTGTACGTACGACTTACCGTGTCCACGTCATGGTGTAGTTGTTATTCAATACATTATTATTTTGATATGTATAATAATGATGTATAATTGATGTAAATAATAAATATAACATTATAACGATTCTGTATATATGATATACCATTCAATTATATATGATTTCAATATCAAAAGAATGATATTGTCACTCATGCGTATGTACGGATTAACATATCCACAAACATGATGAGATTCTTTCACAATCGTAACCATTCAAGAATAATTTTAATTTGATGATTAAAAATAATGTTTAAAGACTTTATAAGATCCATGATATGAATTGGAAAAATTCCATCCATAACAAACATGACTCACCTAACAAATAATAAAAAACAATAATGAATTAGTTAACATGAGAAACGACGATAATACTAAAATACCATTAACAAAGCATTATTAGAAGATCATATATGATATCATAATTTTGTATATGATTTTTTTTATAATTCAATAACAACTATTTAACTATTATATAAGAGGTTAACATACCCTCAGCTGTGGAAAAGTAAAAATGTAAGGGTAATTTCTAAAATCTCATCATTATCCGAGGTTGTTTATCCTTAATTATGTACTGGGACCTCTTTATCATCAATATCTATATTTCTTAAAAATGTATTTCAAAACATTTTTACTATGGGTTATATTATATTATACCCTATTATTACTTTTTATAAAATTGTTTGAAATGAATAATTCTGTTGTTTTCTAAACAAGGTACTTTACAACCTTTATGACAAAGTTATGAAATGAATGTTTTTTATCTTATACGAAAGGTACAGCTATTCTCTGTCATTATAACATCGCTGAAGATTCCCATAAATTCATGTGAGAATGTTTTCATAATAAATTTTTTTAATAATTTTTTTACTCCTAAATGATTAAATAATATAAAGAGATATTTATCTCAAATAGTTTTGATTTCATCTATGTTATCATCCTTTGATAAATTTTACACTTTTTTATGTTGATTTATTATAATACTAATCTTACATATTTTATTTAATGTTTTGTGATATATTTTATTGTGGATGATTTATTATTATGACATTCATGTTTTATGGTTAATGTATTTACATTTCGTATGCTTTTATTAATACGAATTTTTATGTTATATTTCAACCTTTTCATAAGATGAATGTATTGGACTAGTATGTTTTGGGTTGGGGACCAGTAGAAGTAAGCTCCCCGGGTTGGGGTCTGGTTACAACAGACCATCCGGGATGGGGTTCGGTTACAGTGGCTCTCTAGGTTGGAGTCTGGTTACAGAGTCTCTCCAGGTTGGAGTCCGTTTACATAGGATCTTTGGGTTGGGGTCCGGTTATAGTTACCCCTGGGTCTTGGAACAAGGCCTTGACACAGAAATTAATGTCTGGTACATTACATTCTCTCATTATGAAATTAGATATTAAATGAGATTATTATAAATGTATAACATTCATGTACATGTTTATATGGGATTGTGTGATTTAATTTTTCCATATTATGTTCATGTTTTTGTTTAAAATGCTATTGTTTTTATTACACATCTTGCCTTACAAGTTTATAGCTTCCGCTAAATTATTTACCCTTACTGAGAATCTGATCTCTCCCCTTACTTATGTTTTATTTTCCTAAGATCCCAATATGTGTTTTATGTTTGAGATGGAGGGTAAAGCTATGATAAAAATGGAATTCTCAAAAAAAATTAATTTTTTAGTGTTTAATGATAAAAATATTAATGTAACGTTCATATATGTAATTTATTTTCCAGGACTCCTAAAATGGATGGTCTTTTTGGATTTGATTCCTTGTAATAATTCCAATGTATTAAAATAATGCACCAACTCTGTGAATCTACGGTCGGGGCGTTATAGTTGTGTTGTATTCACCTGTTTTGATTGTACCAAATCATGTTTAATATTGATCATAATTTATTAAGTCATCTGATAATCCTTTTTAATCTGTATTTATATTATTTATCCTGAACAATCTATATATTTTTTGTCTCATGACTTTATGGCATCATCTTACAGTTTACATTTCCCTATGTAAATGTTCACAGTTAAAGGCTACTGGTAAGAGCCTTCAGTTCAGGGTCACCATTAGAGGTCACTATTGCTAAAAGTAATTATCATGATAAAGGTCATCATTGAAGATCTCTAGTTACTGTTAGAATCTGTATGTCAAAGGTCATTGTTACAAGTCTACTGTTGGAGTACATACCAAATAATACAGACAAAGAGTCACTGTTACTGGTCACTGTTGTGACAAGGTCACTGTTATCAAGGCATCTCTTAGAAGTCTACGATCAGAATCACTATTAAAGGTCTACTGTTATATGGTTCTCAGTCCAAGTGTACCATTCGAAAAGTCTACCGTTAGTGGAAGTCTACTGCTAGACAATGCCACCATTTGTGAAGTTAATTGTTGAGACATTGTACCGCTGGAATGGTCTACTATTGAGTCTACCAATGAATTCTACTATTGAGGAGCTTACTGTTGAAGTCCACCTCTTAACAAAAATCTACTACCATTCTAATGATAACCTATTATTTACTTTAATAATATTCTTAATATTATCATAATGTTCATTTTTGGACAATTTAATCCAGCTGACATTATTTAATGACATTTGTAGGCACCTCAGGAAACCGTACGAGGTACGGGGAAGACCACACATGGGTGGATCATTCCTCTTGTCGGCCCCTGCTGAATTAAATAAGGGAAACCTGAGCTAGAAAATGTATATATATATATATATACCCAAATAAAAGGTGAATACATATATATACATACATATAGAGATATACGGGAGTATTCATCATGATATTAAGGTACACACATATGAGAGACACATACAAAACCTTTTATACAATGTAAGAAGAAGAACACTCAAGCACTCATTATGAAGATACCAGAGCGTCACAATGATCTATTGGAAGAACATATTCAAGGATGTGGTGTTGTGCTACAAAGAGATTCTGATCCAAGAAGCTGATCATCTTTACACCTGGATGTCAGAACCTAGATGATGTGACACACTGTTTTAGAGGAAACTGGCAGAGAATGACCATAACTTCATTTCCTTCATTCCAAGGAGTCCATAGCTGATTTTCCAATACATAGGGAATTCTAAACTCTTTCCTAACATATTTATCTCTACTGTGTTTAGTATTTTACATTTTTGAGCAGTGTGTCTCTTTTACACACATAACCTCTTGTGCTTGAACTGAGGGATCCTGAAAATCCTCATACCTAACTCTCTCTTCTATTGTTTCCCACCATAACTATGGAAGAAGCCTAATGTTTCTTGGGTGTTTGTTTTCCCATGTAAAATTGTGGTAGAGGTTGAAAAACCAGAACTTTTTGGGAAAACAAATGTACTTCCTGATATAGGTTGTGTATCATGTTTTTATATAAACTGATTGGTGGAAGTTGATCACCAAGTGGAGGGGATTATGTCTTGACTTACGACTAACCCTCTTGTTTGAATTGTTGTGATTATCTTTCAAGCACTCTATTTTTCATTTATCCTTTGCTTATGTTTTCAATGACAAAAATATGTTTTTATAATCACTCTGATAGTTAGTTTTGGATAGTGTATATATGTGATTAATTTTGTAAACATTTATCAAAAGTTGAATTGTTTTTCATAGTAATTTACCTGAGGATTAATCAACCCATGAGAAACCTAGTGAATAATAAATCATTTATATCTCTACTACCTTAATTAACTGGGATGTATTAATTTGGGGGATTTTTATTCCAATATTTTTAACAGAAATTTGAACTGGAACTAAATTCACCCCCCCTATTGAGTATCCACTCCAACCAACATTTGGTTTCAAAGGGGTTCTTTATTCATACCATCAAACCATTTTTTCAAGACTTTCAATATCTTTTCTACTGTGATTTTAGTTTCACCTCAATGATTTTAAAATTTCTGTTATATCTAAATTTTTAGTTCATTAAACTTTTAGTTTTCTATGGATAATAGAGTTGAGGGTGCAGCTACTAACATACCACCTTCTATTAAGGAAAATAATTATGGTCAATGGGAAATTGAAAATGAAAATGTATCTGGAAAGACTAGGTCGTAAAATCTGGGACACAATTGAAGAACAAAATGCATAACCTACTTCTTCTAGGGATACATGGTCTCAATTGACGAAAGCTACTTATAATAATAATTGTAATGAAATTAATACCATGTATTGTGCTTTAGGTGATGAGGAATTAAATAGAATATCTACCTGTAAGAGTACTTATGAATTTTGGGATATTATAGATATTTCTCTTGAAGGAACAACCAATGTTAACGAAATGAGATTGAATACCTATACAATTAAATATGATAATTTTAAGATGAATCCTGAGGAACCTATCTCTGAAATGTATTTCATGTTCAATGAAATAGTTAACACCATGAGTCTGTTTGGGAAACCAGTGGACAGAAAAGACAAAACCATGAGGCTACTTAGATGCCTACCTAACAGATGGAGAGGCACTTCTGTATCAATCCGAGAATCATGTGACATCAGCAAGATACCAATAAAGGAGATAATTGGAAAGATAATGATGTATGAAGAAGATCATATGGTGAATAAAGAAATAGAAGAAGAACCAAGGAAGATGTCAGTAGCATTCAAGACTGCTGCTTCAATGAGAAAAGACAAATAAAAATTTCAAGTACCTATAGATAGTTTTACAAGTGAAGAGTAAAATTCAAACAGTGATGATGAGATGGCACAACTTTCCAAAAGATTCAAAAGGTTATACTGATAAAAGAAATTCTCTATGATGTAAAACTTCAAAGGAAAGTATGATCATAAAGGACAATGGAAGAAATACAGGAAGTGGAATGATAATACAAGTGAAATAGTATGTTATGAATGTAAATGAAATGTTCATGTGAATGCAGATTGCCCCAAGCTGAAATTTAAGTGAAAATATGAGGATGAGGGAAAAGGTTACAAAAAGGCTATGAATGCTACATGGAGTGCCTTAGAAGATTTCTAATGTGAATCTGAAGTCTTTGACAGTGAACAACGCAAAGATTCTAACTTATGTGTCATGATCAAAACATCTGAGGTAACACTTAATTCCCCTGTGCTTAATACTTATTATTCTGGGAATAAATGTGACTCTCATAATGATAATGATATGACAAAAGATGAGTTTTTTGAATATAGTGATATGCTTGAGGATACTTTAATGAAATTAAGGAAAAATATATGTCATTGAAAATACAACATTCCTTAAATGCAAATTACAAGTCAAATCTGGATATTGAAAAAGAGAAATTTTCCAAGATGCTAAAATAAAATACGAAGTTAAAATTGTCTAATGAGAAATTAAGAAAGGATATTGAGAAGTTCACTTCTGTTAGGGATACCATGACACAGTTTCTAGGAAAACATATTTCTCCAAAATATACAACTATGCTAGGATATCAACCCGGCAGAGAAAATTTAGTAAAACCAATTTTTTTTCAAAATGAAGATAGCTAACTGCTAGTTCTAGTTCTGGACCATCATTTTTGAAAAAATTCTATAAAGTACCAAACCAATTATTTTGGTATCAAAATATGTTTTCAAATTTTATGAATCCTATAAAGAAAATTTGGGTTCCCATTGTTTTACTTGATAACCTCTCTGGACCCATGAAAATCTGTGTACCAAAATTACCCCATGTTTAATATGTTTTGTAGGGATGTTTCTAAAAAGATCCAATAAAACCTTATGGTACTTGGATAGTGGATGTTCAAGACATATGACAGGAGACTACTCTTTCTTCCAATTCTTAATTAAAGTTGATGGTGGTAATGTCACTTTAGGTGAAAAAACATAGTGAAAAATCATCGGCTTAGACCAAATTGGTAACCATGATACAATATTAATTTCTAAAGTACTTTTTCTTGATGGACTATAGAAAAATTTACTTAAAATCTCATAGTTATGTGATGATGGTTTTAATGTTAAATCTTAGAATGATGCATGCAATGTTTTCAATTCTAAAAATGATTTAGTTTTCACTACATATAGAAATGAAAATTTATATGTTGTTGAACTAAATTCTTTATCCATGAAAAATGTTTCTGGCTTAAATAATTTTCATAAAGAATCATGCATGTGGAACAGATGGTTAGGATACTACAATGTGAACTCACTTAGTAAGATATAAAATAAAGGTTTAGTTATAGACTTACCTAAATTAGAATTCCCACTTGAAAAAGTGTGTAATCCATGTCAAAAGGGAAAACAAAAAAATGTTTCATTCAAACCAATGAAAGAAGTTTCAACTTCTCAACCACTTGAGTTGGTTCACATAGATTTGTTTGGAACATCAAGAGTTTCAGGTTTAAATATGATGAACTGTGTTTATGTCCTTGTAGATGAATTTTTTATGTATACTTGGGTATAATTTCTAGCTCACAAAAGTGAATCTTGTACCTATTTTATCAAGTATTGCATGTTTGTAGAAAATCATAGTGGATATAGAATCAATACCATGAGAAGTGATCATGGTCGTGAGTTTGAAATTCATGAGTTTGTATCTTTTTTCTCACATAATGGCTATAGTCACAATTTCTCTGCTCCTAGAACACCTCAACAAAATTGAGTTGTCGAGAGAAGAAATAGGACCCTTCAAAAAAAATTTATAAAAAATCTCAATGAATATGATTTACCAGTCCATTTCATGGATGAAGCTATAAGTACGGGTTGTTATATCATCAATAGAGTTTTGATCAAAACTGTTCTTAATAAGACCCCATATGACCTTTGGTACAATGTGAAGCTTATGGTTAATTACTTTCAAGTTTTTGGTTGCAAATTCATTATCCATAATACTAATGATAATATTGAAAAAAATTCTCCCAAAATTGATGATTGAATTTTCCTATGTTACTCTATCTCAAGTAAAGCCTATAGAGTTTTCAATAAGAAAAAAAAATGTAGAAGAATCAGTTCATGTCAAAATTGATGAGACTGATCCATAAGAGCCTAATACCTCTCTTCAACATCTTGAGGAAGATATGTCAATTCTGGACCTTGTTGATAATCATTGTGAATCCCCTGTAAAAGTGTCATGTTTTGGGAATATTCCAAAATCTTCATGAGTTGAGTCTGAACCAACAGACAACCATGGGGAATGTAGTTCAACCCTTCCTATGGGCATTAGGACTCTTAAGAATCATCATCTATATGCTGTTGTAGGTGATTTAAATAGAGTAACTCAATAAAGAGCTTCCCTAAGAAACCATGTTGAACATAAGGCTTTTCATTCGCATCTTGATCCAAAAAATATTAATGATATTTTCAATGATGAATTTTGGGTAATTTCAATGCAAGAAGAATTAAATCAGTTCGAAAGATCAAAATTCTAGGAATTATTGGTTAGACGATGAGACACTTTAATAATAGTCACAAAATGGGTATTTAGAAAGAAAGTTGATGAGTCTGGAAATATAGTTATAAATAAGTCTAGTTTACTTGCACAAGGTTATAGTCAATAGGAAAGAATAAACTATGAAGAGATCTTTTCACATGTAGCTAGATTATAAGCCATTAGAATACTACATTCATATGTAGCTTATCTGAACTTTAAACATTATCAAATGGATGTTAAAAGTTCTTTTTCAAATGGGTATATTGTTGAGGATGTGTGTAGAGACCCCAAAACATAGGGTTCCTCATGAGAAATGATATACTTATCATTACATCATTACAAAATAAATATCATGTCCCATGACTACAGAAGATCGTGAGGCTCAGGATTCTGGGTAACCAGCTGCTCTGATTAACTTCATCAGTACATACCATGCCTGATAAATTTTAAACAAAACTTAGGGTGAGCAAAAATTCCCAGTAAGGGGTTTGAAACCATTTTTAGAAAACCATTTCCCAAAGAAGTTATTTTGAAGAGAATAAAACACTTTTCTAAAACAAAACATTATCTTTTCTTAAAACATGAGATTCATTTTTCTTTGAAAATCACTTGCACAAAGAAGCACATACTTGAAATGAGCTTTAATATAAACTTGATCAGAGTGCGCAATATAAGAAGAATAAATAATGCATAATGTTAAAAACAAAGTTACTTTAATTCTAAAATAATTCTATGACTAAGCAGGGAAGACATGCATATCATGATTCATGAGTAAAATGAAGATCATCTAACAGTTTACCATATGAAAACAGTTCTTGTTGCATAAAGTACATTTTCATGATCTTGGGAGCTTTCAACTAGGGGTTTTCGTGTTATTTGAACTAACCCCTGGTTAACCATTATCATTGCATGCAGAGGGGATGCATAATACTGGATGCTGTCAAGACCTCACATCATGACCTTAAAACATAACATTAGCATGAGACAAGGATATTTTCCAAGACTGTTGCACAAGATAGCACGAGCCAAGGATATTCGCCACGACCGTTGCACATAACGTCTCATGAGACTCTTGCTTTACCCAATGCATTGGAGCGCTGTTTAATTCCGGGCGCACCCGTCTATAAACATTTAAGTCCTATACATCCCTCACATATCTTGACATGGTCATTCATTCATAGGGTTTCATACATTCTTAATCAACCCCCTTTTTACTTATATAATCATAACATGAAGATAGATCAATCATAAATAATCTGAGACATGCATGTTAAAATACTTAATATTCTATAACATCATAACACCCAAATTAAATATGGGAATTCATAACTTATACACATGCTGATAAATGGGAATTGTGAGTGATTAATCAAAACTATGTGAATATTCATGCAGCTAGGGATACAATGAGTGTAATTAGGTCCACCTTGTGGAAATCAGGCATATATATGAACATATATATATAATTGTGTAAAACTCATTTTGCACTTTAAATATCATGACCATTCCTTTGAAAAAGTTTGCAACATCAAAAAAAGAACTTGAATTTGAGGATGACAAATTGTTACAAGGTTATATACCTATATATATATGTATAAATTTAGGTGCATATACACATGTGCATGGGTTTACCAAATTATACCATACTCAATAATTTTCTTCACATGTTATACATTAAAAAAATATGATGCTTGGTAAAACTGAGTGAAGTTCTTTACACATATAAAAAAAATGGATGTGTACATAGTTTTACAAAACCCTTATTGGCATAAAATCATTCTTCGCATACAACATGGTCAACCAAAAAATATGTATATATATAAATACATATATAAATATGTAAACTTTTATGAAATTCAACCTACAAACAAAATCATGAATTTTCAAGAACGTTGATAATTGAAAATCCTCAATTGGAGGAATTATTTTGATGTCAAAATGAACCTCAAATATATATTTATCTATATTTAGACATTCTTGACATCATTAAAAAAAATATTTATGGGAAAAATAATTTTATCAAACATCCTTCTATACCAAAATAAAAATTAGAACATAAGGAAAAATACACTTCCACTACATAATATGAATTTTTTTTTGAACGTAACTAAGAAGACGCATGCATATATTGTTATCTATATTTGTGATACTGTATATACGTGTTTCAAAAAGGGTTTTATCATGAACAATCATAACGTGTTACCCTCACTAGAGTGTGGATATGCATATATATATAACATGTACACAAAACTGTATACATATATATATTTACAGATTATATACATAAGTATATACAGGGGGGTTTCATAAGTTAGATAAAAAAAGAAAAGACCCAAGCCTTTAAAAGTTTTGTTAACTTGTTTGAAAATATCTGCATATGTATTAAATATATATATATACAAAACCTGTATACAATTTTACATATATAAAAACGGTTTTGTAAGGAAGAGGAGAGAAAAGTAATCACAAGGAAAAAGACCCTTTCCGGTACGGGGAGGAGGAGATGGGAGCAAGAGGCGAGGGAAAACTGGGTTTAAAAACCAGAAAACATATATATATATATATACAAACTGAAGCTTGAGTAAACTAAAAAAACAGTACTCGACCCTTACCTAAATGATGAGGAGGAGGAGAGTTGGCAGAGCAACGATGAGGTCTCAGAGGTCGAAGAGATCGTGAGATCTCGGATGCCAACGTTCAGCTTCGGTGCAGCTTGGAGTTTAAAAAAAGGAAGAAAAGACTCAGCAACTGGGGAGATGTTGAGGGAACCAAGGCCGGTAATTAAGAGGGCGGCGCTGATTTTTTGGAAGAAGAAGAGAGGGGATGCCCGTTGATGGCTCGGGCGGAGGAAAAGAGGCTCCCTAACTCTACTGGTCCGACGACACCAGGATGAAGAAGGAGTCGCGGGCGTGAGGTAGGAGAGAAACACAAAACAAAAAGGATGGCCAGGATTAGACACGGGTTGATCAGACGACCCAGACACGACGCGGTATTAAAAAGAAATGGATGGCCGCGATTAAAACAGGCTAGATCAGACGGCCATATGCAGTGCGGTGATTTAAAAAAGAAACGCGACATCGATTTTTTTATGTTTTTATCGTTATACTATTATCTTTATTTTATTATCTTATTAAACAAAATATAAAAGAAAAGATTTATTAATCTATTATTATTATGTTAGGATTAGTCAAAATTATTAATACCCACATATGTTAAACTATTAAACCCTTATTTAAGACAAAGGATGGATTTAATTAATATTTTGACAAGAAGATTTTAAAATAAAAAGGAAAAATCCTAATTTAAAATATATAAATAAACATTTATAAATTTTACATATATAAAAAAATGAACTCAAGTATAAAAAAAATACATACTTATGATTTAATAAATCATAAACTAAAAATATCATTCGGATTATTTTGAAACAAAAAGAAAAAGTGTTTAATATTAATAAGTTGATCTCTAAATACGTAGAATGTCAAAATTAAAGCAAAAAAATTATTACATTTTAAAAAGAACATAAATGTGTAATTTTATTTATATATTATTATTTTTTTCTAAATTATATAAAGAAAATCAAAAATTAATTTTATAAATGGTTAAATATACGTCAATAACAATTTTATGAGAAGCTAACCGTAAGTATAATTTATAATCATGTACATATATACACATATATTTTTTTTTGAAAGAGTACGAAACCCACATAATCTTTCATTCGTTGGAATAATGTAAACCTCTAAATAATATCGTATAATTATAAATTATAAAAGTAATAGTTTTATTGATAATTTTATAACAATTTAACTTTAATCAAATTTTATGATAATAAACAAAAACCATATATATATATACATATAACAATTACAACTATATATATAAAAATATATATAACTTATCAATTATTTCAAAACTATATTTAATAAGTCTTAACACATCGGAAAAAAACTGAATTAAACTTTATCTGGATAACGGTCAAAAAACAAAACATTGGATACTTTGGGAAAACAACAGTTGAAAACAAATGGTCGTTTGAGGTCCAATTGTCTGATTGGGGAGCTTATAAAAAAGGGTCTGGTCTCGGGGTGTCCCTTACCCCAGGTGACTGAAGGAGAAGCAGAGATGGTTCGTGTGATCCCCTTGGTGCTGAGCACAGTCGCGGTGGCTTCAGCAATCATTATGTTCCTTATGATAGATTCTCGAAACCCCTACCGCATTCTTGGGCTCTTAGTAGTTTTAAGCAGTATACCCATTATTGTAATCGGGTTCTTTGTTGGGATATTTGGTTAGTGATCTTTTCTTGTAACCCAAAAATTGTAAGACCCTTCGCTGTTGAGTTCAAAAAAAATAAAAGTTAAGTGTTTTTTTATATATTTTACATTCTGATTGTTTTAAAGAGAGAACATAATTAGCACAAAACGCCCAATTTTCATTTAAGAGGTTTGAAAACTTCGGGGTGTTACATTATCTCCCCCTTCAACGAATTGTGTCCCCGCAATTCTATCATAAAAAAAGAAACTGAAACCCCAAACGTAAAACTCTACCGAAACAGCGGGTCTGGCTCGGTTAACGGGACACTAAAGTTGGCACACAGCTCTTCAGTTTCCCTAGTCCATATGCACCTCGAACAGTGCTCCTTGAACTCCTGGTTGTGTGTACTGCACACGGGCTTCCAAAGGGAGGCTCGTGCGATGCAATGCTCAGATACGTCCAAGTAGATAAACTCATTGATGACTCTTCTGGCCATATCCTTCTCGAGGTAGTCGAGAGAGATGATGCAGTTGAGGAGACTGATGTTCAATACTTGGAACATATAAGCTGCACTGAGATGTCCATCCTGGGCGGCCACGAGGAAACACGCTCTGGCAGAAAAGTTCTGTGCCAGAGTGAAACTTTGGAATAGGCCCTCAAAGTACATTCCCCTTCGCCTATAGTAGGGGAGTTGAGCAGCAGCGATGAGCTGAAAGACGCAATTATTCTCTTGACATAGCCGAAGAATCTCTAGACCGTTTGCTAAATTGAGCAAACGCTGGCAGGACCCTCGTAGGTGGAGAAATGATGGGTAATCCACCATGCATGCCTTGATCAAGATGACATCTACTAGCTCATCGGGTAGGGATGAGAAGTTCGTTTGTCCAGCCATCTGAAAACAAACATCGAGGGGAAACTCTTAACAACATAGATACGGTGAAGACATTAAAATAAGCAAGAAACATCCATTTATGAAAATGTTTACAAAGCAAAGTTTGAGTTCACAAGACGTACGCCACAAAGTGTGGCAAAACTTCCTAACTCTTCAAACCACACACAATATGAACATACAGGACTAAACTCATGGGAACATTTATAACGCCTCCTGAGTTTAGCGTGAGGGGTGTGGAGTTGGGAAACATCGGTGTACACTGCTTGCCTAAGAGACACATGGGTGGACTCATTTTCCAATGCTCCAAAGTCCATTAACTGGCCCCAGAAGCCGTAGTGTAGGACCTGGCATAGATAAGCCACTCGGAGGACTTCGGCAACAGCAGCTTCTTGAAAAGGGTTATCTAGCATTGTGCCAAATTCCTCGCCAGTTGTAAACACTCGGAAGAGTCCTTCATGGTACCTTCCCCGACGTGCATATGAGGGAAACTGGGTCATCATCATTAGGAGATAATCCATCCCCATTCCCCGGTGGAGACTAAGCACCCTAGATGAGTTTGACATATCGTACAAGTGCATACACGTCATGCGAATTTGGGAATAATTCAGGAAGTTTTCACGGCTAGCTAGAGATATAATGTTCTCTAAAGCCTCAGTGGGGAGTGGCAAAAGGTCGGTAGGTACATCAGCCATCTGAAAGTTATAACATTTTTACTTAGTTAGTCTTAGCAATATATTTATATCACCTGGTTTTCCAGAGTTTCCTGAACCTATCCTCTGATACCAACTGTAGAGACCCCAAAAACTAGGGTGCCTCATGAGACATGATATACTTATCATTACATCATTACAAAATAAATATCATGTTCATGAATACAGAAGATCGCGAGGCTCAGGATTCTGGGTAACCAGATGCTCTGATTAACATCATCAGTACATACCATGCCTGAAAATTTTTAAACAAAACGTATGGTGAGAAAAAATGCTCAGTAAGGGTTTTAAAACATTTTTAGAAAACCCTTTCTCAAAAAAGTTCTTTCGAAGAGAATAAAACACTTTGCTAAAACAAAACATTATCTTTTCTTAAAACATGAGATTCATTTTTCTTTGAAAACCACTTGCACAGAGAAGCACATACTTGAAATGAGCTTTAATATAAACATGATAAAAGTGCGCAATATAAGAAGAATAAATAATGCATAATGTTAAACACAAAGTTACTTTACTTCTAAAATAATTCTATGAATAAGAAGGGAAGACATGCATATCATGATTCATGAGTAAAATGCAGATCATATAACAGTTTACCATATGAAAACAGTTCTTGTTGCATAAAGTACATTTTCATGATCTTGGGAGCTTTCAACTAGGGGTTGTCCTGTTAGTTGAACTAACCCCTGGTTAACCTTTATCATTACATGCAGAGGGGATGCATAATACTGGACGTTGTCAAGACCTCGCGTCATGACCTTAAAACATAACTTTAGCATGAGCCAAGACTATTTTCCAAGACCGTTGCACATGATAGCACGAGCCAAGGCTATTCGCCAAGACCATTGCACATAACGTCTCATGAGACTCTGGATTTACCCAATGCATTGGAGCGCTGTATAATTTCGGGCGCACCCGTCCATAAACATTTAAGTCCTATACATCCCTCACATATCTTGACATGGTCATTCATTAATAGGGATTCATACATTCTTAATCAACCCCCTTTTTACTTATATAATCATAACTTGAAGACAGATCAATCATAAATAATCTGAGACATGCATGCTAAAATACTTAATATTCAATAACATCATAACACCCAAATTAAATATGGGCATTCATAACTTATACACATGCTGATAAATGGGAATTGTGGGTGATTAATCAAAACTGTTTGAATATTCATGCAGTTAGGGATACAATGAGTGTAATTAGGTCCACCTTGTGGAAATCAGGCATATATATGAACATATATATATAATTGTGTAAAACTCATTTTGCACTTTAAATATCATGACCATTCCTTTGAAAAAGTTTGCAACATCACAAAAAGAACGTGTATTTGAGGAAGACAAATTGTTACAAGGTTATATACCTATATATATATATGTATAAATTTATGTGTGTATACACATGTGCATGGGTTTACCAAATTATCCCATACTCATTAATTTTCTTCACCTGTTATACATTAAAAAAATATGATGCTTGGTAAAACTGAGTGAAGTTCATTACACATATAAAAAAATGGATGTGTAAATTGTTTTACAAAACCCTTATTGGCATAAATTCATTCTTCGCATACAACATGGTCAATCCAAAAATATGTATATATATATATAAATACATATATACATATGTAAAATTTTTTGAAATTCAAACTACAAACAAAAGCATGAATATTCCAGAACGTTGATAATTGAAAATCCTCAATTAGAGGAATTATTTTGATGTCAAACTGTACCTCAAATATATATTTATCTATATTTAGACATTCTTGACATCATTCAAAAAAATAATAATAATAATATTTAAGGGCAAAATAATTTTATCAAACATCCTGTTATACCAAAATAATAATTAGAACATAAGGAAAAATACACTTCCACTACATAATATGAATTTTTTTTAAACGTAACTAAGGAGACGCATGCATATATTGTTATCTATATTTGTGATACTGCATATACGTGTTGCAAAAACGGTTTTGTCACGAACAATCATAACGTGATACCCTCACTAGAGTGTGGATATGCATATATATATAACATGTACACAAAACTGTATACATATATATATTTACAGATTATATACATAAGTATATACAGGGGGGTTTCATAAGTTAGATAAAAAAATGATAAGACCCAAGCCTTTAAATGTTTTGTTAACATGTTTGAAAATATTTGCATATGTAATATATATATATATAAAACCTGTATACAATTTTACATATATACAAACGGTTTTGTAAGAAAGAAGAGAGAAATGTAATCACAGGGATGAAAACCCTTTCTGGTACGGGGAGGAGGAGATGTGGGCAAGAGGTGATGGAAAACTGGGTTTAAATACCAGAAAACATATATATATATATATACAAACCGAAGCTTGAGTAAACTAAAAAAACAGTACTCGACCCTTACCTAAACGATGAGGAGGAGGACAGTCGACGGAGCAGCGATGAGGTATCGGAGGTCGAATAGATCGTGAGAGCTCAGGTGCCAACATTCAGCTTCGGTGCAGCTTGGAGTTTTAAAAAAAGGAAGAAAAGACTCAGCAATTGGGGAGACGTTGAGGGAACCGATGCTGGTAATTAAGAGGGCGGTGCTGATTTTGTGGATGAAGAAGTGAGGGGATGACCGTTGATGGCTCGGGCGGAAGAAACGAGGATCCCTAACTCTACTGGTCCGACGACACCAGGAAGAAGAAGGATTCGTGGGCGCGAGGTAATAGAGAAACGCGAAACAAAACGGACGGCCAGGATTAGACACGGGTTGATCGGACGGCCCAAACACGACGCGGTATTAAAAAGTAATGGATGGCTGCGATTAAAACAGGCTAGATCAGACGGCCATATGTAGTGCGGTGATTTAAAAAAGAAACGCGACATCGATTTTTTTTATGTTTTCATCGTTATACTATTATCTTTATTTTATTATGTTATTAAACAAAATATAAAAGAAATGATTTATTAATCGATTATTATTATGGTAGGATTAGTCAAAATTATTAATACCCACATATGTTAAACTATTAAACCCTTATTTAAGACAAATGATGGATTTAATTAATATTTTGACTTGAATATTTTAAAATAAAATGGAAAAATCCTAATTTAAAACATATAAATACACATTTATAAATTTGATATATACAAAAAAAAAGAACTCAAGTATAAAAAAAATACATACTTATGATTTCATAAATCATAAACTAAAAATATCATTCGGATTATTTTGAAACAAAAAGAAAAATTGTTTAATATTAATAAGTTGATCTCTAAATACGTAGAATGTCAAAATTAAAGCAACAAAATTATTAGATTTTAATAAGAACATAAATGTGTATTTTTATTTATATATTATTATTATTTTCTAAATTATATAATGAAAATAAAAAATTAATTTTATAAATGGTTAAATATACGTCAATAACATTTTTATGAGATGCTAACCGTAAATATAATTTATAATCATGTACATATATACACATACATTTTTTTTGAAAGAGTACGAAACCCACATAATCTTTCATTCGTTGGCATAATGTAAACCTCTAAATAATTCTGTATAATTATAAATTATAAAAGTATTAGTTTTATTGATAATTTTATAACAATTTAACTTTAATCAAATTTTATGATAATAAACCAAAACCATATATATATATAACAATTACAACTATATATATAAAAATATATATATAACTTATCAATTATTTCAAAACTATATTTAAGAAGTCTTAACACATTGGAAAAAAACTGAATTAAACATTATCTGGATAACGGTCAAAAAACAAAACATTGGATACTTTGGGAAAACAACGGTCGAAAAAAATGGCCGTTTGAGATCCAACTGTCCGATTGGGGACCTTATAAAAAAGGGTCCGGTCTCGGGGAGTCCCTTACCACAGGTGACTGAAGGAGAAGCAGAGATGGTTTGTGTGATCCCCTTGGTGCTTAGCACGGTCGCGGCGGCTTCAGCAATCCTTATGTTCCTTATGATGGATGCTTGAAACCCCTACCACATTCTCAGGCTCTTAGTAGTTTTAAGCAGTCTACCCATTATTGTAATCAGATACTTAGTTGGGATATTTGGTTAGTGAGATTTTCTTGTAACCCGAAAATTGTAAGACCCTTCAGTGTTGAGTTCAAAAAAAATAAAAGTTACATGTTTTTTTTTATATTTTACATTATGATTATTTTAAAGAGAGAAATTCATTAGCAAAAAACGCCCATGTTTCATTTAAGAGGTTTGAAAACTTTGGGGTGTTATAATGTGTTTGTTGAACAACCACTAGGAATTAAAAATCCCCATTTTTCCAATCATGTTTTTAAACATTCTCTAGAATTATATAGTTTAATACAAGATCCAAGAGCATGGTATGATAGGCTCAGCTCTATTCTTATTTCAAAAAGGTTTACCGAATGGATAACTGATCCTACTCTTTTTATTAAAAGGATTTCCAAATATGTTTTAATAGTACAAATTTATGTAGATGATATTATTTTTTTCATCATCTAAAAATATGTTATGTATTCATTTTTAATAAATGATTCACAATGAATTTGAAATATGTATAATGGGAGAACTAAAAGTTTCCCTTGGAATTCAGATCTTTCAAAATAAAAATGGAATTTTATTGAATCAAATTAAATATGTTAAGTATCTTTTAAAAAAAATTCTTTGGATGGTAGTAAAGGGTGTGAGCCACCTACGAGTACCACATGTATATTGGATGCTGATTAAGCTAGATAACTAGTGGCTCATATAACGCCCTGACCCCAGTTAATCAGATTCGGTGCATTATTTTAATACATTGGCATGATTACAAGGAATCATGTCCCGAAGGACCGATCGGTTTAGTAGTCTTGGAAAATAGATTACATACATTAACATTAAATTAATATTTCAAACATAAAACATAGCATAAATAGTTCATTGAGAACGCCATTATTCCATTTAGAGAAACCCTGCATATCAATCCTAATACACATCTTGGAATCCTATGAAAAATAAAACATAGAAAGGGGTGAGATGAAACGCTCAGTAATAGTAAGCAATACTACGGAAAATGACATAAATATTAAGCATGATGAATAATTGAAACCACATGCCTATACTAATAATAAACATGAATACTATTATGGAAAGAATATGAGTTTAGAAGATAATTCCATAATAAAACATAATCATGGGTATTCTACTAGTCGAATAACCACGTGAACCATCAATATTATTTCCATAATGAGGGAATGTTTAATGCCAGACATTCTAAAACAATTTTTCAAGGCCTCGTCCAAGACGTCTAAAATGATTAAGGCCTCGGACAAAAACATAAATCAAATTTGGAAGGGGCTTCGGCCAATTCCACGTCTATTTGTCTCATGAGACCTACCAATGCATCGAGGAGCTATAGCGGGCTCCACCATTCCCTTACTATGTCCAATAAATTCCTCATATAAAATGGATGAAACTTAACATATACATTCGTATATGAGAGATGATACAAAATATAAATTCATTAACCATAAACCATGAATGGTATAAAAATAACACATCCACAATCAAACATATCGAAAAACCTTCAATATAATATGGATGTTTTGTATTATAATAAATGAACTTTAAAACAAGTTTAAAATACATTAAAGTATTTGACATAGATGGAAATGATTTTTAAAACTCTTTCATAGAAATAACCCTTTTCATGAAAACATTTTAAAGTCACACAATTTGGAAGATAAGTCATTTAAATAATTTTTTGAATCAAAGTGTCCCTTAACACATTGAAACATTTGAATGGAATTAACATTTTAAAAATATTCATGTCCATATAAATAATCCCTTAAAAAACAATTTGAAGACACGAACATTAATGAGAAATATTTCGAAAAATAAATATTTAAAACATTTGAAATGATGTTTTAGTAAAAAAAGTCCATTAATAGAATCCCATTGAAAAATCATTCATAAAACATTGTCATGGATAATAAATATGTCCCAGTAGATACTTACGTAAAAACAACCTCGGATAATAAAGAGATTGTGAAATTAACCCTTACCAATTTGGTAACTTACGAAACATAAAATCCATGAAAGAGGTATCATACAATGTATATGTAAATAAACATAAATTTAAATTTATTACACAAAGAATAAAATTATTTTCAGTACATACACCACCCAAAAGGTAACAGTGGTAATATGGCATGAATTTCACAGGAATAAGGAGTGAGATGAAAACTCCATACCTTGTACTTTTCCTTTGTCGAGGGTAGGGAAATCTCCTGTATAATGGTTAAATGAATTTTATTAAATTATAAATGAACAATATAGATTAATATGATATCATATATGATCTTTTAACATTTCTTGGTTAATAATATCTTAGTATTATCGTCGTTTCAGGTGATACTTTACTCATTTTATTTTATATGTTTTGTTACATAAGTCATGTTTGTTTTGGATAGGTCGTATCTTATACATATCCAGAATGATATCAAGTCCTTTAACATTATTTTTAATCATAAAATGAGAATTATACTTTAATGGATACGATGGGGAATGAATCTCATCACGTTCGTGGTGACGGTAGTCCATACATATGCACAAACGCTACTTCAATTTCATTTTTCATTTTAAAAGGAATCAAAACCAAATAATACATATGTATATTATTATTAAAGTATAATATAATATCTTATATGCATTACTTATGTTCATTAATACCATCCTTTATATGTTTTTTGTATGATATAAATAAGTCATATCACATTGAGGGGGCGGTAGTATGCACTTCCTCAAATGAAATTATCGTATATATATACAACATGAAATGAATAATGGTTTGAAATAAAATGGAATTAATTAAACTTATATATAAAATAAATTTAATTAATATCATATTTAATTATAGTTCAATCATAATGGCCACCCTGAGAGGTGGTAGGAGATAATTGAACATTCGTCGTTTCGTGAGGCATTTGGTTGCCACCCACAGAAACGTTATGTTCTTCACCCATTAGATGGAGGTGGGTGTAAGTTTAGTTAAAATACATCTCATAACGATATCCTAATAAATTTAGGATACTGTTTTTTACAATATAAAAGAATGAGAAGAGTTTAGGGGTTGGATAATTAAAAGAAAAGAAAAGAAGCTAAGAGAAATCGTTACCATTAATTGGGGTAACTCCCTTTTGTTTGAACCAAAAAATAGTCATGAATTTCCTTCTGCCTAATTTGAGGCTTCTAAGAGGAGTAGAGGGATTTAGGGCGATTAATTGTGGAGATTTTGGACGATCCAAAAGGCTTGAGAGGTGTTAGGAATTGGTTAGAAGTGGTGTCCTTTTATAAGGGGGGGCTCTTTAGGAAAAACATAAAGAATTAATTTATAATAAATTCATATTCGGATTCTAATGGCTCCAAAGTGTATTTTTAAATGTATAAGGTCGTTATGGGTCTAAATCCTTCCAACCAATATATTTTAGAGAGGTTTGGGTCATTATATTAACCTTATCTTTTAGTTTTAACTGTTGGTTAATTAGTTTTACACTTCCCATGTCACTTTGTATTTTTATAAAATATAGTAAATAAACATACTATATACATACAAGAAACCCCCAAGTGGTCCATTAATGACACCAAAATAATGATATAAGTCCTTTGTCTTAACCTTCTATTTTTAGGAAATGAATATAAAAAAAATAATATAATAATTTTTTTAAAAACTCATTTATGTCAATTTTGACAATACTCAATAATTGATTTTTGATAAAGTCTTAAGAACTGTATTAATTCGAAAAAAAATCATTTAAGAAATTCTAACATGTCATATTAACAAATAAAATGTGTGTATGTCATCAAAACTTTAAAAGTTTATTTATTTTAACATTTATAATACCAATTATTTGATTCTTTCATTAATAAGGAAAATACTACATTATTGTTGTGTCATATATATTTTTACATTTTGATTGTCTAAAAATTATAAATAAAATATAATTATGTAATAAATCTTCTTATATTTCTAATTAATATTTATAATAGAAAATATTACATATATAACCCTATGTAAAAATAGTTTTTCTAAAAGATATAAGCTTATGTCATTTTTGTATTTACTTTATCTTAATTAAAACAAAGTGTCCCTATCACCTACAAGTGGCTCCATGGTGTCCCAAAAATCAACCCAAAGATGACCATGGTCGTACATGTATCCCCCAATATGTTTAGGACACGTTTTAAGATAATTTATTATTATTATAATATTATTTTTAACCCTTATTTACCGGATTTATCATTTAACCATGGTAAATAAAATATTTACTGATGTAATTATTCATAATGTCTAAAAATAAAAGATACCTATTTACACAATTTGGAAATAATGATTACAAATATATAATCCGTTTATCCAAATTCAAAACACATAAGTGTAAGAAATTAATTTAAAATTAATTCCCGCTGTCAAAACAAAAAGCGTGTTTTTAAGATATAATAATTATCAAAAGATTGACACTTGTTTATGTTCGGTTTAATTGTGATATTATGCCCAATGAAAAAAATTGTATTAAAAGGTAAAAATAAATTCTAAATATACTTTAAAACCACTCAAATTCATAATTAATCACTATTAATTATTTTTATTAAAAAAGTTGTTTTTAATTACAATTTAGTAATTTTCACTATTCATCAAAATATAAAAGTTATCCAAAAAGTACCAAAATTTCACCCTAGGATAAATTAGATATTCTGAATCCAAAAATGAAGTCAATTTTGAGAGATAAATTTTATAAAATTTCAAAAAGTAGGTTTTACTATTCATAAAGGCTAGTTTGATTGGTTGTGGTGTCTGTTAGAACTCGAAGTTGCGTACAACACATGCTACTATTTTATTCATAGAGAAGCATACCATATAATCATTGGGTGTTTCATTGTAAATTTATGATTTCCAAAATCCAAATAATTAATTTATTTAGTCAAATTGAATATATAAAAGTATAAAATATTGGATTTAAAAAGGGTTCACTATTAAAAGTTGGTAAAAGTGCATTTTTGAAAAATACTTCTTTTTGTATGAAAAAAATGAATTTGTTCTTAAATTAGGTCTAAGAAACTCATAATATAGATTCTAATATTATAAGGATTATATAATGTTCAAAATTTAGTTTATATTATTCATAATCTATTTTTAACGGCTTGTTTGGTAAGTCATGGTGTGCTTGAACTCGGTGATGCGTGTAGTTCAAGTTATTGAATTATTTTGAAGAACTGACACACTAGGAAATCTTGGGGTGTTACATTATTCCATCATTCAATAAATTGTGTCCTTGAAATTTGATATTGTTCTTCGAAAATAAAGGTTGAAAATAGAAAATATCTTTGTGGGAAAACCCACATACGAAATTTGGTTAATAAAATTTAGTCTTAATAAGAGGAAAAGAGAAATAAACAGATCACCAACAAATTTTGATCTCGATTGGGAGAATATTGGTGGGAATTAGAGACATATAATTTGAATAAAAACATAAATATTTTAGGTAGTGATTGAGGTCATCAATCACAACCCGATTTAAAAATGAGTTCCTTAAATTCATCAATCTATAATGATTTAAAATACCATCGATTCAAAAAAAACATAAGGTATTAGGATAACCCATTTTTGGTTTTAAGATCCCTTCAATAATGTATAAGAATTAATTTCTTCATAGAATAAGAGGAGATGAAAATTATATTCTTGACATGTATAGTTCCATCCTTTAACTAATTTCTACCACAAACTCATCTTTCACTCTTTAAGATAATAGAACATAAAAATATTATATTTATCCTATTCATTTGGGGTTAACAAAGAATTTATAATTCATATACTAGATATTATTAATATAAACTACTTTATTTAATCCAGGACATCTCGTGGACCAGTGGTAGGTGATACACCCTTGTCTCCCTTCAATTGTGGGTTCAAGTCTCACGACCTTTCCAGACGTGACGGTTGTCGCCCGACCTCCGGGTTGTCCTTTTTATAAAAATCAAAAAATAATCCTTAGAAATTATATAACCTTAACAATTGTATTAAATTTCAAATATAATACATTCCAACCTTTAGACTTATCCAAATTACCTCATTCCAAACTCACAGTCCAAAATTTATTAGGATGTTAAATATAATGAAGGTCTTTTTTTCCACGTAATAACATGTGAATACCTTCATCATGTATTGTTTTAAAACATGGTAACACCCTGAATTACCATAAAACCATATTTATTACATGCATTCTCCATTATTCCTTATATAATACTAGATATATTCCTTATATCCAAAAACATTCAATATTCCAACAATGATGAAATAAACAAACCATTAAACAGTGCCAAGGAAGTCAAGAATATCCAATATAATTTATCCAAATCAACCATCACTTATTCCAAAATTACTACCTCAGTATCAAGACCATATTATGGATTACATTTACTTCAACCATGTATTTTCAAAAAAAGAATAACTTTTTGTTGAGTCACTTTTCACAGTACCATATAATCTCAAATCCTCAATGAAATAGCACTTAAGTACAATCCTTATTTATCTCCATAATTCATATAACCAGTAAATTGTTGATTAAACACTCAAATGAAAAAATTCATTAATGAAAACATAAAAACACTAGTCATTCCTCTTCATCTGTGGTAGTATCATAACATTATTATTATCCAGTAACATCATTAGGGGAATACTCTGATGATTTGAACATTGATTCACATAGTGTCCTCACTCTTTGCAGATGAAGCAATGTACATTTGAAACATTTTTCTTACCCTATCAATCATGAAGGTGGTTTCCTTTTTTTCCACACTTATAAAAAACACCCATTCCTTTCAGGCATGTTCCAGTGTGTTTCTTCCCACAGTTATCACATATGGGAAAATTATTATTTTCCCTCTTCCCATTATCTATCTTTATCTCTACTATCCTCTTCTTCTCTTTCTTCACTTAAAATCCACAGGACTCAGAGATGTCTGTACATATATTTTCAACACATGATACTATTTCTTCATATGATGATAATACGTGGGAGACTATTTCCCTTCTAAATTCTGGTTTAAGACCATAAAAGAAAAGATCTTTCTTACTCTTTAAATCATGCATATTGTTGGAGTTCTCATTCCGTCTATTGTGCTCCATTTCTAAACAATGGCATACACTTGATTAGTTTATGAATAGAAATACCTAATCCCAAACATGTAAAACACTTGACATAAATTACACAGTTTATGGATATAATCCATAATCATAAAAATGTCTTCTTTGAAGAATTATATACTCACAAACCTTTCATATTGGTTTGTAAAGAAAATGATAATTATCCTAAGCATATCCCATGGGAGTGTCGTAACCAAGAGTGCAGAAAGGCCCGTTGTCATGCACCAGTCCTCGTTCGTGTCTAGCTCAATGTTGTGTTTTTGGGTTTTACCCCTAGGTACATCTATTCCAGAGCCACCTCTATCAGATCATATCCAGACAGGGATGTATTTCTCAGAATACTCAAAAAATCTATACAATACCAAAATTCTAGGATGTTCTTCTATAATAATCCTCAAATGCTTTCTTATGGTAATGTGCTCTAATCAGAGTTTATCTAAATCTAGTTTACAAGGTTATTGCTAAAATTTATCTGATACCAAATATAACGCCCCGACCCCAGTTACCTAGAGTCAGTGCCTTATTTTAATACATTGGAATGATTAAAAGGAATCAAGTCCCAAAGTACCGATCGATTTAGAAATCATGGAAAATAGATTACATAAATTAACATTACATTATAATTTCTAACAAAAAACACAGCATAAATAGTTCGTTGAGAACGCCATTATTCTCTTTAGCATAACCCTGAATATTAATCATAATACACTTCTTGGAATCCTATAAAAATAAAACATGTAAAGGGGTGATCTCAAACGCTTAGTAAGGGTAAGCAATACTGCTGAAAATTACATAAATATTAAGTATAGTGAATAATTGAAACAACATCCCTTTACCAATAATAAAAATGAATACTTCAATTTCAAGAATATGAGTTGAGTAAATAATTACATAGTAATACATAATCAAGGGTATTCTACTAGTATAATAACCACATGAACCATCAATATTGTTTCCATAATGAGGGAATGTATAATCCCAGACATTCTAAATCATTTTTTCAAGGCCTCGACCAAGACATATAAAATGATTAAGGCCTCGGCCAAAACCTTAAATCAAATTGGGAAAGGGCCTCGGCCAATTCCACATGTAGTAGTCTCATAAGACCTAATGATTCATCGAGGAGCTATAGCGGGCGCCACCCATCACTTACTATGTCCAATACATTTCTCATATGAAAAGGATGAAACTTAACATAAACATTCGTATAAGAACTAGGCTACGAAATGACAATACATTAACCATAAACCACAAATGGTATAAAAATAACACATCCACATTCAAACATATCACAAAACCTTCATTACAATATGGATGTTTTATATCATAATGCATCAACTTTAAAAACAAGTTTAAAATCCATTAAAGGATTTGACATATATTGAAATTATTTGTAAAACTCTTTGGTAGAAATTATCATTTTCATAAAAACATTTAAAAGTCACAATTTTTGGAAAAGAATTCATTTAAAGACATTTTTTAATAAAAGTGTCCCATACCACTTTGAAACTTTTGAAAGGAACTTACATTTTAAAAACATTAATTTCCATATAAACAAATCCTTAAAAATCATTTTTAATACATGAACATTAATAAAAATGATTTAGAAAAATAAATATTTATTACATTTGAAATGATGTTTTAGTAAAAAAAATTCCATTAATAGAAACCCATTGAAAACTCTTTCATAAAACATGGACATGGATAATAAATATGCCCCAGTAGATACTTATGTAAAAACAACCTCGGATAATAAAGAGATTGTGAAATTAACCCTTACCAATTTGGTAACATACGAAACATACAACCCATAAAAGAAGTATCATAAAATGAATATGTAAATACACATAAATTAATGTTTATTACACAAATAATATAGTTATGGGCAGTACATACACCACACCAAAGGTAATAGTGGCAATATAGCATGAATCTCACGGGAATAAGGAGTGAGATGAAAACCCCTTACCTAGTACTTTTCCTTTGTCAAGGGTAGGGTAATCTCTTGTATAATGGTTAAATGATTGTTATTAAATTATATAATAATAATATACATTAATATGATATCATATATGATCTTTTAACATTTCTTTTTTAATAATATCTTAGTATTATCGTCGTTTCGGGTGTTAACTTACTCGTTTTATTTTATATGTTTTGTTACATAAGACATGTTTGTTATGGATAGTTTGTATCTCATACATATCCAGATTTATATCAAGTCCTTAAACATTATTTTTAATCATAAAATGTTAATTATACTTGAATGGATATGATGGGGAATGAATCTCATCGAGTTGGTGGAGACGGTAGTCCGTACATACACACGAACGCTACATCCATTTCTTTTTTCATTTTGAAAGGAATCAAAACCAAATAATAAATAGGTATATTATTATTACAGTATAATATAATATCTTATATGTATTACTTATGTTCATTAATATCATCTTTTATATGTTCTATGTATGATAGAAACGAGTCATATCACATTGAGGGGGTGATAGTCTGCACTTCCGAAATGAAAATATCGTATATATATACAACATGAAACGAATAATAGTATGAAATAAAATGGAATTAAATAATCTTATATATAAAATATATATCATTAATATCATATTTAATTATAGTTCCATCATAATGGCCACCATGAGAGGTTGTAGGAGATAATTTAACAATCGTCGTTTCATGAGGCGTTTGGTTGCCATCCACAGAAACATTATGTTTTTCACCCATTAGATGGAGGTGTGTGTAAGTTTAGTTCAAATACATCTTATAAAAATATCCTAGTAAATTTTGGATACTGGTTTTGTTAAAAAAATAAAATAATGAGAAGTGTTTAGGGGTTGGAGAAGTTAAATAATAGAAAAAAAGCTAAGAGAAATCGTTACCTTTAATTGGGGTAACTCTCTTTGGTTTGAACCAAAAAGTAATCATGAAGAGCCTTCTGCCTATGGTGGGGATTATAGGAGGAGGAGAGGGATGTGAGGAGCTTAATTGGTAAGTTTTTGGACGAGACAAAAGGCTTGAGTGGTGTGAGGAATTGGTTAGAATTGGTGTCGTTTTATAAGGGGGGGGGGAGGGGCTCTTTAGGAAAAACATAATGTATTAATTTATAATAAATTCATTTTAGGTTTATAATTTATCGAATGTGTATTATTCAATTCCTAAGGTGGGTATGGGTAGAAATCATTCCAACCAATATATTTTAGACAAGTTTGGGTCATTATATTAACCTTATCTTTTAGTTTTAACTCTTGATTAATTAGTTTAACACTTACCATGTCACTTTTTATTTTTATAATATATAGTTACTAAACATACTATATACATCCAAGAGACCCCCAAGTGGTCCATTAATGATACAAAAATAATTATATATGTCTTTTTTCAGAAACATAGATTTTTAGGAATAGAATATAAATTAATAATATAATATTTGTTTTAAAACTCATTTATGTCAATTTTGACACTACTCAATAATTGATTTTTTTTAATGTCTTAAAAACATTATTAATTTGAAAAAAAATCATTTAAGAAATCATCACATGTCATATTAACCAATAAAATTCGTTGATGTCATCAAAACTTTCAAATTCTATTTATTTTAACATTTATAATACCAATAATTTGATTCGTTCATTAATATGGAAAATACTGCATCATTATTGTGTCATATATATTTTTACTTTTTCAATGCCTAAAAATTATAAATACAATATCATTAAGGAGGAAATAGTTTTATAATTCTAATGAATATTTATAATCGAAAATATAACATATATAACTCTATGTAAATGTTATTTTTCTAAAAGATATAAGCTTATGACATTTTTCTATTTACTTTATCTTAATTAAAATAGTGTGACCCAATCACCTACAAGTGGCTACATGGCATCCCTAAAATCGACCCAAAGATGCCCATGGTTGGACATGTATCCTCCAATAATGTTAGGACACATTTTAGAGTAATTTATTACTATTATAATATTATTTTTTAACCCTTATTTACCATATTTACCCTTTGACCATGGTATATAAAATATTTACCGAGGTAATTTTTCAAAATGTCAAAAAATAAAAGTTACCTATTTACAAAATTTGTACATACTGATTACAAATATTGAATCACTTTTTCAAACTTAAAAACACATAAGTGGCAGAAATTAATTTAAAAATAATTCCCACTATCAAAATAAAAAGCGTGTTTTTAAGATATAATAACTATCAAAAGATTGACACTGGTTTATGTCTAGTTTAATTGAGAAATTATGTCCAATGACCAAAATTGTATTAAATGATAAAAATATATTCTAAATATAATTTAAAACCACTAAAATTCATAATTTATCACTATTAATTATTTTGATTAAATAAAAGTTTCATAAAATTTTTGTAATTTTCATTATCCATCAAAATATAAAATTTATCCGAAAAGTACCAAAATTTCACCCCAGGATAAATTCAATATTCCAAATCCAAAAATGAAGTCTATTTTGAGAGATAAAATTTATAATATTTAAAAAATTAGGTATTACTATTCATAATGGCTAGTTTGATTGGTTGTGGTGTGTGTTAGAACTCGAAGTTGCGTACAAAACACGGTACTGTTTTATTCAATGAGAAGCGTACCGTGGAATCTTGGTTTGTTTTATTCTAAATTTTTTATGTCCCCATTCTAAATAATAAATTTATTTAGTCAAATTTAATATATAAAAGTTTAAAATATTGGATTTAAAAAGGGTTCACTATTAAAAGTTGGTAATAGTGCATTTTTGAAAAATACTTATTTTCTCTGAAAAAATGAATTTGTTCTTAAATTATGTCTATGAAACTCATTATATGAATTCTAAAATTATAAGTATTATATAATGTTCAAAATTTAGTTAATACAATTCATAACTTTTTTTGAACGGCTTGTTTGGTAAGTCATGGTGCGCTTTAACATGGGGTTGCGTGTAGTGAATGTTATTGAATTATTTTGAAGAAGTAACATACTATGAAATCTTGGGGTGTTAGAGATCAATCCAATTACATAAGTATGATATGGAGTCTACCCTATCATATAACTAGAAGACCTAACATTATGTTCAGTGTATGTATGTGTGCTCTCTTTCAATCCAATCCAATAGAGACTCATTTAACTGCTATTAAAAAGATTTTCAAATACCACAAATATACTCCCAACATAAGACTATTTTATCTAAAGGAAAACCATATAATTTGTTGAGTTATTATGATTCTTATTTTTCTGGTTACAAGTTAGATAGAAAAAACCACCTCTAGGACTTGTCAAATTTCGGGCAAGTCACTAGTATCATGGTGTAGTATGAAAATGAATTTTGTTGCATTATCTTACTCCAAAGCTGAATACATAGCTTCTGGTAGTTGTTCTGCTCAAATTCTTTTGATGAAACACACTTTACTAAAAAATGGATATCTATTCAAACATGTGTCTATAATGTGTGACAATAAATGTGCTATTAACATTTCCAAAAATCCAGTATCTCATGCTAGGAAAAAGAATATTGATGTGAGACATCACTATTTGAGGGATCATTATCAAAAAGTGACATCACACTTGAATTCATTGGAACTGAACATCAATAGAATGATATATTCACAAAGAATTTGAATTTTGAGAGATTAAATTAAATCAAACATGAGTTAGGTATGATTAAGTTTAGTATAGGAAACCTCACTGTCGAAACTCACTATTAGGCACCTCACTGGTGTACCTCACCGTTGGACCTCACTGGTGTACCACACCATTGTACCTCACTGGTGTACCTCACCGTTGGACCTCACTGATGGAACTCACCATTGGACGTCACTGGTGTAACTCACTGATGGACCTCACTAGTGTACCTCACTGTTGGACCTCACTGGTGTACCTCACCGTTAGGAACCTCACCATTGGAACCCCACTGTTGGATACCTCACTGTTTGATTTTACTGTTTATTTTATGTGGGAATATGACCCATTTTTATTCGATTCATACAATTTAAAATCCCAAAGTGAAAAAAATTACACTTCGAACATATCTCAATCCACTCTCCCTCACTCTCGAACCTTGCTCTCAAAATCCCTAAAACCTAAATCTCCGACTGAACCCTCAAACCCCTTTCAATCTCCATGGAAGAACCAAGCATCCCCCAAATGTCAATGAGGATGTACCAAGGCCAAAGAGGACCTGAGCTGAGCCCAGTAGTGGTAGTAGTGTGCCAACAGGGCATGTTAATCCACAGCTGTCAAAGAGGACTATAGTGGCTGAGAAGGATTTGAGTGAAGAATGGTTGATGTCGAGCATGTCTTTAGTGATGGATGTACTAGAAGTTCAAGGATGGATAGAATCCTTTTCCAATAACAATGGTTCGCACTACCTGAAGCATGTTAAGGAATTCTATGAATACCTGATGTTCAAAAAGGAAGATGATGTGCACAGTTTGGTGTCTAGAGTGAATGGAAATGAAGTTAGCTATACATATGCTAAGTGGATATCTTGTTTTAGAGACCCTCATGAAGGAGTTTTTAACTACTATTCTGGAGTGTCTCCTCTAGATAGTGATATTTTTGGGTACGAGAGAGCTCTAGAAGAGATGACTGGAGAGAAGACTCAAAGTAAAATCATAGCTGCTAAGATGAATCGGGAAGATAGGCTATTATTTAAATTCATCCAACATGTGATCAGTCCTATGAGAGGGGAGTTTGCAGTACTAAAGTATCATGACATATTCTTGATGTACATATTGAAGCATGGGGAGAAGATAAATTTCGGTAAGTTATGGATGGCATAGATGGAGGATATGAACAAGATAAGCTTAAAATCATATTCCATTTTTCATGACATTTTAATTTCAGTAATACTAAAGGTAAAGGCTGTGGCTGGAGGTAAATAAGAAATGATAGTGGCCAGAAATAGTATATGTATCTCCAAGGTCATCATTATGTTTATGAAAATTATCTAGAATCCTTGGAAGATGTCATGGGTGAATGATGAAGGATAAATATATGAAAAATCTGGTCCTATCACTCATCCATCAAGGCCAAAATATAAGAGGGATCCATGCATAAAGCTTGATGATCCAGATCCTTCCTATTCAGATGAGGATGTTGAAAGAATTGTGGAGCTTGAAAGAGAGGACACCCCCATTGATGATGGGAGTGATCCTGATTTTCTAGAAAGTCCAGTTGTAGGGACAACCTTTGGAGCACCTAGTTCTCCAACAGAACGGCCCAGGAAAGAACCTGTTCTAAGGGACATTGATAATGAGACCAGTGAATAAGGAGAAGTATCTTCGACTAATGTTAGAGACACATCAAAAAATGATGATTCTTCTGAGTCAGATCATTCTGAACATGAGGAATAATAGGTAGGTGATGGATATGAAAATAAGGGGAAAGATGAAGATGAGGACAATGAATAAGAGGCGCTCAGTCTGAGTCCTCTGATAGGTGAATCAGAATGGACAATGTCTGAGCAGGAAGTAGAAATGGAACCTACTTCCATATAAGTAAAGGTAACTGAATATTCGATTGAGGCAGTAGCTTACCCCACTGGTGAATTAATGGATCAGATAGAGGCTGTAACATTAGCTGCTAGAGTTGAAGCAACTACTGTGGAAGTGCCAAGAGTAGAGACAATAGAGGAGATTACTCAGGAGGTAGCTCCAAGTGAGGGGGGGCATCCTGTTGCAATAGGATCTATATCTATCATCCATGAAATTGAGGAGTGGTCTGAAGGCCTTGGGTATCTTGTGTTAGGTATTTATTATGATGATTCTAATGGTGAAATTCCCAAAATAAGGCAATCAGGGCCTACTGTTCCAGAGCCTACTGATGTACCTCTGGTGACTACAGTTCCTGAAAATAATGTTAGAAAAGGGGATATTGAATCTCTAAAGTCATATTTTCAAAGAATGATTGCTAATATGTTTTATGAAATGGATAAGACATTTTCCTTGATTCAAGAGCTTATTGTAGCTGAGATGGCCAGAGTTCAGTGTGCCATTCAAACTAATCTGACTGAGGAAATCTCATAGTGCTAGAATCAGCTCAGGGAGTTGACTCGATCTGTGGATCTTCTAAGGAAATATATGGTGATCTTGAGTTCTCGTACAAATTCTAGTACTCAAGAAGATAAATACATTCAGTATGTCAAAAGGGTTGTCCATCAGATGGCCACTATTTCTGAAATCTCTAAGGACCAAATTAAAACTCATGTGCCGAATCAGGATGATGATCTTAAGAAGCTTATTAGTGGGTCGACCAAGTCCTTCAAAGAAATTGTTGCTTTCACCATAACACCTTTGGATGATTCTTCTACTACTACTACCTCAACCGCACCACCTGTGGACTTGTCATCATTCAGAACAATGGTCAATGAAGAATTAGATAAGTTGTCTGGTGTCAGTGCACCTAACTCCCAATCTGTGACTCAGATTATCACTACTTCCAGGGATGTGAAAAAAATAGTCGGTGACCTCACGAGAGAGGATTCCCAATATCATAAATTTGTAATGGAGCAGTTTGATCATTACTACAAGAAGATTTACTCTAAGCATCATATGGAGGATCACTTCAGGATTTTGTCGGAAAATATCAAAGTCCACAAGTCACCAGAGCCTTCAACGAACATGTCAGAAATCTGGGACAACTGACTCTTTATTTAGATAAATTCATGGAGAATAAGGATGGTATTATATCGGCTATGGAAAGAGGATAAAGTGTTATTATGGATTTTTTAAATCTTCTCCTACCCTTTCTCCATGTGGACTGTACTCCAGTTATAGTCCCACTAGCCTTAACATGATCCCAAACCAGTGTTTCTTCCATGATGACTCATGCTGGGGTCATCAGAAGCATCACTCCCATGATACCTTAGAGTTCTACTCACTACAACAATAGAGGAGCTTCAGTTGCTGCCCCTCCAGTTATCCCTGCATCAATTCCCAAACCTGCTCATCCAACAACTCATACACCACCTTCTTCTTCCAAAGGGAAAGAACAATTGCATGAGGCTGATGTGGATTTAGTTTTTTTGTGTCTTTAAATAGGGACATTGTATTATTTTTGGGTCATGTAATTTCATTCAATTAATCTAAGAATTATCTATTACTCTTTTTTTGTTTTTTGCTAATCACAAAGGGAGAGAAATGTTTTTCTAATATGATCACTAATATGATCCTGTGATTTAATTACTCTCTAATGGACCTTTTCTTGTTTTCCCTATGATTCCATGTACTAATATTCTCTGATATTACACTCTTATAAATCTCTGATACCCATGGAACCACAACTGAACTATGGTTCACTTTGATCTTTGTTTAATAACTGTATTATATGCTTATTTATGATACCTAAAATTAATACATACCGGAATAATTTTTTATTATGAAAAAGGGGGAGATTTTTGAAATCACCTGTTTTGATAATCCCAAATCATATTTAATAATTATCATAATATATTATGTCATTTGATAATCCCATTTAATCTGTCTTTACATTATTTATCCTGAACGACGTATATATTTTTAGTCTCATGACTTTGTTGCACCAACTTATAGTTTACATTTTCCAATGTAAAAGATCACAGTTAAAGGCTACTGGTAAGAACCTTCTATTCAAGGTCACCGTTATAGGTCACTATTGCTAAAAGTCAATGTCAGGGTAAAGGACATCGTTGAAGATCTCTAGTTACCATTGGAAGCAATCTATCGAAGGTCACTGTAACATGTCTACCGTTACAGTACATACCAAATCTTATAGGTGAAGAGTCACTGTTACATGTCATTGTTGTGACAGAGTCACTATTATCAAGGCTTCTATTAGAAGTCTACTATCAGAATCACCTTCTATGTTCTACTGTAATATGGTTCTCAGTTCAAGTCTATCGCATTAAAATTCTACCCATAGTGTTATTATACTACTTGATAACTCCACCATTGGTGAAGTCAACTGTTGAGACAGTCTACCACTAGAAAGGTCTACTATTGAGCCTACCGAAGATGTCTACTATTGAGGTGATTACTATTGAACTCCACCACTGTAAAGACTCATAAATTTCAAGGAATTTTTTTTCTTAATTTCATTGGGATTTTACGAGTGCACAGTTTCTGACGGCACCTGATTCTGAGGCCCGATGTGCCCGGAATCATTTTCCGAATTTTAGCTTGGGTACGTTCAGTGAACATGCGAGCAGGTTTTTCTAACTTTTGAACTGGTGCTCGGAATCAAAATTAGAGGACACTGATTAAACGGTAGCGCTGGTAATTACGTAGAATGTCTTTTTCTGGAGTTGTGTTTTCTAGGGAGGAGATGTTAGAAATGTGAGGAAGAAAAATATAATTGTTTTACAATTTTATTTTTATTTCTTTACTAATGGTATAAGTTTTGTTGGAAGGGAAGATGTGAGGATGTTGGGGTGGGGCCCACATGATCCCCCACATCCTTCAATTTCCCTTACACACCATTAACCCCCCCTCTCGCAATTAATTTTCTAACTCTTCCACTCTTCCACATTCATATACATGCCAATAAAACCCCTAATTAATTGGACAACACGAGTTAATTAATTTGGTGAATTCAACTGGAATTTTGAAAAAGGTTGGAATGAGGAATAAAATCAGGAAAAGCCTTATTTTATTATGGTTGAATCATTGTGTGGAGATTTTTGGAGAGGAGGGATCTTGTCTTGAAGAACGTCGTCTTCCAAGCTGTAGAAAGCGAAGAATGTCAAGACCTTGATGAAGAATGCCGGAGCACCAAGGAGGGACGATGTGTTGATCTCTCCCTTCTATGCAGTCGGTGTGGGATGACATCCTCTTCTTAGACACTTGCCAAAGCCGTCTTCGAACCACCCTCGCGATGTCGTATTTCCACGATGATCATTGTTCGACAACTTCTTGAGGTAGGGGTTTGGTTTTGTTCATTGTAACTCCCCGACCCCAGCTTCCCAGAGTCGGTGCATCACTTCGTAACATTGGCATGATCACAAAAGATCAAGTCTCGAAAGACCGATTAGTTTAGTATCCTTGGAAACACTAGATACATTCATAAATGTTACATTACATCATAAAGTGAAAACTAATAACAAAGTCTTCATAGTCCACACTCATATCCTCTTCTGACTATACCTGCAGGTCATTCATAAAATACTTCATCACATCCTGGAAAATATTAAAACATTGAAAGGGGTGAGCTCAGATGCTCAGTAGGGATAACAATATTGCAGAATCTATCATAAATAAACATAAAAATTTAAGGCAATGTATAACTAAAATGAAATCCTTTTAAACTTGAACATCAACATAATATGGAAAAAGAAAAATGAGATAATGTCATTCACTTATTCACATGGATATTCTATTGGTCGAATAATCACATGAAATATCAATAACCACTTTCATAATGAGGGAATGTATAATTCCAGACGTTCTGAAACATTTTGTCAAGGCCTCGGCCAAGATGTCTAAAATGATTAAGTCCTCGGCCAAAACCATAAATCAAATTGGGAATGGGCCTCGGCCAATTCCACTTCTAGTTGTCTCATGTGACCTACCGATGCATTGAGGAGCTATAGCGGGCTCCACCCGTCACTTATTAAGTCCAATACATTCCTCATATGAATAGGTTTAAACATATCATAAACCATAACATAATCATATCACATAAAACATGCATAAACGAAACATAACATTTCCACATTTCAATCACAAGATATCAATACAAGACATTGATATAATAAAAACGCTTTCAAAACCATTTTCAATACCAAAATAAAAGAAAGTTAAAACATTGTATTTATTTTTCATTACAAAAAATGATTGCTTGTAGAGGAAGCCGAAACTCAAATAATGGTCACGGCGGCGGAGAAGTCATTGTCGCCGCATAAGTATGGAAAGAAAAACTTTCCCTTTTGTTGTTTAGAAAAATTCTTCGTATAAAAAAGATTTCTTTTGTATAAATGTAAAAGTCAAAGGGGTTTACACACCGTATAAAAGAAAGTTGTGTATAAAACCAAATATGCCTCAAGGAAAGGGGATTGAGAAGAAGTCCCTAAAAAGATCATTTTTTTAAATAAAGTACATCTATAATATGTATTCACTATAAGTACACATAAATAATGTAAAAATACAAGATAGTACATAATAATATCATGACATAATTTGAAAGTAGGAGATTAACCCAAAGAATACAAATTGGGTTAAGAAGTTCCCTTACCTCGTGTCTGACTTGACTCAACCATTCTTTAACCTCCTGAATAATAAACTAGAGTTAATATATATACCTTATTAAGAACCATGTTCAATTTCATTATCCTTTTTATATCTCTTATTACAATGATATGAACATTATGTAATTATTTATGTTAATAACGGTCATTTTGTCGATCTTTAGTACTTGAGTCAACAATAAACTTCTTATAATTACAAGTTGTTTATGTGGTAGAATATCCATTATCTACAGAATTATATTCATGATTTAGATGTCATATATATCATATATATCCAGAATATACATTCATTTATAAAATTACGTAACATTTAGAGGTAAGAAATGAAATGCACCGTTCATGGAGACAGTAAGCCGTACGCACGCATGAACGCTACATTCATTTCTATTTCGTATTTAATGGAATGAAATCATAATGATATAAATGTATAATATAATTCCAGTATAATATATTGTATAATACCATTTACTCCATCCTTTATACATCCCACATATGGCATTAACGATTCAAATCACTTTGAGGGGGCGGTAGTCCGCACTTCCTAAAATGAAATTATCGCGTTTACCCATAATGGAAATCATAAAGTATGCCATAAATGAGAAATACATAAGCATAAGTAAAACATAAACATATTATATATCATATATAAATATAGTGACATCTTAATGGCCACCTTTGAAGGTGTTATATGAGTGTTGAACAATCATCGTTTCGTGAGGCAGAAATTCGCCATCCACAGAATCTGTATGTTATTTAACCATTAGATGTAGGTGTGTGTTAGTGTAGCTCGAATACTTCTTATAAAAACATCCTAGTATATTTAGGATACTGGTGTTGTTAAAAAAGAAATGTATAAAAAGAGTTTAGGGGGTTGGAGAAGAAAAATAAAACAAAACAACATTAGAGAAGACATTACCTCAAAATCGGGTAACTCTTTTTGATTTGAGTCGAAGGCTTCCTTGGGAAGAGTTATGCACAAAGTGAGACTTCTAAATGTAACAGGGGGAAGTTGGGAGGGTATTTGGGAAGAGTTTGGCTGAGCCAAATAGCTTGAATGTGTGAATGATGTGGTAGAGGTGGGGGCCTTTTATAAGAGGAGAGGAGGGGCACTCTTGGAAAGAAAGGAAATTTTACATTATTATACAATGATTTTCGGATTCTAAAGGTCCCACAGTTATATAATTCATGGATAAGGTGATAGGGGTTCGAAATCTACCAATCCAATAGTCTTTGGACAAATGTAATCCTTGTATTGTACATTATCTTTTCATTTTATTAAAATCGTTAAATAATGAGGTCATCACTGCATCATAATGATGTCATAAATAATTTAATTTATTTAATGTCTAAAAATTATAAAAAAACTACTATGATGTAATAAATATTTTTAGAATTCCAATTACTATTTATAGTCAAAAGTATGACTTGTATAACCCCATGTAAAAATTGTTTTAGTAAAACATTTCATGTTTGTGTCATTTTTTACTTTAACATTAAATAAAAGGTATTTATGTCATTTTCAACTAAAGTGGATCCATGGGGTCCCCAAGTTGACCCATGGATTGTCTTGGTCGGCCATGGGACATCCAATGAGGGTAGGACATGTGTCAATCTCATCTCATATTATTAAAACATTATTTTTACTTTAAACTACACTAGTTATCTCTAATCGCGATTAAGAACTTAAAAGTTACTATTCACCAAAAATTATTTTAATCTCATTGAACCACATTTTACTTCTTAATGAAAATCATGTATGTCGGATTTTTGAAAATCAAATCACAGAGGTGGTAATATTTCATTTAAATGAAAAATCAGTTATTTAACTACCACTTAGTGGTTTCACAATTCATCAAAAATTGAAGTTTTTCATAACAATGCCAAAATTTCACCCTAAGCTATAATTGAATTTCCAAATTGAAAAATGATATCTATTTTACAAAATTTCAAACATATAAGTTGCATTAATTAATTTTATAATTAATTCCCGCTGTCACAACAAATAGCGTGTTTTTAAGAAACAATATATATCAAAAGATTGACAATTGTTTATGTCCAATTTCAAAGTGAATTTAATTATAATGACCACCATTGGATAAAATGGTAAAAATATATACTAATTATACTATAAAACCACTAAATAGTATAATTTATCACTATAAATTATTTTGTTTAAAAAAGTTGTTTTTATGTATTTTTCAGTAATCATAAAAAATTAGAAGTTCTCAGAAAAATACCAAAAATTCAACATAGGCTAATTTCGATATTCCGAATCCAAAAATGAATTCCATTTTGAAATATAAATTTTCTATAATTTTAAAAAGTGGTTATTACTATTCATAACGTCTACTTTGATTAGTCGCGGTGTTTTAGAACTCGAACATGCGTACAATGCAATCTATTGTATTATTGAAAGAGAGGCGTATCGTGGAAGCTCGGAGTGTTACATTCTCCCTTCCTTAAATAAATTGTGTCCTCGCAATATGATATTTTTATTTTTAAATTAACAGATGAAAATAGAAAATACCTTTGTGCAAAACCCACATCAGAAATAAGGTTAATAAAATTTAGCCTTAATAAGAGGGGAATGGAAATAAGAAATTCACCACCAAATTATGATCTCGATAAGGAGAACATTGGTGGCAATTAGAGACATATAATTGTAGGAAAAATGTAAATATTTGTATGGAGTTATTGAGGTCATCAATCACAATCAAATGTCAAATTGAGGGCCTCAAAGCCTTCAATCTATATTGATTTAAAATATCATCAGTTCAACAAGACATAAGGTATTAGGATAACACATTTTTTTGTTTTAATATCCCTTTACTAATGTTTAAGAATTAATTTATTCATTGAATAAGAGATAGGTATATATATATTTATTCTTGACAATTATAGTTTCAACCTTCAACTCATCTTTCACTCAAAAAGATAATAGAACTCAAAAATATTATACTTATCCTAATTGTATAAGGTTCCAAATGTTAACACATACCATTTCGATTAGTAAAATTATTTTGTAATAACCAGGGAATTCCTGTAGGCTAGTGGTAGGAAATAAAGGCCTGTCGCACTATGGTTGTGGGTTCGATTCCTGCAGCTTTGTCCGACGCGACGGGTTATGCCCCACCCTGCATGTTTTCCTTTTCCTAAAACTATAGTATTATAATATTCCAAAAATAATCTCCAGAAATGCTTTAACCTTAAAAAATACTATCCATGGTTCAACTTAATCCATTCCAACATTAATAGTTATCCAAAATACCTCCGTCCAGACTTTCCCTTAAAGGTCTCTAAATTCCAAAATCAATTGTAACATCAGATTCCCCAAACAATGAAAAGTTTCTCTTATTGTCACATACTAAAAATATGATTACCTTAATCATATTAAAATCATAATGAAAACAACATGTACTGCAGTACAATACTTATATATATCACATTATTCTTATAACCATAATCTTGTTCTTGAGTCCAAAATCACAAATACAATAATTATTCAACTTCATCTGTAGTAACAACATAAGCTTGGCCTTGATCCCCTGGCCTTTTCTGAGGTAAGTATCCCTGACACTAAGGAAATTCATTTTCATAATGACCCCATTTCCCTACAACTGTAGCATTCAACATTTATAGCCTCTTTCTTTCCCTTGCAATCACGCGCCTGGTGACCTTTTTCCCCACATTTATAACAAACTCCCATTCCTTTTAGGCACGTACCAGGGTGATTCTTCCCACAATTATCACATAATGGAAAATCCTTCTTTCCCATTTTCCATTTATCTGTCTCATGTTCCACCATTCTCTTCATCTCTTGCTTTACTTTGTTTTCATAAGACTTAGAGAATTCCTTTTCTGCCTTGATAGAACACGAGACAATATCTTCGTATGACGAGAAGGTTTGTGATACTAATGCTCGACAGAGAAATGGTTTTAACCCATCAAAGAAACCATCAATCTTACTTCTTAGGTTACGTATATAATCTGCAGCATGCCTCGCTAACCATGTAAAGTTGGCCTCATACTTTGCGACATTCTCATCCTCCTTTTGTCTCAAACACAAAAATTGTCTTTCCATATCTGCTCGATGGTCACGAGGATAGTATTTTTCTAGTAAAAGCTCTTTGAACTCCCTCCATTCCATATTCGATACGTCATCATCTTCCATTGTGTTTTGAATCAGCGACCACCACTGATCAGCATCTCCAGTGAGGCGGTAAACTACTATGATAACCTTCTCCCTTTCTCTACTCCCCAAGGCGCAGAATATTTTCTCTAAGTAATTTATCCATTTCTCATCTACTAATGGATTTGTACCCCCATTAAATGTTGCCCGTTGTTGCCTCATGAAGAGGTCTAACATTGATCCTCCTTGTTGTGGATCATGGTGCTCCATACGAGTAAGGTTATTATTCATAACCTGAGTGAGTTGTCCCAGTATGGTAATAAGTTGATCACTACCAGTTGTATCTCCAGTTCCACAATAATTATCTTGAGAAGGAGTGCAATCCCTACATGGAGTTCGTTCATTGATACGGTTTCCATTCCTTCCACTAGGCTCCATTTCTAAACAATGGCATAAACTAGATTATTTTATTAATCAATATACATAATTCCATACTTGTAAAACACTTAACATAAATTGAACTATTTATGGATGTAATCCATAATCATAAAATGGTTTTCTTTGAGGAAGTATATACTCATAACCATTCATAGTGGTTTGTAAATAAAACGAGAATTATCCTAAGAATATCCCCCGGGAGTGTTGTAACCAAGAGTGCAGCAAGGCCCGTTGTCGTGCACCAGTTCCCGTTCGAGTCTCGCTCAAAGCGGGGTTTTCGGGTTTTACCCCTAGGTACATCTGTTCCAGAGCCACCTCTACCTGCTCGTATCTAAACAATGATGTATTTCTCGGAAAACTCACAAAATCTCTATAATACCAAACTTCTAGGAAGTTCTTCTATAGTAATCCTCAATGTTCATTTTAGGTCAACGTGCTCTAATCAGAGTTTGTCTAAATCTAGCTTCCAAGGTTTGTACAAAACTTCCTCTGATACCAACTGTAACGCCCCGACCCCAGCTTCCCAGAGTCGGTGCATAACTTCGTAACATTGGCATGATCACAAAAGATAACGTCTCGAAAGACCGATTAGTTTAGTAGCCTTGGAAACACTAGATACATTCATAAATGTTACATTACATCATAAAGTGAAAACTAATAACAAATTCTACATAGTCCACACTCATATCCTCTTCTGACTATCCCTGAAGGTCATTCATAAAATACTTCTTCACATCCTGGAAAATATTAAAACATTGAAAAGGGTGAGCTCAGATTCTCAGTAAGGATAACAATATTGCGGAAGCTTTCATAAATAAACATAAAAATTTAAGGCAATGTATAACTAAAACAAAATCCTTTTAAACATGAACATCAACATAATATGGAAAATGTAAAATGAGATAATTCCATTCACTTCTTCACATGGATATTCTACTGGTCGAATAATCACATTCAATATCAATAACCACTTTCATAATGAGGGAATGTATAATGCCAGACGTTCTGAAACATTTTGTCAAGGCCTCGGCCAAGACATATAAAATGATTAAGGCCTCGGCAAATTCCACGTCTAGTTGTCTCATGAGACCTACCGATTCATCGAGGAGCTATAGCGGGCTCCACCCGTCACTTATTAAGTCCAATACATTCTTCATGTGAATAGTTTTAAACATATCATAAACCATAATATAATCGTATCACATAAAACATGCATAAAGGAAACATAACATTTCTACAATTCAATCACAAGATATCAATACAACACATTGATATAATAAAAATGCTTTCAAAACCATTTTCAATACCAAAATAAAAGAAAGTTAAAACTTTGTATTTATTTTTCATTAAAAAAATGATGGCTTGTAGAGGAAGCCGAAACTCAAATAATGGTCACGGCGGCAGAGAAGTCGTTGTCGCCGCATAAGTACAGAAAGAAAAACATTCCCTTTTTTCGATTAGCAAAACGCACCATATAAAAATGATTACTTTTGAATAAACGTAAAAGTCAAAGGGGTTTATACACCGTATAAAAGAAAGTTGTGTATAAAACCAAATATGCCTCAATGAAATGGGATTGAGACGAAGTCCTTAAAAATATCATTTTTTAAAATAAATTACATCTATAATGTGTATTCACTATAAGTAAACATAAATAATGTAAAAATACAAGATAGGACATAATAATATCATGACATAATTTGAAAGTATGAGATTAACCCAAAGAATAGAAATTGGGTTAAGAAGTTACCTTACCTCGTGTCTGACTTGACTCAACCATTCTTTAACCTCTAGAGTAATAAACTAGAGTTAATATATATACCATATTAAGAACCATGTTCAATTTCATTATCCTTTTTATATCACTTATTACAATGATATGAACATTATGTAATTATTTAAGTTAATAACAGTCGTTTTGTCGATTTTTGGTACTTGAGTCAACAATAAACTTCTTATAATTACAATTTGTTTATGTGGTAGAATATCCATTATCTCCAGAATTATATTCATGATTTAGATGTCATATATATCATATATATCCAGTGTATACATTCATTTATAATATTACGTAACATTAAGAGGTAAGAAATGAAATGCACCGTTCATGGAGACGGTAAGTCGTACGTACGCATGAACGCTACTTTCATTTCTATTTCGTATTTAATGGAATGAAATCATAATTATATAAATGTATAATATAATTCCAGTATAATATAGTGTATAATACCTTTTACTCCATCCTTTATACATCCCACATATGGCATTAACGATTCAAATCACTTTGAGGAGGCAGTAGTCCGCACTTCCTAAAATGAAATTATCACCTTTACCCATAATGGAAATCATAAAGTATTCCATAAATGAAAAATACATAAGCATAAGTAAAACATAAACATATTATATATCATATATAAATATAGTGACATCTTAATGGCCACCTTTTAAGGTGTTATATGAGTGTTGAACAATCATCGTTTCGTGAGGCAGAAATTCATCATCCACAGAAACTGTATGTTCTTTAACCATTAGATGTAGGTGTGTGTAAGTGTAACTAGAATCATTCTTATAACAAAATCCTAGTACATTGAGGATACTTGTGTTGTTGCAAAATAAATGTATAAAAATAGTTTAGGGGGTTGGAGAATAAAAATAAAACAAAACAACATTAGAGAAGACATTACCTCAAAATCGGGTAACTCTTTTTGATTTGAGCCAAAGGCTTCCTTGGGAAGAGTTCTGCCCAAAGTGAGGCTTCTAGGAGTAAGAGGGGGATGTTGGGAGAGTATTTGGGTAGAGTTTTTCCGAGCCAAATGGCTTGAAAGTGTGAATGATGTGGTAGAGTTGGGGGCCTTTTAAAAGAGGAGAGGAGGGGCACTCTTGGAAAGTATGGAAATTTTACATTATTATACAATGATTTTCGTATTCTAAAGGTCACACACTTATATAATTCGTGGATAAGGAGATAGGGGTTCGAACTATACCCATCCAATATTCTTTTGACAAGTGTAAGCCTTGTATTGTACATTATCTTTTCATTTTATTAAAATCGTTAAATAATGAGGTCATCGCTGCATCATAATGATGTCATAAATAATTTAATTTATTTAATGTCTAAAAATTATAAAAAAAGTACTATGATGTATGAAATATTTTTAGCTTTCCCATGACTTTTATAGTCCAAAATATTACTTGTATAACCCCATGTAAAAATTGTTTCAATAAAACATTTCATGTTTGTGTCATTTTTTACTTTAACATTAAATAAAAGGTATTTATGTCATTTTCCAACTAAAGTGGCTCCATGGGGTCCCCAAGTTGACCCATGGATTTTCATGGTCGGCCATGGAACATACAATGGGGTTAGGACATGTGTAAAGCTCATCTCATATTATTAAAACATTATTTTTACCTTAAACTACACTAATTACCTCTAATCGCGATTAAGAACTTAAAATTTACTATTCACCAAAAATTATTTTAACCTCATTGAACCACATTTTACTTCTTAATGAGAACCATGTATGCCGGATTTTTGGAAATCAAATCACAGAGGTGGTAATATTTCATTTAAACAAAAAATCAGTTATTTAACTACCACTTGGTGGTTTCACTATTCATAAAAAATTGAAGTTTTTCAGAACAATGTCAAAATTTCACCCTAAGCAATAATTGATATTCCAAATTCAAAAATGATGTCTATTTTACAAAATTCCAAAAATATAAGTTTCATTAATTAATTTTATAATTAATTCCCGCTGTCACAACAAATAGCGTGTTTTTAAGAAACAATATATATCAAAAGATTGACAATTGTTTATGTCCAATTTCAAAGTGAAATTAATTCTAATGACAACCATTGGATAAAATGTTAAAAATATATACTAATTATACTCTAAAACCAATAAATAGTATAATTTATCACTAAATTATTTTTATTAAAAAAGTTGTTTTTAAGTATTTTCAGTATTCATAAAAAATTAGATGTTCTCAGAAAAATACAAAAAAATCAACATAGGCTAATTTCGATATTCCGAATCCAAAAATGAATTCCATTTTGAAATATAAATTTTCTATAATTTCAAAACGTGGTTATTACTATTCATAATGGATACTTTGATTAGTAGCGGTGTTTTAGAACTCGAACTTGCGTACAATGCAAGCTATTGCATTATTGAAAGAGAGGCGTATCGTGGAAGCTCGGGGTGTTACATTCATGAATATTAATTTTTCGCCCAACGTTAAATTCTTAACCACTTGTTATCGAATTAACATGAGGGGGCTGGAACGCATGAACAAGGCCAACCCTCCTCCCCCTTTGTTGTTGTACTCATTGCGGCTCGAACGATGGCAGAGCAGTGCAACGACCACACGCGGGAACGAAGAGGAACGCGGTGAAGGAGCGTGACGCCGTCGCGATGCACCGTGTAGGAAAAAATAAGCCATGGCTGGAGTTGGTCCATGGCGGAGGGGCTCGGTGCCGTTGCACCACACTGGAAAACCACAAAGAGGCTGCGGCTAGAGTGGGGCCATGGCAGAGGGGTGTGGCACCGTCGCGCTGCGGCCTTAGGCTATGGCGGAGTAGGGGAGGGCGGCCAGAACCGCCTGCCACTGGAACTCCGGAAGCGGGACCAACCGATCCCATGCAGTGCAATAGGCCGACTATTACAGGCGGCCAGATCCAAGAAAACTGGGGGATTGAACCCCAGGTCAGCACACAGGGTAGACCCTCAATTCCTCCATTTCGAAGAAAGGGGGGCAGTCCCCCCCCCCCACCCCCCGCGTCTGCTCAGCGCGTGGTCCCCAGGCCGCACTGGCCAAACCGGGCCGGGCAACAAAGGTTGGGCCTCTCCGTGCCCATAGGGCCCAGCCGCACCCAAGTGGGCTGGATCCGGACCCATGGGGTATTGGGCCGGGTCGAACTGGACCCAAACCCCATGTTTTCAGATAGTGTCGTTCAAACGACCATAACATGGGCTACGGACCTCTGAACTATGCACCTTTAGTTTCATAGCGATCCTTGGATCGAGACAGTCGTTTCGGTATATTAAAATCAAGGTTTAGGAGAACTTTGGGAATGACCGAGTTAGTTCGAACATGAAAGTAATTGGGACTTCAGAGCCGAAACACTTACAACTTGAGTTTCGGACATCTAATTGATGTGTCGTCAACTTTTTTGGTTTCCTCAAAGTGATACAGACCTTTTTACTTACTCTGATCGAGGTTTGAACATAGTTGGAGTACAGTCGGGTTAGTTTTGACTTAAAAAGCAACGAGCCCCTAGGACGAAAAAGCCAATAACTCTTAGAACGGGCGTCCGATTGACGCGTTGTCTGACGTGTTGAGTTAACATCGAGGAGACGGAACATTGGGATACATCAACTCTGGCCTACATGTCAGTTGATGTATCAACCCCTTGGCTCGTGGAGTGGACCCTCCGGTAAATGACAATGTTGTGTGAGGGAACTCTAGAGTTCGCTGCGACTACGATGACGATGAAGACTGTACTGAGATCCTCCATGGGTTCGGCAGTGATGACGACCATACTGAAATACACCGTGGGTTTGACGGTGATGACTACTGTTCTTGTATCCTATGTTGGTCTGGCAGTACTACTATTCTTGTATCCTACGTGGGTCCGGTAGTATTTGACTCTGTACTTGTATCCTATGTGGGTCCGGCAGAGTAGCTGGTCTTGTATCCTTTGTGGGTCTGATAGCTTAGTTAGTCTTGTATCCTACGTGGGTCCGACAGCTTAGATGAATCAGTAGATACATCTGATAATCTCTATCATGTTACGAAGAAGTATACATATGTGAGCTAGGTCTTGAATTTCAATCATTATCTTCGATGTGATTGACCTGATATCATTTGTGGATTACATTGTGATTCCTATGAGGACTAGGTTGTATTTGAGCTCGTGAGTTGGAGAAGAACTGAATTGATGACTTAGGTATATGTATGGGTATATACCTATGTGGAGTTGGTTGATACTTCATGTTTGTATCTTTCCTTTTTAGTTTATCCTTTGTGGATTCTAGGAGACCATCGAGGGTCTTGGGGTCCCTACTGAGTAGCATATACTCACCCCTGCACGGGATTTGCCCACACATCATTGTGTTGGATGCAGACGATGGACAACGCTGATCGAGGTAGGAGCTCGTGGAGCTAGACGGTATCTGGATGTGGACCACTATGCGAGACGTGCTCGGAGCGGATGGCTGGAGAAAAAGAGCATAGGATACTATCTGTACCCACCATTCAGGTGGGATTTCCATAGGACGAATCAGGCTCATTGCTTTACTTTTTTGCTGTTGTACTCCCTTTCAGTTGTACATTACTTTCAGTTTGGGTTTTTATTCTAGCCCACTTACTTTTCCGCACTTACTATTGTACCCAGTTTACTTAGTGTTTACTTCTACTTTCTTACTCTGTGGTGTTTGTTTTCATTTATAAAGGCAATAACATTCCATATATTGGGAATTACACCTTTGGTGCAAGTCGCCAACCCCTGGCATATGGAAGGTGTGATTGGGGTTGTCATGGAACGGGTCCCGAGAACGGGTCATGAGAAATTGGTATCAAAGGTGTTCGATTCTACCGTAGAACTCGAGAATCCGATCATTATTCTATGTGAAGCAATAGTGTTAAGGGTATTTAGTGTGGTTATCAGTCCAGGGATTCCAGTGTTGGTGTGGCGGCTAACGTATCAATACACCAGGACCTTGACTTTTTATTTCGGACTCAAAGCACGAAAAAATTTATTGCATGTGGGTTTCGAAAGTTTTCTTTGTGATTACCTTGTGTTATCTCACTAGGTATATTTTATTGACCATGGCACATCTGTTTCTTTTCAGGATGTCCCCATGATGGCAACCATCTAGGGTTATGAGCTTTATGCGAGACGACAACCCAAAGAGCGATGAGCCCTCGGTTCAGGGCCCTTTTACAGTGGGGGCACCAGCAGTACCTCTACCCGCTGAGCCACCGATGCCACCGGCCCCAGCCGCTAAGAGTTCACATAGCCTAAGTGCACTACACGAGTTTTAGCATCAGATAATTCCTAGCTTCTGTGGGGAGACAAACCCTCAGGCAGCCGAGGATTGGATGGAGGTTGTTGTATGAGTTTTCATGTTAGTAGGGACACCAGCTGATCTCATGGTGACCCTTACAGCGAGTCTCCTGCATGTGGTAGTAGGTATATGGTGGAGCCTGATGCTCCAGGTGCACGATGAGGCATCTCTCCTCTGGGCGGACATTGAGAGCCTCTTCCACTCAGTGATCTTTCCAGCCACCCTACGTGTTGTGCGCATTCATGATCTACTACAGCTGTGGCAGGGCAACATGATGGTAGCCCAGTACTCGGTGAGATTTACCGATCTCTTGCGCTATTCCATGGACATGGTAAGGGACCCATTCATCTAGGCCTAAACCTTCGAGCAGAGACTGAGGCATGAGATCAGGGAATCGATGATCTCCCTCAGCATTTCGACGCAGGCAGGAGTACTGGAGCGTGCCCTTCTCGTAGAGAGATTTTTTACAGAGCCTACACTAGAAGTGAGACCTACCATAGGGCAGCACGTAGTAGATTCTTCTACAGCTGGTAGTCAACGGATGCCACAAGGGTCCAGGTGGACCAGAACATCAGGTGGATAACCTCATGACACTGGCTTAGAGGTGCGGGGCACATGACACAAAGCCAGTCTTACGAGGACCAAACAGTTTTACGCATGCGGTGGGCAGGGCCACATGGCTCGTGACTGCCCAACCCGCCATGTAGAGGAGCAGCAGACGGTTGAGGGACCACCCAAGTAGAGGTAGAGGGTCGACTGTGGTAGTCCGCAGGGAGCAGGCGGACGAGGCAGAAGAGATGGACGAGTAGCAGGTGGTGGGAGACTCATTGAGGCTTTACCACCACCACCACCAAGAGGTCCACCCTGACGATAGGGAGCTGGCGGGCAGAGGTAGGCTTCACTTCAAGCAGTGGAGGCCTACGACCACAGTGCACCAGAGATTATTTGAGGTACTATCTGTGTCTACTCCATCCTTGATGATGTTCTTATAGACTTATGAGAGAGTCATTCATTCATTACCGATGCCCTTGTTCGGAGCTCTGAGATTCTGACGGAGCCATTAGATCGATCCTTACGACTAGAGACTCCTACAGAAGCAGACACGACGATTATGCACTAGTGCTGGCAGTGTGAGCTTACTCTAAGAGGTGAGAGCTTCGGCTATGATCTTCTTGTAGCAGTGTCGAGGCCTTACGACGTCATCTTGGGCATGGATTAGTATTCTACAGTCCATGCTCAGATCGACTATATTATGAACAAGGTGTGGTGTGTCCGCACCAATGGGAGCAGGTTCACCATCACTGGCAAGAAGGGGTCCTTTGCAGTGTAGGATGAACTCACACAGAGGAGAGGAAAACTGATCACTCATAAGTAGGCTAGCTTCATCCTAGGAGTAGTTGACGTGCGAAGTCCGAGTTCTTATGTAGTAGTGGACCAGTATGCAGCCATTTTTCTTGACAACGTTCTAGGACTACCTCCTCGTAGAGAGGTATATTTTATATTGACATGTACCCCGGGACAGCCCCGATATCCACTCCAGCATATCGGATGGATCCCTCTGAGCTTCAAGAGCTACAGATATTGCTGGAGGACTTGATGGGAAAGAGATTCATCCGACCCAATGTTTCACCCTGGGCTTCCCCAATTTTGTTCGCCAAGAAGAGGGACGGGAGCTTGCGATAGTGTTTTTTGACTATCGTCTCCTGAACCAGCTGACCGTGAGGAACAAGTATCTGCTACCGTGGATTAAAGACCTCTTCAATTAGATAAAGGGGGCACGGTGGTTCTCAATGATAGACCTCAGTTCAGGCTATCATCAGCTCAAAGTTTGGTATGAGGATGTGCAAAAGACAACCTTCAGATGTTGGTATGGCCACTATGAGTACTTGGTTATGCCTTTCGATGTAACCAATGCTCCAGTAGTGTTCATGAGTCTCATGTACAGGATCTTCCAGCCATACCTCGATCGATTTTTTGTGGTCTTTATCGAAAACATATTGATATACTCGACTACTGGGTAGGACCAAGCCAACCACTTGTGTTTCGTACTGGGTGCACTCTGAGAGGTCCAGCTTTATGGTAAGCTCTCGAAGGGTTAGCTCTGGATTCTAGAGGTCCACTTCTTGGGGCACGTCATTTCTGAGGCATTTGTTGGAGTGGATCCTCCGAAGATCAAGGAAGTGCTAGCTTTGGAGCCACCCAAGAGCGTGACAGATGTGCAGAGTTTCATAGGTCTAGCTGGGTACTATCAGAGATTTGTGCCAGAATTCTCCAGAGTTGCAACACCACATTATGATTTGACGAAGAAGGGGAAACCCTCCATGTGGTCAGATAGATGACAGCAGAGCTTCCTGGAGCTGGGACAGAGATTGACTAGTGAACCTATCTTGAGGCTACCAGAGGATGGGGTAGGGTACATAGACTACTGTGTTGCATCATGGACTAGACATAGGTGTGTCCTAATGTAGGAGTGGGCAGTGATCGCCTATGGATCACGACAGTTGAGGCAGAATGAGAAGAACTATGCTACCCATGACATGGAGTTAGTAGCAGTGGTCTTCGCTCTGAAGATGTGGTGGAACTATCTGATGGGTGAGCGCTTTACAGTCTATTCATACCACCAGAGACTCAGGTACATCTTCTCGTAGAAGGACTGGAACCTGATACTATATTGATGGCTTTAGTTCCTCCATGACTATGAATTTGAGATAGTTTATACTCCTAGAAAGGGTATCGTAGTAGCTGATGCTCTCAGCAGGAGGACGAGAATTCATCTACATGGGGAGGCGACAGATCAGCTAGCCTCTTTGTAGATATCCTTCGTGGATAGAGATAGTGCAGGCTTTCTATATTCACTCACAGTCACTCCTCCACTATTACAACAGGTCATGGAGGCACAACATGGGGACGTTGACTGTGAGACGTGGCATGCACAGATATCCTCAGGACAGGAACCTGATGGATCCTCTATATGAGGAGATCACGACGTCCTTTTCAGAGGATGTACCATGGTACCAGCTACTTTACAGAAGGAGGTTCTGAGAGAGTTTCAAACATCCCCTTTAGTGGTATATCTAGGGGTAGCGAAGATTTACCAGAATCTCAGATGACAGCACTGGTGGCCGGGTATGAAGAAGGTTGTGGCGGAGTTTGTTTCTCGATTCCTCACCTGCCAGCAGGTGAAGGCAGAGAAACAGGTATCAACATGCATGGTAAAACCCTTCGAGGTCACGGAGTGGAAGTGGGATGGTATATCTATGGATTTCGTGACTAGACTTCCACGTAGATAGAGAGGTCACGACTCCATTTGGGTGATTTTCGACCGACTCACCATGTCAGCCAACTTTTTACCCATCAGAGAGCAGGGCTCAGTGGAGAGCAAGGGATGCCTCTACGTTCAGGAGATCTTACGAATTCATTGTGTTCCCTCATCTATCGTCTCCGATCAAGACACTCTCTTTAAATCCTGGCTTTGGAAGGGGTTGCATGAGGCATTCGGGACGTAGCTACGTCTGAGCATTTCCTTTCACCATCAGACTGATGGTTAGACGGTGAGGACCATTTAGACTCTCAAGGACATGCTCTGTGCATGTGTCCTTGACTTTCATCGTAGCTGGGAGGATCACCTACCCTTGGTGGAGTTTGCGTACAACAACAGCTACCACTCCACCATCGAGATGGCACCATACGAAACATTGTACAACCAACCTTGTAGATCACCACTATGCTAGGCAGACCCTGGGAAGTCATCCCTTGTGGGACCAGAGATGGTCCAGGCCACGACAGAGAAGGTCTAGTTCATCCAGGAGTGGATGAGGATAGCTCAGAGCCGATAGAAGTCTTATGCTGACAGGAGGCGGTGACCACTAGAGTTAGGGGATGGCAACCACGTCTTCTTGTGGGTCTCACCTCGACGTGGATTACATAGATTTGGCTGGGGCGGCAAGTTATCTCTGTGCTTTATTGGACCATTCCAGGTTCTCAGCACGATAGGCGAGGTGGCTTATCGCATGTCTCTACCACCTCAGTTGCACCGGGTGCATGACGTCTTCCATGTATCTCAGCTGAGGAGGTACGTTCATGAACCGACACATATCGTCGACCATGGGGAGATGGACATTGATGACAGGGTGACTTTTACGGAGGTCTCGGTGGAGATCAAGGATCGACAGGAGTGGGTTCTATGTGGGCAGTTGATTCCCCTAGTGCGCATCATATGGCAGTACAGGAGCCTCCAAGAGAGCACATGGGAACAGGAGGCTCAGATGCATGCTCAGTACCCTCATTTGTTCCCCAAGTTTGTGATGTGTCTTTACGGGGATGTAATTTTCTGAGGTGGAAGTAATGTAATGACCCGTAAATTTCAAGGAATTTTTTTTCTTAATTTCTTTGTGATTTTACGAGTGTGCAGTTTTTGACGGCACCTGATTATGTGGCCTCGTGTGCCTGGAATCAATTTCTGAATTTTATCTCGGGTACGTTCAATGAACGAGCGAGGGAGTTTTTCTAACTTCTGAACCGGTGCTCGGAATCAAAATCGGAGGACACCGATGAAACCGCAGAGCTAGTAATTTCTTAAGAAGACATTTTCTAGAGTTGCGTTTTCTCAGGAGGAGATCTTAAAAACGTAAGGAATAAAAATATAATTGTTTTAAAATTTTATTTTTATTTCATTAATGATGGTTTAAGTGTTGTGGGAAAGGAAGATGTGAGGAAGTTGGGGTAGGGCCCACATGATCCCCCACCTCCTTCAATTTCTCTAACACCCCATTAAACCCCCCCTCATAATTAATTTGGTAACTCTTCCACTCATCCAATTTAAAATACATGCCAATAAAATGCCTAATTAATTGGATAACACGAGTTAATTGATTTGGTGAATTCAACTGGAATTTTGAAAAAGGTTGGCATGAGTAATAAAATCAGGAAAAGCCTTATTTTATTATGTTTGAATAATTGTGTGGAGATTTCTGGAGAGGAGGTCTCTAGTCTTGAAGAATGTTTTCTTCCATGTTGAAGAACGTGAAGAACTGCAAGACCTCGACAAAGAACGTCAAATGACCAAGGAGAGACGACATGCAGATCTCTCCCTTCTCTGCAACTGGTGTGGAAAGAAATAATCTTCTAAGATGCTAGCCAAAACCGTCTTCAAACAACCCTCGTGATGCTGTATTTCCGTGATGATCTTTCTTTGACAACTTCTTGAAGTAGGGGTTTGGTTTTGTTCGTGAATATTCTTTTGCCGTCCCACGTAAAATTATTATCCGCTTGTTATCGAATTAACGGGAGGGGTCCGGACCACCTGAACACATCCGAACCTCCTCCCCCTTTGTTGTTGTACTCATTTCTGCTCAAACGAATGCGATGTGGTGCAATGGCACCGCGCGGGATTGAGGAGGAATGCAGCGAAGGAGCGCGACACCGTCGGGCCCTGCCGTTGAGGTCGAAAGAATCCGCAGTCGGAGTCAGGCCATGGCGGAGGGGCGCGGCACCATTGCGCCACCCCGTTCGGACCAAGGCCGCAACCTCTAGCCGCGGCGAAGCAGAGGATGGCGGCTAGAACCGCCGGCTGGCGGTGCTCATGAAGCGGGACCAAGCAGTCCCGCGCAGCGCAACCGGCTGACCGCTAATGCCGGACGGATCCGAGAAAACCGGGGGACTGAATCCCCGGTCAGCACACAGGGAAGACCCTATGGTCCACTATTTCGAAGTAAGGGGGCAGCGCACCCCCCCCCCCCCCCGTGTCCGCTTATCCCGCGACACCCAGGCCGTACCGGCCGCACCGGGATGGGCCGCCCACGTCGGGCCGGGCCGCCAGCACCGGGTTGGACCCCAGCCTTGGGCCGGGCCGCACCGGTAGTGCCGGGCCGCGCCCATGCGGGCCAGACCCGGACCCAGGTCGGGTTGACCCAGTTAGGGCTGACCTTGGGGGTATTGGGCCAGGTCGGACTGGACCCAAACCCCCTATTTTCGGACAGTTTCGTTCAAATGCACATAACTCTAGCTATGTACCTCCAAAAAACACACCATTAGTTGCATAGTGATCCATAGATTGAGATGGTCATTTCTATATATTAAACTCAAGGTTTTAGAGAACTTTGGGTATGGCCAGGTTGGTTTGAACATGAAACCAATCGGTCCTTCGGAGCATAAATGCTTACAACTTGAGTTCCGGACGTCCGATTGATGTGTGGTCGACTTTGTTGGTTTCTTCTAAGTGAGACAAAACTTTTTCCTTACTCCACTCGAGGTTTGGGCATAGTTGGAGTACGGTCAGGTTGGTTTTGACATAAAAACCAACCGGGCCCCTAGGACGAAAAAGCCAATAACTCTCAGACCGGGATTCCGAATGATGCGCCATCTATCGTGTTGAGTTCCTATTGACGAGACGGATCATTGGGATACATCAACTCCAGACTACGTGTTAGTTGATGTGTCGACCCCTTGGCTCGTGGTGCAGACCCTCCCATAAACGAGCATGCTGTGTGTAGGAACCCTAGAGCTTGTTGCGACTGCGACGACGATGATGACTGTACTGAGATCCTCCATGGGTTCGGTAGCGACAACGACCGTACTAAAATCCTCCATGGGTTTGACGGCGATGACTACTATTCTTGTATCCAATGTGGGTCAGGCAGTACTACTATTCTTGTATCCTATGTGGGTCTGGCAGTATTTGACTCTGTACTTGTATCCTACATGGGTCCAGTAGAGTTGCTGGTCTTGTATCATTTGTGGGTCCGACATCTTAGCTGGTCTTGTATCCTAAGTGGGATCGACCGCTTAGATGAATCAGTGGGTACATCTGATCATCTCTATCATCTTACGTAGAAGTATACCTGTGTGATCTGATTCTTGACATTCAATCATTATCTTTGATGTGATTGACTTGATATCTTGTGTGGATTACATTGTGCTTCCTGTGTGGACTAGGATGTATTTGAGCTCGTGAGTTGGAGAAGAACTGAATTTATGACTTAGGTATATGTATGGGTATATACCTAAGTGGAGATGGTTGATACTTCGTGTTTGTATCTTTCCTTTGTGGTTTATCCTCTGTGGATTATGGGAGACCGTTGGGGGTCTCGGGGTCCCTACTGAGTAGCTTATACTCACCCATGCACTGGCTTTGCCCGCACTTCGTTGTGCTGGATGCAGACGACAGACATTACTGATCGAGGTAGGAGCTCGTGGAGATGGACGGTACCTGGAGGTGGAACACTGAGTGAGATGTGTTCGAAGCGGATGGCTGTAGCCGAGGGGCAGAGGAGACTATCTGTACCCACCCTTCAGGTGGGATTTCCAGAGGACAGCTCATATTCACTGCTTTACTTTTCTGCTGTTGTACTCCCTTTCAGTTGAACTTTAATTTTAGTTTGGGTTTGTATTCTGGCCCACGTACTATTCCACACTTACTATTGTACCCAGTTTACATAGTGTTTACTTCTTCTTCCTTAGTATGTGGTGTTTGTTTTCTTTTATAAAGTAAATTTCTTCCCTTATATCGGGAATTACACCTTTGGTGCTAGTCTCCAGCCCCTGGCCTATGGAAGGCGGGCTTGGGGTAGACACGACACAGGTCCTGAGGATGGGTCGTGACAGCCGCTTGACAATCATCAGCTACCAGTCTAATGATAACCTATTCTCTACTTTAATAATTTTCTTATTATTATCAAAACGGTCATGTTTGGAAAATTTAATGCTCCTGAAAATATTTAATGATATTTGAAGGCATCTCATAAAACTGTACGAGGTACGAGGAAGACCAGACGTGGGTGGATCATTCCTCTTGTTGGACACTGCAGAATTATATATGGGAAATCTGATCTGGAAAAAGTATATATATATATATATATATTGATCAAAAGAAAAGGGGAATAAATATGTATACAAACATGAATATACATACGAGAGTAGTCATCAAGATAGTCAGATACACACATAATGGAGACACATACAGTACCGGATATACGAAGCAAGAAGAAGAACGCTTGACCACTCATTCTGAAGATCCCATAGCTTCACAATGATCTGTTGGAAGAACATATTAAAGGTTGTAGTGATGTGCTACAATGAGCTTCTGATCCAAGAATCTAATCATCATTACACTGAGAGGTCAGAACCTGGATGTCGTGACACTCTATATTAGAGGCAACTTGTAGAGAAAGACCATTACTTCATTTATTTTCATTCCAAGGAGTCGAGAGCTGATCTACCAACACATAGAGCATTCTAAACTATTACCTAACAGATTTAGCTCTACTGTGTTTAGTATTTTACATTTTTGAGCAGTGTGTCTGTTTTACACGCTGTCTCTTGTGCTTGATCTAGGGGATCCTAAAAATCCTCAAACTGAACTCCATCTACTCTTGTTTACCACATATAACTGTAGAAAATCCTAGTGTGTCTTCGATGATTGTTTTCCCATGTAAATCTATGGTAGAGGTTGGAATACCTGGATAGTTTTTGAAAACTATTGTACTTCCCGATACTTGATGTGTATCTTGTTTTTACATAAACTTCGTTGTGGCAGGTGATCACCAAGTGGAGAGGATTAGGTCATGAGTAAAGACTGAACCTCTTGATTGAATTCTTGTTCTTATCATTCAAGTATTCTGTTTTGGATTTATTAGCCGCTTATGTTTTCAAAAAAAGAAATATGTTTTTATAATCACTCTATTAATTATTTTTGGTTAGTCTGTATATGTGATTAATTTAGTAAACTTTTTTAAAAAGTTGAATTAGTTTTCATACTAATTCAGTTTAGGATTAATAAACCTTTGATAAACCAGTTGAGCAATAAATCATTTATATCTCTACTTCCTTACTGAACTGGGTTGTTTTCATTTGGGGGATATTTATTCTAATGTTTTTAACAAAAAATTTTACAGCTACACAATTCACCCCCCTCTTAAGTATCCACTCTGACCAAAAAGTTGGTATTAAAGGAAGTTCATAAATAACCTTGGAAACTAGATTTTGATAAACTCTCATTAGAGCACATTACCCTAATGTAGACTTTAAGGATTAGTATAGACGAACCTCATAGAATTTTTTAATTTTCGAGATTTTGTGAGTTTTCTATGAAGATACATCCCTGTCTAGATAGGAATAGGTAGAGGTAGCTCTGGAACAGATGTACCTAGGGGTAAAACCTGAAAGCACCGCTTTTAGATAGAGTCGAATGGGAACTGGTTCACAACAACGGGACATGTTGCACTCATGGTTACCACAGTAAAAGGGGATATGCTTAGGAAAATTATCATTTTCATTACAAATTATTATAGAGAATTAATTAGTAAGTACCTCCTCAAAGATTATATTTTTATGATTACGAATTATACCCATAAACTGTTCAGTTTACATTAGGTTTTTTACAAGTTCTGAATTATTCATTGTGATTCATAAACTAACCTAGTGTATGCCATTGTATAGAAATGACGCCCATTTGAAGGAATGAGAACTCTAGTAATACGTAAGATCCCAAGAGTAACAAGTATCATTTGATTCATGGTATCAATCCAACATTAAGAAGGGAAATTGTCTCCCATGTATAATCTACATATGATGAAATAATATCACGTCTTAATAAGATAACTAAATAATTATATGAGTACTATGGATTTTATGGGAAGCAAGAGACGAAAATAAATATTAAAGAGAAATAAAGATAAAGGGAAGCGGGGAATGAAGGATTTTCCCATATGTGATAAATTTTGAAAAAATCACCTTGGTAAATGTTTGAAGAGAATGGGAGTTTGTTATAAATGTGGAGAAAGGACACCAATTACATTATTTAAAGGGTAAGAAAAAGGTTTTAAATGTAAAATGCTTCATCTCCAAGCTGTTGGGACAGTACGTGAATCAATGTCCCTATCAATAGTGTATACAACAAATGATGCTATTGGATAATAATCAAGATATGATACTACCTCAGATGATGAGGAATTACTAGTGTTCTTATGATTTTATTTTAGAATTATTTTATTTGAGTGTTCTATAACCAATATGTGGGTTATATGAATTACGGAGTTAAATAACGAATTGTACTATAATACTATTTTACTAGGGATTTGAGATAATATGGTTATTAGAAAAGTGACTTAATAGTAAGCTACACTTTTTGTAAAATACTTGGTTGAAGGAAATGTAATCCTTAATATGGTTCTGAGAATGAGGTAGTGATTTTGGGATAAGAGATGGATGATTTGGATAAATTATTTTTTATATTAGTGACTACCATGGAACTAATTAATAGTTTGTTCATTTAATTATTGTCTGAATATTATAAAATTTGGGATATAAGGATTATATCCAATATTATATAAATAATAATGGATCATGAATGTAATCAATAAGGTTTTATGGTGACTCAGGGTGTTACCATGTTTTAATATAATACATGATGAAGTTGTTCACATGTTATTACATGGAAAAAAGGATCTTCATTGTGTTTAACTTCCTTACAAATTTTGTACTGTGAGTTTGGATTGAAGTATTTTGGATAAGTCTAAAGGATGGAATGTAAAAATTTTGAAATTGGAAATTATTTTTAAGGTTATTTTAATATTTTTATAAAATGGAAAACATGTAGACCGTGTGACAACCCCTCGCGTCAGACAATGCCATGGGAATTGAACCCTCAAACACTGTACGATTGAATTTATCGCATACCACTGGACTACGTGAAGTCCCTGGATTGTATAATGTAGTTTTTTAAAGGGTATGATAGTTGAATTGTAAATTCATTATTTTTCTAACCCAATACAATTAGGATAAATAGAATATTTTTTTGAAATCATTGGAGTGAAAGATGATTTTGTGGTAGGAATTAGTTGAAGGATGAAACTCTACTTGTTAAATATATATATATATATATAATATTTTTCCTCTTATTCTATGGGTAGATAAATTATAAAACAATAGATAAGGGATCTTAACACCAAAAATGTGTTATCCTAATAGCTTATGTTTTGTTGAACCGATGGTATTTTAAATCATCATGGATTGATGGATTTTAGGCCATCAATTTTACACTTGTTTGTGATTGATGACCTCAATCACTCCCTATAAGTATTTAAAATTTTCCTCTAATTATGAGTCTCTAATTTCTACAAATTTTCTCCAAATAGAGATCATAATTTTGTGGTGACAATTTCATTTCCCTTGTTCTCTTTATTAAGACAAATTATTATAAACCCAATTTCAGATGTGGGTTTTCCCAAAAAGGTATTTTCTATTTTCAACCATTTATTTTCAATGAACAAATTCGAATTGTGATAACATAATATATAGAATGAGGGAATAATGTAACTCCCTATGACTTCATAGTATGTAATATCTTAAAACTAATTCAATAACTTTCACTACACGCAACACTGAGTTCAAGCGCACCACGACTTACCAAACTAGCCGTTCAAAGGCAGTTATGAATAGTATTAACAAAATTTTGAACTATATATAATACTTATAATTTTAGAATCCATATAATGAGTTTATTAGACATAATGGAGGAAAAAATTCATTTTTTAAGATAAAAGAAGTAATTTTTTTTAAAAATGCAATTTTACCGCCTTTTAATGAGAACCCTTATTAAATCCAATATTTGAAACTTTTATATATTCAATTTGACAATATATTATTCTTATTTATAATTGAGACATAAGAATTTTGTTTCAATAACATTTTGGTGTTTTTCTGATAACTTTCATATTTGGGTGAATAGTGAAAATTACCATATTTTAACAAAAATGACCTTTTTTAATAAAAATAATATATAGTGTTAAATTAAAAATTTTAATGTTTTGGAAGTATAAATAGATTATATTTTAACCATTTAATCTAATTCTGGTCATTGTATGTAATTTCACTTTGAAATTGGACGTGAACAAGTGTCGATCTTTTGATAGTTATTATTTCTTAAAAATATGATTTTTGGTTTTTACAACATAAAATAATTTTAAATTAATTAAATAATCTATTTTTTTTAAATTTGTAAAATATAATTCATTTTTTAATTCATATTATCAAAATTATATTAGTGTGAATTTTTGGTATTTTTATGAAAATTTTAAATTTTTGATGAATAGTGAATACACTACTTTATTATTTAAAACCAACTTTTTAATTAAATAATTAATTATTTTATTTAAATTTAATTTATGTCGAAATAGAAACATAATAATAATATTAGTTCAATTTAAATCAATGGAATCTTTTTTTTAATAAAATTGGATATATAAAATTTTATTGAACTTTTTACCGTCTTTTACCCACATTCTAGGAGCATTTGAAAATTTGTATAAACCATAAATTTACCACTTTTGTGATTTGAATTTAAAAAATATGAGACACATCGTTAACCTCATTATGTAAAATGTGGTTCAATAAGATGAAAATAATTTTTTTTGAATCGTAACTTTTGACTTCTAAATACCACAGTTAAAATTAAATAGGGTAATTGATGGTAAAAATTATATTATAATTACCTTCACACATGACATAATTCTGTTGGATAAGTTCAATTCGACCGAAAACAACCTTAGGAATAAAATATGACCCTTTAGGTCCACATGGATCAGATTAGGACATTTATTATTATTTAATTTAAGGAAGAGTTAAAAGTGTTAAATAAATGTTTTCATAACTAAAAGATTTTAATATAGGGTTATGTATAATATAAATATGACAATAAATATTCATTAAAAAATAAAATTATTTCCTACATAAAGGTATTTTTTTTATAATTTTTAGATATTAAATAATTTAATTTATATATGACACAATGATGATGCAATAATTACATTATTACTCAATGATTAAAATAACTGATATTATAAATATCCAAATAAATTTAATTTGAGTCATTTGATTAATTTCATTTTTTTTATACGTTAACATCACTTTTTATGGTTTATTAGATAAATTTCATTCTAAGTGATAAGGTTGTTATGACATTCACAAAAACAAAATACCAAATAGTGTCAAAATTGACAAAAATTAATTTTTAAAGAAAATACTATATTATTGGTTGATATAATATTCTTAAAAATCATAGGATCAGAATAATGGAATAAAAAATGTTATATATGTCATTAATGAACCACTTGAGGTTCTTTTGGATGTTTATATTATGTTTATTAACTATATAGTGTAAGAATACAAGAAGACACGGTAAAAGATAAATCTAAAAGATAAGATTAAAATGTTATCCTAAACTTGTCTGAAACCTATTTTTTTTAGAGTATTTCGACCCATCCCAATATTATCATTGAAATAATTCAATTTTGTACCATTATAAACTGAATATTATTTTATTATAAAATAATATTTCAATCTTTTCCTAAGGTGCCTCTCACACCTCTTATAAAAGGGAACTCCCCCTTCTCTCTTATTCACACCATAAAATCCATTTGGATCTGCCAAAAACTACAAAAAATAACCTATAAACTATCCTCCATTCATCCTAGAGACCTTAATTTAGTCATAAAGACAACCTAAGTAGCCCTTTTGATCAAATCAAAAGTACGAACCCAAAGAAGAGGTAAATATTTTATCACCATTTTCAAGTTCTTTTCTTCTTCCACTTCTTCTTTCTTGCTGTTTACATTATAAAATAAAAACTCGTGTATCTTCTATATACATTGATGTTTTTATAAATATGGTAAATCAAAATTCATTATTCTATCCATAATTTGATTGGCATGTCACCATATATGTGTATATACGGCTTACGGTCTCCACGTCGTGGTGTAGTTGTTATTGAATACAATATTTTTTGGATGGGTATAATAATGATGTATAATTTATTTAATAATAATTATAACATGATAATGATTATATATATATGATATACCATCAAATCATATAGGATTTTAATATCAAAAGAATGATATTTTCACTCGTGTGTACGTACGGATTACCGTCTCCACGAACACGATAAGATTCATTCACAATCGTAACCATTCAAGACTGATATTCATTTTATGATTAAAAATAATTTTCAATGACATGATATCATTCTGAATATGAATAAGAGACATTCCATCCATAACAAATAAGACCTAATTAACAAAAAATATAAATGAAAATGAATTAGTTAACAATCGAAACGATGATAATACTAAAATACCATTAACAAAGAATTATTAGAAGATCATATATGATATCATAATTATATATATGGTTTCTGTGTAATTTAATAACCATGATTTAACTATTATAAATGAGGTTAATGAAACCTTGACCAAGAAAAATTAAAAGGTAAAGGATAATTCTATAATCTCTTCATTATCCGAGGTTGTTTATAAGTAATTATCTATTGGGAACTCTTTATCATCAACATCCATGATTCTTAAAAATGTATTTCCAAACATTTTTACTATGGGTTAATGTCTTTTATACCAGTTTTTTACTTTTTATAAAATGGTTTGAAATTATTATTTTTCATCATTTTCCAAACATGGTACGTTACGACCTTTTCGACAAAGTTAAGGAATGAATTTTTTTAACTTATACAGCGGGTGCGACTATTTTCCTCCATTCTAACATCGTCTAAAATTCCAATACAAGATTATAAGAATATTTTCAAAATAAATGTTTTCTTTATAATTATTTTACTGTTAAATAATTTCAAAAAATAATTATATATTTCTCTAAAATAGTTTTGATTTCATCTATGTCAACATCCTTTGATAAATATAACGCTTGTTTGAAGTTGATTTATTATGATACAAATATTCCATATTGTATTTATGGTTTTTTGATATGGTTGACTGTATATGAGTTATTTTTAATCCATTCATGGATTATGGTTAATGTTTTGACATTTCATATTCTAGTTTTAATACGAATTTTTATGTTATATTTCAACCTTTTCTTAAAATGAATGTATTGGACATGTATGTTCGGGGTTTCAGACTGGTAAAAGTAAGCTCTATGGTTTGGGGTCTGGTTATAACAGAACCATCGAGTTGGAGTCCGGTTATAGAGGCTCTCCGGGATGGAGTCCCGTTATAGAGGCTCTTCGTGTTGGAGTCCGGTTACAGAGGTTCTCCGGGTTGGGGTCTGGTTACAGTTAGCCCCAAGGTCATGGCACACGGAATTGATAGAGAAATTAATGTCTGGTACTATACATTCTCTCATTATGAAATTACTTATTACATGTGATTATTTGACTAGTATAATATCAATGTTCATGTTTATATGGTATTTTTGGAATTATTTTTTCCCTATTATGTTCATGTTTATGTTTAAAAGGCAATTGTTTGTATTGCACATATTGCCTTAAAAGTTTATAACTCCAGCTAAATTATTTACCGTTACTGAGCATGTGAGCCCACCCCTTAATTATGTTTAATCTTCGTAGGATCCCAAGAATTGTTTTATGTTTGAGATGCAGGGTTATGCTAAGGGACCAATGGAATTATCAAAGGATTATTTTTTTGTGTGGTATGATAGAAAGTGTAATGTACTGTTCATTTATGTAATCTATTTTCCATGACTGCTAAACTGATTGGTCTTTCTGGGCTTGATTCCATGTAATCAAGCCAATGTATTGAATTAAGGCACCGAATTTGGGAATCAAGGGTTGAGCCATTACAGGAGGTATAAATACACAAAAAAAATCATGGAACACAAAACCTACATGATCACTAGTACAGAATAGAGATATATCAGGAGCTATAAGATATCACTAATGGAGATGGAGTTAGATCTACAAAATAGAGAATATTCATTCCTCATTCCACTATTTTTCATCTATTTCTTCATGGATAACTCTATTTCAAAATCTACGAAAATGGTTTTCGAAATCCTTGTATTTGGATAAACACTAATGGTGTAATGTGATGATTTGGTTAATTATTTTTAATTCATTTATACATTAATGTTACTGGAATCTTCTCTATATTTGTAATTTGATGGTATTTTTTTAAAACATCAATTATCAGTGAAAACTAATCTTGATCAAACATAATTAAAAATTATATTGAATATATTTATTTCACTAAAAATTAAATTAATCTCAAGAGGGAGGGAAATAATGAGTATGACTAAAATTTTTCACATAACGTTAACTTATTTGTTCTTAGTTAGTGATCATGTGAATTTTTCTATTGAAATGATATAGGATCCATTCCTTTATTCAATAACATGATTAAAAATTTGGATAGCCTATTTTAATCATTTCAATGATGATTAGTTGATTTCATGAACAAACTAATATAATTCTAAAAACTAGCTATTCAATTTCTCCAAAATAATAAACTAATCTCCCTCGCTTGTTTTTTCCCTCATTCATTTATTCCTTCTCATATGGCATCCAATCCAACTGCTCATTCTGTACTGGAAGACTTGAGGAAGAAAATATACACACTGAGTATAGTTGTTTCGGGAGTATATGGAGGATTGGATGAGGCGGGGAGGAATGAGTCATTGCTTGAAGATGTGGAAGCTAATCCATAACCTATTTCTGAGATTCTTAATAAGGTAAATGGTTAGTCTGAAGATCTGGTTCATGATGCTGCTAAGCATGGGGGGTAAGAGAGACCTGTGCAGATTCCACCGGTCATCGCTTCTTGTAAAAATATGGTTATAGATGTTTGTTCAAGGAAGGATGGTTCAGAATCATAGGAATCTGAGAAGAGGGACGAGGAAGAGGCCGTTTTCCAATCTGGCGATGATGGATTGGTGGAAATTGTCAGCCTTGATGTAAACTGCACACCCTAGGATGGTAAGATGCAGTCATAGGAGATATTGATCGATATGAAGGAAGGTAGTCAAGCTGGTGTCTCAGTGTCAACGACTAGGAAATGGGCCAAGAGAGGGAGACTGGGTCAAGGATCAATTATGGATTTTCAGTATATCGAGAGGCAGGCCTCTCTACCCGTGAGCAAGAGATTTCAATGATTTCTTGAGGATGAATCAGGTACATTAAATGGTATTCCACTTGAATAAAAGGGAGGATATAAGAATGAATGTAATGGGGGTGAACGTTTTAAATTGGCAAGTGGGATTCCAACACATGGGAATAGAAGTAGACCAAGGAGGAGTAGCAAGTAGGACTATTCATCCTTGCCTCCTCCTTTTGAGACCATATTGGCCAGGAGGAAAAATAGAAAAAAGGAGACCTCGGAGGTAGTGAATCCTCGAATAACAGGGGTTCAGTGTGGGAAAATTTTGGAGTTACTGCTTTGCAGTGAGGAGGAAGTGACCGAGAAGGTGTTATTACTCAATGCATCAGAGGAGGAGGCATCTTTAATGATGGGGAGAGACTTAAGAGAAACACTTAACAAGTAACGATATGCTTGGATTGATTGGCCTCAAAATTTGAAATTCTCTTTTCAGAATCCCCAAACATTTAGTTTTCTTCTATATCATGGAAATTATTTAGGAACATGTTATCTGGAAAGGTTAGTTTAATTTTTATAGCTCCTAGTTAATTGGGTGATGTATCGTATCTAGGTTTGGGTGTATCTCTTGTAAAATTGTTGGTTTCTATTTTATAGTTTGGGGAGTCCTGATCATGTCATTATTCTCTTTGAGTTGTGTGTTCTGAGTTGATTTCTTGAAGGCAGGTTCCTAGAATGTTGCTTGGATCTGCTTCAGATGGGGTCAGAGCACTGCACCATCACCTTTGCCTGACATTTGGAATTTTTTGACGTTGAGGACATGTCTTTTCCATGGGGACTGGGACCATGCATGCATGGGATTTCCAAGTTCTTAGGTATTGATGAAGGTGAAAGACACGATTCACTTATTGGGTGAGGCATTCCTGGTAACTTTTTTGGGTTTTTCTGGTTGTATGTTGAACTTCTTGGTTTCTCGCATTCTCCATGAAAGTGTTTTCTTAATATAAAAAATAATTTTCAGTCATATGGATCGAACCATATTCCTTGATTAACTAGTTTTATATAGGGTTATAAATAATTAATTTACATGTGTCAAATGAACCGATATAAAATATTTGATCCATTCATGGGGAAGTAATATATAACAAATATAGAAAAAAAACATATTAAAAAAATAACAATATAAAAAAACCAAACAAAAAAAGAATATAAAAAGTATATGTATGAAAATTAAAAACAAACATTATTGAATATTCAATGTATAAGAATACTTGGCATAAACCCAATATCATAGATCCCACTATACCTGAAATTGAGAGATGACTTTGACATTTTAAAAAGAAAAAATGGATGATATAAGAGAAAATAATATCTGAAATAAAAAACCACCATGAAATGGGAATCCACCTAGAAATGAGATAGTTGAGATTCACAATCTACATTAGTTCGTGTTTACTATGGTCCCTAGTAATCCATCATGTAATAGTCTCAAACCATATTATAGGAAATATGAAATAAATAAAACTATATTGGCTCAACTTCATAAATATAATTAAACACATTATAATTAATATCTAACCTTCATTTGGGACATCTGTTATAGTTTTCAACAATTTTAATTGAGGGGCCTAAGTGATAATGATAATAAAGTAATTGTATTCACTTATGACTCGAAATAATTGAATTACATTGATTTCAACATTTTAATGAATTAATTTTTGAAACTTCAAATTATGTTTATAAAACTTCTGCATAAAAGATCCATCCTAGAAGAATGTCATTTAAAATAAGACACAAAATCAATTGTTTTTTATAAGATGAGGTAGAACTGTTCTCTTATACTCAGGATAGATATATATAATTTCTTATAAATTTTATAAACCACCAATTCACTCCCCAATTCATTACGATGAATTTTTATTATATACCCATCCCTTATCATAGAACATTGTTGGACCAATTAGCATAGGGGATTTCAGTGATAGAATTGTCAAGGGAAAAAATCTATCTTAACCTTTTAGCATAAAAATCACAACACAAATGCACTAAGATAAGAACAATTTTGAGTAATGAACCAAATAATGCTCCAAAAGTTGAATAAAAATATGATTATGTTTTCAATGAAAATACTAAAAACAATCTTACTGGGTAGTGCCATTACTGTGGGATTTTTTGGAATTCACAATCTTCATGTAACAATTTTTTCATGCATGACCACAGTACTAAGAGTGAAAAACATTCATCATATTGTTGTAGGATTAATTATTAGGAGGAAACTTTCTCAAAAGTATATAAACAAGTGTATAGAAATAACCAAAATCACTCATGGAGGGAAAAGAGTGTTCTTATCCCATATGTACTCCCTAGTTTTTAGAGACAACCAAGGAAAAACATTCAACCCTAACCAAAAGTTGAATCATTAAACTATTAATATGAATTAAGGGATATGTAACAATATTTTTAATATAGTTTCAATGAAAAGGAGTCTATAATGAATTAGATAAAGTAGATAGGGATGTTAGGATGAGATTTTTTTATTTTCTAGTAGCGCAGTTGTCTAGAGGTGTTGATTTTAGAGACAATGGTAAGCTATTATAAACTACTGAAGATAGCCGAACCAAAAATTTCATGGATATAAAAATTAGGTGCAGTCTCTAAACACATCATGAAACATGGAATGTACCCAAAATTGATCAAAAGAATAAATTATATTAAAATTTAAATTCCTATCATGAAAATTAAGAATCTATAAAATTTTATAGTTTTATTGAAAACACTCTATAACCAGTTGTTGAAACAAAATTACAATAATAAAATGTGTTGAAAATAAAATAAAATAATGGAATTAAAATTTTTGAAGAGGAAATTAATGGGATTCCTAAAATTGTAATGAATTTTTCTATAATCATTAGTATTACACTGAGAATAAGTAATGATAATTAGGAATCCTAATTGTTAAAACTTATAAATGTTTTTATGAAATTGATAATTTGAATTTATTTTTTGGAGTCCCTTATTCAAATCCCATCTCACTTTAAATCCAATATGAAAATTGGTTATAACATTAAAAACATAAAGAAATTTATACTTTCAATCTCATAGAGTAGTGTAGTAATGTTCTAATGAATAGGATACCTCCCAACCATTAACACCAAAGGGTCTTCGACATCCATTAAACATTAGAGATAGATTTGATTGTTTAATTTTATATATAATATTATTGAAAACATCAATTTTAGTATCTTTTAATTATTTCAAAAATTAATATTAGGAGTCTAGCAACACATGAATATTTTTTTCAACATTCAGTTCGATCCATTACTCACATATTTTTAATGGTAGATGATATGATAGGTGGAGTAGGAAGGCTATTTAAGCATGTTGACTTTCTAATTTTGGATATGGAATGTGACTAGGAGGTAACTATCATTCTTTGTATGCACTTTATAGTCACTAGGATAGATTTAATTGATATATCAACGTGGACGTTAATTTATAACAGTGGTGAAAAAAGAGAAATTGATTATTTTCAAAAAAATTAATCAACCCAATAAATAAACAGTGTTTCCTAGGGATATAATATTAGGTTTTGAAAATTAATTATTTGAGAAGGAAGAGAATATTTTATGGATGATGGATGAAATAAATTTTTCACTAGATCTTCTTTCTAAAACCTGTCTAAAAATTAGTTTGAGTTTGAAGAAGCATTTTTGAAAATTTTTTAGGGGAATTACATGAACACATAGATGTTTTTTCATTAGAATACGTTTTGAAGTCAAATCCGGAATATAGATGTGAGGAACAATATTATGGGAGTAATAGTGATGAATATTTTTATTTCTACAATGAATTATTTAAGAGGTAGTATGATGATCCTAGACCTCCCAAACTAATGTTTCATACCTTGATTCATGTACCATCCAATATATAGCTCAATCCACTACAATTCCATTTGAAATATTATTTTATACGTGAGTTATCTTCTCAAAATATTATTATCACATACACAATGTAACTAAAATATAATTATAACATGTTCAATGTATTAATGAAATTCATATATATCATTGGATGGATTATTATAGATATTAAGGGTATAATTTCACAATTTTGTTTACATAAAATCACCATGGAGCCTGAGTGTCAATCTAGAGTGAAAACACCAAGAAGGATTAACTCTAAAATAAAAGAAGTGTTGTAAGTGTATGTAATCCAATATTTTGATGCTAGAATTCTATTTCCCATTTTTGAAATTCAGTGGGTAAGTAATGTCTTGGGATTCCTTAAAAATATTGGTATGATTGGGATAACCAATAAAAATAGTGAGAAAATTTAAACAAGGTCTATGAACAAATAGGGATTCTTAATAGTCTATAAAAAACTAAAATTTTATACAAGGAAATACCATTTCCAAATATAATTTTTGGGAAAAAATCTAGAGTGTTTACATGATAGTCAATTTTTTTTAATTTCATTATGTTTTTCCCATTATAACTATATTTCCATCGCACATGAGGATTAAGAATAGAATAATTTCACTTTTTCATTTGGGAAATTTCTCTACCATCTAATTACCTTTGGATTTTGTGGTGCCCCTCAAAATTTTCATAAATATAGGATGGGTTTTTTATACACGATTGAATGAATTTTTGATGTTTTAGAGAAGATTTATTATTAATTGGATGTTATTTTAATATTTTCCTTAAAAATATATACACTATTATACAAAATATTCTTATGGGAAAATATTAATATAAATTTTCAAAAGTACATGTTTTTGGATACATTGGTTTTTCTGTGTGGTGAAAATATTTATAAGAAGAGACTAGATGTTTATAATTCCAAAATATAGTATTCTAAATGTTTCCACCACAAAATAATGAAAATGTTTTGATATGTCTTTAAGACATGATGGATTTTATATGAGATTAATTAATTATTTTTCTAAAATAAGTTGGCCACTGTGTCATCTTCTTGTTATGGACACAAATTTTTTTTCGATGAGAAATGTCTAGATTCAATTAACTATCTAAATTAGAGACTCCCTACTACACTAGTATTCACTAACCCATACATGATGTTCTCATTTTAGGTTATGCGTGATGCTAGTTATAGAGTTTTTTTTCTTGTTATGGTGCATAGTAAGTACAAGATTCCGAATGTCATTTATTTAGATAATTCTAAGAGGAATTATATTAAAACAAAAAATGAGGTGGATACTCTTATGTTTTCCCTTGAAAAATTTATATAGTACCTGATGTGGTTTAAGGTTTTTATTTCCACTTATCCTTCATCCCTAATGTAACTTGTAGATATGATAGTCTCAAAAAAACCTTTTGTATGGTGTCTCTTCAATTTAAATAATTTGATATCGAATCAATCTTCAAAAGGAGAATGAAAATGTGGTCTGAGACTATTTTATTAGACTATACAACACCCAAAACTAATGAACCCATAGAGATTAACACATAATTCATAGATGAAACAATTTTTTCTTCTTCTCAGAAAAAAACTTCTTGTTTTTATGATTATGATAACTTTGTAGCTACAATTGTTATCCCAAAGGACCATTCATGAAAAAGATAAAGGTTTATTTATGAGTTTAAATACTACTTATGGGATATCCCTCTTCTTTTTAGAATATGTGTTCATGTTATTTTGAGAAGGTGTATGGATTTATTAGAAATTATCCCAATTCATGAAAGATTCCATTCATCACCATGGAGTTGAATCCATGGATGGGAAATACCATTTGAAAAAAATTATAGATTAGGTTATACTAGACAAAATAACTGAAGGATTCTTAGAGTTTTGTCATTATTGATGATAAGTGTAATATTCTAATAAATGTTGGTATAATGATGGAAATATTAGAAAAAGTAATACTATAGGATGATATTATAATTTGAGGGGATTAGATTTCAGGGGAACTTTCACATATTCTTATAGAAATTAATATATATTTTTTGATGTGAAATATTATTCCAAGTGTGAAGAGTCATGGATTATTCCCAAAACTAACTATTAGTATGCTGAAATTCCTTCTAAAGAATAGTTTATATAGGTTTTGAGTACCTAGAAAATTTATAAAATATAATTGAACTCATTTTAAAAATTATTAGTTCAAGATATTGATTGAGACATATTTTTTTCTTAGAAAACATGTATAACTTACCATGCACAATCAAGTGGGCATGCAAAATTTTCTAACAAAGAGCTCAAATAGTTTTTAAAGAATATTTTTTATATCTAAAGAGAGGATTGTTCTAAAATTTTTGATGGTGTACTATATGCTTATATAAATCATTATAAGACTCCCATAGGGATGTCCCCATAAATACTTCTCCTTATAAATAAATCCCATCTTCTTATGAAACTATATCAGATTTCGTTTTGTGAAATGATGGTCATAAAAATTGTCTTTATGTATGTTGGTGAGAGGAGGCTATTGGAGTTGACAGATCTATATTAAATTAGGAGGGAATCATATGAAAATGATAAAATTTATGAATAGTGAAAAAAAAATATTATCATGAATCAATCACTCATAATAGATATCGAATGGTTCTCCACATGATTTTTCTATTTAATTATAGGACGAATTTTTTTACAAGAAAACTAAAAACCATCTGCTAAAGACCCTTGAACATTAAATTCATTCTTAATAATGGATTTTTAGAGTATGTTGGAGGATAAGATAACCATTTTTGGTTATTTTCCATATAGTCATACATTTCATTGAGGGGAATCCAAATAGTGTGGCTGATAACTCTTTTATTGGTAAACGAAAGTGTCTCAAGTCTTACTTAAGACTATAATCTTTTAGATTCTTTTGATCTAACAAATATTAATTGTTTTTTCTTCTTTTTAATTATAATTTATAATAATTTTAAGTCATGATTCTTAATTTCCATATCTTATACAACTCATGTCTACTATTTTCAAATGTCATGATACATCTACAGTGTTAAGGATTCTAGAAATTTTGAATGGGAAAACCAAGAGATCAAAAAACTAAATTAACTAGAGAAAACATTATAAACTCAATCGTTGGTTGAAATTTTTAATAAATTTAAAATTTAGTGTTGTTATTTCAAATTTATTTTCCTTTTAGAATAATTATGTTACCATCGAGAGCACTTCACTCAGGGCTATATAGGAGGATCTTTTGAATAAAATGAAATGATCATAGATCTGACATTCTAGGATGTTTTGTTTTTATTTTTCCATTTTAATAATTTACTCAAAATTTTTCTATATAAATTGGTTAATTATATTTCCCACTTTAAACATGTGTAAAATGTTTCATAATTGATTTCACGGGTGTTATCTTGTAACCATCTAGAGAGTTGAAAATTATGTTAAGTCGCATTATGAAACTAGATTTCTCCAATTACAATCTCATTGATTCAAATTCTACTGCCTCAATGGTTATAAGGAATCTTTTTAACTGAAATTAATTTTTTCCTGTGTTTTTATAATAATAAATATAATATATTTTAAAAATGATGATTTTGTGAATTTTTTTTGAGTAGATGTCTGATGAAAGTAATTTTTTAAACAATCTTTTCATCCCTTTCACATTATGTTTACTATTTAATTGACAATATATTTTTAACTAGGTAATATCCCACCATATGGTTAAACATTAGAGGTACTGTTGAGTTTTACAAGTGGGGTATATGGGGTATTCTATATGATAATTTCTTCTTTATATTTTGTACACATAACAATCCATCATAATTTATTACAAAAAATGACTAAAAATTTTCATGAAAATTTCATCAAAAAATAAGAGTCTTGGGATTGGTTTTTACCTAAATTATATCCTTCCAAGTGGATAATAACATATTGGTTTCTAGGGATTTCATTAGTTCAGAATTTTTTGTGGTGTTTGATTGTTGAGTGATGTTTCATATTGTTTTTATGGAAATTCTATTTAGGAACTATGAAAGGTAGTGAGATAGGATGGATTGTCATGGAAAATTATTTTTAAATTAAGGAAACTTGAAATTTCAAATCAACCATAGGGGAAATTCCTATTTAAAAATTAAACTCCTTATAGATCCAAATAAAATAATAATAATATATATAGCTTTCGATACTAGGGTTATGTGGGAAATTGAGATCCCAGAAAGAGCCTATAAATTTTTTTTTCAGTGGTTGTGTGTATGTGTGCAATTCCTCAATACATATCCAATATTTGTTTTATAATTAGTTTAATAATCATATTTATGAATTTTTATTTAAAATAAATTATGTTCTGAATAGTCAAAAATGAGTTTATAATGGTGAAGTGAATATTTAACCCAACTGAAATAGGGGATAATTAACTTAGTATAAAATCTTTTTTCTTGTATGAACAAGGTGAGAAATGGATTTTGAATGAATAATGCATCTAAGGATAGAGTGAAAACTAAAGTATCCTCATGTTAATATCTTATTTACAGTTATATCTAAACAATCATCACTATTCGAATTGAAATTTTAACTATAATTGATATAGAATAGTGAATGACTCTGTATTCCCATAATTTCAAGTATGTATTTGAAATTTGGAAGGACATACTATGAAAATTCATAGAAATGTCCAACCCACCTCATAATATATTATTCTATAATAAAAATTTAAGCACGCCTCATTTTAAACTTAATTTGATGTTTATTATTATAAACATTACAAAGAAATAAACACATGAAAATTTTCAAGGATAAAAAAAAATTATGTTTGTGGGTGTTTGATGTGCTTATTTTTAATTTCCTTTTCTATATATGTTTCTAGATTTATTTAAATAATAATGGTGAAGTTGTGCCTTTTTGAGTAAAATATTTAATTAGGTTAATTTATATTGAAACGTTCAATTCATTGAATATTCATTAAAGGATGAGTCTTTGTGATAAATTTATTAAATTAATATTTATTTCATTTTACCATTTTTCAAGACAATTTTTTTTTTAAATTTTCTAATGATGATTTGATTTCATGTAATAATTTTTTCATTAATCTATCTTTCTATTGGAATAAATTTTCTCCAATATAATTTGATTTTGGAATAGGGTTTCTAATTTACAAATTTAAAATGCATGGATGAAAAATTACTTAATTCTATTTTATGTTATTTTCATGAATTTTTAAATCGTTTAAATAATTCATTAATAATTCATTATATTAATTTTAAAATTTATTATTTTATTTTTTTTCATATGCAAGTGTAATGATTATTTGTAGGGTTGATTTTTTTTAATGAATGTTTTATTTCCATTCATATTTGATTTATCTTTTCAATTTATTTACCATAAATAAAAAAATCACTATATGTTGAAGTAACTATGATATATTGTTATGTTGTAATTGTACTGACCGGATGTACTTATTTATGTGCATGTCGAACCTTCCATGGGCATCAATTAAAATGGTCGAGAAAAAAAACTATAATGATCATGCTTCAGTAATATTGTGAGATGGTATCCTACATCCTACCAGGACATAATAAACCATAATATCATGGGACAATACTCTACAACATACCATGATTGCAAACAAAAGACCATACAAATGTAAATGAATTCTTAATTTAGGTTAATAGAATTTTTCCATGATAAAAATTAACTAAACATTCTTCCTTGCAGCCTATCATGCCTCTCCACATCAACATATCCTGGGAATTTCTCATGGAAACCTCATATCATCATTCTTGTAACTCCTAAATATTTTATGATAAAGATTCTTTTTAATTTCTTTGATGACTTCTATTGTAGCTACACCAGGATTAGCTTGCTCTATATGAAAAACCTTATTGGATTTCAGTATACGCAACACTATTATTTTCATGTCTTCCATACATTATAAAATTATTTTGATAGAATTAATTTCATGACAATGTCAGTATAAGTGATAACTAAATATTATAACATTGTCACTACAATAGAAAGTATGAATAATATTACCATCTTCCTAAACAATTATTTAACTAAAAATAAATGAGTCTATAAAATATTAAAATCACTATATATGGATTTTATTAGAGAAATAAATATTTATTATCTTCAATTTAATGATATATATTCATTTTATATGTTTTCTAGATATGATATAAGAACCTATTAATTTTTTTTGAATAAAATTAGTTTTAAAAAATATGGTTTAATTACCTTTTGATGGAGAACCATTTTTAAATATTATTTTTGAAAATTTTATAAGTTATATTTGACTTAATAAACTTCTTATTTGGAATAGGTACATCAGATATTACCTTGGTTGAAATTTTGGTATTTTTCGGATGAAATTAACATTTTAATGAATAGTGAAAAATACTACATTTTAATTACAAACTGTAATTTCTACTAATTTATTTATATAGTTATGATATATATTTAATTATAAATGAATTGTAATTGGATTATGTTTTTATCAATTAGTCTAATAGTGGTAATTGTAAATAATTTGGCATTTAAATTGGAAAAAACACATGTCAACCTTTTGATTGTTTTTTACTTCTTAAAACCCTACTTTTAGGTTTTTACGAAGGGAATTAATTTAAATTAATTAATGATACTAATGATTTTCGAATTTTGAAGAATGGAATCCATATTTAAAATCAGTGGTTCCAAATTAAGTTAATAGGTTAGTTGTATTTTTTGGATATTATGAATAGTAACTACATTAATGTGTTTTTACAATAGTTAAAGGTAAATCAGGTAAATTATGGCGAAAAACAATATGATAAAGGTAATAAAACTTCCCAAACACCTAGAAAAATTCTATTGGAATAATTAATTTATATGAATATCATATTATGATAAAAATGTATTCATTTAATGAATTTTGTTCCTAGAAAGTGAAGTAATTATAAATAAAACAAAATAAAGTGAAAACATGTTACAATATTATATCTTATAAGTATAATAATTTTAATATAGTGATAAACTGGATAAAACATTTAAGATAAATAGTCTCTTGAATTATAATGAAATTATATATGTCAATTAAATTTATTTATAAATTTTAGATGTTAAATAACTACCATTAATGATGAGACAATAGTGATGTATAAATAAATTTATCAATTGAAATATCAAATGAATGGTTTTTAAAATATTAAAAGAAATATAATATGAACTAATTAATGTTATCTAGAAATTTTCGAGTTTACAATGACATTTCAGTAGTTTTTGAAATATTTTTTTTCACATTTATCTTCTGATTAGATTTTATTAATGTCAAATAAATGAATACTGTCAATATTGACACTATTGATATTTTATAAAAAAAATATTAGGTAATAATTTAAAAATAAAATTAATATTTAAAAACCCCAAAGTGAAAATTATAAGGTCTATACTGTCATAAATTATACAATTATAGGAAATTTAAAATAGATATATAAATATATATAACCATTTAATATTTATAATATTATTACCAAAATTTAGAATAAAAATATTAAATAAGGACAAATCCAAATAATAAAGTTTTAAAAAAAATAAAAAACATATATAATTTTTTAGATAGGATTTTGAACCATACTCATATTATCATCTAATTAAGAAACTTTCTAGGAATTTTAATTTTAAAATTAATTTATATTAATTTAATTGTTTTAGTATTTTTAAAGGTGCTTGTCTCCTCTCTTATAAAAGGGAACCAATCCATCTCTTTCAATCACACCCCTAATTCCATTTTTTATTCCAATACAATCCAATTTAATCTTATAACTTTACACACATCATCCTAGAGGCCATAATTTGTTTTTAAAAATCCATCCTATAGAGACCATTTGTGAAAATTACATGGGCATACTCAAAAAATAGGAAATTGTTTTATCACCACTTTCAAAATTATTTTTTTCTTATATTTCATCTTTGTACTTGTTTTAAATAATAAAATAATAAATATATTATCTTCTACATTAAAATATTTTATTACAATTAGGGGACAATCTAATTCCACCATTTATCCGTCCAACGAATAACAATATCATCTTGTGTGTGTAAGTATGACTTACTCTCTCAACATTATGGTGTAATTTTTAATTCAACAATATATAATTTGGATGGGTATAATGATGAGTATAATTAATTTAAATAATAAATATATCATTATAATTATTCTATATAATTAATATACCATCAAATTATATACCTTTTTTCCATTAAGTTAACGACATCATCGCTCATGCGTATGCACAGTCTACCGTCTCCACGATGCGATGTGATTAATTCTAAATGGTCATAATTAAAACATGATTATATTCATGAATTAAATGATTAAATATGATATATATCATACTGATATAATTCTTTAAATAGCATATTTATATCCTAAGTCGTGTAACATGAACTCTGTTGACAAAACATACCTATAAACATAAACAAATTAATATCTAAATAATAGGTGATTGTGAAATGATCAATAAAAATGATGATAATATGATCATATATGATATCATAACAACAACTATGATTTTTTAATAAGTCAATTAAATTATGTAAATCAATAAAAATGATGTTTAGATACATATGAATCATATCAGACCATAGGAACGGGGTAATTATTCAATCTCTTTATTATCCAAGATTTTTTATTTGTAACTATTTACGAGGGTATATTTATCTTTCACATCAATGTTTCCCAAATAAATAATATTATTTATATTATTATACAATTTTTTTAATTTATATTTACCCATTTTTAAATTTTTATTAAATTGTATGGAAAGAAATGTTTCTTTCGTTTTCGATACAAGGAACTTTTTGACTTTTCCATTATGAGTTCAAGAAGAATGTTTTTTATCATAAACAACATGAATGGGTGTTAACGTCTTATTAGTGAGTTATTTAAATTAATATTCCTTTACATGATTTCATTTTTATTTTCAACTAAATTATTTTCATTTAAAATTTCTAGGTACATTGAGAAAAGAAAAAAATTTGAAAATGAATGGATATTTTCCTCAGAAATTAAGTATGAGTGTTTTATCAAACTTATTTTCCATCTATGATGATGATTTATAAATAGGGTTATGATTGTATCTCTATTATTATTACGATTTTATTATGTTAATCATGGAATAAAAATTTATATGGATTATTTTTGGATGTAATGATGATTAAGAAACCCATTATATTTCTTTAGATATTCTATGATGAATAATTTATATTTTTTTGTATCAAATTTAAGAATGATTACATTATGAGATAGGTGGGACCTACATTTCCCTCCAATTCATTTGGTTATGATATATATCTCATGATATACACATGGATTGAATGACAGGTAAACCCGGTTCATTAATACTAGGATAGACCGAAATGTAAACCTAGTTCAGTAATATGTTGCTGGAATGACAAGTAAAACCAGTTCAGTAATGGATTTTTTGCACTATGATGGTCTTGGAAGGAATTCCTTGGATAATGTTGAAATAATAATATGTACATATTTTTTTCCACAATTCCAAGATTTATAGTAATGATTTTTTATCATTGTTAATATTGATTTATGATCATTGCATTACGTAATGCTATGATTTATTTAATAACTCAGGATTATGATATTCAAAATTTTTGTTTATGTTTTAACATTCATATGTTTTATTCTTATAAGATATTTTCCATGATAACCCTTACTGTGAATTTTATCTCAACCCTTTTCATGTTATTTTCCAAATTTATTTGTAGAACAGGTATTATGTAAGATGTTTCATAAAGGGGATCTACATATGATGAATAAAGTATGAGACTATGTATATTATTTATGAAAAAGATGGTTATGTTTTCCAGTTTCCAAATTCACTAAACTAATACCGTCTTTGGGAGTATTTTTTTATTCTGAAAAGGTAATCTAATTTCTATCTACATCAAGCTGTGGGATTCAAAATTGGTATCAAAGAGAAGGTTTAGTTAACTTTTTGAATCTAGGATGAAAAAAATTTAGTGACATCCATATAGATATTCATAATGTATGTCTAGGGATGTTCTTAATGGAAAGTATATCTATAAATTACAATCTTATAATTATTGTAACAATCATGAATAACCTACGATTGAAACTAATATGTTAGATATTGGATGTACTCCCCCTTGATTATGTTGTTTTCCTAGTATCATTTTTTCCGCTCACAATATTCTATTTTAATTTTTTAGAGAATGGATAGAACCTGAAAGAACCATGTTAATGATCAATGAACTGGGTAATGAAATTATTGTCCTGTTAAACAAACAACTTTTATTGGAGATGGAATGAAAAATTTTATTTCTATACTTACACAATATATGAATTATTTTGGACTTCCAAATGTGTAAATAATGGAACAATATTAAGTTTAATACATCATGAGGAAACATCCACCTTCATTCAGTGGGAATTCTGATCCACTTTTTGCTGTACAATGTATCAGTACCCTTGAAAATATATTTTACATCCTTCCCAGTTCGAAACCTGAAAAAATCATTTTATTTTTTAATAATTTATAAGGAAAAGTAGACCTGTGGTAAACTCTAATCAAGGATATAAGGGAACAAGATGAAATTGAACCTATGGAATGAGATGACTTCATGAACATTTTTTCAATAATTAAATTCCTCATATTCATAATAAAATGGAAAATGAGTTCCTTGAAATTAAGAAAAAGGTTGATGAATCAATTGGTACATTTAAGGAAAATTTTACATGACATGCAATGTATGATTATGGATTTATCATCCAACCAGAATGTGATGTTGGTCAATTCATCTGTGGCTTAAAACAAAGTCATAAAAGGAAATAAACTATTAGATACCTTAGTACATGTTTATATATTTTCCCTTTTTCTATCAAGGTAGAAATGTAAGTCTATATTATATATCATTCCCATGGTTTTCAGAAGAAACAAAATATATTATTCAAGGGAAAATATCAAAGAGATGGTTGAAAGATGGTGAATTTTTCCTTATGCTAAATTTGTGGAAATAATCGTGAATTATATTTCCGTAAGGGTACTATAATATGTATTTTAACATTAAAAAATAAAATCATTATGTAGTTGAGAACTGATGTAATGGGAAAAAGGTTGCCAATGATGTAAATAGAGAAAAGACTATAGAGAATGCACCACCCACACTTCAACGCTACAAGTGTAAGGAAATGGGGCATTATGTTATCCAATGACATAATCCTAGGATTATGGATGAATAATGATATAAAATACCCATTTATGTCTAGTGGAAATGGAAAATATCAAGTGATAACTTTTGGCAATGTTCAGTATGAAAATGAATTTTGGGAATTATTAAGTCTTTATGTAATGATATTCTAAAATAGTGTTATCTAATATATTTTATCCCATTATGGATTATTGGGATATAAATTTATTGGTCCCTTGATTTCTTCCAAAAGAATATGGTATCAGTTACCCTGAAATGTGATAGAATTTTTTTTTGAAATCACATGACATGCGCATAATGAAGGGATAAAGAGATAATGAGATGTTGGAAAGTATTAATGACCAAATGACTGATATAAGGACAAAATGATACCATATTTTGAGTATGTAGAATTTTTTGTTTTTTTGGTGTGTTGAAAGAGTTAATTTTTATAGAATATATTTTTTCACAATGGATCTATTGTAATTCATGTAATTGTCATGTTTCAAGATGATACATAATTAAGGTATTCACATGTATGGAATATGACAACCAAGAACTACCATATGAGATCTGGGAGATTAATGTTAAATCGATTTAGTCCACCTCTTTTTAATGATTTTTATTTTCAATTTTTGGAAGGATTTGAATGATATCTATATATTGATAGTATATGTAATATTCTTGTATATTTTTTTTAGATTAATTTATTTTCTCACTATAGGTGTACTGGTGCGTTTTTTATTACATGTGATAACCATTTTTTGAGACAGATGGATTGAACTATCATTCTATCGCATTATCTGCTAACAATTCATGAATGAAAAATTCAACTTCATTTCATTGAATATGTGATAGTGTGTAAATTTTTCAAGTCATGAACAACGATGATATTTTACAAAAATAAAGTAAGCATTTATTCTCGTGAAAAAATCATAAACATTAGGGAAATGACATCGAAACCAAAAATGTTATTTTAATACCTTCTTATTTGAAGAATCAAATGGTCTCTTAAATCATCATAGAGTTTTGGATTTCAGGTTGTTAACTTTCTCTAGACTCTGGTCTCTATCACTCTCCACCAGAACATGATAGATTTTTTTTCCATATCCATGTTTTCACATCCCTCCTATATACTATTATGTGGAAACCCAGTGAAGAGTTATTTTGGGTAACCATTATGTTTCTAAGTATAATTTTTAAAATGAAGTTTTATAATTCCTTTTCATGATGTAGGTTTCTATGAAATAAACATTCAAGTAGTAATCATTTTATAACCCTGATGAATTTTGAGTGAGAACTTCATTTCAATGGGGGTATAATGTTACACCACATTATTTTATGAGATAAATTCATTTTAATTTATTTGATTACATTTCTTGTACACTAACCTAGTAATACCTTAAAATATAAGAAACATCATATTATCTTGTATACACAAAATTATTAATGCCTTGTGTTACACACAATTTCATGTCATTTTTATAGAATTTATTTCATGAAAAACTGAGTATAAGAGACAAATAAATATTACAACATAGTCTTTATGATGATGGGTATAAATAGTTTTAACTTCATTCTAAAAAACAATTTAAATGAAAATAAGTGACTCTATAAAAGAATAAAATCACTCTTTCTTAATTTTATTAGTGAAATATACTTTTTATATATCAAATTTAATGTTTTAAATTAGTCTTATTTGTTTTCTAGATATTACAAAAGAACAAATTAAATTTTTGTGACACAAGAAGTATTTTAATAAAATAGATTTTTATTACCTTTTGATGGAGAACACTTTTTAAATATGGTTGTTTAAAATTTTATAAGTTATATATTACAAAATGAACATATTATTTGGAAGAGGGAGATTAAAAATTATCGTGGTTGAATTTTTTGTATTTTTCTAATGAAATTCATATTATAATGATTAGTGAAAAATATTTCATTTTAATTCAAAAATAACATTTCTTCATATTTATTTATATAATTAGATTATATTTTTATTTGGTTTTAAATTTTTATTAGGTTCTATTTTTATCAATTTATATTTTCGTTGTCGTTTTATGTAATTTCAATTTTAAATTGGACATAAACACATGTTAATCTTCTGATATTTTTTTTACTTCTTAATAACTTGCTTTATGGTTATGACAATGGGAATTAATTTAAAAATTATTTATGAAACATCAATATATTGAATTTTTAAAAATAGATTTAATATTTGGAATTAGTGGGTCTAAATTATGTTATTAGTTTACTTTTATTTTTCAGTTATTATGAATAGTAACTTCTGTAATTTTTCATTAGCATAGTGGAAGGTAAATCAGGTAAATCAGGGTTACGAACAATATGATAATGATAATATAACTACTCTAAAACCTTCCAAATTTATATAGTAAGACTTAAAGTAGAAAAATATTACATAATGGTCAGAATTGATACATTTTATGTACTTTTTTCAAGGAAAGTGATGTAATAATAAAAGAAACAAAAGAAAGTGACAACATGTCTCTCTTTTATCTGTTATAAGTAATGTAATTTTTATATAGTGATAAACATTATGAAACAAAAATCATAAATACTCCAATGAATTAAAAATAAATTTATATATCAGTTGAATTTATTTAAAAAATTTAGAGATTAAATTATTACCATTAATGATGACACAATATTGTTGTAGAAATTAGTTTATCAATAGAAATTACAAATAAATTGTTTTATAAATATTAAAATATATATAATATGAACAAATTAATGGGGTCAAAGAATTTTCACGGTGAAAATTAAATGTTAGGAGTGTAATAAATATTTTTGTTCTAATCTACCTTATATTTGGATTTTATATATAGTCAATTAAATAAATAGTATTAATATTTACATAATTGATATTTTATAAAAATAAAATATTATTAAATTATATAAAAATAATAAAAAATTACTAAAAATTAAAAGTGTAATTTATAATGTCTATATTATAATAAAGTTTCAAATTATGGACAATAGACAAGACCTATGTAACTATTGATAACCATTTAATATTGAGAATATTGATAACACAATTAATATTAAATACATTAATAAGGATAAATCAAAATGATAAGTATTAAAATAAAATAAAAACATTTATAAATTGTATCTGTTAAAGGGATTTCTTACTATTCACATCTTATCATATAAATAATCCACTTTGGAGGGATTTGAATTTCCTAATTTATTTATAATAATTTAATTAATTTTGTATTTATAAAGGCGCCTTGTTCCTCTCTTATAAATGGGAATCTATCAATCAATTCTAATCACACCTATAAATAACTTTTTCACATCCATCTGTACCCATTTACTCTAAAACAATATTCCAGATCATTCTAGAGTCCAATCATTGGGAAAAAATCTATCCTAATGAGACCTTCTAGGAAAATCAAAAGGAGATACTCCAAAAAGAGGCAACTGTTTTATCACATATTTTAAAATTCTTTTCTACTTCTAATTTGAATTATTTTGTTGTTTCATTACTAATGTAATAAATCTACAATCCTATACAAGATAATATTTTATTATTATAATGATACAACCTTATACCTCATTTTATCAATCCTATAAATAACAATATCACCATGTGTGTGTACGTATGACTTACCATCTCCACATTGTGGTGTAATTTGTTATTCCAAAATACATAATTTGGATTGGTATAATGAGGAGTGTAATAGATGTAAATAATTAATACAACATGATAATTATTCTATGTAATTAATGTAAAATCCAATTCTATATCGTTTAACTATTTGGTGAATGATGTCGTCTCTCATGCATACGTACGACCAACCGTCTCCCTGATGCGATGTGATTCATTCGACATGATCTTATTAAATGACTGATTGTATACATGAATTAAATGAATAACTATGGTATATATTAAACAAATATAATTTTCTTAGTGATATAACTATAACCTAATAAGTGGAACATGATCTTATACAACAAATCATGCATAAGAACATAAAGCAGATAATATCTGAATAATTGGTGACAATGAAATAATTACTAAAAAACAGATAATAATATGATAATACGTGATACATAAAAATGAATATAATTCAATAAAAAGTTGATAACCTTATTTAAACCATTATATAGCTGGTTAAAATATATAAAAAACATATCATACCAAAGGTAATGGATAATTTTACAATCTCATTATTATCCAAGATTATTTATGCATAAGTATTTACTAGGGTGTATTTATCATTCAATTCTATGTTTGCTAAATATATAAAATTATTTCTAATCGTATACTATTTTTTAAAATTGAATGTTACACATTTGTAATTATTATTGAATTGTTTGGGAGTAATCTTTATTTTATTTTCTATAAGCGGAAATTTTTGACTATCTAGGTTGAGTAGAAGAAGACTGATTTTTATCTTATACAGAATGAATGGAATTTCACATCTCGTTAACCCCTAATTTCCATGAATCTTCCTTACATGATTTCAAGTTCATTTTAAAGTAAATTCTTTTCCTTTAAAATTTCACATCATTTTGAGAAAAGAAAAAGACTTTTTAGATGAAATGATATCTTCCTAAATAATTGTGTTCATGTGTTTTATCATAATTATTTTCCATATAAGATGATATTATTCAAATAATGATATATTTTTATCCCTATTATTACTATGATTATATTATGTTAATAATGGAATGAAATTTTAAATGGATTCTATTATGATGTAATGATGTTTACAAAACCCATTTTATTTCACATGTTATGTTATGGTGAACGATTTGTGTTTTTTATGGCACATGTAATAATGATTGCATTATGAGATGGGTGGGACTTATATCTCCCTCCAATAAATTGGGTAAATATTAACATCTCATGATATATACATGGTTGGAATGTTATGTAAACCTGTTTCAACAATATAGGGTTTGAATGACATGTAAACCTAGTTTAGTAATACATGGATGGAACGATATGTTAACCTAGTTCAATATAGGACTTTTACCACTATGATGGTTTGGGAAGAAATGCCTTGGATTCAATAGAAATCATATTATGTGCTTATTTGTTTTCTATAATTCCATGTTTTATGCTAATGCTATTTTATCATGGATAATGTTTTTTATGATCTATGCCTTATGTATTTTACAATATTTATTTCATGACACAAGTTTTTTATATTTAAACATTTTGTTTTTGTTTTTTCATTCTTATGATTATGTTTTGAAAGATATTTTCCCTTCTCACTCTTTCTGAGAATTTGACCTAACCTCTTTTTATGATTCATTCCCCCTGGATTTAAAGAAGGGTATTAAGTAAGATGTTTCAAAAAGGGGTTCCTGTTATGTAGGATAATGTTGGATTCAATGTCGATGTTTTATGACAAATTTTTTTATTTTTTCAACATTACAAAGGTACTAAACTAATATGGTCTTTTAGAGTCATTTTGTATTTATTAAAAGTAATTTAATATTCATGTACGTAAATATTGGATCTTTACAGTTTTCTGCCACCATCAACCCCAAACACCATAGACTTTCCTATCCATGAACCCCCAACTATGAGACACCATCTAAAAGAGACATATTTTTTTATGATATGATGTATAATATCCCAACTATATCCACCAAAAATGCAAGGATCCCATGTAACCATTGACGAGGTGATGTTGAGGCTGTCAAACATAAGCTATAATGAAAATGATTTTCTCTACCATCAATTTTTGTAGATCTACTTTTGAAGGATGTCATGATGAGATCGAGCCACCAATAAAGTCCATTATTGATGTAACACCATTTTGAATTGACCATCCACCATTACTGAAATCCTTATTTTTCCTAGTCCTTAAGAGAATCCAACATGAACCCACAACTTTTTAGAAACCATGCCAGTGGAGAAAAATATCTTCCACAGTGACGATGAGAAGGAAACACCCCACCACAAAAGATTCCATCACCAAATACCCACTAAGACACACCAGTTCAGGAGAATCCATGCTGATCCACAGCCACTAATCCCCCCCAAGAAGATGACTGACGTGAGGAATAGAATACAATATGAATAAAATTAACAAATAAAATTACTATTATAACAGTATTAATTATTATATATATATAAATTTATAAATATATATTTTATATTAATAACACTGTAGTAAGAATATATATATGTTTCTGTGTGTGTAATATAAAAAAAATCATGGACTTAATTTATCAAAATTCAAGCCAAAAATTGAATTTGGGACTATAAGCTTGACTATGTATGGGGCCAAGGTGCATCTAGACTTTAGAATTTATTAACCATATAGGTGAAATAAAAGTAGATTTTTGTAAATAATTTCAAATTTTTGACCATATAGAATTTATAATTTCATGAAATATTTCATATTTTCCTGGTTGAATTAGGAAAATTGATCACAAGAATAAGAGATCATGGGAATTGGAGATTTGAACTCCTTTCCACGGTAATCAAGATCTTTCAAATTTCGACTCGAAGAACATATGGGCGTGGGATTTTGGTCTGTAAATTTTGTATAGATTTACAGGAGATGAGTGTTATTTTATATGAACATGTTCTCTTATCATTGGGGAGGAGAAAAAATACATTATGAATTTGACATGTGGAGGAGTGAATATTAATGTAAGTGTCTGGAAAAATGATAGAAAAGGGTGATGGATCGAATTAGAATATTAATTAGTATATAATTTGTAATAATTTCATAGAATAAAAAAACAAAAAACAAAATATATATCCGGCTAGAGCACTAGTAGATAATAGAGACACATCAGAAGCTATTGGAAATCATTTAAGGACCTACAGTTGGTGCTATGGGATAGAAAATATTTATTATTTATTGTCATATTTATTCATTTATTTAATAATGTATTATTCTATATCTAAATATTTTAATATTATTTTTTCAATCATGAACCCCAGATAAATTCTCTATAGAAAATAGGTGGAGTAGGTTAATCTAATTTAATTCATTAATTCCTTAATTATACTTGATGGTTCTCCCTATTTCTCATGTTTTAGTAATTTTCATAAAACACATCAAGTATTAGTGAAAAATAATATTCATCAAAATTAATTCAAGATATCATCAAACAAATGATTTTAATTAATAGATAATCAAGATCAAAAGAGATTATCACAATTATTTTAATAGATAATTTGAACTCAGTGATGACTGATTTTTTATCACTGAGTGATCATGTGACTTCTTCCATTGAAAAGATAAATAATCTATTCATTCATAGGATGAAATGATTAAAAAATTTATTACACTCTTTGAAAGAGTTTCATGCAGTTTAATTCAATGCATTAATAATGAAAGATAATTATAAAAACATGCTAGTTAGTTTCACCTTACTTTATCAACTATTCTCTCTCACTAGTTGTTGATCCTCTATCTTTTCTGTTTTACATTATCTATATTTTTATTGGTGGCACTCATAGTCAGAAAAATCATAATTATCATCACTATTTAATAACCATTTTCATTATCAATGCCTTATTGTTCTATTTTATTTTATTTTATTTTTGCAGTTTGTGATATATTAGTCACATGATCAGACACCTTTCTATGAGTCCTTTTTTGTGGATTGACCTCTCCATAAAACATAAATAGTTTTAAGTGGGATTATAAATTAATAATTTGATTGATTAAAATGATCCCAAGTCATATTCTAATTTTATAAATTTTATTTTAGTAATTGAAAATCATTTTTGAAATCATTATTTAAATATTTTCATAATGTGAATTTTAATGAATTTTTCCAAAATATTAAAAAAAATATTAAATAAGGAAAAATAACAATGTTTTTTTAAAAATTATAATTTCTCTTCATGTAAATTCCTCATTATATTTTCCATTTGACATTAAAAAACAAAATTAATATTTAAATTAAAATTATCTAAATAATTAAATTTTTATCATCATTATACATTACACTAGTAAAAGTCAATTTTTTTCTTAATAACACATTTTTATAAAAAAACATCAACTTTTTTTGAACACAATGTGTTTTTATCATAAAAAATTAAATTAATAAATATTTAATAATAGTTTTAATCATATTCATGTACTATTTATGAAATATAATATCTTAATATTCATTTTTTTGTTTTTACATGGCAGAAGATGTAAGTAAATTTTGTTTTATGCTGAAACATTATTTTTTCTAAATAAGTTTTCGTAACAGTTTGTGTGCTTGATTAAAATAAAATTATTCCACATATAGAAAATTAACATGATAAAACATCTTATATATTTTCAATCAGAATAAATAATATTATTTATTAGGTTAAAATGAATTTTTGTTAGGTTTAATTTTAAAAACCATAAATTTTTTTTACCAAGGTTAACGTTAAAATGGATTCATGGGGGGCGAGGTAACCATTATTTATTTATAGAATTTCCACAAAGACAGGTAAATATTTTATTATATATAGTTATTTAAATCTTATATTATACATACATATAATCCCCAAAAATGTGGAGCCACAATCCCCCAAAAGTAACTTTAAATCATTGAAAACATTTAAGACATTCCTTAGGTGAATCTTCACTCACTCATAAAGTGGAACCTCTTATCCCTATTATTCAAAATATTCAACCATTATATATTTGAATATCATTTAAAAAACATACTATAATCATTTTAATAATCCTAGATCTTCTGGTCTTCCTCTAACACTAATCCTTCAAGGCATAAGATGTAAGGAAAAGGAGGTATCTCAATAAAGAGGTGTAGATCGTATCCAACTTGTTCAATTTTATTTCTTTGTCTACTTACTATAATAATTTTGAATCTGTAAAAAATATATTAATGAAAATCCAATAAATAATTAAATGTAATTCTGATGATTTCATGATCATTTACATCCTCTTATGAATCCAATAGTAAATGAAAATATCTATCATGTGTGTGGGTAGACTATCACCTCCACATAGCTGTAGAACTCATTTTCATCCACCATCACTCATGGTTTTTTATTATAATAGATTAAGTTTTAATATATAATATATATGTTTTCAAAATTATTTGGTAAATAATAATTAATATTAATCATTCTTTCATTACATACATCAACGAATGCAAATGGTACTCATGCGTACCTATGAACTATCATGTCTACATAGTGATGTAATTCATTTTTCATCACATCATTATTTGAATATTTATAAATATGTATATAATTAATATATATATATATATATTATTTATACCATGATTAAATATATAGATATTATGTAACCATGATCAATGTTTAAGGACCAAAACCATTAGACAAAAGTATAAATGAAAAATTATGTAGTTAACTCCTAGAATGATTATGATAATGGAAGATTATTAATGAATGCATGATAAGATTTAATAAGTAAAGTTTTTGTAGTATTACAGTTATTATAATGGTTTTTTATATAATTATAACAAATTTAATATTATTATATTAGTGGATGGAGTGATTGCAATGTAAGACAATCATGAGGTAAGGGTTTTATGTTCTAAACATATTTTAATAGGATTGTTTCGGCTTAAATTTTACAATAATACAATTTTATGATATATCTATAAAATTAAATATTTTTTTTCTTATCCTGTATTTTATATCTAAAAAATCATGTTTTCCTTTCATTTTCTTCTATTTAGATATTCAAGAGGTTGTAGGAATGTTTTTAGAGAAAACCAAACATATTTTTATCTTCATCTAGTAATATTTTTCTAAATGTCCATATTTTCAATTTAAATGTTTTCCTGAATTTTTTAAAAATTATGAAAAATTATTTAAAATCATTTTTATTATATTTTACATTCTTTATCAATATTTAATGGGAATCTTCTTATTAGTTTCCAAATATGGTAATTTTTTATTTTTATTTTAAAATTCAGTGTGACACACCATGGATTTGAAAATAAATTTAATATTAAATTCACGAAACACTAAGTATTAAAAATCAAATTTTAATAACATATCCAATTAACATAATTTTTCATCTTCTGTGGTTTTAATTTAAAAATAATTACATAAACAATTGTGTTCCGGGTAATATTTCGAGTCATATAAAATCAACTAAAATTTTGGTGAATAGTAACCTCACTCATGAATGAATAAAACAATTTAGGCACCATATAAATGATGTAGAATATTTTATAAATTTTTAATTATGTATTCATATAATTATGAGTGATAAATATTTAAATACAAATTTAAATTAATAATTTTATTCATTTTCATCTAATGGTTCCTTAAATAAATATGTACTTTTCCTATTATTTTAGAATAATTTATTAAGACATTAGTTAATTTTTTCAGGATATTATATAATCAGTTTGTGTTTTAAAACTGTATTTTCAAGTAAATATTATTTTTTATTTAAAATTATATATATCATATTTAAAAATTTATTTTTGATAAATTGTACATTATTTTTTATTCTGAATTTCAAAAAGTGGGTATGGTGATATTTTGGGATTTTTCCAAAAAATTTGATGTTTTAGTGAATAGTGAAATATAGTAATTTTACATATATATACATTATAGGATAAAAAAATATTCCTTGAATCATGGTTGATGTAAGAAACTATTATTGTGAACCCAAATGAACATTTTAATATTCATGGTCATAAGAATCAATATTATTTATTGTCTTGAGAAAATTAGTAAAAAAATAAATAAGATATTTAGAAATCAATCATCTCCTCCACTATCAAAAACCCCCTCACTCCCTCTTATATTCAATCCTCTAAAGTCTTGTGCCCTATTCAAATTCTACTCAAATATCCTCCAAAACCCCTCCCCTATTTCTAGTAGCCCTTGGACTCATAAATACTCCGAAACCTATCCCTTAAATAAGCTCTCAAGGTAGACAAATTCATGAGGTAAATTCCTCTTTTAATTTCATTTATTTGGACTTCCTTTCACATCTCAAGTTTGTGCATACAACTATTAGGAAAACTATAGTACATTAAATGTAATTTAATTTAGTTATTTTAATTGAATAATTTATCCTCATCTCTCATTTCCCCTTATTTTATACTAGAAATGAAAACACCATCTAAGATTTGTCAATTTATCACATTCAATGATGACGAGTTTTCAATTTCAATTAGAATCATCAATTATGGTCATGAAACACTTTTTAATGTTGATCTAGACTATAATATATGTATTATCACTTATTTAAGGTTTTGGAATCGTTTTTTACACCTGATATTAATTTATATGAGTTCATTGTGATGAAAAACAACCAATTAACCAAACCAATTATCATTAATGTTTTATATATTGATTCATCATCACCCCAATTTACAAAAAAAATTTATAACCATGTAATCTTATAGAAGTTAAAAAATAATATTAAACTTAAATTCTGGTCATCCATTCTCATCATACATGTTTATCCTTACATGTATATAGGTAAACCGGTCATGAGTACCGAAGAAGGAAACGCTCCGAAACAATAAAATTGAACCCCTTAAACCCATCAAGAAAGTCATTAATGAATATAAAAAGGTTTTAATAAATCATTTAAATCAATTAGAGTTCATGAAATTTTTATTAATGAATATAATATGGTTATCTAGGACACTAAGATCAAGTAAATAGGACTATCAATCATAAGGTAAGGATTTTCTTAACTCAGTTTCTTTCCCAGGAGATATTCCATTCTCGCAAATAATTCTTGTGTGTGGGGAATTTCTAGTGCCTTTTAATGTATCATATCATGAATATATTTACTTTAATGGTACTAATGAAATCATTAGAAAATTATTATTTTTTTGGCATATTATTAAATTTATATCAAAGTGGTATGGGTTTTCTACCCAAAACACAATTTTCATTCTAGTTTATCTTATTCTCTACATACCTCAATTAAAATATTATTTTTTTAATATTTACACCTCATATATTATATGTTAACTTTCTATATATTTGTTCCAAAAATAATCTTACTTTCAGTTATGGGGGGTTATATTTTTTAAAATCATATTTCAAAAATATTTCCTGAAATAGACGCCAATTTCAAGGGAATTTCTCAAATTCAAATCTATTTTCAAGGGAACTATATAATTTGTTTTTAGAAACAGTTATATATCTAAATTATATGATTTTATTGTGAAAATACTATTTTACTTCACTTGTATTTTTATAAAAATACTTCTCCAAAGTAACTATTGTTTTCAAAGCAAAAGAGTGTTTATCTCAAGAATTACTCGATGATTCTATAAGAGTATCCTCATCTATTTCAACACACATTATAATTCATATATATTATTGTGATTAATATTTTTAGATATCATCAATAATATTTAATTTAATTGATTATTTTTAGTTTGACTATGGTTGTTCTATCTTAAATCCATTCTTTAATTTACTCAGAATTGAAATTTTTTATGCTTAATGTTCTGAAAATTCAATTTACATTTCATATGTTAAATTCAGTATGAATTTATATGTTTTTCTGTTTATCCGTATTCATATGAGGATTGAATTGGACATATTAAGGGATTTTTGGTACCCTTGTATCCTATCGATGTATAAGTGGGTCTCATGAGACAAACTACGGTCTTGGAATGAGGCGTTGACAAAATGGTTATTTATAGTCATCGCACAAGGCGTTGATGGTATGGTTATAATGTCTGAAATAATTCATTTCATAATTATGAAACTAGCAATTTAATGTTCACATGGTCATTAGACATGTAGAATACCCATGATTATGATTTATTTTGGCCTTATATATTCATCTCTTATTCCCACCATAATGTGTTCATGTTTATTTTTTAAGGAATCTGTTTTTAGTTATTCACCAAGACTAATGCTTATGTTTATGATATCTTCCACTATATTTCTTACCCTTACTGAGCAGTTGATCTCACCCCTTTCTTATGTTTTATTTTCCCAGTACATGAAGTGGTATATTATAGATGAAATTTTGGGATAACATAGGATTTAAGGGTGTTCTCAAGTTAATTTCTATATTGGACTTACATTCATATGTAATATTGAACTTATGTATGTATCTATTTTTCAAATTCTAATAAATTATTAATTTATTTGGGATATGAATTTTTTGTAATCATACCAATGTAATGAAATAAGGCATCAGTTCCAAGGAAATAGATTCAGGGTCATTAATGTTTATATTAGAGAAAGTTTTGTAGAAAAAATGGAAACTGGATTTAGAAAATGTCGATTAGGGAACAAACCCTTGACATATGATTTAAATATAAATATACAATAATAAGCACAAATTTTTTAAGGAATATAATATGTGGATCTTTCTAGAAAATACTACTTTTTCTGGATACTACAAGTGGGTGTAGTTCTGGCATAGATGTAACTTGGAGAAACAACAATGACATTAAGTTCCGAGATTGACCTAGAGTATCCTAGTACATGAAAATGGGCCTAACTACACACCTGTTTTGACACTCCATGGGGATATTCTTAGGATAATTTACATATTAATTTAGAATCTATTATGAAGTATTTAAATGAAATTTTTTCTTCAAAGAAACCATGTTTATAATTATGATATTTGGTATGTATAACATTTAAATTTATTCTATGTGTTTTTCTATGTTGAGATTATACATTATGATTCATAACCTAGTCTAGTTTATGATGTTATTTAGAAATGTAACCTAGTCGACTGAACGTAAAATGAATGAATTATGGTATCCCATTTAGGGATTTACCTCCAATAAAAGTTAATGATGTTGACTTTGGTTCAAGAAATGGTCTTGAGAAAACTATAATTATACTGGGAAAAATGACTTAGGTTCTGAATAATAACCATACCCATATGGAGAATAAATCTCCATAACATTGTGGAGATACTTTAGACCACATATTGGGGAAAAACCTCCATCATTTATTTTGAATACAAACACATTAATATTAGACCTGTGGATAAGTTCATTAGAGAAGATATTTCTCACATTGGGATGTTACAAAAGAGAGAATGTTGTCATGGGGGTTTATCATTTATCGGGAGATGAGGATCATTGGATTTATTTAATTGAAAACATAAAGGATTAGTAAGAAATAGAGGAAACCGAATGAGGGGATTTTAAAGAAATCTTCTTAGAAAAATAATTCACTTATAAACAGTGAGTAGGTATGCAAAGGAGGTTTCTAAATATGAGGCAAAAAGGTAATGAGGATGTCACAATCTATGAAGATAACTTCACATGTTAATCAAGAAATGTCATGGACTATATATATAATCCACGGATAATGTATGATTAACTCATTGGTGGTTTAAAACCACTCATCCAAAGGGCTCTATTCTCCCGATATTTCTCATCGCATGAAGATATAGTCTCATGTGCTATTAAGATGGACAAATAATTATCAACGACTTATGATGTTAATAGAATGTATGAGATGAAAAAGGATGATGAAAAATCAGGAAAAGGAATGAAATAAATTTTAAATAAATTAATAGTTTATTTGCCACTATGTGATAATTGTTGGAAGAGACACAATTATAATTTCCTGATGGGTATGGGTGTTTTTTTCAATTGTGGATAAAAGTCCACATATCCTCAGAATATAGGGTGGAGAAAGAAGAAAAAATTATTCAATTCTACAATTTCAAGGAGAGTAGGCATTACAAAATGTATTGTACTAGGCATTAAGGAAACATTCCCTAAAGAAGGATAAGGGAGAAATATCAATCTTAGGATATCACAACTGATGATATTGAAGTTATTATTGATGCGGTGGAAGGAACTTTAATTGTTTCCTCAAACATATCCAATGCTTAATTTGATTATATATCATCACATTCATTCATATCATCCTAGTTTTCCAATAAAAATAGATATTTCTAATTAGAGTTAATTGTAGATATGTCAGTCAAAACTCCTCAAGGAAGTATCATTGCTACAAATATGTCTAAGTCAGTCCCCGATATGGAAAAATATTATGATTTATTCATGGATATTATTATCATACCCCTGATTGACATAGAAATAATCCTTATTATGGACTGCATTCTGAATCATGATGTGAAATTTTATTTTAAGAATAATAAGGTTTCAATTTTTGAGAATGATGTAGAATCCCTTAACATTAGAGTCAAAATGCCCCCATTAGATTCTTATCTAGGTCTACCCCCAGTAGCACTACTGAAATCTATTATTGGGCTGAATGAGAACCCAACATCTCTGAGTGTGGAAAGTAATACTCAAATTGATGATGTTATTGTTTTGAATGAATATATTGATATGTTTTCATAGGATTTAACTAGAAATCCTCTAGAGTGGTAATATGAGTTATCTATTGATTTAATTCATTATTAAAGGAATGTATCAAATGCTCCTTATAGAATATATGATGTGGAATTAGTAGAATTAAAGAAACCAGTTGAGGAATTGGGTGAAAACGGATTTATTCTCCCTAATGTCTCTCTATGGGTTGCCACTACTCATTTCACTAAAAATAAATATGGAACTATGAGGTTGTGCATTGACTACATGGTGATCAATGCTATAAGAAAAAAGAACATGTATCCCCTTCCTCACATTGATGAATTTTTTATAAACCTAATAGAGCTCAACATTTTTCAAAGATTGGCCTTTGATTTGGATATCATTAGTTGTGAGTGAAGAAGGAATAGATTGGAAAGATATAATTTCGAACTAGGTGTGGGAATCACGAGTTTACACTAATTCATTTTGGACTGATTAATTCTCCATCTGTTTTCATGGATCTAATGAATAACAGTTTCAAAGAATACCTTAATTAATTTGTTGTGGTATTTATTGATTATATATTGGTATACTCTTCAATCTATGAAGATAATTAAAATCAAGTTTTCACTATTTTAAAGTCTCTTTGAGGAAATGAATTATTTTGAATGTTTAGTAAGTGTGAATTTTGGCATCAATTAGTTTTCGTTCTAAGAAACATTATCTCTAAGGTTGGAATACATATTGATCTAATGAAGACAAAGGTTGTTCATGAATTTACTACTCTAATGAACAAAAAAAGGTACATAGTTTTGTTTATTTAGTAGGTTATTATTAGTGATTCATTCAGAACCTCACCTGTTTATCCTACCCAAGGTCCAAGATTACACGTAAATGAGATAAGTTTGTATAGAAAATAATGTGTGGAATTATTCAATGAATTGAATAAGATATTTTTGAATTCTCTAATCCTAACTATATCATCAAGGAATGGTGGAGTTTTTATCTATAATGATGCATCAATGAAAGGAAATGGTTGTTTCCTTATGAAAAATTATAGAGTTATTTATTATCAATCACGATAGTTAAAAATTCATGAAAAAAATATTCAACTCATGATCTTGAGTTAGCATCTATAATCATTGCTCTGTAGATACGGTGAAACAATCTCTATTTAAAATGGTGTGAGATATATAAGGATCAAAAGAGTTTAAAATATATCTTCGCAGAGTATGCACTCAACATGAGGGGAAGAAGATGGCTCAAACTATTCAAGGATCATGATTGTTTAATACACTACCACCAGGGGAAGGAAAATAAGCTGGAAGATACATTAAGAAGGAAGGATAATGAATACCTAAACAAAATGAGGATTGAAAGGGATCCTATATTTATGAATCCAGTAAAGAATGATGTTGGAATTATCAAAGAAGGTGAAACATCATTAAATTTTCAATAGTTTTTCCAACCATCAATATTATAAATGACAAAAATCTCTCAGCCTGATGACCAGAACCTTCAAAAGAAAACTAATGACGTGAATGATGGGAAGTTGGATGACTTCAATTACAAAGATAGAATTTTGAAATTTTGGAAGAGGCTATGAATTTCCTCAATATCCATGTAGAAATGGGAGTTATAGGATCATGCGTACAACATGAATTACTCTATACACCTTAGTTGTTCTAAAATGTATAGAGATTTGGAGGAACATTTCTTGTAGGACAACCTAAAATGTGATATTGTTAATTATGTATCAAGATGTTTTTCCAATCAATATGTTAAGGATGAATTTAAAAATCCTAGAGGAGTAATGCAACTCCTACCTATTCCTATATGGAAATGGGATGACATCACCCCGTATATTGACACTGGATTACCCAAAACACCCTAAATGAATGATACAATATTCCTAATTGGGGAAAGACTTAGCAAATCTCCACATTTCCTCACTATAAGAGATGATTTTACACTAGATAAAATTTCACAACTCTAAATCAATGTTGTTGTAAAACTTCATGGAGAACCCATTTCAATAGTTTCTGATCACGATCCTCGATTTAAATCGAACATCTAGAAAAGTCATCAGAAATCCTGGGATATTGAGCTTTGTTTGTGTACTGGTTATCACCCTCAAACTAATGGGAAATCAGAAAGGGTGTTCCAGAAATTAAGAGACATGTCGATATCATGATCACATGAATTTAATAGTATGTGGGATTATTATTTATCTTTGGTAGATTTTTAGTTCAATAATAGTTTCCATTCTAGCATTAAAATGGCACCATATGAAGCATTGTTTTGAAATAGATGTCATACACCAAAATGATAAGATGAATTTGGTGAAAGGATGGTTTGGGTAAAGAGCTTGTGGAGGAAACAACAGAAAAGATAATGAATATTAAATCCCATATCAATGATGCTCAATGTAGGAAATATTTCTATGTTGATAATCGAAAGAAGGATTTGTAATTACAAGTAAGAGACCATGTATTCTTTAATGGTATCTACATGGATAGGTGTTATAATATTTAGAAAGAAAGGGAAACTGGGACCTAGGTATATTGGACCTTTTAAAATAAAATATAGAATTGGAGGTGTTTCATATCATTTGGATATGTCACCTAGCATGTCTAATGTACACAATGTGCACCATGTGTTATTATGGAGAATGTAATGCAAGACCCATGCATCTCCTTTCTTATAAATGTAGAGATTTAGAACAAGACATATCTTACTATGAGGAGCCTATCCAGATTCTAGAAACTAATGAACAGGGGTTGAAGAATTATATGACTCTCCTTGTAAGGGTTCTTACGAAAATCATAAAATCGAAGAGACAATATGGGAGCCTGAGGTGCATATGATGATGAACTACCACAACCTTTTTATGAGGTAACGTTCTATGAATTTCCAGGAAATGTTTTTTATGGAGGGGATAATATAACACCCAAATGATTTTCAAATATATTTAATTTTGAATTCAGGAAAAAATGAGTCACTAAAAAATGACACTTTGTTATAAACTATAAAATAAACATAATTTTTCCACTTCTGTGATTTGAATTTTTAAAAAATGACATACATGGTTGCATTTAGGGTGATACTTAGAGTCTGATATAATCAATGTAAATTTTTGTGAATAGTAACATAAACTTATGAATATTAATGTACCATTAAGAATAGTAATATGACATTTATTAATAGTAATGTTAAAAATGAATGTACAGATAAAATTTATGAACCTTATAAATCAAGTAGAATAGTTTATAAATTATTAATTAATTATTCATATATTTTTTAGTGATAAATATTTAATTAAAATTTTAAATTAAAAATATAATTAATTTTCCTAAAATGGGTTCTTAAAGAAATATTTATTTACCTATGATTTTGAAATAATTTAATAAGGCCGTAGATAAATTTTCAGCATATTATAAAATGGTTTTTTTTTCAAAACTGTATTTTTTAGTAAATAATGATTTTAATTAAAATTAAATTTCCCATATATATTTTTTTTTTGATAAAATGATGTCCATTTTTGGAATCTATACATTGAAAATGGATATGTTTAATTATTGGTATTTTTATGAAATATATGAATTATTAGTGAATCATGAAATATTGAAATTTTATTTATATATATACATTATAGGTTAAATACATCATTCTGTGAATCATGTCTAATGTATGAAACCATTTGTGTGAACTCACAGGAATGTATTACTATTCTTGTTACGAGAATCATTACTTTTTCTTGTCTTGAGCAAAATAATAAAATAATGAATAAGATATTCACAAATCACTCCTCCCCTTCTCTACAAAACCCTCGTACTCCCTATTTTATTCGATCCCCTCAAGCATTGTGACTTTTCTAAGTTATGATCAATCTTCCTCACAATATCCTATTCCACTCCAAATTCCCTTTTTCTAATAAAAGGACCAAAACCTCTCCTATAACAAGGCTCTCAAGGAAGACAACTTCAAGAGGTCAATTACCCTTTTCATTTCGTTTCTTTCGAGTTCATTTATTTTCTTTTTCATTCCTCACCTCCGTTCATCCAAATTTTATGAAAAATAAATTATCATACATATACTAGAATTTGGTTATGATAATGGATTAATTTATCATCATCTCACATTTCCCCTTATATTTTTATTTGAAATTAAAACATAATATGATATGTGTTAATTTATCACATTCAAGGATGATTAGTTTTTAATTTCTATTACCATATTAAATTCTAGTAATGAAACCAATTGGATCGTTTATGATTACAATATTATATCTCTTATAACATATGTGAGGTTTTGGAATATTTTTTTACACATGATATTAATTTATATGAGATCATTGTGATCAACAATTACTAATTAAAAAGAAAAATTATCATTAATGTTTTATATAATGATTCATCTTCAATCCCAATAACCAAATAAATTTTATTACCATGTAATATTCAAGATGTCCAAAAATAAATTTAAATTTAAATTTTGGACAGCCATTCTCATCTTACATGTTTATCCTTACATGTATATAAGTAAACCAGTTGTGAATACCAAAGAAAAAAAATGCTCTTGAACAATAAAATTGAACCTAGTAAACCTGTCACAAAGAAAATTTATGAACATAATAAGTCAATAATAAATGAAATAAATAATGAATATGTTCTAGATATATTAATTAGTGTATTTAATTTTGTTATCCAAGAAACTATGGTCATGTGGAGTACGCCATTGTACTTAAGGTAAGGGTTTTCTCAACTCACTATCATTCCCATGAGATATGCCTTCCTCGCCTCTAATTCATTTGTGTGGTGCATGTATACACACAATTTATTTATAATACCATTAATATATATATATATATATATATATATATATATATTAATGGTATTAAATTCATCATTTTATTATTATTAATTTTGGGTCATATGATTCAATTGATTTCAGAGTGGTGAGCTTTTTACCTAAACCTCCATTTTTATTCGGGTTACTCTTATTCTCATCATACCTCAATTAATTTCTTATTTATTCATATATACTCATGATAAATGTTGTGTGAATTTTCTATATATTTTTACCAACTAGAATATTACTCTCATTTATGGGGGTTAATATTTTTTAAAAGGATCCTTCAAAAAGTTTCTCGAAATAGAAGCCTAATATAAGGAAATTTCTCAAATTCATACATATTTTTAAGGGCAGTATATAATATTTTTTTAGAAACCATTATCATTATAAAATAACACATTTTATGATAATGCTATCTTACTTCAATTTTTGTTTTATAAAATGTCTTTTCCAAAAGAATTATAATTTTCAAAGTAAATGAGTATTTATCTCAAGAATTACTTGATTATTTTATAAGAGTATCTTCATATATTTCAACACTCTTATAGATTATTATGAATTTTTGGGATAATAATATTATGATATAATATACAATATTTTATTATATGATTTATGATTAGTTTTACTGTGGATATGATATCCTAAAACCATTCACCAATTTACTCTGAATGGTTAGTGTTTATGATAAATGTTTGGGGAAAGCTATTTACATTTCATATGTTAGTTTCAATATGAATGTACATATTGTTTTTTTTTACCCACATTTATATGAGGACTGAATTGGACATAGTAACTAAAAGGTGGGGATCACTATATACTCGTGATGCATTGGCTGCTGTAATGAGACAGACAACGATGTTGGTACGAGTCCTAAACAAAAAAGTTATTTATAGTCCCAGCATGAGTTCCTGACAGTATGGTTTTGATGTCTGGTATAATGCATTCCCTTGTCATGAAACTAGTAATTCAACTTTCATGTGGTTTTTTAACTAGTATAATACCATTGATTATTATTTATTATATAATAATTCATTCATCTCTTATTTCTTCCATAATGTGTTCATGTTTATTATTAAAGGTATGTGTTTTTAGTTATTCACCATCCCAAATGTATATTTTTAGGATATCATCTACTGTATTACATTCCCTTAATGATAATTTGAGCTCACCCATTTCATATGTTTCATATTCTAGGGACATTAAGAGCCATATAATTAATGTCATTAAGGTATAAACAAGGATTTATATATATTTCCAAAGGAATTTATATATTTTATTTCCTATCATGTTGTAATTTTGAACTTATGTATGCATGTAGTTTTCAAAATCTGCTAAACTATTAATTCTAATAGGATATGTATTCATTGTAATCATTCTAATGTATTGATATAAGGCACTGGATCTGAGAAAATGGGGTCAGGGTCTTTACATACAAAACATGAATGGGTTCCCCTATAATAATAAAAAATATTTATTTTAAATATTCATTTATAATATTAATAAATTATTTGTAAATAATTCTTAAATGTTTTTTAATTTATTTATGCTAAATGTGGGACTCCGGATGAAATGGGTACATTCATCAAAAAAATGTTTTGGAGGTCTATTTATGTTATTTTTCTCTATAACAACTTCTTTTGATTCATCTTATGATTTTATTGGGTCATTATACAATTTAACTATATTTTTATTTCACTATATGGATAATGATTTTGATGATAAAATTATTATGAACCTATATCATTAAAAACAAGATATGATTTGATGATATGATGAATGTTATATGATATTTTGGAACACAAATGTATTGTTTTAATTACATAATGTATGGGGAAGAAATTATATATCCCTAAATTGAATTAGGAAAATAAAGATATCTCATGATATATTGATGTCTGGAATGGGTAATGTTCCTAGTTTAGTTAGGGAATTATTTTTATAAAATAGGCTTCGAGTGAACCCCCTCTAAGGAAATGACAGAATGAGGAGTTGACCCAATCCACTAGGATAGTATTGGATGTTATCCTTGATAAAGTTAATGTTTTTTCAATGATTATATATTTTAAGAAAACCTAGGTGTTTTTCTTAGGATCTGTTTTCATGGGTCGTGATTTATTATTAATTACTCCAAACCCATATTTCGTATATCATTTGTTAGAATAATTTCATATGTCTTGTTTCAATCATTTTTATATTAGACTGATTAGTTATAATGATCCAAAATATTGATTATGATTACATATCCTTATGATTATCTTCTGCTCACTTATGATCATTAATTTATATCTCTTATGTCTACTCTTATTGGGAATAAGAGCGCATCCATTCATATATTTCCTTTAACCAGGTAATGAAGAAAGTATTTACACATTATTTTACTAATAGGTGTTGTTGTTCTAAAGAACATAATTTTAAATGATTTAGATATTTTATGTATCAAATATTTTTGTATACATGTTTCCAAATTAACCAAACCAATATGGTCATCTTGTTTATGTTATTGTGATATTTATTGAATATTATTTTAATATTATTTAATATTTTGGTATGAAATATATTGGTTTCTATTTAAAACCTTATCATTCATAGATTCTCATAAACACATAGTCTCCCTCATTGAGCACCAAGGGCCTAAAATGTCAGTCTATGTATGATTTTTTAAAATCTATAATGGCATGACCTTAGTTTCCCAGATTCAATGCATTATTTTATTACATTGGCATGATCACAATAAAAAAATTCCAATATATTGATAAGTTTAGTATCCTTTTAAATATGAGATACAAATATAAGTTATACATTGCATCTTTAAATATAAAACATCCTAGTTTTTTAGGTGAAAACACTCTTATCCATTAGACTATCCCTACAGGTCAATCATAATAAAAATATTTTCATCCAGGGGAAAATGAGACATAAGAAAGTGGTGGCCTTAGATTCCCATTAAGGAAAACAATATAGAAAAAAGATATTATAAATAACAATAATCTTTAAGGCAAGGTAAAAATATGAAACACAATCTTTTTAAACATAACATTCAGAATATTATGGAAATAGTGAATAAAATAATTCAAATTAAACATTCAAATGGATATTATTCTAGTATAATAATCAAATGTAATATCAATAACTAATTTCAAAATTAGAGAGTTTATAATAGCAGACATTATAACCATACCATCAAGGAATCATTCCAAGACTATAAATTACCACACCATCAAGGCCTTATGAAAACACACTAGTTTGTATAATGATACCTTGAGATTCATCGAGGGGATATAGAGGGACCCAATCATCACTTACTAAGTCCAATTCATACCTAATATGAAATGGGTGAAAAATAACATAAACATTCCTATTAAGACCAGCATACGAAATGTTAATAATTTAATCATAATCCATGAAATGTATAAAATAACACAACCACATTCAAACATATTAGAAAACCATTAATACATTATGTATTATTTTATCATAATAAATCAACCTCAATAACATAAAATCCAACAATGGATGTGGACATAGATGAAAACGATATAATAAATTCATTAAAACCCTTTGAGAGAAATATCCCTTTTTAGTTTGAAATAATTTTAATACAACATAATTATAAAAGAAAAAATTTCTTTAGAAAATATCTATGTAGTATTATAATGAAATAGTTTAAATTTTAAGGTTTAATAATGGTAGAAAATATACTCTTGCACCATATAAGTTAAAAAACATTTTTCCTTAATTTTTCGAATAGGATATAAAGTACCTCATTTGGAAAACGATGGAAATATCAATTGAAAAAGTTTTCTAGCAATTAAAACATGGGTAAAAATGAAATTAAACATTTTTCATTAATATTTTGAAATATGATTTTATGAAACATCAATATGTATGATAAGGATATCTCAGTAGATACTTACGTATAAGCAGCCTCGAATAAAATTAAGTTGGTAAATTAACCCTTACTTCCTATTTTCATTTAGTTGAGGGTGTGTTAAACATATTCATAATGTTTAAATAAAATTATAAAATCATTCAAGCACGATATACATATTTATGATATACTATATGATCCTTTTATATCATTTTGGTAATAATATTTTAGTATTACTGTTTTTTGGGCGTTAACTGCTACATTTTCCCTTTCATGTCTGTCATGTAAGTCAGGATTGTTATGAATAGGATGTGTTTTAGTCATATACAGAATGAAATAAAGATATTTATTATTATTTATAATTATCATATAAATTTTATAATCATTCTTTAATGGTTAACATAGAGAATGAATCTCACCACATCGTTGAGACAATATGTTGTACAGAAGCCGAAGTGATGATATCATTCCCTTGATGGTTAAATGGTATGGAATTTGATGTTATATAAATTATAAATAATAAATATATGGTTATGTTAATTATTTGTTTTTATTATAATAATAATTATAGTAATCCAATAAATGTTGTTTTGAATAATAAATTAAACCACATCATGGAGATGGTAATTCGTACGTATGTAATCATGCTGATATCGTTATTTGTATGATGGATAAAATGAGGAATATGGTTATTCAATTATTATAATAACATCTATGTATATGGATGATAATAGAGTAATTATTTTGATATGTAATCAAAATATAATGATAAATTAGAGGAAGAAAATAACTTTGAAAGAGATGATAAAATAATTACCTCATTTCCAAGTATCTTCTATTTATTTGCACAAAATCACTCCATATAATGGATTTCAGCCCATTGTATGGAAAAATGGTTTAATTGAGGGATGTTGTGAGGGTAAATGGTCTAGTTGTGGTTAACCTAAAGGGATTTATATTTTTTAATCAATGATAAGTATATCTTCCCTTTTATAAGAGAGGTGAGGGGGCACTTTTGGAATATCAAAAAATATTAATTTATTATAAATTTATTTTTAGAAAAAAATATCTCCAAAGTGATTTATTTTGACTATAAGACGAGTATAGGTATAAATACTCTCAAAAAAAATTTGGACATGTTTATGTCACAATGGAAACCTTAACTTTTGGATTTAACCCTTAGTTAAACAATTATAATCTTAGAAGTTTACATTCCCTTTTATAATATACATTAAATATATTTATGTAAAAATTCTAAAAAACCTGAATTGGATCATTTATGAAATTTTCATAATTATCCTACTTGTTTGGAGGAACATTAGATATTTTGGAATTTTATATCATTTAATTAATGATTATTTATTTTAAATTATCATTTATTTCAATTTAAATACTATTGAAAAATTTCATTTTTAAAAATATCAAACCAACAAGTGTAATTGAATAACATACTTCCAATATGTCACTAACATGTCTATGTTATCTATGAATTTTTTTAACACATTAATTAAGTAAAATTTTATTTATTTTAATATTTTTAATACCATTTATTTAATATATCCATTAATTTAATTGATATTGTATCATCTATTTTCACCATTTAATTTTTTTATATAATTTATAAAAATTATAAATAAATTATCATGATATAGATAACTTTTTTATAATTCATAATAATATTTATATTCTACCATGTCACATATATAACATAATATTAAAAAGAAAATTTTTATTTAAATTTGAATAGGCCATTAATAACTCTTCTTTAAATAAAATACAATAAATTACATTATAAAACACAATTGACATAAAAAATACATGAATTTAAACCTAAGGGATATTTTTGTCAGAAAAAACTTATCGAATTAAATTAATATAAATTTATGTCTATTTTTATATTATTATAATATTATTTTTACCTTTAGTTACTCTATATAACTTTAATCGCTTCAAATAAAATTTAAAAGGAAATATTCACCATATTTTATTTTGATCCTATAAGAAAAAATAATTTATACTCATTAAAACCATTTGTGTTTGATTTTATAAATTCAATTCATAAATATGCTAAAATTACCTTTAATTCTAATATAAAAATGAAGCTAAAAGGTGGGTAAAAAAGACTTAAAAAAGGATGAATTAATTTTTATACATAATTCTATTATATAAAATGATTTTTATGACCTAAAATAGAGTTATACATTTATTATGTATATATTGTGACTTTAAAATAAATGTAAATTAAAATATTTATTTAAATGTAAAAGTCATGTTTCAAATAATAATTTAATATTTTTCACTATTCATAAAAAATTGAAACTTTTCAAAAAAATTCCAAACATTAAACACAAGCTAATTTTGATATTAATTTTCTAAAATCATTTCTATCTTTTAAAATAAAATTTCATAATTTCATAATTTTGTTAAGACTATTCATAATTAATTTTTAAATCGCTAGTTTATAGGTCCGGGTTATCTCAAACGTGATATTTCATGTAGCACAAGGTATTGAAGTGATTAAAAGGAAGTGAAATGCTAAATATTGGGGTGTTACATTATTTCCTCCTTAAAATAATTTATTCTTCAAAATTTATTGAATATCACATTATAAAATGTATTGGGTGATTCATCATCATAATTTCTTCAGGTTCCCACATTTCCTCTTCCATTTTATGGTTTCTCCAAAGAACATTTATGAAATGAGTCTTCTGTTTTGTCAACACTTGTTTTCTAGTATAAATAAAATTATAGGCTCTTCATAATAAGACAAATCAATTTTTTTTTTCGATTTCTTCATAGGTGAGTATATTCCTTGGATCAGAAATTAATTTCCTTAATATTGATATATGGAAAAAATCATGAAAAATGGAGAGACATGGAGGCATTGAAAAATGGTAATCTAAAACCATAATTCATTCTAGAATCTCAAAAGGTCCAATTTACCTTGGACATAATTTACCCTTTTTACCTAATTTTATAACACATGTCCATGGAGATGATTTCATGAATACATGATCTATCACTTGAAATTCCAAATAATTCCTTCAGTTATTGTCATAATCATTTTTCCTACATTTATCTATTTTGATATGGGCCTGAATAGTTATTACCTTTTCAATCATATCCCCACCATGTTCTGGGATTAAAATTATTCTACAACCAACGTCACCCCAACAATTCAGTGTATGAAATATCTTTCTATATAATGATTCATATGGTGCCATTTGTATACATAAATGGAAGATATTGTGATAGGAAAATTCAACTAGAGTCAAATAATTATCCCAGATATCTTGAATGTTATGTGAGAATGGTCTCAAAACGTAATGTAATATTTTAGCAGTCCTTTCTAATTTTCCATCAGTTTGAGGGTGGTAGGCAATTCTTAAATAAACCTCTTTTTATAGGGCCTCCTGATGAATTTTCAATAATCCATATTTAGAACGCGGATTATAGTGAGAAAAAGAATGTATAGGGGTAAATCATGATGTATTTCAACTTCTTTAATATAAATTATTTCTAAACGATCAAGTTGTAAATATTCTCTCATAGTATGAAAATAAACTGATTTGGTATGATGATAAAAAATAACCCATATTTCATCCTTAATTATTTTATTATTTGGTATCCCTATGAAATAGTCCATTATAATATCATTCCATTTCCACAAATGTATAAGAAGAGGTTTCATGAAACCTCAATGATGTCATCTTCTAGCATTCTTCTATTAATAAACCAAAAATCTTGACACATAATCAGCAACATCCTTCTTCATGTCATCTCGAAAAAAATGATCCTCAAAATATATATACAACATTTTACCAGCAATTTTTGTAGAGAAATTGGATCTATGAGCACCATCCAATAATTACCTTTTAGCTCGGGTATATATTGAAGAAAATTCATCTTCCCAAATTTCAAAATACCATATTCAAATATATAGTCAATTAGTCTCTCATCATTCAAATATGTAAATTTATTTTGAAACTCATAATTATCATACTAATATATTTTTATCCTTTTGAGTCATGAAGGTTTGGCAGCTTTTTGAAAAAGTAGTGATGTTTCACCTTCCAAGATAATTTACAAGTCCATCTTTCCCAAATCTATGAACAAAGGATGTTATTCCACTCTCATTTTGTTTAGAACTCCATGGTCCTTTCTACTAAAATCATCTTCCACCTTATTTACCATCCCTGGGTGGTAGTGTATTGTTAAATCATAATCCTTGAGTATCCAAATCCATCTCCTTTGTCTAATGATGAGTTATTTTTTTTGGGAAAATATATTTCAAAATATTATAATCAGAATATGTCTTACATATTTCATAATAGCCATTTTGCCTCCATATAATTAGAGAAATGATTACTTTTACTAACTCCAAATCATGTCTTTGGTAGTTCTGTTCATGAATATTTAATTTTCTCGATACATAAGTTATAAACCAGTCATTCTACATATGTACACAAACGAGTCATTTCCTTGATACATCACTATAAGTCACAAACCCATCATTTCCATATTGTAATGACAAGATAGTGACATGGAATAATATTATCATAAATTATTCAAAACATTATTTACACAATTTTTTTTTCAAATTCATTTATCCACATGACGTGTGATATTGGTTAACCGGTTTCCCAATCAGGAAAAATTCTGGAAAAAACGCCGATAGTATCCTGCTAAACAAATAACACTTCATACCTCTGTTATACTCATCGGTGCTAGACATTTTTGGATTTCTAATTAATCTATTGGAACAATATTGATTCCATCCTTGATGAAAATATTTCTATGAAAAGAAATTTCATGAAGCTATAATTCACACTTTATAAACATTCCATATAGTTCATTTCTTCTATGATTCTTCAGAACAATCCACAAGTGGTTATCATTGTGTTCATATCTTTTGTTGTATACCAAGATATCATCAATAAATACCCTGAAAAAATAATCAATAGATTCCAGGAATAGTATGTTCATTATATTAATAAAACAAGACGGTGCATGAGTCAATCCAAATGGAATTACTGTAAATTCAAAATAACCATAACTCATTTGGAATTTTATCTTTAAAATATCACCATTTTTACGCACAACTAATGACAACCATAAGAAAGGTTAAAGTTCAAAAAATATTGATCTCCATGAATTTGATCATCCATATAATTAATTTGAGGAAGAGTATATTCGTTCATAATTGAAAGGGAATTTTTTTCCCTATAGTCAATGCACACACTCATTGATCCATATTTTTTCTTAATGAAAAGAACTAGTGATCCCCATAGAGAAGCCCTATGGAGAATAAATAAATTATTAATAAACTCCTATAGTTTTTTTCTTTATCTCTAAAAATTCTTCAATGAACATCTTATATAGAGTTTTCCATATTTTCCTTGTATTAGGGATAAAATCAATAGTAAATTCAACATATCTCTCTAGAGGATGTCTAGGTAAATCCTATGGAAATACATTAATATATTCTTATACAATTGGTACATACTGAATTTGAATATTTATTTCTTCATCTCTAGAGGTTATTTGAACTTACTCCCCATGAATCTCAGTTTTTAAATCTATTGTGGGAGTATTTTTCATATTAATTAGGTGATTATGTTTTTACTCTATAGATAATGGATTCTACATGTTCCTCACAAAAAACAACTTCCTTATTCTTTCATTAATATTTCGTATCATATTTTGATATAAAATCCATACTAAGGACTATATAAATGTAAAACATAGGTACGATGATAATTTCAGAAGATAAAGAACATTAAAATACCATAATGGGAACTGGCTGAGACATCTTGGGAGTAAGGAGACATCACTTAGGGGTTATAATTGAAAAAATACCATGTTAATTTGAATCAAAATATCTAATTTTTAAGGAAAAATGGAAAAATAAAATAGAATGTGAGGATCCAGAATAAAAAAAAGACTTCGTAAAATTTTAGGAAACTATTAAAGTACATTCCACCACATCATTAGAAATTTCATCCACAATGGTTGGGATCATAAAATATTCAACATTATCCCTTGACCATATCTAGGGAAATATTCTTTGATGTTTAGGAAAATAATTTGAATAAAATCACGTAACATTATAATTGTATCATTGAACAATGATACCTTATTTCATTGCCTTATAGTAACAATCTTGGAGGCCTTTTTCTCCACAATTGTAACAAACTCTCATACCCTTTAAGAATGTATCAGGGTGTTTCTTTGCACAATTATTGATGGGGGGAAGTCATATTTAAACATATTCCCCTTATTTTTATTTCCATAGTATTTAGAAACTCTCTTCTTATCCTTCTTTCCGTTAATGTCACCAGACGTAGAGATTTTATTTTCTGTCATGACAACACATGAGACTATATCTTCATATGACGAAAAAGATTGTGAGACCAGTTCCCATGGAAGGAATGGTTTGAAATCATAAAAGAATCAGTCAATATAACTTCTTGGGTTACATATGTAGTCTATAACACACCTTTCTAACATTATAATGTCAGCTTCATTCTTTTCAACATTATCATCCTCCTTCTTCCTTAGACTCCAAAATTTCCACTCCATATCCCCTCATTAATCACAAGGTAAGTATTTTTCTAGGAATTGTTTATTAAATTCCATAAATTATATATTTTCAACCTATTAAACATCATTAATGTATTTAATTAATGAACATCATATATTTGTATCACCTGATAGATTATATACTGCATTGACCACGTTTTCCCTTTCTTTACTCCAAAAATAAATAAATATTTTCTCCAATGAACTTATCCAATTCTCAGCTATAAAATGATAATTAGTCCCATTTAATGTTGGAGAGGGTTTATTTAGGAATATTTCTATTTTTTTCCTCCACATTGTTGATTAGGATGTTCAATATGGGTAAGGTTATCATTCATAACCTGAGTCAGTTTTCCCTATATGGTTATAAGTTGTTTAGTTCCAGATGTATCACCGAATCCACAATCTGTATATAGAATAGGAGGTAATTACCTACATGGATTAACTATGTTGATATATTTTCCATTACTTCTACTATGAACCATATCTAAATAAATTCATACACTGGATTATGTCATGAATCCTAATGCATAATTCCAGACTAGTAAAATATTCAACATAAATTGAATTTTTTTCATATCTAATCCATAATCATAAAAATATTTTCTTTGGATAAATATTTACTCATAAATACTTATTAATGGTTTGTGATTAAAATGTGAATTATTGTTTGTATATACCTTGAGAGTGGAAAATCAGGTGCATTGTAAAGATCATTGTCATGTCCCATGTTACCCCGAGTCAAGCTGGGAACACATTGTTGAAGTTATTACTCCTAGGTACATCTATACTAGAACCACATCCACTTTTAGTATCTATATAGGGTTTAATTTTCTAGTAATACCAACATAATATATAAAATTATAAAATTATATGAATTTCTTATATAATTATCCTCTATGTCAATATTTGGTTAATGTTCCATAATAATTGTTTTTTAAATCATGTGTCCATGGATTGTCATAGAATTCCACTAATACAAACTATAATTACAAGACCAAATTTTCTCAGATTTGGTGCAATATTTTATTACATTTTCATGATCAGAAGAAATAAAATCCAAATAGATGGATCAGTTTTGTATCCTTGGAAATAATTCATACAAATCACAGTTTTACATTGCGTATTGAAATGGAAAACAACTTTGTTTTTTCATTGAATGAAAACATATCCATTAGATTATCTATGAATCTTAGTAATAATATACTTCTATACATCCTAGGAAAAAATGAAATATAAGAAAGGTGGGAGATCAGATGCTCTACCAGGTTAAACTATATAGCGGAAACTATCGAAAATAAACACACACTTTTAAGGCAAGGTCAAAAATTTAATCTCAATACTTTTAAAAAATATTCATTTGTATAAAATATCATGAATAAATCATATAATTCCATTTAAACATTCGCATGGATATTATAAAAGAATATTTATCACATATAATATTAATAACTAATCCCATAATGAAGTAATTAATAATGTAGGAAATCATAACTAGGTCATTAGGGCCTCGTGCCAAGAACTTACATAACCATGCCATCAAGAGCGTGTATTAAGACACTTGTTATTCTCATGAGACCTACTGATGCATACATGGTATATATCTAGTCCTACATATAAATTTCTATGTCAAATGGATTTCTCTAATGACAAGGTTGAAAAGTTACATAAACATTTGTATTAAAACATGGATACGTAATGTTAATAATTTAACCATAAACCATGATGGTATAAAAATTGCACATCCAAAGTCAAACATATCTGAAAACACATAAATACAATATGGAATATGTTATCATAATAAATCAACTTCAATTAAGCATAAAATCCAACGAAGGATGTTGACATTGATTTAAATAATCTAATAATTCATTAAAACTTCTTGATAGAAATATCCCTTTTTAATTTGAAATCATTTAGAAGCTGAATAATTATAAAATAAAACATTTATTTTGAAAATAACATTCTAATATTTTATGTAAATAATCAAAATGTTATGGCATTATAAGGGTATAAAATTTCCTCATGAACCGTATAAGTGAAAAAAAAAATATTTGTTCCATAAAATTTCGAAAAGGCTATAAAGTACATCATCTGGAAAATGATGGAAAAATTATCTTCTAAAAGTTATATAAATATTCAAAAAAGAGTAAAAAATAATTTAAAAAATTTTCATTATTTTTTTTAAATTTTTTTATGAAACATGTATATTGACTATAAGAATGTCCTAGTAGATACCTACGTATAATCAACATCGAATAAAAATGAGAATGTGAAATTAACCCATACATTGTATTTGTATTTATTCAAGGTGATTTAGCATCATTTATAATGGTTAGATCAGGTAATTAAATTTCAATAGGACCATTTCTATAGTTATGATATCATATATGATCCTCATATATTCTTTTGGTAATAATATATTAGTATTACCACTATTTTGGGTGATAACTACTTCATCTTCCCATTCTTGTTTTGTCATGTAAGATATGTTTCTTATTTATATGATGTTTTTATTCATACCCTGAATGAAATTACATTCATAATTATTATTTTTTCACATCATATAAATTTTATAGTCATTCATTAATATTTAACTTAGTGAATGAATCTCACCGCGTTGTGGAGAAGGTAGGTCGTACATGCACATGAATGACGATATCATTTCCTTGATGGATAAATTGTATTGAATTGGATGGTATATTAATTATAAATAATCTTTATCGTGTTATAGTCATTATTTATATCCATTATACTCCTCATTTTACAAATATAATTAATGTAGATTGAGATAACAAATTACACCACTATGTGGATAGGTTAAGTCATACGTACACACACATGGTGATATCATTATTCATGCGATGGATGAAATTAGGAATATGGTTGTACCATGATTATAATAAAATATAAATATATGTATGTTTTGGGATTTATTGTTTTGAAATGGAAACAAAATTTATTTATGAAATATAATAAGAATAAACTTTTAAAGAGGTGAGAAAAAAATTAACACTTTTTTGTGAATTTCTTTTTGGTTTACAAAAAGGTACTCCCTATAATAGATTAATGTCCAAATAATGGCCTCTACGATGAATTTAAACAAGTTTGGAGGAGAAATGGGTAGGTTTTGTTGGATATAAATGGATTTAGGTGTGTGAATCAAAGAGAATGAAGGATTCCCTTTTATAAGAGAGGTGAAGGGAAATTTTCAAAGATCATAAAATATTTATTTATTATAAAATTATTTATTGTTTAAAATTACTTTAAAGTTATTTATTTGGATTATAATATGATAATGGTTCTAAATAATATAATAAAATGTTTTTATACGTGTTTTTGTTTCAGAATATACCTCATATTTTTCATTTAACACACAGTTAAACAATTTTACTCTTACCGTGTTATCTTTTCCTTTTATAATATAGTGTTCATATTGTTAAAATAAAAGGATATAAAACCCCAATTCGATAATTTTTTAAATTTTAAACATTATAATAGTTATTTATCTAAGACATATATTTTTTATGAATTTTATATCATTTAATTATATATTATTTATTTTAAAGTATCTATAATGTTAATTTTTATAATAATCCAATTTTTAGTTCATCAAAATATCAAATCAACATGATAACTTCTAAATAATTCTTTAAATATATCAATATCTTGTCAATATTAACTATAAAATTATTTTATGTTATTAATTTAGTAAAAGAGTACTTATTAAAATATTTTTATCATCATTTATTTGATATCCCAATTAATAATACATTTATTGTATCATCAATACCTCACAAATTAATTAATTTATTTGATGTCTAAAAATTATAAATATATTATCATGATATAGATAAACTTCTTATCATTCTAAAGACTATTTGTAGTCTATCATATAACTTATATAACTTCATATTAAAAAAGTTATTAAAATTTGAATATGACATTTTAACCTTTTATTAAAAAAAATATAATAAATGCCCCAATCAAACACAAGTGGATTAAAAGGGATTATATTTTCAACTTGTGGATAATTTGTGTCGAGAAATACATATCCAATTAAATTTTGGGATGTTTTAGGTAAATTTTATATTATTATAATACTATTTTAACCTTTAATTACGATATATACATTTAACTATGGTATGTAAAATTAAAAAGTCACTATTAAAAAAAATTGATCATATTAAACAACTTTTTTCATACTAATTACAACCATTTATGTTGGATTTTTTAAATTCAATTCACATAAGTAGTAAAATTATGTTTAATGTTACTGTGAAAATGAGACTAGAAGGAGGGTAAGGAAGAAGTTGAAGAAGTTAAATGAGATTTTATATCTAATTATATTATAAAAATGATTCCTATGACCAAAATTAGACTGATATATACATTATATATCTATTTTTACATTAAAATAATTTTAATGTAAAATCATTGTTTAAATATAAAATTTAGTTTCGAAACAATGATGTGGTATTTTTCACTATTCAACAAAAATTGAAAATTTTCGTAAAAATAAAAAAATACACCTTAAGATATTTTTGATATTCAAAATTAAAAAATAAATTCTATTTTGAAAAATAAAATTCTTTAATTTTTTAATTAGGTTAATTATTTTCATAACCACATTTCAAATGGCAAGTTTAATAGGGTATGTTGTTCTATAACATGATGTTGCGTGAAACAGAATATATTGAATTTTTTTTAAGGAATAAACCCAGGAATGTTGGGGTGTTATAGAATAAGAGTGGTATTTAATCACTCATGGATCAGTAAAACTATATCTATTATGACATACATCTAGTTTGGTCCCATAAGTGATAACCTGATTATTTATTTCTAGTATAAGGGTAACTCATATGGTCTTCTACTCAATGCCTCAAACAGTTCCATGATGACAATGAAGTGATATATGTTATTTTATTTTAACAACACTAATGATATATGATCCTCCATGTTCTAATTGTACTCCATCACATAATATCTAATCATGACCTATAAAACTACGATGGCTTGTTTATAGTAGAAATTTATTTGGGGGTGTAATGAAATTTTCATTTTTATGTGGGTCCTAAAAGCAAGCTGCAAACCTCTTTAAATTATTAATTGGGCTGATATTGGAAATTTAATATAATCAACAAGAGTATCCCATGTACTAGTATTATTTATTATATGTACAAGAACCTGGACTTTCTATTGAAATCCATAATTGGATAGTATTAAACTCAGATTATGTAGTAATTCAATCAATAATCACATAGACAGTTTCAAGGAATAACATAGTTCCTGGAAGACCTATTAAAAAATCCTTCAATTTACAATATAACATCAACTTTTGGATATTAATATGTAGATTTAAACAAAATGAAACATGTTTCTTTTCCATCACCTTTTTATGGGAGAGGCAATGGGAAATAAAATCATCACTACTCCACTGCATTGTTATCCACTAAAACTACCATCTAGGTTCCTGGTATATATTCAAAACTCTAAGATATACTACATGGTGGATGGGGTTTGATGAACTGCCTCAACACATATTTAAAGAACACCAATAAAACTACTTCCATTCCTTGGAAATGGATAAAATGTTCTCCAACATCAGTGAATCTGTACATTACACTTCAATGAGATTTTTTGACCTACAGAACATTAGAATTGATTTCCCCATACTGAGACTCTCTTACATGATGATGAATTGGTGGTGTCACTAACATATACTAGATTTATCATTCCCCCCTGAGTTGCTATCTTTTTTCTACAAATATTCCAACTACAATTATTATTATTCCACTAATATAGGGAGAGATTTCTATGTAATCATAATTGATACCACGTTTCAAATCATAGTATTTAAGAATTTTGAATAGAAATATTCATATAGGAACAACTACAATATCAATTGACATAGGTTATGGTCTATAAGGGATAACATATACCTCAGACTCCCGTGGATTAAATAAAATCAATCCACTCACCCCAAATAAATTTACACTAAAAATAAAATGTAAAGATTAGTGATGTCAATTACATGCCACAGGACGCATTGTTATACACATGGAATCTTATATTCCTTTAGCAGTAAGTAATAATACCTTCCATTACATCAACATGAATCAGATCATATATCTTATGGTCTCACCAAACACAATGTAATCAACACTCTATTCTAGTACTCTCAACATAGAAGCATTAGTCATCCTCTACCATAGATCTTCATTAGATTTTTTACACTTCTTTTTACAATAAAATGGATTCCCTTTTTGGTTCAAATAATTAAATGGGGTCATAATGAAGAAACATTATGCCCCAAAACTCTTCCATTACCCATCCAAACCAAGGAAACATCACTCCTTATAACCCAAATCATGGATGAACTTAATCACCACAATGTCAATATTGAAGCCATTATTTTTGATGAAATTCCATAGAAATTCATCATATCAAATCCATAAGTAACATACTGAGATATTACCATATAAGTAGGTCTCCTGGAGTAAGTCTTGGACCTTCCTCAAACGCTCTATGTAGTCCTATTCAAAATAAGAGTAAATGAGGATGTCATTGATAAAAAAACATGAACCAATCTAATGGAGGATAAAATATCTAATTCATAAGCCTCGTAATGAAAACATGGTCATTAATTACACCAAAAAAATTATATGTACCTGATAATTCTCTTAGAGGCATCATAATTCCATATTTTGAATATCCTCACCACAAACCCAAAACATGTGGTTGTCATACAAAAGATCAATCTTTGAGAACCATTTCATTCATTTCTTCTCATTAAAATGTGAATTGATCTATTGTAAAGGGATCTTATTTTTTTCACGTGTTTTAGGTAATTATAATAAAAAAATAGCCTCCTTCCCTATATTTATTTTTTAGATAAAACATTGGAGACTACTTGGGGAAAACACTAGTTCTGATGAAACAATCCCTCTAAATGACCTCCAACTACATCCTCAGGTCTCAGAGCTCGACAAGGGAAATCTGATATGCAATATAATATATCAATTCAATATCCCAATGAATTTAAATAGTGAGTATGTTCATTCTATTTATAGGTTATAATTACACCTAACCTAAACAACCTACAATTATCTAGATTATAACATGGGTCACTTTTTATGACATGTCATTGATCTATTTGGTTTTTATATTTTAATAATTGCGAAAAACATTTAAAAACATGTGATGAGTACAAAAATCATAGTACGAGATATTAAAATAATGGAAATCCATATGGTTTTTAAAAAATAAGAATACCACTGAATTGTTTTACATTTTTGTCAGTAAAACATATTCATATAAACAAATTTTTTACATATAATAAAATAAAACATTACCCAAATAATTTCCGTAACAAATTATTATTCACTAGGAAACCAAAAAGTCAACATTTACATGTGGGATCTCATTAAATCATTTCAAAAACCCAACATATTTAAAATTTCATAACAATTCCATACCTCATGAAATAAAATGATATCAATAAAAATAATGTTTATATGAAAAATATTTTATCATGAAGAATCTAATTTAGAACAATTGTTCACTAGTTTTAAACAAGTTTCTGAATTACTAAATCCATGTAAATTACTTTTGGATAACCTATCAGGTTTTCTCCATTATTTTTCCCCTTCGACTACTAAATCATCACCTAATGCACTGGAGATCTATATTTGGATATCCCATTATCAAGAAAAATTTAAGCCTAGCCTATATATATGTATTATTGTCATGTAACATATCACATAAAAAAATATATAGTTACACATATTCATTAAAAAACATTTTGAAAAACTCATTTGAACAAATTATTAATATACATTACATTTTTTTATAATCATAATAAGTACATCATTAATCATTGAAATGTTTTATAAATGAAAACAAACTAAAAATCATGTTATAGGTTATTTATCAAAAAATCATTTAACATTTAGAGGAATATTGATACCTAATAATCAAATTAATGCAACAAAAATCCATTTAGGATATAACCATTAAAAATAATTCTTCATTGACTTTAGTAAAAAGGTAAAAATAACATATAAAAACAATAAAAAAATTCCTTTAATAAAATTATAAATAAATTTAATTATACTAATTAATTAACATTTTCATCTATTTAAACATAAAAATGGAACATTTTTGAAACATTTAAAATAACATGGATATTCAAGATAAATATTTTAAAATAAATATAGCACTGTTTTAATGGAAAATACATTACCTCAGGAAAACAATCATTTCCTTCATAGTTATAACCTCTTGAGTAATAAAATTATATTATTTTTATAAATTTTTAATAACCTTATACATTTTTATTTTTTATCATTAATTAGTTTTTTCAGATGTTTTATTTACTTGCTAAAATAGTTAATTTGATGTTTGAAATTTTTAGGATCTTTGGTTTATGATATCATTGAAAAATTGGTGTGTTGAACTTGGTAAAATGGGATGTAGTTATATAATATAAATAATGTCAAAAAATATATAACAATCAAATTTATATATTATAAATTTTTAATATCCATCCATATAAGACGGTCATGAAAAATGTACATTTTTGTTTCTTGAAGATTGTTGGATGAATGTACGCATGAAAAATATTATCCTTTCTATTTTTTATTAAAAAGAAATAATTTATATAATATTAATCATATATAAAATAATAAATATTATATAGATTCCATATTTATTCATTATATACATCAATATGACCATCCTTGTATTGTGGAGATGAAAAAAATCAGATCACATCATGGAAATGGTAGACCACACATTTGCATAAGAAATGTTATTGTTTTCTAATGTATGCAGAGTAAAAGTTAAGGTAATAAATTTAAATTTTCATATTTATAATTATGTCATAAATGTAATATATATTAATATGTACCATCATTTAATCAAGCTATATGATCATCGGATAAAAACAAGACATGTTTTCAAGTAGAGGTGGAAGTCCACTTGTACGCACAAGTGATGATTTCATTTCTCGTAGGATGGAAAAGGGGAAGAAAAAGGTTTTACATAAATAATAGAATTTATATATATTTATGAATCATAATTTATTATTTCATCTGGGATATGTATTATTTTTTGTTGTTTAAAGGAGAAATAATCAGATAACAATCAATTAAGAATTATAAATCTTCTTTGGAAAACCTATTGTGACATAAAATTCATGCTTTCATTGGTTGGTTTGTTACTCATAAAAGAACCTCTTGGTCACAAGGAGGTATGTCAAGTAGACATTGCATCATGTTTTGGATGATCATGGGTTATTAATAGGTTTGAGGTATATATGAGAGGAGGTAGCATTCTATAGGAAAGAGTGGAAGCAGAGTGGTAAATTTTTAAACATTTAAACACAATAAATGTTATAATAAATTAATCATGGCCCAAAAAAATATTACATTCTGAAGATAATTATATAATGTTAAAAATCAAACTTCTTATAATATTTAAGAATATATTTTGGGGCCTCATCAAATTTTTATACTTAAATTAACACAATTTACCCTTAAAATGTTGATAAATATTTAGCATTGACATTATTCATAATAACCAAAAACCAAAAAAAAACTAATCACTAAATTTGATACTCACGATTCGAATTATGAAATTAATTTATCAAGATACAATTTTAAGAAGTGGCAGAAATTATTTTTAAAATAATTATTTAAAATACAACAAAAACAGGTTGATAGAAAATTTTGTTTTAATGACAAAAAATATGCATATACAATATTCATTTATATTGTTTATTAAAATATGTTTTTAATAATAGTTATAATCAAATAAATATTATTTTGTATTAAAAAAATGAAATTATAAATGGACATATAAATAATTTATTCAAAAAAAGAACTGTTTTTCAAAAGACAACGTATTTTTATTATACACTCAAAATAAATGTTTATAGACAAAACAATAATATATCCATATTTATATGATTAAATTATTATTTTAAAAATTATGCCAAATTTTTAAAATATAATTTTTAAAAATTTTAAAAATTAATTATATTAAATATACAAAAAATATAAATAAAAACCATTTTTTCTGAAAATGTAATTTTGAAATATATAATGAAATTATACTAATTATTTATCTATTAACTATCATTTGATGATTTTTAATATATTTGATCATCTTTTTAAATAAAAAAAATTCAAAATATTATTTATAATGTGATTAATATAATATAATAAAATATAAACCACTTTAAAGACATTTGTTTCATAAAATTTGATTTTAAACATATGGAATAATATTTTTATAAAAATATTCCATGTCTTATTACCAAGGAATATATAATACCAGAAATCATATTATGATGACAGCTATCTAAGAACAAAAATCATATGATTCAAAAGAAAATATAATTCCAACAAAAATATAATCCCTATGGCCTTATTGTAATCTTATAGAATCTAATATAAATCAGTAAAATCATTACTTATCTCCAATCATGCCAATGAATTTTTCAAATTATATCCTCTAATCAATTTTTCTGATCATGATTATGATCTTAATAGGAGAAAAATTGGGAGAATGATTAATTATAATTTTATTTTTCTTATTGTTGACTATTATAGTATCCTCAAAATGAATTAATAAATATCTTGAATTTAAATATTTTATCTAAATAATACATATGTCATTATATTTTTTCTATATTTTGTAAAACATATGGTATAAAAAATGTATTATATAATGATATATACATTCTGAAATATCACGTTTTTTATATTATATCACCATAATGAAATTATTCCAATGATATTTTATAGGGAACATTAAAATACCATATCGATTAATTATATAAATATAAAAATCTTATGTCCACTACACTATTTCATTATTGACAAAGATTCTTTGTTAAAGGATAATTCACATTATTTGATGCTCAATTTGATAATAATTAAGACTATTACTTAGTCTTTGTGGAAATTAATTAAAAAAAACTAGGATGAACACAACTATATTATTAAAGAGTATAAATATAGTTGAAACCCATTTCTCATATAAAAAATATGCTAGATCGTGAAATTGTATAGAAACTTCTATAAAAATAGATAACCAATGTAAAAAATTTATATATATGAAAACCAAAAAAATTTCAAATGAATTATCTATGTATCAATTAATAATATTTGTAAAACCATGAAGGCATCATGTGTCCTATGTAATATAATGAAATCATTTCAAAATTGGTCAAAATTAAAAATTCATAAACATTCTTTACCTTATAAGATTAAAATGTTTCAATAAAAACCAATTTATAAATATCAATTTATTATTTTGGTGATTCTCATTAATAATTTATAATAAAGGGTTTTTAAACTAGTTCAAAATAATTTATTTTTATTTAATTTCGTAGGATTAAAATTCCCAATTTCTCCTACATTATTCACATTTAGAGACTAAGTCATAACCTAATGAATTGGATAGCTATATCAAACTAACATGTTTTCATAACCAATATTAGTCTCACTTGTCATCATAAATAATTTTCATGTAACATATCCCGAACAAAATTTTATTAATATTATAATATTTCATCACAAATCCCATAAAACATTCTTTTTAACCAATGATAAAAACTCCTTCATTTCTGGCATAATGAATATAGGAAATATCATTCTTCTTTGAATTCTATAAATATGTAAAACTACTATACGATTAATAACAGTATATTATTTTAAAACCCATTTTTACATATAGTGGATTCTTGATAACAACTAAATACTATTCCAATGGGAAATTTTGATCAAGCCATATCTGTAAAAGAATAATTCTTTTAGGACATTTTTTAAATATAAAAAACCCATATAGAAAGTGATAAAATTATTAATTTATAATCATTTTAAATTAAATTATACTATATTAAAAATGACCATTATGAACCATTAAATCATTATTAATAATAATCATAATTCCATTAAAATAACTTGGATATGTAGGATAATGAATTTAAAACAAATTAGATAATGTTTTAAAGGAAAATCCTTTACCTGAAGTCCCTATTCATTTCCTTCATATTTATAACCTATAGAAAAATTTAATTATATTATTTTTTATATTGATTAAGAACCTTATTCATGTTTATTTCATTATCATCATTCTATTTATTTCATTTTACCATGTTTTATTTAGTCAATAAAACTTGTATGTTCACATTGGACATTTTAGAAATCTTTGTTCTATAACCTGAAATTAACATTGGTGTGTTGATCATGGTGACATAGGATATTTATTTTTTAATTAATTTTTTTTATTTTTAATATTTATATATTAAATACACTTTAAAAATGATCTATTTAAGGTGGACATGAACAATGAACTACAACATTTCATAGATGTAGTACTTCATAGATTGAGATGACCGATGTTTCCATTTAACTAATGGGTGGAAATGAAATAAATTAGATTGTATTTTACTTTTCATGAATAATATATAAGTTATAAATGTAATATATATTCATTATTTCAACCATTGTTCTAGCATCCAAGACCCGGATTCCACCCAATGGTGCCCTGAGCCCGGTTGTCCACATGGCCTCAAGAGAATCACCCCAAATTCTAAAGGCTATCGATTGCTGCAAGGACCATAGTGAGTCATTGGGGAGACTATCCCCTCATTAGCATATTATCATAGTTGAATTATAACATACAATAAATAATACAAGATAAATAAATTGTAATCAACTGAATGTAATACATGATTGGAATACAAATGAATATCCATAAGTGTATCATATATAAAATTTTGCAAATGATACAAGTATCTATAATTCATACATAATAGTACATGGATATACAATACATTACAATTATCCCAAAAAGAAAAAAGGACAAAAAATTTATATAGTATCGTAAGCCTCAACATGGTCCAATGGTCCCCATATCCAATGCTAGAATCAACAACCTATACCAGGGTGTTTGACCCTATCATCACCTATAACCATATAATCTGACTGGGGCCTAGGGGATTCCCAAACAGGGTGTGAGATAAACATCCTAGTTACAAAACCACATTCTATTCATTTCTAACAGAAATATCATGATTGATAGAAATTGAAAATATAATAGTAAAGTAAGTTTTCATTCCAATGGAATAATTCTACAACAAATAGCAATGCCAAACAACACCTCATGGATCCCTACAAAAGAGCCATCTCCTAACAAGTTAGTTATGGGAAAGTAAACAAGTCACATGGCCATGCCGTACATCCATCTGTATCATGTAACCCATGGTAAAGAATTATAAAGAAGTATTTTCCCCAAAGTCTAGATCCAAGGTGCCACATCACAGGGCATCTGAGAAATAAATCATGACCATGAAGGTCCACATCCATAGAACTCGTCCAAGACATCCACATCGAGTCCCATGGGCGTCCCAGTGGAAACACTATCTATGCACGGATTTGAGTCCATGGAGCATATATACCAACATGTCATATGTGATTCCAATAAATCCAATTATACAGGGTATAAAAGGCAGAATCATCCCATAGAATTAAGTCCCAAGTGGTAGAGTCATCCCAATGAATCCACTTTTGCATTCATCAAACATGGAGATTAGTCCATGTCTTCATTAAAACAATTCATTCAAAAGAAACAATTAAAACCCCATGGGATTATACCCACTCACACAACCAATTACAAGCCATGAGTATACCCAATAATGCATTACATTTTTCAATCAGCATTCATAGGGGCATACCCTCCCATATTAATCCTTTAACCAATTATCAATCAATTCATATGTGTATAATCACCCATACATTACATTTATGAATCACAATTTATATGGTCCCACCCTCCAAAATTAACCCCTTAACCTTCCATAAATCAATTCATATAGTTATAACCACCCATATTACCCACTTAACAATACCAAGTAATCATTAATAATTATAGAAAAGTAAGTCATTACATAGAAAGTAGGTAATACACCTCTTAAGCATATATTCAAAACCATTAAGGCATATAAGGGCTGCCTCTAACCAGTAAATCACAAGTACACACCCCTTGGGTGATTTAAATAGGAGAAACCATGTTAATTCTTTAAAGAACACCCCATGGGAGACATTGGAACTAGCAACAGGCGTCAACACACCTAAACAGAATCTATGGTCAACCTAAATATGTCAGAGCAAGCCTACCAAGAGTATGTTGATAAAAAACAGTTTCACGAATGAATTTACAATGGGTGGAGAAAATTTTGAATGCCAAAAAATCCCATAAAAAGCCAAAAGTAGGTATGAACCATCTTCATCAGCGTGGTAGTGGAGAGCCCATCCTCTATCGAGTCCTGATAGAGTTTTCGAACCACATATCGACATATCTCCAATGACATATCTCTACTAGGGAATTTTGAGGGTTCTTTGGAGGGGGAGGCTAGAACAGTCTCTAGCTTCATCTCCCAAATTTCCCTATTTAATTTAGGTTCTTATCTTTTTTTGTTACTGGTGTGTTTTTTTCTCAGCAGTGACAATGTTTGAAGGGGTTGGTGGCCCATTTTGTGTTGTTTCTCTCTATTTAATCCTTGACTAGATTGAACTACTGCTATGGACTTTGGATCATGTGCTTCTCGCATAGTAGGTTCACTGAGGTGGTTTATCATGGGCTTTGGGATGTGTAGTTAATTTGCTCATTGGTGCTCCCAGAGGTGCGTCTTATGTTGGTTTTATTCTATTTTGTGATGGTGTTTGTTATATGGAAGGTGTGTGAAGTGTTGGTGAGTACTCTTATCCTCTAGTGATGGGCTCATCAGTTCGGGATGTTGGCTTGGTGGTTGGTTCTCCTTTGATGCTTGGCTCAATCCCATCACTACTCTAGAATTGCGCTCCTTGTACCGATCTCCTAGTTGGTTGGCTAGGATAGCTACAAACATGATTTGGGATTTGCGTTAATTCATCCATGGTGTCCTAGAAGGCTTCCCCAATTCTGGACCCCAGTTTATGAATCTCTTCATTGCGGAGGGTATGAATGATTGGTTTGATCTTCTGACTAATGTTGAATTTCATTCGAGTTTGTTTTTTGGTTTTAGGGCACTATCTACGGTGATGTTCTATGACAGTTGAATTGTCGTTTGGCTTGGTATTGAGGACCTACATGATGGGCGGGTCGGAAGTAGTGGCAACGACTTTCCTAGTGCTACCATGTGTTCTCGGTTGAGAGACAGTGTATGGTTACATTTTCAACAATGATGTTTCGATCCGATGAGGATGATCAGGGTGAGTAATGACATGATGATGATGGGTAGACGATGATGATTTCTTATGGATGGTCTTTCCAGAAACATGCTATGATGTGACAATTGAGTCTCATGATGTTATGGTTCTCGGTTTGATGTGGTTTTTCATCACGAGGGGATGTGTGGTGTGCAGTGTTGCGGGGACCAAGGCATGATCATGATTCCATATATAATTTTGATTTGAAAATTTGATACCTTTACTGGATGCATGGGGCGACGTGATGTGCGATTTTTATGTTTCACTGCTTGTTTGTTTGGTTACTAGTAACCCTAGAATTGTCTTTTTGGAAAATGAAAAATTAGATTTGAGGAGTATCGAAGCCTGATTCGTCTTATTTTTTGAGAGTTTTAAACGACATATGAAGAATGGGATATTAGGGAATATGATCCTAGAATCAAATATTGTTTCCATGGTTTCAAATAATCTACAATGACTAAAAATTAATCGTGGAATTACCATGGTGGATCCTTTGATACTAACCACGTTCGAATTAGAGGTTAGAGAGAGATTCGTGCTCAAAGCCTAGCATAGCTGCCAAAGGGTGATCTCCAACATGATGGGGTTCTATTTTTTGAATAAAAAAAATATTTAATAGGAAAGTATAAATTTAAATTTAAATTTAAAAAACCCACATACCAAGATTAAATGGTTTACCCGCAATATTTCCCAAAACGTGTGGCAACTGTACACAGCTTACTGCCTCCAAGGGGGTGCTTCACATGGTTACCCCACATGGTTTTTCTAATCATGCAGTAACTGTGATGATATCGTCTCTAATAAATGACAATATTTTAGGCTTCTTGCATGCCCATGCGGCCGCTACCACAAGGGTTTTGAAACCATTTAGAATCTAATTCCACAACTCACACGGTCAGTCAAGTCATGCACAAGTAATTCACAAACTATGCACTAGGCCACATAAATCCCAAAACATCGCATTGGGTTCTGAAAAAACAATTTACACCTCCATAATATCAATTCTTACAGAGGGTACATTTTTTAGTCCATAAAAATCATTTAAACTTAAAATGAAAGGGTATGGGCCTCATACAAAAACCTAGTTTCATACAATCATCACACATTGGGAAATGAGTCCCTGAATTGCTATATGAAGGTTATCCAGATTCATCTGAAAACAACTCCCACCACTGAGTACATACATCAGCCTCCAAATCTCAAGTCTCATACTGTAAATGTCCATGCTTCCATAGCACTTGTACTAGAGGAACTGACTAGCCTACATGAACATTTTTGTTCCTGTCAACGATATAAATCAGTTCCTCCTCAAAGGAAGCATCAATCTGATTCTCAACCTACATAAGCTATAAAACATGAGATGGGCCTGAGTGATAGGGTTAAAGATTTGATACATGGAAGGTTTCATGCGTGGCCCGGTACATCTAAGGTAACATAACTCGATAGGCAACCAAAAAAATTCTCTCCATAATCTCCAACGACTCGACATAACATGGTGAAAGCTTACACAATCTCAAGATACCCCTATGTCCCAAACTCAGTTATGCATGTATGAATTACTGATCCCTAGACATGAACTCTATAGGTTATCTCTAGTGATAAGAATATGACTTTGTATGAGACTATGCAGTTGCAATCTGCTTATGTATCAACTGGACCATCTTAGAAGTCTCGTGCATAAAACATGGTAACAGTAACACTTCCCCTCCTATGTCTATCCATTACCGGAGAAAATGGAATGTCCTAGCATATAAAGCCTCATAAGGTGCCATCGGTAATATCACTTGATAATTGTTATTGTAGGCGAACTATACCAGGGAAATATGCCTCTCCCAAGAGCCCCTAAAATCAAGGATGCATTCTCATAGCATGTCCTCTAGAACCTGGATCATACACTCTGGTTGGCCATCATTTTTAGTATGGAATTCTATGCTTAGAAGGACCTTTGTAGCCAGCACCCTTTGAAAACTATTATAGGAACAATATTTAAAGTTGGAATCGTTATTTGAGATTATAGTTCTTGTGACCCCGTGTAGTCGTACAACCTTAGAGATGTAAAACCTCTGAACATCATCCATATAGAAGGTCTCATTGATTATAATGAAATGAGAAACCATTTTTAGCATATCAAGAAGAAACCACACAAAATCGTTAACCCGAGGCGGCCTCAGAATTCTAGTCATAAAATACATTAAAACATCATGCATTTTCCACTCCAGAATAGGTATCTAATTTAAAATCCTATTTTTTACTTGATGTCCCGCCTTCACCTGCTGACAGGTGGAACACCTCATTAATAATCAAGCCTCCTCTCTATTCATACTCGACCACAAATACTAATGATATAATTCATGATATATCTTGGCGGAAATCGGATCAACATCTCAAGAAGAAGCGTGAATCTCCAGAATCATCTCCTACTATATATCAACTAGAACATAGACACGCCCATTGATACACAAGATTTTTTCCTCACCCATTGTCCAACCAATAGGAGGGTCTTACTTGACACACACACCTTTAGAAATATCCCTTCTGAATCAGATAGAATCCACATCATATTTCTATCTAGAAGGGTGGAGGTAACATATATGGATGATAAAAATGTCATCCCCTACAAGGCATTCACCTTTAGATGGATATTAGAAAACAACACATTAAACTTTCACTCACTATTGGCCCACTTCACTTCATGTATCATGTTTCTCCTACTAAGTGCATCAGCTATTGAATTTCCAATACCAGGTATGTAGCCATGAACAATGTCAAAGGACTGTAATTACTACACCCACCATTTTTACCTCATATTCATATCATGCTTTATAAAGATATATTTTAGTTTTTTTTGTCCGTACAAACCAAAAAATTGTTTAACAGTAAATATTTTCTAATATAGGGAAACGAGTGTGATCCCACTTCTAGCTCGAGATCATGTGTCATGTAATTCAATTTTTGAGACACTAACTACTAAGACTCGTATTCCATGACTTGATAACCCTGCCTCATCACTACCCACATCCCAATACGTTAAGCATCACAGTACACTATGTAACACTTGCCATACTCTAGATGTATTGTAACACCCCAAGATTTTATGAAAAATATTCTTTTTAATTTCATTGATGTATTGTGTTGTATGCTGAACCAAAAGGATCTTGCAATACACGCATACCTAACATGTCTTGCATTACACGCAATCACAACCTTCCACGATAGAGTGCGTTGTACGCAATACCGAGTTTTACTAAACAATGATATGTAATATAAACTAGACGTTATGAATAGTTATACCCGCTTTTTGAAATTTTATAATATTTTTTTTTCAAAATGAACATAATTTTTGGATTCAGAATATTGAAATTAGCCTCGGGTAAATTTTTGGTATTTTTCTGAAAACTTTCAATTTTTGAGGAATAGTGAAAACACTAGGTTACAATTTAAAAACTGACTTTTTATATAAATAATTATTTATTTTATATAAAATTATTTTAGGTCAAAATTGATAAATAATACCTATATAAGTACAATTTAATTCATTGGAGTCATTTTATAATAATTTTAGACATATAAAAATTTTATTGAACTTTTCACCGTCTTTTACCCACCTCCTAGGAGAATTTGGAAACTCACATAAAACATAATTTTACTGCTTCTGTGAGTGGAATTTGAAAAATTAGAGAGAAATGGTTAATATCAAGGACTAAAATGTGGTTCAATGAGATGAAAATAATTTTTGGTGAATAGTAACTTTTTACTTTTATTTACCATGGTTAAAAATAAATAGGGTAATTAAGGGTGAAAATGATATTATTATTAACCTAACACATGTCCTATTTCTATTGGAAAAATTTAATTCGACTAGAAACAACCTTAGGAATAATATATTACCCTTTAGGTCTACTTGGATTAGATTAGGACACTTATTATTATTTTATTTAAAGAATAATTAATATAGTTAAAATCAAAGTTTAATAACTAAAACATTTTTAATATAGGGATATACATAAGATAAATTCGACTATAAATTTCATTAGAGATCTAAAAATATTTCCTACATAATGGTATTTTATTTATAATTTTTAGACATTAAATAATTTAATTTATTTAATACGCAATGATGGTGCAGTAATTACCTTATTAATGAAATATTAACATAATTGATGCTATAAATACCTAAATAAATTTAATTTTAGACTTTTTATGAATTTCACTAATTTTCTAGGTTAATTTGATATGATAGTAATGATTTAATTTACTTTCTTCGAACTAATCATTCTGTTATAATTTTCAAAAAAAATCAAGTACCAAATAGTGTAAAAATTGACATAAAATAGTTTCTAAAACAAATATTATATTATTAATTGTTATTTTATTCCTACAAATCTATGGTTCGGCCAAATGAATTAGATAAATATATATATATATATTAATTATGAACCACTTGGGATTATATTGGCTTGTTATAGTATGTTTGTTAACCATATAGTGTAAAAAAACAAAAAGACACGGTAATAGTTAAATTATTTAACTTAGAGTTAAATCTAAATGATAAGGATAAAATAGTAACATAAACATGTATAAAACCAATTGGTTGGGAGTATTTCTACCCATACCGACCTTATATTCTAAATAAATCAATTTGAATCTATTATAAATAGAATATGACTTTATTATAATATAATATTTTATGTTTTTCCAAAGGTTCCCCTCTCCTCCCTTATAAAAAGGGCACCCCTTCCCTCATCCCATCACACCCTTTTTAGCCTTGAATCTCGGCCAAATACTTCCCATTTCCCTTATTATCTTCCCTAGAAACATTATAGAGGTTATGGTCTCTTCAAAAGACAAACTCTAGAGCCATAAGAGGAGGTTAAGAAGAGGCGCGTCAAAGAAGAGGTCATATCCTTTACCGATTCTTTCCAATTTATTTCTTTTTCTAATTCTTATTCTTTATTTTTTTCATCATGAATTAATACCATAAGTATCAGTCATATACTTATATGTTATTATAAATATGAAAAAAATCCAATTTCATCTTCTATCCATCCTACGGAAAACGAAATCACCAAGCATGTGTACGTACGGAATACCGTCTCCATGCCGTGGTGTAATCTGTTTTCCACCACCACCTTACATGGATGGGTATAATGGTGTAAATAAATAACTATATATGATTTTGGTAAAGTGATATTGATTCTGAAATATTTTACATACACTTAAATACAATTCCACTATCTTGGGAATGATATCATTGCTCGTGCGTACGTACGGACTACCATCTCCCTAAACGCGATGAGATTCATTTTCCATGATTAACCACTCAAGTATGATTATAAAGTATATATAAAAAATAATCAGGAATGATATTACATAATAATTATACTGGATTTATGTATATATATTTTTCATTTAATTAATTCCATTTAATTCAATAAGGAAATAAAAACATCATTCACGCATAGGCACGACCTACCATCTCCATGAACGGTGTATTCCATTCCATTTATCGATCTATCATATATATTTATATACTGAATGTATATTATATATAAATCATGTATTACATTCTGGAATTAATTAAATCAGGATATAAGTAATAATATCAAGAATAACATGTTGAAAAACGTACGATAAATGAAATAATTTTACCCAAAACGCTTCTTTAACATGGAATTTACAAAAGAACGGGTAATATAATGTCATAAGTGAACTATATATGAAATCATAACAATTAATATGATTATTTAATAAGTCAATGACATTATTTAAATCATTATACAGGAGGTTCAGATACGTACGAAACATATCGGACCTATAGTAAAAGATAACTATTCCAATCTCGTTCTTATCCGGGATTGTTATTTGTAACTATTTACTGGGGTTATTGTTATCATCCATGCCCACGGCTTCTAAAAATGTATTCATGTACTTTTAAAATCCTTTTTACCCATTTTTGAAATTTACCACATGTTATGAAAGGAATCTTATTTTTTTTTACCACACAACGAACTTTTTGACTTTTCCGACAAAAGTACAAGGATAATGTTATTTTTAACTTATACGGCATGAACTGATTTATACAGTTTTATAATGACTCATTTTAATGAATATTCCTCTACAATATTGCATAATTATTTTCAAAAAAACCCTTTTCATTTAAAATTTCATGGCATTTAGTGACAAGAAAATTATTTTTAAGAAGAAACGTTATTTTCCTCAAGAATTCATTTTAAGTGTTTTTGAAAATCCATTTTCTATATAAGATGGAATTATTTCAAATTTTTCAAGTATAATGTATCTATGATTTACAGGGTTTCACTTTTCTTATGATGAAATGATATCAGTTTTTTATATGTATTACGTTATGGTGGGATGATTTTTATGAAACCAGTTTTATTCTTTGGGTTATGATGAATGATGTATGATAGTATTGTGGAACATGTAAGAATGATTTCATTATGATATGGGTAGGACCTATATCTCCCTAAAGTGCATTGGGTAAAGATTTATATCTCATGAGATAGACATGGCTGGAACGGCAAGTTAAATTGGTTCAGTAATATAGGACTGGAACGAGGAGTGAAATCGATTCAGAAAGGGACCTTGTCCACTAAGATGACCTTGGAAGAAATTCCTTGGCTACTATGGAAATCATAACATGTGCTTAATGGTTTCCACAGTTACATGTTTTATTCCAATTGTAACGACCCGAGAAACCGTGTTTTTAGTAATGACAAGTTTGTTTTACAATGTAACCTGTTAAGTAAACAAACAATCATCTAATAAGATAATAATAATAAAAAATATAAAAAAATGCATCAAATGAATGAAAGTCCCATTTATTCAAATGAGTAATATCTCGGTGGCTACAACTCAAAACAATCAAAAAAGAAGTTAAGATAACCAAAAATCCCAATTAAAAACCCAATTACAATTATAGGCAGACTCCATAAAACCACCAGGACCCCAAGAAGGTGGTAAGGGTTTCTGGAATCCATCAGAATAAACATGAGGATGGCCGAAGCCACTGCAACCATGCTGAGCACCAAAGGAATCACACGAACCATATCCTCCTTCCTCAATTAGTCACCTTGAGTGAGGGATACGACAAGACCAGACATTTTATAAGAACACTAATTCGACCGTTGGACCCTAATGGCTATAAATATAACCGTTGGCTCCCCCGTGATTCTCCTATCCACTAATGTTTTATTTTGGACCGTTGGAGATAAGAATGGTTTACCCTCGAATGGTTCGAAAAGTTAATTATGTAATTTTCTTTAATATTTAAAGAATGACATCAATAATAATATAATTAATTTATTTCTTGTTTCCCCAAAATAAGAATTATATTTTATGTTTCAAAACAGTGAAAATTAATATTATTTTCTTCCACTATTTAATATACATTTTTTTAACTTGAGCAATTAAACTTTTATTTTGTAATTATATTGAATCTGATGGGTTTTTACTTTGTCTAAGAAAATATGTACTCAAACTCTTGAGTTGTATATATATATTTCATCAAACCTTAAATTAAATGTATTATATCTATCAAAAAATTAAATATATGTAATAATATTAATGCGAATGGTTATAATTTGATTAACAGTTTTGAAAACTATGTGAAATTATGTATTCATTTATGTATGTGTTTCATAATGAAAAAATTTATATCAATTCACTCTTATCAATGAAAATTATTATAAATTTAGTTATGTTTAATGATTAGTTGTATTTAAAATATAAATCTTTAATTAAGGAAATTAAGATAATTAGTTAATAAAGGAAATTATATATATATATAATAATAATATGTTTTGATTAATTAATGTATTTTTGTATTAAATAAACCATTGACCAATGACTATCTTAACATAGTAAAAGATAGATTAATAATTTAATTTTACTAATAAAAATAATTTTATAATAAGTTAATAGAAAATAATATTAAAACAACTTTGTTTTTTTAACCGAACACCTGCGTTTTCCTTTTTAACACTGCACCCGCTGGACCATCCGATCCTTTCCCTCCTAATCGTGGTAGTCTATTTTTTTAGCCGCAGCACATCTTATTCATTCGATCACCTCCTGTGTAATATCAGTCCTCCACCGTTTTTTTTCAGTTTTCTTCATCCCCATGTCCCTCATTTTTCTTCTTCTTCATCGCATCGATGTACCAGTAGGATAGGCTGTTGCGTTTTCTTCCATAGGTTGTTAAGTGGACCCTTCTTTTCCTCTTTTTCCACAGATTCGGCACCGAATCCCCTTGGATACCCTCCATGAAGGTTGAGTCCTCTTTTTTTTAAACCTAGGTTTACACTGAAGGCTGGGGAGTTTTGCACCGAAGGTGAGGAGTGCTTTTAGCACCCGACTTCTTTGATCTTTCCGACCACCGGTCCAGCGTCGCTGCTTCGTCTTCCTCTCCTCCTCTCTGAGCAAAGGTATGGGACAATTTTTTTTGGTTTTGTTTAAGCTTCAGTGTATATATAAATACATGTTATAAATGTATTTTCTGTGTGTATAAACCTGGTGCAAACCCAGACCGTTAGGATCTCCCTTTCAGCTTGGAGAACCATATAGGGGTAAAGGAAAATCCTCTTCTTCATTTCCTCTAGTTTCAATAAGCTATACATATTTATATACACTTTTTATATAAATATGTATAGATATATACAAGACCATATGAACCTATTTTTCCTCTTCCTAGGATTGAACCTGAGTAGGGGAGGTCTCCTTGTTTTATTTTTTTCATCTGCTTCAGTGAATATACACAGTTCTATATATGTATATACACTTCATTCATATGTTTCTACATATATATTTGTATTCATACATATATATATGATGATACATGCATATGTACACCTTTCTTTCTCATGTTTATAACCCTGGTTTTAAAAATGGAGTTTTCGGTTAATTTTATCAACAAGGAAGATTATACAAATATATAGAGAATATAGATATATATGTACATGTGATTATATAAGATGTACATGTACATCTATGTGAGAATATGAGGACAAGCTTCTTTATTTCTTTTAAAATTTATCACAATATCACATAAAGATCTATTACAAATTATATGTGCCCTTTAAGATTATTAATTCAAGAACAATACCCAAAACTATTTTTATACATGTTTATATGTATGATGAAGTTTAAGGGTTAGTTTGATGTAAAAATAATTCTTTCAATCGAAAATTTTCATTTATCACCATTCTTCATAAATCAGGGTTTTGTTTTGTGAAAATGGGTTGTATGAATTCATTAAACTTTTACAAGTGTATACATGTATTCATATATATGTACTCATGTTTATGGATCAACCTTGTTGTATGCAAGACTAATTTTATGTCATTAATGGTTTTATGGAAATTATGTTCACATTTTTCTTTTATGTAAAAGAACACCAGATGTTTTTACCAAACATTAATTTTGATAAATGTATAACATGAGAAATATTATTGAGTATGGTTTAATTTGGTAAACCCATGCACATGTGTATACACACCTAAATTTATATATATATAGGTATATATATAACCATATATCAATATGTTGTCTTCAAATACAAGTTCTTCTTATGATGTTGGTAAACTTTTCAAAGTAATGGTCATGCTTTTTAAAGTGAAAATCAGTTTTTACACAACTATATATATATTCATGCAGTTTGCTTACATATATACATGACATCCGAAGATAAACCTAATTGCACACTTTATATCTCTAAATGTATTTATATTCACACGGTTTTAATTAAATAAACACACTACCCATTTTTCAGCATGTGTATTAGTTATTAACGACCTTGTTTTAACTTGGTATTATGATGCTTTTGAATGTTAAAGTGTTTATGTTCATTTCCTTAAAACCCATGTTTTCAATTTTTAAGATAATTTCTTATGTGTATGGATTTTTAGAAGGCATGTCTTAGTTTTATTAATGATTGAAATGTCTTCATGTTAAGAATATGTATGTGAAAAGGGGTTTTGATTAAGAATGTTTGAATGAAACCCTATGAATGAAAGACCATGTCATGATATGTGAGGGAAGTATTAGACTTAAATGTGATGGGTTCTCCTACAATTATATAGCACAATATGAATGATATGGTGGGTGTGCCCGGAATATACAGTGCTCTAATTAATTGGGTAAATTATGAGTCTAATAAGACGTTATGTGTGATGGTCTTGGCAGTTATCCTTGGATTGTGCTACCATGGAAATGGGTTGGGCGGTTAGCCTTGACCTATTAAGTATGTTTTACAGTCTTATCACAAGGTCTTGAAAAAGTCCGGGATTATACATTCCCTCTACATGTGATGATAAATGGTAAACCAGGGGTTAGTTCAACTAACAGGACATCCCCAAGTTGAAAATTCCCATGACAATGAAAATGTAATTATGTGATGAGAACTGTATTTCATGTGGTAAGTTTTTAGAATAACTGTATGAGCTCATGAATCATGTTATGAATTTTTTCCCTGAATACTCACAAATTTCTTATAGAACTAAAGTAATCATGGTTGAATATTATGCATTATCTATTCTACATGTGTTGCGCTATCTGATCATGTTTACATTAATGTTTATTTTAAGTACGTACTTCTTTCCTGTGCAAGTGGTTTTCAAAAATGTTGGATTTAATGATTAAATAAAAGATAATGATTTGTGTTTAGCAAAGTGTTTTATTCTCTTCAAAAAGGACTTCTTTGAGAAAGAGATTTCTTAAAATGATTTTAAAACCCCTTACTCGGCATATTTCCTCACCCTACGTTTTTGTTTTAAATTTTTCAGGCATGGTTTGTACTAATGAAGTTTATCAAAAGTAGCTGGCTTCCCAGAATCCTGAGCCTCGCGATCTTCTGTAGTAATGGGACATGATATCTAATTTGTAAATGATGTAATGAAATGTTAGTATATCATGTCTCATAGGCACCCTGGGATCGGGGTTGCTACAGTTGGTATCAGAGGATGGGTTCAGGAAACTCTGGAAAACCAGGTGGTATGAACATATTACTATTATTGACTAAGTAAAAATGTTATAAATTTTAGGTGGCAGATGAAAATGTACATACTTACCTACGGTCACTTACCACTGAGGCTCTTGAGAACACAGTATCTCTAGCTAGCCATGAGAACTTTCTAAATTATGCCTGAATTCTCATGACATGTAAGCACCTGTATGATGTGTCAAACTCGCCTAGGGTGCTTAGTCTTAAACAGGGATTAGGGATGGATTATCTCATAATGATGATGACCCAATTACCCTCTTATGCATGTCGGGGAAAGTACTACGAGGGACTCTTCTGAGTGTTCACAACTAGAGAAGAATTTGGCATGATGCTTGATAACCCTTTTCCAGAAGCTGCTGCAGTCGGAGACCTCTGAGCAGCTTACCTATGCCAGATTTTTCACTACCGATTCTGGGGCAAGTTAATGGACCTTGAAGTGTTGGAAGATGATTCCACCCAATTTTCTCTTAGGAAAAAGGTGTATACTCATGTTTCTCAACTCCATACCCCTCACGCTAAACTCAGGAGGCTTCATATATGTTCCCATGAGTTTATTCTCGTTTATTTAGCTTATGTGTGGTTTGAAGAGTTAGGGAGTTTTTTCACTCTTTCTGGTGTACGTTTAGTAAACTCAGGCATTATCATGTAATCATTTTCATAAACGAATGTTTCATGTTTCCTTTCCTGCCTCTACCTTATCAGTGTTGTTAAGAGTATCTTTTTGATTTTTTTTTTCAGATGGCTGGTCAAATGAACATCTCATCACTACCCGATGAGTTAGTTGAGGTTATCCTGATCAGGGCATGCAAGGTGGATTATCCATCCTTTCTCCACCTACGAGGGTCCTGCCAGTGTCTTCTCGATCTAGAAAACAGTCTTGAGATTCTTCGTTTGTGTCAAGATTATGATCGTGTTTTTCACCTCATCGCCACTACTCAACTCCCCAACTATATGAAAAGGGTAAGGTACTATGAAGGCATATTCCATTGTTTTACACTGGCACAAAACTTCTCTTCCAGAGCGTGCTTACTCATAGCTACTCAGGATGGCCACCTTAGTGCATCCTATATGTTCCAGGTCTTGAATTTCAGTATCATCAATCGCATCATTCCCCTCGACTACCTCGAGCGTGATGTGGACCGGAGAGTTATCAGGGAGTTTGTCTACTCGGACGTTTTCGAGCTTTTCACCGCACGAGCCTCCCTTTGGAATCATGTGTGTAGTACGCATGAGCAGGAGTTCAAGACATACTATTCTAAGTGCATCTGGTCTAGGGAAATGGAAGAACTATGTGGCAACTTTGGTATTCCGTTAACCGAGCTAGATCCACTGTTTCGGTAATGTATGACCTGTGAGGTTTCTGTTTATTTCTTTTTATGAATAGAATTGCGAGGGAGCAATTCTTTGAAGGGGGAGTAATATAACGACCCTAGAAACTGTGTTTTGAGTAATGACAAGTTTGTTTTACAATGTCACATGTTAAGTGAAAAAACAATCATCTTATAAGATAATAATAATAATAAAATAGAAAAAACACATCAATTGAATGAAAGGACCTTTTATTAAAATGAGTAAAATCTCGGTGGCTACATCTCACAGAAATCGAACAAGAAGATAAGCTAACCAAAAATCCCAATTAAAAACCCTATTACAATTATAGTGAGACCACTGAAAACCACCAGGACCCCAAAAAGGCGGTAAGGGTTTCTGGCATCCATCAGAATAAACATGAGGATGGCTGAAGCCACTGAAAACGTGTTAAGCACCAAAGGAATCACACGAACCATCTCCTCCTTCCTCCTTCAGTCACCTTGAGTGAGGGATACCGCGAGAACAGAGTTTTTATAAGAACAGTAATAAGACTGTTGGACCCTAACGGCTATAAATATAACCATTGTCTCCCCCATGATTCTCATATCCACTATTTTTTTTGGACCGTTGGAGATAAGAATGGTTTACCCCCGAAAGGTTCGAAAAGTTAATTATGTAATTTGATTTAATATTTAAATAATGACATCAATAAAAATATAATTAATTTATTTCATGTTTCCCCAAAATTCAAATTATATTTTATGTTTCAAAACAGTTAAAATTAATATTATTTTTTACCAATATTTCTTATACATGTTTCTAACTTGAGCAATTAAACTATTATTTTGTAATTATATTAAATCTGATGGGTTTTTACTTTGTCTAAGAAAAAATGTACTCAAACTATTGAGTTATATATATATATTGAATCAAACCTTAAATTAAATATATTATATATATCTCTAAATTAAATATAGGTAATAATATTAATGCGAATGTTTATAATTTGATTAACAGTTTTGAAAACTATGTCAAATTATGATTTCATTTACGTATGTGTTTCATAATGATAATATTTATATAAACACACTCTTATGTGTTAAAATAATTATAATTGAAGTTATATTTAATGTTTAATTGTATTAATAATATTAATACTTAATTAAGGAAATTAAGATAATTAGTTAATAAAGGAAATTATATATATATATATATATATATATATATATATATAATAATATGTTTTGATTAATTAATGTATTTTTGAATTAAATAAACCATTGACCAATGACTATCTTAAAATAATTAAAGGTAGATTAATAATTGAATATTAATAATAAAAATAATGTTATAACAAGTTAGTAGAAAATAAATTTAAAACAACTTTGTTTTTTTTAAACTGAAGCCCCTCATTTTCCTTTTTAACACCGCACCCGTTGGACCGTCTGATCCTTTCCCTCCCAATCGCGGTCTTCTATTTTTTTAGCCTCACCATATCTTAGCCGTTCTATCACCTCTTGTGTAATCTCAGCCATCCACCATTTTTTTCCAGTTTTCTTCTTCCCCGCGTCCCGCGTTTTTCTTCTTCTTCATCGCGCCGTTGTACCAGAATGATAGGCATCTGCGTTTTATTCTATAGGCCGGCAAGTGGACCATTCTTGTAGAGACCCGATGATTGATGTACATGAACATTACATTACTTTTGCATAATACATATTACATAACAAAAACACACACACAGGGCCCGTAATAGTTTAGTGTCTCTTGAAACATGGAACGTAATATTCTAATCGTGGTGAAAGATCTTCAACATCTCCCATTAAGATCTTCCCCTTTTTTTTATTACCTAAAACCATTCTTTATATCCTGGGGAAAATAAAACAAAATAAGGGTGAGCTCAAATGCTCTATAAGGGTAAGAATGGATAAAATAAATCATACCATATACATTTGAACTTAAAAACATGAACATAATGTTTAAACATCAAGAGTTTGAGAAATGACATAAATCATGGAAGTACGTAAGGCATAGATCATAAAGAAACATTAATAATGATAAAATGGAATGGGAATAAAACATGTAATTGTGGCAACCATTCAGAACATGTCATGATTTCCATAGTAGCCAAGGCATTGCTTCCAAGACCATTTGGTGGACAATGTCCCTTTCTGAATCGAGTACACTCCTCATTTCAGTCCTGTAACACTGAACCAGATTAACATACCGTTCTAGCAATGTCTATCTCATGAGATATAAATTGTTACCCAATGCATTGGAGGGAGATATAGGTCCCACCCATATCATAATGAAATCATTCTTACTTGTGCCACGAAATAAACAAACATCATTCATAATAACCCAATAAATAAAATGGGTTTCATAAACATCATCCCATCATCACATAATCCATATAAAAGAAATGGATATCATGTCATAATAAGAAAATTGAAACCACGTAAATCATAGATACATTACACTTGAAACATACACATTTGAAATAATGTCATCTTAGATGAAAATGGTTTTGATAAAACAATTTAAATGAATTCTTGAGGAAAATATCTTTTTTTCTTCGAAACCATTTTCTTTTCACAAAATGTCATGCAATTTTAGAAGAAAAGGTTTTTTTTTAAAATAGTCATGAAATATTTTGAAGGAAGATTCATGAAAATAAGTCATATAAACCCATAAAAATCCTTTCATTCCGTATACGTTAAAAACATTCTTATCGTACTTTTGTCTCAAAAGTCAAAAAAGTACCTCGTACGAAAAAATGACAAAAGATTCCTTTCATATATTTTACTAAAAACTCACCGAAGGGTAAAATGGGATTTAAACAATTGTATGTGGATAGAAATAATATTACATATTGAGGAAACATGGATTTGGATGATAAAATACACCCCAGTAAATACAAAAGTTTAAACAATCTCAGATAAAAATGAGATTGTGATATTTCACTTACCTTAGGGCCGATTTGCTTCATAAGTATCCGAACCTCCTGTATAATGATTTAATTAATGTCATTTACTTATTCCATAATCATACTTATTGATATTATATCATATATGGTTCACTTATGACTTTATTTTACCCATTCCTTTTTAAATTCCATGTTAAAGAGCATTTTGGGTAAAATCTTTTCATTTGTTGTCCGTGTTTTGACTTGTAATTATTCATATGATTACATAGATCATAATTACATAATTCCAGAATATAAAACTTGATTTATATATAATATATATTCAGAATATACATATATATAATAGATCAGTACATGGAATGAAATACACCGTTTCATGGAGATGGTAGGCCGTACGTACGCATGAACACTATTTTCGTTTCCTTATTGAGTTGAATGGAATTAAGTAGATGACATACATATATATACAGATAAATCCAGTATCATTATTATTTAATATATTTCAGGATTACTTATTATATATACTTTATAATCATTCAGGAATGGTTAACGTGGAGAATGAATCTCATCACGTTGTGGAGACGGTAGTCCGTACGTACGCACGAGCGATGATATCATTATCATGATCGTGGAATTGAATTGGAGTGTATGTATACTATTTCAGAATCAATATCACTTTATAATAGTAATATATAGTCATTATTTACACCATTATACCCATCCAAGTAAGGTGGTGGTGGAAAATAGATTACACCATGGCGTGGAGATGGTATTCCGTACGTACGCACACGCGGTGATTTCATTTTCCGTAGGATGGATAGATGACGAAATAGGGTTGTTTCATACTTATAATAACATATCTTTATATTATTGATACTGATGTTATTACTTCAAAATGAAAAAACCTAAGAAGAAGAAGTGGAAGAAGAAATAAAGTTGAAAAAATCGGTAACGAACATTACCTCTTCTTTGAAGTGCCTCTTTGAGATCTCCTTTTAGGGAACTAAAATTGGTCTTTGAGGAAGACCAGAACATCTAGGATGTTTCTAGGGAAGTGGAGAAGAGAATTTGGCAGGGGTTGGCCGAGCGTGAAGGCTCAATGTGGTGTGAGGAAGAGAGGGAGGAGGTGCCCTTTTATAAGGGGGAGAGGGGCACCTTTGGAATAACAAAAAAATATATTTTATTATAAAGCCAAATTCGGTTTTAAATAGCTCCATATTTATTCATTTCAAAGATAAGGTGGGATGGGTGGAACTCCTCTCATCAAATAGAATTTAGACAAGTTTAGGTCATTATATTAACCTTATCTTTAAGTTTTAATTCATAGTTAATTAGATTGACATTTAACATTTCACTTTGAATTTTGTATTTTTATATTATATAGTTAACAAACATACCATATAAATCCAAGAGACCCCCAAGTGGTCCATTAATGATACATCGATCATGATATATGTATCTTGGATGAACATTAGATTTTTAGGAATAAAATAACAATCAATAATATAATATTTGTTTTAAATAACTATTTTATGTCAATTTTGACACTATTTAGTAATTGATTTTTGTGAAAATAATAACAGAATGATTAGTTCTCACAAAGTTAATTAAATCAATACTAACATGTCATTTTAACCTAGAAAACTAGTTGAATTCATAAAAAGGCTAAAATTACATTTATTTGGGTATTTATAACATCAATTATGTCAATATCTCATTAATAAGATAATTTCTGCATCATCTTTGTGGCATAAATAAATTAAATTATTCAAAGTATAAATATTACAAATAAAATATCATTATGTAGGAAATTTTTTAGCTTTCTAATTAATATTTATCGTCTAATTTATCTTATGTATAACCCTATATTAAAAATTATATACTTATTAAACATTGATTTTAACTATTTTAACCATTCTTTAAATAAATTAATAATAAATGTCCTAATCTAATCCATGTGGGCCTAAATGGTCATATGTTTTTCCTAAGGTTGTTTTTGGTCTAATTAAACTTTTCCAATAGAATTAGGACATGTTTTAGGGTAATAATAATATCATTTTTACCCTTAATTACCCTATTTACTTTTAACCGTGGAAAAAAAAGTAAAAAGTTACTATTCACCAAAATTTATTTTCATCTCATTGAACCACATTTTACTTACTGAGATCAACCATGTCTCTCGGAATTTTGAAATTTCAGTCACAGAAGCGGTAAATTTATGTTTTATGAAAAAATCATTTTTTAACTACCACTTAGTGGTTTCACTATTCATCAAAAAATGAAAGTTTCTAGAAAAATACCAAATATTAGGCCAAAAATATATTTGATATTATGAATTCAAAAATGATTTCTATTTTACCAAATTCAAAACATATAAGTTGCATTAATTAATTTAATAATTAAATCTCGTCGTCAAAACAAATAGCGTGTTTTTAAGTGATAATAACTATCAAAAGATTGACACTTGTTTATGTCTGTTTTAAATGTGAAATTACATCCAATGACCAAAATTATATTAAATTGTAAAAATATATTCTAAATATATTTTAAAACCCCTAAAATAAATAATTTATCACTATTAATTATTTCGATTGAAAAAGTTGTTTTTAATTACAATTTAGTAATTTTTACTATTCATCAAAAAATGAAAGTTATCCAAAAAGTTCCAAAATTTCTCCCTAAGCTGATTTCGATATTCCGAATCCAAAAATGAGGCCCATTTTGAAAACTAAAATATACACAGTTTCAAAATAGTGTTTATTACTATTCATAATGGCTAGTTTTAATAATATTTTAATAGCATGTCGTTGTTTAGTGAAACTCAGTATTGTGTACTACACACACTATCGTGGAAGGTCGCGATTGCGTGTAATGCAAGGCAAGTCAATGATGTGTGTTGTGAAAGCTCCTTTTGGTGTGGCGTTCAACACAAGACATTAATGAAATTAAAAAGAATATTTTTCATAAAATATCAGGGTATTACACTTCTTCTCCTCTTTTTCCACAAATTCGGCACCGAATCCCCTTGGATACCATCCATGTAGGTTGAGTCCTCTGTTTTTTTAAACCTCAGTTTACACCGATGGCCGTGGAGTTTTTCACCGAAGGGGATGAGAGATTTTAGCACCCGTCTTCTTTGATCTTTCTGACCTCTGGTCTAGCGTCGCTGCTTCGTCTTCCTCTCCTCCTCTCTGAGCGAAGGTAAGGGACATTTTTTTTTGGTTTTGTTTAAGCTTTGGTGTATATATATACATGTTATAAATGTATTTTCTCTGTGTATAAACCCGGTGCAAACCCAGACCGTGAGGATCTCCCTTTCAGCTTAGAGAACCAAATAGCTCTAAAGGAAACTCCTCTGCTTGGTTTCCTTTAGTTTCAATAAGCTATACATATTTATATACACAATTTATATAAATATGTATAGATATATACAAGACCATATGAACCTATTTTTCCTCTTCCTAGGATCGAACCTGAGTAGGGGAGGTCTCCTTGTTTTATTTTTTTCATCTGCATTAGTGAATATGCACGGTTATATATATGTATATACACTTCATGCATATATGTGTACATATATATTTGTATTCATACATATATATATGATGATACATGCATATGTACACCTTTCATTTACATGTTCATAACCCTGGTTTTATTATTCCCTATGAAAACTGAAGTTTGCAGGTAATTTTATCAACAAGTAAGATTATACAAATATACAGAGCATATAGATATATACGTACATGTGATTATATAAGATGTACAAGTACATCTATGTGAGAATACGAGGACAAGATTATTTATTTCTTTTAATATTTACCACAATTTCACATAAAGGTTTATTACAAATTATATGTTCCCTTTAAGATTATTACTTCAAGAACAATACCCAAAACTATTTTTATACATGTTTATATGTTTGATGAAGTTTAAGGGTTATGTTGATGTCAAAATAATTATTTCAATTGAAAATTTTCATTTATCACCATTCTTGATAAATCAGGATTTTGTTTTGTGAAAACGGGTAGTATGAATTCCTTAAACTTTTACAAGTGTATACATGTATTCATATATATGTACACATGTTTATGGATCGACCGTGCTGTATTCAAGACTGATTTTATTTCAATAATGGTTTTATGGATATTATGTTCACATTTATTTATGTAAAAGAACTCCAAATGTTTTTACCAAACATTAATTTTGATTAAGGTATAACATGAGAAATATTATTGAGTATGGTTTAATTTGGTAAACCCATGCACATGTGTATACACACATAAATTTATATATATATATATAGGTATATATATAACATTATATCATTGTGTTTTCTTCAAATACAAGTTCTTCTTATGATGTTCGCAAACTTTTCAAAGGAAAGGTCATGCTATTTAAAGTGCAAATGAGTTTTCAGACAACTATATATATATTCATGCAGTTTTCTTACATATATACATGAATTCCCAAGATGAACCTAATTGCACACATTATATCTCTAACTGTATTTAAATTCACACAGTTTTAATTAATCAACCACAATACCAATTTATCAGCATGTTTATTAGTTATGAACGACCTTGTTTTAAGGTGGTATTTTTATACTTTGGAATGTTAAACTATTTATGTTCTTTTTCTTTAAAACCCATGTATTCAATTGTTAAGATAATTTCTTATGTGTATGGTTTTTTAGCATGCATGTCTTAGTTTTATTAATTATTGAACTGTCTTCAATTTATGAATATGTATGTGAAAAGGGGGTTTGATTAAGAATTTATGAATGAAACCCTATGAATGAAAGACTATGTCAAGATATGTGAGGGATGTATTGGACTTAAATGTGACGGGTGCACCCGGAATTATATAGCGCAATATGAATGATGTGACGGGTGCGGCCGGAATTATACAGTGCTCCAATGCATTGGGTAAAGTATGAGTCTCATGAGGCGTTATGTGTGACGGTCTTGGCAGTTATCCTTGTCTTTTTCTATGATGAAAACGGGATGGGAGGTTAGCTGTGACCTATTAAATATGTTTTAATGTCTTGACGCAAGGTTTTGACAATGTCCGGCATTATACATTCCCTCTGCATTTGATGATAAATGGTCAACTAGGGGTTAGTTCAACTAACAGGACATCCCCTAGTTGAAAATTTCCATGACTATGAAAATGTAATTATGTGATGAGAACTGTATTTCATGTTGTAAGTTTTTATAAGAACTATATGAGCTCATGATTCATGTTATGAATGTTTTCCCTGCATACTCACATATTTCTTTTAGAACTAATGTAATCTTGGTTGAATATTATGCATTATATATTATACATGTGTTTTTCTCTCTGATCATGTTTACTTTAATGTTTATTTTAAGTACGTACTTTTTCCCTGTGCAAGTGGTTTTCAAAAATGTTGGATTTCATGTTTTAAGAAAAGATATTGCTTTGTTTTTAGCGAAGTGTATTATTTTCTTCAAAAATTACTTCTTTGAGAAATATTTTTCTAAAAACGATTTTAAAACCCTTTAATGGGCATATTTTCTCACCCTATGTTTTTGTTTAAAATTTTTCAGGCATGGTTTGTACTAATGAAGTTTATCAGAAGCCAATGGATTCCTGGACTCTTGAGCCTCGTGATCTTCTGTAGTAATGGGACATGATATCTAATTTGTAAATGATGTGATGAAATGATAGTATATCATGTCTCATAGGCACCCTGGGATCGGGGTCGCTACACCTATGCTATTTTATCGTGATTGATGATCTATTATGATCCATGCCTTACGTACTTCCATGTTTTATGTCATTTCTCAAGAATTTTGATGTTTAAATATTATGTTCAGGTTTTAAAGTTCAAATGTATATGGATTGTTTTATTTTTTCCTTGCCTACTCTTACTGAGCATTTGAGCTCACTCATTAAATGTTTTCTTTTCCCCAGGATTTAATGAAAGGTTTGAGGTAATAAAACAAAAAGGGGATGATCTTTGTGGGAGATGTTGAAGATCTTTCACCACAGTTAGAAGATTATGTTCCGAGTTTCCAAATACACTAAACTATTACGGTCCTTGAGTGTTGGTTCATGTTATGTATTAAGTATTCCACAAAAGTAATGTGATGTCAAAGTACGTCAAGCTTTGGGTCTCTACAGTTGGAATCAGAGGAAAGGTTTAGTTAACCTTTGGAAACTAGGATGTGAAAACTTTAGTGAGATCCCAAGAGATATTTCTAAGGTATGTCTAGGGATGTCTCTACGGTTAAGTATAAGTATAGGTTATAGTCCACTAATTATGGTAACAATATTATAATTAAACCTAAGATGTTAGATGTTGATGGTACTCCCCATTTATTATGTTGTTTTCCTAACATGATTTTTGCCTCTCAAACTGTTCTTTTTGGGTTTTAGACGATGGATGGAACCCGAACTAAACATGTTGATCAATGTAATGGACAATGTAATGATTGTCAACCCAAGAAACCATATGTGATGGGAGATGGAGTGAAAAATCTTATTGATATACTTACACAAGCTATGAATCATTCTGGATTTCAAAATGATCAGAGAAGTGAACAATATTCAATTGAGTCCTTCATGAGGCAACGTCCACTATCTTTCAATGGGTCCTCTGATCCACTTGTTGTTGAAAAATGGATCAGTACCATTGAAAATATATTTTCCATCCTTAGCTGTTCAGAAGATGAAAAAGTCATTTTGGTTGTTTACCATTTAGAAGGTGAAGCAGACCATTGGTGGACTCTAATTAAGAATAAAAGGCCCCAATATGAAATTGCATCCATAAAATGGGATGAGTTCAAGAACTTGTTTTTCAGTAATTACTTCCCTCATATTCTTCAAAAAAATATTGAAAAGGAGTTACTTGAGCTTAATCAATAGGATGATGAATCTGTTGGTATATATGAAGCGAATTTTACAAGGCCTACAAGGTATGAATTTGGCTTTATCATCCAACCTGAATTTAAAGTTGATCAATTATTCAGTGGCTTAAAACCAAGTCATCGAAGGGAATTACCTACAAGTGACATCAGTTACTATGAAGAAATTGTGTGTTGTGCTATAAAGGTTGAAATGGAAGTTGGTGTTACATATCCATCTCATGGTTTTGAAAAGAAACGAAATAGAGAGTTCAAGAAGAAATCTCAAAATAATGGTAAAAGGAAGATGAATTTCTCTTTATGCCCAAAGTGAGGAAAGAAGCATGGTGGATATTGTCTAAAAGGTACTAGAAAATTTTTCAAGTGCAGAAAAGATGGTCATCAAGTGGATTTGTGTCGAAGTAATGGTAAAAGGGTTGCTAATGATGTGAATAAAGAAAAGACTACAGATAACGCACTACCAACACTTCAATGCTTCACGTGCAAGTAAATGAGGCATTATGCTAATCAATGCCCTAATCCAAGGGTTAATGATGACCAATGTGAGCAACCTCTTAAGGTAAAGGATAAAGGGAAGTCATATGTGATCACTATTTGTGATGTTGAGTATGACAATGATGTTGTGTAATGATTAAGTCTTTATGAAATGGAATTTTAAAATAGTATCATGAAATCTCATTTATGGAATCATAAAATTTTGGAATATCTATGTATTGGTTTTCAATATGTATATGGTACCGGTAACCATGAAAAGTGATTCAAATATTTTAGAAATCAGATGATATGTGCATAATGAAGGGATAAGGAGAAAATTAAATGTTTGACAGTATTCATGAGCTCATGACTGATATAAGTACAAGGTTATATCATGGTTTGAGTATATAGAATTTTTGGGATTTTGGTATGTGGAATGAGTTACCTTTTGATAGCATTCATTAATTCACTATGGTTCTATGATAATTTATGTTTCAAGAGAATACATGATTCAGGTATTCAATTGATTGGAATTTGATCAACAATATATATCTTATGATATATGGGGGATAAATTATGGTATTCACGTGCTTGTTATGTGACATTTTAAGTAATCATTTTCTTTATACTATGAGATTGGACAGATGCATTTTTTATAATCCTAAAGATTGGAATGAATTAAGTTATACATAAGATAGTATTGTTTAAGGAAAGAAATTTTTCGATATTATTGATGGAATGTTATAATAGTGTAGTTTAAGAAAAGAGACAACATGCAGAACGGGTGATAACCCGTCGCATCGAACGAGGATGTGGGAATCAAACCCACAACCGAAGTGTGATGAACCTTTATCACCTACCACTAGCCTACAAGAATTCCATGGTTAGTAGAAACTAGTTTTATTTTATTAAGCAGTATGATAGATGAAGTATCAGTACATTTTTGGAACCATTTACGATTAATCTCACTATAAATGGACTTGTGTATATAACTATTGCTAACCTTATGTTTGAGACAGGTGGAATGACCCATCATTCTATCACATGATCTGCTAACAGTTCATGAATGAAGAATTCAACTTCATTTCTTTAAGAGATGAAGTGTAAATTGTTCAAGGCACGAACAACGGTGAGATTGTACCAAAATCAAGTAAGTATTTCATTTGATTCAAAAATTCATCAACATTATGGAAATGATCTTGAAACCCAAACATGTTGTCCTAGTGCCCCCATATTTGATGAATCAGATGGTACCTTAGAACATCACAAGTTTATGGATTTGTGATTGTTGGAATTTTCATAGCCATGTTCTCTACCACTCTCGATCAGAACTTGATGGATAGATTTTTCTTCCATATCCATATTTTCACCTATGTTCTCCTATGTGGAAACCCAGTGATTAGTTATTTTGGGTAACTGTTACGTTACATAATTTAGATTTTAAATATAAGTTTTGGTATTCCTTTTTACACTGTGGGTTTATATTAAAGAAACTTCCGAGTAGTAAACCATTTATAATCCCGATGAATTTCGAGGGAGAAATTCATTTTAAGGGGGGTAGAATGTAAAACCCTGAGATTTTATGAAAAATATTCTTTTTAATTTCATTGATGTCTTGTGTTGTATGCTACACCAAAAGGATCTTGCACTACACACATCCCTAAATTGGCTTGCATTACATGCAATGGCGACCTTCCATGATAGCGTGCGTTTTACGCAATACCGAGTTTCACTAAACAATTATATGTAATATAAACTAGCCCTTATGAATAGTAATTCCCACTTTTTGCTATTTTAAAAATTTTATTTTTCAAAATAGACTTCATTTTTTGATTCAGAATATCGAAATTACCCTAGGCTGAATTTTTTTTATTTTTCTGAAAACTTTCAATTTTTAATGAATAGTGAAAACACTAGGTTACGATTTAAAAACTGAATTTTTATATAAATAATTATAAATTTTATTTAAATTTATTTTAGGTCAAAATTGATACATAATACCTATATAAGTTCAATTTAATTCATTGGAGTCATTTTATAATAATTTTAGACATATAAAAATCTTATTGAACTTTTCACCGTCTTTTACCCACCTCCTTAGAGAATTTGAAAATTCACATAGAACATAACTTTACCGCTTCTATGAGTGGAATTTTTAAAATCTGAGAAAAATGAATAATATCAAGGACTAAAATGTGGTTCAATGAGATAAAAATAATTTTTGGTAAATAGTAACTTTTTTACTTTTATTTACCACGGTTAAAAGTAAATAGGGTAAATAAGGGTGAAAATGATATTATTAATTCCCTAACACGTGTCTTAATTCTATTAGATAATTGTTATTCGACCTGAAAAAACCTTAAGAATAAAATATCACCCTTTAGGTCCACATGGATTAGATTAGGACACTTATTATTATTATATTTAAAGAAGAATTAAAATAGTTAAAATCAAAGATTAATAACTAAAAAAGTATTAATATTGGGTTATACATAAGATAAATTCGACTATAAATATTCATTAGAATGATAAAACAATTAATTAAATAATTTTATTTTATTTATAATTTTTATACATTAAATAATTTAATTTATTTATGACACAATGATGATGTAGTAATTACCTTATTAATGATATATTAACATAATTGATGTTATAAAGACCCAAATAAATGTAATTTTAGATATTTTTTGAATTACACTAATTTTATAGGTTAATATGACATGTTATTATTCATTTATTTTAATTTTTTTGAACTAATCATGCTTTTATAAATTTCAAAAAAACCATGTACCATATAGTGTCAAAATTGACATAAATGAGTTTTTAAAACAAATATTATAATATTAATTGTTATTTTATTCCTAAAAATCTATGGTTCTTCCAAATGACTTATATAAGGATATATATATTAATAATGAACCACTTGGGGTTCTTTTTGGCTTGTTATAGTTTTATTATTAAACATATAGTGTAAGAAAACAAAATGACATGGTAAAAGTTAATTTATTTATCTTAGAGTTAAATCAAAATGATAAAGATAAAATAGTAACCTAAACTTGTATAAAACCTATTTGTTGAGAGTATTTCGACCCATAACCACCTTGTATTCTAAATAACTCAATTTGGATCTATTATAAACCGAATATGACTTTATTATAAAATAATATTTTATGTTTTTTCAAAGGAGCCCCTCTCCTCCCTTATAAAAAGGGAACCACTTCCCTCTTCTCATAACACGCTTTTGAGCATTGAATCTCGGCCAAAACCTGCCCATTTCCCTTATAATATTCTCTAGAAACATTACAGAGGTTATGGTTTCCTCAAAAGTCCAACCCTAGTTCCTTAAGAGGAGGTTAAGAAGAGGCGCATCAAAGAAGGGTTAATATCCTTTTCCGATTATTTCAAATTTATTTCTTCTTATAATTATTATTCTTTATTTGTTTCATCATAAATAAATAACATCTGTATCATTCATATACTGATATGTTTTTATAAATATTTAACAACCCAATTTCATTTTCTATCTATCCTATGGAAAATGAAATCACCGCGCGTGTGTACGTAGGAATACCATCTCCACACCGTGATGTAATCTGATTTCCACCACCACCTTACATGGATGGGTATAATGGAGTAAATAAATAACTATATATGATTTTTGTAAAGTGATATTGATTCTGAAATATTATACATACACTTAAATACAATTCCATGATCATGGGAATGATATCACCGCTCATGCAAAAGTACGTACTTTCTTCTCCACGAACGCGATGAGATTCATTTTCCATGATTAACCATTCAAGTATGATTATAAAGTATATATAATAAATAATCATGAAATATATTACATAATAATAATACTGGATTTATGTACAGATATTTTTCATTTACATAATTCCATTTAATTCAATTAGGAAATGAAAACAGCATTCATGCGTACACATGGCCTACCGTCTCCATGAACAGTGTATTTCATTCCATTTATCGATCTATCATATATATTTATATACTGAATTTATATAATATATAAATCATGTTTTACATTATGGAATTATGTAAATCAGGATATAAGTAAAAATATCATGAACAACATATCGAAACACGTACGATAAATGAAACGATTTTACCCAAAACAATGCTTTAACATGGAATTTACAAAAGAAAAGTTAATATAAAGTCATAAGTTAACCATATATGAAATAATAATAATGAATATGACTATGTAATAAGTCAATGATATTATTTAAATCATTATACAGGAGATTCATATACATATGAAGGATATCTGACTTAAGGTAAGGTATAACTATTCCAATCTCATTCTTATTCGAGATTGTTATTTCTAAGTATTTACTAGGGTTATTGTTTTCATACATGCCCATGTTTTCTAAATATGTTTTCATGTAATTTTAATGTCCTTTTTACCCATATTTCAAATTTACCACTTGTTATGAAAGAAATATTACTTTTTTTACCACACGGGGAACTTTTTGACTTTTCCGATAAAAGTACGAGGAGAATGTTATTTTTAACATATACGGCATGAAAGGATTTTTAGGGTTTCATAATGCCTCATTTTAATGAATATTCCTCTACAATATTTCATTATTATTTTCAACAAAAACCGTTTTCTTTTAAAATTGCATGGTATTTTGTGAAAAGAAAATGATTTTTAAGAAGAAAGGATATTTTCCTCAAGAATTCATTTCAAGTGTTTTATCAAAACCATTTTCCATATAAGATGGAATTATTTAAAATGTTTCAAGTATAATGTATATATGATTTACATGGTTTCAATTTTCTTATGATGAAATGATATCCATTTTTTTATATGGATTACGTTTTGATGGGTTGATGTTTATGAAACCCATTTTAATCTTTCGGTTATGATGAATGATGTATGGTTGTTTTGTGGCACAAGTAAGAATGATATCATTATGAAATGGGTGGGACCGATATCTCCCTCCAATGCATTGGGAAATGATTTATATCACATGAGATAGACATGGCTGGAATGACAAGTTAAATCAGTTCGGTAATAATGGATTGGAACGAGCAGTGAACTCGATTCAGAAAGTGACTTTGTCCAATAAGATAGTCTTGGCAGCAATGCCTTGGCTACTATAGAAATCATATCATTTGCTTAATGGTTTCATCAATTACATGCTTCATTCCCATGCTATTTTATCATGATTGATGATCCATTATGATGCATGCCTTACGCACTTCCATGTTTTATGTCATTTCTCAAGAATTATGTTGTTTAAATATTATGTTCATGTTTTGAAGTTCAAATGAAAATGGATTGTTTTATTTTCTACATTCTTACCCTTATTGATCATTTAAGCTCACCATTTATATGTTTTCTTTTCCCTGGGATTTAAATAATGGTTTTAGGTAAGAAAACAAAAATGGGAAGATCTTGGTGGGAGATGTTGAAGATATTTCACCACGATTAGAAGATTATGTTCGGATTTTACAAAGACACTAAAATATTAAGGTCCTTAAGTGTTGGTTCTTGTTATGTATTAAGTATTCCACAAAAGTAATGTAATTTCAATGTACGTCAAGCTTTGGGTCTCCACATGTATCATAATATGTTCTAATTTAATCCTCCCTTTGTGATCTTAAAAGTTCGTTTCCCATGAATTTGACCACATGAAATTGTTATCATTATTATTCAAGCCTATAAATGATGTTTATAAGTGTGATAAGTCCAATATGAAATTCTTATGGTAACTAGATATCCCCATGAAACATCATATTTCAAAAAAATTCCTAGGATACTACAAAAAAACTACCACTATCACCTTATGTGGGTCCACTAACAATCCTGTATCCAAGATGATGTGACCTAAGATGTGAATATCATCAATGTAAAATGGGTACATTATAATATTGTCATATAAATGATGCTCTATGAGTGTAATTAATATGATCTCAAATCGATTTGAATGGTCATGATGATTCTGAGAATACTCCAAGATATTTTCCACAAAAACCACAAAAAAACCAGTCCAAATAAAGATGGAACACTAGGGTGCATCCTAAATGGCATGGAAAAAGGCATGTAATGTGATTTATAACAATTGCCTATATAATGCATGAAATAGTACCTGATCATCTCATCGGGTTGAATCTAAAATAAAAACCATAATTACATCCATTTTAATGGGAGAAATCATGTGTGTTAACCATCAGAGAAATATAATCAACTGTAACCATAAAATCAGGAAAAATTAAAATCCAATTTTTTCCATTTGTATTTTCCTTCAACATGGGTTAACTACTACAATGATGAGTTTATTACCAAATTTAATTTCCATCCAATTTCTATCAAACATATCTAAATAATAATGAAAACAAGAAAAAATGTATCTATGATACAACTTTGTAACATCCATGTTCGGAATGACACCTAATGGTGCCCCGATCCTGGTTAGAAATGTGGCTTTAACCATATCTCCCCAAAACCCAGAGGAATCCAATAGGTTGAAGGGTCCCAGGTGAGTTAGTGGGGAAACTATGACATCATTATTAGAGTATCTCAACAGATTTTTCCTCCATGAATAGCCTGATGGATTTATTTTTTTATAGATTTTTGATAACCACCCATTAAAGGGATGAGGGGGAATCCTTACAAGGCCCATAGGCTTAGAGATTAATTTCTCCATAGTATGGGAGTCATTATAGGACCCTTAAGTCTTATGGAAATCCTACATACAGTTACTACATGAAACTGCCCTTCCCTAGCTTCTAAATCGTAATGAACTATTCGCATTTTCATGGAGGCTTGACTAGCTATCTTGGGCAGTGATGCACATACATTGTACTTACTGAAATCTCATACCTTCACACTCATTAAAATCCATTAACCATGATCTCTCGAATGCATCCTTCTCTTGAATCCTCTTATGGAGTTGTTTACAAGTAGAATTTTTCTAGGCATCTGCATGTCATGTGGCCCTGAATCCCTTGAGGTGGACTAAAGGCCTTGAGGTGGACCTAAGTCCTTGAGCTAGCCCAAAGACCTTAATGGTGTCCCCAAAGATATACTCACCCAGTGGCCTGGGTGGCCGGATGGCCTGAAAGACTCCAAGCCCAAACTGGTGGCCCAAGGGGAATAGTTCTCCTACAAACTACAATCAACTGAAAGTATTACTGGATAAGAATATATATCAATAACCAGAACTGTCTCATATACAAAATTATGTAGGAGATTCATGTATATAGAAAGAATCTAGAATAATAGAAGGGTGTATAATACAATACATGTATCCAAAAAATAAAAAAATACCAAAATGTGTTCATAGAATTGCAATCATATTCTTGTCCTATGCTCCTGTGCTCCAAATCCACAATCAACATCCAGTGTCAGGGTGCTTTCCAATATCATCACCTATAACCATATAATGAATTCATGTCCCAATGGAGGCCCAATAAGGTTGTAAGATAAACATCCTAGTAGGAAACCACTATGGTCTATACAGTTCTAACTGAAATATTCATAGTTCTAGAATGTTTATAGAGAACAATAAAGTAATTTCTCCTTCCAATAGAATAATTATATAGAATATAGTAGGACCAAACAACCCCTCAATGCTCCCTTAAAAATAGTTGGATCCTATCAAGGAAGTTATAACAAAGTAAATAAGTCACAAGACCATGTTATCTATCCATCCATATCAAGTAACCCACAAAAAAGCAGTATAATGAAGTGTAGACCCCTGGGGATACATCAAAGGTATCATATACCATGGAATAAAAGAAATAAATCAAGAATATGGAGGACCATATCCATGTAACTCATCCAAGGAATCCACATTGAGTCCCCTGGGTGCCCTAGTGAAAACATGACCTAGGTACTGGTTGCATTCCTAGGAGAATGTGTACCAATATGTCCCTATGGAGTCCAAGAAAGTTGAATCCAATGGGTAGAAAGGCCTGGTACATCACATAGAATAAAAACCCAAGGGTAAGAGTTGTCCTAAGGAAACAACTACCATGTTCTAGAACCAAGGATAGAAGTCCATTACATCTAACAAACCATTAATTCAAAAAAATACTTCTAACCCCAATTGAGTATACCACACACACAACCAAGTATAAGACATTAGTACACCCACCAATTCATTAAATTTATCAATTACCATTCATTTGGGTGTACCCTGACCTATTCATCATTTATCCTTCCATACAGCAATTCATATAGGTATACCAACCCATATCACCAATTCAACAATACCAACTAATCAACCATAACCATTGGAATAACAAAATATCACTAAGAAAGGCGGAAATGCATCTCTTATGTTGATATACAACCCCATTAAAGAGTCTAAGAGACTCCTATATCTATGAATACACAATAACACACCCCATGGGTGGTTTAAACATCAATAAACATATTAATTTTATAAGGTGCACCATATGGGTGACCTTGAAACTAAAAACAGGTGTCAACGTACCAAAACTAAACCTACAACATCCTCACTAGATCTGAATATGACTACTAAGAGTCACACGCATATGAACAGGGGTGCATCAGAAAATCTGATGGGTGGGAAAAAATATGATCACCCAAAAGGAACCTGAAAATCTGAAAGAAATTATATAACACCTAACTCAGCTTTGTAATAGAGAGATCATCCAGTATTGACCCCTGATTCATCCTGGATTAGGGGAGATCTAAAGACGAGAAAAAAAATGGGATACTAGGCAATAATATCCTAAAATAAAATAGAGCATATGTTTTTCCAAAAAATCGAGAATAGATAAACTGTAATTGATAACATACTGTTGTGGATCCATTAATAAGAGGTCTGATGGAGAATCGGGCTCAAAGCATTTCTTAGGTGCCAAAGGTAGAGCTCCAACATTAGGGGGTTCTATTAATTGATGAAAACCCCAAAAGGTTTTAAAAATAAGTTTTATAATTAAATTAAAATATTAAAAAAAATCCACACATTAGGCTTGCATAGTTTTCCCACATGATTTCACAAACCATACCGAAACATTGTGTAACTCACTAACTCCAAGGTGGTGCATCACACATTTACCATTCACATTCTAGATAACCGTGCAGTAACCATGAGGAAAAAATATATCAAAACCTAAATCATTTTATAATCCTCACATTGTCAAGTGTCTACTACTTTATAGTTTCTAAAACCCATCATAAGCTACTTTCTCCACTCGCTTGGTTAGTTTAACCATGCACATGTTATGCACAAACTGTGAGTTGGGACACTTTAATCCCTAAAATAGGTTTTGGGATCTGATCAAGCCTCGGACATCTCATGAACACTCGTGATCACAAGTGGTACATATTCAAGTACTTAACAAAGAATTTAAACTGAAACAAAAAGGATCTGTACCTCAAACCAAAACCCAGGTCCTTACAATTTGGACCAACCTGATATTGTAATGCCCTAACCCCTGTTACCCAGACTCAGTGCATTATTTTAATACATTATCATGATTAAAAGGAATCAGGTCCCAATATATAGATTAGTTTACCAGTCTTCAAAAATATACTACATACATGAACTTTACAATACACATTAAAAAATAAAACACAACATAAATGATCCTTTGAAAAAACCATTAATCCCCTACATTAACCATTATTATAAATCATAAAACACTTATTGGTATCCTTGGAAAATAAAACATACTAAAGGGGTGGGCTCAAATGCTCATTAAGGGTAAAAATATAGTGAAAAAATTCATAAATATACAAAAAAATTTAAGGCAATTCGTAAAACTAAAACAAAATCCTTTTAAACATTAAATTCAGGATAATATGGAAATGATTAATCAAATAATTCCATTTAAATATTCACATGGATATTATACTAGTATAATAATCCCATGAAATATAAATAGACACTTTCATAATGATGGAATGCATAATATTAGACTTCATAACTACATAGTCAAGGTCTTGTGCCAAGAGTACAAATAAGATTTTTTCAAGGCCTTGTTCAAAGACACTAGTTTGTCTCATGAGACCTACCAATCAATATAGGAGCTATAAAAGGCTCTACATATCACTTAATAAGTCTAATGAATTCCTCATATGAAAATGTATAAAAATAACATTATCATTTATATTAAAATAAGAATATGAAATGTCAATACTTATTTATAAACCATGAATGGTATAAAAATAACACATCCATAGTCAAACATGTCAGAAAACCTTCAATAAAAAGTGGAAGATTTTAATCATAATAATCCAACTTCAAACAAGTTTAAAATCCATCAAAGGATGTCGTATTAATGAAAATTATTAGTAACACACTTTGAGAGAATTATATTTTTTCATGAAAAAATATAAAAGTCACAGAATTTAGAAAATAAGATATTTAAATACATTTTTAATCAAAGTTCCCCATTACACTTTAAAACTTTGGAATGGAATTAAAATTTTAAAAACATTAATTTCTATATAAATAAATCATTAAAACCATTTTCAAAACATGGACATTAATTTGAATGATTTAGAAGAATAAATATTTAAGCAATTTAAAATTAGGATATACGTAAAGTGTTCCTTCCATAAAACTTTAAAATATTCCTTTTGAATATATTTTTATGAGAAATGGATGTGGATGATAAAGAGGTCCCAGTAGATACTGCAATAAAAACAACCTCAGATAAGAAAAAAAATTGTAGAATTAACCCTTACCTTACACTTTTCATTGGTCGAGGGTATGTTTAACCACCTATTTAATGACAAAAAAAATTTATTAAATTATTCCAAAACCATTTTCCTATTTATTATAACATAAATGATTCATTTATGACTTTATACTATCCATTTAATAATGATTTAACTGTTAAATTAACATTTTGGGTAATAATCGTTTTCTTTATCGTACGTGTTTTAATTTGTTATTCTTGATCGTATCACATAGATCATGATTTAAATACTTCCAGAATATAAAACAAGATTCATATATCATATATATATATATAATGTAAATATGTATAATAGTATGATATATTAAATGGAAAACATCATTTATGGTTATGGTAGGCCGTACGTATTCATAAACGTTGTTTCTGTTTTATTGTCATATTGAACAGATGTAAGTGAATAAGAAATATGTAAGTACATAAAAATTTATATATATATCCCTAGTAGAATTATTATGTCATATATTACATAATTATTAATAATAAATATTTTTATAATCAACATTGAATGGGGAACATGGACATGAATCTTATCGCGTCATAGAGACGGTAATCCTTACGTATGGACGTGCAACAATATCATTATTTTAGTGGTGAAATTGTGTTTAATTGGATGTTATATCATATATAAGGAATTAATATCATGTTATATTTATTATTTACATTATTTATACTGATTATTATACCCATCCAAATAATGATGGGTTTGAGTAAAAAAATACTCCATGACGTGGAGATGGTAAGCCATATGCATGCACGTATGGAGACATTGTCATTTATAGGATGGATAAAATAATGAATATGGTTGTACCATATTTATAATAACATCACATTATGTAGGAGATACTTGAGTAATTATTTTTATATGGAAACAATAGAGAAAGAGTAAGTGGAAGATGAAAAGAACATGAAAGAGGTTGGTGATATTATTACATCTTCATCGGGTGTTTCCTTTTGAGTTGATAAAAAGGGATCATTAGGTTGGATTTATGATAAAATTAAGGACACTAGGTTTATTTGAGGGAATTTGGGAGGCTATTTGGGTAGGTGTTTCGTGATCCTTATGGATTTGGAGGTGTCAAATTAAGAGAAGGAGAAGTACCATTTTATTAGAGTGGTGAGGGTCACTTTAGGAAATGCATGAAATATTACTTTTTAGTAAAATCATTTTCTGTTTCTAATGGATTAAAAATGATTTATTTATAGTATAATGTAGGGATGGGTTGTAATTAACTTAACTAATAGGTTCTATAAAGGTTTATGTCACCATATTCACCTTATCTTTTATATTTAACACTTAGATAAATATTTTTACTTTTACCGCGTCTTATTGAATTCATACAATATATAGTTAATAAAAATACTATAAACATCCAATATAACATCAAGTGCTTCATTAATGACATATATAATATTATTTAGGCTTTTTTTCCGACCCAAAGTGTTGTAGGAAAATTATATCAACCAATAATAAAGTATTTGTTTTAAAAATTAATTTATGTCTATTTTGACATTATTTGGTATTTAATTTTTTGGAAAGTCATAACAACTTTATTACTTCCAAAAAGACACATTTAATCAACCCATAAATGTAATATTCACCTAAAAAATTCTTGGATGTCATCAAAACATTTAATTTATATTTATTATAAATTTATAATACCATTTATTTGATTCTTTCATTAATAATTTAATTACTACATCATCATTGTGTCATAAATAAATTTAATTATGTAATGTATAAAAATTATAAATAAAATTAAAGTTTTTATTAAATCTTTTTATATATCTAATTAATATTTATAGTCAAATTTATATTGTGTTTAACCCTATACTAAAAATGGTTTAATTATTAAACATTGAATTTAACACTTCCAACTCTTCATTAAATAAAATAATTATAAATGTCCTAATCTAGTTAATGTGAACCTAAAGGATCATATTTTATTCCTATGGTTGTGTTTGGTAGAAATAAACTTATCAAATAGTTTTAGTACATGTTTTAGGGTAATTATAATACCATTTTAAACTTTAATTGGCATATTTACTTTTATCTGTGGTAAATAAAAGTCAGAAGTTACTAATCACCAAAAAAATTCATCTTATAGAACCACATTTTACTTACTAATATTAATAATCTATCATATATTTTTAAAATTCATCTCACAGAAGCGGTAAAATTATGTGTTATGCAAATTTTCAAATGCTCCTAGGAGATGGGTAAAAGAGAGAGAAAAGTTCAATAAATATTTTTATATCTATACAAATTATAAAATGACTCTGATGAATTACATTGAACATATATAGGTATTATGTATTTATTTTGACCTAAAATAATTTTAAATAAAATAAATAAATATTTTTATAAAAATTCAATTTTAAACAACAACTTAGTGTTTTTCACTATTCATAAAAAAGTGAATGATTTTAGTCAAATTCAAAAAATTCACTCTTAGATAATTTCGATATTTAAAATCAAAAAATATTGTCCATTATGAATGATAAAATTTATAAAATTTCAAAAATAGGGTATTAGTATTCATAATAGCTAGTTCGATTGGTTGCGGTGTGTTAGAATCTCAATGTTTTGTATAATGCAAGCTCTTGCATTATTCAAAGACAAACGTATCATGGAAGAATGGGGTGTTACATTCTCCCCTAGTTCAAATAATTTTCTCCTCAAAATTTTTAGAATACAACCAAAGAAAAAGATTCAGGTGGTTCTTCATCATATGATTCTTGAGTTCCCACATTTCCTCTTCCATCTTATAGTTTTTCCAAAGATCTTTTACTAAGCGAATAATACTATTTCTCAGGACATGTTCAATTGTATCAAGAATCATGACATGCTCTTCACAATAAGACATATCATGTAAAAGATTAATTTCCTCTTAGGTGAGTACATGTCTTGGGTCATGCATGTATTTCTTAAATAGTGATACATGGAAAACATTGTGATCTTTGGAGAGACTTGGAAGCATTGCAAAATGGTAATCTATAGCCCCAATTCGTTCCGCGATTTTGAAAGGTCTGATATACCTGGGAGTTAATTTACCCTTCTTACCGAATCATATAACTCCGTTTAATGGAGACACCTTCCAGAAAACATGATCTACTACATAAAATTCCGATTCCTTCGGTTATCGGAACAACTCATTTGCCTACTTTTGGTTCCATTGATGCGGGTTTGGATAACTTTCACCATTCCCATTGTTTCGTCAACATGTTCTCAGTCTACGAGTTTTCCTTCACCAATAACATCACAACATTTTTGTTTGCGACATCTCTTTCTGTATAACGCTTCATATTGTGAAATATAAATACTTGAATGGAAGATATTGTTATAGGAATATTCAACCCGAGGTAAATATTGATCCCACATACCTAGAAAGTCATGTGAGTAAGATCTCAACATGTCTTATAAGGTTTGAATAGTTCGTTCTGATTGTCCATCGTTTTGAGGGTGGTAGGCGGTACTCAATAGAAGTTAAGTATGCCAGCCCTTCTAAATAATTTTCTAGAATCTTTATATAAAATGGGGATCACGATTTGAAACAATCGATAGGGGTACTCCTTGAAGTTTTACAACATCATTAATATATAGTCCTTCTAATCGTTAAAGTGGAAAATATTCACTTATAGTAAGAAAATGTGCTAACATGGTAAGATGATCATCAATTACCCATATTACATCATTCCTTCTAGGAGTTCTTGGTAGCCCCAAGACAAAGACCATCAAAATATCATCCCATTTCCACTCAGTTGTGAGAAGAGGTTGCATGACTCCTCTAGGATGTTGACTTCCAGCTTTCACTTGTTGACATATCCTTAACCTCGACCAAAAATCAGCAATCTCTCTCTTCATATTTTCCCACAAAAAAATGTTCTTTAAAATCACTATACATCATAGTTCTACAAGGGTTTGCAGTGAAATTGGATCTATGAGCATCATCCAACATTTCCCTTTTTAGATCAAGTATGTTAGGAAAATATTGTTTCTTCCCAAATTTCAAAATTCCATCTTTATAAATGTTGTCACTCTATCTACCATCAATCACAACATTAATCTTCTTTTGAAACTCCTCATCGTTAGTCTGAGAACTATTTGTCCTTTCTAGTAAAGATGGTTTGGGAACCATTTGAAAAATTATCATTGTTTCACCTTCCATGGTTATTCCCATATCCATATTTATTAGATCCTTGAAAATATGATCCCTTTCTACTCACATATTGTTCAAAACTCCATGATCCCTTCTAATCAAAGCATCTACCACCTTATATTCCTTTCCTGGGTGGTAGGGTATAGTGTAATAATAATCCTTGAGTACTTCAATCCATCTTCATTTCCTCATGTTGAGTTCTTTCTATGAGAAAATATACATCAAACTCTAGTGATCTGTATATATCTCACATTTTCACCATAGAGATAGAGTTTCCATATCTTCAAAGAAATGACTACAAATTCTAAATCAAGATCATGAGTGGAATTTTTTTTGTTCATGAATTTTTATTACTCGTGATGCATAGGAAATAACTCTATCATTCTTCATTAAGACACAACCAAGTCCTCTCTTTTAAGCATCACTATAAATAACAAAACCATCATTCCCTGATGATAGAGTCAATAAAAGATCATTTTCTTATCCTATCTTCACTTATTAATAACATTTCTCACACTCTTTTGGTCCAAACAAATTTTACCCCTTTACATGTGAGCATGGTTAATGGGTTTTCCAATCGGAAAAAATTCAGGACAAAACGCCGATAATGACCTACTAAACCAGTAAAACTGCATACCTCAATTATACTTGTTGGTGATATCCATTCTTGGATTTCCTTGTTCAATGACGGATCAACATAGATTCCATCCTTAGAGAAAATATGTCCATGAAATGAAATGTCTTGAAGCCAGAATTCACACTTGATAAACATCCTGTATAATTCATTTCCTCTAAGAGTCATTAGGTTAATGCGAAAGTGATTTTCATGATCATCATTGATTTTGGAGTATACCAAGATATCATCAAAAAATACCCCCACAAGGTCATCATGATATTCATTGAAAACATAGTTAATTAGATCCATGAAAAAAGAGGGTTCATTAGTCAATCCAAAAGGCATTACTGTAAACTCGTAATACCCATACGTAGTTCAAAATGTGGTTTTCAAAATGTTTTCCTTCTTCACACACAACTGGTGATATCCATATTGTAGGTCAATATTTGAAAAGTATCATGCTCCATGAAGTTGATCAAATAAATCATCAATGTGTGGTAGGGGATACTTTTTCATTATTGTTATAGAATTTATCTCCCTTTAGTCAATTATCAACCTCATAGAACCATCTTTCTTCTTAACAAAAATTACTTGGGCTCCCCATGGAGAAACATTATGGATAATTTTTTTTATTACTCAATTCCTCTAGTTTTTTATTTAGTTCCACTAAGTCCATAGTGGCCATTCTATAAGGTTCTTCGATATGGTCCTTGAACCAGGAATTAAATCAATGGAAAACTCAATTTCTCTTTCTGTAGGATGTCCAAGTAAATCCACTAGAAACACGTCAAAATATTCTTGAACAATAGCTACATCCTCTATTTGAAAACTCATTTTCTCAGCCACAATTATTTCATTCCCCTCCTCCCTAATAATTGAATTTAGTTGAGCTACTAGAGGTGGATCAAGATAAGAAACAAGTGGTGACGTTTCTGCTCTAAACATAAGGTACTCTTTATCAACATCGATAATTGTAAGCTCCTTCTTCTTATAAAAAATTTTAGAATCATGTTCTTAAGGCCAGTCCATACCATGGATTATATCAAATTCAATCAGGGTAAGATGATGAGATCATCAGATAAATAACATTTATATTCCCTAAACGGAACTGATTCACAATACATTGTTGCAATGACACTTCCCTTAAGAGTTTTGACTAACAAATACCTTGTTAAATATAACTATAAATATCTAATATTAATAGAAAACATGGATGATATTAAACAATGCAGTGATCCATAAGAAAATAATTTATTGGCATAGCTTGAGGAAAAAATGAAATTACCTGCCACCACGTCTTTCGGAACTTCAACCTAAACAGTAGTGATCACATAAGCTTGGCCTTTATCCCTTGGACTTTTCTACGGTATATTTCATGGGTGATTAGGAAATTCATCTTTATAATGCCCCTTTTCTCCATAATTGTAGCATTAAACATTGATAGCCTATTTTGTCCCCTTACAATCATGAGCTTGGTGTCCTTTTTCACCACACTTGTAACAGACTCTCATTCCCTTCAAGAAAGTACCGAGGTGTTTCATCCCACATTTACCATAGGATGGATATTCAAATTTTCACTTATTCCCCTTATTTCCATTTCCATAGTGTTAAAAAAATATCTTCTTCTTCCGATTTTCATTAAATTAATAAGACTTAGAGAATTATTTTTCTGTCCTGATAGCACATGAGACTATATATTTGTATGATAAGAATGATTGTGAGACTAATATTAAATGGAGAAATGGTTTTAACTCATAAATAAATCGATCAATATTACTCATTGGGATACGTATATAATATGTTGCATGCCTTTCTAACCTTGTAATGTAAGCCTCATACTTCGTGACATTCTTATCCTCCTTTTTCCTTGGACTCAGAAATTGTCTTTCCATATCCACTCGATGGTCCTGAGGAATTTATTTTTCTATGAAAATACCTTTAGACTCCCTCTATTCTATGTTTGATACTTTTTTATCTTCCTTAGTAATTTGGATTAATAACCATCATTGATCTGCATCTCCCTTGAGGTGATAAACTGCCCTAGAAATTTTTTCCCTTCCTCTACACCCCAAATCATGAAATATTTTCACTATGTAATTTATCCATTTCTCAAATACTAATGGATTTGTACTCCAATTAAATTTTGGTGTTTTTTTCCTCATGAAGCGGTATAACATTGATCCTCCACGTTTTGGATCAGGGTACTCCATATGGGTAAGGTTATTATTCATATCCAGAGTGAGTTGTCCCAGTATGGTGATAAGATGATCAACACCAGTTGATTCACAAGCCCTACTATAATTATATTGAGTAGGAGGGAAACACCTACATGGATTACATTCATTTATACGGTTTCTATTCCTTCCACTAGGTACCTTGTCTATATTATGGCATACACTATATTTGTTTATTAATCGCAATACATAATTCCAAACTTGTCAAAATGATAACAAAAATTGAACACACTATAGATATAATCCATAATCATAATAATGTTTTCTTTGAAGAAGAATATACATATAAACCCTTCATAATGGTTTTTGAAGAAAATGAAAATTATCTTAGCATATCCTCTGGGAGTGTCGTATCCAAGAGGGCAACAAGGCCCATTGTCGTGCACCAGTTCCCATTTGAGTCTATCTCAAATTAGTGTTTTTGGGTTTTACCCCTAGGTACATTTATGCCAGAGCCGCCTCTAACAAATCGTATCCAGAAAGGGATGTATTTCTTTGAAAACTCAAAAAATATCTACAGTACGAAAATTATAGTATGTTCTTTTATACTAATCCTCAACATCTATCTCAGGGTTGTGTTCTCTAATCAGAGTTTTTCTAAATCTAGTTTCCAAGGATTGTACTAATCTTCCTATGATACTAGTTGTAATGCCTAAACCACATTTACCTATGGTTGATGCATTATTTTAATAAACTAGCATTATTAGAATGAATCATGTCCCAAAATACTGATCAGTTTAGTAGTCATGGATAATAGATTACATATATGAAAGTTACATTACACATTATAAAATAAAACCAAACATAAATGATCCTTTGAGATTGACATTAATACTCTAGGTTAACCCTTCTTATCAATCAGAAAACACTTCATAGAATCCTGGGGAAATAAATCATAATAAATGGGTGATCTAATATGCTCAGTAAGGATAACAATATAGCGGAACCATTCTTAAATAAGAATAAACATTTACGGCAATATATAAATCTAAAAAAATCCTTTGAAACATAAAAATTAGAATAATGTTGCAAATATTAATCAAATCATTACATTTAAATATTCAAATGGATATTATACTATTTAAATAATCCCATGAAATATCAATAGACACGTTCATAATGATGGAATGCATAATTCCAAACATCATAACCACATAGTCAGGGCCTTGTGCTAAGACTACAATTAAGATTTTTTGAAGGCCTTATGCCAAGAAACTGGTTTGTATCATGAGACATACCATTACATCAATGTTCTATAATAGGCTCCACCATCCACTTACTAATTCCAATGCATTTTTATATGAAACAGTTCAAACAAAACATAACCATTGTTTTTAATATTGGCATAATAAATTTCAATACTTTTTCCATAAACCATGAATGGTATAAAAATAACACATCCACAGTCAAACATATCACAAAACCATCAATACTATATGGAAGTTTTGTATCATAATAAATAAACTTTAGACAAATTTAAAATCCATCAAATGATGCTGACATAAATGAAAATGGTTTGTAAAACTCTTTGAGAGAATTATCCTTTTTTCATTAAAACATTTAAAAGTCAGAAAATTTAGAACCAAATATATTTAAAGACAATTTTGAATCAAAGTGTCCCATACAACTTTTAAACTTTTAAAAGTCATTAAAATTTTAAAAACAGTCATGTTCATATAAATAAATCCTTAAAACCATTTTGAAAACATGGAAATTAATGGGAATGATTTAGAAGAATAAATATTTAAACCATTTAGAATTATGATCTAGTTAAAGAGTACCTTCCTTAAAACCATAAACTATTCCTTTTGAAAATATTTTTAGGAAACATGAATGTGGATGATAAATAGGTCCCAGTAGATACTCACGTAAATACAACCTCAGATAATGAAGAGATTGTAGAATTATCCCTTACCTTGAACTTTTCTTTGGTCGTGGGTACGTTTAACATTTTTTATAATGACCATAGTATGTTTTTAAATCATACCAGAACCATATTAATATCTATTATATCATAAATGATTCTTTTATGACTTTATACTAGCCATTAAACAATTATTTATATGTTAAATTAACATTTTGTGTAGTAATCTCTTTTTTATTGTACGGGTTTTAACTTCTTATTCTTGATCGTATCACGTAGATCATTATTTGAATACTTAAATATTATAAAACATGATTTATATATCATATATAAATATATATAATATATAGATATATGAAATTAAAAACATCGTTTATGGATACGGTAGGCCATATATAGGTATAAACGTTGTTTCTGTTTTCATATCGTATTGAACGGAAGTAAGTGAATTAGATATATGTAAGTACATAAATATATATATAACTCCAGTAGCATTATTATGTCTTATATTACATACTTATTAATAATATATATTTATATAATCATTTTTTAATGGTGAAAATTAGAATGAATCTCATCGCGTTGTGGAGACGGTAATCTGTACGTACGCACGAGCGACAATATCATTATATTGATGGGGAAATTGTTTGTAAATGGATGGTTTATCAAATATAATGAATCATTAAAATGTTATATTTATTATTTTATCATTTATACTCATTATTATACACATCCACAATAATTAAGTGTTATAATAACAAACTACACCACAACGTGGAGACGGTAAGCCGTACGTATGCACCTATGGTGACTTTTTCATTTTGAGGATGGATATAATAACGAATATTGTTGTAAAATATTTATAATAACTTCAAAATATGTATGAGGTACTAGATTTATTATTTTTTATGGAAAAAACATAGAAATAGGTAGTGGAAGATGAAAATAACTTGAAATAGGGTGGTGAAATTTTTACCTCTTCTTCGGGTGTTTCCTTTTGAGTTGATCAAAAGGGATCCATAGGATGGATTTCTGATCAAAGTAATGACTATAGGATTATGTGAGGTAATTTTTGAGGATATTTGGGCTGGGGATGTCTGGTCCATATGGCATTGGAGGTGTGAAATTACGAGAAGTGTAAGTACCCTTTTATAAAAGGGGTGAGGGTCACGTTAGGAAAAGCTTGAAATATTATTTTATGATAAAATCATTTTCAGTTTCTAATTGTTCAAAAATGATTTATTTCTAGTATAAGGTTGGTATGGGTCCAAAAAAACTCAAAAATAGGTTTTAGATGGGTTTAGGTCACCATATTATCCTTATCTTGTAGATTTAACTCTTAGTTAAATAATTTAACTTTTACCGCGTCTTCTTGTATTATTCCACTATATGGTCAATAAACATTCTCTAAACTTCCAAGAGAACCTAAAGTGGTTTATTAATGACATATATAATATTATATAATAACATTTTCCAAGACTTATATTTTTAGTAATAATATATCAACCAATAATATAGTATTTGTTTTAAAATTTAATTTATGTCAATTTTGACATAATTTGGTATTTGTTTTTTGAAAGTCATAACAACATTGTTACTTTGAAGAAGATACATTTAATAAACCCTAACAAGACATATTCTCCTTAAAAATTCGTGGATGTCATCAAAACATTGAAATTATATTTATTTTAATATATATAACATAATTTATTTGATTCTTTCATTAATAAGGTAATTATTGGATCACCATTGTGTCATAAATAAGTTAAATTATTTAATGTCTAAAATTTATAAATAAAATTCCATTATTTATGATATCGTTTTGGAATTCTAATGATTATTTACAGTCTAATTTATATTGTGTTTAACCCTATATAAAAAAATTATTTATTAATTGTTGAATTTAACACTTTTAACTCCACTTTAAATAAAATAATAATAAATTTATTAATATAATCCAAGTGGACCTAAAGGATCATATATTATTCATAAAGTTGTTTTTTTAAATAAAATTCTCCAATAGAATTAGCATATGTGTCAAGATAATTATATTATCATTTTTACCTTTAATTACCCTATTTACTTTTAACTGCGGTAAATAAAAGTCAGAAGTTACTATTCACCAAAAATTACAATCATCTTATTGAACCAAATATTAATTACAGATATTAACCTTGTCTCTCAGATTTGTGAAATTCAACTCACAGTAGTAGTAAAATTCTGTTTTATTCAAATTTTCAAGATTTCATTTGAGGTGGGTAAAAGATTGTAAAAATGTCAATAAAATATTTATATATCTAAACGTATTATAAAATCACTTAAATGAATTACAATGAACATATATAGGTATTATGTATCAATTTTTCCTAAAATATGTTTCACAAAAATAAATAATTAGTTAAAAAATAAGTCGGTTTTAAACAATAACAAAGTGTTTTCACTATTCATCAAAATATTAATGTTTTTAGAAAAATACCAAAAATTCAATGTAATCTAATTTCGATATTAAGATTACTAAAATGAAGTCCATTTTTAAAGGTAAAATTTAAAGAAATTTAAATAGTTTGTATTACTATTCAAGGCGACTTGTTTGATTGGTCGTAGTGTGTTAGAATATGGAAGTTGCATACAATGTAAGCTTTTTCATTATTCAAAGGGAAACGTACCATGGAAGCTAGGGGTGTTACACATATGGTGGAAATGAAAAATAAAATTCATCACATCTTATAGGTTGTAGTCCACACATTTACAAGAGAAACATTTACATTTTTTAATATATTGTAGGGTAATAAGGTAAGTAATATATTATCAGTAAATAATTTTACTTATTTCATAAATATCATATTTATACATATACATATATATATTCATTTTCTCTTCAATTTTAAAGATAAATATTATGTAGTGATAAAAAACGAATCTCATCACCTCATGGAGTTTGCAGCTCACACATACCCATGATTGATATTATTATTTTCCATAGGGTCAAAATAGATATTAATAATGATTATAACATAATGATAACAGCCTTTAATTTTGTGGATTTTACAAATGTTATTATTTCGTAATGGTTAAATAATATTTTAATGATCTAGAATAAAAAACTAACCTGAAACAAGTGTTCCATAATTAAACCTCTTTTTTAAAAATCATCCATGGTTAAGAATTTGGTCTTTAATAGGGTGGTATTTTTGGGAATCCATATATTCTAGAACATGGGGATATATGATAAGGAGATAATAATGTTTTTATTTTATTATAAGGGTTTCTCAAAACATATGAGTATGATAAGATAAGAGATTTTCTTTTTTTTTTAATGGAAAATAACACAATTTTAATTTTTTTTAAATTTACGATATTGTAGATGTACTACTATGGGTAAATGGAAAGAAATATAAGATATAAGGATATGGTGGTAAAGGTTGTAAGAACTCATCTAATTTGATTTTATGTTAACTTTTTTCTCCTTATAGCTGTATTTTAACCTTAATTAACATGGTTTACCATTTACCCTACTCACAAATATTTACGATGGTTAATATCCATAATAACCAAAAATGAAATTTAAATAATTAATAAAATTTAAACTCATAATAAAAAATGTAAAATTCAATTTTCAATATTCAACTATTATAAGTTAATGAAGTTAATTTAAATATAAATTCACAAAATATAATGAAAAACAGTTTTTTAAAAATTTTGCTTTAAGCCTAAATTTGAACATATAGAAAAATTAAATAAAATATTATTTCCCATAGAATTATTTAAATAATGTTAAATAAATTGGGGAGGATAATACATTAAACCCAGATAAAAAATATAATAAGACATTTATATTAATTTATTTAATGAAAATAAAAGATAGTTTTGCAAAAAATTACTTATTTCAACGTTTTTTCAAAAATATATTTTTTTATGAAAATCACCAAGATTAATAAAAAGAATATTATGAAATTATAATTTTAAAATTTATTTCCATTTTTTCAAATAAAATATTTATATGTGGTATAAATTAATTATAATATCTGCACACAAAATGAAATAAAACCCATTTTTGATGAAAATTTATTTTTGAATTATTAAATAAATTTAAACCAATTTCATCTCAAGTTAACACAATTAGATGAATGTTAATATATTAGTTCATATGTATAAATATGTCATATTTTCATATTCAAATTTTAAAAATGATTAACTTATTGTGATAAAATTCATATCTCCTTGAAAACATTATGTTGAAAAAAATGTTATTTTCATCAAATGAAATCATCTCCTTTAATAGAAAATTAAATAGTATAATACCCAATAACTATATAATAGATATGTTAAAATGGGTCCAATGGATCTCTAATCCCAAATATCATATGATTCCAATAATTATATATTTCCACAAACTATATAATCTGAACTACAATATTACATTCTTATATAATATTGATGAAATAACTAAAATAGTTAATTCCCGATAATCTTACCAATACTTTTCCTCCTTAATACCTTTTCCAATGGATTTTATTGGGTTTATTATGATCATAATTGACCATGGGGATATAGATTATATACTACTATTAATTCATTATTTTGATATATTTGAAATATAATCATCTTACTTTTTATTATTATAGAATCCACATATCATATTAATGCTTACATGTAATTATAATATTTTATAAAAATAAAAAATATCACATAAAATATTATTTATGCATTATTTAAAACATGATATATATAAAAAATATAATTATATAACTATACATTCTATAATCTCAGGGTGTTGTAGAGGTTGTTTGAAAACATTCTTATCGAGGACATCTATATATGCACCCATTACTGCTAGAAGCTAGGTGTAATTAGAGACTACCACACCATGGTCCAAACAATAAAACTGATGAGATCTAGTTTGTTAATTCCTGTTTATGACCACTACTCAATCTATCAGTAGGACCATATCTCCATTGGAGTAGAATCTCATACCATCCTCTAATTGGCTCCCGACTCTCCTTCACTGACTACCTATAGGGAATGTATAATGGATAGCTTGTCCCATCGACAAATTTTGTCATACATATTCATATAAAATACCAAAAGGTTATTCATGAGGACATATCCTTTGATTTTTAACATTCGCTATCAATAAAAACATGAGATATTATAATGACTTCCAATAATAATCGTCAGTAACAATTAAAAATCTAGTGGCTCCACAAGAATATCAAGATCTCAAAAAAGGGATAATGTGATGAAATTAGGACTCAAATATATGTCCATAAGTACTAGTTATAATGTATATAATATGAACATAGTACCACAAATCATATAACATGCATAATTTCCCTATCCATCCTTACCTTGTAACTAAACCTATGATTAACCACCGACCATTTAATCCTTCCTATAACCACAAGTGTGGGGTGGTTATAGTGGAAAATAGTTTCATCCTCATCCACTTACTCTTCCTCCTAGGTATCCTCATTCCCCATTGTCTACACCACCTTTCTATAATCCATTTTGATCATCCATGTGATATCCTTAATCATAAAAATCCTTTAGTATAGGGGACTGTTCAATATGGGATAAACATATACAACCCACCAAGTCATATAGTCACAATCCATGTGACACCAACAATCATAAAAATAACATTGATTATCTATATTATAATATGATAATCAATGGGATCAATGTGTTTTTGATCTAGGAAATTGTGAATGCTTATATGAAGGCATAATTTTGCCTGAGACAGAAGGAGAAAACCTCTGAGCTACTCCAGATGACTTGTAACATCCCGGCCCGGATGACCATCGAACCGGTGGCTGAACCGGTAGGTCACATGTCCTCAACATCATCTCCCCATACGCCAGAGGCTGCCGACTAGAAGCGATGGTCTCAAGAGGTGATAGTGGGGAGACTATACCCTCATATCAGAGTAACACATTGGTATTTTCATAGTAAATAATATTCAATAGTGGAATCAGAAACAATTGAAAGACAATAGCGAAAGATAATCAATATCCATTTCATAAAAGGTGGCCAAATCCAGTTTACACGATACAAGGATGATGAAGGATACTATGTGAAAACAAGAAACAATATGGAATGCTTACAATACAATGTAAAAGAATAATGTAAAGATAGCAAGGCCTAATGGGTGATCTCATGAGCATCCCAAGCTCCCGCATTTTCCTTTGCTCCTAACTCTTCAGGTACAAACATCACAACACACAACCTAGGTCCTGCAAGAAAAAAGGTATACTCGGGTACCCCAGTGCAATGGTATCCCGAGTAGGGTGTGAGATATAAATCTCAGTAGGCCGACACCACAATTTTCTAACCCCAACCAGACATTGTAATAATAATTAAAGCAGTAAGCAGGTATAACGAAATTCAATAAGCAGGACATCATAGATAGACAATACCCGTCCAGGTTCCCTAAGGACACCAGACGGCTATACCAGCTTCATATCATTGACGGTAAAGTATCCGGATCATGTCACCATATATATATAAAAATATAAAACCATTTAGATCATAGATGGCATGGGGTAAGAATTCCTCCCACCCATTAATCAAGATTAGCGGGCATGAGGTGAGAATTCCATGTGTCCCTATAGGTCAACTGGCAAGGGGTATAAATGCCTCCCTTCCATACATGTATATAGAAATAGCGGGCATGAGGTATAAAATTTTCTTATCCCGATAGGTCAACTGGAAAGGGGTAATAATTCCTCCCTTCCACACACGTATATAGGTCACATCTGGCAGGGGGTTGACATGCCTCCCACCCATACTCAAAATAAGCTGGCATGGGGTATGCATGCCTCCCATTCATAATTATTCAAAGTAGATAGAATGGGGTATGAGTCCCTCCCATCCATAATCATTCAAAGTATATGGCATGGGGTATGAATGCCTCCCATCCATAACACGCATCTCATCACTAGAAGTCACTGGAAAGGGGTAAGAATTCCTCCCTTCCAGACAAGTACTGTCACACTGACATGTGGTATAACTACCTCCCATCCAAACATGAATCTCATCACCAGGTGGCATCATCATGTGTGCACTCACAATACAACCATGTCTATAATATACTACTTATGGCATTACATTATAAGCATTCAAAGAATCATATCACAATCCCAAAAAATCATACAACCCATATCCACGTAAATGGTTATAATCATTTCCATACAAATATTCCAAAGGAAAACCATATCAAGAATCATTATCATATTTATACTTAAGGAAACTCCCCTCAAGTATCCATTTCAAGACACAAACATATTCATCACATTTATATAAGTTTAATGAGGAAACCCACCCATGAACGGTATTGGATAACCCCCAATTCATTCTTCATTCATCTTATATCATTTCAAAAAAAAATTATGGTTTTACTAAGCATTAATTGGTGATATGGACTCCCTCTCCCAGGTAAGTCCCATTCACTAAATTCATTCCATTAACATAAGTAATGCTTATTCCATTATCCTAAGGCATGGTATTACCACCCTAATCCATTTCATTCAAGTTTCACTAAAGCATAACAAGAGTTTAGTAGGAAAGTATACGAATCTACTTCATACTTTTATATTGAAGACATAACACCTCTGATCGAAGGGTTTTATTATTAAATTACTAGTTTAGTGACCAATCAACCATTTTATCTTATTCCTGCAATCCACAAGATTGGCACAGAAGCATTTAATCGACTAAAATTTCATAATTAAAATAAAAAAACAAAGCAGTATTAAACTCATTAAATGCTTCACCTAAATTAAAGGGCAAGGAGAGGGATTCTACCTCAAGGTGGTTCCATCCGTCCACTCCGACCCTTCAAGCTTTCAAACTAAGAGCCGCCTAAGCTCCGGCAAAGCGAAACGGACCCGAACCCGCCAATACACTAATAAAAACACACTACGAACCTTAAACCAACTAAAGATAACAAATTGGGAGCTTTGTAATCAAATAACGGGTAAAACCCTTACCTCGGAATCAAACTTGCGGATCAAAATCACTACAATCTGCCTCTCCATCGGCGGCAGATTTCGTAAACATACCAACAAGTTCTTGAGGGACCTTCCACATCACCCTAGAACAAGAGAATCATTAAAGAAACCAAAATCAACCAAACCCTAAACCTAGGGGTTCTTGGACAAGCTAAATTAGGGAAAAGAGGATCCCAAAATTCAAACATGAAGGTAGGTGGAAGGAGGAAGGAGGCTTAACGCGGATATTAGAAGGAGGAATCACCAAGAACAGAGGAGATACTAAGACCGAGAGAAGGCCGGAAGGGGGTGTCGCGCGTGGCTCAAGGGGAGCCCCTCCCTGTGCGTCGTGCGGGTTGAGTGAGGGTGAGGGAGAGTTAGCTTAGGATTTATTTTTAAATCATTTCAAATATTTTAAACACCAAAAATAGGTAATGGTTCACGGCATGGGCCACACGGTTTGGAAAACTGTGCGCCAACCATGCATCCCTCATTAGACACCCAAGACACCCCGCACGGGCTGGCCGCACGGTTTGGGGAAACCGTGCGCTGGCCATGCAGACTCCTCTGCCTCCAAATTTTAAGCCTCGCTGTATGGGCCGCACAGTTTGGGAAATCATGCCCCAACCGTGTGCCTTCTGTTGTCAATTAAAAACAAGCCGTCTCCGGGTATGACACACCCAAAACACATCGAGACACTCGGGAAACTTCTTGGGCCTTCTACCAACCCTAAAAACATTAAAAAGAAGGGTTCAATCCTTCGGAACATCATTCTGAAGCACGATTATAAAAATGACCGGTTCAGTAATTGAAAAGGTTCAATTCACCCCCAATTTTTAACATAGTTCATAACATGGGTCATTACAACCTTCCCACATTTGAACTTCTCATCCCCGAGAAGCCATCGGGAACTACCCACACCTCACTCGACTTACAAGGATCTTGAAGCGTCGTTCAAACCTTCACATTATGTTTCCAAACGTCCCACACACCAACAGACATCCCCTTAAGCACACGATGCTTAAGCCGTCAACACCCAAGCCAATGCTCATTTTCCAACCGAAACACCCGGACGACTCTTACCCAAGCCCATCATACTAGAGGCACAAACTCATCGTCATCTCGCCATGAAACCAATCAAAGGTACTTCCCACTTTAGATTTTTAACTGTAAATGGTCAAAACTCAAACCACTGCTCCACCACCTTTGGAACTGTCTTTCAAAAGCACGCACCAAGTATTCCAACGACAAACCTTGCATGATTTTGAAACAATCAAACGGATGATTTCCCATCAACACCAAAACCCATGTGAAAAAAGAGTCATGCCACTCCATATGACTATTCAAGAAGACGCTCGGCTTATATGGGTGGCGCTTTATTAGATAAACAACGACGCATTCTCCCAAGGAATCTCACACTTACCACGAGAACATTCACTGAAGCTCATACCTGACTCCTGGTGAAGTCTCCAAGATCAACCCATGAGAGAAACCATGCATCCCACGTGTAACGCTGAAAGTGAACAACTAAAAGATCTCAATAGCTTTTAAACATTACCGCGGGATAAGACCGATGCTCTCTTAGTGCATCCAGGATGAAGTCAAGATAGGGGACATGCTCGTCACATAACAGAGTACACTAAGTGGATTTTAAAAGGATTCTAGTTATTCATACCCCAAAAACTAGAAAGGAGAAGAGTTGAACCACCCCTGGTCGACTCTAAAGAAGAAACTCAGCTTCACCTACCGACACATCGAGATTTCTAAACAGATCACAATGCCTTTTCCCAGCACAAGGCATTCTGCGATCTTTCACGATTTACCACCGAAGTCCTTCACGACCAATGGTGTTTCTTAAAAGGAGTTGCGCACACCTCCAACCAGATAACAGTCCATCTCGGCGTGTTCCTTCTACCTAGAAGAACACACTTCACTACACCGACACGGCGCTTCCCACCTTAGAAGCATCGGTGTCAGCAAAATAAGAAAAGACCAGCTTCCAATAAGAGAACTAGTTCATCAAAAACTAAATAGACGTATGTAACTCCTCCAGGCCATGATCACCACACTGAGACGTACAAGGAACCCAAAGAAACAAGACCGGTGTGTCACCCACCCGATTCTCCCAAAAATCATCCCTAGTATTGGTACAACTTGATTCTCAAACGCTCAGGTCACTATACCATGGAGATGACCCATGACCATACACAAGAGCACAAGATATTTAATCGAAAGTCATATAAACTTATACGGCCGTTCACATGGATGATGACTTACTAAACGTCCATTATATAAGGAGTCAAACAACCAACACACAACCAACCATGCCTGAGGCATGTCTAACCAGCTGATACAGAACATTACCCGATTCTCAAGACCATAACAAGATCAAAAAAATCATGACCACCCATTACAACAATGGTGTAATTAGAAACTGAATGTACTACAAGGGACAACAGCACCCGAACGGTACCAAACATCAGAAAACTCACCATACAAAAAAGGCACAAATGTTCTAAGGGTTCTACCTACCTTGGGCTAGCCCCTTATGAAAAACAAACGTCAACCGAAGAATTTGTTCATGCCCTACAAAACTCATCGGGATCATGCCTAGCATTCAAGTCATTTTCCAAAAGAAAATGAACAACCATGGAAAAAACCTACAGTTCTGTCTCAAGGCACTCACTTGAAAGACTTAACATACCCTCACACGAGGTTTCAAAGAAGGACACCACTACATGTTCCTTTTCCTAGACCTTTATATTTAATCATGTTTATTATTTTATTCATTTTAAAATATTCAATTTAAAACATCATGTAACCTTTCAAAACCAAAAATCACTAGGCACTTGATCATTTTTTTAACAAATGGATCAAAGAAAAGAAGGAATGTTTCAACAAACATCCTTTTAACCATTTAACATTCATCAGACATACCATCTCATTCCGATGATATATCATAATAAATTCATTTCATACAATTCAGGTGACCTACGAGGGTCCCAACAAGCCAATTCACATCAGATCAAAACCAAACAACTTTTACACTAATAGGCATTTCGAATGGAATACTGCCATTACATTCATTATGGGCTGTCATTTTCCAACTCACGAAGCGCCCATACACTCCATGGGATGAAATTTGGCTCCTATTAGACGAAAGAACGTACATTCCAAAAATAAACATGGTCATAGCAGTCATCCAGTCATACGGGTGGCCACCTACCAACCTATAAAGTGCCCATAAACATTACAGTTTGGCATTTGGATCCCTTTGATCAAAACCAATCTCATTTTTCAATATCACTTTAGCAGCCCTTTTTTCTAGAAATTCAATCACACGGGATACCCTTTCCCATCCATAAGGCACCCATACACCTTACAACTAAAAATTGGCTCCCATCATAATTGAAATCAATTAATATGTTCAAAGAAACCAATTCCATATTAACTGAATCTAGATTGTTATCAAAAGTAGTAATACAGAAACCTGCTATACCATAGAAGAATTGAATAACTACCACGACACTTATCACAACAGAAGGTATAAACTAAAGAATCCAAGATGTCATGAAATAATTCATGGCATGTGATTTCTAACAAAGTGCATATATGATACATGAAATGGAATACCATCATATCATCAGGTTGCAACAGAAATGGATCCCACAATTGCATCAATAGTATCAATAGAAACCATGTGTGTCACCCAATGGTGAAATCAAATCAACCATAATAATCAAAACCATTAAAATAACAATTTTAATCGAGAAAATTTGGCTTTTCCCTGTACATGGGTTAGCTACTCCAGAGCACAACTTATTTAAAAATACCATCTCCTTCCTATCCCTGCATATTGTTTCCAATTAGTAAAAAAACAGAAGAAGAAACTACTTTGATACGACTTTTAAACGTCCCGCCCCGACTGACCATCGAACCAGTGGCCAGACCGGTAGATCACATGGCTTCAAGAGTGTATCCCCGTACGTTAGAGGCTGCCAACTAGCAGTGAGGGTCCCAAGAGGTGATAGTGGGGAGACTATACCCTCATATTAGAGTAACAGAATGGTATTTTTAGAGTAAATAATATTCAATAGTGGACGAAGTAAAAAATTGAATGATAGTAGTGAAAGATAATCAATATCCATTTCATAAAAGGTGGCCAAATCCAGTGTACATGATACAGGGATGATGAAAGATATAATGTGAAAATCTGAAACAATACCGCATTCTTATAATACATTATAAAAGAATAAAGAAAAGATAGCAAGGGCCGTCGGGCGATCTCATGAGAATACCAAGCTCCTGCTTTTTCCTTTTCTCCTAACTCCTCAGGTAAAAACAACACAACACACAACCAAGGACATGCATGCCAGAAGGTATACTCGGGTACCCCAGTGCAATGGCAGCCTGAGTAGGGTGTGAGATATAATCTCAGTGGGCCGGCACTTCCGGTGTCTAACCTAAACTAGAAAGTGTAATATTAATTAAATAAGTAAGTATGTATAACAAGATTCAATAAGCAGGACAACATAGATAGACAACACCTGTCTAGGTTCCCTAAGGACACCTGACGGTGATACAAGCTTCAGCTCGTTGGCGGTAAAGTAACCTGATCATGTCACCATATATATATATATATATATATATATAAGCATTTAGATCATAGATGGAATGGAATATGAATTCCTCCCACCCATTAATCAAGATTATCCGTCACTATGTATGAATGCCTCTCGTCCGTATAGGTCAACTAGCAAGGGGTATAAATGCCTCCCTTCCATACACGTATAGAGAAATAGTGGGCATGAGGTAAAATTGCATATCTCCACTAAAGGTAAACTGTCAAGGGGTAAGAATGCCTCCCTTCCATACATGTATATTGATCACATGTGGCATGGGGTAGACATGCCTCCCACCCATACTCAAAATAAGCTGGCATGGGGTATGCATGCCTCCCATCCATAATCATTCAAAGTGGACGGAATGGGGTATGAATTCCTCCCATCTATAATATTTCAAAGTATATGCCATGGGGTATGAATGGCTCCCATCCATAACACGTATCTCATTAGTTGAAGTCACTGGAAAGGGGTATGAATTCCACCATTCCTTACTTGTATTGTCACACTAGAATGGGGTATAACTGCCTCTCATACAAACATGTATCTCATCACCATGTGGCATCAGCATGTGCACACTCACAATACAACCATGTTTATAATATACTACATATGGAATTACCTCATAAGAATTCAAAGAATCATATCACAATCACAAACAATCACACACCCCATATCCACATAAATGGTTATAATCACGTCCATACAAATATACCTAAGGCAAACCATCTCACATATCATTATCACATTTATACTTAAGGAAACTCCTCTGAACTGTCCATTTCAAGACACTAACATATTCATCACATTTATACAAGGTACATGAGGCAGCCCGGTCATGTAAGTTATTGGATAGCCCCCAATTCATTATTTCTTCCTCTTATATCATTTCAAAGACGTTTTGGGATTTACCAAACATTAGTAGGTTCTATTGACTACCTCTCCCAGGTAATTACTATTCACTAAATTCATTCCATTAACATAAGTTGTGCTTATTCCATTATCCTATGGCATGGTCTTACACCCTAATCCATTTCTTTCAAGTTTCACCAATACATAACAACAGTTTAGTAGGAAAGCAGAAAAATCTACTTCCTACTTTTATCTTGAAGATAGTGCACCGCTGATCAAGGGGTTTTGTTATTAAATCATTGGTTTAGTGACCAAGCAACCATTTTATCTTATTATTTCAATTCACATGATTTTCATAAAAGCATTTAATCGATTAAACTTGCATAATTCAAATACTAAAACAAATCAGTATTAAACACTTTAAATTCTAATCCTAAATTGAAGGGAAAAGAGAGGGACCCTACCTAATGGAGGATCCATCCGTCCACTCCATCTCTAGAATCTTTCTAACTAAGAGATGCCTAAGATATGGCAAAACGAAACCAACCCGAACCCGCCAATGCAATAAGAAAAAAACACTACAAAACTTAATCCAACTAAAGATAACAAATTAGGAGCTGCGTAAACAAAGAACAGGTAAAACCCTTACCTCGAAATCAAACTGGCAGATCGAAATCACCGCAATCCACCTTGCCGTCAACGGCGTATGTCATACGCACACCAACATGGTCACGAGGGACCTTCCACATCACCCTAGAACAAGATGAACAAGAAATAAACCGAAATCAACAAAACCCTAAACCTAGGGGTGCTTGGATGACAGAAATTAGCGCAGGGAGGATCCCTAAAATTGGCCAAGAAGGGAGGAGGAAGGAGGCTTACCGCGGAGATACGAAGGAGGAATCTCCAAGAACGGAGGAGAGACCTTAATGAAGAGGTGGCTGGAAGGGGGGTGTCGCGTGCGGCACAAGGGGAGACCCTCCCTGTACGTCGTGCAGGTTGAGTGAGGGTGGGGGTGAGTTAGTTTAGTTTTTATTTTTAACTCATTTTAAATATTTTAAAAACACAGAACAAGTCACGGTGCACAGCCTGGGTAGCACAGTTTGGAAAAATGTGCACCAACCGTGCATCCCCCACTGGACTCCCAAGACACCCCGCACCGGCTGGCCGTACAGTTTTGGGAAACCGTGTGTAGGCCGTGCAGACTCCTTTGTCTCCTTATTTCAAGACGCATGATTTGGGCCACACGGTTTGGGAAACAATTCGCAAACCGTGCGCCCTCTGTTGTCACATAAAAACCATCCGTCTTCAGGTAAGACGCTCCCAAAAAACCTTGAGACACTCGGGAAACTTCTCGGGCCATCGCCCAAAACCAAAAATATTCAAAAGAAGCGTTTAAATTATCGGAATCGCATTCTAAAGCCCAATTCAAAAAATGACTGTTTCAGTATTTGAAAAGGTTCAATTTCCCCCCACTTTTTAACCTGGTTCAAAATGTCGGTCATTACATGACTATACTCCATGACATCCACTACTATCTCCAATTACCCAATTCTCTTCATCTAAGAATATATTTGTCACCATTCCATGCTCCTGTACCCTGAAAAAAGTGGAAATGTATATAGAGACCATTTATATTGGATTTAATATTAGATTCCTTACTTAATTTTCCTTTCTCATAGGTATCAGTCATGGAATATATTTGTATAGTAACATGTTAGACGAGTAGTCCCCATTGAATAATTAAAAACAATCATATTATCATAATATATCCCCAAAAAATCATGAATCATCCCAAAGAAAGTGTTATAAATAAAAAATGAATCCCTGAAGAAGATATAAAATATAAGATCAGAAATTTTCAATTTAGGTATTGATATTTTTAATTTCAGTTTAGACCACTTTTTTACATTTATAATTACACATACAGGGTTATGTAATGTTTCAATATATTCATATGCTTATTGAGAGCATAGATATCCAATTTTACATAAAAGAGATAATGTGCATGGTTAGTTCATGATTAGGGATATCCTTGGAACTAAAATTGATCTTAATTATAAGGGTGACACACAATTTTTTAAATCACACATGGTAGATGGATGTCCTTGAAAAATGGGAAGGCCTACTACATTGGTGACCTATATAGTCGATGCATGGTTTGTCTAACAATGAACATGCTCTTTAAGGGGGTGAAACCATGGACGGTTTTGTCATATGGTTGGTTAATGGTTCATCCAACCATAAGAAAAAAATTTCAACCCATTAAAAATGATAAAATTAATAGTTTACACATCTTTCTATATACACTTCCACTAAATATTAAATTCCCTGAAACGTATGGTACCTCTCTTGTTGGAATCAACATCTCCTCCTCCTTTGTATTTTTATAACTCTTTTATTAATGCTCAGATTTAAGATCCCCCTATCATGTTATATCCATACATGTATGATAATAAATTCTGCTAATTCTGCTAATTCAATTTTTTTTCGTGGAATTATAAATCTTTGCAAGATAATATTCACTATTTTTATGATATTTTTATATTTCATTTGTTTCTCTAATTCTATCATGAATAAAAAAATGATATTTTATGAGGTTTCAAATATCCTCATAAGGCATGTGGTATCATACTTTTACCTAAAAATTACGATATCAATAAAGTGTTCCATTTTATCATGCACTAGAATGATAATGAATAACCTCAAAAATGTTTTTTCATCAATTAAAATTTTTATTCCCAGATGAGATACTTATATAGATGCATGTTGTTTTTATGTTATATACCTCAAGTAGTGAAAATCCTTTGGTTTTTTTAATTATATTCCTTGACAACATAACCATACATAAATGAAAAAACCACTTGCTTTGGTTGGTTTGGATTAAAATTTGTGATTGAAATGGGTAAATTGAATTGATTGAAATTTTAAAGGAAATGAATAAAATTTGAATTTCTAGGATGTGCCACATGACCCATGTTAAGTGGTTTATTGTACCAATGACTAAATGGTGTTAAATGGAAATGTAAATTATTTTAACACATAACATTGTTCATGTTAAAAAATGAATTATACTCACTAATATTTGGGATTTAAGGATATGAAAAAAGGATTAAACTTCACCTAGATATTATTATAATAATTATATAAATTCATATGGTGTAATAACATGATATATTACTAAATTCCACCCTAGGGATTTCCATAAATACCTATAGGACCCCACACAATTCTGGGATTGATTTTCCTAGAGTTGACACCCCTATTTGTCATAGTCATTTTCATAAATTGATAGTTTAAGAGACATACATCCATGGACTCTTGTATTACATTTATATAGATTTATAATTCCTTATATTATCTATATATATTTTACATGATGTATTAAGGAAAAATACCACCTTCTATTGAGTTCAAATTAGGTATAGATCAAGGCTACCTATGGTAGGACTCAATAACATTATCATTATAGTAGTTCACTACCCACGTTTTATAAATATATTACACTCAGATACATATAGACAAACAATATATGTAATTAGAAAGGGTTGGATCGAACATAATTTTTCATAGAGACCATGTTATATCTTGGATCCTATATTTCTATTACTATCTAATGCTCACTGATTCAGATTTAATCCATCATAGGATGAATAATGTAAATTTCAGTCAGGTATCCTATGAGGATATTTATCCCTAAATGGATTAATTATATTTTTATTTTAAATATATTATATCTTCTAATAGTTGTATTTAGTATTTATTTACGAGATATCATTAGATTCAGTTGGGGGTGCCTTAAAAAAAATTTCACTAATTTTTTGAGAAGTTGATTAGTACCCAAACGTAAATCATTGATGTTGGTTGGTACAAAGGGAAGATTCTAGCTTTTGAAACATGTATTGTGTTCTAGGATGGAGTGTGGGGGAATTTGAGCATTCTTGTCCTCACGATGCTATTAGAGTAATAGTTTTACCCTTGTACTTTTTTTCTATAACATGTATTTTATTTTTTGTATGATTCTATGTATTCCTTGATCACTATTTTTTTTCAACATGACATGGTGACCATTTTAAATATGACTCCATTTGTTTTAGCCTCACATGTTTAGTAATCCAGATGACTAGATCTAAGTCATTTGATAATTATTAACTTTCACACGTTTTATCCATTTATTATAACATTGTTATCTAGTGAGATAATGTGTGTATAGTATCCCTAGTTAATAATCAACAAAAATCACTACTAGTCGGTAGCCTTGGGAATATAGCGAGGAATGCATGAGGCCATGTGGCCAACCGAGTCAGGTTACTTATCATTGATACTGTCATGGGACATCATAAAGTGGTTCTTGAGATTTATTTTCAAGTGTTATTCATTAGGTTTGGTAGACGGGAGACTAAGAATATGTTTGTATTTGTTAATGAGCCTCTGTTAGGGAGTTTCTAATCCACATATAGGGGAAATTTTATGATTCTTAGGATTGAGAATGTGCTTTGATTTCATCCTATTATTATTATACTAATTTATCAACATGGTGATTCAAATAATTTGTGTAATTTATTATTATTATTATTATTATTATTCTTCTTCTTCTTCTTCTTATTCTTCTTCTTCTTCTTCTTATGGATTCTCATCTACCCTTCTCCCCATATTCCAAGAGAGTACTATAACATGAATCCTTATAGGAACCTGAAGATTTATCTATCATAAATATGCTATGCTTGTTTTATATTAATGCATGAATTTCCGATAAAATGTTAGAGTGAATTGATTTATATATTTTTTAATAAACTAAGGTTTCTTACAGGAGGATAAATAATTGGTTAATTGATGTGTATATAACAACCTAAATATTATCTTCTATATAGAAAGATGGAATCATCTAAACTGAAAAATTATGGAATGTTTAATCCATAGACCCTTGTATGGGTTGTATCCTTAGAAATTATCATTACACAAATACCAATTGTTATTTATAAAATATATGGGAATTTATAAATGGAAATGGAAATACATATAATTAAAAAAAATTAGTATGGTTTCAATTATTTTAAATTCTAGTTGAAACTTATAAAGCATGGGACTTTATAAATTTGGAAAGGAACCTGCTTCTTAGTGAAGCTTGATATAAGTAAATAAAACCTGTAATATTGAAATTTTTAAATGAAATGGTTTCTATTGGATGGGGATCCCAATTACAGCACAATTATTTTTTTCCTACATAATGTGAAATTGAAAATCAATATATTTGAACCTTTGATGTGAGATGTTAATACTTGACCAATACCAAACTATAATAGTGGGTGTTTGGAGTGTATCATATGTCCCTACATGATTAACTAAATTACCTAGACCTAGATTGAGGTGCCGTAATATGTGTATCAACTCTTATATATGAATTATTTGTACCTATCTACTTCTTCTATCTATAAAATTCTTTTTTTCAATTCCTATACAGTTGTTTATGTTTGGAATTATATAAATACACTACTGAAATTGGTTTGGGATGAACACCATGATGGTGGAAACAACCAAGCTCTAGAGGCGGTTGTACCTGAACCACTAGTGATACCTTCAACACCGAAAACTGTTTCACCACTTATTTTTATAGTAATATGAATCCACACCTATATTTGAAATGTGTTTCTATAGTTAGTAAATTCTATGTAGGAAACTCTTCACCTTGTACAGACTAAGATAGATTTCACATTAGAGTTCCTGTAGTAGCACCCTCGTCCATTTTTGGGGAACTTGTTCGCTATGATGATGAGTTATGTTTTGTTGATATGATTGCCATTTTTTATTGAGAGACACCAATGGATTGGAGAATGAATCAAGAATGTATATTCTTAGAGGATCTTCTATGTGATGGTGGGATTTTTTCACCTAGACAGATTAGTATTGGGTTGTGGTGTGGATGGATTTACAATATTTATTTTATGATTACATATTTCCTAATACATTGAGATTTGATAGGGTAATATAATTTTTTCACATTGATTGTGGAACATTATATAAAATGTATTACTCTCCCCATTTCATGGATTGTTGTCAATTTTTTCTAATCTTCTTCGTGATGAGTTTTTTAGAGCTATGTGTTTAAATCAATTGATTAGTTATGTCATACAATCATAGGTACATAATTCCCATTTGATGAATACTTCTAATATATTCAATCACGAACTCATCACTAAAGGGAAACTAAGGGAAGATAACGTTTTGTGCTATATTGGTTCGGTTTCATGTTAGGGAAGTATTTAATCATTCAACATAATGTGTCTCCTAGATACTTCTCTTCAGGGCAGTGGAAGGCAAAGTATCTGCACTAATATTAGTGTGATATGTAACCTATGTGGTAGGATAGGGAATTTTATTCCATAATATACTGGAGACTTATTTTATTGGTGATCTTTCAGCTAAATATCTTATCTTTAAAGAATTTGTTGTCCCTTTCCTCAAGCAGCTAGCGGTAGGGGGTTGACACCGACTCCAGGTTTTGGAGTGGGATCAGGAACTCCATGGTAACAATGTAGATGGCGTACTATTGGTAGTTTTGTATGAGGAGGTGGTCCTGGATGGGGTTTCTAGCACTCTAAGATACAATTAAATTATGGTGGACCCTCTCATGTTAGTTATGCAATCGCTTAGGGATACAGATCACACCAAATTTATGAGGTATAAAATTTGAATGAGGAGTAGGGTTCTACTCTATCTATAGTCTGAGGCATGATTTTATTATCCTAGAATTTAGTATCAGTTTAATTTTATACAGTATCTCCCCATGCATTCATATCATATGTGATCATGGAAATTCATGTTCTTAGAATTGAGTATTTTTATAGAGTAATGAGTATTGACACTCTACTGTGGATCTAATTAGAAGGTCTATTCCTATTAAAGGATTCCTTACTACAGATTTGTAGTTACCATTTTTGTGGATCATTTTCACCCATGAGATGATGGGATTCGAAATCATTATTTGGTTTTACTGTTTAGTACCATAATTTTTAAATATTGACCGTTATTGTCAGAGAGTGTCCTTCAAATCACTGGAGGGTGGTAACTAAATTTAAAAAGTTGAATGGGATTCCTAGGATGCTCAATATGGAAATGAGAATCCTGATATGGGGGGAGTAAAAACCCATATCTGTAGTCTATTTTTTGGATTATTAGGGTTTATATAATATAGTTTCCCTATCAACGGTGGATATTTTTAGGATTCGTTCCCCAATGAATTTTTTTAGTTTCATCTTATGTGGGAGGTGGGATTTACTATATAGATTATTCTAGGATTAGCTTCAATTTGTATTCCTCCCTATCAGATGACACATAATGAGCTCCATGAAATCATTATACAACTAGAGTATTTGGATGCTATGGGATTTGAATGAACTAGTACCACCTCATGGGGTTCACCTATCCGTTCCACCAAGAGGGTGAATGGAAAACTCATGTTCATTTATTATTATTCGAAGCATGACTAGATTAATACTATGAATTGATATCCACATCCTCACATAGATGATCTCTTATACTATCTTCAAATAGGGAAAGTCATCATTATGATTTATTTGAGGTCAATCTGTCATTTGGTATAAGTCAGACCCTCAGACGTTACTCAGACATGTTTTTGAAACATATATTATTCATATGAGTATTTGGTAATTCTTTTAGGTCGAACTAAAACCCTAATATTTATCATAGAAAATACGAATTTGGTTTTACACATTTATCTGGATTTTTATGGCCATTTTAATTGACTAAATCATGGTGAAATCACAAACTCCAAACAATCATGCCAGACACCTTAATATCAAATAGAGTACATTGAGATAGAAAAGAATGGATTCTAATGTTATGAAATTTGAAATGTATATTGATAAAGTTAACTTTCTGTTTCACATTATCTCATAGATATGGGTGTATGTTGACATAAAGAATATGGCAATCATGGTCATATGGAATAATCCCAAGAATTACGTTAACATACAGAGATTCTTAGAGCCATCTATCTATTACATGAGTTTTATTCAGGAATATTCATCCCTTTAATCAACACTTATGTGATTTAAAAGTATGTTTTTTATGTTCTTATTGTCAGAATATAGTGAGAAATCCTTTCTGGAGATGAAAATAAGATTGAATTCCTCATGTATCTGGATTCATCCGAAGAGGTAATAATCAATTCAACAAATTATTATGCTTCAAGTGTATAACTTGGATAAGTTATGATATATGGATTCTAAGTTGTTGCTCATGGGTCTTAATAGTTGAGGTCTCTTTAGTGAAATTACCCAACATATGGTCTGAATCCAGAAACAATTGTTTATGACATGCGTTATAGAAGGATTTATTTATCAGAAGAGTAGTTCATAATTTATATAGAACATAAAATTCTCCAATTCATAATCAAAATTCATGATTTGAACCTTATATACTGAATATTGGTTTAATACCTAAAATATTTTGACTTCAATCATTCTATACATTTTGAGAAATACAGTGATATGCAAGATTCTATAAGCTAGAATTCATAGGAATAATCATTTGAGGAGGCTACTAGTTAGTGGTAATTAATATATCTATTTTAAAATATGCATTTAGAGGTGAAGTACCATAATGGAAAATGTGTAATAACATCTTCATCACTGCAGTCATAAAATTATGTAGAGAGTTAACATGAGACAAATTTCATATCTAGAATTCTTAGTCCTATGGGAGAGTGTATCATGTGATAACCCAGAATTTGGTTATGTTGTTGATGGTGATGAGATTTTATGAATTGATGGGCATATATGTGTTATTATGGATATGAAAGTGGAATTGATATGATAATATCATTCATCCTCTTGGATAGCATATATAGGTCTTACAAATATTTTCTACAATTTATAGTTCAATTAACTGTGGCCTAGTATGAAAAGGTTGATAGTTGGTTTCATCACTAGATTGTTCAATTATTAGTGTGTGAAAGAAGAATACCAGTGAACTACTAAACATATATAGACATTTCCCATGCCATTTCTGTCATATGGGTTATTATCTATAGGCTAATAAAATATTTTCATTTTCATACTATTTGGGTGCCTTTCTCTTTATATCAACATGATATACTTTACACAAATGACATTATCAAACATCATTGTATCCATAATAATATATTATGGACACATACACTATCTTTATAACATAATTCAAGAAGAGATTAAAAAGGGCTCTGGTTTCATATGTATTTTTTATTTTAAACTATCTCCCATAGAATGAAGATAAATACAAGCTCACTATTATTATGTTAGAGGACATGCTCCAAGATTGAGTCCCTAATTTTTGGTGTTATTGGGGGAAACATGTACCTATTTCTGGTTTATATTAAAATAATTGAGTCCAATTGACTATAAATATGGCTCCATATATGGATTTATATGGATATAATTCTGTTCATCAATTTGTTGGTTAGACAAAATAATGGTATCATGGCTATGACCTTATCTCATTTAGGAGACATCAGAGTAGGTGCATCTTATCCAGAAGCGTTTGGCTATATATCAGTCTAGGAAGAAGTCATATACTAATCTCCATAAATTAAATCATGATTTACAGGTTAGTCATATGTTATTATTTTATGTTTAATCTAGGCCAGGGAATATTTAGATTCAATGACAAGGTAAGCTACCATGTTGTTATATCAGGCCTTTCAAGATCATCGAGAGATTTTGGATAGTGTCTTATCAAATTGTTCTTACTCAAATGTTCCAGTCCATGAATGTTTTATTCAATGTATTTCAATTATGTCACTATCATTTCAACACATATCATTATTTTTATCTTGAGAGGTTTGACTTGGAAATTAATGATACTTTTGAGAAGAATCATATATGTATTATTGAACAAAGCATAAAATCTCTATGTTGTAGGTAACTCCATAAAGTGTCGGTGCTATAAAAGCATGACTATGTATTAGATGAGACTTGATGGTGAGGGAAGGAATTAACTACTCTGTGTCTGAGTTATTCCTATAATATATACCCCCCATAAAAGGGTAAGATTTGGAGGTTTTTTATGGGGTAGGTTACAAGATTTAATTTTCTGTCATGATGTATGGATCATTCAAATTTCAGTTTAAAATCATTTTTTATAATAATATTAAAGTAATTAAGGGTTTATGTAGGGTATTTTGAGTATATGGGAGTTACTATCATCTTGTAGATCTTTTTTTAGAGTAAATACATGAGGTGCATGTTTAGCGCATTGTTAATGATAACTTGTATCTCAAACCATGTATCTGTGTATGTGTAATGCATGGTTTGTTATACTCTGAAAGCATGACACGTGACTATGAAAAATGGTATAAGATGGTTTCAACGGTTATCTATATGGTGTTCATATGGGTTTTCTAAATGTTCCAAAATCGAGCACCAGGGGTGACACCTTGTACAGTGATAGCACACAGTTGGAAAATGATTTAGCTAACTGTGCGACAAAACTATTTTCATATTTAGAAGTGGTTGAAATTACCATTTAACATCATTATTTATAATCATATTCTCCCTTTAATTTTCCCACAAAATGAAATTATTTCCATTTATTGGAAGCATCTACTTCTTTTTCTAGGTATTTTGATAACTCATTGGTTCGAGCTTAGATTGAAGTTTTGATGATCAAATTTCATACATATTAATAATATATACAAGGCTATTAATTCTTTTAATTAGTTATATAAATATAAATAATTATAAATCTACGTGATAAATATGAATTTTTATGGTATACATCCAATGGTTATAATTCACCCATTATATGCCGAATTTGAAGCTGATATCATATGGGGAGTTATCAACCATCAATAGGCATGTGGTCACATGTTGTAACAAAAAACCAATACGGTAAATATTGTGTTTCCTTCGGAAATATGTCATACCTTATTTGTATAACCCTCTAAAATGCTTTTTTATTTTAATAAAGTGTTCATTCATTAATTGGATACTCCTATAGACCAGTTACATTATCATAGGCCGTCTACCTTGAATATTTCCACCAGTTGTGTGTTTTAATTATATGGGTTCACACTGTCACCATGACACTCTGAACAATCCACTTGATAAGGTGGGTATGGATTGAAATTTATCATTAAAGTTATTAAATTTTATTTATAAAAATATTAAATGAAATTAACATAATGTGAATGGCTAGGCCATGACACATAACCCATGTTAAGTAGTGACATATACTTATGACTAAATGGGATAAAATGGAAATATAAAAGATATAAATCTACTACATTTCAATTAATAAATCTTGAATTATGATCAGTAATTAATGATATAAATATATATTGAAATGGATTATACTTAATTTGGATCTTATTATGAAAATTATATATAATTATTGGATAACATACCTTGGTGAAGTCATAGATTCCCCCATTGGGATTACAGTGACTAATTGAAAGACACAATTAGATTAGTTGATGTGTTTTCCTAGAGTTGATACCCCTCTTGGACTCAATCCATCCCTTAAATTCATGACTTCCAGGATGTGTGTCAATAGACTCATCATTTACTTTTCTATCTGTTTAGAATGACTTGGATTGACACTTTGGATATAGATGGAAATATTAAAGAAACAGAATGCCTCAGTTTTACACCTTGGGTTCCAAACAAGTCTACTATAATGAAAAATGGTAATTTTTCCTTGGGCTCAAAGTCATTATCATTATAGGAGGGAATTACTAGGGGTGAAACCTTGGAATATAATTAGAACACTATTTTTAATAATCAAGAGTTATTACTATGTATTGATTAGACATTCCAATATCAGAAATTCAATATTAAACCTTGGGTCCAGTATAACCATCACTATCACATGATCACATAAAAAAATACAAAGTAGAATATGTTGAAGTAGGTAATGGTTTACAAGGTATCCCATGAGGATCCTAAAAATGACATGGTTTTATTATATTTTTGTTATACAATTATTATATGTTCATGTAGTTTAATTTTATATTTAGTTACTAGATAACATTAGACACAATTGTTGTTGGCCTATTTAGTCTTACTCACATCCTATCTAGGACACCAATTTGGGCCCATATAGACTTCATGGATGTAGGTATAGATAAGGGGAAGCATCCAATGTTTGAAACATGACTTATGTTCTATGATGGAGTTTGGGAGAAGATGAATGATCCCATTATAATGATTATTTATGAGATATTGTTTTCCCTGCTGTATTTTTTTTATATAGAATGTGTTGTAATATATTCTCACATCCTTGTATTGCCTGACAATCATTTATTTAGTATGTCTTTCTCATCACTCGATATATTAATTTGGTTGTTAATGCGTCACTAATTTATTAACATGGATGATTGATTATAAGGATTATGATCATTATTTGTTTTGATCATTATCAATTTATTATACTGATATGCTCCACTCAGAATATGAGGGTATAATGTCCTGACTCTACCATCATAGAATCACACAAATAGTCGATATCCCTGGTGTACAAGGAGGAACTCTTGAGTCCATGTGACCAATTGTGTCATGTTAATTATCATCAACTGAGCTTGGGACATATTATAAAATATCAACCATAATAGTATCTCCTTATCATGATTTTGGGAAAATCGAAACCAATAATTCCCTAAAACTCTATGTATAATACCGATCATGAGAAAAACCTTCTAATTGTGAACATCTGTATGAGTTTGAATACACAGGCCATAGACTCTAGCCAATACATTTCCAATTGGGGGATAAGATCACTATGATTATTTTGTGGTGTCTTCTACTTGATCTTATGTAGTTTGTTTATCTTTTGAACATCATTATCCAAGACAACTAGAAAAATTAAAAACTCTGAATAATGCTAGACTTCTTCCTAAACATATAATGGTGGGACCATGAATTACTTACCGAGAGGAAGAACTACTCTTTGATCCCTGAGAGGGAATACCTCTTCGATATGTCATTACACTGAGGCCTCATAAATCAGCATTCCATAATCATAATCCCCTCTCATTATCATATAAGGATATTTTCATTTTATAATCCTGAATTTTAACAAGATACACCCCATTCAGATGAGAATATATTGGAAGCTAAATCTATATTGATATAAAAGTCAATAATACATTCCCGTAATTTTTAGGTGTCAATGTATCCCGATAAAAACAACCATAGAAATGATATTTGACAAGATGTTGGAAAAATTCTAATTGTATTGATATTTCCATCACTAAATAATTAATTGTTTTCCTATCTTGAGATCCATGCTCAAAGAACATTAACATATGTTCCCAAACCAATACTCATTACAAATCTATCTCTAAAAACATCCATCAGACATCACCCCTTTGGTTCCACTCTCTAATGACCCAACCCACCTAGTCCCCAAATTGATTAATTGTAATACTAGTGTGACACCCAAAACCTACATGAATATGTCAGGGGTTGGATTATAACACCGATATGGAATATCACATAAATGGGAGGACATATCATATAGAAATTGTACATTCAAACACATAAATTCACACCTCTATGTACATCACAACCATGAAAAATAAATATACTCTACTGAACTAAATGATGAAAAATGCATTTAATAACCTATATAAAAAACAAAAGTGTGGTAATAAATATGTCCATTATATAATGTAAAAATGCATTCCCAAACAAAAAAAATCATGTCTGGTCTTAACCATTGAAGATTAGAGATATTCCATCTCACTATCATCAGAATATAGTACCCCATTTGAGCCATATATCATTATTCTATGGTTATCTACTACACTAGAGGAACTAAGGTCACCATCTATGTATCTTTTGTCTATATAAGAAATGGTATGTGCAGGAAAAACCCATGAAAGGGTTTCTATAAACAAACCCTCTAAGAAACTGAAAAATCCAATAATGGATTGAATATACTTAAATAGTCAAAAAATATATATGGAATTATAAGAAAACTAAAATATATATATATGAACATAGAAGAACAATGATAAATAGAGATATAAAGAGAGAGCGGGTGAGTGAACACTTGATATTTAAAAATAGAAAATGGTGATGATTCTTCACATATATCTATGATTAGGTGTTATATTGATTCTAGTATCCTAATGTAATCTTCACTAGATCAGTTAGGGGGGGCCAATGCTATGCTGATGGAACATCATAGATGAGGGCGTGTTAACCCAAAAAGGGATAGTGGACACAATAAATATCATTTTTTTATAAAGAGGGTATACCACTCCACATATAGAAGTCCCACTAATCCAATGGGTAAGTGGGATTCTAGAAGTACCTGGATAGGAAATAGGTAACCTAATCACTATCCTTTTCATGTCGAGAACAGTTTTTCCAACCTCAATACTGCTATGGAGATCACTAGTTTTTCTAAAAATTATCCAAATGTTAAAGGATGAATGATATAATTATGCCACATCATTTAATATATCTTATTATTAATAAATGTTAACTATCACACCCTATAAGAAAATGAATTCAAAAAGGATAACCTGAGTGAGTAATTATGTGTCTAAAAGAATGAGATACATTAGGTTGAAAAATCAAAGAAATTTATATGACCTGTCACTTGGGTTAAATATATTTTAGTCCCTCCTCCATTCGTTTTCATGTCCCTCTTCCATATATGGAATTTGAAAATACATGTACACAAAATGTCACTGGAGGAGCAAGATGTGTCAGACCACCCGGGGTCCTGGGCTTATGCTACCAGTATATAGATTTTATATCTAGATATGTTTACATGAAACATGGGCCTACCACACTACCCAGTGATATTTAACATGGATAAAAACTATATCCACCATATAATGAAGACTATGACATGTGCCTTCTACAAAATCACATGGTATGTAATGATAAATTTTCCAAAATGTGATTTTTTCTACTGATGCACTTCGCATTCATTTATCCCACCACAGATCACACAATTATCTTTTTTCATGCTTTTAAAAATAATTAAACCTCTCCTGCCCTTAATTTATTAAATCAAGTGGTATTAAATATTTATTATCATCAATATATGTTAATTACATCAGGAAATCTACCATCGTTTGAGGGATCAATCCATAAATATCTATCCACGAACCATCATCTATCTACACTACTCCTACAAACCACCCTATCCAATATTGATCATAGAAAATAGTGAAGAAATATGTTTTTTTATTGTACCTAAAAACATATTCTTAGTCAAATAACCAACCTATAGTAGTATAATGAATAAAAAATATGAATGAGGGGTGAACAGAACAATCAATCGGATACGGTTAAATATGGTTGTTGTCAACATGGAAATTGATCTCCAACACAAAAAATAAATTTTAAATCCAAAATACCCTGGCATAATGGAAAAAATATATGGTCAATAAAATTATTAAATTAACTAGGTTATAATTTTATGAGGTATAGAAGAATTTGAAAAAATAAAAAAAATCAAATATCAAAAACATAATTAATCGGGGAGAAATCCATGAATAAAAAATAAATACCACATCATTTGATCGATCTTTGTGTTGAATACATGTGTCTCATATCATTTAAATTTTTCTTAAATATCTATTTGATGTGATGATAATGAATTTTTTGTTCTTTAAAATTTTTTAATGGATTCACATGATGGAATTTGATATCATGCTTTTTGAAATGTCGATTCTTGGAAAATGGTAATGGATTTAATTATTGGAATTTGATTTCTTGTTTGAGAAATGTTCCTTGTTAATTATGATAACTAGTGAATTAATCTTAATAGTTGAAGACATGTGAAATTGAAATTTAAATAAGATCACATTGTATAAAAAAAACTAAAGAATACATGAAAATAGTTCTTATGGGGATTTTAAGATTATCATGAAAGAGTTTATTATATAATGAGGAAAACAAATGAAATATATATAAATTCCCCATGATTAATTATTGATGAATAATTTTTGAGGATGGATACTATGGTATTCTTATTAGGATTTTTATTTTAATTGATTAGAAGATATATGAAAACCACCAAGCCAGCTTATATGATTGGCCTCATTTCAACCGGTGTATAAGTGGGATGCAAGGTCAAACTCCATATTATATGTAAATAGATGAGTGTGATTCACCACATGGTGTATGGTGAGTTTAATCACATGGGGGACCATGGGAAAATATTGGTTGAACCATAGTTTGGGGTGATACGGTGGAAGAGGTGGAGATATATGAAGGTGTCAGTGGTGGAATCATTACCCAACCTCGGTACATTATTATTGTATTATAATGAGACACATAACTTTAAATTAAAATCTAAGATCATGGGAGATACAAATAAGGGATTCACTTCTCATAAGTACTACTCCTCTTCATAAAAAAACAGAAATTCCACAGTCCATCTGATTATTGTATTCTATTCTGTATGATAATAAAATGTATGTCAACCTCATCCATCACATGAGGGGTCTTAATCATGATGATCTTAAACCATTATTGAGCCATATTTATCCTACCATCATTCACGTTTTACTATTTATCCCATTATTGAAGTTGTATTGAACACCTGAGAAATAGGTGAGATCCGAACACATAGTGCACATGATAATCATGAATCTATCACACATGAATAAGAGATCCTAAGATCTCTAGTCTCATATGATAAAACCAATAGACTCAAATTATGCCTAATAATTTAATGAATATGTATGTTAATGAGAATATATTCATAATGATTCAATTGCATTAATATATATTTAATGTTGAAGCGATGCATTTATTGAGCTTCATTCAGAAAAAACCCAATGGATGAAATTATTTATGCATGTTAATGGGTCATGGGTTTTAAAATAATGTTTACATAAAAGGAATGGGTGTTTAAAATAGAGTGGTATTTTATTATAACCGATGCGGAATAAAAAACAGAGACCCAATATAATTGGTATTGAAGAATGGAAGACCACAAGATAAAATGGAAATCCACTAGATGCAGGCTCATGAATAATTGAAATGGATAATCCTAAGTCAATATATAAATTTAATGAGTATTAAAATGATGTTTTTTGTAAAATTAATAGTGGATTTATTATATTTATACATGCACGTCACATGGAAGAAGATAATATGTGTCTCTTTAGTGAATGAGATCACAGTCGTGCATGCATTCAAGGTGGTCCAAGAAGGATGATGCTGTTGGAAATGAAGTTCATAAAAGACATCTTGTGATATTATATAATATTAATCATGAATAAATGGATAATACCAATACTATCTTTTGATATTCAATATGACTAAAAAAACAATATCAAATATCAAATGAGTATTTACATTTTATGGAGAATAAATGTCTTATTAATGAACACATTTAAGTGGATGACTTAAATCAGTGGTTTAATATAATAATGATATATTTTAACATGAAAAACTATTATTTATGTTGATAATTAGTACACATCCGTGGTGAAGTAAATATGGGGGGGGAATATTGATACTTCTTGAATCTATTGGGCTAGAATTATTATTGAGATCTTGATATGTTATTCTATAAATGAAGGGATGTTGATATTCGAGACTAGTGGAGATGATTCTTATTAGTTTCAAGTGAATATATTGAAGGAGTATTGATACAAGAATTATTGTTGTTTATTATTATGTACACAAGGATTTATTGTCTTAATATATTGTTGAGGAATACTATTTGTGAAGACGATCATTGTACCACTCAATCAATAATGAAGAAAAAGATTTTAGTTGTGGTGTCTAAATTACTAATATAATCTTATGATTATGGAGACTAACCAATTCATGAATAAGAGTGATTTTGATGTCTAAAAAAATTATAGAAGAATAGCATTTGGGGTGTCTATCCAAATATGAAGACCTTTTAATTAGTTTGATTGACTGGTTTTATTCACTTGGAGTGTAGTGGTTAATCAATACTAGTGTGTCCAACAAACAAAGAAAGTGGTATGACTTGAAAAAAAACATTTAAATAATTTATGACTATAACACTCTATATCCCTCACTCTCTTTATTAATTCACACGAAGTTAAAGATTTTAGAAATATTTGATTGGAATTTCAACTTTAAACAATTCATAAATATGGACTTAAAATATAATAAAATGAATAAAATGAAGGTACCACTGATTCAGCCTTCCCCTCTCAAGAGAACCTAACTTGTCTTTTGGAACTACAATTTGTATCAAAGGATTTTTACCTCCAAATATCTTAGTATTTTTGTTTTATGATATAATTTTATGAGGATAAAAATGGTCATGTATCGCATATTTCATGAAAATTCAAAAAGGCTAAAATAATGAAAAATACTATAATAAGAAAATAATGTGTAAAAAGGATAAATTTGATTCATCCTAGAGATGCACACAATTCAAAGAATAAATCAATATCCTTACCTTTTATGTTATTATTTAGAAGAAGAATCCATTCCTGATGTTGGGCCCTCAAATTAAGTTATAATTTGGAAATAATGTTATTTCAGATTATAAACATTATTTGGAGAATGAATATTAAATTTTAGACACTCTCATGGAGATGAAAATTAAATGTGATTCTGGTAATTTTTATATAGGAATGTGACATTTTTAATTCAAGGTATTCTCATAGAATGTGAAGGATGAACAATTGAGAACAATGAATGATTTTTACTATTCAATAGTGTAATATTTTACATTGGAATAAATTTTAGAAGAGAAGAAGTGTCCTTGAATATCAACTCCATGAAAATGGAAACTGATATGAATGAGAAAGTAATATGATATAATATATTTACCAAGATACATTAGATAAAATGGCCATCGTAAAGGACATGACATCTATGATCATATCTCTCAAACACCCATAATGAATAAAGACGAAAAATAAAATTGTATACTGCATCAAAAAAATGTAATGGTTTCAAATTTTAAATAGAAGTATATGAAAATAAGCGATATATAAGATATGTTGAACACCTCTAAATAAAAGAATAATATCCCCCAAAAATCTTTCTCAAATAGTGTTGAATAAATGATATATCCTGACCTGATATCTAGATGTAATTTATCATCTCATGAATAATCAGAAATTTTAGTCCCAAAAAAGATGATAGAAGAAATGTGTTTTTATTGTGAATGATTTTGGTACGTCGTGAATAGATATTTCAAACATATAAGTCCAACAATGTTATAAGATCTCTAGATTTGAAAAAATATCATTCAAGGAGAGAGATATTGATGTATGACTTCAATGGTAAATATTTCATTTGGTTTATCCTTGGGCATATGAAATGGAATTTCACAAGGAGGGGTTAATGGAAGGGTAAAGAATACATATGGATACAATTCAATATTATTAATTAAAAGGAAATAAATTATACTCGAAGAGTCCATTTCAGTCGGAAAATAGGATCAATTTTTGGTAGAATAAAATTGATCCACAACAAAGGGTGTATCGTGCAAACAAAATATGAGCACTCATAACAACACCCTTGAAAGAAAATAAAACAAATTTAGGAGAAACAGAAAATGTTATTCCAATTATGAAGAGGTTAAAATTTTATTCTAAGACATGTTTAAATTCATGAAGTTAAAATATTTCTGCAATCCACAAGGCATTCCAAAAATTATAAGAACATTTTATAATTAGGATGGAAAAAAAGAAATAAATGATGAGAGGAAACTCTAACTCGTAATGTTTCTTCCAATGTAATAAATTGTTCTTAATTATTCCCCATTATATTACGTGTCAAAAGATAACTTGTATGTAATTTCGGGATAATGATGAGGCTTCCATTTCACTACCTAATAACATGTTATTTAATAGAGTCTCAGGGTTAGAAAATCTCCATGAAAATTGTCAATGACTACATCCCATAATGGCGAGCTTACAAAAGAATTGATTTATGAAATTTACACATTCAGACATCAATCATAATTATTTTTATTAGGTGGAGGTTCTTGGTTGATGAAAATATTAAAAAAATGTAGATGCTAATTTATTCAACCTAAATGTTATGTTGTTTTTGTTAAAGTGTATTCCAGATCAGGTATTTCTTATATTATTAGTCCCTTAAATATGAATTGACAATTTCTCACCATGGAATCAAATGTGAATATTTTTAATGATATATTATATACACATGGTATTTTCTCTCTTATTATATACATATATTTAGTCCTTGTAGACTTTGATATAATTAACTAAAGTCTTTTTTCCATGTATCATGTGATATTATTCCTTCATTTAAATAAGGATGAATTTTTTTTGAATAGAGAGGTGATATAACCCCACGTAAACTTTTCATTTTATCTCTAATAAGGGAGAATAATAGATGGTGTATATTTTTTGTCCTTTATGATGTGAAGAGATATTGAAAAAAAAATAAATAGGGTGATATTGTTGAGTCTAAGTGTTGAATTATTTCAATGTTTAGGAAATATTTGTTTGATTTGGTGATGGGGAAGTGGTGATGCATGTAAAATTTTTATTGAATAACATAATGGAATAGGATGTTAGTAATGGTGAAGTTGTGATGTTTGGAAAATTTTTAGGGATTCACTTAAAGGTGATGAATTTTAGGCTTAAGTAATTTTCTATTTTAATTATGATGATTGGTGGATTGATCATAAAAGTTAAAGACATGTTCAAGTGGAATTTGAAGAATTTTTCACTGTTTACAAAAATATGATGAACACAAACAAAATATTTATTTTATTGAGGATTTATATATTTTCCTAAAAATATTATTAATTCATGTAAATAATTCTGGGAAAAATACATATATTTCATAAGGATTAGTTCATGAATAAATTTATAGAATAGCTATTTTTGAATTATTAAAATTATTTTTATTTTACGTGATTTAAAAAAATGTGCCAAGTAACAAGCCAACATAGAGGAAAAAACATAATGTAACCAATATAATAATATGGAATAAAATTCAATATCCAACCATAAATTCAATGACTGAGTGTGGGAGATGGCATGAGGGATAGTGAGTGCACACATATAGTGGTTCATTGGAACACAGAGGTAGTTCCACCATGTGGTGGGAAATTAAATGGAGGTGTTAGAACTTGTACATTATAGTTGAAGAATTGGTAAGTAACCCTTTTACAATGAACTGTTTGTATAACGATATGAGAAATTACAAGTGGAAGTGGGTTATTTTGGTGAAAATGAGGAAAGAAGAACTTCTCGTGGGTTCTATTTCACCACCTTAAAAAAGATGTGAACAATTCATAAACTATTTGATATTTTTATTATAATATGTATGATCATGAAGAAAGTGTAATATTTATCCCTCTCTTGAGTTATCTATTACACACTGTTCTTTAAACATAATCCAGCCAGAGTGGTCATGAAGTCATACATGTTTGAGTTTGCATCCCATAATCAAAGCTTCACTAAACACATGGGATCTTTTCAATATCCAAACACACATTTCACATGATAATGATGAATCTATGATGTATAAACAAGAGATACTACACTATGAGGGTTCATGGGATGAAGAAAATCCTTGAAAATGTAAAAGAATAATTTGATGCATAAAAATGAAAACCATAATATATTCATTTAGTTTAACTTTCACAAATTATGATGAATGAGGAAGCCACAAACTAACTGATCTAATTCTAAAAACGCCAAATGGGTGGAATTATTTATTCATATTAATGACCAGTTGTTTTGAAAAGATTTAAGACCCAAAACCTTATTATTTTTTGCAGATTGAAGTATTTTATTAAATTTTTTAAAGAATGGTAAATAGAGGCCCAAAATTAGAGGTTTGGAAGAATGCAATACCACATGATAAAATGGGAATCTAATGGATTCATGCACGTCAATCATTAAAATAGATAATCTCATGCCCTTTAGGAATTTCAATTTAGAATAAATGAGGATTGTTTTTTATGATTCCATTATAAGGGTTGAGAAGAAAAGACATGCTCATCATGAGGAGGTATATAACTCGAGTCTCTTATCTGGATAGGATCGCATGCATGCACGTATACATGAAAGGTGATTCACCAAATCTAATACATTGGGAAGAGAAGTATATAATCAGTATATTTAGGTATTCCATAATATGGTGTATGTTGAAATGGAGAATACCCATACCATATTTGGGTATTTAATATGACTCTGTAAATTAATATTCAATGGCCACTAGTCATTAAAATTTGAATAAGTAGAATAAATTTGTCATTCATAAATAGATTTAAATGGATGATTTAAATGGGGATTTTAATATATTAATGAGACTTTATATCATGAAAATTATTTTTTTATTTTGGATAAATTGTTCATTTAGGTGATGAAATCATTATGTTGGAAATTTTTAAGACATTATACATCAACTATTTATGATGTTTTTCAGAGATATAGATAAATTTTTGTATAAATATAGAGAAGGAAATTTTTGAGACTAGTGGAGATGATCCATAGTGGTTTATACAAAATGTAATGATTGTTTATTAATACCAGTATTTTTAATCTTCCTGGGGATGTATATTTGGAAGTTGAATACAACACTCTTGTGATGGAAGTCTATATTTGAAGAAGAACATTCTAACTCTAGATCAACGAACAAGAAGAACCTTATAGTTTTTGTGACTTACAAACCACTAGATAATTATTAATGGATTTTATAACCAATCAAATTTGAAGAGATAATTTGGTGTCTATCCATGTGGATAATAAGTTCAATTGAGGTGCCTAAAAAATTATGAAGATATTGTAATCTGGGTGTCTCTCCCATTTTATTCACTTAAATAATTTCATAGAATCCATGTAGGGGTTTCTATCCATGATGGAAAGGAGTCATAATTTCAGAAAACTCTTGTAAGTACTAGGTTTTACACTATTTATTTATACTCAAATATGCAGTAAATGTTGTGATAAATCATTGAGTTGATTAAGAACATTAAACAGTTGTTTATGATGAATTTAAATGGATATTAAATTTGTAACAAAAGGTTTCCAATGATTAAACCCTCTAAATTACACCTAACCAGTACCCAGGAACTATAATTGGTGATGTATAGATTAGTTCCAATGATATTGGATATACATATCTATTCATCTTATTCATCATTGAATATATCCTCCATCCAAGGTTGTGGAGTCCCCAAACTGTGGCTTTCTTGATCCTTAGGGTTATGTGGATATGTTTAGATGATTTTAATAAGTTGGATTATAATGATCAATTTGTAGGTCAATAAATAGAGTAAAATTAATTAATAAAAAATGTTAATCAAAAATTCAATTATTATATTCAACTCTATTATCCTCCCACATCTACGAATCGTTTCAGGGAACAATATAGTGGATCCTTATGTCACTGCTAGGTTAAAACCCACATTCTAGATTTAACAATAGTCTTGGTTTCCCAATAGAGTACTCTATTAAAAAGGGAAAAAATTATTTCATTAATGATGTATGAGAGTTGTTTAATAAATTTAATATTTCTTATATTGATTTTGGGTCTTTCAACACTCATTATTTCACACCAATTGTAACGACACAATTTTTTTTTAAAGAAATCCCTTTTCTTAAATGAATTTATTCCTTAGTAAGTAATGAATTTATAGAAAACACAGTCACTAAATTGGTTATTTTAGACCGTTAAATGGAGTTATTGATCTAAATGGCCATTAAACATCATAACCATTGATATTAAATCCATTATATAGTTATTATATGATTATTATTTATTAAGGGTTATGATAAAGACCAATTGATATATATAGAAGGAGAGATTTCCTTGACCAGTATGATGGAAACATATGAAGCTAATATATCAAATCATCATATAGAGAGTGTATCACATGAATTTTCCCTTGACTAAGAGCATGAAGAGATTCAATAAGTAAGGCATGGGTGAAACCATTGAAGAGAGAAAGTCAATCTCATCAATATCACAACCCATACCATGCATGCCAAACTACCCCCAGAAAATATCACCATCACACACTTTCTCTTTAGAGAATATGCTACTGTAAAAAGGGGTTACTTGTCTATACCCTGAAATCATGACTTTTTATATTTTAATTTTATATAATAAATATATTTATTCCTTTAAATTATAAATGACTAAATAACGAATTTTATAAAAATAATATTTTTATAACCAAAAAAAGAACGGTATTTTTGAGAAATATATGGATTCCATTCGGAAACTCTTTTTTATGAATTAAATAATATTTTGAATAAAATTTATTTAAATAAAATATTATTTTATAATAATATCTATTAAAGACAAATGATAATATAATTTTTTGATGTCAAATGTAATATTTGTATGGGTCAAAAACATATTATTGGATAGATAAATGTTTTTTTTATAAATGTGATTTAATATTTTAATGGAAAAAATTTCATATTTATTGAATTATGTTCATCAAATTAAATTTATTTTTGAAATCATCATTTCATAATTGTCCAACTGTGTATTTTTTAAAATTTTCTAAGAGATTCAATTTTTTTGGTAAAAATAAATTCTGGTATGAATATACATTATATATTATGATATCATTATGACCAAATTGTGAATTCATATACTTGGTGAATGTTATAAAGGAAAAATTATATATTTCTCTTTTATAATTGTGTTTTTATGTAATTTAATTTATTTTATAAATCCTTATTAAATCCTCAGAAACCTATATTATATTTTTGTATTTTAAAATCAATACATTATAAACATGAATCAATTACAAATAAAAAATGGAATCATTTTGATGTTTATGGTTCTTATAAATATAAAATAATGAATTAAATTCCTCTTTCGGAGAAACCACATGCAAAACACCTGGTTAGGTTGATGGTTTTGATTAAATTATCATGTAATTTCCAAAACCAATGTTTGCATATTAATGAATAATCCAACTCTATTTTTCTCTATAAACTCTCCAAACCACCCATTCCTCATCACTAAAAGCTCTTGTATAATAAATTATATTTACCATTTTTTATCTGTATCCCTCCCCTGGTGCACCCAATCTCTTAATAATCTTCTCCCCAGATTTTGTAAGCTCCCTCTCATGGTAACAGACCATCTCCTTGTCATCATTAATTTTGAACATTATTTATATATTGAAATTTATTTCAAATTTTTCATGATAGGATGTGTTTTAACACATCCCACATACTATCCTTATCATTCCCATGAAATGATGATGCTATTTTTCTAGAATTCCTCCATTTTATAATTCATTATACACATGTTATGCTAGAAAAATTATCCATGTATATTACATGTGAAGGAATTATGTTGTGAATACCCCTATCTATTAGAGGGAACCCCTCTTTAAACATTTACCATTTTATCCTTTCACTAGGTTTCTTTCATAGTAGTTCTATAGTGAGTGGTTATTATCAAATGTGCTTCTCCTTCTCCATCACTTTCTCTTCCAATTTTTTCGTCTTAGCACGTGTTCATCTCCTTCGTCTACTTATTTTTTCTCCATTACCTTCTAGATTATAGGTAATGGGAATAATATATTCTTCAAGTACCTCAACCACTACAACTATTACTATTTTTAATGCAACCATCATGAATAAACCCAATCTTGGTTTAACACGATTAATGGTTAGAGATTTGGGATTCTTTTGGTGGTGGAATCCGATGAAGTTTTCATATAATTTGTTTGGGTAATTTTTTTAATATTTTTCATAAAATATGTTTTTTTCTTCTTTTTAGTAGCATTTGTAGCCTATTCTCCTTTTGTCTAATCTTTCTTCCCAAAATAATCCTTTAGACCCCATTTTTATTCTAGTTCAAAGGTTATTTTAGCGGGTTTTTGGTGTTTCTAGAGGCATTCAGGGTCTATTTTCACTTTTTTTTATCACACAATATTGTTTATATAATTTATATATTTAGTACTTTGATGGAATTATCCTTATATTTTGGTTTGAATTTTTGGTTTTTTTTTGTTTTTTGTCCAAGAAATCGGTTGTACTCTCGATGGTGGTGGTTGGTCTACATTTTCTCTATTATTTATTGGTTTTCATGGAGTCTGATTATCCACATCAATGTAATGTCTTGTGTACCCTTTCTGTGGAATTAGTGTTCATGAATTGTTGTTTTGATTCTAAAAGTGTTGGAATTTTAGGAAGCAAGAAGAAACCAATGACAATGATTTATCCCTCAGGTAAAACCACCTTGATCATCACATTATAGGATGTCTGGTGACATGAATACAAGTATTGATTTATACCAAGATGATGTCTTTGAAATTTATAATCTTTAATTTGAATAATGGGTAGTGGATTTCTAAATTGTGGTTGTTATGTATGTTTTTCCGGTTGGGTTGATTTTCTCTAGTTCCCCCTCAACCTAAAAGTTTGTTTATTCTAAAAGATGGATTATTTTTTAGAATACCTATCACTTTTTCCATTCATGGGTGTTCACCTAGTTGTACCTGTTATTCATTGATTCGGTATTAATATATATGTAAAAAAAATCCTTAATCATTTGGTCAAAATTTATTAAATAAATACTTATTTTATGTGATATATATGGAACACTTTTTTTTGAACATGATATGAATGTTATGGTTCGGCCCAAAATCATTTTTCCATATAATTCATTGGGTATGGTTTTATATGCAGAGATTATGTGTATGGTTTGTGATATTTTACCAAATGAACATTTTGATATGTTTTCTTGGATTTTATCATTAACTTATGTTTATGATTTCTATTTTTCTGTTGTTTCCTCATTCCTATGTTTCTTTTATGTTATAATGTTATATCATGCCTCATTTTTAAGATTATTTTCCACACCTCATTATTTTACATTGATATATCTCATGGATCACATGTATTATATTAAATTTATTCATGTTTTTTTATTCTATCCATGTTCTTTATATGTCAACCAATTCATTTTCACTTCCCCTGGTTATCCCATGTATTATAAGAATATCCAAGTAATATTACCATATTGTTGATATTTTTTATAAAAAAATTATATTATGTCCATGTTTTATGATAATGATATATGTACATAATTTCGCAAATGAAATATTCCTCATGGTGTTCCCTAGATATATTAAGTGTATCTTTAGGTAATAGAAAACGAATTAACATGTAATAAAATATGGGTTTTCATAGTCAGTATGATATGTAAAATATAATTTTGGGGATTATGATTTAAAAAATATAATGAAATCCATAAGTTTAATACCATGCATTGGAAAGAATCCATAAATTTTTGAAAAGTAAAAATTTTGTTTCTAAAAAAACACATTTCAATCGAGATACTCCTAGTAGATATGGATCTCACATAGTTGTACCATGGGGTAATAACCCTAAAAATGGAACACTATGTTGGACTTTATCATCACCTAGTCCACAAGAATGGACATTATAGTTCACCTAGTTTGATACGCATGATAGATATACATTGTTAATTTCACAATATATTTACAAACCATTATCTAGGGGATAAAAATCATATAAGAATTGATGTTAGGAAATAGATCACATATAACATAAATTAAATCTAATAAATTCATATGTTTAGGAATATATGTAATTACTGGGTTATCCCTTTAATCCTCATTATTTTTGAATTATATGTTTAATCATTTAAAAATAATAATCCCAAATTATGCATTTATTTCTAGTAAACGACCATTAATTGGAGTAACTAAGTCTACAACCAATATTATGGGAAATTTGATTACTCTTTAAATTTTATTCTTAACATGAAGGGAGATAATTTAAGACATCACGTGATTATGCAAAACTAGATATCAGAAATCATTATTAGAAACAAGATCGTAGTTTAATTTCAAAACACTAAAAATAATATACTTGACAAATATGAATTAATATAATATGATAAAGGTGAAAATTGAAATAAGAATAAATTTAATATCTTTCAAAAATTTAGAAACAAGCACCCAATGGAATTACATAACGTAATTAGAAGACATTTTAAGTGTAAAATGTAGAAAATAATGTAGCTAATTTATTTGAAAAAATGAAGTGTTTATTTAATATAATATATGGAAATAAGTTTCTATATAAGAGTCTATTAATATTTCTATATAAAAAATGTGTATAAGATAGGAACTATCATATCCAATTCTCTATTCCAAGGGATAATAAGCACGATGACCACCATAAATCTCTAAGACCAATGGAAAATTGAAAGTGTTATGGTTTTATGGATCACAATCATTGAATTACATGTAACCTCTACTCTAATTTTTTGTTTTCCTAGTTTTATTTCAATTCATTATATATAATCATATCATTTATGTTTTATAATAACATCAACAAATGACTCCTTGTAATTGGATACCGTATATTAAAAGAACTACCATGATTATTTTATCAGAAGATGATGTTTTTGGTAATGATATTGAAAATATAATCATTCTCCTTTTAGTGGAATTTGAAGGTTTCTATGGTATCTATTTCCTTTCCTATTATAGAGACAATAAAAATTTCAGAGAGAAGGAATTATCCCTCATTAAAAATCAACCTCAGAATGTATATGTGTGTATATTTGAGGATGAATCTCCTTTGGTATTATTATCCCAATAATGGATATTATTTCTTTCTAAGAAATCATACCTATATAAAATTATTAATAAAATTTTAAATATTATCATTTATAACCCTTCCATTGTATGGTAATGTGTTGATGTTTTTCCTGATGGATTTCCTGGTCTCCCTCCTAAATGAGTGTTTATGTTCTTAATCAATCCTTGACCTAGGAAAATTACAATTCCTTTGGAATATTGTCCCCAAAAAATGAATATCTATGGATCCATCAAAAATAAATGAAATTTAAGGATGTCTTTGACCATCCACTATGTCAAGAAAATATATATTTCCTTTGATTATTTTGGTAACACCATCAATTTTTTAGAAACATATCACAATAATCAATCCCACTATCCTAGATTACTTATAAGGGGGATAATTTTGTCTGATCTAATGAATAATAATATTACATTAAATATTTTAAAAAGAGTATAATCACTAAACATATTTACACATCACCAAAATAGTGGGGAAGGATTTTTATCCATAGTTATGCATAGAAAAAATAGATTGGGATTCATACTTATGCATTATGAAAAGGTGAAATCCAATGTATCTCACCAATTAATGATCCATGTGTAGAACTAACCAAATCATGATCTATAATTCCTTATAGTGACTATAATGTCGAATTTTTTGAGACATTACCTCTATGGATAATATTTTTACATATATATGGATCATAAAACCCCAATTATATAATCACATAAAATGAGAATAATATGATCAAAATAAGGTTTTTATATAAAATCAATGATTACGATTGATTAATCTATTTCCATCCCGGTAAAGAGAACTATGTGGTATATGATCAATGACAAAATTATCCCTCAACCCTATCCTTGATGAAGATTTTATGGGATCCAATCTTACTAGACATGAAAACGATGTAAATGGGAATATTAAAAGGATCATCATCCAAACATGATCAAATAAATACTGGACCATTAATTATTTTATAGGATCAATGATTCCTAGAAACGTCATGCGGTGTTATAGATAATTTTTTAGAACATTCCAGATTTAAACTATTCTAAATAATGAGTGAGAGTTTTTGAATCCAATATATATATCCCATACAAACTACAACTAAAGAGGGTGCCTTTAGATTATACACAAAACTCATCATTCTATATTAATATAGGAATCACTATGTTATATGGATATTTAAATACAATATACAAGTGGGAGAACGTGAATTGGGATATTTTGGAATTGGTGTATCAATTCTTTGTACTCCCACAAGTTAGAAAAAATGAATTAATTATAAGGGTATGATACATAAATTTCCTGTAATAGTATTTAAATGAAAAAAATAACAATGGATTTCATCAAAGGACTCCCCAAAACACCTAAGACAATAATGCCTTCTAGGTGGTAGTTGAACATCGTACAAAGGAAAAAAAATTATTTATACTAAGAAATAATTGACTCTAGAAAATATATCTATGATTTACATAATAGAAGTGGTAAGAGTTCATGGAGCACCACCGTCTATTATAGATGATTGAAATTTGTGGTTTACATAAAATTTCTAGAGAATACTTTATTAAGTGTTAGATATAGAACCAGGAATCATCACTTTTTATCACCAGCAGATGTATGGTCAATCTGAAAAAAATCAAACTCTAGAATATATATGTGATAATTCTAAAATGGATTGACACTGATTTTGTGATCAACACATTCCATTATTCCATTTCTCATTAAATAATAGTTTACATTTTAGAAATCAAATGGTACCTTATGAGTATCTACAGGGGAAGAGATGTCAGACTCCCACATGATGGAATAAATTTGGAGAGAGGAAAAACATGAAACCAAATCCTGTTAGTAGGAAGATGAAAAATTTTCAATCAATTCAACATCATATGAAAAATTATCGAAATAAATAAAAAATCTATCCAAACAGTAATCGATTGAAGCTATATTTTGAGGTTGGAGGTAAAATTTTTCCTTCGTATATATCCATGGATGATGGTCATGTGGTTTGGGAAGAAGGGAATATTATTCCATGATATATCATCCCATTTATGACCCTTGTTCACATCATAGTATTGGCATATCGACTAAAACTCCAACCTAATGTATCTGAACTATGTGTTGTGTTCTGCGTATCAATATTGCTGAAGTTCATAAAATACCCCTTATATGTACAAAATCCTATCTTGGTACCATTGGAAATGGATATTTTATACGAGGAGTATCCATTTATGATATTAAATGGTATGGGATAATTTATATGATACAACACAAGTAACCAGGTCCATGTGAAGAAGTGGAGCCACCGGTTTGAGGAAGAAACACGAGAACTAGAGGAGGTAATGAAATAGAATTATCCTCAAATATTTTCTTCTATGTATGAATTTTGTGGGGTGTAATTTTTATCGTGTAGAATAATGATGCAACCTATACATTTATAAATGAAATTCCTTTTATTAGATGAGTAAATGGGATGTTAATAAATTTAGTTATAGAAAAAACATGCACTAATTTATGTTTTTATAGATATATGGGTTCTAAAATTTAAAATATCATTATGAATCATATATTTTGATAGTATACCCATTATTCAATAATCAAATTGTTAGTGTATATTAATGGTTATGATAAATTCCTATTGATTTATATGTAAGGAGAGATGAAATCTAATACTAGGATCAGACCTTTTTAAGCCCATTCACCTGATCTTTTTAGAGAGATAAGAGTACTGGGCCTTCCACATCATAAATGAAAATATGAGATTCAATAACTATAGAATAAGTGAAATAATTTACAAAATAAGTTCAATCTCATCGAGATCACGATAGAAATCATGTATGTCGAACCACCCAACAAAAATCACAAAATTCCACACCTTACCCTTTGGGAACATGGTGGTGTAATAAGGGTTTATATATTTATATCCAAGCAGTATATCCATGTATTTTTGTTAAATAATAATTACATTTATTAAATTACTATAAAAATTAAAAAATAATTAATTTTATAAAAATTATATTTTAATATGAGAAAACATAAATGAATTTTTTTTAAAAATTTTTTAAATCAAGGAATTTTTTTATAAATTTACGAATTTTTTATTTTATTACATTTTATTAAAATATTATCATTAAATAAAATTATTAAATATAAATGATAAAATAATTTTTTTAAGGTCTTATTTATTTTTATAAGAATGAAAAAATTGTAATTATCTAAAAACCCATTATATTCAATAAAGGACGAGTGTTGATTTAAACATTTAAATTAAAATATTTGGAGAATTATTTTGATTAAATTAATATTATTTATTTAATTATCCTATGAAAATTGTCCTGTGGTTATTTTTTCAAAATTTTCCGAGACATTAAAATTTTTGGGATAAAATTAAATATTGTATAAATATACATTATACATTATGAGATTATAATGTCCCAAATGTGATGTAATTTTTTTTGATAATTTGTTTGCAGGAAAAAAAATAGTTCCACTTTTAAATAGTTGTTCTGAATTCATTTCATCAATTTTATAAATCCTTAATAAATCCAACAAAAGCTACATTATATTTTATGATATTAAAAAGAAACAATTATAAACACGACTCACTTGCACATCCTATAGGGAAATTTGTTAACATTTTCAGTTCATGGAAATATAAATAATTATATATACTATTATTTGGAAGAAATAATGGAATATACCATGGGATAGATTGTGGGTTTTCGTAATTTATCAAAAAGAGTACCAAACCAATGTTTGGAAATTAATAAATAAATATCTTTTATTTATCTATATTAACACACTCTACCTCCTATTAATAATCAATAAAAACTATCATAAATTTAATTTATTCTACTTTTTCCTCTCTAAATCCCTCCCAAGGTTCCACCAAGATAGTACGAATATCATACCTATCTTTTATGAAAACTCAATAATGTTAAGGGATTCTCTCCTTTTTCTATTTTTCCATGCACTATATTTATATCATGAATTTGGATTTCCAATTATTCACGTTGTTATATGTTTTTAAGAAATCCCAATTATTAATTTTTTTTTTTCATATGTAATGAATACACCTTTTCCTCACATTCACCCCTTCTATAAATCCTTATGTACACCTATTATACTTCTAAAATTATCATTATATTTTCCTTGATAAACATTTCTAAAATGAATAACCATATCCATTTTCAATCAAGGTAATACCCCATGTTTATATATCCTTCATTTATTGAATATTTTCGTTCATATGACCAATAATCCTTATTCATGGGGACAAATTTGATTAAATACTTTCATTTTTTGAATTATCTAAATGGAACACACATGTTTGTACTTGATATTAATGTAATGGGTGCTCTTTGAATTATATATCCCTTTAATGAAATGGGTATGTTTTTTATCTCATGATATTATTTTCATGGTGCATAAGAGTTTATCATAAGAACACTATGTTATGTTATTTTTCATGTTATCCTTGACTTATGTTTTTTGACGCATTTTTATGTGTTTTATACATCCCTATGATTCCATTATGTTTTCATGTTATATCCTTCCTCATGGTTCAAGATTATAATTATCACCCCTCTAATGACACCAGTATATGCCTCTTCCATCACATATACTTCACTTAATTATTAGTTGTTTTGTTTATTCCCTTACATGGCATTATAGATCACCCCTTTTGTATGTACATGATCAGTTTATCTAGTGCAATTTGAGATGATCCAAGGAATATAAATGCATGTTGGAGTGTTTATTTTTTAAAATGATGTACCCATATTTCATGTTAATGTTCTACATATATTATTAAAAAAATATTAGGCCACATAATATACGAGGGATTTATTAAGCATATCTTTACATAAAAAATAATATAAGGTGTAACAACATATGTATTGTCATACCAACACTAATAAAGATACAAAATTATTATATAGAGGTTTTAAAAGGGTAAAAATTTAAAAACTAGAGTTTTTTTTATAGAAACTAGGATTTTCCATTTATTATTTGTGGATATTGGATGTATTGTTTTTGTGACCAGGGACTGAGATGATGTGTGATTCCATGGTGTTTTCGATGCTTTTGTTGGGGAGCATGCCTCTTTCTGCTTGAGTGTGACATGTGTGGCTTTGTTACCCCTCATTCTCGCATTCGAAAGGCGGGTGACATCTATTCCATATTCAAGGATGTTTTTCTCCTTGATCAAAACAGGATGATGGGATGTCGGTTCTTCCTTCTGTGGATTCCTACATAGAACTCGTTACCTAGTCCAGGTCTCCTTCATAGATTTAATAGGTTTATCATGAAACTCGTCCTGGTGATATATCTTCATGGAAAATAGTTAATTATGGTGCTTCTATTAGGACATTCCAAGGGGTTCGGTCAGGGTAGCAACCTTCGGTTTGGGGAGTAGTCATGTTGGGGCATCCCTGGCATGTCTGGATGCTGCGGAATTGGCGTGTCTGTCTTCAGTCCCTTATTATAGGGATTATCGAGGGCACGGAATCCCGAGGCATCCCATATCGAACGCGGGGAATCAGATTCCATGGGAATGTATCTGATGTTTTCCTCAGCTTCCCACGTTTAACACAGGGTGTGCCACAAGTTCAACGTCTAACAGAGACATATCGGCTGATCAGAACACTAACTAGAGTGGATCAGACGGAAGAACCCATGGGAGGGAACACTGATATTGGGGTTATCACATGGTTAGCCTCTAGAATTCTATTAGACGGAATGGGGGATGGAATGGCATTATCCCACTAGGATGTGGTGGCCCATGTAAGGATCAGGATGGATAATGGAGCGGTTGATGGGGATGGTAATTTGGATGAGACCGTCATGAAGATAGAAGTATTGTTGGTCTTCATCCTCGAAGAGAATTCCTATGTATCCCCATAGAAGGGAATCAAATTCAATGTAGTTCATATGAGGATGGATTACCATCGAATGAGGTTGACAACGCCTTTCCACTGAACGAGGTTGTAGCGGCTTATCACTGGAAAAGGATGTCAACGGCTTACCGTTGAATTGGGTCACAATGGCTTACCGCTGGATGGGGTCAACCCGACGTGAAGGATGTTGAAATGACCGAATTATGGACTTGAAACTCATGGAGGCTTCCTATGTACCACTCCATGACATGGATCAAATTCGACGTAGTTGGGGAGGAGGCGTGTCGACGAACTGATGTGAAGATGGATCAGGGGTCTGATGGGTGTTGGGATTGAACCTAAGGGAGGCTTCCTACATACCATATCTTGACATGGATCAATGTCATCTTAGTTTGGGGGTTGGCATTGGGAATACACTCTAGACTTCCCAGGGTGATGGTGAACTGACGAGAATGGTGTCAGAATGACCAGGTGGTGGTGGGCTTGAACCTCGTGAAGGCTTACTACGTACCTTGCTTTGACATGGATCAATGTCCCCATAGGTTGGGTGGTGGCATGGGGATTACACTCTAGGCTACCCAGGGTCTTGGTGAACAGACGTGAATGGGGTCGGAATGACCGAGTCGTGGTGTACTTGAACCTCGTGGAGGCTTCCTATGTACCATGTCATGACATGGATCAAAGTCCCTATAGTTCAGGTGGCGTAGGCGAACCGACGTGAAGGGGGTCAGAGTGACCAATGGGGGGTGGGCTAGAACCACCTAGAGGCTTCCTATGTACCATGACTTGACATGGATCAAATTCTATGTAGTTTATGTGGTGAGGAATACAGTTTAATGTCATGCAGGATGGGGGTGTTTTCATGGTCAATGCTCACTCTATGCCCACATGAGTCATTCTTAGTGTGAGAAACAAGAGGCAGCAAAGGCCTGACGACCACGTCGTGAAAGGTGAATCTGTGGGAAGTGAAGAGGGGATTACGTGCGGGGCATCCCAGAGAGGAAACATGGGCTTATGAATGATTATAATCCAGGGAATTTGGGGCTTACTCCAGGATGGAGGCCCGATTGAAAAACAGCACAGCGGTAGAGGGATTTGGGACTAACGAAAGGAGGAGCTCTATTCCATATCACACCCTCTGCTGGCCTTGGGGACCGAAGATCAAAGGAGTAGCAGGGATGCTACCTCCTGTAAGGAAGACTAGGGGCTTACACCAAGGTGGTTTCTCTTACAAGAGAAAAAACACCACTCCCATAAGGAGGATATCATCCCCTATAGAGACTAGGTGGTGTGGATAATTTCCAAGGTGGGGTCACCCATTGTGCGAGGCATTGGGCGAGGTCATATATTAATGTCTTGTGCTGAGGGCGATGTTGCTTGGAAGTTTAAGGTCCTGCAGCTCGGATGAGGTGGGTGTAATCTGCACCCCTAGGACATACATAACTGGTACCATCTTCTCCTTGTGGGGGGGGGGGAAGAATCCGAAAAAACGTAGCAAGGTGGTGTCGAGGAGCGAACCATCGAGGGGTCCACGTTAGTGTGTCTATGAGAAGAAAAAATATCCATTAGCATGACTATGCGAAGAAGCATTAGTAAAAGCAAGGAAACGTGCGGTATCATCCAGGGGACTTTGAATCCACATCGTGTAAAACTGTATAGTCACATAGAAAAAGGAATTTCCATGTAGAGGGGTCCATAGGCAGGGGCCTTGTGACGCTCTGTAGCTCCGTGTGGCCGACGTCACTTATGAAGGGGTGTGCTTTTCAATGTGGTGTGCCTTATCCATAGCATGGGGAAGAGGTGCATATGGGAGGTGCTTCATGAAGTGGATGGGAATTCGCATAGTGTAGCCTCGTGGAGAAAAGGTTCCTTGCGAAGTAAGGTTTCAGGAAGCAATGTGCTTCACGAAGTACAGTGAGCCTACCGTAGTATCTAGACCATGTGTACATGAAGGGTGCTTAGGAAATCATAAATGCTCTGCGATGACCTGGGTCCCCTGGGGGATCCCCTTCCTTTGCAAAAACCCTTAGTCTCCGTGAAAGGCAAACCTCTCGGAAGAGGGGATCAAAATGAGAAAAAGGGGAGGAACTTCGCGGAGTAGAATTACCTCACACAGCACATGGTTCGCAGAGAAGAATAATACATTGTGAATCGAAAGCTGGAAAGCCGAATGTTCTTATTATCCATTTGTTGGGATCAGGGGAGAATGGTATTTATAGGCGAAAGGCACCATGGAGCAGAGCTCACTCAGCCCGAATAGGGACATGGTCTCTTCGCGAGGGGAACATGAATGTCAACTACAGTCACGGAGAATCCCGCCTCTTTGCTTCGCGGCCGGCTCATGAACGTCAATAGCAGTCTCGGAGCGTCCCGCCTCCTTGCTTTGCGGAGGGCTACTGAACATCAACCACAATCGTAGAGCATCCCACCTTCTTGTTTCACGGCGGCCGCATGGCTGGGGGTAGTCCACGATGGTTCTTCACGAGGCAGTTCTTTGGGACCTTTTTGGGGCATCTGTTTTGTCCTGAATTTTGGCGCTAACAAATGCCCCCTCTCAGACTTGGTTCTGTGGAGAGGTCAATGGTTGAAGTCTTAGGGAAATGGCCAAAATCCTCAACCGTTTGCAATGTAGACTCATAAAGAAGGCTCGTGAGGTGGATAAGGGAGGCGCAGGCTGAGCGCGCCGTGAAGCTCCACGTGAACTCGATGCACTGCGAAGCTCCGAAGGTCATCGCCTATAAATTGGCAGTGTGCCCTCTCTTTTTTCTTCTTAATTATCTGATATTTTGTATTCTTGTGCTATATATTTGTAAAGATCTTCGTGCTCCATGAGTGTTCTCTGTGAATCGAGTCTTCACGGTGCAAAACGAGTCCTCGACTCCATGTTTGCGCTCAGTGATCTGGCTTTGAATGCCTAGGCTGCGCTCTGTGAACAGTCTTCGTGAGCGGACTTTGTGAACGCGCTTTGTGAATGATTTTTATGAAGCAGCCAAGGAAATGTCCAAGTTTCAGAACCGAATGGCCCACTAAGAAGCTGCCTAGGGGGTCCTTGTGGATGCCACCCAGAGGGATGAAATGGTGAATAGTCTTGGGCTAGGAGAGTTAGTTTGGAGCCTCTCAGACCCTAGTTTGTTGTTGGAGCTGCTGTCAGAGAGACAGAAGAATAACCCGCTGTGTAGGAGGATACAGTTGTTTGGATTAGGTCTGAGGGATGACGTCTTCATCGCTGAAGTAAGTAGGTACGAGCCATCATACAGGTTCCGGAGCATGTCGTGTCCACACCGATGGTTCATGGCATACGATGGTCATGCCTAGGAAGATTTCAAGCCTTTCATTTCCGACTTCTTATACAATCATATGAACAATGTCAATGGGACGGTATTTAATCCAGTGACCTCCCCTACTCTGTACCGAACCATCCTCAACGCGACTCTGGGGAACTCGAAGAAGGGGTGGTCTTAGGAATTGGTCCTACGCTAGGGCAGAAACTTTACAGACGATTTGGCCTGGGACTACTTGGTAGGTGCCTCATGTGAGAGGAGTTCTAAGGGAAGCTGATATGAATGGTCCTGTATGAGGCAGCCTGGGTTTCCAAGTTTCACATCTACCAGCTTAAGAAACTAATGCTGGAGATGTTCAGCCGAACGTCACCGAGGACCAATACCTTCCACCAGCATCACGAGGAGTGTTGCATCAGCCTGTGGGACGTGCATCAGATCTTGGGGGTCCCGATACTGGGGGAGATGTATGAAAAATTCCTCTTTGATATTGGTTCATTGGAGGATCTGGAGCAGATGCCACGTCTAGTGGTGGAATTGATGGATCTCGTGCCCAGGGAGGACAAGGAGGTTGTGAGGGATGTCCACTTCAGGTAGTGGTTCATGCAGTTCCTAAATTTCTCGGAAAACAGTCATTTCCTGATGAGGCCTCGAACATTCCAAAAAAGGGCTCAGTGTAAGGAAAACTCTTACTAGAAGCTATTGGAGAATGGCTAGTGGAAGACTTGGGGGTTTAGTGTTAGCACTAATCAATACCCAATAGTCAGGCTGGCAGTATTCAGTGTATCTCTCATATGCATTTGGATTCTGCCAGTGAGAGATACAAACATGGGAGTGCGGCCAAGGACTTTCATCATGGAGTCCACATTGGTGATAGGAGTGCGGGTAAAACTAGGGAACCTAATGCTCACCAAGTTCTACAAAATGTTGTGGCACATCAGCGAGGGGAAAAAGCCACATAGTTCATGCGAACCGTTCCATCTCTTGTAGGGGTGGATGGAGGCACACATCAGGGGGATCTATGAGTATCTGAACCCCATCTCTCCTCTAGGGTTGAATTTCCATCCCTCAATCTTGAATGCCAAAGGGAGATTTCTAACCAATCCAACCACACCATGGATTCTGAATTAGGTGTGGAGGGTGGAGTAATTCAATTTACACCCATTTCTATTGCTGATATGGGAATTCACTGATGACGGTCAGGGGACATAAGATAATTGGGCCAATCACCTGGCATTTTGAGATGGAGTCTTGGTGGCTAGGGTGGACCGAGAGTATCTCTTCGAAAAATACACCCCACACCGGTTTGCAAGGAAATTCGGGTTCCTGTAGTGGCTGAACCCGCAGGTCTACCTGGGTGTGCGCTACAAGGAGAACCCATGTGTGATGAGTTATATGGGGATCATGTTCACACGGTAAGATGGTAAGATGTTGAATTCATTTCCTCTACTAACCTCCATCCATGGGCTAGTAAAAAAATATTCCCAGAGCAAGGAGGCAGCCTATCCAGCGGAAATGCCGAAGAAGCCAACCATCCTCATTAGTGAGGGTTAGCTTCCCTGATCTCAAGTCTGAGGCTAGAAGGTGGAAAGGGAATCCCACATCAGCGGGGTTGTTGTAGCGGCGACGCCCGCACTAGTTTATGGGGGAGCAGTGGTAGTGGATCAAGCAGCGGCAGTGGAGCTGGTGGTCCTAGGAGAACAGAGTCATCCAGAGGGGCGGTCACCCTGGGGATTCCACAGGATTTCTACTCAAGCCCTGAGGAAATGGTTGTTCCATATTGACATGCCATATACTTCTATTTTCCCAGAGGCCTGGGAAATCTGGGAAGTCAACTGGATATTCATCGGACCATCCGAGTTATGGGAGCACTTTAACCACCTCGGGATGGACTTTTCGGGGATTGGCCCTATTAGAGCTTATTTTGTAGTATCCCAGGCAGAGGCAGAGTAATACATAACCTATCTGGAAGACTTTATCTACTTCCTCGGTGATATGCACCCAATGACCGACCAAGTCAGGGTGTCACTGCGTCATATGGTCCCTCCGAAACTGTCAGCTGGTGACCTGAGGGAGCGCTTCCCTCGGATGGATGAATTGGATGAGTCATCCCGGGGAGACGAGACAGGTAAAGGGAGTCCATCAAAGGAAGGTGAGGTTGGCGATTAGTCCTTGGATCATGAAGATTTCGCGGAGGCCCATGATGTAAAATCCCAAGTTTTTTCTTCAGAGTATTCCCTAAGGTTACTCTGGATTCCTTACCAGCATTTGCACTGTGTAGGAGGACCTTGTGCATAGACCTCCTTCCTGCCCCTCAGTGTGTGCTGATGCGTGACATTTGGGATCCGCACCTGTGGCTGCATCAAATTCCATGTTTGGTGGGGCTATGACACTTGAGGCAGCTCCCCTAGAGTCTCCAGACCTGCCAATCATATATGGGGGGCTGCGTCTCGGGGTTCTGATGACATTATCCCAAGAGAGAGACCAAGGATTTGACCTTTGTAAGTCTTCTCTACTGAATTTACGACTTCCATCCCCTGACTGCATTAACTGAAAATCACGTCCCCTTTTTGGCGTGTAGAGTCCGTCAATTGGCCTGAGCCGCTGTAACGATGATGTTCGAGACTTCTGGTAGCGCCATTCCAAGAGGCATGCTAATGGTCGTGGAGGTGTATGTTAGTCCAGAATGAACTATGGCACTGCCGATCGCTGGAGAGAATGCCAGTTGGACCACACCTGAGATTACCATGGTGGGATATGATGAAGATGATAAAGCAGACAGTCCAGGCCCCTTCATGAGTGATCCAACTCTAGATGTGGACCCAGAGGAGGAGTTCCTGGGGGAACTCCCTACATACGAGCCTTCCAATCACGCTGACTAGAACAATATGGCCTCTGACTAGGAGGACAAAAAAATAGTCTGCTGCCGATTGTGGAAGTTGATCATGTGCTACATCAAAAACTCCTCCTAGGATTTATGTTTGGATTATATGGATAGACTTCACTTACGGCTATGGGAGATGTGTACTGGGGGAGTGGATTCCTAGTGCCATCACATGCTCATCCGAGATCTTATGGTAGAAAAGATTCGGGAGTATGATCGTGGCCTCAGTGTAGGCTAGCAGTGGAGGAACGCGATGAACATCAGGAGGCTCCATTAGACTGGAAATGAGTTTGAACAGTTGTAGGCCCGGGAATATGAGAATTATGCTTCTATCGATGCGCTATCAGAGCTCGTCTCGTGGCTGAAAGCCCAGTTGGTGGAGGCCGAGGAGGGAATGAAGCGAGCCTCTGATGATATGGCCATTATTCAGGAAGGTTTGGAGAGGGCTCGGGTCACGACCAGTGAACATCACCCTCTCGCTATCAAGGAGGAGTGGGAGGTAAAAATGCCAGCAACTTCTAGATGCCACCATCCAGAGGGTGGCGGAGCTGCAACATTAATTTGACGAGGTCAGTCCGTCCATGGGGGGAGTTGACCCCCAAGTACTGTAATGATTTCAATCCCTTAAAGGTACTTTCATGGTTTGATTGTTTGAATATTGTATCATGCATGAGTTCCATTGTTTATATTGGTTTATTTCATCCTTATGATGTTCACGGAGCATCCAGCTATCATTCCCTAAGCTGACATGGGTGGGGACCGATGTGAGAAACAAGGGACGACAACCTTATCAGTCCATAAAAACATACGAGTGCAAACAAAGCTTCAGGCATATCAGGTTTGGACAACCGGTCTGGATTTTCAGGAGGAAATGGGAGAGAACTGACTGGAAAATATAGCTCCCAGAACAGCTGAATTACCATCATCCTAATGTTCTCTTGTTCACAAAAGGGGTAACGACAGGGGTTCTGAAATCGATCTTAATAGATCGGAATGCGAGATGTGAATCACAATACATAGGATTCTGAACATTTTGGGGTGGCATGACAATAAAGAATAAATGTTTACCGCATTCGAAACAAATCATTCTTATTTCATTATCCTAGAGTGGAGGTAAAAAATGAGGGACGACCATTACCAATGTTTGAATCATGGGACTGGACTCCAAATGCCATCTGTTAGTCTTTCGGAACATTGGCCTCGGACAAGAGGTGGGCCATAGGCCGAGAATCTATTCTGTTAGGGGGTTCCACCAGACTTGAAAGAGGATGAGGGTCCGAATAAGGGGCACGGAAATTGTGGAATGTGGAGTGAGGGTTGTTGTAATGGAATGATACACTTTAGAAATTATGCCACTATGGTGGAAGAACACTAGATGGACGCATCGTTTTGATCATGGATCATTCCTTATTTCCGAGAGGGCCACTCTGGTGAAGGGGGCTGTCACATCCCAATGTCATCGTGGGGTATCCCGAACTTGTTCAAGGCAAAGTTGTAGTTGCATGGTGTCCAACAAGGGGTCATCCTAGGGGACGGAAATGAGGAGGAATAAGACATATTATTCCTGGGGATGGACCCTATGTGAAATAACGGGGTGTCACAACATATCCCCTGAGGATCGGAATCATGCCATACGTAGTTCAATAAGCACAGTTTAACATCATGCGGGTTGATGAGAAGCATGGTTGCGTTGGTACACATCCTACCAAAACTACTAAGCCCATGTGAGTAATGCTCGATGAAGGAAACAAGAAGTAATGGGGAACTTCCGGACATAGGAAGGAACATGTTAGGGCAAAGGTACGCTCGGTTAATTCCAACCCAATGATGCTAACCGATCCATGTAGTGCACTTAGACGTGCAAAGAGTTAACTCTGAGTATGTCACAATTCTAATTGAACATGAGGAAGTTGAAATGTTTCAATCATGATGCTCGAAATATGGATCACACTGATGGTGGTGTGATAATGGAGGATAACTATTGAATATGGTGGAAATGGAGAATCCACATTGCATTATCCTGGAATGGGGACAGACAAATGAGGGTCGACCTTTGACCATGTTCGAAACACGGGACCTGTTGCAAATGTCGTTTGATATCCTTAGGGGTGTTGGACCAGGACATTAAGTGAGCCGATTCATTATGGGACCAGGCCATTAGGGGGTCCCTTTTGATGTGGAATAGGATGAGGATCGAAATAGCGAGCTCATGAAGCTTGGGCATGAAACGAGGGGAATGTCCCGATGAATATTCCCCATTTCAGTCTCTTTGTCAAATGAATCTAAATATGAAAATGAGACATATTAGATTGAGGGAGTCGAATCTCTTCCCATAGGGAGATCAATGTTTAGGGTCATAGAACTCAGGCCATGGATGGTTGGAAACACGAGAGACACATGGTGGGGTAATTACAAAAACACAACGTGAGTGGGAGCCTGGGGCTTCGACCACCACGTGTTCCTTAGAGAGGATTTAGGTCGGGGGACCGAAAATGAGAGTTATGTTGGTCTCGGGGAAAAGTGCACAGGCGTTCCTACATACCCCATGAGGATGGGGATCAAGCTGCACATAGTTCTTGAAGTGGCACGGTGAGGTACCAGTGCCAGGGAAAAAAGGGGCGTAAGGGCGTGTCCCTCGCATAAAAATAAGCGTTATTTGATAAATCTTGTTTTTCATTTAAGGTGAGTGGTTTTTTGTGAAGCTATAGGCCTAGGGTAGCATACCCTAGAATTACCACAATAATCATGCTATAGCTGGCATTGAAAAATGGTATGGTGTTTTCCCAAAACCAAGCATGGTGTCCTCTTGAATGAGAACATCACGATGTAGTGATGATTTTTCACCCTGTGGCCAGGACAATAATATCACAGTTTAGGGTCATGTGAGAGGACTAGGCATCATAGTTTAATGTCATATGGCTTGGACATTAAAGAGTGTTTACGACATGGTACAATGTACCTGAAGTGAATGAGGACATAATCCTACACTATACTATACACAATTACTAGAAAGGAGCCTCAGGACAAGGGGCCTACATAGAGGTTAGAGGGTATGGGCAGGAGAAACTAGCTCCCAACTAAGATGGACCCGAAAACAAGACGTTCGGGTGGTCTTATGTATCCCATAAGGATGGAAATCAAGCCACACGTATTTCTTGATGAGATCTTAGTGTATGTTCTTAGAGGTTGGAACATGGAGGAGCAAAAACCCTCCAAGTAAGTCCAGACCTCAACCCAATCCCTAAGCCCACATGAGTTAAACTCAGTGCGGGAAACAATGGATGAAGATGTCTATTATAATACCTGGAACACACACCAATGGGAAATTGGTTCGGATCCTCGAGTGACGCCCCTATCGCAGCTTTGGTACCCTTAACGCGCGGATGCGCACTGAGGAATAGTACCAAGAGTTTCAATGTTCTGTATGGTCATGATGTGGTGGAGAAGGATGCGAATCATGTTACCGATATTTTGTGCTGATAGGGGTTGGCGTGGCGATGGAGGATTAATGTTGACTGTGTTCAAAACATAGTATCCGTATCACATTAGCATAAAATGGGAATTACAAATGAGCATCGACTGCTAACCATATTCTCAATGTGGGATTTGTATCAGCTTGTTGCCTACGACCATCGAGGATGTTGTCCTGTAATGGTAGGAGGTCCCTTAGGCCTAGTATCCACACCATTTAGGGGCTCTTTTGGGTACGAAAGGTGATGGAACCCCCAATGAAGGGGAACACAAAGCCTGAAAAGTGGGTGGAAACATGTCCGAGCAGAGTCTGATATTCTAGGTACTAAACCAGAGAACCCTTAGGCACATAGATGAACTGCTAAAGAGGGTCGACGAGGGTGCTCAAGAGGGATAGGTACATGGCATGGTTATTACAAGCCCAACTTGAATGAGGACCTAATCCCATTACACTCCATATACTCCCTTCCTTAGGTAAGGGTAGGCCAAGGTGACAAGGTAAAATGGAGATTTTCCGGGAGATGGGAATGGACCCGAAGTCTAGACATTCGGATGGTCCTATGTATCGCATACGGATGGGAATCAACCCACACGTAGTTCTTAAAATCCCACGAGGGGTAATATACCTCAAAAAAGGGAGGTGTATGGAACGTCTAATAACCCGACGTGAATGAGGACATAATCCTGCACCACACTGTACACTCCGGGTAAGAACATGGGTCCGGGACCAAGAAGACCCAGAGGCCTAAGGCTGGGCCTCAGTCAGGAAGGCCTGACCAGTTTTCAGTTTAATGCCTTGCAGTGAGAACGAGGGTCGGGGGCCCGTGAAGTCCAAGGCACCTGAGGATGCGCCTCAGTCAGGAAGGCCAGACCAGTATTCAGTTTTACGTCTTGCAATGAGGACGAGGGTTGGGGCCCGAGAATGCCAAGGGGCATGATGTTGGACATCAGTCAAGAAGGCCCGACTAGTTTGTAGTCTAACGTCTTTCAGTGAGGACGTGGGGGAGGATAAGGTGTCTCATCCAGGGATGTTTACGGCACGGTAAGCAACCCATTGTGAATGAGGACATAATCCTATACCACGCCGTACAATCCCAGAAGAGAGAACCCGCGACAGGGCCCTGAAAAGGCCAAGGGGCCTAATTCTGGGCCTTCTATGGGAAGCCCATATGCCCAATATAATGGTTACAACCTCATCACAACTCCAAAGCCCACGTGAGCGGTTCATGGTGTGGGAAACAAGGAGATGGTCTCAGCTCTCCCCGTCAAACATGGCCTAATAGTTGGCATCTCCCTGAGGGAGTTTGTCACTTGGAGATACAACGGGGCAGAATAAACCACTACACTCGAAGTTTGGAACATCTTGGGGTGGTCCTAATGATCCAGGACAACTGTTGACCATGATCGAAACACAGCGTCCCTATAGTGACCTGAAATGTGAGAAATAAATGAGCATCGTCTGCTAACCATATTCGAAAAGTAGGACTTGTATCTTCTTGTTACTCTACAACCTTGAGGGTGATGGCCCGATGTGGTAAGAGAGCCTTTAGTCCTATCATCCATACCAATCAGGGGCCCTTCGGGGCTTGTAAGGTGATGGAGTCCCAATCAACGGAGTGGGATAATCATAGCTATACCCTTCTCTAAAAGAGGATAACGTCTCTAGGGAGAGCGATGTATGGCCGGATCAAGGTTAGCTCGATGTGTATTGGGGAAAAAGTCAACAGACCAACATATTTCTTGACCCAGGGGGAAGATTTTGGTTTTTGAGCTGCGCCAATAGATGAAATGTTCGGGCGTTCCTACGTATCCCAAGAGGATGTAAATCAAGCCATACATAGTTCATTAAGGCCATGCAATTTAACGTCATGTTGTGAAGACGTGGGAGGATAGAAGAACATGAGTGTAAACATGGTGCGGCCATTACAATCCATGCATGAGTGGGGCTATGGAAGCCTTCACCATATCGTGCAAGGATCCTCCATGAGAACTATACCCAGCGGGGATAGTCAAAGAGAAGATCTCGGGGCTAGGCTCAAGATCTGGCGTCTGAGCGTTCCTACATATCCCATGAGGATGGAAATCAAGCCACACATAGTTCTCAAAATACTGTTTAACTTTATGCAGGACGATGTGCAGTTTAATGTCATGCAGGACTGAACAGTTTAAGGTCATGCACGACGGGCGTGCAATTTAGGGTCATGTGGAACCATCCAGTTTATGGTCGTGCAGGACCATTAGGCTCAGGAAAATTATTGCTTGATGAATTTGGAATTGGTGGGAGGAGTTATAAGCTCACCATACAGGGTTACCAGCGAGTATTCTCTATTGGGGTAAAACCTATAGACAATGTAAGGTTCATTCCATTTGGGTTCCAACTTGGGTGTTTTTATGCAGGGGATCAATAGCGCTCGGATGGCCAATACCAGGTCTCTAGGCAGAAAAGAGTGGAGGTGAACCTTATTATTGAAGACTCTAGACATCTTATTCTGATGCCTTTCCATATTGTGTAGGGTATGAAGCCTATTCTCATCATGTTCTTCCAATTCAGTTAGATGGATTTCAGCCACCTTATCTGGCACCTTCTAGTCGTAGATCGTGGTGCGTAACGAAGGAAGTTGGATGTCGATGGGCATGATGGCCTGAGCCCTGTATACCAGGGAATATGGGGTCACCTACGTGGAATTAGGAGTCATCATCTGATAAACCCAGAGGGCGTTGGTGTGCTTGTTCGGCAAACTCTTCTTGCTTTAGCCAACCATTTTTTGAAAAATGGTAGAGAGGGATTTTTTGAATGCCTTGATCTATCCATTTGCCTACACATGATAGTAGGTGGTACGGTTCGAACAGATATTCTAGTTGGGGTACAATTTCATCAACTCGGCTGCTCTAAAGTTGGTTCTGTTATTAGTGTGGATAATGTGAGGGACTTTGAAATGGTAGATTATGTTGGAGTTCACGAAGTCAATGATGGAATGGGCCTAGACCTCCTTTAGCGAAACTGCTTCTACCCACTTATAAAATAAATCCATAGAGGTCAGGATGAACATGCACTGGTGTGCTGTCACCGGTGGGTATGGTTCCATGACATCGAGTCCCCACACTGCAAATGGCCAAGATTACTTTGTGGAGTGGAGAGGTTCTGGTAGCTGATACAGGAAGTTATCATGAACGTGGGACATATGAAATCTCTTGGAGAACATGATACAATAATGGATCATAGAATTCCATAAGTACCCCAGTCTCTGGGTCTAATGGGATAGCTTTGGACCAGCTTGATAGGAACCATAGGAACCGGCCTGAACCACCTGCATGACCTGAGAAATCTCAACCCCTTGGATGCAATGGAAGATAACACCATCGAACAATCATTTGTAGAGGATTTACTCAAGACTGGGACCACTATGGAGGTTAAACTATAGAACAGAGCATCAGGTTCACTCACGCTCGACCCTATTAGCCGTGAGGAAACCATTTTGGAGATACTCAACAAAAGGGTCTCTCTAGTCAAGAGTTTCTTCAACCACTAAATCGGAAGATCCTAGTGGTCCTGAAGTGTAGGATCTGGCGGTAATATGGCTTACTCACAAGATGTCATCATCCTCTTGGGTGATGGATGAAATTTTTCTCCAGTGTGCCACGTTTATAGTCATATCATCTTAATCGAGGTCTTCAAGTGATGCAGCTAAGCATGCCAAAGCGTCTGCTCGACCATTCTGTGATTGGGGGACATGGTCATCCTCCAGCCGAGAATGGAACTAGGCCATTAGCTAGATGGTGTGCTCCAATAATGGTACATGCTTTAACTTTCATAAAACGTAACCACCTTTGACTTTCTTGATGAATAGCTCGGAAACCCCTTTCACATGAAAATTGGGCATGTCGATCTCAAGGGCCAGCTCGAGGCCAGTGATAAGAGCCTGATAATCTACCTCGTTGTTGGTGCAAAATTTTGACAATAGGAATGAGTATGGTAGATCAGATTGTGCTAGAGTAATTACGAAAATACCTAGGCCCACTCTGTTTATTCATGGATCATTGAGCCTCTTACCGGTGGGGCTCCAGGAGGCACTATTGAAGTGCATCTGCCAACATGGGATGACCTGATCTATCGAGAGGATTTCCTCATTGGGAAAATCCAAGTCCAAGAACTGGTCTACGAAGGTTGGATGGGCAGCTAGAAATTTTTCCAATGCGTATCCCCTGATATTCATATAGGGCATGAACCCAATTTTGAACTACTGGAGGATTACCGCCCATAGTGCTAGACGGTCGGTCAACATGGGGCGGTTCAGAATGTACTTCAGCCTGACTACCGGAGAGACCAGTCGTACAACATGGTTTTTTAGTTAATGATGCAACTTATGTATAGAAAATATTAGCATGAGGAATCTCTTCTCGATGTGGGATTATCTAGTATCTGTATCGAGGATCACGCATCTAAGGTAGTAGAGATTGTTTGTTGTCCCCTCATTGTTCTTCTAGGAGAGAAGGGCGCCAAGAGATCGTTCCTAGGAAGTCACGTAGAAGATTAGCGTCTTCCTGAAGAAGGTTGGCATCAATACCAGATGCTGGACCAGATATTGTTTGATTTCCTCGAATGCAGTCTAGCACTCTTCATCCTATTCTTAGGCAGAACCTTTCATCAATAGTTCAGAAAAGGGCTTACACTTTCCAATGAGAATCGCAATGAATCATCGTATGTAGGTTGACTGACCTTGAAATTCTCAAAGCTTCTGAATATTACAATGGGAGTCATATTGTTGATTTCCTTGATCTTTTATGGGTCGATATCGATACATTGATACCAGAAAAAAAAAGACAAGAAAATTCTCAGAAGTGACCCCATAGGCACACTTCAACAGGTTAATTTTCAAGTGGCGAGAGCAGAGGAAGCAGAACACTTTCTCAAGGTCCTTGATATTTTCCTGGAGCTGGAGAGATTTGACCACTAGATTTTCCACATTAAATTCCACCAATTTCCCGATGATTGTATTAAATATGCGATGCATGGCCGGCTGATAGGAGTCACTCGCATTCTTCGGGCCGAAAGGTATAACCTGGTTACAAAAATTACCTTGGGGGTGCACTGAAAGCTTTGGACTCTTCCTCCTTGGGGGCCATCTGGATCTCATTATATCTAGAGTAACCATCCATTAAGGAGAGTTCTTGGAACATGGCCATAGCATCGATCCACAATTCTGTCATAGGAAGGGGAAATTCATCCTTCGTACAGTGACAGTTGAGATCCTAGAAGTCGATACAGACTCTGATCTGCATGTTCCTCTTCCTGACTGGCATGATATTGGCTTACCACATGGGGTACTCTAACTCGTTGACGAAGTTGGCACTAATGATCTTGTCATCTTCAGCCTCGACCAAGGAACCATGAGAAGGTTGCATTATTCTGGTAGGCTGCTTGAACCCACGATGGTTTGTCGGGAGACCGAGGCGATGGATGGAAACCTGAGGATCTAGTCCATGCATCTCATCATATCTCCAGGAGAACACATCACGCTTCATTTTAAGGTAGTCCACGTTCCTCTTCCATTCCTCGAGGGAGATGGTGGAACTGATCAATGTGGATCTCGGATCTTCCTCACTACCAAGGTTGACATGTACCAGTTCATCAACCGTGGAAGAGACACCTTCTTCAAAGGTGGGGGGAGCATCCACCAAATCCTTTTTTCTTGTGGAGGAGGGATTCCCAGTCGGTGAGGCTTCCCCTTGGTTGTAAGAACATTAAGGGAGGCTGGTACCAACCTGGATAGCAGTGGACAGTGCATCAAGAGATTCATGAGCATCTGAGACCATCGCGATGAAGGAATTCGATTCAATCCCATCTGGCCTTTGGCCCAAGGGTCCACGCTTGATGATATCAATGAAATTGTGGTGTGTCGGCTTAAGACGGTTAATTCTGGCCTGGTGAAACAGACACGTATGACATACTGTCGTTTCCATGGGGCGGACATCCCAGTATCGTATGGGGGCAGAAGTTCTGGGATCATCTTAGCCTGGTTTGTGTAGGAGTACGAGGTGATTTTCTGCTATCGCATGGACTTGGGAATATGCCTTCCTCTTGTAACAGATATAAGAGAAGAATTTCCCCATGTAGGGGGTCTTAACCTCAAATAGATGGATTGTAAAGACGTAGGCGTCATCCAGACCTTCCCAGTGGTCACTTGTGACCAGGGCGGGCTCAACCTCACTTGCCAAAATCTACTTATCCTTGCTCTTGTAATAGTGGGTGTCCAGATAATGAGATTCACAAGAGGCGTAGGGAGATGTATCACCTTGGAGTACACCTACTCGACCATTAAGAGAGTACATGAGGAATTGGTTGTATGACGAGGGGACCACCGCGTGAAGATGGATCCATGGTCTACCCATCAATGTTCTGTACACGTCCTGGGAGACGTCCATAATTTCAGTATTGGAAACTAAGCCACTAAACTGGGTCTTCAAAAGGACCTTACTGACCGGGGTTTTCCCTATCTTATCAAATCCTTAGATCCTTAAATCAGAGGGTGTCAAGTCATCCTCGGATAACTCGATTTTTCACAGTGTCTGCATCAAGATAAGGTTGATCCTAGAGCCGGTATCAAAGAGACAGCGGAAAAACTCCACGCCATTAAATTGGCCGGTGATATACAGAGGGTGGATGTGCCCCTATATAGGGGAGACATCATCTTCTCCTAAGAATGAGATGATGGCCAGGCATTCGACATTCTCAACAGCTTCAGCATGAAAGGCTTCTGCAGCTGCTACCTCCATCTCAAACTGGAGGGGGCACTTTAAAGCCTCTGTGAGGGACTCACATATATCTAATGTCCAGCAGAGGTCTTAAAGGATATAATTCCATTATGGGATGGCGAAAAGGTTCTTGATGACATCGTACTTTCATTCTATGTGTCAACATATGCTTAAAGGAAGCCGCACTATGATTGGAGACATGGAGGGCCCTACCGGCTGGACTGGCGACTGGCTGGGGCCGGGTATATCCCACTGCCCACTAGTCTAAGCCTAAAAAGTAGCTACCAGATGAGGTCCGGATGACTGAGGTCAGTTTGTAGTGGGGCGAAGCTAGACAAGACATGACTGAAGTGGCTCTGCCTGATACAGTAGCCTAAATGGTGGTGGTTGTTTCCCTAATGACTCTGGATGAAGAGGATGCAAGTGCTGAGCTATGCAATGAGCCTACTGTCTGGTCTCGGTGACATGCACAGCTTGGCTAGCGGTGTCGACTGATGTTCCTCGATGACCCATATAGTGGCGTCTTTTACGACATTGGCGTTGTCTTGGGACGTTGGGGAGACTCGCATGGTGATCCCCGTCATCGGGAGTCATATAGGGGTTTACCAACTCGACAGTATTAACTGAAGCATACCCTTGACTGTCACTCGATGAATCAGCTACCACTGGGTGGATTCTGGGGGGAATACCCATCTCAAGGGGCAGGAAGTCACCGAGAGTGCATGATGATGATGGCATTGGCGGGGCACGTTGCTTCTTCTTACTCTACCGATGCTTGTTCTTCTGGGAAGAGGCCGACTGAGATAATGATGTAGAGGTTCTGGTCATAGCTTCTGAGGGCACCGGCTGTTTACCATTTTCCCAAATGATGCCATGGGCATGACAAACTGTCTTGCGAGCCATCCAGTCAACGTACTTTTGGGACCCGTGGTTGGAAACCTGTTTCCACTCACCTTCACTATCGCAACCACTGCCTGAACTTACAAAGATTCCCTCTACATGTGTCGGGGTTGATTCCAGCCTAATTATGTTTTTGTCAACCTGGTCTTGGAGCCACAACATAAACACATAAAACTTATTGAGGGTGTGCCGCAAAATTCAATGATTGGGGTAATAGTTGGGGTGATCGGTGAGATTCACCTCTACCGACATTCTACACTCAGGAAAGCATTTAATCCCCTGCCCTTGGGAGATACGGAAGTAACTAGGGACCTGATTCTTGCAAAACAAGTAATTATGGTTTCTTCTTTCTTGATAGGGAGCCCTTGGAGCCTGGCCCTGATGAGGAGCAGAAGGGGCATGTTGAGGAGGTGGACCCTTATTGTCCCTCCTTGGTGGTGGAAGTGAATTATGCATGAGTTCCTACCAATTATGAGGACACTGTGGAGCTGGAGGATATGCCTGAGGTGGAGGAACTCTGCGAGGCTATGGGGCCAATGATACTGGTAGCAATTCTACCTATTAGGGGGCTTCTATTTTAGCCATCGCGGTGGGCTTGGCCCTGGCGGTTCTGTTTTCCAGGATTACAGGGGCCAGCGGACGGGCCGGATGGCCTATTGCAGGGCTTCTTCGAGACACTGGGTCTTATATGAGAAGTATAAGAACCCTCTGGGATAGTTCTGAGTGATGAGGAAGAGAACCAGTTTCGTATTGACATTCCCTATGCACGTCGTCATTAATTGTTCCTGATTCCGTGGCGTGTCATGGGATTATATGGGCCCCTTCCACCGAGTGATAATGTCTATGACTCACTAAACTATCCTTTGATTTCACTTGAAGAGGTCTATGATACTATTCTTATGGGTGGTAGAGATGAAGAGGTAGATGAACTATTTTTGAAGGTCCTCCCAGCTGATCACAGATCTGATGGGGAGCTGGTTATACCAGACAGTTGTCGGCCCCTCTAGCGTCTGAACAAAAAAGTTGAGCTTGGTGTCCTCCTACTGCGCTGGGGTCCCCAATATGGGAACACACCTTTATTTGAAGTGGGCATGATGCTGCAGCGGGACCCCATCCCATTAAAGGGGGAAATGTTGGATTCCGAAAACCCGAAGGCGCCGACATATCATCTACCCATGCTGGGCATGGCTTTCCATCTTGAGGGATTTCCACCTCTGACGTTTCCAATGCATTATGGTGGGATATGAGTGATGCCATTGGATCATCCGAGCGGGGGTCCCTGTCTTGATTGGGATCCCTAACCACAAGTGCGTTGCTGGGCTCTTCGACATGCTAGACGGGTTCAGCGGCTCGTGGAGCGACTGGTGGAGCGGCCGGTGGGGTAGCTGGGAGAACCCAGGTATGATTCCTAGGATTTTCAGGCCGTTCAGTTGGGTTTGGAGAGTCATATTGTAGCCTCTTTCCCTGAGCATCAGCTTCCACAATGTTAGCAAATGCGGCATGATCAGGGGTTTCCATGGGGAATCTCGCTGAGGGGTAAATGTTCCTTCCCCTGCTACCCCAGCCTGGGATCACTATAGTTGGGTCATCGCTCTACATCATGTTCCGCCAGGAGTTCATTGACCAACCATTTCTTCTCAGTATGTTTTTGGCGCAACGTGGCCTTCTCAGGGTCCTCCTCCATCTTATGCATTGTGGTGGACAGGTCAGAGTACTTGACAGCTCCGACATGCTCTTTTCCTTTACCAGCATTCCAGAAGAGTACCAACAGCTTGGTGGGTGCAGGGAGACCTAGGAGGTTCCTCTACTAATGAGTAAATCCCTTCTATGTATCAAACATTTGTGGCACACCCCCAGGGGGTAAGTCTCCATCGAGAAACTCTAGCTCATCCTCCTTGTCCACTACATCGTCCATGTTGACCATGACCCTTCCTCGGGGTAAGTCCTCAATATCTCATAACGAGTAGGGATGCCGCTCGATAGGGTGGTATAATACCCCCATCCATGGATTTGAACGTGGGGGTATCCTCCCTAATAATTTTTCGGAGTACATTTATACACTGAACGCATTGCTTCTGGAGGGCCTAACGACAACATGGTGACTCGGTGCACTGTTCCATAGAGAGTGCGTCCAGATCGACTAGACAGCACTGGTCACTGATGTCTTCAAAATGATCTTAGCTTCATGGATAAACCATGCACTGATGACAGAGACTAAAATGCGTCACCCAGAGGGTGTAGTGGAAACACTCAACTTCCTCTCGGGTGAGGGACTCGGGTACACAGAAATCATGTGCTGCCACAGGCCAGAACATCTCAGGGAAGTGGTCGTCCGTAAGAATGCTCCAAAAGCTCCTCGGCTCAAATTCAAGGTCTAGCCCTCGATTTCCCCACTCGCCAACTGGGGGTGGTTGAGGGACTAGCAGTGGTAATGAGGCAGACCACTGGGATGGAAGGTTGGCTGGCGGAGAATACGACGAACGGTCTGACTGGATGCCCACTATCGGGCTTTCCTCCGAGGTGTGTATTGACCTAGACACTATGTTGTGATAGGAAGGGATGATGGCCACCATTCATGGCTCAGGGTCCAGGGCTGCTGTTAGTGGGTCACACTACTACTCGCCCGCCATTGGTCCCTAGAATAGCTCTATGTGTTCTCTTGTGGAGGTAGAAAGTGCTTCTAGTGATGATTGTGGTGACTGCATGACCATAAACAACGAGGTTTCTAGTTTTTGATCCTCCTGGATAAATATATGATGGGAGGCTAGAATCTTGGGGACCTTTCATTCTCGGAGCACCAGGCTGATTCACCTCGTCGTTTCCCTGGCCCTTGACTCGGATGAGAGAGGGGAGGGTTCCCGAGCTGAGTCGTACTCCGCTTCAGAGTCTGAGAAGAGGACTAGCTTGATCTCTATCTGGGATTTCCCAGGATTCTTCTTGTGGTGGCGACGACCCACCTTCCTGACCCATGGTGGCTCCTTGGGAAAGGGCTAATTTCTTACATGCAGTCCTTCGGTCGCACTGGTGCTAGGGAGGAGAGGTTTTCCACTCGAGAAAGATGGAGTGCAAGGAGCACTGAGACAAATGTCGAAGGGGACATGGGGAGGACCTCCATGAAAATCACCAGAGTGTGAAAAACCTTCATCGGAATCTGCGGGAGCTTGGGGAGGACCTCCATGCTTGGTGCGGTTAGAGTGAGGTTGTCCATCGCCCCTCTGGTTCTTGAGTACAGTAGGATCTTCTCTAGGTGCGGAGAGGACGTAGGGAGGATATCCATATTATTGAGAGACCAGATAGGTAACATATCCTCATTGATGTTCGGGGGTAGGAGGAAGGACTCTATACCCAGTGTGAGGGACACAAGAGAGGATTTTATACCAAACTTCACTATTGTAGGACATACCTTCATTCAAATCGAGGGTAGCGCGGGGCAGACCTCCATGTCGAGCCTCGAAGCAGGGAAGACCCACGTTTTTGGTTGTAGTGGTACAGGGAGGACCTCTGTACGGGGTGGCATCGCTGTGGGTTGGTTCAAGGTGAACCCCGCTCGTTCCTATGACCAGGAGAGTCGACCCAGCCTACCCGTGGGGCGGTTGGGGCCTCGATCTCGATTTGGCATCTAGGAACCCTTGATTAGTGTGTGTAGGGACTTGATGGTATGGGTCGGCAGTGGCTCATTCCATCATTGTTGTTGAAATTGACGTAGCTCGGCGGGCGTCCTCAGCTCATGCTTGACGCTGGCGTCGGGTCGGATGAGCAGGTGCTGGTGGTGTAGGTGCATAGCTTACCTTCTCCTCCAGAAAGGACGGATGGCGGAAATGACATCGCAAGGTGGATGCCCTTGTTGGTAGTCCCTGGATTGAGAATCTGATCGGGGTGGGCCGGGCGTCACACACCTCATCAGCGTAAGTCATGGATTCATCAAAGCGCACCGGGGACAGGCTGACGAAATGATCGAATGTTGGGGTGGGGAGCAGTGGCTCCCTGCTCAGCCCCTGGGGGCAGTATTGACTGTGGGACCTAGATGCATCCAGGTCTAGGTGGGCCATATCACGGGTTGGGATTATGCCCTCCTCCTCATAATGACGTACACCGTCATTATATACACTTTTTTGGATAACATCCGATTGAGAGAAAGGGCGAGGGAACCCCACGATTGTGGACGCAGAAACCGTTGTGGGAGTGGTGAATCCCCGTGGAGCAGATGTGCTGGCATTTCCCTTGTCCATGGGTAGGCAGGCAGGCATTGATCATGTTCCTGTGGCAGCAACCTGATTCCTGAGAAGTGGAAAGATGAACTCGTCAGTGCAGAATGGAAAAAGGAATAAATGAACAATTCCCCTAGGTCATCCCATAATCCTTGACTGGTAAGAGGGATCCACACTGAGAATGTCGCAGAACGATATTTCCAACGCTCTACTTCCCCAACTTCTGGTGAGTTTCACCCCAGGCCTGCTATTTTCTTGGCAAGACCCGGTGCCAGATAGCTAAATCCGGTGACACATCAATCCATTGATGCCTCGAGCACTAATAATCTCCATATTGAGCAGAAGATCTTCATGTTGGGTTCACCATTTTTGTTTTTTATTCTTTTTCCAAGGCATGCATGTATGTCTTCTTGAGTGCGACTGGCGCAAAATTGTTACCCCACATTCCCTATTTCCAAAGGTGGGAAAAATCCGTTCCTTATTTAGGGATGTTTTCTCCTTGACCGAAACGGAATGATGGGATGTCGGTTCTTCCTTCCACAGATTCCTCCTCGGAACTCGTTACCTTTTCCGGGTCTCCCTCGTAGATTTAATATGTTGTTCATGAAACTCTTCCCAGTGACATATCTTCATGGACTCTAGTTCATAACGCTGCTTTTGTCAGGACATTCCAAGGGGTCTGGTTATGGCAGCAACCTTCAGTTAGGGGAGTAGTCACGTTGGGGCATAACTGGCGTGTCTGGATGATGGGAAATTGGCGTGTCTGTCTTCTATCCTGTATTATAGGGCTTCATGGGGGCGCAGAAGCCCGAGGAATCCCACATCGAACGTGGGGAATCATATTCCATGGGAATTTATCTGAGGTTTTCCCCAGCTTCTCTTGTTTAACATAGGGTGTGTCACACTTTTAACATCCAACGGAGACAGATCGGGATGATCCCTATAACTATTAGAGTGGATTAGATAGAGGAACCCCGGGAGGGAACACCGATATTGGGGCCATCATGTGGGCGGCCTCCCGAATGCTATTAGACGGAACATGGGATGGAATGGCATGATCCCAACAGGATGTGGGGGCCCGGGTAAAGATTTGGATGGATGATGGATTGGTTGATGGTGATGGTCAATGGGATGAGACCATCGTGAAGATGACGATAGTGTCGGTCTTGAGCCTCGAAGAGACTTCCTACGTATCCTCGGGGCAGGAAATCAAAGTTCGCGCAGTTTATCTGACGATGACTTAGCGTCGAATGAGGTTGAAAATGTCTTACCACTAAATGAGGTCGCAGAGGCTTATCGCGGGATAAGGATGTCAATGGCTTAACTCTAGATGGGGTCGAACCGATGTGAAGGAGATCAGAATGACCGGATGGTGGGCTTGAACCTCATAGAGGATTCCTATGTACCATGCCATGACATGGATCAAAGTCCTCGTAGTTTGGGAGGAGGCATGTTGGCGAACTGATGTAAAGATGGACCGAGGGTCTGATGGGTGTTGGTCTTGATCCTCCGGGAGGCGTCCTATGTTCCATGCCTTGACATGGATCAAATTCCTCATAGTTAGTGTGGTGGCATGGGGCTTACACTCTAGGATTCCCAGTGTGTTGGTGTACTGACTTGAATGGGGTCAGAATGACTGGGTGGTGGTGGGTTTGAACCGCATATTTGTTTCCCACGTACCATGCCTTGACATGGATCAATGTCCTCGTAGTTCAGGTGGTGGCATGGGGCTACACTATAGGCTTCCTAGGGTGGTGTTGAACCTACGTGAATGGGGTCGAAATGACCGGGTGGTGGTGGGATTAAACCTTGTGGAGGCTTCAAATGTACCATTCCATAACATGGATCAATGTCCACATAGTTCGTGTGTTGTAGGCGAACTGACGAGAAGGGGGTCGGAGTGACCAATTGGTGGGGGGCTTGAACCTCATGGAGGCTTCCTACATACCATGCCTTGGTATGGATCAGTGTCCCCGTAGTTCAGGTGGTGAGGAATATAGTTTAACGTCATGTAGGATGGGGGTGTATTCATGATCGATGCTCAGTCAAAGACCAGGTGAGTCATACTTAGTGTGAAAAACAATAGGCAGCAATGGCCTGATGACTATGTCGCGAAAGGTGCATTCGTGGGAAGTGAAGAGGGTCTTATGCACGGGGTGGCCTAGATAAAAAACAGGGTATTATGTGAGTTTATCATCCCAGGATGATGGGGCTTACTTCAGGATGGAGGACCAAGGGTAACAAAGAGTAGCGGGAGAGGGATTTGGGACCGAAGAAAGGAGGAGCTCCATTCCCTATCACGTCATCCGCTAGCCTTGTGGACCGAAGATGAAAGGAGGAGTAGGGTTGCTTCATCTTGTAATGAAAACTATGGGCTTACATCAAGGTGGATACCCTTCCCCGCAGACAAACGCCACTCCTATTAGTAGGATATATTCCCCTATGGAGACTAGGGGGCGTGGTGAATGTCCATGGTGGGGGCACCCTGCGTGCGAGGCACTGGATGTGGTCACAGTTTAACGCCATTTTCTGGGGATGATGGTATTTGGCAGTTTAACATCCTGTAGCTGATACGGGGTGGGTGTTCTCCACACCCCTATCATACACATAAATAGTCCCCTATTCTCCTTTTGGGAGGGAAGGAATAGAAAATATCGTAGTGAGGGGTTGTCACGGAGCGAACCATCGAGGGGTCCACGATAGCGTGTCTATGAGAAGAACCAATAGCCATCAGTGTGCCTATGTGAAGAAGCATTTGGAAATGAAATGCAATAGGCAGTGTCATCCAAGGGACTTTGAAGTTACATATTTCAAACCTGGAGGGTCGCACAGGAAAAAGAATTGCCAAGTAGAGGGGTCCATAGGCAGGGGCCTTGTGAAGCTCTGTTCCTCCGCATAGCGGAGGGCACTTGTAAAGGGGTGTGATTCACGAAGTGGGGTGACTTATCCTTATCATAGGGTGGAGGTTAATATGATAGGTGCTTTAGGAATTGAATGATCATTCATGGAGAACAACCTCACGAAGCAAAGGTTCCTCGAGAAGCATGCTATCGGGAAGCAACGTGCTTCGTGATGTACAGTGACCCTACCATAGCATGTGGATCATGTGTACATGAAGGGTGTTTCGTGAAGCATAAATTCTCTGTGATGACCCGGGTCCCCTTGGAGACCCCCTTCCTTCACAATGAACCTTAGGCTTCATGAAAGCCATCCCTCTGGGAAGAAGGAATCAAAACGAGAAAAATGGGAGGCATTTCGTGGAAAATAAGTACCTCGCACAGCTCATGGTTCGCAGAGCAGATGGATGCTTCGTGATTTGGGAGTTGGGAAGCCAAAAGGATATATTTTCCATCCGTTGGAATTAGGGGGAGCCTGGTATTTAATGGAAAGGGGCGCCACAGAGCAGAGATCACGTGGTGAGAAGAGGAACAAGGTTGCTTCACAGCGGGCTCGCGAACGTCAACTATGGTCGCGGAGCGTCCCGCCTCCTTCACGGCGGGCTCGTGAACATCAATTGTGGTCATGGATTGCCCCTCCTCATTACTTCGTGGTGGGCTCGTGAATGTCAAAGGCGGTTACAAAGTGGCCCTCCTCCTTGCTTCGCATCGGCTGCAGTGCTGGGGGAACTCCGTGAAGGTGTTTCTCTAGGTAGTTCTTTGGGACCTTCTTGGGGACTCTACACTGTCCTAAATTTTGGCGCCAACACATGTCTTAGTATGCTGAGAATAAGTGATTGAATTATATTAAATAGAACACATATGTTGTTTTTCTAAAAAAGATGATTAACATAAAATCATAGGCCTAGATCATAAATCTGATGGAACCATTGTGTACAGAGTGTGGGGTTTACTAAATTAGTTACATAACCATTTTCAACATGTTTTTTTTGTGAAAAAGTTATTGTGGGTGTGGATAAAAATTAAATTAAGAATTTTTTTTTATTTAATCCACAATGATGCAGAAACCTAATACTCTTCTTTGAATACATTTTATGTAAAATTTGATGGATTATCTTCATAACCAAACAAATACATGATATCCATTAGAGAGTGTTAGAAGAAATTTATTGGTGGATGATAACTAGATTAGGCTTCTATGATCATTGTGAAACATAATTAGAGGATCTTGTCAATGATAATGACACAACTTCTTTTTTCATCAATAATCGATCCAAATTGAGGTAGGGTATTTTTATTCATAGAATTATCCCTATTTAATAATTCATAGGATGAACTGAAATCAATCAACTAATGATTGGTTTCACATATCAAGCATAATTTCGTGTATGAGTATGATTTATCAAGGAGTTGGGGATATTTATTTTTGAATTTTTTAATCGCTTCAATAATTTTTATAATAGAAATGAATTGAGGCCTACATGAACAATTGATTAGTTTTGATATTCATTTTTTATTATGATTTTATCACACATTTCTTCATTCATCTGGGTTTAATCTCTTGGCTCATGGTTTGACATATACTGGAAAATCAAACATTTCCTGACTGTTTCATAGTGAAATGGTATGATATCGTAGAACCTTCCGTGGCATGACATAAGGATTTTTAGATAATGAACGGAGTATCATATAAAATTTATTTGGGGAACCCACATCATGTTCTTTAGTGAACCATGAGGGAGGATGTGAGAGAACATTTTTTAAATGGTTTTAGAGCCCATAATCTTATATTTGATGACATAAATGTGTTTATAATGACATTAAATCATTTTAAAAAAGGTAATTTCTCTATAGATTGATGAGGTAGTGCCCAGAAATTTAAGAACTAGATCTATAAATATGGATAATTCTTCATTACACAACATTTATTTTGGTTGAAGAAATTATGTGGGACCCTCACAACTGCAACTGGGGTTTCTAGGTGATGTAAAGTACCAAACCACATGTTAACCATTCACATGGAATTTGATATTACCTAATGGTTGGATTTGTAAATGGGATGGTACATAGAAATTTTTAGGAGTACATGGGAATATGAATTTCATGTAATCTGACACAGATACTTCTATGCCAGGTGTACACAAGAAAAATTTGTATTTAGTCATGATAAGGAGTATAAGTGAATGGAAAAACATATAATTTTACAAAGACATGGGAATAATACATTTACATGGACTGAACATGGTGTCAAAACACACATTATATTATACCAATATAGGCTTTTTACTCATTCAAAGAAATCTTAGAGCCCTTATCATCTTCATCATGGTCATGTTTTGTTAGGGTGTGTTCCCTATTTCCCTTCCCTGAGTATCAGTATAAATTTTTTTCCTACACATATAATGGTGATCCTTTCAACATGAATTCTTTTATAGTGTTTATGGTATCCTTTCATGAGGCCTAGAGTGAGATACTCGATCATTTTCTTTCCATGGGTGGAGTTCATGGTATTGTAGTGACCAACACTTCTTGGGTGTCAATCTTCAATTTAGTGGGTTGTTCCAAATTGAGTTTTTGGAATACACCATGGAAATGAGTTTGATCCTCATATGCGTATAATATAAATTTAGAATTCCTCCATATCCTTATTTATGACAAGACATGATGAGAAGGGTCATATGGACATCATCATTGTTATCTGACTCATGGAGTTTGTTCTGTTTGAATAGTTCTACGTGGATCCATCATGAAAGAAATTCATGGATGGAATTATAGTAGCGAGTTTAACTTTAGCCTATAATTATTTTTTTGTGTATATATAGATATCTTTGTTATATGTTCTATATAAAAAGACCTATATAGTTATAACTACTATTCTTGTGATTATGTGATTTTTGGATTGTAGGATTCCTATATGGTATTGTTATACTTACTCCCAAAAGGGATTTTCCCACACACTCCATGTATTATGAAGTTGATTGTCCCTTTTATATTTACGTATAGGGACCAGGTCCAGGATGTTATTAGTGATCCAGATAGAACGATGTGGGTTCATATGGTTATCTTGATAGTTTGCCCTGTATTTACTTTTTGGAATGTCCTTTTCAAACTCTTTTTGTGGTGATTTTATTTGGACACATTTACCATCAATTATGTTTTTTAAAACAATTTTTTTGGATTTTTAGATGTTAGAATGCATGGTTTAGGGAATTTATTACATTTATGCATTGAATGGGTCCAGATATGTGTGTGTGGGTACATGTACATTAGGTTATAGCCTCCCATGTTAGTGATAGGCATACTCGGTACTAGTATCTAGCCCCAGGCCTATTGGAGGTGGTCTTAGAGAGTTTTAACGTGGGACCCATTGTGATGAGTCTTGATAGAGGTGTACCAATTAATTCCATTCGAGATTATGACTACAGTATACAAGATTGGTTTAGGGAAATAGTGTTAAGAATTTCGAGTTCAACATTCATGCTTGGGACAGCTGTGTTGGTGTAGTGACTTAAATATCCATACTCTAAGACTATGATCACCCACCATTTGAATCAGTACATGAGGAAACAAGATGAAGAGAAAATAATGATTCCATAATAATATAGTAATGGATTATGGTTTCAATTTCATTATTGAGTATTCTCTCCAGATATACATTATGATCATGGCATGTCTTTTCTATTTTAGGATGCCTCAGTGATGTATGCTCACAATGGTTCATCATCAGGGTCCTAAGGATGATCCTCTTAGAAATGAGGCATCGATGCATGTGCATGTTCATGTGATGATACCTACATATAATGAATTAGGTATACTACCAATCATTGATGAATATATTGTACCTATAGTGACTGAAGAATATGTGTGACGTCCGATCACACTTCATGAGTTCCAGTAATAAAGAACCCTCTGGTTATGATGTGAGGCAGACCCAGAGGTGGAAAAGGACTATATTTTTGGGTTGATCTGTGTTTTCTCTCATTTCAGGAGACCAGTGAATCTATTTATGGTTCTAGTAAAGAGCCTCATCCATGTCTCTCCATGTTGATGGTGGGGTTCGGTGACACACACTTATGATAACAAGACTCTAAAATGGTCAGAATCAGAGATAATTTTTATAGAGGCGTTATCTCCATCTATGATTGGGGATATACACATCTATGTGAATTTCTAGAACTAGAAGGGTAGTATGATGGTAGCTCATTATTCCTAGAGGTTCAACAATATCTCCAATTACTAGATGGATGTGATTTCTGAATAGTTCATCCATGCTCGGACCTTCGAGCAAGGAATTCAAAGACACATCTTATATAGAATTATACAACTATAAATTCCTACCTATGATGGGGTTCTTGATCATGATTTGGGGGTTGCATATTTCTTGGTTTATTGGAGTCATGAAGTAGTTTTTAACAGAAAGAAGACATGGAAATGGAATTTAGTAGAAGGTAATCGACGTCCGTATAAGGGACTTGTACATGTAAGGTGTTTTAAGAGGAGGTCAAGGATATATGGTTTGTGGACCATGGAGAACATGATTGGCCCAGTCAAGAAAGGGAGTAGTGGTGCTACAAATGTGACTAAAATGGACATATTTTATGATATTGTCTTACCTGCCATGTGGATGATATGGATACCTTTAATAGGACACCAAGGAAGAGTAATTGGAGAGAGAATATAGATATGTTGCATGTTGAATGTGTCATAGGAGCTGTGACAGTATTTGGAGGTGGTATATGCTTTGACATATTATAACCACCACCCCTAGGTGGTCCACGCCACGCGTACGAAGCTATATGTTAAGGATTGGGGCTGTTATATGTGGTCGAGAAATATGACCTAGAGGCTTTGGGGATGATTCGATATAAAATCGATTTATTTTTTACCTTATCTAATATAATTATAAACATATGTTCAAGTAATTCCTTAGTTTCCACATGTCATGTTCAAGACATAGATATTTTCCTTGATCCCGTGAATCAGACTTAGCACATGGAGACACATACTGGAGATAACTCAATGATCACACACATTTTCTAATAGTGTGACCAAAATCGTGGAGTTGAGAGTTTCTGTTGGGATAAAATTATATCAATGATGATTACTTATAATGTTATCTTAGGTATGAACTAGTTTTCTTTTGTTTAGTCCCATATAAACTATTTCAGCAGAAGGATGTAGTGTGTCCATAATGAGGGGATTAGGTTTTCCATTATCGATGAAATGGAAACCATGGTATCATAGGATTGAATCATGCATAGGGGGGAGTAACTGATTACTCATTTTTGGCTTGCATGACACTTAGTGAAGTGGATACATTTATTTTTGAGTCCCTCTGGGGGTAGTAGAGTATGACGACATCTCCCAAAAGAATGTTATAGGATTTCTTCACTATAGAGTCATGTAATTATACATATATATACACCTCATTATGAACTTGATATCTACAAAATTATATCATTTGTATCCCATAGAAATCCAAGAGATGAAGGTGCAATTGGAGGACTTGAAGTTAAATTGACTCATTTGACCCAATGTTTCACACTAGGAAGCACCGGTGTGGTTTAATCAACATGGAAAATGTGAGATTATGGTTTTATGTGGACCACCTATTCGGGAACTAAGTGGATATAATGAAACAATATCCATGAAAAGGATCAATGAAATATTAGATATGTTGATAGGGGCACAATGGTTCTTAAAGGTTTACCTCAGATCAAGATATCACTAGTGTCAAGTACATGATAATGATATAAAAAATATGGAATTTAGATTTGTTTTATGGCCACTTTGATTTCATAATGATTCCCATTGGAAGAAAAAACACAGGCAGTGTTCATGGGACTCATGAACATGATCTTTCAGTCATTCAATGTCTTGTTTTTGGTTATCTGCATCAACGATATCCTTTTTTAATTGACCTCTAAGGATGATCCCATGAGACACTTTAGGATGATTTTGAATGTGCTCCCCGATCACCAAGTTGATGAGAGTAATCAGTGTTCTTGTTCTATATTCATGATTACCACTATGGGGAAATGCTATCACAGTAGATGGTGTGGAAATGGATCTTGAGAAGTTCGAGGTAGTTATAGATTATGAACCACCCAAGAGCATGATATAGGTTTGAATATTCACTAGGTTGGAAGGTTATTTATGATAATTCATACATAAATCACTATGATATATTCCCCCATGAAAAAATTAACCCAAAGGGGGAAATGTTCATGTGTTTGGAGATGTTCCATCAATGATTCCAGTAGTTAATGTAGAGATTTATGTGCTCTCCCGTATTGATATTAGTAAAGGATGGTGTCACGTACATATTTTTCTATGATGTATCAGGAACTAGGCTTGGAAGTGTATGGATGTAGAGTAAGGTGTGGAGTTCCAATGATTCATGTTAGTTGATACCACATGATATGTACAGTGTGACCCATTATCCTGAGTTCGCAGCGGTATTATTCCCAATTTATAAATGATGACACTACCTGATGGGTGAGTAGTTTATCATCTTTTCTGACCACAATATTGTCAAATATATATTCTCTGAGAAGGTTATAAACCTGATTCAGTGGATACTTCTTGATTTACTCTAGGATATCGACTTTGATATTGTGAATAATTCTCATAAGGAGAATGTGCCACCAGATTCACTTATCAAGAAATCTTGTCCACAAATGATGAATGAGGTGTCAGAGAAGTTTCCCTCATTGTAGCAATCCTTTATGTGTGTATATGGAAAAAAATTCTCTACTTAATGGTTGTAACCCCTCCCCTTTTATAGTGATTCTAGGAGGCAGATCATGGGGATTCATATTATGATACCTTAAATACTCATATATCCACTAGACATGTTATTGAAGGATTTATTTATGTTTGGGAGGACTTCATTATATTCTAAAGATGCAAGATGATAACAGTGATGTTTTCATAGTAGGTTGTAATATTTTTTCATAAAATCAATTAGAGGTACATACCGCTATGAGAAAGATGTACCATGAACCGTGATGTCATTTATGATGGCCGGGGATGAAGATGTGAGTTTCAGATTTTGTAACATGATTCCATACTATTCATTATGTGAAGGATGAGCACCAATAGGTTTAGCTCAACCCCTTGAGGTTCTAGAGTGGAAGTGGATTATGATATCTATTGTATTCATGATGGTATTACCAAGTATATCCATGTGAAAAGATGTCATCTCAATTATCATAGACTAACTCACCATGTTTGGAAACATCCTAGATATCCAAGAATATATTTTAATAGATATCTTGGGATGTTTCTACATGCGTGAGATAGTATGACACCATGGTGTTACCTAGATGATCATTTAGGACCATGATGCTCAAATTACATAAAAGTATGGATCTCATTGAGGCCTTGTATGGGTGACAGTGTAGGTCACCATTTTGATCCGTTGAAATATGAGAGTCAACAATTATGGTCCCAGATTTTCATCAAGAAACTATTTATATGGTTCAGATCATCTAGGAGAGGATGAGGACTACATAGTGTTGTCAAAATCATTATGTATACATTTTATGGAAGCCTTAGGAGTTAAATTAGAGAGGCCTTGTGTATGAACGAGTTTCACCATAACATTGATTATTGAGGTGTTAATGAGACAGAAAGATATCTCAGAGATTCATTGGTGATTTAAAGTTACTATTTAGAGTTAGTGAGGTCTTATACCACTTAGATCTACCTCTATATTTAAAAAAGGTACATGAAATCATCCATGTGTCGTAATATATGAGGTACATGCATGACCCATAGTATAATATTGACTAGGGAAATCTAGAAACAGAGGATGGAGCTACCATTATTGAGTAATTAGTAAAGATCAAGAATTGACAGGAGATGATCTATTGTGGTTTAGTTATTCCTTTTGTGTGTGTATGATGGAATAATATGAATATTTAAGAGAGAACATTGGATTAGGTGAATTAGATACATTCTTAGTACCCACATCACTTTGGGTGGCCACTTCCTTTTGATTTTTGGGATGTAAATCCCTAAGGTGGGGAGAATGTAGCGAGTTGGATTTTCTATGTACTGTTTTTCGATATTTTTTGAAGTATTTTCAAGAGTTGGATATAATATGGAATGTGATTCTGAGGCCCTATGTTCCTCAATGTTCTTTTGGAAATATATTTGATACATAAAATAGAATGCAAGAACAGTTTTCCTAAAAAAATGTGGAATAAAATAAAAATGGAGGCATGGATCATAAATTTGAGGTAACCATTGATTTTAGAGAAGAGGTTTATCAATAGTCTGAAAACATAATTTTTCATCACAGGTTTCTTATAGAAGTGTTGATGTGGGGGTGGATAAAAAATAAAATATTAAAATTAATTTATTTAATCCGTAATGATGTAGTGAGCAAATCAGTTTCTCTAAATTCATGATTATTGAACAAAATTTCGGTTAGATGGAAAACTATAAAAATATATGATATCAATTTTAGAGAGATAGTGAAATTCCATTTGAATACAACAACCGGATCGATGTTCCACAATCGGGGTACACTAGAGTCAAAAGATCTTTCCAAATACAATGACAAAACTTCTATTTCATAAGAGATCAATCAGAATCAATGTAGGATGTTGTTTTTCTTAGATTAATCATATTTTTATGATTATAATGAAAATAATGAATCAATAATCTAATGAATTTATTTTAGGATCATTCATAATTATAGGTAAGAGTTAGATATATCACAGAATTGGTGAAATTTCTTTGTGATTATTTTTTAATATCCTCATTCATTATTCCAATGAAAAAACATTAACGCCAATATGAAAATTGGATGAGGTTTGTTCCTCAAGTTTGGGTTTTCTCTTTTCTTCCACACTTATTATTTTATCGTAGGTGAATCTCTTTTTTGTTTACATGACATATACCGACAAATGAGATGTCGTAAAATCATTTCATGGAACAATGGTTAAATTTCATATATATCGACACGATATAGTGTGAGGATATTGCGATGATGGAATAGGTACCCCAGTTTATTGGATTTGGGATACCTGATTCATATTCATCAGTGCACTATAATGGATTACATGATATGAAGTTTTCCAAATATTTTTGAATGTCACAGTCAACTATAAAATAAAAAAATGTAGACAATAATATTACTTGGTTTCTAGATAGGGAGTGGAATGATTGATGGCTAGAGGAAAGTCTAGAAAAATTTGAACTGAATCTGAAAAAATGGAAAATTAAGTATTACACAATGTGTTCTCTAGAGGAACATAATGTGTGGGACCCTCATAGTGGATTTATGATTTTCTAAATGACGTTAAGTATCAAATAACATGTGACCCTATGACATAGTGTGTTACCCCTCCCTAATGGATCAGTGTGTACCTAGTGTGGTAGACAGACATGGCCAAGAGTACATGAGCCTGTGAATGCCATGTACTCTGAAATGGAAATTGGAAAGCTAGATAAACATGGGCTAGTCATGTAGGTAGACAATGGAATAAGTACACATGGATGTGTATTCCATATACTTTTACACAGACTCAGTGGGGGTCTATTTACATAGACAAAGCCCAATTCTTTACGGACATGTCATGTACTACCAATAAACTACATATACTTCTTCAAAAAAATTTATGGACATAGTCCCTTTTATCATGGAAAATTCTCATTTGGGTATCTTCCATATATCTATTCCCATGGGAATTAGTATAGAATAAAATCCTAAACATAGGATAGTGATCCCCTTAGTAAGATTTCATTGATAATGTTGTCAGAATCCTTCTATAAGTATAGAATTGTGATCATATATCATCTCTTTACACTAGGTGGGGTTCTTGTAATCATCCTGAAAAACACTACATGGGTTTAGATAAAAAAATAGAATGACATTCCAGATTGAGTTGAGGGTAAACCCCCTAGCCTTGGGTGTGATAATCATATTTGTATCATATCTCTTAAGATGTCCAACATTACTTTCCCCTAACGAGACTCGATGAGCATGATCACCTGGATGGGTGTCATCTGTGTTATCTGAACTGTGGAGTGTGTTCTCTTATTTGAGTGATATGTATAACCTTCAAGCAGGAATCATAGGCTGGAATTATGATTGTGACATTACCTTGATATTGTGTGTCTTTGTTGAGTATATCTAGATATTATGGTTATATGTGTTGTAGACATATGCCAATATATATATGTCTTCTATTCTTGTAGTTATATGTTTTTTGGTATTTGGGTATCCTACTGGGTGTCTTTATAATCCTCTCTTTATAGAATTTTCGTGAACATGTCATTTCTTATAAATATAATCAACCCTTAGACGAAGATCTTGAGGGGCCAATACATGGTGGTTCATAGTAATCTAGATAGACAGAGGTGTGTTCATGATGTTTTCTTGATTGTCATTACCATATATCTTTTTAGGCTATATTTATTTTCAAAAACGTTTTTGAGGGATTTTATTTTCCCTTATTTACTTTCCATTACTTATTATCAAACTCTAGCTATGGGAGTTTAATGCATGTATTCATGGTTGATTATTTGTTTCAAATTATTTTATTATGTGGGAGTGGACATGTTTGCATGTGTATAATTACATTAGGCTGAGTCATCCCACATTAGTTATATGCATACCTAGTTCAAGTTGAAATCCCCTATTATATTAGAGGAAGGATTGGGGAATCGCAGTACGCACAACATTGGGATGCGTCTTTACAATGTTTCATTGAGATGTTGAAAATTTAGAATATCAAAACCTATAGGAGTTTTGGGGAATTATTTGGGTATATTTTTGTCAAATATAAGACTCTTGTAGTGTGAGTAGAGGTGGGGGGATGTTGGATCTTTTTATAATATAGAGGTGTGTAATTTGGGTAATAAATTAAAATAATAATATAAAAAGCTAAAATTTATCCAATAATGGGAAATAATGATATGGGGAGGAGTTATAGTCTATAAAACCTATCATCCAATCATTTTAGAGATGATGTTTATGAATTTTAGGTTTCTTCTCCTTTTTTTATTCTTTTATTAAGAAAATTCTTTTAACACGGTAACAATTTTTTTTACTTTAGGTAACTAATATTAATAAATAGAAATTAAATAATCATATGTATATAATTTGGTTATTTATATTATAAATAATAATATCATTTTATTCATTAAAAATTTCCTGAGTGGTAAATTTCTTTTTAATACTGGTGTATATAACTCATTAAAACCATTTTTAGGGAAAGTGTATATTTATAATTGATCATTATTATTTTGAAATTAATTGTCAATATTATTGATTAATAAGAAATTAATTAGTTTTATGGTTACAAAAAACGTTTTAGGTTGCTTTAAAAATAATTTATAATCTAATTCCACCTTCTGGATACATAGTTAAAAGACACAAAAAATATAGTTTTTTATAGTGAAATATAACATAATTTTAGAAAATGATTAAACAGTTTAATAAATAGAAAAAACTACTTTTATATGATTTATATTAATTTAAAATAAATATTAAATTTATTTTAAAAAGGGTTTCACTTAATTTGAATTCATCCATCCATTATGACTATGTCATAAAAGTAATAGTATTTTTAAAATTCAATTTTTTCACTATTCGCCACAAAATTTTTAATTTTATAGAATTATCAAAAATTAATCAAAATATATGTTTGACAAGATGAACTAAAAACTAGGACTATTTCATCAAATTTAAATTATAAAATATAATAATTTATAATTTAAATTAAAACGAAATAATTTTTAAAAACTATTTTTGTTGGAAAATAAAATTTTAAAATATAAATATTATTAATCTTGTTTCAAATAGATTTATAATGAAATTAATGTTAATATAATATTTTTAAATACCACCTATTATAAAAAGACTATTTTAACATGATTAAATAAATTTGTTATGTACTATTCATAGAACAATAAAAATAGTTATTTAATGAATTATCCCTTTTAATCTTTTAAAAGATTGAAATAAAATTTCATTAATTATTTATCATTGAACTGACTAAAAAAATGAATACATATGTATTAAAATATATAAGTAATTCTTAAAATTGAAAATATTTCAGGGATTTAAAAACATGTTATCATAAAAATATATTTTATTATATTTTTATGTACATGGCGATTCATTATTATTGTAATTTTATTCTTGATGTTTCATATCATACATTATTTTAAAAATATATACGATGATTCTTTTAGTTTTCGGTTGTGTGTATTGGAATATATTTAAAAAAAATTCATTCAAGGGAAATTAAAACTAAAATATTATAATGTTAAATTATCCTCATTAAGAAATTTTTTTTCTATAAATTCTTTATCACTAATTAATGAAAATAGTAAAGGGTTCCCATAAGATGTCAAACACTCTGGATATAATTTATTTTGGAGATATAAATCTCAATATATTATTAATTCCCCAAAAAAACATCTATTATTTCATTATATGATTATATTGGGAGTGTCAAATATATTTTTTCTTAATATAACTCTTTAAGTATACATCTTATGGGATTCTATAGAAACACCATTCACATCATGATTTTTATGATCTATAATCCCATAAAATAATAAAACTAAAATTATTATGAAAACATATAAAAAATTGATTATAATTTATTCTGTTAATTTGAATAATCAATCTAACGATTTCCCATAACACATTATATTCAACATATGATAGTTTTTCTTAATATAAAATACAATTAAAACAACCTATAATTCCTCCATTTTGACCTATGTTATCCATGGCCATTTTCGTATTAGGATTTCTAACCATAAAAATTATATGTAACATTATAAAATTTAATTTAAATAATTCACATGGTTTTTAACCTATTTATGAATCATGAATGTATATATCCCGAGAGTACTAAACAAGGTGTATAGTTATTATTATTTATCGTGAACTGAGGAATGATAGAATTAAAACCCATTATATCCCTTTTAGGGTTTCTACCCTGGGGCACAACTATTCCTAATACCATATCCACATGTAGTATATATACAATGATTTCATATCTTAAGAAACCAAAGGATCTCTTATTTACAAAATTTCATAGATTTTATTTTAAACATCTAATATTTTTTGGGTTTTATTAGATTTATCACATCCTAATACACCAAAATTAGGGAAATAATCCTCAATGTTAAATATACCTAGATATGTTACTAACTATGAAACCCTAGACCCACGATCTCAACTTGTTTTCTAAATACACATAATTCCAACATATTAGTGGATACAAAGTGAGATGATACAAGATAAATATGCTAGAAATTTAATTATTTATATAAGTTAAATGTTATATTTTACAATAATATTACAATACAATGAGTTAATGTTTTAGTTTATTTGATGATCAACTATGAAAGATACTTATTTTACAGTAATTGTGATCAATTATCTATAAACGAACCACACTACACCCCATATAGTCTCTTCAATTTTTATAGTCATCATAATAACATTTGGAATGAAAACATGGGAATTGGGTGAGCACAAGACCATAGTAAGGTAAAAAGTATCATCATGTCACCATGATATATATCAGTAGCACATGAGAAAACATGATCATGTGGGAAATATCTTACTAAATAGAACATGGAAAAAAAAAATTCTCCATAATTAATTTTAAAATTACATGTAATCATAAGATGAACAATCATATACCAAAGAAAAATGATATTGATTAATGAGATAATAAGAATGATCCACATATCATAATAAAATCTATATAATAAAGAAATGTAACATTCCCTTGAAACATGTCATAATAAAGGACATTTCATCCAATATAGTGAATGGTGAATTTTAACTTTATGAGGAAATTAAATGATGCACACACATTAACATGTGAAACAATTTGTATATAACATGTGAGGAAAATATCCATTCTTCAAATTATGAAAAAATATAATGTTAATGCTTCATGTTGTGAACATAAAAAATAATATTCTTCATGTCATTTTTAAACAAAATGTCGATATTTTTTTCAAAAAAATTAATTCACATAAAAAATATTTTTAATGAAACAATGTGCAAACATAAAATTATTATGTAATGATATATATATATTTAAACAATTATTTAGTACATTTATGTGTGAATGTTAAAATAATCAATAATTATATCATAATTAAGAAATGTAAAGAAAATTTGTTTTATATCTTATCAAAATATTATCATATAAATTGAAATCATGAATTATATTGATTGATACTAAATCTAAATTATCCAAAAAATGTATTTCATATATGAATTTGTAGAGTGATTTGTAAAAAATAACTTTATAAATGATTCTAATATATTCCCCAATCGATAAACATAGTCATAAAGCATCTAGATAAATATGGTGGATGGTATTATTATATCATATCACATGTGTGACATGGGGAATATCAAATGATGTTGAATTAAATGAAAGTAACCCCCATATATTATTGGATTATTTTTTTTAAAATCCATAAGAAACACCCCTATTTGAAATGATTCATTACACATTAAAATGTTTTATTTTAAACAAAATACTTTGTGGTATATATTTTTTAAAATATAACTTTAAATGAAAACGTATTTTCATAAATAATTTTTCTGAAATGATTTTTATTTTAAATATAATTATTTTAGAATTTATAAATTCACTAAAGACATCCTTCATAAAAATAGATGCCTTTAAAATCACTTTTAAAATATAATTTTTATTTTTAATTTAAAATTTTTTCGTTAGAAAATTTTAAAAGTAATTAATTTTATTTTATAATTAACCAAAAGGCCCAGGAGTGAATCAGAGATCCACCCCTACCAAAATTTATTAAATAAAGTAAAGTACAAAGACAAGCATCCGAGGGGGGGTTTGCAAAGACGGGAGAACAACTTCCCACCCGCATCATCCTCAACAAAGCAATGAAATTATTTTTATAGATATATTTTCTACCAAAGTAATAAAAGAAAATGTTAACATCCTATTAAAAATCCCCTTTCCAAAATGGTTCTAAGAATGGTTTTTCAAAAAAATTATTTTTGAAAAAATCATTAATAATGTAACCTTGAAAATTACATAATAATTTTTTCAATAAAATATGCAGTGGAAGAAAAAATTTAAAATATTGGTGATTTCATTTAATATTTTTAAAATACATTTACTTAATGAAACATCATAAATATATTAATAAATATTTTATTTTCATATATATAGTGATAATTTTTAATATTAAAATTATTAAATATTATTTTTATTTCAATATAATAAATGGGAACCCTAACAAGAAGTTTGAATATGGATATTGAATAACAATAGATCCTTTTGATAAAATAGAAATTATTCTTAACATAATAAAAATATATATATAATGAAATCCACAAATTTATTTCCCTTGAATTTAATGATTAATTTATTTATATTATAAATATAGAACATATGAAAACCATATTGTAAAACAATTTTCATATAGCTGTTGTTATAACTCTAGAAAATAACTAGAGTCAAGAAACCACCTTATAATTACACACAAATTTTTTGAATGTGATTTAACCTACTACAACATAATCATTACAATAATAATATCTATTATAAACCCTTATTCATATATAATTCCCAATAAAATCATAATTAAAATTTATTTATTAAATATTGATTAGTTTTTTACAGTTTATTTTCATCCTCAAATATTACTGATTGTGAATGATTCATATATAATTTATATTTTTTTTGTTAAACCAGTTATTTATGGATAAATTATAAAATGAATTTTAATAAACAATTTATAATATTATTTAATTCTATAAATATATTTCATGATAATTTATTTCATGATTATTGATGAAAAAATTAGTGGTGGTTTTACATTGATTGTTGTATATAAACATATTTTTTATGTAAAAAAAAATTTAATTATTAATACAAAAAATTATAAATCATTTAAATATAAGTTATGTTTCTTATTTATTTATAATAATATCATTATTATATTTCTATAGTCTCCCATGAAAGAAATGTATCAAATTGTCAAAAAAGGTAGTTAAACTGACCTAAAAAAGAACATGTTACAATCGATTAATTGGTAATTTTACGAATGTTATTGAATTGGTATAATATCATTATAATAGAAGTAGGATGAAATTATTTTGATTTTTCATTGTGTTTAGTGTTGAATAAATAAGAAAAATCTAGATGAGAAATGAAATATACTGCTTCATGTAGATGATCACCTCTATGTATAAATTACTGATGTTCTCATTTTAAAATGTATTGAATAAAAATAGGAATTGGATTATATATTCAGAATAATGTAAAAGTTTAATCTTTAATGATTATTCATAAATGTTCCTTTCAATAATCCGTGTAATTTTATTATTCAAAATAGATCACATTTCCTATAGAGGAAGTAGTCCAAACGTAGCACAACTAACATATTCATTTTAACTTGGTCAGGGGGAAGGTAAAAAATGGTTATTCTTTAAAAAATGATATTTATTAATATTTATAATACTATATGTATTATTTTAATATTATTAAATTATATTTTTTGGTATAATAAATATATCAATGGAAGAAAAATGAAAATTTTGTAATTAGAAATGTTAAATTACCCTTTTGAAGAGGTAAATTGCAATTTTTGATTATAGTTTTTAGAATTGTTATTGACAATAAAAAAACTCTATGACATAGATAGGAGTGCGGGGGAGTTATTTGGTTATATTTTTAAAAAATGTATATACTTCATGTTTTTTGGATATTTGTGGTGTTGTGATCGTGCCTTTTATAAGGGAGGGGTGTTGAATTTATGTAATGAAATTAAATTTAATTATTAAAAGATCCAATGGTTCTAATAATGGAAACTAATGAACTAGGTGGATTTTAGTTATTGAAACCCTCTCATATACTCATTAATGAAATATGGTGGACTACTTTTATTCTTTTTATCCATTTTTTTCTTTTAAGAATAAAATTACTTTCACCATGGTAACTCATTTTTTACCCATAGAAACTCTTTATTATGACTAAAAATGAAATTCTTCTAATTTTATAATCATAGTAATTCTAGTAAAAAATATGGAAAAATTTTATTAAATAAATTTATTTATGGGTAAAAATATTTATTTTAATATCATATCACTTATTGTGTAAAATCCATTATTAAAAAAAATATTACTTTTGTGGTAAAAATTGACGAATAATATAAATATAGAAATATTGTGGATTAATATTACATTATTCGGTTTATTATAAACCAAATAATTGTTATGTATCTTTACAAACAATCTAGGATTGAACTCCACCTCATTGAGACATAGTTAAAAGAAACAAACCAATAATTATTTTTGTTAGATTAAAATATTACTTTTCTTTTCAAAATGGAAAAAATTGATTTTAAAAATTCAAAATTTTAAATTTAATTATATATTTCAATTTTTAAATTTATATTTTTTAAATATTAACATTTTCATAATATTTAATATCTTCCTTTTATGATGAAAATTTAAGAAAAGTTGGATTATTTGTGAAATCAGTACATTTAATTGTTCTCCTAAAAATAAAAATTTTCTATAAAATATCAATAACTCATTCTAAGATTTTTAAAAAATAAATATTTCAAAAATTATTTTCATTTTATAAAATTTAAAATTTAAAATTAATAAAAATATTTTTAAATCAAAATAAATAATATAATAAAACAATTAATATTGAAAAGAAATAATTTAAAATTTATATGTTCTTAATATATTATTTAACATATAATAATAATTAAATGAGTATGAAAATATCATTTTGAAATACTAAATATTATTATATTCATCATTTTAAAGTTACTAATTTAATTTACTAGGTAAAAGACCCATCACATTATTAATATTTATTTAATCAGATATCAATTTTTATTAACATTTAACAATTTTAAATCACAATTAATTTATTATTTATCATTTATCCATTAACTATAATCAATTCATACCTACTAAATTACATCAATCATAATTTAAAAATAACAACATGTAATGAATTTAAATATATCTTCATAGAACAAAGCATTTTATTTTATTTTATACTTATGACAGTATATTTATTGTAATATTTTAATGATATTTCATATCATATTTCATTTTTTTAATAAATAAATAAATTATTTATTTTCTTTTTGTCCTTTTTCACCAAAATCATTTAAAAATAATATATACTTTAGTGGAAATTAATTCTAAATCTTTGGGTGTTACATGGACTTCGATGATAGAGGAAAACAACATCAATGATGGAAAAGTTTCGAGATTCATCCATTAGGGATGTAAAATTAGAATATTCATTTAGATGTTAGATATTGATGGAGACCAACCAAAAAACATTTTAATAAATGTGTATAGAACATTATTTGTAAAGAATTAGTGATTTTTCAATAGAATAATAGTTTTTTGTGGTATTTTTATAGTGTTCAGCATATTAAATATGTAGTATCCCTTACTTATCTATTTATTCTATTCTCTCTATTTTTCAGAATTATATTTCTCTCATCATCATGGTTGTAGATAACTAACCAGAACATTCCTTCAGCGGTGGTGGTGAATTAATGTTTTGAGTTTACTATGATATAATGTTTTTCAATATTTTATTGAATGATTACAACAATAGTTAAGTTAATTAGGGTATATAGTGAATCCATTTCACTTATAAATTATTATTAATCTTTTCTATATTTTAAACTATACCCCATCATTTCAATAGATAATATTGTAATGTAGTATTGATAATGTGATGTGTGGCAATGCGTTCACCTAGATATAGTTTGATGGAGATTTTATATCATGAAGTGAAACTAGTGTATGGAATAAATAATTATAATAGGAGGGTGTAGTGTGATAGGAATTGATCACTACATTCTGTATAATACAAAGTATATTTTTAGAAAACAATGATAACATCATTATAAACTCTATAGAGAAAATTTATTCTTATTACAATCATTTTTTCAAATTGTTTCATCATTTACATATATATATATATATACCATATTGATTTCCTTTAACCCAGATGATATTATTTTCTAGTTATATATATTAATAGTTATAAATAAATTGGGTGTGCCACTTTCCTTTAAGAGAGACTGCCTCGGTGATTGAACTATAAAGTTTACCTAGGAAAACAAAAATATTGATTTTGGATTTGTACAAAATCTATATTAAATTTATACATGAGGATTTTCATCATTCCAAAGTCAATATTTTTATATACATAAACTTGTAATATAGTGTATGAAACAGGTTCAATCTCTTGAGGTCAATTTGACATCACTCTTTCACTTTTGTAACTATTATATCAATATAAATTATACATCATAAATAAAATTGAAAATAGTTGGGATTTTATAATTTTAGGTGATATATATAGTAATTAAATTTATGAGTAAAAAAATTAAATAAAAATGATATTTATGATGAAAAAACCTTCATTCATATAAATCTGTAGAGATTGTATCCTTTTTAGTTTAAAATAAAATTATATTTTTCTATTAAATTTTGAGTTCACGAGATATGATATAATACAATTTTTTTTGAAATGTCATTTCCATATCCCAAAAGAACTACCTGTTTGAAAATCTTCCTCAGTTCATCAATACTATGACACTTCATCATAAGTAGTATTATAATGAAAAATGGGGTATAGAAATGATGAATAAGAGGATAAAAAAATATCAGGGAAAATGGATATTCCACATACTGTAATCTAATTTTCCACTACTAAAATATTTTAATATAATATCATGAATTATTAAGTCATAAAAAATAATAAAAACACCTCTCCCACAACCCTTAGAACAACATCAAGGGTTATTTGACTAAAACAATGCAGTAAAGGGAATCAAGATGAGGAAAAAATGAAATATAAAATAAAGAGACAATGAAAAGTTCATATATATAAAAAATTAGTATAATACTAAAAATTAAAAATACCTCATATTATAACAAATAATGGGTAACTCCTAGAAATGTATTTGGAAGTATACATTAATATAAATGGGGGGGTTTATGTAATTCAATCCTCTAAATTTCTACACATATTTAGTGACATAAATGGTTTAATGTGTAATATTTTCTATCAATGACTTTTTATAATATTACTTGAATGTCCATAAAATTTTTTTAAACATAGTATCAAACATATAGAAATTTTAATGAATGGTTTACTTTACAAAACATTTCTCTTCGGGTAGACTACGTGAATTCACATTCATTGTTTTCCCATACATTTATGGTCACGATAAATGTAGAATATCAATAATAAATAGTTCAATAATGTATTCCTTATACTATATTATATATTACACTTATATTTATGCTCATTTTTAACATTACATTTTAATATATGAGCTGCAATAAAAAAATTCAATGATATACATAAATTTTGAGGCCTAAATTGCATTCATTTTGTAAGCTGTGTGTTGTTGTATTTAGTTTTAGGGATAGTTAATGAAACAAATTACATCAATCATATAATCAAAAAGGAAATTATTTCAATTTATATTTATATAGAAAATGTTATTATAATAATAATAATGATATAATAAAAAAATTAAATCCAAAAATAAAACATTTTCTAAATTATTGAAAATTTATTCTATTAAATTAAAAAAGTATCAATTTCCCTTAAAATAAAAAATCAGTTGTGTCTATAAAAAGAAATTTTATAATAGAGTGTATAAAATTATTCAATTCATTTTTCCTCATAAATAAACATTTCACTAATGGGGAATCATTTTATATCTGAATGAAAGTCCACACCTTAATCAGGTGTGGAAAAAAGTACAATATATTTTCCATATTATAATATTATAATGCATCAACCCATAAAAATTATTCCCTTTAATTTTACTCTATCATATATAAATTTTCTCATCCTATAATATCTTTACATGAGATAAATCAAAACATACCTCCCATTAATGAACATATAACTCTTTACCTGAGTGAAAGGTAACCACATGTTATGCCCACACATGGATAATGATTGTATCCCCATATGTATGATAAAATTATCAAATATTCATACTATGAGAACAATAATTTTTTATTCTTGGTGTATTTTTTAATGTGATTTTAGCGGCTAAGGGTTCATGGGTAAAAACATTTAGAACATCATTTTTTATAAGTGGATGTTGTAAAACAATGTACCATACATGAATATTCAAATAAAAAATGGAGTATCCCAAATCCATTTTTCATACATTATATATACCACAAATATTTTTATAAGGATCTTGAGTAAAAAAATAGAACTAAATATTTCATTCTAATTCCCATTTTTCTATTTTTTTGGGTGGGTGAGATAAAAAATGAATATTATTAATAATGAAAAATTAAATTGTGTTATCCTGGTTATATTAACCCAATATTTAAATGAATTAACTAAAATATTTCATTACATATATTTACATGACCATTTGAGATTAGTGATTTTAAAATTTAATAAAAAAACTACGTCATAAATCATATATCATTCTCATGTAATGTATATTTTTTCCATTAAATAATTCTTTAGTATATCCCAAAAATTATAAACACATTCCATTTTTCTTTATCCATATTGGGTGTTATATTTTCTTTATATCATTTTGAATATGAAGCATAATAATAGTCAACTCAAATGATCTGTAATGGATAGAGTATACTATATGTTATCATGCAATAAAAAAGAATGAATATTATTTGTAGAATTTAATGACAATAAAATAATGATAAATAAATGATAACTTGATCCTCAAATAAATCCAAGTTTGATACAAAAATATATGGCCCCATATCCATCTCTTATTTATTATGATCTATCGAAATCAACTCTATCATTGTGGTCTCCCATTGATGACATGATGGGAACATGTCTAGACTAGGTGTTATATGATCAACAGATAGTTCATTTCCTTGATCTGTGTCTAGTGAAATCTCTTTAAATATGTTCGACATATACTCCCCCTTCTAAAATAGTGACTCCTTTCTCTATGATTCCTTAACCAAATAGTCATCATGGGAAGGGGATTCTCGATAACCATCCCATAACCCTGAATCCATGTGATTATAGTATCTCAGGTAGTTCACCCATTCCCATATCCAATAGCTATAGTTCATTATTATAGGCTACAGACACACCATGAACTAATTCCATTAGCAGTACTCCCCAAGAGTTTCTTTAAAAGTTATTATACTAAAAGGTATTTAGCCTCATCCCTCTTTCATTCTAGGTTCTCATCATCGCTTGTGACCAAATCCATTTGTCTCCCTTGATATTGATTTTCATAATCTTTTGGTACTCATTTACGATGTTATCCAATGTCGAGTTATATTTTCTTTCTTTCGAGCTTCCTCATATTTAGGTTTCTTTAGTAGCAGTTCATGAACCCAAAATAAACCCTTATATGATTTAGGATATCACTCTCAAACATGGTATTCTGTGAAAAAATGTATGGTGAACCAATTAATTATAAAATTTTGATTTTATCGAAATGAAAACTATCAGTGGAGAAACTCATTATCTTTAACAGTATTATTTTAAAAATGTCTTATTCTATCAGTTTTAGTTTCTTTATATCCTATTTATGCAAAATTTGATTGGTTTGAGAGAAAATCACTATAGAAAGTTCAAGAATACTTCAATATGAGAGAATAATTATAGAAATATTGAGGGTATTTCATTTCCATTCTTGATACAGTATAGAAAAAATGAAGAGGGGTATATCCCAGTAATGATAAACAATATTTTTATACATTTTAATCAAAAAATAGGCTACAGAACATTGGAAACATAGGGGATTTATTCACATGGTGTACTAATAAAAATGGTATCAATAACACATGGTTCCACCCATAATCACACATGGATAATATCCAATCCATTTCCACTATCCCCAATGTAATATTTTACCATCTGAATTATACAATTTTATACCACTACCTACTACCCATCATCACTTCTAATTTTAGAGTGGGAAGAGTTCATTTCATATATTTCACTGAGTGGGAGGAAGATCCCATCTATCACATTTTTCCATGATCATCATGGAATAAACTCATGTAAGAACTCTTGTTAGTCATCTTCCAAAACAATCAACTATTATTTAAATAGTATCTATAAACACAAAATATTATAATTCCCTACTTCTTTTTAGATATGGATGACATGAAGGTGCACATTGAGTTAGAATATGTTGATATTGAAGTGAAGTTGGATGAACAATCTTTCAGTATACTTGTCTACAAGAAAACCCATTTGAACGAAATGATATTGGAGGAATAATGGATATCTTGACAATAGTCATAATCTACATAGATAATACATGGTGATAAAAACCACACATTTTTCAGAATTGCATCAAATATAATTATCAATCTATTATCTCGAATATCCAACTTCTAGATAGTTTTATTACTAGTGATCCTAATGTGATATATGGTATGGGTACATCCCATATTATCTCCGTACTAATATATAATAACCATCATATAAATGTTGGATATCGAAGGGCCCACACCGAAATGTTTCATAGTGTCCCATGAGTGTTTTTACATGATATCAATATTTCTTTTTTAGATCATTGTGGAGGAGGGGGAGATCTGGGATATTTTCTGCTCCCTCAATCATCAAATCAACCCCATACCCAATAGGTTTCTCAGTCTAATCTATGAATCCTCTTGGGGACTCATGAATTGATTTATTTGGGAAATCATGCAATATTATCTTCAATGGGGTGGTCTACCATGTTTTTCGTGTCCCACTACCCTAATACTCATTCCATTGGCGAATGAATACCCATTCCCTAATAAATTTATTTCTATTAGAATGTGAATCATCCCCTGCCAAAACCTAACTTAAATTATTAATAGAATAATATCATTGATACTTCATAAATGGTTCTCTAAATAACATCAAGGATTCTTATGGGGTAGGTTTACCCAATATTCCATCACCACATATCAATAAATATTTCATTTGATTGAAAAAAGACCATTGGATCCAACATAGAATTCAAAATCAATATGAAAAAATAATACCAAGAGATAGTGAAGAAATTCATCAAAAAAGATATGGATTTCATGGGATCCTATAAATGGGTTATTGATATAATATTCAGATTCCTTCATTCACCATATATTTCATTCACCTTTATGGTGAAAAAATAGTGTTTCATTAAATTAGTATGAGGGTTGAGGATAGGGGACCCTTTACTCCCCAACATCTTCATTGTTATTCAATAAAATTCTAGAATATACTTGAATGTGATCATCAGCAATGGAAACATTCATCCATTCCAGTGGAGCCATATCATCAATGGGTTCTCATAACACTTCTTTTATGCTCTTAAAATCATTTTTTATATCTAGAAATATCTAGTAAAATGAGAAGTGAGTATAATTATAGGTATTTTTAGTATGTGTAGTCGTTATCTTTTTTTCCTGGGGAAGATAAAAAATTTATATTTCTATGTTTTTCTCTAATACGAGGGAGAATAAAATTGAGGAGAACCTTGGATATCACAAAACAGAATTCTTAATATACTATTTGGGAAATCTAATATATTGTAGAAGAATCCATTTCCACAATATTGATGCCATGTTCAATAAAATATCTAGTCCTACACTAAACTGAAAAAATCATTTTGTTTAATTGGGGAATTTATCACCCTCATTAACAACCTTCCTAAATCCATCCACATGCATGTAATTTCGGTCATCAACAAAAAGAAATAATTTTTATAGAATATTGAAATAATTATGTGGGCCTTAATCTGGTATCAACACATAAAAGGAAGATATCATTGGGAATCATAGTATATGGTGGACTAAGAGGGAACATATTGAGCAATCCAAGTAAGGTGTTTTATGGGAAATATACATTGAATTAAAGCTAAAATGGTTTGGAAAATACATTTAATGGTGATCAATTAGAAAAAAACAATATAAAAAAAATATGGCGCACACCTAGATTGAATGATCAATATAATATACATGTTATGGAATTCTATAAAATGTCACATCCCCCTTATATAATAGAACTCCCATTGGATTTTTGGATGTAGAGATCTAAATTTTTTGAGTAAAAACTGGGTGGTAATTGTGTTCGGTTTCTCAAAAATCCTGATTCCCTGTATATCATTCTCTTAGACTAACAGGTTACCCTAATTCATTAACACTATCCTAAACTACCAGAAGGAATATTCCATCAACAATATAATGATTAACTCTAACCAAAATAGGATCATCTTCATCGGATCATCATATGGTATTTTTTTCAGAAAGGAGTTATCACAGATTTATGAATGAATGCTTTGAACATAATACACTAGGAGGAGCCTTCTGGTGAAACGAAATCCCCCTAAAACTAAACATCCTTTTATGGTGAATCTAAAAACATTCATTATCAACGAATAAAGAGGACTAACTTGTGAGAATCAATCTGGTGTCTAAATTATTATATTGTATATGACCTAAACAGGAATATTTCAGCCACCTATTATTTGAAGTAGGGTGGGATACGTCATTGTGTCCTAGATTTTTCTCTTTCAATAGGCTAGAGGTCTATGAAATTATAGTATATACCTTCCTTCATGCCATTTTTTCAAAGAAAATGAGGAAATAATCAAGGGAAAAACGAAAGGGATTTGTTAATGGAGAATGGTTGTTAGAATATTGAACACATACAATGAGGCTTTATATGAAGGGTTACCTAGTACATGACTGGTACCGATGGAAAGGTCTTGAAACCCAACAATTGATCTGTCGCACCTCATAAAATTGTTGAAGTTATACACCTCACTAAATATAGTCATGGTTGGAAGGAGATTCATCCCCTTGTATCAAATAGTATCCCTATAAGGTAAGTGGGTATGTTGGGATCCTCTTGAGAGTGGTGTTAAACATTACATTGGTAGGTCATGAGAAATTGTATCTATAGGGGGGACTGTTTGTTGTAACATTATATTAAACATTTAAGGTCTTCCTAAAACCCACTTTTTACCGAACATATTTTGGATTTTTTGGCAGGTTTTCAGGTTTAAAATTAAAACGTTTGTAATTTTCTAGGATAGTACACAGTTGGCACATGATTTTCCGAAATCATGTGCCCTATCATGAAAAAAAATGCAACTGATGGTAGTCACTTTTTTATATTTGTAACATGGTTAGTAATGTTGTACACACTCTCAGTAGAAACCATGTGGATCATTTAAAATGTGCATATTACTAGGTCGTAGGGTTTGGACTAACCATGTGGAAATTATTAGGAAACTGTGCATATAGGATTTTAGGAGGTCCAAAATTTTATAAACAATTACAGAACCCTTATTATTGGTCTCTAATGGACTTACATTGGACCAAATTTCATTCTCCCAACTACAGAGCTCCTAATAAAATATCATTGACCATCTGACCAGTCCCTAATGCGATATGAAGCATTGATAATGTCGGTCGATCCTCTAGTGGTTATTTTTCTTCTCCCTCTTTCAATCTCCAACATTTCTCCATTTCTACTTTGGGTTCCATAAATTCATGTATTGATTTATGGATCGAAAACACTTTTGGGTAATTAAATATAGTTTTTATCCTTTTTTCTTATTTTTCTTGTTTATCATTCATTGTTTATGAATCCAACTAAGGCATCGGTGATTCTTGATCTCTTGATCCCAATGTAAGTGGTTCTGTTATGATGTCAAAATTTTATTAATCCTAAATTTCAATGTTTAATTTAATCTAATTTTAATTAAATGAAATTATTTTAGTTTTATTAACATTATTTTAATTATATTATTGTATAAAAACCCAATTGCATTGAATTGGGGTGTTTTGGATAAATTGGGTTTTCTCTTGAAATTGGAAAACACCTAATTCCATGGAATTGGACTGTGTTTATGGAAATGGGGGTAATATAACTTGAAATATTTATACAAAATTCTTGATTGAAATTTTTTAAAATAAATTTTTGGTTAAAATATTGAAAATAGTTTTTATGGAAAAATTGTAAAAAATATAAATTCTAATGAATTGGTGGTTTTTTATGTAATTGAAGGAATTTGATTAAGAAAGTAAATTATTGAATTTATTTTGTAAATGTGGATTATCAAATAGTGTTATTTAGTTACAATTCCATATTTTTTTTAAAAATGGATTGAAGATGGTTTGACGGAAACTATATGGTTTCATCTTGTTGAAAATCATTTTTTGATTAAAAATTAGTTATCTATTTTAATAAGAAAATTTTAATGATTGAAATGATGATTAGGATTTAATTTTGTTTAAAGATTCAAAAAATAAATTTCCTATCATTTTTGTGTACATGAGAACATGTTAACTTTTTGTAGTTAGTGTGTTTTTTTGGAAAAAACTTAAAAATTATGACATTATAAAACCTCATTTAAGAACATCATCAATCCTTTAGTGATGGTTATGAGCCCCTTTTCCTTAGGTCCAAATAGGAATATATTCATACTTGTTATTTCATAGTGTAGGGTCCCTATATCCTAGAACTATTGTACATATTTGGCACATGACCATGTTGCTTACTTTATTTTATTTAAAATTTATATACCATTTATATAGACAATTTTAGATTCCATTAGAATTTATATAAACAACTTTAAATAAATTTTCTAATTTAATCCATTTTTTGAAAATTTCTATTTTTGTAAAAAACACTTTGATTAAGAGTAAATTATAACATTTGAAAATTATTTCCATCCTTGTAAATTTGAAGCATTAATTTCCAAGGTAATTCCTTATTTTGAATTATAATTTATGATTTTTTAAATATGTATTTAAAATAACAACCCATTTTATTAAAATATTTGAAGTTGTTTATTGGTTAAATTCATATTTTCATCTTTTTACAGAAACTTTTGTTAAATCCTTCTGGGCATTGTCTCACACAATACTTCTTCCATTGTTTGTTTTTATATAGTGACATTCTATGTTTGTTCAAGGTAAATGGATATCTTCGAGGTGGATATACCTATTGAAACATGTAATTTGGAGTTTTTTCCCTTGAGAAATGGGCATATTTCCCTATTTAGGTACTTCGGTTGAATTAATTTGTAATTTAATTCCAATTTTACTTTTGATACCTTATTAATAATGGAGTTTATATTGAAATTAATATTGTATTTTATATTTTACACCCACAATCATTGAGAAAAAACTATTACCACATTTAGTTTTTCTGATGCTAGGTGGTAATCGTCAACCCATGGTGATTGGGAACACTATTCAGGATATGTCAGGCCTGGATCAATTGTTGGGTTATTTGGGTGCCGGCATTGGTTCATGAAAAAGTGGTATCAGAGGGAGGCTGTGCTTCTTCATAGAGTCAGAATGCATTTTAGAAACTGTTTTGGGACATAAGAGATAGTTGTGGTTGAGTTCCTTGAATACTATCACTATAATAAACCATTATAAACTAGGGGTGGTAAGGTAAAGATGTCTTTAGTATTAGTTCTACTCTTTTCCCAATTGTGGTTTTGATATAAAGATATCTAAATCTTGTTTTTCAAATCAGTTGGGATTAATTTCCCAGGTTACTCTATTGAAGAATTATCTTATGTATTCCTTCTTTAATACTAATTCTTTATAGAATCATACCTCAGGAAATGCATGAGAATAAGATCAAGGAGGAAGATACCACTGAACCCCAGAGATTGAATCATGAAGTTGATTCGAATCTGGTTGAGGCGATTGTAAACACTCTACATGTTGTGGGACATTCACCACCTCTTGTTCTTGTTTAGTATCCAGCTGTGGAACCTCAGTTGGGAATTCTCAATATTAGATTTTCCTTCTCCTAATCTAACTCCACTTAATGGATCAAATTATCCCCAAGAGGCTGAAGAATGGTTGGGAAATTTTAAATGATTTTTTGGGTTCTTAGACAAACCTGACGATATCAAATTAAACTTTTCCACCTTCGTGTTGTATGGACCAAGAAAAATATGGTGGGAAAATATGGAAATAGTGAAAATAATGAGGGATTATAGTGGAAGGACATGAAGGTTATTTTCACTGACCAATTATATCTATAGATGATATTGTTTTCCAAGGATATATATTTTTTCTTTCCTGGCCTGGATGGAAATACCTTGACAATGTATGTAAACCATTTTGCTGATCTCGTTCATTAAACACCAGAGATTGTATCAAATTAGAAATAAAAGTATTTTTGATTTTTATTTGGGTATTAATATGGATATTCATTATCAAGTATTCTTGCAGAAAAGTATTTCTTGTGATGATGTACAAGAGAGAGTGAAGATGGCCGAGGTGGACCTGGCAGGCTTGTCAGGTTTTTCGGGTGTTTCATTCTCTCCAAGGGGCAGTGTGAATTCATCTAATGGAAAGAAGAATAATGATTATTATTGCAGTAGTTCTCAATAGCATGGTCATTCTTTGCCCCCTATAGTTTCTCTAATAGGTTCTCTAATCAGTTACAAGTGTGGTAAGCTTGGACACTCAATGAGTGTTTCACAGATGCATCAATGAACTTTGGCTACTACAGACACGTGGGGAACATTCACAGGTTCTCCAATTTCAATTATACTCCACATAGTGGAATATGATTATATTCACATTCTTAAAATATGGCATAATCATATTATTCATGTGAAAAAGGGTTCCAACCATGGGTATCTAGAATAAAGATACTTCATGTAGTGGAAAAGTCTCTAGAGGATGTTGATACAGGTCATGTAATAGTGAGAGGTACCATCACTATATCTTTATCAGTAGAGACTTGTTTATTTGATAATGGTTCATATCATTAATTAATTTCAACAAATGTTTTTTTTTCTAATATGCCTTTATATAAATATTTTATCATGTGAAATGGATAATACAACACCCCTTGTTAGAGAGAGAGAGAGAGAGTAGGTTATCAATTGTCCCACTTGTGTATTCTCTAAAATAGAAGTTGAGCTTTCGTGAAGATTATTTTTCTTAAGATGAAACCAAATAACATCATATTTTAGAAGGATATTTTTATTTCCATTTAAAATAAGACTGATTATTATCTTTGACGGGTCTCTATTATTACACAAAGTGGTGTGTCTCTTGTTTTTTAATGAGAATTTGATCCCAAGTTCGAGTATAGTCGAAACTTGTTATCCAAATATGGGGAATATAATATTGACTTCTTCTAATGATATTGTGTGAGAATATTTTAGTGATGATCTCACTCCAGTTTTCATTATGTCTCAAGACATGTTTCCATCCTAATTCTCTGGTTTCCCACCAATAAGGGAGGTTGTTTATCCATTGGTTTAATACCTTGTAAATAACCATTATCAATCCCTTCATTCCAAATGGAACCAGTTGAGTTGAATGTGTTTAATTCCAAGTTGGGATATTTTCTTAGGGAGTGATTTATATGAAAATTTGTGTCAACATGGGTAGTGATGGTTCTCTTTTCCCATAATTCTGATGGATCACTTAGCCTCTGTGTTGATTTTTGAATACTCAATCGAGTTATTATAAGTAATAGGTATCTATTTCCATTTATTGATGATATGTTTGATTATTTGAAGGGGGGAAATTGGTTCTCAATGAATTACCTTCACTTAGGTTACTATCAGTTCACAATAATGGAATCTCATATTCAAAAAACCCCTTCTTGGAGCTGGTACAATCATTATGAGAACCTTATTATGATTTTTTGTATGACCAATTCATTGTAAATTTTCATTGCATTAATTAATATTATTTTCCAGGGGTATGTTCATACCTTTTTGGGAGTATTAGTGGATTAAATCCTCATTTAATATATGTTCTTGGAGGATAATGTGAATCATATGAGAATAATATTGTGTTTTATAAGAAATCACAAAATCTATGATAAAAATTTTATGTGAGATTTGTGGATTCAGGAAGTGAAAATGTTGGGACACTTGGTATCAAAAAGGTATTTTTGGTTACCTCAAGAAGGTGAATGATGTTGGGATGAGGGAACATCCCTAGAATGTTTTCAATATTTGTAGCTTCTTGGGCCTAGCTGGTTATTATCCATGGATCATTAAGGACATATTAATGTTCACTTCTATGATGACTACACTAACTCTAAACTGAGTAAAGTATCATGGAAGGAAACATTTAAGAGTTCATTTTTTGAGATGAAATGCCTTCTTACTACTGCACATGTGTTGAGTCTTCCAAAGGTCAGGTAGGGCTATGTGGTCTCCTGTGATGCATCAGTTTCAGTTTTTGACTCAATTCTTATGCAATTAAATATTGTGGATTCTTATGGATCTCATTAGCATAGGCCACACGAGATTAATTATTTGACCCCTGACCTTGAACACACATATGTGATACATGAGCTAAAGAGTTTTTAACATTACATTTAGGTAGAATGGTTTAGCATTCTTTTAGACAACCAAATCCTTAGTTATATCTTCTCTCAAAATGATTTTAATATTGTTAGATGTGTTAGGTGTAATACCTATATAATTTCAGCATTAACATCTCATATACCCTATAGAAAGGGAATGTCATTTTAGAGGCTTCATGAAGGGAACATTAGACCCAATATATTAAAACATCTTTAGAATAATGTAATTTTATGTCTCTCATTAGAGAAATAAATATTTGAGTTCACGAGAAAGGGTTCAAGGTTTCCTTTATCAGTGATTAGTTTTCATCCTTTCTTCTCAAAATAATTCTCCAGGATCAGATGCTTGATACTGATATGTGAAGCCTTAGAGACTCTCTTTTTCAAGGGGATACAGTTTCCTAGTGGTATTTCTCCAATGATGGTGTTATGGTTTATCAAAATTTATATGTTGTGTCGTTAGTGGCCAGGAAAACTATGATTGGGAATTATCACAATTCCTAGTGAGAAATGGCCCTAAAAAGAATTATTATGTTCTATAATATGTCACATCAGTTCTAGAGTCTTGGTATGAGATGGGTCATTACTGAGTTTGTCTCTCATTTCTATACATACCATGGGGTGAAGGTTTGGACCCATATGAATTTTGGTGTGTTGGTGCCACTTGTAGTCCCTATCTATAAGTGGAATGAGATATCTATGGAATTTGTGGTTGGGTTTCCTCATAACTAGAAAAATATGAAATTTATATGGGTTTTAATCAATAGGCATATCACGTTGGCTCAATTTATAACCATTCATGATACAACCAAATTTGAGGGGGCGTGTAAAATCTCTATTTAAAAGGTATCATTTTTTTACAAAGTTAATTTTTATATATTCTCTAATATGGATCCTTTATTCATTTATTACTATTATAGAGGGCATCAGGATGCACTGGGATCTCACATCTATTTGAGCACAACATACCTTCAATATTCAGATGGCCAAACACAAAAGAGATATATAGATTCTTCACTCTATTTTTCTCACTTCTGTTATCAAAATTGGAGTCACTTGGGATGATCAATATGGGCTAGTTGAGTTTTCTTATAACAATAGTTCCCAGTTACCAATTAGGACCGCTCCTTTTGATTCCTTGTATGGAAATATTTTAATATCTATATTGTGTTGGTCGGAGTTTGCTAGAAATTCCATAGTTAGAACAATTTTTGAGAAAGAGACAACAAGAAAGATTTAGTTGGATATTAAAATAATATTGACGGCCTAGAGATTATATAACTATTGTTCTGATCATGATTGTAGACTGTTGGAGGTCTCAGTTAGTGATAAGGTTCTCTTTAATGTTTCACCCATGTTGGGTCATAAACGGCTTGGGAGGAAAGGGAAACCTACTCCTCAATTTGTGAGTCCTTTAGAGGTTGTTGAGAATGTGGGGAAAGCTTCATATCATTTATCACATCCACCACATTTTATATCGATACATAAAAGGTTTCAAATATCTCAACTATGATAGTATCTATCTAATACTTCTCAAGTTCATCGATAACAAGATCTTGATGTTTAACCCGATTTATCTATGAATTAATGACAACTTATGATAGTTTTTTCTTAGACCAAGGTACTGCATCAGAGGATGATACCTTTGTGCCTTGTGTCGGGGAACCATGGTTCTGATTCTCATGAGACATGGGAGATGGAGACAATAATGCGGGAGTGGAGGCCTCATCTTTTTGGTATGAAACCTTCTTCATAGACATTCTAGGGATTGAATTTTATATGGTGGGGTGGTTTCAAAATATAATTACATCTTTGAGGTATTCCTAAACCCCACTTTTTACTGAGCTTTGGTTGGGATATGATGGGGGTTGTTCATGGTAGAAAATTTAAATGTTTTAAATTTTGGGGATCATGAATTGTAGTTTCATGGTTTTTTGAAACTATATAACCTATTAGAGTAGATCATGAAACACAAGGAATTTGTATCTTGTTTGGTTGGGACATGATTGTTCAATGAATTCACCATCTTAGTAGAAACTATGTAGTTTATTTAAAATAAGTGCACGAGCTAGATGCATGGTTTTGTCTAACAATGTGAATCTACCTAAGAAACCATTGGTACATATTTTTAAGAGATCTGAAGTTTTATAAAAAAATATTGAACTGCTATTATACATAAAAAATGGACCTCCATTAAACAAAATATTTTTCTCCCATCTATATATCTCACAAGGATGTTTTTTCGCCCCTTAATCCATTCCCAGAAGAAATCCTAATCTATGAGAATGTCAGTCAATCTACTTATGGTTTGTTTTCCTCTCCCGTTCTAAATCTCCAGTGATCTCTTTCTTTCTTTATAGGGTTTCATAGATCCTTGTGTTTATTTATAGAAGAAATACCCTATGTTTTTTGACATTAAACCTGTGTTTGATCTTTTTTTCCCTTGTATTCCTTTTTTATCATTATTTTTTGATGAATCTATGTTATAGTTTGGAAATTAAAAATCTGTTGATCCTGAGGTATGTTGTTCCGTAATGATGACCAATTTTAATAAACCCTAAATTTCTTTATTTTATTTGTACATTTTAATTTTAAATGAAATTGTTTAATTTTGGTCCAAAGGCTTTATTTTTTGGATAAAACCCTAATTCCATTGAATACAAGATATTTAGAAAATTTGGATTTGGGAATGAAATTGGAAAACCCCTAATTCCATAGAATTGGGGTGTGTTTATAGAAATTTTTTTAATTTATATTTTCTAATTCACATTCAAGTTTTGATGGAAATTTTTTAAATTAATTTTTTCATTTAATCATGAAATTTTTTTGATGGAGAAATTTTGAAACCCCAAAATTCTATAGAATCAGTGGTTTGTTATATAATTGATTTAATTTGTTTGTAAAGTTAAATTGTTGAATGTAATTTGTAAATTTATTTAGTAAAATTTATTTATTTTGTTTCAAATAAAAATTTGTGAAAAATTGATTAAAATGGTTTGATGATAACCTTAGGCTTTCATATTTTTGAAATTTTATATTTTTTATTAAAACCTTATTATGGTTTTAATTGGAAAATAATCTTGTTTGAAATAGTGAAAGGGATTTAATTGTATTTTATATGGTGTTAAAATTAATTTCCCATCATTGTTTTGTAATTGAGCACATGAAAGCCTTATAAAGTTATAGTAAAATGTTTGAGAACACCTTATCTCTTAAAATTTTTAAATCCTCTTATTAGCCCGTCACCATTGTTTATGTCATGGTGATGAGTCCCATTTACATTAGTCCAAAAGCGGTGTATGTAATTAATTTTCATTTCATAGTGTTGGGTCTCTATAGCCTAGATCCATCATACCTATTTGGAACATGACAATGTTTCCCACTTGTTTTTATTTCAAATCTATATTCCGGGGTTTTAAAATATTTAAAATGGATTTGAATTTATAAAAACTATTTTGTAAAAATGTGATTATTTAAGCCATTTTGTAAAAATTTATATTTTCATAAATAACCCATTGATTGTGGATAAATACCATCATTTGAAAATTAATTACATCATTTTAAATGTTTATAATTAATTTTAAAAGTAATTACATATTTTTAAAATGTAAAGATTCATTCATTTAAATAATATTTTAAAGGGGCAAACATACTTATTTGAAAATTTAAAAGAACATTTTTTTGGGTAAATTGATATTGGAATCTTGTTATAATGTATTTGGTGAAATCCTACTGGTATTTGGGACACAACCTAAATGTGACATAGAGTACTTGGAGATTATCTCTTTCCATGATTGAGCAAGGCAATGTGGTAACATGGAGGTGGATCTAGCAATTGAACCTTCTACTTAGAGAGTTGTGTCCTTTTGGACCTAGGTTTTTTTTTGTCTATTTTGGAACTTTGGTTATAGTTCTTTTGGATTTAATTTCTATTTGATTTTGGGTATATTTCTTATAGTGGGGGTTTTTTCAAATGTATATTGTCTTTTCTCTTTTACTAATGATTTTTTTGAGGAAAAAATAGTTCCTAAATTTAATTTGTATGATTCCAGGCGCTAGTCAGTGACCCTTGGGGTTCGGGACCACTCTTGGAGATATATCAGAACCATCTTGATTAATGGGTTACATGGGTACCTACGCTGGATAATGATATTTGAGAAAAAGTTATCATTTTTTCTATTGATTTATATTGGTGAGGGGACTCTCTTATAGAATAACAGTATTTAATTATTAAGGTGTTGGAATTTTTCGAATCTCATAGGATTGCATTGGAATTAGTGGAAAAAAACTCTTTTTATATCCATAGTTCTATCCAAGAGATTACCACCCCATGGAATATCACTTATTTCCTCCATAGATGCAAGATCCTAATCAAAAGCTAGATAAGCCTCCATTACACATGGAATGATAGAAACAAGATTGTGGACTTTATAACTTCTTGGGACACTCTATATAATCCTTGTGCTATAATTATAATCATTTGATACATTCCCCCTATATATGTAAATTTATTCTGAGATGATTTCCTGGGGATCCACTATTTAATGCATCCTTGATCGTTTTGGCATTTAACCCTCCTCTAATAAAATTTTGTAATGTTTGATGGATGGAACAATATAAATCATCCCATTAATAGAAATAACTAAATTTATATTGGTGGATTGAATAATTTCAAACATCATCATATTTTCAGCCAACGCATCTCCTAAGACATTATTCATGACATTCTGGCCATATTTTGGACACCATTATTTCTATTAAGGATGAAACCAATAGATCATAATTTATGTAAAATATTCAAACTGGAAATCATGATTACATTTTCATGGAATACCCCAAATACCCAAAACATTTATCTCATAAGAACAATCAATGAATAATGGTTCTATATAACACCAATTGACACCCATCACAAATTTATGTCTAATTCATTCACCTTGTGAATGATATAAATAATAATACAATGAATAATAAACATTCTTTATCCATCAATAATCATAAATATTGAGATACGGACATACATAATTTCAGTACTATCAGGTTAAATAGATTTACATAAAATATAACGAGAAATATGGTGGATGGATTAACAATACATTGTAAACATGCCTTATTAAGAAATAAACATATGTTTTCTAATAAAAAGTATTTAGATTCTAAATATTTCCCAAATCAATATGTGTAATTTCATTCAATGTATGAATTCAAAAAACTGGCTTCATATATAGTAATGGTGTAAGGTTAAGTTAATAAATTTTCGAAGTCGATCAATGAATGGGTATATAGGTGATGACCCTTTAATAAAAGTAATGGAAAATAGGTTATTAATACAGTAATGTCATTATAAGAAAAATCATGCTTTAAACTAGGTCGATTTCGTAAATGACTGTAAATGATGATCAATTTATATATAATATATTTTATTTAAATATTTGAAATCAATCATAATGTATAAAAAATAATTAATTATATTATTTATATAAGTAATAAATAAGGACATTTGTAAAAACATACAATTAATACGATCATGGAAAAGAGGGAATATATAATGAAAAAATGTGGTCGGGTCACTTTCGTTAAAGCATATAAATAATGACTCATCAAAGAAGATGAAATAGTGAGAAGACATGTAAAACAAAAAAAATTGATATGAAAATTATTGGGAGTTTTGGAAGAAAATAGAAATCAAATTTCCAAAACATATTATCATTGAATGGAAATACAAATTATTAAATTGAGATTGGGGGAGAAAATGTTATAAATCGTGTAAAATTTTAATAAAAAACCCTTCAAGAGATAGATATAGCAAGAAATTGAACACAAAATATCATGGATGAACATTAAAAAATTATATAATATATGATATAGGAAATATAAAAAACATTTAAATGAAATTAGGGGCTTGGTAAAAAACATATCTCCACGAAAAGAAATTTTAGTTGAAAAACTATTATGGTATTGGTAGCGTAAGAATCGAGAGAATATAGTAGGTTTTCTGTTAAGTCAAAATTAAAATATCATGAAATGAATGATATTCCATATAATTTATGTTTTTGTGATAATTATTACACTGTATTAATTATATAACGTTTCAAAGTATCAATCATGTCCCATGGAATTTAAAATAAAGAAAAAAATTAAAAATATTCAATACATAAAATCAAATTATATTTAATTAAATAAAAATAAAAATATTAAAACCCCATGAGTTAAATGAATATGGTAAAAGTTATCAATTAGGAATTGATCTCACTATATAAATGATATCACAATGAAAAATGTGAAATACATCTCAAGGAATCAATCCATAATAGATGGTGATGAGAAATGAACCACATCATTTCATGGTTGCAAAAGTCCACATGTACACATTATTAATATTGATTTTTTATATGATTAAAATTATTTTGTAGTAGTTTACCCATAGATATAATAACATTAAATTAATATAATAATAAAAATTTCCTTATTTTTTTGTGGATGTGATATTTTTTGAAGAGAATTATATAATTAAATGTCTAAACTGTTAGAAATACTCAAATTGAAAATATATTATTTCTCTTTTAAATATTTATGGAAATAATGGACCTAGATTTTCTCAGTAAGACAAGATTATTATGTACATAAGAGAATATAACATAAGGATAAAAATGGAATAATGTTTAGATGGAATTTTATGTGATATTTTTACCATGCATTGGTTTAATTGTTCACCTTTCATAAATGAAGGGAAGGTTATATTTAAAAGTACACATGAAATTTCAATAATGGTTAGTCACTATTCAAGGCCCAAGGCTCCAAAGGATAGAAATAATGAAGTTAATAGTGAGGAAATGTTGTTAAATCTCCTTGAAATTATTTTCACACATCCTTTAAACATGTCTCATCCCTTTTACTCTCTAATTATTCAATTTTACCATTTTTCGTGTTTATTTTGGTAAATAAATATAACTTATTTAATTTAATTTGAATTAAAAAAAATATAATAGAACATAATTAGTAATTTATACATAATAATTAGAAATATTATATCAATTTTATCAAATAATTTTTCTATTAATAATAAAAAATAAATTTTCATTAGAACAATCACATGTATAAACCTATTAATATAAAAAAATGTTCTTTTAAGAATAAGATTTTTGTGTAGGATAAAATCTCAGATGTTTTATAACTTTATAAGAAAAATTATTTAACTATAGAAAATATAAAATATATGTTTCTTCAAAATAAATAAAAATCCTAATTTGTCAATATTAATATTAAATTAAATTAAAATACAAAAAGTGCTTATTTAATTTGGAAATAATAGATCAGCTTATAAATTGTTAAAATTAGTTATTATAAATCCAATTTGTATTTTAAAATGTATAATATTTCTCCATAAATACATTTTTTATCATTTAGAATATTTTATAAGTATTTATTTTATACTTATTTATTTATATATCGATAAATTCTATGAATTTTTTAATATATTTTATTTTACACTATACACTTTTAAATAATTTATTTTTGAAAAATAAAAAAACAATTTTTATACAATATAACTATTCTGGAAAAAAATATGAATTCTATCTGGTAAAATTAAAATTATAAAATATGATAATGTTAATTTTTGACATACACATAAATATATAATGAGAAACATTTTCATTGGAAAGTATTTTTTTAAAATATTAACTATTCTTAGTATAATTTCACTCAAAACGCGAATCAAATTTGGTGTTTTCATAAGATATTTATATGTAATTTATTTTATCCATAGAATAATTTTTATGTTATAATAATATTTATAATATATATTATTAAAATTTAATAAATATCTATTATTTATATCTTAGTAAAAATAAATTAGAATCATCAATGCCTTTTCATTATTAATGTCATTTATTTTAATTTATATGTTTTTTGTAATTTTTTAACCTATTGTTTATGCCTCTAATTCCACATATACATTTTCATTTATTTAAACAATTATGAATTTCATTTTGGTATCGTGTTGGATTTTAAGGATACAATAAAAAATTTGAGGTAACAAAGGAATACATAATTTAAAACATTATTGTAATATATTCTACCCACTTAAATATATTTCATCCATGTGATGTTCATTATCACATAAAAATAAAATTACTAATTGGTATAAATAAGTTTATAATAACAATAAATATTATATACAATTTGTTTCCTACCATAATATATTATAAGGAAAAAAATATTTTAGCCTCATCATTTTTACTAATTGCTTCATTATTAATTTCAAATTTTGTCACCATTCCTTCACACCTGATGAATCTTCATGTTCCTCTCAATCATTTCTCATTGTGAGTCATACCAAATTTTTTACATGAATGAAATTTAATCACCTTTCATTTCTCATTTTCATCACCTAATCTTCTATGATAATAAATCATTCTCATATAGGGTATGTATTAAAAGTAAAATTTATTATCATTTATAATCATATTTTGTGATATTTTATTATACAAAAACATACTATTTTATCTTCAACTCTTATGTCATTATTTTTTTCATTTGGAAAAATTAACAAAATTTAATGAATGAATTTTTAACTTGGTTTCATTAGGATTTGTACAATACTACAAACCAATGGAGTTAATTATGAGTTATGAAACAATAAGTCCATAATAAAATTATTTTATGATAAATTAAACACTAAAATATTATATTGTATTAAATTATTATATTATATCATAGCATGAATTAAATTTCTCTTGTCTAATTCATTGATTGGTTTCACTGAGTTCTCTCATATTTATTACCCTAATTCCATAACATAAACAATCCATTATAATGGATGGTAAAATTATTATTATTAACCAAAAAATATCTCTCACGAACATCTAAACCTAAGTGTAGTCTTTTGCCTACTAATCATGAACCATATTGAATATTTGATTAATACCCAAAAAGTATTTTTTTGGTTGATTTCCCCTTGGTGAATCTGTGCCACACCCATGTCCACATGTGATTATCCAGATAGGAATTCAATTTCTAGGAATCATCATAATTTGTAATTTAGTAAAATAGTTTGATTTTATCTAATACATAGATTTATAACTTATAATTATCCCTTAGACATATCCTTAGTATAATTAATAATATTTTTTTTTATCAAAACCCCTAAACTACACATACATTTTCATTACATGGTGGTATTTGTGGCTCATAAATTATAATAAATTTATGACATCCCAATCTATAAAATTATATAAACAAAATTTGGATCCAACTAAAATATCCCAGACATAACTCTCCAATAATTATCTAACATAGAGAAAATAATACATTTTTATAATTTTCATTTCCTTTTATGTTTATATATTTTTAAAATTAGGGAAAATGTTATCCTATAAGCCCTTTTCATTTATTAACTAATAGAAATTTGTAACAAAATATAAGTATTCAATATCTCCCAAACATTCACCATGAATGTTATTTTATGGTAGCCATATTAGCTTTAATATTTTATTCCCAAAACTAGGTAAATAGAAACATAATAATGGTTATTTCAAACACTCCATAAGGGAATATATTTTTCTAAAATCAATCATAAAATAAAAAATACATAACTAATATGGGAAAAAATATGTTATTATCAAAAAATTGAATACACCCAAAAAAATATGATTGAAATAAATCCATCTGTAAAAAACCATATAAATAATCAAATATATAAAAATTTCTGAATTCATGTTGATTTAATAAATAAATTTTGGAATTTTAATATTTTCATTTAAGGGTGTATCAGATATTATTCTTTCAATTAAGGCCACAACTAATGAATTACTATTTCTATAAAGGTCACAATCATGAGATTATTAATTACTTCAACAACATAACCAAGTCATCATTACTTCATTAGATTGTAATAAAATAAATACCAAAACTAATTGTCTCTGGAGACCTATAAATGGATCAAGACGACAAATATTTCAGATCCCCAACATTCACTTTTTTATGCCCAATGTATTCACCCGGTGACTGATATGATTATCAATTCAATATATAATCAATATTCTTCAGTAATAAACAGAAATCCATATTTATATATTGGAATATGGAATGTCAACAATATTCTAGTGAATAAATGAATATAATCCATCTGGAGAAATAAGTTGTATTGTTATGTAATACATAGATATATTTCTTGAATAATAAGTATTCATTGTTATCATAAAAACAATTGAATAGAATTTTATTGTTCACCCAATAAATAAGATGAATACATTTTTTATAAGGATCCAAAAAATAAAATTATATATATTAATGGTATAAGATAATGTCATTATTTTTAAAAAAAAATGATCAATTCACGGTTATATATGTGAATTACCTTCAAACAATAAAATTAAAAAATTAGTATTCAGAATATAAAGGCATTGGAAAAATGAAACATACAAAAGAGGGCTATTTAGCATGAAAAAGGATGTGTTTCCTCATTTATTTTATTTATATTTATATAAATTTATTTAAATGATGAAAATTTTTAGGAAGTGATTTTATAAATAAGGAAATTAATAAAAATGTTCAAAAATTAACATCAAAGAAATGTAGGATTACCCCTTGAAAGGAAGTGGTAGATTCAGATTGTTTAAAATAGCTAAGTAATCAGCCCATGCGGAGAATGAAATGGTGATAGAACAAGTAATACCACAAAATAATAGTAAGATAAAATATATAATGGGGTTTAGAAAAAATGATCAACCAAATTCCTTAGACGTATTTTCTTTTCGATGAAATCCAGATTTTGAAATTGATAAATAAGAAAAACCCACTATGACATGAGTAATATATTAATTAAGAACACTATAAGAGATATATAGTTCGTCAAATATAACATAAAATATCCTGAATGAATCAATATTCATGATATAATACATAAAATATATAGCATGAACGCCACCTAAATGTAATTTGTTGAAGATGTATATACATGTATCAAAGAATGTAAATTGAGAGGTAATCTCATACAATGTTGGGAACATATAAATTTTAAGAAAATTAGTTGGTTACTGTGAAATATAAATTAATATATAATGAAATAAATTAATTTCATAATATTTTATTGAAAATTGGTTATTTAATAAACTTTTCACAATAAATATTGGTTCCCAATATCAAACGTGACTCCTAGAATTAAAAATCGAGATAAATAACACTTACCACTTTGGTATGATTTCAATTCAATACATTTAAAGAAATAAATATATATGGAATTAATATCAAAATAATTAAATGAATATGTTGATATAAAGTCATTACGATTTAAAATAATCATACAATAACATTGATATAAGGTTTTACAATATGAAATATATCTCACGAAATTAAATTTGATAAAACTAACACCTTAAATTATTCATTTATTAGTTGTAATGTTCACTAACATCATGTATAGAAAAATTAATACATGTATCACATATTAATAATCATTATTCAAATACATTTCCTATTATAAAATCCGATTTTAATAATTTATTAAAAATATATTACATTTTAGAGTTTGTTTCAATCCTCGGGTCTTATGAAATTTAGTTTTATTATTTTTTAAATATAGCATAACATCATGGTTGGTTGTTACTTCTTTTTTAAATGTTCATCATTACAAAAAAATATGATACTATATTTATTATATTTAAATTATTTAGTATACCTCATTTTTAACTGATGAATGATAGTGTTATGATTTGGGAAATTGGAAATTGTGAAGAAATTATTTCTTTGTGTTCAAAAATCAATATGTGATTTTTTTTTAAATAAATTATATATAAATAAAATCACTTTAGAATAATTAATAAAGAAATAAATAGTTTTTACTTTCTATTGTAATGATATTATATTACATAATCATTCATGATATAAATACAACAATGTCATTCTTTTATGTGGTTAAACAAATCCAAACGACATATTAGAATTCATTAATGAATACAGATATGTTCTAATTTAATATTAATATAGAATATAAAGAAAATTAAAAATTTAATAAGAATAATTTAATTTAAATAAATTAACTCATATAACCTACCATAATAGATGATGATGGAGAATGAAACTCATCTTTCATGGTTATTGAAGTTCCTACATAATCCAGATTAATGATCCCATTTCATAAAAAGAAATTGGATTGAATAAATTTATAGGATAAAATATATTTTTAAAATTATAATTGGTATAAAATAATCCATTTAATTCATCAAATTCAACATTTTAACCATCCAATAAGATGGTGATGATAAATGGACCGCATTTATTTATAAAGGTGGTAGTCTACACATATAAATGATGAAATTTTGATTTTGTTTTTATTAATGGACTGAAAGAATACATTAGTGTTTGATAAAATATTATAAAAAATTTAATATAAATAAATAATATGGGTTTCATTATATTTTTTTCTATAATTTATTTGTAAGAGAAATATTAATAATTAATGGTTAGATCAGGAAATATTCACATAGAGAACTTGTGACTTCTCTTGTAAATGTCCACGGAAATGTTGACCTTGGGTTGTATAATTGAACCTAGGGGCTTAAGATAATTATTTAGGATTTTAGTTGTGGTAAAATTTATAAGTTATCGGATAAAATTAGAAATTTTAGGTTCAACTTGATGTATAGGGAGTGTTCCCCTTTTATATGTGATGAGTAAGGTAATTTTTGAAGTACCTATTTTATTTCAATATTTATATTTCACTAATTATTGGTTAAATGTTGTAAAATTTAGAAATGAAGATATTTTTGGTGTGATAAGGTAATTAACGCCACTACCATTAACTTCCATACTTGTTATAACCATTTACCATGGATTTTACTCTTATATTTATTACTTTTATAATTTTTTTACCATGGTAAATAATTTTTACTTATGTTATTTAATTTTAATAACTTGTTATAAAATGAGAAATATTACACAATTTTTACATAATTATTATAAATTATAATTAATTACCCCAAATAATATTTACAATATAATTTTATTGTAATTTTAACATTAGTTTATTTATGTGTAAAATCGAGTTTTAAAAATATTTGTATTTTTATATTAATTTTTGTTTGAAACATTTATTTATAAATTTTTTATATTTAAATAATTAAGATGATTTTATTTAAAAATTACACATTATGTGTAATTTAATTAAATCCGAAAATTAATTTTTCTATAATAATATTTTGAAAAAGATAATATACAGTATCATTGAATAAGAAACAAAACTCTTGTTTATAAAATTTTAATCGTATATTTCATTAATCTCAAAAGTTTTCTGAAATGAATATTATTACTCCTTAAGTAAATAATTTTTCATTGTAAATGTTTCATAATTATTTATTTTATCCTTACCCCATGATATATCCATAAATAATATGAATTTATTTAAAACTGTATTCTTGACTATTAATATAAAAGATGTTATTTTTGGAAAATCCCAATAATGCATCTGATGATAATATAATAAATATAAATCTAGAAATTATGTCTTTTGGGTTAAATTTAAACTCCATAATTCAATAATATTTACATAAAAAGATAAATTTATATTGGAAATAATTTTCATTGGAAAATAACTTTAAAATTATTAACTATAATAATTCTTATTTTTTATCAATTACCATTATAATTTATTGTTACAATATTATCTATATTAATAATATCATTTACCCACAGTATATTTTCAACATTAAAATAATATACCTGAAATATACTTTTATAAGTGATACATTTTAATGTAAAAATTCATTCATATTAGATACATAGATATTCTTATTGAATTTTATCAGTTACAAAATTATTATAATATCAGTTATTTTAATTTCTACAAATATTTCAAAATTTGGTAACACACATTTTTATTTTCCTACTATATTATTACATTTTTATGGTTATAAATTATTCCATAGTTCATTGTGGTTTGGTATTTTGTGTGAAGCAAGATATTGAAAATATTAGGTTCTGAAAAAAAAAATTATTTATTATCTCAAGATGTTGTATCATGGCCAATATTTTTTTTAAGATAAATGATTAAAAATAAGTGAGAATAAAATTGAATAAAACTTCCCCTCAATTTTTTTTCAATTTATTATATTTTAGTGAAAATTATGTTATGAAATTAGTATAATGACGATTGACTCATCCCCCAATAAAATCATTAACATGATGAAATACTCCCACAACACCCTATAAAGAATTCTATCCCAAAGAAGACCCATGAATGTCCATTCCGTGATATTGAAAATTTAAATATTAATATAATGATATAAGTTGTGAAGGGAGTTATAGAGAAAAATCATTTAATGATTTATAAGCATATAAGGAAATCCTATTATATTTTTTTATTCATTTAAATTATGATATAGATAATACTTTATGGATTTTATTTTGAATCATTACAAACATTTCCTATGATTGTAAAAAACTCTTATATGTTTTTCTACTTCATTAACTTTTACCATTATTTCAGATTAATATGTGTCATATTGAATACTTCTATTGCATTTAAATGAAACTCTACAATTTTTTTGTAGCCTATTAATGTGGATTGTTTTTTAAATATTGTTTCTATAACATTGGTTTCTTGATAACCTCAACCAATGTATACTACAATTTTATATGAAGAGACACGTTTTTAATTAAACCTATAAAGAAGTAATATTAGAAATTTTTAAACAAGAAGAATATTTTTTAGGGAATCTCCTTGTACACCCATTCATTTGATAATAATTATAATATTATGAGGAATCTTGAATAAAAAAATTCATTATCCCAATTTGAAATCCTGGTATCCTACTCTAATAATTTATAATACAGTTATTTTTTTATTATCATTTCTAAAGTGATTATCTTATAGAACCCCCATATATATTGGGTAGTTTTGATTCTAATAAATGAATCGGTAATGTATTTAATATCATAATTTATATATATGAATATTATTAAGAATAAATATATTTATAAAATTTTATTATTATAGTCATGTTGTCAAATCATATATTTTTGAACTATGTATCCATTTATGATTATAGTTATCTATATTTTTCTCTATCATAATATGATGGTATATAATGAATCCATCCGTCATTTTAATTTTATCCTGAACTAATAATATATATATATATATATATTATGGATTTTCACTATATATATCACGTAATATATAAACACAAATATAATAAGTAATATAACTTATTACTCAATTTGTAATGAATTGATACAAATTGTAGTAGCTGTTGGAGATTATGAGAATGTGATGGGTGGTTAAGTGGTTTGTTTATAAATACAAAAAAATAACAACATCAATGTTCAACATAAACATATTCTTATTTAGGTAAATTATTGAAATGTAAATGGATTAGAAATAGATTTTAGCAATGTTATTTTTATAGTATTTCAGATCAAATTGATTCTATATATACTTTTTTACTTCTCTCAACTCTTCAAGTTATAATGAATACACTATAAAATACCATATGAAATGGTGTGAAAATACCACAAATTTTTATTTATTTATTCGTAACTAGGCATAACTAACAATCCTTTATTTTTCAACATTGGATGCAGAATCAATTATTCATATCTTTTCTAGTTCGAGGCATAATAAAAAACATGTACCTATTAAAGTGTAGTTATAAACAACGTGTTTACCATTTTTTATTCATATGTAACCAATATATGCATTGTTTTTATGGGAATATAAAAAACACCAGAATTAATAACAAATAAAAATAGTTAATAAATTATTCTCAATAATAAATAAAAATAATATCAATGAGATGAAAACTGATAAATCTTAATCACATTGACAATTTTATTTCATGATCCAGCCCACTAAAAAATAATAGTAGTATGAATATAGTCATAGTAGTAGAAATTCAATAAATTCATATATCAAAATCTAAAACATTATTCTCATATTGTTCCATATATGTCAATTTATTTAGAAAAATAAAAAAAATCATAAATCATGGTGTCTCCTAAATCATGATCCATTGTTTTGTTAACATTGATTTTTAAATTTTAATATTTCTTAAACTCGCATTAATATTTTTCTATAATAAATAGTGTTCATATAAACATGTGTTATAAAAACCAGAACAAAAAATAAAACACACATATACACAAACCTTTATATAGATATATAGATGTGTGTCTTCGTGTGTGTGTGTGTGCATGTGTAATAAAAATTATTTGAAATTAAACTTATTATTGAAAAAGTGTATTCTTTAAAACTCTCTTATTATATCATTTGATAACTACAAAACTGAAACCAGATAGTCATAAAAAAATAATCCTTAAAAATAATATCTTTATACCTCAAAAATATCACCAACAATTTTTAATAATCTAGAAATATTTATAAAATTATATGGACTCATTTTCCTATTGATAAATATATTTTATATTATATGGGTAAGATAGCATAATGTAAGGATATAATATTTTTCTTTTTAAAAAAATACTCCATGTTCCTATGGATGATCCACAACATCATAAGGACTAAAAAAATAAAAATTATAAATCTTTTAAAATTAAAAATAAATATATTTTGTTGCGATTCGTTATTAATTTTAATTGATTTTTTATGAATTTTAGAAATTCATTTATTATTTTTATAAATGAAAAATACTTTTAAATAATTAGATATACTTAATCACATATGAAATCATATTTTTTATAACACATTGAAATTTTTATATGATTTTAAAATTTCAATCAGACATAAAAATGTTATAATACACTTGAATTTGTAAAAATATAGATATATAAATTTTTATATGTTTTTAAAATGGTTAATTAAATTAATAAATACCAAATGGTTAACCAAAATAAAAAAATTTAATATAAAAACCTAATAATTATCAATATAAATTATATAATGAATAATAAAAAACCAAATCATCCTAGATAAAAATAAATAAATGTTATATCTCAAAATCATCATATAATTTTGGAAAAAAAATAATAATAATATTTAGTTTCTTCCAAATATATTTTTATTATATATGAATATTGTAATTTTATATTTTTATAATTATGAAAAATATAATAAGAAGAGAATAGAGTACAACCAAAAATTAAACTCTAATTATTAAAATATAAAAATATAACATTCTTACCATGTTCAAATTGAATCAATGTACTTAAAATTGATTATGGGTTTTCATACATTTCATTTTTATTTTGTTTTATTTCACCTGAGTATTATTTCTCACTATGTGTCCACTATTAATAAATATATAACAGACCACTTAATTTATGGAAACATAGTTATTATTTTAATGTTTTTTCTCAAATATAATAATTTTAATTCTTCTTCGAAATTGTTTATTGAATTTGGAGTAAAGATAATCAATTAAATCATTAATCTCAAGTCATAAATCCTTGATATTGATAATATTATAATATAACACATCTCTATACTTATTATATTTTGTTTTGGGTTTGAATGTTGCAATCCTTATTTTTCCCTCTTAGTTGAATTATTTGAAGACATCCATAATTACCTTAGAAGTATTTTCTTTTTCTAATTACATCATTTAATTTTATTTTAGATGTCTTTTATAATATTTTTATAATGTATTTATATTTATTACCCAATTTTTTTCTAATCCATTAAGAAATATTAATAAATATTTTTTCGGAACATCAAATAAAAAATGATATCTCAAATTTTTTAATATTTCAATGATATTATCATATATAATATAATAGAGTTTAAAATTATTTACATTAAAAATTTCATTATCAATGGTTTCAATCATTAATATGGATTAACAATGCTTACAGACTTTTCACAAAGGAATAGGGTATCTTAGATTTCATTTGATATTTTTTATATTTACAACATATTGAAAAATTAATAGACAATAGTTTATATTTAAACTATAAATTTTTAGGAATTTTTTTCAATGGTAATGATATCATATGGTTTCAAATATCTTTATCAATTTAAAAAAATCAAATACATGATACTAATTATGAAATAAAATTTTCCTTTTATATATATCATAACTTTTACACATGAAACTAAGATTTATAAGTATATTTTACACCAAATATGCTATACATGGGATGGTGGTGAAATAAGATTGAAAAATATATTAAAAATAATGTAAACTACAATAATCATATTGGTTCAACAAAATAATAATTCAAATATTCACTATAAATATCTTATCAAAAACCAAGTGTTATGTTATTTGTAATTTTAACATGATTAAATCACAAACACCCATTTGGTGAAAACCATATAAAAATAATTACACCAATGAGTTATACCTTCCCATTAAATATAAGTATCAAAAATATAAATTGTTTATAAATATATAATTTAGAAATATTTATAATAAAAAAAATATATGTTGTTCCATTGATTGTTAAATTATTGACTCATTGAACACTCATTATAAATTTCGAATAAAAATTATAAAATAATTTAATGAGAAGAGAAATAAAAATTTTGGAATTTTAAAAATGATATCTAATAAATGAAGGTAAAGTACATGATAACCAATTTTCTTTTATACATATGTATATATTTTTCATAGATTATCAATATTATAAAATATCTATAACCAATTTAGAATTAAAAACAAATTAAAAAAATAAATAATTTGTGAAATTTTTTGTATTTAATATCAATCTCAGACCTTCTATTTTCATGCATGTTCAATTCCTTATAATATTTTTTCAAAATTAGATATTATATTGGGAATGAAATTAAATATCATAAAATTTTAAAATAACTTTTTTAATGACCTTAGTGAAACTAAAATAAAACATGGGCACAATTAGCGGTTACCAAATATAGAAACTCTTATCCAGTTTTTCCTTGATAGTTATTTCAAAAATGATCTCAATTTTGACAAAATGATGATAAGAGAGAGAGAGGGAGAGAGAGAAAAGATGAAATAATAGGGAAAAATAATGTCCACCAAATGTAATAATCATGTGGATAATAACAAATAGATAATTTCTATTTTCAAATTATATATATTTAAATTTAATCATCAATAATAATGAAGGAATGTATAAGGGTATATAACTGATGTCTTTGTATAACAAATCACAACACACATTAATGTGTCTATAAATATTTTCATATTTATACCTCAAATGCCTCTAGAATTTTGATTCCATTTCCACCACTATTCCTCATCTGAAATATTATCCAAACCCTCTATGGAATTATCCCTATAATTAATGTATGGTAAATAAATTTTTTCTAACAATCAGTCAATAAATATATAGTGCTAAAACTCATATCATTATGAATACTCATTTAATGTTATGATACATAGATATGATATATGTGAGAGTTGAATAAAATCCATTGCAACATAGTAATATATATTTATGTGTGGGAACCGCATCTAATCATATATATATATATATATATATATTAGGTGATATGTTATAGAGATGTATGGTTTCATTGAATGCATTTTCTTTTATTTCTTAAAATCAAGTAAAATAGTAAATTTTCATAGATTTAGATCTATCGAAAGAACTAACCCATTGTGGTTGGATAAATTTTTTAACAAAATGCTGAAATTTATCTACCAAAATAGTTAAACTAACAGAAATCCTAGTCCTGTTTTTCAATGAGAAATCACCCCTTGCAATTCATCGTGTAAATGTGCCATGGGGCATTTATTTGATCTATAGTGGGAAAATCTGTTAACTCAACAACATTATGAAGTACATGAATCATCTTCCGTTTAACCTACATTATTATTATTATTATATCAATCAATAGAAACACTATTTTTTTTGTTAAAACCACCACCTTCCTTTCATGATTTTCTTTAACACCGAATAATATTAATATTTCACATATACCAGTATTCCCAAGGAGACTTTATGTCGTCTATGAGAATGTTGACCATAAATAAAAAAAGAAAAAAAAGTTATATGAAAGTAGAAGATCCTCAAGAAACTAGTTAAATATTGACTCTAATGTGAATTATATTTACCCAGCACAATGTTGTGGATAATGGTGTTGTATAGAGTACTCTCACTCTTAGTGTAAGATAAATAAAACCATGACTATGTATCAATATGGATAAATATGAAACACCCCATTATCAATTAAATTCATGAGTTTATTATATAAAACTCAATACCAATTAAAATTCCCTAGTTATCAATAAATATTTAGTATCCTAAGGGGTATTCACTATCTACATTAATTTTTTGGTAACATGCAATGAAAATAGTCACATGGTTACTTCTTTGAGATTCCACTACTAACTCATTTAGTAAATTCTATATATAATTTTTATATCTGAACCTTCAAAAAAAGAGGGAATTTTTTGTTATCTTATTTATAAATTATTTCAAAATAATGATAGAGGGAAAACATCCAATGGAAATATGTGTTTTTTACGATAGAATAAATACTTAAAAATACTCTATAGTAATAGAATTCACCATTTTAATGTATTTTTCAATGTTTATATTAAATGAAGCATTATAGAAACATAATCCAATGAATGATTACCCTGATCAACCTACTCCTTGATAAAGTTATAAATTATTTAATTATATTCAGACTAGAATGTTCAACTTTTGGTAATTTTATTGCACATTTTTTATCACACAAAATCATTAATAGGTGTGATACATTCACTATTATAAGTTTGAGTTTAAAAATTAATCATATTTTTTATTTTATGGCATGTGAATTTTTTGTATATTTATCCATTATTTTACATAATATAATTAAAATATAATAAAACACACATTTTTCAAATAAAAAATACACTTCCTAAAGTTGACTTCTGATCACCAAAATTTCCATACAAATTGGAATAAAAAAAACTATTAATCATTATTTTTTTTCATATAATTATAAATTTTTCATGGAAAAACATTATTCGTATATAATAAAAAAGAACTATATATTATCCCAGGGTTATCCCCTTTTCCATATTTTAGTGCATCCACTACAACCATTACATTCTGATTCCTATTCCTCCAATAAATATATTTTGAATTTTCAATTTGATTAAATTAATATGATTGTACTATGGGACACTTGTTAGTTGTGTATAATTATTGATCATCCCTCATGAATGCACACTCATAATGGGGAATAAATAATTTACAATGTACCTTGTATAACTATTTTTTCCAAATAAACAGTAGTAGAAAAATCATCCTACAATGAGAAATCCTTTTTTTAGAGATTTTCATATCCTTCAAAATATGATTATTATGTTTCTCTCTACTTCTAATTCTTAATTATTTTAATTCTTATTAATAATTAATTGATCATAACATTATGACCCACCATCGCATTTCTACTATACATATCCTAAAATTTCATCTTCTCCCATCGATTATTTCATTTAAAATTTTAAAAACTACATTAGAATTTACCAATAAATGCATGTTAATTTTTTGGTGTTGTTCCATCAATCTTGTCTATTTGTTACTGTTTATACTGTTTATATTTTAAACTAAGGCTTCCAAAAAATGATTCACTATAAAAAATGATAATATCAAATTTTTATGGCAGTATTATAAAAAATAATATTTTTATATAGACCATTCACCAACATCATTAACATATTTTTTTTAAATATAAGGTGAGTTCTCCTAATGAAGATTTCAGCATCCATTATATCTACAAGAAGTGAATTTAACTTATAATTAATATAAATGAGATTTAGTATTTTATTATGAATAATAATATGCTTATAATTAATAAATAAATTCATATCTCTAATTTTTTAACTGAAATAATCCTACATATTTAAAAATACAATGGATTTTGAATCATAAAGATATTTTTATAATGAATCATTGTATGATATTGGTGATATTTTTTCCTCAAAATATATTTATATTCATTCTAGAATAAAAATGTAGTAGAATTTAACTGGATATCCAATGGGGATTCCTCAAAACTAAATTATTATACTTCTTAAACTAAGGAATCATTGGAAAAAATTTATTTTTCTGAAAATTTTATTTCCCCTGTAGCTTTTGAGTCCACTTAATTGTTTTCACATTCAACATCACATGATGTTTCATTATATATATAGATAAATTTATTATTCTTTATTTAGTTGGTATTTCCATTACATTAAAATTATTTTCCCCATTGAGATTATATCCCATGTTTTATATCCTTCTTCGTAGTCGTTGTGAGTGATCATCACCATCAACTCCTTTTTTTGAGAAAGTAGCAATAAATATGAAATATTTTTATAACTAAAGAACATTAATGGAAAAATATACATATATTTTCATTTTCCTAATTCCATTTCGTTTGGAAATAATTACATAATATTATTGAAATCCATTTCACCATCATATCCATCATTTTAATTCTCATTACACCTCCTTAGATCAAGGTGACTTCTGTCTTATAATGTTATTATTGTTATATCATTCTCATATTTTCCTTATCTTTAAATATATGTACCTATTCACATATAATACTAAATAAATAAATTTATAGGTTCATTGATGTTTCTCATATCCAATTAAGGATCCTCCATGTATGAATTATTAAAATTTTATTTATATAGAAGGATTTTTAGTAGCTTCTTCACTATTATAGATTCATTAATATCATCTCTAAAACATCGATACATGCTAAAAATTTGGTAAAACAATGTAAATAATTCTCACAAATTTACCAACCACCCATTAAAATATCCAAAAATCTATCTCGTAATGTTTCTAAATATTATATTTACAATATTTTGTCTCCCTTGTTGATATCATAAATATTCCTCTGAATCCCATTCAATTTTTTTATCCATATAGGTCATTTCAAATATTTATCTTGGATGGATGAATGAAAAAATTATAAAATTTTCCATTTAATTTAATATTATATTTACCTAATAGATCATTTTTTATTCCAACATAATGAATATGTAAAAAATTATAAATGATTTCAACAATAAATAATTTTAGTTATAATAGAATGGGAACCATCCTCTATCTCACAATATAGAATCCCTTTCCATACAAGATTGGGACCCAATTATTATTGATTATAGTAATTAATCTTATATATTTAATTGAATAATAATGTATGAAAATAAAATAATAACTTCTATGTTTTTTAATGTTCCTATAACTATAGTTTATGTAGTTTTATTATTCCTTGTGAATGGTTTTGGTGAGGGTTGGAGGACACTGAAATGGGTGGAATCTATGGCCACCATAAACACTTACTATAAACATATATTATAATGGTTTTTAGAGTGAAAAAGTAAAAAAAAAATATTATAATGATATAATGATTATGTAATAAATGATAATTGAAACACATTAAAATTTTGAGAAAATTTGGACTCACTAACTCTGTTTAATAGGTGAATAATCCTTGATAAATAATGGTTTTAGACCCTATCTAAATTATATTATTTTATTATGAATATGAACATGGAATTGATCGTGTATTTGACATTAAAATAGATGTTTATTAATGATGGATAGCTTCTTATAATTCAATAAATATATACTTTCCTCATCCACATATTACATTGAAATTTTGATTATTTGGGAACCCTTTTTTGGATACTCAAATCATTTTCAAACCCTTCTTATGATTATCCTGAGAATGAATAATATTATAGAAGAATGTTTAATCATAGTCATTCATTATATAGTCTAGCTGAGACACACATCAATTTTTAAAATTGATAATCATTGTTATGTGACACCTTCCCACTTGGTCGATTCATTGATATTATATATATGATTAGAAATTGATAAATTACATTGATCCATTTTTTCATGTGGAGACATGTATTATAACATGATTAACATATCATCTCATATATATATATATATATAAGTTAAATTATTGAACAATTATATTCCTTATTGTTTAATTCATATGATTATAAAAATAATATTAATGTTATATTCTCATGAATTATACATTGTGGTGTTAACTAAAGTAGTGTTGCCCAATGAAATTGACCATCAAAAAATAGTATGGCTCCAAAAACTATCAAATATTGCTTCACAAAGTGACTTCTAATTGAATTTACAAATGTAAATGTGTTATATATTAGTTTTTTACTATGGGGAATGACTCCCTCCCACATCATATCTATCCATAAAAAACCATCCCAGCTACACTTGAGGTCTTATATCATATTTATATCCTTTATCAACAATAACCATAACACATTTCATAAATTGAAATAACTTTAAATATTATAAAATATAGTGACATTAGACTATAGTTCACATACTTAAATTCCAAAAGATAATTAAGGTTCACATTTTTAGATAATTAGGTAATATCCCAAACATAACAACATCGTGTTTTATTAAGTGAACACATCGATTCAATAACCTTTTCCAAAGTATAGAAATAAATAAATCAAGTTTTCTTTTCATAAAAAATCATCATGACTTTCATCTGGATTTCTTCCCATAATAATCATTAGAAACTATAAATATCATTTTACAAATATGTTATGAGCACAAAATGCTCATTATGGGACATAAATGGATGAAATAAACTGTTAGTTCATGAATAAATATAAAACATTTCCATTTTAAAATAAAAATTTGGCTAAGAATAATCCTTATTCTTAACCAATAAATCATTTTTTTCCAAAAAAAATCATAATATAGTTCATTTATAATATTTAAGGTAAAATAAAATCATAAATATTTCATTGTAAATTTAAAAATCACATGAATTTATATTTCACATAGTTATACTTTTCACCCTTATAAATGGAATAACCATCATGGTTAAATATAGAGTAACCATCACAACTACTCTGTGAAGACCTTCATGCTAAAAATCTAAAAATTACAATAGTTTAACCATAATAGAAACTCATGTTTAAAAAATAAATGTTTATTTGGGAAAACCCATCGAATTATATTTAAATTATGTCTTATAAGAAACCTATTTAGTTAAAAACATGACATATTTGGAATAAATGTATGGTTAAAATATATACCCAATGAATTGGTGAGATATACTGAACCCATTCATATTAGGTTTATAATGGGACCACCAAAAATCATAAATAATTTACAAGAACCATAACATAACATAAAAAAATGAATGATAAAAAAAATTTCTTAAAGAGACTGACATTACAATATTAAAATAACTTCTGTAAAAGTATGCACAATTATAAAGGAAAATATTCTATTTGAAAATGTCCATGTAAAAATGTAAATAAATTTTCAATGTAAATATTGAATAGTATTATAGGAAAATATTCTCAGGATGTAAAAGTTAAAAAAAATTCTTCCCATAATTTTTTTTGGGAAAGTCACAAATTACAACATTTGGAAAATAAAAAAAGATTCCTCTCATATTACTTTATAAATATAAAAAAATGGGTTGAAAATAAATTAAAATTATAATGAGAATAGTAAAAAACATTTGTAAATTTTTTAGAAATTATTGATATTGATGAAAAGGAGTACATTTAGGGAATACATAAAAATTATTTTTAAACGAATGTACAATACATTGTGCATTAATCAACATATATGTTCAATATCTTCCCGAATAATAAACTTTGGAGAATTATTAAAATTTCAAAAAAAAAAATCATTATTATTGTTCAATTTATTTTATATCTTTAAATTCTATTTATAATTAATTATATTCACATTAGATGTTATAATTTAGGATGTTTTGATTATATGAGTTTTATAAGTCCAACATGACTTTGATAAGTCAACTATCGTAAAAAAAATTCATCATTCAATGAAATATATAATAATGATGATATATTTAACATTTCTACATGTAAATTATTCATTTTTATGGATACATTTAATATGGTTTTAAAAAATAAAATATGATACAATCATGAAGGTGGTAGGTCGTACGTATGCTTAAGTAACATTTTAACTTTTCAACAATCATTATGAATAGAGGATAAGTTTTATTTTATCATTAAATAAAGATAATTATTTCATAAATACAATAATAAATTTTTAAATATAATTTTATATAACATACATGTGATGTGGTGTTGAAAAATGAATCACATTGCTTCATGGAGGTGGTGGCCCACAACTATGACAGAAATTTTTTTCATTTTCTAGTGTATAGAAATTGGATAAATAATGTGTTATATAGTCTTTATGGAATAATAAATATTCTATGAATTTCATATATATATATATATATGTAATAATACCATAAATATAACCAGTCTTGTGATATGATGATGTAAAATGAATTACATGGGTTGTGAGGTAGTAGTCCGCTGTACACGTGAATGATTACATTTTCTCCCATTTTCTGGATAATGGATATGGATACAAGTTATAAAATTAACATCTTAAAATATTAGTATACATAGGATAATGATGTTATTATTTTATCGTGGTTGAATAATACTTTGTAACTGTGGAAGAGTAAGCATATCTAATACATGGAGTTTAAAATTAACCCCCATCATTGGAAAAAATCTTTTTATTAAAACCTTTAGACCTATATGATTTGATTTATTCCTAAAGAAGAACTCTATAATGATGTGTGAAATTATAGATAATTATTTACATTGATATTATTTGAAAAATATTAGGTTTTATGTGGGAATTAATGATAAAAATAGGTTCCCTTTGATAAGAGAGTTGAAGGGGAAGTCCTAAAATTTCATAAAATATTACATTAATATAAATTAATATTTAATTAAAAATGAAAAAAGAATTTATTTTGAATAAAAGAAGTGTATGGGTAAAAATACTACAATAATATAAAAAATATTCTTGTTTTTAATATGTTTTACTATTGCCTTATTATTTTTACCCATCTTTAACCGATTTCATACTTACCATAAAAAATGAATTTAAAACATTAAGGGTCAATATATTTTATGTAAATTGTGAAAATACCCATAAATGAACCATAAATGATATTATAATCCATTTCATAATCAATTGAAAAATATACAAATTTCAGGGACTTTATAACATTTAATAATATATATTTTATTATAAATTACCATTAATGTCAATTTTACGAACAATTTATTACATTGATTTTAATAACATTATGAAAATAACTAAAATTGTAACAAATTATTTTAATACTTCCCAAAAATTAATTTTCTTATATAATTTTTTTTATCCAATTAATTATTTTTAATTTTAATACTGATAAATTTATTGATATCATCAGCTTATATTTTCCATTGATTGAGTAATTATCATGTTAGTGTTGTGTAAAACAAAATATAAATATTTGTTTAAAAAAAATTAAAATTAAATTTTCATGATGAAGATAAATATTTTATATTTTCAAATAATATTTTAATCTAAATATATTCAATATCATTATATTTTTGAAAAAATTATACTAAATAAATAAAATATTGTGTTATTTTTTACATTTTTACAAATAAATTATTATATGTGTTTTAATCTCATGGAAATGAATAAAAATGAAATATAACAACATAATTTATTATTTTAGATTAAATAAAATCAGAAAATAAAATCATAGTTAATTTTTCAGTCATTTCACAGTCCTTATCATTTTATTTTTATCTTTAAATACAAAGGTCTCCCTTTACCAAGGTAACAAAAATTAATAAGTTTACTTTTCACATTGGCAAAAAATAAACAATAAATATTTAATATTTTTTTACCCACTAATTCAAAATATCAAATTAATTTTTAAATATCCAAATAGAGAAGTGTGATGATTTAATTTAGAATTATAGAAGAAAAAATAAAAGAAAATATTTTTTTAGAAAAATATCCACTTTTAAAAAATGGTTTCATAGTGATTTAATATATACAATTCATTAAAAAACTACAACATGACCATTTTAAATAAAAAAGGGCCACTTAAATTTTAAAAATAATCCCTAATATAATTTGAATTTTTAAAATAGTAAAATATTTTTATGTTTTACGTCAACATTTTTCACTATTCATTGAAAAAATCAATATTTTAAGAGAATTTTAGAATAGTCATTTTTAGATAATTTGGAAAATTTGAATCAAAAAACAAAATTAATTTTTTTGACATAAATTATATATTATTTCTAAAAAAAATATAATATTCTCTCATAATAATTATGATAACCCATTTTTGAAGAAGACATATATTTAAAGAATAAAATAACCTTACTAAAAATAAATGATATTTATAAATAATTAATAAATACATTATAAATTAGTTGGAACATTATATATATTTAATAATTTAAGTGTTATTTTTCATTTCTACTAATATATAATCTTAGTTATAAAGGTCATATTTAAATAATAAAATATCACTGTGGGTTTAATCTCAGAGTTAAATATGTTGTATGATATTTAAGATAGCGTTAAGATCCAAAATGTTGATATATTAAGTTATTCCACAATTTGAGAAAATGTGTACACACAATTTAAACATGGAGTTAGTAACTATGGTATGTATTCTCATAATACCTCTATTGAAGTCAAACATTATAAGAATGGTCAATAAAACATCCAACTAAAATAGAGAAATTGAAGTATGTAGGTCATGTAGAATAACACATACATGGTTTATCGAACCGAACCAGGTTTCCCTAAAACATGGCACACGACAGGATCTGTCACATATGCAAAGGGAATTCTTGATCCATATTTTCTTTCAACAGACACCCAATCATCAAAAAAAAGAGGGAACAATTTCTCCAAAACTAAATTCCCAAAAATTAAATATTTAGAGAAAATGAGAAATAGTAGGCAACTAACAAATATAACTTCCATAACTGTAATGAAAAAAACTAATATGTGGCAGATCCTGAAGACTGTGTAAAACATGGTAACCATGTCTAATCTGTCACAAATCAAGTTTTATTGTTGTAAACATTATTTTAATTTATGATATAATGGATTTCCTTGATGAATGATTAAGTATAATGAATTATGTTAATATAACTACGTAAATATTTATATAGATATTTTTTTATATATGAGAAATTGTGACTCTTCAACTGATTTTGGATTTCTAGAAAAGGAACCAGACACTATGATCCAGACACTGTGACCCAGACAACGTAACCCAGACACCGTGACCCTGATACTATGACCAGGCACCAAAACCATACACTGTGACCAGACACCGTGACTAGACACTATAACCAGTTTCAGATTTTTTGAAGTCAGTGAGAGTGGTTCCTTGTTAAGACACCGTTTGAATTTTGGAAAAAGACCATACACCATGATCCTAACACATAATATGTGCTACCGGTTCTTAATCTCTATATACAATTATGCCATCATAACTGCCTCACGGCTCAATGTAAAAGAAGGATACACTATTTCATTGAGACACTATTCCATGGAGACAATGTTTCATGGAGACATCATTTCATGGGGACACCATTTCCAAGTGACACAGTTTCCAGAGTGACTGTGACACATTTCTTTAATTTATTATTTCATTTTTAGTTTAATTTCTAATGGTAATATTTTAGTCTTTCAAATTTAGTGAAATAATTAATATTCTGTTGTGTACCAGTCACCAATATTATGAGGTACGAGGTACAGAATACATACATCATGTTTTCTCAAAAAAATGTACTCCATGAATAAAAAACGTGGCTCAAAAACAAAATGACAAAATAGGAAATAAGGACAATCGTTCTTGCAAAAATAACCGACACAGGCAACACAATACATCTAAAGAAAAAACGAAGCATTAAAGAAACCAAAATCTTGGATATCATAGATCATAGTCAATAACATCTTCACAATATAAATTCCATGATGAACAAAATCCACATCATACTAGAAACTAGAGGACTAGACTTGCGATACTCTATTTTTCGTAAGAGAACTCTATTCTTACATCTACATAATCCTAGATGTCCAAAGCTATAGAGAATATCAATCAGAGCACTTCTATCCTTATCACATCATCTTTTCTCTATTTTGTATTTTTTTAGCTTTCGAGGAGTGTGTGTGTCTATTTAAAAACACACATTGGCTTCTACACAAAACTAAAGGATACAAGATATCCTTCCACTCATATCATTTTACACTTATTTACTCCCACAGATATGTCTGGAATATGACCCTGTCTGACCTGGCTATTTATACCCATGAAAAACTGTAAAAGAGTTCATGTGACCTGGACAGTCCAATGTAGTGTTGTTTACCCTAATCTAGGGTGTGGATCCTGTTTATTAATATAAACTACATGGTGGAAGGTGATAACCTAGTGGAGTTTATTAGGTCTATTCTTGAGACTAAACCACTTGTTTTATATCTTCTGTGTTGTTTAATTTAGATTTATTTGTTTTACTGTATAATTAAAAAATCACTATATTCACTTTGTTAGTTACTATTGGAAAGAAGTTATATTTTTTTCCTTATTAAAATAGCTTCAAAAGTAATATCAATAATGAATTATGAGATTACTGAGAATTAATAAATGTTTTGAGAAGTCATTTGAACAGTAAATCATTCAATACCATATTAATTTGATTAATTGAGATGCATTTGTTTTATTGGGGAACCATTTATGAAATATTTTCAAACCGAAATATTTTTAGATACTCAATCCACCCATCTCTATAGTGCTATAATGCGACCAACATTTGATATCAAATGAATTTATTATGACTTTATTTTTTCATGTATTCAACTATGAATATAGTTTTACTTTAAATTTAGTTAAATTTCTATTAATTCTAAAGTTCTAGCTCAATCAAAGTATTTATTTATTGGGGATAATAGACAGGAAGGTTATGAAAAAAAATAAACCACCTTTCTTTAATGGAATTAAATATTCCCAATAGAATATTAAAATGAAAATGCATTTAAAAAGTACGGGTTTTGAAATTTGGTCATCAATTATAGATGAGTATAAGATTCGTGATATTGATATAATCACTTGGGATGAATAAACCAAGACTTCCTATAATAACAATTTTAATTCCATGAATGCTCTATATATATATTTTAGAGATGTGATATTTAACAAAATTTACCTATTTAAAACTACCACTGAAATTTGGGATACATTTTATGTTTGACATAAAGTATCATCTATTGAGAAAGAAATGATATATAATAATTATTCTATTAAATTTGATAACATTGAAATGAAACCTGATGAGCCTATTTATGACATGTATCTCAGGTTCCATGAAATTTTCAACCCAATGATTTCTCTTGGATGAGAAGTTACAGCCAATGAAAAAATCATAAAGATTCTCAAATTCCTTCCTGATAAAAGGAGAGGAACGTCTGTCTCTATTAGATAATTAGGTGTCATCATAAAGTTACTGGTAAAAGAACTCATTGGGAAACTAATGATCTGTAGAGAGGCGAAGAAATTCCATAAGGAAGAGGATGATGAACCCAAAAGAAAATATGTTTCATTTAAGACCACTACCTATTAACACAAAGAAAATTAGGAATTGGAAGTCTTTATAGAATGTTCCAGCTGGGAACAATCATCACCTAACTGTGATGAGGATATGACACAATTAGCCAGAACATTTAAGATACTTTACAAGAATAAATGCCTTTTTAGAAAGCCTAACATTAAATGAAGATATGGTCAAAGAGGAAGATATAAGAAATATTGGAAAAGAAGTGACAAGTCGGATGAGATAGTATTCTATACATGTAAGTGAATGGGACATTTAAAGATTGAATGACCCAAGCTCATGTAAAAAAGAAATATGAGGAAAAATATAGAAAGTATAAAAAGGAAATGAATGCAATGTGGAGTGCTTCTGAAGACAGTTCAAGTGTCTCAGAATCTTCACCTGATGAACATGATAACAAAGCCTATATGTTTTTAATGGAAAAAACATCAAAGGTAACCTTGGAATCTATTGTACATAATTCCTATTGTTCTTGAGATGAAATTGGCTCTATGAATATGTCTATTTATGAAATTTTTTAGTACAACAATATTATTTAAGAGACATGTAATTAACTAAAATATAATTAAAATCCTTTAAAGAAATAATATTCTCTTACCTAAACTACTAAATCTGACTTACATCATAAAGGGAGAAAAATTTTCAACAACACCAAGAAATCAATATACTAAATCTTTCTAATAAGGAATTGAAATATTACCTAGAAAGGTTAACTATTAGTAACTATGCTTTGGTAAAAATTCTAGGTAAACATATTTCTCGTAATTAAATTACTGGTATTGGCTATCAACCTTGTAAAATAAATTTTGGAAGTACAAACTTTGTTTCTAAATGAAGGACATACAATTCTATACATTCTTCTAGAAAACATTCATCTTGTTAAAATTATGATACACATTCAACTATTTTAAACTTTTCTAGACCAAATATAGTTTATTTTCAAAAACATTACTTAATTTTTATATGAAACCTATGAGGCATATGTGTGTTCTTAAATCACTATTTACTAATATTGACAGACCCAAACAAATATGGGTACAAAAGTCTATTTTTATTTGACTATTTTGTTGGAATGTTTATTTAAGATACTCTATAAAAACTTATGGTACATGTAATGTGGGTGTTCAAGACACATGATAGGGGACTATTCAATCTTCATGAACATAATAAAAATTGATGGTGAGCATGTCACATTTTGTGGAAATTACAAAGGGAAAATCATTGGCCTTGGACAAATCGTTAACTCTTATTCAATTTTAATTTCCAATGAAATTACTGTTGATGTATTGAAATATAATCTACATAGTATTTCCCAACTATGTGATGATGGATTTCCTGTTAAATTTGAAAATTATGGTTGTATGGTTTTTAATTAAAAAATGAAATAGTGTTCACTACATTGATAAATGAAAATTTATACTCTATTAACTTAGATTATTTAGTTTCTCAAAATGCATCATGCTTAAGTGTATTTCACAATGATTATGGGCTTTGGTATAGGAGACTAGGACACTGTAACATTGACTCTCACGGAAATTTAACAAGAATTAAATTATTCAAAGACCTACGCAAACTTGAGTTTCCAAATGATAATGTATATAATCCTTGTCAAAAGGGAAAGCAACAAATTTTTTTATTCAAACCAAATAATGAAGTTTCAACTTCTCAACCTCTCAAATCGGTTTACATGGATTTTTTTTGGACCATATATATTATCTAGTTGAAATGGGAAGCACTACATTTATGTTCTTGTAGATGATTTTTCTAGATATACAGGGGCATTATTTTTGGCTCAAAAGAGTGAAGGCTGCTCTCACATCACCAAATATGCCAAAACTATATAAAATATAACTAAACGTAGAATTAAATATTCATGTTCTGATCATGGCTGTGAGTTTGAAAATCAATAATTCGAATCTTTTTGTTCACAAAATATTTGTAGTCATAATTTCTCATCCCCAAGAACACCTCAACGGAATGGGGTTACAGAAAGAATAAATAGAACCTTACATGATATTTCTTGAACCATATTTAGTGAATAAGACTTAACTATTTATTTTTTAGATGAAGCTGTAAATAGACCATGTTATATTATTAATAGATTTTTGATTAGACTTATTCTTAAAAGATCTCCATATGTCTTATTTATCAATCGAAACCCCAATGTAATCTACTTCAATGTTTTGGGTTTCAAAGTCTATATCCTTAATACTAAAGAAAACACTGAAAAAACTTCATCTAATAGTGATGACATAATTTTTCTAGGATACTCAATATCTAATAAAGCCTATATAGTTTTTAAAAACGAACTAAATGTGTGGAAGAATATATCCATGTCAAATTTGGTGAAAAAAATCCACATGAGCCTAAGACCACTCTAAATAACCTGGAGGATGATGTGTAAAATCTGGACATCAATGAAAAATCCTCTAGCTATTCTGTAATGGAATCTATGAAAACATCAAGGTTCTAGAAACTATTTAAATTTAAGTCATAATGAACCCAAACCTACTGGTAAAACTGACAAAACTAGTTTTTCTTTTTCTAGAGCTGTTTTATCTATTAAGAACCATCCTTTAGATTCAGTTGTATGAGATTTAGATAAAGGAACTAAAAATAGAGCTTCTCTTAGTAATCAGGTTGAACATCAAGTATTTTTGTCACAAAATCAACCTAAAAACATTAATGATTCTCTCAATGATGAATTTTGGGTGATGGTTATGAAAGAAGAACACAATTAGTATTAAAGGAACAAATTTTTGAAAATTGTTTATAGATCCAAAGAAACAATTACCATAGGCAATAGATTATTTTTTATAAATAAGGTTGATGAATCTGGTAACATTGTTAGAAACAAGGCGAGATTGGCTTCACAAGGCGATAGTCAAGAAGAAGTAATTGACATTTAGAAAACCATTGCACTATTAGATAGACATGAATCCATCAGAATCCTGCTTTCTTATGCTGCACATTTGAATTTCAAACTATATCAAATGGATTTTAAGGGTGCATTCCAAAATGGGAATATAGCTGAGGATGAATTTTTTTAGAAACCCCATAGTTTTACAAATTCTCATTTTCCAAATCATGTTTTGAAATTATCAAAATATTTATATGGTTTCAAACAATCTCTACGAGCAAGGTATGAAATATTTAGAACTTTTCTTATTTTCAAAGGTTATAAAAAATGTATATATGACCCTACCCAATTTAGAAAAAAAATTTCCAATGATGTTTTAGTAGTTAAAATGTATATATATTACATTATCATTGGATCTTCAAAATTTTATTTCTGTATTGAATCTTCTAAAATGATGAAAAAATAATTTGAAATGAGATTAATGGGTGAACTAAAATTCTTTCCTGGTTTTAAAATCATTCTAAATAATGATGTTATTTTTTAAATTCAAAGAAAATATAATAGATAACTTTTAAAACGTTTTATCTTGGATATCTCTAAATGTAGTTAAACTTACATGAGTACTACTTGTATGTTGGATCTTGATGAAGATGGAAAATTTATTGGTCAAACCACATATAGAGGAATGATTAGAAGCATACTCTACATAACATCTACCTGACCTGATATTATGTTCATTGTATGTTTGTGTGATCATTTTCTAGCAATACCAAAGGAATCTCATTTAAATGTTTTTAAGAGAATTTTTAAATACCTCATGCATACAACCAATATAGGATTGTTCTATCCCAGAGGACAATCATTTGATTTAGTTAGTAATTATGATTCTGATTTTGGTTGTTGTCAGTTAGATTGAAAATGAACCTCTAGAACATGTCAATTTTTAGGCAAGTCACTAGTATCGTGGAGTAGTAAGAAACAAAACATTTTTTCATTATCTACTACTGATGCTGAATACATAACTACTGGTAGCTAATGTGGAATTTTTTTTGGATGAAACACACATTATATATTATGGTATCAATTTTGGAATGTAACCAAAAATTGTGAAAATACAAGTGCTGTTAACATCTCTAAAAATGATTTTACACACTATAGGACAAACATATTGATACAAGACATCACTTTTTGGGTGACCATTATCAAAAATGTGATATCACTTTGGAAATCATTGGGACTGAATATCAGCTCCCTGATATATTTACCAAACCATTAAATGTTGAGAAAATATATTACATCATACATGAATTGGGAATGATGAATCTTAGGGAGTCAGTGTATTGTATCACAGTGTATTATTTAATTGTTTATGGTCTCACTGTGAAAATTTGTTACAGACTCATCGTAAAAAGTTGTTATAGAGTTTCCCAAAAAATCTGTTAGAGTTTCACTATGAATGTCTATTCTAGGCTCACTATAAAAATACCTTTTCATTTTATCAATATATTTTAACTTGTGTTACTTTAATTGATTATTTTATTCTTTTACTTTTTTGTTCTTTCGATTTACAATGCTTGATATCCCTATATAATAAAAATGAAAAATGTTTCACTCTATTATTCACCTGATCTCTCTTTTCCCAAACTATAACCCCTCCTTCAACTATTCATTCTCTCTTTAACCATCATTGAATGGATAGAATAAATTTTTTGTACTCATCAACTATTGATAAGGGCGGATCAAAGAAGAAGATAAAAATAACACCAAATATAGTGACTGAAGGTCCTTCGAATATGAACCTTGTGTAAAAAAGTGGTACTTGAAAAAGATATCTACACTAAGTGCCTTCTGTCATGTAAGTCTTTAGTATTGAATGTGCTAAAGCAGTTGTGATGGATTGATTGGTTCAGAAAGGAATCTAGGCTGATATATCCCAGTCTAGTTGCTATGTTTTATTAGTTCATTCAATTATATTCGGAAATAGATGATTGTTTTGTTGTCATAAGATTGATCAATGGACAATGATTTAACTTTTCTTTGAGGAGATGAGATTCATTCCTAAGGATAACTGATGAGGGTATTTTTGAGGACTACCAGAGAGGTCATCCACCTCCATGTGAGATCAATTTTTTAGAAGAATCCTTGGGAATCTTGACTTGAAATAAAACTAAGAGAAGAGCAATGGCTGCTGAGATAGATGGTGAAACCAGATTATTTATTTTGTTTCTTTTGAATTTGATTAGTCCTAGAAAAGGATATTTGTCTACACTAATGCATCATGATGTATTTTTGATGCATCATATGAATAATGGACACAAGATTAACCTATGTTTGTATTTTTTACATCATATGTGTGTGTATATAAAAACAACCTCAATGTAAACCTCCATGTTCTACTCAAGGTTAATCTCAACTATTATTCATGATAAAGGGATGGTTAAACTAGATGAAGACATCATTAAGAACTATTAATTTTTTATTTCAAATATTACAGTCAAAATGTCATGACCCGTCCCCCGGGGCCCGTGCTGTGACTACCCCAACCTGCATTCCATATGACATGGGATGGAGACTATCCCCAAAGGCATATTCCCTAAAAACTCGAAAGAATTACCTTTATAACCTGTAAACACACGCAACCAAACACATAACAAGATTTGAACACAAGTCAACAGTATAACTAAAAGAGTGATGAAAGTAAAAAAGGGGGCCAAAGTACAATCCCAATTGTAAAGGAACAAGTACAACTAAAATACAATACAACTAAAGAAATAGAAAATAAAAACTATGGGATCGTCCTCCGAGGTTCCTACCTGAAGGGTAGGAACAGATCGCCTCCTCAGCACTCCACGTCCACTTGTCTCCTCTGCGTACCGACACACCGTATGGTCCACCTCTATGTACCGTCCAGCCCGAGTACTCTCATCCCCAGTCAGTACTATCTATCAACTGCATCCAACACAACAATGTAGGGGCATAGCCCGTGCAGGAGTGAGTATAACGATATTCAAGATGGACCTCGAGACCCTCAAGGTCTCATAAAATCCAACAAGTATAAAACAAAATGTATGAAATCGACAGATAAGCTTACGTAGATATACTCCAATACATATACCTAAGTTATCATGTAATCCATCTCAATCATGAAAAAAACACAAATATACTAACTCAGCTCAAACCAGGATTTATTCTAGGGGTAGTATAATGTAACATTCCGAACACAATGTTGAACACCTCGGCTACTAGAGAACTCCTCAACGTTCATGTACAGTGGGCCTGCCGCAACACACAAAGGCACTTCTCACTATCCTTTGACTACTTAGGTACTTCTCCAGATGAGTACCGTGGGTCTTCCGCAACACACAGAGGTGCTTCCCACCGTGGGTATGCTGTGTCACAAAGAGGTAGTCCCCCTCAAGGCATGCTGAGTTACTCCACCTATCGTATACCGTGGGTCTGCCGCATTACCATGGTTCCCCCAACCACGGGTCAGACGCGTCACCAAGGCGCTACCCATTGGGCCTATTGAGTCAGTCCGAGTCGAAACGGTCAGAAATGATCAAGTCTCAGCCAGCCACTAGGTCACCACAATATTCTCGCTCGTCTCATAGAGGATATTCTCCCCATGCTACTGGTTGATACTCTAACTACCACTGTGTCCCTCAAAGATGTACCTCAATTGTTATCCAAATCATAGGGGTCTCAATGTAATAGACGACGTGTCAATCAGATGTTTGGTCTGTGAGTTATTAGCCTTTTCTTCCCAAAAACCCCATTGAAGTTGTGATTGATCAAACCTGACTGTACCCCATTTCAATCCAAAAGACAGTGGGGTCTCATCAAATTGGCACTTCTCGCTCCACGATTTCCAGCGTTGCTGACGGTTTGTCAAACATACATCTGATGCCAATGTTATGGCCAAAAGTATGTAAATGGGTCATAGGGGGCCCTGGTCTGGTACAACCTGGTCGGACCGACTCGGACCACAGTGCGGCTCAGCCCGTTAGGTTTGGCCCGGCCCGTTAGGTTTGGCCCAGCCTGCTGAGTCCGACTCGGCAGGTCGCAAGGACCCACGGAGAGTCCCGCGAGGGCGGCTCTATCGAGGTGTGTCGCGAGGGCGTGGGGTGGCTCGGCTCGGCCCTGGGAGGCTCGGTCGAGGATGACATGAGACTACTTGGTAGCAGCCTAGTCGTGCAGCGGAGGTCCAACAATGGGGAGGTGGACTGGCCGCGGGGTGGTGGAACGACCACGTGAGGGTTGGCGGTGCAGCCGTGGGGAGGCAGACCGGCCACGAGGTGATGGTCTGGTCACACGAGGGGTGGTGGTCTGACCGTGGGGTGGAATTCCAGCAATGCGGCGGAGGTCCAGCCATGGGGCCACGGTTTGGCAGCATAGGGTGGCCTAGAAGTGGATCGGTAGTCCAGTCACAGGGCGAAGCCTCGGCTGCAGGGCGACGCGTTGGTCGAGGTGTGGCGCCTCGGCCATAGGGCGGTGTGGAGCCGCGGATGGAGGCGGTGGCTGCGGTCGGCGTGGAGGCCATGGGGTGGCGTCGGTGGCCGCAGGGTGGCGTTGTTACGCCGTCACCTTCGTGGCGGACGACATTGGTGGTGGATGCCATTCTCGAGCCCCTTTGGGGTTGTTCTCCATCCTCTACCTTCCCGAATAACACCAGAAGATTTACTGAATGGTCCAACCATGTTGGTTTGGCATGTACCCTCCTTGTTAGAGTGGTACCATATGGCTCATCTAGAAAGAAGAACATGAAGTTACAACCTCCCACAATGTTTTATTCCCAACCTGCAAAAGAAACCAAAGTAAGAATATGTGAAAAGTATTATCTTGAAAATAAACCACCTACCTCAGGTTGTTCGTTGACGTTGGTGTGAGAAGGAACTACGAATGTTGATTCGTCGTAGGTGAAGACGTCCCATGCCAAAAGAAGTCCTGAGGAAGAAAGTCGAATGATGTTGGCATTCTTTTTTGGCAGAACATTCTTTTTTGGGAGGTGAAGTTCTTCATTGGATAGCATTCTCCCATGTTTTCCCAATACACCTTTTTCAACAAATGAATAACCAACCAAAAAAAATATGCTTAACTATTTAATTTGTTGGTGATTCTATGTTTTCTTAATTAATTGGAAAAAATAAATGGGTTGTGTTGGAAAAATTAAAAAAGAAGGATTCTAAGGGTTGGCGCAATTAATGTGGAGGACGCTCAAGAGCCTCCTCCACATTAATGAGGGAGTTGAAGAGGTTTAGACCTTAGGTGGACCCCACCAACATAACCTCTCATGGGATGTTAGGCTTTGGTGGTCCCCACCACCATAACCTCACATGGGAGGTTAAGGTCTGGTGGTCCACACTTCTCAACTTCCACATGGAGGATAAAACTCCTATGGTCCCACCTCTACAATATTCACATGGGTGCTTGAAATAAAAATAAAATGTTTGAACAATTTTATTTGTATTTTATTCCTTCACAAAAATTCCCAAAAACTAACATTCACCCTCGACTAAATATCATCGATGTGAAAGTCTCCTGAAGAGAATACCAGTGTTGCGAGTTCAACAGTATCGTCTGATTTCAATTTCGGGCACCTGTTTAAAAGTAAAAAAACCCACTCGTACCATTACTGAATGTACCTGAAATAATGTTCAGAAATTTATTCCGAGCACTCCAGGCCTCCGAATCACATGCCGTCAATTATACCTAATTCAAAAAATTCCCATTTATTTAAATATAATTACATGGAAATTACAGGTCTTTACATTCACCCCACCTCAGAGCTCTACCTCCTCATAAGCCTCAACTCAAACTAGATGAACAAGTGAGGGTACTGGAAACAAATATGAACCTCCCTCTCCCATGTTCTCTCTTGGTGGTTCTCGTGCTGCCAGCGAAAGTGTACCAGAAGTATCGGCCATCCATGAAGGACCCACTCCTATAAATCCTCAATCTCTACTGGAACATCCACAAAAGTCTCCCCATTTTTGACTTCCAACTCTCTATGGTCGACGATGTGAGAAGGGTTGTGAACGTATCTCCTCATTCGGGATAACTAGAAGACGTCGTGCACCCAGTGCATCTCAAGTGGAAGTGCTAAGAGATAACTCACCTCACCAACTCTGTTGAGGACCTGAAATGGTCTGATGAATCTAAGAGACAACTTTTCGCCTTGGCCAAATCTCTTTAAACATCATCAGGCTGAGGATAGTAAAAAGACGTGGTTTCTATATTCAATATCTAGAAGTCTCTGTCTCCTATCGGCATATGGCCTCTGCGTACTCTATGCAGTCTTCATCCACTCTTGGATCATCTTCACCTTCTCTATGGTAGTTGTACCATCTCTAGTCCCACTAGTACGGACTCCCCTGGGTCCGTCCAGCACAAAGGTGATCTGCAAGGTCTCCTGTACAATGACTCAAAAGATGACATCCCAATGGTGGATTGATAGTTTTTGTTTCTTCAAAACCCCACTAATGGAAAGTGATCCTCTTAGATGTGACCGAAGTCAAGGACGCTTTCACGTAGCATGTCCTCTAGGGTCTGAATGGTCCGATCAGTCAGACCATCTGTCTGAGGATGGAAGGCAGTGCTCAAATGAAGAAGCATTCCAAAAGCCTCATGCAACCCCTTCCATAGATGAGAAGTAAAACGTTCATCATGATTGGAGACAATCGTCAAAGGTACACCATGTATCCACATAATCTTCTTCCCATGGAGGCATCACAATCTCTATATTGAACCTTGCTCTCAGATCGGTAAGAAGTGGGATGACTTGATCAGTCGGTCAACGATCACCCAAATCAAGTTAGGACCCCTGGATGTACATGGAAGTCCTATCACGAAGCCCATGGATATCCCATCCCACTTCCACTTTGGGACATCTAATGGCTGATCCAAGCCTACATGTACCTGATATTCCACCTTCACTTGCTAACAAGTGAGGCACTGGGAGATAAAATCTGCCACTATTTTCTACATTCCTGGCCACCAGTGTTGTTATCCGAGATCCTGGTACATCATCGCCACTCCTGGATGTACTTCTAGAGGGGATGTGTGGAACTCCCTCAACACTTACTTCTGATGTGAAACTGGTACCACAGTACGTCCTCTAAAGAGGATGACGTGCTCCCCACCATAAAAAATTCCATCTGGTGCATGTCCTATGGATATATGACCACGTTGTTTCTCGTAGTCAGTGTCCCCACGCCACGCCTCCCAGAAATGTTGATGAAGTGGGGGAGTGACGATAAGAGAATAAAGAAAAACAACACCATCTCTATCCACAATGGATATCTTCAAACCGGCCAGCTACTTAGTCACCTCTCCTAGCAGCAGTATACCAGATCTCTTGCTGAGTGCATATAAAACAACGTTCCCCTTCCCTAGAGTATATACTATCATGAATTCATAGTCCTATAGGAACTCAAGACAATGTCTTTATCTCATGTTCAGGTACTTATGAGAGAAGATATACTTGAGACTCTTTTGATCAGAGTACACTATAATGTGATCGCCCATCAGATAGTGTCGCCACATCTTCAAGATGAAGACCACTGCTGCTAACTCCAAGTCATGGGTCACCTAGTTTTTCAGGTTCTGTCTCAGAATTTGAGAAGCATATACAATCACAACATGCTCATATATTAAGTCACATCCGAGTCTGATCCCGGATGCATCACAGTACACTACGTACCATATGCCCTCCTCTGGGAAGCCTCACGATGGTGGAACTATTCAGCCTCTGCTTCGGCTCCTGAAAACTCTACTGGTATTTCTCTAACCAAACGAAGGGTTTCCCCTTCTACATAAATGGTTATTGTGGCTCTTAAACTCTAGAGAAATCTGGTATAAACCTCCAGTAGTATCTAGCCAATCCTAGGAAAATATGTACCTACGTCACACTCTTGGGTAGCTCCCAAGCTAGTACCACCTCAATCATCACTTGATCCACTACTACTCCAGCCTTCGAGATGACATATCCCAGAAAGTGAATCTCTCGGATCCATAACTGGCACTTCGAGAGCTTACAATAAAGATGGTGCTCTCAGAGTGTGTTATGTACTACCAGAAAATGATAAACATGCTCTTCCTCAGTAGTAGAGTAGATCAGAATGTCGTCTATGAAGACCACTAAAAAATGTTCAAGGTATGGCTGAAAGATCATATTTATGAGTCCTATGAATACTGCTGGAGCATTCGTCATGCCTAATGGCATAACCAAGACCTCATAATGGTCATACCAACAATTTAAGGCCATCTTCAACACATCCTCATATTGTACTCTGAGATGCTGATTGCTGATGTCTATCATTGAGAACCACTATGCTCCCTTTAGCTGATCAAAGAAGTAGTCAATCCTTGGGAGTTGTTACTTTTTCTTCACGGTCACCTGGTTAGGGACCCGATAGTCAAAACATAGCCTCAAGCTCCCATCCGCCTTCTTAGAGAATAGAATCAAGGTTTCCCAAGGAGAAACATTGGGCCAGATGAATCCATTTATTTGCAAGTCCTCTAACTATACCCATAGCTCACTAAACACCATTGGAGTAATATTATATGCTGGTGTAGATATTGGTTCCCCCCTGGGGTACATGTCAATATAATACTCCACCTCTCTGTGAGGAGTTTGACCTCAGACATCGTTAGGGAAAACATCCGCTTACTGGTCCACCACTACAGGATATCTCAGACTCTCCACGTCAATAGCTCTGAGGGTAAGGCTTTCCAATTGATGTGTAATCAGATTCACACTTCCTTGCGTAATTCTATGCAGCACCGCATAGGCTGCCTTCTCACTGGAGAAGGTAAACCTAGTCCCATCAGTGAGGACACACCGCACTTTGTGCCTAATATAGTCTATCTGGGCATGGGTTGTAGATAACCATTCCATACCAAATATGATGTCATAAGGCCTCGATGCCACTAATAGGAAATCTCAGCCTAAGCTCTTTCTTCCTAGAGTAAGCTCTCACTAATGGAACCAGTGCGTAATCATTGAATCTGCTCCTATAAGAGTATCGTTCCATATTGATCGGGCCAACGACTCTGTCGGAATCTCCGAGCTCTAAATGAGGGCAGTGGAAATGAAATAATGATTGATAGCTATGTTTATAAGTACTGTAGCTATGGTGGAGTAGCATGATAGGTTGGTGAACCTCACTGAGTACTAAGCTATTGTCATGTTGCCCTGCTGCAGATGATGTTGCTCTTGAATGCACACTGCGCGAAGAGTCTCTAGAACAAAATCCGCCCGAAACAGGCTCTTGATGTCTGCCCAGAGAAGCATCACCTCATCCTGAACCTGGAGCATCAAGCTCCACCATCATCACAATGCTACCTATAGAAGGTTTTCATCAAGAATCGTCGTGAGATCAGCTGGTGTCCCTAGCAGTCGGAAAAATCTCACCATAGCCTCCATCCAATCCTCAACCACCTGTGGGTCTATCTCACCCCTGAACCTGGGTGGCCTCTGCTGCCGAAACCTATGCAATGATCTCATGTGGCATGCAGCGTCTGTTGTTGGGGCTGGTGGCATCGGTGTCCCAATGGTTAATGGTACTTATGGTGCCTATAATGGTGCTTCTATCGGAAAAAGGCCCTACACCAAGGCCTCATCAATCGGTGACCTATCAGTGTGTACAACTCTTGGAAATCTAGCTGGCTGTCTTCATAGAGGCATACTGCAATGAAATAAGTGTACCAATGTCAAAAGGTATACCTCGTGTGATGAAAGTTATACCTAGTGATCTGACTCAAAATATCCCAAAGAAAACATTTGAAAACACACACACAATCAGTGTTTTCATGCACTATGTCAGAAATTAGAAGTGAGGGTCCTGGTGTATGGATACATCAGCCGCCGCAACAAAACTAAACTCCATGAATTGAAATCCTCATTCACTACACTTAACAATATTACATCACAGAAAATATAAGAGTCTTATTTTTGCGGTAGAACTGACTCCTCTAATACCAATTTGTCATCAACCATCCCCGGGGGCCCGTGTGATGACTACACCAAGCCCACCTTTTATAGGCTAGGGGATATAGACTAGCTCCAAAGGCATATTCCCTAAGAACTGGGAAGACATTTCCTTTATAACCTGTAAACACATGCCACAACCAAACACACAACAAGATACGAACACAAGTCAATTGTATAACCAAAAGAGTGTTGAAATTAAATAAGGGGACAAAATACAAGCCCAACAGCAAAGGTACAAGTACGAATAAAATATAATACGATAGAAGAAAGATAAATGAACAGCTAGTGGATCGTCCTCAAATATTTTGGCCTGAAGGGTAGGTTCAAATCGCCTCTACAGCACTCCACGTCCACCCATCTCCTCTACATAACAACATGTCGTATGGTCCACCTCCAGGTATTGTCGAGTCCTGGTACTCTCAGCCTCGGTCATCGATGTCCATCATCTGCATCCAACACATCATGGTGTGGGCACATCCCATGTAGTTGTGGGTATAATGATACTCAGTAGGGACCATGAGACCCTATAGGTCTCACAAAATCCAACAAAGATAAAACACAAATTATGAAATCGACATATAACCTTACTTGGGAATATTCCCATACATATATCTATGTTATCCATTAATCCATCTAAATCATGAGGAAAACACAGAGATTCTGACTCAGGTCAGGCCAAGATTTATTCTAGGGTTAGTATCAAGTAACATTCCGAACACAATGCCCAAAACCTTGGATGCTGGGGGACATCCCCTCTATCGAGTACAGTAGGCCTGACGTGTCACATAGAGGTGATTCCCACTAACCTGGGACTGCTTTGTTACTCCTCCTATCGAGTATCGTGGGTCTGTCGCGTCACACAAAGGCACTCCCCACCATGGGTCTACAACGTCACACAAAGGTGCTCCCTATCGAGGCCTACTAAGGTACTTCTCCGGTTGAGTATCGTGGGTCTACTGATTTACCAAGGAACTCCCTAAAATGGGTCTACTGTCTCACCAAGGAACACCCCACTGGGCATGTCGAGTCACTCCGAGTCGAAACGGTCATCATTCGTCAAGTCTCGGCCAGCCACTAGGTCTCAGCACTATGCTCACTCATCTCAGGGAGGATCCACTCCGAAAGCTACTGGTAAATACTCCAACTACAACAAAGTCCCAAAAATAAGTAACTCAAAGGTCTTCCACATCATAGGAGTTTCAACATAATTGGAGACTCGTCAATCAGATGCCCAGTCTGTTAGTTATTATCCTTTTTGTCCCAGGGGCCTGATTGGATTTGTGATCCATCCAAACTGACCATACCTCATCTCAATCTAAAACATAGTTGGGTATCATAAAAGGGGACTTACTCACTCCATGATTTCTAGTGACCCTGATGGTTCGTCAAATGGACGTCTGGTGCCAACATTGTTGCCAAAATTATTTAAACAGGTCTTAGTGGGACAGGGTCTAGTACGACCTGGTCAGACCAACCCGGCTCGACCCTGCCCAACTCATTGGGTCTGGCACAGCCCGTAGGGCGGCCTGGCCCACTGGGTCTGGCCCTCTAGGCCACGAGGGCCTACAGAGAGTGTTTTTAGGGTGTCTTGCTTGAGGGGTGCCTCGAGGGCGTGGTGCAGCATGACCCATCCTAGGGCGGCTCAATTGAGGATGGCGCAAGACCACAGGGTGGTGGTCTTGCTGCGAGGTGGTGGTCTGGCCGCATGGAGGAGAAATGGCCATGGGGAGGCGGTCCAACCATACAAGGGGAAGTGATCTGGTTAAGGCGCGGCTGTCTGGTAGTGGGTCGGTGGTCCGGACAGAGGGCAGCGGTCTAGCCGGGCGGGACTGTCCATCTGTCGGCCGATGGTCTAGCCACGGGGCAACGCCTCGGTAGTGGGTTGGTGCCTCATCTGCAGAGCGGTGTCTTATCCATGGGGTGTAGCATAGCCACATACGTCGGCGGTGGCCACGGTCAGCATGGAGGTTGCGGGGTGGCAGTGGTGGCTGCGGGGTGGTGTCGTTGCACCACCGCCTTCATCGCGGCCGTCGTTGGTGTCGTACGCCATTCCTGTTCCACTTTGTGGTTGGTCTTTGTCCCCCTCCTTCACAAAGAACACCACAAGATTTGCGGAATGGTCGGTATATGTTGGTTTGGCCCATACCCTCCGCATTAGGGTGGTAGCATATGGCTAATCAAGAATGCAGAACGCCAAGTTACAACTTCCCACAAAGTTTCATTCCCAAAACACAATAGAAAACAATGTAATAATATGGGAAAAGTATTATAACACATAATAAACCCCCTACCTCATTTTTTTCCTTGAAGTTGGTGAGAGAAGGAAGTATGTATTTTGTTTCATCGTAGGCGAAGACGTCCCATGTTGAATGAAGTCTCAAGGAAGAAGGTCGAAAGAGGTCAGCATTCATCGTTCACAGAGCATTCTTTGTCGGGAGGTGAAGTTATCCATAGGAGATATTTCTCCAATGTTCTCCCAATCCTCCTTTTTAAACCAATTAATATCCACCCTAATATTATAGGTTTAACTATATAATTTGCTGGCGATTCAAAGTTGGCTAAATTAATTGTAAACAATAAATGGGTTGTGTTGGAAAAATTAAAAAGGGAGGATACTAAGGGCTGGTAAAATTAATGTAGAGGAATCTCAAGAGGCTACTACACGTTAATGAGGAATTTGAAGAGGTTTAGACCTCGGGAGGCCCCCACCACCATAACCTCTCATGGGAGGTTAGGCTTGGGTGGTCCCCACCACCATTACCTCACATGGGAGGGTAAGGTCCGCAGGTCCCCATTTCTTAACTTCCACATGGAGGATAAAAATCTGGTGGTCAAACCTCCACAATATTAACATGGGTTCTTCAAATAAAAATAAAATGTTTTCATAATTTTATGTTTATTTTATTCCTTCATGAAATACCCAAAAATGAACTTTCACCCTTGACCAACTGCTGTTGAGGTGAAAGTATCCTTAAGAAAACATCAGCACTATGAGTTTGATGGTGACCTCATATTTCATTTCCGAGAACTGGTTTAAATGTTATAAAAACCTACTGGTACATTTACTAAACATAACTGAAATAATATTCAGAAATTCATTCTGGGCACTCCGGGCCTCGAAATCCCGTATCCTTAATTTTTTTGGACTCGTAAAATAACCATTTATTTAAAAAACCATACATGGAAATTCTGGGTCTTTACACAAAAGAGTTGAAATCAGTTGGAATCCATAGAGAAAAGCCTGGGTGTAAGAAAATGGCAATGTTAATGAAACATTCAATCTAGTTGAGTATTCCTCAAGACCTAAGAACATTTAAGATCCTGGTTTCATGCTAGATGAAATAATTGACTATTTTTTTGAGGAAGAAGAAGAAGTGGCTTTTCACCTATAGAGAAAAAAATCCAAGATATAGAAGACAGTGGACCTGTTCTCCAATACATTACTGAGAAATAAGTACCTATTCATGAAGAAATTTTTTATCAGAAAAAAAACCTTCTTCTAAATAATAGTCTGCTATTAATGTAAGGGAAAATTTATTTCTGGAAGAGAATCTAGAAGAAGATATTTCTCTTGCGATAGAAGCTACTTTTAAGGAACACATATAGGAACAAGTTGTTCCTGAGATTATCCCATATCTTAAAGAAAGAATGGAGAAAGCATTTTAAATGTCCAGAAAAGAAATGGGTGAAGATTTTTGGGTGGAAATTTTGTAAATAATTATAGGATCTAAATCTCTTAGTTTGGTGAGAGATGCACCTATTGAGGGGGAACAAAATCACAATTTGCAAGTGTTGATGTTCCTAATCTAGTAGATCAAGGAACTGTGGATACATGGAATAAATTGCCAAGATACATTGTTTTGAATGATTCCAGGGACGCCTCTGTTAAAGTTATATATTTGTCTACTATGTTTCAATTGAAATCAGTATCTACTCTTGGAATTATCTCCACAATTAATCCTGATCCTATCTCGACTCTTATTCTTGAACCATCATCAGAACCTTCTACATTAGTGAGTAAAGATGATTTGAAATCCATGGAGCTAATTTATTGAATGGATTTGAAAATCTCATGAACACTACTGCTTCTCCGGTGACAAACAAGATTGAATGAGATGCTTCCCTATAGTTAGAATATATTATATGGATGATTCATCCAAAAATGATTCATGAAATTCAAGAGGTCCGAGTAGAGAACAAATAGTAAAGTGGTGAAGTGATGTCTCTCAGAGGAATGGTTGAAGATATGCATTGAGTGTTGAAATCAAGACTAGATCCTATATTTTATCCTATTTAGGACGTTTATGGTCAGATTATATAAGAATTTGCCCCCCCGATTCAACCTAATATAAGTTCATTAGCTGACAAGGTGGATTAAAGAAACAAGAAAATAGGTCAAGAAATGTGTGGGCTTGTTATTTGCCTCAACAAATTAACTGATGAATATATGAGTTTTCTCCAGAATATTCTAAATCAACTAATGTCCCTTACATCAGCAGTTACCACTTCTAATACCTTTGGACAGTCTTCTCAACCCTCATTGGATAGTGATCTGCTCAGAACAGTTGTTAAAGAAGAACTCTAATCAGTGTTTAGTGGAATTGACAATGAGTCTATCTATGTGGTTGTCAAGAATAGGGACAATGTTCTTTATTTAGTAAGAATTCATTCCATTTTTTTCAAGGATGCTCGATAATATATTACTATGAAGGTAAAATTTATATTCAATAGTAATATCCCTAACAATGATATGAAAAACAATTTCAAGTACCTTGTAGAGAATACGAAAATCCCTCCTCTCACACATGCTTTAAAAACACAATTTATAAAGATAAAAAGTTTCACTCCTTTTTTGGAAAAGTTCATGGAGAACCACAATGAAATTGAGAAAGAAATTCAGTATGGTGGTAAGATTATTTTTGACCGCATCATGTTATTGAGGCCTTATCTTTATTTGAAGAGCACTATTATTGTGGCTCCAACAGCTTCACCCATGCAACCTAGTATTCCTACCTTCTAATCGAATGCCCTTTCCTCTACGTCTATATTAATCACTCTGGCTTTGAGTCAGATCATACTTGTTCTCCTTGATAAACAATTTCCTCAGTCTGTCACAAATCCTACATTGGCCCCTCCTTTGTTTTGACAGACTCCCACATCCTTCTTTATCGGTTGGATCACTTTCTTCTTTAACTTATACTTTTACTCCTATGGATTTTTATGATGTTTCTTCCCCATGCAATGAAATGTTTACCAGTGGTGAATAATATTAAACACTGTATTTTGATAGGGATATTATTTTATTTTTGTTACTTACTAACTATATTTCCACATCTTTCTCAATCTAATACATTGTGAACTTTTATTTTCTCCTATCTTATTTTCTTTTGAACTCTTTTTTATAATCCCAAATAGGGGAGAGAAATGCACTCAAAATGCACACTAACAGAGAGACACATCCACTAAGAACATAAATTTCACTCAGATGATTTTTGATCAGCACAAAGGGGCAGATTTTTGGACTCCTTCTATCTTCATCATATTTTAATGATCACAAATCTTGAAGACCCTATAAATCTTGTAATCCATATATAATAAGTCTCAAATCATGTTTTATTATTGTAATATATATTTTAATTTTTTTAAAAATGGATTTCCTTGATGAATTATTAAATCTATTCTATTCTGTGAACATCACTCCTTGAGTCTATATAAAACTATATGGCTAAGTCTAAAAAACCATTAGTCTACCACCAGTTCTGGATTTTTGGAAAAGGAACTAGACATCATGACTCAGACACTATGACCCAGACACTGTGACCCAGACACCGTGACATAGACACCATGAACAGACACCATGACCAGACACTGTAACCCGAAAATGTTACCTGGCACTGAGACAAGACACAATAACCAATTTTACATCTTTGGATGTCTGTGACACCAGTTCCTGGTTAAGACAGCTTCTGATGTTTGGAAAATGACCAGACACCTTGATCCTAACCCTGCATCTGTGTTACCAGTTCCTAAACTCTCTATACAATCAATTCATCATTACTTTTTTAGAACTCAATTGAAAATAACGATACACCATTTTAGGGATCCACCATTTCAGGGAGACATCATTTCATGGGGACACCATTTCCATGTGACACTGTTTCCTGAAAAACTGTGACACTATTATTTAATCTGTTTTTCTGTTTTCAATTTAATCTATAACGGTCAAATTGGAGTCTTTTAAATATAGTGACGTAATTAGTATTTCTTTATAGACATGTCTCTAAATGTATTAGGTACCAGGTGCAGAATACATGCATCATGTCATCTCCAACACATGCACTCTATGAAAAAAAAGAAACGTGTGTCTCAGAAACCAAAGGTATAAAATAGAAAATAATCACGTGCATTCTTGAAAAAATAACTGACACATAAAACACGATACATCTAAAGAACACATGAAGCATTCACGAAACCAGAATATGGGATACCACATATTAGAGTCAAGAGAATCTTCACAATATAGACTCAATGAATAACATGAGCCAAATCTTACTAGAAACTAGAGCACCAGAGTTGTGATACTCTGTCTCTCGCAAGAGGAATTGATTCTTACATCTGCTTCATCCTAGAAGTCCCAATATACATAGAATAACACTCAAAGAACTTCTAGTCATATCTCATTATGTTTTATTTTTTTGTATTGTTTTTAAATTTCGAGCACCATTTGTGTGTCTATATAAAAACACACACTGTCTCCTACACAAAACAGAAGGATACCAGATATCCTTCCTATGATATCTTTTTACACATGTTCACTCCCATATATAGGTGTGCAAGAGGACCTTGTGTGACCTACTATTTTATTCCCATGATGAACTATGAAAGAGGTCGTCTAAACTAGACAGTCCTAGACACTGTTGCTTACCCCGATCCAGGGTGCGGATCCTATTTATTAAAATAAACTCTTTACTGGTATGTAATCATTATGTAGAGTGTATTAGGTCTCAACTGAGGACCTATCTACTTGTTTTATATTTGATGTGTTATTTTAAGTTAGTATTCTCTGTTTTAATGTATTATTTTGAATTCACTAGATTCACATTGATAGTTAAAACTGGAAAAAAGTTATAATTTTTCCCCTTATTTGAATAGATTAATAAGCAATATTAATAATGAATATATGGATTATGGATAATTAATCAATCTTCTGAGAAGTCCTTTGAAAATTAAAACATTCATAACCATATTACATTGATTAATTGGGATATATTTGTTTTTTTGGGTAAAATTGTGAGAATTTTTTTCAAACAAAACATTATATAGATACTCAATTAATCCCCCTACCTCTTGAGTACTATACACTGATCAACAAGAACAACTAAAAGAGTAGTTTAAAACTCCAAACTACTTTTCAGACTGCAAGGGAATCGAAACAAAACAGATACTCCAATGATGGAATGGACGAACTCCAACCATATCACCAACAGATACCAATCCCAACTGACATGAACCTCACCGCCTCACTACAACACCTTTATTTTCCTAGAACTTGAATGAAACTAAAGGACTATGCTCCAATGATGAATTGCATAGGGTGTGAGCTTAAAGACTCAATCGAATCCCACCTTGGGATTCAATAGAATGCATTTTAATAAAAATTCAGGTATTATTATTCAAAATTTAAAACATGGCATAATAAGTAGAAAAGTTCATTTATTGAAAACATTGTAAAAATTCCCATTTCCACAATTCTAAACAAAAAATAGGTATATCAGTTTCAAAGCATGTTTTCCAAAAATTTCAAGGATAACTGAGAAATAAAAGTACTACAAAATAGAAGCATAAGTTTCCCAGAAAATAATACTAAAGGTCTAGGAATTAGAATAAAAGTACGATAAGAATGAATTGCACAAAAATGATCCTAGAACAACATGCCTAACAGGAAGAGGAAAACCCAAGTAGTAATCACCCATAAAATTTAATATCAGTCTCCTATAATAACGGGCCTAGGGAATATTGAAAACCCCCAAAAAATCCACCTTTATTATAACAACAATGGATGATGGCCTCAGCTAAACCTTACATCTATGTACCCAAGGTAAACTTTGTACTCTTTTTAAAAAACCCATTTCGATTCTATGAAAACCATTCATGGACCTTTATAATCCATTTTCCTAAATATTGGGAAAACCATTTTTCATTCAAAACCTTTATTTAACAATCACAATAAGACACCAATTCCATAAATAAATTCATAATGAAATAGAAATAATGGTCATTATCATAGGATAGAGATGGAACTACCTACCTCAATGATCAAGTCACACATGCCGACAACAAAATCCAAATACAATGAAACTCAACAACACTATCAAATAAGGGAATATAATCAAACCCACACCTTAAAGGATTGTTTCAAAATAGGAGACAGGTTGCTAGAGGATAGAAGAAATAACATATACCTTGAGAATTAACGTCTGTTGCACTATAAATAACAAATAAATAGCCTTCAAGGAAAGATGACATAGAATTTCCCGATGAGGATAACAAGAAACATCCAACATGGATTAGTGGATCTTATAATGCAAGGATGGGGCAATATCAATAATTCACAAGGAAGAATCAGAGAGTACACTTACCTGAAGAGAAGCATTGTAGAATAAACGATGAACAGGAGCTGATCAAATTGATCGGGAAGATGAGACACCTCTGAAAAAATCCCAGGAGTAGTTTAGATATGATATGCAATAGGTTTAGGTGAAAAAAGACCAATTAGAAAAGAAATATGTCTGACATCAACTAGGGTGTGGGCCGGGTCACGACATGTAGTCCACGCTGGATAAGTTACACTGAAAAACCCATCGCCTTGGGTAAAAAATCCACTATTTAACCACTACATGACATGTAAATCAGGTATATTGTATGTATCTACATAGTACCTACTCATAGTGTGGTTCCCCATTCATGACATGAATCCTGAAACCAGTACATGATGTTTACATCAGGTAAATAAAGTGTACCTATTCTAAAACATGTTGTAAACCCATAAAAACACATCTAATGATGATTCAAACAATAAAGGAACATAAATATGTGAAAATATACCCGATTAAGGTAAAACGATGTCACAAACTCACCACGATAAGGACTTTCCATCCCTAGGAATTTAGGTGGAAGTTATACTAATTGGAAAAAGATGATTCCACTACTCCCACATCAATGACGTTCATTCCCAAGTCTCATGAGTATCCAATACTTATTTACATATAACTCTGACCAAAATAATAAACTTCCCATGCATTAATTTTATCTCAGAATCATTTATATCTAGTTTTTTCATAACAGAAGCATCTGGATCTAATTTAATTTCATCCCAAATCAGAATGTGAGTGGGATTAGGGTGATACTTCCTAATTTGAGATATGTGGAAAACATCCTAAATGCATGTCAATTGATAATTATTGTTGTAAAAAAATTCAACCAGTCGCAGATGGATATCCCAAAATCCACTGAAATCCTTGATACATGCATGAAGCATATACATTTGGATCTTAATTATGCACTCCATCATCTCATCTGTCTATGGATAGCATGATGTGATCAACTTTACCTGAGTTCCCACTTCCTCTTGAAGACTCCTCCAAAACCTGCATGAAAACATGGGTTCCCTATCTAAAAAATGATAGAAGGACTTCCATGTAACCTAATGATCTTATGAACTTCTAGTATACCCATATCAACATTAGTGGGGGATTTAATTGGAATGAAATTAGAATACTTCGTCAACTGATCAACAACCACCCAAATAGAAGTTTTACCTCAGGGGGTCCATGGTAACCCAACAAAAATATCCATGGACACCTCATCCCACTTCCAACAGGTACTATAATAGGTTTTAGTAGTATATAATGTTTCATGTGATCTACCATTATCCTTTGGCACATGTAACATCAAGACACATAATCTGCAATGTCCCGCTTCATACCCGACCACCCGAACAGTCTCTCATGTCCTAATACATCTTTTGTATAGCCTGGATGAACGGCCCCTAAAGTGTTTTGACAATAAAACAAAAATAATCATCTCACATATGCTGGGAACACATCTACATTTCAAAACTGAATTATTCTATCAAATTAAAGTGACCAGAAAACATCTATCTCCCCACCGTTATGGTTTTCCCAAATCTTCTGAAACTCATCATCCTACAGCAGAATTTTCATGATAAGCTCCAGGAGAGATGATGATAAATTACCACTGGTATTAACCATACATGTGATATCCTCTTGATCATGAAATCATAACAGTGAAAAAAATCCCCATATAATTCTTGTCTTAATTCGATTCTAGAACAGCCTGTAATTGTACCTTTCTTCGTAGAATATTAGAACCAACATTCTATTTCCTTAGGGTGAATGTGATGTCAAACTCAAACATCTGATGGTATTTTATCCATTGCCTCCTTCTGATATTCAAGTCATTCTGGTAAAAGATATACCGATGACTCTTATGATCAGAGAAGACTATGAACTTCTCCCCAAAGATATAGTGTCGCCAACACTTATGCACATGCATCACTATGGCAAGCACTAAATCATGAGTGGGGTTTTTCTTCTCATGTGGTTGGAGTTCAAAGGATCTGTAAGTTACCACATTATCATCATGCATTATAACTCATCCCAAACCCACACTAGATGCATCATAGAACACCACATACACCTTTCTAGTATCGAGTAACATCAGAACATGTGCTGATGATAGAAGTCATTTCACTTTATCGAATGAACACAGAAAAATTTCATCCCACAATAGTGTCACTGAATTATTGGTAATAGAAGTCAATGGTGACACATTCTCATAGAAATACATGGAAAACCATCAGTAGTATCAAGAAATACCAATGAATATTGGTATCTCAAAGACATTATGTTCTTCCTTCCAAGACAATACATCTTTTACCATCACTGGAACAACTAATAAACCACTCTCTGAAATTATATTCCCCAAGAATTTTACATCTTGAATCTAGAAACATCATATTGAAATCTTTTCATATAGATGGTAATTTATAAGAATCCCCAAAACCATTTTAAATGGTATCAGTGCTCACACTTAGTCTTTGAATAAACCAGAATATCATCCACAAACACTACAAAAAAAGTGTCAAGATATTGGTGGAATATCTGATTAATCAAGTACATTAAAACTCTATGAGTTTTAGTCAGAGAAAAAGTCATCAGAAGATATTTATAATGTCAATACCTTCACCTGAAGTATGTATTTGGTATATCAGACTCCCAGAGTCTAAGATGATGATAACCTGACCGAAGATCTATCTTTAAAAACAAGTTTTATCGCATAAAATAATAAAAAAACATCCATAGAAGGAAAATGGTATTTTTTCTTAACAATTACCCAGTTTAATTTTTGATACTCCACACATAATTAAAGTGAACCATCCTTTTTATGAAAATAGAACAGTAGCTACCCAAGGAGAAACACTAGGTTGAATGAATCCATTCACTAGTAGGTCATCCAACTGATTCTTGAGCTCTTTCAACTGAACTAGTGCCATAACATATGAAGGAATCGATATCTGATGCATACATGGAACTATGTCAATCATGAACTCTAACTCTCTCTATCTAAAGGATGACTGAATAAGTCAACTAGGAAAATGTCAGGAATGTATCCGGCTATAAAAGGAAGTTCATCAACATAAGAAGCATCATCAGGCTCAATGAAAATGAAAGACATAAAACTCTTGAGTTATGGGTGGGATTTTCCTGCATGACCTAACCACGAGTCCCACTCTCCCTAAAACACATGATAGGTCACATTAGTAGTAACAAAAAAAACACCAATGATAACAAACAACCTAAACTCGAGGAGAAGAAATACAATCCATAACAATGACTATTTAAAAGAGATCAAGATAAAGAATGAATAAATCCAAAAAAACTCTGTGATATCTCTCATCAATAAACAAGAAGGTCACTGAACCCCCTAATCTTTCCTCATTCCAAGAGGTATCTCTAACTCCATTGTAAAGGGTATAGTTTCAACAAAATTTTTAAGAATATCAAAAAAATGTGTAGATATAAACATGTGGGTGGAACTGGTATCAAGAAAATCAGTATCTAATAAAGATACAAAAAGGAGTGTACCTCTCACTATTGCGATATCTATATCAACTTCCATTGGACACTCATCTATTGAGTGTAAATGCTCCACTCTTGGGGCCTATGGATGGATCCTTATAGTCTTTGATGCTTCAGACTACACCGTATTATCCTTTGGAGCCAATGATCCCTGACCATAATGAGGAGTATTCATATCCTGACAGAAATGTTGTAGATGGCCAACACATTCGTAGCTATTGAACTACTTCACATGCATAGGATATGAACTTCTGGTGTGACCCCTGTGATACACTAGTAGCTTGTCAGAGGCATACTTCCAACTACAATGGATGATGTAGAGGAGGCTCAATGTTGAGTCCCACCTCCACCACTCTTTTGATGGACAATAAAATTCCTCTTCTTCTAATGCACATCTCTGAAGAAATAATCAATGGGAAGAGAAGTGGTAGTAAATTCGACATTTCCTTACATGTCCTTCTCTTCCATCATTGATCTATCCACAGTCTCTGCAGTGGTAAAAAATCGTCAACATGAACACATGTGATCTATTGTCCAATCACAAACCTTATAGGTACTTCTACACCTTCAATTAGTCATTTCTTACCATATCTGTAGAAGAAAAACATGCTCAGCAAACCGGTTGGTATAGGATGACACTAAATTCTATCGGTATAGAAATGATAGTAACTCTAGTTATTTTTCCTAAATTTGAGACTTTGGAAAAAACTATTGAATGAATATGGTTTTGAAACCCTTCCAATCCAATCCCACATGCCCGTCAACTAGTATCATAGAGTCTAACCCAGGATTTCCAGAAACCTTCAGTCTAAACACTATTCCCTTCACCATGATAATATCAGGTTTCTACAAGAAGTAAAATATGTGAGATATTATCCATCCAATACTCCACATCATGAGGTTCAGTTTTCCCTTTAAAGGATAAGGGCTTTCATGCAATAACTATCGCGATCAATCACTTTCTCCTCCAAATCGTGGTTATACTTCAACTACTACATTCTTAACTCTTGGAACATCCTGATCAACAAAACAAACATCTCATACGATCATATCGATGAGATTCGGATCCATTTATAGATTCCCTTATAGAGCATTAGCCGCACCTTACTGAGGAACCTCTGGAAGATGTCTTGGAGGCATACTACTACATAATGGTATATAATAATGATCAAACGCAAAAAAAAACTCAGTTTGAATTTAAAAACCCATAACCACAAATTGAGTTTTTAAGAGAAAAAAACCAACACTAGAGACACATATCCCAACATCCCATGTTAACATGAGTCTCTTTATGACATGATCTAGCAAAAAATTTATCACAACATACCTCCCATGACCCAAAAAACCTATATCTAGTCTAAACGAAATTCCAAGATAATACTCTTAAAGACAACCTGGCTCTTAAAGGCCATTTTTAGCACTGATAAAAGAGATATTTGTTGTATTGAGGTTTAGGTTGTAGACTCCTCATACCATAATAATAATGTTAACTAAACTTTTCGTAGAGCAACATGCCTAGGATGTAGAGGAAACCCCCAAGAGTTACCCCTTAAATGTCAATATCAATTTCCTAGAACAATGGGACTAAGGAAAAAAAGGAAACCCCCATGAATCCCTTCTTTGATAATAACAGAAATGGATGATGGCCTCAAGATAAACCTTCCACTTTGTACTCAAGGTAACCCACGTTATCGTTTTCACAAACCCATTTCAATTATCTAAAAACCATTCAAAACCATTTATAATCCATTTATGAAAATCTAGGGAAATCATTTTTCTTTAAAAAAACCATATTGACCAAAGATAATTATCATGTCAATTTCATAAATATATTTATTAAAAAATATAAATCAAGATCAATATCATATGATAGAGATGAAACCACCAACCTCATTATTCCAGTCACACACACCCAAAATGGAATCTAAATGAAACAAAACCCGAAAAATCCATCAATTAATGCCCCACAATCAAAACAGAACCTCAAGGTATTGATTAAACGTAAGAGAAAAGGGGATGTTGGTTAGAATAAATCCCACCTATCTCGAGAATGAAATCCTGATGCACCACAAAAAAGTCATGAAACAACCTTTGATACAAGATCTCACAACAGATCTAGATAAGGACACCTTCAAACATCCAACATGGATTATAGTATTTGATAACACATGTTTAGGGTGATATCAATCAATCAAAAGAAAAAATCATAGAGAAAACAAAACTTGAGAGATTCCATGTAAAAGAAACAATGAACCAGAGCTGATCAGATTGATCTAGATGGTTAAACGCTTTGGAAAAACACCTAGGAGCTGTTTAGGGATGAAAGCCAAGAGGTTTGGGAGGAAAAAAGCTGAGTGAAAAAGAAAAATATTTGACATAAACATGGGTGAGGACCTATTCACAATGTTCACCCCTTGGTCACAACGTGTAGTCCATTCTGGATAATTTATGCCAAAAATAGCTTGCCTTGGGTTAAAAATCATCTATTTAACCCCTATAAGACATGTACCTCAGGTACACTACATGTACCTGGTCAATACCTACTCAAAGTGTGATACCACATTCATGACATGGATCCTCCAAATAGTACATGACTTTTACTACAAGTGAATTATGTTTACAAGTTCTGCAACTTGCATTAAACCTAGAAAAACACATATAAGGATTTATTAAACAATAAGGGAACTTGGAAAAATGAAAAATATACACAATCAAGGAAATAAGATGTTACTTTCTAATTTCATATCGGGAATCATTGTATGGAAGAGAAAAAATGTATATAGAAGGACAAAATATCTTCCAATAACTATTATAGACTGATATAAGACATGGCAAGGCTAAAGCTAACCATCAAAAAACTATAAATCTATGATGTGTTAGAAGGCCATTAATTTAATCATATGAAAAGGAAATGAGTAAAAAAATTTCAAAATACATTTCATAATATTAAGGAATTCATTTATCATCTATTCTAAATGAATAAGGGAATATACATACTTATCCAGAATGATTACATAATTTAATCAATTTTCTACATCAAATAACATATTTTTTCATAAAACGAGGTGTAATCAACATGATCAGTAAATCTCTAAGTACTAGCATCAAATAATAATAGATTAAATAATCAAAAAACGTTTAACAACACCTTTCTCTTATCTTTAGACATTTAGCAAAATCAAAATTGTTAATACAAGATAATATAATTCCCAAAATGAATAATTCTTCATATGAATAAAAACTACATTGATTTACCAAATTCAATAATAATTCCCAAAGATCAACATATATCACTCATTAAATAATTATCTTTATAATTACAGAATATATTCCAAACTAAAATTTAATCCCATAAATAAGTGGGATTTCCTCATATATCATCATAGATAAATTACAAATTTATATCCAAATAACATCAATCTCTCTTAATGGATCATACTGGAAAATGTAATTAACCTAGTTACATAATCATCAAAATTTTACACTCATTTATTTAAATAAATTGAGGCACCATATGCCATAATAAAATAATATATTCATGAAAAATACTATTCAACCATTATTTCTCAAATAAAATATCATAGAATTATGTTCATTTAATCCGATTATGTTACTACAAATCATAGTGACTTTCATCCAAAGTATCATTAATCACATAATGACCCAAAAAATTTACATTCTGTGGTTTTCTATAAGATAAAAAATATGTTTAAAAAATTAACTTATCCTTTATCAATCATATCATTTAAATTACTGAATACAATGTCATACTAACTACGAAATACCATATTCTAGTTGTAAGAGATTCATCCTTGTCTCCCTTTTTAAGGGGTTCAAGCCTCACATACTTTTGGAAGATGACATACTTTCCTTTTTTTAAAATAAAATACTCATTAAATTCAATGAAATTTGATTAAAATGCACAAAATAACATTAATATATTCAATATTAAATAATTGTTTTGTATCAAATGTTATCTCAAACCGTGAATTCTCTTTTCCAACAAAATAGTAAATAGTTACCTGAAAAAAAGAATATAGAAAGAATAACGATTATCTTTATCTTCGTGATTGTGTCCCAGAAATGAAGCATTAAATAATCCTAAAAAAAATATTCATAAAATAAACATGAGGGTTAAATATAAGACAAAAATATTTCAAATCCCAAAAAAATTCTCCCAACAAACACCCATAATTAAAAGATTATTAATACTATTAATCTTATGACCATCATTAAATATACCAATATCTATGAACTCATGAATGTGGATGACATAATCATTCATCTTCCATAATAATACTTATACAATTCTTTTCCATTGTATTTTGTTATACATAATTTCAATAGTCAAAAATATGAATCATATCCTAAGAATCAACAATGTAAAATTATAAGCAAAGGAATAATCCATACCATTCATATGTAATTTTTAGTATCCACATATTCCTATAAGATATAATTATGTATTTATAAGAAGTTTTTTATTAGGTCATGCTGATCCCATCCATGATCCATCAACTTAGGTCATTGGTTTTCCTAATGACCATTGACACCACATTTTAAACATATCAAACATGTTCATTGATTCACACATAAACATGATTTGTTACATAAAAATGCACATAATACAACTATGTGGATCGAGAGGACTAGTTACTTGAGAAATTAAAAACATTACATAACAACTTAAAACATGAAGCACAATAAGATATTAAAAACGTCTTTTATGTTACCACATCATTCCGTCATGACTGGCATTACATTAGATATCCCGAGGACATTAATAATAAAATGGTGATCTATAAAGCTTAGTAAGGTATTAAAATGTCATAACATGAATACTAAAATAAATGTTAAGAAATGGGAATATCAGTGGATCATAAGAGAAACATGAACATAATGGCATGATCATAACATTGAAATGTGGCATCAACATTTATCCTGAAATTAGCATGATCCAAGGCAGATTTCCCATGGGGAATGAGTAAACCCTCTTTGAAATTGAATTAGAATTGGAAAAAACACATTTCAATTGAGTTTTAATGATAATTATATTTACCAAATTCATTGGAGTTATATCAGGGAACACCCTTTTTAATCATTTCATTTCATGATTAATTGTGCCACAAGGATCACATAACATTGATTCATCAAATATCATACATTAATCTATGATAAAGGATTGTGGAATTAATATTTGAAACTATATAATCAATAAGTAAATGTTAATAAAGGTGAAAACCCTTGATAGTTAAATGGACATGGTATTCACTACACAATGACTTTGGCTTGGAAAATCACAGGGCAATTTCAACAACATAACGGTTTGACATAAGAATTAATAAAATTAGTTGATTAGAGGTAAATGAGTGTATCATTATATTTAAATGAAAGGGAGAGTAAGTTGGTCATATGGATAAATTTCTCAACATATTTAACAGAATTTAGATTCATAAAACAAAAGATAAGCTTGAATATAAATGAGGAGCAAAAAATTCCTTATAGAATTTGGGAATGGTAACATGTGTACATGAGATGCATTAATGAGATGGAATGTGATACCTAATAATTAGAAAATAAGGAGGGAGGCATAGAATATTTTCAAAAAATATTCCATCATTATTAATTGTAAACAAAATGTTATAACAACATAATGAAATTTGGAAAAAAATAGAAAAGAAAGAAATTCCTTACCGAATTTCAGCATTGTAACACGTGTACAAGGGAATAATTAATGATAGAGGAAGGGGTATATAATCAGTAAAAAAATAAAGGGGTCAGTATAGGGTAGGTGATAAATCACACCACAACATTTTTTATTTAATGTAAATGGGAATAACTACATAACAAACATGGGAAAACATGAGAGAGGAAGAAATCCCCTACATAGATGTGTGATCCCAAAGTCATGGGAGAGGCGTAATAGAGGATTATTGGGATCTTATGGTGCCTTGTGAGGATTATAGAGTTAGTATGAAATAGTTTGGTTTAGATTCAAAGGATTTAAGTGAAAAGTAAGTGTGACATTGAGTGGGTTTATATAAGAAAATAATGGGAATTTGTGATTATTTTGGTTTTAGAAAACACACATTAAACAAATAAAAATCACAAATCATCCCATGGTTTCAAAAAAATGGGACTGGAATACATTATTTTATAATTCCAACTGCCAATCATATTAAAATATTAGGCTTTCATATGTGGAGGTGAGTCATACTATCATGTAAATCAATTATAAAAGTGAAAATGTTTTTTATGTCTTTGACAGTCCACTAATTCTTTGTAAAATAAATCAAACAAACCTAAAATGACATTATTTTAGTTTTAATACATATATTTTCATAAAATACATATTATTGTATTTTATTATATAACTATTATGTCATTATTATGTCTAAAAACACATTTAATAATAAAAAGTTATTTCATTTTTACCAAAAATATCGACTGTCTCAGAAAATAATGAAAAATTCACTGTCAAATAATTTCAAGATCCTAATTCCAAAAATAATATTATTTTATTAAATTTTTTTTAAATATGTGAGTTTTTACTTTTAATTTAAAACTCGACATTTATCAAAAATTCGTGGGTTTTAAAAAACGGCTTTCAAGCCTTAAAAAATCACAACTATATTCCTAAAAATTATACAATCATTTATATTTAATAAATATTAATTTATAAATAATTTTTTATTAAAATATTTTTTAATTCATTAAAATTGATTTCATAATTAAATATTAACTAAAAATACTATTTGTTCTTTAAAATACTATTTACAATATAACAATGAATGTATAATATTTATTCTATACAATTTTTTTTTAAAATAGTTATAGAGACAATTTATATAACCACTTATAATACCTGGATAAAACCGAAGGGTAAGGTGTATGATGGTGACTGACTCTGTGGGTGGCTCAGATAACATTTCTTGGCTGGCAATCCCTATTAACATCCACTTCTCCTGTTGGCGGTTCCACTCAAGCTTAAGGCATTGTAGCTCATATTGGGTTTGGTGTAGAGCGAAGCTGAGTGATGCTACATCCTTTTCATTCTTTAACAAACAGGCTCCGTACGGATCAATTATACTAGATGAGGAAATCACTTTCATATTCTGAGTAAATTGGATTTGTTAAAGTGCTATATTTATACTAATCATGTGATCACTATTCAATGACAATATTAACCATGGTAAAAATTCATAATGGAATTTTTAAATAAAAAACCATAAAACCAGAGAAATGCACATGTTATAGAACCATTTTAGATAATAATACATTTAATTAGATAAATAGTAATTTTCATCAATAAATATTTGGGTTGTTACAATCTACCCCTTTTAAGAAATTTTTCCCATGAAATTTCATATTCCCAAACTAAAACTGATGTGGGTGACTCAGCTTCATCACTTTCTCTGATTTCCACTTTTCTTATTCAAACATTTTGATTCACCATGAAACCATGATGAGGTGAATTGCCTTATTTCAAAGAACCATTTCCCTATGATCTATGATTTTCACAGTATTCTATTCATAAGAGAGGTATTTCTACAATGGTACCCCCTCTGAAATGAGTACATGCAATGGGTCAGGAATGTACTTCCTAAAAAGTGATACATGGAATACATCATGTACTTGAGAAAGGTTTGATGGGAGTGTTAGTCCATTTACCACTACTCCAATGTAATTATGGATATAAAAATGGAATATGAACCTTGGACTAAGCTTTCCCTTCTTCCAAAATCTCATAACTCTTTTCCACAGTGATATGTGGAGGAATACCATGTTCCCGAAATCAAACTCTAGGTCTCATCGATAATTATCATTATAGATATTTTGTCAACTCAATGAAGATTTAATGTGATTTTGGATTGTCTTAACCTTCTCCACCATTTCTTCAACCATTTCTGGACCAAGCAGTTTTACTCCCCAACTTCACCCCAACATGCTAGTGTTCTTCTCTGCTTCGCATAAAGAGCTACATAAGGATCCATTTAGATTATTGACTGGAAACTATTATTGTAAGAAAACTCAACTAGAGGAAGATGTTTATCCCATACTAATTTTAAGTCCATTGTGAATGATCACAACATTTACTCAAGTGTTTGGACAGTCCGCTTAGATTGACCACTAGTTTGGGGATGATAAGCCATACTAAAGTTCATCTCAACATCTAGAGAATGTTTATGACTCTTCCAAAAGATAGAGGTGAATCTTGGATGTTGATAACATAAAATATATAGTGTTTGTTCATGAACCTTTACCACTTCTCTTATATATATATCCATGCCGGTTGATCAAATGAGAAATATTCTATAATTTTAATGAATTGTGTAATCTTTAAAAGGTAATCCCCATCAACCAAAATAGCATTGTTTCCTTTGAAAGTTTTCATATTTCCATTGAAAAATTCCATTGCAATTGTTCTCCCATTTTAATGCTGGTATGGGTAATGGTTGCATTACCCCCTTAGAATTCTTCCTATTAGCCTTCACATGCTGACATACTTGTCAATTCGATGTATACTCAATGATATCCTTTTACATGTTATCCAACCTATAATTATCTCGGAGATCTTCACACATCTATGTGATTATTAAGTGAATGGAGAAATTAAAACCATGTGAATCCTCAAAAATTTCATTATTTAACTCCCAATTTTATTGAACACATAGTCATGTTTCCAATCTCCCAATTCCTTCTTCATTAAAATTGAACTCCAAAAAAATTCCCTTTTCTGAAAGTTTTTACATTCGTCTAAATTCCCACACCATCCTTTTGATCATCATTTAACCATTCCAAATGTTATGGTTGAGCAATCATTTATGATAGGATTTATGTTGTTTCCTTCTTTATGATTTCCCTTTATATCTTCATCAAATATATTATTATTTGTTCCTTTTCAATTCTCATCAATGATATAATTTCTTGGTCCTTTCTATATAGAGAATTTTCCAATTTGTTCACATTCTCTATGTGGTAATGGATTGTCAAGTCATAGTCATTTATCAACTCTAACCATCTTCATTGGTCGATATTCAATTCTTTATTTGTTAATATATACTTGATGATTATGTTTTATGTATATATTTTACTCCACTCCCCAAAGAGATAGTAACACCAAATTTTTAATGTGAAGAATACAGCATCCAACTCCAGATCATGTGTTGGATTTTTTTCTCATGAACTTTTAATTGCCTTGAAGCATATGCAATGAATTTGTCATTTTTCATCAACAAACAACCTAGGCCCCTCTTTGATGCATTACTAAATAACACAAAAAGTCCTCCACTTGTCGTTAGTGTGAGAACGGTCGTAGTGATAAGCCTCTTTTTTAACCCCCTGATGCTCTCTTCGCATTCATCACTACAAGAAAAAATTACTTCAACTTGAGTTATCTTGATGAGACGGTTTGACAATCGTGAGAAATTACTCACAAATCGATGATAATATTCAGCTAACTCCATGAATATACAGGTATCCATTACCGATGCTTTCCATAACCATCCCTAAATTGTATTTGTCTTGGAGGGATCTACAGATATCTCATTGATTGTGATGATATAACTGAAGAATGACACTTCCATTAATAGGAACCCAAACTTTTTCAACTTTTCATTGAGATTCCCCTTTTTGTACGGACTCTTGTATAGTTCATAGATTCCCCTCATGATCCTCCATGGGTTTTAAGTATATTAGAATATCGTCCATAAAGACTACCCCAAATTTGTCAAGGTAATATATAAAGACCCTATTTACAAAGTCAATGAATATTTATAGAGAATTAGTGAGTCTGAAAGGCATTACTATGAATTCATAGTGTCCTTATCTTGTACCAAAATCAGTCTTTGGTATATCATTCTTATTCACATTTATGTGGTAATATCCCAACTACAGATCCACCTTGGAGATGTATTTTTCTCCATGTAACTGATTGAAGAAGTAATCAATTCAATGAAGAGGATAAATTTTCTTTATCATGATTTTTTTGAGCTCAATATAATCAATGAAAAGGCACATTGTCCCATCCTTACTCATGACAAGGTGGACTGGTGCACCCTAGGATTAAGAACTTGGCCGTATAAACCCTTAATCAAGATTACCATGTTGTTGTTTTTTAGCTCTTCATGATACCAAATATCCTTTCTATACAAAGTCTTGGATATTTTCAATTCCCTATGTATTTGATCAATTGATAATTCAACATCTCTTCTAGGTGGATGACCAGCCAATTCCTCAGGAAACACTTCAGTGAATTACCTCACAATAGGCATGTCTTCAAGGATTTATTATTACTTAGACTCAATCATATGAATCAAACATGTGTGCTCATAGGGCAATAAAATCCAAGATTTAGATTATGGTGCAAAATAATATTCATCATCCTCCTTGAACTTATTCATAATTGGGTGTTGATTCCCCATATGGAGATTGATTTCCCTCTCGCAGCAATTTATGTGATCCCTATCTAAGGAAAGCCAATACATGATGTGAATTGCATAAAATTCCACCATAGGATGTATAGAGAGGTTTTTAGAGAATTTTAATCCACAAATTATGATAGGGGAGGAGTTTTACTCGTGGAATGAATTGATTGCCCCATTTTCAGTACACACTGAAGTCTTTAATTAAATGATTTGTGGTGGTGTTGGGATCATTCTTCTAATCATTCAAGATATAAAATAATGCATAGTTCTATAATCAAAATTTACATTTTCTATTTTTGAATGAATAACTAGCATACATGTCACATCTTTGTTGTCAAGGTTCACTTCGGCAGTAGTGATGGAAAATGCTCTCCCTTGCTATCTTGGAGGTTTTGGTTTGCCTCCAAAAACCCTAGGCTTTGGGTATTGGTTTGGAAAGTGCCTTGGTCTTTTGTAGTTGAAGTAATTGAAAATACATTTACGGTTGAATGGAACATTTTTTTCCTATTTAGTTGTTGTGGGTTTCTTTTCTTGGAAGTTAATAGATAACCGCACACACCTAAAGCATTTCCCTGTCCCCTTCAAGAAATTTTGTTGGTTCTTCATTAGGTACCTTTGGCATGTGGGGTGCTATATTTTAATAGCTCTATTGGATTTATCCATCAGACTCCCAGAATTAAAATCCACCTTACTCTTCATATCCTCATGATACCACCGATATTATCTTATCTCAATTTTGACTTTTTGGTCACATAAAAAAATTTCCTCATAGATCTTGAAGTACTGGATTGTTATGGATTTTCGTGGGAAAGGTTTTATCTCACCAAAGAAGCGGTAAACCTTGCATTCGGTGGTAGCGACAAAGCCAGAGGCATATTGTGAAATCTATGTGAAGTTTTCTTCTTACGCTTTGCTGGATTCATCATCATTTTTCTTGAGGGAAAAGAAGTCCCATTCTATAATAAGTCAGAGGGTGCGAGGAAAATATTTATCGAAAAGAATTTTCCATAAATAATTCCATTCCAATGCCTCAATCTATTCATTAGGCTTCATAATTTTTATCAATGTTAAAGATAGGTTAGTTTCCTCTTCCATATGATAATAATCCAATATAACCTTCTCATGTTTGGAACATTGAAGGATCGAGAAGATATTTTAAACGGAGTTGATCCATTTTTCAGCAATTGAGGGATCAGATGATCCATTTAATGTAGGAGGCCTTTGTATCATAATGATCTCGATGGTAACTTGTTAATTCATAGGGGGTGGGGGTTTAATATTCCTCTTTACCTATGTTTCTATTAAAAACATGAGTTAACAGAATAAGTATCATGAAAATGTTCATGATTCTTGCTCCCATCATGTTGTGAATCTCATTTGAACAGTCGCCACATTGATCTCCACATTGATTTTTAGCATTTTTCCTCTTATTAATACCCATTAGACTGAATAAAATGAATGTTAGGGGAAACACATAAAGGGCAATCCAATGAATAAAACAGATGACTTATAAATTACTTTCATTTTTATAACTTCTGAATTTATAGGATTTACTCTATGTTATCGATGATCTACCTCCCAAATTATATTCTAAGGGGAATTTTTTTTATCTTAATAATGGTTCATACAAGGATTTTTATTTTACAAAAACACATCCCCCAAGTGTGTGGTAACCAAGAGTGTATCAAGCCCCATTGTCATGCACCATTTCCCGTTCGAGTATAGTGCAAAGCGGTGTTTTCATGTTTTACCCCTAGATACATCTCCGCCAGAGCCGCCTCTACCAGCTCGTATCTAGAAGGAGATTTACTTTTCTTGATAAATGACATAATCTAAAATCAACAATATTTAGTGATGTTTTAATTATACTTTGTCTTATCCCTACTGCTTTCACTAGGGTTTTCTAATCCTAAACACAAAAATATCTAAACATATCATATGATACCAACTACAACAACAATACTCTTTAATTCCAACATAGACATGATTTATTACATAAACATTCACACAATAAAACTTTGAGTATTGATAGTTTTAGTATCTTGGGAAAGTAGGACCATTACATAACAACATAAAACATAAAATGCAACATCTTATTGAAAACTTCTTTTACATGACCACATAATTCCTTCATGATTAGCAATGCATGAGATAACCTGAGGAGTTTCATAATAAAAGGGTAAGCTATAAATCTTGGTAATTGTGTAAAAATTCATAACATGAAGAATATAATACATGTTAGGCTATAGGTATACCAATGTAGCATAAGAGAAACATGATCATAATGTCATGATCATAACATGGAAATGTGGCATCAACATTTAACTTGATGTTAACATGAGACAAAGATCATTGAACCTGAAGCATGATTAAACCATAATTTTACTTGAATTATAATGAGTAAACCTTCCTTTCAATTGAAATATCATGATACTAATCGTTACCCAATGTATTGGAGCGTTATCAGGGTTCACCATTCATAATCATTACATTTCAAGCATAAGTGTCCCACATGGATCATATAACATGGATTAATTAAATATCATTTTCTATACCAAGATAAATGAATTTGGAATTCATATTTTAAACACTACAATAAATATTTAAATGTGAAAAATGATTAATACATTTCATATAGAAATGTTCTTGGTATTAACTACACAATGTCATAGGCTTGGAAAATCACGGTACAATTTCGACAGCATAACAAAGTGATATAAGAATTAATAAAAATAGTTAACGAGAGATAAAGTGATGTTTCATCATATTTAAATGAAATGGGTATTATAGGGGTCATATAGATACATTTCCCAATATATTTAATGAAATTGAAATTCATAATATAAATAATTTCCTGAATGTAAATGAGAAGAGAGAAATTCCTTACAGAATTTCAGCATGGTGATGGGTGTATATGTGAGGCATTAAGAAGAGATAACCAAGTATATAATCATTCATAAATATGGAGGTAAGTATAGGGTAGGTTATAAATCATACCCCAACATTTTTATTTGAAACAAATGGTATAAAAACATTATAAAATTTGGATAAAATGAGAAAGGAAGGAAATCACTTAATGAATTTCGGCATGGTAATAGGTGTACATGGGAGGAATTAATGAAAGATAACATAGTATATAATCATTATAACATATTGAGGTAATTTTATATTAGATTATAAATCATACCACAACAATATTAATTCAAATTAATGGCTATAACAACATAAATAAACATGGATAAAAATGAGAACGGAAGAAATCCCTTACTTGGAACTGTGATCCCAAAGGCATGAGAGAGGCTTGAGAGATTCTTATGGCATGATTGGGGTGCCTTGGTAGGATTATATAGAGTATAGGGAATAGGTTTTTCTAGATATAATGTTATTCAGTGAAGAGGAAGTGGGATCATGGGTGGGTACATATAGGAAAGGGGGGTAATTCGTTATTTTTTATTTTTTGGACACAACACATTAAACTAATCCAAACCACAATCCATGATAGTGTTTTTTCCCACGGTTTTTGGTAAAGGGAAGTGGAAAATATTATTTTATATGGTTAGTTTCCTAACATCATAAAATACTATTCTTACTTATGTGTAGGTAAGTCATACTCTCAAGTAAATCAATTAAAAAAGTTAATTTGTCTTATATGTTTTGGAGGATCCACTAATGATTTGTAAAATAAATGAAACAAACAAAACATCACACTATTTAAATGTTAAAACATATATTTCCTGAATATACAATTTTTTTATTATTATTACTTTACTATTAGTTCATTATGATGTCCAAAAATACTATATATTTAAACGGTATTTAATTTTAATCAAAAATTCTATTGTCTCCGAAAATTATGAAAAATTCACCATTGGATAATTTAGAATCCTGATTAAAAAAATAATATTCATTTTATCTAAATAATATTCCAAATATGTGAATTTTTTCTTTAAAAATAAATACTATAATTTATCAAAAATTAATGGGTTTTGAAAAATGTCTTTCAAACCATAATAAAAATCACAACCCTATTCCAAAAAATTATATGATCATATATATTTAATACAAAGTAATTTAGTAATAATATTTTATTAAAATATTATTTAATTAAATAATTATATTAATTCATCAAAATATATTTCATAATTGAATGTTAACTAAAAGTACTATCGGTGCTTTAAAAAACTATTTACAAAGTTACAATGAATGTATATTCATTATTCTATAGAAAATTATGTATATAACCATAGTGATGGGGACTTATTTCATAACCCTTTAGGACACCCGCATAAGACATAAGGGTAGGGTGTGTGATGGTGATAGACTCATGGGGTGGCTCAGAAAACATCGCTTAGTTGATAAACTATATTATGTCCCATTTCTCGCATAGGTGATTCCGATCAAGCTTAACGTGTTGAATCTCATCTTGGGCTTGGTCAAGAGTGTATCCCACTGACACTAAATCCTTTCTGGGAACTGAAAAATGGTCTTCGTATGGTGGAATTCTACTGGATGAGTCCATCACTTCAATTTTCTTAGTAAATTGGATTTTCTAAAGCCTTATATTTATACTAATCATGTGATCACTGTTCAACGACAATACTATAAATGATAAAAATTTATAATGGTATTTAGAAATACAAAACCATAAAAATAAATAAGTGAAAATGTTATACAACCATTTAACATAATAATGCATTTAATTAAATCAATAGAAATTTTCATTGATAAATGTTTCGGTCATTAAATAAAATATTCAAATGATACATAGAGAATAGCTACTTTCCACTTTGTAGAGTTACCTGAATGATTACTTCATTCATTGGATGATTATTTATTTATGACATCCTTTAACAAGTATTAAATAATTACAAGTTTTTTAATAAATTTTCTTTGGTTTATTTTTCATGATTCAAGGAACATTAGGCATTTAATATATTTAATGTTATCTTCATTATCACATGAACTTCCAAAGGGCCTCATTCCCATTGTATTTGATTCATTAAGAATCTTATCAAGGCTCAAGTCATTATTCATTGTTCCTAATATATAGTTATGAATATCCATAGGATTTCTCACTATATCTCCCTAAACATTTTGTTTATCAATAAAAAAATCACTATATTTTCAATCATATCCACTTCATAGTGGTTCATGATGGATCTAACCATTTACTAAAACTACAAATGATTTTCTGAGAATATTAATAAAATAATAGTATACCATCATATTATTATGATAATAACTAAGAAATAAATATTAATGTAATTCAAAAAATATTATTTATCCACAATCAACATGAATCATCCTAATATACTAACAGTTATGGTAAATTATACTTGTAAATTACACTAAAATTACATCTTAACATCTATTTTTCTATAAACTCTACTTTGATACCAACGTTAAATACATATAATTAATATGTTGATAATATGGTGTATTTAGACTAGAAATCATCCCTTTCATACCCAAAAATATTATAGGTTTAATGTTTTATATATTTTATCCATGACCCTCATATAATTAAACTTTATTCTACTAAGTGGACACTTCTTTTCATTATACTATTTTCCCACAATATAAAATACTTGAAATAAAACATGTAATTTTAACATGAAAATTATATAAAACATTCCTATAGAATTATTATTCTTAATTAATCATCCTTAAACTCCATTAATGTTTTTTAAAATAATGGGATGAGAATAAAAAGATCAGAAAGGGATATTAAATAAAGAAAGAATCTATCAGTCCAAGATTACTTATAAAAATTATTCGTCTTCCAAATAAAAATTCGGCTAAAAAAATTTCCCAATAAATCAATTTTCATATACTAATATGTTTATAAAACATTTCATTAGAAATAATTCCTCAAAAATAAAATAATAAATGTTTCATTCCAAATTGGAAAATCATTTGATTTTTTTTCACAAAGTCATATTTTTAAATCAATCTTATAGAATTATCATCATGATTACATTTGGGTTAACCATAACAGATTTTCATGGAATACATTCAAGGATAAATTCTAAACATTAATTTAGAGTAAAAATCACAAACACTCATGGATTAACTATCATAATTAATAATTGAATAACCATTGAAGTATATCTTGATTACATCTTAGAAAAAACTATTCGGTTAACTCCATGGCATATTAGAATATCCATATGGTCTACTTACATAAATAATTAATTGGATGGATATTATGTACCTAACATTTATTACCACAAAACCACAAACAATCTTACAAAATTTCCAAGAACCATAATAAGATATATAAAATCATCCAGTATAAAACATTTCCTAGGGAAAATAACTTTTCTATTTAAAAAAATAATTTGAATGTACATAAAAATATAAAGGAGAATGTATTCATTTAAAATAGAATCCTAAAATTGTAAATAAATCATATAATAAAGTATTAGTCATTATGGTCGGAAAGGAAGCTCATATCCATATATTATTAATCACATTCTTTCCTTACATTTATTTGAGAAGTCACAAAGTACATGACTTTGAAAATGAAAAAAAATTAATTTTAAAACCTTTTATTAAAATTAAAAAATGTATAAAAATGAAAATAAACTAAAATATTATAATATTGAATAACTTATTTAATATTTTTTTAAAATATTTATATGGAATAAAAATTGAGTTTTATGGGAAACATATAACAATGATTTTTTAAATTAAAATCTATTACCATGAGTTGGAGTCATCGTGTATAGTATGTTTCTACCCAATTAATAAACATAGGCTAAGTATTTAATTTTTCATAATATATTACAAGTTAATTATCCCTTTTATTTTAAATATATCCCTAACATATTCAATTATTATTCAAACTAAATTCACATTAGATGTTTTGACTTGGTTGTTTTGACGATATTGGTTTCATAAGTGAAAAATGGATTTGGTAAGTCAACTAAATTAAAACAGGTCAGAATTAAATAATCTACAGAATAATGATAATTAAATAAAAATAATTTCACATATCAATTAAAATTTTAATTTGAACCAATAAATATTGTTATAAAAACTTAGCTACATTAAAAAAAATATAGATAATAGGTTGTACGTATATAATAGTAAAATTTACATTTTTCAGTGATCATTATGAAATAAATGTAAATATTAATTTATATTTATATAATTAAAATGATATAATAAATATAAAATTACATATTTAAATATACTTATATAGATATTTCATGAGATTTGGTGATGATAAAAAAGTCACATCAATTCATGGAGGTGGTAGTCAATAGGTACACAGAGATGACATTATCATTTTCCAGTGTATAGAAAGTTCAAAAATATGTGTCATATTATCAATACAAGATTATAAATATTCCATTAATATAATATAAATGAATTAAATCCATCATTACAGCCAATCTTTTGTGATGGTTACGAAAAATAAATTAAATCAATTAACGATGTCGTATTCTACCATCCACATGAATGTCCAATTCCCCTCCAACTTGATAGAGGATAGAAAAAAATATTGGTTATAAAATTAACATAATAAAATATCATTGTATATAGGATTCCGATTTTAATTTTTATCATGGTTGTTTGATATCTGAATTGGGTGGAATAAGATACAATGCTAAAACAAGAAGTTGAAAATAATACATCATCTTAGGGAACCAAACTTTTCTAAACACTTTATGACCTATAATTGGTATTCATATAAAAATATGGCCTATATAATTAATTTATCAATTCTATTAAAGTATTTTATTATTTATGGGTTGAACCAATTGGAATTTTTTGTTGTGAAGGAAAGATGAAATGATTTTCCCATTTATATGATAGGGGAGGGGTGCTCCTAGAATTTCATAAAATATTAAATTAATATAAATTAATTTTCTATTCCAATTAGATGAAAAAAATTAAATTTAGACTATTGGATTATTATGGGCCAAAATAATTCCATCCATTCAGAATTAGACCAGTTTTGAATATGTCTCCCGTATCTTTTGATTTTAACCCCTTGTTAACCCCTTTCACACTTACCAATACAATAAGGATTTTTACTCTTAGAGGGTAATAATATATATTATAAATGAAACAAATGTTCTATAAATGTTCTATGATTACTATTAGAAAATATATCTTAATAATTATTCCAAATATATTATTTTTATGAATTTTATGTCATTTAATAATATATTATTTTATATCTATTGTCATTAATGTTAGTTTTTAGAAAGATTCATTAACATTATTTTAATAACATCAAAAATAAAATTTGAATGGTAAATTTATAAACGATAATAAAATATAAATACAATCTATAAAATTAATTTCTAAAATTAATTATCTCATTTTTAACACTTTTAATATTTTTTATATTATTTATTTTATTTTTCCATTAATTGTCTAATTAATGTGCCATCATTGTGTAAGCACTAAAGGTAATTATTTTATCACTAAAAATTAATAAAAATTACCAGTATTGGCATAAATATTTTATAGTTAATAATAGTTTTTATAAATTAATGTACCCTCTGGTAATATCTATATTAAATATGGTATAGTTATTAAAAAATATGGGAGATATTTTTACTTTTTATTAAATAATATTTTATAAAGGTCTTAATCTCATAAAAATAGAAAAAAGTATATATAATATATTATTTAATGAATATGGGTGAAATAAATTCATCCAAAAAAATATTCCTAGGGTTTTTGTAATTTTATTGTCCTTATAATATATTTTTTTTAACTTTAACAGCATTATTTACCATTTTCCATGGTAGAAATAGTACTATGATTTTTATTCAAACTGACCAATAATAAAAGGGAATAGTTTAATACATTTTGATTAATTGATTCCAAATACAAAAACCATTTTTGAAAATATAAAACACATAAGTGGAAGAATTTAATTTAAAATTAAACTAGATCATAATAATAAAAATAGTTATTATATAAATTTCATTTTCAAATATTATATTATTTACACTAAATTAAAGTATAAAATACATTAAAACCCAATAATTGGATAATTTTAAATAAAAATTATATAATTAAATTTTAAAAATATCCCAAAATATAATTTTATTTTTGTAAATATTATATAACAAAATGTGTTTTTCAATCCATATTTTTCCCTATCTATTGAATAATAAATATTTCCAAAAAAAGTTCTAAAATTAATATTATGTTAATTTTTTAATACCAAACTAAAAAATGATATGCAATTTTTCAAATAAATTTTCGGAATTTTCAAAAAACTAATTATATTATCCAGTCATAAAAATAATTTAACCCCATTTTTTAGGAAAACAAAATATTGAAGAATAAAACAACCTTACTAAAACTTTCGTTCTAATTTAAAAATAATTTATTAACATATTATAAATGAGTATGAAAATTAAATAAATTTCGTAATGTGGCTAATAAAATTCATTTCCAAAAAATTGATAGTATGTTTAAAAAGATTATAATTAAATAATATTAATCCATTGTTTGTTTATGATTGGTGTTTCATATATAGTGAACAATAAAACATCATATTTACTTTTAAAATATCATGATATTATAGTGAACCCATATATATCACACCATGATGTTATTGAAAATAATAAAAAAACATTTCTTTTACATATTCACACAACTATGATAAGGTCCAACTCATATGTTATCATCATTTCAATAAATGAAACATAAAAAACATCCATACCTCTTGAATAAATTTCCCTAATAAACTAACCATATTATTCCTACAATGTTATGTTTATATACACACTACATTACGTGATATTATTATTTTAATAAAGTCTGGTTACAAATGTTGTCAGATTAAATCTATTTTTACAATATCCCAATTGATATCAAACCATAGATTATTATTATAAATATACATCGGGAGTGGATATCTGAAAACCATTCCTCATTAAAATATATTAATCATCCATCACTATTATATTTTTATAGTCATCATTATTGATGTTTTTATTTGTCATATTATATTAAAATTATCATTATTTTACTAATTTAAAATTTTTGATTATTTTTTTCAAATTATAAAACATATATTGGCTATTAATAAATAAATTATTAGTCAAAATATAAATTTTTTATATATATTTACTTCAATTTTTTGATATTCCTTGGGAAAATAACTAATCTTAGAACTCTCTAGTGCGGATGAATTAGGATGAACCAAGGTAAAGAAACACTCTATTTTAAGAACAATAATTCTTGTATTAATACATATAAAATGATATGGATAATCCACTTTTTTAGTATGACCAAATACATTAACAAGTAGATAATAATTTGGCCACACATGATATAAATTTCATCATATAAAAAATAAATCATGGAATTATATATTACATCATATTTTAGACTATTATAATCATCATACCATTCACACTCTGAATCATCTTCCATAGAGATGAAATAATTATCCTATGGTATCCTCCCAAGAGAATGAGGCACCAACCAAGTTCCCATTGTGGGATTTAGATTTGAATAATCACTATCACTTGACAACAGATTTATAATAACTAATGAAAAACTGTCATCATCTCTCATCTTTTTTTAGTTGCATCGTTACTATAAGAGATCATTAATGGTGGCACCTCTTCATCCATGTCTCCCCCACACATATTTTTTAATTTCAATTTTTAATCGCTTTTATAGCATGATATCTAACAATATTTTGATCTCTAGATTCCTTTTCTTGGTGGAAAAAATTTTCAATTATCTATAAGCCCCATTCAATAAAGAGTCTCTATAATCCTCCTATTGAATGTCTGTTCTTATTGGAAGACATATTTTATCAAGGCTATCCCCTAAAAATAATGACTTCCCCAATCCAGTGTCCCCATCTGATAATAATGGAGGACCACTCTTAGATGAATTTTCGGTTAGAAAGATAATTTAATTGTATAAAAAATGATCATATATAAGAAAATCCTTAGATTAGAATAAAATATTATTGTTAGGTCCACCAGGTTGAATACCATTAGATGGGGGGGTGAATCCAGGTATGATAGATTAAAACGTTCACCAGTTTTGATAATGTTTTGTTGTACGAAAAATACTCAATTATTCCTTTCTCTCATAGTAATATATTAACAGATATGAAATCATGCATAGGACACTACATTTGTTATTTGGTACACCCTCACTGTGCTACGTCTAATAAGAATAAATGAAAATGTGAAGATGTATCAAATTCACTAAGGCTCACGACCAATAATGAGTATAATGTTCACGCTTGATATTCAATGCCTAGGAACAGTGCCTTTCCAAGGTTTAGGGTCTGTACACTACATTACCAAGGGTGACTCCCTATGCCTCTTTGTCTAGCTCCCTACTGGTGGAAAGGGTCATTATATTCCTCTTTCATCACTCACTGCTCTTGGAACATAATCCATAGAATGTTTATATAATTTTAGTTCAATCACAGTTTTTGGACATGTATTTCCCTTCATTATCATGAATTCATGCATCCTCAATTTTTGGTAGATTCTCTGTTGAACTCCCTTTTTCACCCGTAGATGAATTCCACCATCCCCAGTACTACAAGGTTCCAAAAATACTTTCCCAAACGTATTTGAAGATTTCATATGATTTCTTTGACATATTGAAAACCACCTACTCTCTTGCATATTGAGAATAGAGTTTGGTACGTGGATATCCCCTTCCTTGTACTTCATCCACTCCCATGAACTGATATCACCTTCGTGTACCGCTGCATTAGTTTCACCTATGCAAACTGCCCTATGTCCACAAACTATTCTATATTCATGGACTATCTCTACTTCCGTGTACTAGAGCTCCCCCTACATGAAACACGTGTGGATGTACCACTCTCTTATAATGGATATTCCTCATCAATGTATCAAGTTATCGATTTTCAAGTACCAAACTTCCTCCTATGTGTACTAGAATTAATTTGTGAGTTAAGAATCTCTGCAAACACCTTCGACATAATTACAAATGTGGATCCACTTTCAGAATTTTTTGAATTTCTGGACCAAAAATATTTTCTCTAATGATATTCAGTCTCAATAGTAATCGGTGGGATTATTAATTCTTATATAGGTAAAGATATCTTCAAAAAACAGTTAATCCTTGATATACCAGATTTTCGATTCAGCCACCACCACATACTGATCATTCGTCCATCGAAAACCACAAGCCACCCATAAACCGTTTTTTCCATTCAGTTCCTCTATAATCATTATTCCCATGCAGACTATCTCCTCCTCCAACATCAAGCCTCCTATGCACTACGCATTCTTCAACCACGAACTATTTTTGGTTTTGTGAACTACTACGATGTATCATTCCCATAGCTTCGTGTATCGTTACTGGAACACGGTACGCAGTACATGAATTGTGGTATGTTGTCTCATTATTTTCCAATTTTCATTAATTTTCTTCACACATTCCACTCCTATGAATAAATTAATCATTTTCCAACATCAAACTCTAAATTTGGAGGCCCAAAAATTTGGAAAACTCTTGGAAATAATGCCACATTAAAAACCATTCTTCAGAAAACACCAACCATAGTCATTTTTGGTTATCATCCTTTGTCATCAAATACAACCACGGACGAAAATAACAAGTGGACACCTTGAGGTATTTTTCCCAACAAATATAAAATTATTAGTTTACATTTTATTAATCAAATATGGGTAACTTGTATTTAAGTTAAAAAAACATTTACTCTTTTTATATACATATCAACTAATCAAAAAATTAATTTGAATAAAAGTAGTTAATAAAAGAAAAATTAGAGATCAAATATTAAAAATCAGAATGATACAATGTTAAAAATAATTTTCTTACAATCATGAAAAATAATTGATACACCACCAATTGATTAGTATGAAAATTTGGTGATACAATTTTTATGCATCATCTTACAAAATAAAGAGATATAACTTTTTTGGTCCCTTATGAATCTCCATATCCATTTCATATTACTTCAAATCAAATTAACAATAAAAATATTATGTACCTATATTTATTATTGATAAATGAATATATATTCTCACTTATACCAAACTAGTCTTTGGATAACAAAAAACTCAAACTTTCATGATAAATATCTCCTAGAATTCATCTTCCTATAATTTTTATCATTCCATAATACATTAACCGATCGAAATAATATAAATCAATTAGAAAATTTGAAGTGAAAAAAATTACATACAAATATCATTTGAAATAAATGTTACACTGATTAAAATATTAATGGAAAATAAATCCATAATATATGACTAATAAAATAATACATTATTGATGATGGATCAATGAGTAATTCATATCATGACCAATACCATAAGAAATATTTTTTTGAGCATCAATATAAAATAAAACATTACATTAAGATTATCTAAATATATAGTTGTCATAGTTTATACTAAAAATTTTCTGTTTTTATAAAACAATATTGATGGAAGATGAAAAATGTCATATGTGATATTATAATACATTGTTAATAAGGTTTTTATCTCAAAGAAAAATTTCTACTTTAATTAATATTAAAAAAGTATTATCCCATTTCTTGGACAATAATCATCAGGTTAGAAAAATCAAAAAAAAAATTATTCTTTAGGTTAATAGTTATTAATATTTTGAATTTATTGCTATTATAATATTTATTATATTTATGAATGGTTATTATATATTTAATTCACTATCTTATTGTATGTTTGATGTTTTAGATGAATATCAAAGTTTGTTTTAGATTTCAATTTCACTACTTATTTTTATTACTTCTGATTGGATTGAAATTATTGTAATATTTTTTAGTGAATTTCCAGTTACTATTACTATAATGAATTAAATATTTTTACACTATTTATCTTGATTTTGATATTATAATTTTAATCAAATATTAATATAATAATAAATTAATATTTTACCTTTCATTTTTTTGATTAATATTAAACATAATAAGATTATTTATTTATAAAATTAACATTTTCTTGTTTTTTAGTTATTTAGATGAAATGGTCCAATTTATTAACCATTTTATTAATTATTCAAAATTTTATACAATAAATTATGAGATAAGATAATTTTTTTGGGGGTTAAATTTAACTAGTTCTTTTTATTCATTAACTATATTAGAAATTTTGAACCATCAGTTCATTTCTGGGGAACAACAACCAAAATATTTATTTTTTAATAGAAACTTTTAGTAAAGATAATGATGGATGTATATATATTTCAATATAATTACCAAAAATGTATTTAAAAAACAACAAAACTATATCCACAGTCTAACAAATTAATATTTTTATTTTGAAAATTTGAACATAACCAACAAATCATAAATTAAAAAGATGTAACATAATAATGTGTTGTTTGGGTATGAGTTTCCTTGATCAAGATATTTAAGGATATATTTTGGACTTAATTAAGGTAACATTAATTCATATTCATTACTAAATTTTGTTTCAAAAAAATATTTCACGATAACAAAATCCCCTATATTTTTCAATTATACCACTATTTATAGAAATCAGTTAGTCAATACCATGACAAGGTATCACTATCATGACATTTACTTTCCATTGATTTCTTAATTTTTTTATGTAATGGAATATGATTCTAATTTAGAGGAGAAATGATTACCAATATTAAAATTCTTTATCCATAGTTATGGAAAGATTTGATTCCTTTTCATTTTCATTCCACTATGATTACTTTTAAAGAACCCATATATTTATAAGAACACATTTCATGTATCACATTGTTATTTATTTGGTCACATGATCATTAAGGTGATGTGTAAATATAATTCTACTCGACAAAATAATTTTATTTTACAAAGTGTATTCATACAAAATCAATTAAAATGAAAGAATAACTATGTTACTGAAATTAGTTATTTGGTCTGGAACTATTCTAAGTAAAATTTTATCATATATAGTTGAAATTTTAATTTAAAATATCCATATCATGTATATCATCATGATCATGAATAATTTTTTTTTGTGAAAGTGAGTGTGTAACACAATACTTTGTATTTTATTTAGTAGTTGTTTAATCCTATAGAACTCCCTAAATGATATTAGTAATATAAAAATATTTTCAAAAATAAACATTCTATCAAATTATTATTAACCATATTAACCACTAATGTCCTAAAATATAACGATTCAGGTAAATTACAATGTTAATCTGTAAAAATATGTTGAGGAAAAACATTAAATGATTCATCAAAATATGATCATTTCTAATTCAATTATACATATGAATTTAAATTTTATATAGAATATACATTAATAATATTTATAAATAATATTCCATTTTATAAAATCCAAAATAAATTTATTTGAAATTTAAATAATTTTAATGTATTAATTAATTATCAAGAACAAATGGATGAAATCATCAAAACATGACCTTTTTAATGTGGGGTAAGTGAATTATTTCATATTTACTTATATATTGTCGAATTAAAAATTATTATAAATATTGATAATTTAATTTAAATAGAACAACACGATATTTTTTAATGAAATATATTAAAAATATTTCCTCAGAATAAATAGAACAACAGGATATTTTTTCAATGACATATACTAAAATAAATTTAATATTTTATATGTTATGAGGTTAAAAACTCTAAAACTAAAAAATATAAAAAATATCAATCTGGGGAAATTTGGATATTACATGTATTTTTTTAAAATGCTAAATGAATAAAAAATCCAAATTACCCAATACATTAAAATATGAGGATGAATTTATTTAATGTAGATTGGCTGAAATACACTTGGTTTCAGTTAAGGTACATTATTATTTAATTTCATCCAAAATCTTGATCATTTTATTTTTTGTATATGTAATGTATGTGGTTATGTGTGTTGTGGTGGTTATGAGATTGTTTAGGGGGAGGTGACATAGAAATATTGTAATTTCGGTTGTTAGAAATAGGTTCATTTTAATATAATTGTAGTGATTACCATAAAGCTAACCATGATGTTGGGGTAGTGGTAAGTGCATGGTTTGTCAAACCATGAGGAAAACTATTGGTAATTGTGAAATTTTTAAAGAAGAACTATAATGATATTTATCATGGCCTATACAAGATGTTTGATATTGTGTATCCTTACCATGAAAATAGGTGTATCTCGTATAATGTGGTTTACATGGTAGGAACATAGATTACCATAACATATTTTCTAACACTATGACTGGATTATCAAAATCTGAAAATTATATGTTTAACCTGAAAATAAACTGAAATGATTCATTCTTTTTCCTCAGAAATAAACATTCAAACTCTATGAGAAATTTTAGTAATTCCCCACCTTCATGAGGCTAATCTCACAAAATCAGAGAATTTTGAACCCTAGGGAACAATGTTAATAAACATATTTCATTTGTTTCATCTTTTTTTCTAATATTATCTTATGAGGAACAGTAGACTACGATAGTCATATAGAGATCAATGTTTTGAGTGATGTTTTGAGAGGTTTTATTTTTTATTCATTGAATTATTAGAATGGAGATCCACGATTTTTAATGTCACAAGTCAACCATTATTATAGAATGTTTTTAAGTTAATATTCCTGTATATAATCCAAAAATTATTACTTATCTTATTATTACATGTGATTTGTATTAACATTGACTCACCATGATATTGCACTGGAACCAAATTACACAATTTATATCACATAAATTATTGAATGAGATTCCCACATTACTAGTTTACGAATCCTAACTAGAAGGAAACATATGGGGATGAATTAAAATTGTTTTTGTGAAAACAAATGCTTCCAAAAATGATTTAAATTTGATTATATTTTACTATATTTATAATTGAAAAATTCGGATATATAAAGTAGTGATTTATAATACTTTAAAATGTGAATAATGATGAAAAATAGTGATAAATAGTGTTTTTGACTTAAGGGAAAGTATGATGTTGTTTCCCCTAGGCTGTTATGATGAAAATTTATTTTTATGAAACACAATGAACGTGGAGAGATGATGACTAATTTTTCATATTTGGCCTTATGGATTGGTTATGGAGTTTTTAACTCCCTCAAGTATTACTTTTATTATTCTAGAGATGGGTTTCCTTCTAGGTGTGAACATTTTCACCTAGGATGAGTATATTTTCATCATTTTGAATACTTTTTTAGGATGGTTATATTTCATAGTGTGTGAAAATTATTATTGGATGGGAATATTTTTATGTGTGGGAATATTGTTTTAGTTTACATATATTTCCTAGGGTGTAACTATTTCTATGATGGATATATTTTCTTAGGTGTTATATACGCACAAGGATGTGGATATTTCCCCCGGATGGATGCTACTTTTCAGAGATACATCGCACTAGATGATGTAGGTATATTATGTGTCATGTGTCATTATGGAACCTAATGATTATTAATGGAAATTGTTTAGTATTTTCTAAAATGTATAATATTTATTTATATATCCATCAATTTATTATTAATATACTATTAAATTTCATATTAATAGACACCATTGGCGATGGCCTATTATGTTTTACTCATTCCCATGTTGGGATTCTGGTTGGTACCCAAGCATACATCATGGTTATTAGAGTATATAATGAAAAGGCCATATGATTGATGCATTATTTGGACATCCATGATAGATCAAGGGAGTTTTAGAACCAAACTAAGACTCAAGATCATTTTTGAGGAGTCATCTAATTTTATCATTAGCTGTTTTTTATACTTATTTATGTTGTCTACTTATGTACGATAGTCACTCATGTATATATAACATCTTCTCAATGCATGGGTTAGTTTTGATTATTTAAAATAACATTATAGTATTTCAATTTAATACTTATTGTGGATTTTAATATTATTTCCTTTGATTAAACTAATATTTTACTCTAATTGGTGAGTATAGTAACCCTTACATACCATAATAGACTTATGCCACTAGTTGAAGCCTTAGGCATACTTGGAGTCATGCATGATGTTATGTAATAGTCTCAAATATGGTGTCGATTAGTGTTCAGGGATAAATGAATGTTACAAAGTATTATTAGAGATTTTTTTCATTTTGTATGACTATTTGGGTATGTTAGATAGGATATAGGTAATTTTTATGTCATTGTATGGATATCATCACTATTAATGGCTAATTCATGTATGAGAGGCGTCCTTATTTCCCTAGAAAATTGTTGGAGCAAAAAATGTGGCCTGAAAGGAAGGAACGAAAAAGACAGCTGGCGCGCTGCCTCGCGAAGCACAGCCGCGAAGCCCCGCCGCGAAGCCCTGCCGCGAAGCGCCTCAACCTTGCCGGCCCCACGAAGCTCCGGAGGCGGTAATCCTCCACGAACCGGTTTGACGTTCGCGAGCCGCCGCGATGCTCCGAAGGCGGTAATCCTCCGTGAACCCGTTTGACGTTCGCGAGCCGCCGCGAAGCCCCGAAGGCGGCGCGCGAGCCCTGCTTCGCGGCGCCCCTTCCCTATAAATACTCGACTCCCCCTGAGTCCAGGAGACGGACAATCCGACCTTTCGGCTTCTCCTCTCCCGAATTTCGAAGCACGCTTTGCCCCGGGAATCATGAGCTCCGCGAGGTATTTCTACTTCGCGAGACGACTCTGATTTGTTTCGTTTTGAGCCCCTCTTCCGAGAGGGATGCCCTTCACGAAGCTCAAGGGCGTTCGCAAAGGAAGGGGATTCCCAATGGAACCCGGGCAGCTGCAGAGCACTTGTGCTTCGCAAAACACCCAACCCATACGAGTAATCCCTATGCTAAGGCAGGATCGCTCCACTTCGCGAAGTACATTGCTTGGCAGGACCCCGCTTCCCGAACCACTCCTTCTTCGCGAGGTAGTGCTCCGCGAACACTGTTCCACTTCGCGAAGCACCTCCTACTCTCACCTATGCCCCATGCTAAGGCCAAGGCACCCCACTTCGCAAAGCACACTCCTCTGCTTAGCGATTCCTCTTTCCGTGCGACCCTCCAGGTTTGCACGACGTGATTTCAAAGTCCCATGGACAACACCTCCCGTAGCGTTGCTTCGCCTAATGCTTCTTCGCATAGGCACGCTAACGGCTATTGCTTCTTCGCATAGCCACGCTAACGTGGACCCCTCGATGGTTCCTCCCACGACCCCCCTTTACCATGGCCTTACCGGCACCTTCCCTTCCCCAAGGACCAGAGGGTACCGGTTATGTAAGCCCTAGGCGTGTGGAGTGAACCCACCTCGTCCGAGCTGCAGGACGTTAAACTGCCAAGCACCACGTCCTCAACACATGACGTTAAACTGTGGCTCAACCTCGTCTCCCTCACGAAGGGTCCCCCCAACTCGAACATTTTTTACCCCACTCATCTCCACGGGAATGGAACTCTTCCGCACATGGAATGAGATCCTCCTTGTCGGAGTGGTGTATGTTCGCAGGGGAAGGGTCGACTTAGAGCGTAATCCCCTAACCTTTGGTACGGATGATTGCACCCGTGCATCTCGGTACTTCCCCACTAACAAGGTCAGTGGAGGACGTGATAGGTAACGAGGTACCTCCCATCGTCGGACCAAGGTCCATCTTCCCCGCGCTTTGCCGCGCCATGGGCCTCCATCCTGGAGTAAGTCCCTACACCACGGGCCACCCAACGCGTAAGCCCCTCTTCGCTTCTCACGGACGCACCCTTCGCGACGTGATCGTCAGGTCCGTGCAACCTCTTGTTTCTCACACCGATCATGACTCACATGGGCTTAGAGTGAGCACCGACCCTGACAATACCTGAACTACAAGGTCTTTGATCCGTGTCAAGGCATGGTACGTAGGAAGCCTCCACGAGGTTCAAGCCCACCAATAGTGGACCACGGTCTACTTTCACATCGGTTCACCGACAAAGCCCCACCTGAACTACGAGGTCTTTGATCCGTGTCAAGGCATGGTACGTAGGAAGCCTCCACGAGGTTCAATCCCACCAACAGTGGACCAAGGTCTACTTTCACGTCGGTTCACCGACAAAACCCCACCTGAACTACGAGGTCTTTGATCCGTGTCAAGGCATGGTACGTAGGAAGCCTCCACGAGGTTCAAGCCCACCAATAGTGGACCAAGGTCTACTTTCACGTCGGTTCACCGACAAAACCACACCTGAACTACGAGGTCTTTGATCCATGTCAAGGCATGGTACGTAGGAAGCCTCCACGAGGTTCAAGCCCACCAATAGTGGACCATGGTCTACTTTCACGTCGGTTCACCGACAAAACCCAACCTGAACTACGAGGTCTTTGATCCGTGTCAAGGCATGGTACGTAGGAAGCCTCCATGAGGTTCAAGCCCACCAATAGTGGACCAAGGTCTACTTTCACGTCGGTTCACCGACAAAACCCCACCTGAACTACGAGGTCTTTGATCCGTGTCAAGGCATGGTACGTAGGAAGCCTCCGCGAGGTTCAAGCCCACCAATAGTGGACCAAGGTCTACTTTCACATCGGTTCACCTACAAAGCCCCACCTGAACTACGAGGTCTTTGATCCGTGTCAAGGCATGGTACGTAGGAAGACTCCACGAGGTTCAAGCCCACCAATAGTGGACCATGGTATACTTTCACGTCGGTTCACCGACAAAGCCCCACCTGAACTACGAGGTCTTTGATCCGTGTCAAGGCATGGTACGTAGGAAGCCTCCACGAGGTTCAAGCCCACCAATAGTGGACCAAGGTCTACTTTCACGTCGGTTCACCGAAAAAGCCCCACCTGAACTACGAGGTCTTTGATCCGTGTCAAGGCATGGTACGTAGGAAGCCTCCACGAGGTTCAAGCCCACCAATAGTGGACAAAGGTCTACTTTCACGTCGGTTCACCGACAAAGCCCCACCTTAACTACGAGGTCTTTGATCCGTGTCAAGGCATGGTACGTAGGAAGCCTCCATGAGGTTCAAGCCCACCAATAGTGGACAAAGGTCTACTTTCACGTCGGTTCACCGACAAATCCCCACCTGATCTACGAGGTCTTTGATCCGTGTCAAGGCATGGTACGTAGGAAGCCTCCACGAGGTTCAAGCCACATTGCTCGGTCGCTCATTCACGTCGAGTTTCACCCCCGACCAGCACGACGTTAAACTGCAATTCCGGTCCAGTGGTAAGCCATTGCGACCCACCCCTTTTGAAATACGAGGTCTTTGATCCGTGTCAAGGGATGGTACGTAGGAAGCCTCCACGAGGTTCAAGCCCACCAATAGTGGACCAAGCTCTACTTTCACGTCGGTTTACCGGCGAAACCCAAGTGAACTACGAGGACTTTGATCCATGTCAAGGCATGGTATGTAGGAAGCCTCCACGAGGTTCAAGACCACCCGTCATTTCACGTCGGGTCTCACCCCCGTCCAGCACGACGTTAAACTGCATTTCGGTCCAGTGGTAATCCATTGCGACCCATCCAACCAACGAACTACGGGGACTTTGATCCGTGTCAAGGCATGGTACGTAGGAAGCCTCCACGAGGTTCAAGCCCACTGATAGTGGACCAAGGGCTACTTTCACGTCGGTTCACTGACACACCCACCCGTCGTTTCTTCACGCTGGGTCCCATCTTCGTCCGACATGACGTTAAACTACCTTCCCTTTTGAACTATGGGGACTTTGATCCATGTAAAGGCATGGTACGTAGGAATCCTCCCAAAGGTTCAAGCCCAACTCCCCTCGGACCAAGGTCCATCTTCACGTCAGTACGCTGACGATGCCCGTCGGACCAAGGTCCAGCTTCACATCGGTTTACCGGCACCATCCTGAACTACGCGGACTTTGATTCCATGCCACGGGGATACGTAGGAAGCCTCCTAAAGGCTCAAGCCCAACTTCACCGTCGCCCCTGCGATGGTCCCATTTCATCCTCCTCCACTTCACTCATCCATCCATCACCCATCCTGATTCTCACCCGGGCCGCCACATCCCGGTGGAATCATGCCATCCACCTCCTCGCTGCTCCAAGCAGCGCATGGGCCGCTTTCCATGTGTAATCCCCATCATATCTCTGGGTCTTTGTACTCTGTCTACACCCCGATTCATCACCCCTTTCCCCTCTTGGGAGTTCACTACTTCGGATCCGTCCTCATTGGGCGTTCTGATCCGTCCATCTCCTAGATGTTCTTCCTTTGGGATGTACCAATCTGATCCGTCTCTATGGGACGTTCATTTCACTCTCATTTGTCTCCTCTAGACGTTAAACTCACGGCATACCCTGTGTTGAACACGGGAAGCTGAGGAAAACCTCAGATACGTGTCTATGACATGTTATTCCCCGCGCTCGATGTGGGATGCCTCGGGCTTCCACGCCCTCGAGAAGCCTTGTGGTCAAGGATAACAGACAGACATGACAGGTACCCCAGCATCCAGACACGCTACTGTTGCCTCAACGTGACTACTCCCCTAACCGAAGGTTGCTACCCTGACTGGACCCTTTGGAATGTCCCGACAGAAGCAGTGTAATTAACCGGCGTCCATGGAAACATGGCACTGGGAAGAGTTTCACGAACTACGTATTAAATCTATGAGGGAGACCCGGACTAGGTGACGAGTTCTGAGGAGGAATCCACGGAAGGAAGAACAGACATCCCATCATCCCGTTTCGATCAAGGAGCAGACGCACCTGAACAAGGAACGAATGCCGCCCGCCTTTGGAAAGCGGGAATGCGGGGCAACAAAGCTGCGCATCCCCTCCTCACGGACGGATGCGCGCGCGCCCCGGCAAAAGCGTCAGAAACAGAAATGGTGAACCCGACGTGAATCTCTTCTCCTCAACATGGAGATTAGTAGCGTTCGAGACACCAGTAGATTGACGTGTCACCGGATTCAGATATCCGTTGCCTGGTCCCACCAAGAAAATGGCGGGCCTATCGTGAAACTCACCGGCAGTCGGGGTAGTAGAACGTGGGGCACTCCGCTCTATAGCGTGTTGGCGTGGATCCTTCTCATAGACATGGAGGATGGAAGAACGCTGGGGCACTGGATGTCAATCCTTTTCCTCTCAGTACTGATGAGTTGATCCCTTCGCTTGCCAGGAACCAGGTTGCTATTTCAGAGATGCGGTCACCATCCCTCCTTGCCCGCGCAGGGGCAGGGGCAACACCACGACGGCCACTCCACATGGCACCACCACCGCCACGACGGCTGCCACATCACGGAATACGGGATGTCCACGTCCCCTTCCCCCATCTAAGGTCATCCAACGAAGGGTGATCAACAGCCTCGTGCGCCGGTACGAGGAGGAAGGGGTCATCCCGACCAGGGATATGGCCCGCCTTGACCTGGAGGCCTCCAGGCCCCGCCTTCAACGCCGCCCTAACAGGCCGTGCAGGGAGCCCCTGCTCCCCACCCAGATATTCAACCGTTTCGGGAGCCTATCTCCGGAACGCCTGGACGACTCTTCGACTTACGCTGAGGAGGCAGGCGATGTCCGGCTCAGTCCGCTCAGGGCCCCGACCCACGGCCCCCAGGCATGAGCTCCCGTCCGGCCACGTCAGCACCGTCGTCCGGCCCCGCAGGAAGAGCAGGCAGACTACGTCCCTACACCACCTGCACCGGCCCGCCAGACCCGACGTCAGCGCCGGGCCCGGGCTGAGGACGCTCGGCTAGCCGCGTCCACGTCGACAGCTACAGTGGCCCGAGCCACCACCGACGTACATTATGAAGCCCCCGCGTACATTGAGCAGGGTCACCCCTTCGCCCAACCAGGATCGAGACCCCAACCGCCCCACGGGCAGGCTCGGTTGACTCTCCGGGTTGCAGGCCCAAGTACCGATCGCCGCAAGCTAACCCGCGGTGATGCCACCCCGTACGGAGGTCCTCCCCGTACCACTACTCTACAGAGTGTGGGCCTTCCCCGCTCTGAGGTTCGTCATGGAGGCATGCCTCGTGCTGCCCCCATCCTGCAGGAAGACCTGCCCCGTGGCAGTGATGCTCAGCGCGGAAACATTTCCCGCGCCCGCTGTACAGGGTATGGAGTCCATCCTTCTGAAGGCACCGTCCATCCGGTCCTTCTTCAACGTGGGGGTCCTCCCTACATCCTCTCTCCAACCGGCGAAGGTCCTCCTCGCCCCAGCAACTCAAGGAGTGTAGGTCAGCCTCGCTCTACTCGCATCGACCATGGAGGTCTTCCCCATGCTCCTGCCAGTTCCAACAGAGGCCCCATCCACATGGGTACTATTCATGGAGGACCTCCCCATGTACCCTTCGACATTTTCCCTGGTGCCCCTCGCACCCCGGCTGTCTCGAGTGGGGGCCCTCTCCGCCACGGCGCCAGCGCCGCCCCATGGATGCCTGATAGGGGTCAATCCTGTCCCGAAGAGCCACCCAGGGGCAGAAGAGCGGGTTGTCGCCGCCACAAGAAGAATCCTGGGAAGGCCCAGGCGGAGATCAAACCTGCCCGCTTCTCCGATTCGGAAGCAGAATGCGATTCAGCGATGGAACCTTCTCCCATCTCCTCCGTATCAAGGACTGGGGTAGGAACCAGACACGTCAGCCTCGTTCTCCCAGAATTTGAGGTCCACTGGATTCCCGTCTCTCTCCGCAGGTATATCTAGGAGGAAGAGATTCTTAGAAATTCGCAGGTTTCGACCGCGCGGTCACCGCCATCGTCACCCGAAGCGCCCTCTACCTCTACTCGGGATCACGAGGAGCTGTTTTGGGGGTCAACGGTGGTAGAGACACGACATGACCGGACACCGGTAACGGCGATTCCCGTACCCGAAGCAGTGGCTGTTAGCCCGTCCTATCGTGACATTGTGGTCAGGTCACCTCGCTCTTCAGAGGAAGGCCCAGAATTCGGTGGCCAGTCTGCCCGCTCGCCGTATTCTCCACCGCCGAGTTTGCTATCCCAGAGGTCCGCCTCGGTACCGCTACCGATCCCTCAGCCGCCCCCGGTTGATGAGTGGGGTAATGTAGGGCCGAACCCCGAGGACGAACCCAGGATCTTATGGAGTATTCTTGCAGCGGACTACTTCCCAGAGAAGTTCTGGCCCACGGCGGCGCTGAATTTCCGCGTACCCGAGTCGCTTACCCCTGAAGAAGTGGGATGCTTTGGTCGAACCCTGTGGGCGACGCACTTCTGCCTCCGCTGTGAACGGGTAGTGTACCCCAGGAGTCGAGAGAACTTCGAGGATATTGGAAAACAGTGCCGCCTGGTTGATGCAGCGGCGCTCCTTGTGGCCCAGCACCCTGAGTCGCCTAGTCACCAGAGTTCCTTCCAACGAAAATGCGTTCAGAGTTTTAAGGCACTCCGCAAGATCATCAGGGAAGCCACCCCCCATGTGCAAGTCCGTGGTTGGGGACACTATGCTGCCCTTCTGTTCGATCCTATTCGACGACAACCCGATTCGCTATGCGACATCGAGGACATGCCCTCGAGAGGAATCGCGGTCCACATGGCCGACATTGTGGACAGGGAAGACGAACTGGAACTCCTTGATGGAGACTTCCCCCCAGAGGGTGCACCGCCACTACTCGACCCATTAGGGAGAGTCACCTGTCATCAGAGGAACCTGCTAGGCCTGCCCGTACCCATCGAGTCGCTGGTACTCAGTCGAAACACCAGCAAAGGTAAAGAGCACATCGGAACCGTCAAGCACTCCGACACGTCCGCCTCTGTGCATAAAACAGACGAGGACCCTGAGAAGGCCGTGTTACGTCAGCAGCTTGCTGAGCAAAAGAGGCCGGTTGACGAACTATTGGTTGATCGCGCCGCAGAGCGGCGACCCGACTATGGTAATCCCAGGCCGGGGCGGCAGGGGCAGGAACAATTTCCCCCCGGTGAGATGCCTCCGGGCAACCCTGATCATTCTACTGCCGCGGACAGGGCGGAAGCCAGAACATATGGCAAGAGGGCGCGATACGTCTCGCCAAACCCCCCTGAGCGACGGGGCAATCTGAAGAACCAACCCGGGTTCCCCCAGTCGCCCAGCAGGTCGTCCAGCCAGTTGACCCGCGAGCGGCCGAAGCCGTCTACCGTGTTGAAGAACCTGGCAATGCGCTTGTGGTTAGGGATCCCTGTCGAGACAGGGACCCCCACCCAGAGGACCTTATTGCGGCACTCACAGCCTGCCTCGAGGCGTTGGAAACACGGCAGGTGGCAGTCCCACCGGATGGCATGCCTTATCCCGCGTGGGTGGATGATATGCCCGCGCCTCTGGATTTTGGGAACCCCACCTTCTCGCCGTTTAACGAGACAGGGGACCTACCTCAGCACTTGGCTCATTTCTCTTCTAGGTGTGGCCCCATGCTGGGGACCCCGGCTCAGCAAGAAGCCGCTATGCTCCGATGTTTTGTACAGACATTGGAAGGTCTGGCATTCGTCTGGTACAGCCAGCTCCCTATCGGATCAGTGACCGGTTGGGAGGATCTTCGCCGGCAGTTCTTATACCAGTTAAGCTCCACCACGCGAAAGACCAGCATTGCAGACCTCTTCAAGTGCAAACAGAGGCCTGATGAGCGGGTTGCAGACTTCATCGCCCGGTGGAAAGGACTTACGTATTCCCTCGATATGCCACTGACTCAGGAGGAATTACTGACGATGTGTGTGGGGAACGTCAAGACAGAGCTGGTACCCTCCTTGATTACCCAGAACTACCCTGGAGGGTTCATAGATTTCTCGGATAAGGCCCAGCGCCTCGAGGAGGCCCTGCAACAGGCTAGTAAGGCACGTTTTCTGCCCCCTATGATCCCAACCAGGAGGGCCGCCAGGGCCGAACCCGTCGCAGTGGCTCAAATAGAAGCCCCGAGGCAGCTGGAATTGCTACCGGCGGCACCACCCTCGCAACCCCGCAGAGGTCCTCCACCTCAAGCGTAGGATCCTGCCCAGCAGCGACCGCCTCAGAACCGACAGGTTCCCCCGCACAATGCGCCACCGCCACCTAGGCGAGACGACCAGGCGCCGCCTTCTCGGCAGGCCCCTCCGGTCCCTCGACAGGACCAGGCCCCCAGGGCTCCTTACCCGGAAAGAAAGTACCATACCTATTCGTTCAACGAAAATCAGGTCCCTGGTTACATCCGAAGTGCTCTAGAGCAAGGGATTGTGCGTCTGCCTGAGTGCAGAAGGCCGGCAGAGGCGCATCTCACCGATCACCCCAACTAGTGCCCCTATCATCGGATCCTGGGGCACACCCTCAAGCGATGCTATGTGATTAAAGACTGGCTTCAGGACCAGGTCAACAAAAACATAGTCAAGTTGGGCCCAGCGCCAGCTCAAGTGGCAGGCGTTTTTGCGGGATCAGAAATCGGCAGCTACAGCGAAGGTGAGTGGCAGCAGGTCCCTAGCCGCGGGTCCTAGAAATATGACAACTGGATGGCTCGAAAAACCGTCGTCTGTGCCCAGGGTATCATCCGGGCATGCCTGAAGCAGTCAGAACTTTCAGAAGAAGTAGCAGGTGCCTCAGCATCGTCTTCATAGTCGACCTCTGCCCAAAAGGGCAAGCAGCGGTGACGCAAGAAGAAGCAACGTGCACCGCCAGTGCCGTCATCATCCCGCACTCTCGGTGACTTTATGGCTCCCGAAATGGGCATTCCTCCCAGAATCCGCCCAGCGGTGGATGACTCTTCGAGCAACAGTCAAGGGTATGCTTCGGTTAACACCGTGGAGCTGGTAAAGCCATATATGACCCCCGATGAGGGGGAACCCCTGGCAGACCTCCCCAACGTTTCCAGCCGACGTCAGCGTCGGCGGAATCGCAACCGCGCCGGTCATCGAGGTACGTCAGCCGGCATTTGCGGCCGAGCCGTGCACGCTACCGAGACCAGGCAGCAGGCTCAGCACAGATCTCAGCATGCACAGACCCATCCAGCACCCTCGGCTCTAACATATATGTATATGTTATGAGATCACTTTCCATTATTATTAAGATGATCTAGTTAAATAGGATCCAAATACAAACCATATAATCATAATTCTCATTTAATCATAATTAAAATTTAATTTTTCTCATCATAAAATATGAAAATTTATCACTAATGTAAATGGTTAAAATTGTGTCTCATGATCACTTGATAATTGTTTTTGTGCATCTACTTTGTGAAATTTCAATGTAAAATTATTATGTATTTCCCTATATAACCAGTAATTAATGTCCTTATTACATATCCCTTGTTATGAAAGGTTTTTTAAAGTACATAGGAATAGAACGATGATATGAATTTTATTAATATGATTATTTTCTTTGTGTATGGGTAATTAAACCTATAAATACTGCACGCGATATGACATTTATGAGATATGATATGTATAGTATTGTGTAGCATTTAACCTATAATATATTTCCTTCAATAGTGATATTAGAATCATTTTTTAATAATGAGATACCAAGTGCATCATAAATATGTGTTAATAGATCTATAGAAGGTGAAAATATGGATAGAGAGAGATCCCTAGTTGGGAGACACTTATTTTTTGGGCGTATAGGATAGCCAAATGAAATTAATATTTTTTATTTGGGTATAATGGTGAATATAAATATGGAATTGTGTAGTGGAAGTCTATAAAACATATGGGTTCATTTTTAATGCTTGTTTTGTTCGATCAAGCTCAATTAAACATATTTATGAAACCCTTTTCCTCTATGGAATGATCAAGGTGACAAGAAGAAATGTTTGTGAAAATTATTCCCCTATTTCATAAGAATATGGGTTATGGATAAAGATGGACTAGGTATTTTATTATGTATTGGATGATTAAGATTGATGGTTATGAGGACCCTTCAAACTATGTGTTGGCCATTAATATACCCTATAATGTTATGGTGTAACTCATGATATTAGTGAGTTAAGCATTCTGAGATATTAATTGGTAATTTACATTATATTTTTAGATATGAATATGTTAAATTAGGGTAAATTAAGAGAGGGGTTAACATGGATTGTGGATTTTGTAGATATGGAAACCATAGAGGGAGCATCACATTGATATTAATGCATGAAATGTTTTCTATAATACAAGGATTGGCATGAAGGATTATATTCTATTGTTGTTTATGATGCCTAACTATGATATTATTGGTTGTACATGTTTTTCAAATGGGATGTTAAATTTGATTCTCGACCCTATTTTTATGGTGATCATAGATGTTTAGATATAGAATGGGTAGTGTGTGAGTAGAAACATCTTGTTTTTGGGTGATATATGAGATTTTTGGGGATCATGTAGTCGTCATCCGCTTGAGTATAATGTGTTTTACTTGTTTTAAAGGAAGTAATAAATGATATTTTTTGGATATATAAATATAAAATTGATTATAAAAGTTATATTTAACATATGGAACGTGATATAAGAACTTAGGAGATCTGACATCAGATATTTGACTCAGGTAGAATAAAAAATTGACACTGAGATATATACATGTTGGGTATGTCTTGTTAATAACTAGAGGAATTGAACATCATTGACAGAGGATAAATTAGATACTCCTATAATATATGCTATGTGTGTGGGTTTTGTTATATCGATAAAAAATGTGGTAATTTTTTAGTTTAAGGAGAGAGGTATAGAGGAAACCATTGGAAATTAATTTTTGTTATTGGAATTGGACGGAATGTGTGACATACAATTTTATTGTTTTTGATAAAATATTTGGATAGGGATTTTGATTTAGGAAAGATATCTGCATCCTAAGGTATAGGAAAGGGAACGAATTAAAATTATTGGTGTTTCATTTTATTCCATTTGGATATTTGGACATAACATTTTAGATATTGAAAATTATGAATATTAGGAATGTTGTAGTGGGGATTCGGACATGAGAGTTTCCAAAATTCATGAAGTGTGATCATGGGGTGACAATGGGATTGGTGGATGAATCACTAATAGATAATAAAAAAAGATATGGGAATATTTTTTGATCATGATTATGAACAATTTGTAGACCCCATAAGATATGATTTATGTTGATCAAATAAAGATATTGTCTTGGTAATTAAATTATGTAAGTTATCCTATTGGTGGATGCATCAGGTTTTGACTGATGTATGATACAAGGTCTCAGTATGTGATAATAAGAAGAACTTGTGTTCATGATGTCTTCTTTTTGACATGTGGATGGTCAACTAATGTCAGAGATAGTTTATGAACTTGTTTATAAATTATTAGAAGAAGTGTGCTATCGTTTTACTCTTGGGAAATGTTGAGGGTTTGTGTGAATTATAGTTATCTATATATACTTGTATGTTTCCTAAGATATAAGGAGTTGATTTATACCATGAATATGGCTTTATATGATATATAGTTAGGTCATGTAGTGGAATAGAAATATTGATTCCTATGTTGGTGACAATGTTTATATATGATGAGTTAGATCTGTAAGGACTAGGGGTATAGTGGTTGCGTGTAGGTATATTTATAAATTGGTTACATGAGTAAAATGGTGTTAATGGTGTCTAAAGTGGGGCATTAGTTGAGAACTTATAAAAGAAGTGTAACGCCCCGACCCCAGTTACCCAGAGTCGGTGCATTACTTTAATAAATTGGCATGATTATAAGGAATCATGTCCCGAAGGACCGATCAATTTAGCAATCTTGGAAAATATATTACATACATGAATGTAACATTACACTTTATAACATACAAAACAACATAAATAATCCTTTATGAACTCCACTATCCCCTTGGCTTAACCCTGCATATCGATCACAATAAACTTCTTGTAATCCTGTGGAAAATAAAACATAAGAAAGGGGTGAGCTCAGATGCTTAGTAAGGGTAAATAATTTAGCATTAGTTATGAACTTCTAAGGAAAGATTTGTAATAAAAACAACATCCTTTTAAACATAAAATTGAACATAATATGGTAAAAATAAATGAAACATTACCATATAAACATGCACATGGATGTTATACTAGTCGAATAATCACATGTAATAACTACTTTCACAATGAGGGAATGCCTAATACGGGACATCATTCACACATAGTCAAGGCCTCATGCCAAGACTACAAAAATGTTTTTGTCCAAGGCCTTATTTCAAGACACTATTTTGTCTCATGAGAACTACCGATGCATCGAGGAGCTATAGCGGGCTCCACCCGTCACTTACTATGTCCACTACATTCCTCATATGAAAAAGTTGAAACATAAACTAAACATTTGTATTAAAACTAGCATACGAAATGTCATTACATTAACCATAAACCATAAATGGTATAAAAATAGAACATCCATAGTCAAAAATATCATAAATCATTCAATACAACATGGAAGATTGTATTATAATAAATCAACCTCAATAAAAAATAATATCCAGTAAAGGATACTGACATAGTTTAAAATGATGAGTAAATTTTTTTGAAGGAAATATCGTTTTTGTAAAATAATTTAAAAGTCTCACATCTATAAAAGAAGTAATTTAAAAGATATTTTTTAATCAATGTGTCCCATACCACTTTGAAACCTTTGAAAAGAATTATCATTTCAAAACAGTCATGTCTATAAAAATAAATCCTTAAAAACAATTTGAAAACATGGACATTAATTATAATAATTTAAAAAGATAAAAATTTAAAATTTTGATCTCGATAAGGAGTACCTTTCAAAAATCCTTAAAATATTCATTTTGAAATCATTTTTATGATAAATGGCCATGGATGATAAAAATTTCCTAGTAAATATGTACACATAAACAATCTCGGATAATAATGATAATGAGGAATTAACCCTTACCAACTTGGTAACATACAAAAAATAAACACCATGAGATAAGTATCATACAATGAATATGTAAATACACATAAATTAAATGTTATTACACAAGGAATACAATTATGGTCTGTACATACACCAGACAAAAGGTAATAGTGGCAATATGGCATGAATCTCACATGAATAAAGAGTAAGATGAAAACCCCTTACCTTGTACTTTTCTTTATTCGAAGGTACGTTTATCCTCTTGTATGAAGACTATAGTATGTTATTAAATTATACCAGAACCATATTAATATTTATGATATCATACATTATTCATTTATGACTTTATACTAACCATTTTATAATAATTTCCATGTCATATTAATATTTTTGGTAATAATCGCTTTCTTTATCATATGTGTTTTAACTTGTTACACTTGATTGTATCACATGGATCATGATTTAATTAATTCAAGAATATAAAACATGATTTATATATCATATATATATAGAATACAAATATGTATAATAGAGTTATATATGAAATGGAAAACATCATTTATGGAGACGGTAGTCTGTACGTAGGCATAAACGTATTTTCCGTTTTCATATAGTATTGAAAAGAAGTAAGTGAATAAGATATATATAAGTATATAAATACTTATATATATAAATATATATATCTCTCCAGTAGAATTATTATTTCATATATTACATACTTATTGGTATTATATTTTTTTATAGTCATCGATGAATAGTGAACTTGGAAATGAATCTCATCGCGTCGTGGAGACGGTAATCTGTATGTATGAACAAGCAAAAATATCATTATTTTTATATTAACATAATATATAATTGGATGGTATATCATATAAAAAGAATCTTTATCATGTTAAATTTATTATTTACATCAAATACACATCATTATTATACCCATCCAAATTATAATGTATTGAATAACAATTACACCACGACGTGGAGACAGTAAGCCGTACGTACGCATGTAGGATGACATGTTATTAAATGGGTGGATAGAATAATGAATTTGGTAGTAACATAATTATAATAGCATCATAGTTTATATAAGATACTATATTTATTATTTTATAATGGAAACAACAATGAAAAAGGAAGTGAAAGAAGAAAGGAACTTGAAAGAGGGTGGTGAAATCATTACCTCTTCTTCAGATTCTACCTTTTGATTTGATCAATAGGGATCATTAGGTTGGATTTTTTTATCAAAATAAGGAATAATGGTTGAATTTATGATATTTTAGAGGCTATTTGGGTAGGGGTTGGCTGAGCCAAATGGCTTAGAAGTTGTGAATTAGAGTGATGCGTGAGTGCCCTTTTATAAGAGGGGTGAGGGGCATCTTAGAAAAATCATAAAATATTATTTTATAATAAATTTATATTCGGTTCATAATGGTTCCAAATGAATTTATTTAGAGAATCAGGTGGTAATGAGTAGAATTCATCCCAACCAATAGGTTTTAGACAAGGATAGGTTACCATTTGAACGTTATCTTTTAGATTTAACTTTTAGTTAATAGTTAAACTTTTATCGCGTCTTTTTATATTCTTTATCAATATGGTTAATAAACATACAATAAACATCCAAGAGAAACTAAAGTGTCTCATTAATGACATATATAATACTATTTAAGCCCCTTGGCTGAACCATACATTTTTAGGAATATTATATCAACCAATAATATAGTATTTGTTTTAAATATTAATTTATATCAATTTTGACACTATTTGGTATTTTGTTTTTTTGAATGTCATAAAAACTTGATTACTTCGAACAAGATACATTAAATCATCCCTAACATGTCATAGTCACCTATAAAATTCGTTTAAGTCATAAAAACATTGAAATTATATTTATTTTAATATTTATAATACCATTTATTTGATTAATTCATTAATAAGGTAATTAATGCATCATCATTGTGTCATAAATAAATTTGATTATTTTATGACTAGATGTAAAATCCCATGTAAATAAATAATATTAAATTATATGGTATATCAATATTTGTGAATAAAATGTTAATATTAATTTAAAGGTAATGCTATGATCGATGGCATACCCAATACGCAACAACGTGTTTCTTTGAAATCTTACTTTGCACACTAATAAAATAATTATATTATAAAAGTTAACGCATAACTATTGTAATGGAGGGAATGAACATAAATAACTAGAAAATTATTACATATATTTGTTAAATATTTTTACATTTATCCAATAAATACTAGAGGCTTAAAATCAAAATGAATCCAATTTTAAGAATAAATACTCTAATATTTTTAAAAGATAGTTTTACCGCCTTTTGATGAACCTTTTTTAAATCTCACTTTTGACAATTTTATAAAATTTATTTCTCAAAATAACATTATTCTTTATGATTGGGACATTTAAGTTTACTTTGGTTAAATTTTTGGTATTTTTCTGACCATGTTCTTTTTTTAATGAATAGTGAAAAATACTGCATTTTACATTAAAACTGGGTTTTCATCTAATTTAAATATATGGTTATATTATCTTTTTAATTGTTTTTAAAGTTTAATTATAATATATTTTTACCATTTAATTCAATGGTGGTCATTATAATTAATTTCATGTTGAAAATGGACATAAACAAATGCCAAACTTTATAAAGATATTGCTTCAAAAAACACGCTATTTGTTTTGACAACGAGAATTATTTTTAAATTAATTATTGCAATTTCTGTTTTTGGAATTTGGTAAAATAGATTCCATATTTTGAATTATAAGGTCCAGATTATGTAATTAGGACTCTTTTGTTTTTGGACAATATGAATTGTAACGATGGTAATTATCCTTAATTATCGTGATTAATTAGTAATCTGGTTGTTAAGGATAATAAAATAATATCATAATAATAACAAATGACCCCAACATGTGTCCTAATGATACTTTTTGTGTCATTACCGACCATGGTATTCCAGGTGTCAATCTTTGGGACCCCATGGAATCACTTTTGTGTAATAGTGACACTTTATCATTTTATTTTTAAAGAAAGGAAAATATAACAAAAGTCTGTTTCACCCAAGTAAAACAATTTTAATTTTGTCTGAGTAAATGATATCTTAGACTATAAATATTAAATGGGAAGATAAAAATATTTCCTAAATCATAGTAATTTTTTTTTCATTTTTTGACATTAAATAAATTAAATATTTAATGACATCATGATGATGCAGCAATTACCTCATTAATGAATGATTTAAATAAAATGAAAAGATAATGTAAAATCTAAGACTTACACATTGAAAAAACCTATTGTATGATTTTATTTCTAACCCTTATCACATTATCTTAGAAATATATTAATGTGGGACCTTTAAAATATGAAACTCTTTTTAAAATAAAGCAACATTTCCAGACATTCCATGAGTGCCCCTCCTCTCCTCTTATAAAAGGCCCCCACCTCTACCTCCTTATCCACACCTCTAAAGACTTTTAATCGGCCAAACCCTGCCCATTTTCTCTCCAAACATACCTCTCTTCATCATTAAAGCATCACCATAGTCAGAAAGCTCTTTGAGAAACCCTTTTGGTTCAAACCAAAGGGAGTTACCCAATTTAAAGGTAATGTCTTCTCTTATGTTCTTTTGTTTTATATTGCTTCTCCAACCCCATAAACTCTTTTTATTCCTTTCTTTTGTAACAAAAAAAGTATCTTCAATATAATAGGATGTTGTTATAAGAAGTATTCGAGCTACATTTAGACACACATCCGTATAATGGTTAATGAACATACTGTTTCTGTGGATGGTGAAATACTGCCTCACGAAACGATGCTTGTTCTATATTCTTTTAACACCTTTAATGGTGGCCATTATGATGTCACTGTATTTTATATAGAATTTTTATGATTTTTATGTTATATATATGATTCTATATTTTATATTTAAAACATACCTTTATTCTTTTCATGTTTTGCAAATGCGATAATTTCATATGAGGAAGTGTGGACTACCGCCACCTCAAGTGATGTGACTCGTTCATGCAAAACATGAAATGTATAAAAAATGAAATTAATTAACTTATGTGACCTATATAAAATTTATATTATACTGGAATTATAATATATATATCTCCCTCAATTATTTTTAAATCTATTAACATGAAAAACAAATGAATGTAGCGTTCATGCGTACGTACGGCCTACCGTCTCCAGGAACGGTGCATTTCATTTATTTTTTTATCTCCAAATGTTATGGAATTGTATAAAATGAATATGTACTGGATATATATGATATATAAATCATTAATACAATTCTTTAGATTATGTATTTATAAATACATGAACAATTATTTTCAAACAAGTTCTTTTTTAACTCATGTACCAAACAATGACAAAAACGTCTGATATGAACTCACATTATTAACCAATTATTATAACATTATAATATGTGATATGAACTTAATAATAATATTTAAAGGAGGTACTTAATCATATATAAATTTACCAAAGATTTTTATTCAGGAATACAAAGAAAATGAACAAGACAAGCCGGATTTGTGGTAAGGGATCCTACCTCTCTCTTTCATTTTAAGTACTATTTTTTATGTAACTTACTTTAAGATCCTCTTTATTATGTTGGGGGGTGTGATTTTATATTCCTATTTCTGTAAATTTTATGTTAATATTATTATAGACCCTATTTTACCTCATCAATCCATTTTTGGATGTTTTAAGTGGCAACGTTAGGCAGCCGAATTTTCATAAGGGGATTTTCATCTCACTTTTTATTCACGTGAGATTCATGCTACATTGGAAACTATTTCATTTTTTGTGGTGTATGTACTGCCCATTGTTTTACTATATGTAAAATATAATCTCATTTATGAGTATTTACATCTTCATTGTATGATCTTTCTTTAATGGGTGTACGTTTCGAAAGTTTCCCAAATCGGTAAGGGAACCTTTCACACTCCTATTTTCAAAATACTTATTCTGTTATGTCTTTTAATTTACATCTTTTTATGATGGGATATGTTCTTATATATCCTTATTGATGTAAATTTTAGGTCCAAGTGATTATATAACATTTTCTCTCTCATCAACTAATTTTATGAATTTTAAAGTGACGTCGTTAGGCTGTCGAATTTTACCAAGGGAACATCTTAACCCAATTTAGATTTCTTTGGGTTCAACTTGTAGTCATTGAATATGTCATCCAATGAATATGTGTGAATGACCTCAGGTTGTTTTACACTTAATATCCACTTATATTGGGTTTATTTTTATTTGTCACACATAATTATGACATTGATTTATCCTTAATTTAAGGATACATTTTTTATAAGGGATTTCATCTCATCTTACATTTCTATTGAGTCATCATTGTTGTTATTCACTAATTAACTCTTATATGGTGTATATACTGTCCTTTGGAATATTTTATCATCCCATTAGTCTCATTATATTTTAAATTTCTGACTAAATGTAATTCCTCAATTATTGTATTCACGTGTCTCTCATTTTGATAAAAACCCTTTAACAAAAATATCATTTTAAATGTTTTAATGATTTATTCTTATAAATATTTCTCATTAATATCCTTGTTTACAAATTGGTTTTAAGGATTTATTTATATTGATATTTATGGTTTAAAATGTGAAAATCTTCAATTTGGTATGGGACAATTTGATTCAAAAAAACCATTATTAAATATTTTAAATGGTTTTGAAAATGGTTTTTAGAATGGATTCATTATTTCAATATCTTAAAATTTTATATTTTTATTGCAATGTGGGAATGTTATATTTCCTTTATGCTTATGTTATGTGCTATGATTATTTTATGGTTCTTGGGCATTGTTGATGAAGATGGGTGGTTCTGTAATAATCTAAGGGTGGGTTAGTCAGATATAGCTCTCCAATGCATTGGGTAACGTGAAGGAGTTGAACATTAAGGTTTCTCCGAAGAGATTTAGGGAATATACTATGATGAGTATTCCAAACATAACCATGAGGGTTAGTCCCTAGGTAAGAATTTTATGAATTCCTCAAGTTACCTTTATGCCTTAAGATTTCTATTGAGTTATGCATAAAACTTATGATTTCATGAGATATGTTAAATTGCTTATGTTTTATGAGGAATGTATGATTTCATTTATTCTTATGTATACATGGACTGATGTTTTATTTCCGTATTGTTATAACCCTTACTGAGCTTTTTATTCTCATCCCAAGTTATTGAAATGTTTTTACTGGACATAAAGTTGAATAGGGTCAAGGATGGGATCAAGGAAATGTCAGGATGTCTAAAACAAGGAACTAGACATGACTCTTTTGTTCATGAGTTTTTATTTTGTGGAAAAAATGGCAACTGAGTAGAATTTTCTACTTTGTAATCTTTGAGATGTAATAGCTATGTCCAAATTCTCTAAAACTCTAAATCTGAAATTTTCCTCAATGTGAATAATTCAAATTTAATTCAAGATTAAGTTAGGTTTAAGGCTGGGTTCATATAGTTGGAATCAAAGGTCAGTTTAGATAACTTTAGAGGTTAGAGTGTTGTTTAAGAAAAAGTCACTTATTGTGTATAACCACAATGGTTAGTATATTATATGGAGTCGTTGTTTTTTTTTTGAAAGTTAAAATCATTTTGAGATGACATAGATAAGTATATTTTGGTGTTTAAATTCCTCTTTATTATATGATGATTTTACTGATATACTCACACTGAACATTTTGGTTTTAGTAAATGGAAGGATCTAGCAGGCACCAAAGTAACAGTGGATTTGAAGAAAACTGCGACGATTTTGTGAAAGAAAAACTGAATGATGTGGGAGATGCAATGAGATCTCTTGTGGTTATCCTCAACCAACTATCTGGAGTCATGATTGACCACCTAAACCTTAGTTATTTTTATAAGGCATCGTATATGTGAGAAACAAATCCATATATATTTTTAGGTAATAATCATACTGATAAGTATGTTCAAAAAACTTAGTGTCAAAGATGTTGAAAGAAACACATAGGAAAATGTTTCAAAGGGACAGAAAAATGATATAGAAGTGGAAATGAAGTTCATAAAGCAAGAACCATCCATGGAAAAAGGAAGAATCTAGTTGAATCTAGGAAAGGGAAAAAAGTTTTTTCTGAAGGATCAATTTAATGTTTCAAATGTGGTGTGCATGGTCATTATGCAAACACTTTTCCTACGAGGATGTTTTGGGAATGGGGTCACCAAGATCGTACAAATATTTGTTCACCAATACCTAAATTCATTCTTATTGAGGATGAAGAAAATGACAATGTCCAATGAAACATATTGATTATTTCTTAAAATATGTTTTCTTATTATTGGAATCTGAGGATATGATTCATGATTTTGTTTGTAGGAAATAATTATTTCAGAATAATTTGAAAAGGAATGGTTAATGGATCATTAAAAATGTTTAATGAGTAAGAAGTCAACATTTAAGGGATTCAAGAGTTTTGGTAGATTTTAGGATGGTGTAATTCTTAGATGTATTAAGTCTCTTTTTCTGATGGGGTTACATTAGAAGATTTTTTATAGTATATGTATCATTGATGTTTTATATACAAAAAAATTATTCAAGGAATAATTATCATTTCATTTGTGGATATAGTTATAAAGAACCATTTGGGTTTATATGATCCTTGAATTTGAGGCAATTACTAGTTAATAAATTTTGGGTTCCAAAATGAATGTTTATATATAAACATTGTGGTTAAAATATGATATGGTTATTTCTGAAGATTTATCTCTTTTTGGGAGATGTTTTAAGAATTATATAGTTTTGGAAAAAGGACAACACACAGACTGTGTGACAACCCGTCACGTCGAACGAAGCTGCGGTAATCAAACCCACAACCAAAGTGAAACTGGTATTTATTGCATACCACTAGACTACGTGAAGTCCCTGGATAGTTTTAATGATTCTTTTAGTTAGATGATTTTATGAATTAAGAGTAAGTTGATTTTGGGTTATCAATTGAAATGATTAGCCTATCATGGAGGATAAGTGATTAGGTTAATTACTTTTTAGTATGAGACTGTAAGAGTAAATGATGTTATTTTAGAGAAAAATGTTAAGATTTATCTTAGGATACTATGTGATTAAATCCTTCAGAGAATTGGGTTTCAATATTAGTTTGGTTTACTTTGAATAATTTTATGGACAGATGTTTATTGAATGGTCTTTGTTGAACTTTGGGTTTTGTTTGACAAATTTTGGAGATTAGGAGTAGTTTTCTTTTTGTAAAAAAAATATAATTTTTGGGTATTATCTGATCTCATACTAAGCTTTTTGGTTCAGTTTTGGTTGAGATCTAAAGACATGGGAAATATATAGTTCCCTTATCTGGATTAGGTTATTCTCAAGAAGTTGATTATAGTACTCTTAATGCGAACAAGTATTCCTAAATATTCGTCTTTTGGAGAAAATATGAGTCCCATTAAGGAATCTTGTAAAAGTTGAAAGTCTATGTGACAAGTAAGTATATTTCATTATGATTTTGTTAAGCACAAAAACAAATTCCTCAATGAAAATTAACTTAAAACAAAAAAAAATTCTATTATCTTCTCATACTCGGGAATCGAATACCGTTTAACCCATCACAAGTTTGTGATTTTCTTGTGGCTAACTTTCTCCTAGACATGTTTACTATCACTCTCCATCAGAACATGACCCTTTTTTTCTCCTCCATATACATATTTTCCTACTTGGAATCCTATTATGGGTTAACTCTGGTGACCTTTTTACTTCTCTCCCTTCCTTTAAAAGTGATAGTTTTACTGAATCTTGTTCCGATGTGGGACATTCAATGATGTTTCCAAGCCCAATTTTGAAATTGTGAGGACGAAATTCCCAAAGGTGGGGAATGATGTAACATCCCATGTAAATAAATAATATTAAATTATAAGGATTATAAATATTTGTGAATATAATGTTAATATTAATTTAAAGGGAATTTTATGATCGATGGCATACCTAATATGCAACAATGAGTTTCTTTGAAATATTACGTTGTACACTAATAATATAATATAATTATAATTGTTAACACTGAGATATTGTAATGGGGGGAATGAACATAAATAACTACCAAATGATTACATATGTTTGTTAAATATTTTTAAATTTATCCAATAAATGTTAGAGGCTTAAAATCAAAATGAATCCAATTTTAAGAATAAGTACTCTAATATTTTTAAAAGATTATTTTACCGCCTTTTGATCGTGAACCCTTTTTAAAACTAAATTTTGAAAATTTTATAAGCTCTATTTTTCAGAATAAACTTATTCTTTATGATTGTGACATTGAAATTTACTTTGGTTAAATTTTTGGTATTTTTCTGACAATGTTCTTTTTTTAATGAATAGTGAAAAATACTGCATTTTACATCAAAACTGCTTTTTCATCTATTTAAATATATGGATAGATTAACTTTTTAATTGGTTTTAAAGTGTAATTAGAATATATTTTTAACATATAATTCAATGGTGTTCATTATAATTAATTTCACAATAAAAATGGACAAAAAAATGCCAAACCTTTTATAGATATTGCCTCAAAAAAACCCGTTATTTGTTTTGAAAACGAGAATTATTTTTAAAATAATTATTTCAATTTATGTGTTTGGAATTTGGTAAAATTAATTCCATATTTGGAATTCGAAGGTCCAAATTATGTAATTAAGACTCTTGTTTTTGGACATTATGAATAGTAACGATGATAATTATCTTTAATTATCCAGATTAATTAGTAAACAGGTAGTGAAGGATAATAAAATAATATCATAATAATAACAAATGACCCCAACATGTTTCCTAATGATACTGTTAGAATCATGTCCGACCATGGTATTCCTTGTGTCAAACATTGGGACACCATTGAATCACTTTTGTGAGATAGTGACACTTTATCATTTTATTTCTAAAGAAAGAAAAATATAACAAAAGTATCTATCACCCAAGTAAAACAATTTTAGTTTTGTCTGTGTAAATGATATCTTAGACTATAAATATTCATTGGAAATATAAAAATATTTCACAAATCATAGTATTTTTTTTAATTTTTAAACACTAAATAAATTAAATTATTTATGACATCATGGTGATGCATCGATTATCTCGTTAATGAACGATTTAAATAAAATTAAAAGATAATGTAAAATCTAAGACTTACACTTTGAAAAAACCTATTTTAATAGTATATTTTTAACCCTTATCACCTTATCCTCGACATATATCAATGTGGTACCTTTAAAATCCGAAACTCTTTTTAAAATAAAGAAACATTTCTTGACATTCCATTAGTGACCCTCCTCTCCTCTTATAAAAGTCCCCCAACTCTACCTTCTAAACCACACCTCTCAAGCCTTTTTCTCGTCCAAAATCTGACCATTTCATCTCTCCACATCCCTCTCTTCATCATTTAAGCCTCATGTTAGGAATAAAGCTCTTCAAGAAACCCTTTTGGATCAAACCAAAGGGAGTTACCTGATTTAAAGGTAATGTCTTCTCTTATGTTATTTTGTTTTATTTTGATTCTTCAACCCCCTAAACTCTTTTTATTACATTATTTTGTAACAAAACCATTATATTAAATAAAATAGGTTGTTTTTATAAGAATGAATCTAGATACACTTACACACACATCCGTCTAATGGTAAAAGAACATACTGTTTCTATGGATGGCGAATTACTGCCTCACGAAACGATGATTGTTCAATATTCATTTAACACCTTTAATGGTGGACATTATGATGTCACTGTATTTTATATATGGTATTTATGGTATTTATGTTTTATATATGATTCTTTATTTTTTATTGAAAACATACCATTATTCTTTGCATGCTGTGGAAATGCGATAATTTAATATGAGGAAGTGCGGACTACTGCCCCTCTAGAGATGTGAGTCGTTCATGAATACATGAAATGTCTAAAGAATGAAATTAATTAACTTATGTTACCAATTTAAAATGTATATTATACTGGAATTATAATATATATATATCTCAATTATTTTTAATTCTATTAATATGACAATGAAATGAAAGTAGTGTTCAAGCGTACGTACGGGCTACTGTCTCCATGAACGGTGAATTTCATTTCTTCTTTATCTCCAAATGTTATGGAATAGTATAAAATGAATATGTAATGGATATATATTATATATAAATCATTAATAATATTCTGGATATGATTTACTTATAACTACATGAACGATTCTTTTCAAACAAGTTTTTTTTGACTCATGTACCAAACATCGGCAAAGACATATGATATGAACTCACATTATTACCCAATTATTATAACATTATAATATGACATATGAACTGAATAATAATATTTAAATGAGGTCCTTAAGCAATTATAAATTGACCAAGTTTATTATTCATGAATATAAAGAAATGATCAAGACAAGTCGGACTTGAGGTAAGGGATCATACCTCTCTCTTGATTTTTAAGTACTATTTTTTATGTAACATACTTTAAGATCCTCTTTATTATGTTGGGGGATGTTATTTTATATTTCTATTTCTGTAAATATTATTTTAATATGATTAGAGACCTTATTTTACCTAATCAATCCATTTTTTGATGATTTATGTGGCATCGTTAGGCTGCCGAATTTTCATAAGGGGATTTTCATCTCACTTTTTATTTCCGTGAGATTCATGCTACACTGGCCACTATATCTTTTTGTGTGGTGTATGTACTACCCATTGTTTTACTATATCTATAATATACTCTCATTTATGGGTGTTTACATCTTCTTTGTATGACCATTCTTTCATTGGGTGTACGTTTCAAAAGTTGCCCAAATCGGTAGGGGATCCTTTCACACTCCTCCTTTTAATAGACTTATTTTGTTATGTCTTTTAATTTACATTTTTTATGTTGGGATATGTTATTATATATCCGTATTGATGTAAATTTTATTTCCAAATGATGATATAACATTTTCTCTATCATCAACTAATTTTATGAATTTTAAAGTGACGTCGTTAGGCTGTCGAATTTTACCAAGGGAACTTCATAACCCAATTTCGATTTCATTGGGTTCAACTTATAGTTATTGAATATGTCATCCTATGAATATGTGTGAATGACCTCTGGTTGTTTTACAATTAATATCCACTTATATTGGGTGTATTTATATTTGTCATAAATAATTATGAGATTGATTTATCCTTAATTTAAGGATACCTTCTTTATAAGGGATTTCATCTCATCTTACATTTCTATTGATAGTTAATTGTTGTTATGCACCAATTGACTCTTATATAGTGTATATACTGTCCTTTGGAATATTTTATCATCACATTATTATCATGATATTGTAATTTTCTGATTAAATGTTATTCTTCAATTATTGTATTCAAGTGTCTCTCATTTTGACAAAAACCATTTAACTAAAATATCATTTTAAATTTTTTAGTGATTTATTCTTATAAATATTTCTCATTAATATCCTTGTATTCAAATTGGTTTTAAGGATTTATTTATATGGATATTAATGGTTTAAAATGTTAAATTCTTCAAAGTGGTATGGGACAATTTGATTCAAAAAACTCTTTATTAAATGTTTTAAATGGTTTTGAAAATGGTTTTTAGAATGGATTCATTATTTCAATATCATAAAATGTTATATTGTTATTGAAATGTGGGAATGTTATCTTTCCTTTATGATTAAGTTATGTTCTATGATTATGTTATGGTTCATGGGCATTGTTGATGAAGATGGGTGGTACCGTAATAAACTAAGGGCTGGTGAGCCCGATATATTTCTCCAATGCATTGGGTAACACGAAGGAGTTAAACATTAAGGTTTCTCCGAAGAGATTTAGGGAATATACTGTGATGAGTATTCCAAACGTAACCATGAGGGTTACTCCCTATGTAAGAATGTTATGAATTCTTCAAGTTACCTTTATTCCATATGATTTCTATTTAGTTATTCATAAATCTTATGATTTCATGAGGTATGTTAAATTGCTTATGTTTTAGGAGTAAAGTATGATTTCATTGATTCTTATGTACACATGGACTGATGTTTTCGTTCCGTACTATTATAACCCTTACTGAGCTTTTTATGATCATCCCATGTTTTTGGAATGTTTTTCATAGGATATAATGTTGAATAAGGTCAAGGATGTGATCAAGGAAATGTCAAGCTGTCTAAAACAATTAACTAAACATGACTCTTTTGTTCAAGATTTTTTATTTTGTGGAAAAAATGGAAGCTGAGTAGATTTTTCTACTTTGTAATCTTTGAGATGTAATAGCTAAGTCCTAATTCTCTAAAACTCTAAACCTGAAAAGATACTCAATGTGAATTATTCAATTTAATTCTATATTAAGTAAGGTTTAAGGCCGGGTCCTTATACTAAAAACTATAAATAAAATAAAATGTTGAAGGAAATCTTCTTATCTTTCTAATTAATATTTACAATCAAATTTATCTTATGTGTAACCCTATATTAAAAATGGTTTAGTTATTAAACATTGAATTTAACACTTTTAATTCTTCTTTAAATTAAATAATATTAAATGTCCTAATCTAATCCAAGTGTATATAAAGTGTCATATTTTATTTATATGGTTGTTTTGGGATGAATTACACTTATCCAATAGAATTGGTACATGTGTTAGGATAATAATAATATCATTTTTACCCTTAATTACCCTATTTACTTTTAACTGTGGTAAATAAAAGTAAAAAGTTACTATTCAAGAAAAATTATTTTTATCTTATCAGAGAAAATTTTACTCCTTGATATTAACCATGTCTCTCAAATTTTAGAAATTCAACTTACAGAAGCGCTAAAATTATGTTTTTTGTAAATTTTCAAATGCTCCTAGGAGGTGGGTACAAGACGGTAAAAAGCGGGATAAAATTTTTATATATCTAAAATTATAATAAACCAGCTCCAATGTATTAAATTGAATTTATATAAGTATTATGTATCTATTTTGACCTAAAATAAATTTAAATAAAATAAATGATTATTTTAAAAAATGCTGGTTTTAAACAATAACTCAGAGTTTTTCACTATTCATCAAAAATTGAACGTTTTCATAAAAATACCAAAAATTCACCCTCGGATAATTTTGATATTCATAATCCAAAAATTCTTTCTATTATACCAAATTCAGAACATAAATGTTTAATTTATTAATTTAAAATTAATTCTTGTTGTCAAAACCAAAAGGCGTATTTTTAAGAAATAATAACTATCAAAAGATTGACACTTATTTATGTCAAATTTCAATGTAAAATTAAATACGATGAAAAGTATTAAATTAAATGGTAAAAATATAATCTATTTATACTTCCAAACCATTAAAATTTATATTTTAACACTAAAAATTATTTTTATTTAAAAAGTTGTTTTCAGTTAAAATATAGTATTTTTCACTATTCACACAAATATGAAACTTATCAGAAAAACAGAAAAAAAATATGAAACTAAATTATTATGTCCCGAGTCTAATGAAGAAGTTTATTTTGTCAAATTTAATATATAAAAGTTTCAAATATTGGATTTAAGAAGGGTTTTCCATTAAAAGGCGGTAAAATTGTATTTTTTTAAAAATACATCTTTTATCTGAAAAAAATGTCTTTGTTCATACATTATGTCTAAGAAACCCATAATATAAATTATAAATTTACAAGGATTATATAAAGTTCAAAATTCAGTTAATACTATTCATAACGGCTTTTGAACGTCTAGTATGGTAAGTCGTGGTGCGTATGAACTCAGTGTTGCATGTAGTGCAAGTAATTGAATTACTTTAAAAAAATAACGTACTATGAAATCTTGCGCTGTTACATTCTTCCCTCCTTCAATAAATAGTGACCTTGCATTTTGAAATCGTTCTTTGAAACTAAATGGTTGAAAATAGATAATACCATTGTGGGAAAACTCACAACGGAAATTGGGTTAATAAAATTTAGTCTTAATAAGAGGAAAAGGGGAATGAAAAAGTCACCACCAAATTATGATCTCAATTAGGAGAACATTGGTTGAAATTAAAGACACATAATTGTTGGGAAAATGTAAATATTTATAGGGACTGAATGAGGTCATCAATCACAAACAAGTGTAAAATTTAGGGCCTCAAATCCATCAATCTATGATGACTTAAAATATCATCGGTTAAAAAAAACCTAAGGTATTAGGATAACACATTTTTGGTTTTAAGATCCCTTACCTAATGTTTAATGATTAATTCCTTCATAGGATGAATAAAAAGTATACTTGGAAAGAAGAGTTACATCCTTTAACAAATTCCCACCACAAACTCATCTTTCATTCTAAAAGATAATAGAACTTAAAAATATTCTATTCATCCTAACCGTATAGGGTTCCAAAAATAATGAATTTATAACCCAGATATTATAACCTTTTAAAAAAACTACATTATCCAATCTAGGACATTATGTGGGTCAGTGATAGGGGATACAACCTTGCCTCCCTTCATTTTCTAGTTCATGTCTTGCGGCCTTATTGGATGTGACGGGTTGCCGCCCGACCTCCGGGTTGTCCATTTTATGGAAATCCAAAAATAACCTTACAAGAGCATCCTATTTCAAACTAAATCAATTACAACCTTTAGAATTATCCAAAATACTTATATCCAACTCTCTGTCCAAAATTTATAAGGAATTTAAACACAATGACGATCCTTTTTTCCAGGTAATAACATGTGAACACCTTAATCATGTATTCTTTTAAAACACTACAACATCCTGAATTACCATAAAACTTTATTGATTATATTCATGCTTCATTATTCCTTATGAAATACTTGATATACTCCTTCTATACAAAAAATGTTGTAAACTCTAACAATAATGGAATATTCAAATCATTAATCAGTTTCAAAGAAGTCAATAATATCCCATATAATTAATTCAAATAAACCATCTCTTGTTCCAAAATCACTACCTCAATATCAGGACCATATTAAGTATTACCATTCCTTCTACCATGTATTTTCCAAAAAGTGTATCTTACTATTAAATCACTTTTCATAGAACCAGAAAATCTCAAATCCTCAATAAAATTGTACTGCAGTACAATCCTTATTTATCTCCATAATTCATGTAACCAATATACTGTTGATACAACACTCAAATGAAATAAATCTATAAAAAACATAAGAACACTACTCTTTCTTCTTCATCTGAGGTAGTATCATAACATGATTATTATCCAATAACATCATTTGTGGTATACTCTTATGCATGGGATATTGATTCGCGTAGTGTCTCAAGGACTTTCAGTTAAAGAAATAATCTATTGAAAACTTTTTATTACCCTTTCAATCATGTACTTGGTGTCCTTTTTCTCCACACTTATAATAAACACCCATTTCCTTCAAGAATTTACCACATTGATTCAATCCACAATTATCACATATTGGAAAATATTTCTTTCCCTTATTCCCTTTATCCATCTTTCTTTCTACCATCCTTTTATTCTCTTTCTTTCCTTCAAATCCATAGGATTTAGAGAATTATTTACTGATCTTATGATAATATTTATTCATATGACGATAATACATGAGAGATTATTTACTTTAAAATTTTTGTCTTAATACCATGATTGATATGACCCTTATTAATCATTGGATCATACATATTGTTGGAGTTCTGATTCCTTCTACAGGGCACCATTTCAAAACAATGGCACACACTAGGTCAGTTTATGAATCGCAATTCATAATTCCAAACATGTAAAATACCTAACATAAATTCAATAGTTTATGGTTATAATCCATAATCACAAAAAATTGTTTTCTTCAAAGAGGTATATACACATAAACCCTTCGTAGTGGTATGTAAAGAAAATGTGAATTATCCTAACCACATCCCTCGAGAGTGTTGTAACCATGAGTGTAGCAAGGCCCGTTGTCGTGCAGCAGTTCTCGTTCGAGTGTAGCTCAAAGAGGTGTTTTTGTGTTTTACCCCTAGGTACATCTGTTCCAGAGCCGCCTCTACCTGCTCGTATCCATACAAGGATGTATTTTCATGGAAAACTCACAAAATATCTACATTACAAAAATTCTAGGAAGTCCTTCAATACTAATCCTCAATGTCTATCTTAGGTTTATGTTCTCTAATCAGAGTTTATCTAAATACAACTTCCATGTTTATTTCTAAACTTCTTCTGATACCAACTGTAATGCCTCGATCCCATTTACCCAGAGTTGGTGCATTATTTTAATACATTCTCATGATTACAAGGAATCATGTCCCGAAGGACCGATTGGTTTAGCAGTCTGGGAAAATAGATTACATACATGAATGTTACATTACACTTTATAACATAAAAAACAAACTAAATAATCCTTTATGAACTCCATTATCCCCATGGCTTAATCTTGCATATCAATCAAAATACACTTCTTGGAATCTTGGAAAAAATAAAACATATAAAAGTGGTGATGTCATATGCTTAGTAAGGGTAAATAATTTAGCAGACGCTATTAAATTTTAAGGCAAGATGTGTAATAAAAACAATAGCCTTTTAAACATATAATTGAACATAAAATGGTAAAAATAAAGGAAACATTACCATATAAACATGCACATTGATATTCTAATAGTCGAATAATCACATGTAATAACTAATTTTACAATGAGGGAATTCCTAATATCGAACATCATTACAACATAGTCAAGGACTCGTTCCAAGATTACAAATTTTTTTGTCAATTCCTTATTCCAAGCCACTAGTTTTTCTCATAAGACCTACTGATTCATCGAGGAGCTATAGCGGGCTCCACCTGTTACATACTAATTCCACTGCATTCCTCATATGAAAAAGTTAAAACATAACATAAACATTCGTATTAAAACTAGCATAAAAAATATAATTACATTAATTATAAAACATGAATGGTATAAAAATAGAACATCCAAATTCAAACATATCATAACTCATTCAATACAACATGGAATATTGTATTATAATAAATCAACCTCAGTCAAAAATAAAATCAAGTAAAGGATGCTGACATAATAGAAAATGATGAGTAAAACCTTTTGAAGGAAATACCCATTTTGTAAAATCATTTAAAATTCCCACATTTATAAAGGATGTAATTTAAAATATATTTTTGAATCAATGTTTTCCAAAACTTTTGAAAATAATTATCATTTCAAAACATTCATGTCCATATAAATAAATTCTTAAAATCATTTTGAAAACATGAAAATTAATTAAAAAGATTTAGAAAGATAAAAATTCAAAATTCTGACCTTGATAAAGAGTACCTTTCAAAAATCCATAAAATGTTCATTTTGAAATAATTTTTTTGAAAAATGGACATGGATGATAAAAATGTCCCAGTAAATACATACAAATAAACAATCTTGGATAATAATGAGATTGAGGAATTAACCCTTACCAGCTTGGTAACATACGAAACATACACCCCATGAAAGAAGTATTATATAATGAATACGTAAATAAACAAAAATTAAAGTGCTTTTCACAAGGAATACAATTATGGTCATTACATACACCCCACAAAAGGTAATAGTGGAAATATGGCATGAATCTCACAGGAATAAGGAGTGAGATGAAAACCCCTTACCTTGCACTTTCCTTTAGTCGAGGGTATGTTTAAACACCTATATCAAGACTATAGTATGACAAAAAATTATAATAGAACCATATTAATATTTATTATATCATAAATTATTCATTAATGACTTTATACTTCCCATTAAATAATAATTTTCATGTTATATTAATATTTCGGGTAATAACTGCTTTCTTTATCGTACGTGTTTTAACTTGTTAATATTGATTGTATCACTTGGTACATGATTTGAATACTTACAGAATATAAAAAATGATATATATAATATATATTTATAATATAAATATGTATAATAGAGGTATATATTAAATGGAAAACACTGTTAATGGAGATGGTTGTCCGTACGTACGCATAAACGATGTTTCCATTTTCATATATTATTTAACGGAAGTAAGTGAATATGATATATGTAAGTAAATAAATACTTATATATATAAATATATATATCTCCATTAGCATTATTATGTAATATATTACAGAATTATTAATAATATATATTTTTATATTCATCGATGAATGGTGAACTTGGAAATGAATCTCACCGCATCGTGGAGATGGTAATCTGTACGTACGCACAAGCAAAAATATCATTATTTTGACATTAAAATAATATATAATTGGATGTTATATAAAAAATAATGAATTATTATCATGTTATATTTTTTATTTACATCAAATACACATCATTATTATACCCATCCAAATAATAATGTATTGAATAAAAATTACACCACGACGTGGAGACGGTAAGTCGTACATATGCATGTATGGTGACATGTCATTCAAAGGGTGGATAGAATAATGAATGTGGTTATACCATAATTATAATAAAATAACAGTTCATATAAGATACTAGAGTTATTATTTTATAATGGAAACAAAAAAGAAAAAGGAAGTGGAAGAAGAAAGGAACTTGAAAGAGGGTGGTGAAATCATTACCTCTTCTTCGGGTTCTTCCTTTTGATTTGATAAAAATGGCTCCATAGGATGGATTTATGACCAAACTAAGGACCTTAGGTTGAAGGTAGGATTGTAGAGATGGTTTTTGGGTAGGGTTTGTCCGATCCAAATGGTTTAGAAGGTGTTAATTATAGTGAAGGGGGAATGACCTTTTATAAGAGGGGTGAGGGGCACCTTAGAAAAAACATAAGATTTTATTTTATTATAAATTCATATTAATATTATAATGGTTCCAAATGAATTTATTATGAGACTTAGGTGGTAATGGGCCGAAATACTCTCAACCAATAGGTTTTAGAAAAGTTTAGGTTACCATTTTAACCATATTGTTTAGATTTAACTTTTTTTTAAACAGTGATACTTTTGCCGTGTCTTCATATATTCTTACTCTATATGGTTAATAAAATTACTCTAAACATCCAAGAGAACCTGAAGAGGCTCATTAATGATATATTAAATATTATTTAAGCCCCTTGGCCTAACCTTACATTTTTATGAATATTATATCAACCAGTAATATATTATTTGTTTTAAATAATAATTTATGTCATTTTTGACACTATTTTCTATTTTGTTTTGGTGAAAGTCATTACAACTTGATTACTTCAAACATGTTACATTGAATCATCCCTAACATGTCATAGTCACATATAAAATTCGTGTATTTCATAAAAACATGAAAAGTCTATTTATTTAAATATTTATAATACCATTTATTTGATTCATCATTAATAATGTAATTATTGCATCATCATTGTGTCCTAAATAAATTTAATTATTTAATCGCTAAAAATTATAAATAAAATAAAATTATGTAGGAAAGATTCTTATATTTATAATAATTATTTATAGTTAATTTTATCTAATGTATAACCCCATATTAAAAATGGTTTAGTTATTAAAATTTAAAATTAACACTTTTAATTCTTCATTAAATTAAATAATAATAAATGTCCAAATCTAATCCAAGTGGACCTAAAGAGTCGTATGTTTTCTCTAAGGTTATTTTTGGTCGAATTGAACCTATACAATAGAATTATTACATGTGTTAGGGTAATAATAATATCATTTTTACCCATAATTACCCATTTTACTTTTAACCGTGGTAAATAATAGTAAAAAGTTACTATTCACCAAATATTATTTTTATCTTATTGAACCGCATTTTACTCCTTTATATTAACCATATCTCTAGTAATTTCAACATTCAACTCATAGAAGTAGTAAAATTAATTTTTATGTAAATTTTCAAATGCTCCTAGGAGGTGGGTACAAGACGGTAAAAAGTTCGATAAAATTTTTATATATCTTAAATTATTATAAACTTACTCCAATGAATTAATTTGAATTTATATAGATATTATGTATCTATTTTGACCTAAAATAAATTTAAATAAAATAAATAATTATTTAAATAAAAATCCATTTTTAAACAATAACTAAGTGTTTTTCACTATTCATAAAAAATTGAATGTTTTCAGAAAAATAAAAAAAATCACCCTAGGTTAATTTTAGTATTCATAATCAAAAAATGATTTCTATTTTACCAAATTCACAACATAAAAGTTTCATTTATTAATTTAAAATTAATTCCCATTGTCAAAACCAAAAAGCATATTTTTAAAAAATAATAACTATCAAAAGATTGACACTTGTTTATGTTTAATTTCAATGTATAATTACTTACAATGACAAGTATTGGACTAAATGGTAAAAATATAATCTATTTATACTTCCAAACCATTAAAATTTATATTTTAACACTATACATTATTTTGATTAAAAAAAAAATTTTCAGTTAAAATATAGTATTTTTCACTATTCACCCAAATATGATACTTATTAGAAATACAAAAAAAAATTATTGAAACTAAATTATTATTTCCCGATTCTAAAGAAGAAGTTTATTTCGTCAAATTTAATATATAAAAGTTTCAAATATTGTATTTAAAAAGGGTTTTCCATTAAAAGTTGGTAAAATTTCATTTTTTAAAAAATACTTCTTTTATGTTAAAAAAATGTATTTTTTCATACATTATGTCTAAGAAACTCATAATATGGATTCTAAAATTATAATTATTATATAAAGTGAAAATTTTAGTTAATAATATTCATAACCGCTATTGAACGACTAGTTTGGTAAGTCGTGTTGCGATTGAACTCATTGTTGCGTGTAGTGCAAGTTATTGTATTACTTTAAAGAAGTAACATACTATGAAATCATGGGGTGTTTCAAGAAGTGGGTGAAAGGAATAGAAGTGTAACTTTTTATTATAATTGGTGTTAAGAAGGATTATACTCATTGATTTATAATAAGTATATCCAAGTTGAGGTAGAAAACCATGGACCATTTGAGTATTTGTTACATGTTTTGAGTTTCTGTTATTAAAAAGGGTAATTTTTTAATAAAATAATCCCATATATGGTTATGGTTTAGTGATGATGACTTCAAACAAGAATATGATTTATGTACAAAAATTGGAAGGTAACAAATAATATTAATCTATTAATTGGAGTTTGTAGAATTTTTATGATAGATATTTGATATAAAAAATAAAAATTTCATATTTAATTGGCATTTCATGGTTGTTCTATAAAATTTAGGTTTGTGAGTGACTGAGTATGTGAGGATTTGGTGCTATGGAGAAATATACCGATGTGTGTAATAAAATATGGCCTTATATTATTTCTAGTACTAGGATTGAGATTGTGAAATATAATAAGAATAATTTGGGTAAAAATTGAATGTTGATGGAAACTAGAAAAAAATAAACGTGCATTGATGATGGTGGTTAAAAAATTCAGGAATTCCACCGTAAGTGTCACAAAAAGGTAATGTTTATAGAAACAATCATCACCTCAATGAGTAGGCCAGTGATTATTTGGGTAGTTGATCTATTTTTGGAACATTTATGGTATAACTGTGACTTCAGAATTCTGTTTACTATGATTCATGCATTGGGAAAGGTTACTATGATAGTTCATGAACTATTCATGAGATGGTTTCATGAGAGTTGTAAATGAAACATAGTAAATAATTTATTTTAAGATAAAATTATTATAAATGGATTGAAGGAAACATTGAGAAAATAATAGTAAATTTCAGATGGCATGATAAGGGAATATATTAATGATTTTCGGTGTTCTTGGAGAACCACTTTGTGTTGGTTGAATTATCACACATCAACAAATATAAGGCATTGACATAGATTTAAACATTGTAGGATTTTTTATGGTTTACAATAATATTATTCATTATATTTATTGATGAATAGAGATTAAAATTGGACTGGGTTTATTTTCATATAAAATATATTGTATAACATGTAGATAATTTGGTAGAGGTGGGCTATCAATCATGGTAGGTAGATATTTTATGTAAACCGACATTGGAAGACAATTTTATTTTGAGGTCTATTACAGGGTATTATTTTTAGTGTTATAGTGGATGAGGAATCATTAAATTCATAATAATGTATGAATCATTCCCTATTTTGTGGGTTTTTTTGAGAATGTGCAATGAAACGATGTAGTTCAATAATGATTGGTTCATCCGTATAATTTTGATTCTATTCTAGATGTTTTCCAAAAATCAGAGTTGAGGTGATTCCTTCCAGATCCATCTCACATTATTTATGTTCATGATGTTTAGCATTAGGATGATATGAAATTAAATGATTTTATATTTTAAATAGTATATAGTAATAAGAATTGATTTCTTGAAAAATCAATTCCACAATTTTGAGTATGGTGGAATCATGACAACAACAATGAAAAGAATGAGAAATTATAATATGACATGTATAAATATTGATAAGATTTGTTCATTAGTGATTCATAGTGATATCTATATTGAATATAATTGAAGAAATTATTTATATATGGGAGGATATAATACCCCAATATTTTCTCAAGAGTAAATCCATAGGATAATCTTATCAATGGTGTGGAGGTTGTAAATCCCAAGGTATTTTGAGAGGTATATTATAATTTAATCATAGTCATATTCTTTTTATATTTCTCGATTTATATTTAGTGGAATTTTTTATGGGGTTTTGGAAGGCATTATGAATATTCTGTGGGTTAGAGGCTGGTAAATATGGAAATTCATATTTACAACCAAGGTTGCATCGTTAACACATAGTTTTTATTAACCATATGGATAACTGTGTATCGGTGTATAGGTAAGCAATACATTTTTCTATCCATGTAGAAATATATAAATCATGTGAAAATACTATTAAAAATTTTATATCGTTTTTTAATAATTTTAACAATCCATTATAATCTACTTGGTCTAACCATGTAATTCATTGTATCATAGATAGTGGGGATCACATGATAGATTCTTGACATACCAAAACTATGAGGAACAATCTTGCAATGAGATGTATGAAATTTTAAAATTATATTTAAAACACAATACTCACCTAAAATCCAACATTATTATTCTCTAGGATTAATATCTCCAATTGTTTCTCCCCTTTATTTGATTATGATGATTACTCCCCTTATAGTGGCCAATTTCATTAATTTAGTGAACTTTGAACCCTATATGTCAAAGGTAAGAATCTCGTTTTTATTAAATCATATTTTATTAACTTCTCAATTTTTCATTAATGGAATCTTATAGCAAGGTATTCAGACCCATATATTAGGATTGAGTTATTATATCATAATTGTTATATTAAATTCAAGAAATGAATGAAAAGGGGATCCTTGGTCCATTATGTCATCAGTTGAACATTTATACCGAACATAAAATGATGTAGGTGGTCTATAAATAATCTAAGGAGTCTTTCAAAAAAAATTAGTGTATGCACTATATAGTCACACTATATCGCCATGTGTTTTACCTATAATTAAATTAAAATTATTAAATCACCGAAATTATGAAATTTGATTACCCCATAATTTGTCGATGAAGCATAATTGGATGGAATCCTATGAGGATGCCTTAAAAGTGAATATATTCTCACAATATGTTTTGGAAAATTATGAAATAAAAAAATAAATTATATTTATTTAAAATTTTAAAAAATTGATTTATAAAATTGAAAATTTAGAAAATATAAATATAATTTAAGATTTAATGAATTTTATAAAAATATTTCTTGGTTTAAATAGAAAATTGTTTTTTCATTTCCCTATTGTATTTCATTTATGATAATGGGATTTTGACTAAAATGGATAGTCTATGTCAAAAATATTAATTATTTAATTTGTGAGGCCTTAAGGAATGGTTTAAGGGTTATTTGTTTCCCTCATGTATTGTTTAAGATCCGTGTGATGGTTTAACATCATAATGAAATTAGAGGATGGGTATATTTCCCCATGTGTAGATATTATTCTGGGATGATTGAATTTCCTTTGGTGTGACTATTATTCTGATATGGGTATATTTCCCAGGGTTTTAATATTGTTATATGATTTTTATATTTCACTATATGTGACTATTTTTCATGGATTATTATATTTCCATTGTTTTGAATATTTTTGGGATGGTTATATTTTTTTGAGAGGTATTTAATAATGGGTATTATAAAATATTTCCCCATGATGGATACTTAAATTCTGGAAAATATGGATCTATATGTGGAGGAAATAATTGGCCTTGAGTATCATTATGGAATAAAAGGATTGATAATATTAATTATTTACATTATTTTGGAGATATAAATTTTTATATATATACTTTTCTTGTCAACATGCAGTTACTCATATGTTATATATTTATAAACATCATTGAAGGTGGATTACTTAGTGGTATCCACACCCTTCTCAAGAAACATGTGGGTACTCAAGTAGATTTCCTTGTGAAAATATTGGATTGGTTCAATGCTTAATCAGTGATGCACAATTTGGATTTATTTTATGGATTATTGGAGTTGTGGGATGTTTTAGTTAAAATACCTTATCTCTTATATCCCAAAATAGATGGTTATATTATTAAATTTGTATAAAAACCCAATATATCATATTCTAAAGGAATGAATATATTATTAGTACTAGTAATCTAGAAACAAACATTAATGTGACATTAAATTTTAAAATATAATTTAGAATAATGCAAAAGTAAATATTCTGCATCCTTAAAATAAATGACTGAAAATTCCTTTTTTATTATTAAAAAACTTTTGTGGAAAAAGTTAGAAACCAAAAAGTCAATATAACAACCCCAAACACCCATAGTAACTAAACGGCCCTTCCCCACCCTAGAAACTGTGCCAAGATGACAAACCTTCAATAATACAGGAACCTCAACAGACAGTCTCGTGCAGAGATGGACGGGAATAGAACCGATGGTCACACAATACCCTCTCAACATCCCAATTCAATTGTCCTGCACTAATGAAGACTCCATGCTCTGATCCTCATCCTGGGTTGGACCAAGTAGAATTTTGGGAATGGGATCAAACTCACAAAAAATTCAAACAACAAGTGATCTTATAGTTTCACCGCCCAAAAAAACATTACCCTCGAGCCAACCACCAAAGGACAATAAATTAAATAATGATTATAAATATAAACATGATGTTACCCGAAACAGTTCACTAAATAAATTCCATTATAAGGATTCCAACACTAAATCAGCTCATTCTAGTATCATCCTCTCAAATGCTAAATCCAGTTGTTCCTAAGACTGAATGTATTTCTCGACACAGATCTTGCATTGCTTGAAACCTCAAACCCAAATTGAGTCAAGTTTGTCAATCCATGAATATTAATCCTCCTTTAAAGACACCTTAAGACACCTTCTCATCATTTTAGCTGCCTCCACCTCGGTTTCAATGAGAAAAAAAGTTTTCTCTATCACTTGGGCATTGGAGCTTACCAGAAAGACCAAGGGGTCATCATCCTGAACCTCAAGCTTCTGGTTTCTTATAGCCTCTGTTTCTATCTTTTTGTTGATCATTTTCATTGTAGATCTTGTCTCTATAGGAGGAGGAAGTGAGGGGTAGTCCTTTCTACCATTCATTCTCTAGGAGTCCCTATAACCTTTTAGGCTTGAGTCCTCATCTACTGAGTGAGTGTGTTCAATTACTTTAGTAACCAACACATTGACCCTATCATCTTCACCTGGAATAGTGGAATCAGAACTCAAATCAGCCTCTGGGAGGCCTTCAAACATATTTCCCAAGGGATCCATCATCCGAAACGAACTAGAATTCCCCTTCGGCACACCTCTAGTTATAACAGGCGCATCCCAATTAGATCATTTCCACCCCTTACCAACATCATCACTACCCTTCTATGCCTTATCAGCAAACAATCCAGACAAATATACTTGCTCACTGCCCAACGAGAGTTCCAAGAACTGGTTTCCCTCATCCCCTCAACGTCCACCTAAAACTCCACCTGTTTGGATTTACATTCTACATCATGAACTATACAGATGGGAGGACCTGAAAGATCCCCCCCATCCGGTTTAAAACATCTAAATTTTTTAGATTAAGTTGTTGAATCATCATGCCAGTGATAAGGAGGCCCATCCCCACCGTATTGCAACCCACTGCATCCTTAAACTCATTTGATGATTTCTTCATTATATAATGCAGAATGGAAACAAATAAAATTGATATCAAATGCTCAATAAGGGTTACATAAAATTGAATCTATCATGAATTAATAAGTCATAACTAGTATGAAAAGTTAAATAACTAAAAATACATGAATCAATAACTTAACTATCATAATTATATTTGGAATAATCAATATTTAAGGTAAATAATTAAGCACACATTCCATTTAATCAAAATGTTGTGAATGAAATTCACCCTTTAGTAATTTTTGTAAAATAATCTCTTGTATAATAATAGATGAATTCTAAATTATGTAAATTAATAACATTGGACTTCATTATCTTAGATATCATGATATCTATACCTCCAATATCGTGCACCAATAAATTATAAAACTATGGGTGAAACCTACATTAGTTTGGCTAATATATTTGTTTCATGGGACCTGTTCATTCAACATTGGGATATTTAATTCTATGACCAACAGATAACTGAATTTAAAAATCAATCACAATATATAAAATTATTGAATTATTACAAAAAATATTCCTTGTCAACACAAAACTGTATTTTGTAAAGAATACAGATCTATCAATATTTCCCAAATTAATCTAATAAAATTCATTGTATAAATAATATGTGAAAATGGTATATAGTTTATGAAATAATCATATACATCATAAATGTAATAATTTTATTATTGATAAATGTAATTTAGAATGAAAAATGATCATAATAAGTGACTATCTCAAGAGAAAGTCAACAGACAAAAAATTAATCAATGGGTTATATGTGACTATTGGTTCATCGGAAATATACATTTCTTAATTAAATCATGTCCTTTGGAATAATATAGAGAATGTAAGTGAAAACATAATATAATCATTCATAAAACATTATTATTTTTATAAACCCATTGAAAATTTATAGAAGAAGCGAAACATTATAAAATGGTTACATCGATGGGGATATTTTTTATCGCTATATTTGTAAAAAAATTCCATTTTACTTTTTTAAAGAAATATGAAAATGAAACATTAGGAAAATAATATAAATATTTATTTGTAACCCCTTTTTAAAACATGAGGATAAAATTTAATATATTAATAAAATCATATAATTAAATAAAATAACTTTTTTAAAAATTCATTCAATAACATGGACATGGGAAAAATAAGTCTAAGATAAAAGATTAATAAAATTACTTTTTATTTTAAAAATTTAATTTATTGAAATAAGTACCCAATAGTGGAAAATTTGTAAAAAAAACATGTACAATCATTAAATATATCATTTATAACTAAAATATTAGATCTTATGAAGAAAAACTTATAATATATCTTTAATAATAATTAATGAAATCCAATAAGAAAGTGATATTGTAAAATAGATTACTGTCTCTTTTGTAAAATCCAAAGAATAAAATAACTAAAATTGATCATAAAAATAACATTAATTGTTAAATATTCATTATATTAATTATAAATGTGTTACTATATATAGTAAATATAAAACATCAGTTCCTAACATTCAAATTTGTATTAGTGAATTGAAATCGAGACAAAATAATATACCTCACACTTAAATTTAATTTTATATTAATTAAACTATATTTTAATGGTTATAAACATGTTATTAAATTATAATATATCCTTATTAAAAGTTATTATATCTAATATGTTCCTTTTATAACATATTATAAAATGATCATTAATAATATTTCATTTTTACCCTAGTTCTGATTTTTAATTGCCTTGTTTATCCATGCATATTTTTCATGAATGTTTTGGTATTTTTAATTGAGATATTTTTACATCATATCCAAAATTATATTAATTTTATAAATACAATGTTTACAAATTTGATACATTTTAATAATCTCTCTTAAAATTTTAACATTGAAAATTGATTGCATTATTTCCTAGAGATGGTAGGTCATACACAGACACGAGCGACGATAACATTTACATGATGCGTGGAAGGTTAATAAATAGGGTGATATATTAAATATAAAAAAAATAAAATTACTTCTAGTGTATATTATATATTCATTATTTACATATTATTAATTTCCCTATGATTCAGTGATGGAAAAAATTTACATTGGTTCCTAAGGCGGTTGTCCGCCCTAAAAATGGGCAATGAATTTGTTCCCATTTGATGGAGCATGAGATAGATAAATATTATTAATTAAACATAAAAACATATAATTTCATGGTATATATAGTAATTTTAATATTGGATGTGTTCATATATAATTTTTGTTGGTAAGATAAAAAAATAAAGATATTGGTTAAGACAGTTATCTTCTCTTAGAAAAATATCCTTTTGATCAATTATTAAGGACCCATGGGTTGGTATTTTGTGTAGATGATATGATATATAATGTCCATAATGAAGTTGGAGAGATATTTTGGTAGTATTTTTTTCAAAAAAAATTACTTTAAATATGGGAATAAGGGAGGTAATGATGATCTCTTTTATAAGTGTGGGAGAGGGGATTCTTAAAAACTACATAGAATTTTATGAAAAGAATCAAATATGACAAATTCATTCTCATGAAAAATAATTCAAAATTAAAATATATCATAATTTATGATATATAAGTTTTATATAAGGCTATAAAATAATTATTTGGACATGTTTAAATTAAAACAATATCATTATTTCTTGTTTAACACCCCTCCCCCCCCCACAAACCTATTTTGACCTCATACTGGGTAATTAAATTTGACTATTTTTTCAATTCCTTATGAAAATCATTAATTTTACCTTATTACCTATCGTTAATTATTTTTATTCCTGATATATAATATTTTTTTTATCAAATTAAAATCAAATAATTGGAAAATTTATTTTTAAAAATAAACCCCCTAAATGTATCGAAAAATGGGTTTTTAGGAAATTCATTTTCCGAGAATAAAAAGGACTTATACTAACTATGTTAATAGTAATCAACATTAGATGTATTGTATATAATATATTTATATATATACCATGTAAAATTAATTTAATCATTTATCATTAAATATTATTTTTTTTAATTTAAATGGATAGACATTATGCCTTTTCAAACAAAAACCATTTTATAATAAATATTCATTTTTACCTCAATAAAATAATTTATTTATTTGTATAAAATTAATATATAATATATTCATGACTCCACTTATTTTATAAAAGTACTATATATATAATGATTAATAGTGAAATATTGGGTTTCCAATTATTCTCAAATATTTATTTCAATGGGAAATTCCCAAAAAAGTCATAATATTCAAAGATGAAATTGTATGTTCAAAATTGATATCAATCATATACAATAGAAAAAAAATTTCCCTGAAATTTTCTAATTTTCATTTTATTTTAATTTTCATAAAATTTATTGTTCACTTATTATAATTGAGGTCAGGTGTTACGTCTATGACTTGAGAATATTTATAAAGTGATATCTAGGTTTCATCATTATTCATCAGGATAATTTTTGATTTATTCTACTATTTTAATCTCACAACCATGAATATAGTTAGTAATATCATGGAATGGGTTGTGTTTTATTATTTAATTGCACTTTTCTTATTTTCTCTTAAAAAATCATTGTGTATTCTTATGTGATGTATATTTTCTCCACATTTATTTGATTTTGATATGTGAGTATTGTCTCCTCACTTTATCATCATGGAATCACACTACTATTCAGAAAACACATGCATAGGGGTGGTGAGATTAATGTCACATATCAGTCCTCAGTTTAAAAATAATTAGTTTCCATAGATAATGGAATTTTATAATGATTTATATGCTATATTAATTAATTATATGTTCTCTATGTGGTAGGAACTTTTTTATTTCTTAATATATAACCATATTTATTCATTATTCCTGTAAATAATATATTAATATAGAGAAAATATTGAATTGAGTAATAAATTGAATACATCTCCTACATATATAATATTTACCTTTTTGAATTACTCAATGTATAATGACTATAATATTCATTATTTCTTAATTGATGAAATATTTTATTGTTATATTACATTGCTCATTATCAATGAATTTAAACAAGTTGATCTCCAGTGCCTGATGAATCAAAATTTTTATTTCATATGTGTTTATTTGAATATCATTCGATGATATTTTCATCCATTATGGGAAGAATCTTCCAATATCTATTCTATATTCTTTAATATATGCCATTTAATATTTTTATTGGGTTCCCATGCCCCCCACTTGTTATTTTTTATCTCATATTTCCAAAAGTCTAGATATTATAATTCACTTTGATGTTTTATGATAGAAACATATTATTTTTCTATATTCTCTCATTCAAAGGGGTTTGTTTGATTATGATTCATGTTATCATATTGGGTTAAATTTTTGGGGTCTTAGATGTGGAAATCTTTTGATTCGATTGTGGTATGTGGATAGTGAGATATTAGTAGGATCGGTGTATGTTGTGATCTATCAATATGGGGTTCACATGTGTGTTTTTTTATGTTGTTATGGGAAAAAAATATTTGACTTATATAAATTAAAATAATAATAATTAATAAAACTAGGTAATATGAATAGTGGTTGATTGAAGATGGGGATATGTTCTACTGAAAAAATATATGGTATATGTAATATAATTTAACAACAATAATAATACTATTGTTATTGAATTATTATTTAAATTTTCATTTTTATTAACAAATAAGACACATATTCCACATAAAACATCAGGATATAGGCAATAATATCATAATTTTAAAACTAATATTATGTTTTTAAATCCAACACAATGGGTAGGAATCACATTACACTATGTGACATGTCTTGTATTTTATATAAAAAAAATATATTTTTCATAATGAATCTATTATTGAATATAAATATCATATACTATATAATTTTATGTATTTATCAAAATATCATGGTCTTATTGTGTATCATTGGCCACTTTGAAGGAAACATGGGAAAATTTCTAATTTAGCTATATATGTTTGATGATTTGGCTTAAGAGTGATATGTTTTGTGATAATGAGGGTGGTAAACCCTCAACTAAGATTTCTAACAATAATACATGGGTATCCCGCGTATTTTATATAGATCTGGATGGTCCCCCAACACGCCAAGGTCATGGGTAACCTATATATGAAGATGTTACATACCCACTGAAGAGCATAGGTGGGGTGTTGATCCTCTAACTAGGTCGGTATCCCTAATACGATGTAGACCCATTATCATTATGTGGGTACCTAATTATAGTTCTATGTTGGCTCTGTGGATTGATTATCATAGATAGTTCTGATAAATTTTTGGTTATACAGGATTGATGAACATATCGGTGTCGTGCCCCCATAACAAACAATCATTATTTAGAAATAAATGGTCCCCCATTAAGAATTATTTTTTATCTTTTACTATTACTAGCCTTTAAAATGTAGAATTAAATTTTACTATTGATTCCTGGTCCCCCTAGGGGAATAATCTGTGATAAAATTCATTATTATAAATTGAATTTATAATAATGGGTACCAAGAGTATTCCAATATTTTTTATTTTCACATGTGGTTGGACTATTGGTGGTTCAAACTAATAAGATTAGAACAACTCATTGTCCCTAAGACATATAGATTTAGAGAATATAATGATGATTCATACATAACATTCATCCAATAAATCTTTAGTACTTAGAGATTTATCAAAAAAAATTGTCATTCTACTTTTTCATTGTAACACCTCGAATCTCATAACCCTGATTCGGATAATACATTATTACATTGGTAAAAGATATAAGTAATCACGTAAAAATGTAAAAAATGGTGTATAAAACATGGTAATCTAGTTAAAAACATTATTTCTATATAACATTATAATATCAGAATATAATGTATAATATTTTTAAAACATTGTTATTCATTTAATGAATCATTTGAATTTATTATTGGCCTACTTTGTGGTACGTTGGGGAATGAAACCTAGTACAGCGTGAGCTCAAACAATCAGTATTAGAACAAGTACAATGGATGTTTCCATAAAAGTAATACACATTATAGTATATTTAATAATATATAAAAATTATATATAATGAATATATTTATCATAAAAAATAACAATGGATAACATAACTATTAGAATAATCTCATGGATGTAAATAAATTAAATCATGGTGAAGAAATACATAATATCGGACTTTGTTACCATTATAATAATGGCCTGAAAAAATATATTATTCATGAAATCATGGTTATAAATAGGCATCATTTTCTTTATTATGTCCAAAACTATGAGATTATGTTTTCATTGGGTAATATTACACAAAAACCCAAATATTTTGTCTCAAGAGGCCAAGAGATCGATCAATGGGACATATAATCTTAGACCCCACATATTAACTCATTATATCTGTTTTATTCACCATGTGAATAAAATGAATAAAAATATGATGCATAATCAACATTACATCATTATCATCTATATAAAAGTAAATACAAACAGAATTTCAATACCATTACCCATTTCAAAAAAGAAAATAACATAATCCTAACCTATCCCGAGAAAGAATGATGATGGACAAATAATACATATCATAATGGTCCCTAAGGACCATCCCCTATTTAAATGGATATGTAATTAATATGTATATATATAGAATTAATATATTAATAGTTTTTCCCCAATTCATTTTTTAATTGAATAATTTATCTAAATGTTTGAATATAAAACCAACGGAATATTCATGATACAATTGAGAGTACGTTTATAAATGAAAAAAATATGAGGTAGTGGTGAAGGGATCATTAAATTGAATGTATACCAATAGAATATAGTAATTGTATTCAATATTTTTAAATTGTATGTTGAAAAAAAATATTTTACACCAATCAGCTAATATGGTTTTTAGGAGTGTGTGAATTATCAAAACCAAATTCCCTATAAGTGTATAGGAAAGGTGTGCAGTATTTGGACCACTAATTGTGAACCTTGTGAAGAGTAGTTTAATACATAAAATCATTTTTATGGATGATTTAACTTAGGTAATTTCATTCCACATCCACATCCACTATCTAGTATACATACAATGATGTAATTATTCTAAATGTACAAAAAAATTTACATTACCAAAACATGGGATGTGTTTTCCTCAATATAAATGTTTTAGTAATATAATTTTCTTGGTAACTCTTATATCAAAATTAATGAGGGATGAATAATGATATTGATATATAAGTCACTTAAAATTGATGTGGAATATAAAAAACAACCATGGAAAAATATACACCACACGAAGGAAACATTAGGTAATTACAAATCATATCTTAATGAATCTAATTTTTTAAGCTGAAATTCCTTCCATTATTTATAAATTCTAACAACATTTGTGAATATCATGTATAAAAAATATGTTAATAACATTATTAGAACCTTATTAACAGCTTCAGACTTTATTAATACTAATTTATTATAAATACCTTTGTTAGTTATAGATTATTTTCATCATCAGATATAATTTATTTCAATTATTTATTTTCAATAGATTAATAATGGCAGTAAAAATTCATATTTATTAATTCAAGGATTATTATTCTGATAATTTTCACTATAATATATTCTATTTTAAACTATTTTTACGTCCCATTTTTATTAGTTTGATGACATGGATATCATCTTGTGAAAATGGGTATTATGTTGAACTTGTTTCTATTTGTTTAATAATCCAAAGAATATATACCAATGAATATAATAAGTTTAATTAAAATCTGTCCAAATTTTTAACAAAAAATTGAATAAAACTTCAAAACATTTTTTATCATTGTATAAATTTACTTAATAATTTAGGATATAATCATTATAACATCGTTGACATTGGTGGAAAAAACAACCTGAACCAGAGTGTATTATAATTATTTTATCAATAAGGAAATGTCTGTATGTAACGATAATAAAAAATTTATATTATATTAACTATTTCATAAGAAATATATAAAAATTATATTTATTATTAGATCCATCTATGTATTGTGGTTATGATAAATGAAATTCATCGTTCATAAAGGCAATAACACACACATTTGTGAAATGAACATTTCCATTTCTCAGTGAATGGGAGAGAATAACATTTTATGATAAATTTAAATTTAATAAAAATAATTTTGATGTTGTAATGATATTCATTCATAAAATAAAATCTTGTTACCATCCCTAAGTGGAAGTGATGTAAATCAAATGGCATTGATTTATGGAGGCAGTAGTTTTTATGTACGCACGATTGATGTTGTTTTAAATTTTATAATGGATAGAAATGATTGAATAATGAGTTATCCATTAAAATAATAATATTTATGAATATTATGTATAATTATTACAATGTATTATATTTTCAAGATATATTTTGGAATAGTAATATTACGAAGATGGAGATGAAGTAATAAAAAAACTCACATTGAGAAGATGAGATTTATTTTTGAAATGTCCATGTAAATATAGGTTATAGGATAAACAATTTATATAATATCCCTAATAAAAATCTATGATATTACAAGAGGTGAAATATGGATTTTTTGGGATGATATTCAATGTAATTGTGATAGAATGGTTTTCTTTAAGTGGTCCACTTTTATAATTGATGAAATTAGAATCCCTGTAAATAACAATTAATTTTCATATGTGAAAATGAATCTATTAAGGATAAACTGTTCAATGGTGCTAAATAATGATTTTTTAAGATATAATGTCATTGAATCCTATTCCATTCATTTTAAATCATGATTTAAATATTGTTAAATCTTTTTTCACCTCAATTTTTTTACATTTAACATTTATGGTTTTTTATAGTGGAAATTTATTATTACATATCTATTTTACCATTAAATATTAAATATGAAATATAAAATATTACATGTTTTGAATATAATTATAATAAATATGATATCGAATTAAAAAAAATATATTATGCATATTAAATATTTATTTTAACAGCAGTTCATGAAACATGGGAAATAATGTTTTTTGAAAAAGTGTATTTAACTCATAAAATATAGGTGTATGATTGAATTCTAAATGTATTGTTTTTCCATAATATAAATTGTTTTATTATAATATTTATCATCCTTTTAATGAAAACCATAATTTAATTTTACCAAAATAATAATTAATTAAGTGTAAATTGTAAAAATACATTATTTTATTGGAAAATTGTTCTCTTGTTTATAAAATTCAAAATAATTATTTTTAGAATTCATAATAATATTTTTAAATGTAATTATTTACTCCTAAAATACCTATTTTTCCTTGAATCATTTTATAATTATGTAATTTTTTTTTAATAATATGTATTTCCATTATCACTGTGATTTTAGAATATTCTATATTTTTTACAACTCCCCTAAAAATAAATTATTCTATAAAAATCATAGAAATCACCTTAATATACTTTTTATCTTATGGAAGTAACAAATGTACTATTTTTTTCTTAAATATAGGTTTTATAATTTATGAATTTTACTTTAAACAATGAATGAATGTTGGTTCAACATTATATAATGTTTTTTGGTGATAATTCTCACAATACTGTGTATACCTAGTAAACGTGAATATTTTTTTATTATATTCTCACCCCTAAAAAAACTTTTTCCATGAAATTTGATATAAATTAAATCATAAAAATATGGGAAATTCTATATCATTTCCTCTTACACATCCCATTTTTCATTCTCGAACATATTATTTATCTAAATAACTTTCACCAAACCAATTCACTTATTCCACACTATTTATCTTTAGTATCATGAGCATGTATGGGATATTTATTTCATCCTAGTATGGAAATTAAGTTTGGGGTAAATTGAGTCCCTATAAAAATTTCTATTAAAGATTGGTTTTTGATAATTTCACCCAATTAAAATTATAATACATATCAGTTTGTAGTGATATTTTAAGAGTCCAAAATGATCAATTAATTTCATAAGAGATTGATTAATTTTAATCTTTACTAACCAAGAGATAAATATAACTTTTGAAACTAACTTACTGGCTCGAAAAAGTTATTCACACTGGATAAAATAACAATAAGAGTTTGACATTTTTTGAATGAAATTTATAATAAAATATAGTAAATGAAAATAATAATAGGCATAGTGGAATTTAAAACAAGTGGTTCGGCATCAAGTTGAGACATAGTCCCATCTACTTGGTGGTCACCATCCACCAATCAATTTATGTTATTTAAAAATCTTGATCGACACCATGGATCGGGGTTCATGACACAAAACTAGGCGGTCATGGTCACCCTTGACATCTACAAGAGTTCATTTTGGGAAAAACAACAAATGGGTCACACATGACCTCTCCAAAAGTTATACATGTGATATAAGAGGATAAATAGAGTCTGAGATTGAGGATAACATGTATACTATAGTTATGGAATGGAGTTTGTGTGTGTGTAATAGATATATACACACACTGCTCTGAAATGTAAATAAATTATCACAACACGGTTAAATATGTATAGTTAAGATTAGAAGGATTTTCATGTTATGAAATATAACTTTAAACTAATTTTATGTAGTGTAATTGAAGTTCAATTCCTCTTATAGATGTTGACTCAAAAATAGAGTGTCAAAGCCTTTGTGTTCTGGATTCTAGGGGTATTATACATAAATCTTCTTATTCAAAAGTTTTTTAGAATAGATCATCATGTTTATCTTGATTTCATGAACTCCCCTTGTGTTATTCATTGTGAGTTATTGGGTTTTTAATGTATTATCTCTTTTCGCAAGAGATCTTTTATTTTACGCATTTTCTTTTCTTTCTACCATTCTATCAGCTTTTGAATGATGCATCTTATTATCCTTTTATCCTTCGAGGTTCACCAAGCATAATGATATCCCAACATGCATGTACATGGTACATTCCAATGAGTATCCTACAAATACCATTAATTATTTCATAAGCGTTAATTTATTTAAATACGATCGTTAGATATAATGTTTAATTAATAAAATAAAAACAATTTTTATAATTATATGTGAGTCATAAGTATCAGTGAATCATTTTCACCAGTCTATCAACACTTGTGAATCTCTGTATCAGTGAGTCCATTCCATTTGTATCAGTGACACTGGACATTGGTGAGTAATTTGTACTATCATTAAAATAAGGGCATCAGTGAGTTGGCATCTATGAAAAATTTTTATCTATCAGTGTGCCACCCCTCAGTGACTCATCCATCGGCATGTCCTTTGAACTATCTATTCATCACCCATCAGTGAGCTATCCTTTGGTCCATAATTGGAGCTATTAGTGAATCACCCATCAGTGAGTCGCTTGAACTATTGGTGTGACCGATCATCTGAGAATTTTACATAATTGGGTTGTTTGGTCTATTAGTGAGTCCTCCATCAGTGTATTCATTGATTAGTGAGTCATCCATCAGTGACTCTTTTGAACCAATTAGTGTCAGAGACATTGAAAAATATTCAATGTGTCTTTCTTATACAAAACCATACCTGATTAAGTAAAATTGATAATTTGATGTAAATATACAATTGTATATGTACTAAAACAAAAATATCCATAATTTATTGACTTATTGAAATTTATTATACCATGTGACATAATTTATTCATTTATAAATATTAATTGATATGATTGAAATTATCTATAAAATAATTTGGGAATTATCATGATTTTTAAATGGGAATGATTTGTGATTAATTAAACAACTATCTCAAAATGTGTCTAATAATCTCCCTCTTATTGATAATCATAAGTCATGTCATGAATTATGCATGTAAGATGTTATGGAATAATAAAGACTGGTCTTATAATCCCAACAGTGAGTGTAAATTCACAATATAGCCATATAGTCTTTCCTTTTATGCTACCCCTCAATAATTGTATCAGAGTATATATAGAAGGTTCTTACAAGAGGCTAATATTAGAATAAATTCATGCTCCCCTTAGTATGATATATTAGATCTTATTGATTTATTTTAGAATTAGGATATATATATATACTCTCGGTTTATTACAAGTTTCCTTTCATATTCCATCGTGTGTCTCATCCTTAGGTTAAGTGTTTAAGAGATTATTACTCCCATATATTTGTCCATCTTTTGGGATTATCAAAAACATGAAAAGAAATATAAAAGAAAAAGAAAAAGAACACAATGAAAATTGAATAATGGTGAATGAAAAAATATATTCATGATCATACAAAGGAGTACAAATATCAAAATACCATCATTAAGAATAAAATTACAGATCCCTATTAAAGAATGATCCACAACTAAGGCTTGGGATTTTGAGGAGCTTTCCCTTTGTCTGGAGGGTCAATAGTGAGGTCAGGAGGTGGTGTTGTGGATGTAAGAAATGATTATTGAATGGTGACACCAGGTAAATATTTGGTTGCAGGAACAATATATGAAAGTATTGGTCTCTTCTCTGACATACTATTACTCGGAGGTTACTCTTGGATCATTGGCCTGATCTAAGATAAATCTTGAGACACTGAAATTTGAGCACGAGGCAGCGAAGCATGTCTGATGGAGGAAGTTGTTGGGACCACTAAAGATTCAGATAGTACATGAAGGTAAGGCTTCAAATGTTTAATAAAATCAGTGATTATTTCACCCCGTACTGCATGGCCTTCTCAAAATCCTCCTTGTTTTCCATGAATTTCTCAAATGTGAGTTTAAACTCCATAAACTGGATCACTAGGGTTTTGAAATCCTCAATCACTGGTGGTATCTTGAGGTTCACATTCAGGTATTAAAAGTTGATATTCAACACATCCATTGTGTAGATTTTTGAAAAATATATTTCCACTTTTTCCATAATCACTTTTTTAGAAGAAGTGGCCTCATATGAATATTGTCTCACCATGTTATATACATGGTCACTGTTCCTTTTATCATTGGAAATGATCTCTTTATCTAATTCATTCTTAATGGACTTGAAAACATCTCTTATCACTATCCTAAAGAACCACATATTAACTACCAGTTTTCTAATAGTAGATCTATGTTGTCTAGAAATCATCTTTCCATGTTTGTATCTGAAATTACTAGACTAAGATACAATTTTGGGATTCATTTTATTCACTTCTTCCCCTAGAACTGAATTATTTCTCATGAATGTATCAATTTTAGTGATATGATTTGGATGTATTTTTAGAATTATGATTCTAGAAATCAAAGCAATATTTGTCTCTGAAATACTCTGAGATGTAGAATCTTCATTTCTGACTTGAATAGAACATATCACATATTCACACACATCAACCTTGATTTTTTTTTGTTTTCACCCTTGGTGATAAAGAAAATAGGAATTTCCTATACAACATTCTCATTAGCAATAGGTTCCACACCATCTTGTGGAGTAGGAGGGGATATCTTCTCCTCAACTGAGTCACCATAGTCCAATTGAAATAAGAAATATCAGGGATACCTATTCCACTCATCAGGACATGACTCAACTCTGGGATCCAATGTATCTAGTCTCACTCTTCTACCTTGAGTCTCTCCCTCATTTTTAAGAACATGTACTATCTAAACTTCAGCTTCATCCTCCTAACCTCCTTCCACTTGAGGATCCCCCTCATTATGAGGCATAGGTACAATATGAACTTTAGCTCCATTATCTTGACCTCTAGCCATAATATCAGTATGATACTGAATGATTCCTAGAGCATAATTAGGGTGTTCATGTCCATCCTCATTTCCAACATCTCCATAATCATGTCCATCATGATCAACACCATCTAGTATATCAGGATTAACATTTTCATATCCCCCAACGGTGTCATTTAATTCTTATTTATCTATATGAATAAACTCCTACCATAACTGACTAATTATTTTCTTTCTTTTAGTGAGTCACTAACATTCCCACCATCATCATCCTCCTCATCATCATCATAATATGCAGCATCATTATCATCAGTCATGCCTACATAAACATTAGCGACAGAGACTTCAGTTTCTTTCTCATATTCATCATCCAAAAAAGGTTCATTTGATGGAAATTATAATGGAGGAAAAGGTGGTCCATGTGTCATTTCCCTAGTGATTTTTGAAATATTTGTGTCACTCCTATAATCTATAAGATATTAATTATATCCTTAAATCTCATGCTCATCTTTCTCATCATCTGAATACACAACTTGGTCACTAGGATTAAGACCTGGATCATCATGATCCTTTTGTCTGGTAAGAAATTAAATAGGATTATAATCCTAATAAAACATCTTCTCATCTGCTACCCAAATTCTACTCCAGGGGTTCCAAAATATTTTCATCCTTTTACTGATGTCTTTTTACATTAAAAAACCACTAAATGCAGTAATCATCACTTATTCAACCTCCACACGTCCCAACTTTTAAAAAATTACATAAATCATCATAAAATAATATAAACCATCTTCTTTTAAATAGGGGTTGATCATCTCAAAAATAGGTACCATAAGGTACATACACAGAATCACATTCACTCAATTATTCAAAAAGTAAATCTGGAAGTCATCCCAGTACTTTAAGGGAGAAATATATCCCTTCCTTGTGAAGATTTATTGTTGGATATATAAGAATAGAATTATGTCCTCTCTATCAAATTATGTAGCTATTTCTCTTCTTGATTACTCATTTATAATGAACTAATTCAAGGAATTATCATATGAAAATAAATCTGAATCCGGTGGAATGTTACCTAGGTAGTCATCAAATATTCCCTCATGTAGAATATTTAGGCATTTAGCCCACTCCTATGAAGAAATAGAAATCTCATTCCACTTTACCATAGACATCATCAGATCCTATTTGAATCCTTGCAAATGTACTTCCAGGTATAAGTAAAATTGGTGAACCAAGGGATAATATTTTCACTCAATATTTCCAACCCAGATATTCCACACTAATGATTCCAAAACATCTAGAAAAAGAGAATTCCTTGACACCAACCACTTTCGACACACTTCATTCCCATGATTTACTACACATCCTTTCAACTCTTGATTTACAACACATGCGGAGCTGCTCAATTATACGTACTATTAATTGGCTAACCTCAATTCATTCAATCCCCCCATCACATGATTTCCCCCCACCATTCTAAAGGATTAGTTTTGAAGAAGTAATTCAAAAGGTCAGAGATTTGAAAGTAATGAGAATTGTGAAGGGTTATATATCAATTCAATTTTATCATTTAGGAGTTATAATTAATAAAACAAAAAAACATAGAATATTAGTAAAATAATGAAAAATGAAACTGAGTCATTTTAATTAAAATATATAAACAAACAGATTTATTAAATGGTCTATATATGTATCAATTTCACTCTAGTGGTATTTGTGTTACCTAATTGGTATCACATGACCGGTATCACATGATCAGTTTCTCACTAATCATTTTCACACAGATCGGTTTCACATGATTGGTTTAACACTGACCAGTTTCACACAATTGGAGTCACATGATATGTTTCATAGGATTAGGTTTACATTGATTGGTTTCACACGATCGGTGTCTCACGATCAGTGTGAGATGAAAAATTATTTTTAAAGGGACAAGGGCATAGAGTATTTATAAATTAATCCCTCTTAGTTCATTTCTGATGTATCTCATTCTCTTAGAGTTTATGGTTTTGGTAAAAATTTCATCAAGTTAATGTTCAGTCCCCATAAAATCAAGAGTTATATCACCATTTTGATATTTTTTTCTCAAAAAGTGTTGTATTACATAAATTTTTTTTAGTATGAAAAATTCGGTTTTTGGAAAGGTTAATATAACATGTATTGTTAAAATTTATGGTGATATTTCTAAATTGAAATCCCTTGTCTAATAAAGTTTGTTTTATCCATTAAATCATTTAACCACAACTACAAACCTCAACGTACTCTACTTCATCTATAGATAATGAAACGTAATTTTTATTTATAATACACCATGAAATTTTTCACTTTCAAAAAAGGTACATGTTCCAGAGGTTCCCTTTCTATCTAATTTACACCAACCCAAGTCAAAATCTGAATAACTAACCATACCAAAAGGATGTACTCTAAAGTTGAACAGTCCTAAATTAGATTTGTATTTGAGGTATTTGATAAAATATTTTAATAACATTTAAATGTGACGCTTATAGGTTTTCATGAAATCATGCACACATATAAACACTAAACATGATGTCTCTCCGTCTAGCAGTTAAGTAAAGAAAACTCTCAATCATTTTTCTATAAGCAGTTTGACTAACAGAGTTCCAATTCTCATCATTATCCAACATACATATAGAACATATTGGTGTTTCAATACACATAATTCCATCAAAGCCATATTTTTTCAAAATATCTTTAGTATATTTACTCTGATTTAAAATAATTCCTCCATTGTTTTAAAATATTTGAAATGAATGAAAATATATATGTTCACCCAAAAAAATCATTTTCAAATCACTTTGCATCATATTTGGGAAATAATTTCATAAAGAGTTTTTAGAAGATCCCAAAATAATATCATCTACATATATTTGAGCTATTAAAAAATATTTAGAAATTATTTTTATAAATATATTAGGATCTAAAAATCCTTTTTTTAAAATTTTGGTAATACGAAATTTACATAACTTATCATACCAAGCTCTTGGAGCTCATTTCAGACCATATAAATAATTAGTTAATTTGAAAACATGATTTGGAAAATGTGTATTTTTAAAACATGGGGGATGTTTGACTAAAACATCCTTAATTATATAACCACTTATGAATGATCTTTTGACATCCATATAATAATGTTTTAAGTCCAAGTGTGTTGCATAGGCATGTAAGATTATAATTCCTTACATCCTAGAAACAGGTGAAAATGGGTCCTCATAATGAATTCCCTCCTATTGATTATACCCTTGGGAAACCAATATAACTTTTCTTCTAACTATACTTCCAACTTCATATACTTTATTCATGAAAACCCATTTAGTTACAATGGTCATGGTATCTTCTGGTCAATCTACAACCTTCCATATATTATTTATCTCAAAGTGATTATGCACTTCTTGCACAACAATCACCCAAAATTCTTCATAGATTTCATCATTGATATTGTTAAGTTCATGTTGAGACAAGAATGTTTTATGTTCGACATTTTCTCTGAAGGAAGCTCTAGTTTGGGTTCCCCTATCTAAATCTCAAATATATCATATAATGATGGTTTTTGGCGTTTCAAATTGGTCAAGTAAAAGTTGGGCTAGTTATTTCAGGTTCATCACTTTTTTCTGGTTCATTATCCATAAAACCTAGGGAATTTCTAGTTGGGGAATCTTTAATATATTCATTTATAGGATGGTTAGAGGGTTTAGTGTTAATTTTTATATTGGACATTTCCTCTTCAAGATTTTATTAAACTATCTCTGGTTAATGTTGACATGTTTCATCAAACATGACATGTAATGATTATTCAACACATTGGGATATTTTATTAAAGAACTTTACATGATTTTCTTGATATAGAATATGTAAGTGATATACATTCATCACTTTTAGAGGAAAATTTATATATATTATCTTTAGTGTAAAGAATATAATCTTTTCATAAAAACACATTACAATAATTTACCTTGGGTTTCATATTACTCCAAAACTCAGAAGGATTTTTCTTAAGGATAGGTCTGATTAAGACTATTAATTATATAACAAGCTGTATTAAAAGCATTATTCCAAAAATAAACAGCTATATCACATTCATTAAGCATTGTTTGGGGAATTTATTGTATGATTTAATTTCTTCATTCTACTAAACCATTCTGTTGAGGTCTCCTAGGGGAAGAGAAGTTATACCTATAGCCATTTTGGGATAATTTCTTTTCTATGTCTTTATACTCAAACTCACGGCCTCAGTCACTTCATAAAATTTAATTTTAAAGCAACTAAGATTATTTATAGTCCTAAAAACTTTTTAAATTGAGGGAAATCTTCTCTTTTGTGAGATAAGAAAAATGTCCAAGTATACATAGAGAATTCATCTACAAGAACATAAACATACTTCTTCTCATTGAGATATGAAACTGTAGATTGTTCAAACATGTCAATATGAAGAAACTCACGAGGTTGAGATGGTGTAACTTCATCATTTGGTTAGAATGTGATTTTATATTGATTTCCTTTTTGACATGGATTTTACAATCTATTGTCTAGAAACTCTTTATTGGGAAGGTCATTAACTGCAGATTTTTAGTTATTTTCATAAGGGATTGTACATTACAATTTCCTAGTCTTATGTGCCTAATACAAGACTCCCTATGAAATGAAATTAGGTAAGAAGTATTCTCAGATGCTTGTGTGTCTAAATTTACATCACATACATCATCATTTCTAAAATCTATAAATACTAAGTTATTTTTGGAATCAAAAACATGGAATGAATCATTTTTTAATTTTTTATTTAATCCATCATCACACAATTGAGATATTCTATGCTAGTTATTTTTAATCTATCATCATATAGTACATTATAAATGTAAATGGAGTGAGGGTTATCAATCTGTCTTTAGCTGATTGTTTTACCTTTACCAATTTCACCGAATGTGACATGTTCTCCACCAATCATGATGAAATTCTCGTTTCTTGTGTAATATCTTGTCATGTGTCTTGAACAACCACTTTTCATGTACTAAATATTTCTACAGGATCTCTTTAGGCAGTTTACCCACAAAACAATTCATTGAAGAAAAGATTTTGGTACCATATTATTTAAGGTCGATAAGCATTAGTAATAATGGATATAGGAACCCAAAATGGTCTTATGGGTTTCCAATATGTAGATTGTAAATTGTTTCTAAAAACCATTATTTTGTCTAGAAAAACATGATGTAGTGACTGATTTTTCAAAATTGGAACTTGTTGTAAAATCTTGATTTTTGGACAGTGAATGAGATTTTCTAGATTTAGTAATAAAATGTGTTTTAGATAACATTCATTTTCATGGTTGATATCATATTCCATTAGTATACTGAGGAGCAATCAATTTACTATGTAATTGAGTAAGCATGTTTTTTCCAATGGTAAATGTTTCTAGTTTCCTCTATAATTGATCATTATATGACTTTAGGTTATTATTTTCCTTTAGCAGTTATGCATTTTTCCCTTTCTCAACAATATTTTTAGATTTAGTATTTACAGAGATTGAATTTTGATTCTTTAATGATTTCTACTTATTCTTCAGTTCATTACATGCTTCTTCTAGCATATTACAACACTAAAACAGTTCATCGTTTATCATATTTTCAGATTCAGATTCAAATTAAGAATAATACTCATTACGTATTTGAGAGTTTAAAATTACCCTATGGTATTTTTTATAAAGAAAATTTTTTCCATATCTTATTTCTCATTCCAAGAATAATAATATTCACTCGATTTTTCCTCAGATGCACTCCAGGTGGCATTCAATTCTTTCATAATATTCCTATCATTCTACTCATACTTTTTTTTTGTAATTTACATTAGGGCTATCAGCATTGAAATGCCCTCTCCTCTTTCAATAAGAGAAAAATATTTCTTTTGATTTCTTTGGCTTCTTCCAATCGTTTTTCTAATTTACTTTATTATAATATTTCCCTTTATAGTTTGGTTTTAAAATGAAAAATTTCTTTTGTGAAATTATCTAAATCTCCTGGCTATCTGGTCCATTTCCTCATCACTATCTGAAGTTGATTCTACACAACATGTGATCTCAATAGCATCTTGAAATCTCTCATTGTCTTTTCTCTTTAATGTGTTAGTCTTGAAGGCTACATATTTTCACTTTGACTTTTCCTTCCTCTAAATTCACCTTAATTTACTCTTCACACATCATTAATTTTAAAATTAGTTCGTTTACTATTAGATTATCAATTTCACATGATTCTATTATGGGTACTGATGTCCCTCTCCATCTCTCTGGTAATCATCGTAGGATCCTCATGATATGTTCCTTTTCTGTTAAAACTCATCAAAAAGAAATCATCGTTTTTATAATTTCATTGATCCAAATATACATATAATAAATATATTAATCAGTCTTTATTATAAATTTTTCATATATATTAGTAAAAGTATTTAATTTCATCTATTTCACAGTATTGTTCCCTCATGGGAAAGAGATAATGTCTCCCAAATATCACGAGAATTTTTACTAGCTAAAATTGGATTAATATTTTCATCTATTAGTGCACAATATAATGATTTCATGGTGTTGTAGTTATTGTTATGGGATAACCTGGTAGCTTAATCCTGATTTTTTCTATTAGATTTAGGTAGTACATATTTAATTTCACTGAAAGTATATATTTCAAATCCTAAGCTTTATAAATGAATTGTTATTTTAAACTTCCACTAAGAATAATTTGTTCCATTGAAAAAAATATGGTCTACTCATAGAATCTCTATATAATCTCTTATCCATATTCAACTTTTTTAAATTATTTAATGATTTAAAATTATAGATGTTACAGAAAATTGATGATATTGAAAAAAATCTAAAACCAAAGTTGAAAAATATTGGAGAATATATTTTGAAAACAAGAATGTTATGAAAATTAAACACATGTTGTAATTCCAAATTGCAATCCTAATTGGATGATTAAAATAAGGTGGTCAATTGAGTCCCAATAAAAATATTAGCAAAACATTGTGTCACAACCCATCCCCTTGTGCCCATGTCGTGACTACCCCAATCCTTCCCTCCATAGGCCAAGGGTCGGTGACTAGAACCAGAAAGGCTTATCACAAAAAAATGAAGGAATTACCTCAAAACATGTACACACCCTAACTAGGTATACAATGAAATTGAACCACATAGTATAACTACTAAGGGAAATATTAAGTAATAAATGAAAAGGGGGAAGAATAAAAGGATAGATGAAAAGGAAATACAACAAAAATGAAAAAACGTTCTTCGGAGGACATCCACCAAGAATCCTTCCTAGAGGGTAGGTACAACTCATCATCCTCCGTCACTGCCGCTCACCACCCCCATGTATAACTTCAGAGCACCATATAGTCCTTGATACCAAATCACTTTCAAGCGTCACATTATATACACAAGAAACAACAAGGTGTGGGTGCAACCCATGTATGGGTGAGTATGACCTTCTCTGTTGGGACCCCGAGACCCCCTAAGGTCTCTCATAATTACACAATAGAAAACCCATGAATCATGAAATCAATCAAAAAGTACAAATCAAAAGGCTCTCTTAGATAAAGTATAACAAATGTACAGATTTACATATTATTAGTCGTAAAGCTAGATCATCTTATTTTATCAGGAGGCTCTACTACTTAACAACATATGATCAATAGATGCAGACCCATAAAAGATCGCTAGGAACTGAACCACAATGAAGCGATAGGGGATAAACCACACATGATTGCTTAGTGATGACCCACACAGTATCAATAGGTACTAACCCACACAGGATTGTTATTCATTCTTCATGTCACAGCTAACAACTGGATTCCCACACTTATCACACGTTATTTTTAGAGGATATTCACCTAAAGCCATAGATCACACCACAACCAACACAAAGCCCCATGAATAAGTAACACGGAGCACCACCATGTCATAAGGTTTACAATGAAGTAGACAATGTGTCAATCAGACACAAGGTCTGTATGTTATAATCATTTTAGTGATGAGGGTTCGGTAGAATATGATTTTGACCCAACCCAGTCATACTCCTACATTCTACAAAAACCATATAGCATATCTAAAAATGACCGTCTCATCCAAAGGGGTTCGACACAGTAGAAAGTTCATCAAATAGATCTCCAGTATAAGAGATATAGCCTTTTACGAACAACTGGGTCGTTAGGGGGTCTGGGTCTGATATGACCTGGCCTGCTGGGCCCTGCCCGGTTTGGATGGGTCCTGCCCAAATGAGCTCAGCCATGGGCCCATCCCATTGGATTGCAAGACTTGTCTATCCCACCAGGCTACGCACTGCCTGCTGGGCCACAGAACTTGCATGGCCCATTGGCTGGGCATGCCCTGTCAGCTGGGTGCAGCCTGCGAGCGGGGCATAACCCTCATTTCCCCTCCTGAATAGACCATTGTCTGTTCGTCCTCCCATCCAGTATCAATAGCAAGGATCCACTCCACTAGACCGATCTGCATTTAACAGTCAACGGTGGGACCCGTGGGTGCTGGTATGCCCTTCGTCCTCCGTCGCGGCTTGGGGATGCAACACTTCCTCTGCAGTAGCCCCTTGGCTACCACCGATTCCACTATGGTGTGCTTCCAACCATCAATGTGGTCGACATTATGTGGTCTCCCCTGTCCATCGGGGTGCCTTCAGGCGCCACCACCACCTTGCAACCGGTGAAAGCCGGCCATCGCCTCCTTCAGTCACTAGCGCCGCCAGGCCAGTGGAGCTTCCGCGGGCCACCGGTGAAGTTATGGTGGTTTGATTTTCTTCTCGTCTACGCCTATGGGCATCCCGGGACACTGTCTACACTGTTCCGCCCTCGGTTTCACCTTGATGCTGAAATATCTTAGCCTCCCATGATGAACACATCAAACCAAGATCAGAATAGGGTTTTATTCTTGTTCAGTTTGGTCCGTGCCCTCCGCATTAGCATCATAACAGTTGAAGCTTATGACATCATCAAAATGAGATGAAGCATAAAACCCTTAAATAGAAACACTACCTCACACTAGTTTTATGATGCTCTGAATGAGGGAAATAAACCCATGTTCGAAGGTGTTTGTCATTATCCGTCATTGTCTGGTTCAAATCCCCCAATGGTCATCAATACTCTGTTTTACATTAGAGGAAGACGTCACTGGTACTTTGTCAGAGGTTCCTCTAGTGAGAGTGGAAAACTCATGATCAATTTTTGTTTAAATAAGATTATAATCTCCCACATTGAGTTCAATATTAATATTTTTTTAATTAACTGTAATTAATGATTTAATTAAACACATAAGTGTGTTCATTACAAACCCAAAGAAACAAGTGGTTCAAAACATTTAAATACTATTATTTAATGTCATATGTTTCATTAGGGTCCCACCACCATCATTCAATGGTTACAAAAATGAAAATAATTTAACCTTTGGTTATTATATTATTTTATTTCAATAGTTCTGAAATTTAACTTTTCATTCCAACTTCTTCCAAACAAAGTAAATCTTCCATTAAGTGAATATCAGTGCTAAAAATTCAACAGTACTCTCAGATTTTTAATCCCAGCACCAATTGAAATGATTGGAATCCTCACTCGCACATTTACTTAATGTACCTTAAAAAAGTTCATAAATCGGTTCTGGACATACCAGGCCTTGGAATATAGTGAATCAAATTTTCATATAATTGTAATAATCCCACGTAGTTTTTAAAAAATTTAATTTAATTTTTTGGTCTCTATAGATTGGTAATTTGAAAATCTACCGCAATTAAAAATATAATCAATGTAAATTTTTTTAAAGTTTTAAGAGTCCTGAATGTTCAATTAATTTCTCAAAGGATTGATTTGTTATTAGTTATACTATCCTAGATATCAATATGAATTTTGAAACAAACCTACTAGATCAAAACATTAATAAACACTTGTTACACATACTATGAGAGTTTGATATTTTTTGAATGATATTTTTTGTAAATCATAGTGAAAGAAAATAAGAATAGGAACATCAGAATTTAAAACAATAGGTTCTGTTTCAAGGCGAGTTTTCGTCCTCTCCAATTGGTGATTACCTACTATTAAGAAGTTTATTTTAATAAATAATATTGATCAATTACTTGGATCAGGATTCAAAATAGCACACAAGGAAATATAGGTCACCCTTGACCTCAACCACAGTTCTTCGAGGGAAAAACAATAAATAGGTCACTCTAAAACTTCTCTTAAATTTTATACTAGTTATAAATGGATAAATAGTGTCTGATATTGAGGATAACAAGTATACTCAAGTAATTCTCAGGAGTTAGTGTGTGTAAAAAACAGATTCACAAACTGCTCAAATATGTAGATAAATGAACACAATAGAGTTAAAGATGTAAATTTAGGTTTAAAAGGAAATGTGTGTTATGCAGTACAACTCTGAACTCATTTGATGTAGTGTAATTGAAGTTTGAGTCCTCTTATAAATGTTGACTTCAAAATAGATTCTCTAAACCTCAGTGTTTTGGCTTCTAGAAGTAACATATGTTCATCTTCTTGTTTGAAAGATTATAGATCAGTTCATCAGGTTTAACATGATTTATTTATCACCTCATATGTTCTTCCTTTTATGTTCTAGTGTTTTCAGAGTATGCACGAGAGTTACAGGAGTTCTTCTATTTTACACATTTTCTTTTCTAAATGCTATTCTATATCCTTTTGAATGATCCATCTTTTTACCCTTTTATCTTTTTATATCCACCAGACATAATGATCTCTCCATGTCCTTGTACCTCATACTGTCCACTAAATATCCTAAAACATCATTAATTAATTTTAGAAGAATTTATTTACCTAAATATGACTGTTAGATATAATGTTTAATTAATAAAATAAAAATATATTTTAGGAATATCATTGAGTTATATGTATCAGTGATTGATTAGCATCGGTCTATCAGAATCGGGGACTCTCTGTATTGCGGAGTCTGTTCCATTAGTATCGATTACTCCAGGAATCGGTGTGCCATTCATACTATCGTTCTATCCGGGTATCAGGGAGTTGTCATCGGTAACTCATTTTGAACTATCAGTGTGATTCCAATCGGTGACTCATCCATCAATGAGTCCATTGAACTATCGGTTCATCTCCTATTGGCAATTCGTCCAACGTTTAGTCCTTTTTCCTCTCAGTTCATCTCCCATTAGTGAGTCTCCTGAAATATTGTTGTAACTGATCATCATAGACATGTCCATCAGTGTTTCGTTTGTTCTATCAGTGAGTCCTACAACGATGTATTCTTCTATCAATGAGTCCGCATTGGTGAGCCAGCCATCAGTTACTCATTTGAACCAATCGGTGAGAGAGTCATTAAAAAACATACAAAGTGTATGTCTTATATAGAACAATACCATATTAAGTGAAATTCATAATTTCATGTAAATATTCACTTGTAAATATATTTTTAACAAAAATATCCATAATTTATTGACTTATTGAAATTTATTATACCCTTGAGACATACTTTATTCATTTATAAATATTCAATTATAAGATTAAAATCAGTTATATCATATTTTTCAAATTAGCATGATTTGTGAATTGGCATGATTTGTGATTATTAAAACAACCATATCAAAAAGTGTCCTATAGTTTATTATAAGAATAACTAAGTTACAATTTGATTCCCTCAATTTAGATTACTTTAATTGGGTTGAAGATTTATTTCCTCCACAATGAAACGTGGAAAATGGAATTTAAATTATAGGGTTCAGGTGTAAAGTAAAGATAGTAGGCCCCTACTATAATTCAATCTAGAATTTCTAAAGGACTGATATACCTTGGATTCAGTTTCCCCATTCCCAAAAATATATAACTCTAATCTATAGAGATACAATCCATAATACATAAACCCTCTTGAAATTCAAAATATTATCTCCAGTTTTCTATATAGATGTTCGAACTATTTTGTGTGGTTGTAATGTAGTTTTGAATAGTTAATAATTTGGGTGTTTTTTCTCATCAAGAAGTTATGTTTCTTTTATAATCCTCCATCCATCCACATCCCAACAAGTTAGTTATTAACATCCTTTCATATAAAATTCCTCATACGGTTCCATACATACACTGAATGCAAAAATTATAATTTAAAAATTTTAACAATAATAAATATTGATCTCACATACCATTAAATTCATCAATGAATTAAATTAGTAATAATTTTAATGTATAATAAATACTTTTAATTTACCTATCATTTTGAGGGTGATATGATGTAATACAATGCATCTCATTTTTGAAATCCACTTGAAGGATCCTCTAAAATTTCAAAAAATAACAAGGGTCATGATCATGTATAATTTAAATAGTTACACCATGTAGTAACACAATTTCATTTACATTGATTTACACAAGAATTTTTAATAGTATTTCCTCCCATGATTCTACGAAATTCAAAAACATGGTACGATGATCCAAAGATACATAAAAACACCATTCCTTTTAAAAATCATTCAAATTCAAGTGAAATCATTCATTGTATCAATGTTCCATTTCCACATTGGTTTGAGAGGTTATATGACTTAATTTGGACGTTTTTATTTAATCATTACTTGTAGTTATAGAAAGAATATAGTCATATAGTTTATAAAATCCCTCTTTATACCACCCCACCAAAAATTTTATCTTAATTACCTATACATATTTTTGGGTACAAATGTTCATAGGGGAATTTTATCTATGTGTTGTATATACTAATTATTGTTTTTGATATGATTTTTATGGAACACATTATCTCCTTCCAAATTTAACTGCACAGTCTGCGTTGAAAAAATATTTTTGATATCTATTAAATAATGGATTTTAATTCATTTTTCCTAACCTAATTTTGCATATTCACATTTTGTTATCCACTTTAGTAATGATGTTTTGTAAATAATTTGTAAAAGGAGTGATATTTTCACTTCCTTTATGATTCCATTATCTAAATTTACTATCATGATTTTTATGTGATTCCTTTATATCCTCATAATGGGAAAACTATATTATCATTGAAACATAACAAATCTAGCATAATTTCTGGTGTCCCATGTTTGTAGTTTATCGAGAAATCATTGTCCTAGACTAATTATATACATCAAATTTGGGTCTTGTTGTTCCCTTTCTGTGATAAAATATATTTCAATATCTTATGATATATATGTCTCATATCTCTCACCACAGTGATAGTTCCTCTTTATCATCATGGAAAATATTACAACATCTAATTCTGGATCATGAGTTGGATATTTCTATCCAAGGATTATTAGTTAGATTTATTCATAGGAAATGATACTATCATTTTTTATGAGGATAAAACCCATTAATTTCGTCAATACATCACTATAAATTAAAAATAATTCCAAATCGAATGGTAGAATCAATAAATGTTATTTTAAAATTATAAAAATTATTTGACAACAAATTCCCCAAAAAAATTCTTCTATGTGAGGTTTACTCCTTTATGTGTCTACTAGGTTAATGAATTGACTAATCGAGATTATTTTTTAACAAAACATTGATTGTAACCTTTTAATACATTGAAACTATATATCATTATTGTATTATTTTGTTTAGTATTTTCATTGGATTCCTTAGTGTTTGAATGTTCAATATGCATTTCATCCATAGAGAAAATATGGACTATAAGTACTATAACAACCATACTTTTATTTCACACTTAAACAAGATTTATTACATAAACACTTCACTTGATTCAATGTGGAAGATAGAGAGGTCTAGTGTATTTGGGGCTTAAGAAAATTACATAACAACATAAAACATGAAACACAACATCTTTATTGATAACATCCTTTACATGACCACTACATTCCCTCATACATAGCATTGTATTAGATAACATGAGTACATGTACATGAAAAGGGTGAGATTTAAATCCCAGTAATGGAATAAAAAAGGAATAACATGAGGAATATAATACCTGTTAGAAAATTGTCCTATAATTTAAGAACAAGGTAATCATGAACATAATTTCATGATAAAGAAAAATAATCATAACATAAAAAGGTGGCAATAACACTTATCATGGAATTAGCATGAGCTCAGGCTCATTGCACAATGAGCATGATTAAACCCTAATTGAAAATGAAGCATAAGTAAACCCTCATTGCACATGAATTAGCAGGATTCAACACTTATTTCACATGATGTATCATGATACTATACTTTACTTAATGCATTAGAGCGCTATCAGGGCACACCCTTAATAAACATTTCATTTCATGCATAAGTGTGCCGCATAGATCATAAAATTTAGACTCATTCATCATAATTTCTTCCAAAATAAAGGGATGTGTAATACATACATGAATATTTATAATAAATAAGTAAATTTACATAATGGTGAATACCCTTGATACAGAAATGGGCATGGTATTCACTAAATAGTGACATTGTCTTCGAAAATCGTAGTGCAATTTTGGATGCATAACGGTGTGAAGTCACATATCATAAAAATGGTTGGTGAGAGAGAAAGGGGTGTCTCAACATATTTAATTGAAATTGAAAGTAATGGGTAATATACATACGTGTTCCAACAAACATAATGGAAATCAGATTCACAATACAAAGGAATTACATGGATGTAAATGAGGAGAGAGAAATCTCTCATGGAATTTTAGCATGGTAACGGGAGTACATGGGAGGAATTAATGAGAGATAATGGGGTATCCCATCATCCAAACAAATATATTGAAGTATGGAAGAGGTTATAAATCATACCCCAACATTTTTAGTTGAAAAAAATGGCATAACAACTTAAAGAAAATTGGAAAAAAATGAGAAAGGAAGAAATACCTTACTTGGAAGTGTGATCACAAAAGCATGGGGGAGGCATAAGAGAGGATTCTTGGGATCTTGGGGTACCTTGTGAGGATTATAGAGAGAGGATATCATGGGTTAGTTGAACTCCAAAGGTTTTGAGATAAGAGGAAGTGGGATCTTGGGTGAGTTTATATAGGAAAGGAGAAGGAAATAATTATTATTTAGGTTTGGGAAACCTCAAATTAAACTAGTCAAAACTACAAACCAACATATGGTTTTTCCCATGGGTTTTTAAAAAGGAGAGTGTAAAACTAAATTTTATAATGGAAAATTCCTAACTTCTTAAAATAATAGGGTTGATTATGTGGAGGTGAGTCACACTCTCAAGGAAAACAATTTAAAAAGACAAAATGTTTTATAAGTCATGAAGGTTTCACTAAAGCATTGTAAAATAACTAAAACAAAGCCAAAATCACATTATTTTAATGTTAAAACATATATTGGTAGAACCTGATATTTATTTTATTTTATTACATCACTATTCGGTCATTATGATGTCATAAAACAGATTATATATTTAAATTATATTTAATTTTTACCCAAAAAGTCGATTGTCTTAGAAAATTATGAAAAATTAACTATTGGATAATTTCAAAACTTGATTCCAAAAATAATATTTATTTTATCTAAATAATTTTCTATATATGTTAATTTTCTCTTTTAAAATAAAAACCATCATTTATTGAAAATTCATTGGTTTTGACAAAAACAACTTTCAAACATTAATAAAAATTACAATTTCATTCATAAAATTATATAATAATTTATAATTAATAAAATGTAATGTTTTAATTATGATAATATTTTATTAAAAAATTATTTATTTCAATAGTCTACTAATTCATAAATATAGATTGAATAGTTGAATATTAACTAAAAATAATTTCTTGTGCTTTATAAACATCTTAAAATGTAATAATAATAAAATGAATATGTATTATCTAGACCAGAATAATGTACATAACTGTAGTACTAGGTTATTATTACATGAACCCTTAAAATACCCACATAAGACCTTAGGGTAAGGTGTACGATGATGAAAGACTCTTGGGGTGACTTGGATATCATTGCACATGTGCTAATCTCTATCAACTTCCACTACTCTCATAGGTGGTTCCACTCAGGTTTAACATATTCAAGCTTGGCATGGGCTTGGTCGAGATAGAATCCCAATGATGCCACCTCCTTTCCGAGCTCCGAAAAATTTGCTTCATACGGGGAAAGTCAGCTGGATGAGGCCATTACTTCCTTTCTCTGAGTATATTAGATTTGTTAAAGACCTATATTTATCCTAATCATGGGATCACTGTTCAACTGCTATATTAGAAACAATCAGAATTCATAATTGTATATTAAATTCCTGAAACATAAAACCAATGAAGTTCATATTTTTTATAACTGTAATGAGTAATTTAATTAGATAAAGAGGAATATTAATTAATGAAATTTTGGGTCGTTACAATATTCCCCCCTTAAAAAATTTTATCCTCAAAATTTCCTTTTTCCACACTAAAAAGGATGTGGGTGACATTGAAATAATCACATCCTCTGATTCCCATGTCACTTATTCAAACATATGGTTTCACCACAACACCGTGACGAGGGACATTGTCTTATTTAGAAAAACATTTTCTTTACGATCTATGATCTTTACTGGTTTCTCCTCTTAAAAAATATTTCTTCTAGCTATACTACCTCTAAAGAAACTACATGTGAAGGGTCTGATATATACTTCCTTAATAGGGGTACATGAAATAAATTAGTTAATTTGGTCATGGTAGTTGGAAGAGATATTTGATAGGCCACAGCCCCAACATGATCTATAATCTAGAAAGGGTCCAATGTACCTATGACATAACTTCCCTTTCTTTTCAAACCCCATGTCCATATACCACTGAGATATTCTTAGAAATACCATGTCTCCAACTTTTTACTCAAAATATCATTGATGGTTATTTGCATAACTCTTCAACCAACTATGGGCTGCCTTGATATGTTGGTGAATGGTGTTCACCTTATCTAACATTTCACCGACCATTTCTAGTCCTATCACCTTATGCTCACTAACTTCAACCGTACATGCCAGTATTCTACCCCTCTTCCCATATAGGGCTTCATAAGGTTCCATTCAGATGCTCGAGTGGAAACTCTTATTGTAGAAGAATTCAACCAGTGGAAGATGTTGGTCCCACCCTCCTTTGAATTCCAAATAACATGATCTTAACATACACTCTTCTGTCAGAATAGTTTGCTCAAATTGGCCATCCATTTGAGGATGATTGGCCGTACTGATGTTCGGTTTAGTATTAAGAGCATGTGGAAGTCTCTCCCAAAACATAGAGGTGAATCTTGGACCTCGATCAGATACAATAGATAATGATACTACATGCAGCCTTAAAACATCCTTAATATATATCTGTTCTAGCTTAACCAATGATAAATCCTCCCAAATTACTGTGAATTGTGAAGACTTGGTACCAAGAAACCCAACAATCCGGATTGCATTGCTGCCTTTGGATGTCTTAAGAAGTATGGTGACAATGTCCATGGTGATTTTCTCCAATTTCTATGCTGGTATGGGCAATTGTTTCATCATCCCTTAGACTTCTGCCTCTCTACCTTCAATTGCTAACACACCAGGAACTTTGATGTATACTCATTGATCTCCTTATTCATATTATCCCACCAATAATTCTCTCTGAGATCTCAATACATCTCTGGGTTTCCTGGGTGAATAGAGAAATTCGAACTATGGGCATCATGCCAAAGTACATTCTTTAGATCCGGACTTCATAGAACACATATTCTTTTCCCAAATCTCACAATTCCTTCTTCATTAACAACGTACTCAAAGGATTTCCTATTTCTGATAGCATCCAATTTCTTCTAAATTTCCACATCGTCCTTTTGAGCATTTTTTAACTTTTCTAAAAGATATGTTTGAGCAATAATTTGTGTAATGATTGATGATGTTCCCTTCATTATGATTCCCTGGTCCATCTTCATCAAATGTATGATGATTGGATGATTCTAAATTCTCATCAATGATAGAATCAATGGGTCCTTTCTACTTAGAGAATTTTCCACCTTGTTTGCTTTCCCAGGGTGGTAATGGATTCAGCAGTCATAGACTTTGATAAGTTCTAACCATCTTTTATGGTCCATGCTCAACTCTTTCTATGTTAATATTTACATGAGGCTATTCTGGTCCGTATATATTTCAAACTTCTCCCAAAGAAATAACCCCCACATATTTCTAAAGTAATGATCACCAAAACCAACTCCCGATCATATGTTGGATAATTGTACTCATGAACATTGAATATCCTTGAAGGATAGGCAATGAAATTTTCATTTTGCATAAACACACAACCCATTCCCTTCTTCGAAGCATCATTGAGAACATCAAAAAGTTCTCCAATTGTGGGTAATGTGAGCAAGGCAACATAGATAAGCCTCCTTTTCAACTCCATGATGTTTTCTTTGTATTCGTCACTCCATGAAAACATTACTCCCTTCTGTGTTATCTTAGTAATACTGTTGAACAATCATGAGAAATTTCTCACAAATCATCGATAATATCTAGCTAACCCCATGAAACTACGAGTATTCCTTACCGATGTTCTCCTCATCCATACCTCTTATGCAGTTATATTGGTGGGATCCAATGATATCCCATTGCTTGTGATGATATGGCCAAAGAATGAGGCCTTTTTCAACCAGAACTCACACTAGCTGGACTTTACAAAGAGCTTCTTCTTTCAGAAGGTCTCCAGTATAGTTAATAGATTCTCCTAATGATCCTCCTTGGTTTTGTAGTATATTATAATATTATCTATAAATACTACGACAAATTTGTCGAGGTAATATCTAAAGACTCTATTCATCGTGTCCATGAATATTGTTAGAGAATTAATGAGTCAAAAAGGCATTACTATGAGTTCTTAGTGTCTGTATCTTGTAACTCATCCAGTGGCATAAAGGCCTTCATTTTTTATTGATTTTGGATAATCCACCTTTCAAGGGGTGAGGTGGAACCCTTACAAGTCTTGTAGGTGTATGTATTACATGGACCTTAGGTCTTAGTGGAATTCAATTCCCATAGGTTTCAAACATTATATACAACCAAGACTAACTACTTGGATAAACTCCTCCCCAGTATCTTCATTATGAATTCAGCTCTCCACATTCGCATGACTGTTCGACTAGGCTTTTCTGTGCATGCACAGGCTTTTCCCGATGGCAGGTTTCATGCCCTATCATTGTGGAATTTTTTTTATCTTCTTCAATGGTTAAAGATCATTACAACTCTTCTTTATGAAGATTATTCCTTGTAGGTTGTCTGGTTTTCATTTTAACTTAAGGTGGCCAGAAGGCCTTGAGATGGCCTGAAGGCCTTAATAAACTAAATTCATGGGTCGCCCGAAGGCCATAAAGGACTCAGGGACCAAATTGGTTGCCCAACGGCCCAAACGGGGGAATATTATCGGCTGTTACAGTTCCAAACTATTCCTGCTACAATTCCCGCAATAGTACCTGCTACAGTACTGCACATTTCCTTCTATAGTACATGCTACAGTTCCACCATAGTAAACCAAAAATTATCCTCTACTTGGAATTGATCCCGGGTCTCCTTTATGCACATAAGGAGTCCTCACAAACTAGGATAAGGATCATGTGCACCCATATCTTGTACGAAAAGTAGTCTTGGGGATATCTTCTTTCATCACCTGGTCTTGATAATATCAAGATCGAAAATCTTCCATGGATAAGAATTGTGCTCCACATAGGTGATCGAACAGGTCATCAATTCATTTGAGAGGATACTTTTTCTTAATCATGATTTTGTTAAGCCCACAATAATTGGTGTAAAGGTTCATTGACCAATCTTTCTTCTTGATAATGAGGACTGGTGCACCCCATGGTGAAGCAGTTGGGCATATAAACCCTTAATCCAGATTCTCCGGTAGTGGTTTCTTCAGCTCCTCATGTTATACAATAGCCTTTATATACATATTACTTTATATTGGAAATGCTCCAGGTATAAGATCAATTGTGAATTCAACAACTCTTCTAGGAAGAATACCAGAAAATTACCCAGGAAACACTTCAGTGAATTCCATCACAATAGGAATGTCTACAAAGATGATTTTTTTCTTAGACTAATTCATCTGAGAAGGATATGCGTACTCATAGTTCATTAATATACACTCTTGAGTTTGACAGAGATAAAGAATATTAATCTTCCTCTTTAAAGTTGTACAGAATTGGGGGTCAATTTTCCACATGGAGATTGATTTCCCATTTACAACAATTTATGTTGGCTCTATATAAGGAAATCCAATCCATTGTATGAATTGAATCAAATACACTAGAGGGAGTATTATGAGGTTCTCCATGAAGTTCAATCCACTAATTAAGATAGGTGGAGTTATATTCATGGGATGAAATGATTGCCCCATTTTTCCTACTCACCGACATATTTAATTCCATGATTGGTGGTGGTATTGGTATTATTATAATAAACATTCAAGAAATAAATAATTGTGTAGAACATAAATCAAAAAGTATGTTCTCTATTCATTAATGAATAATTAGCGTACATGTCTCCACATCGTTGTCAGTGTTCACTTGGGCAGTAGTGATTGCAAAAGATCACCCCTTCTACCTTGGAGGTTGATGTTTTCCTCTGAAAACCATTGGCTTAGGGAACAGATTTGCAAGATACCATGGTTCTCTATGGTTGACGCAATAAAAACACCTTGAGAGTTGAATAGATTGTTCCTCTCCTCTATCATATCCTTGGATTTTTCTGGTCAGAAGCAAGGCGCCCTTCTCTTCCACACCTAAATAATTTCCTCGTCTCCTTCAAGGAATTTTCGGGGAGCTTCTTTCCACACAATCATAAAGTGGGGTGCTAGATTTTCTAAGAACCATTGTATTTATCCATCAGATAACTATAATTGAAGTCTAACTTATGCTTCTTATCCCCATGATACCCCTGAGGTTTGTTTATCTTCATTTCAACCTTGGGGTAACAACAGACAATTTTTTCATAACTGTCATAGTCTCATATCACCAGGGATATCGGCATGCTCGGTTTCAGCATGAAAAATAAGAGTTCAACATTGCATTTAGGGGTAACGTCAAATCTAGAACCATATCATGCTATCCTTGTGATTTTTTCCTCATAGGCTTCGATAGAATCTTTTTATTTTTTCTTCAGGGAAAGGATGTCCCATTCCATCATAATCTAGAGTGTACATGGAAAATATTTATGAAGAAACATCTTCTGGAAATCCTTCCATTCCAACCCCTCCATCTCCTCCTCAGCCGTTGTATTTTTGATCAATTTATACCATTAATCGGCTTCACCCACCATTTGATATGCAGCTAGATGAACCATCTCTAGTTCAAAACATTGAAGGATATAGAATATCTTTTCACTGGAGTTGATCCATTGTTCGGTGATTGAGGGATCAGATGATCCATTAAAAGTAGGAGGGATTTGTCTCATGAAGCTCTCAATCTTGACTTATTCTTTCATAGGAGTGTAGAAGATTCCTCTTGACCCATGATTCTATTAAATTATTGAGTTAAATGAGGGAGTATCGTGACATAGATCGCGATTCCCGCTCCAATCATATTGGGTATCTCATTAGAACAGTCATCACATCGGTCTACACATCGGTTGTTAGCCAGAGTCCTCCTATTGCCGGCCAATGGATGGAATAAATGGAAATTTAGGGGTAACACATAAAGAGTAATACAATGACCAAACAAGTGACTTATAAATAACTATTATTTCATTATCTTTACATTCAATGGGTAACTATCTATCTTATCAATGATCTAATTTCTAACATATATTCATAGTTTTTTTATTCCCTTAACTATGGTTCATACTAAGCTTTTGAATTTACCTATGCATTTCCCACAAGAGTTTTGTAACCAAGAGTGAATCAAGGCTCGTTGTCGTGTATTCGGATACCCAGGTTCAAGCCCAAAACTCCTTTTTTGGTTTTTCACCCCTATGTATGTCTGGGACCGAGCTGCCTCTACCTGCTCGTATCCAGACGTGGATGTATTTGCTGGATAAACCATTTACTCTATGCTAACAAAAACATAGAAATGTTTTTATTATGCTTAGTTTTATCCATAAGGATTCACTGGGGTTTTATAATCCTAATCCCAAAAAAATAACTGAACCTATCCATTGATACCAACTATAACAACCCAGCTTTTATTTCACACATAAACATGAATTATTACATAAACTATTCACTTGATAAAACCTAAAAGATCAAGAGGTCTAGTGTCTTTGGGCTTAGTAACATTACATAACAACTTAAAATATGAAACACAACATCTTTATGAAAAATTACATTACATGACCACTATATTCCCACGTACTAATCATAACATGGGATAAGTTGAGGATATGAAAAATAAAATGGTGAGATATAAAGCCTAGTAGGGCAATAAACATGGAATAACATGAAGAATATAATACTTGTTATAAAATAGGCATATAAATGGATCACAAGAGAAACATGCACATAAATTCATTATAATGAATGATTATCATGACACGTAAATGTGGAAACAACACTTAACATGGAATTAGCAAGAGCCTAGGATCATTGCACATGGAGAATGAGTAAACCCTCATTGCACATGAAGAATATGTAAACCCTCGTTTCACTTGAATTTCCATGATCCAATTCTCATTTCAAAGGATGTATCATGATACTATACTTTACCCAATGCATTGGAGATCTATGAGGGCACACCCTTCTTAAACATATCATTTCATGCATAAGTGTGCCACATGGACCATACAACGTGGAATAAATTTTCATCATTTATTCCAAAATAATGGGATGAGAAATACATATATGAAGATTTAAAATCAATAAGTAAATGTTCATAAGGGTGAATACCATTAATAGAGAAATGGGTATGGTATTCACTACACATTGACCTTGGCATGGAAAATCATCGTGCAATTTCGGCTGCATAACAGTGTGAAATAAGAACTCATAAAAAATTAAGGATGTGGGAGAAAGTGGTGTCTCATCATATATAAATGAAATGGACCATAATGGAGTCATAAAAATACATTTACCATCAAATGTAATGGAATTTAGATGCATAATACAAAATAATTACTTGGATGTAAATGAGTAGAGAGAAATCCCTCACAGAATTTCGGTATGGTAACATGTGTACATAGAAGGAATTAATGAGAAAAAAAGGGGTCTCCCATCATCCAAACATAAAGAGGAATGTATAGAGAGGTGAAAAATTATACCCCAACATTTTTAATTGAACAAAAAGGGAAAAAAACTTATAACTATTTGGACAAATATGATAATGGAAGAAATCCCTTACATGGAAGTGTGATCCCAAAAGCATGGGAGAGGACTAAGAGGGGATTCATGGGAAAATGGGGAACCTTGGTATGATTATATGTATGGGAGGTTAGGGATTGGTCCATCTACAAAAGTTTTCAGTGAAGAGGATGTTGGAGCTTGGATTGGTTTATTTAGGAAAGGAGCAGGAATTCATTAATATTTTGGTTTGGGACACCTCACATTAAACAAATCAAAACCCCAAACCAGCCAATGGTTTCTGCGCATGGATTTCTCCATAGGGGATTGGGAAAAAATGTTTTATATGACCAATTGACTAAATTATTATAATAATAGGGTTTATAATGTTGAGGTGATTCACACTCTCAAGGAAAACCATTTTAAAAGACCAAATATTTTATAAGTATCGAAGGGTCCACTAATGCTTTTAAAATAAATAAAACAAACCCAAAGACACGTTATTTTAATTGTAAAACATTTATTGGGCTAAAATAATGTTTATATTATTTTATTACATCACTATTGGGTTATTATGTTGCCATAAAACACATTATATATTTAAATGGTATTTAATTTTTATCCAAATATTTCATTGTCTCAAAAAATTATGAAAAATTCACCGTTGAATAATTTTGACTTTTCAATTCCCAAAGTATTATTCATTTTATCTAAATAATTTTCTAAATATTCTAATTTTTACTTTAAAAAACCTATATTTATCGAAAATTCATGGGTTTTGATAAAAAAAATCTTTCATTCCTAAATAAAAATTTCAATAGCATTCAACCATTCATCCATGTATTCAGTAGGAAGTAGTGCATTTATTTATGACTTGATGAATATTCTAGGAGTGGAATTGGTTAGTGGAATTTGACCACTCATAGTGAGGTGTATGGGTCATGGTGTGTTGTAAGATGTGATTGATGGCCTCTACCTTGAGTTATAAGATAGTGGGTGGAAATGGGGATATATGACCATGTGATGTTTAAAAGTTTTATGTGTTGAGGATTATAAAATTTATTAACAATATTTTTCATGAATTAGATGGGAATTGATTATAGTGGTATATGGCAAAAGGTGAATTCCAAAATAATAAGAAAAAGTATGAATGGTAATGGTTGTGGTGTCCTAGTTATCTCTCAATGACCTGACATGCTTGTGTCCCTCACTGTTTGACAACATATCCTTGTAGGCAAATGTTGAATTTGAGAGTAAGTTATTTATGCAATTCATTTACTCAGGCATACACACAATTTTTATGGTGTATATTAGGGGTGCTAGGTGAGACCTCACTGATTCATATTTTGATTCCATTAACATGAAATATGTTCATGGGTAGAAAATATTATTTATTTAAGGTTAGATCATAGTAGGTTTGTTAGACCAAACATGACCATCTAATCATTTATCTATGATTGAGTGATGTATTTTGTTTCACAATAGAATTTTATGTGTTTTTTTATTTTGGTTTTACTTGTTCATGGGATCATATTAGTTGGACGTCAATGTGTGATTTTAATAAAAACATCATTTTTATATAACACTATTTTTTATGTTGTGTGATATAATATTTATGGATGTGTATTAAAATTTTTTATTTTATGTTTTTTATTACATTTATTTGAGGGAACAAACTCGAAATTTATAGATTTATCCCACACTACTTGTTAGTAACCTCTCATATAGGATGGGGTGCTCATGAGACCATGTGGAATCATGTATTAGATGGTGTTTCAATAGTGAGATTTCGAAGTTATGTTGTTAGAGTGATATAGGAGTACATGTAGTGTGGGGGGTCTTTTTTGTTACATGTTCTTCAAGTACTCACATGACAATATAAATCCTCAGAATCTTTTTCCTTTTTGTGTATTTATTTATACCTGATGCCTCAATCATGTTTTATTTATTATATAAATATTTTAATTTATTTATCCTTATCATGATACTATCAATTCTATACAATATATATATATTGGACGTTTTTATAAGTTAAGGCACCCAATTTTGTGTGATATTCCCACTCAATTCTATTGGCATTCCCCATTCATATTAAAGGCTTACATGGGTAGGAAGTAATAGTATGTCACCTTCCCAGGAGAGATCATGGTGGGTCAAGTCATAAATGAATATAATTATAGTGTTCTGACCTAGGGTGAGGATTTAAAGGATTTAGACTTATTAGGACCGGTTTAGGATCTTATTTAAATGATTTTAAGGTTGTATTCAGTTTATTTAGCAGACTAGGGATACCATTGTTTTGGATTAAAACAGTTTCAATTTATCTCTTTATTTCAACTATAATAGTTTCATAAATAATAAAAATTGAAAAATTAAATTTTTTAGATGTTTATGTTTATTTTAATTCATTTAATTATTTTAGAACCATTGTACAATTCATCATTTGGATACCCAAAATCTACTCACAAGTCTGACCTCATATGTTGGTCACAGATCTAGAGATTTTTCATGATGGGACCATATAACATAAACAGATGATCCTCTTTAGATGAAATTAACCATAGATCTAGATAATGTATAAATAAATATATTTATAACGTTTTTCCATGAAATATTACTTATTTTTCTAGTTTATAATTGCCTGGGTCCTTGGTGCATTGGAATACGAATAATCATGTTGAAAATAAGACATTTCGAAAGTAAATTGAATTTAACAATCACCAAACCTATAAAATGAAGTAGAGATATTGTGGGATGATATAGTATACATAATTGAACAACTTTAATGATGTAATAATTCCAAATTTATGTCACTCAATTGGTCTACTAGATTAAATATTTTAGGAAACGATATTGGATCCATAATTTCTCTCCACATTCCCTATAAAAAGTGTTTCTATTTTATTTCAATGGTATGTAACTCTATGTGAAAATTTTATACAATTTTATAAATTATTATATATTTTAATATTATTATAAAAATTTAATATATTTTACTCTTCTTCTTCCTCTCATTATCATATTATTTTCTTTTGTGGTTCCACTACGTTCCATTTTCCACCATGATCTCCAATACTCATGATCAAAACTAACTAACATGAGGAAGTACCCATGGGATAAATATAGTGACAAACTAAAGTATTTTTACTATCATTATTAATGTTTCCTATTTTATTAGATTTTGGACAAAGGGGTTTTAGTGGGGGAAATATCATTGTTTCCCTACATTCTAACTGAGGTTTATCTTTTGCTTCTATAGTATTCTTCCTCGATCGAGGAGGTGGATGTGAGGTATCTCAGTGATCATTGGGAACAATATATACTAAAAAATTATGAATTGTGTTTTTGCACATATGATAGTGTGTTTTCACTACGTAAATTTGAAACTAATAATAAGATAATGGTGATTCTCTTGAGGATATCTCCTTTATATATACCTTTATTCATTTTATATTCAATTGGGTTTCATTTCATCTGTGTGATTACTTTTGTAATTTAATTAATATTTCTAAAACATAAAATTCTATAAATTTATTTTAAATAATATATAAACTATGTAAATTGGACTTAGTGATTTCTTGACTGCAACATAACCTCAAGAGAATGACATAACTCTTTCCCAGTACAGTACATAGTTAAAATATTTTTCGGTCATGTACAAAAAAACAACATTAAATTGGATCTATTATTTTGGATCCATGTGGTCTTATATCACTTTTTTATTCACATTATTAAAATTATATTCCATTCATTGATTTAAATAAAGCACAAAAAATCATAAATCTGGGAACCTAAAAAAAATATCCATTGTTCATGATGTATTCAAATTGTAATTTTTATTCCTGGGAAAGATACTATATGATAAAACAATAATAATAAATTCAAAAATCATAGATTAAATAAAATTGATAATAAATAATGTACCATGTGATAAAATTTGAATGTCTAATTGAATATTTACATTAATGTTCAGATAAACTGGTACCTGAACCAAAATCAGTGTTGGAAGTTATGTCAGTAATAATATTTTCTATGAAAAAACCTAAGTGTATTAAGAAGAATATTGTAATGTAATTAATAAAATCATTCCACACTCAGCGATTCTCATGGAGGTCCCTGAAGAACACATGTAATATGATGCACTTATGAGAGATAATCATTTTTTTGAAAGAATACTAGAGTATCCTTGTTGAAGATGACGTATAACAAGATATTCACATCCTTGGTAATGAAAAATCGGTGCATATAGACCACACTCTTTATATGGACGATGATGAGGAATAATAACATTCTGATATTGATTTTGTAATGGTCCTTTTAAAATATATCAATTTCCAAGATGAAAGACCTTTAAATGAATATTTTATTATTGATTATTCAAATTTTAGTCTTTTTGAAGATAATTTGTTTTATGAATTATATTTTCTCATATTTCGGACACAAAATAAATGTATTAGGCCTTGGATGTTAGGGAATAAGTCATACAATTATTTTGTATAAAGAAGAAGAGCTGTTGAAGATTGTGGTCCTCAAAAATGACTTGTATTCTATATAGAGGAAATCATAAATGATAACAAGAATCACCCATATTTGCCTTTTCACCTTAAATTATCTATTTATTACTTTTTTAGGTCTGGAAATGTTCTTATCTTAATTTGGGTTCCCCACTCTTAGTGTTTACTCAAGGAAATAGGAAAACGTAACATGTGATGATCAATCTCAAAGAAATAAAAAACAACTTCTGATTGGTGATAATCCACTATAACTAACTGACTTAAGAACCAAGAATCCTCTTGGGGGTCTAAACAAATAATTATCCATATTCCTTCCCCATTACCTTTATTTTTAATTTATCATTATTATATTATGCTTTTTTATTACTTATTGTTTTAATGTTGTTGTGGCTAGGATATTAAAACAATTATTTTAATAAAAAATAAATGAGGTTGTGTCTTTCTTTTTCCGTATATTATTTACTTCATAATTAGAATTATATATGTAACTAATTATTAATCTAACTATATAAGAAAATAGGGTAGTAAATTGAATAAGTTTGATTGAAATATGTTAATAAGTTTTTTAATAATATTTTCGGTGCATGTACTATACTTTAATGTCTTTTATTATATCATTAATGTCTTCCTTTTTATTTTTATTGTGTTTTTAGGTATCTTGATCTGAATAGATTAATTTTTAAATCAAAAGTATCATTGAATTTTTGGAAAATTTCCTGATTTTAGTGTTTTATAATATAAATGACATCCGAATGGATTTGGTTTCTTTATTTCTAATTTTTTTCATTTGATGATGTTTGATTGATTTTGAAACTCATTTTAACTAAAAATGTCCAAGTTAAAAATCATTTCCAGCCCAATAGGTCTCTAAACATATTTTCCATCTTCATTATAATTAAAATTATATTTAGATTCTTGAAACATTTTCTTTGATCCAAGACATTTTATTTTTCTATTTTCTAAATAATTTAGTGTTCATAAAATTTTTCAAGTATGATTGAGGCACCATATTGACATCCCTTTTGAAATGAAGTCAAATTTTGGATGACCTTTTCATCTTACCATTGTTAAGTCCTTAGTTATATGAAATACCATGTTAGGAAGCAACATTAAAATCCATTTATCCATTTACAACTATCTCTAGAAGTTAAATGAATTATTATAATTGAACTGAAGAATGGGGGAGGGAGAAGACGAGCAATATTTTTCTTTCACGAAGAACCTATTTGAGAAGAAATTAATAGTAAGTGATTCCATATTTATTGCTAATTTTGTGGAATAAATTTCATTATTAAAATATTTATTGGAGGATAAAATATAATTAAAAATATGATACATGTTTAAAAAAATATATGAATATAAAATATACCTCTCTTTTCATCAAAAACATTATTCTAAAGAGAATTCCGGATCATAATTCTTGCTGAAAAATGCTAGGAATTGAGGAAAAGAGGTAATAAATTTATCATTGATGATTAAATTCCATGTATTAACTTCACATAAAAATAAATAGGTTTTAGGTGATTCATTTTTTATTGGATTAAGGACCACACCATTAATGAGAAATTATATTTTTATGCAATTACATCACTATATCACCTAACACTCCTCATTGTACCTTAGATGTTTTAACATTTTTAACCAGTGAAACCCCATACTTTGAAAAAACCCCATAAAAATACCTTATTATTGAAACATATTGTACTCTTATAAGTGGACATATTAAGATTTTAACAATATTATATAGATCAAACATGTTCTTGAGAATGAGAAAAACACTAATAAAATCCATGAGTATAGAGTGAAAAAATTTTCAGGGGAGGTAGTTACAACATAAATATGATTATTAAAATATGATTGACTGGATTTTTAATATTTTTTAGGCTTTAGGAAATTTTTATCCAAGTGGGATTCATGATCCATTTATATATATGATAATTGAGGAGTATTTTCATCTATACATTAGGAATTTGGTTTTCACCATTGTATAAGATGATTTCATAGGTGTGAATTTTTTATATATGGGGGAAATGAAAAAGGAATTATTTTCAATTATTTTGAATTGAATTTATATTTTTTTAATAACATAAAAATGATATTTTAATTCTAATTTTAACATTTAATGGATTAAAAATAATTTTAAGCTTCATTGATATAATGGTTTAATTATGAATTCTAACAGTATTAATTTATATATGTAGTTCATCCATATATTTTTCTATAATAATCTAAATTGAAAACAATTTCTCTTTTATGTTTCTATGTTTTTTGAGAAACATATTATTTTTCTCAAACCAATGCATTATACATCATTTCGAGGCCCAAAATCTTCTCACAATTTGATCTAATAATCTATTCATAGATCTGGTGATTTTTTATACTAATAACATATAATTTAAATGGAACATCCAATTGAGATCAAATTAGAAAAAAGATATATATATGGAATAAATTAACATATTTAATAACTGAGACCATGTGATTTTAATTTTTTTAAGGTTATAATAGCATGAGATATTGGTGTATTAGAATTTTAATATTCATCCTTGGTAGAATAAATTTTAAGATTAAATTGGAAAACAAATATCCAAACTAGGCCAATGAAGTTGAAATTTTTTGGGTCAACATTATAAATATAATGGAACAAAATTATGTAAGGAAAAAATCCTAAATTTTATCATTAAATGGGTCTACCATGATTAAAAATCCAAAAAACTATTCTAGATCCAATTTTTATCCCATATACCCCAATAAAAAAGTGTTTCTTCTTCATTTCAAATGGATGGAATTGTAGGTGTCCATTTTCAGTATTTTTTTAGTTTATTTTATTTCATTACTGTATTATGATTTTTTTAATGTATTTTTATCTTCTCACACCTCTCATTAATATTTTTTTTCTCTTGTGTGTTTCCACCTAATTTTTTTCACCAATATGATCTCCAATACTCATGACCATGAGTAAATAATAGGAGGAAGTTATGATTGGATAAATCCAGTGATGAACCAAAATCTATTTAATATAATTATAAATATTTCTTATTTTCTTTATATTCAGGGTTAATGTGGATCATAGTGTCAACCCTCATTTTGGTCTCCAATACCCCCTGAGGATTAAGTTTCACTTTTCTTATATTCTCCTTCGACCTAGGATGTGGATGTCTGGTCTCTCATCGGTCATTGTGTGCATTGAATACTCAAAAAAAAAAGTTGTCAAAAGATTTTCACACCAAAAATAGTGTTTGTTCATTATGTAAATTTGAAACTAAAAATAAGATGATGAAGGTCCAATCTAGGTTATTCTATCAAGAATGTACATATTATTTATAACATCTATATTCTTTTAATTAATTGGGTTTTCATTGAAGCTACATGATTAATTTTAGTATTTCATTATCAATTCTAAAATGTACAATTTAATTTAGTTTTATATAGTTCAAAAATTGAAAATAATAAAAAGTGAATTAGAAGTACTAATTTCTTCACTGCATCATCTCCTCAAGAGAACAACCACTACTAGCCACAAGGCTAAACAAAATTAATATATTTTGGGAGTATACATCAAATCATTACATAAAATTCTCTAATATGGAAAGTCTGTGATCAATAGTCTGGGTGAAAGTTTTATCTATGGATTTTTAATCCTCATCGAGGTGGGGTGACCAAGATCAATTGCTCACTAAGGGTTTCACACCATATGAAGGGTTCCCTGAAAACAATTCTCAATGGAAATATTATAACCCATTGGCATTGGAAGATACTCCACGAGGAATATTTATTAAGATATATTTTTTCCTGATAACTATTATTGGTTAGTTTCTATTAGTCATGGAGTTAGGAAATACAATTATATGGGATTTTGTGTTCTACGGTCTAATGTTGTTAGGTGTTATTTTTTTTATCTCAGGGTATGATTTATATTCATTATAAATATATCACAGAGTATTTGACACTGACATAATATAATAATATTCTACCATATGTTTGTGTGTTAGAGGTTCTAGTGGAACATCTAGTTAGACTATTATCAGTTAGAGATTTTATAATGATGTAAAAATTATTTCCCCAACCACATCTAGTGATGTGAGTCTTCCATGGTTATTGGAATATGTGTTTTTAAGGAATTCACTATAGCATTATTAAAGCAGAGTGGTAAAAAATTATCAAGTCAAGTTAAAAATTTTATTGGGATGTGATTTTATTAGTGACTCAGTTGTTGTGGATGTTTTTTCTTTAGTACTAAAAAAATTCCTCTTCAGTGTGGAAAGCATGGAAAACATATGGATTGTGAAGATATGATACTTAACAGTTATTGTTATTATATTGGTGTGATGTAAGTGTGGATGATAATTCTATTCTACGTGTATTGATAATTGTGATTATAAATTCTAAGGGTGAACTATGGATTATTATTCTAAAATGGTTGATAGATGCATCATCTTTCATTACTAAGATGATATTATAATGTTTTTGAGTGGATTGATGATAACTACAATGGTGTTTTTGGACATATGGACTAAAACCCTCTAGAAATTGGTTCATAGAAAATCTCATGAGTATTCCATGTGATTTTACCTTGAATTTACAAGATATTTTTTGATGTTAAGTAATCCCTCATACTATGAAACTTTTATTCATAGGATAAGGTTTCTCATGATGACATTAAGGTCCTAAAATTTATTAAACACCATGTAGAACAACATAGGAGTGGTGAATGATTATTCTAGTAGAGGTCAATATGTATATATGATAGATAATATTATATTACACACATTTTATGGATTATTATATTGATCATGTATAATTATAAAAACCTCACCACTGATCAATTATGGGTTCCCTGACACCATTTAATTGTTTATGTGAATCCTATAGTGAGTACATTGGCCCTATGGTATATTGTAACCGAACCTTATGTGGTGATAGAACTAAAGGATTCATAAAATATTGGGATACAACCCACTGCTTTCAATAGTGGAAATTGTATTATCTTGGTTTTCAAAGTGAATATAAAAAGGAACATCATTTTAGGGGACAACCATAGTAAATAAAATTCTTCAGTGTGTTATGTATTTTATATCATTTTGGGTGTACCCATTTTATATTTACACTCATTATGAATCTAGGTAAGAGGATATCTCAAGAGGTTTTTTTTAAATACATGTTCATGTGTCATATTGTGTTATGGAGCAGATAGAGTAGGTTTATTAGAATGGCCAGGATTATCCAATTCTGACTCTGGTGGATTTTCTCACCTAATGAGTTGTGGTGTGATATTGAGTATTTGACATAGGTTGGCTTTGTTCCTATAGTTATCTATTGTAATATTTATGAGAGGGAGATTCCATTAAAACTGTACAATAATTTATTTATTTTTGGATTCCAGTGTATATTAAAATGATCATGGAGTAATGATTGAAATATTATTGTTAGAGAAGAAGACATTTGTCATATTTGATTCGTGAGATAACCCAATTTGAATCATTTAATTATTATAAGGATAGGTCCTTGAAGAAAATGTGGAACTGAAGGGGATTTTTTATTATAACCCTTCAATTGGTAGTGTAAAATTTTATGAATTTTATGGAGATATGAGTTGCATGGATGTATTTTACCCAAACAATGATACTCTAGAACACTCCTTAAAAGATGGTATTACAATTATAAAATCAGTGATATCCTTTTTGATAAATTCTTTTTGGGATGGTAATTAATGGATCATTTTTTACTTTCATTCCATGTGGGGGGATAACCGTCAAATGTTAATTTTTTTTCATGCATGGTAGGGATCACTCATATTGAATGTCCATCATCACGTAGTTTGTCTTTTTTTTGGATAGATCACATATCTTTTTTAATGGGATACGTTGTTCCCTTCCTGTAAATTATGTATAGAGTTTTTTTTCATCTCAAAACACAAAAAAGATATATAATTTAATGAAATTAAAGTTTTTTATGCATACGGATGATTCACAATCTAACCTTTTCATTATCTCTAGTTGTTTTTCATTTTGATGATGAAAGGTTTCTAGGATGGAGAGGACATCATTACATAGATTTTTTTTAGAAAAATCCATATATCAATTATTTTTATGTATATGAACTATTATTGTGTTAAAAGATAAATTTAACATAAAATATGTCCATGAAAAAGTTATATGATGATTTCATTAATTTTGGTGTGTGATTTTAACCCTATATCTAATCCCACATAAAATTTTGAGTTTGGTTGTTTCTTGAATAAAATATTTAGCATAAAAAATTTTTCTTATCCCAAGTGAATCATTTTGGGTTGGGATATATATATATATATATATATATATAGAATGGGAAATCACCTTTAGAGACTATAACCAGTGTTGTGTCTGATATAATTTTTTACCATGTTTATGGTATAACATTGTATAACATTATAAACCTCCAGAGTTTTTTCTCATTTTGAATAAATAATTATTTTTTTATTTAAAAAACCTGTTGATTATTTTTTTAAAGTGGTGGAACCCTGGGATAATCTACTAATTTTTTTTAAAAAAATTATTCTTTTGGATTATCGCTATTTTTCATTGGAAACCATATAGATATGTAGATAATATTTGTGAAATTCATATAGGATGTGAGGCTAGAGTAATGAAATAATTGAATATAGAATCAAGTGATAATGGTGAATATAATAATGGAATCAATGGGACATGGATGTGCATGTGATTCACTATGACATAATTCAATAATTACATTTTATTCATTATCATTTTTATTCCATTAAAATCATATATAAATCCCTTGATGTGGTGAAAAATGGAATTTAGTATAAATTTAAAAAAAGAAAATAAAATATTTAATTATTGAATTTATTAAATTTCAAATGAATATAAATATTATTAATTTATTTATTTAAGAAAAAATTCATGATTATATTACTTATTTTATTAAAAATTTGTTGATATAGTTATTTCATCACTTCTATTTCATAAAAAAAACTAACTTTCTTCTATGTTTATTAAAACAAACATTTGTAATATTTCCCCTCATTCCTTTAACCCTCAGCCATTAATTATTATATACTCATTAATATACCACATCCTGATTTCATATTCGGTGTATCATATTCATACTATCCACAATCTAGATGCATTTTCTTTGAATTTAGTTGTTATTTTTCATGTTAATTTTTTACAATACCTATGGTGATTGAATAGAAAGGTGGTCAAAGCATCAATTCCTATATTGACATATCGAGGGAAAACATTAATAATCCATTTTTATATTTTTGAGATAATATATTAAGAAAAAATATATTTATAAAATAAAAATACATTGATATGAGGAGGGTATGTATAGAGAAAGGGAGGTGTTCATGAAAGATTCATGTAATTTATATATCACAAAATGCATTACAATTTATACTAATATTACTATTATTAATGTCATTGCTATTATTGAAAATATAATTATTTGATTATAACCTTTTATTGAGATGATTTAAGGATCACTACACTGACATTGTTATTGAAAATTCAAGACCAATATTGGGTAGCTAAATCTTACTCATTCCCTAGGCGTTGGGTCTCACCATGACATGTATTCCTTGATTGATATGAAGAAATGGGTTTTTTTACCAAGAGTACGTTCTGGGTGTAAAAATATCATATCCTGGGTATTTTTATAGTGATCCCAAAATATTTTTGAGTTGTCTATAAAATTCCATTAGAGAGGTGATATTTTCATATTTCATATTTATCAACATATGGTTGAAAAAGTGGCTCATGTGTGATCTTTAGAGTGAATCTGTGGTCCGTACCCCATTCAAATGAGTCTTCATCTAAGGAATCTTGGGGTACCCAATCCCTTTATATAGATATATTTGGCACTCCATATACACACATCTAAATCATGGGTCCATTATATGTGGAGAAGGAACACCCCCACACCCCATCCATAAGTACATGAATGTCATGGGTCCTGCATTGTGGTTGGTACCCCCTATCTACCATCAAACCATTCATGAGGAATGGGTACCCCAATATAGTTATAGGAAGGTTATAGGGACTGAAATACACAGGTAATTTAATTAATTTTTTAGAAATTGTATTAATTAAATAGAGGGTCTATATACCCCTTGACTGATGTTCATGCTTTAGAAATCAGTCGTATCCCTTTAATTGATTCTAAAAAAATTATATTTTTTTAAGTATGTGTAGTATTTAAATATATAGGTCATGTGATTTATCAAAACCCAGTGGTTATCCTTCTTTATATTGTTCATAAATATTGATAAACTTTAGGTTTTATGTTTAATTCAGTATTCATTTCATTGTAGTTTTCTCATGTGGTGTGATTTTTCCGGGTTTAAGATAAGAGAAATGAGACTTCTTGGGGTACATCATATATCTAATGATAGATAATATTTGTATTTTTCTATGTTGAAATCATCTGATAAAATTTTATTACCTGGGAGATGATTTAAATTGGTGTGGTTGTATTTCCTCATCATCCTCCACATAGACCCACCTATAAAAAGAGTTGATTTTATTTTTTTCCTTTTTATTCTATTATGTTTTTAGTGAGAATTTAATGTGTATGTTTATGGGATCTAGAACATATTTCATCTTCCACCACTTTTTGTGTCTTTATAAGTGATACCCAAGATCGTATGCATTCTAGGTATGAATGGAGTTAGTGTGGATTGTTTTGAGTTGACATGTGGGGATGGCTAGTGATGCATATAGGATCATGGTGATTTGTGATGTATTTTGTTATCATTTTCGGCGAAGATTGATCCTAGAGTTCAGTAAACATGGAAGAGCATCTTAGTGACTTTTACATTAATAAATCATAAAATATTGTATTTACCCAACGTCTTTTTCCATTATTATGATATATTTATACATGATTTCTAAGTATTGTGTAATATATAATTAAGTTGTTTATATGTCATCATTTTGGTGGTGTTTCATTTTATTTTTTGATTTATATATATAAATATATTTTAAGGGTTTTTTAGAATAAGGCCTCCCATATTGTGAGATCTACTTACTCTGTGAAATTCACTAGCCCATGGCCTATTAGATGCCGGCTTAGGGTGGTACTCTCAGCTTGTTTCCAGCATTGACAAGGCACCAATGGGTAAATTCATTTCATTAATTTTTTCTTATTTCTAAAATTTTTAATCATAAATATTTTCAAAGAAGTAAACATTAAAATAAAAAATATTACCCCAAGAACTCAAAATATTAAGAATATATTATTGAAAAAACTTCTACAATTTTGATTGAATCCTGGAAAAAAATTTAGTACCTTACAACCAAAAATTTCAAAGATCATTAATATTATCTATTAAAATATTCAAAATTTATTCATATATTATTTTATTTAATTTACATATGTGGTTTAGAATGAGTATCATGGAAAATCCATGGATAAAGAATCATTCTAAATTGTAAAATTGAAATTCCATTATTTTTTACAAAAAACGACGACCTAAGAAGTATGTTGGATAATCAACCCCCATTGTTATTTTTGATATTTTTAAAAAAGTAAATTGATATTTTAATTTATTAATAAATGAATGAAGATAGTTAAATAAAAAGGGAATATAAAATCCACAAATATATATCATAATCCACCTCAAATTATAAGATGTATCCCTTAATTTGGTTATCATTTCAAATATAAATGAAATAAAGATTAATAATTTTATGACCTATATTATTACGGTAATATTTCCATTAATAAATCTCATGTGGTGGAAAACATGTCTTACATACATTGCCATTCCAAAATGAATAATTCCTTATTTAATTAGGGTATAACGTTTCAATATTAAATGAAATTAATAAAAATATGTAAAAAATGATCAATAAAATATAATTACAGTAATATTATATCACATTATATATAAAAATATTATGAGATTTATGTATTCATAATCAAAGAATCCTATGGAGATCATATTTCCATGCATAATTATGAAATGATTAGAAAATATGAGAAATAATGTAGATATATTGAGGATGGGTATATGTTGATTCATTTTATATAAGTATATAATGTTATATATGGAAATTGAAATGGTAAAATTAAAATTATGTTATTGTTCGACCTATGGTCATTAGATATATGGACATCGGTAATACATGTATCCAATTCATATATTATCTTCTTACCATTATGTATAAGTTAATAATATATAAAAAATTATATATTTGATGTGCAATTAACATATTATTAATATTTCATGAATAAAATTAATTGAAAATAATATTTTTAATATTTTCATTTATTATAATATATATATATATATATATAATAATTTTAAACGTATAAATAAACTTTTCATCTTGAAATAGTATTTTATTTAAAAAATATGTTTCTTATATGAAAAATAAATTAATATTCATGGAATAAAATATAATTAATTATGAAATAAGGGTAATTCAATTTAATATTAAATGTAAATATTTTTTAGAAAATATATATTATATAGTTTGTATTTTTTTGAAAAAAAAAATCAATTTTATAAATTAATATTAATAAAATGGACTTGATATTTGTAATAATAATTTAAAAAACTAAATAACTAGTGAATTTTTATTTTTATTCATAAAAATTATAGTTTACTGAATAGATAAGCAACTCACCACTATAATGATTAAAATGTTTTAAAAAGGATAAAATAAATTTTTAACTATAAAATATTTTAAAACTCAATCTATATAGAAACTAAACTATTTTATACATAAATATTACATCTTTTTAGATTAATATTAAAAAAATAACATTATAATCCATGCCAGAACTGTAAAGGTTTATTGATATGAGGTACTGAATACATAGTATTCATATTTCAAAAAATTTCTTCAACATATCCCAAAAAAACATTCAACGTATCATTATTCTAAAAAAATTCATTATTAATACCTTTCTTCTTAACCAGGGGAATGGAAACAAAATACATGGTTAACTCATATGGTATGGGAAAAAATTAAGGATAACCATAGATTATAATATTATATAATAAGTGAATCATATGTTTATGATATCAAGAACATTAACTTACAAATATCATAAGCTATATTTAATTTATTGTAAATATGATACAAGATATAAAACATTATCATTTCAAAATAAATTAATCATAAGAGTGAGAAATCATCATAAATCAATCATGAACCATAGGTTCGTGTCATAAAATTGTAGCACCATATTTGGTATAAATACAATTTAATATGACATTGTTAATACTCTACTCAATGGAAATTACCATATATTAAAATTCATTTAAAAGATAACTGAAATATTTCCTATGGAAAACACTCTTCTAAAGTTGATATCACTTATTTGAAATTGAAAAATTATAAAATTTCAAAAAAAAATATTTTCTTTGAAAAAATACACTAAAACATTTATTGGAAGATTTAACTAACTTAGGACTCACAATAGAAGGAAATTACATTTATTCTGTATTAGTTAAAGGAAAATATTCATTTCACACTTTTGTAAAAAGATAAAAATTAACTCATTTTGAAAAAGAAAAGAAAATTATAATTTATATTTTCATAAAAAGAAATTAATTCGTAAAAATGACTTTTAAAAATCATTTTAGGATATTAAAAAAATTATTTTGAACATTTTTATAAAATATGCAGGTGGAATAAAAAGGATTTTTGATAAATTTGAAAAGTGAAGAGGGTTTTCCTTAAAAAAGTTCTTTAAATATATTCATTGCATATATTTAGGAATATGAAAGGAAAAATGTATTATTCAGAATTATGTATAGGAGATATAATACTAAAGGTATTTATTAGATAAGAATTGTATAAATTTTTATATATAAATTCATGCATAAAGATTAATATCTAAAATATCATTGATACATAAATCCATTTTCACGTTGGTAAAATTTGAATGAAAACCTCATGGATGATAGAAACATATCTGAATATCAGTACCCCCATAATTATTATTTAGAATAACTATAAAATAAATTAATTCATTTTATATAAACTATATAAAATGAATAAGCTCTTAATGTGGAATGTGTCCCACATAAATAAATGTGAGACAAAATTCTCATTTCTTGAGTTTGACCATTACACATACACATTAAAAACTGATGTATAATATATATATATTTAATATAAATTTTTTATAGAAATACACACATATCTATCATACCATATATTCTTAACTTATGAATTATTATCAACGGTTTATTGACAATTTGTTATTAAAATAATGGTTCTATGTGATAACTAATTTTTTATGCATGATTAGATTAGGTAATCCAAGTAAATATAAATTTATCATGTTTAAATCAGCTATATAATATTAATAATGATATCAATATAATATATAAACACAACATATATGAAAATATAATATTCATTAAAGGAATAAACAAAAATCAAAATTATATTATTCATAGTGTTGGTAGGCCATATGTACACATGAACAGAGTTTCTTTTTGTCAATGGATTTAATGGAAGGAAAGTAAATTATAATTCAAATTTATAAATTCATTATTATTTAATAAATAAAATATATATCCATTATATATTTATTTATTACTATCCATGTAATGAGGAGATTAAAAATAAATCATATCGCTTTGTGGAGGTGGTAGTCAACATGTACGAATGTGCGATATCATAGTTTTACTTTTTTTAAGGGAATAAGGTAGACATGAAATTATAATTATATGGGAATAATAATTAAATAAAATATCAGATATATATATTAATCCCACCATAATAAGTATCCACAAAATATGGTGATGAATAATTAATTATATCGCTACGTGGATATGGTAAGTCATATATACAGATGGGTGATACATTAACTTATCATTTAATGCGAAAGAGGGTGGATAAGGGTGGTTTCATAGCTGTAATAATATTTTATTATAATTTTTTTATAGAATATTTTATTTAATTAGAAAACACCATTTATTTGTGGTGGTAATATAGGAATTATAAAGAAAGTTATTAGTTAAGAAGATTACCTCTTCTATGAATGAAATCCTTTTGATCTCTTCTTAAGGACCCTAGGGTAAATATTTTGGGAATAAAAAACCTATAGAATATTTAGAAGTATTTTTATATTTTAATTTATCTATTTTTCATTGAGATAGTTGGCTCAATGTGCTGTAATAATGATAAAGGATAGGATTCCTTTTTTAGGTGAGGGGAGCAGCGCTCATAGAATTTACAAAAAGATTAAAATCTAATAAAATAATTTTCTATAATTATTATTGAGGGAATATAGATATTCAAATATAATTTTTTATTAGGTTGAAATACAATCTGAAAATAAAATTTTTACAAGTTTATGTAGTGTTTTAGTCCTTATTGGTTGATTTAGCCCCTCTATTGAGCTATTTGAACCTTAACTGCTGTAACAATGGTATCACACATAAAATGATAAAATTTGACTTATAAGGTCAAAATTAGAACATAATTGGACTATATATTACCTTTGAAACTATATAATCCACCGATTACTATTTCATTATATTTAGGATTTTCAAATAATTTTTTAAAATATTATTTTCATAAAATATTATTTATGTAAATGTTTACACTATTCATATAGTTAGACATTAAAGGCTAAAAGAAAAATATGGAATTTAAAAATAGAAATTTAATGCATATAAATTATGTAATATTTATATTAAAATTCATTTATAAAAATAATCTATCCATATTTAATAATTTAATAATTTTTATTAATACTTATTTTATATTTCTATAAATCTAATACACAACTTATCCGCATTGCATAAAAAATTTGGGTAATTATTTAATCCATAAAAATTAAAAACAATTTTTTTGATAAATAAAAATATTTTATCATTAAAATATATTTTTTAAAACAAATATAACATATTTTTATCCTTGTGATGAAATATTAGACATATTAAAGTCAAGAGTGTGAAATTTTTTACTATCTTGTACTTAAATTTATATAATGGTTACAATCATTTAAATATAAAACAAAATTATAATAGAATATATAAATGTATGTTAATAGATTATATATACTCATAAAATATGGTAATTTCATATTTTATATAAATTCGGAAGCCTACTCCAAAATTATTAACCATATTTTACTCTTTATAAACTTAAATAATTGAACAAAAAATTATTTTGGTTACCATTTATAGTCCAAAAATATAATGGGAAATTTTAAAAATATAAATATCTTAATTAAAATTATATAATCCTTTTTCTCAATAGAATTCACATAGATGGTGTAAATTAATTTAATATAAAATCACATAACACCATAAAAAACTGTTTTTTGAAAAAAAAACGCCTTTTAAGTAGAAAAGTATTTTTAGACCAAATTCCACCGTAAAATTTATCACATTTAACATAATTGGATAATTAATATTATAAGACAAAAAATTTTACTTCGAACCTATTTTATGTGAAAATAAAACTTTTATATGGTGGAAACAAAGATAGTTTTCAGTAAATAATAGTACTTTGAATTATTCATTATAAAATACATTATTTCTCAAAATTCTTTAAAATTCACTCTAAGATAATTTTGGTACACTAATTTACATAATTAATTTATATCTATAAATAAATTTTTTCAATATAGTTTAAAAGTAAATATAATATTTTTAATGAAATGAAATAAAGATCATGTTTGAATATAACATTTTTTCATGCATAATATCACCATATATTAAACTAAATTCTTGTTTCCTAATTTCTAATCAAACAAATTGTGTTGTGTATGAAATTTTAATATAATTAATAATGTAGTTATTATTATTCATTTCCATGAATTCAACAACTATATTTTTACACGAATATTTATTTAACAATATTTTGTGTTTCTTTTAAACTATGTGTTGCATTTCATATACAATATCAAAATAAATTACTTTTTTTAAAATAATAGTGAGTTAACCTATCACCATTTAATAATTTTTTTCCTCAATTTATATTTTTTATCAGTATTCCAGAGCTTGAAATTTGAAAATTCGTTTGTTTATAACTCACATTTTAAAAAGGGATAATAAAACATACTCCTAAAAAAGAACGAATAAGAATTATGAAGGTACATTAAAATAATAAAGAATAGGATAAAATTAGTGGGATGCGAAAATTTGTTCATGGAAGATAAAAATAATTACTATAGTATAATAGAGAGAGATATCAAAATATATTAAAAAGAAATGTTAATGATCATAAAACCATAAATCATTAATGGGTGGAAGGCCATCAATTCAACATTAATGAATCTAAAAGTAAACAATTTTTTTATGAATATACTTTTTCAAAAGATTCGGTATTATTTTACTATAAATATTTTAATACCTCAATATTTTATAATACATTTCTCTTTAAAAATTTATATTTCTTTAATAGCATGTGTTACATGAAACACCATGTTTAAACAAACAATGATATTCTATTAAAATATGATTATATGACCGTAATGAACAATTAATTGGAGTGGATTGTATTAATATTAATAAATAAATTATTATAAACATCCAGTTACATATGTATAAATGAATACATTGTTTATAAATTAATTATAAATAAAAATCATCAATATTTAAATATAAGAGATATATTTTTATGAAAAACTATATTATGCATTGATTGTATTTTCATATTAATAAATTAACATTTTCTATTCTTGTAAAAAAATTTAAATACATGTACATATCATATATTCAATAAAAATTTATAATTATAAATTAATATTTTTATTACAATGAGATAAGAATAAACAATTTTTTGTTCTTAAAAATGTATTTTTATATAAAACTAGTTTTCATTTTGTTTTCCTTTTTTTATATTTTTCTACAACTTATATAAATCTAATTTAATAAGATGGACTCTATATTTAAGAGTGTGAGATCTAAAATTTGAAAATAGAACCATATTATTTTTGGATTATAAAAATAGTAACCATGGTAAACATTATCACCCTAAAAATGGGTAAATTGATTTAATCTATGTTAACAGTATTTGATATGGCTATAGTTTTTCATCCTAATTATTATTGTATAAATTTAATGTTACCATTATCACCTCATTAATGAATGTAATCTATTGAGTATACTATTTTATATGAAAAATAACTATAAAATATTAAATGCAATGAAAAATACAAAATTTTACTATATTACCGTCAAATATATATTATGTGTTCATATAGGAAAAAATAAGAAGTTGAATACAATGGTAATTTTTTGAATAATTAAATAAAATTAATTATTTTAATTTTTTATAGTTTTTTTTGGGTTTAAATAATTACCTCAAATCATATCGCAACACTAATACAGTATTTATTCAAATTAATAAAAAATAAAATAAATAATTTGAAAAATATTAAAATTAATATATATTGAGTGAGTTATTTTTTTTCATGAATTAAATAGATAAATATGTCATATATGTTTTTTAAAGGATTGTATTTTAAATAAAACTTTTTTATTTATGACTTTTCTGTAAAATTAAATAAGTATTGTCATGATTTATATTAATGATAATTTATCATGATAATATTTTATTTTATTTTTTATGAATCCAAATAATATTTTTAAATAGGAAAATATGGATAATAAATATTATAAAATTTCATCCATTTTCCATTAATGATCTATTATTCACCATATATGTATAGTTATAAAACATTATAATTGAAAAAGATTATGGCCTATTTAATGTTAAAAAGTGTCAACTAAGGGGTTAAACTAGAAGATAACTTTTAAAACACCACATAAACCTATAATTTTTTTCCACAATATTTAAATCTAGCAAAATAATATTTTTATATAAAAGGAATTTTGGTGTTATTTTTAATGGATAATGAATTTATTATATTTTAATTATTTAATAAATCCAATGTGTTCCCCTCCACTCTATTATTAAAGGAAACCCTACCTTTCTCTTCATGACACCAATTTGAGCTCTATATAATGTCCATAACCTATCAAATTATCTCCTCAAAAACCATATTCACATATTATATGGTCTCCTATTCCCAAAATAACAACCATAGGATCCTTAAGGGAAGATACATTGGAGTTGTTATAAAGAATATGTAATCGTCTTAGTGACTCAAGAAGTTATTAATACATATTTTAAGTCCTTTTCAACATAAAATAAAAAATTAAATTTAAAATATATAACTAAAATTTATTATTATTTTTAAATAACTAGTATTGACACTCTTACTGTCAAATTTTAAGTCAATGTGTCACCCATGCGTATGTACAGCCTACCGTCTCCATATAATGAGACAATCCGTTTTCCATAACCAAATTTAATAAATAGGTTATCAAATGATTTAAAATTATGTTTATTATTTTTATGAAATGATTATCCCTATTTAATTATATTATCATATATAACTTCTTACCATCCAATATTTTAGGAAAAAATAGCGTCACTCATGTGTATGTGTTGACTACCATCTCGTCAAAGCTATATTATTTATCTTTCATTTTTTACAAGGATATTGATATGGATGGAATTATTGAATATATAAGATATTATAATAATTATATAATTTCATTTTATTTCATACCTTTAATTGGATCCATCTTTCAAATAGTAGAAACAACATTCCTACGTACGTATGACCTACCGTATAGAAGAATTATGTAATTAATTTGTATATATCTATCTATTATGGAATTATTTACACATATATTTTACTGAATTTAAATTATATCTATATAATTAATATAATGCTATATATGAGGGAACCATAAACAATTTTCAAAGACGAAAACTATATAAACAAAACATATATTTAAAACGAAGAAGATATCACCCAAAAAAGATATTTTAATAAATAATTGTTAATAAATGGGTGATAAAAGTTCATAATTAAATAATATATGGTATAATATATAGTATTATGATTATATATAAAAATTATAAAAAATATATATTAATTATACAATAGTTTTTAATGCATATAAAGGAAGTCGGGCCTGATGTAAGGATTTTCATCTCACTTTTAAAACAATGAGACAAATGAAAATTAACTACTAGATTCCATTATATAGTGTATAAAATAAAATTTAATGTATTTTATGATTTTTATTATGAATTTTATGAGTATTTAAATATCCATAAAATTTTCTCCCTTTCAAGATTATTTCGACCAAAAGTTACCAATGTTGTATGGTTTTTTAGTTTCAATCTATTTTTACTTCTGGATTGTTTATTACTAATTATATAATAATTAAATATTATATTATAAATCAAAATAAACATATAAATCATATTATCCAATAGTTATTAGTTTAAAATAATTTTTTCCATTCATTTTCCTCACCATAAGTATTCAAGAGACCAAAAATATTTTTTTATACAAATGAGCATAATTTTACTTGTTTTTGGAAAACCATGTTATTTATATCCATATTTTCTAAAAATATCGTCTAAATGTTTTAAAAAATTGATTAATATTTTTTAATTTCATTTTAAATCATATTTTACCTTTTAAATAAAAAATAAAATAATCTTTTGTCATTGACTTAATGAAGACCTTTATGAATTTTTACAAAAATATATAATGAATACTTCCTTTTATCATTTAAATCATGAATAAAATTTCCCACTATCTTGAGCCCAAAATAAATTTAATATTAATTTAAAATTTTAAACTTTATTCGTTAAATAAAGTACTATTTTTAATATTTAGGAAATTTGTTTAATTAAAATAAGTTATCTTTATTTAGAAAGGAAATTTCTAGCAAAAAGTTATAAGTGATATTTAGAATATTTTTTTCTTATAAAAAATCATCCATTCATGTTAATTATTCTTTAATGGGTATATGATCTTAGGATACCATTCTGATTATTTTTCTAAATAGTTTTATTTTATGAAGAAAATATAATTTTTAAACACATTTATTTTCACAAGTTATCCTACATTTAAATTTTTATGAAATCCATGTATTCACATTGGTAAGGATATGATAAAAATTTTATTATATTATGGAACAAATGTATATATATATATTTTGATGTTTTTTATGTAATTATACACCCCTATAATTAATGGGGTAAATATTTATATACCATGAGATAATATGATCATAAATGGGTAGTAAAACTAGTTATGTATGGGTATATATCCACTATGGTAGTCTTCTTAGAGAACCATGAAGACATTTATGTTTTAGGGAGTTAACCTAATCCACTATAGTTGACATGGAAGTAATCCATATCTACCAAGGAAAATATTTTCTATTCTTTTATGTATGAAAAAATTAAATGTCTTATGCCAATGTTAATCTCTCATGAATAATGTTTTATGATTCCATTATGATTCATGTATTTTGAAATACAATGTTTTATATCATGGTTATATATTGTGATATATTATATGTAGAGTATGAATTTCAAATGATAAATACATGTTCTCATGGATTTATGATCATGTTATTCTTATGTGATCATTGATATCTCCCTTTTTTACCTTTATTGATTATTTGAGATCACCATAAATTATGTTTCTTTTACTTAGGTGATGAAATATGGTTTCACTAATGATATTTCTATGACAGATGCTTGTTATGAATAATTTAATCCATGATAATTATAAACTAGTTTTTTATGTGTCCATGTTTCCAAATATTTCAAACCAATAGGATTATGGGGTGGATTATTATCACATTTAATGGATAGTAATATATTATGATTTTGTATATATTCAGAAAAAGTATGGGTCACTATAGTTCGTATCATGTAATGGTTTATGTAAACATTTCAAAATTTGATGAGAAACATTTTTTTGAGATCCTTGGGGATAATTATAAACATTGGATTAAATCCTAATATTTTGGCCATGAACATGTATGACCTAGGTGCCACCAAAGGTATGATAGATTGAAATAAAGGTGACTTGATTTATACAACAAAAAATTTATTTTTCATCATTATGTGGTTTTCTACTATGAAACTTTTCTCCCAAAAATGTTTTTTGGAATTAGGTAATAGGTTGGAACATGAATTAATTTTAATATTGGATGTGATGGATAATGAAATTATTTTACTATAAATAATACAAATATTATAGGAGTTATAAAGAAAAATATAATTTTTATTCAAACTGACCATTCATAATATTTGAATTACAATAAATATATGATATAGAAAATGAGGAAAAATATTTTTGGGAATCAATCATGAGGAAAAATCAATTATCATATATTGGTTACACTAATCCAGTGGATTTTGAAAAATGGATTACTATATTAGAAAATAAATTTTTGGTTCTCCTAGGTTCGAACCATGAAAAATAAATTTTGTCTCTATATCATATGGAAGGTGAAGATGATCAATTGTGGAAAATATCAAGAATATGTGGTAGTAAGATTATATTTAATCTAAGGAGTGGGATGAATTTGATAGCCAAATTTTCAATCAGAACATTCCTTTTATTCTCTGTATCAAAATGGTGAATGAATTCCTTGAGATAAAGTAAAAGTATAATGAATTCATTCATACTTATAAAGAATATTTTATGATTCTTACAATGTTGTTTATTTTATTTACTTCCAACATGAATGTATGGTTGATTACTACTATACTGGATTAAATCAAAGTCTCCAAAGGGTGTTACAGATAAGTGACATCCATATCTATGGAGAAATTATTTGATGTGAAATCATGGCAGAAATAGATATATGAGTTACCCATCACTCCCTTGATTTTCATAACAAAAATAAAGATTAAAGTTGAATTAAATCCTAAAAACCATAGTGAGAATAATACTATATTTCAAATATATTCAATTTTTAGAAGGAAACATGGATGAAATTATCTTAATGGGACTGGTAAATGTTTTAGGTGTTGAAGGAAAGGACATCAGTTAATCGAATGATGAAGTGGTTGGAAGAAGTTATCTGATGATGTGAATAGATGTAAATCTCTATATACTTCACCACCCAAACTCTAGAATTTCAAATGTAAGTAGTATTAGAATTATCCAAACCAATGCTTAAAATTTATGGTTAATGAAGTTGATTAATATCAACAACTATTAATCCTAGAGACAAAGGGAAATCTAATGTGATCACTATTGGTGTTGTGGAGTATGATTCCAAAGTGGTGAATGTTTCACCTACCGTGAAGTCTAAAGTTTATAATGTATTATTTTATTTAATATATACACAATAATTTATATCTGAATAATTTTCTATGGGTATGATAGTACAAAATCGAATATTATATGTTGAATTAGTAGTGAAAACTAATAATAGTAAATTGAATACATCTAAAGTATATGATTCTTCTCAAATTTGACTCTATGGAAATATTCTTCCTAAAAAAAATTATTCCCCCATAGTTAAATTTAATGTTATTTTATGAATGGATTGGATTTCTTTAAAAAAATTCGCACACTAATTACCGAAGAATGGAAGTTAAGTTTATTATACATAGAAAAGTTATGATTATGTATTAGTGTGATGATAAATATGAAATTTTCAAGGAAATAAAATCCATTATATGGGTATATATTCCTATTAAAAGTTGTATTTATCTTAGATAGTTAGGTAGAAACATAGAATCACATATATGCCTATTTTATGATAGTTTTTACATCATGCTGGGATAATTTTTTTGTCCTCCATGAAATTATAAGGATTAGTTTTCAATAGAACTAATACATGGTTATAAAACTATTTCTAAAAAAATATATAGTTTATCCTCGATTATCTTGTTTGAATTAAAAAATAAACTCTAAGAGAATGTTGACATTGGATTTAATCATCCATTTTCATATCCATAGGGATAAACAATTCTTTTTGTTAAGAAGATTATATATCAAGGATATTCATCATTTATTATAAGGAAGTTAAAAATAACACTATCAATAAAAAATATCCATTACCCAATATTTATGACATTTTTTATCAACCTTGTGTAGATAAATACATTACTAAGATTTACTTTCTATAATCCATTGAGGACTGTGAATGAGGATATTCCTAATATAATGTTCCCTACGAGGTATGGACACTATGAATTTATAGTGATGTGATTTTTATTAAAAATCCCCCCACAATTTAACATGATTTAAGGAATTGAATTTATTGATGACCTTGATCAATATGTTATTATTTTTAAATAAAAAAATATTATATATTCAGAAGGTAATAACGATAAAAAAAATATCACTTGATAATTGTGCTAAATACCCTATGGAATGATAAGTTGTATACTAAATTACAAATTTTGAATTATGGCTATAAATTATTTCATTTTTTTGTTTTATATTCTCAATTGAGGATATATTTATAGATCCATAAAAGGAACACATTATTTAATTCAGTATCAGATTAACCATAGTTAATTAGATCTATACTTTTCATAGATTGGATGTATATTGTCAGTGATTTTTGATTAATTTATCTCGATTCTCTAGTCCAAGGACCAATTATTCTCTAATGGGATATAAGTTATTTTTGACAAATGAATGTAAGGAAAAATTCAAGGAAAATAGAATACTATGAGTTAGAACAACCATTATAAGAATACACTATTGTAAGGAAGAGTTTTTTTATATGTAGATTTTTATTAATGAAGGGTTTGAGATGTGTTCCCATGGAAAATTATATGGTTATAGCCTATGAACCACTATTATTGAATGTTCATGAAAAAGTACCCAACTATTGATTTAGAGTTAGATATGGAAATTTATTCATTAAATATATGGATTAATTATATATATGGAGAAATGGGATATATATATATATATATTGATCTTCATATTTTAAAATATATATTCACACTGAAAAGAGTGGAATATGCACTATAGAATTTTCTAGAGATGATCAAAGATGATGATTACTCAATACAATACTACTATGGGAATGAAAACAAGGTGGAAGATTAAATGAGTCAAAAGAAACATGTTATCTTATCAATGGTTACGATAAAAAAGATCCACTTTTTCTAGATTTTCAATGAATGTATCTTCAAATCATAAATTAATAGGATAAATATTATCTTTCTCAAATGAGAATACAACTATAATTAATGGTAGTATTTTGGAGGAATGGAATAAAGATATTGAACTATAAATTATGGTGAGAAAAAATCATGAGATTAACCTTGATTATGATGGAATGATAAATTAATAAAACCATATATCTCTCTCATTAAAAGTCAAATTGAATAAGGTTCAGTTGGATAATGAAAATGTTTCATCATTTTCTATTCATCATAGAAGAATAATTATTTATAATGATCCAGAAGAGTATTTCTTTTGGTAAAACCTAAAGATTGTTATTTTTTTTGAATCATAGTGTTTGGTATGAAATCATTTTAATGTTGATAGAATGATGTTTTTTGATGTTACAATCATTACTCATACTAAAATGGAAATGGGAAAACATTATTATTGAATTTTCATCTGGCTATCCAAAAAATCTAAAGGCTATAAGGATATTTGGGTTTTAGTCAACCACCTTACAAATTATAAATAAATAATTCCCGAAAAATAAAACATAAAGCTTTATCATCATGTCAAAAATTTAGATTAAGGATGTTGTAAGGATGGATGGAGTACAATATTCTGTTATATCTGATCAAGATCCTAGGTTTACCTCAATGTTCCGGTGCACTCTTTAATAGGCTATGGATATATTGATTTCAGTTTAATTATTTTTTATCTTCCGTAGATTGTTGGTTAGTTTGAGAAAACAATTCAAACCCTAATGGATATTATGATACATTTTTCTATGGAATTTGGTTGGGATTAACACCTTATTGAGCTAAAGATCTCAAATAAAAAAAATCATTTTATCATGAATTTAGATGTAACCTTATGAATACCACTATTAAAATAAGTGTATAACTCTTTTATTATGGGATGAAGTTAGATAAATAGTTTTTTGGGACCTAAGATAGTTGGGGATGTGGTATATAATATTTGATCCATTCAATAATAAACAAGGAAGATTAGGGCGGACAATAAATTTCTGTTTACAATCGTCAATCTGATATGGAATTAGATGTTTGGGAGAATGTTTTTATATGAATTTTTCTAAGGAATGTTGTTATGTGATTTATAAAGAAATAAAATGTAATCCCAATGTATATTGAAACATTCTATATTACTTCTCTATTAGGGATGGTATATTATTACTTTTTCACGCCAACTGAATCTCTCCCATGTTCATAGAGTGTTCTTTTTTATCTCTCAAAAAGATGTACTGACCTAATCAATTACAAGTACTGAATTGAAAAAATGACACCACAGGATCATGTTATATATATTTTTAAAAATTCATATAAATTTTGGATAGTAGAAATAATGTTCCACAAAACCAAACTACCCACTTGGTGTACGATCATTGGAGAAATCACAAATTTGAAGATATTACATAGTAACCTGGGGATGTAAGGAAATAAATATATCCATATTTTTTTATGTGAGAATGCTAATTTTTTAGATAAAAATTAATTTTATGGGTTGGGGTATATTGTAACTCAACTAGAATATATAGAATAATTATCTCTTTAAAAAAATTTATTTCATAGAAATTTTGTGTTACACCAAACACAAAGTTTAAACAAACCATGATGTAATATTAAAATATTGTTATATGATAGTTGTCATATTAATGTTTAAATGATGGGTATGAATAAGAGTAACTAAATTTATAAAAACATGTTGTTAAATATGTATAAATTTCTTCTAACATTATTAATTAATTATAAATAAAAATAACTTTCTTTTGAATGTAAAATAGATAATTTTTACAAAAAAATCTTTTCATGATCACAATATATTTTTGTCTGTATAAACTAAATTAGTCACAATTAGTGAAACTTTTTTTTGAAAATTTAATATTATAAATTCAGTAAAATTATTTAAAATTAATTTAAATTTTTCTCAGAATGGGATATGAATATACAATGTTTTATGGTTAAAAATGCATTTTTATACAAAATAGTTTTCATTGTCTTTTGCTGTCTTATTTTTCAAAAAAATTACCTCATTTATAAAAATTTAATTTTATAAAATAGAATCCATATTTGAAATCAAAAAGTCCAAATTTTATAACTATAATTCTTTTATTTTGGGATAATATGATTTATAACTGTAGTAAAGAAATTCAACTCAGAAATAGATAAATCGTGAAAATCCGTGTTGAAACTAAGTTATAGGCTATCAATTTTATATTTATTGTTACTCGGTGAATATTATTCAACACTTGACACTTTATTCATAATTGTTTATAAAATATTAACACCTTTATATTAATATTTTTTTAAAATATTTAATGAAAATAAAAATAGAAAATATCATCCTCTAACATTGAAATATATAGTACTTGTTAATATAGGGAAAAGTGAGTTTGGTAAATGAATATCAATCTCTATTTACTGTAAAATAAAATTATATTCATGATGGACATTTATTACTATATTTGGGGATTTGATAATTAACTATTGTTATTCCATAGTGCTAATACAATATTTATTTAGCTACTAAAAAAATAAGTTACATTATTTTAAAATTAGTATATATAAAGTAATTTGAGTGCGTAATAGTGTTAAATTGTTTTTAAAGATAAAAATGATATATTAGTATTGTTTTAAAGTAATATATTCTAATTACAATTTATATTTTAGGACCCTTTGTTAAAATTAATCAAATAATTTCAAAATTAACAGTAATTATATTTTATAAAATTATATTTTATTAAAATTTTGGAAATATATAAAATTTATTTAAAGAGAAAAGTGTGGATAATATAAGGTTTAAGGGGTAACATCTAGTCCCTTTAGAATACAATTTTGACATTATATTTAAAATTATAACTCGTTAAGAGTAAAAAAGATATTACCACAATTATAAAAGGGAACACTTATGAGTGAATAACTGTATTATATTTAAATCTTTTATGAAATCACAAGAGTGTGTCTTTAATCAATTAAAAAAGGGCACCCTTTCCATATATTTATCACACAGAATTGAGAATAGTAGCTCAAAAATACAATGAAAAATCATTTATAAAATTTAAGAGACACATTTGAAAGATTTTGATATTCTTAAAATACTACCTCGAGGATTTTTTAAGAATATCTACTAGAATTTTTTTCAAAGTAGAGGTAATCTCCTTAACCGGTCACTTTCTTTTTAATACTTCTTTTACCACCTCTAAATATGTTAGTTTTTAATAAAATAACATAATCAGTATCATAAATATACTAAAATGTTATTATGACTATGAAATTACTTTATTTACCCTATTTCCATCAAATTAAAATTCAATGTATTACTTGTGTGTACATACAACTTTCCTTATCAATGTAGAAATATAATTCATTTTTATGTTAGAATATCTTATGGATGGTAATTATGGTGGTTAATAAGTTTATATATGATATTTATGACTAAATAACGATTCTAAAATTATAATACCATATCGATATTTTTACCTTTCAATCATTTTGGAAACAATAATGTCTCTCATGGATATGTGTGGAATATCACCTCTATGAAGCAATGCGATTTTTTTCATTTTTTTAATTATATTTTAATAATGATGTATTTAATTAATATAAATGAAATTTTTGATATAATTATAATTCCTGTAAATTAATTATTATTAACAATTCTTTTGTTTTATCTATCCAAATATTAAAACAACATTCCTGTGTACATTCAACCTAACTTCTTTAAGAATGGTGTAATACATTTTTCTATATATGAAATCTATTAATAAATTTAAATATATATATATATATGTAATGAATATATATGATATTTCTATCATTATTAACATTCTGGAGATCATGGGACCAGGATCGAAGTAAATTGGAAAAAACTACAAAACCAAAACATATATGTAAAATAAAGAAGATATCACCTGAAATAATGATGTTAATAAATAATTATTAATAAATTGGTGATAAATTGTAATATTAAAAAAAATATGTCCTGATATATATATTATTATGGTCATGTAACAGATGTATAAACAATTAATATTTAGTATATTGGATTTTTGAACACATATAATGGATGTCAAACCTATGGAAAGGAATTTTCATCTCACATTTATTTCTATGAGACACATGTCATTTTCAGCACTTTGTTCCTTTATACAGTGTATATAATAGACATGAATATATTTTTTGAATATTACTATCAAATTTATTCAGAATTAAATACCCATATATTGTTTTATCATTCATGATATTACCTTTTTAATGTCAATATTTTGGTAAGTTTTTTATGTAACAATGTCAATGTATATTTTGGTTGATTACGATTAGGTTGATGATGATAAAATGTTATTGTATACCTCTCAAGAAACTCATGCATTTTTTACCTTATGATTATTTTTTTATAGTACATTTTTCCTTGGAATTTCCTAATCTTATGTAATCAATATATCAAAAATATTTTTTATGGGAAGAAAAAATTATTTCTCTCTTTAGTCAAAAAACCATTTTCTTCCAAATCCATTTTTTCAAAAATAAATTCATGAATGTTTTTAATATTATCATATTATTGAAGAAATTAATTTTTAACCATGTATTAATTTTTAAAAAAAATGATTAAATTGATTCTTCTTGTTATTTTCTGAATGACATACTTTATAATTTTTTAATGAAATGCGAAAGGAATAATTTTCCCTTTAACATATACAACATTGATGGAATTTATTTCCTACCTTATCATTGTATAATTTGAATAATCCTTTATAATTTTTCTTATTTATTTTCAAATAATTTTTTTATTTATTATTTTGGAATTTTTTATAGTTTAATAATTTATTTTGAAGTAAAAAATTATATTTTTCTTAAGAAATTTTCTATGTGATCATTAAATGCATTTTCATCTAGGATGAAAAATGTTGATGTTACTAATAATTTAATGGGTATATGATCTTGATATACCACACTTATTATTTTTTATTCTTTATGTTTATGATGAATTGATATTTATGGAACCCAATTCTTTTCCACAAGTTATGTTGTGATGAAATGTTCAGGAAACCCATTTCATTTCATGGATTCTGATATGAAGAATGTTTTATTATTTATAGAATTCATGATCATGATTTTCATTATTTCATTAGTGGGAATATAATTATATATATATTTCAAATTAAATGGGTAGTTATAAATACATCATGAGATAAATAATACGGGAATGGGGTGTGAACCCATTTCCGTAAGGCACATTGTCCACTATGATAATCTTTTTATTAAATCTTGAGTACTATATGGTTTGGAAATTAAACCCAATCCACTATTAGATTATTTTTAGTGACTATTGAATACTAAGGAAATGATTATCATTTCTTGTGTGTATTCTATAATATCATTTCTTATACTAATGTTATACTCTCATGGATTAAGTTATTAGATTCCTTTATAATTTATGTCTTATAAAGTGACAAGATTTTTTCCATGACTCATGATTATGATCTATGATATGAAGGGTGTGGATTTAAAAAGTTTTGCTCATTTTCATATTTCCTTAAGATAATGTTATACTTATGTGATCATTGACATCTATTATATTTACCCTTAATGAGAATCTGTTCTCACCCATTCTTATGGTTTTATCCCCGTGTTATAAACAATTGTCTTAAGAATGATATGTCTAAGACTTTTGGCAGTTATAAATAAGTTAATGTGGGGATATTATTATATATTTTAATTTTTCTATGATTCTAATGATAATAGGCCTATATGATTTCGACATGGATAATTATTATATGTAGTGAATATTCATCTAATAAGATGTAATATATTTGTATGAAAAATATGGGTCTCTATAGATATAGAGAACAACTGATAATTAACATAATTAATTTATTAACATTCCAAAATCAAAAATTAATCCATTTCCTATGATTTAATCCTTTCAAGACATTTCTAGGAAAATTCAAAATCCAAAACACATAAATAATTTCACACAATTTTGATAAGAGAATTAACATTGACATCACAAACAACATAATATGGCTCTAAATGTATGATACCAAATTAGTAAGTACCTTGATCATATATTCTCTTGAAAATTTGTAAATGAAATTATCATAAAACCACAGTTCAAAGATACATGCTTCAAAAAAATCAACTCACTCTTCATTCCTTAAAAAAATCTAATATTATTGAATTTATTAAATAAATCCTAACATGATTTAAAATCCATCAAATATATTATAAACCCCATTATCATAAAATTAGTAACCTTTTCCAAGGTTACTAGTATTGTCCCACTTACATCATTAGTAACCTCTTTATCTAAACTATTTATTATTATTTCAACATTGTTCACTTATTAAGTGTTATTAATGACTAAATCAGGTGTTTTTCATAATATATCACCCTACCATTTGATCTGTTTTGAAGGTTATCAGTATATTTCAGCATAATCCTGAAAACCAATAAAGTAAGAGAACAACAAAACAATCTTAAAAAGCAACATGATTTATATAGCATGAATATCATTCATATAACACTTAAACATATAATGTATCAAATTCTATTACATTTCCATTTCAATAAATTATCTTAATTTATTTCCTTAACATTGTTGCTTCTTTGGTCAAGAAGTTAACCCTGGAATTTTTTATTTAGTTCAGATAATTCCAAAATTCCCCACAAGTTATATATTTTACTATAAATGGCATTATTGGGTGAATTATATTGAAAACCATTGATCTCATTATTTCTCCATAGAATCTAAATTCTATATGACCTTAGATTATATATATTAAAAATATTCTAATTACTTTGATTCATTATCTTGAGTAATTATTTACTCATTCTTGACATGTAGGCAATTGAATATTATTTCCTCCATAGTCTCCATGAAACTCTACTTTTACTTTATTTTTTGATTTAATAAACTCACTAAAGTTGTTATTATTAATAATTAGATGATATATCTGATTATGAATAATAAAAAATTCTTTCCTTGTAGTTCCCATTTCATTTGGTTTCTCATGAGAAAAATCTTTCCATTTCCCTGAAATTCTGTGTAAACATGAATCCTCATGGTTCCAACCATCCACTAAAAAAATAAGGTGTAATGTGATTAATCATAGTGGGAAACCAAATAATAATAAAAACTGATTTATGATATTCTTAAATCCCCACACATTTTTTTATTTTACTACATTATTTTTTACCCTAGGCCATATGTGACCATCATATATTCAAATCCATCAGAATGCCTCTCAATGAAAATGAGAATTAACCAATTTATATACCCCAAGAATTTTAAACTAGGCTCACAGACCAAAATGATGGTAAAAATATAATGAAAAACCCATTTTTAGGTTTAATACCACTATATGAATTTTTTCCAGAACCACATCAACTTTTAGTATCATGATATGAATGTATTGCTAGAAAAACTACATAATATCTTCCATACCACAAAATTATGCTTTGATATTTTTCTTAAACTTATCCATGTTATTTTTACCAAATACTTGATTTCATAATTTATTAATATAGATTAAACCCTATATTGATACTAATTATATTGAAACAAACTTTTCCTACAAAAAATTACATCTTATTAGATGAATAATCAAAATATAACATTATAATCCATGCCATAAATGTAAATTCTTATTGTCTTTTTAGATTACCTATCCCTTCATAATATTTCCAAAAACTTATTCATTATCCCTCAACAACTAACATCCCATATATTACTTTTCATAAACACACCCTATTTAATACTATTATTAATAACTCGAGGAATTTAAATCTATGAAAGGGTGACCTTAGATACTCAGTGAGGGTTAACATTGAATATAACAATCAAATTTCAAATTAATGAATATGAAAATGATAGGGGTATGAAATATGAAAATTACATAAATCTTTCATACAAAATATACTGTGGATTTTAAAAATGATCCATGGAATACAAATTTTTCATTTCAAAATAGATAATCCTTAAGAGTGATTAATAATCATAAATAAATAGTGAACCATAAGTTCATGTCACCAAATTGTGGTACCATCATTGGTAAAATACCCATTTTATATGTCAAGGTTAACTATCAATACAATCAAACCATAGTGGATAAATCAACAAAACATGCTTCATGTGTTATAACTAGTCATGCATCATAACATGTTTACCATAACAGATCAATCTCATCGATATGTTTCCTATAGTGGAACAATCGCATCGACTTGTTTTTGATAGTAGATCATGCACATAAACATATTTCCCATAAGTATCTCATGAGATTTAAAATATTACTTAATACATTTTCAGGATATATAATTCTAGGCCCACCCATAATAGAATTAAAATCATACATATTTTTTATATAATATCATAATAAATGCATTATCTGATCATATCATAACCCATGAAAAGAAAATTCGTGTCATAAAAATTTCGTAAAATAATCATTGAAAAACTCATCAAAAATACAAGGGATTCCTAAAAATATCATCATTATAATTTTAATCCATCCATATAAAAAAGGTATTTCATCATAGGATAATATTCCATGTAAAACTGAATTAAAATCAATTTATTTTATTATATATGAAAATTCATATAAAAAATTTAATTTAATATTTTTGGAGGAAAACAGCTAATAAATTTGAAATGACTTATTTATAATATAAAAACAAAACAAATATTCAGGGGGAATGATTTTTGAAAAATATCATTGAAATTTTTTAAATTAATATTCAAATAATTGAGCACTCATGATGATAGGAAATTCTATTCATGTCGTATAAGGTAAAAGAAACCATTCTATTCATGCGTGTGTAAAATGTAAAAAAGTGCCTCATCTATAAAAAGAAATGAACATTTAATTAATTTTTCTTAAAACAAATTAATGTGTATAAAGGAATATAATAACCATATTATTATATAAAATAATTATTGATAAAAAATTCAGACAACATGGATATCGATGAAAAACGATTTTCGGCATAAGAGAAGAAAAATTGGTTTTCTTGAAAAAATCATTTTGATCTCCTGAGTACTTAAATGGAGTACAATATAAAAAAATTATTATTTGTATGCATTTAGAGGATAATAAAAATTTAATTTATTTTTCAAATAATGAAAATATAATTTCCTTAATGCAAAATCAATCATAATGAATCGTAGTTAATGTAGGATTGAAACATAAATCAATTACCACTTTGATAAAATTTGAATATAATTCTTTTAAAATATGGTACCTTATAAATATTTGAATATACCCATTGTTTTATTTATAATAATAATAAAATTAATTAATGGAAATTATATGGAAAAAATGACGAAATTTGTGAATTTATAATGTGTCCCATTGAAATAAAAGCGAGACGAAAGTCTTATACCTCAACTATCATCCTTCTATGTAAAAAATTAAAATCTTGTATTATAAAAATATTATTATCATAAATATATTCTAGACTAATAATAAAATTTATCATACCATTTAGTATTTAATTATGAAATATTATCACACATTTTTTACCATTTTTTATAAAAATAACTGCTTTTAGTGATAACTGCTTCACTTTTAATGTATAATTTAGTTTAGCAGCCCTCATCTTTTCACATTGATATTGGTTTCATTGTCTCCAAAAATATAATAGTGATTTAAATATAATGTATATTTTTTAAATATATATATTTATCTATAATATTTAGAGATATAAATACAAATTTAACCATTCCCGGAGATGGTGGTCTGTACGTAAGTATGAACATAATTTCCTTTTTTTAACAGATAGAAAGAATGAATGATAAATAATAAATAAAAATTCAAAAATTATTTTCATATAAAATTTATAATATGTACCCATTAAATATGTCCTTATCTATATACACATAAATTGTATATGGAAACCGAATCAAGTTTCTTTGTCATGGTGGCAGTCCACACATATGTAAGAGTGATGTAATAGTTTTAAAATAGTTTGTAAAGTAATGTAGAAGATATAATATTATGATTTCATAATAATAATTTCTAAATTATTATCATCAATATATACTAATAATACCATAGTTACCACCCATATAATATGTTGATGGATAATTAATTACATCACTACGTGGAGGTGATATGTTGTATGTGACACAACTGAAACATTCACTTACCATTTGATGAGAAAGTGTATTGATAATGGTATTTCCATAATCATAAAAAAATAAAGTATAAATAATATACTTATGTTATTATGTTATGATAAATATGAAAATTTTAATTATGTAAAAAGAAGTATAAATTATAATGTGATTGGTTAAGGTGGTTATATCTTTATTAAAAGAACTCCATTAGAAATAATCTTATGGAATTGAGTGAAAATTTATGGACCAGATAATTTACCCTAGGATTAGGATATGTATTTTGAGAAGATAAATTATTAGTATTTTTTCATCTAGAAGTATAATTGTCGTATAATGAAGAGAAATGAGAGCTACCCTTTTATAAGTGAGGGGAGGGACACTGTTGGATTCTCTAAAATGATTAAAATATAATTAAGTCATAAACTAGAAAAAATCAAACAAATGGAATTATATTATAAAATAAATTATTTTGTAATTAAAATACCAAAAAATAAAATTTTGATTGGTTTTTTTGTACTAAAAATTTCCTTTTTGTTTTAAAATTTAGTTAACCTTTTTTAACAATAATTGTGCTAAATAAATTTTCAAAATAATGTGATATAATTTTACCTATAAGAACTAAATTGGGTCATAAATGGAATATTTATGACATTTAAAACAATATTGTCTCCAGCATGTCATCTGTAAATAATATTTTCTTTTTGAATTAATTTATTAAAATATTAATTTAATAAAATAATATTAATTTCATTTTTAGAGTATTCATATAATTTGAATTTAAAGACATCAATGAAATATGGAATTTAAATATCATCCATTAATAAATCCCTAGTTTTTCATATACATCTAAAAAAATCAATAAACATATTAATTCATTTAAATTATGTTTCTTTTAACATTTTTAAAATAATTTATTTTTTTCTCTTAATAGAATAAATTTTATGTCGGTGTTGCATAAGAGTTTTGGGTATTTATTTAATTACTAAAAATTAAGAATAAATTATTATGAAAACAAATTAATTTATATTTAATATAAAAAAATTATAATCAAATATATTATCTTTTTACCCAAGTGATATGGTATTTTAGATATTAATGTCAATAATGTAACTATGTTGATATTATTGTTTATAATAAATTAATATAAATTCATAATCAAGGAAATATAGCAAAAAGTATTATTATATTTTATTCATGGATAGAAATAGCTAATATATAACAATAAAATAAGATAAAAGAATGTTTTAGTGAAATTTAAAAGCCTTATTCCAAAATTTTAACCTTCGTTTACTCATTTTACACTATTTCGAGTGAGAAAAAATTACTATGGTTAGTCTTTTTATTGAAAAATATTAAATGTGTACTTTTAAAAAATTGTAACCTCATAATTTCTAATAAATAATAAAATATTCAAGGATTAATTCACATAAGTGAAAAATAATTAATATAGAGACACAGAACAATAGGAGAAAACGATTTTTCAGAAAAATCATTTTTATGTATAGAAATATTTTTACCCCAAATTCAACAATTAAATTAAATACAATAAAAATAATTATATTATTAATGATAAATTATAACATATTTCACATTATAACCATTCTAAAACCAATTGGATCTTTTTAAAATATATAAACAAATATAATGTTTTCAATAAAAATTTGTATCCTCTACTACTCGACAAAAAATTAATCATCTCAAAAAATTATTAAAAATTAACTCAAATTTAATTTGAAAATGTTTATTTGATAAATTAATATTATTTTATAAAATAAATTTTATAATACCTTAAAATTTTTAATATAATATTCTCTCAGAAATAAAACATGATTTATTGAAATGTTTTTTTGAAGGATAATATGAATTTACTAAAAAATTGAATTATTATTTACAAAGATTCAATACACCTATCTATGATTAGAATTAATTTTATATATACTGAATAATTCTTATATTCCTATTAATAACTTTAAATTCAATGGATATATTTTAAAAATCATTTTTAAATAATAATATTTTGTGGTTCATTTAAACTCAGTGGTGTGTGTAACATACTCTATTGAACATTATGTTTTTATTTCAAAATCTTAATATGCTATTAACTAAAAATTTATAGATGAGGGAATTAATTACCTATAATAAAATATTTTTCAATTTTACCCACATTTATATAAAAACGTAATTTCTTATACATGATGGAATTGGAACTTGTTAATTTTTCACTGAAACATATCAAAAAAATGATACTTACTATACCCACTCAAAACTACAAACAACCATTTTTTCATATATATAACTATTTTATAAATTATTTATATGATAATCCTCTCCAAATTTTTAAATCCTTTGTTTTCCTAATTGATCCATGAACCTTCTAAACTAAATATTGTTTTTTAATTTTGTAATGATTAAATATGATGAAAATATAGTTTTTCAATTATTATATCATATTTCCATGACATACTTTTTCAAATATGAATTTTCACTATAATTTCATAAAAATAAAACCATTATAATTTTTTAATAATGACATTTTAATGAATAATGAAATTATGCATCTATTAAATTGTTTATTTCCCTTATTTAGTTCTCCTCATCAGGACTCTGGATAGAAAAAATCCACTATCGCCCTAATGAATGTTGTAGAGGGCTCGCTTATAGGACCATCATCATATATGCTCATGTCCTGACTACACTAAAAACTATGGTCACTACTTCATGCTACTCCTCAGCCACCTGAGGTTCGGGCTCACCTCATAAACTGAGAGTTTTCTATCTCTGAAAATTTTGTAGTGCTCTCATCCACCACTCCTCATATACTATTACTACGAGTACCACGTGTTGCACCATAAGTGGTGGTATGGCTGGTCCACCACCTAGAGGTTACACCTAGGGAACTGGTCCCTATATCAAAGCCTACTCACTAAGGGGACAATCCTTGTGATCGATCTACTAAATCCTAGTTGGTATACATATATAGAGAATCCTATAAGAATATACAATGTACCGTTTTAAATGAATATATCTAGAGATCTGATGCCATAAGGACATGTAACCACAAATCATTCCTATACGATTCGTGTACCATTATTTTCCCTACAACCCATTATCTTGTGTATCAAGTTGAAAAGTAAGTTATCAGAATCCTAGTGTATGGATATGTCTATCTTCACACTAATACTATAGTTCATGGCATGAAATATGATCTAAAAAAATAGAAACATTTTGCCTCAAACCAATCACAGAGACTCTTGGTAGTAAAGTATAGCTGACCTGCTCTGATACCACTTTTCATGAACTATACTAGTGGGGATAACTCAATGACTCACCAATCCCACCACCAATAGGTCAGGGGAAGGTGACTAGCACTAACTAACAATATTATTAACATGGGATGAACTTTCTATGTACCAGTACACACACACACACATCTCTAGAACCACAAAATTATAGATTTTAAAACACACTAATAAATAATTCATGAATACCACTATATCCCAACCAAACAGTGTATGTTATGAATGTAATGTAAAGTGAAAATTGTCCAAATACAATCCCTTAAAAATAATTCTGTAAACACAACTCCACATGATAAGAAAATGTATTGGGACTACTGTCTTTAGTTGTAGTAACACCTCTGCCGACCTAATATCACAAGGCACTATCTAGTCCTATTCTACTTAGGAATCTATCAAATGGTCTCTCATCTGCACAAGACATGAAACATGTGGGTAATGACTGTATGGTGGTGAGTATAATAATACACCGCAGTACACCTCAAAACTACCAATAAATACAAAAATAAATAGGTAGAGTAATCTCTACAATGTATATGTATACAAAAGATATAAAAAATCTAGATATACTCAATACTTGACATATATTGTAGAGGAAAGTCACAACTACCAAATACTAACACTAAGGATCCAACTCCATGATTCCCCAATGAACTCACCCTAGAGAACACAATCATGTCTCTGATAGTATAGATGATGTCTGTAAGATAAGTATTATTTTTTGGGAATAGTCATGAGAGAAATATACTGATATATTTGAGGAAAATGTTAGGATACATATATGCAGAATAGAGTTAGGGTAATGGGGTTATATCAACAACTTCCTTTGGATTAATTTTCTCGTTATAGGATCAATATCTGGTAATATTAGACTCATCAATATAAAAGACTACACCTAGGGAATGATGTAGGAATATTGGATCATAATATGGGCCTATCAAGGGATTTCGACAACTCTATTTGGAATTTCCAATTTAAGGGATCATACTCTAATGACTAGGAAATTATATGCACCATGCATCGGGGAAATTATCAAGGGAAAAAATCCTAATGAAACATATACATGATACAAAGGATAATATATTAAATCCACGTTGATAGGGATACATAGCGTGTAGTAGTTCCACATGACATGTTCCTTCACCCCAAGTACTTCCAGTGTACAATGGCTCATTTCATTCTAGATTGTGTCATATAAAATATTAGTACAATGTGTGTTCAAAGATTCACATGTCATGTCCTTCCTTTTAATGACCACTGATTTACTCCAACGGTGTGCCAGCACACCATGTCAACCTATAAGACTCAAGTTGTGAACTTGGTCAAAGTCATATCGTGTTTTTGTGTACAATCTGTGTAGGAAAACCTTATACTACACCCCATGTCTGTGTATCTCTCAAGGTACATGATTATTCTTTTTGAATTACTCACACTATATGTGATAGGGCCACATGTTGTGGCACATTAAAATAACTCCCATTACCCAAGTCACTTCTAAGTGGTGGACACTTGCTGTGTATCCCCGGGTTACACACCATGTTCATCTAGATTTTCCAAAATCACGTGTTCTTCCTCTTTGTACCATATCTAAGGATTCATAAAACATTTTGGTGTTTTTTGGCTTTGAATATTCATATTCTAGGTCAGTTGATCACCCTATAATAGAATCGTGGTGTTTTAGGCCTTTAATTGACATAGAAAACTGCTTTAAAACCCATCTGATGAAAACCTCCTAATGAATGATATCTCTAGAATATCTTTGATTCACCCATCATCATCACTATCGTACCTCCAAATCTGTTGTCCCAAGGTTGGATTTTCAATTTTGTATCATTTCACTATGAAACAAATGGACAATGATCAATCTTTTATAACACTATGAAGAATGAAGAACACACATAGAAAACAGGCGAGATAATTTCATAGGGAAAACCTGAGGAATGAACATCAAACATTGTTCATTATATACTCAATACATTATAGATAGAATGATCAAAAATCAAATCAATATAACAATCACCCCCATAAATGCCTACAATATAACTCATCCCACATTGTACGATCGAACTGTGGATTAAAATATTAATTATTTGGTTCACCTTCATTGTTTAATTACATAATGGGGAAGGAAATACAAAATAATGCATCCTATATTTTAATTGGATTACTCGCTGATGAAGATCTATTATTGTGTCAATATAATTTGATAGATACATCAAGAAAAAAGTTCATCAATAGTTGATCTTGTAATGACATGAAATTTCGATATAATTTTTTAAATTATTTGGGATTATTATGAGCCTTCCAAAATTGAAACCAGTGATTCTGAAGCCCATAGTGCATAAAATGATCTATCGAATAATGTTAATCATTAAATAGATTGTGGGAGCGGTTTTCCTAAAAAAGTGGAATAACTTTTTAACAGGTGTCGTGATATGAAATCATGGGGCACCATTGCGTTCAGGATGGCGGCTTTACCCTAGGTGCAACATATGATTATTCGGTGCATTATTCTAGTGAGAAAACCCAAAAATGGCATAACTATAAATAAAATTATTAAATAAAATTATTTTAATTTTCAAATTCTTATAACTCATGAATGGAGACTTCCATTAGAAATATGAGACCACCAATGAACTTGTGAGGTTATTCTTTTGTTAAGAAGATCCTAACAATGGCCGGCGCGGCCAAACAGTGGAATTTAGTTATATTTTCCATAAATTAAATAATTAAGTAACAATTATTTTATTGTTAAATATATTAACATCTAAAGGGTAACTCGGATAGGAACTTGAGAGTATAGTTGAGCTCAAGAGGGTGTTTTTCCGTAGGTGGAGCCTAACCCTGACTATCGTGGGTCGAGGGTTATTGTTAGTAATTTTTAAACTTTTTTAAGATACATTTTGTAAACATGTGAGTTAGGATTTCTACCTTTTGAACTGGTCCATGGATTAAAAATCTATGATATCTAATGAATCTGTAATCCAAGGATTCACATTAGGGAATCATAACATTGACCAGAAAGAGTTAGATGAAAAATATAATTTTTGGACCATACAAAAATAAAAATAAAAGAACTCTAATGTTATATTATTCATACCATGTAACCGTTAAGAAATAGAGGTCGGACCATAGTGCAACGTCAGTCTTTTAATGAGAGTATTTTAATTTCTTAAACATCATGTTTCTTTGGTTTTGTATGAACAATGATTATGTGTTTAATTGACTAATTAATTATGCATAATTGATGAATCATAATGTTAAACACAACGTGAGAGATTAATCTCTATTCAAATAAAGCATAGGAATGGGTTTTGGTGAATCAAGAGAAGAACCTCTAACAAATTTCCACCGACATATTCTACCAATTAGGAACAATTCTACGATGACTGTTGGAGGATTTGAACTAGACAATGATGGGAAAAGGCAAGCGCCAATGAACACAGGTTCTTCTCCCACAACCAGGGTTATGGTTTTAATTCCTCCCTTTTCCATACTATTGAATATTATGACGACACATATCAACTATCCAATGGGTTGATCTGAGTATCATCCATTAATGTGGAAGGATAAAGTGGGGTTGCTTTATATGATTTTTAATGATTAAATAATCCTTCCTATATTATAACTCTATGGAATAGGGCATGGGCCGAACTGAACCTAACCCAGACCCTCCACTGATCTCGATAACGATTGTGTTCTTCATGGATGATTGTAAAATATGGGTGAAAGGAAAAACTCAAGGCCATATGGTGATGGCAGTATCCCAGGAGGCTCACAGGTGCAATCGGAAAAGAAAACAGACCTTTGGAGCTTCCCCCGAGGCCCGCAGAATCCCCACAAGTGCAGCGGTGCTGACAACTGGAGGAGGAATTGTTTGGATCTCACCAGCCACAAAGAAGAGGTAGCACCTAAAGGAACTGTGATGGATAAGGGTGTTTGGCCGATGCCAGAGGCATTGACTCTGGAGGAATGTCGCGAAGGAGGGATAACCCATTCCCAGTGGTCCCCTATCAACCAGTCCACGCAGACCAGCCCGCTGGAGTTCCACCAACTACAATCGCTGCTTTGAAGAAAAAAAAATATGATTATCCCTTGGGGATGGGTGCAGACCCCCGCACTCAATTGGCGGGCCATGCCCAGCCAGTGGGTCGGGCTTCTCTAATGGCCCGGTTGGATGTGCCCAGCCGAGTGGGCCGGACGGGTTCTATGGCCCAGTGACCTGAGCCCGTGTCCTATCAGCTACGCCCAAGTCCTAGCGGGCTGAGCCTGTGGCTCAGCCCCATCTGGTTGGGCCCAGCTGAACCAGACCCAGACCCACTTACTACCCATCTTCGATTAAATGGTTTTTCTCGTAAAGAAGACACCAATTAGAAGAACTGTTTACGGTGCAGGAACCCTTAGGATATGGATGTCCTTTAAAGATACTTCACATGGGTTTTGGAGAATGTTTGAGTGTGTCTAGGTTTGATCAGACTCAAATCCAACAGAGGCCCCAACACTAAAATGCCTAAAATATTCAGACCGATCATCCTATTGATGCATTTCATTTTTCATTAGAACCCTTATGACATGGATATTTATTGGGTTACTTCATCATGGGGCTTCATGCAGGTTTATGTATGACCAATGGCTTGAAGAGTGGATCCTATAGGAATCAAGCGTGCTTTGTGTGGAAATCCAGTGGCTCGTTTTGATGTGATGACGGTATAGAAATACTCAGTGGGTCTCCACTCATCATCCTCTATGGGTTAGCACCCTGCGATCCTCTCTTTGACACCACTTAGTGATTCTCCATGGGTCATTATCTGGCGATCCTCAGCGGGTTAGCAATTAGTGATCTTGTGTGGGTCTGTACCGATCGATCCTATGTGTGTCAGCACTCAGCGATCCTATGTGGGTCAGTGTCTATCGATCCGGTGTGGGTTTGTACTTAGTGATTCTATTTGGTCATCTCCTATCAATCTTCTGTGGGTCTGCATCTATAGATCTTTTGTGGATCAGCAGCAGAACCTCTCGATAGAATAAGATGATCTTGCTTTACAACTATTCATTTGTACTTCTGTACATAAGTTCTATACCTGGTTTGAGATGATTCCTTCCTTGGTCATTTTGATTCAGATCATGATTTTTGGTTCTTATTTTGTGGAATTCTAAGAGACCTTCGGCGGTCTCAAGGTCCCTATATGGGATTGTTATACCCATCCCCGCATGGGATTTTCCCGAACCTTGTCGTTACTTTTAGTGGTGATGGATATCTTTGAACAAGGTTTGGGAGCTAGGACATGACGGTGCATGGAGGTGACTAGTTGATGTAGAGATCCGCAATGATGAGTTGTACCTACCCATTTGGTAGGATCCTTGGTGGAAGATCATAGGATTTGTTTTCTTTTTATTTTGTATTATCTCATTCAGTTGGGCTTATATATTGGACCATTACATTTATTTCACACTTATAAATTTGATGTTTTACTACGTGGTTTTCTTTTTCTCTATACCTAGTCTCTATGTATATTTATTTAAGGTAAATGCCTCCTTATTTTAGGGATACAACTTTCCAGTGATTATCGCTAACCCATGGCCTATGGAAGGTGGGCTTGGGGTAGTCACAACACATGACCTAGGGGATGGGTTGTGAAAAAGTGGTATCAGAGGGTGTTATGTTCTACTAGAAGATCTATGAGTATGTATTTTTAATGGGGGTCCATAGTGGTATATGTCTTGAGTTTGGATTTCAGTCCAAGGAGACCAGTGTTGGGGCGGTGGCTGACGTATCCACACACTAGGACCCTGAATTCTGTTTTCCGACACAGTACACAAAAACACTTGTTGTATGTGTTTTGAAAATGTTTTTCTCTTGATCTCTTTTGATTCAGCTCACTAGGTATAACTTATTGATAATACTTCATCTTGATTCTTTTTCAAGATTCTTCCAAATAGACAATTATCCAGGATTCCAATGTGTGACCATGAGGATGGTTTACAGAGTGTTGAGGCTTCCACACATGGATGGTTGCCCATCATGGTACCGTCTGGTGGTGTCCTAGGGATTCCACTGTTCATTGGTCAGCTGTTACTACTGATCCAACCAATAGAGGACACAAGTAGGCTCAGTGCCTTACATGAGATTCAGTGATAGATATCCCTTAGGATCCAAGGCAACCCTAACTCACAGGCAGATAAGGACTAGATTGAGGTGTTGATCGAGTTTCCATCTAGCTAGGGCACCATATGATTAGATGACAGACCTGTTATTGAGCCTTTTTATAGTTCAGTAGGGAAATGGTAGTGTTTAGATTACCCTGATAATACGATGAGGGGACTTTTCTAGGGATAGAGCTTGAGAACCTTCCTCGGAGAAGGGGGACTCTTTCCCTAAAAACTATGGGGGTTGTGTTCCCAAGAGCTTCTAAAGTTTCGACAGGATGACATGTTAGTAACTGAATATTTTCTAAGGCATACCAACCATTCCATATACTCGATGAATAAGATATAACTGATTATTTAGGGATTGGACCTCTGAGAAAGAAGTGTTTAGGGACATCCGAGCTATCACTATTCCTTTGTTCATTCTTATTTATTTTTGGGTGCTAGAGAGAATCTATGTGGTTGAAAATTCTTTGGTTGAGAGGATACAGTCAGTGAATGTCAGTAGCGGAAAATTAAGTACCCAATGTCAGTTTCAGAGACTTGGATATGTAAAATGTTTTGAGAAGATGAAGTGTTAGTGATAGGTGAATCTACAATGCAGTAGGAGGTGGTATACAATTCAAAATGTTACAACCCCCTCCCCAATGTGGTCCCCACCATGCTTAGGGAGCTGTAGGATAGGGAAAGGGAGTAGCTACATGCGGTCAAGGAGTGTGACCCAAGGGCTCCAGGAATAATACGAGGTACAGTATTTGTCTGCTACTAGATACTATATTAATAGACATAGGTGTTGACCACTACTTGTCATGAATCTTGTTCAAGACCTTGAATTTCTACTAAAATATTTCACCTAAAATCTACATCTGGAGATACCTATGGGAGGTGACTAGATAATCAAACTTATGTCAATGGTGTGATCTAACCCCTGTGGTGATAGTTTAGTTTGGAACCTCTTGACGGCATCATTGAGGGCTTACGATGTTATATTTGGTATGTATTGGTCATTCCCAGATCATTCCTCAATTTATTGTTTTAGGAAATAAGGATGTGGTATATCCATATTGTTGGATTGTTGTTTTCCTTGGTTAGTGAGAAAGGAAACTCAGACCACACATGATAAACTAATGTATACTAGGGTGCAACCAATCACTCTTGATTTGGCCATCCATGACCTTGTTGAATCAGGTATTTTCAGTATTTAGTTCCACACATTAGTTTTTTAGTGCGGGAACATCCTTTAAAAAGATGTTTCCAGGCTTACCTCCCCATAGGGGAGGGTATTTTTCAATGTATTATACTGAGGGATGGAACTGATATCTACAAATAATTATCATATGGATCCCATGGATCTCTGGGACCTGAGATTATTGTTGGAGGACATCAAGTGGATGGTCTTAGTAAGACCCAATGATCGATGTTATGTGTGGATTATTGGAACTTTATCCAAGTGGCTATGGAGAAGGAATACCCACTACCAAAGGGTCAATGGGAACATAAATAAATTAAAATGGGTATCCTTTTGTGTGTATGGAATGGTGTATGTATGCCTTATAGCAGTTGAGATAGTGGTGACGACATGAGTTTCTCAAGGACCATGTCTTTGAGATAGTCTATACACTTAGGAAGGGAAATGGTGTGGTAGAAACACTTTGTAGGAGGTCTGGTTTACAACTGTTGAGTGAGATGATAGACTAGCTAGTCACGATACGAATATCAATTCTGGATAGTGATGGAGTATCTTACATCCAGTATATGACTCTCACTCCCCCACTCTTACAGCAAGTTAGGGTGGTGGAGCTTTTGGATGTTGACTACGTGGCTTGGCATGATCAGATTTCATCATTACATTCTCCTAATGGATTTTTGATAGATGGGGAGAACATCATCATTTTCAAAGGATGAAATATGGAACATGTGATGTTATGGGAGGAGTCGTTGAAGTAATTCCATACATCCCATTTGGCGGTGCATCCTGGTGTGGTGATGATGTACCAGGATCTCTGACATCAATACTATTTGTTAGGGATAATGGAAGCAGTGGAAGAGTTCATGTCACAATTCCTCACTTGTCAGTATTTCAAATCTTATCATCGAGTTCCAGCACAATTTCACACCTCTTTTACCCCCAGACATTTTGTCGGACGGAGCAGATCGTACAGACCTTGGAGTATATGCTTCGTGATTTTGTCCTACAATTTGGTTACAATTACGAGGACCACATTCCACTGGTGGATTTTTTCTATAACAATAGAAAAGTCTCCACCATTAGCGTGGAACCTTTTGAGGCTTGTATGGGTGACTTTGCAGATCACCCCTATACTAGACAGACCTAAGGGATTCAACATTTATGGGTCTGGAGTTCGTATGAGCTACCACCCAGAAGGTGCAGATCATCCAAGAGGGGATTAAGACTACACAGAGCTGGCAGAATTCATATTCCAACAGGAGACAAAGGCCCTTGGAGTTCTCATAGGGAGACCATGTCTTCCTACAGGTCTCACACAAAATAGTATTGCAGAGATTTGGAAACGACAGAAAGCTATCTCTAAGGTTCATCAGACCATTAAAAATTCTCAAAAAAGATTGTGAGGTGGTGTACTGCCAAGCTCTTCCCCCACAGATGCACGTGGTGTATAATTTTTTCCATGTTTCATAACTAAGGAGGTACATGCATGATCCATCACATGTTTTTGACTGGGGCGAGATAAACATTGATGATTGTGTGACATTTGTGGAGTTACCGGTGGAGATAGAGGATCGACAGAAGCCGTTATTTCAGTGGTAGTTGATTCCTCTGGTGTGAATCTAGTGGTAGAATGGGAACATCTATGAGATAAAAGGGGAGAGTGAGGCTTAGATACATGCTCAGTACCTGTACTTGTTTCCCTAGATTCGATATTTCTTTCGGGGATGTAAAGCACTAGGGTGGGGAGGACGTAAAATACAGAATTTCCATGTTATTTTTAAAAAATTATTTGGGATTATTACAAGTATATGAAAATTGACGTCACATGATTTTTAGCCCCGGACTTCCAAGAATTATCAGTCGAAAATTGTTATGCTTTAAATAGGATTCATGAGAAATTTTCCTGAAAAGGTGGAATAACTCTTAAATGAGGGCCCATATCAGAAATCTGAGGGCACTATTGCATTAAATATGACATGTTTACCCTAGGAAAGACTTAAATTTATTTGGCGTAGGAATTCAGTGAGAAAAAATGATAATGGAATAACATTAAATAATATAATTTTATAAAATTATTTTATTTTTCAAATTCTTATAACTGACGAACAAAGAAAAGAGAGGTGCTCGCGCCCAAGGGTATGCAGTCAACTAGTCCACATGGACCGATGAGCTCGAACAACTACTTTGAAGAGCTGAATATATGAATATCCATTTGGGAGGGGAGTGGACCTCCATGCACAGCTGGCGGGCCACGCCCAGCCATTGGGATGGGTTGGTCCAACGGTGCGGCGGGCCATGCCCAGTCGGTAGGGTTGGGCTGGTACTACGACCTAGTGGGTCAAGCCTAGGGATAGAGGGCTGAGCCCCTGGCCTAGAAAACCGAGCCCATGGCCCAGCCCCTTTAGGTCGGGCACAAAGGAACTGGCCCTGGCCTAGGTAGACTGGTTGGGTCGGGCCATACCTGGACCCACTTACAGCCCAGTTTCTCATAAACGTATATGTCTCCTAGACAAGATTTCTGTTTCAAAAACTATCTATAGAGCCATAACCCTTAGGAAGGGGCAGTACTTTTAATTTACACCATAATGGGTTTGGAGATAGTTGGAGTATGGCTGGGTTGGATCGGAATTGAATCCAATCAGGCCTCTCACACTATAATGCCTAAAACATTCATCCCTAGCATTCGATGGATGCACCTCCTATTACGTTGGAAGACTTATAACATGGAGGTTCATTGGGTTACATCATCGCGGGTCTATGTGGTGGTTTTGGTAAGACCAATATCTTGATAATCAGATCCTCCCGGAATGATCTGTGTATAGTGCGGAAATCCATAGGCTGGTTGTGACGTGATGAAGGTATAACGATCCTTAGTGGGTCATCATTGAGTGATCCTTCATGGGTAAACACATCGTGATCATTTGTGGGTAAGCACTTAGTGATCATCCATTGGTTAGAACAGATATTTCCTCAATGGATCATCACTTAGCGATCTTGTGTGGGTCACTACATGTCGATCCTATGTGAGTCAACACTCAGCGATCTTATATGGGTCAGCGCCTATCGATCCTGTGTGGGTCAATGCTCAGTGATCTTGTGTGGGTTAGTACCTATTAATCAGGTGTGGTTTAGCATCTATTGATCTTGTGTGGATCAATAACAGAACATCAAAATATCATAATATGATATATCTTTGTGGCTAATCATCTGTACTTCTGGACTTAAGTTGTATACCTCGTTTGAGATGAGTCATTCCTTGTGCTTTTTGATTGTGATCATGAATTGTGGTTTTTCCTTTGTGGAATTATCGGAGACCTATGGGGGTATCAAGTTCTATACTGGGTATTGTAATACACACCCCATGCATGGGATTTTCCTACACCTTGTTGTGTTTTGTGCAGATGATAGACAGCTTTGACTGAGGTTTGGGTGCTAGGACTATACAATTTACAGAGGCGATCGATTGATGTGGAGAGCCACAGTGAAGAGCTATACCTACACATCAAGTAGGATCCTTGGAAGATAATCTTAGAAGTTTTTTATTTTTCTATTTTATTATCTATTTTAGCTGGGCTTTTATACATGCCAATTACTTTCAGTTCAGACTTTTACATCAGTTGTTTTACAACATTGTTTATTTTTATTGTGTACCTATTCTATGTGTGTACATGTTTTAAGGTAATTACTTTCCTTTTAGGGATATGCCTTTCTGGTGCTAGTCCCCAACCATTGGCCTATGAAAGCTGGGATAGGGATAGTTTCTACATGGGCCATAGGGGACGAGTCATGACAGTTCTATGATTTTATCATCATGTGCTTGAGATGTCTCTTCAGAGTTCTCTCTAGAGCCTCCATGGAATTTCTTGGTTTATTATTCTAACCATGAATCCCTTTATAAAGGATAAGATAAAATAATATGTTTTGGCATTTCTGTATCGAAAAATGGTAAAATAAAATAAATTATCAATTAATTTTATTTATTAAAAGTTCATAAAAATAATTTTTCAAATCGACCTGTACCGGACGATGATAGGTTGAGACTACGGTAAATCCTCTTCTATGAACGCAAAAATACCCTCAGATATCAAATCTAGGTATCCATTAATAGTGTATTCTACCTTTTCAGGAAAACTATGTTCACATGTTATTTAATATTTTAATATATCCCATACATTTATTTCATGCACCTCGAGCCTCAGAATTACACACATTCTTAGTACCTAGTGTAGAAATTATTCCATTTATTATTTTTAAAAAAGAGAAAGAATATCCTGGACATTAAATATTCACTATGGAATTGAGGCTGAGGTCCTACATAGGTGTGGATAGAATCGATCTACTACATAGTGATATATTAATTTCCTCAGTAGTATAAACCTTTGAAGACTCAAACTATCCATTGATCTCAAGTATAATGTCAATTATCTATAGAAGGCCTTATTTATGGAGTAATCTTGACTCTCACATTTTGTGGTTGAGGGAAATCTATTGATTTATGTGCTATTTTGATCAGATATACATTATCTATGGTCTTGTTTGATACTAATGCCTCTCATTCTTTCATATTAACCATAGTACTTGATCAAATTGAATTAGTAGTCATGTTATCTTTTGAGTTACATTCCCTTGAGACATAATTGAGAATAAAATTGGATGATAATTAGTGATTACAAGAGTTTTTTAAAGTCATTTACACATTTAATCATCTATGAGACATCATGATTTTGGAGATGAAATGTTTTGACGAGATTCTCAGTAAGGAATGGTTGACCAGTATCCAAAATCATATTGATTTCTATCTTATATGGGTTTCCTTTACATCTCAATAGTGATAGAGGTTATTTATGTTTGATGAAAGGGAATTGGGAATAGGTTGATATGGCTAGGAAAAAAGTCAACTCAAGATAATCACAATATGTATGTCATTCATGGACCATTTGGAAGGATTTTTTGATGTCCCTTCAACTTTTATACGAGTCATGGATATCGGTGAAGATGACATTCAAAGTGAAATTACTGGAATTACCTTTACTATTGAATTTTACCCTGAGATAAATCTTACTCTAGCTGAAAAAAATATCAATGCTTCTATATTTTATGTCACTAGACAAAATGATGGTAGCTCAAAGTGAAGATTGATTACTTTGAAAAGAAGGATTTATCTGGTTGAGTACCTCACCATAGGGTGCACCTCTATTGTTCACCATGATGGTGGATGGTAATCCTTGAGTTTATATTGATTACCAAAAAATGAAATTGGTAATGGTGAAGAACAAATATCATTTTCCTTGTTTTGATAATGCTCTTAATTAGTTATAGAGATCCTGGTTGTTCTCCAAGATTTATCATCAATCGATCCACCACCAGCTATGGGTTATAGAGGAGGAAATAATGAAGATGAAATGTTCGAGAAAATATGGGTAGTATGGGTGAATTGTGATTTTGTTTTGTTTAATCAATGAATTATAAATTTATATATATCTAATCAATATGATCATCCACCTAAATTTTTAATTTTTCTTCATTATGATCATTGTCAACATCCTAATCTTCTCATTTATTCCAAATTAGAAACTTTTACCCAACAAGATAGTCTTTAGTACACATAGATCACATCAAATTTATAAAAATCAATCAAAGTGTAACATCTAGATTTTGGTGGATACGTTAATTTGGAATTTGGTTTTTGAGATAGGTATATCCATGAACCTTTAGAATGTAGAGGAAATGATATCCTATTAACATACCCAAAGGGAAGGTTTATTATAATATTAAAAAGTTATTAAAACTCATATTCAATAAAATATCCCATTTACCATCACCTATGAATAAACTGAAAAAGAAATAAGTAACATTCTAGTGGTTAAAATAGCTTGAAGAGGCATTTCTGGAGTTGTAGTGGAATCAGACTATAACATTATTGTTAATAAGAACCATTCTTGAAATTTGATACACCAGGTATTGTGACATATCATGCATTGTATTGGGAGTAGTACGAATATAGATTGTGAAATAATTATCCCATTAGGCACATTATCTAGGTCTCCACGTGTGTAAATACATACTGATATCTTGGAGAAATAATATATGGTTCATGCTCAGAAATGTTGGTGACACTATCTCTTTGGTTAGAGTTTTATTATTCATGGAGACCATAAGAGAATCTGTTACATATATAAATTGTAGGACCTGAATAGTAAGTAAAAGTATTGGGTGGGGTATTTATAAGCATTTTATTTGGAGAAGGGGAATACACCTAGGAAAGGTAAAATCATAGTATATTATCAGACCCATAATGTGTATGTAGCTTAAAATCATAGTGAGTGTATCTCTTAGGATCAATGGTTCCTGATTAGATTATTTCTCATGTGAAGGATGGATGCTTATGAGGATTGGGGAACAATGAATTGTGGTCCATTTAATGTCACAAATTCTCAAGTAGAATTAATAAATTCTATACAAGACACTTATTGTAATCTAATGTTTTGATAACCCCTAATCATGTTTCATTTATGTGGAAATCATGTTTTTATTATAAGATAATAATGTGTAATTAATATTCATAGTTCCTACTAGTAATAACTAATTTCTTTTTATCTCACTGCTCTCTTGTTTAAGATTATAGTGAAAAATTTATCTATGATGAAAGGTCACTGATAGAAAGGTCATTGATGAAGGTCACCGATGAAAGTCATTGATGAATGGTCACTGATGAAAGCTGACAAATGAAAAGTCACTGATGAAAGGTCACCATCGAAAGTCACTGATGAAATGTCACCGATGAATGGCCACTAATGAAACATCACCAATGAAAGTTCACCGATGAAGGTCACAAATAGAAAGGTCACCAATGAAGGTCAGTGATGAAGGTCATAGATAGAAAGGTTACCACTAAAGGCTACCATTGAGAAGGTTACCAGTAAAGGATAATGCTGGGATGGTTACCACTAAAGGTTACCGTTGAAGTCTACCATTTCCAGTCTACCAATGCTCACTCTTCTACTCCTTAAATTTTAAATTTTTATGATTATTCTAACGGTTATATTTTCAAAATTTCATGCTTCGGACATTAATTAATACTGATTGTAGACATATCAGGAGATAGTATCTGGGGACAGTATGATGTATAAGTGGGACTTCACATGGTTTACATATCCATATTGTCAAAACATAAATATAAAAGAGAAGACTGAGGATGAAAAAAGAAGTCTATGTGCATGAAGTGAAGATAGAGGAATGAATGTAAAATAACATACTCACTAGATCAAATGGAATAAGGAATAACCATCTGGAACTTTCACTATGAGCCTATGAGCATCACGAAGATCATTTTTTGTAGAATAAATTTCATGTATGTCTTCTGTACTTCTTGAAATCCCTGTCAATCCAAGAAGAAGAACACCTTAGTTCCTAGAAGATAGAACATGGAGTTGCAACACTCTGTTTTGAGGAAAACTCCCAGAAAAGAAATTGAACTATAGATTCTTCACTCCAAGGAGTGAAGAGCTGAACTACAAACACATAAACGTTTCTAAAGTCAATCATATAATATTTTATCTTTTGTTTTATTTTATGTTTACATTTTTGATAAGTGTTTGTTTGTCAGTGACGTACACCGTCTTCAATGCCTGAACTAGAGGATAATAAAAATCCTCACATCAAACTTCACTTACAACTTGTTAACCGCATAAAACTATGGAATAGATCGTGTGTGGTCTATATTGTTTGTTTTCTAAATGATGAACTATGGTAGAGTATGTGACCCTTGGTATGTTTGTGAAAATTAATGTAAGGATCGATACAGGCTATATATCATGTTTTTTAATTAATATAAACTATTTGGGTGTAGGTGATCACCAAGTGGAGAGGATTAAGTCTCATCTTGAGACTGAACCTCTTGTTTAATTATATTGTGTAGTATATTTTCTTATAATCTATTTTTCTATTTTTCACAGCTCATTATTTCAAAAATATAAATTCATTGTTAAATTAACTTTGATTGTTAGTTCAGGTTTGTGTGTGTATGTGTTTAATTCAGTAAACTTGTTTCAAAAGTTGAATAAGTGTTTTATGCTGATTCAACTGATCACAAATAGCCCTTTGAGAATCATGTTGACCAACTAAACATTTATATCTCAACTCCCTCAATTAACTAGGATGGTTTAAAATTGGGGGATCATTAACATTATGTTTTTAACAGAAATTTTATGAAGGAACTCAATTCACACCCCTCTTGAGATTCCACTACGAAAAAAATTCGGTATCAAAGGATTAATTTTTTGGTTTTTATTGTTTTGTGATCTAAACTATTGTACATGTTTTCAAATATTTTTCAACTGGAATATTATTTGTATCATAATGCTATTAAATTTTTTTCATATCTAAATTTTTAGTTAATTAAATTTTATGTAACAATGGATAATAGTGTGTATGGGGCTTCTTCCAATAGGCCAGCTTTTTTTAATGGTAACCACTATGATAAGTGGAAATTAAAAATGAAAATGTATCAAGAGTGATTGGGTCCTAAAATCTGGGACACAATAGAGGAACAACATTAATTTCCTCTTACTGCTAGGGACACATGGTCTCAGTTGATTAAAGCTACATATAACAATGACTATAATGCAATGAATTCATTATATTGTTCTCTATGTGATGAAGAATTCAAAAGAATATATACTTTTAAAAAAACTTATGAAATTTGGGATACTTTGGATGATTCTCTTGAGGGAACAAAAAATGTTAATGAAATGAGATTAAATACTTATACTATTAAATATGATAATTTTAAAATGAATACTAATTAATTTATATCTGATATGTTTCTTAAATTCAAAGAAATATTAAATACCATGATTCTCCTTGGGATACCATTAGATAGCAAGGATCGTATTATGTGCTTTAGCTGATGCCTACCTAATATATATAAAGGAACTTCTATTTCTATCTTAGAATCCCGTGACATTGCCAAGCAACCAGTAAAGGAACTAATTAGAAAACTTATGATGTATGAAGAAGATATTATATTAAATCATGAAGAATATTAAGAACCAGGAAACAAATTTTTATCATTCAATATTGCTACCTCAAATAGAAAAGATAATGAAAATATTCAAGCTGTTATAGACACTTCCACCAGTGAATATTCGGATTTTGACAATGATGATGAGATGGCTTACCATGCTAGGAGATTCAAAAACATATACCCCAAGAATAATTTCATTATAAAATAAAAATATAATAGAATTTATGATAGTAAATGATAGTGGAAAAAGGATTGAAAATTGAATGACAACACACATGAGATAGTTTGTTACGAGTGTAAACGAAAAGGCCACACGGAGGATGATTTCCCCAAGGTGAAATTTAAGAAGAAATATGAAGACATGGGAAAGGGATGTAGAAAGGAAATGAAGGATACTTGGAGTGCATCAGAAGATTGATCCAGTGGACTAGACTCTTCTGACACTCAAAAGAACAAACATGAAAAACTTTGTTTCATGACAGAAACATCTGAGTTAATGACAAATTCTACTATACAAAATTCTTATTCATCTTGGAAGGTATTTGAATCAAATAATAATGATAATATGACTATGTATGAAATATTTTATTATTATTGAATGCTTGAGGATACCTTTAATGAACTAATGGATAAAAATAAATTGTTGAAAATATAATATTCTTTATATGATAATTATATGTTTGATTTGGATATTGAGAAAGAAAATGTTCTCATCTATTAATAGAAAATACTGAACATAAATTATCTAATGGGAAATTAAAAATTTATCATGAAAAGTTTACTACAGGTAGAGATACCTTGACTCAGTTTATAGGGAAACAAATTGCTTCAAAATACACAACTGGACTAGGATATCAACTAGGACAAAGAACGATTTTTAAAAATTAATTTGTTCCTAAATCAAGACAGTTCACTGCCGGTTCATGTTTTGTACCGTATTTTGAATATAATTTTTCTAAAGTAACAAACAAAATTTTCATGTCTAAAAACATATCTTTTGATTATAGGAAACTTGTGAGATAAGTATGGGTTCCCAATGCATTACTTTTTATCCTCTCTAGACCCATGAAAATCTGGGTACCAAAGTTAACATACACTAAATATATTTTGCCGAATTTTTTTTAAAGAGCTCATGAAAGACCCTATGGTACTCAGACAGTGGATGTTTATGACATATTAAAGGAGACTATTCATGCTTCAAGAGACTCGTTAAATTTTATGATGGATATGTCACATTTGGTGATAAATACTAAAGGGAAGATCATCAGCTTAGGAAAAATTGGTAACCCAAATACTCTATTAATTTCAAAATTACTTTTTATTGATGTGTTAAAATATAATTTACTAAGAATCACTCAGTTGTGTGATGATGGTTTCACTGTTAAATTTGAAAATAATGCAAGAAATATTTTTAATTCTAAAAATTATTTAATATTTAATTCTCTTAAAAATGAAAATGTATATGTTTTTTATTAAAATTCTTTATCTAGGCCAAATGTTACTTGTTTAAATGCGTTTCATAAGGAATCCTAGTTATGGCACAGAAGATTTGGACACTGTAATCTGTACACGTATATAAAAATAACTAGGAATTGTTTAGTTAGAGACTTTTCTAAATTGGAATTACCACTGAACTAAGTGTGTAATATTTATCAAAAACGAAAACAACACAATATTTCTTTAAAACCAAATAAAAAAGTTTCCACTTCTAAACCGCTTGATTTGGTTTTCATGGATATATTTTGGACTATCCTAAGTTTCAAGTTTAAATGGGAAGCACTATGTTTATGTTCTTGTATATGAGTTTCCTAGATATACATGGAAATATTTTCTAGCTCACAAAAGTGAAGCATGTTCTTACTTAGATAAATATTCCATGTCAGAAGAAAATCATAGTGGACTTAGAATTAAGACCTTGAGAAGTGATCATGGGTATGAGTTTGAAAATCAGGATTTTGAATCATTTTTCTCAAAAAATGGATATAATAATAATTTCACTACTCCAAGAACACCTCAAAAATGGAGTTGTAGAAATAAGAAAAATGACACTTCGATAAATTTCCTGGACTATGCTAAATGAGTATAATCTTCCAATCTATTTTTGGGCAGAAGCTGCCAACAAATCATGTTACATCATCAATAGAGTCATAATTAGACATGTTCTTAAGGAAACCCCTTATGAGCTATGGAATAATAGGATGCATAATGTTAATTACTTTAGAGTATTTGGTTGCAAAATATTAATTCTTTACACTAAGGGTAATTTTGAAAAAAATTCTTCCAGGAGTGATGAATGGAATTTCCTTGGTTAATAAATCACTAGAAATGAATATAGAGAATTGAATAAGAGAACAAAATATTAAGAAGGATTAGTTCATGTCAAATTTGATGAGACTAATCCACATGAACCTAAAACCACTGTTGAACAACATGATGAAGATATGTCAATCCTTTACCATAATTATTTAGAAAGTGAACCCCTAGTGAAAAAAACTAGTTCTGGAAACATTCCAGAATCTGAGCATGATGAATCTAAAACTATAAAAAACCATGATATGTCTAGTTCAACTCTTTCTATAGTTATTATAACTCCCAAGAATCATTATTTAGTTGTAGTAGTAGGTTATCTACATAGAGAAACACATACTAGATCATCTCGAAGAAACCGGGTTGAACATCAAACTTTTCTTTCATAGCTTGAACCCAAAAATATTAATGGTACAATCAATGATGAATTATCCGTGATATCCAAGAAAGAATAATTAAATTAGTTTGAATGAAACAAATTTTATGGATTAATAGAATGACCCAAAGACACTTTGACCATAGGCACTGAATAGGTGTTTAGAAATAAAATTGATGAATCTGGAAACGTTGTAAGAAAAAAGTCTAGACTAGTTGCATAAGGATATAGTCAAGAAGAAGGAATAGAATATGAGGAATCCTTTGGACCTATAGTAAGACTAGAATCCATTAGATAAATACGTTCTTATGAACCACATATGAATTTCAAACATTTTCAAATAGATGTCAAAATTTCATTTCTAAATGGGTACATAGGTGAGAATGTATTTTTTGAACATCCACATAGTTTTATAAATCCCAATTTTTCAAGTCTTGTCATGAAACATTCTAAATATCTATATGGACTAAAACAAGCACCATGATTGTGGTATGATAGATGTAGTTATTTTCTTATTTTAAAAGGTTTTAGAAAAAGAATTTCTAATTTTACACTATTCATTAAAAGGATTTAAAAATATGTTTTAATAGAGAAAATTTATGTATATGACATTATTTTTGGATCCTTTAAAAAAAATAATGTTCTAATTTCTCAGTAGTTTGCAAGATGAATTTAAAATAATTTTAATGGAGGAACATAAATGTTTCCTTGGATGTCAAATTTTTCAGTATAAAAATTGTATTGATTTATATAAAAGTAAATATACTAAGGATCTTTTGAAATGTTTTTGTTTAGATATTAATAAATGTAGTGATACACCTATGAGTATCACTTGTAAGTTTGATGCTGATGAAACAAGTAAATTAGTGGTTCAAACCAATAATAGAGGTATGATTGTAAGTTTGCGCAACTTTATGCTAGAAGGCCTAACATTACGTTTAGATTATGCATATGTGCCCATTTTTAATTCAACCCCAAAGAGACTCATTTAAATACTGTTAATTTTTTTTACAAAAATATGAAGAATACTTTAAACATTGTACTATTTTATCCAAGAGGTAAATCATTTGATATAATAAGATATTTAGTTGTATAATTTTCTGGTTGCAAGTTAGATAGAAAGAGAACCATTCGAACATGTCACATTTTGGACAAGTCACAGGTATCTTGGTGTAGTATGAAATAAAATTATGGTTCATTATATAACTCTGAGGCTAAATATACAGCTTCTCGTACTTTTTGTTCTCAAATTCTGTGGATTAAATGCATTCTACTTGGCTATGGATATCAATTCAAACATTTCTCTATAAATTGTGATAAAAAACTTGCCATTACCATCTCTAAAAATTGATTATTCCATGCTAGGACAAAGAACACTGATGTGAGACATCACTTCTTGCTAGATCATTATCTAATAGGTGATATCAATCTTGAATTCATTAGCACTAACCATCAATTGGGTGATATATTCAAAAATCCTTTGAGATCTGAAGTGGGGAAGATCTCTGGTTAAATGACCTCGTACCCTTAGTCTATGACAAATGTCATTTCCACTATCCGAGAAATTCGTTAACTTGTGGGAGATTATTTAAGGGAATCTTCTCAAGATTTGAAGGCCATAAAAGAGAAATTATATTTCTACTACAAAATGGTGTACAAAAATCATAAAATGGATGGTCACTTTAAGATGATGTTGAAAAACATGAGTATCCCACCTGTCACTCAGGAGTTTAAGGATCAGGTTAGCATGATTAGAGAGTTGACTCCTACCTCAGAGATATTAATAATGAATAAGGATGATTTTATCTCATCTATGCAAACAGGGAGAAGCATTATTTTGGATTTCAGAAATCTTAATTTACCCTTGCTCAATCTAGACTACACTCCCATAATTATTCCTCCCGCATTACCATCTTACTCGGCTGCAGTAGGCTCTACCATTATTTCTCATTTGAGGACTCTTTCACATTCCATTAAAATCTTCACCCCTATGATCCCTCAGAGATCTACAAAACATAGGTCTACTGATGCCTCTATAGAATATCCTCCTAAACCGCTCACTGGCATACCTCAACCTATCCCTCTATCATCTGGACCATCCGCCTCAGCTTCAAAATAAAAATCTCCCTTTGACATTTCTGATGTGGATTGAATGTTGGATATATTAGTTGATAGGGAGATTTTTTACTCTACTTGTATATTTCAATCATTATTTATTAATTAAGAAATCCAATTTTTTCTATTTTTGTCTTATATTATTCTTGTTAATCACAAAGGGGGAGATGTTTTATGTTTACTGGACTCCTTGAATATATACACTATCAATATTTTCCACAACACACTTGGTTCAATTTTACTTATACACACCTATGAAGATATTGGGAAATGTTATTGACCATGATTGAACAATTGTTAAATATAAATTTTCACTGACATAATTTTTTATTTTAAAAAGGGCGGAGATTGTTGGACTCTAATGTTTTTATAATCACAAATCAAGTTTCATTTATGTGAAAATAATGTTTTTATTATAAGAGATTCATGTGTAATTAATGTTCTTATTTTCTCTCAAGTAATAACTATGTAAATTTAATCTCATAGATTTATTTTTTAAGATTATATTTCAAAACTTATCTAAGTTGAAAGTTCACCAAAAGAAAGGTCACCAATGAAGGTCACCAATGAAATTTACCGATGAAAAGTCACTGATGAAAGTTCTATGATGAAAAGACACTGATGAAAGGTCGTCGATGAAATTCACCGATGAAAGGTCACCGATGAAAGGTCACGGATGAATGTTCACCGATGAAAGGTCACCGAGGAAGGTCACTGATAGAAAGGTCACTGATGAGGGTCACCATTAAAGGATACCAATAGAAAGGTTACCTCTAAAGGCTACTATTAATAAGGATACCAATAAAGGCTACCTTTGAGAAGGTTATAGTTAAAGGGTACCATTGAGAATGATACTACGAAATGATACAGTTACCAGTTAACCAATGCTCACTCTTCTACTCCACAATTTTTTAAATTCATAAGATTATTCTAATGGTCATATTTAGTAAATTTAATGATTCTTACATTAATTAATATTGATCATAGACATATCAAGAGACAATATCTAGGGACTGTATGAGGTATGAGGAGGACTTCATGTGGTTTAATTATTACTATTTATGGACCTCAAATATAAAAGAGAAGACCGAGGATGAAAAAATAAGTGTGTGTGCCGAGAAGTGATGAGAGAGGAATGCATGTAAATGAACATACTCACAAGATTAAAAATAATAAGGTAGAACCATCCGTCACTTTCATTGGGAATCCAAGTGTATCAAGAATATAATTTTTGGGAGAAAAAATTTCATGTTTGTCTTCTGTGCTTCTTCAAATCTCTGTCCAACCAAGAAGAAGAACACCACAGTTCTTGGAAGCTAGAACCTAGAGTTGTGTCACTCTGTTTTGAAGACAACATCCAGATAAAGACTCAAACTACAGATTCTTCACTCCAAGGAGTCAAGAGCTAAACTGAAGACACCTGGAGATTTTTAAACACAATATTATAATATTTTCTCTATTATGTTCTTTTATGTTTAGATTTTTAATAAGTGTGTGTTTTTCTGTTACACACACTGTCCCCTATTCCCAAACTAGAGTATACTGAAAATCATCACATAAAATGTAACGCCACAAGCTTCTATGGTACACATCTCTTTGAATAATGTGATAGTGTGTGTTGTACGCAACATCGAGTTCTAACACACCACAACCAAACAAAATAGCTGTTATGAATAGTAATACCAACTGTTTGAAATTATATATATTTTATATTTCAAAATGGACTTCATTTTTTGATTCAGAATATCAAAATAATCCTATGTTGAATTTTTTGTATTTTTCTGAGAACATCCAATTTTTATGAATAGTGAAAAATACTTAAAAACAACTTTTTTAATAAAAATTATTTATAGGGATAAATTATACTATTGAGTGGTTTTTCGGTATAATTAGAATATATTTTTACCATTTTATCCAATGGTTTTCATTAGAATTAATTTCACTTTGAAATTGGACATAAACAATTTTCAATCTTTTGATATATATTGTTTCTTAAAAACACGCTATTTGTTTTGACAGTGGGAATTAATTATAAAATTAATTCATGAAAATTATATGTTTGGAATTTTGTAAAATAGAAATCAATTTTGAATTCAGAATATCAATTATATCTTAGGGTAAATTGTTGGCATTGTTCTGAAAAACATCAATTTTTGATGAATAGTGAAACCACTAAGTGGTAGTTAAAAAACTGAATTTTTCATAAAACATAATTTTACCACTTCTGTGAATGGATTTTTGAAAATCTGAGAGACACAGTTATTATGAAGTAGTAAAATGTGGTTCATTGAGATGAAAATAATTTTTGGTGAATAGTAACTTTTTACTTTTATTTATCATGGTTAAAAGTAAATAGGGTAATTAAGGGTAAAAATGATATTAATATTACCCTAATACATGTCCTAATTCTATTGGACATGTGTATATCTACCAAAAACAACCTTAGAAATAAAATATTATCAATTAGGTCAACTTGGACTAGATTAGGACATTTATTATTATTTAATTCAAAGAAGAGTTAAAAGAGTTAAAATCAAAGTTTATTTACGAAAAAAAATTTAATATAGGGATATACATAAGATAAATTATATTTTAAATATTTATTAGAAATTTAAAAAATTTACTACATAACAATATTTTATTTATAATTTTTAGACATTAAATAATTTAATTTATTTATGACCCAATGATGATGTAGTAATTACCTAATTAATGAAAAATTAGAATAATTGATATTATAAATACCCAAATAAATATAATTTTAGACTTTTTATGAACTATACTAATTTTATAGGTTAATAGGACATGTTAGGATGGATTTAATTAACTTTTTTCATAGTAATCATTCTGTTATGATTTTTACAAAAATCAATTATTGAATAGTGTCAAAATTGACATAAAAGAGTTTTTAAAACTAATATTATATTATTAATTGATATTAAATTCATAAAAATATAATGATCGGACAAGAGACATATATAATGATAGGTGTATCATTAATGGACGAATTGGGTGTCGATTGGATGTAAATAGTAACTTTATTAACCATATAACATAAAAATACAAAGAGGCAGTGTAAAAGTGAAACTAATTAAATAAGAGATAATAGTTAAAGATAAGGTTAATATAGTAACCCAAACCTGTATAAATTCTGTTGGTTGAGTGGTTTTCGACCCATCCCCACCTTAACCTTTAAATAATCCACTTGGGAGCCATTAGAAACCGAATATGAATTTATTATAAAATAATATTCATAGCTTTTCCTAAGGTTCCCCTCACCCCACTTATAAAAGGGCACTCTCCCTTCTCATTAACTCACATCTTCAAATCCTTTTGGTTCTACCAACCTCTTCCCAAATACTCTCTCAACTTCCCTAACTTCATCCTAGAGGCCTTCCTTTAGTTAGAAAGCCAACATAAGGAGTCCTTTTGATCAAATCAAAAGGACGAACCCGAAGAAGAGGTAATGATTTCACCACCCTTTTTCAAGTTCCTTTCTTCGTCCACTTCTTATTTCATTGTTATTACCATTATAAAATAATAAATCCAGTATATAACATTTAATTTTATGTTATTAAAAACATTTTACAACCATATTTCATTATTATATCCATCTTTTGAATAACATGTCACTATACGTGCGTACGTAAGGCTTACCGTCTCCAAGTCGTGGTGTAATTGTTATTCAATAAATTATTATTTGTATGGGTATAATAATGATGTGTAATTCATGTAAATAATAAATATAACATGATAATGATTCAGTATATATGATATACCATCCAATTATATATTATTTTAATATCAAAATAATGATATTGTTGGTCGTGCATACGTACGAACTACGGTCTCCACGAACGCGATGAGATTAATTCTCCATCGTATCCATTCAAGTATAAATCTCATTTTATGATTAATAATAGTATATAAGGACTTTATATAATTCTGTATATTAATAGGATACAACCTATCAATGAAAAATATGTCTTACGTAACAAAACATATAAAAGAAAACGAGTAAGTTAACACCCGAAACAATGATAATACTAAGACATTATTAACCAATCAATGTTAAAAGATCATATATGATATCATATTGATGTATATGATTCTTGTATAATTTAATAAAAATTATTTCACCATTATACCAGAGGTTAACCTACCTCCAACCAAGGAAAAGTACAAGGTAAGGGTTTATTTCGCAATCTCTTCATTATCTGCGGTTGTTTATACGTAATAATCTACTGGGACTTCTTTATCATCCACATCCATGTTTCCTAAAAATGTATTTCAAAACATTTTTACTATTTACTATAATATAGGTTAAAGTCATTTATACCCTTTTTTGACTTTTTATAAGAGATTTATAAAGGAATCATTCCATCATTTTCCAAACAAGTAGCATTTTAACCTTTTCGACAAAATTAAGGTAAGAATGTTTTTTTATCTTATACGGCGGGTGAAGCTATTTTCCACCGTTATAAAATCGTCGAAGCTTCCCTTACAATCTTATAAGAATATTTTCAAATAAAATGTTTTATTTTATAAATATATGACTCTTAAATTATTTCAAAATTAAAATAGGTATTTCTCTAAAAAGAGTTTTGATTTCATCTATGTCAACATCCTTTGATGGATTTTACGCTTATTTGAAGTTGATTTATTATGATACAAAACTTCTATATTTTATTTAAGGTTTTGTGATATGTTTGACTGTGGATGTGTAATTTTTATACCATTCATGGTTTATGGATAAAGTATTTACATTTCATATGCTAGTTTTCATACGAATTATTATGTTATGTTTAAACCTTTTCATATGGGAATGCATTGGACTTAATATGTGACGGGTGGAGCCCACTATAGCTATTCGATGCATCAGTAGGTCTCAAGAGACAAACTAGTGTCTTGGCACAAGGCCTTGACAAAATCGTATCTATAGTAATGGAACGAGGCCTTGGATATGTGGTTATGATAGTCTGGAATTATGCATTCCATCACTATTAAAGTGGTTATTGATATTGCATGTGATTATTCGATTAGTATAATATCCTTGTGAAAAAGTAAATGGGATTATATCATTTTATTTTTTCCATTCTATGTTGAAGTTCAAGTTTAATCGGATTTTTTTAGTTATTCATTGCTTTAAATGTTTATTCTTATTTATGAAAGTTTTCTCTATATTGTTATCCTTACTGGGCATTTGAGCTCACCCCTTTCAATGTTTTATTTTTCCTAGGATGTGAAGAAGTAATTTATGAATGACCTGCAGGGATAGTATGTTGGTATATGAGTGTGGACTATGAAGAAAATATGTTGTTGTAGTTTTCATTTTTATGATGTAATGTAATACTTTTGAATATATGTAGTGTTTCCAAGGCTACTAAACTAATCGGTCTTTCGATACTTGATCTTTCTTGTGATCATGACAATGTTATGTAATAATGCACTGACTCTAGGTAACTGGGGTCGGGGCATTACAGTTGGTATCAGAGAAAGTTTTTTACAAACCTTGGAAGCTAGATTTAGATAAACTCAGATTACAGAACATAGACCTAAGATGGACATTGAGGATTAGTATAGACGAACTTCCTAGAATTTTGGTATTGTAGAGATTTTGTGTGTTTTCCGAGCAATACATCCCTGTCTGGATACGAGCAGGTAGAGGTAGCTCTGGCACAATTGTACCTAGGGGTAAAACCTGAAAACACCGCTTTGAGATAGACTCGAACGGGAAGTGGTGCATAACAACGGGCCTTGCTGCACTCTTGGTTACGACACTCCCAGGGGATATGCATAAGATTACTTACATTTTCATTACAAATCACTATGAATGGTTTATGAGTGTATACATCCTCAAAGAAAACAATTTTATGATTATGGATTATATCCATAAATATTTCAATTTATGTTAAGTGTTTTATAAGTATGGAATTATGTATTTTGATTCATAAACTGATCTAGTTTATGCCATTGTTTAGAAATGGCACCTAGTGGAAGAAATGGAAATATTATCAATGCATGCACTCCATATAGGTATTACCCTCCTGCTCAAGATAATTATAGTGGAGCTGGTGATGAAACTGGTGTCGATCAGCTAATTACCATACTGGGATAACTCACTCAGGTTATGAATAATAACCTTACCCGTATGGAGCACCCTGATCCACAATATCGAGGTCAATGTTAGATAGATTCATGAGGAAAAACCCAACAACATTCAATGGGAGTACAAATCCCTTAGTAGCTGAGAACTCTCCCAAGATAAAATATTTCCGGCTTTGGGGAGTAGTGAAAGGGAAAAAGTTATCATGGCAGTTTACCGCCTCACTGGAGATGCTGATCAATGGTTGTCATTGATTCAAACCATGAAGGAAGATGATGAAGTAACAAATATGTAATGGAGGGATTTCAAAGATCTGTTTTTAGAAAAATACATTCCTCGTGACCATCGAGTAGATATGAAAAAGTCAATTTCTAAGTCTGAGACAAAAGGAGGATGAGAATGTTGCAATGTATGAGGCTATCTTTACAAGGTTAGCAAGGTATGTTGAAGATTATATATGTAACCCAAGAAGTAATATTTATCTTTTATTTGATGGGTTAATACCATTTCTCTGTCGAGAATTAGTCTCACAATCCTTTTCATCGTACGAAGACATTGTCCCATGTGCTATTAAGACTGAAAAGGAATTCTCTAAGTCTTATGACTTTAAAAAAAATAAAGAGAAGAAGAGATCTGCTGATCAATCTGGGAATGGAAATAAGGGGAAGAAGGGAAAGGTTGAATATCCATCCTGTAGTAAATGTGGGAAGAAACACCCTAGTACATGCTTGAAAGGAATGAGAGTTTGTTACAAGTGTGGTGAAAAAGCCCACCAAGCTCATGATTGCAATGGGGAGAATGAAGCTACCAATGTTTAATGCTACAACTGCAGGGAGATGGGACATTATGAAAATGAATTTCCTAAGCGTCAAGGGTACTTACCTTAGAAAAGGATAGGGGATCAAGGTGAAGCTTTTGCTATAACTACTAATGAGGTAGAAGCTCCGAAAGATGTGGTGGCAGGTAATTTAATGGTTTCCTCAAGTTTAGCAAATGCATTATTTGATTTTGGATCATCACATTGTTTCATATCTTCATAGTTTTCTAAGAAAATTGGATATTTCCAATTTGATTTAACAGGGGAGTTGTCAGTTAAAACTCTTAAGGGAAGTATCATTGCAACAATGTTTTGTGAATCAGTCCCCATTAGAGCACGTAAATATTATTTATCTGCTGATCTCTTCATCATACCTATGATTGAGTTTGATATAATCCTCAGTATGGATTGGATTTCAGACTATGATGTGAAGATTTATTGTAAGAATAAGGAGGTTATGAATTTTGATGATGATGATGACAAGGAACACCTTATCTTTAGAGAAGAATCTACCCCACCTAATTCTTATCTAGATCCACCCCTAGTAGCTCAATTAAATTCAATTATTGGGGAGGAAGAGAATTAAATGACTATGTCTGAGGAAAGGAATGTTCAAATAGAGGATGTACCTGTTGTGAAAGAATATGTAAATGTATTACAGGACGATTTAACTGGACATCCCCCAGAATGAGATGTTGAGTTTTCCATTGATTTAATTCCTAGATCAATGCCTATATCGAATACCCCATATAGAATGGCCACTATAGAATTAGTTGAACTAAATAAATAACTAGAGTAATTGAGTAATAAGAGATTTATTTTCCCTAGTGTTTCTCCATGGGGAGCCCCTGTTCTTATTGTTAAAAAGAAATATGGATATATGAGGTTATGTATCGACTACAGGGAGATCAATTCTATAACAATAAAGAACAAGTATCTCCTACCTCACATTGATGATTTCTTTGACAAACTGCATGGAGCTCAATACTTTTCAAAGATTGACCTTCGATCTGGATACCATCAGTTGTGTGTGAAGAAGGAAGACATTCCAATGACAGCATTTCGAACTAGGTACGGGCATTACGAGTTTACAGTAATGCCTTTTGGATTGACTAATGCACCCTCTGTATTCATGGATCTGATGAATAGAGATTTCAAGGAATATCTCGATGAATTTTTGTGGTATTTATTGATGATATCTTGGTATACTCCAAAAGCTACGAATATCATGAAAATAAATTGTGCATTATCCTGAAGACTCTTAGAAGACAAGAATTATATGAGAAGTTTAGCCAGTGTGAATTCTGGCATCAGGAGATTTTTTTTCATGGCCATATTGTCTCTAAAGATGGAATCTCTTTTGATCCTTCTATGACCAAGGCAATCCACGAATGGCCAGCACCTACGAGTATAACTGAGGTACGTAGTTTTATTGGTTTAGCAGGTTATTATCAACGTTTCATCTAGAAATTTTCCCGATTGGATAACCCATTAAAGAAGATCACACGTAAAGGGGTTAAATTTCTTTGGACAATTGTGTGTGAAGAATGTTTCAAAGAACTAATGAGAAGATTAGTCAATTCTCCTATATTGAATCTACCATCGGGGAATGATGGGTTCATTATTTATAGTGATGCATCGAAGACATGACTTGGTTGTGTACTTATGTAGAATGATAGGGTTATTGCCTATGCATCACCACAGTTGAAAACCCATGAAAAAAACTATCCTACTCATGATCTCGAGTTAGCAGCTGTGATATTTTCTTTGAAGATTTGGAGGCACTACCTCTATGGTGAAAAATGTGAGGTTTATACTGATAACAAGAGTTTGAAGTATATTTTCTCACAAAAAGAACTCAACATGAGGAAAAGGAGATGGCATTAATTACTCAAGGATTATGATTGTACGATACACTACCACCCGGGGAAAGCAAACAAGCTGGAAGATGCTTTGAGAAGAAAAGAGAATGGAGTTTTGAACAATATGAGAATTGAAAGGGATCCAATTTTCATGGATCTAGTGAAGATGGACATGGGAATAACCATGGAAGGTGAAACATAAATTCTTTTTCAAATGGTTTCCAAACCATCTTTACTAGAAAGGATTAAGAGTTCTCAGACTGATGATGAATAATTTCAAAAGAAGATTAAAGCTGTGAATGATGGGTGATTGAGATACATTGTGTATGAAGATGGAATTTCGAAATTTGGGAAGAGACTTTGTATTCCCGATATACCTGATCTAAAAAGGGAATTGCTGGATGATGCTCATAGTTCCAATTTCTCTATACACCTTGGGAGCACCAAAATGTATAGATATTTGAAGGAACATTTTTTGTGGGACAACATGAATAGGGAGATTTCTGATTATGAGTCAAGATGTATGGTTTGTCAACAAGTGAAAGCTGGAAGGCAACAGCCTTGAGGAGTCATGCAACCACTTCCCATACCAGAGTAGAAAATGAGACAATATTACGATGGACTATGTCATGGGACTACCAAAGACTCCTAGAAGGAACGATGCAATATGGTTCATTGTTGATCGTCTTACCATGTCAGCGCATTTTCTTGCTATAAGAGAACATCTACCACAGGAACGTCTAGCAATACTATATATTGATGAAGTTGTGAGATTTCATAGAGTACCCATATCGATTGTTTCTGATCGTGATCCCCATTTTACTTCAAGATTCCAGAAAAGTATTCAGAAATCCTTGGATACTGAACTTCATTTCAGCACTTCCTACCACCCTCAAACAGATGGACAATCAGAACGAACTATTCAAACCTTAGAAGACATGTTGAGATCCTGCTCTCTTGACTTTCAGGGTATGTGGGATCAATATTTACCTCTGTAGAATTTTCCTATAACAATAGCTTTCATTCGAGTATTCAGATGGCACCATATGAAGCGTTATATGGGAAGAGATGTCACACACCAAACTGTTGGGATGACGTTGGTGAAAGAAAACTTATAGGTCCAGAACTGGTGGAGGAAACAATGGAAAGGGTGAAGGTAATCCAAAATTACATCAAAGCAGCTCAAAGTAGGCAGAAGAGCTATGTCGATAATCAAAGGAAGGATTTGGAATTTCAAGTCGGTGATCATGATTTCCTGAAGGTATCTCCATTGAAGTGAGTCATACGTTTTGGTATGAAAGGTAAATTGAGTCCTAGGTACATCGGACCTTTCAAAATTCTAGAACGAATTGGGGCTGTAGCTTACCGATTGGAAATGCCGCCAAGTCTCTCCAAAGTTCACGATGTGTTCCACGTATCTCTATTGAGGAAATACATGCCTAACCCAATGCATGTACTCACCTATGAGGAATTAGAACTGGAACCCGATCTGTCTTATTGCGAAGAACCTTCCAAGATTCTTGATACAAGAGAACAAGTGTTGAGAAATCGGACGATGTGTCTCGTAAAAGTTTTGTGGAGAAACCATAAGATAGAAGAGGCAATGTGGGAACCCTAGAAACTTATAATGAAGAACCACCTGAGCCTTTTCATGTGGTAGTATTCTAGAAATTTCAAGGATGAAATTATTTGAAGGAGGGGAGAATGTAATACCCCAAGCTTCTACGGTACGCTTCTCTTTGAATAATGTGATAACATGTGTTGTACACAACATCGAGTTCTAATACACCATAACCAATCAAACTAGCCGTTATGAATAGTAATATCTAATTTTTGAAATTATATATATTTTATCTTTCAAAATGGAATTCATTTTTGGATTCGGAATATCAAAATTAACCAAAGTTGAATTTTTGGTATTTTTATGAATAGTGAAAAATACTTAAAAACAACTTTTTTAATCAAAATAATTTATAGTGATAAATTATACTATTGAGTGGTTTTTAAGTATAATTAGAATATATTTTTTACCATTTTATCTAATTTTGTTCATTAGAATTAATTTCACTTTGTAATTGGATATAAACAATTGTCAATCTTTTGATATATATTGTTTCTTAAAAACATGCTATTTTTTTGACAGTGGGAATTAATTATAAAATAAATTAATGCAACTTATATGTTTGGAATTTGGTAAAATATAAATCATTTTTGAATTTGGAATATCAATTATAGCTTGGGGTGAAATTTTGGCATTGTTCTGAAAAACATCAATTTTTGATGAATAGTGAAACCACTAAGTGGTAGTTAAAAAACTGAATTATTCATAAAACATAATTTTACCGCTTCGTTGAATGGAATTTCGAAAATCCAAGAGAAATAGTTAATATCAAGTTGTAAAATGTTGTTTAATGAGATGAAAATAATTTTTTGTTAATAGTAACTTTTTGCTTTTATTTACCACGGTTAAAAGTAAATAGGGTAATTAAGGGTAAAAATGATATTAATATTAACCTAACACATGTCCTAATTCTATTGGACAACTGTATCTCGACCAAAAACAACCTTAGGAATAAAATATTATCATTTAGGTCCACTTGGATTAGATTACGACATTCATTATTATTTAATTCAAAGAAGAGTTAAAAGAGTTAAAATCAATGTTTATTTACTAAACCATTTTTAATATAGTTTTATACATATGATAAATTAGATTGTGAAAATTAATTAGAATGATAAAACTATTTCCAACATAATTATTTTTTATTTATAATTTTTAGACATTATATAATTTAATTTATTTATGACACAATGATGATGCAATAAATACCTAATTAATAAAAAATTATAATAGTTGATATTATAAATAAACAAATAAATATTATTTGAGACATTTTATGAACTAAAATAATTTTCATGGTAAATATAGCATGTTTTTATTGATTTAATTAACTTTTTTAGAAGTAATAATTCTGTTATGATTTTTACAAAAATCAATTATTGAATAGTGTAAAAATTGACATAAAAGAGTTTTTAAAACAAATAATAAATTATTAATTGATATTAAATTCCTAAAAATATATGGTTCAGCCAATAGACTTATATCATGATAGTTGTATCATTAATGTGCCAATTGGGTGTCTCTTGTATGTATATAGTATGCTTATTAACCATATAATATAAAAATACAAAGAGACATTGTAAAAGTGAAACTAATTAACGAAGAGTTAACACTTAATGATAAGGTTAATATAGTAACACAAACCTGTCTAAATTCTGTTGGTTGAGTGGTTTTTGACCCAACCCCACCTTAACAATTAAATAATCTACTTTGGAGCCATTAGAAACCGAATATGAATTTATTATAAAATAATATTCCTAGCTTTTCCAAAGGTGCCCCTCACCCCTCTTATAAAAGGGCACTCTCCCTTCTCATTAAATCACACCTTCAAAGCCTTTTGGTTCTACCAGCCTCTTCCCAAATACTCTCTGACCTTCCCTCACTTCATCCTAGAGGCCTTCCTTTAGTCATTAATCCAACTTATGGAGTCATTTTGATCAAATAAAAATGAAGAACCCGAAAAGCGGTAATGATTTCACCACCCTTTTTCAGGTTCCTTTCTTCTTCCAATTCTTCTTTATTTTTTATTACCATTATAAAATAATAAATCCAGTATATTATATATACTTAGATATTATTATAAACATTTTACAACCATATTTCAGTATTATATCCAACCTTTGAATAACATGTCACCAGACGTGCGAACGTACGGCTTACCGTCTCCACGTCGTGGTGTCATTGTTATTCAATAAATTATTATTTGTATGGGTATAATAATGTTGTGTAATTCATGTAAATAATAAATATAACATGATAATGATTCTTTATATATGATATACCATCCAATTATATATTATTTTAATATCAAAAGAATGATATTGTCGCTCGTGCGTACGTACGGACTACCATATCCACGAACGCGATGAGATTCATTCTCCATCGTATCCATTCAGGTATAAAACTCATTTTATGATTAATAATAGTATCTAAAGACTTGATATCATTCTGGATATGAATAATATACAACCTATCCAAGACAAACATGTCTTACGTAACAAAACATATAAAAGAAACGAGTAAGATAACACCTGAGACAATGATAATACTAAGATATTATTAACAAATCAATGTTAAAAGATCATATATGATATCATATTTATGTATATGATTCTTGTATAATTTAATAACAATTATTTTACAATTATACAGGAGGTTAACCTACCCCCATCCAAGGAAAAGTACAAGGTAAGGGTTTATTTCGAAATATCTTCATTTTCCGAGGTTATTTATACATAATAATCTACTGGGACTTCTTTATCATCCACATCTATGTTTCCTAAAAATGTATATGAAAACATTTTTAATATTTACTAGAATATGGGTTAATTTAATTTATACCCTTGTTTTACTTTTTATAAGAGGTTTATAAAGGTTTCATTCCATCATTTTCCAAACAAGGTGCTTTTTATCCTTTTCGACGAAATTAAGTTAAGAATGTTTTTAACTTATACGGCCGGTGCGGCTATTTTCCACCGTTATAAAATCGTCGAAGCTTCCCTTACAAGATTATAAGAATATTTTCAATGAAAATTTTTTATTTTATAAATATATGAATTTTAAATGATTTCAAAATTGAAAGAGATATTTCTCTACAAAGAATTTTGATTTCATCTATGTCAACATCCTTTGATGGATTTTACGCTTATTTGAAGTTGATTTATTATAATACAAAACTTCTATATTGTATTGAAGGTTTTGTGATATGTTTGAATGTGGATGTGTTATTTATATACCATTCATGGTTTATAGATGAATTATTTACATTTCGTATGCTAGTTTTAATATGAATGTTTATATTATGTTTAAACCTTTTCATATGGGAATGCATTGGACATAATATGTGATGGGTGAAGCCTGCTATAGCTCCTCGATGTATCGGTAGTTCTAATGAGACAAACTAGTGTCTTGGCACAAGGCCTTGACAAAATCTTATTTGTAGTCTTGGCACAAGGCCTTGGCTATGTGGTTATGATAGTCTGGCATTATGAATTCCATCATTATGAAAGTGGTTATTGATATTGGATGTGATTATTCGATTAGTAGAATATCCATGTGAATAAGTAAATGACATTATTTCATTTTATTTTTAACATACTATGTTTAAGTTCAAGTTCAAAAGGCTTTTGTTTTAGTTATACATTGCCTTATATGTTTATTCTTATTTATAAAAGTTTTCACTATATTGTTATCCTTAATGGGCATTTGAGCACACCCATTTCGATGTTTTATTTTTTCCAAGATGTGAAGAAGTAATTTATGAATGACCTGCAGGGACAGTATTTGGGGATATGGGTGTGGACTATGATGAAAATAGGTTTTTGTAGTTTTCATATTTATGATGTAATGTAAGACTTATGAATATGTCTAGTGTTTCCAAGTCTACTAAACTAATCGGTATTTCGAGACTTGATCTTTCTTGTGATCATGCCAATGTTATGTAATAATGCACAGACTCTGGGTAACTGGGGTCAGGGCGTTATATAAAACATCACATACACCTTTTTTCCAACGTATAACTGGGAAAGAGATCGGGTGTGCTCTGTATTGTTTGTTTTATTCCATGAAGAACCGTGGTAGATGGTGTGAACCCAGCATAGCTTTTGAAACCTATTGTAAGGCACAATAAAGGCTGTGTATCCAATTTATCATTTATATAAACTTCTTGGTGTCAGTTGATCACCAATTGGTGAGGATTAAGTCTCGGCTTGAGACTAAACCTCTTGTTTAACTCTACTGTGTACAATATTTTCTAATTCCTTATGTAATAGACCATAAAGGGAAATTACTAAAGTGTTTTCATCTATCCACGTCTAATTATCATGTATAAGTGGGTGGAAATCACTATGGAATTCATGATAGTGTTCCCTACTATCCAAATGATTCCTGATTGGAACTTTATGGGTGACTGTAAATTAGATGATGTAGGATAGTCATTTATAACCTATCTGATAGACTTACTTAGGGGATGGGCTATGAAAGATGTATATCCCTAATAAATATTTCATACCTATAACTTTTTTTGAATTCTTTTGTACAAGGATTTTTTTTACATTTATCTTTTCATTGGGATTAGAAAAATCCTTAGGGACTTTATTGAGATTGAGCAAATAGTATCATCCTCTCTCATTGAGAAAATAAAATCAAATAATTCAAATTTTGGAGGATATACTCAAACAATCTGTTCTTGATTATGGATAACTAAATGGGTCGACAAACTAATTATTGTTCAAATATGAATTAACATGGTCTTTAAAAGTTTTTTTCATCAGTCACACAAACTCGAGTAAACTTTTTAGGTTTCCACCCATCTTAATCACTAATCTAGGAAAAACCTTGTTAACTATGGAATTAAAATTTGGTAGGATTCTAAAATGAAATTTTCACCTCGTTGACAAGTTTATATAATTTATCCAATTAAAAATTTTAAATTCTGTATTGTTATATTGACCCCATATAGAACAAATTCCTCATTGTGGACCAAAAATATCAACCCTAGAAGTGACAGTGCACTTTTGGTCTTGTTCATCCTATAATATCAATGTTTTAACTGATACCTATAATTACCATATTATCGTAAAAGACATGTGTTATCACCTCTCTAGGTCTAACCTATGTGATGAAACAGATTATCAAACTTTTGTTATCACCATCGGAAAACACATGTTTTTTCATGGTGTTCTATCCTCACTCACCAACAAAAACTATGAAACTACATACATTTTCTAGGAATTAAAACAACTCATGGTATTTTTTATATTATTTTGTACTATTTTTTCAAAATATAAAATTCATATAATATTTCTATAAAATAATTCATTGTATGTATTTAAATTATCTTTATTATGTATTTTGAAAAAAATGATAATGAATTTTTTTAACGTTAATAACATAGGATCATTGAAAATAATATTTATAATTAATCTTAACTATCTTTAATATTTCATGGGAGATAAAATTATTATCAAATGTTGAATTATAAATTTCATTAAAAAATATTTAACACCTACCTGTGTTTAATTAATAATATAGAAATTATATTTGAGTGACAATTAATTGCCTATTATGATATATTATATATTTTGGAAATTAAATAACTTAATATACACATTGAGTCATTGGAAAGTTGTTTGATTCAATGAAAATGTGGATGTGGTTCGAGTGATTATTAATTTATGAACCATTTAGTTAACCAAAAAAACCTTTAAGTAAGAAATTCAAAAGTATTTGGGGCTCTCGTATACACATGTTGTTATGGTTTAATTACTCTAATAGCTTTTTTTCTACCATGCATGAGTATGATCACATGTGGGTGTGTGTAGTTGATTTCCATGTATGGTTATTATCTCATATAACTTTTTATGTTTTTTATACATTTATATGAATTTCATTCTATGTGTCTTTATCATTCCTTGCCTTCTAGTATATTATCTTTACTTTGGCGGTTTGGAAGTTTGTATGTATTAATTTTTACTATCATGTTATGATTACCCCTTATAGGTGGAGTGCATGAGATGGGAGATAATGATGAAATAGGAGCAAGATGGCATTGGGTCATATCCATTAATTGGTGCACGTAGTGGTTACCTATTATCATGATATCCTTATATCATGGGCATTACTCAATGAACCTTGTGGATACCGAGTAACAAGATGTTATTCAATGTTACTAGTGGATGATGAGTAACTTGATGATCATGGTGATCATTATGGACAATTAGTGTCATGTTTCTATCCTTGGGGCTAGTCCAAATCCTTTTCAATATCATTTATTAACTTTCTTACATTGAGCTATAGATGGTAATGTTATGGGTTTGTGGTGGCATGGTTAGCGAAAAACATCTTGGTGAATGATTTGGTGTATTATAATCATTTATTAGGATTTATTATTATCATAGAATAAACATTTTATACTATTTCACATTTCTTAATAATACAATTGTATTTTAGTATGGTTTATTATTACTCCCACCCAACATAGGCATCCAGATACACATGAAAACAACATGTATACATGCCTAAGTTGGCGAATGGGGACCTTGTACAATGTCTTAGTGCTGGAGCATGGATCAAATGATAGGAAAAGCATAAAATAAAGGGGAAATCCTAGTTTAGTTATTTTATTTTCATTTGTACTTTTGTTTGGATAGATAATTAGGTGCTTGTTTCCTTTTTGCATGGATGGTATTCCATCGTGATAGTTTCATCACATATACTCAAACTACATATTTATATAATTAAAATATATTATAATTTTCCCATCACATGATACTGATGATATAGTATCTCCATTGATGGACTCCAAACCTCACTATTAATAAACATCTTCTTTATTTTGGGGATGTCCACATGAGATCATGTGACACTTTGGTTTATTTCTAGTGGTTCCTATTAGGATTTTTAGTGTTGTTTTACTAAGAATCCCCTAGATACAATCATGTGTAAATCGTTCCAAACTTAAAATATTTTCATTCATAATATGAATAACCACTGAACCAAACAAAAAAAGTTCATTATATTTGTTAACTCATCACATAAAATTTCATCATTAAATAATTATACTAAATAATTATATTAAATATTTTATCAAACACAAAATATAATTCATTCATAATAAAATTATAACCAATATTCTATTAGGGAGTTGATAAAGATAGTAAAATAGTGAGCTCAAATACTCAGTATGAGGTAAAACGTTATCAATGATCATAGGGGACTTAGAATTAAATAAAAATAATAATAAAGAGATTTGATCATGATTAAACTATAAATATTATATGAATAATATCCTCACATAATAAAATGTTACATTGAGAAATTATACCGTAATCCTAAATATAGAACTGGATCAAACACCATCATAATGAAGTATATAATAAGATTCAAGGTGATATATGAGATTTCTAGTCATGAGAACCATAAGAATTTGTAAAAATTATGAATCATATCAAATTTAATGGATCACTTTTAAGATAACATATCATAATTTTCTATGCTCACTACTGATGTGAAATATTTAATATCTATAGAGATTAAGGAATTTTGTAATCAATAGAGAGACTATATATTAGTTTTATCACCAGTCTCATCATAATAAGATAATTATATGACTTCCTCAACAATATCTTAACATTAATAAATTCATAATAAAGACAATATTAAATTATTGAATTATAATTTTAATAAAATTATATATTGTAGATATCTGGTTGAAAAACCTTCATTCAAAATAATGAATTATAAAGTATTAATATCATATATATATATTAATATAAAATTACATTCATAATTTCCATGAAAAAAATATATATGGGTGTCTAAGAGAACAAACATAAATTATAAGTATTATACAATTTAATTTATAGAGGTTTGCAAATTTTAAAGAGATAATATTTATCTACAATATTTTACATGGAAGGGGAAATTAATTAGTGGATCAAGTATCATATAGGTGTTTATTTTAGGGCCTACCACACATATATTTGAGCTTACATAACAATTTATTGGATTATTTTGACAGTTTACCAGTTTATTAGAATGCTAAAATTCATAGAAATAAAATATAATAAATTTTAAAATTTGTGTAAGGTGGTGGATTATTGATATAGAAATAGAATCTTTCAATGGGTGATATTGAATTATAAGTGTTTTATAATTTTTTTAAGGTTTTATTCAATGTAGATTTAAATAATAAAATCATCATTTCTGGATAAGGGAAAAATACTAAATGTCTTTTATAAGATTTATTATGAAAAAATAAATATTCATTAAAGTTTCAAATATAAATTATGTCTATGAAAAATAATATCGATAAAAATTGTATTGAAAAAAAATGAGAATATTAAATGGTATTTCCAAAAAATTGGTAACTTTTTTCCTAAAATAATAGAATGAGTAAAATTTAGTTATTATGTTTAGAAATATTTAAAATAATTTTAGAATATAATATTTACCATAAACTCATCCATAAGTTATTCATTTTAAAGAAAAAATATAAAATAATAGAGAATTCTAAAGGAATATTGATATTAAAATATGTTGCATTATATAATAAATATTTTCTAACATCAAGAGAAAAATGAATTGAAGAAAAAATAGATTCTATATCCATAGAAAATAATCGATAATTAGAATAAAAAATATATAAATCATTTTAGAAAGATAGAAAAATATATAAATAGTGATTTAGTGATTCAGAGAAAAAACTAAAGGAACGTTAAAAAAATGAATCCTTATAAATAATGCAATATATGATATTTTAATATATAGTAGTGGAAGGAAGATAAGTATTATTGGAATATAAAATTGAATATAATAAGTATAATATTCAATGTGTGTGTGGTATGACATTTTATCGATGAGAAGTCAATGAAAATAATATATGAAGATAATGGTGATTTTGAGGAGAACTTGTTAAATGATATATTAAGACATGGTTGAAGAGCCATTTAATGGGAACGGGGACATGGATTTCCTTATCACTAGAATATAATCTATTTCCATAAAATGTGGTACATTTTTAAAATATGATAAAATAAAAACCATTAAAATAGTAATATGTTGAAATGGAATAAGAAATAAAAAAATGAAAATTAAGTATTATGTATTAATGATATTATTTGGAATGTAACTATAAAATAATCTATATCACATGAAAATAATTAAAAATTATATATTATATATATGAAGAATTAATATATATATTTCATTCCCATGGTCTACTTAGATATGTTAATTTGAAATATAACAAGTATGGATGAATTATACTTCAAAATAAAACATAAAATTTTATCTCATCCTTGGGATTACATTGAATTGAAATACATTCCTCCAACCAAAATATAATAAATCAAATAAATGTATATAAAATAATATATAATCCATTCTATTAGAAATTAGAAAACAACTAATGAAGTTAATAATCCCAGTACAGAAAAAATAATTCTTTTCATAGAGTGTAAAAAAATTAAATCACTTTTAAAAAGAATATTATAATTCAAACTAACTGTAAAACTAAGAGGTAAGGATGCATATAAATTTAACATTAGGTATCCTCTATATTATACTTATCTAAAGCTATATTTTCCAATCCCTAGACTCCCTCAACATAAATCTTGTGTTGGTTTATTTATCTTGTAATCCCTAGAATAATTCATTCAATATGATTATATAAATTTTCGTTTTATCACAAGAATACCTGGACTCGTAGGTCATATTCATGCTTCACACACCGAAATTTATTTATTCCATAGAGAAATTAAGCAATTCATAATTCTGTTTAACTAAGATTACAAGAGAAACTAATGTTTTTTACAAGAATAATCATAGAAATTGATAGCTCTTAGATAAAATTCATTGAAATATATTTTTCATTAATTAATTGTTCTCTCCATAAAATCAATGTTCAAACTTCAAAATGATCAGAAAAATTCAATGCATCAAGTGACATTTTTTTCACTATAACATTCTTTCTCTATTTGTAGTCATTTTAATAACTAATTCAAATGTTTTAAATATACTTTCTCTAGAATTAGTTGTAACTTCATTGCAAGATTCATTATAAACTTTTGATGATGATGAAATTTTCTTATATCTTCATTATCAGATGGAGTTATTCAACAAATTCTGTATTTCTCTTATATCTAAGGAATTTATTTTTTCATTTAACAACCAATCAACTTATGTTTATAAAACTTAACGGATTGGGAATTTTGTTAATAAAAAATCATAATAATACAAAAATTATAAATAAAAAATATTCATATGAATTTTATTATAATTTTATAATGAAATTAATTTATTTTTCATTAACACAACATATATAACATTTTATCAGAATGTTTGAAAAATAGATGAATAAGGATATAGAAAGCGAGATAATAAGAATTAAATGAATGATGGTGAGTGAAAGGAGATTTGTGCCCCTAGTCAATGCTTTCTTCACATTTCCTCAAACCTCTTGAATAGTTTAATTAATTATTATATATAAATTTGTGTATACCTATATTATTTCGTAATTCATAGTTATTAATATATATATTATCATATTATTCATTCATTATATTGATACTGATCATTTTTATCATAATGGGTTGTTTGGTAAATAGGTTCATAGATGATTTAGTATAATTCTATAATTTAATATTATTTTTTCCTTGGTTTACAATAGTAACAATAGATTTAATAATGGTATTATAATTAAAGGTGGGATTCAATTTATAAACCCTAATGAAGATCATTAATGAAAAATACCATCATCCACACATGTAAAATAAATCTCCCATTGTATGAGATGTATTTATGTGAATTAAAATAATTCATAAATAAATTTATTTTATATTTTCATTTTCTATTTCTTAAAACCATCACTATGATTGTAAAAATTAATTTTTCATTGTATAATAATTAATTAATAATTTATTTATCGCACGTGTTTTTGTGTCAATTATTTCAACATTTTTGGTTAATGGTTTATGTTGTAGTGTTTATAAAATTATTTTATAAACATTATTATAATAATTATATGGAGTTCATAGTGTTTAAAAAAATATTGAACTTCCAGTTTTTAGGAAATATATTATGCATTATTTTCAAGCATTATTTATTAGGTAGTAAATCAAACAATGTTATTTTATTTCAAAATTTAAAATATCATGGTTATATTATTTTTTTAGAATGTTAAAGAAGAATTAAATTATTAAATTATGAAATAATTATATATTAATATCATATTAATACCACCAATGGAAGAGGAGATGAAAAATAAGAAATAATGTCTATATTGGTAACAAACATACCAAAATATGGGAGGTGTTTCCATTTTAGTATTAATGAGAGGGTGTTAGATAAGGGATATTCTATTATTATTAATATATTTGATTATTCCAATGGTAATAGAATAATTATTTGATTGTGTATAGAATAAATTTATTTTAGTTTGAAGAAAAAAAAGATAAGTAGATATTAGAAGAGATATTTTATCTCTTCCTTTAGAAATCATCTTTTGATACGATACATGGGATTTAAGGAATTGAATTTTATAAATACAAATATTCCATATCATTTATTTTTTATTTTGAAAAACATTTTTTAGGTATATGAAATGTTAATATGTTTTTGAAGTGAAAACATTTGGGTGTAATTGTGGTGAATTTATAAGCTAGAGGGTCGACATTTTTTTACAAAATATTTTTTATTTTATTATTTTTTTCATATAGTGATCAACAATTTTGATCTATAACAGTATATGTAATATCTTATGCATGTGAATATGAGATAATTTTATCACACTTTATCTTTTATTCTTTTAATAATTTATTTAACATATAAGGAAATGTACATGTTTTATTTTATTTTTACTATTCATTAATGTATTTTAATATTTTAAAAATAATTAAAAACTATTCCATAACTACATTTTAAAATGGAATCTACAAAAAATTTAAAAAAATTAAACTAAAGAGATTTTAAAATTTAGTGTTTTTATTTAAATAATTATTTCATTAAATAAAGAAAAAACTTATTTAACAAATATAAACACATATATTTACATTTTTTAATAGTCATTGAAAAATTATTTTACAGTATTTGTAGACTTATATTTATTAATTAAATTGATTGTCATTTTTTGGATGGTTAATTAATCATATTCACTAATTTTGATTTTACAATTATAATGATCATGAAAATATTCCAACAGTTATATTTTTAATGGTCATATGACAACTAAACATCCTTAAAATTAATTATACTTTGATAATTCATTATTCAATGAGTATTCTGTAAAGGTTATCTAAAATTTATATAAAAATTAAATACCATATTCATATTGATTTATTTATTTTTTATAATATTATTTATTTAGCAACCTTGAATCATGTAATCTGGAGCAAGTGTATACTCTATTACATTTGAATTATATATAAGGAATAACATATCAATAGACAGAATTGTATAATTTTCATGGAAAACTAGATATAAACATGAAATCCATTTTACAATTGAAAATATAAAATTCAAGAATTGCATTCATTGAGAACTCTATCATTCCTTATATCTTATCCGTTCATATCAATAACAAGACACTTTCTGGTATCCTGGGGGAAATAAAAACAAAATAAATATGTAATCTTGGATGCTCATTAAGTGTATGCGCATAGAAAAAACAGTGATGAATAAAATAAGATAATGAATATTAAATGCGATATTACGCCATTAATTTTATAAAATGAGAATAATATGTATGAAATTAAGTATGATCAAATAATGTTATATAAATAATCTCATGATCTTGAAACATTTCAATAGATATTTCAACTAATTGAATAATCACATTTACAAAAATTTCGAATAATTCTAGATATCGAAGATACAGTCAATACCATTCAAATAAATTTAAATGAATGGGTAGAAATCCATCTAATTTGGCCCACTAGTTTTTATCAAGAGACCTATTGATACATAGAGGGGTTATCTATAACTAGTCCCCACCAATCACTTACTATATCCAGTGCATACTCATAATAAATTGTTTAAACATTACCAACATAGAAATTTTTATTGAACAAAAGACATATGAAATTTAGATACCTACACAAGTGAAATAAACATAGTCATAAATATTCTATATTAATATATTTAATATAAATAAAATTTTACATCCTCAATCAATCTAATAATAAACCATCTGAAAAAAACATGACATCAATAGCACATATATCGAGTGGATTATATGAATTACAAATGTTTTGTGGTGTTTATTAATATAAATTCCTCAATAATGACATGAATTTTTTTATTGGAAAAAAATCATTGCAATTCATAATTCTTTTTAAAAAAATTCACAATATAATATGATTATACTTATGTTTGGAAATATCATTTATAAAAATGTAAAATTAGCAATAAAACATTGAATGGTCATGAGGGAAGAAAATTACGTTCATTACATACATGTTAGAATAATGATTCCGTTCACATTTTTGGGAAAAAATATAATTTTTTAATATGAAATAAAAGTAAATTATTTTTTAGAAGAAAAAAATTTGGACGGCAAATGATTTTTGACTAAAGAGTGAAATGAAGTGGGATTTTATAAAATTAATTTTTTCAATAATTCAATATACGAATGAGAGGAATACAGAGTTATTACATGAAATATTCATGAATATATATGAGAAGAAAAAAATATCAAGCCTATGAAATAAATATCCAATAATTCCCCCAAGGGAGACTTAATCATAAAAAATCCTGAATAATGATGAGATTAAGAAATAAACCTTCACCAATATTTTAACACTTGAATCATAAGCCCCATAAAATAAATAATATCAAATTAATATTTAAATACCATTAAGATAAATAGATTTATTATATAAAATATCAAAATGGAAATTTTATACACCTCATAAAAGATTGAGTGGTGAATATTTCGTTGGTCACACAATGGTAAACGGGAGATATGAAAACCTTACCCTAGGTTCGACATCCTCCATATATATCTTAACCTCATGAATAATAAATATAGTTTTATTATAATTTTATGATTTAAATATACTCATATATATAATTTCATATATGAATTACTAATATTATTTTATCATACATTTTTTAATAACTCTATGTTAATGAATTCTTTCACATGATAATTGTTATGTCTTTGTGTATGTTTTAGTTCAATAATTTTCGTACTTATTATTTGATCATGGTTATATCATCTCATTAATTTTATCCATGTCATAAATATAATATATATATTTATGTATTTATGTATTTATTTATATTAATCTATAATACTTGGAGATGAAAAATGGATTAGACTCTTTATGGAGACGGTAAGTCCAACGTACACATGTACGTTGTTTCCATTTTTATCGATGAATGGGATGAAAGGGAAATAAATATTAATTAATATTTAATTATAATTATAATGATATATATAGAATTTATATTAATAAAAACCATCCTTAATACCATCCCTAAAAAAATGAATATATTTCACATCGCTCAGTGGATGTGGTAGTCCACACATATACACAATCAACAATTATATTTTACAACATATTTGATTGTAATATGATATATGTGTTTTTTTATTTAAATAATTTTTTAAGATCTAATATATTATATATATTCATTAACATTAACATCACTACCTATCATGTAAATAGTAAGTGAAAAACGAACCACATCACTTCGTGTGGCGGTAGTCCACAGTATATATGAGTGACACAGAAATTTACCCACAACATGAAAAAGTGAAGTTATAGGTGATATAATAATTATAGAAGAATATTTATTTCATAAATATCATATAAATTTGATAAATACAATATTATATCCATCCTTGTAAGGTGTTTATGGAAAATTGATTTCAACAGCCCATGATGCAATGGTCCACCGTACACACGATTGATAGTTTTGTTTCCCTTTTGATGGATGTGGAGATGGATCTAGGTTATTAAAATTACATAATAAAATATTAGTAAATATGTAATTTTAGTTTTATTATATTAACATTTTTATAGTTTTTATGGAGGTGAAGAAGAAATAAAACAAATACACATGTTTAATAATTTTAATTCTTCTTCGGATATCCTCTTCAATTTTATACCTAAATCCTTGTTATTAGGGTTTAATAATAAAACTAAGGCCCACAGGTTGTGTGGAGGGATTTAATGAAGGTATTTCTATATTTATGGGACATGAAAAATGGGTTTTGATGTGTGTATAGTGGAGGAGTGGGGTTGGCCTTCTATATGTGGGGGAGAGGATACACATGGAAGTTTTGAAAAGATAAAGTAATACCCACATTTGTAACATTAAAATCCACAAATATGGGTTATTATGAAACCATAGTGGATATAACATTGAAATATTTCTATAAAATGGGATTTGGATAAGTTTATAGGTAATTTTCATCCTTATCATCTTAGTTTAACCCCTAGTAAACCAATTTTTACCGTAAACATGATAATTAATTCTTAATATTCATTATGATAATGAATTAACCTTTCATTATTTGATAATATAAATAACTCTTAATCTAAATATGGTTTCTATTATTAAAAAATAGATTCCTATATTTTCTGTAATTCAATTTAAAATTAAACCACAGACGTGCCAATAGAGTGGTCTTCCTATGATAAAATTATCATAAGCATAGAAAGTATTAATATAAAAAATAATTATGAAATTGATATAAATTAAATAAATTATATAATGTTTAATATAATATTACTAATGTAACATTGAAACAAATTTCCAATTTATGTTATCTTTTTAAAAAATTTAAATTAAAGTCTATATTCTAATTATAACTGTATATTTTACTATTCATAAAAAATTACCTTTTCATATAATTATAACAAATTTTCCTATATATAATTTTGAGACTTTGATATAATAAATTAACCATTATTTTGTAAAATATTTTTTTTTCTAATTTATAAAAATTATTTTTAAATTGGGTGTGCAAAGAGTGACTAACCTGCCTTTCAGAAAAATGTAGTTTTTGAAAACAATACATTATCTTATAAATGGTTATTATTATTGTTATAATCAATAAAAATTGATTGATTTTATATTATAAATTTTCAATCCATTTTTTTATAGTTTAGTTATTACTATTCATTCTCATCATCTAATCTTCTAGGTTATAATAGTAAGGATTAAATTATAATATTTTTATAGAGTATCACATTTGATCTAAACCTTGAGTGGAATGAATTAAAATATATAAAATCTATTGAATTCATTTTAAAATATATATAATGGAATGTATTATGATTTTAAATTATAATATATTATTGGTTGTTCATGTCATATATTCAAAAAAATTTGATGTTCCTCTATGAAAACATTAGGCAGTTACATTATACCAATAAACTAAATTGTGTCCTCCGAATTTAATCATGATCCAGTAATTTATGGTGTGAAATTTGAAAATAATCTCCATAAAATCCCATATATTTTTATGTGTTAATATATCATCCTCGTAATAAAATTGAATGTAAATTTCAATGGAATTTTATAATAATCCCATTAATTTTTTTTCCAATTAGGAGAACCAAGGTGGGAAGTGAATATATAGGTAATTAATAAATGTTAAATGAAAAAATAATAATGGAGGGTGATGATGGTCATTGATCACATCATGCATAATGAGAATGAGAATGTCAACAACTATAAAAACAAAAATATATGATGAGTTAAGGGGCCATTTTATTTATCTAAAATGATGGTTATATGGTAAATTTTTTGTTTCATAGTCCATATTTGGAGTTGATTAATTTATTTACAATCTATACAGAGAACATAAAAAATATATTTATTTGATATATTTAATTATGATAAGAAAAATTTCTCCCTTTGGTTTTTATTCGAGTAGTTCTCATGTCATTTCTAACATTAATAAATGAATACCAAATATTATATTTGTGCCCGAACTACGTTTAGTAGACCATTAGAATAACAATTCATTCCTCCTATCTAAAGATATTTCCTAAAACAAAAATCATTATCAAAAGTTATCCAATAACACCTAATGTTAAAATTAATCCATGACATATATATTTCACCTTTAGAATGACCCAATATATGTTTTTCAAAATTCATAGTCCAAAAATTTTACAGTAAGGTCCCTAAATCAACATTATATCCCCTAGAAAATATCATATTCCTCTGACATCCGAATTAAAAATATTTGAATAACTTGATCATCAATAAACTATAAAGAAAAAATTAATTCTTCCAAAAATAAAATCGGTTGTTGTTAAATATTTCTATAAATCAACAATTTTAGTAAAATCTAGTAACTATGATATAGACCATCTAACCTCTAACCAATTTCATGTTCACCAATACTATCACATAATTATCTCATTATAATATAAAAAATTCCACACATATTAAGGGTTATACTTCCTTAATCATGTGTATTCAATGAGATTCAACTTATCAATAAGTCACTTTTCATGGTCTTTGGTACCATTCAATATATAATCTTAAAACCTTTAAAAAATTGTACAACATTATAATACCTAAAAATTTCTTGATTATTATAACAATAATATCATTGATAAAACATTCATGTAACATAATTGTTGAATAAATACACCATCGAATTAATCATTCCACTTAATTTATGGAAATTGAAGAAGTGTGACCAGGATCCGTTAGTTTATTTTTTGGTATATTTCCCCAACATTTGGGGCATTAATTTTCATTTTTCCCCATCTTAATATAGTTGAATCATTCAAAAGTATCATTTTAATTCTTTACCATGAAATCAAAACCATATTGTTCCTTCTCTCCATACATGTAGAAGTATATCATTCCTTTAATGAAAGTACCTAGGCTTTTATTTCCACAATTATGACATGGGGTAAATTCCTTTATTCAATTGTTCTAATTATCCAAATTTTTAATTCCCATAATTTTCATTAATAGATCCCATTAAATTCCATAATAATAAGAGAATTATTTATTTTCCAAATAAAACATCATATTATGAATTCTTATGAAGCAACAATTTGGAAAGTAGATTCCCTTTTAAATATAGGCATAATCCCATCAATAAAATTATTATTATTAAGCGTTGGATTCCATGCATTGATTTTGTTCTCATTCCTTACACCAGGAACCATTCATAAAAAATGGAAAAAAATAGAAAAGTTCATAAAATTTTGAATAAAATGAATAATCCAAAAACCGGTGAAACAAATAACATTCAAAATCATAAACATGGTTTATTTGGGATGTTTTTGAAATAATAAGTATATTTTTAACCCCTTCATAGATGTTTGTATATAAAATATCAATTAACACCATAATATATACTAGGAGTGTCCTACCAAGCATATACTAGTCCCATTTTCATATACTAGGTAATTATCAAGTCATGTCCAACATTCCTCTTTTATAGTTATTATTTTTAAGTATATTTTTTCCATAACCAAGTCAACATTTATAATTCCAAAAGGGATGTATTACTAGGTAAACCATTTAATCTCTTTGTTAAAATATATTTATGTTGTTATTATATAATTATACAAAATCAATTTCATAGTGTAATGTACTATAATATATGTGTTCCTAAATCTAGTTACCAATATTTCTACCAAAATTCCTATGATCCAAACTTTAATGACCCCAACTCCGGTAACCTAGAGTCAGTGTTATATTCAATATATTGAAATATGATAAACAGAATCATATCCCAAAGTAATGAGTTGGTTATTAGTCTGGTTAATCTCGAAACACAATATAAATTTATATTATAATTGAAAATTAAAAATAAATATTGTTTAATTTGTGAATTCCATTATTCTTAAAAATATATTCCTACATATTATTCAAAAAACTCATTATGTTATACTAGGGAATATAAAACATAATAAACGAGCTTGATAGTATGCTCGGTAAGGTTAATATTATAGTATAAACTATCATGAATAAATAATCATAATAAATATGGAAAGAGAAATAAATGAATGAAAATCCATTAAATCAATAAAATGAGCATAATATGATAGAATTAAATGAGGATAAAATAAATAAATATAAAAAACTCATGAGAATTAAAATTATCCATTGATATTTTATCTAAATTTAATAATCTTGTGGAAATAGTTTATGAATATCTTCTGACATATGAATCATTTTATCAATACATTTCACAATAGAGTTTAAATCTTTGGAAATAATTCTGTCTAATTTAGTTAACTAGTTGGTCTAATGATACAGATCGAAGCATTAAGGGGAAATTTATAACATGGCCCTAACTATCAAATATTATTCATAAATCATTCCTTTTATTAATGGGATGAATAACAAACAACTTTTGAATTGTTATTTAAAACCCAATATATAAAAATTTAATACTAAACCTATTCAAATTAATGTAATCATAAGCCATCCAAAGATATAAGTTTAATAGTAATAAAGTTTTACATCATTATAAAAACATAGCGTAATACATATAAATAATGAATATGTATGATATCAATTAAAAATATCCTAGTTCATCATAAGAAAAATGTTTTGTTGTTTTTGTTGATGAACATAAATACTATAAAAATTCCATTACAACCATTTTTTTATGAATATAATCATTTTAATTTGAATATATTTTTGAAACAAAATGATCGCATAATATTTGATAAAAACATTGCTTCAAAAGGATCATTTTAAAATTTTTAAAATAATCATCAAAACATTGAGTGGTCATGATGGTATAAAATATTATTTATATCATAAAAATTAATATAAATATTTCATTAGCATTCTCTAAAAATGAAAAATGGGAGTTTTTTAGGAAATTGAAATGAAAAGTCCTTTAATATTTCATCAATGATTAAATAATTGGTAGAAATTATTTTCTATAAATAATTTATATAATTTTAAAAACAATTTTGAAGTAATTTATTCAGAAAACATTTTTTGGATAAAAATGAAATTCAACTGAAGAGAGAAATGATGTTTGCTTTTATTAAAAACATTTTTTAATCATTTTAAGAACCAAATAATAGAACTTGGTACTATTAGAAGAAAATATAATCAATAACCATAGGAGAAGAAAATATATTGATTTGATGAAGTGAATATTAATTAATTCCTTATAGGGAGACATTATCATAAATAAACATGAATTTCAATGAGATTGACAAATATACCCATACCACTTTTGTATCATTTGATTGATAAGACGCATTAATGAAATAACATAAAAAATCATTAAATAACATTATGAAAAATAGATTCATGATATAAAAAATATAAATAGACAATATATACAACACTCAATGGAAAAAAGTGGTGAATATGGTGTATGTATCCCCATGGTAAAAATGAGATGAGGAAAACTTACCCCATATTAAATTTCCTTCATATACAATAACCCAATATTAATGTACATATAAATTACATCATTTTTATTGAATGCTAAAAAAATTACAAAAACACATGCCCAAATAATATATTAGTTTAGTGACTTTGGATACATGGAAATGTAAACACTAGTACAAGAGTAAGCTATATTATCTCTTACTAGGTTCTCCATTACTATAACCAATCATAGAAATATAATGCCTTATATATATCCTTATAAACTGGGAAAGGAAACATAAAAAATAAGTGATCTTAGTTGCTCAGTAATGTTGATCAAGGGATATATCTAATCATAAACTTGAACGTAATGGTATAATAATGTGATCATAACATTATAATATCATACCCTCTATATAAAATACCATAAAAATGACTCATAGAATAATGGTTAGCCGTTTATAAGGAACTAATCATAAGTAAATCAACAAAATATTCCATTAATGCCTAACATATGAGTTAGACATGGAATTATAGAGTTACACATAAACTTTTGGTCTCATTCCATATAATTCATGAAGCATTAAAAATATATTATCATGGAACAGCATGCGGTTAACCCCTACTGGGCGGGACACACCACCATCCCCAGTTATTGTTATATATGTATAAGGTATTGGGTTTCCCGATTTTCCACTAGTGGATAAGGGATCATTATCATTCCAAAGTGGATCAGTTTTCCCTAACTTCCTTTAATGTATTTCTTTTCACCGTATTCTAATAGGGGATCAGGTTTCCATATCATCCCATAATGGATCATGATTCTCCATCTTCCCATAGTGGAGTAGGTTTCCTCATCTTCCCATAGTAGATTATCATTCCCCATATTCCGTAGTGGATGACGACCAAACACTAAATTCTCATCATTATATCAGTAGATATAAAAAATTTCAAAAAATCATGGAGGTAGATAATGTTCCCACCCATCTTATAATTAAATCTTTCATATGAATTACACTAGATCATAAAAACTAATCATATCATTACTCAAAAAATATTATTGGTTTCATAAAGATCATACCCTAACATATGAAATAAAATTTGTTTATAAAAATCATTCATATCATAAACATTATAAAATATATAGGTCTCATAATCAATTCATCCTAGAATAAACTGTTAATGGAAGAGGGATTGGTGAGAATTTATAATGGAATAACATGTGGAAGATTGACAGTTTTCATAGAAATCATTCCATAAAATGATAATCCTTTCATGATATAATATGAATGGTATTCTTTTATCTTCTCACAAATAAAGAAAAAAAATATATCAAAGGATTTCATTGTAAATGGAGAAGTATTTTGAAATTTCACCTAGAGTGAAACCTAAAAAAAATAACTTTTCTCGACAAATCCATTTCATAATACCTTTTCAAAATTACATTGCTTATACATAATGCTTTGAAATTTCATTAAAAACATTTCTTAAGAAAATAACTTTGCCTCTTTAAAACCCCTTTCTAAAAAATAATGGAATTTTAAAACATTTTTCTTTAAAATACATTGAAAACTCATTATGGAATATTTAAAACATATTACATAACAAATTATAAAATAATAATGATTTTTTTTGAAAACCATTTCTTTGAAAATACATTCAAAACATATAATGTTGTCTTAAGAATATTTTCCAAAAAAATTGCTTAAAAAATTATAAAATAATGTAGAAAACATTTTAAGAACCATTTCATTGAAAATGATTTTGAAACTTATAAATAAATCTTCAAAACTTTTTTTAAAAACACTGTTTTAAGAAAACATAGATTTCCAACCATAGAGATAGACAAAGTTAAACATTCTTGAAAACACGTTCTTAATCATTTTTTGTTCCAAAAGTGGAAAATGGTTCCAATAAATGAATATATCAGGAATAAAAATATATAAGAAACTTCATTATAGTTGTTCAGATATGATTCATAATATTTCATTAATTTAATCATAATCATAAATAATCATAATAAATCAAGTGATTGTTTCAATAAATGATTACCATATGGTAATATTGAATTATATTCCACATTTATGAAAATTAAATTCCATGAATCGTTAAATATATTTATAAATAATTAGTTTCATGATATAACATTTCAAATGGAATTATATATAACTCAAAAAATATTATATGCGCATAACATTCCATGTGTTTCTAAGAGGAAAATTGTTGAAAAATTATCTCACTGATTTGGAAAATTTTGAAACATAAACCCCATTAAATAAATAATATAAAATGAATATGAAAACCCCATAAAATTAGGTATAATTTTTATATAATACATAAATTGGTAGTAAAAACTCTACATATAATAAATATAAGGTTAACATGGCTTTTGTCTCATTGAAAATAAAAATGAGACATGAATACCCTTACTACATGAGTAAACATAGAATCGTGATCCCCATGAAAGAATAACATTAATAAATTCTCTAATATCATTAAATAATGTAAATTAATGATATTAATTTTCATTGGTAATTATATACACCACACAAAATATGTGACTGGTGAATATGGATAGTATCTCACGGAATTAAAAAGTGGGATGAAATTCCTCTACTATAAGTCTTGACATTATTTGTATACTTTCAAACCTCATTTTTCATCAATATAAGTTATTTATAAGTGTTAAAAATAACACTATTTTTATATATTATTCCATATATTATTCAATTATGATTTTATATTACCCATTTATTGACAATTCTCTATTAGAGTAGTGTTTTGGATAATAACTGCATTGCTTATCATACGTGTTTTTACTTGTTAATTGTAATCCTCTTACATAGATCAGGATTTAGATATTTATGTAATATAAAAAAATAATTTATATATAAAATATATTAATTATATAAAAATTTATTGTAATATATAAATGATATAAATATTAAACTAAATACACCATTTTTGAAGACGGTAGATCATACATACGCATGAATGTTGGTTCTTTTTTATTGTCATATTGGTAGAATGAAAGTAAATTATGAAAATATATTTATATATATAACATCACTCTAGTAAAATTAATTTCACATATATATCATAAATTTTTACTAAATCCATCCTGAATACATTCCATGTAATGATTGAATAAACCACATAACTTTGAGGAGGAGGTAATCCTCCCTTCCACAAACAAAGTTATCGTAGTTAGACAAAATTGAAATCATGATGCTAAGTTTTATATAAAAATTAAATAATAATAATCTAATATTAAATATTATGTATAATTAAAAATGAATTTTCTATAATAATTCCCACCAATGATATGTGTCATAGAAAAAATGAACAACATCGTCTCATGAGGTGGTAGTTCATCGTACACAAGAACAGTTAGTTCATTACTCATTAGATGAATGTGTGTGTAAGTGTTGGTATCAACCTTAGTATAACAACATATCAGAATTTTATGATACTAAAGATATTTTATAAGAAATTAATATGAATAATTGAGCACATTATGGCACTTATGTTTATGGTTTGGTACCTTGTTAAACTAATTTTATTATTAATCATTCTAATTTATTTTAATTTCATTAACTAATATTGTGGGTAAAAAATAAAGTTTACCTAATAATAAATTATTTTTTATTATTTTTGAAAATATTTAAAACACATCTCTAATTTCCCATCATAGAATATTTAGAGTGTAATTTAGATGTTTCTCACAAATTTTATGACAATGTAGGTTTTTAATATAAAAATGATTCGGAATCCTTTTAAGTAAATATATCTAATTTCTATGTGAAATAGTTCCAAATGACCTAAATTGGAATAAATGATGTATTCTTCATATAATTATAATTTATACCCATTTATTAATATAACATATCATTATATGTAAATTTGATTACAAAAATGTTTTGAATTAAAATTTAGTATTTTTTCACTATTTATCAAAAAATAAAACATCAAGGAAAAAGGCCAAAAATGAATCCTAACCTAAATTTTATGTTTTTATTTAAAAAATAATGATTATTTATACATAAAAAAATTTATGAAAGTTCCAAAAATTTATATTTAAAATATTTTTTACATTAATTTGAGGTAAGGATACTTTTATAAAAATATTTGTTATTATGTGTAATATTTTGTTTGTTCTTATGTAATGTATATTAATTATATTATATAAATATTATAAAACATTTTATTGAGAAAAAAATATATAATTAATATCATTAATCATTAGTAATTAATTTAATTTATTATGATAATCATTCATAGTGTGCATAAATGTAGTTTTAATGAAAACATTCGTTATATATTCAATTGGTTAATTTATTAATTTATAATTAATTTGAAACCAATGTATTGAACCATGTATTTTCAAAATCTAGTTAATCCTCTTCATGACCTCAATCTTAATGGATATATTATATATTATTATATTTAATAATATTTTAAATAATAATATATTATAATTAGATAAAATGCAGTCTTGCGTGTTACACAAGCCACCAAAGAATCTCTGTCTCACATGTAACATATGTTAACCTTGATGTTTCCTATAGAGAAAGATAAAAATTATATTATGTGTAGTGGATTATTAACTTGGTGTTTCATACAATTCATTCCAAACATAGTTATATTATATAAAAATATATTTTCAGTGTTTCGTGAAATGAAAATTACCAAAAAGGTTAAATTAATAAAAAATATATATTTCATAAAATCTCAGTGTGTTATATTCTACACCCCTTAAAATAATTTTAAAAAATTATATTCATCTAGGTTGTAAAAGGTTTAATACATGAAATTTTATTTCCTTGAAATTCATATCATAATAATGAGTACTAAAACAAACTTTTAAAAGTGAAAGTTCGTAACATAACAGTTACCCAGTGTAACATTAAACTAGGTTTCCACATAGTATATCATAGGTGTAAAGTGAAAATATGGACTTGTAAGAAAAGAATAAATATTTATAAAGATTTATTTAAGTCATAAATCACAAACAACTGAATGATCAATGGATTGATGAGGTCCTGAGGGTCATAAATTTCTGATGAATTAAAAGGCTATTGGTTCAACTAAATTTATGGTATTATGATACGATTTTATTTATAGATCATTTTCCAAAAGTGAAATAATTTTTGTGAAATGATATACCTTCATGACATCAGGAAATCCTTACTATTTGTTATTCCTTAATCAATTTCCACCTAACCACTTTCTCCAAAAAACGAAGGTTATTTTTTATTTCTTTTAGTACTTATAGATCATGGGATCTATAATAAGTCATTAAATCTATAATCAGTTACCATCAACATAAAATTTTATAATAGTTTATCCAATATTAATAAATCCTCATGTGGTGAGATAATAATTTATTTTCAGAGACTTCACACAAATTTTAACAGAAAATTTCCATAAATTGTTAATCTTATAACACATCTGAAAGATGAAAATCTGAAATATAATAAATAAGGTTAGGAAATTATATTAACATTATCTCCCACATATCATAAAGTATCACATTGTTTTCACATTACAAACATGTTAATAACCTCATATTATATTCTCTTAAAACATGGTAACAACCTGAATTACCATAAATCATATTTGAAATCATGCATTATTCCTTATTCCAATGATTTCTAGATATATAGAATAAATAATAGAAGTTGTAAACTTCATCCCCAATGACATATACCACTTACCCAATAATCAGTTCTAGGGAAATATGTTTCATTCTATTTATATATCAATACTCAAGATATATATATCCAAACAACATTATCATAACATATTAAGGGTCATATTTTCCTTGATCATGTGTTTTCCATAGACATCACATTTCCATTAAATCAGTTTTCTTGTCAATTGGAACTCTTAATAGTATTCTTGTAAATACATTTCCAAAAAACATTAAATGAACAATCATTATATATTTCACCATTCATAATTATTTAATCCCTATACATAAATAATTTTTTTATTAAACATCATCTTTAATACATCATAAGGCTTACTCATCATATTACTTAATAACTCTCTCCTTTTACATTTCATCTATAGTCTCATAATAGTAAACAGTAAAACAATTATTCACACCACCTTTCTGATAATATCTTGGTCTATATAAATTAATAAATTGATTTCCATAATTAACAACGATTCCACACCTAATTATTTTTATATTCAATGATGTCTTAGGGATGAATATATTCCCATTAATTGTTTTAACTAAATCCTTCATTTCCCTTGGATGTTCCTTCCTTTGTGTCATAATTTTCTATAGTCAAAACATCTTATTGTTTAGAAAATAAATTATGTTAGGTTATTCTTCCCACATTTTTGAAACAATGGTAACTAAATATTATTTCCTCCATGATCTTCATTACCATAACTCTTAATTAACTCATTCCTTCAGTTCCATGGTGAGTCCAAGAGTTGGTTATTGTACAAATTTTTAATGATGTTTTGTGAAAAGTAATTAGGCATGACCACAATATCCTTCACTCCAATGATCATCACATTTGAAAATTTATTGGAAAAGTTTCCATCACATTCCACCATAATCAAGTTCCATCTAGATCCTATCATTAACTAAAACCAGAAAGTATAGTGTGAGAATCACATATCATAGTTGAAAACCACATAATCCTTGAAAAAAATTCTTATAGGATGTCTAAATCGTGATACCTACTTATTTAATCTTTTTTACCTTATGATTATCCTAGGATATCCATTATAATCCTATATTTAAATTATTCATTATGGTTTGTAAAGATTTTATAAATTCCCAAAAACAAATATTAACAATGAGTGTCAAACTAGGTGTGCATTAATTCTCATTATCGTGTACCAGTTTACATTAGAGTAAGAACCAATACACCATAGCGTAGTCATTACTCATAGGTACATCTATTCTAGAACTATGTCCAATTTTATTATCCATATAGGTATATATTTCTATACATGGTTCATCGAATAAAAGATTAAAGTTCAAAATGCATAAATCATAAATAAATCAAGAGAGCAATAAATTATAGAATAATATATGAGTAATACATGTAATTGTGGAATAAGTATAAATATGTAATATCATTCCTTATATGTCAATACAAATTATTATAGCTTATCAAGTAACATCATTTTGAGTAAACCTGTGGGGAGGAAAAAACCACCATCCCTAGTCATATTCCTTTCCTTATAAGGGGTTAGTTTTCCCCAATATCAGATAATTGATCGGGTATCCCCATCTTATGATAGTAGATCAGTTTTCCCTATCTTCTTCTAATTTATCAGGTTTCTCCATCTTCTAATAGTGCATTTGTTTTCCACATCTCTTATAGTGGATAGGGTTGAACTATCTTCCAATTGTGGATCTCGATTCCCCATCTTCCCATTGTTGGCCGGGTATTCCCATCATCCATAGTGGATTAAGTTTTTGGACTTGATTCCCATAATTATGTCCTAAGATATAATTTTTTCCCCATTAATTGGAGTTAGATATAGGTATCAGCCATATCATAATTGAAACATTCATATGTGTTCCACTAGATACTAAAAATTAATCATATCATAAACCATAAATATATATGGGTTTCAAAAACCTTATATTCTAACCCATGAAATGAAATGGGTGTCAAAATAGTTATACATTCCATAACCTATGGTTAATATCTACGTTTAATAATAATTTCATCCTATAATAACTCATGAAGGGAAGTATTTTTCATAGTCATTTATCATGTTATAAACTATAGAATAGAAACAAATTTCATAAATATCTTGCATTGGAAACAAAAACCAATCAAAAAAGAATCTGAATTGTATTATTTTATCATTTCTACAAAAAATCAATAAACTATATCGTTGAATTTCATAATAAATGGTGAGTTATTTTAAAATTAAACATCAAGTGTATATTAAGTGAAATAAATTTTCTATCAAAATATATCTCAATTTTTTCCCAAAATGAATTTATTATAAATATTTATTCTGAATTTCATTTAAAACATTTCTTGATGAAAATATCATTTTCACATTGAAAAACTCATTGTAAAACATAATTAATTATAAAAACAATTATTTAGAAATACTTTGAATGAATATAAAGAATTCTTGAAAAAAATTTGAAAATGATTTTACATAAAAAATTATAAAATTTTCTTGAAATATTATTGATACCCATTTCTTTGAAATTTTTCGGAAATATATATATTTGGAAAGAAATATTTACAAATACATTCATCATTAAAAAATTAAGAATGAACCCTGAAAAATATTTGAAAACTATTTATTTTAAAATATTTTAAAATTTATAAATAAATCATGAAAACATATTTAGAAAACATGGTTTTAAAAACCACAAATTTCAATACGATAAGAGGGATAAAGTTAGACTCTCTTTAAAACAAATTATTAATCACCTTATTTAGTAAATATTTTAAAATTGATACTAATAATTTATTAAAACATGAATAACCAGATGAGAAGAAAATTCATGATAATTCACGATAAATGGATCCTAATATTTCATCAATGGATTCATAATCATAAACAATATTGATAAACGATGAGATTATTTCAATAAACTCAAACCACTTTGAAACATATAAATATACTCCCCATGTACGAAAATGAAATTTATGAAGCGTTAAATATCATTAAAATAATTATTTTTCTAATATAACATGTTAAATGGATGTATATAAACCATGTAAATGACTATAGGTGCATAACAAGGCATATGACTCTAAGAAGAAAAATAGAGAGAATATTACATTACTATTTGGTAAATTACAAAACATAAACCATAAGAAAGTAAAATAATCAATAGGACATATAAATAATAATACATTTATGTATTAGAATTGTATAATAAATCCATCAGAAGTAAAAAACATGACATATAAATAATAATAGGTCGACATGACTAGTCTCATAGAAAATACAAGTGAGACGAGAAAACCCTTACTTCTTGAGTAACCATAGAATTGTGATCCCGATGAATTAATATCATTAATAAATGATTAAATATAATTAAATAAATGAGTTAATAATAAAAAATGTAATAAGTATTTATATAAACAACAAAAAATAAGTGGGTGGTTAATATGTCATATATATCATGGAAATAAAATATGAGATGGAATTCCCTTATATTAAATATTGAATTTTTTATATAGTTTAAAACCATATCTATAATAAATATAGTTGTATTAAAAATCGTCCATGTAAAAATATTATTATATCTAATAGAATATATGATTAATTAATGACTTTATATTACCATTTTAAAACCAATTCTATGTTTGAGTAGTGTTTTAGGTAATAGCTGTTTTGATTATTGTATGTGTTTTGACTTGTTATTTGTTACCCTCTTACCTAAAAATTGATTTACTTATTTAAAAAATTTAAAACATGTATTATATATAATATATATTCCATGTAAAATTATTTATAGTAATATAAAAATATAAAAATAATAAAAAATCACCATTCACGGAGACTGTAGGGCGTACGTACGCATGAACGATAAATCTGTTTTATTGTTGTATTGAAAGAATAATAGTAAATGAAATATATTTATATATATATAATATCATTACATTAAAATTATTATATAATATTTATCATGTAAATTTACAAAACACATCCTTAATACTCTCAATGTAACATGTGGAAGAATGACACCGCTTTGAGGTGGTGGTGGTCAACACTTCCACAGAAAAGGATATCATAGTTAAGAAAAATACAAATCATAAAGGAGTGTTTAATATAATAATTAATGAAAAATAGATGAATAATATTTATCTTATATATCATATAAATATATTGTCCATCATAATACCAGATAAAGAGAGGTGGTAAAGGAAAAAACAACATCAATACGTGAGGCGATAGTTCGCCATACACATGAACAATGAGTTTGTTACCAATTAGAAGATTGTGTTTATAACTGTAGATTAAAGCCTTACATTAAAAAATATATGAACATTTAGGATACATAATTTATTATATAAACATGTATGAATAATAATATAGTTGGTGGGGAAAGAAAATAACAGAAATAAGTTTGAGGAAGGATGTTACAACTTCTTTGGGTAACTCATTTTAGTGATCACCAAAGGGATTCCTCAGTTGGATTTATACCCAATGGGAGGATGAAATGATAAATGGAGGTATTTCAAGTGATTATTAGAGAATATTTTTTATCCAATGGTATTTAAAGATTTGAATAAGTGGGTGGAGTGAGTTCTTTTTTATTATGGAGGAGGATTGATATTCTTGTAAATTTGGCATATAGAATTACACACCCATTCATTCTTTGACAAGGGGAACCAATAATGGACCTAATTATAGAAAATGGATTATAGGGTTGAAATATGGCCATAAAATGGATTTTTTACATGTTTCATTGTCATTTTTTCCCTTATGTTTATGTTTTAGTTCCTTGTTAATCTAATTTTCCTCTTAATTACTGTAATTAATTTAAAATACATCCACTAATATGTTTTTGTAAAAAACAATATTAACAATATTATACATTTTAAATTATTATTATTACAAATATGGAATCCATTTTTCAAAATTTCAATCAAATAAATGGTATATATAAATCTAAAATTAATCTCACAAATGGGGTGTCAATTCTGGTTCTTAGTGTATAAATGTTGAAAGTTTTACTAAGATATTTTTATCTAATTTCATTGTTAAATTTCTCCCAATAAACAAAATTTTATTAATTTATGTAAAATTTAAATCAATATAAATGTAAACCAATTATAAATTAAAATTAAAATTTTAAATAAGTTATATGAAATAATGATTTTGAATTAAAATTTAGTATTTCTCACTATTCCTCAAAAAATTAAAATTAAGGGGAAATACCAAAAAATTTCCCTAACCTAAATTTTATATTTATGTTTAAAAAAGTAGGTACATTTTTTAAATTAAAATATATAATAGTTCCATAATTTATATTTAAAATAGCTTCTCTATTAGAAGGATATAAAACATCTTTTATAAAAATATAGGTTGTATGTATAATATTGGGTTTGTTCATATATTATTCCTATTAAATATATTCAATGAATGTAAAAAATATTTTAATGAATATATAAAATATATATTTGGTTAATATAAATAAATAATAATAATTAATTTAATTGTTTCTGGAAAAAAATCCATTATGATCATAAAAATAGTTTTTATAAAAACATTCATTTTATATTAAATTAGTTTTTAAAATAAATTAGAATTAAATTGTAACCAATAAATTAAACCATGTATTTTCATGTTTTATTTAATCCTATTAATGACTTCCAAATTATCATCTGGGTTTTATATTATTACATTAACTAATAATTATTCTAAAAATATATTTTTATCATTAATACTCAATCTTGTGTGTTATGGAAGCCATCAATAAAAGTCAGTTTTGCATGTAATGTAAGATAAAAATGTTTTTCCTTGTGTAACATGATATATATTATATTTCATGTTTTTAATTATCAAATCGGTATTATATTTAACAAAATATAAACATAGTTCATTATTATGAATGAAATATTTTCAGTGTCCTGTGAAATGAAAAATTGCAAAATTATTAAATTATTTCGAAAAAATTAATTAAAAAATATATGAAGGTGTTACATCATATGTGTCATAAACAAAAGAATAATAAGTATATGTGTATTTTAAAAATATTATATAACCATAATAATATATTTCATTCTATATATGGTATAATTATTTCCTTTTATCACCAGTTTATTAACAACTCTGTTAACCTTAGTGTTTCGGGTGATAATTGATTCATTGTACATGTAAGTTTTAGTTTTTTAATTTTAGTACATTAAAATTTATCGTGGATAAATCTTATATATAATTATAAAAAATAAATAAATATTATATGTATTCATTAAATAGTAAAATAGATAAATCTATAAAATTTAAAGGTAGAAAATGGATTACACTATTCAAGGAGATGGTAGGCAGTATATACGCATGAATGTTGTTTCAATTTGTCAAGAAGGGTTGAATGAAATGAAAATAAACAATAATTGACATTTATAGAATAATAATTGTGTTATATATATCATTTATAAAAATAAAATCCCTCCTGATTAACAACTATGTAAAAATTAAATGATAACCATTTCACATGGCTACTTAGAGGCGATAGTCTAAACGTACACATGATCGACATAATATTTTCCAATATATTTGAAGGTATGAAATTATACTTGATATTATAATTTAATAAGTATGGTTATATTATAAATATCACATATATTCATTGACATTAACATTACTGTATTTCAAATAAACCATAAGGGAAAAATAAATCACATCGCTTCATAAGAAGGTAGCCCATTATACACATGAGTGGCATTATCATATCCACAAATAAATGTATTGTAATAATTTATATAAGATTTAATAATTAAATAAGTATAATAATGTCACAAATATAACAGAATTATATTAAATTCATCAATATATCTATCCTTCAATGCTGGTGATTGAAAAAAAATTACATCGGTCCACGGGGTGCTAGTTTTCTTTACACCCAACAATTTCATTTCACATTTGGTGAAAGTGGAAATGGATATGTGTTATTACAATAAGTAATAAAATATTATTATATATGAGATAATTTTTTATTATATTATCATACTTGAATAACCTTTTAAATAGGTTGAAGAATAAATAAAATAAATATGCATGTTTAAGAAGATTACCTCTTCTTCGGAGAGCCACTATAAGTATATACCTACATCATTATCATGAGTAATTCCTGATAAAAAATAATGAATCTAGAATTTAAATATTTAATTGAGGAATTTATTTAGCTATTTATACGATATACCAATTGGTTTTTATGTGTGATGTGGGGAGGAGAGGTGGAGGCCTTTTATAACTGAGAGAGAGTACACACATGTCCTTTTTTTAAAAGATGAAATCATATCCTTGTTTTTATCAAGTTAAAAAGAAAAAAATAGAGTAATTATCAAACCATATTGGTTATAAGTCTGAAATAGGTCAATAAAATGGGTGTTTTAAAATATGGTTGTTCATTTTAGCTCTTATCTTTATAGTTTAACCCCTTGTAAGCCCATCCATATCTTAACCATAGAAATTATTTCTTATGGTTTTCACAATTTATTATGATAAATATGTAAGTTAAACTTATTAAATAAATTAAATTATTATTATTCCAAATATAAAATTTGTTTTTACATATTCAATTAATCAATGTGGAATAATGAAATTTAAAATTAAACAGATGACCTCAAGAATGTGCGGTTTTTTAAAGACCAAATTATCACAAGTATATAATTTTTTAATATCTAAATGTATAATTAAATTTATTAAACTGAAATAAATTATTTAAATAATAATATTCTTAATCCATTTTTTACTTTAAAACTAATTTTAAATATATTTTATCTCTGTAATTAATTTCAACATGATAGTAGTACCCATAAAAAATTATTATTTTTCATTATTCATCAAATAGTTAATCATTTTAGAACATTAAAAAATCAATTAAAGATAATTTTTACATGTACATTTAAAAATTGAAGTTTATTTTTTCAAAAAAAAATTAATATATGTTAATAATAATTTTAAATTATGTGCGCAAATTGTGTCAAATTCTTCTTTCAGAAAAATACGATTTCTAAAAAACATTTTATTTTCTTTAAATGGTTATTAATTTTATTCTAATAAATATATAAATATTTAATTTATATTATTCAAGTTTAAACCATATTGTTTTCATAATTTATGTATTATTATTCAAATGAATAATCTTAATAGCTATGTTATAATGGTCATGTTTAAATAATAAAACATATAGCGTATCATATAGCATTCATACCTTGTGTAGTGTTCATTGTAATCTATTGAAGATATTGAATTTAAATAAAAAGAAATATAATTTAATATATCGGGTTGGTACATTATTTTCTATTCTTGGTTATGTATGTCTATTATACTTTCAAATATTATGTTCCTATTTTAAAATCATGGTGTGTTATAGTCTATAGTTGTGATAATATCACGATAACACAAGGTTGCATAATGATAGTATTTATTTTTATTATTTTTAAGTATAAATTATCCAAATACAATATTGTGAATTTTTTATGTATATGTTTACACCATATTTAATATTCTATTTTAATGAAATACAAGATTGAGTGTCTATTTATGTGAACATTCAATTTCGTTATGGTATTTCATTTATTTACTTAATTTAATATATATTTGAAAATCGTGTATTTTATATTATCATGTTAAAAAAATTATAACAATAACATTTTTATATCATTAGAATAATTAATGAATTATATTTATATAATAAGTTTTTATATAATTTAATGAATAATCATTATAAAAAATTTAATACAAATACGGTATGTTATATAGTATCCCCATAACGAAATTTCAACCATGTAATTTTTTACACATTAATACAAAAATATAATTTTTTAATTATATAATGACACCCCACAATACTAAACAAAATGTTAACATAATCATTACTATAGTAAGGATAGAATAAAAATATAGTTGAAAAGAAAATCCTATGTTATTATACCTGTAATACATATTCTGGTACACTTTAGAAAAATGATATCCATCAAAGGTAATGTATCCATATTCTCATAATCATATTTCACAACAATAACCAAAAATAATTAGTATAAAAAAATATTATTTCCCCCATCTCAAACATTTTTATGTAGTGTTAAATGTTCATAATAATCATTCATAATAAGGGTTGCATCAAACTCTATGGGCCAAAAGATTGGTGCCTTTAGGACTAGTGCATGTATCACCTCATCTAAAAATACATATTACATATATATTAATGATATATTTTATCTAATACCCCTAATAAAATTCTCAAACTCCCTTTATAACATATGATCATGTAGATAAATGGTGAAAAATAATTAAAGAGTGTAATTAAATACCTTATAAAGGGTAAAAACACATATATGATACATAAAGGATTTAAAAAATGATCATAAACATTTTAGAGAAATAATCATGGTAGATTTGGAATGATTAAATGAAAATGTGAAAAAATTATAATAAGTGAAAATAATGAATGATAACATAATATTATACAATCATTTGGCTCAAAAACCATCACATTGATACATTTACTATGATTCAAGGATTTAATTGAACATTGTAATCATGGTGATTATAAGAAATTTATACAAACCCAATGTTTTCGGAATGTATTGCTTCACAACTGAGATATCATAACATAATGCCCTAGGATCACTAATCACACACCAGGGAATGTTTCTTATGAGGTGAATACATTACCCAATCAATTTTGGGAATATATAATTCTGATCCCACCAATAGTGTTCTAATAAATTATGTATATATGTCTCACATGAATAATAAAGAAATAATTTTTTCATAAATCCCATGACATGGTTAACACATGAAAAAATCGGCATCAATTAATATATAGTAGAAATCATGAAACATATCCTTTTACCATGAAAATGACGTATATGTAATTTATTGTATATAAATTAAATATTAAATGGTCTAGTAAATAATTTACTGATCCCATCGAATATGTGGTTCTCAAAGCGAACACCCTTCAATAGAAATACTGATATAAGTGTATTAATCAGTGATTTGTAATAGAATAAATGTTATATTTAGGAATATTTGAATAAAAATGATAACACAATTTTTTTAGTATCATTTTTCATATAGAGACAATGTTTCCACCACATCATATATATCTATATATGGTTTTTTTATAAGGATATATAAGATTACATGGAAAATGTGTTTAATTTTTTTTAAATGTATCACTCAAGGAGATAAAATATAAGAAAATTTGAAATGTGTATATTGGAAATGTTCATTTACATATATTAAGTATTATTTTTAAAGGATTACAAGGAATTATATATATTTTTAGAAAGAAAATAATTTTTTTGCAACACTTAATTAAAAAAGGAAAAAATTAAAATAAATGAAAATTAAATAATATTTCCATTAATGATAATATATATTATAGAAAATTATTATAATAAATAATAAATTTCTAGAATAAAAAAATCATGGTAGGTCTAAATATAAAAATAGAGGAGAAATTGTGAAAATGTATTCTAAAACAGTTTTTAACTTTTACATAAAAATATAAAATGAATAACCTTCTAAATATTATTTTTAAAAAAGGGGGAAATTGGTTTAAAATAATAAATTAACATAAAAAAATAACAATAATGTAACCCCTAAAAATATATTTGAAATTGGAAAAATTTGTAGAGGAAGGAAAGTATTAAAAAATATCTAGTTATAAACATTATATATTTTTACATAAATAATTAAAAGTAAGGAAATTTTAGAGGCAAAAATATACCAATATAAAAAGTTATAAGGAATCATTATTAATATTTTGTAGTAATATTATAATAGTATATATAAATATAGGTTACTATAGATCAAAGTGAAATAAATCCAAAGGAATGGGAAACAGGTCTGGTAAGAAGTTTTATTATGTGTGGTAAGAACTGAGACAAGTATTAACTAAAAATTAAATAGACAACAATAAGTAACACTTCATTAAAATTGGTGGTTGGAACACCCTGAGATTTTATGTGATAAATTACATTTAATTTAATTGATGTCGTGTGTTGTAAGCTACATCAAGATTAGCTAGCACTATATGCAATACCATAGTAGATTGCAGTATACACAAAAGTCTTCTGGACTTTTTTTACACACAATTTCATGTTATTTTCATATAATTAGTTTCACTCAAGATATATTATAATTGATATCTAAATATTATAACCAGGTCATTATAATGGTGGGTATGAATGTTATTAACTTCTTTCTTTAATAAATATTTAAATGAAAATAACTCATTCTATAAAATAATAAAATCACACATTCTGTATTTTATTAGTGTAAAATATATAAAATATATTCAATTTAATGTTTAAAATATTTTTTATATGTTTTCTATACATTATATAAGAAAAATTCTATTTTATGAATAAAATGATCGTTTTTCAAAAAATGTAGCTTTTCCACATTTTGATAGAAAACCATTTTAAATTTATTTTATTGCAATTTATATTTTATATTTGAAATAATAAACATCTTCTTTATAATATGGACACCAAAATTTACCTTGGATGAAATTTTTGTATTTTTCTATTGAAATTCATATTTTAATGAATAGTGAAAAACACTACATTTTAATTAAAAAAATACATTTTCATATAATTTATTTTTATATTTATGTAATATTTTATAATTGGAATTAAAGTTTAATTGGATTATGTTTTAATCATTTATTCCAATTTTGGTCATTGGAATTAATTTCGCAATTAAATTCGACATTAACACATGTTAATCTTTTCATAGTTTTTACTTCTTAAAAACTTGTTTTCTAGTTTTCCTGATGGGAATAAATTATAAATTAATCAATAAAACTTCCCTATTTAGAATTTTTTAAAAAAATTTATTCAGTATTTTTAATCATAAGTTTCAAATAATGTAAATATGTTCCTTTTATTTTGTGACTTTATGAATAGTAACTTCAGTAATTATTTTTATTTACCACAATTAAAGGGTAAATTAGGTAAATAAGGTTAAAAATAATATTATAATAATATCAAAATACCCTAACATGTGTTATAATCTTATTGTATGATTCATTGGTGTCTAATAATCATTATGATGAACTTTTGAAATTTTGGAGCCACATTGGTGTGAAAATGACATGTTATAATAATTAATTTAATTTAATGGGAAATATAACATTAACATGTATCTTTTTACTAAAACAATTTTATGGTGGGGTATGTAATTGATCACTATAACTATAAATAGTAATTAGAAATCTAAAAATATTTCTTGTATAATTTTATTTTATTTATATATTGTATAAATTAAATAAATATATAAATTTATGACCTAATGATGCCATAATGATTACCTTATTAACAAAATATTCCAAAAAATGGTATTATAAATATTAAAATAAATTTAATTTGAACATTTTTAAGAAATAAATGAATTTTATTGAACATTATGACATTTTATATTTTATTTAATGAAGTTTTTTTGAATCAATGATTTTTTTATAGCTTTAACAAAAATCCATTACTAAATTGTGTCCTAATTGAAAGAAATGAGTTTTTAAAACAAATACTATTTTATTAAATGATATAATATTTATAAAAATATAATATTTGACCAAATAACTTAGATAATGATAAAATTTTCCTTAATTATCCACTTGATGTTCTCTCATCATTTTATAGTAACAATATTGACCCTATAGTCTAAACATACAAGAAGACGTGGTAAGCGTTAATTTATTTAACTAAGGGTTAAAGCCAAAATATAAGGTTATATTTGTTACAAAAAATTGTCTAAAACCTATTTATTGATATTATTTTTACCCTTTCAGATCTTATCCTTGAAATATATCAATTTTTAGCAACTATAATTCATAAAGAAATTTATAATAAATTAATATTTCAAGACAATCCTAAAGTGCACCTTCCTCCCACTAATAAAAGGCCCCACATCATCCCACTTAATAACACCTCTCACGCCCCTTAGATCATCCAACTTCTACCAAAAAATCTCCCAAAATCCATGCATTCCTCTAAGAGATCATAGTTTGGGAAGAAATTCATCCTATGGAGACCTTTTGTGAAAATCCAATGGAGATACTCGAAATCAAGGTAAATTTTTTATCACCTAATTAAAAAGTAATTTCTTTATGTACTTACTCTTATTATGTTGTTTCCATTATAATATAATAAATATATTATCTTATACATGCTGATATGTTATTATATTTATAGTGAATCCTTATACCTCCTTTTATCCATCCTACATATAACAATATCACCATCAGTGCGTAAGAACAACTTATCATCTCGACACCATGGTTTAATTTATTATTCAAAAATATTTATTTTGGATAGGTATAATGATGAGTATAATGGATTTAAATAATAAATATAAAAACAAAAATTATATCTTTATAATTAATATATCATCTAATTCTATACCTTCTAACCATTAAGTGAATGATATCGTTGCTCATGTGTACGTACGGCCTACCATCTCAACTATGTCATTAAAATCATTCTAAATGATCATCATTAAACCAAAATTATATACATTTATTGAATGAAAATGTATTATTTATATTATAATAATTTCATTCTTTAAATTCTATAACTATAACCTAGAAAGTGAAACATGAACTTATCTGTAAAACATGCAGAAGAGTATAAAGTAGTTAATATCTAAATAACGAGTTATAATGAAATGTTACTAACAATAGATTTATAAAGTAATCCCACATCATATAATAAAAATTATTATTATTATTCAATTAGTCAATGAAATTATTTAAATCATTATAAGGGAGTTTTAGATACATACGAAGGATATTAATGCCATGGTAAGGGATAATATTGGTATCTCAATTTTATCCGAGATTGTTTATATATAATTATTTAATAGGGTATATTTATCATCCACATCTATGTTACCTAAATAAATAATAAAATTTCTATATTTATATAATTTTGTAATTTAATTTTTAACTAATTATGAATTTTTACTGAATGGTATGAAATGAATATTTTTTCATTATTCGATACAAGGTACATTGACTTTTCTGTTGAATGTATTCGGAGAATATTTTTTTTAACATATATGTCATGAATGGACTCTTTCACATTCATAATGCCTTATTTCCATGAAGCGCACTTTACTTTATTTTTTTGTGTATTTTTAAATATATTAATTTAATTTAGAATTTTATGTCATTTTTAGAAAGTAAATATTTTTTGAGGAAGAATGGATATTTTCCTCATGAATTAATTTCATGTGTTTTATCAAAATTAATTTCAATCTAAGATGACACTATTTAAATAGTTTCATGTTTCTATCCCTATTATTAATATGATACGATTGTGTTTTTGATGGAAAAATATTTTATTTGGATATTGTTATGATGGAATGATGTTCAAAAACTCATTTTATTTCTTTGGTTGCGCTTTGATGATTGATTTATATTTTTCTGGAACCTATAAGAATTATTTCATTATAAAATGTGTGGAGGATTTATATCCCTTTAATGCATTGGGTAAAGATTTATATCTCATGAGATTGGAATTATTGGAACAACAATTAAATTTTTTTTAGTAACATAGAGATGGAACAGTAAGTAAATCTAGTTTAGTAATAGACTTTTTCCAAAATGATGGTCTTTGTTACGAGCCTTGGAAAATATGAAAATGATTTTCTATGCTTATATGTTTGACAAAATTTCATGTTTTATGAAAATTCTATGTAATCATGATTTTATTAATTTAATATTTATGCATTATGAACTTCCAATAATTATATCATAAATCAATATTTAGATATTAAAAGGAAATGATCATGTTTTTACAATATCATGTTTATGTTTTGTATGATGTTTTCCATCCTTACCCTTAATGAGAATTTCAGATCACCCTTTTCATATGTTTTCTTTTCCCCAAGATATAAAGAAATTTTATACAATGGAAAAATAAATGAGAATATATTAATGGGAGATGTTGAGGATCATTAACCATGAGAGAAGAATGTGTTACATGATACCAATGATGCTAAACAAATACAGTCTTTGGGAATTTATTTGTGTAATTTATTAAGTACTTATAAAAATAAATGTAATTTCTATGTACATAAATCTTTTCCCATTAGATTTATAATAAATATAGTGTATAAAAATAAGTAGAGAAACAATACATATTAAAAAATTGTATTTGGAGGTGAACCATATAAATGATTTTTTTTAAATGGAAGAAGAACCCTTTTAGGATAAAATATAGTATTGATTTCTAAAAAACCTAAAACAATACATAATTTTTTTACATAAAATGATGATTATTTTTAGAGAACATATCATATAAAATCTATTGAAATATTTATACAAATAAAGACACAAAAAATCAAAGTGTTTTACTTTGTAATGTTTTAAAAAAATATATTTTGTGATGAGAATTCGAAAACATTCATATCCTTAGAGAAAAGGGGATATAATTTTTTTTAATATTGTAAAACATATATTTTAACATAGTATAAAAATATTTATAGATGTGATATATAATTTATGATAATGATATACAATTTTACCATAAATAAAGAGGGTGGTCGAACAGAACCCCTTACATTGAGTCATAAGATATTTCACATGTCCTATAATGTTATGAATAGATTAATATAACATTTAATATGAGTTATAAATGTACCTAATTGTGTTTATTTGAAAAATTACAATCCATTTATTATTATATATTGTTCATTTATTAGGTTAATATTCATTGTGTTGATCATTTTGGGTTTTTTGGCCCATATTTTCAATACTTCATTAATTTAAATGTATCAATTAATGGCACATGTCATATCATTCCATAATCTCAAATATAATCAAATAATTATTCTTCATGAAATTATAGTTTTATAATCCATATTTAATTTATATTCCAAAATTATTTTCATTTAAAAAAAATACCTCGGTAAGAAATATTTTAATTCATTATATTTACTATTATGGATTATTTTCAATATCAATAATATTAGTTGAAATTATATATTTTTTGAATAATAAAAATAACATATTGTCATTACAATAAATATAATTATATATGAATCCCATTTTTAAGAATCCAAATTCTTTTTGAAATAACATTTCTAAAATCATTCCCGAATCAACACTTTTCTATTGAAATTTCATTTGATTCAAATAGTTTTCAAAAACATATTAATAAGGAAATAATTTTATATTATAAATTCTACACATCACACTGCAGAATCCATAAAGTGGTCCACTAACCCTCATATGTGATGGGTCCACCATCAAACAATTTAAAAGGATATATAGTGTATGTCACTATAAGGATCGTGTGATCCCATCCTAACCTTATAGATGACCCATACAATCATGAAACATACCAGAAGACAATTATAGTTATGAATTATAAATAAGAAATTATAAATTAACCTAGATAGTCAAATATATCCAAATACACCTACCTCCAATGAAATTTCAATAGTCAATCGAAATATCATAATAAACTGTTATGAGTCCACAAGAACCAATCTCATTTAAAACCCCAAAAAAATAAAAAATTAAATAATAAAAACCAAAAATCAACAATTATAGAACCAAAAATATACTCATCTTGTTCCCTATAGCCAATAATCCATTATAAATTATATTTTTTGTACTCATGACACAAGACCATACCTAAGCCAATCAAAATACACCACATAAATGCTTAAATCAAGGGATATGTTGTATAGAACATGAAAATAACAAAAATTAACCCACCAAAATTCATATAAAAAGTAATATGATGAAATGTTACTTGATTTTCACATATAAGAGAATTCCTTATAACCCGCACATGAAATATGATATTAGTGGTATAATTTTACTATTCTTTGTTGAAACCATATCCTTAAATCCTCTCTTGATAATCTTAATTTTTTTATTGAAATAATGAGGAGGGACAATATGAAGAGAGTGGGGTATCATACCAAGTTTTAGTTCTATGTTACACCTATAAACAATTAATATCAATTGTATAAAATGATAATGAATTTTTCATAGGATTGTGGCATCCTCCAATGCTAATGTAACATTATGATATGAATACCTATAGGTTTTTTAAATTAGAAAACCTAAATGAGAATATGAAACTTTAAAAAATATCATCTTATTATTTCAAAAAACAATTAGTGTGTTCCTAGTGTGATTCCCCCTTTTGTAAAACATATTAACGACATTATCATTTTTTATAGCACAAATATCCCATAGAAAAACATTCATCCAAGGGTTATCCATTCATGAAATGAGTTTAAACCACATTCATGTGTGAAAAAACCCGATTGTTACTTTCATAATAATGATCATGGGGTTTATGTTGTGAACTAATTCAATAGATCAAGAATATCAATAGGGACATATTTCCTTGATTTGATAGCCAATCGAGTACTGAACCCTCCTTCCAGACCACATTCCTCATCCAAAAAATATTGTATAGTCTATTACTATGTTCAAATTCTCAATCTAAACCCCAATTCATGGAACAACTGATGATCCAAATCCAAATATTTAGAATTCAACTAAATTTATCAACCATTACCAATATAGTTAGTTTTAAACTCCACGATCATAATTTTTTTCATCCTTGAGAAGTTGTGGTTGTTCTATAACTATTATACAAAACTACCATGGTTTTTAATTCTAGACAAAATAACTAGACTCTCACCTGTGAGTTAAGAACACTCCTCTTTTATATATCTCGATAGAGAGGAATATACATACCATCTTTTGCCTAAAAATACACGTTTAATCCTCGAAACATATCAATCACATCCCAAAACATTCTCCCATTTCGGTCAATATGTCACCACATCAATTTCTCCTCAATAACACCAGTTAGTATTTCAATGACTAATCTAATTTAAAATTATCTTTTGAACCTACTGATGTATCATGTAATCAATTCACTACCTGATCACAATGCATTATCACTAAAAATATTTTATAAATCATCATAAACACTTAAATCATCATTTTATACTGAAACATTATGTGATTTCATAGTTGATTCCATAATTTACATATTAAAAATCCATTATATCAATAAAATCACTAATGAATCACCAATTGTATTCACTAATTAATCTTGATACTAGAATCCTAAGATTATTTATTGAAACATGATTCCCTCCAAAAAATAGAAAAAATTCCCCAATCAGTTTTACCAACTCACAGAATTCTTTTTATATCCTCATCCCTCCTCCAATTAGTCCCCCCTGAACCCAAAAACCTTCTCAACATAGGGTTCTAACCATTGGGCCAATTTTATACCTCCCACCGTAGACGCATCCCAATCATTAATCTAATTATACAACATCCCGATCCACCCTACCCATATATCATTTGTTACCATGTTTAATGATTAAATGTGACCACTCCACACATAATTGAGAGATATTCATGAAACACTTATCACCGAGCACCTAGATGGTGCACAATTGTACACATGGATCAAAAACTCTAAAATACTAAGGATATGACTATATCTAAAATTATAGTGCACCCCACCATAAGAAAATAATACCAATGGCATGTTATAAAAAATTCGTCTCCCTTTGATAGGTATATCATATAGAATGATCACACCAATCTATCCAATCTCCTAAACAATAAAAATTCCAAACAAACAATCTTACCTGAAAAACCGTCAAAATTAAAACATGGGTCCAATACTAAATTGCACAAAAAATAAATCTAGATACTAAAGAATAATAATATCCTTCCACCATTCGATGAGGTTTCCAACTTAATATTCGCCAAACTATCAATGGCATACCCACCAATGTAACATAACAGTTTATAAAATATCTCAACACACAATCCAAGAACACAGTTCTGCATCTGATTCACACAGAGATAAAACATAAAATCCACGAAAATTGATTTACATGGAACTATTATAAAACAACAAAAACTATTTTTAATAATTTTTGATAGACTAACATTCATTATAGTTTTCAAAACTGAATTTAAAATCCAATGTTTTTAAAAAAATAGTTATCAAAAAATTCTAATCCAAGATGATATTTTTTGAAAATAAAATGGATCCCACATAAAATACCATTTTAAATAAATTAGAGAAACTATTTAGTAATATATTTTCTGAAAATATTTTTCCTAGTTCATTCTCAACCCCATAAAATCCATAAAATATTACAAAATCAGTAGTGTTATGTGCTATATCACAAAAAAAAATAACATTCATACCCATTTTGAGAACAACTAATTCCACTTCAAAATTATCTGTTGCAAAATATATATTTTCTCTGAGATTTTATAATCAACCATAAAATCATATCAAAATGCCTAAAAAATAAAAACATCACTATAAATAAAAACTTCCCCTATATACATATTTATATAAAAAATAATAATTTAATTGATAAAAACACAATTATATTATTGGTTTCGTTAATTACAAATAGATTATGATGATGTGTTAAATCAGAAGAAACCACCCAAAGGATCATGCACCATAAACTATTAATTTTACCTTCATGATTCCTAAACAACTCACCATCTCTAAACCATGATCTAAAAATCAACCCTAGTGTCACCCATACCATGTTGGGATCCTCAATTAAATCAAATATATCCCTCATAATATAATGAATATTGGAAACTCATGATATCTTCAGGAAACATTGGTTTCAACCATTTTTCACTGGATAATAATGTGCCCAATCTACCTTCGATGCTCTAACAAACAAACTCTATATATAAATACACTAAATATCCCATAATATGTTATGATTCCATATTAATTACTCATCTTGGATATCCCAAAGAACCCCCAAGTAGGGTTGGTAAATGACCGTTGGCCCACATATGTGTATTCCAAAGGATACTAACTATGGATGAGGGCCTTATATAGGAATGATGATTTTATTCCCTCTAATGAAATTCTTGGGAGTCATTAACAAACCAATTAAAAATTCAGAATGACCCATCCAAATGTATGACATCTTAAGAAGCTATAGATATAAAATATGTATCCCCACATGACCATATAACCAAGAATGGAAGAAAATAAATATATTTATATGTTATAAGAATCATAAAATTGTATAATAAGATAAAACACAACATATATATAAATGATAATACAAAACCCAATCCTTCATGATAAATATTAAAAGAAACAATACTATCCTTCGACAAAACTCACATACTATCCTGATAAATCCTCAAACTCCATGAACTATTGACTAAACAACCTATCTGGATCCATGAAATACCGGTGTCTAATGAATGTTTTTGAAATTATACCAATAGACATCAAAACCCATATTATTTACATGGGGAGGGCGAGTGAAACAAATTAGTATGAAATCATTATGCCTAAACAATACCAAGTGATACCATAATCAAGAAAATGTGTGTATAATAAATATATAAGGAAGTGTAGTCATGCTTATGACATACACCCACAGAGAAATATAACAATAAAATGTTCATTCATCATGTACTGGATTGGAAATCACAAAACATATCCATTCCAAAAGTGGACAATGCTAAAATGAAGAGTCACTTTATACAATAGTCCTAACCCAAACTCAAATATTATATTTAGGTTATCATTATTTTATTTTATCATACCAATAATCAGACCATACCTTCTCACTCAAGCGGGGAAAAATCAAAAATAGTGCACTGCATTCTCACTAAATGCAGGGAAATCATCCCTAACCAGAAACCTGTCACAACGTAAACTCCATTGCACTCATAGTGGACCCATTATCCAATCATAGGCACTAGATCTAGTCATCTGACTCATAAATTGACTATAATTATATCATCAAGGACAAATATATAACTCATGGATGGACCATCACTCTCAAACCAACTATCTCTCTCATATAGGGCCAACCATCACATATTACATAAACACCATCCCACTATAGTCTCATAAATGTTTTCTAAGTCATGCAGAGGATAGGCATTAGGAACTATCCCCCACTAAAATATATTTCTTCAAAAAATATTAGAGTCAGAAAAATAAAATAAAATAACACACAGAGAATTTAAACCATCTCGTAAGATTAGTAACACACCAACAAGGTACTATACACTCAAGACCCAGCCTCATATTTCAACTAATCTCAACACCCATGTCAGTCCTCTAATGTATTTTCAACATCAATCTGAGAAAACGCATCACCTTTATACTAGGAACCATCACCATAGTCCCTCACACACTACATTTATCATAATGAAAAAACAATTTCTACATGAAACCATTATGAGGGGGAATATTAACATTACAATAGGTTTAAAACAGGGTATCGCCTACATGAGGTAAAATAGAAAAAACAATATCAAACCATATTTCTCAAACTATCCCTTTACAACCCAATCAAATTTTTGTAAAAAATTTACATACAAAAGTTCCAATGTTCCATATTTCTTGTGAAAGTTCATTGTCTATAATCCCATCGAAATATTTATTATAAAATGCATGTTTCAATTTCTAATATTATTTTCAAATAACTCTAGTCACTACATTTCCCTTAAAATTCTATTTAATCCAAACCCCTTTTCAAATACAATTTAAAAAATAAATTTTTTTAACTATAAAATCTATCACACACCACCATTAAATTCATAATGAAGGCTATATGTAATAATTTTACATAGGCACCACCATTGAACCATTTATCATGGTTTAAAGTCATTGATGATTATTAGGAAGATGTTAACCAATCCAAACCATATGGTTGACCATAAAGTCCTAATACATATAGGAAGATAATACTTGTGATGGAAACAAACATAACACCACTAATTAACAAAGAGACTCAAATATTATAATGTCAACCAACATCAATTAATAATCTGAAAACATTTCTATTAATTATAACAACCTCTACTGTCAAAGACCAACCAAACGAAGCCACCTGGCCAGTGATGATACAAATGTGACATCCCCATCCCACCTCTAATAAGTTAAGGGATAGTGACTATCACTAAGTAAACATGTCACACATAAGGGAGGATATATCCTTATATACCTTTATATACAGATAAATATCTACAATCCAACATATTTCTAAAATGTAAACTGCTCATACAATAAATGAATGAATAAAATTAATCCATAGTAATATTACAATTATATGTAAAAAAGAATGATAAAATGGTCCAAATACACGCTGAAAAAACTACAAAAACCCTACCTTCTAACAACTTGGGAATGCTAAAAAAAGAAAACCATTATATGAACCACAATCATTCTAGTTAAACTCTACTCCAAAAACTCCTAGACGGGATTGGACTCTATCAAAAAGGAATTACATCTATATATGAAATAATATTTAATAGAAAATCTCACGTAGTGGTGGGTATTATAATACCTATTAGGACACCTTAAAATCACCAATCATTGGGAATAATGAGATTATTCAGCTCAACACCGTGAATGTATGATATTTATAATACAAAAAATAAAATCATATAACAGTGATTGAATCCCAAATATTCTTAGGAAAAACTATGCCTCAAGTTTAGTTCCTGAACTCACTTCCATTTTAAATATATAGTATATGTTCAATGGTAACACACACCCAAGATAACTCACTCCATGATCCTTTCCATCCCCCATGGTACTCATCCTTGAAGTTTCCCTCATCAGGGTGTTTCTATGAAAAATTCACTCCTCCAATAGATAACACTTTTGGGTCTAGACATGATGAAACACCATGAATATTGAGAGGGATCATCAGATATACAAACTCAATCAGACTACAGAACATTGGATGAAAACATATGTCAATACATAGATAGGGGATCACTACATTTAATAATGGGTTATACCTCACCATATCTAGTATAACTAACAATGAATGGGATCATATGAACATGTAGTTTAGTCCATATTATTCCTCAAACACCTCCTATGGAAGAATAGGGTGATAGAGGATCACAATATGACACTCACTGAGAGATTCCATAACTATATCTAAGAATAAACCAATAAGGGGGGTCACATCCTATGCTTAGGACATGATGCCACATTTTTCAATCTCACGGATGGACTAGGGGAATGCATGAATGTGAAATATGTATAAGAGGACACACCCAAGAACAAAAAAGAGCTAAATTGAGAAGAAAAAAGGCTCTAAATTTTCCTTTAAGGTGTACACAACTTGTCCCATGAGATAAATGGCATGTCTCACAAAGACTGGCACTACTCGTGTCTTATGATCACAAAATATACATTTCTCCAAAATACATGGCACATACCTAAGGGAACATGGTATGAAAATGGTCATCCTAGAATTCATGTATTTCTTTCTCAAGACTGTTTATTCTGGAATTTTACTATTTATGCAGCTTTTCTCATGTACATTGGACATGTTTGGGTACTTGAGCATATTCGAGTTATTTCCAAAGAACAGTAGTTATACCCCATGTCACACGATATGTAAGGTAAATTGTTTCACTTGTCTTGTTCCATCTCTATTCACATGTGTCAGATGAAGTACACAACATGTTTCCCAACATAAATGATGTCTAGAGACACATGGCCTCCTAGGTGGGAAGTCATTGTACAATTTTTAGATACCCACCATGGTATATGTGGAATTTGATCAAATACACATGGTATATAGCTTCACAAGTCTTCTTATTAATGTACTCTCAATACACATTAAGTTAGCTAGCTGTGGTTCAGTTGGTGTGCGAGTAAATAATACATTGTGTGTTATTTATCTCAATGAGAAACCCAACCAGCCATACAAATAGAATTGTAGATCATGTGTTCTTCAAACTACATGCCCTGAAGTCAGTATTTCTCTAGACCCTTTGTTTTTTCATGTGGTTCTACTCAAGACTCCACTATCACTGGTTCTATTATAAATTTATCCCTAAATCTGATATCAAGGTTGACCTCCCTTGCATGGCCACCATTTTCTAGATTCTGGTAATCCAATTCACATAGGAATAAAATCACATTGTATATCACAACATTTAGCACACCAAACTGTAAATTGGGTCTTCTAATCTGATCGTAATCAATCCATGATGATCTATTTCAATTAAAATGTTTCATAATTGTTGTTAATAATGATCTATCACCCATTAAAATAACATTGATGGGTAAATATTGAATGGACAATGAACGGTTTTTTTGTGTCTTTGTCAAACTGCACTCCAAAGGGGATATTGACGATGAACACAATAAGAATATTGGGGGAAAATAAAAAACCATAACAATATCAATGAACATAAACCATTGTTTAGGTTATTCTCAATTCATTTCCTTTAGAATGATGAGTAAAGAACCAATCAAAAATAACAATCAAAGAACACTTACTAAAACATGGAAGATAATGAAATTCTCATAAATAAACCATAGATATTTTTATAAGGTTTTACTCAAATTAAGCATGTGATACAAAATGGGAATAATATATATATATAAAAATATCCTTCCTGGATTTTGGATTGATCATTGATGAATAATGATTGTGCATCACATTCCTTGGTGAGATCCATAGACTCCATTGGAAAATCAATCTCAACAACATGATTTATTTTCATTGACACAATAACGATACTCCAATGGTTTCCCTCCCAATCCTTAGGCTTATTTTGAAAAAAACGTGGTCTTTTACATAATTTTGATTTTTTAGGATTTGTTATTGTGATTTATTAAACAAATAAATAAATTACTTAATTTATATATTTACAAACCATCCAATGACCACTATTAAAAATACACCTAATTCACATAATGAACATTTCACAATTTAGATAAAACCAGCATTTTAGATTTATTAGAGGTATTCGAATTTCCATATGAGTCACTATTCAAGAGTAAAGCCACTATTTCTAAAAAAATCCTTAGAATATAACATATTTTAATCTTTAAATTTTACTATACCAAGTATCTCCTGGCCCATGAATTCAATTATAAATCAATGCTTACCGATGTAAAAATATCTTTAATTATTAGAAATTCATAAATAAAAAATAAAATTTCATTAAATTCATCCCAACATCATGGTATTCTATCCTAAAATTGAAAACCATCTCAGAAGTGAGGATATTAAGATCTCTACTATATACCCAACTCCCATGAGATCTCTTGAAGGATACCTTGCTATCAAAAAATTCTCAACCAAGGGAAACAATCACTCAAAAAGGGCCTTCTCCAAGTTGTTCTAAAACACCACATGGCACCTCAAAATGTAACTCCATCCTCAATTTCTATATCATCCTAATTGACATCATCAAATGAGATATGTATGTGTATCGTCAATTGCGACTTTTATAAAACACCAATCACCTTATCAAAATATAATCATGGGGTCAGGTATTACAACACCTCTCTAACCCAACTTGGGAACATGAAAAAGACATATGACCCCCATTGATAGATTGTTATATCTACTAAAACTAAAAATCCATTGATGATGAATGATCATTCATAATATATGTTCTCCTAATTGATCTCCAAATTCCAAAATCATCGGTCCATCAAAGACTCCATACTTTTTCAGGATGTCACGACATTCCCATGGTGAAACATAACCATTAAAAATAATTTAAAGCACCAACTCTATGACCATAAGTGATATCTCCAAGTAGATCTATCCATTATATCAGTGAACTATTTTTTCTTCCATTCATGGCCTCCAATGAAAATACATTGATGGTGGAGTGGAAATTGTATTGATTTGAGAACTCCACTAATGGTAAGTGATCCACCCAGTTATGACCCATATCTAACAAAAAAACCTAAATCATGTTCATAAGAACCTAAATATTATTATATTATTTCTCATATTTCTGCGGTATAAAAATAGAGCTCAACCTAAACCGAGTCCCAAATTCATATTGTATCCTCTCCATAATCGTGGCATGAAGATAGCATCACTCCATGAATTGATCATTGATGGAATTTCAAAAATAAATTATTATATTGCAAATGAACATTCATCCTAAAATATATACTATGATTTTATCATTTTTTTCAATAAGCGGGTAAACATGGAAAGAAAGTATATGACCACTCAGATATGATTATTACCTCTCACAGGTTATGGGAGCTTTGTCACGAGAGACACGATGATACTATTCCATTTCAACTTCCATCAAGGCACCACAGACACCACCTATTGGAATGCAAGACATCAAAAGTTAAACTCGGAAACATTATACAACATCATTTAACACTTATCAGGATTCCAAAGGATCATAGTACATCCACGCCTCTCTTTGTGTAAAAATAATCGAAGACTACATCCTCAGAACATCCTCTTGCATCGTGATTGGTTCCATTATCCATCCCCAAAAGGATAAAATTATCTCCACCTTTTGAAACCAAATTATGAAAAACTTTAGTGCTACCACAATCTACTCAACGAAGGGTTGAAGGATATTCTTTGTAAATATAAACTCTTGATTGGGTACTCAACGTGCCAAAAGGTGTCCCCATGAACTAAAAACCGATAGTGGATTTTGAAATACATGTTTGGTAAAAAAAATTCTCTCAATCCTAAAGCTGTTGATAACTTGTCTTGAGGTCAAACATAGAAAACCACTTTAATTATAACTAGTAGGTGAAGATGTATTCAACAATCAGAGGTTGATACACCTCCTTTATAGACACCTATTTTAGCTGATATGAATCGAAACCTATCTTCAAGATATCTTCTATCTAAAAAAATAACAATGTAGGGATATCTAGAAGAAAATAATTTTTCTAAAAATCCCCTCCTCTCCTGTTTCCCCAAACTTACCCTTCATCTCTCATAGATAGATGAAGTTATCTATTATACTAGTATAGATTTAATTTTTTCCATGTGTGTAGTTCCATGGAAAAACAAACCATTAATATTGAGGTTATCTCGGTATATCTTCTAGGAAAACATCCGCATACCTCTCAATCACTATATGAAATTTAAAGGTCAGAGCATTCAGTTATTTAAGGGTCATAATATCAAATTTATATCGAATCAATTCTATCCTCCTATACAATACCTCATCCTCAGTTGCATGGAATTCGTTCCCACCAATGAAGGGAAAATCCATCACACATCTTGATTAAACTACAAGCCAAACGGGTAATCATGAACTAATAATGAATTATACGAATCATATACATACTATGGAAAATATCTTATGGTCTCTTAGTCACTAAGTAAAGGTTTCATGTTTCACACTCCCTTTCTCCTCCCAGAGTCAAGTTTGAATATTAAAAGAAGCATCTGACCTCTGATCTTATCTATAGGAGCTTCCAAACATAATCATTAATCTAAAAATACTCCATTGGTATCGTTATGTCTCTAATAGAAGCAATTTCCAAGTAAATGTGAGTCAAGAAACTTTGGTAAAATAGAAGTTAGAGTATCGAAGAAACATTTTATACAATAAGAACACATGAATCTTTTAGTTCACAATATCCAATATCCTAAAATTATACATTCCGTTTCCCAAATATTCACCACAAACTAGTCTTACTCCAATTCCTTATCACATCAAAATACCTCAAACAAATTCAATGAAGGAACTCATATGCCAAACATCGATAAAATCTACTATGGGTGGAATTGTCTTTCCCGCATGTTTTTGGATCACATCACGATATTTAATATCATAAGGGGAATATTAAATCTTGTTTACATTCCCAATGTTATGTTGAACATCACCAACATTGGGATTTAATAATTTATTATGTCACATTAGAATTTTATCACTACTAAGACCATCACCAATAGGGGTACTATATCAGTAGTATATTCACAAGTCAGGCCCATGCTAGTCATCTACCTCTTTAGAAGTTGGTATGGCTCACAAAAATAGATGTGAAGTATCTACATCTGAAATTCATGATACACACATAGATGGTGAATCAGCCGGCAATAGAGTATAGACAACCATTTCTCAGTCTGATGGGATTGACATGAATTTCTAATTGTGGGATAGTGTGGATATAAATTGGTGGATACATCAATTTATATACACCCGGAGGAACTACCTCATACACAGATCCACAAACTAAAGAACCATCATAATGAATATCCAAACCATGATCCCAAAATATAATTATTGCAATATTTCATCATTGAAGAACCCGGTAATAGCTGAGACGTGTGATTGTAAAAAGAGAATATCTTCGGAATTTACTCAATAAAGACATGAAAATTTCACAAATTTATATGTGATAAATGTACCAAAGTTTTATATAATTCAAATTCCTACATGAAATGATTAAAAAATTATTTTATGATAATTTTTATGAATGGATACATTGGCCAAGGAAACAACCCGTGTTTTCTGGCTTAAAATTTGAAATCAATAAAATTAAACATTATTAATCCAGTTTCTAAAACAATCGTCATAGCTTGTAAAATATCCATTCTCTGGTCCTTAGATAACTTCCTCTCATACTAATCTATCATGACCATACCCATCACAGCTTTCATGGTTTGTTATGTTCCAAGTGTGACACCCCAAGCATGCCTCTATTAGGTCAGGGGTCTGACATAAGTATTAAGATGGAATATCACACACATGGGAGGCCTTATCCTAATGTACCATTATACACACAAAAAAAATATAGAAACTTAATGTATAATTTATAAAAACCTATAATTTAAATTATTTAATAACATATATCAAAAATTATAGTACCAATGATGTAAATCTAATAAAAAAATTGAAAATACAACCCAAATAATAGAAAATAACCCAACAGGATGACAACACCAGGGAAGCTACCCAAAAGAAACACCTGGTGTGAACAATTATATATCTTGATAAAAATTGAAATTCCTTATCTTATTCTATCTAAGAATCTATAAAAAATATGTTTCATCTTTATAAGACATTACATGTGTGGAAGGGTCCCATATATGGGTAAATATAACAATACCAAGTCGGAAACCCTTTAACTACCAATCATAATGAATCAATAGTGTATTCAACCCATCAACGTGAAGGTATGTTTATAAAAATATGATATATCAAAATATATAGAGATCATAGTAGCCTCTATATTCTCTATATAGACACTGATTCTCAAGGTGATGTTATGACCTCACTTCCATATTAGGACTATACTAGAGTCTCAAAGATAAATGTAACTTGAGATAACTCACTTTATGAGACATTTCATCAATTATAAAACTCATCATAGAGGTCCCCCTCACTGTATCTTACATTATAAATATCACTCAATAAAGAGATCACAATCATTGAATATATACAATAACAATAACCATGTATACTTAAATGGATCATCTATGATACATAGTCAATTAGACTACACCTAATCCGAAGAAAAAAATATTGATACCGGACATGTCTCCCAAATCGTGGTACTTCCTGTATATTGTGCTCACATGACATGAATTTCTCCAAAATATATGGAATGTCCCTTTGGTCATATTATTTGTAAATAGTTGACCTAAAAATTAGCATGTTTCATGCTAAATACTACATAGTTCAGACTGTTCCAATGCTCTTAAGGTGTTCCCATGTACACTGGCCATGTATGGGTACTTGATTGTATCTGAGTACTTTCTAATGAAAATGGGTTGTACTCCACATCACATAGTTTTTAGAATCTATGCTAGTACTCAATGTGTTTTATATTCCCCTTCTTGTGTTCAATCCAATGTACGTGAATTGTTCCCAACCATACAAGTCATTTGGGCCTACATGGCCTTATATGCATGTAATCCATGTTCACACAGATCTATCCACTATGTTATACAAGGAATGTGATTATATATACATGGTGTGTACCCTCACATGGATTTATGGATGTGTAATATCTATAAAAATGGAGCTAGTTGGATAAGGGTCGCATGATATTTGAGTAAATCACACAATGTGTGGTATTTTTTCCAATGAAAAACTCTAGAAACTTCACTAAGTGAACTACACTGCATTTTTTGTTTGGAAGACACACTATTTAGTTTGGTTTTTTTCCAAAAACATTAGTTTTTCACATGTTTCCACTAGTGACTCAACTTCCAATGGATCTATCATGGTTTTGTCACTGAATCAAGTATCTTGGTTGGTCTTTCCTACATCATCATTGTTTAATAGATTTTCGCCATCCAATTCACTCAAGAATCGACTCTCATTGCACATCACATCACACTGTATGCCAAACTACTAATTTGGTCTCCAGATCTGATAATAATCCACCCATGATCATCTATAGTCAGTAATAAAATTTTTACGTGCCTTCAATATTGAACTCATACCTACATAAATGATCAATTATGCCAGATATCGAATATAAAATGATCATTTTTATTGTATTTTTATAACCACCATCCTAATGGGATGTCGATGATTAATTCATGATCAATGGTAAGGGAAAATTACAAAAAAACAAAAGGAGTGTACCAAATAAATAATTCATTTTATCCATGATTTTTTAGAATATGAATGATGAATTAGATACAGATAAACAAAAAATAGTCAAATATAAATTCATAATTGTTGGAAGATTTAAAGACCTGGAAATTTAAAGGAAATGTTTTTTCTTAATTTTCATTGTAATTTTACAAGAATTCAGTTTCGGACGGCGCCTGATTCCGAGGCCCGGTGTGCCCGGAATCATTTTCCGAAGTTTGGCTCGGGTACGTTCAGTGAACGAACGAGCGGGAATTTCTAACTTTTGAACCGGTGCTCGGAATCAAATTCTGAGGGCACCGATGGAACCGTAGCGCAGGTAATTGCTTAGGAACTCATGTTCCAGAGTTGTGTTTACACGAGAGATGTTGATAAAAATTGTGGAAGCTAAAAATAAAAATTTAACAACAATTTTTATTTTACTCAAGTGTTTTTATCCTTTGGAAGGAAGTTGGGTAACTACCCAACTTCCCTTTGTATGTTATGAAGGAGGTGGGGCCCACACGAACCCCACCCCTTCATATTCTTCAACTCTTCAACACCTCTCAACTCACCATAAATTAAGATAACATATGTTATTAATGGGTGAGTTAAGTGTGGTTTTTCAAATTTAAAACACCTGAAATTCAAAGGTTTTGTTGTGTTAATAAAATAAGTTAGGAACTTATTTTATGGGTTAGAACCTTTGTTTATTGAGATGTTTTGGGGAGAAAATCTAAGGAAGGATAGAGTTTTTCATCCTCTTAGACGAAGAACATGAGGAACACGAAGAACGCATCAAACTCCGTCGAAGAACGTCGAGTCCTTGAAGACCGACTCCGCGACACCGATCTGCGACGCGACGGTTCTTTCCGCAACGGTTCTTCCGCAACGTCATCTTTACCCGTGACGAATCCTCATTCGTCGAACATCTGTTCGAGCAACCTCGAGGTAGGGAATTGTTTATGAAATATTAATGAACCCCATGCTATTTCCTTCTAAATCAAAGAACGCGGATCAAATAAACATTAATTTGATCCACGAAGAATTTTTTGTGGGTTGGGAATTTATTTTGGTATTCTCTTATCTTTTGAGAAAAGAACGATGAGTGCGGACCAACTAATTCCGGGTTGATCCACGGATCGTTCTTACATGTGGATCGATATAGGGGTTTAATTTAATTTATTTTGTTCGTGAATACCAACTTGACGATCTTCGTGGATTTTAAAACCAATTTTTATCGAATAACGCGAGGGGGCCGGACCACACAAACACGGCCGACCCTCCTCCTTATGTCATGTTGGTTTCTTTGTGGTTTGGTACGAGAAGGCGTGGTTCCGTCACACAACGCGGAATCAAGCGACAAGAAAATGTGTGGCGTCGTCGCGCCGCGCCTTGAAAAAAATGAACAAGGACGCGATGCCGTCGCGTCGCGTCGGAGAAACCGAAGACATCCGCGGATGGAGTCGGGCCATGGTGAATGGGCGCGGCACCAGCACGCCGCGCCGGAGAACCACGAAGACGGAGCTTTTCGCTTTTGACATGCGGACTGATGGGTGACGACAAACGAGGTCACAAGGTAATTTTGAGGCCTTCGTAGTGAAGGTTGGGTCCAGGGAGGACCATAGGAGATGAAGGCTGGAGAAACGGACCACCGGAGCGCATCCGGTGGTCCGCGGAAGTCGGCGGCGACGCGCCGCCAGAAGTTGCTGGTGGCGGTTGCCACCGGCCTCAATCAGCGGCGAAGGGGGGGCACCCTCACCGCTCCACGGCGACCGCTCGGCCGCGCCCGGCCGGTCGGGCCGGATCGGACCGCGCCGGACCGGGCCGGGCCGGGCCAGGCCCAGTCGGGTCAGACCCTGGTCGTGTCGACCCGGTTCGGGACGACTCAGGGGGGTTGGGCGGGGTCGGCCCGGGCCCAGACCCCCCGTTTTCGGACCACTTTTGGTCAAATTCCCATATCTTGAGCTGTAGACCTCCGAATGACGCGCCGTTAGCGGAAACACGATCCTTGGATCGAGATGGTCGTTTCGTTATATTACACTCAAGGTTTTGGAGAACATTGGGTTCGGGCGGGTTGGTTCGTACACGAAACCAACCGGGCCCTCGGAGCGGAAACGCTCGTAACTTGAGTTCCGGACGTCTGAATGACGTGCCATCATCATTGTGGAATTCCTCTAAGTGCAAATGATCTTTTGTCTTACACTGGTCAAGGTTTGGATGCCGTCGGAGTATGGTCGGATTGGTTCACTCACGAAACCAACCGGGCCCCAGGAACGAAAAAGCCAATAATTCACAGACCGGGCATCCGATTGGCGCGCCGTCTATTTTGTTGAATTCCTCTTGACGAGACGGAATTTTGGTATACATCGCCCGAGTTTTGGACGTAGTTGGAGTATGGACGGGTTGGATTGTACCCGAAATCCAACCGGGCCCCTGGAAAAGAAAAGCTGATATCTTTCAGACCAGATGTTTGTTTGACGAACCGTCAGCGGCGTTGGTGATCACATTGAGAAACGGTCCCTATGAGTATACCCTATGAGAGTTTGGGGTACAGTTGAGATATGGCTAGAGTTGGTTCCCTCACGAAACCAATCGGGCCCCTGGGATGAAAAGGCTAGTAACTCACAGACCGGGCGTCCGATTGATGTGTCGTCTGTTGCGTTGAGACCCCTATGACGAGGTGGTCCTTTGAGATACTTCTTCATGGGACTTTGTGATAATTGGAGTATCAACCTGTAGATCTTGGAGAGGACCCTCCCGGAGACGAGCGTACGGAGTACGGAGACCGTGTAGCCGGCTGAGACCTAACGACTGCATGACCGACTCAACATGGAGTGAGTCGACAAGCCCAGTGGACGGAGCGCCCGATATTTTGCGACAGACCCACGGCGGACGGAGCGCCTGGTAGTTGGCCGCAGACCCGTGGAACTCGACGGTAGGAGTACCTCTGTAGGCTTTTAGAGGGAGCGCCCGGTATTTGGCGACTGACCCACAGCAGACGGAGCACCCGGTAGTTGGCCGCAGACCCGCGGTACTCGACAGGAGGAGTACCTCAGCAGTCTTCGGTTAGTGAGCAGTACCTCGGAGTCGTGACAGGACCACTTTACACTCCAGATACGGGACTCTTCAGCAGTTACGGTTTCGATAATGAAAATCCTGGTTTGAGCTGAGACTTTTGACCTTTGTGTTTACCTCATGATTGAGATGGGTCACTTGATAACTTAGGTATATGTATGGGCATATACCTGGGTAGTGGTTATCCGTTGATTTCATGATCCTTGTGTTTCCTCATGATTGAGATGGGTTACTTGATAACTTAGGTATATGTATGGGCATATACCTAAGTAGAGGTTATCTGTTGAGATCTTCTTTGTGGTTATCCTTGTTGGTTTTAGTGATACCTTGAGGGTCTCGGGGTACCTAATGAGTATCGTTATACTCACCCCTGCACGGGCTATGCCAGCACCTCATTGTGTTGGTTTCAGATGACGGGCAGTGCTGACAAAGGTCGAGTGTTCGAGGACTAGATGGTACCCAGAGGTCGACTACACGACGAGTCAGTACCCGGAGGTGGACTACACGATGAGTCAGTATCTGGAGGAGGACTTCAAGGCGAGACGACACACGGAGGAGGTTGATGGGCGAGAGCGTTGAGGAGGCTATCTATACCTACCCTTCAGGTAGGATCCATGGCGGTTGATCCAGGAGTTGCGCTATCTGTACCTACCCTTCAGGTAGGATCTGAGGAGGACGACGCAGGAGCTGCTTCCTTCTTCCAGATGTTTGCCTATTTCTGTTGTACTTTCGTTCAGTTGTATCTGCACTTTCAGTTGGGTTTGTATTCTGTCCCATTTACATTTCATCCCTTTCTTTTGTACTTAGTGTTTTGCTTCCGCTTGTACTCTGTGGGGTTTTGTTTATTTTTATAAAGGCAATGCCTTCCCAGTTATCGGGATTTACGCCATTGGTGCTAGTCGCCAGCCCCTGGCCTATGGAAGGCGGGCTTGGGGTAGTCACGACACGGGCCCTGAGGACGGGTCGTGACAAATTGGTATCATAGGAGTCGGTTCTACTGCAGAACTTATAACTCTGATGTTTTCTTTCTGTGAAGCAATAGTTTTAAGGGTACTGAGTGTGGTATTTAGTTCAGGGAATCCAGTGTTGGTGCAGGCAGCCGACGTATCCATACACCAGGACCCTGACAACTGATTTCCGACTTTGTGCACGAAAACACTGATTGCGTGTGTGTTTCCAGAAGTTTTATTTAAATATCAGCTCAAACCAGGTCAGATCACCAGGTATAAGTCTTTTGACCGTGTCTTGTTTGTTCCTTTCAGGATGCCTCCTCGTGGACGACCAGCTAGAGCCTCGAGAGTGGTACGTACTGACAGCCCGCTGAGCGACGTGGCCTCAGTACAGGGCCCTATCCCAGTTGAGGCACCAACGGAGGCACCAGCGGTACTACTACCCATTGGTCCACCGATGCAACCAGCCCCAACAGCAGAGGGTGCACGTCGCTTGAGTACACTTCACGAGTTCCAGCGCCAGAGACCACCCAGGTTCCAGGGAGGGAGGGACCCGCAGGCAGCTGAGGATTGGCTGGAGGCTGTGGTGAGAGTTTTCAGGCTAGTGGGGACGCTGGAAGACTTCATGGTGATCCTTGCTGCTAGCCTTCTTCAGGCAGTAGCCGGCAGATGGTGGATCCTGATGCTCCAGATGCATGACGAGGAGACAATTCTTTGGGCAGACTTTGAGAGCCTATTCCGGGCAGAGTTTGTACCAGCCACCCTTCGAGTGATGCGTATACAGGAGCTACTTCAGCTGCGGTAGGGAAGAATGACAGTGGCACAGTATTCAGCGAGGTTCACAGACCTCTCACGCTACTTCACAGATATGGTACGAGACCCGTTCTTTAGGGCCCGAACATTCGAGCAGGGGCTCAGGCAGGAGATTAGAGATTTTTTTGTTTCTCACAGCATTCCGAACTAGACAGGGGTGTTGGAGAGAGCCCTATTATTGGAGAGTTTCCTTGGTGAACAGTCTCCCACAGCATGACCCACCATTAGCCGACTTGCGGTAGAGTCTTCTGCAGCAGACAGTAGACAAATGACGTAGAGGTCCAAGAGGACCAGACCTACCGATGGCCGACTGCATGACTCAGGTTTAGTTGTGTGGGGAAACTGGGGTGGAGTCAGAGCCAGACGTGCCGAGAGTGGACAGTGTTACTCCTACGGCAGAATGGGTCACATGGCACGTGACTGTCTGACCCGCCATGCAAATGACCAGCAGTTAAATGAAGAACCTCCCAGGAAGAGGCAGAGGTTTGATTAGGGAAGACCGCAAGGAGCAGGAGACCATGGAAGAGGAGCAGGTCGTGCAGCTGGAGGTGGACGACGCTTCGGGGTGTTGCCACCCCCACCACCAGGAGGCCCACCCCGATCGTAGGGGACATGACGACATGGGAGAGCTCAGCTTCAGGCAGTTGAGGCCTATGGTCATGGAACTCTGGAAAAAGATGGACAGGAGCGGGACTAGCTTCCGACCTGGAGGCTATTGATCATGCTGCTTCTAGTTTTGTCGTTGTTACATTTGTGTCTTTGTACTATGAGCTGTAATAATGAAAAGACACTTATCTTTGTAATGTTTGATTTCCTGTCATTTTTGTTTGGTTGATACTGAGTGGTCCCAGTTAAGACTATTTACTTGACCCTCAATTTCGAGATTTCTACTGGAGGAGACCTAGTGACCTCACACTAATGCCGACAGTGTGACTCGACCCTTGGAGGCAAGAGTGACAGTTGGATCTCTTGGTAGTTAAGTCGAGGCCTTACGACGTCATCCATGGAATGAATGCATCATTCAAGTCGGGATTAACTGTATTAGGAAATGAATGTGGTTCATCCAGTGGATGAAACCGGATTTCTCTTATCAGAAAAGAAGAAATCATAGCAGCTCTTGTTAGACTAGAGAAGGTCCAGGTCATCCAAGAGCGGATGAGGACAGCACAGGGCCGACAGAAGCCTTATGCTGACAGGACTTGGAGGCCTCTAGAGTTCGAGGATGACGATCACGTCCCTATACAGGTTTCACCTCGAAGAGGTTTACGGAGATGTGGCCAAGGTGTAAAATTATCCCGGAGGTTCAGTGGACCTTCTTAGGTCCTCAGCTGGGTAGGCGAAGTGGTTTACCGCTTGACGCATTCACCGTAGTTGCACCAGGTGCACGACGACTTCGACGTATATCAACTGAGGAGATACATGCTCTACCCTTCACATATCATCGACCATGAGGAGTTGGACGATGGTGATGGGGTGTCTTTCACGGAGGTTCCAGTGGGGATCGAGGATCGACAGGAGCGGATCCTACGAGGACGATCGATTCCTCGGGTTCATATTCTCTGGCAGTACGGGAACCTCCAGGTGAGCACATGGGAGCAGAAGGCTCAGATTCGTGCTCTGTACCTCTTTTGTGACCCTAGTATGTGTTGAAGCATTACTGGGACGAAAATCCCTGAGGTGGGAGTAATGTAAAGACCCGTAAATTTCAAAGAATTTTTTTTTCTTAATTTTCATTGGAATTTTACAAGAACGCAGTTTCTGACGGCGCCTGATTCCGAGGCCCGGTGTGCCCAGAATCATTTTCAGAAGTTTGGCTCGGGTACGTTCAGTGAACGAACGAGCGGGAATTTCTAACTTTTGAATCGGTGCTCGGAATCAAATTCCGAGGGCACCGATTAAACCGTAGCGCCGGTAATTGCTTATGAACTCCTGTTCTGGAGTTGTGTTTACAAAAGAGATGTTGATAAAAATTGTGGAAGCTAAAAATAAAAATTTAACAACAATTTTTATTTTACTCAAGTGTTTTTATCCTTTGGAAGGAAGTTGGGTAACTACCCAACATCCCTTTGTATGTTATGAAGGAGGTAGGGCCCACACGAACCCCACCCCTTCATATTCTTCAACTCTTCAACTCCTCTCAACTCACCATAAATTAAGATAACTTAAGTTATTAATGGGTGAGTTAAGTGTGGTTTTTCAAATTTTAATCTCTTGAAATTCAAAGGTTTTGTTGTGTTAATAAAATAAGTTAGGAACATATTTTATGGGTTAGAACCTTTGTTTCTTGAGAGGTTTTGGGGAGAAAAGCTAAGGAAAGCTATAGTTTTTCATCCTATTCGACGAAGAACATGAGGAACGCGAAGAACACATCGAACTCTATCGAAGAACGCCGAGTCCTCGAAGACCGACTCCGTGACACCGATCCGCGACGCGACGTTTCTTTCCGCAACGGTTATTCCGCAACGTCATCTCTACCCGTGATGAATCCTCATTCGTCGAACCTCCATTCGAGCATCCTCGAGGTAGGGAATGGTTTATGAAATATTAATGAACCCCATGCTACTTCCTTCTAAATCAAAGAACGCGGATCAAATAAACATTAATTTGATCGGTGATGATTATGTTGCGGGTTGGGATTTCATTTTGGTATTCTCTTATCTTGTGAGAAAAGAACTATGAGCGCGGACCAACCAATTCCGGGTTGATCCGCGGATCGTTCGTACATGTGTATCGATAGAGGGGTTTAATTTTATTTATTTTTTTCATGAATACCAACTTGACGATCTTTGTGGATTTTAAAACCAATTGTTATCAAATAACACGAGGGGGCCAGACCGCACAAACACGGCCGACCCTCCTCCTTATTTCATGTTGGTTTCATTGTGGTTTGGTACGGGAAGGCGTGGTGCCGTCGCACTACGCATAATCAAGCGACAAGAAAATGGGATGCGCCGTCGCGCCACGCCGTGAAAAGAAAGAACAAGGACGTGACGCCGTCGCGCCGCGTCGGAGAAACCAAAGACATCCGTGGACGGAGTCGGGCCACGGTGAAGGGCCGCGGCGCCAGCACGCCGCGCCGGAGAACCACGAAGACGGCGCGTTTCGTTTTTGACGTGCGGATTGACGGGTGATGACAAACGAGGCCGCAAGGTAATTTTGAGGCCTTCGCAGTGAAGGTCGGGTCCCGGGAGGACCATAGGCTAAGACGACAGGAGAAACGGACCACCGGAGCGCGTCCGGTGATCCGCGGAAGGCAGCGGCAGCGCGCCGCCGGAAGTTTCCGGCGGCGGTTGCCGCCGGCGTCAATCAGCGGCGAAGGGGGGGCGGTCGCGCGCACCCTCGCCGCTCCGCGGTGACCGCTCGGCCGCGCCCGGCCGGTCGGGCCAAACTGGACCGCGCCAGACCGGGCTGGGCCCAGCCGGGTCAAACCATGGTCGGGTCGACCCGGTTCGGGCCGACCCAGGGGGGGTTGGGCGGGGTCGGTTTGGGCCCAGACCCCCCGTTTTCGGACCACTTTCGGTAAAATGCTCATATTTTGAGCTGTAGACCTCCTATTGATGCGCCGTCAGTGGAAACACGATCCGTGGATCGAGACGGTTGCTTCGGTATATTACACTCAATGTTTCGGAGAACTTTGGGTCTGGCCGGGTTGGTTCGTACAAGAAACCAACCGGGCCCTCGGAGCGGAAATGCTCGTAACTTGAGTTCTGGATGTCCGAATGACGTGTCGTCGACTTTGTTGAATTCCTCTATGTGAGACGGATCTTTTGGCTTACTCCACTCATGGTTTGGATGCAGTTGGAGTACGGTCGGATTGGTTCACTCAGGAAACCAACCGGGCCCCTGGAACGAAAAAAGCCAATAATTCACAGACCAGGCGTCTGATTGACGCGCTGTTTGTTTCGTTGAATTCTTCTTGATGAGACAGAACTTTTGGTATACTTCGCCTGAGTTTTGGATGAAGTTGGAGTATGGCCGGGTTGGATTGTACCCGAAATCCAACCGGGCCCCTCGAAAGGAAAAGCTGATATCTTTCAAACCAGATGTCTGTTTGACGAACCGTCAGCGGCGTTGGTGATCACATTGAGAAACGGTCCCAATGAGTATAAACTATGAGATTTCGGGGTACAGTTGAGATACGGCTGGAGTTGGTTCGCTCACGAAACCAACCGGGCCCCTGGGATGAAAAGGCTAGTAACTCACAGACCAGGCATCCGATTGACGCGCTGTCTGTTGCGTTGAGACCCCTATGACGAGGAGGTCCTTTGAGATACTTCTTCATGGGACATTGTGATACATCGAGTATCGACCTATAGCTCATGGAGCGGACCCTCCCGGAGACGAGCGTACGGAGTACAGAGACCGTGTAGCCGGCTGAGACCTGACGACTGCATGACCGAATCGACTTGGAGTGAGTCGACTAGCCCAGTGGACGGAGCGCCTGATATTTGGCGACAGACCCACGATGGAAGGAGCGCTTGGTAGTTGGCCGTAGACCCACGGTACTCGACGGTAGGAGTACCTCTATAGGCTATTAGGGGGAGCACCCGGTATTTGGCGACTGACCCACAGCGGACGGAGCGCCCGGTAGTTGGCCGAAGACCCGCGGTACTCGAAAGGAGAAGTACCTCAGCAGTCTTCGGTTAGTGAGCAGTACCTCGGAGTCGTGACAGGACCACTGTACACTCCAGAGACGGGACTCTTCAGCAGTTACAGTTTCGATAATGAAAATCCTGGTTTGAGCTGAGACTTTTGACCTTTGTGTTTACCTCATGATTGAGATGGGTCACTTGATAACTTAGGTATATGTATGGCCATATACATGGGTAGTAGTTATCCATTGATTTCATGATCCTTGTGTTTCCTCATGATTGAGATGGGTTACATGATAATTTAGGTATATGTATGGGCATATACCTAAGTAGAGGTTATCTGTTGAGATCTTATTTGTGGTTATCCTTGTTGGTTTTAGTGAGACCTTGAGGGTCTCGGGGTCCCTACCGAGTATCGTTATACTCACCCCTGCACGGGCTATGCCCGCACCTCGTTGTGTTGGTTGCAGACGACAGGCAGTGCTGACAGAGGCCGAGTGTTTGAGGACTGGACGGTACCCGGAGGTGGACTACACGATGAGTCAGTACCCGGAGGTGGACTACACGAAGAGTCAGTATCTAGAGGAGGACTTCAGGGTGAGACGACACACAGAGGAGGTTGACGGGCGAGAGCGTTGAGGAGGCTATCTGTACCTACCCTTCAGGTAGGATCTGTGGCGGACGATCCAGGAGCTGCGCTATCTGTACCTACCCATCAGGTAGGATCCGAGGAGGACGACCCAGGAGCTGCTTCCTTCGTCCATCTATTTGCCTTTTTCTATTGTATGTTCGTTCAGTTGTATCTGCACTTTAAGTTGGGTTTGTATTCTGGCCCATTTACATTTCAGCACTTTCTTTATTACTTAGTGTTTTGCTTCCTCTTGTACTCTGTGGTGTTTTTTTACTTTTATAAAGGCAATGCCTTCCTAGTTATCGGGATTTACGCCTTTGGTGCTAGTCGGAAGCCCCTGGCGTATGGAAGGCGGGCATGGGGTAGTCACGACACGTGCCCCGAGGACGGGTCATGACAAAAGATAAATAAATTCCTATTAAGAACCCATTAATCTTTGAATGAATATTATTTAAAGTATTAAATCTTGTTTGACATGCGATAAAAATAGTGATAAAATCCATAAAAATAAAGCATGCCTCATGTTAGGATCAATAACTGTTGAAAAATTATTCCACACCACAATTATTTGTGAGATCCTTAAAAAATTTCTGGACACCGATTAGAGATGAAAATTTTATTTTCACTCACCCATGAATGATCCTCCAACATATCCTATATCAATCCATAGTTGTATGTAAAAAACCAGGATCTTTTCCATAAAGGGTATTTAATAAGATGATTAGGTTTGGAAATTAATGAAAAAAAATATATATTATTTAATTTATTGGTTTACAAATCCACCCATGGACACTCTTAAAAAAATCATGATGTGCATAAATATTATTCCATGCCTCATGTAAAACCAGTATTATTGATTTATTAGAGGATTTATAATTTCCATCCATTTCACCATTCATGAGTTATTCAATTGTTTTTGAAAAATTACTCATTCATGATCTAATATATTTAATATTTTTAATACCACCGCACAAAGGCTATGTGGGCCTCTAAATTCCAAGATGAATCAACATGTATCTAAAAACATATTTCCTGTAAAATTCCTATGTGTTACTTATAAAATATAGATTTATTAGATCACTAAAGTCCACATGAACCAATCTCATCAACAAAAACTATATTATTGTCAAATTTCACTACAAAACCCAATAAATAGAAATTCAAATTATTGAAAAAACAAACCGTGAATAATTATGGAACTAATTACATGGGAAACACCATGTTGCCAACTCCTTCCACCCACAAAGACCTTGATTCGTGAATATTATAGATTCATTATCATAACCAATGGAAAATTTAAACTGACATCTCTAAAACGCGATGAAACATCCATGGAATTATACATTAAAGAAAATGATGAATGAATAATTGATTTCCATTTCAAAGGAAATCATAAATGATTGAAAGCTAAAATCACTAAAGAGTAGGGATGTTAAATCATGATCTAGTCAAATTATCTCCCAAAATATTTGTAGATGAACCGAAAATTAAGTATAAACAAAGATGAGAATAAAATGGAAGAGTTGTAGGGGAACCTAACGGGTTTCTTAAATTGAAACCTCTTAAAATTCAATTGATTATTTTTCTAAAAATATACTATAAGTGGTCTATGATATGATCATGGTGTTCATTGTGTGATTCCCTCATTCAAAAAAAATTCATGGTGTGTCCAGGGGTTATAGTTAAATTCACCCTAGATAGAAACCCCATATCTGGACCAATACTTCACAGTGTGGCCTCCTGTTCATTTTTTTTGTTACAACACTTAAGGAGTCCTTTCTTAGTGTAACCCATATATATTATCCGAGAATTTATATAGTGGTAGTAGCATTTCAATAAGTCCTTGAAGAATTTCTCAAACTCCCATTAGATCACTAAAATTACCATTCATGACTCATTAATTCTCTAAAAATATATCCTTGTACTTTTTCCCGTGACATATTGTTAATATTAACATCAATTCATTGAATTAATAACGATTTATATATAAAAAGTTAAATATTCTCTAAATTTCAAAACATGTAATAAAGCATGTAAGTATAAGGTTAATGATGTAGAATTTGAGTAGAAATTACAAGAAACTATTTTTCTACTAGTATAAATTATAAATATATTTATTATTAGGGTAGGAGCTCTATTAATGTAAAATTTCATATTTATAAAGGGAAAAATAATAATTATTAGATAAGGGAAACTAAGAAATATTTTATTCCTATTGAGGTGAAGAAAATTTATTCCTTGTGATTATCTTAATATACCTATATAATGTATGTTACTTGTAAATCTAACTATATATATTATATATCACTTGAATTATTCAACGATGATGGTAGATAATATGTAATGACATCATTTTTTAAATCTAGATATTGTTTTAAAAACCCAAATTAGAATTTTGAATCCATGAACAGTGTAGTAAAATTCATAAAAAATAGTGGTGAAACGAATTGTGCTATGATATTAGATTTAGGGAAGTTAACCAGAATTATATTAATGAATATATGACTTCAATAGAGTCCATTTCTTTAATTAACATGAAATTTACTGAAAAAATGTTTCATTTTAATTGAATTTTCAATAGATGAAGCTTAAATGTACCAATGTGAATCTACATGATGAATTAATGTCTTGATTAAGAATGTTATGTAAAGATAAATTAAAGATTTTACAAAATTAAAATAATTATCACATTTACAAATTATAATGATAACTGATGAATATTAAATATCCTGATTAAGAACCTTGTGAAATATCTTCATAATGGGATGAAGATATCAAACATTGAAGAGTCACATTGGGAAAATTTGGTCAACAAATAGAATAATAAAAATTTTAAATCAATAAAGATGTTTAATAAAAATAAATGATCTTTCCAGAAAAAATATCAATGATATGTATTGATAAAGTGATTTTTATATAGAATTATTTGAAACATAATGAATACATTCAAGGAGTAATTGTAAATTTCATGTTAAAAGAGATCAGTAGCGAAATAGTTTTCAAGGATGGTAGGTATGAATATTCTAATAGAATATTTTATATTTTATATAAATATATTCATGTAGAGATAAACATCATAAACAAGTGTTATTTATCCACAAAGATGAGATTTAATACTCTAATAAAGAGAAGGATACATTAATATAAAAACATTAAATAAATCTCATGTTAGAATACATTCTTGGATTGGGATTGTAGTGTTTATGAATGACAATTGATTTTGAATCAATCAATTTTATTTCACTAACAAACCGTCCTAAAAATTGAATAACAAAACCATGAAGATAATGAGAGAAGGAATAGATTTATCTCATTTTTATTAGATATAATGTTAATGAAATACAATAACATTCATTGATGTAGTGTTATTTCTCATTAAACAAGACACCGATCAATCATCAATGAAAATTTCAGTAGTGATGAATAAATTAAATGCATCTTTCATGGCCACAAAATAGGGAAAACATTAGGCATGAATATTTAGTTTCATCCACTCTATTCAAATAAGTATTGCATGGCCAGTGGTGTTGTCCATTAATAGAGTGTGAAACATGGAAATGAATTCATTAATGGTGCATCAAAAGTGAAAAAAATACTAATGAGATGATTTTGAAAATGATGATGAATAGAAATCCATGTAATAATATTAATTCAATTTAGATTATTTATAGATATTTTTTCTTAAGTAATGATGTATAAAATAGGATTACAGGAAAACAAAACATCAAGCGGTGGTTCATCACTAAATTAAAATATTCTTTACCTAATGGTGTGGGGTGTGTCCCTCTACCCAAATAGTTATTTTTATATTTTATGATTGCAGTGTTGTAGGAAAAGGTTGTAGATATAGTTTTATTATTATTTATTCATAGATAAATGATTAATTCAAACTATGAGGTACTACTCTTGGAAATGATGTATTCCATTGAGATTGGATAATTTGAAAGAATGTTTATTTTAATTATCCCTAATGGATATAAATTAAAATTAATGTGAGAATGGGGTGTGACTGATATTGAAAGTATAACCAGGTTAAATCACTTTAAAAAAATTGACATGATGAAGCACATATGTAAAATATATGGATTTTTTGTAAAAAAAATTAATATTTATTAAAGAAGAATTAATTTCATTTAATAGATAAAATGGGACAAACAAATTCTATATGATTGTAAATTTGGAGGATATCATATTGAAATTGAATGTGGGAGAGATGCATTCTCTCTCTTAATGGTTCATGAATCTTATGGATGTATATTAGAAAAATCCAAATGAATTGATTATTTTAACTAGAATATTATTTATTTATTTTTTAATAATAACTATTGATAATTCTATTGTATTAATTTAATGTATTAAATGATATAATATTTTTGAATTGGAAGTTGTATGTTCAGTATGAAAATATTGAATATTGATAATTAGGATTTTATAATCCAAAAAATTGAATGACATTTTCACAATGAAATTAAATTTATTTGATTAATTAAACTTAAAATAAATATATATAATTGAATTCGAATGTGAATAATTTCTTATGGATTAAGAAGAAGTGTGAAATGTGTTGTGAATTACTATATTCATGTTGAGATGGGTAGAGAAAATATAGTTTTCAGGGGAACAAGACATGTTGCAATAAAATTGTAAATTCCATGGGATTATAGTTGAGAAATATAATAGAGTTGGCCATGTCATTGGTTATCTTATGGTGAATTAATGTTATTCCATGTTGGTGTATGACACATGTAGGAATGATATGTTATGTTTTTTCTAGATAATATTTGAATATGAAGTGACTTCAGAACAAAACATCCATGTTGGCAATTTAGATTGAACTATTGTATTAACGAAGTTGAGACTTCAATTAATATAAAACATGTAAGATCCAAAATCTTCTTTTCAGGTATGGATCTTGTTTTTAGGTGTGTTTTGGGAAAATAGGAGAATCAGTAAATCTAAGGAGTACATGTCGTGTACTTAACAGTACACACTGTGTACCTGGTTGCTGCGGGTAGCTGGGTACTGGTCATGTAATGGCTGAATACATGGTCGTGTAGGGTGACCTGGAGACCACCTAAAGTGGGGCCAAGTAAAGGCATATATAGACCATGTACTTTAAAAAAAACATGGCATGAATTTTTATTTTTATTTATTATATCGAATTGGGGCTGAATCTCATTTACAAAAATGTATTCTCTAGTCTTAGTCTCTGTAAATACACGAAAATTTCAATGAATTTTTTTTCGTAATTTTCTTTGGAATTTTACAAGAACGCAGTATCTGACGGCGCCAAATTCTGAGGCCCGGTGTGCCCGGAATTAAGTTCTGAAGTAAGGCTCGGGTACGTTCAGTGAACGAACGAGCGCGGTTTTATATCTTTTGAACCGGTGATCGAAATTGAATTCTGAGGGCACCGATGGATTCGCAGCGCCGGTAATTGCTTAAGAAGATCTTTTTCGGAGTTGCGTTTTCACGGGAAGAGTTGTTAAAAATGTGTGGAAGACAAAATAAAAATTCAGTTACAATTTTTATTCCTTTAAATTAGTTTTATCCTTTGAGTGGAAGTTAGGGACCTACCCATGAGAGGGTAAGAAGGTGGTGGGGCCCACACGAGACCCTAACCCCCCATGATCTTCCCATAACCCCCTTGACCTCCCATAACTCACCTCCCACTTTAATATTGTAACTCCACTTTAACATAAGTGACTCCTCTCCTCCTCAGCTCCCACATTAATTCATGCCACCAAAACATTAATTAATTTGACAACTCAAGATCAATTAATTAAGTGTGTTGGTTTTGAATTTTTTAATTTTGAATTCATGGCATGGGTAAATAAAATAAGGTGGAGACTTATTTTATTTTGGTTAGAAATGTTGTGTTAAGAGAAATGGAAGAGGACATTTGAGTTTTGAAGAACTTCCTCCTCCAAAGAAGAATGCCTCATCTCCTTTATTGAAGAACGTGAAGAACACCAAATCTTCGACGAAGAAAATCATCTCATCTTGAACCTTCTCTCCACGTCAAAGGAAATGAGATGCCGCATTATTCATCGGGTGATCACCGACGACGTTCCTTCTCCTCTTCTTCCTTCGCGTCAAGGGAGGAGACACCACCACGGGGAACATCGCCATTGACGACGACTCACCCTCTGACGTCAACGGAATCAGCAACGATCTTCCGCGACGTCCGATCACCGCGACGCTTGACTCTTCTGAGGCTCGACGACGTGTGACGTCATTGCATGGTAGGGGTTTGATTTTCATGTCGTGAATGATTTTAAACGTTCTTCGATATCAACGGCCAACTCGTATCAAAATAACAGAGGAGGTTAGACTGCACAAACACGGCCGAACCTCCTCCCCTTTTTTTGTTGGTTATCTACGTGGCTTGAAATGGATGCGACGCAGTGCCATCACATCGTGCGGGAATTTAGAGAATCACGACGAAGAAGCGCGGCGCAGTCACGCTGCGCCTTTGAGGTCGAACGAATCCGCGGTCGAAGTCCGGCCGCGGTGAAGGGGCGCGACGCCGTCGCACTGTGCCGGAAAACCACGAAGACGGCGTGTTTTGAACGTTGACTGTAGATCGATGGGCAACGACGAATCGGGACGAAATGGCATTTTAATTCCTTCGCAGTAATGATCGGGTCCCGGGAGGACTATTGGGGAAGGCGGCAGGCGAAACGGACCACCGGAGCGCGTCCGGTGGTCCGCAGAAGGCGGCAGCGGCGCGCCGCACCGGTGCGCCGCTAGAGCAAACCACCGAGGATGATCCGCGATGGTGGGATGTGAACCGGAACGTCTGGGCCGTTCCGGGTTTGAGGCGGCGTGGCTTTAAGCCGCGAGAGGTTGACAACCGGGGGGGTTTGTAACCCCCTGCACCCATCGCGCTGCGCCAAAGCGAGGCCAGCCAGCTGCCTAGGCTGGGTCGGGCCACGCAGGCCGGTCTGAGCCGCGCATCCGGGCTAGGCCGCGCCCAGATGGGCCAGACCCGGACCCGGTTCAGCCGACCCAGGGGGGTTGGGCAGGGTCGGGCCGGGCCCAGACCCCCGTTTTTGGACCTCTTCGGTCTTTCACCCATAACATGGGCTACGGACCTCCAATCGACGTACCTTCAGTTGCGATGCAATCCTTGGATCGATACGGTCCTTTAGGTATGTTACACCCAAGGTTTCGGAGAACATTGCATTCGTCCGGGTTGGTTCGGATACGAAACCAACTGGGCCCTCAGAGCGGAAACGCTTATATCTTGAGTAACATACGTCTGATTGACGCGCCGTCTGTCTCGTTGAATTCCACTTGATGAGACAGAACTTTTGGAATAATTTTCCTGAGATTTGGATATAGTTTGATAGTGGCCGGGGTGGATTGTACCCGAAATCCAAACGGGCCCCTGGAACGGAAAAGCTGATATCTTTCAGACCGGACGTCCGTTTGACGAACTGTCAGCAGCGTTGGTGATCACGTTGAGAAACGGTCCCTATGAGTATACCCTATGTGAGTTCGGGATATAGTTGAGATACGGCCGGGTTGGTTCGCACACAAAACCAACCGGGCCCCTAGGACGAAAAGTCTAATAACTCTCAGACTGGGCGTCCGATTGATGCATCGTCTGTTGCGTTGAGACCCCTATGACGAGGTGGTCCTTTGAGATACTTATTTGTGGGAATTTGAGATACTTGTAGTATTGAACAGTAGCTCATGGAGCGGACCCTCCAAGAGACGAGTGTGCGGTGTACGGAGACCGTGTAGCCGAATGAGACTTGATGACGGCTGATTGATCGACTCGGTGAGTTTAGGATAGCACAGTGGGGGGAGCATGGTTGTAGCGGGAAACCCACGGCGGAGGAACGCTTGGTTGTAGCGGCAGACCCACGGTACTCAACAGAATGAGTACCTCTAGAGGCTATGAGGGGGAGCGCTTGGTTGTAGCAGCAGACCCATGGTGGGAAGCGCTTGGTTGTAGCGGTAGACCCACGGCGGAGGAGCGCTTGGGTGTAGCGGCAGACCTGCGGTACTCAATAGAAGGAATACCTCTGGAGGCTATGAGGGGGAGTGCTTGATTGTAGAGGCAAACCCATGGTGGTAAGCGATTGGTTGTAGGAGATGGGCCACAGTACTCGACAGATGGAGTACCTCAACAGTCTTGGTTTAGTGAGCAGTACCTCAGAGTCGTGACAGGACCACTGTACACTCAAGAGACGGGGCTCATCAGCAGCTACGGTTTCAATAATGAAAAATCCCTGTTTGAGCTGAGTCTATGACCTATCTGTTTACCTCTTGATTGAGAAAGGTCACTTGATAACTTAGGTATATGTATGGGCACATACCTGGGTAGTGGTTATTCATTGATTTCATAATCTTTGTGTTTCCTCCTGATTGAGATGGGTAACTTGATAACTTAGCTATATGTATGGGAATATACCTAAGTAGAGGTTATCTGTTGAGATCTTCTTTGTGGTTATCCTTGTTCGTTTTAGTGAGACCTTGAGGGTCTCGGGTCCCCACTGAGTATCGTTACACTCACCCCTGCATGGGCTATGCCCGCACCTCGTTGTGTTGGTTGCAGACGATGGGCAGTGCTGATGGATGCCTAGTGTTCGAGGACTGGACGGTACCCGGAGGTGGACTAACAATGAGTCAGTATCCGGAGGCGGACTTCACGGTGAGACGACACTCGAAGGAAGTTGACAAGAGAGAGCAATGCAGAGGCTATCTGTACCTACCCTTCAGGTAGGATCTGTGGTGGATGATCCAGGAGCTGCGCCATCTGTACCTACCCTTCAGGTAGGATCTGAGGAGGACGTCCCAGGAGCCACTTCCATTCTTCCAGCTATTGTCTTATTCTACTGTACATTTGTTTAGTTGTAGTTGTACTTTCAGTTGGGTTTGTATTCTGTCCCATTTACTTTTCATCACTTCTATTTGTACATAGTTTTTTACTTCTTCTTGTACTATGTGTTGTTTTGTTTAATTTTATATAGTCAATGCCTTCCCAGTCATTGGGATTTACGTGTTTGGTGCTAGTTTCCAGCCCCTGACCATTAGATGGAGGACTTGAGGTTGTCACGGAATGGGCCCTGAGGACTGGTCGTGACAAATTGGTATCCGAGGAGTTCGGTTCTACCGCAGAACCTATAACTCTGATATTTTATTTCTGTGAAGCGACAGTGTTAAGAGTACCGAGTGTGGTTTTTAGTTCAGGGAGTCCAGTGTTGGTGCGGGCGGCCAATGTATCCATACACCAGGACCTTGACAACTGTTTTCCGAATTTTTTCACGAAAACAATGATTGCGTGTGTGTTTTCAAAGGTTTTCCCTTAAAACAGCTCAAACCAGGTCAGCTCACGAGGTATAAATCATTTGACCATGTCACGTATGTTCCTTTCAGGATGCCTTTTCACGGACGACTAGCTAGAGCCCAGAGGGATGTGCGTATTGACAGCCTTCCGAGCTATGAGTCTTCGGTACATGTCCCTCTTGCAGTAGAGGCACCAGCGGTACTACCATATGTTGTGCCACTGATGCCACTAGCTCCATCAGTAGGCGATGCATACCACTTGAGCGCGATGCACGAGTTCCAGCTCTTGAGGCCACCCATGTTCCGGGGAGAGTCGGACCCGTAGGCAGCAAAGGATTGGCTGGAGGCTGTGAGGAGAGTCTTCATTCTAGTGGGGACGCCAGAAGACTTCATGGTGATCTTTGCTGCCAGCCTTCTTCAGGCAGCAGCAGGCATGTGGTGGAGCCACTTCTTCCAGTTTTTTGACGGGATGAACTTCACATGGGAAGAGTTCGAGACCTTCTTCAGGGTGGAGTTTGGGTCAGTAGCTCTATACCCCGAGCGTGTACTGGAGTTGCTACCTTTTCCATAGGATTTTCGATCAGTTTCCGAGTCATCTGTGGGTAGTAGACAGATGATGCAGAGGTCTAAGAGGACCAGAGCCAGTCGTACGAGTAGCAGGAAGTGTTATGAATGTCGCAGGAAGGGTCACCTAGCTCGTGACTGTCCGACACCCCGTACAGTCGATCTGCAGGCGTTGGGGGAGCCACCGAGGAAGAAGCAGCGGTGAGGGCTTGAGAAATAGTCGAGCAGTGGACAAGGCAGTAGGGCTCCAGGAGCAGGTGGACAGGAGCGGAACTAGTGGATACGTCCATTGTACATTTAGTTCCTTGTTTCTTTTATATTCATGTCTTTGTACTATGAGATGAAATAATGAAACGACACATATCATTGTGATGTTTTCTTTCTTTTCCTTTTGTTTGGTTGAAACTGAGTTATCCCAGTTAAGACTGTTGACTTAACCCTCACATTCGAGATTTTTACTGGAGGAGACCCAGTGACCTCACACTAATGCCGACAGTGTGACTCGACCCTTGGTGGCGAGAGTGACATTTGGATCTCTTGGTAGTTACATCGAGGCCTTACGACGTCATCCATGGCATGAATGCATCATTAATGTCAGGATTGACTGTATTAGGAAATGGGTGTGGTTCATCAATGGGATGAGGCCGAGTTTCTCTTTTCGTCAATGGAGAAATTTTTGTAGCTCTTTTAGATCATAGGCAAAGAAGGTGCAGATCATCCAGCAGCGGATGAAGACTGCACAGTGTAGAAAGAAACAGGATACTGGCAGTAGTCTTACAGACTCGGGCATGTTAAATGATTCCATAGGAGAAAGATTTCAGGAGAGATGAGTCTGCGAGCAGCAGACGTGGAGGCAGAGCTAGGAGAGAAACATGTGGTGGTTTACGTTTTAACATACTACAACCCCCTCCTTAGTTTTCCCCACAAGGTTTATGGAGCTAGAGGGCAGGGGAAGAGAGTAGCTGCTTGCGGTCAGGGAGAGTGACCCAATGTCTCTAATAATGATTCAATGGATAGTATGTGTCCACTACTATATGTCGTTGTAACAGACGTTGATATGAATCATTCCTTCCTTCCACGAATCTTTTCCCAGACCTAGAGTTTCCAGTAATTCGTGGACTTGACCCTCATTTCTAGAGATACCATGGGTGGAGACTCGATAATCACACTTACACTGACTGTGTGGTCAGACCCTCGAGGTGACAGTTTCGGATGGAATCTCTTGGTGGAAGCGTCGAGGCCTTATGACGTTGGTTTGAGTATAGACTGGGCAATCACAATTCATACACAAATTGACGGTATTTGGAGAAAAAGTTTATGGTTTAGCTACGACATCGGAATGGGTTTTCCTTGGTCGGTGAAAAGGAAACACCAGGCAGCACAGGATAAACTCATGCACAGGAGGGTGTGACCGATGACTCTTGAGTAGGTCAAAATTACCCTCGTGGCAGCAGTCATTTTGAGTTCCAGTTCTAAACAGGAATTAGAGGCCTCTAGAGTTCTAGGATGACGATCACGTCCTTATACGGGTCTCACCTCGACGAGGATTACAGAGATGTGGCCAAGGCGGAAAGTTATCTCCGAGGTTCAGTGGACCATTCCTAGGTCCTCAGCTGGGTAGGAGGGGTGGTTTACAGCTTGACCCATCCACCTCAGTTGCACCAGGTGCACGATGACTTCCACGTTTCTCAAATAAGGAGATACGTGCGTGATCCTTCACATATCATCGACCATGGGGAGCTGGACAATGGCGATGGGGTGTATTTCACGTAGGATCCAGTGGGGATCAATGATCGACCGGAGCGGGTCCTACGAGGATGGTCTATTCCTCGGGAGAACTTTCAATAGCACTACGGGAACCTCCAGGTAAGCACATGGGAGTGGAAGGCTCAGATGCGTGCTCAGTACCGTTTTTGTAACCCTTGTTTGTGTTAAAGCATTACGAGGACGTAAATCCCTGAGGTGGGATTAATGTAAAGACCCGGAAATTTCAAAGAAATTTTTTTTCTTAATTTTCTATGGAATTTTACAAGAACGTAGTTTCTGACAGCGCCAGATTCCGAGGCCTGGTGTGCTTGGAATTAAGTTTCGAAGTTAGTCTCAGGTATGTTTAGTGAACTAAAGAGCGGGTTTTTCTAACTTTTTAACCGATGCTCGAAATCGAATTCCGAGGGCACCGATGGATTCACAGCGCCGGTAATTTCTTAAGAAGATCTTTTTCGGAGTTGTGTTTTCATGGGAGGATTTGTTAAAAATTTGTGGAAGTTAAAATAAAAATTGAGTTACAATTTTTATTCCTTTAAAGTAGTTATATACTTTGAGTGGAAGTTAGGGAACTACCTATGAGAGGTTAAGAGGGTGGTGGGGCCCACACGAGACCCTAAACCCCCTTGATCTTCCCATAACCCCCTTGACCTCCCATAACTCACCTCCTACTTTAATATTGTAACTCCACTTTAACATAAGTGACTCCTCTCCTCCTCACCTCCCACATTAATTCAGGCCACCTAAACAGTAATTAATTTGACAACCCAAGTTCAATTAATTAAGTGTGTTGGTTTTGAATTTTGTAATTTTGAATTCATGGCATGGGTAAATAAAATAAGGTGGAGCCTTATTTTATTTTGGTCAGAAATGTTGTGTTACGAGAAAGGGAAGAGGGAATTTTAGTTTTGAAGAACTTCCTCCTCTGAAGAAGAACGCTTCATCTCCTTTGTTGAAGAACATGAATAACACCGAAGTTTCGACGAATAACGTCATCTCATCTTGAACCTTCTCTCCACATCGAAGGAATCGAGACACCACATTCTTCATCAGGCGATCACCGACGACGTGCCTTCTCCTCTTCTTCCTCCACGTCAAGGGAGGATACCCCATTGTGGGGAACATCGCCATTGACGACGACTCACCCTCCTGGACTCGACACTGATCTTCCGCGACGTCCGATCACCGCGATGCTTGCCTCTTCCATGGCTCGACAACGTGTGACGTCATTGCAAGGTAGGGGTTTAATTTTCATGTCGTGAATAATTTTAGACGTTCTTCGATATCAACGGCCAACTATTATCAAAATAACGGAGGAGTTCGGACCGCACAAACACGGATGAACCTCCTCTCCTTTTTTTGGTTATCTACGTGGCTTGAAATAGAAGTGACACAGTGTCGTCGCACCATGCGGAAATTTATAGAATCACGATAGAAGAAGTGCGGCGCCGTCGCGCCGCGCCTTTGAGGCATATCGAATCCGCGGTCGAAGTCGGGTCGCGGCGAAGCGGCGCGACGACATCGCGTCACGCCGGAAAACCAAGAAGATGGCGTGTTTTGAACGTTGAGTGAGGATTGATGGGCGACGACGAATCAGGCCGAAATGGCATTTGAATTCCTTCGCATTAAAGATCAGGTCTGGGAGGACTGTTGGCGAAGACGACAGGTGAAATGGAAAACCGAGCATGTCAGGTGGTCCGCAGAAGGCGGCGGCGGCGGCGTGCTGCCAGAGAAAACCACCGCGGCTGATCCGCGGCCGTGGGATGTGAACTGAAATGGCCGGGCCGCTCCGGGTTTGAGGCGGCGCGACTTTAAGCCACGCCAGGGTGACAACCGGGGGAGGGGGTGTTGTAACCCCCCACACCCGTCGCGCCGCGCCAGCGCGAGGCCAGCCGGCTGCCCAAGCCGGGCCGGGCCGTCCAGGCCGGGCCGGGCCATACAGGCCAGGCCGGGCCGCGCATCCGGGCCGGTCCGCGCCTATCTGGGCCGGACCCGGACCCGGTTCGGCCGACCCAATGGGGGTTGGGCCGGGCCGGGCTGGGCCCAGACCCCCATTTTCAGACCTCTTCGGTATTTCTCCCATAACATGGGCTATGGACCTCCGATCAATGAACCGTCAGTTGCGATGTGATCCTTGGATCGAGATGGTCGTTTCGGTATGTTACACTCAAGGTGTAACAAAACTTTGGGTTCGTCCGGGTTGGTTCGGATACGAAACTAACCGGGCCCTCAGAGCAGAAACGCTTATATCTTGAGTTATGGACGTCTGATTGACGCGCCGTTTGTCTCATTGAATTCCTCTTGATGAGATGGAACTTTTGGCATACTTCTCCTGATATTTGGATGCATTTGGATAGTGGCCGGGTTGGATTGTACCCGAAATCCAACCGGGCCCCTGGAACGGAAAAGGTGATATCTTTCAGACCGGACGTCCGTTTGACGAACCGTCAGTAGCGTTGGTGATCACATTGAGAAACGGTCCCTATGAGTATACCCTATGTGAGTTCGGGATACAGTTGATATACATCTGGGTTGGTTTGCACACGAAATCAACCGGGCCCCTCGGACGAAAAGGCTAATAACTCTCAGACAGGGCGTCCGATTGACGCGCCGTCTGTTGTGTTGAGACCCCTATGACGAAGTCGTCCTTTGAGGTACTTCTTCATGAGACTTTGAAATACTTGGAGTATTTACCAGTACCTCGTGGAGCGGACCCTCCCAGAGACGAGCGTGTGGAGTACAAAAACCGTGTAGCCGAATCAGACTTGACGGCGGCTGATCGATCGACTCAGTGAGTTTCGGATAGCCTAGTGGGGAGCGCTTGGTTGTAGCGGCAAACCCACGGCGGAGGAGCGCTTGGTTGTAGCGGCAGACCCGCGGTACTCAACAGAAGGAGTACCTATGGAGGCTATGAGGGGGAGCTCTTGGTTGTAGTAACAAACCCATGGTGGGAAGCTCTTGGTTGTAGGGGAAGACCCACGGCGGAGGAGAGCTTGGTTGTAGCGGTAGACCTGCGGTACTCAACTGAAAGAGTACCTCTGGAGGCTATGAGGGGGAGCGCTTGGTTGTAGCGGCAGACCCATGGTGGTAAGCGCTTGGTTGTAGGAGCTAGCCCATAGTACTCGACAGATGGAGTACCATAGCAGTCTTGGGTTAGTGAGCAGTACCTCAGAGTCGTGACAGGACCACTGTATACTCCAGAGACGGGGCTCTTCAGTAGCTACAGTTTCGATAATGAAAAATCCGGGTTTGAGATGAGTCTATGACCTTTGTGGTTACCTCTTGATTGAGAAGGGTCACTTGATAACTTAGGTATATGTATGGGCATATACCTGGGTAGTGGTTATCCATGGATTTCATAATATTTGTGTTTCCTCATTATTGAGATGGGTTACTTGATAACTTAGGTATATGTATGGGAATATACCTAAGTAGCGTTTTTATATTGAGATATTCTTTGTGGTTATCCTTTCTAGTTTTAGTGAGACCTTGAGGGTCTCAGGGTCCCTAATGAGTATCGTTATACTCACCCCATCACGGGCTATGCCCGCACCTCGTTGTGATGGTTGCAGACGACGGGCAGTGCTGACGGAGGCCTAGTGTTTGAGGACTGGACGGTACCCGGAGGTGGACTACATGACAAGTCAATATCCGAAGGTGGACTTCACGGTGAGATGAAACTCGGAGGAGGTTGATAGGAGAGAGCGATGTGGAGGCTATCTGTACCTACCCTTCAGGTAGGATCTGTGGTGGACGATCCAGGAGCTGCGTCATCTGTACCTACCCTTCTGGTAGGATCCGAAGAGGACGTCCCAGAAGCCACTTCCGTTCTTCCAGCTGTTGTCTTTTTATGTTGTACTTTTGTTCATTTGTAGTTGTACTTTCAGTTGGGTTTGTATTCTGGCCCAATTACATTTCAGCACTTCTCTTTGTACTTAGTGGTTTACTTCCGCTTGTACTCTGTGGTGTTTTGTTTACTTTTATAAAGGAAATTCCTTCCCAGTCATTGGGACTTATGTATTTGGTGCTAGTCGCCAACCCTTGGCCTTTGGAAGGCAGGCTTGGGGTAGTCATGGCATGGGCCCCGAGGACGAGTCGTGACAGTCTCATCCAGAAGAGACAGATGATCGACTATTCTTCTTTGAGCCCCTGATCGACTATCTGTGCTCCGAATCGAACACCATCAGTTGCATTGGAATCACATATGTGTGTTGTTCCTTCTTATAGAGCCTATAATGTTGATTTTTAGTCATTCATGAGGTAATATTGGTTGAATTTTTTGGATGTTTTTGTAGATATATGGAATTATAGGTCAATTCAAGGGCTAAAGCTCATCTCTATCGATTGTAAAATGTCAAAGTTGGTGGTTTGTGACTTTCCGTAGTTTTTCATGAGTTATATGTGAAATTTTTTCAAAACATTCTAGTTTAGGTTATTTCATGTTTTGGGATATTAACCCATTATTGGTTGTTATTCCTTGATTTCATGAGTTATGGATATTTTTTTGAGAATAGGGTTTACAGACATTGCTATGGATGTGTTCACCCATATTTTACTATTTTAGCCATTGGGTCCAGAACTGCCTGTTAGACTGCTTTGTTTTCCTTTCCTAGGGTAGTTAGGATGTAGTGATATTATTTAGATATGTTGTGATATGATTTTTAGTTGTTTATCCAAGAATTATATTGTGATTTACTTTGACTACTAGGTATCATTTGTGCATGATTAACTTACATTGGGTTGTGGGAACCTGGTGTAGTTTGACCTTAGGAGAAATAGATGTTGATGGTTTTCCCAGAGTGTCTGTTATAATTTTTACATTGTGAGAGAAAAGGGGGGATAGATGTAAGTGATCTAGAAGAGTGTCTGTAGTTCCACGTTTCGAGACCAGAATGGGAATTGGATGATGGGTGCTTCCATAGATTGTCTATAGTTTTTCATTATGAGACTATATGGGGAATTGACGGTGAGTGCTTCCTCATAGAGTCTTCGTTAAGTTGAACCAGATGGGTTAGACTGTGAGAACATACCATAGGGTTTCTTGAGTATGTTTTGTTGTTTATGTTGATAAATGTAAATGAATGTAGATGAAACTATAGGATTGATTACTTTTGAGTACTACCTTGTTTATTAATTCATTTTTCATACTGCATTCCATATATATTAACTGATTGTTAGGCACAGATAATTGGGTGGTTCCCTACTGGGATTCAGCTCACACCATGTTTGGGGTTAGGCTTTTTGACCCAAATAGATTATATTTCTGCAGGTATAGATAAAGCTAAACACCCTTATACTTAAGGTACTTGATTTTTGTGGAGCTAATGAGCATGAGACCTTTCTGAGGCTTGTGATGCTATTGTATTTGATTACTTTTTTTCTTTTGTACTTTGTTCTACTACTTTATTTAATCATTGTGACTTATTTGGAAACTTTCCTTGAAATTGTGTCATGCATCATTATTTATATATATGTTGTAGTTCTTTATTTACTATCAGTCTTCAGTTGTTACCTGTTGTATGGTATTATTACTTATTTTTCTAATGTTATCTATTTATTTCTATTGTGTTACTCCGGAAATGAGGGAATAGTTTCCCCACTATCACACCCAAGGCCCTCATTTCTAGTTGGCAGCCACTGGAATTCAGAGAAATGCGCTTGAGGCTATCTGACAAATAAGGTATGGGGCACCTCTGGGAGGAATGCAAAACTGGGATGTTACAATGTAGTATTAGAGGAATAATATTCTTTGACATAGTATTTGGTGCCTATAAATTGGGACATGAAGGAATTGGATGTTGGTAATAATTTGTGTCTAAGAATAGCTAACTCGTGTATAGTTAAAAGTCAATATTCTTTGAATATTTCAATTTTTCGTGTTTTTAAATTATTATATTTGATTTGATTTCATTGTTGGTTGATTCACATGGTTTTGTGTTATTATCATTGATATCATTTAAATTATATTTTTTTCAACCTGATGAGATGAGTGTATGCCATTTCTTACACCTTATAAGTGCTTTCTAGAGAACACAAGTTCGTTATTATTGTCATTCCATTTAGGGTAAATTATCGATTTCATGTTGTTCTGATATATTTTTGGCTAAATATGAATGTTTTTGTGATAGATTTCATGGTATAATATCTTAAATTTATAGTGTATTTTTAACGAGTAAGGTTTCGTTTGAATGAGAACCAAACATTGGTCCCCTTGGTGTTATGGGCCCTCACATATCAGAATTTGGTGGATCATTGCACTGTTATACTTCTATATGACATGAACATGATACCAAGCTTTGATTCATGTAGAGTATGGGCCCCCATGGATCAAAAAGTGTAATTTTTATTTTGGATTCTGTGTATTTGAGTGGTTCCAGAGTAATTTCTGATGCTTACTATATGGAAAAACCTAGAATACACAGTGTGTATTCAGGAATAAACTCCATGTATCCTTCTTCTCGGGAGGGACCGACTTTTCTTAAGTTCACATCATGTACTGTATATTCAAATCATGTAGTCTTTAACTGTGTGATTGGTTGTGTGAGTAGAAATAGGGAGATGGGAAATCTTTGGTGGAACACACCGCGTTCTTGATGTACACGTTGTGTTTTTGAGACCATGTCTCTAGCTATGTGACTAACAACACGGGTGGATGAAAACTTGCTAGTACATGATATTTCCGGTACAAACACACTGGGTAGAGTCAACTGTGTCTCCAATAATGTGACTAACAACACAGTTCGGTGGATCCATTCAAGTACACGTTGTATCTTGAAAAAACACATCATGTAGTCTTGTCCTAATATAAACATGTGGGTTAGTCATGTAGGGGAACTCCGGAAGGGAAAAAATGATTCAATTTCATGTTATGTCCTTGGGAGGAACACGCCGTGTGTTTGGTTATCACACGACATGTTTTGGCAGATGTACACACCTTTGTAAAGACTTTAGGGAACACCCCATGGAGTGGACATAAACACCATGAATCCATGTTTTATAAAACATGGTTTTATATTCTCATGTTCCATTAATCTGATTCTATGTTTCAGTCCATGATAATATTTTACTGATGTGTGACCTTGACATTATAGATACAAACAACTGATACGTCCTCCAGTTGTTCACAAAATACAGGGCAGTGATCAGACACTGGACATGGCTGATCAGGGACTACCATAAGATCCTCCCATGATTCATATATTATAACCATCCATAATTATGGATATAGTTGTCGATGAAAAATTCTGTGAATGAGTCATGAGGTTTATATAGACCTTCCAGGGAGCACCGCATCCTTCCTCGTCTATGGAAGAGTTGATGTGGGGTTTTCGGTAGCAGTATCCTCCCACCTTCTCTGGGGATGGAGAACCTTAGTCTGTAGAGTCATGGATTGAATCCATGTTTTTGATATTTCATCATCTGGAGATGCCTCCAGAGAGGAGGGTGAAGCTCACAATGTATATGATTCGAGATTCCTCCAATAGATAATGTGATGTGATCTCACTGGTGGGATGCTAGTAGGTTATGGATTGGGATGAGTTCCAGTATACCTTCTACGACTACATCTACCCAGATACTTTAAGGGCTGACTGAGCTCGAGAGTTCAAGAGTTTTAAGAATGGTACTCTCTTAGTTGTGTAGTTTCCTTATCAATTCATAGATCTACATCACTACATGACCATTCTAAGAGGTGTTGAGTTATTTTTAGCAAGGAAGTTTGAGGATGGTCTTAGGAATGAAATCAAATATTAGGTGAACATCCTCATGTAGAATTCCATCACATCCATATGAAACCATGAACTGATCACATAGTGAAACCTGAGAGATTCTAGGGATATGAGCTAGGGAGGCTCGACATCCAGAGTTAGTACGCCTCTAACTGAAAGCAGGAAGCTCCGCTAGGATACTACGTATGGATATCCGATTAGGTATAATACACCCTATGGTGTATAGGTGGTGTGATAACAGTGAGGGAAGATTGGTCATACAAGTCCACATTGCCCAAGAGACCTAGTGAAGTTCCGATCTTGTGAAAAAATGGGTCATCTTTAGCTCTTCTGTCATATTTTCTCACCGGATTCTAGTTATAGGGGTTCTGTTTGGACTGCCCTTATCGGAGCAAGACCACTGATTTCTCATCAGTTACGGAACTGGAGTTCTATAGGCCCTTCAGGCAGAGGTGGAGGTCATGGAAATAGTGGTTAGACATGGGTTTTCGACAGTCTCATGGTGAATATGCTCATGGATCTCAGTCACCTTCATAGGGTCATAGCATCGGTCAGGCCTTTGTGATTGAGAAGACCCCAAAAGAGAAGGATCTCGAACCCTCTACAGTTCAAGGTACGATTCCATTTTCCTCAGTTATAGCTTCTTCACTTTTTGATAAAAGGGATTCCCATAGTTTTATATATGTTTCTATTATAGAGATATTTGGGTTCTGTATCTTTACTTATTCTAATTTCATGCTGTTGGACAATCTGTTGGGGACAAGTATGACTTCTGTATGTCGGTTCAAGGAGTGAACTCTTGAGGTTGGTGGGTGTCACTTCTTATGGGACCTCTATGTCTTAGAGATGAATGGATACAACTTCATTCATGAAATCGACTTGTTAGTTCCCATCAAGGATCTGGTTGATTTTAATCACCATAGGCGAGTTTCACATAACTAGTGTGGGGGTTTATTTCTACAATTTCCAAATGGGATGTCCTGGAATGAATAACAGGACCCAATCATAATGGGTTTATATGAGATATTGCCCAGATTTCTAGTCTATATCTTGGTGTCCAGTGGACTTTACAAATGTACATCCCTATAGTGGTGGATCACTCTGGGGATGTCATTCTTTATGAATTTTCAGGTTTTCCACCAGAGAGTGAGGTAGTCTTTTCTATTGATATTGTTCCAGGAGTGTCACCAGTGTCCATTACTCATTATAGGATGGGTAGACTATAGTTGATGGAGCTCAAGAAGATATTATTGGAGTTACATGCATAGGTTTTATTCTGACCCAGTAATTCTCCTTGAGGTTTGCCTATCCTATTTTCCAAGAAGGCAGCTGGTACACTCATTCTTTTTGTGGATTATCAGATGATGAACCAGTTCAATGCTAAGAACCGATATCTCTTGCCGAGGATTAATGATCTCTTTGATTAGCTTTGTGGAGATCAGATTTTCTCGAATAATGACTTGTGATCTGGTTATCATCAGTTGCACATTAGACCACATGATGTACCTCTTATACCCTTCCGAAGTAGGTATGGTCTATACGAGTATGTAGTTATGTCATTCGATCTCATGAACACGCCAGTAGTTTTTCTGGCATTGATGAACCGAGTGTTCCATCCATACTTAGATTCCTTCATGTTGGTTTTTTGGATGATATTTTGGTGTACTCTCACCCTCAACACGACCATTCTACCTATCTCAAGATCATTTTTAGTACACTAAGAATGTATCAATTAAATGCTAATATCTCAAAATACTACTTTTGGATGGACCATATTCACATATTTGTTTATGTTATCTCAGATATAGGAGTATCATCAGACCCAGAGAATGTGAGAGCAGTAGTTTCTTAGGACTAGCCAAAGAAGGTATTTGAGGAAAGATGTTTTATAGGACATGATGTTTACTAAAGATGTTTCATATAGGACATTTCACGCATAACAATGCCACTTACGGACCTAACTAAGAAGGGTGTGAAGTACCTATGGATAGATTCAAGCGATTCTTCCTTTCAGGAGCTGAAATGGAGGTTGAATTCAGCACCGATACTAGTTTTTTCCAGATCTGGGAAAAATATATATTTTTTATTGTGATGCATTTGGTATCGGGTTGGGAGTAGTTCTTATAAAAGGGGGGGAGTCGTTGCGTATGATTCTAGGTAGTTGAGGTGACATGAGAGAAATTACCTAATGAACGATGTTATGATTGATATAGTTTTTCATGCTTTATGTTGTCAGAGACATTATCTATTGGGAGAGATTTTTGTTTTTTTCATCGACCACAAAAGTCTCAAGTAATTATTCAATCTACGTGATCAGAATGTGAGACATTGAAGGTGGTTTTAGTACCATCAGTTATTTTATTTTGAGCTTGCCTTCACTCCTAGGAAAAGAAAACATAGTGTCTGATGCATTGAGTAGGAGGACTCAGATACAGTCGGTTTAGGAGGAAAATAGAGAGTAGAAGATTATGGATCTATTCTATGAGATGCATTTAGTGGAGCACGATAGGAAGGGACATACGTTTCTTTCTTCTCTAGATGTTACATTTACTCTACTTGATTGAGTGTGAATGAGGAAGGTATCAGATTCTGATGGCCTAGTTCTACAGAAGAGTGTGTCATAAGAAGACCCTATTCGAGGCTAGACCATATGTGAGGGTGAGATCTTCCATTTTCATTGGTGTGAATGGGCGTTAGTAGACATATGTGTGGATCTGATATGGGATTTTTATTCCTCATTTTGGGAATTTCATCATGGTGTCAACAAGATGTATTGAGATATACACCATCAGCATTTGGGGCCTAGTATGAAGAGACTTGTTGCGGGTTTTGTAATGAGATGTTCCACCTGTCTTCATGTGAAGGTGAGAATCAGTGACTAGTAGGGATTTTACAGTAATTACCCATTCCCAAGTGGAAGTTGAATGATTTCATGATGGACATTTTCATAGTCTTATCGAGGTCAACTCGAGGGAACAATGCAGTTTGGGTTGTCATTAATATACTCACAAGGGTTTCCCACTTCTTACCAATCAAGAAGACCTATAGTGTAGATGATCTAAAAAAGTTTTACATCTAGGAGAATGTACGTTTAAATTGGGTTCCACACTCCATAGTTTCAGACATGTATGATAATTTTACTTCATGACTTTGGCAGGGACTATAGAGGGCGTTGGGTACACTGGTACTTTTTATTACAGCTTTCCATCCACAATCAGATGGTCAGTCGAAGCATATGATTCAGGTACAAGTGGACATTCATTGAGCATGTGTACTAGATTTTTGAGGTTCTTGGATGATGCACATACCTATGGTGTGTTTTTTCCTACAATAATAATTTTCAAGAAACTATTCAAATGGAACTTTTGAGGCTTTGTATGGTAGGCCATGCCGATCAACACTATGTTGGATGGAGGAAAGGGTGGAATCTATATTGGGACATCATCTACTGTAAGAGACCACATAGTAGATAGAGATGATTCGGAAGATGATGGATACTGCACACTCATGATAGAATTCTTACTCTACTTGATTGAGATGACCTCTGGAGTTCAATGTCGGAGATCAGGTTTTTCTCCATGACACATCGAGGTTGGGACACAGGAGGATTCAGAGATATGGAATGCTTTTACGGAGATACATCGGGCTGTTTGAGGTTTTGGAGAGGGTTGGAAAGGTTGCCTATCGGTTTTAGTTACCTCAGAGGTATTGGGATATGCATGATGTCTTCCTCGTTTCTCTGCTATGATGTTACTTCTTAGAATCACCTCCTTTTTTTCAACCCAAGGAGGTTTAGTTGGATGTTGATTACTCATTTGAATAGCATCCAATATAAATTATTGATTTATGCATGAAGGTTCTCCATAGCTAGTCTGTTCATATGGTATGTTTATTATGGAAACACTGGTGAGTATATAACAAGACATGGGAGAGGGAGGCTGATGTACGATCACAGTGGATGGAGATGTTTGAGGATTCTTCTTCACCATCGCCTTACTATGGAAATTTGGTGACAAATTTCTTTAAGGGGGGGTGTTTTTAAGAACACAGATCGTCTATTCAGGTATGGATCTTGTTTTCTGGTGTGTTTTAGGAAAAGTTGAGAATCTATAAATTTATGGAGTACACGGAGAACATGTTGTGTACTAGTCATGTAATTTCTGAGTACATGGTCGTGTGGGGTGACTTGGAGACCACCTAAAGAGGGGTTTGGTAAATCCATATACATGCTGTGTAGTTTTAAGGAACACACCATGTATTTTTATTTTTATTTTTTATATCAGACAGGGACTGAATCTCATTTAATTAAATGTATTCTTCTATCTTCCTCTCATCTAGGAGTGGCTAATGATTGAGGATTCTTCTGCATGCCCATGATCCACCTTCTGTGCTCTGAATCGAAAACCATCAATTTCATTGGAATCACATAGGTGTGTTCTTCATTCTTATAGATCATATTCTCTTGATTTATCCACTTTCATGAGATATTTCTGGTTGATAATTTTCTATGTTTTTTTAGATCTACGAAATTCTAGGTCAATTCAAAGGTGGAGGTTCGACTATATAAATCATACAATGTTGATATAGGTGGTTTTTTCCTCTTCGTAGTTTGTCTTCTATTATATGTGCAAATAGTGCCTAATAACCTTGTTTAGGGTATTGTGTGTTTAGGGATTTTAACCCTTTAAATATTGTTATGCCGTTATTGCTTAAGTTAGTGCTATTTATTGAGAATAGGTTTTAATTACCTTGCTATGGATGTGTTTTCCCATGTTTAACTATTTTGGTCGTTGGGTCCAGAATCACATGTTGGGTTGCTTTTTTGTCCCTAGTGTTGTTAGAATGTAGTGATATTATTCTGATATGTTTTGATATGCTTTGTATCTATTTATCCAAGTAGTATATAGTGATTTAATTTTTTTACTGGATCTCATTTGTGCACGATTGACTTACAAAGGGCTTTGGGAACCTAGTTTTGTTAGACCGTAGGGGAAATGAACACTGGGGCTTTCCCAGAGTGTCTGTTATACTATTTTGATTGTGAGACCATAGGGGGATGGAAATAATTCCTCCTCTAGAGTGTTTGTAGTTCCAGATTGTCAGACCATAAGGGGAATTTGACAATGAGTGCTTCACGAATGTGTCTGTAGTTTACCATTATAAGACGAAAAGGGGAATTGACAGTGAGTTCTTCCTCAGAGAGTCATTGTTTAGCTGTACTAGAGGGTTCAGACTGTGAGAACATCCCAGATGTTTGGTTGCGTTTTCTTGGTTGTTTATGTTAATAAATTTAAATTAAAGTAGATAAAACTATAGGATTGTTTACTTTTGAGTATTTCCTTGTGTATTAATTCATTTTGCATATTGCCTACCATATATATTCCCAGACAGTTAGGAATCGTTCTCTAGGTGGTGGCCTATAGAGATTCGTCTCACACCCTGTGTGGGTCATGCTTTTGGGCCCAAAAAGATTATATTGTTGTAGGGATAGATAAGGGAAAGCGGCCTTCTACTTCTGGTACTTGATTAGTATGGAGCTGGAGAGCATGTGACCAAGCAAAGGCTTTTGATGTTGATGATGTTGTTTACGTGTTTTTCCTTGGTACTTTTGTTTAGTACTATATTTTAGCATTGTGAATTGTTTATATTATTTCCTAGATACTTTGACATGAATCGTTATCTATATATATGCGGCATTTTTTTATTATTAGTCTTCTATTGTTCACTATTGTATGGTATTATTACCGCTTCTCGTACTGTTATCAGTTTATTTCTAAAGTGTTACTCTTCCAATGAGAGCATAGTTTCCCCAATATCACACCCATGGCCTGCACTACTAGTTAGCAGCCTCTGGAATTCAGGGAAATGTTCTTGAGGCTATTTGGCCAACTAGGGATGGGGAACCTCTAGCCAGCACCCGGAACCGAGTTGTTACAAAATACCTGTAGATGTTAAAATTGAATGGGAGTAAACTCATTAATAATTTTGATTAACCTATTAGATGAATATTATATTTAAATTTAGAAATAATATTGTTCACCACATAGTTGTGGTTGTTTTTGGATCACCTAATCACTGTAGAAAATGATTTTCCCAACAAGACTCATTTTAGATTTCATTTTGGATCTCACATGAAATTTAATTTTTTATACATAATTATGATTAATGTTGTGGGTGAATTATATATTAGGGTAATCAAAACTTTCTGTAGATGAATCACCACACTATAGAGGAAGATGGTTAATGTATTGACACTTCATAGAATTAAAGTGAAAATTGAGAGGAAATCATGGTGTATACTATTTTGAAGATTATTTTTTCAAAAGAAGACTTTTTCTTTGGTAATTGGACCAACATGTTATGGTTGGTATAATGTGGTGACATAAGATATTTTTCATAGATTCCAATCTATTATTATAGAAACATAGTGTATTATAAGTAGTTTTGTTGACTTATCTCTCCTTTACTCATTTTATCTTTTTTATTTGAACATTAAAATGAAAAATGATTTTTAGTGGTGGACTTATGCATAATTTTTATCATTGTGAAGGTATTTGGTAAAGCCCCAACCCTATTTACCCAGATTCAGTGCCATATTGCGTAACATTGGAATGATCACAAAAGATAAAGTCTCGAAAGACCGATTAGTTTAGTAGCCTTGGAAACACTATATCCATTCATAAATGATAAATTACATCATAAAGTGAAAAATCACAATAACATAGTCTCCATAGTCCACACTTCTATCCCCTTTAGACTATCCCTGCAGGTCAGTCATAAAATATTTCTTCTCATCTTGGAAAAAATAAAACATTGAAATGGGTGGGCTCAGATTCTCAGTAAGGATAAAAATATTGCGGAAGCTTTTGTAAATAAACATAAACATTTAAGAAAATGTAAAATTAAAACAAAATCCTTTTATACTTGAACTTCAACATAATATGGGAAATGTAAAATGAGATAATTACATTTACTTATTCACATGGATATTCTACTGGTCGAATAATCACATGCAATATCAATAACCACTTTCATAATGATGGAATGCATAATGCCAGACTTTTATAACCACATAGCCAAGGCCTCATGCCAAGACTACAAATAAGATTTTGCCAAGGCCTCGTGCCAAGAAACTTGTTTGTCTCATTAGACCTGCCGATGCATCGAGGAGCTATAGCAGGCTCCACCCGTCACATATTAAGTCCAATGAATTCCTCATATGAACAGGTTTAAACATATCATAAACCATAACATAATCTTATCACATAAAACATCCATAATGGAACATAAAATTTCTACATTTCAATCACAAGATATCAATACCACACATTGATATGATAAAAACACTTTCGAACCCATTTTAAATACCAAAATAAAACAATATTAAAACTTGGTATTTATTTTTCATTTAAAAAAGTTATGGCTTGTAGAGGAAGCCGAAACAAAAATAATGGTCACGGCGGTGGAGAAGTCGTTGTCGCCGCATACGTAAGACAAAACATTCCTTTTTCCGTTTAGTAAACATTCTTTGTATAAAAATATTCCTTTTGAATTAAAGTAAAAGTCAAATGGGGTTATACACCGTATAAAAGAAAGTTGTGTATAAAACAAAATATGCCTCAATGAAAGGAGATTGAGATGAAATCCCTTAAAAAGATAATTTTTTTAAATAAAATAGATCTATTATGTGTATTCACTATAAGTACACATAAATAAAGTATAAATACAAGATTGGACATAATAATATCATGACATAATTTGAAAGTAGGATATTAACGCAAGAACAAAAATTGGGATAAGAAGTTCCCTTACCTCGTGTTCGACTTGACTCGATCGTTATTTAACCTCCTGAATAATAAACTAGAGGTAATTTATTATTGCTTAAGAACCTTTTTGAAGTTCATTATTCCCTATATATCACTTATTACCATGTTATGAACATTATGTAATTATTTAAGTTAATAACAGTCATTTTGTCAATATTTGGCACTTCAGTCAAAAATAAACTTCTTATAATTACAAGTTGTTCATGTGGTAAAATATAAATTATATCAAGAATTATATTCATGATGTATATATCATATATATCATATATATCTAGTATATATATTCATTTATAATATTACATAACATTTAGAGGTATGAAATGAAATGCACCGTTCATGAAGACGGTAAGTTGTACATACGCATGAACGCTACTTTCAATTCTATTTCATATTTAATGGAATGAAATTATAATTACATAAAGGTATACTATAATTAAAGTATAATATAATGTATAATACCATTTACTCCATCCATTATACATCCCACATATGGCATTAACGATTCAGATCACTTTGAGGGGGCGGTAGTGCGCACTTCGTAAAATGAAATTATCGTGTTTACCCATAATGGATATCATAAAGGTATTACATAAATGAAAAATACCGAATTATAAGGAAAACACATAAATAATATATATCTTATATAGAAATATTTTCATCATAATTTCCACCATGAGAGGTGTTAAAAGAAGATTGAACAATCATCGTTTCGTGAGGCAGTAATTCGCCACCCACAGGAACAATATGTTCTTTAACCATTAGACGAAGCTATGTGTAAGTGTAGCTTGAATAAATATCATACCGACATCCTATTATATATAATATACTTGTTTTGTTACAAAAGTAATTAATAAAAATAGTTTAGGGGTTGGAGAATCAAAATAAAACAAAATAACATAAGAGAAGACATTACCTTAAAATCGAATAACTTTTTTTATTTGAGCCAAATGCGTCCTTGGGAATACTTCTGCTGAATGTGAGGCTTCTATGAGTAAGAGAGATAAGTTGGGAGAGTATTTTGGTAGAGGATGGCCGAGCCAAATGGCTTGAATGTGTGAATAAGGTGGTATAGGTGGGGGCCTTTTATAAGAGGAGAGGAGGAGCACTCTTGGAAAGTAATGATGTGTTACATTATTAGGAGATACTTTTTGGATTTTAGAGGTCCCAAAATTATATATTTCGAGGATAAGGTGATAATACTTCGAAATAGACCTATCTAATAGGTTTTTGAAAAGTTTAAGTCTTATATTTTACATTATCGTTTAATCTTATTTAAATCATTAATTTATAAGGTAATCGCTGCATCATCATGGTGTCTAAAAAATATTTAATTTATTTAATGTTTAAAAATTATAAAACAAATATCATGATCTAGGAAATATTTTTAGCTTTCCAATGAATATTTATAGTCTAAAATATGACTTCTATTACCCCTTATAAAAATTGTTTTAGTAAAACAACACATGTTTGTGACAATTTTATTTTTACATTAAATAAAAAGTTATTAATGTCATTTTCTTACCCAAGTGGCTCCATGGGGTCCCCAAGTTGACCCAGGGATTTTATTGGTCGGCCATGACTCATCAGATAAGGGTAGGACAAGTGTAAGGGTATTTTCATATTTTTATAATATCATTTTGACCTTAAATTTCACTAATTACCTTTAATCGCGATTAATTAAACTTAAAAGATACTATTCACACAAAAATTATTTTAATATCATTGAACCACATATTAATTCCTAATGAAAACCATGTATGTCGTATTTTTTAAAATCAAATCACTGAAGTGGTAATGTTTCATTTAAACAAAAAATCTGTTTTTTAACTACCACTTAGTGGTTTCACTATTCATCAAAAATTGATGTTTTTCAGAACAATGCCAAAATTTCACACTAAGATATAATTGATATTCCGAATTCAAAAATGATTTCTATTTTAAAAAATTCCAAACATATAAGTTTCATTAATTAATTTCATAATTAATTTCCGATGTCACAACAAATAGCGTGTTTTTTAAGAAATAATATATATCAAAAGATTGACAATTGTTTATGTCCAATTTCAAAGTGAAATTAATTATAATGAAAACCATAGGATAAAATGGTAAAAATATATTCTAATTATAATTTAAAACCACTTAATAGTATAATTTATCACTGTAAATTATTTTGATTTAAAAAGCTGTTTTTAAGTATTTTTCATATATTCATCAAAAATTGGAAGTGCATAGAAAAATACCAAAAATTCAACATAGGCTAATTTCGATATTACGAATCCAAAAATGAAGTCCATTTTGAAATATAAAATTTATATAATTTCAAAAAGTGGGTATTACTATTCATAACTGCTACTTTTATTGGTCGCGGTGTGTTAGAACTCGATGTTGCGTACAACACACGCTGCTCTATTATTCAAATAGGAGCATACCATGGAAGCTTGGGGTGTTAAATTCTACCATCCATAAATAAATTGTGTCCCCACAATTTAATAATTTTATTTGAAAATAAAAGGTTGAAAATACAAAATACCTTTTTGGAAAACCCACATCAGAAATAAGGTTAATAAAATTTAGCCTTAATAAGAGGGAAATGGAAATGAAAAAGTCACCACCGAATTATAATCTAGATAAAGAGATCTTTGGTGGAAATTAGAGACATATAATTGGAGGGAAAACTTAAATATTTGTAGAGAGTGATTGAGGACATCAATCACAAACAAGAGTAAAATTGAGGGCCTCAAATCCTTCAATCTATGTTTATTTAAAATATTATCAGTTCAACAAGACATAAGGTATTAGGATAACACATTTTTTGTTTTAATATCTCTTTAATAATGTTTATGAATTAATTAATTCATAGAATAAAAGATAGGTATATAAATATTTATTATTGACTAGTAGAGTTTCAACCTTTAACTAATTTCTACCACAAACTCATCTTTCACTAAAAAATATAATAGATCTCAAAAATTTTATATTTATCCTAATCGAACAAGGTTCAAAATTTTAACACATTACATTTAGATTAGGATAACTATTTTTTAATAACCAGGGACTTCATGTAGGTTAGTGGTAGGTAATAAAGGCCTGTCGCACTATGGTTGTGGGTTTGATTCCTACAGATTTGTCCGACGTGACGGGTTTCCCCCCAACATGCAGGTTGTCCATTTCCTAAAACTATTTTATTATAATATTCCAAAAATAATATTCATAAATTTTTTAACCTTAAACAATACAATCAAAAGTTCAACTTAATCCATTCCAACCTTTATAGTTATCCAAAATACATTTGTCCAGACATTCTCTAAAAGGTCTCTAAATTCCAAAATCAATTGTAACATCAGATTCCCAAAATAAAGTAAAGTTTCTCTTAATGTCACATAATAAAAATATGATTACCTTCATAATATTAAAACCATAATGAAAACAATATGTACTTCAGTACAATCCTTATATATATCACATTATTCTTATAACTATAATATAATCCTTGAGTCCAAAAGCACCAAAACATTAATTATTCAACTTCAACTGTAGTAACAACATAAGCTTGGCATTGATCCCTTGGCCTTTTCTGAGGTTTGCTTCCCGGACGCTTAGGACAGTCATTTGAATAATGCCCCATTTCCCTACAATTGTAGCATTAAACATTGATAGCCTCTTTCTTTGCCTTGCAATAACGAGCCTGATGACCATTTTATCCACATTTATGAAAAACTCTCATTCCATTTTGGCAAGTACCGGGGAGATTCTTCCCACAATTATCGCATAATTGAAAATCCTTCTTTCCCTTTTACCCTTTATCTGTCTCTTGTTCCATCGTTATCTTCTTCTCTTGCTTTACTTTATTGTCCTAAGATTTAGAGAATTCCTTTTCTGTCTTGATAGCACACGAGACTATATCTTCCTATGACGGGAAAGATTGTGAGACTAAAGCTCGACGAAGAAATGGTTTTAACCCATCAAAGAAATGATCAATCTTACTTCTTGGGTTATGTATATAATCTGCTGCATGCCTTGCTATCCTTGTAAAATTAGCCTCATACTTTGCGACAATCTCATCCTCCTTTTATCTCAGACTTAGAAATTGCCATTCCATATCTTCTCGATGGTCATGAAGGAAGTATTTTTCTAAGAAAAGATCTTTGAACTCCCTCCATTAAATATTCTATACTTCATCATCTTCCATTGTGTTTTGAATCAATGACCACCATTTATCAGCATCTCCAGTGATGCTGTAAACATCCATGATAACCTTTTCCCTTTCGTTACTCCCCATGGTGTGGAATATTTTCTCTAAGGAGTTTATCCATTGCTCAGCTACTAATGGATTTGTACCCCAATTATATGTTGGTGGTTGTTGCCTCATTAAGCGGTCTAACATTGATCCTCCACATTGCGGATCAGGGTGCTCCATACGAGTAAGTTTATTATTCATAACCTGAGTGAGTTGTCCTAGTATGGTGATAAGTTGATCAGCACCAGTTGTATCTCCAGCTCCACCATAATTATCTTGAGAAGGAGGGAAATCCCTACATGGATTGCGTGCATTTATACGGTTTCCATTCATCCCACTAGTTGCTATTTCTAAAAAATGTCATAAACTAGATTAGTTTATGAATCAAAATACATAATTCAATACTTATAAAACACATAACATAAATTGAACTATTTATGGATATAATCCATAATCATAAAAAGAAATTTTTTCTTTGAGAAAGTATATACTCATAAACCCTTCATAATGGTTTGTCAAGAAAATGAGAATTATCCTAATCATATCCCTTGGGAGTGTCGTATCCAAGAGTGCAGCAAGGCCCGTTGTCATGAACCAGTTCCCATTCGAGTCTAGCTCAAAGCGGTGTTTTCAGGTTTTACCCCTAGGTACATCTGTGCCAGAGCCGCCTCTACCTTCTCATATCCAGACAGGGATGTATTTTTCGAAAAACTCATAAAATCCCTATAATACTAAAATTCTATGAAGTTCTTCTATACTAATCCTCAAAGTCTATATTAGGGATATGTGCTCTAATCAATGTTTATCTAAATATAGCTTCCAAGGTTAGTACTAAACTACCTCTAATACCAACTGTAACGCCCCGACCCTAGTTACCCAGAGTCGGTGCATTATTGGGTAATATTGGCATGATCAAAAAAGATCAAGTCTCGAAATACAGATTAGTTTAGTAGAATTTGAAACACTAGATACATTCATAATTGTTACATTACATCATAAAGTGAAAAATCACAATAACATATTATATATAGTCCACACTTCTATCCCCTTCAGACTATCCCGGCAAGTCAGTCATAAAATATTTCTTCACATCCTCGGAAAAATAAAACATTGAATGGGGTGAGCTCAGATGCTCAGTAAGGATAACAATATAGAGGAAGCATTCATGAATAAACATAAACATTTAAGGCAATGTATAACTAAAACAAAAGCCTTTTAAACTTGAACTTAAATATAATATGGGAAAATTAAAATGAGATAATTTTATTTACTTATTCATATGGATATTCTACTAGTTGAATAATCACATGCAATATCAATAACCACTTTCATAATGATGGAATGCATAATCCCAGACTATCATAACCACGTAGCCAAGGCCTCGTGCCAAGAATACAAATAAGATTTTTCCAAGGCCTCGTTCCAAGACACTAGTTTGTCTCATGAGACCTTCTGATGCATCGAGGAGCTATAGCGGGATCCACCCGTCACTTATTAAGTCCAATTCATTCCTCATATGAACAGGTTTAAACATATCATAAACCATAACATAATCGTATCACATAAAACATGCCTAAAGGAACATAAAATTTCCACATTTCAATCACAAGATATCAATACCACACATTGATATGATAAAAACACTTTCAAAACCATTTTCAATACCAAAATAAAAGAAAATTAAAACTTCGTATTTATTTTTCATTTAAAAAAAGTTATGGCTTGTAGAGGAAACCAAAACTCAAATAATGGTCATGGCGGCGGAGAAGTCATTGTCGCCGCATACGTAAGAAAAAACATTCATTTTGTCGTTTAGTGAAAATGATTTGTATAAAAATATTCCTTTTGAATGAAAGTAAAAGTCAAATGGGTTTATACACCGTATAAAGGAAAGTTGTGTATAAAACAAAATATGCCTCAATGAAAGGAGATTGAGACGAAGTCCCTTCCAAAGATCATTTTTTAAAATAAAATAGAGTTATTATGTTTATTCACTATAAGTACAAATAAATAAATTATAAATTCAATATAGGACATAATAATATCATGAGATAATTTGAAAGTAGGAGATTAACCCAAAGAACAAAAATTGGGTTAAGAAGTTCCCTTACCTCGTGTCTGAGCTGACTCGATCGTTCTTTAACCTCCTGAATAATAAACTAGAGTTAATTTATAATTGATTAAGAACCTTTTTCAAGTTCATTATTCCTTTTACATCAATTATTACCATGTTATGAATATTATGTAAGTATTTAAGTTAATAATGGTCGTTTTGTCGATCTTTGGTACTTAAGTCAAAAATAAACTTCTTATAATTACAAGTAGTTCATGTAGTAAAATATACATTATATCCAGAATTATATTCAGGATGTAGATATAATATATATCATATATATCCAGTATATATATGCATTTATAATATTACATAACATTTAGAGGTAAGAAATGAAATGCACCGTTCATGGAGACGGTAAGCCGTACGTACGCATGAACGCTACTTTCAATTCTATTTCTTATTTAATGGAATGAAATTATAATTATATAAAGGTATGCTATAATTACAGTATAATATAATGTATAATTCCATTTACTCCATCCTTTATAAATCCCACATATGGCATTAATGATTCAAATCACTTTGAGGGGGCGGGTGTTCGCCCTTCCTAAAATAAAATTATCGTGTTTACCCATAATGGATATCATAAAGGTATTGCATAAATGAAAATACCGGATTATAAGGAAAACATAGACATAATATATATACTGTATATAGAAATAGTGTCATCATAATGTACACCATGAGATGTGTTAAAAGAAGATTGAACAATCATCGTTTCATGAGGCAGTAATTCGCCACCCACAGTAACAGTATGTTCTTTAACCATTAGACGAAGGTGTGTGTATGTGTAGCTCCAATCCTTATCATAACAACATCCTATTATATTTAAGATACTGTTTTTGTTACAAAATAAAGGAATAAAAATAGTTTATGGGTTTTGAGAATCAAAATAAAACAAAATAACACAAGAGAAGACATTACCTTAAAATCGGGTAACTCTTTTTGATTTGAGCCAAAGGATTCCTTGGGAAGACATCTGCCCAAACTGAGGATTCTAGGAGTAAGGGAGAGAAGTTGGGAGATTATTTGGGTAGAGGATGGCCGATCCAAATGGATTGATGGTGTCAATAAGGTGGCAGATGTGGGGGCCTTTTATAAGAGGAGAGGAGGGGCACTCTTGGAAAGTAATGAAAAGTTACATTATTATGAGATACTTTTCAGATTTTAGAGGTCCCAAAATTATATTTTTCCAGGATAAGGTGATAAGGGTTATAAATCTACACATCTAATAGGTTTTTATCAAGTGTAAGTCTTATAGTTTACATTATCTTTTCATTTTATTTAAATCCTTAATTAATGAGGTAATCGCTGCATCATCATGGTGTCATAAAAAAAATTTATTTAATGTCTAAAAATTATAAAATAAATATCATGATGTGGGAAATCATTTTATATTTCCAATGAATATTTATAGTCTAAAATATGACTTCTATAACCCCTTATAAAAATTGTTTTAGTAAAATAACACATGTTTGTGACAATTTTATTTTTAAGTTAAATAAAAAGTTATTAAAGTCATTTTTTTACCCAAGTGGCTCCATGGGGTCCCCAAGTTGACCCATGGATTTTCTTGGTCTTCCATGACTTATCCAATAATATTAGGACATTTGTATGGGTATGTTCATATTTTTATAATATCATTTTTACCTCAAATTTCAATAATTACCTTTAATCGTGATTAATGAAACATAAAAGTTACTATTCACCAAAAAAATTATTTTAATCCCATTGAACCACATTTTACATCCTAAGGACAACAATGTATGTCGGATTTTTGAAAATCAAATCACAGAAGTGGTAATGTTTCATTTAAACTAAAAATCAGTTTTTTAACTACAACTTAGTGGTTTCACTATTCATCAAAAAATGAAACTTTTCAGAACAATGCCAAAATTTTACCGTAAGATATAATTGATATTCCAAATTCAAAAATGAATTATATTTTAAAAAATTCAAAAAATATAAGTTGAATTAATTAAATTTATAATTAATTTCCGTTGTCACAACAAAGAGCGTGTTTTTAAGAGACAATATATATCAAAAGATTGACAATTGTTTATGTCCAATTTCAAAGTGAAATTAATTTAATGAACACCATTGGATAAAATGGTAAAAATATATTCTAATTATACATTAAAACTACTCAATATTATAATTTATCACTATAAATTATTTTGATTTAAAAATCTGTTTTTTAGTATTTTTCACTATTCATCAAAAATTGGAAGTTCATAGAAAAATACCAAAAATTGAACATAGGCTAATTTTGATATTCCGAATCCAAAAATAAAGTCCATTTTGAAATATAAAATATATATAATTTCAAAAAGATGGTATTAATATTCATTAATGCTACTTTAATTGGTCGTGGTGTGTTAGAACTCGAGGTTGCGTACAATACACGTTGCTCTATTATTCAAAGAGGAGCGTACCATGGAAACTTGGGGTATTACATATTTTCCAAAAAAAAATTTGGTGTGTGAATTATCAAGTATAATTTAATATATTTTGTAGACTTTTATAGGATGTTAGGGGGTTAATTTTTTGGACATGGTTAGGGGAAACTTTGAGATTATCCCTAGGAAACTGTGTAACATGTCGAAGATACGTAATGGGTTGTGCATAGTTGGAACACAGTTAAGACTAACTAAGTGATATTTTATTTTGAAAACTATGAGAATTTTGAAAGATGTAAAAATCGTAATTGGCACAAAATTTATAGAACAATGTGGCCAAAATTGTACCGGTTCCTAGAAGTTATAGTAAGCCTTTCATGTATGGTTCATGGATTAGTATACTATGTGATCAAACCATTCATGTGGTTTTAATTAATATAAATATTGAATTTAAAACTTAAATCCTTCTTGAATTACCCCATTCATCCCCATACACTAGAGTATCTCAAACCAAGAAACACCATTATTATTTTTCTAGAAAATTGTATCCCTTGAAACCCTGAATCTGCTGAATCTAGAGACAATGGTCCATGACAATCCATCATATTTTAACATTGTTCTTTATTGTTCTTTATCTCCATATATATTCCATGTTATTTTGGAATAAATCATATAATTGAGATTCTATAGGAACATAAATAGATTGTCATGCATTATAATTGAGACTTCTAGGATTGTTGAAGAAGTAGAGACCAAATCTATTGAAAATCACTTCCTTTCTCTTGAACAGATCTAGATATACTATTAGTAATTTATCTTGTTGGGTATATCTAATAAAATTCAATAAAATTCTTTTTCATTCATTGAATTACAATTCATGAAACAATTTTTGTGTATTAGTCCTTGATATAGAAAATATTGGTACCTGGACATGATCTAGTTGTCATCCTTTTGTTGATCATGGAAATTTTAATAAATACACTCATGTAAGGATGTATATTCCATATCGAGGCTTTGTATGGAGTTTTTTGGAATGATATAATTGTTTTTATATTCATAGTGTATAGACCCATTCCAAATAATGTTATTATATAATTCATGGGGGCCCATGAGACCTTTACATTATTTAGAAAGTTTGTTCCCTTCCATGTTGCACACTGTATATTGTAATTTTATAGCCAATTAAAATTATTAAATATTTCATAATTCATTATTTATTTTTTCACCTTTGTTGTGTATTATTTAATATCCTATGGAATAGTTATTTTCATTTGTATTCTCCTTTATATGTTATTCCTTTCACTGAATTTGTACATAGACAATGGAACCTCTAATTTGAGGATGAATTTGGCATGTGACCCAGAAACACTTAGTCAGTCCCATAGAAGAGGATCTTTGATTACATGCATTATTGATTGAATCCTTGGATAGAATATATATTGCTCTAATTAATGGATTATATTTATATAATTGGGGATTAAACTATATATTATTTTAATAGGTTCAATATACTAGTATGATATGCCAATGGGGAATATCAGTTCATATGTGTTGAGTTTTATTAGTTGAGGAATAAAAATAATGATTACCATAAGAGGAGAGTAGGCATTGATGAGAAATGGTTGTGAGTTTACATTAATGGTGTATTTGGAGTAATTAGTTAAATCCAAAAAACGTGTATTGGACTTCATGTTAGGATAGAGACATAATGCATTATCTTATTCAACATATTACTATATATGGAATTCTTTCAATATGGAACTAAAGCACATAAAAACAAATTTCATGACATCCTAGTTAGTGGGTGATGTCATTGTATATGATTATTTTTATTAATTTATTTCTATATAATCCTCCATTATTGAATGAACCTCTATTTACATGTTTTTTTATGTTAAGGTTTCATTGGTGGTTTCTTAATAGGTTCATACTCAATCCTTTCATGTCTATCATGGTGCACATAAAGAATTCATAATCTAGGATCATAGAATGTTTTGAACCCTGTGGTACGTTTATATGGAGATTGGGGTTATGAAATGGTTGAAGTAAATAGAATTAATTTGAAGTTACAGCAAAGATATGTTATAATTTAGTTCTTTTTATACATCTTATACTAGTTAACCTACCACATTGGGGGTTAGTTTGATTTATTATTATATGACCTGGAATAATGTATGTTATAAAATGTTGTTAATTTTTTCTACTACTACGATGATTATGTTTATTTTGTTATATTTTGGTTTATTTCTATGATTATAGATGATAAAGTATTCCGTCAACTCCTTTAGAGCCATGACAATAGTCAGCAACCCCTTGCCTATGAGTTCGGGAACATATGGTCATGTGGGATTCATCTCAAACCTAGTGATACATTATATGGGTTACAACATAGTATCAGAGCCTAACATTTCATTTCCCTCTTTTTCAGTTATTTTAGGATATGGTGGAAATAAGATAGGATTTATAGAACATGGGTAGGGGAGTATCTTTGTCCTTGGATACCACATGTGTAACAAAACATCATGTTATTCTTTATGAAAATATTTTTTTATTTTACGATATTTGGGTGCATTCTTTCATCATGAATAGGAATATAAGATAACTTGTTATAATTCCCAATCTTTAAATCTTTCATAATCTTGAGTTAAATCAAGAATTCAATTTTTGAATATTTTCATGTTTAGAATTTTTGATAATTAAGCCATAACATTTATATAACAGCTCAATTATTACAAAGTAATCACATCTACTCACTATCCATTTTTTCACAACATTTAACTCTTAAAAATAAAACATGATTTCTTTCTCTTGAAAAAACAATTCATAACATTCATCTTGAGTTCTTACTTTCATTTAACCAACAATATATATGATTAAAAAACATTTCAATAACATGGGATGATCATAAAAATATAATTAAGGGAATATTAAATAAGGAATAAAACCATTATACCATTAATATTTTAAACTCATGAAAATATTTTCACTAAATCATACTTTTCATCCATAAAATATAAGAAATTTAGAATACCTCATGAAATAATAAGTCGTTGTAAAATATATTGGAAATAAAAAATCATAAAAGTATCTTTTTCCAACAATATCATACTTATATTGTAGCTTTCACAACTATATAGGGAGTAACCTTCATGGTTTTGTTTGGAATACCGATCACAATATATTATCTAAATATCTTATGATAAACCATATGCTTTAAATACATACCATTACCTAAGGAATTATAGAGGTATCATGGCCTCACCCTCCCTCGTATTATCATGGAAACACCCATATACATAAATAATTCCATAGAACCGTAACATAGTCATAACACACAAAACAAGCATAAAGGAAAAAAATAACATTTCTACATTGCAATCTTGATATTTCCTTTCATAATATCGATCTAATAAATAAATTCTCTAAACCATTTCCAATACCAATATACATAAAATGGTAGTATGGTATTTATTTTTCTTATAAAAACATTACAACTTTTAGAGGAAGAAAATTATAAAATAATGGTCATGGCGGTAGAAAAGTCGTTGTCATCGTGTACATTAAAAAAATTCATTTTTCATTTAGTAAAATTATTAATATTATAATATTCCTTTTTCAGACCATTGAATGAAATTAAATTTCAAAGTTGATGATTATTCACCTTATAAAATAATGTCGTGTATAATATCGAAACATGGATCAATGTTAGAAGATTGAGATGATGTCTCTTACAGCAAGTCTGACACGTCACATAAAATTATTATATTCCTGAATAATAATCTAAGTTTAATTTCAAATTTCTTGAGATACGTTTTCATTTGTATTCTACTTATTATATCTCTTATTAAAATTTTTATTAAAATAACATAATTACTCATGTTCATATGATATGTTTTATCAATATTCAGTACTTGAGTCGAAAATGAACTTTTTATGATGTCAATAGTCAATGTGTTCATTAAGTCCATAATCTATACAGTAACATTAATTAAATAATAATAACATTTATAAATTAATTATACATTGAAATAAATCCATTTTTTATGGAATTAAAAATGAATAACATTATAACCGTGGAGATAGTATGTCATACGTATAAATGAGTAATTTCTTCATTTCTAATTGATCGTAATGAAAATAAGGAAATTATTATTTCATATTTACAGAGTTATAATTATATAATTAAAATCCGAATAATAATTTATATATACTTTTATATATCATACTAGTGATGTGGGGAATAAAAATGATTCACATCGCTTCGTGGAGGTGATAATTCAAACGTATGGACGAATGATGTTATTATTTTAATGTTTTTGGAAAGTAAGAACATAATTGATATATTATTATATTATAATGATAAATATGTCAATAATAACATATAAAAATATTTTTTCCTTTATTATAAAAATTACTGATGGTCGGTAATAAAAAAAGAATTTTATCTGTTCATGAAATGGTAGTCTTCCACACAGATGAACGAAATGTTCATTTCGCATTTCATGAAATTAATGATTTATTTGAGTGATTGTATCCACATAATAAAATATCACTAGATTTTCTATATTGGAGTTTTTATATCATCATGGTTTTATGATATTTAAATAAAGTGTAAGAATAAATAAAATAGAAACACATAAATAAAAACATTACCTTTCCTTCAGATAAGAACCATTCATACAACCCTAAAACTTCTATGGAGGGTGTTATTAATAAAATAAGTCATAGAGAATGTGTAAGGGGATTCTTTAAATATTATTAGGAAGTTATTGTCCAAACCGAATGGTTTTGTAAGTGTGAGTAATAGGGTTGAATGTGTGACTTTTATAGGAGAGTGGAGGGGCACCCTAGAAATTATTAAAAGTATTAAATTAATGTTAATTCAATTTCAATTACAAATACTTCCAAGTAATTTAGTTAAAATATTAAAAGTGTATGGAAAACAATATTATAATCCAATGAAAATTAGGGATATTTTCTTATTTTTTTAATCTTTATCTTTTTTCATTAACCCCTTTTAACTCTAACCATTTTATAAAGTAATTTATACTTTAAGAGTTAAAATATTTACCAAAACAAAAAAACCTATGAATGAGTCATGGATTCCATTTTTTATAGTTATCAAATCTATTTTGGAAGAATATTTTAGTTTTATAAATTTTATATCATTTAATTAAATATTTTTTATTTTAAAATTTGATTTTTGTGAATTTTCACACTATTCATTACATGACTTTTTGAAAAATTCATAAAAACATGATTATTTTGAAAAAAATATATTAAATCAATCCTAAAAAGTCATATTAATCCAGAAAATTCTTTTATCGAATCAAATATTTCAAACTATACGTATTATAATATTAATAATATCATTTATTTAATTATTTCTTTAATAAATCAAGTAATACATCATCATTGGGTCATAATTAAATTTAATTATTTAATTCCTAAAATTTATAAATAAATTACCATGTTTTCAAAAATATTATTATACTTATATATAATGTTATAATTCAATGATATCACTTACATAACCTAATATTAAAAAAAATTAGTATGAAGAGAAAACATATTTATGAGATATTTGGCATTACTTTAAATTAAATGTTATAAATATCATTATCACTCCCATATAGCTTCAAAAGGTCACAATTTCATACCAAGGTTGTTATTGGTCAATCATAATTCATACAATTATTTTATGAATAGTGTTTCGGTAAATTTATAATATTATAATTTTAATTTCTCCTTTAATTACCAAATTTAACATTAACTATGGTAAATAAAATATTGAGGATACAATTCATAAAACAATATGTTTATCCTATTGAACCATATTTTTAATAATAATTACAACCATTTATTTACATTTTTGAAAATACAACTCATAGAAGTGGATAAATTAGTCTTAACACTGATCTCGTTGACAGATCAAGAAAAAAGGGTTTTTAAGAAAAATGTTCAAAAGTTCACCTAATTTTTCTATTTAATTTTTATTTGAAAAGTCACCCCATGAAATACAATAGATTAACAAATTAAAATTTCACATAATAAATTTAGTAAATCACATAAAAGGATAATTTAACAATATAAATAAATTATTTGAAATGACGGTTTTGAATTAAAATGCAATATTTTTCAGTATTCATTAAAATATGAATTTTATCATAAAAATACAAAAAAATCCAACAAGTAAATTTTTATGTCTCTCTTCTTAAAAAAATGATTATTTTTTCATATATAATATATAAAATAAAAAAACTAGATTTAAAAAGGGTTTTCCAATAAAAGGTTTTTAAACTAGCTTTTAAAAATAATATAGTATTTTATATTTAAGATTGGATTATTTTTCATTCTAAGCCTCTAAATTGAAATGGAAGAAAGTAAAATTATTTAATAAAAATGTATAAAGATAATAAATTTAGTTTTTTTTCATACCCTTATATTCATCAACAAGGTGATAACTACCATTTAACAAAAAAATATTATAATATATTATTTTTCGGTATAACTCAGTCTTCTGTGCAACATATGATTTCAGAGAAACCCATTATTTCATGTCGAGTACGCTATCAAAATAGAACCCCTTTAAGATAAAATTACTCTCTATTTCATTATATTTAAAATTAGGAAAATATTTATTCTACAATTATCTAGGATGTTACATCCTTCTCCATTTTGGAAATTGTATCCCTATAATTTTAAATTTTGTTATGGAAACTTCATTGAAATCCCATATCAGAAAAATATTCTATAAAAACAAAAATTTAAAATAAATTAATTGAAGTAAAAAATAATACGTAATATAAAAAATACTATGGTTACATATAATAAAACATTGATATTGAATAGAGAATTGACCATCAAGATTTTATGGAGAGTGATTGAAAACATTTTCAAGAAAAATTTTACAATCACAATGCTATAAATTTGTGGTGGGTAAAATGGTCATGAGTTTCATCATAGGAAAATTAAATAAATAATGTTTTTTTTCTAATGTTGTTTTAATTTAGTTCTGAAATTCCATTACTTCCTTGACTAATAATTTAATGAAACATACTTACTTTAGAGGTTGAGGGTCATTGTTTGGACAATTTATACCATAAAATCATTTTTTTCTCCAAATGATGAGTATTTAAGATTATTTTTTCATGCCAAAAGATCTAGAATCAACTTCTATAGAATCACATAATCCATAAAATATTAACAATATATTTATCTTGTCTTGAAACATTACCCAAAACCAATACGGTTAGGATAAGATAAAACAATTCTCCAAAAATAATAATCCATTGGATAATGAAAACAAATAAAAATTTCTAAAATTTAATACTAACACAAAATTTTCAACAGAGACAATTCAATAAATTATTGTCCTTAAAATTCTGTAAAATAATTCAAACTAATATTGAAACAAAAAATTTTGAATAATTTGATCATATATTGTTCTAGGAAAAGTTTTAACATTTATCTCCAAATAAAAAAAACCACTCTTAACCATAATTTTACAACATATAAATTAATACTTCATTCATAAAAACAAAAACATGAATCATGTCCTAATATTTGTTATAAGGCCCCAGCCTTAAAACTTACTTAATCTTGAGTTAATACACGATTACACATTGAGGATCTTTTCAGGTTTAGAGTTTTAGAGTATTTGATCATAAAACTTGCATTACATTCCACATTTAAACAATGTGGTTATATAAAAGACAGGATTCATTCTTCCCATCAACGGAAACATATTTAAAATAAAACTTCAATTCATTGTTGACAAATCCTTGACACTATCATCACATCAAGTACCTTTACCTTGACCTGTGAAAAACATTTCAAAAACATGGGATGAGCATAACAAGCTCAGTAAGGGATAAAAATATGGAAAGGAAACATGAGTTCATATATACATAAGAATGAAATCATACTTTACCCATAAAAAATAGGCACGTTAACAGACCTCATCAAATCATGAATAAATCATAGAAATCATAAGACATAAAGGTTACTTGAGGCATTCATAACATTCTTACGTAGGGAGTAACCCTCTTGGTTACGTTTGGAATACCCATCACAGTATATTCCCTAAATCTCTTCGGAGAAACCTTAACGTTTCACTCCTTCGCTTTACCCAATGCATTGGAGAGCTATATCGAGCTCACCCGCCCTTAGTTTATCACGGAACCACCCGTCTTCATAATAATGCCCAAGAATCTCAACATAATCGTATCACATAAAACATGCATAAAGGAAACATAACATTTCCACCTTTCAATCACAAGATATCAATAATACACATTGATATATAAACATTATAAAAACCATTTTCAATACCAAAATAAAAAAAAATTAAAACATGGTATTTATTTTTCATTTAAAAAGAAGGTATGGCTTGTAGAGGAAGTCGAAACTCAAATAACGGTCACGGCGGCAGAGAAGTCATTGTTTCCGCATATGTACGACAAAAACATTCCCTTTTGTCATTTAGTAAAATGATTTGTATAAAAAATATTCCTTTTGAATAAACGTAAAAGTCAAAGGGGTTTATACACCGTATAAAAGAAGGTTGTGTATAAAACAAAATATGCTGCAATGAAAGGAGATTGAGACGAAGTCCCATACAAAGATGATATCCTTGGATTAAGGATAAATCAGTTACATAACTATGTTTGACAAACGAATACAGAAAATATAAGTCGGTATTAAGTGTAAAACAATCATAGGACATTCACACATAATCATAGAACGACATATTCAAGGCGTACAAGTTTATCCCAAAGAATCGAAATTGGGTTAAGAAGTTCTCTTGCAACAACTAGACAGCCTAATGGCATCACTTCAAAATTCAGAAGCAGAGTTGATGAGAGATAAAAAGGTTATCTCATCACATGGAAATAAAAATCACATTAATAAGGATATATAAGAACATATCCCAAATAATATTATGTGAATTAAAAGACATAACAAAATAAGTCTTTTAAAAAGAGGAGGGTGAAAGGTTCCCTTACCGACATGGGTATCTTTCGAAACATACACCTCATGAAAGAAGGAAAATACAACATTGATGTAAATACTCATAAAAGAAAGTATATTACACAATGAGTAAAATAATGGGCAGTACATACACCACTCAAAGGAAATTGTGGAAAATGTAGCATAAATCTCACAGGTATAAAAGTGAGATGAAAAATCCCTTACGAAAACTCGGCAGCCTAACGACGCCACTTACAACTTCCAAAAATGGATTGATGAGATCAAATAGGGTATCTCATCAAATTACAATAATATTTACAGAAATATAAATATAAAATAACATCCCCCATCATAACAAAGAGGATCTTAAAAGAAGGGACATAAAGGAGAGTACTTAAAAAGAAAGAGAGAGGTTAGATCTCTTACGAAAATTCGGCAGCCTAACGGCACCACATAAAACTTCCAAAATGGATTTAAGAGAGAGAATAGGGTATCTAATCACATGAACATAAAATATTACGGTTTGATTAATATAAAATAACATCCCAATACAAGAAATATGATCTTTAAAAGGAATGACATAAAAGAGTGTACTTAAAAATAAAGAGTGGAGTAGGATCCCTTACCTCAGGTCCGACTTGACTCGATCATTCTTTAAAGTCCTGAATAATAAACATGAGTTAATTTCCACATTATTAAGAACATTTTTCTAGTTTATTATTCCTTTTATATCACTTATTTCAATGTTATAAACATTATATAATCATTTATGTTAATAATGTTTGTTTTGTCGATATTTGGTTCTTAAGTCGAAAGTGGACTTCTTACAATTAAATGTTGTTCATGGGGTCAAATGTTCATTATATCCAGAATTATATTCATCATTTATATGTATCATTCATCATATATATACATTATATAAATGTACTTATAATAGTACATTACATTTGGGGATAAGAAATGAAATGCACAGTTAATGGAGGCGGTAAGTTGTACGTACACATGAACGCTACTTTCATTTCTATCTCATACTTGAATGGAAAGAAATAAATATGATATAGAGGTATATAATAATTCCAGTATAACATCATATATAATAACATTAAATCCATCCTTTATACGTCCCACGTATGGCATTAACGAATCACATCACTTTGAGGGGGCGGTAGTCCGCACTTCCTAAAATGAAGATATCGCGTATACCCATAACGGAAGCGATAAAGGTAAGACAAAAATGAAAAATACAGAAGCTTAAGTAAAACATAAACATATTATATATCATATATAAATATAGTGAAATCTTAATGTCCTCCTTTGAAGGTGTTAAAAGAATGTTGAACAATCATCGTTTTGGGAGGCATAAATTCTCCATCCACGGAAACAGTACGTTCGTTAACCATTAGATGTAGGTGTTTGTAAGTGTAGCTCGAATCCTTATTATAAAAAAATCCTAGAATAATGAGGATACTTGATTTTTTACAAAAGAAAAGAATAAAAAGAGTTTAGGGGGTTGGAGAAGAAAAATAAAACAAAAGGACTCAAAAGAAGACATTTCCTTAAAATCGTGTAACTCCCTTTGGTTTGAGCTCATATGCTTCCGTGGGAAGACTTCTGCCCAAAGTGAGTCTTCAAGGAGTAATATAGGGAAGTGGAATGACAAAATGGGCAGGGTTTGGCCGAGCCAAATGCTTTGGGAGTGTGGGTAAGGAGGTAGAGGTGGGGGCCTTTTATAAGAGGAGAGGAGGGGCACTCTTGGAAAGCAAAGATAAGTTACTTTATTTTAAAATGAGTTTCGGATTAAAAGGGTCCCACATTTATATAATTCTAGGATAAGGTGATAAGGGTTCTAAATCCACTCATCCAATTGGTATTGGCCATGTGTAGGTCTTAGATTTTACATTATCTTTCCATTTTATTTAAATCCTTTATTAATGAGGTAATCGCTGCATCATCATGATGTCATAAATAATTTAATTTATTTAAAGTCTAAAAATTATAAAACAAATACTATGATGTATGAAATCGTTTTATCTTTCCAATGACTATTTATAATCAAAAATCAGACCTGTATAACCCCATGTAAATATTGTTTTAGTAAAACATTTCATGTGTGTGTCATTTTTACTTTAACATTAAATAAAATGTTATTTATGTCATTTCCCACCCAAAGTGGCTCCATGGGGTCCCCAAGATGACCCATGGCCTGTCTGGGTCGGCCATGACACATAAAATGAGGCTAGGACATGTGTCAAGTTCATTTCATATTATTAAAACATTAATTTTACCTTAAACTACACTAATTACCTCTAATCGTGATTAAACATTTAATAAGTTACTATTCACCAAAAAAATTATTTTAATCCCATTGAACCGAATTTTACTTCTTAATGACAACCATGTATGTCGGATTTTTGAAATTCAAAACACAAAGGTGGAAAAATTTCATTTAAACGGAAAATCAGTTTTTATAAGTACCACTTAGTGGTTTCACTATTCATCAAAAATTTATGTTTTTCAGAAAATTACCAAAAATTCACCCTAAGCTATATTTGATATTCCGAATTCAAAAATGAAGTCTATTTTAAAAAATTAAAAACATATAAGTCACATTAATTAATTTAATAATTAATTCTCGATGTCATGACAAATAGCGTGTTTTTATGAAACAATAAGTATCAAAAGATTGACACTAGTTTAAGTCCGATTTCAAAGTGAAATTAATTTCAACGACCACTATTGGATTTATTCGTCAAAATATATTATAATTTCAATTTAAAACCAATTCAAAAGATCATCTAATCATATATATAAATTATATTAAAAAGAGGTTTTGAATTAAAATACAACATTTTACACTATTCATTAAAAAATGAACTTTATCGGAAAGATACCAAAACTTTACACAAAGTAAATTTTGATGTCCCGATTCTAAAGAAGAGTTTTATTTGGTCCAAAAGGATGTATAAGAGTGAAAAAAACTATATTTATTGATGGTTCTCCATCAAAAGGTGATAAGTGAACCTTTAGTGAAAACTAGGGCATATACGCCTAAAATTGAATTCTTTCCGTATTTTAAGCCTTTATCTTTTATTGGATAAAAGTAAAAACATTTAAAAACATATATAATCATATTTTAGTTATTTCTATCCATTCCCGGCAATACAACGTCTATATGTTAACTTTCCTTTTAAAATAAAATTATTTTGTTATTAGAGTGCAACGTAAGATTCCCAAGAAACTCATTGTTGCGTGTTGGGTACGCCATCGAGCATAGAGTCCCCTTTAAAGTCATATTAATATTTTATTCAAAATTATGGATAAATATGAAAATGTAATATTATTTATTTACCTGGGGTGTTACATCCTTCCCCCCCTTTTGGGAATTGCATCCTCGCAATTTTTAAAATTGAGCTTTGAAACATCCTTGAAAGTCCCACATCGGAACAAGAGTTGGTAAACCAATCACTTTAAAATAAATAAAGATAAGTACAAAGGTCACCCGAGTTAACCCATACTAGGATTCCATGTAGAAAAATATGGACATGGAGGAGAAAACATAGGGTCCTTTTCTGATGGAGAGTGATAGAAAACATGTTTAGGAAAAAGTTAACCACAAGAAAATCACAAACTTGTGATGGGTTAAACGGTATTTGATTCCCTAGTAGGAAAAGTTAATAGACAACATTTTAGTTTTAAGTTAATTTTTATTGAGGAATTTATTCATAAGGAAACGTAATCACTTATCATGTTGACTTTCAACTTTTACTAGATTCCTTAATCAAACTCATATTTTTTTCCAAAAGACGAGTATTTAGGGAGACTTGTTCGCATTAAGAGTACTATAATCAACTTCTAGAGAATCACCTAATCCACAATAGAGAACTATATACTTCCCAGGTCTTTAGACTCTTAACAAAACCAAAACCAAAAAGTTTAGTACATGATCAGATAATCCAGAAAAGGATAACCCTTTATAAAAATAAAATCTATACTTAATCTCCAAAATTTGTCCAACAAAACCCAAAGTTCAACGAAGACCATTAGATAAACAATTTTTCCATAAAATTCTTCAAAGTAAACCAAACTGAGATTGAAACCCAAATATTTTAAGGATTTAGTCACATAGTCTTCCATGTTAAATCGTAACATTTATCTCCAAACAACATCAGTTCCTCCTAAAGTCTCGTATTGAAAAGTAATTAATCTAATCACATATCCTCCATGATAGGTTAATCATTTTCATAAATAACCAAAAATCAACATACTATTAATTTATATAATCATATAACTAAAATAATCGGTCAAACTAACCAGGGAGTTCACGTAGTCCAGTGGTAGGTGATAAATACTAGTCGCACTTTGGTTGTGGGTTCGATTCCCAAAGCTTTGTCCGACGCGACGGGTTGTCACACGGTCTGCGTGTTGTCCTTTTTCCAAAACTATATAATTCTAAAATAATTCCCCAAAAAGGGATAAAATAATCAAAAATAACCATAACATAATTTATCCTCAATTTTATCTCATGCCTTTCACATCCATCATAACATATAGTAACCCATAATTACCTCAAAAGTAAGGATCATATAAACTCTAATGGTTACCTTTATAATTATTACCTGAACATCCACATCGATTGGTCATCTCTTACATGATGCATTAAAGATAATACCATGGTTCAAGTGGTTGATCATGACTCCTTGATAGTTGGTTTAGAACAACCACGAGTTTCTTCATTGAATCCCCCATTTTATCTAGTATCTTAATCATAGAACCACCATAGTTTCCTTCAAACCTGTTGTCTCTTTGGTGCCTGATAGATCCATCCATTCACTAAAAAAAGAAATGTAAGTTTTAGTATATTAACAAAACCATCATGTACTAATGAGGAATGTAAGCACTAAGATATACTTACTCATTCACTTTATCTAAAACCAGGACTCTTTCTGAAATCCTAACCATTATGGTAATGTCACTTATTCTTAAAGAATACCCTAACCTCTAAAGTTATCTAACCCGACCTATGATACCAACTATAAGGACCCAGCCTTAAACCTTACTTAATCTTGAGTTAATACAGGATTACACATTGAGGATCTTTTCAGGTTTAGAGTTTTAGAGAATTAGAACATAAAACTTGAATTACATTCCACATTTAAACAAAGTGGTTACATAAAAGACATGATTCATTCTTCCCATAAACGGAAACATATTTAATATAAAACTTGGATTCATTCTTGACACATCCTTGACACTATAATCACATCACGTACCATTCCCTTGACCTGTGAAAAACATTTCAAAAACTTGGGATGAGCATAACAAGCTCAGTAAGGGATAAAAATATGGAAAGGAAACATGTGTTCATATATACATAAAAATGAAATCATACATTACCCATAAAACATAGTCACATTAACATACCTCATCAAATCATGAATAAATCATAGAAATCATAATACATAAAGGTAACTTGAGGCATTCATAACATTCTTACGTAGGGACTAACCCTCTTGGTTAGGTTTGGAATACCCATCACAGTATATTCCCTAAATCTCTTCGGATAATCCTTAACGTTTCACTCCTTCATGTTACCCAATGCATTGGAGAGCTATATCAGGCTCACCCCCTGTTATTTTATCATGGAACCACTCGTATTCATAATAATGCCCAAGAACCTCAACATAATCGTATCACATAAAACATGCATAAAGAAAACATAACATTTCCACCTTTCAATCACAAGATATCAATACAACACATTGATATAAAAACATTATGAAAACCATTTTCAATACAAAAATAAAAGAAAATTAAAACATGGTATTTATTTTTCTTTTAAAATGAAGGTATGGCTTGTAGAGGAAGCAGAAACTCAAATAACGGTCACGGCGGCGGAGAAGTCGTGGTCGCCGCATACTTACGAAAAAAACATTCCCTTTTGTCGTTTAGTAAAAATCTTCATATAAAAAAGATTCCTTTTGAATAAACGTAAAAGTCAACGGGGTTTATACACCATATAAAAGAAGGTTGTGTATAAAACAAAGTATGCCTCAATGAAAGGAGATTGAGACGAAGTCCCATACAAAGACGGTATCCTTGGATTAAGGATAAATCAGTTACAAAACTATGTGTGACAAATGAATACAGAAAATATAAGTGGATATTAAGTGTAAAAAAATCAGATGACATTCACACATAATCATAGAACGACATATTAAAGGTGTACATGTTTATCCCAATGAATCGAAATTGGGTTAAGAAGTTCCCTTGCAATAATTAGAAAGCCTAATGGCGTCACCTCAAAATTCAGAAAAAGAGTTGATGAGAGATAAAAAGGGTACCTCATCACATGGACATAAAATTCACATCAATAAGGATATATAAGAACATATCCCAAAATAATATTATGTGAATTAAAAGACATAACAAAATAAGTCTTTTAAAAAGAGGAGGGTGAAAGGTTCCCTTACCGACATGGGTATCTTTCGAAACATACACCTCATGAAAGAAGGACAATACAACATTGATGTAAATTATCATAAAAGAATGTATATTACACAATGAGTAAAATAATGGGCAGTACATACACCACTCAAAGGAAATTGTGGCAAATGTCGCATAAATCTCACGGGTATAAAAGTGAGATGAAAAATCTCTTACGAAAACGTGGCAGCCTAACGACGCCACTTAAAACATCCAAAAATGGATTGATGAGATAAATAGGGTATCTCATTACATTAAAATAAAATGTACACCAAGAGGAATATAAAATAACATCCCCCGTCATAACAAAGAGGAGCTTAAAAGAAGTGACATAAAGGAGAGTAGTTAAAAAAAGAGAGGATAGATCTCTTACAAAAATTCGGCAGCCTAACGGCGCCACTTAAAACTTCCAAAATGGATTGATGTGAGAGAATAGGGTCTCTCATCAAATGAACATAAAAAATTACAGTAAGATTAATATAAAATAACATCCTAATAACAATAAATACGAGCTTTAAAAGGAATGACATAAAAGAGTGTACTTAAAAAGAAAGAGTGGAGTAGGATCCCTTACCTCGGGTCTGACTTGACTCGATCTTTCTTTAACGTCCTGAATAATAAACTTGAGTTAATTTACACTTTATTAAGAAACTTTTTCTAGTCAATTATTCCTTTTATATCACTTATTTCAATGTCATAAACATTATTTAATAATTTTAGTTAATAATGGTTGTTTTGTCGATATTTGGTTCTTAAGTTGAAAGTGGACTTCTTACAATTACATGTTGTTCATGTGGTAAAATGGTCATTATATCCAGAATTATATTCATGATTTGGATATCATATATATCATATATATCCAGAATATACATGTATTTATAATATTACATAATAATTTAAAGGTAAGAAATGAAATGCACCGTTCAAGGAGACGGTAAGCCATACGTACGCATGAACGCAACTTCCATTTCATTGTCATATTAATGGAATTAAAACCAAATGAGAGGTATGTATATTTTAATTCCAGAATTATATTCATCATTTATATGTATCATTCATCATATATATCCATTATATACATGTACTTATAATAGTACATTACATTTGGGGATAAGAAATGAAATGCACCGTTCATGGAGACGGTAAGCTATACGTACGCATGAACGCTACTTTCATTTCTATCTCATAATTTAATGGAAAGAAATAATAATGATATAGAGGTATATAATAATTCCAGTTTAACATCATATATAATAACATTAAATCCATCCTTTATACGTCCCACGTATGGCATTAACGAATCACATCACATTGAGTGGGCGGTAGTCCGCACTTCTTAAAATGAAGATATCGCGTATACCCATAATGGAAGCCATAAAGGTAAGCCACAAATGAAAAATAAAGAAGCTTAATTAAAACATAAACATATTATATATCATATATAAATATTGTGACATCTTAATGGACACCTTTTAAGGTGTTAATAGAATGTTGAACAATCATCATTTCAGGAGGCTTAAATTCACCATCCACGGAAACAGTATGTTCATTAACCATTAGATGTAGGTGTGTGTAAGTGTAGCTCTAATAATTATTATAACAAAATCCTAGTATATTTACGATACTGTAGTTGTTACAAAAGAAAATAATAAAAAGAGTTTAGGGGGTTGGAGAAGCAAAATAAAACAAAAGGACTCAAAAGAAGACATTACCTTAAAATCTGGTAACTCCCATTGTTTTGAGCTCAAAGGGTTCTTTGGGAAGACTTCTGCGCAAAGTTAGGATTCCATGAGTAAGAAAGGGAAGTGGAGAGACAAAATTGGCAGGGTTGTCCAATCCAAAGGCTTTTGGAGTGTGGGTAAGGAGGTAGAGGTGGGGGCCTTTTATAAGAGGAGAGGAGGGGCACTCTTGGAAAGTAAAGATAAGTTACTTTATTTTAAAATGTGTTTCAGATTAAAAAGGTCCCACATTGATATAATTAGAGGATAAGGTGATAAGGGTTAGAAATAAACTCATACAATTGGTTTTTTCCATGTGTAGTTCTTAGATTTTACATTATATTTCCATTTTATTTAAATCCTTTATTAATGAGGTAATCGCTGCATCATCATGATGTCATACATAATTTAATTTATTTAAAGTCTAAAAATTATAACAAAAAATAATATGATTTAGAAAATCTTTTTATATTTCCAATTAATATTTATAATAAAAAATATGACTTGTATAACCCCATGTAAAAATTGTTTTAGTAAAACATTTCATGTGTGTGTCATTTTTACTTTAACATTAAATAAAAAGTTATTTATGTCATTTCCCAACCAATGTGGCTCCATGGGGTCCCCAAGTTGACCCATGGCTTGTCTTGGTCGTCCATGACACATCAAATGAGGTTAGGACATGTGTCATGTTCATTTAATATTATTAAAACATTATTTTTACCTTAAACTACACTAATTACCTCTAATCGCGATTAAAAACATAATAAGTTACTATTCACCAAAAAAATTATTTTAATCCCATTGAACCAAATTTTACTTCTTAATGACAACCATGTATGTCAGATTTTTGAAATCCAAAACACAAAGGTGGAAAAATTTCATTTAAATGGAAAATCAGTTTTTATAAGTACCACTTAGTGGTTTCACTATTCATCAAAAATTGAAGTTTTTCAGAAAATTACCAAATATTCACCCTAAGCTATATTTGATATTCAAAATTCAAAAATGAAGTCTATTTTAAAAAATTAATAACATATAAGTCACATTAATTAATTTAATAATTAATTCCCGCTATCATGACAAATAGCGTGTTTTTATGAAACAATAAATATCAAAAGATTGGCACTAGTTTAAGTCCGATTTCAAAGTGAAATTAATTCCAACGACCACTATTGGATTTAATGGTAAAAATATATTCTAATTTCACTTTAAGACCAATTCAAAAGATAATATAATCATATAAATAAATTAGATTAAAAATAGGTTTTGAATTAAAATACAACATTTTACACTATTCATTAAAAAAATGAACTTTATCGGAAAGATACCAAAAATTTACACAAAGTAAATTTTGATGTCCTGATTCTATAGAAGAGTATTATTTGGTCCAAAAGGATGTTTAATAGTGAACAAAACTATATTTAATGACGGTTCTCCATCAAAAGGCGATAAGTGAACCTTTAGGGAAAACTAGGGCATATACGCCTAAAATTGAATTCATTCCGTATTTCATGCCTTTATTTTTTATTGGATAAAAGTAAAAACCTTTAAAAACATATATAATCATATTTTAGTTATTTATATCCATTCCTGCCAATACAATGGCTACATGTTAACTTTCCATTTAAAATAATATTATTTTATTATTAGAGTGCAACGTAAGATTCTCAACAAACTCGTTATTGCGTGTTGGGTATGCCATCGAGCATAGCGTCCCCTTTAAAGCCATATTAATATTTTATTCACAATTATGAATAAATATTAAAATGTAATATTCTTTATTTACCTGGGGTGTTACATTTATTAATGTTAAACTATGATTTGAGGAATAATCAAGACCTTTCATATGTGATTTTTAGTTTCCTCATCTTCAATTGGAATGGAACGAAGTACTGCTAAACAAATATTAATACAGTCCTACTGATCTCATTCCCTAAACTAATTTGTAGGAAATATAATGTCATAATTACCACACTCTCCACATTTAAAGCATTAAATTGTTTACTTAGAAAGAACTTCTTTCCCTTACCCATTGTAAATTGAACACTTCCTTTTTCTATGGTAGGATATTGCTTTATGACCTCCATTGCCACATATATAATGTCATAATGTCCCTTGAAAATATTTTCCTTGGTGTTTCATTCCACATTATTGATATATATATTGAGGAATTTCCTTTATGATCATTATTACCTAATCATCCACATGGATTCATTCCTCTCATATACGATGCATCCAAAAAATAACCCAATACTCCTGATAGTTGGTATAGAATAACCAATAGGTTTATCAGGGCATCCCCCATTTGATTTGGTTTTATATTCATAGAAACACAATATTTTACTTCACATCCATTGTTTCATTGGTTCCTTCAAGATCTATCCATTTACTAAATAAAATGTTTAGTGTTAGTATATCAATAAAATCATCATATACTATCATATGAGGAAGATAAAAATTAATATATACTTATTCATCTTATATTAAAATCATTAAATTTGTCTAAATAAACTATGAATATTTTTATTATTCAAATAATTATCGTTATATATAACTTGTAAATTATGATTAAATATCACCCTAACAATTAATGTTATCAAAACCAACATATATGACCAACTACAAGGCTCAGCCATAAAAATTACATAATCTCAAGTTAAATAAATAATTTACACTGATTATCTTTTCCAGTTAAGTGTTTTAAATAATTTATCCATAACTATTACATAACAATTCAAATATTACAAAGTAGACACATCTACTATGTATCCATTTTTTCACAACATGAAACTCTATAAAATAAACCATGATTTTTTTTTCTTGATAAAATATTAATAACATTCATCTTATCCTCTTCCTTTAATTTACATATCCTTATAATATATGAAGAAAAATTTAAAAAAATAAGGATGAAAATAAAAATCTTCGTATGGGAATACAAAATAAGGAATGAAGCTGTTTTCCCAAGAATATTTTAAACTCATGAAAAAAATTCAAAAAAACATAATTTTCTCCCATTAAACATAAACACCTTAACATACCTCCTGAAATAATATGATTCTTGAAAAACATATTAATAATAAAAAATTATATAGGCATCTTGTGGCATCCATATTATACATACAATGTAGCTTTCACAAATACATAGCAGGTAACCTTTATGGTTATTTTTTGAATACCCATCACAATATATTCAATAAATCCCTTATGAGAAACAACATTAGTTAACACTATAACATTACCCAATGTATTGAAAATATATCATGGGAGGACCCACCATTTGATTATAAAATAACCATCAATATAAATAAACAATTCCCATGAAACATATCATAATCATGTCACATAAAAACAGTTTAGTAAAAATATTACATTTCCACATTGCAATCATGAGATATTATTTCAAGATATTCATATAATCCATATATTCTAAAAAAATACCTAAAATTGTAATATGGTATTTATATTTAATTTAAAGCCCTTATGGCTTGTAGAGGAAGTGAAATATCAAATAATGGTCATCATAGCGGTAATGTATTTTCCAGCGTGTAAATTAAAAAAACATTCATTTTGTCAATTAATAAAAAAATACACATATGAATATTCCTTTTTAATACCATTAAATTGAATTAATAATAAAATCAGTATATTATACACCATATAAAATAAGGTAGTGTATATTATCAAAACATGCCTTAATGAAAGGAAATTGAGACGAAGTCCCTTACCTTGAGTCTGACTCATCACGTACAATATTTATATTCTAGAATAATTAACTTAGAATAATTTATATTTTATTTAGAAACTTTGTCATGTTTATTGTTCCTTTTATATCATTTATTATTATGTTATAAAAATTTCTTAATTTTTAAGTTTATATCTGATGTTTTATGGATATGTGGTACTTCAATCGAAAATGAACTTGTTATAATGCCAATAGTATATTTTTTCATCAATTCCATCAACTATAGAATAAAAATAATGGCATAGTAATCACTTTTATACATTCATTATACTTTTAAATCAACCCTTTTTATGGTATAAAAATGAACAATGTTATAATCATAGAGACGGTAGATCGTATGTATGCATTAGTAATGTCATAATTTTTCATTGATCATTATAAAAATATTGTAATTATTAATTTCTGTTTATAGAATTATAATATTATAATTTAATTCATAATAAAAATTTAAATATACTTATATATATCATACATGTGATGTGGGGAATAAAAATGTTTCACATCTCTTTGTGGAGGTGATAGTTCGAAAATATGCACGAAAGACGTTATCATTTTTATGTGCGTGGAAATTAAGAACATAATTGATATATTATTCACTTATAATTATAAATATTACATAAACATAATATAAAAACATTAATTCCATCATTATTACCTGTCTAGAGAGTCATTAATGAAAATGAACTATATCGGTTTGTGATGTGCTAGTTCTCCGAACACATGAACGAAATGTGCACTTCCCATTTGATGAAATTTTAGATGGATTTGGGTAATTATATAAACATAATTAAATATAATTAGATTATAATATTTTATTTATTATCTAATCACGATTGGAGGATATTTGAATAAAGTGGAAGAAGAAATGAAATAGAAACACTTAAATTAAAACATTACTGTTCCTTTAAATGACTACATTTCATAACACCTTATCACATATAAGGAAGTTATTATTCCTAAAATAAGGATTAAATAATTAATGGTGTGAATCTAGTAATATATTGGGGAAGATCAACTCTGAAAAAAAGGTTTTTGGATGTGTGAATAATATAGATGAGTGGGTGCCTTTTTATAGAAGAGGATAAGAGTACCCTTAGAATTATAAAAATTATTATATTAATATAAATTAAATTTAGAGTCCAAATGCATCCAAACTCATTTATTTAGAATACAAGACAATTATGGGTCGATATATAATTATCCGATTAAAATTAGAAATGTTTTATTATTTTATTAATCCTTATCTTTTTATTTTTCCCACTTTTAACTCTTATCATTATATCAAATAATTTATACTTTGAGTGTTAAAACAATTACCAAATAATGAAAAATGACCATTTAATGAGTCATTAATTTAATTTTATGAGTTATATAAACTTTTTTTAAAGAATATGATATTTTTATATAAATTTTTTTTAGTGAAATATTTTCAATTTTAAAATATGAATTATGTCAATTTTTACACTAATCATTACATCCAATATTAAAAAAATCATAAAAATTGATTTCTTTGAAAAAACTACATTTAATCAATCATAACATTTCATATTCATCAGTTATATTATTTCAAGTTAAAAAATATTCCAAATTAAATTTATTTTATTATTATACATATAATTTATTTGATTCATTCTTTAATACAACAATTTCTGCATCATCATTATTTCAAAATTAAATTTATTTATTTAATTAAAAATTATTATAAATAAATTACCCTGATGGATTAATATATTTCTATTTATAAGGACTCTTTATATTCTAACATATCACTTAAGTAACTCCATATTAAAATTTTTTTACTGAGAAGAAATAAATTTATTTCATTTTTTCCTTCATATTAAATTAAATGTTATAAATGTCATAATCACACCCAAGTGGAATCCAATGGTCACTTTTTTTCAAATATTTTAATGGTCAATAGATACTCATCCAATAATATTAGGACATGTGTTATAGTAATTTAATAATATTATAATATTAATATTACCTTTAATTACCCTATTTAAATATAACTGTGGTAAATAAAATACTAAAGTTACTATTCACCAACAAAATATTTTGCTCATATTGAAAAAAATTATTCATAATGAATTCCAACATATATGTTTGTTTTTTGAAATTCAATTCACATATGTGTTTAATTTGGGTTTAATGCCAATCCCGTTGATGGATCGAGAAAACTAGTATTTTAAGTACATTGTTCAAAATTTCACATAGTTTTCCATTGTAATTTTAATTTGTAAATGGATACAATGAACTAAAATGTATTAAATGATAAAAAAATTCATTACTCATTAAAAATAAGTAAAATTATATTCTCAAAATATAAATAAAATATTCAAAAAAGGCAGTTTTGAATTAAAATGCAGTATTTATAACTATTCATTAAAATATGAATTTTAACAAAAAAATACCAAAATCTCAACCCAAGTAAATTTTTATTTCCCACTTCCAAATAAGAAGTTTATTTTTTCAAATAAAAAATATAAAATTGAAAAAAATATTTAAAAATTGTTCTCCTTCAAAAGGAGGTAAATATACCTATTAAAAATATTAGAGTATTTTATGCCTAAATTTTGATTTATTCTCATTTTAAAATTCTCAAATTTATCGGAAGAACATAAAAATATTTAATAAACATGTGTTATCATAATATAGTTAGTTCTATTAATTCCCTCTAACACAATGTCTACGTTAAAACTACTATATAAAATAATAATACTACGATAGAATATTTTTTCATTGTAACTCACCCAAATGTGCAACATATGTTTTTTGAGAAACCAATTGTAGCATGTTTATTAAGATATGAAACATAGAAAAAGTATATTGTAATGTTATTATCTAATTCATAATATTAATAAATATGAAAAATTATTATTCTACAATTACCTGGGATATTACACCTATCATGTATATACTCCTTGTTTGTTATATAGTAGTTATTTAACTAAATACATCGATTGTTGCTATATATTTGATGAGATATCTATATTTTAGGAATTTTTAATATATCAATGATGAATTTATATTGTTGAGATTGTGTATGTTGTTATGATGTATATATATATATAATATTTTAGATAATGTGTAGCTATGGAGGACTATGCATGAGCCTTGTGTAGAACTATGAGTGTTATACCTTATGTCCTCATATCTTCTAGGATGGATATTCATATAGAAATTATTTGTGTGATCCTTACAACAACATAAGTTTTACTCATAAGAATATTATCAAATAAATTATAAATGTTTTTTTGGAGGTTCATAAAATAGTTTTTAATAGATTCTTTATGGGAATGACTAGGGCAGATACCAATAATGCAACCACAAGGCGGAATTAACTAGTTATACCACATGATACACAATAGTATTCACCTAACCATGTTCCCACACATGTATTGGTGGATTGAGTAACCAACACATCCAATCCTGGAGTCACCTATAATGTTCTTCATTATGGTTGGGGTAACAGAGGATGATGCAAAATTATGCCCAAGATTTCATACTCTATCATCTGTCATCCTTCCATAGAACTAGTGGATATCACAATTTCAAGGACTATATTGATGATATCAAGGGAATATGTGAGGTTTTAGAGACTCTTAATGATAGTAGAGTGAATACAGTTGCCTTTATTCTTTAGAGACTCACTAGTAGATTGTGGGTGTGTTATAGGACAAACATTAAAGTATAAGTTTCATAATTGTGTGGACATCAAGGAGATATTATTTATATATTTCTATCACAACACACTGAAGCTAGATAGATCACTTGTTGTTATGTAGTTTTAGTGGGTGATGATGTTAATTTCTTCCTACTCATCTTATTTTATGAAATTGATTTTCTTTGACCTTTTTTACTTGAGCGAGGCGCAAAAGGCTATGAATTTTGAGATTAAACATTTTATAAAGATTGGAAAATTTTATATATAAATATATATAAGTTCTTCACAAGACCCTAAAATTTTACTAGGTATTATAGGAGGGAATTATTATAGGTTTTCATCTTGATTACCATACCTTATCAACAGGTCATCAAATTTGAATAGTAGTTGTCTCTTATGGTATTAAGAATAGGAAATATGTGAATTCATAGTAGTGTGGACTAAATTTATGGAGGAGTAGGTATTCTTATATTACCTATAAGGAATGAGGATTTTATAGGTTTGGTAATTATGATGAAAGGGTCATTCTATTCCATCATGTTTGATTCTCACTAGGTAATTTCACTATTGAGTAATGGTGGGGCATCAACAGTTCTTTTGTTTTATGGTGTCATTTGTAAATTAGGGGAAGTTAGGTCATATTGTAGGTATGGGTCCTTGGTATCATAACAAATCACCATAGTGTTATGTTCATTCTCTAGAGGTATATAGGATATATGTGATACGTGAGGTTCTAAGAATTCAAGAACAAGGGACCACATTAGTTAGAGGTATGGTTTGAATTACCTATACATTGTCTACTTGTTTTTTATAGAGAGTGTCGAATTCCTTTTTATCTACTCAATTAAATGTTGAATTATATTTTCTAGTTAATTTATCTTCAAATTTTTTCTCTCTTGACATCCCCATGGAAAAGAATGTAGACCATCTCCAGTGATTCCTTGAGTGTCAGGCAGTTTTTTTCTCACTACAAAAACCTATGTAACTTCATGACCATGGATATGACTAGACACATTAGGATATTTGGAATGGAGTAGTTAAAAAGTTATCGAGATCATATTATGTACTATGAGATAAAAGTATCATTTTCCACATTAATAGTATAGTGTCTCATATTAAATGGTGATTGGATTCTCATAGAAATAAATATATAAACAAGCGTGATCCAGATTAGAGATATCATAGTGAATGTAGAAGTCTTGGATATCATAGTAGATTCATAAATAAACCAATATATCATTAATTTAAAGGTGGATAATTATCTAGATATTATCGAGATTAATACCTTGGTTCAATTATTCAGAATGCTATTTTGAGACTGATGTTATAATTAGTGTGAAAAATATATCAATTCCTCATTATTATATGACACTATTTCAATTGAGAGAGTTGAAGGTATGAGTAATGTTTTTGGAGGTAAAGGGATTTATTATACCGACAACACCTTCTTCAGATTCTATATTATTACTTACTATGCAAAAGGATGGTATTATAAAACTATGTGTGGATTACATGATGTTGAATCTGCTAATGGTGAAGATCAGGTACCCTTTTCATTGGATAGATGATCAATTTTATTAGTTTTAGAGAGCATAATTTTTCTCTATGATTGATCCTCATTCAAGATTCCTTCTACCAATTGATAGATATCAGGATATTACATTGATAATGTTAAGGATTATATATAGATTATATTAGTATCTATTTATTATTTTGGGTTAAATTTTTTTCTTATTTTTGTTATTGGCTCTCTAGAATGGTATTTTCCATTTATAACATGACACTTTCATCATTGTATTTTTTGGTTTATATACTTATGTATTTTCGGTCTTTAGGGATGCATTATAGTGCCCATAATGTTCTATTGATTACACTTCAATAAAATTGAATTTATGCAAGACAATAGAAATTTATCTTTTGGATATATGAGGTTTATTTCATCAAGAATGTTACTAATAAATTAGTTAATTCAGCGGACCTAGAGAAGGTTGTGACTATGATTTCCTAAGTATTCCCTAGGAATATATTTTAGATCAATATATTCCCTATGATTTGGTGGTACTCTCAATGTTTCATTAAGGAAATCTCCATTTTGGAAGCACGAATTAATAATCAAACCTAAAAGGGTTATTATTTAGCAGTTTGATGAGTGAAAATAGTTCTTCCTTGAGTTGAATATGAGATTAATGACCACTCAAGTTTTTTTTTCAGATTCGAGGGTTGGAAATACTATGTATTATGATTCCTCTGGTGTAGGATAGGGATCCATATTGTTGTAGAGGGATCAGGTAGCCACTTATGATTCATTTTAGTTTTACCCTAATGAGAAGAACTACCTAATTCATAATGTTTATTTTGAAGATGTGGTCCATGATCAACAATGTTCCTGGAATTATCACATTGATGAGAGTATTATCATCTACATGGGCCACAAAATATTGGGATAAAAATTGTCTCAGTGGGTCTCAGTCTAAGGCAATGGTGTTGGATGGAGTATCTGAAGACATTCTTCTTTCATATGGACTATACTCCATGGTAGGGAAATTTAATTGCATATTCCCTTAGCGTGAATGAATTTGGGATGTAAGATCATAGACTGATTCTACCACATGCGGAATTAAAAATGAACATTTTAATGGATTAGTGGCTATTAGATTCATATTAAGATTGTATTGTAATGAAATATGCACCTTATTTAACCCATATTCATTAGTTGAACTAGTTAATTCTAAACAAGTGATAGATCACGAGTCTAATGTGATATGGGAATGGTTTATAGGGACTGAGTCAACCCTGGGATGTTCCTTATGTGATGGAAACATGATCAAAATTATTAATAGAGTTATTGTTCCATATGTAATATGGCGGATCTAATGATAGACTCATATGTTTTGAAATATGTAGAGCATCTAGGGATGATGAAGATATAACACAACATCTGTAATAATTATTGGCTTCCATGAATGTAGAGATTCGTCACTGTTTTTTATTTCATGATGCCTCACCTGATAGGGGATCAAGGTTATGAATAAGCATCCTAGTGGGTGGATACAGTTACTTCTAGTGACTATGTGGAAGTGGGTGATGAAATGATAGACTTTGTGTTAGGGTTGCCTAGGAACCTAAGGATTCATGATTCTGTTTAACAAGATGTTGATCCTCTCATGAATGTAACCCATTTCATACCAATTGGAGTGACTATTTCCATGGATGTGTTGGGAAAGATATATTTACTGGAGACTAGAAGACAACATTGAGTTCTTTTAAGTGTCATATAAGAGAGTGTAATGAAACTGCCCTAAATTTTTTGACCTGGGATACAAAAGGCTTTGGGGACATAGCTGAAACTGGGTAAAATTTATCATCCACATACAAACAAAATCTATGTTAGAATTATATATATATTATAGGATATTTCATATTCATATATTCAAGGATTCTATAGATATTTGGATTACACAGTATCATTTATTTATTTTAGGTATCATAATATCTTATAGGATTCAATTTTAATGGATCTTTTTTAGGATCTTTGTGTTCGGCCATATCACTCATTACTATGTGGGAATGCTTCTAGATATATAGAATTATGGCCTTGAGTGTGGTATAGGAGACCTAAAAGAGAGTATAAATGATTTAAAAGAGGTTAATCAGTACTCGGATTAGGCAATGATTTTATAATCACTATATGGGAGACCTGGGGGTTATGGGAGAAATAGTTTCAATATGGGTGACTCCTCGATTGGGGAATCAATGGTTTCTTAATAAAGTAATATAGTGCCATTATTTCTTATACCATTAAATATTATTTAGTTTTTCATTATGGGTTTATACCATTTAGATCTTACTCTATGGTATTTAGGTATGCATGATGTGCTCCATGTGTCTCTTATCTAGAAGTATATGCTTGATCATTCTCCAAGATTGACTGTAAGGATGTTGATATATTATTAAATTCATCATAATTTGTATCTCTATGTTCATGTCATAGACTAGAGTGGGAAATGGATTCGATAGAAGAAAATTTCATTTTTAGAGTCATATTAAATCATGATCAAATTCAACAGGGTATTTTAGAGTGACAATCAGATTTATGTGGTAAATGAAAAAATTTATTCAACATATATATCTAGAGAAAATTATCTGGTATGGGAGTTCTATAGAGTGGTAGATTATAATGACCTAGAAATTTTCAAGTACCATATTCCTTAATTTTAAGCCTACATTAACTATTTTTTGTAATGTTTTTTTGGTTGAAGTATAAGGTATATTATGGATGGATTGGAAGGTTTTTAGAGGTTGTTATGGGGGTTTCATGGTTTGAACATGGTTAGTGTAAATCATGTGGTTTTCTTGAGAAAACAATGATACTTGTTGGATGCAAACATTAGGAATTGTTGGGTTGGTGCACAGCTTGGTAAAATATTTGACCAAAACATTCATAGAGTTTTAATTAATTTTAAAATTAGGTTTTATGAACGAAATATTTCTCAAACAAACCATTATTCCTCTTATGTATGGAGTTCACATAAAATCAGGACAGCAGTTGTGGTTTAAAATGAATATTCTCCCCTGAAACAAAAAATATGTTGAATCTATAGACTTTGGGTTGTGATAATCCAATGTATCTGATCATTTTTCTCCATTATTTCTAATATCACAATATCATTCCACATTATCTTTGTATAAATCATGGATATGAGAATATATGGAAATATATATGAATTTCTATGTGTCATAATAATTAATTCATAGACCATTTAATGATCCGAGCCTAGATCTATTGATAATCACTTACTAACTCTTGTATGAGTATAGACATTCCATCAATAGAAGATCATGTTGGGAAATTCTTATCAAATTAAATTTTTTGACATCTCCCATACTAGAATCCTAAGTATAAAAACACTATTATGTTTTACCGGTTCATTTTCTACTGATTATTAGTGCACAATTATGATGCTAATCCTTTGGTAGGTCATATAACTCACAAAAATATTAGAAAAGAATGAATTCATTACCATCTAACACCTTTGTACTGAGTTTTTTTGAAATGATTAGATTGTGTGTATGTTTATTTTATTGGAAACAGTTAATGATTTGGAATATTTGGTATGTGTTGAAGGGTCATGTTTTCTTTTCATGGTTTTTATAATGTGTTCAATGATATGTCACACCTTATATGTGGTTATTTCAAAGCCATTGGATATTATGTGATATACCATGATTGTTCCATGCTATGTTGTTTCATACGAATGTAGTATTTTACTCCTCATAGAATACTTATTATTATATATATTCTCTTTAAATAATATTCCTTCCATTTCTAATTGTAAAAATACAATACAACATATTTTGTAGTTATTAGGTTGACATGAGGTCCTGACAGATTTAGTCGACCCCATAGAGGGGGTTTGGATGACATTACTTGTGGATTGTGGATCTGGATATAAGATTGAAAATTAAAAATCTAGGTATGTGTTTGGATCATGACGAGAACATAACACATCATTTGACATGTTCTTGTATCTAGGTATTATGTGTCGATATGGAAAACTCTTTCATAAGTGTAGAGTTCCATTGATTTTTTCTTTCCAGTTGTGCATACAATTAGAGGATAAAAGGTAGACAAGGGTCAAGGGTATGAAAACCCCTTAAAGGTTATCAGAGAGTTGTTCCTTAATGGTTTAATATGTATTTTAATTTAATATGGAATATATATAGATTAAATTATATAAGTTAGGTGATGACTACCAATGAAATTAATCTGATCTTGATCCAAAGGGGTAAGACTAGGGTTTTTAGTTGCTTTTTTAGAACATGATCACTCAGTATATGATTGGTTTCATGATTTTATCATCATTTAATATTCCATCATTAAATAAACCTCTATATACATGTGAAATTGTGTTAGGGATTCTTTGGGTTTTCCCTACTAGGTCTATAATAACACCTTTCATGGGAATCTGAGTGCACATGTAGACTTCATGATTTGGGATCTGGAGAGGGGAAAGGTTCCAGATGTACATTTTTATGAACATGTTTTTAGGGTATGGATTTCATACTAAGAAACAACTTATTAATTTACCACAAAATATTTTTTTATTTATTCATTTCTAATTGTATTTATTATACTAGTTGGCTTTCTACATTGGATATTTGTTTGGTATATTATTGTATGGAATCAGTTGAAGTATTTTATAGCATTGGTTTATGTTAACATCAAATGTGATAGTTACATGTTTTATTTATGTATTTTTATATTATAGACTAAATCTATTATTACCATGGTAATCATCTCCCAAATAATCCATTAGATCCCCACCAATAGTTAGTAGAATCTTTTGTGTTGATAGGTAAACATTATGCCTTGTGGAATTTTAGCTCTGATCATAGGATTCATGTGGGGTGTAAATTTTTTTATTAAGGATATATTGAATATATACATATTGAAAATAATGAATACATCTGGATTTATTTGGTAGTGATGATAGAATACTTATAATTTTATTTTTTATATTTTAATTATTCAATATTGTAAATAATGTTTAATTTATTTCAGAGTTCTATTTATTGAAAAAAAAATATTTATGGAATAGAGTTATTTAAATATATTAATAAATTTTATAGAGATGGAATAACATAAAATGGACCATTATATCTTCAAATTATGATACTTATCACAATGGTTCTATATTTTTCACATAGAGAGGCCATGATGACAACAAAATTAAAAAATAATTATATTCCTATAAAATTATATATTCTTGGGATGTCCACAATGGAAGAGATAGTAGTTAACCATTGGTTGTATTAATATATTCCCACAAAAATCAATAGGTAATGGGTATTGGTTAGGGGTAACTTTTCCAAATCATGCACATGTCCTAATCCTTGGTGAGGAGTTACTTCACATAAACCTTGTACCCATTAAAATAGAGATTTATTGTTTATTTTTGGTACAACAACAAAATTTCAGGTTTATTATCCATAAATGTATCCTACAATGGATTAAAAAAATGTAAATTCTTAGTGTGTTGTGTGTTTTAAATTATGGTATATGTGTTTGAGACACCATGATATTATGTTATAAATTAATCAAAAATATAACATGTAACCTAAAATGAGTGAATAAAAATCAAAAATATTTTTACCCAAGAAAAATTATTGAATTGGGAAACACCATGATTCATCCACCTCTTGGTGTGTCTCAATATATGATAAGTCACTATTTTAAATATTATATTTATAATGGTTATATAACCTTTTAAATCCAATTAATACCTTATATTTCATACATTCTTCATTAAATAATTCATACCTCTTGGTTCGTCATATATTTTTTATAAGTTTGGGTAAATTTTCTAATGTTTTATTCTTTTTTACAGTACTATTCATGATTTTGATAATTCTAAAAGATTGAAATTCCTCAAAATTTCAACTTCTATTTTTTTATACTCATGAATTTATTGTACGATTGTAAATATTTATTTTTATAGAGTATATTTTTACATCATTTATATTGTTATATTTTGATAAAATAAAACTTTTATTCTCTATTTACATGTAACATTCAATTAATCTATGGTATTTAATTTATTTACATGATTTTGTACATATAATATCATTGTGTATTTAATAATATCATGAAATATAATTAACATACAATGATTATAGATTCATATCATTAATAAAAAATAAATAAAATAAATAAAAATTTATATATAATTTATGGAAGATACTTCTTAAAAAATATTTATTGTTAATCTAGTAAAATAAAGTATCATTTAAATAAGATTTTAAGGTTATCTGTCTAATTTTTTAAAATGAATTTTTAAGTGAAATATATCAATGAATATATCAAAACTATATCAAAATGTAATGAATTGTTTTATTATTTCAGTAGATTATTTCACATGTTCTCTCGATTAGCATTCACCTATGAATATTTTATAATATAATGTGAGATACATAATGAAAATGTTTTCTTTACAAGGGTTATACAATAAAAATTGTTTGAATGATGTCTTATGTTAAACATTTATATGTATTTTTATTTTGTTATTGGTGGGACCATGATTATATTTCCCTCTGGAATATTTTTTATTTCAATATATATAATGATATCATTATGGATTTTATATATGTGATATGTCTTAATATATTAAAAATGTCATCTATGGTTTGTTAACCTGTCTCTACAATGCAATTAGTGGGCGTGATCTAGTTACCTCTATCCACAAAGCTATATTTTTCATGGAATTGATCCATAAAATTTATTTTTTATTTGATATTTTTTTTAGCCAAATTTTTATGTTATGAAAAAATTCATAATTATTTTTGATTCTCTTTTATTAATCCATAATATATGATATACTTTCACCATTATCTTTTTATAGAACTATGTTTCTATTACATAACCTTGGATTATTCTTTCATGTCTCATGATCACTTCTTATGGTTCAAATATCTTATTCCATTAATCACTCAATCAATTCCATGATAACATTCCTATTGGTTTTATGATATATTTATAAATAATATATTGATTTAATTATAATATTTTCTTGTTACTAAGCATATCATTTTATATTTTTCATATTTTTCTATTTCCCCATTATTTTTAATAAAATATATGTCAATATGTGAATCATGCGTGAATATTATTTTATAATAAATTAAGACATTAACATGAAATATTTTTGTTGTATAAAAAGTCTCCAATGTTCGTAATTTTGTTGTGTCTATGAAAATGTTTTATTAATGACATATAATGTATAATTATCTGAATTGGTGTATTATAGATACATATTAAATTTTTTTACCACTAATTAAGTAAAAATGGGTCTAATTTAATTTGTAGGTTTACATTAAGAATGACAAGATAATAAAAAATAAACCAAACCTCAGTGAAATAAATGTATAATAAGTTGATGTAAACCTTCGGTAGATTTGTATATCATAGTAATTATTTTCACATTATTATGCACTAGGGAAATTAATTTTTTATAATCACATTGATCATTTGGTTTTGATTATGTGTTTAGAAATAGAATCCTAAAAATTAGAGGGTTATATGTACAATTATTATCTAATGATGAATTGAAAAAATATTATTATATAATAGTTTAATAAATTACATCATACTATGAATTTTCATTCTGATAATTAAATTCGAAACTCAAATTTTATATATTTATTTATTGATGAAAGAACTTCTAGTTAAATGATTTCATGTTAAGTGTATAACTAATCCCAAATTATGTTTTATTGGTTGAGATTTCCCACATGACTATTTTTTCACCCTTTTATAGAAATTGATGTGATATTGGATAATGATTTGACAACAGTAGATAGATACCATATATGTGTATATGATATGTAATTCTCATCTCACATCCTAAAAATTATTTTAATCATATTTATATGAAGTATTACTATGAACATAATTCTGAAAATAATAACATAATATGTGTTTTGAAATCCAATAATAAGGGATATTTGGAAATAATGGTGATCGAGTTAGTAAAAAATTTATTATATTATCATAATGTGGAACTATTTACATGTATTTATCTAAGGGTGACATGGTCTCCCAAAATACTATTATATTGAGTCTTCAATTAGACTCATAAAACATTAAACTAGATGTTATCCGGGTACATCATTTGCTAATATGTCCTCAATAATCTCGAATACTATAGGTAATTGAAATATCATAGCATCCAATTGACTAAGTGTCATAACATGCAATTGATAAGGAATAAAATGTACCCATCGGTATAGGATCTCATCCTCATTTACATGGGATTTCTTCTATCAAAAGAGGAAAACTATATCTCATAACTAGAATACACTACAACCCCAACTATTAATAGTAAACAAGCATGGGTTATAGGAATCATATCCATTCCATGGAAAATATCAAAGGGTCTCCCTGTCGCTAAGGAATGTTTCTGGGTTTTTCTCTCCCTCACTCCTACTAGAGTAAGGACACGCTATAAATAGAAGTGTTTGATAACTGGTCCTCTATAGAAGGTAATCTAATCATAAGGGTTAAACTAAAAATACTCCATTAGATTTCTAGGTCTCAAATAGGGGGTATCTTTATGAAAATGGGGGACATGACTCTAGGGTAAAATAGCAGATGGAGTAGGGAAGAAACATTTCCTATAAAAACACACATGAAGTTGTTTTTTCACAAGATCCCATTGCCTAAAATAATTATTTCCCTTTCCCAAATGTTCACCACAACCAGGTCATACTCCAATACCTTGTCGCATCAAAAAACCTCAAAATCATAAATTGAAAAAAATCATATTCCACACATTGATAATATCATTTCTGGGTGGAACTATCTTCCGCATATTCTTTTTAGGACTATATCATGAGATTGCATCTCATATGGGAAATATTCCATCTTCCTTTCATTCCCAATTTCATGTTTAACATTTCCAACATTGGGCTCAAGCGATGACACGTGTCACCCTAAATAAGTTTTACTGCTAGGACCATCACCTAGAGGGGTCCTATCTAAGTAGGACATTCACCCCTCAGGATCATGAAAAACATTTACCTCTTAATATTTGAGTTTGGATCACAAAAAAAACATTAGTATTATCGATATCTAAAACTCATAAATCACACTCAGTATAGGTGCATCATCCCTTAATATTGTAGATCCAATTGTATCACAATATGATGGGGATAATCCTTATGAATTACAACTAGTGGATTATTATGTTACTGAATGAGTGGATACATCGCTCAATAACCACCTGGAGGAACCGCGTCATGCACATATTGAAAAACCTAATCACCATGAAAAAAGTAGATCATAACCATGATCCCGCTATTTAATCATTTTTTAATTTCATTGTGGAAGAATCTAGAAATTGTTGAGAAACATAACAGCCAAAATATAATATATTGGGAGTTTACTTAAGAAATACATGGAAACCACATACAATTTATATATGATTCATGTACAATTTTTTCCATGAATCTAATCCCTACATGATCCTAGTAAACAAGTAGTATATCATAGTTATGTTGAATGGATATGTTTTCTTCTATACCAACACTATGATTGAGGTCCTATAATACAAACTCAATATAAATTAACATTATTTCTCTCATTTCTAAAAAAGACTTCATAGTTGGTAAAATATTCAATCTCTCCTTTTAAAATGACATCCTCTAATACCACTATATCATGAATGAAACAATTAGGGCCTTTATGGTTAGTGATTAGTCAAGTGTGACCACGTAGACCTATCTCTATAAGCCCAGCAGATGAAGAGTAGAACTAAGTTAGCATATCACACACATGGGAGACCTTATAAAAATTTATGTTTAAATACAAATATCTATAAACATCAACATAATATAGAAAGTTAAATAACTCATAGTGTTAATGAATGCATGACATATATCAAAAATTATTGTATGATAAAAATTACATCAAATGAAAATAAAGATTTAAATAGAATTCCACCAAAATAGAAAAGAACCCCACCTGATAAAACTACAAGGCAATCCTCCCAAAAGAAAAAAGTAGTTTGAATCATCATCTATCTAGATCATCATTTATCTGGATTCTCTTTTTTTATCTAGGACTCTCGAAAAAGAGAATGTCATCTACATAAGATATATTTTTTGTGGAAAGTCCCATACATGGATGAATATATCAATACCATATAGGAAAACCTTAAATAACTACTCAAGAAGAATTAAGAGAGTAGTAATCTCATAAAAAATGAGGAATGTTAATTAGAATTTTAGAAATAAAAACATATAGCAATGATAGTAGACTATATATTCTCTAGATATATATTATGTCTCAAGGTTAGGTCATGAGCTCACATCTATCTTGGGATTATACTAGATGATGAAATTAAAAACTCACCTAATAGAACACACAATATGATCCTTTTAATCTATTATAGAACTCATACAAGAGGTCTCCCACGTTATTTCTTACACTAATTAGGTCACCCATCCAAGGTATCACACTCATCGATTATATCTAGAAATATGAACCAAGGAAACTATGGTGGATATTTAGAGATACACACTCGATTAGACTACAACTCATCTAAAGGAAGCATACATTTATACACTCATAGAGGATCCCAACAAGGGAAAATGGGGTATACATAACACTAAATGGAATAATCCACTAAGTGGTTGATCATGCACCCTTGTATGTTAGGCACAATGATTCCTCAAACACCACCTAGGGATAAAGAGAGTGATATATGATCCCACTATGTGTCTCACAAAATGATTAAATAACCTTATTTGATACTCAACCCACTTTGGGGATAAAATCCGATTATTAGGATTTGATTTCACACTATACCCTCTCGGGGATGAGCCAATGGGGATAATATTTGAGAAATTGGTTATTGAGAACATGCCAATGATCGAAATATATATAAAAAAAGAAACTCTACTGATCCAATATTCCCTTAAATGGGTACATGTTGTGTCCCATTGGGTAGACCAGGTTTCCCAATAATCCTTGTACTTCATGTGTCTAAAGCTCACATGAAATGAATTTATCCAAAATATATAGCATGTATATAGGGTTATACATTTTTTAAATAGTAAATATAGAACATTACATGGACCTTTCTCTAGCCTATGTAGTCTGGCTTATTCCAATACACTCAAGGTGTTCCTAGGCACATTGGCCATGTCTAGGTACCTCATCGTATCTGAGTACATTTGGAAAAATATTGTTTTTACTACACATCAAACAGTGTGTTGTGGCTAGGATGTTACTCTACATGTGCCATCTACCCATACCCATGTTCCATCAAATGTATATCACATGTTCCCCACCATACATGTCATGTGGGGACACATGGCCTCAGGGGCTTGTAATCCATGTACTCATCGAGATGTCCACCATGGTATACATAATTTGTTATTATATACACATGGTTTGAAGGTTCACATGGATTCATGGGTGTGTACTCACTATAAAAATTGAGCATTCTAGCTGATGGTCACGTGCCATGTGAGTAAATCACACTGTGTGTGATATTTTTCTCAATTCCAAACCCTATTCAGTGTAATAAGTTAATTAAAAGTCGTGTGCTCTTTAAAATACAAAAAAATGTAGTTTAGTTTATTCCAAAAAAAATATTTCTTTATAAGGTTACACCCATGCCTCTACTATAATAGGATCTACGACGGTTCTATCACTGTATTGACTGGGTTGATCTTTCCCACATCGTCATTTGTGACTAGATTCAACAATCCAATTATCACAGGAATCGACTCATGTCATACATATCCAAAAAATTCTTTCCAAACTAATAATATTCCCTCTCAATTCAATCAAAATCCATCCACGATCATTAATACTCATCAACCAACCCCATGTTTTCATTTAATTTGGATCTCATTCCTATATAAATGATTAGTTACACCAAATATTGAATTCACAAAGATCATTTTCAGGTATTTGTCAAACGATCAACCAAATGAGGTGTTGATGATGAATTCATGATGAATAGTTGGGGAAAACTACAAAACTATAGAAGAGTAATGAAATTAAAAAGTAATTTGGGATATCCTAGATTCTTTATAGATAGAACAATGATGGAAGAACCAATAAACAAGAAATAATGAAATATTATTTATGAGTTTCTAGAAGATAAAGAAACACCTGTAAAATCAATTATTAATCGTTGAGTCAATATTGTGAGGAGGACTGAATCATGTTCTACATTGGATAAAAAATGGGGGTAAAATTTGTAAAAATACATCATAAATCATGTTTGAATTAATCACTAATGAAAACTGAATCCACATCACTTCATGGGTGTGATCCATGAAATCTGTTGGATCACTAATTACTATAGATTTATCCATTATCATTCACCCAAGAACAATCTTCGAAAATCTCATCTATCAATCCCTAGGGTTAAATGGCTGAAACTAGAGATTTTCCATAATGGGAATTTCGTATGAGGATTAGTTTAGGGAATTAATTAAATAAACAACAGAATATATTTCTCTTATGATGGGCCCGTAAGGGGCATCTCTCATCACTCTCCCCTCTATAGGGTTTCCGCTTCCTCCTCCATGGCGATGAACCCCTCCTTCTTCTCATGTTCTCTCTGGGTTTCATTTTCTTCTTCTTGGATACCAAGAAGTCTGCGACATCTCGGATGGGGTTTTTTTCCTTGGCCTTTTTTATGATGGTGGATTCTACAACGCTATGATTGAAGGATGATTGTTTTTTGATAAGGAGAAAGAAGGTGGTCCACGTCTGCTTTAACCCTGATTTCAAGATCCGCTTCATCGGAGGTTCTATAAACTTCTTTGAAGGTGGGATTTGGAAGATGATCTTGGATCTACTTGTGGTCAACATGGATCTGGTATTGTTTCTGCCTCTCATATCCTGTTTTGATGAGGTGAAATCTTCTAGCGTTGTTTTGGGTCTACGGAGGCCTGGTATTGCAGCAATTTTAATTATTTTTTATTTGCGTAGACTTGTTGTTGTCGTTGTTTTGGTTGATTTCGGTTCTCGAAAGAATGTCTTTGCGGTTGTGTTGGTTATTTTGGGTTCTCGAAGGCATGTTTTCACTATCTCTTATGATGTTATGTTTGTGATGGCGGTGGATTCTGGATTTTATTCCTTGTTGATCCCTGGCGTGTCTCCAACAACATCAACGGAGGAGCTGATGGTGTAGATTAATGAGGTGATGCTGCTTGAGGTGTGGATGATTCCGAAGGTCGGAGAGGACGGTGGTGGGGCTGTCTTGTCTCACTAGCGACCTAATTGGAGGTGATGTTGGGGTTACGCGATGAAACGCAACTCAAGGTGTCGGTGCGGCTTGAGGAGGATACATGGTTCTCTTGAAGATTGAATTTAGAATTTTGAGTGTTGAATTGAATCTGGAAAGTTTGGAGTTTCCCTAGACACACGGTTGATGTATTTTGGTTCTTATTTGTATAGTTACCGGTTACCCTAAAACGGATTTTTGAAAATTAAAAAAATTTATTTCCAGCCTGCAATTAAACAAACAAATTCATTATTTAATTTATATTTTTTCAGACACACCCACAACCAATCATAAACCAAACGCCTGATGTGCATAAGTATTTTTCCATGGAAATTGTAAAATCAATATTATAGAATTTTTAGTGGTTTCATAATTTCCATCAAAATCACCATTCTATATTTATTCATTTATTTAATAAAAAATACTCATGAGAGATCGAATATAGTTAATATTTTTAATATCACCACACCAAGGCTGTCTAGGCCCTGAAATTCCTACATGAATCAACACCTATCTTCAAAAATATTTCTTAAATAATTCCAATGTATACATGGAATACAAAGATTCATCACAACCCTCACATCCACATGAACCATTAACATTAACAAAAAAATGTATTATTAACAAATAAAACTACTAAAACCAAAAATAGAAATTGGAATTGTCGACAATAATTATACTAAGAATCCATATGGTACTAATTCAATGAGAAACACATTTTGGTTCACTCCTAACAACCACCAAGAACTAATCTTCATGAAGCCTAGAAATTAATCATCCAAACCAATGGATAATTTCAAATGAAATCTCTAAAATAATAATAAACTAAATTGGAAACACACCTTAAGGAAAAGGATGAATGAAAACATCATCTCAAATTCCTAGGACATTCTCTATGAGTGACACATGAAATATCAAATTATTGTGGAAGTAAAACCATTATCTAGTTAAATCAACTCCCTAAAGCATTGTTTAATGAACGAATAATTATATAGAAACAAAGAAGTGGATAAAATGGAAACAATGGAGAGTAAATCTATGTTTTTTCAGATAATGAAATCTATAAAAAATCATTTTATAATTTTTTCCAAAATTAGGCTATAGGTGGTATATGATATGATCATGTGGTTAATTGTGTGATACACCCTTTATCCTAAAATATCTATGTTGTAGCAAGGAGTTATAGTGTGATTCTACCTAGATAAAAACACCATCTATGGTCCAATACTTGATGGTGTGTCCTCCTCTACTTTTTATGTGTCACAACCCTTGAAGTATCCTTTCATAGTGTAATATAGAGATATTTTCATGATTTTTTATCTAGGAATAAGAATTTCTACTAGTCCCCCAATAATTTCTCTAACACCCACATGACCTCTCAAATCATCATTCAGCACACGTTCATTGATTATAGAAATAACCTTGTTTTTTTTCTACCTCATATTTTCATCATTAAATTCAATTCATTGAATTAATAGTGATTAATATCCAAATATACAAACATCCTTTGAAATTTAAATCATATAATAATACGCATAAATATATGTTTAATGGTGAAGAATTTGATTTGAATGTAGACAAAAATTTATTTATACTGGTGTAAATTGTAAACATATTAATGATTTAGGTATGAATTCTAGTAATTTAAAATTTCAGATGTATGTAGGGAAGAATAAAAATCAATATAATAGGGAAACAAAGAATTATTATATTCATATTGAGGGGATGCAAATTTTCCCTCGTTATTATCTAAATCTATTTTTATAATGGATGTCCCTTATAAATCTAATTATATAGATAATATGTCACATAAATTCCTAAACAATGATGGTAGATAATATGTAAATACATCATGAGTAAGATTTATAGATTATTTTCACAACCAATAGAAGAATTTTAAATCCATGAAGAGTGTAGTAAAATTTTTATGCTTAGTTGTGAAACAAAATTTTCCATGATAGTAGATTTAGGAAGAAATAAAAGTATATTAATGAATAAATGAAAAAAATAGATTCCATTGCATTAATAAACAATAAAATTATGGAATAAATGGTGAATTTTAATAAAATTTACTTGATATGAATTTAGAAATAGGTGAAAGTGAAAATCCCCGATGAATTAATGTTATAATGAAGGGAATCCTATAATGATAATGTGATGATTTTACATAATGAAAATAATTCTCACTTTTTTAAATTATAATGATTAATGATGAATATCAATTTTGGGGATTTAGAACCATTAGAAATATATTAATGATGGGATGAAGTGGTTAAACATTGAAGATTCACACATTGAAAATTTGGTCCTCACATATATGAAAAAAAATTAGAAATCATCAATGATTTTTAATCTAAAAAAATAGTTTCCAAGAAAAAATATCAATGATATGTTTTGATCAAGGGATACTTATATGGAATAATTTGAGACCTAATTAATGCTTCTAAGTAGGAATATGAAATTTTCAATAAAATTATATTAGTAGATAAATTATATTCAAGAATGGTAATGATGAATATTCAAATTGAGGATATTGTATTTTATATAAACATAGTCACAAAGAGAGTCACTGTTGAAAAAAATGTTAAATATTCACCAAGATGAGCTTACATACTATTATGACAAGAAGGATAATTTAATAGAAGAGTTATAAATTTATCTCACATTATACTAGATTCATATATTTGGATAATTGTAATGAGTAATGAAAATTGATATTGAATCAAACAAAAAAAACTGTTTACCAACACTAACCTTTGTAAAAAACTATGAAGAAACCATGAATAGAAATATATATGGAATAGTTTTATCTCATTTTTATCAGGAATGATGTGAAAAAAATACAATCACATTCATTGATTAAGTGAAATTTCTCATCAATAAAAGAATATGGATGATCAATAAAAATTTCAACCACGATAAATAAATAAATTATCTCATTCATATCCACCTATGGAGGAACAAATGAGGCATGACATTGTGCTTTCATCCACACTACTAAAAATAATCTAAGTATGGCGGGTGGTTTTGTTATTATATGTGTATTGAAGGATTGAAATGAATTCATAAAAGGGTAATAATAGGTTAAATCATAAACTGATGAGTGTATTTCCTAAATAATAATGAAAAAATAATATGTAAGAAAATTAATTGAAGGTATCTTATTCAGAGAATTTTTTTCTTAAGTAATGATATCAAGAAATGGATTAGAAGAAAATAAGAAATCAATGTATGGTTAATAATTAAAAAATAATATCCATTACTAGAAGAAGTTGGATGTTTTCCTCTCCCGTTATAGTTATTTTTTTATGATTGGAGTGTTGAAGAACTAAGTGGAAGATACAATTTTTCAGTTGATTGTACACAGATAAAAGATGAACGCAAACTAAGAGGTACATTTCTTTGTGATGATGTATTTTCAATGTGGGTGAGTAATATGAAACATACATTATTTTAATTAAAAATAATTTTTAACAACATGAATCCTTGATAACATGTCATTTGGATGATATTTAAAGAAGAAACCTGATGAATCTATGTATACAATCTCAGTTGATGAAGCACAAATGGTACATTAATTTATTTAGAGTAAAGAAAATGTTTTGTTTACAAAAGTTTTATTATTTTCAATTCACTAATATAATTGGAGTATTGAATTCTATAAAATTGGGAAATTTGGAGTATATTGTATTTAAATTTAGAGTAGGATAGATGACTTATCTCTCTTAATAGTTGCGGGATTTTATAGATGTACATTAAAAAATCATAATGAAGGGATTATTGTAACTAGAATATTGTTTATTGAAATTCTAACAATAACTATTGAGAATTTTCTTGGATATATTTAATATATTTAATGAACCCATATTTATGAATTTTAATTTCTATGTTCAAGAGGAAATTTTGGAATATTGATTAATATGATGTTAGAGGCTGTGAAATGGAATGATTTTTCTGACAAATTTTTTATTTAATCTATTATACTTCATGTAAATCTATATAAAATATGTGTAATTTAAATCATTTATTATGGATTAATAAAAACATTGAAATAATTTGGGGATTTTTGTACTCATGATGAGATGGGTAGAGATAATATTGTTGTTATAAGAACAAGACATGTTTCACAGATCTAGGAAATACCTTGGGAATATGGTTGAGAAATATTATTGAGTTAGAAAAGTAATTGATCATAATATGGTTAATTCATGTCACTCTATGCTTCATTAATACACATGTAGGATATATATTTCATGTTCTTTATGATACATAAATTTAGAGTTATTTTGGTTCAAAACCCCAATGTTGACAATGCAGTTGTAGTTGTTGTATTAAATAAGTTTAAACATTAGGTACAATGGAAAAGTTAGAGTTGATTAAATGGAATTGAAGTAAACTCATAAAAAATAGGAGTACCTTGGTGGATAAATACTATACTTAATTATATAAATTTCATTTTACACATCATAGTAATCTTGGTTTTTGGGATCACCTAATTACTGTTGAAAAAGATGATTCCCAAAATGGCCCTTTTAGATGAAATTTTGGATCTCACATGGAAGTGAAATGTTTGTATATAAGTTTTATAAATTTTGTTGTGGAATTATATATACAGGTAATCTAATTTTTTTTTCTAATGCATCTCCACACTATTAAAGAAGATATTTTATTTATTATGATTTCCTACAATTAAAGTGATAATTAAGAGGAAAGTATGGTGTATACTATTTTAAAAGGTATTTTTCTCCTTGATAATAGTTTTTTCTATGGAAATTAGATTAACATTTCATGGTTGGTCTATTGTGTTGACTAATTATTTTTTGAGTAGATTCCATGAACTTATATTTGAATCAAAAGTGATTAAATTTAGTTTTTCTGACTTAAATATTTATTAATTATTTTCTCATTTTGATATGAATATCAATAGTCTAAATGATGATCAGTGGTGGAGGTCTACACAATTGTTATACAAGGGATGGAATTGTAAATAAATGGTCTTTGTCTTTGAATCCTCAAAGAGAATAGTGTTTTTTAGGGTTTTATAGGTTTTTAGGGGGATTCATGGCTTATAGATGGTTAGGGGAAACCATGAGATTCTCCCAAGGAAATAGTGTAACATGTAGAAGATACATAAAGGGTGGTGAACAAATAGAAAATAGTTACGACTAACTATGTTATTTTTTATAGGAAAAATATGAGACTTTGGAAAGAGGTAGAAATCCCGGTTCGATCATAGTTTACAAAACCATGTTGAAATGGTAAAAGTGACTAGATGATTAATTAAGACTTGCATGGTTAGTGCATGGATTCGTAAAACATATGACCAAACTGTGAAAGGAGTTTTAATTAATCTAAATTATGGATTTTAAACTCTATACCTCGATGAATATCTATGTTCTTCCTCATACAGTTGGGACTGTCAAACCTATAAAATCTAGTAATGGTAATATTTTATCAATTCATGCCCCAAATTTTGTGAACATAGAGACCATGGGTAATGGGAATCCATGGTATGTGGACATTGTTCTTTATTTATATTTATCTACCAGATTTTTCCACCTTCTCTAGGGATTAGTCATAAATAATGGGTAATATTGGAAAATATATAGATTACCATGAGATATAATAGGTTATTCGGGTATAGTTGTAGAATCAGAGACCAAATCTACTGAAAATCACATCCTCTCGCTTGAATGGATCCATATCTACTATTAGTGATGGATCTCATTTTGGTGTCCTATAAAATTAATGTGTTTTAAATTTTCTTTCTTTGAATTAAATTTCTAGCTACTATTATTTTGGATTGGTCCATGATATATAAACTTTTGGTGTGTGGGAATGGTCTAGTTTCCATATTTCTATAGATCATTGAAATTATCATCATTGCACTATGGTTTGGATGTCCATTCTATCTTGGGGTTTTGTATGGAGTTGTTTTGAAGGATTAAATTGTGTTTATATTCATTGTGTGGAGACCCATTCATGATAATGTATATATCAAATGTGTGGTATCCAATCAGACTTTGGCATGGTTTGGAAATGGTGTTCATTTCTATGTTTCACCCGATATATTGTTATATTATCCCCAAATAAAATTTTTAGATATTTCAAAATTCTATATTTTTACCTTTAATTTTTTATTTCATTTTTTATGGAATATTTATTTTGATTTGTAAGATTTTTGATATTTTATTCCTTACATGGGATATTAACATAGACAATGGGACGTCAATTTTAGTGATCAATTTTTCCTTTGACCTAAAAATACATAGTCGGACCCTGGGAGGGGGGCATGGATTATATTCATCATTCATTACTATCATCGATACAATAATGATAAATCTTGTGATTCTCAGGTATTTAGAAAATGGGGTGACCAATGTATACAATTCAAAGAGGTTTTGTATACTGGTATGATATGAAGATGGGGAAAATATATAAATATGTGTTGAGTTTGATTGAGTTTAGCATTACAGTTATGTGTACCATAATAATAGATAAAGAATAGATGAGAAACACATGTGACATTCCCTTAAAGGGGGGTTTGGAGTTATTAAATAAATTTGAAAAGGTGTATTTCTCTTTTATTTTGGATAAATATGGTTTGCATGATCTAATTAATCAGATGAATATATATGGTATTATTTTAGTGTGGCACAAAAACTCATAAAATCAATGTCCGTGTCATATTTGTTAGTGAAATATATCTCTATATTCGACTAGATATATGTATTTATGTTCACCTAATCCTTAATTATTGAATACACCCATATGTACATGATCACTTATGTAAGGTTTGCATTAGTAGATTCTTAATTGGTTCATACTCAATCAATGTATAGACATATTAGTGCACATGGGGAATTATTGATCAAATATCCAAAAATGATATGCACCTAGTGGAAGGTTTCATATGAGATTGGGGTTAGGAAACTGATTTAGAATTGTGATGGAATCTGGATTGCTATCATGCCAACTTTTTTTTCAGTTTTACTACATCCACTAGTTGACCTACGACATTGGAGGTTAGTTTGATATATTATGATATGACCTAGAATAATATATATTATAACATATTATTAATTTAATCTAATATTATGAGGATTATGTATATTGTTTTTATATTTTGAGGTGTTTATATTATTATATAGGGTATAGTATTCCCATAACTCCTTTAGATCCATGAAAATTGTCAAGAACCCCTTGCATATGAGTGGGAACACATATGGTCATGTGGAACTTCATCTCAGGTCTGGTGATTCAATTTTGGTTTTACAAAATCTTATCTGAGTCTTACATCCCCTTTTCCTCCTTTTTTGTTATTATATGATATGGTAGAAATAATAAAGTCTATGTAGAACTCATGTGGTGTAGTTTCTATGTACCTACCCATCAAATGTGTAAATAATCTTCAAGTTATTGTTTATGAGAATATTGTTATATTTTATGGGATTTGTGTGTATTCTTACAACATGAATAGGCATGTTGGATCATATATCATGTATATATCCATTTTTTATATAGTTTTTATTTAACTAAATATCTCAATTTGTTCTTTATTTATGTCGATATGTTTATATGTTATACTTTTTTAATATCTCTATGTTGACTATATTTATTTGATATTTTTTATTTTTTAAATTTTTTTATATGTATATATTTGATTGTGTCTACTATGCAGCTATGGAGGATGTTGCATGATCCTTGTGTCTAACTAGGAGTGTTATACCTTATGTGTGCATGTCTCCTAATATATATTTTCCCATAGAAATCCAATAAATGTACCTTAAAACTATATAAGTAATACCCATAAGAAAGTTATCATAGACATTCTAAGTGGTTTTTTTGGATTATAAAACAATAGTTATTATGAGTTACTTGATAGGAATTCCAAGGGAAGGAAAACAAAATGATCCCACTAGGGAGGAATCACCAGTTCCACCATAATCTACACAATGGGATTCTCCTAACAATGCTACTGAGGATGAAATATTGGATTAGGTAATAAAACCACCATATCATAGGGGCATTCAAATTTTTCATCATTAGGTTGAGGGGTCACAGAGGAAGATTGTTAATTATTCCAATGATTTCTTACTCTATCATGCACGAAACCACATATGAAATTTCACTATTGACGTATGGTGGGTGAAGTCGAGTATAACAACCTCTCCCAATATTACACATTAATACATGATTTATTACATAAAATTAAACATAATACAACCCAAAAGTTCATGAATTATAGTTCCATTTGGAATTAGTTATATAGCATAACATCTTTAACATGGGATACACCACAATTATTGAAAACATCCTTAACATGCTTCTAATATTCCTTGGATTTTAAAATGGAATGAGATAACCTTGGGAAAAATTAAAAAAGGGGTGATCTATAAATAATATTATGGAAATAAATAAAGAATAATTTGATACATATAAAATAATAGACATATTATTGGTGCACAAAATAGTAGGAATCATAACCATGAACAGAGAGACAAGATATAAAATGGTAATCATAATAAGGGAAATGTGGAAACAACTTAAAATAATTAATCATAAAAATATGTTAAGACTAAATATTCCTATAAATAATGGTAGATAATTATTTTAAAGGAATCAGGTTCACTCCCTATCCCTACATTACGTATCATGATAATTAACATTACTTGATACATTGGAGTGATATCTAGTCGCACACATCATAATCATTTCATTATCATGCATAAGTGTGCCAAATAAATAATATAACATGGATTCATTTATCACCATATATTATTCCATGATCACAGAGTGTGGAGTACATACATTTATGTCCCAATTGAAAAATTATATGTGCATAAAGCTGAACATCCTTAATAAAAAATTGGTAAGGTATTCAGTACACAATTCGTTTGGCAGGGAATATAATGGTGATATTTCATTAGCATAATGGAGTCACATAGAGATTCATAAAAATGGGATAATGAGAGATAAATGTGTCTCTTATAACATAGAAATAAAATGTAAATTAATTGTGACATGGATAAACATATCCCAACAGTGAAAATTGTAAATTGAAGGCATAAGGTAATGATAAAAAATGAATTAAGAAAAAATAATATCTATTTTTAGCATGGTAATGGGGCTATATAAAGGACCTTGGGATGATTAATGATAGTTAAAGGGGGAATCTCATAATTTATACCAAAATTTTCTAGTGAGGGGAATATCAAATAATATATTCCAAGGTGACCAAATGAAATTTAGAAAGACAGCATAAAAATGGGTGCATTGATAAAAATAGGGGAGATAAATCCCTTAAAAAATTAGGAATAGTAATGGATTAGATAAAGTTAAAAATGATAGAGTATAAATAATGACTAATTAAAATAAAATCAATTTTATATTATGGTAATGTTCAAAAATAAATGACATTATAATGAATTTCCATTAAGAATACAAATTCAATAGAATGTGATTGAATTTAAGGAGGAGACCAAGGTGAGGACCCCTTAGTTGAGTGTGTTTCTAAAAATGCTTGGTAGGGGCTTCTTGAGAGATTGGGGAAAATATAGGAGAACATTGAGATTTTAGGGAATATTATAGAGGTGTTCAAAAAAGTTTTATTGAAGATAAATAGGAGATTTGTAGGTTTATATTGGAAAAGAGTGATATTGCTTTATTGTTTCGGTGTTGGACTCTATATAATAATATAACCAAAAACACAAAACATATCATGGTTTTTCCATATAATCTACAACATGAGAGTTATTACATTATTTTACAAGGTAAATTTCCTAAAATAATAAAATTATTTAGTTTATAATGTGGAGTTGAGTCAAACTCATAAAGAAATGATTTTAGAACCTTAAAATATATTACCTTTGTTGGAGAATTCACAATGGATTTATAAAATAAAGCCAATAAACATAAAGTCTCATTATTTTCTTGTAGAGACATATATTTTGACATTTATATATATTATAGTACTTATCACATAACTTTTGGGTCATTAGGATTTTCTAATACACAATGGATATTAATATGGTATTTAATTTTTACACAGAAATTCGACTATCCCAAAAAACTATAAAAAAATTCATGTTGGATAATTTTAAAGTTATGATTAAAAAAATAATATTTATTTTATCTAAATTGTTTTATAAATATGGTAATTTTCACTTTTAAGATTATTACCATTATTTATTGAAAATGACGACTTTTTTTAAAATTATAGTTTTTGAACCCTTATAAAAATTTCAATTGATGTCATAAATATTATTTGATTATTCATATATAATAATAATTATATTATTATAATATTTTGTTAAAAGATTATTTATTTCATAAATCCATTAATTCGTCAAATTAAATCACAACATTGACTACAAATATTAGCAAAAAAAATTATTTGTGATTTATTGAATCAAAATATAAATCCATTATAAATAAAAAATAATAGGATGAAAATATATTCATTATTATATAAAATAAAATGTACTTAATCATATACCTAGTGTCTTGATACATATCCCTTTAAAACACTGTCAAATTCACTAAGGGTATGGTGTGTGATGGTGGGACTATCATAGGGGCAGATAGGCGAACATGGTTTGGTCAATGATATCAATGAGCTTGAACATCTATTGTAAAAAGATTCTATCAAATGTAATATGTCGGATCTATTCTTGGGATTGGTCAATGGAAATTCCTTATAATTTTATCACCCTCAGAAGCTCCAATAAATTCGATTCGTAGGACTTGAACCTACTTAATGATGTCATCACTTCCTTTGTATGTGTCAATTGAATCTTTAAGCCCCTGTATTTCTACTAACCATGTGATAAATATTAAATGGATATATTATAAACATTAAATATAATAAATTGTATTTTCAATCCAATTGGATATAATGAAGGGAGAAGTTCTTATATTTTTTATAACCGTATTTCTTAATAATACATTTAATTAAATTAAAAGTGGAATTTTATTTATAAAAATTTTGGTTGTTACAATCTCCCCCTTAATAAATTTCTTCATGGAAATTTTTATTTCCCACACTAAAAAAGATATGGGTAACTCTACTTCATCACGTTCTATAGTTGACATGTTGCTTCATCAAACTTTTTGTTCCTTTATAACATTTTGATAAGATGCATTGCCTTATTTCATAGAACATTTTCTTTGAGATCTAAGATCATTACCGGGTTCTCCTCCTAAGAAAGGACATTCTCAAACGGAACTAACTTTGGATGTGTTCATGTGAGGGTTCTGGTATATACTTTCTCAAGTGAGATACATTGAATACATTAGGAAATTGAGATAGGTTTGGTGGTTAAGCTAGTCGATAGGCTCGACTCTAATGTGATCAAGGATCTCAAAGGGGTCGATGTATCATAGACTAAGAATTCCGTTATTCCTAAATATCATCACATTATTCAATGGATATATTATGATGAATACAATGTCTCCATAATCATACTCTAGGTATCTTCAATGATTTTCAGTATAACACTTATGTTGACTCTGACAAGCTTTGATTTGTAGCTGAATGGTATAAACCTTATACTTAATTTCCTTGAGCATGTTAAGAAATAATTTTTTCCCCCAACATCATCCCATAATGATGGTATTATTAACCGCTTATTATAAATGGATTCAAAAGGATATATTTGTTTGCTTAGTTGGAACGATTTTTATAAGAGAACTTGAACAAAGAATGATTTTGATACCATCCTCATTTGAAGTTCAAATTACATGATCGCAATATGTCTTCCAATGTATGAATAGAAAACTCAGATTCTCTATATGATTGTGGATGATCGGATGTATTGAAGTTCAACATAGTGTTTAGAGCATGTTGGATAAATTTCTAAATTGTATAGTTGAATCTTGGATCTTAAACTGATACGATCAATAGTGGTACTCTATACAATCTCACCCCTTCCTTAATGTAAATATATACATGTTCATATACTATTAAATCCTCTAGAATTTTGATAAAGTGATTTGTATTTGTATGAAGATCCATAAAAACCCATTTATATTTTTTCCCCATGTATGCCTTCAGATGTTTGGTGATAATGTCAATGGTGAGGTTTTCCCATTTCCTTGTAGGTATGGGTAATGGTTGCATCATCCCCATATACTTATATCTTTAATCCTTAACTTAAAAGAATACAAGGAAATTTTATGAAAATTCAGTGATCAACCTATAAATATTTTCCATCCAATAGTTCTCAAATAAATATTTATACATCATTGTTCTTCCTGGTGAATAGAGAAAGTAAAACTATACACGTCAACCATCATTTTCTTGTTTAACATAGGATTTGATGGAACACAATTTCTTGACCCAAATCTCACAAGACCTTACTCATTAATAAGGAACTCTGAGGATTTCCCTTCCATTATATTTTCAACTTTCATATGAATTCCAACATCATTTCATTGAGCATCATTTATCCCTTCCGAAAGAGATGGTTGAACAATAATTTTCGAAAGGATTGATGATGTTCCTTTCTTTATGATTACCATGTCCATCTTTTGCATGTATAAGAATATTGGATCCCTATCAATTCTCATAATTGAATAATATATAGGATCATTTCTATTTAGAAAATCCACCACTTTATTCACATTACAAGGATGGTAGTGGATTGAGAAGTCATAGTCCATGATAAGATCTTACCCGCTTCATCGGTTCATGTTCATTTATTTCTATCTATATATATATAAATTATCCTTTTGTGATCTAAATATATTTCACACATCTCCCCATAGAGATAATTCTACAGGATTTTTAATTTTAAGATCACTGAAGCCAACTATAGATCATCTATTGGGTAGTTCTACTTTTTGAACCTTCTATAACTTTGAATCATAGGCTATAACATTTTCATTCTTCATTAATACACACCCCAATACCTTCTTATAAGAATCACTGAATAATATGATAATTTATCCAATTGTGGTTAGTGTGAGTAGTGATGTTTGGATAAGACTCCTTTTGCACTCTATGAGGCCTTCTTCACATTCATCATTCCCAAAAAAACATGACTCCTCTATGAGTTGTCTTGGTAAGAGTGTTTTACAGTTACAATAAATTTCACAAAAATTTGGGATATTTCCTTGAAATTCCAAGGAAATTATGGATATATTTCAAAGATTTTTTCCTTTCCCATCATTCAATTGATTCTGTCATTGAAGGGCCCAAAACTATCACATTGGATGTTATGATATGCCCCAAGATAGAGACTTCCTTCAACTAGAACTCATATTTTTTGTCCTTTTCATAAATATTATCCATTAATTAGGTCTTTATCACATTTCTCAGATACACCTTATGCTCTACATTCATTTTTGGATTATATTATAATATAAAATTTAAATAGTACCAATTTTTTTTGAGGTAATCTCTAAAGACTATATTTGTCAAGCCCATGAATATTTCTGGAGCATTTGTGAGTTCTAATGGCATAACTATGCACCCATAGTGCACGTACCATGTACAAAAAGTGATATTGGGGACATGTTCTTTCTTTAAAGTTACTTGATAATATCCCGATCAAAGATCTACCTTGGAGAAGTATTGTTCTCCAAATATTTGATCAAACAATTCCTTAATCTATGGTAGTACATTCTTGTTCCTTTCAATGATATTATTGATTTCATGATAATCAATGAAAAGTCACATTGGCCTATAATTATTCTTAATGGAAAAGACAATTGTACCCCATGGTGAATCACACTGGTCTATGAATCCTTTTTCCAGATTCTCTTGTATTTCTTTCTTCTAATCATAATGTTTCACGACCACTCTTCTATGTGGAGTATTTGATAATAGAAACACCCCTAGTATAATAGGGATAGAAAATTCTACCTTGGGACTAGGGGGAAGACCACAAAATTCTTCGGGATACATATCAATGTGTTCCCTCATAATTGGCACGTATTCAAGGATGGTTATTTCTTTATACTTAATCATTTAAGCTAGATATTCTTTCTAATAGGATAATAATATTAATGATTGATGTGATTCTTCTAAATATGATTCAGAATCCTCCTTACACTTCTACATAACCATGGGTCGATTCAATATATAGAGAGGGATTTCATTCTCATGGAAATTTAGGTTTTCACTATATAAGGAAATATTCATCATTCATAGAATTGCCTAAAATTTCACAAAAAGGGGTATGTAAATATTTTCTTTTATTTTCAACCCACAAACATTTATGGGGAAGAGGTACATACTTGGGATTCCATAATTACCTCATTTTCCATTTCCCCCAACATTTATACTTCTAGGCTTTGCGGTGGTGTTTGAATAATTATACTAAACATTCCTGATTTGAGGGAATTCATAAAACAAGAATAAAAAAGTATGATCACTATTCATGAATGAATAATTATCATACCTTTCAACCAATTTGTTTTTGGGATACACCTCAGTGGTTGTTATGGAAAAATATCTCACTAGTTTCCTTGGAGGTTTTTGGTTGTATCTAAAACCCCTTGGTGGAGGGAATTGGATTGAAAAGTTAAATGTTTCATTGAATTTGAATAAATTGATAATGTATTGAGGGTTTATTGGAGTATTGATTTCCTCTATATCATTAATGGGTTTCTCTTATCAGAAGACATTTTCTTGGTGTCCTTCCTTCCCGCACCAAAATCATTTCATTCTCACACTTAGTTAATTTTTAGGGTTCTTATTTCTATATCATTGACAAGTGGGATGGTGAAATTTCATGGCACTATTAGATTTTTTTATCGTACCACTATAAAAAAACTCCACATTATCCTTATAATACCCATAATACCTTTGGGATTCTGTGATCTCCATATATAATATGAGGGAACATCTGAAAATACTCACATAACCATCAATGTAACAAATTTCAAGGCCATTTATTAGGCTAGGCTTTTTCCCACCAAAGAATAGGTAAATGTTTCATTCGGGGGTAATAACAAATCTAGAGGAATATTTTACATGTCTTTTAAATTTTTCCTCAAACTTCCATGTACATTTTTCTTCCTTTTTCTTTAGGGTAAGGAAATCATTTTCTATTTTTAGTCAGAGAGTGGGAGGAAAAAGTTTATATAAAAATATTTTCTAGATTTTCGTCCACTCAATCAGTTCAATCTATTCCTCAAGCATTATATTTTTTATTAATGTCCACCACTGATCAGATTATCCATCCATGTGAAAAATATCTATAAGAACCATCTCTTGTTCATAAAAATTATGGGAGGAGAAGATATTCTCAATGGAGTTGATCCATTTTCCCTTTATTAAGGTCTCATAATTCATTAAATGTAGGAGGCCTTTGTCAACTGAACATATAGATTAAGGATTAATCTCTATTGGGTGTGGAACTCCTCTTGATCCATGTTTTAATTCAAAACCAGATTCAACTAAGATATTATCATCCTAATGTTCATGATTCCCACTCCAATAATGTTTGTCATCCCATTGGAGATATCGTCACATATCTCATCTCATTGACTGTTAACTCAATTCATCTTATTTTCAAACATTTTATAGAAGAAAAGTAAAATTATGGATGATTATTTAAAACTATTAGTCACATAAATAGGATTCTAATGACAAATAATGAATAACATATATATTTAATTTATTTACATAACTTATAAATTAATAGGCTTCAATCTATGATATCCATGATCTAATTACTTATATATATATTCATATGGAATTTGGATTATACTTTAATAATGGTTAATAATGTGATTATTAATTAACCATGTTAAATTAAATAAGAGTTTCAACCTAGGTGCACAGTAAGTCATATGGTCATGTACTAGGTTACCCCATGTCTGGTTGTGGACACCTTATCAGATTTGTTACCCCTAGATACATCTGTTCTAGAACCATGTACTCTTTTTTAATCTAAATATGGATGTATTATATTGATAAATTAGTTAGTATATACATTTAAAAATATATAGATATTTTATCACTTTTTGTATTATCCATAATTCATTCACTATATTTTTCTAATACTGATCCCAAAAAACTAAACCATTTCTCTGATACAAATTGTAAATACCTTACTCTTTATTACACATGAATACTTTATTTAATAAAAAATTTTAAAATTAATACAACCCAATAGTTTGAGAAGTCTTGTGTATTTTTGTAATTAGGTACATATCATAACATCTAGAATATAGGATTCAACAATATTATTGAAACTTTTCAAAATATTATTTTAAAATTCCATACCTTTTAAAACTACAAGGGTTATCCTGGGGAAAACATAAAAAAGGGGTGAGCTATCAATCCTTGAAAGATAAAAAATATAAAATAAGGTGATACATGTTATATAATATAAATATCAACGGGATATTAAAATATTAGTAACAATTAACATGAATAATGAGGCGTCATATAGCATGATAATAATCACATCAGAAATTTGGAAACAATGTAAAAAAATAAATTGTAAATACAGTTCATTGTTAAACCAGCTTATAAATCATGATGGGAATAAATACCATAAAATAATTAGATTCAATTCATGTTCCAATTTGATATATCATTATAAAAAAAATTTCCAAATGCATTAGAGTGTTATCTAGGCACACACATCATAATCATTCCATTATCATTCTTAAGTGTTCCCTATATATCATAAAACATGGAATCGTTAATCATAATAATATATTACATTATAAAAGATTGTGGAATACTTACATTTGAGTAACCAGTAAAAAATTAGTTTCATAAAGGTGAAAACACTTTATATGAAATGGGTACAGAATTAACTACACAATTAGTTTGTCATGAAAACTGAAGGTGATAATTCGGATGTGCAACAACATCACATAGAGATTCATATAAATGTGTTAATGAGAGATAAATGGGTATGTAATCACATATAAATAAAACTTTTAGCAATAAGGAAAGTTATAAACATATCCTAACATTATAAATTGGAAATAGAATGGATAAGATAATGAGGAAACATTAATAAGGAAATGAATCATAACTATTTTTCCATACAGTAACTGGTTATATAAAGGATCGCAAGAGGATTAATGAGATTTAATGGGATAATGAAATTATTTATATACCAATTTTAATGTATGGGGGATATGTAATAACATATCATGTCATGATCAAACAAAAATTCATAATCATAACATAAAAATTTGTGCATGGACAAAAATATAGGAGATAGATCCCTTACAAACATTTGGCTTAATAGTGGATTAGATAAAGGTAAAATTGAGAGAGTATAAATAATATCTCATTAAAATGACAAAAAATGTTCAATAAAGTAATTTTTATAAGTAAATTTCATTCCAAAAAATTGAAATTAAGAAGAAAAAGTCCCAATAAAGCCGCTTGAATTAAAAGGATGAGAGGAAGGCGAGGATCCCTTGAATGAGTGTGTGACTACAAATGAATTGGAGGGGATTTTTGAGAGAATTAGGCACCATTTTTGGACTATAGAGGGTGTATTTCAGAGTATGGACTTGCCCCAAGTATTTTTAGTTTCGTGAAATGTGATCTTGGTTTGGTTTGTATAGGAAAGAGGAGGATTTAATATTTATTTTGTTTTTGGACTCTACATAATAAAATAACCAAAGCCAAAAACCATCCCATGGATATTTTTCATGGTTTCTAACAATTGGGACTATTTTAAATTATTTTATATGTTCATGGTCCAATAAAAATAAAATAATTCCCTTTCTTATATGGAAGGGAGTTATATGCTTAATAAAATGATTTTAAAAACATAAAATATATTACATGATTTGTAGGATTCATAATGGCTTCATAAAATAAGTGAATTAAATTTAAAATCACACTATTTTAATGTATTAACATATACTTTATTTTGTATACCATTAATAGTATTTATTATATCATTTTTCGGTCGTTATGATGTCATAATACACAACGTATATTAATATGCTATATATTGTTTACCCAAACATTTATTGGCTCATATTTTTTTTGAAAAACACCCCATTAGATTATTTAAAAATTTTGATTCCAAATATAAAATTCATTTTATCTAAATATTTTTTGAAATATGTGAATTTTTAATTTTAAATTAATAACCATAATTTATTGAAATTTTGGTTTTTTTTGAGAATAACAGTTTTTGAACACATATAAAATCTTCATCTGGCTTCATAAACATTAAATTTTAATTAGTATTTAGTAAAAATTAATTAATAATACAATATTTTTAAAATATTTTTTATTTTTAAAACCCACTGATTCATTATAATAAAATCCATATTTTACATTGAATATTACTAAAAAATATTATTTGTGTTTTATTAAATAAAAATTAAAATCATTTATAAATAACAATAATTGGATGAAAATATATAAATTATTATATAAAAAACAATATTCAAATTATTATTTCAATAGTCCTGATACATATAACATTAACCCACCTAAAAACACTCTATGAGTAAGGCGTGTGATAGTGGTACTTTTATTGGGAGGTTCAACAAACATTGTTTGGGTGGTGATCTCAATGATATTGAACATCTCACATAAATAGTTTATTTAATTCTCAAGTTGTGTTATATCAGCTTGGGTTTGTCAAGTAAAAATTCAAGAAATGCTATCTCCCTCAGAATCTCTGATAAATGGAATTCATGGGGTATAGTCCTACTATTTGAGGTCATCACTTCTTTTTTTTGTCAATTGGATTGTCAAAAAACCTATATTTATACTAATCATGTGATAAGTGTTCAACATCTATATTATTAATGGTAAATATAATTTATAGTCTTTTAAGTCAAATTAGATATAATAAAGCAGATAAGTACATATGTTTTTGGTAACCATATTACTTAACATGATATTTAGTTTAATCAAATGGGAGATTTTATTTATAGTAGTTCAGGTCGTTACATCTAGGGATTTTATTTTATGGTTTCATTTCCAAATTGGGGGAGGTTAGGTCGGGTTTTTGGTGGGGGTCCTTAATAGAAGATGCAGGCACCATATGACCATGTGAATTAGGTTATTCATGCACCATAGTGGTATTTTCATTTTCTAGGTGCATGTTTGATATATGTGATAGGTGTGGTTATAAACCTATGTGGAGAGGGACCCTATTTTGTTAGAGGTATGATTTAGATAACCTATAAACTATCTATAAGGCCCCAGCCTTAAACCTTACTTAATCTTGAGTTATTACAAGATTACACATTGAGGATCTTTTCGGGTTTAGAGTTATAGAGAATTAGATCATAAAACTTGCATTACAATCCACATATAAACAATGTGGTTACATAAAGATAGTATTCTTCATTCCCATCAATTGAAACACATTTAAAATGAAACATGGATTATTTCTTGACACACCCTTGACTCTATCATCTTATCATGTACCTTTCCCTTGACCTGTGAAAAACATTTCAAAAACATGGGATGAGCATAAAAACTCAGTATGGGTTATAAAAACATGGAAATGAAACATGGGTACATACATACATAAGAGTGAAATCATACTTTACCCATAAAACATAATCACTTTAACATACCTCATCAAATCATGAATAAATCATAGAAATCATAAGACATAAAGGTAACTTGAGGCATTCATAACATTCTTACGTAGGGAGTAACCCTCTTGGTTACGTTTGGAATACCCATCACAATATATTCCCTAAAATCTCTTCGGAGAAACCTTAACGTTTCACTCCTTCGCGTTACCCAATGCATTGGAGAGCTATAACGGGCTCACCCGCCCTTAGTTTATCACGGAACCACCCGTCTTCAAAATAATGCCCAAGAACCATAACATAATCATATCACATAAAACATGCATAAAGGAAACATAAAATTTCCACATTTCAATCACGAGATATCAATACAAGACATTGATATAAAAACATTATGAAAACCATTTTCAATACTAAAATAAAAGAAAAGTAAAACATGGTATTTATTTTTCTTTTAAAAAGAAGGTATGGCTTGTAGAGGAAGCTGAAACTCAAATAACGGTCACGACGGCGGAGAAGTCGTTGTCGCCGCATACGTACGAAAAAAAACATTCCCTTTTGTCGTTTAGTAAACGCTTCATATAAAAAAGATTCTTTTGAATAAACGTAAAAGTCAAAGTGGTTTATACACCGTATAAAATAAAGTTGTGTATAAAATAAAATATGCCTCAACGAAAGGAGATTGAGACGAAGTCCCATACCTCGTATCCGACTTGACCCGACCGTTCTTTAATCTCCTGAATAATAAACATGAGTTAATATCTACTTTCTTATGAATCTTTTCAATTTCATTATTCCTTTTATACCATGTTATTAACATCATGTAATCATTTAAGTTAATAATGTTCATTTTGTCGGTATTTGGTTCTTAAGTCAAAAATAGACTTCTTACACTTACATGTTGTTAATTTGGTCAAAGGTTCATTATATACAGAATGGTATTCATGATGTTGATATCATATATGTCATATATATCGAGTACATACATGCATTTATAATATTATATCACATTTAGAGGTAAGAAATGAAATGCACCGTTCATGGAGACGGTAAGCCGTACGTACGCATGAACGCTACTTTCATTTCTATTTCATATTTTCTGGAATGGAATCATAATGATATAAGAGTATATTATAATTCCAGTATAATAAAATATATAATATCATTAACTTTATCCTTTACACATCCCACATATGGTATTAACAAATCAAATCACTTTTAGGGGGCGGTAGTCCGCACTTCCTAAATTGAAGATATCTTGTTTTACCCATAATGGAAACCATAAAGGTATGCCCAAAATAAAAAAAATAATCTTAAGGAAAACATAAACATATTATATATCATACATAAAAATAGTGACATCATAATGGCCACCTTTGAAGGTGTTAAATGAGTGTTGAACAATCATCGTTTCGGGAGGCTGAATTTCGCCATCCACGGAAACCATATGTTCTTTAACCATTTGATTTAGTTGTGTGAGAGTGTAGCTCAAATAAATCATATAAAAACATCCTAGTATATTTAAGATACTGGTGTTGTTACAAAAGAAGTAAATAAAAAGAGTTTAGGGGGTTGGAGAAGCAAAATAAAACAAATGAACATGAGAGAACGAATTACCTTAAAAAGTGTAACTCCTTTTGATTTGAGCCTAAAGGCTTCCTTTGAAAGGATTATGCCCAAAGGGAATCCTCTAGGATGAGGAGAGGGATGTGTAGAGAGCAAATGGGCAGGATTTGGCCGAGCCAAAGTTTTGAAGAGTGTGTAAAATGAGGTAGAGGTGGGGGCCTTTTATAAGAGGAGAGGAGGGGCACTTTTGGAAAGTAAAGAAATATTACTTTTTTGAAAATGTGTTTCGGTTTCAAAAGGTCCCACATTGATATAATTCGTGGATAAGGTTATAAGGGTTCGAAATCCACTCATCCAATTGGTTTTGGACATGTGTAGTTCATAGATTTTACATTATCTTTTTATTTTATTTAAATCGTCAAATAATGATGTCATCGCTGCATCATTATTATGTCATAAATAATTAAATTTATTTAATCTCTAAAAATTATAAAAAAACAACTATGATATAGGAAATATTTTTATCTTTCCAATTACTATTTATAATCAAATTTTGGTCTTTTATAACCCCACTTAAAAATTGTTTGCGTAAAACATATTATGTTTGTGTCATTTTCACTTTAACATTAAATAAAAAGTAAATTATGTCATTTCCCAACAAAAGTGGATCCATGGGGTCCCCAAGTTGACCCATGGCATTTCATGGTCGGCCATGACATAACCAATGAGGTTGGGACATGTGTCTAGGTCATTTCATTTTATTAAAGTATTATTTATACCTTAAACTACCCTAATTACCACTAATCGCGATTAAAAACTTAATAAGTTACTATTCACCAAAAAATTATTATAATCTCATTGAACCACATTTTACATACTAATGACAACCATGTATGTCGGATTTTCAAAATTCAAAACACAATGATGGCAAAATTTCATTTAAACGGAAAATCAGTCTTTATAAGTACCACTTAGTAGTTTCACTATTCATCTAAAATTGATGTTTTTCAGAAAATTACCAAAAATTCACCCTAAGCTATATTTGATATTACGAATTCAAAAATGAAGTCTATTTTACAAAATTCAAATCATATAAGTCACATTAATTAATTTAATAATTAATTCCCGCTGCCAGAGCAAATAGCGTGTTTTTACAAAACAATAAGTATCAAAAGATTGACACCAGTTTAAGTCTAATTTCAAAGTGAAATTTATTCCAATAACCACCATTGGATAAAATGGTAAAAATATATTCTAATTTTACTTCAAAACCAATTCAAAATATAATCTAATCATATAAATAAATTAGATTAAAAAGCAGTTTTGATGTAAAATGCAGTATTTTTCACTATTCATTAAAAAATGAACATTGTCAGAAAAATAACAAAAATTCACACAAGGTAAATTTTGATGTACCAATCATAAAGGATAAGTTTATTTTGACTAACATAGTTTATAAAATTGTCAAAATATAGATTCAAAAAGGGTTTCCCATCATAAGGCAGTAAAACAATCTTTTAAGTATATTAGTATATTACATGCTTAAGATTGTATTTATTTTCATTTTAAGACTCTATAACACTATCTTAATCATTAATAATCATAGATAAAAATATATATTATTCATTACTTACTTGGGATGTTACATCCTTCCCCCCTTTAGAAAATTGTGTCCCCGCAATTTATTTACTTATTGAATAAATGGGGGTACTTATCCCTCATTGCATTTTCAGATTCCCATGTTTCCTCTTCAATCATGTGGTTTTTCCACAAAACCTTTACCTGAAGAATCACCTTATTCCGTAACACTTGCTCCCTGTGGTCAAGAATCTGGACCGGTTGTTCCTCATAAGATAGGTTCTCTTCCAGCTGAACTACCTCTGGACTCAAAACATGAGATGGATCTGACATATACTTTCTCAACATCGAAACGTGAAAAACATTGTGTACCTGAGATAAACTCGGAGGTAAAGCCACTCGGTATGCAACTGATCCAACTCTTTCCATAATTTCGTATGGTACAATGAACCTTGGACTCAACTTTTCTTTCTTACCAAATCTCATCACACTTTTCCAAGGAGAAACCTTGAGAAAAACATGATCACCTACCTCGAAAGATATATCCTTTCTCTGGTTATCCGCATAACTCTTCTGCCTGCTCTGAGCTGTTCTCATGTGTTTCTGAATCAGCTGAACTTTTTCTGCCATCTCTTCTACCAATTCTGGTCCCATCAACTTCCTTTCACCCACTTCATCCCAGAAAGCTGGAGTTCGACACCGCTTCCCATATAATGCCTGAAATGGTGCCATCTGTATATTGGAATGAAAACTGTTATTATATGAAAACTCAACCAAAGAAAGATGTTGGTCCCAACTTCCCTGATAATCCATAGAACAAGCTCGTAGCATATCCTCCAATGTCTGAATTGTTCGTTCTGACTGCCCATCTGATTGAGGATGAAAAGTTGTACTAAAATTTAACTCAGTACCCAATGACATCTGAAGGCCTTTCCAAAAGTTAGAAGTAATCCTGGGATCACGATCCAATACAATGGAGAGAGGAACTCCATGTAACCTGACTATCTCTTTAAGATACAGACGGGAAAGTTGATCAAGAGAGAAAGTATCTCGTATAGCAAGGAAATGAGCAGATTTGGTCAAGCAATCAACAATAACCCAGATCGCATTATTACCTCGAGATGTCTTCGGTAATCCAACAACAAAGTCCATGGATATATTCTCCCATTTCCACTCTGGTACTGGTAAAGGCTGAATCATCCCTTTCGGTAACTTCCTCTCTGCTTTAACCTTCTGACAAGTCAAACACTTCACAGTAATATCAGCAATGTCTCTTTTCATTCCATCCCACCAGTAATACTCCCGCAGATCTCTATACATCTTAGTACTGCCCGGATGAACTGAAAACGGAGAACTATGAGCTTCACATAACAACTCTCTCTTCAACTGTGAATCACAAGGCACAAACAATCTCTTCCCAAATCTCAAAGTGCAATCATTATCAATGTTGAATTCAGGCAACTTACCTTTCTGAACCAGCTCTACCCTTTTCTGCAACTCATTGTCTTGCTTCTGTGCTTTCTTGATTCTATCCGATAGAGAAGATCTCACTGATTCCTGAAACAAAACAGAAGGACTTCCTGCACCAACAACTTCTATGCCAAAGTTCATCAAATCGTTAACCAAAGGATCATGTTCCAAATGCAACATTGTTAATGAAGCATTACTTTTTCGACTCAAAGCATCAACCACTTTATTTGCTTTTCCCGGATGGTAATGAATTGTACAATCATAATCTTTGATTAATTCCAACCATCTCCTTTGTCTCATGTTTAACTCTTTCTGAGTGAATATATACTTTAAACTTTTGTGATCGGTATATATTTCACACTTTACTCCATACAAATGATGCCTCCAAATTTTTAAAGCAAAAACAACAGCAGCTAGTTCCAAATCATGTGTAGGGTAATTTACCTCATTAGTTTTCAACTGTCGTGAAGCATAAGCAATTACCTGATCATTCTACATTAGGACGCAACCAAGTCCTTTCAATGAAGCATCACTGTATATAACAAACTCACCTTTCCTGGAAGGTAGTGCCAAAACTGGAGCATTCACCAATCTTCTTTTCAATTCCTAAAAACAATAGTCACATTCTTTTGTCCAGATAAACTTAACACCCTTCCGAGTTAGCTTAGTCATTGGACTAGATAACCGTGAAAAATTTCTAACAAACCTTCGGTAATAGCCCGCCAAACCATGGAAGCTACGAATCTCGGTTACATTTGTGGGTCTTGGCCATTCTTCCACAACTTTTGTTTTTGCAGGATCAACCGTTATTCCATCTTTAGAAACAATGTGACCAAGGAAAGAAATTTGTTGCAACCAAAACTCACTCTTACTGAATTTCCCATACAGTTTCTTTTCTTTTAAGGTTTGCAAGATAACCCTTAAATGTTTTTCATGCTCCACTTTACTTTTAGAAAACACAAAAATATCATCAATGAAAACCACCACAAACTTATCCAAGAACTCATGGAAAATTCTATTCATTAAGTCCATGAATACAGCAGGTGCATTGGTTAGCCCAAAAGGCATTACTACAAATTCATAATGGCCATATCTCGTACGGAACGCGGTCTTCGGAATATCTGCCTCCTTTACCTTCAGCTGATGGTACCCCGATCTCAAGTCAATCTTTGAAAAAAACTGAGCTCCCTGGAGCTGATCAAAAAAATCATCGATATGAGGCAAATGATATTTGTTCTTAATAGTGATATTATTCAAGGCTCTATAATCAATGCAAAGTCTCATAGAACCATCTTTCTTTTTAACAAATAAAACAGGAGCACCCCATGGTGATGTTTTAGGTCTAATGAAACCTTTCTCTAATAAATCTTGCAATTGCTCCTTCAAATCTAAAAGTTCAATTTGTGCCATTCGATAAGGGGGTTTTGAAATTGGCTTAGCATCAGGAACTAAGTCAACAGTAAACTCAACTTCCCAATCTGGTATTATTCCAGGAAACTCATCAGGAAAAACATCAGGATACTCATTTACAACCGGCACATCATTAATCTGAACAGTTCCTTTATTTTCAACGACATGTGCAAGGTAACATTCATCTCCATCTTTTACAAGTTTCTCGGCCTCTTGATATGTTATCAAAAGTAAGGGTTCATTCTTGTAAACAAACTGAAAGTATTTCTGAAAAGAAACTTCTTTAGCTCTACAGTCAATCTTAGCATGGTAAATAGAGAGCCAATCCATACCCAGGATAACATCAAACTCTACTAGAGGTAGAACAATAAGGTTTGCAAGTAGGTTCTTTCCACAGATAAGGATAGGAAGATTCTTATAAATTATTTTTGCCTCAACACTTCCCCCAGGTGTTTTTACCAAAAGTTCAGGAGTCATTTCTTGAGATGGTATTCCCATTTTACTAGAAAAGGTTTCAGAGATGAAAGAATGTGTAGACCCCGAATCAAACAACACACTGGCATAATCTGAAAAAACAAACAAAGTACCTGATACAACTTCATTTGATGGCCCGACATCTGCTGAGGTAGTTGCAAAGGATTTCACCACCCCTTTCTGCTTGTAGTCTAAATGCTTCCCATCACTCAAGCTCCTTGTCAGACACTTGTTTGCATAGTGACCCATCTCATTGCACTTATAACACTTCAATAACTGTAAATCAAATTTGTTCTTACCTTCACCTTGATCCTTTTCAGTGCAATCACGTGCCATATGTCCCATCTTACCACATCGGTAGCACTTTCCAAAATTCAGAAGACATTCCCCAGCATGCCTTTTTCCACATTTATCACAAACTGGAAACTTAGTTTTCTTACCATCAGACTTTTTTTGAAGAATTCTTACCTTTCTCCTGCCACCTCGGTCTCTTCTTCTGCTGGTTGTTATAGAAAACTTGGTCATCGGAAAACTCCATTTCCACCTTCTCAGAACATTGAACAAGCTTTTCATAACTTTTAAACTCACGAGAAGCTAATGCCCTTCGATATTTTGGCTTTAATCCTGAGTAAAAACGATTGATTTTACTATGAAGGTCCCGGATAAAATTTGGAGCATACCTTGCCAATCGAGTGAACCTTTCTTCATAGGCAGCCACTGAGTCTTCCTCTTGCCTTAATTCCAAGAATTTCTTTTCCATCCTAAGTCGAACAACCTTAGGAAAATACTTCTCAAGAAATATACCTTTGAATTCATCCCAGTCAAGAGCATCAACCTCATCGGCGTCCCTGATATTTTTAACCATAGACCACCACTGATCTGCTTCACCCTCCAAACGGTAATTATAAAGACTAACCTTTTGATTGTCTGAACACCCCATGACATCAAAAATCTTCTCCAGTTCGTTAATCCACCCTTCAGCTAGCACAGGGTCAGATGATCCTCTAAATGATGGGGGATGCTGCCTCATGAAATGTTCCACCACTGACATGTTCCTCTGCGGTTGATCTGCCTGATCTCGTGCATGGATACCACCACCATTTATCGCTTGAGTCAACTGCGCCATTACTGCACCAAACTGTTCAGTTCCAATTCCGACCATTTCTGGATGCTGATTCAGAAGGTTATTTCCTTCTGTATTCCTTCCTAGCACTGCTTCCCTGTTTCCTCTGCAGAAAACCATTCTGAACAAACATGTCTTAGATGAAGCAACATGGTAATCTTTAAATGCTATATCATTTCAAAAAAAATATTTTTGGATAATCATTTAATAGAATTATAACTCCTAATGTTATCTAAACCGACCTCTGATACCAACTATAAGGCCTCAGCCTTAAACCTTACTAAATCTTGAGTTATTACAAGATTACACATTGAGGATCTTTTCGGGTTTAGAGTTTTAGAGAATTAGATCATAAAACTTGCATTACATTCCATATATAAACAAAGTGGTTACATAAAGATAGTATTCTTCATTCCCATCAATGGAAACACATTTAAAATAAAACATGGATTATTTCGTGAGACATCCTTGACTCTATCATCTTATCATGTACCTTTCCCTTGACCTGTGAAAAACATTTCAAAAACATGGGATGAGCATAAAAACTCAGTATGGGTTATAAAAACATGGAAAGGAAACATGGGTACATACATACATAAGAGTGAAATCATACTTTACCCATAAAACATAATCACATTAACATACCTCATCAAATCATGAGTAAATCATAGAAATCATAAGACATAAAGGTAACTTGAGGCATTCATAACATTCTTACGTAGGGAGTAACCCTCTTGGTTACGTTTGGAATACCCATCACAGTATATTCCCTAAAATATCTTCGGAGAAACCTTAACGTTTCACTCCTTCGCATTACCCAATGCATTGGAGAGCTGTAACGGGCTCACCCGCCCTTAGTTTATCACAGAACCACCCGTCTTCATAATAATTTCCAAGAACCATAACATAATCATATCACATAAAACATGCATAAAGGAAACATAAAATTTCCACATTTCAATCACGAGATATCAATACAAGACATTGATATAAAAACATTATGAAAACCATTTTCAATACTAAAATAAAAGAAAATTAAAACATGGTATTTATTTTTCTTTTAAAAAGAAGGTATGGCTTGTAGAGGAAGCCGAAACTCAAATAACGGTCACGAAGACGGAGAAGTCGTTGTCGCCGCATACGTACGACAAAAACCTTCCCTTTTGTCGTTTAGTAAACGCTTCGTATAAAAAAGATTCCTTTTGAATAAACGTAAAAGTCAAAGTGGTTTATACACCGTATAAAAGAAAGTTGTGTATAAAATAAAATATGCCTCAACGAAAGGAGATTGAGACGATGACCCATACCTCGTATCCGACTTGACCCGACCGTTCTTTAATCTCCTCAATAATAAATGTGAGTTAATCTCTACTTGCTTATGATTCTTTTCAAGTTCATTATTCCTTTTATACCATGTTATGAACATCATGTAATCAGTTAAGTTAATAATGTTCATTTTGTCGGTATTTGGTTCTTAAGTCAAAAATAGACTTCTTACACTTACATGTTGTTAATTTGGTCAAAGGTTCATTATATCCAGAATGGTATTCATGATGTAGATATCATATATGTCATATATATCCAGTACATACATGCATTTATAATATTTTATCACATTTAGAGGTAAGAAATGAAATGCACCGTTCATGGAGACGGTAAGCCGTACGTACGCATGAACGCTACATCCATTTCTATTTCATATTTTCTGGAATGGAATCATAATGATATAAGAGTATATTATAATTCCAGTATAATAACATATATAATATCATTAACTTTATCCTTTACACATCCCACATATGGTATTAACGAATCAAATCACTTTTAGGGGGCGGTAGTCCGCACTTCCTAAAATGAAGATATAGTGTTTTACCCATAATGGAAACCATAAAGGTATGCCCAAAATAAAAAAAACAGAAGATTAAGGAAAACATAAACATATTATATATCATATATAAAAATAGTGACATCATAATGGCCACCTTTGAAGGTGTTAAATGAGTGTTGAACAATCATCATTTCGGGAGGCAGAATTTCGCCATCCACGGAAACCATATGTTCTTTAACCATTTGATGTAGTTGTGTGAGAGTGTAGCTCAAATAAATCATATAACAACATCCTAGTATATTTAAGATACTTTTGTTTTCACAATAGAAGTAAATAAAAAGATTTTAGGGGGTTGGAGAAGCAAAATAAAACAAATGAACATGAGAGAACGAATTACCTTAAAAAGTGTAACTCTTTTTTATTTGAGCCTAAAGGCTTCCTTTGAAAGGATTATGCCCAAAGGGAATCCTCTAGGATGAGGAGAGGGATGTTTAGAGAGCAAATGGGCAGGGTTTGGCCGAGCCAAAGGCTTGAAGAGTGTGTGAAATGAGGTAGAGGTGGGGCCCTTTTATAAGAGGAGAGGAGGGGCACTTTTGGAAAGTAAAGAAATATTACTTTATTTGAAAATGTGTTTTTGTTTAAAAAGGACCCACATTGATATAATTCGTGGATAAGGTGATAAGGGTTCTAAACAACTCATCCAATTGGTTTTGGACATGTATAGTTCATATATTTTACATTATCTTTCTATTTTATTTAAATCGTCAAATAATGATGTCCTCGCTGCATCATTATTATGTCATAAATAATTAAATTTATTTAATGTCTAAAAATTATAAAAAAAACACTATGATATAGGAAGTCTTTTTATCTTTCCAATGACGATTTATAATCAAATTTTGGACTTGTATAACCCCACTTAAAAATTGTTTTCGTAAAACATATTATGTTTGTGTCATTTTCACTTTAACATTAAATAAAAAGTAATTTATGTCATTTCCCAACAAAAGTAGATCCATGGGGTCCCCAAGTTGACCCATGGCATGTAATGGTCGGCCATGACACAAAAAATGAGGTTGGTACATGTGTCTAGGTCATTTCATTTTATTAAAGTATTATTTATACCTTAAACTACCATAATTACCACTAATCGCGATTAAAAACATAATAAGTTACTATTCACCAAAAAATTATTATAATCTCATTGAACCACATTTTACAAACTAATGACAACCATGTATGTCGGATTTTCAAAATTCAAAACCCAATGATGGAAAAATTTCATTTAAACGGAAAATCAGTCTTTATAAGTACCACTTAGTGGTTTCACTATTCATCAAAAATTGAAGTTTTTCAGAAAATTACCAAAAATTCACCCTAATCTATATTTGATATTCCGAATTCAAAAATGAAGTCTATATTAGAAAATTCAAATCATATAAGTCACATTAATTAATTTAATAATTAATTCCCGCTGCCAGAGCAAATAGCGTGTTTTTACAAAACAATAAGTATCAAAAGATTGACACCAGTTTAAGTCTAATTTCAAAGTGAAATTGATTACAATGACCACCATTGGATAAAATGGTAAAAATATATTCTAATTTCACTTCAAAACCAATTCAAAACATAATCTAATCATATAAATAAATTAGATTAAAAAGCAGTTTTGATGTAAAATGCAGTATTTTTCACTATTCATTAAAAAATGAACATTGTCAGAAAAATACCAAAAATTCACACAAGGTAAATTTTGATGTCCCAATCATAAAGGATAAGTTTATTTTGACGAACATAGTTTATTAAATTGTCAAAATATATATTCAAAAAGGGTTTCCCATCATAAGGCAGTAAAACAATCTTTTAAGTATATTAGTGTATTAAATGCTTAAGATTGTATTTATTTTCATTTTAAGCCTCTATAACACTATCTTAATCATTAATAAACATAGATAAAAATATATATTATTCATTACTTACTTGGGATGTTACACTATCAATATTTTTTTAATATAGATGATTATAATTCCTTTTTAAATACTTAATTATTTATTGGATTTGATTTTCTAGTTATGTTGCCTTTTAATTTTCACTCTCTTGACATTCTGTTGGAAAATAATGTAGTCTATCTCTAGTAATTCCACAAGTGTCCCAGAATTTATTCATGATAAAAAAAACCTATGAAACCTCATGACAATGGAGATAAATACCTAAATTGGGATATTTTGAATTGAATGGTTGACCAGTTACTAAGATCATATCAAATATTATCAGTGACATGTATCTTTTAACACAATGAGAGGAGAGTGGCACATATTAACTGGTGCATGGATTATTATATAAGGTAATATGTGACCATTATTGAGGTGTAATAGATATATCATAGTGAATGTAGCAATATTGGATCTTATAATAGAATCATAAATACCCCAAATCTATTTTAATATGGCCTCGCCTATAAAAAAATACATAATAGTGAGATAAGTCAATACTTTACCTTTAATTAACATGAAGGGTATTTTCAGGTTTAGAGTTTTAAAGAATTAGTCCATTATTAATACATTAAATATCTAATATTAAAACTTATACCCTTCTACTCTATCAAAATTTTCCCCCATAAAAATACTCCTTAAATAAAACAAAAATTATTTTCTTGATCAAAATTTTCTTGAATTATTCATTTATCCTAGTCTTACTTATAAAATAAAAAAAAAGTTTCAAAAACATGGGATTAGAATAAAAATCTCACTAAGGGATGTAAAATAAAGAAAGAATAAATTTTTCCATGAATACATACAAAATAGTGAAACCATACTTTTCACTAATAAAACATAAGATCTTTAAGATACATCATCAAATCATAATAATTATGAATAACTTATAGAAATAATCAATCATAAAGTAAAATTGTGGCATCCATAACATACTTAAATTGTATCGTTCATAGCTACATAGGGAGTAAAGTTCATGGTTATGTTTGGAATACCCATAATAGTATATTCCCTAAATGTTTTAGGATAAACCATAACATTTACCTCTATCACGTTACCCAATGCATTGGAGAGATATTATGGGCTCACCCACCCTAGGTTTATCATGGAACCACCATTATATATAAGAAATTCCCATGAACCATAACATAATCACAATATATGAAGATGCATAAATAAAGGATAAAATTCCCATATTGTAATCATAAGACATCATATCATGATATTGATATAATCAATCCATTCTCAAAAACATTTTCTGTACAAAATTACGTAAAAATTGATATGTAATTTTCATTTATTTTTAAAAACATTATAGATTGTATAGTAATCCCAATATCTAATAATTATCAAGGTGGGGTAAAGGTAGTTGTCATTGTGTATGTTAAAAAAGTAACATTCTTTTTGTCGTTTAGTAAAGCGCTTCGTAAAAATATATTCCTTTTGAAAAAAGTTGAATGAATTTAAAATTATAAGGGGTTTATTATACACCCTATAAAATAAGTTTTTATATAAATAAATATATTCCTCAATGAGAGGATATTGAGATTATGTCCCTCACCTTGTGTTTGACATGACTTGTTCTTTATTTATCTTCCACTTTTTTCGATTATCTCCTTTTTATTTTCTTAAATGGTCTCCTTAGGATGAATTTATTCCCAATGCGTGTCCTATAAAATTATGAGAGGGATATTCTGATATTTTTTTAGTAGATTTTGGATGAGCCAAGGGGATTGAGAGGTGTGGATAACTGAGTAGATGTGCAGACATTTTATATGAGGTAGGAGGGGCACTTTAGGAAATCCTTGAAAAAGTTATGTATTATAAATTTATTTGTGATTTATAATAGTTCCAAAGTGATATATTTCGATGAAAATATGAGTATGGGTCTAAATAATCTTGAAAAATATTTTTTATGAAAGTTTAGGTCACAAAATTAATCTTATATTACAGCTTTAACACATAGTTAAAAACATTAACTCTTACCATGTATTCTTGTATTTCCACAATATATAGTAACTATAGTAACTGTTAAATTAAAATAAAACCATAATTAGATCATTAATTAAATTTTTAACATTATATATGTCAGTTGGAAAAATATTTTATTTTTAAGAATACTATATCATTTAATAAAATATTATTTTTTTTAATCTTATTTATGTCAATTTTGACACTAGTTAGTAATTGATTTTTGATAAAGTCATAAAAAATTGATACATTTTAACCAAAACCATTAACGCAATGATTGTATGTCATAGTCATCGAGAAAATTTTTGGATGGAATCAAAATGTTCAAATTACTTTTATTTTATTATTTATAATATCATTTATTTGAATCCTATATTAATGAGGGAATCACGACATTATCATTGTGTCATAATAAAATATATTTATTTAATCTATAAAAATTATAAATAAAATTAGATGATTTAGGAAATAATTTTAGATTTTTAATGACTAGTTATAGATTAAGTTATCTCTTATAGAACCCCACCCTAAAATTGTTTTAGTAAAAGGACACATGTATCTGTTTTATTTACCATTACTTTAAATTAATTATTATAACACGTCATTTCCACACCCAAGTTGCTCCCAAATTCAGAAACTTTATCCAAATGATTATTTTGGTCACCCATAAATTTCAAAAAAATATTAGGACATTTGTTAAGGTAGTTTTATATTATTTTTATATTCTTTTTACCCTTATTTACCTAATTTACCCTTTAACCGTAGTAAATAAATATAATTACTAAAGTTAATATTCATAATATCCAAAATTAATAGGTACATATATTCATAATTTGGAAATAATGAATCCAAATATCGAATCCATTTTCAAAATTAAAAACACAAAAGTTTCATTAATTAGTTTAAAATTAATTCATGTTTTGAAAACCAAAAAGCAGTTTTTTATGAAATAAAAACTACAAAAGGATTGACATGTGTTTATGTCTAATTTAAATGTAAAATTACTGCCAATGACCAACATTATATTAAATGATAAAAATATAATACAAAAATATTTTTAAACTTATAAATACTACTAATATAACATTAAAAATAAATTTCTTGAAAATGAATTTTTGAAATAAAATGCAGTATTTTTATTATTCATTAAAAAATATATTCATCAGAAAGTTACCAAAAATTTATCAAATGTAAAATTTTATGTCTTTCTTCAATAGAATAATATTATTTTGTCCAATAGAACATATAAAAGTGAAAAAACTTTATTAAAAAATCGTTCTCCATTATACTGTGGTAAAACTACCTTTTAAAAATAGTGCAGTATTTTATTCTCAAAATTGGATTCATTCTAATTTTACGCCCCTAAAAATTTTTAGATAAAATAAAAACATTTAACAAATATGTAAAATCATAATATTTTTAATTATGTTCATTACATCTAATAGAATAGTTTTTAATTTACTTCCATTGGGAATAATAATATTATTGTTGTATTATTTATAGGAATAACTTTGTGTGGTGTGCAACATAAAACATCGAAGAAAAAAGTTGTTGTGTTTTGGGTACGCTATCATACATTGTGTCACCTTTAAACTAAAATTTATATTAAATTAAATAATATTAATAGATATGAAAACGTATTGTTCTATAAATACCTAGGATGTTACATCATTCCCCCATTTTGGAAATTGGGTCCTCGCAATTTTATTCACTTATCAAATAAGTGGGTGTATTTATCCCTCATATCATTTTAGAATTACCATGTTGCCTCTTCAACCATATGGTTTTTCCAAAAAAACTATTACCTGATTAATCACTTAATTCTTCAACACTTTCTCCTTATGGTCAATAATATGGACCGACTGTTCCTCATAAGAAATATTCACTTCTAACTGAACTACCTCTCGACTCCAAACATGAGATTGATCAGAAAAATACATTCCCAAAATTGAATCATGAAAAATATAGTGTACATAAGATAAACATTGTGATATTTCCACCATGTAGGAAACTGATCCAACATTCTATTTTTATTCCATCCCACCAGTAATACTCCCATATATCTTTTAATATCTTAGTAGAGTAAGGATGAACTGAAAATGGAGTAATGTGAGCATCACATGACAACTCTTTCATTAATTATGAATCACAATGAACAGATAGTATCATTATAAACCTCAAAACACAGTCTTTATCAATGTTAAATTCTGGAATCCTACCCTTTTAAATTGTTTCTTCATTTTCCTAAAACTCACTATATTCCTTCTATGCTTTATTTATTCTGTCTGTTAAGCAAATTTTACTAAAAACTGAAACAAAATAGATAAATTTAATGTACCAACAAATTCCATTACAAATTCCATCAAATCATATATCAATGGGTCACATTATTAATTTAATATTGTTAATGTAGATTTAATTTTCCTACTCAAAGCATCATCCACTTGGTATGATTTTCTAGGTTGGTAAGGAATCGTGCAATCGTTATATTTGATTAATTCCAGCCATTTTCTAAATCTCATGTTCAATTTTTTCTGAGTAAATATATACTTCAAAAATTTATGGTCAGTATATATTTCACATTTTACTACATACAGATGATGCCTCCAATTTTTTTAATGAAAACACAACATTAGTTAATTCCAAATCATATGTGAGGTAATTTATATCATGATTTTTTAACTAACATAATGCATTAGAAATTACCATATATTTCTGCATTAGAACACAACTAAGTCCTTTCATTGAAGCAGAACTGTAGATAACAAGTTCACCATATCTAGAAGGTAGTGCCAAAACTGGAGCATTCACCAGTCTTCTTGTCAACTATGAAAAACATTCATCACATTCTTTTGTCCATAGGAACAAAATACCATTTTAGATTAAACATAGTCAGTGGGATAGATAACCGTGAAAAAGTTTCAACATACATCCAGTAATAACCTACCAAACCATGGAAAATAGAAATCGTGGTTATATTTGTGGTTTTTGACCATTCATCAATAACTTTTGTTTTTGCAGGATAATCAGTTATATAATATTAAGAAACTATGTTCCCAAGAAATGAAATTTGTTGTTATCAAAACTCACACTTATAGAATTTCCCATATCATTTCTTTTCTTTTAGGGTTTGTAAAAAAACCTGAAAATGAATTTCATGCTCCTACTTACTTTTAGAATATAATGAAATATTCTTAATAAACATAACAAAAAACATATCCAATAACTCATAGAAAATTCTATTCCATAGATCCATGAATAAAACAAATGCATTGGTTTACCGAAAAGTCATCAATAAAAATTCATAATGGCCATATCTACTACCAAACAGGGTCTTGAGAATGTCTTCTTCCTTTACATTCAACTGACGGTACCCCTACCTCAAGTCAATCATCAAAAAAAAATCTCGCTGAAGTTGATCAAACAATTCATTGATATGTGGAAAATGATACATTTTCATGATAGTGATGTTATTCAAGGATCTATAACCAATGAAATGTTTCATTGAACCATCTTTCCTTTTTACAAATAAGACAAGAGTTCCCATATTGATTTTCTTGGTTGAAGGAAATATTTATCTAATAACTCCTAAAATTTATTAGTAAACATTAAAACTTCAATTTGAGCCATATGATAAGGGGGTTTTAATATTGGTTTAGCATCCAGAACCAAGTCAACAATAATTTCAACATCCAGATCATGTATTATACTAGGAAACTCATCAGAAAAAACAATAAAATACACATTTACCACTACCACATCATTAATCTGAGCAGTTACTTTTTCTTTAACAATATGTGCAATGTAAAATTGATTTTTACCTTTTACAAGTTTCTCAGCTTCATTATCTGTTATCAATAGTAAGGGTTCATTCTTTTACACAAACTAAACTTCTTTCTAAAACGAAACCACTTTATCGTTGTAGTCAATCTTAGCATGATAAACAGAAATCCAATCCATACCCCAAATGACATCAAACTCTACTAGAGGAAAAAAGGGTTTTAAGTAAATTCATTCCAAATATAAGGATAAGAAGACTTTTATAACCTATTTATATTTAAAAATTTCCCCAAGGTTTTTTTACCACAAGTTATTGATTCATTTTTGAGATGAAATTCCCAATTAACTATTTTTTTTTGAAATGAACGAATGTGTAGACCAGGAATCAAGTAACACATTAGCATAATCTAAATAATCAAACAATGTACCTGATACTACTTCATTTGATGGCCCAATATCTTTTGGAGTATTTGCAAAGAATTTCACTATCCCTTTCGGTTTATAGTTTTGTTTTTTTCCATCATTTGAGTCCTTCATTGGATACTCATTTACATAATGTCCCATTTCATTACACTTAAAAAAAAATTCTCATTGTAAATCAGATTTTGTCTTACCACTACCTTGAACTTTTTCAAGAAATTACCAGCCTTATTTCCCATTTTACCACATCATAATCACATAACAGAATTCAAAAGGCATTACCCAATGTACTTTTTAGAAAAATTATGAAAAACTATAAACTTATTTTTCTTACCCTCAGACTTTTTTGAAGAGTTTTTACTTTTCATCAACCACCTAGACCTCTTATTCAATTTCATGTCAAAGAACAGCTGATCTTCGACAAACTCCATTTCCAACTTCTCCAAACATCCAACATGTTTTCCATAACACTCTAATAGATTATCTGCTAATTCTATTCGATAGACTACATTTAATCATGAGTAAAAACAATTGATTTTACTATCAAGATCCCATATAAAATTTCGATCATACCTTTCTAGTGGAGTGAATTTTTCTTTATATGTATCCATTGAGTCATATTCCTATAAAAAGTCTTATATTTTTTTCCATTCAAAGTTGAACAATTGTAGTATAATATTTCTCAAGAAAAATACCTTCTAATTCATCTCAATAAATAAAATCAGTATCTTAACATTCCTTGATATTTTTAACCATCAACCACTACATATCAGATTTACCTTAAAAATGGTAAATAATAAGACATACCTTTTGATGATTTGAACACCCCATGACATCAAAAATCGTTTCTAATGAATTAATTCACCATTCATCTTGCATAGATTTAGATGATACTATGAATTATGGGGGTGTTTCTTCATGAAATTATCTACTACCGATATGTTCCTCTATGTTTGATCTGGCTTATTTCTTGCATGAATACCACCCCATTTTATAGATTGAGTAAATAGTTCCATCACTACAACAGACTATTTAGTTCTGATTCTGATAATCACAAGTGTTTAATATTGAAGGATTTTTCCCTCTGGATGTCATCCCAGCATAGCTTCCCAATTTCCTCTGCAAAAAACCATCTTGAACAGACATATCATTGGAAAATAATCATGGTAATGATAAAATGATTCTTTAATTTTTCCATAATGTCAAAATAATTTATGGATATTCTATTCACAATATACTTACCAATAATGTAATCTAAACTGACCTCTCGTACCATCTATTAGGCCCCTGACTTAAAACATTACATAATCATTAGATAAGTTAATAATTTGAAATCAATTCACATCGAGGATCATTTAAAGTTTATAGTTTTAAATAATTTTTCCATTATAAATATATTACATCTCAAATTTTACAATTTTTACACTTCTAATCCATCCTTTTTTTCAAAATAATAAAACTTCTTAAATAAAACAAGAATTTTTTTCTTGATAAAAATATTCGTGAATTTTTCATTTCTATTACCCTTCGTTATACCTTATGGAAAAAATTACAGAAACAATGGATGAGTATATCAATCTGAGTAAGGGATATAAAATATGGAAGGAAGACATTATTTCATTAATAAAAAAATCAATGAAATCATACATTTTACTCATAAAAAATATGCTCTTTAACATACCTCATGAAATCATAAGATTTATGAAAAACTCATATAAATCATAAATAATAAAGGAAACTTGTGGAATCCATAACATATATACATTTTAGCTATCATAACTATATAGGGAGTAACCTTCATGGTTAAATTTTTAAATATCCATCATAATATATTGACTATATATCTTAAGAGAAACATTATTATTTGCCTCCTTCAAGTTACCCAATGAATTAGAGAGCTATCATGAGCTCATCCACTCTCAGTTTATCATGAAACCATCCATATGCATATGAAATTCCCAACAAGAATAACATAATAATAACATATGAACATGGGTAAAATAAAAATAACTTTTTCACATTGAGAAAATAAGACATGGTATCAAGATATTTATATTATCATTAAATTATGAAAACCATTTCCAATAAAAAAATATGTAAAATTAATATGTTATATTTTTTCCTATTAAAAAACATTACATATTATATAGGAATCCAAATATCAAATAATTCCAATGGTGGTGGAAAAGTTGATGCCGCGTACATTAAAAAAGAAACATTCCTTGTATCATTTAGTAAAACACTTCATAAAACAAGATGCCTTTTGAGAATAGTTGAATGAAATTATTTATTAAATGGTTTTAGTAAAAACCATATAAAATAAGGTTTTATATAAATAATAACATGCTTTAGCTAAAGGATATTGACACGAAGTCTCTTACCTTGAGTCTAACTTGTCATATTCATTCTTTATCTTCCTTCTTTTCTAGTTTCTCCTTTTGATTTTCAAAAAATGTCTCTGTAGGATGGATTTATGCCCAAAGTGTGGCCTATAAGATGAATATAGGGATGTTGGGAGATTATCTAATTATACATTAGGAAATCCAAGGGTCTGGACAAGAGTGTGTATGTGGGTAGAGGTAGCGGCCTTTTATGGGAGGGAGGAGGGGCACTTTAGGAGAGTATTGGAATATTATTTTATTATAAATTTATTATAAGATTATAATATTTCCAAAGTAATATATTTATAATATAACAAGAGGATTTTAATAAATCCTTTCATACAATAGTTTTTACAAAATTTTAGGCCACATATTTATCCTTATCTTTTAGCTTTAACCCGTAGTTAAAAACATTAACACTTATAATGTCTTCTTGTATTTTCATAATATTTTTTCACTACAGTTACTATAAATTTCCAATAAAACCATAAGTATATCATTAATTACATTTTAATCATTTTATATTTTATTTGGCCGAATCATATATTTTTAGGACAGTTATAACATTTAATAAAAAATTAGTTTCTTTAAAAGCTCATTTATGTCAATTTTGACACTATTTAGTAACTGATTTTTGTTAGTCATAACAAATTGTTTCCCAAAAAAAATTAAATCAAAGATAATATTTCATAAAATTATATAAAAATCATGGATGGAATCAAAATTTTCAAATTTCATTTATTTTAATATTTATAATATCGTTTATTTGAATCTTTTATTAATGAAGAAATAACTATATCATCATTGTGTCGTAATTAATTTTATTTATATATTCTCAAAAAATTATTAATAAAATACTATGATGTAATAAATATGTATATCATTCTAATTACAATTTATATTCAATGATATCTCTTAAAAAACCCCTCCTTAAATTTTTTTAGTGAAAATATACATCTTTGTGTTTTATTTTCTTTTACTTTAAATAAATTATTATATCATGTCATTTTCACACCCAAGTGGCTCCTAGATGCCAAAAGTTCGGCATAAATATTTTTTTGGGCTCATATTAATCATCCAATAGTATTTGGACATGTTTTAGGGTATATTTATAATATTATAATATTCTTTTTACCCTTATTTACGTAATTCACCCTTTGACCATGGTATATAAAAATACTTATTTATCTTACAATTCAAAATATCCAAAAAAAATTATGCCTATTTAAAATATTTTGAACTTCTGATTCCAAAAATGGAATTCATATTTCTGATTTCAAAACAGATAATTTTCATTAGAAAATTTGAAATTAATTCTTGTTGTCAAAACTAAAAAGCCGGTTTTTAAGAAATAAAATCTATCAAAAGATTGACATCTGTTAATATTTAATTTAATTGTAAAATTGCATCCAATTCCCGAAATTGGATCAAACGATAAAAAAATAATATAATTATGCATTAAAACCAATTAAAATATAATCTATCTATATAAATAAATTACATGAAAATCATGTTTTGACTTAAAATGTTGTATTTTTCACAATTAATTAAAAAATGATATTTATTTCAAAATTTCCAAAAAAAACTATCCAATGTACATTTTTATGTCTTGATTCTATATAAATTTTTTATTTTGTCAAATAGAACATATAAATGTTCAAAAAAATAGATTTAAGGGTGGTTCTCCATTAAAAGTTGGTAAAACTACCTTTTAAAAATATTAGAGTATTTTATTACTTAAATTAGATTCATTATCATTTTATGTCTCTATAAATAGTTTTAAAAATGTAAAAATATTTAAAAAAATATTTCAAATAATAATATAGTTAATTTTGTTCCTTCTTACTAATAAAACGTCTAGGCGTATTCTTCCAGTTAAAATAATAATAATACTATTTTATTATTTTTCAGTATAATTGAGTGTTGTCGGAAATATATGATTTCGGATAAATCTATTATTTTCTGTCTAGAATGCTATCATACATAGTGGCCACATTAAACCAATATTAATGTGAAATTCAAAAAATATTAATATATGTAAAAATGTATTATTCTATAAATACCATGGATGTTAGAATCCTTCCCGTAAAGGTGGATCGTTATCAGGTTTTTTCTAGATGAATTCATAGGCCTTCTTTAGATAGGGTTTGTGAGTTTGAGAATGATATTTTACCTAGAGAGAAAAAATTATCAATTCCTCATTATTATGTGACAGTAATTCAATTTAGAGACATAAAGGTGCAGTTAATGGTTTTACAGGTTATAGGCTTTATCATATCAATAAAATTTCCTTAGGTTTCTCTAGTAATGTTTTCCATGAAGGTGGATGGTATTCTACAACTATCTATGGAATACATGATGATGAATAAAGTAATGGTGAAGGATGGGTACCCTTTACATAGAATTTATGATCAATTTGATTATTTTTAGAAAGCTTAATTTTCTTCAATTATTGATCTTCATTTATGGAACCATCAACTGAAGGATTGATATGAGGATACTCCCAAGACCAATTTTAGGAGTAGATTTGGACTATATGAATATCTGGTCCTAATTGTTTGGGTTAAAAAATTTTCAAGTAGTGTTCATAGCTCTCAAGAAATGAAATTTTCCATATATATATACAATAACTCGTTCATCAATTCATATTGTGTGGATATCCTTTTATATTTTTGATATGCTGGTATGAATTATAGGACTGTTGAGATTGTATTGAGTACACTTCAAGAACATTGAATTTATGGAATACTATTCAAGTTTCACTTTTAGATTATTGAGGTTCATTTCCAAAAATCATGTTATTTCTGATGTAGTTATTTCAATGGATGCATAGATGATAGGGACTATGATTTCTTTTGGATTCTCCCATGAATATATATATGATAAAAATTTTCATTGTGCTTATATGATACTCTCAATGTTTCATTATGGAATTCTCCATGTTGGACAAACCATTGAAAAATATGAACAAAATGGGTAATGCTTGAGTAGTTTGATCAGTGAAAATAGTTCTTACTGGAATTGAAGTGTATATTGATGAATACTGAAGTTCTTATTCATCCAGATCCTATAGATGGAAAACGTGTATATTGTGATGCCTTGGGTGTTGGGTAGGGGCTATATTGGGGTAGATGGATCATGTAGTCACTTATGGGTTAGGTGTATTGTAACCCAATTAGTTGAACAACCTCATTCATAATGATGATTTGGAATATGTGGTTCATGATATATAGTCTTGGTGACATTATTTCATTGATGAGAGGTTTATCATCTATATGGTCCAAAAAATATTGGGATAAAACTACTCTCAGTGGTATCTAAATCTAATATAAGTGTTTTAGGTAGAGTATCTGAATACATTCATATTTTATATGGCCTATAGTCCAATAAAATAAAATTTCATTATAGATTATCTTTGAAAGAATGAATCAGAGATGTAGGAGCTTAGTGTGCTTCCACCATAGGAATAATGATTTATGATGACTTTGATGGGTTAGTTGCTAGATGATTTGTATCAAGATTTTATAATAATGAAATATTCCCCTTTAGTAATAATGACTCTATTAGTGGAACAAGTTAATTCTTTGCAAGTTTTTGTTCGCATGTGTATAGAGATGCAGGAATGGTTTTTAGGGAGTGGACCAACCCCAATATGGTCTAATGGTGATGTATAACAACCCTGATTTTTATTACACAATTAAACCTAATTTATTAAAAAATATCATCACTCTAAAAAACATAGAAGATCAAAATTTATAGAGTATTTGGGGCTTAGAAACAATACATAAATTCTTAGAACATAAAATATCTAACATCTTTATTGAAAACTTCCTTTACATGACCACTGCATTCCCTCGTACTTTGCATTTCATGGGATAACATGAGGACATGCATAAGAAAAGGGTGAGATATAAAGCCCAGTAAGGGAATAAACATGGAATAACATGAGGAATAGAATACATTTTAGAAAATAGGCATGTCAATGGGGAACAAGAGAAACATGAACATAAAGGCATGATAAATCATGATAATCATAACATGGAAATGTGGAAACAACACTTAACCTGGAATTAGCATGAGCCAAGGCTCATTGCACAATGAGCATGGGTAAACCCTCATTGCACTTGAATAATGAGAAAAACCCCATTGAATTTGAATTATCACGATTCAACACCCAATTCACATGATGTATCATGATATTATAGTTTCCCCAATGCATTGGAGCGCTATCGGGGTGCACCCTTCTTAAACATTTCATTAGATGCATAAGTGTGCCACATGGATCATACAACATGGAATAAATCATCATAATTTATTCTAGGATAAAGGGATGTGGAATAAATAAATGAAGATTTATAATCAATAATTAATTTTTCATAAAGTTGAATATCCTTGATAGAGAAATGGGCATGGTATTCACTACATAATGAAATTATATTGGAAAATCGTAGTGCAATTTCAGCACCATAACTACTTGAAATAAGAACTCATAAAAAATGGTTGATGATAGAGAAAGTGGTGTCTCATCATATTTAGATAAAATGGATAGTAACGTGGTCATATTGATACTTTTCCCAACATACACAATGTAATTTAGATGCATAATTCCAAATAATTACTTAGATGTAAAATAGGATAGAGAAATACAACATGGAATTTCTTCATGGTAATGGGTGTACATGGGAGGAATTAATGGGAGATAAATGGGTCTCCAATAATCCAAACATAAAGAGGGAATTATGGGGGATTTGAGAAATCATACCCCAAAATTTTTAATTGAAAACAATAGGTCATAAGAACTTAACCAAAATTGGAAAAAATGAGAATGGAAGAAATCTCGTACTTTGAAGTGTGATCCCAAAGTCATAGGAGAGCCTTGAGACAGGCTTCTTGGGATCCTGGGGAACCTTTGGAGGATTCTACAGAGAATAAGGAAGGGTTCATTCGATCTCCAAAGGATTTGAGTGAAGAATAAGTTGGATATTGGGTGGGTTTATATAGGAATGGAGAGAGAATTCTTTATTATTTAGGTTTTGGACACCTCACATTAAAAAAACAAAAACACAAACCATCCCGTGGTTTTAGCACATGATTTTTTAAAAAGGGGAGGGTAAAATAATATTTTATATGGCCAATGGCCGAACATCTAAAAATAATATGGTTGCTTATGTGGAGGTTAGTCACACTCTAAAGGAAAACAATTTAAAATGAAAAAATGTTTTATATGCCTGGAAGGTTCCACTAAAGCTCTGTAAAATAAATCAAAAATACCCAGAATCACATTATTTTAAGGTTAAAACATATATTGGTATAAAATAATGTATATATTATTTTATTACATCACTATTGGGTCATTATGATGTCATTAAACCTATTATATATTTAAATGGAATGTAAATTTTTACCCAAAAAATTTAACAATCTCATAAAATAATGAAAAATTCAACACTGTATAATTTTGACAGTTTAATTCCAAAAATAATATTCATCATCTCTAAATAATTTTTTAAATATATTAATTTTTACTTTTAAAATAAAATCAAACATTTACAAAAAATTCTTGAGTTTTGACAAAAACCTCATTCAAACCATAATAAATATTTCCCTTGCATTCATAAAATTATATGAACATTTATATTTAATAAAAATTAATTTAAAAATAATATTTTATTAAAATATTATTTAATTCAAAAATCCATTAATTCATTAAAAGAAATTTCTTAGTTCGATATAAACTAAAAATACTATTTGTGATTTAAAAACATTTCAGAAAGATACAACAATAAAATGAATGCACAATATTTATACAAAAATAATTGACATTGTCATAGTGCTAGTGTCTTGTTACATAACCCCTTATAACACCTATATATGACCGAATGGTAGGTTGTGCGATGAGGACCGACTCTTTGGGTGGCTTAGATAACATCTATCAGGTGGTAATCTTTATTAACTTCCACATCTCCTATAGCTGGTTCCGCTCCAGATTAATGTGTTCATGCTTGGCTTGGGCTTGGTCCAGAGTGAAGACCAATGACACCACTTCCTTTCCTAGCTCAATCAAATTGTATTCGTTTGGGGAATGTCTACTAGGTGAGTCCATCTCTTACTTTTCCTGGGTAAATTGGATTTTTTAAACCCCTATATTTATACTAATCATTTGATCACTCTCCAATAGCTATATTTGTAGCGGTCACAATTAAAAATGGTATTTTAAAATCAAGAAAAATAAAACCAATGAATTTCACATTTTATATAACCATAATAAGACATTTAAATAGATCAAGAGTAATTTTCACTAATAAAAGTTCTGGTCATTACAATCTTCCCCTCTTAAGAAATTTCACCCTCAAAATTTCCTTTTCCCACTCTAAAACCAATGCGGGTAACTCTATTTCATCACATCCTATGATTCCCAATTCTCTTCACCAAACATGTGGTTTACCCAAAACACCTTGAATAGCGGCATTTTCTTATTTAGTAGAACTTTTTTCTACGATCTAAGATCTTCAATAGTTTCTCTTAATAAGAAATATCATCTTCTAGTTGTACTACCTCTAAAGAGAGTAAATGTGAAGGGTCTGCTATGTACATTCTTAAGAGGGATACATGAAGGACATCATGTACTTTGGCCAAGGTATGTGGAAGTTATAGTTGATATGCCACAGCCCCAACACGATCAAGAATCTCGAAGGGGACAATGTGCCTAATATTTAACTTCCCTTTCTTTCCAAACTTCGTGACCTTCTTCCATGGAGATATGTATAGAAATACCGTGTCTCCAACATTAAACTCAAGGTATCATCGATGGGTATATGTATAACTCTTCTGTCGACTCTAGGATGCCTTGATATGCTGGTGAATGGATTTCACCTTCTCCACCATTTTTTCGATCATTTATGGCCCTAGCAGCATACATTCACTGACTTCGTCCCAACATGCATGTGTTCTACACGTCTTCCCATATAGGGCTTCATAAGTTTCCATTCAGATGCTCGCGTGGAAACTATTATTGTAGGATAATTCAACTAGTGGAAGATTTTGTTCCCACCCTCCTTTGAAGTCCATAGAACATAATCTTAACATATCCTCCAGTTTCTGAATAGTTCAATCAGATTGGCCCTCAGTTTGAGGATGATGGGTAGTACTGAAATCAGTGCAGTATCTAGAGAATTTTGAAAACTATTACAAAACATAGAGGTGAATCTTAGATCTCGATCAGATCCAATAGATAGTGTAAATCCATGTTGCCTTACCGCTTCCCTGATATATATCTATGCCAGCTGATCCAATGATAAATCCTCTCGAATTGCAATGAAGTGTGTAGACTTTGTAAGACGATACACAATAACCTAGATTAAATTATTTCCTTTGGATTTCTTCGTAAGTCTAGTGACAAAGTCTGTTTTGATGTTATCCAATTTCCATGCTTCCATGGGAAATGGTTTCATCATCCCCTTAGACTTCTGCCTCTCTGCCTTCACTTGCTGACACTCCAGGAACATTGATATATACTCAATGATCTCCTTCTTTATATTATCCCACCAATAATGATCTTGGATATCTCTATACATATTTGTGTTTCCCAGGGGAATAGAGAAAATTGAACTATGTGCATCATCTAAATGTTCCTTCTTCAACTATAGGATTGATGGAACACATAGCGTTTTCCAAAATCTCACAATTCCTTCTTCTTTAACATTTAACTCCAAGGATATCCTATTTATGATAGCTTCCACTCTCTCTTTAATTCCCACATCATCCATTTGATCATCCTTTAACCTTTCCAAATGATATGGTTGAGAAATCATTTGTGAAAGGATTCATGATGTTCTCTTCTTTAGGATTCCCATGTCCATCTTCATAAAATCTACGAAGATTAGATCCTTCCCAAATCTCATCAATGATAGAATAGTTGGGTACTTTCTACTTAGGGAATCCACCACCTTATTCACATTCCAATGGTGGTAATGGATTGAACATTCATAGTCTTTGATCAGCCTTAACCATCTTCATTGGCACACGTTCAGCTCTTTATGGTTTAATAAATACTTGAGACTTTTTTGGTCCATATATATTTCACACTTCTCCCCAAAAAGAAAACGCCACCAAATTTTTAATGTGAATATCACCGCATCCAACTCCAAATCATGAGTTGGATAATTGTGCTCATGAAGATTCAATTCCCTTGAAGCTTAGGATATGACTTTTTAATTTTCATCAACACATATTCTAGGCCCTTCTTCAAAGCATCCCTAAATACCACAAGATGATCTCCACCTATAGGTAATGTGAGCACTGGCATAATAATAAGCCTATTTTTTAAATCCTTAGAGATTTCTTCACATTCATCACTCTAATAAAACTCTACACCCTTTCGAGTTAGCATTGTATGATGGCAGGACAATCGTGAGAAATTTCACCCAAATTGTCAATAATATCTAGCTAACCCCAAGAAGCTACAGATATCCATTATTGATGTTGGCCTCATACATCCCTCCATTGCATTTGTTTTGGAGGGATCCACATATACCCCATTACTTGTGATGATATGGCCCAAAAAATGATACCTCCTTCAACCAGACCACACACTTGTTGTACTTTGAATAGAGATTATCCTTCCACAATGTCTCTATTGTAGTTCATAGATTTTCCTCATGATCCTCCTTGGTTTTTGATTATATCAGAATATCATATATAAATACTACCACAAATTTGTCGAGGTAATCCCTAATGACTATATTCATTAGGTCATTGAAGATTGTTGGATAATTAGTGAGTAGAAAAGGAATTACCAGGAATTCATAATGCATGTATCTTGGATGAAAAGCATTCTTGGGTATATTTTACATCTTCACCCATAAATGATAATATCCTGACCACAAATCCACCAAATAGAAATATTATTCTCCACGTAGCTAATCAGATAATTCGTCAATTTGTGGAAGAGGATACTTGTTCTTTATCATGATTTTGTTAAGCTCATGATAATAGATGCAAATGTGCATTGACCGATCATTATTCTTGATGAAGAGGACTTGTGCACCCTATGGGGAAACACATGGGCGTATAAACCCTTTACCCATATGCTCTTTTAGTGGTTTCTTTAGCACCTCAAGCTCTATAATATACATTCTATATAGAGGCTTGTATATTGGAAATGCCCCTGGTATAAGATCAATTGAGAATTCAAAATCTCTTCAAGGAGGAAGACCAGTCAATTCCTAGGGAAACACCTCAGCGAATTCCCTCACAATAGGCATGTCGTCAAGGATGGTTGTCTCCTTAGACTCTGTCATTTATGCTAGATAAGCATGATTTTTGGGCATTAATATCCATTCTTGAGATGATGGAGATAAATAATATTCATGTTTTTTCATTCACTTCTATAGAATCAGTGGTGATTCACTACATGGAGAGTGATTTCTCACTCATGGAAATTTATGTTGGATCTATATAAGGAAATTCAATCCATGCCATGAATTGCATCAAATTCCACCAAAGGGAGTATGATGAGGTTCACCGGGAAATTAAGTCCATAGATTACAACCAGGGAGGTGTTATATTCATGGGATGCAATGATTTCCACATTTTTCATACTCACAAACATCCTTACTTCCATGATTTGCAGTGGTGTTGGGAATGATCTACTAAAAGTATGGGATATAAAAGAATGAATAGAATCTGAATCAAAAAGTATGTTTCCTATTCATGAATGAATAGCTAGAGTACCTATCACCACATCATTTTCAGGGTTCACTTTGGAAGTAGTGATGGAAAAAATCTCTCCCTTTCTGCCTTGGAGGTTGTTGGTTACCCCCAAAACCCCTTGTCTTAGGGAACTGATTTACAAGATGCCCTAGTTCATTGAAGTTGTAGGAATGAACAACGCATTGAGGTTATAACAAAGCATTCTTTTCCTCTATTGTAGTTGTGGGTTTTTATTGTCGGCAGTTAACAGCTGGGTTCCCTTCTCTTCCACACCTAAATCATTTCCTCGTCCTCCCCAGGCAACTTCTGGGGTGCTTTTTTCCACACCATTGGAAAGTGGGGTTCTGGATCATCTTATCAGCATTGGATTTATCAATCAGACTACTAGTATTGAATTCCACCTTATTATTCATATCCCCATGAATCAATTGAGATTCTTTGATCTCCATTTCATCCTTGAGGGCACATAAGAAAATTTCCTCATAGTTTTCAATGTCACGGATCACCATCACTTTCCATAGGCTTGGTTATAGCCCACCAAAGAAGCGGTCAACCTTGAAATCAGGGGTAAAGAAAAAACCCGAGGCATATCATGCACGCCTTGTGATGATTTCCATGTACTCTCCAATAGATTCTTCATAATTTTTCTTGAGGGAAAGGAAGACCCTTTCTATCTTAAGTTAGAGGGTGTGTGGAAAATATTTATTGAAAAATATCTTTCGGAAATCCTTGAATTCCAACACCTCGATCTCTTCCACAGGCTTCATATATTTTTATCAACGTTCACCATTGATCAGCTTCACCCTCCATATGATAAGCAGCTAGAAGTACCTTCTCTTATTTAGAACGTTTAAGTATGTAGAAGATATTTCCAATGGAGTAGATCCATTGTTCGACGATTGAGAGATCTGATGATCCATTAAAATTAGGAGGCCTTTATCTCATGAACCTCTCGATAGTGACATGTTCTTTCATGGGGGTGGGGGGGTTGAACATTACTCTTGACCCATTTTTCTATTCAAATAATGAGTTAACTAAGATATTAGAGTGACAAAGATTGTGATTCCCTCTCCCATCTGATAGGGCACCTCATTAGCATATTCATCACATTTATCTTCACATCGGTTGTCATCTTGAGTCCTCATATTACCAGAAATTGGATGGAATAAAAGGAAAGTTCAGGGTAACACATAAAGGGTTATCCAAGGCTGAAACTGATGACTTATAAATAACTTTTATTTCCTTTACTTATGAATCCATAGGCTTCAATCTAGGTTATTCATGATCTACTTTCTAACATACATTCTTAGGGGAATTTTTTTATTCCATTAATAAGGGATCATACTAATATTGTGAATTTACCAATGAAAATCTCTCGGGAGTGTCACAACCAAGAGTGCAGCAAGGCCCATTGTCATGCACCAGTTCCTGTTCGATTCGTTCTCAATGCGGTGTTTTCAGGTTTTACCCCTAGGATACATCTGTACCACAGCCGCCTCTACCTGCTCGTATCCAAACAGGGATGTATTTTCTTGATAAAACACATACTCAATACTCACAAATAAATAAGTATATCTTTTATACTTATTCTTGTCCCTAAGTCTTAAATAGTGTTTTCTAATCCTAATCCCAAAAATAACTAAACCTATCCTCTGATACCAACTATAACAACCCTGATTTATATTATACACTTAAAACCTGATTTATTCTAAAAACTCTTCACTTGATACAACAATAACATAGAAAGGTATAGTGTCTTTGGGTCTTAGAAACATTACATAACATATTATAATATAAAACACCCAAGATCCTTATTAAAAACATCATTACATGACTACTACATTCCCACATACTTAGCATTGCCTCGGATAACCAGAAGACATGCATAAGAAAAGGGTGATATATAAATCCCAACTAGAGAATAAACATGGAATAATAGGAGGAATGAAATAAATGTTTGACAATAGGAATATTAATGGACCAAAAGAGAAACATGAACATAAATTCTTGATAAATCATGATAATCATAACATGGAAATGTGGCAACAACACTTAACATGGAATTAGCAGGATCCAAGGCTCATTGCGCATGGAGAATGAGTAAACCCTCATTGCACATGAAGAATGAGTAAAAAATAATTGAACTTGAATTAGAATGAGTCAACACCCATTTCACATGATGTATCACGATACTCTACATCACCCAATGCATTGGAGTGCTACCATGGTGCACCCTTCATAAAAATTTCATTTCATGCATTAGTGTGCCACACGTATCATACAACATGGAATCAATCATCATAATTTATTCCATGATAAAGGGATGTGGAATAAATATATGAAGATATTTAATCAATAAGTAAATGTTCATAAATGTGAATACCCTTGATAGAGAAATTTTCATGGTATTCACTACACAATGAAATTAGCTTGGAAAATCGTAGTTGAATTTCGGCAGCATAACGACATGAAATAAGAACTCATAAAAAATTGTTGATGAGAGATAATGGGGTGTCTCATCATATTTACACAAAATGTACAGTAATGGGATCCTATATATACATGTCCCAATAAACATAATGCATGTTATATTCATAACTCAAAAGAATTACTTGGATGCAAAATAGGGGAGAGAAATATCTCATGGAATTTCTACAAGGTAACGGGTGTACATGAGATGCATTAATGAGAGATAAAGGTTTATACCATCATCCAAACAAAAAGAGGGATATATGGGGGAGGTGAGAAATCATACCCTATCATTTCTAATGGAAACAAAAGGGCATAAAATCTTAAATAAAATTGGACAAAAATGAGATAGGAAGAAATCCCTTACTATGAAGTGTGATCCCAAAGGCTTGAGAGAAGCATGAGAGAGGCTTCATGGGAGCTTGGGGAACCTTGGTAGGATTATGGAGAGAAAAGGTAAGGGTTTGGTCATACATTAAAGGCTTTTAGTGAAGAGGAAGTTGGATCATGGGTGGTTTTTTATAGGAATTGAATCAAAATACTTTATTATTTAGGTTTGGGACACCGCACATTAAACTAATCAAATCTACAGAGAAGCCCATGTATTTTTACACAGGTTTTTTTCAAAAGGGATTATAAAACAATAATTTATATGTCCAATGTCCTAACTTCTTAAAATAACAGTGTTTCTTATGTGGAGGTGAGTCACACTCTCAAGGAAAACAATTTATGATACAAAATGTTTTATTAGACTTGAAGGGTCCACAAATGCTTTGTAATTTAAATAAAACAATCCCAAAATCACATTATATTAATGATAAAACAAATATTGTCCAAACATAATGTTTATATTATTTTATTACATCACTATTGTGTCATTATGATGTCATAAAACACATTATATGTTTAAATAGTATTTTAATTTTTACCCAAAAAATCTATTGTCTCAAAAAAATTATGGAAGATTCACCATTGGATAATTTTGACGTCATAATTACAACAATAATATTCATTTTATCTAAATAATTTTATAAATTTGTGAATTTTTACTTTTAAAATAAAATCTGGCATTTACTGAAAATTCATGGGGATTGACAAAAACAGCATTCAAACCTTAATAAAAAATTCAATTGTAATCATAAAATTATATGATCATTTATATTTAATAAAAATTAATATAGTAATAATATTTTATTAATATATTATTTAATTCAAAAATCCATTAATTCAGATACATAGATTTCTTAGTTGGATATTAACTAAAAATACTATTTTCACTTTAAAAACTATTTACAAAGTAACAAAAATAAAATAAAGGATCATACTTTATACAAAAATAATGTACATAGTCATAGTGCTAGGGTTTTGTTAAATAACCCCTTATAACACCTTAACAAGACTGAAGGGTAAGGTGTGCGATGGGGACAGACTCTTGGGGTGGCTCGGATAACATCGCTCCGGTGGTAATCTCTTTTAACATCCACTTCTACCGTAGTCGTTTTTTCTCAAGCTTAATTTGTTCAATCTCGTCTTTGGCTTGGTCAAGATAGAAGCCTAATGATGCCACCTCTTTTCCAGGAATTAACAAATGGGTTTCGTATGGTGAAGGTCTACTGGATGAGGTCATTGCTTCCTTTGGCTGAGTAAATTGGATTTGTTAAAGCCATATATTTATACTAATCATGTGATCATTGTTCAATGGCTATATTACCAATGGTCACAATTCATAACGGTATTTTAAAATCTAGAAACATATAACCAATGAAGTTCACATTTTATATAACAATAATAATACATTTAATTAAATCCAGAGGAATTTTCATAATAAAATTTTGGGTCGTTACATGATGGATATATGATCAAAATTCATAATAGAGTTATTGTTCCATATTCCATGTGGTGGGATTTAGTGATAGAAATTTATGTTTTTAATTAGTAACTATATATAGAACCAATGAAGATATAACACAGCATCTGATATCATTTTTGGCGGACTTGTATTATGAGATTCATTATTGTTTTTTTCATGATTCCTCGCATGATAAAGGATCAAGTCTAAGCATCAAAATCCTAGTGGTTTGCCTCAGTCACTTCTAGTTACTATGTGGAAATGGGATGATGCAATGACAGAATTTTTCATAGGGTTACCTAGGACACAGAGGATTCATGATGCAATTTAGGTTGAAATTTATCAGCTCATGAATGTGAACCATTTCACACTAATTCAAGATACCCTTTCCATAGATGTGTTGAGAAAGATGTTTTAGGGGTGATTTTATTAACAAAATGGAGTTCTATTGAGCATCATATCATATAGTGGCATGTGTTCCAAGTCACATTTTTTACAAGCCAATAGTAAGGCTTTAGGGACCCAACTGAAACAGAGTACAATGCATCATCAAGGGACTAATGGACTATTAGTGGGAATGATCTGGATATTAGAGGATATGTTATATGAATATGTTATTGGATTTTATGGATATTTGGATAACCAGTTAACATTTATTTAGTTTATGTGCCATAATTTATTCTAGGATTCAATTCAGATGGATCTTTTTAGGGTATTTATGGTTGGCCATGTCACTCATAACATTGTTTGCATTAGGGTGGATAGTGAGAAATTATGGCCATGAGTATGGTATAGGAGACCTAAAAGAGATTGAAAATGATTTAGAAGAGTTTAATCACTACTCAGAGTATAAAATTATTGTAAAATCATTATAGGGGGACACCTTTGGGGTTTTTTTGTGGAAAATGTTTTCCTATGGGTGACTCCACGATTGGGGTATTGACGGTTTCATAATAAATGGATGATTGTGCCATGATTTATTAGAACTTTCATGATTACTAAGTGTTTCAGTAGAGTTTCATACCATATAGATATTCCTCTTTATTATATGGGTATGCATGATGTGATCTATGTTTCTCTTCTCTAGAGGTATATACTAGATCATGCACCCCGATCGACTATGAGGATGTTGAGATAGACTCTAATGCATCATTTGTGTATCTCTATATTTTGATCATAGAATATAGTGTGAAAGTGTTTCAATAGAAGAAAAATCCATTTTTAGTGTCCTATGATAGAATGTTCAAATTCATGTGGAGATTTCGGAATGAGACTCTAATTTATGATGTTAATGGCTTTTGTTAATCAAGATATAAATGCAGAGACCCTTCAAAGGGAAGAGAGGTCCATAGTGGTATAGATTGAAATGACCTATAAATTTTCATGTTCTTAAAACCTTACTTTTAACCCCTAATTAATTTTTTTGAGTAATTTTTTGTTTGGTTGAAGTATCAGGTATCTTATGGTTGGTTTGGGATGGCTTTAAAGGTTGTTATTTTTGGTTTAGGATTAGCACATGGTTAGTGTAAATCATGTGTTTCTTCCAAAGAATATATGATACTTGTTCAAGATAGAAATTAGGACTCATTTGTTTGGGGCATTTCTTGGTAAAAAATTTGACCATAATTTGAAAAGGGTTATAATTAATATGAAATTTAGGTTTTGAAACGACAACCTCTCTATAACTACCAATTATTTTTCTTATATTTTGGGTTTACAAACCAAGGAAAACTAGTTGTGTATTTAAATGAATATTCTCCCATCTAACTCAAAATATGTTGAATCTAAGGACCCTGGGCTATGATAATCCTTGGTATCTAATCTTTTTTCTCTATTATTATTAATATCACAAGGCCTTTCCCAATACTATTTGTATAAATAATTTAAATGGGGACCTGTAGAAAGAAATATTTATCTCTATGTCTTATAATAATAATCTCAATGATTGGTGAAGGATATGAACCTAGATCTAAGGACAATATATTACTATCTATTGAATGAGTCTAGATTTTCTATTGGTTTCGAATCCTATTTATAATCTCTAATAAAATTAAATTCATTTTAAGGTTCCATCCATGAATCCCATTTTTACAGAATTAGTTATTTTTAGTGGGTAATTATATAGTGATCATTGGTGCACATTCATGATCAATATTTCATTCTTAATTAGTACCTAGAATTATCATAAAAACACTAAAGGTAGGATGTCCTAACAAAAATTTTCCTTTGTATCCAATATTTTCGAATGATTAGATTTTGTATTTGTGAATTTTTGAGGGAAAATTTAATGTTATTGTATATTTGTTATGCGTGGGAGGACCATGGGAATATTTCATGGTATGTCTTGTCTGTTCCGTGCTCTGTCACACCATATATGTGGTTATTTCATAGATAGTGGGAATTATTTGATATGCCATGATTGTTCCTTGGTATGTTGTTCCATACTGGTGTATAATTTAAAACCCCATAGAATACTTATTGTGATATGTATTCTTCTTTAAATGTTATTCCATCCAAGTGGTTTTTTAAAAATATTTTAGAAAATATTTTTTAGTTATCAGGTTGAAAAGTGGCCCTGAATGACTTAATCAACCCCTTAGAGGGGGGTTTGGAATATATGAATTGTGGATTGTCTCTCTGGATATTGGATGGAAAATTTTAAATCAGGTAATGTGTGTTTGTAACACCCTGAGAATTTTGGATAGGGATTATTTTTAATTTCATAGATGTATTTTTTTGAATACTAAACTAAGATTATCTTGCAATATATGCAAAACCCTATTTTCTTCAGTACATGCAACACAATTCTTGTCTTGTGTTGTAAGAAATTTCTGGTTCCTTCGACAGAATTCATTTCACACAACATTCAGTATTGATATTTTTCAATTTATAAATTAACTAAGATGTTATTATGTTATAAACAACACCAAAGTAATCTTTTACTACATTCAACACTGACTTGGCTAGTGTTACACGCAAGAGTGACCATCCTCGATTGCTAGCATTATACGCAATACCGTGTTTCACTAAATAACAATATATTATTAAAATATTATATAAATATATTTTATGAATAGTATTAACCACATTTCTTATTTTATATTACAATAGAATTCTTTTTAGTCATTTTCTAGAACCTGATATTAGAACAAAATAAATTTTTCAGATAAAAGAAGTATTTTTCAAAACATGCAGTTGTACCACCTTTTGATGAATCACCCATTTTCAATCTATTTTTTCAATCATTTATAAGTTAAATTTGATACAATAAACTTCATATTTTGAATTTGGACATAAATTTTTTTTTTAATTTTTAATATTTTTTTAATAAAATTAAAATTTTAATGAATAGTGAAAAAACCGCATTTTAATTCGAAACATACTTTTTATCAAGTTTAGTAATATAGGTAGATTATCGTTGGAATTGGTTTTAAAGTTTAATTGGAATATATTTTTATCATTTAATCAAAAAAATTTCATTGGATGTAAATTCACTTTTACATTGGACATAACCACATGTCAATCTTTTGATAGTTATTACTTCTTAAAAACCCGCTTTTCGGATTTGACAATGGGAATTATTTTTAAAATAATTACTACAAATTATGTTTTTTGAATCTTGAAAAATGTATTCCATATTTGGAATCATAAGGTTAAATCTGGTAAATAAGGATAAAATATTATTATAATAATATTAAACTACCCTAAAAAATTTCAAATTCCTATTGGATGAGATATTTCCGTCCATGGGCATCCTTGGGTCAACATTGGGACCCCATGGATTTACTTGGATGTGAAAATGACATTTTATAATAATTAATTTAATGTAATGATAATTATAACCTAAAAATATATCTATTAATAAATAGATTTTACAATATGATTATATAACTGAAATCGTTGGCTATAAATATTAATTATAAAACTAAAAATATTTCCTTCATCATTGTATTTTATTTATAATTTTTTGAAATTATATAAATATATTTATCTATGACACAATTATGATGTAGTGTTTAACTTATTAATGAATGAATCAAATAAATGAATTTATAAACATTAAAATAAATTAAATTTGATCATTTTGATTCCATCCATGAATTTTTTGGATTCCATTGACATATTAGATATTGGGTAATGTATTTTATAAGGAATAATGTTGTTATGAATTTTTAAAAAACTCAAGTATGAATAGTGTCCAAATTTGACATAATTCATAACTTAAAACATAAAATATTTTATTAAATAAAATAAAATTCTAAAAAATATACAATTTGGAAACAATTGTTAATATAATACCAAATAGTTCATAAATAATTCTGTTTGGTTGTTTTCCAAAATATGGTAATTACATTATCCCAGAATGAGTAAATAACATAATATCACGGTAATATTACAAAGGATAAAATAAGGGTTAAACAGAAATGATAAGGATAAAAAATTATTGAAAACATGTCTAAAAATATTTTATTTGTGTTATATGAACAAAAAACATCTTAAATTTGATTTTATTATTTTTTTGACCATCTTAAATCTAAATTTAATTTATAATAAATTAAAATTTTTTACTTTTCTAAAGTGACATTATCCTCTCTTATAAAAGGACACCTCTTCCCTCTCCTCTTAACTCCATTTTAAGCCTTCAGGCTCAACCAAAACCTACCAATTTAACTTCTAAATTTCCCAAGTGAAATTAAAGAGTATCTGGTCTTCTCAAAAGACCAACTCTAGTTCATCAGAGGAAATTTAAAGGAGGCCCGTCGAGTAATAGGTATTCTCTTATACCAATTATTTCAAATTTATTTCTTCTTCAACTACCACTTCTTTAGTTGTTTAATTATAAAATAATGACATTAGTTTCACTAATATAATGAAATTTTATTATAAATATTAAAAAAACCTATTTCACATTCTGTACATCCTACAAAATATGAAATAATTATGCGTGCCTACGTACGACATACCGTCTCCACCCCGCGGTGTAATATGTTTTTCACAACCTCCTTACATGGATGGGTATAATGGTGGAAATAATAACTATAAATGATTATAATAACATGATACTAATTATGATATATTATAAACCATTCATTTTAATACCATTTAAGAATTATGGGAATGATATCATCGCTCAAGCATATGTACAACTTACTGTCTCCATGACGTGATTAGATTTTCACTCCACGTTAACCATTCAATAATTATTATAAATTATATATAACAAATAGTAATGATATATATGACATAATAACACTAATGGAATTATGTATATGTGTGTGTGTTTGTTTTTATCATTTACTTACATCCATTCAATTTAACAGGGAAATGAAAATAGCTTTCATGAGTATGTACGGCCTACCGTCTCCATGAACGGTGTATTCCATTTCTTTTATCTATCTATTACATAAATATATACACTAAATATATATGATATAAAAAAAATTACATTATATAAGTTTTGAAATAATGATATAACTAATAATATCAAGAATAAAAATTCAAAACAGGTACGATAAATAAAACAATTATTACCCAAAATGATGCTTTAACATGAAATTGACAAATGGACGGGTAATATAAAGTCATAAATGAATCATATATGATATTAACAATATTATTATGGTTCTGTTACAAGTAAATAATATTTCTAAACAAACTATAAAGGATTTTTGGATACATAATGAAGAAATCTTGCCTAATCTAAGAGATAACTTTTCAATCTCTATTTTATCCGAGATTGTTTATACATAAGTATTTACTAGGGGTATATTTATCATTAATTTTCATTTTTTATTAGAATATTATCATAAAAGGTTTTCTATTATTATATTTATTTTTAATTTAATTTTCAGCAATTTTTAATTTTACAACATGGTTTGGAAATAATCATTCTTATGATCACCATACAACGTACATTTTGACTTTTCGGAAAAAATACGAGAAGAATGTTTTGTTTAATTTATACGGCATGAAAAGAATATTACGCTTTCCTGACCCCTTATTTCCATGAAGCTTCTTCTAAATGCTTCCTTGTTTATTTTCAATAATATTCATTTTTTTCAAATTGAATTGCATTTTGAGAAGAGAAAACGTTTTTGATAAAAAGAAATGATATTTTCCTCATGAACTAAGATCAAGTGGTTTATCAAAAATTATTTTCCATCTAAGATGACATAGTTTTATGTTTCATTATATATTATTACATTGATTTGATTGTGTTAATGATAGAGTTAATTCAATGATGTCCATTTATCTTATATGGAATATGTTATGATGGAATGATGTTTAATAATCCCATTTTATTTCATGGGTTAAGATATGATGAATTATTTATGTTTTTGTGGAACATATAATATTGATTTCATTATGAGATAGGTGAGAACTATATCTCCCAACAATGCATTGGGTAATGATTTATATCTCATGAGATAGACATGACTGATACATCAATTACATCTGCTTTGGTAATGTAGGGCTATAACGACCAATAAATATGGTTCTGTAATACCTGTCTAGAATGACAAGTAAAACACGTTCAGTAATGGACTATGTCCACTATGACGGTCTTTGCAGTAATGCTCTATCTACTATGGAAATAATATTATGTTCTTATTCTTTTACTATAATTACATGTTTTATTCCAATTCTATTCTACCATGATTAATGTTCCTTTATGATTTATGCCTTACATACTACCAATATTTATTTCATGACTTAAAATTTTCATGTTTAAACTTTATGTTTATGTTTTTACATTCAAATGTTAATGGATTGTTTTTTATCTCCATTTTTACCCTTAATGACCATTTGAGATCAACCTTTATTTTTTTCTTTTTCCCAAGGATATAAAGAACGATTTTAGGTAGAAAAACAAAGGGTAAGATCTTTGTGGAAGATGTGGATGATCTTCCACCATGATTTGAAGATTTTGTTCTGTGTTTCAAAGGAAACTAAACTTATATGAACTTTTCATGTCTGTTGGTGTCATGTATTAATTATTCCGAAAAATATATTAAATATCCATGTACATCAAGCTAGGGTCTCTATAGTTGGTATTAGATTGAAGGTTCAGTCATCCTTTGGAAACTAGGATGCAAAAACATTAGTGAGATCCCTAGAGACAATTCTAATGTATGTCTAGAGATGTCCCTAAGGTTATGTATACATATACTTTAGAGTCATAGAATTATGATAAAGATCACGAATAACCTAGTGTTAAACCTAAGATATTAGATATTGAATGTAATTCCCCTTTATTATGTAGTTTTCTTATTATTAATTGTGCCTCTCAAACTATTCTCTTTGGGTTATAGAAAATTGCTGGAAATAGGAGGATTTATGTTAATGGAGACTATTATAGAAAATGGAATGATATTCATCATGAGAAACCAAATGAAATGGGATTTGGATGGATAAACATCATTATTATGCCTAATTAGAAGTCTCGTAATATGATCAACAATATCATCTTTGGTGAGTTTCCTAAAGGAGATAATAAAAGAAAGATGGAGTTTCATGGTGATCATAGAGGAACGATTTTTCAATTTTCCACATGTAAATCATGTGGGAAGCCACATCAAGGAGAATATGTCAATGGAACTAGAAGATGATTTGGGTTGGAAAAATAAGTACACTAATCTTGTAATTTCAAAGGAAATGGTTCTATTAAATCAATGGTTAAGGATAATGTTATTACTAAGACATCACAAATAGTTAAATGTTTTAAATTTAGAATGTACAGGCATTATGAAAATCGATTCCCTAAGGGAGAATCTCATAAAGGGAATTATGATGAACATATGGGCATTATTTCTTTTTATTATGATGAAGAGATTATAAATGATATATGAGATGAAAGAAGTGTGTATGGGTAAAATGATAAAGCTCAGTCAGTGGTTCAAGAAGGTAGTGGAATGATTTCATGTTTATCAATAGTAATTTTGTATAAGTACATTAATGCTACTATGGAATAAAAAACATATAAGTATTGATACATGATTGTTTTCCCTTGTTTATTGTACGTATATGTTAAATGGTACTGGTAACCATGAAAGGGTATACCGAAATTTTTGGAAAGAACATGATATGCACATAATGAATGGATAATGAGTAAATGATATGTTTGATAGTATTAATGATCTCATTATGGATATAAGGACAAAAGCGATATCATGGTTTGAGAATATATAATTTTTTGTATTTTGATATGTCGAAAAATGTATCTTTTGACATCATTCATGTTTTCTATAATGTTGTATGGTAATTCATGTTTCAATAGAATTAATGATTTAGGTTTTCAAATGTTTAGAATGTGACAACCATGAAAAACATTATGAGATATGAGATTTAAATGTTATGTATATTTAGGTCATCTCTTTATATGTTTTATATTTTTTAAATGATTTTAATGTTATCCATTTATCGATAGTATACATTATTTTACATTTTATGTTTGTTAGATTAAGGTAGTATCTCACTATAGGTGGAATTATGGTTATTTGACAACCTATTCTAACCTTTTTCTTGAGACATGTGGAATGACCTATCATTCTATTTCATGATCTGCTAACACTTCATGAATGAAATTTTTAACTTCATTTATTTAATAGATGTAGTGGAAATTGTTCAAGGAATGAAAAAAATTGATATTGTACCTAAATAATGTAAGTATTTATTCTCATTAAAAAATTTTCAACTATAGGAAATATATCTGGAAAACCATAAATATTATCCAAGTATCTTATTATCTAATAAATCATATGGTCCCATAAATCATATCATATTTATGTATTCCTTGTAGTAAACATTCTCAAAAACTTATTCTCTATCACTATCCATCAGAACATGATGGTTACATTTCTCTTTCAAATCCATGTTTTCAGTTTCTACCTATATTCTTCTATATGAAAACCCAATGAATAGTTAATTTTCGTAACCATTTTGTTTCTAACATTCCATTTTGAAATGAAGTTTTTTGTATTTCTTTTTTATAATTTTGGTTTCTATGAATGAAACATTCCGGTAGTAAACCATATATAACCGCAACAAATTTTAGGGCGAAATTCATTTTAAGGAGGGTAGAATGTAACACCCTTAAAATTTTTGAGATGGATTATTTTTAATTTCTTCGATGTCTTGTGTGGTAAGCTAAACCAATATTTTCTTATGCTATATGAAACACTGTAATATCTTATAGTATACACAACATTATTCTTGTCTTGTAGTGTGTCAATTTCATGCTCCTTTGATAGAATTCATTTCACACAACACTGATGATAGATTTCCATCAATGTATAAATGAACTATGTTTGGATTACTTTTTATGCAACACCAAAGGAAGCTTTCTCTACACGCAATACTGACCTGTCTTTCTTTAAACTGAAGAGAGACCTTCCTCGTTAGCATGCATTGTAGACAATATTGTGATTCACTAAACAACTATTTATTATTAAAATATTAATAACTATCCATTTTGAAATTTTTTAACCACATTTTTAATTTTATATAGTGTTATCATTAATCATATACATTTTCTAGAACATTATATGAGAAAAAAATTAATTTTTTCATATAAAATAATTTTTTAAAAAAATACAGTTTACAACCTTTTGATGGCGCACCCATTTTAAAACTAGTTTTTGAAACCTTTATAAATAAAATGTGAAAAAAGAATCTTCTTATTTAGAAGTGGGAAATAAAATTTTACTTTTTTTGAATTTTTGATATTTTCAAATAAAATTAAAATTTTAATGAATAATGATAAATACTGCATTTTAATTTGAAACTGAATTTTTATATAATTTATTTATAAAGTTAGATTTTCTTTTTAATATTTTTAACTATACTTAGATTATAATTTTATCATTTAATATAATTTTGTTCATTTAATGTAATTTCACATTTACATTGGACATAAACTCATGTCAGTCTTTTGATAGTTATCTCTTCTTAAAAATCTGCCTTTTGGTTTTGACGATGGGAATTAATTTTAAATTAATTACTGAAAATTATGTGTTTTGAATTTGGAAAAATGGATTCCATATTTTTAATCATAATAAATATTTTCTTTTAAATAGGTACCTTTTATTTTTGGACATTATGAATAGTAACTTCAGAAAATATCTTATTTTCCATGGTTAAAGCTTAAATATGGAAAATAAGGGTAAAACATAATATTATAATAATATTAAACTACCCTAAAACATATACTAATACTATTTTATGAGAAAAATCAAACCATGGGAATCCTTGGGTCAATTGTGGGACCCCATGGATTCATATGTATGTGAAAAGGACATTTTATAATAATTAATTTAATGTAAAGATAATTATAACCTAAACATATATCTTTTACTAATTAAATTTTAATATAGGTTTATAAAATGGATATACATATCTACTAATATTCATGATAAATATAAAAAGATTTCCTACACCATGAATGTTTATTTCCAATTTTTAGACAATAGATATTTATATTTATTTAAGACACAATTATGATGTAGTGATTACCTCATTAATGAAATATTCAAATAAATGAATTTATAAATATGTAAATAAATTTAATTTTAACATTTTGATGTCATACATGAATTTTTTGGATTAAATTGAAATATTAGGTATGATTTAATTACTTTTATTTGAATGAATAATGTAAGTATGAATTCTTAAAAATGTTATGTATGAATAGTGTCCAAAATTGACAAAATTCATAACTTAAAACATAAAATAATTTATTAAATGATATTAAATTAATAAAAATTTAAAATTCAGTAAAATTATTAATATAACTCCAAATATGTCATAAATACCTTTTTTTACATTTGGCATGATATGTTAATTACATTTTCCCACAATTTTTAAATGACATGATATCATGGTATGATTAAAAAGGGTAAAATAAGGGTTAAACCAAAAAGATAAGGATAAAAAAATTCAAAACATATCTATGTTTTTTTTATTTCTATTAGATCTATAATCATTTTATCTTCTATTTAAACAAATTTTTGGGAATTTTAAATCTAAATTTAATTTATAATAAACTAATATTTTAGGATATTCCAAAAGTGCCCCTCTCATCTCTTATAAATGGGCACCTCCTTCCTATCTTCTTCACTCTATTTTGAGCCTTCATGCTCAGAAAAACCCAGAAAAGTTTTCTTATCAACATACCTAGTGAATTTCTAGAGTTTATTTTCTTCTCAAAAGACCATCTATAGTGCCCTAATAGAAAATTTGAATGAGGCACGTCAAGGTTGAGGTAATCTCCTCTACAGATTCTTTCAAATTTATTTCTTCTTCTACTTCCTCCCCTTTAGTTATTTCATTATAATGTAATAAGATAATTATCACTTAGATACTGATATGTTAGTATAAATATTAAACAAAACTATTTGACCTTATATCCATCCTATGAAAAAGGAAATCATCATGCGTGCGTACATACGACTTATCATCTCTATGCAGTGGTGTTATCTATTTTTCACCTCTACCTCACTCGGATGGTTATAATGGTGAAAATAATAAATAAATATGATTATTATAACATGATACTAATTATTAGATATTATACACTATCCTATTCAATACCATTCAACAAATACGGGAACGATATTGTCGCTCATGTGTACGTACGGCTTACCATCTCCACGACATGATGAGATTCCTTATCCACGTTAACCATTCAAGAATGATTATAATGTATATATAATAGATAATCATGAAATATATGAAATAATAATAAAACTCTATTTATATATATAAATAAATAAATATATATTTCATTTACTTAATTCCATTCAATTTAATAAGAAAACAAAAACAATGTTCATGCATACGTACGGCCTAACATCTCTATGAACTGTGTATTCCATTTCATTTATCATTCTATTATATATATTTATATACTGAATATATATAATATATAAATATTGTTTTACATTATAGAAGTAATTAAATCATAAAATATATAATAATATCAATAATTACATTTCAAAACAAGTACGATAAATAAAACAATTTTTACCTTAAACATTGCATTGACTGGAATTGTCAAATGAATTGGTTATATAGAGTTTTAAGGGAATAATTTATGATATCATAAATTTTTTTTTTGTTCCTTTACAAGTTATTAGTATTTTTAGACCCATTATAATGTAGTTTCATGCCTATATGGAAGAAATCAGACCTAATTTATGGGATGCTTTTGCAATATCATTTTTATCCGAGATTATTTATACATAAGTATTTACTGGGGGTATATTAATAAATTAATTTCATTATTTTTATAAATATTATAATAATATGGTTAATATTCTTATATTTATTTTTAATTTCATTTCTACCCATTTTTACTTTAACAACATGGTTTGGAAATAATCTTTCTTATGTTCACCATATGAGGAACTTTTTTACTTTTCCGGAAAAAAGTATGAAAAAATGTTTTGTTTAACTTATATGGCATAAAATAATTTTTATGATTTCATTATGAATTATTTCCATGAATAATCCTCTCTATGGTTTCATGTTTATTTTCAAAACAATTACTTTCTTTGAAAATTTCATTCGATTTTGAGAAGAGAAAATATTTTTTAAAAAAAAGGAATGGATATTTTTCTCAAGAATTATGTTTAAGTAGTTTATGAAAATTATTTTCCATCTAAGATGGCATAGGGTTATGTTTTTATTAGTATTATTACTTTTATTTTATGGTTTTTATGGTGGAATTATTTTTATGAAGACCATTTTTCATATATGGATTATGTTATGATGAAATGATTTTTAAGAATCCCATTTTATTTCAAGGGTTCTGATATGATGAATGATGTATATTATTGTGACACATATAAGAATGATTTCATTATGAGATTGGTGGGACCTATATCTCCCACCGATTCATTTGGTAATGATTTATATCATATGATATAGACATGGATGGAATGGAAAGTAAATATGGTTTAGTAATGTAGGGCTGGAACAACATGTAAATCCAGTTTAGTAATACATGTATGGAATGGAAAGTAAACCGAGTTCATCAATGGAATATGTCCACTATGATGGTCTTGGAAGAAATGCCCTGACTTCTATGGAAATCATATTATGTTCTAATTAGTTTTTTTACAATTATATGTTTTATTCCAATGCTTGTCTATCATGGTTAATGTTCATTTATGAATTATTTCTTATGTACTGCAATGATTTATTTCATGACTTAATATTTTGATGATTAATCTTTTGGTTCATGTTTTTAGGTTCAGATTTTTATGGTTTGTTTTATGTTCTTCATGTTTACCCTTACAAGGCCTTTGAGATCACCCTTTCTATGTTTTCTTTCCCAATGATATAAGGAAAGGTTTAAGGTAGGAAAACAAAAGGGGAAGATATTTATGGGAGATGTTGAAGATAATTCACCATTATTAGAAGATGTTGTTCTAAGTTTCCAAAGACAGTAAAGTAATACGATCTTTGGGTGTCTTTTTGTTTCATGTATTAAGTATTCCATAAAAGAAATTTAATATCAATGTACATCATGCTTAGGTATCTACATTGTTGGACCATGGAGACAACATCACACACCATTATAAGAGGGTCCAAATATAGGTATGATGTGTCGATAGGGAATACCCTTGAATATGTGTAGTGTTATATTGATTAAATCATGGTTTTTGTGTACAATTAGAGGGGTATAGGTAGACATGATTCATGGGTGTTACTTTCCATTATTGGTCATCATGAGTTTTTCCATAATAGTTGAACTTATATTTTCATTTAATATGTAATAAAGATATATAACATGATCTAAGTTAGGTTATGAATAAATGTGGCATTATTCTAGCATGGTACTAATGGGGTAGGACTGGGGTTTTTGTATCTTGTTTAGCACATGATCACTCAATATATGAGTTTTTAATGATTTTATGTTTATCTAATCATACATCATTAAATACACGACTATATGCATGTCAACATGTGTTAGGGATTGATTGGGGTTTCCCTATAAGTTTTATGCTCACCCCATTCATGTGCATCTTAGTGCACATTCAGACTTCATGATTTGGGATCCATAGAAGGTAAATGTTCCAAAAGTATGTTTCTAATGAAAATAGATTTACTAGTTAGATGTTGTACTGAGATTGAATCTAAGAAGATACCACATCGTATTTTATTTATTTATTCATTACTAATTGTAGTGTTTATACCGGCAAACATTACACATTAGATATCTATTTGGTATATTATTTTATGGAATCACTCGAAATATTTTATATCATCATGTTTATGTTATCTTAAAATGTGATTTTTACATGGTATAGATGTATATATTGTCATATTATATCCTACATCTATGATAACTAGGTTTAATAGTCTCCCTAAAATACTTTTATACAGTCACCAATAGTCTGCAGATTATTAATTATAGGGAGGCACACATGAGGTAATTTGAATCTTTTGCTTAGACTAGAGGATTCCAGTTGGTTGTTATATTTTTTATTAAGTATATATTGAATATATATTAATTTAATATAATGGATACATCTTTTTTATGGTGTAATAATGATATAATATTTAGAGGTTAATTCTTATATTTGGATTATTCAAAATTTTTAATACAATTTTCTGCATTACAGTGTTTTATTTAAGACAATAAATTAAATCTCATGGAATTGAGCTATTAAAATATAGTAATAAATTTATTTGAAACACATTAAATTTAAATTGACCATTGTATCATGAAATTATGATTCATATCCCAATGATTCAATATTTTGAACTCAGAGAGACCATTATGAAAACAATCATGTAAAATACTTATAATACTATAAACTTTTATCTTCTTGAGAGGTCCACAAAGGAAGAGATAGTATTTAATCATTGATGGTAGCAATATATTCATAAAAATAAATATTTAATGGCCCTTCATTAGATGTTACTTCACACAATCTTGCACATGTTGTGAGCCTTAGTGAGGAGGGACTTCACCTAAACCTAGTTTCCATAAGAATTGATATTTATTATATATTTTTGACGTCCAACACAATTTAATGCTTATTTTCTATTGATGGATCCTAAATTATATGAACCATGAAAAATCTCAATTTTTTCAGTGGTTTAAATTTATGTATCTATTTTAGAGAAACAACAGGATTATGACAAAAATAAATCCAAAAATAAATAAAATTTTAATTAGTCCCCCAAATGAGGGAACAAGGACCCAAATTATTCTTCTTATGAAAAACTACTTGAATTGGTAAAAACCTTGTTTTAACCCCTCTTAGTTTGTCTCGAGATACAATATGTAACTATTTAAATAATTATATTTTAAATTGACATATAACACTTAAAAATACAATAAATACTTTCTATTCAAAACATTATTCATTCAGAAAATCACTTATCTCGGTTCTTTGTAATTTTTTTTACAAATATGGGTAATGATTATAATGATTTGTTTCTTTTTTATAGTATTGTTCATGATTGTGATATTTCTTGGAGATAGTAATGCATCAAAATTTCAACTTCATTTTTAATTATAACCATTCTTTTATTGTACCATTGTAAAAATATATTTGTATATCCTATATTCTTACTTCATTTTTATTGTTATATTTTGATGAAATAAATATATTATTATCTATTTACATGGAACATTAATTTTATTTATGGTATTTTGTTTATTTACATGATTTAATACATATTATATTATCACATATTCAATAATAATATGAAAAATAATTAATTATTAATGATTATAATTTCATATCATTAATAAAATAAATAAATAATTTTGTGAAAATATATATAATTTCAGGATAGAACAACATAAAAATTTATTATAGATAATCAGGGAATGTTAATTATCATTTTTATATGCTTTCAATGTTATTTTTTATGTTTTTTAAAATTATTTTCAAAGTGAGTTATATTGTTGAATTTATGAAAACATTACCAAAATGTTATTAAAACTATTTGTATGATTTCACTTCCATATTTCACAAATTATATTAATGATCAATCATCTATGTATATTTTATAAAAATCATCTAAAATACATAATAAAAATGATTTCTTTATATGGGTTGGTCAAGCAATAGTGGGTGCATGATATTATATGTCACATATTTATTTGGTTTTTCATTATGTGATATGTGGGACATTGATTATATTTCAGTCCAATCTATTGTGTAAATTTATATATATAATGATATCATTACATTATTAATAGATCTAATATTTTTTATTTTATTCACAATGATATACCTGGTTTGTCTACCAATCTTCACAATGTTACTTTTTGGAATGATTCAATTATCTATTTTCATAATTCTATATTGGTTTGGAATTGATTCATAAATTTATTTTTTACATGATATTGTTTTGTTTGAGACACTCTCTTATAATATGACAACATTTTTAATTATTTATGATTTTCTTTTATTAATAACTAATAAATGATATACATTCATGTTTATATTTTTATAGAACTATGTTTCTATTACATGATCTACGATTATGCTTTCAGGTATCATGATCACTTTGTATGGTTCAAATATATTATTCCATTAATCACTACATTTATTCCATGTTATGTGGTCTCTTAGGTTTTTGATCTATTAATAGATAATATATATATTTAATTATATGACTCTCCCCCTACCGATCATCTCGGATTAGCCTTTTCCTATTTTTCAATTTCCTTAAGATTGCAAAATGAATGTTATAAAAGATATGTCAATTGGTGATTCACATGGGAATAATATTTTATAAGAAATGAATACATTAGCATTAAACAGTTAGGTTGTATATATAATCTCCAAGGTCAGTAATAATTTTGTGTCTAAGAGTCTATTTTATTTATGACATATAATGTATAATTATGTGAAGTTATATAATATATATACATATATATTAAATTTTTTTATTCTAAATTGAATCATAATGGAGATCATCTAATTTTTTGAATTAAATTATGATTTATAAGAGAATAAAAAATAAATTAATCCTTAGTAAAATAAATGAATAATATGTTGATGTGAATATTTCATAGCTTTAGATGTCATGGTACTTATATTCAGAAGATTATATACTAGGTATATTAATTTTTCATAATCACACTGGTCATTTGTTTAGTAAAAGTTTGGAACTGAAATCATGAAAGTGATGTGGTTATAGGTACAATTATTATTTAACCATGAATTGAAAAAATATTATTTAATACCAATTTAATAATTTCCATCACACCATTAATTAACCTTATGAGAATTATTTTCAAAACACATATATTATATGTTGATTTATTGAAGAAAAAAAATGTAGTGAAATTATGTCATGTGACTAATCACAAATTATGTTTTGAGGGTTTTTATTTCCTACATGTCTATTTATTCACCCATTTATAGAACATGATGTGTTATTAGGTAACAATTCAACCTCACTACTCATATTAGTTCCTAGGATTAGGTAGAATCAACTGACTTCATATATTTTCATTTTATCAAATATTTATGTGAGTATTATTATGAACATCCTTTTGAAAACAATCACGTATTATGGGTTTTAAAAACAAATAATGGGGGATATTCATAAAAATGGTCATGGGTGAGGTAAAAATATAATATATTAAAATCATGTTAGAATACATCACTGTATTTAACTAAGAGTGGACGGATTTCCAAAAGATCATGATATTGAGATTTCAATTGGAATCATACCTATTATTATCCTAATATCAATGATTCCTCATATAATTCCCCCCATATAATTGGATAAACTATAAAAGGAAAATAAAGATGACCTAGATAAGGGTTTTATACATGTTCTTCAATATGTGGTGCACTAATAATTATTATAATGAATAATGAATGGATAATTTTTCGTTATATTTATTTCCATGAGCTTAACTATGTCACATCAAGAACCTGAATCCATTACTATATATTGTTTTTCATTATTAGCTTCATGGTGCTCCAAATTTTTGAATGTGGATCTTTGACCTGGGTATCGAGGACTAACGGTATAAAAGGGGTGATAAATCTAATAGAACCTTCTATGCATGATATGAAAATTTTTCTTTTGTAATGATTCCGTTGTGAATAAATAATTCCATTTGTATCTTCAAATAATATATTAATAGTGTATCTTGAGATAACCACACAAAATATATTATTTTTTATGTAGTTGAAATTATTTTATATTATATGATTAAGGAATAATTTAAAGATCATATATGAAAAGATCTAAAGAACATAAGAAAATTAAAATATTATTTGAAATTATGAATGTGTTATTATGGTTGCCCAAAATTATTTTTCTTCATTCATGTAATTAGAAGAGAGGGTATATATATGAATCCATCATAGATAAATGTTATTGGAGAATGGATAAAAAAATTTAATAATGATCAATATTATTCATATATTAGATGGATATTTGTGACACTTTGTGATTTTTTTTCATGATTTTCAAATCCACATGACATATAAACTATGAAGGGGGTAATGTTTATTTTCAAAATTGGATGAGGATATGGATTCAAGAGAATAAGTTCATGTAATGACCCAAAAACATGTTCCATATTTTTTTAAGTAATTAATCTAAAAAAAATATGAGATTGTAAAGGTATAGAGTTTTAGAGAGACTGAATACATTAGAGAATCCTCATTACATAACTTATAAATAGAAAGACTAAAAATATTATTTACAAGGGTTAAAAACCATAGCTGGACCTCAACCAAAATCTCACTTCTATGCATCCTTAAGCCTTTTTAAAAGATATTTTGAAAACATTGGGTGAGTGAAAAAAACATAGTAAGGGGATTTCGAAATAAAAAGGAAACCAAAAAGTAGTTTTTCAATTAAAAATGTAAAGTGTGAAACCAAATATTCATTAAATACATTCTTAAGAAAACATGAAAAATAAAATAAACATCTTAGTAAAAAAGGATTTCAATTGAAAAAAAGTATTGAAAATCCACTTCGATAAATTATAATAAATATTAATTTTACATGATAATCTTACAAGAATTCCTATTTAATTCTCATAGGAACTGTGGATCATAGCACGAATGCTTTGTTCACTTCTAATACATTGTCGACAGAGTCCCATGATGGATTAGGTTCACTCCCGAATTCTATAATGTGCATTGAATAAACCTCCAAAAAACTATAATTTTCTTCGGATAGAACTCTCATGCACCATGATGTGCTTGGGATAAAAATGTCATGCACCATGAGGTACATAGGATAAACCACCTGTGCACTATCATGTTCTTGGGATAAACCTTCCACACACTGTGATGTGCATGGGATAAACCTTCTGTACACCATGATGTGTTTGGGATAAACCTCGCATACACCATATACGACATCTCATGATATTAACACGTTACCAAATGCAATGGAGCACTATTAGAGAGAACCCTTCATAAATATTTCATTCTTATTCATCCAAGTACAACTTTTGAAATTATAACATACATTTTTTACATTATGAAGACCATGAAATTTCATTATATCCATGATATTTTGACAACCATTTCAAAATGGACCTACTTGTTTATATGTGAATCCTGATAAAATTAGTTTACCATTAAAATACAGATTTATACTTTCATGTACAAATTTGTAATATTTTTTCATAAAAGATACATGTATATAAATTTACATATATAAACAACATTATTTTAATAATACATGATTGCATAATAATGCATATATGTATAAATTGAAAAACCCCTATGACTTTAACATAAAATGAAATAAACAAATTCATTAATATATTTAAATATATATACATCAAATTTAATATATATATATGTATACATATGTGAGTATATATATACATGTACGTATACATGTCTTAATGAAAATTATTTCAAATGAACTGTTATATATATAGATATATATGTCTGTGTTTATTATTTTCATACATCTTCTTTTTTTGATAAATATCAACTTGATAAACATGCTTGAAATGTTACTGATTAATTATAATATTAGTATCTATTATGTTTATTTTATTAATGAGGGTTGCAATGGAAGATGTGGATTCAAACATGGCATGATATACACACATAGATATATATATATATATAAGGAAACATATTTATAAGAAATTATTAACAAAATTATAATTTTGAAAATCTAATGACATTTTCAATATTTATATTAGTCCAATTGTTCGAAATAATTTTATGAAATATAAATCTCACAAACTAAAAAAATTTAAATATTTTATACATAAAATGTAACATTAAGGGAAAACATGAAATGAATGCTTCTATATCTCGAAATAAATGAAAAAACTATTATAAATAAAATGCTGATAGATTAAAAATAAATTTTAAAAAAATATTTCAAATTCATATATGGTTTAAAAATTTTAATCATAGCTAAAAAAATTTCATTTTTCTACCCCAATGACATAAAATGATTTTTTTAAAGAACCATTGAGTAAAATTTAGTATTTAAATAAAATAATGTGGACATAAAATAAATTTATTTTATATGATACTATAATATGTTTTAAAATAAATCATACCATGTAAATGATTCCCCTCCTTGGAAATATAGAAAATAATTTCATAGCTAATAAAATTAAATGTTTCTGATAGATTTAGAAATAATTTGAAAATGTAACAAATATTTTAATAAAATATTATTACTACCATTATAATGTATCTAAATTATTTGGGAAATTAAATATTTAAATACAAATAAATGACTAAAAAATTCACAAAATGTAGAAACCATTTAATCCATTTGAATGATTTCTTGCAAGGAGATTTTACTACTGAAAAGTGGACTAGAATGGAGATAATAATACAAGATGAAACTTGAATTCAATTAAAAGTGTAAAGAGTTCTCTTTATAGTAAAAATCAAAGCACCATACTATTCTTTAGTCTCATATCACAAAGATGTTACATTAGGAACTAGAAAGAGGTCTATGAATAAGGAGAACTAATCAAATTACTGTGAGTAGGTTCAGATTAGCAGTTTCCACCCTTGGTCCAAGATTCAACATCATAGGCCTTATATACCCATATATCAAAAGCCCCCAAAAGTAATAAAAACTCAATCACAGTGAATGGTAGGCATACCCTACTAGATTCTATGCATCCAAATAAAATAGTACCATTATTCTAACTTAGAAAAGAACATATAGAAACCTAATACCCTAAAACTATGATAAAGTAAAACCCCAAATTCATGTGATTCATCAACACCCTATAAATCTAACTCTCTGTCGTAAATAGGTGTTTGTGGGAGGATGAATCTATGAGGAACACGACATTCGAATCTTTCCTAGGTTGGTGGCAGAATAAGTAGGTTGATCATCCATCTCTGGTAGGAAAGGGATAAAGATAGGAAGTGTCAGCATCATCGACACACAATTATCCTGAATCGCAAGATTCCAAATCATGCCACACACTAGATGTCCTTCGATGGAAATCTAGTTCAGGGTTGTTGGTTGCTACCATGCTTCATAGATCATCCCTTGGATAAGAAGATGCATTTTAGTGGGGAGATTTCGTCTGTTTTGGGGGAACCCAAAAACCAATCCCCACCACACCCCATTATTTTATCATTTATTATAATAATAACTAATTATTTTTAATGTTGATCTTTTTAACAATATTATATCTATTTTGTATTATAATAATTTTTAAATATTTATATCCATTATTATTAAGATATATATATTATGAATTTATATATATAATCAATATTTAAAAGCAAAAATATAATAATTTTGTCCATTTATTATTGTTTATCCTGTTCAAATATTCACACATTTTTTAATATAAATAATTATGTCAAAATAAAAGAAATATAATCTTATTTCAATAAATATTTAAAAATTATTTTGAAATAATGTAATGTGTCATTGAAAAAATATATATATATTATTTTGTTCTTATGTAAGACGATTAAGGTAATTACTCCTATTGTAATTGAATTAGTTCATTATAATAACTTTATAGTTAATAAAATATTTATTTTTGTTAAAAAATAAATACTTTTGAAGTTACCAGATATTATGTTTTATATAAACTTATTATATATATCTTTTCATAAAAATAAAATCATTTAGTAAATAATAAATTTTAATGATACATTTTATACAAATGAAGTGATACTAAATTAAAAATGCATCTTTGGAAAAATTATTTATTATAACCAACATAGAAAATTGTTTTTAAATTATATAATCATTGAAATTAAAAATCCTTTTTATGAGTGGATGTTCTTAAATAAACTAATTTTAATGTTAATTAATCACTACACAATATATTTATATATATATAAATATGTATATGTAAGTGCGTAACAATTATTTATATTTTCAGTTATTATTATTTTATTTTTAAAATTACTTTATTATCTATATGAAATGATCATTTGTGTATAAAAACATAACTAGAATCATTAAATTTGCAGATTATTTTATGGCCAATATGAGGCCAATATTTACATTACTCTGTTATCTTAACCTTTATCTCTTCATTTTATTTCTACTTATGGAATATACCAAAACCGAAAACTATGATATCATCGTTATCATGTTTCTGATTAGTTTTCCATATTTATTTATGATAGTTATAGGTTTAATATTACCATCTTCCTAGTATGTGGAGATGTTCCTTGTATTTTTATTAATTTATTACATAAATTTGGAGTTATTTTTAAGATTTATTTATTTAATTTTACTTATATTACAATTTATAAGACTTACTTGGATGTTACATTCTACCCCCTTAAAAAAAATTTCCTCACAATTTGATTATAATGAAAAATAACACTGAATTTAAAAATGACTACATAGTTGCTTAACTCCTTCCATCAAGAATCCCATAATTGTCATTTTCAGATCAATCATGAAGAGTGAGGGTACACTTAGTGAAATAATACTTTAAGGCTATTTCAAAGTCTCCCACTTCCTTATCCTATAAACATTATGTATAACTCAAAGTGTTCGGATGGAAAATATGATGCACCTTTTGAAAATAATTTTTTCTAACATACAGTTTCAAAACATCACTATATACCAGGTTTTTGTAATGTAATCTGACAGTGTCAGTTTGGAAATTTTCAAAATGTCGTTCATCTAATATTTTTCCTATGTTTCCAGATATACTGGAATCAAAAACAATATATATATTGTATGGTTAGAGGTTTCCATAATTGGAGGAAATTATAACATCAAATAGTTCATCATAATCTCTAGACATGTTGATATATTTGAAAATTCCCTAATGGTTCCTCCCTTTTCGAGATAGGTGGGATATTTGAGAGGATAAGATTCAGTCATAGGTGAGCCATGATTCTTGATGATTCCACGATATAAAGGAGGTGTTTGATATGTCATAGATCATATTACAGGTATGTTGGACATTGGAAAAGTTTTTGATGCAATACAGGATTGACATTTCAATAATTATTACAAGTTAGTCCTTAGGATTTGACCAGAGTGTCATTGGAGGTTCTTCCTCTTCATCTCAAAACTATCTTTTATCCTTTGGAAAAAACATATCAAATATTAAGATACCCTTTATACATGATAATCTTCTGATATTAAACTACTCAATGTTTAACAATTTATTACTCTTTAATGAAAATGACCTATGAAAATCAATAAATGTATCAAAAAGGTATCTATGTATCCTGACCACAAAGTTATCTATACCTCATCACTGATACCAAACGTAACGACCCAAAAATACTATTCATTATTTTTTTAAATAAATTTATTTAAAAAAAATCAAGATCTCAAAGTTATAGAGTTTTATATATTCCAAATACATTAGTGAATCCTCATTACACAACTAATAAATAGATAGACTAAAACTATTCATTAAAATGGTTAAACACCTTATCAATACTTCAACCACTATCTCGCTTCTACGCATCATTTATCCCTAGAAAAGTGATTTTTAAAACATATGACGAAACAAAAAAGATCAATATGGGGTGTTTGAAACACAAAGGAAACGAAAGAAGAGTTTTCTATTGAAAAAATAAAGCATGAAACCAAAAATTCATTAAATAAATGCTTAGGAAAACATAAAAAATTAAATAAAAATCCTTGTGAAAAACAATTTAAATTTACAAAATTTTGGAAAATCCACAATGATAAATCTTAAATAAATATTAATTTTACTTGATAATATAACAATCATAAAGAATTAATTCTCCAAAGAACCTTGGATCACAACATGAAATCTCATTTCACTCATGAGACATGGTTGAAATATTCCCATGATGGATTAGGTTCACTCCCAAATTTTGCAATGTTCTAGGGATAAACCTCTCATTCACCATGATGTGATTGGGATAACCCTATCGCACACCATACATGAAATATAATGAGATTAACACATTCCCCATTTCATTGGAGCGCTATCAAGGCACACTGTTCATAATCATTTCATTCTCATACATCCAAGTACAACTTTTGGAATTATAACTTACATTTTTTATACTCTGAGGACCATGAAACTTCATTAAATCCAAGATCTTTGAAAACAGTTTCATAAAAGGACCTATGTGTTTATGTGTATACCCTAATAAAACAATTTTATCATTAAAATACCTATTTTATCTTTTATGTACATTTATTTAATTGTTTTTCATAAAAGATACATGTATATATTTTTATTTATAGAAACATTTGTGTTTGAAAAAAACATAACGACATAATAATGCATATATATATCGATTAAAAATAACTATAACACTTTTACAGAAAATGAAATAAACAAATTCATTTATATATTTACATATATAAACATAAAAAGTAATCTATATACAAATACATATGTGTTTATATATATATACTTGTATTTATATATGAATAAATTAAAATTCATTCATATGAAATGATACATATATATATAGGTATATATAAGTGTGTGTTTATTATTTTCATACATTCACTTGTTTTGAAAAATATTAATTTGATAAATTCTTTTGAAATCTTTGGGAATAATTATAATTCAGGTTACCATAATGTTAATTTTATTAAAGAGAGTTACATTGGAAGATGTGGTTTTAAACATGGAATGATATATAAACATGAATATATATATATATATACATTTACAAAATTATTAACCAAATATTACATTTGAAAATCTAATGACATCACTCATATTTATAAGAGTCTAATTATTCAAAATTATTTTAGAAAAAATAAATCTCATGAAGAAAAACCATTTAAATATTTAATACGTAAGATGATACATTAAGGAAGAACATAAAAGGATCCCATTTACATCCCAAAATCACTCAAACACTATTATAAATAAAATTTTAATAGATTAAAAATAAATTCTTATATAAAGATGTCAAATTCATATATTGTTTAAGAAATTTGAGAATAGCTATAAAGAACTTCCATTTACTACCCCAATGATATAAAAAATAATCATTTGAACATCCATGTAGTGAACAATAATATTTGAATAAAGGAATGTGGAAATAAAATGCATGTATTTTGTATGATACACGAACATTTTTCACTAAATAAAATTTCATACCAGGAAAATAATTCCACTGCTTGGCAATAAGGAAAATAATTTCATAGAACAAAAACCAACTGCTTCTGATCGAATAAGAAATAATTAGAAAATGTAACAATGATTTTAATAAAATATTATTAATACCATGTTAATATATCTGAATTATTTTCGAAATAAAATATTCAAATACTACTAAATTACAAATATATTTTTCCCAAATATGTAGAAACCATTTAATATATTTGAATGATTACTTAAAAGGATGTTTAGCTACCCTAATGTATATTAAAATGGATTTATTTTTTTAGGAAGAAACTTGAAGTCGATTAAAAGGGAAAAGATTTCCCCTTACACCAATAATCAAAGAACTAGACAATTCTATGACCTTAGATCACAATTATGTTACATCAGGAACTGGAGTGAGGTCCATGAACAAGGATAAGTAATCGAATTAATCCGAATTGGTTAAAAATAGTTTTTCTAACCCTTTTTTCCAAATTCAATATCAGATGCCTTATATACCCATATATTGAACACCCCATAATGTAAGAAAAACATGATTATTGTGGACATTAGGATTACCTGACAAGAGTCTCTGCATCATAAAAAAATAGTACCATTATTCTAACTTAGACAAGAACAGTTGGAAATATAATACCCTAAAACAATGATTATGAAAACGTCAAATACCCATGATTCATTAGAACACTAGAAATACAACTCTTTATCATGTATATAGGTTTGTGGCAGGATGAATCCATGAGGAACATGATGTTTGAATCCATCGTAGGATGGAGGCATGAGTTATAGGTCCTCCATACATCGGTAATAGGAAATGAATGAAGATAGGATGTGTCAGCTTCATATACGCAAAACCATCCCAAATCATGGGATTATGAAGTACCCAACACACTGTATGACCTTTGAAAAACATCAGGTTCATGCTTTTCGGTCACTACCATGGGTCGCTGCTCATCACTCGAAGAAGATGACGCACAAGTGTGGAGATGGAGTCAGTTTTGGGATAACCTGAAAACCCAATCCCCACCACATCCAATTATTTTATATTTTATAATTATAAAAATTAATTATTATTAATTTTAACCATTTTAACATTATTATATATATTATAATATATAATAATTGTATTATATTTATATCCACTATTATTAACAGATGTATATATATAATATGTATATATATATAATAAATATTTAAAAAGTAATAATATTATAATTTTGTTCACTGTTTATTTTTTTCTCATTTATATATCCACAAATTTTTTAAATATATATAATTATCTCAAAATAATATAAATATATACTTCCTCTGATAACTATATAAAAAATAATTCAATAATGTAATGTGTCCTTGAAAATACATATATATTATTTGGTTGTTATAAAATTTTGATTAATGTAATTACACCTATTACAACATAATTAGTTTGTTATAATGATTATGAGGATAATAAAACCTTTATTCTTATTACAAAATAAATGTTGGACAAGTCACTAGAAATTATGTTCTATATAAACTTATTGATTATATTTTTAAATTTTTGAAAAGGAAATTATTTAGTAAATAATAAATTTTAAATTTACATTTTATATGAATGAAACACTACTACATTAAAAATAAGGCTTTGAAAACATTATTTAATTTAATTAACATAAATATTTATATTAAAATTATATAATAATGGAAATTATAAATCTTATTTATCTATTGATGTTCCAAAATAAACTCTTTTTAATGATAATTGATCACTACAAAGCATATATGTATGTGTGTCTGTGTGTGTTTGTGAAACAGTTATTTCAGGTTTCATTTAATAAAATTTTATTTTAAAATTTCATTAATGGATATATGAAACTATCATTTTATTCATAAATACTTAACTAGACTAGTCTAATTTGTAGATTTATTACCCCCCCCCCCAACATAAGGCCTATTTTTATAATACTCTATGCTCTTACCCTTATTCTATTAATTGGATTTCTAATCAAGGATGATCTCAAAATCACATGTTTGATATCACCATTATCATGTTTTTTGTGAGTGGTCCCTATTTATTGTTGATGTTAGTAATAGGATTAACATTATTTTTTTCATAGTCTGAGGAGATGTTTATTGTATCATTATTAATGTATTAATTAAACAAGGAGTTCTTTTTGTTTAGGATTTTTTTATTTATTTATTTAACTAAGAGTCAAATTTATATGAGTTTCTAGGGAATTATAGTTTTGGTTGATCACTACTACTTTATTTACAATAAAATATAGTGAAAATAGTTTTTTATATGTAATTGAAATTACATGAAAGCATAAATTTATGAACTGATAAAAATGAAATGTTAATAACATGTTCTATACATTAATTCCATACCTAAAAGAAAAATTACTAGACACGGGATCTACAATTATTATTTTTAATTTTGGTATTAATGATTTTAAAGAATTATATATATATAATAATTTTGGAAATATATAGTTATAAAAAGTTTCTAAATTATATATTCACATGTAAAGAGATGCACATGAATTAAATCAGAAGGTTAGAGTTGATTTATTAATATTATTAAGAAATTCATTACCACTTAAGGAGGAAAAAGAGGATATTAGTTCTCTAAGTTGAATATATTTATATAAATTTTCAATAATAGATATTTGTTGATATTTAATCTTCCTGGATATTCAATCAATGTGCATGGAAATCATAAACAAAGATATTAAATACAACATCTACTATTTTTTACTAAAGTATTTATCAAATATGAACAGAAGGAATTTTTTGATATTAATAATACACAATGAAATTATTATTTTTTAAGACATCAAAAATATGGAGTTATATAAAATAGAACCATAAGATTGGCATAAAACATTCTAGATAAAAAATGTTTCTTTTGGAAAATCCACATAACTCGTCAGTCTATATATTGTGAAGAATATTAATAAAATATAGGAAAATCTAGGAGATATTTTCTATATAAAACATAATAAAAATGATTATAAAGTACATATCTTGATTCTTGGTCTTCCAATCTGTGAAAGATGATCATTTAAATTCAAAGGGGATGATATAACCTTTAGCCATAGATGTATATGAATGGAATAATATCACCATATATTTTTTCATGGGTTTTCACATGGAATATAAAATAAAAAATACGTGTGGGTTATTATTGACCGATATTGAATTTTGGAGTACATCATTTTATTTGAGAGTATTTTTCACTAGAATACTACGATAGTATTTTTTATGGCTCTCTAGATTAATAGTGTCGGGAACCATTCTGAGTTCCTTGTTAACTTGATAACTGAGCCAATCCCGATAGAGCTCGAAGGGAGTTCCTGATCTCCATAGGTTGGAAAATATCCTTGGCATCATTAAACATGCAATTGGGAATGATTATGCAACAATACATAGTGTAAGTTAAAAAATAAAGTCAATATATATATAATAAACTCCACATGGAGTAATGTACCTGAATATAACAAGGCATAAAAAGACCCAATGTACTATAACCCAAGTACCAATGCTGAGGAAAATAGCCATACGGTCCCAAAGGACATGACTCACTAAGTTTATAAATCATCTGTTTCATCCCCCTCTATGAGATCACTTTACTCATCTCAAACCTAGAAGATGAAATTCTACAAACACCTAAAATAAAAATTAGGGTGTGAGCCTATGCCTAGTAGGATGACACCAAATATTCCATAAAATATGCCAAACATATATTATCCAATGAAAATCCTTCAATTTTCAAAATGCATAGGTTTGGAAATTGAAGAGCATATTTAAACAAAACATGTTATACATCTTCAAAATGATAGAATATACATTTACAGAAAGGTATTTGAATTTCCAGAGATTGAATATCTATTAAAGAATGGACTGACTAAAATATTGACATATTACAATTTATGTAAATTTAAAAAGGGAACGTACAGTAGTTTTACAATATTGGAATACATTTAAATCTCATATAAAAATGTACAAGCGAGAAACATGGTCATCTGTCAAGTAGGTTTGATTGTATTAACTAGATATAGGATTCCACACTCCCTATGTGATATCAAAAAATGATTTTACTCATGTTCCTATGACACTGGCTAGAGGTGAATCGTCACCCTAATATCATGGATGTGACCCTATATAGGTATGTTTTAAAATGTTGTAATATCGTAGAGTGTATACAAATAACTCACCAACTACCTAAGGCATGTACGTGATCGTAAATAATCAGAAATTTATTTTTAGACTGTTAAAATTTAATTATGTTCCATTCTTCCATTTCGAAATCCCAATTTTTCCTTTTAAAACTGAAATACATTATAACAAAAAAAAACATTCCCTTTTCACAAGATATAACCACTACGTTTTTCTAGAATCTTAGTATGACATTTTCACAAGTTTGAAATCTATTAAAACCCAATTCCATAATTTTCGCAATTCACTTTCCACAATTAAATTCAATTTTTTAATTGAAATCATTTCCATAAAATACACATTTTGAATCAGACAACTTCTATAAACACAACCTAATTCAATGGAATTTGGGTATTTCCAATTTTTGGTGTACCAAAACCATTTCAAGTATCTCGATTCACATGAATAAAATTTTTTGAATGAAAATGAGATTAATTTAATTTAAATTATTAATTGAAATAAAGCAATCTATTTAGGAATAATCGATTTTGATAATCGATATGAAACCACCTACCTCTCACCGAAAATCAAAACATGGAACGACACTCGTCTGCAAGAAAAAATGTGAAGAAGTCCTTGAAAATCATCCTAGAATTGTGACACAACACCACAAGGCATAGATCCATAAATTCTAATATGATCCATTGAAAACACAAGAGAGGATAAATAGAGAAAAACAAAGAATGAGGGAGAACACAAACAGAGATGACACTCTACAATCAGAACACTAACCCAAAGCCAACAAAAATGATTCAGAAGGGTTGGGATGGTTCGAGATCACATGGGAAAGCCTTTTGATGATGGAGAAGGAACTATATATGGGATAAAAAGAAATAACCATCTAGACTACCTATTTTAAAAATGATGTTGGGGTATTAAACTGTGTGTAATACCAATAAACGATATATAGAAATTATGTTTTGTAAATATAAAAACACATACCATTTTTCATTAAAACCCAACACATTGGGATGAAAACCAATCATTAATAATATCATGGTATGTACAAAAAGTCATAACTTGTACCCTTCATGGTGTTAAAATTTTCACAACTAGCGTAGTGATTCATTACATGATGTGTACTACTATTACATGGCATGTATTTCCCTCGATGTCTGCAAAATATTATGGTTAAAAGGTGAGAGAACATCAAACCCTTGAATTCAACCTTATTGGTACCCTCCTGATTCAAACATAACCCTTACCCACTAAAAAAAAGGAATTCCATGATATGGCTTTAGGTGTGCCTTTTAGAGTGGTAATAGGTTGTTTCATCCTCCCCACCATAATAACTTTCTATCCCTAGAAATATTATGAAAAATATTCCATGCCAAAAAGATGAGGCCACTACTCTCTCATCATTGCCTCACATTCCCACATATTTTGATTATCCGAACCATGCTACTATATCACATGAACCAAATTTATCATCCATTAATAAAGTACCATGGTCTCAGAATCAACTACATCGACTGACCGGTCAGTCAAAGATAAATCAGGTTCAATCTAAAGATTAATCTAGCTCAAAACATGATATGGACCAGAGGAATAATTTCTATGTTGTGATACATGTAATGAATTATGTATTGACATTATCTATGGTGGATGTGATAAAAAGTCAAAAACATTCCCCACTAGCTCAAAATCCTCAAAAGGTCCCATAAAACAAAGAGAAATCTTCCCTTCTCTCCCAATATGTCGATGACCTAATCGGGGTTAAACATTGAAGAACACTTTATCAACAACTGAAATCCCTATAGGTATATGGAGTTTATTAGAATAAGGCATATATCAGATCTTTGAGGTCAATATCCATTGAAGAATCAATTGAATATTTGTTGTTTTTTCATGAACCAAACATTGTCCAACCACAGAATATTCACCAACCTTCGACCAACACAACGAAGATTTACAAGGCCGGCCAATCACGACATCAAAAGGGTCCATCCTAATTGTGGATTGGTAACTATTATTATTAGAGAACTCAACCATCACCAAGTGATCATCCCAAGCCCCACCAAAGTCTAGGAAATAGGATTGAAGAATATCTTAAGAAATCTATATAACACTCTCTATCTAGCCTTCCAATTTCATATTGTAGGATATACTAAAACTAACCTGAGATCCCAATACCTCTTGAAGCCCTCTCCAAAAATTGAGAAGTAAACCAAGGATCCCTATTAAAGACTATAGAATATGGAAATCCATACAAATTAATAATCTCTTTCAAATAGAGGCTTTCCAACTCCTCAACGTTGGCTGTATCACAAATGGGTATAAAGTGAGATGACTTTTTCATTCTATTGATCACTAACCATTTCATATTATTATGTATTTTGGTAAGAGGAAACCCAACCAAAAATTACATAGAGATCTCATCCCACATCCAAGTAGGGACTTAAAGTTGTTGAATTAGCCCCAATGGTTTTTGGTGTATGACCTTAACCTGCTGGCACGTATAACAGTGGGAGACAAACTCCACAATGTCCCAACTCATACCTGGACACTAGAACATCCACCGATTATTACAGAACATTATTGTGGTTACTGGGTCAAAACCCGACTATGAATTTTTATAATTCCCCATTATAAAATTTCTTGTCACTAAAGGCCCAATAAAGAGAATCAGTTAGCATAGAACACCATCTTTTGAAAATAACCTTTGGGAAACTGCCTCCCCACTATAAAGAGAGTCCCTAATTCTATGGAATTCATCATCAAGTTGTTGATCTTATAGAATAATATTGATAATAGCAGATGATAACTGAATGCTGGATAAAGAAACATCATCACCTAAAAATTGAACTTATTTATTCAAATATTGAAAGGGATCCATCAAAGTCTACTATACAAAATATTCTTTCACTTCCTGAGTAAGAAGTTTCCTGCTTAATGCATCTACAATTACATTCCCTTTCCCCGGGGTATATGTGATGTCAAATTCATATGACTGTAGGTACATTAACCAAGGTCTCTGGTAAAGGTTTAAATATTTTTTACAGAACATATAACATAGTATTTTGTTATCTAAAAAATGAAAACTCATTCACCATAAAGGTAATTCCACTAACTCATAAGCACGTACATCACAACTGCAAGTTCTAGATTGTGGGTTGGATAATTTTTCTCATGTGGCCTATGTTGATGAGATATATATGAAAATACACAATCTCCCTACATAATAACACAACCCAAGCCTATACCCGATGCATCACAAAACACCAAATATCCCTTCCCAGCCTCTGAATGATTCAACACTAGTGTAGTAGTAAAAAATATCTTTCAGTAAAAAAAAATAATTATGAAACTTATTATCCCAAGAAAAATTCACCCCCTTACGGGTATGAGCACTCATCAGAGAAACCAACTTTGATAACCCTTTCTTGAACCTATGGTATTATCCCGCTAAGCCCAAGAATCTCCAAATTTTGACGAAATTTCATTGTTGATACCAAGTTATAATAGACTTCATATATATATGATCAATAGATATAACCTATTTAGACATCATGTTTCAAAATAATTTCCCTATCAAAATAAAAAAATCACCATTTGAAATTTTGGAATAGAGTTGGTGACTTCTCAGCAGACTCATACCTCTTCTTACATAGTTCACATGATGTTTCATGGATTTATAGTAAAAAGGATATTATCTAATAAATACACTGGAATAGTATCTAGATTCTCACGGAAGATCATTTTCATCCATGACATGAAAACTATAGGAGCACTTGCTCTAACAAAGGGAATAACAAGGTACTCTTACTGGCCATACCTGCTCTGAAAGGTGGTTTTCTGAATGACATATTATTTTATTCTCAACTGATGGTAACCAGCCCGAACATCAGTATTAGAAAACCAATTCATACCTATAATTTGATCAAAGAGGTCATCAATCCCTGGAAATTGATAATTTATTAATTACTGACTCGGTTGAGTTTTTGATAGTCAACAAATAGCTCAAGATGTCCATCATCCTTCTTTGCAAAGAGAATTGGTTATGCCCAAGGTGAAAATCTTGGGAATATAATGCCTTTCTTGAGAATATCTTCCAATTGGGACATCATCTCTTTCAGTTCTAGAAGTTCCATATAGTATAAGGGAATTGAAACTAGTTGAGTACCATGCCTTAATTCAATGGAGAACTCAAAATCGCTTACCAGTTCTAGACTAGGTAAATCTAAAGGAATCAAGTTGGAAAAATCAATGAAGATAGCATGGTGATCAATTATCAAATATTACCTTTCCAGATCAAAATAAAACACTGATATCACTTTCCATAACTCTAGATAAGAAGTTTTAGCTCTAATTGACCTTGGGTAACATCTCCTTGAAAGTTAAGAGAAGCACAATTGGGGGTCGTATGTTAGACCAATCAAATATAATAATCATTCTGGGATTTATTGGCAGGGATCCAATTGAACCACAATATGACGTCAATAGAATTCAAATTGATAACCAGAAAACTCCAACCAAGCTCAACATCTGAAAGAGTGAAGACACATGCGGGACTATGAAGACTCTACTCTATCTTCATACCAATGGGTGTAGTAATATCCATTGCACAATATAGTTTCTCCATAGGAATATTTAGAATATTAATAATATGGGTTGAAATAATTAAATGAGATGCACCATTAACAAATAGAATAGTCACTAATGATAGTTATATAGTAATGTACCTCTCAAAGTCACTGGACCTGTGTCTTCTTCCTCGGAAAATTCATCCACTATGTGACTAATCTTCGTTCTAGATGTATATTGATAGGACCCTTTTATACCTGAATAATTTAGTTCCCCAATAGTTTTAAGAGGAGAAAATGATCTTTTTTCACTATTTGGATCATAGAAATGATGGAAGAGTCTCTGTAAGTTCCCTGAATGTTTTCAAAAGCTACAATTCTTGGAAGTCATCGTGAAAAATCTCTTCGAATTTCCTAGATTACCACACTAATAGGGAGTCAAAGAACTTTATCTTGGTTTTGTAAGAAGTATGGAATGATTATTCCATCAAGAACCACTGTGAGAATCATCATGCTTCCATTTTCTATTGAAGGAACATACACAACCACTAGGAAGAAAGGAAACCCCATATAATAATGACTTGCAAGCCAGATCCATCTCAACTAGATTTGGATCTACAAAATTATTTTATTTCTAAGGTCCAACATCATCCTCTTCCTATATCCAATTTTCACATCTTCTTATTGGCATTATGCTAAAAAAAATTTATAATCAGAAGGAAGACATTACATTAACAATAAAATAGAAAAACAATGAAAATTAATTTCCAACAGTTGGAACAACCATATTTGGGTTCCACTATATCCAATCCAAAATAGGTAATGGACTAGAACTAATCCATATGTATTCCTACCCAAACCAACCCTGGTGACATAAAGTTCATTACAGTGAGATCCGGCTAGTCACTCAATATAAACTACCTCCTAAGCCCCAATAGGATTTAAAAATGCATAATGACTTCAAGACAAAATCTCAATACCGTTCTTTGATACCACTTCTTCATGAACCCACACAAGTACCCTGGTAACATGATAACTGAGCTGACCCTAAAATAGACCGAATGGTGTTCTTGATCCCCATGGGTCAATGACTAGCACCTGGCATCATATAATGTGCATGTGGGAATAATTTTTCAACAAGGAATAGCATAAGTATGATAAGCAAGTTAATATGCATATAATAGAAACTCCCCTGGGAGTAATGTACCATAATATTACAAGGAATTAAAATCCCCAATGTACTAAAACCCAAATACAAAAAATAGGTAAAACAACCCAATGTACCTATGTACAATAATAACCTAGTATAAATCTCAATGCCAAGATCCAACTCCAAGATATCCCTTTAATCATATCATAGCAGGAAGGAGAAAGTCTACAAACAACCAAAGGTAATGGTAGGGTGTGAGCCTAATCCTAGTAGGAGACCACCAACGATTCCATAACTAATTCTAAATATATATTATCTAAAAAATATATAATAATTATTAAAATTAATAGGTTTTTAAATTCATGATAATATTTATAAAAAATTCCAACATACTTTCAAAATAATGGAAAATACTTTTACAGCATATGCATTACATTACAAGAGATGGAATATTTCTAAGAGGGTGGATTAAATAGAAAAGTTAAATAAATATGTTTAAATAAATTCTGAAAATGAATTAATATTAGTTTTAAAATATTGGTATAAATTTATATCTCCTATATAAATAAACAAGTGAGCAACATGTGCATATGCCAAGTAGGAATGATAGTATTAACCAACGATAGGATTCTTCACTCTCTGTGTGAACGAAAAAATTGAGTATTTTCACATCCCCCTGAAATAGTTCATAAGTGACTCATAACCCTCCCATATGGGATGTGACCCGCCCCATGTATGTTTAAGAGTTTTTTAATAGCATAGATTGTATCTAAATATCTCACTTACTAATGAAGGATTTCATGTTCCCTTACATGTTGAGAAATTTAGGTTAAGACAACATAAAATAAAATTATATTTCATTATTCAATTTCAAAATACCAATTTTTCCATTTAAAACCAAAATGGGTTTTAATAAAAAAAAAATAGTCCCTTTTTACAAGATATGAACACTGGGTTTCAATCAAATCATTTTAATCCATTTTCATAAGTTTGAAATCAATCGAAAACAAATTCTATCATTTTAACAATTAATTTTCCACAGTTAAATTCAATAAAGTAATTGAAACACATTCCATCAAATCCACAATTTAAATTTTACAATTTAAGTCATAAAACATCCATAAACACACCTCGATTTAATAGAATTGGGGGGGGGGAGGGGGTTCCAAATTTATGTGTACTAAAAACATTTCAACTCTCTTAATTAACTAGAATCATGTTTTTATAAATTTAATTGAAATAAAATGTTAGAAATTTAAATTAAATGATAAATTGAAATTAATAATGTGATTTAGGAATATTCAATTTTGTTAATTTGGTTGGAACCACCTACCTCTTCCTGAAACTCAAAACTCACGAAAACACTCGTTGGTGAGTAAGAAGGTGAAGAAGGCCTAAATAATCATCATAGAAGCAAGATCCAACACCACATATCCACGATCCATAAATTCCAAGATGATCCATTGAAAACAAAAATAGAAGAATGATAAAAACACAAAGAATGAGGGAGAAAACTTACCTAGAAGACACACTGCAGGCATAACAATAATCCAAATACAAACAAAAGGTTTCAAAAAGGTTGAATAGGTTCAAGATCGCTTGGGAAAGCCTTTGGTTGAGGGAGAAGGAACTCAAGATGATCCAAAAATATGTAACCACTTTCACACCTTATTTTAAAAATGAATTTTGGGTATTAAACAATGAGTTATACCAATACACTATATGAAATACATATGTTTAGTAACCATCAAAACACATTGCATTTTACATTAAAAACTGATACTCTAGGTTAAAACCCGAACATGAATTCCATCATAGTATATAATGAAATGTAATGATATGTACCCATCCTGACATGAAACAATTCCTGACTTTCATGCATAATCATTACATGACGTGTACTACTGTTACATGATGTGTAATTCTGGGGTAGTCTAACGAACATTCGATTTAATAGTGAGAGTCCAACAAAACCATGAATTCACTATTATTGGTATTATCCTAATTCAAACTCAAACCTTACCCACTCAAAATTAACGGAAACCATTTAATGTTTTATGGGGTACCATTCAGAGTTGTAAAGCGATGTTACAAACATATTCAATTTTTTTAACAAATATCCTATATTTGCAACAATCTTTTAAATAAGTTTGCATGAAAAAGACGTAAAGCTGGATATCAACCCTTCATATCAACCTAAAAATTATTATCTATCTTAAAATACCGTTAAAACAGTAAAATACCTTCATATATATTTTCCAATTGGGTTTAATGGAATACAAGATTAGTATATTATTTTAATTGAGTTTCGAAATAAAAATACTTTCTTTAGCACAGAGAGACTTTGGAAGAGGGACATCACGTTGGAAGGTGTATATGACACACACAAAAATTATAAGAGAATGTAACAACCCAAGAAATTATGATATATTTATTTTTAAATAAATTCAATCACTTTGTTTTCTTGTGATGCACATAACGATGGGATTAAACAAAACACAATAATCTATCAAAATACTATTATTTAAAATGTGACCCTTATAACCTATACATTAATTTATAGGAAATGAAAATTTCTAACTAATTTTTGAAAATACATGGTCTAAAAATTTTCATTTATAATATATTGATTATAAATAAAAATAAAACAATTTGATTGAAAAATAAATATTCTCGAAAATTTGTTTATTTTTTATAAAAGGAGGTTTAGTCCAACAAAGTTCATATGATTTTAAATGATTTTTTTCTAATATGAGAATTTTTTTTCTAAAAATTATCTTTATTCAAGAGTTCATTATAAAAATTTATCATAAGTTGAATTTTTTGGATTTTTCCCAAAAGGTACATTTTTCAATGAATAGTAAAAATAATTTTTTTGATTAAAAACTAACTTTTCTTTTAAATCAAGTACCTTGACTATTTTTTTATATAGATTTAATAGTAAAATTTGTTAAATTATATATTTATTAATAAAGATTATTTTATTTTAACCAATTTAATAATTAATTTATATATAAAACGTTTCAAAATTTTGAAGGGTTTTCATTGGAAAACGCGTTTTTTTCATCACATTTGTATGTTTAATTTTATATTAAATTCAATAATTTTTATGAATTTAAATTGAATAAATGGAATGAATATTTTTAATCACAATAAATTATATTATCTACTAAATTAAACCTAATTTTTTTACCATAATGAAGAGCAAAAGCTGTTAAAACTTATTAACATGGTTAAGGTGAAATAGTTTTATCAGGGGTAAAACTACAAAGATAAGGGTTATAACGACCTAAAACTCGTACAAAACCCATTTTATGGCCATATTTAGAGCTTATAACCTATATGGATCGATAATGGACAATTTTGGATCCTTTTGAAATGTGAAAAAACATAGGTACACAATATTTCTTTTAAATATTCCATGTGCGTCATCTCCCCAACTTATAAATGGACACTCCCTCCCTTCACATCATCATAACTATCGATACATATTTATTGAAAAAAACTGAAATAATCTCTCCACAAAATTCTTAGATACATTTTAGAGATTTTTGAATTACCAAAAGCTAGATTATAAGGTCCCTGAGGGGAGATCCAAAGTACATTTCTCTTAGATAAGGTAATTGCTTTAACGAAGCTCCTTAATTTTATATCATATTTTCACATTATATTATCTATTAACACTGCAAATATGATAATAACATATATAAAAAATAATTTGATGTTATTACACTGATATATTCATATTTATTCATCTCCCCCTTCACTGAATGGGAAATTAAATCATCGATCATTTATACAGTGGACTACTTCCTCGCGAAAAAAATAACTCATTTTCCATCAACACATCGCATGATAGTATATAATTGTGGATTTAATTTGAATATAAAATATTTATTATATTTTTATACTTATTATAATATAATATCACATATAAATTCTTACATTCCATGCCATGAAAAATAAAATAATGTATATAGTGTGTACGGAAGATTATAGCCTCACGAAACAATGTGATTCGTTTTTCACCTATGATTTTAATGGAAGTAAATAATGATAACTTTAACAAATAAAAATGATATATATTACATAATATTGATTGTTAAAATTTAATATTCCAACAATACAATTTCACTCATTATTGGAATGATATCATCACTCGTCTATACGTACGCCCTACTATCATCACGATGCGATGTGATTCATTTTCCATATCGATCCTTTAAGAATAAATAAAAAAGTATATAAAAATTTTATATATTATAAAAATAAATATATTATAATTCTAGAGATTATATATCTTTATGAATTTCAAAAAAACTGTAACTTTCATGATAAATCACACATGAGAAAACAATGCATGTAAAACCTGAAACAATGAATATATTGAAATAATATTAATAAAAAGGTGGTAAAATGTTATAATAAAATCATATATGATATTATAAATATAAATACATTTCTATTATAAGTTAATAAAATTATAAAAACCATTATAAACTATTCTAAATCATGTTCATCTAAAAGGAAGTGTCAATTAAATGACTTCATATCAATTTACCTTCATTGAGGCATATTGTAGTGTTATATAGATGTTTTATTTTAATTTTTTTATATATATCTTCAATTACATGTAATATAATTATTACCTAATAATTAATTAATGTTAATATTATTATCTTAGTTATTTCATCCAAGGTGATTTTACATAAAATATATCAATTGGTATCGAATTTCATAATTAAATTTATTTTCGTAACATATTATTTTCATTGATTTACATTTATTTACTATTTTATATTATATTATAAGATTATTTTTGTAATTAAATCTATCTATATTATGTTTTATTTATATTGTTTCATGTGTATTTAAATTTTCTACACATAATTGTTTCACCGGTAAACTCTCACTTCAATATTATAACATTTTTAAGGGAGTTATTGATAATCATGATTTAATAGGTATTGTTTATAGTTGATTATAAATTGAAGGGAATTATTTAGTAAGTTTATACTAAACCCCTTTAATTTTATTCTCCTTTGTTTATTCTACAATTTTTCATGTAATTGTGCCAATTTCCCACTCTTTGAATCTGAAAATGATTATGAATATTTCTAGAATAATCCAACTTTATTTATCTCTTAGTTAAAAATTACATTTTCTTCCAAAACCATGTTTTCTAAAAACAAGTTTATAATAATGATTTTAAAATAATAAAAAAATATAACAATAAAATTTTTACTGATTCCTTTTAAATAAATTATAGTAATTTTCTTATTGATTTACAAAAAATGGACCATAAATATTGTACTAAAAATGTGAAAGCAATCATTGTATTAATGTGTACATTTTGTACTAAATTTCCAACCAAACCAATGTTTTCAAGTATCGTTTATATGGTTCAGTGGTTAATTCAAAATTTATTTTTTTATATTTTGTTAGCATTTATTGTTAAAAAAGCATTAAATAAAAATAATTCCCCAAAAATGTTTTAATGACATTTTTATGGTATTTATGTTCATCAATGACCTAATACCATTATTTTACTAATTTTACACTAGGGATATGTTGTATTGATAACATAATTGATTTTTATATGGATGGTTTATGATCATTTTGACCGAGGAAAGTATTGTTATTCAATTTTATATTCATTTTTGTAGTCATCAACTTTCCATTTAAGCATTCCCTTTATTTTGATCGTTGTACAGTTAATTTCTCATAAATAATCATATTTTGTGTGTTGTGGATATTATTACACCCTAAACTATATATAATTTTTTACATTTGGTGTTCCTTAATTATTTTTATTCTTAGTGTCATGGAAATGATTATTTACTAGACCATATACCATTTTTTTATATTATATTTAATTTAAAATTTATTCAATCATCTAGGGAAATATTGATAATTACATATTATTTACACACTATTAATATTTTTTTCCTAAGTAATATTTATTATGAATTAGATTGATCTTTTGATATATGAGGAATTTTTTGGACATGAATGTGATAAGTGGGGACCAATTATGGACATCCCCATAATGAATTGGTAGTCTCATGTGATGAATTGTCTTGTTAACTTTATATAAATGGGGTTTTTGAGTATTTTTACAGATATTATTAAAATTTATTGTCAAATTTCATGAAAATTGAGGTATAATGATACCTGAGGTCAGGATGTCCAATAATTAAAAATATACATCAATGTAGATTCAGTAATTATTATTATCCATTAGATTTTGACATTTTTTTCTATAGATACATTTCATTATTAGTTTATTAATTTAATGGTATGTGTATTCATTTATTTACATTTCAATATTTATAATGAATTATTTATGCATGATATTCAATTTATTTAAATAGAGTGTTTTTTTATTTACCTTTCTATGTTCCGTATTCTTATTGATTCAAGATAGATTATGTTGTACTAAACAATTATATATTATTTAAGAACACCATTTTTTTCTTCCATGAATCATGGAAGATTACTTAAAATCTTATTTATGGATATTATAGAGTGAATAATGATGTTCAAAAATATATATTGTAATTTTTTTTAAAAAAACTTTATATGGAATTACATATTTGTCTAGTTTACCATGATTTATAAAAGATTTATTACATTGGGATTCCATCACTTGTACCTATTGAAAATTTAATAAGGTAACCACTAGCTCCAGGATATTTAGGTTAGGGCCCATAATGATGGTATAGAAGATGTTAAATATAAATATGAGGTCTAGATCTTGGAAAACATATATTAAGGAACATAGACTTATATTTTACTTTTTGGATGAGTATTGAAGAACATCCCAATGTTTTAGTAAGATAGAAATTATATTCATTTTCATAGAAATACAACCATGTCTAGATACTAAAAGTAGATGTCATTCTATAATAGATGTACCTAGGGGTAATAACTCCATAAAAGGAACTTTTATCTTGACTAAATAAAAATCAAGTACACAATAATGGACCTTACTTTGCACCTGGTTTCACAATTCTAAGGGGTATGGTTTTATTATTGAAATTTTATTTACATAAAATTATGAATTACTTGAATATATAATGATAATGAATGGCCTAGGTTAATTCTAATATGTTTTTATTTTGACATATTATAAACGATTATATGGTTTTTCTACTATGATTATTTTTAATCATGCTATGTTTTCTTCATTTTAGTAAATGGATAGGACCTGAAGGAATCTAGTTAACATTATTCATGAAAGAAAATTTGGTGAAAATGATAATGAAAATGGGTTAATGACTGGATTAAAATATATCATGAATATTCCAAGATAATTTTCCTGAAATAATAATAACATATTATACCGTTAATTACTCTTAAACCACCTATAGAATATAAATACAGAGTTTGAAAAGAGTTTGGGTGGGGAAGACCATGAAGGAAAGAAGTCTCTTCAATCTTGATAAAATAAATGTGGAAATATAAACACATTAATGTGTCTCAATGGAATGGAAAATTTTATTATGTGTGGAAAATAAAGGCACAAAGAAATGAATTTCCAAAGAAAACTGATGTTTTCAATGGAAGAAAATCAATTTCATGTGAGGGGACCATTGGTAGTTTGTTTCCTCAAATTTGGGGAACCATGGTATTATCATTGTCAATACACTATTATAATGGTTTACCCCTTTACCACGGAAGGACCTATTTTGAAATAATATGGATGAAGTATTTATCTATTGGGATTTAAAAAATATATTGTAATGGTTTTTTACTAATGGTATTTAGTTAATATGAATCATGAAGAATATAAAGATTGTATTAAATTTTATAAGAATATATATCTTCATTAATTTATCTTTTATGAATACCATCATGGGTTTATGAGTTTATGTTTGATCATAATTTCAAGGTCTTTGAAAACCCTTCTGTTTTTTTTGTCAGAATATAACATAATTATGGATATTTATGGAAAACATTTATTATACCACAACCCATTTTTTTAATATATGTTTTATTAGAAAATTTATTTCTATATAAATTCCCATATATTTATTGGGAATAAATTTGAAGGTATTGGTAACCTTTAGTGTTTATTTTGTCTTTGATGTTGATTTAATTATGCTTTACTACACGTTATGAATGTTATAGGTGTTATATTAATATAGTTATAGAAAAATCACAACCCACATAGTGAGTGAAAAATCATTGCTTTCAGGAAATTCCACAATTCTTAGACCCATGACTAAATAATGAAAAGTTTTTCTAACATACCACTTACCTATGTGATTTAATTCATAATATAAAATTGTTTTTATTAAATGATTTGATAGATAAATATTAATGTCAAAATAGTTTTATTACTACTGTATTTCAGATAATAATGTACTATATTGGATAACATGTGATAAATATACTAGTTTTGTAAAATATTTTGAGATATATGGAAGGAAAGTTCACTATTTTATAGATTTTATGATTTGATAAATGTTAATATCAGTACATTTGGAATAAAAATTTTATTTTTGGATATTCATTTCGTAGAGTACGGGATGAAGTAGAAATTGATTGAAGGATAACCAAATGATGTAATTGTTATTATTAAATATAAATATATCAAGTATGTATGTTTTTATTATGTTCATAGTAAATATGGTAAATGAATTCCTTAATTTTAAGAGAAAGGATCTTGAAAAAAAATGTTTTCCAATAATCTTAATATTTTATGAATGAAATGGTATTTAAAATCATCAAAGATATATTGTTTTTAGGTCCTTAACATTCCATTAAACATTAAATTTCTTATGATCAATGATCTCCACCACTTTCTAAAATTATATACTCTTTTCTTCCATGTACATTTCTTCACATACCACTTATGATATCATACATAATAAACTAGATATGTGTCCTTCCATAGGAACATTAAATTTATATTTATTTACTGTAAGAAATTTTTTATTAACCATATTTATGATGTGGATTTTCAAAAATTGAATTTTAAAATTTAAAACCCTAGAATTACATATGAGTATTTAAATTGTGATGATACAATTTATTGAAGGCGGGGAGAGTATAATTCTATGACATTTTAAAAGTGGGAAATTATGTTTGATACTTTATAAAACATTAAACACCAATATTATAAGATAATCAAACACCATAAGACATTAAGATATATTTATTTTTATATAAATTACATCTCTTTGATAGCCTGTAATGTATACAATATTTGGTTTAAATGAAACATAATACTCTATTAAAATATATTTATTTAAAAAAATAAATTTATTTCCTAGTTGTTAAGTTGGAGGTTTTGATGCGGGATAACTAATTTATGAATACATATTTTATACACATTTTCATGGGTTATTCATTAATTATATATAATATTAAAAACAATTGAAATAAATATAAATTTCTCTGAAAAAAAGGATTTTTTAAAAAGTATGTTTAGTCACACTTTGTTCCCATAGATTAATGTTATTTTTTACAAATTTTATGAAACATAAATTAAAAATAATATTTATTCATTAAATCCACATATCACAACTATATTAGGGTGATTTTTTGTATTTGATCTGAAAGGCTTCATTATTTAATTAATAGTAAACAAATAAAAATATTAATTAAAAACTTCTTTTTTTAAATCATACACAAGAACAATTCTATTTTAATATATTCTGAAAAGTAAAATTAGTTCAATTTTCTATTTATTAAATAAAAAAAATTTATGAGAATAAATTTCATATTTAGTTTTGATATAAATTTTTAAAACATTTGAATGTTTTTCTTGGGAAAACACGTTTTATTATTGAATCTAAGGGTTTAATTTTAAATTTAATTATTCCACATATGTCAATTGAATTTGGAAAACTGGATTACATAATTATTTTGACATCTTGGACCCCAAATCCACTTAATATGTTCCCTATGTCTGGTGGTCCACATGGCCTTAATCACATCTCACCAAAAGTCATAGGCTGCTGACTAGTAGTGAGGTCCTAGGGTTTGTCTGTGGGGATAATATGCCCTAATTTCCAAAGAATAGCACAATAGATAAATACAAATAGAGGTAAATATTAGAAGAAAAAATTAAATGGAAGGCATAGTGGAAAATAGAGATAACATTAATAATAACTGAAATAATTGGTATAACATACATGCATACAATAACTGATGATTATATGAAATGTCACAAGCAAACTAGAAAACATAGATTCAATAAAACAGGAAAAACATGTTCCAAAAAAGTATAGATGAAATCAAGAGACTATCCCAAGCATCCCAAGCTCCATCTCGGTCATCTGTTTTCAAGCACCATCCCAAACAGTAAGTACCCATGTGATCGAAGTCGTATGATTCCCTTTATCAACACCTTCATTAATGTAATCTACTCCAGGTACCAAATGGAACATGGATAGGGTGTGAGATAAATCTCAATGTGCCACCACCAATGGTTTCTATAGCATCTGGCTCATGTAATGGAAATATAACATTATAAAATCATGCATACATAAATTAAAGTAGCATAATGTAACTAAATACCCAAGTACCTTCTTCAACCCTTGGGTGGCTTCAGAACACCATGAGTCCATTAATTTATTATCACCAATTTACAAATTAGTTACATTTTAACAATAGTGAAGGTTCCAATTTATGATAATGAACATTATAATGACATATAATAATAAAGTTCCAAGGTAATATCCACGGGAAAAAATACATTAAGGTTCATCAACTCAGTAATAATTGTTCCCTAGATAAGGGTAAGAGTGTAATACAAGGAGAATATTCCAAGGAATTCCACAAAAATATGCATATCAAATCCCAGGTGATCATCAAAGTTTAAATGAAGCTAAATAGAGATAGGGCCCTATAGGCTATAACCATGGAACAACTAGTCAATGTGGGATCTAAGGATCATATCCAATGAATCCTTTAATATTACGTGATAGATCCTATAGTCTCATACCGCACATCATAAAATATACAATGATCGGGATCTAGGTGGGTGTTATCTTAGTCAAGTAAAATCCTTTAATCCGAGGGGGGAACTCGAGTGCTCAAAGAATTCACAGATAAGAATCCAAATAAATCTCATGTCAGAATAGTCTTGTTTAATTATGAAGTCATGTAATATTTCATTTTGTTCAATCCATTCCTTTTATTACTGTGAGAAGATAAATTATCATGAAACCTTTCAATCAAGTCGTAATTAATCAATTTGTTCATTTGGTTCAAGCCTTTCCATTCATTAGTGTGACAATACCATGTAGCATGCAACCTATATTGATTGCATTTATGTAATATTCAATAATTAAATCTCATTACATTACATTAAATTAATATTATATGGGGTTCTATGGACATACACCCTATTAATCATCCATATTTAATATCTCCATGTCAAATACTTAGTATACTTGATAATTCCAATTTCACATTTAATTATCAAATTGAATAACATACCTTAGGCAGGTCCAGTGGAAGTCACATGGTATATTCCATTCCCCATTACATAATAAAATAATAATTTATTATAATTGGGCCTACAATTAGTTTTCTAAATCTCTATCACATTCAAAAAATGACTCAAAAGTGTCGAAATCCCTAAAAAAGTCAACTATGGAATATCATCCAACATGGGATGTTGTGTGTTTTAAGCATAAACACTAAAAATAATAACATATATGGAAATATAGTACCAATATGGTTATAATGATTATATGAATGACATATAAATTTAATAAACAACAATCAAAGAAATCGGTGGGCCCCATAAGATAATTCCAAAATCAATAAACTTTAGGGAAGAGATATAGACCTCCCACAAAAGGGCTTTACAATCATTCGCCTCTAATATAGGACTCTAATTTGTCTTAGAATGGAGTAGATATAAGAAAAATGGAAAAATTATCCCACCTTGATAACTAGGTTGAGATAAAGAGAGGAGAAGAATGACTAAGAAGGACTGAAATACTTACCTTTGTGCATCCAACCTGACGAATAGATGCCAGATCAGATCCCGAACGAAGGAGATATTTTAATCTCCATCTTAGGACTTCAAAGAGATCCAAAATGGGCATAAATATAGTTCAATCTTATATAAACTCGGATTATGAGGAAGGAGGAGGGTTAATTTGATTATTAATGTAATTTTAATAAAATTACCCTAAAAATATTATGCACAATTTTACCACACAGTTTGACAAACCGTGCTCAAACCATGCACAAGTACCTGGGGAGAAGGGGTACTCGCATGGTTAGGTCGCAAGGTTTGGTAAACCATGCTCCAACTATGTGGTAAGGCTCTATCAAAAAACACACTACCCACACTATACACTCTAAACATGTGGCCTTACCATATGGTTTACTATAAAATGTGTTCTAGGCCTTTATTCTCAAAAAGTTAGGTTCCATGCTCTGAAAAAGACTCGAACTCCCTCAAGACATTAACTGAATAATTAGTCATCCAAAATAGCTCTAAAATAGATAATTAGATTTAAATTTAAAGGATCTATAATTGAGTGAAAATATGGGTTCTTACAGTATTCCCCCTTAAATGAACTCATACCCAAGTTCACCTTCCAAGGGTTTCAAAAAACTATTTGAAAACAACTATTTCCATTGAGAATGTATATCGGCCTCCCTCTCCCATGTATTTTCTTTCATGCTCTCTACTTCAATATCACCCATACTAGAGGGAAACACAGTTCCCAAATAACCTTCATGATTCGGTCAGTGATGTGTACTTGATACTCATAAAATGATGCATTCGCATATTACTCCACTTCCTCTGAATCAAAGGTATGAGATGGGTTAGCATGATATTGGTGAAGCTATGAAACATAGAATACGTCAGGCATGGAATGGTACCTCTAAGGTAGAATCAACTGATAGGCTACCGGCCTGACTCTCTCTATGATCTTTAACGGAACAACATAACAAGGAAAAATCATTCCTTTCTTTTGTAACCATCTATATCCTATCTTGGGTGATAGCTAAAGGAAAACACACTCCCCACCATCATAATATAGAGGTCATCAATGGTGATCAGCATAAGATTTTTTTCTACACTGGGTAGTATTCATACGCTTTCTGTTCAGGTGATCCTACTCTGAAGTCTCCTAAACGAGATGAGGACCTAGTAGGGCTGCCTCACATGCCACTAGTCAGCATAGGGGTGAACAGAATGAAATATTATAAAATGCCTCAAAATGACCCATCTGAATTTTTTTCTAAAGGATTTTTTAATGAAGAAATCAACCAAATGGATATTATTTTCCAAAGAACCACTGAAATCAAGGAAACATTCTCTATCCATATACTATAGAACATATATTGTCTGTTCTGATTGTCCATCAGTTTGTGGGTGAAATGTAGTGCTATGAAGAACCTAGGTTCCCATAACCTTTTGAAATCACTTCTAGAATAGTGATGTGAATCAAGGATCCCAATCTAAAACAATAGTAAGAGGGACTCGATGAAGTCTTAGGATTTCCTGGACATACTATTTTCTCAAATAGATAACTGAGAATGTCTCCCAAATTGGAATGAAGTGGGATGATTTCGTTAATTGGCCAATAACTTCCCAAATATCATCTCTACCCCTCAATGACCATGGTAATCCCACTATGAAATCCATAGAAACATATTCCCATTTCTATTCCTAGAATAGAAGTATTTTTAATAAGAACGTATGTCTCTAGTGCTCTGTTTTCACCTATAGATAGGTCGAAATCCTAGTGAAAAAGAGTCGTATCTGAAATTAAATCCCAAGCTACCAATACTGGCATCACATGTCTCTATACATCTTCCAGATTCCTGGATTAACTTCCAATTAAGATGTGTGGGACTCTTTAATCAAATCTTCTATCATATCTGTAGGGGTCCAGACATTTCCATTGATATGTATCATGGCGTCTATGTCTGTATACCAATCTTGTGGCAGGTTATCTCCTAATATACTCTCCTGGGGTACCAAGTCCTCATGATATAAATTTTCTTATCCTTCACCTTCTCAAAGAGGGAAGTGGTAAGTACCAAAGATGAGAGGTATGACTACTCATGACTATCATTAAACTCTAGGTGTATCTCAATGAATAGGAACATTAACATCCACTCATCACTGTATTCACATACTGTTTGTGCTAATTTTTTTCTGACTCAGTGGATGTGCAACCACATTAGCCTTCTTGAGTTTATAGGCAAGATCAAAATCAATGGATTGTAAATATTAGTCCCATATACATTTTTTGGGGTTCATGTCACCTTGAGAAAATATATATTTGAAGTTCTAGTGGTCCATGTACACTAAAAATGGCTCACCTAAAAGATAGTGTCTCCAGCAACATAAGGCATACACAACTATTGTTATCTCATGGTCATGATTTGGGTAATTTCTCACATGATGCCCGAACTACTGAGATCCATACAAAATGACTATATCTTAATACATTAGTACTTCTCCTAGGTGGTTGATTGGTTCATACTAGAAGATGGTATATCCTATAACTAGCCCATGAATAATTAGAATAGGTTTTGAGAAAAGCCTCTCTTTGAGCACCAAAAAGGATTTCTCACACACTTCTGACAAGAGGAACTAGATACCCTTCTTTGTATGTTCAGTTATAGGTGAATAAAGGTGTGAGAAATCTTATATGAAATGACTATAATATCATGATATCAAAAAGAAACTCCATATATAAAATAAATTCTTGGGATTCTCATAGAAAACTACAACACTAAACATTTCTAAGTCAATAGATATGCCTGATTTTGAGATAATATGACAATGAAATTGATATTTTTTTATCCAAATGTGGAACTATGGAATCTTGGCATAAATAAATTTCTCTCTCAATGTACTCAGAACAATCTCAAGGTTTTTAGCTCGGTCATTACGAGTATGAAAATACACTAATATGTCACCCCCAAAGACCACAACAAAAGAATCCAAATATGGGTGGAACACCATATTCATCAAATCCATGAAAATGGAGGTCTCATTCATAATACTAAATTGTATAACAAGGTACACATATTGACCATACCAGATATGGAATGTTGTTCATAGATTTTCTTAGGTCCTAACTCGCACATGATGATAACATGTTCTGAGAATGATCTTAGAAAAGACCATATCACCCATATCTAGTCGAATAGATAATCAATTTGAGGTAGTGGATATCCGTTCATGACCATAAGTTGGTTCAAACTTTTTTAATCAATGAAAAGATGTAAGGATCCATCTGGATTCATGAAAAAAATGTATAAGTAAACCTAGGAGGATGTATTAGGTCGTAAAAACCCTTTGGACTATAAATCCTCTAATTGCTGCTTGACCTCCTGAAGCTATGTAGGTGTCATCATGTACATAGGAATGGACACTATATATGATCCTAGAACAAGATCAATCAAAAAACATACCTCTCTCTTAGGGGGTAAGAGAAAAATTTTATCAAGAAATACAAATGTGAAATGATCCACTACTGGTAAAAAATTAGCTTCTCGTAAACCATGATTATCCATGAAGATTTTTTTATATTGGGAAATCACCCCACCTATACCATGATGATATGGTTCATCCCTACCAGCCTTTACATCCCACACACCCTTATGTAAATAATTGTTTTCCGTTGGGGACATAAACGATACCCTGCAACAGTATCAATTTAGAAAATCATGAAACTGAACTAATCAATCAGTCCTAAGAATGACATTGACTATTGTCATCTTGAGAAAAAAATAGGTTCCATAACAATGGGTAATTTTTTTCCTTAGTGGGATAGTCACTTCACTAGATTACACCCTTTGTTCATACTCGTAACGCCATATCTAGGGTCATTACACCATAATAACGTTGTATCTCAAGTTCAAGGCTTTGCATGATATATAAAAATATAAAATACTTCGAATAACCCATATCAAATATAGTATGGAGTATAGTAGATGCCACAAGAATAGTACCTCATATTGTAGGTGGTCACACATCCTAATCCTTGTGTATTATTTGTAGTGCATTCAATTGTCCTAATCCATGACCATGTGCAACAGATGGACTACTACGATCATAATTGCTTTTTTGGTACTGGTATTGATCTGGGGTCTAGCTTGCATGACCACAACCTCCTCCTCATCCAGCCCTTCTGGTGATATTCCTACTCCCCGCTTGATGTTGAGAAAAATAACCCACTCATGAATGTGGGACTAGGTCATATAATTTTCCATTCGAAGCTGGTGAAAAGGCCATGAAGAAATGTTGGAGATTCCCCATATGTTCAAAAGCTTGGAATTCCATTGTGTATCTATCAGAATGAGTCTTTAGTTTCTCCTATCATCCACACTGATGACACACATTTGATCTATAAAAATGGGCACTCTGGATGTCACTACACTCACAAGAAACTTCGATATAATGGTTCTATCCACTAGAAGAACTACTGGACTAACACAGCACTGGTCCTCTATGCTTGGTTCAATTACTATCCCTTAGCTTATGATCAGTAATAAGAGCCCGATTGACTATTTCAGAAAAGTTATGTAGGTGAAAGATATTCACCTACATATAGATTTCATAATGGATCTCATCCTTGAAAAGTATAGCACACGAAATCTCATCACCGGCTAGAAGCGGTGAAAAGCACTAAAATAACATAAAACACGTTGAATGTTACATAACTAAAATTTAATCTTGCTTGAGATGAATGAACTCCCTAGATATGGTATCTCTCAACATTTGAGGATGGAACTGATCATAAAAGGTGGTATGGAAATCAACCCATAACATTCCCTAATGATGACCAGTCTAGGTAATCACATTACATTAGTACTTGGATGAATCGTGAAGCCTATATGTGGATATAATGATCCTTCATGTTGGAGGAATCTCTAGATGATCAATGATAGATATGGTGGATTATATCCAAGACATCGTAGCCTACATACCTCTATCCCCTAATAATGTATGAGGATTTAGCTTCTAGAACCCATGAATCAGAGTAGTAATAATGGTTGAATGATGTGGAGAACCATGTGTGGACAACATGAGATGTTGGAAACTATCACAAACAAGGAATGCAGTGCCCAAATCAGGTAGAACAGGTGGTGCCTCATGTGGCCCTTATCTAGGTATCATTGGTGTATTAGGTCCCACCATATTTGTAGTGTGGTTTTCACCCCCTATATAGCATGCAATATGATGATGGTGTAGATGTATTGGTCTAAAAATGCCAAGCACACCTCTCAAAAAAGCCTAAGATGTTTGATAGCATCACTAGGAGAATATGAATGTAAGAAAACACACTACCCAAGGAATACTACCCAAACCAACTTCTTAGATGGTCAAGTATCAATAAGTGATTAACAATATGTTTTATTTTGTATTACATTTAATTACTAGGTTCACTCATTTACCATTCATAAACATGAAAAGATGGGATAAATATGTGCAACAATTTCATTTTAGATGTCATGTTTCACTTTATAATAGATATAGACTCCTATGGAATCACTTTCAATAAACCTCATAAATGAAAATGAATCCGATTTATTTATAAAATAATGGCTCGACTTAGTAAATTAATCATTCCAACCCATGAGTTCCCATACACCTCATGAATTCAGATAGGAAATTACTAAATTTAATCCATACGTAATACTTTCAAAATCTAACTATCACATCATCACTCAATAAAAATAGGCATATTAAGAAATTAATGTTGTGAAATAAACCTATATGGAATGACTATATGCATGAACTATAAATTATTGGTGCCTATAATGATGCATGTAATAACTATCCTTTACCTCGTATCATTAGACCGAGGATAAAATAAAATACTCAATAGAGTAAAAATCAACAACAACACATAGCATGTGTGTCACAAAATGGTGAAATAATATCAAATGTAATAGGGAGACAACAAAAAATATATTTTTGGTAATTTGGATTTTACCCTGATCCTAGGTTATAGACACCCAAGCATGACTAATGACCCATTCCCAATCGTGCCTAAAATTTTGACTATTTTCTTTAAATTGTAAAGCACGAAAAGAACCTCCTTTGATAACACATCGTGATGTCCTGGACCCGGATTCCACCAAATAGGTTCCCTGTGCCCAGTGGGTCCCACGGCCTCAAGCGCATCACCCCAAATGTCAGATATTAGTGACTAACAGTGAGGGACTAAGGTGTGACTATAGGGAGAATATTCCCTCCCTAACAAAGTGTAGCACGATAGATAAATATAAATAGACGTAAATAGCAGAAATAATACAAGTAAATAGAAGGTATAGTGGAAAATAATTACAACATTAACATTCACTGGAATAAAATAAAAGTATAATTCAACTGATGATGATATTTCATCTCAATAGAAAAATAGAAAACATGGATATAAGTAGGAAATCATAAAATGTTCCACTAATGTATAATGGAAATAAAAAGCCTATCCAAGTCATCCTATGCTCCAGTTCGGCCATCCGCTATCAAGATCCATCCTAAATAGCAACCAATCCTATGTTTGAAGCCGTATTCTTCACATTATCAACAACTTCATTCATGTTATCTACTCTAGGTACCAAACGGAACTCGGATATGGAGTGATATAATTCTCAATGTGCCACCACCAACATTTTCTATAACATACAGCTTGTGTATTGGAAATTTAATAGTGTGCAAGTTGGAATATATAATGTAAAGATGCACAATGTATCTAAATACCTACGAATTCAACCCTTAGCTGGCTTCTGAACATAAATTTTCCATTAATTTATTAGTATTATATTATAATTAAGTCACAGGTTAACAATTGTGAAGGCTTGAAGTTATAACAAGGAAACTTGTAATGAATTTTAATAATGAAGTTCCAAGGTAATAACTAAGGACACGTACACCTCAAGATTCATGAACATTTTAATAATTGTTTCCTTTATAATGGTAAGATTGTGATCCAAGGAGTATATTCCAAGGAATTCGACAATAAGATGCCTACCAAATCCAAGGTGATTATCCAAGGTAAAATGGGGATAAGCAAAGATAGGGCCCCAGGAGGTATAACCATGGATCCTACATGTCAATTCTGGTTCCAAGGAGTGTATCCAAGGAAAACATTAATACTATGTGATAGATCCTATGATGTCATTTGAAACATCCAATAATAGATAAGTATTGGGATCTACGTGGGTCTCAACCTAAGTAAGTAGTATCCATGAATCAGAATGGGGTTTTTGAGGGCTAATGGAATTATCCGATAAGAGTCCAAGGCAAGCTCGAGTCAGGACACATTTGTTTAATTATGAAGCCATATAATATTTCATTTGTTTCCAGCCTTTCATTGAATTAGTGTGATATGTTAAAGTAGAATACAACCTTTTAATCAAGTCATAATCAATCAATATGTCTATTTGGTTCAAGACTTTCATTTCATTAGTGTGACAGGTCTTGGTAGCATACAACCATCATTAATTACATTTAATGAAAATTAAATAATTATAGTTTATTTATCTACCTTCCATTAATGTGGTAAAGGGTTCTACAGACATGCAACCTATTAATCAATCACATTTAATCCATCTAGGTCATATACTCACTATATATTCCAAATCCAATATCACATTTAGTTATCAATTTTAAGAACATAACTTAGGTAGGGAATGTGGATGTAACATGGTACCTTCCATTAACCATTACATGATACAATAAGAATTTATGATATGGAGGCATGCCATTAGTTTGGTCAATCACAAGCACATCTGAACAATGACTCAAAAGTGTAAAAACACTAAAAACTCAACCTTGGAATATCATCATACAAGGGATGTTTGTCATTGTGTGAATAACCACAAACAACTAATCGCATATATGGATAGAGAATAATCATACTATTGTACTTATTATAATCGTGACATATAAAATCAATAACCGACACCTGATAAAATCGGTGGGCCCCACACGATAATTCCAAAATAAAAGAACTTGATGGATGGGTTATAAAACACCAACCATAGGGATGTAAAATCCATTTCCCCTGATATCATCCTATAATCTGTCTTATAATGGATTAATTCTGAGAAAACGAGGCAAATTCCTAGACCTCAATAACTTGGTCGAGAGAAATAGTGGAGAAAAACAGCTAAAAGGGACTCAAGTACTTATTGTTGTTCATCCAACGTGATGAATGAAAGATCAATAATATCCCAAACAAAGGAGATATTTTAATCCCTATCTTAGGCCTTCAAAGCGATCCAAAATAGAAGAAAAATAGGTCAATATTACATAAACATGGATTATGAGGAAGGAGGAGTATTAATTAGACCGTTAAAGGATAATGGTACAATTACCTTGAAAAAAAAATGTGCACAGTTAATATGCACAATTTAAAAAATTGTGTGAAAGCCATGCACAACTACCTTGGGAAAATGGGAACTCGCTCTATTAGGATACACGATTATGTAAATTGTGTGCCAACTATGCTATAAGGATATGTCCTAAAACATACCACCTACACAGTTTTCTCTATCAATGCATGCTTCTAGAACAGTTTCCTATAAAACGTGCGCCATGCCTAGGTTCCAAAAAAGATTGGTTCTATGCTTCGAACAATCTATGGACACCAACAGAACGTTCAATAGCTCATAAGGCATCTAAATTAGGTCTAACATAATGAATTAGACTAAAAGTTAAAGGATCTATACATGAGTGAAAAACTAGGTTCTTATAATTATATATATATTAATATATAATATCTAATAATATAAACATAATTATTGATCACAATGAATAGTGAAAAAAATAAATTTATCTTAGTTATGGTGAAAATTGGTTTTCCCAATTTTAAACTAAGAGGATACAAGTCAAAATGACATAAAATATTCCAATACCCAATGGATGAAAATGTGTTTAACTTATAACCTCTATTGTTTGATATTTATATTTTTAATCCTTTTTTAATATGAAAAATATTGGCAGACATTATTCTATTCAAAAATTCATTTTGTATTCTCTCCACCTAGAAAATGTCACACCCTCCCATCCCTTTCTTACACATATCAAGCCCTTTTTCTCAAAAAACACCTACCAAAATCTCATACTAATATAATTATAAAACATCTTATTTATTACAATCTTCCCAAAAAATCAACCCTAGGGTCTTTAAGGGAAGACCTAAATGAGGATTCTCTGGGAGAAAGTAATTGTCTTATTGAAGCACATTCATGTCCATTCATTCTATTCCACCATCAATTATTTCATAAATGGTATAATATAGAAAAAAATATATCCGAAATTATTTGAGGTTATTATTTTGATATCATATTATTTATCCTTCACTTCCTCCATCAAAATGAGATATGAAATTATCAATCATGCGTATGGCGGACTACCACCTTGCGAACTGATGTATCTTATTTTCCATCAACACATCTAATAATTGAATATCATGATGGACTATATATATAAAATATTAATGATATTATTGTATTTATCGGATTATAAAATGACATATACATTATTACTTTCTATTCATTTTAAAATACTATAATGTCTCTCATTAAGGGAATGATAACATCTCTTGTGCGTATGTATGGCCTACCATCTTCACAATGCAATGTGATTATCTATGTACAACCTTAAATAATTATTATAAAAATATATACACTACATAAATATTATATTCAAAAAATTATTATAATTATTCTTATTATGGATCTATAACATATTCAAAATAACATGAACTCTCACGACAAAAAATGTTTGAGGAAACAAGAAAAGTAACATTTAATTCAAAAAATATAATGAAATATTATTAATAATCTAGTGCTAAAATATATTATGATGAAAATTTACATTGTAATAAATATTAAAATGGTTCTGGTATAAATTAATAACAATATTATAACTATTATACATGATTTTAAATAATTCTCAACTAAGTATATGTGTGAGGTAAGGGACTTCATCTCAATTTCCCTTTATTGAGGTGTGTTGTACTGTTATGCTCCAAATTACGTTTATATGCTGTATATAATTTCCCCTGGAATTTTAATATCATGATTTATTAATATTTAATAAAATTTTATGTTTCAATTTTAATTATTTCATAAAAGGCTATTTTAATTAAATGTTACCAAGTGATAAAGAATTTCATAACTCATTTTCCAACATTGGGTTATATTACATCATCATTGGATATGATATTCTAATATTATGTATTTAATTAATTATAAATATATTATAAGGTATATATACTTTTTTATGTGGATTTACATTTGATATATGTAATCAATTCTTTTGGAAAATCCTCACTTCAATGTTATGAACTTTGTAAGGGTTTATTTTACAAGTTCATTTAATTTGGGATTGTTTATTCTTGAATTTTCATTGAAGGAAATTATTTGACAATTGGATAATAAAACACTTTAATTTTATTTTCTTATGGTAATTCATGATTTTTTTCATGTAATATTACCATTCACACACTCATTGGTAGTTTAAATAATTTCGAATCTGTTTTTATGAAAAATATTACTTTATCAGTTTCATTAGTTGGAAATCCTTTTTCATCCAAAACCTTGTTTTCTTAAAATGTTTTCAAAAAAGATTTTAAAATTTTCGATGTAATCTATTAAATAAAATTTTATACATTTTTTTTACTTTTTACAAAATAGTTTGAATGGAATAATATATTCTTTTCAAACAATTCTTTTTTTTCAATTATCACATATGTGAAATAGATATTTATTTTAACATGTTTGACATGTATACAATTTCCCCAATTCCTAAACACTTAATTATTATAAAAAAATATTATTTTCAAAATTTATTTTTAATGATATTTATTTTCAAAATATTTAGTGAACCATTAGTATTGAGAATATTTTCCAATTCAAAAGGATATTTTCCTCAAAAATGTTTTTAATAACATTTTTATAGTATATCTATTCATCAACGACATCAACCCTTTATTATACTTTTGATCCACTAGGGATATATTATATTTGTACCATATATATTCTTTATATGGATGGTTTATGATCATTTTGAACAAGAAAGGTATTGATATTAACATTCTTGAATCCTTATTTGTATTCATTAACTTTCCTTTGAAACATTCATATTCATATTATCATTGTACAATTTATTTATCTTAAATATACAAATTCATTATATCATGGATATGATAATTTCCAAAACCAAATATAATTTTTTACATTTGATGTTTCTCTTAAATATAACCATTTTTTCATGTATATGATTATTTCAAAAACCATATATCATTTTCTTACATAGGTTGTTCACTCTTAATGTTCATTGATAAACTAAAAAATATTGAAAAATAAGTATTCATTACTCAATATAGATATTTATTGATATGGTATATTGATTATGAATAATTTTGATCATTCGATATATGAGTAAATTTTTAGAAATGAAAGAGATTGGTGGGGCCCAGTCACAAATATCCCTCCAATGAATCACAGTCTCGTTAAGTGAATCAATCAGAAAACCTTACTAAAATGGGGTTACTAGTGTATATGTAACCATAATATTGAAATATATTGTGAAAAGGTTATAAATTTAAAGGTATTATGATTCCTGAGATCATTGAATGTAATGATTAAACAATTATTTAATTGAGAATTTAGTTATTATTATTATCAATGGTGCTTTTTCATTGATATTATATATGGATTAATTTAATTATTAGTTTATTGATTAAATATATTGTATGTTCAATTATTTAAATTAATATATTGATAATGACTTATCTATTTGTGATATTCAATTTATTAAAATATCATGTTTTCTCAGTTATTTATCATTCCATATTGATTATGTTTATTTATTTAGAGATATTTCCCATATTATTAACCCTTTATGAGGATTTTAGCTCACCTTAATTTTGATTCATTTCCCTGGAATCTTGGAACAAAACTAAGAATGATATGAAAGTATATGTTAGTGGGAATAATGATATTCTAAAAAATTTATGTTCAAATTTTTGTATTCAAATTTAATATTGGATTCTCCTTTGTATCTAGTTTACATGGCTTATTAATCTATTAAATTCATTGGGATGAAGTCATTTTTATATATTGCTAATGTAATAAACTAACCACTAGTTCTAGGATACTTTGGTCAGGGTCATTACTTTCTCCACACTTATATTAAAATTTAACAACAAAAGTCACTGTAAATTAATAGACGCAATACTCTAACATGATGGGATAAATATAGAGAGGGAATATTATTTGAACCAAATAAAGTATATGAAATGATATATATGGTTTAAATAATTTAGTTGTATATTAATTAAATAGAAAATTAATGAATCTAGACATCTGATAATCATCAGTAAGATATAAAATTTTTGTTAAAGAGAATATATTTCGTAAAATATTAGAAATGAAGTGATTAATGAGAATTAGGATGAATATAATGTTAAAACCATGATACATCAATTACCTTTTATTTTGTTTCACTTGGAAATTATAAAATATTAATTGGAATTTTCACTAATCATAAACCATGTCCTTGAAGGGTTATTTTGTTAACATTTATTGAAGTTCATACAAGATACATCACATGTATTACACTCAACGATAATACAAGTAAAACATTATATCTTTTATGAGGTAAACTATAAGAGGTCTTGAATCCTAGAGATAAAGTAATGTAAAAAATGAAATGTCACAACGAAATTGTTTTTTGGTAATGTTATATTTTTAGAAAATTTAAATGGGAACCAAAATATGAAATGAGAAAAATTAACCCTTATCCAATTAAAGTTCATATAAAATAATTTTTTAAGTGTGGGTCAATGTACCATCCAATAATTGTAGTGTGAAATTAGCATTAATATATATCATGGATTGAATATCCTTTCTTATATAAATCACTATGTTAAAATGTAAATTACCTTATTTCACTAACTTATAATATTTGAATATAAAATTAAATAATTTTTAATGAAATAAAATTAACATAAATGAAAATTAATTTAAAAAATTATGGTAAGATAAATGCCAATTATAAAAAAAGTTATTTTTAGGATGTATTCATCCTTTAGATTCCAATAATGATCATACAACTGAGTATAATTATAAAAATTGTAAAAAATATTAGAAATATATTATACATTTTAAGGAATATAATAAGATAAATGATTTTATTAAATTATATAAGGTTGTATAAAAAATGGAAATGGTAACATTGACATTATATATGCATTTCATATATTGTCATTGAATATTTGGAAATTAGGTATACCTATATCAAATATGTATATTTATATATAAATTAATTATAGAAACTACTAATATATTTAAAATTTATTATTTAAATGTAGAATAAAAAATAATTAATTCATTAATAAAATAAAGATAAAGTAAATTATTTCTAAAAATGTGATATATTTTAATGATTTATATATTTATCTAAAATTTCATGGTATTCATAATTAAAATTAAATAAATTACTTTTCAAAATGATTTAAACAATTTGTACTATTTTTATATTTTTAAAAAACATTCATTCCATCACTAATTAGTAACCTGAACAAAATAAGAATTAAATTTTTTGATTTTTTAAAACATATTTCTAAGGTTTTTTAACAGATATGTGATTATTATATTTAAATTAATGTCTCTCAAATATTATATTTTAATATAATAATATAAATATAATATTTTGAATAACACATCATAATTATGTAGTATGGTTAATTTCATTTCATGTAAATATATAATTTACTAAGCTAAAGAGTGAGTTATCATTGTAAAGGGTAAAATGATTTAAAATGGGTAAATTAAATACTAGAGTCATCAAATATAATTAAACATTATCTTAAATTATTTTTATGGAGGAATCAATAAATTATCCTCTTCTATATCATCTTTTGCTTCTAATTTCCCTATAATTCATCTTTTCATATTAATTAATGAATGAGTATTTGTGAAAATTCGAATCACATATCAAAATTTAAGACCCCTCCATAAATATTTATAAACCACAAATATATTTTTGTGTGATCTAAAATATGAACATAAATTAACCCCATAATAAAAAAATACATCTTCTGGAACCTCATTTTCTAAATGTAATCTTCAAATCCTTGATAACCATAGATGTTTTCTAAAGGATGACAAGTTTCTGTAAAGTAAGTAACTACAACCTTAATATATTATCATTCTATCTTATACCTTATTATATATAATTTATTATAATAACATAATAAAAATAATAGTATTACATCATTATGATGACATTATAAATAAATAAGGTTATATTTACCTATTAAATTATAATGTATTACAATTTGGGTATAATCACCTACCTAAAAAATTCTATAATATTTTCATTATCGATGGTTATCTAAACCAAAACTATTGTATATATTGATTTAATTATGAATTTATTTTTTTATTAAAAATATCTAACTATAAAATATATATTTAAATATACTATTGAAAATAAATCTTTTATTTTATTAAATACTAAAAAATAAAATTTCTAGATTGTCTAAATAAATTGTTATTATAACATCACTGAAATATCTTTGGGACTCTAAATCAATAAAAAATATATTTATATCATTTTTATCAATATTATATAGGTTTTGAACATATGATAAAGTAGATAAGACCATAATTTCCATGCTGATGAATCTATGGAACATGTAGAGTAATTAATATCTAATAATTAATAATAACTATGAATGATTAATAGTTAAAAAATAAAAAATATAAATGGATTATATTATGTTAATGAAATGTTAATAAGGTTCATATATATGTGAATAATTTACCTAATTAGTGTTTTATATTGTCTTTGACTTCCATCAAGCAATTAGTGTCCCATGGTAAGGGTTTTCTTGACTCAATATCCTTTTATTGAGTAATATTCTATCATATTAAAAAATAATCATTTATATTCAATTTTATCTAAAAATTATATATCTCATATTCCATTACCTTTAATTGAATATATAATTTAAATTTACTTTTTAAATACTATTTTGTTTTATGTTTATTTTTCAAAATGTGTTGTTATAGTGGAAAAGATCCACCTAGTGTTTTTGTTATAGAACATCGATCCTCAAATACATTCATAGAAAAGAGGCTATTATTATTTGTGGTATTTAAATATTTTATCACTTCTATTACAATAATTTTGTTCTTTTACTCTATTTAAAATAAAATATTTTATCATTTTTATCGAATTGATTTACCACATACACTTTAAAAAACTAACAATTCATTTCATTAACCATATATCCCATTTTTTTATTCTACTCAATTTTTCTTATAATTTAACTTTATTTCATACCATGATTCAATTATTTATATTTCTATAATTATTCTAAAAAAATGATTGTAATAAAATTATATTTTTTAACTGAAAGGAATACAAAAATGTAGACCAAAATCATATCATGATTTTAAATCCATCTCATTTTCATTCTATAGAGCATATATCTTCAATGATTATTTCATATCACCCATAAATCAACCTCTAAATTATTGTATGAAATATTCCTTTTTCATTATTGTTTTTTTGTTTCTTTTCATCAATTTATTTATAACAACTTAGGTGAAACCATATAAAAATAGTTTATAACACATTTTATTTAAAAAATTTATCAATCTATGATATATTATTTCATATCACAAGGTTAAAATATGTGTGTTATATCATTATGAGATGGGAGGGAAAAAATTATATAGAGCTCCAATGTATTAAGTAATTTTTTATATGTCCTAACAAAATTATGTTATGAATGAACTTTATGTGGTTAGTTATATTTACAACGATATCCATGGATATGATACAGTTGGCTATGATAACATTACTAAATAAGAGTAAGATAATTGTTAATATGTTTAAAATGAGATTTTAGTAGTCTATGATATCCTTAATATATATTTTGAGTATATGTACTTATTCTTTACCACCATTCCTATGTTATGTCACCATGTATCTGTATTTATAATCACATGTTTTGATACTAGGGAATATTATATGTTTTCATGGTTTTCATTTTATAACATTATGTTGAAAAGAAATGATTTATGATTATGAAATCATATCTCCTGATCAAATCTTAATGTTTCAAGATCATATTTAAAAAATTATTCCATTTATCCCATGTTGATATTCCTCTTGAGATTATATTCTACTGATAGCTTCTCTATTCACTCATTCAATTGATTTTACACATACTGATAGTTTTATATCACCACTTTCAAATGGTTATTATTCCCAAAATTTATTAAGAATAATATTATGATTAATCTGTGTATAATATAATTGTTATATGAATAATATTTTGGATGAAAAGTATACTATATCATTAAATAATTTTGTTATGTATACAATTACTCAATACACGGAATCTCTGGGTTTTTGTAATGTATTTTTTTGTTTTGTGAATTTTATATTAATGTGAAAAAATGATAAATATATCTATTTATAGTTTCAGTTGTATCAAATTAGATTTTTAGTTGTTAACTTATAGAAATTAAATATAAAAGAACTGGAAAATGATGCTAGTAATACTAAAAATAATTATCCCTACAAGAAATGACTTTTATACATTTTCAACCAAATTATGTTTAAATGAAAATATTAAAAATAATATATTTTCACTAGGCCTATATGATTGGAATTGAAATAATTATTTAAAAATTTTATTTTACTATAAATAGTTAATTATGTCATACCATTTACATTAACAATTCTTGTAATATTATTATTCACAACGATAAATGTAATTTTTTCTCTAGATATAATAATTCATTGATGTAGTTTTATGTAGAAGATAGAGAAATATATTTTTAATGAAATCAATATTCACGTAATTGGATCTATATAAAACGAATGTTTTTTACACTACATGTAAATCAAAAAATTTCATAATATTGGATTTATCTTTTCTCGAGATCATTTAATTGTTTTATTGATAATTAGTATACAATTTACTATGAGTGTTCACATAATTGAAAAAAAATTAATTTGACACATTTTCATAAATAATAAATTTCCCCAGTCGTTTAATAAAAATAAATATTATCATATAAAAATTTCATCAAGAATGTTATCTTTTAATCCCATAAAAATATAACATAATAATTATATTAACTTTTCAAAACATCCATCACATTATGTAGAAATAATTTAATTTTATAATTATTGAAATATATCCAACTAATGTGTTAGGGATGATTGGATTTTTCTATTTTATGATAATATACCTAATTCCAAATTGGATTACTGTATTTTAAAATTTTAACATTTTTTAAATTATAACTTTTTCTAATTACTTGTTCACTAAACCGTGATAATTTTTATCCCAAAAATAAAAATGTTACTCAAAAATTTTATTCTAGGTTACTATCTTTAAACTCGTTCAAAAATATTTCCAAAACCATAAGAATACACTCATTAACATAATAAATTATAACTAATTTATTGATGTAAAGTCCAAAAATGAAAAATAGTTATCCATTTAACAACAGAAACAAACACATGTCATAAGGGAACTACTAGAATCAAATATATGATGTCTTCCAATCAACTAATGTAGAATATTTGGCTTCATAATTTGGAAACATAAAAAATATATCTATCTAAAACACGTATGTGCTAAAGTACATTTCTGCAATATTTGATTTACCATTACATGATATTTTTTTAACTCTTATGTAACATTTATTATTTTTCATTCCCCTTTATGCATGAGGGATTCTTACCCTTATGAATTTTATATTATACCAATATCCATGTTTTGAAAATTTATTTCATCCAATACATGAAATCCATTCCACCCTTACATAGAATATATAATTTTTTTCTAACCTTATGAAACTCTTTGAATACACCTATGATGTGCCTATATATTTATAATTACATTTACACAATACGTTGTCTTACTATTAAATGCTTATTTTCTTACCCTTACAAAACCCATGATAAATAATATATACCCCTCATAATTTCTATATTTTATATCTTTCTAATAAACATGATTTTTAAAATATGTACTACTCTATTCATCTTATAGACATTATGAATTACACTTATACAAACTATTCCATTTCATGTATTCTTTTATTTAATTTACTTTTTACCCTTTCGTTCCAAATAAAAAATTCATATAACATTATTAAGTAATCGAAATTTATACTTACATGGTATATATAGCTGTATAAAAATATTATACATAGATGGATTCTCTTACATGGTTAAATTCAACTTCGATTTAATGTGAGTTTCAATAGATTATTCTAGATTTAGAAATATTCTCTATTTTTTAGTTTTAATGGTTTATAATGATGTGATGTTTATATGTGTTGTTTATAATGAAATAATTTTTTATGTGTTTTTATATTTTTCTATCTCTATAATTTAACTAAAAACTATATGTGGTCTATGAAAAATTTTATCTGAGAAATTTTCAAATAATTATCCATTCTCACCTGTTGTAATTGGAATTCAATGTGTGCTCTATTTATCTATAATATTATATTTCTAAAAATTGTAATTTATATATATATATTTTTAATTATCCTATAAATCTAAAAGTGTTCTTAAATTTCAATATATATATTTATTATGATTTAGTATATTCAATACCTAAATTATAGTGAACATAAATAACATGGTAACTTCTTGAATCCATATTTTAAATATTTTTAATGGGTGAATTTGGGAGATGATTTTATGAAACTCCCATGAAACTATAACCAATGATGGTAGATAAATAAAAATTATTAATAAACCAAAAAATAATGATTAAGGGATATAGTTAAAAAAAATAGATACTTTATACACAAGAAATCATATCCACTTTACCTATTACTTCATTGGGAAATCATGAGGGAACTTCAAACATTAAATTCATTATTTCTCAACTAATAAAATTTCCATGATCTCAAACAAATTCAACATTGTCTATTCTCTACTAAAAATTATTTATTGATGTTTTTTAACATGATATATTTCATTTCATATATTTTTAATTATAAGAATCAATTTATTATTTTTAAAAATATAAATAAAGTCTAGTATTTATTATACATAAAACGAAATACAATGTCCTTAGGTTAGGAATCATAAATAATCAGAAGGAAATATTATTCTATGACTATGATAAATAGTTTGGTTTGTTGTCTCTCATGGTATTCTGAAATGATATATCTATAAATAGGAAATCACACCATTAAAAGTTAGATTTATTAGTAGGTATTGATCATATTTCCAATTAGAAAACATTATAGAGTAGAGTAAGATAATGTTTATCTAAACTACTAAAAAATATTTTATTAATATTTTATTTCCACTACATTATATTATATAGACTACAATACATTGTTTATTTATTCAATGTTAAACTCTGATAAATTATTTGTATAAAATATTTTAACGGACTACTCGCCACACCAACTGTATTATTTCAGTCAACCTAGGAATAAAATTTGGAATCAGAGAGAAATAATTAAAGATAAGTGTTTTGTTTATAATTAATTTTCATGATAACTATAGTATCATATAAATAACAATCTGTGTAATATGATCTGTGATGACTGATGGTGTTAGTGAAAGTGATTCCAATATACCTTTAAATCCCCAATTTTTAATGGAAGTGATAATTGTTATTGGAAAAATAAAAAAGAAAATACCTAAAGAATGTTAGTCTAAACAATTGAAAAATCGTGGAGAAACCACATGAGACACCCAATTTTTACCCATACACAATATTTTAATTATTTGAAAATATATGTTTTGAATTATAAATTAAATAATTTTTTATATTATCATATAAGAAGAAGTGTGTATTGATATATTTAGATACATAATAATCCCAATATATTTAAATATTTCAACATGTTACTCACTATGGGACAAACAAGATTAATCTAACTAATCTTTGAATGATTTAAGAAGAATGCCAAGATTTCCCGATGCAAGAGTATGATTTAGTGAACTATTTGTTTCATTGAATTATAATAATAATAAATTGAATGAGTGAACATGGTGAAGAAATATAAAAGAAATAATTATTTTAAGGTTAATGAGATCATTACAAAAAAATGACTTGAAATGAAGTGATGATCGATAAAATAATGATTCTTAAAGAGTATATTTTAGATGGACTAATGGTACTTCATTTCATTATAAACATGAATTGAAAAATATATTGAATGGGGTGTTTAAAAATAATAAGTTTATTTCATTCAAGTCTAATGTTAATCAGTCATATGAATCTTCTCAATCAGAGATCCTTGGATTTGATAAAGAGATATATCACATTAATAATATTTTCGAAAATTTAATGAATAAAATGTGGTAAGAGATATTTAAAAATGAAGTTCAAAAAGAATTATAAGAAAGTAATTACTACAAGTAAAAATTATTTTTCCAAACTAAAATATAATGAGTACTAGAAGAAATGTCACATCTGGAAAAAATTTCCCAAACTCACGAATTTTGAGAAAGACTAATAAAAATGTATAAATTAAAAAATGGTATGTTTATGGGATGGGATTGATAAATTAATTCATATTTGAGGAGTGATATATTAATTAAACAAGATAGAGGTAAAAATATTTTATGGATACATGTTGTTAGGTATATTATGTGTTATTTACACAATTCATAACTCCTTCTAATGTTTATCATAATGAAAATAATGAAAAAGAAAATTAATCTTATTATACTCGTGATTATATATCATTGAATTATAAATTCAAAAAACCATTCAAAAAGAATATATAATTTATAAAATATAGATTATGGATTTTTAAAAAATATATTTATATAATGATTAAAAATAAGATGTAGGTTCAGGAAAATGAGAAACTAAAAATAGAATAAGACACCATGAATATCGTTGTTTCCCATAATGATGAATAAAAAATTGGGAATCAGAAATATTGAAACTAAAAAAAGAAAATAACTGAATTAAATATTTTCTTGTAATAAATGTTAAATGTTATAAAATTTGTCATAAATTTTTATTTGAGTAAATGATTAATGATTATAACGAGAGTAATAATTTCTACTAATAAAATAAAAAATAAATAAATTTAGCTTCTAATTATTTTGTATTTTTTATATTGATTTTAAATCCATTAAAAAAGATAATGTGAACTTGAAATTGGAATCTCCTTATACTAATGAAAATATATCTGCCTTATTTTAAAGAAAATAGAAATATGATAAAATTTTATCCCTAATAAAAGAAAACTATAATAAAAACATTTTTTTTGTTATAATAACATTTTCAATAAATATGAATTTGATTTATTTATTAAACCTTAAAAATGGAATATTTTGAGTATTAAATGTTTTAAATGTATAATGAATGGTAATTATAATAGTTAATTTTATTTAAAATTTTCACAATAATTATTTCATACATAAAATTTCATAATTAAATTATTTTTTCTAAATTACCTATTAAAAGAAGTCTCTAATCCATTTATATTATAACGTGTTCTAAAATGAACTTAATTTACAAAAGTTAGCATGTTTACAAAAATATTCTACATAATTTATATACTTTAAAAAATATACCATATAAATTTTACAGATTCATGGTACTTACTCAATTGGTGTTCTAGAAACATGACATGTGATATTTCAATATTTAAATCTTGTAATTTATATAGTGGAGGCCTAGTAACATATGGAGACTATAATTATTTATATATTAATGTATTAATAGAGGATACATTTTCTAAATCTATTATTATTTCAAAATTATTATTTGTATATAGTTTTGAAAAAAATAATCATAGTATATAAAATATCTATAATGATATAATAAATATAATATTTGAATATTATAGATGTAAAATTAAAAAAAAAATATTTTATTTTCTTTAAATATAAAATATAATTTCTATACTATTTATTTTTCTGATCTGACTAAGTAGAATGCGAATTATTTTTCAATTGTATAATAAGATGGTATTTTTGTTCTTAAGTGAATTTAATAACAAAAAATTATATTTTTTAAAATGATTTCACTAAATTAATTGGTTTTATGAAACCCAATGTTAAATGAAATTAAATATTTTTTGGTTCATCCATATTTAATGGTTATACAGTATAACAGATGGTTAAAATCAATAAATGATTTTAGTACTGATAAATGTATTTAATTGATACATATTGAATTATATGGTCCAATAAAACCTATTTTTTTATATGCATAGAACAATATTTTTTCAATTAGTGATGTTTACCATAGATTCATCTAGAGTTATTTGTAATCTAAAAAATGAAAACATAAGAATGTTTTGTAAATTCGTTGAAATTTTTCAAAATTATAAATTCCATCTATTTTCTCTATTATATGTGATAGAGGTTGTGAATTTGTTAAATAAGGTATTGAAAAAATTTTAAGGAGATAATGGATATAAATTTTTTTCTACCCTTTGGACACCACATGAATAAATTGTGTTTGAAATAAATAATATTTCAATTTATTAATTGTTTTGGTCAATTATTATTGAGTTTATGTGCCTTCGTATTATTTATCTAAAAAAATTAACATGACTTGTTTTGTTCTTAATAGATTTTTTAATAGAATGGTTTTACATTAAACCCATTTTTAATTTTTTAAATGGCATAAACCTGAAATTGTATTTGTCTTGTGTTTAATTATAATACCTATATTTTGAATTCAAATGAAAATTCAAATAAGTTCAATTCTAAATTTTATGAATGAGTATTTTTGGTTATTCTAATACTATTAATCCATATAGAGTTTAAATTTTATTATTATAGTTTTTAACAAGTATATTAATGTTTAATTTGATGAAAATCACAATATCAAGAAGAATTGGGGTTTTAATAATAATGATGAAGAATTTAGTGAATTAATTTTTTTTTGAATATATTGATTATGAAAATAAAAATACATAGGTTTAGTAGGAGAAAAATTTCTTCCAAAGCTAATATTAAATAATATAAGTCTCTTAAATTTCATCCTCCGGAAAAAACAATTCGAAATTATGAATCTGGAATAAAAATTAGAAAATATATTTTAAATTTCCAATATTATTCAACTTTTACTGTGTACATTTTCCCTATTTATATTGAAAAGTATTTAACTGATTAAGTATATATTTTTTCTATTAATGATTATTTAAATAAATGTGAATGAAATAAATTGTTGAATTTTGATGAGTTTTCAAAATATAAACTACTAATAGATTAGTATATTTTCCCTAATAAACAGGATGACGATGGAAGAAAAGTTAAAAATAATAAAATACTAGGGGCTCAAGGTTATTATCAAGAATAATGAAATTAAATTGAATTTTATTTTTCTGATTTTTATAGGATAATTTTATTAAATGTTTCTTATTTTTATAATATTAAATTATTTCAAGTGGATGAAAAGGTTGATTTCTTAAATAGAATAATTTCTGAAGAAATATTTGTAAAACAACCCCTCAGATTTGAAAATGAAAAAAATTTCAAATAATTTTTTTAAAATTAACAATGTCTTATATGGTCTTATTTATGATCCTATAGCTTGTTAGGAGAGAACAAATCAATTTTTAATAAAAAGTTATTTTTCATAAGGAGTGTTTCATCTAACCTTCTTCATAAAGAATATTTCAAATTATATTTTGATTGTTAAAATATATATTGATGAAATAATATTTTGTTTTATAAATTATTATCATTTAATTTGTGTTTCTTTATTAATGACTTGTGAGTTTTACATGATCTAAATGTTTAAATATAAAAATATTGTTTTATTACAAATTAATCAATTAAAAATGGTATTTTATTAAATAAATCTAGGTATGAATAAGAACATGCTAAAATGTTTGGATTTCATAAAATCATGTATTTTGATGTACTGATGAATAAAAAAATTTAATTGGATTTTTAATAACACGTAAATTGTAGTTTTGTTAAATTTTATAGAGGCATGATAAGTAACTTACTTTTTTTATTGTATCTAGACGTGATAGAGTGTTTTTAGTTTTTTGTGTGCAATACATTAATAAAATTATATGGAAAGCTACCATAATTATATTAAGATATTTATTAGATGTTTCAAAGGAACCATTAGTTCTAGTTCATTTTATTAAAAATATAATTTTTTTATTGTTATCATATCCTAAATATGATTTTGGAGGTTTTTATCATGGCCAAAAAAGTGGAACAGTTACGTGTCATTTTTTCTATAAGAATTTAATTTTTTGGAGTACAGAAAAATTGACTTCAGCTTCATTATCTACAACTATGGTTTATTATATTTTGGTTTTTAGTTTTTTTATTCTCAATGTATTTATATTAAACAATAATTGTGTTATTTTGATATTATCTATGATATAATTCAAATAGTATGTAATAATTCTAGAGTAATTTTATTATCTAAAAATCCATCGCAACACTCTAATGAAAAACCTATAGATGTTAGATTTAATTTTATAATGAATCATGAAATAAATGTATATATTAGTATAGAGTTTTTTCCAACTAAAAAATAACTTTCAGACATATTTACAAAACCATTAGAATATATAAGTTTAGAGAAAATGTATTTTGAAAATGGATAATTAGAGTCATAATTTTTTTATTTTTGCGATTATTGGTTGTTAAAATTTGTCATACATATCTTAATAACAATAAATTTATATTTTAATTTATAAAGGGGTATATTTATGAATTAAATTTAACAATATATATAAATTTTGGTATGACTAATATATTTTCATCTTTTTTTAACTAAAAAATAGAGTGAAAATTGGTTTTACTTGTTTTTTTCTTATAAAAAATGAGGATATTTTTTTTATTTATTTTTTTTTGTTTGATTGCATTGTTTTTAACTTCTCACTTTTTGGTATATTTATTAGTATATTTTATTGCATTTTTTTATTTCATTTATTTTGTTATATTTTTTAATTTTTTATATTTATTAATTCCTCACATGTTGTATGTTCTAATAATAATTTTGTTTAATTTAATTTTATTTAATTATTTATCATTTATTATTATTATTATTTTATTCTTAATAATAATTATTATTTTTTAACTCTTGTGAAACAAATATGTGAGTCCTTTTATATGAGTCTCTTTAATCACTTGCGTCGACGGATCATCCATGCAAATTAACTATTTGATGCTATCCAAAATTTCTATGTAGTGGATTTGGCTATGTGATTTGACTATGTGATAGATTTGGATACATGAAATTACAACATATTGAACCAAACATACAAAAAATTTGAATTAAATTAAGGTTGTTTTTGTTTTACCCTTATGTAAGATTATATAGATTTTTTATACACATGGTTACTTCATAGGATTACAAATCATTTATTGTACCCCTGGACGTGTATTGAAAATATATTTTCCCACTTACATAAAATGTTTTCTACCCTTGCATAGAATATATAAATTTTTTATACCCTTATGAAACTATTAGTTTACCCTTAAATAGTACTTATATGTTTTTTATTACCTTTTTAAACATCATTAAATTACCTTTATGTTCTTATTTTTTTACCATTATGAAACCCAAGTAAAATCATTTATCCCTTGTTTAAATACTATATTCTACAACATAACTTTATATATGCATCTAAAAATATATAGCACCCTTAAAATGTATATAGACATTTGCAATTACCCTTAATAAACATATTTAATTTCAAGGAAACCATTAAAAAACATAAATCCTAGCCTTATGCAGCCTATGAAAAATTTGGTTTACCCTTACACAAAATATAAATAGATTTTCTCAAGTGGGATATTTAACTATGTAAAAATATATGGCCAAAAAATATTCTCTTTAATGGTAAAATTAAACTATTTTATAATGGTAGTTTCCCCATGTTGTTAAAAATCTAGAAATGTTCTCTCTTTTCATAAGTTCTAATAGTTTATGATGCTACAATATTGTTTTCAGAATTTTGATCATTTTTATTATCCCTAAATTACTTATAAACCATATGTCGTCTATAAAATTTGATTCTAATATTGTTACAAAATATTTTCATTATCAGATTTCATAATTTGAATTTTATGTATTCATATTTTTATTTATAATTTTTTATTTCTAAAAATTATACGTTTATCATATTTTGTTTTAATTATACTATATTTTAAAAAAATTAAATAAATTATAATTTATATATTGGTGGTTTTTTAATAAGTTCAATGAATAAATTAGATCTTTCCAAAATAAATAGGTAATGAAATGTTTCCATATTTTTTTGTATTTATATTTGTTGACTATTGGTGATGATTTTTTGGAAAATCACACATGACATGAATCAAAAGGTTGAGCTAAAAGACCATTACTTGTCAATTAATAAATAAGGATAGATGGATTATGTAGAAACACAACTGATATATCTTACAGAATAATTGATAATTCCTTTCACTAATTTTCCATTATTGTGATATTGAGGAACATCAAACTTTCCATTTATTGTTGTTAAAGTGATCAATATTCTGTGAACTACATTGATATCAACATCATCTATTCTTTGTTGAACTTCATTGTTTTTTTATTTTTTATCCTGATATACGTTATTTTTTCTATTTATAATTCCATGTGTTGGTTTATGCTTTTAAAAATAAAAATAACATTTTGAATTGATTATTCTACCAACCAAAAATAAGTTCATTGTGTTCAGTATCCTAAATAAATATCAAGACAGATTAGATTATGACTCCTAAAAAAATTCAGGATAGTTGTACATCAAGGTGCTATAAAGGGTGGGGTCTATAAATAGGATATCACACCATTAAACATGCTATTTCTTAGTGGGTTTCGATTATTTCATTTATTATAGAATATTAATGAGTAGATTTGAATCTTAAGGATATGAACATATATAAAAAATCTTTGTTTATATTTTATTTATTCCACATTATATTTTATATACAGTAACAAATTAGAATCCAATTAATTCAATTTCAATTATTATAATTATTTAATATAGTATAAATCAAATAAAATGACATATAGAACATAGTGAAAATGTTATATATGATGAATGAATTAAATAGGTGGTATTTTGGTATGTTAAGGAACTTATTCATTTGTATTAGTAACTTGATCCATAAAATAGTGATGTGAACCTTATGAATTGTAAACTGGCTAAAAGAACAGTACCCTCACCAATGAGAGTATGAATAAAATTTAACCATACTATAAATTAAAATATGAAATTATTATATCATAGTTTTAGAAAATTAATAGTTTTAATATTAAAAATTATGTGTTGGTATTTTTATAAATCATAAATGTTTATTTAAAATTTTTTAATTATTATAATGACTTTAAAAAAATTATTTTTCATAAAATACATTCATTAATTTATATTTTTTATCTTATGATTATTATTTAATTTTACAGGACCTTAGTTAATTTGTGAAAGTGTCCTAAAATCCGTTATAATACTAAAACTAGTATTTTCAAATAAATGATGATTTTAATGAAACATTAATTTTATCATATTTTGAAATTATTTTCATTAAATGGTTTATATTTTTAAATTATAAAAATCAAAAAATTATTAAGGTGTGTTTTTAGGATTTTTCTAACATACACTAATTTTAAGTGAATAATAAAATAAAATAATTTACGATAAATCATAAATACATGAATTATTGAGTAATATATTATTTATGGTTGACATTAACCCATAATATCGAAGTAAAATTAATTATTTTATTATATTTAGAGATAATTCCCAAAACAAATAGTCATGTGCAAAAATGTTAAACTAATGAATAGAATAATGAAAAATCACCCCTCTTCTCCCTTATTAATATCACACCTCACCACCTCTTCTCCTCACACATTACATGATTTGAGGCTTTTAAAATTTATAACTAATACTCTTAAAAATCCACTAATCTATATTTATGATCCTTTTGTCTCATCAAAAGTCGAAACCCTTTTCCCTGTAGAGGTTCTCATGGTGAAGATTTTCAAGAGGTAAAACCCTCTTCTGTTTTTTTAAATTTCTTTTCATGTTCTATTATTTTCTAAAATTCTTCTCACCTTAGTATCCCAATGTCACATGATATCTCCAGTATGTTTTCAATACTAAAATTTTATTTATTTATGTAATATTTAATTAAAATTAATCTTCCCCTCTACCTTTTTACAAAAATTGATAACATCGTCTGTGATGAGTTAACTTATTAAATTCAAAGATGAAAAAGTTTTCAATTTCCATTAACTCCTTCAATATTGATCATAAAACCTATTTTATGGTTAATACTTGTTAATATATATATATTTCATCCTATTTAATATTATTTAACAATTTTATATAAATAATATAAATTAATAAAAAAACTAGTTTGTGATTATCAAAACACCGCCAAAATAATCTTAACAATTATCAAAAACATGTTAACTAATTATTCATCCTCGTCTCATATAACAAAACAAATTATGAAAAAATTTTGGTTATATATATTCATTAAAAACATATAATTTTAATTCTGGGTAACTATTTTCATTTCACATGTTCTTTCGTACATATATACAACTGAACCAATCATGAAACCTAAGGAAGCGAGCACTCCCAAATGATAGAATTCAATATTATAACTCATCAAAAATATCATTATAGAACTTGATAAAATTTTAATAAATATATTAAATATATAAAAGGTTATTAATTGATTAATTAATGTATTTAAGGTGATTTTCCATAACATTAAGATCATGTTTTGAACGGTTTTGGACATAAGGTATGTGATTCTACCCAAACCTCTATTTTTCCATCAAGTTACTCATCTCTCTCTTTACCCAAATCTAATGCAAATTTTTTTTTTTTAAATTATTATAAATTCTATTTATATGTACCAAACACATTTATCTATATCATATCATCCTTCTATGAAGGGGAAATATATGTTTTAAAAAGGATCCCTTATCGAAACTTCCTAATAAGAAATCTTATTTAAAGGGAACATATTGATTTAATACCTAAATTAATGAACACTCTATAATATATTTTAATCCAAAATTATTCCTCTAAAATCACTCATTGTTTCCTAAAAAAATAGCATGGTTCATTTCAATTTTTATGATGAAAAACAATTCCTTTTCCGTTTGGAATTCTCTTAAATATTTTCATTAAAACGCACTAAAATGTTTCATATCTGAAGATTCATATATTCCCTTTTTAAGTTGTTTAACTACAATTGGAAATAATTTTTTCATAAAATATAATTTCATAGACCCTACCTTTTCTTTTATAAAACATATAAATATAAAATCTGATTTTAGAATAAATAAAAACGATTTTCCAAAATAACTCTTCTTTTCAAGATAAAAAGGGTATTTCTCTCAAGAATTGCTCAATGGTTTTATTAGAGTATTTTCCATATATTTAAACACTAATTTTTTAATCTTAAAATTAAATGGTATTTAACTTCTAGGATATTATATACCATATTTTATTAAATTATTTATGATTAGTTTGACTTTGGATGTGATATATTGATACCATTTACTTTATTAGTTGGAAAGGTTTGATATTACGGTTATTTATTGGGGAATTTTGTTTACATTTTATTTGTATCTATTTTATATGTTTTACCCCGTTCATATGAAGAATTAATTGGACTTATTGATTGATATTTAGGACCATATATATCCCCTCCATGTGTCGGTAGGTCTCATGTGACAAACTAGATTGGGTTTTTACCCCTTAATGGATGGTGTCTTGGTCAAAGCCTTGATAGTATGTTTATGTTTTTCAAAATTATGAATTCCATCATTATGATAATAGTAATTGATATGCAATGTTATTATTTTACTAAAGAATATACATAGTTAAGTTTCATTCTCCTGTAATTATTTATGTTATTATTTATTATGATTTTATTTCTACCATATTATGCTAAAGATTACATTTTAATGGAATGTATTTTTAGTTATTCAGCATGCCTTATTTTTTATGATTATTTCTGATATATTCCACTGTATTATTACCCTTATAGATCATCTAAGATCACCCCTTTATTAAGTTTTATTTTCCCACTTATTTGAGGATGTATATTATGAATGACATACATGGATAATCTAAGAGATTATGGAAGTTTAGAATGGAGATCACAATGTTGTTTTCCTTTATAGTTGTATTGTAATACTTATGTTTTTTTCTAGATTATATAATTTAATAAACTATTCGTTCCTTTGGGATACAAAAAAATGTTCATAGTACCAATGTAATTAAATAAGGAATATAATTCGGGATATTAGGGTCACAGACTTTACTTATACTAAACAACATTGTTGCTTTATTTGATGTAAAAAATATGACTTATTATTTTCGTTAAATGTAATAAAATACTATTCACCCCCATTCCATTATGTCCATCTATCTATGACAAACATATACTAAAATAGAAGAGTCATTTAAAAAATTAAAATATAACAATAAATAATTTATAAAAGTACTCTATTACGAAAAATAATTGATTTATTCTAATATTTCTATATTAACACTAAAGTAACATGGAATTTCGAATCAAAATTTCATAATTTTCATAAAAACCACAAATAAAAACAACTATTTCAAATAATCCCAAAAAATATTCCCCTTAAATATTTCCTATTTCTAGTAAACCCCATTTATTGATATTCCCCAAAACAACCCATTTTCATAAAAAAAATTAAAACCCCATTTTCCAATATAATTTATTAGAAAATTTCTACATTCCATTTTTTAATGTAATATAGTAATGTTTCTAATATAAAATTAAAATATTTATTTTTCTATATATCCCACATTCTAATGATTCCCTATGAATAATCAATGGGAAAATTATTATTTTATATAATATTATAAATAAACCACTCTCTTACATTACCATGTTTTAAACCCCAAATTCATGTGTCCAAAAGTCACACCATAGATAGTTTCATGTTATGAACCATGTTTTCCAAAATATTTTTTTCATTAGTTATTATTAATCCATTTAATATTCTTGGATGATACAAATAGGTTAAAAAACATGCCACATTTTTTCCCATTAAAATATTTACATAGTATAGTAATTCCAAGACATCTAATAAATACATTTTTTACTAAAATATAATATCTACTTGATATCCTAAATAGATGATACAAAATATTTTAAAATCAATTATAAATAAATAATTTTGAATCCCCATTTAATTACAAATTATAATTGAAATAATTTCCCAATTATTGAATAAACAACTATATATGAAAATATTATTTTCATATAAAATTTACATTTCACTTAAATCATGAAATTTTATTTAATAATAAATCAATATAAATAGAAATAAATTAATAAAATATGAAAGTTCATAAATATTATTAGGCCCACTGACCTAGATAATTCATCTTCTTTAAAATCCTAATTCCACTACTTGAATGTCTCTCTATAGAATTAAATCATTAAAATACTTATCTTGATAAATTTAGATTCTCTATATGAATCCATAACTACCTGAATTTTACATCACCAATTTTTAATTGAATCAAAATTGTGAGGAAATTATAGGGATATGAAGATAAGTTTAATAATTGAATAAATCAATAAAATATCACATTTTATTGATCAATAATTTAGTAAATTATTATGAAAATATCATTGTTCATTGACCTAGATGCCCTAATTTCTCTCCTACGAAGACTATAAATAATGTATGACCAATGATGGATTTTAATATAGGATTAAAGACAAAAATATTATATTAAAAGTTTAATATCCATCATGATTTTTTATAATAATGGACAACATGAATGACTAAAAGAACAATGAATCTAAACATCCCATAAATATTAGACACACATATAAATTTATTTGGGTATTACATATGGTTAAAAAATAATAAAGATGAATTTTAAATTATTTCCCTTATTCTTAATTATCCAAAATTGTCTTGCAAAACATACACATATGGATTATCATATAAAAAACCAAATTCTAACCAATAAATAATAAAAAATCAAAAAAAAACTTACCTATCTAATCCCACGAATTTCACTTATCCCAACGACAAGACTATTCATTATTGAAAATTCACTTCAATCAACTCCCTATAAAAAATGTTTTCATTTCTAGCATGTCTCTACGACTCCCTCCCATGTCTCTTAATAGATTTTCCCACACTACCAGAACATGCATACCAATGAAACCCAATATCACCTGTGACTAATTTCTCCAAAATCTATATCATGAATAGATTTATCTAGGATAAAATTATAATATTAAAAATATTTTACTACCCACCTCATGAAAAATTATGGGTCCTTTGGATATTTATTCCAATAAGAATAATTGAAAACAATATTAATTACTACAAAACACAATATAATTTTAATTTGATATGAAACTTCAATGATATCGTGAATAATAAAAAATGGCACAATATAACAGTATATAAATTTCATATACATTGTATGACATCCATGCCCCACCAAAGGTTTCAAATTGTAGAATAAAATATCCCAACCCTCATAATTGAAACGTCATGGAAAATGAATTGTTTAACACTTATAACAGCTCTAAACTAATATCCTAATTTTCAAATTAGTATGACTTTACTCATTATATAATAAAACTGTCATGAATCATCCCTGCGGCCTGTTCTGTGACTACTCCAAGCCCGACTTCCATAGGCCAGGGGTTGGCGACTAGCATTGAAAGGAATATTCCCTATAATGGGAAGGTGATTCCTTTAACATGTAAAAAACACAGTGTAAGAACACAAAAATAAGAAAATGTGAAGAAATCTATTGCAGTAAAAATGTACTAAAATTAATGGGGCCTGAATACAAGCCCAACTGGAAAAGTACAAGTACAACTGAAAAGTACAAAATAGCTAAAATGTAAAAGGCATCTCCTAGATCGTCCACCACGGATCCTACCAGAAGGGTAGGTATAGATCACCTCCATAGTACTCCATGTCTGCATGCATCCTCCACATCATGTCACACCGAATTCCCACCTTTTTTGAGCCATCCAATCCAGGCTCCCACAGCCTCGATCAATGTTGTACGTTGTCTACACAAGATACAATAAGGTCTTGGTGAAGCCCGTGTAGGGGTGAGTATAACGATACTCAGTAGGGACCCCGATACGCTGATGTTCTCCAAGAATTCCACATATAAAACCCACAGGGTAACACCACAAAGGTAAAGTACCACATAGTTAATGTACCACATATCATAACCTCAATCACAAGCACAAAGTGAAGACAGCTCACACCAGGATTTATTTTATGGGAAGTAATAAGTAACGTCCCCAGTCACATCGTCGAATCCCTCGGTTGTTGGAGAACTCCTATTCTATAGATTATAGTGAGCCTGCCATGTCACACAGAGGCACTTCCCACTAACATTTAAATGCTGATGTACTTGTCCCCATAACATACTTTGGGTCTGTCGGGTCACACAGAGTCGCCCCCCCCCCCCAAAGCAGTCTACTAAGGTACTCCTCCCCATCATGTAATGCGGCTAATCCCCATCATGTCCCACCAGGTCACACAGAACCACCCACCCTTATCATGGTGTGCTATGTTACTCCTCCCCATCGCGTATCGTGGCCGTTGAGTCACTCTTATTCGAAAAGTCAGTAGTCATCATCTCTCGACAACTCATAGAGTTCTGCACATAGTGTGCTTGGGAGAACACCTCCCCAATACATCAGTTGTATCTCTACCAGCACGAATTCTCTCAAAGAATTAACCTGATGATCTTCCAGAACATAAGTTTTCCAACACAATAGACGGCGCGTCAGTCGGACACCCGGTCTGTCCGGTTTTGGAATTTTGATTCTGAGGTCCCGGTTGGATTTGGGTGTGATCCAACCCGGCCGAACTGCAAGTTTCTCTGAAACTCTAAGGGATTAAGGAGAAAAAAAGTGTCTTTTTCCATGTTTCCCATCACCACAGACGGTTTGTCAAACGGGCATTCGGTCCTCAATACAAGCCCCTTTGAGTGTTTCTTGGCTCAGTTGGGAATAGGTTCGTCCCGACTTGGTCCGACCAACCCAGCCCGACCCGGTCTGGGTAGGGCTGTTTTAGTCATGCACGTAAGAGTGGAGGCCATTTCCACTTTTATGGGTGGCCTACTAGAGCGGCACCCCGCTGGGGAAGCAGCCCGGTCTGTGGGAAGCGACCCGCAGGGGCGGCGGCCTGGTCTGGGGGCGGCTGCCCACTGGGGTAGCAGATCACTTGGACAGTGGCCCACTGAGGCGGTGGCCTGCTCGGGGGGATGCCCAGTCCAGGAGTGGCAGCCCGCTCCGAGGGCGTCACCCCGACTCTGAGGGCGGCAGACTGGATCAAGGGCGGTGACCCAGCTCAAGGGTGGCGACTCGGCTCGAGGGTAATGGCCCAGCTCTGAGGGCGGAGGCGCTGCATGTGGTCGGCGGCCCAGCTCTAGGGTGGAAGCATGGTCCGAGGTTAGCGACCCACTCTGAGTGTAGAGGCCCGCTCAGAGGGTGGTGTCCAGGCTCCGAGGGCGGTGACCAGGCTCATGGGTGGTAGCCCAGCTCAAGGGCGACAGCTCGGTCTGAGGGAAGTGGCCCGGCTCTGAGGGCGGCGGCCTGACTCGATGGTGGTGGCCTTTTCCGAGGTCTGTGGTCCGGCTCTGAGGGCAGCGGCCCGACTAAAGGGAGGCGGCCCAATTTGGTCCAATGTGGTGGGGTGTAACCCCCGGTCTCCCAGATTCCCAAACGGTCCAAAGGCCATTCGGTTGGTGAGGTGATGGCCCCATGTGGGCGCCGCTCGGTCACCACAAAACCCACCGGAGGTAGGTTCGGCCTCCCCCATGGTTTTGGCCTCCGTTTCCATTTTCTAGCAGCGCATAGGTAACGCCACCTTCCTTCCCACATCCAGCCGTTATGTTGGCCACCTCCTCTGTTCACTGCGGCTAATGAGCCGCGACCTTCCTCTTGCGGCATGCGTCGATGTGCTTGCAGTCTTCTATAGTGGCGCAAGGATAACAAGATACCGGACGGTATATGATCGGTTCGTTAGGCCTACTCCCTCTTATTTATCTCTTCGACATAGGGTATTAAGGGTTTAATAACAATTGAATTAAACAACAATATTAAACCCACAATATTCCTTGCAATAACCTCACACAAAGACGAATGAATCGTGGGTCAACCCGTTAGTCGGTTGACCCGAGTTCTTTGTATAATTTCATGTAAATGGAATATCGAATAAAAAACACACAAAAAATAACCCCTATATCAAAAAATCATTGGAAAGTGTCCGTGCTTGAAGATGGGTCAGCATTCCTCGTCCCTGCAACCGATTCCCAATGTCGCCCCTTGTACATCGCCTTCCGATTTGTGGTTCGGGGTCACCCTTCACCTCCTGCTGGGTCAGAATCATCTTCTAAAGGTTTGACATCATGCGCTCCTTCATCACATTGTTTCTTGGAAAATTTTTACAGATACCTCCCCCAAGCTCCATATTTATTGGAGATGGGGGTTAGTTATGATGTTGCAATTCAATGGTTGCTCATTAATAAAGAAGCTTCCTAATTTCCCCCAACGTTTTGTTACATAGATTGGAGGGTCAATCCATTTATTGTCATGACATGTCACTAGTCCCACCTTACAACTTGTCCGTTTGAGGAATACAAAAAAATAAAGATATTTTATTTTTCAATTAAAAATTTCCAAAAAACGATCATTTTTTTCGAACCTTCTGCGATCGAACTGAAGACTCCCTTAAGCGAATCTCGGTGATGTGGATTCAACGGTGCCCTCATATTTTTAATCCTAGAAATAGTTTAAAAGTTAGAAAATTTAGTTTGCACGTTTAGTAAATGCACCCAAAAAAAATTTCAGTAATTTATTAACAGTCAACCTCAACCCACACCGGTCAAGGTTAAGATCCGCCTAAGTGAAACATACCCAAAAAAACACAATGGTACTCTTGAATTTCTAATACCAGTTACTGTTTAGTAGTTATGGAATTTAAAATAAAAATATTTTCACTTAATTATTTTATTTACGGCCAAAAAATAACATTCACTGGTGGTCCATGCTGGACAATGTTAGTATCTGCCCAAAGAGAGAATACCCTCACGAGTTCAGTGGTGGCCTTGGATTTTTAATCTAAGTTACTGTTCGTGAGTTATAATCATTTGAAAAAAAAATCATTTAATTATTTTATTTATGGTTAGGCCATATTCAGGTTTTCCCACAGGAGTTCCGCACCGACATATAAGTCACGCCTAGGGTAAACTTGTCATATTCAGCGCAAAAGTGACCTAGGATTTATGATTCGAGAAACCTTTAAGAGTTATTAATCTTTTTTAGGAAAACATCTTATGAGAGCTATTTTAAGTTTCAGAAAACATCAACGGATCATTATGGGCACTTCAGGCTTCAAAATCACGAGCTGCCAGATTTTAACAGTCTACTCTGATCACAAGAGTCATAGGTATATCTTCTCACAGAAGGACCTAATCCTAAGATATAAACAATTGATAGAGTTCATCCAAGACTATGACTTTGAGATAGTCTATACTCCTGGGAACGGGGAACATGGTAGCAGACACACTCAAGAGGAGGTCTGGACTACAATTGTTGTGTGAGGCATTAGAGTAGCTAGAAGTGTTGCAGATATATTTCACGGATAAAGATGGAGCATATACCTCAAGTCTATGACAGTCACTACTCTACTCCATCAGCAAGTCTGGGAGACACAAATTGAGATGTTGATTCCGAGGCTCGATGTGCTCAGATATCCTCAAGAGGGTCTCCTGAAGATTTTTCTGAAGGTGGGGATCATGTCATCCTCTTTAGAGGATGCACCATGGTGCTAGTGACACTTATGAAGGAGGTGTTTAAGGAGATCCATACATCCCTTTAACGGTACATCCTTGAGTGATGAAGATGTATCAAGACCTCCGGCATCAGTACTGGTGGCTAGGGACGAAGGAAGCAGTGGCATAGTTTGTATTACAATACCTCACATGTCAGTAAGTGAAGACTGCACAGAGCTAGCCCGACTGGCATTCTGGAGACAAATATCCTTGGAGTTTGAGGAGGAAAACCATGTCATCCTATAGAGATTTGGCCATGGCCAGAAAGTTATCACCAAGGTTTTTCAGGCCATTTCAGATACTTCAGTGGATATGCGGGGTGGCATACTACTTGTCACTTCCATCGTAGTTAGAGAGGGTTCATGACATCTTCCACATATCCCATCTAATGAGATACGTGCAAGACCCATATCACAGCATAGACCAGGGAATGATAGATTTAGATGATGGGGTGACATTTATGGAGGTTCTAGTAGTGATTTAATATCAACATGAGAGAGTCATTTATGAAAGATTGATACCATAGGTGTGCATTTTCTGGCAGCACGAGAACCTCCAAGAGAGGACATGGGAGGGGGAGGTTCAGATTCATGCTTAGTACCCCCATTTGTATCTTATTCTATATTTTAGCTTTTGGTGTTGAAAATTCCTAAGATGAAATGAATGTAATGTATCTGGATTTCCATATTTTTTTTAAATTATATGGAATTATTTCATGACCACAAAATACGACAACTCGTTATTTCGAAGCCAGAAGTTCCCGTAATGATCCGTTTAATTTTTCTGAAACTTTTATTAGCTCTCATAATAATTTTTCCTAAAAATGTGTAATAACTCTTAAAGGTTTCTCGAATCATAAATATGAGGTTAACTTTTCACATAAGATTACATGTTTACCCTAGTTGAAAAATATATGTCGGTGCGGGCCTCCTGTGGGAAAACCTGAATATGGCCTAACCGTAAATAAAATAATTAAATGAATTTTTTTTCAAATTCTTATAACTCACGAATGGTAACTCATATTAAAAATCCAAGACCACCACAGAACTCGTGAGGGTATTCTCTCTTTGGGATGATACATACATTGACCAGTGTGGACCACCAATGAATGTTAGTTTTTTGCCGTAAATAAAATAATTAAGTGAAAATTATTTTATTTTAAAATCCATAACTACTAAACAGTAACTGGGATTATAAATTCGAGAGTACCATTGGGTTTTTTGGGGTATGTTTCACATAGGTAGATCTTAACCTCGACCGGTGCAGGTTGAGGTTGACTGTTAAGAAATTACTGAATTTTTTTGGGTGCATTTAGTAAATGTGAAAACGACATTTTCTAACTTTTGAACTATTTCTAGGATTAAAAATATGAGGGCACCATTGAATCTGCATCACAGAGATTCTCTTAAGGGAGTCTTCACTTAGAACTCAAAAACATCCACTGCCATGAGGCTAAGGATGGATGACTCAAGAGTGATAAGTTGTACCATACTATTTATGAGTTTATCATGTGCTATTAGGGTTTCGTTTTTCGCCAACCAAGGAAAATCCCATTTGAACAATGTAGATAAACCACATCCTTTTTTCCTAATACTGACAATCTGTTTATGAACTGTGTATGTCCGGTCTGTACCCAATCTAACTCCATAAGGCCTAGACGCTGCCACCAAGAGTTTCCAACTGAAACTCTCGCATCAAGGGTCAGATCACTCTACTGGCGTATGTGTGATTATCGAGTCTCCTCCCAAAGGTATCTTCATATGTGAGGTTCAAGTCAACGGTTTAACCGGAAAATCTATGTCATAGACAATATTCATGGAAGGAATGAATGGTTGGTTCCTATGTCTATTAATACAGTAGCTAGTAGTAGGCACAGATCGCACCTAGAATCATTCCTATAGCCCTTGGGCCAAACTCCTTGACCACATGACGCTACTCCCTTCACCTGTCCTCCAGCTCCCTGAGCCTGGTGGGGTCACATTTAGGTGGTGGTTGTAACATGTTGACACGTATACCACCTCATGTTTCTATTCTTGATCCACTTGTAAGGACCTAGCTGGAGTAATGGACCATTGAGAGGGGGGGATCAGTGGTACCCCTTTTTCCATTATTTTATGTTCCCTAAATATTTAGAACAACCTTTGTCTCCTTTTAAAGAATTAATTCCCTGCTGAGAAAACAAACGAGCGCACATCCAAATAAAAACAGAAATTTAAAAGGTTCACTATTCAATAAGAATAACTACGTCGTTGGTATAGTTGGAAACAATCCAGCCCCATACAATCCACTAAGAAAAAAATCTGTGGATTACAACGAGTATGATATACCCATACACTTGTGTAGCACTGTGAAACAATCACTCCAGTGCCTATACACCCACTTAGTACAATAGGTCAATGACATTTTTCTTATAACAACTTATGTTACCTGCACTTCCTTTCAAATACACAAGTGTATGAATGTTCAGCACAAATATTCACTTCCTTACCCGGAATAATGGAAATGACTCCTTGGACTTTTGATAGATCAATTACAGTCCAAACTTCCCATTACGTATCTCCACTCCGAATTTTCTTCTCCACTTCGAATCTTCAATCCGAGTCTTCCTCAGTCTGAGAAACTCAATACGGTGACAGCTAGTACTGATTCCCTATTCCGAATATCCACTCTGAATACTTCACTCTGAATTCCTCAATCAGATAAACTCAATACGGTGTCAAGTAGTATCAAATTATCGTTACGATTGAAACTGCAATGAAACTCTGTCGGCCAAACATTTCTTCCTCTCTCTAGATTATCAGATCTTCTCTCTCTACATTTTCATCACACTCTTACTTAGCACCTGAATCTCCTTTTATAGGTGCTCTAAAGTATGCTTAGACAGGAAACCAAAATATTTTCATTCTCACTTACATTCATCCAAATCTTAATTTCTCCTGAAACCTCAGAGTAATTAAGACTTTGTCAACGATTCTAGAATCTTCTAGAATCTTCTTCCCCATCACATGATTTAGAGCATTGGCCTTTTCCAGATCTGACCTTGTTACACAAGTTTCTCGGTATCACATTCTCAGATCCACTCCTCTTGAGTCTTCGGCATGACACCATTTAAATTCTTGGTATGACCCTTCTTTATTCATCGATACCAAATATTTTGAACTCTCAGTATGACTTCTCATGATATCTATAGGACTTCAGGTTACGACTTCACCAATTCTAGGCATGGCTTCTCGTTACGACTTCACCAATTCTTGGCATGACTTCACATTACAACTTCACCAATTCTCGGCTTGACACCGCACTTCTGGCTACGAACTTCAGGTTCAGGAAGTCGACTCTGAACTTCTTCACTCCGAACTTCTTACTCAGCTAGGTGACTTAGAACATCTCACAACAAACTTCTTCTTCAGGAAGTCGACTCCGAACATCTCTCTATGAACTTCTGACTGAAGAAGTCGACTACTAACTTCTTGTTACAAACTTCTTCTTCAGAAAGTCGACTCCAAACATCTGACTTAGCTAGTCGACTCCCATCTTCCCGCTACGAACTTCTGACTCAGGAAGTCAACTCCGAACATCTGTTCAGGAAGTATAATCCACAAATTCTGTTCATGAAGTAGACTCTGCAAATTGTGTTCAGGATGTAGACTCTGCAGATTCTATTCAAGAAGTAGACTCCGAATATTCTGTTCAGGAAGTAGACTCCGCAAATTCTTTTTCTTTTTGCGACTTCACCAGTTCTCAGAACAGCTCTTCCTAATTCTCAGAATGACTTCTCATACCAACTTTTGCTTGCATCGTGAGTACTTGCATATACTCACAATTTAGTGTTCAAAAACAGAAAAGCATTGTCACAATTAGGGCCTTTACATATCCTATCATCGATCTTTCATGAATTTTCAATTTCTCGATTCCAAACTTCTCAATTTCCAGACTTCGAATTCTAGACTCATAATTCTTCAAACATCAGGTTCTGAATGATCAATATTCTTGGTTCTGAACATCAAAATTCCAGCTTCCGAATTCTTAGAAATTCAAGGTGTCTTTCCTCTATGAAAACATCCTCAATATCAACAAAAGACAATCCATGCAAACCATCTCTTCCATCAGCTTGGTCCTAAAAATATCCCCCTTTAGATTTTGTTGTCAACCATGTTTTAATAAATCTACAAACATTGTAACCTCAAGAAGTGGATTACTTATCAATAATTCTAAGACTACGTGAGCTAACTCATTGTAGGAAACATGAATCATTGAAATCAAAACCATTCTATCCAAAGGTAGTGAAAATGACATCTTCAACATCATACATCTTCAACTTCATACATCCTATAAACAACTTAAAGTTATTTCCTTCAACCACTCCAACAAACAGTTAGAATAGTTCACATACACAAGCAGTGATGAGTTCACAGCTTACCCATAACTCTCTATTTAAACAAATATATTTATGATACAAACAAATTCTCCCCCATGAAAAAACAATCCAAATGTTAGAAGTGATAGAAGACAGAGCAACATACCATATACTTGAAGAGAAAGAGGTTGGACACCCATGTTCAACCTCAATCTTGAGAATGATTCCTCCAGAAAGGGTTTCATGAAATTATTAGCAACTTGTGCAGAAGATGAAACATATTCAAGTTTCAGTTCATTCTTTTCCACATGCTCTTTGATAAAATGATATTCGATGACAATATTCTTCGATTGGGAATGTTGGTCTAGATTTTTGGTAATATTATTTTTTCTTTGATTATCATAGTCCAAGAGCAAGGGAAACATTACATCATCTAACAAATCTTCTAACTATGTTTTCATCCAGATAAGATGAGTAGTAGCCATGGTTGCAGCAATATATTCATCTTTAGCTATACTGAGTGTCATAGAATTATGCTTCTTCGAGTGACAGCCAACTAAAATTTGTCCCATAAACAACACTCCACCAGATGTGGATCTTCTATCATCAACATTTCCTACCCAATCTGCATCCGAATAGCCAAACAAATCAATGTTATTTGAGACACTATACTTGATTTCGTTTTTTTTGTGCCTTTTATTGATTTGAGAATTCTTTTTCCATCAACAAGATGTGATTCTTTAGGATCACTCTGGAATCTTGCACATAAGGTAACAACAAAAACAATATCTGGTCTTCATGTTGTCAAGTATAATAAACTTCCAATCAGCTTTTGATATTCGTTCTGATCAACTTATTTTCCTTCATCATCTTTTCTTAGCTTTGTTCCCACTGAGATATGAGTTGATACAGGTTTTGAGTTTTCCTTCCGAAACATATTAATAAGTTCCTTAGCATACTTTTCTTGGGTGATAAAAATGAATTCTTTTTGTTAAAAAAATTTTAACCCAAGAAAGTATCTCATTTCACCAAACATAGACATCTCAAAGACATTATTCATTTCTTTAGAAAATATTTCATAGCTCCTTTCATCATTCCCAGCAAAAACAGTGTCTTCAACATAGACAATCACAATGAGGGAAAGATGTTGGCTTTCCTTGATGATCAGATTGCTATAAACTCATCCTTTCTTGAATTTCATCACTTTTAAGCAAGTATCCAGTTTGGAGTACCATTCTCTTGGATCTTGCTTTATCCCATACAAGGATTTTTCAACCTGCACACATTACTTTCATACTTCCCAAAAAAAAGCCACATGGTTTCTCAATATAAACTTCTTCTTTGGGATCACCATTAAGAAATGAGGATTTAACATCCATTTGAAATATTTTGTAGCCTCATTGTACAGAAAAATCAGGAAATATTTGGATAGTTTCTAATCTGGCCACCTGAGAAAAAGTTTCTTCGAAGTCAACTCCTTCAATTTGAGAGTAGCCTTTGCAAACAAATCTTGATTTATTTCTGATAACATCACCTTCTTCATTTAGCTTTTCTAGAAGACCCATTTGGTACCAATAATGTTCTTACCTTCAGGCTTGGGTACGATTTCCCAGGTTTCATTCTTTTCAATCTGATCCAATTATTCATTCATGGATTGAACCCATTCCGGATGCTCAAAGGCTTCTTTAACATCATTTTGTTCCACATTAGAATACAACAAAGTATGTGATATAGAATTACTTGTTCTTCTTTTTTGAACCGTGTGACGTTGATCACTAATAATATTATGAGCTTGCACTTGTTTCATCATTGTTGGATAGGTTTTTCGTGTGTCTTCCGCATCACTTGATATAGATGAATCTGATTCTTCATTTTGATTAGGATTACAATTCATTACATCCTTATCAGAATTGTTAACTTCATCTTCCTCATCTTCCTTGTCTGTCTGGACAAACTTATCTTTTCTCGGAGTTTCAATGACTTTTACATCAACTGCATCCACAATTCTTCATGTTTCTTTGTTAAAGCATTGATAACCTCTTCCTTATGGTGCATATCCAGTAAAAATTCTATCTTCTCCTTTCTGCTCTAATTTTCCACTGCTTCCACCTTTCTTCTTTATAATTCATGGGCTCCCAAAAACATTAGCATGCTTCATACATGGAGTAATTCGATAGAAAATTTCATATGGAGTCTTGTTTGATTGAGGCCTATAGAAAAATTGATTTTGAATATAAACAGAAATACTTGTAGCTTGCCTCAAAAAGTAATGAGTAAGTCCATGTTCAAGCAACATGGTTCTTCCCATTTCCACCAAACTTCTGTTCTCCCTTTCAGCAACCCCATTTTGTTGAGGTGTATATGGAGCACTATATTCATGCTGAATCTCATGCTTCTCAAGATTGTCTTCAAATTCTTCACTTCTATACTCACCACCATTATATGTTATCAACTTCTTCACAGAGTGTTCACATTCTTTCTCAGCCTTCCTTCTGAAGATTTTAAACATTTTCAGGGTGTCTCACTTGTGATTCATAAACATACCACACGTAATGTGAGTAAAATCATCAATGAAATTGATGATTTACTTTTCTCCATTTGTTTATTGTTTTCTCACTGGCCCACATATATCATAATGTATTAGGTCAAGGGGCTGTTTACAATAAATGTCAACCTTCTTATGCACAACACTTGTAATATTTCCTTTCTGACAGGTAGTACAACTCCAATCTCTTATTCATGAAAAATCTGGAATATCTCAAACACTATCACTTTTAGATAACTTTCTCATGTTTCTCTGACAAATGTGTCCAATTCTTTTGTGCCACAACTAATTTTCTTCCACTATTCCCATGTAACAAGAGTTTTGTGAATTTCCAACTTGAAACATATTTCCTTTTGTTCGTTGTCCTCACAATCTCCCCATCTTCTTCACTTTTCACAAAAAATCCATCTTTCCTGAAGATAACTTTGTTACCCTCATCACAAAATTGTGATACACTCAGAAAGTTGAGCTTTAACCCATCAACATACAGAGTTTTCTAGGACTTAAATTTTTCCTACCCAATGATGGTTGATCCAAAACATTTTATTTTTAAAGATTCATCGTTGACAAATGTCACAGTGCCTTCATTAAACATTTTCACATTCATTAGTAACTTCATGTCTCCTGTCATATGTGATGAACACCCACTATTAAGTATCCAAGGTCGTTCTTCCTTTGTAACTTTTAGAGTAGTTCCAACAACAAGAGCTTTTTCTTCTTTCACTTCGTTCTTTTCCTTCAGCTTCTGAGAATTTAGAACTTTATGTTGAGCTGGTAACATAACAAGACATCCTTTTGCAAGATGTCCAGGTTGTTCACTCCTTTCACAAATAGTCTCCAGAGGCTGGAACCTATTTTTTATCTTGACTTCATTCTTATCAACTTTCTTCAAAAAACTTTTTCATTCTTCTTCCTTTGAGGAGATAAAATCCCCCTCAATCTATGTCATTCATAACTTGTGGGGTGGTGGTAATAATGTTGATTGGACCAAAACTTATGCACTGTATGCCCGAATCCACCATAATACCAACAGTACCCATTGAAGGAGTACCTTCCTCTAAAGCTTTTTTGCTGATACTTCTTTGTTGCTCTTTCTTCAACCCCACTAACCATTCTTTTTTTAGCAAGATTGCTCTACTGGAATTCTGATTTTTCTTGTTTTTCACAAGTGTTAGACTTAGGTTTCCTTGGAACTTTAGAGTTCCCAGCAACAATGGTCTTGGCCACATAAATAGCTTTCTCATATTTCTTCTTCACAATAACCACTTTATTCTTATGTTGAATTTTCTCAGGATTTTCTTGATGAGATCTTTCACCTACAAAAGTAGTTGATTTTTGGGAACATATGTTTCTTAACTAAACATCTGATAGCTTCTTTTGGACAAGATCTAATTCTTCCTCTTTTTCATTCAGATTAACTATCATGTGCTCATTTTGGTTTTTCTCATATTTAAGAGACTTCTTCAAATTTTCATGTTCTTTCTCATGTTATTATTTAACATTAGCTTGATTGCATGCAAAGGAACATTCATCTTACAAATTTTTGTTATGTTTCTCCAGCCTTCTGATCTTCCATAAAAATTACTTCAATTCATCTTTCAGATGCATCTCAAGTAGAGTTTCTTCTTCTTCCGAGCTGCTAATTCCAAAAATATCATCATTCACTATTGCAATGAAAGTATTTTCAACACCATTCTCAACTGATTTTTCGGATTCAACATCACATTCTTCATCTTCTTCATTTATAGATAGAATAATTTTTCTCATGTATTTGAAGAACTTCTTGTCTTTCCCTGGCTTTCCCTTACCACCATGCTTCTTCCATATCTTTCTTGGATTTCATTATTCTTCATCATTGTCTTCTTCATTCTCCCTTCGAGGACAGTTAGCTGCAAAGTGGCCAATGCCTCCACATTCAAAAAACATCACGGGATGTTTACCCTTGTATTTACTTGTTCCTCTTTTAACGTTTTTTGAAAACAAGGATAAAATATCATTAAGATTTTTACATACCTCACTTTCAGAGTCAGGGTCACCACCATCTTCTTCAATCAAGATATTCATAGACTTTTCCTTCTTCATGGATTTGAAAGATAATTCTCTCTCAACCTTTATCTTGGCCTTCATAGCATTTTCCCTTCTCATCTCGTATGTAATGAGTGTGCTATGCAAATCATCAAGAGATAGAGTCTCTGAGTCTCTGTCTACTAATGAAGATACCTTCGCATTGAATTTATCAGGATGAATCCTCACGATATTTTCCACCATAGTAGATTAATTCAGATATTCACTAAGACATCTGATGGTACTAAAAATATCATTTTCCCTGGTGAAGTATTCTCCAACCGATTCATGCTCTCCCATCTTCAGATATTCATACTTCAATCTCCAGATTTGACGTTTTTCCTTCTTGACTTTTGTATTTGCTTTGTATATGTTTTTCATTTTATCCCATATACCTTTGGTTGTGGCCAATCCTTTTACTCTCAAGAATTCACTTTCAGAAAGTGAAGACAATATAAAAATCTTAGCTCTTCCATCATTCTCAAGAAACTTTTTATCAATGGGTGTAAGTGGAATATTGTCTTCAATGGGGGGGAAACCAACTATTCCAGCATCAAGAACATCATAACTGATAGACATGAGATATGGTAGCATTCTATACATCAAGATGTGATAGTTCTTCCCATCGAATACCAGAATGCCTTTACTGTTCACACAATTCAGATTCTCCATCATCACGGAAAACAAAGGTATCCTTGCTCTGATACTACTTGTAAAGACCCAACTAGAGTAATGGACCACTGAGAGGGGGGTGAATCAGTTGTACCCCTTTTCCCCTTCTTTTATGTTCCCTACATATTGAGAACAACCTTTGTCTCCTGCTAAATAAATAATTGCCCGCTGAGAAAACAAACAAGCACACATCCAAAGGAATGCAACAATTTACAAGGTTCACTATTCAATAATAATAGCTACATCCTTGGTATGGTTGGAAACAATTCAGCACCATAAAATCCACTAAGAAAACAATCCTTGGATTACAACGAGTAGGATATACCCTTACACTTGTGAAGCACTGTGAAACAATCACTCGAGTGCGTTTGCACCCTCTTAGAACAATAGAGAAATGTCTCTTTTCTTGTAACAACATATGTTACCTGCACTTCCTTTCAAATACACAAGTGTAAGAATGTTCAAAAAAAATCTTCAATTCGTTACCCAGAAGAAAGGCAAGGACTCCTTGGACTTGAGATAGATCCATTACAGTCCGAACATCCCATTACGAATCTCCACTCCGAATTCTTCACTCTGAATTTTTTTCTCCACTCTGAATCTTCATTCCGAGTCTTCCTCGGTCTGAGAAGCTCAATATGGTGATAGCCAGTACTGATTCCCCATTTCGAATATCCACTCCAAATACCTCACTCTGAATTCTTCAATCAGAGAAACTCAATTCGGTGTCAACCAATGTCAAATTCTCATTACGATTGAAACTGAAATGAAACTCTATCGGCCAAACACATCTTCCTCTCTCTATATTATCATAGATTCTCTCCCTAATTTTTCATCACACTCTTACTTAGCACCTGGATCTCCTTTTATAGGTTCTCCAATGTATGCTTAGGCGGGAACCCGAATATTTTCCCGCTCACTTAAATTCATCCAAATCTTAATCTCTCCGGAAATTTCGAAGTAATTAAGACTTTTTCAACGCTTATAGAATCTTCTTGAATATTATACCCCTTCACTTGATTTAGAGATTTGGATTTTTCCGGATCCGACCTTGTTACACAAGTTTCTCGGAATCACATTCTCGGATCCCCTCTTCTTGAGTCTTCGGTATGACACCATTTCAATTCTCGGTATGACCCTTCTTTATTCATCGATACCAAATATTTTGAACTCTCGGTATGACTCCTCTAGATCTTGATACGACTTCAGGTAATGACTTCAACAATTCTCCATATGGATTATCGTTACAAATTCACCAATTCTCGGCATGACATCTCGTTATGACTTCACCAATTCTTGGCCTGACTCCGCACTTCTGGCTATGAACTTCAGGTTTAGGAAGTCAACTCTGAACATCTTCACACCGAACTTCCGACTCAGCTAGTCGACTCCGATCTTCTCACAATAAACTTCATCTTCAGAAATTCAACTCCGAACTTCCCGCTACGAACTTCTGACTTAGGAAGCTGACTCTGAACTTCTTGTTATAAAATTCTTCTTCATAAAGTCAACTCCAACTTCTGACTCATCTAGTCGACTCCGAACTTCCCCCTACGAACTTCTGACTTAGAAAGTCAACTCTGAACTTCTGTTCAGGAAGTAGACTCCACTAATTCTTTTCAGGAAGTAGACTCTAGAAATTCTATTCAGGAAGTAGACTCTGCAAATTCTATTCAGGAAGTAGACTCCACAAATTCTGTTCCTCATTGCGACATCAGCGGTTCTCGGAACATCTCTTCCGTATTCCTGGAATGTCTTCTCGACCCAACTTTTTCATGAATAATGATTACATTCATATACTCATAATTTACAGTTAAAAATGGAAAATCATCATGTAACAGCCCGAGATTTTATGAAAAATATTCTTTTTTATTTTACTAATGTCTTGTGTTATACGCTACACCAAAAGGAGCTTGCACAACAGGCATCCTTGACTTGCCTTGCATTACACGCAATCGCAACCTTCCTCGAGAGCGTGTGTGGTACGTAATCCCGAGTTTCACGAAACAATGATATGCTATTAAAATATTATTAAAACTAGCCGTTATGAATAGTAATAACCACATTTTAAATTTTAGAAATTTTAACTCTCAAAATGGACTTCATTTTTGGATTCGGAGTATCGAATTTAGCCTAAGGTGAAATTTTGGTACTTTTCGGATAACTTTCATATTCCGATGAATAGTGAAAAATTACTAAATTATAATTAAAAAAAACTTTTTTAATCGAAATAATTAATAGTGATAAATTATTAATTTGAGTGGTTTTAAAGTATATTTAGAATATATTTTTACAATTTAATACAATGTTGGTCATTGGTCTTAATTTCACATTTAAACAAGACATAATCAAGTGTCAATCTTTTGATATATATTGTTTCTTAAAAACACGCTATTTGTTTTAACAGCGGGATTTAATTATAAAATTAATTAATGCAACATATATGTTGGGAATTTTGTAAAATAGAAATCATTTTTGAATTCGGAATATCAATTATAGCTTAGGGTGAAATTTTGTCATTTTTCTGAAAAACTTCAATTTTTGATGAATAGTGAAACCACTAAGTGGTAGGTTAAAAACTGAATTTTGCATAAAACTTAATTTTACCGCTTCTGTGAATGGAATTTCGAAAATCCGAGAGACACGGTTAATATCAAGGACTAAAATGTGGTTCAATGAGATGAAAATAAATTTTTGGTGAATAGTAACTTTTTACTTTTTTACCGCGGTTAATAGTAAATAGGGTAACTAAGGGTAAATATGATATTACTATTACCCTAACACATGTCCTAATTCTATTGGACAAGTGTAATTCGACCAAAAACAAACTTAGGAATAAAATATGACCATTTAGGCCCACTTGGATTAGATTAGGACATTTATTATTAATTTATTTAAAGAAAGGTTAAAATAGTTAAAATCAAAGTTTAATAAGTAAATCATTTTTAATATGGGGTTATACATAAGATAAATTCTATTGTAAATATTCATTAGAAAGATAAAACGATTTCCTACATGATGGTATTTTATTTGTAACTTTTAGACATAAAATAATTTATTTTATTTATGACACAACGATGATGCGGTAATTATCTTATTAATGAAATATTGACATAATTGATATTATAAACACCAAAATAAATGTAATTTGAGATTTTTTATGAATTCCACTAATTTTCTAGGTTACTATGATATATTAATGTTGATTTAATCAACTTGGTTCGAACATATAATTCTGTTATGACTTTCACAAAAATCATATATCAAATAGTGTCAAAATTGACACAAAATAGTTTTTAAATCAAATATCATATTATTAATTGTTATTTTATTCCTAAAAATCTATGGTTCAGCCAAATGACTTAGATAAGGATATATATATTAATAATAAACAATTTGGGGTTCGTTTGGCATGTTATAGTAAGTTAATTAACCATATAGTGAAAGAAAACAAAAAGACATGGTAAAAGTTAAATTATTTAACTTAGAGTTAAATTTAATTGATAAGGTTAAAATAATATCCTAAACTTGTCTAAATTCTATTGGTTGATAGGCTTTCGACCCATCCCCACTTTAGCTTCTAAATAAGACCCTTTGGAACCATTATAAACCGATTTTGACTTTAATATAAAATAATATTTTGAGATATTCCTAAGGTGCCCCTCTCCTCCCCTATAAAAGGACACCTTCTCCCCCTCCTCCTCACACCAATTTTAGCACTCAAGCTCGGCCAACCCCTGCCAATTTCTCCTCTCCACTTCCCTAGCAACATCCTAGAGGTTCTGGTCTTCCTCAAAGTCCAATTTTTGTGCCCTAAGAGGAGGTCTCAAAGAGGCACTTCAAAGAAGAGGTAATTACCGTTACCAATTCTTTCATCTTTATTTCTTCTTCCACTTCTTCTTCTTAGGTTGTTTCATTATGAAGTAATAACATCAGTATCACTCATATACTGATATGTTATTATAAGTATGAAACAACCCTATTTCACCATCTATCCATCCTACGGAAAAAGAAATCACCGCGCGTGCGTACGTACGGAATACCGTCTCCACGCCGTGGTGTAATCTATTTTCCACCACCACCTTAAATGGATGGGTATAATGGTGTAAATAATAACTATACATAGTTATTACAACATCATATTGATTCTTATATATTGTATAATCCACTCCAATTCAATTCAATATTTATAGATATGATATCATCGCTCGTGCGTACGTACGGAATACAGTCTCCACGACGCGATGAGATTCATTCTCCATGTTAACCATTTAAGAATGATTATAATGTATATATAAGAAATAATAATGAAATATATGACATTATAAAGCTACTGGATTTATGTATATATATACATATGTATGTCATCTACTTACTTCTATTTCAAGACAATAAGGAAAGGAAAACAGCGTTCATGCGTACGTACGGACTACCGTCTCCATGAACGGTGTTTTTCATTTTATTTATCTACCTATTATATAAATATATATACTGAATATATATGATATATAAATAATATTTTATATTCTGGAAGTAAGTAAATCATGATATAAGTAATAATTATGTCAAGAACAACAAGTCAAAACACCTACAATAAATGAAACGATTTTACCCAAAACGCTTCTTTATCATGGAATTTACAAAAGAACGGGTAATATAATGTCATAAGTGAACCATATATGATATCATAACAATGAATATGATTCTGTAATAAGTCAATAACATGATTTAAATCATTATACAGGAGGTTCGGACACTTACAAAGCAAGTCGGACCTAAGGTAAGGGAAATATCACAATCTCATTTTTATCCGAGATTGTTTATTCGTAAGTATTTACTGGGGTGTATTTTATCATTCAAATCCATGTTTACTCAATATCTAATATTATTTCCATCCACCTAAAATTTTTTAAATCCATTTTTACCCTTTCGGTGAGTTTTTAGTAATATGTATGAAAGGAATCTTTTGTCGTTTTTCGTACGAGGTACTTTTTGACTTTTCTGACAAAAGTACGAAGAATGTTTTTTTTATCTTATACGGAAAGAATGGATTTTTAAAACAGTATTTCCAAGAAGCTTCCTTTACATGTTTTCAAGTTTATTTTTAATCAACTTCTTTTATTTTAAAGTTGTATGACATGTTATGAAAGGAAAAATGTTTTTGAAGAAGAAAGGATATTTTCCTCAAGAATGGAGTTCAAGAGTTTTATCAAAATTATTTTCCATCTAAGATAATAAAGGGTTCTGTTTTTATCCCTAATATTACATTTATTTGATCATGTTGTGATGGGATTATTTTTATGAATTCCTTTACCTTATATGATTTGTTTTATGATGTCATGATGTTTCAAGAATCCCATTTTTGTTACATGTGTTATGCGATGATGTATGTTTTATGATTATGTGGCACACATAAGAAAGGATTCATTATAAGATGGGTGGGACCTATATCTCCCTCCAATTCATTGGGTAAAGATTTTATATCTCACGAGATAGACAGGGCTGGAACGGTAGGTTATACCGGTTCAGTGAAACAAGACTGAAACGAGGGTTACTCGATTCAGAAAGCGACTTTGTCCACTAAGATAGTCTTGGAAATGAGTCATGACTAACAAGAAATGATTTTCCATGATTATGTGTGCATGCCACAAAGTTTCAAGTTTCATGTTAAGATTATGGTGATCTCATTTTCACTTCTATGATTTGTTCCATGTTAAGATATTATGCTCTCTTTTGCAGGTTAAGATTTCCAAAATGTTATGTTCTTATGAATACGATGTGATTGATATTTCTTTTGTTTACCCTTACTGAGCATTTGAGCTCACCCTTTTATGTTTTCTTTTCCCCAGGATATAAAGAAAGGTTTTAGGAAAAAAAAGGGAAGATCTTTATAGGAGATGTTGAAGATCTTTCACCACGATTAGAAGATTACGTTCCGAGTTTCCAAAGACACTAAACTATTACGATCCTTGTGTGTGCGTTTTTGTTACGTACTAAGTATTCCGCAAAAGTAATGTAATGTCAATGTACGTCAAGATACGGGTCTCTACAGTTGGTATCAGAGGAAAGGTTTAGTCATCCTTTGGAAACTTGGATGCGAAAACGTTAGTGAGATCCCTAGAGATATTTCTAAGGTATGTCTAGGGATGCCCCTAAGGATAAGTATACATATAGGATATAGTTCTAGAACTATGGTAACGATATTAGATTAAACCAAAGATGATAGATATTTAAGTTACTCCCCCTTTATTATGATTTTTTCATCTCACACTATTCTTTTTGGGTTTTAGAAAATGGCTGGAAACAAGATGATTCACGATAATGGAGGATATGATGGAAAATGGAATGATATTCTTCATGAGCAACCAAATGAAATGGGATTTGGAAGTCCAAAGATCATTATTATGCCGTATCAGAAATCTCATAATATGATCAATAAAGTAAAATTTGGTAAGTTTCCTGACTCGGCTAATAAGAGAAAGATGGAGTTTTATGATGATCATAGAGGAAAGAAAGTTCAATTTCCCCTATGTAAATCATGTGGGAAGAGGCATCAAGGAGAATGTTTCAAGGGAACTGGAAGATGATTTGGGTGTGGAAAAGAAGGACACAAAGCAAGTAAGTGCAAAGGAAAAGGGTCGGTTAACACCATGGATGAGGATAATGGTATTGCTACGACATCAAATATGGTTAAGTGTTTTAAATTTGGAATGTATGGGCATTATGCAAACAAATTCCCTAAGGGAAAGACTCATGAAGAGAATCAGTATGGTCATATGGGTAGTATTTATGTGGATGATGATGAAGAGACTTCAAATGATATGTGAGATGAAAGAATTTTTGAAGCTCGGTCAATGGTTTGAGAATGTAGTGGAATGATTACATGTTTATCATGTGTAATTTTGGAATAAAGAGACATCTATGGATTGTTACACTGTTGTCTTTCCTTGTGTTTTGAAAGTGTATGATTAATGTTACCAGTATCCATGAAAGGTTATTCAGATATTTTTGGAATGTAGATGATATGCGCATAATGAAGGGATAAGGAGAAAATTAAATGTTTGATAGTATTCATGAGCTCATATCATGGTTTGAGTATATAGAATTTTGAGGATTTTGGTATGTGGAAAGTGTTAACTTTTAACTGCACTCATGTTTTCACTAAGGTATTCAAGAGAATACACGATTAAGGCCTTTGAATGTTTGGAATGTGACCAACAAGACATATCTTATGATATGTGGGGATCAACGACAGTATTAAATCTCTGGTAATCGATGTCACTATATTATGAGAGTGGACTGCAGTATTATGTATAAGCCTAAAGATTAGACTGGATTATGTTGGACATAAGTTAGTATTGTGTAAGGATAGAATATTTTCGATATTATTGATGGGATGTTATAGTAACGTAGTTTTAGAAAAAGGGACAACCTGCAGGACGGGCGACATCCCATCGCTTCGGACAAGGCTGTAGGAATCGAACCCACAGCCGAAGTGCGACTGGCCTTTATCGCCTACCACTGGCCTACAGGAAGTCCCTGTTTAGTAGAAACTAGTTTTATTATATTAAGCAGCATGATACATGAAGTATAAGTCCATTTTAGGAACCATATATGATTAATCTCACTATAGAATGACTTATGTATATTTAATAACTTTCGCTAACCTTTTGTTTGAGACAGATGGAATGAACAGTCATTCTATCACATGATCTGCTAACACTTCACAAATAACAAATTCAACTTCATTTATTTAAGAGATGAAGTAGAAATTGTTCAAGGCACGAACAAAAGTGAGATTGTACCAAAATAAAGTAAGTATTTATTCTAAGAAAATTTTCAACTTTAGGGAAATGATCTTGAAAACCAAAAATGTTGTCCTAGTGATCTTATACCTGATGAATCAGATGGTACCTTATATCATCACAAATCTATGGATTTGTGATTACTGGCTTTTCCATAGCCATGTTCTCTACCACTCTCCATCAGAACATGATGTTTAGATTTCTCTTCCATATCCATATTTTCACCTATGTGGAAACCCAGTGATTAGTTTATTTGGGTAATCGTTACATTTCATACTTTAGTTTTTAAAGCCAAGTTTTGGTATTCCCTTTTACGATGTGGGTTTCTATTAAAGAAACTTTCGAATAGTAAACCATTTATAACCCCGACGAATTTCGAGTGCGAAATTCATTTTAAGGGCGGTAGAATGTAACAGTACGAGATTTTATGAAAAATATTCTTTTTTATTTTACTAATGTCTTGTGTTATACGCTACACCAAAAGGAGCTTGCACAACACGCATCCTTGACTTGCCTTGCATTACACGCAATCGCAACCTTCCTCGATAGCGTGTGTGGTACGTAATCCTGAGTTTCACGAAACAATGATATGCTATTAAAATATTATTAAAACTAGCCGTTATGAATAGTAATAACCACTTTTTAAATTTTAGAAATTTTATCTCTCAAAATGGACTTCATTTTTGGATTTGGAGTATCGAATTTAGCCTAAGGTGAAATTTTGGTACTTTTCGGATAACTTTCATATTCTGATGAATAGTGAAAAATTACTAAATTATAATTAAAAACAACTTTTTAAATCGAAATAATTAATAGTGATAAATTATTAATTTGAGTCGTTTTAAAGTATATTTAGAATATTTTTTTACAATTTAATACAATGTTGGTCATTGGTTGTAATTTCACATTTAAACAAGACATAATCAAGTGTCAATCTTTTGATATATATTGTTTCTTAAAAACACGCTATTTTTTTTAACAGCGGGATTTAATTATAAAATTAATTAATGCAACTTATATGTTGGGAATTTTGTAAAATAGAAATCATTTTTGAATTCGGAATATCAATTATAGCTTAGGGTGAAATTTTGGCATTTTTCTGAAAAACTTCAATTTTTGATTAATAGTGAAACCACTAAGTGGTAGGTTAAAAACTGAATTTTCCATAAAACTTAATTTTACCGCTTCTGTGAATGGAATTTCGAAAATCCGAGAGACACGGTTAATATCAAGGACTAAAATTTGGTTCAATGAGATGAAAATAAATTTTTGGTGAATAGTAACTTTTTACTTTTTTACCGCGGTTAATAGTAAATAGGGTAACTAAGGGTAAATATGATATTACTATTACCCTAACACATGTCCTAATTCTATTGGACAAGTGTAATTCGACCAAAAACAAACTTAGGAATAAAATATGACCATTTAGGCCCACTTGGATTAGATTAGGACATTTATTATTAATTTATTTAAAGAAAGGTTAAAATAGTTAAAATCAAAGTTTAATAAGTAAATCATTTTTAATATGGGGATATACATAAGATAAATTCGATTGTAAATATTCATTAGAAAGCTAAAAATATTTCCAACATGATGGTATTTTATTTGTAATTTTTAGACATAAAATAATTTATTTTATTTATGACACAACGATGATGCGGTAATTATCTTATTAATGAAATATTGACATAATTGATGTTATAAACACCAAAATAAATGTAATCTGAGATTTTTTATGCATTCCACTAATTTTCTAGGTTACTATGATATAGTAATGTTGATTTAATCAACTTGGTTCGAACATATAATTCTGTTATGACTTTCACAAAAATCATATATCAAATAGTGTCAAAATTGACACAAAATAGTTTTTAAATCAAATATTATATTATTAATTATTATTGTATTCCTAAAAATCTAAGGTTCGGCCAAATGACTTAGATAAGGATATATATATTAATAATAAACAATTTGGGGTTCGTTTGGCATGTTATAGTAAGTTTATTAACCATATAGTGAAAGAAAACAAAAAGACATGGTAAAAGTTAAATTATTTAACTTAGAGTTAAATTTAATTGATAAGGTTAAACTAATATCCTAAACTTGTCTAAATTCTATTGGTTGATAGGATTTCGACCCATCCCCACTTTAGCTTCAAAATAAGACCCTTTGGAACCATTATAAACCGATTTTTACTTTAATATAAAATAATATTTTGAGATATTCCTAAGGTGCCCCTCTCCTCCCCTATAAAAGGACACCTTCTCCCCCTCCTCCTCAGACCAATTTGAGCACTCAAGCTCGGCCAACCCCTGAAAATTTCTCCTCTCCACTTCCCTAGCAACATCCTAGAGTTTCTGGTCTTCCTCAAAGTCCAATTTTAGTGCCCTAAGAGGAGGTCTCAAAGAGGCACTTCAAAGAAGAGGTAATTACCGTTACCAATTCTTTCATCTTTATTTCTTCTTCCACTTCTTCTTCTTAGGTTGTTTCATTATGAAGTAATAACATCAGTATCACTCATATACTGATATGTTATTATAAGTATGAAAAAACCCTATTTCACCATCTATCCATCCTACGGAAAAAGAAATCACCGCGCGTGCGTACGTACGAAATACCGTATCCACGCCGTGGTGTAATCTATTTTCCACCACCACCTTACATGGATTGGTATAATGGTGTAAATAATAACTATACATAGTTATTAAAACATCATATTGATTCTGATATATTGTATAATCCACTCCAATTCAATTCAATATTTATAGAAATGATATCATCGCTCGTGCGTACGTACGGAATACAGTCTCCACGACGCGATGAGATTCATTCTCCATGTTAACCATTTAAGAATGATTATAATGTATATATAAGAAATAATAATGAAATATATGACATTATAAAGCTACTGGATTTATGTATATATATACAAATGTATTTCATCTACTTACTTCCATTTCAAGACAATAAGGAAAGGAAAACAGCGTTCATGCGTACGTACGGACTACCGTCTCCATGAACGGTGTTTTTCATTTTATTTATCTACCTATTATATAAATATATATACTGAATATATATGATATATAAATAATATTTTATATTCTGGAAGTAAGTAAATCATGATATAAGTAATAATTATGTCAAAAACAACAAGTCAAAACACCTACAATAAATGAAACGATTTTACCCAAAACGCTTCTTTAACATGGAATTTACAAAAGAACGGGTAATATAATGTCATAAGTGAACCATATATGATATCATAACAATGAATATGATTCTGTAATAAGTCAATAACATGATTTAAATCATTATACAGGAGGTTCAGACACTTACAAAGCAAGTCGGACCTAAGGTAAGGGAAATATCACAATCTCATTTTTATCCGAGATTGTTTATTCGTAAGTATTTACTGGGGTGTATTTTATCATCCACATACATGTTTACTCAATATGTAATATTATTTCCATCCACCTAAAATTTTTTAAATCCATTTTTACCCTTTCGGTGAGTTTTTAGTAATATGTATGAAAGGAATCTTTTGTCGTTTTTCGTACGAGGTACTTTTTGACTTTTCTGACAAAAGTACGAAGAATGTTTTTTTTAACTTATACGGAAAGAATGGATATTTAAAACAGTATTTCCAAGAAGCTTCCTTTACAAGTTTTCAAGTTTATTTTTAATCAACTTCTTTTATTTTAAAGTTGTATGACATGTTATGAAAGGAAAAATGTTTTTGAAGAAGAAAGGATATTTTCCTCAAGAATGGAGTTCATGAGTTTTATCAAAATTATTTTCCATCTAAGATAATAAAGGGTTCTGTTTTTATCCCTAATATTACATTTATTTGATCATGTTGTGATGGAATTATTTTTATGAATTCCTTTACCTTATATTATTTGTTTTATGATGTCATGATGTTTCAAGAATCCCATTTTTGTTACATGTGTTATGCGATGATGTATGTTTTATGATTATGTGGCACACATAAGAAAGGATTCATTATAAGATGGGTGGGACCTATATCTCCCTCCAATGCATTGGGTAAAGATTTTATATCTCATGAGATAGACAGGGCTGGAACGGTAGGTTATACCGGTTCAGTGAAACAGGACTGAAACGAGGGTTACTCGATTCAGAAAGGGACTTTGTCCACTAAGATAGTCTTGGCAATGAGTCATGACTAACAAGAAATGATTTTCCATGATTATGTGTGCATGCCACAAAGTTTCAAGTTTCATGTTATGATTATGGTGATCTCATTTTCACTTCTATGATTTGTTCCATGTTAAGATATTATGCTCTCTTTTGCAGGTTAAGATTTCCAAAATGTTATGTTCTTATGAATACGATGTGATTGATATTTCTTTTGTTTACCCTTACTGAGCATTTGAGCTCACCCTTTTATGTTTTCTTTTCCCCAGGATATAAATAAAGGTTTTAGGAAAAAAAGGGAAGATCTTTATAGGAGATGTTGATGATCTTTCACCACGATTAGAAGATTACGTTCCGAGTTTCCAAAGACACTAAACTATTACGATCCTTGTGTGTGCGTTTTTGTTATGTACTATGTATTCCGCAAAAGTAATGTAATGTCAATGTACGTCAAGATACGGGTCTCTACACATCATCACAATTAGGGCCTACAGTTCTCCTATCATCCAGCTTTCAATAATTTGCAATTTATCGGTTCCAAACTTCTCAATTTCAACACTTCGAATTCCAGACTCTAAATTATTCGAGCACCAGGTTCCGAATGTTCAATATTCTTGGTTTGGAACATCAAACTTCCAACTTCTGGATTCTTAGAAATTCAAGGTGTCTTTTCTTTATGAAAACTTCCTCACGATCAACAAAAGACAATCTATGCAAACCATCTATTACTTCATCTTGGTCCTAACAACACTTCCACGTATGTTGTCCTGTAGATTGATTTATCCCTAGCACTTCCTCTTCCCAAAACATTTTATATTCCCATGTCTCTGAGACTGGCATCATTTTTTGGCTTTCGTACTGCTAACATTAACTGACAGTAACTGCTCATCCAAAGAACATTCTATCTAACACCCTAACATGTGTAGGAATTTATTGGGAATAATTATTGATCGAACGTCCTTATAGACACCTTGCTCGGAAGTCCGAGCCTTGAATCACTGATCATATTTTATTCATCGTCTACCTGAAATGGTCGGTACGCCTTGATGAATACTCAGCTACTAACATGTCGTCTTTTCGAAGCTGTAGAATCTCTAGGGAACTCTAATCCCTTAGCTATTTATGGAAAGATACAATCTTCTCTAAGTATGTTTCACAAGCTTGTACATTGAAAATTCACCTCTTTTCAAGATCAGGGTAACCTACACCCTGTAATCATCTTTCTAAGACACGTAGAAGGCTCACTACCAAGACTACCATATGATCGAATGGTGACCTGGATAGATGGAAACTCATCCACCTTCTCAAACCAGTCCTTATACACCTGTGAGTCGGGCTCGCCTTGTATCCTGAGGGGTATCTGATATTGAAACTCGTGTAAGGAACTAATCCAACATGCTTCCTCTACCGGTAATGATGATTGTAACTGTTGATCAATAGGCAGTGATAATGTTGACAAACAACCTGAAGGTACTATCTCCGTCAAAAGTTCACGCATCGAAGCCTCATCACTATGAGGAACATCCTCATGGTTCCTCACAGGAAAAGACTAGAAGCTAGGATAACTATCCTATCTACTTGAGTCTCAACTAGGCAGAAAACTCTAGCCACAACCTCTATCCAGTCCTCAGCCACCTGCGGGTTTGTCTCGCCTCGGAACCTCAGAGGTCTCTGCCGCTGAAACTTATGCCATGTGCTTAGTTGGTGTGAAATTTATGTGGGTGGGATAGTGGAAATGGCTTCCCAACGGGTAGTGGTGCTGCAATTACACCACCCGAAGTTGTAAACACCGTAAGAGGGCCCTACACCAAGACCTCATCGCTTGGTGGGCTAACATCACGAACTCTCTCAGGAAACCTGGGTGGCTGTCTTTATGGTGGAATCCTAATAAATAATAGGTGCTCCACGGTCATTATGTTATTCCTATTGATATGAATCCAAAATAATCAAAAGATAAACTTTTCAAAAACACACACAATCAGTGTTTTCGTGCACTGAGTTGGAAATCAGAATTTAGGGTCCTGATGTATGGATACGTCTGCCCCCACACTGGTACTGGATTCCCCAAACTAAAAACCAAAATCCTAAAACATCACACTATTTTCATAAATAAATTACCAGAGTTATAGTTATTCAGTAGAACTAAACTCCTCTGATACCACTCTATCATGACTCGTGTCCCGGGGCCCATGACGTGACTACCCCAAGCCCGCCATCCATAGGCCAGGGGATGGAAACTAGCAACGAAGGGTGTATTTCATAAAACAATAAGGTGTTACCTTTAACCTATTGGAACACATGGTCCAATAACACATCAATAAGCAATGGTGAAGAAAATAAACTGATGTAGTAAAAAATTACTAAAAGTAATGGGGCCAAAATACAAGCCCAACTGAAAAAGTACAAATACAAATGAAATGTAATAAATATCTGAAAGGAGAAAAGATGCACCAAGATTATCCAACGCAGATCCTACATGAAGGGGAGGTACAAATATCCTCCATAGTACTCCAAGTATACCGGTATCCTATGCATCACGTCACGCCGAATGTCCTCCTCCGAGAATCATCTAGTCCTGGATCCCTCGGCATCGATCAATGTTGTATGTCTTCTACACAAACACAATAAGGTGAAGGCGAAGCTGGTGCAGGGGTGAGTATAATAATACTCAGAAGGGACCATGAGACCCTGAAGGTCTCCTAAAATTCCAAAAAGAAAAATCACAGCGTAACGCCATTAAGGTAATGCACCACAGAGGTAAATTACCACATATAATAACCTCAATCATAAGCACAAAGTAAAGACAGCTCACAGTTAGATTTATTTTTGGGGTACTAACAAGTAAAATCCCTAGTCACATCGTCGAACACCTCTTCTACTAGAGAACTCCTCCTATATCGAGTATAGTGGGCCTCCCTCATCACACAGAGGCACTTCCCACTAACCTTGAACTTCTATATTATTTCTCCCCATCACATACTGTGGGTTTGTCGGGTCACACAGAGCCATCCCCCCCAACATGGTCTGCTAAGATAATCCTCCACATCACATATCGCAGCTGCTCCCCATCGTGGCCCGCCAGGTCACACAGAACCAACCAGCCCCTTTATGGTCTACTAAGGTACTCATCCCCATTGCTTATTATGGCCATCGAGTCACTCCAAGTTGAAAAGTCAGCAGTCGTTAGGTCGTAGCCAATCACAGGGCTACACACTAAGTGCGCTTGTGAGAACCTCTCCCCAAGACATCAGTCATATCTCAACCAGAAAATAGACTCATAAAGAAGTAACTTGATGATCCACCATGTCCTAAGGGTTTCAATGAAACAGACAATTCATCTGTCGGACACCCGATCTGTGCGTTATTGGCATTTATGTGCCGAGGGTCTGGTCGGATTCGGGTGCGATCCAACCCGTTCGAACTGCATGTTTCTCAACAAATCTTATGGAGTAAGTAAAAAAGGATCTTCTTTCTCCAAGGGTCCCAAAACATTAGAAGGTCCATCAAACGGGTGGCTGGTCCTCAAGATAATCCCCTTTTAGTGTTATTAGGCCTAGCAGGGCCCGGGTCCAGCCCAACCCGGCCCGACCCGGTCTGGGCGGGGATGAGGTGGAATCGTCCCACTAGGCCAATATCTAGTCTATACCACAATAGGGGCGGCCTGCAAGGGTGGCCCGGCCTAAATTGGTCGGCCAGCAAAGGGGTGGCCAAGCCCGTGTGGGGTGGCAGCCTGCTAGGGGGTGGTCTGATCCACCGGGCCGGTGGCCCGACTCTGAGGGCGGCGTACCGACTCTAAGGGCGGTGACCTGACTCTGAGGGGGTGGCCTGAACTAGGGTTGCGGCCCGCAACGAGGGAGGAAGCCCTACTTGAGAGGGTCGGGTTGGCTCGAGGGAGGTGGCAAGGTCGAGGGCGGCAAACCACTCCTAGGGTGGCAGCCTAGCTTCGAGGGTGGAGGCATGGCTCGAGGGCGGTGACCTAACTCGGGGGATGCGTCCCACTCCGAGGGTGGTGGCCTGCTCCGAGGGTGAAAACCCAGCTCTGAGGGAGGTGGCTTGATTCTGATGGTTGCGACCTAGTTTGGTCCCACGTGGGGGGTTGTAACCCCCCAGTTTCCCAGATTACCGATGGACTGAGGGCCATTCGGTTGATGAGGCAGAAGTGTCGCATGGGGTTCATTCTGTCGCCACAGAACCCGCCTGACATGAGTTTGGCCTCCACCACAACTTCGACTGCGGCTTCTATTCGCTGTCAGCTCAGTGACCGCCATGCCTTCCTTCCCGCGGCCGGTTGTCGTGTCTGCCGCCACCTCTGTTCTCCATGGTTGATGAGCTGCTACCATCCTCATTTTTTAAACCGTGGATATTCTATACATTAATTGGAGTATGATTTGTGTTTGTTGTTAATCCTTCATGGTAGTTGAGAATGTGTGCTAGTAAAGTGATCATATAGTTCAAGCAGACAACAATATTGAAGGTGATGTCATCTCCCAGTGCTTGCCAAATTTTTGGGTCTCAAAATCAGAAAATGAAGACATGGATTGTTGGTAAAAGGAGGTGCGCACAAAGAGGAAGTGGTGCACGAAAATAGTGGACTTTGCGCGAAATATTTGAGTTGGGAGCAAAAAAACAGTGTGTTGCACGAAATAGTGGATTGCGGTTTTTCGTACAAATAGTGTTTCAGAATCAGAACGTCAAAAAATGGAAATGGCATGGGCTGTATGAAATGTCTGGAGATGTGCATGAAAAACGGTACCTGCGCAAAATATTATGCGCCAAAAGAGTTGTTTTTCGCACCACATGGGGTTTTGCGCACGGGGGTCTGAGACGCCTATAAATAAGAGGTGACCCTCCTCATTCTGAATCTTTGAGGAATTAGAGAAGATTCAAGGTCTGATGCACCTAAATGGTTCGTATAAAGGGGCTTGGGAAAAACATTTCGAGCTGCGCAAGAAATTCATGGTTGCGCAAAAAATTCTGTGTTGCGCGAAATATTCCGGTTTGCGCGAAAAATATGAGTTACATGAAAAAATTAGAGCTGCGCAAAAAAGGAAGAACTGCACGTAAAAATTGAGGTGGCACGTAAAAGATTAAGTTGCATAAAAAAGGGTGTTGTTGCATGAAATATTTTTCCACATGAAAGGGAAAATATTGCGTGCAATAGTATGGTCTTGCACACAAAGGGTAGTTGTTTCATGCAATTGTCATTGAAACATGTTTGCACGTTCTAGTTATCCGGTTTAGTGGTTCAATGCGTACAAGTGCATCATTTACAGACTTAGATGAAAGCAGAGTCTCGTGCTAAGTAGAGGAAAAGACTTCAATGTGAATCTATTGAAGAGAACTTCACCTCTATAAACTGATTGTGACTTCACCAAAGGCAGTGAGCTAGGGAGAGTCAACAAGAGTGACCCGAGGGATGCAGTGGGATATCCCTGAACAGTTGTAAAGGCAGTGAGCCTGGGATAGAGTGATTGTTCCCAAACCATTGCAATCCACTAATTGTAAAGAATATTGAAATTTGGTATGACTGAAAACCTATCGGTGTATGCTCCTTGGATGTAGCCCTTATTATTGAACCAAGTAAAAAGTGTTGTGTTTTCTATTTGCATTTGAATTTTTGATTTCTTCTCATATCCATTATACTGGTTAAACTAGTGTCTACAAACCTGGGAATAAGATCCATCAGTTTAAAAGAAAAATTTGACACCCTGATTCACCCCTCCCCTCTTAGGGTGTCCCAGGGTCCTACACTTTTGTGGCATGTGTTTACATTCTCGCGGTGCTCCAAGGTGGAACAAGGATAACAAGATAGAATAGAGTTTATGACAGGTTCATTAGGCATGTGACCTTCACGTTAGCTTGTAAAAATGATGGGGTTAAGGGTTTAATAACAATTGAATTAAACAACAAGATTAAACCTATAAGATTCCCTCCAATAACCTCCCGCAAAGTTGAATGAATTTCAGGTCAAACCATTAGTTGATTGACCTGCGTTCTTTATATAATTTCAAGAACGGGGATGAGGGAATCAAAAAAACAAACAAAAATAACCCTCTACCTCGAAACCCCATTGGAGAGTGTATGTGCTTGAAGGTGGGTATGCATTCTTCTTCCCCACAACCGGTTCCCAATGACACCACTCATATGTCGCCTTCCAGTTCATGGTTCGGTGTTTCCCATCACCACCCACTTAGTCGGCTACATATTCCAAGGGTCTAACATCATGGCACTCTTTCAGCACTTCGTTTCTTAGAAAAGTTGTGCCGGTACCTCCCCAAAGCTTCAAATATATAGGAGAGGGGGAGGGTAAATAACAACATTGGAATTTAAAGGTGTCTAATTAATTAAGAAGATTCCTTATTTCCCGCAACATTATTGTAACTTAGATAGGAGGGTCAATCCATTTATTTTCTTGACACGTCGCTAGTCCCATCATACCTCTTTTCTGTTGGAGGAATAGAAAAAAATAAAGTTATTTTATTTATTCTATTTAAAATTTCAAAAAAATAACTTTTTAACTAGACCTACTATAGTTGAAATGAAGTCTCCATTAAGCGAATCTTGGCACTGCAGATTCAACAGTTTCCTCATATTTTTAATCTGAGCAACAATTCAAAATTTAGAAAATGCCGCTTGTGCGTTTACTAAACATACACAAAAAAGTAAATTTTTAACATTCACCCTTGACCTACACCGGTTTAGGTTAGGCTCTGCCTAAGTGAAAAACACTAAAATTAACACAATGGTACTCTCATATTTCCAATCCGAGTTACTGTTTAGATGTTATAAATTTTACTATAAAATAATTTTCACTTAATTATTTTTGTTACATCCAAAAACTAACTCTCACTGGTTGATCTCACCAACTAATGTTAGTATCTTCCTAAAGAGATAATACCATCATGTATTCAGTGGTGGTATCATATTTTTATTCCGATTTACCATTTGTGAGTTATAGGCCTTTGAAAAATAAAATAATTGTATTTAAATATTTTATTAACGATTATGCCATTTTTGGGATTTCTCACTTGAGGCCCGCTTCGACTAATCTTAAGTTGCTCCTAGCGTAAACCCGCCATCCTGAGCACATTGGTGCCCTAGGATTTTTTATCTGGGAAACCATTTAAGAGTTATTCTGATTTTTTAGGAAAACTTCTTACGCATGCTATTTAAAGTTTAAAAAAAATTCAACGGATCATTCTGGGCACTCTGGGCCTCGGAATCACACCATCAGATTTTGCAGTCTTGAAATAATTCCTTATAAATAAATAAAATATAGGGAAATTCCATGACATTAAAACAACAACCTAGGATACAAATTAGTCCTTTTACATATGAAAACATAAAATATCCTGAAATAGATAATTTATCATACAACTCCTCAACCAATTCCATGTGGATCAATTATGGTTAACAATTATTATAAAAACTATTAAAATATTAAATGATATTCCCAATACTTTTCATAATGAATCTTTCATTCTAAAATCAAATCTTTTAAAATTAAAATTATACAGTGTATTTTATATTACTTTTTATGATGATATAACAGACTGTTAAATAAAAATCCCACTATATAATTTTGGAGTCCCCTGTTGAATCAAATCATAATCTAATAGTCTTTTTATTAAATGATATATATTTTAATCCATTTCATGAATGGCCCAAAGGACTTAACTTTATTAATTTATTTTTTATAATGCACTAATCAACAGTGAGGGGAAACCCTTACAAGGATCAATGGCTTAATTGAAAATGGCATGACCTGTAGCTCTTAGAAGAAATCATCGAGACAAGAAAACTTTGAACTGCTCCTCCCCATAAAATGTCGTGATATCAGCTCCCCACCTTTATAGGGATGGTCAGATAGATATATTGTTTAGAGATGAAAAATCCCAGTACCAATGGAAAATCCATTCCCTCTCAATATTCCATTTCTATTTATCTCTTCTCTGGTGAATTCGCCAACTCTGAATCCTCATCTAGAGTGTTGTCCCTTTAAATTTGACTGGGTTCATATGTTGTATTCATGTGGCCCGAATGTATTAGGGTAGCCTGAAGGCCTTACGATTTCCCAAATTCCTTGATATATAACTAGATCGATGGCCTTGGGTGGCTGGATGGCCTTGTAGTACTCGAGGACTAAACTGGTGGCCCGACATCCAAGATTGATGAATAGATCCAGCTGCTATAGTATTGAATAGATCCTGCTACAGTGCTGCTACATTATCCAAAAGTATTTCTCCACCCATATATCATCATAGGTCTCTTGGATACACTTTCTAACTCCTCACCAACTGGGGTAAGGCTCATTTTCTTTTAGGCCATTAAAATCCTAATATCTTCTTTATATGTATCTTCCCAAAGAAACCGACAAAAAATAACAACGATAATGGAATGAATGGAACTTATTCCATGATTCAATAAAATATAAACCCAACATATCCATGATAGAGTTAGTATCCTATAAATAACTAAAGTTATTCTTTTGATTACTAAAATATTAAGTTTAATTAGTATCTTATCACACATTCAGTTTTCTTCTATGTATCATAATGTGATAAATTTCAAATATTATTTGTTAAATCAAATGATTATGGTGGTTCTCCAATATAATCATTACCTATAAATGATAAAAAAAAATGTGTGAGAATATATATACTATATGGTAGAGATATCAAATATCTAATTGAATATAAAAAAATTTATATCATGTTATTTAGGATTGTAAGATGATTAGGCTTATTATTATGAATCTCACACATGGTTGTCTCCAATAATGGATGTTTTGAGGACACAAATACCCATATAAATTCTATATAATATATGATTCAATGGATATTCCTATCTGCGGACATGTGTATTGTCCCTTAGACTAGATATTTCTATTCATGAATATCATTAATCAGGTAAGTTGATGTATTAATGAAACATATAATGGGATATTATCATGACACCATATAATATATTTGGTATTTAATTAGATATATATCAATAATTAAATAATTCATGAAATGATATGTCCCATCAGATTTACGATGTATTATATCTCTAGTAAATTGATTGATATATAACCATATATTTAAATAGATGTCCATAGAACATACTCAAAAATTCATTTTAGGGATTCAAATAAAAATAAATAAAATATATATGATGTTGACACAACAAATGAAAATTATATGATGTGATAATGAGATAAATATATTATGTTACACAATAAGAATTATGAAAAGTTTGTTATTAATTAAACGTTAATTATTTTCTCATTAGGTTCCTTGTAGTGTTGTTAGAATCCAAAAAATGTACATTATTCTTCTTCAACTAATTCCAAAGATAATGTTTCCTTGAGGGCCGCACACTATGAAGATAAAGAATCTAAGTTAAATTGCATTTTAAATTAATACTATGAATAAATATTATTCTCTACTTCAAGAATAATAATAGATGAGGTCATGTTGATCATAAAAATGTAATCACAAGTTACTCGAGTTTAGAATATATGTGAGTTGAATATTAAATAAATATTATTATTGAGCTAGAAATATAATATTTATTTATTTCATTTCAATTATTTTGAAGGTAATAAATAAATAATTATTTATTATATATGTATTTATTTTGGTACATTCATTTTAGAATAAATATTTATTCCATTGAATAAAAATTTAATACTTATTTATTTTAAAAAAATTTAGATATATATATATTTAAGTAAATATTAATATTCGATCATTAATAAATGTTGAGGAGGATTTATGAGACTAGTTATGGCTCTCATGGAACTGTTATATTTTATTTAATTTAATTTAAATAAATATCAATTCATTAATTTTAGATATGATTATTTATTTGTTGTGAGTTATCACATCTCATAGAATAGAAAAATATTATTATTATTGGTTATGGGAAATATATTTTAAGGAATATTTTATTGAAGGACTAAATGTAATTATCAAATATTTGTTCCTAACAAAATAGTCTATGTTATATCAGTTTCAAGGGTGAGGTGAAATAGTGTGCAGAAATTATCCACTCATGATAATTCTCACATTACCACCAGAAACTCTCTAGAAAGTACAAAAGAAACAAGAGGGAATCTTCATACTCCATTTTAAGGAGAGAATAATAAAACATATTCATAAATATTAATAGAAATATTTTTTACAATCAATAGTGAAAAATGTATGGAACTTCATGCCTCTATAGTAGCACCCAAAACCCCAGTTGCAGCATTTTAAAATTCATAGACCATGTTTGAATAAAACTAAAGGAATTATAATTTGGATTAATCACATAAATGAAATGATTTCTCGAGTGATAACCCAATTGATGAACAATACCATAAATTTTAATGATGTTTTAATTTTTATTTTAAATAAATTTTAATTTCTATGTGAAAATTCACTCTCTATAATGAATTTAGGTTACTTCATAACCTTAAATAGATTTTACCTATTCAAAACAATGAGAGTTATCTATTTTAATGTTTTTAATACCTCCTATGACGCCAATATTAATTATGTGGTATCAGATATAGGGTGTAAAATAATTTATGATTATTTATAATATGATAGATTGATTTTTGGGATTTTTTTCTAAAATCCATTTATTGTTTTTTATTCATAATCACAAAATTGAGAAAATGTGTTTTATTATATTCATATGACTAATAACATGAATATATTTGAAAAATATCTACCAAATATTCCTTCTAGAGGTATTGATAATTCTATATATTGGACATTGATAAATGATATGTACCCAAAATTAGAATTGGTGAACCCTAAATCAACCAAAAAATAATGTTCTATAGAAATTACAGAACACTTTGGAGGAATGTTTAATGGAATTTAATCCCACACAATGCATTGGCCTCTCATAAAAACAAGGATAAGTACGGATTTAGAAAATTCAAACCCACACTCCTGAATCTAGTACTAACATTATATTATTTAAATACTAGCTTGGATGCCAACTATGACATCCAAAACATATCCTTCAATAATTCCGTGATTTATAGGAAATATTTTAGAACTTATATAAGGAATGGATTATAGGATCATAGTTTTTGTGATTTTGGAAAAACCAGTCTCTAATAAAACCCAAATGACTTCCACCAAGTAGAAAATTTTACCATAAAACCATAAATTATTTATTTTCTATAAGTCCCCTACAACTACCATGAAATTATCGAAGTATGATATCATTATCAACAAATATTTCAAAATAATATTAATTTATAGCTATGTGCTTTGAAAAATGAGAATAGGTGAGATCTAATGATCATTAAGTACAAACATATGAGATTTAAAAGATCACAACAAGATGTGTAATAATTTACCATGGAATTGATTATGTGAAATAAAGTTATATAGAAATAAAATTTGTTGAAATATAACATTGAATAATATAAGGTTATGATGAACATAATTTTAGAAAAATTTAGTCATGGATTAAATGATATAACATAGTGAAAACATATCTGGTTAATAATTTTCTTGGGATATTTTTAATTCCTAAGTAAAAAATAAAATAAATGATATAAAATGATAGGTCTATGTAAATCCAATTAATTACATAAAAAATATAATATAATAATGGGGATAATAAAAAATACATGAATAAATAAATTGGTAAATATATATATCATATTTTAATAATATATATAATAAAATGGCTCTAGTTAACCAAAGACATCACCTGACATGGCCTCCCATTATGTTTGAAGGGTATCCCTAAACTTCACGGGTTTGAAAATAATGTTAGGGAGTCAATGTAACACTTTTAGGAATATTTTCTATCTCAAATTATAAATATTTCATAACAAAAATTACTTAAAGCATCGATATATTCGTTGTCATCGAAATATAATTTAAAACAATTAATTGAACCAAATGAGTTTGAACTAGAAAATGAATGGTCCATCCAATTAAAATTAATATATAATGTCATCATAAATAAATAAATAATCATATACCGTAAAAAATTCAACTAGATGCAGATAAATGAAGGTCATCATATCCAATACCTCATGATCCAAAAATAAAAATGATCATAGAACTAGTTTATACTACAAAGTCCTCTTTGTGGTATTCCAGGTATCTATACCCAATCCCACTCACCATTATCATCCCAAATGTTATGATAACCAATATAAAACATATTTTTTGACTTGTATACATTATTATGGTTGTATATACACATAGAGAGTGTCAATGTATGATATGAGCTAATGGGGCTAGTAGGATCTGAACAACGTGTTCAGGAAATTCCAATAAATTAACTACTGAATATTTATAGTTTGAAATACAATAGAAAATTGAGTTTTCCTATTTTTTGGATATAATAGAACAATAAATTCATACTTCATCTATAAATTTTGAATCATTTATTTTATAAAAATGTGAAATTTCCATCCAGTTATAAAAAAATAAGGATTCAATAAAACTAACCCCTAATAATATATTAAAATAAAAGAGAGTAGAATTATAGGTTTGGTCTAAAAATGGGTTTCAATATCACCACATGCATACAAAAATAGAATTAATGACTATTTATTAGTTTCAAAATAAACCACATCGATCTCACCCCTATTATTTCTCTTTTTTAAAGGTAATTAGCTACTTGATTATCATCCTAGTACTCATCTGTAACATTCATTCTAAGATGATTTGTTTCAAGAATAATTTCAATCTATAATAGAATAAGTCTTCATGGAACATTTCTAGAATTGACCTTTAATACATCAAAAAACTTATTGAATCATATTCAAACTAGAGGGACATCTATGTTGGAATAGAAACATATTTAATGACTTGATTTATACCCGATAATTAATATGTAAAAAAATAACTATTACCAATGTAATAGTAAAAGAATCCCTTGATGAAACTACAGTGGGTATGGAAGACACCATCATAGATTGTGGGACCTTATACACCTAATTCGACCACTTCAATGTTCTCTTTGATCCATGTTAGAATAAAAGTGATCTTATATATTGATTTCATGGCAAAATATTTTTTTATCTCTAATATGTATCAAATGGAAATATAAAATGACATTATTAGAGAAATCATTTATTTCATAATATTATTTTATTTAAACAATTTCTGTGTGAACCCATTTTCCCTCATTTCAGACCATTTATAAAAAAATCCAACCATAAAATGGATATTTTGTCTTTTATTTGGAATCCTATTTCCAAAATTAACTTGTGAAAACCATTTATAGAATTATCCCAAGAAATGTTTTTATGTGTATAATATAAGAAGGTGTGGATATATAAATTTAATTTAAAATAATATTACTATGATAAAGTAGTAGATTCCTGAATCCATCATTCTCAACGGGATATGTAAAATTTGTGAAATTAGTATCATTATAACAAATTACTGAACAAATTTCAAGGTATACACCAAAGGTATTAATGTGACATGATCCTAATCTCAGTATAATGTCATTTAAAGATCTAAATCTTACATTTTCATGATAAAAATACAATCCACATGATTATCACAAAGTAGCCTCCTAAGATGGTCCCCTCCCCATTAATACTAGTATAACAATAATAATGGGTACATAACAACACTTTTTCCAAGTAGAGTAGAATGAAAAATACCTCATACATAAATACCATGGATATAATGAAAAATATAATATATAGGCATGAAATTAAAAGATATAATTACATAAAAAACAATAATCAATGCATCATATCTCACCTCCAGCACACTCCAACAAAACAACCAATTTTTGATCCATACATCTGATAAAAAATAAATATCTTGTAATAAGATAAAAATTATAATTAAAATTATAGGGGGTCTCATTATAACAACCTTTTCCATTTTAAATAGATAAATTGAAAAAAAATAATTAAAAACAACTCAGTTTTTCATGTCATTTCCATTTCATTAAAATTACATTCTACCAATAAAATTTGAAATCATTGGGATGCATGACGATTATTTATTAAAAATAATTCTTTAAAAACATGGCTAGATCCATTGAAAATATAAAAAAACTATTATGGGATGACTTTTCCACCAAAAAATTTTAGTGAAATCCCAAAATCATTTCTAAAAGAGGATTTCCATATCAACAAAATTTTATTCCAATATAAATTAATAATTTATCAGTAAACCTCTTTATTAAATGGATATAAATTAATTGAAATAATTTCTAAAAATTTCTAGGGTTATATACATATTAATACACTAATTAAAATTGATTTTGTATAAGTTAACCTTAGTATTAATTTCTAAATAAATTTTCCTCAAAGAAATACCTACAAAAAATGTTATTGAATGCAACCTACAACGTGACCCATTTAATAGATTACCCCCAAACGTGTAACAAAAATCAAACTATATTCCATAAATAATAATAAACCGAGGAAGGAATCAACTAAAACACAAAAATCTCTATTAACTGTGAATTGGGGTTTTTAGGAGAAAGTGGCACCCATGATTGATCGAAGAAATGAAGGGTGACAATATAGAGGATGAAATAAATGAATAAATACCATTACAATCTATTTGGAAATCATAAATGGGTATTGAAAAAACAAATGAGAAGAATACATAGATCTCTATTGATATTTAAGATAGTCGGTCATGAAAAATTGACGCATGAGGAGGGAGTGGGGGAGGTACTTTTGATGGGGGGAAAGGACATTCCACAATTTTGGTAAAAATGGGGTTTGACACCTCAGACATAAACACATTGAATCTTGTATGAATAGACTCATAAATTACAAACCAACATTGAAATGAAGTGTTGGTACCTTATTTCAACATCCAATAATTATCTTGTCACTAAAACATATTGTGTCACATGCATTTAATGAACCTTTTAGGTTTAGAGTTTTATAGAGTTAGGAAAACTTTTAACTAAAAAATGGAATGCTTATCTCATAAATCGAACAATTTTTACACCATTTAAAAAATTTCATAATCTATAATATGTCTTCAACATCTCCAGTAAAATATCCCCACAAGATATTCTATTAGTCATATCATGTTTAGTAAATTACTTCATAACATAGGGAAATAGATACATAAGAAGCGATGAGGCCAAACACATAGTAAGGGTAATAACAAGTGATTGAATTACAATATCATAATTTAAAATCTATTTAGTATAAATAATATTTGTGGTTTATATAATAAAAATAATTCCATAAAGAAATGAAACATTTTTCATAACATATCCATGTCTAACGTATCAAAAAATAAACACATGGATAATAATTACTTGTCCCATAGTGAATAAATCCCTAATATTATATTGATAATTCAATTCCTAATTCTAAGAAAACAAAATATTAGACATTGTGCCTTACATTCAAGGCCATGTATTTTGGTAATATTCTATTTTGGGAAGTAATATACCAAAATAACCAAGATTGTTTATCTCATGAGACCTATTAATGAACCAATAAATTATTTCATACCCACCCACCAATAATTATGTCCAATTAAATAAAAATTTCATGGAATGAATAAGTTATATAATCCATTAAATTATCTGACAAAGACAACCCATCCAACTAGATTTTGAACCAATCATTGAGAAGACCCAAAGGGAATTCCCAATCCCCATGGGGTGATGTAAAACACATTATCAAAACAAATAAAACTACAGGTAACTATTTTAGTAACATGGAACAAGATATATATCATACAATAGAGAAAAATGATAATAAATAAATATTCTATAAACAAAATAGTGACCATGGTATAGATAATACTAGATGTAGCAAGATAAAAAACAAAACTTCATGTCGAAAAAGATCCAAAAAGTGAAAGAAAAACATCCAAAAACAACTACATGTGATACATGGGAAATGTAACACCATCACATAATTAGATAAAAAAGCCCTGCTAAAAACCTATACCAACTTAGTCTGGTTCCTTTCCTTTTTCTATTTTAGATAAAAAAAAATATGCACATCACTAAGTGAGTTTCCAAGGTTTGAGATGAAGAGGCTCAGTAAGATCCCATCAATGTGTTACGTTGAATTTTTCATTTAAAAAATACAAATATACTCAATTTAAAATAAATCATGACATGATAAAGAAATTTCAATTTTTATCAAAATCATGGTAACACAGTTCCCCCTTTACACAGCTCCAAAAAAATTCCAGACAATGAAATTTCAAAGAATTTTACAAATAAATTATTTACATTTATATCAATTAATGAAAAATATTATAAAAAATTAAACCAATGGTAGTAAAGAATAATAATGATCATCCAAAGGATAAAATAGGCTAGTCTACCTCGGTCACTTCTAAACCAATAGCAATCATTACTATTTCACACTCTACAAGTTCCCTATAATAAAATGGAATAGGGAATAAGGAAACACCACTAGATTAAACACCCTAATATGTAAAGATACTGTTCTTAGAGACAGTGGATATGTGGTATCAAAATAGAGGAACAATCCAGAATGTGAACCACCTGCAGTTTCAGAAGACACATACCCATACTAAACCCTCCACCTAGGTTCCCAAGGCACCCATGTTCCATATTTATCAAATCATTTCAGAGGGATTGTTTTATTAAAAAATACATTTCCAAAAAAACCATTGACCCAAATAATAATTAGAACACCTATAACACCTTAATATTTTATGGTATGTATCTTTTTAATTTTAATCTCTTTGAAAGCCTATGTTGCACACAACACCAAGCACAAATGAACCATGCTATACTACTAATATTATTGTTTAAAATGAAATTATCACCTAGATGTTAAATTGATAGTTATGACATAGATTGACTAAATTGTGGAAATATATTTTTTAATTCATTTTTTAAAAATTAATTTGAAATAAATATATTAATCAATTTAATATAATACTAATATTTTTATAAATACTATTTCTATGCAAATAATTGAGTTTTATGACAATAAAACAAAAAAAATCACACATTTTGGATTATATTAAAAAAGTATATATAAAATATATTCTATATAATGTTTTAATTTCATATTAGGTGTTTTCTAGAAATTATATAACAACAAATATAATTTTACGGATAAAAGTAATATTAAAAAAAAGATGTTTGGCAACCTTTTGATGGAAAATATTTTTAAATCTCGTTTTAGATAATTTTATAAATAATAAATGATATAATAAACATATTATTTAATTTCAGGGTACCACACTTTAAATTGGTTAATGTTTTGGTATTTTGTTTAAAAAAAATTTACTTTTTGATGAATAGTGAAAAATATAATACATTTTAATTTAAAATATTTTTTCTTCTAAAAAAATTATAGTAATAAATTTTATTTTACAATTTTTTAAATTATAATGAGATCAATATTTAATCATTTATTCTGATTTATTTCATCGATATCAATTTCACATTGAATTTTGGATATATAAACATTTCAATATTTTGAACATTTTAACTTTAAAAAATCATTTTATCATTCCACAAATGAGATTAATTTATATTAACTACTCCAACTTATGTATATTGAATTTTTGAAAAAGGATTCCATATTTGGAATCAGTGAGTCCTAATTATTTAAATATTTTTCTTCTATTTTTGGAAAATATGAATAGTAACATTAATTTTTTTTTAATTATTATGGTTAAGGGTAAATTAGGTGATTAGGGGAAAAAATATTATAATAAGTACTCTAAAATTACTATAACACTATTCTAAATATCATTTTATTAGTGGGTGTAGAGAAAAAAGCATTCTTGTGCTAAGATTAAACCCTTTTTAAGTCACTGGGAAGAGAGTCTGGTGATTGTTATATTTTATTTAAAGAAAAGTTAAAGATGTCGTAATCATAACATTATCAAATATTTCATTTTTTATATAGTTTAATAAAAATGATAAATTAGACTATAAATAGTAAATTAAGATAAAAAATTGTTATCATCATCATGGAAATCTGTTTTTAATTTTTATTATATAAAAAGTTACATAAAAGGTTTAGACAATGATGATTAAATAATTATTTAATTAAAAAAAATATAAAATAAATGATATTAAAATATTTAAATAATTATAATTTTAGATAATTAATACCCTAAAAATTATATATTAGCTAGAAATATTAGGGATGTATTAAATGTTTTGGTTTGAGGTTATATTGTGAATTTATATTCTTAAAAAATTCATGTAATTAATAGTTTCAAAATTTACATTAATTATATTTTAAAATAAATAATATTTAATTAAATAATATAAAACTAATAAAAATATAAAATTTGTCAATAATTATTTTGTAAAGACAAAAAATATCATTTTTGACTAATTTATTTGTCTTTTCAAATATTATTGAAATTATATTAAACCTCAATGTGTAAATTACATAATATCACTATAAGCATAAAAAATGTTAAATAATGGTTAAAACTAAAAGGTAATGATTTAAAAATAGTAATTCTTTAAATAATTTTTATTGGAAAAGGTAATTTAATACTAAATTCATCCTATCATAGAAATTTATAAATTTGGATCCATTTATATTTTAAAATTAATTTATATTAATTTAATATTTTGAATATTTCCAAGAGTGCCCCTCCCCTCTCATATAAAATGGAACCTCTTATTCTCTTTTATTCACACTTATGGACCTATTTTGGTTAGGAAACCCCTATAACAATATCCTCCCAATATAACACCCTTTATCCTATTTTCCCTGATTTAGGAATAAATCAATTCCAATAAGTCCTTTTATCCAAATGAAATTTAGATACCTATTGAATATCTAATGTTCATTGACAAACATTTTTATTTTATTTATTCCTTAAAACCATTTAAATTGTTTTTATTTTCATGTTTATATAATAACTACAATATAATAAATATAATGATATGTTTCTGTATTAATGGTTCTTACTACACTTACACACACTTCAATTTAATGGGTAACAAACATATAGTTCTTGGGTATGGAGAACTACCACCTCACTAAACGATGCTCTTCGATTTTCCTTTACCACCTATCACGGTTGATAATTATAATGAAAACAAGATTTTTATATGATATATATCGTTTTTATTATGTATTTATTACTATTTATATATTATATAATACATATCTTCATGGTTTCTATTTTTTGTAAATACGATAACTTCGTCTATGTATGTGTCGACTACCACATCCTCAAAATGATGTGATTCATTCACACTATACATAGAATAAATGAATGAATTTTTTAATAAAAATATGTGATATAAATGAAATAAATATGATATTGTAATTATAATATTCATCATTTGATTTTCATTCTATTAATATGACAATGAAATGGATGTAATGTTCATTCTTACGTACGGTAAACTATCTCCATAAATGAAGCATTTCATTTAATATCTCCAAATTTCATGAATCATTCAATATAAATACTTAATAATATATATTATATTTTAATCATGGTTTACATTATATAGATAATAAAATCATGACCTAATTAATTGGAAAAAATGTATCAAGTCAAAACATACAAAAAGAAATGAAATAAGCACCCAAAATAGAGAAAATAAATGGATATTGTTAACTAACAGGTAATGAAAAATTATAAAAAACTAATATATGCTATTATTTAAATTATTATGGTTCTTTTATATATTAATTATAAATATATATTTATTATAGAAGAGTTTTAGACATGTGTGGAAGAAACTGGACCTAAGGTAAGGGTTATTTCTTAATCTCATTATTATTCAGGATTGTTTATGTTTAAGTCCCCACTAGGGAACATTTATATCCCATATCCATGATTTATAAAAAAGTTTTCAAAAAAATTTATTATTATTCTACAATTTTTTAATTTCTTATTTCCTTATTTTATTATTTATAAAATTGTTTGAAATGAATATTTTTATTTATTTTTTTAACTGAGGTAATCTTAGACTTTTTTTATGAAAGGAATGTATTATAAACATATACAATGTGATTGGATTTTTTCACCATCATGATCACAAAACGTTTTGCAGATTCCTTCAAAAGGGTGTAAGATTATTCTTAAATAAAATGTTTTAATTTATTATTGTTCATTTTTTTTAAAAAATTATTTCAATGTTAAAAGTGGAATTTCTAATAAAATTACAATGCTTTTATTTGAGTATGTTCATTTATTTAATCATCCTCTATTGAATCTTATTTTTATAGGGTTTGTTCTCTTTTGATATCATTTAATATACTTCCTTTAATGTTTTATTATTTTTATTAAATATGTATGTGTTATTTTGATACCATTCATAGTTTATCATTAAAGTATTAAAATTTAATGTGTTCGTTTTAATATGAATGTTTATATTGACTATGTTTCACCTCTTTCATAATTGGAATTAATTTGAATTCTTAAGGGAGGGATGGGCCCCGATATAACCCCTCGACACTTTGGTAGCTCACATGAGACAAAATAGTTTGGGTTTTTGCTAATGTCTTACTAGATTATGTATGGTGTCTTGGCTGAAGCCTTAGTGGTATGTTTATGATGTCCCGCATTAGGGATTCCATCCTTATGTGATTGGTTATTGATAATACATGTGAATATTGAACTATTTGAATATACAAGGTTTTGTATATTTCACATGTGAATATATATGTCATTATTTTATCATCTTTTATTCCTACAATATTATGCAAAATATTATGTTGTGATGGAATGTGTTTTTAGTTATTCACCATGATTTATTGTTTATGTTTATTTATGATTTCGTCCACATCATTATAATCCTTACTGAGAATCCAAGATAAACCTTTTCTAATGAGTTATTTTTTCCAGGTTATTGAGAAATTTATTATTATTGATGTGCTGGATTACTCTAGTAGAATTTAATTGTCCAAAAGGATTGACTGTGTTGTATTTTATAGTTTCAATTATAATGTATGTTTCAAGTATGTAATATATTTTCCAAAACTACTAAACTGATTGGTCTTTGAATATTTAAATCTTGTATCTATGACAAAGTTATTAAGTAAGGCACAATCTCTAGGAAATTGGTGTTTGGGTCGTTACATTTTGTATTGATAACAATTAGTAGGGACTTTGGGAACTAGATTTAGGATGACATATATTAGAGTGTGAAACTCTATTCCAAAAGTTAGAAATATATCCAAATAAACCTATATTATTGTTTAGGTATTAGTTATGCCTAAATTTTAAATTTAGGTTATGTGATTCACTAGTTATGAGATTATACATTATGTTTGACAGTGTTATGATCTAATATTTGTATTTATATCCATTAAAAATGGGGCATAACCAAAGGAATATGAATATTATAAATGAACATAATCCAAATAATAAGAAAGATTCTTTCTTTGATGTATTTAAGACAATATTCATATGTGAACTAGTATCTAAAACATTCTCATCATATGAGGACATAAAATCATGTGATAATATAAACATGAAATATTTCCCTAAATTTAATGGATTAGGAGGAAAGAATGGGAATATGAGTACATCTAGGAAGAATATGTATAATGTAAATAAGGGAAACAATTATTTTCCCACATTTTATAATTTTTTATAGAACACAATGGTACTTTCGAAATGAGAATGGGATTTTTCTTTGAATATGGAGATAAATTCCTACATTATACGGATTATAAATGTAAGAATGAGGATTCCAATGTAAAATGATTCAAATTAAATTATATGAGAGACTACACAAATAAATGTCTCATTCTTCAAATGAATATACCCCAAAAATTATAATGGATCATGGTCAAGGTTATTCTACTACCATAGATCAAGATGAATGAATAATGTGATTATTTTTGTATTAATGAATTATTTCATTTGAGTATTTTTTCAAAGATGTCTAATATTAAGAATAATGGAATAAATATTGATTTTATTTTAGTACTTCTTCTTTATGGATTCTGAAGCATGAACTTTTTCATTAAAGAATTTAATGTGATTAAATATTTGGTATGTAAAAATAAGATATGAATTACATTGTTTGGGAAATCTTTTGTTATGACTGATTTTTTGATGTTTATAGACATTTTTGGACATTAAATTTGTATAGAATTATTTTAGTTGAGTTTTAAGGTTGGAATCGATTATGTTGAACCTAAGATACTAATTGATGTTGATGTATGCTTTATTAGATAATATGTCCCAACCATTATTGTTTCAGAAAATATTTTATTGCTGAAGAAATGAATAATGGATCTTATTATTCAAAAAAGTGCTTTAGGAATATAAAATCCATATTGAACATTCTTTTCCGAGTGTATGAAATTAATAGAAAATAAATCGAAGCACACCCAAAAAATGAGATTATGCTTATAAAATGGAAATAAATATAGTAAGTTCTTATCTATATAGTATAATAATTTATCAACATCAACAAAATAATTATTAATGAATAACTCATTTATTTTTATTTCCTTAATGAGAAATCAATGGCTTCTTTAATCCGTTACATTTTTATGGTTTTGTGATGGTTAATATGCTAATGAAAAAGTTCTATATCACTCACCATGAGAACATGATGGTTAGATTTCTCTTCCATATCCCAATTTTATACTTCCACTAATGACTTCCTTTTTGAATGCATATTTTTTTTTGTGAAATTTGAATTTCAATTTTCCTCTTATAAAGATAATGCTTTATTAACCCTATTTATGATGTGGTTTTCCTATGAAATAATTTTAAAGTAAAAATTTTAATTTTTTAAGTGAAATTTAAAATTTAGATTTCAGAGTTTATTAAAGGAGTGTAGAATTTAACACCCTATTATTTTATGGTATGTGTCATTTTAAATATTTACCCTTCGATATTGTATGCTTCATACAACACCAAGCATAAACTAACCACAATATACAATTAATATTATTTTTTAAAGTGAAATTATCTCCTAAATATTAAATTGGTAGTTATTAATAGGATTAAATAAATTATTAAAATATATTATTGAATTCTTTAGATACCAATTAATTATAAATAAATTTAAAAACAAATGTAATATAAAAGAAATGTTTTTCCAAAACCCGTTCAAATGTGCACATTTGTCTATTATTCTAATAAAATAAACAAATCAAAATTTGTTATTATATAGATGAATTATATATATAAAAAAATCAATATATATTTTAACATTTATTTTGGGTTTGTTCTATACCTTTTATAAAAACATATCCAATTTTATGCAAAAAAAATATTTTTCTAAACAACATGTTTTCCACTATTTGATGGTGCACTGGTTTCAAACAGTGTTTTTATAAATTTACAAGTTAAATTTTAAATAATGATGTTATTCTATGATATAGGTATAAAAAAATTTAATTTTGGTTGTTTTTTGGGATGTTTCATATAAGTTGTATGTTTTTTAGAATTGTGAAAAAAAATCAGTTTAAGTAAAAATGGACTTTTCATCTAAATAATTTATACTTTTGAAATATATTTTTAATTGGTTTTGATATAAAATTTGATCAACTTTTTTTTAATTAAATTTAGGTCATTGTGATCAATTTTACATAGAATTTTTGATACAAAGACAATCCACTCTTGTGAATGCTTTCACTTTAAAAATAGTTTTCTCATTCAAAAAATGGGATTAATTTTTTATAAATTACAGAAACTTCAGGGTTTTTAATTTCAAACAATAGATTCCAAATTTTTTATAAGTAGTTTTTAATTATTAAAATATGTTAATATTAATTTTGGACAATGTGAATAGTAACTTCAGTATTTTTAAATTATCACTAAAAAGGGTTAATCGGGTAATTAAGGGTAATGAAATATTATAGGTATTATAAAATTACCCTAACTATTGCCAAAAATTAATTGGATGATTGGTTTTCGACCAAAACCTTCCATTGATTGATATTACAACCTGTTGGATTCACTTGGATGAGAGTATGAAATTTATTATATTTTATTTAGAAAACAAGTTAAATATGTTATGCACGTATCTTTAATAACTATATCATTTTTGTTATATGGTTTTATTGAAGGTAAATGGAACTATAAATAGTAAATTGAAATACAAAGTTGTTATATTTGTAATAGAATTTTTTTAATTTTAAGGAAAAAATATTTAACTTAAAGTCTTACCCAAGGATGATGTAGTACATTTTTAATTAATAGAAATATCAAATAAATCATATTAAAAATATTAAGATAAATATAATTTTTGATAATTAATATCTTAATGATTTTTTTAGATTACCAAGACTTATTAGGGATGTATATACGGATCTGTTTTAATGTTATCTTATTAATTGATATTTTTAAAAAGAAATTGTAATGAATAATAACTAAATTTACATTAATGGTATTTTAAAACAAATAATATTTTAATAAATTATCTTCAATTCATAAAAATATAAAATTTAGCTAAAATATTGTTATAAGTATTAAAAATTCATCCCTGACATTTTTATATGTATTTTTGAGTATTATAGTATTTTTATTAATAATTAATGTGGAAATTATATGATATCATATTAAGAATATAAAAGGATAAATATCAATTAAAGCTAAAAGATAAGGATTTAAAGGTATTAAACACTTAGATAATTTCTATTGTATGTATATATTTAGACCCAACATAATAATTCCTTTTAAATTAATTGTTTAGGATTCATTTAGATTATAAAATTAATTAATTTTAATTTAATATTTTAAATATTTCCAAGAGTTCCCCTCCCCACTCTTATAAAAAAGAACATATTCTTCTCTTTTATTCACAAATAAAACCAAATTTGGTTCAAAATAACATAGTAAAATTATCTACCCAACATCCTTACTTTCTTCCTAGAATCATTTCAGTGTTCATAAATCAAATCAAAAAAATTCCTTTTGAGAAAATCGAATAGAGATACCCAGAGAAGAGGTAGCATTCAATAACAGTTTTTTTTCATACACCGTATTCAATTTATTTTATTTCATGATTATATAATAACTTCAAGATACTCAATATACTTATATGTTTTTTTTAATGAGTCTAACTACACTTACACACAAATACTAATTTATTGGGTAATGAACTTACAATTCTTATCTATGGTGAACTACCGCCTCATGTAACAATGTTGTTTGCTTTTCCTTTACCACCTCTCATGGTTGAGAGTTTTGATAGAAAATATAATTTCTTTTTATATATATTTATTTTTAATTTCATTATTCTTATATAATTATTATATATCAAACACCTTCATGCTTTACATTTTTTTAAATATAATAACTTTATTTCTGGATGTACAGACTACCGCCTCCTCTAAACGATTTGATTCATTCAAACTATACGTAAAATTCATTTAGGATTATTTTAATAAAAATATATTTCATATATGAAATTAATATGAATCTATAATTATAATAGACATCATTTTATATTCATTATTTTCATATGAAAAAGAAATGGAAGTAGTGTTCATGTGTACATACGGCCAACCGTATCCAAGAACGGATCATTTCATTTCCAATATCTAAATTTTATAGATTATTATAAATATATATTTTATGAATATAAATGAAATTTAAATCATTGTTTAACTTTTTTATATAATTTAATCCTGAACTAATTAAAAGAATCAACAAGTAAAAAGTATAAACATATTCGAACAACGAGGCAATTAATACCCAAAATAGTAAAAATAAAGGATGATTGTTAAAAAAATGGGTAATGAAAAATTATAAAAACTAAATATATGATTTTATAGAAATGAGTGAGTTCCTTTAATAGATTTATAATAAACCTATATATATTATGTAGGAGTTTTAGACAGGCGAAGAGGAAATCAAACCTAAGGTAAGGTTTATTTCAAAATCTCTATAACTCGAGAATGTTTATGTTTAAGTCTCCAATAAGGAAAATTTTCCATCCACATCCATATTTTCTAAAAAAAATAAAAAAATATTTTTCATATTATAAAATGATGTTTTAATTTCATTTTAACCATTTATTAATTATTTTTTAAAAATATGAATGGAATTTTTTTTTCTTTTTCTAAATGATGTAATTTTTGCTTTTTTTGATGAAATGAATGTTTTTTAACTTATTCCCTGTGATAATATTTTTAAATAATGATAACACCTTAACATCATGAAGCTTCCATTACATGTTTGGAAGGATATTTTCAAATAAAATTTTTTATTTTATAATTGTATGGTATTGTTATCAAATGATTTCAATGGGGAGAGGTTATTTCTCCCAAAAAATTAAAATTATTTTAGTAGTGTATTTTATTATATGACAACATCCTATATATAATATTTTCTTTAATTTTTGTTGATATATTATTATATTTTAAACATATACATTTTAATGGATTAATAATTACTTTGACTGTGGATGTGTTATTTTATACCATTCATAGTTTATGGTAAAATTATTAACATTTTATATACTAGTTTTAATAAGAATGATTATATTGATTATGGTTCACCGATTTGAAAATAGAAATGAATTTGAATTATTAAGTGGTAGGAGGGGATTGTTATAGACCCTTAATGAATCTGTAGGTCTCATGGGACAAACTAGTTTGGGTGTTGGTTAATGCCTTGACCGATTATATATGGGGTCATGGCTGAAGCCTTAATGACATTTTTATGATGTACTGTATTATGAATTCCCTATTTCAGAGATTAGTTATTTATAATAAATGTGATTTTTTTACTAGGATAATTTCCTTGGTTATGTATCGTTCTTATGTGATTATTTATATGGAATTGTTTCATCAGCTTTTATACCTTCCATATTATGTGAAAGATTATTTTTTAATAGAATGTGTTGTTATTTATTAACCTTACCTTATTGTTTTTTCTTTTTATGATAGATTCCACTTAATTCTAATCCTTAAAGATCATCTGATATCACCCCTATGTTATGTTTTATTTTCCCTAGGATGTCATGAAGATTATTATGATTGATGTCCACGGTTATTCTGAGAAAATATTGTTGTTCCCAATGGATTTACTATGTTGTATTTTATAGTTTCAATTGTAATATATGTTTCAAGTATATAATATGGTTTCTAAAATATATAAATTGATCAGTCCTTTGGGATTATAATCATGTATCTATTCTGATTTAATACATTATTTCACCGGCTTCAATAAATTAGGGTATGATTCATTACAAAACCCATTTCACAAAGAAAATTAAAATGACTCGAAACCATATTTCATTTACCAAACTAACGAAAACCACATAATTTATCAAAAAATATTTTATCAATCCATATTAAATAATTATAGTATCATTCTAATTATCATTTAGATAACCACTTATAAAACCAAGAGTATCAAAGATTCATTGAACATAGTCTAGACCTGAAACCACGTTCCTCAAACTCAGGTCACACACCACCCATAATGGGATCTACACACAAAAAGGAATATGGACATAAAAAACAACTATGTGGACAAACAATGAATCCCAAATCATAGTGTCGAGTTTTAATAATGAAAATTTTTGGTGGAGAAGGTAGACCCACACATACCTTAATAATCATGTGAGATGAACCCAAATAACATGATATACGAAATAAATAAGATGAGAAAATTACATATATATATAAGTAATGTAAAAATGAATCACCAAGTTATTGGAAAATCAAATAATCAAAAAAGATTACTACTAAATATTATAAGAAGAATAGAGTAATGAATAACAGGTGAGCTATATTTGATAAAAATTACCAAAGGAGATGAAACAAAATCATTTGGATGCCAAAATACAATGTTAAAAGGATATAGGGATCCCCAGAAAACCCTATAAAGACCTTGATGTAATACCGAGTGAAATATGGTCAAATCAGTTGATTATAATGGTAACATAAGGGATCTAGTGTCATAATTTATATAACAGTCCTTGATTAAATCTACAAATCATGATGCCACTAAGAACCCAATAAATAACTAAAAGTTATCATACAAAAATATTACATAATAATAAATGGATATAAAATCAATACTTAAATAATTTAGGTTTTATACCTTTAGAAACATAGAAACATAAAAAATTAGTTTCATAGGTGTACTTCAACTTATCCCAAAAATATCTTTATATTTAACACTCTTCTTATACATATGAAACATAAAATCCTTCTTGATAACTTGGGGAATAATGCATAATAAATAGAGAGACTATAGGTATAATAAGGGTAAATATAGGAGAGATAAATAATCACCTAACAATAACATGAGCATAAGGTTATGAGTACATCAGATTATCGTTGGAAAACCACATGCTACATATCATAGATCATAAACACAAGTCATGGAATAAGATGAGTAACTTCATTTGACATGAATCATAAAATATTCAAAGTAAATAATTCATGAGAGAATAACATTGACATAAGACATAGATTTTTATCGAAAAATATTTTTATAACATTGTGAATATGTGTAAATAGAAATAGGTTCACTCATTTAGTTAAGGATATGAAATTATTCCATCTCATAAAATTATAGACAAGAAAGTAAGTCCACACATGATTATATAGACACAAAATTTGGTCCCTGCATGAAATTATGTACATGAAAGGATGTCCACGTGTAAACTTATATACATTAAAGAAGAACCACACTTAATATTGTGAACCAGAAATTGGGTTCACACATTATATAGTTAACTCAGGAGTTATCCATAACTACCCCAAACATTGGAAGGAGATATACTTCGCACCCCTTACATAATCCTTTATTTTGTGTTACATAAAATCGTATATATTAAAATTTTTAGAACCCATGAAAATAGTGGATTTCCTAAATATTGCATTATAGTATAACCAATTTAAAAGAAACAATTTTAAAAAATATTTCAACATGTCATCATTACATAACCGGTGGAAAAAAACATTTTTCTTAAAAATAATGTCACCAAAAATAAAAACCATACATGTAAAGAATAAAGAAGGTGTAATTGGACTAATTCCATCAGACATATTAATTAACATAAAATTATTTTAACTTATATAGAAAATTATTTTGAAATATCTCGTGGAAACATTGTTGGGGATAATAATCTTTTCATTTTTAGTTTAAATTTTCTAATACTAAAAAATCCCCAAAATTTATGAAAATAATTTTATTGTAAAATAATCATTGAATTTTATAAAAGAATCTAATAAATAGTGGGTTGTCATGGTGGTTGGAAATTTTTTCATGTATTACACAAATAAAAAAAGATTCCTTTTTAATTATTGGTAAAATGTTAAAAGTACCATGCTTAGAAAACGACATGAATATCCATTTAAACCCATTTTTTTAAATGAAAACACCATTAAAAAATTCATTAAAAAATCTGTTTATATTATTAGGAATGTTCTTTATATATTTTATAGAAATCATTCATATTGAAGAAAATGTGTTTTCGACCAAAGAGAGGAATAAAGTTAATTATTATTAAAACAATCTTGTGGATTCTTTAGTACATAATGGGGGGATGAAGAGAAAACAATTAATTTTATGAAATAACCATATGATTGGAAAATTCTTCTGTTTCATGGAAAATAGTTCATAAGACCTCATCTTAAAAAGCTTAATCGTAAATAAGATCGATAAACAATGAGATTTCAACATAAAACCCTTACCACTTTGGAGTAATTTGAATCGTAAGTCCCATTAAATAATTACAACAAATAAAACTTTAGTTATCATGATAATAAATAAATTCATGATATAACTTTTCAAAGGTGTTTTATATACACCTAATAAAAGTATATTGGTTCATAACATAACATATGTCCCGATAAAAGATAGTTATAAATAGAATTACCTTACCTCATTTGTAATATTTTGAATCATAAAGCCAATTAAAGAATAAAATCAAATGAGACATTACATATTATGAAAAAAAAGATATTAGTGATGTAACATGTCAATGGTTTAGTATATATGTAACACCCAGATATTTTAAACGAAGAAAATTTTGTCTGATAGTGTAAATACCATGCAACACTATACATAGGAATGAATATGACTCCCCAAGAGTTTTTTTATGTAAATATTTTTAAATAAATTTAATCTATTCGATGGATTTTTGTACACGCAACCTAAGGATTTTTTATGTTTGATAACATATTCAAACTGAAACACCAAGCTCAAACGTCCCACAATATAGATAACCACTTTAAACTAACTATTAATTTAGAGGGTATAAATAGTATTAGCAAATTTAAGATATATATATATATATCCTAATCAATATAAATTATTTACATATTTTTATTAAATCTTTAATCAATTTTTAGTTTTGGGATTTTATTCATCAAAAATATGTTTTCTTCAAAAATGATTTCTTATTTCATTTCATGAAAAGAATATTATAATAAATTTTGGAAACTATTAGAAAATTAATTTGAAAAAAATTAACATTATTTTGGAAATAAAAATATCAAAATTTAATTTATGTGATATTTATGTGTTTTTTTAATATTAATTTTTTTGTGAATGGTGAAATTTTTAGATTTTTGTAAAAATGTCATTTATTTGGATAAAATTAAGTAATTTAAAAGTCACATTATGTTATTAATTTTATTTCATTTAAAATGTGTATTATATAATTTTATTTAATCAACTTAATTAAATTTAAATCATCATTATACAGTATTTTAGTATAATTTCTATTGGCTTGAAAAGTGGGTTTTTCTAAAAAAAAAATTAAAGCTCATAATGTCTCTCAATTTTAATTAATTAAAATTACCCCTAATGAATGTTTTTTTAAATGAAATTTATATATTTTATATCGTTAAATTTAAATTTATATTCATTCAATGATTATTATTAGAGAAAGAGTTAATTATAATCATCTCGTGCTATAAAAATATGATTCTTCAAAACTAGCTTATTTATCATACGTACAGGTTATATTTTTAATTTATTTTCTATCTATTTTATAAAATTTAATTGAAAAAAATGAAATTCATATTTTAAATCTTAATATAAAAATTTTAATATTTGTGAATTTTTGATAACTCTCTTAAAAGATTACTTTTTTGAAAACAGTGAACAATAATAAATTTTAATTAAAAATTACATATTTATTTAAATTATTAATTAAGATAAATTTTAATTTAAATAATTTTTAATGTAAATTTAGTTCAATTATATATCTATTAAGAAAAATTAGTTCATATTAATCAATTTAATACTGAAATTGGATATAAAAACATTCTCAAAATTTCACTATGGAAAAATGGCCTTTTCCAAAGGGTAATTTACGATGAGGAACTTATCCTTTCACAAATAATAAGTTATTTGCGATGGGATAAGTGGTCACGTCACAAAAGCTTTGGTGTGGTTTTCCTGCCAAACCGTGGGAAGGGTATTTGCCAAGGCGGTTTCCTCCCAATCCCAAATACCCGGCGATGGTAAATACTATTTGCGACAGGGATATGCCATTGTCGCAAATAATTTGTCGGCATGTCACTATTTGCGACGAGTCCTGCCGTAAATACCCTTTTAACCATCAATAGTAATTAATGGGATCAAAGCTATTTGCAACGGGTCCCATTGCAAATAATACCATCGCAAATAATCCAACATATATATACCCTCCATCTGTTTTTTCATTCTTCCTCTCATTTTCTACTTTCTCGCTCTCCCTAAACACTAATTTTAGAGTTAAAATTCCATTAAGTTAAATTTTTTTATGAACAAGATTTCAAGTCGTCTACAGTTATCAGAGATCAAGTTTAAAGTTATTTATGATTAATTTAATTTAATATTTATTTCATTTTTCAATATTTATTTTAATTATTGTTATTTAGTTGTAAGTAAATTTGATTTGGATTGTTTTGTTATCAGTATTTATTTGTAATAGTAAATAGAAATTATTTCTACTAATTAATAGTAATTAGTAGTAATTAAGAATTATTAATGATAATTATTAATGAATATAAATCATTAGTGGTAATTATTAATTAGTAGCTGTAATTTGCAGTAATTAATAATATTTAACGCTAATTAGTAATAATTAGTGGTAATTAGTAATAATTAATTGTAAATTGTAATAATTATGAAAAATAGTCATAATTAGTAAAAAATACGAATAAAAACTAATAGTTATTAATAAATACAAATAATAAGTAATAAATACTAATAATAAGTAATAAATATTTATAATTAGTAATAAATACAAATAAGGACTAATAAATACAGATAATTGGTAAAAATACTAATAATTGGTAATAAATACTAATAATTAGTAATAATTTGTAATAATTAGTAATAAATACAATTAATTAGTAATAAATTATTAATAAATACTAATAATTATTAATAAATACTAATAATTAGTAATAAATATTTTATAATTAGTAATAAAAACTAATAAATACTAATAAGTACTAATAATTAGTAAAAAATACAAATAATTAGTAATAAATACTAACAATTAGTAATAAATAGTAATAATTACAAATAATTAGTAATAATAAGAAATAAATACTAATAATTAGTAATAATTAATAATAAATACTAATAATTAGTAACAAACTAATAAATAATAATAATAATTAGAAATAATTATTAATAATGAGTCAAAATTAGTAATAATTAGTAATAATTAGTAATAATTAGTAATAAATACTAATAATTTGTAATAAATACTAATAATTAGTAATATTTACTAATAATTACTAATAAATACTAATTATTTCTAATAATTACTAATAATTAGTAATTATTAGTAAAAAACTAATAATTACTAATAATTATTAATAATTAGAAACAATTAGTAATAATTCATAATAATTAGTAACAATTATTTATAATTAGTTATAATTAGTAATAATTAGTAACAATAAGTAATAATTAGTAATAATTATTAATAAATAATAATAAATAGAAATAATTAGTAATAATTAGTAATAATTATAAATAAATTATAATAATTTGTAATAGTTATAATTATTAGTAATAATTATTAATAATTAGTAATAATTAGTACTAGTTAGTACTAGTTAGTAATAATTAGTTATAATTACTAATAATTAGTAATAGTTAGTAATAATTAGTATTAATTATTAATAAAGAGTAATAATTAGTAATAATTAGAAATAATTAGTAATAATTAGTAATAAATAGTAATAAATTATAATAAATACTAATAAATAGTAATAAATAGTAATAAATAGAAATAAATAGAAATAACTAGAAATAATTTGAAAAAATTTGCAAAAAAATATCAATAATTACCTATAAAAAGAAATAAATAGTAATAGATATCAATAAATAACAATAATTAGATATAATTAGATATAATTAAAAATAATTAGAAATAATTAGTAATAAATAGCAATAAATATCAATAAATAGAAATAATTACCAGTAATTACCAATAATTATCAATAATTAGGAATAATTATAATTAATTAGAAATAATTTGCAAGAATTAGTAATAATTAGCAATAATTAGAAATAATTACAAATAATTAGCAATAATTAGCAACAATTAGCAATAATTACCAATAATTACCAATATTTGGCAATAATTAACAATAATTTGGAATAATTATGAATAATTAGGGAAAATTAATTAGAAATAATTATGAATAATTGGAAATAATTTGAAAAAATTAACAATAATTAGCAATAATTAGGATGAGTTATCGATAATTGTGAATAATTATCAATAATTTGTTATAATGAAGAATAATTTGTTATAATTAGCAATAATTTGGAATAATTAGGAATAATTTGGAATAATTAATGTAAATTACGAATAATTAGGAATAATTAGAAATAATTAGGAATTATTGTAATAAATTTTAATAAATTGTAAGAACGTGGCACAATTTCCAGTGGATTGGTGACACTCATTTTCCATGATGACTCTTCTTCTTTCAACTCTCACCAACTCAAAACCTTTTTAGAAAAATGCTTCTACATATCCATATCCAATCACAATTGCATGATTTTCAATTTCCATTCATAGGACCACATTTTTCATAATGTTTTCAGGCAGTGACATTTGTATGAAGATGATTCATCGATGAAATGGTGGCTCTTTTGTCCAACGACTCATTTACTTATATCATTATCACACTTAAATAACAAGGAACAATATGGTCGGAGGTATGTCTAGGCATTCATGAATGCATGATAATGGATATGCATACCTCCTGGGAGATTCATCATTGTGATTTCAGTGTGAGAAATTTACAAGTAAATAAGTCGTTGGAAAAAAGTGTAATCCCCAATCCACTAAAATAATCTCTCTTAATTAGTGGTAATTAATAAGAAGTAACTATAATTATTTATCTTATATTTTTTGGATATTGTTTGTCTTATTTCAAATTTTTCAGAAATGGTAATTATTTATATTTTGTAGAAAAATATGGAATAAGGAAGTCGACACCAGTCATTATTAGATGATCGAACTTGGATAAATCAACACAGAAATGTAAACATTTTTTGTTTAAATCCTGTATATATTGACTGTGTAAAAGATTTCGAATCAATTGAATAATCAAAACAATAATTTCTTCCATAATGGAAAATTGTGTGTCCTTGTAAAAAAGGTGTTATGAGAACGTTTGACACAATTGAAAACATTGGGGGACAAATCTTGCGTTTTGGTTTTCAACCAGATTATGTTTTTTAGTATAAAAATGGTGAATGTAGATCTAGAGTAGATATAAATAATTTCATTATGAATCCATCATGGTTTCAAAATATAGTACATGTTGTTGCAGGTCCATATGTTCAACAAAAAGAATCTAAGGATGATATTTATTTAACTCCAAAGTTGTCACCATTTGAATTTTATGATTTATTGAGGTTTTTTGGGGATGTATTATATCCTGGTTGCAATATAAGAAAATTATTATTGGTCTTAATATTTATGGATATTAAATCAGATAATGTAATGTAAAACAATTGTTTTGATTAGATATTTTATTTGGTTAAAACATTATTTCCTGATGAAAATGTGTTTCCTGAAAATTACTAATAGAGAAAGATGTTTTTTCGTAATCCAGACTTTATTTATAATAAGATTCATGCATGTGTAAATGATTTCTTCTTATATTATGGTGAAAAAGATTTTTTTGATAGTTGTACCATATATGGACAATATAAGTATAATGAAGCTAAACCAGAGAAGTCAAGATCTATTCCTCTAAAACAGTTGAGATATTTCCCACTTACACCCAGGCATCAGCATTTATTTTTGTCTCAGAACACATAAACAATGATACCATGGCACAAAACCATGATTTAAAATGGTAAAATATTGAATCATCCATCTAATGGTGATTCATGGAAACATTTTGATTGGGTGTATCCATTATTTTCTTTAGAAGCCTAGAATATGTGACTGGGTCTTTCTATTGACAGTTTTTATCCATTAGGTTCTTATGGTAGTCAGTATTCAAGTTGTCCTATCTTTATAACTCCATAAAATTTACATCTAGAGATGTTGATGAAGGGGCCTTATATTTTTTTGTCCTTATAAATCCCAAGCCATCTGAAAAAGAATATTGATGGATATTTAAATCCATTAATTGATCAGTTAAATTAATTGTGTAGTAATGGTGTTTTTACATATGATGTTGTTGTGAAACAAACTTTCATACTAAAAGTAGCATTGATGTGGAAAATTAGTGACTTCCTGTCATATGGCATGTTATCTGGATAGAGTACACATGTTCTGAAATCATTTCCTTACTATATGAATGTCAACAAATAATTTATTCATATCAATGGAAAAAACCTTTCTATTTTTAATGTCATTGTATATTTCTTCCAACCGATCATCCTTTTCAGAGGAACAAATCTTATTTCGGAAAAGGCACAATTGAAAGGGATAGACATTCAAAAATGATATCAGGTACAGAGTTAAAATTATTTTTATTTTCATTACCTCCCACCACATTTGGACCAATAATATACCAAAGGAAAGTTCCTGCCTTTGGGAAAGAACCGAATTGGATAAAACATAGGATTATTCATGATCTACAATTTCGATCTCATTTGTTCATATTCCACATTTTGGATGTCATGCATAATGAGAAGAACTATTTTGATAATTTATTTCATAAGTTTTTGGATACACAAGGTAAGACCAAAGATAATGTAAAGGCATGATTATATCTTGCCCAAATTTGTAGGCGACTAGAAATTAAACTGTTTGAAAATTTCATATCAGAAATGTTAATGAAGCCAAAAGCAACTTATACACTTTCCAAAAAGAGTCACATATTATTTTTTTAGTGGATTTTAGATTTGAGACTTCCATTTTGTTATGCTTCCAATTTGGTAATATGTGTTAAGAATGGTCATATTAGAGGATTAAAAAGTCTTGATTTTCAAGTTATAATGGAAAGAGTTATGCCAATTGGATTTAGAGGTTTGTTGAATTCTATGATTTTGGATTAGATAATAGACATATCATATTTTTTACTAGAGATTTGTGAAGTGAAAATAGACTATGATTGCTTGATCTCATGGTGGAGTTTCTATTTTAGTAAGACCTTGATTCTCTTATCGGTGACATTCCCTTAGTGCAGGCTTGGTTCATTCAGTCCTAGGTGACGATGGCTTGATCACTTGGTGTTTGAACTGTCTTCTAGTCTTCTGTGGCTATGGTGGTGGGAGTGTTTTGATTAGGACAGCAGGGTTGGATCAGGATGGTCGATGTTCGGGGTTCAATGGTTTTTGAATTTCAGAATGGTGGAAGGGTATGCGAGACCGGTTGGTTTTGTGTTGCACCCAGACTTAACCACATGGAGCAGGCTCCAGAAGAGGTTCTAGAGCTTTCTGTTCATCATTGCTATGTTTTATGGATTTGGATGTTTTAGATGGTATGGCACAAGACATCAAATCGGGCATACTCTTTGACAAATGACACTTGTTTGTCGTTCATCCTTGTACCAATGGAGAGTTTTTCATGATCGTTTGCTAGAGAGAGGTTGCTTCAGGTAGTTAGATTGGTTTATCTCACCTGACCTTTGGGTTGTAAATTTTTTATGTTGGTGATGTCTATTCGGGTTCCCCGCCTTCTTTCCTTAAAAGGGGGCTTCATTCCTTTAAAATAAAAAATTGAAGGCCTTCAGGATGTTGGATGGAATATCCCTCAAACCACAACCGCTTGAGATGTAAAGAGGGGAATATTGATGATGAAATGAAAAATCATTTATCAGTTTTTAATCATCCATAACATGGATTTTATGGAGTTCATGAATAATGAATTTTGGATAATGAACATCACATAGCTCATACATATGTTCTGCTCAACTATGATGAAATGAAATAATTTGTACTGCGAGTGATACTATCAAATATGCTATAATTTCGATTATAGTAAGTAAAATTATTATTTTTATGTTATATGATAATCATATTGAAAAAAAACTTCCACAAATTACAGTACCTACTCTTGAAGAATACCGGAAAAAAATCTCAATGGTTACAAAAACTAATAAAATAAATTATTGATGGTTTAACTTATCAATTCATATTATTATTTATTATATTGATAATTGTTTTAAAAAAATTAATTGTCTCAACATGATGATAAAATTGATAATCTATTTTGTATATTGAGTAACCCACCATCCAAAATCATTAAATTATATTATGCATATGCGGTGAATGGTTTTTAATTTCTTACACGTACATATGTGGAATCAAAAGAAACAATGAACAATGGAGTTTTCTTGAGAGGATCTCATCATAGAGAAACTTAATTTTTTAATGGATTACTAGATGACATTATATAATTGTGTTATCTATGAAGAAATTACATAACGATGTTTAAATGTTAGTGTTTGGATACTGAGAGAGGATTGTGTGTTCATCCAACTCATGGAATTTTTGAAATTAAATATAAAATTCTTTTTGCATTAAATGAAATATTTTTACGGGATCAACAAGAAAAAAAATTTATTACACAAAGTATTTTGCTAATTCAAAAGACCTAATTAATTTGTGGAGAATAATAAAAATAAAATCTCAGGAAAATCAGTTTACTGAAACTGAATGTGGTTCCGCTTAAGTGGAAGGAATTGAAATTTTCCTACAGACTTCTAAAAATCCATCTTTTTCACAAACATATATGAATATCTATGATGACACCCCACAATTAAGGGTCGATGATGATGATGATGTTAATGATGTAACAAATGAATTTTAAATAGAACGATATGAGGAAACTGAAACTCATATAGATATTAATGATGTCGAGGAGGAATGTGAACACATTTACACCGTCAGATGTGAAGATGATTATGAAGGTGAACATTTCCACCTTTAAATACTGGTTATAAACATAACTAATATATATCTATATATAATAGTTATTTTCAACTATTTTCTAACAACAAACATTTCGAATTTCTAATTGATTATGATCTATTTTGTGAGTAGCAAGAGGTTGAGCCACCGTTGGATGATGTGGATCTATGATCATCTGACCCTCATCATACTAATGTTCTAGGGGTAACGTGGAGGGGGTGCAGTCTTGCCCGATTGATAATTCATGACCCTATACCCGAGAAACATCCACGTCTTGGCTTTGATCAACACATGTGAAGTTATGGTAACCGGTGTATTTTAGTTAGCTTTCATTAATTTATTTAGATACAAAATGTTTGATTACTTTTTCTTTTTTCATATTGGTGTGTATATTGTTGTTGGACAGGGGATCTCTATCTTGTGAAATTATTTTTCTTAGCCATGGATCACATGGGAATAGATTCTCATTCATATGCAACTTTTAATGATCAATCATAGGCCGGTATGAAAATAAATAAATTTTATTTTGAAATTTAATTCCTTAATAACATGATATTATGAATTATTTTTAGAGTTTATGGTTTCCCATTAATGATAGCATGTGTAACATTTTCCACACAGCATGGGAGGTGCCTATGTGTGGCTGTTTCTGTTAGTTTTTTCACAATTTAGAAGGACGACCATGAAAAAAGAAGGGGTGGAAGTATTCGATTAGTCTTGTAGAGCCCACCGACCAGAGTACAATTCATAACATGTTTGGGATGGATTATGTTCACACTAGTTCGGTGGTGGATTTCAAAGGATATCTTCATTGGGACGATGAAACCGGGGGGAGACAGGAGGTGGCGCGTCGAGGCGGTAGTTGTAAATTCAATATGCATAGAGAGGAGTCGGTATGTAAATTTTTAAAATATTGTATATAACATTAAATATCAATTGTTTATTTTATATTTATATAGGCAGTCGAGCAGCCTGATATTAGAGAGTATGATTTTTATCAGAGGATATACATCGATCCAGCCACTGAAGAGATGAGAGATGATTGCCAACGTCAGATTATAGTCAGTATTATTTCTTTTTCAGTTTGATAATTAACTACATATAATATTTTCACTATTTGAATGTAAAATTGGAACCGAATGGGTCATATGAGGCTACAACCTCTCAGACAGAGGATGAGGGTCAGGCCAAAACGACTGATTAGACTAGTACCCACAGTTTTGATGAGGTGACATGGATACAGGTGACCCAGTATGTCATTGAGAAGGGTCAATTAGTTTGTATCAGCTCTCATTTGACTTGTGGGACTTATTATGGTACTTCTGTTATATTGGCGTCATACTCGAGAGGATCTCGTGGAGAGGCATCATTTTCTGGTTCAAAATATCAGTAGCAACTGAAAACTTAGAGAGAGATTATAGAGAGTTTTCATAAGCAGTGGGAAGAGATGCATCAACAACCGGAGCAATTGTACGAGGAAGAGACGCATCGATGGCAGTAGCAGCATCCTTATTAGATAGAGTAAATTCTCCATCTGAATCGTAGTTTAGAGATGTGGTTTCCTCCACCATCTCCCCCAGCTCCTCCACCTCCTCTAGAAGTCTACCCCACTATGACTTTTTTTAATGTTAAAAAAAATTAGAATTCAATGTTTTTTATAATATTATCTATTTACTATCATTGTCTTTTATATTGGCGTGAACATTGCATAATTTTTTTAATAGTTTATTATTTTATTATTTATTATTAGTATTATATTTTTTTTGTTTATTTTACTACTAATAAAAATATTTTATTTTTATTTTTTATTTTTTTCAAATGTTGATAATTTTCATATTTTATTAATTTTTTATTATTTTAATAATATTAATATTAATTTTTCATAAATAATAATAATAATAATAATAAAATTATTATATTATTAGTTTTATTTTATTATTATTATTATTATATTATAATTTTTCAAAATTATTAATCTAATTATTTTTATTATATAAAATTATATTATTTATATTAATTATATTAATATTATAATATTATAATTTTAATTTATCATAATTTTATTGAATATATATATATATATATAATATTTGCGAAAGGCCCTTTTGCGATGGGACCCCATCGCAAATAGTTTATATATTTTTTAAATAAATATTTGTGATGAGAAAACTGGACCATCTCAAATACTTATTTGTGACGAGCCCATCATAATAGTTATATATATATATATAATCTATATAATTGGAGAACTATTTGTGACAGGACGATATCCCATTTCAAATAGTATTTTTTTTGACATCTCGTTGAAAAAAATATTATTTGTGATGCCATTTTCCACAACCGGCTATTTTCGATGGGACTTCGTCGCAAAAACATCAAATTCTAGTAGTGTATGAAACTTTTCTTTTTATGTCCTCTCATTCTCATCACGCATGCAAGTGTAATTTTAAATTAGTTTTTTTGTTTATTATTTAAATTTTATTCAAAAAAATAGATTCCATACGTGGAATAATTCTAATTTATAATTTATAAAAAAGTACAATTAATTTTTAGCAAAAATGAATAGTGAAATAGAAAAAGTTGTTTATAATTGTTAAGGTACAAATGGATTTACTTAGGTTGAACAAATAATTCAAGGGTTAAAAATGACCAATAATATTTTCAAAATATATTTTATGGAATTATTCCACCCTTATATCTTCTATTCTAGATAATTTCCCATTTTAGAGGCTTTTGGAAGGATTAAATCCTGGGAATGATTGAATAGTTTTAAAAAAATCAATGTTTTCTACTTGCATAACATATAAAAGGTCACTCCCTCTCTAATCTAATTCACTATATCGAACCCATTTGATGAGGAAAATACTAAAAAAATAACACCACAAAATCACTCCCCTCATCATAGAAGACTTCTTTTTTGAATAAATCTATCCTATGCAGGATTTTGGTACAATCCTAAGGAGGATACCCGAATTTGATGTATCGTTCTCCAGCATGCATGTTTTATTTTATTTCTTTCTATAACTCCTTAAATTATTATTAAAAAATTGTGACAAAATAAAATCGGTTTATTAAATATAATTATATTTATTTTTAATAATAGAACAACCAAAAACCATCTCAAATAATATAAAATGGGTTACAAAATCATTATTCACATGTTCAGAAGACTACTTCCTCATAAATCAATGTCATTGGTTTTTTCAATACAACCTATCATAGTTGGTTATGATGATGGTTATAAAGTATATATTTTATATCTATAACATGAAATACCGCTAGATTCATTATATAATATATATATGTGTGTGTGTGTGTGTGTACTTTCCATTCTTTAGGGGATATTATAACATCACTTGTGTGTACGGTAGTTTACAGCCTCCCAAAGCAATACGGTTCAACATTCACTATCAATTTAATGAAATTTAATAAGGATACTATTAATTAATATATATTAAATAAATGAAATATTAATTATACTTTTGACATATTTATCATTATTAAAAGATAATATACCATTTCCTTTTTCTCACTACAATCATGGTAACATCATTCATGTCTGTGTGGATTATCGCCTTCATGAAGTGATGTGACTCTCTTTTCATCACCACAACACATGGATGACATATATATGTATATTTAAAGAAATTATATGGTATATAGAATATATTAATAATTTTGAAAACATAAAATATTTCTTATTTCCATTCCATTATTATCATTGAAAAATTGAAATTTAAGTCATGCATACGTACGACCTACTATATCCATGATTGTAACATAGTCCATTTTTCATAACTTTATTTCATGATTGAAAAAAGTATTATAATTGTTGTATAAAGAAAATAATTATTTAATGATTATTATTCTGGTAATTATGGATCTATATAATATTCACAAGAACCATAACTTTCATAACAAATAATGAGAGAGAAAACAATGCAATTAACACTATAAAAAATTAAAATAATGAAACATTATTGACTAAAGGGTGATAATATTTCATTAAATGATAATATATGATATTATAAATATTAATATGGTTATTAAAAAATTTAATAGCATTTTGAAACCCACTACACAGGATGTTTAATCATTATAATGAAAATGGAACCATGAGTTATGTGTTTTCTAGTCTCACTTTTATTTCTGTGAGATATATAGCATATTTAAAACAAATTTTTATTGTGTGGTGGATATACTAACAATGAATTTTTTTTTATATTTTTATATATAAATTTATATGGATTTAAAACCCAATTTTATTATCTCCCTTTCCTGGGGTTTATGGTTTCAATGTTACACAAACAGTAATGTGTTTTGACTCAATTTTCGTTCCTTGAAACATATGTTGTATTACACACAATCTTCTTTTATGAGGTATATAAACTAAACTTTTGAAAAGTTATTTCATGAATATAGTTATTTTCATCATATTATATGTCTAATTTAATGTTATTATATCATTTATATCATGACTCAATGTTACAAAAGTGTTAAGAGCCTTATTTTATAATCTCATTGTTTATCAAGAGTGTTAACAATTATGCTTCTAATGATGATATATTAAGATAAATCTCTCAAAAAACTCATTAATTCTATTCTTCTACGGATGTTAATGATATTTAGAAGTAATATTAGCATTTTTCTACTATTTTTTACTTAAAATTATTGAGAAAATATTTTTTTTTGAAATATGAATTTTTATCTTCTTTAGTCAGAAATTGTTTTTATTCTAATAAAATGTTTTCTAAAAATATTTATAAAAATGTTTTATTACTCTATTATAATTATTTTAAGAAATAAAATTTTAACCATGGTTTATATTTTTACAAAATGTTATAAAATGAATCTTTATGGCTTCTCCAAAATAATTTCTTATTAGATTTTACAAATAATGTTAGAAGAATCATTTTATAATTTTTTGAACAGGGCACCATTCTTACCATTTTAATCATGAATAATAAATATTCATTTAACTTGAGTTCCATTTACTGGGTGAACCTATGTCATGAACAATGCTTCATTGAATCTTTATTTTTAATTTTACATTTATTTATTTTTTTAAAAAATTCCTGATATTATTGAAATTCATAGTTTTCAAAAGTGGATTTCAATGAAAATTATTTCCAAAATGATTTATGTTTAATTTTTTTTATAAAACTGGAGAGTTTAATATACTCTAGTTGTATTTTAAATGATTTTAAAATCTTCTTTATAAGTTTCCATGGTTGCCTTCAAAGAATATTACTTTTTTAATAATTTTTTTTTTCAATTTTAGGTTTTCTAAAAAGTATTTCTCAATATGAAATGGTTATTTCCATAAAAAAATGAATTATATTTTAGTAGTATTACCATTCCTTAACATCAACATCCCATTTTTGTATTTATAATCTTATTGGGGTATTTTGTGTTGATACTATCTCCAATCTATATCTTGATGGATTATATATATTTTAAAGATATTATCATAGAACTAATTTTAATTTAACTAGTTAATCATGTTTGAAAGGGATTGTTAGGGAACCCATTTAATTTACAGAGGATAACCCCGTTTTGAATGAAATAATGACTTTTTTATGATTTTTATGGGGAAATTCAAGATATATGAACATTATTATTGGTTATTGGACACTATATATGATGGGTGGGTCCAGATAGTATCGGGTTAGACCATTATAACTTATATGATGGGTAAGACTATATATCACTCCAATTAATTTTCTAATTATTATGTTTTATGAATAATTTTATTTGAAGTCATATATATGGCTATTACAATTTTAATTGTTTCTATGTTTTCTATAATGATAATGTTCCAATATAAAATCACACTTTATATATGATTTCTATGATTTTATGATGTTTATATTGATTTTGATTGAAATAATATGAATCATGATTATTAATTCATATGACCAATTTCTTATTTAAAACCTTATTCCATGTTTCATGATTTATGATTCAGGTTTTGATGGGTATGATTTTTTTTATTCGGTTATAAACTCTAATTAAATCCTCACACCCTTATCCACCTTTTTAGATCAGTGATGACATTAAATTGTTAATGCATAAGTTACACTTACTGTCAATTTGAGCTCATCCTTCTTGGATTTCCTTCTTCTCAAGTTATAAAGAATGGTCTTGAACAAATAATGTATATAAGGGATTTCATATGGATTATGATGATGAATTAATTTTAAATATTAAAATATTGGTCAAGTATGAGAAATTATTATTTAACGACATTGGTATTTTTTAGGTTGGAGTTTTTTATAAATAGATAAAAATATATAACTAAATGGTACCAAATAATGTATGTGATTCAATTTTCCATTTTGAGTTCATTATATTTGGAGGGAAAAAAGGTTCCTCACAATTATTCATATAATATATGTAAATGTAATGTTTATGATTTATGCACCAGATCCAAGAGTGTGGGTTTGTAGATTTTTTAGGTGGGGTCAAAGGAAATGTTTAGATAACAATGGAAATTAGTATGTTTTCCTATGTGGATATATAAATTTTTATGGATACCATCATAATTATATATTATTAAAGATGATCATAATTCCAAAGTCATAGAAAAATCTTTTTATGGTTTTAAGTAATAAAAATTTTGAGTTCATTAATGACATTGTGAAAGATATTTTATTAGGTAGGCATATTTGTAAACCCTTGGATCAAAATGAATTGTTATTTAGGGATGATTTTTTGTAGATTAATGAAAAAAGGAAAATTGAAAGGCAAAGTGACTACCTTTCCAATTAATAAAGGCCACGGGGAAAAACCTAGAACTAATTATTAACAAGGTCATAAGTCCTACCATTGGCATACACGATGTCCTTGTTAGTATACAATTTTTATAGGTAAAGATTATTTTAAATTGGGAAATATATGTGATTTTATTTGATAAATAATGTTAGATTTATCATGGATAAATATATGATTTAATCCTTCTAATATTTTGGTTTTAAAGATAGTTAGGAAACGTTTGAGAATTTTAAGGATTGTAATTTATGGAATGATACAGGTATCACTTTTGAAATTTAGTGATTAATGTATAATAGTGTATTTTTGGAAATTTAAATTATATAGACTTATAATTTTGATTTAGGGTAATATATAAGGACAGGAGGAATATCATGTTAGGATTTTTGGAATTATGTGGTCATTAGAAAGTTTATTTTTGTGTTTTAGAAACTAAAAATTCTTCCTGAATAGACATCATATGGAGAAAAATATGTTATTATGGTTGAAATTTATTAATTGATGAAATCATACTAATAAATTAACCATACATAAAAATCCTATTAGTCAATATGGTAATATAATTCTTCAACTATATGAAAAGTATCATTAAATAAAAAAAATTCCCAGTAAATTCATTTCTGATGAACTAATAGTCTTTTTGATCATCACATATTTAGGGTTTCTAGGCCCTTAACATTCCATTTATCATTTAATTAATTATTACAAATTACTAATATCATTGTATATAATTATTTACACTTTTAATCCATGTTTATAACTTCACATACCATCAATGTTCTCTTACATAGAATCCTAGTTATGGGTTTTTCCAATTGACCCACATACTTCCCTATCACTTTTATAAAGAAGGTGTTTTGTTAACCCTTTTTACGAAGTGGGTTCACAAAATAATGGTTTTCAAATTTAAATCCATTTATTATTGAGATAATATTAAAATTACAAGGATGAAATTTTTTAAAGGGTTGGGGATATAACACCCAAAATATTTTAAATGATTAAAATGATGTTCGACCTTAGAAAAGAAATACAACACTATAATTTGGAAAGATTTTAACTCCTCATGTCTTTATGATATATGTTTTTATAAATAATTTTATTCTCTCATATAGATGTTGGTACCTGAAACCCTAATATTTGTTTATGTTTGATAACATATTCAACACATAACACTGACGAAAAACAGTCCACGATATATATAACGTTATAACTTGGATTTTAAATTGGCGAGAATAAATAATATTAATTAATATATGATATATTTATATAAATATATATATATATTTACAACTCTGTATATATTTATCATAATCTTTTATTAAATAATCAATCTATTTTTAGTACTGATTTCATTATTCACAAATATGTTTTAATAAAAAAATCTTATTTATTTTCATGAAAAAAAATATAATAATTTTTGGGAAAATAATTAATTTTCTTATAAAATTAAATTCATTTTTGGAATCAGAATATCAAAATTTTATATTGGGTGATATTTTAGTATTTTTTAGAAAATAATTATTTTTCAATGAATAATGAAAAAGTTTTTTTATACAAATGTTATTTGATTTTCATAAATTATTTAATTTAAAAGAAACTTTATGTAATGAATTTTATTTAATGTAACATAATTATTAATTATTTATATGTAATATTCATAATTAAATTTGAATTATCAATAAATTTTATTTTAGTATAAGTTTGTTTTTGGTGTGTAAAAAGGTATTTTATCAAAAAACTATTTTAAAGTGCAAAATGTTTCACAATTTTAATTATTTAGAATAATAGCTTAACATGAATTTTATAAAATGAATATATATATTTTATATCAATGATTTTAAATTTATATTCAATCAATTATTATTATTAGACATATATTTAATATAAAATCATATTTTTCTTGAAAAAATACACTTCTTAAAAACCATGTTTTTCATCAAGTCTGCGGATTTTATTTTAAATTTCATTTATGAAATTTTTTTAAAATTTAATTTAAAATTTAAAATTCATTTTTGAAGTAATAATTTCATAATTTTTTTATGGTGAATTGTTTTTAAATTTTTTGATGAATAATTGTTCGATGATTAGGGGAAAGTAATGGATTTTAATTGAAAGATGTACTTTTTATTTTAATTATTTAATTGGACGAGTTATATTTTAAATTGGTTTTATAAACTAATATTAGGTAAATTTTACATATATTAATAAAATTAAGTAATTTTAATCAATTAAATATTTAAATTAGATATAAAAACATTATAATCATTTGAACATTTTCTATTTAGAAGCTTGTAATCTCGTTGTGCCTCTATGATTTATTTTAAATTATATTTTTCCACTTTTGGGAATTGAAATTGGAAAAAGATTCCAAATTTTCAATCATAATAATTTATAATTTTTTATAATTTCAACAAAAATTTTGACGAAAATCATTAGTGAAAACAGAATAAATTATTTAGTACAGTAAAGTTGATCATGGATTTACCAATGGGTTAAACAAAGAAGATAAGTATTATAAATGACCTTCCAACATTTGCAACACCCACCTTCTTGAAAAAACTAATACAAATATAATCTATTATCCCATCCTATATTCCTTATTTTTTTGTCAGAAATATAACCTAAGAAGTATTTGGTCATAAACCAATGGTGGATACCCGAATAAGAGGTATCATTATTCATAGGGATTTTTCTCTTTTTCCCCACCTCCTCCAATTATTATTATACTATGATGATAGTATAAAATATTTATCAATCATATTATGGGATGTTTTTATAATAAATACATGATATAAAAACATATCAACTTCCATCAAATGGGTTACAAAATCATCATCCATGTGTACATAGTACAACTGCCTTGTGAACTGCTGTCATTTTTTTTCCATTAAAAACTAAAATGGATGGGTATGATGATGGATATAAAGTAGATATATGATATTTATAACAAAATTAAACCAATTTAGACACTATATCATATATAATTTTTTAATTTCCATTCTATATAGGATACGGTAATGTCGCTCCCATCTCGCGAAGTGATGTAATTCATATTTCACTAACTCTTTACATGAAATGTAATAATGATAATGTTAATTAATATAAGAGATATACATGATATAATAATGTTATTAATTAAATATTTTTCATTATTCAAGAGTAATATATAATATTCTTTTTTACACTAAAAATATGATAACATTATTTGGGAACATGTGGACTACCACTTTCATGAAGCGAAGTGACTCTATTTTAATACCCACTCAACAGGGATGATATATATAATTATATTTAAAGAAATAATATGTCATATATGATATAATTATCATTCATCGATGTTAACAATTAATTACCTAATTTCCATAATAATTATTGAAAAATTTAAACGTTTCGCATTCGTACATATGACCTATCGTCTCCAGGATGGTTACGTAGTCCATTTTTCATAACAATAATTAATGAATGATCTTAAAATCACAATTGAGGTACAAATATGAAAATTATTTCATGATTATTATTTTTTAGATGATTTAAACAGATAATATGAATAGGGACCAAAATTTGATTACACACCCAAAATAGAAAACAACACAGTTAACACATTAGATAATGAAAATAATGAAATATTATTATTGAATGAGTGATAAGATGTTATAAAAGGATAAAATTTGATATTATAAATTTTTTTTTGTTTCTTTAATAATTTAATAACATTTTTAAAATAGGTATTTATTATATTAAATCATGATCAACTTATAGGAATCATGATATAAGGGTTTTCTCCTATCAATTTTATTTCTATGAGATATATATCATATTCACCACTTATTTTTGTTTTTTGGTATATAAGCCTTCCATAAATTAATTTTATAATTATAATATTTAAATTTATGGAATTTTTTATAACCATTTTATCATTTCAGGATCACGGGGTTTACAGTTTCAATGTTACTAAATTGGTAATGGGTTTTTGTCTCAAATTGCCTTCTTTGAGAAATATGTTATATTTTACAACTATCTTGTTTTATGTGGTGAATATACATAACCATTTACATGTTGTTTCCTGAATCTTCATATTTTAATTATATTATAAATTTTATTTTATTCTATTATTTCATGTGTATTATGACTCAAATTTATTAAAGTTAGACGAGTCTTATGATACAATCTTATCTCTTTTTAGGATTATTTATAAATGTGCTTCCAATGATGAGATATTATGATCTGTGTCTCAAGAAACTTATTAATTTTATTATTATTTGGAAATTGATGATATTTAAAATTAATTATACTATTATCCTGTATTTTGTTTTAAAAATAACTGAGAAAATTTTTTCAAGGAAATTTGACTTTATATCTCTCTTTGTACAAAAATAAGTATTACATCAAAAATATGTTTTCTAAAAATGATTTCAAAAATGATATATTAGTCTCCTATTATTTTTTAAAATACATTTTAAATTACTTTTTCAGTTTTTAAAAAATATAATAGTTATCATTATTTCCTTTACTAAATAATTCTCATTTTTCTTTTACCAAAACATTTAAAAGAATATTCTTATCATTCTCCAAAAAAGGCACTTTTCTAAGAATTTTATTTATAAACAACAAATATTTATTTAAATTCTGAGGTATAATTGAAATTATCATTCTTCATGACTTGAAATTATTTGAATCATCCATTTCCAATTTATAAGGATAATTTTAAAAAAATTATATATATATATATATATATATATATTATGGATAATTAATGTTTTTAAAAGTGGTTTTCAAAGAAGCTGATTTCCAAAATGTATATGTTTTAAACATTTTTTTTTCAAAATGGAATGTATAGTTTAATTGATAAATGTTTTGTATTTTTTTATGTATTTTTTTATGTTTACAAGGTTTTTTTCAAATAAAAGTGTCATCATAAAATATTGGGAATTTTTTGTTTTTCTAAATTAATTTAAAAAATGAAACGATTATTTTCCTCAAAATTTATTTAAATATATTTTAATGTTATTCCTATTAATCGATATTAAAAACCCTTATTAGTACTTAGGATCCAACGAGGATATTCTATATTGATAAAATTTTCATTACTTTTATGGATTCATTAACATTTCATTATAGAGATTATGATGGAACCCATTTCTTTTCCATGGGTTAATAATGTTTCAATGAGATATTCATGGAACCCCTTTCCTTTCCAGGAGTTAATCATGTTTTTAAAAGACATTATGATTGTTTTTATGCATTTCACTAAGAAATTAAAGCTATAGGTACATTATATTTTGTTCTTTAACATTATATATGATGGGTGAGCTTAGATAGTATCAGGTGAGACCATTTTATATTATAATATAGGTACACCCATGTATAAATGAAATGAATTAGGTAATGATTTTGGTCTTTAGATAATTATATTGGAAGTTGGTTGAATGGTTATTCCGATTTTAAGGGTTATGTAGGGATTTTGTATGTTTTCTATGATAATGATGTTACAACAGACTAAAACATTTTATTTGTGAATTATATGAGTTTATAATGTTTCATTTTATCAATATTGATATCATAAGTCTCATTATTTTTTAAATCATGGAACTATTTCCATTACTAAATCTGTATTCCATGTTTCATAGTTAATGATTCAGGTATTCATGGGTACATTTTCTTTTATGATTCACTCATGATAATTTTTGTGATATGATAACCTTATGTAAGTTTTATTCTCATTGATGAAATTTAATTATTTATTATATATTTTTACCCTTATAGATCATTTTTTTCTCACCATTATTATTCTTTCTTTTCCCTAGTTTATAAAATATGAGGTTGAATAGATTATTTATATAAGGTATTTCATATGAATGTATATAAAGGCATAATTTGAAATACTAACATCTAGGTCAAGTGGGAGAAATGATCATTTAATTACGTTGATATTGTTTATATAGTAGTTTTTTCAAATTCTATAAAACTGTAAACATAACAAGTCATTAAGACTGTAAATGATTTAGTTTTTTCTTTTTGATGTTGTAACATTTAGATGGAAAATATTTGTGTCACAACTATTGGTATATAAAATGTAAATGTAAAGTTTATTATTTCATCATGGGATTTAGGAGTTCTGGTTCAAGGCTGTTATAATAAACGCCACAAAAAATAAAAAAGTGGTTGTTATGATATATGAATCCCATAAATATAATAGAGACTATAAATCTCTTACCTTAAGTCATGAAATCCTTCAAACACATTCGAATCTCCAATACAATAAATATATGTTTAGTGTAAAAATATTAATGTAAAATACACAAATGTATACTTCAATATTTGATTAACTTATGACATTTTATTACCCATTTATAAATAATAAGATTTAGAAATTATGTTTTGGGTAAAAACCTCTTTTATTTTCTTATACATTCTTGTTTTTTTATTATCAATACACATGATTTTATCACGTTTACATAATTTATAAATTTTTCCCCATGATATAAACATCATATATAGTTAGAATATATTTATTTATAGTTATACAATATGTTTATAGATAGAAAATTAATTACCTTGTTTATGATGATGGTAAGACATACATACAGAAGAATGTTATTTCAATTTTATTGACTCACAAAATGAAAGAAAGGTAAATAATAGGTTAAATTTATAAATAAATTTGTATGTTATATATATAATAATAACATAAATCTGTCATTATTACTTTCCATTTATTGTGTATGTGAATAACAAATCACATTGCATGGAGAGGCGGTAGTCTCTCGTACACATGAGTGACGTCGTCGTATACCCATGAAATTGAAATTAATAGGTATATGTGATATTATAATTCCATAAGTGTAAGTATTATATAAATATCAAGATACATTTTCCAATCCATCAATATATATATTCATAAGAGGTGGTGATAAAAAAATTACATCGATTCATGAGGTAGTAGTCCATGATAGTCATGATTGATGATTTCATTTTCCATTTGATGGAGGAGGACTTGGATAGAGGTTATTACATTAAAATAATAACATATATATATATGGTATATACTAGAATTATAATATCATCATATTTTTAGATGATTTGATAGAGTTGGAAAATAAACAAAACAAAAACACATGTTTAGTCATTTTACCTATTCTTCATAGAATCTCTATTGGATTACTCCAAATGGTTTTTAATGAGGGATTTATAACAAAATTAAGCATATAGGTTAACGGGAAGGAATTAATTAATGAATTTTGGAATGGATTTTCCAAAAAAGTGATATCGAAATGTTTATATGAGAGTAGAGGGGCAGCCTTTTATAAGTAAGGGAGAGCACACATTAGGACTTTTTCAAATGAATAGAGTACCCATGTTTTTAACATAGAAAAAGGTTAAAAAATAATTAATTTTCAAACCATGGAGGTGATGAAGTCAAATCATGGCTAAAAATTGGATTTTAACATGTTTTAAGGTAATTTACCACTTGTTGTATAGTTTAAATCCCAGTAAACATGTTATCAATATAACCGCGATAATTTATTTTTATTATCTTCACTATTCATGTTAATAAAAAATTAATTTAAAGTCATTATATAATATTAATTATTATTATTCCAAATATGAAATCCATTTTTCAATTCTCTATTCACCAAATATGTAATATTTATTTTAAAATTCAATCTACAGATATGATGAAAAAAGGGGTTTTATAGACAAAAGATTTTCATATGTATAATTTTTTTTAATATCATAATAAAATATTAAATTAATTATTATAAAAAAAATTGGACCAATAGATATATAATTTAACTAATCTTAATTTTAATACATTTTTAAACAAGGTGTAACCTTTTAAATTCCTTAATAGGAAAAGCATTTTTTTACAAAATGAAATATTTTTTACTATTCATCGTGCATTTTTTCTTTTCATAAATATATCAACATTCACTCAAAAAAAATTTGGCTTCTAGATATAAAAATTAATACAAAATTAAAATAAATTTTCTAAAATTATTAAAAAATAATATTTTTATTTTTTTCACAAAATGAAATAATTGTTTTTGAACAAAGAGTATTTTTAAAACATATAATGACTTTATTGAAATCTAAATAATTGATTATAAATATATTTTATTTATATAATCAATCATATAAAATATATAAAAATTTTGTTACACCACAAATTTTAATAGCCAGGTTATAATGATCTATTTTAAATAATATTAAATCACGGTTCGTTAAAACATAGTGTTGCATGTAATGAACGAAATCAAAAAATAACATTATTCGAAACCAAAATTTCATCAAATATCATAGTGTTACATAATACACCCTTAAAATGAGTTTCTCCCACAAAAATTCATCACTCTGATAAAAAATGATAATACTTCTTCCCCATCACAACCTCAGGTTCCCATGTAGATTCGATAAGATGTTAGTTTCTGCAAAAAACATTTACCAGTTGAGTGATCTTTATTTGAAGCACTTTCACTATACAATCAATAATATCCACCAACTGTTTCTCATCGGAAAAGATCATTTTCCAAATGCATGACCTATGAGTTTTGTACATTTTAATGATCATGTATGTACTTACTCTAGGGAGAGACATGGGATACATTGGGGACTTGAGAGAGATTCTGTGGAAGTTCTAATCGATAAGCTACAATATCGATACGATTAACAATTTCAAAGGGAACCAAATTTAAAAGGTTCAACATTTCCTTATATAATAAGAAAAATTTCATCCTTTTGTTGTTATTATATAAATTTTTACTTCATCCTGGAAATTAATGATTAATTTATCATTCCTAAAGAATTAAAATCATCATACGATCCATAATTCATTCTATTAACTTATAAATATTTACCAAAATAAGTAGTTTCACAATATATAAAATAACCTCCAAATTTAAATATAATCCATTATATGAATTTCAAAGCGTAGGGTTCCACCAAGTTTCAAAAATTATAAATCCAGAAATTTTAGAAAGAAGTTCACTAAATTACCAAAATTATCCTATCATTAATCCCAAAAACAACATGAAGTGTCTTTTAATATCACATAGAAAAACTATGATTACATATATCATTTATTCTCTAAAGCATGGAAATATCATAAATTACCATGAATCCTTAATGAAAACATACATGATTTAAAAAATTAACCCTCACCTTATTTTTTAAATAACATAAAATATTATTGAATATATTCTATAAATAAAAAATTAAGTAAACTCCATAAATGATAACATCAAACACATTATCATCAAATAGATAAGAAGTTCCAACATAATCAATACTATCCATTTTAAATTATCTATAACAATCATCTCTTTATCCAAACATCATTATCGCAAGATCAAGGACATATTAAGTTTTAATTTCCATTAATCATGTGTCCTCCATTAAATATTATAATTCCCTTATATGACATTTCTAAGACATCAATATAGTTCAATATGTTATTTCAAATCATTAATCCCAAATTTCTATAAAAACTTCCTTATATATTTCATAATTATTTAATAACTATACATAAACACTTAAATCAGTCTACGACATTCTTAAACCATTAACTATGGTTCATCATATTATTCTTTATGACCTCTTTCATTTTATATGTATTTTGTAATCTATTAATCATCAACAACAATACATTTACTTGTCCCACCATGTGGATCCTATTCCTGATCATTCCCTCTAGGACATCAATTTGGATAATGCCCATAATTTCCATATTTCAAACATTATACAATTAAGCATGACATTGGGAAACTATTATTATCATCCATTTCATTTACTAAACTTTTCCTTTTTCCTTAAAAATAACATACTCTATGCCCTTATTATCCCCATGTAAATAATATTCTTGTTCCATTAAGACATTCCCTCGAGAAATTAGTCCCTCATTCATATCATATAGTAAAATAAGTCTTCTTTACTCCTTGTTCTCTACCACCTAGACTCCCAATGAAATAAATCTTTATCTTATTTGGTAATTCTGATAGTTAGTTATAATGAATGGTTTTAATCATATAGCATGATAAATAATTAGGAATAATTACTATATCCTTCACTCTAGTCACTATGAAATTTGGTTTCATATTAACACATTGTCAATCAAATTCAATGTTATCCACGATCCTTAATGTTCTATCTATTTAGTAAAACACATAACTATTGTGTGGGTAATAATAATCATCATGGGAATCCATAAAATCATGAAAAATCACTTATAGGATGTCTAAATCATGACACATTCTTTCTGATATATGTATCATTTAGATTATGTTAGGTGATTCATGGTCATTATTCAAATTCTGCATGATAGTTCTTAATAATAATGTCTATTTACTAAATCATATCCCATGGGAGTATCAAAAAATGTGTGCAGTACGTCTTAGTGTCATGAAAAAAGTAACGCTCGAGTCATATCTGATGTTTCTTTTTCCAAAATTATTACACATAGGTTTATCTATTCTAGATCCACATCCACTTATAGTATATAGTCCTGGATGTATTTCTCTGAGATAAACATAATCTATTTCTAGTCATAATATTAGGATTTTAACCTATATATAGGTTTTAAATTGTCTAATATTCATTACATAACAGAATAATCAATGTAATAATCATTTGGATCTAGTTCCCTTTGAAACATAGAAACAAAAAAATCTGGTTCATATGTGAACTACCACAATAGGAATTTTGACTATTTACAAAGGGTTATTTGCGACTAACTCTTATCGAAAAAACTATTTTGTGATGGGGTCCCATCGCAAATAGAATGTTGCAGAAAATGGAATTGTAACTAGTATTTTTTGCAATGGCCTCGTCGCAAATAGCTTTTTGTTATAAACTTGTTGCAACAGGCTGGTTGCAAAAAAGTTTTTGGGACGGTAAAGTAAGCTCTTGAAAATAAGATTTAAATAATATGTATATTATCTATTTATGATGGGACCCCATCGCAAAAGGTTCTATTGCAAATACTTAATAAAATAAATAATATATTATAATTATGATTAAGGAAAAAATATTAATATTTTTTAAAAAATAATATATTAAAAAAAATTAAAATTCTCAATAATATCAAATAATTAATAAAATTAAAAAAATTATAAAATTATGATTAATGAAAAAAATTCAAATTCTTAATATTCACAAATAAAATAAAATAAACTCATAACATATTTGTAATATTATTAATAAAATAAATTAGACAATAATAAATATAATACTAATCTTAAATAAACCAATATTAAAATATTAAGAATAATAAAAATAAATAAATTATCCAATATTCACCCCAATATAAACGACAAAAACCATAAATAGTTCATATTACAACAAATGTTTAATTCAAATGTTTTTAACAAAAAAAAATCACTGGGGGGGATAGTCATCTGGAGTAGCTGGGGGAGCTGGAGGAGATGGTGGAGGAAACTCCATCCCTAACTATAAGTCAGACGATGCATGTACTCCATTTTCTCGTGTTGCTGCTACTTCCATCAATGCGAGTCCTACTTGTATTGCTGATACATCTCTTCCTACTACTTATGAAAACTCTTTATAAGTTTAGTTTGAGCTCGCAACTGCTCCTGAAACTGTGATCCAGAAGATGATTCCTCACCACGATCTCCTCTCGAGCTGAACGCCGATATTGCAACTGTACCAAAATAATTCCCATGAGTCAAATGAGAGTTGATACCAACTACTCGGACATTATAAATGTCATTCTAGGTCACCTTAATCCATGCCGCCTCATCGAAATGGTGGGAACTAGTTGATCAGCCATCTCAGCCTGACACTCAGCTCGTGTCTGAGAGGTCGTAACCTCATATGACTACTTCTGTTTCAATTTGAAATTAAAATAATGAAAATATTATATGCAGTTCATTTTCAAACTGAAAAAAAAATAACACTGACCACAAATTGATGATGGAAGTCACCTCTAATCTCTCCAGTGGCTGGATCATGGTACATCCTATGATAAACATCATACTCTATAATATCAGGATGCTGGAATGCCAAAATAAATATAAATTAAACTGTTTATATTTAATGTTATATAAAATATTTAAAAAATATACTTACCAGATTCTCTCTATTCGTACTGAATGTACAACTACCAGCTCCATGTGTCACCTCCTGTATCCACTAGTTCTTCCAGCCTATTAACGATCTCCTCTGAAATCCACCACTCAACCAATGTGAACATAATCCATCCAAAACGTGATATGAAATATACTCTAGTCGGTGGACTCTACATGACTCATCTAATACTGTCAATCATACTTTATTAATAGTTTTCCATCACAACTTTTGCAAAAAATAATAGAAATGCTCACACATAGACACCTCACATGCCTCATGGATAGCGCCACACTTCCCATCATCGATGAGATACCATATACCATAAAATATTTTATAATATCATGTTATTAATGAAATTAATTTTTAAATAAATATAATTTATTTATGTACCAACCAATGATTGAACATTCCAATACACACATCAACAAGAATCTTTTCACATGTATTCCATGGATGAGAATAATAATTCGGCAAAATAGCACTCCCCTTTCCAACATCTAGATGCGCTAAACTGTAAAAAAAGAACAAATAATAAAAAAATAGTATATAAATAAATTAATGAAATCTATCTAAAATACACAGGTTGTTATACCTCTATGTTTGTGGATCAAAACCAAGGCGTGGACGTCGCTTAGGGATCGGGTGAGGAAAAATCAGTCACAGAAGGCCATTCCCCCTCCGCGTACCCCCTGAACCTCCAGTAAGCTGAGGGTCAGATGATCCCAAATCCTCCTCATCCAAAGGTAGCTCAGCCTCATCCAACTCACGAAATAGATCAGGGACCATGTGAAACAAAAATTTATTATTGTTAGTAGATAGTAAAAAATAAATATTACATATAGATATATATTAGTTACAGTTATAACCAACATTTAACTGTGTCAATGTTCAAATTCGACATCATCGTCATATCTGACGATGTCAATGTCTTCATATTCATCATCGGTGTCATCAATATCCATATGAGTTTCTGTTTCATCATTTGTTTCCATTTCAAAGTCATTTGTAACATCATTAACATCATCGTCACCATCGACCCATAATTGTGGGATGTCATCATTAACATTCATGTCTCTTGGTGAAAACAGTGGATTTTCGGTAGTCTCTGGAAATATTTCAATTCATTATACTTCATTGAAACCATATTCAGTTTGAGTAAAATGAATTTCCCTAGATTCCATTTTTATTATGCTCCACCAATCACTCATGTCATTTGAAGTAGCACTGTATTTTGTGTAATATATTTCATTGTTCTATTGAGATAATAAAAATGGTTTATTTACTACTAGAGACTTTTATATTTAACATCGATAATTCCTTGAATTGGATGAACACACAAGCCTCTCTCGGTATCCAACCACTGACATTTAAACATTGTTATTAAATTTTACCTAGATAAAACAGTTCAATAATTTCATCCAGCATGCCATAAAATTTAGCTTCAGTTTCTCTAGGATAAGATCCTCTCAATAAAACTTCACTATTCAAGATTTTTTTGATTCCTCACATGCACATGTATGAAATCAAAAACTATTCACCACATATGCATTATAAGATTCAACAATTTTGGATAGTGGGTATCTCAATATACATAACCACTTTTCAATATTATCAGCATGTTGAGACACCTAAAAATTTGTAGAACAATTATCAATATAGTAATAATAAACTGAATTGATATGTTAAACCATCAATAATTTATGTTAACAGTTTATGAAACTGTTGAGAAATTTTTTTGGTCGGCGTTCTTCAAGAGAAGCTGCTGTAATATTTGGATGTTTTTTAATGATATGATTATCAAATAACCTAAAAATAAAATAAGTTTACTTTCTATAAAATAAAAATATAAAATAAGTGATATAATCTTTCACAGTACAAATGATGTCATTTTTTCAAAGTTGAGAAGAACATATGTATGAGCTCTGTGATGTTCATCATCGAAAATACATCATTCGTGAACTCCACCAAATCCATGATCTGGGTGATTAAAAACTGATAATTTATTGTCCATTTCATCGAAATCATTCCCTTTGTTCCATATCATGTGGTTTTGTTTTGAGGTATATTCAAATTCAAAATAATGATTACAGAAAACAGAAATTTCCTCTTGCATGTAAGCTTCATAAATTGAGCCTTCAACTGATGCTTTGTTGTGTACTTTTTTATTCACTTTCTACATGAATCTCTCAAATGGGTACATCAATTGAAACGTTACCAGACCAACACATTTAGCTTCATGTGGAAAATCTTCTATCGGATTTTCCATTGAGCCAAAGAAGGTCGGCGAGAAGATTTTTTCCAGTTTACATATAATGACAACAACATCTTCTTCTAGTTTAAATAGTGCATCATGTTCTGTTGCCGCTACAAAGATGTATCGAATAAAATATTATATTTATGTTATCTAATATAAAATCATATAATTCAAAAAACCATTAAATCCAATCAACATATGTCTTTCCATTATAACATGACAATCATTACTTTTTAATAAGGTAATATAACCATTCTAAACACATCTTCCAAAAATGGAAGCATATCCATCTAAGAGTCTCAAATTTACAGTCCACTAACAAAATAATAAGTGACTCTCTTTGGACGGTTTATAAGTTTATTTTGGCTTCATTAACCTCGGAGATTTGACATTTTTAAATAGTTCATGTTCCGGTCATCTACAAATTTGGGAAAGATCTAATCACACCTTAACATTATCTTTGGTTTTACATGGTGTATCCAAAACTGTATGAAATAAATTATCAAAATAGTTCTTCTCAATATGAATGACATACAATATGTGGTGAACCACCAAATCAGACCAACATGGAAGATCCTAAAAGATGCTCTGTTTTATCCAATTATGTTCTTTCCTAAAGCCTTGAATTTTCTTTTGGTTTACTGTTGGACCAAATGTGATGGGAGGTAAGGAAAATACAACTGATTTTAACACTGTACCTGAGATCATTTTTGAATGTTCATTCCTTTCAAAAGTGCCTTTTCTAAAATGATATTTCTTCCATCGAAAAGGATGATTGGTTGGAAGAAATCTGTGATGACAGTCAAAATAGCGATGTTTTTTTCAATAGATGAGAATAAAGGCTTTGTTGTCTTCCATACAGTAAGGACATGATTTCATACCATGTGTACTCCATCCAGATAACATACCATATACTGGGAAGTCAATAATCATCCACATCAATGCATCTTTTAATATGAAATTTTGTTTCGTAGTGACATTAAATGTACTAACACCATTACTCCACAATGAATTTAACTCATCAATCAGTGGTTTCAAATAAAGGCCAATATTTTTTTTCCAACGACCAGGGATTAATAAGGTAAAAAAGATATAGGGCTCCTTCATCAACATTTATTATGGAAAATTAAAAGGAGTTATAAAGACAGTCAAACATAAATACTGACTAGCCTAAGAACCAAACAAATTGAATCTGTCAGTAGAAAGATCCAATCACATGTTTTGAGCTTCTAAAGAAAAAGCTGGATGTAATCAGTCAAGATATTTCCACAAATCACCATCATATATATGATTCATGATTTTATTGGTGGGAATCATGGTTTTTTGACATGACATCATGGACGTTGTGTTCTAAGAAATAAATAAATGATGCAACCAGGGTGTAATAGAGAAATATCTCAACCATTTTACAAGAATCGATCCAGACATCCCAGGTATAACATAATTAAACCTCGATATTCCCCATGTGGGACAACTATCCAACAGATCATATTTACCAGAATATAAGATTAAATCATTTTAACATGCATGAATTTTCTGATAACTAAGGCCTAGATTATGAACCAACCGCTTTCTCTCATAATAATTTTCAAGCAACACATTTCCTTCAGGGAAGACTGTTTTAACCAAAGAAAATATCTAATAAAAAAATTGGTTGGCTTTGCATTATATGATTTAATAGCCATAAATTTTGAAACCACTTCTTATTTTCTTATCTTGCAAACATGATGTAATGCGTCCTTAGTAGACCTCAACAATTCATAAACTTTGGATGGTGCCGACTCAGGAGTTAAATCAATATCATCCTGAGTTTTAATGTGTTGAACAGGTGGACCTACAACATCATGTACTAATTTTTGAAACTGTGAGGGATCCAAAACCAAGTTATTAGTATCTTCACTGGAACTACATTCACCGTGTTGATATCAAAAAACATAATCATGTTGAATACCAAACCCCAAGATATTTCCACCAACCTTTTCAAATGTGTCAAACGTTCTCAAAGAACATTTTTTACAAGGACACTTAATTGTTCCTTCTGAAACAAATTCTACTTTTTATGATTCAAATGATAGAAGGATTCAGCAACAAAAATATATATAGGATTTAATCAAGACCCATTTGGATTTCGGTGCAGATTTTTCCAAGTGAGATCATCTAATAATGACTGTGGTCGACATCCATCTTCCATATTTTTCTACAAAATATAAAATTATTACTATTTTTGAATAATTTGAAATTAGAAAAACACTATCCCAAAAAAAATATAAATAATTACAAAAACTTCTCAATAATTACCATATATTACGGGAGACACAATTTCCATTGGATTGACGATTACTCTTTTGATTGGTGACTCATTTAATTGCAATACTCTCACACTGAAATCACAATGAAGAATTTTTTTTGGAGAATTGAATATTTATTCTCGTGCATACCAAATGTATAAACGTACCTCCGAGTAGGTTCTTCATTGTGATTTCAGTTTGAAAAAATTGCAAGTAAATAAGCCTTTAGAAAAAAGAGCCCCCTTTTCATCAATGAATCTTCTTCTTGAAACTATCACAACCTAAATACATTAGAAAAAATGTGGTCATAAGAATGAATACTCAAACTCATGCATACGATATTGGATATGCATACGTAGTAGTATACTTTTCTTAATGTTTTGAGTCGGTGATACTTTAAAAGAGAAGTGTCATCGAGAAAAAGGAGGGTCATCAATCCACTGGAAATTTTTCCATGTTATTACAATTTATTATAGTTGATTTTATCCCTAATTATTCCAAATTATTCTTAATTATTGCTAATTATTCTTAATTATTCCTAATGTTTTATAATTATTCCTAATTATTCCTAATTATTGCTAATTATTACTAATTATTAATAAATATTACTAATTATTACTAATTATTTCTATTTTTACTAGTTATTACTAATTATTACTAGTTATTACTATTTATTACTAATTATTACTATTTATTACTATTTATTACTAATTATTACAATTTATTACTAATCATTAATAATTATTACTAATTATTACTAATTATTACTAATTATTACAAATTATACTAATTATTACTAATTATTACTTTTATTACTTTTTATTACTATTTATTATTATTTATTGTTATTTATTACTATTTATTGCTATTTATTACTAATTATTACTAATTACTCCTAATTGTTCCTAATTATTACTAATTATTACTAATTATTACAAATTATTACAAATTATTACTAGTTATTAGTGATAATTACTAATTTTTACTAACTATTACTAATTATTCCTAATTATTACTAATTATTGAAATTTAATCCTATTTATTGGTTATTATTGCTAATTACTACTAATTATTCCTAATTATTACTAAGTATTACCAATTATTACTAATTATTACTATTTATTACTATTTATTACTATTTATTACTATTTATTACTATTTATTACTATTTATCCCTGTTTATTCCTATTTATTCCTAATTATTCCTAATTATTCCTAATTATTACCAATTATTACTAATTATTACTAATTATTGCTAATTATTACTGATTATTACTAATTATTACTATTTATTACTAATTTTTAGTATTTAATACTATTTATGAGTATTTATTCAATCATTTAATATTTATTACAAATTATTACTAATTATTACTAATTATTGTTATTTATTAATTTTAAAGTACTTATTACTATTTTAATTAATTATTACTAATTATTACTATTTATTACTATTTATTACTAATTATTACTATTTATTATTATTTATTACTATTTATTACTATTTATTACTAATTATTAGTATTTATTACTATTTATTACTATTTGTATCTAATTATTAGTATTTATTACTATATATTAATGTTTATTACTATTTATTACTATTTAATATTATTTATTATTATTTATTACTATTTATTGCTAATTATTACTGATTATTACTGATTATTACTCATTATTACTTATTATTACTAATTATTACTAATTATTACTAAATATTACTAATTATTACTAATTATTAGTATTTATTACTAATTATTACAATTTAGTACAATTTATTACTATTTATTACTATTTATTAATATTTATTAATATTTATTAATATTTATTAGTATTTATTACTAATTATTACTAATTATTACAATTTATTACAATTTATTACTATTTATTACTATTTATTAATATTTATTACTATTTATTACAAATTATTACTATTTATTACAATTTATTACTATTTATTACTATTAATTTCTATTTATTACTATTTATTAGTATTTATTAATATTTATTTCTATTTATTAGTATCTATGACTATTTGTTAGTATTTATTACTAATTATTAGTATTTATTACTATTTATTACTATTTATAATTATTTATTATTATTTATTACCATTTATTAGTATTTGTTACTATTTATTATTATTTATTACTATTTATTACTATTTAATACTATTTATTAGTATTTATTAATGATTATTGGTATTTATTGCTAATTATTTCTAATTAATACTATTTGTTACTAATTGTAAATATTTAATACTATTTTTTCTAATTATTGATATTTATTTCTAATTAATAATTTTTAGTGTTAGTTACTATTAATTACTCCAAAATATAGCTACTAATTACTAATTACTGCTAATTATTTATATACATTACTAATTATCATTAATAATTTTTAATTATTACTAATTACTAAGAATTAATACTAATAATTTAATTTTATTAATAAAAATAAATAATGATGACAAAACAATTTTAATCTAACTTAATTATAACTAAATGTCAATAATTAAAATTAATATAAAGAAATGAAATAAATACTAAACTAAATAAAACATAAATACCTTTAAACTTGATTTCTTATAATTATAGTTGGATTCACAACTTCTTCGTAAAAAAACTAACTCTCAAAAATTTTCACCCTAAAAATTTGAGTTTATAGAAGCAGAGGAAAAAGGAATTCAGGAGGAGAGAATAAAAAAGGGATGGGGGCTACATATATGTTAGATTAGTTGCGATGAGACTATTTGCGATGAGATTTCCTTCAAAAATACCTTAAGTCGCATTAATTATGGTCGGCGAATAAAAGGTTATTTGAGATGTGGCTCGTCGCAAAAAGTTACCTGCTGAAACACTATTTGTGACGAGACAACATCTCGTCGCAAATAGGTTTTTACCGCCTCTGGTTATTTGCGACGGGTCCCATCGCAAATACCCTCAAGGGGTCAAACTAGTTGGGATGAGGGATCCCCCGTCGCAACTAGTTCTTATTATTTCTTGATATTTACGACGGGCAGTGCCTACCCGTTGAAAATACCCTTTCGTGTGGTTTGGCGTGAAAATCTTGCCAATCTGCGCGTATGTTTTTGCAACGGGCTGCCTATTCCCATAGAAAATAATTGGTAATTTGTGATGGAAAAATCAACTCATCGTAAATAACCTCTTCAATGGACTATTTGGGACGAGATTTATTGTCATCGCCAAAAAATGGTATTTCCCGTAGTGTACATCTTCTCCTAATAATTTCATCATACCTATCACCCTTTATATAATTATCATATATAAAACCTATCTTCATAAGCTGAGGAAGAAAAAAAGGGTGAGCTCTGAAGCACAGTAAGGGAATTAAAAAAGATATCAATATTCATATAATAATATCATGAGCTTAATTATTTTAGATGATTAACTTAACATTTAAAAACCATATATTTTATATCATCAATCTTTAACATGAGTTATAGAATAAAACATACTAGTTCATATGACCTAAATAAAAATGGAATAAAAGTACATAAGACATGAGAGCATTATTTTGGAATTAGACATTTATTTTTTTCATACCGAAAAACATATAAAATTGTTAACCTTTATAAATATAAACAAGTTCACTCATTACGTTAAGGATATGAAATCAAGCCCAGACATGCTATTATGGACAAGAAATCAATTCTACATATGGTATTATAGACCTAAAATAAGGTCCACCCATAACCTTATCGACATGAAAGATGGTCAAAACACGTTATTACAGACCTGAACGTTGGCCCACAGATTACCCTATGAGAATGAATGTGGGTCCACACATATCAATATGAACATGAATCCCGGTTTAATAATTACATAAATAACTCATGAGTTATACATCCTTACCCAGTGCACTATAGGGATACATTGGTCCCAACAATCACATAGTCCATAATTTTTCATTCCACAAAGTAATAAATCATTAATTATATAATAACAAATGGAAATATATGGGTTTCGTAAATATTTCATCATAGAATAACCCATGGAAAAGAAATGGGTCTCATAAACATTTGACCATTTCATAATAGAAAACCCATGGAAAAGGATCTTGTTTCTTAAGAATCTTATAATCATAAATATAACCCATCCAAATAAATAACGATTAGGTTATCATTGGATCATATCTCTTGTATTCCTTATGTGACATTAAATGCTTCCATCGTAGAATGATTATGATATTGAAATATTTTATGGAACATTTCTTGAGAATAATAACCTTTTCACTATGAAAATATCTTTTAAAAAAAGTTCACAAAACATTGTGAAAATCCTTTAACTTGATAATAACCTTTTAAAATTATAAATTATTTTTTAAAACACTAGGTGGTCATGATTTTGATAATTAATTTCATGTCATAAAAATTAAATCAAATATTCCTTTCACACATACAACAAGAAGTCAAATGTTCCTCATCTGGAACATGAAAAGAATATTTATTTTAAACAGATTTTGTTAAAATTAAAATATGGGAAAAAATTAATTTATTAAATATTTCTATAATAGTAGAAATATTATTCCAAACATTTTTAGAAATTATGTACATTTAAGAAAAAAGTTTTTTTGACTGAAGATAGAATTAAATATTATTTTTCCATAAAACAATAATTCAAGATATTGAGTACATAAGGGGGGGGGGTGAAGGGAAATCATATATTTTCACGAAATAGTGAGGTAATAAGAAAATCATGTTTTTATTAATAGTTATATCATAATATATCATGAATGTAAGAATATTGATTAACAACCCCAATAAACAATGTGATTGTAACAAATAACCCTTCCCACTTTGGAAACATTTTAATTATAAGAACCATTAAATAATAACATAAATCAAAACATTAAATAACATGATAATAAATAAATTTATGATATTAAATTTCATTGGGTATGTATACACACCTCATTAAATAATATAGGTGAATAATAATACATATGTCCCAAATAATACAATTAGAGTTGAAATTCCCTTACCCTATTGAAAATATTATAAATCATAACCCCATTAATGAATAATAGAAAATTATACAATAAATATAATTAAGAAAATATTTTCTTGATATAACATGTCAATAGGGGTTGTATATACACCATAAAAGTTAAACGAGTGGTGAATATGACATTTGTCACCCAATAAATAAATGATATACTAGAAATACCTTACCTTAAGTCTCAAATTGCGTCTTACACATTCGAATATACAGCACAAAAAATAAAATATTATTATAAATATATTAAATGATCGTACTCATATTTATTATTCCACATATAATTTACTCATGGAATTTACTACAATTTTATTAACAATATATTTTTAAATACATGTTTCAGGTAATAACTACATTGTTTCTCATGTATGTTTTGGTTAGGTATTTTTGGCCATATTGCTTTGATCTTGGTTGAAAAAAATAATGAATGATATAAATATCATATATATTAAATAAATATTTATCTACAGTTATCAAATGAAGTTAGATATAGTAAATAAATCACATTATTCATGGAGACAACAGGTCATACGTACGTAAGAATGGTGTTTCCATTTTCTCAATAGATAAATTAAATAAAGTTAAATAATAATATAAATATATAGATTCACATATATTTCATATGTAACCCATATTTTCATAAACCTATCCTTATTACCTTACATGTAATGCATATTTGTATAATGAATCACATCACTTAATGAGACAATAGTCTTCCATACAAATGAGTGATGTTATCATACCCCCAAAAATAGAATATAAGATGGTATAAGTGATATTATAATTAAAAATAACAATTATGTAGAAAATATCATATAAATATTTTAAATCAATCATTATAAATAGTTTTTATATTTGGTGTTGGAAAATAAATTATATCTTATCGTGCGGCGATAGTCTGTCATACAGACGATTGAAATTTTCATTTTCGATTTTATATAAGAGGTGTTGGATATGTATTGCGAAATTAAAATAAAAAATATAATTATATATTAGAAACTAGTTTTATTATATCATCATATTGGGAAAAATTTATCAGGATGTGGTAGAAGAAATAAAACAAAATCACATGTTTTAGAATTTTCCTTCTCCCATGAAGAACTGATATATGCTAAAACCTAAATCATTCATAGGAGGGTTTCATAAAACAAATATGTAATATAGTATTTGTGTAGGGAATTAATTAATTAATTTTTTGGTGTTTTAAAATGATGGTTATTTAAATTTTCTAAGAGGACAGGAGAGGGGTGGCCTCTTATAAGTGGAGGAGTGGACACACATGTAAATTATGAAAAGAATAAAGTGTACCCAAATTTTTCAAATGATAAAAGGATCAAAATTTATTTATTTTATAAAGTAGATGTGATATCATTTATATATTTATTTTGAAATATATTTGGATAAGTTTATAACTCATTGACCAATTATATATTTAGTTTAACCCCCAAGAAAACTAGTTTTAACCTTAACCATTTTAATTAATTTTTATTATTTTTAATATTATTTTTGTTGAGAAATTTATTTGAACAAATTATATAATATTAATTATAATTATTCAAAATATTTAATCCAATATTGAAAATTTTATTCATATAAGTGGAGAATTGTATTTTAAAATTAAACATGTATACATGATTAAAAAGTTGTTTCCAAAGAGAAGGTTTTCATAAGTTAAAAAAAAGTAAAATTCAATATGAAATATACTTAGATAACAAAAATTGAATTAATAAATATATAATTTTAGTAAATAAATTTATAAAACATTTTAAAAAAATATGGAACTTTGTGAATGATTAAAAATATCATTTTTTAATAAAAGTTAGTATTTTTTAATATTTAGAAAAAACTTAAACTTTTCAAAAAAATATCAAAAGAGAACTCCAAGATTATTAAGAAATATATATTTAAAAAATAAATTTTATTTTTAACAAAAAAAATTCTAAAATTTCGAAAAATTACTTTTATTATCTGTTCCTAAAATGTAAAGAATTTTTTTTTGGGAAAATAGTATTTTTGAAACATATATAGTATTTTCTAATAATTTAATAACTTTTTATAAATAAATTTTATTTATATAAAAACATTATAAAAATTAATGAAAACATGGTTATACCACCATGTTTATTGGTTATTTGAAAATTATATTGTTTAAAATATAGTAAATCCTGGTTTGTTAAAACTCATTGGTTCATGTAATGCAAGTTATAAATGAAATTAAATTTATTTTAAAAAAATATTTCATAAAATATCAGTGCATTAAATACCAGGTGGATTACACTAGATGATATATGGTGTCATTTATAGAACCTACACCATTATTAGTCTAAAAAGTTAGAGAATTTCTTTCCTACAGGAAGGCCATTCTTTTATAAATCCACAAGTGAGCCAATGGTTCCCAGAGGCAAGTCGGTAGCCTTTTATAGCCATAGATTAGACTTGTTTAGGTTTATCCCTCCTCGAAACACATAGAACCCCTTCCTTAAACATCCTAAAATAAGAAAAAAGATATAAATTTTTTAAAAAAAATATCATATTGGATGGTATTCATTGTGTTAAAATCATCCCCACCATAAGACTTATTATCCCTAGAAATTCATGAAGAATGAGGGATATTTAGAAAAAGGGGAGTCCAATGCTCCCTCAGAGATGATATTAAATCCTAGGTTCATGAGAATTTAATCCATTACTCTATAAAACGTTAAAAAGATGTATATATTTTTTCATGAATTAATTTCTCTAGGAGTCATCGATCTTCAACGGTTGATCCACGACAAAAACATATGGATCTAACTCAATCTTCTCCTAACTCAAGACATGGGATAGATTGGGATGGTACTTATTGATATGATATATGTGGAAAATATATTTAATAACTATCAATATAGAATGTAATTAGAAATGATAAGAAATATAACCAAGATAATCTATGATCTAAAATGGTCCAATATACCTCATATCCCTATTTCCTTATTTCCCATGAAAACAATGTCCGATTTAGGAGAAATTTTCAAGACGACCGGTTTAACTACAAAAATATGTCATGGTTATCATAAAAAATCCTTGTATTAGTTCTACTGACAAAAATATATAACCAATAATTGATGTATATATTTATTTCTCACCAATTTCTTTTAAAAGTTACTCAATCCCCTAAGAGAGGTGTTTCCCACCTCCAACAAAAATGTGGTGACATGCCTGAGTGACCATACAAAAACTGAAAGTGAGAAATATGTATTGAAGACTGATAACTGTTATTATTATAAAACATACACTACTTCCAATTTTATATCCCATTCTCCATAAAAATGAAAGGCATTTTTATTGATCATATCCTCTAGGTTTAAAATAATGCGCTTCTTATAAAACTTGTCATGTGGATTAATTTTTTTTCATAGTTAGACTCGAGTCATTGTGTCCTCTTGGAGACATTTCAATATTTGGGTGGTAAAAATTGTATCTTTGATAAAGATATTGGTATTGAAGACCCCATATATCCTCATATATCCTATACATATATCATGGCCATATTTTCAACTTTGGGGGTGTCCCTAATTATAATGAAATGTATCGATTTCATCAAATGAAGAATCACTAACCAGATCGAATTATTCCCCAATAGTGTCTATAATAATACAATAATGAAGTCTATGGACACCTATTACTATGTATGTAATGAATCCTAATGATTTTAAATCATACTAGAAGGCTTCAAGTTCTTTACCTTAATTTTATGGAATGTGTAATAATGGTACAAATAATTAGTAATGGAATGATTCATACCAAGACACTAGATACATCATCTAGTGCCTTGGTAAAAAATCATAAGGAAAGGATGAATGGAACAAAATTAAATATGTAAATATTGAAATATATATTTCTTGACAGATAGAGGTATGAAAATAATATTCTCAAAGTGAAGAATTCTATAAGAGGTGAGAGACCAACAAGGGATGGTCTCCCTACCATACGAGGATTCTCTAACTCCAATGAACTCATATTCTTAATACAATTTCAACATAATAGACTCAACAAGAGATGATGAAAAATTAAACCTAGTTCGATCCATACATAAATCATCCTCACACATAACCAAATACAACTGGAAAAAAATACCTGCAAGGTTCCACCCATCTTTCAATTATTGGATAACTTGGGAAGGTAACTTCTTACTAAGAGTATTTTTTATGACATTCCCATTTCCTATGGTAAAAGATATGTTGAAATAAAATATCTGGGGGTATTACACCAATCACCACTATTTGAGGTTTATGTATTTCTAAGAAAATATTTAACTTAGGCTCTTTTTCTCATGAATGATGGTGCATATATCCCAAGAAATAGGTTCACCAATTTTTAATAACATGAATAATACATTAATGTTCTAATTAATGAGTGGGATAATTATTCTTAAAAATTCAATGATTTTAATAGCCATATGTCAAAAAATTGTTATCCTATATGAGAAAATACCCTAAACCATCACCATAAGAATCACAATATAATATATAACCCTTTCTAGGTTCCACCAAGATCAGGATAGTAGTAGATGTCAAATGCCATTCCATCTTATCAAAAGAGGCCCAACCTTTATCATCCGAAGAAAATTTCACCCAAATGTGTGTAAGAGAATTCAATGTCGATTCCTTCTTTAATAAATCAATAAAATCCACTGATAGTATCCAACATGACCTAGTAATATCCATATCTAAAAAAAATTAGTTGTTCATCTAATGATAATATATAATTCTCCTTTTCATTATCAAATTTGATGATACATTCCAAAATCACATTCAAAATGAAATATACCACTTTAATTTACAAATATTCCACTGATAGCTTTCAATAAATGTGCTGACTCCTCCATGTTTTTAAAACCACATTCAGATAGTGATCTTTATCATTCTCATATCTCTATTAAACCATAATATCATACATTAATACCACAACAACTATATTGAGATACTATTGGAATACATATTTCATTAAATTTAAAAATAATGTAAAAACTCTAGATATTCCAAAAGGAAACAAAATATATTCGTTATGGATATAAATTATCTTGAATGTGGTATTTTGGATATATTACTCATTTAACCTTAGCCGATAATAACCCATCTAATGATTGATCTTTAAAACCAACTATTCTCCCTTAAGTTGATAAAAAAAGTAACCGATATGGGAAAAAATAATTTTTCTTCCCTTTTACCCAATGCACATTTCAATTGTATAAATAGATATATAAAGAACCATTCTCCTTATTGAAAATGATCATGTGTGATAGCTATAGAGAAACACTAGGATGAACAAATCCATTCACTAATAGTTCATCAAGATGACCCTTTTTCTCTTCCATCTCTTCATGTTCTATAAGATAAGACGGTATTGAAATTGGATGTGTACCTGGTACTAGGTCAATCTAGATCTCTTCTACCCTCTCTAGAATACTTCCTAAGAATATGTATGGTAAAACATAAAGAAATTCCCAAAAAACCAAGGGATGATAAATATAATAGGAAACATCATTGGCCCAAATTTCAATGCAAGACAATATACTATTAAGGTTTGGGAGAAATGGTCTAACATGACTAGAACTCGGATCCCCCTATCCCTAAAACATCCAAGACCCCCATTATTAATCGATAATGACTAGCACTAATGATAAAAGTAAATCATGGATTAGTGAGGAACAATCCAATCCATCTCGATTGTGATGTGAAATTGATCTTGATAAAGAATTTACAATTACTAGACTAACTCTACACCATTTATGAAAATTCAACACAAAGGATAGTGAAACCCTAAATATTTACTCTTATCTAGAGGTACTTATAACTCCAATACAAAACACACCATTATTTTTTTCATGTTTCAAAACATCCAAAAAATGGGTGGATATAAATGAGTGCATGATAACTATATCAAATAGATTAGTTTCTATAGTAGATGCAATGAAAATGGTACCTCTCACATTAGCCAATCCCGAATCAACTGACACGGTAAAATAATCCATTATGAGATGATGATTCACTCCTATGTCCTATGGGCTAAGTCCAACATAATTTAATTATTTTATTAATGTCACAATGGTCTCTGGAGTATAATATATCTGAAAATATTTGTTCATAAGAATATCCTATAAGAATCATTCTAGATGGCCTTGATGGCCATAATCACTGTAGTTCATTGGGGTGAAAAGAATGATCATTGAGTGTTCCCATCCTTGAAAAACTTGTATCAAGTAAATCGTACACTATTAGATTCCATTGATGGAGTAGAAAATTTTCAAAACTAGGAACCACCACTGCTACATCTATTATTGTAATTACACTTTCTCCTTTTCCCTTGTTAACTACAGGAAATAACAACAGGTTGAAAGGAATATTCAATAAATCAATTGTTTCCCCCATATCATACTCTTCTATCATTTCCATATCAACTGTATGGGAATATGTGTTGTGATTATGAATATATTCATGCGATCAAATGTTAGGATGAAATCCTTATAGGAAATTTTTATCCTCCAACATGTCATTCATCACCAAATTTGGAGAAAAAAACCGACTCGACAAAATAGTGATTATACACTATCATCAGGAACACTCCATGCTATTGAGAGAGAAAATACATATAATTTTCCATCATTAATGATTCAAGGATGAACTACTAGAATATGAGTATCTTGATTAATTTATACACTATTCTCATATACTGGTTCAAATGAACAATATAATACCACCACCTTTTATATGGACCCTCATGTTTTAAAATGGTTCAGGTGACCTTAAAGGAATATGTTGTCTCTATGAAACCAAAAACATAATTGATAATTTATATCTTGTAATCTACATATTGATGTCCATTTGAAACCTTAAAAGATGGGGGATTATCACATATGAACCCACATTATTGATCCCTATCCCCTCCATCTCTTGGTTATACGTCACAATTTTTTTTAAATAATTCATACCTTTCGGTCCATGGATCTAACCACATTTAGGAAAACTTCTAAGAGATTCTGATCATGGTGAGGATTGCAATGAGTATAATTGTATGCTTTCGCCTCCTATGGAACCATTGAAAGACATGTAAAAGGGATTATTATATGTACAAAAAATGGAAGGAAATGATTAGATAACAAAAAAATATCAATTTATACTCAAGAGAACACAATTGGAAACTAAGTTATACATCAAAAAACAACATAGTAGACAAAGAAACCAACATCCCAAGGTGACATGATTCTCTTCATGATAATATCTAGCCGATCACTCACTGAAAACTATCTCCAGGTTTCAATAATCATTTCTATATTTTGTAAACATCCCATGACTAACAATAAATATGATTCAATGCCAAATTGTCATGAAATGACTCAATCAATGCATCCAACTGGGCTCTGAACTGATCCCCTGAAAAAACCCAAAGGGTGTTTCTAATCCAAATGGTTTGGAAACTATCACCTGAGAAACTAAAAATAACCAGAAGGAATATTTTTTTCTAATATGTAAAAAGATAAATGGAATAGAAAATAATCATATAACCAAAAATAAAAATTCTATAAACAGAGAATTTTGTAGTGTAGTGATACGACCAAATGTGTCTTGATATACACCTAGAATACATGTATAGAAACTTTCAAAAAGGATGACTAGAACTTCTAATAGATAAACTATTTGATATGTGGCTGAAGTCCCATTATCACAACACTATATACTAATTCCAATATAAAAAAACCATTCCACACCATTGTGGTACTTTCGCCTTTCCCACATTAATTAAAACAATTTCTACACACCCCAAAGTGTGGGTGAAGCATGGGAGTTAAAGAGGCTTTGTATAATCCCACCGAGGTGTTTTATAGCGTGTCTCATTTAAAAAATCCCAATATAATCATTTTAAAATAAAACATTAAATGATAAATATTATTCACATTTAAATCTAAATAATGGTAAAATAGTTCCACTTTTAAATAGTTCTTAAAGCAATTTAGATACTACAGTTTAAAAGAAGGTAACAAATAAGCCATTTTCATTTATGAAAAAACATGCATCACAATATATCAAATTCATGAAATACATGTCCAACACAATAGTGATCACCCGGAGGCTAACATAGGTTTGGGTAGGTAGGTTATTCATAACCCAATAAAAATCAAGACTCATGTGACCTATACCGGTTCCCTAAAACAACAAGTCCCATTGAATAGGGAAACTATACAAGAGAGAACCCTATATGATATCAAGGTCAAGCTCCTAGATCCAATGGCTCTAAAATATAGGAACATATGAACACAATAGAAAGTGAACTCCCTACATTTTCAAGAGACAATCCCCAATAATAATCCCCCACCTATGTACCAAAGTCTCCCATGTGTTTTATTTATCAATTCATTTCAAAAGGATTGTCAAATTTCTCAATACAATTCCAAATAACACTTTTACAAAAATCATTCCATAAAATCCCATTTTAGAAACTTTTTGCAAATTCATTGAATAACATATTTCATTTAACTATAAATGGGACAGAGATATTTTTTCCAAAAAAACTATTTATGAATTCATATCAATAAAATCAGTGATAATTAAGATTATGATTTTGAAATCAATTTAGAAACCTCATAGCATCAAATGTTAATAAAAAAATATGAAATATACATAATCACCTTATGAAAACATGGTTCACACTACCCCATAATGTAATATTCATAATGAAGGTAAATAGAACACATCAACTATCAAGAGGTGGTCCTAAAAACATTCACAAATAAGAATCATTATATATAATGAAGAACAATGAGAAGAGAACAAAGATCAATACATACCTAAAGAATCATAAGTGCCACACCCAAAAAACTTGATATCTAACATATGAGAGATGAGAAAAAAACATATCTAAAGTTAATGAATACACAGATCACCACAAAATTAGCAGGTCTGACCAGCATTGCACAAAACCACAACCAATTCAATGAATAATGGAAGAAACAAGCAAGGATGGATGAGATTGAACCAAAATTTCCAAAAAAATGAGCATCCAAATCTACTAGAGGAAAAACCACAAATAGAAGATAATGGAGATAGATGAATATCACCCTAGAGAGCATATAAATTCATATTAAATGAATAAGGTCCAATGGTAATTATTAGAGAGGTTATACAATGGTTTATAATTACTAATTTACTAAACAAAAAATGATTAAATCAGTCTACCATGAGGAAAATAGTTTCCTAATTGGTACCCCTTGCTATATAATGGTATTAATCTGTTATATTGCACCACTAGATGTCCCAATAGTTGGAAGGTGGCATTTTTCAGCCACTAATTAGACAAATTTTAGTTTCCCCCTCTTCTAAACACTTCATTCCCTATTCTCAAACCTCCCAATAAGATTAAAATATATGAAGAAGGACGTATCAAATGGATAATAATTCAAATTGAGGAACTTTTCAGGTTTAGAGTTTTAGAGAATTATGAAATAACTATTACATCTCAAAAGATTACAAAGTAGTCAATTCTACTCAATTTCAGTTTTTTTTCACAAAATAAGAACTCTTAAAAAAAGATTAATGTCTAGTTACATGTTAAAAACAACATGACTTTACCATGATCCCATTCTTGACCCAATTCCACATTATGTCCTATGAATAATAGTTCAAAAAATGGGATGTGCATAAAAAGCTCAGTAAGGGATACATAGAGAAGGAAAAATGTTATTTTATAAAAACAATAAGTAAACCATGAATACTTTATCATAAGTAATAATTTTCACCTTTATGAAGTAGTAAATACTCTTCACAGAATAAAAGATCATTACTTACCCTTTTGTAACCAAAATATTAAAATAAAACCCATATAAAGAACACATAACATATAAAGGTAACTTGGGACATAAACATACTTAAATGGAATAATCAAATGGTCGACTTCCACACATATAACTAAATGGAATATCCATATGGCCGACTTCCATACCCAATGAAGTGGAGGTTATAATGTAACCACCGGTCCTATTTTTCACTGCACCACCCGTTATTTGTTTTATCACGTAACCACCTATCAAATTTCCAAACACCATTATAAAACCATAATACATAAAACCAATAAAAAGGAATGACAACACTTCTACATTTCAATCCCAAAATATCTTTTAAATATATTGACAAAAAATAACCCTTTATCAAAACCATTTTCAATACCAAAATATGTAAAATAGTATGTGGTATTTATTTTCTTTTAAAGACATTAAAGCTTGTTGAGGAAGACAAAGATCAAATAATACTCGCGGTAGATGAAAAGGTCGTTGTCACCTCTTACGTTAAAAGGAAAATTCTTTTTGTATTTTTGTAAAATGAATCGATGGAAAATATTTCTTTTTAATTAATGTAAATCTCAAAGGTGTTTATACATCGTATAAAAGAATGTTGTGTATAATTGAAAATATTCCTCAATGAAAGGAAATTGAGATGAAGTCTCTTACCTCATGTCATACTTGGATTGGTCATTATTTAATCTCCGGAATAATAAACTAAAGTTAATTTATACTTTCTTAAGAACATTTTGCATGTTTATTTTTCATTTTATATCACTTATTACCATTTTATAAACATTATGTATTCATTTATGTTAATAATGTTAATTTTCTCGATATTTGGTACTTGAGTCAAAAATAGACTTCTTATAATTACATGTTGTTCATGTGGTAAAAAGTTCATTATATTCAAAATTATATTGATGATTTTTATATCATATATATCATATGTATTAAGTATATATTTTTATTTATAATAGTATATAACATTTGTAGGTAAGAAATGAAATGCACCATTCATGAAGGCAGTAAGCTGTACGTATGCATGAATGCTACTTTTATTTCTATTTCGCAATTTAATAGAATTAAAACATAATGATACATAGATATATATTAATTCCAGTATAATATCATATATAATATCAATAAATTTATCCTTTATATGTCCCACATATGGCATGAACGAGTTATATCACTTTGAGGGGGCGGTAGTCCTCACTTCCTCAAATGAAATTATCACGTTTACCCATAATGGAAACCATAAAGGTATTATATAAATGGAAAATACATAAGAATAAAGAAAAGAAAAACATAATATATATCATATATAAATATAGTACCATCATAATGTCCACAATGAGAGGAGGTAGGAGATAATTTAACAATCATCGTTTCGTGAGGTGTTAGTTTTCCATCAACAGAAATAGTATGTTCTTCACCCATTAGATGGAGGTGTGTGTAAGTGTAGTTCTAATCCTTCTCATAACAAAATCCTAGTATATTTAGGATACTGGTGTTGTTATAAAATTTGGTAACAAAAAACGTTTAGGGGTTGGAGAAGTAAAATAAATGAAAATAAGATAAAAGAAACAGTTACCTTTATTTTGGGTAACTCCCTTTGGTTTGAACCAAAATTGTTTGTTGAACTGCCTTATGCCTAAGGTAAGGCTTCTAAGTGGAAGATAGGGATGTATGGAGCTTAATGGGATAGTGTTTTGATGATCCAAAAGGCTTTATAGGTGTGATGAATTAGTTAGAAATGGTCTTCTTTTATAGGAGGGGGGCTCTTTTTGAAAGTGTGAAATATTATTTTATTATATAATGATATTCGGTTTCTAAAGGTCAAAAAATCATTTAAGTCAAAGATAAGATAACTAATATCCTAAATAAAATCATCCATTAATAATTGTACCAATTTTTTATGTTATTTTAATATTTATAAGCTTATTTATTTAATAGATTTATTAATGAGGTAAACAATGCATCGTTATTGTGTCATAAATAATTTAATTTATTTGATGTCTAAAAATTATAAAAAAATCCCATGATTTTTGAAATATTTTTATATTTCCAAATAATATTTATAGATGAATGGATAACCTATATAACACCATGTAAAAATTAATTTTCAAAGAGATATTTATTTGTGTAATTTTTTCCTTTACATTAAGTTAATTAATCTACATTGTCATTATCATTCATAAGCGGCTCCATGGGATACCAAAATCTACCCAAGGATTCCCATGGTCTTCAATTACTCATCCAATATGATTATTACATGTGTTAAAGTAATTTTTAATTATTATAATATTCTATTTTCCTTGAATTACCTTATTTACCTTTAACCGCGGTAAATAAAAGTCAAAAGTTACTATTCACCAAATATTATTTTCATCTTATTAAACAAAATTTTACTTACTAATAAAAACCTTGTATGTAGGATTTTTGAAAATCAATTCATAGATGTGTAAAAATTTCATTTACATGAAAAATGGAGTTTTTTTAACTACTACTAAGTGGTTTCACTATTTATCAAAAAATGAAGTTTTTCCCAAAAATACCAAAAAATCAGCCTAAGCTATATTTTATATTCCGAATTAAAAAAATATGTCTATTTTACCAAATTATAAACATATAAGTTATATTAATTAAATTAAAATTAATTCTCGTGGTTAAAACAAATTGTGTGTTTTTGAGAAACAATAACTATCAAAAGATTGACACTTGTTTATGTCAAAATTCAAAGTGAAATTAATTCGAATGACCAAAAATGGATTAAATCATAAAACTATATTCTAATTAAAATTTAAAACCAAGTAAAAAAGATAATCTATCCATATAAATAAATTATATTCAAACACATTTTTGAAATAAAATACATTATTTTCAACTATTCATTAAAAAATGAACATTATCAGAAACATTCCAAAAAATGTACCCAAAGTAAATTTTAATGTTCCAGTTTAAAAGATAGATTTTATTTGGTCAAATAGAATGTATTAAAATGACCAAAACTATATTTAAAAATATTTCGCCATTAAATGGTGGTAAATCGACCTTGTAATGTAAATTATGCTTAAAATTAGAGTCATTCACATTTTAAGCCTCTAACTTTTATTGGATAAAAGTAAATAAATTTAACAAACATGTATAATCATATTGTAGTTAGTTTTGTTTATTGCCAAAAATACATAGGCTAGGAGTTAACTTCCATTTAAAATAAAAATATTATATTATTAGTGTGCAACGTAAGATTTCAAAGATATCCGTTGTTGCGTATCGGGTACGCTATCGAACATTGAAACCCATTTAAAGTAAAATTAATATTTAATTCAAAAATATTAATAAATATGAAAATCTCTTATTCTTCATTTACCTAGGATGTTACATCCTTCCCCCTTTTGGAAATTACATCCTCACAATTTTTTATTCACTTATCATAAAAAGTGGGGGTATTTATCCCTCGTAGAATTTTCAGATTCCCACGTTGCCCCGTCAATCATATGGTTTTCCCAAAAAAACCATTTCCTAGTAAATTACATTATTCCACAAAACATTCTCTCTACGATCAAGAATATGTACTGGTTGTTCTTCATAAGTGATATTCTATTCCAACCGAACTACCTCTGGACTCGAAACATGAGATGGATCTGGCATATACATTCTCAACATTGAAACATGAAAAACATTATGTACCTGGGATAAACATGGAGGTAAATCCACTCTTTATGAAACTGATCCAAATTTCTCTAGGATTTCATAACGTCCAATGAACCTCAGACTCAACTATCCCTTTATACCAAAACTCATCACATTATTCCATGGAGAAACTTTGAGAAAGACATGATCGCTTACCTAAAAATAAATATCCTTCCTCTGGTTATCCGTATAACTTTTCCATCTTCTCAGAGTAGTTCTCATGTGCTTCTGAATCAACTGAACTTTCTCTTCCATCTCTTCTACCAATTCTGGTCCCATCAGCTTCATTTCACCTACTTTGTCCCAAAAATATGGAGTTCGTCAATGCTTTACATATAATTCCTCAAATGGAGCCATCTGTATACTAGAATGAAAACTGTTATTATAAGAAAATTCAACTGGTGAAAGATGTTGGTCCCAACTTCGATGGTAATCTAGTGAAAAATCATGTAGCAAATCCTCCAAGGTCTGAATTGCTCGTTCTGACTACCCATCTGATTGAGGATGAATGGTTGTACTAAAATTTAATTTAGTACCCAATGAATTTTGAAGGCCTTTCCAAAAAATAGAAGTAAACCTGGGATCATGATCAAATACAATATAAAGGTGAGATCCATGAAACCTGACTAACTCTTTAACACACAACAGAAAAGTTGACCTAGAGACATTGTATCCCTAATAGGAAGGAAATGAGAAGATTTATTCAATCTATCAACTATAACCCATGTTACATTATTACCTCGAGATGTCTTCGGTAATACCACAATGATGTCGATGGATTTATTTTCCCATTTCCACTCTGGAACCGGTAAAGGTTAATGCTTCCCTTTCGGTAACTTCTTCTTTACTTTAACCTACTGATAAGTCAAACACATCACAATAAAATCATCAATATATATTTTCATTCCATCCCACCAGTAATACTCCCGAAGAACTCTGTACATATTAGTACTACCAGGATGAACTAAAAACGGGTAACTTGGAGCTTCACATAAAAACTCATTCTTCAACTGTGAATCACAAGGCACATAGAATCTTTTCCAAACCTCAGAACAATATCATTATCAATGTTAAAATCTGGAAACGTACCCATCAGGACCAACACTACCTTTTTCTGTAACTCACTATCTTCTTTCTATGCTTCCTTTATTATGTCTGATAGAGATGATCTCAATAACACATGCTACAAAATAGAATAATTTTCTGCACCAACAACTTCTATGCCAATGTTTATAAAATCAAAAACCAATGGATCTTGTTCCAAACATATAATGGTTACTAAAGCATTAATTTTTTTTACTCAAATCATCATCCACTTTATTTTCGTTTCTTGGTTGCTAATGGATCGTGCAATCATAGTCCTTGATTAATTCATGTCATCTCCACTATCTCATGTTTAATTCCTTCTGAGTGAATATATACTTTAAACTTTTTCGATTTGAATATATTCACCCATTTTACTCTATAAAAATTATTCCTCCAAATTTTTAAAAGCAAAAACAACATTAGCGAATTCCAAATCATGTGTAGGGTAATTTTACTCATGAGGTTTCATCTAACGTGAAGCATAAGAAATTACCTGATCATTTTACCTTAAGAAATAACCAAGTCCTTTCAACGAAGTATCACTGTAGATAACAAACTCACTATTTTTGGATGGCAGTGCCAAAACAGGATCATTCACCAATCTCCTTTTCAATTCCTGAAAAAAATCATCACATTCTTTTGTCCAAATTAACTTAACACCTTTTCTAGGTAACATAGTCTTTGGACTAGATAACTGTGAAAAAATATCAAAAAACCTCTAGTAATAACCTACCGAACCAATAAAACTATATATCTTAGTTATATTTGTGGGTCTTTTCCATTCATCGGAAACTTTTGTTTTTATACGATCAATAGTTATGCCATTTCTTGAAACAATGTGACCAAGGAAAGAAATTATTTGTATCAAATACTCACACTTTATGAATTTCCCATAAAGTTTTTTTCTTTATAGGTTTGAAATACAACCGTTAAATTACATTTATGCTCCTATTTACATTTTTAATAAACCAAAAAATCATCAATGAACACAACCACAACCTTATCCGAGAACTAACAAAAAATTATATTAATAAGATCCATGAATACAGGAGGTGCATTGGTTAACACAAAATTCAAAACTACAAATTCAGAATGGCCATATCTAGTATGAAACGTGGTCTGCAGACCATCTTCTTCATTTACTTTCAACTGATGCTACACCGACCTCAAATCAATCTTTGAAAAAATATTGAGCTTGCCGGAGCTGATCAAACAAATCAATGATATGAGGAAAATGATACTTGTTCTTAACAGTGATGTTGTTAAATTCTCTATAATCAATGCAGAGTCTCATTGAACCATCTTTCTTTTTAACAAATAATATAATAGCACCCCATGGTGATGTGCTAGGTCAAATGAAACCTTTATCTTATAACTCCAGTAATTGTTTCTTTGACTCTAAAATTTAAATTTGAGCCTTTTTATAAGGGGTTTTTGAAATTGGATTAGCATCAACAACTAAGTCAATAGTAAATTCAACTTCCTGATCAGGTATAATACTAGGAAAATAATCAGGAAAAACATCAAGGTACTCATTTACCATTGGCACGTCATTAATCTGAACAGTTCCCTTGTTTTCTATAATATGTGGAAGGTAACATTCATTTCCATCTTTTACTAGTTTATCAGCTTCCTAATATGTTATCAAAAGAAAGGGTTCATTCTTGTATGAAAACTGAAAATAATTCTTGAAAAGAAACCTCTTTATCTCTGAAATCAATGTTAGCATGATAAACAGAAAGAAAATCAATACCCAAAATAACATCAATCTCTACTGGAGGAAAAACAATAAGGTTTGTTGGTAGATTATTTCTTCTCACAAAGACATGAATGTTCTTATGTTTTCTTTTTGTCTCAACATTTCCTCCAAGAGTTTTTACCATATGTACTATATACATATCTTCAGATGGAATTCCCAATTTCTTAGAAAACTTCTCATAAATGAAAGAGTGCGTATACCCTGAATCAAACAACATATTGGCATAATCTGAACAATCATACAGTGTACCGGATACTACTCCATTTTATGGCCCGACATCTACTAATTTAGATGCAAAGGATTTCACCGCCCCTTTCTGCTTATAGTCTGGCTTCTTTTCCGATGTTTATTTCTTTGTTGGACACTCATTTTCATAATAACCTATTTCATTACACATAAAACATCTTATTGATGGATTTTTATTGTCTTCTTGATCACCTTCCTTACAATTACGAGCAATATGACTATACTTACCACACTAGAAGCAATTTACTGATATTGATAATCATTCTCCAGGATTATTTATACCACAATACTCAAAAGTTGGATATTTAATTTTCTTACCTCCAGGCTTCTTTGATGAATTCTTTCCCTTTTCCTGCCAACTGGACCTCTTATTCTGTTGTTTGTCAACTAACACCTGATCATCGACAAACTCTATTTCCACCTTATCCACACATTGAACAAGTTTTTCATAACTTTTGAACTCACTAGAGTATAATGATCTTCGATATCATGGATTAAGTCCTACGTTAAATCAATTTATCTTACCATCAATATCTTGGATGAAATTTGGAGCATACCTTGCCAATCGAGTGAATTTTTCTTCATAAGCTGCCACTGAGTCATCCTCCAGCCTTAATTCTAGGAATAGTTTTTCCATCCTATGACGAACCACCTTAGGAAAATATCTCTCAAGAAACATACCTTTGAATTCATCCCAATCATGTGCATCAATCTCCTCACTATCCCTAATACTTTTCACCATAGACCTCCACTGACCAGCTTCACCTTCGAAACGGTAAATAGAGAGACTAACTTTTTGATGTTTTGAACACCCCCTGACATCAAAATCATCTCCAGTGATTTAATCCTCCTTCACCTAGCAAAGGTCATATGATCCTCTGAATGATGGGGGATGTTACCTCATGAAATTCTCCACTACTCACATGTTCCTCTATGGTTGATCTGGCTGATCTCATGCATGGATACCACCACCATTTATAGCCTGAGTCAATTGTGCCATCACTACAACAAACTGTTCAGTTCTGATTCCGACCATCTCAGGTTGCGGATTTGGAAGGTTGTCTTACTCATGATGTTTTCCCTACATAGATTCCCTATTTCCTCTATAGAAAACCATTCTGAACACAAAAATTTCTTAGGCGAAGAAACATGGTAATTTGTAAATGCTATATCATTTCAATATTACCATAAATTAATTTATGGACATTAATTTAACAATACCATGACCCCTAAAGTTGTCTAAACTGACCTCTAATACCATCTATATGGACTCGACCTTAAACATTACATATTATTACATTAAATGAATAATTCACATTGGGGATTTTTTCTGGTTTAGAGTTATATAGAATTAGGACATAACTATTACATCTGAAAAGATTACAAAGTAGAAACTTCTACTCAGTTTCCATTTTTTTCACAAAACAAGAACTCTTAAAAAAAGATCCATGTCTAGTTCCATGTTTATGACAACATGAGTTTTCCTTGATCTCGTCCTTAACCTTATTTTACATTATGTCCTATGAAAAAAATTGCAAAAACTTTGGATGATCATAAAAAGCTCATTAAGGGATACACAAAAAAGGAACACTATTAGTTTTTCAAAACAACAAGTAAACCATGAATAAATTATCATAAGTAATACTTCTCTCCTTTATGAAGTAGTAAATACTCTTCACAGAAAAAATGATCATTACCTACCCTTTTGTAACCAAAATATTACCATAAAACCCATATAAAGTGCACATAACATATAATGTTAACTTGGGACATAAACATACTTAAATGTAATAACCATACGGTCGACTTCCACACATATCACTAAATAGAATAGTCATACGGACGACTTCCAAAAACAATTCATTGGAGTTTATAATGTTACCATCCATCCTGGTTTTCACGGCACCACCCGTCATTTGGATTATCATGTAACCACCCATCAAATGTCCAAGCACCATTATAAAACCATAATATATAAAACCAATATAATGGAATGATAAAATTTCCACAATTCAATCACAAAACCTCATTTAAATATATTTAAATAAAATAATTCTTTATAAAAACCATTTTCAATACCAAAATACATAAAATATTATATGGAATTTATTTTCCTTTAAAAACATTATGGCTTGTTGAGGAAGCCAATGATCAAATAATAATCGCGGTGATGGAAATGGTCTTTGTCACTCCTTACATTAAAAGGATCATTATTTTTTTCATTTAGTAAAACTCTACATAGAAAAATATTCCTTTTGAATAAAAGTAAAATTAAAATGGTTTTATACAGTGTATAAAAGAAAGTTGTGTGTTAATGAAAATATGCCTCAATGAATATAGATTGAGATGAAGTCTCTTACCTCTTATCCGACTTGACTCAATCATTATTTAATCTCTAGAATAATTAACTAAAGTTAATTTCTACATTCTTAATAACCATTTTCAAGTTTATTATATATTTAGTATAACTTATTACTATTTTATAAACATTATTTAATCATTTATGTTAATAACGTTCATTTTGTCGATATTTGGTACTTGAGTCAAAAATGGACTTCTTATAATTACATGTTGTTCAGGTGGTCAAAATTTCATTATATCCATAATGATATAAATGATTTGGATATCATATATATAATATATATTATGTATATATATGTATTTCTAACAGTATATAAAATTTGTATGTAATAAATGATATGCACTGTTCATGGAGATGGTAAGTCGTGCGTACGTAAGAACGCTAGGTTCATTTCTATTTCGCATTTTAATAGAATTAAAACATAATGATACATAGTTATATTATAATTCTTTTATAATATCATATATAATATCATTAACTATATCATTTATATGCCCCACATATGGAATGAACAAGTCATATCGCTTTGAGGGGGCGGTAGTCGTCACTTCCTCAAATGAAATTATCGTGTATACCCATAATGAAAACCATAAAGGTATAATACAAAAGGAAAATACAGAAGCATAAAGAAAACATAAACATAATATATATCATATATAAATACATTTTCATCATAATGGCCACCATGAAGGAAGGTAGGAGGTAATTGAATAATCATCATTGTGTGAGGCGTTAGTTTGCCATCCACAGAAACAGTATGTTCTTCACCCATTAGATGTAGGTGTGTGTAAGTGTAGTTCTAATTATTCTCATAAAAACATCATAGTATGTTTATGATACTGGTGGTGTTATAAAACAAGGGAATAAAAAGAGTTTAGGGGTTGTAGAATTAAAAAAAAGAAAAGAAGGTAAGAGAAACTGTTACCTTTAATTTGGGTAACACCCTTTGGTTTGAACCATAATGCTTTGTTGAAGTGCCTTCTGCCTAAGGTAAGGCTTCTCGGTGGAAGAGAGGGAGGTAAGGAGATAAATTGGGAAGAGTTTGGAAGAGCCAAAACTCTTTATATGTGTTATTAATTGTGTATAAATGGTCTCCTTTTATGGGGGGCTCTTTAGGAAAATGTTAAAATATTATTTTATTATATAATGATATTCGATTTCTAAAGGTCCAAAAATCAATAAAGTCTAATATAATATAACTCATAGACTAAATAAAATTATCCCATAATAATTTTACAGTTTTTTGTGGTAATTTACTATTTATAATATTATTTATTTAAATTAGTTATTAATGAGGTAAACACTGCATCATTATTGTGTCACAAATAATTTAATTTATTTGATGTATAAAAATTATAAAAAATTACCATGATGTTGGAATTATTTTTATCTTTATAATGAATACTTATAGAATAAAAGATAACTTATATAGCACAATGTAAAAATTAATTTATAGAGATATATTTGTTTGTGTACTTTTTACCTTTACATTAAGTTAATTAATCTACATTGTCATTACCATTCATAAGTGGCTCCATGGGATCCCAAAATCTAACCAAGGATGCCCATGGTCATCCATTACTCATCCAACATGTTTAAGACAAGTTTTAAGGTAATTTTGAATTATTATAATATTATTTTTACCCTGAATTACCATATTTACCTTTAACCGTGGTAAATAAAAGTCAAAAGTTACTATTCACCAAAAATTATTTTCATCTTATTTAACTACATTTTACTTAATAATAACAACCATGTATGTTGTATTTTTTAAATTCAATTCATAGAAGTTGTAAAATTACATTTAATTGAAAAGTGATTTTTTTAACTACTACTATGTGGTTTCACTATTTATCAAAAATTGACGTTTTTCCAAAAAATACAAAATATTGAGCCTGAGCTATATTTGATATTCGCAATTAAAAAAGTATGTCTATTTTACCAAATTATAAAAATATAAGTTGCATTAATTAATTTAAAATTAATTCTCGTAGTTGAAATAAGTAGCGTGTTTTTAAGAAACAATAACTATCAAAAGATTGACACTTGTTTATGTCCAAATTCAAAGTGAAATTAATTCCAATGACCAAAATTGGATTAAATGGTAAAAATAAATTCTAATTAAACATTAAAACTAAGTAAAAAGGTAATATAACCATATAAATAAATTATATTAAAACACAATTTTGAATTAAAAAACAATATTTTTCACTATTCATTAAAAAATTGAACTTCATCAGAAAAATTCCAAAACATTTACACAAGGTAAATATTGATTTTCCATTTTAAAGAATGATTTTATTTGGTCATATAAAATTTATTAAAGTGACCAAAACTAGATTTAATGATAGTCTCAATTAAAAGGTGGTAATTCGACCTTTTAATGTAAATTATGCTTAAAATTAGATTCATACACATTTTATGCCTCTATCTTTTACTGGATAAAAGTAAATAATTTTTTTTTAAAAAATGTATAATCATATTGTAGTTAGTTTCGTTCATTCTCGCCAATAAAACGGCTAGGATTTAACTTACATTAATAATAATAATATTATATTATTAGTGTGCAACGTAAGATTTCAAAGAAACCCGCTATTGCATATCGGGTATGCTATCAAACATAGAAACCATTTTAAAGAAAAATTAATATTTAAATCAAAAATAGTAATAAACATGAAAATATTTTATTCTTCATTTACATGGGATGTTACAGGGTTAATTCATCTCTATAGACATCTTAAAAAAGATTACGTTTCATTCCAAATGAGGATTTCCACATAAGTGGTATAACTCTTAACTGAGTTATATCAAATTATTTATTCTTTTATCCCATTCAATTATGCCTTAAAAAAATAAAATTTCCACAAAATATCATCCCTATAATGAAATTTTATTATGGTTATTTCTAAAAAACTATTCATCTTCTTTTTTTTTCCTATGGGAAATGAAAACCTTGATTGTGAATACATGCAGACTATCACCTCCATAAAGTGATGTGTTTCATTGTTTACTACCACCACACAAGGATAATTATTGTGAGGGATTTAATGAATATATATTATATTAATTACATAATTACAAATATGGAATGAAATATATTAATTTCCTTATTACCCTTCCACCTATTTGAAAAAGATAATTCCAATCATGCGTACATGTGGACTACAACCTCCATGAAGTATTGTGATTCGTTTTCATTTTTCCCCTTAGTGGATGAATATAAAATTGTATTTAATTATTATATATGATAATTATTTGATTATTAATATTATATAGTTAATGGAACTATGTCCTCTTTGATAATGGTCAACCTACTAGATTTTTTTTGGTATTACGAACCAAACGTCCTCAAAACGTCTATTGTAAAATTAATTAATTTATAAATAAAAATTGCAGCATAATAAATGAAAAAAATGAATAATGAAATGGAGTAAAAATTAATGTGGGTATTAATAATTTATAAAACTAATATAATTTTCTTATTCTATAGTTAGAGAATTTATAAAAAATCTGAGACATGAGATATGGTATTTTACATCAAATCCTAGTTTTAAAATTATTCAATCAAAGTCATTATTCCTCGTATCCATGTTCATAAAATGTTTCAAAAATATTCGTGTTTATATATCATCTTTTTAAAAATTTAACTTTTACTACTTTTTGAAATATGTAAAAATTGTTAAATTAAATCCTTTAAAATATTTTCTTTATAACTCATCTTTGAGTTTTTTAAAAATATGAAATGAATGTTCTCATTTAAAATATTCCACCTAAATGGTCATTCCATTCATCGTGAATATTTTTTTTATTGAATATTACTTTATAAGTTTAGATATTTTTATTCAAACTAAGTAATTTACTCAATGTTATTGAAGATTTTATTTAAAATTATATCAAATGGAAAAGTTAATTTTTTCTCATGTTTTTGAAGAAATGTATTGTAACACATTTAGTTTTTATGGGCCAGTTTCTTTTTGAGTAAATTTAAATTTTCATTTATATCAGGAAATGAACTATGTCAAATATTACTTTCACACTGAACTAACTTGGAATACAATTTACACAACACTAAGTTAGTGTATGATATATGCAAAAACAAATTTCTAGAAAATATATATTTTTATTATTTTATTTATATAAATAAGATAATTATAAATTAGAGGATACAAGTATTAATATTAATATTAATAAATACATTTCTGATTTTGTTTATAATTTTTTTATATATTTAACAAATTGATAATAAAAGATATGATTTTTGGTAAAGTCCTTTTTATGTTGAAAACACAATTTTCTCGAAAGAATCTCTTTTAAAAATAAATTTAATTTTAGACACATTTATAATTTTGATTTGATAAAATAAATGTTATTTTTTAATTTATAATGTTTTAATTGTCTTAGGGTGATTTATTGGGATTTTTCTAAGAAACATCATTTTTTGATGAATAGTAAAAATACGACTTTTTAGTTAAAACCTACCTTTTAGTCTAATTAATTATTAATTTTAAATGGTATTATAAATATTTTTTAAGTTAAAATTATATTTATATTACATATACTAATATAATGAAATTCAAAATGATCAATTTCACTTTTAAACTAAATATAAAATCTTAAAAACATTTGAACTTTTTCCAACTTTAAAACCTCGTTATTTCGTCCCGTCTCTGGGATTAGCACTAATCATAATTTTTTTTATTCTGTGAAGTGAATTTAAAAAATATTACCTACACCATTTAATTGATTCTAAAATCAGTGTATAATTTTACCATGTTAATTTTTGACCAAAGTGATTAGTAAAAATGTTTACAATTAATCACAGCGGTTGAGGCCAAACTAAGCATAATTAGGGAATAAAACATAAACATAAGGGCACAAAGGACCTTTACACTTTTCCAACACCAATTTAATGTTGATAGTTTGTCCATAAACATCATAATATTTTTTTTGTTTTTTAATACTTTTTTAGGTAATAACAAGTGTACACCTAATTTGTATCAAAATATTCAATGTGGGTCATTTTCCTTCCCTATAAAAGTAAAACAACTATACCCATTCCTCACACATCTAAAAAAATTTAGATAGTCCAAGATCTACCCATATAGCCTACCAACAATCCTCCCTTTTATTTTAAATCATCCCTTTGGGCATAAACCCTCTCAAGGAATTTTTTTGGCAAAATCCAAAATGAGTTACCTGATTTAAAAGTAACATATTCATTCAAGATCCTTTACTTTATTTTCCGTCTTCACACATCCTATATATTTTTTTATATATTTTGTGAAAATAAATTTATATTACCCATACTATGATGTTTTTTTGAAATTTTTCTAACCTACACTTACACACATCTCCATCTAATTGATATTGAACATACTGTTTCTATGTGCAGTAAACTACTACCTCATGAAATGATGATTGTTCATTTATCCTTTACCACTAATAATGGTGGAAATTATAATGAAAAATTTATTTATATTTTTATTATATTATATTTATTATATATTTATCTTATATATTCATTTTACAACACACATATTTTTACCTTCCACTTGGGGTTAATATGATAATCTCATTTGAGGAAGTGTGGACTACTGCCCCCACAAAGAGATGAGATTCATTCACGCACCACATGGAATGTATTAAGTATGGATTTAGGAAAACTATTTGATATATATTATATAATAATTATACTGTAATAAGTATATATATTCATATATATATATATATACATGTTTCATTTAGATACTTTCTTTCAATACGGTAATAAAAATGGAAACAACATTCATACATATTAACGACTCACCTCCTCCATGAACGGTGTATTCCATTTCATGCTTCATTGTTAGAAAAATTATTATAATATATATATAACATATATAAATTCATTTTATATCATGTTATATATTATAGAATTATTATTTATGTATAAGGATCAATTATATAACAAATTAATATAGATGCAAAGAACAAAGTGAATATTACCCAATGTGAAACATTAGCATCGGATCATTAACATGTAGGTAATATAAAATCATAATAAAAACATATATGCTAATAAATATAATAAATTATTCTATAAAATATTTATAATAAAATTATATTTTTTATAATGGAAGCTTGTACAAGTATAAAGAGTTTCAAGACACAAGGTAATGGAATTTTCACCTCACTATTAAATATTGTGCGATACAAGTTTTGTTCACCACTCTTCTTTTTTGTGGTGTATGTAATTACTAATAATTTATTTTAGGTATATTTTAATTAAATTTATGGTTATTTAAGTATCTATTATATTATCCTTTTTCATTGGGTTTAACTTTCAAAAGTTACCAAATCGGTAAATTAGTTTTGCCTCAATTTTACTTCTTGATACTCATGTTTAATTTGGGAACCTAAACTATTTTTAGATGAGAATATACTTAAATTTTAAATTTTATATCATTAATATCTTTATTTCATGATATATTAAGATTCATATAATTTCCTTTTTTACATGTAGTTTATGATCCCATGTTACCAGGAAATGGGTGTTTATTGAGGCAATCTGATCACTTTTCGAGATTGTTTATGTTTATGCTTCATTTAATGAAATATTATGATACATCATTCAATAATATTAAATTTTTCCTTATCCTCTATTTAGTCAATATACCCTCATTTTGTAGTACCACTTTTCTACTCTTTGTTAATTATGTTAAGGTTTTTAGTAAAATCTGACCACATCTCTCTTTGGTTAGAAATATATTGTATTCAAAAACCATGTTTTCAAAAAATATTTTCAAAATATCTTTGAAGATAATTATAAAAAAAAATGGATTTTATAGTCTTTTATTGTTTTAAAATATTCATTTGTTTCATAGCTACTTTCAAAGAAAAATGTTTTCAAAAGGTTCTATATAATAAAAAGTAGTTTTCAAAGAACTAAGGTTAGTTTCCTCGTGATTTTTTTTCAAAAGATCTTTCAAAATTGTTTCTCATATAAGATAACATCTATATGTGTTAATTGTCCCTTTATATGGAATTATTCAATATCTAATTTCTTATTATTTCTCTAAATGGTTTATGTTTTGAAGTCATGATGCTATGCAACCCATTTCTATTTCATAGTTTATATGCTTTTGAAACCTGCTTATTTTCAAGGGTTATGTTTATGATTAAATGATTATGAAACAGGTTTCTTTATAGAGGTTATGATTTGTTTACATGTTTTTTATTCCCATTTCATTTCATCGGTTATGATATTTTTATGATCTTGTCTAACATATATGTATGATTTTATTATGTGATAGGTGGTACCAATATCTCACCCCAATGAATTGGGTAATTATAAATGTTTTATGAGTTCAAAGGGAACATCGAAGATCATACTAGTACATAAAAATAGGTAATATGGGAGAACATCCCAATATTGAATCAATATGAAATAGGGGATAACATCCCAATCCCAAAAAATAGGGAATATGGGGGAACATCCTAGTCCTAAAATAAGAGGGGATATGCGAGAACATCTGTGTCCCGAAACAAGAGGGAATAGGGGAGAACATCCCAATCCTGAAGTAGGTACATGGGTGGTTAACCAAATCCTAAAATTTTACAATAACCCTGGTATAACACCTTTACATAGTGTTTTTATATGAGTATGTGTTCACATAATTCCATATCATTATCCTATGATATTCTTTCATGGCTTATGTCCTTTACTTCCTGTTTATTCATGTATTATGAACTGCCAAGCTTTATTCCATGATTCATGTGTATGATCTTTGATATCCATGGTATGATCTTTTATCTTCAATCTCATAACCTTATGCTCATGTTAATTCTTACATGTATCCCTTATTTACCATTAATGAGAATTTTAGCTCACCACTTTTTATATTTCCATCCCAAGTTCTGAAGATAGGTACTATTTTTTATTTGTCTATGAGGGGTGCTAGTAAAGATGAACATAGTGGGAGATTTTTTAGCTCACATATGTATTGGTTTTATTCATCCATGTTTCCTAAGGTACTATACCCACTATGGTCATTGAGTTTCCATTTTTATAATGTTAAAGTATTCCAAAAATGCTATGTAATGTTTACTTTTTCTAAAGTGAGGGTCTATATAGTTGGTATCAGAGAAAAGTCATAGTTAACCACTAGAAACTAGGATGATAAAACTGTTGTGAGAACCCTAAATAACATGTCTAGGTATAATACTAAGGACAAGGAATAGTATAATAGAATGTCCTAGAATTTTGTTAAAGTATATAGTTAGTGGTTTCCTATAAATACATCTATGTATGGATACTACAAGTGGGTGTGGCTCTGGAAAAATGTATATATGGGTAACAACTCTGAAAGGATGATCTAGGCTTCACTCAGGGTAATATGGTACATGATAATGGGTCTTCTTGCACACCTGGATTGAAACTCCCAGGGGATATGCATTGGGAATTCACAAACTCTTTGTGGACCATTATGAAGTATTTTAGACTATATTGACTATAAATAGACTGGGATAAACCTAAGCTATCATATATTAAGGAAGATTTCAAAATTCAGACATCCTACATGTGATTTTCATGGTTTTGTGGTTCCTAATATTTGATTTTGGTTCCACCCACTCTTTCATATATAAATAATTTTTTAAGGGTGTTAATATTACTCCAAAACAATTATATGAGGAATTAGTAGTGAAAACCATGAATGGTAAGATGATTGCATCTCACATTTATGACTCCTATCCAGTATATTTTTATGGGAATGTTCTTCCTAAAGATATTTTGTTTCTTCCTTTGGTCAAATTAGATGTAATCATAGGTTTTTATTGGATTTATCAACATAAATCCCACATTAATTATCATGGAAGTAAACTTATGTTTGATATTTAAAACCCCCATATGATTATCCATCAATGTGATGGTATATATGAACATCCTCTAGAGATTACATCCAATGTATGGGTCTTAATTACCATTAAAAAGGGATTTTTATATCAAATTATTGGGGAGAATATCAACATCTGTGATATGATTATTGTTGAGGATTTTCTGGATGTCTTTCTAGAATAATTTTCTAGTCTTCCAAAAAAACGTGAAGTTGTGTTCTCAATAGAACATATACATGGTTCCACACCAATTTCAAATAATCTTTATAAAATGGCCCTAATTGAGTTGCGGGAATTAAAGAAGAAACACCAAGAAAACCATGAGAAGGGATTCATTTGGCCAACTGTGTCAGCTTAGGGTGCACAAGTTCTTTTTGTGAAAAAGAAATATGGATCAATGTGACTTCACAATGATTATCGGGAGTCAAACAAGATCACAATCAAGAATATGTATCCTTGTCCCCATATCGATAACTTTTTTTATCAACAGTGCGAGGCCCAATACTTTTCCAAGATTTACATTTGTTCGAGATATCATTAATTGAGATAAAATACGCAGGATATACCCTAGAGAGAATTACATACATGGTATGGTCACTATAAATATATAGTGATTCCTTTTTTTCTTACAAATGACCCTTCTATATTCATGGATTTAATGAATAGATTCATTAGAGATTACCAGAAAATGTTTGTGTTAGTCTTCACATATGATGTTTATATATATTCAAAAATCAAGTAAGATCATGAATATCACATTAAAATTGTAATCATGAACCAAATGAGTGAGAATTTTATAAAGAGTGAATTTCAGCTACAAAAGGGTACATTTTTGGGGTGCATAATCTCAAGAGATGGTATAGTAGTAGATCCATCAACGACAGAGGCTATTGAAAGCTGGCCTACACCAACCATGGTGACTGAGATCCATATATTTCATGGTTTATCATGATATTATTGACTATTTTTTGTTAATTTCTAATGACTATCCAATCCTATGACAATGTTAACTCGAAAAGATGTAATGTTCCTCCGAACAGATGAATGTGATGAAAATTTCAAGAAATTAAAGAAGAGGTTATTTAGTGCACTAGTGCTTAAATTATCGAGTAGTGGAGAAGGGTTTTTAATCTATACCAATGTATCCAAGAATGGATTGGGATGTGTTCTTATGAAGAATAATATAGTTATAGCCAATTCCTCAAGACAGTTGAGGATTCATGAAAAAAAAAATTACCCAACTCATGATCTAGTGTTAGCAGCCATAATTTTTTCATTAAAGATATGGAGGCATTATCTTTATGGTTAAAAGTGTGATATATATGCTGATCATAATATTATTAAATATTTATTCACCAAGAAAGATACGAATATGCACTAAAGAACTTGTTTAGTGTTAATGAAATATTGTGAGTTCACAATACTTTACCACCTTAGGGATGAAAATAAGGTGGTTGATGCTTTGAATCTAAAATATCATTCTAGCTTATCTATGATGAGGATCAAAAAATATCCAATAATTCTAGATTGGAAAATGATGGATCTAGAAATCCTGAAGGAAATGGAATTATATTATCCTTGTAAAATAAATTTGCATCCCTCCATCCAAGTGAATATTATGGAGGTGAAGAATGAAGATGAAGATCTGCAAAAGAAGGTTATAAATGTTCCTATGTTTAACCTTGATCCAGATGGAATGATAAGGTTCCGGAACTGGGCGTGTGTTATTTCCATACAATATTTTAATAAGAATCTATTAGAGGAAGATCATATATATTAATTTTCTATTCTTCCATGACGTAAAAAGATGTATAGGCACTTGAAAGAATACTTTTTGTGGGATAGAATGAAGAAAGATATCCTGGATTTTCAATCATGGTGTTTGCTATGTGAGAAAGTAAAGGATAAAAGAAAAAATTATAAATGGATGATGCATTCATTGCCTTTACTGAAATGGAAATGGGAAAAAAATCTATGGATTTTGTCATTGGAATACCCAAAACCCCTAAAGGGTTTACTGATATGTGGGTTTTAGTTTATCTCCTTAATGTTTCATCACACTTCATTGATATGAGAGAAGATTCTCTCTTTATCATCTTTCCAGAATATACATTAATGAAGTGGTAGTATTCTTGGAGTACAACATTCCAATATATCATATCGGGATCAGAGGCTTACCTCAATGTTCTGGAGAAGACTTTAGAAACTGTTTAATAAATAAATAATTTCATCATGGTTTATCATCCTCAAACAAGTGGATAGTCTGAAAGAACAATTTAGACACTATCGGATATGTTGATATCCACTTCTCTAGATTTTAAAGGTGGTTGGGATCAACACATTCCTCTAGTTTATTTTTCTTACAATAGTATATTTCACTCATTAATTATGATGGAACATTATGAATACCAATATGGGAATAAATATAGATCTCCAACGTGTTGGGACATGGATGGAGAAAGAATTCTATTAGGGACTGATTTTTCTGAAGAAATGGTCAAGAAGGTTAGAACCATTAAGCAGCATATCAAGGATGCTAAAATCCACAAAAACATTATACTAATAACCGTTGGTGTGATCCATAATTTGAAGTTGGTGATTATGTTTTTTTACGAATCTCACCCTAGATGAATGTTATGAGAATCACGAAGAAGGGGAAACTTAGCCCTAGGTAAATAGGCCCTTTTGAAATTCTTGATTGTATCGGGGTAGTAACCTATCACCATGAACCTCCTCCAAATCTATCTCAATTACATGATGTGGTACATGCCAACGAGGCTGTAACCTAGTGGTACAGGATATTTTTTGGCATCCAAATGACACAGGATCAAATCTGGGCAGAGGCGAATTTCCCAGGTACTGTTGCAGCACTGTAGCAGCACTGTAGCAGCAGTGTCACTGTAGCAGCGGTAGCACTGTAGCGGCGGAGGGACTGTAGCAGATACTATAGCGGTGGAGGTACTGTAGCATGTACTGTAGCAGCGTGGGTACTATAGTAGTACTATTCACTGAGGGGTCCTTTGGGCCAAAAAATGGGCTTTTAAGCCTTGTATTCAGGACACTTGGCCTTGGTCCTTCAGGCTATGTAATGGGTATCCCTCAACCCAGTCTAAAGAGGTCTTTGCTTTCAAATAATAAATTGAGGCTTCGGCCCCAACCTTAAAGAAAACATGTATCCCTCCATGGGAATTACTTACAAAACCCTTCACATCTATTGAACTCAGAAGTTATATCATTGGATTATGATCTTTCTTATGTGGAGAAACCTATTGAAATTATGGACCGATCTGAGAAAGTTCTGAGAAACAAGACCACATGCCTAGTCATAGTTTTTTGGAGAAATAACCAGTTAGATGAAGCTATGTGGGAAATTGAGAATATGATGAACCAGAAGTATCCTAACCTTTTTTACCCAATCGACAAATTTAGAGGGATAAATTCATTTTAAGGGTGGTAGAATGCAACACCCTAAGATTTTATAGATATGTTTTTTAAAAATAAATTTAAATTTTCATTGATATCTTGAAATTAAAATAGTCAAAGATTCCTTTCACACAGAACTAACATGGAGTACATTCCACACAACACCGACTTGGCAAGTAATGCATGCAACAGTGAGTTTCTACAAAATATCTCTTTTTATTTTTTTAATTATTTAAATAATATAATTATAACCTAGAGGTTAAACATAGTAATATTAATATTAATAATTAATTTTAATATTATTTTTATAATCGTTTTATATAAATAAAAAATATTGATATTAAAAGATACGATTTTTGGTAATTTTCTTTTTGTGGTTAAAAAAATATTTTATTGAATGAACCACTTTTAATAATAAAATTAATTTTAAAAACTTTTAAAATTTTAATTTGATAAAATAAACTTCATTTTTAAATTTATAACATCAAAATTATCTTAGGGTGAATTTTTGGGATTTTTCTGACAAACATCATTTTTTGGTGAATAGTGAAAAATACTACTTTTTAGTTAAATCTATTTTTGTATAATTATTTATTAATGTTAAATTATATTATAATTATTTTTAAAAGTCAAATTATATAATAATTAAATTAAATTCATTATAATCAACTTCACTTTCAAACAAAATGTAAAATCTTAACAAACGTTTGAAAATTTTCCTACTTCAAAACCCTGTTATTTCATCCCGTCTGCAGGATTAGCACTAATCTTAATTTCTCCACCTCTATAATGTTAATTTAAAAAATCCAATATAAAACATTGAATTTACTGTAATATTTGGAGTCTAATTATACCATTTTAATTTTTGACATAAATGATTAGTAAAACTGATTAAAATTAATCACAGCTGTTAAGGACAAATTAAGCTTCATTAGAGACTAAACCATAAAATTAAGGGCCCTAATGACAAAGAAACTTTTACCATTCCCATTTTTTTCAATATTTCTGCCATAATACTTCCATATTTTAGTTTGGTTGGTTTTCTATGACTTTTTTTTGGTAAATACTTGTGCACACCTAATTTGTTTCTAAAAATTCAATGTGAGTCCTTTTCCTTCCCCATAAAAGGCCACCACCTCTACCCATTCATCAAACCTATAAAACCATTTATGTTAGTACAATATCTTTCCAAGTATCCTCCCAACAATCCCCCATTATACTTTTAATCATACCTTGGGCAGAAACCCTCTCCAGGAAAACTTTTGGCACAAACCCAAAGGAGTTACCTGATTTAGACGTAACGTCTTTTTTCAAGCTCCTTTCCTTTATTTTACTTCTTCACCCCCAACACTCTCGGTATTCCATTATTCTGGGAAAATTAAATTATATTAAATATAATACTATTATTTATGTATGGTTAATGACCTTCACTTGCACACACCTCCATCTATTGGATGTTGAATATTTTGTTTCGGTGTATGACGAACTACTACCTTATGAAATGACGATTGTTCATTTCTTCATTATGCCAATCATAGTTTCCATTCTGATGGAATCTCTATTTATATATGTAATATATTATATTTATTATTTATTTAATCTTATATATTACTTTTACTACACACATGTTTCCCCTTCATTTGGTGTTAATTTGATGATCTCGTTTGAGGAAGTGTGGACTGCCGCCCCCTCAAAGAGAAATGATTCATTCACGCACCACATGGAATGTATTAAGGATGGGTTTAATGAACTTATATGATATATATAATATAATAATTATACTTTAATAATTATATATATGAATATATATATACACATATGTAATTTATATACTTTCATTCAATGAATTTACAAAATAGAGACAACATATATGTGTATGAATGGATTACCGCCTCCATGAATGATGTATTCCATTTCATAATTCATTAGAAATAAATTATTATAATATAAATATAATTTATATAATATATATTTATAACATATTCTACATTCGGTAATCAAGATATATGTATAAGGACCTGTCACGACCCATCCCTTAGGGCATGTTTCATGACTACCCCAAACATGCCTTCCATATGCCAAGGGATGATGACTACCACTTGAATGGAATATACCAAAAAGAGAAAAAATTCAATTTAAATATGTACACACAAAAACATAGAATACTTAAAAAATAAAACCATAAAGTAAAAAAATTATAACTGCCACAATGTACCACCACTAAGAGTAAAAGGATTAAACTGAAAGTAATGGGGCTAGAATACTAGACCAATAACCCACAACGTAATAAGTACAATTGATGTCCACCCTGAAGTCTCTACCTATTGGTTAGTGGCTGTAAATCTTGAATCTATAGAAGTATGACCCATCCAATCCCACCTCACTGAGCTCTACTGAGTCCCTAACTACCAAGGTCTGCATCATAGGGTCAGTCATCTTCAAAAGACACAACATGTGTAGGAGAAGCCCATATAGGAGGGAGTATAAAAACTCTTTAGGAACCCTAAGATCCTAGAAGGTATCTCATAAACCCACAAGGGAAAAATACCAAAATGGAAATACCACAAAGGAAGCACTACCAGGTTGGATCTGAAATTCAAAACATAATGTAAAATATTGCTCACAACATGTATAACTTAAGTACAGAATTAAAGACGATCAGTCATAAAAATATATAATATTATTCTGTTGATAGGATCTACCGGTGATCCATGAAGGGTGGCTCTACTACTGATCCATGAAGGGTCATTCTGTTGTTGATCCATGATGGGTCACTTAGTGGGTGATCCACGACGGGTCACACTACTACTGATCCACAATGGGTCACCCTCATGATGATCTACTAAAGGACTCTCTCATTCTAATCTATGAAGGGTTTCTCTATTGTTGATTCATGAAGGGCCTCTCTCATGTTGATCCACAGAGGGTCACTCCCATTCAACACGTCACAACCAACTACTGGATTCCCCCACCTTGGACTCTTTATTCTTGGAGGATCTTCCCCTCAATTCATCGATCATACCTAAACTACCAGGAAGTACCACATAGAGTAACCCAAAGGACCATCTCATCGTAAGGTTTCCAACACAACAGAATGTGCATCAAACAGACACCCGATCTGTAAGATATGATCATTTTGGAAAAAGGTCACAGTTGGATTTGATTATAATCCAAATCAGCCATATGACAACCTCTACCAAAATTCACAAAGAGTATCTCAGAAGGAATGCTTCATCACAAGGGTCCTCATGCCACAGATGGCACATCAATTGGACGTCTGGTCTATTAGCTACAAGTGTTTTAGTGAAACAAGGGCCAGTTGGGTCCGGGTCCAGTCTTACCTAGTCGGACCGATGTGACCCGACCTAAATCCGGCGCAACTCAGATTTGGTCTAGATCAGTCTGTTGGGCCACAAGTATAACCCGCAGCATGGGTCCAGCCCACCTTAATAGGCCATCACTTCCATTCGGACGTGGTACAACCGCATCCAACTTTACCCTATGTGGCCTGTCAAAATTGGCCACCCCTCTACGTGACTCATGGACCAAGTATTCTAGTTGAATTGTCAACGTGATGCAAGTGTGGAACCACATGACACCAGTGTTGCGGTTGTGGTCTCTTCTTCTCAATGTGCTGTTTTCTTTAGCCGCTAGTGCCGGCGTGCCAGAAGGAACATCGACTGGCCCCCAGATGCACTTCTTTTGTCCGTTCTTCACGCCTCTTGCATCTACGGCCTCTGGGGAATTCCCTATTTATTTTGTTGTCTATGGATTCACCTTACATCCAACTTGGAAAATACATTCTAAAAAAATGCACATGTGGAGGGGCTCTATCCTTGTTCGTGTTAACCCGCACCCTCCGTGTTAGAAGATTAAAACTAGGGAGGCATGGGATGATAATCTATCAACAAAAGCTTAATCCCAAATAGAAATCTCAAATTAAACACCCTCTCACAAGAATTCACAATTTGAAGATCAACCTATTAACGAGTTGTTCCACATTTTTCATTTAAAAATTAGAATGGGGAAACTTTAACAGAAATAAACCCCATACCTTGATCAACATTTTTCATTAGAGCACTTCGCCATCGAGGATTCAATAAGTGAAAGGCATTTTTTGCTTCCCGAATCTAATCATCAAGGTGTGTTAAAGTTGTTAACATTTCTCTGGCTATCATAGTTCTTTATTGGATAGAAAACATGTTGTATATTAGTTATATAATTACCCATGGTTTGAACCTCAATTCTCAAATGCTTTATTCCATAAAAAAAACATGTCGCATCGAATCTATTATGTTACTATGTTGTGTCGGTATGATATTTCATTTATGAAGTAGCATAGATATTACTCTCCAATAAAAGTGTCGTTACTCTATTCCTTAACATTCCATTAAGGAGATACCTTTAATGTGCCTTGTTGCTGCACTGCAGCGCCATCGTCTGCCACTCCCCAGTGAAAAGAGTAATGAAATAACATTTTATGTTTTTTTATTAGTTTTCCAAAAAGTTGGAAAAAATTACTTTTCTGTTAGACCCTCGCTGGTAGAATTCAAGTAATTACATGGTGAGTCATTGAATTCTAGGATCAACTATGCCATTATATTTTCAATCTGAGCACCATTTAAAACGTTATAAAAACATGATCTCACATTTACTTAAGTGAACTAAAAAAAGTTCAAAAATTCCATTACAGGCTCACCGGGAATCAGAATCACGTGTCGACAAAGCGTTCGGTCTTGTAATAATTCCAAATAATTTTAAAAAAATTACATTGAAATTATGGGATATTATAGTCTCCCCAACATAAGGATTTTCTTCCTCAAAAGAAAAAACCAAGTCTAGTCAAACAAGTTGGGGTATTATGAACGAATCTGAGCCCCCTGATCCCACGTGATCTCATGGAGATTCTCATGATTTCACCATATGTGCCCCAGATTAATTGAAAATCCATGAAGGACCTACACCTTTCGATCCTCTCTCTCTACTGGAAACTCTACAAACATCTCCCTATCATCAATATCTATATCACCCATGTCGATGATTTGTGGTGGATCATGCACATACCTCCACAGATACAGAACGTGAAAAAAATTGTACACCTAGTGCATATATGGGGGAAGGGCTTGGCGGTACATCATCTCTCCAACTCTAATGAGAATCGGGATAGTTTTGATAAACCTTAGAGATAAGTTTCCACCCAATCCAAATATCCACAATCCCCTTCGAGGTGATACCAAAAGAAAAACATGGTCTCCCCCCTCAAACTCCAAGGGTCTCCGTCTCTAATAATCATAAGACTTATATATGATATTTGAAGTCCTTATCCACTACTGGATGATCTGCACCATCCAATTGGTATCCCATACCAACTCGGGATCCATTAGTGCTGACTCCCATGGGTATGTCCATCATAGAGGTGATCTTCATGGCCGCCCATATAAGGCCTCAAATGGTTCCATGCCAATGGTGGAGTGATAGCTATTTTTGTACATAAACTCTAGCAATGGTAGGTGGTCCTCCCAACTACAAAAAAAATCTAATACACAAGCATGAATCATGTCCTCCATGGTGTATATGGTCTTCTTCATCTGACCATCTGTCTGGGGTGAAAAGTTGTGCTACAGCTCAGCTGAGTCCTGAATGCCTCCTACAACCCCCTCCACAACCGTGATGTAAAGAATGCATCACAGTCTAAGACAATCATCAAAAGCACCATGTGATGTAGTACTATCTACTGTAGGTTGAGGCACCCCATGAACTCTACCGATCCCTGCTCTCAGATGGGTAGGAAGTGAGCTGACATGGTGAGTCAGTCAACGATCACCCAAATTGAGTCAGAGATCTTGGACGTTCATGGTAACCACGTCACAAAGTCTATTAATATATCATCCCACTTCCTCTCTAATACCTCAAGTGTTTGTGTCAAGCCTGTTGGGGCCTGATTCTCATCCTTCACTTGTTGACTTTTGAGGCATCATGAAACTAACTCTTCCACCACTTTCTTCTTCCTTGTCCACCAGTACTGACGTTAGAGGTCCTGGTACATCTTTACCACAGCATCATGTACCCTCAAAGGGGATGTATGGAACTCCCTCAATACCTCCTCCCGTAACATCACTTTACCATGGTGCATCCTTTAAAAAGTATGACATGTTCCAAACCTATCAAAAATAAATTAAGAGAATGTCCTGAGGATATTTGAGAACGCCAGGCCTCTCAATCAACACCCCCAGGTTGTGGCTCCCTAAATCATTTAAGGAGGGGGGAGTGATAGTCATAGACTAGAAGTAAGATGATCTATCATCCATGAAGGATATATGAATAACAGCTAGCCACTTTGTTGCCTCACTCAATAGCTTCAAACCATATGTCATGATGCGCACGTCAGCCACCATGTTTCCATTTGCAGGGGTATAGACAGTCTTGAAGTCATAGTCCAAGAGAAACACCAATCATCGTTGTTGTCTCAAGATCATGTCCTTTTGTGAGAAGATATACTTGAGAATCTTGTGGTCATATTAGACAGTAAACTGATAACACAATAAGCCGTGATGCCACATCTTCATGGTAAAGACCACTGCTGCTAACTCCAGTTCATGGTTCATATAGTACTGATCATACTGCCTCAACTAACATGATTCGTAGGTGAAAAATTCTTGCTCCTAATTTAGGAAACAACCTAGTCACGTATCTGATGCGTCTTATAAGACTACATACCCAACTAATTCTAATGGAAGTCTTAGGATGGGGGAACCTGTTAGTCTCCGCCTCATCTCTTGAAACCTCTGATGGAACCTCTCCGTCCATGCGAAGGGAAATCCATTCTTTGTCAAAGATGAGAAGGGTGGTGCTACTCTGAAAAAGTCAGGTATAAACCTCTGTTAGTACCCATCCAACCCCAGGAGACTCCGCTCCATAATCATGCTCTTGGGTGGATCCCAGGAAAGAACTTCCTCTCTCTTCTCTGGATCCAATTCAACCAAAGCCTCTGAGATGATTTTTCCCATAATGTGGGCCTCTATAATTTAGAATTGGAAATTATAGAGCTTACCATAAAGCTGGGGCACCCGGAATGTATCTAGGACTATCCGCATTTGTGTATCTTGCTCCTCCTATGACGCCGAGTAAACCAAGATGTCATCAATGAATACTACCACTAAATGATTGAGTTAATGCATGGTGATTCTATCCATGATTCCCATGAAAACCGCTGGAAAATTGGTCACTCTGAAATTCATCACCAAAAACTCATAGAGGTTGTACCGACATCAGAAGGAAATCTTCTATATGTTCCCATCTCATACCCAAAGCTGATGATAGATTGATCTGAGGTTGATCTTCAAGAACCACCTTGCTCCCATTATCCGATCTAAGAGGTCATAAATCCTCAGTAGAGAATACATATTCTTCATAGTCACATAGTTTAGGCCCCAGAAGTCCACACATAGTCTCAAGATCCTATCTTCCTTCTTCGAAAAAAACACTGGGGCTACCCGTGGAGAAACAATAGGTCTTACAAACCCCTTAATATAAATTCTTCCAAGTATACTCTCATCTCCTTGAGCTCCGTTGGATCTATCCATTATGCAGGTTTAGATATTATTGTTATCCTTGGGAACAATTAAATGCCGAAGTCTACCTCTTTGGGAGGAGGTAGTCCTAGGATATCTTTTGGAAATATGTGCACATACTCATCCACCACTACAAGAAATCATGGACTCCTATCGTTCACCACAAAATGTGTGAGGCTATCCAACTTGTGATTTATCAGCTCCACCCTCTTCTGAGAAAGTCCACAATGTGATGAAAAAGTTCCATTCTCACTGGGGAAGTAAATCCTAGTCCCATCTTCATGGACACGCTTCACTTTGCACCTAAAATAGTCGATCTGGGTAGGGATTGTAGATAAACATTCCATACCCAAGATCACATCAGAAGGAATCAATGATGCTACTAGGATATCCTAGCTGAATCTCTATCCTCCTAGAGTAAGCTCACACTATCTTTACTAGTGCTTAATCGTCGAATCCCCTCCTATAGAAGTCTCTAATCATAAGGATCGTTTTAATAGGTCCACCGGAATCTCTGATCCTCAAACGAGGTCCGTGGAATGAAAAGAGTGACTGAAACCTCTGTCTATAAGAACTAAAACTATGGTAGATAAGACACAGATCATACCTTTAATCATCTCTGGAGCACCATGGTCTTTGGCCTCAACTGCCTAATGCTAATCTTTCCCCTATCTATTGGCTCCCTAAGCCTGTGGTGGACTACTTGGGGGTGGTGGAGGATGTACCACGAACTATCATCCACTACCTACCACTTGGCCTACTCCCCTTCCCTGTTTTCAACCATATGGACTTCTTTGCTCGAACCTCTACCTCTACCTTGGAGGTACCTCAACCATCTGCTAATCGTTTGTGTGGAGGTTTGGGCAGTCATAAGACATGTGTCCCTACCCACCGTAGGAGTAACAAACTGTAGCCCTTAGCTGAAATCATCTACATCGTGATCTCTAAACCTCTAACCCTACATCTTGTGGTCATCCTCCGGAAGGTCTGGCATGTTTGGACCTCTGCGTCATTTGCCTACTTCTTTCTATAGAAGAATCTTCCACCTATCTTCTTGTGGTGGCTCTTACCATCAGGGCCTACTCATCTAGAAATCCATCTACTTGTATAACACCCTCTAGAACTCCATATTACATTGGGATGTTGAGAACAATCATCAAAGCCTTAATCTCCCATTGGAGTCCTTGTTCAAAGTTCTAGGCCCTAAAGAAAGGGTCGTGTACCATGCCGGTGGAGTAGCGGGAGAGGTCGATAAACCTCTCTGACTATTGGGCCCTAGTCAGGCTGCCCTAATATAGGTGAAGTATCTCTTAAATATGCATTGAGTTTAGTGTATCTAGTATGAACTCCGCCCTAAAGAGTCTCTCAATGTCCAACCAGATAAAGATAACTTCCTCATGTTTCTAGAGTGTCAAGCTCCTCCATCTCCCTCTCGTGCCCTGAAAAATGCTATCGGCTAGGACCACCATACAGTTTGTAGGTGTCTTTACTGTGAGAAAAACCTACACAAGTGCCTCCATCCAGTCCTCAGCTTCCTGAGGAAATTTCTCACCTCAAAACCTTAGAGGGCTCTATCATTGTAACACGTGATACACGCCCAGTCATCTTGCAATGTTCACTGGTGGGGATGGTAGAAACTGTTTCTCTACAGGCGATGGTGCTCCTACTACACCACTCGGAGGTTTTGTCATTATAAGTGGTACCTAAACCATTTCCTCATCACTTTGTGGTCCATCATCATGATCCCTCATTGGAATCCTAGCTAGATGTCTTCATGGAGGAATCCTATAGGGAAACAAATGCACCCTAGTCAATAAGTTATACCTGGCGAGTTGAATCAAAACAGGTAAAGAGAAAAAAAAATTCCAAAACACATGTAAAATGTGTTTTCATGTACCGAGTCCGAAAATTGAATTCATGGTCCTGGGGTAGGAATACATCAACTTCATCCCCAAAACTAGACTCCACAGACTAAAAACCAAACTCCAGACACTTAACACTATTTCCCCCATCGAAAATGCAGACTCTTAGTTCTTCTTGTAGAACTGAATACCCTTTGATACAACATTGTCACAACCCATCCCCTAAGACTCGTTCAATTTCTACCCAAACCCCACCTTCTGTAGGACAGTGGCCAGTGACTAGCACCAGAAATGCATATCCCAAAAATCGAATGCATTTCCTTTAAACCCGCACATAGAAAAATATGAAATACTACACTAAGAAAACCAAAAAGGAAAAAATTTACTACCACCACAAAGTACCACTACTGAGAGTAAAAGGTGTAAACTGAAATTTAAGGGGCCAGAATACAAGCCCAAGAACCCACAAAGTAAAAATTAATATCAAAGACCTCCCTAATGTATCTACTTGTAGGGTAGTGGTGGTAAATCCTGAAGTTGTAGAAGTATTCCCCATCCACTCCTGCCTCACTATGCTCCACCAGGTCTTGAACCACCATGGTCAGCATCATAGCGTTGGTATTCTAGAAATGAGACAACACTTGTAGGAAAATCCCATGTAGCGGTGAGTATAACAACTCAGTAGGGACCCTGAGACCCCCAAAGGTCTCTCATTAATCCACACAGGAAAAATACCAAAAAGGAAATACCATAATGGAAACGCCACCAAGAATGATATAAAATACATAGCACAAAGTAAAATACATATCACACTAGTTATAAATTAAGTAAAAAAGTAAAGATGATTAGTTGTAAATCTAGATAATTTTATTTTGTTGAGAGGATCAATTACTGATCCAAGAAGTGTCGCTCTACTGCTGATCCATGAAGGGTCGCTCTGTTTCTAATCTACAGTGCATCTCTCTACAGCAGATCCACGATGGTTTATGCTACTGCTGATCTACGGAGGGTCTCCCGAATGCTGATCCAAGGAGGTTTTCTCTCATACTGATCCATGAATGGTCACTCTAGTTCTTATCCATGAAGGCTCTCTCTCATTTTGATCCATGGAGGGTCACTATCATTATTCAAACCACAACAATACATTAGATTCCCACACTTATCACACTTGATTCTGGGAGGATCTTCTCCCAAATCCATTGTTCATACTTAATCCTCTATGAAATAAAACATAGTGTAACAAAAAATAAATTCTCATTGTAAAGTTCCCAATGCAACAGATGACGCATTGAACATATACACAGTCTGTAAGATATGGACATTTTTGTAAAAAGGGTCTGGTTGAATTCAAATCTGATCTAACCCAGCCATACATAAATCTTTTCCAAAACTCATGTATATTATCTCATAAGTACCTCATTGCTTAAATGGTAATCATTCCACAAACAACATGTCAATTGGAGAACACCTATGTTAGTTACAAGCATTTCAGTGAAACGGGGGTAGGTTGGGTCCAGTTCTGGTCCGACATGGTCAAACTGACCCAAACTAGATCTGGCCCAACCCAGATCCTACCCGGCTTGGCTTGGCCTAATAGGGAAGGTCCAGCCCACCAATCCGGGCCTATCCTGTAACGTCCCAATGTATTTCAATGGAAAATTCCCTTCTTATATTTATGCCGTAAAAACACAAAATAATGAACTACTAAGTGATAAGTGATCTTTAAACATAATTTTTCACCCCTATGTTTGGAATTTTAAAAATCTGACATACACGGTTGTGTTCAAGATAGTTTTTGGAGTCTAATGAAACAAAAATAATTTTGGGCGAATAGTAACCTACCCTTATGAATAGTAACCTACCCTTATGAATAGTTATATGACCCTTATGAATAGTAAATAAGAGTAACATTACCATTGAATAATAAAACAAAATTTTGACATCATAAAAAGTGATAATTTGTCCTTAGTAAATGTTTTTTGTATTTTATAAGTCAAAATAATTAATTATAATTAATTAATTAATTTAAAATAATATTTATTTCCCTGAAATGTATTCATAAAGTATTGAATCAATGTCTAATAGTTTTTAGATAATTTAATAATACCCTATGTAATTTTTGAAAGAACTACAAAATCAGTTTTAATTTTAAAAACCGTTTTTAAGTAAATAAAGATATTAATTAAACATTGAATTAATAATATTTAGAAAATTATTTTTGAAAAATGGACATAATTTTTGGATTCTACACGTCGAAAAATGGTAGGGTTAATTTTTTGGGTTTATTCTGAAATACTTCAATTTTCGGGTGAATAGAAAAAAAAATACAGTTTTTCGCATAATCGGTATATACTAAATTGCACCATTAATGATGTAATGATGACATAAAAATTCTAGAACTTTATTTTCGGCCAAAAAATATTAAATTTCATAAATTTTTCCTATAAATACAATAAATCCAATTATCAAACCTAAAAAAAACTTTCCAAAGCCTAAAGTCAAAAGGTGATTTCTTAAAGTGTATTTTTCTCTTTCATTCACCTTCCTTTTAATAAATTAATGAATTTGAATTATAAAGAATATTTAAAGCCTAAAACGAATTATATTTTATTTATATATGATTTAGGATGTCAAAAAACTACTATTACAAGTCTAACTCTTGATATATTTAATATTTTATGCCAAAAACACCTCCCTCCTCCTGTATAAATAAGCCCTCCCCCTCATCTTGCCAAACCCCACCTCTCAAGTTTCAATAATTGTCTAATATCTGACCAATCATCTCCACTAGCCCCTTCCCCACGTCCAAGAGCTTCTGTCTCATCAAAAGACCAAGCTTAGGCCCTTAAGGAGGTTCTCAAGTGAAGGATTCAAGAGGTAATTTCCCACCCTCTTCTCCTTTAATTTCCTTTCAAGTTCAACTTTTTTTCTTGATCTCTCCCCACCTATATTCATCCAAATTATTTTCTAACTCTAGTATTATAAATATACATTACTTTTATGATTCTAATGGTATATTATATCACCCCACACCCTTTCCCTCTTCCTTTTATTTTATTAAAGAGAACGTTGTTCATGCGGTGTTAATTTATCACCTTCAAAAACAACATGCTCTCTTCTTCAATTTCTACCTTCATATCTGGTCATGAAACCATTTTTATGGTTGAACCAGAATATTTTAAATGTATTATGTTCTATTTTATGTTCTGGAAATAACCTATGTCCATATTACGAAGTGAAAAGTTAAAACACGTTTGTTGAGATCCAAAAACCGCCCAAATTTACCCAAATAACCATCCTTAAAATTTTATCTAATGATTTGTCCACATGGATCTAATATAACTCATTATAAAATATTTAAAGATTCTGTAATATCATAAATAACATGTAATATCAGTTCTGGATGTTTACCCATGATCTACCCAAACATCAATTTAAGAATACAAGTGGACCGCTCAAGAAAACCATAAAAATAAACATCCCCGAACAACGTTTTTTAAACTCTATAAGTCATCCAAATGTACATAATATGACATAATGAAACTATAATGAACACTATTAATGTATAAAAGGTTCTGAAATTTCTAATTAATGAATATAATGTCATTATACAGGACATTAAAGAGAAAGAGGCATTCGGGTACAAGGTAAGGGGAAATCTCGAACCCAATTTTCTTCCTTCGGGTTCTCCCTCTTTCACTCCATTTTTGATATGGTTACTCCTCAAAGATCATTTTTTCATAATTTCCATTACTTTTCTGGTATATACATGTTTTTCACTAGTTTTTATGTCCAAAAAATGTTTTCCAAAAGAAATCTTCTTTTAAGAATGTTCCTTTTACTTCTCACTCAAAGTGGATGGTTCTTTTAACATGTGGGTTATTCCATATTTTTTTGGGAACCCCAAGCTTATGAAGGTGTTATTATGAGATGAAACCCATTCCATTTCATGGGTTCATTATGTTGATTTATGTTATATGTTCATTGTTTCATTAATGATAAATGATAATGTTATGATGCGACGGGTGCACCCGAAATTATATAGCGCAATATGAATGTTTAAATGTGATGGGTTCACCCGGAATTATATAGTTCTCCAATGCATTGGGTAAAGTGATGAATCTCATGAATAAATGTGAAATTATGTGTGAACAAGATACAATCATGGTTCACAAATATTTTTGGTAGTTAACCACTAAGACAAGATGTTTCATTTTTATGCATTGCCACATTTTATGTTTATTATTTATGCTCCTCTCATGTTCATGATCTTTTGCCTATGTCATGATTATGCTCACCCCATGCAATATTTTACTTATCTATCCTCTTACTGGGCTTCTATCTCACCCCTTTTGATTTATATCCTCAGGTGGCTACATGTACTAAAGAGAGGACATGTGCCACTAAGAAGCTTGTGAAGAAGAAATTAAATAAATGTTTATGGTTGATGTTGTATTTGTTATGTGTGGTCCTAGTTTTCCCAAAACACTAAACCTTTGGATCCTCAATGTGTAATAATATTACATTGTTTATCTTTGAAATGATGTAATAGTAATAAAAGAAAAGTCAGGGTCGCTATAGTTGGTATCAGAGGAAAGGTTTAGTTAATTTGGGAATTAGGATTAGTAAACCCTAGAGAAAACCTCTAGCATGAGAATAAGTACAAATATGTACACAAGAATATTTACCTAGGGATCCCATTTGTTATGTTTTTGGTATAATTGTTTAAATTAATAAGTTATTCATGAATTGTTTACTTATGTTTTGTTCTAAACTTTTCTATTTTAGAAAATGGTGGGAACCAGGAGAAATGAGGCCAACAACTCTTGTGAGGGCCAATGCAACGATTGCCCGAATGACATCCCCAATGATTTTGGAGGTGGAGTTCAAAATGTCATGGCGATGCTTACCCAATTATCTCGGGTTATGAATAATAACCATAATAATGGGGAACATCCTCCTTCACCAAAGAGGGAGCAACTAGCTATTGACTATTTTATGCGTCAACGACCACCGACATTTTGTGGATCTTCTGATCCACTAGTTGTGAAACAGTGGGTCAACTCCATGGAGAAGATCTTTTTTGTTCTTCACTGTTCTGAGATGGAGAAGGTGAATCTATCCATTTATCATCTAGATGGAGAAGCTGATCAATGGTGGGATTTAATTAAGAACACCAAGCTAAGGGATGAAATTGAAGAGATGGAATGGGAAGACTTTAAGATAATGTTTCTTAATAAGTACTTCCCACGAACTCTTCGCATGATGATGGAGAGAGAACTCATAGAGCTCAAGCAAAAAGAAGGAGAATCTTTCACAACCTATGAAGAAAATTTCACAAGGCTCACAAGGTATGCTTCGGGTTTTGTTATCAACAATGATAACAAAATTGATAGATTCTTTAGTGGATTAAAACCACATCTTCGAAAGGCTCTTGCAATTAGAGACTTTTGGAGTTATGAAGATGTTTTTCGTTGTGCTCTCAAAGTGGAGATATATTTTGGAGAATGGTCCCATGGATATAGTGATAAGAAAAGAAAGATGGAGTTTCAAGCTGGTGGATCTAGTGACAAAGTTGGGAAGAAAAATCAACGACCCACATGCCAAAAATGTGTGAAGTTACACCATCAGAACTACCTCAAAGGTACGAGGAAATTCTTTAAGTGTGGTAAAGAAGGACACCAAGCTCAAGAGTTTCAAAAAGACATGTCAAGGAAGGATAATGTATCCGATGAAAGGAGATAACCACTCGTGGTTCAATGCTACAACTGTAGGGAGCTAGGGCACTATTCAAACCAGTGCACTAAACCTCGAGCTCTCGAGGGTAATCAGCACCAACAACCACCAAAGACAAAGGAACAAGGGAAGGCTTATGCCATCACTACTACGGAGGTGGAACCTGATAATGATGTCATACAAGGTACACTTACTATTCACTCGAGAATGGAAAAAGTCTTATTTGATTCTGGTTCTACGCATTCCTTTATATCTTGCATGTTTGCTAGAACTATAGAATCGAAGCCCTGAAACCTTGATGTAGAGATATCTGTAAAAACACCAAGTGGTGAAATCATTTCAACCCATGTGGTTTACTCTTCTCCTATTGACTTATGTGGTAAGATTCTTCCAGCAAATCTCGTAATACTTCCCTTGGTGGAATTTGATGCTATAATGGGGATGGATTGGCTCTTGTTATATAGAGCTCATATCAACTGTCGGGAAAAGGAAATATATTTTCATATTCCGAACCATCCCATTCTCCTCTACAAATGTAAGGAAGATCATGAATATCCTTTGAAAAATCCTTCAATGGTGGGGGTGTTGATTCCCTAAGAAGAAGCATACCTCCCCCAAATGGTTGAGTCAAAGGAAAGTGCCATCCGTGAGGAAATTCCCATCGTGAGGGAATCCAGTGATGTATTTCATGAAGAGTTACCCAGAATTCCCCCGGATCGTGAGGTAGAGTTCTCAATTTAACTCATACCTGGAGATACTCCTATCTCGAAGTGTCCCTATAGGATGTCACTTATCGAACTGGAGGAGTTAAAGAAGAAGCTACAAGAGCATTTGGACAAAGGGTTAATACACCCTAGTGCATCACCTTGGGGTGCACCAGTGCTCTTTGTGAAGAAGAAGGATGGAACCATGCGGCTGTGTATCGATTATCGGGAACTCAACAAGATAACCATAAAGAACAGGTATCCTCTCCCAAGGATTGATGAGTTGTTCGATCAGTTAGGAGGAGCTCAATACTTCTCAAAGGTGGATCTTCATTCTGGATATCATCAGGTAATGGTGATGAAAGAAGATATTCATAAGACTGCCTTCCATACAAGGTATGGAAACTATGAGTTTTTGTTGATGCCCTTCAGACATACTAATGCCCCTGAAATCTTCATGGATTTGATTAATAGAGTCTGTAGACATTACATCAACAAATTTGTGGTAGTGTTTATCGACGATAATCTCATCTACTCCAAGAGAAAGGAGGAACATGAAGAACATCTAAGACATGTGTTGGTGAAATTGAGAAAGGAGAAGTTGTACGCCATGTTTAACAAGTGTGACTTTTGGATGAATCAAGTCACATTCTTGGGAAATGTGATCAAAAGTGAGGGAATTTCTGTGGACCCTTCAAAGACAAAGGCGATTGAGGAATGGCCCAGGCCCTCTAGTGTCATAGAAATTCGTAGTTTTATTGGATTAGCTGGGTACTACAGGAATTTTGTGAGAAACTTATCACTATTGTCAATCCCTATAACTAGGTTAATAAGAAAAGGGGTAAAGTATGTATGGACGGAAGAATGTGAGGAAAGCTTTAAGGAGCAAAAGAGAAGGTCGATCACTGCACCTGTACTCACACTACCGAAAAGTGGAGAAAGTTTTGTGATATACAGTGATGCATCAAAGAAAGGCTTGGGTTGTGTACTCATGCAAATTGATAATGTGATAACTTACGCCTCAAGACAGTTGATGATCCATGAGAAGAACTACCCGACTCATGTTCTAGAGCTGGAAGCCGTGATTTTTTCCTTGAAAATCTGGAGGCAATACCTTTATGGTGAGAAGTGTGACATATACACCGACCACAAGAGCCTAAAGTATATATTCACACAAAAGGATCTCAACATGAGTCAAAGGAGATGGTTAGAGCTAATCAAGGATCACGAATGATCTATTCACTGTCATCCTAGAAAGGCGAATAAGGAAGCTAATTCTCTAAGTAGGAATGAACCTACTACTCTATCCATGTTGAGGATTGAGAAAGACCCTATCTTCTTGGATATGCAAGGAATGGATTTGGAAATAATTTGGGAATGGGATACATCCTACCTTGCCCAAATGATTGTACAACCATCCATCCAAGAAAAGATTAAGGAAGCACAACAGGATGATGGGGAGAAACAAAAGAGGGTGAATGCAGTAATGGAAGGGAAGCTCCAACAGTTCCATATTGACGATGATGGTGTGATTCGGTTTGGAACGTGGCTTTGTGTGCCTTCATCACCCAGGATAAAGAAGGATCTATTGGATAATGCACATAGATCAACTTTATCTATCCATACAGGAAGTACCAAGATGTGTCGTGATCCCTAAGAACACTTCTGGTGGGATAACATGAAGAAGGAGATTGCGGAATATATATCAAGATGCATGGTATGTCAGCAAGTTAAAGATGAGTGGAAAAAGTCCAAAGGTATGATGTATCCATTGCCTATACCCATGTGGAAATGGGAAAATGCTACTATGGACTTTTTCATGGGTCACCCGAAGAAGTCAAAGGGAAATAATGCGATATGGGTTGTGGTTGATCGACTCACCAAGACTGCCCATTTTATCACTATTCGGGAAGACCTCTCACTTGAACAACTTGCAAGGATATATGTGAAGGAAGTAGTGATATTTCATGGTGTTCCACACTCGATTGTCTCTGACCATGATCCAAGATTCACATCAAAATTCTGGAGGAGCCTCCAACATGCTTTGAGTACTGAATTAAATTTTAGCATGGCCTATCACCCCCAAACTGATGGCCAGTCTGAAAGGACTATTCAGACGCTTGACGATATGCTAAGAGCATGATCTCTTGAATTCAAAGGTTGTTGGGATCAGAATCTCCCATTGGTTGAGTTCTCACACAACAATAACGTCCACTGGAGTATTCAGATGGCTCCGTATGAAGCTCTTTATGGGAAGCGATGTAGAACTCCAACCTGTTGGGAGGATGATTGAGAACTAAAGCTACATGGTCCCGATCTTGCTCAAGAGATGACAGAGAATGTTCAACTCATCCGGAAACACATCAAAGCTACTCAAAGGTGTAAAAAGAGATATGCTGACAACCGTCTAAGGGACTTGGAGTTCGACGTTGGAGATAAATTATTCCTTTGAATATCTCCATGGAAGAGAGTCATGAGATTCGGGAAGAAAGGGAAGCTAATCCCAAAGTACATTGGCCCCTTTGAGATCCTTGACCGTATAGGAGTTGTGGCCTATCGTCTGGAACTTCCACCGAATATGGCTGAAGTTCATGATGTGTTTCATGTACCACTACTCAGGAAGTACATACCAGACCCCTAACATGTACTAAACCCATATGTGGTACAGCTCGAAGATGATCTCTTCTATAAGGAGAAGTCGGTAAAATTTTTGGACCTAAGTGATAAGGTTCTACACAACAAGACAACCCGCCTTCTCAAAGTGTTGTGGAGGAACCATATGTTTTAGGAAGAAACTTGGGAACCAGAAGAGGCAATGAAGGAGAGGTACCCTCACATGTTTGTGTAAAGTGAAATTTCGGGGGCGGAATTTCTTAAGGGGGGAAGAATGTAATGACCCAAAGTATTTCAATTGAAAATTCCCTTATTATATTTATGTCATAAAAACACAAAATAAGGAACTAATAAGTGATAAGTGACCTTTAAACATAATTTTGTCACCCCTATGTTTGGAATTTTAAAATTATGACATACACGGTTGTGTTCAAGATAGTTTTTGGAGTATAATGAAACAAAAATAATTTTTGGTGAATAGTAACCTACCCTTATGAATAGTAACATACCCTTATGAATATTAATATGACCCTTATCAATATTAAATAATATTAACATTACCTATGAATAATAAAATAAAATTTAGACATCATAGAATGTGATAATTTGACCTTATTAAACGTTTTTGGTATTCCATAAGTTAAAATAATTTATTAAAATTAATAAATTAATTTAAAAGAATATTTACGTCCCTAAAATGTATTAATAAAGTATTGAATCAATGTATAATAGTTTTTAGATAGTTTTATAAGACACTACATAATTTTTGAAAGAACCATAAAATCAGTTTTAATTTTTAAAAACTATTTTTAAGTAAATAATGATTTTAATTAATTATTAAATTAATAATATTTAGAAAATTATTTTTGAAAAATTGGAATATTTTTGGATTCTACACATCGAAAAATGGTAGGGGTAAATTTTTGGGTTTGTTCTGAAATACTTCAATTTTCGGGTGAATGGTAAAAAAATACAGTTTTTCGCATAATCGTTATATACTAAATTGAATCATTAATGATTTAATGATGGAATAAAAATTATAGAACATTAGTTTAGGCCAAAACATATTAAATTTCATAAATATTTCCTTGAAATACAATAAATCCAATTCTCAATCCTAAAAAGAACTTTCCAAAGCCTAAAGTCAAAATGTGATTTCGTAAAGTGTCTTTTTCTCTTTCTTTCACTTTCCTTTTAATAAATTAATGATTTCGAATTATAAAGAAGAGTTAAAGCCTAAAAATAATTATATTATATTGATATATGATTTAGGATGTCAAAAAAACTACTATTACAAGTCTAACTCTTGATATATTTAATATTTTATGCCAAAACACCTCCATCCTCGTGTATACATAAGCCCTCCCCCTCCTCTTGCCAAACCACACCTCTCAAGCTTCAAGAATTGTCTATGATCTGCCCAATAATCTCCCCTAGCCCCTTCCTTACGTCCAAGTTCTTCTGGTTTCATCAAAAGACCAAGCTTAGGCCCTTAAGAAGGTTCTCAAGTGAAGGATTCAAGAGGTAATTTCCCTCCTTATCCTTTAATTTCCTTTCATGTTCAAGTTCCTTTCTTGATATCTCCCCACCTATATTCATCCAAATTATTTTTTAACTCCATTATTATACATATACTATAATTTTTTGATTCTAATGGAATATTATATCACCCCACAACCTCTCCCTCTTCCTTTTATTTTATTAAAGAGAACGTTGTTCATGCGGTGTTAATTTATTACCTTCAAAATCAACATGCCCTCTTCTTCCATTTCTACCATCATATATGGTCACGGAACCATTTTTATGGTTGAAACAGAATATGTTATATGTATTATGTTCTGTTTTATTTCTGGAAATAACCTATGGCCATATTACTAAGTGAAAAGTTAAAACAAGTTGGTTGTGATCCAAAAACCGCCCAAATTTACCCAAATAACCATCATTAAAATCTTATCTAATGATTCATCCACATGGATCTAATATAACACATTATAAAATCATTCAAGATTATGTAATATCATAAATAACATGTAATATCAGTTCTGTATGTTTACCCATGATCTACACAAACATCAATTTAAGAATACAAGTGGACTGCTCAAGAAAACCATAAAAACGAACATCCCCGAACTACATTTTTTAAACTCTATAAGTCATCCAAAGGTACATAATATGACATAATGAAAACAGAATGAACACTATTAATGTATAAAAGGTTCTGGAATTTCAAATTAATGAATATAATGTCATTATATAGGAAGTTAAAGAGAAGGAGGCATTCGGGTACAAGGTAAGGGGAAATCTCGAACCCAATTTTCTTCCTTCGGGTTCTCCCTCTTTCACTCCATTTTTGATATGGTTACTCCTCAAAGATCATTTTTTCATCATTTCCTTTACATTTCTTGGATATAAATGTTTTTCACTAGTTTTTATGTCCAAAAAAATGTTTTCCAAAAGAACTCTTCTTTTAGGAATGTTCCATTTACTTCTCACTCAATGTGGACAGTTCTTGTAACATGTGGGTCATTCCCTCTTTCCTTTGGGAACCCAAAGCTTATGAAGGTGTTATTCTGAGATGAAACCCATTACTTTTCATGGGTTCATTATGATGATTTATGTTATATTTTCATTGTTTCATGCATGATAAATGATAATGTTATGATGTGACGGGTGCGCCCGGAATTATATAGCCCAATATGAATGTTTAAATGTGACGGGTGCGCCCGGAATTATATAGCACTCCAATGCATTGGGTAAAGTGATTAATCTCATGAGTAAATACGAAATTATGTGTGAAAAATATGCTATCTTGGTTCACAAATATGTGTGGTAGTTAACCACTAAGACAAATGTTTCATTTTTATGCATTTCCACATTTTGAGTTTACTATTTATGCTCCTCTCATGTTCATGATCTTTTGACTATGTCATGATTATGCTCACCCCATGCTATATTGTTCTTATCTATTCTCTTACTGGGCTTCTAGCTCACCCCTTTTGATGTATATCCTTAGGTGTCTACATGTACTAAAGAGAGGAAAAGTGTCACTAAGAAACTTGTGAAGAAGAAATTAAATAAATGTTTCTGGTTGATGTTGTATTTGTTATGTGTGGTCCTTGTTTTCCCAAGACACTAAACCTTTGGATCCTAAATGTGTAATACTATTATGTTTTTTATCTTTGAATTGATGTAATAGTAATGAAAGAAAAGGATGGGTCGCTATATAGCCCACTGGGATAGGTCCAACCTTCTCGGGTTGGTCCGACCCACTTGTGCTGGTCTGACCCGCCATTTTTACCCGGCCCGCCATAGCAGTTCATCTCTTCCATATGAACACAGATCAGCCATGTTTGGCCTCACCAGACATGTTCGATGAAACTGACCACCTATCCACATTACTAGATGATGAAGTCTGCAGGTTGAATTTTCAACACGGTGCCAGCATGTAGCCACATGTCACCAGTGCTGTGGAAACAGTGGTCACGATCTTTGCTACTCGGTGCACCACTGGGGCACACCATTTTCATCAGCCACTGGCCCAATTAGTGGCCACGTTTCCCCTCTCCAAAACACATCCAACACACTGTAAATAACTTTAGTGGACAACCAAATGTGATGTGGTTGACCATTCTTCGTGTTTCTTTCACCTACGGCTGCCGGAGAACACCCTCTTCAATGTGATGGCCTAATATACACCATATCACCATCTTAGAAAATCCTTTAACAATGAACACAAATGCAGAGGGGCATAAGACTTATTCATTTCAGCCCACTCACTCTGCATTAGAAGTATAAAACTAGGGAGGATTGGGATGATATGCTGTCATCAAAAGATTAATCCCAAATAGAATTCCAAAATAAAACACCCTCCTATAAGAATGCATAATTCACAAATCAACGAGTTTGTGGGTTGTTCCACATTCAACATTTTGAAATTATAATTGGGACGATTTTAAAAAATTAAACCCTCTATCTTGATCACTATTTGTCGTTGGATCACTCAACCCTTGAGGATTCAACAAGTCAAAGAGTTTGTTACTTCCCGACTCCATTCATTGAGGTGTATCGATGTTATTAACATTCCATAAGCATTTTTCATTCTATATTTGATAGAAAACTCTCTGGAGTTTCATCATAGAATTTCCCACTATTTAACCCTCAGTTATCTGATGTGTTATTCCATAAAATGGAAACACATCACATCGTTTCTATTACGCCACGACGTTTCATCATTACGTTATTTCATTTATGAGACAACGTAGCTGTTATGGTCCACTTAATGTGTTATTATACTGCACCTTAATATTCTATTAAGGGGATTCCATTAATGTGCCTCGTCACCACACAACAGCACCAGCATCTGGTACTCTATGATGAGAAAGGAAATAAAATCACTTTTTATGTTATTTTATTATTCTTCTAAAAACTCCAAAAAAAATAAATTTTCCATCCAACCCTCGCCGGTCAAAGATAAGTCCATTCTAGGAGAATCTAGGTGTTCTAGGAACAATGATGCCCTTAGATTTTATGATCTGATCTCTAGTCAAAAATTTAGAAATTGATGCTCACACGTTTACTTAAGTGAACTAAAAAATGTTCAAAAATTCTATTTCGGGATCACCGATCCTTAGAATAACCATCTTTAAAAGTGTGTGGTCTCGAAATAATTCAATATAATTTCAAAAAAAAAATCCATTGAAATTATGGGACATTGCAGGACCAATGATATAACAAATTTAGACACATACGAAAAAGAAATAAAATATTTCCCAAAGTGAATATTTAACATTGGACTTTTTAACAAGAAGGTAATATAAAGTCATAATAAAACCATATATGGTAATAGATATAACAATATTATTATTTGAAAAAATTATAATAATATTATTTTTATTATATAGGAAGATTGTATGAGTACAAGGATATTCAAGACACAAGGTTAGGGGATTTTCATTTCCCTATTAATGTTTGTGAAAAAAAATCTATGTTCCCCACTCGATACTTTTTCTATGGTGTATATAATACCAATGATTTTATTCTATTTATCATGTAAATAAATTTATTATTATTATTCACATATCCATTCTATCATCATCTTTTCACGGGATTTAACTTTAAAAATCTTCCAAATCAGTAAAACCATTTTTTCTCAATTTGAATTATTGATACTCATGTTTTGTTACGCACCCAAACTCATTTTCAATATGTATATACATCCATTATTCATTTTATATCATGAATCACATTATTTCATGATATATTAAGCGGCATGTAATTTCATTTTCTTACATGAAGAGTATGATCCCAAGTTTCCATGTAATACGTGTTTATTGAGGTAATCTCATCGCTTTCCAAAAAAATTTATGTTTATGATTCCTTTGATGAAATCTCATAATAAATCATTCATGAAAATTAATATGTTTCCTTCTCCTCTGTTTATTCAAGATACCCATATTTATATTACAATTTTCCACTCTTTGGTACTTAAGATAATGTTTTTAGTAAAATCTGATGACCTCTCTTTTCAGTCATAAATCTATTGTATTCAAAAATAGTGTTTTCAAAAAAAATGTTTTCCAAAGATCTTTCATGATAATTCTCATGGAAAAGTTATTTTTATAATTTTTTTATTATTTTTAAAGCTTCCTTTATAATTTTTAAAATCTATCTTTAAATAAAATAATTTTTAAAATGTTTTATGTAATGAAATACATTTTTAAATGAAGTAAGGATAATTTCCTCATGAAATGTTTTTAAACATTTTTCAAAATTATTTACCTTATAAGATAACATCCATTGGTTTTAATCATGCATTTATGGTGAATTATTCATTGTCTACATTCATATTCTTTATCTGAATGGTTTATGTTTTTAATGACATGATGTTATAAAATTTGTTTTTCTTTCAGGGGTTATTTGATTTGGAAACCAGCTTCTTTCAATGTGTTATGTTTATGATGAAATTATTATGAAACATACCACTTTACAAAGTTTATCATATGTTTACATGTTTTTTATAAAAATTTCATTTCATGGGTTACAATATGTCTATGATCTTGTGGAACATGTTTGTATGATTTAATTATGTGATAGGTGATACCTATATCTCCCTCTAATGCATTAAGTAATGATAAATGTTTTGTGAGATTAGAGGGAACATGAGAGAACATTCCAGCCCCAATATAAGAGGGAATAATGGAGAACATACCCATCCCAAATCAATAGGGAACAAGGGAGAAAATCCTAGTTCCAAAACAATAGGGAACATGGGAAACATCCTAGTCCTGAAACAAGATAGAACAGAGGAGAACAGCCCAGTCCCAAAATAAGAGGGAACAAGGGAGAACATCCCAGTCTCAAATTAGGTACATGGTTGGTTAACCAAAGTCAGAAATGTTAGAAAGACCATTGTATACCACCATTACATAGGGTGTTTATATACTTATCTATTTACACAATTCCATTTCTTACTACTATGTCAATATTTCATGGCTTATGTTCTTTACTTTCTTTTTATTCATGTCTTATGGACTGCCAATCGTTATCAATGATTAATGTATATGATCTTTGATATTTAGGGTAGGATATTCCATCTTTATTCCCATACCCTTATGCTCATATTAATGCTTACATGTCTCCCTTTTTTACCCTTATTAAGAATTTGAGCTCACTGATTTTTATGTTTCCTTCCCTATGTTTTGAAGATATGTACTATGTTTGAAATGTTTAAGAAGGGTTCCAGTCAAGATGAACATAGTAAGAGATTTGGTAGTTCAGATATGTACTAGTTTTTTGTATCCATGATTCCAAAGTCACTATACCAACTATTGTCTTTTATTGTATGTTTGTATAATGTTTAAGTATTCCGAAAATGTTATGTAATGTTTATGTTTTTTAAAACAAGGGTCTCCATATAGTCAAATGTTCCTTGAAATTTAATTTTATATATGTCAACACCCTTTGATGAATATTATGTAGATCTGGGTATGTACTATAATGATACAATCAAAAATATTACTTTATGTGGATTATGATAATGTTTTTCTCGTAAAATACTATGGAGATATTAAAAATCTCATATAATATTTTTTCACTATAATTTTTTATTGATTATATATAGAATTATTATTTATTTATTTAATATTATTAATTCAAAGTAATTGTTATGTAAAAAAAATTACATTGTAGCCTATGATGAATCATTCTGTCTAATGTGAAAAAATACATTTGTTTTGTAGAGTATTCTTATATATTTGATTATGATTTCTTAGAACAAGGCTATGATTGTATTATTACATTCTCTGCCATTATTCATTCCATCATAATAAATTTATTTTTCCTTATACATATGATTATTTATATTTTTATCCTTGGATATATTTCATGATCCAGTTTTTTATTCTAGTTTTTTAAAAAAATGAAATTCATAAGATAATAAAATTGACATTGACATAATTGAGTTCTTAATATATTTTTGAGGTAAATATTTATATTCACTAAAGTAATTTCTTGTTTTTCAAGAATCCTTTATGAATATTAAATTTTTTCCTTTATTATTTTTAATTAAATTTTTTATGAAAGACGTTGAGAACAAAATTTATTTCAAGATTAAGTGACTAATTATTTCGAAGTTAAATATTATTATAAGTAATATTAAGAATACTTATGGTTTTTCATGAATTTAAAATAGATTAAAAGGTTTCACTAATTTTTATATCAATTCTTCATATTTTTTTGCATCCCATGTTTTCCAAAATAAATTGAAAGTGCTTATAGATGTGTATGCACAATAATAAATGATATACTTCTTTCATGAGGATACATATTATAAAAATATAACATGATTTGAATAAAATAATAGTTTTAACATAAGAATCCTATTTTTTGGAATAAATGTACATTTAGTGTATGTTTCATCGTTTTATTAGAAGGGTTTCATATTTATGACTTTTTCCAAAATATCTAAACCTCTATTCCTAAAATATACCTAAAATTTATGAAACGTGAAACCATTCTTTAAATTCTGATATTATCATTTTTCAAATTTATGAGTAATTATAGTCTGTATTAATGTAATGGTTTTTAAATCACTAGTTGTTATGATGTTTCACATGTTGATATTTAAAAAAATTTAGTTACAATCATGGTTCAATAATTCTACGGTTGATCATAATTTAAATGGAATTGATACCCCTTGGGATTTTTTATGTCATGTAAGTTTAATATGACTAAGGATTCTTTGGGATACATTTAAGGTAGTAAAACCACATGGTTTAGTATTTTTTTATTGAAATGGTTATCATAGAAATTTTTCTTTTATATTTGTTGGATATATGTTTAAAGGAACAGAATACATTTAGTGTTAATAAGATATTTGTTATAAAGGTGATATTATTGCATCCCAAGCCTTAAAAAAATTAATTCATGAATGATAACGTAATTTTATAATTATACATATATTAGATCAAGAGGTCTAGTGTCTTTGGATGATTAGATATAAAAAAACGTCATTGTAAACGTAAAAAAATATATTCAAATGTATACAACAAGGTCCTCAATCCTATAGTGAATCTAAATATTATTGTATACCATGGGGAACAACAGATAAAAAATAGTTTTATCTAGAAATCATAATATAGAAACAAACATGGAAATAAATAATTGCATGAGATTTAAGATAGATAATAAGATACCAAAATAAAATGATCATAAGTATGAAAACATGGAATAATGAAATAAAATAATAATATCATGGAATCATAATATTTTTGAAACATAACTGATAGAGAAAATATTTTCAATTAATTTATATTGAATATCATTGTTTATACTCCCACGAAAGTGTTATTGTATGGGTAATTGTCATGTTTTTAGGTTTTAGTGTTATTTTGAACCCAAATGTGAAAAAATGACTATTTTTGGATTTTGACAGATTATTTAGTCAGGGGTATTTCGATCATTTCTGGAAAAATAAAATTCTAAATTTTCTGATTCAAATTTTTTTATAATAATTATTTTATTTACTTCATTTTTGTCTTCTGGACCAGGAGCTGATTCGGCCATCTAAAGGGTCTAAAAAGTCATTGAAGTTGGGAATTTTTCTGGGCGGACAGCGTAGACCCACCAAACATAAAGGACATAAAACTCGGCCTAAAATTATCTAAATGATGTCTTTACACCTGGGATATGACGGGAACATATAGGTGCGACTCTACAAGAAATTTGGTGAAGTTTGGAAGTCATTAAGGAGTCCATTAAACGACATACATTTGGAGGAACCATCCTGGAAACTTCATCCAGAAACAGAAATCGAGAATGAAAAATTCATAACTCCTCCATCCGGTTTTCAAATGAGCTGAAATTTTGGGGAGATACTGCCAAGGTAATTTTACACAACATTCATGAAGGGTGGAATGCGTTAAGAGGTCATTAATGGGGTCGAAAACGCTCAATCTTTCGGCGGTCGAATTCTGCCTATAAAAGGAGGAGAGCTCCTCCCCCTCAATCCATCTCATTCCCCACCCCATTACTTCTGGGGCACCAAGGAGAAGAACTTCTCAGATTTTTTTTATTACTTTTGTTTTAAAATGTCTCTCCTCTCCCGAATTATCTCACTTACCCCATCCATGGAGGGGTAGTTTCATTTGAGTGATCGGAAAGAGGGGAGGCTGGACCTATGTGTTGTGCTTGAGTTTTGTGCTTGAAATGAATAAAATTTGTTCTTCTTTCTTCTTCCAGTTCCAATTCATAATTCAGTATAAAATTACGAATGCGGTTGTGTTAAGGTTTTTATTCTGAAATTATAAATTTCTTTGGTCGATGATCACATCTCCCTCCACCCAATTCTAATCTGTATACGGTGGAACATGATTAGGGTTGGGTGGTGATTGCTCGACGGTTGTCAAGCACGTGTGTAGGATTGTATGTCGAAATCATGGTTTATTAGGGAACAAAAATTTTAGGTCTGGGATTGCTCTAATTAATCAAGATACCTTCTACAACCCTAAACACATTGGAAGGAGGATAGACCAATCTAAGGTTTTAGAAAGGGAAATTCTAATCACATCTCTCTTACCAGTTTAAGGAAGAAGAAGAGATAAAATTTGGAAACCATGATGGAACAACACTAAGTCTAGCCGAACCAAATCCGATCACCGTCTATATAATTTGTTAAAATTAATCAATTTCTGTTGTTTGTTTCTCTCATAGTCATTCAAATTTGTTAAAACCAATCTTTTTAAGAAAACCAACAAAAAGTGACAACCTTGTTTTGTGTGCACTCCTCTTCGGGAGACTACCTAGGATCAACATCTATACTATACTTAGGTAAATAAAATATTGTTTTTCCACGCCCCATGACAGGCGTGCATCAAACTTGGCACCGTTGCCGGGGAGGCAGTGCCTCAATGTTTTTTTTAAAAAAAATAAAAAAAAAATCTTTTGAATGACCCATAGTTCAAATAGCAATTTTTTAGAATTCGATCCAGAAATTGAGCGCACAATTACCAAATTGAGAAATCTTAATCTTCCCAAAGATTTCGAAAAAATAAATATCACTGATTCAAGTGATACCTTGAGTGGAGGCTTTGAACCTTTAATAATGGTTGTAAATCCGAACCGAACCCTACGTGACATCTGTGCACCTCAATTTGTCAATCAAAATTATCAACTTGCAATTCCTCCCATAGAAAATGATTTTGAATTGTGAATTAACATGATCCAAGTGCTTCTTAAATTTCATGGTCTTGCAAGTGAAGACCCAAATCGACATATTCAAGAATTCACCTATGTCTGCTCCAGCTTCAAACCTCGAGAAGTCGCGTAAGAGCATGTGAAGTGGAGGGATTTCCCCTTCTCACTAGAGGGAGAAGCAAAGGAATGGTTGTACAATCTAAAACCGGGGGAGATCAGTGACTGGGAAGATCTAAAAAAATGTTTTCTACAAATATTCTTCCCAACATCTAAGAGCACTGCAATAAAGAAGGAGATTTATGTCATCCATCAATCAACTGGAGAAACACTCTACGAATACTGGGAACGTTTCAAGAAGCTTTGTGCATGTTGTCCACACCAAGAAACAGAAGAGGACCAATTCCTTGTGTGATTCTACCAAGGATTGCTTGACAATGACAGGAATCTACTAGATGCCTCGTCGGGAGGAGCCCTCATTGATAAATCACCTGCAGATATACAAATTCTGATTGAAAAGATTGCACAAAATTCACAGCAGTTTGGCACTCGAGTTACGATCACCAGAGGGATCCATGAGGTAAGAACATCTGATTAAGTAGATTTAATTAGGAAAGAAATGGCTGAACTCACCAGGTTGGAGTGACAAATAGTTTTGAACCATGTGAAGGAACAACAAGGGCCGAATCAGGTATGTGGTTTATGCTCTTCTAATTCTCATTACACTGATCAATGTCCAGAAGTACAGGGGACAGAAAGTTGTGCTGCAGCCTATCAACAAAGGCAATACCAACCGCAAACCCAACCAGGGTATGGGTTTCAACAGAACCAAGCCAGAGCACCTTTTCAGCAGCAATATCATAACCCAGTAGCATTCCAATAACCTTATCAGAATCCCTTCCAACAACAACAAACTTCTCAACCACCACCTCTCCAGCGGAAGAATTATGAGAAACCATCCACAAGTGCACCGACAAATGAAGACCAACAACTGAAGACAAGAGTTGCAGGAATAGAAGATAAGATAGACAAGCTAGCTGATCAACTTGCAAGCATTATGGATGCTTTCACCAAGAACCAAGGTAAGATTCCTGCACAAACAATTCCCAATCCAAAAGAGAATGTTAGTGCAATCACAACCCGAAGCGGGAAGGAGCTTAAACCACCAGAACAATATGAGGATGATGAATCTAGGGAACCTGCTGAAGCTCATCCTTTCCAACCAAAAAATGGAGTCAACAACAAAGTAGAAAGAACAAGGGTCAAGAAATACAGACAAGAAACACCATTGCAGAAACAACAAAGGGAGAAAAAGGATATTCCAGCACCATTCCCATAAACATTGGTTGAGTCAATGAAAGGCGAAGAAGAATGACTTCAACGGGAAATTCAAGAAACATTTCGAAAAGTTGAGATTAACATTCCACTACTGGATGCAATTAGGCAAATCCCTAAATATGAAAAATTTCTAAAGGAGCTATATACTAAAAGAAAGAGGCTGGATGGAAATGAAAGAATCAACTTAGGAAGAAGCGTCTCAGCATTGATCACACCACCGATACCCCAAAAATGTCAAGATCCAGGGACTTTCTCTATTCCCTGCACTATCGGTTCATTAAATTTTACTGATGCACTATGTGATCTTGGAGCTTCGATAAATGTGATACCTCACTCTGTGTTTTCATCTTTGCAGATCAGAGAACTAAAATCAACTCGGGTGGTGGTACAATTAGCAAACAGATCCACCATTTTCCCAGTTGGAGTCGTTGAAGATGTACGTGTAGGAGTGAGATGATTAATCTTTCCAACAGACTTTTATGTCCTTACCATGGAGGAAGACCGAGCACCATCCCAATCTCCCATCATCCTAGGGAGACCATTCATGAAAATAGCAAGGACAATCATCAACGTGCATGAAGGAACACTCACCATGGAGCTCGGAGATAGTACGGTACACTTCAATATTCTTGATACGATGAAACACCCATCCAACAATCACTCACTTTATGCAATCTCCCATGATGAAGGTATAGAACCAATTGAAGACTCGGGTATGCTTCATGACTTTTTATCTTTGGGAGAACACTCTTCATTTGAATTTTATAACTCCATGAACCTGAAAATTCTGATATCATGTTGGAGGATGAGGTAAAATCTTATTTTTTCGATGATTTGTTAAAAGGAAGTAATATTATTCCCGAGAATTCAACATTATGAGTAAGAAACCTAAATGCAGTATCATCCCTTGAACAACCCCCATGTTTAGAGATGAAGCCTTTTCCATGTGACTTGAAGTATGCTTACCTAATGGAAGGAATGAAATTGCCAGTAATCATTGCCAATAACCTATCCCATTCACAAGAACAAACATTGATTGACCTTCTCAAAAGGAATGTCAAAGCTGTAGGATGGATTTTCGGTGATATTCCTGGAATAAACCCTAAGGTATGCTCTCACAGGATATTTTTAGAAAGTGAATCTCGTCCAGTTAGACAACCTCAAAGAAGACTCAATCCCACAATCATGGAGGTCGTTAAGAAAGAGATTGAGAAATTGTTAGCAGCTGATATCATTTACCCAATCTCTGATTCTCAATGGGTCAGCCCAATTCATGTAGTCCCCAAAAAACTGGCCTGACCACTATCACAAATGAAAGAAATGAACTGATCCCCATGAGAATACAAAACAGCTGGAGAGTGTGTATAGATTACAGGAATCTAAATCAAGTTACCAGAAAAGATCACTTTCCTATTCCATTCATTGATCAGATTCTTGAAAAGTTAGCTGGAAATACTCATTACTGTTTTTTAGATGGATTCACAGGATAGTTTCAGGTACCAATTGCACCAGAAGACCAGGAGAAGACAACCTTCACCTGCCCTTTTGGAACATTTCTCCTATAAATGGATGCCTTTCGGGCTATGCAATTCCCCAGGTACATTTCAACGGTGTATGGTGAGTATTTTTTCGGACCACATTGAGGATTTCTTGGAGGTGTTTCTTGATGATTTCACATTTTTTGGCAATTCATTTGATCTTTTCTTGGGAAATTTGGAAAATGTTTTGAAAACATGCATTGAAAAGAACCTTGTCTTAAATTTTGAAAAATGTCATTTTATGGTTGAAAAAGGGATAGTGTTGGGGCACATAATTTCAGAAAATGGGATTGAGGTTGATAAATCAAAAGTTGATGTAATAAATTCCTTACCATATCCTACTTGTGTCAAACATGTTAGATCTTTTTTAGGGCATGCATGATTTTACAGAAGATTCATCAAGGATTTCAGTATGATTTCTCTCCCTATCTCAAGATTACTTATAAAGGATGCTAACTTTAATTTTGATTGTGCATGTAGGGAATAATTTGATGAATTAAAGGAAAGGCTGATAACACCACCAATAATGAAGCCACCCAATTGGGATTACCCTTTTGAGATACTTTGTGATGCATCCAACCAAGCAGTGGGAGCCGCTCTATCACAGTGAATTGACAGCAAGCCTCAAGTCATCTCCTACGCTTCAAAGACCTTGGATGAAACACAAATAAATTACACAACCACATAGAAGGAGTTCCTTGTAGTCGTTATTGCACTAGATAAATTCCGATCATATCTTCTGGGCACTAAAGTTGTTGTTTTTTTTTGATCATGCAGCTCTTAGGTACTTAATGAAAAAGGCGGATTCTAAAACACGGTTGGTGAGATGGATGCTACTCTTACAAGAGTTCAATTTGGAAATCAAAGATAAGAAGGGGACTGAAAATCAAGCGGTGGATCATCTGAGTCAACTACCCCACACCGCTGAATCAAAAATACCAAAGCAGAACCCACTTAATGATGAGCTTCCTGGAGAACAACTCTACATCATCAACAGTGAAGTACCATGGTATGCCAACATTGTCAACTATTTGGTAACATCTCAGGTACCATCTCATCTAAGCTCTCATCAACAACATAATCTTAAATCTGAATCAAGATTTTACATTTGGTAAGATTCGTTTCTGTGGAAAATTTGTAATTATCAAATCATAAGAAGATGCTTGCCAAGATGTGAAATTGAATCAGTGTTTGAAATTTGTCATAAATTATCATGTGGAGGCCACTTTGGACCTCAGAGGACTGCCCGAATTGTTTTAGAATCTGGACTCTACTGGCCCACCTAATTCAAGGATGCATATGAATTTTGTAAAAGATGTGAAACATGCCAATTTTCTGGTAACATATCCAAACGACATGAAATGCCACAAAAACCAATAACATTTTTTGAAATTTTTGAAGTTTGGGGAATAGATTTCATGGGATCATTCCCAATGTCATTTGGAAATTGATATATTCTTTTGGCTGTAGACTATGTTTCAAAATGGGTGGAAGCAAAAGCAACCAGAACTGATGATGCAAAAGTTGTTTGTGATTTTGTTAGGGCTAACATTTCTTGTAGGTTTGGCGTGCCATGAGAAATCATCAGTGATCAGGGAACTCATTTCTGCAACAGGAAAATGGAAGCATTGCTGATGAAGTATGGGGTACATCATAGAACATCTACCCCATACCATCCCCAAACAAATGGCCAAGCAGAAGTCTCTAATAGAGAAATCAAAGCCATTCTGGAGAAGACTGTTAAACCCAACCGAAAGGACTGGAGCCAAAAGTTAGATGATACATTATGGGCATACAGAACGGCCTACAAAACACCGATAGGGATGAGTCCCTATAGATATATCTATGGAAAGAGTTTCCACCTTCCTGTGGAGTTGGAGCATAGAGCCTACAGGGCGGTCAGAGAGATGAATCTGGACCATGGGAAAGCTGGGAAAGAAATAAGATTTCAGTTTCAGGAGTTAGAGGAAATTAGAAGGGAATATTTTGAAAACTCAATGATCTATAAAGAGAGAACAAGGATGAACCATGACAAGATAATTCAACCAAGAACCTTCAACCCTGGAGATCACGTGTTACTCTTCAAATCCAGACTTAAGCTTATGCCAGGTAAACTTCGTTCCAGATGGGAAGGCCCCTTTACTGTTACTCATATATATCCCTTTGGTGCTGTGCAGATTCAAAAGGAAGGAGGAGGAAACCCATTCACTATAAATGGGAAGAGGCTGAAGAAGTTCCATGGGACCGTACCTCAAGAACCAGTGGAGGAGATCACACTCCTTCATCCTGAATACAAATGAACACCTAACAGGTTGCATCATTCCTTTACACTTGATTAAATGCAGTAACTCCAACTTTTTGATACATACATTTACATGCATTGAGGACACTACATAAATTTAGTGTGGGGGAGGAAATATTGTAGTCCAAGAGATTTTTTTTTTTTAAAAAAAATTGTTTTGTTTTGTTTTTTCGAGCCAACGACATTAAACAAAGGCGCTACCGGGAGGCAACCCGCATTTTCCCCCGTTTTCCACTTGTCTTCTTAGTCATTTACCATCATGATTGAACGGGCCTGCACTATCAATTGTTTTCATTTTTTTCAGGTCCATTAATGAAGAGGGTGTTGTGGGATTATACGTCGTGAAGAAAATGATCCATTTGACAGGGGAGTATGAGTTTCAATTCTATATTATCCGACTTTATTCCCTACTTTTTTAGTCTTTTAAAAAATTAATAAAAAAAGGCATGCCCACGCTTGATTTCATGTTATAATTGACTTCTCTAGGAGACATGAGTTTCTTAAGAATCTTGTGATGCCATGTTTTAGATTTCAATGTTAATGAGATTGAATGATTAAAATGGATAATTGGATGATTAATGTGAAGCAAGAATATTGAAATAAGGACTCATGATTTAAGGGAATTAATTGATTCATGTAAATGAAATTTCCCTTCCATTTTTCATTCTTTGAATTTCTGAAATTCATGTGAATTAATTTTTTATTATTAATCATTCCATAATTGATTGTCCAATATCATATTCTCATTCCTGAGAGGATTTATAGACCAAATATTTCCTATTTTATCTTGAGCATATTTCTTGAGTGATCTTGGGACGTGCCACCTGCTAGAACTTGTATTGAAACTTGTCAAATCTATGACTGTACAAAAACACTTTTAAAATGATTGAGGAATCTCTTTGGCTAGCCACATTTTATCCTAAGACCCACCTTTACATTTATCCTTCGTAATCCCTTAGATGCCATGAATTTCCTTATAGGTTTAAGCCACATTACAATCTAATTTTTCCTTACCTACCTGCACATTTAGTATTTTTTCATGGTTATTTCAAGTTTGAGTGTGGGGAAGGGACTTTTGTGTGCGTTCCTTGGGATATGTATAATTTTTGGGTGGGGTAATGTGTGCATCATCATTTTGGGAAATGTATTATTAGAAAATTGGGCATGATTCATCATTTCATTATGCTTCTTTCATTTCATCGAGTTCTCCATAAAAAAAGAAAAAAAAGAAAAAAAAATCAAAATAATGCTGTGCCTTTCTGGAGCATTACAAAAAAAAAGAAAATAAAGTTGTGCCTTTCTGGAGCTTTACAAAAAAATAGCGAGAACATGGATGATATGATTCTTTGTAATCATTTATTGACTCATGACCCATGTCATTGAAAGGGGAGTGGTGTTGTGATTCACATTTCAAGGGGATTTGAGTGAGGTACATCTTGCGTTTTCACTTGATTAATCATGAATTGTACTTAAGAGTCAAACCTCCTACTTCTGGCCCTAAATTATTTCAATCATTTACCCACCAACGCTAAGACACAGAGTCATTTGAACCTTTATTGCAAGTCCTCATTATTTTATGTGTGTTTTGTCTTTACAAAGTGGAGAAAGTAGTTACTTTACAAGCCTATGGGTAAGGAGCATGTTCTCATGATATGAGTATAACTCCACTATTAATTGTATCACAAGTGATGAGAGAAAATATTCAAAAGTGAGGTAGGTCATGATTTGGCATGTTTAATAATAATAAATTGAGAAGCTTGAATGAATGAAAGGAGAAGCTTCATTATTTTTCAAAGGGGAAAAGTAAAATGCATGAATTGATTGTTTCTTTAAAAAATGGGAAATTAAATTGTTATTTTTGTGGAACTGGAAAATTTGATTGGACATTGATAATCATTTGATTTTATTCCATTTGAAATTTTAATATTGGTGACATTGGTGCCCTTTGAATTCCATGTTGAGATTTTATGCTTGAGGACAAGCATAATTTAAGTGTGGGGGAATTGATAGAGAAAATATTTTCAATTAATTTATATTGAATATCATTGTTCATATGCCCACAAAAGTGTTATTGGATGGGTAATTGTCATGTTTTTAGGTTTTAGTGTTATTTTGAACCCAAATGTGAAAAACGACTATTTCTGGATTTTTGACAGATTTTTAAGTCAGGGATATTTCGGTCATTTCAGGAAAAATAAAATTCTAAATTTTCTGAATCTAATTTTTTTATAATCCTTATTTTATTTACTTCATTTTTGTCTTCTGGACCAGGAGCTGATTCGGCCATATAAAGGGTCTAAATATTCATTGAAGTTGGGAATTTTTCTGGGCGGACAGCGTGGACCCACCCAACATAAAGGACATAAAACTCGGCCTACAATTATCTAAATGATGTGTTTCCTCCTGGGCTATGACGGGGAAATATATTGGCGACTCTACAAGAAATTTGGGGAAGTTTAGAAGTCATTAAGCAGTCAATTAAACGACATACATTTGGAGGAACCATCCTGGAAACTTCATCCAGAAACAGAAATCGAGAATGAAAAATTCATAACTCATCCATCCGGTTTTCAAATGAGCTGACATTTTGGGGAGAGACGTCCAAGATAATTGTTCACAACATTCATGAAAGTTTAAACTCGTCAAGAGGTCATTAATGGGGTAGAAAACGCACAAACTTTCAGGGGTAGAATTCTTCCTATAAAAGGAGGAGAGCTCCTCCCCCTCAATCCATCCCATTCTCCACCCCATTCCTTCTGGAGAACCAAGGAGAAGAACTTCTCAGATTTTTCTTTTATTTCTTTTGTTTTAAAATTTCTCTCCTCTCCCAAATTATCTCGCTTACCCCATCCATGGAGGGGTAGTTTCATTTGAGTGATCGGAAAGAGTGGAGGCTGGACCTATGTGTTGTGCTTGAGTTTTGAGCTTGAAATGTATAAAATTTGTTCCTCTTTCTTATTCCGGTTCCAATTCATAATTCAGTATTAAATTCTGAATGCGGTTGTGTTAAGGTTTTTATTCTGAAATTATAAATTTCTTTGGTCGATGATCACATCTCCCTCCACCCAATTCTAATCTGTATACGGTGGAACATGATTAGGGTTGGGTGGTGATTGCTCGACGGTTGTCAAGCACGTGTGTAGGATTGTATGTCGAAATCTTGGTTTATTAGGGAACAACAATTCCAGGTCTGGGATTGCTCTAATTAATCAAGAGACCTTCTACAACCCTAAACACATTGGAAGGAGTATAGACCAATCTAAGGTTTTAGAAAGGGAAATTATAATCACATCTCTCTTACCAGTTTATGGAAGAAGAGGAGATAAAATTTGGAAACCATGATGGCACAACACTAAGTCTAGCCGAACCAAATCCGATCACCGTCTTTATAATTTGTTAAAATCAATCAATTTCTGTTGTTTTTTTCTCTCATAGTCATTCAAATTTGTTAAAACCAATCTTTTTAAGAAAACCACCAAAAAGTGACAACCTTGTTTTGTGTGCACTCCTCTTCGGGAGACTACCTAGGATCAACTGCTATACTATACTTAGGTAAATAAAATATTGTTTTGCCACGCCCCACAACAGGCGTGCATCAATAAAAAAGAATTAAATTTTAATAATATTACATGGATAACTGATAAGACAATATGACATAGGTTAACCACCATCATAATCATTGTATGATTAGGCTTACTACATAAAGTGTTCATAGGATGATCACTCATGGACCATACGTTGTATCTCATGAGATAACCATTACCCAATGCATTAGATGGTGATAACAAACCCACCCATCACATCATAGTATGTACATACAAATGTGTTTCATATGACTAAATAAACTATAGTTAAATCATATGCATGATCAACCCCATGAGAATGAATTGGGTTTTATAATTCTAATTTACATCATAAATGATGAATAATCCATAATGATATCAATCAGAATATTGAATTAAATCATTTTAAATATTCATATTTCCAAAATTATCTTAGGTCTTGAACATGGACTTCTAATGTAGAACATTCATGAGAACTATGTAGGAGAAGAAATAATAAATATGTGCCACTTAGGCTAAAAATTATCAAATAATTAAAGGATATTTTTATAGAAATAAATAGAATGTTATTTTCTATAATAAAATAATTAAATCAAGAAGGTTATAAAAAAATATTTATGGATTTTTTATTCCATACATGTTTAAAAACATTTTTTAAGGTGATGCTGGACATGAAAATGAAATAGGAATGTTAACTAAAATCAGTTTTACCCGAAAGTATGAATTTCAAAGGGATATATAAACATGTAAAAACAAGGTAAATAAATATATATTCAACCTATTATATATATAATGGAAATATATATAATATTATAAGAATAAAATTATGTGAATATAAGATAATCATGGAGACAAATAAATATAATATATAACCATAAATTAAGGATGGTTTTATGAGCGATCACCTTTTATGTTTTAAAACACCTCTTTGAAATAGAAAATCATTAAATTAGATTAAAAGAACGTTCTCTTGAGGATTACAGAAGGTATATTTTATGGTAAAAGATATAAAAATTAATGGGTTATCCTATTAATAAGGACAACATTGGAAATAAGGAAAATTGTTTACAAGGATGGAAAACTTTCATTTAAATGAATTCAAATTTTTAGTGGTCTATACCTACCCAACCTTTTAATTTGATAGTTATGGTGATCAGAGGGTGTTAAGAGTCTTTTCCAATAAGTATTATAATTTTCCATCATAAAATCACTAGGTTGTTAAGATTAGTAATATGTTTATTTTTTGCGGTATACTGGTTGGATGTGCCATTGGTTGGAAGGGTTAGTTATTTCTTCTCGTAGGTAGTCAAATCAGATTTGTGGATGATACAATTATTTTTAACCTTTGGATACATAGCTAGATCAGCTCTGTGGAATAGCTATATAGATCTAGAATCTAGGTATCTAAATTGGCTATATGGATGGATCGACTATGTAAATTTGCTATGTGAGCGATCAGTTGCATGAGTGGATGGATACACGAGTGATCAACAATGTGGATAAGATACATGAGAGATTAGCTACATGGGGATCTGTTTTGATAATGATCAACTATGAAGGAAATTGTATTTTTGAATAGGATACATGAAAAATTTGATATATGATTGATTAGATATATGGATTAGGTATATGATAGATCAGAAACATGAGTGATAGATTATGCGAGAGATAGGATATGTGAATTGGATATGTAAAAATTACTATGTCGTGATTTTGGATATGTGGGGATTTTCACTAAGTGAAATTGGAAATGAGGAGTTTTATATCTTTTATGTGAAAACATCTTTTTGGGTCTTTTGGTGGAGTGAATCATGGGAATTCAATGGATCATTCATCAAGGATAATTATATCCTTGAATTTCAAAGATGGGAGAGGCTGTAAAAGAATCCTTAAATGTCGAGTTTAATAAGATCCACAAGAGTTGGAATTAAATCTTTTTTTATCATTAAAATTTAATCACCCAATATTTTTCTACTAGGAAATGAATATATTTTCCTTCGTTCTTCCATTTTTGAATTCCCTCGAGATTAATGTTCTAGAATCCCTCTTTTGTAGTCATGGAACCATTCTACCGGTACCTTTATTTCTCCGATGTTTATCCCATCTTATGTAGCCCCCTATTTTTGGTGCAGCGAGTTAGGTTGGAGCTTCTTTCTTCCATTTAGAGGATTCATTGATTCTCTATTTATTTATGTGAAATCATAAAGTTAGCTTGGTTTATCAATTCTAATTCAAATGGGAAATAACTATTAATTATTAAATAGGATTAATATAGATTTTTTTGTAGTGATTTCATGTTTTTCCTTTTTTCTATGACAACTCTTTGCCTAACAATTTTCCAGATATGTGTTATCTATGTTATTATTGTTACAAAGTCCTCTTATGCTATGAATTTATATATTTTTTGTAAGTAAAATAGTAATGCATATAAATATGTTTTTGATTTATTAATTACTATAATAATTAAAGAATATGAATGTTTTTATGAATATGGTGTTTCCTGTAATTTGATGATAATAAAATCAATGAAATATGCATTCGTAATTAGAGGTGTTCTTGTATGATAAAATTATTTACAAATAATGTGAATCATGGTGATGATTGATATTCCTAATTTAAAAAGGCTTGTTTAAATGATAATGACATGCCTCTAGGTGTGTTGTAATTGAAATTGATGTGAAGATAATGTTTAGAATTGGATGGATTGTGATAGATTGATGGATTTGGATTGCCATAGTTGGAAGATATTAATATTGAATTAGTTAATTCAATATAGGGTAAAAAATAAGTTTTTTGATAATGATAATTATAGGTAATGAGATTCCTTCCTTCTTGATAAGGTCAAAATCTCTTAGTTTGGAGCCAGGAGAGCTCGTCTATGTGTGGTAGACAAATGTTTTGTTTTAGGACCATGATTTCCCTATTGTTTATGCTTTTATTCTTCTAGATTAATTTGGGTTTATACAAGATGTGAGCTTCACTATGCATTTTAATATGATCCTGGGATGGTTGTTCTTGGTATTTTTGATGTTATATATTGGTTTGGAGGCTTAAATGATGTGGCTACATTTTATACCTATGATGGAGAGATGCATTCGTATATGCATAAAAATGTTGAGGATGACACCAAAGATGATGTGATGGGTTCTATCTAGGAATACCTATTGATTTAATAAGTCTTGATTCTAGATTGCATTGAATATCTTTAATGGTTGATGGTCGGGTTTCCTGATTTATATACATTCATTTCCCCTCTACATGAGGAAGTTTGGTCTTCTTGGTTGCAATTTTCATCTTTATGGTAGCTTTGGATGGTTTTCCTAGAGTAATTGGATTTTTGAATGACACTAATAATAAATAAATAATTCTTTACCCATGGGGTTGATGTTGTTGGAATAAAAAATTTTAAAAGACATTATGATTGGGGAAACCATGGACTCGATTTAGAATATTCATGGAGGGCATGGAATTTACTATAATGATTTAATGTATTGAAATTCTGCATAATGATATTGGTTAATTAATGGATAGTTAATTAATTAATTAAAAGTGAATTTATTAATGAAAAAGAACTAATTTAATGTAAATCATAAAAATTATTATAAGATTATAGGATAATGAGTCCCTGTCAGTGGAAATTGGGTGTCTTAGAGATGACAGCTATAATTGAGCATAGAAAAAGTTTGTTCCCATATTTTGTTTGTGAAACATATTATATATTGTATATTATGTGATTTAATATGATATCACACCTATGTCAGTTAGGGTGATGAACACCCAGTAGGCTCTATGAGGGTGTTTTCCCCAATATCTTAATAGGGTGGATGGCTAACTACCCCCTCTAGCCCAGATTTATTCTATTGGAAGGGATCTATTGATCATCTTTACTTGTTTTATGGGATGTAATGTCTTGAGGGATAATACCCAATGTATGATACATAACATCTGGGTTTTTGTGGCTCCCAAAAGATAGATGGTTACTATATTGAAATGTGATATGGGATGATTTGATGATGGGATGCACGAGGTGCATGTGGTGATACGTAGTTAGAGTGTCTATGAGAGGGATTATTTTAGAGAGAGACGGACCCTTCCATGTGACTTTTGGAAATATTATAAAATTAGTGAGTAATTATAGAGACATACCCTTGATTTATTGTTATTATAATATATTATCTCTTGTATGGGATAGTCAGTGAGAGTTATCCATGGTAAGGTTGGAAGCATAGTACATCTATTTTGGTGACGAGTTAGATTCACTGTTGTTAACTATGAATTACTAGGTTTTCTTTATCTTTTCAATGAGAGTATCTTGGAAGGATCCTACTAAGTATGATATTATACCCAACCAATGAATATATAAACTAATTTATTGGTTGTATAAAGTAGGGTGGAAACCATGCTGGATATTACTAGTTCATGGTTTTGTTGGAGATATTTGGGATTTGACATTTCTTATGTGAGTACCTTTTTAGTAATTTTATTTTTCAATTATGTAAATATATTATTGAATTTTATTTTATTTTTTTCACTTGCGATATATTTATATATATCTGAGATGATGTTGATTTGTGTATCCATCTGATATATCTCTTTAGAATATTTTTATAATGGTTATTACCTATCATTGTATAATTATTATACCTCAGTGATAGATGCCAACTTAGGTCCTACTAGATAATGGACTTGGACAATCACTCTCTCCCTTCTCTCATTTCCTTCCCTAGAGGGGTAAAATTTGGGTGGAGGGGATCACGATAAAAATTATTCTTAACATAGATTCATTTTTCATAAATGACAAGAACACACTTGAAAGGAATACATAAATTAAATTTCTTCTCCTAAGATAAGAACATCATATATAATATTAAATGATAACTAAATTTCTGGAAAAAATTTATTTCTCAAGAAATCATAATTATTTATGAATGAACCTTATATCCTAGGGAATACGTCAATCCTGACCCAAATCAAGTAAGAAAATCAAGTGAAGAGAATCATCCATGTTTAGAAAAAATTTATGAAATTATATGTCATACAAAAATTATATGGGCCATTAAAAAGAATATTAGTGTGTAATATCAAATCAAGCCTTATGAAATGGTGATCGTATGGAACCATTATAGCTTAAGAAACATTTTAATAAAGACACCTGAAAGAGATAGATATTGATGTTTTTATTCATGTACCTTGAATAAATATAAAACATGATATTTAATATATAATTGTTAGTATAAAAACAAAATTTAAAATAAAAGAGGAAAATAAAATAAAATATATCTAAAAGAAGGAAATTTTGAGTTGAAACTGTTACCTCATGTCTGAAATCACTCCACACATACACTTAACATCCACTTCATTGGACATTCTCGCTTGGGTAACTTCTTAATGATCATTATCTTGGTATTTTAGTGAGACCAAAAAATAAAATGGGTAGTGTGTTATGTAGATTATATGGTAGAGTTTTGGTCACTAAAAATATTTTGAATGGTTGGAGAAATGGGGAGAATTTTTTCTTATTTTAAAAATAATGAAAAGGGATCTTTTGTAAAAAAAACTCATTATTTCTCAACATTAACAATCCATTAATCATGAAAAAGGCTCAAAAAATAGTGAATAATGGTTTGTGGAAAATGATATGGCTTATTTTCCATCCACTTTCCATTATCACACATGTTTTCTACATGTTTTAACAACTATTAAAATATTAAACAAGTTTAAACATAATTTACCCTCACTGAGGTAACTCCACTCCACCCTTTAAAACGTTTTTTATAGAAACAATTTAATTTCAATTTTTTTAATAATTTATTATTTATTATTTTAAATATATAAATAATTTTATAAAATAAAATTTTCACAATATATTTAAATTAATTTTAGTATTATTGAATGAAACACGTAAAGACCAATTGTTTTTTGAGAAAAACATATTTAATGCAACCGAAATATTTTTTGGATAAAACTTGAAATGTTATTGACTATATTGAAATTAAATTATTTATTATAATTCAAATTATTTCTAATTAATATAAAATGTTTTTGAATACCTAGTTCCACCATGTAAAAATTTTATTAAACAAAATTGATATAATATAGTTTTGGTTAAATTATTACCTATATTTTATAAAATTTTATGTGTAGGATTTATATAAAAAATGTATTAAAATAAATTTTTTATATTTATTAATTATAATTTTAATGGTATAAGTGGCTTCAAAAACATTTGTGGAATAATTTCCTAAAACATACAAAATTAGTAAAATCAGTATTTTTCTATGTTCACATAAAATTAATTATTTCAGAAAATTAAAATAAGTTAATACTAAGATAATATTTTTATAATAAATCCACAAAATTTCTATTTTATAAAATTAAAATTTGAAACTTAACAAATATTATTTCTAATTAAATCATAACAGATATTGAAAATATTCTTATATTGGTATACAATAGTTGGTTTACAGAGTATTATTCTCTCTATAAACTAATAATTATCCTAGTTTTATCTAAATGTCAATAAAAAAAATTATATTGATATTATTCCATCATAATATAGTTAATGACATGAAAAAAATACCAATTTTAAGAAAAATAATAATCATTCCAAACAAATGAGCATTTCAAAAATAATAAAATTTCATCCTATATCTATTCATATAAATATTTTATTATACTTTTATTTAATTTTAATTTGTTTTTAAATAACCCATTATGATCATTATATATGACCCAAGCATTAAATAAACATTTATTTAAATTTTATGTGGTTGTTTAACATGAATGGATGTTGTGGTAATTTCGATGATCTTGAACTTCTCTTGTATATCGTTTCGTTCAAATCATAATTATGTTATTTTGATATGGGATCATTCCAATAAAACCTCTAGAGAAATTAACTATTTTTTAAGATCAAACCAATGGATTTTTTATGGGATATTTTTACGTATATATACAATTTCATCCTAATTCCTTTTTTTGATTTTTATAGGGTTTTTAAATTTGCATAATATTTAATTTTATGGATAATTTTATATAGTAATAATCAATATTAAAAATATATCATTGTTTTTTTGGTTTTAGTTTTTATAGTGTGTGAAAATTTTTATATATATATTATTTATTTATTTTAGATATAATGTGAAACCTCTGGTCATTACATTATGGGTTCTTAAATAAATTGCATCATTACAATTTAAATTATTACCATCTAACAATGTTTGGTATGGGTATCTATAATGTGCCTTGAGATTTATCTTTCTAAAGTGGTAAAAATCACATTTATTCACTTGTATTAACAATAATCCCTATATTATTATTCTTTATAACCATTTGAGGTAATTTCCTCCAAGGGTTTGGTGTTATGAAATAATTTATTTTTCCTTGAGTACATATTTAATCCTACCATAATATATTTTCATACATTTGTATGAGTTATAATATTTGTTTCCATATTTTTTAACAAATACACCACACACACCAAACACTCATATCTAATGATTCATAAATATGATGGTGGTGGAAGAATACTTTGGTCGAATGATGAAGTCATTAAATAATTATACTCCTCATATGGCTCTATGAGATTCACATTCAGACTCCACCAATCCATTTTGAAAATAGCTACCTCCACTACATCGGAATGCACCCTCTCAACCTAAACACTCACCTTTGTCACCAGTCTCCAAATATTACCACCCATATCCTCACCCACTTGTTTCACAGGTAATTCCATTTCCCACATCGTGAATCCATTCTTACTAAAGGTTAGTTGGGGATGAATTCCCCATCATTTACACTACGGGTGGCTATTAATGTTCCCAACTAGGGTGTTCCATGACCCAAACTATTTTCTATACATGCTGCATGGGATTTCATTTTCTAGGGAATCAGACCTCATTCTTAAATTTCTATCACCCTTTAGTCTACTAGGCAATGTACCCCTTATGTCACAACTATTGTGTCCTATTACACAAGCAGTAGTGGCAGAGGGTTATATTATTCTTCTACTATTTTAATTGTTCTTTCAACATATAAAAAAACAGTATGCCCTACATTTTGATGTAGATAATTGGTGTATGATGATGAAGGTGATCTGTTATCATCATCTATTATTTTTGTGATGTTAATATATAAACACAATAGATATTTTTGATTTTCTCTACCCCATAAAGTTTTCTAAAAAAGATAATATTGGGTGTAATCTAACCATGATTAGTTGATAAAGGGACTATGTTGAAATAGTTAATTCATAAAAAGAATAAAATATATCCTATAAAAGTCATAGAGTAAGATTTAAATTCAAGTGAAATAATTTTTTTAAAAGAAACCATCATAAAAATAGATATTTTATTTGATAAACGAATCATTAGCATTTTACACTTTGAAAACAATCCAGGAATATTATAGTGGGTAGAATAATGATACCATATTCACAATTAAAAAGTGTACGATTAAGTAATCATAATCCACTAGATCATAATACATTGAGTAGGATACAATTTTTTCCCCTAGTTGTAGTGATTTTATATGCCAATCATTCTTACAATACGTGGATTTATGACAATAACATTGATAATTTCCATGTTTTAGACACATATGTAATTGTACCATTAATGGTTCTTTTTATACAAATAAATTCCACTCCCTTCGTGCTAACTATCTTCTTCATATTCCAACTGTAGTTTGGTTCTTGATAACCCCTATTCAATAAGAAATGAATTTATAGTCCCCTTAATTAAATTGTCTTGGGGGATCTTCCCACATTTTTTGATATATAGGTGGTTGAATATCCCTTCATTTATCACCTTTGTTTCCAAGATTTTCACAAGCCTCCATCTTCCAATTAATTGAAGCACTAATTATTTACACTATTATTACATTATTACTCATGTTTCATGATTTTTGGTTTGGAATAATCATTGTATTTCTCAGTCTATCTACTATTATAACAGGTTCGTCATTGTGGTATTAATTTCATTTTCCCCCACACTGAAGGTTACGTTAGTTCGTTTTGGTTCGATATCTACTAAAACCTAAAATGGTTAACAGGAGTGGAGAACATTTCACCTCATTGAGTTGTTATCATAATAAATAATATAAAATTAATTATACCTTAAAACATTTTTCCTTTTTTAATCATCTTATTATACCATATTTACTTTAGCTCAACATATCATTATTACTTTAAACTATATAATTTTTTATTGGGTTATATTATACATATAAACATGGTATCTCAACAAAACCTGGAACTAAATCCTTTATAGTTGTTCATTTAGAGAATATGATTAACAATATAATATTACTTAGGAATTTATTTCTATTTGGAAAATTTGTTCTGTTTTTCAAGCACCAATTCGTTATTGTGTTAATACCCAAAATTCCCTATTCATGGTTATTACCCCTAGGTATGATTAGGCAAGAGAATATTTCCACATTATAGTATCTATATAGGGATTAAATTTTAAGGAAATCCACAAAATATCTATTTTAGAAAAATTTTATGGTGTTCGTATATATTTAGCATTGTCTTTTCAACTTATCCATAGTGTTTTCACTAGGGTTCTATATCCTAATATAAAAAAATAATGAGACCTTTATTGGATAAAAAATAAAGAAACACATTCCTTTTTCATACATTAATTCTTCAATTATATAATATATTACCCATAATGCAATCCGAGGATATATATATATATATATATATATCTAGTGTATTAGGAATATTTGATACCTAAAAACATCATCCTTAATATATAAAAAACCTACTTATTTTAAAATCCACACAATAATTATAACAACTACATATATTTTAAATCAATATATGATATAATGGGGAAAATAAAAATATAAATATGTGATCTATAAAGAGTAGTATCGGAATAAACATTGTGATAAACCATAAAATGAGGGTAAATAAGAATTACATGCTAATAATAATAGAATGTTCATATTCCTGAAAACATAACATTAGGAAATAAAATCATAAGGTCATGGAATCTTATGCATGTGGAAAAGTCATAAATTTTGACATCATAATCACCTGTCATGTATAACCACAAAGACAACATAATATAGGCTATATTCAATTATAACCATTATATTTATAGGGTAACCACCATTATAACATAGCATTCTTAGTATAGCCTCATGTGCACAATACATGGTTTCTCACGAGATATTAAAATAACCGATTGCATTGAAGGGATTTTTCTTTAAAAGCACACCATATATATATATTCATTTCTATTCCATCAGAGAAATGTAAACATACATAGATCATAAGCATGATCAAAGTTGGGAGAAGGGAGTAGATTTCATAATTTTGGATTAAGGTATAAAAATGATGTATTAAAATAATTATTTTGAAGGAAATAAGGAATTAATGGATTTTAAAAATTAATAAATTAAATAATAAAAAAGGTTTAAATATTTATTTCCAATATATAAAATTTATCAAAAGGATATATGAGAAGAAATAAGAAAACCCTACAACTAGGATAAATCTTCATGAAATATATAAATGGTATTTTTAAATAAGGAACGAGTATATTATTTTTAAAAAAACCCTATATTTAACCAAGTTTGATATTATAAAATAATGATAATATTTCAGATATATGAATGGTTTAATAGAATTTTATGGGAGATATCATTGACATGAGGTAAAAAATATAAATTCTCCTTTAAATATTATTTACATAAAAGTGGGAATTTTCGTGGGAACTATAATCATGTATATATCCTGTAATGAAAAATTTATTCAAATATATAAATAGGTAAGGGAAATATATAAAAACAAAACAAGAGGTAGTTGATAAGAATATTATATTAATAGGTGGAAAAATGAAGGTAATTTATAATAAAAAAGTTATGGAGGCATAGATAATCAATTTTTATATTTTAAAACGACATTTTTGAAATACCGTAATGTAAGATAAGATAATAAACCATTATTTTGAAAAAATTATTTTGTAAATAATTTTATAACATGAGATAGAACATAATGATATTATCAATAAAAAGGATATCATTGGAGGGAATTGAAAACATGGACAAGGAAGTGAAAACAACATTTAAATGGATATTAATTATTCTTAATATAATTTCATTTTTTCAAAAATGATTTGAAATCACATATAAGGAGGAAATGAATAAAAAGTTATATCCAAGTATATAAATATGGAATTACATGTGAACTGAAATGTTCAATTCATTTAAAAACATTATAATTTAGTAAATCAGATAAAGTTATGAAATTTCCTTATATTTCAGGGAAGCAATTAATCATAACCCACAATAATGAACAACATGAATTGATGTTAAGTTTCCATGTTCAAAAATAATTTATGATATTAAAAGTTAAGGGGGGATTAAATACACCAAATAAATTAATATTGGTTCATAATATAAAATATCTCATCAATGAAGGGTGATTTATTCAAAACTATTATGACTTAAGAAGAATTCCAATAAAAACCCACTTGATCATAAGAGATATTTGTGTTAAATTTAAATTAAAATAAGTAAATATAATATACAACAATAATTATTAAATTGGAATTATAGAAATAATTTAAAATAAATTAGGTTTATAAAGGAACATATGTCTCATGGAAATACTTTTTAAGACAAAACATTTACCTCATTTCAGAATGTGTTCTATAGTTGCACTTAACATCCTATCTCAGGTAGGTTATACCTTGGAAAAATACATAAGACTCCTTATCTTGATATTTTTGGAGATAAAAGGATTGAAATTCAAGGGGAGGGTGTTGAGGATATAGTAATATAATTTTTTGGTTACGATAATGATCTGGAATCAGTAGAAAAATAGTCAGTAGGTGGTATCCATTTATATGTTAAAAAATGGAACTATTGTAAATACTCATTATATCACAATAATAAAAATCCATTATTTAAGGACAATGAATATAAAATTATACAATAACGGTTTATGTAAATCTATAAGGTTGATTATTCCTCCACAATTCAATATCACATATGTTTTCCACATGATTTAACCACGTGAACTATGTTAAAACATTTTTACCAATATTTACCTTTACTTTGGTAACTCCATTTTCACACATCGAAAATAATTAGTATCGGATGTTTTTAAATTGAAATTATTTATTAATTTGATAATTATGATTTTTTAATTTTAAAATAAATTATAAAAAAATTCCAATTATTTACATAAACTTATTTTATTATTATGTAATATAACATATATACCCCCATTTTTAAAAAAAATGTAATTTAAGCATTAGATTTATATTTACTATGAAATTATAAACATTATTGATTATATTAGGAGTAATTGTTTAGAATAATTTGAATAAAATTTAATTAAAATTATATGATTTCAAAAACACAGTTCCACTATGTGAGAATTTTATTAAAAGAAACAGTGGAAGAAATAATTAACGTAAAAACATTACAAAATATTTATAAAATATTTTTCATAGGTTTAATTTATATAAATAGTATTTTAAAAAAATAAGGTTAACTATATAAAATATTTTTTTTAATATTTACCTTTTTTAAAAAAATTTCATAGCATAATTTCATAAAATTTATAACATTTGTAAAATTGGCATTTTTTATTTTCACCTAAAAATTTATTATTTCTAAAAATTAAAAAACCGTAATTAAAGTAATATTGATATAATAAATCCAAAAAAAAATTAATTTTAGGAAATCGAAATTCTAATAATAATAAATTCAATTTTTAATTTAAAAATAATTTTTTTTTAAATGTTATTTTTATTGGAAAATAATTTTTGGTATATTAAATATTATCTCCCCTATAAATTACTAATTAGTCTCATATTAATTTATTTTTAATGATATAAATATAAATAAATATTATAATTTATATATAAAATTAGTTCAATAATGTGAAAAACAAAAATCATCGAAAAATACTTTTTTTAAGTGTTGTGCAAATAAAGATTTTATCCAAAAAGTGTATGAATTACTAATATATCTATACACATTAAAATTATATTACATGTTGATATAATCCTAATTTATTCTTATTTTACCCCTTATTATATTTGGGTAATATCTAAGAATTTGATAAGATCTGATTTTATTTTTGTGTGGTAGTTCAGCTATCATGGATCATGTAAATATTCCAACATACATGAACCTCTCCCAAAAATAGTTTCAATAAAACCATAATTGCTTGAGTTTGGATTGGTATTTGTCTATAAAATTCCCAATAAAAGAAAAATCCATTATTAGCTTATAAAATTTTGTTTTTATCGAATACTTCATTATCTATATTTTATTTCTTACTAATTCTATTGTTGACATGGAAATATCATTAATCCAATTTTATAGTTTCTAATTTTATGGATAAGATATCATGTCCATATTTAGTAATAAAAATATATCATGGTTGTCTATGTTTTATTTTAGTATAGTGTTTGAAACATTATCTTATGTATATCATTTATTTATGGAGGATATATAGTTGAATATATTGTCATTATAATTATAGTTAATTAGATAAAAGGGTTAATATATTTTGGGAACATATGATTTATTGTACTAATTACCATTAGATTAAAAAGTGATTTTGGGACAAAGTGATTACTATTATTATGAATATGTTCACTATTTTTGGGATATAATTTTATTAATTTAAATTTAAATATTTTTTAACTAATTTGAAATTTTATTTGATGAATTAAGGTTGAGTTTTATTTTTGAATAATATATTTTTTTATTACATATTTTTTAGTGATTATAATTATCTATAAGAGAAATAATGTTTTTTAGAGATAATATGATTATAATAAATAAATTATTCATATTTTACTGTATGTTTAATGAATTGTTTTCAAATAAAAGTTAAATTCATATCAGAATATTATGTGATTAACTAATTATATTTTTGTGTTATTAAATATGTTAAGGATATTTTAATGATTTTTAAGGATGTTTACCTATGGATGGATTTATTGATGACATTAATTATTGTTATTTAACATTTTGATATTATTTTTCTATTTATTTATACACGGATTTATTTATATAATATATTATCTTAACTTATGCTAATAACTTTTGGTTTTAACTAATATATAGAAACTTAAGAAATAACTAATCATTCTTGTATTGATCTTGTGATCTGTTTGAGGTTTAATTTAGTACTTCAGTGATAAAAAAATCATCATGATCATGGTTATTCTTCAAAACAGATGAAATCCTATTTATAAAATAATTGTAAATAAGTAAGTAATTTTTATGATATTTCTAATCCCAAGAGTAAATGATTTCCTCAAAATAAATAAAATTTAAGACAAATCTATTGAATCATATATAGAAAGTAATTACCATCTATAAAGGTACATTTCAAAAACTTTTTTTCATGTATTTTTTATATATAATCACATTCCTAATTTGTTTCTTGTTCTGTTCAATAATAGTATGCTTCAGAATACGTTTTATATCTATTTTTATTACTAAGTTATGGTAAATTTATTTTGAGAAAAAAATTAAAATAGCATGGACACAATTTTTATTAGTGGTGGAGAATTTAACATAAAAATATTTATATATGTAATTAACCCATAAATAAAAAATTAATTTATATCATGTACCACATGAAACACTGATCTCAAATGAAGAGTGATATAACAATGAAATATTACTATTTAAATAAGAACAGTATAACCTAGTCATTCGTTTGGTGGGTAAAAATTGGAATAATGATATTATGAAATATATATATATATATATATATAATTTTTTTAATAAAAACATATCAATTAAATATTATTAAATTAGAACTAACTTTTTATTAATATTATATTATAATAAAATAGTTTTTTTCATTCCAAAACATTATTATATGTCCAAATAATTTTTATCAAAATAAATTATGCTAATAACTACATATTAATACTTAAATGAATTTCATAGATCATATATTTAATAAAATAAATTTAAAATCATTTAATTGTGGATACTATATATGGAATAAGTATACATTCATTATATACTTCAAAAATACACTTTTCTCAAAAATGGTTTTTATTGAATTTTTTGGATGGATTTAATGATTAATTTCATCAAACATTATATACATTATTTAATAAAAAAGAAGTAATTTATTTAATTAAAATTTCATACTATTATTTTGATTAATTTTTAGGATTATTCTAGATATATTGTTTTTTGAATGAATTCTAAAAATGATATTTTTAAGAAAACTATGATATCTTTTCATTATATCATGTAATTTGAAAGTAAAATTATATTTTGGATTTGGTTTTAAGTTAAAATATTATAAATTTAATTTAATATATTATAATTAATTCCTTATGATTCAATATTATATTATATTTTTCTATAAGTTCATTTTAAATCAAAAAAATCAATTTGTAAAAACTGATATCAATACGTTTTCATACATAAATTAAAATTAATTTCATCAAATTTTATTAATCTGAACTCCAAAAATTTATTATATATTTATAATTATGAGGATAAAATTTAAAAAATATGCCAATTTTAATTTTTGTTTTAATGAATAGTAACCATGGAAAAGTTTTATTACGATGGTAATTTTTAAAACATTTTAATTAATGTCAAAATAATTATATGAGGATTAAAAATCTTTGAAAAACATAATGAATCTCATTGGATATATTTAATTCATCCAAAAAATTAGTTACACAAAAAATATTTCAATTTTATACAAATAAATTGTCATTATGACGTGTATATTATTTTAAGTAAAGAGTAATTAAAAACTATCATTCTCTCTGTATTGTTGTTTTTTCATAATAATATAATGTTAAAAAATATATATGTAAAAATTTGATAATATAATTAATCATTAAAAAATATATATTAATGATATTCCATTATTTTATATTTTTTAGATATGTTATAATTACCTTGGACGTGTACCCAACATCGATATACCACTTGTTCATGTAGTAAAAAATGTATTTAAAATATTTTCAAAACATTAAAAGTAATATGTTATGGATTAACTATGGAGTTCAAGGAAATTTTTAGATAATTTAAATCTTTTAATTGTGGTGAAAGAGTTTGTATTCTAACTTAATAGTTATATTTATGATTATAATATAAAATTACGTTATTAATTATGAAAATGTCTTTAAAAGGTATATAATGTTTACAAATTATTTTTATATCATTATAAAATTATGAAAATAATATATTTACTGAAGTGGAACTAAAATTTTCTATAGTTTAATTAATGGTTCATTTATGTTCTAGATATAAATTTATAAATTACTTTAATTCCCCATAATTATTGAAATATGTGTTACAATTTTTAATGTTAAACAAGATTAATGTGGGGTCAAACTAAAGATATAAGAGTTAAAATAAACTAAAAACATTTCTAAAACATATTTTTTGAATGAATTCTGACCCTATATAATACGACCTTAAAAATGAATCCAATTTATAGCCACCATCCCAGAAAATAAAACGTATTTTCTTTTAATGTTTAGAATTATTTCAACTCTGGAAACCACCCCATTTATAAAAGGGAACCACATTTCCACTCTTCCTCACACATCATGACCCATTTTGTTCTACCAAACATTTCTAAAATACCATTCAATATTCTTTTTACATATCTTATATATTGCATTATTCCACTACGATCATCTTAATTTTTAATAATGTGTAATCTAAAGGAGGATTTCCAAAGAAGATGTATAACATTTAACTCAGTTCATTAATTTTATTTCTTATTATTCCTCATTTATTATTTGAAAACTATGATGATATATAATAATAAATATCTTAAATATAGTAAAATGTATTTATGATGATGTAAAAACTCTTAAATAACTCATTTTCCATCCTATGGGGAATTAAAACATCTCTTATACATATGTGTGGAATTTCACCTATACAAGGTGATGTTATTTTTTTACATAAATCAAAGAAATGGATTGTAATTATTATTTATTCAATTAATTTATATGATCTTAATTAAATAATGTTGATTCTAGAAACATATTTTATTATTTATCTTCATAACCTTCCACCCATATAAAATAATTATGTCGTTCATGCACAAATATAAACTACCAACTTCATTATGTGATGTTTTTTTCTGTCTTCCTTTTATAGAAGAATATAAATGTATTTTAATTTATAAATATGATAATATTTTCATGATTATTATTCTTTAGATTATGGACCCATAACTAATTTGACCAGAGTCAACATAGTGAAGTAGTTTTGGGGTTATGAACTGAATTTCCTCAAAACAACTGAAATAAATGTGACTGATTTAGTATATAAATTAGTCATACCAGTAAATCAAATAAATAAAAAAATGATATTAAAAATAACATGAAAAATTTTATTATTAAATTATAAAAATAGTATAATTTTCTTCTTCAATAGTTAGAGAATTTAAAAAATGATTCAGGACTTGAGGTAATCAAATTTCCTTTAAAACATTATTTTAATGATTCCCCTTAAAATCATTCTTATACATGTACATATTTATAAAATATTTCATTAATTTTATTATATTTGTTTCCAATAATGTTATTTTTTATTTTAAAATTATTTTTAAATTATTTAAAATTTATTAAGAAGAATCATTACAAATGGTTTTTGTAAAAATCACTTTTGACATTTTATACATGTATAAAAAAAATTCTACAATGTATACGACATGAAATAAATTTACATCTGTTATTACCATTCTTCACTTTGAATATTTCTTAATAATTTTCAACTGTTCTTTTAAATGAAAGTAATTTTCATAACATTCTAGGAACATTTTATTTTTAATTCAATCAAATGAAAAATGATATTTTTGTTATGTATTAAAATAATGATTAGAATGTTATTTTAAAATAATTTTCACCTTTTTAAAAATTATTTTGTGAATACAATAATTTTTTAAATATTTAATATAATGATAAAATCCACTTCATTACTCTTTATTTCATATGATTAGTTTGTTCTGCTAAATTACTAGGTTGAATATCAATATTTCATTTTATAATTTTTCAATATGAATGTTTATATATATTATTTATTGAATTATTATTCATATAATTATTACTATTAATTCAATAGACATAGTAAGAATTTACTTGGTCCTGTTATATCCCCTTGATGCATTTATAAGTCTCATTAGATAAACTAACTTGGGTATTTGGTGTATTTTTTACCAATTACATATAATGTCTTAGTAGAAGGTGTTGTTGGAATGATTGTGATGGTTGGAATTATACATTCCATCATTAGGAAATATGATATTTTTATCCATATAATTTTTTATATTTTGTAACATTTATATATTTCATGTTCTATTTTTTGGTTATTTTTTGGGAAATACTTTTTCATATGATAAGGAAATAATTATTCTTTTAAGATTATATTTAATATCTTATATGGGTAAAATTTTTCTTCCCAAATAAAATATTACATTTTTTTCAAAAAAACCCATTAAATATATTTTTGACATTATGATTACTTATAAATTGTATTAAAAAACCATTAGTAAAAGGATAATTTCATGAGCAAGTAAACAATTATTTTAAACACACATTTTATTACCGGGATAGTAAACAATACTAATCGGTTTTATTTAATTTAAAATGTATTAATGGGTTTAATTTCTTTATATAACCATAACTGATAATTTTTATTCTCATACTATGTTTTTAAATTACATTCCTATGGATTTGGGTTGATTCCTAACTATATTAAAAATATATTTCCATAATTGGTATTTACAATAAAAGATGAAAATGTGTTTTAGATGAATTATTAGTATTAATATCATAATCATTGATTGTTGGAAAATATGGACATTGTGTAAAAGTGTATAATTTTCATTATAAGTTTTTGATATGTATGATAATTATCTTATTATCTAAAACTAAAGAATAAAAATATCATCCAAATGTATGAAAGTGTAACCCTTGGTATTAATCATGTAATTATGGGTTTTTATATAATCAGGTGTTATGTTATAAGGAAGAACTGTTGAAACCTAGAAAAGAACACGTAAATATAATAACCTATATTAATTAGTTAGAATAAAAATATCTTGGAAGAATATACGTTAAACAATCTTTTATCTAACATATAGGAGGTAAATAAAGTTATCACAAACCCTTACATCATTTGAATAATTATATTTAAACCCTCATGAATGATATAATTTCAAATGGAACATTATATACTATTAATAATAATACAAATATTATAAAAACTATTAAAGGGTCAATATATACACCATATGAGAGAAAAATGGTGTACAATAAGAAATATTTCCCATATGGGGAAATTTTAAACATGAACCCCTTGTAAGTAACATAATATTTTAAGTAATAATAATTTTATGTTTATATTATAAGAAATAATTATAGAACCAAAAACAATAATAAGGAAATAAATTAATATTTATTCATCAAGTAGAGTAAATAAAACATGTGTTAATGGAGTCTAATAAGAATTTTTGAACTTATATTTAAGAAATTTTGATTATTAGAAAACCTTACAATATTCATGTTTCATTTTGTGCATGCACCTGACATCTTGAATAATAAAATTAGGCTTATATAAAACCTTAATAATAAACTTATTGTTCAATATTTATTTTAAATATACCATTTTTTATAATATTATATTTACTTTTTATATTTGTTTTTCTTATGTTTGTTATTGTTCATGAAAATTGAATTCGTTTCGAATAATTTTGGTAATTTTATCGACCAAGGATTATATTTTAATAGTAATATAATAAATTAATATAAAACTTCCCAAATAATATAAATAATCATTATCTAACTAAATTAAAATAATATTAGTTTTTATATTCCTATATTCATTCATGATTGATTTGTATAGCATAGTTCATGTTGGTGGTTAAACCAACCCATACATTAATAGTTTATAATTTGGTTGGTGAGTATGGATATGGAAGTGTATTATATATTTTTGGAATAAAAATATGGATATTATTTTTTTTTATTTTATGTTGATTAATAATATTTAATTTAATTTTTATAAGGAATTAAATCACGATGAAAAACGAAAAAAGTTATTTCTTGGAGCTGGTAGTCCACCCAACACAGAGTCGACATTATTATGTTTCTAAAAGTTGTTGGGATCAAATAAATTCCTTTTTTACCTTAATATAATTACACATTTTACCAATGATAAATAGGTAATTATTTTACAATGTTATGTTTGAGGGATAAATGTTAAAAAAATATGTAATACTTACATTAATAACTTTAACATTCTCTTGAACATCTCCTTGGATATGAAGGGATTATGATTCCTAATTGATATTTGAGGGTTAGAAAAATGAGAGAGGATTATACGAGGAGATAAATGGTATATTTTCTAGATGAAATTATTAATTATGGGGTTTTTGGGAATTGGTGGAAGTATTTCACTTTTATATGTGATGAAAATGGAATTTAGAGAAAACATTTTAATTTTTATTAATAAAATTACAGTACAAAATGTTCAAAAACTAAAAAACTAATAAAAATACAGTTTGTCTTCATCATGGATCATGAAATCCTCCACCAAAAATTCCCACCCATTTTTAAAACATTTTTTCATTCTTTTTAACATATTTGTTTACTTATTCCATTTTATTAAAGGGAAATTATTTTTCCACATAAGTAATCTATTTATTAATAAACATATAAAATAAAAACACCGAATTTTTTTATTATTATATAGATAAATTAGATCAACATTTAGTCTTATTAAATTTAAATTTTTTATATAATTTAATGTTAAATTATAGAAAAATTTATATTTGATTTTTTTGAGGAAAAATGTTTTTTTCAGCATTAAGAATTTTTATTCTTATTTAATATTTATTACTAATTTAATGATTGAATATATATTTAATTATATATTAGCACATTATATTAATTCATGTTGTCTATAAAAATAGTTTTTTGTTAAAAATAAACAATATTAATCCAACAATTATTTAAAAATAATAGTTTTACCATTATATTGGTCATTAACGTTAACCATAGTAGTCATACATTTATACCCAAAAATTATATAAAAATTATTAAATAAATTTTTATGTTGATATAATATCTTAAATCTACTAGAAATTATTTACATTCTATAAAATATGAAAATAATTTTTTAATATAAGTGAATAAAAAAAATAATGTAAAATATTATTTATGTTCCAAACTGATATACGTGGGTTTTATAAATAAAATATAGTAATTTTAAAAAATTATTTTACATATAAATATATATATATTAGTATAAATTTTTTTAAAACTTTTAATTCCTTATTGTATTTTGATAATGTTATAAAAGTGATGGAATGAAAATAATCAGTATATTTAATTTATCATTAAAAATATAATATTTTAGAACAACATGAAAAATAATTTTTAAAATAATATTTATATCATAAATATCAATATAAGAATTATTTTTTATGATTAAATTTATAAAATATTATAATTTAACATAAAAATAAAACCAAAAAATATAATTCAATCCATTTTTAAAGTAAAATAACTTTTTTTAATGTTAACTATTATTATTTTTATTTACCATAAATTACTAATCCAATTTGTGTTAATATCTTTTTTATGTCAATAATATATTTATATTCTTAAGAAAATGGTTACAAATATTTTTAGAATGTTTTCATTTTAAATAATAATTCATTGCTTTTTAATTATTTAGCAATAATAATTTAATTTACATGAATGAATTAATAATAATATTGAACATTATTTTCATATTAAAAATACTTCATAATTAAGTTGTATAAATTATTTCCCACTATTTCTTTGGATACACATTAATCGTTATATAATGACACATGGTTTTTAGGGTGTTTCATGGGAATAAATTTATTGAAGACATTAGGTTTTTAATTGAAAATATAATTTAATATATTGGGATGTTACATTCTCCACCTTTAAGAAAACATATTCTTGTAATTTTGAGTTCCTTATATATATGGAATACAATTAAGTGTATACATATGATAGAAAATATCCATGGTTTAATTTCAGAAGATACATGAAATAAACTATTTTATATACTAACAAAAACATGATTCGCTATCATGACCAATACTATAAAATTATTTTCTATAGGAAGAACTTAATAAACATTTATAGATAATCATTGGATTATTTAGGTCATGTAATTATATTTCCCAATATTAAAATTGATGTGAGACCTTTATAGTGTGGGATAATCTTTTACAAATTACATATCAAATTATGGGATGAATTACTAGATCCATAAAACTTAACCTCTTAGAGACCATGGGGACAATTTGTAAATAGTAGCACTAATAGGATTTTTATTTATAACTCAATATGTAGAAATTGGTAAAAATATAAATGTTATTAGAAATTTGGAAATAAAAATTTAAGAATCACTATATGCTTCAATAGTAGTCGTAGTGTGGTATTTTTCTTGTTCTCATGGTCCAAGAATTTCATGATGATGATTTTTTATATTTTATATTATATTAGTTCATTAATTTTCATAGTTTCCAATTTTATTTCAATTAATGAAATATATTATTATAACTTATCTATTTCCCTTGAACTTGTGATCATGATGAACTTAATTTTCAATATTACACAAAAGACTCATTCCCTTCAAGAAATCATTGAGTTTTTTCTTCACACATTATTAACATGTAAGAAATATAGTGTTCTTTCCATCAACATATTTTTCACTCAAAACTAAATGGAACTTAACCATTATATTATTTGTTATATTTCAAGATTGAACTATTTTTATGTTGTTAATAATAATTTTTTATACCTAATTTGAAATAATAATATGTTTTCTCAATTAAACACAAATACTATTGGTTTTCTCTTTAGTAAAATCCCTTTATTTTATATGGAATCCATTACTAAATTGATTATTTTAGTTTTTATCCAATACAAAAAAATATACAGCGTGAGTGATGAACTACATAAGTGAATTATTGTAAGATAATTAAATTCAGCCTTAACATGTATTTGTCATTTAAATTATTACATTGGATCTTAGTTCAACCTAAATCAATATTAGTTAAGTTAAGGTATCTTTAAGTTAGTTTATCTCATATTTCTTAACCTAATTCCTTAACATAATAAATATTTCATAATGGATTGAAAAGGGAATGTTAGTAGAAAATATTATCCTCTATGAGTGTCTTAATAAAAATATATTTGTACCACATTTTAATGAAACTAGTGATGTTCAAGGTAATACCTAATTCACCCATTTCTGAGTTATAATCTCTAGGTATAGTTGCGCTAGACCCTGTAGCCAATTATAGTTTCTAAACATGGATATAATTTCTAGGAGAACCACACAAAATCTACTTTACCAAAACATATATATTTTATCATATACTTATTCTTATCCCTTGTTCTAATCCAATATTTTTCACCCATGATATCTTATCCTTATCCCGGAAATATTCAATATTAATTTATCTATACAAAAGGGTTGACTATGCCTATGAAATAATGATAATCCGTAAATTATTAACAAATAGATTATCCTAAATAGACATCATAGCCTCTAAAGTCATCTGAAACCTACATTGATACCAATTGTGAAGCCCAATACCATAACTCTCAAAATATGGTGTATATAAACTTGTATGTTGAATAAAACTATTAACATGAAATAGTGAAACCCAATATTAACCATCAATAGTCAGAATATTAGTAACAGAGTTTTTGAAATGAAAAAAACCGTTAACTAATAAATTCAATATATATCTCATCAAATAAAAAAAATTCACACCAGATAAGAAACTATATAATCCATAATAATTATTCAAAAACTCAAAAACAATATCCACATGAGTTATTATATAAGACATATCTTGTGTAACACATTAATTCATAACCTTAAGATATATAATTATAATAAAGGGTGAGCTTATATTCTCATTATGGGTAATCATAAGTGATAGAACTGAAATATTATATGTGATTATAATATGGGAATAATATTATAATACATAATTTTGTAGGAATATAAAATTAGAAAAAAACTTAGAGTATAAGGTATATATGATGGAAATATCAATAAATAAATTCTTGGACACAAATAATTGGTTCTATATCATTGAAATTAATAATAATGTAAAAATACTTCCATGACCAATTTAGAGATGTAATTATCATTGAAATCATTACCATACCATAAAGGTTATGTGTTTTAGAAATATACTATTCTAGATTTTTTATGCCAATGTACCCAAAATAGTTTTTCCACAAGTCTTATCAATGAGTACAGTTTCTATTGAGGGCCCCTCACATCAAAAATATTGTAAAATTATTTGAATATATGATAGAATGAATAAGATATAAAATAAATATCCAATATTCTATAATAATTTTTAATCATCTGTATTAGACAAAAGTATACAGGATTTCAATATTTACCTTAATTAATAAATAGATTTTTTTATGTATAAATCCCTAAAACTATCATTATATAATTAATGGTGGGTATAATTAATCTAATTGTTTCATAATAAATTTAAATATTGAATCTATGTTAACTCCATTCAAAAATGGAATTTAATATAGAAACATCAAAAATGAAAGGCATTGTAATAAAATAAATTTCCTAAAATAGAGGATGAGAATGGAAAATAATGTGATAGATTTCCATGAGTTTAATCCCTCAAAATATAATAGTATAAGATCATTTATAAGGTAACCCATGACTAATATATACACCATAAAAAGGCAAAAAAATTAATACAAATTATAACAAAACGAAGAAAAATTGAGATATAAAAATCCTTACGATAATGGTAACATAAGAATGAAAATAAAATTAGAGTAATAACATGAATTTAAAATATAATTAAACTATAAAAATTAATTTTATAAGAAGCCAGTGTGGAATTTAATAAAATATAAAATATAAAATATTGTGCATAATATCAAACATGTTTCATGGAGTTGAGAATGGAGAAAAATAAAACAAATGAGTTTTGAAATATTTAAATGAAACCTCATTCAAGGATATAATATCTAATAGGATACTAAATATCCTTAATGATGAGTGAATAATGATATAAAATATCAAATGCGATGAATTTACACTATAAAATAGAAAACATGGGGTATAATATATTCATGTCTCAATGATTTGAAAATTGAGTCATAGAATTATTACAGGAAACATAATAATTGAGGTAAGAATCCTTTGATAATGGGGCTATAAGAAAGATTTTTAGAACATAATAAAAATGAGGAATAAAAATACAATATATTCAATATGTATAATAAATATATCTTTGAACAATATTATTTAAAAAATAATGTTTATAACAAAATAGTGGAAAATTGAGTAACAAAAGGCCTTAATACATTAGAAACCATTACAAAAAACACATTAAATGTTACAATTTCAAATAAGAAATTAAATAATCTGAATAGTGATAGGACATTGATTTAAAATAGTAATGAAAACTTATATAAACAATTCAAAATAAAAATGGTTCTTAATTGAAAAAATGTATCAAGATGTAAATATTAGAGATAAGAAACCCCTAGGAAGAAAATTTTCTTTGAGTGGCCAATATATTCATAATAAGGTTATAAGGAAAAATTATTTATACCTATAAAATACTGATGATGCGAAATAATTATTTTTTATTAGTTATAATTAAGTAATCATTGAAAAAAAAATTTCAATAAGAATGTTCATAACTTAATAGCCAAAAAATTCAATTAGCATTATCCATTAACATGTTCCAGATTCATTTTATGCATGTGTCTAAATTCATGAATAATAAAATTATGTTTATTTGAAACTTTATTATAAACCATGTTCTCTTAAATTTAATATAATATAGACCATTTAATATTATATTGTATTCACTTATTATATTGTTCTGTCTTATTTTATTTTTTTTTGTAAAAATTTAATCTGTTTCAACTTATTTTCGTAATCTTAGAAATCGATAAATGTATATTAATAGTAAGTTAAATTAATAATATAACATTTTAGGAACTATATAAAATAATTATTTTCTTAAAAATTAATAATAATTTTAGTATTTAATTTCCTATAGACATTAATAATATAGTTATACAGCATAGATCATTTTGGGGTTTAAACTGGCCAAATGTGGAAAACATTGTAACTCAATAGGTGAGTATGGTTAAGGATGTGTATAATACCATTACAATGGAAAAATAATGATTTTTTTCAATTTTGTGGATTATATTTTAGTTTATTTTTATAATTAAATAAAATAATGAGGAAACATTAAATAACATTATGTCCTAGAGTTGGTGGTCAACACAACACATTATTGACATTATTTTCTTTTTATATGTGTTTGGGAAGGCATAAATAATAGTTTTTCTAGTAATATAATAATAATTAATTATATTAATAACTCTAAAATAAATATATTTCTATAATTTGGGAATTTATTAAGATAAATAATAATAATAAATGGTTAATGACAAAGTAATAACAACGCCAAGACCTTTAAGGCTCTCATAAAAGTCTCATTGAAAATGAAGGAATTAGCCTAACAAATTTATATGAACCTGATTGAGGCTTATAAATAAATAAAAATATAATTTTTTTAAGAAATAAATTATAAATTATACTTATATATTAATTGTTTTATTCATTCCCCTTTAATAATTAAATAAAATACCACTTTTTATAATACCTAATCATTTTATCAGGGTAACTATTTTTTAGCCTGAATAACATGTTTCTTAACAAAAATATAAAATAAAAATTATATTGAAATTTGAGTGTGAATAAAATAATTTTAGGATCCATTTAATATAATTAAATTTCTAATTATGTGAAAACAATATGGTAATTTAAAACATTGTATATATTTAACAAAATTGAAAAAAAATATATATTTGACCATTTTGTGATCTTAATATCAATTAGTATCATTTACCAATTAAATGAGTAATGATTAATTTAATTATAGGACTATTGTTTTATTAATTTGAGTTTTTAGAGGATATAAATTTATTCTATTACTTAATAATAACACATTATTAAAAAACAATTCATTGAAAATAAATATTTTACAATTTTAATGGTAATTAACATTAATCATAGTAAGCATAAATATATGACCTAAAATTAAATTTAAATTAAAAGATAATGTAATTATTTTTATCAATAATAGTGATTTTATTTTTATAGATTTAATTTCGACAATTTATTAAAACTAAAATTTTAATATATGAGAATAAATCGGTTCAAAAATATGAATATTTCCAAAATGATATACATGTGTTTTATAAATAAAATTTTTTAATTTTAATTGATTTATTTTACTTATAAATATATAAATTCATATAAAAAGGATTCAAAAACTTTTAAGTCATTAATTTATTATAATAATGTTATAAAATTGGTGTTATTAATGGAATCATTGTTTTTTACTATTCACCAAAAAAATTATTTTTTTATTAAAATACAAATAAATCATTTTCAGATAACACTGAAACATTTAATTCAAATTAATTCTCTTTTTTCAAATTCATTTCTAAATTTTGAGAATTTAAATTTAAAATATACAGTTAAAAATATAATAAAAATTATTTTCAGAGGATAATATCCTTTTTCAAAACATCAAAAATTGTTATTCTTATTCACTATAAATTAATAATAAAATTGGTGTTGATATATTCCTAATATCAAAAGTATATTTTATCTATAATATATTTATTTTTATAAAAAGAAATATAAATATAAAATTTTTAGAAACATTACAATTTAAAGCATAACTCGCACTTATTAATTACTTACTAGAATCAACAGAATTCACATAAAGGGATTAATATTAATAATTATCTATATTCTTATTTCTATATATATTTCATAATTAATTACATATGATATTCAATTTCTATATTTTAAGTGTTATATAATGTTATATTGTTTGTTTTTGTTCAGCATTGAAAATGAAGAATTCTATTTAACACATTAGAATTTAAATGAAAATATAACATAAGATATCAGAGTGTTACATTTGTAGAATGAATGGATTTCCACATATATTTATTAACAAATCACCCACCATTTGACATGAATTGGAAAAAGATTAAGATCCCACATGGTTTCTATGAACATTTACTCTTAATCATTGGTGACTAATATAATTCAACCAAACATCAAAATAGGTCACAAAATTACATGGAAGACCCCTAAAAAAAGGATAACTATTCCACAACCATTCAAAATATCTAAAACACACAAAAAATATGAGTTTCATGGTCACTAAATGGTTTTTACTTACCATGCACTAATAGGAAAACACCCCAAAATCATAAAAATATTATGAAAATATAAAAAAAATTACAAAATAAATAAATAAATGTAATTGAAAATTAAAACAACTATGAATCTAGGGGGGTTCCCATTCTCCCCAACATTCCACTTTCAACCACCATAAATTATCTTATCAAAATAAAATTTGATGTATCCACTAACATGAACACAATCAAATAATAGAAGTGGTTGGTTCATTGGAATGATTCAGGTGACTCCCAATATGAGACTGTATCTCAACATCATCAATCCTGAAAACTATCCACCCAATATCCTCAAAAAACTTATCCAATCATCTAAAACTATAAAAACTAAAAAAAATGTATCCTTGAACCTCAATCATAATTAATAATATCTATAAATAGATTAAACTAAAACCCACAAACTAGAAGTCATAAAAGGATAAAGGCATATCATAGGTCCCCCTACCATTTATAATTCCTCTAAAATGGTTCAATGAAGTAGAGAAATACAAAAATAAATAAATTGAAATACATAATAACTGATAACTGGGAGCCTTTAACTAACTACAAGACTCCATCCAAAAGGGAACTCATCCAAACCAAATAGAAAATAAACCCACAAGAACAAAAAAATATATAAAAAAGTGTAAAATCTCATTATATCAATTAGATATTAAACAAATTCAAAAAAATATGGTACCCCACAGTATATCAAAAAAAACAGTCAACATAATCTAGGAACCAAACCATGGACCACCATTTCATGAATACCACTCCAAAACCAAAAGAGAACCCACATGTTCATACTAAAAAGGAACTATAGTCTTAGTTTGCAGAACACAGATCCAATGGTTTCTCAGATGCATGAAATCAATAAAATATTCATCATGAAATTAATATCTCACAAAAAATAATAAGAAACATTCTACCAAATAAACAATGGAATATGCTCAAATAACAAAACAAAAATATCGAAAAAAACATCTGCATAATGATCATAAAAAAATAAACCCGATTTAAACCCAATAAAGGAAATCCTTAATGGGAACCCCTAAAATGTGTTATCACCCAAAATATATTCTAGATAGTTAACTTCTTTTGATAAAACAACTTAAAATTAGAATATATCTTAGGTAACTACAAAAAAATAAGGTCCTTGGGATATAACCACTACAAAAACATTTTCTTTATGAACACATAATACATTTACATAAAAAATTACGTAGGTATTATTTCCTCCCACAACACATATATTTGAGTACCTAATATACATGTATAATATCTAACCCTTTAAGCATCATGATTCCAAATATATTAACGAATACCATTAATCATTTTTAGTTAACCTACTACATCAAGAAAAACATAAACTCAATAATAAAAGGACATATCCTTATTAAAAACATTGACAAAGGATTCAAGATCAAAGAATACTTTTAGTGAACCAATCCATCCAAGGATTGGGAAGAGTTTGGAACATAAGGGATATTATCCAAATAGTGAAAGGATTCACTATGAAGATAATTATTAGAGACAATCCTTCTTCAATCACTCACGAATATTCTAGGAGGAGTATGCTAAATGCAATACATGAACTCATCAAACTCACATCCCACATTTTTAAATAATATGGTCCAACTGTGAACCAATAAAAAAATCTAAAAATGTATACCCTTACTATAAATGAACATCAAATATATATCATAAAAAATAGTTTGAATAAAAATAATTGATATCAAATAATGAATTATAAAATTCTTTTTTTACAATGACATATTTTTAAAAAATTAAAATACCCGTATTTTCAAAACAACCCATCCTTGAAAACATGACCATTCAACTTCAAAAAATCAATGATAATCATTTAATAGTACTATTAAAACTATAAATTATTTTGAAAATTTAAAATAAATTTAAACTATGATTCCCTCATATTTAGGATTCCAAACATTTTTTATAAACTTATATTGTTCCATTTATAATCAAACTCATTTAAAATATTTAATTTCTTTTAAAAAAAATATAAATAAAATTTTTAAAATTAAAAAATTATAAAAGTATTATTTTTACTAGGGAAGTCCAATTAAAAATGATCAATCCATTTTTTATATTTTTTCCATGGTAACACATAATTTTATTGAAAAAATAATCCTCTGAGGAGTTTATTATAATTGAAAATCATATCTATGTAATTTGAAATTAATATAAGGATTTTTTGTAAAAATGAATATTAATTCTAATATATTTTCCAAAATACATAATTAAATCAATAAATATATGAAATACCGTTAAGAAACAGTGTAACCACATATAATTCAATAGTTAAAAATTAGTTATCAAGTCAAAATATTATTAAATTGCCACTTTTCTTCTAAAAAAACTCTTCAAACATCGATCATATGAAATACATGACATACCACACTAAACAAAATTAACTTCACGAATAATAAAATAACATTAATATGTTCTTTAATCTATCTACAATAATTAGAACCCACCATTAGGGGAATATGAAATCAATGGGAATTAAATTAAAATATTTGAGATGGTTGAAACATTATGCATAGCTTACCCCATGAGTTTTCAAGTCAGGTGAAAACCATTCAATAGATTCTTTAATTCTCAGATTACAATCTGCATGGGATCCACATGGCTTGATAGACCAGATGGGATAACAATACAACCCTATATTTGCTTATATTTTCAGCACTGAAGTTCTAGAGAACCCCCAAAATTACTTTCATACTCAAAAGGGATGGAAATATCATCTTTCCACATCAAAATACCTCAATCAAATCAAAAACTAAGTCAAAATTTAATTATCCAACTCAAAATACCCATGGTAATATTAGGCTCCATTAAATGCACGACTTTCAAGTAACGCCCCCATATATTTTACTTCAGTCCAGTGATCCTTAAATCCAAGATACCATGACCAATATCCAAATAAAAACTATATAATCTCAACAACATAGAACATACTTTTATCCAAGGATCTAGAATCATTTTTAATGAATCATCTTATTCTAGTCTGATACCTCACTTTCCCTAACCCTCCATTATACCCTAAGGGAATTTCGGATCCATACATGATAGAATCTAATTCTTTATAATCAAGGGATCACTTTTGGGAAAGCCTTCACCCAAAAATTGGAGTAACCAACTGTGAATAATTTACCAATAATCTGGAAAGCCACATCAGTATGTTTTATTTTTTTATAAAATATATTAACATATATAATAAAATAATTAAACAAATTGAGTCACAAAAAAATACAATGGACTATCTCATTTATATCAATATACCATTCTATCTAGATAAAATTCAATATGAGGGAACATAAAAAATTATTGATATAATTAAATCAATGTTTTCTTTGATGATTTCTTAACCTCCAAAAGTTAAAATAAATTGATATTTTTACCATACAACAATGGCTCCTCCATGAGACCCCCAGTCACTCACCATAACAAAAAAACATTATATTCCTTATAGATATGATGAACTAGTTGAGATACAACCTCGAACCTATATATAATATAATTCATGTAAATGTACATATAGTCTTATAGAATACATGGTTTGATGTAACATGAAAAGTAACATCTTACCAATGAGTTTTGAAAATTTCATTAAATAAATAATTCTTAAATGGTTGGCCAAAATATAGTACATAATAATGTTTTCCATTTTAATAAAGAATATTGAATCCAATAAACCATTTACATACACTATAAATAAGTAAATTTTTTTAAATAGAAACTAGTGTAATGAAAACATTTTTATAAAGAACATTAAAATTATTAAGAAGTTATATGATATAAAACAATTCATGATGAAATCATTTCTCCTCATTTAAAAACATTCATAAATATTCCAACCAAAAAACCAAAAATTTAACATTTATTTTAAAAAACATTCATGGATGAAAAAGAGAGATCACAGAGTGCTTATCTCTACACCTTGATGGTGATTATGGATCATCCATTAGAAATTGTGCATCGTAGGATTCGATCTATACTGGTCTCTTTCATTGTGACCTTACTGCTGGCAATCTAGTCTACACAATCTTCAGCTGCTAGTCTAGTTTCACACTGCGGTGATTCATCTCATCATCACTACGTGGAATCTACGGTTGTGGTTCTCTTCCACATCCTTCAAAGACTTCATCCATATATCTTATTTGATATGTGACAAAGCTTGTTGTGTGCTGAGTGGATTTTTCTCACCTTCAATGCGTGGAAGTCTACTATTGCGATTTACAGATCAATCGTAACCATTAGTCGGTGGTCTAACTCGTTCTGTGCTGGAGAGCCCATTGTGACCTTAATCTGTGTGATTTCATTGGTGTTTTGTTGGGGGTTTTCTTCCTTTGGTTGATGGAAACTTTTTCTAAGTTGTTTCTGGGTTGGGGTGGTTTGATTTTTTTCAACATGTTGTATCCTTTTTGGATTGCACTTGTTTTGATCTAGTGGCCATATTCCCAGATGTTCATGGTGTTCCGGCCAATGCCTGTGGTAGAAAATTAATAGATACTGATAGAGCGGACAAGCATTCATTCTTGATCAACAAGTTTTCAGATGTTCCTACCATCATTTATAAAGGTAGAGTTTCTCACAATAGGGTTGATACATCTACTATCATAGAAAATTACAAAAAGAGTTAACACTCTGTTATAGCTTTCTTTATTTAACATAGGGGTGACACACTATTGAAAATTGAATATTTATTTGAGAGTATCTCAAAAATATGGTGGTCCAAATCTTGGAAGTTCATTTCATTAGGGCTCGTCTTATAGCACATGCTCTTCCCCTCTGATGAGTTAAATATAATAGGATAGAGATTTTGATAAATTTTACTCAAGATAGGTATTATTTTTATCTATGAATGGGATAAGAGCATTAATCCTCATTAAATGGGTCATCCATTTGTTTAACTCTAGGATATGGTGTATGTACTTAACCAAAATCTGTGAAATGCTAAAATAATGTACTATATCACAATGTAAATTGGATATCCAATCAAGATTGAAAAAGAAATGTAGATGGAAATATTTGGACAAATTTCCCACTTTTTGGTCGATGTTCCTCTGAATTTCATTATCATGGATTGGGTTTTTCTATCCACTAAAGATGATGAAATTTATTTAATAATTTTTTATGATTAAGTGACAATATTTTGTTTGGAATTCAAGGTAATTGGACATGAAATTATGATCTATAGGAAATCTGTGGTTTGTGATTGTGTCTTCCTGTGTGGACATGATTCTAAGATGTGTCTAAAGAAAATAGAAAAATGAAGCCACCCATGCTGGTGTGTATGATTAGTATTGGTTTATAGTGAAATAAAATGATAATATTGGGAATGTAATTCTTGGGCATGCATCTGATGGTCCCAATTTGATGGTTGGCACAATGTCAGTGGATGTTTCTACTATTAAGGATTTCACATAGAGGAGGGACCATACTCTTGTGTTGGAGACACCTGGAAATGTAAGTGTAGGGGCATGAAAGCTATCTTATGGGACCTCTAGATAGTTTCTAGGTGATACTAGGTGAGTGGAAAAAAGATTTATATCTCTTTCAGGAACTCAGTGCATTGGTAAAAAGAAATTCTGCTCAGATATTTTTGTCGAGATCAAAATGTAGGGGAGGGAATTTTGGATCATAGTGCTCCAAAATCCACAGATATTTTTAGAATACAATTTTCTAATAAGAATCCATCACCTTTAATGGATATAAAGGAGCATATTGGGAATGGTATTAGTGTTAAATATATGGTAGCTAATGCGTTATGATTTCATATTGACTCTCTGAAGAATTATATCGCTGAACTGTAGGGGGATTAGAAGAAAAAGAAAACATTGAAATGAGGTCAACGTCCAAAAAACCATGGATGAGGACGTGGTAGAGATGACAGGATAGGGCATGGCTGGTCTACTATACCTTCCTCAAATTATATCACTATAGAGCAGATAAAACTCAAGGAAAAGTATTATGTGCTTTTCAGTCAGAAGAACTTGCAATCAGAATGGGAATCTTTTGATGCTACATCTGAACTAGATTATAGGGATTACCCAAGTTATACTCATTAATAACTCTCTTTTTATGGATTATGACATTTCCTTTTTTGTCCATATCCTCTATCCTTCTCATGTACTTTATTTTATTTTTAAATAAATTTTGGTAGGGGTAGGTTCACCATACCCCAGAACCTTTCTTGTAAATCACCATCTCTAAAATCAATTTTGAAAACCAATTATGAAATAATACCATGCTAAAAAAGTTTAATATCACAACATAATCATAAAAAACTATATTAAATGAAGATAAAAAATGGACATTAATTATAACATCTCATTACAGATCTGACACATTGCAGGAGGGTTACACATTAAGTAAGGATTTATAGAGGTAAGTCATGGAAGGATCCATGTGGTGAAGGTTACACATTGTTAATAACCTTCACACATCACGAGTTATTTAATTGATGATTTTTAATATTCTAAGACACATTTTTTGGTTGTTTTGGATATTAAATATTTCATGATGTGAAATTGTATTGCATGTTAAGAAATCCCATGACTATGTTTTTTTAATGGGAATCATGGTTAAGATATTTTATTTCCTCCACTCTAGATTCAACTCCTTTAACAAAAAGCATCTCCCAGGTGATCTTAATGCTATCCAAACCTTCATGATCCATTAATTTAGAATTATATAATCGTTACACTTGTGATGTTATTTCTGGGTAAGCCCTCTCATAAGTTCTTCACATTTCTCTTTTTCTCCTCCATTGGAATTTCAATAGCTCATCCGAAAATTGATGGATCAATTTCATAGTGTATTATATCTCAAATCTAGTTGGTGATTAAAGGTATTCAATACCTTTGTTCGTGTTGACAGTTTCTATTGTGATTATTGCATTTCAGGAAAAGTTAGGTGGTTCCATCCCGATTAGCCAAATTTTTAAACCTTAAATTTCAATATTTATTTCAAATATTGATTTAAATTCAATTGGTCAAAATTTATTTAAATTTATTTATCTAAAAAAAATTATAATGAACTGGGACATTTGAAATAGTTTTGGCATGTAACTTGGTAACCCCCTCCCCCCCCCCCATTACATTAGATTGAGGTTTTTAATGGAAATTTTTTTATTCAAATTGATGGATATGATTTAAATTAAATTGGTGGATTTAAATGTGGATATGAATTGTGAAAATTTATGGAATTTGTTTTGAATTGATTTAAATCATTTGAAAATGGATTTAAAATGGTTTGATAGAAACCTAATGGTTTTATCTTATTAAAGAGGCATGTTCTTTTATTAAAACACATTTTTGTTTTTAAATGGAACATTTTCATTTGAATGGGAAGGAATGATAGTTAATTGTATTTTAAGAAGTCTTAATATAATTTCATATTATTTATTGTTTATGATCACTTGAATGCCTTATGTAGTTGGTGAGTTATTTCGACACACTCTACACTATTAAAACGTTTTAAAACATTCATTCATCAAGTTATATCTCAGATGGGATGGCAAAAAGTATCATTTCGCTAGTTTTAGGGGGAGTTTGTATACACATATAATTGAGATCACATAGATATTTTGGATTCTTATAGCCAGAAATACTATCGTACCTATTTGGAATATTACCATGTTTCTCTCTTGTTTTATATTTGAGATATGAAAGTATTCCAATGTTTCTTTAACTTCTTTACATGCCTTTCAAAATTATATAAAATATTTTATATAAATTATTGCTTTAGAAATATTCCGTCACTTTTAAAGCCATTTCTTAAAGTATTTTCCCATCATTTTAATTTTAAATCATGATTTGATTAAATATGATTTGAAACTCCAAACCTGTTAATTTTAAATTTAAATCATTCATTTAGTTAATAATTTATTTGAATCTATTATATAATAATTGGTGAGACCCTACTATTATTTTTATCTCACACCCTAATTTTTCCTTTTGATTGTTTGTACACTTTCTCATTCGAGGTTCGATCAAGGGAAAAGGATCTCTTGAAGGTGGATAAAACTTTTGAAATTGGACATAGCGAGTAGTGTCCTTCGGGACCTGGGTTATTTTCATATTTTGGTACTTTGGTAGTAATTATTTTTTCTTTTATGCCTTGTTATATTCTTGAAAAATACTCTTAGTAGAGCTTCATTTGTTATTCAAATTGTCTTGTTTCTTTTCCATCTACTATGTTTTGTGGAAAATTCATTCCCACTTGCATGATGTGTGATGTTAGGTGCTGGTCACCACCCCAGGGGGATAGGGGGCACCCTTCGGTCTATTTCAAGTCCGGCTCAGTTATCGGGTAATAAGGGTACCTAGGTAGGTTCATGATAATGTGATATCAAAGGAGGTTGTTCCGATTTTGTCTTGAAGTCTCTTTGCATTTTTGAAATCTTGTCGGGAGTTAAGAGGTAGTTGAGATTGAGTATATGGCTAGATCTAATTGTAATGAACCATAATTAACCTGGGATGGTTATGTAAGGTTGTATTTTTTCATTATTTCTAACCCATTCAATTTTTTTATTTGGATAGAGTGAAATTTAAATTTTATTATTCCATCTGTTGGGAATAATTTCCCTTGCTTCTTAGTTTGAGTGTTATTCTAATGTCTTCCTTGTTGTCTAATGATTTTTTATAGCATCATTCCTTAAAGAAGACATGAAAATCAGATCTTGGAGGAAGATGTTGCAAAATCATATTTAGTTAATCCTCTGGTGGTCCAAAATCTAGTTGAGGATATTGTGAACATTGTCCATGATCTGGGAGAGGAACCACCTCCAATTCCAATTTAGGCTCCAGTAGTGGATCCACTTGGGGATGTTCTTCAAAATTGTTCTCAAGAGTTCCTTCACCATAAGGAAATTGTTTAAAAAGACTCTATTGATCCTCAACATGCAGAAGAATTGTTGGGAAAGGTAGGATGTCTATTTGAGCTCATGGAGACACTGTATGCGCTCAAGGAAAAGTGAACCACCTTAATGCTGGAAGGACCGAGTAGGAGATGGTCAGACACAATGGTGTTGGAAAAGAAACATGATGTCTAAGAATAGAAATACTTTAAGGTTATTTTTACTAATCAAATCTATCTAGATTCAATGTTGTTGGACAAGGATGTGGAGTTTTTTAATCTTTTTTTGGCATATAAAACTATGACTAAGTAATTAAATCACTTTACTAAATGGGTTTTTTTTATGCCTGAGATTGTATCTAACAAGAAGGTATAGGATATGATGTTCAATTTGGTAATTCGATCATATATTTATTCTTTGGTTTTGTTGCTGATGTTTCCAACTTATTCAGATGTACTGGACATGGAGATGATGGTCAATATAGGCCTAGCAAGAAATTTAGGGTTATCATGAGTTTCTTTTTCTCCTAGTGGCAGCATTAGTCCTTCAAGGGAAAATAGAATTGTGATAACTCCCAAGGTATTTCATAATGGCCAAGTCATTCTAGACTTCCAACATCACTAGGAAGAAGTCATTTGATTTCCTATCAGTGTGTAAAAATTGGACAATCTAAGAGGGTCTACACTGAAGTACCCAATGACATTAGATCCATTAGACATTTAGATAAGTTAAATATATTCTTCCATAACTTTCTTACTCCTCATAGTGAAACAAGATCATCATATCCTCCTAAATATATAGTGAAATCATATGATTAATGTGTAAAATTGTTTTATCCATAGGCATCTGAAACGAAGCAACTTCATGTAGTGGAAGAGTATCAATTGGAAGTAAACATGGGTCCAACAACTGTGATAGGTACCATTACTATTGAATCATCATTAGTGACTAATATAGTTGATACTGGTTCTTCTCATAAATTTATTTCATCATGTACTATTATTTTTCATAATCTTACTATGGATATTTTAAATTTTTCAATGTATATTACTAAACCCCTTGAAACTAAGAGATATAGTGTCTATTTAGGCCCCCTTATGTCTTCACTCTTTAATATACCATGCTTGATTGCAGTTTTTTGGTTCTCGATGTGAAACCACATGATGTCATTTTTGGAATGGATTGGCTTATTGGTAATAAATCACAGATTTATTGTTATCATTAGTGGGCCAACTTCACTACACCCAATAGTGTGTCTCTTCTCATTAAATTAGAATGAGACCTATGGTAGAGAAGATTCAGACTTTCATGTCTAGAGTTCAGGAATGTAATTTCAGTGTTTTCTTTTGATATGGAGTAGGAATATTTGATCAGTGATCTCCCTCTAGTTGATGTCAAATTTCCTGATGTGTTTCCTTCGGACTTATTTTGTTTCCACTAGTTATGAAGGTTTATTTTTCCATTGAATTAATTGTTGCTACTCAACCATTTTTTATTCCCTCTTCCTGAATGGTTCCTGCAGAAATAAATGACGTGAAGTATGAATTGAATAATCTTCTTGATAAGGGCTTTATATTCCTAAGTGTGTCACCCTAGGTGGCACCAGTTCTCTTCGCTAAGAAAGACGATGGTTATCTTCTCTTATGTATTTAATTATAAAAGCATAATCATGTTATGGTAAATAACAAGTATTTTTTCCATGAAATGATGACATGTTCGATTAGTTGAAAGGGGATAAGTTTCTTTTTCAGAGATTGAACTTTTATTTGGTTGTCATTAGTTGAGGATAAAATAATCTAAAATTAAAAAAACTACCTTTCTAGGTATGTACAACCATTATGAGTACCTTGTCGTGCCCTTTGTTATGACAAATGCTCCTAAAGTATTCATGGATTTAATCAAAAAAAAATCCATGACAGTTTGGATATCTTTTTAATAGTGTTTTTTTTAATCCTTGTATACTCCAAGACCAAGGAGGATCATTTATGAAATTTAGGGATAGTTCTATGTCTGCTATGAAATCACCCAATTTATTCCATGATTTCAGTGTGTGATTTCTGGATTCAAGAATTGATATTATTGTGACATGTGTTGTCTGAACAAGGAATTTCAGTAGATCATGAGAAGGTAAAGGTTGTTTTTATTTGGGAACAACCACAAAATGTCTTTGAAATTCAGAGATTCTTGGGATTATTCAGTTTTTATCACTCATTCATGAAGTACTTCTTGAATTTGGCTTCATTAATGACTACTCTGGCTCTAAAGGAGGTGATTTTTTCTTCAAAGGATAAATTTTAGAGTTATTTTGTTGAACTGAATTTTCATTGGATAAATGTTCTGGTTTTGACTCTTCTAGAGGCTCGGAAGGGCTATGTGGTGTTTTCTGATGCATTAGGTTAAAGCTTGGCATAAATTATTATGCAGGGTGATCACATAGTTTCTTATGTATCTCTTCATCTTAAGCCACATGAGAATAATTATCCTACCCATGACCTTGTAATTATTAATTTTATGAGTAGAATTAATTTTTCGAGGAATTACCTTTAACACGAATGATTTACCGTGTATTCATACCTCAAAATATTGAGTTATATCTTCTCTCAAAAATATTTGAATATCATCCAAAGGTAATGGGTGTTGTAATAGAAATATTTCACCTCTAACATTGAATATACCCAATGGTATAGGAAGGTCATTACAGATGAGTTGAGGAAGAAACTTCTAACTAATAAAGTGAAATAATCTTAAGAAGAGTGGAATCTGATGGCTTAATTTTCATAGGTACATATTGGAGTTCAAGGGAAAGGGGCTGAAATTTCATTGGCCAACACTCATTTGACAACCTCTCTTCTTGAGTTGATTCTCCAGGATCAAGAGCATGAAGATGAATTCGGCATCATTTGATACTAACTGTATGGTGGAGGGATTGTCTCCCAATAGTCTTTCTAAGAAAAGGGTGTTATATTCTATTATATTATATTAGTTGTACCATCAGTGGAACAGAAGGCAATGCTGGTGGATTGTGATAATTCCAAATGGTCAAAGAACCCAGGAACCAATAAGATGTTCTATGACATGTGGACGACGTTCGGGTGTCTAGGTATGAAGTTGTGAGTCTCGGAGTTTGCCTTGCGTTTCAATACATTCCAATAGGTGAAGGTTGAGGATATAAAACCTTCAGGTTTACTTCATCCACTTATTTTCCCTACATTGGAGTGGGATGAAATCTTTATGGACTTTGTAGTTAGGTTGCATAATTCCAAGAGAAAGAAGAATCTGATATTTTTTATGATCACTAGTATAACTCATTCGGCACACTTAATACACATTCAGGATACAACCAGTGTTGAAGAGTTGGGAAATCACTATGTAAAAGGGATTGTTCGGTTGCATGAAGTTTCATCTGCAATAGTACCTAATAGGGATCTATGGATCACTTCTCACATTTGGGGAGGCCTTTGTGAGGAAATTGGATATCAAGTCTCTTTGAGCACATCCTACCATCTGTAGTCGGATAGAAAGACAGAGAGAGAAATCCATATTCCTTAGAATATTCTTCCCGCTTGTGTTCCCAACTTTGTTAGGGAATAGGATGATCATTTGTGGCTGGTTGAGTTGGCTTACAACAATAGTAATTACTCCATGATCAGAATTTCTCCTTTCTAAGCCTTTTATGGGAGTCCATTTATCATTGTTAAATATTAATGGTTTATGTTGCGTGCTCACTATGGGTTATTTGATCATTATTGTCTATTGTGAGAAATCGTTCTGACATGGTTTATCTTTGATTTATGATTCTACTCGCATGCATGGGAGGATCAGGAATATCATATTCAAGGAATATGGATCAATAATTTAAAATTAGTGAAGATAATATCAATGGAGGTAGATAATACCCCCATCTACCAATTTAGATATACATTTTTAAATTTTTAATAAATTATCAGAATATTTACCACTCTTAAATCATTTTAAAAATTATTTGTTTATCTAACTTTTACCTTCTTAACTATCATTAGGACTAAAAATGAAAAAAAAATTAAACTAATTTTTACATTTTAATTTTATACTTTAAAACCATTTTATTTAATTCAATTTTTGAATTTGTTAAATAATTTATTAATATAAAAACTCAAAACATATAAAAAATATTACGAGTATTTTTATGCATAAAAATTAATTAATTCCTTTTATATTTATTTCAATAAAAGTTATATAGATGTAAATTTATTTTAATTCATGTATTATCAAAAACTATTTTCCAAAATCAATCTTTAGTATTGAGAAAATTATTTTGTGAGGATAAAAGTACATTACACATATAGAAATAATTCTATAAAAAATATTTCTTTTTTCCACTAAATAAATTTATCTTCATTTATAGGTAATTTATAATAATTAGGACATATTATTTAGTTTATATATATAGAAATTTTTTCTTTTATATTTAATAATCTAAATAGGGGAAATTTAGCTTTATTAAAATGTATAATATATAAAATAAAATATTTCTGAAATAAAATATTTTATCCATTGATTATTATATTATTATTACTTATAATAATTTAATAATTTCTCTCATGTTATTAGTATTTTTACTAAAAATTTATCACATTTATTTCGTATATTTTATTGATTCCATTCATTTAAAGTAATAAATTCATTAAAAGTGCCAAATAAGTAAAAAAATCATTTAAACTAATGTTATTTTCACAAAAAAAAATTATGTCTTTTAGTTCTATTAAAAAATTGTATAATTTCTTGGAATAAATTATTTTGACTAAATATATTTATTTATTTATATTTATATCAAAATAAACAATATTTGAATTAACCAAATTCCAATTCATCTACACTACTAGGTTGTTTACCTATATTATACCATGTGTCTATATACTTTATAATAATGGTCAAATAATGACTATATTAAACCATTACATCATACACAATTAAAATTTCTATAAATTTCAATTTTTTATTTTGTAGTATATTTTCCTACTTCAACTTCTTTTTTATTGTCGTTATAGGCTTTGTTTTATTATCAATAAATTTAAAGTGTGAATATGAACTAGGGAATTCCCAATATTATAAGATATTATTATTTTATATTTATTATCAAAATTTAATTTATGAAATTTTAAGGGATATAATCATCCATGGTATGTTATGAATAGTTTTTTGTTATTTTGTTGTAATACTCCTATATGAGTGAATAAAATATTGTTAGATTCAATTATATATTGTTTGGAAGAATTCCTACTCCAGTTAAACAATTTTAATTTAATATAAAATAATATTTTTAAATGATAAGAATGTAGTTTATGAAAAGGATATGGATCTCAAAACTCTAGTTTGTACATGTATTACATGATGTATAACTAGTGCACATAGTGTGTCAGACAACATTATATGTCCCTACATATATTGTGGAAGTTGTGAAGTCAATGTGTGTGACCTATAACAATTATAAGATCTATATTGACATCCGAATGAGAGACATGATCTCACATGAAGTACGTATAATTCTTATGGGTGTACACATGGTGCTCCATGTGATAGTATCTTTAAGATAAACATCGAGCCCTGAGGATTGCATCACAGATAGCCCATAGTAGTATACAATGCATGTAGCTTGATAAACATGTCATGTAACTCAGTACAACACATAAAATCTATATGTTAAGATATTCATTTCATATATGTAAAATAGACATATTATCTATCCCATGATTAAATTATACAACATATAGTTAGATATATGTACCCTCTAATTGGTAATTCCTCACTAGAGTACACACCGAGTCATTTTCAATACATAATGTTAAAAATACAATCCTTTAATTAATATACATTTTTTCTATAAATACACAATATTTGAAGTTATCGAACATGTCTTTAACTTTAGGGAAATTACTAGTGGTGGATGTAAAATTATTCAAGGAATTTCATGTGGGAATACATTCCATATAGACTATATAACTTGACCCATGAAACATAATATCATTTAATTTCATTACAAGTATTGTAGGTATACTTACTACATAAGTAAATATTATATGATAAGAATCATACATAAGGTTAGTCGCATGCCATATCAGGGGATGGTACATTCAACATATTATTTAAAATAAAGAAATGTGTTTTATTATACACATATGGATACACACCTTGTAGTCTCAAGTACAAGACATGTACACAATTGATTTTAAATTGAAATTAATTTCTTTAGTTTATTTAATATTAAAACTGATAAATATATTAGTGACTATTTGGAATGATAATTAAAATAAATCAATAATTGTTTATTATAAAAAATAGGTTATTAATTAAAAACAAATATCTAAATTAAAAATGAATTCAAATGGATGATGGAAGGTTTTCAACATTGTTGTTTCATTTTTGAATGATCATGTGATTGAAATAACTATGTATGTGTTGAGTGTCTATTAAATTAAATTATTTTTCTCCTTTGTTATTATGGTATATTTGTTATTGAATTAAATATAATGATATAAATATAATCCCTTCGATGATTATTATTTTTGGAAATTCATGTCTTTGAATTAATTTAGATAAATCATATTACCAAGAACCCCTCACCTATGAGTGATTATGAAATTATAACAAAAGGAGATCCCAAAAGGATTGGACACATTAGGATTTGAGATGAGTTGAAACAATCCAAAGAGATAAATTGTTAAATGGGATATTTCTACAACTCATTCTAAGTATCATTTCAAGAATATTATCCCATAGTTTCAAGGATGGTCTACCCTCAATAAAAAAAACTAAATAGTAGACACAATTTCTTGATAATATGAATTATTTAATTTATTTTTCAAATAAATTGTCACTTAATTATGTTATTACTGTTTATTTAATGATTAAATATTATCAAATAAAGTAAACATATAGCTGGTTTACAAGATGAAATAATAAATATATTATGTGTATATTAATTTATCAATCATAGTAATTTTTTGTCTTAAAATCCTCATAATATTGATATGCATGTAATGGATAAAAAAATAATATTTTCAATAAGAAAAATTAAATACCTCAGGTAAATTTTAATACAAAATCACATTTCTTGTACTATGCTATGTAAAAACCATAGTTAGAGTTCTTCCAGGAATTAGTGATACTAACAGTTCATACACAGTCATTAAAGTTAAAATACACTACATTTATCACTAATATGGTTAATTTTGGTTTATATATTTAATAGATTTTCATCTATGATGGGATAGTAAAAATATATGGAATGAAGAAAAGGGATACTAAACTGATCAATATTATTAATGAAATTGTGCTTTACATGATGTTGAATGATCGTATGATGATTTTGGGAGTTGGAACAATAGAGTAGAGGTGAAACAGATGTTCATGTACTATAAATTATCAATTTATGTCAAAAATTATATTTAGAGTCTCAAAAGTAAATTTCAGGATAGAAGGATTTTTATGCGAATTTAAAAAAGTAAAATAGTAGAAGAAGGCCATATATTTTTATCACATGACTATATGTTTTACATCCTAAAAATTCCATGACTTTTCAAGTAAATTATTCTTCAATTTGGATTTAATGGAAGGCCATATTAAATGGCTTGGAATGGATATTAAATAAAGCTATTGGCCCAATCATTCTTTTTGAAACTTTTATTTATGATTCTAATATAAACCAAGCACCATGAGGTGTTAAAAGTAGTGAGATTCTACACTTCTTCTTGGGATTGATCAAGAAACCAATGATTAGGGAGACTCATTATACTACTATAGATACTACAACTAGTATTTCACATTTCATCATCATGTTTTCTTTTTTTGTTTCCTCCTTCCCTCTCACTACATCATAACTATAAAGAGGGGTAAGTCATTCCATGTGTTAGGTTGATGTAGATAAAAATGGGAAGGTCTTTTGAATTTTATTTTTTTTATTCGTGTTCAGTTGCTGTAATAAATTAATTTTAAACTCAAATCATTTTATATTTCTTTTATCATAACCATTGATGTTTGAATATGAAAAACCCATTTAAATTTGTGCAAGTAATGTACCTAAAATTTTCCATTAAAATTGAATAGTATAAGGAAATTAGGAATAAAAATGGTATTATGATAAAATTAATACATTAAAATTTGATATTAACATATCATGGGAACTAGGGAATTTTTTACTAAGAGGGGATACCAACACCATTGGATATTCAACATCTTGACCTTAACATCGATAATGATTTAATCAAGTTAATTTGTAAATATAATTTCACATATAGCCTAAATCTAAAATACATCTACATTCTTATGAAACGCCTTTTCAACTAAAAATGTAGTTTTCTATCTATGATTCTCACTTTAGTAAAAACCCAAAATGCTTTCTATTCATTTTTCCTTTACTTCAAATAAATTTAAATAAATTTTATTCTTTTATATTCCAAAAACATTCTTTTAGTGACTCATCAGTTTGAACATGAACATATTGTGTACTACATTAAAGTAATTAGTTTCAATTGCATGATTTTATAAAACTAATTAAATTTGGTTAGCCCCATATATAATTAATGAATCCCCGTGGAAGATCTAATTTTTTTTGTGAGTGTTAGGGATGGATTCAGTTTACGTTTTGTGTTTTTAAGTTTTTTTATCTAATTATTATTTCATTATTTTATTTCCCAGCACATAATTATTGTTTTGGGAAGTATTTTTTGATTCAAATAATTAATTCAAGAGTAACAGATGATGGAAAATGGTAAAGAGGTCCTAGAGGGTAATCATGATCATTAAAAATATTGTGTAAAATCAAGGAATAAGTGACCATGGTGGGCCTGGAGAACCATTTATCTATTGAGAAACTAGCAACTGATCCAAGATTTCAATTACTAGTGGACTAAGAAAAACCTTCAAATATTGGTAAATAGATATGAATACTCATATCTATAGTATCGACTAAGAACATAGAGGCTAAGTCAACAATTATCAAAATGATATCCAACATGGTGCAAATCTATTGACTTCCCCGTCAAGATCCAAACTTGCACCTATGAATTTTTCTCAGGATCTTTGGAATAATTATATTTTATAAAATTTCCAGAAATGTTGTAATGTGTTCCTTTTATTATTCAATTTATAAGAGGGCTCATTGGGTGGATTCAAAGCTTACTGAACCATTTCGTCACTGCACGTGATATATAATAATGAAATTCCATAGCCTGATTCTTTTTACCTTATATATCCAAGGATATGTGGGTATGTATTTTAAATTTAATTTTTTTAAGTTGATTTTTTCAAATCTACTTGGGGATGTTTCGAATAAATTACTTTAAAATTCCCTCACCAAAATATTAATATTTAGGTATTAATGAAAAACTTCTATAAGGGATTTTTAGAATGAAAGAGGTCAATATTAGACAATAAAACATATGGGTCATTGATAAAAAAACCCCAGAGGGATCCTGAATTATTATGGATGAGAATAAAAGAAAAGGTTTCCAATTGTATAATGAAGGTACACCATGAAGAGGCTTGCACCTGACTAAAAATAATAGCTGGGTGATACCATTGATTGAATCACAGACAAAAAAATGGACGAAATTATGGTATAGAAACAACCCCAACGTACTTATATAAGAGAAATTTGTTTTATAACATCTAACTATCAAAATAATTTTTGGGGATGCTGACTGCAATAAAAAAGGACAACATTAGATTCTGAGAGTTCTAGTTTATTCAGAAAAATAAGGACCATCATTACAAATCCAATTCCACACACTAGAATAGAATATGGACACATTCATCACCATTACTCATGATTTAATAAAAAATACTTCGTACATGAATTTCTAATTGGATTTCATCAAATAGATATGAACCAGAAGGCCGAACATTGAAATTTTGAGTATCATGTTAGTTAAATTTAAGAAAATATTATAGAGAGGCGAAGAGGAGGACTACCAAGATTCCCTAAAGCACATCCCCATGAAAAATAAATTCTTTACTCTGATAAGTATAATATCCACTTAATACCATCCTGAATCATGAAAGAGAATATAAGAATAATAATATGAAAAAGAAAGTTGCGGAGTTTGAAATGAAGAGGAAAAAATTACCCATGAAAGATGAAAAAGAATAACCACTATAGTTTAATACAAGGTTACCCTTTCTCAAATGAGTCGAATAGTCAACAATCAATTAAAAAAGGTAAATTTAATGAACACTTTAAAAAACTAAAAATTAATATCCCATTTCCAAATACTCTCAACAACAAGAGAGCATACAAAAATGAAAGTCTTGATGACCAAAAAAAGAAACATTGAAGAAATTTGAACTATACCGCTCACATGGTAGAATTCAGGTGTGGTGTCAAATGACCTACTGAAGAAGAAACATTACATGGGTATTTTTACAACTTCAATATTTATTATGGAAAATAAATTTTGAAAATATCTATGTGATTTATGTAACTGTGTCAATATCCTGATATACACCACCTTAAAAAGTACTAGGACTATAATGAATGAATTGTACTAGTTTTCGACCTCAATTAGAATTTTCATTAGTTAAATTACAAAAGGGACTGACTAAAGATATTTTTATCAATGACAAAAAAATTATTTTTCCTATGTATTTCTTGGTTATAGATATGGAAGAGGGGGAAACACCTATAATTTTTGGAAGGATCATTGTTTCCTACATAGTGAGAAATAATTGACATAAAATTTGGAGAACTCTGATAAAAATTTGATAGGGAACAAGTCTGTTTCAAAATTTACTAGGAAATGAATAAATTTTATTTTAAATATGATTATGGGATAGAAAGGAAACAATATACATAAAGTTTATGATATTACTAACATTACATATGTTCATGACGTCTCTTTTTTCGAACTAGATAATACTCAATGTAATATTTCTAAAATAATAAATGGAAGTTGATGGGATCTGATCAAAGAAAATGGAAGAGTGGATGATTCCACCATGTTTGAAATGGGTCAACATGTATTGTTGGTACACTACTATCTATTTATTTTTTATAGATTAAAAATTAATTGGCGGATTTTTTTGAAATAAATTGATTAAGTTATTCTATGTGGAAAATTTATGATATTTTCTAATGGAAAGGGGTTGACCTATGTGGAAAGGTTATAGGTGAGACTATTTATCAATCCCATCACTGTAAAATCATTTCAATAATCCATCACTAAAATTTAAAGAGTTATATTCTATCTAATGATATTAAACAAAATCACTTCGGGAAGGAAGCATAAGTTTTTATGAATTTTTTATTTTCTTAGGCATACTCAATATCCAAAGTATCCATTATATTTGATTGGGAATGGGACAATAATATAACATTTTAAATTTATCTTCTGGTCTATCGAGATATTGTATAGCTTTATGAAAAAGGGATACATTACCTATTAATGTTTTGAACCAAGAATAGGTAGAACCTCTATAACAAAAATTAAAGAATCATTATAATAAGAATAATTATTTCAATTATGTATTGTTCTACTATACTGTCAATGTTTATTAGTTTTTTCTGATTTCAACTACCAATTTGATGTCCTTACTTGATTGTTTGATTAATTAACTAATCTAGGATACATAAAATACTTAGGATACATTCTAGGCTATGATTTTAAATGTAATTTTAAATAAATTTAAATGATAAAATTAGTTAAAAGAATAAGATGAGATAAACATGGTGATATTTAATTTTAAAAATTATTATTTAGGGGGACACGTTGATTTTTAAAAATGAATTTTTTTTAGAATTATACATCCCATAATTTATGATATTTTCATTAATTTATTTTGTTATAGATAAACTATTTTGGTGTTTTTTACTAACAAAGTTCTTGTATTTGTTACCAACTAACATTTTTTTAATACAATGTTTTTTATTTAGGATCACACAAAGTCCATTATAATGAGATTTGTAAGAAAGTAGAATGTTTCTAAAAGATAAAATGAAAAAATAAATGGAGAGAAAAGTATTTTTTTGAGAATTTTGTTTTCAAAACACAAAAAATGGGATTTAGAAGTACCAAACTCAGAGTATAAGAGCAAGATTCACCATATGTAGTGGTTGTCAAAAAATTGATGTTGTTAATCAGACACACCATTGGTCTTAGGTCCATTAGTATGAAGTTTAAGATTAATCAGACATGGGGTTTATTGTTAAGAATGAAGTTATTGAGTGAAGAAGTAATATTTTTTTTGAAGTGTTTTTAAAGAAGATAGTGAAGTTCGGAGTTAGAAAGTACTGATAAATTATAAAAACAATCAGACGATGCTTTTATTGTCATGAATTTTTCACAAATAATGAAAACTATCAGGATAAAATATTTTGATTAAATGTATTAATAAAAAATATTTTATCAGTTATAGAAACCTATATACAAAATATAACATCCAAAAGTATGTTACATAGAATTTTGCAGAAGTGAGAATGTGTAAATTTGATGAAGATTGATAACTTAAAAGATTATAAGTGGAGCTATCATCAGATGAAGTCCTTCTTAATGAAAATTCCATCATTATAAGGATTCCATTAGGCTGAATCTATGATGTAAAAATGATCAAACTGACTCTTATAAGGATAGTAAATAAGACTAACATATATGATGAGATTCATATTGTAATGAGATGATAATGATAGTCATATCTTAATGAGAAGTGGAAGCTTAAGATAAGTAATTTTATCATAATGAGATGATAAATATAGTCATAATGTAACCATTAAAGGAAGATAAAGTTGAGGATGTTCATCATATTGTACAGTGAAAGATAGTCAGATCGTAATAAGAAGAGGAATTTATGCTGAGGAAGCTTATTGTAATGATATAAATATATAAATATCCAATCAAGAATAAGATTGTTATATTATAATAAGATGTTAAATAAAGTCAGATTTTGTTGAGCTAGAATCATTTCATCTTAATATAGTATAGTAAGTTACATCAGACTGGATTTGAGGAAGTTACATCAGAAGGAAGAAAAGTAATTATGTTCCATAATATAGATCTAAGATAAATCATGTGAAAGTTTGATGAAGTAAAATATGGTGTTTAAATGTGGGTGATTTTTGGAGTTTTTAAATTTGGGTATGTGGGGAAACTTTTTCAGTTTCCCACTTTTTCATTTCTATGTCACATATAATTATAAAAAAGCTTAATTCACATTTTTTAACATTTCATTCATGTGAAATTGGTAGAGCACTGAATAATTAGAATGAATGTTCCTTTAAAATAGAGATCTCATTAGAATTTCATACATCTACTATTATGTTAACTGGATTGTGGAGCATCGTATCGAGAATTACATATTGAGTTTTTCAAAATAAGGAAGATAGGACAGGGTATTTGAGTATGGTTTGATAAGAGAATATTATGAAATGAAAGATGATATTAATTTGATTATATTGAGTCATTTAGACTAGGTTCATTGGATTTCAGGCCATTGGAATAATGGTTATCCAACCCATGAACTTTTGTGGCGAAAATTGGATAAAGATTTTATTATTTTATTTTGTATCAATTTTTTCCAATAATATTTGTAAATAGAATATATTTAGTATAAGAATTATTATTGGGAGACATCAGGTGTCTAATGGGAGTTGGAATTTTTTATTTCACTTCTTCTTATTAGTGAACTTCCATAGACTCATGGGAGTGGCTATAGAAAGGATGTAGGTTCTCAAACTGGGGCCGAAGCTTTTGAATATTTTTTTTCTTTTCCTGGTATCATAATTTTTCAAACATGAGTATTAAGTGAAGTATGATAAGGAAATTAATCTTAATATGTTAATGGGGTTATGTTTCTAAATTTTTTGAAACCCATAAAAAGTGAAAATTGATTCCCCCCCCCAATTGTTTTTTGATCCTTTGGGACATTAATTGGTATCAGATCCAATTGTACCTTATTAAATCCTTATCATGGATATTCACATTTATATAAATAGTATATTAATTCATACATTTGATGGAAAAATTTAGTATCAATGGAAAAATTTGATGATTCCACATCTATTATCTCATAGACTAAATTTTTTGATCCTGCTGCAATAGGATTCCCAACTATTGAGAAGGACTTCCTGGTGAATTTTTTTGATAATAGAAATATTGATGAGGATTAAAATTTTATAAATGATATCCTTATATATATATTAAAAAAATATTATATCAAGATGATTGGTCTCAAAACATCAAATATTATGTGGGACAATATGTAAAGTATTTTTGAAGGAAATATTAATGTGAATGAAGAAAAGCTAAAAATATGTTGTAGTAAGTATGAATACATCAGAATGAGAGAAGGAGAAAATATTGATAAATAATTCACTAGATTAAATGTTTTTTTGAACATAATATCAGTTAGATATTTCCATGTAGATTCTATAATTGTGAAGATACTTATGAGAAACATACTGGACAGGTCTACTTCTAAAATTATATCTCTGTAATATAAGTTTGATTTATCTCGTAATGAATTGCATTAATTTATTATTTAGTATGAAATGAGTAAATATCCAATGTTCAAAAATAATATTAAAAATAAAATGTCTTTGTATTCTAAGAGAATAATGGAAATACAAGATGTTTTTGATATTGATCCTTATGTCTCCAATGATACATAGGACGATAACTTGAATTAAAAATTCATGTCTCTTATATCTAAGAACAATCTATGTGGTAGTGGAAATAATATAGGTAAACATCCTATCATATGTTTTTAGCATGGTGTAATTATAAAATTTTCTATGCTTTTTTCTAAGAAGAGATTTAGAGAATATCTAAATTATTCTATTTAAAACCATCGATAAAAGAAGTGGAACAAAATCTATAAATAGTAAATGTCATCTAAAAAATTTAAAAATATGTTTACTAGAAAAAGAAAATTATTTAGATTAATAAATATTAATTAGAATAAACTAACATCAATTATTTGGAAGATGAATGTTCCTAAAAATTTAGAACCTTCATTGAAAAATTTTTGAAAAAAAAGATACCTCAAATAGTGAATAAGGTTGTGATGAATCATATATAGAGAATTAACTCAAAATAAATCATGTTACTTTTCTTGAGAAAAACACACCATGGAAAGAAATTAGTGTTATGAATAAATATTTTGAAGATATTTATAAAGGAAGAAAATATTTCATTTAGTAGGAGGAAGAATACTTTCCTGAGATCATAAGATAAAAACATAAAATTGTTGAATCGGGAAATATGGTTGAAGATCATAGTAAAAACCTGGAATCTAAGGAAGAAGATGTTTACAATATTCAATCAAAACATTTTTAGTCCATAAATACCATGAGGAAGATTATTCAAAACTTCCACAAACATTTAGAATTAAAATCCAATTATTATAAAGATTATTAGAAGGCTAAAAATGATAATTAGGTGAAATCATCTTGAACAAGAAATAAATTTTCATCTTATTCTTCTATCATTTTTGGTTCTTGAAAAGGTTTTGGGAAAGATTTTGTTGATATATTTTGTTATAAATGAATCAAATATACAAAATTTGAATACACTCCTAGAAGTGAAGATGTTCTACATCATAGGAATGAAATAGAAGAAATAATTTATCAATATAAACAATTTTTATTTAGAGAAAGATCATTCTTCAAAAGAAAATCAAGATTTAATGGCTATTACTAGTGTAGTGGAATCTATGTGCACAGAGCTTATAATTTTTGAAATACCTTTTCACTTCTTGGAATAATTTTTGAATAGACATAAAGAAATTTTGAAATAAGGATGAGTAAATTTCCTAACCCACTGGTAGATATAATAGGATAAACTCAAGATGTTAGGAAATTTCCAAAAAAATAAATTTGAATGTCTAGATGAAGATTCTGGAAGATCTGATTAGGATGTTCAGAATGATGAAATATGTATGAAACTTGGTCTGAAATAATTCTTAGGTTATAAAGTAAAAGGAAATTGGAATGATGAAATTTGAAGAAAGGGTTTTAGTTTTCAATACAACATTAAAATCATGTAAAATGAAAAAACCATTGATACTTGTGTAACACCCGAGACTTTTATGAGAAATATTTTGTCTATATGTTATATAAATCATCATATGAATCTTTCACTACACACAAGACTATCTTGTCTTTCTTTACACGCAATCACGACCTTCCTTGATAGCTTGCGCCGTATGCAATACCGAGTTTCACTAAACAACGATATCCTATTAAAATATTATTAAAACTAGCCATTATGAATAGTAATACCAACTTTTTAAAATATTGTAAATTTTATTTTTCAAAATGGAATTCATTTTTGGATTTGGAATATCAAAATTATCCTAGGGTGAAATTTTGGTATTTTTCGAAAAAGTTTCAATTTTTAATGAATAGTGAAAACACTAGGTTACTATTTAAAAACCGACTTTTTATTTAAATAATTATTTATTTTATTTAAATTTATTTTAGGTCAAAATTGATACATAATACCTTTATATGTTCAATGTAATTCATTGAAGTCACTTTATAATAATTTTAGATATATAAAAATTTTATCGAACTTTTCACCGTCTTTTACCCACATCATAGGAGAATTTGCAAATTTACCTAAAACGTAATTTTACCGCTTTTGTCAATGGAATTTCAAAAATCCGAGATACATTGTTTCTGTCAGTATGTAAAATGTGGTTCAATGAGGTGAAAATAATTTTTGGTGAATAGTAACTTTTTACTTTTTTTTACCACGGTTAAAAGTAGATAGGGTAATTAAGGGTAAAAATGATATTATTAATACCTTAACACATGTAAAAATTCTATTGGATAAGTGTAATTCGACCAAAAACAACATTAGGGATAAAATATTACCCTTTAGGTCCACTTGAATTAGATTAAGACATTTAATATTATTTTATTTTATGAATAGTTAAAATAGTTAAAATCAATGTTTAATAACTAAATTTTTTTTCATATAGGGTTATTAATAAGATAAATAAACTATAGATATTAAATAGAAAGATAAAAATAATTCCTACATAATGGTATTTTTTTTAATTTTTAAACATTAAATAATTTATTTTATTTATGACACAATGAGGATGCAGTAATTATCTTATTAATGAAATATTGACATAATTGATATTATAAATACCCAAATAAATGAAATTTGAGACATTTCTATGAATTACACTAATTTTATAGGTAAATATGACATGTTAGTATTGATTTTATTAATTTTGTTCGAACTAATATTTCTGTTATGATTTTTACAAAAATCAATTACCAAATAGTGTCAAAATTGACATAAAATAGTTTTTAAAACAAATATTATATTATTAATTTTTATTGTATTCCTAAAAATATATGGTTCGGCCAAATGACATAGATAAGGTTATATATATTAATACTAAACAACTTGGGGTTCTTTTGGATTGTTATAGTATGTTTATTAACCTTATAGTGTAAGAAAACAAGAAGACACGGTAATAGTTAAATTATCTATCTTAAAGTTCAATCAATATGATAAGGTTAAAATATATACCTAAACTTGTCTAAATTCTATTTAATGAGATAATTTCAACCCATAACCACATTATCATCTAAATGAATCAATTTTGAGCTATTAAAAACCGAATTTTACTTTATAATAAAATAATAGTTTTAGTTTTTCCAAAGGTGCCCCTCTCCTCCCTTATACAAGGGCTCCTCCTCCCACTCTTCCTCACACCACTTTGAGCCTTCAAGCTTGGTCAAACCCTGCCAAATTACCTTCTCCACTTCCCTATAATCATCGTAGAGGTCATGGTCTTCTTCAAAGGCCAATTTTAGTTCCCTAAGAGGTGGTCCCAAAGAGGCACTTCAAAGAAGAGGTAATGTCCGTTACCGATTCTTTCAACTTTATTTCTTCTTCCACCTTTTCTTCCTTAGTTGTTTCATTATGAAGTAATAACATCAGTATCACTCATATACTTATATTTTATTATATGTATGAAATAGACCAATTTCACCATCTATCCATCCTACGGAAAACGAAATCACCGTGCATGCGTACGTACGGAATACCGTCTCCACGTCGTGGTGTAATCTATTATCCACTACCACCTTACTTTGATGGGTATAATAGGGTAAATAATGACTATATATGATTATTGTAAAGTGATATTAATTCTGAAATAGTATAAATACGCTCCAATATAATTCCACGATCATGGGAATGATATCATTGCTCATGCATACGTACGGAATATCGTCTCCACGATGTGATGTGACTCGTTCTACATGATTTTCATTGAATACATATTTAATAAATGAATTTAGTGAATAAATATTATATTTATTACACTAATACCATTCTGGAAATGAGTTAACTATAACCTAAAAAGAAGATTAAGAATTTATTCGAAAAAACACGCATAAGAATAAAAAGCAACAAACACCCGAATAATAAGTATCAATGAAATATTACTAATAAGAAGCTAAGAATATGACCATATATGATATCATAAAAATAATTATGATTCTGTAATAAGTCAATAACATTATTTAAATCATTATACAGGAGTTTCGGACCACTTACGAAGAAAATCGGACCTAAGGTTAGGTAAAATCTCACAATCTCATTTTTATCCGAGATTGTTTATACATCAGAATTTACTGGGGAATATTTATCATCAACATCCATATTTCCTCATTATGTAATATTATTTCCATCCACCAAAAAAAATTTAAATCCAATTTTACCCTTCGATTAGTTTTTAGTAATAGATATGAAACAAATCTTTTGTCGTTTTTCATACGAGGTACTTTTTGACCTTTCCGGCCAATGTACGAGAAGAATGTTTTTTTAACTTATACAGAATGAATGGATTTGTAGAACATTATTTCCATAAATATTACATTAACTTTTTTCAAGTTTATTTTTAATCAACTTATTTTAGTTTATATTTTATGACATGTTAAGAAAGGAAAAATGTTTTTGAAGTAGAAAGGATATTTTCCTGAAGAATGGAGTTCAAGTGTTTTATCAAAATTATTTTCCATCTAAGATAATATAGGGTTATATTTATATCCCTATTTTTAAATTTATTTGAATATGTTATGATGGAATTATTTTTATGATGTACTTTTATCTCTTATGGATTATGTTATGATGATGTGATGTTTAAGAATCCCATTTTTATTACAAGGGTTACGCTATGATGTATGGAAAATGATTTTGTGGAAAACATAAGAATGGTATCATTATGAGATGGGTGGGACCTATATCTCCCTCCAATTCATTGGGTAAAGATTTATATCTCATGATATAGACATGGCAGGAACGACAGGTTAATCCGGTTCAGTTAAATAGGACTGAAACAAGGAGTGAACTCAGTTCAGAAATGGACTTTGTTCGCTAAGATAGTCTTGGCAATGAGTCTTGACTACTAAGAAATGATTCTCTATGATTATGTGTTTATGCCAAAAAGATTCATGTTTTATGTTATGATTATTGGGATTACATTTAACTACTATGATTTATCCCATGTTATGAAATTTTGATCTCTTTTGTTGGTTAAGATTTCCAAAATGTTATGTTCTTATGAATATGATGTGATTGATATTTCTTTTGTTTACCCTTACTGAGAATTTGAGCTCACCCTTTTGTATGTTTTCTTTCCCCAGGTCAGGAAAATGGTTATTATGTAGAATATTACAAAAGGTAATCGAGATATGATGAAATAAATGGGAGACAGTGTAGATGCTTTATGAACCAGTTTTTTATGTTTCCCAGTTTCTAAAGGCACTATACCTATACGGTCTTTTCATGGTCTTGTTATATGTTGTAATAAGTGTACTTCAATTTTGAAGTGTTAACAATGTATGTAATGTATGGTTCATTATATTTGGTATCATAGGAAAGGTATATTCAACCTTTAGAAAATAGGATGTGAAAGCCTTAGTAAGAAACCTAAGGATATGTCTAATCATAGAACACAATCTTAGTGTTTTAGAGTTGGCCATGAATAACCTATGATAATACCTTTAGTGTAAAATTTTATTCATGATTATGTGTTTTTCCTATTATAATTAGTGTTTCTCACACTATTCTTCTTGGATTTAGTCAATGGCTGGAAAACGAAGGAACCATGTTAATGTGGAATGTGACGGGCAATGCAGTGATTGTCCCCCTGAGCAAGCAAATGTTATGGCAGATGGAATGAAAAATCTTGTAGCCATGCTCACACAACTTTCTCAAGCTATGAATCATGCAGGACTTCCAAACGAGCAAAGGAAGCAACAACATTCTATTAAATCCTTCACTGGGAAGCATCCACCTTCATTGAGCGGGTCTACTAATCCATTAGTTTCTGAACAATGGATTAGTACTACTGAAAAGATATTTTCAGTTCTTCAATGTTCTGAGCATGGTAAAGTCATCTTAGCAGTGTATCTTTTGGAAGTATATTTTGATCAATGGTGTAATCTTATCAAGAATACGAGGCAAAGAGAGTAAATTGAGTCCATGGAATGGGACGAGTTCAAGAACTTATTTTTCAATAAGTACATCCCTCGTATTCTTCAATAAAAAATGGAGAAGGAGTTTCTTGAACTAATGAAAAAGGTTTATGAATCTGTTGGTACATATGAAGCAAATTTTACAAGATTTGCAAGGTAAGCTTCTGGAATTATTATCCAACCGGAGAGTAAGATCGATTTATTCTTTAGTGGCTTAAAACCAAGTCTTAGAAGGGCATTAGCCAAAAGTAACTTCAATAGCTACGAGGAAATCATTCGATGTGCTCTCAATGATGAGATGGAGATTGGAGTAACCCATCAGAAATATGGGTTTGATATGAAGAGGAAAATGGAATTCAATGGAAAATCTAAAGAGCAAACTGAAAAGAAGATGAGTTTTCCCTTATGCTCAATGTGTGGAATGAAACATGGAGGGAGTTGTCTTAATGGGACACGTAAATGTTTCCAATGTGTAATGGAAGGTCATCGAGAATTTGAATGCCGCAATGATGGGAATCAGATGTCTAATGATGCAAACAAAGTAAGGGATACAAAAAATTAACCTACTGCTCATCAATGTTTCAAGTGCAAAGAAATGGGGAATTATGCCAATCAATGCCCTAATCCAAGGGTTGTTGATGATGATCGACGTCAACAAACTCTTAAGTCTAAAGACAAAGGAAAGTCACATGAAATTTCTATCAGTGATGTGGAGTACGATAATGATGTGGTGAAAGGTACACTTACCATCCACTCTATAGTAGAAAATGTATTATTTTATTCTAGATCCACCCACTATTTTATTTCTGAATAATTTTCCAAGGGTATCGTCATATTACCTCAACAATTAGATGTTGAGTTAGCTATGAAAACCCCTAATGGCACAACAGTCTCATCAAAAGTTTATAATTCTTCTTTGATTGAAGTTTGTGGGAAAGTGCTTCCTGAAAATCTTGTGATCCTTTCTATAGTTGAATTTGATGTGATTCATGGCATGGATTTTCTTTCTCTATATGGAGCTCATATCCATTTCCAAGGAAGGGAAGTCACATTTCATACTCCAGACCAATCTATGGTCGTCTATCGATGCAAGGATGGACATAACCTTCTAGTGGAAATTTCTTCCATCTTATGAGTCTTGATTACACTAAATGAAGGTTATTTATCTTGAATGGTTGGTGAGAAACTCACAATTAAGATTATTCCCATTGTACGAGAGTTTGATGATGTCTTTCCAGAGGAATTTCCAGGTCTTCCACCAAATCATGAAGTTGAGTTTTCAATTGAACTCGTACCCGATGCTTTTCCTATTTCAATGAAACCTTATAGAATGGCCCTAATTGAGTTGCAAGAATTGAAGAAGCAACTCCAAGAGAATCTTGATAAAGGATTCATACACCCTAGTGTGTCACCTTGGGGAGCACCTGTTCTGTTTGTTATGAATAAAGATGGATCAATGACACTCTTAATTGATTATCGAGAACTTAACAACATCACTATCAAGGAAAAATATCCTCTCTCACGAATTGATTACTTATTTTAAAAACTACGCGGAGCTCAATACATTTCCAAGATTGATCATCGTTCATGGTTTCATCAATTAAGTGTCAAAAGGGAGGATATACCGAAGACGGCTTTCCGTACAAGGTATGGACACTATGAATTTATAGTGATGCCATTTGGTCTTACTAATACCCCTGCTATCTTCATGGATCTGATGAATAGTGTCATTAGAGACTATCTTGATCAGTTTGTGGTAGCCTTTAAGGATGATATTCTTATCTATTTAAAGATCATGGAAGAAAATGAAGATCACTTGAGAATTGAATAGAAGACCTTGAGAAAGGAGAGGCTTTATGCCAAATTTACCAAGTGTGAATTTTTGTTTCAAAAATTTTCATTTTTGGGTCTCATAATTTCAAAAGAGGGGATATCTGTGGATCCAGAAAAAAACACAGGTGATCGAAAGATGGTCGAGACCAACAATAGTAACTGATATCCAGATTTTTCTTGGTTTGGTTGGATATTATCGACATTTTGTGAAATATTTTTCACGATTATCTAATCCACTCACCAGGTTGACTCAAAAAGGAGTTAAGTTCGTGTGGACGGAGGAATGTGAAAAGAATTTCAAGGATTTAAAAAGAACATTATCTGGTGCTCCTATGCTCACACTGCCTTGTAGTGGAGAAAGGTTTGTGATCTACAGAGATGCATCCGAAAAGGGGCTGGGGTTTGTTCTTATACAAAATGATATGGTGATAGCTTATGCCTCATGAAAGATGAAAATCCATGAGCAAAATTACCCAACTCGTGATTTGGAGTTAGCTGCGGTAATCTTTGAATTAAAGATTTGGAGGCATTATATTTATGGATAAAGGTGTGATATTTATACTGATCAGAAAATTTTAAAGTATATTTTCACACAAAAGGATCTGAATATGCACCAAATAAGATGGTTGGAGATGATTAAGGATTATTACTGCTCAATTCATTACCACCCTGGGAAAGAAAAAAAGGTGGCAGATGCATTAAGTCGACAAGACCATGCTAGCTTATCCATGATGAGGATCATAAAAGATCCAATATTTATGGATTTAAAAAGGATTGATCTTGGGATTATAAAGAAAGGGGAAAAATAATATCTTTCTAAAATGAATTTTCAACCATCTATACATGTGAAGATTAAAGAGGTACAGAAAGAAGATGTAGAGTTACAAAAGAAGGTGAGAAATGTTCCGGAATTCAACCTTCATTGTGATGGGATAATAAGGTTCAGGAATCGGGTTTTTGTTCCTCCCATCCCAGAATTAAAGAAGGAGATGTTGTATAAGGCTCATAGTTCTTCATTCCCTATTCATCCTGGATGCACGAAGATGTATAGGGACCTGAAAGAGTACTTCTGGTGGGATGGTATGAAAAGAGATGTTGCTGAATTTGTCTCTCGATGCTTGGTTTGTCAGCAAGATAAAGCTGAGAGACAGAAGTCTAAGGGGATGTTACAACCATTACCCATACCAGGATAAAAATGGGAAAACATCACTATAGACTTTTTCACTGGACTTCCAAAAACATCCAAAGGCAATAATGTTATCTTGGTCATTTTTGATCATCTTACAATGTTTTCACACTTCATTTCTATTATAGAGGATTTCTCTCTAGATCAGCTTGAAAAGATATATGTAAAGGAAGTGGTAAGATTGCATGGAGTACCACTTTCCATTATATATGGCCAGGATCCAAGGTTTATCTCGAAATTCTAGCAAAGTCTTCAGCATACTCTGGATACAGAGTTGAGTTTCAGCACTACTTATCGTCCTCAGACAGATGGTCAGTCTGAGTGGACGATTTAAACTCTAAAAGGTATTTCGAGATCTTGCTCTATGGATTTCAAAGGTGGTTGGGATCAACACCTACCTTTGGTGTAATTTTCTTATAATAATAGATTTCACTCCAGTATTCATATGGATCCTTATGAACCTCTCTATGGAATGAAATGCAGAACTCCAACTTGCTGGGATGAAGTTGGGGAAAGAAACCTATTAGGACCTGATCTTGTCGATGAGATGGCATAAAATGTTAGATCTATTCAATAACACATAAGAGCAGCTCAGAGTCGACAGAAAAGTTTTGCTAACAACCGAAGAAAAGAGCTAGAATTTGAAGTGGGTGATAAAGTGTTCTTACGAATATCTCCCTAGAATAGGGTCATGAGATTTGGAACGAAGGGAATGTTGAGACCTAGGTATATCGGTCCTTTTGAAATACTGGATCGTGTTGGGGAGGTAGCTTACTGATTGGAGAATGCACAAAATCTCTCCCTTGTTCACAATGTGTTCCATGAATCTCCCCTGAGAAAGTACATACATAATCCTTCACATGTACTTATCACAGAAGTTGTACCGCTAGAGCAAGATCTTTCTTATGAAGAAAAACCGATAGAGATTTTGGATCCTAACAAAAAAGTCCTATAGAACAAGACCACTCTCTTGGTGAAAATTTAATGGAGGAACCACCAATTAGATGAAGCTACATGGGAGCTTGAGGATATGATGGGGGAGAGGTATCCTCATTTGTTTGTTACAATGTGATGAATTTCAAGGGAGAAATTCATTTTAAGGGGGGTAGAATTTAACACCCGAGACTTTTATGCGAAATATTTTGTTTTTATGTTATATAAATCATCAAAGGAATCTTTCACTACACACAACGCTAGCTTTTTTAGCTTCACACGCAATCACGACCTTCCTCGATAGCTTGCGTCGTACGCAATACCGATTTTCACCAAACAACGATATGATATTAAAATATTATTAAAACTGGCCATTATGAATAGTAATACCCACTTTTTGAAATTTTGTAAATTTTATTTTTCAAAATGGACTTCTTTTTTGGATTCGGAATATCGAAATTATCCACGGGTGAAATTTTTGAATTTTTCTGAAAACTTTCAATTTTTGATGAATAGTGAAAACATTAGGTTACTATTTAAAAACCGACTTCTTATTTATTTAATTATTTATTTTATTTAAATTTATTTTAGGTCAAAATTGATACATAATACCTTTTTATGTTCAAATTAATTCATTGGAGTCATTTTATAATAATTTTAGATATATAAAAAAAATTCGAACTTTTCACCATCTTTTACCCACCTCCTAGGAGAATTTACAAATTTAAATAAAACATAATTTACCCGAGTTTGTTATTGAATTTCAAAAATCCGAGAGACATGGTTTATTTCAGTAAGTAAAATGTGGTTCAATGAGATTATATAATTTTTGGTGAATAGTAACTTTTTACTTTTTTTTACCACGATTATAAGTAAATAGGTTAATTAAGGGTAAAAATGATATTATTATTACCCTAACACATGTCCTAATTCTATTGGATAAGTTTAATTCGACCAAAAGAAACATTAGGGATAAAATATTTCCCTTTAGATCCACTTGAATTAGATTGGGACATTTAATATTATTTTATTTAATGAATAGTTAAAATAGTGAAAATCAAAGTTTAATAACAAAAACATTTTTTATATAGGGTTATACACAAGATAATTTCGACTATAAATATTCCTTAGAAAGATAAAAACATTTCCTAAATAATACTATTTTATTTGTAATTTTTAAACATTAAATAATGTAATATATATATGTCACAATGATGATGCAATAATTATCTTATTAATGAAATATTGACATAATGGATGTTATAAATACCCAAATAAATATAATTTGAGACTCTATATGAATTACACTAATTTTATAAGTTAATATGACATGTTAGTATTGATTTTATTAACTGTTATCAAACTAATATTTATTTTATAATTTTCACAAAAATCAATTACCAAATAGTGTCTAAATTGACATAAAAACGTTTTTAAAACAAATATTTTATTATTAATTGTTATTTTATTCCTACAAATGTAAGGTTCAGCCAAATGACTTAGATAAGGTTTTATATGTTAATAATAAACAACTTGAGGTTCCTTTGTCTTGTTATAGTATGTTTATTAACCTTATAGTGTAAGAAACCAAGAAGACACGGTAAAAGTTAAATTATCTAACTTAAAGTTAAATCCAAATGATAAGGTAAAATAGATACCTAAACTTGTCTAAATTCTATTGGATGAGAATATTTAGACCCATCACCACCTTAGCATCGAAATAAATCAATTTGGAGCTATTAAAAACTGAATATGACTTTATAATAAAATAATATTTTTTTTCCAAAGGTGCCCCTCTCCTCCCTTATAAAAGGGAACATCCTCCCTCTCTTCCTCACACCACATTGAGCCTTTAAGCTCGGAAAACCCCTGCCAATGTATCTTATACACTTCCCTAGAAACATCCTAGAGGTCCTGGTCTTCAAAGACCAATTTTAGTGCCCTAAGAGGAGGTCTTAAAGAGGCACTTCAAAGAAGAGGTAATGTCTGTTACCGATTCTTTCAACTTTATTTCTTCTTCCACTTCTTCTTATTTAGTTGTTTCATTATTAAGTAATAACATAAGTTTCACTCATATACTGATATGTTATTATAGGTATGAAACAGACCTATTTCACCATCTATCCATCCTACGGAAAACGAAATCACCGCGCGTGCGTACGTACGGAATACCGTCTCCACGCTGTGGTATAATCTATTTTCAACCACCACCTTACATGGATGGGTATAATGGTGTAAATAATAAATATATATTATTATAGTAAATTTATATTGATTCTGAAATTGTATACATACACTCCAATACAATTCCATGATCATGGGAATGATATCATCGCTCGTGCGTACATACGGAATACCGTCTCCACGATGTGATGCGACTCGTTCTACATGATTTTCATTATATAATGATTACATAAATAAATTTAGTGAATAAATATGATATGTATTATGCTAATACCATTCTGTAAATAAGTTATCTATAACCTAAAAAGAAGAATAAGAATTTATTCGACAAAAAATGCATAAGAACAAAAAGCAATTAACACCCGAATAACTAGTAACAATGAAATATTACTAATAAGAAGCTAAGAATATGACCATATATGATATCATAAAAATAATTATGAATCTGGAATAAGTCAATAACGTTATCTAAATCATTATACAGGAGGTTCGGACCACTTACGAAGCAAATCGGACCAATGGTAAGGGAAAATCTCACAATCTCATTTTTATCTGAGATTGTTTATACTTCAGAATTTACTGGGAAATATTTATCATCCACATCCATGTTTCCTAAATATTTAATATTATTTCCATCAACCTACAGTTGATTAAATCCAATTTTACCCTTTGGTGAGTTTTTTGTAAAAGATATGAAAGGAATCTTTTGTCGTTTTTCGTACGAGGTACTTTTTGACTTTTCCAGCCAAAGTACGAGAAGAATGTTTTTAACTTATACGGAATGAATGGATTTTTAGAACATTATTTCCATGAAGCTTAATTTAAAAGTTTTTAAGTTTATTTTTAATCAACTTTTTTTAGTTTAAATTTTTATGACATGTTATGAAATGAAAATTGTTTTTGAAGTAGAAAGGATATTTTCCTCAAGAATGGAGTTCAAGTGTTTTATCAAAATTATTTCCCATCTAAGATAATATAGGGTTGTTTTTCTATCCCTATTTTTACATTGATTTGATTATGTTATGATGGAATTATTTTTATGATGTCCTTTTATCTTTTTTGGATTATGTTATGATGACGTGATATTTAAGAATCCCATTTTTATTACATGGGTTATGCTATGATGTATGGTTTATGATTTTGTTGAACACATAAGAATGGTATCATTATGAGATTGTTGGGACCTATATCTCCTTCTAATGCATTGGTTAAAGATTTATATCTCATGAGATAGACATGGCTAGAATTGCAGGTTAATCCGGTTCAGTTAAACAGGACTGAAATGAGGAGTGACCTCAGTTCAGAAATGGACTTTGTCTACTAAGATATTCTTGGAAATGAGTCTTGACTACTAAGAAATGATTCTCTATGATTATGTGTGTATGCCACAAAGTTTTATGTTTTATGTTTTGATTATTGGGATAACATTTCACTACCATTATTTATCCCATGTTATGAAATTTTGATCTCTTTTTCAGGTTAAGATTTCCAAAATGTTATGTTCTTATGAATATGATGTGATTTATATTTCTTTTGTTTACCTTTACTAAGCATTTGAGCTCACCATTTTGTGTGTTTTCTTTCCCCAGGTTATGAAGAAGGTTATTAAGTAGGATATGCCAAAAGGGACTCTAGATATGATGAAATAAATGGGAGACAATGTAGATGATTTATGAACCTGTTGTTTATGTTTCCCAATTTCTAAAGACACTATACCTATACGGTCCATTCATGGTCTTGTTATATGTTGTAATAAGTGTACTTCAATTTTGGAGTATTAACAATGTATGTAATGAATGGGTCATTATAACTTGATAGTGTTTTATCTTCTCATATGACATGTGATATAAAAATCATGAATCAATTTGTAAGTCAAGATGGAGGAGTAGTTAACTTTGGTAATTATAGATCATTAAAAATCAGAACAAATAGATTGACTAATATTGATGAGTAAAAGTTTAAATATGAATAAGTCGTATTTTTTGATGGGATAAAACTTAACCTACATAGTGTAAGTCAACATTTTAATGATGTAAAATAAATTTTTTCATGAAATATTCTAGTAACATCTGAAGTGTGATAGATCGATAAGTTATCACAAAAAGAGAAATAACTAGCGGAAATATTTTTCAAATTAGATTGATTAAAAAATCCAGTAACATGAGTGTTGACGATCAAAGAAATTGTGGCACTGAAGGCTTGGGAACATTTGGTAGAAGAACATTAATTACATTTCTAATGATTATGTTTTCACTGTTTTCCATAATTGAAAAAAATAGATGCATATGTCTTTGCTATTTTTTGTAATGAATGATTACTAACAAAAATAATATGAGAGTTGAGATTAAATTTACCAAACCATTAGATATTATTCTTTTTGGTTTATGTGGACCAATGAGACATAAATCCACAAAATTATATTTTTAATTTACCACTTTTTTTTATGATTTCACATGAATGCAAAACCTCATGTTTATGAAACACAAGTTAGAGTCTATGGGAATAATAGGTTTTTAGGAAAATAATTTGAGAAATAAATGTGGGTTTATATAAATAATTTGATAAGAGATAATTGAACTGAATTCAAAAGAAATACTTTTGAAACATATCAGATAAAGAATGGTATCATAAATATATATACTTCTCCCTTTACTTTTCAACAAAATGTTTTATTGGGAAGAAATAATAGTAGGTTGGTTGAAATGTGAAGAAGTATATTCGTAGAATAAAAACATTCATAGTTTTATTTGAAATATTATGTTATTACAGTTATACATGTTCAAAAAGAGATTCTTGTTGAGACCAAAAACCAACATGAATTTTTATGAAATCCGGTATAACAAAAAACCTTCATTGAAGTACATCAATTTTTTTTGGAAGTTCGTGTTTACATAAAATAAAAAATATGGATCTCGGAAATAGTGGGTAAAATATAGAGGAAATAATTTTTGTGGGTTATTCACCAAATGGAAGATGTTAAAAATATTGGAAGAAATGTTTACAGAGGTTGGTGGAATCATATGATGTCAAAGTAATTTAAAATAAAACTTCCGTCACAAAATATGTTAAGAATATCAAGGAGGATAAGATGGAGATTTCAAAGGAAATTTGATGTAACTCAAAACATCTTTACTCATATTTAAGAGCATCATATAATGACGAATGTTGAACTATTAGAAAAATCAAAGTTATGACCTTACAAAAACATGTTGAGTGCGAAAACATTATTTGAAATCATAAGGCTCAAGTTTAGAGCATAAAAAATATGATATTAGAAAATGAGACTTAACATATCTCAAAAATTGAATTAGAATAATTTTTAGAATATATTAAATATAAATAATGGGTGGATGATAGGAATGATTAATTATTCCAGATTGAGAAAAATGAACCATGAGAACATATTCCATGTTCAGTAAATAAAAATGTGATAATAACCAAGTAGGTTTATAGAAACATGTTAAATTAACATGAATAAGATGGAAGAAACAATTCTAGGCTTGTTCGTAAAGGCTATTCACATGTGGAAGGTGTGTATTTTAAAGAATTGTTTTTTTCTAGGTAAAAGATTAGAGGTTGTTAGAATGTTTCTATCAGTGGTCGCACATAAAAATTAAAAAAAATATTAAATATATTTAATGTAATGTTTCTCAAATAGTGATATTGGGGATGATGTTTACATTGAACAACATTGTTTCTCTCAAATTGGTAAAGATGAAAATAATTTTAATATGTTTAAGAAATCCTTGTACTAGTTGAAACATGTCCCACATGATTTGTATTCAAAACATGATGGCTACATCAGAATGTTTAATTCACCTAATGGAAAGGTTGATAGTAAATAATATGTGAAATAAGTTTTCTCTATAACAATTTTTGTTATTTTATATGTGGATTCAATTGAACTAGAAAATTACATGTAATGTTTTTATATTTTTTGGGATATTATGAGTTTGAGAAAATTGACGGTGTGTGATTCCGGGGCCTGGTGTGCCTGGAATGAATTTCTAAACTTTTTTAAGGTACATTTAGAAAATGTGCAGGTAGCTTTTTTTGTCTTTTGGACTGGTTCTCAAAATATAAATAAGAGGGCATCGTTGAATTTACAGTGTATGGATTTGCTTAAGGGAAGCTTCACTTTGACTGTATTTGGTCATGAGAAAAATATAGTTTTTGCGACATTTAAGGAAATAATAAAATAACATAAATTATTATTTTATTTCTTTTTCCTACCACCTCTTCAGGGGTGGTGGTGGGGACCACAGAGGTGATTAGACATTCAATTATGGGGTTTTAATTGCACGGTTACACTTTGTTGCGTAACCACCCCTCACATAATTAATGAAACATTTTAATTACATCAATTAATGAGGCACATTATTTATGTAAATTAATGAGGCACTTTAATTATGTGAAATAATGGGGAACATTAATTCCTCAAGGTGTTTCTCACCTTTTCCCCTCCTATTTAAATGGTGCTTGGGGTGGGGTTTTTGCAAGGCTTCATCATGCAAGGAACCCCTGACGAAGTGACTACATGCCTTCCACCAGTAGAGAACAAAGGATTAATAATTCCCATTGTAGGATGGATCCAAAGGTCAATGGGAGATTAAATTCAATGCACATGAACCTTCTCCTTCATCCACAATACCCTCGAATGTGGTAGTACCACCATCCACGTTGTCCCCAGACAATCACGACGCATGGGTTGTCTTTTAATTCAAGATTTTCCCTCGATTATTTTCCTTGTTCATTTATTATTGGGAGGTTTTGTGGGGGATTTTAATCGGTTTCAACATTATTATATATGATAAATAATTTCCTACCTCTTGTTATAATGATAAGGCAGAGGACGCGGGCCAAACAAACAAGGTTTGAACCCTCCACCGCTTGTTTTTTTTGTTGCATTCTTCGGGGACAGTTTTCCCAATTCAACACCAACGCGAGACAGAGGGTCACTCTATGAATTATATTGTCCAAGAGGCCCATAGGTGTAGACGGGAATAGAAAAAGTGCATCGAATCCTTGCTGGAGACTCTTGGAAGCTCCGTTGGCGTGGAACCGGTGATCGGCACAACGACAGTCGGAAAGGCGGTCAACAACAGTCAACCGTAGAGGTAGAGGGGGCAATCTGTCATGCGCCACATTGAAGAATCCAGAGCTTGAAGTCACGGTAATGGTAGGGGGAACCACACCCTGTGGGTCCCATAGACCATGTGGCAGTGCCACATGGTGCTGCTAATTGAAGGAATGAATGGCACCTTTGATTCATTCAGCGGGCGGGATGGTCCGGTCTACAGCCCAACGGACTAGGTCTGCCGCGGCCCAGCCCAGCCATGGTGGGCCAGTCCGGTCCGCGGCCCAGCGGGCTAAGCCCTCCATGGCCATTCCATCTAGGAAGGCCAAATCTGGTTTGGGTCGGTCTGGCTCAGACCCAGACCGGGTCGGGCTATGTCGGTTCGACCGGGTCAGACCAGACCTAGACCCCTCTCATGACCCAAAAGGCTTAAGTTACCATAACATGCAAACCAGATGTCTATTTTATGAACCATCTGCGGCACTGGGATCCTTGAATCTAAATGGCACTTTTAATATTCTCTACGAGAGTTTTGAAGAATGATTAAGTATAGTTGGGTTGGATCGACTCCAAAACCACCCGGACCCTCGGTACTAATATTCCAATAACTTACAGACTGGGTGTTAGGTTGAAACGCTGTCTATTATGTTGGAACCCGTATGAAATGACATATCCTCAGAATACTTCTTCTTGGGACTTCATACGAGTTTAAATACGACTGATGGATTGAGGTGCAATTATCCCAGAATCAGGTGTTCTATGAGCAGGAATCTAGTGGTTGGTTGTGACATGAAGATGAAGAGCGAACAATACAAGTCAACATCAGAAACTCCAGAGTGGGATGATCTAGCTGTATGACTAATCATACATACCATTTCACTAGTGACCTATATGGGTTAGCACAAGAAACCAATACATGTCAGCACCAGTGACCAATACGTGTCAACACCAACGACGAATACTGGTCAACACCAGCATCCAATATGGGATAACATCTATTGACCAATATGGGTCTGCATCTAGAGACCAATATGGATTATTATGTAGGGACCTATACAGGTTAGCAATAGAGTTACTATAGACAGGATGGTCTGGATTTATGACTACTCATCCCTATCCAAGTAACCTTGAAGTTATTCCATTAGAGTGAGCTCTCTCTTTTTCTTTGTGCTTCATGATTTAGATCATGCTTGAGATATTACCTTTGTGGTATTTCATGTGATGTTTTCCTTTTGGTATTACTAAGAGACCTTTGGGGGTCTCAAGGCCCCCTACTGAGTTTTTATACTCACCCTTGCACGGGCTCCTCCCGCACGTGTGTGTCTTGTGCAGACTACTGACGCTATGAGGCAGACTTAGGAGGTCCAGGACTTGGTGGAGCTTGGTGTGACAGGATCAGTTGAGTCCACTTCTTTAAATTCATACTTATAGCTACTAACCTCTAGGTAGAGATCTAGGGCAGATGCAACAAGTTTTTACTTTCTTCTCAGTTTTTAAGTCTTATATTCTAGCCCACTATTATAATCTAATAGTTGTACTTATGGTTGTACAATAACCTCATGTTTATACCTTACATTTGTTGGTGGTATACATCATTTTTACTTTTTGAGTGTGTACATAATTCTAAAGAAATGCCTTCCCTATTAGGGAAAAGCCTTCAGGTGCCAGTCACCAACCCCTGGCCTATGGCAAGAGGGCTTGGGGTAGTCACATTCGGGCCCCATGGGACGGTTCGTGACAAAGTGGTATAAATGGGTTGCAATTACACCATAAGAACTAAGAGTATAAAATTAAATAGTCAATTCTCTAAAGTGTCTTGAGTTTTATTTTCAGTTCAGGAAGTCCAGTGTTGGTGAGGCAGCTGACATATCTATACACCAGAACACTGAATTCTGTTTTCCGACTCAGTACATGAAAACAATTATTTCAGGTGTTTTGGAATGTTTTATTGATCTTTCTTATGTCATCTCACCAGGTATAACTAATTTATTATGGAACATATATTTCATATAGTATTCCTTCACGAAGACAACCAACTAGTATTTCATTTATAGTTTGTGATAATGGCCCACCGAGCGATGAGGCATCGACACATGGACCACTAACATTGATGGCACTTTTGGGTGGAGTGACAACAGCACCACCATCCATTGAGAAGAAGATGCTACCAGTGGACCATGCACATTGGCTTACCATGTTGCATGAGTTCTAGAGATAGAGGCCTCCGAGGCATCGAGGTGAGACGGACCCCCAAGAAGCAGAGGACTGGATTGAGGTGGTTTCAAGGGACTTTCGCATATTAGAGACACATGCTGAGTAGATAATGATATTGGACGTTAAACATCTTTAGGGATCATTAAGATGATGGTGGAGCTCGACACACCAGGTACATGAGGAGATTACCCTCATCGAGCCACACTTTGAGAGCCTTTTCTGGGCAGAGTTTGTGCCAGTGACACTATGCTTTGTTCATATTCAAGAGATGTTGCATCTACATTAGAGAAGCTGGACTATGGATCAGTACTTGACAAGATTTACTGACCTCTCCCAATTCTTCACTAACATGGTACGAGAACTTTAATTTTGGGCCTATACCTTTGAGAAGGGGCTTCGATGAGATATTAGATTTGTGACAGTTTCTCTCAACATCCTGGTGCATGCTGGGGTGCTAGAGTGAGATTTACTGATGGAGAGCTTCCTTGTTGAGCTAGCATCGATAGTGAGAACCCCTACCAGGCGATAGGTATAAGATTCATCTACATCTGGAAGTAGACAGATTATGGAGAAGCCAAAGTGGGATAGACCTTTTGAATGGAAACAACGAGATAAAGGGTCAGAGGTGAAAAGATCAAGAGGCCGAGGGAGCCACTAGTGAGGCGTGATCTATTTTTTCCACAAGGTATAGGGTCACAGAGATCTTGATTGTCTGACTCCCTGCATAGATGATCAGCATATGGTGGAGAGGCCACTGAGGTTTCAGCAGTGGTAGGAGAATGAGTGTTAGCTAGGTGGAGGACGAGGTTGGGGAGTAGGACATGCATCAAGAGGTGGTCAAGGTCACCAGGAAATACCACAACCACCCTCAGACAGTCCACCACGAGCGCAGGGGGTAGGTGGATGGGGACATGCTCAACTAAAGGGAGTTGAGGCTCATGATCCTAACATCCCTAAGATGATATGAGGTATGATCTGTATCTTCCCTACTTTAGCATAATTTCTTATCAACACAGGTTCTATCCATTCTTTCCTTTCTATAGACTTAGTTCAGGACTCTAATATTCTTACTGAGCTTTTAGCTCAACCTTATGCATTTGGATACTCATATGGGAGGAGATTCAGTGGCCACACACTGGTGCCTACTATGTGATATTAATCTCAGAGGAGAGAGTATCAGATGGGATCTTCTAGTAGTGGTGTTGAAGCCATACAATGTCATTCTAGGCATGGAATGGATATCAGCAGTTCATGCACATATTGACTGCTTGATATGTACAGTGTGATGTGCATGCAGAGATGGAGGCTAGTTTTACTTTGTCAGTGAGAAGTGAAATATAGTAGCATGAGATGGACTTGATCTCAGGAGGGTGCATCCAATTACATATCTACTGGCCTGTATGACTTTCCACATGGCGGAATTGGCATGTCCACAGTTCCATGTGGTGGTGGATGAGTCTGAGGACGTCATTCCAAGAGTTTTCCTAGGGCTACCTCCTCGTAGAGAGGTAGACTTATGCTTTGACTTGTACCTGGTAACAACACTGATATCTACACCAACATATTAGATGGCCCCTACAGAGATCTAGGAGCTGAGGTTATAGTTGGAAGACTTACGGATGAAGGGATTCGTAAGGCCCAGTGTTTATACCTAGGAATCCCTGGTGTTGTTTTCCAAGAAGGAAGATGATAGTTTGAGGCTATGCATGGACTTTCAGCACTGAAACCATGTGACCGTGACGAAAACGTATCCACTATCATGGATCGATGATCTATTCGACCAAATGAATGGATATTCTTGTTTCTCAAAGACAACCCTCATATTAGGCTATCACCAGCTCAAGATAAGAGAAAATGACATACTGAAAATAGCATTAAGATGTCTGTATGGCCATTATGAGTTCTTGGTGATGCCTTTCAGCATGACCAACGCTATAGTAGTTTTCATGGGGCTCATGAAAAGGATCTTGCATTTATACCTTGATCGCTTTGTGGTGGTCTTAATCAACAACATATTGGTGTAGTCAACATCCAAGCAAGAGCACGTTGTACACTTGAGAATAGTTCTGCACACACTACGGGAGCACCAGTTATATGGGAAGCTCTTGAAGTGTGATTTGTGGATATAAAAGTTCCACATCTTCAGAAATAGAATCCTAGAGGCTAGAGTTGTAGTGTATCCAGTGAAGATCGAGGTTGTACTTTCATGGGATCCACCTATGAGTGTCAAAGAGGTGCCTAGCGTCCTCGGATTTGAAGGATACTACTGGAGGTTCATACTATATTTATCTAGAGTAACAACACTTAAGACTGCCTTAATGAAGAATCGTAATCCCTTCATGTGGTAAGAAACATTCTAGTGGAGCATTCAACAACTAAGGTAGAGCATGACTGTCACTCCCTTTCTAAGGATGCAAGAGGAGGGCACTAACTACGTTGTTTACTGTGATGTATCAGGGACCAGACTTAGTTGCATCCTGATGCAAGATGGTGTAGTGATTGATTATGGCTTGTGACAGTTGATTCCTCATGAGAATAATTATTAAACTCATGACTTAGAGTTGGTAGAAGTAGTCTTCACAATAAATATGTGGCGACACTACTTGATGGGTGAGAAGTTCATTGTTTACATAGACCACAAGAGTCTCAGATATATCTTCACATAGAAAGATCTAAATCTAAGATGGCGACATTGCCTAGTGTTCCTCCAGGACTATGACTTTGAGATATCCTATACTCCTAATAAGGGGAACTTAGTGTTAGATACACTTATCTACAAATCATGTTTGTAGCTACAAAATGAGGATTCAGAATAGTTATCCTCGATTCAGTGGATAGATATGAGATAGCCTACATCCATTTGATGGTAGTTTCCCCTCCACCCATTCAGTGAGTTAGGGAGGCACAACATTGAGACAATGGATACCATACTACATGTGCTCAGATATCCTCAGGCATTTCACCTAATGGATATTCTAAAATTCAGAAGCATGATATCCTTTTTTGAGGACATACAGTTGTACTAGTGGTGCTATGGGAGGAGTTGTTGATGGAGTTCCATACATCACTATTGGCAGTACATCCAAGTGTGATGAAGTTGTATCATGACCTCTAGTGTCAATATTGGTGTCCAGTGATGAAGAAAGATGTGGTGGAGTATGTTTCCAGATTCCTCACTTGTCAGCAAGTGAAGTTCGAGAACCAGGTACAATCAGGCTTGAACTAACCCCTCAAGATACCAGAGTGGAAGTGGAAATGAATATCGATTGACTTAGTAATTTGGTTACCATGTACATATGGGAGGAACGATACCATCTGGGTGATCATTTACCGACTCAGAAAGTCGGAACACATCCTTTCAATTTGAGAGAAGGTTTTGGTAGAGAGCATGGGACGTCTCTATGTTCAAGAGGTCATGCGACTTCATGGGATTCCTTCGATGATAGTCTCAGACCGTGACATACAATTCACATCCCGGCTGGGGAAAGGATTGCAGGAGGATTTCGAGACTCATCTTCTCTTGAGCATATCTTTTCACCTGCAGACAGATGGTCAGAAAGAGCAGACCATCCATACCATGGAGGATATGCTTCATTCATGTGTCCATGATTTTAGTCGTAGTTGGGAGGACCACCTTACCTTGGGGGAGTTTGCGTACAATAACAACTATCACTCCACCATTTGTATGGCCCCATTTGAGGTGTTATACAGATGACTGTGTAGATCTCCCTTGTGCTGGATGGATCCAGGAGAGCCAGAACTTCTGGGCCCAAATATGGTACAGGTTACCACTGAGAAGGCATAGGTCATCAGAGAGAAGATGAAGACTACATAGATCCGACAGAAGTCCTATTCTAATAGGTGATGAAGACCACCAGAGTTCCGGGTGGAGGACCACATATTCTTGAAGTCTCCCCTTGATGGGGATAACATAGATATATCTGAGCTGGAAAACACTCACCAAGGTTTATCAGGCAATTTATGATACTTTGGAGGATTGGCAAGGTTGTGTGCCTCTGGGAACTACCACAATAGTTGGAGAGGGTTTGTGACGTCCTCCATGTATCCTAGCTGAGGAGATATGTGCATGACATATCTCACGCATCATCCATGGTGAGCTGGAGATTGACGTCGGGGAAACCTTTGAAGAGTTCCCAATGGAGATAGAGGATCGATAACAGTGGATCCTTCTTGGGCGGTCGATACCTCCAGTGCGCGTTCTGTGGAATCATGGGAATCATCCGGAGAGCACTTGGGGTAGTCATGTCTGGGCCTTCTGGGATGGGTCGTGACATGTATGATATAATTTTATTTGGTGAGGAAGTAAATGTATATAAATAATTTTATGAAGAGATGAATAAGGATTTTGAAATATCAATGTTGGGAGAGATAACTTTATTCCGTGTCTTACAAGTTCGACAAAAGGAAATAAGTATACTCTTATCTCAATAAAAGTTTGGTAGTAAATTTTAAAAAAAGTTTGGTATGGAAAAATCCAAATAAGTTTATACTCATATGCCTTTAAGAAAATTGTTTAGTAATGATGAGTATGGAAAAAGAGTGAATCAGATAGACTTTCAGAGGATGATAGGAAGTATACATTAGCTTACAACCACAATGACTTATATTGTTTATTTTGTGAATTTTTGTTCCATATATAAAATAAATTCAAAATAATAACATATATTCTAAGTAAAGATAATTTTATGATATGTGAATGGAACAAATTAACATGTTTTTTTATACAAAATAAATTTTTAGGTGATGTTTCATTGTTATAATGATGCAAATTGGGCAGGATATTTTAATGATATAATTTAACCATTAGTATGGACATTTTTCTTGGAATAATTTTGTTTGATTTTTCATAGTAATAAACAATGTTCCATAAATTTGAGCACAATGGAATAATATTATGTTTCAATTACCCCGTCTTCTTCTTAGATGTTGTGGATGAATGTTTAGTTGGAAGATTTGAATGAAAAAGTTTCTAAACAATTTTAAATACATTATGATAATCAGAGTGAAATTAATATTTCTAAATATCATGTCTATCATTATATGTCAAAACACATTGATATAATGTTTCAAATTATAAAATATAATGTTTCTACTAGAGATGATTTTCTAAAATACATCTCAACGAAGTATCAAATTCATGATATCTTCACAAAGAAATACCAAAATAATGTTTTGTTTTGTTAAGGATTAAAACTCATGTTCATCCTCCTCCCATGACTTCCTAAACCTCATAAAGAATTCCCCCATCTATTCTTTGGATTTTTTTGATAAGGGGGAGAGAAATTATAAACTTTTTACTTTGTAAGAAATTGTTTACCTATAATTCGTAAAATAATCTGATTTTCTGGTTATCATAAAATGGGGGAGAAAGAAAGAAAAATTATAGAAAAAAAATTAATAGAGGAAAATATAAAAGTGATGGCGAGTTTATCTTAACATGGAATAAAATTCTTCTAACTATGGAATGACATTACTTAAAAAATATTATATTATCCAATGGTGTGGTGTCATGACACTCTTTTTGTGAAAGGCTATGTTTTGGTAAAAATTCAAATGTTGAGTAATGAAAAATTACTTACTGATGAAAATTTGTTAATGAGTGTTTTCAAAAAATAAAAAGAGGAATATTGAATAAGATTTGTGATTTTTTTCTTAAGAAATATTTTTTATTTTCTCATAACTAACCTTTTTATAAATAAAAAATTTTATTCATGATTGGACCCAGTCCCTCATAATAATATTTGTATGAAATATAATGTTTATTAATTTTTGAACACAAACATAAAGGGGAAAAAGTATTTTTTTTAATTAATTATTTTTCAAATCTCATAAACTCGATTTGAGAAGCATGAAACTGAGAGTATCTGACCAAGAAACAACAAATTCAATGGTGGTTAGGAAAACAATTTTTTTGATCAGACGCACCGTTGGTCTCTAGGCCATCTATATGATGTTCAAGATCTATTGAACACATCATTTTATAGAAGGATAAATGTTTCATAGTGAAGTAGTCGTATTGTTATAGATGTTTTTTGAAATAATATAGTAAATTCATGATTTAGAAAATTTTCATACATTTCAAACAAAATCATATGATGCCCTCCTAGTAAAGATATTCCCAAAAATCATTAGAACTACCAAGATAAATTATTTAGACAAAATGAACGAATTTTAATAATTCTGTCAGTTATAAAAAAATTAGACATAGAATATTGGATCCAAAAGTAATAGTTGAAAAAGTTGTTAGAAGTCAGAATGTGTAATGCTGATGTAGATTTATGAATTTCAAAGTTGCTAATTGGAGTTTTAATTAGATATTGAACATCATAATTATAATTTCTTCATAATGATAATTCCATCATTATGAAGATTCCATTAGGATGACTCTGAGAAGTAAAAATGATTGGACTGAATCTGAAAAGGAATTTCTATCAGACTAGCTTAGAATAGGATAGTTAGATCATAATGAGCTAAGAAATATAGTCAATTTTTAATGGGAAGAGGAAGCTAAAGATAAAGACGTTCATCATAATTAGTGGAGTTAGATAGTCAGATAATAATGAGTATAATAATATGAAGTTAAGGAATCTCATCATAATTTATAAAGAAATATAATCACATCATAATGAGTAAAGGAATCTAAAGATGGTGATGTTGTGATGGAAGTATTTTGTTTTTTCATTAATGATGGGTTTTCAAAATTAATTAATTTAAAATTCAAATATCTTTATTTTTCTTTTATCATGTCTTTTTATGTTAGAATATAATAATTACCATTTTATGGTTTGGAACTAATATCCATAAACTATTTCATTACTGTTGAATAGTTGAGGGAAATTAGGTTTAAAAACAATATTAAGATAAATAATATAACTTATACCCCTAAATTACCTGACCATGGGAAATAAGTAATTTTCATATTAAATAGGGGATAAAATGACCATTCGATCTTTATCATCCCAACTATGACACTAAATATGTATTAATCAAATTAATTTATAAATACAATTACACATGAACTGCAAATCTACAAAACCCCAACATTTCTTTCCAGTAGATTTTCGAAAAACATACTTTCTCTCTCTCCTTCTCACTTTAGTATCAACAATAAAATATAGTCTACTCTTTATCCTCTACTTAAACTAAATTCAAATGATTTATTTTCTATTAAAGTACAAAATAACTATTTTCACCTTCTTTTGTATTCAACTTCAAACTTACTACAAACTACATTTTAATTAATTTTTTTACTTGTTTTATTAAAAATAAATAAATATATTAGTTTAGAACAATAATTAATTTACTATATAACATGATAAATTAGTTATCCATCAAAAAATTAATTATTGGGACTCATAACAATTTTTTAACGACAAATTGATTAGGAAATAACTTCTAACAACTAAGAGTTGGAATAATGTTTCCTAAAGAATTTCTAATGTTATAATCAATTTATATAATAGGATGAATTAGTCATGAATAAAATGAATAAATTAGGGAATTGATTCAATAAAACCATCACATAACCACATAAGACCCCTCCCCCACTCATAATATTGATAGATGAGATGATCACGTGAAGAAAACTGGCTGCATAACCCTTCATAATTCATTTTATAGCACATAGGTGGAAATATCATGTTTCATCACAATAAAATAATCTTATGTGGGAAGCATCACACAACTATGGTATTATGTTTTTGTTTTACGAATGGATAATGACCCATCTCTGTAGTCAATCAGGCACCCATTATTGTATAATTCATATCTTCAATTGAGATGCATCCAATCAGTTTCCAAGTGTTTAGATGGAAATCAAATCAATGCCACTAGAGTTTTAATATAAAAATTTAAGGTCCACTTTATAAATAGTTGGGAAGAGGACACTATTAGTGAAAGGGATATAAATTTTGATATGAAAGTGGATAATTCTGTTGGTAATACCAAAACCTATAATAATAATAACTCTGAAGAACAAAATATTCAATATAAATTGACAATATCATCCAATACCAAGTGAATTGATATATCTAAATCATTACAAATGATTCTAACATCATTTTTTGTATTTTATGTGGATTCATTATGAAACAATGTCATAATATCCTACATGGTCATGTGATCACACTCCATTACAATTCCCCTTTTGTGCCCCCGGGGGTTTCCTATCATAGATGACTTATATGGTCTCCTCCCTTCCTGTGATATGTTTCCCCCCATCAAATTTACAATTTAATAATCATGCAAGGCTTCCTGTAATTCACAATCACAGTATGCATGTTAGTATACACTACATAAATTATAAATTCCCATAATAAATGGATACAAACACATGTCACCACAAATAACAATTATGAATTCCCTTGGTAACAATGGTTTCTATTGGGAAGAATATAGATTAGTTTCCACCAATACGTTATCGATTTCATCTTTGTAAAAGAGGCCAGGCTAGATCAGGGAATCCCTCCTTGAGTAAGCTCGTTATCTTTCATGCCTGATTCCATACCCCTCATTCCCTCTATATCCTATCCCTAATCTATCACTATATGTTGAGTGGACTCATATAGGGTATCCCTCCATGTGGTTAGGACCCTATTTCATTCTATATCCCCTCCCTTACCCTTTTGTGGGTAGGTGTAAGACTTATCTTGGTTGACCTCATTGGTAAAAGCCTCATTCAAATATAAATAACATCTTTTACAATGTGATTGATCCTCACTTAACTCTTATTTCCCACAATAATCATGAATCACGAGGGATTCTATATTTCATATTATCATGAAATTTTCACAAATTTTTTTTCAAATCGGCCTTCTCCTTAGGTGTAACCCCCTAATCGATCCAAAAAAGGAAATCCTTGACACTTAATCCATGCTTGAAAATCTTCCAATGGAGGTGTAGCAACAACAAATCCCCAGAATATGATGTTAAAATAGGTGGCCAAAATCTGATTAGCATAATGATAAACTAAAAAACATCCTTTATAAACAATTTAAAACTATCTGGTATAGTCCCATCATGTGATCCTCAACTATGACATTTGAACTATATGGGATTTGATTAATATCATGATGGGATATGTAGGAATCCAATCCATGATACAAACCCAACATCATCACTCCAAATTACTATATTTATTATTCCATAGCCCTAATAGAATCATGAACAACCAGAGTGCTATATTAATTCTATGTCCTTTTATCTCATCCTCATCTATCCGTATTGTCGATGAGATCTTTCCTCAGAGGGATATATTATTTTTAAAACCATACGAATATAATGAGGAAATTTTCATTATGAGATTAATCAAAAATGGATTCTCATTTGTATATACCACACTATCAATAGCCAATCCCTATTTTCCGAGTCATCCTTACCACAAAATGTTAAACTATATGGATTGATCCTTATAATATGACATTAAAAGATATTATGTGACTGATTATGTGGCGTTGAAACATGTGGTCTATAAGTCACATTACTAGTATATATAGGAAACCCATTTAATGGGGTCGATCCTAACACAATGTACTAACTATCATCCTGGATGAAACTAAATTCTAGTGTTCCCTAATAATGATGACTTAAGTCAAAGTGTTATTGCACAATCAATTGGTAGTGATTCATGACGGTAAAAAGTATTGTGACTAATAGTACATAGATTATTTCATAAAAAAGACATAAATTAATTCTAGAGCCACATAGTAGGAAGTAATCCCTATAAAAATATGCGGTGAACCCAATGTACAACCCTCTCCATAAATTCTTTTTATTAGATTTCACTTGTAATGTCCTAGTGACCACCTAAATTTGTAAAGAAGTTCAACATTAACGCAAAAATTGTGTTAATGTGAATATGCCTCGAAAATAAAAATAGTGATTCCAACATGAAACTTATAATCATGAATATGAATGACTAATTAAATTGATATAAACGTTTTCCATGATTCTAAACTAATGGGTATTTTTTGATATTGTATAGTGGATCATGGAAGGGAGTTTCTCAAATATAATTGATCCAAAAACATTTTATCATCATCATACACCTGCTGTTATTCCTCATCTTTTTGGGAATCAATGGTTTTATATTTTGAGAGAGCATTTTTATTCCCCTAATATCATCAGTGACTTGTCCTTAATAGCTTGGTAAAATATTACTATTATAATAGTATTCACATGACATTAAATTCAACTCAAGAGAGTCCCTTCATTCTAAAATCATAAAATCCACCTCGTTAAAGGAGATGGATAACTGGACAAGTTGACCCCCCCCCCCCCACCATCAATAGTTTTGGGAGTCTTTCCCATAAAAAAATAATTTATACCCCCATTTTTTAGCGAGATGAGAGAACCCTTTTACAAAAACACTCCTAAATATGTATAGAGGGGAGATTCCCCTATTATCCAATGTCCCTGATATCAAAAAACCATTAATTTTAAATATCATGTGTGTAGTTTTGTACACTTGACAAGTACCCCAATTTCTCTATCAAAATCATCTTGGAGGTCTCTCCATGAGATGTTGGCTGAAAAACATGAGTGACATGGACATACCCCTATGCCCCTAATAAATTCAGTCACTATTTCTCAACCATTAACTAGGATACAACAAATATTTATATTACAACATATATGAACAACCCATATATCATGGAGGAACCCCATGATCCATCCATTAATATGGGTACCATTGAAGGAACTTTCCCATATATGGTTGAAACTCATGTGAAACCACATATTATTTCTCCCATATATCCAGATCATTAGAAAACACTGATTGTAGAATAGATTATGGATTAAGATAATATTCCCACATCATTAAAAAATATTTACCAGAATATCATGATTACATCAGATAATAGAACCTGAATTCTAGCTCAGACTCTTCAGAACTACCATCATATTTTGGAATCCATATAGATACCCATTGTAAAATTCTAAAAATCATCAAGGGACATAAATATATTCCTACTACCATAACTAATGTAGTTCATACATATAGTTAGTTAGATACACTAGTGCAAACTCATATTATTGACCCCAACCAGGTGGGTTATCAGTTTATTCTATTAAAGGACAAGACATGGGACTAGAAACATATTTTTGTTCAAATTGCGGTTCTTTAACATAATTTTATAGCCACCCCTAGATAGGTACATATCCTTTTCAAGAATATTATAGAGATCTAATTTAAATCCCTACACATATCCCAAAAATTTCCAACATATTCTATCATCAAAAGTTGGAATATACCATCTGCACGTTTCAATGTAAAACATTGATCATGACTATATTCATACTATGACTGATGAAGGAGGACATATGCATACATCAAAGTCAATATATGAAGAGGTGAATATTCCTCAGGATGTAGATTCTCAGGAGGGGAAGTTCCTTGAATTTATAGTTTGGTTTAATTCCCTAAGACTTTCGGGTCATGTAGTGTTTCTTAAACATAAGGAATATGCAATCACTAAGCCTACGGGCCTTGTAAGCGTTCCCCCTCATCCCTTGAAAGTGGGTTTATAAAAAATCAATAAAAAATGAAGGCCTTCGGGCCATTTGGGTAAGAGGTGAATATTCCCTCTCCCCTTAAAGAGGGATGCTAGTATATTCTGGTGATGAATTCAAATCATCTTCATGTTCCTATTATCATTCCAATCATAATTCATTAGAAAATTCATACATTTACTTTAGGGAACACTCATACCCCTGATGAAAACTAAAAACATCATGGGGTATTATAATAATTGTAAAATTGTATGTGCATCTCCCTACATATATCAGAGAATTCCATAGATATATTTTGATGGAAAATCACAGACTTTATTTGAGATTTCCAATACATAAGGTTTCCAACCGACCATTTGTAGCCTTCATAGCCCAATAAGAAGCATCTAAAGAAAATAATGGTTTTGAATTATATTAATATTATTAGCATTCTAATATTCCTACCCTAATCAATGGTATTATTATTGAGGTACTATAAGGATTTTTCGTGGAAGCCCCAAAATCAACCAAATCCATATCAGAAGGAGAAGATAATTTCAACCATCCATTAATTTCTTATGGAAATATATATAAAGATCATGGGGAATATTCCCTTAATACCCACCCTAGTGATCATCCCCATTAAGATATCTAACCCAGAGAAGGATATCATCCCCTTATTAAAGTAACTTCATATGAAGAGGTAGTATAAAATAAGGTCCAACTACAAATAGATCCTTTTTAGAAGCTAATAGTCTTATACTAGAATCTACGGATGATTCATGATAGTATTTATCTTATCTTGTTCCCATAGATCATTATTTCTCATCTTAATAAAAAAATGTATTTTGTAGTCAAATATAGTAATAGAATATGCCTATAAAAAATGGGATAATAATATAGATATGTGGATTGAGCTGAAAAAGGGTGATATGATGATCATTTTTTCCAAAAATAACTTCCCTGTATGAGGTTCCCAAAGAGATAAAATTATAAGTTTTTTTCTATACGTGCCTTAACATGTGGAAACCCTACCACCACCTAAGGGGAGAACATATTCTCCATGAGGGATATGTTTATCCTTTTTTGAGTCTAGGAAATAATTTCCACATAATTGTGTTTCCTAACATATTTTTATCATGAGCCTAAAAATTAGCATTAGAATCTACAATTCATTTTCATTGATAGTTTGAGTAAACCTCAATAGATAATTAGGAGTGTTTCATCTGATGTGTTAATTTCAGGATGGGGAGAATATAAAGAGATATTTTTTACAATATTCCTAAGTGATAAAATCCTTTTAGGATATGAATCCTATAATTTTATTTCCTTTTAATATATCATAGCTCAGGAGGTGAATAAGTCCACAGGTATTCTCAATATTGGCATGCCACTTTTAAAATCTAGGGATAGTTCACTCGCTAAGAATGAGTTTTTAGTAGGTTACTACATCAGGCTTCTTAGAAGGAATATAAGGATTAATAGTTATGTATATAAGGGCCCCCATCCAATGATTGTGACTTGAATTAAAAAATATCATAATATATTCATCTCTAAGCTCATAAAAGTGTAAAATATCAAAAAAATACAACAATTCTCCATATAAATAGATTCAATTATAATGAAGGAACAATATCATCCAATAGGGTTGAGGGAATTTTAATTATATTTACCATCACCACCACCCCTATGGTCATCAAATTCAAAAATAATCTATGATGTCATGGAAGAAAAGATAATTCAACTAGATCCTACAGTCATGGGGGCATTTATTCTATTATCTCCATCTGTACAAAGAGATTCATTCATCACCAGGATGGGAGAAACCTCATAGGATGTATCTCTACAATTTTTTTAAAAACCTAATACATACTTATCACTAGGGACATATTTTACAAGTTTCTTAAACATCCCCTTATAGGTTATTATACATATTTTACTCCTTAGAGATTGGGGTGGAAGAGACATCAAACCCTGTAGGGGTCATAAACACAAATTGACTTTGAAAAAATGGAAATCCAAATAGAAATTTTAAGTATTTGTTGATGAATATTTAGGATATGGTACTACCTTTAAACATTCAGATACTAATTATGATATGATATTCACTATCCAATACACTTCAGTTAATGTCATTAATGAAAATTTGATAAAGGGAAATACTGATGTAGATCAAAAACATTCAATTTTACAATCCCATCATGGAACTCGCACTGAGCTACTAGACAAGGAGGGTGTTTATACAAGATATTAGAGAAAAAAATGAAAATTTTCCCCCACATAAACTCAACCACCACCCTCATTCAATGCATTAATATGGTATAAGTGAACGGGTTATGGTCAAAATAATCACTTATCAGGGGAACTAACATAACTTCCATTAACTTTATATTGGTGTGATATGCGACTGAGAAAAAATAATTGAGTTTCCTCAATGTTTTTCTTCTTAGAGGTTGTATTAATATAGAATATAATATTATAATGAGAACTAATATTTCACATATAATGATATCTATTCATCTATAAATAGATATTCCACTTTTTGGAGAAGGATTTTCTACCCTGTAAATTATGAAACCAGACCACCAATTTACCAACCTCCAACAATAGAATATTATCATGTTTTCCATGAACTAAAAACTCAAGAATCATTTCTTCATTTTTCTAGACCCACATAAATTGGGTTATAACAATATAAAAAGTAAATTTGGCTATATAATGAATCCATGTCATTTATTAATCACGTTTCTCATTATTTTTCAGTGCCACCAAAGTTATTAAACTATTTCCACAACCTATTCACTCAGATAGAGTCTATATAAGGGAAGTTTTATCTAGTTCCACCAGAGTAAATGCCTTACCATAATTCATGTACATGAAACATCATCCAACTAACAATGGGAGTCCCATTTTCCCAATATTTAATGGAATCGGTGATCATGAACAACATTTAACATAATGTATGTCATATAGTAATCCCATTATAGGAATACTTTAGCAAAAATAAGTGGAAGGATCAGGTGTTTAATGAAAATATTATAGGGTATGGCTATTTTTTAGTAACCTCCCAGTATGGTTAATTGTTAATTGGTTTTATCTATGTAAACATTTCTTATTTTGATTTAGCTATACAATAGAGAAGGAAACAATCATTGTCCATTAAAAATTTAAATAAAATGATTTTAAAAGGAACTCATATTTTATTATTAGGTGAAAGGGGATCCAATATTCTCTTTATATGTAACTCCAAAAGGTGTATCTAGTAGAGTAATTGTGTTGAATTTATTTCATAATTTACAAACACCTCTTCTCTTGTGGGAGTTTCCTATTGGATTCATATAATTAACCACAATTGATCAATGGATGGTACAATGTATTAACCATAATGGGGAAAATATTGGGCCCATGTTGGCCAAAAAACATAAAAATTGGTCATGATAGAAAGAATAATTGTTACACTTGATCCAGAATTAATGATGAATTTAGTGAAAAAGTGTACCCAATATCGTACGATATATCTCCTTGAGCGACAACTACCATAACAACATACTCAATAGGAGGGGAGGATAGAGTAGGGCCATCTTAGTTTCAAGTAGAAAAAATAAATTTTTTCTCCCAGAAATGATTTGTTCCAAGGTTATTTTATAGAATCCATTGAAAATTATCTTCTCAGGTTTCTAGAAATCAGTAAACGTAAGGATATTGATCCTAATTATCTCCCAAAATATTTCCCATATCCACATATATTAGTGATTAATATTCAAAACTTATTTATGTTATATAAAATAATTTATATGATGGATGAATTTGAAGATGTTAAATTATAAAAACCGTAGGAGTTGGTAGTTTATATCTCCATCGTCCTACTATAGTAGGAGGGATCATGTAAACAAGTCATATGAAAATGTCCATAGAAGCTAAAAAATCATATTTTTTAGAAAACCATTGATCTAGTGCATTTTGTACTGGGGGAAAATTTTATAAATCAATTGATGCATTGATTACGTCCTAAAAACTAAACCTTATAGTTCATCACCTCAATTATCCAAAAACCAACATACTCAATATAACAGGAATAAGATTTGGGAAGAAGAATATGAACCTATATAAATCCCTACATCGACCCAAACATTTCACGATTTCTTATCCTAAACATTGGGAGCTTGTAAAACAACCCCATTAAACAATCCCATATTCATTTCCCTATCAAATAGAAAATTCATTAGATAAATAATATCTATATGATTCATTCAATGTAATTTATATGACTGGATAATTTTCTAATGGAAAAAATATTTTTGAATATGATTATAAATTTCCTATTAATAGTATGGAAGGATTCTAAATTTCCAGAAGACACAAATCTAGATGGGTACATGGGATAAGAAAATAAAATATAACATATCATACTAGTAGAGTTTCCATAGAGTCCATATATGTAGCTAGGACTCACTAGAAGATTATCCAAAAGGATCAATTGGAATATCAATTTAATCTTGAAAAAACCATTCCGCAATCATTTCCTTTTATATTAGATGATAATTTAGTTTATCATCCTCTAACTGATCATAAGAATAAACTCTTAGATAGTATGGAATAATCTATCCCATAAATGGAGGTGTCTCTAAGTTTAGTTCAAAATTAGATAGAATAAATTTCAATTAACATTGAGCCTCAAACCATATAGTAAATATATACTATGAGATAAATTCCCCTTTCTCGGAAATATGATATCATGGAACAATTTTCTACACCCCCAAAAAAGTTTTTGATTCAATAAAAATATCATATTTTAAAGAACATTCGAGTGGCATTGGTTGAATTATCTAACATGTTCTCGGGAATTTGCTGCAGTAGTTTCTAAAAATAGGTATACCTAAATGAGACTGATCAGGATGGATTCCACATTATTAACATGTTTATAGAAGATCATTAATAATGTGCTATAAAATGTAATATTGGATGTATATATATAGCTAGAATGATTAATGACAATGATTATCACCATTCTCTTAGAAATAGTATCTTTGAAATATATTTTATTCAACTCTAAACCCTTCAATGGATTTTTTAGAGAGAATAATATATCTAAATTCAATATTACTATACTGAGGTATGATAAATGTGAAAAAATACCCTTGTAATGATTAAGTAGAAATATTAGTTTAGGGACCATATCTATGAGAACATATTCACGGTTTCCTTGTATGAAAAGGCAATATATTTTCTCTTAGAATGGTCATAACTTCACATACATACTTTGAATCCCTCATTATATCATTAATGAATGAACAATGAAATTAATAGGAAGGTTCCAATGTCATATAGTGATGATTCCCCAATCATTAAATTCAATTTTCATTATATGGAATAATATTATTACAAAAAGTATTGAATGAATCTGGATATAGGAGATGTTGGATATGTTACATTCCAAAATGTCTTTACATCCACTCTTCCAAATCCATGGTGTATCTTTGTTGATGATTATGGGTTTCCAGTCAACCCGCACAAGGAATAGTGATTGATCTAGGAATGATATAAAACCAACCAAGCCTTAAATTACTACAGTACATATGCTTTAGTTTTCTTGAAATCAGTTATTTTTCATTTATAAAATGATTCTTCCCAACAATACAGAAGAGAACATGGGAAAACAATGGACAATAACACCATGAATGGGAATTTTTACAATAGTAATACCCCCTTTCATGTATAAAATCTCCAAAGGCAGACTTACAATCCCAAATAGGTGATTATAATGTTCCAAATATTTTTTCATTGGATCCCTCTCTAGGATTCGAATAGGGAGATGGATGGGAAGAAGTGTATCTTGATGTTTCCCCTATGATATTTTAAGAAGGTTTATCAACCATTGTAGATTAGCTGAAATTGGTAATTCTCAGTACAATTGAAGAAAAATTACATTCTTTCATCAGTCTCGTGATTTCTCCCAAATAATATGAGAATTAATTTTCATATCTTATATAGTATCTAGATTCCTTTTCTTTGGATTATACCAGTATGGTCGTATTGGAACCTAATGTATCAACCCATCATATGGGGATCGCAGGGGATCGTTGTGAATAAAGTAAGCTACCATGAAGAATAACCCCAACCCTTAATTTTAGGGTTGAATATAAAGTCTATAATATCATCAAGGATAATTTAATTTGATAATTCCAATAACCAAAATGGATAACTAACATTATCCTAGTCATTAAAAAAGGGATGATATAGGTCTGCCTTAATTTTAATGACCCAGACCAGTTTTTTCCTAAATATGATTTCTCAATCCCAATCATAGAACTTTTCATTGAAATCCCCACATGCTTTTTGGATATTTTCTTGAGGAATGGATACTTTGGTTATAATGAAATATGGAAAATACAAGAATATAGGGATGCCACTTCTTTTAGATTTCCTCAATGAATTCATTAATTTTTTTAAATTCCCTTTGGGATTAAAATATTTGGCACCACATAACAATTTTCCATGCATAATATATTCAATCCCCTCTTAGGAAGGATCATAGTGTACTAGGTTGATGATTTGGTGGTCAAATTCTATATTTCCTTTTAATAACTTAGTGATCTTGAATTAGTGTTTAGAAATATTCACTGATACAATTGGGAAATGAACACATTGAAATTTTCCTTTGAGGTAAAACTTGGAAAATTACATAAATTTATAGTGAACCAACATGTTATGAAGAATGGTCTTTATAATATAATGGAAATTATAAATATATCCCACCTCCACACCTTAATTACATGAGTGGTTTACTAGGATGTGTTGTCTATATCCAAGACTTCATGTAAAATGTTTATATAAAATGATTTCCCTCATATATTTTATGAAGATATGAATATATTAAAAGTGGGATAAAGGATTTTAGAAATACTTTGAAAATCACAAGCAGCATGTTCTTCACCCACCAGTATTGATACTAACCGTTTAAGGACAGGCCTTTATCCTCTATGTGATACATTATGTAAAAACCCATGGGGCAATCCATTTTCATAAGAATGAATTAGTCAAGGGAAAAATCCTATCATATCATATAAGTACAATGTTGGATGTCGAGACTTGATACATAGACATATAGGTGAATTATATTTTGATAATATTTAGGGTAAAAAATACTCATGAATTACTTCTATGTCCATGAGATCCCTATAGATTCTTCATGGACCTTGTTAAATATATCATACATCACTGAATGATAATAAGATGACTGGATTAATGGATGTTCATACAACAATAGTTTTATTTGCAATTAATATCATCAAAAGAATTCAAATGATAGTAATTGACATATTTTCTTTTATCACATACACCCATTGGGAATAATCCTATATATACAAAGCTCCTCAATGAGGAAAACTTTCTCATTTGATACCCCCACCCCCAACTATCGGATATTTACTTTGATTAAGCTTCTAGGAGCCCCATTGGGAATAAAATAGATTACCTAAAGCGTAATTGGGTCATTTTGGGTGTTTTGTTCATCTCCCCAGTTAAGAAAATCATCCCATGATGCATTATTATATCAAAAGGATTCACAAATAATGAGGAAAAATATGAATACATAACCATAATCATTGATATATCTCTTAAATTTTCTATAGAATTCATGATCATTGATGGTGATACATATCATGTTTTTTAAAAAAATTAATGGTGAATATGTTCTTATAATAGAGTATATATTCCCTCTGATTAATCATGTTCTTGAACTAATAGAATAATGTAACTATGATATAACTCTAACCAAAGTCCAATGACCCAAAAATTTCCACACTACTAATTTAGAATACACTATTGTAATGTTGGATGATCATGACTAGGATCGTTATTCACATTACACATCATAGGGTCATATCTATTATAATAATATATAACATGGAATAAATCAATTATATTGTAATTATTCTAGAACATGATGAGTAAATGTACCCATCAATTGAATCAAAAACTAGAATGATTTCTCTGATAGAAAAAATTCATAAGTGGTATATACCCATCACATTAATCCATGATTGTTCAAATACAATGAAGATCAATGAATTTCATTCTCCAATATGGACCACATACACAAGATGTTCTCAATATATGATTTAGATTTGTATAGGGTATCTATAAATGAAATTCACGTGGATTGATTTATATATTCAATAGATCCATAATTATATCTAGGAAAACATATCTAGGATTTATCCATAGGTTCTCTCTGATACCTAACCCTTTAAACATTTAAAAATATTTGATTGAACCAGCCCCACATATACCAAAATAGTAACATTTCCCAATGTATTTCCATTTCACCCCTACCATAAAACCTAAAAATGGTTTATTTCCAAGCCATATCTTGTTTTTCACACTTATCATGGATTACTTGATCTTAGAGATATTAGTAAACCAGTTTAGTTATCAAAGATAAGGTGCAACATATTCAATAACAAGAGAGTTGTGTCATAGTCGCATGATGTTACACTGCATGACCATCATCACTAACTCGTGATAATAAAATGTGACGTTAAATACTATATTAAACAACAATAATTAATATGTGTGTATTAATTATAGTTATCACATTATACATTATGATTCCTAGATCTCATTCCATGATCCCAACCACAATTTTCAATATAAAAAATTCCATCCCCGTACATCAAACATGATATGTATAGAGAATCCATATTTTAAAATGATATGTGGATTGATTCTTAATTGATTCTAGATATGTATTTGAATATATACTATACATTCTAGACCCAACCATATAGAATCATTCATTTCCAACCCTTTTTATATGATGGTAACATACTTGATATGATACGTTCGAATTATCAACACTCTTAAAATCACCCTTTTGGATATTCTTTGACTTTCTAGTAATTTGATATCCTTATATTGCTTTTGTTACTGGATATAACCAAATCAAATAGAAACATTACTTATGATATGCATAAATTTGATGTTATGTACCTATAAATGCACCCCCCCATTTTTTCCAGTCAGCTGGACGAATATCAACATATTTGGATATCTAGCCTCTATTTTCCCAAACAACATCACAACATAACCCATATTCACAGTATCTTTGGTGGTACCAGTTTTTAAACCTATCTCATTTTATCACTTTTGATCTAGGATCCATGATTATTGACTATTATTTTCATTATAATATGTTATCTAAGGGATATTGGGGTGTCATCATTTATTGATCCCATATATAGTTGATGAATTTAAAATTTTCCACTGTATGGTCCATGAATAATGACAATAAACTATATGAACCATTTTTGGTAATGTCTATTTTAGTAAATATCCCTCAATTCATGTTAGGTTATGCCTTTCCCTTGCATGATAGAATACACCACATATATTTTTCTATGTTGGTAGAACAAAAATACCAAAAATTTGTAGTCTAAATAAAATGACTTTAAAATACTAATGGAAGAGACATCAAACTATTAGGGATTAAAACTTGAATATGGTATCTTGAGAAAAACTCAAGTATCCATTAATTAGGCATCACATATTCATGGTTTAGTAAATATTTATATTGAAATTTGAAAGAGGTGAAATTCTTATAGTGTCCACCATATGAACCAAGAAAAATTCTTGTTATGATCATTGGATCTGAAAATCCAGGAAAAACATAGAATTATTATTGATTAAGTTTATTTTAGCAAAATTTCATGTTCAGCGCATGATGACATAACTTTTAGGGTACCCAACCCCTTTATCAGACCCCTTATTATATAACCAACATCATTTCTCATGTGAATAAATCATCATAACCTTAAACGGATCTCAGTATCATATATGCATAAATCTAATGGACACATTAGTTTGACTATGAAAATTTTCCTCTCTAAAGACCTACAAATGTTACCCATTTTCGTATTGTCCACCAGAGGAATCTAATACCGTGTAGAGGGACATCCAACCTCCATATTCCATGAAAACATCATTGAATAACCCATCATCCCAATTTGATCAATGGACTCCATTGATGTACCGTTTCCATTTAATCATCCTTTGATCAAAATAATCAATAATATGATTTATATGACCTATAATCCACCTGTTCAAAGAGATTTAATATCGTTGATGTAATTTGCCTATGAACTGTACACATTCTTAGGTCATAGATATGATATGTCATTCATTATAATTTTAACATTCATAACATGATATAGGGCCAAAAATGAATTTTTTTCAAGTATAATGGTAGTAAACATTGTGAAAAATATCTATTGAGATGACCTATACTAACAATAAGCATTTTTCACCTCTTGAACCTGCACTCACATCAGGTTTAATCAACTATATATGGGTAAAATTTCTCAACATAATAGTTCAAATTACATGACCATAAACTATTAGTGAATTAGTAATAAGTATTTTCAAATAATCCTAAAAATAAAAAACCTAACAAAAATATAAGTTATTTCCCATTAGGCATCCCCCATATGATGCCTAAAATAACGATAGGGAAACAAACTAAAAAAGGTGTTCCCCTAAACAACCCAAATAGAAATCAGGTTAATGCTCTTAATTGTATTCTTAATTATTAATGATTCAATATATCTTGACTTATTAACATACAATAATTCAAATGTTCCCATCAAATAATGATTATATTGAGATGGAAATCAAAGTCACGATAAGAAGTTGCATGAAAAATTAGTTCTCATTCATTAACTAAAAATTTGGAAATATATATATAATGAAGTATCTCTATGTAATGATAAACATTCTATAAAATGGTTTAAATATAATTTATCATTTTATGGATAATTTTTGAGGTTCATATATATCATGTTGAAGATTGATTATCTTCATTGCTTCATCCTCTTAAGAAAGGTAAACATTCTTGTCAATGGAAACATCATACTCTATCCTTGAGCATGAGATTCTTCAAGTAAAAATTAGTTTTAAAATAGTTCCTCTTTTTTAGTCTCTAATTATTAATGAAGAAAAACCACATGTAGGGATTACATGTCAATCTAATGTTGATTTACTACCACAAAATTAGTAAAATGAGACACCACTTACTATATCACAGCCTCAAGATTAAAAAAATTCTCTCAAAATATTTCCTCCATGTGATGTTGGTGAGTCACTTTATCTTATTCTCATCATTGGGTGATTTCATTTATAGTGAAATGGACAGTGTGGTAATAAATTCTGGTATATCCTATTATCATGAATATGCTATGAACTCATTTATTTATCAGTTATGGTATTCCAATGGTGTCTCTAAGACCAACCTTCCACTATCTCACCAAATGAAATGATGATACTGAAATCAACTTCCTCCCCAAGATCTGATTTAGAGCCTATCACTAGAGAAAAAATATAATTTGGTATAATATCACATACTAAAGGTCTAGTTTCATTACGCTTGATGCATCTTGATCTCTAAAATTTAACGTCTTGATGAATTCTTATAATTGAGATGTTGTGGGATCCATTACATGATGTTGAATAATTTTTTAAGGTTAAGATGAAATTGAAAACCAATTTTTTTAATGGTGATTATAGGAGTGACTAATTGAAAATAGGAATACTCACACTCATCAATTGAAACATTAAATTCCTAAATAGTTGGTGAAATTGGAAGATCTCATAATGGTATTTCTTCCTCTATGCCCTATTTTTACAATCATTTTTATAGATAATAAAATTTCCTCCACAAATAATAGGATTATATCCACCATTAGAGGACTAAAACCAAAAGGCACTACAAATTCAGGTACATAAATCCAACAAACATCAAGCGAAATATAATAATTTCCACATAAATTCATGATTTTAAAAATTATATAATAAATTTAAAAAAAATGAATCTATAATCATTATGGGACATGATCCTTCTTGAAAATACACCTCAACTTCATCAAGAATAGTGATTAGATAATCAGTTGGGTCATCAGCTCCATTTAGTTGATCCACCAGCCCATAATGGGTAGGAATAATAGAAAATGAATTCATATAAGAGGTCAATACATCTCCCTCCATTGTTTCCTCTTTGGTCTTTATTAATTATGTAGACCCGTACCCCCTCTAAGAGTATTGAAACTGGATTAAATTGGGGGGTTCGACACTCTAACATTGAGTTTCCCTAAAGTATCAATCAATAATTTTGGATAATTTTGGGTGATGGTTATCAATGATAGGATTGAGATACAATATGATTTATTTTCCATAACCCATGATGAATCCTTCTCTAAAAGGGGTTTGACCAAGGTACACACATCTTTAGTTGTCCTTAACCTCCTTATAAATGATTCCACCCATACCAATGGTGTTTTAGGCTCTTATTTTTGAATAAAAAATTCTCTCATATACATATAATTCATACTACTCTCTGTAACAATTAATTTTTCCACAATAAAATGACCAGAATTATCTAAGAAACTATAGAAAAAGGGTAATACTCACCCATCACTATGAAGTTGACATATATCGTTAGATTTTTCACCTTCCTCCGATATTTGATTTCCTATTTTGATAATTCCATGATATAAATAGATAGTGGTGGTGGAGGTAGGAATTATTTTAAAATATTAGTCATCACCTAGAAAATATGTTCTATGATAGAAAGGGAACCATCATCCATGATTCTTTTAGTATAAATATCCACCCCAAGCATCGTTCTCCCTTAGCAACATTATGGTGAAGGATTTTATATTTTTTTGTGTCATCATCTTGTATGAGTTTGAAAAAAATAAGGTACACCCTAATAGTAAAAAACATATTTGAAATAGGATGATATTTTATCTCTTCCTTAGAATTAGTTGCCTCAACCCTCATGCTCAACATTTTGATAACTTGATATATAGAATAAACCCATCCCATTTTGGAGTGATTTGATTTTTCTATCTCTTCAAGATAAAATCCTACATCCTTTGTCTTATAATTTGCTGATGTATGGTTTCTCATGGTTATATGCATGATTCTAGGAATGTCATTTTCATCCATTTAGATTATCTCCAAATATTATTCTATATTACATCTATTCCTATAGGAATTTGAATGCATCCAAGAATCATGGAAATCTGTTGTGAAGGGAATGTCTAGATATAAAGATGTTACGCTAATTAAAAGGGCTATGTCTAAAACCATTTTTTTTTACATTACATAAGTATGGACATATTCTTCTATAAAAGATGTATTTTTTGTCTACCTTATGCCTTTAATTATGTCTCTAGCATAAATTAAACATCATCTTTTATCACCAATTAAGCTACCATCCCACCAAGATATAAATAGATCTATGTTTCTAAAAAGTTACATTTAAGTCCAATAAATGAATCTGATGGTAATAATATGACTGGAATACATCTCCCTCAGCAAAAATTAACATGATTTTAAAATGTATCATTTGGCGTCTCTCAGTATGTACACTTATGTGGGGAACATTGAATTTATTTTCAAAGAATCTAAACCATAAATTCAATCTTTAGGGAGAATTTATTTCATATAAAATCACCCAATATATCCTAGAATCCAAAATAACATATAAAATGGGTATTAAATTTTAATTTTCATCATGACAATTTATCATATTGTAAAATAACTACCTTTTGAGAACCTATAATGAAAAAAAGACAAGCTGGTCATTTCATGTCAACTTACTCTTCTCCCTTGAGTTATATAAGGTGCATAGATGAACTCCACTGATACTCTAAGTAAAAATTCTAGAACTATCCGCCATGAATCTATTTGAAATTTATGAATTCATCCTCACTCATATGTTTTCCTATATTCCCCTATAAATTAAAATTTCCCAACAAGTCTGCATGATAATTTTATTTTGAAAAGGTGGCCTAGATGATGATATAATTTCATAACCATTGCGACAAAAAAGATAATATGACTTGTAATGGACTGTTACACCACCAATAATAATATTTGTATTCTCAAAAAGTTCTGTGATTCATGAATATAGATTAGATAACCATCTAAAAAATATCTAAGAATCCCACAAAGCAGACTATGAAATCATCTTGATAAGGGACCTTCCATCCCCATCAATTATATTATAATTATTCTATGGTTTTTTGGTAAGCACCAATATCTCCATGTCACATATCATTCAAAAATACTATAGTCTTATTAAATAATGGATTCTTTTTTGTCCATATAATTAATTGGTATTCCCATTATTCAAAATGGATATGAACCCTAGGATGAAACTCTCTTACCTAGAGCTCAACTTCCACCATAATATTCACTTTAGTGACTAAAGGGGTTTGCTCAATGTCCCCCCACTCAGAAATTGGATGGAAAAATTTATCATATATATAACCAAATATTATGGCCCAATATATAAGACCCATGTATTAGAGGCTCATTCAAATATCTCTATAGGTTAAATGGAATGTGTTGGTGTTAAGACTTCATCTTCTCCTAAGGTCCGGGATGAGGCTGGTGTTAAGTATTTTGGGAATCTATGAAATCTGCATGGCCTTATAGATGTATTATATATTCACCTCAACGTTAAATTAATTGTAATTTTATTTTCCTTAGAAAGGCTACCCTCAATCCATTCCATAGAATCCTCCTATTAAGAAAATATTATTTTGTTTTCCAGTTAGAAAACTTGTTAGTTAAATAATTCTGGATGATATATTTCTATACATGATTCATGATTATAGGTTCACACATCTATTCTTCAAATTTAAGTAGATTTTACCCCGAAATTTTTTTCTACAAATTTTAATATTCTCTATGTTGCATCTAGGTAACACCCAAGATTCAGTTATAATTATTAATGTAACACCTGAAAATTTCATAAATTATCTTATTAAATTAACTCATTAGCTTATATTGTATGCAAAACCGACTTGGCTTGGGTTATATTCAATATTGAGTTTCTGCGAAATAACACATTAGTATTATTAATTATTTAAATGATATATTTATTTATCAATTAAATATTATAATATGAATTATAAAAAATTAAATATTATTTACAATGTTTTCAAATAAATAAAACATATTTATAATGAAATTTATATGTTTTGTAAAAATAGTTATATATTTATAAAAACTATTTTATAAAAGAACTAATTTTTATTTCCTTTTGTGAACAATAATAAAATTAATTTTGGACACTCGTAAAATTTTAATTTAGTAAAATATATTTCATTTTTGACTTTGGATAATCAAATTTAGCTTACATTTATTTTTTGGTATTTTTCTAAAAACATTCAATTTTTTTATGAATAGTTAAACATACTCCATAGTACATAAAAACAGACATTTTTAAATAATTTTTTTACATTAAGTTGATTTTAAAGTCACAATAGATAAATAATACATATATTATCCAAATTTGGTATACTATAATCATTTTTTAATATAATTAGATATAAAAATTCATTGTTCTTTTTTTAACATATTTTTTCCCACCTTCTAGGCACATTTACCCACATTCTAGGCATATTTTTGAATGAGCATAAAAATGTAATTTTGCTACTTTTGTGAATTGAATTTCAAAAATCTGAGATACATTTTTTTCATCATTATGTAAAATGATGTTCAATAGGATCAAAATAATTTTTCCTGAATAGTAACTTTTTAATTTTATTTACCACGGTTAAAATTAAATAAGAAAACTAAAGGTAAAAATATTATTATTATAATATAAAATTATCGTAAAACATGTCCTAATTTTATTGTATAAGTGTATTTCGACAAAAATAAACCTTAGGACGAAAAATGATCTTTTTTTTATCCACTTGGGTAAAATTAGGTCATTTATTAATTTTATATAAAGAAGAGATAAAAGTGTCGAATTCAAATTTTAATAACTAAAACCTTTTTAATATTGGGTTATATATTAGATATATTAGACTATAAATATTCATTAGAAATAAAAATAATATTTCCTACATAATGGTATTTAATTTATAATTTTAAGACATTAAATAATTGAATTTATTTACGACATAATGATGATGCAGTGATTACCTTATTAATGAAAGAGTAAAATAAATGATATTTTATATAATAAGATAAAAATAATTTGAATGTTTTGATTCCATAAATAAATTTTATGGATAAAATTGACATATTTGGTATGATTTTATTCCATTTTCTCCAAGGAATCAAGTTGTTATGACTTTAAAAAATCAATTACTAAATATTTCCAAAATTGACATAAATGAGTTTTTAAAACAAATAATATTTTATTAAATGATATAGAAATAATAAAAATATAAATATCATACAAATAACTTGGATAGTGATAAAATTTTCATTAATTATCCACTTTAGTTTCTCTTGGAATTTTATTGTAAAGATATTAACCATGAACAAGATGAAATTGTATGAGATATCTTATTTTAAGATTGGTTAAATCTAAAATATAAGGATAATGTATATGACTTAAACATTTCTTAAACCTATTGGTTGAGAGGATTTTTACTCATTATAATCATATCCAAGAGATAAATCAATTTTTATCTATTAATCGGAATATAATTTTATAATAAATTAATTTTTCATGTTCTTACTAAAGTGCCCCTCACATCTCTTATAAAAGGGAACCTCCCTTTCTCTTTAATACACACCTCCAAAGCCAATTGGCTCAGAAACTCCATGCCCAAAGCACCTCCAAACATCTGTAACTTCATATTAGAGGCAAAAAATTGGGCATAAATCTATTTTAAGGGGTCCTTTTATGCAAATCAAAAGGAGACACCTAAAGAAGAGGTAATTGTTTTATCTCTTCTTTCAAAGTTCATTTCTTCTTAAACTTCCTCATACTAAGTTTTTACCATAATAAAATAATAAGTCTAGGTTATAATATATTCTGAGATGTTTTTATGATTATGGGTCAATCATATTCCTATTTTTACCCATCCTATGAAATACAATGCCACCATGTATGCATACAAAAGGCTTACCGTCTCCACAATCTTGTGTAAATTTTTTTTCATGTACACTTTATTTCTATGGGTATAAAGACGAATATAATGGATCTAAATATTAAATATAAAATGATATTGTTTCTTTAAGTTTAATATTCTATCCAATTCCATTTCATTTAACCATTAATTAAATTATATCATCGTTCATGCATAGATACGACTTACCGCATCCATGACATGATGAGATTCAATAACACATTCACCATTCAATGATGATTATGAAAAAAATATTTTTTATAAGTATGTAATATATGGAAAAGTAATTCAACTAGAAATATATGTATTTATTTCCATATATCTCATTAACTTACTTCCATTCAATATGATATGAAAACGAAAATTGTGTTTATGCGTACGTACGACCCACCGTGTCCATAAATGGTGTATTCCATTTCATATATCTATCTATTATACATATTTACATTCTAGATATATATGATATATAAATATGGTTTTATATTATGGATTTAATTAATTCATTATATATGTTATACGATCAAGAATAACTAGTTAAATACATACGTTAAATAAATCTATTATTACCCAAAATGTTACTCTAACACGGAAATTATTATTAAAAGGGTAGTATAAAGTCATAAATTAATCGCATATGATATAATAAATATTATTATGATTCATATATAAGTTAATAAAATGTTTAAAAACATTATATAGCAGTTTTGGATACATACAAATAGTATCTGACCTAAAGTAAGGGTTAATATCACAATATCATTTTTATTTGAGCTTGTCGACATGTAAGTATATACGGTGACATCTTTATTATCCATGTCTGTGTTAGTAAAAATATTTTCATAAAATGTTTTATTATAATAATATGGATGGTTAAGTCATTTTTACACATGTTTTAATTTTTATAAAATATTTTTAAAGGAATATTTCAGTCGTTTTCCAAATGAGGTACTTTATGACCATTTTGATAAATTTTGGAAAGGTTGTTTTTTAACTTATACGGCATGAGAGACTATTTTCTGATGTTATGTCACCTTACCATTTTTAATCATCCCTTACCATATTACAAGGTTATTTTCAAAATAAATGTTTTTTTAAATTGAACTACTTTTAAATGTTTTAATATAAAAGGGATTTTTTTCCTCAAAGAGTTTTAATGAATATATTAAATTATTTTCATCTATGTAAACATTAATTGTTGGATTTTATGCTCATTTGAAGTTGATTTATTATGATAAAATCTTCAATACTGTATTGAAGGTTTTTTAATACATTTAACTGTGGATGTGCCTTTTTTATAGCATTCAAGGTTTACAGTGAAATTATTAACTTTTCATACGCTAGTATTAATACGAATTTTTATGTTATGTTTCAACCTTTTCTTATAAGGAATTAATTGGACTTAGTATGTGAAGATTTGGTCCCACTATATCCTGTTGATGCATCAGTAGGTCTCATCAAAAAAACTACTATCTTGGCACAAGGCCATGATAGAGTATTTTTTAATGGTCTTGGAAAAAGACCTTGACGTAATAGTTATTATGTCTGGCATTATGAATTCCATCGTAGTGAAATTAGTTATTACATGTGATTATTCGATTAGTTTAATATCTCTATGAATTTTTATTTGGTAATGTTTGATTTATTTTTTCAATATTATGTTTATGTTTATGTTTAAAAGACTACTATTTTTATTATAATTTACACCTTAAATGATTATAGATTATATTGAATCATTTACCCTTACTGAGCATCTAAGCTCACCCATTTTTATGTTTTATCTTCCTAGGATGCCAAGAAGTGCATTATGATTGATATGAAGAACTAAACTAGATAAATAATGGATTTCTCAAATGATTATCTATTCTGTATTTCATGTTATATATTGTAATGTGAATTTCATGTATGCAATCTATTTTCCAAGACTGATAAACTGATCGGTCCTTCAGGACATTATTTCTTATAATCATGTCAATGTATTGAACAAATGCACAAGCTCCGGGATTCTAGGGTCGGGATGTTATAGTTAGTATCAGAGGAAGTTTAGTAACAACCTTGGAAATAGATTTAGAAAACTGAGATTAGGGATTATAACCCTAAGATAGAAATTGTGGATAAGTATAGAAAAGAATCCTAGAATTTTAAAATGGATATTATATGGGTATTCATAGAAAATACATCCCTATATAGATACTACAAGTGAATACAGTTCTGGAATAGATGTACCAATTAGTGAAATCTCTAACAAGGTGTTCCGATCATGACTCTGGGTGACCTGGTACACGACAATAGGACATACTAAGCACCTGATTAGACACTCCTAGGGGATATGCTTAGAAAAATTAAAATTTTCATTATAGACCGTTATGAAGGATTTGTGATCAAATATGTCCCCAAAGGATACATATTTATGATTATGAGATTATATATTCATAAATTTTCAATTTATTGTAAGTATTTAATTAGTTTAGAATTATGAATTATAATTCAAGACCTAATAAAGTGTATGAAATTGTATAGAGATGGATCCTAATATAATGAATGAAAACCCAACTAATGTGAATGATCCAATGAGTAATAAGGATCTTGTATTTAATGGTCTTAAACTAGTATTTCAAAAGGAAATAATCTCTCATATATTCTCATCATATGAGGAAATTGTATAATGTTTTAATAAGATATGTAAATAATTATATGAGTCCTATGGCTTTGAATGGAATCTAGAGAATAATAGGATGTCAGAGAAAAACCTGGATAATGGGAAGAAAGAAAAGAATGATTTTACCACATGTGATAACTATGAAAAAAATCACCATGGGAGGCGCTTTAAAGGACTGGGTGTTTCTTATAAGTGTTGAGAAAATGGTCATCAGGAAAAATAATGCAATGTGAAGAAAGAAAAGACTAATATTTAGTGATTCAACTGTTGTGAAATGGGGCATTACGCAAATAAATTTCATAAGTGTCAAGGAAATATATCATAAAAAATTCAATGTGATACAGGTCCAAAATAAGTTGTCACTACATTAAATGTGGATTAATTAATGTATTTGTATTTCTATACTGAAGAATTATGTCATTTGAGTGTTGTATCAATTATGTACTGGTTGTATGAATTATGGAAATAAATAAGTAATGTACTCGAGTCCTATTTCATTGAGGATTTGATATTGTTTGGTACTATGAAAAGTGACTCAATAGTAAGTAAAACCTTTTGGAGAATACATGGTATATGGAAAGATAATCCTTAATATTCTCTTGATAATGAGGTACTAATTTTGGAATAAGAGAAGGTTTATTGGGATAAATTATATTTGATATTATTGAATACCCTGGAAATTATTAATGGTTTGTTTATTCCATTATTGTTGGAGTATACAAAAAATATATTTAAGGAGTATATCTATAATTCTACAAATAATTATGGAGAATGAATGTATTCAATAATGTTTTATAGTAATTTAGGGTGTCACCTTGATTTAATATAATATGTGATGATGGTATTCACATGTTATTATGTGGAAAAAATAGATATTCATTTTGTGACCTTCCTTATACATTTTGAGATTATGAGTTTGAACAAAAGTATTTTGGATAATCTTAAAAGTTGGAATGGATTAAGTTGGACATTACACACTATTTTTTAATGATAAAAAATTTCTTATGATTATTTTTAGAATGTTATAATTTTACGAAAAGGAAAATCGGCAGGTGGGGTGAAAACTAGTCGCATCCGTCAAGGCCGTGATACTTAAACACGCAATCGAAGGCTGATAAGGGTGCATCATCCACCACTGGCCTATATAACATCCTGGTTTGTCTAATGTAATTTTGGAATTTAAAATTATTACAGATGAAGTAATGTTTTTTGAAACCCTATATGATTAGGATAAATAGAATATTTTTTATTTTTATTATCTATTGAAGAGAAATATGATCTTTTGGTTTGAATAAGACAAGTAAGTATGATTAATTCTATACTTGTTTTACAAATTAAAATTAAATTTTCAACTATATGGTAAAAGATATTGAAACCAGAAATGATATCCTAGTTCTTTTTTTGATGAATCAAATGGTCTATTAGATCATCACAGCCTTCTAGCCTTGTTATTTCTTACATTCTCTAAATCATGTTCTCTATCAGAACATGATAGTAAGATTTTTCATCTATTTACATGTTTTCCTACATGAAACCCTTGTATGTGTTGTCTCTGGTATCTTTTTACTTCCATTTCTTTATTTTATAATATAAGCTTTATTATCTCTATTTTGATGTGGGTTTTCCACAATGTTTTTTTAGTATCAACATTTAATTTGAAAAATCTAATTTCAAATTGCGAGGAAGAAATTTATTAAAGGAGGTGAGATTGTAACACCTCAATATTACATAAATTATCTATTTAAATTAATGAAATGTCCTATATTTTACACAACACCGACATGGCTTGTGCTATATTCAATATTGAGTTTCTGTGAAACAATACATTAATATTATAATTATTTAAATGATATAATTATTTATCAATTAAATATTATAATATGAATAGTAAAAAATATTTAAATTTTATTTATAATTTTTTCGCATAAATAAAACATATTTATAATGAAATTCCTATGTGTTGTTAAAATATTTATATATTACGAAAAACTATTTTCGTAAAAGAACTACTTTTTTTAACCTTTTGCGAACAACAATAAAATTTATTTTAGACACACCATAAAATTGAATTTTTTCAAATATACTTCATCTTTGAATTTGGAATATCAAAATTAGCTTAGTTTGAATTTTTGGAATTTTTCTGAAAAAATTTAATTTCCGATGAATAGTAAACAATACTACATATTACTTTAAAATCGACTTTTTTAAATAATTATTTTACATTAAATTGATTTTAAAGTCATAATAGAAAAATAATACATATATTGTCCTAATATGGGGTATTGGAATCATTTTTATTATATAATTAGATATAAAAAATTCCTTGATCTTTTTTTAGCTTCTTTTTACGCACTATCTAGGCACATTTACCCACCTTCTAGGAACATTTTCAAATGAGCATAATTTTTTTTTACATCTTTAGTTAATTGAATTTATAAAATCTAATATACACGGTTGTCATTAGTAAGTAAAATGTTGTTCAGTAGGATCAAAATAATTTTTTGTGAATAATAATTTTTGAATTTTATTTACCATAGTTAAAAGTAAATAGGAAAATTAAATGTAAAAATACTATTATAATATTATACAATTACTGTAAAACATGTCCTAATTTTATTGGATAAGTATATTTAGAACAAAGTCAACATTAGGAAAAAAATACAATCATTTTTTCCGCTTGGGTTAGATTATGATAATTATTATATTTTATTTAAAGAAGAGTTAAAAGTATAAAATTCAAATTTTAATTACTTAACCATTTTAATATAGGTTTACACGTAAGATAAATTTGACTATAAATATTCGTTTGAAAGATAAAAATATTTCCAACATCCTGGTATTTTATATATAATTTTTTGACACTAAATAATAAAATTTATTTATTTAACAATGATGATACAGTAATTACCATATTAATGAAAGATTAAAATAAATTATATTCTAAATATTAAAATAAATATCATGTTTTAATTCCATACAAAAAATTTATGGATGAAATTGACATATGATTTATGTGTTATTTTCTTTGGTTCGAATGAATCATGTTATTATGACTTTAAAAAATTAAATTGCAAAATATTATCAAAATTGATATAAATGAGTTTTTAAAAAAAATACTCTTTTATTAAGTGATATAAAAATCCTAAAAATCTAAAGATCATCCAAATAAAATGGATAGTGTTAAATATTTCATAAATTATCCACTTTAGGTTCTCATGTCATTTTATTGTAAATATATTACCCATGTACAGGAGGACATATTAGGAGTTAACTAATTTTATAAAGGGTTTAATAAAATAGATAAGGATAATTTTATGACCTAAACATATCTAAAACATATTTTTAGAGATAAATTTTACCCAATATACATATTATCCTCTAAATAAATCAATTTAGATCTATTATAATCCAAAATTTTTTTTTTAATAAATTAATATTTCAAACGTTTCCTAAAGGGCCCCTCACCTCTCATATAAAAGGGAACCTCCCTTTCTCTTAAATTCACACCTCCAAACCCCTTTGTACTGGCCGAAACCTGACCAAATATCCTATCAACATCCCTAACTACATACTATAGGAAATAAAATTGTGATGACATCCATCTAATGGAGTCCTTTTGTGCAAATCAACAGGAGACACCCAAAGAAGAGGTAATTATTTTGTCCCTTCTTTCAAAGTTCATTTATTCTTCTCCTTCCTCTTACTAAGTTTTTAACATAATGAAATTAAAACTACATAATATAATATATTATGAAATGTTTTTAAGATTATGGGACAACTATATTCTTATTTTTACCCATCCTATTAAAAACAATACTACCTTGTGTGCGTGCGTACGGCTTATTGTCTCCACACTGTGGTGAAAATTGCTTTTCATGTACACATTATTTATATGGGTATAACAATAAATATAATGGATTTAAATAATAAAAATAACATTATATTTCTTTCTTTAAAATTTATATTCTATCCAATTTCATACCATTTAATAATTAAATAAATGATATAATCACTCGCACATACGTACAACTTCCCATCTCCACGACGCGATGAGATTCATTTCCACGTTCACCATTCCACAATGATTATAAAAATATATATTTTTAAAAACTATGTAATATATGACATAATAATTCTATTGTAAATATATTTATATATATATATATATTGTGTGTTTTTATTTACATATATCTCATTCACTTACTTCCTTTCAATACGATATCAAAATGGAAACAATGTTTATGCGTACGTACAACCTATCATCTCCATAGATGGTGTATTCCATTTCATATATATATTTTTATTATAAATATTTATATTTGAAATATATTATATATATAAATAATTTTTTATATTATATAAGTAATTGAATCATGATATAAGTGATATGATCAAGAATAACAAGTAAAACACGTATGATAAAGAAAGCGATTATTTCCCAAAACATAACTCTAACTTGGAAATTATTATTAAATGGGTACTATAAAGTCACAAATAAATCAAATATGATATCATAAATATTTTTATGATTATGGTGTAAGTTAATGATACGTTTAAAACATTATACAGGAGTTTCAGACATGTACAAAGAGTATTAGACCTTAGGTAAGGGTTAATCTCACAATCTCATTATTATTCGTGGTTCTTGATGTTTAAGTATCTACTGGGAAATATTTATCATCCATGTCCATGTTTCTATAACAATTTTCATAAATTTTTTTACTACAATACTTTGGATGTTTAATGTAATTTTTAACCTTGTTTGACTTTCTATGAAATGTTTTGAACAGAATATTTCGGTCATTTTCCAAACGAGGTACTGTATAAACTTTTCAACAAATTAAGGAAATAATGTTTTTTTAACTTATATGGCATGAGCGACTATTTTCTGATATTCTGTCATATTACCATTTTTAATATTCCATTATAATATAAAATATTTATTTTCAAAATAAATTTTTTATTTTAAAACTGTACATCTTTTTAATGTTTTATTGTAAAATGGATATTTTCCTCAAAGAGTTTTAATGAATTTATTAAATTATTTTTATTTATGTTGAAATCCTTTGTTGGATTTTATGCTTGATTGAAGTAGATTCATTATGATACAATCTTTCATATTGTATTGAAGGTTTTTTGATATTTTTAATTGTGGATGTTCCATTTTTATACCATTTATGGTGTGGGGTTAAAGTATTAACATTTCATATGCTGGATTTAATAAGAATGTTTATGTTAGGTTTCAACCATTTCATATAATAATGCATTGAACTTTTTATGTGATTATTGGGGCCTTCTATAGACTCTCAATTCATTGGTAGGTCTCATGAGAAAATATAGTGTCTTGGCACAAGGCCTTCACATAATATTTGTGAATGGACTTATCACAAGGCCTTAACATAGTAGTTAATATGTCTGGAATTATGCATTCACTCATTGTAAAATTAGTTATTACATGTGATTATTTGACTAATATAATATCCTAGTTCATTTTTATATGGTAATGATTGATTTATTTTTACCATATTATGTTCATGTTTATGTTTAAAAGGCTGTTGTTTTTATTATATATCATTCCTTAAATGTTTATAGCTTCCGCTGAATTATTTACCCTTACTCAGCAACTTAGCTCACCCCATTTTATATTTATTTTCCCAGGATTCTAATAAGTACATTATGATTGATATGAAGGATTAAAATGGGTATATAATGGGATTCTAAAATGATTACCTATGCTGTAATTTATTTTAGAAATTGTAATGTAAATTTTATATATGTAATCTATTTTCCAAGACTGATAAACTAATTGATCCTTCTTGACATGATTCGTTATAATAATTCCAATTTATTAAAATAATTCACTGGATTTGGGCTTCTATGGTTGGGACATTACCATTAATCGTTTATTTTTGAAAAATTATATAATTTTCATAACATTATTCAAGAATGTGATTAAAACCTAAATTAAAAAATTTCATAAATTTAATTTGATAAAATGGATATTATTTTTGAAATTACCATACCAAAATTATCTAAGTATTAACAGTTTGTAATTTTCTAAATTGATTAATTTTTCGGTGAGTAGAGAAAAATAAAGATTTTATAGAAAATTTTCTTTTCTATTCATGAATTTAAAAATATATATTTTTATTTAAAATTTATTTTAAAACATCAATAGTTATTTATGATTTAATATAATCCTATTAATTCCATTAAAATCAATATTATGATTATTTTTTTGAGTGAAAAAATTTTTATAATAAAAATACATTTATTATGAAAATTGCTTGTCATTGTATTTTATGAAATTATTTTGATAAATAATTTATACCAATTATAGGAGTTGAATAATATAAATTTTATTCCATATTTTTAATGACCATAATTAATATGATTAATAAGGTCAACATAATTTTTTCTCATAATGAAAAGTAACTATGGTAAATATGTATCACCTCGGTTATGGGTAAAATGGGTTTAAATAGTTAGAAATAATGATATTAGGCCTCAAAATAACTGAAAAACATTCTTGAAACTAATTTTATTATTATATTTCATCCATGAAATTATTATCATAAAAACTATGTAATTTGTATTCAATTTCTATTGAGTAAGTCATTAATATATTTCAATATTTGGGAAAATTCTATGTCTGTCCTCTACCTCACTTATAAAAGGTCACCACCAATACTTTATTTATCAAACATAAAAATACTCATATATTGTTTAATTACTGATGAAATAATTTCCTAAAAAACCTCTCTAAATAATAAATTCCTTGGTTTGATCATAATAAAATCCCAAAAAGAATTTAGGTATATTCATAAGGAGGCTAACTAAAGAAGAAGTATAGTTCTTAACCGAGTGTTTTCATTTTTTTCAACTTATACCACTTTAAAGTCTTATATAACCATTCACGTATAATATTAATAGTATCATCCATACACTATATTTTTTTTATTATTATGTTACAATCTAAAATCATGTCCATTCCATCTTAGATAAAATGAAAAAATCACTCATATGTGCCTATAATATATTGTCTCTGTGTAGGAGTGTAATTCATTTTTCATAACAACTTTAGTTAGATGGTTTAAAATATGTAACTAGTTAATATATATAATATTAATAAAATATTTATTATTATTGAAATATAACCTATAATTTATCTTCTTAACCTTCCACCCATTAAAAAATGATAATGTTGCTTGTGCATACGTGTGGATTATCATCTCCATAAGGTGATGTAATTAATTTTTCATGTATTATTTTAAATAATGATTATAGATATGTATATAATTATTATATATAATATTTATACCAATATTAACAATATTTATATGATCAATCCATGATAACTTTTTTGGAATGAAACTAACGAACTGAATCATTCATGAAAAAAAAACAGTCTACACTAAAAAAAGTATCATTTTAATGAGGAATAATTAATAAAAAAATTGAAAACAAATTACAATTGGATCATATATGATATAATAATTATGTTTAAAAATCTGTTACATATGTATAATTAATTTAAAATTTTTATACATGAGGTTAAAATCACATACAAAACATGTTAGACTAGGGGTAAGGGGTTTCATTACTCAATTACTTTCATTGAGTTATTTTGATTCCTAATTGTCTATATTATTCCAATATTATATATATACTTAGTTATTTTTGTTTTATATTTAATTTCGATATGTTTTTTTTTGGATTTAAAATATTTAAAAATTATCACTTCATTAATTACTTCTCTCATCAATATTATGATATTCGTAAGGGTTTCAATTCTGTCTTTTATTTCTGTGACACATGTGTTCTATTACATACTATTTTATTTTTATGTGTGTATATAATACCCATATGATATGTAATATCATGAATATATTTACGTTCATGGTATTTAAATTTTCATTTTATTTTATTTCTTTCTTGGGGACTATGATTCAAAAGTTACCATAAAGGTAACTGTTTTATTTTAGAATCACTTATTTTATTGGTATCATTTATGTTTACATTTATGATGGAAACATTATCTAATATATATCTAATAAATTTTATATATTTACTTCTCATATGGTTATTTATATATATTAAATGTTTTCAATTAATTTTCCTTAATATAAGTTATTATTATACTAAAGGAATTATCTTTAAAGAAACCTAAATTTATTAGTCTCTTTAGATGAGAATCATTTTCTTCAATATCCATATTTTATTTAAAAAAAATTCAATATCTTTATTAATATTAAATAATTAATGATTAATGTAATTGTTACTCATATATTTTATTCTATATAATGTTTTAAAAATATTTTCCCTTTCATTTTCCCGAGGAAGATTTCACCAAAGGTGAGAACATAATATTTTATATGATGTATATTTCATGGATGAAATTTCTACCAACATAACTATTATTTTATTTGAAAATTAATTTAAATTTTTTCATGGTTATTTTTAATGTAAATTTTTTCCTAAATATTATGAAATATTTGAAATTTTAAATGATTGATTTCAGAATGAAAAAGTTGTTTTCTTCAAGAAATGTTCCAGTTATCATTTAAAAGTATTTTCATATTTATCAATAACCTTTGATGAATATTATTTTGTACTCGTGATAAAATATAACATTACAATCCACATTATTTCTCTAAATAGATTATAATCATGATCTTACATTTATATATTGGGGAAAATATTAACATTAAAAGTGCTAGTTTCTCAATATGAATGTCTATATTGATTATGAATTAAACTATTATTAACCCTTTCATATGATGAATTAATTGGATATTGTATATAATAGATAAGGATATTTAATACCCTCTATGCATCATTAGGTATCATAAAAAATCTATTTTGCGTATTTGTTCTATGTATTACCTATTTACTTATCATTTTATGAAAAAAGGACTTGATGACAAGATTATAGTATCCACTATTAAGGATTCTATCATTATAAAACTAGATATTTTTATCGATGTGATTATTTATATTTTTTCATCTGTGGATTTACACCCCTTTTATGTTATTAGTTATATTTAATATTTTATTATATCCTTACCTTATTATTAATTCCCTATTTTTTTCTCTAATAGATTGTGTGGTAATATTTTCTTTATGGATAATTTTCACCCAACCTTTATTATTCCTTCCTTTCCCTTGGATACCAAGAATGGATCTATAAAAAATGATGGATTTTATAGGATAAATTATATTGTTCTTAAAATAATTTTATTGTTATATTTTATGTTTTCATATGTAATTTGAAAATAATATTTGTATCTAGTCTCCTAGGACTATTAAACTATTTGATCCATCTTAATATGATCCCTTGTATTTTTTGCCAATTATGTAAAATAACAACTGACTCTAGGTTACAGGATTAAGGATATAAAAGTTAGTATCAAACAAATATTATTATAAATTGTGCAAAAATGATCTATGGACATATAACTTTCATAACATTACCCTATGACATACTCTGTGGTTAAGTATCAATATTGAATAACATCATAATGTTTTAGTAAATTTTTTATTCTGTGATTTTCCTAGAAAATGCATCCATATCCAGATAATAGAATGTGGATGTGGCCATTGAATAGATGAACCTATAGATAAAAACTCTTAAAGGGGTAGATTTGAAAGTAACTTTATCATCCATGGTGTAAGATGAGTGGGCCTATGTATTCTCACCTAGCTAGACACTCCTATGGGGTATACCTTTGTAGACTAGCACTCTCTATATAAACAATTATGAATGATTTAAATTTTCTTTGACTCAATGATATTTCAAAATATATTAATCTTATGATTATGATATTATCTATGAATAAGTTTTTAATACATCTTTTTTGTTAGACTATATTTATAGTCATATACTCTGATTTATAATTTTTAATGTTATAGTATAATTCAACATATTACGTTGATTAGAAATGACACATAGTGTAATTAATGGAAACTATTTCAATTCAACTCATATATGTTAGCCACTTCCCTCCTAGGAAAAACAACAAAGCTAGTGATTGACATATATTTGAATAAATTATAACTATATTGGTGAATTTATTTCAAGTTATGAAGAATAACCCTTCCTGTATGAGGCATATTACTGAACTCCCACATGGTATTATAATTTTGGACCACATTATGAATTATCAACCATAATAAGAAAATGGGACAAGTAGTCACTTAGTATCTAATAAATGGAAAATGTCCCTATAAATGAAATTTCTGTCTTTGGGAAGAGTCAAATGAGATAAAGATGGCATTTATGATTTTCATATTAAATTTGAAACCAATCAATGTTGTTTAATAAACCATAGCACAAAGGCATGAAGAGTAATAAATAGAATGTTGTTGGAGAATTTTCTTTAAAAGATGACTTGAATCAAAAAGTTTGGTCTTAGATGCCACGAGACATCATGTGAACCTACCTATACAATAGTGGTTTCCAACTAGTGTTGAGGGTTGGGAGGGACCTTAGGGGGAGACTATTCCATTGGTATCATGTAATTATCAGATTATATAAAAGAACAAATAATAAATGAAATTAATACATAATGAATAGATGAATCATCAGTGTAGTATCACACACATAAAGTGAGAATCTGTGAAATAATAGTACATAATGTAAGTAATAAATCCCTGGAAGAAAAAAGATTAGTATCCCCACTTGTATTGGATCTATATATGTGATGAATGTAACAATTAAAACACAAAAATATTCATCCAAGGCTATAATAAATCTTGTAAATCCATTCACCCCTATTAATCTGACTAAACTTCAAATCACATGGCCCTTTCCTTTTACTGGATACATGGGAAGAAAATATTTGCCTCCCTGGAGATTAATATATAATGTGTGAGTATGAAACCCATTAGGGTATCACCAATGGGTCTTTAATATAAGTAAATAATATATAATGGTGAATTCCATGAAAATAAATGATTATACATAAGAAAAATGTATATAACACACATATAAAATGTAATTCATGTTCTTAAAGACTATATATTACTACTAGGGATCCATATTTGAAGTAATTTGAACCAGATACCTAGAACATACCACTTTATGGGATATTCTAAAAACATGACTGACACATCCCCATTTATTGGATAACTCATATAAATTTCAACCATTCTTTAGAAAAATTCCACATAGAGGATACATTATCTACAAAAACTACATACTCAATTATATAAGATAGATGACAACACATACAATAAAATGATACCAAAAGAAATATCCATGTCAACTCATGCTAGGAAAGATTCATAACTATCAAAAATCCATAAGTGAGAAAACATCAATAATTGGTCTCTAGATCTATAAAAATTGATCTCATGTGATAAAAAATTAAATATAGGTATCATGTGGATTCCTAAACATGCCAATAATCATGATAAGAATCTATATAAACATGAACTAATGATAAAGAGATCACACATTTGGTGAAATTATTTTTTCTTGATATGTTTATTTTCTATGTCAAATTTTACCATTTTAAATCCCAGATCCATCCATGTTAGACCAAAATATAAAAATATATGAGCATGGATGAAGAGAAACCCCACCGAAACGGTAGGATAAGATCAAACAGACCATAAAAGACCTGATACCGATAATAGTCTTAGTCTAGATATTTTGGAGATTAAAAATCTATCAATCTGGTGCTGATTCTCTATCCTCATTTTATTTATTTAGATGAAATAAGGAAAAATAACTAAGGAAAGAAGAATCGGTTCACCTATTACATAAGTTGAAATTACCCAGTATCATCCAAATTATCTCTTCTAGAAATGATATAAAGATATCCCATGAAAATAACGGAAATTAAGGTCTTAATATTTGATTAAAATGTGTCAAAATTCATTAAATAGCCCCTAATAAATATATTATCAGAAATTATAAACAATTATAATGGTTTCCTAAAAAATTGGATCCCAAATCTTATGATTTAATAGTCCAAAATATAAGAAACCATAGTGTGGGTGAGGTTCAAGAGGCTTGTGGTGTCCTCAGTTTCACCTCACCATAAAGCCCAATATAGAAAGATGAAATACCATAATCTGGATTCCATGGCCATTTTATCCAATCCATGGAATCCACCATGGCCTCAGGGAGGACTCGGTGAGGCCTCAATGGCTGTATTGGATAGGGAACTCATCATCTTTCCCTACATGGGACTATGTCTTGAACTAGGGAGTGCTGGATCAAAATGTGGTTCCCAAGTTCTACCCAGGTCTTAATTGTATCGGTAAAAATCATGGTCTCACTGATTTATCCCTTGTAAAATCCAAACAACACTTTTCAAGTTCCTATCATATACCATTCTAATTTTAACCTATAAGACACCTCTAAGCCATCTCAAAAAACATTAAAACATATTCAATAATGATATTTAAAAGATGAAATGAGACATTACATAAAACTATACAGTCACAATTCACCTCCTCTAATGACTTCTCATCCTCAAAGAGTGTCTTTGGAGGTCTAATAAAAAAACATGGGCCATTACAATCAAATTTCTATCTCCCTCCTCAATGTATCTTTATGATAATTCATGTTCATACATTAAACACAAACATGAGGAAGATTCGTACTTCATAGTTCTATTTCAGTTTAGTTAACAATAAAAATGATTCATGCCATAAAATATACATTCAGTAACATCTCGGTATCCTCATAGTCAATTAATTGTGTGGTCACAATCTAGACAAGGTACTCTAGTATCCTGATAACTGATACAGCCCTGACATGCCCCAAAGGGTGCCCAATACCCGTGGGTTGGTGAGTAGCACCTAGAAACACACAATAAGAATGTTTGAATGGATTTTTCACAAAATTTATTGAAGAAAGATAAACAAATATGTATGAATAAATGAAAAAATACAAAGAGATAAATGTGCCATAAGTAAAATAGGTACAAAAAACCCAAATTACTATACAAATATTCTAGAAAACTGAATGAATAACCTAAGTCCTACTGGAATCAACTCTCTAAGCCCAAATAACAATAGGTAGAATAGTCTCAAAGATGTCTTTTCCCCTACTCAAACATGGAAGGAGATAATCTAAAAACACATAATGGAACTTTTAGGGCATGAGATAAAATCTTTGAAGGGTCTCAATAAGAATAATATAATATGATGAAACTTTTAATTAACAAAAAGAATCTTTTATATTTAAATAAGTAGATTAGGAATTTCAAAAAAATATTTAACAAATCATGAATTACATTTAAAATTACGGAAATACATTAAAAAATTTATTAATAATGTTTTTTATAAAAATTATTTTATAAATTAGAAGGCATGTAAAATAGTTTACAATAAGAAATGTTATATATTTCAAACATAAAAAATCATGAAATATGGTCATGTCCAAAAAGGTTTGATATTTCCAAGCTACGGGATCCCCACACACTCGAATGTGAATCATGGAAATATGTGTATACACAAATCCCTTTTACTCCAATCAAGATCATTTCATCCACATCTCATTTGGATGAGATGTGATGCACTATGTTTTTGTTATAATGTTTTAAAATAATTTTATCCCAATAACTCAATAACTACCTAGGCTTCCATGTGATCTAATTCAAATAAATGAAAAAAATATTATTTTAATACTATTTAAAATTCAGTACATTCTATACTCCCTTTCAAATATGCCAATTTCCATTTAAAAACCAACACATATGTTTTTAATCTAAAACATTCCTTTTTTTAACATAAAACTAATGTGTTTATATCAGAAAAAATTAATCCATTTTCTAAAATAAAATTCAAAATCAATTTCATCAAATCAACTTCAAAATTTAAATTCCAAAATTTATTTCTACAATTTATTTTCCACAATTTTTTATCAATTCCTCAAACAAACTCGAATTTATAAGAATTGGGGGTGTTTTGAATTTTCTCAATTTCTTCCCAAATCAAGTCAAAATCTGCCAATTCAATGGAATTGGGTTTTAATCAAAATAACTAAATGAAATTTCAATCAATTCAATCTAAATAAAATAATTGAAATTAAATCAAGAAATATAGGGTTAATCAAATTGGTCAATCAAAATTGATCCTCCCACCTCAAAATAACTAGATCTCGAATCACAGGGCCCTAATCAGGAAGATTAGATTAAGAACATTGATAATGATATGAGAGTCAAACCTAGATAAAATATCTATAATAGTGGGTATTGGGTCCTCAAAAAACACATTTATATCTATAAAACTATTTGAATAATGTAATAGATATTGGGAGAAAGATAATATGAAGAATGAACATGTTTAGAGAAGATTAAACGCCATTATCCAAGAAATAATTCAAATCAAGAGGGGTGTAGTGGGGGATAAAACATCTCTTTGGAGCCTCTAAGCAATAATAAACTTAATGGGATTTTATAGGCCTCCTGGGAACCTAAAATGGAGGATGTGGGATCTTCAAACGTGATTTTATATTAAAACATTCCATATGAATGGTTTCCTGGGCAGAGTTGCACAATTTAGAAAAACTATGCACCCTAGTCATCCACCCTTTAATTTCAATTTCATGGTCACTACTACGTGGGTGCATAGTTTTTCAAGCTAGGTACTAGCTTTGGAAAATCCCACTATCTGGGTTGGAACTATTTCCAATGAGAGGATGCATGATATGGGATAATCGTGCGCCAACCATGTACAAACCCAAAAACTGAAAAAATTTCTAAAATAATGCAGAAATATCCCCAAACAAAATGAATCCAAATAAAAAAAATAAGGGTTTATAAATACCCAATAATGGTAACATGATTTTACAACCTCCCCACCATAAGAATTTTCTATCCCCAGAAAAGCTTCATAGAATATTCCATGAAAAAAAGATGAAGCCACTACTCAAAAATGAGTGCCTCCCTCTCTCATGTATCAGTATTATCATAACCATAATTCCATATAAATCAAACTAATGGTATCATCCTCCGATGAAGTACCTTGGTTTTAGAATAAACTATCATGACTGGTTCTTAGTCATGGACAAATCATGATCAACCTCATGATCAACCCATCTCAAAACATGAGATGGATTAGAAAGACACATTTGTATCTGAGATTAATGGAACATGTTATGTATCGATGTTTTCTATGGTTGGAGTGATAAATAGTTAGCCACTTTCTCCACCATATAAAAAACTAAAAATTTACCAAAAATTGAGGATCACTCAACCCTATCCTTCCAAGACATCGATAACCCAACTGAGGTAAAACTTTCAAGAACAACAGGTCACCAACTAATAACTCCAATGTTCTATAATGATAATCAGTATATGTGGTATAACATATTTGTTTCATCAACATTATCTTATAGATCAACTAAATATTTTCTATCTTCTCTTGAACCAAAGTTAGTCCAACCAAGGATCTTTAACAAATCTATGACCAAAACAACATAGATATAGAATTTCAGCCATACAAGTCCTCAAAAGGATCCATTCTAAATGTAGATCAGTAAATATTTTATAAGAAAACTCAACCTTCACTAGATTGTCATCCCAAAGCTCACCAAAGTCGAGTAAAAAATCATGATTCATAACCTCAGGAATATATAAAAAATTTCTATATGGACATCCATTTGTAATTGGTATGGCTTACTCAAACAAACATGATAGCCCATTGCCTCTTGGAGGCATCTCTAAAAGGGATACATGAACCAATGATCTATGCTAGAAACAATAGCAAATGGAACACCATGTAAATGAATAATCTCTTTTACATAGTGATTTCCCAACTCCTAAAATTTGGATGAATCTCATATGGGTATAAAGTGTACTGATTTAGTTAGTTGATCGATCCCAACCAATATCACATTTTTCTATCTCTAGGTATATAGAGACCAAATCATAATGTCTACAGAGATCTAATCCCACTTCCAATTCAGGTCTATATATGGCTTAAGAAAACCTGAAGGCTTCTGGTGCATGGCCTTGACCAGTGAGCACATATAATAATGAGAGAAAAACTCATCAATTCATCATCTCATACCTAGCCACCAGTATTTCCACTGCATATTATAGAACATCTGTGTGGTTCTTAGGTTCATTGGCCTTTGGGAATTATGGAAATCCCCCATCATATATTTTCTTATCAATAATGGTACCATAACTAAATATAATAGAATAGAATACCCTTTTGTATAATTACCACTTAACAATAGTGTCCCCACCATATTGATATTCTCTAATAATACCAAACTCATCATCAAGCTCTTTTTGCAGAAAAATCATCTCCATAAGAGAGTATTTAAACAGAAAACTAGAAAATGAAATCATAGACCCTAATTATCAGACTCTATTATGAAACTGTGTAAATAGATCCATCAAGTTACACTCCTATGAATATTCTTTCATGTCCAAGATCAGATGTTTCCTTCTCAAAGAATCTTTTGTGAAATTTACATTCCCCTGTGTATACAGATAGCAATGTTGAAATATTTCAATTATTCCATCCAACTCCTCTGGAGGAGATTCAAATATTTTTTCAAGAAGATATAACTCAATGTATTTTGGTCTAAAACATGGTAAACTATTCTTTTATTCGGGAATGTCATAAAATCTTAAGCACATACATCACAACTAAAATTTTCAGGTCATGGTTTGGGTAATTATTCTCATGTGGCCTAAGATAATAAGATCCCTAGGAAAAAAATGATCGCATTTCTTATGAACACAAACCAAACCTAAACATGATACATCCTAGAATACCACATAGCTCTACATGTACTCTAGAAGATTTAACACTAACACAATATTCCAAAATCATTTCAGCTCAAAAAATCAATTCTAACCATTTTATCCCAAACAAAATTTACCCCCTTATGAGTATATGCATTCATCAAAGAATAAAAATTTGAGAATTCCATTACTAACTTTAAATAATACCCATCGAAAAAAAATAATCATTGAATATCAAAGACATCTCACTGTTTCTCTCATTTCATAATAGCCTTCACCATTTCAGTATCAACTGAAATACCATGTTTCGACACCATCTGTCCCAAGAGATTTTTTTACTGGATCCATAAATAACATCTCGATAGCATGGAATCAAGTCGGTGATTTCTCAAAAAAAAAATTTGAACTACTTTCAGATAATGTACATGATCCTCCTTAGACATAGAGTAAACAAGGATGTCATCCACAAAGACTACAAAAATGTTTTAAAGATACACATGGAAAAGAGGGTTCATAAAATCCATAAATAAGGTAGAATAATTGGTTAGCCCAAAAGGAAGGTTAAAGTACCAAAATGGACATACCTACTCTAAAAGGAAGTTTTTTGAATATCATATTATTTTACCCACAACTAATGGTAATGAGATTGAAGGTCAACATTTGAGAACCAAATACCCCCCATAAAATAGTCATGTCGATCATCATTTCATGGTAATAGATACTTTATATTTACCATAACTTCATTGATATTTTGGTAATAAAGAAAAAGTATAAGTGAACCATCAACTTTATTTGAAAAGAGAACTAGTTCCACCCATGGTAAAACACCCAAGATAATAAAACATTTTTCTATAATATACTCCAATTGAGAGGTAACTATTTCATTTTAGTGACCACCATGTGGTATGAATAAATTTATATTGGTTGATTATGTGACACTAAAATTCTAGATACCTATATATCCCTTACTGTTATAAAACTAGATAAGTCCGAAAAAAACATATCAGGAAACTCAATCCAAACTAAAGGGAGATCAATACTAAAAGATTCTATCTCTATGTCAAAATCAAATGCAGATATTAATTGTCCCATTTCTGGAGAAGAATGTATGACTATAATGGACCTCAGGTCCCATTCTCCTTGAATGATATGTCACACCCCATCGAGTGTAGTAAAGTAGATCCATTATAGAAAACAATCAATTTTGGATTTATTGGTTGTGATCCAATCCATCATTAATATGAACTAAAGAAGATTCATATCAAGAACTATAAAAATACATTAAATCTCAATATCCAATAGATATAAAACACAAGTGGGACTATAGAGAACCTTCTCTTTCTTTATTCCAAGGGGTGTAGTAATATACAACACAAATGAAGATCAATAGAAAGATTTATTAGATAAAAAATACGGTTTGAAATAAATAAATTAGATTCAATAATATCAAATAGAGGAGTTTATAATGATGAAGCTATAGTAATGGTACCTCTCATAGTCACTAGATCTGTATCTGCCTCCTCTAGAGACACTTCCACTGCATGATGTAGCTTTGTTCTAGATGCTTGTGGTGGGAAAACATTTGTTCAAGAAACATATGATTCCACCAAAGTACCATTTGGGGTTTTATATCCTATTCCACTATGGGTAGTATAAAATACATGGCATGATGTTTTTACCTGACCTATGCATCCATAATAACCACAATTATTGGGTTCCTAAGTGTTACCCGAATATGAATGCCCTGATATTCTATATTGGTAACAAATAAAAGGGCCTATTATAGGAACCTTAGTAGGTCTGGAGTGACCCTAATATCGATAACATAAATAATAGTAATCATGCTTTCACTTCACCAAGTAGGAATGCACACTATCACTGTGAGAAAGAGGAACACACATCGACTCTAACTTGCAATCTGGGTCTATTTTTTACATCAAAGCTCTATCCAAAACGTCAGAATAAGAGTGATGATACAATAAGAAAACATTAGAATGAATATAATATCATATTCCAAAATAGAACCATCAATCTTTAATCTACTCATTTGATATAATCGCAGGTTCAAACTACACAAGCTTAGCAGAACATTTTTTGTATCCTGTTACGGTCTTGTCAGCCTACTGAAGTTTGAAAACCTCACTATCCTTCGACAGGAACATAAACTATAGATATAATGAGTGAGTGAAAATAACTTTGATGTATTTACACTCTAAACCTATGTACTTATTTGATGTCACCATTGCGTCCCACTATCTCTTAGTTTTTCATTCCTGTAAGAAGGTGGCACACTACACATTGATTTCATCATGTGTCTCCAAAAAATCAAACAAATGTTTGATCCTTCTCAACCATTACTCAACCTATTTTGGATCATTTGGTCCTTTTAACACTGGTTTAATCTTGAAAAGGAACTACATATAATTATTCTAGATAACAACCCTTTGAGGATCCATAGTTGGAGCCTAAATGGGAACTAGTTGTTGTGCCTATCCCAAAGCATGGACAACAGACACAATCACCTCTACTAGATTGGGGTCCACAATAGGATTTTATCATTATGGTTCATCATAAGCTTACTCCTAGATACAATCATCCCACATTATAAAAAGAATGATTCTACAAAACATCATCATACAACATTGAATAAAATACATAACCACTCAAATAGAGAAACACGGGAAATTAATCCTAACAGATAGACGAAAAAAGATTAGGATTTCAACCTATAAAAATAAAAAGTAGTGAGAAAAATAGAAACAATTCACAAGAAATGTTAACCAAAAAACCCTAGTGACTTAAGGTTCATTGTGGTGAGAGATGTCTGGGAACTCACTCGTAACTACTTCTTATTCCATGAAAAGATTACCCAACTTCATACTGACTTCAAGTCCAGAAGCTCAACATAGTTCTCTTATACGACTTTTTCATGAACCAGCCTATGTACGATGGTAACACAATAACTGAGAAAACTATTAAATTGGGTGAATGGTGTTCCTAATCACTATGGGGTGGAAACGTGAACCTGGAATCAAACAAAATGAATGTGTGAACAAATTTTCCACAAACATTGCTAAACAATGATAAATAAATTAGTATGCATATAAGAGAAACTCCATAGAGATAATTGTAAAAAAATTTAAACATGTATAAAAACCCAATATACTATATAAAAGTTCTATAAAACTAAATTAACAACACAATTCCTTGAGGACCCAACTCTCCAAGACCAAGGATCAGTACCTAGAACTACCTTCAAGTAGTAGTTTTCCCCATCTCAAACATGGATGAATTTAATATTCAAACACCTGAAGACACATGTAGGGTGTGAGATAAAAAACTAGTATAATCTCACCAAGAAATATATAATTAAATTACACATTTAGATAAAAAATTAATGATTAAAATTTTAAATAAACATATTTTGAATTTCCAATGAATATTTTAGAAAATCATATTTCACATTTCAAATTTTGGAAATACATTAAAAAAATTGATTAATAAATATTTTATATAAAATGTTTATATAAATGAGAAGGCATGTAAAATAGAATACAATAACTAATGTATTATATATAAATAAATAAGAAAGAAACATGGTCTGGTTCAAAATTTTATGATGTTTCAAGGATTTGGGATCCCTACACACTAGAATGTGAATCAGGGAAATATATGTATATACATGTCCCATGGAAAAATTTCAAGAGGCCTTCATCTCTATCCCATCAAAGATATGATGTGATGAACTATGTTTTTGTTGTAAAGCATAAAAAGAATGATATCTTAATAACTCACTCACTGCCTAGGCTTTCATGTGCTCTCATGAAAATCAATGATGCATAATTTATTTTAAAACTGATTAAAAAATAATTCATCCAATTATCCAATTCAAATATGCCAATTTCCATTTAAAAAACAACACACTGGTTCTTATTCCAAAACATGCCTTTTTCCAAGATAAAAACAACATATTTATTTTAAAACCATTTCAATCCATTTTCTCAAATAAAATATGAAATCAATTGCATCAAATAAATTCCACATATGAAATTCCATAATTAAATTTTCACAATTATTTATCAATTCCACAAGCACACTCTAATTCAATGAAATTGGGGTTTTTCCAAAAATTTTCCAATGTCTTTCTAAATCAAATCAAAATCCACAAATTCAATGGAATTGTGTTTTAATCAAAAAACATGAATGAAAATTAAAGAAATTGTATTTAAATAAAAAAATAGAAATTAAATCAATCAATTTATGGTAAATCATGTGTGTCAAAAAAACCACCTACCTCAAAATCAGTATATCTTGAATTATAAATCCTTAATCGGGAGACTCTGATGAAGGAATCAGCAATGGAGATCCAGGAATCAAACATAGATCAAAAATCTAAAACATCAGGTATTAGATCCTCCAACACCACACATATATCTATAAAAGAATATGAATAAAATCATAGATAGATGGGAAAAGGGAATGGGTAGAGGGGACCAACTAGGGGATGTTTGAAAATCAATCACCTAGCATCGAAATTCTTTTGGAGGGGTGTAGAGGGTCCCAAGACTACTATTGGGAGCCTCCAAGGAAGAAGAAACCAAATCAGGGTCATAAAGGCCTTTTGGGAACCTAAAAGAGGTGTTTTGTGATTTTAAAACATAACTTTGGATTAAAAAACCAATACACATGGTTTTCTTGGAAGATTCAAATTATTTTTTAAAAACCACACACTATATCCTTGCGCCCTTTATTTCTTAGTGCATTGTTTCTACTAAGTGGGAGAACGGTTTGTCAAACCATATGTTGTACATCAAAAACCCCACTACTTGAGTTTGAACAGTTTCTACTAAGAGGGTGAAAAATTTGGGAAAACCATGTGCCAACCATGTAATATCCCAGATACATTCAAAATTTTAAATATTTCTCCTGAAACATCCCCAAATGAACCCCAACCAATGAATTAACAAATGTGGGGTTTAATAATACCTGAAAATAGTAATAGGATTTTACATGTACAGGATCAGGCTCATCCCTCAATATTCAATGAACGTGGAACAAATTATATATACCTTCATATCATAGAAGATGATTCAACTAGTAGGAAATTATATCAATCCATTATAAAATATAAAATAGCACAATTTACCATAGTGTCACTTTCCCATTATTCCTCAAATTGTTATGTCGAATCCTATGGGACACAAGCAAGAAAACACTTCCACCTACAATGAACACCAATGTCCATCTCCACTGGTCCTCATATATTAGTATCATAATCTGAGTTATAACTAGTCACTTCTAAATGAACTACACAAACTCTGAGATTTATAATACTATACTAGGCCCAACAATAGAAGATTCACCCTCTACATTCAATCATAATGGGGAACAACAATTCCATCCATAGAGAGCCCCAAACAAAGCAATCCAATTATAATAATAGGAATTGTTGTTGTAAGAAAACACTATCAAATCAAAGTGGTCATCACAAGACAATTCATAATCCAAAAAAATCATGAATCAAATCGATTATGTTAAGAATAATTCTATCAAACATCGTATTAGTCTTAAGATGATAGCTCATACTCATTTTCAACTAATTCACCATCACTTTTTATAACCCCTGAGAAAACCACAATGTGTACCAATCATCTTTTTTGGATACCATGAAGCGACCCTTCCTAAATATAACATAAATAACATATTAATCACATTATTTAAATATTTCATCTCATAATAGTCATATAACCAAATTTCTTAAAGTTTTAGTGTCATGGAAATTAGTGTCATAAACATATAATTTACTACAGCTGTGAACATTTCTCCACAGTAATTATACTCTATAACCATTTATATATATCTCATATGATATAATCAACTTCCTAACCTTGGGATTTAAATGTAATGATAGGTGTGATCTCAAATGATCATTAAGGAAAAATTATATCATAAAATGAATGAAAACATGAGAGAGATATAAATAACATAATAAATGAACAAAATACCTTAGAAGATAATAATTAAACATATAATAATCACATAAGATCTTAATATTATCTCCATGTAAGTATAAATGTTTTGAAATAGATCAAGACACATATTAATAGTCATAAACCCTATGTGTATTACATAAAAGTGTATATTACTAATAAATACGAAAAATCATGAAAACATATAATTTAAATGAAATGAAATTCATCTTGAAAATTTAAAATTAGTTTATGAATAACATGGAAAATATTCATGACTATAAAAACATAAAAACCAATATAAGAAACTTATTATGTCGATGTTTATGTTAACAAAACATTATGTCCATGAATTAATATGTGATGAAACCCATTATGATGAATCTATTGTGAAAACATTCATTATATACACACCTGAATATATCATTAGATATAAACACAAACCAATTCATTATAGATTGACACAAGACCCCATCCATCATCATACATACATATTTTTTCCTATCAAAATAAACCATAATCATTCCTTAAAGAACTCATAAAAAATGTTTCTATTATACATACAAATATATATCATTAACATTACATGAAGAAACCATAGAAATAAATTGGGTTTCATAAAATATCCAAATGGTATAAAGTAACAACAAGAATTGAATTATTTTATACTGAAAACAAAATCACCCAAAATAATTAGAAAATAACAAAAAATATAGTGTAAAACATGAAATATATCTCCACTGGAGATACATAATATTGAGTATAGAGATTAAAAATAATGCCAAATCACAAAAGATATTTTATGAAAATATTATTAAAGCATCAATGTTAATGTCATAGTTACGAGTCACTTTTTTAAAATCCTCTTGTTTAGTTGAAATAAATTCAAAAGAAAATAATTTATGATAGTGGATTTGAATTTAAAACTCTTTTTCTGTGAAAAAAAAGAAATAATCCTCTAAAAGGGATGTATTAGAGAACATTGTTCAATAATAAATTGTATAAATCAAACAAATGAGTTTATGTTACCATAACCCTTATATTAACCCTTGTTTTCTAATAAAGTGTTTCAACCACATTGGAGACTAGAAAATACCTTTGAATTCCACTTTAAATCGAAGGGTGTGGGTGATAATGAGTTATCAAAGGCTTATGTTCATGGTAGAATATTCTACGAATAATAAACTGGTATATTTTAAATTAATTGTTTTAATATAAATTGAGCCTTGAATTGGTGTAAGTGTGACATTTTAATATGTTAAGAGAAGGTCAGTTTTGAAAATACACGACGAATTTCAATATATTAATGTCATTATTAACATTTCAAGGTATTTAAAATTTGGTAAATTAAAAAAAGGGGTGTTTTTTTGTCAATACACACCTCAACTATCAATTTGGACAAATATATATAACATTTTTTTGGGCATTTCCCCTCAGTAATATCCTTTTAAAATTTTACTTTTTGCTGGAATAACAAATTTTTAAAATTTATAATTATTTTTATTGAAAAAACAAAAATTTTCAAAATTATTTAATTTAAAACATAGGATTTTATATTTTACAAATACTTTTTCCTACAAAATTTCTAAAGTTATGAAAAAATAATTTTAAAATAAAAACATTTATATTTCTAAAACAATTTTTTTAAAAAAAAATTATCGAGATTTTAAATTTATATAATGAAAATTTACCATTGATACTTTTTTTCAATCCTTAAATTGAAGTTTTATGAACTATTTTAATGATATGAGACTTCTAAGGCAATCCAAAACTGAACTTCACCCTGAAAAATATATTATTTATAAAAAATACTAAAACCATTTTTTATATTAAAGTAATATTTTTCTTTAGTTTTAAAATATTTTGGTATAGTATTTATTTATACAAATAATATTTCAAAATGAATAATTTTATTTATTAATTTAATATTTTATTTATTTAATGGTTTTCATGTCTTTTATGTTATTCTTACTTACTAATAAAATCATTGAAATTATAACTTTTGTAACTCCAGCATTTTTCAAATAAAAAAAATTTATAGAAAATGATAAAAAAATTAATAATATGTAAATTTTTATTTGACGAATTAAAAAATGTGATTTATTTTATAAAACTCAAATTATTAAATATTCAAATTATGCTTTTAATGTAAAACTGTAAAATATGTTAAAATAATTATTTTATAGAAAGATATCTTTTCATGATTAACTCATGTTTTCTATCCATATTATAAAGGTAATGATTTTTAACTGAATTTCATATTTAGTTCATTATTAATGTTATTTTAATATGTTTGGGATCATTTAAATCATGTTTTGTGTGGAAGGAATGTAAACAATCATTGTATTATTTTTTGTGAGATCTAAAATCTATTGTTGTTACATTCTACACCATTAAAAAATTCTTTTGAAATTTCATTGCATAGATGAAATAAATATGTGTAATTTTCTATCATCATATCTACTTGTTCCCATGTAAACTCCTAAAAATTAATATTTCTATGTTTAACCATAATTATAAAAGTGGTCTTGTTTCATAGATCCCAATCTCTTCAATACTTAATTTCAAACGGTTTTCTCACATCTGGGATGTTAGGTTCTGGTTATATAGCTTTCGATAGTATCACTTTTTAAGGATCCATTTTTTAGTTTATCAAATTTAATACTTGAAACACATCATGTATTTGGGATATGTGTTTAGGTAGTGATAAAATATAGGCTATGGCGTCAACATGATCAAGGATCTCGAAGGTCCCGATGTATCAAGGGATCGCCTTCCGTTTATTCCAAAATCTAATAAACAACATTCATAAAGATATTCAAAAGAAAACAATATCAATAAATTCAAACTCTATATCTCATTGATGGTTATCTTCATAACCCTTCTATAAACATTATATAACTTTCATGTATCACCGAACAATTTAACCTTTATCTATATTTTCTTCAACAAGGTGAAGACCTATCAGATTCCTCTCTGCCACTTCATCCCAGTATATTGTATTCTAGTATCTATTCCCATACATAGCTTCATATAATTACATAAAAATGTATAATAGAAAAAATTGATTTATTTTAACTCCAATAAGGAATGTGTTTAACACAAAATTCAAGGAAATCCATCAAAAAATATTTAAGAACATCCTCTACATTTTGAATTATCCTCTCAAACTGAACATCTATTGGTGGATGATATAAAATTCTAAACCTCATCTCTATATCTAATGATTTGTGAATACTTCTCTAAAATATCGATGTAAACCTAAAAAACTTGAACAGAAATGGCAGATAGTGGTAATCCATTAAAAATTACCACTTACATTATGTGAATATTATAAATTTTTCCAAGGGATAAATCTTATTTGTTGGTAATAAAATGTGATTACTATATATTTTTATCGATTATAACCCAAAAAACATTATAGAATTTAAATGTTTATATAACTCATATAAAAAATTATATGTTGATGTTTTCTCATTTCCATATTCTTCTACATAATGGATGAAAGCTACCCTTACACTTTTTGTCATTTAGTCTTTTATTACTATAATTCATATCATCAATATATATTTTATTTGATCATTCTCTTTATATAATCTCACTCGAAGATTCTTATCAGATCACTATACAAGTTCATACTTCTTGTATGTACTGAGAATAAATATCTATGTACATCATCTAAAAGATCCTTCATCAATTATGGATTTTATGATACATATATTTGGGTTCCAACCCTTATAGTTCCATATTTATCCATGTTTAAATTTGTAATATTTACTAACTTTTGTATTGGTCTTCATCATTTTTCTAGGGTTCTTTGTACACTAACCGAATTGATAGTTGAGTAGTCAAATGGGAAAGATAATATTTGTATCCCCAATTATGACTTTAAGACCCATCCTCAATAGATAAATGATTATAGAATATTTTTCAACACTTTTCTTGGATAGAGTAGCATGGTTTTCCTCTTTAGTGTATCAACCATCATATTTTTGTTCCCTTGGTAGTAATGTGTTGAGTAGTAATAATATTTTATCATGTCCCTCCAACTAATTTGGTGCATATTTAATTCATTCCAAGTTAATATATACTAAAATATCTTTTGAAAAATGTATATATCAAACTTTTCTCTACAATGATAATGTCATGAAATCTTTTATGAAATGATCACTTCTTCTAACTCTAAATCTTCCATTTGGTAATTCTGCTCATGATTTTTTAATTGGTGTAAACAATAAGAAATTACATAATCCTTATACAAGGGTATGCAACCCAAACCATTTTTTGAAGCATTAATATGTACTATAAACCCTTTGATACCGTAGAGTAATGTATGTAAAGGATTATTGACTAGCATCTTCTTCAGTTCCATAAAATATTCTTCTCATTCCTATGTCTAAAGTAACTTTACTCGCTTTTATGTGAACATTGTTAACAAACGTCATAACCATGATGAATTTATATATAAGCATTGGTAATATCTTAATAACCAAAAAATGAATCTCAACTATATTGGTCAGTCTAGAACATTTTCCAACAGCTTCTCTCTTTGATGGATATAATGGTATACACTTTATATTGATTAAATGATCTAATGTTGAAATATTGTATTTCTAGAATTAAACATTCATAAATTTTGCATTTAAATTATCGTTTCTCAATATCCTTAACACAATTTTCAAGTGATACTTATGTAATTACATTTTAATTTAATATATAAGAATATCATCAATGTAGAAAAAGAAAATTGATCAAGGTAGTTTCTAAAGATACTATTCATTAGACCGATCAAGATATTTGGAAAACTGGAAAGTCCAAACAATATCAATTTAATGCCATATTTTTTTTACAATGTATGGAATGTTTCCTAGAATATATCCTCCATGTTTTCCTTTAACCGATGGTGTTCCAATGGATGTTCATTCTTTGATTAGTATTGATCTTGTCATAGTTTATCGAATAGATCACCGATATGGGGTAGTTGAAAATTTATGTATCATAATTTTTTTAATCTGATGATAATTAGTAAAAATATATATCAATGCATCCCACTTTTTGAAAAAGTGGAATAGACCACACCATGGTGAAGAACTTCGGCATATAAAATCCTTGTCAAAATTTTCTTGTAGATGGGTTTTCAATACCTCTTATTCAATTAGATCCATTTCATATAGACTCTTTGATATAGGTAAGGATACATGTATTAGTTTGATTGAAAACAAAACATCATGATATGGGGTTAGAATAAGTATATCATATGATAATAATTCAATATATTCCTATTAAATAATAATTTTATCAATGTTGAATTCCTCGAGGATAATTTGATCCAACATTTCTTTGTTATTGGGTATCATAACCCATATTGCAAAATTTTATTCTGCACTGAATTCATAATTTTTCTAGCATATATACATGATAATTGGTTGGTTTTGGATATGAAATGAGACATCCTTATCAATATAATTGATATATTATTTTTCAAGACCCATCCCCCGGGGCTCATGTCATGACTACCCCAAACCCGTCTTCCATAGGCCAGGGGCTGGCGACTATTACCCGAAAGGCATATCCCTAAATCAAGAAGGCATTGCCTTTAAACCTATACAACCACACAACCCAAGAACATAAAAAGCAGAAACCATGAAGTAAACTTCTATAGGAAAAATAGTGCTAAAAGTAAAGGGGATGGAAATACAAGCCCAACTATAAAGTACAAGTACAACTGGAATGTACAGATACAACTAAAAGTACAAGTATCTCCTATATCATCTACTAAGGATCCTACCTAAAGGGTAGGTACAAATCATCTCCACAGCACTCCATATTAGCTCGTCTCCTATATGTACCACCTGGTCCTAGCTCCTTCTATACTCAGCTCTGTTACTCGTCGTCTACACAAGACACAACAAGGTGCGGGCGATGCCCATGCCGGGGTGAGTATGACGATACATAGTAGGGACACTGAGACCCCCATAGGTCTCCTAGAGTTCCACAAAGGAAAAAACCACAAATAAATACATCAACTCTACTTAGTTATATGACCATACATATACCTATGTTATCAAGATATACTCATCTCATACATGAGTAAGGAATACCACAAAGGTAACACCACAAAGCTAGAAGTACACAACATAAGTCATCTCACACCAGGTATCACTTTAGGTCAAGGATATAAGGGTTTTCACATTATCTAACTCCTTGTATGTTGAGAAACTCCTTGTCTATCGAGTACAGTGGGCCTGCTAGGTCACGTAGAGCCACTTCCCACAATCCTTGAACTACTTTGGTACTAATCCCTGATGGGTACCTTGGGCATGTCGGGTCACAAAAAGTCGCTTCCCACTGTTGGCATGTCGGGTCACACAGAGCCGCTTCCCACCTTAGCTGAATAGAGGTACTCCTCCTGTCAAGCACTGTGGGTTTTCCGAGTCACACAGAGCTACACCCCATAATGGGCCAACTGGGATACACAGAGCCGCTTCCCACTGGGCCAATTCTCATGCAGTCTTCATGTCTCAGCCAACCGCAGGGTTCCATACGTAGTCTTCATGGGGGAACCACTCTTCAATACACTCTCCACATCTTGATTTCCATGGAATTCACCATAAGTTGTATTATAGGGTAGTAATCACAACGTCATCAGTCAGAATACTCTAACTCCTCAACTGTTGGAGAACTCCTCCTCTGTTGAGTACAGTGGGTCTAATGGGTCACATAGAGTCGCTTCCCTCTAACCTTTAACTATTGTGGTACTCATCCCTGATGGGTACCATGGGCATGTTTGGTCACACAGAGGCACTTACCATCATGCTCATGCCGGGTCACATTAATTCACTTCCCACCGGGCCATCATCATGCAGTCTTTAAGTCTCAGCCAGCCGCCGGGTTCTGTACGTTGTGCGCTTGGGAGAACCACCCCTTAAGCCATCAGTCATATTACAACTGGTACAATGTATCACAAGAAAGTATCCAGATGTTTCTCCACGTCATAAGGGTTCCAATGCAACAGATAACGTGTCAATCAGACAACCAGTCTATTCGTTATTGGAATTTCAATGTCGAGGTCCGGATTAGATTCAGATGCGATCCAACTTGGCCGTACTCCAAATTTCCCAAAAAAACACATGGATTAAAACAAAATATCCATCTTTCTCAAAGGATCCCAACACCGCAGATGATTCATCAAACATATGTTTTGTTCTCAAGATAAGACCCTTTTCGTGTTCCAGGGTAGTAGTGGGTTCGGGTCTGGTCCGCCTCAGTCGAACCGGCCAGAACTATTTCAGCATGGGCCAAACGGGGTTGACCTAGGTCGACCTGGAATGGCTCGAGTCCCACCCGACTCAGGTCATCCTGGCCCGACCCGGCTGGGCAACAGGTCAGGGAACTAGGTAGTGGGTCGGCCCGCTGACCGGCGGGTCGGTCTGCTGGACCGACATAGCAGTGCCATCCACCTGGCGGCGTGTCCCGCCAGGGATACCTAGACAAGGAACGTTGAGGTAGGGCTTAGGTGGTGTGGATCCATGTCAATGGGTCAACCCAAGGCGTTCACCCCAACACAGTGCTATGGGGAACCACAGGTCCTCCGTGCCTTGGCCGACGGGCCATGGCTTTGTCACCGGGCATGTGCCTGGTTCCCCAACTACTGGTCGATCTGGCGGCCCCTTTCTCCATTCATGGCCAACACGGGTCACGGCCTTGCTGCCACATGGGCGCGCCGCCAGGGGGCGCCCCACCTCCACTCTGTCGGCTCCATCACGGCCGGCCAGCATGACGGTTGACCTCATATCTGGTTTTTACAGCTTAAAATCCATGACCATCCTTGTTCATTAGCGGCACTCGACGGCGTGCCACGCCTCCTTCATGGTCGGATGGTGGCGGCCGCTCAAACAACTACCATTGCTTTGTGTCGCGGCCTCCACTTCCAGTGTGTGTTGACATGCTATCCACCACATATCTGATTAGTGTTGTTGCGTTTTCAATATTCTATGGAGGTACAAGGATGTAACAAATATAGATGAGGGTCTGGGCAGGGTTCGTTAGGCCCAAGCCCCCCGTGTTACCTCATAACACGATGTCGGTTAAGGGTTTAATAACAATTGAACTAAACAACCAGATAAACCCCACAATAATTCCTGCAACGTCATCATGAGAAGCTGAATGAATCTTCGATCAACTTGTTAGTCGGTTGACCTGCAATCTTTGTGTTATTGAATAACAGGGAAGAGGAAATCAATTAAAAGCATAAATGAATAAACCCCCTACCTCAAGTTCATTTGAGAGTGTCTGTGTTTGCGGATGTTTCATCATTCTTCTTCCCCACAACAAGCCTCCAATGACGTCGCTCGATCTTCGTTCTTCAATTCATGGTTTGGGGTTTCTCATCCCCACCCATGGAAACCAACTCCATCCTCCAAGTGTGGGGTTTCACAACACTTTACCATAGCTTCTTCACTTGCTGAAGTCGTGCCAATTCCTCCCCCCAATATCCATATAAATAATATAGGGGGAGGGTAAGTAACGATCATGGAATTTATGAAGGTTCATTTTAAAGGAACCTTCCTAATTCCAATGACATTGTTACTTAGTAATTGAAGGGTCAATCTATTTAATGGCTTGACTCTCCACTGGTCCCACACTACCTATTGTCCCTTGGTGGAAAAGAAATAAAATGGTGAGATTATTTTATTTTATTTCCATTTCAAAGTCAAAAAAAAATCTTCTCTGAACCTACTTCAGTCCAAGTAAATCCTCCCTTAAGAGAAACTCGGCACATCATATTCAACGGTGCCCTCAGATTTTTAATCCGAGCAACCGGTTCAAATGATAAAAAATTCCGCTCGTGCGTTTTCTGAACGCAGCTGAATTTTTTTTTGTAAAATTAAAAGCACTCACCCTCAACTCACGCCGAATGAGGTTAGGCTCTGAAAAAGTGAAACACTCCCCATAGAACCCAATGGTACTGTCAGATTTTCAATCTGAGTTACCGTTTAAATGTTATCGATTTTACAATAAAATAATTTTCATTTAACTATTTTATTTATGGCCAAAAACTAATATTCACATGTGGCCCGCACCATCCAATGTTAGTATCTTCCTAAAGAAATCATACCAACATGAGTTCAACGGTGGTCTTGTATTTTTAATTCGAGTTACCATTTGTGAGTTATAGACTTTCGAAATATAAAAATAAATTATTATTTTATTTAAGGTTATTCCATTTTTGGGTTTTTTCACAGGAGGCATGCGCCAACTAAAATTAAGTCGCGCCTATGATAAAACCACCATCCTAAATGTAATGGTTCCCTCAAATTTTTATTCTGGGAAACCATTCAATATTAATTCAACTTTTTCAGGAAAACTGCTTACGTGCTCTATTTAAAGATTAGCGAAACTTCAACGGACCATTCCGGGCACTCCGGCCCTAGGAATCATACATCATTATATTTCATGATCTCAATATAATTACATATAATTAATAAAATTATATTGAATTTCTAGGACATTATATTCTCCCCACCTTAGGGATTTATGTCCCTGAAAGCCAAAACATAGACTATGGAAACAAATGGGGGTACTGAGCACAGATCTAAGCATCCTGCTCCAATGTTCTCTCATTGAGGTTATTGTGCTAAAGGTGAATGTGCACCAGAGGTATCGAACGCCAATGAAGGACCCTCTCAAATCGATCCTCAATCTCTACTAAAACCACCAAAAACATCACGCCATCTTCTAAGTCCAGCTCACCATGGTCGATGAATTGAGAAGGGTCATGCATGTATCTCCTCAGCTGGGATATGTGGAAGACGTTGTGCACCCACACTAATAGAAATTCGGGCTATAGACATGGTTCAAAACTGTGGCTATATGTAAAAGCCACAGTTTGAGAACCCATGGCTAATTTTTGTGTGGATATAGGCTTAGAAATATATCCACGGTTTGGAATAGTGGCTATAGGTCTAGATCCATGGTTAAAACTGTGGCTCTAGGTATACAGCCACAGTTCAAACCATGGTAATATCACTATATCCATGGTTCAGAACTGTGGCTATACTAGAGGAGAGACATAATGTATATCAATGGTTAGAAACAGTGGAATTAGACCTATATCCAAGGTAAAAATATGTGGTAATATTCCTATATCCACAGTTAGTAATCGTGGATATAGGGTCTGAAAACCCATAAAAAATTTCCCCCACCCCCTGCACAGCCCCCCCCCCCCTGCAGTAGTCCACCCCCCAACAGCCCCCTCCCACCTGGACACCCCACCCTACATACGCCCCCCCCCATCCCCTAGACAACCCCTCCCCCTACAAAGCCACCCTCCTAGACAGACCCTTGACACCCCCCCAGACAGACCCTGGACACCCCCTTGACGTACCCTATACACCCCCACCCCAAACCCTTGGACAGCCCCTGGAAACCCCCTTGACATATCCTGGACACCCCCCGGACAGACCATGGACACCCCATACCCTTGAACCCCCCCCCCCCCCCCAGATAGACCCAAGACAGCCCCCCCCCCCCCCCCCGACCATAGATACCCCCCCTTGACACCCCTCCCCATACCTTAGACACCCCCAGACCCTGGATAGATCCCCTTAGACAGCCCAGACCTCCACTCCCCTGGACATCCACCCCCACCCTCTAGGACAGACCCTGGAACCCCCCCCCAGAACCAGGAAACCACCACAGACCCCCCCCACCCCCACCCTGCCCATTTCCCCTCCCCCTTCCCTTGCCATCCCTCACTTATACGCCCTACTAGCCCCCACTTGCACCCCCCCCCCCTGACAATTTCCCCCTGCCCCCTTCCAGTCCCCAGAAAATTAAATTATACACGAAATCTACTTAAATAATAAGAATTAAACAAATCCAAATATAAAAAAACACATAACTACACTTAAATGAGACTCCCTATAAGACAAACAATCAAAGAAGTCTGGAACCAGCTCAAAAGTACCTACAACACATGGTAGAACACAATAGTGCTCATCCCCTAAAATTATGGTCAAAATAACATCTTAGAATATTCACAAAGAATATAACTCAATAAAAAAAATAGTGAATCCCCCCCCCGGACCCCCCGGGACATCAGCCCCCCCCCCCCCCTACTGAATCCCCAGGACAGAAACCCCCCTACGGAACCCCACTGAACAGTTGGCCCCCCTATTGAACCCCCTGAACAGATGCCCCCTGGACAGTATCCCCCCCACACACACATCCCTTTCACCCTCTTTCACACCTTGCACCCCCCTATTGTGTGGCTAGTAATATAGAGGTCTATAGGTGTGTGTTGTGGTTCTTCGTGGTTTTAGGTTGGGTGGGGATGGGATACTCAGGTGGAGGGGTGTATGTTCGTAGGGAGTGGTCTGTAGGTTACATTGGATGCTTATTAAGGTTGTGGATGGGAGATTCTGCATTTATCCAATAGAGACTTACATAGATTCTCATAGTGGGTTTATAGGATTCTTGTGGATGATTTAGGAGGACGGGTTCTGAGTTTCGTGTTGTTGTTTGGAATTATAGGACCTTTGAAGATGGTTTTCAGCTGGGGGTGTTTCTGTTTGTATTTTTATACATGGGTTAGTACAGAATACACTTACATAGTTCATGGTGCTGGTTGGTTTGTGATTTCTACTATGGTTGGTAACATGTTTTGGGTGCATAGGGGTTGGTTTTATAGTGTTTCTTCTTTGTTTTGGATTACTATTATAGGCTTTTGGTTCTCTCTATTGTCTAGTGTGGTGGATATAGTTTGGGGTGGGTCATCAGTTGGTGGTTTGGAGTATGTTCAGTTGTCTTGTGCTCAGTTTCCCCATCTTGTGTATTCTGGTTGTTGATGGTGTAGGGATTTCTAGGTGGATGTTCTAAAATTCCCTTGAGATGCTGGATGCTGCAGGTTGGGAGGCATGTTTCTGGTAGATGGGTGGTTTACATTATAGGGTGGGGGCATGTTGACTTCTTGGTGGGTCGAGAGGTGCGGGATTCATGGTGGTTATTATCTCACATTTGGATCAGGGACTTCTTGGGGATTCTTGTGGTTGTATGATGGGTTAGGCGTGGGTGATGCGGGGCACATCGGATAGATGGTACTAGTTGACTACTATTTTTTAGGATTTCTTATGGTTGGGTGGTCCATTTTGATGCAAGGTGTTCAGATGGTGATGTATGGGGCCAGATTGTGGTCAGGGGATGATTTGGTTTCTAGCTAATATTTTTGGTGTTGTGTATACTATTGGTGCTTATTGTGGTTGGATCTGGTGTGGTTTAGGGTTCTTGTGCATGTAGTTGGTGGTTTAGTGGCCATTAGTTGTCGTGGTTGTCTATAGGACTTTCACTCTAGGCATTTTTTTTGGATAGGAATGATGGTCTGGTTGGTTGATGTTGGCTGCGGGGCTGGGGGTTCAGTGGTTCTATTTCTATGGATAAAGCTACACTTTTGGATGGGTGATGGATTTTGGAAACTTGTGTGTGGGTGGGTGTGTGTGTGTGTGTGTCTGGGTGGTTGTGAGTGATTTCATGAATTTGTGTGTGTTTTTGGTTTCTATCATTTGTGACTACTTATTTTTGGGTTTTTATATTTCCCCTTTATCTTCCTTGTTTCCTTGGTTATACTTCCCCTAGGAGTGCTTATTGGTTTTGTGCTTGGGAGCTTCTGTGATTCCTTCTGTTGGTTTGTAAGTGGTGCATATGTTGGAATTTTAGGCTATTTGGTGGGTTTCTAGTGTTCTATTGATATGATACAATATATATCTGGGTTATTCATTAGATGAAATGTAGAAACAGAAGTGATGGAACTTGTAAAAATTGAAATTAAAAAAAGTGAAAATGAAATAAAAGGGGAAGGGGGATAATCAATTAGGAGCCCAAGGATACATTCTCCTTAAAACCCTAATTATAAAGCACCAAAAAGGTTGATCACTCCTTTTATAATCCTTACATGAATTAACCTAATAACAAAATAAACACAAACATAATAATTTTACAAAATCTCAAAATTCGTAACTGACCTTCAATGGGTACAAAAGGTGGTTATTTATAACCAAATGTGAGGGATACATGTCAAAATACCTGTCCTAAGAAACATCTAAACCCTAACCAATGATTTTGAAGTTCTTTACACATGTCCATGGATTTAGGGGACAATATATACATCGAGAAGACTTTATGACATCACCATAAAAACTTTGGAGATTCCCACAATGACATTAGAGGCTGAGCACTGATGAGGGCTCAAACTGGTGGATGGGGATATTTTTCAAGTGATTGAGGGCTGACATGAGTGTTTTTCAGGAGGATGGAGGTGGTGGATGGTGTGGTAGCAGGTGCGGGATGGATTGCAGGTGGTTGGGGGCTGGTGTGGGCTTGATTGCAGGTGGAAGGGGGCTAGAATGCTGGTGGAAGGGGTGGTTTGCAGGTGTTGGGGTGATGGTGTGGGATGATTCGAAGGTGGCAGGGGGGCTGTTGCAAGCTAGATTGCTAGTGGTAGTGGGATGAAATGAAGGTGGAAGGGGGATGGTGTGGGCTGGATGTGGCTGGAGATGGGCCAAATCACATCATTATCGCGGCGTGCCCGTAGTATGTTGGCCCGGTCCAGCGACATCTGTGGGGCAGCATCTTCCAGCCATGTTTGAAGGGAAAAGGAGGAGGCGGGGAAAGATTCTGGTCGTCGCCCCGCTGGTAGAAATTGTTATTTGTCAGTCTCAACATTGACCACAAAACTAATGGAATACTATCTCCACGAACTTCCGCAGGGTGTCGTCTTGGAGTATATCCAAATCACAGCATTACCGTGGTGTGACTACGGTGTGACCGCGGTGTGACCGCGGCGTGACCACAGTGTGACTATGGCGTGTTGGCCCAGTCCAGCGACATCCACGTGGCAGCATCTTCTGGCCTGGAGCGAAGCGAGCGGGAGGAGCTGGGGAAACATTCCGGTCATTGCCCTGCTAGTAGAAATTGTGTTTAGTTAGTCTCAACATTGATCACAAGACTCATAGAATACTATCACTGTGAACCACCATGGGGTGTCATCCTAGAGTCGGGGGAAATCATGGCATAACCACGGTGTGACCACGGTGTGACTTGGCGTGACCGTGGGGTGACCGCCGTGTGACCGTGATGTGTTGGCCCGGTCTAGCGACATCCACGAGGCAGCATATTCTGGCTAAGAGTGAAGGGAGCTGGAGGAGGCGGGGAAATATTCTGCTCGTCGCCCCACCTTCAGAAATTGTGATTGTTCGATCTCAACATTGATCACAAGACTCATGGAATACATTCACTACGAATTGTTGCGGGATGTCACCCTAGAGAAGATCCAAATCATGGAATTATCATGGATTGACTGAGGCATGACCGCAGTGTGACCATGGCGTGACTGCGGCACGACCGCGGCATGACCGCGTCATGATAGCGGTGTGGCCACAATGTGTTGGCCCGGTCTAGAGGAATTCACGAGGTAGCATCTTCCGGCCAGGAGCGAAGGGAGAAGGAGGAGGCGGGGAAACATTCCGGTCGTCGCCCCGCCGCGGGGTGTCGTCCAGGAGTAGGGCCAAATCACGGCATTACCGTGGCGTAATGGCAGCGTGACCGCGACATGACCGCAGCGTGACCACGGTGTGATGGAAGCGTGACCGCGGTGTGACCGCGGTGTGTTGGCCCTGTCCAACGACATCTTCGGGGTAGAATCTTCCAGCCAGAATCGAAGGGAGCGGTATGGAGGCTTCGAAACATTCTTTTTGTCACCCCGCCTGCAGAAATTGTGATTAGCCAGTCTCAACATTCATCACAAAGACTTATGGAATACTATCACTGCGAACCGCCGCATGGTGTCGTCCTGGAGTAGAGCCAAATCACAACATTACCGTGGTGTGACCACAGCATGACCGTGATCTGTTGGCCCATTCCAGTGACATCTGTGGGGCAGTATCTTCTAATCAGGAGCGTAGGGAGCGAGAGGAGGTGAGGAAACATTTCGGTCATCACCCCACCAACAGAAATTGTTATTAGCCAGTATCAACATTGACCACAAGACTCATGAAATACTATCATTGTGAATTGTCGTGGGGTGTCATCCTGAAGCAGGGCCAAATCACGGCGTGACCGCGGCATGACTGCGGCATGACGGCGATGTGTTGGGCCAGTCCAGTGGCATTCCTGGGGCAGCATCTTCTGTCCAGGAGAGAAGGGAGCGGGAGGAGGCGGGGAAACATTCTGGTCATCGCCCCGTTGGAAGAAATTGTGATTTTTCAGTCTTAACATTGATCACAAAACGCATGGAATACTATCACTGCAAACCATTGTGGGGTGTCACCCTGAAGAAGGGCCAAATCACGGCATGACAGCAGCGTGACCATGGCGAGACTATGGCGTGACCGCGGTGTGTTGGTCCAGTCCAGCGACATCTGTGGGGTAGCATCTTCCGGGCAGGAGCGAAGGGAGCGGGAGAAGGTAGGGAATCATTCTGACCGTCGCCCCACCGGCAGATGATAGAACTAATCAACTACTTAATATTCTATAACAAGGGATCAACAGAAAAGGTTGTATCGAGTGGCACAATGACACAACATCGGAAGGGAAACAAAACAATGGAAAATAATTATACACCCTACGCAAACCATTTACAAAATCATTCACTTTTCCTAAAAAGGGAAAAAATTATAATATTAAAAGCTTGAAAAGGAAAGTGTCATGGTCAAGGCATATGCCTACTCGGGCAATGTCATTTGAGTTAAATGAGTATGATAACACAATTTATATGATTCAAATAAAACAAAAACCATCTAGCCACAAAATAAACACCAACAAGAGGCATATGAAAGACTCAAACCAAATATAAACATGATAAAACTAATTATCACTACTCTTTGGTTCAGAAGGCCACACACCACTATTGGAGGGGTTTTATTATAAAATCATGGAATTTCATTACCACAAAATTCATTTAATTATATTTAACATTTATTCTAAAACTCAATCATCACAAATAAAATGCAGTAATTTAAGCAACTAGATCAACATAACTATCACTATTAGTTTTTGCAGACAACGCACCTCCGTTGGAGGGGTCTTATTATAAAAACATGACTTTATTTATCAAATGAAACAATTATATTAATGAACACTTATTCAAGATATGAAATTCAATATAATTAATCAGAATTAAGAATGAAGCTAAATTCAATTTAAATCATTCTTTAATTAAAGAGGCTAGAAGACGGATCCTACCTCAAGGAGGAACCAAACCGTCCACTTCGGCTCTTGGAGAATTCTAACTAAAGCCAGGAGTTATTGGTCTAATATCATCCAAATATGCATAATGAATTAACTATTTAATCGTGAACCCCAAATAAATAGTAAAAATGAAATATGGAATTTCAAAAATTTTAATCCATATAATTGTATTTACATATTTATCTGGAATTTCAATATGGACAGCCACAAGAATGAATAATGAGAAAATACACCTCTCAAAATTATAGTTCTAGTATGGTAATAAGAAATAAATGAACATTCCAAAATGATACCTTTGAGCATTAGGGTTCATTAAGAGTACATTGCCTTAAGAGTACATTGTCGAATAGATTAGTCTTTTGGATGGTAAAATTGACATCATTGACCTATCACCTGCCTTTTGGAATAGTAAATAGTGACCATATTTTACCTATGATGGCCACTAGGATTGTAGTCTTCTGGTATTTATAAAGCCCATCTATTACAACAATTTTATAAGCATCATTCCTCATTGATAACAGAACAAATAGTAGTTTATGATGAATGGAAAATAAATGTAAATAAATAAAAAGAAGACTATAAATAAAATTATTTAAAGGAAATGTATAAATAATTTTCTATGTTATAAAATGTTTTGCTTTTGTACATGCTGAGTTTTTGTATAACAAAAACATTTAATAATCTATAAATGCGTTTCTAAGAAATATCAAGATCCATATAGATGTAAAACTGCATTATCTTGGTAATCCATAGTTTCAAAAAAGAAAATTAGCAATCCATATTGAACACTTTCCATAAAGATATTAAATTAAAGGAACACTAAAACTAATTACCAAAATACGGACCTTCATATAAAACAATTTATGTCCCTATACACACAAAGATGATCTAGACATTGAACCGCACGAGACAATTAAAATTTTAAAATTTCTAATAAAATAAGAAGACTGGATGAGTTTACATAAAAAGAAGTCCAGGAATACCATGTAAAACATTAAACTGAACCATCAATTATCCATTAAAAAACATGTTCTTCCATGTTATCCCATCTCCTGATGAACAAATGATTCAAAAATTCATGTATGGATTTACACATTAAACCATAATGATGAGAGGTAGATCCCAACAAAATCTTCTAGGAGAAGCTTGACAACAGATCAGGGTGGCCTCTCTTGAAAAGTAAATCGATCCACAAACTAGTTGAGTAATATAACTGCAAAGGATGATGAAAAAACGCAATAAATGATTCCAAGACATGAATTTTCCTTCCCGACCTCTCCTCCCCGACCACTCCTCACCGCGACCCCCTGCCCCCCTCCATCCACCCCATGCCCCTGCCCCTGCCCCCTGCTCTACAGAACTCCCCCTCCCCCTGCCCCCTCCACACTCCCACTACCCCCTACCCCCTACCCCTGCCCCCTCCACCCTACCCCCCTTCATCCCTCCACCCTGCCCCCTACCCCCTGCCCCCTCCACCCAACCCCTAGCCTACACATCCCCCCCTGCACCCCCCTTCCCACCTCCACCCTCCCCATCCCCCCTACCCCCCTCCACCCCCCTGCCCCCCGTCTCGTACCCCTCTGCCCCCTGCCCCCCTCGACCCTTCCCCCTTCCCCCTACCCCCCTCCACCCTGCCCCCTGCCCCCTCCCCCTCCACCCAGCCCGCTAGCCTGCACAGCCCCCCCCCCCCCCCTTCACCCCCAGCCCCTTCCACCCAGCCCACTAGCCTGCACAGCCCGCCCTACACCCCCCACCCCCCGCACCCCCCAGCCCTCTAGTCGGGCCCCTTCCCCCTACCCCCCTCAACCCTTCCCCATTCCCCCCTCCACCCTACCCGTAGCCTACACATCCCTCTCTACTCCCCCATCCCTCTAGTCTGCACTAGGCCCCCTAGCCTACACACCCCCTAGCTTGCACCACCCTGAGCCTCCACACCCCCTTGTGAGTCATAAAATCATTGGAGATGCCCGTGGTGTCTCAAACATCAACTGTAAAACCAATCCATGTTTTTGCAGATGATTCTATTGCACACAACACCATCCTAATGGAAACACTTGCAAAAAAAGTTGATAAGATGATGTTAATTCAAGAATGTTCACTCCAAGATAAATAGTGAAATGTTTATTTTGAAAGGAAATACAAAGAAGACTTGAAATCAAGTGAAGATAGAAAAAAGAAATTAGAAGAAGCTGAAAGGAGAGTCCATGAACTCCAGGATTCTCCCAATAGCATGCTTTAGGATGATATACTCCATGTATAAAAAATTTTAAGTGCTAAAAATGATTTTATGTGCCTCATCCTCCACTTATGCATCTATTCCTGATGACCATGAAGTTTATGTTTGTTATGCTAGCTCTGACAACTCATCAACCAACTCTGAGTTAACTTTTCCAACACTATCTTTAGAAACATGGAATAGATCTCCCATAAATCCTAATGCTATATAGATTCTAGTTTAGAACATGTCAGTGACTGAATGTTCAGGTTCTGAAAACTGTGCTAGTATCACAGAGGGTGGATTTGATGACCTCTTCTGATGAAATACTATTCTTATATAGAATGTAATAGTGTTTATGTCCCTACTGATTAAATGAATTAATCTAGTTAACATTACCCTTTTTCCATGTGAGAATTCTTGAAGAAAATATATTTGTACTATGTACAAGTCTGATGGAAAATATCTGCTGTCAAATTATTCATTTTTCCTTATTCTTTTGAAGGAATGGAGTAGGAGGGTGACTGAAAATCACCATGCATGATAATTGTGAGTTCAATTTAAACAAGAAGAACTATAAACTAACTTTTAACGAAAGGGAGAATAAAGGATTAAAAAGTAACATTAATGATACATAATTAGTGTGCTGTTTTGATAATGGAAACCTTACCACTTGCCTAGATGATGTCATTGGATCCTGAGCACCTGGTACATGGACATGGCTAAGGGTAGCATAAAAATTTATCCAATCTTTTTTAATGGACTCAAGGTAATAATCATGTGTTTTCTACAAGAAAACATTAATTCCTACGATTGTTTTTATTGGTCACATGTATGTTCATAGAAAGGATAGATTAAGGCAGTTGTAATCATCATGTGTTTATTTTTTGCTTTGTTAACATGAGATTATACCCAACCCAAATCCCACCATCCCTACCACTTAGATAATTTCACACCGTACATTAGGTAAAAAATTTTACATCTAATGTGATCACTATGATTATGGTACTAGGGTTAAAACCCAATATACTTTTCACACAGGGCATGGGAGTAGAAACAATATGCTGCATTTGAGAACAAATTAGGAGACCGAATCCACTATTCTTATTGTACAGTGATGTAAACCAAATCCTCTATTATATGAAACAATTCACTATGAGAAATAAATTTTGAACAAGCTATTGGAAGATACAATATTGGAATAGTAATAATGTTTTCAATACAGTTATTTTTCACCAACATTCCACAAGTCACAAACTGAAAAAAGAGATAGAAAAGGAAAATAAGTTATTATCTATGTGTAGAGATGTACCCCTCTTGAAATTAAGTGAAATCGTAGAGAATATTGTAGTCCCAATAATAGCTCCTTACTGAAATCCCAGGGAGGAGCAGTAGAAAGAGTTGAATTTTAGAAAAACATATCTTGTTCTGTAGAGATAAACAAAGAAATTGTTTACAGATATAAAAAGATGCTAATTCATTAAGAATAATACCATTCATGTTTCCATCGCCTAGAATAAAAACCCTTTCCCATAGTGAAATCATATCTTCATGCTAGCCTGAAACCAAGGGGATGTATCCATCAAAGCAGTTTGATGACACAATGGCTTCAGGAATCCCTTCCACCTGAGAAAACTATATTAAAGGATGAAGTGATCATCATTTAAATTAATACATTGACATATATAGATTATTTAATGGAAACTCACATAGATCCCCCTGTAGATGTTAATTCCTCATGAATAATACCTTTAATGATTCTATCACCTATTATAAAAACCCTTTTTCTCGGCGTAACCATAGCTCCATGTGGGTCGGACACCTAGAGAAAGTTTCCATCAAAGCAATTTGATGATACAAAGGCATGGGGAATCTCTTACACCTAAAAAAATCAAGGGAAAGGTAGAATTTTAATACCTATATGGAATAAAAGATAGACCTATTTGAAAAACAATATGAACAAATTAGAACCAAAATATGAACCTGTTGATTTCTAAAATAAAGGATGATCATGTTTGGAAATATCGCACTAACTGGGCCTTCCTAACTCAGCTCTTTGGAGAGGTTATTTGTCTGTGTTGTGTGGTACTATTATATCCTTGTGTAATTGAAACAAAAACACATAAAACATTCAGATATAAGGCAGAATATAAAGAATATAAAGATATGATACAATACACACACATTTTATCAATAGAATATCATACACACTTCAGGTCGTGTTTTGGATGTGTTTGAATAGCACACATGAAGCACCAAATAGCATCATTTGGCATTTCAAGAGGTTTTAAAAGGATAACAAATTTCCTCAGTCATTTAAAATATCAGGAACTTGTAGAAACACAATGTAACCACAAAATACCTTATAGACATTTCTAAGGTTTAGGTAGGCATTAGGAAATGTAGGTTTTATATTTAAAACATCCTGGATGAATGAAATTTGTAGGGAGGAAAAAAATAAAAATTGGTAAAGGTAACCAAAGTCACAAGTTTTTCCTCACTCATTCTGAATAACTTCCCCACATTCCAAATGTAATCAGGTTGAGTCGGGTATAAAGTATCATAACATAAGTCCCTCAAAATCCTTATCCGTAGGATCTATTTTGCTGGAACATGATTCATCATCGTGAAACATCCAAAAAATTCGGTCTTCATCTCATCAACTATATATTTTATTGGACTATAAATAATAATATCATCAACATGGATATATAGGATGATGAAGATCCAAACTTAGAAAAAATTCAGGCAATAGTAATTATTTGTATTGTTTCAGATGAAATTTTGTTTCATTGAGAAATAATTAATCTTCTAAATCTACTTCCTTGTTTTCGAGAGAAATAGTACAAAAGTAGATTTCAATATGTGCTTCTCTTGAATTATATACAACCTATGTGGCTGAATAAGTCCATAAATATGAATGACTCAAATTAATGGGAGTTGGAAACAAGGGTTGATTTTTATTCCCTACATGTGGTTAGATCATAAGTGATAATAGAGTGGACTTTTATGAAGAATATTGATAAAAATATATGTTTAGAGGATGAAGGAGTAAGGGGGATGATATATTGAGGTATAAGATGTATCTAGTTGTTAAACGTTATTTTTAGGATCATGGCTACATATTGGAAGACCACTAGAAGATATCTTCTAGAAATTACTTAGGCAGAAACAATGTATCAATATTCAATCCCACAGTATAGTTTCAGAGACTTAGAATGATATGTACATAAATCATAACAATACAATTAACAAAACACTTCAAAGGGACGCAAACAATTGTATCAAAATATAATTATCAAAATGAAATAATGAAAAAATAACAAAAAAATATTTTCATTGACAAGATATGATTCCTACTCCACAAGGAGAATACTATTTTTTTATTAAAGGAATCAAAAATTATTACAATTTACTAACACTAATTAAATAATCCATGTTAATAAATATAGTAGAATCCTTCCAGTGAAACTAGATACCATGTCTTTTTATCTCTACAAGTCGTGATTCTATATATCGCATAGCTTCACAACTCTCTCTATTCCATCAAAGGATCCTACCACATAAAATCATTCACCTAGTACATTGTGCACATTATAAAAATATCATGATTAAATAATCATTCTTTATTAATTAATAAACTACTATATTATCTTTTCTAAAATATTCCAAGAGTAAAAATTTACATACTCTTCAATCAGGGAAAATATATGAAAGTCCTTTTCATTTCCTACACTACTTCCATTATAATATGTTGTTGGGTAATATTTGATTTTCATTTTCTGGCGGCACCATCTAGTTAAAGTAACTTATATTCTTCTATAATTTTTAGCTAGTTCTCTATTATTTCAGTAACTGTTCCAAGAATTACTCTTCTAGAATTTATCCTTCTATTTAACTATGTTTTGGAACCTAAAAATTGTTTTCAAACACATAGATGAAACCTAACAATCTTTGAAATTTGGAATATTTTTTTGGGATTCACTATTGAGTCCCCCATCAACTTCTATAAACCTATTTCTATTCCTCAAACTTCCTTAATATATGTATGGTTCCACCATGATTATGTTATTTATCTTAGCTCAACTGAGGTGAATATCCCTTCAAATCATTCTTGACAATGACATTTGTTAGTATATCTACCATATTTTGAGTCCCTTATATCTCTCTATATATCCAGTACTCTATCCCAAATAAAATAGAAAAAGTGATAATTCATCAAAATAATATTCATACTAGATTAAAAAATCGTATTTTTTACTAATTGAATCACAATCTGTGATTCAAAAAACAACATCTCATCATATTTCCTCTTTTTGAGATCATTCAATGTCCCCTTCAACCCAAAAAACACATTTCCAACTTCTATTTAAGAAATATAATCTAATTTTATTATTGAGAGTGAAAATTTTAATTAAATATTTTACATTTGACACTAAGACATTCCTATGAAATTGAACACATATACAGTGGTTCTCATTAAAGTTTAAGAATATCTCTCAATGTATGACTTAGAAAAACTAGGAAATAACTCATCTTGTTTGAAGGAAATTTCCAAGCTTCGAGAAGCCTTTAATTTCTATAAAATATACTTCACATCAACCCAATATTATCTTATGGGATTATAAGTGTTCCTTCTCCTTTCTCAATTTGAAATGGTCAAATAGGGGTGTGGTCAATGGTTTTACCTCGCCCGTGATAAAGTGATCCACCAATTTCTTGATGTAATCCAAATAATTTAGTTACAAAGTACCGAAACATAAGTCCCTCAAAATCCTCATCCTAAAGATCCATTTATTCAAACTAGTGTTTATAATCTCAAAACTTCTGTACAATTCAATCTTCATCACATTGACCCTTTACTTTACTAGATTGGAAATAAACATATTATGAGAATATTTAAGTGGGATGATGTATCTCCTATAATCAAACACCCAAAAATAAAAAAAAATATTTTTGTTGCTATAGATGAACATAAACTTCACCATGAAGTAATTAATCTTCCAATTATATTTCCTTAGGGCCAAGTAAAAGGTATGAAATTAACTTGTGTAACTTGTATCTAATGGATGATGGAGAACCCAATTGATTAAATGAGGAAAGATATATGAAAGAATTTAATTAGTGAGAGTTATACAAGAGGGATGATAATTATTCCCTCCATGTGTTTGGGAAATGAGAGAAAATGGAGAGGCCTGATAGAAATAAATTTATTCAGAATAAATGGTTGTATCAGCTAGAGTAGGTAGCAGATGATAGATAGAGTTACAAGGCAAGAAAATTTGTGAGAGGGTTTTTTGGGTGCATGGATATCTTCCAGAATACCCCTGAAATATATCCTCCAAAAATAAATTTTGAGGAATCAATGTACATATAGTTGAGCTCATGCTTTGGAGTCTATAACATAAAAAATTATGCACCTATATCACCAAACTACAATGTACAAACCACTAAAAATGAACACAGACAATAGTATTGGAAGAAATTTATTGAAACAGAAGAATTAAAATGAGAAACGAAAATTTAACCCCATTGTCTCGAACTCAATAAAATTCAACTTAGTATAATGGGGTGTGTGTAGCAGCATCCATATCCTACTTGTTGCCTGAAAAAATAGAGCCTCTTTCTAGTAAGTTTATGATTACCCAGTGTGAAGAAGATTTGTAGAAGCTTAGGTTACTCAATTCAAAATTAATTAGTTTTAATATACCAATAGAGTGAAACTCCTAGTAATAAGATAATTTATCTCCTCCAATAAATCCACATCTATAATAATGAAAAACTCAACCAATAATGAAGGTAATAGATGATGATTCCTACCTCAAAATGCCGCATAGGAGGTTCACCGGTGGAGGATATGTGGTGGAAGCCTCAGAGTAGCGTCTATAATGCCCCGACCCCAGTTACCTAGAGCCGGTTCATTATTACATAACATTGGGATGATTATATGGAAATCATGTCTCAAAATACCTATCAGTTTAGTATTATTGGAAACAAGATTAATACATATGATCCACATTACATCTTAAAGAGAAATACAACAATAATTTATTTCATTAGAAGCATCCAATCCTCCTTGATTAATCCTGTAGGTCACTCATAACCAACTTTTTCATATCCTGGGAAAATGAAACATAAGAAAGGGGTGAGTTCAAACGCTCAGTAAGGGTAAGTAATACAGCGAAAAATGACATAAATATTAAGTATTGTAAATTATTGAAAACCACATACCTTTACCAATAATAAACATGAATACTTTTATGGAAAGATTATGATCTGAGTAAATAATGCCATAATAAAACATAATAATGGGTATTCTACTAGTAAAATGGCCACATGATCCATCAATATTATTTCCATAATGAGGAAATATATAATGTCGGACATTCTGAAACATTTTGTCAAGGCCTCGGCCAAGACGTCTAAAATGATTAAGGTCTCCAACAAAACCACAAATCAAATTGGGAAAGGTCCTCGACCAATTCCATGTCTATTTGTCTCATGAGACCTACCGATGCATCGATGAGATATAGCGGGATCCACCCGTCACTTACTAAGTCCAATACATTCCTCGTATGAAAACGTTTAAACAATTAATTAATATTTGTATTAAAACCAGAAAACGAAATGTCAATAAATTAACCAGAATAAATGAATGGTATAAAAATAGGACATCCACAATCAAAAATATCACAAAAACTAAAATAAAATATGGATGTTTTTTATCATAATAAATCAACTTCAAATAAACTTAAAATCCATCAAAGGATGTTGACATAGATGAAATCAAAACATTTTTTAGAGACATATCTCTTTATATTTGAAATCATTTAAGAGTCACATAAAGAAAATATTTATTTTGAAAATATTCTTATAATCTTGTAAGGGAATCTTAAATGATGTTATAACAGAGGAAAATAGCCGCACCCTCCGTATAAGTTAAAAAAACATTCTTACCTTAATTTTGTCGAAAAGGTTAAAAAGGACCATGTTTGGAAAACGAAGGAAAGATTTCATTATAAACTTCTTATAAAAATCTAAACAAGGGTATAAATTAATTTAACCCATAATCTGTAAAATTGTAAGAATGTTTTGAAAGGAATTTTTAAGAAACATGGATGTTGATGATAAAGAGGTCACAGAAGATAATTACGAATAAACAACCTCGGATAATGAAGATATTGTGAAATAAACACTTACCTTGTTCTTTTCCTTAGTTGATGGTAGGTTAACCTCCTATTTAATGGTGAAGTAATTGTTATTTAATTATACAATACTCATATATATTAATATGATATCATATATGATCTTTTAACATCACTTTGTTAATAAAATCTTAGTATTATCGTCGTTTTGGGTGTTAACTTTCTTGTTTTCCTTTATATAAGTCGTGTTTGTTATGGATAGGATGTATCATACTAATATCCAGAATGATATTAAGTACTTAAATATTATTTTTTATCATCCAATAAAATTTATTCTTGAATGGGTATGATGGGGAATGAATCTCATCACGTTCGTGGAGACGGTAATCCGTACGTACACACGAGCGACAATATCATTCTTTTGATATTAAAATAATATATAATTGGATGGTATATCATATAGAAAGAATAATTATCTTGTTATATTTATTATTTACATTAATTTTACATCATTATTATACCCATATAAATAATAGTATATTGAATAACAATTACACAACAATGTGGAGACAGTAGGCCGTAAGTATGCACGTATGGTGACATGTCATTCAAGGGGTGGATAGAATAATGAATTTGTTTGTTACATAATTATAATAACATCATATTATATAGAAGGTACTGGATTTATTATTTTAGAATGGAAATAACAAGAAAACAAGTAGATGAAGAAGAAAGGAACTTTAAAGAGGGTGGTGAAGACGTTACCTCTTCTTCGGGTTCTTCCTTTTTGATTTGATCAAAAGGGATCATTAAGTTAGATTTATGATCAAACTAAGGCATCAAGGATGAAGTGAGGGAAGTTGGGAGGATATTTGGGTAGGTTTTGTCCGAGCCAAATGGATTTGATGGTGTGAATTAATGAGAAGGGGGGGGGGTTCCCTTTTATAAGAGGGGTGAGGGGCTCTTTAGGAAAAACTTAAAGTATTATTTTATAATAAAATCATATTCGGTTTCTAAGAGATCAAAAGTGGATTAATAATAGTATAAGGTTGCGATGGGTAGAAATAATTTCAACCAATATATTTTAGACATGGTTGGGTCATTATATTAACCTTATCTTTTAGTTTTACTCTTGGTTAATTAGTTTAATACTTACCATGTCACATTGTATTTTTATAATATATAGTAAATAAACATACTATATACATCCAAGAGACCCTCAAGTGGTCCATTAATGATACAAAAATAATTATTTAATTCCTTTTGTGGAACCATAGATTTTTAAGAATATAATATAAATTAATAATATAATATTTTCTTTCAAAACTCATTTATGTCAATTTTGACACTACTCAATAATTAACTTTTGTTAAAGTCTTAAAAACTTTATTAATTTGAACCAAATTCATTTAAGCAATAATAAAATGTCATATTAACCAATAAAATACGTTTATGTCATCAAAACATTTAAATGATATTTATTTTAACATTTATAATACCAATTATTTGATTTTTTTCATTAATAAGGAAAATACTGCATCATTATTGTGTCATATATATTTTTACTTTTTCAATGTCTAAAAACTATAAATAAAATATAATTATGTAGGAAATATTTTTATATTTCTAATTAATATTTATAATCTAAAATATAACATATATAACACTATGTAAAAAAAATTTCTAAAAGATATAAGCTTATGTCATTTTTGTATTTACTTTATCTTAATTAAAATAAAGTGTCCCTATCACCTACAAGTTGCTCCATGGGGTCCCAAAAATCGTCCCCAAGAAGATCATGGTCGGAGATGTATCCACTAATAAGGTTAGGACACGTTTTAGGGCAATTTATTATTATTATAAAATTGTTTTTTAACCCTTATTTACCAGATTTACCATTTAACCATGGTAAATAAAATATTTACCGAAGTTATTATTCAAAAGGTCTAAAAATAAAAGTTACCTATTTACACAATTTGGACATCCTTATTCCAAATATGGAATCCATTTTTCCAAATTCAAAACACATAAGTGGCAGAAATTAATTTAAAATTATTTCCCTTTGTCAAAACAAAAAGCGTGTTTTTAAGATACAATAACTATCAAAAGATTGACACTTGTTTATGTCTGGTTTAATTTTGAAATTATGTCCAATGACCAAAATTGTATTAAATGGTAAAAATATATTCTAAATATACATTAAAACCACTCAAATTAATGATTTGTCACTATTAATTATTTTTATTTAAAAAGTCGTTTTTAATTAAAATTTAGTATTTTTCACTATTCATCAAAATATAAATTTATCCAAACAGTACCAAAATTTCACCCTAGGATAATTTCAATATTAAGAATCCAAAAATGAAGTCCATTTTGAAATATAAAATGTATAAAATTTAAAAGAGTGTGTATTACTATTCACAATAGCTACTTTGATTGATCGCGGTGTGTTAGAATCTCGAAGATGCGCACAATGCAAGCTATTGCATTACTCAAAGGGAAATGTACCATGGAAGCTTGGGGTGTTACATTCTCCTCTCCTTAAAACAATTTAGACCTCAAAATTTCTAGACAATTACTGTATAAAAAGACTCTAGTGGTTCTTTATCATATGTTCCTCGGGTTCCCACGTTGCCTCTTCCATCTTGTGGTTTCACCATAAAACATTTACCAGACTAGTCATCCGGTTTCTCAGCACTTGTTCTCTCGTATCAAGAATACTGACGGGGTCTTCGCAATAAGATAGATTGGGTTCCAGTTCTAATTCGTCATAGGTGAGTACATGCATTGGGTCAGGCATGTATTTTCTCAACAATGATATGTGGAACACATCGTGTACTTTGGAGAGACTTGGCAGCATTTCCAATCAGTAAGCTACAACCCCAATTCGTTCTAGAATTTCGAATGGTCCGATGTACCTGGAAATAAATTTACCTTTCTTACCAAAACGTATAACTCCCTTCCATGGAGATACCTTCAAGAAAACATGATCTCCTATAGGAAATTCCAAATCCATCCATCGATTATCGGCATAGCTCTTATGCCTACTTTGAGCTGCTTTGATGTGTTTTTGGATTACCTTAACCTTTTACATCATTTCCTCCACTAGTTCTGGTCCAACATGTTTTTTTCACCAACATCATCCCAACAGGTTGGTGTGCAGCATCTCTTTCTGTACAACGCTTCTATACGGTGCCATCCGAATACTTGAATGGAAGATATTGTTATAGGAAAATTCCACCAGAGCTAAATATTTATCCCACATACCCTAAAAGTCAAGTGAGAATGATCTCAACATGTCTTCTAAGGTTTGAATAGTCTGTTCGGATTGTCGATCTGTTTGAGGGTGGTATTCAGTGCTCAAACGAAGTTCAGTATCCAAGGCCTTCTAAAGACTTTTCCAGAATCTTGATGTAAAATGGGGATCACGATCTGAGATAATCGATAAGGGAACTCCATGAAGTCTCACAACTTCATTAATATATAGTCTTGCTAGACATTGAAGTGGTAGATCTTCTCTTATTGCAAAAAATGTGCTTACTTGGTTAGATGATCAACAAGGACCCATATTGCATCTTTCCTTCTATGAGTCTTTGGTATCCCCATGATGAATCCCATCATAATATTATCCCAATTTACACTCAGGTATGGGAAGAGGTTGCATGGCTCCTCTAGGATGTTACCTTCCAGCTTTCACTTGTTGACAAACCATACATCTTGACCCAAAATCAGAAATCTCCCTCTTCATGTAGTCCCCCCAAAAATTCCCCTTTAAATCTCAATACATTTTGGTGCTCCCATGGTGTATAGAGAAACTGGAACTATGAGCATCATCCAACAATTACATTTTTAGATCAGGTATATTGGGAACCCAAATTCTCTTCCCAAAATTCAAAATTCCATCTTCATACAAAAATTCATTCAATCTCCCGTCATTCACAGATTTAATCTTCTTTTGAAACTCTTCATCCCCAGTCTGAGAACTCATTATCCTTTCTAGTAAAGATGGTTTGGATACCATTTGAAAAAGTATTTATGTTTCACCTTCCATGGTGATTCCCATATCCATCTTTACTAGATCCATGTATATAGGATCCTTTAATACTCTCATCTTGTTCAAGACTCCATGATCCTATCTACTCAAAGCATCTGCGACCTTTTTTTCCTTCACCGGGTGGTAGTGTATCGTGCAATCATATCCTTGAGTAGTTCAAGCCATCTCCTTTTCCTCATGTTGAGCTCTTTCTGTGAAAAAAATATATTTTAAACTCTTGTGATCAGTATAAATCTCACATTTTTCACAATAGAGATAGTGTCTCCAAATCATCAAAGTAAATATTATATCTTCTAACTCAATATCAGGAGTAGGATAGTTTTGCTCATGAATTTTCAGCTGTCATGATGCATAAGAAATAACTTTATCATTCTTCATAAGGACACAACCAAGATATTTCTTCGATTCATCACTATAAATAATGAACCCATCATTCCCCGATGGTAGATTCAATATAGGAGAATTGACTAAACTTCTCATCAGTTATTTAAAACATTCTTCACACTCTTTTTTTCTAGACAAATTTAACCCCTTTACGTGTGAGATTTTTTAATGGGTTAGCCAACCAGGCAACGTTCTGGACAAAACGTTGATAATAACCTGCTAAACCAATAAAACTACACGCCTCGGTTATACTCGATGGTGCTGGCCATTCTTGGATTTCCTTGGACATAGAAGGATCAACAGTTATTCCATCCTTAGAAACAATATGTCCACGAAAAGAAATCTCATGAAGCTAGAATTCACACTTTCTAAACTTCCCATATAATTCACATCTTCTCAGAGTCTTCAATATAATGCACAAGTGATTTTCATGATCTTTGTAGCTTTTGGAGTATACCAAGATATCATCAATAAATAACACTAAAAAGTCATCATGATATTCCTTGAAAACTCTGTTAATTAGATCCATGAATATAGAGGGTGCATTAGTCATCCCAAAAGGCATTACTGTAAACTCGTAATGCTCGTACCTGGATCAAAATGCTGTCTTTGGAATGTCTTCCTTATTAAAATACAACTGATGATATCCAGATCGAAGGTCAATCTTTGAAAATTATTAGGATCCATTTAGTTGGTCAAATAAATCATCAATGCGATGTAGGGGATAGTTGTACTTTACTGTTATAGCATTGATCTCCATGTAGTCAATGCACAACCTCATAGATCCATCATTCTTATTAACAAAAAGGATGGGGGCTCCCCATGGATAAAAACTAGGGAGAATAAATCCCTTATTACTCTATTCCTCTAGTTGTTTCTTTAGTTCAACTAATTCCACAGTGTCCATTCTATAAGGGTTTTTCGATATGGGCCTTGAACCAGGAATTAAATCAATGGAAAACTCAACTTCTCGTTCTGGAGGATGTTCAGGTAAATCTTCTGGAAACACATCAACATATTCTCTCACAATAGGTACATCCTGTATTTCAAAATTCCTTTCCTCACCCATAGTTATTTCATTCTCTTCCTCCTCGATAATTGAATTTAGTTGAGCTATTGGGGTGGATCTAGATAAGAATTAGGTGGCAATGATTCTACTCTAATGATAAGGTGTTCCTTATCATCATCATCAAGAATCGAATCCTCCTTCTTCTTAAAAAAAATATTCACATCATAGTCTAAAATCCAATCCATACCGAGGACTATATCAAATTAAATCATAGGTATGATGATGAGATCAGCAGATAATGAACATTTATGTGATCTAATGGGGATTGATTCACTAAACCTCTATGCAATGATACTTCCCTTAGGAGTTTTAACTGACAAATCCCTTGTTAAATCAAATTGTAAATATCTAATTTTCTTTGGAAACTGGGAAGATATGAAACAATGTGATGATCCATAATAAAATAATGCATTTTCTAAACTTGAGGAAGCCATTAAATTAACTACTACCACGTCTTTTGGGGCTTCAACCTTAGTAGTAGTGATTTCATAAGCTTGGCCTTGTTACCTTGGCCTTTTCTATGGTAAGTTTCCTTTACGCTTTGGACATTAATTTGAATAATGTCCCATCTCCATGCAATTGTAGCATTAAACATCGGTAGCGTCATTCTTTCCATTATAATCACCAGCTAGATGGCCTTTCTGTCCACATTTGCAGCTTACTTTTTTCCTTTTAGACAGGAACCAGGGGGATTCCTTCCACAATTATCACAGGGTGGAAATTCAATTCTACCCTTCTTCCCTGTTTCCATATTTCCATTCCTAGAGTGTTCAGCAGATCTCTTCTTCTCTTGCTTTGATTTGAAGTCATAAGACTTAGTGAATTCTTTTTCGGTCTTGATAGCACATGAGACAATATCTTCGTATGATGACAAGGTTTGCGAGACTAATTCTCAATGGAGAAATTGTTTTAACCAATCAAAGAAATGATCAATCTTAATCCTTGTGTTACGTATATAATCATTATCATGCCTTGCTAACCTTGTAAAGTTAGCCTCATACCTTGCGACATTCTCATCCTCTTTCTGCCTCATGCTCAGAAATTGCCTTTCCATAACTGCTCTATGGTCTCGAGGAAAGTCTTTTTCTAAGAACAGCTCTTTGAACTCCCTCCATTCCATATCTGATACTTCATCATCGTCCTTCATGTTTTGTATCAATGACCACCATTGATGAACATCTCTAGTGAGGCGATAAAATGCCATTAAAACTTTTTCCCTTTCACTACTTCCCAAGGCATGGAATATTTTCTCTAAGGAATTTATCCATTGCTCAGCTACTATGGGATTTTTATTCCCATTTAATGTCGGTTGTTATTTACTCATGAAGCGATCTAACATTGTTCCTCCACGCTGTGGATCTGGGTGATCCATACGGGAAAAGTTATTATTCATAACCTGAGTGAGTTGTCCTAGTATGGTGATAAGATGATCAGCACTAGTTGCATCACTAGCTCCACTATAATTATCTTGAGTAGGAGGGAAATCCCTACACGGAGTTCGTGTGTTGATATGGTTTACATTCCTTCCACTAGGCGTTATTTCTAAAAAATGAAATAAACTAGATTAGATTATGAATTGAAATATATAATTCCCAACTTCTAGAACACTTAACATAAATTCAACAGTTTCTAGATATAATCCATAATCATAAAAAAAATTCTTTGAGAAGTATATAGTCATAACCATTCTCAATGGTTGGTAAAGAAAATTATAATAATCCTAATAATATCCCATGGGAGTGTCAAAACCAAGAGTGTAGCAAGGCCCGTTGTCGTGCCCCAGTTCTCATTCGAATCAAGATCAAAGAATTGTTTTCTGGTTTTACCTCTAGGTACATCTGTGCCAGAGCCGCCTCTACCAGCTCGTATCCAGACATGGATGTATTGCTCAGAAAACTCAAAAAATCTCTACAATACCAAAATTCTAGGTAGTTCTTCTATACTAATCCTCAAAGTCTATCTTACGGCAATGTTCTCTAATCAGAGTTTATCTAAATCTAGTTTCCAAGGTTTTTACTAAACTTCCTCTGATACCAACTGTAACGCCCCAACCCCAGTTACCCAGAGTCGGTGCCTTATTACATAAAATTGTCAGGATTACAAGGAAAACTAGTTTCAAAAGACCGATCAATTTTGTATTATTGGAAACAAGATTCATACATATGATCCACATTGCAGCTTGAAGAGAAATAAAACAATAATATATTTCATTTGAAGCATCCAAGCCTCCAATATTATCCCTATAGGTCACTAATAACTAACTTCTTCATATCCTGGGAAAATGAAACCTATAAAAGAGGTGAGCTCAAACGCTCAGTAATGGTAAGTAATACATCAGAAAATGAAATAATTATTAAGCATGGTAAATAATTGAAAACCACATGCCTTTACCAATAATAAACATAAATACTTTTATGGAAAGATTATGAGATGAGAAAATAATTCCATAATAAAACATAATCATGGGTATTCTACTATTCTAATGACCACAAGAACCATCAATATTATTTACATAATGAGGGAATGTATAATGTCGGACATTCTGAAACATTTTTCCAAGGCCTCGACCAAGATGTCTAAAATGATTAAGTCCTTGGCCAAAACCATAAATCAAATTGGAAAAGGGCCTCGTCCAATTCCACGTCTAGTTGTCTCATGAGACCTATCGATAAATCGAGGAGCTATAGCGGGCTCCACCTATCACTTACTAAGTCCAATAAATTCCTCATATGAAAAGGTGTAAACATATCATAAATATTCCTATTAAAACTAGCATACAAAATTTCAATACTTTAACTATAAGAAATGAATGGTATAAAAATAGAACATTCACAGTCAAACATATCACAAATACTTCAATACAATATGGAAGTTTTGTATCATAATAAATCAACTTAAAATAAACATAAAATCCATTAAAGGATGCTGACATAGATGAAATAAAAACCTTTATTTATAGACATATTTATTTATATTTGAAATCATTTATGAGTCACATAAAGAAATTATTTATTTTTAAAATATTCTTATAAGCTTGTAAGGGAAGCTTTGAAGATTTTATAATAGCGGAAAATATCTACACCTGCCGTTTATGTTAAAAAAACATTCTTACCTTAATTTTTTCGAAAAGGTTAAAAAGGACCTTGTTTGGAAAAAGATGGAATGATTCCTTTATAAACATCTTATAAAAATTAAAACAAGTGTATAAATGACTTTAACCCATATTCTGTAAAATAGTAAGAATGTTTTAAAATACATTTTTAAGAAACATGGATGTGGATGATAAAGAGGTCCCAGTAGACAATTACGTATAAACAACCTCGGATAATGAAGAAATTGTGAAATAAACCCTTACCTTGTACTTTTCCTTGGTTGATGGTAGGTTAACCTCCTATATAATGGTGAAATAATTGTTATTTAATTATACATTAATCATATATATTAATATGTTATCATATATGATCTTTTAACATCACTTTGTTAATAAAATCTTAGTATTATCGTTGTTTTGGGTGTTAACTTACTCGTTTTCTTTTATATAAGCCGTGTTTGTTATGGATAGGTTGTATCATACTCATATCCAGAATGATATTAAGTCCTTAAATATTATTTTTAATCATCCAATAAAATATTGTCTTGAATGGATATGATGGGGAATGAATCTCATCGCGTTCGTGGAGACGGTAATCCGTACGTACGCACGAGCGACAATATCATTCTTTTGATATTAAAATAATATATAATTGGATGGTATATCATATAGACAGAATCATTATCATGTTATCTTTATTATTTACATTAATTATACATCATTATTATACCCATATAAATAATAGTATATTGAATAACAATTACACCACAACGTGGAGACGGTCGGTCGTACATACGCACGTATGGTGACATTTCATTCAAGGGTTGGATAGAATAATGAATTTGTTTGTTCCATAATTATAATAACATCACAGAATATAGAAGGTACTGGATTTATTATTTTAGAATGGAAATAACAAGGAAAAAAGAAGTTGAAGAAGAAAGGAACTTTAAATAGGGTGGTGAAGACATTACCTCTTCTTCGGGTTCTTCCTTTTGATTTGATCAAAAGGGCTCTGTAGGTTGGCTTTCTAATCAAACTAAGGACTCTAGGATGAATTGAGTGAAGTTGGGGGGATATTTGGGCAGGGTTTGGCCGAGACAAATGGCTTTGAAGGTGTGAATTAATGAGAATGGGGAGTTCCCTTTTATAAGAGGGGTGAGAGTCTCTTTAGGAAAAAATTAAAGAATTATTTTATAATAAAATAATATTCGGTTTATAATGGATTCAAAGTGGATTATTCAAAGTATTAGGTTGTTATGGGTCGAAATTATTTCAACCAATAGATTTTATACAGGTTTTGGTCATTATATTATCCTTATCTTTTAGTTTTAACTCTTGGTTAATTAGTTTAACACTTACCATATCACATTGTATTTTTATAATATATAGTTAATAAACTTACTATATACATCCAAGAGACCCACAAGTGTTCCATTAATTATACACCAGTAAATATATAATTCCTTTGGCAGAACCTTATATTTTTAGGAATATAATTTAAATTAATAATATAATATTTGTTTTAAAAACTCATTTATGTCAATTTTGATACTACTCAATAATTGATTTTTTTAAAGTCTTAACTACTTTATTAATTAGAAAAAAAATTCATTTATGAAATAATAACATGTAATAATAACCAATAAAATTCATTTATGTCATCAAAACTTTCAAATTAAATTTATTTTAACATTTATAATACCAATTATTTGATTCTTTCATTAATAAGGAAAATACTGCATCATTATTGTGTCGTATATATTTTTACTTTTTCAGCGTCTAAAAATTATAAATAAAATATAATTATGTAGGAAATTGTTTTATATTTCTAATGAATATTTATAATCTAAAATATAACATATATAACCTTATGTAAAAATTGGTTTACTAAAAGATATAAGCTTATGCCATTTTTGTATTTACTTTATCTTAATTAAAATAAAGTGTCCCTATCACCTACATGTGGATCCATGGGGTCTCAAAAATCGACCAAAAGATTCCCATGGTCGGACATGTATCCCAAAATAATGTGAGGACACGTTTTAGGGTAATTTATTATTATTATAATATTATTTTTAACCCTTATTTACCGAATTTACCCTTTAACCATTGTAAATAAAATATTTACCGAAAAAATTATTCAAAATGCCTAAAAATAAAACATACCTACTTAAACAATTTGGAAGTCCTAATTCCAAATATAGAATCCATTTTCCAAAATTCTAGACATAGAAGTGGCATAAATTAATTAAAAATTATTTTTCGCTGTCAAAACAAAATACGTGTTTTTAAGATATAATAACTATCAAAAGATTGACACCTGTTTATGTCCGGTTTAATTGTGAAATTATGTCCAATGACCAAAATTATTTTAAATGGTAAAAATATATTCTAAATATATTTTAAAACTACTCAAATGTATAATTTATCACTATTAATTATTTTGATTAAAAATGTTTTTTTAATTAGAATTTAGTAATTTTCACTATTCATCAAAATATAAAAGTTATCCAAAAAGTACCAAAATTTCACCCTAGGATAATTTCGATATTAAGAATCCAAAAATGAAGTCCGTTTTGAAGGATAAAATGTATAAAATTTCAAAAATTGGGTATTACTATCATAACTGCTACTTTGATTGATCGTGGTGTGTTAGAATCTCGAAGTTGCGTACAATGCAAGCTATTGCATTACTCAAAGGGAAACGTACCGTGGAAGCTTGGGGTGTTATAGAATTGGATGGGAGGTGAGGTTACCACAGGGAGGTGTGTAGGTCATGTTGGTGGGGAGGTGGGATGGCAGTGCTGGAGTCGCGTCGGCAGGGAGGCGTCGGAGCTGGCAGGGAGGTTTTCTGGCTACATCGGAGATAAAGGGGAAGGAGTAATCACGAGAGGAGGAGGAATAATGAGGGGAGGATGGAGGAGGGGAGGATAAATGGTGAGGTAGGAGGAATCCCAAGGGGAGGAGGGGAAGAGGAGCAGATAGGACGGCGAGGGAGGAGGAATCATGAAGTGGGAGGAACAGCGAGGACGACGAGGGAGGAGATTCGCGATGCGGGAGAAAGGAAACCCGATCAAAATAATTTTCACATAAGATATTGATAAGAAAAACTATTTGGGTGTGGCTGTCTCTTATCTATAGCCACATATCATTTAAATTGTGGATATAGATTCGTGGATATAGATCATTTTCTAGTAGTTCCACTCTAACTGTGGTGGTAGTTCCATGTGGTATGCCACCTCTCCAATCCTCCGATGTAACGTCCTGGATCCGGAAGCCACTCAACGGGTGCCCCGTACCCAATTGGTCATATGAACTCAAGAGAATTTCCCCAAATTCTAGAGGTTTTCAACTAGCAGTGAGGGTCCAGGTCTGATAGTGGGGAAACTATGCCCTCAATTTTTAAATTGTAGCGCAGTGGAAAAGATAAACATACCACAGCGGAAGAACTAAAAAATATACAACTGAAATGGAAACCTGAATTAAAAGAGAACCAGCAGTCATATATATAAAGATGCAGCATGTCACTAATTCTTTGAAAGCTACCAGAATAGGATACACTATAATACAATACAATACAACTCAAAGTACAAGGTATAACCAAACAGATCAAAGCAGAGTCAACAGAACGCAGCCGCATAGCCAGCCTAAGATCATTCCCATTCCCTCTTACCCATCTGCTACAATGTACATGTATTGGGACCTTTACCCCTATCGACACCTGCAGAAATGTACATCTTTTTCGGCAGAAGACATGCCCCAAACAGGGTGTGAGAAATAAATCCTAGTAGGAAACCACCTAAGGCCCGTGCCGAACTATTATTGAAAATTTGCAACAACAGTATGCAGTAGTAAATGCAATAAACTAAGTAGTACTCAAAAGTAACTGACTCTACAAGTTATATCGCCATATTAATATTCATTTAACCATGCTAAGCCTATGCTTTAACTTGGCAGGTATAACATATGAAAATCACCACGGTGAATATTAATGATAACAATATCCTCAGACTGACAATCATTACAATCAGGTAATCATAATCGAAACCCACAGGTGTCTACCCACAGGAATAATGAATATTCCCATAGGCATACAAGGTTTCGCCCACAGGCACAGAAACTACTTCTCACGGGCACAATAAGGTTTCTCACAGGCTAAACAAAATAATGCCCTCAGGATATAAAAGTAACTGGGCCGAGCCCAACACATAGGCAAGCAATTATACACAATTCCTCTCAAGGAAATTCAAATCATGCTAAAATTCATGGTATACCAACAGGTATTATGTCCAAATGGTTAAATTGAGAAACGCACCCCTAGGATGGTCATGGATCCAAGAAATGATCCCAAATAGCAGTTTTATCTTATCAAAAGATTATCTATGAAATTCTAGATAACATTCAGCAAAGTCCACATCCATACGACACCCCAATCATGGGTTTGTAGCACAAAAGTACACAAATTCAACTCAATAGCTAGAAATAAACACCATACCACCTACCTTGATCTCCTCTTATCAATATACACGAATGACGCCTCTCAAAACATCCATGAACATCATAAATCTGGGATAAACAAATTATCATTGAAACATAAATAACTTCCCTTAGAGGAAGAATTTTTAATAACATTGTATGGAGAGGGTAAGGCTTACCTGTATGGTCCCAACGTGATTGACGGAGGCCGAATCGGATTCCCGGTGCGTGATCGGGTGATCCTCCAAGGTTTGGCCGTCCTCCCAAGCTCCAAATGGTGGTTCTGCCTCTAATGAGGAGGCTACTGCCTATTTTATGTGAAAAAAAACAAACTACACAGCAAGTACTCTCATGTACACAATGTTTAATTTCCATCATTTAACTATTCCTATGGCAGCTTCTTTCCACCACGACATTGTTCATCCGACAACAAGAGTACATGGCGTGTATTTCTGATTACATGGCATGGACTGTCGCTCTGCTGGTAGCTGCCTCCGTTGCCTTACTATTCACATATCGACTAACTACACGGCGTGTAAATACCCAGTACATGGAGTGTAGTAGATTTTTACACCCTTCATCAATGACAAGCCAACATGCCCTGTGTACTCATCCCACACGGCCAAAGTACTTGACGTCTGGAAAAGTACATGGCGTGTACCCAAAAAAATTTGGATTTTACCCCAATTTCCTTATTTTCTCAAAAACACATACGGAACAAGGAAAATAAGAAACTCATACCTCAAGAATAAGAACCGGGTTCTTACAAACTTCCCCCCTTAAAGTAATTCATCCACAAATCGCCCTTCAAAGGGTGGTGTAGAAAAAGCTGTGAACAACTCCGGCCACTGAGCACGTACGTCGGTCTCCCGCTCTGAGGTTCCTTCCTGCACTCGGCCATGCAGCCACAGTTCCCGTACGAGAGGAACTGACCAGCCTTGGAGAACCTTCATGCTCCTATCAAAAATACGAATTGGATGCTCCTCAAAGGATGCATCGTCCTGATGCTCAACCTATTCTTGATAAAAGATGTGAGATAGGTCTGAATGATAACGGCACAGCTGAGATACATGGAATATGTCGTGCACGGCCCGATACCTATGTGGTAACTACAACTGATAGGCAACCGACCCGAATCTCTCGAGAATCTCAAACGGCTCTACATACCTCAGTGAATGTTTACCCTGTCTTCTGATCTGCATTTGTCCCAACCTCAGTAAAACACACAAGAAAACCTAATCCCTGACCAAGAACTACAAGGGTTGTCTACGGTGGTCTGCATATGATTTTTGACGAGACTATATAGTATCCATACACTTCTGTTTCAACTAGACCTGCTAAGAAGTCTCCTACATGAGACGTGGTCCCATTAATTCTTCCTCACCTGCCTCCATCCCGCACAAGGGTGATCGACACGACCTACCATATAAATCATCATAATGTTCCATATCAATAGTTTCCTAAAAACTGTTATTATATGAAAACTCAACCATGGGTATGTGATTCTCCCAAGAGCCCCCAATGTCTAGGATGCATGCACGTAGCATGTCCTCTAGCACCTGTATCGTACACTCTGACTGGACATCGGTCAGAGGGTGGTATGTTGTGCTCATAAGCACATGTATACCTAGTTCCCTATGAAAACTTTTCCAGAAACAAGACAAAAAATGGGCATCCCTTTCTAAAATGGTAGAACAGGGGACTCCATGAAGACGTACTACCTCTCAGATATACATCTTTCCGGGATCATCTACACCGAAGGTCTCCTTGATCGGAAAAAAGTGATCTACCATTGTATGTCTGTCCACAACAACCCACATGAAATCACTGCCTCAAGGTGACCTCAGAACCCCGATCACGATGCCCATCACGACATCATCCCATTTCTACTCCAGAATGGGTAACTGCTGTAACAGTCCGGCTGGCCTCTGATGCTCTGCCTTCACCTACTGACAGGTGGATCATCTCGTAAAAAAAAGCTACTACCCTCTTCATACAAGGACACAAATACTGATGTCTCAAGTCAGAGTACATTTTGGAAACTCTGGGATGCACTGCCCAAGCTGAAGCATGAAACTCCTGCATCATCTCCTTGTGTATGTCCCCAGGAACGCACACTCATCTACGGACATGCAGTACCTTATCATCACCTATCGTCTAACCCGGAAGAGGGTCCTCACATTCCACCAACTCCCATATAACTATGTCTTCCAAATTAGATAGATGTCTCATCCTCACTCTATCCAAGAGGGTAGAAGTCACAGCTAAGGATGAAATATAGGTTTCCCCTTGAATATCGTGCTCCTCCAAATTCATCTCAGAGAACAAAGCCATAAGCTACCACCCCCCACTGGCCTCATGAATGCCTATATCTGAGTGTTCTTGCTCAGTTCATTAGAAACTGCGTTACCCTTACCAGGTGTATAGCCAAGCTTGAAGTCGAAGTACTGAAGGTATTCAACCCACCTTCGCTATCTCAAATTCAGGTCACGCTGGGTAATGATATATTTCAGACTTTTGAGGTCCATGATCACCAAAAAATATTCTCCCAAGAGATAATGTCTCCAACAGCGTAACACATGAACAACTATAGATAGCTCGAGATAATCTGTCAGGTAATTCCTCTCATGTGGCCTCAATTGCCGAGACCCATATGCAACAACTCGATCATCCTGCATCAACACTGCTCCCACCCCAATACTTGATGCATCACAGTAAACTGTATAGCTCTTCCATTTCTCTGGAAGTATCAGGATTGGTGATGATTTCAATCTACCCTTCAGATCATGAAAGGCTATCTCGCAAGCTTCTGACCAAACGAACATCAAACCCTTCTTAGTCAAACCTGTCAACGACACTGCTAAGTGGGAGAAGTCCTATATAAAATGCCTATAGTAACTATCCAGCCCCAAGAAACTATGTATCTCAAACATGTTCTTAGGATGATCCCATGAAACTACTGCTCTCACCTTCTATGGGTCTACGAAAACTCCTTCCTCTAAAATAATATTACCCAGGCAGTGAATATGGTCCATCCAAAAGCGGCACTTTGAGAGCTTAGAATATAGTTGATGCTCTCTCACTGTACTCAGTACGATCTCAAGATGGGTGGAATGGTCATCTCGAGTGTGAGAGTACACCAAGATATCAACCATGCAGACTACCACAAAAGAATCTGGATAAGGATGGAACACACGATTCATCAGGTCCATGAGAACTGCTGGTGTGTTCGAGAGTCCTAAGGGAAAAAACTAGTACTCGTATAGACCATATCTGCTCTGAAAGGTAGTTACGGGTATGTATGATATTCTAACGTGTAACTGATGATATCCGGATCTCAATTAAATATTTTAGAACACTCGTGCTCCCCGAAGTTGATCAAAAAGATCATCAATCCTTAGTAAGGGATATCGGTTCTTGACTGTCAGCTGGTTCAGCATCTGATAATCAACACAGAGTCTGAGGGTACCGTCTGCCTTCTTCACAAAGAGGACTATCGAACCCAATGGATTAGTACTAGGTCGTATGAAACCCTTTTCCTGCAACCCCTCCAACTACCTCTTGAGCTCCCGAAACTCAGGTGTAGCCATCCTATAAGGAGGAAGGGTCACCGGTACTGGTCCTGGCACAAGAACAATAAATAAATCTACCTCTTGCTCTAAAGGAAGACCTGAAATGTCATCTGATAAGACATCCCTAAAACAATCAACTACTGGAGGTAAATCCTTCTGACATGCTCCCTGGTCATCCAGATATAATCTCATAATCTGGGCTGTCACTCCACCTCACCCATGATGCTCGAGTCCATCTCGTCTCGCCTGGACATCCCACTCGCCCTTGTATAGAAACTCTCCACCCTCTGGTGACATGAAACCCACCCTGTGATAGTAACTATCTACAAAGGCTCGAAAGGGTACAAGCCATTCCATACCAATAATCACATCATATCTCGTCATCTCTAAGACATAGAGGTCCCATAGAGAGTGACACTCACAAACCTCTAGGGGGAACTCCTTTCACTAATGCACACCAGTCGTTCTAGATCCCAATGGAGTTTCTGGCATCATAACATTAGAATAAGAAGAAACACAGAGCCCATGTATCTCCACAATGGGAACATATATAAAAATATGTGTATCACCCGTATTGAAAAGTACTGATGATAAAACCGAAGGTACTAGAATTGTACCTCTGACAGTATAAGGTCTGGGATCCTTTTTTTGTTGGGTCTGCTGCACTACATATGCCTCCCCAGTGTTGCGGCCCTATGATACAGCCTGACTACCCTGAGCTGTCCCACACTGCTGCCTTTGAGATCCTAGTGTCTAGCTACCATAGCCCCGACCACCATCTCGACATGCACGCCCCGACATATTCCAATTTCCTGACTGGTATGAAGTTGATGGTCCAGCTCCCACACGCGGAGTCTGCAGAAAACCCATATCACTAGCCACTGGTGGAAGCAACCTACAAAAACGCTGGATATGACCCATACGGATGAAAGCTCGGCACTTATCTGGGTCACATGGACACTGAGGTCTCTTGTGCCCCTTTTTACCACATTAGTAGCACATGACCTGGCCACCTGAAGTATTCTTATGGAAAGTACTAACACCATGAGGGAAGCCCATCTGCCTCTTCCTCTTACCGGTAGAAATAGTCCGAGAAACTGGTGTCGAACCGCCTGGCCCACACCACTAGCTTCTCATAGGTTCCGCTCAGTAATCAGTGTCTAGTTCACAATATCGTGCACTGTAAAAAAACCTTAAAACATTCACCAGTTCTCGAATGTCATATTTAAGACCATCCTCAAAGAATCTAGACCTCAACATCTCATCACCCACCAGAACAGGTGAAAAACACTGATGCTCGGTGAAGTGGGTAGAATAATCCATCACTGACATGGCGCCCTACTGTAGATTAATGAACTCTCGAGATCAATCTTCCCTCAGCTTCTCTAGGAAGAAGAATTCATAGAAGGCTGCCTGAAAATCATCCCACGCCATGTCTCGGTGATGCTCAGACTGGTTGGTAACATCCCACCACCTTTTGGAAGAATCACGCAGCATGTATGTAGTGAGATTAACCCTCCTACCTAGAGGTACCTCAAGATGCTCAAAGATAGTTTGCAATGAGTCCATCCATGACTCCGCAACCTGAGGTCTACCATCCGTTGAAAATGTATGAGGATTCTGCTGCTGGAAGATACGAGTGAGCTCTTCCATAGATGTGGCGGCCTATGGTGCTCCCTGGAAGGTCTGCATGAACTTCATGAAGCCTTCACAGAACTTTTCATTTGTTCCTGTGTTTAGTATAATGGTTGGCGCCACATATGGCACTGCTAGACGATCCACGGTAGCCCATGGCCCACCATCTCAAGGGTATAATCATCTCCGCTCTCCTGGAAAACAACTGATGGTCATCTCGGTGGCATGACTCTACAAGGTCAAACACACACCTTAGATCAAGATTATCGATGACTTAAAACTAGGAGGCCATGAAGGGAACAAGAGAAAAAAGGCATTCAGGATTTACAAAACATGACTACACGGAATTTATAAAATAATACACGGTGTGTTCTCATAGGCCATCCATGTGGGCGTGTATTCTAGCTAAAACTGGTCATGTAACACCCCAAACACATGGGGTGTCATCTAAATACATGGTGTGTACTTGAATCCTCCTTCCCTACCTGAGTCCTTCTACATGGCTATGCCACATGGCCCTCCTAAAACAAAACTACACGGCGTGTCCCACTGGCACACGGCGTGTACTTGAAAGGATTTCACCAGACTGTGTGGATCGTTACACGGCCTATGTACCCAGGTCACACTACACAGCATGTTCCAAAAAGAAACAAAAAGTTCAAAGAATCCCCAGACAGACCCGTGTTGCAAGCTACAAATCCGGCTATATGGATAACACTACACGGCATGTTCCAGCCAGACACTGCGTGTTCTAGGAAAGATAACACCGACTCGTGTTGTTCGTGACATGGCTAGGTCTCTGGGATAGACTACACATTATGTTAAATTAATTGATGTTATTAATATTTTCATGACATCTTATATATCCCCTTTACTTATTTGAAATGAAATGTGCATAATTTGTGTGAAATATTAATGTTTTAATATTATGTATAATTTTTGAGCATTTTTAGAAGTATTCCAATTGAGTAAGTTTACTATTTTATTTATCAATATCACCCCACTGATTTAAATTGTATGGTTCATGTTTTTTAGGATTAATTATTCAATTTCTCACATATCACTAGAATGATTCATCATCCAATTCTGCTATTTTAAGGCTCATATGGTCAACACAAAAAGACCCAAATATTTTGTGATGAAACTGGACAATCATTGATGATTGAGTTACTGGTCCAAATCACAAAGCCTGAATTTTATGAAACTCCACCATGATTTCTAGATTATCCAAAGTAATCATGGATGAAAATTTTAAGATCCAAATACAAGAACAAAGGTCCCAACTAATTCCTTGAATTCCAGCCCAGCATTCTGGTCAGGAATTAAATTACAGACACTATTCATGACATATCGAATTATGTAATCATCAAATTGAGCTGAGTTTTTTCTCTGTCAAAGAGAATATATATTCGGGAATCTCTGTTGAATAAATAATTCAGATTTGAAGGCATATTCCTATTCAAAAATGCGTTCACATTTTAGACTTAAAAAACATTAGATTGAAATGGATAGATTAAACTTGTTTTATCAAACTTCCCTAACTTTGGCTTCATAAGTCGAAATGACTAAATATTTTTAGAGAAGTTGCCAAAAATTATTATCTATAACATTGAAGAATGAGATATCACGATATTCAGCTATCTGGATTTCCAAATTTTCAACCCAAGTGGAGGGATAGATTGGGAATGCAAACAGTCCACTTCCTTGGTCTATAAATGCATCTCCCTTCTCTCCTTCAAAGGAGTTGGAATTTCAGAAGAGAGGAGAAACAATTGGTAAAACCAAATCCTTTCGAAAGTCTTGGTAGGACATTCCATACTAAATTTTTCACTTGATATACCCATCCTCCTCTCTTTGTTTCCTTTCACTTTTGTGTTGTTCTTCATTTGTAATCTACTAAGTTTGTATTTTGTTATTCGGTTTTAATGAATTTTTCTTATTAAATATCTCGTATTCCCATCCAACTTCTGTAGATTAATATTAAGCTAATTAAAATAGTCTAAATATAGTTTAATCATATTCATTTCTTTTTCTTCATCATTCAATCGAAATTCCGTTTTTTTAATTCTTATCATTGTTCGTGCGTCTGTGTTTGATGCACCACTCTTTTCTTATCCCGTTTTTTTTCTTCTATTTTTAATTTATCATCATAATCATTATAACCATATTATTCAATTCCCAAATATCGGAGTAAATCTCTCTTTGTGGTGAGTAAAAATTTAGGGATGTTATGTGATTGAGAGTATTTGTTCGATGAGTATTCATTAATTTAACATTGTGTATGTTGGACTTAACATGTCGTGGATTAATGAAATATTTTGTTTAACAAGTGGTTTAAATGGATTATTGGAACCATAAATAAACTACCATAAACAAGTAATGGTAATGATTATAATTATAAGTTATGTTAAGGCTTGGATTAAAGCCTTAACACTTAGGAATTCCAATCAATGTTATCTTGTGATGTGGGTGTTAATTTAAATGAAATATAAAGCAAAACTCAAGGATATCACAATATTAACTCCCTAAAAATTAACAAACCCCAATATTTATCAATTTGTTAAATTAATTATATTCAATCAATAATTTCAATTAAGCTCTGCAAACAAACCCCCCTAATAAAAATACAATCAACTAAAAACAATTGAATATTTAAAATGTATCATCGCCGAGGATTCGACCTGAGTGCTGCTATACACATTAGCAGAGCATCAGAACTTTGACTGATCGATAGGTGACAATAGTTCGTGAATTTCAAATGGATTCATTAATGGGTAAGGTAATTTATGTATTAATTATTTTCTGGTTATTATAAAAAAACCAAAAATACAAAATTAAAAAAAATTGAAAAAAAACACAATGAAAAACCCGTCTTCCTCATAAAAATCATAAACGGAAAACACAAAAAGAAAAACCCATCTTCCTATTTCTTCCAACATCTTTCCGAATGACCCATAGCCTCCCAAACAAACCCTCATATTTGTTTTACCCTGAAATTGAGTGAACACTTTGCCAACATAGGAGGAACATAAGAGATATTCAAATATTTCAAGAACCAGTCCTTGTCCAACCAATTGAATTAGATATGGACAATCCTAGGGAACAAACATTTAAATAACGTGTTTCCCCTGATATGAATTACCAACCTCTTGGTATTAAATATCCAAATATAGAGGCTAACTGTGAAATTAAATTGGGTTTGATTCATCTTCTCCCCCATGTCCACAGGCTAGCTGATGAGGATCCACATCTCCACCATAAAGAGTTCAAAGTAGTGTGCTCTACCATGAAGCCTCAAGTGGTTTCTGAAGAACCAATCAAACACCAAGCATTACCTTTATCCCTAGATAACACTACCATTTCATGGATTTAGTACATCATTCTTGGATCCATAACCTCATGGAATGAAATGAAGTGACTTTTCATATAAAAACCATTTTCTGGTTCTTGTACTACTTCTATACGAAAGGAAATAAGTGGTATCTGTCAGTTCCCAAGTGAATATTACCATGAGTACTGGGAGAGATTCAAAAAGATTTTTTCAACCTGCCCACACCACCAAATCCATGATCAACTCTTGATCCAATACATCTATGAGGAGTTATTTGCTATAGAGAGAACTCTCATTGATACCGCAAGTGGCGATGATCTTGTTGATAAAACTCCTTCAGCTGCAAGAGATCTCATAAGTAACATGGCTAAAGACACACAACAATTACATAATCGAGCACATGCTCAAGTAAAACAAGCCTAAGATAATTAATCCATTGAGCCGAACAAGATGACCGAGTGGATGAGTGAACTTACAGGTCTTGTGCGGCAACAAGATAGGGCTACCAAGTCCTACACCACATCTTCTTTGCAATCAATGTTTTCTAGACATGTCAAAAATTGTGGAATCTGCAACTCTTCATCTCATCCAACAGACACATGTCCACAACATCAAGAGGATAAATCTGATTCATCTGGACTAACGGAGCTCAATGCAGCATATTCTCAGCGGAACACCAACCCTCAACTATCAAGTCATTTTGTTAGAAACATCAACCAACCTCACTCTAAGCCCTTATATTCTTCCTATAACCAAGTCCTTAGGTATGGTAATCTCATATATGATCCCCCTCAATTCCATCCTCAAAACCCAAACCAGTTTCAATATGGTCAAGGTGTTGGTAACTTCCAACAACCTTATCCTTTTATTCCTCAACCTCAAATGAACAATCCTCCTCCTACATTCCATTATCCTAGTGAGCCTTCCCAATTCCAAAACCGATAAAATCACATTCCCAAGAACCAAAATCTAGGTAATCCCAATCTTAGACAAGCCTTTTCTTTCAATAGACCATGGGAAAGTGCAGTGGAAGATCATTCCTCCTTCACCTCTTCTAGCCTCAAGAACATTGAAACCCAAATTGGTTGACTTGAATCCCACCTTAGTCAGCAGAAACCATCCTATTCTTCCCAACTCATAGCTCAACCATTACCCAATCCCAAGGGTAATGTAAGTGCAATTGCACATAGATCAAGAAAGAAATTTTCTATACCTCAAGATAAGTCATATAAACCACCTTTAAATGTTGACCTAGAAAATGAAAAGAAAAATAAACATGAAAAGGAACCTGAATCCATTCCCTCACCTCCTTAAATTCCATATAGGAACCCAATTCCTTTTCTTCAAGACGTTTCTAAGCCAAAGAACTCCTTTTAACCCAATCCTAAAATACTTGACATGTTTAGATGTTTTGAAGTCAACATTCCCCTCTTAGATTCCATAAAAAAAATTCCTATGTATAAAATATTTCTCAAGGAGTTTTGTACCCACAAGAGGCTTCTTAGGACATTCAAAAATGTTTCAACCCAAGAGTCCATACCCATTAAGTTCAATGAACCAGGGACCTTTACGGTTCCATGCCAAATTGGAATTTCCAACTTTGATGATGAATCATAAACCTAGGAGCCTCAATTAATTTCATGCCTAAATCCATATTCTCTAACCTTGGTCTAGGTCCCTTACATCCAACTGGTGTTGTCATTCAATTGGCCAATCGATGCACAGCCAGTACTGAGAGAATAATTGAGTATGTCCTTGTCTGAGTCAACAATATTATCTTCCCTGAGGATTTATATGTCCTTCACATAGAAGGTGAGACGATCTATTCTCGATCTCCCCTAATTCTAGGAATACCATTCCTCATGACTATGAGAACCAAGATTGATGTCCATTATGGAATCTTATCCATGGAATTCAGTGACCAACTTGTCAATTTCAACATTTTCCAAGCCATGAGATACCCATAGGAGGATCACTCTGCATTCTAAATCCATGCTTCTGGGGACACTTATAAGAGGCAATCAAACCCCAATCCATCATGTTCTTCATGTTCTAATGAAAATTGATCTTGTGAAATCTGCACCATGATTAACAAAGTCATAAATGGTGATGTTTATGTGGACCATTCCTTCATAGAATCTATAGATCTATAGGATCTTGAAAACTCTCTTGAATCCCACATCAACTGTGATCTCTACTGCTCCACCTTGGACAGTATTAAGAAAAATGAATCTGAATCACCTAAAGTCCCTTCTTCCATTCCTGAGTTGTCTAACCCAAAAATGAATGTTGATAATTATCTAAAACCTCTTACCGAACACCAGAAATATGCATTTATTTTCCATGATCACTCATATCCTATAATTATATCTTATTTACTTACCCAAACTAAGGATTCCAAACATGTTCAAGTGTTATAGGAAAACAAAAAGGACTTATGGTGGACCCTAGATGACATACCAAGAATTAACCCTTCCCTTTGCATGCATAACATCCTTCCTGAGGAGTAATCTAAAAAAATTAGAGAACCACCAAGAAGACTCCATCCTCTCATACCTGAGGTAGTTAGGGAAGAGATCAACAAGCTTCTTCAAGATGGTATTATCTAGCCAATTTCTGATAGTGAATGGGTTAGTCCAATTCAAGTTATACCTAAGAAGGGTGGGATAACTATTGTCACAAATGAACATGGAGAGGTAGTCACAGCTCGAGTGAAGAACAGATGGCATGTGTACATCGACTATAAGAAATTGAATGTTGAAAAAAGAAAAGATCACTAATCTCTTCCATTACATGATCATATGCTGGAATGATTATCCGGAAAGTCACACTATTGCTTTCTAGATGGATACACCAGCTACTTCCAAATCCCAATTGCACCTTAAAACCAAGAAAATACTACTTTAACATGCCCCTTTGAATCATATGCATATAAGAGAATTCCTTTTATCCTTTGAAATGATCCTGAAACATTCCATATGTGTATGATGAGTATCTTTTTCGAATTCATTAAACACTACATGGAAGTCTTCATGGACGAGATCACCATTTATGGTGAGTAATTTGAATCTTGTTTTAATTCACTCTCTCTAGTCCTACAAAAGTGTGTCATGTGTAACCCTATATTAAATTTTAAAAAAAATTCACTTCATGGTTGCAAATTGGATTGTTATAGGGAACATAATTTCAAAAGATGGGATTGAAATCAATCTTGCCAATATTAAAGTGATCCAATCACTTCCTCAACCCACTTCTGTTTGAGACATATATTCATTTCTTAGTCATGCCAGTTTCTATCGTATATTCATCCATAACTTCAGTAGGATTTCCCTCCCACTCACTCGGTTTCTCAAAAATGATGTCACTTTCCATTTCGGTGCGGTTTGCAAGAGAGCCTTTGTTGATCTCAAAACTGCTCTAACATCCGCCCTAATAATACAACCCCTAGATTGGTCCTTACCATTTGTGTTGATGTGTGATTCTTCTGATTGAGCCGTTGGGGCTTTTCTTGGTCAAATAATAGAAAAGATTCCTAATGTAATCTATTATTCCTAAAAAACAATGGATGAAACTCAGTCTCACTACAATATCACTGAAAAGGAACTTTTAGCAGTGGTTTTTGCCTTAGATAAATTATGACCCTATATCTTAGGTTCCAAAATCATCATCTTCATAGACCATTCTACTATAAAGTTGTTACTCAAGAAAATTGATTCGAAAATGAAGCTAATAAGATGGATCCTAATGCTCCAAGAGTTTGATATTGAAATCAAAGATAGACTAGGAAAAGAAAACCCTTTGGATGATCACTTGAGTATAATTTATAATTCATCTCATTTTGAAATCATCTATCCTAAATTCCCCACTGAGCACCTTTCATATCTCACTATAAAAATACAACGGTATGCCCCAATTTTAAATTACTTGGTTTCTGGTGTTTTTCCAGAATTTTTTTCAAAAGAACAAAAAATAAAGTTGAAAAGTGATTCAATATACTTTTTTTGGGATGAAAATAAACATTGGAAAACTGGGGTAGACAAGGTAATTATGAGATGTGTTGATGAAGATGAACATTCCTCCATCTTATAATTTTTTCACTCACTTCCCAGAGGTGGCCACTTTGGACCACAAAGGACCTCCCGAAAGATCCTAGACTCTGGATTCTTCTAGCCTTCACTCTTCAAGGACTCACATGAGTGTTGTCAATCATGGCCCACTTGCCAAAAGTTTAGCACAATTTTAATGAGAAATGAAATTCTCCCAAAACCATTACTTTTTAGTTAGATCTTCGGTGTTTGGAGCATCGGTATCATGGGACCATTTCCCCCTTTTAATGGATTCTCATACATCCTTCTTGCGGTTGATTATGTTTCAAGGTGGGTCGAGGCTAAACCCACTAGAAAGGATGATTCAAAAACTATTAGTGAGTTCCTAAAGACACACATCTTCCTCCGTTTTTGCACACCACGTGCCTTGATATGTGACTTAAGAACCCATTTCTGAAATAGAACCATGGAATATCTTTTGAAAAAAAATGGGTTGTACATAAAACTTCAACTTCATATCACCCCCAAACAAATGGAATGGCTGATCTTTCTAATAGATAATTAAAAAGAGTTCTTGAGTGAAATGTAAAACCCACCAGAAAAGACTGGTCTGAAAGACTTGGTTAAGAACTTAGGGCTTATAGAACTGCCTATAAAACACCCATTGGGATGTCTCCTTTTACTCTAGTTTTTGGTAAAGCATTTCATCTACCAGTTTAAATACAACAATAATATTTTTGGGCTGTGAAAACCTATAATTTTGATTGTGAAAAATCTGGTGAAGAATGATTGTTGCAATTGGCTATACTAGAGGATCTTCGACTTGATTCTTATGAGAATTCTAATCTCTACAAAGAAAAATCCAAGGCACTCCATGACTAACACATCCTGAGAATGGTATTTCATGAGGGTTAAAAGGTAATTCTCTTCAATTCTCGATTTCAGCTTCACCCAGGTAAGTTTAATTCTCGTTGGGAAGGTCCTTTTGTTATTACTAATTTTTACCCATTTGGTGTAGTGCAAGTCCATGACCCCTCTTCCAAAAGGACTTTCACAGTTAATGGACATCGGTTAAATCATCACCATGAGAGGACACACAATCCTGGATCAACATCGACTTCCACTGGATCACCAATTTCTCTAGTCGAACTACCACTATATGGATATGGAAACCCTCTAAATCCAAACTATGGGGGAACCTATTTCCCTTTAACTCTCTCTCTATCTCTTCCTTTCTCAACCTATTTCGTCTTCCTCCTCTATCATTCATTTTTTATCACTTTCTTTATATAACCCTTTCTTTTTCACTTTCTCTTTTTTGAGGGTGTATCTCTATTAATAACTAAAAAACCTAAAAAAACAAAACAAAAAAAAAGCATCATAACTAAAAAAAATATACAAAAAAAATGAAGAGTCATGATTAATCACCTTACACTTTTCAAATTTGGTCCAACCATTTTGGGGAGTTAATAGACATTTTATCATCTTAAAAATTTTGTATTTTCATCATGACTTCGGATAAAAAAATTTGTGTCAAAATTAACAAATTTTGAATGCTGAATTTTTTATTGGGAAAATGATTTTCCCAAAACAATGAGGAACAACATTTGATTTCATTCCAAGTCCATCTATGGCTATCTTTTCAAAATGTGTGTTTTCAACACCATTTAAGAGTTATGAGTTTGTGGACCTTCGAGCTGATTTCATACTTTAGTGTGCATTAAAATGATAGAGTCATTTTCTGAACCACATGAGAATCACAATAGCCAAATAGCCTCCCATTTCCCATAAATTAATACTCCTTTTGAAATCCCCTTAGAGCCAATGAAAACCATTTCATTGATAGCCACATTAAAAGCCCAATAATGTTTCCCAACAAATATCAACATCTATTTTTCATTTCATATTTTTTGACATTTAAGGGTGGGGGGAATGGATTTCATTATGGGTACCCTTTGTTGATTTTACCATGTTATCATATTCATGAAGACAAGAATCCATTTTAGTTTGTGGGATAGGTTGTCATCTAGTGTGTTTTGGGGAATGTAATGTACTTTAATTTATGTAATTTTTTAAATGTTATTTACAAGTGTTCAAAAAATTCATCAAAAAAATAAAAAATAAAGAACAACAAAAATTGGGTTGTTTCATGGGTAGGTCAAAAATCACTCTTCCCCAACCATTGATCTTGTTATAACTATTACAATTTGTATCATGAGGTGATCAATCATGGGTTGGGATATGAGTGTGAGATCTATTCCATGTTCAACTTTCGAAAAAAGAAAAAAAAAGAAAAAAAGAACACTTGCAATATATTCTTTTGTCATTGGGAGATGTTTCGTGATTTTTATATATTTATTCTTCTCATCCCCTTAAAAGTTTAGTCAACTATTGTGTCTCTCTTCACAAAATCATTCCCTTGTAAATATGTGTTTTCATTTCATTCCATGTTTTTTTCAAAAAAAAATGTACATTGATTTTTCTATGTTGGTGTTTTACTCCTCTTTTTCTCTCTCTTGTACATTATATTCCTACCATCCCATAGCCATAGAAAAGAAACTTATAAAAGACCACTTGATTCTTGTGCACTTTGGATTGGTATTGTAAGCTGAGATCTCTTTCAAACTCAATGATTTTCACTTTTGGTCAGTGAAAGAGTGAACCTCTAGAAAAGAATTTTATTATATTGAGAGGAGAGAGTTTTGAGTGCCACATTTTCCATTTCTAAATTTGAGCATGAAAAAAATGAATTAGTTTTGTAACATTGTTTTTTAACAACTTGTGGTTTAATTAAAAATGGAGGACTGAAATAGTCTAAACCTCCCCTGATTGGAGAAAACAAAATTTTATTATTTTTTGGTGAGTGAAAATGATTTTTTTATGTTTTTATATTTGTTTCAAATGAAGAAATTAACCATACTAAGTGTGGGGGAGTTGATGTTATTAATATTTTCATGAAATAGTATATACCCCCATTAATGATTTCATATGAAATGTGCATAATTTGTGTGAAATATTAATGTTTTAATACTAAGTATAATTTTTGAGCATTTTTAGAAGTAGTCTAATTGAGTCACTTTACTATTTTATTTATAACTCCCACCCCACTGATTACAATTCTGTGGTTCTTGTTTTTTTGATTAAATATTCAATTACTCACATATAATTAGAAGTAATCATGGGCCAATTCTTCCATTTTAAGGCTCATATGGTTAACACAAGAAGACCCACAGATTTTGTGATGAAACTAGACCGTCAATGGTGATTGAGTTAATGGTCTAAATCCAAAAACCCATATTTTATTGAACTCCTCCATATGTTATACATTATTAAAAGGAATCATGGATAAAAATTTTAAGATCCAAATATAAGAACAAGGGGCTGAACTAATGCCTTGAAATCCATCCAACCATTCTGGCCAAGAATTAAAATTCAGAGACTATTCATGACATATCTCATGATGTAATCATCAAATAGAGCTGAGTTTTTTCAGTGTGAAAGAGGAGATATAGGTGGCCTACTATGTTGAATAAATCATTTGCCTTTTAAGGAATCATACTATTCAAAAATCCTTTCATATTTTGGACATCAAAAATATTGTATTAAAATGGACAGATTAAAACCGTTTAATAAACCGGCCATAACTTTGGTTACATTTTTCAAGTGACATCAAATTTAGAGAGAGGTCGACCAGAATTATTATATAAAAATTTTAAGAAGTATATATCTATAGATTCAGCTGTCTAGATGTCCAAGTCGTCGAGCCAAGTGGAGGGACAGATTGGGAATGAAAACAGTCCACTTCCTTGGGCTATAAATGCATCTCCCTCCTCTCCTTCACAAGAGTTGGAATTTTAGAAGAGAGGAGCAACAATTGGAATAACCAAAGCCTTTCCAAAGTCATTGGAGGACCTTCCATACTCATGTTTTCACTTGATATACCCTTCCTCGTCTCTTTGTTTCCTTTCACTTTTGTGTTGATCTTCATTTGTAATCTTGTACGTTTGTGTTTTGTAATTATATTTTAATGAAATATTATTCTGCAATATATCATATTATCATCCACCTTATGTAGATTAATATAAATTATCTTAAAATATTTTAAATACAGTTGAATCGTCTTCCCTTCTTTTGCTTCCTCATTCAATCAAAAGACCGTTTTTTTAATTCTCATCATTGTTCGTGTGTGTGTGTTCGACGCACCACTCTTTTCTTATCCCTTTATTTTTCTTATATTCTTAATTTATCATCATAATAATTATAACCAGTTTATTAAACAACCAATTGGATGAGAAAATATCTCTTTGTGGTGAGTCAAAATTTAGGGATGTTGAGTGATTGGGAGTTTTTTCTCGATGAGTATTCGTTAATTTAACATTGTGTATGTTGGACTTAACAAGTAATGGATTAATGACATATTTTGTTTAACATGTGGTTTCCATGGATTATTGGAACCATAAATACACTACCATAAACAATTAATTGTAATGATTAGAACCATAGGTTATGTTAAGGCTTGGATTAAATCCTTAACACTTAGGAATTCCAATCAATGTTATCTTGTGAAGTGGGTGTTAATTTAAATGGAATATAAATCAAAGCTCAAGGATATCAAAATCATAACTCCCTAATAATGAAATCACCCAAATATTTAACAATTTGTTAAATAAATTATATTCAATCAATCATTTCAATTAAGACCTGCAAAAAAATCCTAATCAAAATACAATCAACATAAAAATATTGAATATTTAAAAACTATCATCATCGAGGATTCGACCTGAGTGATGCTATACACATTAGTAGAGCATCGGAACTTTGATCGGTCGATAGGCGAAAATCGGTCATGAATTTTAGTAGACACGGCTTGTATGTCTTAAGGTTTCCTCTCTCTATGTTGTTAGATACAAGGGCGGACACTAGGTCAACACTACATGGCTTGTACAACCGGTACACGTCGTGTTTCCCCTGAAACTTCCCTATCCCGGGTCTCTGCCTATATGACCTATGACATGGTAAGAGACTACACATCCTGTACTTGGGGTACGCAGAGAGTACTTAAAAAAATTCTATTTCTTCTGGAACAGAAGAACACACGGAATGTGTCCATATAACTACACAACATGTATGGTGGGTTTTTTAGACTGTAAGCCTCAGAAACTACTCTGGAACCGAGAAAAAAATCGAAACAAACACCTAAGTTTCAAATTCCCATATGTGAGGGCCCATACTCCCCGTGAATCAAATCATGGCATCATGCAAATGTTATAACACGGTAAACATGTCGATGATCCACCAATTTCTGGTCATTGAGGGCCCATAATCCTCACAAAACAAAGTTTGGAGTTCATTCTATCAAAATCTCACCTAACAATACCCTATCAAATTGAAGGTATTTATCAAAGAATCTCTCACAATAGCATGATTTTCTAGCATAATAACTATCACAACAACATGAAATCTCTAATGCACCTACATGGCATGGAAAGAATGTATGACATGTGATTTCTATCATGTGCCTAAATGATGCATGAGATGGTATACCCTCATCTCATCGGGTTTCAACTAAATAGAACCTAGTATAAAAATATAAACAGCACACCACAGGTGTGTCACCCAATGGTGAAAATCAAATCAACTGTAAAATTTGATAAATCAGAATAATTGCAATAAATGAGGTAGACTAGCTTTTCCCTAGACACATGTTAGATAGTCCTGGGTATATCTTATTACCAATTACCAAATTCCAATCCTATCCCTGACTATAGGCTCCAAACAGTATGTCAATGAAAATAACTCCTCTGATACCACTTTGTAACATCCCAGATCCGGAAGCCACTCAACGAGTTCCCCGAACCTATTTGGCCACATGACTTCAAGAGAATTTCCCCAAACCCCAGAGGATGCCGACTAGTAGTGAGGGCCCAGTTCTAATAGTAGGGAAACTATTACCTCATTTGTCAAATTGTAGCGCAGCAGAAAAAATAAAGGACATACAACAGCGGAAGCAGTAAACAATATACAATTGAAATGGACAACTGAAGTAAAAGAGAACCAGAATTTATATATATAAAGATGCATATGTCACTAATTCTATGAATGAATCCAGAACAGGATACACTATAATAAAATACAATACAACTCAAAGTACAAGGTAACGCCAAACAAAACAAATCTGAGTGAATAGAATGTAGCAGCATCACAAGCCTAAGCTCGGTCCCATGCTATCCTAATCCTCTTCTACAATCATGTACCTATATAGATACCATTTCCCCTATCGACACCTGCAGAAATGTAATCTGCTTGGACAGAAGACATGAACCAAATAGGGTGTGAGAAATAAATCCTAGTAGGCAACCACCAAAGGCATGTTCCCAACTATCAGTGAAAATGAGCAACAATAATATGCAGTAGTAAATTCAATAAACTAATCAATATTCAAAAGTAACAAACTATACCAGTTATATTTCCATTTTAATATTCATTTAACCATGCCAAGCCTGTGCTTTATCTTGGCAGTTATAACATATGAAAATCACCATGGTGAATATTCATGATAACACTGTCCTGGACATACAATCCTTACCCTCAGGTAATCAGAATCAAAACCCATAGGTTTCTACTGAAAGGAATAACAAATATTGGCCACAGGCGTACGAGGTGTCTCCCATAGGCACATAAACTACTACCCACGGGAATAGAAAGGCTGCCCGCAGGCTAAAAAAATACTTCCCTCAGGCTATTCAAGTAACTGGGCTGATCCTAAAACATAAGCAAGCAATTATACACAATTCCTTGCAAGGAAATTCATAGCGTGCTAAAATTCACGATATACCCACAGGTATTCTGGCCAAATTGCTAAACAGTGGAATGCATTACCAGGGTGGTCCTGGATCCAAGATGTGATCCCAAATAGCAGTTTTAACTTATCAAAAGTTTATCTATGCAATTCAAGATAACGTTCAGAAAATTACACAGTCATACGACACCACAAACATGGTTTCATAGCACAATGGTACAAAAATTCAACTCAACATTTGGAAATACACAGTAGAGCACATAGATTGATCTCCTATGATCAATATAGGTGAACAACGCCTCTCAAAATGGCCAAGAATGGCGTAAATATGGGATAAAATAATTCCCATTCAAATGTAAATAACGTCCCTTTGAGGAAGAATAGGTAACAACAGTGCAAGGAGAGGGGAGGGCTTACCCGTACAGTCCCAACATGATCGACATTAGAGAAATCGGATTCCCGATGCATGATTGGGTGATCCTCCAAGGCTCGGGCATCCCCCTGAGCTCCAAAATGCAGTTCTGCCTCCACTCTCAAATGATGAGGCTACTGCCAATTTTAAGAAAAACAAAAAACTACACGTCATGTACTATCATGTACACAGTGTGAAATTTATATCATTTAACTGTTCCTATGGCGGATTCTTTCCACCGCGGCACTATTCATCCTTCGACATGAGTACTCGGCGTTTATTTTTTATTACATGGTGTGGACTGTCGCTCTACTGGTAGCTACCTCAGCTGCCTTACTGTTCACCTGCCGACTGATTACACTGCGTGTAAATACCTAGTACACGGTGTGTAGTCAGTTTTTCCTCCCTTCATCACTGATAGGCCTATACTCCCTATGTACTCATCCCACACAGCCAAAGTACATAGCATGTGGAAAAGTGCACGGATTGTACCCAAAAAATTTGAAATTTTCCCCATTTTCCTTATTTTCTCAAGAACAGATAAGGAAAAAGAAAAATAAGAAACTCGTACCTCCTGAATAACCACCAGGTTCTTACATCCAAAGTATCAAAAATGGTCTAATAAATCTCGGTGATAACTTTCCACCTCAGACAAACCTCTGTAGTCCCCATCGAGGAGAGACTTGAAAGAATATGTGGTCCCCCTCTTGGAACTCCATGGGTCTTAGCATCCTGACGGCATACGACTTCTCCAAATCTGTGTAGTCTTCACTTACTGACAAGTGAGACATCGTGATATGACTCTACAATTGATTTCATCATCCCTGGCCACCAGTACTGACATTGGAGGTCCTGGTACATCTTCACCACACCAGGATGTACCTCCAGAGAGGATGTATGGAACTCCATAATCACTTCCTCCCGTAGCACCCCCAGTACCATAGTACGTCCTCTAATGAAGATGACATGCTACCCACCTTTAGAAAATCCATCAGGTGCATGTCCTATGGATATCTAAGAACATCGTTCCTCGCAGTCAGTGTCCTCAAGTCGTGCCTCTATGACTCGCTGAAGGAGTGGTGGAGTGAATATCAGAGATTGAAGATATGCTGCTCCATCTCGATCCATGTAGGATTTCCACAAAGCGGATAGCTGCTCCTTCACCTCACTCAGAAACTATATACTATATCTCTTACTGAGTGAATCTGCTACTACGTTCCCCTTCCCAGGAATATAGACTATCACAAATTAAAATTCATGGAGGAACATTAGTCATTGCCGAAGTCATGGGATCAGGTCTTTCTGAGAGAAGATATACATGAGACTCTTGAGATTAGATTATACTGTAGAATATTCTCCCATCAAGTAGTGCCGCCACATCATTACGCAAAGACCATTGCTACTTACTCCAGGTCATGGGTAGCATAGTTCTACTCGTCAGTCTCTGTCTCTGCTTCTAAAGGCTCTGATAACACTTCTCCATCCATAGGAAAGTCTCCCCTATTTTCTTCAAAACTGAAAAGGGTTCCGCTACCCTGGAGAAGTCTGGTCCAAATCTATGGTAGTACCCAGGCAAAGCATAAGTCCCTCCCCCTTCAAGGAGGTAAACCTAGAAACATATTTTGAAAGGATATCCCCCACACTTTTCCACTTCTATTGGGTACTGAAAACTAAAAACTCATGCTACCACGAGGGTAGGGATGGTCGACTCAGGAGTGATCATCTGCACCCTCCTTTTTATGAGTTTTTCATTTTCTTCCTGGGTTTCAGTTTTTGCCGACCAAGAAAAATCCCATTCCAATGTGGTAGATAAACCACAACATTTTTGCCTAATACAGTTAATCTGAGTATGAAATGTGAATGTCTAGTCCATACCCAAACTAACAACGTACGACCTCGACATTGCCACCAAGATGTTCCAACTGAAACTCTCGCCTCAAGGGTCAGATCACATAGTCAGTGTAAGTGTTATTTTTAATTATCCTCCTAAAGGAATATCCAGTCGTGAGGGTCAAGTCAATAGCTTAATCGGAAACTCGTGGTTTTGGACAAGATTCATCGAAGGAAGGAATGATTGGTACTTATGTATATTAATACGGAAACTAGTATATGACACATACCATTCATCGAATCATTCCTAGAGCCCATGGGTCACTCTCATTTACCATATGAAACTACTCCCTTCACCTGTCCTCCAGCTCCATAATCATGTTGGGGACCACAAAGGTGGGTGGTTGTAACATGTCAAAAAGTACACCACCTCATGCTGCTCTCCTAGCTCTACTTACACGTCTGTAGCCCTGAAAATTCATCTATACCTAACACTTCTTCCTCCCGATACATTTTTACATGCCCATGTCTCTGATACTAGTGCCATTTTCCTGCTTTCCCACTACAAACATTCACTAGCGGTATCCGCTCATCCAAAGAATATTCAACCGCAAAGGTTCTCTCTAGCACCCTAACATAGGTAGGAATGATAGAGTAATAGTGCTAGCTTGTATGTCCCAAAAAACACCTCGCTCAGAGGTCCGAGCCCTAAAGCCCTGATCATACTATATTCATCGAGTACCTAGTATGTTTGGTATGCCTCGAGGAATACTCACCTACAGACATGTCATCTTGCTGAAGCTGTAGAAGGTCTAGGGAACTCTCATACACCTCCTCAATCTAGTCCTTAGCCGCATATGATTCAGGCTCACCTCGGAACCTGAGGGGTAACTGATGCTGAAACACGTGTAAGGAACTAAGATTACATGTGTCCTCTACTGGTACTATCGGTTGTAACTACAAACCAACGGGCAGTGATATAGTCGACACACTACGTGAAGGTTTTATCTCATGCAACGTTCCATGTACTGAAGCTTCATCCCTATGTGGACCATCCTCATGGTCACTCACTAAAAAAGACTAGATGCTAAGATCACCAGTATCTCTACTTTTTTCTTAACTAGGTGAAAAACATTTTCCACTGCTTCCTGCCAGTCCTCAGATGCCTTTGGGTTCGTCTGGCCTCAGAACCTCAAAGTCCTCTACCACTGGAACTTGTGCAACACGCTCAGTCGGTGTGCACCCTCAGCTTGTGGGGCTGCTGAAAACGACTATCCAACAGGAAATGGTGTTGCTGGTACACCACCTGAAGGTGCCAATGCAGTTTGAGGGACCTGCATTGGAGCCCCATCACTCGGTGGGCCGTCATCGTGTACTCTCTCGGGAAACATGGGAGGTTGTCTTTGTGGTGACATCCTAATAACTAACAGGTGTGCCATGGTCACTAAGTTATACCTAGTGAGTTGACTCAATTGAAATAAAAAATAAAACTTTTCAAAAACACCCACAATCAGTGTTTTCATGCATTGAGTTGGAAATCAGGACTCTGGGTCCTGGTGTTTGGATACGTCAGTCGCTGCACCAACACTGGACTCCTTGAACTAAAAACCAAACTCATAACACTTAACACTATTCCTTCACATAAAAGTTAAGTGTCCAAGTTCTTCAGTAGAGCTGAACCCCTCTGATACAACTTGGTCACAACCCGTCCCCTGAGGCCCATGTCGTGACTACCCAAAGCCCGCTATCCATAGGCTAGGGGCTGGCGACTAGCACCACAAAGTCATATCAATAAAATGGGAAGGAAATGTCTTTAAACCTGTATAAACAAACAATCCATGAACACAACAAGATGCAACCATGAAGTAAACTGCTATAACAAAAAGAGTGTTGATAGTAAAGGGGCCAGAAATAAAAGCTCAACTATAAAGTACAAGTACAATTGGAATGTACAGATACAACTAAAAGTACAAGAAGCTCCTAGATTGTCTGCTGAGGATCCTACATAAAGGGTATGGACATATTGTCTCCCCATCACTGCACACTAGCTCATCTCCTCTATATACCACCTAGTTCTGGCTCCCTATAGACTCATCTCTGCTGCTCATCGTCTGCACAAGACACAACAAGGTGCGGGCGAAGCCCATGCAGGGGTGAGTTTGACGATACTCAATAGGGACCCCGAGACCTCTATAGGTCTCCTAGAGTTCCAAAAAGGAAAAATCGGAAAGAAATAAATCAACTCTACTTAGGTATATGCCCATACATATACCTAAGTTATCAATACATGAGGAAATAATACAACAAAGGTAAAACCATGAAGGTAGAAGTACACAACATAAGTCAGTTCAAACCATGTATCACTTTAGGTCAAGGATAGAAGGGTTATCACATCATCAAACTCCTCGGCTACAGGAGAACTCCTTCTCTATCGATTACAGTGGGCCTACTAGGTCACACAGAGTCGATTCCCACTAACGTTGAACTATTGTGGTACCCATCCCTGATGGGTACCGTGGGCATGTCGGGTCAGAAAGAGCTGCTTCCCACCATGGGCATGTCGGGTCACACAGAGCCACTTCCCACCTTGTCCAAACTGAGGTACTCCTCCTATCAAGCACCATGGGTCTGTCGGGTAACACAGAGCCGTTCCCCACCATAGGCTTGCTAGGTCACACATAGCTGCTTCCCACTGGGCCAATTGTCATGTAGCCTTCATTTCTCAACCAACTGTAGGTTTCCATACATAGTCTGCATGGGAAAACCGCACCTTAAGCCACTCTCTGCATCTTGATATCGATGTAAGTAACCATTATCTATATTCTAGGGTAATAACCATAGAATATTTAGTCAAAAAACAAGAACTCCTCAACTACTGGAAAACTCATCCTCTTTCGAGTACAGTGGGTCTGTCGGGTCACATAGAGCCGCTTCCCAATAACCTTGAATTATTGTGGTACTCATCTCGGATGGGTATCGTGGACATGTCGGGTCACCTAGAACCACTTCCCACCATGGGCCTACTGGGTCACACAGAGCCACATCGCACCAATCCATCATTATGTAGTCTTCAGGTCTCCGTCAGCACTAGGGTTTTGTACGTAGCACGCTTGGGAGAACCACTACTCAAGCCATCAGTCGTATTAAAATTGGTACAAAGTATCACAATGAAGTAACCCTATGTTTCTTCACATTATAAGGGTTCTAATTAAATATATGGTGCATCAATAGAACACCTAGTTTGTTCATTATTGGCATTTCAGTGTCGAGAACCTGGGTGGATTCGGGTGCGACCCATCCCAACCGTACCCCAAATTTCTAAAAAACTCATTGAGTAAAAAAAGGGTTGTCTCGCTCCAAGGATCCCAATTTCATTGACGGTTCACCAAACAGATGTCTGATTCTAAAGATAATTCCCTTTTTGTGTTCATGGGATGTACTGGGTCCGGGTCCGGTCTGCCTCAGCCAGACCGGGCTGACCTGGTTCGGCATGGATTGAAACGGTTTGACCTGGGATGACCGGGCCTGACTCGGGTTTGACCCTGCAGGGCTGCGGGTCAGACGGCTGGGCCGCAGGTTGGCCCTCTGAGTGGAAAGTCGGTCTGTTGGACCGACCCAGCGGTGCCATTCGCCTGGCGGCACGGGCCGTCAGAGATACCCGGACATGGCACATCTGGGTAGGGATGACTTGGCATGGAGCCAGATCAGCGGGTCAACCCATAGTGTTTGAACACAATGTGGTGCCATGGGGCGTCACAGGTCCTACATGCCGCGACTGATGGGATGCGGCTTTGCCGCCGGGCGTGCTGCTGGCACACACCCCGTCCACCGACCGCCGGTTGATCCAACGTCCCCATTCTCCCATCGCAGCCATCACAGGATATGGCCTTTCTTCCACATGGGTGCGACACCAGGGGCATGCCCCACCTCTGCTTCACCAGCTCTGTCGCAGCCGGCCAGCATGCTGGATGACCAATCCTTTGGTTTTTTTGGTTAACGAGCCACGAACCTTCTTGTTCATTGGCGGCGCGCGACGGCACACCCCACCTCCTCTGTGACCAGCCATTGCTGACCACTCTGACGACCACTATAACTTCCTTCCATGACCTCCTCTTGCAGTGGGCTTTGATGCACTATCCACAACATAGTCGATCAGTGTCATCACACTTCTGGTATTCCATGGAGGGATAAGGATGTAACAATTATAGAGGAGGGTTCAGGTCATGTTCGTTAGGCTCACACCCTCTATTTAAGCTCATAACACGATGTGGGTTATGGGTTTAATAAAAATTGAATTAAACAACCAGATAAACCCAAAAAAGGTTCCCCACAACGACCTCCCATAAAGACGAATGAATCGATAGTCAACCCATTAGCCGCGTGACTCACGTTAATCATGTTATTCAAGAACTAGAAATAGTAAATAAATTAAAATCATAAATGAATAAACCCCCTACCTCATGTTTGTTGGAGAGAATCCGCATTTGAGGAAGTGTCGACATTTGTCATCCCCGCAAAAAGCTTCCAACGAAGCCACTTGATCTTCATTCTTTAGTTCGGGGTTTGGGGTCACTCGTCACTGCCCAATGGAACCGGCTCCATCCTCCATGTGTTGGGAATTATAGAAATTTACCAGAGTTTCATTTTTGGTGAATCCATTCCAATTCCTCCCCCAAAGTTCTATATAAATTGGATAGGGGGAGGGCAATTAACCATCGTGGAATTTATGAAGATTCATTTAATAGGAAACTTCCTGATTTCCAATGGAAATTTTACTTAGTATTTGAAGGGTCAGACCATTTATTGGCCGGACTCGCCAATGGTCCCACACTACCACTTGTCCATTGGTGGAAAAGAAATAAAATAGTGAGATTATTTTATTTTTTTCATTTAAAAAGACACAAAAAAATCTTCTCTGGACCTACTGTGGTCAAAGTAAATCCTCCCTTAAGCAAATCCCAGCATTTCAGATTCAACGGTGCCCTCATAATTTTAATCCAAGCACTGGTTCAAAAGTTAGAAAATTCCACTTCTGTGTTTACTAAACGTACCTAAAAAAAATTCGTAAAATTAATTATAGTCCCCCTCAACCCACGTCGGTATATTTTAGGCTCTGTCAAAGTAAAACATGGTCCAATGAACCCAACGGTACTCTCGGATTTCCAGTCCATGTTACTGTTTAAAAGTTATGGATTTTAGAATAAAATTATTTTCACTTAATTATTTTATTTACGGCCAAAAACTAACTTTCACTGGTGGCTTGCACCGGCCAATGTTAGTATCTTCCTAAAGAAAGAATACCCTCACAAGTTTAGTTGTGGTATAAATTTTTTAATTCATGTTACCGTTTGTGAGTTATACGCATTTGAAAAATAAAATAATTTATTTAATTATTTTATTGAAGAATATTATATTTTTCTCTTTTCTCATATGAGGCATGCACCAATTAAAAATAAGTCACGCCTAGGGTAAAACTGCCATCCTGAATGAAACGGTGCCCTTGGATTTTTATTTTGGGAAATCTTTTAAGAGTTATTGCACTTTTTCAAGAAAACTGCTTAAGCGTGCGATTTAAATTTTAACAAAACTTCTACGAACCATTCTGGGCACCCCGGGCCTCAGATTCACACGTCGTTAGATTTCACAGTCTTAATATAATTGCATATAATTAAAAATATTATACTGAATTTTTGGGACATTACATTATTTATAAAGGGAATTCCATTCCATGAAAAATAAAATACCAAATTCAACCAACGGAAGAATTATTAGATCCACAAGAAGTATCCTCCTATGAACCTCAATATGAGAATATTTGTTAATATTATACCTGGTTACTATGTCACTATGTTTTTTATAGAAAGTTCAATACAAATTTATTGGTGTGATGATACCAAATTCGAATATATATTTTTTTGAAAAAAATAATGTGATGAACCTGAATTAAAATTTTAATTACAGATCTAGAATTGGGACTATGTGTATGTTGCATCACTTTATTATCTTGATCATTCTCATTGGTAATGATTTCATATAAGCTTCCTTATTTTCTCAATTTTGGAGGTTTTTTTGGTTTATTTTCTTCATTGGATTTAAAATCAATGAATTTATTCACATAATGTTTGAAATCATTTCACTTGAAGAATTATTGTCACGACAGATCATTAGAAGGGACCTTCTTCCCTCTTTTTTCATCAATTGACCTCTATGACCTGATTTTATAGTTGTGGGCCTAGTTTCCTACTTTTCAATACATAAAACACATCCCTGGTCCCTTATGAAAATTTACCAAGTGCTTTGACCCAAACATATTACATATATGAAATTGAGCTTTTTTACCACCATATGTCTTACCATTAGTTATTACTTATACACCACTTTCCTTTTCTTCTCCCCATAATATTATGGGGTTTAAATTTTTATCTCAGCCTTAAGATCCCATCAAACAATATCTTCATAGGTTCTAAAGTATCTTTGGGATAACTCTCTTTAGGGAATAGGCTTTAAGCTAGTAAATATACGATCAATTTTACTCTTTCTATTATAGATAAAACTGGAATCATACCTTGCATGTAATTTTAAATTTTCATTATATAATTTAATATAATAAATCACTTTATTCTTAAATTCCAGTAATTCTTGATCTATTTTTCAAAGATGAATCCATGGAAAATAATTAGTAAAAATACCTTCTTTAACTCCTTGGATTCCATAAATTCAATATCCTCCTTTTACTTAGTAATTTTAATGAGTCTCCAACAATAGTATACATCACCTTTTAAATAATATGCTACTAAAACAACCTTTTATTTGTTAAATATCTACATAATGAAAAATATCATTTCCCACAAATTTATTCACCACTCAAAAATTAGTGGATTATATGGCCTACTAAAAGAGGGTAGATGTTTCCAAATAAATGTTTTGATAGAAATTTACTCCCACCTTATTACATTCGGGAGCTCAACATGATTTTTTTCACCACAACATGGGACAGTTGGGTGAAAATTTCAAAAATAATTTTTATTGTAACCCAAATATTTTTAGGCCACCAATTGGGACAATCTTCCCATTTTCCATTATAATGATGGTTGACTTGGTTATTTTGGGTTCCTATAATTACCTTAACTAAAGGGATACTGTAAATGAGTATACTAAATTTATGATATTACAAATAAGACAACTATAATCTTAGAATAATGATTCCATAAATGGAATACAAACATTTTCATATGAAGTTATAGGTTCCAAAATATATATCCATGATTGGTTTTCAAACTATACTAGTATTATATGATCAAATAGTTTGTAACTTTTTATAAATATAATTTTATTACAAAAATAATATTCCCTAGTGTGTCAAACTAGGTGTACAGTTATGGCCCATTAACTATGCACCAAAATGAAGACTGAGATATACTTGAACATATATTTTTCGATTATAAACCCTAGACACATATGTTATGAAACTACATAAAATTTTAATATTTGGATAGGGATGCAATTTCTAGGAGAACTAGACAATGAATACTTTACAAAAACACCATAACATTATCCTATATTAGACTCATCCCATCAAATATTAGTAGGGTTTTCACTGAAATTATCTAAAAAAATCTCCAGAAATAACTGAACCCTAATATGATACCAATTTAAGAAACAAAGAGAAAATTATCTTAAATAATTCACAAATCACGTGATTTAAATATTAAATCTCACAAAATTCATACAAACTAAGGACATAAATGTTTATTGTCTTATAAATTATCTATAAAATTATTCTATTTTTTTAAACTCATGAATATTTCCCCATATTAAGACTCCTCATTAATGTCTTCAATATATATCACTTTATATAATCATATTTGTAACCTGGGTAATGGAAAAATAAGAAAGGGGTGATCTAAAAAACTCAGTATAGTAAAAAATCATTAAATGAGGGAAAACATGAGAGATAAATAAGTATCATAATAGATGATATTATCACATGAAATGATCATATTTATTATCTTGGTAATGGAATCATAATAAAGGGGTGATGTCATATTCTCATTATGTTATAAACTAATCATTTAATGAAACAAAACACGATCGAGACATAAAAATCATAATAAAAGATCAATATTCCTTAAATGATAATAAAAAAATTTATTGTTCCACATACGATCTTAAAAATATAATCAAGGAATCATAAAAGATATGTCATGGCACAAAACACATCTAAATATTAATAAAACATCTGAGAATGAAATATTGTGTAGGATAATTAAATATCTGGAATACAATTGACAAAAAATTAAAATTTCAAGGAAATGAAATGCATACTATAAAATTAATATAACTTTATGAATAAAATGGAAATGTAGCACAACCATATAACATTAATAGGTATTCAAATAATATCTTGAATTGAATCATTTGATAATGAATACTCAATCACCCAAAATAATCATATAATAATAGAAAATATTTAGTGAAATGTGAATCATAACACTATTAGAGAAATATATTTTTTACAGGAATAAGAACATGTGTATATATACAAACCTCCATTATTGAAAATTAAGAAGAGTTACGAAAGTCTGAAATATAATATTTTTTATAAACCTCTTTAAAAAAGAGAGTGGTACTCATCCACAAAGTCATTGTACATAATTATAAGCAGCTATCACCACTTTATTTGGAAGAGCATCATCAAGGTGGTTGGATTCATGATATATGTGGGTGAAAAAATAATTTGTGCATAAAATAATTTCCACGCATTTGATCCATCTGGACATAAGCATTCAAGAGATATGTATTGTGTCATCTCATATATCTTACATGATGATGGAAGAATCATGTTCCAAGAACAAATTGCACCAAGATTTTTTCCTTTCCACTTAATTTGTGAAAAAAATGAATGTTTAGATTATCATTTTAAAAAGTCACCTTTCCTTACATAAAAATAAGTGAAAAAAAATTCATGACTATGAATTTGAATTGAGAACTATTTTATATTCAGAAATAAAAAATGAAATCATAAAAAATGGTAGACTTAGAGAACATTGTTCAATATGAATTTTTATAACTCAAGAAAATTAGTTTGAGTTGAAAAGTCTCTTACCTTAACTAATTTTTTCCAAGGAAATTATTTAACCACATTGGATACTTGATAATTCCTTACAATTCCTCAGGAAATTTAAGGTTGTTGGATATCTATGAGAGACTAGGGGGTTAGTTTTTTGGATAGGTTTATAGGGTGAGTTAAATTTTCATGTATAATGGAGTAATTCATAGAATATACGAGTCTTAATGTGGTTAAATGTTAACCATTTTATAAGTAAAGAGACCGATTGTTTTGGAAACACATATTGAATTTAAATAACATAATTTTACTATTAATGGGTCAAGGGATTAAAAACTAGAACAATAAAAAAATGGGGTAAGGTTTGGTCAAGAAAAACCTCAATAATCAATTTTGAAACATTATTTGCACTATTTTTTTCCTTCCACTTAGTAAAATACTTTTCACCATTTTTTTATTTTTACTCGGCTAATTAATATTTAACCATAAAAAAAATTGAGTGAAAAATAAAAATTTACATGATTAACAAATTTTAATATTTTTATTTCAAATTTTCAATAAATTTATCAAATTAATGTTATATAAGCATGAAAAATTATTTTTAAAACAAAAACACGTAAACATGTGATGATTGTTTTTGAAAGATATTTTTCATTTGATTTTAAATTTGAATATGATAATGAAATCTTGTTCACTGAGATTATATCCATAAATTGATTTATTATTAATTGAGTAAAATTTTAGAGGCTTCTATGGAAGTTAAAAACAAGACATCAGCTTTAAAATGATTTATTTAAGGAGTTGACCAAAATAATATTTTATATAATGGTAACATTTTTTCCTTAGTTCTAAAAATGTTTCGCATGGGATTTCTATATACAAATAATATTTCAAAATGAATAATGTTATTCCTTAATTTCAAATTTGATTAATTTAGTTGTTTTGATATCTTATTTGTTATTCTTACGTAGTTATAATATCATTCAAATTTTTAATTTCATAAATCCCACATTTTCAATCAGAAATTAAACTTTTTTTAAAAATTTTAAAAAATATATAATAAGAATATTTTGATATAATAAAGTGAAAAAATGGGTTTATTTATTCATTATAAAATTACTAAATTTATAAATTTATATTTAAATTAAAAAACGAAAAAAATATAAATAAAACACCAGTTATTAAATACGCACGTTTTCATCATTAACTAATTTAAAAAAATTATCTTTTCAAAGTAATTATTTTTAATTAATTAAAATTTTTGTTTAATTAAAAATGTTATTATAACGATCGTGATTTCATTTCAATAATATTTTTCATCGAAAAAAATGCATGTTATATATATTATATAATATTATAGACATCCAACATAAGATAACCCAATAAAATTCTATCTCATTAATAATGATCGTTATATTAGTCAGCTACAAATTCAATTGAAATTCCAATCATTACAACTGGAAAATAAATTGAAATGTGACCATCATGATTCTATTGTTATATGAATGTTCGTCAAATATGACTATTGGTTAATATGATCAATATTCAATATGATCATTTGATACTATACTTTTTGAAAAAAAAATTATAATTTTTTTATTAGTAAAGAAAAAGGCTAATTAATGAAGAAAAGAGAAGTTATGGACTAATCCAATAGTGTAATGTCATATGCAGACCAATTGATAGAATATGGTATGGAGGTAGTGTCACTATGGTTTAGCCTTTACGAATCCCAAGTCAAGCTTTAACAAGTGAAGCTAGAATTAAACCTCATATGGGAGAAGTTGAATTTAGTTGAAATCGCCACTCAGTTGATGTTAGTCGAACCGCCCCATGAATCTATCACCATCACATATCATAACCACGGATTTTATGGGGGTTTTATAAGAGGAAACAAGGCTCATAGTTTTTTATATGATTTTAAATTTCTTTGTATAAATAAAATTTTTATTTTATCAACTCCTATTTAAGAATAGTTTTTTAATAAAATGTCTGTTTAATTAAAAAATAATAATAAATTAAAATTTCACAAACAAATTTTACTTTTATGAAAATATATAAATTTTAATAATATACTTATTTATTATGAATGATATTTATTTAAATGAAAAATTAGGTTGAAAAAAATTATTTAAATATAAATGATAAAATAATTATATTATATTCTAGGAAATATTTATGTGTCAGAAATTTAATTATGCCATACAACCCACTTATTTTAATAAATAAAAATGTTTTATATTCAAAAGTTAAAATTATCATATTTATTGAATTAATATAATTAAATAAACATCCTTTTCGAAATTATAACCTTAGAATTAGGTTAGGGTGAATTTATGTGAATTTTCAAAAATAACTTCTTTTCCCTTTAATAGTTAAAATACTATTTGGGTTTTTCGGTATAATAAATGGCATCACATTTACGTATTATTGATGTAATAATTAATTAAACATGATCCCCATCCTAAAATATTTCATTTTACCGATATCAAGTATTTTAATATATTTTAATCAATTCCCAAACCTATAAGTTTCTTTCCGAAGTCTAAAATAAAATCATAAATTTTAAAAGAATTATTTTCTGGATACATTGATTTTACATTCCAAAATAAGTAATAAAAAATGATTCTTGGTTCTTGTGGGACAAAATAAAAAAATATATGTTCCAAATTTCTAAAACCATGAGAAAAAATCATGGTTAAATCAATTATTTATCATTTTTCACCTCCTAGGTTTCCAAGGCCTATTTTTTGAAATTAATAAACAAATACTCCACTTTTTCTATAAATACCTACCCATTAATCCATTTACATTCACTCCAAAACTATCCTCCATGATATTCTAGTGGTTTTACCTCACAAGGAGTCCCCCCATGGTTTCCTCTACCCCTCAATGTTCCATTCCCCATGATCTTGGAGTAACTTTTCAATGTAAGGTAATATCCTTATTTTCTCTTCAATTCAAGATCCTTTTTTTGTATATGCCTCCTAATTATTATAGTTAATATATTGTATTACCCTTTTAATACTACCCATACTACCAAATTATGTTATACCAATTGTAGACCATTTTCCCCTATCATTTTCCCCTTTTTTTAAAACCACGTATTATACCCACCATGGAACATAATTTACTTCTCAAAATTTCTCTCTTCTCCTCAAAAAATTTTCTTTTATTATCTACATGTGGATACCCAAAACTAATTAATTTTTATGGGTATTCAACTATATGTAAAATTTATTGATTATATTCTGGGATTTACATGTAATAACACCACATTACCTTTTCGGGGTATAAAGATAACATAATGATCATCTCTATAAGAAATTTTATATGCCATGATTTTGATAAGAAACCCATTCTTCATTCACAATGGGATATTATTGAAATTAATTATTATGATACATGTATCTCATATTAATTATTTCATATAAAGGGTGTTCCCTAGTATCACTCCAATGTATTGGGTAATGAATTTATTCTCTAAATATGACATGTATTATGATACCTCGATGAATAAACATGGTAATTTTTCACTTATGTCACCTCGGTGAAAAATCTTGGAGATATTATTATGAATTAATTATTTAAATTTTATAGACACATTTCCATTTTATTATTAATGTTATTTTTATGATGATATGACTCATGTTCTCTTTCTCATGTCATATTTATATTCCACGTGTTCTTATTGATATTCATCAAGATCACATATAAAATGTTTTCCTTACTATGCATTATGTTCACCCCTTTCTTTTGATTTATGTATCTAGGTTATGAGACATAGTTAGTATACCTAGGATGAACTTAAGTATAATCCTTTCAAGTGGATTCGAATAATTTTGTATATTTCCATGTATTATGTACATTATTTCCATGAAACTAAACTATAAAAAATCAACTATTTGTAAAATGTAATGAATATTTATGTAATATATAGGGAGATTCCAAATTTTTTATCAATGTTTTATTTAATTATTTATGGAAATTAGGATTTGAAAACATTATAAAGAACCCTATGGATAGGTTTAAATATAAGAAAATATCTTTGTATTTTTGTTAAGTATTATGTATGTGGTTTCTATGTAATGAAATCATTTTTAGTATATGCACAAGTGGATTTGGATTAGTCACATATCGATATAGGGGTAACACCCAAAGACTTCTTTGAGCTAGACTCAAATGGGAACTGGTGCATGAAAATATTCCTTTCTGCACTTCTGTTTTGACACTCATAAGTGAAATGATAGGTTAATAACAATTTTTTTGAACAATTATTAATGATATATAGAAAATATAATTGTTGTTAAAGAATAAAATAATTAATCATGATTTTATAAGACATAAATTTCTTTTAAAATCATAATATTATTAAAGGAAACATGTTTCTCACTATGATTTTCTTCTTTATGAAAATAGCAGTAAATAGGAAAAACCACATAAATGATGATCATAATAGACTATGTGATGATAGCCCTCCCATGGAATATAGAATGAAAAAAATCATGAGAATGATGAATAAACTATCTTGAGTTATGATCAATAGCTTAAATCAAGTCTATATTTCAGAATCACCATGAAGGAAACACATTTATGTTTAGAACTTTATGCATCAATGACCACATTCTTTCAATGGATATGTTGTCCAATTGATTTCTGAATAATGGATAATATCTATATTAAATATCTTTTTTTACTATATGGTTAGAATAAAGAGAAACTTACCCTGGTATAATACCACTTATAGGGATGAGCTTATAAATAGTGGAAACTAATTAAAAACACAAAGACATGAATGGATATTAATGATATATAGTGAGAAGTGTTTAGGGGAATATTTTTCAATAAATATTTCCCTCATTCAATGCAAATAAAAATGGATAAGGAATTCATAGATCTGATGTAGAGTGAATATGATTTAGTGGGAAGCTATGAGACGAAGTTTAAATTACATTATTGATACACCTATATCTTTATTATGGATCCTAAGGGAAATGCTGATAAATTCGTGGGTGGACTAGGACCCAATCTATAAAGGAATATAGAAAACAAAGACTATAAAATCTATGAGGAGATAATGTGGAGTACTATGAATGTTAAACTGGATTTTTAAGAGACGTAGTGGTCACATAGATCGAATGAAGAGTAGAGATAAATGGGACCAAACTCAAGGAATAACATTGATTATATAAGAATAGGAAAGTTTAACATTCCACATGCACAAAATGTTAGAATAATAATTCTAAGAACTCCTTACATGGGTGTTGAAAGTGATATAAGTGTAAAAGAGACAACCATATATATTGATATTGTCATGGTGAGGTGAAACCTCTAATTCCCCACACTGACGAAAAAGGGAAGATGGTGAAAGCATAGCTAAAAGTATCAAGTCTGAACAACATGATTAATTTTCCTATCACCATCCAAATCCAAGGAAAATGGATTCAAATAACCATCAACCTTAGAAAATTACAAGGGATAAAGGTAATTAATTTTCTATCACAACTGCTGAAGAAGAAGTTACAAAAAATGTGGTGGAAGGTACACTCATTGTTCTCTATATTATACATAGTAATTTGTTTTATTATGGTTATACTCATTATATTATAACATATATGTTTGATAAGACCATATAATAAATCCTTGAGCTTATATATGTAGATTTTTCATTCTCTACTCAAAGGGGGATTATCCATGCATCAATAGTATATAAAAACTCTAGTATTGTCTTTGGAGATCAAAATATTATCACAAATCTAATAGTCATTCCCATGGTGGAATTTGACACTATACTAGGGATGTAATGGATATTAATGTATAGTTATATGATTAATTATAGAAGAATATAAATATCAATAGTAATGAATGGAAAACCTATAGTTATTTTCAAAAGCGACAAATCTCATCTTGAGCTTTGTCTAGAATAACCTCCCATATCCTTTTTATAGAGATTATTACAGAAGAGGTAGAATTAAATAAAATTATAAACATATATAATGTTCACATCATCCATGAATATATTAATGTACTTACAAGAAAGTTACTTGGACCTCCCCTCAATAGATAGGTAGTGTTCTCCATTGAACTCATACCTGGATCCAAGAATAATAAATAGCCCATATATAATGGAAATGTAGAGCTAGAGTAATTAAATAAACAACTTCCAAATCTATTGGAGAAAGGTTTTAGATGACCATGTGTGTCTCCTTGGATAGATACTATTCTCTTTGTGAAGAAGAATGATGGATCAATTTTGTATGAATTGATTATAGAGAAATTAATGGGATAATATTTTAGAACATGTACCCTATGCTGATGATTTATGATTTATTTGATCATCTTTATGGGGATCAATTATTCTTCATGATTGATCTTCGATCTAGTTATCTGAAATTGAGGGTGAAGATATAATATATTCCAATGACTGTATTCTGATCATAATATGGGCATTATGATTTTGTTTTTGTGCTCATTGGCTTGATGAATTTTTCTACTATATTTATGAATTTGATTAATAGAGTCTTTAAATATAACCATGATAATTGTTTTTAGTCTTTATTGATGATATAATGATATATTCAAAAAATCACAGGGAGAATGAGTATCATATAAGGGTTATACTGAAAGCTCTGAATAAGGAGATGCTATTTTTAAAATTCATCAAATGTGAATTTTGGTTTCAATAATTTTCTTTCTTGGGGCACACTGTAACCAATTAAAGAATCTCATTTTACCCTATGAATAAAAAGGTTTTGGGCGAGTGGATTCATCCTACAAGAGTAACTAGGTCACATAGATTCCTTGGTTTAGTGTGATATTATATGAGTTTTGTAAAAAACTTGTCACAAAATTATAATCCACTAACCAAGTTTACTAAAAAGGGGGATAATTTAATTTGGACTGAGGAGTGTGAAAATTTCTTCCAAGAACTGGTGAAGATATAGGTTCTGTAACCTCTGTTAACTCTACCATCTGTCAGAGAAGGATTCATTATTTTTAGGGATGAATCACTGAAAGGGCTTGGGTGAATCCTTGTGAAAACTAATAAGGTTATTGCTTATGCATCTCGATAGTTAAATCCTCATGATAAAAATTTTCTTATTAATGAACTAGATATAACTGAAATTATTTTTTCTCTAAAGATGTGGATGCACAATATTTATGGGGATAATGGTTATATATACATAGACCACCAAAATATGAAGTATATTTTCATGAAAAGGGAATTGAACATGAGACAAAGGATATTTTTGTAACTTCATAAAGACTATGACTATTAAATTCATTAACACCTAGGAAGAGGAAACATAGTCGATGATTCATTTTGTAGGAAATACCTTGTTTTGCTGGAATTGATGAGAATTCAAGGATACCCTTTTATTAAAGACATAATAAAATTAGATGTGAGAATTGTAAGGTAAGGAAAATCACAAACTATATCTCAAATAATTTCTCAACCATCACTACAAAAGAAGATCAAGAAAAATCAAAGTGAATATCCATTATTGTAAAAGAATATAGAGGCTATGAAAAATGATATGTATCCTGAGTTCAATATTGATCAAGAAGGGGTACTGAAATTTCATTCATGGCTATGTTTTCCATCTATTCTAGATATAAAGGAAGAACTAATGGATGATGCTCATTTCTCTACATTCTCTATACATCACTGAAGCACTAAAATTTGTAGGGTCCTTAGTGATCATTATTGGTAAGATAATATGAAAATGGATATTTCTAAATATACTAAAAGGTTCTTGGTGTTTTGACAAGTGAAGGAAAAGTGAAAACTACCTAAACGAGTATTGAACCCACTACCCTTACTATCATAGATGTTGTACAATATCACTAGGTAATTTGTCACTCATATCCCAAGAACATCCAAAGAGTAAAATTTTATATGGGTAATAGTTTACACCCAACCCATGCAATCTGATTTCATTGCTATTATGGGATATTTCTTTCTTGGATATTTTTCCAAGATATGTGTAATGGATGTCTTGAGGATACATGGTGAGATACTTTCTATAATTTATGATCATGATAAAAGTTTCATATATAAATTTTGTAGAAGTACTCAACATGATTTTAATACTAAATAAAATTTATGTATTGCCTATCTTGAAAAAACTAATGGCCAGTCTGAATAGTCTATTCTGACACTCAATGACAGGATGACTACATGAACAATAGAATTTAAAGGTGGATAGGATCAATACCACCTGTTATTTGAGTTCTCATGAAACAAAATCATTCACTCATGTATTCAAATTGAACCATATGAATCCCTATATGGGATAAAATGTATAAGACTTACATGTTTGGATAATGTTTGTGAGATAAAGATTCTTGGTCCTGATCTTGTGAAAGACATGACAAAAAAGGTTCACATCATCCAACAATATATATAAGATACTCAGATTCATATGTATAACATTCCGTACAACCATAAAAGGTAATTGTAGTTTGATGATAGTGATTAAATATTTATTTGAATATTATTATGAAAGAGAGTCATGCAGTTAGGGAAGAAAAGGAATGTTATCCCCAGGTAAAATAGACCATATGAAATCTATGATCACATAGGAGATATGTCATATCAGATAGCACTTCCAAAAAAATCTATCTCACATTCAAGATGTATTCCACATATCTCTCGTGAGAAAGTACATAAATGATCCCTCACACATATTGAATCTAGAGGCGGTACAACTGGAACATGATATCTTAAATGAGGAGCTTCATGTGGAGATCTTGGACCATATAGACAAAGTTCTATTCAAATAGACTACACATCTTGTGAAATTCTTGTGGTGGAACCAAAAATATTTAGAAGAAACAAGGGAACCATATGATATAATGAGATAAAAGTACCGATACCATTTCTTAGTGGAGACAATGAGTTGATATTTCAGGAATGCAATTTCTTAAGGGGGAAATAATGTAATGACTCATATTTTCTTAAAATTTTATTTATTTTCTAATGAAATGTGTGTTATATATATTATATAATAATATAAATGTACAAAAAAATAGAACCTAATAAAATTTCATATCATTTACTCTATTCATTAAAGTAGTCATCTATGAAACCAATTCAAATTACAAACAATAAAACTAGACAAAAAGGGAAATATGACTATCAATATTTGATAATTATATGACCATTGGTAAAATATTACCATTTCTTAATATGAACATTGTCCAATTTTACCAATGGAAACTATACTCTTGGTAATAAATTTAACATTATAATTAGTGTTTATAAGTTGTAATGAAAATGGATTATTAACGCAAAAAGGAGAGTTGATGGCCTCAACTTGAAGATTCATGTTATATGAAGGCCATTTTTAAGAACAAGTGAGGGAGGTATGGACACTAGGGATCTCTCATTACCATTTCCAAGAAGATCTTTTGTATGTGAAGTTATTATGAAATCACAGATAAGAGAAGTTCAAGATATGGGAAATTACCCGTCGGTTGATGTTAGCTGAGTCCACCCATAAATCTATCACTATTACATACCATAAAATTATGTCATTTTAGGGTGTTATAAGGAGTTATGTTTTCTGAATTTATTTACATAAGGTAAAATTAATTTTTATATATAAAATTTTTAATCCCAAAATTCCATTTTAAGAATATTTTTTCTGAAATAAATATATCTTTAATTTATAAGAATTTGATAAATTGATTTTTTTAGTCACAAATTTTACTTTTAATAATATATAAAAAAATTTATAATAAACTAAGGTATTATAAATAATTTTTTATTTAATGATATAGTATTTTAAAAAAATGTTTTTTATGTATAAATGATAAAATAATTTTATTATGGCATAGGAAATTTTTATGTGCCATAAATTGGACTATGTCTTATAACCCAAATTTTTTTAATAAACAAGGATTGTTTATATATAAATGTTAAAATTATATTATTTATAGAGTCAATATGATAAAATAAATTTCATTTTTTAAATCCTCATGTAAAAATTGGGTTACTGTTAATTTATGATAATTTTTAAAATACTTTATCTTTCCATTAATGGTAGAAATACAATTTGTGTTTTTCAATCTATTTAATTACATCATAATTATTTAAAAATAATTTAATAATTAAATAACCAAAATAAGAGACGTAAAATATTAAATTTTGTTAATATCAAATATTTTAATAGATTTTAGTCAATTTACAATCATATAAGTTGCTTTCGAGAGTATAAAATTGAAACTTTGATTTTAAAAACATTATTTCCTGGAAAAATTAATTTTACAAGAAAAAATAAGTTATAAGAAATGATGATCTATTCATATTAGTTAAAATAACATGAAATATGTTCCAAATATTCAAAACTAGGGGCATAAACCATCATTATGTAAATGGTTTTTTCATTTTCCACAACCTGGATTTCCAAGTCCTATATTTAGAAATTAATAAACAAATCATCCATAATGTCTATAAATACCAACCCAATTTTTCATTTTCAATCACATCCAATCCATATTACAATGAATTTAGGGTGTTTTTACCTCTAATGGAGTCCCCCAATGTGTCCTTAATATCTTCAGGTTCTATTCCTCAAGATATAGGAGTACCTTTTAGAGGTAAGAGAATTATCCTTATTTTCTCTTCAAATCAAGAACCTCTTTTTGTATATGTATCCGAATTTTTATGGTTACAAAATATTATTTTAATTTTGATAATCACCATGATACCAAATTATGTTAAATGAATGGGAGACCCTTTTCCCCATTAATTTTTGACACTTTTGGAACCATGTTTTATATTGGTCTTGTTAGCGAATTTACTTCTCAAATTTTCTCTCTTATCCTTAAGAAACAAAATTTTATTTTCTATGGGCGGATACGCAAAACTCTTTTTTTCTTGGGGTATTCACCTATATGTAAAAAATATTTATTTGATTTAGGTTTTCACACATAAGTAACCGACATTACCTTTTCATGTTCTAAATATGACGTAATGTTCATTTCTATAAGAACTTTTCTACACCATGATTTTGATAGGAAACTCATTCCTTATTATCCATGGGATATTAATGAAATGATTTATTATGATATATGTATATCATATTAATTATTTCATATGAAGGGTTTTCTTTTTTAGTTCTCCAATGCATCGAGTAATGAATTCAATCTCTATAGATGACATGTTTTATGATACCTTGGTGAAAAACCTTGGTAATTTTTCATTTATGAGGCCTCGGTGACAAAACTTAGATATTTTCCTATTAATGTCTCATTTAAATTTGGTTTGCACAATTACATTTTATGATTAATTTTATTTTTAGGATGAAATTCGTTATCTTCTTTTACTCATTCCAGATTTATATTCCTAATGTTCTTATTGATATTCCTCATGATCACATATAAATTGTTTCCCTTACTGGGCCTCAGGATCACCCTTTTCCTTTGATATATGTCTTGGGGTTAGGAGAAGCAGTAATTATACTAAGGATGAATCTAAGACTAATCTATTCATGTATATTAGAAGAATGATTTATTTTTTCATGTATCATATACCTTACTTCCAAGAAACTAAACATTAAATGATCAGGTATTTATACAATGTAATGAAATGTTATGTAATAAAAAGGTGGGATGTTATAGTAATTCTAATATGTTATAGCTCATTTATGTTGGGTTCTTGTACAATAAAAATTTTCAAAAAAAATGTTCTATTTTTTAAAAAAATCTAAAATATCCAAATATTACATTCATCCCCCATAAAATAATTTCATCTCGAAATTTCATTACATGGATATAAAAGTGTTGGTAAATTTATCCCATCACATCCTCAGGTAACCATGTATCCTCCTCAAACATATGATTTAACTATATAATGATGATAATATGAGAGGTATTGTTCTATTGTACCTTATTTATTTGATCTATAATTTCTAATTGATATTACTCATATGAGATATCATGTTCCAGTTTCATAACTTATTATCTTAAAACATTTGATGGGTCTAGTATGTGCATTCTAAAATGAAATAAATTGATCACATAATGTACTTGGGAGAGGTGTGGAGGAAATTATAACTAATAGGATACATCCCCAACATAATAAACAATATTAATGGGACTGATGTATATATGGATCAAATTTCCATTCATATCAAAACTCATAACATGATTCCATAGATATATTCAATGGAATATATTGTGACAAAATTAAAACTATAAATATAATTTATGATTGTCCACATAAATCTTATATTGAATATGTTACGATTTCATTTGTCCCTAATAATCTTGAAACATCATCATCATTTCTTGGAAATGGTCAAGACCTATCATCCTCCTCTATCTAAAATCATCATAACATGTCAATGTCCTGCATCTCATCCTATATAGAGCCTCATCTTGAGCCATAAGAATAAAATAATTTAATCTTTTTAAATATGAAAACACTACTAAAGGAATGTACACATCCCAAAATCATTTAAATTTCATTGAAAAAAATATAAACATATCCTCTAGTGTTTAAATTTTCCTCTCACACCGACTATCAATCTAGGGATGATATATAGTGATAAACATCAATTCTATATCATTTTCCTTATGAAAAATTATCCTGAACCCTGATAAAATTCTCAAATACAGATGTTATACAATGGATATTTTTACTTCATGAATCCTCACCGCTAACCTTATATATATATTAGAATTTTGTTCAGGGGAGAAATTTTCTTTTATGAGAAATTTTTTAAAATTAGTATGGAAATCGACTACAACATAAAAATCATTATGTCCTTTAGATGTTTTTCAGTGTCATATGATGAATTACATGGTGATTTTTTTATATTTCCAAACTGGTATGGGTAATGGTTACAACATACCCATAGACTTTTTTCATTCAGCGTTAACTTTTATACTTACCAAGAATCATGATACACGTTCTATAATATCTTTATTTATAATATCCCACTTGATGTTTTGATTATGATATTTATACATCTTTGATCTTTATAGATTTATAAAGAAATATGATATATATGAAACCTCCAAAAGTTCCTTTCGAAATTTTAGAATTGATGGTAAATTTATCAGGGTTCTAAAACATATAGCTATATATTTTTCAATGTTGTACTCTGTATTATTTTTTACCTTTTTCTATATCATTACATAAACTTTTTCAGATTCTTTGGTCAATGTGTGAGTAAAATATTGAGCAGTATATTTGGAATGATTGAACTTATATCTCTTTATTATTAATTCATGATTCATTATCTTTAAATCCATGTGTATTAGGTCTTTTTCAGTCCTCGTCATTGATAGAGTAGAATGGCCTTTCCATCTAAGAGCATAATCCACCTTATTTTCCATCCCATGGAGGTAATAAATTGAGCATTCAAAATCATTTAAAAACTCAAACAATATCCTTTATTGAAATTTCAATTCCTTATATGTGATTATACATTTCACGATCTTTTATTCAGTATATATATATATCAAAATTTTCACTATATAGATAATGTTGCCAAATTTTTAGTATAATGGTCAACGCTACTAGTTATAAATCATTTGGTTGTTAATTCTACTCATTAGTATTTGGTTATTGTGAAATATAATGGAATAAATTATTAATATTCACGATATTACAATACAACCCCATTTTAGAGAATAATTGTATACTATGAAACACTTCTCCATTGTTATCTAATGTGTGTATAAAAGTAGTGGAAAACCTCTACTTAATTTCCCTAAATAATTATTCATTTTCCTTAATCCAAATGAAATTTACTACCATCCATGTAAACATTTTTTTGTGGATTTTATATCCCTGAGATATTTCTCAAAAATCATAAATAATATCATACTAAACTAATATAACTAAAAATGTTATTTATAGTGTTCGATTTGGGCCATTACTTGATAGCTTAGGTCATTAATGGATCTACTAATCAAACCATTATTTTGATTACATGACCTATGATTGAAAATTTTTGTTTATAGAATTTACATTTTCTAAATTTGGAAAACAACTTATCTTTTAACTAGTACTTTAACATAATATTCATTTTATCTTTATGCACAAAATTTCTTTTTGAATATATAAGAACATTATATTAAAAAACAACTATAAATTGTTCAAGGTAAACCATAAAGTATTATATTAACATGATACATGAGAATAGTAATAATATTTATATGTAAAAATAGAATCACTATGAAATCATTGTTTCCATGATTTTTATGAAATGATTTCATAGAAATAGCCTCCCTTTTGACCCTTAAATTGTGGTATCCAGAATACAGGTCAATCATCAAGATTTATTAAGATCCAAAAAATTGTTTGAATAGATCAGCGATATAGGGTTGAGGATACATATATTTTATGATGGTTATATTAAGATCAGGTTAATAAATTATAATATACATTTATCCATAATTATTTTTGAAAAGTAGGACTACTCCACCCCATGGTGATGCACTGGGGAATATAAAACCTTTTTCGTAATTACCTTGTTGTTTATTTTTTTATCTTCTAATTCAATGGGAGAAATTCAATATGGATAATTTTATATTGGAATGGATATAGGTATGAGTTCAATTTTAAATTAATCTTCACACATTGAAGGAAAACCAAACATCTCATCTAGAAAAACATCATTATATTATCGTATGATAGGCTTGTTATCAATATTGACTTCCACCCTAAACACTTGTTCCAAGAGTCCCATGATATTGGGTATCATGACACACATTTTAAAATTTTATTCAATAGGTATTTCATAATAATACTTGCATCAGTACATGATAATATAATGATTTTGGATTTAAAATTATACATCCTTCTCACGATATTTGATAAGTTATTTATATTATAAAGGCAATCCATACATAATTTTTTTTTTTCAAATTCAACCAAAGGGAAAAAAATTTATCAGTGGGATGTATCCTCCAACAAATATCAATTGGAGTATAATTATAAATATTATCTTTGTTAATATGATAAATATACATTTTTTAGGATGGTTATTCCATATTCTAAAAAAACTTGTATGATATAATATAATGCCAGGAACAAGTATCAAATAAGGTACATGGAAATATAGTAGAGATATTAAGTGTATGTTTCATCAGTTCATTGTCTTGATCTACCTCAGTGGTAGTGATCATATAATCCATTACTTTTTTCCTTCTGTTTTTGAGATTTTTAGGGCCTAGGTTCTTATTTTTAATGAGCATTCGTTCATTAATTCACATAATTTATAATATAACTTCACTAGAATCATTATTTTGAGGGCATATCATTAGAGGGGACCTTCTTTTATTCTGTTTCACTAATCATCCTCCTATCCTTGGACTAAATTTTTTGGCCCTAGTCTATTAATTTAATTCAATTAAAACACTTCCTTAATCCCTTGAAATATTTTCTCATGTAATTTATCCCACATTTATTTAGTGTTTGAAATTGGGATTTCGTCTAACAATGTGTCTCATAATAGGGGATTACATGATACTCCCCATTCATTTTCCTTTACTTGTAAAATTGTGTTGTTCTAGTATCCTAATAATCCTTAAGAGTACATTGAAAAATATCTTCTTAGATTCCAAAGTGTAGGACCACAGGACACCCTAAGAGGGGAGGGGTGAATCAGGGTGTCAACTTTTTCTTTTAAAGTGATGGATCTTGTTACAATGTTGGTAGGAACTTCTTAAACCTGTATGATGGATATGAATAGAGAGAAAACATTCACATGTAGAGATATGACACAACACTTTTTACATGGTTCACCACTAAGGGCTACGTCCAAGGAGAATACGCCGACAGGTTTCCGGTCGTCCCAAATTCCACTAATCATCACTAGCTATGGATTACAAAGGTTTGAGAATAATCATTATGTCCCAGGCTCACTACCATTACTAAAAGGTTCAGGGATAGCTCACAACATCCCTCAGGTCACTCTCGTTGACTCCCCCTGGCTCAATACCCTTGGTGAAGTCACACTCAGTTTATAGACATGAAGGTCTCTCTATCATTTCAAAAGAATTCATCCTCTATTGTATGTAGATTCCCTGTTGAATTCCAACTTTTACTTGTAGACTAATCTCACTTTGCACTGAAGGTATCAGGAAATATTACAGCTTTCGTGCAGCTCCCAAAAGTATGGGCGTACTTCAACCTCACCTTCCGCACTTCTCAAAGACTGGCGCACAAGTTTCAAGACCGGCGCACAAGTCACTTGTACAGTAAAAATTCTTTGTGTAGGTGACACCAACCCACTTGCATGACACTACCTCCTTCAACTCCAAACTTGTGTGACTTAGAACCTTTAACTCCTAAACCACTTTGGACAAGCAGCCAACAACCGGCGCACAGCCTCTACTTGCGCAGCCTAATAACCACTTGCGCGACTCAACCACTTGCACGACGAGAGCTCGAAAAATCTCTAAGTCTTGAACTTAATTACAAATGAGGAGGGCTGGTCCTCTATTTATAAGAAAATTGGACCCATGCGCGGTGGCGCGCAAGTTTCCTCACGTCGTGAAAGTCCTCGGTGCACAGCTCCAACATCCCTAGCCTATGTCGCGCTACTCACTTTCACGACCACACCAACACTTGGGCGACCATCTTTCATTTTCCATATTTTGAAGCACTTATCTCTAAGAAAAAAAGGTTCCCAACATTCCAACCTCCTAGGCATCGGCACGCAAGTTCTTTCTTGGTGCACAAGTCACTTGCATGACCTGCACAAAACCTGTGTGTCCCTTATCCCATTGCCATTTTTCCATGTTTTGATCTTGAAAAACATATGGCGCGCAAGTTTCCTCTCCTTCCAAAACATGGCGTGCAAGTATCATTTCCAAAAAAACATTTCTCCATTTGTCGATTTTCAATGCCAAAAATTTGGCAACCACTGGAAAATGGTACCACCTTCAATACTGTAATCTGCTTGACCAGTATAAGCACTTTACTGGCACACATTCGGAACTTACTATGAGTATTGACAATAAAAACAAACCATTCTCCAATTCACGAAAAGATGACTATGGTTCCAACACAAAGTCTCTTATGTACAAATACCATAGAATAATAGGAATTATTATGGTATAAAAACAACCAATTTTACTGTCAGTATCAGAGATAAAACAGAAGGTATACCTCATAAGTCTTGTTAAGTTTTTTCATATGATCCAACTGAATAATATATTTTTTTCATCAATTCCATGAATTCCAAATCCATTTTCATGTGAAGAGTACATGTAAAATACTTAGTTTAAAATAAATTCTTAAACACATTTCATTCCATAGAGTCTATGTCACTCTTTTCTAGGGTATTCGTAATGAGACTCCATTACTCGTTAGCATCACCTTTGAAATAACATTCTACCAAAACAATATTCCAATGGAAAAGGAACTAAATAATTAAAAATACATTTTTCATTTCATTGACCAACTACTCAGCAGCCAGTAGATTTGAAGATCCACTATAAAATGGTAGCATTGTTTCTCACAAATGACTCAATAGAGAGTCTCACGTTCTTTATGTGTTTGGGATATCAAAATGATTTGGGATGTTGACCACGACATGAGATAGTTTGATGATAATCTCTATGATATTTTTCATTTCATCCTTAATCTCATTAGGTTTACCACTAGGACAATATCCACCTTATCCATATGACCCATTTCTAACTATTTTTTTCAAGTTCATACCCTTACATTGAATAATGTAAAATTTTGAATGAGTGTATTTAACATAATGATTGTAAATAAAATTATTCAATAAAAAATGATTAAGGATTTCATAAATGAAATTCATATGTTAGCATATGAATTTATATGTTTCAATCTAGGTAATCCATAATTTGATTTCAAATAAAACTAGTTATATATGTTTAGATAATTCATAATGGTTTGTAAAGGCAATGTGATTAACCATATCATATCCCTTAGGAGTGTCTACCTGGGTGTATAGTAAGGTCCCATTCAATTCCACTCGAATAATGCTCATGATATACTCGATGAAATCTTTTTTGGGTAATTTCCTCTAGATTCATCTGTTCCAAATCCATATCCACATGTAGTATCCATATATTAATGTAATTGTTAGGATTACCAAACAATCACTACTTTAACAAAACATGGAGATATTATCCTATTCTTAGACTCACCCTATAGACTTTTCCTAAATTTTTTCACTGATGTTCTCAATAATAATCTCATAAAATAACTAAACCTTATTATAATACAAACTAACGAGACCCACGATAAATATGAATAAATTAATAAATTAATAAATTAATAAAAATATTTAAATATTATATCAAACAAAATTCATATTCACTAAGGAAAAAAAGATACAGTGTCCTGGATATTAGAAATATAAACAATGAATTTTGTGACACATATGAATATTTTTCTATAGTCATGTTCCTTTAGACCCAATTCTAGATAAATCAATTTCTATAATAATTTTTGTAACTTAGGGATTGGAAACATAATAAAGTAGTGAACTCTATAACACCATGAGGTGTTTAAAGAACACTTTGTCTGGTACTGCGTATAACATTAAACCATAAGCATAAAAGAACCATTTTTTCAATATTATAACATAGTAATTGAATTTTTATGTATGAATATATTTAAATGAATAATAAAATGAATATATTTATCATAATTATTAATAATTTATTTATACATTTATAAGAAATTTTCACTCAAATTTTTGAAAAGTATTTTTATTCTATAAAATATATTTTCCTCCCAAATGGATTCTATTCTTGTATGAGAGTGAACGATGAAATTAATTTATATAAAATTAGGAAATTTTATTTTAATAAAATAATATAGAATAAAAATAAAAAATATTATATATGTGTGAAATTTTTATATTAAAATTTCATTACTTTCACATTGTTTTAATAGTCAAATGGTGTGAATTCATCTTATAATGTAATTAATGGTATTTTGTTAAATAGTATTATTTTGAAATATTTTAAAATTATAAAACCCCTAAAAGGGGAAAATTGGGATGATAAATAGTGAAAAACATCAACACTTTTCCATTTTTTGATCTAATGGTCACATTATAAGTACAACTTTAACCCTTTAATATTGAAAAATTAATTACCATAGTTAATGATAAAATTGGTTAACCAAGGGGTCACACCAAAAGGAAAGTTTTAATATGACATATTGAGCTGTTTGAATTTGATTGGGTGATTATATTAAAAAATATCGAATTTATACTATAATACTTTCCATTTTGGAAAAAAAATTCAAAATTTAAATACATTTAATATTATAATATTTCAAGTATTCCCAAAATGAAATTAATGATATTTTAAATTAAAAAATAACTTTTTAAATGATTAAAAATTAATAAAAACCCCTATATTCAGCCAAGGTAATGGAATATGATTGAATATATCAATTATTTTCCATTTATGGTTTAATTTTCATTTCATAGAAACTTTTTTACCCCTAAAGAGTTAAAACCATTGGTATCATGGTAATAGTCAAAAGGGTTAATGGTGGGTTAAATAAATATATAAGGATTAAAAATTCCACTAAACTTGTTCAGTTTTTGATGGATGTGATTATTTATACTCACATTCATCTGATACTCAAAATATATAAATGTGGATTTATATAAACTTGAAAAATAATTTATATTATTTTAAAAAATTATTTAATTTCAAGAGTGACCCTCCCCACAGTTATGAAAGGTAACTTATTCTCATATCTTCCACACATTTGTTGGAATTTAACTTAAAAAATATGATATATTTTACTCTATATTTATATATTCATGATATATAAGTGATGGTATTTTTAAAAGTCCATTCTAAATGTCCCTATGATAGAATCTAAAGGATGCCTACTGATGACTGTCTAATCTTCTTACCCAATATCATTCAATTTATTTATTATTATATATCCTATAATTCCATTTTAACCTGTATAAAATAATTAATTCAGAATATTAAATATATTAAATTATTATTTTTATGATGGAAAAATCATAATCTACCATATTTCTATTTCTTAGAAAAGGATAAAGCTACTCAAGAATACATGTAGACGACCACATCCATGAAATATTGTGATTAGTTTTTAAATACCATTTTACATGGATGGTAATCAGGATAATTTTAATAGTGGTATAAAATATATATGATATATTAATTATCCTATAAATTTTAATTATTATTTAATTTTCTTTTATTCCATTCATTGAGAAATGAAAACAACATTCATGTGTATGTACGATCTATCGGGTCCATGAATGGTTTAATTCAGTTTTCAATGTCAAAATTTTCTAGATGAATCTATATATATACATTTAATTTATATAAAAAATATTTATATAGTTTTTAATTTTTTGGATATGATGGAACCATGATCAATGTTCAGGGATGAGGAAAACAGAAATGAAACTTCCCTGAAAAATAAAATATTTAATTAATATAAATGAAGATTTTAAACATGAAATATTAATTAACTGGTGTTAAAAGGTTATAAATGGATCATATATGATATTATATGTATTTAGATGTTTTTCTTATTGAATTATAATAAATTGAAATTTATTATACAAAATTATAGAGTAATTTCGATGCAAGTTAAAGTTGAGGTAATGATTTCTCATATCACTTTAATTTCGATGAGACTTACACCGTATTAATTGCATATTTCCTTTTTATATTTTACACACTACCCATGAATTTATTTTATTATAATTTCATGAAAATTTTTGGGATTTAGGAAGACAAATAATTTTCCCTTTTTTATATAGTTTTGATAAGGATATAACCAATATACTAAGGTTTTAGGTTACCATATCATTGTTTGATTATATTTTCTTTTATTTTTCCTCTCTTTATATTTTCAAGAGACTAAAAGAATATTTTTATAATGAAAACTTACACTCTTTCTCAACTATGTCTAAAATACGTTTTCTTCCATATACTTGTTTTCAGAAGAAAAAAATTCAAGAATTCTTTTAATATTCTCTTATGATTATATAAATTCATATTTACACATTATTTACTTTTTACAAAACCTTTTAAAGGGAATATTTTTGTAATTTTTTGAATGAGTTAATTTTCACTTTTTACAAAAAAATGAGAAATGAATCCTTATTTCGATACACTTTACAAGAATGGAATTACCGACCATCATGACCTCAAAATAATTGGATGCATACATTAAAATTTAGCATTTTTAATGTCATGACCAATCCTAGAGTGGCTCAAGATGTGAATACCCCAAACCCACCTCCAATAGGCTAGGGTCTGGTGACTATCTCCAAGTAGGAATGTCCCCCAAATGGGAGGCATTTTCCAAATGTACATGTACGCAGACACACATCTCCAAGCCACAAACTAAAATGTAAAAATTCAAAGTATGTTGTCCATGTAAACCACTATAACCCAAAATTAGAGTACAGTAGTGAAAGTACTAGAAAGTATATAGGCACGGAATACAAGACCACAAAAATATTTTGAAAAAAAGGCCAAAGAAACATTTTGATATGTTTCCCATATAATCCCAGTTTCGGAAATTGAATGCACAAGTTCCAAAAACTCATCCCTAAAAAACCTACCTAATCCAAGCTAAGGGAAATATTACTAAGACTGCTATCTGAAGCCTTATAAAGACACCTCACCAGTTTGGTTTCCCTACACACTGCCTACTCCTAGCCCACCAAGGACTCCATCAAAGTGTTGATCATGTGCCCAAGACAAGGCATGTGCGGGAAAAGCCTATGTTGGGGTGAGTAAAACATTACTTAGTAAGATACCCCAAACCCACAAAGGAAAATTCCACAAAGGAAATACCATGATGGAAATGCGTAGTCAGCACTACATAGTTGTATGTCTACCAAACATATAACAAGAACATCCAGATATATTGTATCCAAGACTCACAGTCTAGAGGTAATCCAAAATCAATTTCAAACTATAGGATTCTTCTTGAAGCATTCTCGTTCTAGGATAATTCACTCCTCAAGCCATTATATCACCAGAGACACTCACAAAGAGATCAATATCATTTTCACCTACCAAAGGATAAATTATTGGTCAAGGAAGATTTTGATACACAGAGAGGGGATCATGTCCAAAGATTCTTGGGGATACCATGGATTGTGCCCATTCACCTTGGGGGATACCACATACCGAATCTGGATCCATTCAAAACATAGGGGATCAGACCCCGGACACCATTTGGGATACCATAGATCATTCCCAAACACTATGGGGGATACCATGTTCCCAACTAATGTGGACACTTGGTGGAGGATCGGTGCCCTGCTCACAGAGGTTACGGGATTCCATAAACTCCACTAGGGGTGATAAAGGATCACACTCTAGTATTGGGGAGGGATTCTTGACTCTTGGGACTCATCCTCTAGAAGAGATTACAATCTAGTGATGTGGATGTAATATTTTACTTCACCCTCAAGGAAAGGAACAAAGGGAGTTATCGAAAACTCTAATTTCCAAGATAAAAACTCACTGCATCATCTAGAAATGATCATCTCATTGACAGGGTCTGAATACCACAGATGGCTCATCAAATGGACGTACTGTTTCAATGTTATAGAGTTTTTATGTTTTAGAAGGGGTCTATAGGCCTTTGGACATACTAACAATTGGTATATTTACGGCTGTAGTTGGATTCTATGGTTGACAACCCCATGGTTGATTGTGCGGCCACCCCAAGCCAATCTGAGGTCCATCCCGGGTCTGACCTGTATCTGACCTAGTTCACAACATCATGGCTGACCCGACCCTATTTTTTCAGCCCCTCCCACTTTCCCTATCCATTCTATGTTCCATGTGGTCACCCACCACAACCTCTACCTCTATATGCAGCCCCCTTCGACATCTAGTAACCTACTCCATCACTGCCACAATCATCCACGATCACCACCTCTGATTGTTGCACCACCCTGCCAGACCACTACATCAACTCATCGAATGGTCATGCCAGACCCCTGCTGGAGGTACCTTCCACATACTATCGAGTGGCCTCCAATTCCTAGAATTTGAAATGGTCACAAATATATCTCCCTAGGGTCTTGATCTACATTGATCTGGATTGATCTATTCGTTTGTCTCCAATATAAGGGTTTAATCATGTTTAGACTAGCCCAGAAAGTCAAAATTTATCCACAAGAGTCCAACAACGATGAATGTGAAGAATGGGTAGAGAAAATAATAAGAGAACACTGTGGAAAAAACCATATCCTTATTAATTAACTCAATAAATTCTCATTAGACAAGGAACAAAGTACGAAGAAACAATTAATAAAACTCCACCGCAATTAAAACCATCCTGCAATGGTTGAACCAGGAATCAATCTATTTGTACATTAACCCAATTTCTTTATGAAAATAAATAACGGGGAAAGATAATAATGAAATAACCTCCCTACCAAGATTCATATTAGTCGCTGATGAAGGATGATAATTATATCATCATCATCAGTAAGGATATTTTGTAACACCCCAAGATTTCATAATGTGTTATTTCTTCAAAATAATTCAATGACTTGTACTACACACAACACCGAGTTCAAGCGCACCATGACTTACCAAACAAGTCGTTCAAAAGAGGCTATGAATAGTATAAACTAAATTTTAAACTTTATATAATCCTTATAATTGTATAATCCATATTATGAGTTTCTTAGACATAATGTAAGAACAATTTGTTTTTCAGATAAATGAAGTATTTTTCAAAATGCACTTTTACCAACTTTAATAGTGAACCCTTTTTAAATACAATAATTTAAACTTTTATATATTCAATTTGCCTAAATAAATTTATTCTTTAGAATGGTGAAATAAAAAAGTTTTTTACAATGTAACATCCCAAGCATCCACGGTACGCTTCTCTTTAAATAATACAGTAGCGTGTGTTGTACGCAACTTCGAGTTCTAACACACACCATAACCAAATCAAACTAGCCATTATGAATAGTAATACCTACTTTTAGAAATTTTATAAATTTTATATCTTAAAATGGACTTCATTTTTGGATTCTAAGAATCTAATTTAGCCTAAGGTGAAATTTTGGTACTTTTCGGATAACTTTAATATTTTGATGAATAGTGAAAATTATTAAATTTTAATTAAAAACATTTTTTTAATAAAAATATTTAATTGTGATAAATTATGAATTTTAGTGGTTTTAAAGAATATTTAGAATATATTTTTACCATTTAATACAATGTTGGACATCAGACATAATTTCACAATTAAACCGAACATAAACACGTATCAATCTTTTGATAGTTATTATATCTTAAAAAAATGCTTTTTGTTTTGACAACGAGAATTCATTTTAAATTAATTTCTGCCACTTCTGTGTTTTGAATTTGAAAAAATTGATTCCATATTTGGAATCTGGAGGTTCAAATTGTGTGAATAGATAACTTTTATTTTTAAATTTTTTGAATAATTACTTCGGTAAATATTTTATTTATCATGGTTAAAGGGTAAATCCGTTAAATAAGGGTTATAAAATAATATTATAATAAAAAAAATTACCCTAAAACGTGTCCTAACCTTATTGGTGGATACATTTCCGACCAAGGGCATCTTTGGGTCGATTTTGGGACCCCATGGAGCAACTTGTAGGTGATAGGGACACTTTATTTTAATTAAGTTAAAATAAGTACAAAAATGACATAAGCATATATCTTTTAGAAACACAATTTTTACATAGGGTTATATATGTTTTATTTTAGACTATAAATATTCATTAGAAATCTAAAATGATTTCCTACATAATGATATTTTATTTATAACTTTTAGAAATTAAATAATTTAATTTATTTATGACACAAAGATGATGCAGTAATTACCATAAAAGTGAAAAATTAAAATAATTGATATTATAAATACCCAAAAAAATATAATTTTAGACTTTTATTAAATTATAATACTTTTATAGGTTAATATGACATATTAGGATTGATTTAATTGACTTTTTTCGAAGTAATCATTCTGTTATGAGTTTCACAAAAATCAATTATTGAATAGTGTCAAAATTGACATAAAAGATTTTTTAAAACAAGTATTATATTATTAATTGATATTAAATTCTTAAAAATCTAAGGTTCGGCCAAGAGACTTATATCATGATAGTTTTTTATCATTAATGGACCACTTGTGGGTCTCTTGGATGTATATGGTATGTTTATTAACCATGTAATATAAAAATATAAAGAGACATTGTAAAAGTGAAACTAATTAACTAAGAGTTATTACATTAAGATAAGGTTAATATAATGATCCAAACCTTTCTAAATTCTATTGTTTGACTGTTTTTCGACCCATACTCACGTTAATATTTAAAAAATCAACTTTGGAGCCATTATAAACCGAATATTAATTTATTATAAATTAATATTTCTAGCTTTTCCAAAGGTGCCCCTCACCCCTCTTAAAAAAGGGCACTCCCCCTTCTCATTACGTCAAACCTTCAAAGCATTATGGTTCGGGAAACCCCTTACCAAATAATCTATCAACATGCCTCACTAAAACCTAGAATCCTTAGTTTGATCATAAAGCCAACCTTTGTATCCCTTTTGATCAAATCAAAAGGAAGAACCCGAAGAAGAGGTAATGATTTCACCACCCATTTTCAAGTTCTTTTCTTCTTCCACTTATTCATTCTTTGTTATTACCAATATAAAATAATAACTCCCATATATTATATATACATTGATGTTATTAAAAACATGGTACAACCATATTCATTATTCTATCCACCCTTTTAATAACATGTCACCATACGTGCGTACGTACGGCTTACCGTCTCCACATCATGTTGTAATTGTTATTCAATAAATTATTATTTGTATGGGTATAATAATGATGTGTAATTCATGTAAATAATAAATATAACATGATAATTATTCTGTATATATGATATACCATCCAGTTATATATTATTTTAATATCAACATAATGATATTGTCGCTCGTGTGTACGTACAGACTACCATCTCCACGAACGTGATGACATCCATTCTCTATCGTATCCATTAAAGTATAATTATCATTTGATTATTTAAAAGTAATGTTTAAGGACTTGATATCATTCTGGATACGAATAATATACAACCTATCCATGAAAAACATGGGTTAAGTAACAAAACATATAAAAGAAAATGAGTAAGTTAACACCTGAAACGACGATAATTCTACGATATTATTAACAAAGAAATGTTAAAAGATCCTATATGATATCATATTAATGTATATGATTATTGAATAATTTAATAACAAATATTTTACCATTATACAGGAGGTTATCCTACCCCCAACCAAGTAAAATTACAAGGTAAGGGTTTATTTCGCAATCTCTTCATTATCCGAGGTTGTTTATACGTAATAATCTACTGGGATCTCTTTATCATCCACATCTATGTTCCTTAAAAATGTATTTAAAAACATTTTTACTATTTACTATACAATGGTTTGAAGTCATTTATACCCGTATGTGTTTTGAAAGGAATGTTTCCGTCGTTTTCCAAACAAGGCACTTTTAACCTTTTCGACAAATTTATGGTAGGAATGTTTTTTTAACTTATACGGCGAGTGCGGCTATTTACCGCTGTTATAAAATCATCAAAGCTTCCCTTACAAGATTATAAGAATATTCTCAAAGTAAATGTTTTATTTTATAATTATGTGACTTTTAAATGATTTCAAAATGAATATTTTAAGAATTTGTGAAAGGTACTCTTTATCAAGATCATAATTTTAAATGTTTTAAATATTTATTTTTCTAAATCATTTTAATTAATGTCCATATTTTCAAAATGATTTTAAGGATTTATTTATATGGACATGAATGTTTTGAAATTATTTTTCATTTCAAAAGTTTCAAATTGGTATGGGACACTTTGATTCAAAATCTCTTTTAAATTACTTCCTTTATAAATATGTGACATTTCAATGATTTATAGGAAAGAGATATTTCTCTCAAATTGTTTTTAGTTTATCTATGTCAATATATTTTGATGGATTTTAAGCTTATTTGAAGTTAATACAAAACATTTGTATTGTATTGAAGGTTTTGTGATATGTTTTACTGTGGATGTGTTATTTTTATACCATTCATTGTTTGTGGAGAAAGTATTGACATTTCGTATACTAGTTTTAATACGAATCTTTATGTTTTGTTTAAACCTTTTCATATGGGAATGCATTGGACTTAGTAAGTGATGGGTGGAGCCCGCTATAGCTCCTCGATGCATTGGTAGTTCTCATGAGACAAAATACTGTCTTGGAACAAGGCATTCGCAAAATCTTATTTGTAGTCTTGGCATGAGGCCTTGGCTATGTGGTTATGATAGTCTGGCATTAGGCATTCCATCATTATGAAAGTGGTTATTGATATTGCATGTGATTATTCGATTAGTAGAATATCCATGTGAATAAGTAAATGGCATTATTTCATTTTATTTTTTCCATACTATGTTGAAGTTCAAGTTTAAAAGGCTTTTGTTTTAGTTATACATTGCCTTAAATGTTTATGCTTATTTATGAAAGTTTCCACTGTATTGTTTACCCTTACGGAGCATTTGAGCTCACCCCTTTGCTATGTTTTATTTTTCCCAGGATTCCAAGAACTATATTGTGATTGATAAGAAGGGTTAACGCAAGGGAATAATGGCATTCATAAGGGATTATTTATGTTGTTTTGTATGTTATGGAGTGTAATGTAACATTCAAGTATGTAATCTATTTTCCAAGACTGATAAACTAATCGGTCCTTTGAGACATGATACCTTGTAATCATGCCAATGTATTAAAATAATGCACCGACTCTGGGTAACTGGGGTCGGGGCGTTACAGTTGGTATCAAAGGAAGTTTAGAAATAACCTTGGAAACTAGATTTAGATAAACTCTGATTAGAGCACATAGCCCTAAGATAGACTTTGAGGATTAGTATATAATAACTTCCTAGAATTTTGGTATTTTAGAGATTTTGTGAGTTTTCCGAGAAATACATCTCTGTCTGGATACGAATAGGTAGAGGTGGCTCTGGCACAGATGTACCTAGGGGTAAAACCTGAAAACACCGCTGTGAGCTAGACTCCAACGGGAACTGGTGCACGACAATGGGCCTTGCTGCACTATTGGTTATGACACTCCCGGGGGATATGCTTAGGATAACTATCATTTTCTTTAAAAATCATTATGAAGGGTTTATGAGTATATACTTCCTCAAAAAAAAATTATGATTGTGGATTACATCCATAAACTATCTAATTTATGTTATGTGTTTTAAAAGTTTGGGATTAGGTATTGTTATTCATAAACTGATCTTGTGTATGCCATTGTTTAGAAATGGTTCCCAGTAGACGGAATGAGAACTCGAGTAATGCACATGATCCAAAGAGAAAGAAGGATCGTATCTTTCATGGTCTTAAGCCAAAATTTAAAAGAAAAATAGTCTCCCTTGTATTATCATCATATGAAGAAATAATATCATGTGTTGATAAGATAAGTAAAGATTTTACTGAGTCCCATGGCTTTGAAGGGAAGCAAGGGAAGAAAATGATTTAAGAGTGAAAGATGGATAAAGGGAAGAGGGAAAAGAACAATTTTCTAACATGTGATAACTGTGGGAAGAAACACCCTGGAACTTGCCTGGAAGGAATGGGAGATTGTTATAAGTGTGGTGAAAAAGGGTACAAAGTACGTGACTTCAAGGGTATGAAAATGGTTTCAAATGTACAATGCTTCATTTTCAAGGAGTTTGGACACTACGCGAACCTATGTCCCAGTCATCAGATTATGCCACAAATGATGCAATTGGATAATAATCAAGTTATGATACTACCACAGATGAAGAGGAATGATTAGAGTTCTTATGTTGATTATGTCATTTGAGTTTTGTGTCAACAATGAACTTATTATAATAATCATGGAGTATATAGGGATTGTACTGTAGTAATATTTCATTAAGGACTTGAGATTGTGTGGAACAACGAAAAGTGACTCAATAGCGGGTTAATGTTTTGGAAAATATATGGTTGAGAAAAAGATAAACCATAATATGGTTCTGATATCGAGGTAGTGATTTTAGAATAAAACATGATTGATTTGGATAAATTATATTGGATATTCCTGACTACCTTGAAGCTGATTAATGATTTGTATATTCCATCATTGTTGGGGTTTAAAACATTTTTGGATTGAAGGAGTATATCTATCATTCTTTAAGGAATAAGGGATCATGAATGTAATCAATAAGGTTTAATGGTAATTCATGATGTTTCATTGTTTTAAAAGAATACATGATGAAGGTGTTCACATGTTATTACGCAGAAAAAAGGATCTTCATTTTTGGACAAAAGCATTTTGTATATTTCTAGTTTGGATTATTTTTGGATTTCCATAAAAGGAAAACCCGAAGGTTGGGCGGCAACCCATCGCGTCTGGCAAGGCCATGAGACTTGAACCCACAACCGAAGGGCGACAAGGGTGTCTCACCTACCACTGGCCCACGTAATGTCCAGGATTAAATAGTGTAGTTTTTTAAAAGATCTGGTAGATGAATTATAAATTCGTTTTTTGGAACCCTATATGAATAGGATAAATAGAATATTTTTGTTACGTTCTATTATCTTTTAGAGTGAAAGATGAGTTTGTGGTAGAAATTAGTTAAAGGATAGAACTCTACTTGTCAAGAATATATTTTTATTATTCTCTTATTCTATGAAGAAATTAATTCATATACTTATTTAAGGAATCCTAAAACCAAAAATGTGTTCTCCTAATACCCCATGTTTTGTTGAACCGATGGTATTTCAAATCATCATAGATTGATGAATTTAAGGACCTCAATTTTACACTTGTTTGTGATTGATGACCTCAATAACTACCTATAAATATTTACGTTTTTCCTGCAATTATATTTCTCTAATTGCCACCAATGTTCTCCTAATCGAGATCATAATTTGGTGGTGACCCTTTCATTTCTCTTTTCCTCATATTAAGACTAAATTTCAGTAACCCAATTTCTGATGTGGGTTTTCCCACAAAGATATTTTCTATTTTCAACCGTTTATTTTCGAAGAACAATTTCAAATTGCGAGGACGCAGTTTATTGAAGGAGGGGAGAATGTAACACCCCAAGATTTCATAATGGGTTATTTCATAAAAATAATTCAATAACTTGTACTACACGCAACACCGAGTTCAAGCGTACTATGATTTACCAAACAAGCCATTCAAAAGAGGCTATGAATAATATTAACTAAATTTTAAACATTATATAATCCTTATAATTTTATAATCCATATTATGAGTTTCTTAGACATAACGTAAGAACAAATTCATTTTTTTCAGATAAAAGAAGTATTTTTCAAAAATGCAGTTTTACCAACTTTAATAGTGAACCCTTTTTAAATCCAATATTTTAAACTTTTATATATTCAATTGGAATAAATAAATTTATTCATTAGAATGGGGACATCATTTTTTTTACAATTTAACACCCCAAGCTTCAACGATACTCTTCTCTTTGAATAATATAGTAGCGTGTGTTGTACGCAACTTCGAGTTCTAACACACACCATAATCAAATCAAACTAGCCCGTTATAAATAGTAATACCTACTTTTTGAAATTTTATAAATTTTAATCTCTCAAAATGGACTTCAGTTTTGGATTCAGAGTATCGAATTTAGCCTAAGGTGAAATTTTGGTACTTTTCGGATAACTTTAATATTTTGATGAATAGTGAAAATTACTAAATTTTAATTAAAAACAACTTTTTTAATCAAAATAATTAATAGTGATAAATTTTGACTTTGAGTGGTTTTAAAGAATATTTAGAATATATTTTTACCATTTAATAAAATTTTGGTCATTGGACATAATTTCACAATTAAACTGAACATAAACAAGTATCAATCTTTTGATAGTTATTATATTTTAAAAACACGCTTCTTGTTTTGACAACTGGAATTAATTTTAAATTAATTTCTGCCACTTCTGTGTTTTGAATTTGGAAAAATGGATTCCATATTTGGAATCAGGAGGTTCAAGTTGTGTAAATAGATAACTTTTATTTTTAGACATTTTGAATAATTACTTCGGTAAATATTTTATTTATCATGGTTAAAGTGTAAATCCGATAAATAAGGGTTAAAAAATAATATTATAATAATAAAAAATTACACTGAAACGTGTCCTAACCTTATTGGTGGATACATGTCCGACCAAGGGCATCTTTGGATCGATTTTGGGACCCCATGGAGCAACTTCTAGGTGATAGGGACACATTATTTTAATTAAGTTAAAATAAGTTCAAAAATGACATAAGCATATATCTTTTAGAAACACAATTTTTACATAGGGTTATATATGTTGGATTTTCGACTATAAGTATTCATTAGAAATATGAAATGGTTTCATACATAATTATATTTTATTTATTATTTTTAGAAATAAAATAATTTAATTTATTTATGACACAATGATGATGCAATAATTACCATAATAGTGAAAAATTAAAATAATTAATATTATAAATACCCAAATAAATATAATTTGAGACTTTTATTGAATTAAACTATTTTTATAGGTCAATATAACATATTAGGATTGATTTAATTGAATTTTTTCGAAGTAATCATTCTGTTATGTGTTTCACAAAAATAAATTATTGAATAGTGTCAAAATTGACATAAAAGAGTTTTTAAAACAAGTATTATATTATTAATTGATATTAAATTCCAAAAAATCTAAGGTTCAGCCAAGAGTCTTATATCATGATAGGTGTATCATTAGTGGACCACTTGGGGGTCTCTTGGATGTATATTGTATGTTTATTAACCATATAATATAAACATACAAAGAGACATTGTAAAAGTGAAACTAATTAACTAAGAGTTAATACTTATAGATAAGGTTAATATAATGACCCAAACCTGTGTAAATTCTATTGTTTGAGTGTTTTTCGACCCATACCCTCCTTAAACTTTAAATAGTCAACTTTGGAGCCACTAGAAACCGAATATTAATTTATTATAAATTAATATTTCTAGCATTTCCAAAGGTTCCCCTCACCCCTCTTATAAAAGGGAACTCCCACTTCTCATTACTTCACACCTTAAAAGCCGTTTGGATCGTCCAACCCTGGCCCAAATACTCTCTAAACTTCCCTCAATACAACCTAGAATCCGTAGTTTGATCATCAAGCCAACATAAGGATCCCTTTTGATCAAATGAAAAGGAAAAACCCGAAGAAGAGGTAATGATTTCACCACCATTTTCCAGTTTGTTTCTTCTTCCACTTATTATTTCTTTGTTAGTACCATTATAAAATAATAACTCCAGTATAAAATATATACATTGATGTTATTATAAACATGGTACAACCATATTCAGTATTCTATCCACCCTTTGAAGAACATGTCACCATATGTGCGTACGTACGGCTTACCGTCTCCACGTCGTGGTGTAATTGTTAGTCAATAAATTATTATTTGGATGTTATAATAATCATGTGTAATTCATGTAAATAATAAATATAACATTATAATTATTCTGTATATATGATATACCATCCTATTATATATTATTTTAATATCAAAATAATGATATTGTCGCTCTTGCGTACGTACGGACTACCGTCTCCACGAACGCGATGAGATTCATTATCTATCGTATCAATTCAAATATAATTATCATTTTATGATTTCAAAATAATGTTTAAGGACGTGATATAATTATGGATATGAATAAGATACAACCTATCCATGACAAACATGGCTTACTTAACAAAACATATAAAATAAAACAAGTAAGTTAACACCTGAAACGACAATAATTCTAAGATATTATTAACAAATCAATGTTAAAAGATCATATATGATATCATATTAATGTATATGATTATTGAATAATTTAATAACAATTATTTCACCATTATACAAGTTTTTAACCTACCCCCAACCAAAGAAACGTACAAGGTAAGGGTTTATTTTGCAATATCTTCATTATCCGAGGTTGTTTATACGTAATAATCTACTGGGATCTATTTATCATCCACATCCATGTTCCATAAAAATGTATTTAAAAACATTTTTACTGTTTACTAGACAACGTGTTAAAGTCATTTATACCCGTATGTGTTTTGAAAGGAATCTTTCCGTATTTTTCCAAACAAGGCACTTTTAACCTTTTCGACAAATTTAAGGTAGGAATGTTATTTGACTTATACGGCGGGTGTAGATATTTACCACCATTATAAAATCGTCAAATATTCCCTTAAAAGATTATAAGAATATTCTCAAAGTAAATGTTTTATTTTATAATTATGTGACTTCTAAATGATTTTAAAATGAATATTTTATGAATTAGTTAAAGGTACTCTTTATCAAGATCATAATTTTAAATGTTTTACAGATTTATCTTTCTAAATATTTTTAATTAATATCCATATTTTCAAAATGATTTTAAGGATTTATTTATATGGACATGAATGTTTTGAAATTATTTTTCTTTTCAAAAGTTTCAAATTGGCATGGGACACTTTGATTCAAAATTCAATTTTAAATTACTTACTTTATAAATGTGTTACTTTTAAATGATTTCGAGAAAATAGATATTTCTCTCAAATTGTTTCGATTTCATCTATGTCAATATCCTTTGATGGATTTTAAGTTTATTTGAAGTTGATACAAAACTTTTGTATTTTATTGAAGTTTTTGTGAGATGTTTTACTGTGGATGTGTAATTTTTATACCATTCATGGTTTTTGGAGAAAGTATTGTAATTTCGTATATTAGTTTTAATAAGAATGTTTATGTTATGTTTAAACATTTTCACATGGGAATACATTGGACATAGTAAGTGATGGGTGGAGCCCGCTATATCTCCTCGATGCATCGGTAGGTCTCATGAGACAAAATATTGTCTTGGAACAAGGCCTTGGAAAAATCTTATTTGTAGTCTTGGCATGAGGCCTTGGCTATGTGGTTATGATTGTCTGGAATTATGCATTCCATCATTATGAAAGTGGTTATTGATATTGAATGTGATTATTCGATTAGTAGAATAACCATGTGAATAAGTAAATGGAATTATTTCATTTTATTTTTTCCATACTATGTTGAAGTTCAAGTTTAAAAGTCTTTTGTTTTAGTTATATATCGCCTTAAATGTTTATTCTTATTTATGAAAGTTTCCGCTGTATTACTTACCCTTACTGAGAATTTGAGCTCACCCCTTTTCTATGTTTTATTTTTCACTGGATTCCAAGAAGTATATTGTGTTTGATAAGAAGGGCTAAGGAAAGGGAATAATGGCATTAAAAAAGTATTATTTATGTTGTTTTGTATGTTATGAAGTGTAATGTAACATTCATGTATGTAATCTATTTTCCAAGATAGCTAAACTAGTCGGTCCTTTGGGACTTGATTCCTTGTAATCATGCCAATGTATTAAAATAAGGCACCGACTCTGGGTAACTGGGGTCGGGGCGTTACAGTTGGTATCAGAGTAAGTTTAGAAAAAACCGTGGAAACTAGATTTAGATAAACTCTGATTAGAGAACATATCCCTAAGACAGACTTCGAGAATTAGTATAGAAGAACTTCCTAGAGTTTTGGTATTGTAGAGATTTTGTGTGTTTTCTGAGAAATACATCCCTGTTTGGATACGAGAGGTAGAGGTGGCTCTGGCACAGATGTACCTAGGTGTAAAACCCGAAAACACCGCTTTGAGACAAACTCGAACGGGAACTGGTGCACGAAAACGGGCCTTGATGCACTCTTGGTTACGACACTCTCGGGGGATATGATTAGGATAACTATCATTTTCTTTACAAATCATTATGAAGTGTTTATGAGTATATACTTCCTCAAAAAAAATTTATGGTTATGGATTATATCCATAAACTATTTAATTTATGTTATGTGTTTTACAAGTTTGGGATTAGGTACTTTTATTCATAAACTGATCTAATGCATGCCATTTTTGAGAAATGGTGCCCAGTAGAAGGAATGAGAACTCCAGTAATGCACATGATCCAAAGGGAAATAAGGATCGTATCTTTCATGGTCTTAAGCTATAATGTATAAGAGAAATTGTCCCCCATGTATTATCATCATATGAAGAAATAATATCATGTTTGGATAAGATAAGTAAAGAGTTTACTGAGTCCTATGGATTTGATGGGAAGGAAGAGAAGAAAAGGATGGATGAAAGAAAGTTGGATAAATGGAATACGGAAAAAAAATTTCCCATATGTGATAACTGTGGGAAAAACACCCTGGAACTTTCCTGAAAGGAATGGCAGTTCGTTATAAGTGTGGAGAAAAAGGGCACTAAGTACGTGACTACAAGGGTAAGAAAATGGTTTCAAATGTACAATGCTTCATTTGCAAGGAGTTTGGACACTACGCGGACCTGTTTCCCAGTCATTAGACTATGCTGCAAATGACGCTATTGGATAATAATCATGTTATGATACTACCACAGACGAAGAGGAATGATTAGAGTTCTTATGTTGATTATGTCATTTCAGTGTTGTATCAATAATGTTCTTCTTATAATAATCATGGAGTACATAGGGATTGTACTGCAGTACTATTTCATTAAGGACTTGAGATTGTGTGGAACAAAGAAAAGTGACTCAATAGCAGGTTAAAGTTTTGGAAAATATATGGTTGAGAGAATGATAAACCATAATATGGTTCTGATACCGAGGTAGGGATTTTAAAATAATACATGATTTATTTGGATAAATTATATTGGATATTATTGACTACCTTGAATCGGATTAATGATTTGTATATTCCATCATTGTTGGGGTTTAAAACATTTTTGGATTGAAGGAGTATATCTATAATTCTTTAAAAAATAAGGGATCGTGAATGTAATCAATAAGGTTTTATGGTAATTCAGGATGTTGTAGTGTTTTAAAAGAATACATGATGAAGGTGTTCACATGTTATTACGCAGAAAAAAGTTTCTTCATTTTTGGACTAAAGCATTTTGGATATTTATAGTTTGGATTATTTTTGGATTTCCATAAAAGGACAACCCGGAGGTTGGGCGGCAACCTGTCACGTCCGGCAATGCCACGAGACTTGAACCCAAAACCGAAGGGCGACAAGGGTGTATCACCTACCACTGGCCCACATAATGTCTAGGATTAAATAATGTAGTTTTTTTAAAATATCTGGTAGATGAATTATAAATTCGTTTTTTGGAACCCTATACGAATAGGATAAATAAATATATTTTTTTACGTTCAATTATCTTTTAGAGTGAAAGATGGGTTTGTGGTAGAAATTAGTTAAAGTATGGAACTCTACTTGTCAAGAATATATTTTTCTTCTTCTCTTATTCTATGAAGAAATTAATTCATATACTTTATTTAAGGAATCCTAAAACCAAAAATGTGTTATCCTAATACCCCATGTTTTGTTGAACCGATGGTATTTCAAATCATCATAGATTGATGAATTTAAGGACCTCAATTTTACACTTGTTTGTGATTGATGACCTCAATAACTACCTATAAATATTTATGTTTTTACTCCAATTATATGTCTCTAATTTCCAGCAATGTTCTCCTAATAGAGATCATACTTTGGTGGTGACCCTTTCATTTCTCTTTTCCTCATATTAAGACTAAATTTCAGTAACCCAATTTCCGATGTGGGTTTTCCCACAATGATATTTTCTATTTCCAACCTTTTATTTTCGAAGAACAATTTCAAATTGCGAGGACGCAATTTATTGAAGTATAGGAGATTGTAACACCCCAAGATTTCATAATGTGTTATTTCGTCAAAATAATTCAATAACTTGTACTACACGCAACACCGAGTTCAAGCGCACCATGACTTACCAAACAAGCCGTTCAAAAGAGGATATGAATAGTATTGACTAAAATTTAAACTTTATATAATACTTATAATTCTATAATCCATATTATTAGTTTCTTAGACATTATTTAAGAATAAATTCTTTTTTTTTTCAGATAAAAGAAGTATTTTTCAGAAATGCACTTTTACCAACTTTAATAGTGAACCCTTTTTAAATCCAATATTTTAAACTTTTATATATTCAATTTGACTAAATAAATTTATTCTTTAGTATGGGGACATAAATTTTTTTTTACAATATAACACCCCAAGCTTCCACGGTACGCTTTTTTTTGAATAATACAGTAGCATGTGTTGTACGCAACTTCGAGTTCTAACACACAACATAACCAAATGAAACTAGCCGTTATGAATAGTAATACCTACTTTTTGAAATTTTATAAATTTTATCTCTCAAAATGGACTTAATTTTTGGATTCGGAGTATCGATTTTAGCCTAAGGTGAAATGTTGGTACTTTTCAGATTACTTTAATATTTTTATGAATAGTGAAAATTACTAAATTTTAATTAAAAACAACTTTTTTAATAAAAATAATTAATATTGATAAATTATGAATTTGAGTGGTTTTAAAAAATATTTAGAATATATTTTTACCATTTAATACAATGTTGGTAATTGGACATAATTTCACAATTAAACCGAACATAAACAAGTATCAATCTTTCGATAGTTATTATATCTTAAAAACACGCTTTTTGTTTTGACAGCGGGAATTAATTTTAAATTAATTTCTGCCACTTCTTTGTTTTGAATTTGGAAAAATGGATTCCATATTTTGAATCTAGAGGTTTAAATTTTGTAAATAGGTAACTTTTATTTTTAGACATTTTGAATAATTACTTCGGTAAATATTTTATTTACCATGGTTAAAGCGTAAATCCGGTAAATAAGGGTAAACAAATAATATTATAATAATAATAAATTACCATAAAACGTGTCCTAACCTTATTGGTGGATAAATTTCCGACCACGGGCATCTTTGGGTCTATTTTGGGACCCCATGGAGCCACTTTTCGGTGATAGGGACACTTTATTTTAATTAAGTTAAAATAAGTACAAAAATGACATAAGCATATATCTTTTAGAAACACAATTTTTACATAGGGTTATATATGTTAGATTTTATACTATAAATATTCATTAGAAATCTAAAAAGATTTCCTACATAATGATATTTTATTTAAAATTTTTAGACATTAAATAATTTAATTTATTTATGACAAAATGATGATGCATTAATTACCATAATAGTGAAAAATTAAAATAATTGATATTATAAATACCCAAATAAATATAATTTTAGTCTTATATTGAATTAGACTAATTTTCGTGGATAATATGACATATTAGGATTGATTTAATTGACTTTTTTCGAAGTAAGCATTCTGTTATGAGTTTCACAAAAAATCAATTATTGAATAGTGTCAAAATTGACGTAAAAGAGTTTTTAAAACAAGTATTATATTATTAATTAATGTTAAATTCCTAAAAATCTATTTTTCGGCCAAGAGACTTATATCATGATAGGTGTATAATTAATGTACCACTTGGTGGTCTCTTGGATGTATATGATAAGTTTATTAACCATATAATATAAAAATACAAAGAGACATTGTAAAAGTGAAACTAATTAACTAAGAGTTAATACTTAAAGATAAGGTTAATATAATGACCCAAACCTGTCTAAGTTCTATTGGTTGAGAGTTTTTCGACCATCCCCACCTTACCCTTTAAATAATCAACTTTGGATCCATTATAAACCGAATATGAATTTATTATAAATTAATATTTCTAGCTTTTCCAAAGGTGCCCCTCACCCCTCTTATAAAAGGGAACTCCCCCTTCTCATTACATCACACCTTCAAAGCCTTTTGGTACGGCCAACCCCTACCCAAATGCTCTATGAACTTCCCTCACTACATCCTAGAATCCTTTGTTTGATCATAAAGCCAACCTAAGGATCCCTTTTGGTCAAATCAAAAGGAAGAACCCGAAGAAGAGGTAATGATTACACCACCCATTTTCAAGTTCTTTTCTTCTTCCACTTATTCTTTCTTTGTTATTACCATTCTATAATAATAACTCCAGTATATTATATATAATTTTATGATATTATAAACATGGTACAACCATATTTAGTATTCTATCCACCCTTTGAATAACATGTCACCATACGTGCGTACGTATGTCTTACCGTCTCCCCTTCGTGGTGTAATTGTTATTCAATAAATTATTATTTGGATGGGTATAATAATGATGTGTAATTCATATAAATAATAAAAATAACATGATAATTATTATTTATATATGATATACCATCCAATTATATATTATTTTAATATTAAAATAAGGATATTGTCGCTCGTGTGTACGTACGGACTACCGTCTCCACGAATGCGATGATAATCATTCTCTATCGTATCCATTCAAGTATAATTATAATTTTATGATTTAAAAATAATTTTTAAAGAATTGATATCATTCTGGATATGAATAATATACATCCTATCCCTGACAAATATGGCTTACGTAACAAAACATATAAAATAAAATGAGTAAGTTAACTCCCCGAAACGACGATAATTCTAAGATATTATTAACAAAGCAATGTTAAAAGATCATATATGATATCATATTAATGTATATGATTATTGAATAATTTAATTACAATTACTTCACCATTATATAGGAGGTTAACCTACCCCCAACCAAGTAAAAATACAAGGTAAGGGTTTATTTCACAATCTCTTCATTATCTGAGGTGGTTTATACGTAATAATCTATTGGGATCTCTTTATCATCCACATCCATGTTCCTTAAAAATTTATTTAAAAACATTTTTACTGTTTACTAAACAATGGGTTAAACTCATTTATACCCATATGTGTTTTGAAAGGAAACTTTTCGTCGTTTTCCAAACAAGTCACTTTTAACCTTTTCGACAAATTTATGGTAGGAATGTTTTTTTTTAACTTATACGGCGGGTGCGGCTATTTACCACCGTTATAAAATCTTCAAAGATTCCCTTACAAGATTATAAGAATATTCTCAAAGTAAATTTTTTATTTTATAATTATGTGACTTTTCAATGATTTCAAAATTAATATTTTTAGAATTTGTGAAAGGTACTCTTTATCATGATCATAATTTTAAATGTTTTAAAGATTTATCATTATAAATATTTTTAATTAATGTACATATTTTCAAATTGATTTTAAGGATTTATTTATATGGGCATGAATGTTTTGAAATTATATGTCTTTTCAAAACATTCAAAGTGGTATGGAACACTTTGATTCAAAAATCTCTTTTAAATTACTTCCTTTATAAATGTGTGACTTTTCAATGATTTCGAGAAAAGAGATATTACTCTAAAATTGTTTTGATTTCATCTATGTCAATATCTTTTGATGGATTTTATGCTTATTTGAATTTGATACAAAACATCTGTATTGTATTGAAGGTTTTGTGATATGTTTTACTGTGGATGTATTATTTTTATACCATTCATGGTTTATGGAGAAAGTATTGATATTTCATATGCTAGTTTTAATACGAATGTTTATGTTATGTTTAAACCTTTTCTTATGGGAATGCATTGGACTTAGTAACTGACAGGTGGAGCCTGCTATAGCTCCTCAACACATCAGTAGGTCTCATGAGAGAAACTAGTGTTTTGGCACAAGGCCTTGGAAAAATATTATTTGTATTCTTAGCATGATGCCTTGGCTATGTGGTTATGATAGTCTGGCATTATCCATTCCATCATTATGAAAGTGGTTATTGATATTTAATGTGATTATTCGATTAGTAGAATATCCATGTGCATAAGTAAATGGAATTATTTAATTTTATTTTTGACATACTATGTTGAAGATCATGTTTAAAAGGATTTTTTAGTTATACATTTCCTTAAATGTTTATGCTTATTTATGGAATTTTCTTCTGTATTTCTTACCCTTATGGAGCATTTGAGCTCACCCCTTTGCTATGTTTTATTTTTCCTAGGATTCCATGAAGTATATTGTGAATGATAAGAAGGGTTAAGGCAAGGGAATAATGGAATTCATAAATGATTATTTATGTTGTTTTTTATGTTATGAAGTGTAAAGTAACATTCATGTATGTAATCTATTTTCCAAGACTGCTAAACTAATCGGTCCTTTGGTAATTGATTCCTTGTGATCATGCCAATGTATTAAAATAATTCACCGACTCTAGGTAACTGGGGTCGGGGTGTTACATATTTTGAATTGGTTTCATGTCGATCATTAATCCATGATCTTTCACCATTTGTTAGTGATATTACTTTCTCCATGTCATAGAAGAATTATAGGGTTATGGTGATAACCCATAATTCCTAAAAAATATTAACAAAACGAATGTTTCTCTAAACAGAATAATTTTTTTATGAAAATATTTTAATTTTAGTTACACCCTCCATGAATTTATATACTGATGGCCTACACCGAAAATATTTAGGCCATGCATAAGGTGAATCCACTGATCTACGATCAGTAGTTCCCTTTTATTTTTGTTGTGGGAACCCATTTAAGAGGTATTCTACTTTTTCTAGAAAACTGTGCATGCATGATATTAAAAGTGTAATATTTTTCAAAAAAAATTTCAGGCACACTGGACCTCAAGATCATATGCTGCCTCAGTGCATGGCCTCAAAAGAAATCCATATAACATCTAAAAATAATACATGTAAAATCATAGAAATTACATTCTCCGCGCCTTAGGAATTTATGTCTGAGAAAACCAAAACAAAGGCTACTCAAACAGATGAAGTTAGTGAACATGAATTGGAGGTTCCCATTCCCATATGATCTCTTGGAGATTCTTCTACTGCCATTTGACATGCACTAAAGAGAATCAACCACCCATTAAGTATCCTCTCATGTAGATCCTCAATCTCTATTGGTTACTCTGCAAAAATCACATCATCCTCAAAGTCCATCTCATCCCATTCAATGATGTGTGATGGGTCCTGCATGTACCTCCTCAACTACAACATGTGGAAGACATCGTGTAGCTCCTCTAACTACAAAGGTAAAGACAAGTGGTATACCACCTCAACAACTTTATGTAGAATCATGAAAGGTCGAATGAACCTTGGAGATGGCTTTCTACCCCAACCAAATCTTTTTAATCCCCGTCGAGGTGAGACCTGAAAGAACACATGGCCTGCTTCCTCGAACTCTAGAGGCCTCTATCAGCTATCAGCAAAAGATTTTTGTCATCTTGGTGTATTATTAATCCATTCCTAGTTTATTTTCACCTTCCCCATGGTAGGTCACACTAACTACATCCCCATGAGGGATGACTCCCCATGGTCGGTCAAACAAAGTGGGGACCGGTAGGGACACCCATACAAGGCCTAAAATGGTGTTATACCAATGGTGGTGTGATATTTTTTGTTGTATGAAAACTCCAACAGTGTTAGGTGATCCTCCCAAATATGTATAAAATCTAAAAATTATTCTCACAACTTGTCATCGAGAACCTGAATTGTCTTTTCATTGTGGATATCTTTCTTGGGGTGAAACACTATGATCAAGCATAACTAAGTCCCAAAAGCCTCATATAATCTCTTCCACAATAGGGATGTAAAGTGAGAATCACAATCTAAAACTACCATCAATAGAAACCCATGGAGTCAAACTATCTCTTACAGATAGAAGAATCCTATGCTCTCTACTAAACTCTACTCTCAGGTAGCTAGGAAGTGGGATGACTTGGTCAGTCCATCCATAATCACCTAGATAGAATCATGTCCCCTGGATATACATGGTAAACATGTCACAAAGTCCATCATTATCCCATCGCACATCCATTTCGTCACCTCAAGAGGTTATGCTAAACCCACTTGAACATGGTTCTCAGCCTTTACTTGATAACAAGTGAGGCATTGAGAGATGAACTCTGCAACTCAGTTATTCATCCTAGGCAACCAAAAATGAGGTCGGAGGTCTTGGCACATATTTTCCATGCTCTGATTTACCACCAATGGGGACATGTGTAACTCCCTCAGAATTGCCTCTCGCAACACCACTCGTACAACTATGCACACTTTGAAAATTATGATTTTCTCCCCACCTTTCGAATATCCATTATGATCATGCCCTATGGAAAAGTGAGCATGTAGGTTATCATATTGGGTATCCCCATGTTGTTCCTCCTTCACTTTTAATAAGAGTGGAGGGGTGAAAACCATCAACTAGAGGTAATATGGTCCATCTCCATCCATAAAGGATATCTACAATGAGGCCAACTACTCTCACACCTTATTCAGCATCTAAAAACTAGATATTTTCCTGAGATCATATATCACCATGTTCCCCTTTCCATGAGTATAGAAAATATAACATTCATAGTCCTAGAGGAACTCTATACATCACATATGTCTCATTTTTAGATCCTTTAGAGAGAAGATATATTTTAGACTCTTCTGATCATAATAAACGATAAACTTCTCATCCACAATGTAGTGTCACAACATCTTAAATGTGAAGACTAACAATGCTAACTCAAGATCATGGGTTATGTAATTATTCTCATTTTTTATCAACTAGCACGTACCATAGGCCATCGAAACATTCCCCTATATCTATAAAAAAAATATTCCTGGTCCCTAATTCATCATAGAATACCATACACTGGATGCCCTCTTCTAGAAATCTCAATATGGGAATTCTTTTCAACCTCTTCCTAAAATTATGAAAGCACTACTGGCACTTCTTCATCCACACAAAAGGGGTGTACCATTTGTGAAAAATCTTTCATGGGTGCTGACACTCTGGAGAAGTTGGGCACAAACCTCTAATAGTACCCTACCAATCCAAGTAAACTCCTTATCTCACTAACACTCTTAGGTGGCTCCCAAGCAAGCACTTCCTTAACCTTCCCAGGATCCACTATTACTCTAGCCTGTAAAATGATGTTTCACAAAAAAAATGGACCTCTAAAATCTATAACTGACACTTTGAGAGATTCCCATAGAGTTGTTTCTCTTGGAGAATGTCCATGACCAATCCCATGTGTCTTTCATTCTCCTCCTCAGATTCCAAGTACACTACGATGTCATCGATGAAGACCACAATGAGCAAGACTATGTAAGGATGAAAGATCTGGTTCCTAAGTCCCATGAACACTATTGGGGAATTCGTTACCCCAAACATAATCATCAGGTACTCATAGTAACCATAACAACACCTAAAGGCCATCTTCAGTATATCCTCTTCCTGTAATAGTATCCAGTGATAGCTTGATCTGAGGTAAATATTCAAGAACCATTGTTCCCCTTTCAATTTATAAAATAGTTCTTCTATACTGAATAATGGATAATTGTTCTTCATAGTCACCCGATTCAAGAACTGGTAATCCACACATGACCCCAAGCTCTCATATACTTTCTTGGAAAACAAAAATGGAGATACCTAGGGTGAAACATTAGGTCCCACAAAAACCTTCATTTGTAAGTTCTCCAACGGTACCCTAAGATCACAAAGCTCTTCGAGAGCCATCTGATATGTAAGTATATATATTGGTTTCCTCCAATGGTATAGATCAGTGAAGAATTCCATCTCTATGTGTGGTGCTAAGCCTAGAAGATCTTCAGGAAAGAAGTCCTCATACCCCACCACAGTAGGAAATTAAAGACTCATATAATCCATTGCACCGAGGATGAGGCTACCCAACTAATGAGTAATGGGCTTCACCCAAAAATGTTAGAGTCCATCCTACATTGTATGTGTTTCCTTTTCATAGAAAAAGGGAAAACTGGTTCCATCACTATTGACACACCGCACCCTGTGCCTAAAATAGTAAATCAGAGCGTGAACTATGGATGACCAGTCCATACCAATAATGATGTCGCAAGGCCTCAATGTCACTACCAAGAGCTCCCTAGTGAAACTCTCACCTCCAACAACCAAGTCTGTTTGATAATTGAATCCCCTCATATATGAGTCTCTGAGCATAATTTTCGATTCAATGGTTCAAATAGAATATCAAAGTACCAAAAACGTTTCATGGAAAGAAAGGAACGACATCACATGTGTCTATAAAAACTACATATAAGGAGGAAAATATGTAGATCATAACTCTAATAATTCATGGGGTTATAGGATCGTAAGAATCCATTGCCTACAGTAGGCCTCATCCTTGTCCACCATCTCTATGATCCTGGCATGGACCACATGGTGGTAGTGGTAGTAATGGGTTGAACCAACATCCACATCCTACTTCCCTTCCTGCTCCTCCTCCACATACACCACCCTATGGAAAACCCTACTCCTATCTCTACCTCTAACTGGATGGTCCTTATATTTTCCCCAGATCATCTATATGAAGGGTTTGGCAATTATGTGCCAAATCTCCATGGCCGCTGCATATATAAGATTGTCTATCTCTAGGATGACTCGAGTCTCCATGGGAGACCTACACCACTGAACCTACATACATGGATCATTCCCTAAAGATCCTAACCCAATTGGATCCTTGTGACTATAGTTGGTTTCCTACTGCTGAGGTCTTAACAACTCATTTCCCACTTCTGGTGTCCACTCCTCTAAAACATTCTCTACTAGCAGGGCTTGCTCAAGTACCCCAGCATACGTAGGAATTTTTTGAGATACCACTAATGACCTAATTTCCCAATTTAATCACTTATAAAAATTCTGATCCCTGATGAACTTGTCTCATACCATATCTTTGGAGGAGCTTAAAGTATATGTAAACCTCACTAAGTATTCCACCAAAGTCATACTGCCCTACTACAGATAGAGAATCTCATTCCTACGAACCGATTATAACGTGAATATATTGAAATACTCCTAAAAGAGACGCTCGAAGTATATCTAGGATATAGATGTCTCATCCGAAGATTCTGTCACCAAGCTCAACCATGAACACTAAATGCACTAGATAATACCCGAAGTGAGGACTCTCATCAGGTAAGAAGGCTTCCTTACATAGAGGAAAACATGGGTGACTGCCTCTAGCCAATCCTCAGCAAAATGGGGCGCTGTATAACCCCAAAACCTGGGAGGTATCTGACACTGAAACTCATGCAAAAAAATAATCCTATGTGCATCCTTAATTAGTAGTGCTGGTAGTAGCTTATGCGCGAAAGGTCGTAGTACAAATGGAAAACCACCTGGAGGTTCCATCTCTAGAACAATCCCATGTACCGATGTCTCAGCACCTGGTGGATCATCCTCATTATCACGTGGGGGAATCTTGGAAGGTTGTCAATACAGAGTAATAATTAGGTAAAAGAATATTTACCACATTCAATATATTATATCTAGGATGATTAGTCAAGAAGGACATGGAAAACACAAACATTCATATATTATGCATATACCATCATTTTTTCTACAACTAGCGTTTTCATGTACCAAGTGGAAAAGGAGCTTCCCAGAGTCCTAGTGTATGGATACATGAGACGCCACACTAACACTAGATTCCCAAACCTGAAATCCAAACATGAAGCACTTAACACTATTTCTCCAAACCAATCCCCTGGGCTCCTGGTCTTATAGTAGAACGAGCCTCCTCTGATACCACATTATCACGACCAATCCAAGAGGGACCCATGTCGTGACATCCCCAATCCCACCTTTAATAGTCTAGGGGATAGTGACTACACTGAGTAGGCATATACCAAAAATGGTAGGCATTTTCCTAAATAACCTGTATACACACACACATCTCCAAGACACAAACTTAAATGTAGAAGCACTAAGTTAGAAATGCATGAAAACGAGTATATCCCACATCCATAGTACAAAAGTGACTATATTGGAAATTAAACATTTCCATAATAAAATCCCTCCAAAATAGTCTAAAAAAACAAAAAAAACATGGTGATGTGTTACCCACTCTATCCGAGTATAGAAAAGTGAATTCACAAGTTCCTAAAACTCATTCCTAAAAAACCCTACCCGATCAAACCTGAGAGAAATGGTACTAGGAATGTTATCTAAATTTTAAGGAGGAAACCACATATGTCTAGATTCACTAAGAACCACCTAGTTATGATCCACCTAGGACTCCATTAATGGGTTGATCATCTACACAATACATGACACATATGGTAAAATCTCGTGCATGGGTGAGTAAAACAATACCTAGTAGGACACCCCCAAACCACAAAGGAAAATACTAAAATGGAAGCACCATGAAGGAAATTCATATTTATCTCTACATATGGGTATGTATACCACACATGTAGCAAGAAAATCCAAAAATAATCAATCTAAGACTCATAGTCTAAATGCAAGCCACAACCAATTTCTAGGAATAGGAATCTTCTCAAAGCATACTCATTCTAGGAGAACCCATGCCTTGAGCCATTATATCACTCGAGACACTCATGAATATGTCTAGATAATTTGGGCACCACACAAATGATAACTTATTGGTCATGTAATATTATGATACATAGAGAGGAGATCATGCCCAGACACACTAGGGTATACCACAGATCACACTGAGTCACACTGGGGGATCACACATACCCAATATGGATCCATTCACAATGTAGGGAATAACTCCTGAACACCCTAGTGGATACCATAGATCATGCACAGACACAATGGGGGATACCATGTAACCTACCGATGTGGCCCTCTAATTACAGTATTAACACCCTACTCATGGATGTTACAAGATTCCACTGACTCTACTAGGGGTGATAATGGATCACACTCTGGTCCTTGGGAGGGATTCCTGAATCTATCTTGGAAATAGCCTCTAGAGGGGATTATAGTCCACTGATGTGAACATAATACCATACTAAAACCTTGATTAAATTTCCAATGAGAGCACTCTCAACCTCTATGGGTCCAAGATAAAAACTCACCAAACCATCTAAAATGTATCATCTCATCGACAGGGTACCAACACCATAGAAGACTCATCAAAAGAATGTTATTTTTGAATGTTATGGTGTTATGAAGATCAGAAGGGGGTAAGTGGACCTGTGGACCAACTCTTGGTTGAAAAATCTGTGGCCGATCTACGTGACCACCCCAGTTCGGTCTGTATGACTACCACATGTTGATCCTTGCGACCACCTTGGGTCGATCTGAGTTCTGACATGGGTCTGACGTGGATCCATCCCAATCCAATGTGTCTGGGCCGACCCGACCCTTTTTTTTGCCTAACTCGTTCGTCCCTGTTCGTCTGGCCCTGCCTTTCTCTGCTCCATGCGGTCACCCACCTCAACAACTGCCTCTGTACCAGGCCAACATTTTATCCCTCGTCCCCCTCAGTCATATCCCACATGGCCTTGTATGGTGCCACCTCCACATCCCCAGATTCTTCACCTCTATGATCAACAGATTGCTCTGTTGCTGCCTCCTTCATCTACATCCATTGCTATGGCCACCGCCTCCAATTTCCACACCACTCTACCGCACCGCAGAACTGGTGGCCCCTTTTATGGATCATCGAGATGCCTCCAATGCCCAAAATTTAAAATGGCCACACATCTTGGTTCCTAGAGTCCCGATCTACACAGATCTGACCTCTTATGTCCATTTTCTTCCAATTAGTGGGTATGATCACATTCAGAACCACCCATTAAGTAAAACTCCAACCATGGGGGTCCAATAGTGAAGAACGCAAAGAAAAGGGTAAAAAAGACACATGAATATCCTAAAAGACGAACTTAAACCATGTTTTTTCAACCATATTCCATTCATGTTAGATGATGAACAATGAATGAATAACCAATTAAGAAAACTCCCCCAAAATAAACACCACAATTATAACCATCCCACAATGACTAAACCGCGGATTAATTTGCCTATGGATTCAATCACATTCATCATGAAAAAATAGAATGGGGAAAATCACAATGAAATAACCGTGCTACCAATATTTTTATCATTCACCAATGAAGGATGGTCATTGTGTCAACTTCATTGGAATAGTACCTTAGAATCGTTTGTGCGTCGATCTCTGATCTATGATCTATCAATATTTGTGTGAGAGAGAACTAACTACAAATCTTAGAGGAGTTACAAGGTTTTGGTGATAACCCTAAATTACTGAGAAAATTTTAAAAAGGAAATTATCTTTGTTCTTAGTAAAATATTTTTTATATAAATATTTTATTTAAATTACATCCATTGTTACTTTTTCGACAGAAGACCTGCACCGACAAAAGTTATTTCATTCATATGGTAAATCCACTACTATGAGCTCAATGGTTCCCTCATATTTCTAATATGGTCACCCATCTAATATTTTTTCCACTTTATCAGGAAAACCGTGCACATGTTCTATTTAAAGTTTAATATTGTTCAAACAATTGTTCCGAGCACACCGGGCCTCAAAATTGCATGTCGTCTCAGTGCCTTGTCAAAAAATCAATTCATTAAATATCTGAAAATAATATAATTAAAATACAATATGTCACATTTCATTTCAAATAAAAAATAATTCTATAATATTTTGGAAATTTTTATATATTAAAGATGATATTTCAAAATGAGAAGGGTATTTTCTTCATGAAATATTCCAAGTAATATATTGAAGTAATTTTTCATCTATGATAAAATTATTTTACGTTACTTATATTTCGATAGGGATATAATTAAATAATAACATCCTTAATCACTCTCAGGATGAATTATGGGGTTGATATCTTTGTTAAACACATAAATTATTGATTATTTATGTAATTCTGAAATGTTGATATGTTTATGAAACTCATTTACTTTCCGAGGATTATGATACATAATGAATGATTTATCATATTGTGGAACACATATGCATGATTCGTAGCATGTGATGGGTGGGAACAGAATTATATATTAGTATGATTCACTAAGTAAGTATAGATATATAATGAATTAATAAGGACTATAATGGGGAGTTAAATTTGTTTAGTTAGGGAATATGTCCACTATAATTTTATTGGGAGTGGACCAGGATTAAAGTTCAGATGAAATGGGGAGTGAATCCAATTCAATATGATAGTGTTGTAATTGATCCTTTAATATGTATATTAACCATTATTATTATTATCACAGAAGAAAATTATGTCTTATTCTAATTTTATGAACTCATTGTTCCAGTTTTTTGATTCATTTAGGATTCATTCCTTATGAACAACCATGGTTATTCCATGATTCAAGATAATGATCTATGATACGTAGTGCGTGGTTTTAAAATTTAAAACACATGTTCTCATAACCTTATGATCATGTATTGTTTATGTAATCATTTATATCTCCATTGGAATTTAATATCTCAATATTTAAAAAAGGATTACTATATTAGATAGTATACAAGATCAACAACACTATGCTTAACAGAGAAAAAAAATTATTATTTAAATATGAACATTATAACATATAAATTAAATTGGAAGGAAATTAATATTATTAATAGAATTATGAAATATATAATGGTCCCACTCATTTATAATGTATTGATTAATTCATTATAAATAAAGACGTGATTTTTTGGGAAGTCATTTTATTCTTCAAAAATAATTTTTATTTCCTTTTTATACACGAATGTTACAAATTATTTTTTAGATATATTATAAAATTAATTTGAAGAAATTTATTTAATGGTTTAATTCAACATGTCATAATTATGGTAGGATGATTATTTAAGAAATTTCTGAAAATAATAATTTTTAAATAACAAGGGAAAAATACTGATCTTTATTGAAAATTAAATTTTCATTTTAGTTATTTAAAAATTAAAATCATGTTATATATTTATGATTTAAAATAATAAAAAAAATTGAAATTTATTTTATACTTCAATTTAGTATAAAAACATTTTATACTATAAAATATCATTTTTTTAGAAAACCTTTTTTCATCACGTTATTCCAGTATGATTTAAATAAATTAATAAACATATACTTTTTTAATTTTTAAAATTGGATTCAAAAATTGGAATAATAATTTCCAATTCAAAAAATAGTTCAAATTTTTTTGTCTAAATTAATAGTTATCATAGTAATTTTTATTACCTTGGTTATGGGTAAATCAGATAATTAATAGTTAAAAATAAAACAATAAAGAATATTAAATGACTTAAAACACACCAAAATTTTATTTGATCAGTATATTTTTTCCATACTCCTAGAATATTGGGTTATGTATTATTTGTTTCCACTCATATATGATAATAACTCTTATAATATTTTATGTAATGAAAAGTCAAAAATATAAAACTCTTGTTTTTAATAAATATAATTTTTTTAACCTGGGGAAAACTGAATGATTTGTTCTATTTTAAATATTAGTTTTATGTATTAATTATTTAACTTCATCATGGTAATTTATTTTTATTTTTTATGGAAGAAATTATTACCTTAAGTGCTTACACAATGCTGATGTAATAATTATTTAACTATTTAGAAAATAAAATAAATAATATTAATGGTATTAAAAGTATTATAATTTATAAAATTAGTGTTTAAAATGAATTTTTAATATGAAATTGATATGTTATAAATGTATTGAATTTATTTTTTTCAAATTTTCCTTTTTATAATGATGTTATTAATGTCAGTGTAATTAATTTTTATACATATTAATATTATTAATATTTTTTAATAATTAGTATTTTATAAAATGTTATAAAATGACTAAAATTCATATATTATTCAAATTATTGTTATATGGTTTATAAAATCAACCATGTTCTAATTATGGTTTCATTATCCATTTATAGCAACTATCATGTCCTTCAAATAATAAAAGCCTTTGTTGTGAGGGCAAGTTTGAAAGTGGTTAATGAGGGGTTAAAACTAGATGATAAAGGTAAAAACATTGTCAAAACATATATATTGTTTATTTAATTAGATTATATAGACCCATATTCATTATATATTAAAAATAAACTAGTTTGGATCAATATTTAAAAAAAATATATGCTATATTAGCTCAATATTTTGATAAATTCCAAGAGTGACCCTCTCCTCTCCAATAAAAGAATATATCTCCTTCTATTTACTTCAAACTTAATGAACAATTTGGTTCAACCAATACCAGATCAAATTGATTCCTATAAACCCTACCCAAATTATATTGGTCTTGTTTTATTCATAATACCATACTTAGTGGGATTAATGTCTCAATAAATGGAGTCTTTCTAATTAAGTGGTATTGTTTTGTCCACATATTTTTGTTTTACTTCCTATTTTTCCTCTTTAAAAAAATTCCAATCATGATAAAATCACAAATATATCCTCTATATAAAGTGATTTTTTTATTTTCATAACCTATATAAATCTCTATCCTGCATCAACTGGGTACATAATTGATCATTTGTTTGTATGGAAAACAACCACCTTCTGAAACGACGTAATTCATTTTCATCCACCATTTCTCAAGAAAATATATTATTATGGAATTAATAGTCATATATGATATTAATGACATTTTAATAATTCTAAAAATTTGATATATAATTTAATTTCTAACCTTTCTATTCACAAAAAATTTATAACATTGTTCATGCGTACATGTTCACTACCACCACCAAAAATTCATGTGATTATTTTTTCATCAACACATCACATGTATGGTCGATATAAGTTTAATAAAACAAGTAATTTTGTATTTATGACATTATTATAACAATTTAAAGAAAAAATAAAACTTACCTTCCTTCAAGAATGATCATTTAAATATTTCAATGTCACTCAAGCGTACATATGGCCCATCGTCTCTATGATTGTAACGTAGTTCAATTTTCATAACCATATTTCATGATTTGTTTTAAAAATATAATTGATATATAAAAAATTATAATTAATTAATGATTTTTATTCTATATATTATATAATAATTACATCTTTGACCATATTCAACTTATAGAATACATTTTGGACTTATGAACATAATATTGTCAAAACATCAGACATGAATTTAATTGACTAATTAAATAATTATAAAAATTTGTGAGATTAAATAAATGGAATAATAGAAATAAAAAATTTAGTTATGTAAATAATTATCTGATGTTTATTATTCATGATGATAGTGAACATACATGATGAGTGAAACACAAGGTAAGATACATCATATTAAAACCCATCTTTTAAAATTTCTCAAAAAATGTTCTTTTTCTTCCATAACCAGATTTTTAAAGTTATTTATGTATTTATATGATCATAAAATATTTATGAATGAAATTATATGTCAATTCTAACATTACATGAATGGTTTTAAATATGTATATTTTTATTAAATGTTTATACATTCTAAAAAAACACAAATAGAATTTTCTTTTTTAATCTATATAAAGGAAATGACAATTTCCGCCCCTGAAACCATTATTAGATTTTTTTTCCATTATAAGATTCAATATTTTCTTCAAGTAAAGTCTCCCATTTCCTATCATAAAGTTATTTTAAAAAATGTTATTAAAATGGAATAGATTTATTAGTATCCAAAAATTAATTCTTATGGGTGCATCGATTCTTTTGAGGACAACAATCTATTATGTGGTATTATTATCTATGATTTCTATGGGTTTAAAATGTTTAATTTGAGAAATAAGTGTTTATTTTTCATTAATAAATGATGTATTTAATAAAATCATAGATTAATGTGTTAAAGGTAAGTATTTTATGTTTTTTCATTTTTTCCACTGGAATAAAATATTTCATTAATTTATATTATTGATATTTTTTTCCCTCATTCAGTGTTTTAAAAAAATCATACAGTTTTAGGATGTGTAAGGGAAAGGAATGAGTCAAGTTGAAAGTTATGAATATTTTTCCTAAAAATAAATCATGTTTTATTTTATAGTTTTGATATTTTGGAATAAATAGATACTATTCATAAGTGTCTTCATGGTAATATATGGTATTGTTGTGTAATAGTTATATCCTAATTCTCAAAAAACAATTACCTAAAAGATCTTTTAGAATGAAATATAGTTAATTATAGACTAAATAAAATATATTATTTGATTATTAAGCAATATTTCTTACAGTTGGTATTAGATAAGGGTTTAAATAACATCAGAAATCGGATTTTATTAAAAAAAATTAAAATACCTATTTATCCTCAATGGTGAGTATGTTAGGTAGAATCACAGTTATTCTATATTAATCCATTGAGTTTGAGAAAACATTAATAAGGATATCTTAGTTTTTATCCTACTCAATAGATGGTATATTATTATTTTATTGATATTCTCACACTAACATTTTCGTATTTTGTAAATGGATAGATCCAGTAGGAACCAATGTAATAATGGGTTTGATGGAAAATGAGGAGGTTCTCTAAACGAGAAACCAAACATAATGGAAGCTATAGTGGGAACCCTTTCGGTTATTATTAAGTATCTATTATGATTAATTATTAACAACCCAACCATTTTTGGGTTTCTTAATAAATAAAATATGATATAAATTAGTCCCCATGAATGTTTAGGTGATATGTATCATCAAGGTAAATATATTTAATGCCCTATGAGTCATGAATGTGGAAAGTAGCACCCATGAAAATTTATTAATATAATGGGAAGATGTTTTATATTTCATAAAAGATGTCATAAATAAATAATCTATAATTAAAAAAGGAATAATTTAGTTTACTCCCGCAAGGGGAAAGAAGTTCTTATAGAGGTATTAATTAAATTTTTTAAATGTGGGGAGAGTAGTCATTATGAAAATCGACGTTCTAGGGGGAAGGATTGAAAATGGGATCAGCAACACTGTATATATATCTGTTTATCAGTACCTAATTCCATTATAGTTGAATTTGAGGAAACTTCAAATGACATATGAAGGGTATGGATTATTTCGTATCTTATGTATTCACATTATTGAATCTTTGTACATGATTATTTTTTTTTGTTTATAAAAAATATGTATTAAGGAATAATATTAAAAATCATGGCTAATGGATTATGAAGAAATGTGAATGATTATTATGTAAAAATATAAGAGATTCAATAGTTATTGTAGATTTAAAAATGATCAAATTTTTAGAAATTTTAAGACTCTTTCGATGATGGGGTATTTTGGGAGATATTTATTGAGTTTTGACAGATGTTTGAGGTATATGAAACCCTTATGTTTATAAAGTGAAAAAATTATTTTCATAAGAATCCACAATCATTTTTTGGACATTATATTAAGTGTATAAATAACCTTTAGGGTTCATGTGATCTTTAATTTTTATGTAATTATGGGTTATTAAAAATTTAGAGATGCCAAATGAATGGTATGGCATAAAATTTGTGGATAAAACAATTATTTAATTTTAAAAATATTATGGTAATTCATCAATATGTTTATAAAATTTTTGGGATGTTATAAGGATTTTGTTAATATAGGTTTAGAAAAAGAACAACTCACTTTCCAGGAGACATCTCATCAACTCCAGAAAGGGTATGAGGCTTAAACCCACAACTGAAGGGTGAAAATTTTTTCACCGAATACCATTGGACAATGTGATATTTTGGTTAGTATGAAATTGTTTTTATTTATATAAATGATCTAGAGGATAAAATTTTACATCAATTTTTGATCATATATATTATTCTATAAATAACAATGAGATTGAATTTTTTTTGGTAATTAAGTGATTAATGGTATATTATAAGAGGATTACTATTTCATGAATCTTATATAATTAAGGAAAACATAATATTATAGGATTTTAATGAGTAATAATAGATTAATTATCTTTATGAAGAAAATATGTTTTAAAAGTGGCATTATGGTGATTTGGTTTATTTATGGAATCTACAAGAATATCTTGTAGATGATATGATTAGTGAATATGAATTTTGTAATGATACATTAAGGGTGATTGGAGTTATTCAGAGATAAATATTAAATCAATATTGGAAGACTATGTGATAAAATCCCTTTGATTTTTTTCTTTCAATCTTAGTCTAAAATGTTTTTGGGGGGATTTTAAGGATATTTATCTATTGAATTATCTAAGAAGAAATTTTAGTATTAATATTTAATTTTTAAATTAAATTATTTTTTCTTAGTATGAAGGTTTCATCATTTTTGGAATTATCTTATATTATCATAACCATTTAGTTTTTCTTAATGACTAATGGTATGAGAAATATCATATTAACCTTTTTTGGTTTATGTGATTCAATTGATGTTATTTCTAGTGCTTTAAGAATGAAAAGTTCATCATGAATACTCATCATTTTGAGAAAAAATACAACACTGCTTTTGAAATTGACTGAAATATGAAATTTTTCTTGAAAATTAAGTATAGTTAATTATGTTATTAGTTTAGATGGTAATCTAATTACTCATATTTAATAAATTTATTTTGATGAAAAAGAAACTCCATTTACTTCTGTTATCAAGAAAAAAATGGTCTCCATACTAGAGATCCAAGGATTGAGTAACAACTAACACGAGGGGGGTTGCATTAGTTGTTCACTTTATATAAGATTCAAAACTTCAAGAAACTTAAACCTTGAAACCCATTAAGATTTATTTCCTTATCATCCTATATCAAATAGTTAAGTAAGAAATAATAGTAAATAAAGTAAGGGTCACATGATTTACAAGGTTCTAACTCAATGTGAGAACCTACATCCTTGCCATAGCCACTCTCTTAGGTCTATAGAAATCAACTATAATGAATAAGTGAATACAACTTGAGCCAACTCCAATTAGACACCTTCTATCACTTGATATGAAATATTATACTAAATCCCATCAGTTTACATTTTTTTCATAAAGAACAAATGAGCCAAGAAAAAGGATAAAAACATTTTTGAATCTACTCCACCAATGCTCAGTCTGAAACATCAGTCCAGTTTGGATGATTCTAATATTCTCCAAAGGTAAGGATGTTTCTGATTATTCATTTTCATAAACACTCTAATAAAAGCTTCATCAATCTTGGTGGGAACTATTCACTTTGAATTCTCCATTGCTCCACCTTTTCTGCATGTGTGAATGCTAAAAATGAGAAAATGATTTGAAATCATATTTATAGGAAACTCCGAAAATAAAGGTGGGAATAATGAAAATCATTCCTACTTCCTCAAATCACAAATACTTAAAAAATATATCGTATTTAATATTCAGTCATTGTCTTCATAAAACCTCCTTAAATTTCTCTATGATATATGAAAATTTAAATTCAGGTTTTCCTTCTTGAACACTTCATATCTTTCATATAATTCTAATGATGGATATTGGTTCTAGTTTTCTTAGAAACATGCTCAGAAATCATGTTCTGAATTGTGCAGAAATCAGGTTCTGAATTACCGAGATATCTGGTTCCTAATTGTGTAGAATTCTGGATTTGTATTGTTTAGAAATTAGGTTCTAGTTTTCTCACAAATCAGGATCCAGTTTTCTCTAAAATCATGTTCTAGTTTTCACAAAAATCCGGTTCCAAATTGTTTAGAAATTAGGATCCAGTTTTCTCTGAAATCAATTTCTGATTTTCACAGATATCAGGTTCTGTATTATTCAAAAATAGGATTCCGGTTTTCCGTAAAATCAAGTTCTGCATTTTCATAGAAATCCAATTTTGGTTTTGTTATAAATCAGGTTCTAGATTTATTTTAAACCAGGATCCGATCTTCTTATAAATCATGTCCCATTTTTTTCAAAAATCAGGTTCTAGATTGTTCAGAAATCAGGTTTCAGTTTTTTCAGAAATCAGCTTCCAGGTTACTCAAAAATCATGTTCCGGATTGTTCAGAAATCAGGTTTAAGTTTCCTTTGAAATCTTGTTCTGATTTTCTTAGAAATCAGGATCCAGATTTTTTTAGAAATAAGGTTATAGTTTTCTATGAAATCAGGTTCCGATTTTCTCAAAAATCAGGTTCTAGATTTTTTAGAAATCAGGATCTAGATTTTAATAAAATCAAGTTATTTTTATCTCAAAAATCAGGGTTTGGTTGGTTCAGAAATCAATTTCTTTTTTTCTCTGAAATCAGGATTTGAATTTTCTCCAAAATCTGGGTTCGGTTTTGTCATAAATCACATTCCAGGTTTCTCTAAAATCAAGTTATGGTTTTCTTTGAAATGAGGTTCCAAATTTTCATAGAAATTAGGTTGTGGATTGTTCAGAAACCAGGTTCTGGTTTTCTTTCAAATCATGTTCCAATTTTGTCATAAATCAGGTTCTAGATTTCTCTGAAATCAGGTACCGGTTTTCTCAGAAATTAGATTCTAAATTTTCATAGAATGTTTCTCAATGAAAATTTTCAACCATCATAACCATTTATTCAACAACTTTAATCATGAAACGTTTCAGGATTTGTGAGAACATTACATTCAACAAAGAATCTTCTGATTTTTTTTAAAAAAGATTGAGAAACGTTCAATATTCTGAATATTCAACAACATCCTCTTTCAAGATTATTTAGGAACAAAAAACAATTAAGAAACATATTTCAAACATAGAAACTTCTTTCATTCTCAAAAAAATGACAAATATCCAACAACAGAAAACATCAACTTCCTGTATATCAAAAACATTCTTCAAAAAAATGTTTAGTTGTAAACAAATACAAAACATTGTCTAAAACAAAACACCACAAAGCTTCTTCACTTACCCATCAAAAATTTATATTTTTTATGGTTAAATTCCTTCTGACCATGTTCAATATTACTTTTTATTTATCCCTGGGAGCTAGTATGTTCTTCCATAACCATGTTTTCAATTCCCACTAATTTTCTCATATTTAGAAACATACAATTTATTATTCCAGATGACTTCCATACATCCATATCTCTCTATTCAATAGAATTTTTCATTAAACCTTTTTATGAAATGGGTTTTAATCAAATATATTTTGAAAATTTAAACCCTAGTTACCAAACCACAGTTCAAATTATAGGGTTGTAATTAATAAAGGGGTGTGTAGAATGTAATATCCCTAGATTTTAAAAATAAATAATATGTTTGATTGTGTACATGATACACAACACCAAGCTTAATTGAACAATGAATTATTATTATTAAAATATTTTTAGTATTACCATTCTAATAAATTAGTGGGAATGATTCATATTACACTCATTATGAAATATATAATGGTCCCAATCATTATAAATGTATTAATTAGATCTGTAAAAAACACTCCATTTTTAGTAATGTAATTTTATTCTTCAAAAATACATTTTATTCAAAAACAGGTTTTTATACTTTTTTATGATGAAAATAATTATTATTTTTTGACAATTTTGGAAAATTTAAATTGAAAAATAATTTTCTTTTTTAAATTCCTCATATAAAAATTATCTTAGGATTAATTTTGAATAATTTTTTGAAAAAAAGTTTTTTTCAACGAATTGTAAAAAATAATATTTTTTATTAAAAAAATTATTATATTTAATTATTTACAAAGTAAAATTCTATTAGTTCATTTTTTTATAATTCAATTATTTTTTTTAGATTAATTTTATACATGAATTTAGTATAAAAATATCATATATTTTAAAAGGTCATTTTTCTAGAATCTAATTTTTCGACATGATATCCGGATTTGATTTTAAATAACATTTTTAAACTTCCATGTTTTGAATTATGAAAAAAGGAATGTGTATTTAGAAACATAATTTTTTTATTTTTTAAATAGTTAAATTTTCTTTTTAGTCAAAATAAACTGTAATCTTATTTATTTCATTTTACATCAATTAAGGATAAATCATGAATTATGGGTTAAAAAATGATTATGACTGTAAAGTGACCCCAAAACTTTTCTAAATTTTATTAAATGAGTATATTTCATCAATACTCATAGATATTTGGTTAAATGACCCTTTTCTATTTTTTTATAATTATGAAACAAATAATATTTTATATAAAGAAAACTTGGAAATGTCACACTCTTCTTTTTAAAAACTATAATATTTTTAACATGGGGATAACCATAGGATATGTATAGTTATAAATAGTTACTATAAATCTAAAATATCTATCTTAATCATGGACATTTGTTTTTAATTTTTATTGATCAAATGATTCCATTAAATTATTACACATAATTGTCGCATTAATAATTCAATTAATGGAAAAATAAAATAAATGATATTAAAAATATTTAAAGTATTATAATGTGAGAAAATTATTTTGATAGACCAATATATAGATGAACATAAAATATTTGGGATGTATTAAAATATATTTATTTTCTAATTTTACATGTTTTTTTATGTTATTAATTTCAAAGTAATGAATAGTTCGACAAATAGATATTATTGATGTTTTATATTAAATAATATTTTATTAAAGGACATATAATTTCTAAAAATATTATATTAGTCCAAGTAATTATGATATCTTATATGATGTCAGCCATAGTCCATTTATAGTCCATTTTTCTATTTATAGTAACTATCATAACCTCAAAGTGTAAAATTCTTTTTTGTCACTATAAGTGTGAAAGGGGATAATGAGGGGTTAAAAACAACTGATAAGGGTAAAATCATACTCAAATCTTATAAAAATATTTATATATGGGAATAATTTTACCTATAATGATCCTATTTTATAAATAAATTATATTTTATCCATTTTAAATAAAAAAATTAATTTATATTAATTTAGTATTTTGAGAAATTCTAAGAGTACCTCTCCCCTCTCTTATAAAAGGGAATATCTCATTCTCTTTACATTATACTTCATGGTAAATTTGGATTGTTGAATAACTACCAAAATAAATTCCTATAATCCCCCAAACCATCATAATAGAGGTACTTTTTCGCATAATACTAACCTTATAGGGCCTAATGTGTTCATCAAAGGGGAATTTCCAAATAACTAGTATAGTTCAAACTATATGTTTTAGTTTTATTTCTTCTTCCACCACCTTCAGATATTATTAATAAATACAAAAATAATAAAACTAGTATACTAGATATAATTATATTTTCTTATGTTAATGTAATAACCTATATACATCTCCAATGCCCATTAAATGGGAGTGTTATTCATCATTCATTTGTATGATGGGTTACTTCTTCACAAATCGATGTAATTTTTTTCCATAACCATATCTAAATACTGGTTATAATGATGTAATTATTTTTTATATATGATATTCATCACAAATGCTTCATTCCTAAATGATAATATATCATTCACTTTATTACTTTCCCATTCACTAAAAAATGATCACATCATTCCTGCGTAGGTGTGGATTACCACCTCTACAAAGTGATGTGAATCCTTTTTCATTATAAAATCACTTGGATAATATATATAAGTATAATATGAGAAATAACATTATATTTATGTTATTATTATTGTTCTGTAAAAAAAATTCTTTAACTTATTTCCATAATGTTCGTTGAAAAATGGAAAAGTTACACATGCATATGCACGATCAACCATCTCCATGATTGTGATGTAGTTAATTTTTCATAAAAATGTTTCATTATAGGTTTTAAAAGAATAATTAATTAATTTAAATGATAATTATTCCATGATTATTTTTCTCGAGATTTTTTATTAATGAAATCATTGACCATAATCGACTTACCAAAGCCATTTTGGACTTATGAACCGAATATCATCAAAATGTCAGACATGAATTTAATTGATTAAGTAAATAAATATATCCAGGAAGTAGATAAAATAAAATTAGTAATAAACATTAAAAAATTATCAATATAGTAAATAATAAACCAATGTTTATTATTTGGGAAGATAAAAATGAATGTGACAAGTCAGACTCAAGGTGAGGGACATTCTATTAAAAATCATCTATTGAAACATCCTTTGAGACTCTATTTTTCTCCAATATCGATATTTTTAAAGTTATTTATTGATTTATATGGATAAATATATTTATCAATAATTTTTTACATCTCTCTTTACTTTCTATCAAGTTTTTTAAAATGATACATTTTACGAAATGTTTTTATATTATTTATAAGAAGACCAAAGGAATGCTCTATTTTAATTTATACAGTGATAATGACGTTTTCTACCTCCATAAATGTTATTTGATATTTGGATTAATTTAAAAAAAATTCAAATTTTCTTCTAAGAAATTTTCTCTTTCCCTATGTTAAGGTTATTTTTAAAAAGGGTTCTAAAGTGGTATTGATATATCAAAATCTGAAAATGGTTTCCTATGGGTTTAAAGATTATTTTTAAAACTGCATGATTTTATGTGTTATGCTTCTGTTATGGTTATTGGGAGTTGTCTATAATGGCCGGGGGTTCGTTAATAAACCAATGAAGGTTGGGACTATTATAGATCTATAATACATTGGGTAAAGGAACTAAGTTAACCAATTAGTTTTTCTCTTAAGTGATTATGGGAATATAATAAAATGATTAATAAAACTATAACTATTGTGGTCATTCCAAGTGTAACCGTGATGGTTACTCTATAGTGACCCTATTTTTTCTTAAAAACTTTTACATAATTGTAAAGATAAAAAAATTAATGAAATAAAAAACTTGGATCCAATGGTTTAATGTCATGGTAAAATTAAAACCATACATAGCATTTACAAAATAAAAAAGTATGTATTTAATTCCTTCTTCTCTAGCTTCTTAATGTCCCTTGTGTTCTCTTAAGTATATGTTTTCTCCTAAGGATATACATAAAAAGAAGAGGTGAGATAAAATCCCAATACGAGGATAGATAAGAACATAAATCAATATAACATAGCGCGATAATAATTAATATCATCACAACATGGACATAGAGTCAAAATAATGAGAGGAAGCATTAAATAAAGGATTGGAATGTGGCAATGCATAAAAATGAAACATAAATTATTAGTAGTAAACTACTATGAATACATAAATTTTTCTCCTGATATACATCACATTACCTAATTCATTGGATAACAATATAATTTTGGGCACACCCATCAGATATTATCATTCACATGCACTATATAATTCTAGGTGCACACATTACATCATAACATTTACATTATCATAAATTCCACGAAGTACATATATCAATTTTGAACATAATATAACCCATGTAAAGGAATGGGTTTCATTTCATAAGTCATACAGTCATGATTAAGCTTTGGGGTTACCAAAAAAAGTGGTAATGACACACCTAGTATAAGATTTTATAATTTTTTATTCGGAAGAAACAATCTTAAAAAAAGTAAAACATGTGTTTTTAGAAATAAAAATTCTTTTGAAAAAATATGTTCATTTGAAATAAAAACAGATTTTTAGCATGTATATACCATAAAACATAATATAATTATGAATAAATAATATTTATGGAATATTAAATTAATATACATACAAAAATGGGGTGAAAAGGGAAACCCCAAAGAAAGAGAGCTGTGTTTGAGAATTCCCCTTACCTTATGTAGGTATGTTATATTCTCTATATTATCATGGACAATAAAATTAAATGCATTAATTAACATATATATAATATTTTAGACATAAATTTTATTAATTATAGTTTTATTAAGTTCATTTATGGGATTTGGAATGAGCTATATTTTTTAATTTCGTCATTCGAGAGTGTTCGTTTTATTGGTTTTCTTGATCATTTTAATTGATTATGATTATGGAATTTTACATAGAATGGGTATAATAATACATAATTGAAAATATATGTTAATAATGAACATAAATACGTTTTAGTTTTTATATATTTTTTAAATACCTTTAAATTTCAAGGAATGTTTTTTCTTATTTACTTTGGAATTTTGCGAGTCTGTGGCTGCTGACGACACCTGATTCCGGGGCCCGATGTTCCCAGAATCAATTTCCGAAGTTTAGCTCAGGTATGTTCAGCGAACGAGCGAGCGGGTTTTTCTTACTTTTGAACTGGTTCTTGGAATCAAAATCTGAGGGCACCGTTGAATCCGCAATACCAGTAATTACTTAAGAAGACCCTTTTTGGAGTTGCGTTTTCTCGGGTGGTGTTGTTAAATAATTGGGTTATCTAAAGAGTGATATAAAATTTGTGCTACAAATTTTATTTCTATTCTAATAGTTATAACCTATACATGGGAGTTTAGTGGGACCCACTGCATCCTAACCAATTTGTAGGATATTTGTGAGGTGGGGCCCACACGACCCCATCCCTTCAAATTCCCAAAACCACTCATAAATGTTGGCAACCCCCCATAAATGTGTAACTCACCCTCTTTCCATCCCCCACTTAATTTAATGCCAACACACCCAATTCAATTAATTGAATTCATTAATTAATTCAATGAGACATTTTTTAATTTTAAAGAATAGTGTTGGCATATGTGGGTGTGAATAAAATAAGACAAGACTTATTTTATTTGGGGGTTGATTCGCTGGGTGGAGTTTAGAGGAGAGAACCCTTGTGGTCTTGAAGATCTTATTCTTCCTCGTTGAAGAACGCGAAGAATGCCGGAGCACCAAAGAGTGATCAACATTACATTCTTCTCCTCTCCATAGCCGGTGTGAGACGCCATCCACCTTGGATGTACACCGATGCCATCAACCCCGACACCGTCTTTGACATCGTTGTTGAGGTAGGGAACTGTTTTACGTTCAAGAATTATTTGTGATCTTCATTGTTGTTTGTTAAGCCGCATATTATAAGATTAACAAGAGGGGGCCATACCGCACAAACATGGCTGACCATCCTCCCCTTTTTTGTTGTGTCTTATTGCGGATTGGAACGGAAGGAAGGCGGTGGCCTTGCACCGCGCGTGAACGACAGAACCGCGGCCGGAGCGGGTCGTGGCGAAGAAATGCAATGTCGTCGCGCCATACCGGAGAGACCGGAGAGGGCCGCGGCCAAGAGCAGGCCGCAGAGGGGGAGCGCGGCACCATCATACCGCGCCGGAGCACCAGGAGGCCACGGCCGGGGTGGGCCATGGCGGAGGGGCGCCGCGCCGTACAGACCGGGGCCGCGTCCTTTAGCCGCAGTGGTGCAGTGAGGGGCGGCCGGATTTTCCGGTCGCCGGTGCCTTGGAAGGGCGGGACCGCGGGGCCCCGTGGCGGCACACCGGCTGGCCAACTAGGCCAGCCATTTTCTTCTTAGAAGACCGAGGTTCGTAACCCCCAGCAAGTGACACAGGTAGACCCCTCCACGTGGGGCGCCTCCGTTTCATAATGCAAGGGGGCAGCACCCCCCCCCCCCCCCCCCCCCACCTTCCGCATTCGCGTGGTGCCCGTGCCAGGCCGGGCCACCCACGCTGGGTCGGGACGCCCGTGATGGGATGGACCCCCGCGTCGGGCCGGGCCGTGCCAGCTGGGCCGGGCTGCGCCCTATTGGGCCGGGTCGATCCGGGCCCAAAACCCCCTAAAATCGGACAACTTCGTTCAAAGGCCCATAACGTGGGCTACAGACCTCCGATTGATGCACCGTCAGTTGATATGCGATCCTTGGATTGAGACAGTCGTTTTGGTTTATTACACTCAAGGTTTCGGAGATCTTTGGGTATAGCTGGGTTGGTTCGAACCTGAAACTAGCCAGGCCCTTGGAGTAGAAACGCTTATAACATGAGCTCTGGACGTCTGATTTACGTGCTGTTGACTTTGTTGGTTTCCTCTTCATGAGAAGGACCATTTTGATTACTCCACTAGAGTTTTGGATTCATTTGGTGTATGGTTGGGTTGGTTTTGACTTAAAGACCAACTGGGTCCCTAAGGCGAAAAAGTCAATAACTCTCAGACCGGGCGTCCGATTGACGCGTCGTCTGTCGCGTTGAGTTCCTATTGTCGTGACAGAACGTTGGGAGAAATCAAATCCAGAATTCGTGTCAGTTTATGTATCATCCCACTTGGATTGTAGAGTGGACCATCCCGGAATCGAGCATGCTGTGTGTGGGAACCCTAGAGCTGACTACGACGAAGATGAATTCCATACTAGGATCCACCATGGGTTCAACGAGGATGACTACCGTACTGGGATCCTTCGTGGGTTCGACGAGGAAGACTACTGTACTGGGATCCTCCCTGGGTTCAACGAGGAAGACTACCGTACTAGGATCCTCCATGGGTTCGACGAGGACGACAACTGTACTGGGATCCTCCGTGGGTTCAACGAGGATGAAAACTGTACTGGGATCCTCAGTGGGTTCGACTACCGTGTTGGGATCCTCTATGGTTTAGATGATGATGACTACTATACGTGAATCCTCCTTGGGTTCGGTAGCGATGACTACTATACATGAATTCCTATGTGGGTTTGGCAGAGGAGATTATTCAGAGGCTACATATATTCATCTCCATCCTTCTTCATGAGTAGTATACCTGTGTGAGCTGAGTCTTAACTTACAATCAGAATCATCAATATGATTGTTGTGTTTTCCTGTGTGGATTGGGTTGTGAATTCTTATGTGGAATTGATTATGTTTTCCTTTGTGGAATTGGTTGTACTTGGGCTTGTGTGATGGAGCCGATCTGGAATTGATGACTTAGGTATATGTATGGGCATCTACCTAAGTAGTGTAGGTTGTTACTTCGTGATTGTATCTTTCCTATATGGTTTATCCTTCATAGATTCTGGGAGCCCTTCGGGGGTCTCTGGGTCCTTACTGAGTATCCTATACTAACCCCTACATGGGATTCGCCCGCACTACATTGTGATGGATGCACACGATGGAAATCACTGTTCGTGGTTGAGGCTTGTAGAGCTGGACGGTACTCGGAGGAGGATCTCATGACGAGTCAGTTCCTGGAGGTGGATATCACGTCGAGTCGGTGCCCAGAGGTGGATTTCACAACGAGTCGGTGCCTGGAGGAGACGAACGGACATGGAGTGCTGAGTAGGTGATCTGTACCCGCCCTTCAGGTAGGAAACCAGAGGACAATCAAGGAGTGGCTTGTCGCCTTTCAGTTGATGTCCTTTGAGATTTAATTTACGTTAAATTTTAGCTGTACCTTTCATTTGGGATTGTATTTCTATCCCCTTGTACTTTCAGCATGTTTGATTTACACTTTACTTAGTGTTTACTTCTTCTTTCTTACTCTGTGGTGATCAATTTCTTACATAAATGAAATACCTTCCCTTATATCGGGTTTTACGCCTTTGGTGCTAGTCACCAACCCTTGCCTATGGAAGGTGGGCTTGGGGTAGTCACGGTACGCGTCCCAATGATAGGTCGTGACAAATTGGTATCAGAGGAGTACGGTTATACCGCAGAACTTAGGACTCTTACCTTTCTTCTATATGAAGCAATAGTGTTGAGGGTATTGAGTGTGGTTATCTGTCCAGGGAGTCCAGTGTTGTTGAGGCGGCCAACGTATCCATATACCAGGACCCTGACTTCTTATTTCCGACTTAGTTCACAAAAACATTAATTTCTTGTGTGTTTCAAAGTTTTATTTGTGATTAATTTGTTTCACCTCACCAGGTATAAATATTTGACCATGCCACATCTGATTAGGATTTCTCCAAGAAGACAATCAGTTGGAGATCCAAGAGAGTAATCGATGATGGCCCACCGAGCGAAGAGACTCCGGTGCAGGGCCGTCTTTCTATGTTGCCACCTTCGGGTGGTGTACCTGCACCACCACCACCTATTAGGTAGAAGATGCCACTAGTTTTACTAATGGATGGTGCACGCTGATAGAGTGTGTTGCACGAGTTCCAGCAGTAGAGGCTTTCGAGGGTACGAGGCGAGAAAAATTCCCAGGCAGCAGTGGACTAGATGGAGGCAATTTCTAGAGTTCTACGCCTAGTTTAGACACTAGTAGAGTGGATGGTGGACTTAGCTACTTGTGTTTCCCAGTGAGTGACCATGAGGTTGTTTTTTATAGTGAAGAGGCTTCGGTATGTGGACTGATGCCTGAGTTAGTAACTTCGGGTAGTGTGTTAGCTACATCACAACTTGTTGGTCAGCAGACACTACCGATGGTACCGGTAGAGGACACTTGTAGGATTAGTGCCTTACATGTTTCTGAACCAGATATCCCTCAAGTTTCGAGGCAAGCCTGACTCACAAGCGTCTGATGACTGGCTTGAGGAGGTGGTTGAGAGTCTTCTAGAGCTTATACACCTTCGGTAGGATGACATGTTAGTAACTGAGAATTCATCGGGGCACACCACACCATTCCTGGTACTCGATGACTACGATGTGATTGTTGCTTCAGGGCTTGGACTTCTGATTGAGGTGTGTCGAAAGGACATATGAGCCCACACATCTTTCTCTATGCATTCCTACTTATACTAGGGTGCTAGAGAGAACCTTTGTGGTTGATAATTCTTTGGCTGAGTGGATGCAGCCAGTTAAGGTTAGCAGTGGAAAGCAAGAAACTGGCACCAGTCTCAGAGTCTTGGGTGTGTAAAATGTTTCATGTATAAGAAGTGAAAAGGATAGATGAATGTCCAAGGAAGTAGATGTGGAAGCGGATCTAGGAGAGCAGCACGGGGTGGTGAACATTTTGACATGTTGCAACCACCCGAATTTGTAATCCCCGCTGGGCTCAAGGAGCTAGAGGGCAGGGGAAAGATTAGCTACATGCGGTCAAGGAGTGTGACTGAAAGGCTCTAAGGGTGATTTGAAGTACAAATTGTGTCTTCTACTAGCTTCTGTAACAGCAGACATCGATACGAATCGTCCCTTCCTTCCATGAATCTTGTCCCAGTCCTAGAGTTTCCAGTTAATCTGTTGACTTGACCCTCATGTCTGGAGATATATTTGGGAGGAGACTCGATAGTCACACTTACGCGGATGGTGTATCTGACCATTGGGGTGAGAGTTTTGGTTGGAACCTCTTGGTGGAAGCGTCGAGGCCTTACAACGTTAGTTTGAGTATGGACTGGGCAATCACAGTTCATACTCAAATTGATGATGTTAGGAAAACGTCGGGATGGGTTTCCCTTGGTCAATGAAAAGGAAACCCCAGGCAGCACAGGATAAAATCGTGCATAGGAGGGTGTATTCGATCACTCTTAGGTCGTCCAACCTTACCCTCATGGTTGTAGGTGTTTTTAGTTTCAGTTCTAATCAGGAAGTGGAGGCCTCTAGAGTTCGAAGATGATGACCACGTTCTAATACGGGTCTCACCTCGATGAGATTTACAGAGATGTAGCCGAGGCAGCGAGTTATCCTTGAGGTCCAACGGACTATTATAGGTCCTCAGAAGGGTAGGCGAGGTGGTTTACCACTTGACCTTTCCACCTCAGTTGCACCGGGTGCACGATTTCATCCACGTATCTCAGCTAAGGAAATACGTACATGACCCTTCACACATCATCGACCGTAGGGAGTTGGACGTCAATGATGGGGTGACATTCACAAAGGTTCTAGTGGAGAACGAGAATCGACATTAGTGGGTCCTATGTAGACGGTCTATTCCTCAGGTGCACATTCACTGACAGCACGAGAATCTCCAGGAGAGCACATGGGAGCGGGAGACTCAGTTGCGTGCTCAATACCACTTTTGATTCCCTAGTTTCTGTTATAGCTTTACGGAGACGTAAAATCCTGAGGTGGGAGTAATGTAACAACTCGGAAATTTCATGGAAATTTTTTTCTTAATTTTTTTTTAATTTTGTGAGTTTGTGGCTTCTGGAGGCACCAGATTCCGAGGCCCGGTGTGCCCTGATTCAATTTCTGAGGTTTAGCTCGGGTACGTTCAGTGAACGAGCGAGCAGGTTTTTCTAAATTTTGAACCGGTGCATGGAATCAAAATCTGAGGGCACTGATGAAACAATAACACCGATAATTTCTTTAGAAGACCCTTTCTGGAGTTTCGTTTGCTCGGGTGGTGTTATTAAATAATTGGGTTAACTAAAGAGTGAAATAAAATTTGCGCTACAAATTTTATTTCTATTCTAATAGTTATAACCTATACACAAGAGTTGAGTGGTACCCACTGCATCCAAACCAACTAGTAGGATATTTGTGAAGTGGGGCCCACATGAGCCCCATCCCTTCAAATTCTCTAAACACCTCTTAAATGTTGGAAACCCCCCATAAATGTGTAACTCACCCACTTTCCCTCCCCCACTTAATTTAATACTAACACACTGTATTCAATTAATTGAATTCATTAATTAATTGAATGAGACCTTTTTTAATTTTAAAGAATAGTGATGGCATATGTGGGACTGAATAAAATAAGACAAGTCTTATTTTATTTAGGGGTTGATTCGCTTTGTGGAGTATAGAGGAGAGAACTCTTGTGGTCTTGAAGATATTCTTCTTTCTCGTTGATGAACGCGAAGAACGTCGGAGCACCAAGGAGTGATCGACGTGTCGTTCTTCTCCTCTCCGCAGTCGGTGTGAGACGCCATCCACCATGGATGTATGCTATCCACCTTGGATGTACGCCGACGTCGTCAACCCCGACACCATCTTTGACATCGTTGTGGAGGTAGGGAACTATTTTACATTAAAGATTTATTAGGGTCTTCATTATTTTTTGTTAAGCCGCATGTTATCAGATTAACAGGAGGGGGCTGGACTGCACAAACACAGTCGACCCTCCTCCCCTTTGTTGTTGTGTCTTGTTGCGGATTGGAACGGAAGAAATGTTGTGGCATTGTACCATGCAAGAATGATAGAACCGCAGCCAGAGCGGGTCGTGGTGAAGAAATGTGGCATCATCGCGCCATACCAGAGTGGCTAGGGAAGGCTGCGGCCAGGAGCGGGCCGCGGTGGGGTAGCGCGGCATCATCGCAATGTGCCAGAGCACCAGGAGGTCGCGGACAGGGTGGGCCGTGGCAGAGGGGCGTGACGTCGTCATGCTACATAGGATGGACAGGGGCCGTGACCTTTCGTCGCGACAGTGCAGCGAGGGTCGGCTGGATTTTCCGGCCGCTGGCACTTCGGAAGGGCAGGACCGCGAGGTCCCACTGCGGCACACTGGCCGGCCAACCGGGCCGGCCGTTTTCTTCTTGAAAGACCTAGGGTCGTAACCACCGGCAGGTGACACAGGAGGGCCCCTCCACGTGGGGGGCCTCCGTTTCATAAAGCAAGGTAGGTAGCACACCCCCCCCCCCTTCCACATTCGTGCGGCGCGTGGCGCCCGTGCCACGCAGGACCGGCCATGCCAGGCCAGGCCGCCCGCGCTGGGCCGGACCTCCGCGCCGGCTGGGACGGGTCGCGCTGGCTGGGTCGGGCCATGCCAGCTGGGCCGGGACGCCCCCTATTGGTCCAGACCCGGACCCAGGTCAGGTTGACCTGGTTCCAGCCGACCCAGGGGGTCTTGGGTCGGGTCGGTCCGGGCCCAAAACCCCCTAAAATCGGATAGATTCGTTCAAAGGCTCATAACATGGGATAAAGACCTCCAATTGATGAACCGTCGGTTTTGATATGATCCTTGGATCGAGACGGTCGTTTTAGTATATTACACTCAAGGTTTCAGAGAACTTTGGGTACGGCCGGGTTGGTTCGAACCCGAAACCAACCGGGCCCTCGGTGCGGAAACTCTTATAATTTGAGCTCCGGACGTCTGATTGACGTGTCGTTGAATTTGTTGGTTTCCTATTAGTGATATGGACCGTTTTTACTACTCAACTCAATGTTTGGATGTAGTTGGAGAATGGTCGGGTTGGTTTTGACTTAAAAACAAACCAGGCCCCTAGACAAAAAAGAAAATAACTCTCAGACCGGGCGTCCGATTGACGCGTCGTCTGTCGCATTGAGTTCCTATTGTCGAGATGGAACTTTGGGATACTTCAACTCCAGAATTCATGTCAGTTGATGTATCAACCCCCTTGGCTCATGGATCGGACCCTCCTAGAATCAAGTATGTTGTGTGCGGGAACCCTAGAGCTGGCTGCGACGAAGATGACTTCCGTACCAGAATCCTCCGTGGGTTCAATGAGGACGACTACCATACTGGGATCCTCCCTGGGTTCGATGAGGACAACTACCATTCTAGGATCCTTCATGGGTTTGACGAGGACGAATACCGTACTGGGATCCTCCGTGGGTTCGATGAGGACGACTAATGTACTGGGATCCTCCGTGGGTTCGACGAGGACGACTACTGTTCTGGGATCCCCCGTGGGTTCGACTACTGTGTTGGGATCATCCGTGGGTTCAACAACGATGACTAATATACCTGAATCCTTTATGGGTTCTACAGTGATGACTACTATACTTTAATAATATGTGGGTTTGGCAGAGGAGATGATTCAGAGGCTACATATAATCATCTCCATCCCTCATCGTGAGTAGTAGACCTGTATGAGATGTGTCTTAACTTACAATCAGAATCATCAATATGATTGTTGTGTTTTCCTGTGTGGATTGGGTTGTGAATTCCTATGTGGAATGGATTATGTTTTCCTTTGTGGACTGGGTTGTACTTGTGCTTTTGTGATGGATCCGAGCTAGAATTGATGACTTAGGTATATGTATGGGCATCTACCTAAGTAGAGTTGGTTGTTACTTGTGATTGTATATTTCCTTTTTGGTTTATCCTTCGTGGATTCTGGGAGACCTTCGGGGGTCTCGGGGTCCCTACTGAGTATCGTATACTCACCCCTACATGGTCTTTGCCCGTACTATGTTGTGTTGGATGCATACGACGGATATCCCAGATCGTGGTTGAGGCTTGTAGAGCTGGACGGTACCCGAAGGAGGATCTCACGATGAGTCGGTGCCCGGAGGTGGATATCATGTCGAGTCGGGGCCCGGAGGTGTATTTCACAATTATTCGGTACCATGAGGAGACGGACGGGCGTGGAGTGATGAAGAGGAGATCTGTACCTTCCCTTCAGGTAAGAAACCAGAGGATGATCCAGGAGCGGCTTGTCACTTTTCAGCCGTTGTCATTTGAGTTGTACATTACTTTCAGTTGTAGATGAACCCTTCTTTTGGGATTTTATTTCTAGCCCCTTGTACTTTCATCACGTTTGATTTATAGTTGACTTAGTTTTTACATCTAATTTTTTACTCTGTGGTGATTGTTTTCTTACATAAAGTCAATGTCTTCCCTTATATCGGGCTTTACGCCTTTGGTACTAGTCTCCAGCCCCTGGCCTATGGAAGGAGGGCTTGGGGTAGTTACGGAACGGGTCCCGAGGACGGGTCATGACATATATCATTTGGTTAAATAGAATGAGGATGAATCATTAGATAAATAGTTAATGATAATTGTTTGTTTTAATTGTTTTGGTTTTCGAACACAATAAACTCGATTTGTTTTATCATTTAGTATTATGTAAATATTTTTTTTCCAAAACATAAAAAGTGATATAACATATATTTTTCATTATTTAACAACCATTATTGTGTATTTATGAATATAAGTGATGGTTTTAAAGGAAAATTTAAATTCATCACCCATGATGTCGATAAATTGAGACATTATGGGTGATGATTTCAATTTTATAATAAAAGAGAGAAAGAGAAAAGAGTTGGATGATGGATCTTCCATTAACAATATATAATTATATTATAGGTAACGTAATGTATTTATCATTCCATTTTTAATAGTGTATGTTATTATATAATAATATAAGAAAATATCTTGAAAGGAAAATAAAAGAAAAGAAATAGGAATTTTACTCTTGAATTCCTCCTCTATGAGAACTTCCATAGGGTAAAGGTTTTTGTCTTTTTAAGAGAACAATGGATCCAAGACGTTGGGGAGGGTCTTGGGAAAATATTTTATAGTAATTTTTACAAGTATCAAATATTTATAGGTGCAAGGGAAATATGTTGTGATGGTGTTATTTATAGTGGAGGAGAGGGGTGTTTTCTCATTCTTTTAATCATTAGTTTAATATTTTGCCTCAATTATATCCATAGTATGAGAATTATAAATTAATATATTAAAATAATAATGGGGGTTCAGATATTTTGGACTTAAATAATCCATACATTATCCACGACTCATTAATTTATGTATTTAGTTTTTATCGTAAATTATCACATTTCACTATTAACCAAAAATTCATGTTTTTTAGAATAATACTAAAAATTAACCCTAACCACTTTTAAACTTTTATAATTGAAAATTGAACTCCATTTTATTAAAATTATTTTCTAAATATGATGAATTTATTTTTTAATCAAAATCTTAACTTACTCGAAAAATACATATTTTAAAATTAAAACTGATTTTCTAACACTTTGAAAAAAAATTAAGGCCTCATAGAAATATAATATGATCATAAGAAAATAAAATATTAAATTATGAATAAATTTTATGAAATTAATTTTCCTTTTAAATTTTTATGTTAATTATAAAATTTTAATTAATTATTTTAGACTTAAAAAAATGTCAACACTTAATTTATCATTTTTAAAACATTTATTTACTTATTTAATAACATAAATTTAACGTATTTTCATTTATAAGATACCTAAATTTTATTTTTAATTTCAAAGGTTAATTTAATATTCTATTGAAAATATTACTATTAGTAAGGATCATGTCACTATCCCAAAGCTCATGTTACTATTATATTTGTAATGGTTCACTAATTTCTCGAAGTACCTGTTATTTAATTCATTAATCATTTATAATGTTTTAATTGTGTTATCTATGTAACATTATGTGATTTATACAATATGAAATTATTATATGATGGATTAAATTCCATTGATAAAAGTTTGGGTCGTTGCATTCTTCCCCTTTTGAAATTTCAGCCTCAAAATTTTATTTCACATAAACTAGAGATGGTACTTTGCCTTCGTCATCTACTCCAGTTCCCAAGTCACTTCTTTATACTTATGGTTCCTCCACAAAAATTTTCCAATTTGGGTTCTTTTTTTTGAATATAAATTTATCACTCTGATCCAATATATTTACTAGATACTCCCCATAAGAGATATCATATTCCTACTATAGCACCTCTATGTTTAGTACATGTGAGGGGTCTTTTATGTACTTTCTCAGGAGAGATACATGGAACACCTCCTGAATTTTAGCCTTACATTGTGGAAGTACAAACTAATGGACCACTACTCCTATAATATCAAGGATTGAAAATGGGTCAATGTTCATTGTGCTAAGCTTCCCTTTCATTCCAAACCACATGAATATCATTCATGTTAATATTCAATGGAAGACTTTATATCCAACATTGAACTAAAAGTCCCTTCGACAGTTGTCAGTATAGATATTTAGTTAATTTTGAGTATACCTGATATGTTTCTAGATAGATTGAACCTTCTCTGACATCTCTTACACATGATCTAGTCCATGTAGCTGTCATTCTGCTACTTCATCCCAATAAGTTGGATTTCTACTTCACTTCCCATATAGAGATTCATATGAATCCATATGAGTACTCATGTGGAAGATGTTGTTGTATGAAAACTCAACCGATGGATTATTTAGATCTCATTTACCTTTCAATTCAATTTATAATGCTCTTATCATGTCTCCAAGCATATAAATAGTATTTTCATATTTTTCAACTTTTTGGAGATGATAGGTTATGATAAAATTCAATTTAGTTATCAAATAATGTTAAAGACTACTCTAGAATTTAGATGTGAACCTTGGATCATGATCTGAGAAAATCAAGAGTGTAGAACCATGAAATATCACTACTTACTTTACATATTTCATAGCTATTTCTTCGAGTAATTTATCATCCTGAATATTGATAGAGGGTAGTCTTGGTGATTTGGTCCACCACAACCCGTATAGAATTGTTTCATTTGGATGTCTTCGGGTGACCGTTAAAGAAGTCTATGGGGACGTTATCTTATTTCCTCATGGGTATAGGCAATGTTTTCATCATTCCATTGGTATTTTTTCACTCTAGTTTAACTTTATGACATATCAAGAACCTTGAAATATACTCTACAATCCCATTCTTCATGATGTCTCACCAAAAGTGTTATTGAATATCATTGTACATCGTGGTGCAACGAGGATGAATATAGAAAGTTGATATATGTGAATTATAAAATATCTCCCTATTTAACTCTTGTGATGAAGGCACAATATCCTTTTTCCAAATATAATTACACCATAATCATTGGTATGGAACTCTTGTAGCATCCCTTTATTTACTTCATTCACCTTCTTTTGTAACTTCAGATCATCTATTTATGAGTTCGTTATATTCTATTAGATAGATGTTTGGGAATGCATTTTTTCAATGAAGGATTTATTCCCTACCATTATTATTTCAAAAAACTTATTTACAAGTCTAAGAATATAGGTTCTTTCTCAATACATAACATAGATAGATTAGTATGTTATTTTCTGTTAAGAGCATCAACTACATTGTTCGCCTTACCAAGCTGATTTTTAATAGAGAAACCACAGTCTTTGAGTTTCTTTAACCTTCCCATTTGACACATGTTGAGATCCTTTTAGGTGAATATATAATTTATCATTTTTTGATAGCAATATATGTCGCACTTCTCACCAGAGAGGTAGTTCCACCAGATTATCAGGGCAATAACCAAAGCTGTTAGCTCTATATCTTGTATCGGGTAGTTTTTCATAGCGATATTCAACTACTGTGAGGCATGGGCTATCAATTTTTCATTTTTCATGAGTACACAACCCAAGAATTTATTTGAATAATCACTATATAACACTAAAAATTATCTAATTTTTAGTAATGTGGGTAAAAGTGTAGTGATCAGCCTTCTCTTTTGCTCCTTTAAGATTTCCTCGCATTCTTCTATCTAGAGATACTTTACCCCTTTCTTGTTATCTTAGTTAGAGGGCTCTCCAATCATGATATATTTCTCAAAAAATTTGATTGTACCCAAATAATCCAAGAAAACTATATATTTCCATGACACTAGAAGATATAGCCCATTCCTTAATTTCCTTTATAAGGGTCCATTGAAATTCCCTCACTTATGATCACATGTCCCAAGAGTGTGATTTTTACATCTAAATGTAACATTTTCTAAAAATAGCATAAAACTCCTCCTTTTATAATTTTTCTAACCCAATACTTATATGTTCTTCATGTTCCTCCTTTCTCTCAGACAAGATAATAATATCATTGATAAAAATTCAAAATATTTGTCGAGATAATGTCAAAAGACTATATTCATCAACTCCATAAAGATTACAAGGGAATTAGTATGTTTGAAGGGAATAACTAGAAACTCATAGTTCCCATAAATTGTATGGAAGTCAGTCTTTTGAATATCTTCCTTCTTCACTTCTAGCTGATTAAATCCTCATCAGAGATCCACCTTTGATAGGTACTGATCTCCTCATAGCTGATCAAACAAGTACTCAATTCTTTTAATAGGATACTTTTTCTTTATAGAGATCTTGTTAAGCTCTTGATTTTTGATACACAACTACATTGATCAATCCTTTTTATTCATAAGGAGAAATGGAACACCCCAAGGTGATTTAATAGGGCCTATGAACCATTTTTCAAAATGATATTACATCTTCTTTATTAACTCCTCCAGTTTGATCAAGGCCATCCTATAGGGACATTTTCAGATTGGAGTAGATTCGGGTATGAGTTATATTTAGAACTATACCTTGTGATATAAGAGAATTATATTTATCTTTTTTGGGAAATATATCATTATATTCATGAAAAATTAGAATTTCCCCTAGTTTGATAACTTCCATTGACTCAACTATTTGAGAGAGGTATGGTTCTTCATAGGGAATCAACACCCACACCGTTCTAGGATTTTCCAAAGTAAATTCATGATATTACTTGAATTTTTAGAGGATAATGGGATGGTTGAGAATATAAAAATATATTTCCTTTCACTTAAATTTTATGTGTTCCCTATCTAATAACATCCAATCAATCTCTAGAATAACATTTAATTCCTCCAAGGGAAGTATCATCATATTTTATGGAATAATATTCCCACATACACTAACAAGAGAGGAGTCCAATACCTATATTTCAATTATTTCACCACTAGGTGTTTTTATTGATATCTATACATCAAGGTTTTGTTGAATTAATTCAATAGTTCTAGAAAACGTGCAAGATATAAATGAATTTGTAGAGCCATAATCTAAAAATACATTTTCTATTATTGAGTGAATAAGAAGCATACCTTGTAAGAAATAATTTTCTTGCTGCAGTTCTGCAATATTGATGGAATGATTCATCCCTTATTCCTTTGGATTTTGTGGCTGATGATGCATATTACCCTATAGGACTCAAGTTTTAGTGTATTATCTTCCATAGCTCCATTTTTCCCATGGTTGTAACATTGGACTGTGGGACGTTCTCTCCTTTCCACCATGGGATCAGTCAGCTTCTTTATGTTTCTTTGAAATTCATGAGCTTATTATAATTTTCTCCCACAATTATATAACTTCCTAATACATTTGAGTTATTTACCCTATTCCTCTTCCCACATTTTTTACATGTGGGTGGTTTGGATTTCTTTCCACCTTTTTTAGGCAACACTCCAACTTCAAACTCCATCTTTATTTTATTTTCACCATAGTTGTGGAACCGTTCTCCAAATTCCATCTCCACTTAAAAAAATGTTAATAAAATTATTCCTAAATCCCAATGTATGGAATTTATAGATCCTTTTATGGGTTGTTTTTAACCCACTAAATAATCTCTCAATTTTGTTGTCATTATTGATAATAAAACTTGAAGTGTACCTTGCAAGTCTTGTGAAATTTTCGTCATAGTCTGTGATTGATTCACCTTACTTTTTCTTCAGCTCTATGAATTATATCACCATATTTGTATGAATATTTAAATGGAAATACTTGTTAAGAAATGGTATATTAAAGTCCACCAACTCCATATCATCAATTTCATCCTTCATCTTGGTGTTCTTAATCAAATCACGCAATTGATCATCCTCTCCATCTAAATGTTAAATAGATAGAGTGTCATACTTCGTCTAAGAATAGTGAAGCATAGAAAAGATATTTTCCATTTAGTTGAACCATTGTTACATGATTATTGAATAATAAGATCCACTAATCTTCGGTGGTTGTTATCATATAAAATATTTTACATCCAGGTTATCCCTCTTAGGTGAAGTCAGATATTCCACATTATTTTGCTCAAATTTTATAACCTCAAAAGGTAGGGTAATAATTTCCATTAAATTTTGAACCCCCATCCCAATTCATTAGGGATATCATTAAAGAAATAGAGGAATTTTCCCTCATATGGGTTGTTGATTAGATTTCACCTAGTCCCCACTATTTTCAAAAATAGATAAGGTTATAACAAAAAATAAGTAAACAAGTTCTAAATAAATAATTTATTCTTTTGTGAAACTATGTCTAAAGTAATATCTTGAGGGATTCATATTTTTATCATTTTTTCATAAAACAAATCTTCCCAGGTGATTACTTAGACGTAATCTCATACTAAGGGTTTTCACTAAGGGTTTCTAATATTAATTCCCAAATTCACTAAATCATGCTATAATACTAGATATAGTGACCCGAATTTTTCTTGCAGAGACATTATAACATTTTAAAGATAAACCACATAAAAGAATTAAAAAAGGATACAAAGGTTTAGTTTATTGGTAAAATTAGTACCATACATTACATTTAAAAAATAAAAGATAAGCATTTATTAAAATTCATCTTCTCTAGATTCTTAGTGTCCCTTGTGTTTTCTTTAGTACATATGATCACCTGAGGATATACCTCAACGAAGGGGGTGAGGTAAAATAATAGTAAGAGGATATATAAGAAAACGAATCAATATAAAAATGGGTGATCAAAATCAATATCATCACAACATGGGAATAGGGTCATAATCATGAGAGGAAACATTAAATAAAGTCTTGGAATATGGAAATGCATAAAAAAACATCAAATCATTGTGGTAAACTGCCATGAATACATCACTTTATCTCATGAGATACATAACATTTAAAAATTAATTTTAGTGATATATAATTATGGGTCCACCAGTCACATCTTATCATTTGCGTGTTCTATATAATTCTAGGTGCACCCATCACATCATAAAATCTATATTATCATACAAGCCCCAAAGAACGTATATCGATATTGGAAATAAAATAAACCCTATAAAGGAATGTGATTAATTTCATAAATCATACATTCATGAATAAAAGTTGGGTTTCCAAAAATAAATAGGGAATAACATACTTGGTATAAGAATTATCAATTTTGAGTGAAGAAGAAACAAACTCACGAGATGTAAAAGTTATTTTTTAGAAAGAATACTTCATTTGGAAAGATATTTTCATCTGTAATAAAATCATATTAGTAACATGTATATCCTATAAAATATAATATAATTATTACTAAATTATATTTATTGAACATTGAGGGAATATCCATACTAGAAATGGGGTGAAAGAGGGAAACCCCAATGAAATAGAGTTTGGTTCAAGAATTCCCCATACCTTATGTATGAATGCTCAATTCTCTTTAATATCCAAGATAAAAAATTAAATTCAATAATTGATAAATATAGAACTTTTAATACATTAATAGGATTCATTATAGTTTTATTATGATCATTTTTGGGATTTTTTTTGAGTTATACTGTTTAATTTCATCATTTGAGAGTGTTTGTTTTCATGGTTTTCAGGATCATTTTACTTGAATATGAGTGTGGAACTTTATATAGAATGGGTATAATTATCTTTAATTTAAATTATATGTTACTAGTGAAAATACATAGTTTCAAATGGTTATATTTAACATTTGTTTAAATTGAATGAGGATGAATCATTAGATAAAAAGTTAATGATAGTCATTGGAATTTGGTTTTCAATCACAACAAACACGATTTGTTTTATCATTTACTATTATGTAAATATTTTAGTTCCAGAACATAAAAAGGGGTAATAAAATATTTTTCTATTTATTTTAAAACCATTATATTCTTTTTATGAACACAACTCAATGTTTTAATGGAAAATTAAAATGCATGATCCACAATGTTGGAAAATTGACACATCATGGGCAATGATTTCATTTTTTTGATTAAATGAGATCGAGAAAGGAGTTTCATGGTTGATATTACATTAACATGATTTAATTATAGTATATTTAATATTATAGAGTTATCATTACATTTTCATGAGTGGAGGTAAGGAGATAATAAGAAAATAAAATAATTTGAAACGAAATTAAAAGAAAAGAAAAAAGAATTTACCTCCTGAATTCCTCCTCTTTAAGAACCACCATAGGGAAAAGGATTCTCTATTTTAATGATAAAAAGGGATACAAGAAGTGGGGAGGGTCTTGGGATGATATATGATAAGAATTTGGACATGGATAAAATCTTGATAGGTTAGAGGAAAAGAAGCAGTGAGGGGTGGAATTTATATTGGAGGAGAGGGGTGTTTTCTCATTATTTTATTCATTATTTTAATATTTTGGCGCAGGACTATGAATTTTTTGAGAATTATCACTAAATATAATAAAATTATAACTTAGGGTCAATGTTTTAAGTTTTAAATCATCCAGACATCATCCATGGCTCATGGATTCATATATTTAGTTTTTATCATAAATCATCAAATTTTACTATTCACCAAAAAATCAAGTATTTTAAAAAATTCCTAAAAATTCAAACTAATATTTTCTTGACGTGTAAAATAAAAAAACAAATATAATTTATAAAAATAATTTCTTAATTTATAGAAATTTAATTTTTACTCAAAAACATCATTTACTCAAAAAAAATACATATTCAAAATTAAAACTCATTTTCTAACGCTTTAAAACATTTATTAAGGTTTTGAAAAATTATAAAATTATCATAAGAAAACTTAATATTAATTTATGAGTAAATTTTAAGAAATTATATTTTATATTAAATAATCAAATTTATTATAAAATTCTAATTAAATATTTATGACTTGCAAAAAACTAACACTTGATTTATCATTTTTAAAATATTTATTTACTTATTCCATGAAATAAATATATAATATCTTCATTAATAAGATACATGAACTTTATTTTTAATTTCAATGGTTACGTTAATGTTCTATTGGATACATTACTATTACTAATGGTCATGTTATTATTCCAAATGTCAAGTTATTATTCCATTAGTAAATGTTCCTTAATTTCTAAAAATACCTCTTATTTCATTCATTCCTAATTTATAAAGTTTTAATTATGTTCTATATGTAATTTTATGTGATTTATAATATATTCCATTATTATAAAAAAGTTTAATTTCCATTGATAAAATTTTGGGTTGTTGCACACTCTAGGTAAATTGTGATGGTTATTAAATTTGTAATTAAGAATGGTATGAAAATGTTTTCCCATGTTTCCAATGTGTTTTACATACTATTTATTTGGGATTTAATTTACTATTTTGAAAAAAACGATTTTATTTTCATGTGTAAATTATTTATTTCATAATCTCAATGATTAATGTGATAATGGTTTGTATTTTATGGGTTTTCATCTCTTTAAATTAACTAATCAATTTATTTTTTTATCCCTTACTAGGCTTTTTGCGCTCATCGCAATTTTTGAAAAAAAACATAGGGTTTTTGGATGGGTAAAGGAAAGGTATAATTGATGTTCAAAGTCATGATGATTTTTCATGAAAATATTACATGTTTTATTTTAAGTGTTTTATGATTATCTAAAATTTTATACTGATAAAAAGTTTCCAATTTGTAAAATATGGTTTTTTATGTAAGATTTATCACCTAATTCACTAAAAATCATATCCTAAAAAATTATTGGAAATTAAATAAATTGAATTATTATCTAAAGACTCTATATTATGTTATTTTTAATTCCATTCCCTTACGTGGTTACCCTTATATATAATCTTAGCTCACCCTTTCTTATGCTTCCCTTCCCCAACATATGAAGAAAATATTTAAGTAGGGTTTTTCTTAAGAAGAGTACTGTATGGGAAGATCATTGAGGGGGATGTTTAATATCATTCGTAGAATAATAATATTGTGTATATAGTATCCAAATACACTAAAAATATATATATTAGGAATTTATTGAAATATTTTGATATGAATACTCATCATTTTAGATCTAATATCTATATATGAATTGTTTGGGTCGATATAGTCCATATTAGAGAAGGGTTTAGATAATATTTGAATATTACGATTAAAATATTTGGAAAACCCCTAGGGATACATCTATATATGGGATAACATATTAATGTTTTGGAAAAGAATATATTATATAGATTTCCGAAAATGCATGCATTCATGGATAATATAAGTGGACGTAGTTTTGAAATTGATTCCTTAAGGGGTAATAAACATAAAAGGAGTTAGTTTAGTGTATTTTAGTCATAATTTTGGTATAAGGTGAATGTTCCCTTACTATGAACCTAGTTTGACACTCCTAAGGAATATTCATGGGTTAATTTAGGTGTTATTTATAAAAACATATAGAAGATTTTAATTGATGATGACCATGAATTTCATAGATTAAACCTAATATGTCATCGATTTAAAATAAGGTGTCATTATTTAGAAATTCGAAGAATAATTTTTAATAATTATATAATTCCTCACTATGATAATTATTTCTTACATTGTAATTTTTGGTTTTAGTATATTGTTGAAATAGGGTGGATTCCTGTTATTGTAGAATGTGATGGATAATTTAATTATTGTCCTCATGCAAAACAAAGAGAAATAAGAGTTAGGATGAAAAACATTATAATTATGCCTAATCAACTATTTTCTTATATGATTAATAATATCATCTTGTTTGACTTTTCTCACAAAAGTAATAATAAAAAAATGTATTTTCAAGAATACCATAGATGGGAGAATATCTATCTTGCTACATGTTAAGTATGTGGGAAGAAGAACTCAGGAAAATGTCTTTGAATAATGAGAAGATATTTTATGTGTGTAATAAAAGGGAAAAGAGAAATTAATTGCAAAGTAAAAAAATGATAAATTTGATTAAAGGAAATTATGTTCATCATAAGGCACCATTTATAGTTTAAAATATTATGTTTTTTGGAATATGGTAATTATCTAATTCAACTTCTTAATCTAATGGTTAACTCCATCAAGGGATGAATTTTTCTATACTAATCATTCAAGTGTTTGTATTGGAGTTTTATGTGTTGATATTGAAAAATTATGTCGTAGAAGTGTTAAATCTATGGTATTACCTATAAAATATTTATTAATCATCTAGGGATTATTCTAAAAAATATTATTGAGGTTTTGAAAACAAAATTTTAATAGGACTGATGACCATGAAAAGTTATTTTATCGTAGGGGGATAATGCTTAGTTGTGAAAAAAAAGACAGTTGACATTCATGAAGTAAATGGGATAGTATTTGTAACCTTTAAATTGGAAAGTAATATTATGACAATTATTTAGGTTGTCTTTAAGGTATTTTATTTCAATTTTTGATTTATGGAATATATTCAATTTTCTTTGATTTTATTTAAGGAATATGAATTCTGTTAAATTTTGGAAACATATATGTTTTCATTTTGGGATAACATAAGAGTTATGGGTATCATCATAGAATTCTATTTTTATGGTTTATCATAAGTTAAAAGTTATTGATTTGTGTCATTAGGTTTTAAGAGATGGAATTTTGAGGTGATATGATGTTTTACAAGGTTTTATATTGAATAATCTATTAATAATTAAATAACCCTATTTGGATATAATATTATTTTATTTATGGTTAATTATATTCTGTTGGGTATTGATTTATAGATAATCCTAATGGTTGGAAAGTTTTTTTTACAAGGATGTATTTTCAAGGATATTTATGGTCAAGTTATAGATTACATTTCAGGTTAGAATCAAAATTTGATTCATGATATTTTTTTAATTTTCACTACATTATATGATTATATAGGTATTAATTAGAATGATTAATGAAATTTTGGGACATTATTAATTGGTTTGAGATATATATTGTAGCTCAATACTTTTACACATATTATTACATTATTGAAAGAATAAACATTCATTTAATACAAAAAAGTGTTGAAAATTCTAGTGACGTTGGAAGACTTGGAACATTATTATAAAACATAAAACAAAAATAAATTATATATTGATTAGTCTTTATAATGAGCTCTTAACTCCATTTGATCTCCTATAACTACAAATGGTAACCTTAGGAATACAATGACAAAAGGGATGAGATAAAAAACAGTATGGGAAGAAACATGAATATTAATCATAACACGTGAGTTATAAGTAAAAACGTGATAACATAAATGTGGGTTAGAGTGGATACTCAAGAGGGGGTGAATTGAGTTCCAAATTAAAATTTCTATTAAAAACTTTTTGATTAAAATCCCCCAATTCAAAATAGCCCACTCAATTAAGGAAGTAGAGATATAAATGTCTAATTGCTCAAAATGTTTTTCTAAGGTTGATTTGTCCTCAGTTGAATCAAATTAATCACTAATTCAACTTTTGAAACAGTTTTACTAAATTAAGAACATATACACACTAACCAAAACTAACTATCAGATTGAATATAAGTATATTTTCTTTATTTGAAAAATATAAGCAATGGATAATATAAAATAGAGTATTTGAGGATTAGTACAACAATGTGAATAAGAGGTTTAGTCTCAAGCTGAGACATAATCCTCTCCACTTGGTGATCACCTGCCACCAAGAAATTTGTATAAATAAACATGATACTCAACCTGTATCGGGGTTTTCAATAGATTTTACAAATTTCCCATGTTCTACAACCTTTACCACAGTTCTTCATGGGAAAACATTCAACCAAGCCACACAAGGCTTCTCCCATAGTTATACGTGGGAAAAAAATGTAGATAAACTTTTATGTGAGGATATTAATTTTCCTCTTGTTTAAGCACATGAGACAGTGTGTGAGACGTAAATACACACACACTTATCAAAAATGAATAAAGAAGTGAAACACAATAGAGAAATTAGGATGAGATAGTGTTTAGAAGGCTCTATTTTTTTCAGTTCATATCTTGAGACCTTGAAGTGAGTAATTTGAAGTTTGAGTCTATCTATGGAAGTTATCTCCAAAACAGATTGTCACAACTCAAGTTACTAGATTTTAGGAATTGAGTGTTTTTCTTCTTGACATGATTGAAAGGTTATGAGACACATAAGGCAACCTCAAGTTGTTTTCTCGAAATGATCTTATTGAAGTTCTTAGGTTTCTCATTTAAGGTCCTTGAATGGTTCTTCCTTGTTCTTTAGTAATTTCTTTCTCAGGCATTTAACTTTTGGATTCTTGAAATTTATTTCTCTATGCCTCTATATATCTTTCTTCTTCGGTCTATTTTTCCATCATATTTGAGGTACGAAAAAAGGAGTAAGTACATCACATGAAATGTTTCTCATACCTCATATTTTCAAGATATGGTCTCCTGATAAGTCTAGAATAAGCATTAATTAAGTCAGAATCACTAAAATTAGAAAAATATGATCGTTAGAAAAATATATGAATTTGAAAATGTATAGAATATGTTATCAGTAGACTGGTAATTGTAGCCTGTCAATCGGTAGCATCTTCAACAGCAAGCTTTATCAGCACGAGACTTCCAATAGTAGTATTATCCAGTGGTAGACTTGTCCAGTGGTAGACTTTACAAATTGTATACTTGTCCACCGGTAGAATTCACCAACCCTAGACTTGTCGAGCAGTAGACATTTCCAATGATAGACTTCCAGGAGTATAATTTACCAATGGTAGACTTCCAGTAATAAGTCCGATAGTGGACTTCTAACAGAAACTCTTTGTAACAACTACCTTGTCACAATAGTGACCTATCACATTGACTCAGCATCTGTATACTTCAGTATGTATTCCAATGGTAGGATTTACAACAGTGACCTTGTACTGGAGACTCCCAACAGTAAATTTATAATTGTATCTCTTATAATAGTAACCTTCATCAGTATGGTCTTCAACGGTGACCTTTTCCCTAATGAATTCAAGCGGTAAGGTTCAGTTGTAGGTTTGTCAATGGTGACCGTGATAGTGGCCTAAAATAGTTACCTCTTACCAGTAACCTTCCACAGTGACCATTGATTAAGAGACCTTTTATACTATAAACTGATTTTAGAAAAGTCATGAGATTAAAATAGATTGAAATAGATTGTCAAATAACTAATTCATTATATAATTAAACATGATTTGGGATTATCAAAATAGGTGAGTCCAACAATCACTACTAGAAAAATACCTTATACCCACAGTTTAAAATTTTTGGTATAAGCCTCCAAACCATTAGTATATTATATACCAAAGGTTTGGAGAACCACTGTAAAGTAATTCATGGGGATAGGTCTATACCATCGGTTTTTTCAAAACCATTGGTATAGACCTATTCCATAGGTTTTCAAAACCGTTGGTATATTTAATATGAAGAATCTATTCAACGGTTCCCTAAAACCATTGGTATATGTATTTGAAAAAAAAACATTATGTTGGTTTTGATCCCAGTACTTTCGGTTTATGATTGAACAACCTAAACACTAACCTAGCATGACTTCTGTGAACATAATTTCAAAAATATATATATGTATTATCTTAAATATTTTAATTTTTGATTTATTTAATGTTCTCTGTAAGATGATTCCTTAAAAATACATGTAACCATACTAGTGGTTTTGAGAACCGTTGGTATAGATTATTTGATTTTGAGACCTCTACCAACGGTTTTTGGAAAACTGTTGGTATAGGGGGGACCTATGCCAATGGTTTGTCCAAAACCATTGGTATAGGGTCTCTATTATGGACCTATACCAATGGTTTGTCCAAAACCATTGGTATAGGGTCTCTATTATGGACCTATACCAATGGTTTGGCCAAAACCATTGGCAAATGTACATATAAGTGACTTATACCAACGGTTTGGCCAAAACCATTGGTATAGGTCCATATAAGTGACATATACCAATGGTTTCTCCAAACCATTAGTATAGGTCCCCCCCTATACCAACTGTTTTGGGCAAACCATTGGTATATGTCCAAATTAGTGACCTATACCAATGATTATGGTTAAACCATTGGTATAGGTCCATATAAGTGAACTATACCAACAGTTTGCCCAAAACCATTAGTATAGATCTTATGTTCCGTAGGGAATCTCTCCCTTTTTTATAATAAAAAATTATGCCATTAAACATTAGAATAATTATAATATTATCAGAGGTAAGTTAATATAATAAATAGGTGTTATAGATAAGCCTATCACACATGTAGTAGCATAGATTAATGTGATATGGATATGGAATTACTATTGTTTTATTTTCTCCCCCTTTGTTATTATCAAAAAGAAATACAATAAGAAAAAAAAAATATTTGTATTAATGAAAGATTATTACATTATTCAAAGAGAATTATAAAAGCCCTATCAAAAGATACAACCGCACTTAATCCACATTAGAAATATGTAATGACTCCTTCCCATTGGAAGATGAAGAGGGTGTGTGCAGGTGGTTGAAGAGACCGAGGCTGAGGGATAGCATCAAGGATGGTAAGATAAGCTGAAAGAGAAGTTTCAGTGTCTTCTGAGGGAGTGACACACTGAGGAATCATTAGATTCAATCTTCTGATAGCCTGAGAAGAGACATCATAGGAGTAGCACTGGCCGAGAGTAGGGTATTGGAGGCAGAAGGTAATTCTGGAAAAAAAATGATGGGTCTACATTCCACATGGAAGATGGGTAACAGAAGATTCCTAAAGTCCATGATGATGCTTCCACCTCTCTCCATGGTTAAGATAAATCCATCCTTATTCTCCATAAATTTCTCCACGGTAGGAGTCAACTGTCGAAGCTTTCTCACTTGATCATTAAATGCCTTAGTGAAAGGTGGAAACCTCAAGTTCTCCAAGATAAACTTGATGTTCACATCCATATGATTCTTGGTGTATAAACTTTTGTAATAAAATTCAACATGATCCTTGATGGCCTTCTGATATTGATCATATTCCCTTAAATAATTTCCCACAAGGGTATGAATTTCCCTTGTAATAGAAATGACCTGAGAGTCAGAGGTACTAACAATAGAGATATTTTACACATCTTCTCTAATAATGGATCTTAAGGATTCAATGTCAACTGGAGGAGAGGCTAATGTGGAAGCAGATGCAGATAGAGGTGCCATAGATAAAGCCACTATTTCCTTAAAGGATTTAGTCAGTCCACTGATCAGTCTTGTCCCACCATCATCTTGACCTTTCACATGTGTTTACATGGACTTCATAAAGTCATCATACATAGTTACCAACTACTGAACCACACTCTTTATATATCTGATATCTCTATCCACTTGAACCTGTGAATCCATATAGGAGTCCAAACTTACAATTGATTATTTCAAATATTCCACAGACTCTGTCAGCTCACTCATTTGACTCTGACACTGCTTTACTTCATGGAGGAGATTAGATTGAACGTTGGGTTGAATATTAGCTAACTCAGATGCTGAAATATCCTGAATTAGACCAACAACCTTCTCAATATCAAAGGACCTATCCATAGACATTCTCCTCAGGTCAGATTTCAAGGATTCGATGTCTTCCTTACAGACATAGTATTGAGGGAAAGATATTTCTGGAGGTACGAAAATGTAGTCTGAAACAGAAGTCACTGAAGGTCTTCTCGTAGGAATTTCATCTTCTGAGTCATCATAATCTAGTCCCAACACCAGAAACCCAGGGTCCTCATACCACCCCTCAATGTCATGAATAATAGATACCAATACATTTATATCAGGATGCTCCCATCATATGTATCTACCTCCTGGATGACTATTTCACCCTCTTACAGCCTTGAAATCGTGGTAGTCGTTGCTGGTTGATCAACTGCCTTACCAGTAGAGTGAACCACAACTTCTACTGAGTCATCCACAATTTCAATAGCAAGGGAAGTAGATATAAATTATTTCTATTCACTTACTTCCCTTTCAGTGACTCCTATAAGAGGACTCAAACTGAGTTCCTCTACTTCACTATCCTTATCAGCAGCAGTCTCATATTCCTCATGGTCAGAATGACTAAACTCATCCACATACTCCTCTTCTGAGGTATATCTAACAGTGATATGAGCCTCATAATACACTTCTTCATTGGTTTCTTCATCCTCATTGTACCTTAGGATATATTCTCTCCTCGGTAACTCTCTTGGTGGATTGGGCTCTCCAAAACCTACGATTCCAACTAGAGTAATGGATGGTAGATCAGGATCACTCATATCATCTATAGGTGTACCCTCTTTAAAAAGTTCCACAGCCTCCTCTACTACTTCATCAAAATATACTAGTTATTCCTCATCGGGCATTAGACCTGGATCCCTCTTATCCTTTGGCCTAGAAGGATTATTTACAAGGTCAAACTTCTCATAAAGATTCCCTTCATAATTTACCCATTCTCTTTTCCAGGTATTTCAGATGATATTCATGAACTTTCAGATTATTTTAGAGATACAGAAATTGTTCTTGGATATAATTGATTCCTATTTATCTCTAGAAATTCCCTTTACCTTCAGCATCACAGAAATCAGTTTGGCATGAAATATAGTATTTGATTTAGAACATGGCTTAGTCATGTCTTCCAACTGAGCCATCAGAAACCTACACATGTTGATCTTATATCCATGATTCATAAAATAAAATATGAATATGTCCTGATACTTCAACACAGAGATGTACCCTCTCCTAGGACTTCTCACAAGTTGGATAAACATGAATAGAAGTCTATCCTCTCTATTCTTTTCAGCATAAATAATCTTCCTTGGGTTCCCATTTCCTATCATCTCTTAGAATGGTTTCTCATAGACAAATCTCACTATATGGAGGAATCACTCTAGAGTAGTAGTCACACATACCCTCATGATGTACCCTTAGACATATGTCCCACTTAGTAGATTAAAAGCTTACCTCAGTTTCATTTACTCTTGACACTAGTCGGTTCTCATCATCTGTCTTATCTAATTTCAGATAGTCATAAAATTATTTTACTAGCCTCGGGTAATACGTTCCATTATTGTTTGAAAAGCACTGCACCTATACTTGTGTCTCGAGTGCCTCTGGCACCAAGGATTTTCTCGAGAGAAACCAATCTTCGCTTAACTCATTTTCAGCCACAATAATTCTCTTTGAAAAATGCATATTAATAGGCTATGTTGATATATTACATCCACCACTGGACTAGGCTTGAGGTCTCTTAGGCCTTGGCCCATCTCCATCATCAGCCAAAGTTCGCTTGACTCTTTCTATTGAGGTTTGAAGTAGTTTGAGGGTTCAACGAAAAGTTATGGTTTAATGTTTTTGTGAGTAGGGATTCGAGAGTGGGGAAGAGAGTGGATTGAAATGTGTTTGTGATTTAATTTTATCATTTAGGGATCAAAACAAAAACAAATCGAGAAAAAGAATACTAACAAAATGGTTCAGATTCCTGCATAAAATACGAAGTATGGGTAAAGTCCAACAGTGAGGTAGCCAATAGTGAGGTTCTAATGGTGAGGTCTTAATGTTGAGGTTCTAACAGTGTGGTGCAATGGTGAGGTTCAACGGTGAGGTGCAACGGTGAGGCTCCCTATATTGAAATGAATCATCCCTAACTCATGTTTGATGTAGTTTAACCTCTCATAATTGAAGAGATTTGTGAATATATCAGCCAATTGATGTTCAGTGCCAATGAATTCAAAATTGATATTACCTTTTTGATAATGATCTCTCAAAAAGTGATGTCTCGCATCAATATGCTTTGTCCTATCTTGAAATATTGTGTTTTTAGAAATGTTAATAGCACTTTTATTATCACAATTTATTGATACATGTTTGAATTTATATCCCTAGTCTTGTAAAGTGTGTTTCATCCACAGAATCTGAGCACAATAACTACCAATAGCTATATATTCAACTTTAGTAGTAGATAATGCAACAGAATTATTTTTCTTACTACATCATGAAACTAGTGACTTGCCTAAAAGGTGACATGTTCCAGAGGTGATTTTTCTATCTAACTAGCAACCCACAAAGTCAGCATCAGAATAACTTATCAGATCAAATTATTGTCTTATTGGATAAAATAGTCCTATGTTGGGAGTATATTTGAGATATTTGAAAATCCTTTTAATAGAAAATAAATGTGATTCTTTTGGATTAGCTTCAAATCCCACACACATAAATACACTGAACATAATTTCATGTCTACAAGATGTAAGGTAGAGTAGACTCCCTATCATACCTCTATAGTTGTTTTGATCCACTATTTCACCAGCATTATCTGCATCCAACTTACAAGTGGTACTCATAGGCATATCACTACCTTTACTACCATCCAAAGAAAGTTGTTTTAGAAGATCCTTAATATATTTAGTTTGATTTAAAACAATACCTTATTTATTTTGAAAAATCTAAAATCCAAGGAAAAATTTATGTTCTCCCATTAAACTCATTTCCAATTCATTTTGCATTATTTTTGAAAAATCAGTACATAAATAATTTTTAGAAGATCCAAAAATGATGTCATCTAAATAAATTTATACTATCAAAGCATCTTTGTAAATTCTTTTAATGAAGAGAGTAGGATCAGATATTACCTTGGTAAAACCTTTTGAAATAAGAAAAGAGTTGAACCTATCATACCAAGCACTTAGAGCTTTCTTTAAACCATATAAACTTTAGAAAGTTTAAAAACATGATTTGAAAAAATGGGGATTTGTAAAACCAGGGGGTTGTTCAACAAACACATCCTCAACTATATACCCATTAAAAAAGGAATTTTAACATACATTTGATAATGTTTAAAATTCAGATGATCTACATAAGAAAGTAGTATCCTAATGGCCTCTAACCTAGATACAGGTGCAAAGGTCTCCTCATAGTCTATTCCTTTTGATTATACCATGGTGCAACTAACCTAGATTTGTTTCTAACTATATTTCCATACTCATAAACTTTGTTCCTAAATACCCATTTAGTACCTATTTTTAATGTGTCCTTGAGTCTTTTAAATAGTTCCCATAAATTATTTCTTTCAAATTGATTTAATTATTCTTGCATGTCCATCACCCAAAATTAATCATTCATTGCATCATTGATATTTTTTGGTTCAAGCTATGAAAGAAAACCTTGATGTTCAACCTAGTTTCTCAGAGAAGCTCTAGTTTGTCTTCCTATATTTAGATCACCTACAACAACATCTAAAGTGTTATTCTTGAGGGTCCTAATTCCTCTATAAAGGGTTGAACTAGATTCCTCAAGGTTTTCTGTGGGTTCAAACTCAATAATTGCAGATTCTCGAAAATTTCCAAAACTGGTCACTTTCATATGGGGTTTACTATTTTTATCATTAAGGTACAGAATTGACATATCTTCCTCAAGATATTAAAGAGAGATTTTAGGTTCATGTGGGTCAGTCTCATCAAATTTGACATGAACATATTCTTCTACACATTTTATTCTCTTATTAAATACTCTATAAGCTTTACTGGAGATTGAGTAACCTAATAAAATTCCTTCATCACTTTTAGAGGAATCCTTTTGAAGACTGTCCTTAGTGTTAAAAATAAAGACTTTACAACCAGTAACTCTAAAGTAATTAACCTTAGGATTCCTATTATTCCAGAGCTCATAAAAGGTATTCTTAAGAATAAGTCTAATTAAGACTCTATTAACGGTATAACAAGCTATATTTATAGCTTCAGATCAAAAATAAATAGGTATATTATACTCATTAAGCATAGTTAATCAAATATCTTGAAGTGTCCTATTTATTCTTTCTATAACTCCATTTTTTGAGGTGTTCTAAGAGTAGATAAATTATGAGTATATCCATTATGTGAGAAAAAGGGTTCAAATTCCTGATTTTCAAACTCATAGGCATGATCACTTCTCAAGGTCATAATTCTATGTCCACTAAGATTTTCTATAGACATGGAATACTTAATAAAGTAGGAACAAGCTTCACTTTTGTGAGATATAAAGTATACCCAAGTGTATCTAGAAAAATCATCTACAAGAACATAAACATAGTGTTTCCCATTTAAACATGAAACTCTTGATGGTCCAAACAAGTCCATGTGAACCAATTCAAGCGTTTGGGAAGTAGAAGGATCATTATTTGGTTTGAAATAAAAATTCTGTAATTTTCCCTTTTGACAAGGATTACACACTTTATTAAGAGGAAATTCCAATTTAGGTAAGTCTCAAAATAAATATTTCATATTCATTTTCCAAAGTGGGTGCAAATTATAGTGTCCTAATCTTTTTTTCCATAAACAAGATTCCTTATAAAATCATTTAAAACGAAACATTTTTCTTAGCTAAGGAATTTAAATCAACAACATATACATTCTCATTTCTAAGAGAAGTAAATATTAAATAATATTTAGAATTAAATACATTGCATGAATCATTTTCAAACGTTAAATTAAAACCATTATCAAAAAACTGATAGATACTATGTAAATTGTACTTTAATCCATACAAAAGTACTTTGGATATTAATATTTTATTAGAGTCACCAATCTGGCCTAAGACGATGATTTTTTCCTTTACATTGTCACCACAAGTTATATGTCCACCATAAAAATTGATTAGGCTCTTGAGAAAAGAATAATATCTTGTAATAACTCTTGAACATCTATTGTTCATGTACCACAAGGTCTTACAGGATCTCTTTAGGAAACTTCCCTACAAAATAGATTAGGCATGTGGAAAATTTGGTACCCAGATATTCTTGGGTCTAGAGTGTTTAGAAAGTAAAACTTTGGGAACCCATATTGGATTTATAGGTTTCCTAACATTAAAATACATATATGGAAACATAAATACTTTGTTAGGTCCTTTAGAAAATTGTCTCTCAAAAGATGGTCCAGAACTAGAACTAGTAGTGAACTGTCCTGATTTTGGAACAAATTTGATTTTTCTAATTTTTCTTTTTCCTGGTTGATATCCTAGACTAGTTGTATATTTTGGGGAAACCTGCTTTCTTAGAAATTGAGTCAAGGTATCCCTACCAAAATTAAAATTCTAATGATCTTTTTTTAATTTCTCATTGGATAATTTTAATTATATATTTTCTTTTAATAGTTGGGAGAATTTCTCTTTTTCAATATCCAGATTTGACTTATAATTTTCATTTAAAGTCCGTTGTCTTTTTAATGAATTATATTTTTCCTTGAGCCCATTAAAGTCATCCTCAAGAATTTCACAGTATTCAAATAATTCATCCTTATTCATATCTTCATCATTATGTGACTCAATCTTATTCCCAGAATAATAGGCATTATGTATTTGAGAATTAAGTGTTACCTCAGATGTTTCTGTCATGAAACATAATTTGGCATGATTATTCTATTCACTATCAGAAGAATCAGATCTACTAGATCTATCTTTTTAAGAACTCTAATTATCTTTCATAGCCTTTTTATAACCCCTTCCCTTATCTTCAGATTTCTTCTTAAATTTCAGCTTGGGACAGTCTTCCTTCACATGACCTTTTTGTTTGCACTCATAGAAGATTATTTCATTAGAGTGTTCATTCCATTTTATTTCCTTCTTCCATTGTCCTTTAATATCATGCTTTCCATTGTAGTTTGTCTTCCTAAAGGATTTATTCTTTTGGTAGTACTTTTTGAACCTTCTAGCCAGATGAGCCATCTCCTCATCACTGCTTGAATCTCACTCTTCACTAGTGGAACTGTCTATAAGAACATGAACATTTTCATTATCTTTACTCATTTAGGTTGAAGTCTTGAATGATACTTACTTCTTCCTTGGATCTTATCCTACTTATTGATTCACCTTAAGTTCTTATTCATTCATCATAATCTTTCTAATTAGTTTCTTTACTATAATTTTTCCTATGTCACAAGATTCTCGGATAGAAACAGAAGTTCCTCTCCATCTTTCAGGTAGTCATCAAATCAGTCTCATAATCTGGTCCTTAGTGTCCACCAGTTTTCCAAGAAGACTCATAGTATTCACTATTTCTTTTAACCTAAGATACACTTCAGAAATAATTTCCTTAAGCTTCATTTTAAAATTATCATATTTAATAGTGTATATATTTAATCTCATTTCATTAACATTAGTTGTTCTCTCATGAGAAATAGATAAGGTATCCCAAATTTCATATGCAGTTTTACAAGAAGATATTCAATTGAATTCCTCATCACCGAGAGAAAATTACAAAGCATTAATTAGTTTATAGTTATTATTATATTCACCTTTAGTCAACTGAGACCATGTGTCTCTAGTAGTAGAAGGAAATATATGTTGTTCTTCAATTGTATCCCAGATTTCACATCCCATTCTCTCTAGATTCATTTTCATTTTTAATTTCCAATGAGCATAGTTATTACCATTAAATAAAGGTGGCATATTAGTAGCAGCACCCTCAAATCTAGTTTCCATAGTTAAATAGAATTTAAAGAACTGAAAATTTATATATAATAGAAATTTTATGATTTATAAGATATAACTAAAATCACTGTTGAAAAGAATTTGAACACTTGAAATTCAAAACCTCGGATACCAAATGTTGGTCAGAGTAGATATTCAAGAGTGGGGTGAATTGAGTTCCAAATTAAAATTTCTATTAAAAACTTTATGACTAAAATCCGCCAATTCAAAACAACCCAGTCAATTAAGGCTGCAGAGATATAAATTTTTAATTGCTCAACAAGTTTCTCTAAGGTTGATTAGACCTTAGTAGAATCAAAGTAATCACTAATTCAACTTTTGAAACAAGTTTATTGAATTAAGAACATATACACACTAACCAAAACTAACAATCAGAGTGAATATAAATTTTTTTTCTATCTTTGAAAAATATATGTAGCGAATAAAATAAAACAGAGTATATGAGGATTAGAAAAACAATGTAAACAATAGGTTCAGTCTCAAGCCGAGTCCTAATCCTCTCCACTTGGTGATCACCTTCAACCAAGAAGTTTTTATAAATAAACATGACACACAACCTGTATCAGGGTTTACAGTAGTTTTTACAAACTGCCTAGGTTCTACAACCTCTACCACAGTTCTACATGGGAAAAGAAGAAACCAAGTCACAGAAGTCTTCTTCCATAGTTATATGTGGGAAACAAATGTAGATAATGTTTGATTTGAGGATATTTAGTATCCTCCATTTTAAGTACATGAGACAGTGTTTGAGACAAACAGACACACACACACACACACACTTCTCAAAAATGTATAAAAAAGAAACATAATAGAGAAATTATGAGGAGATAGAGTTTATAAGGCTCTATGTGTTTGAAGTTCAGCTCTTGACTCCTTAAATTGAGTAATTCGAAGTTTGAGTCTATCTCTGGAAGTTGTCTCCAAAACAGAGTGTCACAACTCATGGTAATAGCTTTCAAGAATTGAGTTTTCTGCATCATGACTTGATTGAACGTTTATGAGACACAGAAGGTATCCTCAAGTTGTTTTCCCGAAATGATCTTCTTGAAGTTCATGGGGTTCTCAGTGAAGGTTCTCGAATGTTTCTTCCTTGTTATTCAGTAATTTCTGTCTCGTGCATTTAACTTCAGGAATCTCGACATTTTTTTTCATTGTGCCTCTATATATCTTTCTTCCTCGGTCTTTTTTTCATTCATATTTGAGGTTCGAAAAAAGGATTATATACATCACGTGAAATCTTTCTCATACCTCGTACTATCAAGATATGGTCTCCTGCTATGTCTAAAATAAGAATTAATTAATTCAGAAGCATTAATGTTAGAAAAATATAACTGTTAGGAAAATATAAGAATTTGAAAAATTATAGAATATGTTATCAGTAGACTGGTAACAGTATCCTGTCAATCGGTAGCATCTTTAACAGCAATCTTAATCAGTAGTAGACATCCAACCGTAGGCTTATCTAGTAGTAGACTTGTCCAATGGTAAAATTTACCAATAGTAGACTTGTACAATAGTAGACTTCCCCAACGATAGAATTTTCCATTGGTAGACTTTACCAATGGTAGACTTCCAGCAGTAGACATTACCAATGGTAGACTTCCAGTAATAAGTCTGACAGTGGACTTCTAATAAAAAATCACTGTAACAACAACCTTTTCACAACAGTGACCTATCAAATTGACCCAACACATGTATGCTTTGGTAAGTATTCCAATGGTAGGCTTGAAAACAGTGACCTTGTACTGGTGACTTCCAATAGTAACTTTATAACCGTAGCTCTTATAGTGGTAAACTTCATCAGTATGGTCTTTAACTGAGACCTTTTCACTAATGACATCAAGAGGAAAGGTTCAGATGTAGGTTTGTCAATGGTGACCATGACAGTGGCCTAAAATAGTTACATCTTACTAGTAACCTTCCATAATGACATTTGATATAGACACTTTATATATTGTAAACTGATTTTAGCAAAGTCATGAGATTAAAATAGATTGAAATAGATTGTCAAATAACAAACACATTATAGATTTAAACATGATTTGAGATTATCAAAATAGGTGAGTCCAACAACAAAATTCATGGATCATGAGTAAATTATAGGGGAATAACATATAAAGCATAGAAGCATAATATCATTGAATTATAGGAATTTGGTAGAAACACATAACATGACATAAACATGAGTCAAGGATAATTTCCAAGAGGATATCACATGGTGGACAAAGTCCCACAAGGGATCAGGTTTACTCCCTAATACCCTATATAAAGTATTATAAGAAAAAAAATTACCCAATGAATTGGATTACAATATGGGCATACCAATCATAACATGTACATGAAATTGTGTGCCGCATAAAGGAATCAAACATAAGGAATAAACATAACAGTTATCCATAGAATGAAATGGGTTTCGTAATCATGCCACAATTCATTACCAAATGACTTATAGTAATTATTTTTATGTAATAAGGGACTAAATAATTAATTTAAATTCATAAATTTATCTTGAATAAATATGTCCAACTAAAATTATATCCTGAAAAATAGTGTCAAATTTTTTTTCGAAATTTTCCCCATGAATGCTGTTTTAGGGAATTGAATAAAGATCCTTTAAAGATGATAGAGGGATAATTATTTCAGTCAATCAAGAAATAAATAAAAAAAAATTCATGATAAAATTTGTTATTTTTTATTTAAGGTTATATTAAAAAAATTTATGTGGTGCACATAAAAATGGATCAGAAACTAAGATGTTCCCTTTAATCATGTTTACAAATCTAGATGAATTGAGAGAAGAATATTTTATAACATCTATTTCCCCATAAAATAATGATTAATTTTTCATGATATACATGTTTATACCATTTTTAATGAATATAGGGGAAATATATAATTTTAATGGATAGATAAATTTACTAAATGAGAGAGAAAAAAACCCATAAAAAATATAGAGGTTTGACTTGATCTTATACCATATACATGAATGTGTTATTCCCATGAACATAATGTCATGTGTAATAAAATTAGATTATTTAATTAATTAATTAATAAAAAATTACACATATATTTTATTTATTACAATCTTATTAAGTTCCCTTATAGACATTTCAATGTGTTATAAAGTTCAATTTTGTCTTTCCAAGAAAATTCGTTTCAAGGATTCGTGGTCTGTTACTCATATATAATTATTCTTTTTCTTTTAAAAGGAAAAAATCAAACTTAATAACTTAAATTAAATTGTATTAATTAAATTAAATAAATTTCAATTCTATCATATAACATTTTTTTACATTAGTATCATTCATTTGATAAAACATTAATGATAAATGTTTAGTTTATTTTGGATGTTTTTTCGAGCATCCCAAAATAGTTTTGTTTTATTTAGTATTATAGATATATACTTCTTAAATAATATTAAATAAAATAATATATATATGTAGTTAATTTTAAAAAATTATAAGTCAATTTAAAACTACCATGAAGGCATTAGTGGAAAACAAAAACTCATCATCCATAATGGTGGTTAACCGACATAATACAGACAATGAATTCATTTATCATTGAGTAAGAGGAGAAGACAAAAGTGGCTGATAGATTATATTACATTATAAATATAAAATACCTATATATACATGATACTTGATATTTTTTATATAATGGGTGAAAGAGTTAAGGATAAAGTAGAAGAAGAAAATAAATTAAAAAAGGTAGTTTTAGAATGTTACCACTTGAATATCACCTCCATGAAGGACCCATTGAGGATCTTTGAGTGGTATTTTGGTGATACAATTTTCACTTTGAATTATTTAGAGTGTGTATGAGAGTGTTTGGTAGATATTTTTAATTCTTCAATTCATAGAATGTGCAGGGAGAAGGGGTTGTGAGGGGTGGTTTTTATTAGGGGGGAGACATGTGTTTTGATAGTTAAATTCATTAGATTATTATTTTGGCTCAAGAATAACAATAATAATGATTCTTGTGACTGTATAATGTAAATTGTGAGTTTGAGTTAAAAATAATGGGTTCTGTCATAATCCATTCCTCACAAATTCATTTATTAGTTTTATAATATTAAATATGGAAGATTATTGTATTTCTCTCTTCATCAAAAATTCAACTATTTTAGAAAAATCCTAGAAACTCACCCATTACATTTATCAAAATTTAGATTTTAAAAATGGAATCTATATTATGAAAATAATTTTCTAAATATGAGAAAGTTAATTGTTAAATAAAATCCTCATTAATTTGAAAATACTAATTTTAATATTATATTCAATTTTATGACTCTTTTGAAAATTTAAATATGTTATCATAAAATTACATTATTATTATTATTATAAAACATAATTTTAATTTATGAATTCATTTTATGAAAATATATTTTGTTTTAAATCATTGGGTTCAATATAAAATTTCAAATAAATAATTTACATTTTATAAAAGACCAATACATGACTTCTTATTTTAAAAACATTTATATAATTGTACCATGATATAAATTTATCTATTTTTCATTTTATAAGATCCCTAAAAATTATTTTATATTTCCATACGTGATGTTTCTATTATATTTTTTAGATTACTGTTCCTAAGGGTCATATTACGATTCCAATGGAGAGTTTACTATTCCAATAGTCATATTTATAATGGACATGCAGGTTCCCAACATCGTACAACTACATTATACTTCATTCATTCTTCATTAACATATATATTATCTCAATATATTTTTACATTTATCTTCAAAATTAATATTTTATCATTATCATTATGTTTTATTTCTACGTTGTTTTTTGTGATTGAATTTATTTTAGTGGATTTATAAGATCAAAATTATCTTATTTTAATTCACTTATTTTCAATATATTGTATTATTATATTTGAATTATTTTTAATTATTTTTTTAATAATGTTTTGATGGTTTCATTATGTGGTTTTTGTGATTTATACAACAATACATAATTATAAGAAACTTTATTCCAGTGATAAAATTATAGTAAGTTAAATTCATACAACATATGAAATTTCTCCCCCAAATTTTCATTTTACATACTATTTAGAAAATAGGTGGGGTTACTTCACCTTCATTACTTCCTATGGTTCACATGTCACCTCATCATATTTATTTTTCTTCCACTGCACTTTGACCTGGTGAGTAGTCTTGTTTTATATAACTTTATCTCTATAATCTAATATCTATACTGTAACACCCCCAAATGATAAAGGGTTTAATTATTAAATGATATGACTCATGTCAAAAAGGTGCACCTTCCTTTTCGGGAACCTGTCTAATTAGAACTCCATAGTTAATCGTGCTGGGCATGGAGTAGTGATCAACATGAGTGACCTTCTAGGAAGTTTCTCATGATGTGTGTGAGTGAGGAAAAAGTAAACTGGAAATGGCATGTGTTGGCCTATGGGGACCTTCATTAGTAAGATGACCCGTTCAGACATGTGGGTGAGCCCCAGGGTGAGGACCACATGTCTGCGGGGCAACTGGTGGTACCTGGAGGGCCATGACCTGATGGCCATGTTAAGGAAGGTTGTTTGTGCTATAACCATAACCATATTGTCACATTTGGTATCATATTTTGATGAGTCTCCTTTTTCTAGTGTCATTGGGACGTGTGTATACACAATTTATTGAGTTCACATTAAGAGTGTAGAATCCTATAGCGGGTTAATACTATCGTACCTTTTGGAAGATGACCATGTTGCTCTCTTGTTTATTTATATTTGAGATATAAATATATTCCAATGATTTTGAACTGATTTACATGCCTACTGAATTTATATAAATTGTTTTATAGTAATGTTTTATTTAATCCATTGTTTTAGAAAAATTACATCATTTTTTAAAGTCTATTCTTAAAGTATTTTTCCATCATTTGAATTGTATAACATTGTTTGCTTAATTATGATTTAAAATGCCAAACCTATTTATCTTTAATATTGAAATCATTTTTTGGTTAATAAATTGTTGGCAACTGTTATGGAATCCGTGTTGAGACCCTACTGGGCTTTTTAGCTCACACCCTACTTTTGCACGGAAGTAAATATACATGGTGTAATAATCGGAGAGGTGATAGAAGGATTTGGTGTATGTTGGATAGATGTCTTGGAAATATTCAGGGCCTTGAGTCCTTTTCTAGATATTTGGTCTCGCATATCTCTCGGGATCTTTCAGATCATTCTCCTCTGTTGGTGGAACTAAAGATGGGTAGTGCGGTCAATAAGGCTTTCTTGTATTCTATGGAGTGGCACAGTAGGGAGGGGTTCTTAAAAATGGTGAAGGAGTCCTTGGAGCATGAGATTGATGGAGGATCCAAGGTGGGTCTGTCTAGATGGATGAAGAGGATCAAATCGGATATCAGTAATTGAACTAGGTCTGTTCCTACTTCGACTGAGTCAGTGGAGATGTTTTAGGAGGAAATTGACCAGCTGGAAGGGGTGCTTCAATATAACTGGGATGATGTAGTTTTTTAACGGTTAGGAGACAAAAGGGCATTTCTTATTCAGTTCTTGTTGGAGGTAGAAAAGGGCCTCATAAGGAGATCCAGAGTTTGGTGGATCAGGGAAGGGTAGAGGAACAGTGGGTTCTTCCATGGTTTCATGAAGGAGCGGCTGACTTCGAATGAAAATATCAGGTTGGAATATTGTTCTTTCACCTCTGATGTAAATGTCGCTGGTAGGATAGCTTTGGAACACTTTGGAATTCTACTTGTAAGGGATCAGACAGAGACTAGGTGGGGGAATAATTTGTAAAATGAACAAGAGGTATTCATTCGGAATATTTCCAGTAGGCTGGATAGAAGGAGCAATGAGAGTTTGATGGTTTTACCATTGGGTGAGGTGTTGTGGGATGTTGTTAGAAACATTTATCTGGAGAGTGCTTCAGGACCAGATGGTTTCTTGAGGTCCTTCTATGTGGAAACTTTGGAGGTTGTAGGTCCTTCAGTTATTAAGGTAGATCAAGACTTCTTCCATAGGGGTGGCCTCAACAGGGGTATGTGTGCTTATAGGGTGGTTCTAGTCCCATAAGTGATAGATCTAGCTTCTATCAGCCAATATAGACCAATATCTCTCTACAATGTCTCCTATAATATTTTAGCTAGTCTTCTGGCAAAGAGGTTGAATAGGGTCATCCCGTGTATTATTTACCACGAACAAAATGGGTTAATCCAAGGCAAAGGGATCTAAGGGGTGGTGGGAGTGGCCTAGGAGCTGTTGGTGGATGTTAACAATAATGTGTTGGGATCCAACATTGTGATTCATGTGGATTTGGATAAGGATTACCATAGGCTTGAATGGAGTTTTATTATTCAGGTAATGAGGAAGCTCGAGTTTCATGAATGGGTTTGTGATATATGTGTCCATTGCTTTTCTTCACCTTGGATATCTATTTCCCTCCACGAAAAGGTATTTGGCTTCTTCAATAATGTTAGGGGGTGAGGCAAGGGGACCATCTTTCTCCCTCCATGTTTATCATCGCTTAGGAGGCCCAGTCAAAAAACTTGTGTAGAGGGCTGATGGACAAGAATATTTGGCCCTATTTATCCAAGGATTCTGAGGGTACATGTTCTGATATTATGTTTTCTGATGACATCCTTATTTTTCTGAATGGCAGGAGATCGTCATTGAACTATTTCATGTGGATTATAGAGATTTACGGTAATATAAGTGGAAAACAAGTTAAATCAAGGAATAGAAATGTCTTTATTTCTAATAATTTCTCAAGGAGAATGGCTCGGAGCATCGAAAAAATTCTTGGTTTTCAGCAGAAACAAATTCCTATGATGTATCTTGGGGCCCCCTTTCTAATGATCGGGTGAAAAAAATTATTTTTTGAGGGAATCATGAGTAAAATGGTTCGGAGTATTTATAACTGTAAAAACAGATTTCTATCTTTTGGAGGTCGGTGATGTTGATCAATAGTGTGATTTATTCTATCCCAATGCATGTATTGTTAATTATATATCCTCTTAAGGAGAATATTTCTATGATGGAGATGATTCTCAATAGATTTCTCTGGGATTCCAATGACAAGGGAAGGTTTCATTGGGCCTCGTGGGCTAGGGTAGAAAAATTGGTTGAGGACGGAGGAGTAGGACTAAGGGACTTAACAGTATCTATACACACCATGAAAGCTCAATTGGCTTGGGACATTATTGTGGTGAAATCGATGTAGGACAAATACTTTACAATAAAGTATGGAAATAATTTGGAGGATTGGGACTGTAGGAAATTATCCAGGTTTGGGAAAATGGTTTTTTCCCACTTGGATATTTTACTGGACTCCTCTCGGTGGATGGTTGGTTATGGGAATATTAATTTTTGGAGAGATAAGTGGCTTCGGGAGAATCTGTTCATCTTAGGCTTCCCAGTTCTAGAGATTTCTTTGAAAGAGGCATGCCTGAATAATAGGTTCTTGAATTCCATTTTTAACCCGGAGCAGAAGGAAGTTTTCTTAGAAACTGTTTTTCTGAGGAAGAAGATCAATTATGTTTCACTGAGGCTTGATCAGGTTGTTTTAACAGTCAGGACTATGTAGGTGTTATACAACAATATTGGAGCCCGGATGAGTGGGGAGCACACCTATGGTGTAAGGATGTTCCCTCGAAGATGAATTTCCTTTTTTGGAGAGTTTGGAACCAGGCCCTACCCACAGAAGATAATATTCATAGGAAAGGTATAATGCTGGAATCCCAGTAATACTGATGTGCATCTCCTTAGATGGAGTTGATTTTTCACCTCTCTGTCAGGGGTGAATGGTTTCATTGCCTTTGGTCTATGGCAGATAGATTGGGTAAGTTCAAGGCTGAGTGTAATTCTTTTCAGGAGTTTTTTGAGAGCCGGTTCTCGGGAGCGGATCAAAATGTACTCGAAAATAGAATACGCAGCATCACAATTTTCTCGATATATTAGGTCATGTGGGAGACACAAAATACAGTGGGATGGGAGGGCCGGTACTCATAAGCTCTCATACTAGAGAAAATTAATGGTATGTTTTATTAATTTAATTATTTTATGAAAGGGAGGTGAACTTCGTTGCAGGATGTGACCATGTTAGCAGAATAGTGGGAAGTCCGAGGTTGCAGGGGGGCTGGGTGAGATGGCACCCTCCATAAAATGAATTGAAACTCAATGTGGATGGATCGTGAATAAATGGACTGATGAGGGGAGGAGGTATGGTGTGAGATAGAGGTGGTTCAATGATAGATACATTTATTATCTATTGCGGACCGGGAATCTCGATGGTTGTAGAGGGTTGGGCGTTGTTAAGGGGAATTAGGCTATGAAAAAGGTTATCGTTGCGAGTTTCGGATGTGGAATCTGACTCAGAGGTTTTGATCTGGGAACTTCAAGGGAAATTTGAGGTGCCCTGGTGTTTGACTTAAATCGTTCAGGGTTGTATCTAGGATTAGGATAATCGTTATGTGGTTTAACATATTCCTAGGGAGGCCAGTTTCTCCGCGGATGCTCTCTCTTAGAGAAGTAGCGTTAACGATCCCTTAGTGGTCTTTACAAGAGTGGGTACTCTACCCCAGGAATTTATTGGTGTGATACTTGGCGATGCACTAGGGATTCATCATTTTATAACACCATTAATTGTATTGGATGACTTTTATTATTGAAATAAAAAATAAATGTTTAGTCAGTCAACATGTTTGACATTTTAAATAATAATTAAACAAATAATACTATAAAATTAAAACTGTGGAAAAGTAAATTATGAAAAGTCTTTACAAAATGATATAATATTTCTAAAATAGTGTCTTAAATAAAACATTAATATAAAATAGTTTATATAAATTCATCAGGCATGTAAATCTGTTCAAAAGCATTAGCATATATTTAAATCTAAAATATAAATAAACAAGTGAGAAACATGGTCATTTTCCAAATGGTACCACAGTATTAACCATCTATAGGATTCTTCACTCTCTATGTGAACCTAGAAATCACTAAGACAATCTATGACTTGACGCAGAAGTTTTGGTGATGATGTATTCTTAAAGGTTTCACCTTGGTTGGGTCATCAACGACTTATGAGGTAAGAGAAGCATGATCCTTGTTTTGTGGGATCTTTTGGGGTTGTTGATTATGTGGAGAAAGTTTTTTACCCTTTATAACTACCACAAAAACTAATTTCGATACATAATGTGTTTCATATATCTCATCTTCGAAAGCATTTTTCTGACTCATCTCATGTTCTAAGTTGGTGTGATCTTGAAGTGGAACATGTTTTATCTGTGACTAAATGACCAGTCATGGTTGTTGATTCTGACACCAAGGTACTTCAAGGGAGGACATTAATGTTGGTTTTTGTGCTCTGCTAGTATGGTTATGATTCTCATCAGACATGAGAGAGGGAGGCACTAATGAGAGAATCGGGACATCGTCCTTTTTACATGGAAGATTCTTCGTAGGCTTTCTATGGAAAGAAAGTTCCTATAGTGGGGAGGTTATAACATCCTGTCACTGTTTCAGGTATTCCTAAAATTTATAATATAAAATAATTAATTAATTACGATAAATGTGAAAAAAATGGTTTATTAGAGAAAATGTGTGTTTTGGTTAAACACGTCGGGGAATGGTAACACGCCCAATTATTACTCTAGATTAAAAAATTAAATTTTTTTCTGAGTTAATCACTGAGTAAGAATTAATTTTTGAGGTCTGTAATCTTTCGGGAAGGACAAAATGAAAATTTTAAATATATTATTTTAAGCATGGTATTTTTTTCAAAATAATTGAATAACTCCAAAAGGGTTCGTCATATGAGAAATTTGATACCACAGTTATGTCTGAAATATGGTTTTTACCCTAGGAGGTGCATAACATTTGAAGGCGCCGGACTTTTGGATACCTTTCTCATGACAGAATGTTTTTAAATAATATTTAATATATTATTTACTAAAAATAATTAAATATCTCACAAATGGTTTGATGTATGGGAAATATGAGACCATCGATGGGTCTGGAATGGGTGATTTACCCTAGACGAGGTATAACATTTGTTCGCATCAGGCATTTGGATGTCTCACTAACAAAAACAACAGAATTTATTTTAAGTAATTATTTTTTCTGAGTTTTCATTTAAAATAATTAATATATCTCAAACCGCTCATCGTTTGAGAAATCTGAGACCACTGTTGAGTTCGGAACTAGGTTTTTACCCTAGGCAGTGTATTACTTTCATTCGCAGCGGATATTTGGTGTCATTTAATGTTAACATTAAATAATTTTATTAAATTTATTTAATTATTAAGTTAATTCATAAAAATTTGATTACACTGTTCATCATCACTTTCAATGCCTAAAACCCCATTTTTTGAATGGTTGTAGGTTTTCAAACTCCAGATTTACAACCATTTATACCATAATTAATTTAGAAAATACCTAATAAATGAAAATCAATGACTATGTGATAGTTTTTGGGTTGAATCAGTGTTTAAATGGATTGTTTGAATGCTAATGTGGAGACTATACCCATTGAGGATTCCATACCAGATCATTTCAGTATTTGGATCTATCCTATCAAAACCATCTGACTCCAAGACTACTTTCAATGGGGCGATATTCTTTGCCTTGAGTTAGGAAGCTTGGTGCATAGCAATTCTTCCTATGGGGTGATGGCTCTTCGTATTTCCATACGCAAAACACAAATTGGGTTTATGTGTTATTTTTCAATTAATTATTTGTTTTACATCTTTTCATTATTTCTTAAATTCTGGAAAATGGAGATTTTAAATTTAAAAAAATATATTGAAACCTAATTTGTCGAGGATAATTCTTAAATGAATTATAAAATGATAATCATAAAAATTATCAGAATACAATGACATATAATTATCATATAATAACTTATAAATTATTATAATATAATCATCATTATCTGTTTACACGTAGTTATGAAATACAATTATTTTTAGATACAAAATGGTAATTTCATCGTGTTATCCAAAGTTTTTTTATCACTTCAAATTATAATTTATTTTAGTTGTGGCAAATTATCAAAGGTTAATTTATAAAATTAACAGATGATAATTTTTTTAGATTATGAAGGATCAATTTATAAATTATTTGTCGAATGATGATTATTCCAAGTGATAATCATGAAGACGTGGCATAATCACATCAAAAGATAATTTTTTAATTATAAAAGGTTATTTTGTGAAATATTATCCTAAGAAAATTTTTAGGGAGAATTTGTTAAATAAATATTTATATAATAATTTTATAATTGTAAAGGGTCAAATACACAAGAATTGTTTATGATAAATAGAGAAGAAAATAATTTATCGAAATTATCATAGTATAATTTCGTGGATTAACAAATGATAATTATTAATATAATAAAATGATAATTGCTTGAGTTTATCAATGTTTGGGTATTGAACATTTTATCACTAGATAAACACACTATTTTACTAAATGATAATTACATTATAAAGGAATATTTTGATATATATATATATATATGAATATATATATATATATTTGAAAAGAAGAATAATAATTATGTCGAATACCACCTCTGTTCTCAAATTAGTTTAGAAATATAAATTATCAAATGATGTTTATAATTATTCTTATCGATCTTTCTTGCGATCACATGTGATAATAAAATTGATAATTTGAGATTTATCTAGGAGAGAGAAATTATCTTTTCATGTAATATTTTTTAATCGATAATTTGAAATTATCCATGAGGGATAAAATAATATTATCACATGTATTACTTTAATCCATAATTGGAAAATTATTCAAGAGAGAGAATGTTTTATCACATGTGAATTTTTATTTATTTTTGAAATAAAATAATTTGTATTTGTTCTAGGACCCCTTGACGAACATTGAACTTTGGTGTGTCGACGCTTATGATAATAGGGTCTTGAGGAGGTGTATTGAACCACACTGGGTGGATTTTTGTTACCGCTAACATCAATGACCTTGAGGTAGGTGGTTCCATTTTATTTATCCAAATTGATTATACTTGTATTTCTTGATTTATTTCAATTGTTGATTTAAATTCAATTGATCAAATATAATTTAAATTAAATTGATAAAAACTCTATTCCAGTGAATCAAGATATTTGAAATGGTTTTTGCATAGAAATTTAGAAAACCCCCAATTCCATTGAATTGGGTGTGTTTATAGAAAATTTTCTCATTTAAATTGTTTAATTTAAATTGTGGATTAGATGGAAATTATTTCAATTAAATTGTAGAATTTAATGGTGGAAATAAATTGTGTGATGATGGAATTAGTTTTGATTGGATTTCAAACTGGTGAAAATGGTTTAAAATGATTTGATAGAAACCTATTCGTTTTATCTTTTGAAAAAGGCATGTTTTTGAATAAAAAATGTTTTTAGTTTTAAATGGAAAGAAATTTGGACTCTTGAAATTGAAGAATGGGATTGATCGTATTTTTATGCAGTCTTAAAATAGTTCAACCATCATGTAAGAGCACATGCAAACCTTATGTAGTTAGGGAGTTATTTGAATACACTATATGCTACAAAAACGTTTTAAAACATACTTATGGTGGGTCACACCCCAGACAGGTTGGTGACGAGTCTCCTTTGGCTAGTGTCATAGGGACATGTGTATACACATTTTACTGAGTTCACATGGAGAGTGAGGAATCCTATAGCTAGTTAATACTAACATAGCTTTTGGCATATGACCATATTGCTCGCTTGTTTAATTATATTTGAGATATAAATTTATGCCAATTCTTTTGAACTGCATTACATGCCTGGTGAATTTATATAAACTATTTCATATTAATGTTTTATTTAAGAAATTGTTTTAGAAATATTCCATCATTTTGTAAACTCTTTTCTTAAAGTAATTTTCCATCATTTCAATTGTATAACATGATTTTTTTAATTATGATTTTAATTGTAAAACCTTTTTATCTTTAATATTGAAAGCATTCGTTGGTTAATAAATTGTTGCAAACTGTTATGGAATCTTTGGTGAGACCCTACTGGGATTTTTAGCTCACACCCTACTTTTTCCTTTGGGTGTTTGTAGAATTTCTTCTTCCAAGATAGAGTGAAGGGAAGAGATTTCTTAGAGGAGGATCGAACTATTGAGATTTGTTCTTGGTGAGATTTTTCCTTAGGGACCTTGGGGTTGTTTTCCCATTTTAGTACTTGGGTTTTTGTACATTGGGATTTTTATGCCATGTTGTATTCTGGTACATCACTCCAAGTGATGTTTCATTAGTAATGCATACTGCTTTTTTTTATTTTGATTCTGCATTCTTGTGAAAAAGATCATTCCCACTTGTATATTGTACGATGGTAAGTGCTAGTCACCAACCCGTGGGGATCGGGAATTCCCTTTGGGCTATGTCAGGGCTGGAATGGTTATTGGGTTACTTGGGTAACCGGGCTAGTTCGTGACATCTACCAATAACTCATCCTTAGAGGGATCATTTTATAGTTGTACCACCTTTGAATCAGTATAGGTGATGGACCTGTTATTTACTTTTTCAAGAGGGATATATGGAATACATCATGTACTTGAGACATGGTTGGTGGAAGTGATAGTCAATCATCCACAACTCTGACTCGATTAAGACTGTCAAAGGGTTCAATGTACCTAGTAATTAGCCTTACCATATTCCTAAATCTCCTGACTCTATTTCATGTAGATATGTGGAGGAATACATTATCTCTAACTTCAAAATTCAGGTTTCGTCCATAATTGTATGCATAGCTCTTCTATCGACTTTGGGCTTCACTAATGTGTTGCTAAATTGTCTCCACCTTTTCCAACATTTTCTCGACCATTTTATGCCCCCAATAGCTTGGGTTCATCAACTTCATCCCATAATGTAAGTGTTATGTATCTTTTACCATAAATATCATCATATGGAGGAATTTGGATTCTTGAGTGGAAGATATTGTTTTAAGATAACTCGACTAGTGTAAGATGTTGATCCAATCCTCCTTTGATGTCCATTGAGAATGCTCTCATCATATCTTCCAATATCTGAATAGTATTCTCATATTGGCCATCATTCTGGGGGTGATAAGTTGTACTGAAGTTTAGCTCAGTGTTTAGAGCTTGCGGGAGACTTTTCCAGAACATAGATGTATATATTAGATCTTTATCAAATAAAATTGATAATTTTACTCCATATATCCTCACCACTTCTCTAATGTATAACCATAAAATTTGATCAACTTATCAGTCCTATTGAATTTCAATAAAGTGGAAGTATTTTTATTATGATCCATAATATCCCACACATTATTATTTCCAATGGATGTCTTCATAATTGTAGTGAAAAATTCCATGGTGATATTTTCCCATTTATGTATAGGTATGGGTAATAGATTCATTATTCCATTAGACTTTATCCTTTCAACATTAATTTACTGACATACCAGGTACATTAATGTGTATTAATTGACCTCCTTCTCCATATAGTCCAAAAAATAGTGCTCTCGAAGATCTTGATACATCTTTGTGCTCCTTGGGTGGTTAGAAAAGGTCAATCTGTGTGAATCATTCAGAATATCTCACTTTATCTCAGTATGTAATGGTAAATGTTTCTGTGATACAAATATTATGACTGCTTCTTCATTAATTTTTAACTATAAGGATTTCTCCTCTTTTTATAGCTTATACATTCTTCTAAATTTAAAAATCATTTCCGTGATGATACTTTCTTTTCTCTAAACTGACTCTTGAGAAATTATTTGAGAATGTAATTATGATGTTCCTTCCTTTATGATTATCATTTTCAACCTTTTCAATTATAAGAATGTTGTATCACTCAAAATTATCATCATTGATAATGTTGTAGGGTCCTTCTTACATAGATCATCTTCCTCTTTATTTTCCTTACCAGGATGGTTGTGGATTGAGAAGTAATAATCCATGATGAGCTCTAACCATATTTTCTAAAACATTTTAACATCTTTATATATGAATAAATAATTATTGCCATTTTCATCCGTATATTTATCAAAACATCCTCTACAGAGATAATCACACAAGATTTTCAATGAAAATATCTCATCAGTTAAATCTATATGATATATGGGATAGTTTTCCTCATGAAATTTTAGCAACCATGAGGTTTAGTCTACCACTTAATCATTTTTCATTGGTACCCAGCCTAACCTCTTCTTTGACTCATTTCATCAAAACATGAAGAGTTCCCCAATTTTTTGTACATTATGTTCTAGTGCAATGATAAATATATTTTTTATCTAGTTGAACAAGTATTCACATAAATTTATCCAGAAAAACATTACTCCCTTCAAGTCATCCTAGTTAGTAGGTTTAATGATCCCATGAAGTTCCTCTCAAATCATCTATAATACCCAACTAGACTGAGTAAACAATATATGACCATTATATATGTTGTTCTAGGTTACTTCTTGATTTTATTTATTTTACAAGGTTCCAAAGATATCTATTTTCTTGTGATAACCTTTCCCAATAATGGTACTTCCTCTATATGTAAATAAAATTTATTGTACTTTTAATTTACTTTCTCCCTTCACATTGTCTTTAGAATAATATTCAAATGCTCCTCATTATCTTTTTTTCTCTTAGATTATATCATAATATCATCTATAATGTATAACACAAATCATTCAAAGAAATATCTAAAGAATATGTTTATTATTTCCTTAAAAATTTCAGGATCATTAGGGAGACTAAAGGGAATCACAATGAATATATATTTTCAATGCCTCGTTTGAAAATGGTCTTAGGATTTTTCTTCCTTATTCCCATTTAATTGGTGATATCCCACCTGAAGGTCCACCTTAGAGAAATACATGGACCCTTAATGTTGATAAAACATGTAATATTTACATAAAAGGGGACACTATTTCTTTATTTTTATTTTTATGAGCTCTAAATAAACAATGAAGAGGTGAATTGATCTATCCTACTTCTTGATGAAAAGGACTAGCACACCTCACGGTGAATCACTCAAACATATAAAGTCCTTTTCAAGATTTTTTTTCTAATTCAATTAATCGTACACAATGGTGTAAATCCTGTAAGGATTCATTTATATGGGTAGAGATCCTTATATAAGTTCAATTTAGAACTCAACTACTCAGTAAAAAGGAAGACCATGATGTTCTTCTTGGAACACATCAGTGTAGTCCCTGACCAAGGGAATATATTCAAACATGATCATATCCTTTTTCTAAAACAATTTTTCTACATATTCTTACTAATAAGGAAATAGTATCCATTCTTGAGATGGATATTACAAAGGATATTCATCCACCTCCTTAAATTTTTAAATAATTAGAGGATTCCTTGGGATGTAAAGAGTATTGTAATTTTCCAATAGTTGATGTTGAATTTATATAAAGTTAACATCAAACTCCACTAAAGAAGTAATGTGAGATATTATTAGAGGTTTAATCCACAATCCTTGACTCGGTGGACATATATAACATAGATGCCATAATTCCCCCATTTTATTTTCTCATTGATAAATCAGCCTCCATATTTTTAGGTGATGGTTGAATAGTTCAACCAAACATGAAATATATGAATGAATGTGTAGAAAAAGTATCAAATATTATGTTATCTATTGTTGAATGGATAACCAGTGTCCCAATCATCACTTCCCTTTTAGGACCCACCTCATTATTAGTGATAGTGTATGACCATCCTTGTTCCCTTAAAGTTTGTAGTCATTGATTATATCTCAAAACCCTAGGAATAGGGTATTAGATAGAATAATTATTGGGTTCATTACATTTTAAATAATTTACCTCAGGCTTAGTGTTGATCTAAACCTTCATTTATTCTTCCTTATTAATGGGTTTCTTCATATCCCTTAAAAAATTATTAGCCATTGGTCCCTCTTTTTCAAATTTTAGGAATTTTATAGTTCCCTTTAGATAGTTTTTAGGATGCTTATTCCCATACTTTTGACACATGGGATGTTGTGTTTTATTTCTTCTATGTTATTTATCTATTGATCCACCCATATTGAGATCCATTTTCCTCTTTTTATCATTGATCCTATGAGACCACATAGAGCCTTCAGTCTTTATATCAATATTAAGGGAACTACAGACACTCTCTTCATAGATAACAAAGTCATGAATCCCCAATTCCTTTTATAGACATGGATTTAGTCCACTAAATAAGTTATCTACCTTGTTTTTAGTGTTCATGTTAAAGCTATCGGTATATTGTGCAAGCCTTGTGATATTTTCCTCATATATCCTGATAGAATCATTTTACTTTTTCTTTAGTCCGAGGAACTTCCTCTACATATTAAAATAGAGTGTTTGGGGAAAAAATTTATTTAAATATATTTTATTCAATCATTCCCATTTCATGGAATAAATTAAATATTTTTCCATTGTGTTCTTGATCAGTGTGCACTACTAATCTGCCTCCCTATCAAAATGATAGACCATTGGGACAATTTTATATTATTATGAGCCTTGGAGGACATATAATTTCCTCTCAATGGAGTTAATCTATTGTTCCATGATGAGGATATCATAAGTTCCATTGGATATTGGAGGCATTTTTTTATAAAGTATTCAACCAAAACATGATCTTTCTTAGTATACTGGGGGTTTTCCACACGATTCAAGTTATTATTTCTAACTTGATCTAGTTGAGTCAGTATAATCATAATGTTTTGAGAACCTATTACCATCAGGTTTGGAATCTCATTAGGGTTATGGCCACATTTTTTTATCACATTGGTTGTTGGAATGGGTTTTCCTATTTACCTCAATTAAATAAAATAATTGGGGTCTTGAAAATGTAAAGAGAAAATATCAAAAAATAAGGGATGACTTATAAATGAAAAGTTTATTTTAACTAATGATTCTATATCATTAAATATTTGTTACATATAGTGATATAATTATCCCTACAGTTATTAATAAAATAATTTAGTCCTAATCCAATAAAATAACTAGGCAATCGCTCTGATACCAACTACAGTGACCGCATATTTTAACACATATTTTTACATGATTTTAAGCATAAATATACATTTAAAAAAATATAATCATTGAAATGTGTAGTTTATATTAAAGACTTTTTACATAATTAGAAAAAATGAAACTATAATAAAAAATATTTCTATTATACTCTGTAATGATTTCGTAACTCCCATTGATATAATATAATTTCATAGGGTAACTGAAGGTATCAGGCATACAACAGAAGCCTCAAATGTACGATTTTAAATTTTTTCCACTGATTAATGAAATGAACTCGACATCATTGGAGAATTGATTCTATATTTATTCTAAGGATATCAAATGAAGAGTTTTTAGCACAAAATAAAAAATATTGAATACCAGGATTCGATATGAAGCCACACTCGACATCTTCCTGCCATTGGAAATCATTGATCGAAGAATTTGAGGCCTAATTACTCTATATCATCCACATGTTCTTAAAAAATCAATGGGAATTCCGATCATCAATATCTGGGTGCTAGATCAGAGTTCTGATGACCCCTCCAATACTCTAATGAAAATGGCATTTCCTTGCTTGCGATGCCAGAGAGATAGATTGTCCAAGCTCCTAGATCTAGAGATTATTTCTCTAGATCATGAGAGAGAGAATAGGAGAGATAAATAGAAATAACACTTCTTGGTGATATTATGTCTTCTTCTATATATATTGTGTAATTATGTTACTTGGTATTTCCACTTCAGCCCCTAAATACTTAACGCACTATAAAAGACTTGTTATGAATTCTGATACGATTCGTAAATATTATCACATTCCTGTAATATAAAAAATACATTACATTATAAAAATGATTCATTAAATCTACTCATCATTACCATTAATATTAATTGATCCTTGAATATATTAAACTAATATTCATCAATTAATGTTTTTCATGTATTTAATTAAAATCGGTAAATAAATTTAATAAATAAATTCAATATCCATTATTCATAACATGAATACGATGAATTTATTTTTTGAATGGGTGAATGTATCTCCATTGAGAAATCCTGAATGTTAGTGGTGGGTCCCACCATGTCCAAAACTCCTATTTAACTAGAGAGGACAGATTCTTCAATACACTATTGTGTGTGACCCTTTAGGACCTTATCTCAGTACTAGTGAATACTATTCATAGACCAAGAGTAGGATCTAGTAACCAATCATGCCCCCTAAAGAGATAAGGATTTTCATATTAGAGAAAACTATCCTACGAACACGTATAGTGTAATATAATATCATTATCTTTTATATATCACAAATCACGATGCACACTCATGTAATCTCCCTTTTCTTTCTTTATTATTTATTGATCTAACTAGATGGATTTACCTTGGATGACCATGACCATGAATTTATCAAGATAATACCAATCCGGATCAATATGTCCTGAGATTAATATATCTTCCTTAACCTGGAAGTGAAGAATCCTTTCATGACCATTAAACCAATGACAATCCACCAATGATGCACCCAACACAAACTACATCACCACAATTTCAATATAATGGTTTTAGTCTTGCATCAAAGTACACAATCTAATTATATACATTGTAAATGATCTCCTCATAGATAGAAACATCCAATGACACCCAAAACATTTGGTGTTCATATTGGTGGGTCTGTCCTCATGATCTCACTACTAAAGATCACCATGTTTAAAATTCAAGAAAAGAAGTACCAATGCTTATGAGCCCCTATAACCAGATAGTCAGACATTTATTATGCCTAGTTAGTAAGATGTATCTAGTCCATATGATATATTTAATATTAATGTCATAGTATCTCTAGGTTATCATTATAGCATGAGATATTATATAACATTTCGATACAATAATTAATTAATGGATATTAACATTAAATAATAGATGAAAAAAATCTACACAATAATGGTAAGAATACATCATGTATATCTAATTGTATACATGATATCATAATCAAAAGCATTTCATAGTTGGGTCTAGGTCACTAACTATTTCAACACTACCACATGAAATAGAAAAAATTTAATTAACAAACTTATTAGCTTCTCAGGTGGTGAAGATCATGTGTCTGCTGATTAATAGATTTAGCTGTTGGGCCTACAATGCTTTCCCTGCATGGATATTCTTCTATTTGCGACCTCACCTCCTATAGAAAAACCCCACAAGAGATGGTATCCCTAAGTATATCCCCTTTTTCCACTATCAGAAAATGAAATCATATCTAGTAAGAATATCATAGTTTTTACATTAGGATAATACTTTCCTAACTGGTTTTGATTTGAAGAACTGGAAAAAATTATTACATTTAATTGCTTCTTAGCTGGATTAGAAGCTACAACATACTCGGTCATTGAAGTTATGGCTGCCATATGCATGTATTATCTTTTCTCGCTCACCACCATAGTCTAAATGCAATATTATATAACATGGATCTAAGGAACACTAGTTTTTATCAACTAAAAATTAGTATTCTTTCTTCTCCACTTTCTAGGTACATATCTTTTGTACTTGCTAAAGTACAATCCGATAGTTCTGGCTTCTTCACTTGTAGTGCTCCTTGGTATAACTAATATTTTCAAACTATAGATTATATCCTAGAAATATTAGTTCTTGTACATATCTGGGAATATGTGATTCATGCATCACTTAAGCATATAGATTTCAACTTATCACTTCAATATCCTCCCAGGTCCAAAGCATGTCAACCTAAAGAGATTTATGCCATGGGACATTAGAAACAATTTTAACATGAATTGTTCTAACCTGTATTTTTCAATACCATGTCACTATATGTATGATTATCTAATTCCAAGAAACCTTTAGATCTACCCTAGAAAATACCTTTCCCTAGAACCTAGGTTTATACTTTAAGTCAATCACCATAGAATATGTTTAATCGAGGTCTTAACTTACATGAAGACCAATCAATTTTCTATATGTTGTCGAATAAATTTTACTTGAAAAACCGTGGTGCTCCCACTAACCTCTTATAGGAACATGGAATAAATTTATTGAAAATACATATTCTATGATCTTGTTTCTTACATAAATCCTAAAATGTATATTAATGACTCACAACCATTATTAAAATTCTATGACATGACCATCCCTTTCTGGATGTGTCATATAGACACCTTCCAGAATTGGTGGTCATGATATCAAATTCTTATTATAATGATAATATAAATTATCTATAAAAAGTAAAATTCTAATAGTTTTAGGCATATAGACTTGGTATTACCCATCGATAATTATTGTTACTACACTTGTACCATCCATTAACAACTCACATGAATACCCAATGTAGTATTCAATAATAATAAGCCCCTTTTTCACATTGATATATAGAATCCATTTATTGATTTTTAATTGGACATGTATTTCTTAGGTAATTTCCATATACTACTAAACTATATGAAATTTTTCTCACAATGAATAATATATCACCAACCATGGTGAATAAAACCATCACTGTGGTTTTAACCATCCTATGCAGTTTGTGTCTCGGGATCCTTCATCTTCCACAAGTACTTGTGGAACTTGTTCATATACGAAATATTAGTGCATCTCGAGCATTGACTAAAACCAAGTAAATCTAGATCCCACTATCTCTAATAGATATGTGAACCCATTTATATAACTGGATTGTATTACTTGACTATAACTTTATAACTTAGGGATTCAAGTAATATCCTAATAACCCATTATGATGATTACAAAGATTGAGAAATGTGTTTATACTTGATGCAAGTTTGTATATGTCCTAAAAAATTATTTTCACCCAAACACATTTACTAATGAAATGTTGTATTTAAATAATAATATGACTCGTATGGTATCTATTTTTCATTATATTTGAAAAATTTGTTATGGAAGTTTTCAATTTTTTGTGAAGCATTCCTTGAAATATAATGGACGTTTCTACGAGTTGCAACCCTGATACTTCTTACACCATAACTCTGATGTATAAAATGAGCATTTAGAAATAACTCCCTGCTACATTTTTTTATCAATTTTGTCATGTAAGACATAATCATTGACCCACCTCATTAACATCAATTTCATGATGTAGATGAGGTAATATGCATTTAGGAATTAATCCACGCTACGTTATCATGATCGATGAATGCTTGGTCAAGATGTTGGTCAGAAAGCCAGCTCAAAGAAACTCATATCTTCTGATCATGAATATGTTATACTTCACCTTACCATTCCTTAATGACTTAAATGAATCTAATTAAGTATTTATATATCTATATCTTACCCTTGTAATAGTGCATGATCTCTAGTTGAACTAATTCTAAAAGCTTTGTGACATACCTCTAAAGGATTCATTGTCAAAAATAAAGACATCGATAATACCATAGGTGTTTATCTATACCATGACTAGATACCATATAGCATATAGAAATGACATCATAATTTTAGTTTTAATTGAAAAATAATTATCTTTCCACAACTGGGTATAAGTATTACATTTTATATTTTCCATATATTGCCAACAATACAAGTATTACTAAACTACATTTAGAGTATGAAACACCAAAGACAACATTAATTCCTCAATCTTGAATAATTCCTCATTGTGTCTGAGGACACATAATATTAATGTTTTTTTTATATTCAATAATTGTTATAAATGAATATTTAACTTGGAAATTAATAATTCATGTACTTATCTCCACTGGCACGAGGTATCACCCTTTTGAAACCACTTGGAGAATACACCTGACTTCAAATAATATTTATATACTTACATGGTTACTATAAATTAATACACATATGTGATAATGATATTTTATTTAATACCCAAGAAGAAATAATTAAACATTTAATTGATGAATATAACTTAACAATAAGTGGTAAATTGATTCTTTATTTTTAGTTTATTGTGATTAAACTTCCATATTATTATTTGGAAATTTGCAATGAAAATAACCTCCTGTTAATATCTCTTACATTGTAGGACGTTTCAAAATATCTTTTGGCCTTACTTTTCATTTCCATTTTTTTCTTTCCATTTAATTTTTTCTCCGTAAGAATTAAATATGAAATTGTCTTTGTTATTATTATTTACATGGTGAACCTTATCTAAATTGGAAATGAAGCATTTATACAATACATGTTTTTTTATGTAACATAAAATGAGACTTGACTAAAGGGTATACAGTTATATTAAAATAGGATGTATTGAAAGATTATAACCCACCTTTCAATTTACATAGATCCAGTGAAACCATTACCTATTCATATCATTTCTTCACTTTCTCCTTGAAACCCTCTCATAGATGTGGTTAATTATTATACCATCCATGTCCTAACGTAGCGACCACAACTATCACCAGATGTTGATGATAGCATAATGAAAAAACCATCATATGGTTAGAAAAAATGTCTCCTATAATAAATTTCACCCTCACTTCTTGAGGTAGTTTAACAGGTATTGGGACACTAGCACCCTGAGTTTACAATTGTATTGTATGAAAGTGCCTATAATAGTCTTGGATACTTGTTCTGGTTAGGAAATTTCTTCGCCCATTATTTATCACAGTTTTTAAACTCATGGTATAACTTTCCATTTTTCTATAAAAATAAATTTTATCAGATTAAAACGTTTATCACAATTACCAGTTATTAAATTTTGATTAATTAATTAAATAATTAAATCGTCAAATTTCCCACTATTTTATCATATTATAGGAACCCTTTATGCTAGAATCGGAATACACTATCACATGACTATTCTGGTGGAAAGGATCCCAGAACCACTCCTCATATTATATAAGCTTTGGATATTCCACTACCTAAAAGGTTCAAGGTAGGCGTTTGACCACCCAACATCATGAACTCACAGTTATTTGATCTTTTGAGTAATGTCACAACTTCCTAAATCCTAACATTATTTACTGAAAAATTACCTCTAAAATTACAACAACCTATATTTGGATATTTTTTCTTCAAATTTTGTTTATTTAAACCAAAATTCTCATAATAACTCCCTGGTAGTAAGAGGCACCATCATCATTGGCATGATGAGCACCCCAAACATCCAGTTTTGTCCAATTTTGAATGTTGGAAGGTGGTGATTTCTTAATATATGTTTGAGGGTTTTATATTTCAGTGGGAAGAAATAAATAATTTCCCATTTTTATTAGCATGTACTATGTGATCACACTCAAAATTGATATGACATAGAAAAATTCATCATGGTACATGTTCATTTTATTTGTGCATGCTTGTTTATTATTACTCTATGTGTTCATGCGTTAACTACACATAGACAAAAATAATAATCCATGAAAAATAAAATGAAGACCTGATCATGATTTTGTAATAAATGTTGATCTGTTGAGTGAATAACAGACACACATAGACCTTAGGCGCAATACCTTGTGTAAATATACTTTCAACTCAGACTGTAGAAACTGCCCATCCAATGAATCATGGTCTTATCTGGTGTGTCGCCGTAACTCGACACGAAGTGCGTTAGTGGTCAACTCGTCATTATAAAAAAATTCTCACACATAGGCAAGAGGAATATTGGAGTAAAAATACATCTCTGAAGTGGACACACCTGTCCTAATACATATAATGACTTAGAGATAATATACTGATCTTTATTTATTAATTAAACTAATTATTAAAACACCATACAATTATTAAATAAATAAATTAAATAAAAACACAAAAAACATGCATTGGTTGGTCCATAACTCACGACCAGTCACATACGCATTAAACTCCTGTATATTAAAAATAAATATATAATAAAATTAATCATTCATTAAAAATAAACTCGATGGAATTTAAATTAAATTAAAAATTTACTCATATTCCTAATTCAATTGTTTTGTCATTCAGTCCCGATTCAATACATTAATTTTAAAACAAAAAAAAATATTAATTAATAAATTTAATTTATCACCAAATTAAATTACTTTTTTGGAAATGTATTTTTTAAGAACATAAATTAATATTTAATTAAATTTTGATTATCTTAAAATTACTCGGGTCCTGAAAACCCTGAGTTGGGCCTATGGGGGTTGTTCCAAACACACGCAGGCCCATTCTAGGTTGTGCCGACCCATATTGAGAAGATCTGGGACAGGATGGTCTGCCCAAGCCCTTTCCTGGAAAGGCAGACCTGCCTGGGCCCATTTTGTAGTGAAACTGGTCACCAACAAATATAAAAACTCACTATCCATGAAAATTGGATCCCTAAAGAGATGTAGGTTGCTCCTACTAGTGGTACCTGGAAAGGCGCAGGCTAGGGTTCACCGGTGTAGGGTTATAATGTGATGCATGCTTCAGTGAGGGTTAGTGAAGGTGGGTCGTATAATAGAGGTTATCGGTCGTGGAAACTCGAAGAGGGGAACACATAGGAATGGGCCAAGAAAGGATAGGACCACTATCATTCAAGTGCACGGGGCTGAGTATGGCGGTCACGCAGGAGAATCACATAGGTGGTACAGCCAGCCCAATCTAGATCTACTCAGAAGAGGTATGGTGCAGCCAAAGGTGATCGGGTGGTCTGGTTGATAGGATGCATATAAGGGTTTGGCTGGTGGTTAGGGTCGTTGTTACTATAAAAGGATGGATGGGACGAGGCCGATTTGAGGGGCATGGGTTGTAGGGCAGGTGTCTGGTAAGATGGCATGTCACACAAGGAGGTAGGAGTAGCCGCCAGCTATGGAAGCCACTCCGAGTTCAAATGGTGCAGTGCACCACTTCTATGAAGTGGCATCCTAGGTGGGGTCGCAGGGAAACATGAAGGAGAATGGTGGGATCCACTCGGCCACCCCACTATTAATAGTTTTTTTACTTCTTTTTGTTTTTGACAAAAAAACCCAACCCATATTTTTTTTATTCTTCTACTCCCATGACTAGAACCCTCACATGTCTAATACCTTTATTTATTTTTTTAAAAACCAATATATTTGGGTTTGATATATAATAATATTATTGTAATAATATTATTATTATAATAAAATTAATATTTTTATATTAAAACAATTAGTATCAGAAAAAAACTATTCTGATGACTGGAATACCGCTAATGATTAGGTTCATCAGAAATTATCCTCTAGTAAGGCTATAACTTATATAATCAAATTATATGTTAATAAAAATTAACATGAAATAAGATTATTTCAATCCATATTACGAAATTTGGATGGTCGTAACTTGGCCATCAGAGATCAGATTCTAAAACCGTTTGTGGTGTTGAGACCGTAACGATACCCTCTATAAGTTTTAATGAAAATTTAATTTGTCTTTGACTTAAAATCAGCACATGATCCATTTGATACCAATTGAAGGTACCAAACACATAGAAGAATCCCTGAAAGTGTGATTTAAAAATTCTTCCACTGATGAATGATATGAACTCATCGTTATGGGAGAAACATTACCAGATTTATTATAAGGATCGCGCGTTCTTAATTTTAGGCACAAAATAAAAACCATAAAATATCTAGTATAGGTAAAAATCTTATATTGATGTCAACTCATTATTGGAAATCACTACAAAATAATCTAAGTCCAAATTCCTCTAAATTTTCCACATGTACTTAAAAAATCTATTCATATTTCGATCGTCGAAATCTAGGTGCTAGTGCAAATTTCTGACGATGCCTTTGATGCTCTGATGATCACCTCATCGCTTTACTTTCAATGCCTAAGATATATCTTGATACAAGCATCTGGATCCCATGATTCTCTCTCTAGATCATGGTAGGGAGAAGAAGTGAGAGAAATCCCAAGAATAGTTCCACATGGGAGTCTCTCTTCTTCTTTATATAGTGTGTAATTAAGTTACCTCGTATTGCCTCTTCGGCTCCCGAATATTTATCTCACTTTAAACAACATGTTATGAATACTTAGCAGAGTTATAAATATTATCACTTTCATGTAATATAATAAATAAATTGCATTATAATAAATGATTTATTAAATATACTCGTTATTCCCACAAATATTAATTAAACATTCAATATATTAAACTAATATTCATCAATTAATATTTTTCATGTATTTAGTTGAAACATGTCAATACATTGAATAAATAAATTAAATACCCATTATTTATAACGTGGATAATATTAATTTATTTATATAATTGGTTATAGTATCTTCTTGGACAAATCCAAAACCCTATTAGTGGGGCCCACCATGTCCAAAACTCTTATAAAACTGAATAGGGATGATTCATGAATACACTATTGTTTGTTACCCTATAGGCCCATATCACGATAGTAATGAATACTATTCACATACCAAGAGCGGTATCTAGCATCCCATTCTAGACCCTAAAGAGATAAGGATTGTCACAGTAGTGAAAACCAACCTACAAACATATATTGTGTAATATAATCTCTTTGTCTTTAATATCTCATAAAGTAGGATGCATACTCATGTCATCACCCTTTTCTTGATTAATTATTTGTTGACCTAACTAGATAGATTTACTTTGGTTGACCATGGACATGGATTTATCAAGGTACTACAATCTTGATCGACCTGGCATGATATATATATAACTTCCTTAACCTGTAAGTGAAAAATCCTTTTTTAACCATTCAACCAATGTCATGCCACCAATGACGCACCAAACACATACTACCTCTCCACGATTTCAATGTCATTATTTTCTTCTACAATAAATGTAAAAAGTATAACTACACACATTGGAAATGATCTCAAGTTAGGAGACTATTACACATGATCATGGATTGGAATATCCAATGACACCCAAAACATGTCATTTTCCTATTGGTGGGTTTGTCCTCATCATCTCACTACTAGATATCACCAAATTCAATCTTCATGAGAAGAAGTATTAATGTTTATGAGTCCCCATCACCTAATAGTCCACCATCTATTGTTTTCAGTTAGTATGATGTATGTAGACCATTTGACATATTTAAGATTAATTTCATAGTATCTCTAGTTTCTCATTATAGCATGGGATCTAATATAACCTTTTGATATGACAATTAATATATGGAAATTACCATCAAATAGTGGATGAAAAAATATATACACTATAATGGTAAGAATACATGATGTATATATAACTATATACATGATATGGTAAACAAAATAACTGCATAGTTGGGTCTAGGGAACCCACTATTTCAACATAACCTAGGGAATACATAGTCAAAAGGGGTGATATAAAAAATCCCAGTAAGGGAATGAAATTGGAAATGAAGCTTAAAAATGAGTTAGATGGTATAACATGATAAAAAAAGTCATGACTCAAGAATAATCTTCTAGAGGACTATTTTATAAATGATTTAATCATGTGTTCATATAAATATAGGAATATGGTTTCCACACAAAACATGACATAAACATGAGTCAAGGATAGATACCAAGACAATATCACATGGTGGAAAGATTCCTATAATGGATTAGGTTTATTTCCTAATACTATATGGAGACACCCATAATAACAAGTACATGAATATTTCATCCACATAAAGAAATAAAACATATGGAATAAATTTATGGTTTCCCCATGGAAATGAATAAGTTGCATGATCATGTCATAAGGAATAACCAAATGGGTAAACATTATGGTATACATGAAAGAAGGGATCAAATAATTATTTTAAATTTTTTATATAGAGAGTGATTAATGATTCTGAGTTTAATTTAAAACATCGTAAAGATTTGTTTGATAATTGTGGAAATGTTCCACCAGAGTGCGGTTTTAGGGAAAAGAATAAAGGGTATTCAAATAGGATAAAGGAATAATTATTATTGGAAAATAAGAATGAATTAAAATGGTTATTTCATGATAAAATGAGTGATTTTATAAAATATGTGCGGATTAAAACATTTAATTGGGTGTACCTGAAAACTGATAAGAAAATGAGAAGTTCCCTTTAGTCAGGTTAACTTATCAAGGATAATTGAGAATGGAATCATTTATAACATGTATTTCCCCATAATGTAAAGATTAATTGAGATAGATATACATTTTTGGAACATTTATAAACTACCTAAGAGAATTATATAATATGAATGGATAGATATATTGTAGAATAGATATAGAAAATGTAACCCATATGAAATATTATGGTTTGGAGAGATCCCTTACTTTATGTCCAAATGTGTTATTCACATATAATTAATATTTTATATAATAAACTTATATTAATTAATTCCTTAATTAATAATCCTTTGTACATAGATTTGATTTGTTATAATTTTATTATGTTTATTTATGTCCATTTTTATGTGTTATAATGTTCAATTTCATTGTTCTAGGAGGGATTGTTCAAGGATTCATGGTTGGTTCACATGGGTATAATTATGGATGTTACTTTAATATGCAAATAAAACTATATATGTGAAATGAAATGGTATTAATGAACATATATAATATTAAATGGTCTCATATAACATTTTTTATATGATGATGATTCATTTGATAAAATTTTAAGGATAAATGCTTAGTTTATTTTGGCTGTTGTTCTGACCATCCCAAACTAGATTCATTTTATATAATGTTATGGAAATATCCTCTTTATATAATGTAAAAAATATAAATAATTAGTACATTTTGAAAAATTATATGTGAATTTAAAACCACTTTTAAGGATTTATTGGAAAAAATAATACTCATCATCTGTGATGATGGTTAACTGACCAAATATAGAAAAGGGTTTCGATTTTAATTAAATAAGATGATATGAGATAAGGGTTGTAAAAATATATTATAATAGAAATATAACATTCCACTATATATATGATATTAGAGTTATTATTAATTTATGAATGAATTTGGGGAGGATATGGAAGAAGAAATAAATTAAAAGAGGAAGTTTTAGAATATTACCTCAAAAAATTCACCACCTTGGTGGACCCATTGATGAACTTGTAATTTTTCTTCTAGTGAGACTAGTAGAAATTGGATGTGAATAGATTTTGGGGGATTTTTTTGGTAGATATTTGGAAATATTCTAGGATTAAAAGGTGTGAGGAGAAGGGTGGTATTCATATGGGGAGAAGGGGTGTTTATGATTATTATATTTATTAGTTTCATATTTTTGGATCAATACTATCAATATTATTCTTTATTATCACTACATATAGTAAATGGTGAATTTTAGTTCAATATAATGGGTTATTACATCATTTGTGACACAAAAATTCATGTATTTGGCTTATAATGTTAAAATATGTAAGTTGCCTATTTAACTTTTCAACAATAATTCAACTATTTTTGAAAAATCAAAAATATTCATACTAACAAATTTTATATTTTTTATATTTTAAAAATTGAGTCTTTTTTATAAAAATTATTTTTATATATGAGATATTTAATTTTCAATTAACATCATCATTTATTTGAGAATACTAATTTTAATATTACAATTTATTTTATGACAATTTAAAAAATTAATTATGGTCTTATAAAATTATTTTATTATTATATTAAAACATAATATTAATTTATTAATACATTTTTTGAAAAGAAATTTTCTTTAAAATCATTATATTCATTACAAAATTGAAAATAAAACATTTACATTTTACAAAATACCAACACATAATTTATCATTTTAAAATATCTTTTTACATGTACCATGTTATAAATATATGATATTCTATTTTATATGATAACTAAATGTTACTTTACTTTTCGATAGGTGATGGTACTTTTAAGACAGTAGGATTACTATTCCTAACGGTAAGATTACTATTCCAACGATCTAGTTATTATTCCAACTGTCAGATTTATAATGGTTATATGGGTTCCCTAAATCCTATAAATACCTTATATTACATTAATTATCCATTAAATTATTTATTATATCAAATTTATTTGCACTTTAATCTTCAAAATTAATATTATTTTATAAAAATAATGTTTTTTTTCAACACCTTATTTTATGAGTGCGGTCATTTTGGTGAATCGAGGAGATCCAAAGCATCTAATTATTATTCATTTATGTTCTGTTTTTTATCCTAATTTAATATTTAAAATTATTATAGAAACCAAATAAAATATTAATATAGGTTTATTTTCGGAATAATGTATCATTCTTATTTTATGAAAATAATATCTTATTTGGTTTATCTATGTGATGTTTTTTCATTATACTACCTTCCATAATTATGAGAAGCGAAATTCCGCTGATAAACTTTTAGGTGGTTACCATATATCTAACCATTATTTTCAACTTGTGATTCAACATAAGATACTAATTGGTAGGGATGTAATTAAATTTTTAGTTATTTAAGATAAATTTTATGATATCTCCTTTGAAGTTAAAACATTATTTAATATTGAGGATGTTGACATTATTCGATATGTAGGGTTATTTATATAATAATATAAGGGTAACCTTCATTATTATTGTTGAATTTATAGGGATAAATAGTCAGTTTTTATATTTTTTATGTTATATTTTGTTGTTCCAACCATTCAGTATTGGTTAATACTTAATGATAAGAGGAATCTCTTAGAATCCTCTTATAGTGGAAATTAATTAAAGGATGAAATTATACTTGTCAAGTAAGTATATTTCAATATGTTCTTATTTTATATAGTTACATAATTCCTAAAATATTGAAAAAGTATATTGAATAAAAAATTTATCTTATTAAAATCATTTCTAATTAATCAATGTTTCTTTTCCCACCTCATTGATTTATTGTTTTGTGGTCGTTAACTTTCTTATGATCATTTAATTTTTTCATACGTGTTCTCTTTTTGTGTTCATTATCATTTGGAGATTAAATTTTTCCACTATGTCTATAATTTCAATTCCAACTAATTAACTTTTATTTTTAAACTTAGTTATTTATTATTATATATTAACTTTGTATTTCTCTTTTATTCTTTTCAAGAGGTTGTTTTATTAAATATTTTTTTGATATAGATTTTTAATAAAAGAGTTCATCAATTTCAAACTCTTGATTAACAGCAAAAATTAAAGATTTTTATGATAAAATTTATTAAATTGGGATTATGTAACACCCTATGTTTTAAAATATCACCATGTTCGATACAATATTCAACACACAACATAAAGATTAAAAATAAAACAAAATATTTTAATTTTATGACCGTTATAACATAGTTTTTGAATTATAGGGTATTAATAGAATTAAAATAATTATGAAACAAATAAAAAAATAATAATCAATAAAAATGTATTCAAGAATTCTTAAGAAATAAGAACTAAAATTTTATTAAAGTAACATCTTACTTCTAAATATATTTTCATCCAAAATGGTTTTTATTTTGTTTTGTGAGTGAAAATTAAAATTAATTTCAAGAACATCTAAAAATTTTATTTGTTAAAAATAATATCATATTTTAATTCAACATATGAAAATAATTGTTGTTAATTTTTGGTATTTTTGTAAAGAAATAAAAAATTTGGTGAGTATTAAAAAAATATAGTTTTATATAATATGTTATATTTTGTGGTACTTTCTAGAGGTAAATATGATTTAAAAACAAATGAAATTTTTTAAATACTAATATATGATAATATATGAACAATATTATACAAAAATAATTCAAAAATATATATAATTTATTTGACGATAAATTGGAAAATCTCTTTTACTGTCAATGTGTTGTTTGTATTGCACTATAAAAGTAAAATTTTGCATCCTTAAAATAATATCTATAATGATGGAAGATTTATATAAACATTTTTTAAAAATATTTCAAATTATTGATTGGTTTTATTTATATATATAAATTTTTGAGTTATGTAACAAGTGACTAATCCAAATGCTTATGCAATGTTTCAAAATGCTAGAAAAGTAAAAGTATCATATTAAATAATTTTCAATGACTTGGATGTGAGTAAATATACATGTTTAATGAATATATAATTTTATTTTAAATTAAATCAATTTATTTTTATTATGTTATTTTATTTTTAACTTTTAGTGATAAACTAATTACCTTAATTGCTTACGTAGAGACAACACAGTGCTTGGGAATGTAGTACAAAAATCAAGCTTATAATTTTAAAAAAAATTAAAAACTATAAGTTCAAGGATGATTTAATGTTTATAATTATTTTTTAATGATAAAAAAACATATTAGTTATTTTTTTATGGTTTATATTCATATTAAATTTCATTAATTTTGTTTTCAATGTCCGATTATGTGAATAGTTCTTAAAATGGCATTAATAGTATTTAATTAAATTATCTAAAAAAATTTAAAAAGTTAAATAGGAAATTTAGGATGTTAATTGGTCTATAATTTCATAACTTCTCAATTTATAATCAAATTTTCATCTTATTAGAAAATTTTCAACCCTTTAATATGGAAAAATGTAATTATAATAGTTATTCCTAAAATTGGTTAACTGGAGGTTAAGAACAAATGATAATTTTGAATTTACATGTATACCAAATAAAATTGCTTGAAAGATTATATTAATACTATATCCATTATATATTCAAACAAATTAATTTTTTGAACCATTATACATGATTTATACCCATATTATACTATAATATTTCATATATTTAAAAGCGACATCAAGGATATTTCATAAGGAAAAATGTTCTATTAAATGATTTAAAATTCATAAAAATACTATCATATGCCAATTTAATTTTATTTGAGTTAAAATATCTTCCATCATAAATTTAGTGTTAATTTTTATTTTAAAACTATCTTTATTAAACCCTAATAAAAAAACATTGATATCACGGTAATTTTCAAAAGGTTTAATGAAGGTTAAAACTAACAGATAAGGTTTAAATCATCTGTTAAACAAGTAAAAATTTTATTTTTTGATAGGATTTAAACTAATACTAATCCTATATTTTAAATATATAAATTTTTATATAATTTAACCTGAAAACTAATTTATATTAATTTAATACATTAAGTAATTCTAAGAGTGAAAATCCCATCACTTTTAAAAGGGAACCACTTCTCCTCTCTTCCACATATATTTATAGCCCTATAATTCAACCAAACTCTACCTAATTATATTTTAGAAATAATTATTCAAAATATGGAGATAATTTTCTTATTAAAAGTCTATTCCAATATTCCTTAATATGGAATCTAAAGGAGTCCTACAGAAGAATATTTAATCATCTTACCCAACCTATTTCAATTTATTTCTTCGTATACCACCAATAAATCTATTGTATAAATTATAAAATAATTACATAAATTTGTTAAATATATTAAAACATCATTTTGATGATGGAACAACTATAATCCAATTTCTTTACAACTGTTGAAAAATAACAGTGATACTTGTGCACATGTGTGGATAATCACATTCTTGAACTGATGTGATTTGTTTTCCATTTACACTTTACATGAATGGTAACAAGAATATAATTAATGAATCTATTTTGTATATATATGTGTGTTTCTGTGTGTGAAAACGATCATCTCCATGTCAATTATTATTTACTATTCTTTTGTTCTATATATAAAATATTGAAAATTGTATTCATGCATACCAACTGCATGTCATCTCCATGAATGACATAATTTATTATTATATAGATACATATTATGGATGGATATAAATATATATTTAATGAAAATGTATTTTATTTACCTCATTTTTAACTGTGTAATCATAATTATACCATGATAAAAGTAAAATTACATGGATTTAAAAACTAAAACGTCCATGAAAAAAGAAATATTTAACACTAGGAAATGACGATTTTAATAAACAATAATTAAAATATGTGTATTAAAATACTATATGAGGATAATATATGATATTATAAGTAATTAAATTAAATATTATATAATTACAATAAATTTTAATTTATTGTATAGAAGATTATAGATATTCTAATGGAAGTGGGACTAGATGTTTGGGGTTCTCATCTCCCTTTTATTTCTTTGAGACTTATGGAATATTCACCAATTGTTTCCATTATAAAGTGTATAAAATTACTATAAATGTATTTTAGGATCCTTTCATGAAACTGATTGGGATTTAAAAGAATACTAACTTTCTCTCTTTGATTTGTTTTTGATATGTATATTATCAAAGCTATAAGGGTTGAAATAACAATATCAATGTTTAAAAAGATTGATTATGATTTTGTTTCTGAAGATGATATTTTATAATATAACAGTCTATAAACTGCTAAATTTTATTATCCTTCGATTATTTATCGGGATGAATGTTTTTCTTTTCATATCCCTCTAGTAATTATTCATGGGGCCGAATGATTTTTTTCAGGGAAACTGACATTATTTCTCCCATAGGTAAAAAAACCTATTTCATCTATAAGATTAATTTTTTTAAAAAATCTTTTCAAAAAAGTTTTTTATATTATCATTTGTGTTTTTAATGTCATTTTTACCCATGTTTTACTTTTTAGAACATTGGTTAAGTGTAATATTTTTTTCTTTCTCCAAATTGTGATCTTTTGAATTTATAACAAAAATATGAAATGAATCTTAGTTTTAGCATACATGGCATAAGAATAATTTCATACTTTCATTACCACTAAATACTTTCAATATTATTTTAAAAATTTCAAGAATATTTTTTAAAGAAAATATTTTCCATAATATTTTGAAAATTTTTATATTTTAATGAATTGGTTCAAAATGAAAATGTTATATTCCATGTTGAGCATAAGTAATTGGTTCATTTGTTTTGAATAATTCAATATGTATTTGGTACATTTGAGATTCTTTAATCACTCATAGAGAATTTTTATTGAGTAATTTAAAAGTATTTTATGTCGTGATTGAGAATCTCTCATAGTTAATTATGTTTTCTGATGAAATGGTCAACATGTCTGAAGCACATTTTCAGGCCATTAGCACATTTTCATGTCCAATTATATCAAATAACACCATGAAAAAAATATTTTCATTAATAAAATTTCAAAGGATATAAGAGAACTAGGTAAAAAAGTAATTAATTTTAGGAATATATATAATTTCCATTAAAAATATAAGTACATTTATATTTTTTCAGGATGGATCTTCTGGAATAACAATAATATTTGAAATGTAAAACTTAGTAATTGCTATGTATAATATATGGGTGAATAACTGCAATATTGGCCAACAAATTAAGATAACTATACCAAATAAATATCAAAATGTGGGAGAAATATCAACCATATTTGAGATCAAACTATTCCATCCAGCTTGTGGGGGAAAGAGGTAGTGGGTGTATTTAGTTTTTAGGGGTATGAATGGAATGTTTAGGGGGGATGAATGGAGCACATAGAGTTTTTTAAAAATCCACACTAGTGAGTGGAAAAATCCTTGTATGTTTTAGTGGGTGAAATGTTATGAGTTCCAACCCTAGTTCCAGAACATGAAACTAAATGAACATGATAGACTTTATGAAGTACATGATAAAAGAATAAATTGATGTGGGATCATGTGGCATGGGTATTATTAACCCATAATTAATAACATATTCATATAACATTGACTAATGGATCATATTAATTAAGTCCTCTAATCTCCCATACCATACTAGTTTAAACTAGTAGCTTTGTTTTACACCTCTGGAAACTCTAGATCAACCAAGGTACTTATATTTATCATTTAAAAAAGTAGTCTTATGAGAATTAAAATATACCATTATATGGATACACATGAATTCATTATTTGACACATTTGAAACCATCTATTCAATGAATAAGATATTTCCAAGGAAGATTTTATACTACAGTGTGTACACTGAAGAAGGAGAAATACCTCTCACTGATATATTTATGTTTTTGGGTGAGTTAAATATTTAAAATTGGATCATGTGATAAAAATAATGTAGGTGAGTTTGGTATGGTTTTTTTATCATGATCGTTCCATGTTTTTCAATGTAAGATTATTTGGGAAATGATGCAATAATTGGGTGAATTAAAATAGCCTTGAAATGATTTTTTATCAAACAATCTATATGGAATGAAAAATAAAAGAGATGAATTGGATACATCTTTATACATATTAAGGGATGGTGATGGACAAGAGTTGTTTCACTTCATATAAAGCACTCATTTTTTTAGAAAATCGGAGTCTCTCCATACTTCATTTATGCACAATACAAAAGGCCTCCCAGGATTTGAATTCAGGTGAATAATAGGGTTTTAATGAGCCTCTTAGGTCATTATTAATTAAATGATTTATATTCAATGTATGTTGTTATTTTATTCTCATCCTTAGACTCATAAAACTTTTTGGGTTCATTGAAAATGATAAGAACAAATTATTTATACACTTAGTTTCATAATTAACTCAGAACTTGAGATCCAATGGTTACTCAAACTTTTACAAAGCATGATTTATTCTAGAACTAATGTGATATAATTTTTCATAGAATAATATCTAAATCCAAACCCATTCAGTTCTATGTGAGTAATATAGTTATTTAATTATTTCATTAAGTATTTTAATGTTCAAGAACATGATAATATACATGAAACAAAATATTGAGAAGCACATAAATCAATAAATCATTGATAATCCCATGAAAAATATTCTATTTTCATGAAGTTTCATGAGAATATTTTATAAGTACATATAATTGTATTTGAATGTAATCAGAAAAAGTGTGGTGCACTTGTTTGTTTTAAGAAATAGAGAGTATATGAAAGGAATCAGAAGAATTTTTAGAGTAGTGTGAAGAAAGTTTTGTAGTTGTATTTTTATTGTACATCAGAAAAGAATTATTTTAGTGCTTCTAAAAAATATCAATGAGTATTATAAGTTTAATGGTTTTGATAATTGATGGTGATCAAGGCCTGTAGGATTCTAAAGAAGAGTAATATACATTGATGTAGTATAAAACAAGTCCCTCATGTGCACTACATCAGTTGAAAGATTAGATGATGACATATTCATGGATGATTAGGATGACCATTAAATAAATTAGGAGATTCTAATATAATAAACAATATATTTTCGTGAGATGTCTAAATTGGAGGGATTCAATATAAATAACAGCAATGGGATACCAATATAAAGATTTGATCAGGCGATGTCCCACTATAATCATTTGTGATCAAGAATTTATGGAGTTTTTATATCAACAATTTTAGGATATTTTCCCTATTATTAATCTCTTTTCTTTACTAATGGATAATTTTTATCTCAGATCATCTTGATCATAGCTAGGATGTAGTCACCAACATCAGGGGTAATGCTCATAAAAATACAATGTGTTATAATTCATTTACATTTTTTATTTATTATTGTGTTATATTATTATTAATATAAATGATCAATAAACTCTAATACATGTTGAGGGTTGAATTGAAAATGTTGTAAAATTTTAAATAAACTAATTCAACAAAAATTATGTGCTCTGGTTTACCCCCACTCTCTATGGACCTATAAAATACACTTGTCAATACAATTGCTATCACAGGAAAGGATCCAGCTCGGATTATATCTTCCTTACTAGCCTAGTTTTTTCATTATACATATATGAAGTACATATTTGAATTTGAGGAAGTATCATAATTTCCATAGATATAATATTCATTTCCTATTCCTATTTGTTCTATAATTTGGAATTCTACAAAATCCTTGATGTACAGACATAAAAAATAAGTAAGAAATATAATAAATTGTTTGAAGAAGAATGAAGGCACAATTCAAACTAAATGTATTAAGTGTGTTAGTCTATCAAGATTATATATTAAATTATTTTATAATTTTCCTTTTGATGATTCTAGATCAATTAGTAATGAAGAATATTTTATAGAATCAGTCAATGATTTTTATTCAGAAGTAAATTATTTTATGAATAAATTTCCTGTCAATTTGTTCACCTATAAATATTAATTTATCAAGGGAGTATATTATGTCAAAACACAATTTAAATTGGCAGATAATGATACTAAAAAATCCATGGAAATTATGTTTCAAATAATTAATCATTTGACATAACTTGGTAAATATTAATAATAAACAACATAACTTTACAGTAAACATCTCTCTCCAGTTGTAGAAGAGTTTCAAAGAATTTTCTGTATGAATGTAGTGACTGAAAAGGTTCATATTGAGATAATCCCTATACCTGATGAGTCACGTAAATCTACCATCGATGTTAGTATTATAATTTTAAAATCAAATATAATCAAGGATTCACTCTTGAAATATATGAATGAAAACTTACTATAATTAAAAAATGAGAATGTTTTTATAAAATTGATCCATGAATTAGAGAAAATACACATGAAATCTATTAATATTAATGAATCCATGATAAATATTAACAAAAATAGAATTAAAGAGACAAATAATTCTCAACTGGAGGAAAATCAAATATATAAAGTCTAAACTAATAATATGATAAGTCAATGAGAATACATATTGAAAATCTTTAAGGATGAGAAAACTTATCTCAATAAGAAGTATCTTTAAATGGAAATCAAATTTAAAAATATGGTGGAAAAATAATTAAATACTTCCCATAAACAATTCAAATAAAAAGTAAAAAACAATTAAAGTCCATAAACACTCTATATATCCAATATACCTGAGTTGGAGGTAAATTTAATAAATCTAAAAAACACCCAAGAAAAATCTTCACAAAATGATTAGATAAAAAAGAATATAAATAATTTTATTGAAAAGTGCATTACATTAGAGAAGAATCATTATTATGTCCTGAAGATCTTGAGATTATCTAAAGATTGATATATTGAAAGCTCATTGAAAACGGAAACCATTTTCAAAAAGTTTTTATTTGTAATAATACTATTTCAATTTCTTGTGTAGGTTACAAAAGGAATTACAGTCAAACATGGATAAAAAATATTGATGATAAACCCACCTTATCGTCAATGGTGGATGTAAAAAAATAATATTAATTCTAATTCCCTATAAAAATTACAAATAAAGAACCATATTATCTAGAATGATTAGTATGTTAATGTAAATCATATTATACCAAAAATAAGGCGAGAAATGTTTGTTTCCTATTGTTGGTGTTGCTAGAATTTTGGGCACCATGAAATTTACTGTTAGCATAATGTTTTTGTATATGAAAACTATTGAATGATACTATTAATGGGGTTTATATTTTATGGTAGTATAGATCCTTTAAAACAGATGAAAAATCCATATATTAAGGATAAAATGTCTATCAAGAATAGATTTTGGGGTCCTGATTACTTTTGTGATTATTTCAAAGGAACTGGTAATAGTTATAATGATTTTTTTATGTACAAACTATACACTATGCATATGTTTGTGGGAATAAAAGACCACAAAAAATTAAATAAGAAAATAATATAACAAAAATAGACTTCCATGGGGAATTATAAAAAGATATATTTCTGTAATACTTTGAAAAAAGCCAAAAAAATAAGAATTATATATTGGATATCACACCAAATAAAAGGTTGTTATTTAGTAAAATAAGAGTTCATATAATAGAACATTGTAAAAATTAGATAAACACTAGTGTTAGTGGAATAATTCTAAATTATAAAAAGGAATCAACCATGGAAATAAATAAAAGGGTTGATTTTTTTCAAGAAATATAAGATGGAAAATTTATGTTTCATGAGAATTTTTCTAAGAATGATAACATTATGAATGATCGATATTTTTTGGAAGGTGTAGAATGTACAAGAAAGTTGATGAAAAATGCATGACGTGGTTGACCTGAAAAAAAACAATCTTTTTTATGAAAATAATAAAGGATCTAGTGAATTTATATGCAGAAAATTATATTGTGTAAAAAAAATTTACACATACGAAGAAGTTTGAGCATGGACCAAAAAAATTCATAGTAATATAACCAGAGCAGTAGGAATTAGAAAATAATTTGTGTAGGAATAGAAGAGTGAAAGTAAAAAATATTATCAACATGATGCACACTTTTTAAACTATTATAAAAGACGAAGAGATCAATAAGTTCATTCTTCCCACCAATGATAAATTTTGTAAAATCAAAGAAGGATCAAACAAGAATAGTTTTTATAAATATGGAGATGAGTTGAATGAATTTTATGGTTTTAGAAATAAATATTAGGAATACTTATCAAACTAAAATATATTTAAGAACCTATTTATTACATTTTTTAATGTTTTAAAATTAAAATTAGGGAATTGATGAAGAAGATTGTGTCTTTCACTACTAAACAATATGATGATATTTTTATCATGGAGTATACTCTTTATTGTGAAATAAAAATAAGTGGAGAGTATCCTTTAAGGGGTGGGGGAACTTTGAAAATAATATATCATTATACTGATTTCTAATGAATCTATAAATTCTTGATATATTTTAAATTTAAAGGTTGAGGTATGATAATCACAGTTATATCCCTTTTCCGGATTATTTTATATTCCCTAGTTAAGGAGTAGTGTTAGTTATGAAAACATGATTAAAATGGGGGAGTTATATTTCTATAACATTAAATTTATAATTTGTTTGGTAAATTTTTGTAGCGTTACATGCTTAATCATAAATTAGTCATACACACCCCTTATTTAAGTAATAAAAATTTATTATGATGACATCACATTAATAGTAGTTTGTATACAACATAGAAAAACTTGTTTGAATCTCTATTTTTTTCTATATTGGGTTATCTCATGTAGTCTTAGATTTAACCTATTAAAGGCTATTTTCTAAGAGAACCATGTGGTATCAACTTTCCCTCTAAAAAGGATAAGAGATTGATATAAATGGTTTATGAAGATATTGCAAGACCCCTAATTATACATGACTTTTTATTTTCAATACATGGGGGAAAATAAGCTATTGTACAATATGTTTAATTTTGGAATGTGTGTTGATTTTAAAAAAAAGTGGGGGACTATTGATCCCATGGATGTTTTGTGTTTTTTATCAATGATGCAATATTTATATGGTTACTTTAATATTTCGTATAGATTTTTGTAGAATTTTCATGGAATCATTTAATTAATAGGATTACATGATTTAAAAAATTTCCTTGTAAATTATGAAAATTGAGGAACCAGTCTATATGTTTAAAGCATATGTGCTAGTGAGCAGAACATTTTCATCTCTAGTGAAAAAAATAAGTCCCTGAAAATAATTATTTCATTAATTGAATTTGGAATCATATATGAAGGCTAGTCAAAAAATAAATTAATTGCATGAAGTTATTTGAAGGCCTTGAAAAAATATAAATACACATATATTTTTTCATGTGGAATATTCATGAAGAATTTTTATCATGTAAATTATAAAATTTGTAATTAATAAGTATATTATAAGGTTGTATTAACAAAATAATTGAAAACTATGCTTTGAAACTACAAAAAAACAATCCGACACATGTGGGAGAAAGATCAACCGCTTGGGAGAGCCATCGTGGTGGCAGGAGGTTGTGGGAACATGGAGCTAAAGGGGATTGACATGGTGCATGAAGATCCCATATAGAATTAAAAAAGGTTCCTGATAGATAGGTAATGTGAGTGTAATGGACTATATAATGGTGATTGAGTGATATGTTATAGGTTCTGACAATAGTGGGGGATCAAGAAGATAAAGGAATGGGATAACTTGTATGGAATCTGAAGGAAATATTTATGCAGGATCCCACATCCTTGGTACTATTAACCTGTTAAAAAAATATTCAAATAATAGTGGTCACTCAATTAGATTAATCTAGGCTATCAAAAATTACAGGCATCATGATTTTAAACCAACACCCTTACCTTCAACCTCTGGAAGTACAAGCTCGATGAAAACAATTTTTTCATTAATAATATCAAATTTCATTACATTCAAATATCAAATAAAAAATGATCTCATGATAATTAAATTCATTAATTATATGAACCAACATTCATGCTAGCTTTGATGTGTTTGAAACCATCTATTCGATGAAAATGATACTCCCAAAGAAAAACTATTTCTATCATTCATATAATGAATAAACAAAAGGATCTCTCACATATTCATTTATAGGAATGGATGAATACAAGATTTAAAGTAATATAATGTGATAAAAGTATTGGACATGTGTCTAATAAGGAGTGTTCATTGTGAATACTCCATGTTTCTCAACATAACAGTATTTTATAAAGGATGAGATAATCGAGTGAATAAAAATTGCAATGAAATGAATTAATTCTTGAAGATTAAACATTTCATGTAACTAATAAGAGAGTTGGTGGAGAAATTTATATAAATATCAAGGAACACTTGAGGGTAAGAGTTTCCTCCATTTAGGGAGTACTTCTATTTTTTAGAGAAAATTAGAGTACATCCACCCCTCATTTCTGTATAGTACCAAAGGAATTGATCATGGTTCATTAACATGAATTAGAGGGTTTCCACAAGAATCTTGTGTTGGGAAGATTTATAGGATATAACATTAGTGTATTCTATTACGTGAATCTCATATCATGTTTCATAAAACACTATGGTTTCCATGAAAATGAGAATCATTGCTTCTTCCGACAAAAATATCATGAAGAACTTGAAACTTTATATCATTGTTTTTCTCATACAAGGGTGAATATTGATTCATACTACAAATTCTTTGATATACTTGTGCAAAGAATAGCACTGAAATCTGCATCAATTTATGTTTTTTTATGAAGATAATGTTTGAATTATTTTTTTAAGAATGTGAATACACAAGAACTTGAGAATATACCCAAAATGTATATTTATAAGAAAGAAAAATAATAAATCATTAAGAATCCCTTGAATGAAGTAATTTTTTCTCGAAGTATCTTGAGAATAGTTGAGAATTACATGAAATAATATTTTTATATAACGATAAAATGTGAGTTTCCCTTATTTTTGTTGAGAAACTATGAGAAATTAAATAGAATCAAAAGCATCAGTATTATTGTGTGAAAAATATTTTGTAGTCATATTTTCAAATAATATCAGTGAAGATTGATTATTGTGTTTCTAAAAAAATACCAACAAGTATCAGAAATAGATAATTTATGATTATTAAATTTGATAAAGATGTGCAGGGATTTAAAATAATATTTATTTATGTGGAATTAAAATAGATCAACCCTAATGTATAGACACTTTTATTAGGAAGAAGTAGTTAAATACCTTCTCATAAAAATTTGGAAATACCTTAGAAGAGCTGGAAAGATGAAATTATGAACTACTATAAATTTTCCAAAGATAGATACATTTCATAGAATCAGTATAAAGAAAACTTTTGTGATCCTAGTTAAATGATTGAGTTATGATATTACCCACTGTAATCCTTAGTGATAAGTCATTATGGGAGTTTTTGTATCAATAATTTAAGGAGATTTTCTATATTTATAAACAATTTCCATTAATGGGGTATAATTAAGGTCTCATATCATCCTGAATACAATAAGGATGTTATCACCCAAATCCATAGTGAACCATGTAATAATACCATGTTATGTGCTTCATTTACCTTACTTCATGCATGAGAGGATATTTTTTTGTTAATGAGGAAGATATGTTCACTCTAATAGGTATAGAAGTTTTATTTAAAAAGGGGGTAAAAAGTAAATGAAAAAACAATTTTTATACTTGTGTCCACTGATTCACCCCCTCCCCCGTCAGTGTTCCCACATGATCCACTAGCCAGTACATTCATCAAGAAATATTTTTATTAATATTTTAAATTTATTTTTCATTAATGAGGACATCATTTGGTTTTACTTGTGCTTTACTGGGGAAATGATTCAATGATACTATACTTATTTTTTCTCTTGATTCATTATGGTGATGATATGTTTGTGAAAATAATTTATTTTTGATGATTTATGCTATGATTAGATGTTTAAATGTTTATGAAACCCATTTCTTTTCCATATTTTATGGTATATAATAAATGATTTATCATCTTTTGGTACACATATGTCTGATTTTTATTATGTGATGGGTGTGTTGAGAGTTATATATCCATCCAATTCATTAGGAAAACATGGATATCTCTTGAAATAATAATGACTAAAATTGCGATTAAAACCATTTTAGTATGGGTAATTATCCACTATGATAGTATAAGGAGAGAACCATGACTAAGGATGTGATGGAAGAGGGAGTGAACCCAATCCACAATGATAGTCATAGTAGTGAGACTTGACTAAGGAAATTATTCTCTATACTTATGGGTATTCTATAAACTTATATACAATGAAAATATTATTCTATCATGGATCATGTTCATTTATTCCTTTTTGATTCATGAAATATATATATGGCCATTATTTATACCAACATTCAATATTATGATCAATGATATACTGGGTACAGTTTTCAAATATCAAACGGATGTTTGTAAACCAATAAGAACACATTTTACATAGGTAATCACTGATATTTCTCATGATTAACCTTACTAAGCAACTGAGTTTAGCCTTTCATATGTTTCCCTTCCCCATGTTATGAATAAAGTTTTTATGTTGGGTATGTCTAAGAAGAATACTATTTGGAAAGATCTATATGGGATATGTTGAATGGATATCATGAAATTAGAATATTATGTATCTAGTTTAAAAATATACTAAACATATATGGTATTAATGTGGATCATAATGTTATTTAATGAATATTCATCTATTAATATATTATATCTATGTACAAAAATTATGGTTTTATATAAAATCTGATGCCCAGTAAGGGAAAAACATATCAGGACATGAAGGAAACATCAGGGAGACATAAATATTATAATAAATTATCAAAATACATTGGATTATAATATTAAAACATGTTATAGTCACATAAGATGTTAAAAGATATTCAAGTTAGCATAACATATATGAGCTAGCTCAAAACCCATACCAATAGTCAAGAAAAACTATGGAAAAGGTAAAAAATAAGAAATAATCATGAAAACAATGAGTTTTAGGGAAACAAAATGCATCTGTAATATTTAACATGTCTTTATGAATAATATGGAAATGCGAAACAACCATAATCATAAGAAAACATATGTGATAAAACTCATTATTCCCATAATTATGTGACAAAAATCATTATTTCCATTCTAAAAAATGTGAAAAAACCTATCATACCCATGCCTATATAGACAAACACATTATTTCCACACCTAAGTAACTCATGATCCATAAACATAAACTAATTAATTAGAGAGAGACGTAGGATCCCACCCATTATTATCTATACATATGTGTTCCACTTAAAATAAACCATCATCACATCAACAAGATCTCTTGGAAAAAATATTTAGTTTCATAAAAGACCAAATGGAAATCATTCAAATTACATAAAGAATTTATGGACATAAAATTGGTTTCCTAAAATATCCAAATGGTAAAAAATAAAATCAATAATTGAATAATTTGATATCAAATAATTAATCAATGATAATAATAAAAAAAATATAGGGTGAAACAAGAAATCTAACTCCAAAGTAAATAATTTATTTTAAATATAGACAGTATAATGAAAACCAAATCACAAATATTATATCTTGAAATCATTTTGAAATATAAAATATAAAATTTAATTTTTGCAGTCTCTTTCTAAAAGGTTTCTTTTATTTTCTTGAAAATAAGCTAAATGAAAAAAATTTATGAATGTTAATTTTAATTGGAATATCATTTTCCATATAAATAAAAAAAATTGCTTCATCAAAAATGGAAAAAATATAAATATAGTTCAATAATAAATTAAATAACTCAAAGAAAATATTTTTAGAAACCATATCCATCATTATAACCCTATATTTCCATAGAATTTATCTAACCTCATTGGGTACTTGATTTTTCTTTGGAAGTCCCCTTGAAATTGAAAAGATTTTTCTAAATATAAGGGATCAGGGGTTTATGTTCATGGGATATAATTCTATGGAGATATAAATGTTAGAGTCTTATAGAGTGATTTAAAGGATAGAACAGTGTTCATGTGGTGTAAGTGTTTCGATTTTATAAGTGAATGTAAGGTTTTATTTGGAAATACCCATTGAATTTAAATAATTTAATTTCTCCAATAAAGGTTTAAGGGATTAAAAAGGGATATATGAAGAATTCTGGGGAGTTTTTGTTGAAACACACCTCATCCATTCATTTGGAAACATATTTTAACTTTTTTTGGCATTTTCCACTAATAAATTTAATTTTACCAATATTAATTTATGACAAAGTAACTGATATTTAAATTAATTTATTAGATTTAAATAAATAAATTAAAATTGATATGAATTTATAATCTTAAACTTATGATTAAATATTTGAAAGCCATTTTAGAAAATTATATTTATATAATAATGAAATATAAATTTTAAAATAAAAACTCTTAAACATGTAAAGCTTTTATAAATTAAAATTATTATGATTTTAAATTTCTATATGATAATGTTGTGATGATAAATGATTTTAGTCTCCTAAATCAATTTATTATGAATTGAATAAAATTTATTAGTCTTCCAAGACATGAAAAGACCAAACATCAACTTGAGAATACATGATTTAAATACAAGACAAAAAAAGTTTTTTATGTTAAAGAAATATTTTACTTTTTTTTTCAAAATATGCTTCACATAAGTTTTCTTTATAAAAATAATATTTAAAAAATGAATAATGTTAATCAATAATTTTTTATTTGTTTTCATTAATGGTTTTGAAACCATATAGGTTTTTAATATGTAGTAATTAAAACATGGAAATTATAATTTTCATAAATCTTTAATTTTTGACTAAAAATAAACCTTTTTATAAAATTAACAAAATAAAAATAAGTGAATTATGATATAAATAAATAAAAAATGAAATTATCTTTATCTAGTAAAAATTAGACAATTTCTAAATATATCATTTATTGGAAAAATTAAAAATATATTAAAACATCCTTTTATTTCAAATACTCATTTTTAACATAAACTCATATTATGTACATAACTTCTAAAGGTAATAATTTGTTTACCATATTTTATTAATTAAAAATGTTATTATAATATATTTCATCACATTTATGTCAAGTTTTGTGTGAAATACAAGTTATCAAACATTATGTTATTATATTTTTACAAAATCTAAAATCTTAGGTCATAAAATACTACACTTGAAGAAGATTTGTGGAGCTATAAAATATCCAAAGTAGATAGAATTCATAGATAATCCACCATGTTAGTATCCTAGAGAAATAAGAAATGAGCTAACTTGGTCAACTAATCCACTACAACCCACAAGGTATCTTAACCAGTAGAGGTCCAAGATAATATTATTAAAAAGTATATATTCACATCATCCCACTTCCACATAGGAACTATATGTGGATAGAGAAACCCTTAAATCATTTGATTATAGATCATGATCCTCTAACAAGCCAAAAAAATGAGAGATAAAGCCTAAAATTTCCCTTCCAATGTCAACCCACTGAAATTGTTTTCTAAAATCAGGAATCATTTTGGTAGATCCTAGGTGCACTTCCCACTGTGAATCATGAGAGTCTCCCATTAAATCTAAACTCATAGAAGAAATTACCATTACTATAACATGAATTATAGTCACACCACATCCATCTAATGATAATCATATAATATAACCATATACCTCCAACCACTAACATATCAAGGTAAAATCTAGATCAGTTTCATTTTTTTCCATTACTAGTTCGACAAACCATGATGTAATCACCAAGGGTGCTCAATTCACTACCCCATGATCTGTGGTTATTCCTATGTTCTATTCAAGAATAAAAACTATAAGCATATATCCTACTTATGTATTCTACTCCCTAACTACCTATGTCATGTGTTTGGAATGTCTACCACAACATTCCCTTTCTTAGAACCTCACTTCAACTCAAAGGGCACCATTCTGAAGTATTCTATCCAATAACTCTAATGAAAAATCTGGTCTCACTAAGATAAAATATATATAATGCTGTTGTGGTCCATGTATATGAAAAATCTCTTACCAAAGAGGTATTGTTTCCAATATTTTAACACATTAACAATAAATCCCAACTCTATTTAATGATATTGGTAGTTCCATTATTGGGGTTCAACTGAAGAGACATATAAGAAACTACCTTATCATTCTAATTCAAAAATTCTACCAATAACACACAATATGCATAAATGATCATAGTATACCAAAATATATGATCTAGAAGAATCATGATTGGGGATAACATAAAACTTATCTCCATCTCCATGATGGAATCTTTATACTATTATATCCATTCATACATGAATCCCTTTTTGGTATGTGTGGTTATAGCTATTGTCATATTAGAGAAGTCTGTAATGAACCTCTTATAGTATCCAACCAAACTAAGGTAACTATGAGTATTAAATGCATTCCTATACTATTTCCAATACTTAACTACCTATAAATTATCATGATCAATAAATATTCTTTCTTGAGAAATCACATTCTCTAGAAACACACTGATGGGAGAGTAAAGTGACACTTTGATAACATTGTGTAAAGATAATGTGGTCACATAATACTCAATATGGTCTCAAGGTGTTTATAGTGTATATCAAATATCATAGAATATTTTTTTATTTCATCAATTAACATAATTATGAATGAGGCTATATATGGGTGAAGGATGTTATTCATTAGGGTTTTCAACACTATGATATCATTTATTAATCCAAAATTAATAAAGAAATATTCATAAAACCCATATATACTCCTCAAAACTATCATTGTTATGTTTTCCTCTCTAAATCGAAGGTGATGATAACCACAACATTTATTATTCTTTAATAACCACTAGAAACACCTTAAATGATTGAACAAGTCATCAATCATTAGAAATTGGTACTATTTTTTCCAAGGGTCATGGTTCAACATCATGTATTCTATAAATATATTAATACTACCATCTATATTATTATATAACATCACCATACCACCCCATGGTGAGGTGCTTCATCTGAAGAATCCTTTAAAATCAAGGTATTTATTTTTTATGTTGAGATGTTTTATTTAAGATGGTTTCATCTGACATTTTGGAGTCGATATAGGTTAAAAATAGATAAGAGATCAATTTAAAACTCAAATCCCTTGTCTAGAGGTAACCCTAAGAATTAATATGGAAATACATCTCATAATTATCATACCATTGATTGAAAAGTTTAGGGAATAATTGTATAATCCACTACACTGATAACATTGACCATCTATGCTGTAAAATCATATCTCTAATGAGGATTTAGTACCAATATTACTACTTTATTTTCCCATTTATTGGTCAATATGAACTTCTCCCCTTTAGGTGATGTAAAGTTCACTTCCCTTCAATAAAAATCGATGTCTTCATATGAGCTATTTAACTAGTCTATTCTAACGATCACATTAAAACCTGAATTTTCTAGAATTATGAACCTCTAAAAATTCTTGAAACTAGGAAAAAAATTAAACATTATGGATAGATATAAAGATGATCCACTTTCTTTCCCAAGGGTGTATCAGTGAAAAAAAATTCTAAGATAACATAACATGTATGTCTAACCCAACAAACACTTGAGGAAATATGAATTTATGGGATGATCCTATTTCAAATAAAGAAATGGTGACTATAGAATGAAAATCAAAATGATACCATGAGATATTGAAGGTCCACACCCACACCATCATCTAAAGAATGGCCAGCTATATAAATCAATCCAAAAAGTAATCAATGATATTCCAATGTCTTATGTGTCACCTGATTCATTAACACTTATGGCATATGAACCGGCTGTTGAGTTCCTCCAACCATATCATGGCCTAAATTTGAGTGTGAACTCATATATCCTTGGAATAAAACCACATTATAATACCATATGTTCTATTATAGTGACATGTTTAAATATAAAAAACAGTATTATATATAGTTTCCATTCTACCCATAGTTATACAAGCTAATAGATTTATATCCAAAAAATGGATTGAAAATACCTCTAGTATTCTCAGACTATAATCAAATTCCCTAGTGACCATACTCTAAATTAATTTTCTTATTCCTTTAATAAGAAACTAAGACTATGTTGGAGAAATAACCAGTTAATCCATTGGAAACTATAAGAAAAAAAATTATATTTTTAATCCACTTTTTCAATCTCTTTCCCTTATGACATAAGAATCAGTATATTGTAGATCATCATATGAAATTTCTTAACCTAGAATTTCATCTTTGGAAAAAGGCCACTCTAAAACCTTATGGATTAATATTCATCATTAATAGCTGGATGGGGAGAGAATTGAATTATCATAGTGACACATGTGAAATAAAAAAAACATACATCATCCCCAACTGAAGATCTATGAACTCCTAAGCATAGTCTAACATTTGCATATCATTGAAGAACATCTCAAATAAGTTTTCCTCAAATTTAAACAATTTCATCCATCCATGTATACTATCCTAAATCACAATTTCCCCCCACTCCACATTGATTCCCTAAATCAAAAATCCTGAAATATTTACCTTTCAATACTTTAGAGTCTCTAAAAATCAAAGCTCCTCTCAATGGTTGATATCAAGTCCTCTACTTATCAAGGGCCTCCAATTTCTAATGGAGTGTGTGGGGTACTTTAGATGGGTTTCATGAGTATAGTAGACCATTACCAAATTTCACCTAGTGGATCCTACTACCTAATCAAGAACTATAAAAAATGGTCTCACCTATATCAGTTCTATATCTTATGATACTGGAGAAACCATTGGTGCAAGCTCAGTAGTATACTCCTCAACAATGGTGGTGAAACTCAGACTTCCTCCATTATGGGATTATTATCATAAGAAATAATAATGGTACATACAAGACATATATGTGGAAACTTTTCCATAAATTCTATATTGACTTTATATAAAGATAAAAATTGTCTAAGAAGACTGATAAGAGATCATTTGAACACACACAAGTGTTTAAAACAAGGTCCAACCTAAGAGGCTACTCAAAAATATAAGTCATAACCCCATAATAACTAACTATATACCATGATATTCCCCTAGTACTAATAAATTAGTTACAAAAATATATTCCCTTAAGAATAAAATATTCTTTCCCAAATAATGGAAGGAAATAAATAATATAGCAAAAGTATATATTACAAAATTTTCATTGAAATTTATTTTATTTGGGATCTATATAATGCTAGAAACAGGAATTTGGAATTTGATCTTACATTCTATGAAATGATGCATAAATATATAAAAAATCCCCCAAACTATTATACCACTATCAAGTGCATTAAACATGGTGAACTTAAATCAAAGGTAACATCAAACTACATGATCAATAATTCCCACATTCATGGAAATGGGGAATTCAACCATACAGGGATGGCTTAGAACATACATAATAACCCTACCCATGTCCCAAAAATATTATATATTTCCCACCTTTTCCCAAATCAAGTCAATATAGAAAAATAAGTTAGAGAACCCGAGCCACCAATTTTATTTTATAACACCTCAAACCAAATCAACAGGTCCAAGCTAGGATGCCTCGTGACCTTGTGTGTGCCTCATTATATACAAGAGGTTGTTGAGTTTCCACAAGTACCAAGAGGGAAATCTTGGGGAGACTATTCCCTCATTATGATATAATCAACATATTATAAAGAGGATTTTTTAATAAAATAAATAAATAATTATAGTATTATGGAATCATCAGAGTATAAGAATGCACATAAATTATCGATGAATGTAAAAAGATTAAAACATGTCAGTCACACAGCCCCAAAAATGGGGTTAGGACCTCCACTTATGGTGGATATATTAGTAAGATAAATTTAAATCATAAAAAATAGTTACAAATATCCAAGACCAAAATATATCATGCAACTCCCCAGCCCCTCTTTATAATCCTACTAAACTACCCACCATAGTTCCAATTACCTTCATGGGTTCCCTCGTCATGAAATCTACCCATGTACCAAGACAATTATGTAAGGTGTAGGTATGAAACCCATTGGTATTCAACCAATGATCCTTATCATAAGTGAATAATATATAAGGGTGTGTTCCACGAAAATAAAGACGCACAAATAAGTAAAAATTATGTCACACATTCATAATATATATTGGGTCCATAGAGACTAACTTTATCTTCATCATATTTATACCAAAAGGAATGCCAAATAGACTCCGGACACACACACCTCAATGGGATAGTCTAAAAACATACCTGAAACATATCCATTGAATGGATAAACCTAATACATGTCATCCAATCATCTAACACATTCCCCCCATGGGGGATTTTATATGGCTCAAATTGCATGATCAAATATAGAAGGAAGAGGAACCACACTTGTAATTCATAGATACAGGATGATAGATTAGCATCAAAAAATATTAGGAAAGATTGATAACCATATAAAAACCAAATGGGTGTAAACATTAGTAACAGGTCCTCAAAGATATAGACAGAGGCCTCATATTATTGATCTTCAAAAATAGGTCCCACAAAGCTAGACACAGATTCTAACAATCTTTCCAAGAACTTGTATAAACATGTGTTGATAGTATGGACAACCTAACATAGGTACAGTAATGTTTTAATAAAATTATCATGTTTCTAGACTAATTATTCAACTATGAAATCTAGATCCAATCCAAATGCATTATTTTTTTAAATCTCAGTTCATGGATGAATAGAAACCACAACCAAATGGTAGGATAAGATCATACACACATGAGAATATCTAATGTAGAAAACAGTCAAGGTCTAGAGGTTATACATATGAAAAATATTTTAATTACTTTTTGATTATATATCTCCCTTTAATATAATTCCTATAATTTTAACAAAAAAATATGATGAGAAGAATAATATAACTTTTTAAAGATGATGGAATACAAAAGGATTAAACAAAATATTTCTTCTAGATTCATCTAGAAATGAACTGATACTCACTGAAATAGGAGAGGGGTTAAAAGAAAATAAAATAGAGTTAAAACAAAATTAAATACCCCCCATAAATATCTTCATTATTTACCTAAAAAATTTAATGGTTTCCTAAAAATAAAAGGGAAAATTATCCATTTTAAAATCCAAACCATGATACACCATTGTGTGGTGGAGGTTCACCACACCTGTGGTGGCCTTAATTGCATTTCTCCAAGATTCCCAAAACGGACTATGTACATGAAATGGCCCTATAATAATGTTACTTTTAGCATCAATATAGCATCTACCATGTACCTAGTGAATCATCAGTTTTTTTCATGTACATTCATACCATCAACATTCTATGCTTGAGACCAGTACCTGCACTAGGTATGGTGCCTCATCCCATGGTGCATAGATGTTACAAATGAATGAAATGACTTGTTCCATAGTGTGTCTCGTCCCATTTTTTAGTTGGAAAATTCAAACCCCAATTTTAAATCCATTTTCATGTCACTTTCCCATTCTATCCCCCTAAACACTTCTAACCTTCATTAAAAACGTTAAACAATATTTAAAAATAAATTTACATTATAAAATGAGACATACATTAAAAATAGGCTATTAAAACATCATGGATATATTAATAGATAAATAATTTCCACCTAATAAGTGATCTAATATCTATAAATGGTTTCATAATCTAAGTAAAAAAAGTAAAGAAAAATGTAATTTGAACCTGAAGCTAACATTAAAATGTTATGAACTCATGCTTCAGATTATGTAAATAATATAAGGAGTATTATTAATTAATTATTTGATGGGATTAATCATATCCCTTGAAGGGAATGAGTGTATTATATTGTTTTCACATATTTAGATATACCATCATTTTTTATCAAAGAAGAGTAATAATTCTTTCTGCCTTATGTTTTCCAAGGAAAACAACAAGAAAAAAGTGAGTACTGTGGAAATCGAGAAAAGGGAATTTAAAAAAAAGGAATGATTGGAAGGGTATAATTTAAACTTGTAATGATTTTTTAAATAAATATAGTATATCATGCATTTTGGGAATGGGATTTCTCTTTAAAAGTGGTTAAAAATACCATTTGGCTCCTGATTTCAAGGGAATGAAATATTCTTCCAAACTTATATGGTTCAACTATATAGAGATGGGGAACAAAGTGAATGAATTATCCAAGAATTAAGGGAATTTACATCATAATAGGCTTTTGTTGTAAGGAAAATAATATGTGTTCACTACAACTAAGGTTGAGGTTTATAATGATATATGGGCAGGTACATTGATCATATCCTCAAATTTATCTAATGATTTATTTTATTTAACATTATCACACTATTTTATATCATCTATGTTTGTGACGAAAATTTCATATTACCCTATAACCATAAGATGGGAATTTCCAATAAAGAATCCTTATATAAATCATACTAATATAAGGATATTTCAGCCATTTACCCTTATGACACATAGAATTACCCTATTTAGAAACCTTATTACTATACCTCTGGTTGACATTGATATAATTCTTGGTATGGAATGGATTTGAAATTATAATGAAAAAATTTACTACCGATTGAAGGTGATGAAAATTTGTAATGGATATATGGAATCCATTATCTTCATATGGGAGAATATATATTATTAACTATTCCTTAATTCACCACCAATATATCTATTTAATGAAATTCAGAGAGAAGACGAGAATACACAACTTATAAATTGAAAAATTATACTTATAAGAGGGGATGTACCCATTCTATAGGAATACAATCATGTGTTTCATTAGTAACTATTTGGAAACATACCGAAGTGTGAATTTTAGTTTTCCATTAATCATATCATGGATTAAATATATATATCTAATAACCCTACATCATGGAAACTTTGTAACCTGTGGACCTATTGAATTTTTTTAGAGTTGTGTTATAAGGGAATTATATTTCATGTTGTTTCACTATGGGGAGGACCTATTCTTTTTATTATAAAGAAATATTGTTCTATGAGTTTTTTAAATGATTATAGGGAAATCAATTTTGTTATTATAAAAGGAAAGAATCCACTTACCAGTATTGATGACATATTTGATCAATTTAGGGAGCTCAGTATTTCTCAAAGATTGATCTTAATTATGGGTATCATCAATTGTGATTAAAGTGGGTTCAAATTTAAAAAATTTCGTTCCATTAAAGATATGGACATTATAAGTTTTTAGTTATTCCAATTTTATTGACTACTACACACTTAATTTATATATATATATATAATGAATATAGTATTCCTGGATTATATCAATAAATGTTTTTGGTATTTATTGATAATATCATTAAATAATATTAATTAAATGACGAGAATAAGAGTCATTTGTGAATAATTCATAAGGCTCGTAGAAAAAGAATCCATTTCAACAGTTTATCAAATCTATATTATTACTTCAAGAAGTTTCATTTCATATCCATATTGTCTCTAAATATGAAATATTACTTGTTCAATAAAATATAAGGGAAATGATGGGATTTAAAACACCATGGAAAATAACTGAGTTATATAGTTTCCTATGATTAGTAGGGTAATATTGAATATGTGTTGAAGATGTTTCTTAGTTAACTAACTTATTAACCACGTTGACATGTAAATGGTTTAACTTATTATGGTTATAATAATATTATATATTTTTTTTAAAAATATGTAGGATATTATTCAATATAATGATATTTAATTTACCATATAAAAGGGATGAATTTGTGATATTTAGTGATGTATCAAAAAAGGGACTTCAATGTGTTCTAATAGTGAGTGGCAGACTTGTAGCATATGAATCAAATAAGTAAAAGGTCAGTGAATATAGTTATCCAACCCATAATCTTGAGTTTGCTGTAATAATATTTTCATTTAATATATTGAGGCATTATCTTTATGATTAAAGATGTGAAATATAAAGTATCACAAAATTTTGAAATATATATTCTCACAGATCATGTTGAACATGAGGAGAAGGAGATGGTTATAACTACTCAATGATTATGATTTCTCAACATACAATAACTTCTAAATGGATAATAAGGTGGAAAATGAATTGATGAGGAAATATTATGGAGTTTTGAAAAAAAATGAGGACTGAAAAGTATCTTATATTGATGGATTTAATTAAGTTAGATATGGGAATTGATATGGAATGGGAAACATCAAAAAAATTCAGAAGGATTTCTAAACCATTTTAATTAGTGAAAATAAAAAATTTACATCATGATGATAATAATATTAAAAAGAAAATAAATGTATTGAATGGTGTTAATTTGTTAGTATTTTTCTATGAAGAAGGTATCTAAAAATTTTGAAATAGTCTATGTGATTTATCTATGCCTGAGTTGAAAAATGAATTATTAGATGATTCCCATAACACAAACATCACTATAAACCTTGGTATCACAAAAATGAATTTGGATATGAAAGATTATTTTATTGGAATAATATATAATTGGAAATTACAAACTAAATATCAATATGATTGGCTTGTAAATAAGTAAAGGCTAAAAGACTATATCATAAAGGAGTAATTAAACATCTACCAAACCCAATGTAGATATATTATGATATTACTATGGATATTGTCACTATATTTGAAAATAAACATAGAATTAATGATTCTATATGAGATAATATTGACCACCATATCAATTCCACACATTTCCATGCTTTAAGGGATGATCTACCACTTGGGAACCTCATACGGATCTATATTAATAAATATTTGAGGCTTTATAATTAAACACTTTTTAGTTTATCCGAATATTATTTTTTGTTCACCTAGAAATTATGGAATAAACTATTGAAGGATCTTGATATTGAGCTACATTTCAACACCACTTATCATCCTTGTAATGATGGGCAGTCTAAAATAACAATTTAGACATTAGAATATACATTGAAGTAATTATAAATTAATTTTCAAAGTATTTTTGAAACATAATTATCATTGATGTAATTTTAATATAATAATATCTTCCATTAAATCATTAAAATTGAACAATATGAGGCACTGTACATAAATTGGGGTCGTACTCCATCATGTTGGGATGAAGTCCATGGAAGGAAGATTGTTGGACTAGATCTCATGGAGGTCACAATAACCAAAGTGATGACTATTCAAAATCTTATTAAGATATCTCAAATTAAACAAAATTTCTATATGTATAATAAATTGATTGATATATAATTTAATTTTGGATATAATGGTTTATTGAAGGTATCTCTAGGGAAAGATTTTATATGGTTCAATAATAAAGTGAAACTATATCATACATACATCGAGCCTTTAGAAATTCTGAAAATAATTTGAGTTATGACTTAATGTATGGAAATTCCACCTAGCCTCATTAAATTATATACTACATTCTATTTCTCTTTATTATTAAATTACATGCCAAACCCAACACTTTTTCGCACCTATGAGGATATAGTATTGAAAACAGATTTATGATAATATGAAGAGCCTATCCAGATTTTGGACACTAGAAAACAACTCTTAATGAATTAGATGTCTCGAATAGTATAGGTACTTTGTGATGAATGTTGGTTCACAGTACAAAAAAATGTATGTAATTTGATTAATATTACATATATGAAATTTGATATATAAATGTGTTTATCTTACCATAATAATGTCCATACATTTGTGTCCACTATATTTATGGTTATTTCCCATGATTACGTGTGATATCTAACAGTTTTAGGTGTTCCTAGGATGTAATGAGAACTAAAATATACTATGAAAGTAATCTTAATGTTATTTCCAACAATCCAGAACATTGTACTAATAGTACATAGATGATGTTTGACCATCAGGTTCTCAGAGATCATAAGCATTTATAGTTATTCTCATGAATTTTTCACATGGTGATCTTGAGTGGTGAGATCATGAGCACATACCTAAAAAAAGGAACACTCCATTTTTCATGTGTCATTATTTATTACTATATATGGAAATATGGTTTAGTCGGTTTACTTGATATCATTATCAATGTGTTCTATTAGATCGTGTAATTTGATGAAAGTCAAATACTATGACATTAAATTTTTTGAGAAGTAGATTAGTTTGGGTGCATCATTGGTGGTGTTACATTGGTCGAATGATCAAGGTTACATTTGTCTCTTCTAGGTTGAGAAAGTAAAATCTTGGGCCGGGTTGATTGGGATGGTGATACCTTCATAAAACCATGATCATGGTTGTTGAATGTGATTTAATCATGTTAGATCAATAAATAATAAAGAAATAAAGGATTATAACCCAGGTTTGTGAGATGATTAGTGCCATATTGTATGGTAAAGATATTATATTACATAGTGTATGTTTATATGACTGTTGTTGTTGTTATGAATATTCCTTATCTCTATATGGGCCTTGATGTTTTTCTAGAAACTGCTCATAATTAATGAATATTATTCTCTACTTTTGAGATAAGGGCCTAGATGGTCACACAGAATAGTGTATATTAGAATCTACCTTATTCTGAATAATTGTTATATAGGACATTGTGGGCCCCATAACTGGGTTCAAGAGTTTTCCAATAATTTTTAATCATCGATAAATTAATTGATTATTTAATTAATCAGTTATAGTATAATTGAGTTGAATTTATTTACTGAAATTATTTTTATGTATTTAAATAAATACTAGGAATAATATTACATGACTGAAATTTTTATAGTATTTATGGTTTATTTGATATTTACTGTAATTTTGTAGGTCAGTTAATGAATAAGTTTTTATCATGTGATATATTAAATATATGTTCCACGTATTTGAATGAAATATAAATAGTATTAACGATGCAATAATATTTTCATATATATAAATTTATTACTTACTTAGTGTACATTAAATATATGGGGGTCAGGGTACCCTAATAGGTAATTTTGAACATCCCCTATATAAGTGGAGGTGAAGCTCATTCTATAAACTACTAATAAATAAAAATTGAAGGACACTATATACTCTTGAATTATAGAAATTGAAATTCTCTAACTGAGAGATTGATCTAAGAACACCTTCAGGGATTTAAAACAGGATATTGTGGTCATCTTTTCAACATCGAATATATCTTCATAGCTCCAAGCTAGAACATAGAATTATATGAATGGTGTATGTGGGTATTCTTGAAGTGTGTGTGAAATATCTAGATGTGTTATGACTTTTATCCATAGAGAATCGGACTATGATGACTTGTAACTGATAATATTTCTTCGTATCAAATGTGGAACTCTTTATTTTTTTCTCTGATTAACTGATGCAAGATCCTCAAACCGTAAAAGGGATCAGATCACTAGATATGATGATGTTTTGTCACTTCAGTGTTGGAAAAATTTAAATTTACTACCGATATGCTTTCCCTGCATGCTCTGGTACCAGTAATTGGTATAAAGGCTTCATGTGTATTTTCTGAGCTAAGAAAAATTTATTTTTCATTACATTTAACTATAGAGTTTAAAATTGGTCCCAAAGGATCCAACCAAGCTTTCATCTGGTCTCAGATGGTTAAGTTATGGTCATATGAAAAATAATTTATGTATTTGAAGAGGTTTTTTATTAATATTAAAATTTTATATATTAAAATATAGAGAATTTAGATTTAATACATGTTATTTATTTCATGAATCGCCAAAAAATTAATCCAGGAGACCCAGATAAATTATTATCATGATCCGGTTGGAATATGGTGGCCAGATTTCATTCAACTTATGACCTGGATTGTTCCACTGAGCATGAACAAGAAATAAATTTTTTTTTAATTTCAAAAAATATGTCTATCACTAAGTTGTTTGATATGTTTTGATAATATTCCATGATTTACATCATTTCTATATGGGTTTTGGTTGAATTTAAAAAATAAATTTATGGCCATTTTGAATTTTAATGACAGAGTCATGACTAATTAAAAAGGGGGAATGTCAAGGTTATTATTCTCTACACGGGACCCCTCCCTGGACACCCTCCATCCAAGCTCATCCCACACCTGCCACATTTCATAGATAGGGGATCTCAGAGCCTCTATTAAGACTGCCCGCAATGAACCTCCTCATTGGGCGACCCACCTTTCCTGAACCAGCCGTGATCGAGAGCGACCACTGCTAGTAAGGTCACATCCTTCACTAGTGCCCAATAATCATCTATGTGGCCTAACGAGGCCACCACCTCTCTGGACACCTTGGTTGAGACCTCTGAATGCCCCCACACCCCTCGACTAAACCTAGCATCAATAGACACCCTGTTTAGTGAAACAAACTTCATTAGGTTTCCACTAACTTCTACAGGTCTTGAGGGACCTAACCTGGCCTGAAACAACCTTGGAAGATCTGGATGACCCAAAATTGGCAATGTCAAGCCTTCCTAGCCCAGAAGAGTCCTACATAGGGTTTTCCTTGCCCAAAACAGGCTTGCATGGTTATGGCCCAACATGAAATGGCCATGGGTGGGAAGACGAGACAGAGGATAATTTTATAAAAATAAAATTTAATTCAATTAATTAATTTATGTTTCGTATTAATTTAAATTAATTAAAAATTAAAATTTCGTATAAATAATTATAATGTTTTAAAATTTTAAAAATAATAATTTTATTTTATTATTAATTAAGTGAATAAATTATTTTATCTTTTGGAATATTAAATAAATGATGATAAAAAAATTCAAATAACATATTTGAATAAATTATTTCAATATAAATAATTCATTTAATTTATTTTAATTCCATCATACTTTCAATTTATTTTAATTTAGTTTTTTAGAAATTTATTTTACCCACTGACTAGTCTTGACCACTGACTGGGCCTTTGTATATATGGATTTATTATTTATTTATTTATTACCTATGTGTGATATTTTAAATAATTATTTAGTTTAATGATTTTTTTCATATCATTTTCTTTTATTAATATGCATATGTTCCTACTCGTATATCTGTTCTTTTTTATGTATATTGATCCACCATAGACCCACTCACCTGCGTGTGAGTGTACATGTAAATTTTATGATGATGATTTAAGATGTTAAATACACTATGATGATGTGGTACTATATATGAGAAGTGAAAATAGATGATGGGGCGATCTGTGATATGATTTAGGATATGACTTAGGTATAATGCTTTCTACGTTGAGGTTGATTCATATATATAAAATAGATCTGCCAAAATTAGATACTCAAAACCATTTTGGTAATTATTTTCCTTTATTAATTGTTTATTATTTTACGCATGTTCATTTTTATTATGAGAATGGCAAAAATAATTAAAAATACAAATTTATAAAGATGTGGTGAAGGTTTTTTAATTAAACCAATTTCTATTGTGATTAAGACATCATAGAATGAACATATTTAATTGAAATAGATTAAATTTTTCATGAAAATTTTAAAAACCCGTCAAATATATATTCTGTTGTATGGCATTCCATTTTTCAAATTTGAAAAAAAAACTTGGTGTTTGGGGTCCTCATTTCGTATAGTTGTAGGTGCCTTCTACTACTGGGAAGTTCTTATAAGAGTAGTGGGTTGTCATAATGAAAGTTGTTAGACAAGTAGTATCCATACATAGCTTACTATCAATTTAGAGGCAAATCAGGTAGGGAATCAAGGTTATGATTAGGAAAACTTAGGACATTACTCAACAGATCAAGGAACTTTGAGTTAATTTGGTTGTCCAGTTTAGTCCCTACCTTGGAACTTTACATGTAGTGTAATTTTCATATCTTGTAGGATATGAGAGAGATTATGAGGATATTTTCCACTATAATACTCATGTGATAGGTTAGTTTGAATCTACTTGTGTGGGATACTAGATTTCGATAAAATAGTTGGAGAGATTTAATAATTTAATAATTAATTAATAAAAAATTTATAATAGGCAATCAAGGTGTAATACTGACTGCTAAAGTTTAATTGTTTTAGATCAAAATGGTAATCAAAAACACCATTATAATATTATCATTGTGATCCATACTAGATAAATAAAATATCATGACAAGTCATAACTTCCAGGAGTGGAATAGGCGCTAGTGCATAGTATTATTCCATAAAAGAATTCTTTATGTTCTAGACTCATCACATCCTATCGATCCTCCTTAGGCAGTAAAAATTCCGATAAATACAAGTACGATAATCATGTAAACGATTCACAAGATGTATAATGATAACTTTTTCACCTATGTATAGTCAACTATAGAAAATTAATGAGGAAGAAGATTCCTATAAGATGCTTACTCTTCTTCAATAGTTATATCAGGAGAGAGTTATTAAACAAAGGAATGAGATATAAAGTGAAATCTTTAGGTATAGGTTAGTAGAAGAGAATCAAGAAGGACCTCATGTACTAAAGATGATCCAGTATATAGAGAGACTTGATTCACTTGGGTTAAAACTAAACCATGAACTAAGATCTGATCTCATTTGTATCTCTTTTCCATCAAGCTTCTGGTCTTTCATTGTTGATTAAAATTATAATAACCTGAAAACGTTTCTGCCAAAACTTTTTTAGATAGTTTTCCAAGATTATAAATATATATATAATAGCAATCCTTTATTCCTTATAGTGAAAAATTGGATGAAAGGGGAGGATAATCGGTTTAAGGCCTAGTCCAATTCATAATCACTGATACACCAACCTTCTAAAAAGAAAAATATATAGGAGGGAAATGCGTAAGAGGATTTCTGTTTTCTAATTTTTATGATAGGAAATAGGAAGAAGAACTATATAGATGGGAATAAGAAGAAATTAAATGACTCAAATTTAGGTATTTTTTCCCCAAAAGGAAAATTTTCACTATCTATAATTTGGGTATTGGATAAAATGTTTGTATCACTTTTTTTATTCATATATAATATCCAAGTATATTTTAGACGATTTAATTGGGAGAAGTGGATATTTGACATGAAAATGGTGCAATTATAGCATACATGGTAGTGAGATATTATCATTTGAATTTTCCTGGTGGGTTTTTTCTTATATTATGAAATTTTTGTTTTTTTCCTTTTCTTACCAGAAACAAAATATCAGTTTCATGTCTAGACTCCATGGGATATTTTTTCATTTTTGGAAATAAATATTTTCTCTTTTATAACAATATCCTGCTTTATGCTATGGTGTATGAGAAAAGTCATTTATATATACTAAAACCTGAAAAAATGGGGATGAAAATCAATGAAAAATATCGAAAATGACTCAGACAAAACCCACTTATAGAACATCCAGCATCATCATTTGAATGAGAATAATTTATAGAAATTACATCAAGAAATGTATTTAGACTCAGTTGAGTTAAAACCCCTGTATATATATATATATTGTTTATAAGGGAAAATTTTGAAGGCGCCCTTTTTTAGGAAGGGAGTAAGAGCCACTAAATTACTGGATTTAATTCACACTAATGTATGTGATCCATTTATAGAAAATGTAAGTATTGGGTTTTTGTACTTCATTAATTTTACTAATGAATATAGAAGTTATGGAAATATCAACTTAATGTGTTATAAGTCATATTACTTTGATATGAATGATGAATTCCAATAGGAATTAGATAACCTTCTTAGTAGGAAGAATTGGGACTCCACTTAGATTCAGGGGGATATTATCTTAACCTAGAATTCGTTTTCCATGTAATAGAGTGTGGTATAGTATCCCAACTCACTCGTCCTTATAAACCATAGTGGAATGGTGTTAGTGAAAGGAGTAATAAAACCTTTCAAGAAATGTTCATATCAATGAAGATTCAAGAAACTATTCTATTATCCTTTGGAGAATACACCTTGAAGACAACTGCATATACCCTTAAACAAGTACAAAATAAAGAAAAAAATAGGATTCCATATGAGTTTTGGAATGAAAAGAAACTCATCCTATCACACATACATATATAGTGATGTGTGGCTTTTTTTAAAGAATATACCTTGTGAAAATTTGGCATCCCAACGAATGGAGTGCATCTTTATAGGTTATCAGAAAGAAACCAAATGATATTACCAATATAACCTTTCATTTAGAACTGTGATTGCATAAATATATTCCATATTTTTAGAATGGGAACACATTTCTAATGGAAATAATGGTAGAAATATTTAATTTGATGAAATTGATTCTACAGATGCACAAAATTGGGTACGAGAATATTCTTCAAAAGGGATAGTAGTATATGTTGATGTTCCTGAGACAGAAATACTACGTAGGTAAAAATGGGAGGCTAGAGAACCTGATTGTTATAGTTTTCTTGTAACTGAGTTAGGTGAACATTTATCCTTAATGATGATTGAACCCCTAACTAATAATAAAGTAGTAGATATAAAGGATTCTACTAAATACAAATAATATATTCATTTTGAGATGAAATCCATGTACCAAAATCATGTTTGGATTTTTGTAGACCTTCCAGTTGATGTAAAACCTATTTTTTGAAAATGGGTATTCAAGAAAAAACTATACATGGATAGTAAGTACAATACATATAAGGAAATTCTAGTATAAAATAGTTTTAAGAAACATTATGGTATCGATAATGATTAAACCATCAAACAAATAGTGATGATTATGTTCATAAAAATATTACTTTCAATACCATCCTTTATGATTATGATATTGAGAAAATTCATGTCAAGATTAATTTTCTAAATGGGAAGTTGGAAGAAGAAATCTATATTACTAAACCAAAAATGTTTATAAACTCATAGAATTATAATAATGTGTGTATGTAAAATAAATATATTTATTGGTTAAATTAAGAATAATGATCATGTAATGTTCATTTTTATGTGTCTATATGATAATTGTTTTTCCAAAATAAAAGAAATTCTTGTGTCTATAAAAAGGTTATTCAGAATGTTGTTATTTTACTATTATTATATGCTGATGACATATTAAATATTATAAATAAAGTGAAAGTATTGTATTAATTTTAGACTTGATTAAATTAATTCTTCTCCATGAAATAACTAAGTGAAGTAGCCAACATTCTAGGGATCAAGATATTTTGAGATTGATCTTTTTGGTTATTAGGCTAAGTTAATGTACATATACATACAAGGTACATAAAAGGTATAGTATGGAACAACCTAGTAGAGGGGTATTGCTAATGTCACATAGTATCAATCACTATACGAAAATATGTCCAAAAACATTGGAGTATATTGAAATAATGATTATAATCCCATGTGCCATGGTAATGGGATCTATTATGTATTCCATGATTTTTACTAGGTTTTATGTTTCATTTACTTCAATTATAGTGGGAATATGTCAAGATAATCCAACAGTGATTTGTTGGGTATTTTTCAAAACTATGTTGAAGAACATAAGGAATACAAAGGATATGTTCCTAGTGTATTAAGAAGATAAGTAACTAGTATTAAGAGGATACACTATTTTTTTTTAAATAGATCATAATGATTAGAAATCACATTCAGGATATGTCTTTTTCTTGAATGGTGGTGTAGTGAACTGGAGAAGCTCAAAGAAACCCATGGTCGCTGACTCTACAATATAATATTAGTATATAACGGATCAAGATATAGTCAATGAGGTTTTTTGGATACATATATTTTTCTAGATAAATTTTTATTTCACATTGTAGTGCAGAGCCTATTCTAGTTTGTTGTGATAATACTATAGTAGTGGTGCTTTCCAAGGATCTCATATCACACTGAAGGACAAATAATATACGTTGAATGTTTATTTTCTTGAGTGATTTTATTACGAGAGTTTAATTCATAGTTATAATAGATTACATAGTGTAAAATGTGGCATACACCCTAAATAAATCCATATCTCAGCAAAATCGTGATTAAATTGCGAGTGCAAGCGGGTTGAGACTTGTCAGCAGTTAGCTCTAGTGCAAGTGGCAGTTTTGAATGTGTGTGACCTATATCTTAAATATGTATGTACATGGATTTCTATTACATGTATAAATTAATATATATATATACACACATATATATTTGTTAACAAAATAGTTTTGATATATCTATTTACACTATATTTATGGTAATTTCCTTAAATTTTGTTTCATATCAAAGGGCTATAAATATTCCCTTTCTAGAATGAGACCTAGAGATATTTTGATAATAATCCTAAAGTTATGTCATATAATCTAGATACATTATATTAACAGGTCACATATGATGTGCGACCATCAGGTGTTAGGGGCTTAGAATCTTTGAGACTTACTCTAATGAAGTTCTCACTTGGTGATATTGAGTTAATGAGATCATGATCAATGACCTTCCAATAGGATAGCCACGTGTTTTAGGTGCCATTGGTTGTTCTTATCTACATGTAAGCTTATTTCTCTCCTTACATAACATCATTTTCAATGTGTAATATTTAATTATGTACATTTATGTAATTAAAAAACAATTATATTGAATTCGTGGTGAGGTATCTTGTGTTGGCTATGTGATTGGTGGAATGGTATTGGTTGAATGATCAAGATATAATTTTTCAGTATTGAGTTGAGGAAGTAATATCTCTATCTTGGTTGATCATAATGGTAATACGGTTATAAATTCATGTCAATGGTAGTCAAAGGTAAATTTGTCTAGTTAGATCAATGAATAATAAAGCAATAAAGAATGATGACACAAGTATGCATCCTACTTTATGACATATAATATTTAAAAGATATTATATTACATAGTGTGTATTCTTTGGATGGTTGTCTTTGCGATGAATATTACTTATCTCTTTAAGGGGCTTGATGGGTCGCTTGAATCCCCCCCTGTCTTTGATTATTTTTCACTGCTATCAAGATAAGCGCCTATAGGGTCACATATTATAGAATATTCCCCAATCTTCCCTATTATGAGGAATTGGAATATAGGATGTGGTGGGCCCCACCAAAGGGACCACAAGATGTCCAAGATGTATCAATCATTGATAATAAATTAAATTCAATATTATTGATTTATATAATAATTTATTTGAATTTATTAATTAAAAGTATTTACACATTTTTATATAAATATAAGGAATAGTATTTTATGAATGAATCGTATTTTAATATTCATGTTTTCTTTAATATTAGCATAAATTATAACGTAATCTAAGGAATATAGTTTTCTCATGTAATATATTTAATATATATTTATAATGTTTCAGCCTTAAAATGTTAATTAGTATTGAATTTTAGTTAAGAACATAGATTCATCCACATTGATTATATTTTATGGTTCAAATTTTTATATAATTAGGATATCGTACATACAGAACATAGCACATTCATATAAATAGGATACTGCTAAAAACAATATCCATTTTTTAAAAAATATAAAATATTAATACATAAAACATGATTTCTTTGACAACACTACATATCATTCATCATGACTCCCTTATTTCTCTTACCCATCCTTATATCCTATGAAAATCATTTTGAAATTTTGGGATGAGTATAAAACTCAGTAAGGGATATAAAGAAAGAAATCATTAGTCAGTTGATAACATAAAAAACCAATAAAAACCATAATCATAAAAACTCATGTGTATAGAAACATAATGTAGTTTCATTGGTAAATATTTACCATATCACACTTACATTCACCCTTACACATGGAATATAATTTTGTTCAACTTCCAACTCTGATGTACCCAATTCATTGGAGACCTACAATGGGGCTCCCCCATTATATCTTGAGCTATAATTGGCTCAACCAAACATATCTTGAGCTATAAGGGGATCAACCCAACATATCTTAAGCTATAATGAGGATAACCAATCATATCATGAGCTATAATGGGCTCAACCCAACATAAATAATATCTAAGTAACATACCATGAATAAATCATTTCATAACTCATTTACACACTTGTGTAAGACACACTCACATTTCAAAATCCCTTTTTCCGTAAAAACCACTCTTAGAACATAAACACTTACAACATAAAATAATGAAAACCATATTATTCAAAAATAAATATAATAAATATAATGGAGATATAATAATAGTAAAACATCATGAAATTATAATAGAACACACGTGACATAAAAAAAGAAACAATCTCTTGGGATTTCATAGTGGAGACATCTAAAAGGATTTTAAGGGGAAAGTCCTTTACAAATACCATAAAATTTAATGGAGGATTAATTAAATGAATGGAATATGTATATATATTGTAAATACACATAATATAACATAAAATAATCAAATTACATTTCAAAAATCCACTTATCACGATAAAACCATTGAATTTGACGGTTAACCCATAGAATGGAAATTGGGTTTCGTATTTACTTATGAAATTTTGGCACGATAATGGGTTTACATGGGATATTTTAATGAAATATAAATGGAATATCTCATCATTAATATATAATAATTTAAGTATGGGGGATGTGTGAAAATAGACACTATCATAGAGGGCATAACATAGTAGAGATTCTTGAATAAAATTGTGAAAGAGAGAATATCATACCTTGGGTTTGACTTACCTCCAACGTGTTTAAAACTCTTGTATGAAAGTTAAAATAATGTTATTTATATTTTAAAGAAACATATACATGTTTATAACACATTTAATTATCACTTTATAAAATCATTCTACCCATTAATTAATAATATTTTGCTAATTCCCGTGATTTGGGGTGTGTCCTTCACATGGTTTCCATGATCGGTTCATGATGGATATTATTATCAATTGGAAGTGAAACTCTAGAATTGGAATGGAATGGTATTTACATATTTAAAGAACCATAAATTAAACCATTTATCATTTTTAATTCTAACATGATGATTATTCATAAGTTAAAACATTATTGATAATTGTTTAGGTCATTTTGGCAACTCTTCGATCATAATGAACTATTTTTGTTGTATAAATTAATAACATGTGTAGAAATGATCAAAAAAAATTATATAAGATATATTATATAAATATTAATTTTTTTAACCATAAAAATGGTTTCATGACCATTCTTGAAGGAAGTAAAAGAAATTTTGATCACATCGTCCATGATGTCGGTAAATCGGCACATCACGAACAATGTTTTAATTTATAGAATAAGTGGGAGGGGAGATGAATTGTAATGGGTAATATTCTATAAACATGATTAAATCCTTAATATGTAAGATACTAGATCATTCATGCCTCTTGGATAAGGGGAGGTGAGTAAAGAATAAGAATTGAAAAGAAAATGAAAAGAAAAGAATGAAAACAAAAGAGGATGTTTACCTCTTGATCTCTCCTCATTGAGATCCTTCTTAAGGCCCTTGGATTTGGCCTCTGGGTGAGACCAATAGGTCTTGGACGTGGGGAAGGGTCTTGAGAGGAGTATTGGGTAGAAATTAGGCAAGGCTAAAGCCTTGAGAGGTGTGGGGGGAGGAGGGGGAGTGGGAAGAATTTATACTAGAGGAGAGGAGGAGTTTTTCATTATTTTAATAGTTATTTAATTATTTTTCCACATGACAAGATATAGTTGTGATTAAAAGACCAAAATAGTAATAAGTGTATGTGAGTTCGAACAAATGGTTTCTTATGTCATCTATGATACTAGGAATTGTTTATTTAACTGATAATTTGTGTGTAAAACATTTTACAGTATTTCACTATTCATCAAAAATTAAAGTATTTTGGGACCATCCCAAAAATTCGCCCTAACAATTTTTCGACGTGTATAATTAAAAAATGAACTCCATTTTTTTAAAATAATTTTCTAAATTTTATTAATTTAGTTTTCTAAAAAATAATATTTTATTCTAAAATAAAAATTTTAAAACATTTATTTACTTATTTTAAGATATGGTTATATCAAACTTTTAATCAAATATTATATGTATACTATTATTTGGTAAGGTTACCATTCATAAGGGAATGTTACTATTAATAAGGGTAATATTACTATTCATTAGGGTATGATACTATTTACCAAAACTTATGTTGGTCTTATCAGACTCTAAATAGCTTACTGATTGCAACTGTGCATGTCCATTTTTTGAAATTCAAAACACATAAGTGGGAAAATTAATTTTAGTGTTTATTGTACCAATCTACATAAGACAATGTTTCATGCATTTAAATTTTCTTTTAAAACCTTAGGGTGTTACATTATCCCCACATTCTGTAAATTTCATCCTTGTAATTTTATTTACTTATTAAGAAATTTAGGGTACCATTCCCTCATAACATTTTTCGAATCCCATGATGCTTCTTCTACCATGTGGTTTCTCCAAAAAACCATTACCTGTTGGATTAATTTATTCCGTAACAATTTCTCTCAACAATTAAGAACCTGAACTAGTCTCTCTTTATAAGTTAGGATTTCTTCCAGCTAAACTATTATTGGGCACAAAATATGAGATGAATCTAGCACAAACATTCTCAACATAAAAATTGGAAAAACATTCTGTACCTAAGACAAACTCAGAGGCAATGCTACTCGGTATGAAACTACTCTAACATTCTCCAAGATTTCAAAAGTACCGATGAACCGTAGACTTAGCTTTCATTTCTTATGAAAATGGATCACACTTTTCCAAGGAGATATTTTAAGGAATGCATAGTCATGTACCTTGAAATAGAATTATTTCCTTCTATTATCTACATAACTTTCCTACCTACTCTGAGTTGTCCTCATGTGATGTTGGATCATCTTCACTTTCTTATACACTTTCTCTACTAATTATGGCCCCATAAACATTGTTTCACCAACTTCAACACAAAAAGATAAATTTTGACACTAATTCCCAGGCAATGCCTCAAAAGGTTCCAGCTATATACTGGAATGAAAACTGTTATTATAAGAAAACATTACAAAATAAATATATTGATCCCAACTTCTCTGGTAATCCATTGAACGAGATCTAAGCATATCCTCCAATGTCTAAATCGTTCATTCAGAAAACGCAACTTGTTGAGGATGGAAAGCTGTACTGAAATTTAATTCGGTGCCTAAAAACTTCTTAATGCGCTTCCAAAAGATAGAAGTGAACCTAGGATCTCAGTCAGATAAAATAAAAAGATTCCCTCCATGTAACCTGAATGTATCTTTGAGGTACAAATAAGAAATCTGATCCAAAGACATTGTATCTTGAATAGGGAGAAAATGTTCATATTTAGTCTGTCGATCAACAATAACCCAGATTTCATTGTTACCTCAAGAAGTATTAGGTAGTCCCCCAACAAATTCCATTGATATATTCCCCCATTTCCACTCTAGAACTAGAAAAGGATGATGAATACCATTCTGTAACTACCGCTCTACCTTAACCTATTTTCATGTCAAACATTTCATAATAAAATCAGTAATATCCATTTTCATTCCATCCAACAAGTAATACTCTTGAAGGTCCCGATACATCTTAGTGCTTCGCAGATGAACTAAAAATGGAGAACTATGAGCTTCACATAACAATTATTTCTTCAATTGAGAATCAAAAGGTACACACAACCTTTTTCCAAATCTTAAAACATAATATTTATCATGGTAAAATTCTGACAACCTACCGATTTTAACCAATTCAACTTTTTTATGCATCTCCCTATCTTCCTTCTATGATTTTTTTGTTCTGTCTGACAAAGATGACTACACTAAAACATGAAACAAATATAGTAATTTTCTACACAAAAAACTTCCAGACTAATGTTTATCAAATAATTTACCAAAGGATCATGCTCCGAATGTATCATTGTTAATATAGCATTAATTTTTTACTCAATGCATCATCCACTCTATATTCTTTCTTAGGATGATAATGAATCCCACAATCACAATCCATAATTAGTTTCATCCAACTTCATTGTCTCATGTTTAATTCATTTTGAGTAAATATATACTTCAAGATTTTATGGTCAGTATATATTTCAAATTTTACTCTATACAGATGATGCCTCTAAATTTTCAATGAAAAAACCACAACTGCCAATTCTAAACCTTGTGTAGGTTAATATAAATCATGGGCTTTCAATTCATGTAAAGATTAAGAAATCCCCTGATCATTCTTCATTAGAACACAACCACATCCCCTCAAAGAAGCATCACTATAGATGAAAAATTCACCATTTCTAGAAGGTAGAATCTAAACTGGAGCATTCGCCAATCTTCTTTTCAATTCCTAAAAACAAACATAACATTCTTATATCCAAAAAAATATAACCCCTTTTTCTGTAAACATATTTAATAGTCTATATAACCATGCAATGTCATTAACAAACCGCTGGTAATAACATATTATTCCAAGAAAACTATGAATATCAGAAATATTTGTAGGTCTTGGCCATTCATCAACCACTTTTTTGGTAAGATCAAATGTTATTCCATCTTTATGTATAATGTTCCCTAGAAAAGAAATTTTTTTCAACCTAAAATCACACTTTTTAAATTTTCTATAAATTTTCTTTTCTTTTATGTTTTTCAAAACAATCCATAGATTTTTTTCAAGCTCCACATTACTTCTATAATAAACTAGAATGAAATCAATAAACAAAACCAAAAACGTACCCAAGAACTCATTAAATATTCTATTTAAAATAACCATGAATACATTGGGTGAATAATCAACACAAAAGGAATAAATACAAATTTATAAGGACCATATATTTTACAGAATGAAGTCTTTTGAATTTCATCATCCTTTACATTAAACAGATGGTACCCCGACCTCTGGTCATCCTTAGAAAAATATTGCGCACCCTGGAGTTGATAAAAAAAATTATCAATATGATGAAAAGGATACGTTTTTTAACAAAAAATATAAGAGAACCCCATAGTGAAGTTCTAGGTCTGATGAAGCCTTTATCTAATAATTCATGAAACTAAATTTTTAATTCCAGAAGTTCCATTTCAGCCATTTGATAGGGGGTTTAGAAATTGTCTTAACATTAGAAATTAAGTCAATGGTAAACTAAACCACTCAATCAGGAATATCACTAGGAAAATCATCAAGAAAAACATCAAGTATTAATTTTCCACTAGGACATCATTAATTTAGATAGTTCCCTTATATTAAAAAATATGAGCAAGATAACTTTCATTTCCATATTTTATCACTTTATTATCTTCTTGATATGTTATGAATGGCATGGGTTCATTATTGTACATAAACTGAAATTGTTTCTGAAAAAACGGTTTTCCTATGTAATATATCTTAGCATGATACAAATAAAGTCAATCCATACCTATAATGAAATTAAACTCTACTCAAGAAAAAACAATAAGGTTTTCTGGTAAACTCTTTATGCATACAATGATAGTTAGATTGTAATAATTTATTTTTTCTATAATATATCATCTATGTGTTTTTACCATGAGTCCTGGTTTAATTTCATGAGGTTGAATTCCCAATTTTTCTAAATATTTCTCAGAAATGAAAGAATGTGTAAACCCTGAATCAAACAAGACATTTTTGAAATTAGTAAAAACAAGAAATTTACTTAATACCACTTCATTTGATGGATAAACATCTCCTATAGTGATTTCAAAGGATTCTTCCACATCCTTCTTCTTCCTATCTTGTTGATTTTCTACTTAAGTGACTAGCTTCGCACAAGAATTAGCAAAATGACCCAATTCCTTACAGTTAAAGAATCTCACCATCACCTTCTCGTTCATTTTTGGATAATTTTCCTTGTACTCAGGAGACATTTTTCCAGAATTTCCACATTTGTAGCACTTCCCATAATTTACCAAGAATTCACCACGATTCCTTTTACCAAACTTTTCAAAGGAAGGGAAATTGATTTTCTTACGTCTAGACTTCTTTGGAAAATTCTTCCACAATGCTTTCCAACCTCACCAGTTATTCTTCTTATCAGCACAAGGCACATACATGTTAGTAAAATTTATCTCAACATTTTCAGCACAACGAACAAGATTCTCATATCTTTTAATCTCTCAAGAATACAATGATCTTTGCAAAAAATGGTTTCAAACCAAGGTAAAATTTATTAATTTTACAAACAAAATCCTGAATAAAAATGGTACGTACCTGAACAATCTTGCAAAATTGACTTCATATGCTGCCATAGAATCGTCATCTTTCTACATCAATTCCAAGAATTGTTTCTCCATTCTGAGTCGAACAGTTTTAGGAAAATAGTTTTCTAGAAACAGAATCTAAAAATATTTCCATTCCATACTGTAAAGATCATCTCTTTATCTCGTATTCTTAACCAAAGACCACCATTGATTGGGTTCACCTTCCAAAAGATAAATGTATAATATTACCATTTTATGTTTAGAACATCCCATGACATCAAATATATTTTCTAAAGTTTTGATCCATCCTTCTGCTATAACAAGATCTATGGGTCCACTGAATGATGAAGGATGATTCCTCATAAAATGCTCCAAAAAATACATGTTTCTTCATGGTATATCATATTCCTCTCTAGTATGGATACCACCGCTATTTATTGTTTGAATCAACTAAGACATTTTTTTCACAAACTACTTCATTCTCATTCCCACTATTCAAAGCTATAGATTCATATAGATATCGGCCTCTTGGTTCCTTCCGGCTTTAGCAACCCTATTTCTTCTGTAGAAAACCATTCTGAACAGACATATCATAGACAAAGAAACATTTCAATTTATAAATGTTGTAACATTTCCATTTAACCACAAAGTAAAAAAATCATATATAGTAGTCTCTTATCATTATCCTAACCCCTAAAGTTATCTAAAACATCCTATGATATCAACTATAAGGACACATACTAAAATGTTACTTAATCTTGAATTTTAGTCAAAAACATACATTATTACACATTGAGGATCTTTGTAGCTTTATATATTTATAGAATTAGGATATCTTACATATATAACATACCACATTCATATAAAGAGGATACTACTAAAAAAGTATCCATTTTTTTAAAATATAAAATATTAAAACTTAAAACATGATTTCTTTGACAACGCTCCATATCATTCACCAAAACTCCCATATTTCTCTTAACTATCCTTATATACTATGAATAAACAATTAAAAATCTTGGGATGAGTATAATACTCACTAAGGGATATGAATAAATAAATTTTTAGTCTGGTGATAACATAAAAACAAAAACAAAATTATAATCATAAGAACTCATGTGCATAGAAGAATCATGACGTTTCCTTGAGAAATATTTACCATATCACTCTTACATTAACCCTCACACATGAAATATCCTTTTGGTCAACTCCCATATATTAATTACCCATGGCATTTTAGAGTTATAATGGGGATCACCCATCATATCTTGAGCAATAATGGTATCAACCCAACATATCTTGAGGTATAATAGTCTCAAACCAACATATCCTGAGCTATAATAGGGATAACCTATAATATATTGATCTATAATGGGCTCAACCCAACTTAAATAATTTCCAAGGAAGATACCATGAATAAATCACCTCATAACTCATTTACACCCTTAATAAAAACACATTCACATTTCAAAATCCCCTTTTTCGTAAAAATAACTCTTAGAACATAAACAGTGCTCACAAAAAATAATGAAAACCTTATTATTAAAAAATAACTATGAAAAATATAATGGAGACACTATTGTTTTAAAACATCATGAAATTATAAGATAATACTCATAAAAAAAGAGAAATAGTCTCTTTGGATTTCATAAAGAAGACATCTAAAACGATTTTAAGGGGAAAGTACTTTACAAATACCATATCATTTAATATAGGATTTTATTAAATTTAGGTAATATTTATATATATTGTAAATAGACATAATATAACATAATATAATCAAATTAAATTTCCCAAATCCCCTGATCACGATAAAACCACTGAAGTTGAAGATTAACCATAAGAATGAAAATTGGGGTTAGAATTCACTTACAAAATTTTGGCACGGTAACATGTGTACATGGCAGGGATTAATGAGATATAAATGTGTTATCTCATCAATAATATATAATAAGGGAAGTATTTTGGTGGTGATAAAACATACACCATCAATAGGAATTAAAAATTATTGGGTATAACATAGTGGATATTCTTGAATAAAATTGAGAAAGAGTGAATCCATTACCTCAGGTTCACCTTCCCTCAAACATGTTTAAACCTCCAATATGAAGGTTAACATAGTGTTATTAATAATTTATAGAAACTTATTCATGTTTATTACACATTTAATTATCATTTTATAACATAATTACGCCCATTCATTATTAATATTTTGTTAATTCCATTGTTTTCGGTTGCATCCTTCACATGGTTTCCATGATCGGTTCATGATGGATATTCTTGTCGATTAGAAATGAAAATACAGAATTGGAAGGTAATGGTATTTAAATATTTCCAAAACCAAAAATAATTATATTTATAATTTTTAATTCTGATATGAGGAGGATTCATAAGTTGAATCATTATTTATAATTGTTTAGGTCCTTTTGGCGATTCATTGATCATAATGAACTTATTTTGTTTTATAAATTAATAAAATGTGTAAAAAATGATTCCAAAACCTTATATAAGATATAATACATAAATTATAATATTTTTATATCATAAAAATTGTTTCATGACCAGACTTGAAGGATGTAAAATAAATTAAAATCACATCGTCCATGATGTCGGTAAATCGACACAACACGGAAGGTGTATTAATTTCTAGAATAAGTGGGAGAGAAGAATAAGTATAATGGTGAATCTTCCATAAACATGATTTAATAAATAATATGTAAGATATTGGATCACTCATGCCTATTGGATAAGGGTAGGTGTGGAAAGATGAAGAATAGATTGAAAATTTAAAAGAAAATAAAGAAAAAAATGAGGATGTTTACCTCCTGATCTATTCTCCATGAGATCCTTCTTAAGGCCCTTGGTTTTGGCCTCCTGGTGAGACCAGTAGGTCTTGGACATGGGGAAGTGTATTGAGAGCATTATTGGGCTGAAATTAGGCAAATATCAATGCTTGAGAGGTGTGGTAGGAATAAGGGGGTGTGGGTGGTATTTATAGTAGAAGAGAGGAGGAGTTTTACTCTATTTTAATCATTATTTAATTATTTTCCACAAGACAAGTAATAGTTATGATTACAAGACCAAAAAAATTAATAAGTGCATGTGAGTTTGAACTAATGGTTTCTTAAATCAGAAATGATGCAGGGAATACTGTATTTAACTAAAAATTTATATATATGGTATTTTTCTGTATTTCACTATTCATAAAAAATTCAAGTATTTCAGAAAAAAGCCCAAAAAGTCACCCTAACCATTTTACAATGTGTATAATTCAAAAATGAACTTAATTTTTTGAAAATAATTTTCTAAATATGATTTATTTAATTGTTAAATAAAATAATATTTTATTCCAAAATAACAATTTTAAAACATGTATTTACTTATTCCAAGATATGCGTATATCATAATTTTAATCCAATATTATATATATACTATCATTTGTTGATGTTACAATTCATAAGGTTTTTTACTATTCATAATGGTAACATTAATTTTCATTAGGGTATGTTACTATTCACTAAAACTTAAGTTAGTCTTATTAGACTCTAAATAACTTATTGATTACAACCGTGTATGTCCATTTTTCAAAATTCAAAATAAAAAAGTGGGAAAAGTATGTTAATGCTAATTATAACTATCTACATAAAAAAATGTTTCAAGAATTTAAATTTTCTTTTAAAACCCAAAAGTTGTTATAATAGAAATTTTATGTGATAAAATTTAAATAATATTTATAAGAGATTAATTTTTTCATAATTATTTATTTATTACTTAATTAGTGGATTTTAAATATACAGGGGAAGGGGGACCTTAACCCAGTATTTTGGGAATCCAATATATAAGTGTAGGAGAAGTTCATTCTATTAACTATTCATTAGTAATAATTGATATATTCTCTCTCCTTCCAAATTCTAAATAGAGATGCAATCTAATAGACAGATCGATCTAACAATTCCTTTGTAGTTTGAAGGCATGAGATCATTCTAATCATCACGGCGTCAAGGAGATCTTAAAAGCATTGTTCTATCACCCAGAATTTGACTAATGTCATACATTTAGATTCTTGAAGTTTGTTTGGATTATCTACAGGGGATTGTCCTTGAATCATTTGAGCAGCAGTCATCGGCGACCTACAACAGAAGTTGACACTTCGAATCAAAAGAGCAACTTGTTATTTTATTACTGTACTTTGACTAATTCACATGAGATCCTCATAATTTATCGAGGATCGTATCACCATAGATGATGAACATTCTTTACTCTAGTGATGGAAAATTTTAAATTTCTAGCTCATTGGCTTCTGCTATGTAACTTGATACCATCACCGTAGAGAAATCATAATATTAAAGAGGCCACATGGGAACCTAAAAAAGTTATGATAATGAAAAACCTACATCAATTCACTAGGATATATTCTACAAATTTCATGGATGATATTTTTTAAGTGGGGAGGAATGTAATAGGTGGGATTAAGTTATAGTAAGTAAGATTTTCTTTCAAAATAAACAATAAATGAATGGACAAAACTTTATTCAAGAATATGATTAAAATATCAATTCCAAAATTTTATATACTTAAATTTATAAAAAGGATAAAATTTCTAAATATATAAATTTAAAATTATATTAGGTTGAAATTTTGTGACTATTTTGAGAACATTAAATTTTCATTGGATGGTAAAAAATATTAATTTATAGAAAACTGTATTTTCCATTCAAGTATTTACAATGTCAAATTTTTAAAGAATTTATTTTATAATGTATTAATTTTATTTTGAATAATAATAATACAATGTATTTCATCAGAATCAAAATTATTCTTAATTTTGGTATTAAAATATTTTGATACTTAAATATGAATTTTTAAGGAAAACCATTTTTTATCATGTTTTGAAAACATATATTAAAAATTAATTTCTGCCACTTCTAGGAGTTTAGTCACATAAAATTTATTCCATATTTTGAATCATCGTAACTAATATTTTTTTGTTATATTGTCAACATAATCTTTGGCCAAAATGAATATTAACTGTGATAAATATTTATCACCTAAGATAATGGTAAAATGAGTTAAAGGGCTTAAAAACGAGATTAGGATTCCTGATAACTCCAAACAACCATACACCACATTGGATTGTTTTATTTCAACCTTAAACATAAAGTTTATATGTTATTTCAATTTGGATTCATTTTACTTGAGTATGATATTAATATATTATAATCATTTGGGAAATTAAAATTATGTCCTCTGACTCACTTATAAAATAGGACCACCTCTCATGTCTTTCATAAATCTCAAGACAATATTTATTCGGCAAATACCTACCAAAATAATATTATTAAATCCATCCTCAGATCCTATAGTTAATTTTTAGATCATAATACCATCTTATTAAGTATTTTTGTATAAACCTGAAGAGGATATCTAAAGAAAAGGTATAGTTCTTAACAGAGTGCTTTCATTTTATTTACTCTTTTAATAACTTTAAATATTATATAAATATTCTCGTTTAATAAAATTATTACCTTTAATATATTAAAATTTTGTTACTTTGGTGTTTAAAACCTTATTCAAATTATTTTTTCATCATATATAAAACATAGTCATCACTTGTGCATGTGTAAGGGATGTCATCTCTACACAGTGGTGTAATTCATTTTTCATCACCATATTATTTTGGTGGTTATATAAATGACAAAATTGAATAAATATGATATTTATGAAAAAATAATTATTTTTTAAATATAATTTATCATTTACCTTATTACCCTTCCAATTATTAAAAAAATATAACATCGTTTATGCATACGTGTGGACTACCACCTCCATGAAGTGATGTGATTCATTTTTACATACTATATTTTCAATAAAGATTCTAAATATTTATATAATTAATATATAATATTTTTATATCATGAATTGCATTATAAAGTTGGTGAAAAATTGATCATTATACATGGACCAATAATAATGAACATAAAAATACTTGAAAAATGAAATATGTATCACCTAAAAAGGATGATATTATTAAAGTATTATTAATAAATTGTTGATGAAATATTATAAGTAAAATATATATGTTATAATAAGTATGTATACGGTTATTTTATATAATTATAATAAATTTAAATTATTTATAAATGATTTTAAAATCACATACAAAACATGTCAGACCTGAGGTATGGGGTTTGATATGTCAATTTATTTTAATTGGGTTATATTACTTCTTCATTGTTTATATAATGAAAATATTTTGTTTTTTATAACCTATGATTATTTTATATAATATATAAATTTTTTATGAGGATTTAAATTTTTATGCATAATAAACTAATTTATTAATCATGAATTAAATGTTATGATCTTTTTAAGAGTTTCTCATATCAATATTATTTCTATGAGGCATATTATGTATTCATAACTTGTTTCTTTTTTTTCATGTATATACTTTAAATTATATATTTTATATAATTAAAATATTTATATTATAGTTATTTATATTTTCATTTGAGTTTATTTATTCTATAGTATTTTTCTATAGTGACCCAACCATTTTGTAAAGACTATTATTTGATTTCTAACATAAACATCAATGAAATAAAACCCAAATACCATGAGGCCTAGTGTCTTAAGAATACTAGGTACATAAAAAATCAAACGAAACTAAAAAATATCATCTTTTTTTTATTTAGAATATTGAGATCAGGAATCTCTTTGATATACTAAAACTATATAGGATAACCTAGGGAATACATAAAAGAAATGGGTGAGCTAAAAATCACAGAAATGTAATTAACATGATAAGGATATATAACGTATGAGTCAAAGATAGAACGTGATATCATAAAAGATAGGTCACATAAATAATCACATAGAAGAATAAAAAATAACATGGGACCATAATTTCATAAAAACATTGTAAATATTGTACAACACAAAACAGGACATATTAATAATTCACGTCTAACTGCTAAGAAAAACACACATGGTGTACAAAGTCCAATAGTATATTAGGTTTGTTCAATAAATCCAATACATAACGTCTAAGGATATAAAATAATTTCAAAATCAATTGGAGAGATAACTAGTCACACCCATTAAAACATGTTCATGATTATTTGTGCTACAAGAAAATAAATCATATTTCATAAAAAAATGAATTTCCCATGAAAATAAAATGGGTTACATAATCTTTCTTTATATCATAATCAAATGAAATTTCTTAAAGAAATAATTTGAGAAATTAAAATATGATTTGTATTACCCAATAAAGGAAAGGTATAATAACATTGGTATATATTTTAGAGACTAATATAAATAATTTATAATAATTCCAACACATTAAAGATTTAGAGATAAAGTTAGTTAGAGAGAAAATGTCCGTAACCAAATGAAAATGGTTTTTCAAAGAGATCCATAATCTTGAGACAGTTTTTCATTTTATTTATTTATCTTCCAAAAAAATAAAATTATGTTAATTTTTTAGTTTATTAAAAACCATTTCATGTTTATTATTACTTTTATTTTTTTATTATAATGTTTTATTCAATTACATAATCATTTATGTTCATATCGAGCGTATTGTTGAGATTGGGATCATATCGCCAAAATCACAATGGTAGGTTGAATATGGTCAAATTTATGATTAATTAATCAAAATAATAATAATTATCAAAAAATAATTCACACTTTTTAACTTAAATTATACTTTTAAAACTCTAAATGGAATATAGTTGGGAAAAATGATCTATATTTCAATCATGGAGACGGTAGGTCGTACATATGAAGGAGTAACATTTCATTTTTTCAAAGATCAAGATGGACGTAAGGTAAATATTATTTTATAATTAAATAATGAAAATTATATCATTAATATCGTATTATTTCATTAAAAACCTTATATATACCACTTATTTGATGTAGTAATGAAAAATGAGTCACATCGCTTTGTAAAGGTGGTAATCGATACATGTACACGAATGATGTTATAAACTTTTAATAACTGTAAAGGTAAGTAAATATGTGATATATTACATTTAAAAATGATAAATAATCCATTGATATACTTTATATAAATTAATTCTGTCATCATTAAAATCAATGAGAGGTAATGATGGAAAAAAATTATAATAGTTCATGAGGTTGTAGTCCGCCTTACACGGGAAAGATGATTTCATTTCCCATTTTTTTGGTAGAGGAGATAGAATTATGTAACTAAATTAAGATAATAACATATAATTTTATTGTATATAATTTTTTTATTATATCAAAAAAATTCAATATTATTTAAAGGAGGTGAAATAGGAAATAAAACCCAATGCTTGACTAAGAACAATACTTCTTCTTCGAATAACCTCTTTAGGTTTTCACCAAAACCATTCCTAGGAGGTTTTTATAATAAAAAAATAATAAAATTCATGGAAATGGAATTAAGGAAGATATTTTGGGATGTAATTTCTAAATAAAAATTCCTTTCAGGTGTTATGAAAATTGGAGAGGTGGTTCCCTTTTATAAGTGCGGAGTGTTATTTTTGTAAATACTCAAAACTATTCAATAATAAGAATTCACTTTCAATAAAAGTGACTCCCAAATTGATAAATGGTTTATTAAAGATAATATAAAGAATATCCACAACTCTATATTTTAAAAAAATAATTTTTTAAAAATCTTATTCATTTTACCTTTATTTTACCCACTTTTACCATTTTATTTTTCACCAGAATAACAAGTTTTTTTCATAGGTAATTTAACCATTAATTCATTAAAAAATTTACAATTTTTAGATAATTTGTACAAAATTATTCTAAATATAGATCAAATTTATTAAATTAAAAATCTATATGTGTGGAAAATTAATTTAAAAAAGCATAGGAAACGTATAAACCCATATTTTAACCTTAATCGGGAAAATTAATTTTTGATTATTTTATGATTCATTATGAAAAAAATAATATTTACTATATTATATAATATTATATAATATTATTATAAATTATGAATTAATTTATCAAATTCATTTCATATAATTAGAATATTTTAATTTAAAATTAAACAGGAAAATGGTTATGAATAACATTTTTTTAGAAAAAATATGTTTTCAAGCAATAGATGATCTTATATTAACTATATGACTAAAATTTATCATTACATGAAATTAAATTAATATAAATATATATATAATCTATAAATTTAATTTAAATATTTATTTATTAGGTATTATTTTAATTTATTAAAATGGATAAACTTTATGAATTTTTAATTTGATTTCAGAAAAAACATTTTTTAATCATAAATAATAAACATATACCATTATCATGAAAATTGATAATTAAAATAAAATTAATAATATTATTAAAAATAAAATGTCTCAAATTTCACTTCAATACCAAATACAAAATATAATGGTACTTTTGAATTACTATATTTAATTAACAACAAATGATAGTATTTCAAAAATTGATATTTTTAACTATTCACTAAAAAATCAATAATTTCATAAAAACACAAAATTCAACCCCAAGTTAATTTTTATATGATTATTATTAAAATTATATAACTTTTATGAAATATATTTTTAAATTGGTATGAAATTAAATATCTTATTTATTCATAAAAATCAACAAAACATTTTTGTGGTGAAAGTGTACTTTTTAAGTATATAATGACTTTACTAAAAATATAATTGATAAATATAAAACGGTTATACATTTATTTTAAAAATATTTTATTCTTATTCCTAAAAAGATTAATGGATAGTTTATAGCTGTAATGCTTAAATATTAATATTTTAATTATATATCGTTGTTCGTTTAAAATTAGTGTTTCATATAGCATAATCTATCAAAGAAATTATCTTTCTTAAAAATAATTATATTCTAAAATATGTTTATGTTACATTTTATAACAATAAATAAATTATTCCCATGTAATTTTTTTTCTTATCAACGGTTTAATATTTGAAAAAAGAAAATTTGAAAACCAACAACATAGTAAGGGATGATAAATTTTATTATAAAAATGGATATTTGGGAAAAATGTGTTACTTAAAATAAAACATAGTTGGGTTCCAAGATAAGGATAAAATTTATGGTAAATTTAAATATATACATCGGGGATAAAAATAAAGTACAAGGATTAAAAGATAGTGATATAGAAAGTGGTTATGAAAATGTTATGGACCACAAAACCATAAATCAGTGAGGGTAGTAGAGATCCTAAATTCAAGAAAAGTGATGGTAAAAGGATATAATTTTTATTTTAGGATCCCTTTGATAAATTTTATCAAATTTTTTATAATGAAGATATATAAAATAATAAAAATTACTTAGCTGGTTTAATTCCTTTTCATATAAAAAATTTCATCTTTTGGTTGTGCTTCAATTAATCTCATATTCATCACTTACACGATGAAATGAATATTATAAATAACTAAAATTAATTCTTTATGGATTATTTTTAAGGACCCAAACTAATCATATATAAATATGAAATATAAAAAATTATTATTCATTATAAAACATAATGGTCGGTGTCTTAACGGTTTAAGCCACTGTCTTTGGAAACATTGAACCATAAACAGCAGGTTCATAAGTGAACCGTATCTTCTCCAACTAATTATATCATATATATATAACCCTTCTTAAACCTGTTATAAATGAAAACATTCTTCATAAAATGGGGGAAATATAATTAAGGGTGACCCCATATTCTTAACGAGGGTAAACATGGGAGATGTAAATGATCAAATAAGAATAAAATGACCATAAGGGTATGAGAGCATGAGATTAATATTTGAAAACTATACTATGTGTATTATTGATCATAAAATTGATTCATATAATAAATATTGGAAGTTAAAAATAAATGAATCATAAAGGAATCAATGAATATAATCCATGATATAATAACATTTGATTAAATTATAAATTTATGGCATACATAAAATATTATAACATTGTGAGCATGTATAAATAGAAACAAGTATACTCATCATGTTAAGGATAGGAAATAAAGTCCTCACATAATATTTTGGACATAAAACTGGGCCCATGATAAATATTCTAGACCGGAAAAGTTTTCCAAAGCTTAATCTTATGGACATGAAAACTAGGCCCAAGATAAATCTTATGGACATAAATGAATGTCTGCACATAATATTATAAACATGAAAACATGTTCACATATAATCTCATTAATTCATGTGTTATAAACTATTACCAAATTTATTGGAGTGAGATATCTCTAGAACCTCTCACATAATCCTTAATTTTTTCCATAATATCATAATATATATATCATGTAATAACCCATTAATAGGAAACATATCTCATAAACATTTCGTCATACTATATACCATAGGTAGGGAATCAGTTTCATAAAACTCTTATCATTAGAAAAAACATCTAGATAAAGAATAAGGATGGAATCCATAGAAAATATCTCTAGTAAATTTTTAAGTATCATAAAAGGATTTAATATTATATGGAAAATGATTTGTAATATCACTGGGAATGTTTTATTCAGAAAATAAATCGTTCATATTTAAAATATTATTTTTAAAACAAAATTTTATCAAAACATTTTTTATGTAAATTTATTTGAAAATAATATTTCTAAATTATAAATTAAAATATAAAAACAAGAGTTTTCATGATGGTGGGAAATACCATTCATGTTGTACATATTAAAATGAAGATTCCTTTCTATTTTTATGCAAAATACAAAAGGACCTTGCCTAGAAAATGATATGAATATTCCTTTTAAAACAATTTGTAAAAATTGAAAAATTGGTAAAAATATCTTCAAAATAAATTATAATATTAAAAACTTTATTTTAATTATTTTAAGAAAATATTGACCAATATGAAAAAGGGTTTTCAACTGAAGAGAAAAATAAATTCGATTTTTATAAAAACCATTATTTTATTCTCTTGAGTATATAAAGGGAAGAACATCGAAGGAAAATACATAGTTTCATAAAATAATAATATTATATTAAATTCGTTTTTTATTTATATTTAGAGAATAATATCTCATCATTGGTATTATAATCATAAATAACCTTGATAAATAATGATAATGTGACATCAAACCCTTACCACTAAGGTAACTTTTGAACTGTAATCCCAATAAAATAATAACATAAAATGAAACATTAACTATCAAGAGAATAAATAAATTAATGATATAACAAATCAAATTCCATGTATGTACACATCATTAATGAATATAGGTACATAACATATCATATGTCCCAAATAAGACAATTTTAGATGTAATTCGGTAACCTTAAGTATCTACATCCTTTATACATGTTAGAACCTCTTCTATAATAAATTTCGTTTTTTATAAATCTATTTCAGAGAAATAAATGTATATATCATACCTATATTAATTAATTATGAAATTCTATTACCCTTTTATTAACAAATCCTTGTTAAAATAATATTTCAAAGAGTAATTTATTTGTTTTTTTGTATGTTTCGATATGGTAATTATGGTCCTATTAAATTTTTCATAGTCACATAATCTCCATAATTTTAACATTGATATAATTATAATATATATTTATTATATATAAATTTTGAATAATCCATAATATTTATAGATAGAAAATGAAATTCACTATCTATAAAGATGGTAGGTCATACATACACATCAACGTTGTTTGTATTTTGCTCGAAGGATGGAATGAAAGAAAGGTAAATAAAAAATAACCTTTATATATTCATTATTATATAAAATATATCATATATATTCATTAATTTTATCCTTATATTCTTCCATGTAATGATAAATTGAAAAACAAATCACATCGCTTCATGAGGCGGCAGTCTTCCATACACACAAACGATGTTATTGGACCCCACCTAATGCAATGTAAGAAGGTATAAAAGATATTATAATTATAAAAGTTTAATTATATCATATATATTATATAAATTTGTTAAATCTATCATTAAATCCATCAATTAGAGGTAATGATTCAAAAAATTATTACATCAATTCACGAGGCAATAGTCCTCCATACACACGATCAACAATAACATTTCCCAATTGATGGAATATGAGATCAATATAGGTTTTTACATCAACATAATAACATATCATTATCATTTATATACTATTTTTATTATATTATTATAATTAATAAATTAATTATAGAAGAAAGAGAGGATGTAAAAAATAAAGAGTTTAGTGATGAAAACTATATTTTCTTAGAAAACCCCCATGGGACACCTTATTAAGAAGACCAGGGTTGGTATTTTGGGATAAATATAATCTCTATAAAATTTATATGGATGTTGGTGGGGGTATTTTGGAAGGTTTTGGTCATGAAAAATGTTTCATGACCCCCTCCCTACAAAGGTACCACTCTTAGTTCAGAAATGAGTGCATGGAGATAATGGATCCCTAAGTCCCACCTCCATTAGGCCCTGAGTTGGAGACTAGCATAGAGGGTACAATAAACATAAATATGTGGTTCATCACCCATTAAGAGTAATATGTGGAAGAGAAAGATAATATAGATGAAACAACCAACAACTTATTATACACACACACACACACACACACACACTCATATATATATATATATAATAAATCCTATATGAAAATAGAAGATGTCATACAGTGCTATAACTACTAAAAGAGAAACTATAAGTACTAAAAAGGTAAATATGATATGGACCACAAATCCCAAATAGCTCTGGAAAAACCAAGAGCTAGTAATAAACATCATGGTCACCAGCCGGCTCTAACTAGACAATATAATAGTTTATATATATTGGTTGAGCATAAAATAATACTCAGTAGGATCCTCCTTAGAGCCTCTCATGCGAAAGATAATGAAATCATTCAAAATTATAGTGAAAATATTGAAACTAACACATCATTGAAATGGTTATACTATATTCTCTACCACCGCATAGATTTTTTTACCACAATCATCTCATAAAAGAGAATATATAATATAATAATGAAAAATTGGGGGTACCCCTCTCCTACTTGCCCGCTAGTTTTCTATATTTCCTCAAGGTCACATATCTAGAGCCATCTCTCTTTAAAAGTAAAGAATCTCTAAGGCACCTGGTCATGGTGTCACGACATGCACCTCATGCATCACATTACCAAACCATACCATTTCATATATCCAAATATAGTAACCAAGTAGTTTTTGTGAGACACCATATCATATATTACATATATCAAACATCGGGTATTATACCTCAATCCATTACAATCCATACACTGAATAACTCAATCCATCATTCCCTATTCAATTCATAACAATAATAATCCTTTGGATTCTATAATCAGCAATAGATGTGTGGGAAATAACAACAAGACATCACAACCCTCTACATACATATATTTGAAAACTAACTACCCTAAATACCATCACAAGTAACTACCAAGAAAAGAGAGTGGGGAAAGAGGGGGTAGTCATCCATCCATCCTCCCACTAGAATATTTAGGAAAACCATATCTCATAGTCCACTCAATGTTAGTTTCCATAATAAAAATAGGTGGGTATAATATTAAATCAAATAACACATATGATATAATATATCTCACAACCATACTACGGGTATAACCTAGTATTAGACACAACCACATCTAACGTCATTCAGAATCCCAGCATCCACTGCCAAGAGAATATATCCTATAAGAATAATATAATATAAAAAATATAGATTAAATTCATTATAAACATCATATTAATCCATTCTATTAATTGATTAATCCTCATTAATTAACCATTGTCATTTTTCTACATTATTCATCTATGTAAAGTCCATTCCCTCTGGGAATAATCCAGACCAATTACAAGGTTTAAAAAGTTTAATGTATTATTAACAGTTTAATTTCATTATCAACCAACCCCATGGTTCAAGAATTATTTATTCATTATTAGCATCATTCCATATCCAGATACTCTAGGAAAACCAACCCAATATACCACCAAAAAACATGCTACCTAGAAAATCTAGTCGCCTCAAGTAGTGGAGAAAGGAATCCAGATAAATAAGAAACTTGACCATCATCCATTAAGCATATTCATAACAGAGCACACTATCTCTCAATATCTCATCAATGGGTAAGCCCCGCTTCAACCTGATCCATCACCTCCAGTCCCATCCTTGAAACCTGGATAAATATAATAATTTTTCTAACTATCATAGGCATCATTTGGTGTCACATTATCCAAGCCTACCGTCACACATTACAATAGCCATCCAAGGATCATCTATACCAGGATCACAATGCCTTCTAGTATCCCCACACCATATCATAATATTCATACCATGCTCATTCATACCAAGATCACATCACATGTATAAAGACACAACATTAAAACATTTCAAAATCTTGAATTAAATGAATAATTTAAATTGAGGATCTTTTCAGGATTAGTGTTTTAGAGAGTTAGATCATAACTATTACATTTCAAGAAAAAATTACAAAGTAGACACTTCCACCCAGTATCCATTTTTTTTACAAAACATGAATTCTTGAAAAAAAGTCTAGTTCCATGTTTAAGACAGCATGAATTTTTCATTGATCCCATCCTTGACCCTATTCCACATAATTTCATGTGAAAAAAATTTCAAAAACATGGGATGAACATAAAAAGCTCAGTAAGGGATACACAAAGAAGTAAAACTGTTAGTTTTTAAAAACAACAAGTAAACCATGAATACTTTAACATAAGTAAAATTTTTACCCTTTATGAAGTAGTAAATACTCTTCACTGAATAAAATATCATTACATACACTTTTGTAACCAAAATATTACCATAAAACCCATATAAAGAACACATAACTTATAAAGGTATCTTGGGACGTAAACATACTTAAATGGAATAACCATACGGTCAAATTCCACACATATCACTAAATGGAATATCCATACGGCCGTCTTTCATACCCAATTCATTTTAGGTTAAAACGTAACCACCCATCCTGGTATTCACAGCACCATCCGTCATAAAATAGTATGTGGTATTTATTTACTTTCAAAAACATTGTGGCTTTTTGGGGAAGCCAAAGATCAAATAACACTCACGGTGGAGGAAAAGGTCGCTCTTACCACTTACATTAAAAGGAACATTCGTTTAGTCATTTCTTAAAAATCTTTGTAGAAAAATATTCCCTTTTAAAAGTCATGGGTGTTTATACAGCATATCAAATAAAGTAATGTACTAAAACAAAATATTCCTCAATGAAAGGAGATTGAGTTGAAGTCCCTTACCTCATGTCCGACTTGACTCGATCATTCTTTAATCTCCTGAATAATAAACTAAAGTTAATTTCTACTTGCTTAAGATCATTTTTCAAGTTTAATATTCCTTTTATATCACTTATTACCATGTTATAAACATTATGTAATCATTTATGTTAATAATTTTCGTTTTGTCGATATTTGGTACTTGAGTAAAAAATGAACACCTTATATGACAAGCTATCCATGTGGTCAATATTCCATTATATCCAAAATGATATTCATTATTTAGATATCATATATATCATATATATCCATTATATACATTTATTTATAATAGTACATAACATTTATAGGTAATAAATGAAATGCACCATTCATGGAGACGGTAAACCGTATGTATGCATGAACGCTACTTTCATTTCTATTTCTTATTTTAATGGAAATAAAAAATAATTATACATTGATATATTTTAATTCCAGTATAATATCATATATAATTTCATTAACTCCATACTTTATACATCCCACATAAGGCATTAATGAATCACATCACCTTCAGGGGGCGGTAGTCCACACTTCCTCAAATGAGATTATCGTATTTTCCCACTATGGAAACCATAAAGTCTTGACACAATTGGGAAGTAAAGAAGAATAAGGAAATCATAAACATAATATATATCATATATAAATACAGTTCCATCATAATGGCCACCATGAGAGGCAGTAGGATAAAATCGAACAATCATCGTTTCGTGGGGCGTTAGTTTGCCATCCACAGAAACATTATGTTCTTCATCTATTAGATGGAGGTCTGTGTAAGTGTAGTTCTAATACATATCATAACAAAATCCTAGTATATTGATTATTCTGGTGTTGTTACTAAAGAAATTAGTAAATTTATTAGGGGTTGTAGAAGTAAAATAAAAGAAAACCGTTTAAGAGAAACCATTACCTTTAATTTGGGTAACTCCCTTTGGTTTGAACCAAATGACTTCTTGAAGTCCCTTAGGCCTAAGGTTAGTATTCTATGAGGAGGATAGGGATGTATGGATATTAATTGGGAAGATTTTGGACGAGCCAAATGGCTTTATAGGTGTGATAAATTGGTTATAAGTGTCCTCCTTTTATAAGGGAGAGGAGGGGCTCTTTAGGAAAGTGTGATGATATTATTTTATAATAAAATCATATTCGGTTTCTAACAGTCCAAAAATCATTAAGGTCGAAGATAAGATGACTCATATTAGAAATAAAATCAACCAATAATAATTTTAAATGTTTTGGATAATATTTTAATCATTATAATCTTATTTGTTTAAATCATTTATTAATGAGGTAAATACTGCATCATTATTGTGTCATATATAATTTAATTTATTTGATGTCTAAAAATTATAAAAAAATTACTATCATGTATGAAATATTTTTATGTTTACAATTAATATTTATAGGCAAAAATATAATTTATATAACACCATATAAAAATTAATTTACTAAAAGATATTTCTTTTTGTTGTTTTTGCCTTAACTTTAAGTCAATTAATCTAAATTGTCATTATCACTCCCAAGTTACTCAATGGGGTCCAAAAATAAACCCAAAGATAAACATGGTAGTAAATGACTCCACCAATAAGGTTTGGACAAGTGTTAAGGTAATTTTGAATTATTATAATATTCCTTTACCTTGAATTACCCTCTTTACCTTTAACTGCGGTAAATAAAAGTCAAAAGTTACTATTCACCAAAAGATTTTTTTTTGAACCAAATTTTACATCCTGATAACAAAAATGAATGTCATATTATCAAAATTAAATTAAAATAAGTGGTAAAATTTTATTTAAATGAAAAAGTAATTTTTTTAACAACCACTAAGTGGTTTCACTATTCATAAAAAATTGATCTTTTTCAGAAAAATACCAAAAAATCAGCCTATGATATATTTTATATTCTGAATTAAAAAATGATGTCTATTTTTCAAAATTCAAAACATAAAAGTGGCATTAATTAATTTTAAAATTAATTCCCTTTATCAAAACAAATAACATGTTTTTAAGAAACAATAACTATCAAAAGATTGATACTTGTTTATGTCCAATTTCATAGTGAAATTAATTCCAATGACCAACATTGGATTAAATGGTAAAAATATATTTTAATTTAACTTTAAAACCAACAATAAATATAATCTAACCATATAAATAAATTAGATTAAAAGGCACTTTTGAATAAAAATACAATATTTTTCACTATTCATAAAAATGATCTTTATCTTAAAATCCCAAAAAATAAACCAAAATAAATTTGATGTCCCCATTCTAAAGAAGTATTTTATTTGGTTAATTAAAACATATAAAAATGAACAAAAATATATTTAAATAGGATTCTCCATTAAAAGGCGGTAAATCAGCCTTTTAATGAAAATTATGCTTAAAATTAGATTCATTCATATTTTAGGCCTCTAAATTTTTATCGGATAAATGTAAATAAATTTAACAAACATGTATAATCATATTGTAATTAGTTTCATTCATTCCCTCCAATACAACGACTAGGAGTTAACTACCATTTAAAATAATAATATTATATTATTAATGTGCAATGTAAGATTTCAAAGAAACATGTTCTTGCGTATCGGGTATGCTATCGAACATAACAACCACTATAAAGTAAAATTAATATTTAATTCAAAAATATTAATAAATATAAAATGTGTCTTATTCTACATTTATCTGGGATGTTACGTCATTCCCCCCTTTTGGGAATAGCGCCCTCGTAATTTTTATTCACTTATCAAAATAAGTGGGGGTATTTATCCTTCATAGAATTTTCAAATTCCTACATTGCCTCTTTAACTATATGGTTTTTCCACAAAAACATTACATAGTGAATAATCGTATTCCGCAACACTTTCTCTCTACGGTCAAGAATCTGTATTGGTTGTTCTTCATAAGATATATTCTCTTCCAACTGAACTACCTCTTGGCTCAAAACATGAGATAGATCTGGTATATACTTTCTCAACATGGAAAAATGAAAAACATTGTGTACCTGGGATAAACATGGAGGTAAAGCTAGTCTGTACGCAACTGATACAACTTTATCCAGAATTTCATATGGTTCAATGAACCTCGGACTCGACATTCCCTTCTTAACAAAACGCATCACACTTTTCCCTGGAAAAACTTTGAGAAAGACATGATCACCTACCTCAAAAGAAAGATCCTTCCTCCGGTTATCTAGATAACTTTTCTGTCCACTCTGAACTGTTCTAATGTGCTTCTGAATCAACTAAACTTTATCTGCCATCTCATCTACCAATTCTGGTCCCATCAGCTTCCTTTCACCTACTTCAACCCAAAAATATGGAGTTCGACAATGCTTTCCATATAATGCCTCAAATGAAGCCATTTGTATACTGGAATGAAAACTGTTATTATAAGAAAATTTAACCAAAGAAATATGTTGGTACCAGCTTCCCTGGTAATCCATCGAAAAAGCACATAACATATCTTCCAAGGTCTGAATTTTTCGCTCTGACTGCACATATGATTGCGGATGAAAAGATGTACTAAAATTTAATTCAGTACCCAACAACTTCAGAAGGCCTTTCCAAAAGTTAGAAGTGAACCTGGGATCACGATAAGATTCAATGGAGAGGGGAACTACATGCAACCTGACTATCTCATTAACATACAACCTAGCAAGTTGATCTAGAAAAAAAAATCTCTAATAAGAAGGAAATGAGAAGATTTAGTCAATCGATCAAATATAACCTAGATTGCATTATTACCTAGATATGACTTTGGTAATCCCACAACTAAGTCCGTGGATATATTTTCCCATTTCCACTCTGGAACCAGTAGAGGCTGAAGCATTTTTTTTGGTGTTGTCGCTCTTCTTTAACCTTATGACAAGTCAAACACTTCATAGTAAAATCAAAAAATATCTCTTTTCATTCCATCCCACCAGTAATACTCCCTAAGAACTCTTTACATCTTAGTAATACAAGTATGAACTGAAAAAGGAGAACTATGAGCTTTACATAACAACTCATTCTTCAACTTTGAATCACAAGTCACAGATAATCTCTTTCCAAACCTCAAAACACAATCATTATCAATGTTAAATTTAGGTAACTTACACTTCTGAACCATTTATACCTTTTTCTGCAACTCAGTGTCTTCTTTCTGTGCTTGCTTTATTCTGTCTAATAGAGATGATCTTACTGACACCTTATAAAAAATAGAAGAATTTCCTACACCAACAACTTCTATACCATAATTCATAAAATCAAAAACCAAAGGGTCTCATTCCAAATGTAACATGGTTATTAAAGTATTACTTTTTCGACTCAAAGAAGCAGCCACTTTATTTGCTTTTCCTAGATGATAAAGGATCGTGCAATCATAATCCTTGATTAATTCCAACCATCTAATCTATATCATGTTCAATTCATTCTAAGTGAATATATACTTCAAACTTTTGTGATCGGTATATATTTCACACGTCACTCCTTACAAATGATGCCTCAATATTTTTAATGAAAAAACAACTTCAGCTAATTCTAAATCATATGTAGGGTAATTTAACTCATTATGTTTTAACTGACATGAAGCATAAGCAATTACCAGATCATTTTTCATTAGGACACAACCCAATCCATTCAATAAAGCATCACATTAGATAACAAACGCATCATTTTTGGAAGGCAGTGCCAAAACTAGAGCATTCATCAATCTTCTTTTCAATTACTGAAAAAAATCATCACATTATTTTATCCAGATGAACTTAACACCCTTTTAAGTTCACTTAGTCATTGGACTAGATAGCCATGAAAAATTTTCAAAAAACCTCCAGTAATAACCTTACAATCCAAGAAAACTATGAATGTCAGTAATATTTTTCGGTCTTGGCCATTCTTCAACAACTTTTGTTTTAGCAGGATCAATAGTTATTCCATTTTTTGAAACAATGTGACCAAGGAAAGAAATTTTTTGTAACCATAACTTACACTTTCGGAATTTTCCATAATGATTATTTTCATTTAAGGTTTGAAAGATGACCCTTAAATGACTTTCATCCTCCTCTTTACTATTTGAATAAACCAAAATATTATCAATGAACACAACCAGAAACTTATCCATGAACTCATGGAAAATTCTATTCATAAGATCAACGAATATAACAGGTGCATTGGTTAACCCAAAAGGCATAACTAAAAATTCATAATGGCCTTATCTAGTACGAAATGCGGTCTTCGGAATGTCTGCTTCCTTTACTTTCAACTGATGGTACCCCGATCTCAAATAAATCTTTGAAAAATACTGATCTCCCTAGAGCTGATCAAACAAATCATCGATATGAGTCAAAAGATACTTGTTCTTAACAGTGATGTTGTTCAATACTCTATAATCAATTCAAAGTCTCATTGAACAATATTTATTTTTAATAAACAAGATAGGATCACCATATGGTGATGTGCTAGGTCAAATGAAACCTTATTATAACAACTCCTTCAATTGCTTGTTTAACTCAAAAAGTTCAATTTCAGCCATTCGATAAGGGGTTTTTGAAATTTGCTTAGCATCAGGAACTAATTCAACAATAAATTCAACTTCCTGATCAGGTATAATTCTAGGAATCTCATCAGGAAAAACATCAAGGTACTCATTTACCACTGGAACATCATTAATCTGAACAGTTCCTTTATTTTCAATAATATGTTCAAGGTAACATTAATTTCCATTTTTTACTAGTTTCTCAGCTTCCTAATATGTTATCAAAATAATGGGTTCATTATTATACACAAACTGTAAATCTTGTAGAAATGAAACCTCTTTAGCTCTACAGTCAATATTATCATGATAAACTGAAAGCAAATCCATGCCCAAAATAACATCAAACTCTACTAGGGCCAAAATAATATGGTCTGCAGGTAGATTCCTTCCGCACACAAGGACAGAAATGTTCTTAGGTTTTCTTTTTGTATCAACATTTCCTCTAGGTGTTTTTACCATAAGTTCTGTATTCATATCTTGAGATGGAATTCCCAATTTACTAGAGAACTTCTCAAAAATGAATGAGTGTGTAGACCCTGAATCAATCAACACATTGGCATAATCTGAACAAACAAACAGTGTACCTGATACTACTTCATTTGATGGACCAACATCTACTGAAGTAGTTTCAAAGGATTTCACCACCCATTTCTGCTTGTATTCCAACTCATTTTCCTCAATTAAGTTCTTTGTTGGAAACTCATTTGCATAATGACCCCTTTCGTTACACTTAAAACATCTTAATGATGGATTTTCATTGCCTGCTTGATCATCTTTCTTACAGTTACGAGCAATATGACTAGACTTACCACACCGGAATCACTTTTCAGACTTTGATAAACATTATCCAGGATTGTTTTTACCACACTTTTCACAATATGGATATTTATTTTTCTTACCTCCAGGTTTCTTTGATGAATTCTTCCCATTTTCCAACCAAATGGACCTCTTATTCTGTTGTTTTTAAAAGAAAACATGATCATCGGAAAACTCCATTTCCACCTTCTCCGCACATCAAACAAGTTTTTCATAACTCTTCAACTCATGAGAGGCTAACGCTCTTTCATATCATGGATTCAGTCCTGAGTAAAATCTATTTATCTTACTATGAAGATCTCGGATGAAATTTAGTACATACCTTGCCATGCTAGTGAACTTTGCTTCATAGGAAGCCACTGAGTCATCCTCCTACCTCAATTATAGGAATTTTTTTCCATAATAAGAAAAACCACCTGAGGAAAATATTTCTCAAGAAACAAACCTTTGAATTCATCCCAATCAAGAGCATCAATCTCCTCACTATCCCTGATATTTTTCACCATAGACCACCAATGATCAGCTTCACCTTCAAAACGGTAAATAGAAAGAATAACCTCTTAATGTTCTGAACAACCCATGACATAGAAAATCTTTTCCAATTATTTAATCGACATTTCTACTAGTACCAGATCAGATGATCCTCTCAATGATGGGGGATGTTGCCTCATGAAATGCTCCACTACTGAAATGTTATTCTGCAATTAATCTGGATGATCTCATGCATGAATACCACAACCATTTATAGCCTGAGTCAACTATGCCATCACTGCAACAAATTGTTCAGTTCTGATTCCGACCATCTGAGGTTGCTGATTTAGAAGGTTGCCTTCCTCCTGATGTCATCCCAACGTAGCTTCCATGTTCCCTCTGTGGAAAACCATTCTGAACATAGAAATATCTTAGGCGAAGCAACATGGTAATCTATAAATTCTATATGATTTCAATATTAACATAAATTACTTTATGGATATTAATTTAACAATACCATAACTCCAAAAGTTGTCTAAATCGACCTCAGATACAAACTATAAGGACCTAGCCTTAAATCATTACATAATATTGAATTAAATGAATAAATCACATTGAGTATCTTTTCAGGTTTAGGGTTTTAGAGAGTTAGACCATAACTATTACATTTCAAAAAAATTAAAAATTAGACACTTCTTCCCAGAATCCATTTTTTAGAAAAACATGAACTCTTGAAAAAAGAGTCATGTCTCATTCCATGTTTAAGATAGCATGAATTTTCCTTGATCCCATCCTTGACCCTATTCTACATTATGTCTTGTGAAAAACATTTCAAAAACATGGGATGATCATAAAAATCTCAGTATGGGATACACAAATAAGTAAAACTGTTAGTTTTTCAAAATAAATGGTAAACCATAAATACTTTAACATAAGTAATACTTTTTACCTTTATGAATTAGTAAATACTCTTCACTGAATACAAGATCGTTACTTAACCTTTTGTAAACAAAAGACTACCATAAAACCCATATAAAGAACACATAACTTATAAAGGTAACTTGGGATATAAACATTCTTAAATGGAATAACCATACGGTCAACTTCCACACATATCACTAAATGGAATAGCCATATGGTCGACTTCCATACCCAATGCATTGGCAGTTATAACGTAAACACTCGTCCGAGTATTCACGACACCACCCGTTATTTTGTTTATCACATAACCACATGTCAAATGTCCAAGTACCATTATAAAATAATAAGAGATAAAAAAAATATAAAGGATGGAAAACATTTCTACATTTCAATCAAAATATATCACTTAAATATATTGACATAACAAATACATTATAAAAACAAATTTCAATACCAAAATATATAAAAGAGTATATGGTATTTATTTTCTTTTAAAACATTACAGCTCTTTGAGGAAGCCAAAGATGAAATAATACTTGCGGTGGTAGAAAAGGTCATTGTAACCGCTTATGTTAAAAAGAACATTATTTTTGTCGTTTAGTAAAAATAATTGTAGAAAAAGATTCCCTTTGAAGCGTCAAGGGTGTTTATACAGCGTATAAAAGAAAGTCGTGTATTAAAACAAAATATGCCTCAATGAAAGGAGATTGAGACGATGTCCCTTACCTCATGTCTGAATTGGATCGATCGTTCTTTAATATCCTGAATAATAAACTAAAGTTATTTCATACTTTCTTAAGAACCTTTTTCATGTTTATTATTTCTTTTATATCACTTATTACCATGTTATAAACATTATGTAATCATTTAAGTTAATAATGTACATTTTGTCGATATTTGGTACTTGAGTCAAAAATGAAAACCTTATATTACAAGCTATCCATGTGGTCAATAGTCCATTATATCCAGAATGATATTCATTATTTAGATATCATATATATCATATATATTCATTATATACATGTATTTATAATAGTACATAAATTTATAGGTAAGAAATGAAATGCACCATTAATGGAGATGGTAAGCTGTACGTATGCATGAACGCTACATTCATTTCAATTTCTTATTTTAATGGATATAAAACATAATGATAAATTGGTATATTATAATTCCATTATAATATCATATTTAATATCATTAACTCCATACTTTATACATCCCACATAAGGCATTAACGAATCACATCACCTTGAGGGGGCGGTAGTCCGCACTTCCTCAAATGAGATTATCATATTTACCCACTATGGAAACCATAAATTCTTGACATAATTGGGAAGAACGAAGCATAAGGAAATAATTAACATAATATAAATTATAAATATTTATAGTGCCACCATAATGGCCACCATGAGAGGCGGTTGGATAAAATCGAACAATCATTGTTTCGTGAGGCGTTAGTTTTCCATCAACAGAAACAATATATTCTTCATCCATTAGATGGAGGTGTGTGTAATTGTAGTTCTAATACTTATTATAAAAACATCCTAGTATATTTAGGATTCTGGTGTTTTTACTAAATAAATTAATAAAATGATTTTAGGGGTTGGAGAAGTAAAATAAAAGAAAACCGTTTTAGAGAAACCATTACCTTTAATTTGGGTAACTCCCTTTGGTTTGAACCAAATGACTTATTGAAGTGCCTTATTCCTATGGTTAGTATTTTATGAGGAGGATAGGGATGTAGGGATCTTGATTGGGAAAATTTTGGAGATCCAAATGGCTTGATAGGTGTGAGAAATTTTTTATAAGCGACCTCCTTTTATAAGGGGGAGGAGGGGCTCTTTAGGAAAGTGTGAAGATATTATTTTATAATAAAATGATATTCGGTTTCTAATAGTACATAAATCAGTAAGGTCGAAGATAAGATGACTCATATTCGAAATAAAATCAACCAATCAGAATTTGACATGTTTTGGATAATATTTTATTCATTATAATCTTATTTATTTAAATCGTTTATTAAGGAGGTAAAACTGCATCATTATTGTGTCATAAATAATTTAATTTATTTGATGTCGAAAAATTATAAAAAAATACTATCATGTCGGAAATATTTTTATCTTTTAAATTAATATTTATAGACAAAATGATAATTTATATAACACCATATAAAAATTAATTTACTAAAAGATATTTGTTTTTGTCGTTTTTTCCTTAACTTTAAGTAAATTAATCTTAATTGTCATTATCACTCCCATGTTACTCAATGGGCTCCCAAAATAAACCCAAAGATGAAAATGGTTGTAAATGACTCAACCAATAAGGTTTGGACAGGTTTTATGGTAATTTTTAATTATTATAATATTCTTTTTACCTTAAATTGCCCTCTTTACCTTTAACTGCGGTAAGTAAAAGTCAAAAGTTAATATTCACCAAAACAAATTAATATTATTGAACCACATTTTACTTCTTGGTAACAAAAATTAATTTCATATTTTCAAAATTAAATTCACAGAAGTGGTAAAATTTTATTTAAATGAAAAAGTCATTTTTTTAACAACCACTAAGTGGTTTCACTATTCATCAAAAATTGAAGTTTTTCAAAAACATACAAAAATATCAGCCTAAGATATATTTGATATTCTGAATTCAAAAATGATCTATATTTTTACAAATTCAAAACATAAAAGTGGAATTAATTAATTTTAAAATTAATTCCCTTTATCAAAACAAATAGCGTGTTTTTAGGAAACAATAACTATCAAAAGATTGATACTTGTTTATGTCCAATTTCAAAGTTAAATTAATTCCAATGACCAAAATTGGATTAAATGGTAAAAATATATTTTAATTTAACTTTAAACCCAACTAAAAATATAATCTAACCATATAAATAAATTACATTAAAAGGCACTTTTGAAAAAAAATACAATATTTTTCACTATTCATTAAAAAATGATCTTTATTGTAAAAATCCAAAAAAATACCCAAAATAAATTTGATGTCCCCATTATAAAGAAGTATTTTATTTGGTCAATTAGAACATATAAAAATGACCAAAACTATATTTAAAGAGGGTTCTCTATTAAAAGGCGGTAAGTCAGCCTTTTAATGAAAATTATGTTTAAAATTAGATTCATTCATATTTTAAGCCTCTAAATTTTTATTAGATAAATGTAAATACATTTAAAAACATGTATAATCATATTTTCGTTTGTTTCATTCATTCCCGACAATACAATGACTAGTAGTAAACTACCATTTAAAATAATTATATTATATTATTAGTGTGCAACATAAGATTTCAAAGAAACCTCTTGTTGCGTATCGGGTACGCTATCGAACATAGAAACCCCATTAAAGTAAAAATAATATTTATTTCAAAAATATTAATAAATATAAAATATGTCTTATTCTTCATTTACCTCAGATGTTACGTCCTTACCCCCTTTTGGGAATTGCACCCTCGTAATTTTTATTCACTTATCAAAATATGTGGGGGTATTTATCCTTCATAGAATTTTCAGATTCCCACATTGCCTCTTTAACCATATGGTTTTTCCACAAAACCTTTACATAGTGAATTACTGTATTCTGCAAAACATGCTCTCTATGGTCATGAATCTGGATTGTTTTTTCTTCATAAGATATATTCTCTTCCAACTGAACTACCTCTGGGCTCAAAACATGAGATGGATCTGGTATATACTTTCTCAACATGGAAACATAAAAAACATTGTGTACCTGGGATAAAATAGGAGGTAAAGCCACTCTGTACGCAATTGATCCAACTTTATCCAGAATTTCATATGGTTCAATGAACCTCGGACTCAACTTTCCATTCTTAACAAAACGCATCACACTTTTCCCTGGAGAAACATTGAGAAAGACATGATCACCTACCTCAAAAGAAAGATCCTTCCTCCGGTTATCTACATAACTTTTCTGCCTGCTCTGAACTGTTCTTATGTGCTTTTGAATCAACTAAACTTTATCTTCCATCTCTTCTACCAATTCTGGTCCCATTAGCTTCCTTTCACCTACTTCATCCCAAAAATCTGGAGTTCAACAATGCTTTCCATATAATGCCTCAAATGGATCCATCTGTATACCGGAATGAAAACTGTTATTATAAGTAAATTCAACCAAAGAAAGATATTGGTCCCAGCTTCCCTGGTAATCCATCGAAAAAGCACATAACATATCTTCCAAGGTCTGAATTTTTCGTTTTGACTGCCCATATTATTTCAGATGAAAAGCTGTACTAAAATTTAATTCAGTACCCAAAGCCTTCAGAAGGCCTTTCCAAAAGTTATAAGTGAACCTGGGATCACGATAAGATAAAATGGAGAGGGGAACTACCTACAACCTGACTATATCTTCAACATACAACCGAGAAAGTTGATCTAGAAAAAAATTATATCTAATCAGAAGAAAATGAGATGATTTAGTCAATCGATCAAATATAACCCAGATTTCATTTTGACCTAGATATGTCTTTGGTAATACCACAACAAAGTCCATGGATATATTTTCCCATTTCCACTCTGGCACCAGTAGAGGCTGAAGAATTTTTTTGGTAACTGTCGCTCTGCTTTAACCTTATGAAAATTCAAACACTTCATAGTAAAATCATCAAATATCTCTTTTCATTCCATCCCACCAGTAATACTCCCGAAGAACTCTGTACATCTTAGTACTACCAGTATGAACTTAAAACGGAGAACTATGAGCTTCACATAAAAACTCATTCTTCAACTGTGAATCACAAGTCACACATAATCACTTTCCAAACCTCAAAACACAATCATTATCAATGTTAAATTTAGGTAACTTACCCCTCTGAACCATTTATACCTTTTTCTGCAACTCAGTGTCTTCGTTCTGTACTTGCTTTATTCTGTCTGATAGAGATGGTCTTACTGACACCTTATAAAAAATAGGAGAATTTCCTACACCAACAACTTCTATTCCATAATTCATCAAATCAAAAACCAAAGGGTCTCATTCCAAATGTAACATGGTTATTAAAGTATTACTTTTTTGACTCAAAAAAGAAGCCACTTTATTTGCTTTTCCCAGATGATAAAGGATTGTGAAATCATAATCCTTGATTAATTCCAACCATCTAATCTATCTCATGTTCAATTCTTTCTGAGTGAATATATACTTCAAACTTTTGTGATCAGTATATATTTCACACTTCACTCCTTACAAATGATGCATCAAAAGTTTTAAAGCAAAAACAACAGTAGCTAATTCTAAATCATGTGTAGGGTAATTTAACTCATGATGTTTTAACTGACATGAAGCATAAGCAATTACCGGATCATTTTGCATTAGGACACAACCCAATCCTTTCAATAAATCATCACAGTAGATAACAAACTCAACATTTTTGGAAGGCTGTTCCAAAACTGGAGCATTCACCAATCTTCTTTTTAATTCCTGAAAACAATCATCACATTATTTTATCCATATGAACTTAACACCCTTTCAATTTAACTTAGTCATTGGACTATATAACTGTGAAAAATTTTCAATAAACCTCTAGTAATAACCTTCCAAACCAAGAAAACTACGAATCTTGGTTATATTTGTCGGTCTTGGCCATTCTTCAACAACTTTTGTTTTAGCAGGATCAATAGTTATTCCATTTTTTGAAACAATGTGACCAAGGAAAGAAATTTTTTGTAAACAAAACTTACACATGCTGAATTTACCATAAAGTTTCTTTTCTTCTATGGTTTTCAAGATGACCATTAAATGACTTTCATGCTCCTCTTTACATTTTGAATAAACCGAAATATTATCAATGAACAAAACCACAAACATATCCATGAACTCATGGAAAATTCTATTCATAAGATCCATGAATATAGCAGGTGCATTGGTTAACCCAAAAGTAATAACTAAAAATTCATAATGGCCTTATCTAGTACGAAATGCGGTCTATAGAACATATGCTTCCTTTACTTTCAACTGATGGTACCCCGATCTCAAATCAATATTCGAAAAATACTGAGCTCCCTAGAGCTGATCAAACAAATCATCGATATGAGTCAAAAGATACTTGTTCTTAACAGTGATGTTATTCAATACTCTATAATCAAGGCAAAGTCTCATTGAACCAAATTTCTTTTTAACAAATAAGATAGGACCACCCCATGGTGATATGCTAGGTCAAATGAAACATTTATTTAACAACTCCTGCAATTGCTTCATTAACTCTAAAAGTTCAATTTCAGCCATTCGATAAGGGGTTTTTGAAATTGGGTTAGCATCAGGAACTAAGTCAACAGTAAATTCAACTTCCTGATCAGGTATAATTCTAGTAAACTCATTAGGAAATACATCAAGGTACTCATTTACCACTAGCACATCATTAATCTGAACAGTTCCTTTATTTTCAATAATATGTGCAAGGTAACATTCATTTCGATTTTTTACTAGTTTCTCAGCTTCCTAATATTTTATCAAAAGAAAGCGTTCATTCTTATACACAAACTGTAAATCTTTCAGAAAATAAACCACATTAGCTCTACATTCAATATTATCATGATAATGAGAAATCCAATCCATTCCCAAAATAACATCAAACTCTACTAGATCCAAAACAATAAGGTCTGCAGGTAGATTCTTTCCGTACATAAGGACAGAAATGTTCATAGGTTTTCTTTTTGTCTCAACATTTCCTCCAGGTGTTTTTACCGTAAGTTCTGTATTCATATCCTGAGATGGAATTCCCAATTTACTAGAAAAATTCTCAGAAATGAAAGAGTGTGTAGACCCTGAACCAAACAACACATTGGCATAATCTGAATAGACAAACAGTGTACCTGATACTACTTCATTTTATGGACCAACATCTACTGAAGTAGTTTCAATGGATTTCACCACCCCTTTCTACTTGTAGTCTGACTCATTTTCCTCTATTGAGTTCTTCGCTGGACACTCATTTGCATAATGACCCCTTTCTTTACACTTAAAACATCTTACCGATGTCTTTTCATTGCCTGCTTGATCATATTCCTTACAGTTACGAGCAATATGAACAGACTTACCACACTAGAAGAACTTTTCAGACTTTGATTAACATTATCCAGGATTCTTTTTACCTCACTTTTCACAATATGGATATTTATTTTTCATACCTCCAGGCTTCTTTGATGAATTCTTCCCATTTTCCTGCCAACTAAACCTCTTATTTTGCCGCTTTTCAAAGAAAACTTCATCATCGAAAAACTCCATTTCCACCTTCTCCGCACATCGAACAAGTTTTTCATAACTTTTGAACTCAAGAGAGGCAACCGCTCTTTGATATCATGGCTTCAGTCCTGAGTAAAATCTATTTACCTTAATATCAAGATCTCGGATGAAATTTAGTGCATACCCTGCTAGTCTAGTGAACTTTGTTTCATAAGAAGCCACTGAGTCATCCCCCTGCCTCAATTCTAGGAATTATTTTTCCATCCAAAGACAAACCACCTTTGGAAAATATTTCTCAAGAAACAAACCTTTGAATTCATCCCAATCAAGAGAAAAAATTTCCTCACTATCCCTGATATTTTTCACCATCGACCACCACTGATCAACTTCACCTTCAAATCGGTAAATAGCAAGACTAACCTTTTATTGTTCTGAACAACCCATGACATCGAAAATCTTTTCCAATTCTTTAATCCACATTTCTACTAGCACTGGATCAGATGATCCTCTCAATGAAGGGGGATGTTGCCTCATGAAATTCTCTACTACTGACATGTTATTCTGCAATTGATCTAGATGATCTCATGCACGAATACCACCACCATTTATAGCCTGAGTCAACAATTCCATCACTACAACAAGATGTTCAGTTCTGATTCCGACCACCTGAGGTTGCTGATTTGGAAGGTTGTCTTCCTCCTGATGTCGTCCCAACGTAGCTGCCCTGTTTCCTCTGTGGAAAACCATTCTGAACATAGAAATATATTAGGAGAAAAAACATGGTAAGATATAAATTCTATATGATTTCAATATTAATATAAATTACTTTATGGATATTAATTTAACAATACCCTAACACCTAAAGTTGTCTAAGTTGACCTCAGATAACAACTATAAGGACCCGGCCTTAAAAAATTACATAATATTGAATTAAATGAATATTTCGCATTTATTATCTTTTAAGGTTTAGGGTTTTAGAGAGTTAGACCATAACTATTACATTTAAAAAATTCAAAAATTAGACACTTCTACCCAGTTTCAATTTTTGTAGAAAAAAATGAACTCTTGAAATAAAGAGTCATGTCTCGTTCCATTTTTAAGACAGCATGAATTTTCTTTGATCCCATCCTTGACCCTATTCCACATTTTTTCCTGTGAAAAACATTTCAAAAACATGGGATGATCATAAAAAGATCAGTAAGGGATACACAATGAAGTAAAACTGTTATTTTTTCAAAACAAACGATAAACCATAAATACTTTAACATAAGTAATACTCTTCACCTTTATGAATTAGTAAATACTCTTCACTGAATAAAAGATCAATACATACCCTTTTGTAACAAAAAGATTAACATAAAACCCATATAAAAAACACATAACTTATAAAGGTAAATTGGGATATTAACATTCTCAAATGGAATAACCATACGGTCAACTTCCACACATATCACTAAATGGAATAGCCATACGGTCGACTTCCATACCCAATGCATTGGCAGCTATAACGTAAACACTCATCTTGGTATTCACGACACCACCCGTCATTTGTTTTATCACATAACAACACATCAAATGTCCAAGTACCATTATAAAATAAGAAGACATAAAACAAATATAAAGGAAAGAAAACATTTCCACATTTCAATCACAATATATCACTTAAATATATTGACATAACAAATACATTATAAAAACCATTTTCAATACCAAAATATATAAAAGATTATATGGTATTTATTTTCTTTTAAAAACATTACGGCTTGTTGAGGAAGCCAAAGATCAAATAATACTCGCGGTGGTGGAAAAGGTCATTGTAACTGCTTACGTTAAAAGGAACATTATTTTTGTCGTTTTGTAAATATTATTGTATAAAAATATTCCCTTTGAAGCATCAAGGGTTTTTATACAGCGTATAAAAGAAAGTCGTGTATTAAAACAAAATATTCCTCAATGAAAGGAGATTGAGACAAAGTCCCTTACTTCATGTACGAATTGGCTCGATCGTTCTTTAATATCCTAAATAATAAACTAAAGTTATTTTATACTTTCTTAAGAACCTTTTTCAAGTTTATTATTGATTTTATATCACTTATTACCATTTTATAAACATTATGTAAGCATTTAAGTTAATAATGTTTGTTTTGTCGATATTTGGTACTTGAGTTAAAAATGAACACCTTATATTACAACCTATCCATGTGGTCAATAGTACATTATATACAGATTTATATTCATTGTTTATATATCATATATATCATATATATCCATTATATACACGTATATATAATAGTACATAACATTTTTAGGTATGAAATGAAATGCATCGTTCATTGAGACGATAAGCAGTACGTATGGATGAACGCTACTTTCATATCTGTTTATTATTTTAATGGAAATAAAAAATAATGATACATTGGTATATTATAATTCCAGTATAATATCATATATAATATCATTAACTCCACACTTTATACATCCCACATAAGGCATTAACGAATCACATCACCTTGAGGGGGCGGTAGTCCGCACTTCCTCAAATGAAATTGTCGTATTTACCCACTAGGGAAACCATAAATTCTTGACATAATTGGGAAGTAAAGAAGCATAAGGAAATAATAAACATAATATATATCATATATAAATATATTTCCATCATAATGGCCACCATGAGAGGTGGTAGGATAAAATCGAACAATCGTCGTTTCGTGAGGCATTAGTTTGCCATCCACAGAAACATTATGTTCTTCATCCATTAGATAGAGGTGTGTGTAAGTGTAGTTATAATAATACTCATAACAACGTCCTATTTTATTGATTATTCTGGTTTTTTTACTAAATAAATTAATAAAAAGATTTTAGGGGTCAGAGAATTAAAATAAAAGAAAACCATATAAGAGAAACCGTTACCTTTAATTTGGGTAACTCCCTTTGGTTTGAACCAAATGACTTCTTGAAGTGCCTTATGCCTAACGTAAGTGTTCTATGAGGAGGATAGGGATGTATGGATCTTAATTGGGAAGATTTTGGATGAGACAAATGGCTTGAGAGGTGTGAGAAATTGGTTATAAGAGGCCTCCTTTCATAAGGGGGAGGAGGGGCTCTTTAGGAAAGTGTGAAGATATTATTTTATAATAAAATGATATTCAGTTTCTAAATGTCCAAAAATCATTAAGGTCGAAGATAAGATGACAAATATTCGAAATAAAATCAAAAAATGATAATTGGACATGTTTTGGATAATATTTTAATCATTATAATCTTATTTATTTAAATCATTTATTAATGAGGTAAATACCCCATCATTATTGTGTCATAAATAATTTAATTTATATGATGTATAAAAATTATAAAAAAAATACTATCAAGTAGGAAATATTTATATCTTTACAATTAATATTTATAGACAAAAATATAATTTATATAACACCATATAAAAATTAATTTACTAAAAGATATTTGTTTTTGTCGTTTTTGCCTTAACTTTAACTTAATTAATCTAAATTGTCATTATCACTCCCAAGTTACTTAATGGGCTCCCAAAATAAACCAAAAGATGAAAATGGTAGTAAATGACTCAACCAATAAGGTTTGGACAAGTTTTAAGGTAATTTTGAATTATTATAATATTCTTTTTACCTTGAATTACCCTCTTTACCTTTAACTGCGGTAAATAAAAGTCAAAAGTTACTATTCACCAAAAATTATTTTTATATTATTGAACAACATTTTACTTCTTGATAACAAAAATGAATGTCATATTTTCAAAATTAAATTCATAGAAGTGGTAAAATTTTATTTAAATGAAAAAGTCATTTTTTTAACAACCACTAAGTGGTTTCGCTATTCATCAAAAATTGAAGTTTTGCAGAAAAATACCAAAAAATCAGCCTATGATATATTTGATATTCTGAATTCAAAAATGATGTCTATTTTTCCAAATTCAAAACATAAAAGTGGCATTAATTAATTTTAAAATTAATTCCCTTTATCAAAACAAATAGCTTGTTTTTAAGAAACAATAACTATCAAAAGATTGATACTTGTTTTTGTCCAATTTCAAAGTGAAATTAATTCCAATGACCAAAATTGAATTAAATGGTAAAAATATATTTTAATTTAACTTTAAAACCAACTAAAAATATAATCTAACCATATAAATAAATTAGATTAAAAGGCACTTTTGAATAAAAATACAATATTTTCCACTATTCATTAAAAAATGAACTTTATCGTAAAAATCCCAAAAAATTACCCAAAATAAATTTGATGTCCCCTTTCTAAAGAAGTATTTTATTTGGTAAATTAGAACATATAAAATTGACCAGAAAAATATTTAATGAGGTTTCTCCATTAAAAGGTGGTAAATCGTCCATTTAATGAAAATTATGATTAAAATTATATTCATTCATATTTTAATCCTCTAAATTTTTATTAGATAAATGTAAATACATATAACAAACATGTATAATCATATTGTCGTTAGTTTCATTCATTTCCACCAATACAAAGACTAGTAGTTAACTACCATTTAAAATAATTATATTATATTATTAGTGTGCAACATAAGATTTCAAAGAAACCTTGTGTTGCGTATCGGGTACGCTATCGAACATAGAAACACCTTTAAAGTAAAATTAATATTTAATTAAAAAGTATTAATAATTATAAAATATGTCTTATTCTTCATTTACCTGGGATGTTACGTCCTTCACCACTTTTGGGAATTGTGCCCTCATAATTTTTATTCACTTATCAAAATATGAGGGGGTATTTATCCTTCATAGAATTTTCAGATTCCCACATTTCCTCTTTAACCATATGGTTTTTCCACAAAACCTTTACATAGTGAATTACCGTATTCCGAAACACTTTCTCTCTATGGTCAAGAATCTGGATTGGTTGTTCTTCATAAGAGATATCCTCTTATAACAGAACTACCTCTAGGCTCAAAACATGAGATGGATCTGGTATATACTTTCTCAACATTGAAACATGAAAAACATTGTGTACCTGGGATAAAATTGGAGGTAAAGCCACTCTGTACGCAACTGATCCAACTTTATCGAAAATTTAATATGGTTCAATGAACCTCAAACTCAACTTTCCCTTCGTAACAAAACTCATCACACTTTTCCCTAAAGAAACATTGAGAAAGACATGATCACCTACCTCAAATGAAAGATCCTTCCTCCGGTTATCTACATAAATTTTATGCCTGCTCTAAACTGTTCTTATGTGCTTCTGAATCAACTAAACTTTATCTACCATCTCATCTACCAATTATGGTCCCATTAGCTTCCTTTCACCTACTTCATCCCAAAAAGATGGAGTTCGATAATGCTTTCCATATAATGCCTCAAATGGAGCCATCTGTATACTGTAATGAGAACTGTTATTATAAGTAAATTCAACCAAAGAAAGATGTTGGTCCCAGATTCCCTAGTAATCCATCGAAAAAGCACATAACATATCTTACAAGGTCTGAATTTTTCTTTTTGACGGCCCATATGATTGCGGATGAAAAGCTGTAAAAAAATTTAATTCAGTACCCAACGACTTCAGAAGGCCTTTCCAAAAGTTAAAAGTGAACCTGGGATCACGATAAGATAAAATGAAGAGGGGAACTACATGCAACCTGACTATCTCTTTAACATACAACCGATAAAGTTGATCTAGAGAAAAAGTATCTCTAATAGGAAGGAAATGAGAATATTTAGTCAATCAATCAAATATAACCCAGATTGCATTTTTACCTAGAGATTTTTTTGGTAATAACAAAACAAAGTCCATGGATATATTTTCCCATTTCCACTCTGGCACCAGTAGAGGCTGAAGCATTTTTTTGGTAACTGTCGCTCTGCTTTATCCTTCTGAAAATTCAAACACTTCATAGTAAAATCACCAAATATCTGTTTTCATTCCATCCCACTAGTAATACTCCTGAAGAACTTTGTACATCTTAGTACTACAAGTATGAAATGAAAACGGAGAACTATGAGCTTCACATAACAACTCATTCTTCAACTGTGAATCACAAGTCACACATAATCACTTTCCAAACCTCAAAACACAATCATTATCAATGTTAAATTTAGGTAACTTACCCTTCTGAACCATTTATACCTTTTTCTGCAACTCAGTGTCTTCTTTCTATGCTTGCTTTATTCTATCTGATAGAGATGATCTTACTGACACCTTATAAAAAACAGAAGAATTTCCTACACCAACAACTTCTATGCCGTAATTCATCAAATCAAAAACCAAAGGGTCTCGTTCCAAATGTACCATGGTTAATAAAGTATTACTTTTTCGACTCAAAGAAGTAGCCACTTTATTTTATTTTCCAAGATGATAAAGGATCGTGCAATCATAATCCTTGATTAATTCCAACCATCTAATCTATCTCATGTTCAATTATTTATGAGTGAATATATACTACAAACTTTTGTGATCAGTATATATTTCACACTTCACTCCTTACAAATAATGCCTCAAAATTTTTAAAGCAAAAACAAAAGTAGCTAATTCTAAATCATGTGTAGGGTAATTTAACTCATGATGTTTTAACTGACATGAAGCATAAGCAATTACCAGATCATTTTTCATTAGGAAACAACCCAATCCTTTCAATAAAGCATCACAGTAGATAACAAACTCACCATTTTTGGAAGGCAGTTCCAAAATTGGAGCATTCACCAATATTCATTTCAATTCCTGAAATCAATCATCACATTATTTTATCAAGATAAACATAACACCCTTTCAAGTTAACTTAGTCATTGTACTAGATAACCGTTCAAAATTTTCAAAATACCTATAGTAATAACATTCCAAACCAAGAAAACTACGAATCTCGATTATATTTGTTGGTCTTGTCCGTTCTTTAAAGACTTTTGTTTTAACAGGATCAATAGTTATTCCATTTTTTGAAACAATGTTATCAAGGAAAGAAATTTTTTGTAACCAAAACTTACACTTTCTGAATTTACCATAATGTTTCTTTTCTTTTAAGATTTTCAAGATGACCCTTAAATGACTTTCAGGCTCCTCTTTACTTTTTGAATAAACAGAAATATTATCAATGAACACAACCACAAACTTATCCATGAACTCATGGAAAATTCTATTCATAAGATCCATGAATATAGTAGGTGCATTGGATAACCCAAAAGGCGTAACTAAAAATTCATAATGGTATTATCTAGTAAGAAACGCGGTCTTCGGAACATCTGATTCCTTTACTTTCAACTGATGGTACCCCGATCTCAAATCAATCTTCAAAAAATACTGAGCTCCCTAGAGCTGATCAATCAAATCATCGATATGAGTCAAAAGATACTTGTTCTTAAAAGTGATGTTATTCAATACTCTATAATCAAGGAAAATTATCATTGAACCATATTTCTTTTTAACAAACAAGATAAGAGCACCCCATGGTGATGTGCTAGGTCAAATGAAACCTTTATTTAACAACTCCTGCAATTGCTTCTTTAACTCGAAAAGATCAATTTCAGCCATTCGATAAGGGGTGTTTGAAATTGGCTTAGCATCAGGAACTAAGTCAACAGTAAATTCAACTTCCCGATCAGGTATAATTCTAGGAAACGCATCAAGAAAAACATCAAGGTACTCATTTACCACTAGCACATAATTAATCTGAATAGTTCCTTTATTTTAAATAATATGTGCAAGGTAACATTCATTTTCATTTTTTACTAGTTTCTCAAATTCCTAATATGTTATCAAAAGCAAGGGTTCATTCTTATACACAAACTGAAAATCTTTCCGAAAAGAAACCACTTTATCTCTACATTCAATATTATCATAATAAACAGAAATCCAATACATGCCCAAAATAACATAAAACTCTACTAGAGACAAAACAATAAGGACTGCAGGTAGATTCCTTCCGCACACAAGGACATAAATGTTTTTAGGTTTTCTTTTTGTCTCAACATTTCCTCCAGGTGTTTTTACCGTAAGTTCTGTATTCATATATCGAGATGGAATTCCCAATTTACTAGAAAACATCTCAGAAATGATAGATTGTGTAGACCCTGAATCAAACAACACATTGGCATAATCTGAACAATCAAACAGTGTACCTGATACTACTTCATTTTATGGACCAACATCTACTGAAGTAGTTTCAGTCCAGAGAAAAATCTATTTATCTTACTATCAAGATCTCGGATAAAATTTAGTGCATACCTTTCCAGTCTAGTGAACTTTTCTTCATAAGCAGCCATTGAGTCATCCTCCTCCCTCAATTCTAGGAATTGTTTTTCCATCCTAAGACAAACCACCTTTGGAAAATATTTCTCAATAAACAAACCTTGGAATTCATCCCAATCAAGAGCATCAATCTCCTCACTATCCCTGATATTTTTCACCATTGACCACCACTGATCATCTTCACCTTCAAAACGGTAAATAGAAAGACTATCCTTTTAATGTTCTGAACAACCCATGACATCGAAAATATTTTCCAATTATTTAATCCACCTTTCTAATAGCACTAGATTAGATGATCCTCTCAAGGATGGGGGATGTTGCCTCATCAAATGCTCCACTATTGACATGTTATTCTGCAATTGATCTGGCTGATCTCATGCATGAATACCACAACAATTTATAGCCTAAGTCAACTATTCCATCACTGCAACAAGTTGTTCAGTTCCGATTCTGACCATCTGAGGTTGCTGATTTGGAAGGTTGTCTTCCTCCTAATGTCATCCTAATGTAGCTGCCTGGTTTCCTCTGTGGAAAACCATTCTGAACATAGAAATATATTAGGCGAAACAACATGGTAAGATATAAATTCTATATGATTTCAATATTAACATAAATTACTTTATGGATATTAATTTAACAATACCCTAACACCAAAAGTTGTCTAAATTGACCTCAGATACCAACTATAAGGACCCGGCCTTAAAAAATTACATAATATTGAATTAAATGAATAATTCACATTGAGTATCTTCTCAGGTTTAGGGTTTTAGAGAGTTTGACCATAACAATTACATTTCAAAAAAAAATTACAAATTAGACACTTCTACCCAGTATCCATTTTTTTAGCAAAACATGAACTCTTGAAAAAAAGAGTAATGTCTCGTTCCATGTTTAAGACAGCATGAATTTTCCGTGATCCCATCCTTGACCCTATTCCACATTATGTCCTGTGAAAAACATTTCAAAAAAATGGGATGATCATAAAAAGCTCAGTAAGGGATACACAGATAAGTAAAACTGTTAGTTTTTCAAAACAAACGGTATACCATAAATACTTTAACATAAGTAATACTTTTCACCTTTATGAATTAGTAAATACTGTTCACTTAATAAAAGGTCATTACATACCCTTTATTAACCAAAATATTACCATAAAACCCATATAAATAACACATAAATTATTAAGGTAACATGGGATATAAAAATTCTTAAATGGAATAACCATATGATGAACTTCCACACATATCACTAAATGGAATAGCCATTCGGTCGACTTCCATATCCAATGCATTGGTGGTTATAACGTAAACACTCATTCTGGTATTCACGGCACCTCCCGTCATTTGGTTTATCACGTAACCACCAGTCAAATGTCCAAGTACCATTTTAAAATAATAAGACATAAAAAAAATATAAAGGAAAGAAAACATTTCCACATTTCAATCACAATATATCACATAAATATATTGACATAACAAATCCATTATAAAAACCATTTTCAATACCAAAATACAAAAAAGAGTATATGGTATTTATTTTCTTTTAAAAACATTACGGCTTGTTGAGGAAGCCAAAGATCAAATAATACTTGCGGTGGTGGAAAAGGTCATTGTAACCGCTTACATTAAAAGGAACATTATTTTTGTCATTTAGTATAAAGAATTGTAGAAAAAGATTCCCTTTTAAGCATCAAGGGTGTTTATAAATCATATAAAAGAAAGTCATGTATTAAACCAAAATATGCCTCAATGAAAGGAGATTGAGACGATGTCCCTTACCTCGTGTCCGACTTGGCTCGATCGTTCTTTAATCTCCTGAATAATAAAATAAAGTTATTTTATACTTTCTTACAAACCTTTTTCAAGTCTATTATTGCTTTTATATCACTTATTACCATGTTATAAACATTATGTAATCATTTATGTTAATAATATTTGTTTTTTCGATATTTGGTACTTGAGTCAAAAATGAACACCTTATATTACAAGTTGTCCATTTGGTCAATAGTCCATTATATCCTGAATGATATTCATTATTTAGATATAATATATATCATATATATCCAGTATATACATGTATTTATAATAGTACATAACATTTATAGATAAGAAATGAAATGCACCGTTCATGGAGACGGTAAGCCGTACGTACGCATAAACACTACATTCATTTCTATTTCTTATTTTAATGGAAATAAAACATAATTATACAAAGGTATATTATAATTCCAGTATAATATCATATATAATATCATTAAATCTATTCTTTATACATCTCAGATATGGTATTAACGAATCACATCACTTTGAGGGGGCGGTAGTCCGCACTTCCTCAAATGAGATTATCGTATTTACCCACTATGGAAACCATAAAGGCTTGATATAATTGGGAATTAAAAAAGCATAAGTAAATCATAAACATAATATATATCATATATAAATATATTTCCATCATAATGGCCACCATGAGAGGCGATAGGATAAAATCGAACAATCATCGTTTCGTGAGGTGTTAGTTTTCCATCCACAAAAACTTTATGTTCTTCATCCATTAGATGTACGTGTGTGTACTTGTAGTTCAAATAATTATCATAAAAACATCCTAATATATTTAGGATACTGTTTTTGTTACAAAATATTGGAATAAAAATATATTAGGGGTTCGGGAAGTAAAATAAAATAAAACAATTTAAGAGAAATCGTTGCCTATAATTTCGGTAACTCCCTTTGGATTGAACCAAAGGACTTCTTGAAGTGCCTGAATCCTAAGAAAAGGCATCTAGTAGTAGTAAAGGGAAGTAGGGAGCTTAATTAGGAATATTTTGGACGATCCAAATGGCTTTATAGGTGTGAGGAATTGGTTAGAATTGGTCTCCGTTTATAAGGGAGAGGAGGTGCTCTTTAAGAAAGTGTAAACATATTATTTTATAATATAATGATATTTGGTTTCTAAAGGACCAAAAATAATTAAGGTAGAAGATAAGATGACTCATATTCTAAATAAAATAATCCAATCAGAATTTTACATGTTTTGTATAATATTTTAATCATTATAATCTTATTTATTTAAATCATTTATTAATGAGGTAAATACTGCATCATTATTGTGTCATAAATAATTTAATTTATTTGATGTCTAAAAATTATTAAAAAATAACATCATGTAGGAAATAGTTTTATCTTTCCAATTAATATTTATAGACAAAAATTTAATTTACATAACCCCATATAAAAAATAATTTACTAAAAGATATTTGCTTTTGTTCTTTTGCCTTTACATTAAGTTAATTAATCTAAATTGTCATTATCACTCCCAAGTTGCTCAATGGGGTCCAAAAATCGACCCAAATATTCCAATGATTTTAAATGACTCAACCAATAAGGTTTGGACATATTTTAAGATAATTTTGAATTATTATAATATTCTTTTTACCTTGAATTACCCTTTTTACCTTTAACGGGGGTAAATAAAAGTCAAAAGTTACTATTTATAAACAATTAGTTTCATCTTATTGAACAAAATTTTACTTCATGATAACAACCATGTATGTAGGATTTTTTAAATTCAATTCACAGAAGTGTTGAAATTTTATTTAAATGAAAAATTCAGTTTTTTAACTACTACTATGTGGTTTCACTATTCATCAAAAATTTATGTTTTTTAGAATAATACCAAAACATCAGCCTAAGCTATATTTGAGATTCCGAATTCAAAATTGATGTCTATTTTTAAAAATTCAAAACATAGAAGTGTCATTAATTAATTTTAAAATTAATTCCTATTATCAAAACAAATAGCATGTTTTTAAGAAACAATAACTATCAAAAGATTGATACTTGTTTATGACCAATTTCAAAGTGAAATTAATTACAATGACCAACATTGGATTAAATGGTAAAAATATATTTTAATTTAACTTTAAAAACAACTAAAATTATAATCTATCCATATAAATAAATTTGATTAAAAGGCACTTTTGAATTAAAATACTATATTTTTTCACTATTCATTAAAAAAATAAACTTTCTTGGAAAAATCCAAAAAAATTACCCAAAGTAAAATTTGATGTCCCCATTCTAAATAAGGATTTTATTTGGTCAATTAGAACATAAAAAATGAAAAAAAACTAGATTTATATAGGGTTATCCATTAAAAGGCGGTAAGTTGGCCTTTTAATGTAAATTATGCTTAAAATTAGATTCATTCATAGTTTATGCCTCTAACATTTTATTGGATAAATGTAAATACATTTAACAAACATGTATAATCATATTGTAGTTAGTTTCGTTCATTCCCGCCTATACAACATCTAGGATTTAACTACCATTTAAAATAATAATATTATATTATTAGTGTGGAACGTAAGATTTCAAAGAAACATGTTGTTGCGTATCGGGTATGCTATCGAACATAGAAACCCCATTAATGTAAAATTAATATTTAATTCACAAATATTAATAAAAAAGAAATATTTCTTTTCTTTATTTTCCTGGGATGTTACAACAAGGATCATATCCAGAGAACATAACAAGATCTTTGAGAACAAAAAAGTAATAAATACATAAACTGGGACCTCTAATCTGGGCATTCAGTCATCTCATGCAAATGAGAATTCACATCTCCAAAATAAAGAACATTTCAATCTCAACAAAATTGGAATTTAAGGCCCCATAAAATTATTTTTTATCACACAACCAATTCTTATTCCATCTTTAATTAACCAATTAATTTATAACACTTTCCAACTATAACAAACATAAAGCCTCAAGCTATACCCATCTACAAAAGAAAAAATAATCTCTTCGCATTTATTCTAGTTTCAACAAACCTAGATAATTATGATTCAAAATTTACATTAATTTTTAATTATTAATAACAATATTTTATAGGATTCATATTATTTACCAATTTCATTATTCATATTGAGGATAAATTAAAATAAACATGCACACTAACATCAATTTGATTATCACCAAATTACATTAACCACCATACCATAAACATTCTCTTTAATTATTCATAAGAAAATTAAATATAAATTAATTTCATATTTACTTTATTTGACAATTTCTATCAATAAAAACATTCTAATCAACATGATTACAATCAATTAATAGATATCGAGATATCTAGTAAATCAAGAGGCAACCCACTATTATGGTATAAAGAAACAACAATAGAAACGTGAGATCAAAACCAATTAATTAAACCAACTCAATATTTATATATTAAAAAAAAAATTCCGTACAAAGGGATAAATAATGATCAATTTATGATTACACATAAATAAAACATAATAATGGAATCCCCTACATCAAAAGACCTCAACCTTTTTTGCATGAGAGTAAACCAAATGACAGATCTTTAATAACCATTCCTCTAAGAAATTCATCCCTCTGAGGATTCTTTGGAATAACCAAACAAACAAAAAACTAAGGAATACCCCATTAGAAACATAGGATATCATTTACAATCACATGGAATGAAGTAATGAGAGCATGAAAGGTCAAATCGGGAGAACCCTCTAGAAATCAATGGAAGAATGCACCTTGAATCACCACAGATCACCACAGATTGAAGAAGAAAGACAAGAATCAATCCCCAGTTGAAGGGATCAGGAAAATTCTTAAAAGGGAGCCTCTTGAAGGTGAAAAATGAGAGTTTTCATAGTTTTTGACAAACCTATGTGGTTGAAAATGTTTATAAAAGCAGTACAAAGGATATTTAAATTGTGTGTAAACCATTTACATGCCATGTAAATGTTGGGGGGTCATATCTCACTGAAAAATGTGTCACCATTTTGTTATTTTACCCTAAGTATTTACAAATCATGTAGATTCATGTGGACTACCCTTAAAAACCGTAAACCACACTTAAATGGAGTGTATGATTTAAATTTTGTGTATTCATCATTCTTCCATTATTTCACATCCAAATCACTTCATACCAATTAGAAGACTCCTCTGAGCACTATGATCATTGAAAACAAACAAAGGGTCCATATATATGAATCATAGACCTTATATTATAGACTTTTAAAACAATTCTCATTCTTATGAATCCAAAACCAATCCCATAAAGGAAACAAAAAGGGTTCATCGAAACAACCATCCCATGAGATACCTCTCAAAGGTCTCACCACCACAAGAGTTTAACCACCTCACTCTAAGGGATATAACACATGAGCATGCAACAATAACCATCTCCAAAACACTCTTTCATGGGATATACCTATCAAATGAGAGTAAATATGAAACAAGAAAAAAGTGAAAACCATCTCATAAACCAAAATAATCAACATCGAAAAAAGAATATCATTACAAGGTAAGAGATAAACATCAACCATCTCAAGGTAGTTAGTACGTATCAGGTAGTCCGACTCTTAGGTACTCTTCTATATTCCACCATTCCAACACAATATGTTAAATAATGGGAATAAAATTCTCATCAAACACCTTGTCTTGGTAGTACTAGATCTCCATAGGCCACTCCTCAAATTCATCATCATCGTCAACATCAATCTCACCCCAATTGATGACATGAGATTCGTCATGAAGATAATGATGGAGTTGTGACATAATAAAAACATCATGTATTTGGATCATCTTTGGGTGAATTTTTATCTTATATACTAGTAATCTAACATGAGATTACACCTCAAAAGGCTAAAAAAATGGGTATAAAGATTACTCCCATGACCAAACCTTCAAAATCCTCTATGACAAGTTGCCTTAAAAAACTCATGATCTCCCATGTAGAACTCCAAAGGACTCCTAATATGATTGGAATATGATTTATAACAATCATATACAGCCTTAATCCCCTCAAAAATTACTTAAACCATATTTTTAATATTCTATATGAGTTCTATCCTGAGAATTACTTTCTATACAACCCCATATCAGCATAATAGAGAATAGAACAGTCATTCATACAATGCGTCAATAGTACCATACCAACAGTGGAGTGGAATCTTTTATTGAATGAAAAATGCACCATGGGATGGTTCCCCATCCGTGATCCTATAAAATCTAGGATGTATGTTCACAACATGTATTCAAGATTTTGGATAGTCTGCTCTTTCTAACTACCTATATGTTGATAAAAATAAGTGTTAATACATAAATAATAATGAAAATCAAGATGTATACCTCTCCACACCCTGAATGTAAAATGAGGATCTCGACCATAGATGATCATCCACAGGACTCTGTGGAGTCACAACACCTCTTTTAGATACGTCCTTGATAAAAAAATATACAATGATAGACTCCCTGATATCTATAAAGTTGGTTGAATTCGCCAAATGATCCCTTATCACCCATAAAGCATCATAACCTCCATGTTCTCATGAAAAATAGGTAAAAAGGTATATGGAAATTTCCCCCAACATCTATTGGGGAACATCGAATAGCAGGAGTAAAATTTTGGGAACGTGATGCTCGACTTTAATATTCTGGTAGACCAAACATCGGAAAAAGAACTTTTCCACTGCATGCTTCAACCCAATCCACCAAAACAAAACTCTCAAAGATATATAAATAAATTTCATGAAGATATATTCCACCAATGGTGAGATATGGATCTCATATAGAAGCATATCATGCATCATTGAAGAAAAAAACTGTCCTTGTAACAATACTTGGTGTTCTTGACCAACCATTTGAGGAATCCCCCAAATACACTCGGTCTCTCCAAACCACCACCTTCAAATACCTTGGCTTGGACTCCTCCAACTGTGCACCAAATATGACTACAATGTCATCTAAAAAGGACACCCTACACCCCCAATATCTCCAATATCATGATGCATTTCTGATATTTCTTCCATCACTCTCTAGGAGTCTCCATATTTATAAGAGACATCACTTCATGAATTCTTTCTTAGTGTGTCTGCTACAAAATTTCCATTTCCTCGCATATATGAAATATAAGAATTGTAATAATACAGGAATTATAACCACTAACTCTAACACAAGTTCAATTCACATTGGGAGAATACATACCTCATACCCTTATGATCAGTAAAAATTATAAAACACTCGTTTTTGAGGTAATGTCATGACAAAATCAAAGAAAACATTGGTAATGTCAACTCATTATCATGGGTGGTACAATTATTCTCATGGTTATGTAACTTTTGAAACCCATAAGAATAAACTAATCTCTATTGTATTTGAACACAAACCAATATAAGAGGATAAGTGTCATAGAAAACCTTAAAATGAACTCCCTAATATAGTCTTTCAATGATAATGGATGGTCCTTTTTGGTCAAGGTTGTTGTTGGAGTCACAGCCCGAGAGAAATTGGCTATGAACCTCCAATAATAGTTTGAAATACCAAGGAAACTCTTCACCTCTACCATTGTCCTGGGTGACTCCCAAGACACAACAGACATTATCATTATGGGATCCACATCTACTCTCTACTGGGATACAACATGCCTTAAGAAATATACTTCTTGATCCCAAAACTCACACTTTTATAGCTTCCCAAATATCTTCCCATAATAAAAAACCCCTAAAATGGAATTCATATTCTCAGCATGGTCCTCCTTATATTCAAAGTAGATAAGAATTTAGTCAATTAAAATCATCATGAAATTATCAAGAAACCATCTAAACATTACATTCATCATACCCATGAACACAATTGTATTATTCATCACACCGAATGGAATCAAAATGAACTTTTAATTCATATGGAAATAATGGAAAGAAGTTTATGGAACATCTTCATTCTTCAACCATATCTCATGAAATCCAAACTGCTAATTGATCTTCATGAACCAACTTTCTCCCTTCATAATATCAAATAAATTATAAATCCACATAAGTGGGGAGTGTTTCAACACAATCACTTAGTATAAGATACAATAATTGATACAAATACACAAATACCCATCATACTTCTTCATGAAAAAAAGTGGTTCACCACATGCTGACACACATAGCCAATCAAAACTGTATTGCAACAGATCATGGATCTATACTCATATATCTCAAAACTATTAGGGAACCATTGTATATGGAGACATCGAGATTGGATACACTCCCAACTATATCTCAATCCCAAACTTGATCTCCCATCGAGTAGGTAACACCATAACCTACTAGTGTAGTCAAAGACAATGGAACTAAAAATATATCTAACTCAAGTCCAAAATCATGGATGGGGGTAGGTGATATAAAGGATTGTGTCAATCCTGGAAAAATAATCACCCATGTTGAAAAGAATAAAAGGGTTCCTCAAAAAAAATTCTCACCAGGCACAGGCAATGCTAAAACCTGAAGCTAATCCTGACATTCTCCATGACATCTCTTACACCGCTGATGAAAATTTCTATAGTAATGCTCTTCACTATAAGAATTTAGAGCTTCTTGGTCTTATCCTCTACCTAAAACATCACCTCTCTATTAATACTATATTAGACCACAAATTTTCTACTGACTCTAGTAAAAATGTCTCAATGGTGGAACCTGATGTGGAACCCCTAGAATATGTTTAATGCTTCAAAATTTAGAGCACTCTCACTACTGAAGACCTCAATCTCCACAAGAAAAATATTTGTTTGATCCTTTATCATAAGTTTAAAATCCCCCCCCCCATAGGAATAAGATGATAAGGGTTAGGACCTACCCCTACCTAAATAAAAACTCTTCTACCCAGAAAACTAGTAACCCTAGACCACATCTTTTTTTATGAGAAATCCTGACGACTCCACTCTTGTGAGGATCTGATTCTGGACATCATCATCCCAATAACCTCTTCTCTTTACAGCACCTCATGAATCGACTTCATCATAAACAGGGTGACCCAATGCTAGATATCTTATTTCAAATCCTCCTCAAAATGCCTTTCACTAGTCTACTCATTAAGAAACATGTATGAATCATATTACATAAGGGTACTAAAATGGATCCTAAAATCTCACACACTAGATATCCCCTACTAAAGGATAAACATCTCTTGGAGACTTACTGACTTCATTGTTGAAGAAATAAACACTTATATGAAAAGGTCTCTTTGTTTCTCCCACTATAATACCAACTCTTCATGATCTTGAGAAATAATAACCTTCACTACCATTCTTCTACACATATTATCATTATGGACAATGAATCCTAGTTTCCTTGCCAATCATGGATCGAATTGAATGTTATCTCAACCTCTACCGAACTTTCCTCTATAATTACCTCTATAGACTCTGCCATTAAAATACCTATAGTTTCCTCATCCAAGATCCATCATAAAAAACATCTACTCTATGTAGATATATAGGCACGTCTCATTGGACATCTATTGTGTGAACTTGATGAGGACCTTGACATAGATCTAAGCTAAAAAATGAAATAAACATGTTAGGACTCCTAAAAATGAATATGTAACATTTAATATTTATTTATTTATATATTTAATATCATTTTAATGTTTTAACCTATCCCAAAGGCTACCCAATTAAGACACAGTCACAAAGAAGAATGATGAATGAACCTCTCCTAAGTCTTCACCCTATAACTAGTATGACTACATTTAGTAGGATCTATAAAATTAATGTTCTATGCATCTGATCACTGGGGCGACTAAATACTCACGTATCAGCTAGTCTCTTATGTTTACATCAGTTACTGGACAAAGTGTGGATCCTTTCCTTTCCAACACATCCAACCTCATATGTACCAAACTCTAAATTTCATCATTTCCCTAAAACCTAAAACCTTTGATACCACTCTATCATAATCCCCTCTCTCCAAAGGTAACCATCCTAAGGAAACAATGAATAAAGGTATGTAATGGCCCCCATAACCCACCTTCACTAGGCCTAAGGTTGTCGACTAGCGTAGAGGGTTCAATAAAAATACATATGGGAGGCATTGCCATATAAGAGTAACATGAAGAAGAGATAGATAAAAAGGTTGAAACAACCAACTGTTGCTCAATCATATATATAATAAATACCAAGTGAAAAAATGAAATGTCATACAATATTATAACAACTGAAATGGATTCTATAAGTACCAAAAAGGTAAAGACGATAGTAGCCATAATTCAAAAACAGATCCTGAAAAACCACAAGCTAGTAATATCCAGCCTGATCACCAACCTTCTCCAACTGACTTCAAAAATTGTTTATAATCATAGGATTTTCATAACAGTATACTTAGAAAAATCATCCTTGATTCCTCTCATGAAAAAGATAATGAAAGATTGTAAAATCATAGTGAACAACAATGAAACTAACTCATCACCTAAATGGGTATACTATGTTTTCATCCTCATCATTGCTATCTCTTTCCAAGTATTTAATAAAATATAGAAAATAAGATAATAATGAAACATAAATTATACCCAACTCCCTCTTCCCAACTAGTTTGATACTCTCCCCCATCATCAAACATCCTCGGTCATCTCTCTCTAAAAGTAAACCAGCTCGAACAAACCTTATAATGGCGTTACAACATAAACCTCATTAATCACAAAACCACACCATCCCATAAAAATATGCACATATAATAACCAAGTAGTTACCAGGATCCAGAATATCTCGTATGACATATATTAAACATCAGGTATTTTACCTCAAACCATTGTATCCCATAGACTGAGTAAGTTCCTCAATCCATCATACCATATGCACATCATAACTATAATAATGGTTTTGATACTATATCTGAAAATACATGTGTGATAAATAACCACATGCCTTCATTGACCTCTAAATACATATATAAGAACACACAAAAAACATGTATAACTACACAAGTAACTACAAAGATAAGAGAGAAGAGCTGGAGGCAGTAGTCATCCATCCATCCTCCCACTAGAATTTTGGGGAAATGCCTTCCTAGAGTCCACTATGTTTAAGTTACCCTAATTGATATGGATGGGGCTGGGTATAAAATCAAAAAAACACATGATATAAGATATATTATAAAAATTATATTGGAATAACCTATTCTTATACACAAATTCACCTAACAACCTTTGAACTCTCGACTACCATCCCTAAGACCAGATATCCTATAAAATACAAGCATATAAAAGAGAAACATTAAATTCATTATTTACTTTATATAAATTTCATACACTAATTAATTCATTAGTCATTATTTAACCATGAACATTTTTTCCACAATACACTACATTACATTACATTAAATTAATCATCCTAGTAAATTATGTGACCTCCAGGTATAATTAAAACCAAGTCCATGGTTTATCAATTTAACATTTTCATTCCATCATCAACCAACCCCATGGGTTAAGAATTATTTATTCATTACTAACATCATTCCATATCCATGTAAAATAGGAAACCCATCCTAAGCTAAAACTAAGAAGAAACATGGAACCAAGCATGTCATCTACATCAACAAGTAGGAAAAGGAATTAAAATAAACAGGTAACTAAATAATAAGCCATTAACTAGATTTATAAGAGAGAATGCCAGATCATAACATCTCATAAATGGGTAAGACATACATAAAATCATTCCATCACATGTGGTTAAATCCTAGACACCAATGTTCATATACTGATGCATCTCACCATCAAAGCCATGATCTTCCACCACATTATCTAGGCCTCCCATCCCACATCACAACAACCATCCCATGCTCATCTATATCAGGCTCACACTGCATCTGGGCATCCCCATCGTATATCACAATAACCATCATAGGATCATCCATACCATTATTACAGAAGAAGGATCTTATATATATCACATAATAGGATATGTAGAAATAAAAAACAATAGGGAGACTAGACCCTCTAAACAATTCATTCATCCTTCTCATGAAGATGATATTTCACAACTCCAAAACAAGGTTCTCGTCCTTCACAAAAAAATAGGAAACTCAAGACCCAGAAAATTATCTTTATCACAAAATCATTTTTTATTCCATCTAGAATTAGCATATTCATTATTGATAGGTTCCAACTATGGGAAAGCTAAATCATCAAGCTATAACTAGCTATCAATGGAAAAACATACTCTTAGCATTTATTTTGGTTTCAGTAAACCTAGAGAAGTACCATTCAAAATTAACATACCTTTTTAATTATTAAAAAAAGAATTTACATGCTAAAAATTATTTATAAATTCCAATAATCATATAAAAGATCTATTCAATTAAACCAGTACACAATAATCAATTTGATTATCATCGAATTATAAGGACCACCAAATCAAAAGCTTTCCTTATAAATTATTATCAAGATAATCAATTATCAATTAAAACTAAAATAATGTTCCTTAGCTATATCAATCAATAAAAACAAGATAATATCTATAATAAACAAACATACTAATAATAATGGCATAGATATCACAATATCTAAAAAGTCAAGAGGCAACCCGCTATGATGGTATAAAGTAATAATATCGGATACAGGTGATCACAACCTACATGTTAATTTGGTTCAATATTTATTTGGTCAATCACATTTCCATAAAAAGGTTTAAATAATTATCAATTTACTATTTAATGTAAGTAAAAGATAAAAAACCAATCCCCCACCTCAAAATCCATCAATGTTCATCACAAGAGACAAGACCACATTACGGATCTCTGATAACATTTCCCATAAGAACTACATCTGTACGAGGATTCCATGGCACAACCACACCAAAAAATAAAGTAAAACCCCATTATAAATATGAGAGATCATCTGACATCACATGGTATGGATAAATGGGAGGAAATGATATCAAATTAGGATAACCCACTAGAAAATGAAGAAGGAACACATCTTAAGTCACCACATATCACCATAGATCGAATATTGAAAACAGGAATCAATCCTTAGTTGAAGGAATCTAGAAAATTACTTGTAGGGAGTATCTAGACATTGAAAAATGTGATAAATTTTAGTGTTTTAGAAACCCGAGAAGCTAAAAAAATTATAAAATTGTTGCACATGAGATATACATGGCACTTAAACCATTTACACATTGTGTAACTGTCGGTGGTCAGATCTCCCCAAATAACACATCCCCTTTTTATTATTTAACCCCAAAAATTAATACATAATATATAACCCTATGAACTACCCATAATAATATATGAACCACGCTTCCATGGAATGTAGGTTTTACATTTCATGTATTCACCCAACATCAAGAATTTCACAATCAAACCCCTCCTGACCACTTACAATCCTCCTCTGAGAACCATGAGCTTGGGAAACACGCAGAGGGTTAGTCCACATAGATCTGATCACTTAAAAAGTGGATTTTGGGGTGTAAAGAATAAGGAGGAGGAAGTTCTCTTTTATAATTGTGGAGTGGTATTTTTGTAAATACACAAAACTATTCAATAATAAAGAGTTAATCTCAACCCAAATGCCTCAAAATTGAAAAATAATGGCTTAGAGGGATGACATGGTCAATCCACACCTATAATATAAAAAAAACATGGTTTTTAAACATTTTTTCCCTTAATATCAAAATTTCATTACTTTTACAACTTTATTTTCCACTATGGTATCTAGCCTTTTATTTACGTAATTTAATATATAATACTAAAAATAAAAGGATACTTATTAGATAATATTTATCCACTAGTTTTCATTAAAAAATCCAATTTATAAATTAAAATTACTATATTATTTTCATATTAATTTTAACACAAACACATGAAACGCATAAAACCTTGTTTTACCCATTACCATGATACATGTGTTTTTTCTACTTAGGGGCTAGTATAATTATTAAAAAAGGCTCATTGGTCCTAAATGGAATATGGATGATATTTTTAAAACATATACCAATTAATTATAAAAGGATGTAATTTATTAGTAATTTTAAATGACTTAATAAAATATTATCTATCATAAAATAAAATTAATGTCAATTTGAAAACAATTCATTTTATTTTACATTAAAAAACCTCTAGAAAAATGTAGAATGTGAATCTATAATTTTACAATCTCTATATAATTTTATCTTGATCTAATAAATTCATAAAATAATATAATTCATTCAATTTATATTATTTTTAATTTTTTATTGTCATGTATTTTATTTTTCTACTAATTAAATTATTATTGTGTTGGAATTTCTTATGAATTTAATGTAATTATATAATTTATTGAAATTATAAATAAATTACCCCAATAAATTAAATTTCATTATAAATAAAATTCTAATCAATATCCATCCAATTGTTTTTTCCCTAATGTGAACACATAATTGAAATTCAAAAGAAATTGGGTGACATTTTGTAATTTTTCGTTACTTAAATTATTACATTGGTTAAATTTATTCGAAAGTTTCCCAAAAGCACATAAAAATTGATACTAATATAATAAGGTTATATATGGAAAAATAATTGGAATTTTACTTGTTCTTAGGTAATTTTAACACTTATCCTTTTAGTCTAACCCCCAGTAGACTTGTTTTAACCTTAAACAAGGTAATTAATTTGTTACTATGTTACTATTCATTTTGACCAAAAAATTATGTTTCACTTATTATATAATATTAATTATGATGATTCAAAATAAATAATATATTTTTAAAATTTCCATTCACATAAGTGGAAAAAATAAATTAAAATTAAACTTGCATTAGTGATGAAAATTGTATTTTATAGAGAAAATTTCAGTAAGTCTAAATCATTTTAATATAAAAATATTATACGAAACTGATATAAATGATCTATATTTTATTAATAAATTTATAATGGAACTAATAATACTTTTAAAAAAACTTACAATGTGGAAAATTGTAAATTACTTAAACAAAAGAAAGATTTTAATGAAAATCTATATTTTACAATTCATTGAAAATGTAATATTTTCTGAAAATTTACATAAAGTAAACCTAAGATAATTTTTTCATTTTTATTCCAATAAATTTTTTTTAATATACATTTTCTAAAAGTGTTAAAAAATAATTTTTATTTCTTTTAAAAAAAAATAAATAAAATCCTTTATTAAGAAAAAGTTATTTTTAGAGCATATAAATACTTTACCAAAAAATTTGCAATTATTTATAAATATATTTTATTTTTCTAAAATATAAATTCCTAATGTGGTTATTTTTATTAAAATTTTAGAAAATTATTTTCAGGTTATATCATCATTTTTTATATTATATCATTGTTCGTTAAAACATGGTATTGTGTGTAACATAATCTATCAAATAAATTAAATTTTTTAGAAATAATTTAAAATATAAAATCTTGGGGTGTAGAATTCTACCCCCTTAAATAAATTGCATCCTCAAAATTTAAAATTTATCTTTATAATAAATGGATTTACATTTAAAAATTCCTTTTGGAAATCCCACATCATAAAATGGTTGATAATACATTCCCTTAAAATGTAAGGGATAGAGAAATATGAAGGTCATATAGAATGAAAAATAACCAGGTTCTCAAATATTATGAAATTAGTGGTATGTGAAGATATTTACATGTATGAAATGTAATTTCCATAAATCATTGATAAAAAATGTTTTTGATCATGAGGAAGTTAATGAGCACAAAATCATAAATAAAAGAGATAAAAAAAAGACCACCAATTCATAAGAAATAGAGGTAATATGAAAAAAATTGTCTCAAGAACTTTTTTATTAAGTTAGATGTAATTTTTATTATCAATATAGAGAAAATGTGAAAGTATATTTAATTGATTTCTTTTTATTTCATAATCACAATATCACGATTTGGTTGTGTTGTGATCTATTTCTACTTCATCTCTTATTTTAAGAAATAAAAAATAAAGATTATTTTTACAAGCATGAATCACTAAAATTAACTTTTAATATATCATAAGATTAATAAACTAATTATAATTCATTCCTTATAGTTATCAAAAAACTAAAATGTTTAGCACAAGGTATCTATTATGGATAAATCTTCATATGGTGAAATGATAAAATAATCTCTAAAATATCATCCAAATTTCATGTTAAACCATTCCATATATGGTTAAACATAAGAACCATCCAAAATTCAAAAATTTATAAATAATTACACTATATTTCCCAAAATAAAATTAACATTAATCACCAAAATATCAAAAGGTGGATCCTAACTATCACATACCAAACATGTGAACAACTTCATCATGTGTTCTCTTGAAACATGGTATTAATCTAATTTACTATAAAAACATACTAAAAACATACATGATTCTTTTTTAGTTAAATAAAATATATACTATTGGATATATTACATAAATAAAAAAAAATTAAACTCCATCAGTGATAACATAAAATAGTTTTTCATCATATCATTAATCAGTTCTATGGTAATCAACATTATCCAATTTACTTTATCAATATTAATCATCTCTTTATCCCACCATAATTATCTCAACCTTGAGAAATATATTATGGGTTAACTTTCCCTTAATCTTTTATTTTCCAAAATAGGTTACCATTTAATTAAGTAAGATTTATGGGTCATCAATACCATTCAACATATTCGGGAAAATACTTAATGCAAAACATCTATAAAAAAATCCTTATATATTTCATATTTCTTGAATTCTGATACATAAACTCTTCAATAAATATATATAGTTTTTAAACCATTAACTATTATTAATTATCTCATTCTATAATACATCTTTACATTAAAATGTAATTTGTAGTCTCTACATCATAAAAAAACATTTAATTTTACCTATTTATTGATCCTATTATTGAGCTTTCCCCCTAGGACATATATTTGTATAATTAATATAAATGTTACATTTATAATATTCAACCATTGATAATTCCTTATTGAATACATTATTCTAATCCATTTAATGAACTAAAATTTTAATTTTTCAACAAAAATAACTTACTCAGCTACCTTATTCTAGACACATAAAACATTTTCTTATTCCTTTGATACATTTTGTGAATTTCTTCTTCCCATATTCTTGACATATAGAAAACTGAATCTTTTTTCCTATATTGTCTCCACCACCAAAACTCCAAAGAAACACTATAATTCATATTAGTTTTCATTTTGAGAGTTGGTTATGGTGTATATTTTTAATCATATATCATAATAACTGAGTGGTCATAATCACAATATCATTCACTCCGGTCATAATCCCATTTAGTTTCTCATCAACACATTTTCTATAACATTCAATATTATCCCAAATTCTTCTTCTTCCCACTATTGACAAAAACAAAAAATCATAGTGTGATAAACAATATTCACATTAGAAATCCATATAATCATGAAAAATCACTTATAATATGTGTAAATTGAGACCCTTTATTTTAAATCTATAAAAACGTTGGCTTTACCTAGTTAATTCATGGTCATCATTCAGAATTTTCATTAGGGTTCTTAAATATTACGAGGATTATGAAAATTATATCCTTGAAAGAATCAAACCAAGTGAATAGTAATTCCCATTGTTGTGTACTAGGTGAAACTCGAGTCAAGACCGACAAACCTTTCATAGTTATTACCCCTAGGTAATTAAGTGTCAAAACCAAATCGACTTTTAGAATCCATAAAATTATATATTTCTTAATAATCCACATAAGATCTTTCTTACCAAAAAATTAGGATTTTATCCTATAATAAAACTCATCCTTTGGGTTTTTCACAAATGTTTTCTCATCCTATTTTCCATAAGTAAACTATAATTTTATCTAATACCAACTATAAACTCCAAAACATATAATACGTGAATATTAAATCTTAAAAGATGAATATTCATTAAATTACATAACTATCCACTCTATAACCGTTTAGGTCTACTGATTTTGGGAACATAGAGACATAAACAACCTGTTCATAGGTGAACTTCATCATATCTAACTAATTTCTTTATAACTAGCACCCTTCTTAGACTTATCAGACATAAATCCTTTCTTCATATCCCGGGGAAGAAAATATAAAAACATGTGAGCTCTAATGCTCAGTAAAGGTAAGAAATGGAGATATAAATGATCATATAAGAGTAACATGAGTATAAGGGTATAGTGAATGATATTAAAAATTTAAAACCGTGACCTACCTATCATATATCCTAAAATTGATCCATGAAATACATATTGACTATTCATAAGACTTGAATAATAATGGAATTAAAGTACAAACTTCATGAGAGTATAACATTAGAATGATACATAGATATGTCATATACACATAAGTTTGTAACATTTTAAACATGTATTAATAGAATCACGTTCCCTCATTATTTTAAGGACATGAAATTAGGCCCTGAAATAAGCTTATGGACATGTAACCAGGCCCCCACATAATCTTTTGGACATTAAAACTAAGTTCATGAAAAATATTTTGGACAAGAAAACCAGTCCCAAAATTAATCATATGGAAATTAAATTTGGCCCACACTTAACATTATTAACATGAAAATATGTTAATGCATAACATAATAAAGTCATGAGTTATCCAACATTTCCTAATTCATTGGAGGAAGATATTGGTCTCACACACCAAATAATTCAAACATTTATGTGCCAAAATATCATGAAAATTTAATCATATCATAACCTGTGAAAATGAAATGATTTTCATAAACATTTTATCATAGTATAACCCATGGAAAATGAATGGGTTTCTTAAACCTATTTTCATCATCAAAAAATCATTCAAAACAATATATATGGTATCTTTGAATCATATACCCAATTAATGTTATATAAACCAAAGGATTTCATCTTAGATGTAAAATGAATTTTAAATATCACTTGGAATATTTCATTATGAAAATAATCTTTTCACTTTCAAAATAATGTTTTTAAAATGAAGGTTCAAAAAAATATAATTCCCTTTCAATAAAAATTATATTAGAAACATACAAAGTAATATTTAAAAAATTTAGGGGTCATGATGGTGGAAAATACCATAATTTTCATGCACATTAAAATAGATATTCCTTTTTTGTTTTCAGAAAAAGATTAAATATCCATGTTTGGAAAACAATGTGAAGATTATTTTTAAATTTTTTTCTAAAAATAAAAAAAATGGTAAATATATTTTAAAAATCGTTGAATAATATTAAAAAAATTCTTGAAATCATTTTTAGAAAATGTGGATGTCTAAGAAAAAGGGTTTACAACCATAGAGAGATATAAAGTATATTTTCATTAAAAAATTAGATTGGGAAAATCAGTACATAAAGTAAATAAAATTAAAGATAACATGTTTTTTCATGACATAACTAGATGAGAAGAAATTATATGTGATTATTGAGAGGTAGATCATAAGATTTCATTATTGGAAGAATAATCATAACCAACCTCAATAAAAATGAGATTGTAACATAAAAATATTACCACTACAGTAACATTTGAATTGTAATCCCCATTAAAGAATGACATAAAATGAATATTCAAATATAATTATAAAAAATTAATTAATTATGTAACATATAAAGGGATTTTATATGAACATAATTAAACAATATTGGTGTATACTATAACATATGTCCCAAAGAAATAAATTTAGGAAAAAATTCGATTACCTTAAGTCTTCATTTTCTCCGTACATGTTCAAAACTATTATATAATAAATATAGTTTTGTTATAAAACTATTATAGAAAAATATGTATATATATCATACTATATATGAATTTCTTATGAACATGTATTAATTATTTATTTACAATTTTATTAAAATTACTCTTTGGGTAATATATGCTATGTTTTTTGTGTGTATTTTAATTTAGTATTTTTTGTCCTGTTACTTTTATCATGGTTCCATAATCTCTATAATGTTAATCTATCATGCCATGGCCTGATGGGCTCTGATGTGAGACTATCCCATGCTTTCCTCTAGTATGCCATGAGATGGATAACAGTGTCGAGTAGGTATATCGCTCACATTGGGAGCGTTAGTCTAATGTACCTATACACACAAAAACATATCCAAGAAAATAAAAATGTAAAATTTAAAATAATAGATAAACATGCAGGAATACATCTAAAATCCAACCATTAGAGTACAATTAAATTATTGGAAAAAAGTTCCAAATAGAAGCCCACCAAATGGAAAAGAAAACAAGTCCAACCTATGATGTGGCTAAGGACTATAGTCTAGGTTACTACAGGAACATAACTCAATCTGTCTTACTCACTAATCTCTTCTTGATCCTAGTCCCTCTAGGACCCTATAAAAAGTTCATCCTTCTATATAATATGTGACAGTTACAGGAAAATCCCATGTTGGGGTGAGTATAACAATACCCGTTAGGATATCTCGAAATCACTAATAATATAGTATCAAGAATAAAATTTAGCACATAACATGTATATGTCAATAGAATATTTAACAAGAACATCCAAATACACACATAATAGTGAAAAAGTCTCAAATAATATCACAACTATTGTGCAAGCCTGGGATTATTTCTAAAAGGTTCCACATAACACACATCTAGGATAACACACTCCACAAGTCAGATAGAACTGATTGAATCCATATTAGATTCCATTCTTGTTGGGTCTTTCCATTAGAAGTACAAGCTAGATGTTTATAGAGAGCTATTCATATATGGGGATCACACCAAAATCCATGGGGTATACCAATAACCCAATATAGATTAACCTAAAAAGTAAGGGATCAACACCTATGTAGTGGTGGTTATGAGGATACCAAGATACCCACCTAGGGAAATGATGATGATAGAATATCTCACTCCATGCCATCTAAAAGGATTCCGACAACTCTATCTAAACCTGGTCTTCCTCCGAGGGAATCAGTATCCTATTCAAAGGATGTGACTCTATACTAAACCCTAAATTAATGGATCAAGGGAATGTATTTTAATAAAACCTACCAAATATGTATCAATCTTGGGAGCCAAGACATTTTTGAAGAAGTACATGGAATGTAATGAAAGTACACAATGTGTCCCATCTGTACCAGGTATGCATGTGTATCGTTGTCCATGCCCATGTCTATTTGTGAGTACACACCATGTCTTCACCCATATACTGAAGGTCGTTTCATAATCTATCTAGCCTTTTCCATGTCCAGCTAGCCATGTACATGTATATGTACCTCTATATCTATAGTATGAGGCACCAGGTAAAGGCCATGTGATGCATTACATGGCTCACATGCCCTATGATACTTAAAACCCCACAGAATCATAATTTCATGTCCAAGGACCCATATATAGTTTATGTTCTATGTTACATGTTATATATAGTATAATTTCATATAACCCAAAGGTTCTTCATATGGATTCTTCCTAATCCACTTTTTAACCAGTTAAATCCAGGATTATGACTGAAAATCAGGGATCTTAGTCAACTAAAAATGATCAAAAATGGTAATATGATCATTTTTAATCCAAATCATTCATAAAACCAACATCACTGGGTAATTTCATTGTCGTATGATGGAATCTCAACCAGGGATTCCAAATTGGATCCTGGTATACTATCTCTTCCATCCAAGCTTGATCCCATCATCAAAATAAACCTAGATGTATAGTATCAGTCAATTTCTCCAAAAATGGGTTCTCAATTATTTAATTCCTATTATTTTTGAAGACATGGGCTAATGGAATTTACATCGATGAATAAATAATGGGGGAAGAAAATCAAAACCACAAACTTGAGGAATAGGCCTCATGTAATGTTCATGTTGTCCTCAATTCGTTTCTATTATAACGATGAACGAAGATATGTAAAATAATCAACAAAGAAACCCACAATATTGCATAAAATATATCACATACCCTCAATATACATGATCCATGAATAAATTTATATGTTAATTGATTCACACTCATTTTAGGATTAAAAACAGAGGATATAAGAACATAAAACAGCACCCTGCCTCTATATGGATCGATTCTTGATGAAGAATGAATCGATTTCATTTTACTTTGAGATATCATTGAATTTATTTGGGCATAAAGGATCCTTGATCCATCATTTTTGTTCACCAAGGATCTCTCCATCACTCTCTATCAATTATCAGGGTTATGAATCCCGCCATGATAATTTTTCATCAGTGTGTTTGAATAGAAAAATAATTAGGTCTCATCATCAAATAATATAATTAATTGATTTATTTATTGATTGTATTAATTCTCTTGTGATTTTACTTTATCAAAACACTTGATGTCGACAAATATTATGTCATATCTGGGGTAAATTGTATGTTCTGAGCTTAATGAAAGCATCATAGTTTTGATCTGAGACTCTCTTTAAGATTTTTCCAATTTTTTATAAAATTTTGCATGCATGAAATTTAATATATTTAATATATTTCTATAATTAATATTTGTATCATCATACCTTAGAATCTCACATTGTATCAACTCAATGATGTAAAAATAATAAAAATAATATTCTAAATAAATACATGGAAAATTCATATTTATTAAATTCTTCCCACTTTGGAGATTTATTACCTAAAAACAAAAGGAAAAAAAACTATATGTGGGTATTGATTACGCATTCTGGTCTACCAATCCCAAGTATTATCCTGATGCTTCCGAGGTTACCACCAGTTACGCCCTAGGGTAATCAATCACCAATAGAGGACACTATCCTTCTGATCATCAATCTATGTTGGGTACTTTGAAAAAGAATCTCCTTCCTTTTTTCCAATATTCCCCAATCGTTATGAAGAGATAGGTCATGTATGTACCTCCTCAACTATGACACAAGGAAAATGTTGTGTACCAAGTCTAACTAGAATGGTAGAGCTAAGAAGTATACCACCTCACTAACTCTACAAAGTATATGGGAAGGTAAAATGAATCTTAGAGATAGATTTTTGCCTCATCAAAATCTATGTAACCCATGTTCAGGTGATACCCTCAAGAACACAAAGTCCCCCCTAGATCTCCAAAGGCCTCTTTCATTGGTCTTAGTTGGATTTCTAGTGGACCTATGAAGTTCACATCCACTCTTTGATGATTTGTACCTTATCTTTTGAGGATCTCACCAACCCTAGTACCATAAGTGTTGAATCTTCATGGTCATTATAGAATAGTGGGGACCTACAAGGTTGCCCATAAAAGTCCTCAAATGGCTCTGTACTGATGGTCTAATGGTAAATATTATTGTACACAAACTCCACCAATTATCATTGATCCTCCAAAATATGTATAATGTTTAACATGAAATCCCACAACATGTCTTCCATGACCTGAATGGTTCGCTCGGTCTGGTCATCAGTCTAGGGGTGAAATGTTCTGCTAAATAATAATTAACTCCTAGAGACCACTAGAAATCCTCTCCATAATCGTGATGTGAAGTGGGCATCATATTTTTATGCTATAGTTAAGATAACTCTGTGGATATATATTATTTCTTATACATACATGATTCACAAGATCCATTCTAAACTCTTATCTCAAATAGATAGTATGTAGGATAACATGGTGAGTCCTTTTACATTCACCCAGATGAAATCATGTCCTATGGGTGTACATGGTAACCCTATCATGAAGTCCAAATATATTCAATCCAACATCCACTTTTTTAACTCAAGGGATTGAGATAGAACCCGGTTCTCATCCTCCGCTTACTAATAAGTAGGGCATTGAGATATAAACTTTGTACTTCCATTCTTCATCCATGGTCACCAAAACTAACATAATAGGTTATGTTACATTTTCATCACACTATGATGTTACACCAAGGGAGATGTATGAAACTCCCTCTGAACCACCTCCCACAATTCCAGTGTTACCATCTTGAATTCTTTGAAAATAATGACATGCTCCCCACCTTTAGAAAATCCATCAGGAGTATGTCTAGTGGATATCTGAGTACCTATGGTCTTAGAGTCATTATTCCCAAGTTTTTCACCCGTAAATATATATAAAATAAGAGGGGTAACAACCAAATACTAGAGGGAAGATACTCCATACCCATTCATAGTGGATAACTTCATTGAGGGAAAAAACATTGATTCCTCACTTAAGAACTACAAACAAGATCTCCTTATGTGATCCTTTGCAACCGTGTTCCCCTTCAAAAAATAATGGATAGTAATGAAGTCATAGTAATGGAGGAACTATATCCATCAACTCTTTCTCAATTTAATATCCTTCAAAGAGAATATATACTTGAGCCTGTTATGGTCAAAATAAACGATAAACCACTTTCCCATCATATTGTGTCACCACATCATCAGTGTTAATACTAAGGTTGCTAACTGAAGATCATGTGTCACATATTTCTACTCATTTGGTCTCAAATAACATGCACCATAGGAAATCACCTCCTACCTCTACATTAGATTACATCCAAGACAGTTCCCTGAGTTAACATAGAACACTATGTACTTTAAAAACTCTTATATCTATATAATGATTGGAGAACTCATCAATTATTTCCTCAACAATTGGAAATCCTACTAGAACCTCTCTATCCACATGAAAGGTTTTCCATTTTAGGTCAACTCTATCAAGGGATCTGATGTCCTAGAGAAATTGGATAAAATATTTAATAGTATCATGTTATCCCATGGATGGTCCACACCATCACCGCTCTCTTGTGTGGATCCCAATCTACCAGTACCTTGACCTTTTTTGGGTCTGCTGCTACACCATCTTCAGAAATTACATGTACTTGAAAGTGGACCTCTTAAATACAAAACTAGAACTTCAAGATCGTCCCAAAAAGATGGTTCTCTCAGAGTACATCAAAAACCATCCTCATGTGTCTTTCATGATCCTCCTCAGATGTAGAGGACACTCTGATATCATTGATGAAGAATACGATAAAATTGTCTAATAGTGGATAAAAGACCCAGTTCATGAGTCCCATGAAAACTATTTGTTATTTCATAACACCAAAAATCATCACCAAGTACTCATAGGGATCATATCAACATCTAAATTCCATATTTGACATATCCTCATCCCATACTCATAGTTGTTGATATCTTGATCTAAGGTATGTCTTTAAAAACCATTAGGCCCCTATCAAATGATGAAAGAGTTCATCGATCCCCAGTAACAAATACTTTTTCATTATGGTCACTGAGTTTAGGTGATGGTAATCCACACAAAACATCAATCTCACATCTGCCTTCTTGGAAAACTACACTAGGGTTTCCGAAAGTGAAACACTGGTCTGGGTAAATCCCTACCTCTACAAGTCCTCCAATTACTCACTGATCTCGTCAAGCTCTGTGATATCCATCCAATATGATAGTGTAGATATTGGGTTCATCCCAAAGTATATACCAAGGTTTATGTTTATCCCTCAACGTAGTGGCAACCCAAGAAAATTCTCAAGAAAGATGTCCCCATACTCCACCACCACTAGAGGAAAATGAGGACTCCTAGCATCAACTGCTCCAAGTGTCATGCTATCCAACTAGTGTATTATCATCATCACCCTCCTAAACATGAGTCCATCAAGATATTCCAAGATTTTGATTCCACCAATGTATTAAATCATCATCCCAACATTGTAGACGCATCAAATTATCAGTTGAAACATTTTATCTAGGAATGAACTATAGATAAACATTCCATACCTAAGATGATGACATAAGGCCTCATAGCCAGTAAGAAGAGATCCCAAAATAAACTCTCTCCTTTAAGAGTCAATTAAAACCATAGATTGTAGTGTTTGATCACAATTTCATCTCTAGTAGAAGTCTCTGATAGTAAGGTTTGAGCTAAGGGATAAATTGGAATATCTATGTCCCAAACCAGATATGTGGAAAGAAAGGAATGAATCACACCTATGTCTATAGTAGATAAGGTATAAAAGGCATAGATCATAACTCGTATCATCCCTAGAGCCCCAGGTTCATATGAATCAACTACCAAAACCCATTTTCTCCACTATCAACCCAATCTATTGGCCTAGTGGGGACCACTTGGGGGTGGTTTTGGTAATAATTCATCACATCTACCACCATCAATGGATCTCCCAACCCCTCTTCAATGTCCACCACCTAGAAAATATTATTACTCCATCTGTTATCTCTACCTCGGTGGCCCACCCAATATCTCTCTATCAGTAACATGTTGGGTCATATGATCTCATGGAAGATATCCCCTAACTATCACAAGAGTAGCACCACCTCATTATAGACTAATTGGATCCATATTGAGATCCTTGATACTTAGACCCTATTTCCTAGGATCTCTTCCTAAAACATCTCATGTGACTAGGTCCATATATCTATTTTCATCTCCCCATTTCCGAAGTATTATCTCTTCTGTTCCCACTTTCAGCACCAACTTTCAGCGTCTCCTTAACCATGAAAATCTAAACAACTAAAGTCGGCGTTGTACCCTATAATAGTTATGAATGAAAATATTTATCACAATGTCTCACATGTATAAATATATATATATCCCTCGGTAAAAGGTCTATGCCTGGTATAACTGATCACACAACAATCCATTGAGTATTGAGGGATTTTTTGGAACCTCAATAAATACTCTCCCATATTCATATTTACCTTTTAAACTTATAAAATCACATCGATTTGAACATCCATCAATATAGCTAGAGAAATATCCTATATAAACAGTAGATCAAACTTAGATCATGCAAGATTTTCCTCATTGTATGACTAGGTCCTTAAGCTCCACCATTTCCTTGAATATTTAAGAAGAAGGCTCGCTGCTAGGACCATCATCTGGTATGTAGGTGTTATAAAAAGAAAGAAGAATCATGTAACCACCTAAAGTCAGTCCTCAACTACATGAGTGTCAGGATTATCTAACAAACTAAGGGTTCTCTACCCATAAAAGTAATGAATCTTTCCCAACCTATGCACATCATCTACTGGTAATTTTGGAACCACATTCCACTTGAAAAATGGTGGTACGACTAGTGCACCACCTAGAGGTAACACCTCTTGAATAGGTACTTGAATAAAATCCACATTTTTTGGGGATTCATCCTCATGATACAACCATTTAATTATAGCTAAAATCTTGGGGGGCATCCTAAAATTTATATGATCACTACATGCAAAATATGCAATTTCCACAGACATATAGCCACAGTTTTAAAATGGTGGCTATAGGTGGCTAAGACCATGGTTATGTGGCCTATATACATTGATTTAAAACCATGGATATAGGTCTTTTTTCATTGGCTATAGCCATGGGTTTCAAAACTGTGGCTATAGGTCTCCTACCATTGTGAGGGAGAAAAAAATCCTCACTAAAAAAATGGTGGGAAGAACTATTTCCATGGTTTTCAGGAAATTTCCATAGTTTTAATAACATGTATAACATATTATATATATATATATATATAAACATAACCGCATTGGTGGGGTAATGGTTAGGGCACTGAAACATTAAGGGAAGGTGTTGGGATAAAATTCATCTAGGAACACATTATTTTAAAGCTATTGACACATTTTTATAGGGTTATATCCACGGTTAAATCTATAGTAATAGGCCACCTATTACCATAGTTAAAACTATGGTCATAGTTCAACTTCCACAGTTGACAATGGAGACACCTATTTCCACAGTTTTCAAAATTGTGGCACTAGTCCACCTATTTCCATAGTCAAAACTGCGGCCATAGGTCAGACCCTACTTTCACGGTGATAGACCCACAGTTGGGAAAAACCATGGCCAAAGCCTACAGCCATGGTCTTGGGCCCTATTGCCATGATTTTGAATCGTGAAAAGAGCCCATTTTTTAGTGGTGGATGTACCACACTAATTAAGTATATATAGAGAGCTAACTCATTAAGTAAAAGGAAACCAAAACCCATTCGTATATGATATATGTACCAATGTCTTCCATGAAACTAGATTCTACATGTACCGAGTCAACAGGAAGGTTGTAAAAGTCCATGTGTATGCATACATCCTCCATCACACCATCAATGAAGTCCCTAGCCCAAGAGTCAAACTCAGAAAACATAACATTGATTCCCCAAACCAATCTCACGGACTCTGATCCTAAGGTATAAATAACTACTCTAATACCACCCTATCACAACATATCCAAACGAGGCCTAAACTATGACTAACCATTGCTGGCCTCAAATTGTATAGGGGTTGGTGACAGTTCCAAGTTGGAATTTAACTCACATAGGTGGTTGTAGAATAATGTATATGTACACCAAGACACATATCTAATCCCATACAATGCTAAAATGTAAAGCGATCAATAACCATGCATGCATACATCTAAAATACCACCACTAGAGTTCAAAAACATGTACCATAAAGAATGGGGACAAATAAAATCCCACCAAATGAAACCAAAAACAAGTACAAAATGTGAAGTGGGTGGGGAATATTTCTAGGGTACCCACCTGAACATGCCTCTGTCTATTCATCTCACCATGCTTTACCTAGTCCTTGTCCCTTTAAGACTCCATAAAATGGTCATTCAACTGTATAAGAAATGATACATGTAGGCAAATCCCATACAGTAGTGATTATAATAATACCCATTAGTACACCCTAAAATCAATATGTATATAGATTCAGGAATAAAATTCATCTCATCGCAGGTATATGTAAATGATATATATAACAAGAAGATCCATATATAATCATAATAGAAAAATAGTATCATGTATGGTCATAACCATACATCCAACATAGGATTCTTGCTCAAAAGTTCCATATAACGTTCCTTCGGGATAACACACTCCATGAGAAATATATTACTGATGGTGTCCATTAGAGATTTCATGATCGTCTGGTATTTCCATAAGAGGTATGTGTTGTAAGTTATAAGAGAATGATACACATATGGTGATCTCAATGAAGGCCATGGGGTGTACAAACAACTCAATATTTATTAAACTAGTATGTTGGGGACTGACTCCCATGTATTTTTGGTCACGACTATACCAAGAACCCCACCAAGGGAAAGGATGATGATAGTGGATCAAACTCTATGACTCATAGAGGGGTTCCCTAAACTCTATCCAAATATGAAGTTCTATAGAGGGGATCACCATCATATGAATAGGATGGAACAGCATACTAAAGCCTAAGGGAATAGATCAAGGGAACATAACCTAATGAAACTTTTATAATATGAAGAGTAAAAGGGCTAAAACCCATCTTTAAATTACTACATGGTGTGTCCATTCGACACCAGGTCTACCTATGTATCAAGGGTCATGTTTATATCTATTTATGAGTACAATTCATATATACACCCCATACTCTTGGTCATGTCAGTGTCTATATGGTCATTTTAACATACGTATAGCCATGTAAATGTCCATGTACCTCCCCGGGTGCACTCTTAACCACCACAAAAAGGTCATGTTCCATGCTACATAGCTAACAAGTCATATGTTACTTAACTCCCTGTGAAACACTAGCACCATAGTTGGGGCCCCATACAAGGTGTGTTTTTTTCCATTACACATCATGTAGTGTGGAACTTCACAGAACACATAGGTTCTTCATGAAGACTCCTCCACATCAATTTCCACATCAGTCTCCTCTATGATTATCATCAAAAATTGTGAATATAAGTCAACCACACATGATCAAAACTGGAAATATGATCACTAGTCATCATAATCATTCGGGAAACCCACTTCAATAGAAAGTTTTACCATCGCACACTAGAACTGTCATCGAGGGTCCAAAATCAGATCTTGATCTATTATCATCACCATCATAACTCAATATCATCATCCAATTGACCATAGATCTCTAGTATAAATTTATCTTACCAAGAAATGGGTGTGTAATGATTGATTCTAGGCTATTCATTGAACTGTGGGCTAAAGTATTTTCTTATCATGAACAAATAATGGGGGAAGAAAAGAAAAAATCTCAAAAATTAGGAAAAAACCTTAGACAATGTTTTTTCATTAATCAATTCATTTCTATTAGAAAAATGAACGAAGAGATATAAAATAATCAATAAAGTAACTCATAACCCCAAATAAAATCTTTCCCATGATCGCAATACACACAATCCACGAATAAATTTATTAATTAATTGATTCACACTCATCATAGGAATACAATAATAGGTATAAATCCACATAAAATAATATCCAACCTCATGATTAATCAATAATTAATAAATAATGATTCCACATCATTTTCTTTGGTGAGATCAATAAATTTTATTGGTGTAAAGTTTCCTCAATCTATCATCATCATTCTCTGAGGCTCTCTCCAATGCACTTTAGTAATTCATATGATCTTGTTTCCAAACATAATAATTTTTCATAATCATGTTAAAATATAGAAATAATTAGGTATCTATGTCACTTCATAAAATAAATAAATAAATTCATTTATTTTATTAATTTTCCTAAGAATTCACTTTATCAAAATGCCTAATTTCTACAAAGATTGTGTTTCACCTTGGGTAAAGTCCCCACTCTGAGATGAATGAAAGCCTCATATTTACAATCCAAGCTTTAATTTAAGAGGTATTACAATTTTTAAGGAAACTGGTGAACATGTGAAAATTAATATATTTAATATATTTCAAAAAATATTTATGGGCTCACCCGGCCTCTGAATCTCATGTCGTCTCGATGCCAAGCTCCAAAAATAATCCATATATTATTATAAAGTAAAACACGGGAAAAAAGATTTTTTTATATAAAAAATACATAAATATCATGTTTATTCATTATATTCGAATTTATATTTATCCATAAAATAAAGAGATAGAAAATGAAATACATTGTTCATGGAGATAATAGGTTGTATATATGCATGAACATTATTTCCGTTTTCACAACAAATTGAACAAAAAGAATTTAAAAGATTCATCACCTTTTCAGATTCATTATGATATCAAATATATCACATATATTAATTAAATTTATCCTTATTACCTACCATGTAAAGTATAAATGAAAAATGAATCACATCACTTTACGAGACGGTAGTCCACCATACACATGAGGTATGTTATCTTCCCCACATGAAATGGAATGTAAGAAGTTATATGTGATGTTATAATTAAAAAATGTAAATTTGTGTCATAAATATTGTATAAATATGTTAAATAAATCAATATATCTATCCCTAATCATCATCGATGGAAAACAAAATGCATTGGATTGTGAGACGATATCTATCATACACATGATCGAAGATTTGTTTTCCACTTCATAGAAGAGAAAATGGTTATTGGTTATACCATAAAAATAATAATATATAATTATATTTTATGTAATTTATTTATTAGAGTGTAATTTTTAAGACATGAATGAATGTGGTAAGATAAGATGTAATAAAGAAAGAGTTTAGTGAAGACAATTTCCTTCACTTAGCACAACCCCCTTTGGACCACTTATTAAATACCCTAGTGTTGGTATTCATGGATGACCAAAATCACTAGAAGAGGAATAAGGATATCAGTGATGTGTATTTGTAGGTTTTGGATGAGCCAAATGGCTTGATAGGTGTAAAGAATTGAGGGAAAGAGGTTTTTTTATAATTACGTAGGAGTGTCATATTTGTAAATACACAAAACTAATAATTAATGTAGAGTCACTCTCATCCCAAATGCCTCCAAAATTGAAAAAAAAATTAATTTTAGGGATTATATGGCCAACAAACACCTCTACCTCGCAAAAACACAAGTTTAAAATATTTTTTTGTTTAACTTCAAAGTTTCTTTACTTTTATAACATTATTTTTCACTACGGGTTCTTGTATTTTTATTTAGGTAATTATTAATTTAATAATATATATAAAATGATAATTATTATACAATTTTTACCCATTGGTTAAAAATATGAAATCAAAATTTAAAAATAAAGACCCTATGTGAGTGGAAAATTAATTTTAACACAAGCACATTAAACATGAAAAACTCTATTTTACCTTTTAACATGGTAACCAAAATTTTAATATTTAGGGTTCAATATAATTATTAAAAAGGGAAAATTGGTCCATGAATGGAATATTGGTAATATTTTTAAACGTATAAAAATAACCTTTTAAATTATGGTACTTTTTTATCAATTATAGATCAATTAATAAAATATTATTTATCATAAAATGACATTAATGTTAATTTTGACACTATTCATTTAATTTTTCAATAATAAAAAAATGAAAAAGGTGGAATTCAAATATATTATATTTACATTTATCAATAATTGTTTATTTTTATTATCAATTAATTAAATAAAATTATTAATTTAATTAATATTACTTTTAGTATTCTTAGTATCAATTATTTTATATTTGTATTAATTAAATAATTCCTTCATTGGTGTTTCCAAAGTATTTAAGGTAATTCAATAATTACTAAAAACTTATAAAAATATCCTCCTAAAATTATTTTCTTCATTCTCAAAATTAAAATCAATATTATTAATCAAATTTCTTTTTCACCTATATGAACACATAATTGAAATTTAGAGGCAAGTTGGTGGAATTTTGTCTATTTTCTTTACATAAATTATTAACTTGGTTACATTCATGGAAAAGTGTCCCATAAGCCCATAAAAATAAATCCAAAGGTAATAAGGGTTTGAATATGTCCATAAAATAGATAGTAGGTAGGTATTAAGTCTTTTTAACCCTTATCCTTTTAGTTTAACCCTGCACTACTATAAATAGTGGTTTTCCCAAAGGATATATACCAACGGTTTGAAGAAACCATTGGTATACCGTAAAAAATGCCACATTCTCCAACGGTTTTCTCAAACCATTGAAAAATGTGTTAATATAGTTAAGCTTTCCCAACAGTTTGAAAAAAGGCATTGGGAAAGATTTAGTTCCTCTGACATATACCAATGGTTTTACTAAACCGTTGGAAAAAAGAAGCTTTTCCAATGGTTTTTAAAAACTATTGGGAAAGTTTTCCCCCAAAAACCCAGTGCCCCAGCTCCCACTCATCCCGATTGTAGACCTAATCTAGAGCTCCTCCCAAAGTCTTCTTGGCCATGAAACTCCATCTAGTTGTATATCCTTCTTCAATCAAACAAATTTTTATTTCTACACTTCAAATTAGTAAGTGTTACCTTACTTTTAGTGTTCTTCCTCTTTTTTTCTATTTTCTGTTTTGATTTTAGCTAAATTAGAGTTATTTCTGTCTTTGGATTACCAAACCCTTTGGTTTGTTTTATTTTTTTTCTACAAATAAAATGATTTCAAATTCCTATAATCATTTAGCGGCTAGTTTATTTTGGAGTGTTATGACTCGGGCTGTTATGGAATTTTCCTATGAATTCTTAATTCCCTAGTAGAATAAATCCCTTAAACTTTATCCTAGAGGGATTCTCTATACTCTACCCATACTGTAACAAATTTCCAAATATTCCATTAAGGATTTTATTTCTAGGTTCCCAAAGTCACAAGGTTCTGAGGGTATTTTTGTTGGGGTTGATCACCTATCAATGTATGCTCCTTTATCATCCTTAAAGCACCCATTTACATCTCATGATGTGGTTGATTTATTCCTAAAGGAGGTTGTATGTCTCCATGCCATGATGAGTGATATTTTTAGTTATCATGAACCACTATATACCAGTATTTATTGGAAATAATTATTTCATTTTCAAGGTATCAAATAAAATATGATATCATATTATCACCCCAAACAGATGGGAAGATGGATGTTTTTAACCATATTATTTAAATGTATTTACACTGTTTTTACTATTTAAATCAAATTAACTGGGATTGGTGGCTAACTTGGGTTGAATATAGCTACAACACCTCCCCCTGGATACCCCACCCCCACCCTCGATGGACACCCCTCACCCCCCATGGATTGACAGCCCCCCCCCCCCCACCCCTTGAACACCCCCCCACCACCACCACCCCTAGACACCCCAAGCACCCCTAGACAGCCCCACCCTCTTGGACATCCTTCACCCCCTTGTACAGCCCCCCCCCCCCCCCACCCCACCCACATAGACAGCCCCCATGGACACCACCACACCTTCTAGACACCACCATACCTCCTAAGTGGCTGACCCAATTTTTAAATTAGAATTAACAATGAAGTTGATTTCCCCTTTTCCCAATGAAATTATCTAAGTGACCCATAGATCCTTATAAATTGAATTTTTCATGTTTCGATAAATTGAATTGTTCATGTTTTGATTATTGAATTTGTCATGTTTTGATAAATTGAATGGGTTGATTGGAATGAAATGGCTAATTCATGATAGTTTGTATTTCATAATGAATAAAATGATTTTAAATAAAAATACCCTAACGGGAGATACATGAGCGGTAGGGGGCTGTCCAGTTGTGGGGGCTATCCAGGTGGGGGAGGGTTGTCCCGTGGGTAGGGGATGCAGGAGGGTATGGGGCTATAGGGGTGTGGGGAGGGGGTACGGGATGCCCCAATGAGTGGTGTGGGTGTCCAGGGGGCCAGGGTGGGGTGTCTGGGTGGGGGAGGGGGTGTGGGCTGTCTAGGGAGGGGGGGTGGGCTGTCCAGGTGGGGGAGGCTATCTAGGTGGGGGTGGGGATATCCAAGTGGGGTGGGGGAGGGGGTGTGGGGTGTGGGGTGTGGGGTGTGGGGTGTCCAGGGAGGGGGTGGGTTGTCCAGGTGTGTGGGGTGTGTCTGTCTAGGTGGGGTGGTGGCTGTCCAGTGAGGATGTCCAAGTTGGGGTTGGGGTGGGTTGTCTAGGTGGTGGTGGTGGTGGGGTGTCCAGGTGGGGGGGTTGTCCTGGTGGGGGTTGTAGGGTATGGCGGTGTGGGTTGTCCAGGGAGGGGGTGGGCTGTCAAGGGGGGGGATATCTAGGTGGGGAGGGGGTATGGGTTGTCCAAGGAAGAGAGGGGATGCTCATTAGGGGTGGGGGTGTGGCCTGTCCTAGGGGGCTGTCGGGGGGTGGGGCTAAAGGGGAGGGGGTGTGGTCTATCTAGGGAGGGGTTGGGTTGTCCAAGGGTGGTGGTGGGTGGGAAATTCAGGTGGGGGGGATAGGTGGGTTTTCCAAGGGGTTGGGTGGGTTTTCTAGGTGGGGGAGGGGGTGTTGGTTGTCTAGGGAGGAGGGGTGGGCTATCAAGGTGTGGTGGGGATGTTCAGGTGGGGTGCGGTGTCTATCCAGGTGTGGGATGCAGGGGGGTATGGGGCAGCAGGGGTGTGGGTTATCCAGGGAGGGGGGTGAATTGTTCACTCCGATAATATACAAAAAATAGGAATCAAATTGTTTCTGATGCCTTCATAGGGGCACACATTTCCGTCTCATTTGGCGGGATGGAAACGCTGTCTGTTGCCCCGCATTCCTACTTTCCAAAGGTGGGCGGCTTCCGATCCTGGTTCATCGACGTTTTCTCCTTGATCAAAATGGGATGATGGGATTTTGGTTATTCCTTCCTTGGATTACTCCTCAGAACTCATCACCTAGTATGGGTTGCCCTTATAGATTTAAGACGTTGTTCATGAAACTCTTCCTGGTTCCATATCTTCATGGACACCAGTTAATTACACTGCTTCTGTCAGAACATTCCAAGGGGTCTGGTCAAGGCAAAAACATTCGGTCATGGGATTTGTCACGTTGGAAATCACTGTCGTGTCTGGACACTGGGACACTGGCACATCTGGGTTTCATCCCATTATTATAGGGATTATTGAGGGCACATAAGCCCGAGGCATCCAGCGTCGAATGAGAGGAATTATATGTCATATTCATGTTTCTGAGGTTTTCCTCATCTTCCCATGTTTAACACAGGGTATGCTACAAGTTTAACTCCCAGCAGAGACGCATTAGACTGATCAGAACACTGATTAGAGTGGATCAAATGGGTACAACCACTAGAGAGAACACTGATGTTAGGAACAACATGTGGTTGACTTCCCTGTTACTATTGAGGGGAATGGGGAATGAGATGGCATGATTTAATTGAGATGTAGCGGCCAGGATAATAATCAGGATGGATGATGGATCAATTGAATAAAGTGGATAGTGAATGGGATGGAACCTTCATGAGGCTGATGATGGTTTTGGTCTTGAGCATTCAAGAGGCTTCCTACGTATCCCCATGGTAGGGAATCAAAGTCTACATAGTTCATCTCACGAAGGCTTACGAACGATTGGGGTTTTCAATGGCTTAACGCTGTATGGGGTTGCAATGGCTTATCGCTTGATAAGAATTTCAATTGCTTACCACTGAATAGGTTCACAATGGATTACTGCTAATTGAGTTCACAACGGCTTACCGTTGGATGGGGTCAAACCAATGTGAATGGTGACCTATGGCCCAAATAGATGGTGGGGCTTGAACCTTGTGGAGGATTCCTACATACCTTTCCTTGTAAAGTATCAAAGACCACATAGTTCAGGGTGTGGGAACAGATGTGAAGGATGGTTGGGACCCATGGTTGTCAGGCATGAACCTAAGGGAGGCTTCCTATATACCATTCCTTGTAAAATATCAAAGACCACATAGTTCATGTGGGTGAAATAGCATACCACCGACTGGGGAAACAATGGCTTACTGTGGATTGGGGTCCATAGTTTAATGTCATGTAGTATAGGGGTGAACCGACATGAAGGTGGTAGAAGTGATTGAATGTTGGGATTGAACCAATGGGAGGCTTCCTACATACCTCGCCTTGGCAAGGATAAAATACCTCTTTGTTCCAGATGAAGTTTGGTGCACCGACATGAAGACGGTCGAGACCAATGGTTGTTGGGATTGAACCTCATGGAGGCTTCCTACATACATTTCCTTGGTAAGAAACAAATACATCATAGTTCAGGTGGTGTGGGGCTTACACTCTAGGATTCCCAGAGAGGATGTCATGGTCGGTGCTCGCCCTAAGACCATGTGAGTCGTGCTCATTGTGAGAAACAAGAGATAGTAAAGACCTGACGATCACATTGCGAAAGGTGAATTCGTGGGAAATGGAGTGGGTCTTACACATGATCGCAGCCCAAAGAGGAAATGGGGACTTATGTGTGGTTAGAATCATGAAGAGTTTGGGACTTACTCTAGGATGGAGGCCCGGTGGTGATAAAGCCCAATGGGAGAGGGATTTGGTACAGAAGAAATGAGGGGTACGGATACCGCCTCTTGCAAGAAAAGATATGGGCTTGCACCAAGGTGGTTGCCCTTTACCTGTGTAGGATGTATGGGGGGAAGTCACAGTTTAACATTATGTGATGAGGACGATGATTCTTGGAAGTTTAAAGTCCTATAGCTCGGACGAGGGAGGGTTCACTCTGTACACCTAGGACTTACATAACTGGTACCCTCTTCACCTTGGTGAAAGGAATGCACTGACAATTCCATGTCTAGGGGTTTTCATGGAGAGAAAAATTGAGGGCTCCACATTATCATGGATATAAGAAGAATAAATAGTCGTTAGCGTGCCTATGAGAAGAGGAATAAGGCAAAGCAATGCTATAGGAAGTGTCGTCCATGGGACTTTAAAATTGATTCGTGCAAACCTAGGAGGATTCATGGGAGAGGGAGTTGCAGAGCAAAGGGGTTTATGAGCAGAGGCCTCATAGAGATCTGGTTATTCATGCAATGGAAGAGCTTTGTGAAGGTGTGGGCTTCGCAAAGTGAAGGGGCCTAGCCTAGGCATAGGGCATAAATGCATAAAAGATGTGCTTCATGAAGTGGAATGGCATTTTCGAAGAAAATCCCTATGAAGCATGGGTGCCTTGAAAAGCAAGGTTCTATGAATCAATGTGCTTCACGAGGCATAGTGACTCTGCCTTTGCATTTGTATCACGTGTGCTTGGGGGTGCTTCACGATGCATAAATGCTCTGTGATGACATGAGTCCCCGTGAGGATCTCCTTCCTTCACGAAGGCCCGTGGGCTTCACGAAAGGCACCCCTCTATAATGAGGGGGTGAAAACAAGGAAAAGGGAAGTCACTTCATAGAGAAAAAGTACCTGGAGTAACTCATGGTTTGTAGAGAAGAAAGTGCTTCGCAATTTGAGAGATGAGTAGGTGAAAGGTCGGATGATCCATCCTTTGGGCCTAGGGGGGAGGCCGGTATTTATAGTCAAGAGGCTCCGTAAAGCAGAGCTTGCTCAGTGAGAAGATTTATTCCACTCTACGGTGGGCTTGTGAACGTTAAAGGGGATCACGGAGCATTCTGCCTCCTCGCTTCACAGTGGGCTCGTGTACGTCAAATTGGATCACAGAGCATCTCACCTCCTTGCTTCACTGTGGGATCGTGAAATTCAAATCATCTCGTAGAGAATCCCACCTCCTTGCATTATAGTGGTCTCGCGAACATCAAATCGACTTTCATAGCATCCTGCCACATTGCTTCATGGTAGGCGCGGGGTCATCACGCTCCGTGAAAGGACATCATGAGGCAGATTCTGAAACTATCTTATTATCCTTCTCCCTTCCTATTTTAGGTGCTAACAAATTCCCCCGTCAGACTTGGGACCGAGGATAAATCAATGGTCAAAGTCTATAGTTCAATATCCAAAATTCCTAGGCCGTTCGCGAAGCTGGATAGCGAGGGAGGATCACCAAGCAAGAAAGTGATGGGTCAGCTGGGTGCACCACGAATCTCACCGTGGTCGAGATGCGCCGTGAATCTATAAGGATCATCGCCTATAAATAGAGGGGTTGGATTTTCTTTTTTCCTTTCCCACCATCACGATTTTGGATTTTCTAACTCTCAACTCATGAATCTCCACTTACTCTATTATTGATCTCCGTGAATCGGGATATCAGCTTCGTGGTGCATATCGATTCTTTGACATCACGACTGTACACTTCGCGACTCCGCATTTAGAGGTCGCGGTAGGGCTCTGTGAATAGAATTCACAAATTCCCTTCACGAATGAGCTTCGCGAACAAACCCAAAAATCACCCCAACCGAAAATACTGAATGGCTCGTCAAGAAACTTCTTAGGAGGTCCTTGTAGATGTTTCCCGAAGGGATGAGATGGAGAACAGTCTGGGGTTAGGAGAGCTAATTCGAAGCCACTCTAACCATGGTTCTTTAGTGGAGCTTCTATCAGAGATCCAGAGGAACTAACCATTATATAAGAGTTTTCCTTTGTATGGATTCGGGGTGAGGGATGGCGTCTTCATCCCAGAAGGAAGTCGGAACGAACCAGCTTAATGGTTCAGGAGTACGCTGTGTTAGAACGGATGGTTCAGGGTAGCTAATGGCCATGCCAAGGAGGGCTTCACATGCATCATTGTTGAATGCTTATACAACCACCTGAATAATGTTGGCAGAAAGGAGTTATAGTGGGAGATGTCTCCCCCCATGCATCGGACGATATTGAAGGAATCTCTAGGGAACCTGAAGAAGGGGGGTCTGATGAGTGGGACCTACGCTAGGGAAGAAACTTCATAGATGATTGGGCCTGGGCCTACTGGGTAGGTCCCTCGTGTGAGGAGTTTGGGGTGGAGATAAGAAGAGTGGGCATGTATGAACCATCTTGGGCCTCCAAGTTTCACATCTACCAGCTGAAGTAGCTGATGCCCAAGACGTTGATAAGGTGGTCATCGAGGACCAACACATTCCATTTTCACCATGAGGAAGTCGGAATTGGCTTATGGGATGTCCACCAGATCTCGGGGATCCTGATACTGAGGTATATGTATGACGAATTCCTCCCTGTCATGAGTGCATGGGAGAACCTGAATCAAATGTCGCTGCTGGTGATGGATTTGATGGATCTTGTGCTGGGAGAGGACAAGGAGGCAGTGAGGGAAGTCCATTTCAGGCAGTGGTTCATATAGTTACGGAACTTCTCAGAGGAAAGATAGTTTCTAGAAAGGCCTTGGACTTGCCCAAAGGGGGCCCAGAGTAAGGAGCACTCATAGTAGCGACTTTTGGAAGACAACCAGTGGAAGAAGTGGGGATTTAGTGTTATCACCAAACAACAACTAATAGTCAGGATGGTAGCATTCATCGTAGTTCTCATTTGTGGTTGGATCCAAACATTGAGGGACACCAACATGCGAGTGAGAACAAGCACATTTATTATGGAGTCCGTGTTGGAAATAGGAGGGCGGGTCAACCTCAGGATCTCGATGCTCACCAAGCTGTATAAGATGTTGTGGCATATTAGTGAGGGGAAGAGGCTGCAGAGAATATGAGGGTCATTCCACCTTCTTTATGAGTGGATAGCGGAACACGTCAGGGGAATATACGAATACCCGAACCCCATTTCCCCTCCAGAATCAATCTTCTACCCTTCCATCCTAAACCCTGATGGGAGATTTCTAGCCAAGCTGAACGCACTGTCGGTTCTGAACCGAATGTGTAAGGTGGAGGAGTTTAATTTCCACCTGTTTCCATTTCCAACGGGGGTATTCACTGATGATGTTCAGGGAACAGAGGAGAATCATACCTATCTTATGGCCTTTCAAGGTTGAGTTTTGGTGGAAAGGGTGGATCGTGAGCCTCTATGTGTGTCGTACACCCCGAACCGATTTGCTTGGTAATTCTGTTGCATGCAGCAACTGACCCTGCATGTCTATCTGGGGGTACACTATGAGGAACACCTATATTTGATGAGGCATATGTGGCTCATGTTCAAACGGGAAGATGGGATGATGCGGAACCAGCTACCTCCGCCGACCACTGTCGTCGGGTTAGCGAAAGAATATGCCCAGAGTTGGGAGGCGGCCTACCTGGGGGAAATGCAAAAGCAACCAACCATTCGAGTTGATGATGGCATGCCACCCAAAACTCAGGGTTGAGGTCAGAAGTTGGAAAGGGCATCTCGCGGTGGCAGGGCTGCCGTAGCAGCGAGGCCCACACCATTTGATGGAGAGGCTACAGTAGAAATGGACTCGGTGGTCCCAGAAGAGCAGAGATATCCTGAGGGGAGTCCACCTAGAGGGTTCCATAGAATATCCACTCATGATTCAATAAAGAGGCTACGCCACATTGATATGCTAGATAATGTTTTCTTCCTAGAGTCCTGGGACATCTGGGAAGCTAACTGACAATTCATCGACCCTTCGGAGATGTGAAAACTACTAAACTATTTTGGGATAGATTTTCTAGGGATAAGCCCTATCAGGGCCAGCTTTGATGTATCTCAGGCGGAGGGGGAGAAATACCTGATAGATCTAGATGAAATTGTACACTCTTAGGGTACCCCGCGTCCAATGATGGATCGATTCAAAGGGTTTCTTGATCACACCACTCCCCTGTAGTTTTCTACTTTTGACTTAAGGGAACAGTTCCTTCTGTCGGAAGAATCAGATTAATCCTCCTGGGGAGACGAGGCAGGGAGAGGGAGCCCATTGGAGGAGGGTGAAGTCGGGGATTAAAGACTCGGATATTGAAGAGTTCATCAAGGACCTTGAGGTAAAGATTCCAAACACCTTATTCAGGGGCCACTTTTAGGTCATTCTAGACTCCATGATAATATCTAAATTGTGTAGGAGGGCCTTATGCACAGAGCTCATTCTCACCCATCAAGAGATACAGATGCGGGACCTTTGGGGTCCACGCCTGCTGCTGGGGAGATCATCATGTCTGGAGGGGCCGGAACACCCAATGTGGCTCTTAAATCTTTAGGCCTTCCAAAAATATATGGAGGGCCATGCTTCAGGGTCCGAATGGCATCAACCCAAGAATGAGACCGATAATTCGATCTCTGTAAGTCTCCTCTACCAAATTAATGACTGTCATCCATCTACCATGTTAAGTGATGTGAATGCTACATTTTTGGTATGAACAGTCCTCCAAATGGTGTGGGTTGCCTTGTAGAGGTCATTTGGAACCCCTAACATCACCTTTCTCTGGGGAATTCTAGTGACTGTGGAGGTGGAGGTCCAGATTGATCGAACAGTGGCCCTCCCGATCACTAGTGGGACCGTCTGGGAGGTTGAGCCTGAGATCATCGAGGTGGGGTCTGATGATGAGGATCGATTGGACAACCCATGTCCCATCATTCCTGATCAAACACTAGATGCGGACCTGACTGATGAGTTCATGGGTGCATTCCCTGCATATGAGCCTGCCAACTGTGCTGACTGGGACGAGGCAACCTCTGATGAAGAGGACAGTAGAATAGTCTGTCACCAATCATGGAAGTGGATCAAGAACTTCATTGATGACACCCCCCAAGAACTTTTCCTAGATTGGATGGATAGACTTTTCTCATGACTGCGTGAACTGTGTGTTGGGGGAGTGTATTCCCAATGTCCTCACATGCTCATCTGAGATCTTATGGCGGAGAAGATTCAGTAGCATGATCGTGGACTCGTTGTGGGTTGGAAGCGAAGGAAAGAGGTGAATATAAAGAGGCCCTAAGAGGATGAATATGAGGTCCATCGATTGCAGAGTCGGGCGGACGAGCACTCGGCCTCCCTCAATGAACAATCTGAGCTAATATTGCGATTCACGGACCAACTGTTAGAGGGTGAAGAGGGCATGAAGCGAGCCTCAGATGAAATGATCGTCATCCGGACTAGCTTGGAGCGAGCCTAGATTGTGGTTGATGAATTGTTCCCCATTTACACTTAGGAGGAGTAGGAACTGAATAGGTGACAACAAATCCTGGACACCACCAGCTAGAGGGTGGAGGAGCTGCTATGCTATTTTGCAAGGTTAACTCGTACATGGTGGAAATCGACCCTCAGGTACTATAATAATTACAAACCCTCAAACGTACTCTCATGCTTCGATTATTTGATTCCTATATCATGCACTAGTTCCGTTATTTGTATTGGTTTATTTGACATATGTGATATTCTTGGAGCATCCATCGATTATTCCCTAAGCTCAAGTGGGTCGGGCCCGATGCGAGAAACAAAGGATGACCACCTTATCACTCCATCCTAATGTAGGAGTGAAAACCAAGATTTGAGCATCTAGGGGTTCGAACAACCATCCCGGATTCTTAGGAAGAGAAGGGAGAGACCTGAATGGAGAATGAAGCTCTCAGAACAGCTGAATTACCATTTTCCCAGTGTGCCCTTGTACACACGTGGGTTAACTCCAGGGGCACTGGAATAAATCCGAACAGCGTGAATGAACTGTGTAAATTACAATACCCAAGATTCAGAACACTGTAGTGATATCATGACAGTTAATAATAATTGTTGACCGTGTTCGAAACACAGTATCCTTATTGTGTTAGCCGGAAATGAGAATAACAAATGAGGGTCGTCCGCTGACCATTTCTGAAGCATGGCTACTGACTCAAAATGTCATCCATTAGTATTCTGGAACGTTAGACCGAGAATTTAAGTGAGTCATAGGCCATGAAACTATACATTTAGGGGGTTCCTCTAGACATGAAAGAGGGTGAGGATCTGAATAAAGGTCACACTAAGTGTGGAGAGTGGAGTGATGAGTTGTTCGACTAGAGTCCAACACTCTTGAAATTAAGCCACTGGGGTGGGAACGCATTAGGTGGGTACATCGGTCGGATCAGGGGTCAAACATACTTTTGAATAGGACCTCTCTGATGAGGAAATTGTCGCCTTCCAATGTTATCATGGGGAATCCCAAACTTCTATAGGGTAAAGCTTCAATTTCGTGGTTTCCCAGAAGAGATCAGGTTAAGGGTCCGAAAATGTAGGGGGAAGCGGAAATTATAGTGCCTAAGGTTGTACCTGAAGATAGGATGTTTAGGGTTCCTACATATCCCATGAGAATGGGAATCAAGACGAACATAGTTCTTGGGGCACAGTGTGGTCAGAGTCCAACACTTGTAAGGAGAATTTTCTCTGGAGAGGAAACTGACACATTCCATGATTAACATAGGGCATCCCAAAATTGTTCATGGTAGAACCATAGTTTAGTATCATGCATTGAGGACATATCAACTCATGTAGTTTAATGTCATGTGATAGGAAGTGGAGTGAAATGGAAGATCCCTGGAAGGGAGTAAGTGGCGCAGCAGCTATCAATCTGACATGAATGAGGACTTGGAGTCCAGATCACTCCATGTATCCCCAGAGGAAACTCTTCAGTTCAAGGGGCCAAGAGTGAGAATTAGGTTGGGCCCGAATCAAAGTGGTCGGGTGTTCCTACATACCCCACGAGGATGGGAATCAAGCCATACGTAGATCTGAGAGTTCATTTTAATGTTGTGCAGGACAAGGAAAGGCATGTGGGGAAATGGTTGCGCCATTACATGTCCTACAAGAACTACTAAGGCCATGTGAGTCATGATCAATGTGGGAAACAAGAATTAGTGATGGGGATTTCCTAGCATAGGAAGTCACACGTTATGGATGATGGGGCATTAGATGAATGACACCCCATGGATGCTGACCCAGCTATATAATACACCTAGATGCGCTGAAGAGTAAAGCCAAGCATGTTGTAATTCCACTTGAACATAAGGGAGTGGAAACATGTGAATCATGATGCTCAAAATCTGGACCACAATGATGGTGGTGTGACGATGGAGGATAACTATAGACTGAATTCGAAACACATCATCCATATTTCATAAGCTTGGAATGGGGATAGACAAATGAGGGTCAACTGTTGACCATGTTCGAAACACCAGACCTATCACAAATGTCGTCTGAGGTCTTTAGGGATGTTGGCCCAAAATGGTAGGTGAGCTGAGGCAGTATGAGAACAGGCCGTGAAGGGGTCCCTTTGGATGTGGAAGATGATGAGGATCGAAATAATAGGCTCATGAAGCTTGTACATGGAACGAGGGGAATGTCCCTATGAAAATTCCACACTTTGGGATCTTCGTCAAAACGCATCTGACGATGACTATAAGACGTATCAAATAGAGGGAGTTGAGTCCCTTCCCAAGTACAAGGGTCCTAGGGTCACACAATTTCAACCTAAGGTCCTATGGTGGACCATTAAGGGGGGATTGATTTAATGGACTGTGCACAAGGTGGTGAAACAACAAAATGTGATGCACAGTTCCCATAGAGAGATCTTAGTTTTGAGTCATAGAACTCAGACCACACTGGGAAACGATATGGGAGGCACATGGTATGGAAATTGAAATACCCAAAATGAATGAGAACCTAAGAGGTACTTTCCACCCCACATATTTCCACATGAGTTTGGGCCAAGGGGTCGAAAAATAAGGGACAATATTTATAGATTCTTGGGGCTGGACCTAGAGACAAAAAATTCTTGGGCATTCCTACGCATCCCATGAGGATGGGAATCAAGATGAACGTAGTTATGAGAGGTGGCATGGTAAGGTACCAGTATCGGGGATAAAAGGGGTGTGTGGGTCTGGCCCTCACACCAAAATAAGTGGCATTTGATATGTCTTGTCTGTCCTTTTAGGGTGAATGGAGGTGTTTTTTTAAGCGATGGGCCTAGAATAGAGAATCCAGGCATCGCAATAAGAATCAAGCCAAAGGAAGGAATTGAAAAATGGTATGGTGTTTGACCAATACGAAACATGATGTCCCTTGGGAGAGGACATCACAATGCAGTGTCATTTTTTGTCGTGTGGCCAAGATGATATTGTCTCAGTTTAAGGCCATGTGATGGGACCAACCTTGCGGTTCAACATCATATGGTATAGATGTAACAGTTTAGAGTCATGTGGGACTAGGCAGCATAGTCTAGAGTCATATGTATTAGACATATACAAGAAGTATGATGCTTGAAAGGGAATGTGCACGACATGATAAATCATACTCGACATGAATGAGGATGAGTACCACATCATACCATGCACGATTCCATAAAAGAAACCTTGGAATGAGGGGCCAAGAAAGATTAGAGGATAAGGGTTAGGATAAACTAGCTCCCAATTGAGTTAGACCCATAGACGAGGTGTCTGGGTGTTCCTATGTATCCCATGGAATGAGAATCAAGTTTTATGTAGTTCTACAAAGGGAAAATATGAAAATATCTTAGTTTATGCTCCTAGAACTTGGACCATGGAAAATTGGGACAATTCCAAGTAAGTGTGGACCTTAATCTAATCCCTAATCCTACGTGAGTCGAACTCAGTGTAGGTAATATGGGAAGATAAAGTATTTTCAATATGTGAAATACATGAAAATGGGAAATCGGTGGAGCCCTAAATGATTTCCTTATCGCGGTGTATTCCTCCTAACGTGTGGATGCGCACTGAGGAATAGTACCAAGATTCTCAAAATTCTACTTGGACATGATGAGGTGGAGAAGGATCTGAGTCATGTAACCGAAATTTTAGGATTGATGGGGTTGGAGTGATGATGGAGGATAACTGTTGACTATGTTTGAAACACAACATCCATATCGTGTGACCTGAGGTGGGAACAACAAACGAGCATCGACCGCTGACCAAATTCACAACACAGAACTTGTATCAATTTGTTTCTCGAAATTCTTGAGGACATTGGCCCGTAATGGTATAGGGCCCTTGGGCTGAGTATCCATGTCATTCTGGGCCCCATTGGGTGTGAAAGGTGATGAAATCCCTAATGAAGGGGAACACAAGGCCTGAGAAAAGGTTGAAATCATGTCTGGGTATAATCTGAATTTCTAGGCGCTAAACCAAAGTACCCTTGGGCACATTATTGAATCGCTGAAGAGGCCCGAGGGGCTCATCTTGAGATCAGCCAATTTGAAAAGATGAGTATAGCACAAGGGGATGGAAAAATATCATGAGTTGGAGGTAAATGGTGTGTTTGTTACAAAACCTAAGGAGAATGAGGGCATAATCTCATACCACACCATATACCACTCTCCCCGAGGGAATGCAGGCCAAGGGGCTAAGGTGAAAGGGATATTTCTACGAGATGGGGTTGGACCCGAATTCTAGACGTTCGGGCGGTGCTATGTATCTCATGAGGAGGGGAATGAAGCCACACGTAGTTCTTAAAGGGAGTAATGTGTAGTTTATCATCATGTAGTAAGGACACAAATTGGTAAGATACCCCACATACAATAGGTGTGCGGCGTGGCGAGTGACCCGACATGAATGGGGATATAATCCCATACCACACCGTACAACCCAAAGTGAGAACCCGGGCTGGGGGTCTAAAAAGGCCAAGGGGCCTGAGGCTGGGCCTCAGACGGAAAGGCCTGACCAGTTTGAAATTTAATGTCTTGTAGTGAGGATGAACAAAGGGGTAAGATACCCCAAACAAGGGAGGTGTATAGTATGACAAGTAACCCGACGTGAATGGGGACATAATCCAATACCACACTGTACAATCCCTTAAGAGTTCAGAATTGGGTCAGGGGCCCGAGATTGGGAATGAGAAGCGTGGCAGGGACTATGATCGATGTATGAACAATAGATTATGGGAGGGATGTATCAAGGAGATATGTGTGGCATGGAGAAATAGATCAACGGGAATGACAACATAAGTCCGCTCAACACCACACAACCCTAAATGATCACTTCGGCCATGAGCTAGAAAAGGCCAAGGGGCCTGAGGCTGGGTGTCCAGGCCAGTGGTAACCATACAACCTCTTATGTGGTTACCACCTAATCATAGCTCCTAATCCCATTTGAGTAGTTCTCGGTGTGGGAAACAAGGAGAGGAACTCGGCTCTCCCTGTCATATAGGGGTCTAATAGATGGCATCTCCAGAAGGGAGTTCATTTCTTGGAGAAACAACGGGGCAGAATGGACCACTACACTCAATGTTTGGGACATTGTGGGGTGGCTCTAACAACAAAGGATAGTTGTTGAAATGTTTGAAATATAGTGTCCCTATAGTGACCTGGTCTGGGAACAAAAAATGAGCATCGATTGGTGACCATATTTGCAACATGGGACTTGTATCAGTTTTTTTCTCAACATCCTCGAGGGCATTAGCCTGAAGTTGTAAGAGATACCTTGGGGCTAGCATCCCTATCATTTAGGGAGCCTTTTGGTTGGGAAATATGATGGAGTCCCAATCAAAGGAGTGGGTGAAGCATAGTTGTACCCATCTATGAAAGATGAGAATACCTTCGTAGAGTAGGATATATTGCGAGATCGAGATGAGATTGATGTAAATTGGGGAAAAAGTCTGCACCACACCAAATGTCTTAACCTGAGGGAAGATTATGGCATTTTGACTGGGCCAAAATATGAAACATCCGGGTGTTCCTATGTATCCAATGAAGATATGAATCAAGTTGTATGTAGTTCTTGAAGGCCTTGCAGTTTAGCATCTTACGGTGAGGATGTGGGAGGATAGAAGAATGAGGAGTGGGAACATGGTGTGACCATCATAATCCTGACATGAGTGGGGATAAAAATCCTACACTATACCATGAATGTATCCTCCGATCGAACTATATCTAGGTGTAATTGTCAAAGAAGAGAGTTTGGAGCTAGGCTCAAGTCGAAATGTTTGAGCGTTACTACGTATCCCATGGAATGGGAATCAAGCCACACATTTTACTAAGGGTGATGTTTAACGTCTTACAGGAAGACATATAGTTTAACATAATGCTGGATGAAGCAGTTTAGGGTCATTCAAGTCCAAATAGTTTAGGTTCATACTAGACCGAACAGTTTAGGGTCATGCCAGACTAGCTACAGTTTAAGGTTGTGTGGGACCAAACATCTTAGGAAAAGTATTTCTTGAGAAACATGGCATTGGTGGGAGGTGTTTTATTCTAACCATCCATGGTCACCAGTGAATAAGAACTGTTGGTATAATTCATGTGAATTATGTAAGGTCCTTCCCATTTGGGCTCCAACATGGGTGGTTTCCTACCAGGGATCATTGGTGTCCGGAGTTCAAATACCAAGTCGCCTTGCAGGAAAAAAGTGGAGGTGAACCTTCTTGTTTAAGGCTCAAGCTATCTTATTCTAATGCCTTTATGGATTGTTCAGGGCACGAAGCCTATTCTCATCATGTGCTTCCAATTTTTCCAGACGAATTTCGGCTACCTTATCTGGCGCTTACTGGTCATAAACTGTTGTGCATAACAAAGGCAGCTAGATCTCGATGGGCAGGATGGCCTCAACTTGTACACTAGGGAATATGGGGTCACCCGAGTGGAATTACGAGCTGTTGACCGATAATCCCAGAGGGAATTGGCGAGCTTGTCTCGCCAACTCTTTTTATTTTGACCAAACATATTTTGCAAAATGTTAGATTGGGTTTTGTTGAATTCCTAGATCTGTCCATTTCCCTGCGTGTGGTAGTAGGAGGTATGGTTTGAATGGATGTTGTACTTGGCATATAACTTCTTCAAATTAGCTATTCATAAGTTGGTTCCATTATTAGTGAGGATGGCGTGAGGGACTCTAAACTGGTAGATGATATTGGAGCTCACGAAGTCAATGATAGAATGGGCGTTGACCTCCTTGAGCGGATCTGCCTCTTCCCACTTGGAAAAGAAATATGTAGCGGTCAAGATGAACCTGCATTGGTGAGCTGTCATCGGTGGATATAGTCCCATGACATCGAGTCCCCACACCGCAAATGGCCAAGATTAATTGGTGGAGTGAAGAGGTTCTGGCTGCCAATGCATGAAGTTATCATGATTTTGGAAAATGTGACATCTCTTGGTGAACTCGATGCAATAATTGATCATGTAGGGCCAAAAGTACCCCAGTCTCTGGATCTGGTGGGATAGCTTCAGCCCAGTCTCCTGGGAACCGCAAGAACCGGCATAAATATTCTGCATGACCAGATAAATCTCGACACCCTGGATGAAACATAGGAGGACACCATCAAACCCATTCTTATAGAGGATATGCCTTATACTAGGACCACTCTACAGGGTAAACTATAGCGCATGGAGTCGTATTTGCTCACGCTCGGCCCGATCAGCCGGGAGGTAACCATTTTGGAGATACTTGACAAAGGGGGATCTCTAGTCAGGGGTCACTTCAACCACTACATCTGGGGAACCTGGGGATCCTGACATAGAGGATCCAGTGGTGAGATGGATTATCCATAGGTCATCTTCATTATTTGGGGTGATGGGATCAGTCACTCTATAATGTGCCATGTGTATAATCAGATCATCCTGCATAGGTTCTGTAAGTCATGTAGCTAGGCCGGCCAGGGAATCTGCTCGACCGTTTTGAGATCAAGGGACGTGAGTAACTTCTACCCAAGATAGGAACTAGGCCATTAGCTGGAGAGTGAGCTCCAACAACGGTACGAACTCTAGCTTTCTGACGACTTAGTCACTGTGGATTTGCTTTATGACAAGATCAGAATCCCCTTTCACATGAAAATGGGGCACATCAATCTCGAGGTCCATCTCGAGGCCAGTGATAAGTGCCTGATACTCTGCCTCATTGTTGGTGCAACCTTCTGACAATAGGAATGAGTATGGCAGAATGGATTGTTCTGGGGTAATAAAGAAAATACCAAGGCCTACCCTATTGAGCTTAGGATCATTGAGCCTCTTTCTAGTGGGTCTTCGAGAAGCACCATCAAAGTGAATCTGCCAACATGGGATGGTGTTATCTACTGAGAAGATTTCCTCATCAGGAAAATCAAGATACAAGGACTGGTCAGCAGGAGTCGGATGGGTAGTAAGAAAGTATTCCAATGCTTTCCCCTTAATAGCTTTTTGAGGGATGAACCTGATGTCGAACTGCTGGAGGATTTCTGCCCACCGAGCTAGATGCCCTGTTAACATGGGGCGGTTCATAATGTACTTCAGTGGGTCTACCTGAGACACCATCTATACCTCATGGTGCTGTAAGTAGTGTCTCAATTTATGTATTGTGAATACCATCCCAAGGCAACTATTTCTGATGGGGGAGTATCTGGTCTCCATATCGATGAGCATACGACTGAGGTAGTAGATATTGTTCTCCATCCCCTCATTTCTCTTCTAGGTGAGAAGGGTGCCGATAGATCATTCCAGGGCAGTCATGTAAAGGGCCAATGGTTTTCCAGATACGGGTGGAATTAGGACTGAAGGATGGAGTAGATACTTCTTGATTTCCTTGAACGCATCTGGGCACTCTTCATCCCATTCGTAGAAGGATCCTTTCTTCATGATCCAAGAAAAGGGATTACACATGTCGTCCAAATTCACAATGAATCGGCGTGTGTAGGCTATGTGGCCTTGGAAGCCTCTATGCTCCTGAATGTTGCTCAGGAGAGGCATCTAATTGATGGCCTTAATTTTCCCTAGGTTGATCTTGATGCCCTGGTACCTAACAACAATGCAAGGGAACTTCCCAGAGGTGACCCTGAAGGCACATTTTAATGGGTTCATCTTTAGGTGGTGGGAACAGAGGAAGCTGAACACTTTCTCGTGGTCCTTGGGATGGTCCTGGCGCTAGCGAGATTTGACCACCAGATCATCCACATAGAATTCCACCAATGTCCCGAGGATTGGATTGAATATGCAATGCATGGCCTGCTGATAGGTGGACCTGCATTCTTTTAGCCGAAGGGCATGACCTGGTAACAAAACGTACCTTGTGGTGCCCTGAAATATGTGGACTCCTCATCCTCAGGGGTCATCCAGATCCGATTATATCTGGAGTACCTGTCTATGAAGGAAAGGGCTTGGAACCCAGTTGTAGTATCGATCAACAATTCTATCACAGGAAGGAGAAAATCATCCTTCGGACCGGGACAGTTCATATAATGGAAGTTAACGAAGACTCTGATCTGTCCATTCTTCTTTCTAACTAGCACAATTTTGGCTAGCCACTTGGGGTACTGGACCTCCTTGACAAAGTTGGCTCTGATGAGATTCTCAACTTCGGCCTTGACCATGGCACTGTGAGAACAGTGTATCATTCTAGGAAGATTCTTGAACCCGTGATGATTTGCTGGAAGACCAAGGTGGTGGATGTATACCTATGGATTTAGTAGGGGAATCTCATCATAACACCAGGAAAACACATCACGGTGATGTTTAAGTAAGTCTATATACCGTTGTTTCTCCTCGAGGGGCATGGAAGCACTGATCAATGTGGGTCTTGATTCTGCCTCACTACCGAGGTTCACCTGTACCAGTTCATTGACCATGGCGGAGATTCCCTCTTCAAAGGGTGGGGGAGTGTCCTCCAAATCCACTTCTTCACTTGAAGAGGAGGGATATCCCATGGGGGAAGCTTCCTCTAGTTCAGCAGATTCTGATAGGAGGCTTGTACCAGCCTGAGCAGCAGTGGTCACTACATCAGAAAATTCTTTTACTGTCGAAACAATAGAAATGAAAGCTGTCGACCTGATCCCATCTGGTCTTCCGCCCATGGGGCCACACTTTATGATATCAAAGTATTAGTGGAATTTCGTCTTCAGCCGATTAATTCCACCCTATCTAAACAGGCACTTTTGACGTTCTATCGATTCCATGGGGCGGACATCCCACTACCTTACAGGGGTAGGAGGCTCTAGGATCACCTGAGCCTGATTTTTGTAGGAGTACAAGGCGATTTTCTTCCATCTCATGGACTAGGGAATATGCTTCCCCCTTGTACCAGAGACAAAAAAACATTACCCCATGTCAGGGGTCATGTCCTCCAATCAATGGATCGGGAAGACATAGGCATCATCCAGACCTGCCCAGGGGTCAGTTGCCACTGTGATGGGATCAACGTCACTTGCCTGAATCTGTTTATCCTTGCTCTTTTAATATTCAAAATCCAGATATCAGGCTTCACAAGAGGCAAAAGCAGATGTGTCACATTGTATTAAACCTACTTGACCATTAAAGGAGTACTTGAGGCACTGGTGATATGATGAGGGGACCGATGCATGCAGGTGGAGCCATGGTCTGCCCAACAATGCATTGTACGCAGTGTCTTGACAGACAACCATAAACTATGGGCTAGAAACTATGACATCAATCTGGGTCTTCAAATGGATCTTTTCAACCGGGGTCTGCTCGTTCCTATTGTATCCCTAGATTCTTAAGTCGGAGGGAGTCGGGTCATCTTCAGATAACCCCAGTTTTCATAGTGTCCGGGTCGGGATTAAGTTGATCTTAGAGCCCGTGTCGACAAGACAACGGCGGACCTCCACACTGTTGAACTGACCAGTTATGTATAGTGGGATAATGTGTCTCGGTGTATGAGAGCATTCATCTTCTCCATAGAATGAGATAACGGCCTAGAATTCATCATTCTCAACCACTTCAGTATGAAAAGATTCTACGGCTGCTACCTTTGTCTCAAATTGGAGGGGGCTTCTTAAACCATTAGTGAGGGCCTCACGCGTATCTGATGATAGGAGAAGGGTCTCAATGATGGAAAGCCTCACTGGGATGCTGAAAATATGTTTGATAATATCATAATTTTGTGCCAGGTGTGAACTTCTTCTTGCAAGAGGCCACTCGGTGAGAGGAGGCAAGGCGGGCCCTGCCGGCTGGGCCCGCAGCTGACTGGGGTTGGGAATATCCTACTACTCACTAGTTGAAGCCCATATAGTAGCTGCCGGATGAGGTCCGGATGAATGAGACTGACCTATAGCATGGTGAGGCTGGTCGCGACATGGTCAAAGTGGCTCTGCCTGATCCAGCAACACAAACAGTGGTGGAGGTGGGCCTAATGACACCAGACGAGGAGGATGTACATGTTGATATCTACACTGGGCCTACTGTCTAATCTCAGTTTCATGCACGACCTGGATCTAAGTGCCAACTGATGTGCCTCGATGACCTATATGGTAGCGTCTCTGCTGACATTGGTGTCAGCTGAGGATGGTGGGGAGGTTCTCCTAGCACTCCCGGTCGTCAAGAGACATATTGGGATTTACCAACTCCACGGTATTAACCGAAGCATACCATTGACTATCACTTGAATATTCATCCATTACTAAGATAATTCTTGGAGGAATCCCCATCTCCAAAGGAATTAAGTCTCTGAGAGTGTGGGAAGATGATGGAATTGGGGGGCATTGCTTTCCCTTGCACCGCTGATGCTTTCTCTTCTAGGAAAGGGCTGGCTGAGATGATGATGCAGAAGTAGTGGCTGCAGCTTCTAAAGTCTCTGGATGATTCGGGAATGCAAGAATGATACCAAGGGCATGGAAAACCATTTTTCGATCCATCCAGTCATCATACTTCTGGGACTCACAGTTAGAAACCTGATGCCACTCACCTTCATCATTATTTCTTATATATGGCCTTATAACAATGCATGCCACTTGTGACCGAGCCAGGCTCAGCCTAACTATGTTGTTATTGACATAGTCTTGAAGCCAGTATTTGAACAAATAGAACTGCTTGAGGGTGTTTCCCAGGATCTGATGATAGGGGCAATAGTTAGGGAGATCTGTGAGGTTCACCTATTCTGGCCTTCTTCACTCAGGAAAATGAACAATCCCTTGTTCCAAGGAACTTTGGAAATAGATGGAGACCTGATTTTCATTGAACGAGTATGTCTGGTTTCATCTATTTGGAAAGGGGGGCCTTGGAGATTGGCCTTGACGAGGATCTAGAGTAGCAGAACGATGAGGTGGGGCTTGGTTGTCCCACCTAGGTGGTGGAGGTGCATTTTGTGGGGGAACCTTCCGATTCTGAGGAAGTCATTGATGGGATGGAGGTTGTGCCTGTAGTAGCGGGCCTCTACGAGGCTGGGGAGGTGGCTCTGCCGGTAATAATTCTCACTATCTGGGTGCCCCTATTTGGGCCACTGTGGTAGTCTTGGCTCTGACAACCCTTGTCGCTGGAATTGAGAGAGGCAACAGACGTGTCTAGCTGGCCTGTTACAGGGATTCTTCTAGGTGCTTTACCTTATCGGAGAAGTCTCAAAATCCCCCAGGGTAGTTCTAGGTAATCAGAGAGGGAACCAGATCCGTCTTGACATTTCCTACACACATCGTCAGTAATTTCTTCTGAGTTAGTGGCATGTCAAGGGAATATGTTAGCCCTTTCCACCGGGTGATGAAGTATGTGACACACTCATCAGGTCATTGTTTTCAATTTAAGAGGTCTTTGATGATCATTTTCTATACGGTGGAGCTGAACTGGTAGAGGGATTTTCTGTGAAGGTCCTCCAAGCTGGTTACAGATCCTACAGGAAGCTGGTTGTACGAGACGAATGCAGGCCCCTCCAATGTCTAAACAAAACAGCAGAGCTTGGTAGCTTCCAGCTGTGCTGGAGTCCCTAACATGGTCCCACACCTTGAGTTGAAGTGGGCCAGGTGCTGTGGCGGGTCCCCCGTCCCATTAAAGGGAGAGAAGGTGGGATTCTCGAAACCCTAACGTGTCGACATATCATCCACCCATGCTGGATATGGCTCGCCATCAGGCAGGATTTCCACCTATCGTGTTTCCAACGCCTCTAGGTTGGAAATGAGTGCCTCCATTGGATCATCTGGACGGGTGTCCCTGTCATAAAGGGGATCCCTAACCACGAGAGCGTTGGTGGTTTCTTCAACACAGTAATCATGCCCAATGGCTCATGGAGCGATTGGCGACATGACCCTCGGGGCAATTGGGGGAGCCCGAGCAAGGTCCCTTGGATTGTCACACCGTTCGGGAGGGTTTGTCGAGACATACTATTCCCTCTTCCTGTAAGTTCTAACCTCAACCCTATTTGCGGGGGCAGGATGGTCAGGGTCGCCTAGAGGCAGCTCACTGAGGGGAATTTTTTCCTGTCTCTGATGACCTAGCCTAGGATCACCGTAGTCTAGCCATCGCTCTGCATCTTCATAATCCAAGAGGTTATCGACCAGCTTCTTCTACTCAGAATGTTTCTGGTGCAATGGGGCCTTCTCAGGGTCTTTCTCTGTCTTCTACACTATGGTTTATGGGTAAGAGTGCTTGGAATCTCTGATGTCCTCTTTACCATTACTGGAATTCCAGCTAAATACTAATGCGTCGGTGTGCGCAAAGAGACCTAATAGGTTCCTCTACTGGTGAGTAACCCTCCCCGATTGGTCCAATAGTGGTGGCACGCCCTCAGGGGGTAATTACCCATTGAGAAGCTCCAACTCATCCTTCTCATCCACTATGTCGGCCTTGTTGATTGTGAACCTTCTTGGGGGAATGTCCTCAATATCACCTAGCAAGTCGGGCTGCCATTGGATAAGACTGAAGAGGAGGGCAACATATTACCCCCATCCATGGATTTGTGTGTAGGGGAAGCCTCCTTGGGGATCTTGCGGAGTATCTTGAAACTCTGAATGCATTCCTCTTAGAGGACCTTACGATGTCCTGGTGACTCTGTGTGATGGGCCACATCGAGCACAGCCAGATTGACTAGACGGCATTTCTCGCCAATGTATTCAAGATGTGCTTGGCTCCTAGGATAGACCACCTGTTAATGATGAAGGTGAAAGTGTGTCGCCCAGAGGGTTTGGCGGAAACATTTAACCTCATATGGGGTGAGAGATCCTGACGCGTAGAAATTAGGTTCCACCACAGGCAAGAACATCTCAGGGAAGTGGTCCGCTGTGAGGATATTCCATAAGATCCTCAGCTCAGATTTAGGTTCTGGACCTTCATTACCCCACTCATCAACTGGGGGTGGCTGAGGAACTGGCAGCGACACTGAGGCGGACCGCTGGGTCGGCAGGCCGGCGGGTGGAGAGTATGGAAAACGGGGTGATTGGCCGCTGAATCTTGGGTTCTCTTCCGAAGAGTGTAATGACATGGCCTCTATGTCACGATAAAACAGGTTGATGCCCGCAGTTCCTGGATCAGGGGATAGGGTTACTGGCGATAGTCTATGCTGCTACTCACCAGCCATTGGTCCCCAAAATAGCTCTCTAGGATCTTTTGTCATGGTAGAGAGCGCTTCTGGTGATGATGGTGGTGATTTCACAACCATGACCTGATGGGTTTCCAGATTTTCATCCTCCTATATATACCTATGGAGGGAGGTGGGAATATGATAGAACTCACGTTTTGGGAGTAATAGGTTGATGTGTCTTGTTCCTACCCCTTCCCTTGACACAGATAATCAAGGGGAGGGTTCCCGAGCTGAGTCGTATTCTGATTTAGAGTCTATGAAGCAGACTGGTTTTATCTCTATCCAGACCTTCCCAGAATTCTTCTTATTGTGGCAAAAACCTAACTTCTTTCCCCTGGGTGGCTCCTCAGGACAAGGCTGATTTATGACATGAGGTCCATCGGCTGTACTGGTTCTAAGGCGGAGAGAGTTTCCACCAGAGTAAGCCGGGGTGCAAGGAGCACCGGGAAAATTGTCAGAGGGGACATGGGGAGGACCTCCATGGATAGCACTGGAGTAGGCAAGACCTCCGCTAGAACTGGAAGGAGCATAGGGAAGACCTCCATGCATGTTTTCTCTGGTAAACTCATTATGAGGAGGCTCTTTGTACCGGTCTAGCTGAACACGGGTAGGACCTCCATGTTGGGTGCTAGTGAGGCGAGTTTTGCCTTCACCCCTTTTGTTTCTATGGCGAGGAGGGCCTTCTCCAACTGCTAAGAGGACACGAGGGGTATCCCCACATTGAAGAGAGATCGGATGTGAAATTTACCTACACCGACAGTCGGGGGCAGGAGGAATGACTCCATACGCTTTGTAATGGGCAGGAGAGAGACTTCCGTACCGAGTTTCTCCATCGTGGGGAATACCATCATCTGGATTGAGGGTGGCACAAGACGTACCTCCATGTCGAGCCTCGTAGTGGGGAAGTCCGGTGCTCTCCGTGTTAGTGGTATGGGGAGGACCTCCAAACTGGGTGGCATCGCTGCGGGTTAGTTCGTAGCAACCAGTACTTGTGTCGGTGACCAAGAGAGTCGACCCACCTTGCCCCGTGGGGTGGTTGGGGCCTCAATCCTAGTCGGGTGTATAATTTCCCCTACTCAGTGTATTCAGGGAATTGATGATATGCGTCGGTGGTGGCTCGGGCCATAGTATCCATCGACGTTGATGCTCTTTGGCGGGCATCCTCTTCAGCTTGTGTTTGGCGCTCGCGTCGGGTCCGACGAACCGAAGCTGGTGGTACAGGTACGAGGCTTACCTACTCCTCATATATTAAAACTGTGCAGTGGTGTTGATGCGGCCGGGTGGGAGCCCTCGCTGGGATTCCCTTGAAAGAGACTCTAACCGGGATGGGCCGGATGTCACCTACCTTTTCAGCGGAAGGCAGGGAGTCGTCAAATCATTCTGAGGAGAGGCTCCATAAATGGTTATATGTCGGCGTGGGGAGCATCTTCTCCCTACACAGCCCTCAGGGTAGGTGTTAATGATGAGGCGCAAATGCCTCCAGATCCAGGCGGGCTATATCTCGATTCGGGATTATTCCCTCCTCCCCGTACCGGCATACGAGGTCATTGATCACCATTTGTTGGATGACCTTGGATGGGGAGATGGCTCGTGGGTGCCCCATGGTTGTGGGTTTATAGGTCATTGCGAAAAAGACAGAAACACATGGGACTACTGCGTTGGCACTTCCCCTGCCCCTGCATCAGTGTGCAGGTGGTGATCGTGTTTCGAGTGCAACAAATTGATTCCTGAGGGTCAGGGAGAATAACTCATCAGTGCTGAAAGAAAAAGGAGTCAACGACCAAAGCCCGAGCGACATTACTCCTTCCATGACCAGTAATAGGGATCCACACTAACAACGTCGTAGAATGGGATGTCCAACATTCTACTACACCAACATCTGGTGAGTTTCACGCCAGGCCCGCTATTTGCCTGGTGGTACCTGGCCCCAGATAGCTTGATCTGGTGACACACTAAACCATTGATTCCTCGATTGCTACTAATCTCCATATTGAGGAGAATAATTCCACATTAGGATCACCATTTCTATTTCATATTCTTTCACCAGGGCATGCTTGTCCATCTCATTTGGCAGGACAATGGTGTTGTTTGTTGACCTGAATTCTCGCTTTCCAAAGGCAGGTAGCATCTGCTCCTTGTTCAGGGAATTTTTCTCCTTAATCGAAACGGGATGATGGGATGTCGGTTCTTCCTTCATTGGATTCTTCCTCAGAACTCATCACCTAGTCTAGGTCTCCCTTATAGATTAAAGACGTTGTTCGTGAAACTCTTCCTGGTTCCATATCATCATGGACACCAGTTAATTACACTACTTCTTTCAGTACATTCCAAGGGGTCTAGTCATGGTAGAAACCTTTGGTTAGGGGATTAATCACGTTGGACATCACTAGAATGTCTGGATACTGGGAAACTGGCATGTTTGGGTTTCTTCCCCTTATTAAAGGGATTCTAGAGGGTGCAGAAGCCCGAGGAATCCTACATCAAATGTGAGGAATTATATGACATAGGCATGTTTATGAGGTTTTCCTCAGCTTCCCATGTTTACCACAGGGTATTCTTCAAGTTTAACATTCAGAGAAGATGGATCAGACTGATCAGAACACTGATTAGAGTGGATCAGATGGGTGCAACCCCTGGAGGGAACACAGATGTTGGGACTAACGTGTGGTTTAATTCCTAGTTACTATTGAGGGGAATGGGGAATGAGATGGCATTATTTCCCCGGGATGTGGCAGCACGGATAAGAATCAAGAAGGATGATAGAGCGGATGAATGTAGTGGATGGTGAATGGGATGGTACCGTCATGAGGATGATGATAATTTTGGGATTGAGCCTCGAAGAGGCTTCATACATAACCCCGTGGTAGGGAATCAATGTCCACGTATTTTATCTGATGATGGCTTAGCACCGATTGGGGTTTTCAACAGCTTACCGTTAGATGAGGTCCCAACGACTTACTACTAGATAATAATTTCAATGGATTAACACTGAATTGGGTCACAACAGATTACCGCTAATTGAGGTCGCAATGGCTTACCACTGGATGGGGTCAAACCGTTGTGAATAGGGACATGGGTTCAAGATAGATGGTGGGGCTTGAACATCATGGAGGATTCCTACGTACCTCGCCTTGGAATGGATAAAAGACCATGTAGTATAGGGTGTGGGAACTGATGTAATGGATGGTCGGGAGCCATGGTTTTTGGTTTTGAACTTCAAGGAGGCTTCCTACATACCTTTCCTTGGAAAGGATCAAAGACCACATAGTTCAGGTGGGTGCAACTGCTTACCGCCGACTAGGGAAACAATGGATTACTACTGATTGGGGTCCACAGTTTAACGTCATGCAGGATGGGGGCAAACCGACGTGAATGAGGTTTAAGCATCCAAGTTTTGGGCTTGAACCGCAGGGAGGCTTCCTACATACCTTTCCTTGGATATGATCAAAGACCTTGCTGTTCCAGACGAAGTCTGGTGGACCAACATGAAGATGGTTAGGACCAATGGTTATTGGTCTTGAACCTCAAAGTGGCTTCCCACGTACCTTTCCTTGGAAAGGATCAATGACCTCGTAGTTTAGGTGGTGTGGGTCTTACACTCTAGGATTACTAGATAGGATGTCATAGTCAGTGCTTTCTCTAAGACCACATGTGTCATTCTTGGTGTGAGAAACAAGAGATAGCAAAGACCTGATGGTCACGTCGTGAATGGTGTGTCTGTGGTAAATGTAGTGGGGCTTACACGTGATCACAACCCAAAGATGAAACATGGGCTTTTGCATGGTTAGTAGCCTGAAGAGGTTGGGACTTACTCCAGGATGGAAGCCCTGTGATGATAAAGCCCAGCAGAAGATGGATTTGACACCGAAGAAAGGAGGGGTAGGGATGTTTCCTCCTGTAATAAAAGCTAAGGGCTTACACCAGGGTGGTTTCCCTTTCCCCGCATAAGATGCATGGGAGGAAGTCCTTGTTTAACATAATGGGTAGAGGATGATGATGCTTAGCAGTTTAACATCCTTCATCTTATACGAGGGAGGGTTCACTTCACACCCCTAGGACATACATAACTGGTACCCTCTGCACCTTGGTGAAGGGAATGCACTAGCAATGTCATGGCTAGGGGGTGTCAAAGAGAGAACCATTGAGGGGTCCACGTTAGCATGGATATGTGAAGTAGAAATAGTTGTTAGCATGCCTACGCAAAGAATCATAAGGTGAAGCAATGCAATGGGTAGTGTCATCCAAGGGACTTTGAAATTTCGTTGTGTGAACCTAGGAGGTTTCATAGGAGAGGGAGTAGCATGGAAAAGGGGTTTATGAGTAGAGGTCTCGTAGAGCTCTGGTGGTACATGCAATGGAAGGGATTCGTAACGGTGCGGGCTTCACGATGTGAAGGGGCCTAGCCTAGGCATTGTTAATAGGTTCATACAAGAGGTGCTTCACAAAGTGAAAGGGAATTCATGAAGCAAATCCCTACGAAGCATGGGTGCCTCATGAATCAAGGTCCTGTGAAGCAATGTGCTTCGCGAGGCATAGTGACTCTGCCTTAGAATTTAATTCACATGTGCATGGGGGTGCTTCATGAAGAATAAACACTTCACGATGTCCCGAGTCCCTGGGAGGATCTTCTTCCTTCGTAAAATGCATCCCTCTCTAAATATGGGGTGAAAAAAAGGCAAAGAGGTGGCACTTCGCAGAGAAAAAGTACCGGGAGCATCTCATGGTTCACAGAGAAGAAAGTGATTCATGATTTGAGAGTAGAGAAGGTGAAAGATCGGATGATCCATCCTTTGTGCTTTGGGGAGGCCGGTATTTTTAGGAAAGAGGCACCGCGAAGTAGAGGTCACTCAGCATGATGATGGATTCCACTCTGTGGTGGGATCGTGAACATCAATGGGGCTCAAGGAGCATCCCACCTCCTCGCTTTGTGGCGGGCTCGCGAATGTCAAATCAGATAGTAGAGCATCCTGCCTCCTTGCTTCCCCGTGGGCTCACGAACGTCAAATCGGCTCTTGGAGCATCATGCCTCCTTGCTTCGCGGGGGGTTCGCAAATGTCAAAGCGGCTCATGGAGCATCCCGCCTCCTTGATTCGCAGCGGGCTCACGGACATCAAATCGGCTCATAGAGCATCCCACCTCCTTGCTTTGTGGTGGTCGTGGGGCCATGGCACTCCATGAAAGGTCTTCACGAGTCATATTTGGAGACTTTCTTATTATCCTTCTCCATTCCTATTTTTGGCACAAACACAAATATAACTGATGTATAGTTTCTTTCACACATTAAGACTTTTCATGAACTTCCATACCAACACCCACTCTTACCCTTCCAAGAAGAAGTGTTCTCGGCAAAGAAATCTCACTCGGGTTCTTATCCACTATCCATATTGATCTCATACAAATTTAACATTGGTACAACTCCATATCACCTAATAATATAACAACTCTCATACTTCTATTAGTAGTTTCCAATCAAAACATGGCTCATAAAATCTGATCAATGTATGATATTTGGTGGTGTGTTTAAAATTGGGTGTGTTGTGATTTATAAGTATGATATTCATGGTTTACACCAACAGTCTTCTTGTTCATCTAAAATAGGCTTGAAATCAAGCTAAAATTGGATAAAGATTGAATTTTACGACCCTAGTTTAGGGGCAGACAGCCCCACCCCTTGGACATCCCCCACCCCCTTGGACAGCCCCCCCCCCCACCACCCCCACCCCCTGAACACCCCCACCCCCCTAGAGAGCCCTTCCACCCCCGTGGACAGCCCTTCCACCCCCATGGACAACCCGCCCACCCTCCATGGACAGCCCACCCACCCCATGGACACCCTGTACCCCATGGACAGCCCCACCACCCCCATGGATAGCCCGCCCTCCCCAATAGACACCCCCTCCCCCCGTGGACAGCCCACCCCCCAGACACCTTGTACCCCCTTAGACATCCCCACCACCCCCGTGGACAGACTGCCCACCCACCCCGTACCCCCCTGGACAACCCGCCACCCCCTTGGACAGCCCACCCATCCTCTTGGACACCTCATACCCCATGGATATCCCCCGCCCCTGGAAAGCCCCCCCCCCAGGGACACCCCTGATCCCCCTGCATAGCCCTGCCACCCCCGTGGACAGCCCGACCACCACCCTGGAGACCTCCTCCCCCTATGAACAGCCCCCACCCCTATGGAAAGCCCCCCCCCCCCGCCCTTGGACACCACCCATCCCCCCCCGGACACCCTCCACCCCCTAGAAAGCCCCCCACCCCCCAAACACCACCACCCCTATGGACAGCCCTCCCCCCTCCCCCCCCCCTTCCCTCGTGGACAGCCCGCCCACCCCCTGGACACCTCGTACCCCCTAGCCAACCCTACCACCCCCTCCACCTCGTGGAAAGCCCACCCACCCCCTGGACACCTCGTACCTCTTGGACATCCCCCACCCACTAGAAATCCCCCATACACCCCCTAGACACCCCCGCCCTCTAGAGAGTCCTGCCACCGCCATGGACAACCCGCCCACCCCCCTGGATAGCCCCTCCACCCTCGTGGATAGCCCGCTTACCCATCCCTCGTGGACACCTGCCCACCACGCCCCGGACACCCCCATCCCCCTAGATGCCCCCACTACGTGGAAATCCCCCCACCCCACCCCCCTTAACACCCCCAACCCCACTGGACAGCCCTTCCACCCCCGTGGACAGCCCGACCACCCCCCATGGACAGCCCACCCACCCCCTGGATAGCCCACCAACCATCCTAGACACCATGTACCCCCTGGATAGCCCTACCACCCCCATGGACAGCCCGCCCACCCCCTAGACACCCCGTACCAACTGGACACCCTGCTCACCTCCCTGGACACCTCGTACCCCCTAGACAACTTCCCATATAAATCCCCCCACACCCTGGACACCCCCGACCCCCCTGGACTGCCTCTCCACCCCTATGGACAGCCCGCCAACCCCCCTGGACACCCTGTAACCCCTAGACAGCCCCAACCCCCGTCAACAGCCTGGCCACTTGGACACCCTGACCCACCTAGATAGGCCCCCACCCCTGGACACATTGGACCCCCTAGACAGCCCCACCACCCCCTAGACGCCCTGTACCCCCTGGACACCCCCACCCCCTTGGGAAATGAATGTGATATCTCAAATTATCTACTAAAATATAAAACTTCTTCGATCTAATATTTAGTCACTCCTAAATAATTCTCCTCCACAAGTGTACACGATCATGTACACTCATTTATAGTTCTTCAAATATATTCTGTTATAAATATAGTATTTTTTTTTTATATTATGATTCTCATATAGAGTAGTGTGTCAATTATAGTTTCATATAAAGTGAACAATTCTCATTTACATAAATATATTTTAGATGAAACTTCAATCTTATTGAATCGCTTTTGACAAAATGACTTATACCAATTTTTTTAAGGAATGGATAGATGTTGGATATATGAAACCGATCAAATATCAAGAGATTTTCAAAAACATTTGGAATTCGTTTTAGAATTTTTATTTAGCAATTCTTCAGATGGTGTTCACATACACTACCCCGGTTACAAGTGTGTTGGAAGACCTTGGTTGAGCCTTGAAGAAGTCAGCTACCATGTTACCAAATATAGTTTTCTAGCAAACTACTTTGTGTGGTATCACAATGGGGAGAAAATGACATCTCAAATTTCTGATGATCCAAATGAGAGGACTGGATTGGATAATTTTTTATATGACCAGTTTCCGTTTATTCATCATCATGAAAAATAAAGGATTCCAACCCAAGAAGATTTTTATATGATCACCTGTGATGTGTCTAATGGAAATGATGATGTTGTCAGGGTGAAAAAATTGAATGATGCTTCCATGACTTCAGTATATCGACAAGGCCTTAAAATTAAAAAGTTGTAATTTTTAATCCGATTGTTTCATGGGAAAACTATGTATGGGATTTATAATACTACCATCGATTAAATTATTACCTTCTTGGAGGACTTACTTCTATATGATGGATATATTCCCTCAACGCACTATATGGCATGGAAGTTAGTTGACGAACTTTGATTTTCAAGAAACAAAATTCATGCTTGCTTGAATGATTTTAGTTTATTTTGAGAGGAAAATGCTCAATGGAATGATTGTATAAAATGTGGTACATCCTGCTAGAAGCCAAAAGCTGATCGAACACTATCTCGTGTTCCACATAAAGTAATGTGTCACTTTCCATTGATCCCTAGACTCTATAATCTTTTTATGTCTAAGGAAATATCATTAAAAATGTGATGGAATGATACCAACATAAAGAATAATAATGATGATTTGTTTCACCCTAGTGAAGGATTTGCATGGCAGAAATTTGATGCTCGAAATCCTGATTTTGCAGTTGATGTGTGTAATATGAGGTTGGGTCTTTCATGTGATGGTTTTAATCTGTTTGGGATGATTCTTACATCTCACAACACATGGTAAATTTTTATACACATTTGTAATCTTACCCCATGATTATGTATTAAATAACCTTTCACTTTCATGAGTATACTCATATCTGGCCCTTGTGATCCCAGAAATGATATAGAAATATACATGAAACCATTAATAAAAGAGTTAAAACTTCCATGTGATGTGGGTCTGTGCACATACGATCCATGTTCGAAAGACATATTTCAGATGCATACTACACTTATGTCGTTGATCAATGATTTAATTGCTTATGTAATGATGTCTGGATGGAGCACGAAGAGAAAACTATAATGTTCTGTTTGTATAATGAATACATGATCCAGAAGACTGAAACATCGTTGTAGTTTCAGTTTTATGGGACATTTATGACTCTTTCTAATGGACCATCCATATAGAAATAATCATTGAAGATTTGAAAATACCATGGAGACTAATGATCCAGCTAAGTGTATGCCTAGAAATGATGTGATTAATGAATTTAATGATTTCAGTTTTTCATATAGGAAGGGTCAAATGAAATCTGGAAAGAGAAATAATGTTCCCACTGAAACCTGTTACAATTGGAAGAAGAGAATTATCTTCTTTGATTTGACTCATTGTTCAACCAATTTTTTTATGTCATTGCTTAGATGTATTGCAAATTGGAAAAACAAATGTGAAATGTTGCTTTTTATTCTTTTAAATGTTAAGGAAAAGACAAAAAATGATTTACGATCTCAGCATGACTTAGTGGATTAGGGCATCAGACCAGAATTGCATCTTGTGCATATCAGTGAAAATAAATGGAAACTTCCATGTGCATCTTATGTGACGAAACCTACAAAAAAAGAAATTTCTAGAAGTTCTAGAAATTATTAAAGTTCCTAATTTCTATTCAAGAAACATATCCATACATGTCAATAGAAGAGAGTTGAAGCTAAAATCTTTGAAGACTCATGATTATCACATCCTTCTGCATGAGTTGATTCTAATATAAATTTGTCATATTTTTTCCAATAACGTAAGGGTGGATGTTATTCGGTTGTGTCAATTGTTTAGATATATTTATGCTATGAAGTTGTCCAATTATTTCTTGAAAAAAATGTTGGAAGATGCCCCATTAATTTTGTGTGAGTTAGAGAAAATGTTTCCTCCATCATTTTTCACATGCATGTTGCATCTGACTATCCATATTCCAACTGAAATACTTCTCGAAGGACCTATTTATTTTCATTGGATGTATCCAATAGAAATAAATATGTACACAATAAATTCTTATGTTCGTAATAGGAATCATCTCTAAGGTTCTATCATAAATGGTTAATTGGCTCATGAATGTATGGATTTATACACTATGTATTTGTCTGATCTTACTAAAAGAAATAACATACCAATGAGAAACGAAGAAGAACAATATGACAAAATTGAACCCAGTTTTCCATCACTTCCTCAAACAGGAGGAATTCCTAGATCATATACATTGACGAAAATAAGCCTTGAAGAGCGCGAGATGGCACATCGCACAGTTTTTTTCAACTGTGAATTGTTCGAATACTACATCTTGTATATAAATTGTATATTTATATCTTATATATATATATATATCTGTTAAAATATTCCTATTTTTATCTACAGGGAACATAAAGAAATGAAAAATAGAAAGCAACCGTATTTATCTTTGAGAAGGAGGGAGACTTTGCATAGAAAAGAGTTTTATGCTTGGTGAAAATTGAAGGTAATAATATTACTATTTAAAATAATTAAAAAAATAAATAATTACGTTTAATATTGATTTATATTTCAGGTATTAAGTTTTCCTGCTGACACGGTCTCTGAGGAAATAAGAGCTTTGGCTTTTGGTCCTAATACAGTGGTTCATTACTGTAAATAAATTGTTATCAATGAGTATAGATTTATTATCACTGAATTAGAAAATGACATGAGAACAAAACATTATGGTGTTATGGTTACTGCCACAACAGACTATTATGCTAGTGAATCAGATAGTAGAATGCGATTTGAAAATGTAGGTTATTACAGAGTCGTTGGAAAAATAATAATATTGGATTATTATTCTAATGGACGAGTCACCACCCCTCCCCCTAGATACCCCCCCCCCCGAACACCACCCCACCCCCCTGGACACCACCATGGAAAGCCCCCCCCCCCCACCCTTGACATCCCCAACCACCCTGATGGACAACCCCCCACCACCACCCTGGACACCCCCCTCCCACCACCCTTGACAACCCTCCACCCCCACCACCCTGATGGACAACCCCCCCCCCCCCCCCCCACCACCACCATGGAGAGCCCCCCATTAACACCCCCATGACTATCCCCCCCACCATAATAGACACCCCCCACATCCCCCATGGACACCTCATACCACCCTAGATAGCCCCTCCACCCCCATGGAAAGCCCACCCCCCCCCCCCCCCCGGACAGCCCCTCCCCCTATGCACAGCCTCCTAATCCCCTAGACACCCCCTACCCCCACTGGAAAGCCCCGCCCACCCCTGGACACCCTATACCCCCTGGACAGCCTCACCCACCCCCGTGGACAGCCCCACCCACACCTGGACACCCCCCCCCCCCCCACCCGCATGGACAGCCCCCACCCACCCCCTGGACCCCCCCCCCCCCCCCCCCCCGTAGACAACCCACCCACCCCCTTAGACACCCCATACCCCCTTGGACAGCCCCGCCAAACCCCCATAGACTCCCCCTACCCCCTAGAAATCCCCCACCCCCGTGGATAGCCCCACTCACCCCTAGACACCCCCGAACCCCTAGATATCCCCTTCACCACTGTGGACCCCCCCCCCCCCCCCGAACAGACCCCACCCCCTAGACAGCCCCCCACCCCTGTGGACAGCACCCCACCCCCTTGGATAGCCCCAACCCCAAGACCCCCCCCCCCCATGAACACCACCCCACCCCATGGACACCCCCACCCCTAGAAATCCCCCCCGGACACCCCCTAGATAGCCTCGCCCACCCCCTTAGACAGCCCCGACCACCCCCCTGGATAGCCCCTACCCCCTTGGATATCCCCCCCGGACACCCCTACCTTCCGTGGAAAACCCGCCCACCCCTTTAGACACCTCGTACCAACTGGATATCCCCACCCACCCCTATGGACTCCCCCAACCCCCCTGGACAGCCCCCACCCCCGTGGACAGCCCCACCCACCCCCTTGGACACCCCGACCCTCGGGATAGCCTCGCCACTCTCGTGGATTGCCCCCACCCCGTAGACAGTCCCCCCAACCCATAGACCCCCCACCCCCTAGACACCCCCACCCCCTTGAAATCCCCCCAACCCTCGGGACACGACCCCACCCCCTGGATAGCCCCCCCCCCCCCCCTGGACAGCCCCCCACCACCCCCAGACATCCCCATCCCCCCGGACCCCCCCACCCCTCTGGACACCCCTACGCCCTTGGACAGCCACCCCAAACCCATGAACATCTCCCAACCCCCTGGATTCTAAATTTAATTCTTTATGTATTTAATTAACTTATGAATTATGTGTTAATGGTGTATGGGTATACTTGGTGTATCTGTATACATGATGTAACTACCTTATGAATTATGTGTTAATTTGGTATGTGTGTAGAGGGTAATGAAATACAGAATTAAAGGTATTCAAATTTATGTATTAATTTTGTGTTGGAAGAATTCTGTATGAAATCATACAGAATTATGAATTATGTATGTATTATAGAGGCATACTTGTTAATGGTGTATTGTATTACTTGTTTTGTGTGTATGTATTATGCAGGTCTATTGTGTATGATTTTTTGTGGAATTATTGCAGCTACATAGGGGAATTGCTGCTGCACAGGGGTTACTACACCTGCACAGGGGGAGGCCAGCAATTCGGCTTACTACAGGTACAAAATATTTTCCAATGGATTACAACTGTTGGTATATGTGTAAAAACAAAGCTTATACCAATGGTTTTATGTAAACCGTTGGTATAAGTATATTCCCATGGTTTGTAAACCATTAGGAAAGATAATTTTATTTGATATTTACCAACAATTTGTGGAAAACATTTGTTAAAAGTTTATACCAACGTTTCTGTAAACCGTTGGAATAGAGATACTTCATGCTATTACTCACTGTTTAAAACTGTTGGGAAACATATATACCAACGGTTTACTAAAACTGTTGGTATATACTAATTTTTTCAAACATATCCCAATGGTTCTCATAGAATCGTTGGGATATGTCTATCCCTAAGGCTCAAGACCAAACGGTTTGGACAACTGTTGGTATAGCTTATACAAATGGTTTTAAACCGTTGGTAAATATAAAAATTCTAGTAGTGCCGGTAAACCCATTTTCCCCTTAACCATTGTAATTATTTTTTACTATTTTTACTTTTAATTTTGAAAAAAAATTAAGTTGACCTTATTATATAATATTAAATATTATTATTTCAAATATAGAAACAATTTTTAAAAATTCCATTCGCATAACTAGTTAAACACTATTTAAAATTAAACTCACAAGCTCAACAAAAAAATAGTTTTCTAAAGATAAGAATATTATATGTATAAAAAGTTTTGATATCAAAATTCAATATAAAAATTATCCCAAAAATTAAAATTTGATTAATAAATTTATAATTGAACTAATTGATCTTTATCTTTTTTATAAACCAGATGAAACTTTTTATGTTCTTTAAACGAAATGGTTGTTTTTCATAACAATCAGTATTTTAACTATTCATAAAATAAATAATATTTTCATAAAATTATCCAAAATTCACCCAGAGATATTTGAAATGATTATTCCAAAAGGGAATTTATTTTTCTTTAATAATTTTTCAGAAATTTTCAAAAAAAATTGTATTATATCACAAAAAAATAATAAAATCCTTTTTTAAGAAATATGTATTGTCAAAGCATAAAAAGTATTTACTAATAATGAATTAGTTATTTATAAATATATTTTCATTATATAAAATATTAATACCTAATGTGGTTATTACTATTCATTCAACCAAATATAACTACTAGGTTATATCAGCTTTGTTAATAGTATATCATTATTTGTTTAAACTCAATGTTACATGTAATGTAAGCTACCAATGAAATTAAATTTATTTGAAATAAAATATTTTAAAAAATCACATGGCCTTACATTATACCAACAATATAAAAATTTAATCATAAAAATTTGATCCTGACCTCAATAATAAGGGTTTTAAAGTTTGAAAATTAATTTACAGAAAACTCGCATAGTATATGGGTTCGTAAAACATCCTATTAAAAAGAAAGGAAAAAAATAAAATGGTCATCTGAAATGACAGATAACATGGTTTACAAAAAATAATACGTTAGTAGGAATTGAAAATATAGAAATGGAATAATATTAATATCCATATATCATTGTTTACAAAAAAAATTGATTGATCTTGAAAAAGGTAACTACCACAAAATAATAAACCAAAGAGGTGAGAAAATACCATCAATTAATTAGAAATAAAGGTAATATGACATCATTTTTTCTCAAGATAATTTTTCCAAAATTTGAAGGAATTTTTAATATTTGTATTAAGAACACTATAATATATACTTACTTTATTTATTTCTATTTCTTAAGAATAATCTCATTATTTGGATGTTATATGATCGATTTCAACCTAATCTATTATTCCAAGAAATCAAAATTCAATAATATTTTTTCATTAATAAAGAACTAAAATTTAATTTTAATGGATCCTAAGATCTATAAAAGAATGAAACTTCATTCATTTTTGTATTTAAAAAAACCAAAATAGTTATCACAAATTATCCAATATAGATAAATATTCATATGGTGAAATAATACATTAATCTCTAAAATATCAACCAAAGTTCATCATAAACCATTTGATAAACTGTTATCCCTAAGACTCATAAAAAATTTATAAAAAATTATAAATAACACCACTAAATATCCAAAAATTTACATAAAATTAATCCCCCAAATATTATAAAGTACATCTTAATTTTCATATACCAAATATGTAAATACCTTCACCATGTATTCTCTTGAAAAATAATAATGACCTAAATTACCCTAAAAAATTACTAAAACCATACACACTTTTTTATTTATTAAATAAAATAAATATTATTGGATATTTTACATAAATCAAAAAATGTCCCAAACTCCATAAATGATAATATAAAACACATTTTCATCAAATAATTAACCAGTTTTAATGTAGTCAATTCTATCCAATTTACATTATTCATATCAATCATTTCTTCATCCAAACATAATTATCTCAACATTAAGAACATTTAAAGGGTTACATTTACCTTAATATTTTTTTTATAAAATATAACATTCCCATTAAATTACTTTTCTATGTTATCATGTCCATTGAATTTATTCTTGAAAATACTTAATTCAAAGCATGTATATAAAATTCCATATATATTTCATAATTCTTGAATTAAATGGCATAAAAAGTTTAATCATTCTTCTTCATTGTTACACCATTATATAGAATTTATCATAATAGTCCTTAATGTCTCCTTCCTTTCATATGTCATTTGTAGTCTCTTCATCGTCAATAAAAAACTTTACTTCTGCCACCATGTTGATTATATTCCTATGCTTTACCACTAGGACATAAATTTGTATAATTCCCATACTATAAAAAAATTTAATATCCAACCATTGATGATTCCTTATGGAAAACATTATTCCCATTTATTTTGTTAACCTGACATTTCATTTTTTCCTTGGAAATCATTTTCTCCCTTCCCTTTTTCTCTATACATAAAACATATTATATTTCGTTTGTGATATTCACTAGATTTCCACCTCCAAAATTCTCGAAATATATAAAACTGAATCTACTCTCCTATATGGAATCCACTGCCTTATATTTCAAAAAAATCTATCATTCTAATTTTTGGTCATTCTAACAGTTTGTTAAGGTGAAATTTGTTAATAATATATCATGATAACTGCTTAAGAAATCCAAATATCCTTAACTCCATTCATCATCCCATTTAGTTTCCCATCAATACATTTTCTATCACATTCAATATTAACATAGTCTCTTTTGGTTCCTATCATTGACTAAAACCAAAAATCATAGTATGGGAAACAATATTCATATTGGAAAACCACATAATCATGAAAAATCACTTATAATATGTCAAAATCATGAAACCATTTTTCAATATATGTAACCATTGGATTAACATAGTTAATTCCTAGTCATTATTAAAATCAATTATTATGGTCATAATGAATATGTGAATTAACCAAACCATATCCACCATGATTTTCAAACCAATAGTGTATTAAGGCCCATTTTCGTGTAATAGGTAATTCTCAAGTCAAGATGGACACTCCTTTTTTGAGTTTTTTACCCCTAGGTATATGTTTTCCAAAAACCAATCCACTTATAGTATCTACAAATGGATGAATTTATTGATAAAACTCATAATCTCATCCTTAGCAAAAAAATTATGATGTCATCATATACTTAGACTTATCCTATGGATTTTTTTCTAAATTTTTCTCATTATAGATTTATATGGTTAAATAAACCTTTATTAGATTAAAATTGTAATGGAAAAAACTACTCATACATAAATATTACATATTTAACGTAGAATATTTATTACATAACATATTGATCCATGTTAGAACCATTTAATTCTAGTTCCATTATAAATATAAAAACAAAAAAACAAGTTCAAAGGTGAACTACATATTATCCAATTAATTTCTTCATATATAGAACCCTTATAAGACTTACCATACATAAAACCATTATCCATAACATAGCTATGAAAACATAATAAAGTGTGAGTTTATAATCTTATAATTTTTAATTGAGTGAGATATCAGTAATCATATAAGAATAACATGACTATAAGGGTTTCAAAACATGAGCTTAAAATATGAAAACCATACCCTACAAATCATAGATCACTAACTTGTGTAATAGAAAAAATATTTTTATTTATTAATAAATTAATAATAAAGGAATCAAATTACATAATACATGAGAGAATACATTGGCATAAGGCATAGATTTGTGGAATACCCATAATATTATAACACTGTGAAGATGTATAAATAGAAACATGCTCACTAATTATATTAAGGAAAAAAATCAGACCCTCGTATAAACTTATAGTCATGTAACTAGGACCAGGACTAATCTTATGAATATAAAAATCAATCCCACTCTTAATCTTATGGATATTAAAACCAGGATAACACTTAATCTTATGGACAAGCAATGATGGCCATTTATAACATTGTGAACATGAAAACAGGTTCATAAATAACATAATTATTCTCATCTGTTATACATCATTACCCAATGCATTGGAGGGAGACATAGGTCCAACCCATCACATAATATATACATTATTGTGCTATAATATCATAAAATATTCATCAAATTATATCCTGTGAAGATCTAAAACGTTTCATAATCATTTCATCAAATTATAACCAATGGAAAAGGAACGAGTTTAATAAAACTATAATCATCACAAACATAAGCCATACAGATAAATAATAAGGATTATATTAATGGAACATATCCCCTGTAAATCATAAATAACATCAAAGCATCTCATCATATTTGGAAAATTATTTTTAAAGATCACTCGGAAAATTTCTTGAGTAAAATAACCTTTTCACATTAAAAAATATCTTTTTAAAACTAATGGTTTTCAATACATTATGAAAATAATTTTATTTGAAAATAATATTTTACACCTATAAAGGATTATCAAAATAATTTATTGGTCATGACGATATTAAACAATGTTCATGTTGTATATGTTAAAACATATTATCCCATTTCATTTTTAGTCAAATACCAAAGGGACTTATTTGGAAAATAACATGAATATTCATTTTAAATAAATTTTTAATAATTAAAAAATGGGTAAAAATATATTTAAAAATAATTTTAGAGTCATAAAAATTCATGAAAAAAATTTAATAAAAAATTAACACGGATGGAAAGGATGTTCATCCAAAGAGTTAAAGAAAGTTTATTTTTATTAAAAAAATTATTTTGGAATATTGAAAACATATTGGGAGGAAAATGAAAGGAAAAAATTTATTTTCATTACATAACCATAAGATAATATAATTAATGTATTTCATAAGAGGTAGATCATAGGATCTCATCATTGAAATCACAATCATAAACAACCCTGATAAATAATTAGATTGTATCATCAAACCCATACCACTTTGGAAACATATGAATTATAATCCCATTTACATATTAACATCAAATGAAACATTAAATGTCATTAGAATTAATATATTTATGATATAACATTTCAAAGAAGGTGTATATACACCTAATAAAAGAATATAGGTGTATAACATAACATATGTCCCAAAGAAGAAAATTTGAGAACAAATTCCCTTACCTTATGTCTTGAATTCCATCATATACATTATAACCACATGTATAATAAATATAAGTTTATTATAAATTTATTATATAACAATTTAATATATATCATAAAATAAATGAATTAATTATGAGCTATTATTTCCCATTATTATAAATTTCTTATAAAAATCATATTTTTTGTAAAAACTTTTTTGTTTTTCAAGTTTGTTTTGATTGGATATTTTCTATCATGATACTTTGATCATTTTTACATCATCTCCAGAATGTAAACCAAGATATAAAAATCATATATATTTATTTTATATGTATTTATGTTAATCTATAATAGTTAGATATAGAGAATGAAATATTGTATTTATGGAGATGGTAGGTCATACGTACGCATGAAAGTTGTTTCCATTTTCTTGATAGATGGAACGATAAGAAGGAAAATAATAAATCTCCTTTAAAATTTCATTATAATGTCATATATATCACATATATTAATTAAATATATCCTTATTACCTTTCATTTATATCATATGTGAGAAATAAATAACACACGAGCGATGTTATCGTTCCTCCTCAAAATGGAATGTAAGAAGATATAAGTGATATTATAATTCAAGAAGTATAATTATGTCGTAAATATCATAAAAATAAGTTTAATACATAATTATATCAAACCATGAGTTTTGGTTATAGAAAATTAATTTCATCATTTCATGAGGTGGTAGTCCGCTATAAAAATGATCGACTATTTCATTTCCCACTTGATGGAAGAGGATTTTGATATAGGATATCCCATAAAAATAATAAAATATAATTTTATGCTAGGAACTGGTGTTTTCATCTTGGATTTACTAATACATAGATGATAGTGGTAACAAAGTAAGTAAAAAAAATAAAGATTTGAGTGAAGACAATTACATTCTCTTAGAACAACCCCCTTTGTATCTCTAATTAAGGACCATAGGTTTTGAATTTTTGGATGAATAAGATCTAGAACATGGATAATGATTTTGGGGGAGGTATTTTTTTATTTTTTGGTTAAGTAAAATGTCTTTAGAGTTTTGTATAAGTTTGGGGAGGAGGTCCCCTTTTATAATTGAGGAGTGACATTTTTGTAAATACACAAAACTTTTCATTAATGGGGAATCAATATCAACCCAATTGCATCTCAATTTGATAAATAATGGACTGTATTTATTATATTGTTTTAAAACACTTCCACCACAAAGAAAAGTCATATTTTTAAAACATGTTTTTCCAAAACATCTATGTTTCCTTACATTTATAATTTTAACTTTCACTACAGTGACTTACAATTTTATTTCGGTAATTTTTCATTTATGATAAGAAATAAAATGATCCTTATTAGAAAATTTTAATCAATTTTTATAAAAATTAAATTCAATTTATAAAATAAAAATATTATGTGAGAGGAAATTTGATTTTAACACAAGTGCATGAAATGTGCAAAACCATGTTTTACCCTTTACTGTGGTAATAGAGTTTTTACTAGTTAGTGGTAAATATAATTATTATATAAGGACCATTGGAATGTTAATAAAACAGGGGTGATATTTTTGAACATATACTAATAAAATTTTATAGGATATTTTTTATAATTTTTAAATAATTTAATAAAATATAATTTTTCATAAATTAACATTATTGTCAATTTTGACACTATTCATTTAATTTCACTTTAAAACATCATGAAAAAAGTTTTAATTGGAATATATAATTCTCAATCATTTATATAATATTATATTTATCTAAATTATTCATGAAATAAAATAACTCATTTAATTGATGTTACTTTTTAGTATTTTTAGTATCACTTTTTTTATTAATTATATAATTATTACGTTGGTGTTGCTCAAGTATTTAAAATAATTTTCTAATTAGTAAAATTAAAAAAAAAATCCCCTTTAAATTAATTAATTATGATCAAATTTAAAATCTATATTCATTAATATTATTTTTCTTTTTGTGAACATGTATTTTAAATTTAAAAGCTTGTGGGTAACATTTTTCTTTTTTTCTTTACATAAATTATTATATTGAAAAAATTCAGGGAAAAGTGTCTAAAAATCACAAAAAAAAAATAAATCCTAAGGTAATAAAATCAGAAATAAGGTTGGATAATATGAATTTTAAATTTTTTTAATTAATTTTAACCCTTAACAGTTTAGTTTTACCCCTGGTAAACTTATTTTAACCATAACCATGATAATTAATTTTTAATCATTTTACTATTCTTATTGACCAAAAATTAAGTAATAATTATTATATAATATTAGTTATTATGATTTAAAATATAGAGTATTTTTTTCCAAATTCCATTTTATATAGTGGAAAATTTTAAATTCAAAATAAACCCGCATTTGTGGTAAAAAAAACTATTTTCTAAAGAGAAAATTTTAATAAGTATATACATTTTTAATATCAAAATTAAATATGAAATTAACCACAATGATCTAAATTGGATTAATAAATATATAATTTATGTAATTTTACCTTCAATACATTTTTAAATAACATCAAACTTTTTTGATGATTTAAATAAAAATGTAGTTTTTATTAAAAATTAGTAAATGTCACTATTCAATAAAAAATTAAAATTTTAAGAAAAAATTAAAAATTTCAACATAAGGTAATTTTGAAATTTTAATTAAAAATTATATTTATTTATGTCAAAAAAATTAAATAAGTGAGAAATTAATTTTATTAATTGTTCACAAAAAGAAAGAAAATAATTTCTTGGAAAAAAGTATTTTCAAATAATATAAAAACATTCTTAAAAATTAAATACACATTTATAATATATATATTATTATTATAAAATATTAATAACTAATGAGTTTATTATAATTAATACTACCAAATATAGCATCTAGGTTATATCAGTTTTTGAATAGTATATCATTAATTGTTAAAACTTGATGTTGTGTGTAACAAAATTTATCAATGAAATTAAATTTATTTGAAATAAAATATGTCATAAAATATTAGGGTGTTACATTATAAGATCCATAAGAGAATTAAAATTCATCTCTCATATCTCAATATATTTAACATAATCAAAATTATTTCTACAGGTTATCTAATATGATAAACAATTATTTAACCTTAAACAATAATACCAATGGTTCTATTGTGTGGGGCACTGATGGAATCCCAAAATCCTTCCATAGGGAAACATGGGATATGGTCAATATTAATTTGGTGTAGGTAGTTCATGACTACTTCCAAGGTGGTAATCTCCAGTGTGTTTCGTGTGTCCCAAAGATCATCATGGTGCCAAAGGTGAATGACCCCCTGTTATTGAATATGTAACACATAGTTTTTTTGTAATGTTCCATATATGGTTTTAGTATGCATCCTAAATATTAGAATGATGAAATATCTTCCAATTTGTATTTATAAAAATAATCATGGGTTCATTAGAGTCTGAACGATCCAAGTCGTGATTGGAGCGGTGCAAGAGGTGTTGTGATATAAACCAAAAGTCATTTGGGAGAAATATTACCAATAAGCTCAAACTAAACAAGGCATACCATAGGGTTTAGTGGAGTTTCATTCTATTGGACCTATCATGTTTGGGGTTCTCTCCATGGGTTATTGATCTTCTGTTTTGGTGCTTCAGCTTGGGATGGTTATCAACATCCTTCATAGACAAGAAGTTCAGTTTCGTCAAGGAATTTCGGAGTCCCGTATAAGGGTACACCCTCTCCCATTCATTAATCCTCTCTCAATATGTGTTGAGCCAGTACATCAACAAAATCATAAGTTTGGATAGGATCATTTCCTACCATAATAGACACCTAGTCAGTGGTATCTCTCCCTAATGTTAGCTTATTATACCATTATCATTATTAATGGATTTTGGAGATCAATTTATGGGATCAATGGATTTATCGAAGAATATTGTACTTAGAGAGTGAAAATCGTAAATTGGGATAACCACTACCTCTATATGGATAATAAGTGCACTGAGAGAAGAATTAGGACCCTAGAAATCAGGTTGAATATGAGAAGAGGGACCTTCCCGATGGAGTATTTTGGTGCCCTAGTGTCCCTAAAAATCCTCAATATACATTAGTTTGATAAGGTCATTAACAGAATTATAGGGCACATCATAAATTAGATGAAATATTTTTATCCTTACGTGGAACAATTACACTAGTTAACATTGTGTTATCTTCAATGCCAATGTTTGTATTATCTACCCTGAAAGATCCAAAAAACGGTGATTTATAACATGGAGAGCTCAATGGTTTCCTTTCCATGGGATTGAAAATATATGGTAAACACCAATGGTCTTTATGGAAGAGGCTATAAATACACATCTTGGAGGGGATCATCAACATCAAGAGAATTTCTATGATAATGAGGGGGCTACATGCTATTGATTAGACACTAAATGAGGCTAATATTCATTGTTAATATATATAATATTCATGTGATTTATTATTCATAAACACCATTTTAGTACATTTTACACTTTGAACATTATTTCACATTATGATTGTAATACCTTCTTAAAATGCACTATTATGTGGTACATTTTTGAACATCATTTAAACTACCCAATAATTCATCTAATTTTAAGGAATATAATTGAACAAATTTTAATTTTATATTTTGGGAAATTTATAAACACTTAAATATAAACATGTTTGATTCAGGGATCAATGGAGAATTCATGGAAGAAGATGAGGATATTTTGTGACGAAAGGAAACAATTCCGGAGAAGTCAGATTGGACACAATCCCACTGATGAGACTGTGGAGCCCAACATACAGGCCAAATTAATCCCCAATTTCGTTGTAATCTAGAATACATGTATAGGAACAAATAACTCATTATTATAAAATGCTAATTCTACTTCCATAGTGTCAATTTAGGTGGCCCAAGTTAGAGATAAAATTCTGGACCAGATTCTGTGGCCCAGACAAATAGTCTACTAATCTAATCATATCCCTTATTCCACCACTCCAAATGGACCTACATTTTACTGGCATGTAGGAACTATCTGGGTATCCATTTTATTCTTCTATGTCCCACTCTTATTCGGTCATCTAGAAGGACTTACACGCGCGTCTTTTCGGTAGAAGCAAGCTGGATGCCACCTCGGGTCAAGGGTGGAAAAGTCTCCTCTCCCTTACTTTCCACCACCCTAGGCCTACCATACTCAAGTGGGATCTTTTGTAATTTTGTAGGACTGACCCAAGTCCCCCAAAATTCCTATTTAAGGAAGTGGTGGTGAATGATTTTTTTTTCTTTGAGCATTGTTTTCATCTTAATGTTATGTTGCCAATTTATCTTTGTATCGTTTTTCCTTCACATGTAAGTTTTTTTAATTCATCCTTGTTTCTTAATAAAAGTTCTTCTTATACTCTTATTATTTTGTTCTACATATCACGTTGATATTGTCGGTTCATGATGTGAATTTATTCACACCATACTTTTTGATATTTATCACACAACGGTGGAGTGATCGATTTTTGTTGTTGTTTTTTTACTTCTTCAATTCCACCCTCTTAAGTTTACTTCCCGCTTCTGTTACATGTCATTAATGGAGGACTAACCCTTTTATGGGTTGATCCAAGGGAGTAGAAATGGGATATATTGGATGCTATTTCTCACTCCATTAATGGCTAATCACTTCTTTTAAATGATATTTTTATTTGATGATTTTAAAACATCTTTATCCTTATTGAATTTAAGGTCACACATTTCAAGTGCTAATATGAACCATTACCTTGGAGTGCTCAATGCTTTGACCCTTAAAGTGTATGGGGTATTATTATTAGGGTGTGTAGGCATTAAAACAGTAAGTGATGATTATTTTTGATCTTCTTAAATGAACCCATCTTAATTATAAGAAATTGAAATCATTAAAAAAGGAATTCATCCAATCCACCCCAAGTAATAACCTAGGATAAACTCATTATTTTAAATTGAATTCACTTAAATCAGTTATATATCCTTTAAAACCATATTAAATAAACCCAGGTTTTCCACTTCTTAGCCAAAAAAATATATAGAATGTACATGTCTTTAGGTTACTTCTTAGGTCTCTGAGGACTCGATAACCCAAGCTAAACTACAAGGACTATTCTACCTTCTTCTCTTGGGTAAATTTGAGCGAGAATCAAATTTTGGCACCGTTGTCGGGGACCCAAGTAAGTCATCTAAACACGCATTCTATTCTCCCACATTTCTTCTTTTCTCATCCAAATTCTCTTATCTGGTCCCTTTCTCATTTTTTTTCTTTTGGCGCATGTTCGCCTACACCCGCGATCAGTCAAACTGTCTAGATAGGGTGGATAGTCTTGGGGTTGGGGCATCAAGAACACCAAGGGAACTCTTTAAATTAGATACTAATATTCATAATACTCCAGAGTACAAAATTTATCCCATTTCAATGGAAGGTATTCAACGAAACTAACTCATAAACCCAGGTGGAAACCAAAATGAAAACCCAAATGAGGTAGCCCCAAACTTGGGGAATGCAATTGATCAAAACATGAATGACTACCTCACACCTTCTTGGACCAATTCCCCCTCATGCATTAGACATAACTCCCTAAGATATTCTAAATACATATTCAAACCCCATGTCCTAAACCATCTTCCCACATTCCATGGAACGGAGTCCGAGATTCCCTACCTTCACATTAAGGAATTCAATGACATTGTAGAAACCATGTGTCCCCCACATCAACTATAATCGGATAAGATGAGGCTATTTCCTTTTTCATTAAAGGATCGAGCTAAAAATTCTCTAAACAATTTGATACCATCATCCATAAACTATTGGGACCAACTACAAAGATAATTCTATAAAAAATACTTTCCCCACCACAAAACAATTGCACTTAAAAATTGTATCCAAAACATTTTTGAAAAAGAGGGAGAGTCATTCTATGAAACATGGGAGAGGTTCAAAGACACTCTAAACATGGTTCCACACCATGGTTTTTCTATTCCTGAACAAGTGAGAATTTTCTACGAAGGGTTGGGTCCGGGGAATAAACAATTCATTGACATGATGTGTAATGGAACCTTTAAAAAAAGTCACAAATGATGCTTATGAGTATCTAGAAATCCTTTCTGAACAAAACCAAACATGGGGAACTTCAAATTATTCTGAAAAGCCATAATGAAATACTAGAATTCATAACTTAGAGAAGAGGAAATCCTTTGGGATAAACTCTCCGCACTCTCTATGAATATTGAAGAGATTGACCTTAGCAAAGTCCATGAAATCCAAACTGTTGACCCTGTTTGCACAATTTGTGACAAACATGAACATAAGACAGATAACTGCCCAACCATTCCATCCATCAAGGATGTTCTTTTAGGAGGACCCCCAGTGGAAGTAAATTCTTTGAAATTTTAAAAGCCTCAATAGCAAAACAACTTCCACCCAATGTATAATGACCACCCTGGCTTTCGCTAGAAAGATAACCAAAAACCTAGCCAACCACAGGGAAAAAATCCTTACCCCAATCAGAACTACCAAACCCATTACTTGTTCCAAACCCAACCTATCCAAAACCAACAGCCACCGGTCCATTTTCAACAAACCATCCCACCTCCAAAATATCTTCCTGGGATAAACCAATCTTCTCAAGCACTAACCCAAACTGTTCCACAAATCCTATTAGAACAACTGTGAAAACAAATGGAAAGCAAGAACTAAGAAGTATCTTCCCTAAAACAAGAACTTCAAACCACAAAAACTAGAAAGGTACCCATTCCAACTCGGGCGGTCCAATCATTAACTTCAAGGGGAGTGTCAAATTGTACTCAAACAACTCATGAACAACTAAAGGCTGTGACTATTTTAAGAAGTGGTAAATCAATTGAGAAACCTGAACAACTAATTTAGAACCCACCTGAAGATTCAAAATTGGATGAAAATTCAAATGAACCAAATGATCAAACTAAAAAACATGATAACATTTTCAAAGAAGAAACTCTTCAACAAACAACCCCACAACTTTCACCATTTCCTCAACGCATGAGGGGGAAAACCAAGCCTGAATTGAGTGAAACATTGAGGGAAATCTTTTCAAATGTTAAGTTGAACATTCCCTTTCTCGATGAAATCCAAACCATATCTGCCTACCCAATGTACCTTAAGGAATTGTGCACTTTTAAATGAATATTTTCACATAAAAACAAAGTCCTTTTGGCTGCTAATGTGAGTACCACCATTCAAGGGACCATTCCTCCTATGTTGAAATACCCGGGTTGCCCTTATATCAATGTTGAACTAGGAGAGAGAAAAGTTGTCAAGACCTTGTGTGACATGTGTGCTAGTTTCAATCTCTTCCCTTATGTTGTGTACTGTTAGTTAGGACTAGAAAAACTCCAACCCACATCTTTCACACTTCAACTTGATGATCGTAGCATTAGGGTTCCAAAGGGTATTTTAAAGGATGTTCTGGTAATGGTTGAAAACTTCATCTACCCTGCTGACTTCATTGTCCTTGAAAACCATCCAAACATAGGAAATAAGGAACAAAACCCAATCATCCTTGGTCATCCCTTCCTTGAAACCATCAACTCTGTTATCCAAGTCCGAAATGGGAATAAGACCATCACCTTTGGGAACATGAGTCTAGACTTGAACATCTATAATACAAGCTCACAAATAGGGGATGACGAGGACATTAATGAATTAAACATGATAGGAAGCATTGATAATGAATCCATGGAACATAAAGGAATACTTGATGAATGTTTAAGTCAGGATGAGATTGATTTCCTTTGTTCATATGAAGGATGTTTATCTCCTTGGCTTGAATCATTTTCAAATTGCTCTTATGATGACGTCTTTGGTCCAACAATCTGTGAAACCTTTCAAGAAACCACTTTCCTGGAGACCACTCCAAATTCCTTCCCTAAATCTGATCAATACAATCTAGTAGCTGAAACTTCTACATGTGGGGAATCAATACTATCTGAATCGATAAAAAAAGAAAATGAACTTGATCCAATGTCCCAATCTTCTGCTGAAATTACAAACCAACCTGATCTCGAATTGAAGGAACTTCCCGCTACACTCAAGTATTCTTTCCATGGGGACAATCAAACACATCCTATTATCATTTATTCTTCTCTTGAATCCAATCATAAGAGGATGCTTCAATATTTCCTTAGGAAGCATAAGAAAGCCATTGGTTGGACCCTTTCTGATATTCCTGGGGTTAACCCACTTATCGGGACTCATAGGATTGTTCTAGAATCTGATTCAAGGCCATGTCGTCAACCTCAATGGTGACACAATCCTAATCTCTTTGAGGTAGTAAAGAAAAAACTTCTGAAATTTTTAAAAGATTGTATCATATATCCCATAGCTGAGAGTAAATGGGTGAGCCCAATCCAAGTGGTTCCAAAAAAAGGCTGGAATCACAGTGATAACCAATGAGGATGGAGAGATTCATCCAACAAGGGTGAGTAGTGGATGGAGGGTCTGCATTGACTATAGGAAGCTAAAAACAATCACCAAGGAGGACCATTTCCCCTTACCATTCATTGACCAAGTCCTTAAGAGAGTGGCAGGTCATGCGTTCTACTATTTATTAGATTGGCACTCAGGGTATAATAAAATTGAGATCTCCCTAGATGATCAAGGGAAGACTACATTCACATGACCATTCAGAACCTTTTCTTTCAAACGCATGCCCCTCGGGTTATGCAATTCCCCTGGAACCTTCCAACGGTGCATGATGGGAATCTTCTGAGACATGGTAGGGGATTTTATATAGGTCTTCATGGATGACTTCTTTGTGTTTGGGGATGCATTTGAGGGATGTATGCAGAATGTGGACAGAGTCTTATCAAGATGTGAAGAAAAGAATCTTGTCCTAAACTGGGAAAAATGTCATTCCATGGTTAAAGAGGGACTAGTTCTAGGCCACCTGGTCTCAGGTAGGGGGATTGAAGTTTATAAAGCCAAGGTTGACATCATTCATCACCTTCCATCACCCAAAACTATCAAGGAAGTGAGGTCTTTCTTAGGACATGTTGGTTTCTATAGAAGATTCACCAAGGACTTTAGTTCAATCTCACGTCCCCTTTGTGCTCTCCTAGTAAAGGATGCTCCATTTTTTTTGGACAAAAAGCTATGGGGGTTCATTCTCAACCCTCAAATCATCTCTCACCTCTCCTCCTGTTATGAAATCTCCAAATTGGAACCTTTCTTTTGAACTTATGTGTGATGCCAGGGACTTTGTTGTAGGAGCTGTGTTAGGAAAACGTTGTGATAAAACTTCTTATATCATTTCTTATACAAGAAAATCCTTAAATGATGACCAAATCATATACAACACCACAGAAAAGGAGTTACTTACTATTGTGTTTTCCTTAGAGAAGTTTAGGTCCTACCTCTTAGGATCCCCCATCACTGTGTTCACTAACCATTCTGCACTAAAATACATCTTCCAAAAACAAGATGCTAAGGCTAGACTTATTAGGTGTGTCCTTCTCTTACAATAATTTGACCACACAATCAATGATAAAAAGGGCGTTGATAATGTTGTAGCTAATCACCTCTCTAGGATGGAATTCAGAGAAAACTCAAATCACCTTTCTATGTCTGATTCATTTCGTGATGAGCACCTATACTATGTGAGTGAGTGCCCTTGGTATGCCGACATAGACAATTTCTTAATTACAGGAGTCATTCCAAAATTATTAGGGACTCATGCTCGAAGGAAATTTATTTATGATGTTAGAAACTGTGTTTGATGATCAATACCTCTATAAGTTATTCCCTAACCAAGTCATTAGAAGGTGTGTTCCATAATCTGAACAAGATTCCATCCTTAAATTCTGTCATAGTGAGGCATGTGGAGGTCACTTTCCTCTAAGAAAACATCTTCTAAGATTCTTCAATGTGGTCTCTTCTAGCCCACCCTCTCAAGGGACTCCTACACATTTTTTCAAATTTGTCCTAGGTGTCAACATGTAGGGTCCATCACAAAAAGGAATCAAATGCCACTCACTCCCATCTTAGTGGTTGAAATATTTGACTGTTGGGGAATTGATTTCATGGGTCCCTTCCCAAACTCTATGGGATACCAATACATACTCTTAGCTGTTGATTATGTCTCAAAATGGGTTGAGGTCATTCCCACAAAGTCCAATGATCATCAAGTTGTGACTTGATTTCTGAAAGAGAACATATTTTCTCGATTTGGAATTCCTAGGGCTATAATCATTGATTGAGTAACCCATTTATACAACCGCCCATTCTCTTCACTCATGTCTATGTATGGTATTTCTCATAAAGTGTCCCCTTCATACCATCGTCAAACCAATGGTCAAGCTGAGTTAGAAAATAGGGAGATTAAGAAAATTCTTGAAAAAAATGTCAACCCCTTTAGGAAATATTGGTCTGAGAAACTCTTAGATACTCTTTGGGCCTATCGAACCTCATATAAAACCATTTTAGGAATGTCCCAATATAGGTTGGTTTATGGAAAATCATGCGATTTACCTATTGAAATTGAGCATAAGGCCTTTTGGGCAACTAATAAAACGGATTATGACCTCTCATTGGCAGGAAGAAAAAGTAAATTAGATATCAATGAACTAGAGGAACTATGGATGGAGGATTATGAAAATTCAAGGATAAATAAAGCTATAGTTCAAGCCTACCAATATAGGAATATCAAGGTCAAACATTTTGAACCAGGAAAACTTGTGCTCTTATATAGTTCAAAACATCATTTATACCCAGGAAAGTTAAGGTCTATATGGTCATGACCTTTCATAGTGCATCATGTGTACCCCCATGGGGCAGTAGAGATTCAGGATCCCAAAATTGGTTACATTTTCAAGGTCAATGGTCAAAGGTTAAAATCATTCATTGAATCATTCAATAAATAGGAAATAGAGGTTGAGTTAACTGAGCCAACCTATCAACCAGGAAAAAATTGATAGATTTAGGATCCATTTCGGGCTAATGACATTAAACAAAGCACTGCATTGGATGTAACCAATTGTTTTCAAGTTTCATATTATTTTGTTATTTTAATAAAATTTCTATTTTAATTAATAATTTTTATATTTTAAAAAAAATAGCTTGTTGATCTGTTCTTCCTTTATGAGTATGGATGGGTATGAAAGGGGAGCACCATATTCATCCGTGTCACGTGGTGTGATCCTAGAGTAATGCCTTACCCAGAAATTTAAAAAGAAGACAATGTATCATCAGTTTGTTTTATTTTAATGTTTTTGTAGGTTAAAATAAAAATACAAAATAATAAAATAATAATAAAAAAAGGGACACGTCGTGGGTCATGGGTCAAACCTCGTCACAACCGGTGAAGCCGCGGGGATTCGAACCTGGGACCGAAGGCAGACAGGGGCGCGCGCTTACCACTGACCTACGACTTTTTGTGCTTCCTTATTCTATAATTTATATATATATACTTATATATTACTTTCTTTATTATATATATATATATATATATATATATATATTGTTTTGTTTTGTTTGTTTTGTTTTTCTTTTTTACTACTAGGGAACTCTTCAAGTGACATGGATATCAAAGGATTAAAAGGGAGCAACAAGAATTTTAACTTCAACCACCAGGTGACTTAATTCCATGATCCTCATTTTCAATTTATTTTTTGAACTGTCATTCTCTACATCTACCCCCTTCTAAATATTATTTTCTTTAAACACTAGGGATGGTGTTATTTTAATTCGGGGGGGATATAAAATAAAAAATGATTTCCTGTCAAAAAATATGAATGTTTTGAAAAAAAATTGTGTAAATGGAAGGAAAAAATCCTTTAACTTTGAACATGGTAATACGCATTGCACACTTTGAAACTAAATATCAAATAATTTAGAATGCCCTGATTCTGATTTTAATCCTTGTATAATTTCATGAGCATAGATTTTGGAAAGTGTGGTTGTCCAATGTGATATTTCATCATTTCTATTTTCAACCAAATAAAAAAAAGATCACAATGCACGTCCTTTGGATAGTGGGGTATTAGTTTGAATTCATGGGGTCCCCCAAATAAATAGCATAGGTTTGGTGATCATTTTAGTTTTAATATGAGTATTAAATAAGAAAATAAAAAAAATAAAAAAAACAGTAAATTCACGTGTAGAGAAATGGAATGACCTAATGAGTGGCTTTCGGCACTTGGGGATCATGACTCCATAGTTTTCTGGCCCAGAGTTAGTAAATTTATCTCTATTTTTGGTATTTAGAATTTTTTATTGGGTGATTTAACTCAAGATGATGCCCAATTATGTGGGCTTCACATGGTGCCCTAAGGCCTTTGAGCCTGGGAGTCATCGGAAAAGTCTCACTACAGGGGTAGACTCTTTTGAGTGCAATTTCAATTACCATGGAAAAATTGAAAAAAACACAAAAAAACAAAAAAAAATTATACAAAAAAAATTGAATACTCATCTTAATATTAAAATGTGATTCCACCTAGCGCTTTTGTCATTTTCCCCTTTAATAAAGATGAACCCCCGTATCTATTGTGATACACAACACATCCTCATACTTAATTGATATTGGATGAAATATGGCAATGAAATTGAAAAAAGGAATGGGCTTCGGATTGGTATCTTCTTATGAAAATATCTTGTATTGAATTATTTTTATTAGTTTCATGATTTTTTGGTATAAGGGCTTTTGGTGATCATTTTGTATTAAAATTCTTTTGGAAAAGGGAATTCGAATTTCATTTTTGGTGAGATATATTTTGCTCGGGACTAGAAAAACTCAAGTTGGGGGGTGTGATTATCCACTAAATGAGGCTAATATTCATGGTTAATATATATAATATTCATGTGATTTATTATTAATAATCAACATTTTAGTTTATTTTACACTTTGAACATCATTTCACATTATGATTGTAATACCTTCTTAAAATGCACTATTATGTGGTACATTTTTTTACATCATTTAAAGTACCCAATGATTCATCTGATTTTAGGGAATATAATTTTAAATATTTTAATTTTATATTTTGGGAAATTTATCTACAATTAAATATGAACATGTTTTATTCAATGATCAAGGGATAATTCATGGGAGAAGATGGGGATATTTTGTGATGAATGGAAACAATTCTGGAGAAGTCATATTGGAAACCACCCCACGGATGAGACTGTGGGGCCCAACATACAGGCCCAATTAATCCCATATTTCTTGGGATTCTAGAAGACATGTATTGGAAAAAATCACTCTTCATGATAAAATTCTAATTAGGCCTCCATGGTGTCTATTTAGGCGGCTCAAGTTAGAGATGAAATTCTGGACCAGATTCTACGGCCCATAAAAAGAGTCTACTAATCTAAACATATCTCTGAATCCACAACTCCAAATGGGCCCAAATTTTATAGTTGGGTAGGAGACATCTGGGGATCCATTTTATTATTGTATTTCCCACTCTTATTCTGCCATCTAGAAGGAATTACAAGAACATCTGTTTCGTAGAAGCAAGCTGGCTGCCACCTCGGGTCAAGGGTGGAGAAGTCTACTCTCCCTTATTTTCCACCACCCTAGGCCTACCATACTCATGTGGGATCTTTTGTACTATTGTAGGCTAGACCCAAGGCTCCAAAAATTACTATTTAAGGAAGTGGTGGTGAAGGATTTTTTCATCTTTGAGATTTGTTTTCATCTTAATGTTATGTTGTCAATTTCTCTTTTTAACGTTCTTCCTTCACATGTAAGTTGTTTTAATTCATCCTAGTTTCTTAATAGGAGTTCTTCTTATACTCTTATTATGTTGTTCTAAATATCAATTTGATACTATTGGTTCGTGTTGTGAATTTATTCACACCATACTTTGTGATATTTATCACACAACTGTGGAGTGATCGATTTTTGTTGTTGTTTTTTTTAATTCTTCAATTCCACCCTCGTAAGTCTACTTTCCGCTTCCGTTGAAGACAAGTCATCAATGGAGGGATAACTATTTTATGGGTTGATCCACGGTAGTAGCAAGGGGATTGATTGTATTTTATTTCTCACTCCATTAATGGCTAATCACTTCTTTTAAATGAGATTTTTATTTGATTATTTTAAAACATTTTCATCCTTATTGAATTTAAGGTCACACATCTCATGTGCTAATACAAACCTTTACCTTGGAGTTCTCAATTCTTTTATCCTTCAAGTGTATGGGGGATTAGTATTAGGGTTTTTAAGGAATTAAACCGATAAGTGATGATTATATTTTATCTTCTTAAATGAACCCATCTTAATTATAAGAAATTGAAATCATTAAAAAAGGAATTCATCCAATCCACCCGAAGTGATAACCTAGGATCAACTCATTATTTTAAATTGAATTCACTTAAATCATTTATATATACTTTAAAACCATCTCAAATCAACCCATGTTGTCCACTTATTATCCAAAAAAAAATATATAATTTTCGTCTCATTAGGTTACATTTTAGTTCTTTGAGGATTCGATAACCCAAGCTAAACTACAAGGACCGTTCTACCTTCTTCTCTTGGGTAAATTTGATCGAGAATCAGCTATGTTATCTTGGGAGGAGATTAAGGGGAGGTAACTATGGGAAAATATGATGCAGGAAAAGTATGGGGCAGATATGACCATGTAGAGAAAAAATCCCGCAGTCATATAAAAAATTATTTATCCTTATATAGTATTCTTACATTATCACACTTGGTGTATTGTTGTAAGATCCTATCATTTTTCCTGGGTGCAATAGGAATAAGTGATTTTTTATGGAAGTATGTGTGAATTTAATTCATAGTTTGAACTAATTCAAAACCTCAAAAAATTACACCCCATGTAATGTTTTACAGCATAAGTAGACAAGGAACAAAAAATTCACCATTTCAAGACATGTCATAAAAGTAGATTTCACCACATGAACACATCTAACGAACGTAGTTTTCACCATGTGTAGACGTGGAATGAAAGTATATTACACACCTTGTAAGTATTTTTCATTATGTTTTTCCATGTCATGAAACCATATCACACCATGCATAATAATTTAATTTTTTAAAGGGTGTAATAGGATTTAATTGGAAAATCATGCAATAAGTTACAACTTATTATACGATATGAAATGAGAATTCACATCGTGTAATTATGATGGATATCTTTTTAAAGACACATATCTATCTTCACATGACCCTCTACACCCTTTTTCCTTGTTGTATATTCCTTGCACACCTCGAACACATACCAAATATCCTCTATGGAGCCTCCAACTTGGACTAGAACTCCTCGAAACACCTATGCCTTGGACTAGGCCTCCTCAACGTATCACCATCTTCTACTAAAGACCCTCCACGCTCCTCTTGAGTATGGGTGTTTGTTTTATTTAGACTTATCTTTCTCTTCCACTCCTCTTCCTGGATAAATGAAAGTTGTTTATCTGATGTTGGATCTAGATCTTGATTTATTGAATCTAGATCTGGTCTTGTGAGATCTAGATCAAGATTTTTTTAATCTATATCTACGCTTATCATATTTAGATCTAGGTTTAAGAAATATTGTTTCATTTAAATGTGGATTTAGGTTTTTATCTAGATCGCATTCATCATCACATTCTTGGTTGATTTTCTTTAAATTGGGATTATCTGTTGGCAAGTGTTCATCACCATTCTTAAGGTGTTTGGTAAAAAATAAAATCAAATTGTATTAATAACAAATTATGTGTATGTAATTGTATAATTGCTATTATATGTTTATCAATTTTGTTCTTGATTAAATTAATTAATTAAGGGAAATATGAAATTATGATACTGGGATTCTAGATCATGAATAATTAATTTTTCAATTAATTATGAGATATTGGGATTGAATTAGACAATTAATTATTGAATTAATTATATAGTTATAATGATTGTAGGATGTGTTTAATTAATTTTATAATTCAATAATACGAATGGTTGGGAATATGAAATTTTAACTTGGGATAATTAATTTTTGAATTATTTATGGAAAGATAGAGATTTATTAAATTGAATAATTAATTTACAAATTATTTGTTGTTATGTTGATGTTTTTTAATAGGGATAAATAATTATAGAATTAATTATTGGATATTGTTATGATTATTTAATTTATTGAGTTGAAAAGATAATTGATGAATTAATTGGGGATATTGAATTATTTGAGATGGAATTAATTAAATGATGATTAAATTAATTGGTCGTTGTGATTATTTTATTGTTGAATTAAATAAAGGGATTAATTAATTGACAAAATAATTAATGTGAGCAAATAGATTATTTAATTATTGAATAAAATAAAAGTCTTAGTTAATTTAAGGATTAATTAATGTGAGTAAAGAGATTATTTAATTTTTTGATTAAATAAATGTATTGATTAATTGATGAATTAATTAATTTCAGTAAAGAGAATATTTAATTTTTGAATCAAATAAAGTGGATAATATTAATTAATGAATTAATTAATGTGAGTAATGTGATTTCTTAATTGATGAATGATATAATGGGATAAATTAATTGATGAATTAATTAATTTTAGTAATGTGATCAACTGATTATGAATTAATTAATGGTATTGACATGGAAAATTAATTGGGGAGTTTACTAAAGGTCTTTAATGTGTTAATTAATTGAGTGACAAATTAATGTGAACAAGTTTGATTAATTAATTTTTGAATTAATTAATGGAGAATTATTATGTTAAAGTAATTTAATGAGTTAGATTTTTTTAAAATCTGGTGGCTCAGTCTGAGACCAAGGCTCAATTTATTAAATAAATGAAAAGAAAGGGCTAGATGAGTCGGAAAGACAGAATATTATTAAAAAATTTATCATAAAGAGGAATAAAATCACCAAGTAAGTCATCGTGCCATGTTATACCCGGATTGGATCCCTTGTTAGCAAGACTGTATACTACCATGTTCTCTTCACGAAAGGAATGACTGAAAATGTAATTGAGATCCATAAGTGAAGAAAGACAATTCATCCAACGGGTAGTGAGAGGCCAGGAAAGATGTAGCACTCCATTCTATATAGAATTAACTATAGTTTTTGAATCAGCTTCAATACAAATATTATTCCAACCCTTTTTCCTAGCATAATCAACCACATGTATAACCCCCATCATTTCTGCATCTAGAGATAAGGTCATACCACATCCACCAAAAAAATCCATGAAATTGGCGAAGAAAGTCTCTTAGTTAGACTAATGAATTGGTTAGTTAATTAATGAGGATTTTTGTGATGGTGAAATTGAATGACTTGGATTAATTAATTGGTCAATTAATTAATATGAATTTTTTGGATATTTAACTAATGGAATTGGATAAATAATTTTTTAATTAATTATAGGTTAATGATATTTTCAATTTTAGATAATTAATTGTATAATTAATTATGATATATTGATATTGTTGATTTGAATAATTAATTGTTGAATTAATTATAGGATTTGGGGTTTAAGGATATTGATTAATTAATTAATTATTTAATTAATGGGAATGACATACATAAATAATTATACAATTAAATAACGGGATTTATGTGATAAACTAATTGTTGAATTATTAATAAAAGTGATGTGATTAGTTAATTTTTGGATTTACTAATTAAATTTATGTGATTAATTCATTGTTGAATTAATTAATGGAACAATGTGACTATGCAGTTGTTATATTTTTTATTAATAAATTGTTAAATTAATTAATGTGACATTATTATGTGAAATGAGATAAGGGGTTAATGTTGATTAACCATTATTGTCGTGAAATATGGTAAATTGTGATATATGTGATATATTGTAGATAATTAATAAATGGGGTGATAAATATGACATTTTACACCCATTATATATATGTATAACTGATAAATGGGGTGTGAGATAGGGAATAATTCTCCAAATACTAATGGGGTGCTAGACCTGGAATTCCACACCCAACATGTATGAAAATATTCTTTTATGGGATAGGGACTGAGTCTCCAAATACCCATGGGGTGTGAGATAGGGACTGATGCTCCAAATACTCATAAGGGTGCTAGAAAAGACATTTTACATCCATTTTTTGGCATTAGACCATAGAAGAAATTGGCCATTTATGAATTGAATTAAATTGATTATGGAATCCCATGTGATATAATTATTGTGAATCTAATATGAGAAATGGTTTAAACTCCAGCATGGGTCGAAGTAGGTATTGAAATTCGGGTGTCCACGGGAACCCAAGGGGTTTATGTGGTTAAATAAAGGATAATTGAATAAATGTAAACTGTTTATTCTTTATAAAAATGTATACACTATAATAGACTTGATTTGATTTTAATGTCGTTGGTGTTGTCCAACTGAGTAGTACTCACACCCTACTCAGGTTTCTTGATCGGTACCGGAATAGACTTTGTGTTTTTTGGATAGTTTAAGGTAAAATACCGTATTCTATATGGATAAATTAGGATAGATCATTGATGAGGGATGTGTATGTGGTTCAAGAACTTCTTGAGAGTTAACAGTGTCTTTACATTTGGGTTTTCATTTGACACTTAGCACTTACTTAGCATGGCATATCTACTATTGAGTTTTCATTCTTCTTTTTCAGCATTTGTTATCTTCTGATATTGGTTTTGTCTATGGTTATATATATGATTACATTATTTTTTATTTATTTCCTATAGTGTATTACTCTTATTAAAGATGGTATATTCTCCCAATTATCGATATTAGTCCTTCACAGCTGGTTGGCAGCCTCTGGCATATGGGGAGCCGTGCATGTGGTCATGTGACTAACCGGTTTGGGTCACCATAGAGTGGAACTTGGGACAAAATGTTACAAAATGGTATCATATCTAGTGTCTATTTGATGTTCTGGTGAGGACGTTGGACCCATTCTAGTGGTAGGATTATGGAAATCCCAAATCAAAGGAGGAGGATCACGAAGCACCCCTTTATAACGTAGTGTGGATACTTCTCCCATCATGAGGGATTTTCTTGAAGGATGCCATGGGATAGAGCCTAAGGAAATAAAAAACCCTACATTCAATACCCAAAGAGGAAAATATCATGATTTTTGGATGTAATGGGATATTACAATTGATGTTAAGGGAGAAATTAATTTCTAACAACAAAATTGGATGGGAAGTGAACCAGGTTTTGTAGGATGTCCAGCTCCATATATCAAATTTAATGTGGAATATGGCCACCCAAAATTCATTCATGTGATCCTTGATGATAACCATTGGGAAATCAAAAACATCATTGTCCTAAATAATTACCCAGACAAGTGCATCATCATAGGTTCACCTTTAGGATCCTTCTCATCAAAATAATTTATCATATTGAAAATAGAACCAAAAAACCTAGACGCATAGGGGGATATATTATATCACAAGAATATTCCAACAAATTTTAATTTTTTGGTATGTCATGTTATGAATGATTCATTTACAACTGAGGAAGATATTTAATGGATGATAGTTTTTTTGGCATCCAGATGTCGATGCTAAAGGGAGCTAAAATTTGAAATAATCAGTCACCTATTTTGAAGGTGAATGGGTGTGCTGATTGTGTCATGCATTTGGGGAATTCTCTTTGTGGACCGGTCAGGGGGCTTATATGAGACCTTCCTCCATGAGTGATTTTAGGGTGTAGGTAATCACTAATACGATAGAAAGAAATAGGCCATAATCCTTTCCATGGGATGTCATTGTATATTGATAACTATGATTGATTCACATCAAAAAGGTTCAACCAAGACCAGATCAGGTATCATCCTTAAAACCAATAACATCATAATAGACCTGATCAGGTTGTTCATTAACTATAAATAATCCACCACTCCTAGATCTATCATCTCCTCAGGACCCCTCCCTAACATGGATTGTAGTTTGGGACTTGGATGGTGGGTTCGGTGGAAACAACATCATGAGGATCTCAGACATAACACTGATAGATGTTTCCACATGGAGATCATGAGAGGGAGAGGAGTGGTAAGGTAATAACATGGATTAGTTATAGCATATTTTCTCATGTACTATAGAAGAGGTTACTCTCTTCAATCTGAATCACACAAAATAATATCAGTCCTATGGATATTCATCCATGGTAATATCATCCTTAGAGTAGTTTATACTGACTCTTTGACAATATAAAATGTCTTGAAATGTAATGGTACCATTCCCTTAGCAATAGTGTTTTATATCAGAAGGTTCATGGTACTTGTGAGAAATTACATATATATTTTACATACGTGGAATGAAGGTAATGAAATTGATGACTTCTAGGAATCCAAGGTGATGAAAAATGAGTGGATATATTATTTCTCTAGACTTGAGTCCTTTTCTTCTAGGAGAAAATTTTATTAGAGCTAATGCTTTGGGACTTCACTATATTAAACCACTGTGATTCAGGAAACCTTTCATGTATCCTCCTTGTGTTTGTGTAACATTTTTTACTCTTCTTTGATAATAAAATAAAATAAAATTTTATGTATGATAATACCAATGGTTCAATTTAAACCATTCCATATGTAGTAAACCATAAAACCCTTTCATAATATGTCAAAACTAATAAAAAACAAACAAAAAATAGAAATAAGTTCACTATATTTCCAAAATAAACTTAAAATTTATCCAGAAAATAAAATAAAGTAACCCTTAATTTCACATACCAAATATGTGAATACCTTGACCATATATTCTCTTAAAACAGGGCAATAACCTAAATTACTATAAAACCTTAATGAAAATACGAATGCTTCCCAAAGTCAACTCTCTCTTCATTCCTCAAATAAAATCAAATATCTTTGAATATATTCTATAAATCAAAAAAAAATATAGAAACTCAATCAAAGATAACATAAACTATTTATTCATCAAATCACAAACTAATTTTATGGTTAAATATACTTTTATAATTTTTTTGTCAAAATTTAAATGCTTTCTTCAAAAAATAACTTTTTTTACTAAAACATATACTAAATCCAATGATTATATTAACATAGATATCTCCAAAAATACTCTTAATTGTATTATAATTATATAACATAAATCATAAAAAGTGGTATCTAAGCCTTTAAACTTATCATCTTTTATATAGGCTTATGGTGTTCCAACATATCTCGGTTTTTATATGCTTTGATGATTCAAAAAAAATACGTATTTTTATTTTAATGATTTTATCTTAAGTGATTAAGATTTTATTATGTTATAAGTAGTGAGCTATTTATTTCAAATAAATTTATCTTGAAATTAACATAAGTTATTATCTTACATAGAGTATAATTTTTAATATGTGGAAGAGGGTTTTATCATGTAGAAATCTAGTTCTGAGTGTTCATATTCCATTTACTCAAAGTTAAGAAACTTATTGCTGAATTTGTATCCTATTATTCAATATATTATCTTAAGAATGAAATTATCTTCATGTTCAAAGTAATATATTTAAATAAGAAAGTAATAATAGAAATTATTTATCTCATATAAATAATAGACTCAAAAATATTATCATATGAGCATAAAAAGAATATGTGAAAGTTAATTATTACACTTTGGTAAAATAATTATCTTAAACAAAATAATTATTCTAAATAAATTAAATAGATTTTATCTTCACACACTAGAGTTAAAAAATCTATTTTATCTTATAAAGGTACTCAGAAATATATCTAACAAGAATAGAAAAATCTATTAGTTATACTATGAGGAACAAGCTAATGTGAAGATCATCATGATTACTTTTATAAAATTAGCATAATCTCTTCATAATCCATTTCATACTTTTCAGCATACCAGTAAAGAAGTTGTCCAATTAACAAAATATAAATTTTTTTAAGTGTTTCTTTCTAAGAATGGAATGATTTGAAGAATTATATTTCTAAATCATGATTATAAATGATTATTCCATATTGGAAGGAAAAGGATAGATAGAATTAAGAGCTAGTCTCCTCAACTTTTCGATGAATTATTTACTCAACAATTATGATTATCTCATATGATTTTGTTCAAAATTATTGAAGAGATATAAATAAAAAATCTTAAATCTTCATAGAAAATGAGGGAGGAAAATCCAAATGCATAAAAACACTATATTAATATGAATAACGATCACATATACATAGAAGATATCATACTTCTTCTTAAATCTACACTTCTGTATTATGATTACAAGTCTATATATTTTTATCAACGAACATAAGATGGTGTATTTTTAATAACATCAACTTATTTTTATGCGACTACATATATTGTCAACTTCTGCTTCACCCATGTCCCACATTTTTTCTTCAACTCATACTCATCTTTATTTCTTATACACTCATTATAAGTGATTGTGTTAATATCATGGATAGTTATTGTAAATGTAGATCCTGGTTAAAATCTCTTGGGATGTTTTAATATGTAATAGCTTCTTTCACTCAGTGGGGAGCCCTAAACAAGTATTTCATTGTAAAAAACACCAAAATCATGGAGTAGAGTGTTGGTGGAGTGGGATAGGGTATTTTCATTCCTAGAACCACTACAAATATAATGTTTTCAATCCTTTAACTTTTTGATTTTCATTTCTTCTTCATATTTCTATAAGGAATAGATTTGAACCCATATACCTTGAAGAGTGTGTTTTTAAGTTATATAATGTTTTAGGAACTCAATTCACCCCCTTCATGATTTTTCAGTAAGCTATTATCTTGTAAAAAATTCATATTAGAGCTTATAAATCTTAATTTACTATTTAAAAAAGGTTTAAATCTAAATATATTTTCAAAAATATATGTTATGGATGATAATAGAGAAAGAATTTCAATGGTTATATATCCCTATTTTAATGATGAAAATTGTCATTTTTTGAAGGCTTGGATGACCATTTATTTAAATAACTTGGCTTAATGCTTTATCTTAATGCTGTGAATCCATATTTAATTCCAGCATCTCAAAAAAAACATGTGATTCTTATACTAATGTAATCTATGGTCTAATTTCTAAATCTATGAATGTTATAATATTTTTAATAGGCCTATATGAGATTAATCATGTTTCTCAATGTTAAACGGCCAATAAAATGTGGAATACTATAGTAATTGCTTATAAAATAATATAAAATATGATGGTTCATAGATATCATACTATAAAACATATTTTTGAAACTATAATAATATATGGAGGAGAGATAATTAATAAGATGAATATAAGGCTCATCAAAATTTTGAATAATGTTTCTACTCCAGGAACACCAAATACTGAGCCTGATAAAGAATTGTATTTTTTACGAGTCTTACAACCTAAGATTATTGTAATATTAGCTTCCATAAAAAATCTACATAGGTAAATAAATTCAAAATAAAATTAATCATTGTAATCCTTATGATTTATGAAGAATAAATGAAAGAAAACTCGGAGAATATAATATGACTATGAATTAAAATGTTCATATTAATTAATCTACTTCTTTTGATGAAAATAAAAACAATGGCCCAAAAATATCTATAACATATGAATACTAAGATTAAAAAAGGAATTATGGATCAGATGATGAACTCGAACAATTTTCTCAGATGATTAGAGTGTTTTATAACAATATAAGAGGTTCTAGAAGACCCTTAATTAGGTAAAAGTAGTATTCTAAAAATTATAAAGAAGTGCGATGATATGACTGTGAAAAACTAGGATATATCAAGCTATACTATCAACAAATGAATTAAACAAAACATTGTGAAAAAAAATTCGCCAAGAATAAAAAATATAATAAGAAATCTAAAAATTCTATGATGTCCATATTTATGTTTCTAAAGACTCTAGAAAATGTATATCATCAAAGTAAGAAGATGGAACATTTAATAAAATTCAATCTTGTGTTTCACAAAAAATTTGGATGAGGTGCATTTTTATAATTCTTTTGAGAATGAGTTTGAATTATATAAAGAAAATTACTCATATAAATAATTAAATGAAAATTGTACCATATTAAAAACTAAGTATCAATTCATAAAAAGGAAAAATAAATCTCTTAGTAATTCCTATAAAAAATGAATAGGAGTACTAAAAAATTATATTTAAAAAATCTATTGTAAAACTTTGCTTCATCATGTGTTGAACAAATTAGCATAGTTTAGAACTAGTAGAACAAGGTTCAAAATGTAAAATATTCCACATGTCTTTTAACTAATTTTGGGGATTACCTAACCAGAATTCATGTCAAAACCAACTTAAAATTGAAAATTTTGAAATAAGAATTAACGTGAAAGACCCAAATTTTGTAAAATATATTTTTTTACTAATTCTAAAATCAAAAACCACTCCAATGCAATTTTTTACTCTAGATAAGTAGGAAATTATTTAAATATTTATAATATAAAAAATACACTATTATATGTAATTTAAAAATATTTTTATTCAGAAAAATTCTCAAAACCCTCTACTATATTTTCCCAAAAAAATAGATTTCGGTTCACAAGTATTCTATAGTAAAACTTTTTGGACTAAAGAGTGTTTGTGTACCAAATATCAGTGTTTGTTTACTCATCCTTGTAGGTAACTAGCCACATGAACAACAATGAATAATGGTTCATGGATCATGGTTGCTCAAGTCACATGAGTGGATATTTCTCTAACTTTCACTCATTATCTAAGATTTATGGAGGCTATGTTATATTTTGTGGTGCTAAAAAATGGAATTTAATATGAATTAGATCAATTTTAAATCCATAATATATCCTCAAAAATAATGTTATTTATATTGAAGTTATAAAGAAACACGTGATTAGTATTTCTCATGTTTGTAATAATGGTTATACATTATATTTTTCTAAAAATTCATACTCTATTTCAAAAGAAAAATCTCTTAATCATAAATAATGAAGAAAAAAATTTGTCTGTAATTTAGATCTTAATTATTTTTTAAGATATAATGTAAATTATTTTAAATGAGTTAATTGATAAGTCGTCTATTTAGTAAATAACTCTGGGACATTTTAATGCTCATTATTTGAGAAAGTTATCAAAGGAAAATTATATTTTTGATTTTCAAAATCATATATTGGATACAAATAAACTATATGATTCATGTCAAATGAGAAAGAAACACATGTCATATTTTAAACCAATTAAAGTGGTTTCTAAAACTATACCCCTAAGATATTATCCACATGGGATGGTCTGGACCAACTAGAATAACAAGCCTTACTGTAAAATAATTTTTAAATTTTTTCATTGAAAATTTCTCAATATTTACGTGGGTTTACTTTTTAAGACTTAAAATTTAAGAATACATCTTTTTTAATTTCTTTGAACTAGTTATAACTCAAAAATATATATCAATTGTGTATTATATAAGTTATCATTAAAAAGAAATTGATAACCAATAATTTAATTCATTTTTCTCAAATTTAATAAAAACTATTTATTCTCATAGGACACCACAAAAAAATGTTGTTGAAAGGAGGAATACAACCAGGAAATAAATTTCTAGAAAAATATTGTGTGAATATAATATTCTCACTTATTCTTGGGCTGAAGCAGTTAACACATCATTTTATATCATTAACAGAGTTGTAATAAGTTTTATTTTAATGAAAACACCATATGCGCTATGAAATAATTGAAATATGACGATAGGTTACTTTAATGATTTGGATGTTAGGTTATAATATTAAACAATGGGGAAAATCCTGGTAAATTTGATCCAAAAGATGATGAAGGTATCTTACTAGGTTATTCTACTACTTCCAAATATTATAGAGTTATCAATAATAGGTCTAGGATTTTTTAAGAACTAACTCATTCTATGTTTGATGAATGTGATATTTATGATCACAAAATTACTTGATAAGATGATTTGAATGATTATCTTAAGAACTTGAAACAAAACAAATTTTCAACAATAATAAGTATTATGTTTTAGAACATGATTATTTCGATCCAAAACCTATAAGGATTGTTACTACTAAATCAGAAATTTTTTTACCTTGAAAAACTAGAAACATTGAGTATAATCCTTTATAAATAGTTATAATATGTTTTGATGAGGGTATTATAACTATAATGAATGTAATAAATCAAGTTCAATTCAATGCTTTTTTATCTCACATATAACATAGAACCATAAAAAAAAGTTTAGGAGATACAATTTTTGTTTTAGCAAAGCAATAACAGATAAACTACTTCAAGAGTAATAATATATGTGAATTAGTTGATAGACCCTCCAACTATCCTAATATTGGAACTAAGTGGTTATTTTGTAACAAATAGTATGATTAAGGTGTAATCACTAGTAATAAATCTATACTAGTCTTGAAAAGTGATAATAAAGAATATAAAATAGATTATGGGGAGACTATATCCCATATAACTTGTTTTTAGGCCATTTGAATGATTTTAGAATATTCATCTCATATAAATTTTAAATTGTATCAAATTAATGTTAAATATTAATTTTTAAATATATTTTTAATGGAGGAATTTTATGTTTAACAACCACCTGGTTTTAAAGACTCTCATTTTCAAAATTTTGTTATTTATATATCTAAAGATTTATGTGTACTTAAAAAATAACCTAGAAATTTGTGTTAAAGATTAAGTTCTTTACTTTTATCAAATGGTATTTTAGTAGAAAAGTAAGGTCCTACATTATATAATAAAATCACATATTCAAAAAATTTCTTAATAAAAATATATTCTGATGATGTAATTTTTTGGTTATCATACCAAAATTTGTGTAATCATTTTTAGAAACTTATGAAAAAACAATTTGAAATGAGAATGATAGGTTAGTTAAAAAAAAATTGTGGTTTTCAAATTTGTCAACAATATTTTTGAAAACTTTAAAATCAGTAAAAATATATTCATGATTTACATAAAAATAATGGACTTCAAAACAATTAGTCTTATATAACTTCTATGAGATCAAATATTAAATAGTACTTTGATGAAGCTAGAAAACCAGTTTAAAATAAATTATATAGAGGAATCATTAGAATTTTAATTTATCATACTACATGTAGACTAGACATTATATTTTTAGTATTCCTTTGTTAAATATTTCAATAAAATCTAAAATAATCTCATTTTCAGGCTACCAAAATAATTTTTAGGGTTTTTAATGTGAACTTTTTGTCTTTCATTACATTTTCCAAAATCTTATGATTATAATTTTTTATTATATTTTCATACAGATGTTGATTAGTGTAGAATATATCAGAAAATAAACTCAATAACATTTCATTTTCTTGGTAAATCCTTATTATCATGGTCGATTAAGAATAAAAACTTTATATAATTATCCACTACTAAAAATGAATATAATATAACTAGAAGTTACGTAAGAATATTTTCTATTCAATAAACATAACCTAGTGGATTTTGGATATGATTTTAATCATGGTAAAATCAAGTGTGATAACAAAATTACTATCAACATTTTGATGATTCCAATAAACCATTCTAGAACAAAGATCATTGATGTAAGGAATACTTTATTGAGAGATCATTCACAACAAGGGGATATATCATTAGAATTTATTGGTATAGAAAACCAATTAGTATATATCTTTACAAAATCTATATCTTCTCACAGATTCTTGTTTACCAAATCTGAAATGAGATTGTTTAACTTTGGTTAATTTTATTTGAATTTTACTTATTTTTTCTTGAAATTATTAAAAAATAAATATTTTATTTTCATAATTTTATAATTGATTTGGAACCTTTATTATAATTACTAGTCGCATAAAAAAAGACACTTAACCTAGTATTTTTATGATTAATTTTTATATTGCACTGTATAACTCTTAGATTATTATAAAACAAAATAATGTAGATAAGTTCTATGTGTGAAACTCTTGGAAACCTCTAAATATTCATCTCTCCACTATCCAAACATTTCTTATAGAAACCTAAACCCTTAAAAATAACATCAATGGAAAAATATAATAGAACATATGGAACTTCCTCTTGAAGAATAAAACATCGAAGGGCCATAATAAAAGTTCTTAGTGGAAGATCTATTGATTTCAGTTCGTGGTATGGAACTAATATGTCACATAAAAATGAGATAAATTTTCAGTGTAGGTAATTCATTTTTGATGAAAAAATAGTATATTTTGGTAATAAAAATTAATATTTTATATTCTCTGGAATGTTAGTGTTTCATTTTAGTGATTATAAGGAACTAGTAACAACAATAGTAAAATAGAAGAGTTTTCGATATCATCTTTAACAGCGGTTAAAGATGTTTGATGCCCTCATGAGGAAAATCCAATTTTTAAAACATAAATAACACTAATACATGAAGTTATTCCACCATAAATAATGAGGTATCATTTTTTAACCCATACATGGGGAAGAAGCTGATTAAATGTTTATAACCTAAGAGAATGGTTCTTATAAATTTCATTCAGTCTGCTATTCACAACAGAACGGTGATCCTAAAAATATTCTCTTTCAAGATGTGATGTAATTATATCTATTTATTATAGAGAAACTAGTGAACTTGGATGGATATATTATGAGTTATATGTTCCATAATTCAAAACAATTCAGTAAATTTTAGTCATTTCATAAGAATGTTTACCTTAGTTTTTGGTAAAGGTAATTTTTTTGAAGAAACCACTCCCACATATTATCAAGGTTTAAAAATGTTGATTGAAACTGTTTTTTGAAGAATTGTTTTACTAGAGTTCATCCTTGAATAAGTTTTTTTCTGTTAGTTCATATGAATATGTTGAGATAGATCATGCTACTACTTATGGGTATTCATCTCATAAGGTAGTTGGTAGTGAATTTGTTTCTAAATATCGTAAAACTATTACTATTTCTATATAATAATTAATTAATGGTAATTATATAAGAGATATTATATGAAATTTAACTCTCACTAAAAATAAGAATATTGAGAGTTGTTCTTTTATAATTAATTCATCCCAATTAAGGAATTGTTCCTCAAGTTAGTTTACCCCCTTATCTTGAAAATGTTCAACCTGATGCCTTTTCTATTTCTTCAGTTAGAGATGAATTATGATTATCTATTACCAGATTTTTCATTGTATAAAAATAAAGTAAAATTTATGTATTATTAGATTTTGTCCATATTTTTTAGGTATCTCCACTAAGGGATACATATTAAAAAATTAGAAGAGAATTAATTAGTTTCATTAATAGAAATGCTTCTAGTTGTGACGAAAAATATGCCATAGAAGAAAAAACTCATATTTTTTAAAAAATTAGAGAAATATCAGAGCATGTAGAACCATATCATGTTGAGGAAGTAAACTATGTTGGTAAAAATCAATATATTGATAATTATCATCGTGAAAAATTGTATCAGGATACATTCTAACCTATTTATCAAGTGCATACATGTTTATAAATTTCAACAGTTGAATTGGATATTGGTAATGAGATTTCTTGAGATATCCAATTAAAAATTATTTTTGAATTTTATTCATTTAAAAATAATTTAGTTGATTCTATAGGTCAAATTAGGACCTAATGTTACATTGTTGTTTTAAAATATTATATTGGTGAATTTAAGTTGTTTATTAAACTGATTTTAGAGAAGGTTTTAAAATAATCTATTGGAGAATCTTCAAATCAAGTGGAAATAGAGTCAAAATAGACAGCAGTGTATCAAACTATAGACGTGATTACTTTCACCATTTCATTTACGAAATGTGACCTCCTTTCCTGAGAAATGTTATACGATATTCAATGATACATGGTTTTTAAATAAGGGGTATTCCTAAATTTCAACAAAACTATACCTTTAATATTGTTAAATCACATAAGTAAATTAATTCCTTACTGAAAGAAAAAGTTCCAAAAATTTATAATGTTTCAGTTCGAGTACAAAAGGATATTATCTTTTTTTAACTAGGTTGCAAAAAAATGGTTGGACTGTTGTAAAATAATTTCAAAATGTTAGAGTATAAATTTGGAAATTTTCATCAATCTATAGTAAACAACTTAAAGTAAGACACTTCTGATGAATATACCGAATAATAATAATAATAATAAGATGTGTTTGGTGAACCACATAAGTTTCAAGTACACTTCAAAATAAAGTAGATATCTCATGTTCATTCCCAATCTACTATTTACAATCACCCAATTGGTCAATCAAAAAATAATTTAGGAATGTTAAAGATGTAAATCATGAGTTTTCCAAGAATGTATATTTGAAAATATTCTTTTAATATTTCACTCAAAAACTTTAGGAATGTTTTATAACTCCCCTATAATATTTTCGGAGTGATATTGTTAAGATAATTGACACATGTGAAAAATATATATTTAATCATCCAGGAATAAATTCTCTTGGACCTCCTATTATTGACTACCATGCCTCTATATATCATAAATTAAAAGATATATTTAATCCAAATGAAATATATTTAATTGTGAATCTTAGGATTGAAGAAGAAGTTTTATTACCTCTACCTGAACCCTCTTAAATGTTTTCTTTTACCCAAAAAAATAACTCTGATGTGGAAAGAGCATAATAAACTAATCTTGAAATTCAAACCACCTCAATACTGATTGATAAAAGTGAGAGAGCTATAATTATAGGATCTTAACAAACTTTGTATGATAATATTGGTGAAAGTAATGATTATTATTTTCCTGCATCCCCCTTTCCATTTGTCCACCCATAATTGTTTTAGATACCCCTCTAAAATATATTCTTGAACCTCAATACTAAAATAAATTCTTGATTATTTTATTTTATTTAATGGAACCTCAAAAAAAATTAATGATGGTTTCAAAAACATTTTAATTTTTCCATTCATATATGTCATGTTTCTAAGAAAATTAATTCATTCTTTCTTATTATAGTCTGTATTGAATTCATTTTGTCTATTCTTTCAGTTTTTTTGAATTTGATTATTCTTGCATTCATTCACTACTATCTTTGTATGTATCCTTAGTCTTTATTTATTTTATTTAATAAATTTAGGATTTTAATTTTAATTTTCTATATCTTATAAATACTTATATCAATACAACATATTTCAAAATTTTATTCACATTTCGTGTGTATTATATAGATAATTTACTATTTTTCTTGTGAAACATTAATTATAATATATTTACTTATCAAACATATTTTTTATTCAAAAAAAAGTAGAAAAAAAAATTTTAAACTATAAAAAATTAAACCACTTTTTAAAACATTTTTTGTCAAATTTATATTCCTTCAATGGGTTTTGTGATAATAAAAAAACGGAGGTCATTGAATATAATTTTTTTGTTCTATCATATCTTATTTTTTATATGTTTTGAGGATTGAAAAAATACCAATTTTTATTCTAATTATTTCATCTTATGTGTTTAAGGTTTTATTTTTCTATAAGTTGTGATATATTTATTTTAAATTAAATTGTCGTATTCTTAACATAAGGGATTATATTTCACTAAGTAAAGTGTTTAATCCATGAAAAAGCATTTTATCATATGAAAATATAGTTTTTAAATTTCATATTCCTTTTTCTCAAAGTCATGGAACTCACTATTGAAATTTTATCATATTTTTTATGATATTATCTTATGTGGTAAATTTTCTCCTACATGTTTTAAGCAAGATATTTTGGTCAGAAATTAATTGTGGAATGTATTTATATTATGTGAAGGATATTTTTAAAATTATTATATTATGAGAACCAAATTATGTTTTGAAAAATAAGTATAACACTTCAGTAACATGATTATCTTATATATAAGAATTATCCTATGCAATACTGAATTTAGTTTATCTTCACACTATGGATGTAAAAGAACTATTTTATCTCATGAATCAATTAAAAATTTATCTTAATAGAATAGCTCATTCAGTTATTTTTCATATGAAGAACAATATATTTTTTAAACAATCATGACTACTTTAATAATGTTAGAATAATCTCTCGATAATCGATTTCATTTTTTTTCTATGTATCAGAACTAGATTTATCTAATTAAGGAAATGAGTATTTTTATAATTTTTTGTTTTTAAAAAAAATGAAAACATATAAATAATAATATTTTTAACATCACAATTGTAAAATGATATTCCATATTTTGAAGAAAATGACACATTCCATTAAGATCTCATCTCTTCTACTTTTAAATGGATTTTTTACACAATCCTTATGATTATATCTTATGTTATAGATCAAAATAAAAGATTAGATATGAATAATAATGTTAGTTTTTTCATGTAAGAAGAGGTAGTAATACACACATATATATTAACACACTATTAACATGGATCATAATCACATGTAAATTGAAGAAATAATACTTTTTCTTCAATCTATTCTGGCTTACTGTGCTTACAAGTATATCTTTTGTAACCAAAGAACATACAATGATATTTTTTTATGATCATCATCTTCTCTCAACATGAATTGATATAATTATATTTTCCACTTTTATCATTGTGCTACATTTTTTCTTTAAATCATACAATAAGGACTCACCCTTAAACATCACATAATCTAGTAAATTCTTTTAGAATTCACTTTCTTAAATTCCCAATGATCATTCTAGTTTGGAGTTTTAGATAATTAGGAAAAAATTCATTCATATCATCCCACAAGAATAAAATGTGGGTACTAATAAAATAGTATCAATTTATTCCATAATAAAAAAATAATAAAACATGGAATCTTTTCATGAATAATCTATACAACATTCATCTTGGAAACTTCTTTTTTATATCCCATCCCTAAACATTGCCTAATTCATTTTAAAACATGGGATGAGAAAAAAAATATTAGTAATGAACATAAAATGAAGGAAATAAACTATTACCCCATAAATGCTTACAAACTTATGAATACATTTTCCCATATACATACCTCTCACCAATATAACATCATATACTTAATTTTTGAAAACAAGATATTTCCATAAAACAAAGAAAACATAAATAAAACCATAATGGTATCTTGGGGAATAATTATCTATGATTATATCCCTAATAGATACCATATTATTTGTAACCTTCATGGATACCTTACAATGAAACCCTCACAGGTACCTTATTATGTAACCATCATGACTAACTTATGGTGTAACCATCGTTGTCACACTTAGAGTAACCATATGGTCAACCCCCAACATAAACATACCCAATACATTGTAGGGAGATATAGGTCCCACACTTAATCATAAAAAATTACTAGGAACTATAAATTAATCATAAAACAAGAATAATTTAATCAAAAAAACGTTTCTTTTCAATTTTTTAAAATAGAAATTTAAAAGATTATTTTAAAGGAAATTTTTCTTACCTTGGGTTCGTCTTACATCAAAAGTGTTCAAAACTTCTGTATAATGGTTTAAAGAATGTTTTTAACATAATAAATACCTATTTTCACATCTATAATACCTTATATAATATTTTTATAACAACCTTACACCCATTTATTAATAATATATTCTTATTTTCCTTATTTTGAGTGGATTTATTTCATGGTTTCCAAGTTTGGTTCATTAGGGATTTTCTTGTCAAATGGATGAAAAACTAAAAAATTGAACCAATATTGTCTATAATGATAAAATGAGTGATTTTTTTAATAATAATGGTGTCTTAAAATAGATTATGAAGTTCCTTTGAAAATTGTTATGAAATTGTGATGTTCCCTTTAATCAGGCCAGATTATTGAGAAAATTTGAGAAGGGAACATTTTTAAAGCATGTATTTTCCGATCAAATAAATATTATATGATTTGGAAATATAATTCTTAAAAAAATAAACTGATTTTATATTATTTAAAGAAAAATAAAAAATAATTACATTGGTTCAAATAGATAGAAGTAGTAACATGAAGGAAAAAATGGAGGTTCAGAAAGAATCCCTTACTTATGTCTAAACGTGTTATGTACTTGAATTTAATATCCTTGATAATCATATTAAAACCATTAATTTATTAATTAATAACCTTTTATACATGTATTTTATTTATAATAATTTTATTAAGTTCATTTACAGCTATTTTGATGAGTAATACGATATAATTCTATCATTCAGGAGTGTTCATTTCCATAGTTTTCATAATCGGTTTACATGTATATGTTTATAGAAAATAATGTAAAATAAGAATAGCTTTCCATAATTGAAATTATATTTTTTTAATGAAAATACAGAATATTAAATGGTATTATATATCATTTATTTTAATTTAATGAGGATGAATCATTAAATAAATAGTTAAGGGTAGTTGTTTGGGTTAATTTTAGTGGTTTTAGATCATAACAAACTCGATTTGTTTTTTCATTTGGTATTATATAAAAATTTTAGTTCCAGAACATAAAAAGGGTTATAACATACATTTTTAATTATGTTACAATGGTTATATTGTTCTTATGAATATCCTTTAAGGTGTTAAAGGAAAATGAGAATGCATCTTTCCCGATATCGGTAAATTGACACATCACATACGACGATTTAATTTTTAGAATTAAAGAGAGAGAGAAAATATTTTAATAATGGATATTAAATTAAAATGATAAAATTACAATATATAAGAGACACTGGAGTTGTCAAGAAAATTTTGATAGAGTATGTGTGTAAATAATAAAAAATTAAAAATAAATTATAAGAAATTAAAAGAAAAAGAAAGTGGATTTTACCTCTTGAATTCCCCTCCTTGAGAACCTTTTTAAGGCCCTTGGTTTGGGGATTTAGGTGATACCATAAGGTATTGTATTTTTAGAAGAGTATTTTTAATATATTTTATAATAATTTTGATAAGGGTCAATTCTTATAAGGTGTGAGGAAAAGAGGTTGTTGGAGTGGTGGTATTTATAGTGGAGTAGAGGGGTGTTTTCTCAATATTATATTCCTTAGTTTATTATTTTTCCTCAAGACTATAAATAGTATTGATTAACATGAATAAATAAATTAAATTTAGAAGTATATTTTGATTATATGGGAATACATCATCCATACACCATTCATGACTCAATAATTCATGTATTTAGCTTATACCATAAATTATCATATTTCACTATTCACTAAAAATATAACTATTTCATAAAAAATCCAAACAAATCACCCTAACCATTTCTCAACATATAGAATTAAAAAATGAACTCCATTTTATGAAAATAATTTTCTAAATATGACCATTTTAAATTTTAATTAAAATAATAATTTATTCGAAAAATAAAAATTTAAAAACTATAACTGATTTTATAACACCTTGAAAAATTAATTATTTTCTGATAAAATTAACTTATAATCATAAGAAAATAAAATATTAAATTATGGATATATTTTAATAAATTAAATTTTATTTTAAATCATTAAATTAATTTTAAAAAATTATGTTTCACAAAATTACCAACACGTTATTTATCACATTCAAAACATTTATTTACTTAATCAATAATATAAATATATCATGTTTTCACTTTAAGATAGATAAATTTTATTTATAATTTCATAGGTTAGGTTACTATTTTATTAGTATGTATTCCTTAATTTCTATAAATATCTCTTATTTAATTATAATTTTAAAATAAATTTAACTATTTAATTCCAGAATGAAAAAAAATTATTTTATATGTACCTTGGTTGTTACATTCTCTCCACCATATGAAATTTGTTTTCTCACAATATTTATTCACTTATTAAAAAGTGAGGATAAATTTCCCTCATAGGACTTTCAGATTACATGTTTCTTCTTCAACCATGTGGTTTCTCCCCAAAACCTTAGCCTAGTGAATAACCTTATATGAAAACACTTTCTCTATTCGATCAAGAATTTGTATAGGATCGTCCTCATAAGAAATATTCTCTTCCAGATGAACTACTTCTAGGATCAAAACTTGAGATTAATCAGGAATTTACATTCTCAACGTCAAAACAATAAACTCATTGTGTGCATGAGATAAACTTGGAGGTAAATATACTCATTAACCAACTGGTCCAACTTTCTATCAGATTTAAAAAGGCCCAATGAACCATACACTAAGCATTCCTTTATTACCAAAACACATAACACTTTTCCAATGAGATATCTCATGGAAAACATGACCACCTACCTTAAATTAGAGGTATTTCCTCCTATTATCAGCATATGTTTTCTTCCTTCTTTGAGATTTCCTCATGTGTTGCTAGATCATCTCCACTTTCTCTTCCATATCATCTACTAATTCTCGTCTCATCAACATCCTTTCACTGAATTAATCCCAAAAGGTTGTAGTTTGACATCAATTCCCATATAATGTCTTAAAAAGTTCCATTTTTATAATAGAATGAAACTTTTTATTATAATAAAACTCAACTAAAGAATGATATTGATCCCAACTTCCTCGAAAATCCGTTGAAGAAGAATGTATCATTTCTTCCAAGGTCTGAATATTTTTCTCAGTCTATCTATCATATTGACGATGAAAGGATGTGCTAAAATTTACTTTAGTTCCCAATAACGTTTGAATAACTTTCCAATATTTATAAGTGAATCTGGGATTATGGTATGATAAAATGGAGAGGGGAACTCCATGTAACCTGAAAATCTATTTGAGGTAAATTATAGAAATATGATCTAGAGAAATATTGTCTTAGATAAGAAGGAAATGTAAAGATTTAATGTGATTATCAACAATAACCCAAATCACATTATTACCTTGATAATTATTTGGTAGTCCCACCACAATGTCCATGGATATATTTTTCCCATTTCCACTATGACACTAGAAAAGGAGGAGGCATTTCCTTTGGTAGTTGCCTCTCTACTTTAACCTGTTGACAAGTAATACATTTCATTATAAAATTTTAAATATCTATTTTCATTCTATCCCACCAGTAATACTTCTGAAGGTCTCTATACATCTTAGTGTTGTTAGGATAAATAGAAAATGGATAATTTTGAGCTTCTATTAAAAACTTTTTCTTCAACTATGGATCACAAGTCACACATAATCTCTTCCCAAATCTCAAAATACAATATTTATCAACATTGAAATTTGGAAACATGTCCATTTTCACCAATTATTCCTTTTTCTACAACTCACCATCTTTCTTATGTGCTTGATAAATTCTGTCTGAAAGAGATGAAATCACTAAAACCTAAAACAAAATAGATGAATTTCTTACACCAATAACTTCTAATCCAAAATTCATCAAATCATTAATCAATGGGTCATGTTCCAAATATAACATGCCTAATGATTAATGATTTTTTCAACTCAAGGAATCAGACACTTTTTTTCCAAGACAGTAATTGGTCATGCAATAAAAATCATTTATCAGTTCTATATATATTATCTACCTCATGTTCAATTCTATATGAGTAAATATATACTTCAATATTATATGGTCAGTATATATTTCACATTTTCCCCATATAAATGATGTTCCCAAATTTTTGAAGAAAAAAACCACAACTACTAATTCCAAGTCATGTGTAGGATAATTTAACTCATGCGGTTTTAATTGTCATGAAGCATAATCAAATACCTGATCATTCTACATCATAATATAACAAATTCCCTTCAATGAATCATAATTGTAGATGAAAAAATCACCAATTCTAGAAGAAAATCCCAAAACTAGTTCATTTACCAATCTTCTATTCAGTTCGTGAAAATAATCATCACATTCTTCTATGGAAAAAATTAAACCCCTTTTGTGTTAACATAGTTAGTGAGCTAGATAACAATGCAATATTTTTAAAAAACCATCTATAATTACTTGCTAATCTATGAAAACTATGAATCTCTCTAACATTTTATGTCTTGGTCTTTCAAAAAAAATTTATTTTCAAGGGATCAAATATTATTTCATCCTTATTTACAATGTTTCCATGAAAATAAATATATTTCAACTAAACATATCATTTTAAAATTTTCCCATATAACTATTTTTCTTTTATAGTTTCCATAAAAATCATTAAAAAAATTTCATCATTTTCATTACTTTTGTAAAATATCCAAATATCATCAATAAAAACAAAAACAAAATTATCCATGAAATCACATAATATTCTATTCATAAGATCCATGAATGCATTAGGGTAATTTTTCAAACCAAAGGTCAAAAAAATAAACTCATATTTCCCAAATCAAGTTAGAAATGATTTTTTTGGAATGTCATCCTCTTTTACCTTTATCAAATGGTACCCGGATCATAAGGTAATCTTTGAAAAATATTGATCTCCCTAGAGCTGATCAAACAAGTCATCTATATAAGGAAATGGACAAAAATTCTTGATATTAATTTTACTCAAATCACTTTAATCAATGAAAATTCTCATGGAACCATCTTAATTTTTAACAAACAAAACAAAATCACCCTATGGGGAAGCGCTAGGATGAATGAAACCTTTATCAAGAAACTCCTGTAACAACTTTTTCAATTATAAATGTAACAATTGAGTTATTCTATTATGTTTTTTTGAAATTTGATTAGAATAAGAAACTAATTAAATAGTAAATTCACCTTCCTGGTCACGTATAACACTGGGAAACTCATCAAGAAAAAAATATGTGTATTCATTTTCCACTAACACATAATTAATCTGAAAAGTTATATTGTTTTCAAAAATATGTTCAAGATAACGTTCAATTTTATCTTTTAACAATTTCTCAACTTTTTGATATGTTATAAATGGTCTGGCTTCATTATTTTATACAAACTGAAACTATTTATGAAAAAAAAACTTTTTAATATCATCAATCAAACTTAGAATGTAAAAAAAAATTCAATCCATACCCATAATAACATAAAACTCTACAAAGGGAAAATGGATTTTAGGTAATTTAGTTCCACATACAATAATATGATTATTATTATAGTTCCTTTTTCTATAAAATTTCCCCTGGGGTTTTAACTATAATTTCTGAATTTATTTCTTGAGGTAAAATTTCCAATTTTCCCAAAAATTATTCTGAAATAAATGATTGTGTAATCCCTATATCAGACAATAGATTATAAAAATATGAGTAAAAAACAAAGTTGTAACACCCCATGATTTTGAAAATAAATATTGAATTCATTTTATAATCTATCCATTAAAGAGAAATTTGCCTCTACTGTGTTTGGAATTTTGAATAATGGTCATCTAGAGTTGTGATCAGTAAGTCATTTGGAGTCTGATAGAACAACCTTTATTTTTTTTTGAATAGTAAAATACCCTTATGAATATTAATATTAATGGTAAAATGAACCTTATGAATAGTAAATAATATTATTATTTTATTTTCTTAAGGAAATCAGATAATGAGATCTTAATTAATTTTTCATTATGAAATAACACTAACTTCACCTTTAACATTGTTATTTTTCGAATTAACTATGACTTTATTTTAAAATTAAATTAATAATATTTAAAAAATTAATTTTTAAAAATGTAGTTCATTTTTGAATTCTACATTTCAAAAAATTGTAGGGATAAACTTTTGGGAATTTTCTGAAATTATAGAATTTTTTATGAATAATGAAATACGATAAAATACCGTATATACAAATTATCAGTTAAATGAACTATTCATGACATCACAAGTGATGAAAGCCCACTTGGTTCGAACACACAGGCACTTATTACTATTAGGGGTCACATGAAACTACCATATTTTTTTTCTTGAGAGAAATAATAAAATAATGAATTAAATTGTCAAAATTTACCCCTCTCCTCCACTATAAAAACCCCTCACCAATCCCTCATCTATTCACTCCTCTAAGCCTTGAATATCCTCATAGTTCTATCCAAATACCCTTTCCTAGTCACTCCCCACGACCAGGAAGCTCTTGGTCTTGTCAAAATACCTAAATCCCTTCCCATAAGGAGGTTCTCAAGGAAGTTATTTCAAGAGGTAAAGCACCTTTCGTTTTCTTTTAGTTTCATTTGAATTTATCTTCTTTTGTTATCCTCTCCTCAAATCCTCTATACTAATGACCATAATAACTCATTTATAATATATATACTAGATCTATAACATGTTAATGGAAGAACCATTATCAATATTCTTAATCTCTCCCTTTTATTTTTATAAACAAAATCAACGTCCATGAGGTTCCAATTTATAACCTTCGTGGATGATGATGTTTCATTCTTCAATATTTCCTTCATTACATGACATGAAACCATATTGATGGTTTAAAAAGACTATAATATATTAATTAAAACCTAATTAACATTCAGGAACCATTATATGTACATATTATTAATTTATGTGATAAAACTTGTTCATAATAACCCAAATACCGCCAAATAATTAATGTGATTGTCATCTAATGATTCATACTCATTGTATGTAACCAAATGATAGAAATGGACATTAAAAATTGTGGATCTTCATAAGAAATATTTAATTTCAATTTTGTATATTTACATCCATAACACTTCATTACTTAAAAATAGGTGAACCGATTATGAAAATCAAGAAAACAAACACTCAGGAACGACAGAATTCAATATAATAATTTATAAATAATAACATAAATGAACAAATAATAATTATGATAAACTAAATAAATTTTTATTAGGTTCTGATATAATTTATTGATATTCCTAATTTCATATTTCATGACCTAAAGATCAATATGGGAACACATTCAGATTTAAGGTAAGGGTTTTTCCACCCGAACTTCCATTTCCATTCGGGTTATTTTCATTGTCTAAATTACCTCAATGAAATTCTTATGTATTATTATATATTCATTATAAATTCTGTGTGAATGTTCTTTATATGTACACAAACCATAATCCTTCTTTATTTTATGGTTATTTAAATTATTTAAAATGATCTTTCAAATTGTTTCCGAAATACAAGCCCAATTCAAGGGAATATCTCAATTTCTCACCTATTTTCAAGGGAAATATCAAATCTATTTGTGGAATCCATTATATCTATAAAATCACTAATTTTGTTATGAAAATAATATCTTACTTCACTTCTGGTTTTATTCAAAGATTTTTCCAAAATAACTCTTCTTTTCAATGTAAAAGAGTATTTATTTCATGAATTACTCAACGATTTTATAAGAGTATGTTCCTCTATTTCAACACACTTGTTGATTATTATGTATTTTTTGGGATTATTATTTCATATTATCATATAACATATTCAATTTAATGGTTTATGATTATTTTGTCTATTGATGTGCTATCTTTAAACCATTCATCAGTTTATTTTGAATGGTTAGTGTTTGGGCTTAATGTTCGGGGAAAGCTATTTACATTCAATATATTAATGTGTATGTTGTTTATGTTTATCCCCATTAATATTTGGAATGAATTTGACATAGTATGTGTCAATTGGGGCCCACTATAGCCCCTCGGTGCATCGATAGGTCTCACGAGACAAACTACAGTCTTCTCACAAGGCCTTAACAAAATGATTATTTATGGTCTTGGCAAGAGGCCTTGACGGTATATATATGTTGTCCCACATTATGCATTCCTTCATTATGAATGTAGTATTGATGTTTCATGTGGTTATTTGACTAGTATAATACCCATGATTATGTTATGTCATGGTAATATTTACTCAGATCATATTTCTACCATATTATGTTCAAGTTTATTTCTAAAGGCATGTGTTTTCAATTATTCACCATGTCTAATGTTTATGTTATCTTCCACTATAATTCTTACCCTTACTGATCATTTTAGATCACCCCTCTATTATGTTTCATTCCCACATGGCAAGAAGAATTCTATTATGAATGACATACTGAAATAACCTAGGAGTTATGGAAGTTATCCAAGGATTTTCTATGTTTTTTTTCATTTCAAGTTGTAATGATGAACTTATGTATGTATATTGTATCCAATAATACAATACTAATCGGTCATTTGGGATGATTATTCCTTGTTATATGCCAACATAATCAAATAACGCACTGGCACCAGGAAACTGGGGTCGGGTCCTTACAGTTGGTATCATAGGAATGTTAGTAGAAAACATGGAAACTAGATTTAGAAAACGTAGAATTAGGGAAGAGTCCATAAGTTAGTTTTTGACGATATACATACAATAACATCCTAGTATTTTGGTAAAGAATATATTATGTGCATATTTCATGAAATACATCCCTTTATGGATAATAGTAGGTAGAGGAAGCTTTGGCATAGATGTATCTAAGGGTAAAACCCGAAAACACCACTTTGAGGTAGACTCGAATGGGAACTGGTGCATGACAACGGACCTTTCTGCACTCTTAGTTATGACACTCCCGAGGGATATGCTTAGGATAATTAAAAATTTCTTTATAATCCATCATGTGGGATTGAAATGTAATATTTTCCTCAAAGAAAACATTTTTGTGAATATGGGATTATCCATGCGTAGGATCTCAATTTTTGCTAATTATTTTGTTAAGTTAAGATTATATATTATGATTAATAACCTAATATAGTGCATACCATTATCTAGAGATGGTTCCAAGTGTAAGGAATGGAAACTGCACGAACGAACGTGTCCCCTATAGGGATTTCCCTCCGATGCTAGATAATGATGTTGGCTCGGGTGCTAAGAAACTCAGAACTATATTGGGACAACTTACTCAGGTTATGAATAATAAAGTTACTCGTATGGAGAATCTAGATGCACCAAATGGGGGAGCTATACAAGATCGCTTTATGCGACAACAACCTCCATCATTCAATGAGACTACAACCCAATTTTTAGCAGAGTAGTGGATATGATCCCTTGAAATGATATTTCTCACTTTGGGATGTAATTAAAGAGAGAAGGTTTTCATGGAAGTTTATCATATAATAGGTGATGTGGATCAGTGGTGGAATTTAGTAAAAACACAAAGGAGGAGGAAGAAATAGATGATATGGAATGGAGGGATTTTAAAGAAATATTCTTAGAAAAATATTTCCCTTGTGAACAATGAGCCGATAGAGAGAGGAAATTATTGAATTTGAGGCAGAAAGAGGATGAAAATGTTTCCATGTATAAAGCCAGCTTTACCATGCTGGAAAGGAATGTTGCAGACTACATACATAATCCAAGGAGAAAAATTGATCGATTAATTGATGGTTTAAAACCATTCCTCTAAAGGGATCTTGTCTCCCAATGATTTGAATCATATGAAGAAATAGTCTGAAGTGCTATCAAGATAGAAAATAAATTCTATAAGTCTTTTGAAATTAATGTAAATATAGAGAATAATAGGGAATTTGAAAACTCTGGGAAAGGAGATAAGGAAATGGGTAAGAAGGGAAGAGTTGAATTTCCATCATAAAGTAATTGTGGGAAGAAACACCCTGGCACTTGCCTGAAGGTAATGGGAGTCTGTTACAAGTGTAGAGAAAAACTCCACCTATCTCAGGATTGTAAGGGGAAGAAAGAAGCTACCATTTTTATGTTCTAAAATTTCAAGGAGATAAGTAATTATGCATATTAAGGTCCTTAGAGTCCGAGAAATGTTCCCCAAAGAAGACCAAGGAAGCAATGCCAAGCTTATACGGTTACAACTACAAAGGTTGAAGTTCATAATGATGTGGTGGTAGGTACATTGATGGTTTCATCCAACGTAACCAATACTTTATTTGATTCTGGATCATTGCATTCATTTATATCTTTCTAATTTAACAAGAAAATTAGATATTTCCAATTTGAATTAATAAAGGAGTTATCAATCAAAACTCCTAATGGATGTATCATTGCAACAAAGGTGTGTTGATTAGTCCCCCTCGTAACACATAAACGTGATTTAGTTGGTAACCTTATCATCATACCAATGGTTGAATAAGATATAATTCTTCATATATATTGGCTCTCAAATTATTATTTGAAGATCTATTATAAGAAGAACGAAGTTACAATTTTTTAGAATGGTGTAGAGTCCCTTATTTTTAGAGTAGAAACCTCACCATGTGATTCTCATATAGATCCAACCCTAGTAGCTCTACTAAATTAAATTATTGGGGAGGAAGGGAATGAAATAAATATGGGTGAGGAGACGAATGTACAGATAGAGGATGTACCTATTGTGAAAGAATATGTTGACGTCTTTCCAGATAATTTACCTGGGCATCCTCCAGAGCATAAAATTGAATTTTCCATTGACTTAATTCCTGGTTCAAGGCCTATGTCAAATACCCCTTATAGAATGGCCATTTTGGAGTTAGTGGAACTAAAGAAACAACTAGAGGAATTTAGTGATAAAGGATTTATTCACCCTAGCATTTCTCTATGGGGGGACCATGTCCTCTTTGTCAAAAAGAAAGATGGATCTATGAGGTTGTGCATTGATTATAGAGAAATCAATGCTATTACAATGAAGAATATGTATCCTCTTCCATGAATTGATGATCTATTTGATCAACTTCATGGAGAACAATATTTTTCTAAGATTGATCTTCGATATGGATATCATCAGTTTCTTGTGAGGAAGGAAGACATTCAAAAAACCGCATTTCGAACCAGGTACGGGCATTATGAGTTTACAGTAATGCCTTTTGGACTAAATAATGCACCATCTGTCTTCATAGATCTAATGAATAGAGTTTTCAAGGATTCTTTTGATGAATTTATAGTGGTGTTTATTGATTATATCCTGGTGTACTTTAAAAGCTATGAACATCATGAAATTCACTTACGCACAATTCTAAAGACACATAGAATAAATAAATTATATGGGAAGTTTAAAAAGTGTGCTTCTTGGCTCTGATCGGTTTCCTTTCTGGGCCACATTCTCTCTGAGGAAGGAATATCTATAGATCTTGTTAAGACAATGGTTGTTCAAAAATGGCCTACTCTAATGAACATAACTGAGGTACATAGTTTTATTGGTTTAGTAGGTTATTATTAGCATTTCATTCAGAATTTCGCTCGTTTAGCCAACCCAATGACCAAGCTCACATGAAAAGGGTTTAAGTTCATATGGAAAATGAATGTAAAGAATGTTTTGAGTAATTGAAGAGGAGGTTTGTAAACACTCTGATCCTAACCCTACCATCGAGGAATGATGGGTTTGTTATCTATAGTGATGCATCAAAGAAAGGTCTTGGTTGTGTCCTTATGCAGAATGATCGAGTGATTGCCTATGCATCTAGACGGCTAAAAATTCATGAAAAAAACTATCCAACTCAAGATCTTGTGTTTGCAGTGGTGATCTTTTCTCTTAATATTTGTATACATTACCTCTATGGTGAAAAATGTGAGATATATATAGATCATATGAGTTTGAAATATATATTCCTATAGAAATAACTCAACATGAGACAAAGGAGATGGATTGAGCTACTCAAAGACTATGATTTCACAATACACTACCACCTGAGAAAGGAAAATATGGTAGCAGATGCTTTGATCAGAAAAGATTATAGAGTTCTGAACAAGATGACAGTTGAAAGGGATCCTTTGTTCATGGATATAGTAAAGATGGATATAGGAATTATCAACGAAGGTAACACATTACTACCTTTTCAGATAGTTTCCAAACCTTCTTTACTTGAGAGGATAAAAATTTCTCAGGAAAATTATGAGTAATTTTAAAATAAATTTAATGCCTTAAATGATGGGATGTTTAATGACTTCATATGTGAAGGTGGAATTTTGAAATTCAGGAAGAGGATTTGTGTTCCCACTATTCCTGAGCTAAAGAGGAAACTATTGGATTATGTACATAGCTCTAATTTCTCTATACACCATGGTAGCACAAAGATGTATCGAGATCTCTGAGAAAACTTTTGGTGGGACAACATGAAAAGGGAGATGGCTGATTATACATCAAAGTGCCTGGTATGTCAACAAGTGATGGCTGAGGGGAAAAGGTCTAAGGGGATGATGCAACCACTACCCATACCAACATGGAAGTTGGAGAACATTACCATGGACTTTGTCAGTGGACTCCCAAGGACATCCAGAGGAAACAATGCTATATGGGTCATTATGGATCATCTTACAAAGATAGCTCACTTCATTGTGATTCAAGAGGAATTTCTGTTGGATCAACTAGAACGTATTTACATCAAATAAGTGGTAAGGCTGCATGGAGTACCACAATCAATGGTATCCAACTATGATCTTAGATTCACCTCAATGTTCTGGAAAAGTCTCCAAAATGCTTTAAGCACTGAACTGAACATCAGTACGGCCTATCATCCTCAAACTGATGGCCTATCAGAGAAGACTATTCAGACACTGGAGGATATGTTGAGAAAATTTTCTATGGAATTCAAATGAGGATGAGACCAACATCTCCCACTGGTTGAATTCTCCTACGACATTAGTTTCCACTCGAGCATCTGAATGGCACCATATAAAGCCCTTTATGGGAAAAGGTGTAGAACACCAGCGTGTCAGGATGAAGTCGGTGAGAGTAAGCTGCTAGGACATGAAATAGTTGATGAAATGGTAGAGAAGGTGAAAACCATTCAGCAGCATATCAAGGCAGCCCAAAGTCGATAGAAGAGTCATGCAGATAACCGTCGATGAGACCTTGAATTAAAAGTTGGATACCTGGTCTTTCTATGAATATATCCATGGAAGAAGGTCATGAGGTTTGGTAAGAAAGGAAAGCTAAGTCCCAGGTATATATACCCCTTAGAGATCCTTGATCGAGTCCGAGTTGTGGCCTATTGACTGGCACTTTCACCTACCATGTAGAAAGTACATGATGTCTTTCATTTATCCCTCTTAATGAAGTACATACCAGACCCTTCACATGTACTCTCTTCAAAGGTGGAACAGTTGGAGGATGATCTATCCTATGAGGAGCAGCCAGTGAGATTCTTGGATCGTAGAGACAATGTTCTATGCAACAAAACTACTCATCTGGTCAAGGTACTATGGCGAAACCATAAGTACAAAGAGGCAACATGGGAACTGGATGAAGCAATGAAGGAAAAGTACACCCACCTGTTTTTGTCCTAGATTGAAAAATGAAATTTCAAGGATACAATTTTTTAATGAGGGGAGACTGTAACACCCCATGATTTTGAAAATAAATATTGAATGCATTTTATAATCTTTCCAATAAAGACAAATTTTCCTCTACTATGTTTAGAATTTCGAATAACAGTCATCTAGAGTTGTGATCAGTAAGTCATTTGGAGTCTGATAGAACAAACTTCATTTTTTGGTGAATAGTAACATACCCTTATGAATAGTAATATGAATAGTAATATGAACCTTATGAATAGTAAATAATATTATTATTTTATTTTCTTAAGGAAATAAGATAATGAGATCTTAATTAATTTTTCAATGTGAAATAACACTAATTGCAACTTTAAAATTGTTATTTTTCTAATTAACTGTGAATTTATTTAAAATTTTCATTAATAATGATTAGAAAATAAATTTTTGAAAAATGGAGTTCATTTTTGAATTCTACATGTCGAAAAATGGTGGGGGTAAATTTTTGGGAATTTTCTGAAATTCTAGAATTTTTTATGAATAGTGGAATACTATAAAATACTGTATATAAAAATTATCAGTTAAATACACTATTTATGATATCACAAGTGATGTAATCCCACTTGGTTCGAACACATATGAACTTATTACTATTATGGGTCACATGAAACAACACTATTGGTTGTCTTGAGGGAAATAATAAAATAATGAATTAAATATTCATTATTTACCCCTCTCCTCCACTATAAAAATCCCTCACCAATCCCTCTTCCATTCATTCATCTAAGCCTTGAATATCATCAAATTTCTACCCAAATACCCTTTCCTAGTCACTCCCCATGACCAGGAATCTCTTTTACTTTCCAAAAGACCTAAATCCCTTCCCTTAAGGAGATTCTCGAGGAAGTTATTTCGAGAGGTAAAACACCTTTCTTTTTCTTTTAGTTTCATTTGAATTTATATTCTTTTGTTATCCTCTCTTCACCTCCTCTATCCAAATGACCAATATAACTCTAGTATCATATATATAATGGATTTATATCATGTTAATAGAAGAACCATCATCAATATTCTTACTCCCTCCCTTTTATATTTACAAACGAAATCAACGTCCATGAGGTTCCAATTTATAGCCTTCGTGGACGATGAAGTTTCGTTCTTCAATATTTCCTTAATTACTGGTCTTGTAACCATATTGATGGTTTAACCAGACTATAATATATGTATTAAAACCTAATTAATATTCAGGAATGTATATATGTTCATATTTTTAATTTATGTGAAAAACCTAGTTCATAATAATCCAAATACCACCAAATAATCGAAGTGATTGTCATCTAATGAATCATCATCATTCCATGTAACAAAAAGATATAAATTTCCAATAAAAATTATGAATTTTCATAAATAATATTTAATTTAAATTCAATATATTTACATCCATAACACATCATTACTTAAAAACAAGTGAACCGATTATGAAAATCAAGAAAACAAACACTCCGGAACGATGTAATTCAATATAATAACTTATAAATAATAACATAAATGAAGTAAAAAAAATTATGATAAACTAATTAAAATTATATTAGGTTCTGAAATAATTTATTTATATATATACTTTCACATTACAGTACCTTAAGTTCAAGAGGGGAACACATTCTAATTTAATGTAAGGGTTTTTCCACCCGAACATCTATTTCCATTCGGGTTATCTTCATTGTCTAAATTACCTCAATGAAATTCTTATGTATTATTATATACTCATAATAAATTCTATGTTAGTTTTATATATATGTACACAAACCATAATACTTCTTTATTGTATGGTTAGTTACATTCTTTAAAAGGATCTTTAAAATTGTTTCCGAAATACAAGCCTGATTCAGGGGAATATCTCAATTTCTTACCTATTTTCGAGGGAAATCTGAAATATGTTCTTGGAAACAATTATATATATGAAATCACTCATTTTGTTATTAAAATAATATCTTACTTAACTTATGGTTTTATAAAAATATTTTTCCAAAAGAACTCTTCTTTTCAATGTAAAAGAGTTTTTATTTCAAGAATTACTCGAAGATTTTATAAGAGTATCTTCCTCTATTTCAACACACCTGTTGATTATTATTTATTATTGGGATTATTTTTCCATATTATCATCTACAATATTCAATTTAATGGTTTATTATTATTTTGGATATTGATGAGCTATATTTAAACCATTCATCAGTTTACTTCAAATGGTTAGTGTTTTGGCTTAATGTTCGGGGAAATATATTTACATTCAATATATTAATGTGTGTGTTGTTTATGATTATCCCCCATTCATATGAGGAATTAATTGGACATAGTAAGTTCCATTTTGGGACCTCTATAGACCCTCGGTGCATCGTCAGTTCTCATGAGACAAACTACAGTCTTGGCACAAGTCTTTGACAAAATGATTATTTATGGTCTTGGCACGAGGCCTTGATAATATAGATATGTTGTCCCAAAATATGAATTCCTTAATTATGAATGTAGTATTTATTGTTCATGTGGTTATTTGACTAGTATAATACCCATGATTATGTTATGTCATGGAAATATTTACTCATCTCATATTTCTACCATATTATGTTCAAGTTTATTTCTAAAGGCATGAGTTTTCAATTATTCACCATGTCTAATGTTTATGTTATCTTCCGCTGTATTGCTTACCCTTTTTGAGCATTTGATCTCACCCATTTATTATGTTTCATTTCCATAGGTAATTAAGATTTATATTATGAATGACATTCTAAAATAACCTAGGAGTTATGGAAGTTATATAAGTAGTTTCTATGTTTTTTTTCATTTCAAGTTGTAATGATGAACATATGTATGTATCATGTTTCCAATAATACTAAACTACTCGGTCCTTTAAGATGCTTATTCCTTGTTGTATTCCAATTTAATAAAATAAGGCACTAGCTCTAGGAAACTGGGATAGGGTAAAAAGTTCCTTATATCACTTCATTGGATGTCCCAACATCTGTCAAAGTAGTCACAAAGGATTTCACTACACCATTTTTCTTATAATCTTGTTTTTTCCCATTATTCAGATATTTCTTTGGGCTGGTATTTTCATAATTACCCATCTCAAGACATTTTAAACACTTCAAATTTTTCTTATCATAATTAATCTTAAGATCATTTTCATTTAAATGTTGGTCCATATGTCCAAACTTACCACGTTGAAAATATTTCCCAAATTTGTTAAGGAATTCCCCAGGGTTATTTCTACTACAATTCCCACAAACCAAAAATTGGACATTCATACCTTTTTATATATTTGGTTGATTAGTACCCATTTATTTCCATCAAGACATTTTATTTTATTTATTTTCAAGGTACATGTGATCATTATAAAACTCCATTTCTACCCTCTTAGAACATCTAACAAGTTTCTCGTAACTTTTGAGTTCTCAAGAGGCCAAATCCCTTCAGTATCTTGGCTTCAATCCTGGAAAAAATGATTGATTTTACTATTAAGATCCTGAATAATATTGGGAGCATACCTTTCCAATAAGGTGATGTTTTCTTCATACATGTCCATTGAATCTTTATTCTTTTGTTTCAATTCAAGGAATTTATTTTCCATCATATGTTGAACCAATTTAGGAAAATATTTTTTGAGGAAAAGATTCTTAAATTCATCCCATTACTAGACATCAATATCTTTTCTATCTCTAATATTCTTGACCATTGGCCACTACTTTTCGGATTCACCATCAAAATGGTAAAGATCGGGACTAAAATTTGGATTATATGAACACCCCATGACTTCAAATATCTTTTCAGGGGCTTTAATTCAACCTTAATCTACCTCCAGGTCAGTATATACACTAAAAGTAGGATTTTGTTTCCTCATTAAATGTTCCACTATCGTCATGTTCATTTCTGGTATCTCTATTTGTTCTCAAACATGTATTCCATCACAATTTATATCCTATTTCAATTGATCCATTACTATCAAAAACTATTTGGTTCTATTTCCCACCATTCTAGGTTGAGTGTTCATAAATATATCATCCTCTAAATTTCATCCTACATCAGCGTCACTATTTCTTCTGCAGAAAACCATTTTGAACAAACATATCTTAGATGAAGAATTATGGTAATATTTAGATGCCATATCATTTCAATTAAACCATAATGTAAAAATAATTTATGGTGTTCTATTAGCAACATCATAACCCCTAAATTTTTACAAACCATTCTATAATACCAACTATAATGACTCAATCTTAAACATCATATAATCTTTTATATTCTTTTATAATTCACTTTTTTACATTCCCAAATATATTTTCAGATTAGATTTTTAGAGAATTAGGAAAAAATCATACATATTAACCCATGATCATACAAATTTGGTACTAATAAAATAGTTTCAATTTCTTCTATAATACAAAAAAAATTAATAAAACTTGAAAATAATTTCATGAATAATCTTCACAACATTCATCTTGGTATCTTATTTTCTCTTACCCATCCTTAAACCCTATGAAAAACATTTTAAAACTTGTGATGATAAAAAAATCATATTAAGGAACAAAAAAATAAATAAATAAACCATTATTCCATGGATACTTATAAACTTATTAAAACATTTCCACAAAGACATACTTCTCCCCGATATAGTATCATATACTTACTTTTTGAAAGCAAGTGATTTCCATAAAAAATAGAAAACATAAATAAATCCAAAAAGGTATCTTGGTGAATTAATTACTTATTATTGTAACCCTCACGGATACCATATGATTTTTAAACCTCATGGATACCATATAATGTAACCCTCATGGATACCATATGATTTCACCTTCCCAGCTACCTTATGGTGTAACCATCCCTGTCACACATAGAGTAACGATACAGTCTGCCTCCAACATAAACATACTCAATGAATTTTAGGGAGATATAGGGCCCACAATTTATCATAAATAATTTCCAATAAATATAAAATAATAATAAAACTAGAATAATTTCATCATAAAAACATTCCTTTTTAATTTTGTAAAAATAGAAATTTAAAAAATGATTTTTGAAGAAAAGTACCTTACCTCAGGGTCGTCTTACATAAAAATAATCCAAACATATTATATTATGGTTTAAAGAGTTTTATAAAGATAATAAAGAACTATATTAAGATCTACAATACCTTATATAATCTTTTTATAAAAAATTTTCACCCATTTATTAATAATATTTTGTTATTTTCATTCTTTTAGGTGCGTTTATTTCCTAGTTTACATGCTTGGTTCATTATGTATTTACTTATCGAATGGAAGGAAAAAATCTAAAATTAAAACAAGTTTGTTTTTCATGATAAAATTATTTATTTTATAAAAATAATTTTGGATTATAATATATTATGGAGTGCATTTGAAAATTGGTAAGAAACCAAGAAGTCCTCTATAAATGGACTTAATTATTGGGAATAAATGAGAGGGGAAAAATTTTAAACCATAAATTTACTCATAAAAGAAAGATGATATGATTTTGTTAAATAATTTTGGGAAACATAAATAAAATTTATAATTTTTAAAAAAAATAAATAATAATTTCATTGGGTTAAAGAGAGAAAAGGAGTAACCCGAAGGAAAAAAATTGAAATTCAGAAAGAATCCATTACTTATGTATGAAAGTGTTATACACATGAATTTATTATGATGGATAATCAATTTAAATCCATTAATTAAATAATTAATATCCTTTTATACATTTATTTTATTTATTAGACTTTTTTTAATTTCATTTATGGCTTTCTGGATGGGTTATAAGATACAATATTATTATTCAGGGGTGTTTAGTTTCTTGGTTTTCGTGATCCGTTTACTTGTATATATTTATGGAAAATCTTGTAAAATGAGAATAGCTACCTAGAATTTAAACTATATTTTATTAAGGAACATAAATAATATTAAATGTATTTATATATCATTTGGTTATATGGAATTATAATGAATCATTAGAAAAATAGTTAATGATAGTCGTTTGGGTTAATTTTTGTTGTTTCTGATCACAACAAACCCAATTTGTTTTATCATTAAGTATTACACGAATATCTTAGTTCTAGAACATAAAAAGGATTATAACGTAAATTTTATAGTATCTACCAACCATTATAGTGGTTTTATGAATATTCTTGAAGGCGTTAAATGATAATGAAAATGCATCGTTTACAATGTCTGTAAATTCACACATCACGAGTGGTGATTTCATTTTTCAAATAAAAGAGAGAGAGAAATTATTATGATGATGTATATTACATTAAGATGATATAAATATTGAATATAAAATATAATGGAGTTATAATTCCAACTATGATAGAAGAGGTTATGAGAGAATAATAAAATAAAAATAAATTAAAATAAAAAGAAAGAGGATTTTACATCTTGAATTATCCTCTTTGAGAACCTCCATGAGTCCATTATTTTTGGCCTTTAGGTGATTCAATAAGGTTTTGTACATGTGTAAGAGTCTTGGGAATATATTTTAGAAGAATATTGATTAGGATCAATGATTGAAATGTGTTAGGAGAATAGGTTATGAGGGGTGGTATTTATAGTGGAGGAGTGAGGAGTTTTTTTCATTATTATATTCATTAGTTTATTATTTTTGCACAAGAATATGAATATTTTATATTACTATTACTAAATAAAGTAATTTTATAAGTATAGTTCGATATTATGGGCTTACATCATCCATAAATTATCCATTACTCAATAATGCATGTATTTAGCATATACCATAAATTATCGCATTTCACTATTTACAAAAAAATCATCTATTTCAAAAAAATCCCAAACATTCTCCCTAAGAATTTTTAGATCTTTAGAATTAAAAAATGAAATAAATTTTACAAAAATAATTTTCTAAATATTATATTTTTAATTTTTAATTAAAATCATAATTTAATCAAAAAATACCAATTGAAAAACTATAACTGATTTTATAACACTTTGAAAAATTAATTAAGGTCTCATAAAATTATATAATAATCATAATAAAAGAAAATATTAATTTATAAATCTATTTTATAAAAATAAATTCTCTTTTAAATACTTAAATTAATTATAAAATTTTAAATAAACAATTATGTTTCTCAAAAATACCAACACTTGATTTATCACTCTCACAATATTTACTTACTTATTTCATGATATAAATTTAAGGACCCCAACCCCAGTTTCCAAGAGTTAGTGCCTTATATTAATAAATTGGTATATTTACAAGGACATAACATCCTAACGTGCTGAATAGTTAATTTTTTATGGAAAACCTGACATAAACATAATATTTACATTACAAAATGAAAGAAAAACAATATTTCAACTCCATTAGAAACACCTATAAACTCTTATATTATTCCTACAATTAATTTATAATAATATTCATCTTCACATATTTTGGAAAAATAAAACATAAGAAAGGGATTGATCTCATATTCTCAGTAAAGGTAAGTAATACCATGGAATTTATCGTAAATATAAACATTAAGCAAGGTGAATAACTAAAAACACATTCCTTTAAAAAAAATAAACTTGAGCATAATATGGAATGAATGATAGCTGATTACATAAATCCATTATCATAAGAGAATGAAACCTAACCATGGATATTATACTAGTCAAATAATAAGATGTTTTATCAATTATTATTATCATAAAGAGGGAATGCATAATGTCGGACATTTGACACATATTGTCAAGGCCTCAGCCAAGACGTCTATAAATACTAGGGTAAGGCCTCATCCAAAACCCAATTAAATTTTGTCTCATAAGACCTAAAAATTCATCTTGGGGGTATATAGGGTCCGACCAATCACTTTAAGTCCAATTAATTCCTCATATGAATGGGGTTAAACATAAACTACTCGAGCATATGAAATAATATTCCCTAATCTATAGAAATAATCACTAACTATTATGAGTAGTATGGTGAATGGTATCAAGATAGAACATCCCCAGTCAAAAATATAATACAAAATTTATTAAAATATGTTATATGATAATAATAATATTTTAATCCTAATAAAAACATTATATTCAACAAGAATTTTTGAATTTTTTAAAATCCAGTAATAAAACCATCGAAGAATTCTTGAGAGTAATACTCTATTACTTTGAATAGAAGAGTTCTTTTAGAAAAAAATTTTCTTAAATACATAAAATAAATAAGATATTTTTTCCATGATAAAATTATTGGTTTTATAAAAATAATGGTGGCTTAAAATAGTTTATAGATTTCACGTGAAAATTGGTAAAAATCGGGAAGTTCCCTTTAATTGAGTTTGCTTAACGTAAATAACTGAGAGGGGACCCTTTTCAAAAATATATTTTCAACAATCTAAAGATTAAATTATCCGAATACATTAATTTGGGACATATTCCTAGAATTTAGAAAAGGTATATAAAATAATGGAAAAATTACATTGGCTTATAGAGGAATAAAGCACAACCTGAATGAAAATGAAGGTTCGAAAAGAAAACTCTTACCTTATATCTAAATGAGTCATGGTCTTGACCTTAAAATACTAGACAATAAAATTATTTACATTAATTAATTAATTAATAATATTTTCAATAATTATTTGATTCATTATAGTTTTATGAATTTCATTTATTATCTTATTGATGAGTTATAGATTTCAATTTCATTATTCAGGAGCATTCGTTTTCTTGGTTTTTAGGATTTCTCCCCCAGTTTATAATTAATAGAGTTCATGTAAAATGGTTATAATTATCTAGAACTTGAATTTCATGTTATTAATTAGCATATTAAATTTTAAATGGTTATATATATCTTATGTTCCTATGTTATGAGGATGAATCATTAGATAATACATTTAGTAATAATCGTTTAAATTATTACGATGGTCTTTCAATCACCATGAACATGTTTTATCGTATGAATTATTATTATGTATATATAATGGTTACTGTCACACCCCAACCCGACTTTCATGGCTATTTAATTTTTCTTTTTTTCAATTAAATTTTATCTATTTTTTAGTTTTCTTTTTTTTAAATAAAATTAATTTGAATTAAAAGAGAATTAATTAATAACAAAAAAAGAAACCCTAATATATCTTCCTTCCCTTCTTATTCGTGCGACCGACCCCCCTTACCCTCCCCCTTTCCACTCTTGATGCGGTCGACCCCCTCCCATCCCTTCTTGCCTCGTGACGCTGACCCCCTCCCTCCCAGACCACCGAACTTGCTCCCTCCTCCAGGCGAACCTCCCTATCCGCAAACTTATCCCACCGGCGGACTCCTCACCTTTAAAAACTCCTTGAAACCTCCTTCGGTAAGTATTTATTTTCTCTCTTTCCTTCAATTTTTGTCTCGGACGAACCCAAGGTTTTGGGTTGACCGGGTTTTGATGATTTCTTCCATTTTTGGGTGCGTAGTGGGTCCTTCAGGTCTTCCTCGTGTGGGTTTCGGCATCCACCACCGAAGGCGAAGCTTTTCATCCCATTATGGTTTGATCACCATCATTTGAGGTCGATTTTTTTACCCTCTTAATTTTCTTTTAGTTTTAATGTGTTATAAATTTTATTTGAGTAGTGCAAAGTGTGGATTGGTTGTGTTTTAATATGTTTATGGGTTGGAAATGAGTTTTTGCAGAAGAAATGAATATGTGTTGTGATGTTGTATTGTAATGTTCCTTGAAAAGTATTTTATTCCATATTTTCAATGTGAAAATTATATTTTAAATGGAACATGAGGTGATTTTTGGTTAAAAATGAGTTTTTATTGAAGAATGGAGTAGTTTTGGAATGTATGCCTTGTCGTATATTTTTACGTATGAATTTTTGATTTGTTTAATAATTAAAATAATCTTTCTGGATAATTGGTTGGGAAAGTGTGTGTACTTTAGGAGTAAAATCTTATTTGGCCTCTTTAAAGGGTTTTTATAAATTGTGTAAATGGTTTATTGCATTTTTTGAGTGATGAGAAATACATATTTGATCGGTTTTACATGATCGTGTTTTGGGTTTGGGTTTTATATCAAAAATTTGTTATGCTTTGGGTGAGTGTCTTGGTGTGGAGTTTCATGAGGATGGTTTGAGGGTTATTTGGTGGGTGCAGACCTTGTTTTAAGGGCACATAAGGTGTAGATGATTATGGAAAGAGTTTTTGAAGGAAAATGAAATATTTTACATTTGAACGTAATTTTTAATTTTTTTAATATCAATTGTAGATGGTTTTGAATGGTGAGAGTCATGTTTTCAAATGGTCTTGGTTTATGTAATGTTTTACAAGGGAGATGATCCCAGATTTAGTTGATTGCTTCAATATTATATATATATATATATATATTATTTCAATATTATTTAGATTTTTTGGTAATCTTCGATTCTCTTTTGGGTTAATTAGATTGTTCGGGGTCTTCAAGAAGGGTTGTACACACATACATAGGTACATATACCTATATATATATATATATATATACTCCTAGCCCATATTCCCTCATGGCTTGGGGAATATGTGTACTGGATTAAGGGGTGTATATATATAGGGGTGTATGTGTGCACAATTGTGTGGAAGTCTTCGTCAAAGTTGCCTGATGATGAGTTGTTAATCTTACTCCGCTCCGTTTTTGAGGTAGGTTTTCCTATGCATTTACCTTTAAATTTAAGAATCATTTATTTCTTACTTTTCACAACTATTTCTAATATTAATTATTGATATAGAACTGTTAGTAAATTTTCTTCCTTGAATTAGAGTGGTTTATTTCTTGTAATGCATTGCAATAAATGGTTTGATCATGTTTGCACATTAATTTCCTGATTAAATGACCCTTTGGCCTTTGTGAACATGTTTTAAATTTAAGATTTTGGTTTGGGATTCTTAAATGGGTTTCAAAGTGTATTTCTAGTTTTCAAAGTGGTGTGAGTGTATTCTTAAGAAATGGTTTGGCATGTGAAAATCATGTGAGGCTCGATTGCCAATTTTGTAAAACGAGTTATCTCAAGAAAACTCTCCTCGGATGTGGTCCCTTTGCTTTGGTTGAGTAATATGTTATGGGGGTCCGCTTTGTAGGACTTCCCTATGATAAATGGTAGGGAGGTGAGGGAAATATTCCTTGGGGTGACTCAGGGTGTTGCATGTTGTGCTTTATTATTTTATATACTGTGATTGGATGCTCATATGGCATCGGTTGGCCCACCCACTTTCTAAATACACGAGACATGGGAACCCGACATATTGAGAGAATATTCTGAGAATTATTGCTACACTGGTAGGTTATGGTACTAACCAATGGCCCATAGTAGGTGGATATATTGGGTTTATTACTATGGGATTTTTTCCTTAGCCTTCCTGAGAATTGATGGTCAATCATATAGGGGGTTTTGACTTCATCGTGTGTGACATATCAAAGAGGATGAGGTCTCATGTATTGGTGTCTTCTAGATTTTTCTTGATCTCCTGGGTTCACCTATGTCTACTCGGCTTTTTTTTCAGGAAGTAGTGATTATTATGCATATATATATACCTACGTTTCCCTTACTGTGTGATTTATTTTGTGAATTTTTGTATATTTTTTTCCTTGGAAAGTGGTAAAATTTTATTGGTTAGGTTTCAAAAAAATGGTTTTCAAATGAAAGTGTTTAATCATCTTTGTAAAAATATGAAAATATAAAAAACATTTTCCCTTTGATAATGTGAATGTCTCATTGAAAGATTGATTTGGGTTTTGAGAAAAGAACAAGGGAAATGACTTGTACTATGCTTTTGAGTAACATGTAGAAAGCCTTACTTTTATATATTGTTGCTCAAACCAAAAATTGATGATTCTTTTGTTTAAAGGAAATGAATTTGGGAATAGATTATTGAGGCACACCTACTGAGTTTTAATACTCATGCTTATACATCATTATTTTTATTTAGTCACAGGTGAAGGTTTCAGCTTGATCTCAATCATTGTGGGAGATGTTGTGTCTTGTGATCGGAGAGTGACCCATAGGGCCACGTAGAGTTTATTAGTCATCTGGTTTGGTTAGTTTTTCTTTTCAGAACTTTCTTAGTTGAATTGTTCAGTTTATCTATTTTTGGGATCCATTTTTTTATTTCATTCCGCTTCTTCTGTTTATTTATATTGGGTGAAATCATTCCCATCGTCACTCTGTTGATGCCCTTGGTTCTTGTTGCCAGCCCGAGAGGATTGGGAACGCCTCTCAGGTCTTTTCGCGGACCGACTCGGGTGACCGGTTTAGGGTCGACCTGTGTTGGTTCGTGACAAAAAGGTATCAGAGGTGAGGTTCTTTATAAGAACTAGATTTCATAGCGCCCTTTGTTATTTTGGTTGTCACGGTAGATTGAGTAGGACTATCAGAGCTTGGGTGTAGGTTTTGGGGAGTGTCTGGCCAACACTTTCTGGTTTGAAACTTGAGTTACCATGGGATGTCAGGTTTTCGTGGTTTATTTGGATCTTGTGGGTTGCTTGGTATTTGGGAAAATGAAATGATAGTCGGGCCAACAGTCTCAGTGAGCTCGCAGGGCCTAGAAATCCATGTGGAGCCAGGGATGTGGTCCCGAAAGACACTTTGTGATGGTGGTCTGATTGGCATATGGTCGCCAACCATATGGCCAAATCACCCATTTACACTAGTTTCCCCCAAGTACATTGTTTTGGATACTTTTTTGATTTTGATATTTTTGAATAGTTGAAAGGTAGGTTTCATTCGATTGTACTTAATTTTTGGATGGTATGGTTTTGGGGTGTCTTGTTTAGATTTTAAAATGATGTTTGGTTTGGAAAAATGATCATTTTATGGTAAAAAAATTGCATTCTGAAAACCAAAACATTGAATCCTTTGAGAGTGAAATGGGTTGTTTGAAAATGGGGGTTATTTTAGAAATTGTTTTTGAGGTTTTTGAAAGTTTTTGTGAAGTGTTAAATTGGAAAGTGAATATTGAATTTGAAAATGTTTTTCTTTGATGATGATGTGTGGCATTAAAATTTGTTGAGGTATTTTTAAAGTGGTTTTGAAAGTTATAATGATTCTTTTATCCGACTCTTGGTTTTCTTATGAGTGCTCACATATATGTATATTGATGTATGTATGTGGTTAGTGGATGTTTATTGGTATGTATGGGTGAGAGCTTGAGCTAGCACAAGAGTGTATATATTTGATCCTAAAGGAAATGCCAATAGTGGGTGATTGGTTCGTAAGGCTTGTTATGCTTACAGAAAATGTTCTTCAAAAAGGAGTGTTTAATGTTTTAAAATGTGAGAGTGTGTGATGTTGCCCTTTGGTTTTTTTGGTGTTTTCCTTTTTGGGCTTTGGCTTTGGTTTGTAAGAGGTGTGATTAAAATTATGTTTTGTGTTTGGATTTTTGATTTAAAAATGGGATGTGGAATTTTGATTTATGATATGTTTTGTTTTGGTTCCGTGCTTCCTATTTTTAGGTTTCATCCCCACCGAGTTCTAAGGGATTTTGAGAATCATTTTCAGGTAGTTCTTTCACTACGTTCCTTTCAGTTGATCAATTCCATGCTTTAAATGTTGGGTTTTTCCATTTCAGATATGGAGCCTAGTGGTTCTCAATATCAAGAGTTCATCCAGAGGTTCTGAGAGTCGAACCCTCCTCATTTACATGGGATGTTGGAACGAGGGAAAGCTAAGGAATGGCTATGAAACATCGAGGAGATCATTGTTCATCTTGAATCTCCTGAACCACTCAAGTCGGAGCTTTCCACCTTCACATTGGAAGTCTTAAGTCAGGAATGGTGGAAATCTATTCTTCAGGTCGAACCATAGAAAAATTTCTCTTGGGAATGATTTAAAGCCTTGTCCATCCAACATTATTTCCCCAATGACGTGAAGATGTCGATGGGTTCTAGGTTGTATGGTCTCAAGCAGAAAATTCAATGGTGTTGGAGTATGCTAAGAGCTTCTCTGAGCTGGTGCCTTATCTCCCAAACCTTGCTGGGGATGAATTTTTGAAATCTCGATTCTTTGAGAGGGGTCTCCGATTAGAATTCTTCACAGCTATACCTTCATTCCTTGATGATTATGAAGAAGTCATGAGGTGGGCAGTTCAAGTTAAAGCCGATTTAGTAGTGTTTGTCCAGTTGAGAACAAGCACAAAAAGCCTGTTATTTTCTACCTCACCAGATTCATCCGTGAGGAAGAATTGGTTGTTTTTTCAGTGTGGGAAGTCGGGGAATAAGAAGTTTTCATGATGTGAAGTGCCTAATATCTATAATACCTGTGGTCGTTTAGGTCATTTTCCAAGGTTTTTTCAGGGTGGCTCCAAGAAGTGACATGGGGCCAGATCCACTCCCTTGGAGAACCATCCAACTCAGATGAATGTACGTAGCATTGGTGCTTGCTCAATCAGAAGCTTATTTTATTGTGAATGATTTTGTTGTTATAGATAATGTAATCTGTGCTGTTGCCTCTTTTTGGATGTGAAGAATGAAGTTGTGTGCCCTTTTGGAACTTTGTTTTATTGAGAATGTATTTGTATTGTTTTTAATTTTGTTGATGTGTAATGGTGGTTCTTGTTTCCCCATGTTTTATTTATTTGGGTTTCTTTAGCTTTCATTAGGATTCGAGATTTATTCCATCTTGTGAAATTAACATTTCTCTGTAATCCTAATATGCTGGGGAGACCACCATGGGATGAACTCGTGATGAATCCATCTTCCAGGTGTTCTTGGCTGGGCATTTCCTTATTTTTTCTCTGCTCAACCTCGACCGTAGTAGTTAGTTGGCTGGGATAGTGTGATTTGTAATAGATGCTCGTTGAGATCCCGAACTGGTCACGACTAGTTTCTTCATTGGTTTTTTTTTGTGTTAGGGGTTGGGTTGTTCCTTATTGGATTTTCTATAGAAGAGAGTGATTCTTCATCGTCATCTCTTCATTGTTGTTTGTACTCTATGGTCTTATGTGATGTCTTCCTTGGATGTGTGGCTTCGTTTGAGGGTGGCCTCGTAGTTTCTTTTTGGGAATACGTGGTTCCGATATCTTTTGAGTAGTGTGAAGTGTGAATTGGTAGTGTTTTGATATGTTTATGGGTTGGAAATGAGTTTCTGTAGAATAAATGACTATGTGTTGTGATTTCGTATTGTAATGTTCCTTAAAAAGTATTTTATGCCATATTTTCAATGTGAAAATTATATTTTCAATGGAACTTGAGGTGAATTTTGGTTCAATATGAGTTTTTATTGAAGAATGGGGTAGTTTTGGCATGTATACCTTGTGTATTTTTACGTATCAATTTTAGATTTGTTTAATTATTAAAATAGAATTTCTAGGGAATTGGTTGGGAAAGTGTGTGTAATTTAGGAGTAAAATCTTGTTTTGCCTCTTTAAAGGGTTTTTATAAATTGTGTAAATGGTTTATTGTATTGTTTGAGTTATGAGAAATATTTCTTTGAAGGGTTTTACATGCTTGTGCTTTAGGTTCGGGTTTTGTATCAAAAATTGGTTATGTTTTGTGTGAGTTTCTTATTGTGGAGTTTCATGAGGATGTTTTGAAGGTTATTTGGTGGGCATGAACCTTGTTTTAAGGGCACCTAAGGTACAAATGATTTTGGAAAGATTTTTTGATGGAAAAATGAAATATTTGACATGTGAACTTAATTTTTTTTAATATCAATTATAGATGGTTTTGAATGGTGAGATTCATGTTTTCAAATGTTCTTGGTTTATGTAATGTTTTACAAGGGAGCTTGGCCCATATTTAGTTCATTTCTTATATATTTTTTTATATATATTGTTTCAATTCTATTTAGAGTTTTTGGTAATCTGTGATTTTCTTTTGGGTTAATTAGATTGTTCGGGGTCATCTCAAAGGGTTGTACACACATACATAGGTATATATACCTATATATATATATATAAATCCTAATTTTCCATATTCCCTCATGGTGTGGGGAATATGTGTATTGGGTTAAGGGGTGTATATATATAGGGGTGTATGTGTGCACAAATGTGGGGCGTTCTTCGTAAAAGGTGTCCGATTCCGAGTTGTTCATCTTGCTCCGCTCCATTTTTTAGGTAGGTTTCCCTATGAATTTCCATTAAAATTTAAGAATATTTTATTTCTTTCTTTTCACAACTCATTCTAATATTAATTATTGATATATAATTGTTAGTAAATTGTCTGACTTGAATTGGAGTGGTTTATTTCTTGTTATGTGTTCTAATAAATGGTTTGATCATGTTTTCACATTAATTGCCTGATTAAATGACCCTTTGGTCTTTTTAAACATGTATTAGATTTAAAATTATGGTTTGGGTTTCTTAAATGTGTTTCAAAGTGTATTTTTGGTTTTCAAAGTGGTGTGAATGTAATTCTTAAGAAATAGTTTGGCATGTGAAAATCAGGTGAGGCCCGGTTGGAACTTTTGTAAAACTAGTTATCTCAAGGAAACTCTCCTAGGATGTGGTCCCTTTTATTTGGTTGAGTTATATGTTATGGGGGTATACTGTGTTGGACTTACCTATAATCAATGGTAGGGAGTCGATGGACAAATTCCTGGGGGTGACTCGGGGTGTTGCATGTTGTGGTTTATTATTATATATACTGTGATTGGATGCTCAGATGGCATCGGTAGGAACACCCCCTTTCTAAATAAATGAGAAATGGGAACCTGGCATATTAAGAGAATATTCTGAGAATGATTGATACACTAGTAGGTTATGGTACTGACCAGTGGCCCATAGTAGGTGGATATATTGGGTTTATTACTATGGGATTTTGCCCTCGGCCTGCTAGAGAAAGGATGGTTGAGTGTATTGGGAATTTTTATTTCATCATGTGTGACATGTAAATAAGGATGAGGTCTCATGTATTGGTTCCTAATGGATTGTTCTCAATCTCTTGGGTTCACCTATGTCTACTCTGATTTTTTTTCTTGCAGAAGTGATTATGATACTTATATATACACCAACATTTCACTTACCGTGTGATTTCTTTTGTGCATTTTTGTATATATTTTTCCTTGGAAAGTGGTAGACTGGTTTCGTTTAGGTTTAAAAGAAATGGTTTTCAAATGAAAGTGTTTAATCCTCTTTGTACAAATATGAAAATATAATCAACATTTTCCCTTTGAAAATGTCAATGTCTCACAGAAAGATTGATTTGGGTTTTGAGAAAAGAACAAGGGAAATGACTTGTACTTTTCTTTTTAGTAACATATAGAAAGAATTAATTTTATATATTGTAGTTCAAACTTGAAATTGATGACTCTTTTGTTTAAAGGAAATTCATTTGGGAATAGATTACTTAGGCACACCTACTGAGTTTTAATACTCATGCCTATACTTCATTATTGTTTTTAGTCACAGGTTAAGGTTTCATATTGATCTCGATCATCGTGGGCGATGTTGTGTCTTGTGATCGGAGAGTGACCCGTGGGGTTATGTGGATTTTAGAGGTCGTCATGTTCGGTTAGTTTTTCATTTCAGTACTTGCTTAGTTGATTTGTTCAGTTTATCTATTTTTGGGCTCCATTTTCTTATTTTATTCCACAGCTTCTATTTATTTATATTTGGTGAAATGATTCCCATCGTCACACTGTTGATTCCCTTGGTTCTTGTCACCAGCCCGGGAGGATTGGGAATGCCTCTCGGGCCTTGTCCCGGACCGACTCGGGTGACCGGTTTAGGGTCGACCTGTGTTGGTTCATGACAGTTACATAACATTGAATATGTCATAATAAATATATCATGGTATTATTTAACAATAAAAATTTTATCATGACATGCATTGAAAAAGAAAATGAAGAACGAAAGTTCATCATTCATGAAGGTTATACATCGACACCTCCTAGATGATGATTTCATTTTTAAAATAAAAGAGAGAGAGAGAGAATGGAAAAAGACATTGATTATGGTTCTTCGATTGAAATGATATAATTATACTATATAAATTTTAATAGAGTTTTCTTGCTCATTTTGATAGATGAGGTTAGGATAATATAATAAAAGAAATAACTTGAAAATAAAAGGAAAATGAAGAGGATTTTTCCTCTTGAATACTCCTCCTTGAGAACATCCTTAAGGAAATATATTTGAGTATTTTGGAAAGACGAGGAGCTCAAGAATGTGTGGAGAGACTAGGTAAGAGTTTTTGGGAAGAATTTTTACAAGATTCAAGGCTCATAGGTTTGAGGAGAAGTGGTGGTGAGGGGTTGTATTTATAGTGTTGGAGAGGGGTGATTTCTCGTTATTTTATTCATTGTTTTATTATTTTCCTCACTATAGGAAATAGTGTTTATTCTTGTGACTAGATACACTAATAATTGCATGTGAGTTCTATACAAGTATTATTACAATATCCCTGACTCAAGGAATAGTGTATTTATCTTATAATGTATTTATACTCCAAATTACCATATTTTACTATTCACTAAAAATTCATGTATTTTAAAAAAAATCACAAAAATACACCCTAACCATTTTTCCACATATAAAATTCAAAAATGGAATCTATTTTATGAAATTAATTTTTTATATATGATAATTTTAAGTTTAAATTAAAATCATTATTTACTCAAAATATACAGTTTTAAATTTATAGCTCATTTCATAACAATTTCAAAAATTAAATAGGGTCTCATAAATTTATCCAAAATTTATGAGAAAAAAATATTGATTTATGAATAATTTATATGAAAGTTAATTTTATTCTAAATCATTTTATTAATTATAATATTTATGACTTATAAAAATACCAACACTTAAATATTAATTTTTTAAATATTCATTTACTTACACTATGATGTAATTATATCATATTTTAATTTATAAGATTGAAAAATTGTATTTGTACATTCATTGATCATGTTACTATTCTATTGGCTGGTTTACTTTTCATAATATTTACATTACTATTCCTTGGGGAATGTTACTATTTCACCAGTATAGGTTTCTTAACTTATAGAAATACATCTTATTGCATTCATTCTTCATTTATGATGTTCTTATTGTGTTCTATAAGTGATTTTATATGATATATATTAAATTAAATAAAAATAATAACGAAAATTTTATTGATAGAGTTATGGGTCATCACAATAAATTTATCATTTATTTGATTACAAGATTATTAAATTTTATTTATACTTCTATAGGTGAGGTTACTATTCTATTAGTAAATATTCCTTAATTTATATAAATATAACTTTTTTCATTATAATTTTATAATAAATTTAACTATTTAATTTCAGAATGAAAACAAATTTTTTTAAGTACCTAGGTTTTTACACATACTCGTATCAATTTTATCTACAATAATTTTAAGTGAGTGTGACAAGATCAGGGAATTGTATTGTAAATATAGATGATTGTTAAAATATCACAGGCCTTTGTGAAATGTAATGGTTACTTTCACTCAGTTGTGATCCCCCAAGAAAAGGGCATTCACTATGAAAATTACTAAACTCATAGATTAGAGTTTCGATGGTGTGTACTGGGGTTTTTCTATTCCACAAAACATTATAAATCTCATTTCTTCCATCATTTACCTTTATGATTTTTATTTCCAAATTATATTTCTATTAAGGAAAATATTTTATCACATATACCATAAAGAGATTGGTTTTAATGTAATGAAAATTTTAGTAACACAATCCCCCACTTTCACTTTAAGTTAGACATTCTCTAGGAAAACATAATCAAACTTAGGCTTGCCAATCCAAGACACTTTAAGTTTATCCCATATCACAATGACATATCATAGGTTTCCATAAACATTAATATCTCATTCATCATAATTGTTCATAAAGAAAATGTGAATTAACCCAAGCATATTCCCCAGGAGTGTCAAACCAGGTGTTCATTAAGGGAACACTCATCATGCATCAGAATGATGGTTCATATTTTCAATAAAAACCTATTTGTATTTGTTATTACCCCAATATTTATTAATCCCAAAACCACATGCACTTGTAGTATACAGATAAATAATTATTAAAAATAATACTACATAAAATCTTCTTTTCCAAAACATTGTGAAGATATCCTATACGTTGACTTATCCCCAGGGTTTTTACTAATGTTCTATAATATTAATCCCTAAAAATAACTATACCTTTATATGATACCAAATATATGGGACCAATCCTTTTACACATACTATAACATGATTTTTAATGTAAAACCCCATTAATTACAACTAAATGAATATGAGGCTCAATGTCATTCGAATACTTGATATATAAAACATAAATTGAAACAAAAACATAACATAATTGATCTCCTAAATCTATTTAATCTACTAAAACTGCATAGTATAACCTATGTCTTACAAAAAATAAAGTGGTGATCTAAAAAACAAAGTAAGGTAATAAATATAGTAAGGAGACATACCACATGATCCAAAGTTATAACTTTATATCATAAATGTGAAGGCTCATGAGTAGTCACATGGAAGAATACTATAATAAACATGCTATTATAATATCATAGAAAACTATAAACTATGGCTAAAAACAAAACATAACACAATCATATGTTGAAGTTAACTACTAGAACAACATCACATGTCAGATAGAGTCCCATAGTAGATTTTGTTTACTCCATAAATCCAAAAAATAAAATTTCATGAGAAAAAATCATCACTCAATGCATTAGAGTGATATATTGATTCAACCAAAAAACATGTTCATGATTACATTTTCCACAAAAATGAAATCAATAATAAAAAATAAAAAAATACCCATAGAATGAAAATGGGTTCTATAATCTTGCCTCATATCTTAATCAAAGTAAATTTCCTAATGATTTAATTTAAGAAATTAACATATGGAATATATTACCTAATAAAATGAAGATAGAATATTCTGATTATATATTTGATAGATATATATATAGAATTTTGAATCATTCCCTAACTTTAATGAGAAATAGAAAGAGTGAGAGAGAGAGAATAGTCATAACCCAAACAAAAGGGTGATTAAGTGAGACCCCATACCTCAATCATGACTTTTCACATGCATTATTTTACTTATTAAAGAATAAATTTTTTTTAACCCAATTCTTTAAATAGAATAATATTAGGTTTGAATTCATACCCAACATGTAACATTGATCTTAAATTATCCCAAAAATATTATTATTTAAATATGTTCATTATAACCTAGATGTTGAATTGGTGGGTATTAATTTTATTTACTAAAATATTAAATATATAAAAATTATATAATCAATAAAAACTCATTGATTAATGCTTTGGAAATTAGTACTCAATTTTAGTAAAGTTATTTTATGCTTAGTAAATATGTTTTCCTCAAGAATTATTTTTATTGAGAGAATAATATAATTAATTTGTATACCTTATATAAATAGTATTTTATAAAAATATTATCATTTTATAAATCCTCATTTAAAAATTATCTGAGGTTAAAATTTTCATATGTTTCTGAAAAGATTTGTTTTCCATTAAATTGTTTAAAATGAAAATTTTTATTGAAAATTTTATTTTTGTTTGAATCATTTATAAATTTCTATTTTCTTATGTTATCAAAGTAAAATTATTTATATTAAAATATTAATAATTCAATTAATTTTATTTTAATAATTTTCAGAATTAAATTTAGTATAAAAATGTATTTAATAAATAAAAGGCATTATTTTGAAAAAAACTTTTTATGTCACATTTTTCACTTTAATCATAATATTAATTTTTCCATATATAGAAATTTAATTTCATTTTATTGATTTAATATTTGGATTCAGGAGGTTCAAATTTTTTAATCAGTTCCTTTTTAATTTTTGTCAATGTGAATAGTAAACTTCGTAAACTTTATCACCTCACCAAATGGTAAAAATATTTTATTTAAGGTAATAATAAATAGAATCATACTTAAAAAGGATGTATATTACATCCTTTTAGATGAATATTCAGTACATTGCAAAAATACATGGGAGAAGACCGTAATATTTGAGTGTCTTTAGAAACATGGAAAAAATCTTCAATCCTGGTAAAAGATCGTCAAATTCTCCCATAAAGATCTCCACCTTTATAACTTCTACCTAAAACCTTTATTCCTAAACTAGAGAAAGAAAACATAAGAAAGGGGTGAGATCATATTCTTAGTAAGGGTAAGAAAGGGAGACGTGTAAGCATAAACATGAATATTATAGTATGATAACACAATAATAACATTATAAGATCATTCATTTCATATAAAAGGTCATAAACATGAGTTATGGGATAAATCATGGTATTTCATAAGAAATAAATCATAAGGAAATAAATATCATTATCCATGAAATAATAACAAAGGAATAAGACATAATATTGTTTCCATACAAATAAAAATAGAAACGTTTATATAAGGTCTACCTACCAATACATTTATAACATGTTAGGATTAGGATATGACTTGTGTACCTACTGTGGACTTGGTCTAGAAACTTGGGTTCCCACTTATTTTAGTCTTGGTCTACAACCCATTCACCTTCTTGTTTTCAGTCTTAGGCTGCAACTAGTGTACCCTCTTTCTTTTAGTCTTGGGCTCCAACCCATGTACCTTCTTTTTTTGTGGGCTTGAGCTAAAAACCATATACCCTATTTCTTTTATTCTTTGTCAATAACCCATATACCTTCTTATTTTTTGTCTTGGACTACACCCATGCACCCTCTCTCTTTATGTCTTGGGCTACAACCCATGTACCTTCTTATTTTCAGGATTGGGTTGTAACCTATGTACCCTATTTATTTTAGGATTGGGCTATAACTCATTAACCTTCTTGTTTTCAAGCTTGGTAAACAACCCATGTACCCTCTTTCTTTTAGGTTGGGATACACCCTTGTACCTTCTTCTTTTCGGGATTGGGCTTCAACCCACGTACCCTCATTATTTTAGGCTTGGGATACAAACCATGTACCTTCTTGTTTTTAGTCTTGGTTTGCAACCTGTGTACCCTCTTTCTTTTATTCTTGGGATACAACCCATATACCTTCTTATTTTTAGGCTTGGGATATAACCTTTGTACCCTCTTTCTTTTAGGCTTGGGCTACAACCCATGTAACTTCTTGTTTTTGGGGATTGGTCTACAACCCATACACCCTCTTTCTTTTCATTCTTGGGCTATAACCCGCTTACCATTTTAGCTAATATAAAACTTATAATTACCCATTGCATTGGATATAGATATAGGTTTCACCCATCTCATAGTAAAATCATTGACACATGTGCCACAAGATAATAAAAAATTCATTATATCATAACCCATAAAAAGTTATAGGTCTTCTAAACATAAAATCATGACCCATAAAATTAAAAGGGTATCATTAACATTTTATCACATCATAACCTATGTAAAATATATATGTTTTATAACCATTCCATCAAAGCATAACCAATTAAAGAGAAATGGATTTCATAAAAACCATGACATTAAGCATGACCCATTCATAGAAAGGATATGAATGGAACATTTAGATGATTTTAAAAAAATATAATGATTAATATCATTGTAAGTCATATTAAATGGAAATATTTTTGAAATATCTTTCAAAAACACTTATTGAGGAAAATATCCTTTCTTCTTTAAAGAAGGATTGTTAATATATAAAACCATTTAGAAATTATTTTCCCATAAAATAGCTTGAAAAAATATAAAGAATACATGAAAACATTTTGAAAATATTTTTCCACAAAAATTTACTTTTAAAAAATTTTCTTAAAGATTAACATTTTAAAAATGAAATGGAATCTTCAAGGGAAAAATGGTGGGTAAATCTGTACATGTCGTACGAAGTAAAAAAATGAGCATTCCTTTTGCATGGTAAAAAAGTTTATAAGTAATGCCTTGTTAGTAATGCGAAAAGAATATTCCCTTGAATATATTTGTAAAATAAAAAAGTGTAAACATGTCTTTACAAGCTTATAGGATTGTGGTATAATAATCCTGGAAACCCTTTTTAGAAAACACGGACTTCCGACCGAAGAAAGGGTAAAGTCAGGCTTTCTTAAAAACACATTCTTAAATATATTATGTACCAAAGAGTATAATATGGTACTAATAAATTATTATATCATTAAATAACATAGGATAATGAAAATAATGAATATTCTTGAGAGATGGATCATAATATTTCATCAAGGGAAGCAATAACATAAACTATCTCGGAAAGTGATGAGATTGTCTCAATAAACTCCTATAACTCGGTAACTTGGGATCATACTCTCCATGTAAAAAAATGAAATGAAATTAATATTAATATATCATGACGAGAAGTATATTCCTGATATAAAATTTATAAAGGAAGTATATACCTCAAATAAGAGTTTCGGTTCATAATAAAACATGAATCTCAAAAAATGAAAATTGAGACAAAACTGTTTTACCGATTTGGTACCCTTGGAAATATAAACCCCATGGAATAAGGATAATAAAATGGAAATTAGAATATAAAAAAATTATTTAGAATATACATATAATAAAATCATGTGCAGCACATACACCACACAAAAGGAAAGAGTAGTGAACATAGCTTGTATCTCCCAAAAATTAAAAGTGTGATGAAATCCCCTTACCATGTGTATGGACTCTCTCTATACTCATACAAGATTCATGTATAATAAAAATAAGTTTATAAAACATATTTTATAAAATAATATTCCTATATATATTACCATGCATGTTTTTATTATAACCTTACATTACCCACTTGTTAATGATCTTATATTAAAGTTTCACTTCGGGTAATATTCACTTTGTTCTTCACATGTGTCTTCATTTGTTATATAATTGGTATTTATACATATATCATGATTAAAGAAAGTATATAATGATATAAACATAAGTTATATTCATTATATTATTATAATAATAATTTATATCATATATAAGTACGAAATGGAATACACCGTTCATGGAGACGGTAAGCTGTATGTACGCATGAACGTTGTTTCCTTTTTTATTGTCATATTAAAAAAATATGTAAATAAAATATTTATATATATGTATTAATTTATATATATCATTATTAAAGTATCATCAATATACCATATATACCATATAACTTCATTAAACCCGCCTTTAATACATTCTATGTGGTGTGTGAACGAATCACATCGCTTTGAGGGGCGGTAGTCCACACTTCCTCAAACGAGATTATTGTTTTAACACCAAATATAAGGTAAAAATATGTGTGTTTTAAAATGAATAAATATTATTAAAGACATAATAAATATAATATGTTACATATATAAATATAGTTTCCATCATAATGGCCACCATGATTGGTGGTAAAGGATAAATGAGAAATCATCATTTTGTGAGGCAGTTGTTCACCGTACATAAAAATAGTATGTTCAACATCCATTAGACGGAGGTGTGTCTAAGTTTAGGTTGAGAACATTGTATAAAAATATCCTAGTATATGTATAATACTGATTTTTTCACATAATAAGGTAATAAAAATATTTTTGGTCAAAATACCTCAAGGCGTCCTCTCGGTATGTTTTGGGTATGGTTGTGTTTGTTGATAAAGCTAGATTACCGCAAATAAGAATGGTTTGTTTTATATAAGGAAATTTATTTAAGGTGGTGCACTTTCCCAAATTCATTGGTCGTGTACCATGTTCCTGGAACGATACGCGGAGCGGCAGAAACGGTACATGGGTGTGGTTCACAAAATCAAAAATGGTTTGTGGCAGAATGTGGTGCGATATGTATATAACTTAATATCGGCAGAGTAGATCAACCAAGTTGGAGTAAAGACTATATGTAGGTGGCATGGAAAAACGGTTCACGGATGTCTTATGGTTCGTGGTGGCTGAAGAATCGGTAAGCGGTGGAGGGTGAATTGAAAATTTGGTAAATATTGGATTAACAGATTTTGCGGTTATCTTTTACTATATAAGAATCTAAAATACCATCGATAAATGTGAAGATTGAACATTATTAGAGAATACATTTTTCTCTAGGAATTCAGAAATGTCTGAAAGTGTTTTGCATTGAAGGTGTTTGCGGGGACTCTTAACCCGAAAAGGATGTCCAGTATGTGGAGGAGGAAGTCCGGTATGCAGAAGGAGTTGTCTCTGTATGCGTAGGTGGAATCTCTAGTACACAAGAAGGAGAATTTATCATGCAGTACGCAGAGGGGGAGCTCCAGTACATGGAAGAGAAGTCATTCTGCGAACAATGAATATTTTGTGGACCGAGGGTGATTCGCATAGGAGGTTCACAGAATTGATATGCGGTAGTAGTACACGATCGCGAAGGCGAAGGTAGTCTGCGAATAAATGGTAGTTCACAACTGTGACAATAGTACGTAGAAAAGGTGACCATGTACTGATCTCGCTACACAGTACATGGTGGAACGATGTGGTTTTTTATTTTCTCAAGGAAGCTATAAAAGGTTTCAATTCAGTTGGTGAAATTATTTTCTGGTACCTATTAGTACCCAAGAATGTTGATTTCATCTTTGGGTGAAAAATTAAATTCAACATAACATCTACCTATAGTTGGGGATACAAGATTTCATGAAAATTAAGGGACCTACATGTCCATAAACTATGTTTGACCTATAAGTCCATAAATTGTGAGTGGATTCCATTCCAAGAGTAGTGAGTGAAAGAAGAGGAAGACGGTGACCCTTTCCACCGGTAGTGAGACAGAGAAAGAGGAATAGGGAGTCACCCATATAAATGCAGTGACTAGACCCTAAACCTTGTAAAGGCATTGAGCCTGGGCATAGAAGATCTAGGTCGAACATTGTACTCATTATTGGCAGTGAGCCTTAGTGAATTTGGTACATCGATACATTGTCATTGTATGCTCCTTAGACGTAACCCAATGAGGGTGAAATAAGTAAAAATAATTGTGTCATGTGAAATATTTCATATCTATTCATATATTTCTATAGGAGTACTAGAGTGTGGAGTTTTTTTTAACAACAAAACAGGATCCAAATAGGAGAAATTTTTAATCTATAATACCCAGATTTACCCCCCCCCCTCTCAGGGTATTCGACCTAGTGGACCTAAAAATTGGTATCATAGGGAAAGGTTGAAAGTCAATGGTTATCTATCAAGAAGAATTAATAGAGGTGGTAAATCATAATGGAATTTTGATATTTGACAGAAATAATTTTCAACTATGGAAGAATCAGATGTGGCACTAATTCTTATCAGTAGGGATGGATGTCTTCATAGTAGCTATGCATGGAATATTAGCTGACATTAATAGTGGCGTTTTATCATAACCAAGAGAATATAGTTCGATGCTTATTCTCAAGGGATAAATACCTTAGGGTGATTCCTATCAAATTGAATTTATACAAAGGTGATTTCCTATAAAACATCACATGCAATGTGAGAAATATTTTTGAATGTTTGTGAGGGTGACTCAAAAGTCCGAGAAGCAAACCTGCAGGTTCTATTGAACAAATATGAGGATCTCATAAAGAATCCTAATGAGACTATTGATACATTCTTCTACATGATAATTATTATTTTGGAACACATGCGGGGTCTTGGAGAAGTCATTGAAGATATACAGATTGTGAAATGTATCTTGACGAAACTTCCACCATGATTCAATCTGAAAGTCTTAGTATTGTAAGACAAAGACCCAAAAAGCTGACACTAGATAACCTACATAGTACCCGTGTAGCTTTTGAAATGAGAAATGATGATAACGATGCAGTGGAAAGGGGGAATTCTAAGAAATTTTCATTCAAGTCCATGAAGAATATCTCTGTTGAAATAGTCTTGAGGAGGGCAATATAGATGATTTCATGTCATTTATCTCCTCCAATATTCAAAGAGGAAAAGGTAAGTTCAAAGGTAAACTTCAATTTTCTTGCTTTCAATGTAGAAATATTGGGCATTTTTCAACAAGGTTTCCTAAGAAGTTTGATGATGAATATGAAGAAATTGAGAAAATTCCCCAAAAGAAGTAATCATCAAATGATAAATGGAGGAGAATTACTAGGAGAATGTTCTTCAAAAAGAAAAATATTCTTTCAAAAAATAATTAAAGTTTAGAAGAATATGAGGAAAAATAGTTGGTGGACTACAAGGATCATAAAATAGATGCTTGAGTGGTAGTTTTTAGAAATTCATTAACAAGATAAGAAAGTGACAATGAAAAATTAGAAATTGAATGAAGAGTTGATCTTTAGGCTAAATTAGATGCTTCCCTTGAAGAGATAGACATTTTGAGAGCCAAGATGAAGAAAGATAACGAAGTTGTTCGTGAAACCAGGCTCTTTATTCCGCAGTAAGATAAAGGGAATTCTGAGATGATTGAAGAAATTAAAAAGATGAGATCTTCAATGCCAGAATGCTCCAAAAAGGTAGTTGAGTAAAAACTCAAAATTAAAGAACAAAAAATTAAAATTGATAGTTTGACTAAAACTAGAAAATATCAAATCAAACGTATTTAACAACTAGAGGAATATGTTTTCAATCTGTGACGTGAAATTGAAGATCATGAGAAACTACTAGGAAATAAGATCGTACAGGAAACCGAGAAGATGAGATTTGAACAGAGTAGTCCATCAGAACAGAAGCACAGATCCAATCTGAATAATAATGCTAGTATGGGGATTTATCTAAAACAAAAAGCAGTTATAGTTTAAGTTAGACCACAAGAACCCACTCCAAGATTGAAGATTTATTTGGGTACAAAGCAGAATCAGAAGATTTAGAGAACCCAATGCACAACTAGTGGTGCATCATTTCTACATAGGAATGTACCTCACATAAGATACTATTATTGTGGTAATATGGGACACTCTCAAAATGTATGTTCCATTTCAAAGAGGTACCAAAGGGAACAATCACAACATAGGTGGTCATACAGAGCTCAAAACTACAATTCATTATTTGATGGTCATCATTTCAGGTGTAAAGGAATCAAACATATGAAAAGATATTGCACATCAACAATTCCTAATAATGTATAGAGGTATACTAAAATTCTTCCTAAGAAGAATCCAAATGCTTCTTCAAGAGTGCTGAAAATCCAAAATCAATTTTTAGCTCTGTATGTTTAATCTGGTACATCATATGCTGAAGAAAGATCAAGATTATCATTCCATGTTGGGTATGAATTCAAAGAATTGGGTCAAAAGTAAAAAAGACTAAGAAGGTTGTGGTTGCTGAAATTGCGTTAAAGGCACCAGATCGCACAGAGATATGTATAATTAATAGTGGATGCACTTCCCATATGATGGGAAATAAGAATATAGTAACTAGAATCAAGTATGATAAATAAGGTATTATAAGATTTAGTAATGATGAGGGCCTGAAAATTATTGGTTCTGAAAAAACCAATTTTGGATGAAAGGACAAGAGATGAGAAGATTTCGTGGTTATTGAGGGACTTAGTAACAACTTTCTTAGTGTTATTAAATTTTTTGACTCAGTACATGCCATAAGTTTTTCCAAAAAAAATTCAATCATAAAAGAAAAGGATGGTGAGGTTGTGTTACAAGGAAAGAGTACGGAAGGGAATCTCTACCTCATGAGTGGAGAAGAAGATATGTTCTTTCCATATATGGATGAAGAGAAAAAGTTATGGAATACCTGTCTTGGCCACATAATCCAAGGTTCTTTGGACGATCTGGTGAAATGTCATATAGCTTGAAATCTTCGTAGATTGTCACATGATCATACTCATATGTGCGATGAATGCCGATAGGGGAAGATCATTCAAAAGATATATAATAAGAACGAGAAAAACTCATTGAGACTACTTGAGTTGGTGCATATTGATGTTTGTGGGACAATTTCGCCAAGGGAAATTGATGGGATGGGATATTATGCCCTATACATAGATGATTGTAGCAGAAATTCATATGTTTCAATAATCAACCACAAATATATTGTTTTCAGTTTCATTAAAATATATCAACGGGATTGTGAAAATATTCTTGGTCATAAAATTAGAACGATTCAAACAGATAATGGAACAGACATCACAAATAGCCAAGTGGAGGATTATTTCGAAAAAAATGGGATAAGGCATAAAGTTTTAGTATTAATAACTCCATAGCAGAATCGAGTAGTTGATATAAGAAATCATATTTTCAACAACATGGCCATAAAAATGCTCGTTGAGAAAGACCTTAAAGAGAAATTTTGGAAAGAAGGAATGATGGAAGTAGTATACACTTCAAATAGATATTTACTTTGTTCAAAAGAGGAGAAAACTCCATATGAGGTATGGTATGGAAAGAATCCATCATTAAAGTACATTCAAATATTCATAATTAAATGTTTTATTCTCGATAAGGATAAAAATATAAAGTTTTAATCCCATGGGGATGAAGGGATATTTCTTGGCTACTCAATGAAAAGAAAAGCATATAAATTCTTCAATAAGTGGCTGAAAAAGATAGCTTAAAGTAATGATGTGACTATAGTAGAAAATGAAGATAATATTTAGCAAATATATGATCAAACTTAGGAGGATAGATATAAAGAGAATAAAATATCAAGAGATTCTCTAGCTCTAGATATTGATTCAGAAGAAGACACAAATGATGAGAATAAATCAACTTCTTCCTAGAGACCAGCAAGAAGAGTAGAAATTGATAGGCAGAACATAATTGGTGATCAGACAACACCAGTGTAGAATAGAAGGATGAATTCTATACATAAAGAATCATACTTATCACAAGTAAATCCTAAATGCCTTGATGAAGAAACTAGAGATGATAATTGGGTTTAGGAAATGAATCAAGGGATTGACCAAATTGAGAAGAATCAAATGTGAGAAATTGTTTCAAGACTACAATACAAGAATGTCATATGGAAAAAATGGGTCTTTTGTAACAAAATGAATGAAGATGGTGTTGTGATTAAAAACAAAGAACGACTTGTGTGCATAGGGTACTGCAAAATTGATGGTATATATGTCAATGAAACATTTTCACATGTTGCAAGGCCGGAGACAATTAGATTATACATGGTCATAGTTGTGCATGGAAAGTTCAAAGTTTTCTAGATAGATATGAAGTCATCATTTCTTAATGGAATTCTAGAAGGAGAAGTCTACATTGAGAAACCAGATGGTTTTCTCATTCATGAAGATGAGAATAGATTTTTTCTACTAAAGAAGGATTTATATAGTTTGAAGCAAGCACCAAGAGCATGGTATTCAAGGGTTGATCAGTTTTTAAAGAAGCTCATTTTCCAGCATGGTGGAGTAAGTTAAAATATATTTTTCAATAATCCAAATAGTCATAGAATGATGGTGATGGATTATATTAATTACATAATCTTTGGTGGATCAGATGAAGTACATTGCAGATATTTTTTGGAATTCATGAAAAGAGAATTAGAAATGTCAATGATGGGTGAGCTGACATTTTTACTTGGCTTACAAGTGATGCAAGGAAAGAATGACACATTTATTTCTCAATATAAATATCCCAAGGAGGTTTTGAAAATGTTTGGATTGGATAATTCCAAAGAGATGAAGACTTCAGTTGCTACCTGACTGATATTATCACGGGATGATGAAGGAAAGGCAGTCAATATCACAGAATATAGGAAAATCATTGGAAATCAATTGTACCTAACAATGACAAGGCCTGATATTGTATTTTTTTACATGCCAAGTAGCAAGGTATCAAATCAACCCCAAGGATATCCACATGATTGCAGTAAAAATAATTCCCTAATATATCAAGGGAACAGTGGATTTTTGGCCTAATGTATAATGACAAATCTCAGCCAGAGTTATTGGGGTATACAAATGTAGATTGGGCTTGTTCAGTATATGATAGGAAATCAACATAAGGATGTGCCTTTTATCTTGGAGGTTTGTGTATTTCTTGGTTAAGCAAGAAACAAGATTTCATTTCATTATGCACCATAGAATCTAAATACATTGCGACTACTCAAGATTTCATGCATCTATTATGGATAAAGCGGCAACTTGAAGATATCAGAATTGAATTGAAATATCCAATCAGAATCCATTGAGATAATTCAAATGTTATAAATCATAGAAAAAATCCAGTCCATCCCTTAAGGACAAAGCACATTGAAATCAAATATTATTTTATCAAGGAGTGGTGGAGAAAGGTCTTGTGAAGTCGTAGTATGTACCTACAGAACTATAGGTTATAGACATTATGACAAAGGACTTACCCAAAGAAGCATTTGATACTAATCGATTGGATCTAGGAGTCCAGTCCACTTTCCACACTTGAAAAAGTGTGTATATGGGTCCCCCTCTCCCCTAGTTATGATGTGACATTCCCTAGTGTGCTGATATGTGTTCTTTACCCTATTTCAGAAAACCCTGTAGTTACCTTTGGGTTCGTTGACAAAGGGGTAGAAAGTGTGACTTCTATTGGGAGAAAAGACATGGGGAGAAGCTGTTAAGTGGAGCAGTGTTGTTAAGTGGAACAACGATATAGGGGAAGTTGAATCTGAGATGAAACTTTAAGATATGGTGAGTATTAAATCTTACAATGCTAGAAGTGATCAATCAAAGATTATATATCATGACAGCTGAGGTACGTGATGAAATCAGTGCATTAGTATCAGTATGTTATCAGCAATTGATGATTAGCAATGAAGTGGTTAAGTGATGAACTTTGAATTATACTCTTATTTCTCATGCCTAGAATGGCTCATGTGGGCTTTGAGTATGTGTTGAGTAAATCATTTATCGCCATCTTAATCATGTAAAGAGGGTGGTGGTTGAATTTGAAATGAGGTATTAAAGTGTGATTGCACTATTATGAGAAGAGTTTTCAACAAACCCAAAGGGGTAGATTGTTGGGAAAACTCCCTCAAGGCAGCCTATCAGTATGTTTTGGGTATGGTTGTGTTTTTTGACAAATCCAGATGACCACAAATGAGAATGGTCGGTTTTTACCGAATATAGGTTTTTAAGGTGGTTCAGTTTTCCAATGTTTTCCAAATTTTGGGGACTCCAAATCAAGAGATTGATGTTACAAAATGAAGTATTTCTTCATATTAGTGAATTTAATGAAGAACATTGAAGAAAAAATACAATGGGTGAGAACCACATACCATAATTCATTGTCCATGTACCATGTTCTGGGAACGGTACACAGAGCGGCGAAAACGGTACGTGGGTGCAGTTCACGAAACTGAAAATAGTTCATGGTGGGAGGCAGTGTGGTATGTGGATAGCTTAACGTTGTCAGAGGAGATCAACTGCATTGGATTTAAGGTGGTATATGGGCGGCCTAGAAAAATGGTTCAAGGATGGCTTGCTATTCGCAGCAGATGAATAATCGGTAAGCAATGGAGGATGAATTAATGATTTGGTAATTCTTGGATTAGAAGATTTTGTGGATATCATTTCCTATATAAGAATCTATAATCTCACCGATTACTATGGAGATTGAACATTATTAGAGAATACATTTTTCTCCAGGAATTCAGAAATTCTCGAAAGTGGTCCACACTGAATGTGTTTGCAGAGATTCTAAACCCTCAAAGGAAGGCTGGTACATAGAGAAGGATGTCTGGTACATGGAAAGATTTGTCTTAGTACGCAGAGGTGGAATCTCCGGTACACGAGAGGAAGAATTCTGCAAGAAGTATGTGGAGAGTGAGCTCCGGTATGCGAAAGAGAAGGCAGTCTGAGAACAAAGAATAGTTCACAGAAAGAGGGTGATTCACAGGGGAGGTTCGTGGAATTGGTACGTGGTAGCGGTTTGTGATTGTGAAGGCGAAGGCAGACTGCGATCAAAGGGAAGTTCGTAGTGGAAAAGAAATTATATAGAGGATGTGACCATGTACCAAATGTGCTACACAGTATGTAGTGGAACGATATGGTTTGAGATTTTCTCAAGAAAGCTTGACAAATCTTCAATTCAATTTTTGAAAGTATTTTCTGGTACCTTGTAGCACCCAGGAATGTGGATTTCATCTTTAGGTAAAAAAGTAACTTCAACAAAGCATCTACCTATAGTTGAGGATGCATGAATTCATGAAAATTAAGTGACCTACATAGCCATAAATTTTGTTTGACCTACAAGTCCATAAACTGTGAGTGGATTCCATTCCAAGAGTAGTGAGAGAAGGAAGAGTAAGGCGGTGACCCTTTTCCACCAATAATGATCCAGATAAAGAGGCATAGGGAGTAACCCTTGGGAATGCAATTAGTAGACCCTAAACCCTGTAAAGGCAGTGAGTCTAGGCATAGAATATCTGGCCCAAACATTGTACTTATTATTGGCAGTGAGCCTTAGTGAATTTGGTACATTGGCACATTATTGTCATATGATCTTTGGACGTATCCCAGTGAGGGTGAACCAAGTAAAAATCATTGTGTCATGTGCATGATTTCATATCTATTCGTATATTGCTATGGGAGGAAGAAAGAGTTGAGTTTTGTCTAACAAAGAAAAAGGATAAAAATAGGAGAAATTTTTAATCTCTAATACCCTAATTCACCCCCCCTATTAGGTTATTCGACCCAGTGGACCTAACAGTTAGTATATGGGGTGTAGAAGTAAAATAATGGAAGGGAGATTAATAGAAGATGTTACCTCTTAATCAGGAACTCTTTTTTGTTTGTGCCAAAAGGATTCCTTGAGAGGGTTTCTGCCAAAATGAAGGCTTGAAAGAAGAAGGTATGATTTTTTGGAGGCTAATTTGTTAGATCATGGGTGATCTTAAAAGGTTTTTGAGGAGTGAGGAATGGCTAGAGGTGGTGGCCTTTTATAGGGAAGGAAAAGGACTCCCATGGAATATTTAGCAACATATTAGTTGTGCACATGTTCTTACCTAACTAAAGTCTTACCAAAGAAACCAAAATCAATAATGGAAGGTTTATAGACGAAATATTTATAGGAAATTTGTTTTGGACAAGTGTATATGTCATTTAGTCCCTTAATTTTATATTTTAGTCCCTAATAAAGCTTAATTTGGCCTTAACCGTTGTGATTAATTTTAATCACTTTCCCTAATAATTATGGTTAAAAATTGTCGTGGTATTATTAGAATCTAAATATTAGACTTAATAAAATGGTGTATGTAAAATTTTTTAAATTCTAATCACAGAATCTGAAAAGTTAAGATTAGTGTTAATCCTTTAGATAGGACAGAATAACAGGGTTTTAATGTACGGAAAAGTTCAAAAGATTGTTATGATTTTATATTCAGTTTCAAAGTGAAATTTATTCTAATGAATTACATTGTATTAATATATTTAATATTAATATAATTTGATCTTCAAACATATTTATAATATCTTTTAGAATTAATAATTAATTACACAAAAAGGAGGTTTTTAACTAAAAACAGTATTTTTCACTATTAATAAAAAAAATGAAATTTCTCAAAAAAATACCAAAAATTCACCCTAGGATAATATAGACTTTATAAAATCAAAAATAAAGTTTATTTTATCCAATTAAATTTATAAATGTGTCTAAAATTACTTTAATTATTAGAAGCAGTTCATTCGAGAAAATGATGTTTTTAAACATAAAAAGAACATTACCCAAAATATTATCTTTCATTTTAAATATGTTTTATTTAAATAAAACAAAAATATTTTAAAAGTGATTATTAATAAGTTTAACATATATGATATAATTATCTTATTTAAATAATTAAAATAATAAAAAGATATGTTTCATAAAAACATAGTATTGTGTGCATCGTATACCAAGTTGGTGTTACTTGTAGCGCAAGCCAAGATGGTATTGCATGTAGCGAAATCAAAGTTGGTATTGTGTGTATAAAGAGTGTTTGATTTACTATTTTAATATATATATATAACTATTTTCATTTTCATGTGAAATGAAAACTTTTGAAAAAATAAATTAATTTGAAAAAAATATAATTCTCAAATCCTCAGGGTGTTACATTCTACCCCCCCCCCCCCTTAAAATGAATTTCTCCCTTGAAATTAGTCTAGGTTATCAAAGGATTAATACTTGAAAGTTTCATTCATAGAAAACCACATCGTAAAAATGAATACTAAAACTTCTCTTAAAAAGAAAATTCGGAACCATAACGGTTTCCCAAAGTAACATATAAATATGTTTCCACCTACGAGATCATAGGTGGAAAGTGAAAACATGAATATGGAAGAAAAAAATTACCATCAAATTCTAATGGATAGTGATAGAGAACAAGGTTAGGAGAAAGTTAACAACCAGAAATCCCCAAATCTGCAATGACCTAAGGGACCTTCTGATTCGTTGAAAATGTCAGTATAGGACAACATTTTTTGTTACAAGGAAATTTAAAGAGTTTTTATTAAAAGATATAGTTTCATGCTTCCTAGATAATTTCACCCTTTATTTTTTTGATCCACTTCACATACTTCTATAAAAAAGGTTAATTTTTCATTCATGAAGAACTGACAGATCAAGAGTTCCATTATATGATTTCCCATTTTTCATTAGTTACCATTCATATGAGGTTGTTTGAACAGGCTGTCCAATATGCATAAATCCTTATATGGAAGATAAAACATTAATATTACTGAATTAATCTGAAGTTTAACTTAAAATTATCCTCATAACCCCTCTGAAATATAGAAATTCAAGGCTTCAAAAATAATTTTATGAAATCAGCTGAACATTGATTCCCTTATATAACCCAAAGTATCTCTTGGTTGTCACATTTCAAACATGTGAATAACCTCATAATATATTCTCTTGAAACATTATAATAACATGAATTAACATAAATACTTTTGTAAAACGTGCATAATTACTTATTCCAATGATTACTAGATACATCCCTTAAATCCAAGAAGTTTTAGACTTCATCCTTGATGACATAGAACACTTTTTCAATAAATAGTTCTAGGAAAATTTGTACTATCCAATTGACTTATTCATATATATTATATCTTTATCCAAACATCATTATCTTAGCATCAGACATTAATTAATTATTACATTCCCTTAATAAAAATATCACATTTCCATGAAATCAATTTTCCATGTCTTTATCACTATTCAACATGTCCTTTCCAATCCTTAATGAAAACGTATACTAAGAATAGTTATATATTTCATGATTCATATAACATAGTCTCTTAATTCCAAAACATACATACTTCATTCATCCAATGTTATTCATAAACCATTAATCAGGCTTCATTAACTCATTCCTTAATACCTATTTTCGATAATATAAAATAATATTCAAGTATTAACATTTACAAACTCAATTTAATCATTCCTATCTACAACAGCACATACCTTTCATATGTCATTTGTGATTTCTTCATCATTTATATAAAAATCATTACATGCACCACCTTACAGATTCTATTCATGAGACTTCCACATAGAAAATTGATTTTAATAATGTAAATACCTTCCACATTTAAAGAAATCATCAATTGATAATAACTAAGGGAGGAAAACATTCCTACCCATTTCATTTATTGAACTCTTCTTTTTTTCATTCCAACCACTTGCTTTGTGTCCTTCTTTTCCAGAGTAAAAAAATCTTTTTATTCCTCTAATACATTCACTTAGGTGATGCTTTCCAAAATCTTAACACAAAGGAAATTGAATCTTTATTCCCCCATGGTCATCCTTACCTAAACTCTCAGAAAACTCCTTTTACTTCTTCCTGGTGATTCTGAGAGTTGTTTAAGGTAAAAATTGTTAATCATATTCTTTTAAAGGTGATTTGGAATAATAATGATATCTTTTACTCTAGTGATCATCCCACTTGAATTCTAATCAAAAAATATTCCATCACATTCAACATTAATCCAGATCCTTCTGGTTCCCTCCATTGGCTAAAAACAGAAGCATAGTGTGAGCATCACTTTTCATAAGAGAAAACCACATAGACATGAAAATAATCACTTATAGGATGTACAAATAATGAAAAATTCCATAATTTACGACACCTTGGGTTTATACTAGGTTATTCATAGATAACTTATTTCTAAATCCTTCATGATTATTCATAAAGAGTTTTCGGATTCTAAAATAATATCCCATAGGAGTGTCAGACCAGGTATGAAACAAGTTTCATTGTTGTGTACCAGATTACCTTGTGTTAATCCCAAAACATCTTATTGGAGTTGTTACCCCTAGGTATATCTGTGCCAGAGCCACATCAACTTTAATTATCCATAAATTGATGTATTCCTTGGAAACCACTCACTCTATCCTTCACCAAACTTCCAGGTCATTTTCCTAAACATTAAGTCATACATACACTTATCCTTAAAGACTTTCCTAGACATATCCTTAGAAATATACCTAGGGATCTCACTAAGGTTTTATCATCCTAATTTCAAAAGGTTGACTAAATCTTTCCTTTGATACCATCTAAATCAACCCATGCTTAATATACATGGACATTACATCCTTTTAGATGAATATTGAGTACATTACAAAAATGCATTCTAGAGGACCATAAAAGTTTAGTGTCTTTGGAAAATTGGAATCAAAATCTTCTATACTATTGAATGATATTTAAAATCCTCTATAAATATATCAAACTTTAGTACTTATACATAAAACATGTGTTCATAACCTAGGGAAAGGAAACATAAAAAATTGGTGAGCTTAGATGATCATTAAGGGTAAACAAGGGAGACATGTAAGCATAAACATGAACATAGTAGTATGATTACACAATCATAACATTAAGATATTATACTATGCATATCAAAGGTCATAAACATGAGTTATGGGATAAATCTTGGCAATTCAGAAGACATGAATCATAAAAAAATAAACAGCATGATCTATGAAATAATAACTATGGAATAAGACATAGTATTTTTGGAATACATATAAGAATAGAAAATTTTATGTCAGGGATACCTACCAAGACCTTTATAACATGTTAGGATTTGGATACTACATGTGTACCTACTCTGGGATTAGGATAGAAACTCATGTACCCACTTTCTTTTATGATTAGGCTATAACCCAAGTACCCTCTTATTTTTGGGCTTGGGCTGTAACCTGTGTACCCTCTTTCTTTTAGGCTTGGGCTATAACTCTTGTACCTTCTTTCTTTAGGGCATCGGTTCCAACCCGTGTACCCTCTTTCTTTTAGGCTTGGTCTAAAACCCATGTACCTTATTGTTTTCAATCTTGGGCTACAACCTCTATATCCTCCTTATTTTAGGCTTGGGCTACAACTAATGTACCTTCTCATTTTTAGGCTTGGGCTGCAACCTGTGTACCCTCTTTCTTTTATGGTTGGGATACAACCCATTTACCTTCTTATTTTTGGTCTTGGGTTAGAAACTATGTACCCTCTTTCCTTTTGGATTGGGCTAAAACACATGTACCTTCTTCTTTACAGGCTTGGGATATAACATGTGTAACCTATTTATTATATTTTTGGGATACAAACCATGTACTATCTAGTTTTTAGGCTTGGGCTGCAACCCGATACAATATTTCTTTTAGGCTTTCGGATACAACCGATGTACCTTCTTATTTTTTCGGATTGGGCTATAACCCATACACCCTATTTATTTTAAAACATGAGCTACAACCCATATAACCTTTGAGATCATATATAACATATCATTACCAAATTCATTGGAGGGATATATAGGTCCCACCCATCTCATAGTAAAATTATTCATACTTTTTCCACATGATAATAAAAAATTCACCATATCATGACAAAAAAAGATAAAGGTCTTATAAAAATTATATCATGACCCATAAAATGAAATGGTAATCATTAAAATTTCATCACATCATAACTTATGGAAAATAGATATGTTTCATTACCATTTCATCGAATCATAACCCATGAAAGGGAAACGGATTTCATAGAGACCATGACATTAAGTGTGACCCATTCATAGAAAGGATGTGAATGTAACCTTTAGATAATTTCAAAAAATAGAATTTTTAAAATCAATGGATGTCATCATAGAGGGAAATTGTTTTAAAATATCTTTCAAAAATGTTTCTTGAGGAAAATATACTTTCTTATTTGAAAAGGTCTTGTTAATACATAAAACCAATTAAAAATAATTTTCTCATAAAATAACTTGAAAACATATAAAGAAGACTTGAAACCATTTTGAAAATATTTTTCATTGAAAATTACTTTTAAAATAATTTATTAAAGATTATCCTTTTAAAAATGAAAAGGAATCTTCAAAGGAATAATGGTGGGTAAATCCATACATTTTGTGCGAATTAAAAAGAGGAGAATTCCTTTTGCACGATAAAAAAGGATAAAAGGAATGCCTTGTTCGGAACGTGAAAATAAAATTCCCCTAAAGATATTGGAAAAATATAAAATTGTTAAAAATATCATTAAAAGATTATAGGATAATGGTATAATATTTTGGAAAACCCTTTTTAGAAAACATAGATTTCTGACCAAAGAATGGGTAAAGTCAAACATTCCTAAAAACACATTATTAACTATATTATATACCAAATAGTAGAATTTCGTACTAATACATGCCTATATCATGAAATAATATATGATAATTAAAATCATTAATATTATTGATATATGGATCATAATATTTCATCAAGTTAAGAAATAACATAAACAATCTCAAAAAGCATTGAGATTATCTCAATGAACTCTTATAGCTCGATAACTTGGGATCATACTCTACATGTAAAAAAGTAAATTACAGGAAGCTTAATATATCATAAAAATATTTATATTCATGATATAGAATGAAAATTTTATGTATATACACCTCGAAGAAGAGTATATGTTCATAACAAAACATGAATCTCAAAAAAGGAAAATTGAGACAAAACTGTTTTACCGATTTGATTACTTTTGAAAGATAAACCCCAAGGAATAAGGATATTTCAATGGGAATGCGAATAAACAAAATTTTAATTAAAACACACATATAAAAAAATCATGTTCATTACATACACCACACAAAATAAAAGAGTTGTGAACATATCTTGTATCTAACAAAAATTATAAGTGAGATGAAATCACATTACCTTGTGTCTTGACTCTCTCCAAACTCGTACAAGATTACTATATAATAAATACAAGTTTATTATACATATTTTAACTAAAAATATTCTCATATCTATTACTAAATATGGTTTTATTATAACCATATATTATCCTCTTGTTAATGATCCTATATTAATGTTTCACTTTGGGTAATATTTTCTTTGTTCTTCACATGTGACTTAATTTGTTATATCATTAGTCCTTATATTTATATCATAATTATAGAATATATATCAAGATATAAATATCAGGTATATATAGTATATTTATATTATAATAATTTATATCATATAGAAGTAGGAAATAGAATACACCATTCCTGGAGATGGAAAGTCGTATGTACGCATGATCATTGTTTTCGTTTTTGTTTTCGTATTGAATGAAAGTATGTAAATTACATATTTATATGTACGTATGTATGTATGTATATCATTATTACAGTAGCATTAATATATCATATATATTATAATTTCATTAAACTCGTCCTTAATACATTCTATGTGGTGTGTGAATGAATCACATCTCTTTGAGAGGATTGTAATCCACACTTCCTCAATCGAGATTATCGTAATAACACCAAATGGAAGGTAAAAAGATGTGTGTTGTAAAAGTAATAGATAATACTAAAGACATAATAAACACAATATATTACATATACAAATATATTTTCCTTCATAATGGCCACTATTATTGGTGGTAAAGGAGAAATGAACAATCATCATTTCATGAGGCAGTAGTTCTCCATACACAGAAATAATATGTTCATCATCCATTAGATGGAGGTGTGTGTAAGTGTAGGTCATAAAATTTGCATAAAAATTATATTATATAGATGATACTGTTTTTTACACAATAATTTAATAAATATGGTAGAGTTGTGTATATGGAAAATAAATGAATGTATCTTGAGAGAACATGGTACCTCTTAATTGGGTAACTCCTTTTGGTTCGAGCCAAAAGGCTTCCTTGAGTGGGTTTATTCCTGAATGGAGGCTTCAAGGTTGAATTTATTATTTTTTGGAGGATACTTGGGAAGATATTGGACTAACATAAAAAGTTTTATAGGTGTTATTAATGGGTAGAGGTGGTGGCCTTTCATAGGGAAGGAAAAGGACTCGCATAGAATTTTTAGAAACAAATTTGGTGTGCACGTGTTCTTACCGAAAAACAATATTAACAAACCAAAAAAACTCAATAATGGAAGTTTTATGGCTACAATATGGACATAAGATGGATTTTGGACAAGTTTATAGGTCATTTGGGGCCTTAATTTTAATGTTTAATCCTAATTAACCTTAATTTGGCCTTAACCGGTGTGATTAATTTTATTCACTTTTACTAATCATTTTGGTCAAAAATTAAGGTCGTATTATTATACTATAAATATTAGAATTAATAAAATAGTTTATATTGGATTTTTGAAATTCCAATCACATAATTGAAAAAATTAAGATTATTGATAATCCCACATACAGGACGGAATAATGGGGTTTTAAAGTTAGAAAAAGATCAGAAGTTTATTCAGATTTTATATTCAGTTTCAAAGTGAAATTTTTTATAATGAATTAAATTGTATTAATATATGTAATATTAATATAATTTTACCATAAAATATTTATAATATCAATTATAATTAATAATTAATTACACAAAAGGCAATTTTTAACTTAAAAAGCAGTATTTTTCACTATTCATTAAAAATGAACTTTCTTTAAAAAATCCCCAAAATTCACCATAGGATAATTTTGAAATTATGAATTCAAAAATTAATTTTATTTTATCCAATTGAATTTATATTTTTTTTCTAAAATTACCTTCATTATTATAATTTTATTTGAGAAAATGATGTTTATAAACATAAACATTATTTTACCAAAAATATTATCTTTCATTGTCAATATGTTTTAGTTATATAAAAAAATATTTGAAATGTATTTATTATAAGTTTAAACTCTATGCTATAATTATATTATTCAAATAAATAAAACAATAAAAAGTGTTGTTTCATAGAAACTCAGCGTTCTATGCATCACACTCCAAGTTGGTGTTTCTTGTAGTGCAATCCTAAGTGGTATTGCGTATAGCGCAAGAAAATTTGCTATTGTGTGTGAAAGTAATGTTTAAATTAATATTTTAATATATATATATATATATCTATGGTGTCAGGTGGAATAAAAAATATTAAAAAGATGAATTAATTTGAAAAAATATAATTGTCAAAATCTTGAGGTGTTATAAATACAGAGTAGTAAGGTCATAATTTTTCATCATTGTTATTATTATATGAATTTAATTTTCCCATTATAACCTTTTCCTCAAATTTTATTTGTATAATTGACAGTTTTCCATGAGAACATCCAATATAATATTTAAATCCAAGAATGTTAGAAAATGTGTCTCTTTAAGTTTTAAATATATCTCACATATCCACGAATAGAAAAAAAAGATTTTTTTGATGGATATAAATGGTTATTTTGATCAAAATATAAATATTTTAATCATGGGAACTTATTTATAATTTTTAGGTATTATATGAATACATTAAATTCTTAAATAACACTGATAAAATTTTTATTCAATAAACAAGAAAATAAAATAAATGATTTAATAAAATAAAAGTTATATAATATGAATGATTTAATGTGTATCATGAAATATATATATATATATATATTATATTTTAGAGATTTTTTAAAGTATTATATTCTAAATACCCCTTCGCATTTATGTATTTAATGTTAAATTAAATGAATAGTTTTACAAATGACATTAATGGTATTCTATAATAAATAATATTTTATTAAATGATTTAAAATTCATAAAAATATTATATTCATAAAAATTAATTGTATATGTTTTTAAATATAATAAATTCTCCATTTATGAGTCTTTTTTAATTTTATAATAACATTGTTAACCATTAAAATGTTGAAATCATTAATTTTATGGTCATTTTCAAAATTGTTAATCAGGGTTAAAACTAAAAGATAAGGGAGAAAACATACCCAACACTATTAAAAAATTTATTATATCAGAGTAATTAAACTTATCCTTATATTATATACATATTGTATTAATTTTCACCCATATTGGCATGAAAAAAATATATTAATTTAATACTTTATGAAATTCCAAGTGTGCCCCTCCCATCCATTATTAAAGTTCACCCCTTTCATCTCTTATTTACATCATATTGAGTCAAATTGCTCAACAAAAATCCACAAATTACATTTATAAACATCCTTATACATGTTATATAACATCTGGTCATTCCAAAATACCTACAATAAGTCCCCTAATAAGATATCTAATGGAAGTATGCCAAAGCATAGGTAATCATCTTCACTGAGTCCTTCAGTTTTATTTCATCACATACTCCCTCTTAAAGAGTTTAAATATAAAAAGATAATAGATATAACATAATAAATATACATAAGTTTTATTATTATTATGATTAAACCAATTTTCATCTTTATTCCACCCTACGAAAAGAGAAAACATCGTTCATGCATACGTATGACTTACCGTCTCCACGTAATAGTGTAATTCAGTTTTCACCACCATTTTACTTGGGTGGTTATAAAGTTATAAGTAATGAATATATATATATATATTATTTATTATATAAATATTCTTATGTAATTAAAATATTATATATACTTTCTTTTCTTCTAATATGTTGGAAAATGATAAAGTTTCTCATTTGTACGTGTGGACTACCACATCCATAAAAATATTTGATCGGTTTTTCATTTATGCTTTGACTAAATGGTAATAAAGATATAATTAATTAATATATATATATATATATATATAATATTATAAAATAATTATTCTTTAAATTTTAGTTATTGTTTAAATTTATTTCATTCTATCCATCATGTAATGAAAACAACGTCCATATATATGTTCAACTTATTATCTACTTGAATAGTGTAATTCAATTTTCTATATTTATCTTTTATGAATTACTCTAAATAAATATATAATGAATATGTATGTTATTTAAATTATTTTTAAAATTCTACATATGATGGAGCTATGATAAAATTAAAATTACAAAAGCTACCAAACCAAAACATAAATGAAAAATGAAGCATTTATTAATTGAAATCAAGATTTTAAAAAAGAATTGTTAATAAATAGGTAATAAAATATTATAATAAAGGAAACATTTTATTATATATGTGACTATGGTTTTTAATATATTTAAAATAATCCTATATTAATTATATTTAATTTTTGGACATATATGAAGGAAATCATACATGAGGTAAGGGTTTATCATCTCACTTTTACTTCTGTGAGATATATTCCATATTCACCACTTATATATTTTTTATTTTGTATATAATTAACCTTTTCTATTTTATATAATGGATAAATGTTTCTTTATAGTTTTGGTTTATTTCATAATCTCATCATTATTCATGATTTTTTATGTTTAAGTATACCTTGGAGAAATTATTTGATATTTCTATCCTAAAACCAATATATTATATTATACTCTATATATTCCAGAAATTATAAAGTAATAGTAAAATTTTACTCTCTGTATCACTTAAGTATTTTTAATAAAAGATGACTTTATTTCCCTCTTTGATCGAAAATCCTTTCTCTTCTATGTTCATATTATCTAAAAAATTTCAGATAGTTTTTAATATTATCCAATGAGTGATAGAAGTAATTTTTATACATGATTGAGTTTTAAAAAAAATTAATTTAATGGAATATTCTTGTTATTTTCCAAATGAGGTAACTTTTTTCATTTTTACAAAAGTGTGAAAGTAATATTTTTTAAACTTATATATAATGAATTAAATTTCCTACCATCATGACCACTAATTTATTTAAATATTAATTTTCATGTTTACAAGTTTATTTCAAAATAAAACATTTTCTTTTATATTCGGTAGATTTTATTTTTAAAAATTTTGAGGTCAAAAGGGGTATTTTCCTCAAGAAATTTTCTAGTGATATGTTGAAATTATTTTCATCTATATCAACATACTTTGTTAAATCCTATTCTTTACTGAGGTAATACGCATATTATACCATCCTCCATATTTATTTAAATGGTTTATGATCATATTAAATGGGGATTTTAAATTTTGATACCATTCTACATGTTTCTCTAGATGGTTTATGATTATGTATTATATTAACATTTTATAAGATAGTTTTTTAATATGAATGTTTCTGATTATTATGTTTCACTTATTTCATATGAGAAATAAATTAGACATAGTAAGTGATGGGAGAGGCCCATTATAGAACCCCAATGAATATGTTTGTATCATAAGACAAACTATATTGGTTTTTAGCTGAGTCCTTACCCATTTATATATCCATATTGGAACAAGGACTTGATGGTATTTTCAGATGTCTTAGAAGAACGATTTGATTGTAGGTTTTAGATGTCTATAATTACACATTCCATCATTAAAAAATATTTTATTGGTTTCCAAGTGATAATTTGAATTTTTATGATATCCTTGGACAAATTTTAACTCATTAGATTATTTATATGTAATTATCTATTCATATTTTATTCCTACTATATTATTTATATTTTATTCAGATTCTGTTATATTCGTACCCTTATTAATCATATTATCTCACCCCTTTCTTATATTTATTTTACCCAAGATACCAAGTAGTGTATTATTATTGATATATAGATTTATGATAATGTTAATTATGGGGTACTAAAACAAAATACTATATTTTCTTTTAATGATACAAAGTTTTATGTGAAATTTAATTATGTATCTAGTTTTCCAAGACTAATAAACTATTTTTTCCTTTGGGATGTTTTTTCTTATATCCAGTGAAACTGTAATAAAGTAACCACCATCTATAGAATACTAAGGTTAGGGAATTAAAACTTACGGATTTTATTTACTTTCTTAGGAACCTTTTTCATATTTATTCTTCATTTAATTTTAATTAGTATCATGTTTCATTCAATTACTTTATCATTTAGCTTTAGGTAAGATGTTTTGATGATTTCTGGATCATATATCCAAAATCACTAGGTTAAGTTGGCCATAATAAAAGGTATTAATAATTTATCTTATACATAATAATAATACTGACATCATTAAAAAAATTTACACAATTTATACTTTTAAAAACATCTATGAAATATGATTAAAAAATGAACTGTGTTACAATCTTGGAAACGGTAGGTCATACGTACGCATGAGTAACATTTCCATTTTTCTATGATAATGATGAAAAGAAGATAAATATTATTTTATCTTTATTAATGATATTGATATCATAAATATAATATCATTTCTTTAAACAAACTTATATATACTATCTATGTAATGTGGTAATGAAAAAAGAATCAGATTCCTTCATGGAGGTGCCAATACACATGTGTGCACAAACGACATTATCATATTTTATTGAATGGAAAGGTAATAAAATATATCATATATTAATTTTCCAGAATGAAAAAAATTTCTATTAATAATATATATATATATATATATATTAAGTCCATCGTAATAAAAAGTGGTGTGAGGTGATGATGGAAAACAATTTTCCTTGGTTTACGAGTCGGTGGTCCTTCTTACACATGAACGATGGTTTTGTTTCTTATTTTATGGAAGAGGAGAGATACTTAGGCTATTTAATTATCTTAATAACATATCAATATTTTGTAGATATTTATGTAATTATATCATCATGGTTTAATAATATTTTAAGTAGGTGGAAGTGGAAATAAAATTATATGATCGGTAAAGAACGACACCTATTTTTCAGAATAACTCTTTATGTTTACAACAAAAGATTTCCTAGGAGTGTTTTATAATAAAAAAGGAATATAATATGTTGGAAGGAAACTAAGGAAGATATTTTGGTAGGTAAAATTAGAAAAAAATTGATTTTTAAGTATAAATAAAACAAGAGTGGGTGTTCTTTTTTATATGTGAGAGGGAGTGGCATATTTGTAAATACATGAAACTATTAAATAATGGGAAGCCACACAAAAACCAAGTGCATTAAAAAATTACAAATAATGTAGTGGATTGAATATGAGGTTTATCAACATATCCAAAATTAAATATTACACAAGTTTTAAAAAAAAATTTCTTTACCTATATTGTTACTCACTTTTACCATTTTAGTTTTCACTATAGTAACTAGTTTTTTTACCTAGGTAATTTATGTTCTAACATAAAAATAAAATTATCCATATTAGATAATTTAAAACAATTGGTTATAAATATAAAAATTAATAATAAAATAAAAATATTTTTTGTTTGGAGAATAAATTTTATCATAAGTTCTTGTAACTCACAAATCCTCATTTGAACCTTAACCGTATTAATTATTTTTTACTATTCATTATGAAAAAAGTTAAGATAAAATTATTGTTTAAAATTAATTATAATTATTCCAAATAAGGAATCCAATTTATCAATTTAAATTCCTTGAATTGTAATAATTTAATTTAAAATTAAACCTATAAAATAGAATGAAAATTAATTTTAAGAAAAAAAATAATTTTATTCATGAAATTAATGATATCATATAAACAATATAACTAGAAATAAAACATTTATGAAATTAAATTAATATAAATAGATATATAATATATAAATTAAATTTAAATCATTCCTTTTAGGGGTTATTTTAATTAATTGAAATGGAAAAACTTTATGCACAAAAAAACCTTTTTTATAATACTGTGTTCTTAAGCCTGAAGAATAAACTTATACCAAAAACATGAATATTGATGATTCAAATGAAATTATTTAGATTATTATCAGTAAATTTTCCATATAAAACTTTAATATTAAGCCTAAAATATAATGGTACTTTTAAATTACTTCATTTAATAAGATGTAATTTTAGTATTTTAAATATCAGTAATATTTTCTATTCACTGAAAAATAAATCCTTTTATAAAAATAAAAAATAACCCTAATATAATTCTAATATGATAAATTGGTAAATTATTTTAATTTTATAAAATATAATTTATAAATGTGGATAAAATTAATTATATTATTTATTCAAAAAATTCCAGAAAAATAATTTCTGAGGAAAAAAGTATTTTAAATATATAAAATTACTTTTTTTAAAATATAACTGATTCATATAAAACCATTATACATTTAAAAAAATCATATTCATAATTACAATTGTGATTTCTATATTATAATGGTCACATTTAAATAATATTATTTTTACTTTATATCATAGTTCATTTACACTTGGTGATCTGTGTAAGGAAAGATATCATTGAAATTAAATTTATTTAAAGAGAAATATATTCTAAAATCATAGGATGTTACATTGTGATTTAAAATTTCTGAAATGGTAAGGGTTTTTTTTTATAATCTCACTTTTTTTAGGAATCTTTAATGATTAAATTTTTGATGATGAAATTATATCATCTATCTCTCATAAGACATATGTCTTTTCTTCTCCTCTTGTTTTCTTCTAGAGAATACATGTTTTCCATTCATTTTCTTATATCTATAAATACTCATAAGACTAAAAGAATGTATTTTATGGAAAACCAAATTTATTTATATCATATTTTTGGAATCATTTTATTCTATGTCTTTATTTTGATCATGATTTCATTACCAATGATTTCAATTTTATCTAATAGTGTATTACAATCATTTTTACCAATGTTTTAATTTTTTTTAAAAAAATTAAGAATAATTTTCATGTTATATTCTAAATGAGGAAAAAGTTTCTAAAGGTGAAAATATAATCTTTTTTATATATACCAAATGAATGAAATTTCCCCTAAAAACTATTTTTTTCATTAAAAATTCCATTATATGTTCAAATAATTCTTTTAAAATAGAATGTTTTCCCAAATATTTTGAGTTTTTTTACATTTTAATAAGTGATTTAAAAATGAAAAGGATATTTTCTCAAGAAATGTTATTGTGATCTTCTAAATGCATTCTAATCTATCTCAACATATTTTAATGAAACATATTCCTCACCGAGGATATAATCAATTTTTACCATGAACATTATTTATATTCATGGTTTATGATAATTTTGTTATATTTATAAATGAGGAAAATAAAAAAACATCTACTAGTTTTTAAACACAAATATCTATGTTTATTTTGTAGTGAATTTTAATTCACCCCTTTCATATGATGAATGAATTTTATATAGACAGTAATGTGTGGGGCTTATAATTTCCCCTCGATTCCTTAGTAGGTGTCATGAGAAAAATAAGTTTAGGTATTTCACATACACCTTACCTATTTAAATATAATATCTTGGAACAAGAATTTGAGGGTAAAGTAATGATATATGAAATCATGAATTCTATTATTATGAAACTATTAATTGTTATCCAAGAGATTAATTTTTTATCCTTATATTTAACCCTATTTATGTTATTAGTTATGTGGTACATTTGATTATTGTTTATCTCTCCGATATTATTCATGTATCATTTATTCTATGAAAAATTTTGTTTTAAATATTCTATTACTAAGAATATAAGATCACACTTTATTATTTATTCCATTCCTCATGATACCAATAATTGGTTGATTAATTATTTTAGGAATTTACTAGAAGAAATAATAAATTTATCATATGAATTTTTATGTTGTACCTCATGTTTTTGGATATAATGTGAGAATCATATACGTATCTAGTCAACCAACACTGCTAAATTATTCAATAATTTGGGATAAAATTCCTTTTATTTTTTCTAATTTAGTAAAATAATAACTGGCTTTGGTTTATGGGAGTCATAGTGTCTTAGTCTGGCCAGTGATATATTGGAATGAATCACTTCCTGATGCCTGATAATCCAAAGGGGTGACTCATTACTTTTTCAAACAGAAGGAATAGGGGCCTCATTCAAAATTAAAAACCCTTAAAGGGGAATTAAATTCAATATTAGGTGGTCTTAAATTTTCATCATTAATGTGTCTAAAAAGGAAGGTGTGTAACGGCCCATGATTCAATGATATATTTCTAATTAAATATATTTTAGATAGCATGGTTAAAACATAACACTGAGTTTAAAAAAACTAGAAAAACCAATTAAAAATTAATTAAATGAAATTTATTTAATTGATCAATTCATCATGTCAATATTATATTAGGTTTAAAATTTTATATATTTATAAAAAGATTAATTTTTCAGTGAATAGTGAAAAAATGAAAATTTTTGTAAAACTATCATATCATTTAATTGAAAAAGGACCATAATGCATATAATTTAATCCTAGAACATCCTAACCCTCCATTATTTAAAAAAATCAAATTAATTAAATTTAAACCATCAATGTACTTGAATTTAAAATAAGTTCATTTTTTGACATAAAAAAGTAATTTCCTAAAAATATTATTTTTGTGGGATTTTTTATCTTGATGTAATTTCATTAAATTTTCTGAATTAAATTACATAAATTTTATTCCATATTTTGAATCAATAGTTTCAAATATTTAAAATGTTTCCTATTATTTTTTATTATTATGAATAGTAACCTTGGTGGATATTTGTCACCTTGGTAAGGGTAAAATGGGTAAAACTGGGTTAAAACATTGGAATAAGGATCTAAAATATTCTAAAAGAATCACTTATCAAATTGGATAAATTTATTTCATCCATATTGACACATTTCTTGAATATATGGAAAGTTGGTTCCATTAATATTTTATATTTAGCATTATATTACTTTAAGAAAATAATAAAAACAAAATGACATTATCTTGAATATAATACTTCAAATATTTTTCTATAAGGTTAAAATATATGATATATTTAGTTTTAAATGTTTATTTTAAATTATAAATGATTTTTCTATGATGGTACTTTTTTTAATTTTTTTTGATTTAATAATTATCTTAAATACTTAAGCAACGCTGATATAGTATTTATTAAACTAATATAAAAATTTAATATATGATTTTTAATGATATAAAAAGTAATATAATTAGGATAAATTATTATATTCCAAAATTTTATAGATGAAAAAATATTATTAGGATTGTTTTACTAGATTACATTGTAATTATAACTTTTTCATGGTGTATTGAAGGTCAAATTAAATGAATCATAAGAAAAATGAAATTAATTATATTTTAAGAAAATAATTTTTTATTCAAATATTTAAAAATAATAAAAAACTTAAAACAGAAAAATGTGGATATGATATAATATAAATTGAGATACCTTTTATATTTATTATAAAATTTACAACTTATAATTAAAATTATAACCTTTTATTATCTAAAAACTCATTAAAATGGTTAAGGTTTAAATTGGTTAATCATGGGGTTAATCAAAATGATAAGGTTTAAAATGATATCTGAAAAAGAAAACATTTAATTGGTTGATTATATTAGCATGATATCCATTTTATATATGAAAATATGCCATTCTATAACTATTCAACTAGAGTTAGACACATATTATATTATTTTATTTTTTGAATTTCTAAAATTACTCCACTGATCACTTATAAAAAGACACCCTTATCTCTTTTATTTACAATAAATTTATCCATATATAATGAAAAAATCCAAAAAAATATCTAATCAAATTCCCTATCCAAAATATTATCATTTTCATTCTTCATAAAATTCTATTCCCAGGGTCCTTAATAAGGAATCTAAATTAAGTCTACTGAAGAATAGGTAATCATCTTTACCAACTCATTTAAGTATATTTTTCTTATAATTTATTTAAATAGGTTGTTATCATTTTAAAATAATAAATAAAATACCATAAATATAATTATATATTATTTTAATTATGATATAACCATTTTACATCGCTTTTCCAACCTACAAAAAGAAAAAACATCGCTCACACATATGTATAGATTATCATCTCCACATGGCATTGTAATTAGTGTTTCTTCACCAATTTACATGGATTGTTAAAAAGATGAAAATTATTAATATATATTATATTTATAAAATAATTTTTTTTCTATAACTATAATTACATATATACCATCTTTCCTTCTAATTTGTTGGGAATGGATAATGTCACTAATGTGTACGTGTGGACGCCCACCTCCACAAAACCTTATGATACAATTTTCATTTCCACTTTATATAGATTATAATAAAGTTGTATTTAATAAATATATATTTGATGTATATGATATAATTATTATTAAATAATGGTTAATTATTATTTACTTTTCTTTCATTATATTCATCAAAAAGTAAAACCATTGTTCATGTGTATGTATGCCTTACCATCTCTAAGAATAGTGTAATTAATTTTTCTATCTCTACATTTGATGGAAGGATATAAATATGTATATAATTAATTTATATTATATTTATATTATGATTGATAATATTAATATTATTGAACCATAATCATAGTAAAATTCCCAGAACCACCAAACAAAACTTTTCATGAAATCGAAGCAGTTAACACCTGAAAACAACAATTTTAACAAGGAATTATTAATAAATAGGTGTTGAAATGTTATAATTATATAATATATGATATAAAAAATTTTAAATGGATATTTTATAGAATTATAATAAATTAAAAATTAGTATATGGTAGGTTATAACCCCTATGATACAAGTTGAACTTTAGGTAAGTGGTTAGGTCTCAATTTTCATCCCATTGAGACGTATTTCATATAATACACTTATTTAGTCTTTTTTTGTGTATATAAATACTCTTTGAAATATTTAACATTAATATATATATACATGTATATGTATATATGTATATATGTATTCATGATTAATAAAGTTCCATTTCAAGTTTACTCTTTCAAGGGGTTATAATTAAAATTAAACCAAAGTGGTAAGAATTTATTTTTAAATTTCATTTTTTGGGATTCCTCTAATTTTTATTAAAGGAATATTTTTATTTCTCCATCAAAAATAATATATATTTTCGTCCAGATGAATATTTATGGAGTAACAATGTTTTCTTCTAACATTTCACCCCTTCTTCATTTGAATTAATCAAAAAAATTAAAAGAAAAGATGAAATTTTTTCTCTCTTAGAATGGGAATATTTTTCCTCCAAGTACATATTTTTAAATTTTTTTTTACGAAAGTCCGTATTATTTAATCAAATTTTTTATTAAAAAGAATTATTTCATCCTAAACTTCCTAAATTTTTTTAATTAAATATTTTATATATTTTCTCAAATGGTCATTTTTTACAATATTTATAAAAAGTCCACAATAATGTTTTTTAACCTTAATGGTCTTAACTAATTTTCTCACCGTTAAAAATATTTTATGATCTTCTAGCTTCTTCAATCAGATTTCAATTGTTTTTAAAAAAAATAATGAAATATTATTTTAATGTTTTTCTCCAAATTTACTTCATTCTCTAATTGTAATGAATTTATTATAACACCTATATTTATAATTAATTTATGGCCATATTTTATCTCCTATTAATTTTGTGGTCATTAAATTTCTAGTGAAACATTAACTTTCTTATGATCATTTTTAACTAAACAATACATTTTTAAAAATATAAATGTTATTCTTATCATGGATATTCTTGTTTTCTAAACCATATACCATTTTTATAGATTGTGTTTTTCTATAAATGTTCTTTTACAAACTGTGGAAATATTAATATTTTGTGTTCCTCAAACAATATAATTTTTTTTTGATCAGAAATATTATTTATAAATTAAATTGATTATTTCATATATGAGTAATGCATTAAAAATGTAGTTATTTGTGGGGCCCCTTTATATATTTCCCTTTGATTCATCGACTAGACTCGTGAGACAAACATGTTAAAAAATATTAAAAGGATATTTTGTGAATACCATATTGTTGATTCAATTATCTTAGTACAAAGTTGTAATGTTAAAGATATCATGATATATGAGATGATTATGTCCTTAATTAATCATTTCCTTCATTAAGAAATTATTTTTTATTTTCCATGAGATTTTTGCATTCATATTATCCATGGGTGAATTTTATGATCAAGTTATTGATTAAATTTCATGTTATTTCAGTCATTTTCATTACCATATTTTTTATTTCTTATTTAATCATGATAGATTATATTGTATATAACTCTTACTAAGAGTATAATCTCATTACTTATTTGTCTTCCTTTCTTGGGGACATAAAGAAGGATATTATGAATAATATCAAAAATGTAATAATTTTTCTTATAGTATGTATTTAATATTGTTTATGTAATATATGAATCATGTATGTATTCTATTTTTCCAGACTACTAAATTGATCGGTCCTTTAAGATTATATCCCTTGTATCTTATGGTAATGTAATAAATTAAAAACTAAATTTGGTTTAATATAGTTGTGGTTGCTAATTTTAATATCTGAGGAAGATTAGTAGAGACCACGGGAATAAGATTTTAGATAAACATGTCTCACCCATGAATTATGATATTCTCTTATCATTTTTGTGAAATTTTACCATTAAAGAGTTTTTTATTTTATAGATCAGTATACATGATATTTATAATCTAACACTATGTGTTCTATTATTTAGTGATAGAACCTAACCGATGAAAATAAATATACACTGATAGTCAACGTAGGGATTACCCTACTGAGAAATCCAATATAGGAAGTGTAGGAACTGAGTAGGATAAGGCTATATTAGGGAGTCTGAATAAGGTTATAATAAATATCATTTCCCAAATAAAGAAATATGTTTTTTATATTGTGATTCCCTTGTGTTTTTTATCTTCATGTGACAGAAGATACTATCACATAATTGAATTACTAATACATTTTTATTTGAATAATATATTATGTCTCTTGAATATATATTCCTAGATTTTGGATGTAATGAAAGATAAAAGTTTATTCTATATGTTTATAAATTTTAAGGAAATGTAGATCAAAGGTAATAATTGATACATAACACTAAAAATGATAAATAAATAGAAATTATTTAATAGAGAAATTTTAATATGATTTTCTCCAAGAAATACATCCCCTAAGAACAACGATAAGAAATAGAGATAGTTTTCCTCATATTAATAATAAGAAAGAAGAAATTGTGGTACAGTGTGATCCTAACATTATAAGGTTATATTAACATTCATTAGGAAATATATATAATCTAGAAAAAAAAATATTTACTATTTTTTTGATGATCTTAATCCAAGAATCTAAAAGGAAATATTTTCTCAAATTTTTTCTTCATATGATGATAGAGTATCAAGTACAATTAAGATGGATAATAAATTTTAAAAATATTATATATTTAAGAGAAATAAAGAGAAGAAGAGGTCATGTGAGAACAAATTAAAATGGAATAAATCAAATAATAGGAGTGGAACAAAGTAATTCCTATCATGTAAAAATTATGGAAGGTGGAATCCATGAAAATACTATAAGGGAATAATATTTTGTTAAATATTTTGTGATAAGGCTCATCTAGAAATGGAATTTATTTCAAATAAAGAATCAAAAACTATCTATTTGTTCAACTATAATTATATGGGGTATTATTCATACTTTTTACCCATGGATCTGCGGAAATTTCAACAAAATTATCCTAGGATAGAAGGAAGACATAGGAAATTACTGTATTAGAAGTGGATATTCCACAATTATGTGGTTAAATTTATACTTAGAATTCATTCATGCACTGTAAATAAATTATTCATTTAAGATTCATACCACTATTATATATCTGAAAAATTTTATAAGGTCATCACATCCCCACCTCAATGATTAGATAATGAGTTAGTAGTAAAAACTTTTAATGGTTTAATGGTTATATATCTAGTCTATAACTCCTCTCCTATATAAGTTTTTAGGAATTTTATTCCTTCAGATATTTTTATTCTACCTATAAATGAATTTGATGTAGTTTTTTTTATGGATTAGCTCGCTCAATATATAAACCATATCAATTATCAATAAAGGGTAGGTACATTTGATATTTTTAATCAACCTATCATAGTATTTTGGGTTGAGGATGAACCTGAAAACCCAATGGAAATTTCATCCATATTATAGATATTAATACCAATTCATAAGGTGTATTTATATCATATGGTTGGGGGGAAACTCAACATTGATTATCTTCCTATTGTATGGGAGATTGTTGATGTATTTCAAAAGGATATGCATAGTCTTCCCTAGAATAATGGAATTGAGTTTTTAATATAAATCACTCATGGAAAACACATACTTTACATACTCTATATAAAATGGCCTTGATTGAGTTATAAATCTTTCAGAAGAAAATCCATGAGAATATAGATATAGGATTCATTTATCATAGTAATTTTCAATGGGGTCCACCTATTCATTTTGTTATGAAGAAATATGGGCCAATGAATCTATTCAATGATTTTCAAGAATATAAAAAATCACTATTGTGAAAAAGTATCTTATACCCCATATTAATGATATGTTTATTCAATTATAAGGAGCTCAATATGAGGTTATCATCTGTTATGGGTAAAGAGGGATGATATATCCATGGTAACCTTATATATGAGGTTTTTTCAACATGAATTTATAGTAATGTGATTTGGACATAAAAATTATCCTATTATCTTCATTGATTTTACTAATAGAGTCTTTAGATATTATATTGATTAGTTTGTGGTAGTCCTTATAGAAAATATTATTATATATTAAAATATAAGGTAATATCACAGTTAATATTTTAGGATTGTGTTGTTGACTCCATGGAAGGAGAATTTATATGAAAAAGTTACCAAGTTTGAATTTAAAATATAAAAACTATCATTCCTGGGTCATATAGTTTCTAGAGAGGGTGTATCAATGGGCCCTTAAATGGATAAAGTTATTGACCAATGGCTAAGAACAACCACACTAACTAAGATATGTTATTTTCTTCGGTTGGTTATATAATGTGGATATATTTTGAGAGCTTTGTAGTGACTATCTGATCCACTCACCAAGTCAACTTAGAAGAGGGTTATGTTATTATGGAAAGCATAATGTGATGAGAATTTGAAAGAACATAAGGGAAGGTTAATATTTTGTCCTATGCTTCCACTACCGTAAAGTGGATATGGATTTTTGATATATAGTGATTAATTAGAAAAGGTATTTGGATTTGTCTTTATGAAAAATGATACTATGATAAATTATGACTCTCATTGTTTGGAAATTCAGAATAAAAAAAATTAGACTCATGATTTGCAACAAGCATCGATAATTTTTTCATTGAAGATATAGAGAAATTAACTATATAGTGAAAGGTGGAATATATATAATTATTTTAAATTAATAAAGTAAATATTTACATATAAGGAATTGAATATGTGTTATATATTATGGTAGGAGTTGATTAGTGATTATGACAACATAATACATTATTACCCCGAAAAGGTGAACAAGGTGGATGATGGTACCAGTCTGAAAGATCAACCTATTTTTTCCGTGACACTAACTAAAATAGATCCAATATTTATGGCTCTGTATAAGTTAGATATCAAAATATTAAGGAAATCAGAAGATATTTTATTTCTCATATCAATTTTCAACCATATATCCATGAGAGTATTAAGAAGTAAAAGAAGAATTATGTGGAATTAAAAAAGAAGGTGAGGAATCTTCCAAATTTCAAGAATGATCATGATGGAATGATAAGGTTTAGGAACTGAATATTAGTCCAATAAATATCACAGTCTATGGAGTTATTGCATGAAGATCACAGTTCATCATTCTATATTTAACCTAGAATTATGGTGATGTAAATTTATCACAAATAATATTTCATGGGGGATAAAATAGAAAGGGATATTTCAGAATATATATTTTGATATATTTTGGGTTAGTAAGATAAGGGTGGGGGATAGAAGTGTAATGGGATGTTATACCTATTGCCCATACTAGAATATAATTGGAAAAAATTTATCGTTGATTTGATCATTTAAATCCCTTAAACCTGTATAAGGAATAATGATCTTTGGGATGTAGTTGATTACCTTATAAAATTATAAAATTTTATCAAAATAATAAATGATTTCATTCTTGATCAACTTTCTTGGTTATAAATTAAATAATTTTTTATAATTCATGGAGTACAATTCTCAATCATGTCTTAAAGGTTTATTAGGTTCACCTAAATGTTTTAAATAAGCCTTCAGTAGGCTCTATATATAGATTTTAGTTTTAGTACTTCTTGTTATCTGTAGATAGATGGTCATTATTATAGGACCATTCGAACTCTAAAATACATGTTGACATATTTCTCTATGGATTTCAATCATCGTTGGTATCCACACTTTCCTTTGGTAGATTTTTATTAAAGTAATAGCTTTCTCTCAAGCATTCAAATTGGTCATTATAAAGCCCCATATGGATGGAAGTTCATGAATCTAATTTTTTGGGAAGAAGTTATAGAAATAAAACTAATAGTACCTAATCATGGTGATGAAATTATAGATAAGGTTAGATATATTGAATAACACAAAAAAGAAAACTTAATGCCAATTAAAAAATATATACTGACAATAATTTGGGAGATCCAGATATTTTTTGTTGGTGACAAGGTATTCTAATTAGTATCTCATTAGAACAATGATATGATATTTGTAAATAAGGGAAATCTATTATGTAGATATATTAGTCTCTTAAAAATCCAGAATCAAATAAGTACAATAGATTATGGATTGGATCTTCTACAAAATATACCTTAAGTTCACAATGTGTTCCATGTATCTCTATAGAGAAATTATTTTATACATTAAATGTATTGAAATCATAGTTCATACTATTAGAGAAAGATATTTCTTATGATAAATAACCGATGGAGATTCTGGATCATAGATAGAATGTTCTATGAGACAAGAACATTAATCTAGTTAAACATTTGTGGTGAAAACATGCAATTTAGGATGTTATGTGGGAACTTTAAGATATGATAAGGACACGTGTAATTGTTTTTTTTTTTGGAGTGATGGAATTTTAAATGAAAAAATCTTATAAGGGGGTAGAATGTCACAACCCAAGATTTTAGAATATATTTTTCTTTAAATAAATATCATTGTTAGATTTATTTAAATGGAATACAGAGTTTAAATGGACCAATAATGTTACAACATAAGTAAATAAAGAATATGACATTTTCATATTTATTAATATTTTTGAATTAAATATTAATTTTTCTATAAAATGAATGTTATGTCTGATAGCATACTCAACACTCAACAATGGATTTCATCTAAATATTACGTTGCACACAACTTTTAGTTATACCTAAAAAAAGGTAATATTATTACTATTTTAAATGGTAGTTAACGCATAGTTGTTTTATTGGAGGGAATGGACAGATCTAACTAAATTATGATTACACATGTTTGTAAAATTTCTTTTCATTTGTCCAAAAAATGTTGGAGCCTTAAAATCCGATTTTAAGCATGAAAAACTCTAAAAATTTTAAATGGACTTTTTACTACCCTTGGATGGAAAACCCTTTTAAATATAGTTTTTTAAACTTGTATATGTTATATTTGAAAAAATAAACTTCTTCCTTATAAATGGAACATCGAAATTTACTTTGGGTAAAATTTTGGTATTTTTTTAATAAAGTTCATTTTTAATGAATTGTGAAAATACTGCATTTTAGGTAAAAACTATCTTTCAATATAATTTATTTATATAGTTAGATTTTAATTTTAATTGCTTTTATAGTGTAATTGGATTATATTTTTATCATTTAATCTAATTTTGGTCATTGGAAGTAATTTAACATTGAAATTGGACATAAACACATGTTAATCTTTTAATAATTATTATTTCTTAAAAACACACTTTTTGGTTTTGAAAATGAGAATTAATTTTAAATTAATTTACAAAAAAATTGTATATTGAATTTGGAAAAATTTATTCCATATTTGGAATCAGGAGGTTCAAAATGTGTAAATAAGGAACTTTTATTTTGTGAAATTATGAATAGTAACTTCAATAAATATTTTATTTACCATGCTTAAAGATTCAATCAGGTAAATATGGGTAACAAATAATATTATAATAATATTAAATTACCCAAACACGTTTCCTAACCATATTGGATGATACATGTTAGACCTTGGGAATCCTTATCTCTATTTTGGGACCCCATGGATCCACTTGTAAGTGAAAATGACATTTTTATAAAAATTAATTTAAAGTTAAGGAAAATGTAATATAAACATATATCTTTTAGTAAAAAAATTTTTATATGGGGTTATATAAGAGATATTTTCAACTATAAAAATCAATTGGAAATATAAAATTATTTCCTACATCATGGTATTTTATTTATAATTTTTAGACATAAATAAATAAATTTAATTAGGACACAATGATGATATAGTGATTGCTTCATTAATAAATGATTCAAATAAATGATATTATAAATGTTAAAATATTTTTAATTTGGTTATTTTGATGTCATAAAAAAAATTAGATGATAGTTACATGTTATATTTGTATTAATGAAGTTTTTTCTAAGTAATCAAGTTTTTTTTGGATTTTTAAAAAAGCCATGATATGAATAGTGTCAAAATTGACATAATTCATATTTTAAAATATAAAATATTTTATTAAATATTTTAAAATTACAAAAAATATAAGAATATTTTAAATGGTTATAATAAGTCTAAAATTTTATTAGTTACTCTTTAATGGTATATTTTTCATGTTTTGGTTACTATTTTGATTCTTAGAGTGTTTAATTCTTGATAAAACAATAAGAGTAAAAAAGGGTTAAGTAAAAACTATAAGGATTAAAAAAATATGAAAAACTTGTCTAATTATTATTAGATGTTCTTATTTAGAATTATATTCAACTTATCATATAATTTAATGGGTTTTTTACCTTTTTAAATCATAAATAATTTTATAACAAAATATTACTTTCTAACGTTCCTAAAGAGCCCTGCCTCCCTCTTATAAAAGACCACCACCTCTAACCCATTACACACACCTCTCAATACCATTGACTCTTCCAAACTCTGCTCCAAGAATCTCCCAACATCCCCTTATTCCTCTGATAATCATTCCCCTATGCATAAGGAAATTCAAGAAAGTTTTTTGGCCCTAATCAAAGAGAGTTACACGTTTTAAGAGGTAGCATCTTCTCGAAAATTAATTTCCATTATTCTACTTGTTAACTCCCTATTATATTCTTTTTATTTGAATACATAACAACAGAGAAATAATAAATATAATAATATACTTTTATGGAAATTATTCAAACTATATTTATACACACATACATCTAATGGATTTAGAACATACTGTTTCTGTGGATGATGAACTATTGCCTCAAGAAATGATGATTGTTCGATTTACCCTACCACATCTTATGGTGGCCATTATGATGGAAGTATAATTATATATGATTTAAATGATATTTAGTTTATATATATACTTCTGTAATTCCAATTTAGAACGTAACTTTATGCTTTTAATGTTTTATATATACGATAATTTCATTTGAGGAAGTGTGGACTACCGCCCCCACAAAGTGATATGGCTCATTAATGACAAACATGGAATGTATAAAAAAAGACGTTAATGATCTTATGTAACATATATAAAATATTATATTAAATTTTAATTATAATATACCTATGTATCATTTATTTTTTATTCCATTAAATGTGAAAAATAAATTAAAGGACCGTTCATGTGTACGTACGGCTTACCGTATCCATGAATAGTGCTTTTCCTTTCTTATATCCAAATGTTATGTACTATTCTAAATACAAATATAATAAATATATATGATATATATGAAATATAAATCATTAATATCATTCTTTAAATAATATTCTTTTTTCCCATGGACAATTTGTAATTATAAAAAGTTCATTTTTTATTCATGTTCCGAACATTGACAAAACGACTAATATGAACTTGAATAATTATATGATTGTTGTTGAAAATTAACAAGTGGTATAAAAGGAATAATAAACTTGAAAAGGTTATTAAGAAATTATAAATTAACTAATGTTTATTATTCAAGAAGAACAAGGAACATACATGATGATTCAGACTCAAGGTAAGGGAACCTTTCACCCTCATCTTTTAGTCAAAGACATATTTTATGTTATGTATTTTAATTTCCATTTTCCTATGTTGGGATATATTTTTTCTATATCCTTATGTATTTATATTTTATGTACAAGGGATGATATACCCTTTTCTCTCTTATCAAGTCATTTTCTGAATTTTTTAGTGACATCATTAGGGTGCCGAATTTTGATAAGGGGGTTTCTAAACTCAATTTTCTCTCATTGGTTTTTACGCATAATTCATTGATTATACTTTTCAATGATTATCTGTCAAATAATTTTTTATTTTTTTATTTTGTAATTTTCAGTTCCCTTTATATGGATATACCTTTTCAACACATAATCACTCCACTGTCAAATTCTTATTTCATTTATACGAACTTTGTAAGGGAAATCTTATCTCATTCTCCATTCATTGAGTTAAATATCCATGTCATTGGTGTTGGTTTTCCAAGAATATGTGTCAATGACCTCTGATTGTTTTACACATAATATCCACATATATTGGGTTTGTTTATATTTTTCATACATAACTATGTCATTGATTTATCCTTAATCTAAGGATAGAATATTTGTAAGGGATTTTCCCTTAATTTACATTCCATTGAGACTGATTTGTTGTTATAAACCAAATCACTTTATATGGTGTATAAAATTAAATTTTAAATATAATATCATGAATCCCTTTATTATGATGATGTTATATACTTTTTTAAATGTTATTCTATAATTATTTTTATACAAGTATTCTCTCAAGTGGCAAGGGACTCTTTAACTAAAAAATTATTTTAAATCATTTAAAGATTTATTTAAAACATTCTATTTCATATCCATGTTTTGAAAATGGTTTTTAAGAATTTATTTATATAGACATGAATGTTTTAAATGGAAATTTATCTAAAAAGATTAAAAGTTGTATTGGACACTTTGATTAAATAATATCATTATTAAATGTTTTAAATGGTTTTGGAAGTAGATTGAATAATTCAATATCTCGAATTGATTCGTTGTGGTTGATGAGTGAAATTTTGATAATTTCAATATTTTATGTGTTATGATTATGTAATGTTAATTCTACATTTTATGGGTGGTTATGTGGTAATCCAAATATGGGTGGTTCCTTGATATACCTAGGGTGGGTGAGCATGAGATAGATCTCCAGTGAATTGGGTAACCTGATAGAGGTAAACATTAATGTTTCTCCTAAGAGATATAAGGAATATGATGTGATGGCTATTCTAAACATAACTCCCTTTGTAGCTATTAAAGATACAATGTAAGTATGATATAGATTCCATAAGTTACATTTATGATTTATTATTTCTATCGGTTATTCATAAATATTATGATTTCATGAGGTATGTTAAATGGGATAAGATTTATGACAGAAAAGTATGATATCATTGATTTGTATGTATTGATTGGCTAATGTAGTATTTCATTATTTTATGACCCTTATTGAGATTTTTATACTCATAAAAAGTTTTTAAAATATCTTTCATAGGGTATAAGGAAGGGTACTAGAAAGGAAGAGTTCAAGAAGATTTATATCGTGAAAAAAACTTCTTTAAGAGTTTTTATTTTATGAAAAAAATGGATACTGACTAGAAGTGTCTACTTTAAAATAATTTAGATGTAATTTAATAGTTTTTTTCTAATTCTATAAAACTCTAAACCTGAAAATATCCTCAATGTTAATTCTTTATTTAACTCAAGATTATGTAATTTTTAAGGTTGGGGCCTTATAGTGGGTATCATAGGTCGGTTTAGATAACTTTAGAGGTTAGTGTGTTATTTAAACATAAGTGACATAACCATAGTGATTATATTATTAGAAAGATTCATAGTTATTTTAGATAAATTGAATGAGTTTAAGATAACATGAATAAGTATATATTAGTATTTACCCTCCTCATCAGATATTATATGATGATTTTACTGATATACTCACACCAGCCTTATTGGTTTCAGTAAATGGTTGGATCTAGCAGACACCATAGTAATAATGGATGTGAAGGAAATTATGGTTGTTTTTTGATTAAGAAAATGAATAAAATGGGAGAAGAAATAAGAACTATTTTGGTTATTATCAACAAACTATCTGGAGTCATGATTGACCATCTAAACCCTGGTGATTTTTATAAGGCATAGTATATGCGAGAAACAAATCCCTACAGATGTTCAAGTAATAATCTTAAAGGTAAGTATATTCAAAAACCTGTGTGTCAAGGATGTGGAAAGAAACACCTTGGAAAATGCATCGAAGGGATGAGAATATGTTATAGATTTGGTAATGATGTTCAAAAATCAATAACTTTTCATGGAAAAAGGAAGTGTCAAGTTGACTCTAAGAAAGGGAAAGAAGTTCTTTCCTATAGATCAATTGAATGTTTTAAATGTTGTGTGCATGGTAATTACACAAATACATTTCCTACGAAGAAGGTTTGGGAATGGGATTATAAGGACCATACAAATATATGTTTACTAATACCAAATGCCATTTTAATTGAGGATGATGAAACTGACAGTGACCAAAGAACGGTATGGATTATTTCTTAGCTGATGTTTTGACATTATTGAATCTTAGGATATGATTCGTGATTTTGTTTGTAGGAAATAAGTATTATGGAATAAGTTGTAAAAGAATGGTTAATTTATCATGAATAATGTTGAATTAGTAAAAATTATACATATAATGGATTCAAGAGTTATGTTATATTTTAGGATGATGAAAGGATTAAAAGTATTAAGGCTCTTTTGATGATGGGGTTACTTTGGAAGACATTTTCTAGTATGTGTAACTGTGAAGTTTGATATGTAAAAATGTTATTCAAGGAATAATTATCCTTTATTTTGTGGATATACTTATAGATAACCATTTGGGTTTATATTATCCTTTATTTGGAAGCAATTACAGGTTATTACTTTTTAGATGAAAATGCGAAGTATAAGATAACATTTGTGGTTAAAATATTTTATGGTCATTTTTTAGGAATTTATCAATTTTTTATGTGAATGTTATAAAATTATATAGTTTTTTAAAATGGAAAACACACAAACCATGTGATATCCTTTCACGTTAGAAACATTTGCGGGAATAGAACCCACAACCAAAGAGTGATTGGGATTTGTCTCTTACCACTGGCCTACGTGAAGTCCTTGGTTAGTATTACTTATTCTTTTTAGTTAAATGATTTTATGGATAAAGAATAATTTGATTTTGGGTTCTTATGTTTTATCAAATATAAATACTTATTATAGGAAAATGATTTGGTGATTAAGTGTGAAAGGTTATTTTAGAAGACTTTCTCTCTTTTGGGAATACTATATGCTTAAGGAAAATAGAATACTATGGGATCTCATTTGTGGATTAATGGTTGAAATTTTATTTTGGAATAGTTTATGTTTTTATTGTGAAAAAATGGTGATCGGGGTTATTTATGGAAATGATTAACCTATAATAGAAAATATGTGATAAGGTTAATTACTTTTCATTATGATACTTTAAGATTAGCCGATGTTATTTGGAGATAAATGTTAAGATTTTTGAGAAAGACTATCTAATAAAATCATTCTGAATATTGGGTTTAAAACATAGTTTATATTATTTTGAATAATTTTAAGTAAAATTCTATATTTAACGGTCTTTATTGAGCTTTGGTATTATTTTTTCAATTTTTTAGATTAAGAGTTATATTTTTTTTATAAAAGATTATCCTTTGGGGATTATATTATCTTGTACCAAACATTTTGGATTTGGTTAATGTCTAAAGATAGTGTAAATATATGGTTCATCTTTTTTGGACCATTTTATTCTATATAATTTGATTCTATCACTTCAGGTGTGACCAACTCATCTTTAAAACTCATCGTTTGGATAAAAGATGAGTTTTGTTAGAAACTTATTAAAAGATTAAACTCTACTTAAAAAATAAGTATATTTCCTTACATTCTTAGTCAATATCATAAATAAATTCTTCATCATTATGAAAGGTAATGAAAAATAGAAAATGTTATCTGTTTACTTTTCCTACCAAGTAATCAAAGACTATTTAATATATCATAAGTTTGTGGTTTTATTGTGATTAACTTTCTCATGATCATGTTTTCTATCACTCTCAATCAAAACTTGACACTTAGTTTCTCTTCCATATCCATGTTTTCATACATGGAATCCTAGCATGTTATATCTTGGGTGACATTTTTACTTTTCTTTCTTTTAAAATGATAGTTTTATTAACTCCTTTTACGATGTGGTAATTTCAATGAAGTTTCCAAGCCCAATTTTAAAATTTCGAGGACTCAATTCCCAAAAGGGGGGAAGGATATAACATCCAAGGTAAATAAATAATATGGAATTTTCATTTTTATTAATATTTGTCTATTAAATATTAATTTTACTTTAAATGGAATGCTATGTCTGATATCATACTGAACATGCAACAATGTATTTCTCCAAAATCATAGGTTGCACATGACTTTGAGTTTTATCGAAAAATAATATAATATTATTATTATTTTAAATAGTAGATAAAACATAGTTGTTGTATTTTAGTGAATGAACAGAGATAACTAAATTATGATTACACATGTTGGTTAAGTGACTTTTCATATATCAAATAAATTTTAGAGGCTTAAAATCCAATTTTAAGCATGAAAAACTCTAATATTTTTAAAAGGTTATTTTACCTCCTTTTGATGGTGAACCCCTGTAAATATAGTTTTTGAAACATTTAAATGTTCAATTTGACAAAATAAAATTCTTATTTAAAAGTGGGACATAAAAATTTACTTTGGGTAAAATTTCAGTCTTTTTCTCATAAAGTTTATTTTTTAAATGAATAGTTGAAATGCTACATTTTAAGTCAAAACTATCTTTTAATATAATTTTTTTTATTTTTTTATTTTTATTTTTATTTTTTTTAAAGTATAATTGGATTATATTTTTATAGTTTAATCCAATTTTTATCATTATAAGTAATTTCACCTTCAAATTGGACATAAACACATGTCAATCTTTTGATAGTTATTATTTCTTAAAAACACACTATTTGGTTTTGACAATGGGAATTAGTTTTAAATTAATTTATGAAACTTCTGTTTTTTGAATTTTAAAAAATGTATTCCATATTTAGAATCATGAGGTCCAAATTGTGTAAATAGGTAACTTTTATTTTTGAACATTATGAATAGTAATCTTAGTAAATATTTTATTTACCATGGTTAAACGGTAAATTTGGTTAATAGGGATAAAAATAATATTATAATAAAATTAAATTACCCTAACATGTGTCCTATCTATATTGGATGATACATGTCCGACCATGGTCATCCTTGGGTCTACTTTGGGACCCCATGGAGCCACTTGTAATGAAAATGACATTTTATAAAAATTAATTTAAAGATATGGAAAATTTAACATAAACAGATATCTTTTAGTAAAAAGGATATATTGGGTTATATAAGTGATATTTTAAACTATAAATATTAATTGGAAATATAAAAAAATTTCCTAAATCATGTTATTTTATTTATAATTTTTAGACCTTAAATAAATAAATTTAATTATGACACAATGATGATGCAATGATTTCTTCATTAATAAAGGATTCAAATAAATGATATTATAAATGTTAAAATATATGTAATTTGGTTATTTTTATGTCATACAAAAAAAATTTGGATGATATTTACATGTTATATTTGTATTAATGATGTTTTTTTGAAGTAATCAAGTTTTTTGAATTTTTAAAAATTCATGATATGAATAGTGTCAAAAGTGACATAATTCGTATTTTATAATATAAAATATTTTATTAAATATTATAAAATTAAAAAAAATCAAATATTATGAAAAATGGTTATAATAAATCTAAAATTTTATTAATTACTCTTTAATTGGATACTTTTCATGTTTTGGTAACTACTTTTTTTCTCAAAGTGTTAAATGCTTTATAAAACGGTAAGAGTAAAAAAGGGTTAAATAAAAAAGATAAGGATTAATAAAATATATAAAACCTATCCAATTATTATTTAATGATTTTATTTCGACTTATATTCGTATTATAATCTAATTTAATAATTTTTTGACCTTTTGAAACCAAAAATCATTTTATAATAAAATAATACTCTCAAACTTTCCTAAAGGGCCCCTCCTCCCTCTTATAAAAGGCCACCACCTCTAACCTATTACACACACGTATCAAGCCCCTCTTCTCATCCAAAATATAATCCAATAATCTCCCAAAATTTCCATATTCCTCCTAGAATCATTCCCCTAGGTAGAAGGAAATACAAGGAATCCTTTCGGCTCAAATCAAAGAGAGTTACATGTTTTAAGAGGTAGTGTCTTCTCTAAAATTCATTTCCATTATTCTACTTCTTCACTCCCTATTATATTATTTTTATTTGATTAAATAACAACACAAGTATCTTAAATATACTATTATGTTTAATTAGATGTATTAAAACTACACTTCCACACACCTCCATCTAATGGATTTAGAACATACTGTTTCTATGGATGGCGAACTACTTCCTCACGAAATGATGATTGTTCGATTTCTCATACCACCTCTTATGGTGTCCATTATGATGGAACTGTAATTATATATGATATTTATTTTATCTCTATACTTCTGTACATATCATTTAGAATATAAATTTATGCTTTTTATATTTTATATATAGGATAATTTCATTTGAGGAAGTGCAGATTACACCCCCCTCAAAGTGATCTGACTTGTTAATGCCATACATGGAATGTATAAAGGAAGAAATTAATGAACTTATTTAACACATATAAAATATTATATTATACTAGAATTATATTATAACTATGTATCATATAGTTTTAATTTCTTTATATATGAAAAAGAAATGAAAGTAGCGTTCATGCGTACGTACGACTTACTGTCTCCATGAACGGTGTGTTTCATTTCTTATATCCAAATATTATAGACTATTAAAAATACTTATACATTGTATATATTTTATATATATGATATATAAATCATTAATATCATTATATATATAGTATAATTTTGGCCACATGGACAATTTGTAATTATAAAAAGTTCATTTTTAACTCATGTACCGAACATCGACAAAATGGCCGATATGAACTTGAAAAATTATATGATTGTTATAGCAAGGTAATAAGAGATATAAAAGTAATAATAAAATTGAAAAAGGTTCTTAAGAAAATATAAATCAACTTAAGTTTACTATTCAATAAGAATAAGGATCATACGTGACGATTCAAACTCAAGGTAAGGGAACCTTTCACCCTCATCTTTTAGTCAAAGACATCTTTTATGTTATGTCTTTTAATTTCCATTATCTTATGTTGGGATATATTATAATATATCCTTGTTTCTATAAATTTTATTTCCAAGTGTTGAGAGACCATTTTCTCTCTCATCAACTCATTTTCTGAATTTTTTATTGACGCCATTAGGCATCCAAATTTTCATAAGGGAATTTCTAAACTCGATTTCCTCTCATTGGTTTTTACACATACTTCATTGATTATACCACACCATGATTATGCGTAGAATCAATTTTTATTTTTATATGTTATAATTTCTATTTCAATTTATGTGGATATACTTTTTCAACACATAATTACACCATTGATAAATTTTTATGCCTTTAATTAGAACTTTGAAAGGGAAATCTTAGCTCATTATACATTAATTGAGTTAAATAACCATGTCATCGGTTTTGTTTTTTCAAGAATATTTTTGAATGACCTATGATTTTCATAAACATAATATTCACTTATATTGGGTTTATTTATATTTTTCACACATAAATATTTCATTAATTTATCCTTAATCTAATGATACGGTCTTTTTAAAGAATTTTATCTCAATTTACATTCCATTGAGTATTATTTTTTTATACACCAAATCGATTTATATGGTTTATATACTACACTTTGAAATATTAAATCATTAATCTCTTTCATCTCATGATATTATAATATTTTTTTAATGTTAATATATAATTATTTTTATACAAATATTCTCTCAAGTTTCAAGGGACCCTTTAACTAAAACATTATTTTAAATGTTTTAAAGAGTTATTTAAAACATTCTATTTTATGTCCATGTTTTCAAAATGGTTTTTAAGAATTTATTTATATGGAAATGAATGTTTTAAAATGGTAATTTATTTTAAAAGTTTCAAAGTGGTATGGGACACTTTGATTCAAAAATATCTTTATTAAATGTTTTAATGGATTTTTAAAATGGATGGAATAATTCAATATATTGAATTGATTCATTTTGGTTGATGAGTGAAATGTTGATAATTTCAATATTTTATGTGTTGTTATTATTTAATGTTACTTGTATATTTTATTGGTGGTTACGTGATAAACCAAATATGGGTGGTTCTGTGATAAACCTAAGGTGGGTGAGCTCGAGATATCTCTCCAATGCATTGGGTAACATGACGGAGGTAAACATTAATGTTTCTCTTAAGAGATTTAGGGAATATAATATGATGGGTTTTCCAAAAATAACTCCCTATGTAGCTGTGAAATATACAATGTAAGTATGATATGGATTCCACAAGTTACCTTTATGATTTATGATTTCTATATTTTATTCATAAATCTTATGATTTCATGAGGTATGTTAAAGAGAATATATTTAATTATTGAAAAATATGATCCCATTTATTTGTATGTATTGATGGGATAATGTTTTATTTATTTATTTATTTGTATTTTTTTTTAATTTTTATTTCTTTATTTTATATGATCCCATTTTATGCTCCGCCCATGTATTTGAAATATTTTTCAAAGGGTATAAGGAAGGGTAAGAGAAAGGAATAATTCAAGAAAATTTATATTAAGAAAATAACTATTATTTTCTATTAAGAGTTTTTATATTATGAAAAATATGGATACTGAGTATAAGTGTCTAATTTGTAATATTTGAGATGTATTTTAATTGTTATTTCATAATTCTTTGAAACTCTAAACCTGAAAAGATCCTTAATGTTTTATTCTTGATTTAACTCAATATTATGTAATTTTTAAGGTTGGGGCCATATAAATAAATCCTATTAAAATATTATTATGTAAAGATTGTTTAATTTTTGTGTTCATCATGTAAATTTTATCTTATGTTGAAATGTTTTTATTTTTCTAAAAAAATGATTTTTTAGTGAATTGTGAAAAGGTACCAATTTTTGTAAACCATTCATTTATTATAATTTTAAAAGATCCATATTTATTTTAATTTAATGATAAATTAACAAAAAAATATTTTTATATAAAAAATCTAATTAATTACATTTTAATTTTCATTATACTTGATTTTGGTATAAGTTTATTTTGGACTTAAAAACAAATTATTCTAAAATAAATTCATTGAATTTTTTTCTTATATAAAATTATTTTATACCAATTGTTTACATCAAATTTGATTAATTGGAGAACATATTTTAAATAATTAAGTTAATATTTTTTAAATATATCCATTTATTTTTAGGCAATATAAATAGTAAAACTGGATGATATTTGTGAACTCAGTATGGGTAAAATAGGTAAAATTAGCTTAAAACATTAGGATACTGCTATGAAATTTCTATAAAACTATAATTTATACTATTTAATTCCTGGATTTGTTTCCATTTATATCCATTTCTAAAAAATATGTCCACTTGGTTCCATTTTTATTTGATATTGAAATTATATTATATAGAGAAAATAATAAAGACAAAATGTCAGAGTAATGACATTAATATCTCTAAAATATATCCATAAGGACAAAAAATGTTATGTTATTTTACAAGTATTAATTTTAAATATGAATTAATTTTTTATATCCTGGTAATTTATATTTAATTTTTGGTATTGAATAATCACACTAAATGCTTATGAAACATAGAACTAATATTTATTTTATTAATATAAACATAAACTAAATGATATTAAAAAATATTAAAACTAATACAATTTGGATGAATTATTTTCTTTTATTAATTTTATATATGAATATAACTTTTTAGGGATGTTTGAAAGTATTAAATTTTAATTAAATATTTGTCTTGGGGTCTTTACTGTCAAATTAAATGAATAGTGTCAAAAATAATATTAATGGTATTTTATGAAAATAATAATTAAATAAATTATTTAAAAATCATAAAAACATTAAAATAGGTCTAAGGTGGTAATATGTGGTATTAAATTTCATTCATTTCCCATTAATGGGGAAATTTTGACCATATAATTAAAATCATAACCCATTAATTTTTAAAATTTCATTACCATGGTTATGGTTTAAATTGGTTAACCAAGGGGTTAATTCAAAAGTTAAGGTTTAGAATGATATTTAAGAATGTAAAAAATTTTATTTAATGATTATATTAAGTCCAAATACTAATTATAATTGAATATATTCTAATTTTTAACCATTTTACATGATTTAGACACACATTATATATTAACATTTCATGAATTTCCAAAAGTGTCCCCCTCCTTACTTATAAAAGGGCACGCCTTATCTATATTCTTTTCACCACATTGATCCATCTATCTCAACCAAAAATATACCAATTATCTTTTAACATAACTATACACAAATTATATCTTATTTTCTTCTCAAAATTCCTTTCTAAGGGCCCTTAAGAAGTAGTCTAAAGATTATCTACCAAAGAAGAGGTAATTGTCTCTACCGAATATTTGATGTTTATTTATTATTTTAATTTCTATAAATAAATTGTAACCTTAATAAAATAGTAAATAAAATATCACCAATATACTTATAGTTTATTATGATTATGTTACAACCATTTTTCATCTCTTCTCCATCCTAAGAGAATTGAAAACATCACTCATGCGAACATATGACTTACCATCTCCACATAGTAGTGTAATTCATTTTTCATCGGCACTATACTTGGATGGTTATAAAAATTTAAATAATTAATTTATATTCTATTTATGATCTAATTATGAATTTTAATTATAATTTCATATATACATCCTTACCTTATGATCTGTTGGAAAACAATAATGTCACTCATTCATATGTGTGGACTACCACCTCTATAAAGCGATGTGATCGATTTTTTATTTCTTTAATAAATGTATTGTAATAAGGATAGATTTAATTTATATACATTATATATAAAATATGATAATTATTTTTTAAAATTTTAATTATTATTTAATGTTATTTCTTTCCATACATCAAAACGTGAAAATACCATTAATGTGTATGTATAGCCTATCATCTCTATGAACAGTGTAATACATTTTTTTCTCTACATTTTATGGATGAATATAAATATTTACGTAATGTATATATATATATATTATATTTATATTATCATTATCATTATGTATATTATCATACCATAATCAATGTACATGGACAGAAACTATGGAATTGAAATTCTCATGAAAAATAAATCATTTAAAACACAGAGCTTATGTTTTTAAAAATCAATTATTAATAAATGGGTGTTGAAATGTAATAATTGGAGAATATTTGATATTTAAAATTGAAATTGAACTTTTAAAATAAAAAAATTATTAAAAATTATTATACAAGATATTATAGAACCTATAAGTCAAGTATAACTTGTAGTGAAGGATTTTGTCTCAATTCCCACTCCATTGGGTCATATTTGGTATTATACACCTATTTACAATTATATGATGTATAGACTAACAATTTGAATTATTTAACATGAATATATATATATATATATATATATATATTATTAATTATTCAATTCATGTTTACTCTTTCAAAGGGTTTAAATTTAAAAGTTACCAAAGAGGTGAAAATTTGTTTGAGAGTTTAATTTTTTTGGGATTTCTCTTATTTTCATTGAAGGAATCTTATAATATATATATCATAAAATCTATATATTTTCATATATTATTAATATTTAATTAATTGTAGTGTTTTATTTAACTTTCTCTCATTTCGATACTTATATCATGAAAAAACCATTTAAAATAAAATTATATCATATTTCACTTTATTGATAGGGTATTTCATTATTACAAGTCTATATTATTCAAAATTGTTTTAAAAATTCCTTTTTATTTCCTCAAATGATTTATTATGTTATTTTTATTTTATCCTTTAAATTTTATATAGTTTAAACTAAATCATTCTAATGTTTTTAAAAAAAATCATATTTCATTACAAAAAATTAAAATGAATTATTTATGGATCATAGTGTTAACGGATTTTCACACTGCCAAAACTGTTTTATACTCTATTAGATTATTCTATAATATTCCAATTATTTTAAAAAGAAAACACTTTGATGAAACCTTATTTTAATTACTTACATCCATTTTCTATTATCATCCAAAAGATATGATTTTATTATAAAACCTATATTTATGATGAATTGATGGTCATTTCTTCCTCTAATTAATGAAGTGGATATTAAATTTATATTAATACATTCAGTTTATTCTAAACATTTTTCATTGGAAATTAAATTTATAATATATATCCATATATTTTTATCATGGATATGAATATTTCCAAAACCATATACAATTTCTACATATGGTTTTTTAATGTAAAGGTTATTTAATTGACTGGGGAAATCTTAATATTATGTATTCATTACTAAATATGAAAATTTGTTCATATGGATTTTTTTTATAAATCAAATTATTTATTCATTATAATAGTAATTCATTCTACATGTATTAATGGTTAGGACCTGGTAATAGATATCTCCTTGATTCATTAACAAGTCTCATGTGACAAACCAATTTCCCATAATTATAAAAAAAATTAGTTTATACCTAAAAATAAATTAAACTATCATGGAATAAGAATTTTATGTTAAATAAGTCATGATGTATGTGATCATGAAATCCATAATTGTGAATTTCCTTCATTTAGAATTCATATATTATTATCCATGATATTATTACTTTGATATTATCAATGGATTCATTTAATGCTCAAGTTATTGATTAAATGAATTTTGTTTTCATTTATTTATCCTTCTATATTGATTATACCTAATTTAATCATGTTATATTATTCTATATGTAACTATTACAAAGAATCAAGCTCTCACTTTAATTTATTCCCATTACCTAGTATATGAATAAAGATATTACGACTAATATAAAGGATGAATGAAATTTTATTATGCTATGATTTTTATATCTCCCATGTGATATAAGAATCATTTATGTATTTGGTTTTAAAGACTACAAAAATAATATTTTATTCTTGTTGAGATACATTTTATCTTATAAAAATATAATATACTAGACACTGACTCTAGATTACTAGAGTTGAGGTTGTAACAAGTTCTATTCTATTTGAATATGATCATGTTTCTAAAGGGCTATGTCATTTACCATTTCCATATACCTTTATGCTAATACACAACCATCTTGATTTTAAGACATTTTTCACAAAAATTCAAATAAATTTTTTAATTATAGAAAAATATTGAGGTGTGTGTCACCATGTGATCCTTGTATGGTTTGTGTCAGCACCATGTGGATGATATTACATGCCTACGAGATTTAGAATGCAAGAGATGGGGAGTTAAATATTTGTTATTATTTAGTTACAATTATGCATTTTATATAATCCAATTTAGGATACCTACCTTATTCCATACTGTTATTCTCACGTGGTTGGACTCATACGGCTTAATTGAAAAATCACTTATGAAATATTTCCCACATAAAAAATTATAAAAAATAGAGGACCCTTCAAATTGAAGTAGGTGGTTATAATCCCACATTCCCCTATCATAGTATTAAAAATGTTTCTCTATTATTGGACCAATAGTACCCCACGTTTAATTTGAACTCCTTATATAAGGGTTTTTCTATATTTAATCAAAGCCAATTTCCTATAGAGAATTTTATGGTGCCTGATTTTTTTGGTAATGACTTCCAACAAGTTAAAGTTTGGAATAAAGCTTCCTTGAGAATATCAAATTTTATTACCAAATCCAAAAATAAAATTAATTTATTAAGAATACAAAAATGTATTAGTTCCATGTAACCATCGCACAGCTTCATGAAACCCACCCTCTCATGTGTGAATCTTTTATAAAATAATCATATTAAATTGGGTGACCATGTAATCCAAGAATAATATGTTTTATGGACTATAGGTGGAAAAATCATGTGAAAACAATATTCTGTTATCTTATTTAGGAACCATCATGAAGCTAAAATATTTTGTTTTAGTTTTAGTTCTTTATTAAGTCCCCTCTCTATGATAAATTAATATTTCACAACCATATAATTTTTCTCATCTATGTATCCACATTAAATCATCCTCCATGTGTCCAATCATCTACCCTAGGCACATCACTAGAGTTTTCCCATAAATATATATGGAAAACATATGAATGAAGGGGGACAATAAGAAACTGAACAATAAAGGGAGATAAATTGATATTCAAAAGAGGATAATTACCTACATAAACTTAGATCCTATAATAAATAATAACTTATTATAATGATCATTTCGTTATAAAATGACCATGTGATCCCTTCCCACATGAATTGATCTGTGTGAATAAATTTGTGTGATACTGACATCGTTATGTTGATTATAGGTGGGAATTTCACATGATCATGTGATAATACCCATATATATTTGTGAAATCAAACACCCTAATAGTTCCCATTTTATGATCCTCCCCCCATGGTTTTCCTCTAATGGATTCATTACATAGGATCCTATATTCACACAATATTTCCTCCCTCAACCAAATAAGAATTGAAACCTACTCCATTGCTTCTTGACCTTCAAACCATAGTATTAGTGTTATTATTTAACCATATAAATATGAATTCCCTTGATAAAATGAGGCATAAGGATGTCACCCCAATTCATAATTATTAATTCCCTTGATGTAGAGGGTTTAAATTGGGAAGACATTGGGGAAGATTACCCAAGTCCATGGTGTATTTCTTCTCAGTTCAATGGGATTAGGTTGGATTAGGGCATCCCTCCTAGTGTAGGACCCTAGTATTTCATGACTTATTCCAAACCCATCCCACAATCTGTATCTCATCCTTCTCCCATAATATTATGGGTAGTGGACTCATCTAGGGAATCCCTCTGAGGTGTCATGTCTATCCTACCTTCTATATCCCCTTCCTCATCCATTAGTGGTCATGGAACAGACTCATCATAGAAAGCCTCATATGTATAATCCCACATTTAAATATAGAGCGCATCAAGTACAATTCCCTTGATCCCCATTTATATATTATTTCTCATACTAATCATGGCTCACATGGGATTGATATTTGAGCTGATCATGACATTCACAGCACACATCTTTCAAATGGACTACCTTGTTTTGCGTAAGGTCTAGATCCTTCCAAAAATGGATTATTCATTAGATAAGCCCTATAGATCCTCTTCCAACCTTTTTATAATGAATAAATGTCCCCACTACATGATGTTAAATTATATTTCCAATATCATAGTCACACAATATTAAAAAGAAAAATAATTTCCTTACCACATGATGTTAAATTTCATGGTATGTTCTTGTCACAAAATCATAAATTGTGACACCTGAACTATAAGGGAATTTATCCTTGTATCAATAGGATGTGCATAATTCCTATCTAAGGTTCAACCCCAATATCATCACTCATAATATCTTCATTATTTTTCTATATTCTATATAGAGTTATGCCCCACCTCGAGTGATATATTTCTTTTTATTCTTTTTAAATCATCCTTGTTAATCCATGCCCTCAATGATATACATATTCACAGGTCCAAATTCTTTTCAAAAAAAAAATTATAACACCATAATATTTCATGAAATATTTTAACTAAATAAATTTAACTTCTTTAATAGGCTTTGTTACACACAACATTGATTTTAAATGAACTATGATATACTATTAAAATATCAGTATTTACAGTGATAGTTGCTTCCTAGTAGTTGGATTGGATGGTATGAATAAAAAAACTGACCTATGGAAAAAATAAAATCTATATATGATTAAAATTTATTAATTTCTTATCAATTAATTATTAATTAAAATAAAAAAAAACATTTGAAAGTAAAAGAGATATTTTATGGAAAACTATTTTTATTTTCATAATGTACTTTTTTCATAATAAATTAAATTATTCACTTTTGATGAATTATTTTAATGATATATATATATACTAGTTGATAAAAAAATTTAACCTTAATTTAATATTTTTCATATCCATGGGATAAGAATAAATAATGTTTAATGCTTAATAATCTATTTTTATAAAAGAGGGTTTCATCGCATGTTATGTGCTTATCTTAAAATAAATTTCTAACATATATTCAAATTGAATTTGATATAACTGAATCTATTTTTGGAATTAATAGGTTCATTTTTGGTAAATAGTCCCCTTTCGTTTTTTACTAATATAAATTGTAACCGTGGTAAAATTTATCAACATAGTAATGTGAAAATCAGATTAATCTTCATTAAAACTAAGTTATAAGGCCATAATATTTTCATTATAATTCTTATTGTATGAAGTTAATTAAAAATATATCACATTAGCCTAAAAATTAATTCATTAATGGACACTTTTACATGAAAATGACTTATATATTATGTAAATCAAATAAAGTTAGAAAATGATACTCTCTTAGTTTAAAAAAAATTGTTTTCACATAGAGAGAAAACTGGTTATGAAAAAAAATTAATATTCATTTTATACATAATGAAATTATATTCATGAAATAAATTTATTTCTAATTTTTAGTAATTATATAATGACTTTAAATTCATATCAATCACCAATACGGTATTTCTCCAATTAATAAATGTTATTTAAAGTATTAAAGATAGTATAATATAAGTAAGATATGGAATGACATGGATTTTTTAAATTATTATAACCTTTAAATATTAATTAAAAGAATAATATTATAATTTCAACCTTTTATTCATGTATTTGAAGTCAAATTAAATCAATAGTTTTATAATCGAAAAGAATGATATTTAATCAAAATAATATTTTATTAAACTATTTAAAAATAAATAAAATATTGAAATAATACAAAGAGGATATTATATAGTCTAAAATGTAATAAATTTTCTATTTTTGGGACAATTTTCACATTATAATTGGAAAATATAACCCTCTAATATTAAAAATTTTGTAATTGGAGTTAAATTTAAATTAGTTAAACGAGTGTCAATCAAAAAGATTGGGATCAAAATGACATCAAAACATGTATATATTCCATTATTTTTTGGTATTACAACACTAAACCATATTATCATTTTATCACTAGACAATTGGAATCATTTTACTTGAGAATGAATTTTTTATAATTAAATATTTTGATAAATTCCAAAAGATCCCCCCATCTCAATTATAAAGGTGCATCTACTCCCTCATTACTTTACCTGACTTTGAGCTTTCTAGTTCAACAATTACCTTAAAAATCCCTTTTATCCTCCCATATACACATTCTATAGGTTCTATACTTCCCAAAAGGCCAACCCTATAGCCATTAAGAGGATATTTAAAAGAGTTATTTCAAAGGAGTGTTGATCTACTTAATAGATCACTTTATTTTTAATTATATTTATACCTTCAATAAATATATTATTTTATTCAATGAATAAAAAAATAAGTATCCTATATATACTAAAATATTATTATAACTATGAAACCACCTTTATTCACTCTTTTTTTATCAAAAGGGAAGTGAGAATATCACTCATGCGTACGTGCAGCTTACCATATCCATGTAGTGATACAATTATTTTATCATAACCATAATTTTATGGATGGTAATTATGATTTAATTGATGTAAATATATGATAATTATTAATAAAATTATACTTATTTAATTATGATATCATATATACCGTCTTACCTTCCAATCAACTGGCAAATGAGAATTCCGTTCATGCATACTTGTAGACTACCACCTCCATGAAGTGATGCCATTTGTTTTCATTTCCATTTTATTTTGATGTTAATAAGGATAGATTCAATAAATAAATATGATATATATAAATTATAATGATTATATAAATTTTAATAATTATTTACATTTATTTCATTAAATATATCAAAAAGTGAAGACATTGTTCACACATATATACAATCTACTTTATCCATTAATGATGTAATTCATTTTATATATCTCTAACATTTATGTATGAATATAAATATACATATAATAAATATATATGATATTTATATAATTATTAATATTATTTATATTATGTAATAATTATGAAAATAGAAGGACCAATACTATTGAACCATACATGAAAAATGATGTAGATATCACCTGAAAGATGATTTTAATAAAAAAAAAGGTCTGTAACAAACAGGTGATAAAAGGTTATAATATATATATATAATACTCTGGTTATATAATATATAATAAATATATATTTATTATACCTGAGGTTCTCAAAATTTTTAAGGAACTTAGACATATGGTAATAGATTTTCATCTCACTTTCATTTCTGTGGGGCACAAGCCATATACACCACTTGTTTTTTTGGGTGGTGTATATACATCCTGTAAATATATTTTAGGATTTTTTTTAATTAATTTTTTTGGTATGTATATATATATATTGTTATTTACTTCATCAGGATAATGATTAAAGTGTTACCAAAGTGGTAAAGTGTTTTATATTACAATCTCTTTGTTTATTGATATTCTTTATTATTAAGTTTCAAAAAGAATTATCCTGATCTACGAAAATTATTAATATTATTATCCTATGGTCTTTTAATACTTTTTTCCAATAATTTTCTTCATCTTATGTACTCAAGAAACCCAATATATTTTTTTAATGAAAATCAACTGCATTTCTCTCATAACACCTCGAGTTTTTATGGACCTATTTTTTGAGTAAATTTAAATTTTCATTTATATATTACAATGCACTAAGTCAAAGATTCATTTCACATGTAAATGAATATATTTATGTTACACGAAATACCTACTTATCATAACTTCCACACAACACTGACTTTGCATATGATGCACGCAACACTGAGTTGGTGTACGATACACACAACATTGAGTTTCTTAGAAATATCTCTTTATATTGCATTAATTATTTAAATAATATAATTACAAAATAGTGGTTAAAATTAGTAATATGAATAGTAATAACTACTTTTCAAATATTTTTTATATGCTTTTTATATAAATAAGACTTATGATTTTTGGTAAAATCTTTTTTATGTTTAAAAACATCATTTTCTCGAATGAACTAATTCTAATAATAAAAGTAATTTTTCAAAAAATTAGAAATTTAGTTTAACAAAATAAACTTTTTTTAATTTATATGGTTTAAATTAGCTTTGGGTAAATTCTTGTGATTTTTCTGAGAAACATCATTTTTTATGAATAGTGAAACATACTGCTTTTAAGTAAAAAAACTACCTTTTGTCTAATTAATTATTAATGATAAATGATATTATAAATTAATTTTAAGGTCACATTATATAAATATTACATCAAATATTACAATTAAATTAATTATAATCATTTCCACATTGATATTTAATATAAAATCTTAACAAACATTTGATCTTTTCTTACTTTAAATCATCGTCAATTCGTCCCATCTACGAGATTACCACTAATATTAATTTTTCTTCTTCTGGGAAGTGAATTTAAAAAATAATATATACATAATTTTATTAATTCTAATATTTATATTCTAATGATACCATGTTAATGTTTGACCAAAATTACTAGTAAAAGTGATTAAAATTAATCACAACAGTTAAGGACAAATTAAGCTTAATTAGGGACTAAACCTTACAATTAAGGGCCTAAATGACCAATAAATTTGTCCAAAACTCCTTTTATTTCCATATTTAGTCCATAATACTTGTATTATTTATTTTTTTGGTTTGTTATGACATTTTTTAGGTGAAAACATGTGCACACCTAACTTGTTTCCTAAAATTCCATGTGAGTACTTTTCCCTCCCTATAAAAGGACACCACCTATACCCATTCCTAAAACATCTAAAACCTCTTAAGTTCATAAAACCTCTTCCCAAGTATCCTCCCAAAAATATTCCTCTTTCCCTTTAATCATCCCTTTTATTATAAAACCTCTCAAGGAATCCTTTCGGCACAAACCAAAATTAGTTACCTGATTAAGAGGTAACGTCTTCTCTTAATGTCATTTCGGTTATTTTCCTTTTCCAGTCATAAAACTACATTTATTCCCTTAATTTGTGAAAAAACCAATATCCTACATATAATATTATAATTTTATTAAAATTTTATTACCTACACTTACACACACCTCCATATAATGGATGTTGAACATATTGTTTCTATGTACGGTGAACTACTACCTCACGAAACGATTATTGTTAATTTATCCTTTACCACCAATCATGGTGGCCACTATGATGGACACTTTAATTATATATGTAATATATTATATTTATTATATCTTTAATCTTCTTTATTCCTTTTACAACACACATCTTTTTACCTTCCATTTCGGGTTAATACGATAATCTCATTTGAGAAGTGTGGACTACCGCCCCCTCAAAGTGATGTGATTCCTTCACACACCACATGGAATGGGATTAATAAAATTATATTATATATATAATATAATAATTATATTGTAATATTTATATATATATATACATATATACATATTCATATTTCATTTACGTACTTTCTTTCAATATGAAAATAAAAACGGAAACATCATTCATCTGTATAAATGGCTTATCGTCTCCATGAATGGTGTATTATATTTCATACATAATTAAGATATAAAATATTTAAATGTATATATAATGGATATACTAGATACTTATATCATGTTCTACATTCTTTAATCATTATATAAGTATAAGTACCAATTCTATAATAATTAAGACACATGCGAAGAACAAAGTGAATATTACCCGAAGTGAAACTCTAACATAGGATCATTAACAAGTGGGTAATATAATTTCATAATAAAACCATATATGTTATTATTTATAATAATATACTTCTATAAAATATATATAATAAACTTATATTTATTTTATATTAATCTTGTACAGAGAGAGTCAGGACACAAGGTAAGGGGATTTTCACCTCAATATTAATTTCTATGAGATACAATATGTGTTCTCCACTATTTAATTTTGTGTGGTTTATGTAATATACATGATTTTATTATATGTATATTGTACTTAAATTTATGTTTATTCAAATATACATTCTATCATCCTTCTTTCATGGAGTTTAACTTTCAGAAGTTACCAAATCGGTAAAATAGTTTTGTCTCAATTTTCCATCTTGATACTCGTGTTTTGTTATGCACCTAAACTATTTTTAGAGTTTTATATACTTAAATTTTACATGTTGTATAATTAATATCCTTTTAAAATTATATATTAAAATTCATTTAATTTTATTTTATTACATAAAGAGTGTGATCCCAAGTTACCAAGTAATAAGAGTTTATTGAGACAATCTCGTCACTTTCTGAGATTGTTTATGTTTATACTTACTTTGATGAAATATTATGATACATAATTAATGAATATTAATAAGTTTACTTATCCTATGTGTATTCAAGAAACCCACATTTTTAGTAACATTTTTTCACTCTTTAGTAGTAAAGATAAGGTTTTTAGTAAAATCTGACCACCTCTCTCTTTGGTCTGAAATCTATTATATTCAAAAACTATGTTTTCAAAAACGATTTTCAAAATATACTTCAAGGTAATTCTCAATGAAAAATTAATTTTAAAAAAAATTATTATTTTAACATATTCCTTTATATGTTTTCAAATCAATTTTCAAATAAAAAGGTTTTCAAAAGGTTTTATGTAATAAAAAGCATTTTTCAAAGAAGAAATAATATTTTCCTCAAGAAATGTTTTGAAAATATTGTTAAAAATTATTTCCCATCTAAGATAACATCCATTGGTTTTAATAATGCCTTATGGGTAATTATTCAATTTCTCCATTCATATTATTTTTCTGTATTTTTTATGTTTTGATGTCATGGTGTTATGAAACTTGTTTCTCTTTCATAATTTATATGCTTTTGAAACCCGCTTCTATTAACAGGTTATGTTTATGATGAAATGATTATGAAAAATATCTCTTTACATAGGTTATGATATGTTTAAATGTTTTTTATAACCATTTCATTTCCTGGGTTATGATATGATTATGATCTTGTGGAACATGTATAGCGTATTTCATTATGTGGCGTGTGGGACCAATATCTCCCTTCAATACATTGTGTAATGATAAATGATTTATGAGCCCAGTGGGAACATGGGAGAACATCCTAGTGCCAAAATTAGAGGGAATGGGGAATAACATCCCAATATCAAATAAAATAAGGAATAGGGGAGAATATCTTAATCATGAAATAGTAGGGAATATGGAGAACATCTTAGTCCTGAAACAATAGGGAACGGGGGAGAACATCCTAGTCCCGAAGAAGGTAAATAGGTGGTTAAACAAAGCCTAAAATGTTACAATATCCTTGGCAGACCACCTTTGTATATGATTTTTATATGCTTATGTGTTGCCACAATTCCATGTCTTACTCCTACGTTATGATTTCATGGATTATGTCATTTACCTCCTTTTGATTCATGTCTTATAAACATCCAATATTTATTCCATTATTCATGTATATGATCTTTGATATGTAGGGTATGATCTTATATTTTCATGATCATATCCTCATTCCCTTTTGCTCGTGTTTATGCTTACATGTATCCATTTTTTACTCTTATTAAGCATTTAAGCTCACCCCTTTTTATGTTTTCTTCCCTAGGTTGTGAAGATATATATTATTTTTGAGTTGTATAAAAAGGGTGATAGTCAAGAGGAACCTAGTGGGAGATAATGTAGGTCATTTATGTACTAATTTTTATTATTACATGTGTCCAAAGGCACTAGACTAGTATGGTCTTCTCCCATATGTTTGTATAATGTTTATGTATTCTGAAAAATTTATGTAATGTAATGTTTGTAAAGTGAGGGTCTCTATAGTTGGTATCAAAGGAAAGTTTTAGTTAACCTTTGGAAACTAGGAATATAAAACCATGGTGATAACCCTAACGACATGTCTCTAAGGATAAGTATAAGGATGTGTTAACGTTTAGGAAAATGTATTGTAATTTTCGTAAAGTATGTAGTGAGTGGTTTCCAAGAAATGAATCCTTGTCTATATACTATAAAGTTGATGTGGATTTATCATAGATGTACCTAGGGGCCACAGCTTTAATAAGATGTTTCAATATTATCCTGGCGTAATCCGGTACACGACAATGAGCTTTGCTGCACACCTGGTTTGACACTCTTGAGTGATATGCTTTGAGAATTCACAAACTCTTCAAAAACCATTATGATGGATTTAAAGATATATTGGCAATGAATAAACGAGGATAAACCTAAGTTGTCATATATTAAGGAATGATTCATAATTTATACATCCTATAAGTGATTTTTCATAATTATGTGGTTCCTCATTATGATAACTATTTCTTACTATATGTTTTTGGATTTATTCAGTGGCTGGAACCAAAAGGAACCGTATTGATGGAGATTAAAATTGAAAATGAAATTATTTTACTCATAAATAATTGAATTATATGGGAGATTAAAAGAAAAATCTTGTTGTTATACTCACCCATATTTATCAGGTTATGAATCATGGTGGACTTCCAAATGAGAAAAGGGAACAACATTCTGTTGAGACATTCATGAGGAAACAACCACCTTATTTCAGAGGGTATTCTAATCCACTTGTTTCTGAACAATGGATTAGTACCAATGAAAATATATTATTTGTACTTTTGTGTATAGAGAATGAAAAATGCATTCTAGCTATTTATTTTTTACAAGGCAAAGAAGATCAGTGGTAGACTCTAATCAAGAATATGAGGCAGCATGATAAGATTGAATCCATGGATTGGGATGAGTTCAAGATCATATTTTTCAATGAGTAATTTCCTCAAATTCTTCATACCAAGATAGATAAATAATTTCTTGAGTTAAAGTAAAGGTATGATTAATCTTTTGGTACCTACGAGGATAATTTCATGAGACTTGCGAGGTATTCTTTAGGAATTACCACCCAACCTGAAAGTAAAGTGGATAGGTTCTTTGGTGGATTAAATCCAAGTCTCAGAAGGGTGATGGACATAAGAAACTTTTGTAGCTGTGAACAAATTGTGTGTTTTGAAATCAAGGTCAAAATAGAGGTTAGAGTCACGTATAAATCTTATGTATTTGACAAGAATAGGAATATGAAGTTTAAAGGAAACTCTAAGAACCAGGGAGAAAAGAAGATGAAATTTCCTTTATTCTCTAAGTGTGGGAAGAAGCATGGATTAAATAGACTTAATGGGTCTAAAAAATGTATTAATTGTGTAAGGTAAGTCCACTGGGAAATTTATTATCTACGTGATGGGAAGAAGTTAGCACAAAATTCCAACGGAGAAAAAGCTGCACAAAATGCACCTCCCATGATTCAGTGCTACAAGTGTAAGGAGAATGGGAATTATAAAAACTACTACCCAAACCCAATGTATAGTAATGATGATCAAATTTAGAAACCTCTTATGCTGAGGTATAACAGGAAGTCTCATGAAATCACTATTTCTAATGATGGGTGTGATAATGACATGATGAAAGGTACACTTATCATCCACTCTAGAATTGCTAATGTCATATTTAATTCTAGATCTACCCACTCATCAATATCTAAATAATTTTCTAAGGTTGCTAATATTCCTACAAAATAATATAGGTTGAATTATTAGTGTAAACCCCTAATGGTATGCTGATTGAATCTAATGTCTATGATTCCCCTCTAGTAGAAGTTTGTGGGAACATGCTTCATGTAAATCTTGTAATTCTTCATTTAGTCAAATTTTATATCATCTTGGGAATGGATTTTCTTTCTCTACATAAATCCCACATCAATTGTCGAGTAAGGGATTTTATGTTCGATATTTCAAACCCTTCTATGATCATCCATCAATGTGATGATAAGTACGAACTTCCTATAGAGTTTTCATTCAGTATATGGGTATTAATTCCAATTCCAAATGGTTGTGTATCTCAAATGGTTTAAGAGAAGATAAAAATTTATGATATGGTTTTTGTTTAAGATTTTGTGGATGTATTTATAGAATAGTATCCTAGTCTTCCACAAAAACGTGATGTTGAGTTCTCAATGGAACTTGTACCTGGATCCACATAAATTTCCAATAATCCTTATAGAATGGCCCTGATTGAGTTACAGAAATTGAAGAAGCAACCCCAAGAAAACCTTGATAAAGGATTCATTCAGCCAAGTGTGTCACCTTGGGGGGAACTAGTTCTATTTGTGAAGAAGAAATATGGATCAATGTAGCTCTTCATTGATTATTAGGATTCGAACAAGATCATAATCAAGAACAAGTATTTTCTTCCCTATATTAATGACTTGTTTGATCAAATGCTTGGATGTGAATACTTTTCCTAGATTGAACTTTGTTTTGGATATCATTAATTAAGGGTCAAGAAAGAGGATATATCTAAGATATAATTCCATACAAGGTATAGTCATTATGAATATATAGTGATGGATTTTGGTCTCACTAACTCCCCTAATATCTTCATGTATTTAATGAATAGAGTCTTTAGTTATTACCTCGACCAGTTTTTGGTAGTCTTTATAGATGATATTATTATCTATTCAAAAAGAAAGTAAGAACATGAATATCACTTGAGAATTGTAATGAAGATCCTAAGTAAGGAGAAGTTATATGAAAAATTTACAAAGTCTGAATTTTGGCTAAAAATGTTTCATTTTTGGGTCACATAGTCTCAATAGATGGTATAGCAGTTGAACCTTCAAAGGTAGAGGCTATTGAAAGTTATCCTAGACCAACCAAATTCACTGAAATTCATAGATTTCTTCGTATAGCTGGATATTATTGATGGTTTGTATAGAATTTCTCATGACTATCTAATCCTCTAACAAAGTAAACTTGGAAAGGTGTCAAGTTCCTCTAGACATATGAATGTGAGGAAAATTTAAAGGAACTGAAAAGGAGGTTATTTAGTGCACCTATTCTTACATTAAACTATAGTGCAGAAGGGTTTTTAATTTAAAGAAATTCATCCAATAATTTATTGGGATATGTTATTATGAAAAATAACATGGTTATAGCCTATACATCATTGCAGTTGAAGATTCATGAGAAAAATTACCTAACTCATGAATTTGAGTTAGTAGTGGTAATTTTTGCATTAAATATATAGAGGAACTATATTTATTGTGAAAAGTGTGATATATATATATATATATCATAAAAGTCTTAAATATATATTCATACTGAAGGAGTTGAACATGCGCCAGAGAAGATGGTAAGATTTGAAAAAATATTATGATTGCTCAATACATTACCACCCAGTGAAAGCGAACAAGGTGGATGATGCTTTGAGTCAAAAATATCGTGATAGCTTATCTATGATGAGGATCAAAAAAGATCCAATATTTTTGGATTTTCAAAGGATGGATATAGAAATCATGAAGGAATGGTAAAATTATTATCTTTCCAAAATGAATGTACAACCCTCTATCCAGGTGAAGATTATAGAGGTTTATAACGAAGATGAAGAGCTAAAAAATATGGTTAGCAATGTTCATGAGTTTAATATTTTTCAAGATGGAATGGTAAGGTTAAGGAACTTTGTATATATTCCTTCCATGCAATATTTGAAGGAGTTTTTAGAGGAAACTCATAGTTATTTATTCTCTATTCATCTTAGAAGTAAAAAATATGTATAGGGGCCTAAAAGAATACTTTTGGTGGGATGTCATGAAGATAGATATCATGGATTTTTTATCTTGGAGTTTGGTGTGCCATAAATTTGAGGCTAAAAGATAAAAGTCTAAAGGGATTTTGTATCCATTAATCATACCAGAATGGAAATGGGAGAACATCACTATGGCTTTTTTTCATTGGACTATCCAAAACCTCTAAAGGGTTTAATGTTGTATGGGTGGTAGTCAATTTCCTTACTAAGTCATCACACTTCAATTATATTAGAGAATATTTCTCTCTTGATCCTCTTTCCAAAATTTACATTGATGAAGTGGTAATGTTTCATGGATTTCCACATTTTATTTCATCAGATCGGGATCTGAGGTTTACCTCACAGTTTAGGCAAAGTCTTCAGAAATATTTTGATACAAAATTGAGTTTCAACATTTCTTATCATCCTCAAATAGATGGTCAGTCTGAATGAAAAATTGAAACCATATATGATATGTTGAGATCTTGTTCTCTGGATTTCAAAGGTGGTTGGGATCACCACCTTCCTCTAGTTGAGTTTTCTTACAACAATAGATTTCACTCAAGAATTAATTTTTCACATTATGAATCCCTATATGGGAGTAAATGTATATCTCCATCATGATGGGATGAGGATATAAAAAGAAAGATACTAGGGCTTGAGATCACTGAAGAAATGGTTGAGAAGGTTAGAACCATTCAACGACATATCAAGGTAGATCAAAGCTGGAAAAAAAGTTCTGTTGAAAACCATCAGTATGATCTAGAATTTGAATTTTGTGAAAAGGTTTTTTTATGAATCTCATCCTAAAATAATGTTATGAGATTTAGGAAGAAGGGGAAACTAATCCCTAAGTATATTATCCCCTTTGAAATTCTTGATCGTTTCAGGATGGTATCCTATCACTTGTAACTTCCTAAAAATCTATCTTAAGTCTATGATGTGTTCAATGAGTGACTCCTATGGAAATATATACATGACCCTTCACATGTACTGATCTCAGAGGTCATACCACTATAGTAGGTTTTATCTTATGAGGGACAACCAATTGAAATTTGGGACCGATCAGAGAAAGTTCTACGAAACAAGACCACTCATCAGGTTAAAGTTTTATGGGGAAATCACAAGTTATATGAAGATATGTGGGAACATGTTCATATGATGAAGAAGAATTATCCTCACTTATTTTTACCCGAGTGATAAATTTCTAGGGAGAAATTCATTTTAATGTGTGGTAGAATGTACCACCCTATGTTTTTATGGACCTGGTTTTTTGAATAAAATTAAATTTTCATTTATATCATATAATGCACTAAGTCAAATATTCATTTCACATGAAACTAACCTAGAATATGTTTCACAAAACACCAACTTGACATACATTCCACGCAACATGGACTTGGTGTATGATGCACGCAACACTGAGTTTGCATATGATACATGCAACATTGAGTTTCTACGAAATATCTCTTTCATTACATTAATTTTATAAAAAATATAATTATAACTTAGAGGTTTAACATAGTAATATTAATAGTAATAACTACTTTTCAAATTTTATTTATAATTTTTTTATATAAATAAAATATACAATTTTTGGTAATATACTTTTTTGTTTAAAAACATTGTTTTCTCGAATTAACTGATTCAAATAATAAAATTAATTTTAAACAAATATATAAATTGTATTTTATAAAATAATTTTTTTAATTTATAACATTTAAATTATATTATGGTGAATTTTTGGTATTTTTCTGAGAAACTTCATTTTTTGATGAATAGTGAAAAATATAGCTTTTTAGTTAAAAACTACCTTTTTATTTAATTAATTTTTAATGATAAATTATATTTAAAATTTGTTTTAAGGTCAAATTAATTAAATATTACATCTAGTAATAAAATTAAATTCATTAGAATCATTTCCACTTTTTACATAATATAAAATCATAACAAACTTTTGTACTTTTTCCTACATTAAATCCCCATTATTTCTTCCAGTCTACGGGATAAGAACTTATCTTAATTTTTCCTCTTCTATGAGGTGAATTTCAAAAATCCAACATAAAAAATTGTATTCAGTTTAAAATTTATATTTTAATGAGACCATGAAAATTTTTTACCAAAATTATTATTAAAAGTGATTAAAATTAATCACAGTAGATATGGTCAAATTAAGATTAAATAGGAACTAAACCTTAAAATTAAGGGGCCACATGACGCAGAAACTTGTCCAAACCCCAATTTCTGTACATATTTCTTCCATAATCCTTTTATTATTTATTTGTGTTTCTTTGTTAATACTTTTCTTAGTTAATAACATGTGCACACAAAACTTGTTTCTAAAAATTCCATGTTAGTCCTTCTCCCTCACTATAAAAGGCAACCACCTCTACCCATTCCTCACAACTCTACTACCTATTAAGTTCATCCACTATATGACCAATTATCCTTCTAAAAATCATTCCCTATCCGTTGAATCCTACCTTTGGGAATAAAACCTCTCAATTAAGTCTTTTGACACAAACCAAAAAGAGTTACTCGATTAAGATGTAATGTCTTCTCTCAAACATCTTTCCTTTATTTTCCTTCTCCACCACCGAAAATATATTTATTCCCTTCTTTTTTGAAAACACAAGAATCATAAATACACTAGGATGATGTTATGAAAATTTTCTTACCTACACTTACACAAACCTCCATTTAATGGATGTTGAACATACTGTTTTTGTGTACGGTGAACTACTATCTCACAAAATGATGATTGTTCATTTCTCATTTTCCACCAATAATGGTGGAAATTATGTTGGAAAATTTTTTATATATGTAAAATATTATATTTATTATTTCTTTAAACTTCATTATTCTTTTTAAAACACATATATTTTTACCTTCAATTTGGTGTTAATACGATAATCTTGTTTAAGGAAATGTGGACTATCACCCCCTCAAAGCGATGTGATTCGGTCACGCACCACGTGGAATGGGATTAATAAACTTATATAATATATATTATATAATCACAATACTGTAATAATGATATATATATATACATATGTCATTTACATACTCTCTTTCAATATGATAATAAAAATAAAAACAATGTTCATGCGTACGAACGGATTACTGTCTCCATGAACAGTGTATTCCATTTCGTACTTAATGATGCTATAAAATAATATAATGTATATATAATAAATATAACTTATATATATAATTTTATTCCTTTTTTAATAATTATATAATTATAAATACCAATGCTATTAAAATTAAGACACATGCGAAGAACAAAGTGAATATTACCTGAAGTGAAACTCTAAAATTGGATCACCAAAGAGTGGGTAATATAAAGTAATAATAAAACCATATATGGTATTATGTATAATAATATAATTCTGTAAAAGATTTATAATAAACTTATATTTATTATACAGGAATATTGTCTGAGTACAAAGAGAGTCAGGACATAAGGTAAGGGGATTTTCACCTGAGTATTAATTTCTGTAAGATACAAGCTATGTTCGCCACTCTTCACTTGTTTGTGGTGTATGTAATTCAAATGATTTTATTCTATATATATTGTACTTAAATTTATAGTTATTCACATATACATTATATCATCCTTATTTCGTGGGGTTTAACTTTCAAAATTTACCAAATTAGTAAAACAGTTTTGTCTCGATTTGCCTTCTCGCTACTCATGTTTTGTTATGCACCTAAACTATTTTTCGAGGTGTATATAATTCCATTTTACATTTTATATCATGAATATATATATTTCATGATATATTAAGATTCATTTAATTTACTTTTATTACATGAATATTATGATCCCATGTTTCAAAGTAATAAGAGTTCATTAAGGCAATCTCATCATTTTTCGAGATTGTTTATGTTTATTCTTACTTTGATGAAATATTATGATCCGTTATTCAAGAATATTAATAAGTTTACTTATCATCTATTTAATCAATTTACCCTCTTTTTTGATACTATTTATCCACTCTTTGGTACTTAAGATAATTTTTTCAGTAAAATCCAACAACCTCTCTCTTTGGATGGAAATCTATTATATTCAAAAAACAACGTTTAAAAAAAATGTTTTCAAATATCATTGATGATAATTATCAAGAAGAAATGGATTTTACAATTGTTTAATGTTTTAAAATATTACTTTATAAGTTTTCAAAACTTTTTTCCAAGACAAAGGTTTTTAAAATGTTTTATGTAATGAAAATTATTTTTCAAAGAAAAAAAGATATTTTCCTTAATAAATGTTTCTAAAAGATCTTTCAAAATCATTTCCCATATAAGATAGAATAAATTGGTTCTAATCATTCCTTTATGGAGAATTGTTCAATGTCTCTATTAATATTCTTTCTTTTAATGGTTTATGTTTTGATGTCATGATGTTATGAAACCCATTTCTCTTTCACAGGTTATATGCTTTTGAAACCCGCCTCTTTTCAGGAGTTATGTTTATTATGAAATGATTATGAAATTTTCCTCTTTCCATAGGTTATGATATGTTTACATTTTTTTACCTATTTCATTTCATGGGTTATGATATGTTTATGATCTTGTGTAACATGTATGTATGATTTCATAATGTAAAGGGGGGTCTATATCTCCCTCTAATGCATTGGGTAATGATAAATGTTTTATGATCTCAAAGGGAACATGGGATAACATCTCAGTCCCAAAACAAGAGGGAAGAGGTTAGAACATCCCAATCCTAAAACAATATGGAACAGGGGAGAACATCCCAGTCCAGAAACAATAGTAGGGGAGAACATCCCAGTCCTGAAACAAGAGGGAATAGGGGAGAACATCCTAATCCCAAAATAAGAGGGAATGGGGGAGAACATCCTAGTATTGAATCAGGTACATGAGAATTTAACCAAAAACTAAAATGTGAAAAACACCTTGGTAGACCACAATTACATAGAATTTTTATATGCTTATGTGTTTCCACAATTCCATGCCTTACTCCTATGTTATGATTTCATGACTTATGTCCTTTACTTCTTTTTGATTCATATATTATGAATTGCCAAGATTTATGCCATGATTTATGTATATGATCTTTGATATGCAGGGCATGATCTTTTATTTTCATGATCGTGTCTTGATACCCTTATGCTCATTTTTATGCTTACATGTCTCTCTTGTTTACCCTTACTGAGAATTTTAGATCACCCCTTTTTATGTTTCCTTCCCTATTTTTTGAAGATATATATTATGTTTGAGGTGTCTAATAATGGTTCTATTATATATGTACCTAATTGGAGATAATGTAGCTCATTTATATACTAATTTTTAGGTTTCCATGTTTCCAAAGGCATTAGACTAATACGGTCTTCTCCCATCTATTTGTATAATTTTTATATATTCCATAAAAGTTGTGTAATTTAATGTTTGTAAATCGAGGGTCTATATATCTCTCTTCTATCAAAAAAATTCCATATCCATGAATTTCTAAAATGTTTTCAAGATTTTTTTTCGATATTGTCCTATGGTTTTTTTTAAAAAAAATTACCCATGTTTTAGTTTTGACAAAAAATGTTTAAAAGGAATCTTTACATTTTCTAAATTTGATAAATATTTTTATTTTTTACAAATATATTAAAGGATTTTTTAACTTATACAACATGAACCAAATTTCCTGTAATCATGACAACTCAATTCTTTGAAAATTCCTCTACAAGTTTCCATTGTTATTCTTTAAAAAAACTATAATATTTTCAAAAAAACGAATTTTAAAGGAGTGATTAAAAAATAGAAATGATATTTTTCTGAAGAATGATTTAATGATATTTTAATGGAATAAATATTCATAAAAGATAATAAAAATTGTTTTCAATTATTCTCTACGGGTGATATGATCTAAGGATACCCTCCTTGTTCTATCTATTGATGGTGTATGTTTGTGATGATAAGATATTTAGGAAACTCATTCCTTTCCCCAAGGTTATGATATGATGAAATGATGAAATTTTTATGAAACTAGTTACTTTTCCATGGGTTATGCTATGTTGAAATGTTTAGTAAATCCACTTCATCTCATGGGTTCTGATATAATGAAATTTTTATGATCTTTTTTAACACAAATTTATGATTTTATTTATTTAATGGGTGAGACATGTATTTCCCTACCATATATTTGGTAAAGATTAATATATTATGTGATAAACATGAATGGAATGGGAAATAAACTCAGTTCAGTAAGGGAAGTTATCCTCTATGATATTCTAGGAAGTTATCCATGAATACTATGATGTCTTGGGGAGTAAAACCACTCTACATTGATAGTATTGTATATTATCTTTGACTAATAATAAAATTATTTTCTATGATTATGTTTGTGCCATAATTCTATGTCTTATGAAAATGTTATTCTTTTGTGGCTTATGTTATTTTATTCCTTTATGAGTAATTTATTTATAAATATATTTATTTTTCCATGAATCTAGATTATTATTCATGATATGAAGGTTATGATTTTAAAATTTTATACTCATGTTCTCATACCCTTATTTTCAAGTTATGATAAAGTGATCATTTATATCTCACTTATTTACCCTTACTGATCATCTTAGATCACACATTAGTTTGTTTCATTTATCTAGGTTATGATGTATGATAAGTTTAATAATGGTGATAGTTATAATGGACATAGTGGTAGATTATGTATATATTTTATGAACCAATTGTTTATGTGTCCATGTTTCCAAAGGAACTAGACCTATATGATTATAGTGTGTATTATTATGTTATATAATGAATATTCATCAATAAAGATATGATACCTATATATGAAAAGTATGGGTCTCTATAGTTGGTATCATAGAATATTTTAATTTACCTTTGGAAACTTTGATGAGAAAATTTAGTCATAACCATGGGGATATTTCAAATTATAGGATAAAATCCAAAGGTTTTGGTAACTATCATGGGTGAACATTGTTAGACATATGATTTCATATATGATGGTGTCATGACCTAGAAATCATATAAATGATTTTGAATGATTATATGTTTTTCCACTATGATTATTGTTTCTTACAATATGAATTTTTATCTTTGTCAATGAATGAAACCTGAAGTAATTGTGTCAATGTAAAATGTGACATCCAATGAAAGGATTATCCTCCTGAGAATCCAAATGTTATAGTAGTTGGAATGAAAAATATTATTTCTTTTCTCAGATGAAATTCTCAAGATATGAATCATATTGAGATTCCATATGATAAATATAGGGATAAACATTTTGTTTAGTTCTTCATGATGTAATGTACACCTTCTTTTAGTGGATCCTTTGTTCCATTAGTTGTTGAGAAATGAATTAGTAAAATTGAAAATATATTTCTAATTTTACTTTGTTTGGAATATGAGAAATTCATTTTAGATCTTTATCATTTGGAAGGAGAAGTGGATCAATAGAGTAACCTTATCAAGAACAAAAGGCAGCATGAATAAACTGACTCCATCGAGTGGTATTTTTTAAGATGTTATATTTCAATATGTATTTTCTTCATGATTGTCACTTAAAAATAGACACATAATTCCATGATCTTAAATACAAGGATAAATAATCTATTGGAATCTATGAGTAAAATTTTTCAAGACATGTGATGTGTGTTTCTTATATTATCATCCAATCTAAATATAAGTTGGTTTGATTCTTTAGTGGATTAAAACCATGTCTTTGAAGGTTGTTATCCACAAGGTAATTCAGTAGCTATGATGAAATCATTTGATATTCCCTTAAGGTGGATATGGAGATTATATTTACCCATCAATATCATTGTTTTTATAATAAAAGAAAGATTGAAATAAAAAAAAAATTATAAAAACAATAGAGAGGGGAAAATGGGATTTACTTTATGCTCAATGTTTAGGACACAAGTTAAAATTTTCTTAAGGGAACTGTTAAAATTTTCCAACTGTGGAAAGAAATGTCACCAAGAAATCGAATGCTGAAGTGATGAGAATAAGATATATAAAGATTAAAATAGACATAAAGAATTGTAGAATGAAGCACCCACACTCCAATGTTTTAAATAAAATGATTATTGTAATTATTCCAACCAGTTACCATATATGAAGTTTAATGATGATGATCAATGTCAACAACCTCTTAATCCCATAGAAAAAGGTAAATCTCATGTGATCATGATTTCTAATGATTGTTATAATAATGATGTGATAAAATTAACAATTAAATTCACTCTGGAACTTCTAATGTCTTATTTTATTGTAGAATAACCCACTTTTTTATATCCAAATAATTTTCAAAGGGTATCATTATACCTCCCCAGTGATTAGATGTTGAGGAATTAATAAAATACCATTATAGTATAGTGATCACATCACATGTTTATGATTATTATCTGGTATAATATTGGGGAAATTTTCTTCCAACAAGTCCTATTATTCTCTATTTTGTTGAGATTGATGTTATCCAAGAATTGATTGGTTTTCTTTACATTAATTCCACATCAATTACTAAGTAAGAGAAATCATTATTGATATTTTGAAAAAAAAACCAATAATCATTTATCAGTTTGATCATAAATATGAACATTTTATGGAAATCACATAAATTTTATGGTTTCTTATTCCTATTCAATATTTTTTTTACCTCATATGGTTTGGGAGAAAATCAATATCAAATATATTCTAAATGAGCTGGAGTTTATTGATGTCTTTGGGGAATAATTTTCTGGTCTTCCACCAAATCATGAAGTTGAGTTCTTGATAAAAGTCATACCTTTTTCAACATATATTTCAAAGGATCCATATAGAATGTTTTTGATTGAGTTATAGGAGATAAATAAGAAACTCCAAGAGAATATTGACAAGGGTTTAATTTTTCCATTTATGTCACCATCAGGTCCACTAATCCTTTTTATTAAGAAGAAATATGGATAAATGAAAATCATTATTGATTATCGAGAATATATTAAGACTGGTATCAAGAACATTTATTATCTACCCTATATTTATGTGTTTTTTGATCAACTGTGTAGAGATCAATACTTTTCTAAGATTGATCATTGTTCTAGATAAAATAAATTTAGGGTTAGGAAGGATATTATACCCAATAAAGCATTCCATTAAAGTTATAGACAATATAAATTTATAGTTATTCCTTTTGTCCTTAATAATTCCTCTTTTCTCTTTATATATTTAATGAATGTAGTATTTAGAGATTACTATGATTAGTTTGTCGTATTATTTATAGACGATATTATTATATATTCAAATATAAAGGAATATCCTGAATATCACTAGAAAATTATACTAATGACCCTGAGGAGGGAGAAGAATTATGAAAAATATACCAAGTCTGAATGATGGCTTCGAAAAGTTTCATTATTGGTTGATATAATCCCAAATTATGGTATATCACAAGATACTTCGAAGATAAAAGTTATTGAATATTGGCCCAGACCAACCACTATAATTTATATCCATATTTTTCTTAGTTTTTATTTATGTTATTATCACTTTGTGGATAATTTCTCATGACTGTATAATCCACTCACCAAGTTAACTTGAAAGGGAGTTAAGTTCCTATAGAGAGATAAATGTGAATAAAATTTCATGTAACTAAAGGTAAGGTTAGTTAGTGCAGTTTTACTTATATTACTATGTATTGGAGAATATTTTTCAATCTATAATGATGAATCAAAGAAAATATTGGGATGCATCCTCGTGAAAAATGATATGTTGATAGCTTATCTATCAAGCCTATTGGAGGTTCATAAAAAAATTACCCAACTTATAATTTGGAGTTATATGTATTAAATTTTGTATTAAATTTTTAGATGAATTATCTATATATGTAAATATGTGATATATATTATGATCATTAATGTTTTAAGTATATTTTCACACAGAAAGAGTTTAATATGATTCGGAGAAGATGGTTGTAGTTGATTAAATATTGAGATTTCTTAATACATTCACACCCTTGGAAAGAGAATAAGTTGGAAGATTCACTAAGATGAAGGTGTCATGCTCCCCTATCTATTATTAGGATCACAAAAGATACAATATTTTTTTATTTACAAAGTATGGATCTTGAAATACTTAAGGAATGTGAGAAATCATATCTTTCTCAAAGAAACAATCAACCATGTATCCATGTGAAGATGAAAGAGGAAAATATGGAATATATAGAATTATATAAGAAGGTTATAAAGTATCCAAATATTAACCTTGATTATGATGGAATGATATTGTTCAGTAATTGGATATGTGTTCTATCCATACCATATTTGAAGGAACTATTGGATAATACTCAAAGTTCAACATTCTCAATTCATCATGGATGTAAAAATATGTATAGAGATCTGAAAGAGTATTTATAGTGAGATATCATGAAGATAGATATTACTAAGTATGTATCTTGGTTCTTATAATATCATAAAGTTAAGGCTAAATGAAAAATTATAATGGGTTATTAAAAACATTGCCCCTACCATAATGGAAATAGAAAACATCACTATATTTTTTTCATTAGAATCCCCAAAAATGGGAACAATGATATTTGGGTTGCAGTTGATCACCTTAAAAATTTAGTACACTTCATTGGATTATCAAGAAATAATTTATAATAATCAAGTATTAAGGTTTCATGGGGTACTGCCTTAAATTTCATCAGATTAGGATTTGAGGTTTACCTCGAAGTTCTAGTGCAGTATTCAAAAATGATTTGGATACAAAGTTGGGATTCAGTATAGTGTATAATCTTTAGATAGATTTTCATTATGAGTGAAAAATTAAATCCCTTTATGATATGTTGATATCTTATTCTATGGATTTTAAAGTTTTTTTGAATCAACACCTTCCACAAGTTGAGTTTTCGTAAGAAAATAACTTTTACTATATCATTCGAATATTTCCTTTTGAATCCATCTCTAGAAAAAAGTGTAAAAATTCAACATGATGGGTGATATTGGAGAAATAAAGATATAGGGAACTAATATAAATGAGGAAATGATAGATAAATTTAGATCCATTCAACAGTACCTCAAGACAACTCAGAGTCAATAGAAATGTTATGCTGACAATAATCATTATAACCTTGAATTTGAGGTTAGTGAGAAGTTTTCTCTTTGAATTTACCCATAAATTGTGGTTTTTAAATTCATTATGAAGTTAAATTTTTTCACTAGATATATTTTAAATTTTTTATATTCCGGATTGAGTAGGGATGATATCTTATCTCTTTCCCCTACCACTGAACCAATCTCAAGTTCACGATGTGTTCCGTGTATCTCACCTGAGGAATTACATACCCAATCCATCACATAAAATAAAATCAGAGGTCATACCACTAAAAAGTGATATTTATTATGAATAATTACTATTATAAATCTTGTATTCATGAGATAGAGTTATCTGGAACAATATAACTCACCTGGTGAAAGTTCTCTTGCGAAATTAAAAATCAAAAGATACTACATGAGAACTTAAGGATGTAATCAAACAAAGATATCATCATTTTTATTGTAATATATTGACTAATTTTGAGGGTGAAATTTAATTTAATGGGGGATAATGTACCCCCTGATACCTTATGAAATTTTTTTCAAATAATTTAAATTTATTTGATAGCTTTCATTACACGCAACACCGTGTTTAAACGAACCATGATATATTATTAAAATATTATTATTTAAAGTCAAAATTATTTCCTATTTGGTGGATTGGTGGGTATGATTAGGGATAAAAAAATTATGAAAAAAACTTATTATTTATAAATGACTAATATGAATTTATAGTTTATATATTTATAAGAAATTAAAATAGAAAACATCTCAAAGTAAAAGAGATATGTTTTTAAAAATAGTTTTAATGCCCATAATATACTTTTATCTTAATAAATTGAATTATTATATATTTTTTAATGAAATTAATGATATATATATATATATATATTACATTCACTTAAAAAAATAGGATATATTTGATATTTTTCTAGTCATTGGATAAGAATAAACTAATTTTATATCTTAAAATGTATTTTTTTAAAATGTTGGTCTCGTTGTGTCTTCTGCACTTATTGTAAAATTAATTTGTCAAACTTATTAAAAATTATTCTGATACAATGGATTCAAAATTTCAAATCAATAGCTTTAAATTTTTCAAATTGGCCCCTTTTATTTTTTGACCTATATGAATAGTAATTATGGTAAAATTTATCACCTCATTAAAGGGTATATCAGGTTAATCAAGGTAAAAAATAAGTGATAAGGCTATACATTTTTCGCATAATTATTATTGGATGAATTTAATTCAAACCATATCATCATAAAATTTAAATTTAATTTTTTAATGCGCACTTTTCCATGAAAATGACGTATAAATTATTTAAATTAGTGAAAGTTAAAAAAAAATCACTCTCTTTGTTTTAAATATACACTATGTTTTCACATAGGTAAAAACTAGTTATGAAGAAATTTTAATAGTCATATTATGTGTATTGAAATTATTTTCATTATATAACTTAATTTATAATTTTTATTAATTATACAATTGCCTTTAATTCTTACACAAAAATGATATGATATTTCACCAATTAATCAAGAAATATAAAAAATATTTTTAAAAATATTAAGAGTAATATAATTTGAATGAGTTTATGTGAACCAATAATTTTTCAGATTATTATGACATATAAGTGTTTTTCTAAACAATTATATTCTAATTCCAAATTTTTCTTTATCTCTCTAAATTTAAATTAAATGAATAGTATCAAAATTGATAATAATTATATTTTATCAAAATAATATTTCATTAAATTTTTTAAATGTCATAAAATTATAAAATAAGAAAATATTGATGATATATGGACTAAAATTCATAAATTGGCTATTTATGGGATAATTTTCACCTTTTCATTAAAAAGTAAAACCCATTAATATTGAAAACATTGTTACCATAGTTAGAATTTAAATTGTTTAACCAAGAATCAATAAAAAATATAAGGTTTAAAATCAAACCAAAACTTATATATATTCTATTTATTTATGGGATTAAAAACAAATAATATCATAGATTATAAAAAAAATATTTAGTAATTTTTATTGTCAATGAATTTATTATAATTTAATTGTTTTTAAAATACCAATAGTTCCCCTCACATCAATTATAAAATGGAATCTCCTCTCTCACTTAATTACAACAATTTGAACCCTATATCTCAATAATCCCATGAAAAAATAAATTTTAAACAACCCTATTCACATTCTATTTATTATTTTTTTCCAAAATACCAACCCCCGAGCCCTTAATAGGATATCTAAAGGAGTTTTTTCAAAGAACATGTAATCATATTAATCAACCAATTTCTTTTCAATTATTATTTTACCCCACATAAATATGTTATATTGATTATAAAATAAAAACTTTAGTCTCCTAAATATACTGAAATTTCATTTTTATAATTAATCAAATTTTATTCTCCCTCTTTTCATCATATGGGAGTGAAAATATCGTTTGTTTGTACGTATATCTTACCGTATACATGTAGCGTGAAAATTTATTTCTAAACACAATATTTTATGGATGGATATTATAATGGGTTTAGTGTTTATATATTATAATTATGAAATAATTCTAATTATGTAATTATTATATCATATCAACCTCCATTGCTTCCAATATGTTAGAAAATGATGATGTTTCTCGTGCATATTTGTAGACCACCACATCCACGAAGCGAGGTGATTAATTTTATCATTTACATTTTACATGGAATTTAACAAGGATAGATATAGGTAATGGATATGATATATATATATATATATATATATAATTAAAATTATTTTTAAAGGTTATTTATTATTTACCTTTATTTCATTCCATCGTCCCAAAAGTGATAATAGGTTTCATCCGTACGTATGGCATGCCATCTTCATGAATGAAATAATTCTTTTTCTTCTATCTCTAAATTTTATGAATAACTATAAATATGTATATAATTAATATATATGATATTTATCTCATTATTAACATTCTTTATATTATATAACCATGATTAAAATAGAAGGACCGAAAATATAGAACTAGATTATATATGAAAGAGAAGAAGATATCACACATAATAGTGATTTAAATAAAAAAGTATTAGAAAATGGGTAATAAACGGTTATAAGTAAATAATAATTGGTATGATATATATGAGTTTTATTATGTTATATATAATATATCTATATTTATTATACATGAGGTTCCAATAAATATGAAGAAAGTTGGTCCCAATGTAAGGGATTTTCCTCTCACTTTAATTTATATGGAACACATGACTTATACACAAATGTTTTCCTTTGTGTGGTTTATATACTTCCCATGAATTTATTTTATTATTATTTTCATGAATTTTATGTTTAATTACATAAAATTATATGGTTATTTATTTCATGGGGATAATGATTCAAATGTTACCAAAGTGGTAAAGGGTTTTATGTTACAATCTCATTATTTATCTAGATTTTTAATGATTATTTTCTCGAATTAATTATTATAATCTAGGATACTCATTAAATTTATTGTCCTATTTTAATATCCTAAATATAAAAGTTTCAATTATTTTTTCTCCCCTTAAGTACACATTATACCCAAAATATTTTTTATTGGAAATCAAAGTCATTTCACTCTTCATTCAAAAAAAATTATTTCATATCTCTGTATTTATAAAATGATTTAAAAATTGTTTTTACTATTCCCATATGATTATGGAAATTAATTTTTAACCATGTTTTAATTTTTAATAAAAAAATTAAAAGTAATCAGCAGCTCATTTTATGAATGATGTACTTTTTCTATTTTTTTCAAATGTACGAAAATAACGTTTTTTAACTTATATGACATGAACGTAATTTCCAACCTTCATGAACACTAAATAATTTGAATATTATTTATAATTTTTTATTGTTAATTTTAGAGAATCATATTTTTTATAAAAAAATTGGATTTTAAAGGGGAAATTTGAAAATCGAAATGGTATTTTCCTTAATAATGTTTTAATGGTATTTTAATTTTATTTCTATTCGTCAAATAAAATGACCCTTAATTTCCAATATAATATACTAGGGATATGATCCAATGATACCATACTGATTATTTCTCTCTAGGGTTTTTTTTAGGATTAAAATATATTTATGAAACTCATTTATTTTCCCTAGGTTATGATATGATGAAAAGGTCACTCCTTTTCCATGGGGTATGCTACGGTGAAATGTTTATGAAACAAATTTATTTTCATTGGTTATGATATGAGTAATTTTTTTTGATATTTTGGAACAAATATATATGTTATTTATTATATGATGGGTGGTACCTATATCTCCCTCCAATTCATTGGGAACATAATGATATAACATCAGATAAATATGCCTGGAATAGAGTGTGAAACCAGATTAGTAAGGGAATTTTTCTACTATGATAGCCTTCGGAGTAAAAATTGACAAATATTATTTCTTTTTGATTAAACCATATCTTCTATGATAGTCATCAAAATGCGGTATGACTACTAAGGAAATTATTTTATATGATTTTGTGTATGAAACAATTCCATGTCTTATGCCAATTTTATTCTTTATGGCTTATGTTCTTTAATCCTTTTAGATTCACATATTATAAACTAATATGATTTATTCCAAGAGTCAAGATTATGATTTATGATATATGGGTTATGGTGTTCAAATGTTATACTCCTGTTTTTATACCCTTATGTTCATCTTATTCCCATATGATTATTCATATCTCCCTTATTTACCCTTATTGAGCATCTAAGGTCATCCTTTATTATATTTCCATTCCCTAAATTATGAATTATGATGTGTATAAGAAGGGTTATTTTTATATTGAATTTCATGGAAGATGATGTAGATATTTTATGATCCAGTTTTTTATGTTTCCATGTTCCCAAAAGAACTATACCGATACAATTATGGAATGTATTGTAATGTTATGTAATGAATATTATTCTACTAAGATGTGATATCTATGTAGGAAAAGTATGGTTCTCTATAAAATCAGTCTCATTCATCTACTTTTATTATGATATTAACCAGAAATGGACTCATGTGTATGTCCCAGACTAAACATTTCTAAGAACCTTTTTCATAGTCATCCTTTCAATATAAAATTAAATTCCATGGAGTGATTCCTAACATATGACAATAAAAGATATGATATGTCACATTTTGACCCACAAAACTATGTGGTATTTGATTCCACTGGTAGGGGTATGAATAAAACCCATTAAAAGGGCCCAATACCAATACATAGTACTAGTTATCTTCCTGGATGATGCTAAATTTCATAGTGCCCCAATGACGATCCTATAAATGAATTTATAATTTTATAATAAATCTACCATTATTCATCAGGATAACCAGTCATGTTATTAACAATATTGGTTATGTTTCATGAAAAAGTATTAAATGTATAAGGGATTTTTAGAGTTCGAAATAATCCCATTAAAAAGGGTGTAATTATCCTACCCTCCCATCCTTGTAACTAGAACATTTTTTAAGATATCATTAGTAATGTCCCATTTAACACCTTACATTAGAAATCATGTCCGCATTTACTAAAAATAAGAACACATGTGAATATGAATCCGAAGTAAAAGTATAATGAGTTTACATAACTAAATTAGTATTAATTGTATCAAAATTAATCTATATAATAGAATTTGGATGAATTTTATGAGTAAATATGAGTTTTTTATATTAGTATTAAGGTCTCAATTCAATAGTTTCAGGAACTATAAGTAAAAATAATTTACAAGGGAGCCTACTAAAACCCATTGAATACATTATGGGTTATGAGATGGAAATTTGAATTATATCCACTATAATGATATTGTAATAGTATTTTTAAATTCCATTAGTGAGTGATGTTGGGATTTGATTAAATAGTGAGAGAATAGTAAATAAGAATTTATTATTTCACACATAGAGATTAAGATAAATTACTAAATTCTTATTTGATTTATTTTAAAAAATGGAAATATATTTTATCCTAAAATTATCCTCAAAATATATCAGGGAGATAGACCATCATAGTACTAGTGATAACTTCTATGTTTTTTATAGGCTCTTGTTTATTAAAATAGTCCAATAGTGGATGTTTTACATATTGTAGTTCCCAATTCCTCATTGTCTGACAAAGGAGGAAACTAATGAGAACAATTATATCTTATGGAAACATATGAAGGGTTCGTGGGATTTCTAACTCCCCATGTTATCATCTATGACTAATGAGCTCTAAAATCCTCATAAAGACATGGGTGCATACACCATGTTGTCTCATAAACATTACCCTTATTATGAGGAATATGTAAAATATATTTATGAGATAATTATGTCACACTTTATTTGAAATCATTGAAAATATCACTAATTAGACCTCATATAGTCATGATGATTGGATGAATTAAGTGCTTATAAATTACAATATTCATTGTTTACAACAAATTGTGGATAGACATCATGTTCTCCTAACTTCTCCAGAGATAATTATGTTTTATTATGAATTATAATATGAAAAATATAAAGAACATGTTCACAGATATCTTTACTTTTATTCTCTATGCTGATAATGATAAAAATCATGAATGATTGTTAGTACTTATGGTAAACAATATGAAAGGCATGGTGGAAATCTTAAAGACTAACTCTTAGTGTAAGGAACTGTTTTAAGAAATTTAATAGAGTGTTAAGATAAAGGGGAAGGATATAGATAATGATGTAATATATATATCATATATCATTAATGGACATTGGAAGAAAAAATCAACCCCATTGAAGATACAATAAAAATATTCTATGTATTCATTTTTAAGTGTAATATCTCTATTTCAACTAAATGATTATTAGATATTTCTTTTAGAACTCATATTTTTATCAAAATATAGGACCTAAGAAGATTAAAAATGATTATAAGGTGTGAGGTTTATCATCATGATTCCAATCGAGAAATACTTATCACACTAGCTATTGAAGATTACCATATCGCATTACTGATTATATTGATTTCAGTTTCAATGAATTGTAATTATGTACCCAGAGATACCAAAAAACATAATGTCAAAATCCTATTTATATATAAATATATTTATTTTTATGTTAAAAAATAATAGATACTACTTTTTTAAAGATAACATGTGTAATGGTATGGTACATTTGAATAATGGACTTTACAAACTGGAATAATAAAATCATGTGTTGTCAATTGATAATAAGTCATCTTTAAATGACTCATATCAAACCCATTTATTTCGTCACTAGATTGGTCAAATAAATTATAATTATATGAAAATACTATATCAAAAAGGTTATTTATAGTTTTTTTAACTAAATCCCCAGTGTATGTGTCATGATTTATTTCATGGAAAATTGACTAAATCCCTATTAGATGAAAAATGTGAAAGAAATATAGAACTTCTACGATTAGTTTATATAGACATGTATGGACCTTTTCTAGTAAATTATATGGTTGGATACTATTACTTTATAACTTTTTTCAATGTATTTATTAGATACATATATTTTCATAAAATGATTTATATGTATAATTCTATTGACAAATTTAATGAATATAAGAATGAATTATTGAATCATCTTGGTAAAAAGATAATGAAAATTTTAGTAGATCATGGTAGGGAATAATCTACCAAAGAGTTTGTTGATTATTTAATGTATTTTTCAATGTTTTCTTAACTTACTCCTCCTTATACGGCATAGGGGAATGGTTTTATTAAAAAGTGGAACCATAAAATGATATACATGGTGAGATTGATGATGAGTCATGAAGGTTTTGTCTTATTTTGGGGGGTATACATTATAATATTTAGGATATATCCTAATTCAATTTTCATATAAAACATAAACAATAATCCCATATAATTAGTATTGTCAGATGAAATATGTGTTATCAAAATTACATGTGTGGGAATTTGATATATTTTCTAGGTTACTTCTAGAAATAAAAACGTTTACATGGAAATAAGTATTTCTTTATAGGTTATTCCAAGTAATCAAGGGTATATTCTCTCGATGACCCATTAGATATTAATTGTATTGTGGAAATACATTCTGTGTTCCTTGATTAGTAGCACATATTTGAAAGACATAGTTGGATCATGATAAAATTCAATGAATTTGAGGCTCAAAATCCAAAATAGTTGATAAATGTACCAAAAGTCCCAGTTGAGGAAGTAGTTCTAACGAAATTAAGTATTACAGAGTAAGAGTAGAGATTCTAGAGTGTAACAACCCTTTTCTAGTGACCTAGAGTCGACATATACTTTATTTCATTGAAAAATATATATGGTTTCAAATCCAATATGATCAATTAATTTAGTAGTTTTGAATAAAAAAATACATATATGATACCCATTTTATATTGTGAATATAATATATAAAATAGTAGTGTAAAACATTCAACATCATTGAACTTATTCAAATAATTCTTCTTCATATCCTAGGGAAAGGAATAAAAGTAAGGGTGAGATTAAATTATTATTAATGGTAATGTAAAATGGAATTTATCATGAATAGATAATCCATAATCAATATAGGATGATTAAAAATGGAAAATAAATTCCATTTCATAAATAATATTACTATTATGATTATATTAGTAATAATAAATATGGAAAGGTAAATAATTGACGATCCATGAAATTTAATCAATAATATGAGCCCAAAATGTATATGGATAATAATAACTGAATTCTCAAAGAGGAAAACTCTTAATATTTAACATCATGATCTCAGAAGTCATGAAATCTATACCATAAATACCTTGTGATAAGAGAGTATAAAACTATGGGTAAAAACATGTATAATTTGGCCAACTGATTTGTCTCATGAGACTTATTGATGCATCTTGTGTCTATATAATTCTAATATCCAATGATCATGGAATGTCAAAATCATTTTTCATATATTTAATTATCATTTTAATTTAGTAACAGTGTTACTTAACATCAAATATTCGTATTGAGTAATGAAGAAAAATTCATCAATATTACCCCAGTAAATTAGAAAAAAAATTAAAGAAAACATTATACATATAAATTGTATAAATTTTAGAAAATACTCATATCTATGATACAAAAAATATAGATATATAATAGAAATTTAATTTCTAAGGAAAAATGATCAGAAGAAAGTTTTTGTATCAAGAAAAAGCTAACAACAACAAAATTAATCAAGATATGATAGGTGACCATCAGTCCATTCGGAATATAGGTTTTGTGATAAAATCATGTCCATTAGAAAAATAAAGGGAATTTATGTGAAATATTAAAATAATATTTCATAAAAGAGTTTATTTGTACAACCATTTAATTTTTTTAAGAAGAATCTAAATTTCATAAAATCATTATGGTGGAGGGGAAGTCTATTATTACTATATACATTTCATTTTATAATAGATGAGAGGTGACCATCTGTTCATTGGGAATATAGGTTTTTCAATAAAATCATATCCACTGGAAAAATAAAGGGAATGGAGGTGAAATATTAAATTAATGTTTCATAAAATATTTTTTTTATAAACATTTAATTTTTTTAGTGGAAGCTAAATTTCAAAAAAGTATTACTACGGTAGGGAAGTTTGTTATTGTTGTATATGTTAAAAAAATTCATGTTGAATTTTTGAAAAGAAAGTGAAAAACATAACTTTTGTAAAAAACTAAAAATATTTATTTAAAACCCTTTTGAAAATTTGAGTATAACATGAAATTTCCTTAATATTTCATTTGTGTAAATAAAGTAATTTTGAATGTAATTTTGAAAAACGTAGACATGGAAGAAAAATATATCCGATTAAAAGAGTGACAAAAAAATTATTTTAAAATTTCATTTTATTGATTAAATTACCAAACATAAGATAATTTGGAACAAATTATAGAAAATATATTAATAAAATTTTTATTTAAAAAATATTTTATTTTTCAATTTTAAATGATAAGATTCTTCCAACGAAAATAATCACAATCCCAATAGAAAGTGCAATTGTAAAAAATATTCTTACCACCTTGGTAACTTTAAAATTAAAACCCCATGAAAGAATAGAAATTAATTGAAACATTAATAATCCAGAATAAATAGGTACTCATGTTAAATATATAAATGTATAATCATATACACTATGTAAAAGTTAATAGGTTCATAATAACAAATATGTTTCAATGGAATGTAAATTGAGTTGAAATCCCTTACATCACACTTACCATTATTTTAACAAACTTTAACATAATTTATAACAGTTAAAAACATTTTATAATTTTATAAAATATATATATTAATTTTTATAATATCATATATGATTCAATTATAACATTTTATTGGTCATTCGTTAACAATATTTTATTATTACAATGGTTTCGAGTATTAATAGCCTCGTTTTGTCCTGTATTTTTTATCATAGATGTTCTAGTTATTGTGGGTAATATATAGACCCATCATATTTAAAATTATAATAATATTATAAATATCATTTTTATCATTAGATACATTTTTTTAATCATTATTTAATGTTATACATGGAAAATGAAACTCATTGCGTCGTGGATATAGTGGGTCGTACGTGTGAACGAGTGATGATATCATTACCTTAATGGGTGAAATGGTAAAGAATTGGATGATATATTAATTTTATAGAATCAATTTCATATCAAAATTATCATAAATATTGCTATTTTATATCATTATGACTATACATGTGAGTCTATTATGGAAACAATTACATCAATTTGTGAGGCTGTATTATGCTGTACAAACAAGTGATGGATTTGTTTCCCATTTGTTGGAGAAGGATGTGGATAAATAATATACCAACAATATAATAAAATATAAGTATATAGGATATGATTGTTTTCATTATATTTTAGTTTTTAATACATAATTCAATGTGATAAAAGTATAAATAAAAATAAAGATCTTCATTAAGATGATTACCTTCTCTTACAGAAACCTCCTTTAGATCACTACTTAAGGACCATAGGGCTTGTATTTTTGGAAGAAAAAAACCTCTAGAATGTGGGTATGAATGATGGGGTAATATTATGGTAGGTTTTAGTTAATATAAATATAATTATAGGTGTGATGAAGTATTGGTATGAGGTTCCGTTTTATAAGTGGGGGAGGGGATCTTCTTGGAAACTAGTTGGAAATTTCCCAAAATAATCCAAAATGATAAATTCATTCCCAAGAAAAATGATTCCAAATAAACATATATTCAAATTTGTTATGTATAAGGTTTAAATATTGATAGAAAATATTATTTTTAGATTTTTATTTTCAAACTTACCCCAACCTTTTGTTTTAACCCCCCCCCCCCCCCCAACCCGCTGGTAAACCCGTTTAAACATTAACCTGGGTAATTAATTTGTAGTGTTTTTACTATTCATTATAACCAAAAATTAAGTTAATATTATTACCTAATTATAATTTTTTTGTTTCCAAATAGAGAGTAAATTTTACCAAATTCAACTAATATAATTAATGAAAATAAAAATAAACCCACAAAACATGTCGACAAATGGTTTTTCAAGAAATGCATTTTTTAAGCATAAGAAGATATTATATAAACTATATGACTTATAATCATAATTATATGGATTTAAATTAATATATTTAGATATAAAATAAATAAAAATAATTTAAATCATTCATCATTAGATATTATTTTAATTAATCAAAATGGGTAGATATTATGCATTTTAAACAAAAATGGTTTTCTAGAAAAACATAATTCTAAAAAAAATATCTCTTTTTTACCACCAAATGATATTATTATAATTTCCATAAAAAAATTCATAATTAATTTTTAATTCCACATATTATAATACATTATTATAAATAAAAGAAATAATGGTTAAAAGCTACATTTTAAATTATTCATAAAATCTTATTTCTAAGGGAAATTTTCAAAAGTTCGCTCTAATATTATTTGACCATGTATATTAAAAATAGATATATATCCTATGAAATTAGAATTTTTGTTCCATAAAATATTAAAATTATCAATTTACAATAACCTTATTAAAATAGAATATTTATATTCTATAATTTAGGTATGAGTGTTAAATTATTCCCTCCTACAAAAAATGTATCCTCAAAATTGTCCTTGATATTAATTTATAAAAACAATTGGGTGGTTATTCTTCATAACCTCCTCTAGTTCCCATGTTTCTTACTCTATTTTATGATTTCACCAAAGTACCTTTACCATCTGAGCCATTTGTTTCCTCAAAAAATTATCTAGTTTCAAGAATCTAGATAGGCCCTCACATTAAGATAGATTAGGTTCTATTTTTTTCTATAGAAGCGAGAACATGTGTTGGGTCTGAAATATAATAACATAAAAATATTATATGGAACATATCATGTAATATAGATAGCATCGGTGTAATTTCCTATTGATAATCCACAACTCTAATTATTTCCAAAATTTAAAAGGTTCAAATATTAAATATTTATTCATTATTTTATGTTAATCCCATAACTAATTTTTTAATGAAAAAATGATTAATTTTCAGTCACTGTTCATGTTTTAATCATAAATATGTATTGAGAGAATTGTTCGAATTCATTAAATTACACATTAGTTTACTATTTTGATCATATCATTCAATATAATGATCTAAATTATGTGATTATTTTTTTAGGGTTCTTGATTTAAATTACTATGTATCATTAAACTGGACCAGTAGCTAATTATTCCATCTAAGTGGAAACATGAACCAAATAAAAAGGACCACTGAATCTATTGAGAAAACTAGACCAACCAGGATGATTGAATTTGTTAGATAAATTTAGAATCCAAATTTTGATAAAACTCTATAATATTTTCTATTATATCTAAAAATATACTAGATAACATTTTTAATTCCCAAATAAACTAATAAGTGGCCCAATTTATATATGAAATTCTATCCCATATTTCTATCAATGAATTTTAAATATCCCACATTTCTTGAATATTATCCCAGTCTACTCACCCAATTGAGCGGAATTTTTTTTGGTAGAAATGAAATTGTTAGAATTTTTTTTGAATAATATATTTCTAGATAATTTAATATTCCTATATTACAACCCATTCATATTCATTCAATGGAAACAAATCCATGATAATTCTGTATTGGAGAACATGGTACAGTAAAATAGTCATATCTTTGTATTGAAAATTAAAATGGATGATAAATATGAAGGTTGGAAAAAATCATTCTTATATAAAATTTTTAAGAATATTACATCACTTGATTTAGGAGTATTCATGGTAAAATGGTTGAGTCAACTTAAAGGGATGTATTTTTAATGAAAACAATCCACCTCCTTAGGCTATAAAAAAAATACATTACCCTCTTCCCATGAAAGGGGTTGGCATGTCAAAAACATAGGAGGATATTTTGGAATGACCATATCCTTTCCTAATTTCTGGGAGGACCTTCCAAACAAAATTTTACACTTGAGATACCTTCCCTTCACTCTTTAATTCATGTTCTTTTTCATTATCTTTCATCTGTAATCACATAAATGTTTTTTTTGTAATTTTGTTTAAATATTAATTCATGTATATTAATCATATCTTATTATCATCCAAATTATTAATGTATTTATATTTTAATTAATATATTTTAAATTAATTTGAGAACCCTTACCTCTTCCACTTTCTAATTCAATCCAAATGTGTGTTTAACTATTTTCACCATTCATCTATGTGTTTGATGCACAACTCTTTTCTTGTCCCATTATTTTAATTCTACTCACAACTTAAATCATAAAAAAAATTAAACATATTACTAAACACATCACTTAATGATTTAATCATCCATTAGGTGAGTCATGGTTTTGGGATGATGAGTGATTGAGAGCTTTTGGTTGTTAAATATTCATTAAGTTAATATCATGTATGTTAAAACATAAAATGTCATATTTTAATGACATAATTGGTTTAAAAGTTGGACTACATGGATTATTGGAACCATTAATAAAATTCCATAAAAAATTATTTATAAAAATTTGTAACATATTTTAGGTTTGGATTAAAAGATCAATATTTGGAAATTCTAATAAAAATCGTATTATGAAGTGGGTGTTAATAAAATAAAATATATCAGAATGCTTAAGGAAATAATAATCTTAAATCCCTTAAAATTAACTCAAAGAAAACATTTATTCAATTGTTAAACTAAATTTTTTAATCAATCATTTCATATTTTCTCTTCAATCAATAACCATATTTAAAATTAAAAATAATGATAGATGGCTCTAAAATATTTCACCATATACAAGGATTATTCATGAGTTCCACTATACATATTATTGTAGAGTTCCAGACCCTTGAGTCAATGGGAGAAAATTGGCAACAATTTAATTGTCTCTATTACTGAGGATGTTTGAATAAGTAGTAAGTTAATTTTTTTTGTTAAAAAACAAAAAAAAAGAATAAAAAATCCAAAAAAAGAAATGAAATCCCCATTTCTCATCCTTTAAAAAAATTATCTAAATGACTTATATCCTCCCAAAAAATCCATGAGATTTTTTTAACCCAAGATCCATGATAAATATATACTAAATTAGGGTAATCATTAGGGATAATCAAATTACCCATTATCCATTCATTTCAGATCTGAATGATCTAGATATGTCTAATCCTTGGGAACAACCCCTTAAAAAACTCGATGCCCCTAATATGAATTACCAAACCATTGGAACGGAATATCCAAAAATTGAGGCTAATGTTGAACTCAAATTGAGTTTTATTCTTATTTTTCCTCATTTCTATGGGCTTGTTGGTGATGATTATTATCTTCACCTTAAAAAATTCCAAGTTGTAATGAACCAAAGTTTCATTAATGGAAATTCCTATTGATCTAGTTAAATGTCTCTTCATGTAAAACGTTTATATAAAATTTCAACTTCTTTAGTTTTATGTCAAGAGTTGTGACCATTACTTTTATAGCCATTTAACAGTGATCATATGATTAGTATAAATATAAGGCTTTAACGAACCCAATTTACTCAGACAAAAGAAGTGATGGTCTCATCCAGTAGAATTTCTCCATATGAAGCCCATATTTCAGAGCTCGGAAAAGAGGTGGCATATTTGGGCTTCTCTCTTGACCAAACCTAAGCTGAGCTTCACCATGTCCATCTCTAACGAGACCGTCGACAGGAAAAGTGGAAGTTGATAGAGATTACCACTCGAGCGATGTAATCCGAGCCACCCCAAGAGTCTTTCACCATCGCACACCTTACCCTTAAGTCTTATGCGGTTTTTTAAGGGTTATTTAACAAATCACTTGTACTATGTTCATGTTCATTATTTTTGTATATAATAATCAATATACATTCTTGTCATTATTGATACATTGTAAATAGTCTTTAAAGTACAAATACTGTTTTTAGTTATTATTTATTTAAGAATTGTATTTTATTAAATTAAGGTATTTTTGAATTAAATATTATTTTAACAAAATATTATTATTATTATTAAATTAATTTTTATTAAAATTAAATAATCTTATAATTTTATGATTTTATGAATGCAATTGTAATTTTTATTAAGGTTTGAAATCCATTTTTGTCAAAACCCGTGAATTTTCAATAAATATAGGTTTTTATTTTAAAAGTGAAAATTACCATATTTAGAAAATTATTTAGATAAAATAAATGATATTTCTGTAATCATGATGTCAAAATTATCCAACAATGAATTTTTCATAATTTTCGGAGACAGACAAATTTTTGGGTAAAAATTAAATACCGTTTAAATATATAATGTGTTTTATGACATCATAATGACCCAATAGTGATGTAATAAAATAATATAAGCTTTATTTTCGGCCAATATATGTTTTTCCATTAAAATAATTTAATTTTGGGTTTGTTTAACATATTATACAAAGCATTAATGGACCCCTCAAGACTTATTAAACATCTTGTCTTTTTAAATTATTTTCCATGGGAGTGTGACTCACCTCCACATAATAAACCCCGTTATTTTAAGAAGTTAGGACATTTTCCTTATAAAATATTTTTTTCCTCTCCCCTTTTCCAAAAACCATTGGCAAAACCATGATCTGATTTGTGGTTTGGATTAGTTTAATGTAAGGGGTCCCAAACCTAAATAATAAAGAATTCACTCACTTTTCCTATATAAACCCACCCAATCTCCCACTTCCTCCTCACTAAAAGACTTTGGAGTTCGTCCAACCTCTAACATACTCTCTCTAGAATCCTCCCAAGGTTCCCCAATCTCCCAAGAAGCCTCTCTCAAGCCTCTCTCAAGCCTTTGGAAGCACACTTCCAAGTAAGGGTTTTTTTTCCTTTCTCATTTTTTGTCCAATTTTCTTTAAGTTGTTTTTCCCTTTTAATTTCAATTATGAATGTTGGGGTATGGTTTCTCACCTACCTAATACTTCCCTATTTATGTTTGAATGATGGGATACCCTTTCTCTCTCATTAAATTCCTCCCATGTACACCTGTTACTATGTCGAAATTCTGAAAGGAACTTCTCTCTCCTCATTTACATTCGAGCATTACTTTTGTATCATAAATCTAAATTACATTAAAATTGTTGGGACATGTATATATATGACCTCCTTACTTTCCATTACATGTAAATATGATGAGTAACCCCTTTCTCTCTGATCAACCATTTTTATGAATTCTTATGTCACGCTGTTACGCTGCTGAAATCGCACTGATTTTCTAAGCCAATGCCATTGTGTAGGGAATACCATTCCCATTTATCCATCAAGGGTATTCACCTTTATGAACATTTACTTATTTATTATAAAGTTTCATGTATGAATTCCACATTCCTTTATCGTGTAATAAATTATTATGTTTTATGAATCCATTTTTTATGATCCATGTGGCACACTTATGCATGAAATGAAATGTTTAAGAAGGGTGAGCCCTTATAGCGCTCCAATGCATTGGGTAAAGTATAGTATCATGATAGGTCATGTGCAATGAGTGTTGACTCATTATAATTAAAGTGAAACTAGGGTTTACTCATGCTTCATGTTCAATGAAAATTTACTCATGCTCCATGTGCAATGAGCCTTGGCCCATGCTAATTCCATGTTAAGTGTTGTTGCCACATTTCCATGTTTTGATTATCATGCTTTATCATGCCTTTATGTTCATGTTTCTCTTGTGATCTATTGATATGCCTATTGTCTAAAATGAATTTTAATCCTCATGTATTCTGTGTTTATTCCCTTACGGAGCTTTATAGCTCACCCTTATGCATGTCCTCAGGTTATCCCATGCAATGTTAAATACGAGGGAATGTAGTAGTCATGTAAAGAATTTTTTCAATAAAGATGTTGTATTTCATGTTTTAAGTTTTTATGTAATGACCCTAATCCCCAAAGACACTAGACCTCTCGATCTTCCATGTTGTATCAAGTGAATAGTTTATGTAATAAATCATGTTTATGTTTGTAATAAAATCAGGTTTGTCATACAAGTGGTGTGTTCTACCATGAGCTCTCAAGGGGATTATAAATAACAACTAAATCATAGTGAATTTACTTTATCCTTAGTCAAATATTCCAAGTCATATCTCCATACCTCCCCCCTATTTCTATAAATTCATTAAATGAGATGAATTTACTCTTCCTACAGAATGTTTTTTCCTCTTCTCACACTGCCTCTATCCAAAATGAAATTATTTGTATCCATAAAATCATCAATGAATCAATCCATGAGTGCTTGAATAGGTTCAAAAATATTATGGAAGTATCCCCAAACCACCAAATTCTTTCCCAGCTCTTTACCCAATAATTCTATGAGGGTTTATTATCTATGTATAGAATTACCATCGATATCACATGTAGTGCTTCTCTTGTCAATAAAACTTCAGTATCTACATGGGATATCATAAAAAACATGGATGAAAACATGACAAAATTACATACTTGAGAACATTATCAAGTAGAAAAATTCCGAGATAATCAATCCATAGATCCCAACAAGATGACTGAGTAGATGAGTGAGATTACAAGTCTGTGTGACATCTAGGTTTGGCTGCCAGAGACCCAATGTCATCTTCTCAACAATCTTAGTTCCATGTACCTATCAAAAATGGTGGAATCTTAAACTCACCATCTCATCTAACTACACATGTCCACAACTACATAATGATCCCTAAAATTATTCTAGTCTAATGAATATCAACACAACATTGTCTTAATGGAACACCAACCCTTAATAAAAAATTCAATATGTCCAAATCTTCAATGAACCCCATAATGATCCATTATCTTCTACCTATAACCAATGATGGAAGAAACTTTGAGGAATGGTAATCCTATCTCTCATCCCACTCAAATATCTCCAAAAAATCCAAACCAATTCCAATATTTTCTTAGTGGTAGTAACTTCAAACAAACTTATCATTTTATTCTTCAACATACATAGAAAAATCCTTATCCTCCCAGTTTCCTCTATACTAGTCAACCTTCTCAATTCCCAACCAAATACAATCGATTACCCAATAACCCAAATCAAGGAAATATCAATTCTAGACAAGAAACTACTTCTATGAAACCATGAGAATGTTATGTGGAAATTATTTCCTTTTTAACCCATTATAGCCTCAAAAATATTGAAAATAAAGTTGGGAAACTTACATCCCACCTAAGCCGGTATCAAAATTCCAATTACTTTTAACTCCAAAATCAACAGTTTCCCAACCCCAAGGGTAATGTAAGTGAAATTACACTTCTATCTAGAAATAAAATTGTAATTCTACATGATGAATCCTCAAAATCCCCTTTAAATGTTGATCTATAAAATAATAATTAGAATTTCTAGAAAAATAACCTAAATCAACTCTCTTTACTACATCCATACCTCTAAGGAACCCAATTCCTTTTCCTCAAACCATATCTAAGAATAATTATCACTTTGAACATGATTCTGAGATGTTTAACATGTTTTTACATGTTAAAATCAACATTATTCTTTTGTAATCCATCAAACAAATTCCTAAGTATTAAAATTTTATCAAGGAATTGTACACCCATAAGAAACATCTTAGGACCATTGAAAATGTTTCAACCTGACTATAGAAACCCATAATTTTCATACATATATATTATATATTAATATATTAATATTCATTAAATAACACAAATATCCATGCCATAATTGTATACCTCCATTATCTTTGGAAACATGGACCTATAAACAAATGGTTCATAAGAGTCTCTAATTATGTTCTTCATAACTAGAATCATTATTATACATATCATTCATAAAACCTTTTTTCATAACCTGGGGAAAGGAAACTTGAAAATGGGTGAGATTAGGTTCTCATTAAGGGTAAAAAATGGATGTATAAATTATCACATAAACATAACATGATCATGTGGTTATAAAAACATGATATTAACATTTGAAAACTAGACCATGTATATCAAATATAAAAATATTGAGTTGTGATATAAAGATTGGCCATTTAGAATACATGAATCATAAATGGATCACTTAAATTGGTCCATTAGTGAATAATATTAACAAAAGACATGATTTTGTGGAATACATATAATATTATAACATTGTCAACATGTATAAATAGAAACAGGTTCACTCATTAAGTAATGAACATGAAATAAAGCCCTTTCATAAACATACAAACATGAAACCAGGTCCATGCTATAATGTCCCAAACCCAGATGCCACTAAAGGGTGCCCTAAGCTAGGTTGGACACATGGGCTCTAATTATTCTCCACGAATTCTTTATTCTAATAACTAGTAGTGAGGTACTGGGTGTTTCAGTGAGGAGATTATGCCCTCGTCATTAGAGTGTAACACTGTAGAAACATATCATACAATAATCAGAAGCATTGAACCATTCAATAGAAGTAAATAGTGGAATAGTGATAGTATAATAAATTCAGAAGTCATATCATATACAATATGATGTTACAAGTCACATGTTTCTAATAAAACATACAAAATAGGTACACAACATTCATATACAGTACATGTTCCAAAAGTACAAAAATTCCAAAATAATCCCAGTAGAATTGCAAGCCTCAACATAGTCCCATGCACTTCTGCTCCTAATCAGAAAGTCAGGTACCTATAAGATGGTGCTTTCCCTTATCTAAATATTATGTCATATAATATTTTTATGTCCCAAAAGGGTCCCAAATATGTTGTGACACTAAATTCCAATAGGCAACCACCCATGGTCTGTACCAATCAGTTAGTGAATATATATATAGATATATATATATATATAGCAGGTAGTGTGAAATAATAAATCAGTAAGCAAGGAAGTACTCATAATTAAACATCATCCATGCACTCTTTTTCATTTACATCCATTTCATTCGATTCATATTATTTTAACAATTCAATTACATTGAATTTATAAGCCTCGATATCTATCTTAAGCCCAGAATACCATGTGTAACTTGAATCACAATAGATGCCTCATGAGTCCATCTAAACGATTCAAGTCAGGATCAAATCCACGCTTTTTCTTTAGCTTGGAGATGTGTCATAAGATGTTTCATTTATAATTAAATTTAGAACCAGATCCCATCCGTGAAATTCCTAAGTTGGTATTCAAGTATCACTCTAGGTTCAATCTCAACCAACATCATACAATCCCATCCCTTGAATGTCTATTAGGAACCCAGTATTTCTCTAGATACATTATAACGTCCTAGCCAATTGTGTGTGTCCTTGGTGATACTCTATAGAAGCTCGATTATCACCCAAAGAATAATAGAAAAATTCACTTTGATTCTATACATGGAATTTAATATGAATCCATGTATCACTCAGCATATAAGTCAATCCTCAATGAGTCTGTCCATGGAATCCCTAAATTGGATCCATGTATGACGCGTGCCTTATATAGGTTTAGTCCATTGTGTCTGCCCATGGAATTCTAATGTGAATCGACATATCACCTAAGGATTATAAGTCAATAAGCACAAGATTCTATCCATGTAATTTCAATATGAACCCATGTATGACCCTCACCTACTAATCATTTAATCAATTCTATTTTTTAAAATAATTCATTAAACATGCCAAGGTCAAAACCAAAGGAATTTAATATGAATGGACTCAAAAGGGTGACTCAAGTAAGGACCAACCTCAAAGGAATGGCCTTTCATTTGATCTTCCCATTCTTAATAAATCCATCACATAACATGGGATCAACATGACTCACTTGCACTATCAATTCAAAGTCCATTCAAATACTCACTAGTCCATTTTTAATTTAACAAGCCTAATAAGACTTTAAAGCTATCACATGGATTATTTATCATATAACTCACATGCTAAAATCAACAATTATAGAAATTCATGCCATTTTCATCAACCCATGGCATAGCCTCTACTTTACTCACATGGGTAAGACAATATAAGGAAAGCATGATTAGATAAGAAATGGTACACATGGGTAAAGGGTCAAGTCATCCATCCCATACCATTAATTCATTTCACATATCAACCAATTCATCAATTGATTATAAATCAATTTATCCATTTGAACCCATGGCAATACAAAGTCACATCTCAAGGTAATCAAGGGTCAAATTCATAAGCCATCAAAATGGCCATTATAGCTGACACACCTAAAGGGGTGGTTTATTCATGGTTATAAACCTATAACAAGCATTAAAAAACCTATTCAATTACCTAGAAAATAACTTGCAATGATTGGTTTTAATTTCCATCTAAAACGACACCCAAAAAATGGGTGTGCAGCACAAAGGATAATATAAATGGCTCGACGTTACGAGAAAGGCATGATACCTCCTACCTTACATTCATGAAGGATATCACATCTAGTATTGCCTCCTAATTCGACCCAGGATGGAAGAAATCTAAAGAGCTGAAGAAGAACAATAAATTAGGGCATATGAGCTTAAATCCAAATAGTGTAGTAAATAGAAAGATATATGGAGAATATCTAAAAAATGAATTAAGGCCTTACTATTATAGATCCAATTAGACAAATGGTGCTCAAATCAGTGTTCGGGTAAATGAATTAGCTCAAATCCGAGCTTAGGTTTCAAATACAGCTTCCCAATGGTTCCTTGTATGTGTAACAAAGAAAGTAGAATTGGGTTTTATGATATAAAACAATTCAAGCGAAATTGTTATTTTACACATAAAAACTAGGCCGCATGGTTTAGGTGCATAGTCTACTATAGGAGGAAGGGTTTCTCACATCGTTACCCCACATAGTTTACTAACAATGCAGAAACTATTCCAAAATACTTTGTTAAGTTCTACTAAAAATGTAGTCCTTGTTTCACGGTCATGCAGACCAACCTACATGGTTTTCACTAACTGTGTGGCCTCCTCTTTTCACCATAAATTTTGGTTCTAGGATCTAGACCATCCCCAGACACCCCCCAAGCCTTCTATGACCTCAGTGGGCATTCATATTAGGCCACAATTAAGCAATTCAACTGAGAATTCAAAGAAAACGCCAAATTCATACCTCATGAAAAATTGAGTTATTACAAATATCCCCCCTTAAAGTAATTTTCCTTAAATTTCCCTTCCATGGGTGATGAATCATGATCTGAGAACAACTCCAACCACTAAAATCATACATCAAATACCCTCTCCCAAGTCTTGTCTTTTACTAGACCATGATTCCATATCACATGTACTAAAGTAATGGTCTAGCATCAAAGAACCTTCATACTACAATCCATAATATGTTTAGTATTCTCTTATAAGGATGAATCTACTTATAACTCAACCTCTTTGGGATGAAAAGAGTGGGAAAGGTCTGAATATTAGTGTCACAACTGAGAATCATGGAATACAACATGCATGGATTAGTACCTCTAAGGTAACTAATACTGATAGGCTACCGACCTGACCCTCTCTAAAATCCCAAATGGCCTGACATATTTTAGAAAAATCTTACCATGTCTCCTAATCCTATTGTGTCCCAACTTCAATGAAACATGTAGAAAACCCCAATCCCAAACCTCTAACTCTAGAGGTCATTTTTAATGATTAGAATATGATTTATGATGAGACTGTACAGTAGCCATCCACTTCCAAATAAATTGCACATGCTCAATGGTCTCCTAGACAAGACAATGTCCCTTCATATCTGCCTCTCCTGCCTCCAGCCAACATAGGGGTGATGAAAATAACCTACCATAAAAATCCTCATATAGCGCCATCTAAATAGTAGAATAAAATATTATGTTATAAGCAAACTCAAATAGGGGTATATGTCTCTCACAAGATCCCTCGAAATCTTGGACACATGTCTGTAACATGTCCTCAAACACCCGAATCATGTGCTCTGACTGGCCATCTATTTTGGGGTGGTATGTCATGCTCAAAAGAACCTATGTACCAAGAACCCTCTTTATACATTGAAATAAATGTGAAGTACACTATGAATCCCTATCTGAAACAATATTACACGGGACCCTGTATAGTCATACAAACTCATAGATGTACAAACTCCCAAGCTCATCAACACTGAAGGTCTTGTTGATTGGTAGGAAATGAGAAACCTTAATGATCCTATAAATAAAAATCCATAGTGCATCATTACCTAAAGGTGACTTTGGTAAACCCATCATGAAATCCATCATGACATCATTCTATTTCCAATCAAGAGTGGGTAGCTATAATAAAAGTTTAGATTGTCACTAGTGTTCTTCCTTCACCTACTAACAGGTGCAAATCCTAATGAAAAAAACCATCTACATCACTTTTCATACCCATCCCCTAGTATTAACAATATAAATATTGATTCATATTGGTGACACTAGGATTCAATACCAAAGATAAAGTAAGAAAATCAAATATTCTCTCCTTGAATATGTCTACTAAGACCCATACACGACCATGAAAGTGCAGAACTTCATCCTTTCTTATAGTCCAACTGGGAGGAGGGTCCTCACCTTCCACACTCTCCTGCAGAACTAGGCCATATAGGTTCGATATTAGCCTCATCCACACCCTATCCAATATGGTAGAGTTAACATCTAAAGAGAAAGTTATGTTTTCCATTACTATTATGCACCTCCAAGTGAATCTCATAGAAATATTCCATAAGTTTCCCCTCACTATTGACCACTGAACTACATGTATCTGATTCCTTCTACTCAGTATATCATCCATTTCATTGCATTTAAAAATCATGTAGGAAAGCTCAAAGTCAAAATACTGAAGGTATTACACCGACCATCACTACCTTATATTCATATCTCACTCTGTAAATATATAATTGAGGTATTTCTGGTCCATGTACACTACAAAATTCTCTCCCAATAAGTAATATCTCCAATAGTACAATGCTTGAACAACTACAGCTAACTCGAGATCATGCATTGAGTAATTGATATTATGTGGCCTCAACTACTGAAACATGTACTCCATGAATCAATCACCCAATATAAAAAATACTCCTAGTTAGAGGCCAGATGCATCACAGTACACATTGTAATTCCTTCATGGATTTATAAAAATTAGTATTGGTGATGAATTCAATCTCTCTTTTAGATCCTGAAAGGCCATATCATAGTATTTTTTCAACACATACTTCACACCCTTCTTAGTCAGGCCTGTCAACAGTGCTTCTAAACATGATAAGTCCTATATGAAATCTCTATAGAAACCATCCATCCTTGAGAAACTCCATACCTCAAATACATTCTTGGGATGATCCCAGGAAACTACAGCTCTCAAATTCTTGGGGGTGCACTAATACTTCTGTCTCTGAGATGGCATGACTCAAGAAATGAATATGATACATCCATAAGTATTACTTTTTGATCTTAGAATATAATTAATGATAACTCATTGTATTAAAAAGGATCTGAATATGGGTTTTATGGTCATGTAGATTATGATAATACACTAATATATCATCCAAAAAAACCACCACAAACAAATCGAGGTATGGATGGAACACTCTGGTCATCAGTTCCAGGAAGACTATTGGCACATTCATGAGACCGAATGACAAAAAAAGTACTCATATAGACAATAACTACATCAGATGGTTTTTTGAGTTATGTATGATGGTCTAACATTAACCTAATGATAACCAGATCTCAAATCAATCTATAAGAATACACGATCTCCATAGAGATGGCTGAAGAGAACACTTATCTAAGGCCGAGGATTCGGTTTCTTAACCATCAATTGGTTCAACTACTGATAATATAGGTATAGCTAAAGGGTACCATCTACCTTTTTGAAAAAAGGACCAGTGAACCCCATAAAGAAGTACCGGGTTAGATGAAACCATTTTCCTCTAAATCCTCTCAATACATCTTGAGCTCATGCAACTCCATCATAACCATCTTGTAAGGAGGAATGGATACCGGTGCTTCTCCTAGAACTATCTCGATAGAGAACTCTAAGTCTCTCACCAAAGGTAGCCCTGATAATTCATCCAGGAATATGTCCCAAAAATTATCAACCACTAGATGGAAATTAGTCTGATGTGTCCCCTAATCATCCAGATAAAACTCATAATCTGGGATATCATCCTTCATAGCCCACGATGCTCAGGCCCATCTTGTATTTCCCGGACATTCCATTCACCTTTGTGAATGAACTCTATTCCCTCTAGTGATTTGAAACTCACCAATTGGTGATATTAGTCATCGAAATCCTTAAAGGTAACCAACCATTCCATCATGATAATAACTTCAAAACCTATCTTCTCAAGGACATAGAGGTCCCACACTAAGTGAAACACTCCAACCTTAAGGGGGAAATACTTGTACTGATTCATACCCTCATTTATGATCCCCAAAAAAGTTTCTAATGTCATAATTCTATCACAAGTATAAACATAGAGCCCAAATTTCACCACAACAGTCACAGATATAAAACAATGCAATTCCCCAATATCAAAAAGTGAATAAGCTAAAACAGAGGATACTAGAATAGTACCTATGAAAGTGGAGGGTTTCATATCCTAATCATGATGGGTCAATTACACTAAATATTCTTAGCATGTACTGTGTCCCTATGACACTTACTAGCTACCCTGAGCTGATCCACCCTAATATCCCTATGAACCCGGAGTTTAGCTACCACGGCCACAACCACCACCATGGCCTGATAAGCCAGTTGTACCCCATCTCCCTACATAGTGAGAATCTGTTAACCATGCTTCTAAATATGGAGTCAGTGAAGACCCTTTATCACTAGGTACTGGTGGAAACATTCTATAAAATCATTGTAGATAGCCCATCTTTCTGCAAGATTGACACTTGATTGGGTCCTTTGTACACTATGTCCTTGTATATCTTAGTATAATGCACTGGTAGTGCCACACCTGGATACCTAAAGATATTTTTTGACTAATAATACCACTATGTGGAAGATCCAAATGATACTTCCTACTACCGGTCTATGTATTATCATACTTAGGTGTCAAACTGCCCTGGATTGTACCTCAATATTCCCTCAGGTCACACTCTATGATCAGCACATGATTCACTATCCCAAATATAGTAGTCATCTTAAAGACATTTACCTACGATCAAATGTCATACCTAATACCAGTATTGAATATCATAGCTTTAGATAACTCGTCACCCATCAGAATAAGTGAAAAACACTAGGGCTCAGTAAAATGAGCTGAATAGACCAAGACTGGTAGCGTTCCCTACTCTAGATGCAAGAAATATTGGGCTCAATTGTTTCTTAGTGTATTTGGATTGAAATATTCCTGGAAGGTTGTATAAAACTCCATCTAGGACATCTCCCAATGATGATCTGTCTGAGTGATAACAACCCAACACCTCTAGGTGGAATCACACATCATATACATAGCAAGCTTGACACTCATCTCACGATGTGTCTCTAGGTGCTCAGAAATAGATAGTATGGATTCATGATATCAATCCACAGCCTATAGTTTTCCATATCCCAAAAACATGGGTGGATCCTACTATTGGAACTCATGCATCAACTCTTCTATAGTCAGGGAAAGTCATGGTGCTCCTTGAATAGTCTGTATGAAATGAAATAAACCATCACGGAACAGTGCCTCAGCACCTATATTCGGTATATTAGCTAGTGTCATAGATGTCATGAGTGGAGGATCCACTAGTATTCCACGACCTACCACCTCCAAAGTATGATCATTTCAACCCTCCGGGCATACCACTAGAGGTCATCATGGTGTCATGGCTCAATAATTCTAAACAAATGCCTCAGTGCAAGATCATTATTACGATTTTAAGCTCAAAAACATACATATCAAAAATAGATAGGTAAAAAGAAACCTTCCCTTATAAGAAATTCCCCCTCTTCCTTCCCCATGGGTTGGTCTTGGGCATCAAAAAATGAGAGATACTACCAAAATATCACTACTAAGGTTGGGTATGGTCAAGTTCTATATCTTATACCACTTCAGTTTCACTTGTTTTCATATTTATTTCATTTCAAATGGAGTCAACATTCACATTCATTTAATTTAAACTCATTCCATGTCTATCACATTCCTTTTAGAATTGAAAAACAGTGGTACTCTAATTTCTGATCCATCGAGGCCCATACTCCTTAGGGATCAAAGCTTGGCATCCACCTATGGCACATCACAAGACATTCCACTATAATTTTGTACCATGATCTATCAAATTCCAATCCAAGAGAGACCATACACCTCAGGGACTAAATATTGGAATCCATCTAATCCATACCATAATATATCCCAATATACCTATCACAATAGCAGGCATATCTATCATGTCATCTATCACAACAACATGCAATAAGAAATTCTCTCTAAATGGAATGGAAATAATCCATGGCATGTGATTTCTAAAAAGTGTTTATATAATGAATGAGATGGAATAACCTCATATCATCAGGTTGGTACATAATAAAACCCCAAATTCATATCAATAATAACATCATAAATCAAGTGCATCACTGAATAGTGGAAAAAAATCATATCAACTATAATAGTCAAAATCTAGAAAATAGAAATTCAATTCAAGTAAATTTGGATTTTCATTTTATACAGGGTAGCTACTCTTGGGAATAGCTCATTAAAAAATCTTATTCTCTCCTATCCTTTATATTGCTATAAAATAGTATAGAAAAACATAAAAGAACAACTATGATACCACTTTGTAATGTACCAGACCTGGATACCATTAAAGGGTGCCCTGAACCTGATTGGCCACATGGCCTCAAGTACATATCCCCAAATTCCAGAGGTTATTGACTAGTAGAAATGGACTAGGTGTTTCAGTGTAGAGACTATGAACTCATCACCATAATGTGACACAGTTGAACCATATCATAAAATAAGAATAGGTAGTAAACCATACAATATAAGTAAATAGTGTAAAAATGATGGTATAATAAATCCATAAGTCATATCATATACAAGATGATGATACATGTCACATGTTTCTAATAAAACAACCAAAACATGTACACAATATTCATATACAATACATGTCCCAAAATTATGAAAAGACCAAAATAATTCTGGTAGCATCTCAAGCGTCATCTTGGTTCCATTATCTCCTTCTCCTAACCAATAATTCAAGTACATATAAGAGGGAACTTTCCCTTATCGACACCTACAATCATATAATCTTTTTGGGTCCCAAAAAGGGACTCAAATAGTGTGTGAGATTAAATCCCAATAGGCAACCACCCATGTTCTATTCCAATTAGTCAGTGAATATATATAGTAGGTAGTGTTAAATAATAAAGAAATAAGAAAATAAGTACTCAAAAGTACAAATACTACATGAACTAGTTTTCATTTACATTCATTTCATTAAATTAATGTTCCTTTAACAATTCAATTACATTTAATTTATAAGTATAGAGATCTGACTCTATATTGGTATCCCATGTGTAATTGGAGGTAAAATAGATTCCTCAAGAGGCCATTTAAATCATACAAGTCAAGACTGACTCCAATATTGTGCTTTGGCTTAAAGGTGCATCATAAGTCATTTAATTTATAATTCAATTCATAACCCGATACGATCATTGAAATTACTAAGTCAGAATTCAAGTATCGCTCTAGGTTCAATCTCAAACAACACCCTATAATCCCATCCCCAGAGAACCTCTCAGAAACCCAGTATCATTCTAGGTGAAGTATAAAGTCATAGCCAATCAAGTCTATCCTCGGTGCTCCTCTACGAAAGCTTTAGTATCACCAATGGCATAATAGTAAAATTTATTTTGAGTCTGTCTATGGAATTATAATATGAATCCATGTATCACTTCGTATGTTAGACATGACTCAATGAGTTCATCCATTCAATCCCTCATTTGGATCCATGTTTCACTCATATATTATATAGGTTCAATTCATTGTGTTCGTTCATGGAATTATAATGTGAATCCATGTATCACCTAAGGCATATAAATCAATTGGAAAAATAGTCCATCTATGGTATTCCAATCATAATCCATGTATAACCCTTTCCAATTAATCATTTAATCAATTCCATTTCATTTATATAATTCATTAAACATGTCATGGTCAAAACCAAAGGTAGTAAATATGAAGGACCTCAAAAGGGTGACTCAAGAAAGGAGAAAACCCAATGGAATGACCATTAATTTACTCACATGGGAATAATATGATAATGATCTTTCCATACTTAATCAATTGGTCACATAGAATGGGATCAATGTGAATCACATGGGCTAGAAATTCAAAGTCCATTCAAATACTCACATGGGCATTTTTAATATAACAAACTTAACAATACTATCAATCTATCACGTGGCTTAATTATCATATAACTCAAATGGTAAAATCAAATATTAGAGAAATTCAATCCATTTTCATCAACCCATGGAATAGCCTTTACTTTACCCACATGGGCTTGGAAATACAAGGCAAGCATGCTTAGAAAAGCATTAGAATACATGGTTCATGGGGAAAGTCATCCATCACATTACATTAATTAATTTCACAAATCAACCAATTCATTAATTAATTGTAATTCAATTTACCCATTTAAACCTAAGGAAATAAAAAGGCACATCTCAAGGGGATCAAGGGTCAAATGAATAATCCATAAAAATTTATATTATAGACGACACACCCAAAGGGGTGGTTTATTCAAGGTTATCAACATATAACAAGATTTTACAAGCATATTCAATCACCTAGAACATGACAAGAATTAATAGGATTCAATTTACATTTAAGGTGACACTCATATAATGGGTGTGCAGCATGAATACATATATAAATGGACTAACTTTAAGAGAAAGGTATGATACCACCTACATTAGGTCTGTGAGTGATAGCTCAACCAGTATCTGCTACTGATTCAGCCTAGTTTGGAAGAAATCTGAAGAATGGGTGAAGAATGTGAAATTTGGGTATATTATCCTAAATCCAAATAGTGAATTTGATATAAATAATAATAGATAATGACTAAAAATGAATTAATCCTTTACTATTATGGATCCAATGAGATGGGTACCACTCGAATTGGATTTCGGATAGATGATGAATCTCACATTAAATCTTAGGATTCAAATATAGCTTCCCAAGGGTTCCATTATTATTTAACAAAGATAAAAGAATTGGGTTTTAATTTATAAACCATTTTAGGGGAAAAATAATCATTTTACCCAAAAAATGGGTCCCACAATTTAGGCACACGGTCTACTGTATGAGGAAGGGGCACTCGTAAGGTCACCCAGCATGATTTACTAACCATGAAGAAACCATTCAAAAACACACTATTAAGATCTGCTAAAAATTCAAACCTGGCCACACATCCATGAGGCCTAACCGACATGGTTTTCGCTAACCTTTTGGCCTCCTCCTTTCAACCAAAATTTTGGTTCCAAGCTCTAGACCAGACCCGAACACCCCCGGACCTCTATAACCTCAATGGTCATTCTTATTAGGCCATATTTAAGCAATTTAGCTGTGAATTTATGGAAAACAACATATCTGTACCTCAAGAAGAACTGAGTTCTTACACACACATAATATTATGGATATGAAAGCTATGTCCACAACTAAATTTATGGATATGAAATTCAGGTCCACACATAAATTTAAGGATATGAAATCCGGGTTCACACAAAACATTGTGAACATGAAACCTATTTTATGCATAACATATTTACCTCATGAGTTATCAATATTTACCCAATAAATTGGACGGAGATATAGTTACCATCCATAACATAAATAAAATCTTATATATGGGTTCTATAAGTTCTAAAATCATTTATTATTTCATAACTCATAAAAATAAATGGATTTCATAAATATTTCATCAATGTATAACCTGTGGAAAAAAGGTACTAGTTTCACCAATATCATGTCATCATAAACATAAACCAAACAATGAAAGAATAAGGATGGTATCATTTAATGATAACACCAGAAAAAAATAAGTTTAAACAAGGTATGTTGTAATTTATGAATAGAGATACCATTAAAATTTCATTGAATCCTTATTGAGAACACTACCATTCCAAATTTAAAAATTACTATTCAAAATAAAAAAAATGCACATGTAACAAGGAAACCATTTATTGAAAAATAACCATGTAAACTTGTAATATATGCTCCAAATCATCAAGTTGTCATGATGGTGATAAATTCCATTCATTCCATATACGTTAGAAAACATTCCTTCCAATCATTTTTCAGAAAAGTCCTAAAGTAACTCATTCAGAAAAAGAAAAAAAGATTCTTTTCTAATGGTCTTGTAAAAATTCAGACATGGGTAAAAATGAATTTAAAAAATAATATGAGAATAGTAAAAAGATATTTTAAATAATTTTTAGAAAACATTTACATGAATGATATTTATTCCCCAGTGGATTCTTAAACATAAATAATCATGAATAAGGATGAGATTATGAAATAAAACCCTCGCTGATTTGGTAAATTTTGAATTATAAGACTTGTGAATGAAAAAAAATAGGTGGATATGTGAATCCATGAATAATTTATAATATTTATTATAAAAATAATTCATGTAAAATATATATACTATAGAAAGGAAACAAATTGTGAATACGTCATATGTCCCAATGAAATAAATCTGAGATGAAATTCATTTACCTAATGTTCAAATTCCTTCATACATGTTAGAACAACTTTTATAAAAAACCTAGATTTAAGATACAATTATTACTTAACATTACTCATATATATAATACCCTATATGATTTACTTATAACTTTTTATCACCTGTTTTCTAACATGTCATTATTAAAATCACCATTCCATGTGGTATATTCTTTTTTCATGCATGTTCAGCTTTGGTCCATAGTATCAAGAATATTAATCATGTTATAAAAATTATATATATTAATTATATACATATTTTTAATCAATTTTAAAATTTTATATTGAAAAATTAATTACACTGTTTATAGAGATGGTATGTCGTACGAACACATGACCATTGTTTTCATTTTTCAACAGATAGAACGAAAGAAAGGTAAATATTAATTCACACTTACAAGCTAATTATTATATCATATATATCATATATTTTTATCAAATTCATCTTAATTACTATTCAATTAAAATATATATAAAAAGTAAATGACATCACTTTGTAGAGTTGGTAGTCCACAATTACAAATGAATGATGTTATTGTTTCTAAAAGAATTGGATCTTAAGAAGGTAGATATGATATTATCATTATAGAAGTATAATTATGTCATAAATATCATATATAAACATTAAACCCATATTATTTCCTATAAATAAAATATTTTTCATAAAAATTACTTGTGTCTCTGAGTGGAGATGGTAAGTCGTATATACGCCTAAGTGATACTTTCAATTCTCATTTGATCAGAAAGATAGTGTTTGATGGTATTTTAATAATAATAATAATAATAAAATTTAAGAATATTTAGGATACTAATTTTTCAATTTTATGATTAATAGCCTATATTTTGTGGAGGTAAATAATATTATAATAGAAAGTGATCAGTTAGGTAAATTCCATCTTCATTAAAGAGACTCCTTCAGATCTCCTATAAAGGGATCTAGGGTTGATCTTTTGAGAATACAAAAACATCTATAATTTGTCTAGGGATGTTTATAAGGTAATTTTTAAGAGTTTTTATGATCTATAAGGTACAATATGTTGTAAATAAGTGAGGTAGCATGTACCCTTTTATAATTTAGGTGAGTTTCACTTTTGGATTTTAGTTAAAAATTAAAATTTAATTAGACTATAATAGGGAAACATTCTTCCAAATTCCCATTTATTAAATGTTAATATTATATAAGGTTGTGATCCCATAATATAAAAATAATTAAACATGTTTTGATTTCATTTTAAACCTTATCTCTTTGATTGACCTCTTGTTAACCAATTTTAATATTAACTACGGTAACAAACTTTTGAAAATTAAAGGTTTTAATTTTTTACTTTTAAGGTGAAAATTTGATCATAAATGGACTAATTATGACATTTTTAACCATATTATATCCAATTTTAATTATTTTATAATTTTTATTATTTTGAACTAATTTGATAAAATAATATTTTGATAAAATATCATTATTTTCAATTTTGACATTATTCATTTAGTTTAACATTAAATACATCATGATAAAGGTTAATTTAAAATATATTCCCTTTAAACATCCATAACATGTCATATAGACCTATAAAATCCTTTGGATACAATAATTAATTCAAATTATTTTAGTTTTAGTATTTTTAAAATCATTTATATTATTTTTATATTAATTAAATAAATATTGTATTAGTGATGTGTAAGAATATAAGGTATTTATTTAATACATAATAATTCTATATAAATTAAAATTATTATTATCAAAATATAAATGTATATTCGTTTAATATGTATTTTAAATTACATTTATGTGTTCAAAACTTATTTAATATTTTATTTTAACTATTCTGACCTTACACAAGAATTGAACAAGAATTTTCATAAGCCACTAGTAATAAAAAAATCATTTCAAATCACAAAAATAATATATAACACTTAATATTTAATAAAAAATTAGAAAAAGCAATAATTCCATCTCAAATATTATCTTTTTGTACCAAATTTGACTTCTCCAGCGCTGCGCAAACTCTATGATGACACTAAAATTGATTTTCTTATTCTTCATGGAATAATTTCTAATTAATAATTATTTAATTAATTTTGTATTATATTATTAGTTTTTTATCTTATATGAGTCATTATATATATTTCATAAATTATTTATATTATGTTTATGTCTTGGAGATATTAATAAAGAAACCATATTTTATAAAAACGGTATTTTTTACTATTCACAAAAAATTTAACGTCCTTAGAAAAATATAGAAAAATAACATTATGATAAATTTAACTTGATAAATCATAAAGTAAATTACATTTAACAAAATTAATTTCTTATAAGTGATAGAAAACATTTTCAATATAAATGGGTAAAACATAAGGAAAATCATATTTTATAACAATTATTATTTATGTATACAAATGTTTTATACCAAATTCAACCATTAAATTTATTATAATAACCATAATTGTGTTATTAATTATATAATACTACTAATTTTACATTGAAACCATTTTTAAAAAAAAATTGGTGCTCTGTAAATATTTAAAAAAATACAATTTTTAATAAAATTTAGTATTTTTCACTATTTACTGATAAATCAATATTTTATGAAAATTACCAGAAAATCATCATAAGATACCTTTGAAATGTTTATTTCAAAAATTATTACATTTTTTTATAATAAAATTTTTAATTTTACTAAAATTATTTATAATATTTTCTCATAAAAAGAAATAAAATAATTTTTTATATAAAAGTACTTCTGGGGAAAAAATAAGTTTAAAAAATAGTTTTTATTATCTATGAATTAATTATGAAATTAATATAAATTTCATAAATTATTTAATCATATTAATACCAAAAAATTTAATGGCTATATTATAACTATCGCGATAAATAATAATATGCTAATAGTGTCTCACGGTTCATTTAAACTCGATGTCACATGTAACACAAGCTATAGAAGAAATTAAATTTATTTTAAAAAATATTTCTTAAAATATTTTTATGTGAAACCAAAATTGATTTCCCATGAAGTGAAAATATCATGGGACCTTTATGATTCCATGACAAATAGGGAGTTCAAACATTGACGATGCACTCATTGTCTAAGGAGCCTAAATAAATATCATGCCCAAATCCATCTTTCCCAACCTTGATCGAGGTTCCTTGCACCCAATGAGTGTTTTAATTATTATCCAATAAAATCACTTCATGTACTGAGAGAATAATAAAGGATGTATTTATTTAGGAAAATTTTATTATCTCCCTAGTTGATTTTTATATACCTAACTTGGAAGGTGAGACATCTTCTTCTCGATATCCCATGATTTTAGGAAGTCCATTCCTTAAGACATCTATAACCAAAATCGATGTCCATGCTGGAATATTATCCATGTAATTTTTTGACCAACTAGTTAAGTTTATTATTTTTCATGCTAGGTGATATACATTAGGGAATCACTATTTATTCTTTATCTATGATTCTGAAAGTCTCTATGAGTGTTCGTTGAACCCCAATTCATCTTATTCTTCATTTTATAATTTTAAAGGAGTTTTTGAATTTTTTATCTTTATTAACAAAGACATAAATGTATAAGTGGATTTTGTCCATTCATATTTAAACTCTATGAAGCTAAATGGTTTTGAAAATTACCTTTATTTCCATGTTGCCTATGATATCTTCTACCCTATAGTGGAAATTCCCCATGAAAATGAACTTAATAGATTTTATTTCACTTTTTATAATCAAATGCATACAATCACACACTCACTATCTATTTTGCACTATTATAAAGATTCTATAAGGGAGAAACCAAAACCAATGTTCTTATCTCGTTCTAAAGGCAGTGAAGTTTTTGATATTTTTTTCCCTCATTGATAAAGTCATCACTATTGAGGTTGAAATTGATTATTCTTTTAAAAAAATGATATAAATGATATATAAATATATATTGAGTCTCATAGCACATTTTTTACTCATTACTCCATGTTGTAACATATTTATAAAATGTATTAGTATAAATCAGGATATAGTACTCAAATTTCATGTTTTCGAAAGGACAAATATATTCAGCATCAGAATTGAATCATCTTTCTAAACTTATAAGCATAGGGAACAAACACTCTGCAGAATACTTCATTCCTAAAGTTGAAAAGAAAAGGTATGATGCATGCATTCTCTTTATAACCTCATTTACAATCACATCGATACGAAGTGCAAGAAATTATCAAATGAACAATGGGGCCTCACAAAGGATAAAAAAATTTAGAACAATACTTGAGCTGGGAAAATATGGTGTCTGACATTAGACTATGGGTAGTTCACTGCAACTCTCTAGCATTGGAAAAATTAAATAGAGTGATTCCTAGAAGGAAACCTATTTTTTCATTTACCTTTTTGAATCATTAATTTTTTTTTAAATTTCTATTGAATAAATATAGATGTTTCCTATTGATTTTCTTATAAGTAATGGACATTTTCTAAGTCATCACCATAAGGGGAGATAAGTAATGTGAAGCACATCAACTTCAACCAAATCCCTAAATGCTCGAGTAGACCCACAATTATTTAGAGATAGTGACCCAATAAATCCAAACTGGGGAACCACTTTCCCTATAACTCCCTCTTCCTCCTCATCTTCCCCTATCTCATTGTCATTCTCTCTCTCTCTTCATACCTCTCTCTTTCCATTTATTTCTTCTTCTTAAACTCTCATTATTAGATTCTGTCTTGATTTATTACTACTTTCTTGATCCATATTTTCATTTTTTTCTTGTGTGTGGGATGATTTAAAAAAATAAAAAATAGAGTCAAAATTAGGGAACATTACATTTTAATATTTTTTCCAACCATTTTTAGGAGTCAAAAAACATGTTTTCAACTAAAAATTTTTATTTTCTTCATCATAAATTTAGATAAATTTATTTCCAATTCCAAAAAATTTGAACATGAAAATTAAATTTTCTTAACACATAATTATAGTAAAAAATTTGGTGGAATTATTTATGTTTGAATGAAATAGCCTCGACCTCCCATGATTGGTGAAAAAAATTAATATTTATTAGGGAGTTAAAATGAATTTATTATGATTTTATATTCTTTTTACAAAATGAAATTAGAAATACTATGTGTGTGGGAGTTTATATTACATATTCATTCATTATTTTATGTTACTCCCATCACTGATATTTCACTAAAAATTAATTAATTACTAGTCAATGTTGATGTTTTGATCATAAATACATATTGAGATTAATATTAATATTCATTCAATTACAATTTAGTTTACAATTTTGACTATATCATTCAATTTAATGATCCAATTTTCATTATAGATATTTTTAGTGATCCTAATTAAAATTAATAAAAATCTATCAATTGTACAAATTTTCTAATTCTTCTATATAAAGGGACATATGAACCGTATAATAAGGCTCATTGAATCTATGGGAAAACAAGACCAACCAAGATTATTTAATTTTTTGGATCAATCTATCTGTTAAAATTTTATGAAACTCCATAATTTGAATTAGTAGATAATAAAATCTTCAATAAGAATTTCAAGGCTCGAATAAACAATAAGTGGCTAAAATAATGCATGGAGTTCCATCCCAAAATTCTATCCATGATTTAAAAATAGCCTAAAAATATGGAGTTTTCTCCAATACACATTACCAAATGAGATTAAATATTATAGGTAGAAATTTGATAGTAAGGATCCCAACATTATGGAATAAATGGTTTTGATTCTAAGGCCTCTTTCTAGTCTAAACCCCATTCACATATAGTCCATGGAAAAATACAAGATAATTATAAACAGAACCACATGGTTTAAGAAAAAAACAATATATTTGGATTCAAAAGTTCAATGGACATGAAATTTGGATGGGGGACTATCCACATCCAGATATAAAACATTGAATAATAAGATATCACTAGATTCAATTGTATTCATGTTTGAATGTTTGATCCCACTTGAAGGGTTGTTTGCAAAGGAATACATCCCACTACCTTGGGAAATGAATATATTCCCCTCTTCTCATTTCAAGGGTTTTTCACTTTAGCACTTAGGAGGATATATTAGAATGACCATGTCCTTTACAAAGGCCTAAGAGGACCTTCCAAAAACAATTTTCCACTTTATAGAAATTTTCTACACTCTTTTTCATCTATTTATTGTTTGCTTACTTTTATTTATAAACATGTAAGTGTTTGCATTGTAATTTTGTTTAAACATTAATTCAATAATCTTCAAAATATCTCATTATAAACCAAAATATATATTATGCTATTATTTTTGTTAATAAAATTTAAATTATGTTGAAAACCCTCCTCTCTTCTTCATTCTTATTATATCCCATGTGTGTGTTTAACTCTCTTCGTTGTTCATGTTTGTGTTCGACACACGAATATTTTATTTTCCCATTATTTTTCTTCTATTATTAACTTATCACTATAAAAATAATTAGAAATATTAATAACCATATAAATGGATTATTATATTATATATTTGGGTGAGTGATAATTTGGGGATGTTAAGTGATGAGAACTTTTTATTATTAAATATTATTTTTGGTTAAAATTGTATATGTTAAAACATAAATTGTTTGGAACTAATGGAATGATTTTTTGAACATATAGATTACAGGGAATTTTGAAACCATAAGTACGATTCCAGAAAAAAAAATTAATGATTGATACCAATACCCTAATTGAGGATTGTATTAAAGGATCAATATTTCAGAATTATGATCAGAATCATCTTGTGAAATTGGTGGTAATTTCATGAAATACATCAAGAATCTCAAGGGTATAATAATATTACATCCCTAATAATTAAGTCACACCAAATATATACTAAAATTTTATTTTATATTTTTTAACAAATCATTTTACTTGTGATTTTCAAACAAAACTCCCCATTTAAAATAAAAAACAAAAATTGTTGACTTTAAAATATTGTACCATCACAATGGAATCGAACCAAATGGAAATATACACATTATAATAGATAACTAGACCCTTGAAAAGTCAATAGTAGATAATGGGCCATTTTTTAGGGTCTGATGTACCTAGGGCTTAGTTTTCCCTTATTACTTAACTTTATGGAACACTTCCATGAAGATGCTTTGAATAAAATGTGATCACCCACTTGGAATTCAATATATTTTCTCTAGTGATTGGAATAACTCATTTCCATGCTTTTATATTCTATAATATGAGAATGAATATTCTTTACCTTTTTTATTTTATCTTCATAATGTTTTAGGCCCATGATGTTACATTCACAAACATCATCCCAATAAGTTGGAGTGTGATACCACTTTCAATATAATGCATAATATGAAAGAGTTTGAATACCTAAATTGATATTATTGTTATAGGAAAAATATAATGATGGAAAATAATATTCCCACATAATAAGAAAGTCAATTTAGCTCAATGTCAACATGTATTCCAATGTTTTAATGGTCCTTTTAGACTATCCATCAGTTTGAGGATGGTAGGAGGTTCTTAAATAAAGTTCAATATAAAAAGACTTATGAATACTCTTTCATAATTTCAATTTAATAAAGGATCTTGATTAGACACAATCAAAATAGGTGATCTATAAAGTCTTAAAAAATAATTAATAATGATCCTCATGAGACTATCAAGAGGTAAATCTTCACTTACATTGAGGAAATATTCATATTTGTTTAATCAATTAGTAATAACCCATATTTCATCATTCATTCTAGGATTATTTAGTAGTCCTATAAAAGAGTGTGTCACGACCCGCCCTCACCAATATGAGGGAAGGGATAGTAGATTTCCAGACCCTTCCTTTCTCAAGTTGAAGGAGAGATAATGACCACCAAGACCCACATTCAATAGATCCTAGAGTGGATACTAGTACCAATAGTATAGAATCACACATAATATGGAAGGAATTACCCTTTTTATTTATTAGGATCGGGAGATAATATAGTAAATCCCAACCAACACCAAAACAGTAAGAAAAAGTAAATCCCAAACAATCCATTCCCATATGCATGTTCCAATAATAAGTGCTATAAAAATAAAAGAAAAATCCAAAGGGAAGTACCAAAAGAAAATAAAATTAACATCGATAGTTCTGGCATCCGAGCTAATAGGGTCCGAAACGGTCCTTGAAATACTCTTGGAAACCTGAAAGTAGTTTTATATCCATAGGGTGAGTATAAAGGTATACCCAGTATGGAAAACCAAAATCTCTTGTGCACAAGTGGGGAGGCATTCTAATTCCTCGTGAGAAAAACAGATAACCAAATCACCTAGTAAAGAAATTATCCACCCAAACCTCTCCAAGAAACACTCCCCAAATAACGCAAATCAAGTAAATTAATAGTAATAACACATCAATGTTTGGGTACCTCGCACCACTTTCCTATTGGTTATTGAAGACATCCTACGTGTCAAACCTCCCCTTCCATTCACACTATAGTCACACTGCCATACCCCACCCACACACACCTGGGTTAACACAACCACACATCCCACCCACAAACACCTAGGTCACAACAACTACACGTAACCATGCCTACAGACACCTAGGATAGAACAACTACCATCATGCCCGAAGAAACCTGGTCCATAACAACTACTACCATGCCCGAATACACCTGGGCCTCATCCCGAAGACACTTGGGAAACAACCTACCCGCACACACCTAGCCCAACCACCACAACATAATCTTCCTGAAGAATCATGGGCTATAATGGACCTCAGGCCTTCACAGACTGTCCGAAGAGTCTTGGGCTTCTTGGGAATGGGAGTAGAAAGGAAGCTAATAACCAGCCACTCATATGATTTTTGGGAAAAACACCCTCCCCCATGAAATGGGGGTGTTCGGTACGAAGTGCTCAACTGGGGTGGGGTACAAATAAGAAACATAAGAACTAAATTATAGATATAGGTAAAGAATAACTCATCCCAACCTAGGGGTTCCAAAACCAGCCCATACACAAACACCCTCATTACTATTCATTCATAAAAAGCACAATAGCCACAACCAAGTCACAACTCATTATCGAAAAACATATCCCCTTTGAACTCATTCTTGTTGTCACATTCAAGTGGTTACATTTAAATAATTCTTTACTACTGGGTGACTAACAGGCACAGCCATAAGCCAAGGAAGGAAAAATAGCCAAGCAACAAATTAAGCATTCGCACTCAGTTATGTTGTAAAGTCACAACAAAAAAAGGGATCTGTGAAATCCCTTGAAGTACTGGAACCAAACCAAGCCCTATCATATGGCCCCACACGGCCTCATATCCAAAAACCAACAAATGCACCACAACAGGGGATCTCATCCCCATCCACGTTACCCCAAAATCATCAAGCAGAACAACCATACATGTCACCAAGATAGAGAAAGGGAGTTTTCAGATTCAAACACACCATTCCTTTAGTTACGCCTCTCTATTTGTTTAACCAGGGTGACCACACAAGGATTCTTATTCATTTGGCATCTATTTAATCAACTGAGTTTACATGATTAACAATTTTCCATGTTACAGCCATTCAATCAAAGAATTATTTAGAAAATATAGGTTCATTAGTGCGAAATAAAGGACCACCAATGGCCACAATTTTCAGTGGACATAGGCCCATACAATTCACAACATATAATTAAAGATAAATGATTACAGCAGCATCATCAAACACACCCCTTCATTCCTTAAAAACCTTTTATTATCTTTGTTATGGTTTTGTTTCTTCCATCCCTAAAGGAAACATTATCATACCCACCCTACATGATACACACTAAAGAGAGTCGAAGGAATAATCCTACCAAGATGATCAACGATCAAAGTTTTTCTCCTCGCACCAATAACTATGGACACGCAACTTACTGGGGAGAACTCTGGGGACTCCAAGAGTGAGCAAGAAAGGCTCCAATATAGGCACACCACTAGCATTGAGAAGGGGGACTAAAACACACCAAGGAAAGAAAAAGATACCATCCAAGAATAAGAAAGAATTCATATAATATAAAAGGTGATATCCTGGAGTTACGGGATCTGAATTTTGAATGGCTATAAAGGTGGATCATGTTTTTACCATGTAGTTAGATGGTTACACATGATGGAATTAATTGTTATTTATAATTCTCATTGGAGAGGTGTCCATAATAGTTTTTCGTTAAATAATTTAATTTAAAGAGAGGAAAATGGGTTTGTTGAGGGTTTCCCACTCTTAGGGGATTTAAAACATTGTTTATGGGGCTAAAAACAGCCTTGAACCACTTTAAAAGGATAAAAGACTTGAAAGTGGCGTTATGGGAAACTGGGGAAAGAAAACCACGATAACCTCCCCTATGGTACAGATCGGGTGTGGCGCTGATTAGTGAATCACTGATCAGAGACACACTGATTTGTGTCAAACCAATCGGTGGCTCACCGATCGGTGTCACTGATGTCTTACACCACGGTGACATCCTGCCACTGACACCACTACCCTCCGGACTTACTAATGGGGTCCAGGGCACCCCAAACACCAGAAATTGGAAAATTAATGGACCAGGAGGGTCAATTCCATTACATTAGATACATCTCAAACTATTCTCGTCCTTGAGAATCAAAACTAAACATGGATATATAGAGAGTGGCCTGAAAACCCACCTTGAAAGATACCTCTCCTAGCCAAACCACATTAGACATATGGGAACACCTCTCCCTCAAGTGACCACACAACATATAAGGTTCACAACATCTATTCATATGGATTAGAGAGTCCCTTCCTCCATGTCAAGATACTATCCACGTTGGGTGGCACTGACTAGCCCTCACAGGTTTAATCACATCCACTTTAATGTGCCTTGATTATGGATCAGGTCCTCCCCTTTCCACAATAAGGAATCTTCACACATACACAGAGAACAAGGAAAACAACACATTTCATAGTTAACAAGGTCAACCACTACATCACAAACAAGTAAAAAACAAAATAGAACAAAACTCAAAATAGCTCTGGGTACTAGGTGTGCATATGTGCCTCCCATTCCTAGGTACTCTCCTCGAGGCCACCATGCCTCCAAAACACACAAACCAAAGAAATGGTTCATCCATGAAGCACCTTATCCTCATGATCTTCGACCCTCACTAGTTTCTCTTTGAATTTCATGTCATCCTTGATATCCATCTTTCCCCTATCAAGGACGTGTGAATCATTGTGTAGATACTGACGGAGCAGAGACAAATGGAAGTCGTTGTGCACCCTCAGTAGAAGTGCTGGTAGTGCCAGCTGATAATCCACTTCTCCAACCTGCCGCAACACCTCGAAGATTCTGACTGACCTGGGATAAATCTTACTCCCTCTACCGGACCTCTTTTTCTCATTATAAGGGGATAACTTCATAAAAATGTGGTCCCCGACCTCGAACTCTGAGGGTCACCTCATATGATCTGCAGACGACATATTTCATTCCTGATACACCTTTATCCTCTCTTGTATAAGCTGAACATTCTCCACCATGATTTGAACTACCTTTGGGCTAAGAAAAAAACATCCCTAGCCTCTTCCCAGCACACCGGTGAGCGACACGGCCTCTCTTACAAAGCTTCTAACAGAGCCATGCCAATGGTAGAGTAATAGATATTGTTGTAGGAAAAATCTACTAGAGTCAAGTTTCATACCCACGATCCCCCAGAGTTAAAAACACATGCTAGTAGCATATCCTCCAATGTCTGGATGGTCCGCTCTGTCTTCCCATCTGTCTCGGGGTGGAATGAAATTTTAAGGTGTATCTGGGTGCCAAAATCATGTTTCAATTCCCTCCAGACTCATGAGGTAAATCATGCATCTGTATCTAATACTATAGACCACAGAACTCCATGTAGTCTCACCAACTCATCCACATATCTCTATTCTACGGAATCCACGACATTCAACTACTTGATCACCAAGAAGTGATCTGATTTCATCATTCGGTCTTCCAATACCTAGATAGCATCGTAGCCTCCTTAAACCCTGGGAAGTCCTATAACAAAATCCATCAAGATGTCATCCCACTTCCACTTGGGTACATCTAAAGGTTGTAACAGACCTCCTAGGATGCATTGTTCAACCTTCACCTACTGATGCATGAGGCACCTTGCCCCAAACTCGGCCACTAGCCGCTTCACCCCAAGCCACCAAAATTGACCCCTCAAGCCCTGGTACATCTCAGAAACTCTCGGGTGCACCGCTAGGGGTCATTTGTGGAACTCACCAATAAATTTCCCATGTATTCCCATGGAGATGAACAACTTTCCATGAAATAGCATCTGATTCTACCTATATTCCGACCATCCACCTAGAGCATCACCCTGGCTAACACGATGGCATGTCACTTCTGCCTCTATGTCCCCCCACTGAGCCTCCTCCACCCACCTCAACAGAAAGGACTACACTATTATATGAAACAGAAAGCCTCTTCCATCCTCCACCCTTGCATCCAGGTGTAGGGTAGCCAACTCCTCCATCACCTTCCAAGAATCTACCAATTCTCTAACCACATCCTTCTGCAACTTCCTTCTCAAAGAATTAGCCACCACGTTCCCCTTTCCTATGGTGTAGGAAATTTCAAAGTTGTAGTCCAGAAGAAACTTCATCCACCTCTTTTGATGCAAGTTTAGGTCTTTCTAAGAGAAGATATACCTCAAGATATTGTGATCCGTGAATACCGCAAAGCGCTCCCCAATGAGGTAGTGGCACCACTACTTTAGTGTGAACACAACCGTTGTGATCTCTATGTCTTGGGTGGAATAGGTACACTCATGGGGATGTAACTACTTAGACCTAGAAGATATCACCCCTGCTATTGCATCAGCACACACCCCAATCCTTGGCGAAAAGAATCACAAAACACCTCAAACATCACCCCTTCTTCTGGAAACCTCAGTACTAGGTCACTAACCAACTTCCCCAACAGATAACTGAAGGTTGCCTAACACTGCTTGTAACATCCCAATGTTTTTCAATGGAAATTCCCTTCTTATATTTATGTCATAAAATAACATGAAAACACAACATAATGAAATACTAAGTGATAAGTGACCTTTAAACATAAGTTTTTCACTTTTTTGTTTGGAATTTTAAAAATTCGACAAACACGGTTTTTCTCAAGATGATTTTTGGAGTCTAATGAAACAAAAATAATTTTCGGTGAATAGTAACATACCCTTAGGAATAGTAACATACCCTTATGAATAGTTATATGATCCTCATGAATATTAAATCATCCAACATAATAGTAAACTTAACCATGAATAATTAAATAAAATTTATACATCTTAGAAAGTGACAATTTGACCTTAGTAAACGTGTTGGAATTTTGTCAGTCATAAATAATTAATTATAAATAATTAATTAATTTAAAGGAAAATTTATTTTCTTATAATGTATTAATTATTTATCAAATCAATTTCTTATAATTTTTAGATAATTTTATAAGACCCTAAGTAATTTTTGAAAGCATTATAAAATCAGTTTTAATATTAAAAACTGTTTTTTAAGTAAATTATTAATTTAATTAAATATTAAATTAATAATATTTAGAAAATTATTTTTGAAAAATGGACTTCATTTTTGGATTCTACACATCGAAAAAATTTTGGGGTAAATTTTTGGTATTTTTCTGAGATACTTGAATTTTTGATGAATAGTAGAATCTGATAATTTACAATAAATGCTAAATAATGGATTAATTGAGTCATCAATGATAATCTGCTGATGTAATCCCACTTGGTTCGGGATCACATGATAAAATTACTATTCTTGGTCATCCAAGACTCAATATTCCTTGTCTTAGGGGAATTTAATAAACTAATTAATTTTATATTAAGGAAACCCCTCTCCCCTTCACTATAAAATCCACCCTTCACACCCTCATTTCCTCACACCTCTAAAGCTCCAAACCTTCTTTAAACTATGACCATACACCTTACCTATACCCTCCCCCACGTCCAAGATCTTCTTGTCTCATAAAAAGACTAATATTATTCCCTTAAGGAGGTTCTCAAGAGGAGGATTCTTGAGTTAATTTCCCTCCCTCTTCTTCTTAAATTTCCTTTCAAGTTCAAGTTCATTTCTTGATCTCTCCCCACCTATATTCATCAAAATTTTATTTTAAATACATTATTATATATATACTTTTATTTTATTATTCTAATGTCATATTATATCATCCAACCCCCTTTCACTCTTCCTTTTATTTTATTAAAGAGAACGGTGTTCGTGAGGTGTTAATTTATCACCTTCAAGAACGACATGCTTTTTTCATCCATTTCTTCCTTCAGATCTTGTCATGAAACCATTTTTATGGTTGAACCAGAATATGTTATATTTAATGTTATTTAAATAACCTATGGCCATATTACTATGTGATAAGTTAAAACAAGTTCGTTGTGATCCAAAAACCGCCCAAATTGACCCAAATTACCATCATTTAATTCTTATTTAATGATTCATCCAGATGGATCTAATATAATTAATAATAAGATCATTAAAACTCATGTAATATCATTAATGACATGTAATATCATTTCTAGATGTTTACTCATGTTCTACCCAAACATCAATTTAAGAATACAAGTGAACCACCCAAGAAAACCCATAAAAATGAACATCCCCAAACAATGTTTTTAAACTCTATAATTCATCCAAAGGAACATAATATGGAATAATGAAACCAGGATGAACCCAATTAATGTACACATGGTTCTGTATTTCTAATTAATGAATATAATTTCATTATACAGGACATTAAATAGAAGGAAGAATTCGGGTACAAGGTAAGGGGAAATTCTCAAACCCAACTTTCATCCTTCGGGTTCTCCCTCTTTCACTCCATTTTTTGATTTGGTTACTCCCTAAAGATAATTTGGTCATCATTGTCTTTACTTTTCTGGTATATACATTTGTGTCTTTGGTTTTATTTCAAACAAAATGTTTTCCAAAAGAACTCTTCTTTTAAGAACACCCCTTTTACTTCTCACTCAAAGTGGACGGTTTTTGTAACATATATGTTATTCCCTCTTTATTTTGGGAACCCAAAGATTATTATTGTGTTATAATGAGATGAAACCCATTCCATTACATGGGTTAGTTATGTACATTTTTTATATGTGTGTAATTCATGATGATGATAATGTTATGATGTGATGGGTGCGCTCGGAATTATATAGCGCAATATGAATGTTTCAATGTGACGGGTGTGCCCGGAATTATACAGCGCTCCAATGCATTGTGTAAAGTGATGAATCTCATGAGTAAATTTGAAATGATTTGTGAAAAATATTATATCTTGGTTCACAATTATGTTTTTTAGTTAACCACTAAGACATGATGTTTCATTTTTATGCATTTCCACATTTCAAGTCTTATATTTATGCTCCCTCTCATGTTCATGATCTTTTTCACATTTTGTGATTATTCTCACCCCATGATATATTGTTCTTATCTATCTTCTTACTAGGATTCTAGCTTTCCCCTTTTTATGTATATCCTCAAGTGGCTTCATGTAATAAAGAGAGGATAAGTTCCAATAAAAATCTAGAGAAGAAGAAATTAAATAAATGTTTATGCTTGATGTTGTATTTTTTTATATGGTCCTAGTTTTCCCAAGACACTAAACCTTTGGATCCTATATGTGTAATACTATTATGTTTTTTATCTTTAAAATTATGTAATAGTAATGTAAGAAAAGGCTGGATCTCTATAGGTGGTATCAGAGGCAAGGTTTAGTTAATTTGGGAATTAGGATTAGTGAACCCTAGAGAAAACCTCTAACATGAGACAAAGTACAAATATGCACACAAGAATATTTTCATAGGGAACCCATATGTTATGTTTTTCGTATAAATTGTTTAAATTAATATGTTATTCATGACTTTCTTACTTATGTTTTGTCTAACCCTTTTCTATTTTAGAAAATATGTGGGAACCAGGAGAAATCAGGCCAACAACTCGTGCGAGGGCCAATGCAACGATTTCCCGAACGACATCCCCAATGATTTGGGATGTGGAGCTCAAAACTTCATGGAGATGCTTACCCAATTTTATTAGGTTATGAACAATAACCATAATAATGGGGAATGTCCTCCTTCACCAAAGAGGGAGAAACTGGCTATCGAATTTTTTATGCGGCAATGACCACCAATGGTTAGTGGATCTTCTGATCCACTAGTTGTGGAACAGTGGGTCAACTCCATGGAGAAGATATTTTCTGTTCTTCACTGTTTTGAGACGGAGAAGGTGACCCTAGCCGTTTATCATCTAGATGGAGAAGCTGATCAATGGTGGTCTTTGATTAAGAACACCAAGCCAAGGGAGGAAATTTAAGAGATGGAATGGGAAGACTTTAAGATAATATTTCTTAATAAGTACTTCCCACGAACTCTTCGCACGAAGATGGAGAGAGAATTCCTAGAGCTCAAGAAAAAAGGAGAATATGTCACAACCTATGAAGCGAATTTCACAAGTCTCACAAGGTATTCTTCATGTTTTGTTATCAACAATGATAGAAAAATTGATATATTCTTTAGTGGATTAAAACCACACCTTCTAAAGGCTCTTGAAATTAGAGACTTTGGGAGTTATTAAAAAGTTGTTCGGTGTGCTCTCAAAGTGGAGATGGAGTTTGTAGAATGGTCCCTTGGCTATGGTGATAAGAAGAGAAAGATAGAGTTTCAAGCTGGCATATCTAATGACAAAGGCGGGAAGAAAAATCAACAACCCACATGTCAAAAATATGGGATGTTGCACCATGGGAACTCCCTCAAAGAGACGAGGAAATGCTTTAAGTGTGGGAAAGAAGGACACCATGCTCAAGAGTGTCGAAAAGACACTAAAAGGAAGGAGAATTTTGCCGATGAAAGGAGATAACCACTCATGGTTCAATGCTACAACTGTAAGGATCTATGGAACTATGAAAACTAGTGCACTAAACCTCGAGCTCTCGAGGGTAATCAACGTCAGTATCCACCAAAGCCAAAGGAACAAGGGAAGTCTTATTCCATCACGACTGCGGAGGTGGAGCTTGATAATGAAGTCGTACAAGGTACACATACTATTCACTCAAGAATGGAGAAAATTCTTATTTGATTCTGGTTCTATGCATTCCTTTATATATTGCAAGTTTTCTAGAACTATAGAATCGAAAGCCCGAAACCTTGAAGTAGAGATATCTGTAAAAACACTGAGTGGTGCAATCATTACAACCCAATTGTTTGACTCTTCTCCCGTTGGCGTACGTGGGAATATTCTTCCAGAAAATCTCGTAATACTTCCCTTGGTGGAATTCAATTCTATAATGGGAATGGACTGTCTCTCGTTATATAGAGTTCATATCAACTATCGGGAAAAGGAAATATCTTTTCATATTCCGAACAATCCCATGATCCTCTACAAATAAAAAAAAGATAATTAATCTCCTTTGAAAAATACTCTAATGGTGTGGGTGTTGATTCCCTATGAAGAATCATATCTCACCCAAATGGTTGAGTCAAAGGAAAGTTCCAACCTTGAGGAAATTCCCATCTGGAGGGAATAAGACGATGTATTTCCCGAAGAGTTTCCCGAAATTCCCCCGGATTGTGAGTTAGAGTTCTCAATTGAACTCATACCCGAAGCTACTCCTATCTCGAAGTTCCCCTATAGGATGGCTCTTATCGAACTGGAGGAGTTAAAGAAGCAACTGCAAGAGCGTCTGGACAAAGGGTTCATACGCCCTAGTGCATCATCTTGGGGTGCACCAGTTCTCTTTGTGAAGAAGAATGATGGAACAATGTGGTTGTGTATCAATTATCGGGAACTCAACAAGATCACCATAAAGAACAAGTATCATATTACAAGGATTGATGACTTATTCGATCAGTTAAGAGGAGCTCAATACTTCTCAAAGGTGGATATTCGTTCTGGATACCATCAGGTAAAGGTGAAGAAGGAAGATATTCAGAAGACTTCCTTCAGTACAAGGTATGGGCACTATGAGTTTTTGGTGATACCCTTTGGACTTACTAATTCCCCTGAAATCTTTATGGATTTGATGAATAGAGTCTTTAGACATTACCTAGACAAATTTGTGGTAGTGTTTATCGATGATATTCTCATCTACTCCAAAAGCAAGGAGGAACATGAAGAACATCTAAGACTTGTGTTGGCAACATTAAGAAAGGAGAAGTTGTACACCAAGTTCAGAAAGTGGGACTTTTTGATGAAGCAAGTAACACTCTTGGGACATGTGATCACAAGTGAGGGAATTTATGTGGATCCTTCAAAGAAAAAGGCAATTGAGGAATGGCCCAGGCCATCTAGTGTCACAGAAATCCATAGCTTTCTTGGATTAGCTGGGTACTATCGACGTTTTGTGAGAAACTTCTCACGATTGTCAAGCCCGCTAACTAAGTTAACAAGGAAATGGGTAAAGTGTGTCTGGACGGAATAATGTGAGGTAATCTTCAAGGATCTAAAGAGAAGGATGATCAATGTACATGTACTCACACTACTAAAAAGTGGAGAATGTTTTGTGATATACAGTGATGCTTCAAAGAAATTCTTGGGTTGTGTACTCATGAAAAATGATAATATGATAGCCTATGCATCATGACATTTGAAGATCCATGAGAAGAACTACCTGACGCATGATCTAGAGCTTATACCCATGTAGAAATAGGAAAACGTTACTATGGGCTTTGTCACGGATCTCCTGAAAATTTCAAAGGGAAATAATGTTATATGGGTTGTGGTTGACCGACTCACCAAGACTGCCCATTTTATCACTATTCGGGAAGTTCTCTCACTTGAACAACTTGCAAAGATATATGTGAAAGAAGTGGTGAGACTGCACGGTGTCCCACTCTCAATTGTATCTGACCATGATCCAAGGTTCACATCTAAATTCTAGAGGACTCTCCAAAATTCATTGAGTACAGAATTAAATTTCAGCACGGCCTATCACCCCCAAACTGATGGCCAGTCTGAAAAGACTATTCAGACGCTTGAAGATATGCTAAGAGCCCTCTCTCTTGAATTCAAAGGTGGTTGGGATCAGCATCTCCCATTGGTTGAGTTCTCATACAATAATATCATCCACTCAAGTATTCATATGGATCCATATAAAGCTCTGTATGGAATGCGATGTAGAACTCCAACCTTTTGGGATGATGTTGGAGAAAGAAAGATACTTAGAACTGATCTTGTTCTGGAGATGTTAGATAAGGTTCAAGTAATCCAGAACCACATCAAAGCTTCTCAAAGTTGGAAAGAGAGCTATGATGACAACTGTCGAAGGGACTTGGAGTTTGACGTTGGAGATAAAGTCTTCCTTCGAATATCTCCATGGAAGAGATTCATGCGATTCGGGAAGAAAGGGAAGCTAATCCCAAGGTCTATTGGCCACTTTAAGATCCTTGACCGTATAGGAGCTTTGGACTATCGTATTTCACTTCCCCCGAATATGGATAAATTTCATGATGTGTTCCAAGTATCACTACTGAGGAAGTACATACCAGACCCCTCACATGTACTAAACTCAGAGCTGGTGCAGCTGGAAGATGATCTCTTTTATGAGGAGCAGCCAGTAAAAATTCTGGATCGGAGAGATAAGGTTTTACGCAACAAGACAACCCATCTGGTCAAATTGTTGTGGAGGAACCATAAGTTTGAGGAAGAAACTTAGGAACCAGAAGAGGCAATGAAGGAGAAGTACCCTCACCTGTTTGTGTAAAGTAAAATCTCAGGGGCGAAATTTCTCAAGGGGGGAAGAATTTAACGACCCAATGTTATTCAATGGAAATTCCCTTCTTATATTTATGTCATAAAATGACATGAAAACACAACATAATGAACTACTAAGTGATAAGTGACCTTTAAACATAATTTTGTCACTTTTTTGTTTGGAATTTTAAAAATCCAACATACACGGTTGTGCTCCAGATGATTTTTTGAGTCTAATGAAACAAAAATAATTTTCAAAGAACAGTAGCGTACCCTTAGGAATAGTAACAAACCCTTATGAATAGTAATATGATCCTTATGAATATTAAATCATCAAACATAAGAGTAACCTTAACCATGAATAATTAAATAAAATTTATACATCTTAGAAAGTGATAATTTGACCTTAGTAAACGTTTTGGAATTTTGTGAGTCAAAAATAATTAATTATAACTAATTAATTAATTTAAAGGAAAATGTATTTTTGTAGAATGTATTAATTATTTATCAAATCAATGTCTTATATTTTTTAGATAATTTTATAAGACCCTACATAATTTTTGAAAGCACTATAAAATCAGTTTTAATCTTAAAATCTATTTTTAAGTAAATTATGATTTTAATTAAATATTAAATTAATAATATTTAGAAAATTATTTTTGAAAAATGGACTTCATTTCTTGATTCTACAAGTCAAAAAATGGTTGGGGTAAATTTTTGGGATTTTTCTGAGATACTTGAATTTTTTATGAATAGTAGAATCCGATAATTTACAATAAATGATAAATAATGGATTAATTGAGTCATCGAGGATGATACGATTATGTAATCCCACTTGGTTTGGTATCACATGATAAAATTACTATTCTTGGTCATCTAAGACTCACTATTCCTTGTCTTAGGGGAAATTAATAAACTAATGAATTTTATATTAAAGAAACCCCTCTCCCCTCCACTATAAAACCACCCTTCACACCCTCATTTCCTCACACCTCTTAAGCTCTAATACTTCTCTAAACTCTGCCCAAACACCTTCCCTAGCCCCTCCCCCACGTCCCAGAGCTTCTGGTCTCATCAAAATACCAATCTTAGGCCCTTAAGGAGGTTCTCAAGAGGAGGACTCTAGAGGTAATTTCCCTCTCCTTTCTCCTTTAATTTCCTTTCAAGTTCAAGTTCATTTCTTGATCTCTCCCCACCTATATTCATAAAAATTGAATTTTAACTCCATTATTATATATATACTGTAATTTTATGATTCTAATCGGATATTATATCATCCAACCCTCTTTCCATCTTCCTTTTACTTTATTAAAGAGAACGTTGTTCGTGAGGTGTTAATTTATCACCTTCAAGAACGACATGATTTCGTCTTCCATTTCTACTTTCATATCTGGTCATGAAACCATTTTTATGGTTGATCCAGAATATTTTATATGTATTATGTTCTATTTTATGTTCTTTAAATAACCTATGTCCATATTACTAAGTGATAAGTTAAAACAAGTTTGTTGTGATCCAAAAACCGCCCAAATTGACCCAAATAACCATCATTTTATTCTTATTTAATGATTAATCCACATGGATCTAATATAATTAATTATAATACCATTAAAACTCTTATAATATCATTAATGACATGTAATATAATTTCTGGATGTTTACTCATGTTCTACCCAAACTTCAATTTAAGAATACAACTGAACCACCCAAGAAAAACCATAAAAACAAACATCCCCGAACAATGTTTTTAAACTCTATAAGTCATCCAAAGGAACATAATATGACATAATGAAACTAGTATGAACCATATTAATTTAAACATGGTTCTCTATTTCTAATTAATTAATATAATGTCATTATATAGGACATTAAAGAGAAGAAATCATTCAGGTACAAGGTAAGGGGAAATTCTCGAACCCAACTTTCATCCTTCAGGTTCTCCCTCTTTCACTACATTTTTTGATTTGGTTACTCCTTAAAGATAATTTGGTCATAATTTTCATTAATTTTCTGGGATATACATGTGTGTCTCTGGTTTTATGTCAAACAAAATTTTTTCCAAAATAACTCTTCTTTTAAGAACACCCCTTTTACTTCTCACTCAAAGTGGACGGTTCTTGTAAAATATATGTTATTCCCTATTTCATTTGGGAAACCAAAGCTTATGATTGTGTTATAATGATATGAAACCCATTAAATTCCATGTTTTAGTTGTGTACATTTTTGATATGTGTGTAAATAATGATGATGATAATGTTATGATGTGACGGGTGTGCTCGGAATTATATAGCGCAATATGAATGTTTCAATGTGACGGGTGCGCCTGGAATTATACAGTGCTCCAATTCATTGGGCAAAGTGATGAATCTCATGATTAAATGTGAAATTATGTGTGAACAATATTATATATTGGTTCACAAGTATGTGTGGCAGTTAACCACTAATACATTATGTTTCATTTTTATGCATTTCCACATTTCAAGTCTTATATTTATGTTTCCTCTCAGTTCATGATCTTTTTCCCATGTTATGATTATGCTCACCCCATGCTATATTGTTCTTATCTATCTTCTTACTGGGATTATAGCTCACCCCTTTTGATGTATATCCTCTAGTGGCTACATGTACTAAGGAGAGGACAAGTGCCAATAAAAAGCCAGAGAAGAATAAATTGAAAAATGTTTATGCTTGATGTTATATTTGTTTTGTATGGTCCTAGTTTTCCCAAGACACTAAATCTTTGGATCTTCTATGTGTAATACTATTATGTTTTTTATCTTTAAAATGTTGTAATAGTAATGTAAGAAAAGGTCGGGTCGCTATACTGCTCACTCCACATGAAGGCCTGGTCCTCTTTGGTCAAAGCTGTCAAAGGAGTTGCAACTCGAGAGAAGTCAAACACGAACCTTCGATAATATCCTACCAGACCCAAGAAACTACAATCCTATGTCACGTTCTTGGGTGCTTACCAAGAAACCACTGCTTCAACTCTTGACAGATCAACTGTTACTCCCGGTTCGGACACCATGTGTCTAAGTAAGTGCACCTCTCGTGTCTAGAACATGCACTTGGACAACTTTCCATAAAGCTGGTGCTATCGGAGGACAACTAAAACTATTATTAGATGCTTGGTGTGGTCCTCCTCTAATCTTGTGTAGATCAGGGTGTCATAAATAAACATGACTAAAAACCAGTTCAGATATTCCTGGAAAATGGAGTTCATGAATCCCATGGGCCCGGCTGGTGCATTCGTAACACCGAACAGCATGACTACGAACTCAAAGTTCCCATATCTGCACCAAAAGGTAGTCTTCGAGATGTCACCCTCCTTCACCTTCACTGGTGATATCCTTACCATAGGTCAATCCTGTAAAACCATCATTCCCCCCTTCAACAAATCAAAAAGGTTGCCTATCCTCGAGAGAGGGTAATAGTTCTTGACTGTTACCTGATTCAGTCTCCTGTAGTCTATGCACAGCCTGAGACCACCATCTACCTTCTTCGTGAACAAGACCAGAGCACCCCATGGTGACACACTTGGTCAGACAAAAACCTTCTTCATCAGATCATCATTATGAATCTATAACTCCTGTAACTCAAAATGCACTATCTAATAGGGATCCATCAAAATCGGATGGGCATCGAGTTGTAAGTATATCCCGAACTCAACATCACGTTGAGGGGGTAGAGTCACCACCTCTTTAGGGAATATGTCCATGAAATCACTGAAAATTCCCAAAACATCCACCATATCTGAGTTTGTTGACTCCCCTAATAGCTTAGCTAACACGGAAATAAGGGAATACACTCCCCAACTGCCCTCTTGGAAACCTCATTTTCCGACGAAAGATTCCCACTGGCCACTCATATCTGAAAACACGATCCTTCTTTGGAAGTAGTAGATAATGGCACATATAGAGAATATCCATTTGATGCCTAAAATAGAATCATACAGATGAATCTGTAGAAAAAAAGGTCCCCGCTGGACTGATGTGGCCCTACCATCAGCCTACATCCCTGTAAAACATAAGACAACATGGTCTGACCACTGACTATCATACTCAAAACTAGGGGTACAGGAAGTCTCACTACGTCTAGACCTAGATCATGGGCTAGACTTGGTGAAACAAAGGAGTGTGAAGCTCCTGGATCAAACAAGGATAGGAAAGAGTGATAAATAAGCTGATTATACTTCGAACGACCTCTAGCCTTGCTAGAACTACTGCCTCTATGGCTTGCAACTGCCCATTCACATCTCCTCTGCCCCTCGACTATTGAATGCCTCACTAAAAACACCCTGGTCGAGGTCACGGAGGATAACCATGAGTTTGGCTTCATCCCACAACATCTTCTCTCGGAGGAGTAGGATCTCGTTGTCCCTGTTGCTGCTGCTGAAAGGCCCTGGTTGGAAACTACTACTGCTGAGGTGGGAACTGAGCCTGCCCACCCCTATTATACTTCACTCTCTCCAGGAATTGCTTTCAAATGTGCCCATGACTGCCATAGATGAGGAATATCAGTCCTGGACCTGCAAAGAAGGGGTGAGTATCGGGATATCAAAACTGTAACTACTGGGGCCTACTCCCCACTAGCCAAAACCTAGAAGGATCTAATGCTGGAGGCCTCCTGTTGATGGCCTTCCCCTTTGAAGAGCCCAACTTGCTCCCTTCTCATGGAACAGCTCCAAGAATTTACATACTCTACACCACTTTGTCCTTCTAGACCTCCAAGTATGTTGGTTGAGTGAAGGGAGTAACAACATACTAAAGAGAAGGTCAGAGTGCCTCCTCTAAACGTCTCACCCGAGACTCCTCATCTAGAAAGAGGTCCAGAGCAAAGCGAAGGATATCCTTGAACATGATCCCCATCTCCCTTACTAACATGATCCCATACTATATGGAGAGTAGCTCCTGCCTCTTTTCCACCTCCATCGTAGAAGAGAGGAATTCCTCCTAGAACTCCCTCTCGAAGTCAGTCCACAAAACTCCAGCCTCCCTCTTCTCCCCAAGATAGAGCCTCCACCACTGATGTTCTGCTCCCTACATCTGGATTACAACCATAGGAACCCAATACTCCGTCATAGCCTGGATCAAGTTGAAATATATCACCAGATCCTCGATCTAGATCTCTGTCTCCATGTCTGATATGCTTCCCTCATACTTCTTGAGGGTCTGCCATTGAAAGGTACAAAGAGTCCTCTTCCACTGGTCATCCTCCTCCTCTCGATTAGCCCTCTTTTGATCAGAAAAATCAGCCTCTTGGGACTCTATTTTTCACACTACCAATGGTCGACATCTGGGTTCCATAACTGCAATGTAAACAAGGAATTCCTAAGCCTGAGTAGTGTAAAATATTGATTTTAAATTTTTATTAGACTTTTTATTTATTTTAAATCCCCAAAATACCCAAGAAACACAAGAACACAAGTCATTATGATGCATGTACCTTTCCTAGGGTATATACCCTGCAATCAGTGTAGCCTCACTTGTTCATTCGGTAGGTCCATAGTCCTTGCATCGGATCACAGGGGGCCCTAAAATCCCATGTCCTAGTAGGTCTTCCCTGGCCTATTTCACACGCCAAGATTGCCTAACACTATTTACCTACCATCCCATGCAATCCTTCTGATACTGATCTCGAAACTCCATCCTATCTCTCAACTTTCCTCTAATACCATTTTATCACGACCCGCCTTCACCAAGATGAGGGAAGGGACAATAGATTTCCAGAACCTTCCTTCCTCAAGTTGAAGGAGAGATAATGACCCATGATACCTACCTTCAATAGGTCCTGGAGTGGATACTAGAACCAATGTCACGTACGTAACCTATTTTAGGGTTATTTTAAATTTATTTTCCACTCATGATTTGTTTTGGTGGTTTCCAAAGGTTTTATTGAGAATAGGTGAGTTTTCATGAATTGGGCCAAATTGCGAGCTCAATTCCAGATTTAAAAATAAATTTTGTTTCATTTATAACTTTTTCAATTTTTAATATTTTTTACTCATTCCAACTCCTAATTGTTCTCCCCTGATATATTAACCACACAGTTAAATTTGGGGCCTTTATAAATCCATAATCTTGGTGGATATGAGTTTTTAGTTAGGGAATTGGGCCTTCCCGAAAGCAAATTTTCTTCATTAAAAATAAATTTTAATTATTTAATATATCTTTCCATATTTTCGTGTTTTCGGTGATTCCAAGCCTCATATACAGCCATTACACCCAGCCGCTCCCCCAGCCTCTTTACCCCCCTCTTTGGAGCTCTTAGGATCTCGATTTAGGGACGAACATCTTAGGGTTTCTAAAATCGGGCAGATTTGATGAGGTATGTTCATTCAATCCTAAATCTCTCAATTCATACTCTTTTCCATCCATTCCAATTCCTAAATGACCTAATAACTCTTGTGAGAACATCCCCTGAGTTTTGGTCGTTTTCAATTTCAGATACTGGTGTTTTGGGGAGATTCATTCTAGATTTCTCAAGTAAGTTTGTCCATTTCTTTTCCCCTTTCAAATTGATTAGGGTTTCATTCTATTTTTTTAGGGTTTACTCCATTTTTATTGAAGTGAACAATGAACAGTGGGTAGGGGTTCTAACCTAAGGTTTAAAATTGGGTTTTCTTGCACCAATTTTCTATTTTAGGTTTGATCTACCCTTCTTGAGGTGCGGCGGTGGTGCGTTTGTGTTTTCGCACAAAGGATTCAATGGGTTCATTTGATTTGGTAGGTGATTCCAATGTTGATGCAATCTTTGTGTATTAGCATGATGTATTTATCATATTTTAAAATTTATATAATTTTATTATTGCTGAAAAAATTGGTTCTAATGATGTTTCCATTGCAATTGAATTTAAAATGCCAATTTGGTGTGAAATTGGGGGTTTTCCAAAGAAGTGTTTTGTTTGTTTATTTGGGGATGCCCTATAAATACTTAGTTGTTTTTATTGATCTATAATAAGGCATAAAATACTGTTTATAATGTTTATCTCCTTTGGTAATTTCTGCAAAAAAATGGGTTTTAATTGTGTTTGTAAAGAAAGTGAAGTTTTGGTTCCACTTTTGTGTGAAAATGAAGGTTTTACAAAGATAACACTTCTTGTTTAACATGAGGATGCCCAAAAATTGATTTGTTGTTTTAATTGATATTTATTGGGCTGCCTTTACTGTTTTGGTAACTTACAATTGTGAACATCGTGTACAAGTTGGTTTCTTAAGGGGCTTTGTGTGCAAAACTACACGAGATTTTGTGAAATTGATTTATTCAAATTCAAAGAGTTTGTTGTGTGTTTTAAGTGGTATAAAATGAGATAGGTACTGTATTTGGTGTATGTGACCAGTAGTGGTGTTTTACATTAAAATGGATGTGTGTTAAATCCTGAAATTGTTTGAGCACAAAGGGGGAAGCCCGGGTACCTTGTTGGGGCGGATTTGTACTAGTACGGCTAGTGGACCGGATGGGTTTTGTCCATGTTTCACTTAGCATTTGGATAAAGACAACTCTAACTAAAATATGTGGATGATGATTGGGGACCACTAGGTTATGGGTATGTTCCCTACTAGTGGCTCATGCACGAGAAAGGATTTTACTATGGTTACATTACACTGAGGTACGAGGTACATGGGGCCTGAGACTATCTAGTGCCTAGGGGTGTTCCCGGTTTTGTTGCTCAGTGGATTTGTGGTATTTGCCCTTTTTTTTGGGTGTATTTTGAATTATAATGAAGTATATAATATTCCTATTTAAATGTGTTAACATTCTGAAAGTTTTATCTTGAAAAATGTTTTCAATTTAATGTTTCATTTTGTGGAATTTTTCACCGCTTTTAATTGCATATTAAAACTGCTTTCTTTTTCACCTTGTATTGCATGCACCTTGGAATCATAGGGTGGTATCCTATTGGGATTAGGCTCACACCCTACTTACACCCCTTGGGTGTAAGTAGACCTTTTTTTTGACCCAGGTAAAGGAAAGGCTTAGGGTGATGGCGGTTCAGGGTGTTAGTCATCATCCTTGGGGCGAAGTAGTGGAGACGACTTGGGGGTGATGACCCCTTGTCATGTGGAGTCCATGGGGCTGTTTTATTTCTGTTCCATTGTATCTTTGGACCTTTTTTATTGACTCTAAACCTATGTATTCAGTTCTGGTTTTTGTTTAAACATCATTTGGTATAAATTTTCAGATTCAGTTTATTGATTGTTTTTAATGGTTTATGACTTCATATTCGGGTAAATCGTTCCCAAACCAAAATAAATGATACTCGGGCACTTGTACCAGCCCGTGGGGATAGGGAATGCCCTTCGGGTCATGTCACGGGCTGGGTTTGGTACCGGTTTGGGCGGCGACCAGATTTGGTTCGTGACAACCAAGGGTATAGAATCACATGCAATATAGAAGGAATTAACCTTTTTATTTAGTAGGATCGGGAGATAAGATTGTAAATCCCAACCAACACCAAAACTGGAAGTAAACGTAAAGACCAAACAATCCATTCCCATATGCATGTTCCAATAATAAGTGCAACAAAAATATAATAAAACTTCAAAGGGAAGTACCAAAAGAAATGAAAAGCAACTTCAACGGTCCCAGCATCCATGCTATTACGTTCTGTCACGGTCCTCAAAATCCTCCTGGAAACCAAAAATCATTTTTATATACATAGGGTGAGTAAATAGGTATACCTAGTAGGGAAAACCAAAATCTCTCGTGCACAAGTGGGGAGGCATTCTAATTCCCCATGAGAAAAAGAGATAACCAAAGCACCTAGTAATGAAATTATCCACCCAAACCTCACTAAGGAACACTCCCCAAATAACGAAATTCAAGTAAAGTAATAGTAATAAAACATCAATTTTTGGGTACCCCACACCACTTACCCTCTAGTTATTAAATACATCCTATACGTCAGACCTCCCCCTCCATTCTCACTACAGTCCCACTGCCATACCCCACCCGCACACACCAAGGCTACCACTACCACACATCCTGCCAAAAAACACCTGGTCCTCAACAGCCACTTGTAACCACACCTATAGACACCTGGGCTAGAACAACTACTAGAATTCCCAAAGACACCTGGTCCAGAACAACTACTACCACGCCCGAAGACATCTGGGCCTCATCTCGAAGAAACTTGGAAAGCAACCTACCTGCACACACTTGGGCCAACCACCACAACATACCATGTCCAAATAATCTTGGGATATATTAGACCTCATGCCATAACATCATGCCTGAAGAGTCTTGGGACACTCAGAAAAGGGAGTATAAAAGGAGCTAATAACCAGACACTCATAGGAGTGTTGGTAATAAAACACCCTCCCCCATGAAATGGGGGTGTTCAGAACGAAGTGATCAACTTGGGTGGGGTGAAAATAAGAAACATAAGAACAAAATTATACATATAGTTTAACAAGTACTTATCCCAACCTATAGGTTCCAAAACCCGCCCATACACAAAAACACTTGTTACTATTCATTCATAAAAAGTGCAACAGCCACAACCATGTCACAACCCATTCCTGAAAAACAAATCCCCTTTGAACCCATTCTTGTTTTCCCATTTAATTTGTTTCATTTAAATAATTCTCCACTACTGGGAAACTAACAGGCATAGCCATAATCCAAGAAAGGAAAAACTTCCAAGTAGCAAATTAAGCATTCACCACAATTCTCTTGTAAATTCACAACAACAAAAGGGATTTATAGGATCATGTAAAGACCCGGAATTTCCATGTATTTTTTTTAAATATATGTGAATTTTATGAGTCCTCTAAATCTGATGGCATGCGATTCTGAGGCCCGGAGTGCTCAGAATGATCCATCGAAGTTTTGTTAAGCTTATGTTAATGCACATAAGTAGTTTTCCTGAAAAAGAGGAATAACTCTTAAAAGGTTACTCGGATCAGAAATCTGAGGGAATCATTGTGCTCAGGATGGCGGGTTTACCCTAGGAACAACTTAATATTAGTCAGCTCGGGCCTCTTGTGAGAAAACCCAAAAATGGCATAATTGTAAATAAATTAATTAAATAAATTATTTTATTTTTCAAATGGTTATAACTCACAAATGGTAACTCAGATTAAAAATATGAGACCACCTCTGAACTTGTGAGGGTATGATTTCTTTAATCAAATACTAACTTTGGCTGACGCGGGTCACCAGAAAAAGTTAGTTTTTGGCCGCAAATAAAATAATTAAGTGACAATTATTTTATTGGAAAATTCATAACATCTAAATGGTAACTTGGATTGAAAATCTAAGAGTACCATTGGTTTCTTTGGGGTGTTTTTTACCTAGGCAGAGCCTAACCTTGACCGGCGTGGGTCGACGGTGACTGATAATAATTTTCCGAAATTTTTTTCGAGTACGTTCAGTAAACGCACAAGCAGCATTTTATAACTTTTGAACCGGTACTCGGAATTGAAATCTGAAGTAACTGTTGAACTTGCAGCGCCGATATTCTCTTAAAAAGACATTCACCTCGATGGCAGTTGGTCAAGGGTGGAAGATAGTTTTTGGTTTTTTCGTGATAATAATAAAATAAAATAAACGGATGTTTTATTTTATTTTTATCTAATAAAACCACCCAAGTGGAAGTTGGAAGTGGGGAACACCAGACCTTAACCTCCGATGAGAGGTTAAGGTGGTGGGGACCACCCAAACCATAACCTCCCATGAGAGATTATGGTGGTTGGGACCACCTCGTATGAAACCCTCCCTTTAATTGGGAGAAACCCTCAATTCCCACAATTAATGAGGGAGAGCCACTTAACATCCTCCACCTTAATTGTGCCAATGCACATACCATTAATCTTTATAATGCACCACATCATTGTTCTAGCGTAAATTAATTGGATTACCACATTTTTAAATTATGTAATAGTGTTGTTGGAATTTACGAAGGTTCCAAATAAATTAACCATCATAAATTCCAATGATCGTTACCTACCTCCCCCCTCTCCAATATATATGGAGCTTGGGAGAAGGATTTGGGATGGATTCACCGAGCGACGAAGAACTGGTAAAGTGACGCGATGCACAACACTTGAAGGATTAAACTATCCAACGAAGAACTAGTTTCTCCAACGAAGAATGAAGAACGCCGGCAAGGAGCATCTTTGACTTCTTCCTCGGAATCACCTTGCGGAAGAAACCAACGTGGGACATCATCAATGACCAACCCTCCCTCCTCATCGTCGTCAACGAACCGACGCACGAGCTCGGAATTGGAAGTCTGTGGCGGATGCGACGAACGATGAAAACTTCATCTTCTTCCCCACGACTCCATCAATGAACAACAAACAAAGGTAGGGATTTTATTTAAGTTTGATATTATTCCCTTGTTTTTTTCTTCCAAAACAAAGAACGCGGACTAACATATTATCAAGTTGATCCACGGATGCTTTTCCTTGTGGGTTGGGAATATATTGGTAATTAGAGATTATGGGAATTGATGTTTTTAAGATATCTTTCATGCTCGTTCTTTTCTTCTTTCTTGTGAGTCAATTGCTACCACCCTAAACGCAGAGGGTGCGGGCCAAACTAACATGGCCTGAACCCCCTTCGTCATTTATCTTTGTGATGTTCTTCGGTATGGTGATGAGGCGACTAAGGAAACCGGTGTCGCCCCAATGACGCTTCGACGCCCCGACCGAATCGGCTCCGCCTCCCCAAGCTAAACCGCGCCACCCTCTGGCTCAAGAGAGGCCCCGGCCACACTGCTCGCCGATCGTGCCACCCGCTGACTGAACCAACCCGAACGGTGCCGCACCCCGGCCGATCTGCGCTCTGGTCGCACCACGCCCTAGCTCTTGGCCTTCGTGCCACCTGCTCCCCTCACGGTGCCCTCCCGAGCCCCGGCCGAGCCATCCTCCAAGTGTCACATGCGCCACTCGTCTCTATCGTCCGTGTACCCTGTGCACTCCATGTGCCCCACGGCGTCGCTGGCCGAATCAGCCTGTCGGCCTCCGCGCGCCCTGCACGCCCCACATCTCTGCTGTCTACGAGCCCCGCGGCGCCCCGTCCGAGCCTTCCACCCTGCCCCATCCGCGCCACCCCGGCCCTGGGCCGATCCGCCCCGATTTGGCCCCTCACGGCACCCTTTGGGCCGAGTCGCGCCCTCGCGGTGCCCTCCGGGCCGAAACTCCCATGCGGTGCCCTTTGGGATGAACCACCCTCACGCCAACCTGCAGCAGATCCGTGCCCTCGCGACTGGTCCACGCTCTCGCATCCCTCCGCGACCCCTCATGGCTCGCTGGGCTAGGTCAGGCCAAACATAACTTTTGGCCTGCCTAACGGGCTAGGCAAGACCCAACAGGTTAGGCTAGGTTGACCCAGACCAGGTCGGACCAGACCCAGGCCCACTACAACCCTTTACTTTCTTTGGCCATATCTTTGGCACCAGATGTCCGTTTGATGAACCGTCAGCGGCGTTGGTAATCTTGGAGCATGTCGGACACTTTGAGTATACACCACTAGAATTTGGGGAAGATTTGTGATATGGTCAGGTTGGATCGTACACGAATCCAATCGAGCCCCCAGGACTAAAAGACTAATAACTCACAAACTGGGCATCTGATTGACACGTCGTCTATTGCGTTGAGACATCTATGACGTAGAGGACCTTTGAGATACTTAATCATGGGAATTCAAGATATTCAGAGTATCAACTAGTAGCTCATGGAGCGGATCCTTCCAGAGACGAGCGGACATAGTGCAGAGACCTTGTAACTGGCTGAGACTTGACGACTGCTGACTGATTGACTCGAAGTGACTCGACTAGCCCAGTGGGGAGCACCTAGTTGTGGTGGAAGACCCACGGCAGAGGAGCTCCTGGTTGTGGCGGCAGACCCGCGGTACTCGATAGGAGGAGTACCTCTTTAGGCTATTAGGGGGAGCGCCTGGTTGTGGCGGCAGACCCACGGTGGGGAGCGCCTCTGTGTGACATGGCAGACCCATGGTACTTGACGGGAGGAGTACCTCAGTAGTCCAAGGTTAGTGGGAAGTTTCTTGGTGTCACGGTAGGCCCACTATACTCGATACAGGAGGAGTTCTCCAGTAGCCTAGGGTTCGATAATGTGAATAAAATCTTGGTTGAGCTGATTTATTAACTTTTGTGTTTAACTCGTGATTTAGATGGATTACTTGATAACTTAGGTATATGTATGGGCATATACCTAAGTGGGGTTATCTGTTGATTTCATAATTTATGGTTTATCCTAGTTGGATTTTGTAAGACCTTGAGGGTCTTGGGGTCCCTACTGAGTATCGTTATACTCACCCCTACACGGGCTATGTCTGCACCTTGTTGTGTTGGTTGCAGACGATGGACATCACTGATTGTGGTTGAGAGTACCAGGACTGGACGACACCTAGAGGTATACCTTACAACGAGTTGGTACATGGAGGAGACAGATGTATGTGGAGTGCGGGGAAGGATATCTATACCTACACTTATGGTAGGAATCCTGAAGGATGACCCAATAGCTGTTTTCTTTCTTTATTCAATTGTACATGTACTTCCAGTTCCTTGTATTTGGCAGTTGGGCTTGTATTTTCATCCCCTTTTACTTTTCAGCACACTTTCATTATACAGTTTACATAGTGTTTTGTATCCAACTGTGTGCTCTATTGTGTGTGTTTATAGGTTATAAAGGAAATGCCTTCCCATTTTTAGGGAATTACACCTTTGGTGCTAGTCACCAGCCCCTGGCCTATGGAAGGCGGGCTTGGGGTAGTCACGGAACAGGCCCCGGGGGGTGGGTCGTGACAAATTGGTATCAAAGGAGTCGGTTCTACCACATAACATAGGACTCTTATCTTTCTTTTCTATGAATAAATAGTGTTAAGTGTAGTAAGTTTGGTTTTTAGTTCAGGGAGTCTAGTGTTGGTGCGGCGGCTGATGTATCCATACACCAGGACCCTGACTTCTAATTTCTGACTCAGTGCACAAAAACACTGATTGCGTGTGTGTTTTCAAAAGTTTTCTTTAAGTCATCTCAACTAGGTCCGCTCACCAGGTATAATATTTTGACTGGGTTTCATCTTTTTCTATCTGGATGCCTCCCCGCGGACAGCCAGTTAGTGTTCTGATAGTTGTATGCACTGACATCCCACCGATCGACGAGGCTCCGGTGTAGGGCCCTATTACTATGTTGGCACCATCGGGTGGTGTACCATCAGCACCACCACCCATTGGGAAGCAGATACCACCAGCCACAATGGCGGACGGTGCATGTCAACTGAGCGCATTGCACGAGTTCCAGGAGTAGAGGCCTTTGAGGTTTTGAGGCAAGACAGATTACCACGTAGCTGAGGGCTAGCTGGAGGCGATTTCTAGAGTTCCCCGTCTATTTGAGACATAAGTAGAGCATATAGTGATCTTATCTACTAGTCTTTTTCAATGAGTTACCATGAGGATGGCCCATTTAGTGATGAGGCTTCGGTACATGGACTGTTGCCTGAGATATTACCTTCGGGTAGTGTGCCAACTATATCACTACTCGTTGGTCATTAGTTACAACCAGTGGCATGTAGGCATAGTGCCTTACATGTGTTTCAGCATCAGATACCCCTTAGGTTATGAGGTGATCCAGACTCACAGGCGGCTAAGTACTAGCTCAAGGAGGTGGCTGAGAGTTCTCTAGAACTTCTACAGATTCGGTAGGACGACATGTCGGTAGCTGAGTATTCATTGAGGTGTACCGATCTTTCCTGGTACTCGACGAATATGATTAGATCAGTGATTCAGGGCTCGAACTTCTGAGTGAGGTGTGTTCAAAGGACATCTGAGCCAACACTATTCCTCTATACATTCCTATTTATGCTGGGGTGCTAGAGAGAACCTTTGTGGTTGAATGTTCTTTGGCTGAGAGGATACAGCCAGTGAATGTTAGTAGTGGGAAAGCAGGAAAATGGCTTTAGTATTAGAGACTTGGGCGTGTAAAATGTTTTTGGAAGAAGAAGTGTTAGGGACAGATGAGTCTGCGGGGCAGCAGACGTGGAAGCAGATCTAGGAGAGCAGCATGAGGTGCTATACTTTTCGACATGTTATAACCACCCCGTTTTTTGTGGACCCCTCCAGGATCAGGGAGTTGGAGGACAGGTGAAGAGAGTAGTTTCATGCCGTCCAGGAATATTACCCAAGGGCTCTAGAATGATTCGAGGTATGATCTATGTCTACTACTAGTTGTCGTATCAATAGAACTCGATACTAATCATTCCTTCCTTCTAGTAACACTTACGCTGACGGTATGATCTAACCCTTTAGGTGAGAGTTTCCCTTGGATCCTTTTAGGGGTAGCGTTGAGGCCTTAGGATGTTAGTTTGGGTTTGGACTTGACATCCACAGTTCACACTCAGATTGACTGTATTAGTCAAAGGGGTTGTGGTTTATCTATAATGTTGAGATGGGGTTTTCCTTGGTCGGTGAAAAAAAAAAGGAAACCTAGGAATCACAGGATAAACTCATGCATAGGAGGGTTCATCCAATCACTTGTGAGTCAGCCAACCTCACCCATGTGGTAGCAGAAGTTGACTTTGAGATAGTATATACTCCTGATAAGGGTAACATGGTAGCAGACGCACTCAGTAGGAGGTCTAGCCTGCATCTGTTCAGTGAGGCGACAAAGCAGCTAGCTGCTATGCAGATATCCTTTGTGGATCTAGAAGGAGTAGCTTTTTTTCAGTCTCTTACAGTCACTCCCCCACTCCTTCAGCGATTCAGGGAGGCACAGCATGGAGACATTGACTGCGAGACACGACGTGCTCAGATATCCATAGGATAGGCACCTCATAGATTTTCTAAAGGTGGGGAGCATGTATTTCTCTCCAAGAGATGTAACATGGTACCAGTGTCACTATAGGAGGAAGTGTTGAGGGAGTTCCACAAATCCCCTCTAGCAGTACATACAAGAGTGGAGAAGATGTAATAGGATCTCTGACGACATCACTGGTGGCCAGGAATGAAGAAGGCAGTTGTAGAGTTTGACTCTTGGTGCCTCACTTGTCAGCAAGTGAAGGCAGAGCACCAGGTACCAGCAGGCTTGGTTCAGCCTTTAGAGGTTTCAGAGTGGAAGTGGGATGTAATATACATGGATTTTGAGACATGACTTCCATGTACACCCAGAGGTCATGACTCGATCTGGGTGATCATCGACCGACTCACCATGTCAGCCCACTTCCTACCGATCAGAGAGCATGGTTTAATATATAGCTTAGAACACCTATATGTGTAGAAGATTGTGCAGTTACATAGAGTAACTTTGACTATTCTCTCTGATTGTGATACACATTTTACTTCTCGGCTATGGAAGGGGTTGTAGGAAGATTTCGGGACGCAGCTTTGTTTGAGCACCACCTTCTATTCTCGATGGATGGCCAGACTGAGCGGACCATTCAGACCATTTTGGACATGATGCGTGCTTGTTTCCTCGACATCGATCATAGCTGGGAGGATCACTTACCTTTGGTTGGGTTTTCATACAACAACATCTATCACTCCACCATTGGGATGGCACCTTTTGAGGAGTTGTACAGGCGACCTTGCAGATCACCTTTGTGCTAGACTGACCCAAGGGATTCAGCACTCGTGGGACCAGAGATGGTACAGGATACCATAGACAAGGTGGAAATCATCCAGGAGGAGATGAAGACTACACAGAGCATGCAGAAGTCATATACTGACAGGAGACGGAGACCTCTGGAGTTCGAGCATGGCGACCACGTATTTTTATGGGTCTCAACTCGACGAGGTCTATAGAGATTTGTCTGAGGTGGAAAGTTATCTCTGAGGTTCATCGGACCTTTTCAGGTACTCAGGAGAGTTGGTGAGGTGGAATACTGCTTATCTCTTCCACCTCAGTTGCACCGAGTACACTACATCTTCCACGTATCCCAGCTGAGGAGATATATTATGACCCTTCCCACATCATCGACCCCAGTGAGCTAGACCTCGATGATGGGGATACTTTTATGGAGGTTATATAAGAGATTGAGTATCAACAGGAGTGGGTCCTTCGTGGATGGTCGATAACTTTGGTGCATATTCACTAGCAGCATGGGAACTTCTATGAGAGCACATTGGAGTGGGAGGCTTAGATGTGTTCTCAGTACCCCCACTTGTTACCTTAGTTTGAGGTGTAGCTTACAGGGATGTAGAGCCCTGAGGTGGGGAGAATTTAAAGACCCGGAATTTCCATTTAATTTTTTTTAAATATATGGGAATTTTATGAGTCTGGGAAATCTGAAAATGTGTGATTCTGAGGCCTGGAGTGCCCGGAATGATCCGTCGAAGTTTCTTTACACTTAAGTTAACACGGGTAAGTAGTTTTCCTGAAAAAGTAGAATAACTCTTAAAGGGTTACTCGGATCAGAAATCTGGGGGTATTGTTGCACTCAGGATGGAGGGTTTACCATAGGCCTGACTTAAGATTAGTGGGTGCGGGCCTCCTGTGAGAAAACCCAAAAATAGCATAATAGTAAATAAAATAATTAAATAAATTATTTTATTTTTCAAGTGCTTATAAATCACAAACTATAACTCAGATTAAAAATATGAGACCACCGCTAAACTCATGTGGGTATGCTTTCTTTAAGCAGATACTAACTTTGGCCAGCGCGAGCCACCAGAAAAAAGTTTCTTTTTTGCCGCAAATAAAATAATTAAGTGACAATTATTTTATTGTAAAATTCATAGCATCTAAATGGTAACACGGATTGAAAATCTGAGAGTATCGTTGGGTTCTTTGGGTTGTGTTTTACCTACTAAGAGCCTAACCTCGACCGGCGTGGGTCGAGGATGACTGATAATAATTTTCCGAACATTTTTTCGAGTATGATCTGTAAACACATGAGTGGCATTTTATAACTTTTGGACCGGTTCTCGGAATCGAAATCTGAGGGCACTACTTAACTCGCAGTTCTGGTATTCACTTAAAAAAAATTCACCTCGACAGCAGTTGGTCGAGGATGGAAGATAGTTTTTGGGTTTTTTGTGAGAATAATAAAATAAAATAAACGCATGTTTTATTTTATTTTTATCTGTTATAACCATCCAAGTGGAAGTTAGAAGTGGGTACCAACAGACCTTAACCTCCCATGAGAGGTTAAGGTGGTGGGGACCACTCAAACCATTACCTCCCATGAGAGATTATGGTGGTGGGGATCACCCGGGATGAAACCCCCATTAATTGGGAGAAACCCTCAACTCCCACAATTAAAGTGGGAGAGCCTCTTGACCTCCTCCACCTTAATTGTGTCAATGCACATACCATTAATCTTTCCAATGCACCGCATCATTGTTCCAGTATAAATTAATTGGCTTTCCCCTTTTTTAAATTAAGTAACAGCATCGTTGGAATTTAGGAAGGTTCCTAATAAATGAACCATCATAAATTCCAAAGATTGTTACCTACCTCCCCCATCTCCTATATATATGGAGCTTGGGAGGAGGATTTGGGATGGATTCACCAAGCAACAAAATGCTGGTAAAGTGACACGACGCCCAATACATGGAGGATTAAACTCTCCAATGAAGAACTAGTTTCTCCAACGAAGAACGAAGAACGCGTTCTTCCAACAAAGAATGTCAGCAAGGAGCGTCTTCGACTTCTTCCTCGGAAGCACCTTGCTGAAGCAACCAACATGGGACGTCTTTGATGACTGAACCTCCCTCCTCATCGTCATCAAAAAACTGACACACGAGCTCGGAATTGGAAGTGTGTGGAAGATGCGACGAACGACGACAACTCCGTCTTCTTCCCCATGACTTCGTCAACGAACAACGAACAAATGTTGGTATTTTATTTATGTTTGAAATTATTACCTTGTTTCTTTTCCTCCCAAAAAAATAACGTGGACCAAATTATTATCATGTTGATCCGCGAATGTTTTTCCTTGTGGGATGGGAATATATTGTTAATGAGGGATTATGGGAATTGATGTTTTTAAGATATCGTCCATGCTCGTTCTTTTCTTCTTTCTTGTGAGCCAATTCCTGACAACCGAAACACGGAGGGTGAGGTCCAAACTAACATGTCTTGACCCCCCTCCGTCATTCTTCTTTCTGATGTTCTTCGCCATGGCGATGAGGTGATGAAGGTGAAGAATGCAACCTGTGCCGCCCCCACAATGCTCCGACGCCCCGGCCGAATCGGCTCCACTTCCCTGAGCCGAACCATGCTGCCCTCTGGCTCTAGATCCGACCCGGCCGCACTGCCCGCTGGCCACGCCCCCTATCGGAAAAACTAGCCCGAGCCGCGCTGCACCCCATCCACGCCGTGCTCCTACCGCACCGCGCCCCGGCTCCCAGTTGTTGCGCCTCCTGCGCCCCTCACGGCGCCCTCCTGAGCCCCAGCCGAGCCGGACTCCACACACCCTATACGCGCCTTGGATCCGCCGACCGTGCACCTCATGCACTCTGTGCACCCTACGCCGCTCCTGGATGAACCGGCCTTCCGGCCTCTGCACGCCCCGCGCTCCGCACGGCTCCGCCGTCCGCGCGCCCCGTGATGCCCCGGTTGAGCCAGCCTCCTGGCCCTGGTCACACCACCCTGGCCCCTAGCAGATCCACCTCGAGCTGGCCCCTCACGGTTCCCTCAGGGCCGAGTCGTGCCTACATGGGGCCCTCCTGGCCAAACAACCCTCACGCTGACCCACGGCCGGTCTGCGCCCTCACAACTGGTCTGTGCTCTCGCTGCCCTCTGCGACCCCTCCCGGCCCATTGGGCTGGGCCCAGCGTTCCGAGCCGAACCTAACTAGATGGACCGCGTAATTGGTCGGGCTATACCCAATGGGTTAGGCCGGGTCAGCCCATACTGGGTTGGTCCAGGTCGGTCTGATCGGGTCGGACCGAACCTGGGCCCACTAAGACCCTTTACTTTCATTGGCCATATCATTGGCACCAGATATCCATTTGACAAACCATCAGTGGTGTTGGTAATCTTGGAGAATCATGGTCCCTTTGAGTATACCCCACTATATTTTGGGGAATATTTGATATACGGTCAGGTTGGATCGTGCACGAATCCAACCGGGCCCCCGGGACAAAAAGACTAATAACTCACAGATCAGGCCTCTGATTGACGCGTCGTCTGTTGCGTTGAGACCTCTATGACATGGTGGACCTTTGAGATACTTATCCATGGTACTTCGTGAGAGTTGGAGTATCAACAAGTAGCTCATTTAGCGGATCCTTCTAGAGACTAGCGGATATAGTGCGGAGACCTTGTAGCTGGGTGAGAGTTGACGACTGCTGACCGATTGACTTGGAGTGACTCGACTAGCCTAGTGGGGAGCGCCTGGTTGTGGCAGAAGACCCACGACGGAGGATCGCCTGGTTGTGGCAGAAGACCCGCAGTACTCGACAGGAGGAGTACCTTTGTAGGCTATTATGGGGAGTGCCTGGTTGTGGCAGCATACCCAAGGTGGGGAGCGCCTCTGTGTGATTCAGCAGACCCACGGTACTCGACGAGAGGAGTACCTCAGCAGTCCAAGGTTTGTGGGAAGCACCTTAGTGTCATGACATTCCCACTGTACTCGATAGAGGAGGAGCTCTCCATTATCTGAGGTTTCGATAATGCAAATAAAATCCTGGTTGAGCTGAGTTAGTAAATTTTATGTTTAACTCATTATTAAGATGGATTTCTTGATAACTTAGGTATATGTATGGGCATATATCTAAGTGGGCTTATCTTTTGATTTCATACTTTTTGCTTTATCCTTGTCGAATTTTGTGAGACCTTGAGGGTCTTGGGGTCCCTACTGAGTATCGTTATACTCACCCCTGCACAGGTTATGCCCGCACCTTGTTGTGTTGGTTGTAGATGACGGACATCGCTGACTATGGTTGAGAGTACTAGGACTGGAGGGTACCCATAGGTGGACCTTACGACAAGTCGGTACACGGAGGAGACGGATGGATGTGGAGTGCTTAGGAGGCTATTTGTACCTACACATCAAGTAGGAATCCCGAAGGATTACCCATTAGTTTTTTTCTTTCTTTCTTCAGTTGTACTTGTACATCCAGTTCCTTGTACTTGGCAGTTGATCTTGTATTTTCGACCCCTTTTACTTTTCAGCACTCTTTCATTATACAGTTTACTTAGTGTTTTGTATCCAGTTGTGTGCTCTATTGTGTGCATTTATAGATTATAAAGGCAATGCCTTCCCAGTTTTAGGGTATTACACCTTTGGTGCTAGTCGATAGCCACTAGCCTATGGAAGGCGGGCTTGGGGTAGTGACAGCATGGGCCCCGGGGGATGGGTCGTGACAAATTGGTATCAAAGTTGTCAGTTCTACCATAGAACATAGGACTCTGATCTTTCTTTTCTATGAAGAAATAGTGTTAAGAGTATTATGTGTGGTTTTCAGTTCAGGGAGTCCAGTGTTGGTACAGCGGCCAACGTATCCATACACCAGGACCCTGATTTCTGATTTATGACTCAGTGTGCAAAAACACTAATTACATGTGCGTTTTCAAAAGTTTTCATTAAGTCAGCTCAACCAGGTCAGCTCACCAGGTATAATCTTTTGACCATGTCACATCTATTTCTAGCAGGATGCCTCCCCGTGGATATCCAGTTAGAGTTCTGGGAGTTTTACGCACTGACATCCCACCGAGCGACGAGGCTCCGGTGCATGGACCTCTTACTATGTTGGCACCTTCAGGTGGTGTACCAGTAGTACCACCACCTGTTGGGAAGTAGATACCACCATCTACACTAGCGTAAGGTGCATGCCTAATGAGCACGTTGCATGAGTTTCAGTAGCAGAGGCCTCTGAGGTTTCGAGGAAAGACAGATTCCCACGTAGCTGAGGGCTGGCTAGAGATGATTACTAGAGTTTCTCGTCTATTTAAGACACTAGTAGAGAAGACATTTATCTTAGCTACTAGTCTTTTTCAGTGAGTGACCATGAGGATGTCCCATTTAGGGATGAGGCTTCGGTACATGGATAGTTGCCTGAGATAGTACCTTTGGGTCATGGTCCATCTATATCACTACCAGTTGGTCAGCAGTTACAACCAGCGGTACCGGTAGAGGACACATGTAGGATTTGTCCCTTACATGTGTTTCAACATCAGATACCCCTCAGGTTCCAAGGTGATCCCGACTCACAGGAGGATGATTACTACCTCAAGGAGGTGGATGAGAGTCCTTTATAACTTCTATAGATTCGGCAGTACGACATGTCGGTAGCTGAGTATTCATCGAGGCGTACTGATCTTTCCTGGTACTTGACAAATATGATTAGATCAGTGATTTAGGGCTCGAAATTATGAGTGAGGTGTGTTTAAAGGACATCCAAGCCAGTACTATTCCTCTATACATTCCTATTTATTCTAGGGTGCTAGAGAGAACCTTTTTGGTTGAATTTTCTTTGGCTGATCTGATACAGCCAGTGAATGTTAGTAGTGGGAAAGCAGGAAACTGGCACCAATCTCAGAGACTTGGGCATGTAAAATGTTTTGGGAAGAAGAATTTTTAGGGATAGATGAGCCTGTAGGGCAGTATACGTGGAAGCATATCTAGGAGAGCTTCATGAGGTGGTGTACTTTTCGACATGATACAACCACCCCTTTTTTTTGGACCCCTCCAGGCTCAGGGAGCTGGAGGACAGGGGACGAGAGTAGTTTCATGCGGTCAAGGAATGCGACCCAAGGGTTCTAGGAAGGATTTGAGGTACGTTCTATGTCTACTACTACATACTGTATCAATAGACATAGGTACTAGTCATTCCTTCCTTCCATGAATCTTGTCTAGGACCTAGAGTTTCTAGTTAAACCATTGACTTGACCCTCACATCTGAAGATACCTTTGGGAGGAGACTCGATAATCAGACTTACTCTGATGGTATGATCTGACCCTTGAGGCAACAGTTTCAGTTGTAACCTCTTGGTGGAAGCATCAAGGCCTTACAATGTTAGTTTGGGTTTGGACTTGACATCCATAGTTCACACTCAGATTGATTTTATTAGTTAAAGAGGTTGTGGTTTATCTACAACATTGGGATGGGGTTTTCCTTGGTCAGAGAAAAAAAAGGAAACCTAAGAAGCACAAGATAAACTCATGCATAAGAGGTTGAATCCAATCACTCGTGAGTCATCCAATCTCACCCTCGAGGCAGTAGAAGTTTACTTGGAGATAGTTTATACTCTTGGGAAGGGGAACATAGTATAAAACGCAATCAGCAGGAGGTCTATCCTACATCTGCTGAGTGAGGTGACAGAGAAGCTAGCCACTTTGAAGATATCCTTTGTGGATCGAGAAGGAGCATATTTTTTCAGTCTCTTACAGTCACTCCCCCACTCCTTCAGTGAGTTAGGGAGTTAGGGAGGCACATCACAGAGACGTTGACTACGAGACACAATGTGTTGAGATATCCATAGGATAGGCACCTGATGGATTTCGTGAAGGTGGGGAGCATGTCTTTCTCTCCAAGAGACGTACCATGGTACCAGGTTCACTGTAGGAGGAAGTTTTGAGGGATTTACACACATCCATTATAGCGGTATATCCAAGAGTGGTGAAGATGTTCCAGGATCTCCGACAACAGCACTGGTGGCCGGGAATGAAGAAGGCAGTTGCAGAGTTTGTCTCTCGGTGCCCCACTTGTCAGTAATTAAAGGCGGAGAACTAGGTACTAGCAGTCTTGGTTTAGCCTTTAGAGTTCCCAGAGTGGAAGTGGGATGGGATATCCATTGATTTCATGACAGGACTTCCATGTAAATCTAGAGTTCATGACTAGATTTGGGTGATTGTTGACCGACTCACCAAGTCGGCTCACTTCCTACCGATCAGAGAGAAGGGTTTAGTAGAGAGCATAGGATGCCTCTATGTGCAGAATATTGTGCAGTTACATGGACTACCTTTGACAATTTTCTTCGATCGTGATGCGTATTTTACTTCCCAGCTATGGAAGGGGTTATAGGAAGCTTTCGAGACATAGCTTCGTTTGAGAACTACCTTCCATCCTCAGATGGATGTCCAGACCGAGCAGACCATTCAGACCCTCAACGAAATGTTGTGTGCTTGTGTCCTCGACTTCAGTCATAGCTAGGAGGATCACTTACCTTTGGTGTATTTTTCATAAAACAACAGATATCACTCCACCATTGGGATGTCACCTTTTGAGGAGTTTTACGGGTGACCTTGCATATCACCTTTGTGCTGGACTGACCCAGGGGAGTCAGCACTCGTGGGACCATAGATGGTACGGGCTACCATGGAGAAGGTACAGATCATCCAGGATCAGATGAAGACTACACAGAGCAGGAAGAAGTCGTATGCCGACAGAAGATAGAGACCTCTAGAGTTCGAGGATGGTGACCACGTCTTTCTATGGGTATTACCTCGATGAGGTCTATGGAGATTTGTCGGAGGTGGCATGTTATCTCCGAGATTCATCATACCTTTTCAGGTACTCAGAAGAGTTGGTGAGGTGGAATACCACTTAGTTCTTCCATCTTAGTTGCACCAGGTACACGATGTCTTCCACGTATCCCAGCTGAGGAGATACGTGCATGACCCTTCTCACACCATCGACCCCGACGAGCTGGACGTCGATGATGGGGAAACTTTTACGGAGGTTCTAGAAGAGATTGAGGTTCGATAGGAGTGGGTACTTTGTGGATGGTTGACACCTTTGGTGCACATTCACTAGATGTACGGGAACCTCCAGGAGAGCACATGGGAGTGGGAGGCTCAGATGAGTTCTCAGTACCCCCACATGTTCCCTTAGTTTGATTTATGGCTTACTGGGACGTAGAGCCCTGAGGTGGGGAGAATTTAAAGACTCGGAATTTCCATTTTATTTTTTTTAAATATATGGTAATTTTACAAGTCCGCTAAATCTGACGACGCATGACTCGGAGGCCTGGAGGGCCTTGAATGATCTGTTGAAGTTTTGTTAAGCTTAAGTTAACACACGTAAATAGTTTTCCTGAAAAAGTAGAATAACTCTTAAACAGTTACTCAAATCAGAAATCTGAGGGCACTATTGTGCTCAAGATGACGGGTTTACAATAGGCGCGACTTAATATTAGTCAGTGCAGGCCTCCTGTGACAAAACCCAAAAATGACATAATCATAAATAAAATAATTAAATAAATTATTTTATTTTTCAAATTCATATAACTCGGAAATGGTAACTCAGATTAAAAATCTGAGACCACCGTTGAACTCATGATAGTATTCTTTCTTTAAGAAGATACTAACTTTGGCCGGCACGGGCTACTGGAGAAAGTTAGTTTTTGGCCGCAAATAAAATAATGAAGTGACAATTATTTCATTGTAAAATTCATAACATCTAAATGGTAACTCGGATTGAAAATCTGAGAGTACCGTTGGGTTCGTTGTGGTGTTTTTTACCTAGTAAAAGCATAACCTTGACCAGTGTGGGTCGAGGGTGACTGATAATAATTTTCCAAACTTTTTTTTGGGTACGTTCAGAAATTGCGTGAGCGGCATTTTATAACTTTTGAATCGGTGCTCAGAATTTATATCTGAGGGTACCATTGAACTCGCAACGCAGTTATTCGCTTAATAATACTTTCACCTCAATGGTAGTTAGTCGAGGGTGGAAGATAATTTTTGGGTTTTTCGTGAGAATAATAAAATAAAATAAACACATATTTTATTTTATTTTTATCTGTTATAACCACCCAAGTGGAAGTTGGAAGTGGGGACCACCAGACCTTAACCTCCCATGACAGTTTAAGGTAGTGGGGACCACCCGAACCATAACCTCCCATGAGAGGTTATGGTGGTGGGGACCACCTGGGATGAAACCCCCCCTTTAATTGGGAGAAACTCTCAACTCCCACAATTAATGGGGAAGAGCCTCTTGACCTCCTCCACCTTAATTGTGCCAACCACATACCATTAATCATGCCAACACACCACATCATTGTGCTAGCGTAAATTAATTGGCTTGACCCTTTTTTAAATTAAGTAACAACAATATTGGAATTTATGAAGGTTCCTAATAAATGAACCATCATAAATTCCAACGATCGTTACCTACCTCCCCCCTCTCCAATATATATGGAGCTTGGGAGGAGGATTTGGGACGACTTCACAAAGCAACAAAGCGCTGGTAAAGTGATGTGATGCCCAAAAATTTGAGGATTAAACTCTCCAACGAAGAACTAGTTTTTCCAATGAAGAAAAAAGAACATGTTCATCCAATGAAGAACGCCAGTAAGGAGCACCTTCGACTTATTCCTCGGAAGCACCTTGCCGAAGCAACCGACGTGGGATGCCTTCGACGACTGGACCTCCCTCCTCATCATCGTCAATGAACTGATGCACGATCTCAGGATTGGAAGTGTGCGGCGGACATGATCAATGACGACAACTCCGTCTTCTTCCCCATGACTCCGTCAACGAACAATGAAGAAAGGTATCTATTTTATTTAAGTCTGATATTATTCACTTTTTTCTTTTCTTCCAAAACAAAAAACATGGACCAACTTATTATCAATATGATCCGTGGATGTTTTCCCTTGTGGGTTGGGAATATATTATTAATGGGGGATTATGGGAATTGATGTTTTTAAGATATCTTCAATGCTCATTCTTTGTTTCATTCTTGTGAGTCAATTACTACCACCTTAAAGGCGGAGGGGGTCAGCCAAATGAATATGGCCCAACCCCCTCCATCGTTCTTCTTTGTGATGTTCTTCAACATGGCAACAAGGTGACAAAGGAAACGAAGGTGACCTACACCTCCCCCACATTGCTCTGGAATCCCAGCCGAATCGACTCCGCCAACCCGAGCCGAACAGCGCCACCCTCTGGCTCCGGAGCCGCCCTGACCGCACTGCCTGCTGGCAGCACCACCCTCCAGCCAAACCGGCATGAGCCCCACTGCACCCCGGCTGAGCCACGCTCCAGCCGCACCACGCCCTGGCTCCCAGCCGCCATGCCTCCCATGCCTCTTGCACCCCTTACAGCTTCCTCCCGAGCCCTGGCCAAGCCGACCTCCACGCTCCCCGTGCACCCCTCAGCTCCATAATCCATGCACCCCATGCACTCCATGCACCCCGCCCCACCGCTGACCAAACCAGCCCGCCGGCCTCCACGCGCCCCGCAGCTCCGTCGTCCGCACGCCCCACGGTGCCCTGGCCGAGCCGGCCTCCCCACCCCAACCGTGCCACCCCAGCCCCGGGCCGAGCCGCCCCATGTCGGCCCCTCGCAGTGCCCTCCGGGCCAAGCTATGCCCTTACGGTGCCCTCCAGACCGAGCCACCCATGCGGCATCCTCCGGGCCCAACCGCCCTCATGCCGACCCATGGTCGGTCCACACCCTCGCGACCGATTCTCACTCTCACATCCCTCCGCGACCCCTCGCGGTCTGTTGGGCTGGGCCCAGCAGGACGGGATGAACCTAACTTGTTGGACCACCTAACAGACCGTTCTAGACCCAATGTGTCAGGACCGGTCGACACAGACTAGGTCGGCCCAGACTGGGTTGGGTCGGTCCGACCGGGTCAGACCAAACCCGGGCCCACTACGACCCTTTACTTTCTTTGGCGATATCTTTGTCACCAGACGTCCCTTTGATGAACCGTCAGCGAAGATGGTAATCTTGGAGCATGAAAGTACCTTTGAGTATACCCCACTAGAGTTAAGGTAATAGTTCAAATACAGTCAGGTTGGATCGTGCACGAATCCAACCGGGCCCTCGGGACTAAAAGTCTAATAACTCATAGACCGGGAGTCTGATTGATGCGTCGTCTGTTGCGTTGAGACCTCTATGACGTGGCGGACCTCTAAGATACTTCTTCGTGGGACTTCGTGACAGTTGGTTTATCGACCAGTATCTTGTGGAGTGGATCCTTCCAGAGATGAGCAGACAGAGTGTGGAGACCTTGTAGCTGGCTGAGACTTGACGACTGCTAACCGATTGACTCGGAGTGACTCTACTAGCCTAGCTGGGAGCGCCTGGTTGTGGAAGCAGACCCATGGCGGAGGAGCAGCTGTTTGTCGTAGCAGACCCACGGTACTCGACAGGAGGAGTACCTCTACATGCTAATAGGGGGAGCACATGGTTGTGGCGGCAGACCCATGGTGGGGAGCGCCTCTGTGTGACGCGGCAAACCCACGGTGCTCGAAAGGAGGAGTACCTCAGTAGTACAAGGTTTGTGGAAAGAGCCTAGGTGTCATGGCAGGCCCACTATACTCGATAGAGGAGGAGTTCTCTAGTATCTGAGGTTTTGATAATGCGAATAAAATCATGGTTGAGCTATGTTAGTAACTTTTGTGTTTAACTCATGATTGAGATGATTACTTGATAACTTAGGTATATGTATGGGCATATACCTAAGTGGGTTTGTCTATTGATTTCATACTTTGTGGTTTATCACTGTTGGATTTTTTGAGACCTTAAGGGTCTCGAGGTCCCTACTGAGTATCGTTATACTCACCCATGCACGGGCTATGCCCACACCTTGTTGTGTTGGTTGCAGACGACTAACATCACTGATTTTGGATGAGAGTACCAGGACTGGACGGTACCCAGAGGTGGACCTTACGACGAGTCGGTACATGGAGGAGAAGAATGGATGTGGAGTGCTAAGGCAGCTATATGTACCTACCCTTCAGGTAGGAATCCCATAGGAAATCCTAGTAGCTGTTTTCTTTCTTTCTTTAGTTGTAATTGTACTCCAAGTTCCCTGTAATTGGCAGTTGGTCTTGTATTTCCATCCCCTTTTACTTTTCCGAACGCTTTTGTTATACGGTTTACTTAGTGTTTTTATCTAGTTGTGTGCTCTGTTTTGTGTGTTTACAGGTTATAAAGGCATTTCCTACCCAGTTTTAGAGAATTACTCCTTTAATGCTAGTCGACATCCCCTGGCCTATGGAAGGCGGGCTTGGGGTAGTCACGGCACAGACCCCATGGGACGGGTTGTGACAGATCCCTCGAAGTACTGAAACCAAACCAAGCCCCAACATATGGCCCCACATAGCCTTAGATCCACAATCCAAAAACTGCACCACAACATTGGATCTCATCCCCATCCACATCACCCCACAAGAATCAAGCAGAACACTACACATGTCACCAAGAGAGAACAAGGGATTTTTCAGATTCAAACACACCATTCCATTAGTTATGTCTTTACCTTTGGTTAACCAGGGTGACCAAACAAGTATTATTATTCATTTGGAATCCATTTAATCAATCGATTTTATGTGATTAACCAGTTTCCATGTTACAGCCATTCAATCATAGAATTATCCAAAAAACAGAGGTTCATTAGTGTATAATAAAGGACCACCAATGGACATGATTTTTAGTGGAAATAAGCCCATACAATTCACAACATATAAGTAAAGAAAAATGAGTACATCATCATCATCAAACACACCCCTTCATTCCTTAAACCCATTTATTATCTTCATTATGGTTTGGTTTCATCCATCCCCAAAGGAAAAATTATCATACCCACCCCGCATGATACACACTAAAGAGAGATGAAGGAAGAACCCTACATGGATGATCAACAATCTAATTTTTTCTCCTCACGTCAATAACTGGGGATGCATGACTTTTATAGGAGAAATCCAGGGACTCCAAGTGTGAGTAGGAAAGGATCTAGTACAAGGGAACCACTATCCTTGGGAAGGGGGGCTCCGAAATCACCATGGAAAGAAAAAGAGACCATCCCTGAAGAATAAATAATTCTTGTGTGATAAAAGGTGAGATCCTAGAGTTACGGGATATGAATTTTGAATGGATTTAAAGGCAGATCCTAGTTTCACCACGCGGTTGGATGGTTACACACGATGGAATTAATTGCTATTTAAAAATTCTCATTGGAGATGTGGCCATAATAGTTGTGCATTAAATGATTTCATTTAAAGAGAGAGAAACAGGTCCAATGAGGGTCACCCCACTATTAGGGGATTTAAAACATTATTTATGGGGCTAAAAATGGCCTTGAACAACTTTAAAAAGGTTAAAAGACTTAAAAGTGGTGTTATGGGAAACTGGGGAAAAAAACCCCGACAACCTCCCATGTGGCACCGATCGGGTGTGGCGTTGATCGTTGACTCACCGATTGGGGACACACGAATTGGTGACACAATGATTGGTGGCTCACTAATTGGTGACACATCAATTGGCGGCTCACTGATTGGTGACCCACCGATCGTGACCCAGTGATCGGTGCCCACCGATCAGTGTCACCGATATGAGACACCGTGGTGACATCCTGCCACCAACATTGCCGCCCTTTGGACTTACTGATGGGGTCCAGGGCATCCCAAACACCAGAAATTGGAAACGTAATAGACCAGGAGGGTCAGGTCTATTACAGAGTCCATAGTAATTTCATATATTTACCACAATTCAATATAAGTAGGTTGGATGATTCTTATAGTTTTTTCTTATAATCCATTAATTCCAAAGTGTTTATTCTATAAGGATTCCTTGATATTATTCTTACATTAGTGATCAAATCAATTGAAAATGTGAAATCACACTCTTTTAGATTTCCATGTTATTTCTCATTAAATACCTCAATATATTCATGTACAATAGTTGCATCATCAATTTTTAGATTACCATTTCTATCCATAGATAGTATATGATCTTATTCTCATGATTCCCTTTGAAGATATAGTACCTAGAAAATTTCATCATTGTCTTAATGGTTCATAAAACTATATCATCATATGATTAAATTTTTTTTGAAACTAGTTCCCATTAAATACATGGCTTAACCCCTTCAAAGAAATCATTGGTCTTGAATTTCTTATTGCATATTTAATCCATAGTATACCTAGATATACTTTTAAATGTATACTAAAACTTCCTAACACATTATTCTTTATTTATATTTAATATGGAAAACGTTCTATTCATTTTAATTCATTCCTCATGAAGGAAATATTTATCAAATAATTTTACAATTAAATTATATCCATTCCATGTGTTTTATTTTCTCTTCCTCCCTAGTATTTTTTGATTAATGAACACTATCAATTAGTATCACCCTTAAGACAATATACTTATAGTATAACCTTTTCTTTTTCATCACATCTAATGGCCAATAATTCCTTTTCAAGGGACATAATAAATTTCTTAGATACCATAGGATTAGTAGTCAAAATAAATAATGGGGGGGTTTTCACATAAAGAGATCCAACAAAGGAAAATCACATTATAGAGTAACATGTTTCTATATTTAGGAAAGGTTATTTTTCAAAACCTAATTATGCTTCCCTAATATATCCATGATTATCTAAATTCAAATACTAGCTATACTGGCTTGCTCCATAAGAAAATATCAACATTTTCCATGGGTATAGATATCATTATTTCTTCTAGGAACTATTTCTAAAAATTGTAATATACTAGATTAGCTCAAAAAATTATGAATTTTTAGTCATAATGTAAGATTATAAATATGCTGTAACACTTAACATAAATAAAAAATTGTGTATTTTTAATAATATAATCTTAAATTTTGTTTTTTTGGGATATAATTAATTTAAAATCATTCATAATGGTTTGAAAATAAATTGTGAACTATCTTAAGTATATACCTTGGGAGTGTTAAATTAGGTGCATAGTAATTCATTTTATCATGCACCTAGTGATGATTGATTTAAATCCCACTGATCACTTTTCATATTTGTTTACCCCTATGTTAAACTGTTCTAGAACCATGTATATATATAGTATCTAAACAGAGATTATTTTCTAGGAAAAATGACATAATCTATACCTTACAAAAATTTGGGTTGTTATTCAAAAATATGAAATATCCTCAATGTTTATCATATGGTTATGTTCCCTAATATATGTTTCCCTAAATCTAGTTCAAAACATTTCTATTAATACTCCCTCTGATACCAAATATTAAAACATTGACTACAGTGACCCAGTGTCGGCATCTATATTATGACAATGACATAGATATAAGGTGTAAAATCTTGAAGCAACGATCTGTTTAGTAGTTTTGGAGAACCATATACATATATAATAACTATTTTACTTCGGGATAAGAAAATAAAACATTATAATTTAATAAAAATTTGCATCCTTGATATCATTCAAAAAATCTTATTTATATCCTAGGGAATGGAAAAAATATAAGGGTGAGATAAAATCCTCAATAAGGGTTATGTATAAAAGAAGTTATCATGAATAGATAAGGAATAATAAATATGGAAAGTTAAATAACTGAAAACAAATTTCATTTATTCAATATCTTGGCTATCATGATTATATAATTCATAATCAATATAGAAGGGTAAATAACTAAAAACACATTCCATTTAATCAATAACATGACCACAAAATGCATCCACGGATAATATCAATGAAATAATATCATCAATGATAAAATATAAATTCAAAATTAAGTAAATTATTTATTTTGTAAATCATGATCTCATTCATCATAATATACATACCTTCATGATCTTATGTTGATTTAGTTTAAAAAAATGGGTAAAACCCATTTAATCTGGCCAACAGATTTGTCTCATGAGACCTTTCTATGCATCAAGGGGTTATATAATTCTAGGGACCCCAATCACTATATATCCAAATATTTCCTCATTAATCAAATGATCAATTTAATTCATGAATAATATAACTTATCAACAAATACCCATGCTGATTAATGAATTTTTATTTATCAATATTTCCTTAATTGATCAAATAGTATTCAATTTAAACACCATATGTATAAATTTTATACTTTTACACAATAATAATATCCATTATATAAATAGTATAGATATTTGATATAAATATCTTGTCTAATGAAAAATTGGGACAAGAAATTTATTATCTCAAGATAATGTTAACAATTACAAAATTATTCATGAGATGAATGGTGGCCATTTTTTCTTCAAGAATATAGGTTTTTCAATAAAATCATGTCTTTTAGAAGAGTAAATTTAAAGTATATGGAATATTAAAATAATTATTCATTTTTTTGTAACCACTAAAAATGTTTATAAGATGCAAAAAAATTTAAAATGGTCATGGAAGGGAGTATTTTCGTTATCACTATATACATTAAAAAAAATGCCTTTTTACTTTTTGAAAATAATGATGAATTTTCCACTTTTTTAAAATAGTATAAATATTACTTTCTAACCCTTTTTAAAAGTTAATGATAACATAAAATTTCAATAATAAATCATTTGAGTATATAAAAGGACTTTTTAAAATAATTATAAAAAACATAAACATAAAAGAAATATATATCCGATTAAAATAGAGATAAAATTAGTTTTTCTTTTAAACTTTTCTTTTCTTGATTCAAGTAAAAAAAGAGAGGAATAAATGGAATAAAATATGTAAACTCCTAAAATATCACGTGGATAAGAAAATTATTGGATCTTATGAAAGATAAATGACAATATTTCTTCAATGAAAATAAAAGAAATCCTAAAGGAAATTGAGATTTTAAAATAGATTCTTATTATAATGAAACCATCCATCCAAAGATACCGCAATGAAAGGAGAGATATAATTACCCCTGAATCTAACCTCAATTAGGCCTCAGGTCAGAAACTAGAATCAAGGGTATGAAAATCTCATAAATGGGATACATTAACCTCTATAATAAAATAGGATCATGAGATAAGATAAGTCAACCATAATAAACTCAGTGATATATATAAAAGAAGAAACCCAAAATATATCCCACAATACATGTGTAAATAAAATATATATAGATAAAACTGTCCAAATAAAAGTCCCAAAAGTAAAATAGAATATAGTGACATAGAAATGGCCCCAAGTGTTTGAGAAAGTAATGTCCATTACGATCCAAAAAGTCCTCCAAGAAACTTGAAAGCATTTTTATATACATAGTTTCATTATATATATATACCCATTATGAAAACCAAATTCTCTCATCCACATGTGAACAGAGTATACTAATTCATCCGTAAGAAAATAATAGAACTAAAAAACAACTAAACAGGTAAACTAACCAAACCTAAACCTCACCAAGGATTATCTACCAAATAACGCATCGAAGTATAAAAATATAATATGAATCACATTGATAATTGGTACCCCACTCCCCTTTCCCACTAATTTTATAATCTCACAACCCAGTGTCGTATGTCCTGAAGCTAACCCCTCTTATGAATAACATCACATCGCATAATATCTCACCCATAGATACCTAGTCCATCTCAACAAATCACTTCTCATAAATAGTGTAGTGAGGTATCATTAACATAAAGGAAATCAACCTCATCTCATACTATTACCATGAACGATGCCAACCATAATTCATCCCATCACATATCGCCTGAAGACACCTGGTACATCCCATCTCATCATATCACATGTATATAGCACAACTTCTTGACTTATTTTCATCATAGCCTATGAATATCACCAAACCCTGGAAGAGGGAGTGGAAAATATTGGGTAGTCATCCATTCATCCTCCCACTAATATATTGGGAAAACAATCCCAAAACATTTGGTGTTGTCAAATGGTACTCAATGAGGGAGGGAGTGTCTAGAAAACACAAGGAATATACAATTTATACAAATATAGATTCATAGCACACAGTCCCCATCATATGGTTTCACAACCATGGAATATAATATATAATAACTTTCCCTCACTTTTCAGTTGCCTCTAAATGTATAAAAATCCTAAAACAACCCATGATCAATAAACCATTTTAAATTAAATCTAATTTCCATAATATCTTTTATCAATGAATTTCAATTAAAACACTAACCTTATTTCTTATTTTCATCTCATTAGTTCTTATATAAAAATTAACCATATTAAACCACACAACCCTTCATCAATTCATTTGTTAAACATACCCATTTTATATCACTATCATGCATTTAATTACATTAATACTCAGGAAACTAGCCTAACCAACCATTATCATAGCCCTAATGCACAACTAAACCACCACCACCATCGCATCCCCTCTTCATATACATTCCACAGCCACCAACATATCCCCACTGCACAACCGTATAACTACCACCATCATAGACCCATAGCATAACCACACCACCACCACATCACACCCTTAATTCATATCACATTAAATGAACAAAAACACATTATAATAAATCCATCATTGATGCATCACATCATCACAACCAAGCTACAACACAAAAACATATCCAAAAACATATCACAACACATACCAGATCATTTTCTAGATTATTCATAGTGTATTTCATTGCATTACAATTAATTATTTGAATTCATTGTCACATAATCCATAAGATCCTAGGGAATCCATTTCATTAACTGAGTATATGTGGCTAAGCATTTATTTATGGTGGTGTCACAAAAAATAACACAATACAGAAATCAAAAAATATAAGAAAACTACAAAAAAGGTGACAATGAAAACCATGGTATTCAGTGATATGACAAACATAGATAATCTCAATATCACAATATCAAAAATATATAAAAATGTGAAGAATTTTCCTTCCCTTTCCATTTCATTTAAACTGGTTAATTACATTTTTTAAGATGAATGAAACTATCTTCCCAATATATAAAAAGATTAACCCATACCAAATGATACCTAGAAATAACAAATGATGGAATTACAACATGAAATATGGAATCCTTACACCAACTTGGTGCAACAAAAATAGGGGGTTTGTGTATAGGAGGAAATTGTCTATAGGGAGAACTCTAACCGACACCTGAAATAGGAAACTCTATATCCAATGGAAAAAAGCCTTTGGAACATCTTGTCTCAAGGGAAAGAAATATAGAAATTTAAATAAAAGTATATTTTATTTAGAAGGATTAGATCTAAAACTAGTGGAGTTTGATATAATTTAGTTGACCATTAAAGTGTATCTCATCAAACCCATGTGGTTGAACCATTTAAAAAGTCTTCAGACTTTGATGAAATAGAGGATATAATTTTACCCGTTAAAATTACTTTAAAATCATTATTTAAGGCATTAAACCAATTTTTCATCATAATAGATGTCAAAATAGAAAATCTATAAATATTGGAAAAACTATAAACATTTTTCACTACCACCACCAAAATGACATACCGTCACAAATAACCTACCACCAGAATAACCTATTTCTAGAACAACCTACCACCATAATTTACCTACCTCTAGAATGAATTGCCACTATAAATGACCTACTGCCAGAATGTCCTATCACTAGAAATGACCTACTGCTAGAATGACCTACCTCTAGAAATGACCTACCAACAGAATAACCTACCACTATAAATGACTTACCTCCGGAATGACCTAAATCTAAAATGAACTACCACTAAAAATGAACTACTTCAAGAATGAACTAATATAATAAATGTCCTACTTATAAAATAAATTACCTCTAGAAATGACATACCACCATAATTACCTACTAACAGAATGACCTACAAACAAAAATGACCTACCACCAGAATGACCTACCACCAGAATAACCTACCACAAAAAATGACCTGCCACCAGAATAACCTACCTCTGTAAATGACCTAACTATAGAATAACTTACCATAATAAATTAACTATCTCGAGAATGACCTACTTCTAGAATGACCTACTGCCAGAATGTCCTATCGCTAGAAATTACCTACTTCCAAAATAACCTACCACCATAAATGACCTACCACCAGAATGACCTACCTCCAAAAATGATCTAATACTAAAAATTAAACTGTAATCCTCAAAAACACCCCAAACATCCCCCAGACTCCTTAATCATCAGATTTTTTACAATGTAATGTGGTGGAAGGTTAGTGTTGTTACACTTACCTCTTTGGTAACATTTAAATTGTGACCCCTTGAAATAATAGACATTAATTTTAACATTAATCATCATTAAAAGAAAATTATTCATTTTAAATACCTCAAAGGGTCATTATATAAAATAAATAAATGTGAAAAGGTGCTTCATAACAAAAATTTCTCAATGGAATAGAAATTGAGATGAAATACCTTACCCCACACATCCCATTAGTTAAACATGATTTAAACTCCTATAAAACAGTTTTAAATATGTTATTAAAATATAAAAAAATATTATTATTTATAATATCATATATTATCCTCTTATAAAATCTTATCACCTGTTCATTATCAATATCTTATAATTACTATTATTTCGGGTGTTAATTTCCTTGTTATCTCATGCATGTTTTGTCATAGAAGGTCTAGTTCTTTTGAATCAGATATAGATACATAATATAAAAAATGATAATAATGTTATAAATATCTTATTTACTCATTACATTCCATTATTAAATAATTATTTAATTTTTGAAATGAAAAATGAATCACATCACTTCATGGAGATGATAGGTTGTACGTACACATGAGCAACAATATCATTCCCTTAATGGGTGAAAGGGTAAGGAATTGTTTGATATACTAATTTTTTAAAACCAACATAATATCATAATTATCATATATATTCATTTTTTCCAACATTATAAATATCCATTTGATTCTGTGATAGAAAAAATGTTACATCGATTTGTGGGTCTATAGTCTGATGTATGCACTTACGATGACTTTGTTTCCCATTTGATGGTGAAGCAGATAGATAAAAATTATTACATCCACATAATAACATATTAGTATCTTTAATATTCTTTTGTTTTTATATTTTATGATTTAAGATATAATTGATGGTTGTAAAAGAATAAATTAAAAAGTAAGTTCCTTGTTAAGAAGATTTCATACTCTTAGAGAAACCTCTTTTGGATCACTTCTTAAGGATCCTAGGGTTGGAAATTTGGAAATATAAGTAGATTTTTAATGTGGATAAAGATTTTGGGGAGATATTTTTATAGATTTTGGTTGAGATAAATTTATTTATAGTTTTGAATTAGTGAGGGTAGGAGGTTCTGTTTTATAAGTGGGGGAGGGGACCTTCTTGGAAACTACATAGAAATATACCAAAAGAATCCAAAATGATAAATTCATCCCCAAGAAATGTTATTAAAAATGACCTCATATTAAAATATAGTATGGATAAGGTCTAAATATGTCCATAAAAAAATATTTTTACAATTTTAATTTTCAATATCACCCTTATATTTTGGTTTAACCCCTAGTAAATTCGTTTTAACATTAATTAGGGTAATTAATTTTTCCTATATTTACGATTCATTTTGAAAAAAAATTAATTTTACCTTATTATATAATTATATTTATAATTAATAAAAATATGTAATATATTTTACCAAATTAAAATCACATAAGTGTAAATTTTAAATTTAAAGATAACCTCAAAATATGTGTTAAAAATTATTTTTCATGAAATTCATTTTCATCCATATGATGATATTATGTTAACTATATGACTAGTAATAATCATAAAATGGATTTAAATTAATATATTTAGATATAAAATAAATAAATTTAATTTAGATAATTCATCATTAATGATTAATTTAATTAATTAAAATCAGTAGACATTATCCCTTTTTTAAAAAATAGTTTTCTGAATTAAAATAATTTTATGAAAAATATTCCTTTTTATCTCCAAATTATATTTTCATCGCTTCAATAAAATTGATTGATAATAAATTTTTAATTACAGATATTATATAAACTTATTATCAATAAAATGAGTAATAGTAAAATACTACATTTTAAATTATTCGTAAAATCTTATTTCTACGGTAAATTTTAAATATCTCATTCTAAGATTATTTGACCAAGTAAATTCAAAATCAATATCTATCCTATAAAATTAGAATTTTTGTTCAATGAAATATTAAAATGTGAATTGTATTATATGATTATTAAATTATAATGTTAATTTAACATAATTTACGCTCATTTATTATATATAGATCCAAAGAGATATGGTCTTCTAGTCATTGTGGATGGTGAAGCATTATTAGTTAAACATAATGAAATTATATTATATAAGAACATAGTAAGAAGAATATGTAATGATATATCCCAGTTAAACATAAATAGTAACTAGATAAGTGTTTCTACTTGACCTCAAACATGCATCCTTGTATGCCATAGGCTGTCGAGTAATATCATGTTCCTAATGAGGTGTTGTGGGGTTATTATCCCCCTATATTAGAATGAACAACCATAAAAGAAATAAAAAGGCATTATACTCATCAGAATATGTATAAATAATGAAAAAAAATATCATCATACAAAAAATAGGATTTATCTATACAATTATACAAGAATGATCACCCACTTGGTTGGTAATATATACTAAGTAAATAAAAGAATTAAAATAAAAATGGGTCCCTACTCCCAACTCCAAGGCTCACCACATTTCAATATCCATAGTCTGATCTATCCTTCTCGATGATCAAATATTGGGATCGTCCCATCCTAAACCCACAACTATTGAAATATTCCTAGGTACCCAAGTGCAATGGATACTCGAAGAGTGTGTTAGTATAAAACTAAATATGGAACCACCAACGTAATTCTATACATAACAAATAATACAATGATATGTACTTGTGACATGTTTAGATAAAATCATTAAATAAACTTTATTAAATAATAAATAAATAACATTATTGGACTTCGGGTTTCAAAATGACACACGAGGCTAGTTATACCTATATTTAATAGTATTGAATAACATTAATCACATTTCCTAATTATACCAACTAACATAATCCAACCACTCCCTGGGGGTGAAAAATAATCATCATCTATCTAGGGAACCATATCCTTGATCATACAAACCAACTTTAACCAATAATGGAATGTCTCTAGGCATGTCATGGTGATTGGTAAAAAAAATATAAAGGCCCAGACTCTAGTCCACCTTGGTATATAGTTATAATAACTTGGGGGATAAACTCAACCCTATATACATGACTTGCCATGACTCAATATATAGTAGGGCCCCCAACAAATAGTAAGCCACGAGACCCTACTTTAAGACCACCACTGATATAGAACATGAAAAGTATTATCATATGTCTAACTGATAGTATTATCATCCCCACGAAGTTCTAATGAAGTTTATTTATAGATATTAGGCCACGAGCCCCCACCATAAGGCCACCCAATGGGATAACACATGGAACATACCCCCACCCAGAAAAATTATATTATTCTATATCAAAATAGATTGAACCCCCATAAGTGTAATCATTTGGAATCGTGAATCATGTCCATAGAATCAAAAAGGATCACTACTACCTAGATGGGTATATATAGGTATTATCCCTATATTACCCAAAGGTACATAACTCCCTGGATGCTAACACTATATCATATCATAACCACTTATAACGAGGTTTTCCATTTCAATTAATATAATCACCATTATAAGGGATTCTTCCATGTTAATTAATATCAAAATTACTCCCAGTGTGAACTTCATACACCACATCAATTCATATCATTAGGCTCAAAGGTTGGATCCTATAAATAACATCTAGGCATCCTAGACTATGATGACCTCTTTATAAATGTTTCCCATTAATTTATCAGAAAACACTAAGGTGTAAGCCAATTAATGAATCAATATTCATATATATAAAGGTATTTATATCATATAAATGGGTTTAAATATTTATAACCCTTCCTAAAATACATAGTCAAGATCCCAAGAGCATGACTCAACTCACTATAATGAAACAAGACCGAAACATTGATATTTGTTCTATGGTGACAAATATGATCATCCCTATGCATTCTTAAGTCATCATATTGTTAGGGCCCCAAATAGGGTCCCCAATTACGTAACATATTATGATACCATACATTATGTTCTCTTGGATATCATATAATTTGGGAACTATACTTGAGTCCCATTTTTCATGTTATAATGATGGAACCCAACTTGGGTTCTTTAAATACCAATCCCTCCCCCAAATTACTTTACTACCATCAAACCTTACAAGAAACCCAAGGTTAAGACCTACTAGATTTATTTTAATATATGAAATAATTTGAATTTGACATATTGGGTCATTTTAGTTAGCCTACAATTAATATGGGATACCACTATTCCATAAAGGCTTATAAGGGCTAGCAACACTCATGTGCCATCTTCCATCTTAAGGGGGGTCAAAAGGTTTCAATTAAAAAGTCTAATATGGCCTATGAGGACACATATTCCCAATAAATCGATATAATTTTACAATATAGGGTCTATGAGAACCTATAGAAATTTCATATGAGGACTACTAGGGATATATGTTTTATTCCTTTCAATATTTACACTATACACCTAAGTGGTTCATCAATCAAGGGTATGAAATTTTAAGTACATCATGGTCTATCAACATAAGAGATAACCAATCCACTTAAATACATTAATTGGGCCTTTGAACAATGTTCATAAAAATCAATTGAATTTTTTTCAATGAAAAAAACATTCATTTTAATCGAACATTTTATTTAATTTAATTAAGAAAATTCTTTAACTTAATAGGTCAAACACCCCTATAATGACCTGAGATTTTGGATCCTTTAAAATAGATACAATATTATATAACATGTCCCACATTCTAAACCAATCATAAAAAATCCCTAATATATTAAGATGATACTATAAATAAAGCTAAAATAATTACAAATATGGTATACCATTAATAGTTATTACTTTTAGAAGGTAAATAATTAATTTGTGTTAATTTTGAAAATGTTATTTCTCATAAAATTCATTTTATTTATATTATATATTTTATATTTAAAATATCAAATTAAAAAATTTATAATTTATATTTATGAAATTAAATTTTTTTCGTTTCTCGCAAAAAAAATTATTTGGATGTATTTTTCAGATTATTCTAAAATAATTGGGATTCATGTGAATAGTGAAAACAATGTTTCTCTTAATACCTCCACTTTTATATGAATTAGAATTTTATGAAAACACATTATATAAAATAATATATTATAAAGTATCATAAATAATTTTTATTTAAAATTTTTAATTTATAAACCCATGCTAAAAAATTTTAAAATTTATTTATTATTTTAATGAAAGAAATTTTTTTGAGAATATTTTTTTAATTAATTATAACATGTTGATATAAAGTTTTTAAATTATTTTATTACAAAATAAATACTATTTTAATGATAATAAATATTTTAAATATTTTTGAATCAATTTAATTGATAATTCTATCCTAATCATAAATAGTTTTTTCTTAAAAACAAACTTTTTCAAATAACACTCTTTTACGCGATACATGTGCTCACACTAAGATTAATTTCCCTACACATTTAAATATAATTGGATAAAATACTTCATATATTTTATATAGAAAATTTTAAATTATTTAATATATTCAATATATCTTTCATGTATAAAATTTAGATTATAAGGATTAATTAAATTTCATTGATATTGATGAAATAATTATTTTAATTTTTTTGGTATTATTATTAATATATTTCTATTAAATAAATTAAATTTAAATCCATTATATAATTAATTTAATATTATTTATAAATATATATATATTAATATTAATTTTTTTGGAAATGAGTACCAAATAAGATTAAGAATCCATAATAGTCAAAATGCCTTTTTATACCAAAACACTTTTTCTACACATTATATGTTTTAATTTAAAAGTTAATATTATAATATTTATAAATTTAATTATATTAAATATATGATACATTTTGTTAAATCAGACCCAAATTTGATTATATGGGTTGTTTTAAAAGTTTAATAAAACATAAATTCACTTAATTAAATACTAATTATCAAGTTTAAATGAAAAAGTATAATGTTTAAAAAATTAATTACAAAACCCGTATAAAATGTTTAAAAATGTGAATAATTACTTAATTTCTATTTTATCAACCAAAAAATACCCTCAAAGACATAATTTAATCTTTGAATCCACTGACCTTGGAATAGTTTCATGGGATTATTAAAATATATATGGTGTTTCCAAAAGTTCCCTTTTCCCTATTATAAATTTGGATCACTTAAACACTTCAAAAAAACACATATATATAGAATTAATCCTTAAAAAATATACATTTTAATATCACTTGAATCATTCCCCACAAACAGATTCGCCTATCCAATCATAGTTGGGAAATCCCATAAATTTTAAGGAAACATCAAAGGAAAAAAATCAGGTATACAACATAAGTTTCATCACTTTCTTATATTTTTCTTATTAATATTAAAATAAATAATTTCTTATAACCATAATAACATGATTAATTCAGTATCATATATATAATGAGATGTTTTTATATTAATTTTACAACTCTTATTTATTAATTTTCATCTACTTAGAAAAAAAGAACATCAATCTTGCATGTGTGCATACTACCACCTCCATAAAGATTTTTTTCATTTTTCTACTTTTCTTTAATTCATTTTTTAACAAATAATTAAAGAATAACATCATAAAAAATGAAAAATATGTAATTACGCTTCTTATATAATGATATTATGTCAAAATGATACACCTTTTTAACAATACTCACCAATCTAGTTAAAGTGTGTTCAAGTTTGGATTGGTTTAACCACCTACATGAATGATGGTAAAAAATAAATTATGTATGAATATTTGAGAATGAAAAATAATTTTATTATAATATAATAATATAATAATTAGTTTTATACTTCTTTGGAAATTTTATATTAATTCTTTAAATTATTATTAAGTATTTTTTCATTAAGTAAGAATCATCCAAAAAATACAACATTGATTCCCATTATGGAATGACATAAGAATATTATAAATAAATATATGATATATATTAAATTATATTAAATTTATTAATAATAAAATTAGTGTAAAGATATATAAAATTACATCAACATTATTAAAGATGTGTAAAACTGTTAAAGTTATTAACACCTGAAGGTCATAATACGCTATAACTAATTAATATACTAAGGATTATTAAAGGAAAATATTAATGAGTTAGGTTATAAAATTAGATATTAGTTTAGTTATTACTCTTTTACAAGATATTAGAGAATGATTAACTATGAATAGAAATAAGGAAAGGGATTTTCAACTCATTTTCCATTCATTGTGACATTATTTGTATTACACATCAATTTTTATTTAAGGGGTGTGTATACTATATATATTATATATTATATAATGAATTAAATATTAATTCTTGTTATTATAATTTTAATTTTATTTTAATTATACTTAATTATATTTCATTTAAATGTTACTTAATACATAAGTATTTATTTTCAACATCCTTCCAAAATTTGATATCCCGCATATGTGATAATCCATTATGGTATTTTGTATTCTCATTCATTCTAAATCCATTATCATGTTCATATCCTATGAATTTATTTGTGGAAAATAAATTTCAATTTAAATAATTTTAAAACTAAAATTTTAAAAAAATTATATGATGTGGTTTTTCAAAAATCTTATTTCCAAATTTTCAAAAGGTATCTTCATCCATTCAAAAAAATAAAAGCTTTTTATAAACTCTATATTTTCTTATGATAACTTGTATAAATTTTTCAACATAAAATTATTAGATATTATTTTTAAAATTAAATGTTTTCTTAGTATTTTCACTTTATTCATTGAAATTTTTTTGAATTTTTTAAGTTTTTTGTTATTAACAATTCTTTTTAATAGTGTTAGTTTTTAACCTATTTCCCCATATTTTATAGAAACTTTTCTATATTTTTTAAGTTTCAATTATTAATGATTCTTTTATAATTAAAATTTTTTAAAATATTTTCACCTCTCCTTTTTTAAACCATTATTTATTTTAAAGAACCTTTTGTTAGGAAAAAATTAAAATAAGGTTTTCAAAAGTGTTATCCTTCCATTCAAAAAAATGTTTTTGAAAGTAATTTACACTTAATTGTTTTTAAAAAAAAGTTCATTTCCACATATATTTACCTTCCAAGGGTTATCATTAATTAAGTGATCTATTGATAATTATATTCATATTATTATTACACTATTACTTTTAGATAATAAATATTTCTATATCTTATGAAATCTTAAGTTCAAGGTATGTGATGTTTTGGGTTGGTTAAACAAACCCATTTTTTAGGGGTTATTTAAGACATGAAGATTGTTTTTTTAAGAGGAAAACTTATATATGGATAATTATTGGTTGGGTACTAGATCACCCTACAGTGCATTGGTTAATCATTAATATCTTATGGGAAAACGATTTTAAGAATGGGAATATTTTTTGTTCACAATACGATGCCTAGTAATTTTGTTTCTTCACAAAAAGAAGCATGGGATTTTTTTTCTTCACAACATCAAGCTTGGGATTTTTTTATTCACAAAATGGAACATGGGATTTTATTTAAAATATGAAGAGTGGGATTTTTTTTGTTTACAACTTGAATCATAGGTATTTATTTTGTTCAAAAATCTATAATTTCCATATTCTTATATTTATACCACAATTCATAGTTATATGACATGACATATTTCTATATTTTGACTATTATTCTCCATAAAAAATTGTTATTATCTCAAGATTCCAAAAAAATATGGTATATGTTTTGTCTATTTTAGATTAAATATCTTTCTATCATTATTTATAGACAACTCATATTTTTCATTTTATTTTTAATATGAAATTCCTACTATATCTATGTTTTCTTGAATTCTTATGATCTAACCCTTGTTGACATGTTGATAAGTTTTCCATTACTAATCATTTGAGCTCTTCCCTTTCTTTAGTTTTTCTTTCCACATGTTATGAAGATAAGTGTAATTTATTATAAGTCAAGAATTAAATCTAATGGAGGTAAATTATGGATATAATATTGTACATTAAGACATTTATGTATCTAATCTTTAATATAAATAAACTTTTAGTCTTTGGGATATGCGACTGTTTTTTAGATTAATTATTTAAATCATAATATTTATATCTTATATATCTTATGTTTATCTTGGGTCACTGTAGTTGGAATCATAGTAGGGTTTAGTTATTTTTGGAGATTATTTTATTTATTTATGGGATTATTTTAGGGACACTTAGTGAAAACCCTTTACATGAGTTTAATTATATAATGATACTCTAAAATATTTGAAAATTATTTACTGGTTGGTTTTCGTAGAAATATATCCCTTTCTAGAGCATGGTGACTGGACCCTTACCATGAACATGGTTTGAATCTTCTTGGGTATATTCATTGTTCAATCACATTCTCTTTATAAACTATTAGTAGTGACTTTTATATGTTTAATTCAAATAACCTAATGAGAAAGTGTCCATAGAGATCATAGATTAAAATATTGGGATTTCTAAACTGTGCCATATATTAATTGATATGTGATTTTCTAGAAAAATGATAAGTTAGATTTTGACATAATATATTACAATGATTTTTTGGTTTTATAATATTTTTATAATGTTCATGGAAAATTGGTATCTCTATTTGGATGATTATATTATGAATTTTGAGATAAACCAACTTAAAGTAACCAAGGTTTTACCTAGAATGATATAATTTGAGTTGTGGATGATATATATTTATCTATGGGTGATATAGTTTTAACATAAAAAACTATAGGCTAAAATGGATGATAAAAATTGGTATCCACTATGATAAAGAAAACAAGGGAATGCCTATGTTACTTTCTCTATTGGTATTCGGTCATGAAAATTAATGTAATAAATGTAGACTTATCCTCTACTCTAGAGTTTTTGATGAATTATTGGATTCTTATTCTTGACACCCCAATATGTTCATAATATATTCAATTAGTATTAATTTAAAACCTTAAAGGTATTGTTATATAAAGAAAATTATAGTAGAAATGTTATTGTATCATATGTTTATATTTTGGTAAATATAAATTTTGTTGTTCTTCCATTAGATGGAATTAATGTGTTTGTGGTAATTGATTAAAAATTTCAAAATAGCCTCTATATTTACTGACATGTGGTAATATTACCCAAAAGATATTAATTGTTTTAAAATGGATGAGGGTTCAGACAAAAACCCACAACCACTGTAAAGAGATACTAACATCACTATAATGGTGAAGACAACAACATATCATCTTCATCATCATCTGTCAATGCACCACTTCAACATACAAGCCTTGATGTATCCATAGAAGTTAAAAGCACTAGGAAAATGATGAAAGTATAATAAAAACCCTTTACACCACCACTAGTTAATCAAGAAATGATAGTGAGGTAGGAAAGGACAAGGCTGCCTAGTGACCGTAAGGCTAGAAGTAGTTCATAATCAAAATCGGTGACCCAGAAAATATAACCCCATGTTTCATGTGTGGGAAATAGTTTCGGTCTTAGAAGGACTTGTTTAGGGATATGAAGTGCCAACCATAGTGTATTTTATGGGGAATCCATCACCCATTAGCCTTTATCTAAGAGATCTTTATCGAGAAGGTAACATAGGGACTAGTTAAACAGTCAGTTGAAGAGAATAGTGGTTATCAGTTGAATTTGGATACAAAAGTGAGGGATATTTTGGAATGGGTATAGGCCAGTACACTGGATACAAATACCCCAAAAATAGAGGAAAGGGGTTTAAATGTGCATTTAAATTATTATTATGAGAATGATGATCATTCTTTATTAGTTTTATCATTCAACCTCAACCTATCACTAGTGCCTCCAAGTTAAAGAAGTGTTATCATTGAGTTATGGATGTGTGTGGTATGTCCATTTATGTGCATCTTTATGCATACTAATTACCAAAATAAGAAATAATATATCTTTCAAAACATTTATAATCTATCACTACAAGTATAACTATGAACTCAAGAATAAATAAAATTAGTCTCTACACCAAACCATGAGAGGTTTTTAGCTCAAATGTTTAGAAAGAGACTCAATATCTCAAAATTCCTCTTAAGAGGGAATTTATGAGTTTCATAATATCAAATGTGTTTGTAAGGTTTATACCACATTGTAAGTTAACTCTATGGTCTTATATATCATATATAAACCCTTAACAATCTTCGTTAGTAAGTGATATTTAACAACTACAAGGAAAAAAATTATTTAAGGGGGTACAATGTAACAACTCGAGATTTTAGATCCTTTAAAATACATATTATGTTATATAACTGTTGTCACACACAACACCCAACATAATAAAATAACATCATATTAATAATGCATTACTAATAAACCTATAATAAACAGTATTTCAGTAAATCATTAAGAGTTATTTATTTGTTATGGTAAATATTTAATATGAGATAATATTGAAAATATTATTTTAAATAAAATTCATTTTATTTATATTTTATATTTTATTTTAAAAATATAAATATAAAATATTTTGAATTTATATTTGATAAATGAAATTTCATTTTAAAATTATTTACAATAAAATAATTTTAGGATTTATTTTATGGATTATAATAAAATATTAAGTTTTTTGGTGAATAGTTAAAATACTGATTATGCTAATACCGCCAGATTTATATGAATTATAATTTCTTGAAATGTTTCCAAATAAAATGATATATTATATAGTATAATAATTAATTATAGAATACTATATTGAATTTATATACTCAAGCTTATCATTTTGAAAATGTATGTAGTGTTTTAGTGAAAACAGATTTTTGGACTATTTTGTTTAGTTAATAATAACATGATGATATGTCATTTCTTATTTAATTTATTGTTAAATAAATAGTATATTAATTATAATTAAAATATTTGAAATTAATTATAATAAATTTTATTTTATTTTTATCCTAATCATAATTATTTCTTCTTAAAAATATACTTTTCTTAAAAACGGGGTTTTACGTTATACATGTGTTGACATTAAAATTAATTTACCTATAAATATGAAGCTAATTTGATATAATTATTCATATATTACAGATAATAATTTTCATACTATTTAATATATACAATTTCATTTTCCTATAGAAAATTTATATTATTAGGATAAACACTAATTACCACGATAACGATGAAACAATTATTTTAAAAATTATTATTTCATTAATATTATGTAATATATATCTAATAAATTAAATTTAAATAATTTAAATAATTAATATAATATTATTTATAAATATATAAATAAATATATTGACACTCATTTAGTTGGTAATAAATACTAAATAAGATTAATAATCCATAATGGTAATATTGTTGTTTTCTACTAAAACAGTTTTTCTTATTATTATCTATTTAAATTTAAAATAAAATTTTATAATATTTATATATTGATCTTGATTTAATGGATAATAATTTTTTTATAAAACCCATATATGGTTATATGTTTTATGTTATATGTTTAATAAATCATAAAATCACTTAGTTAAAAAATATTTACCTATTTTAAAAGAAAAATATTAAAATGTAAAAAACTTAATGGTAAATACCCTATAACATGTTATAAAATGTGAAGAAACATAGAGTTGATAATTTATAGACCTAAACATACCAAACACTATATTAACTTAAAACTTTGGGGCTATGGACCATGGATTAGTGTCATGAAATTTTTAAAATATAAAGAGTGTTTCTGAAAGTGCCTTTTCACTCTCATAAAAGAAGATTGCTTACACCCTTTAAAATAAAAACAACTCCTTAAAATTATTCTATGATCTCATCCATTTTACTCTACCTATATCCCAAAAACATAATCCCCCATTCACTCATATTTTTTATGATCTCTTCATTTTCAAGGGAATTTCTAAGGAAAAATCACATCTCTAACGGATGTATTATCAATTTATTATGTTTTTTCCTTAATAATACTCTCTATAATTTGTTTTCCTTATAATAATATGATGAATTAAATTTCATATTAATACTTATCTGTTTTTATACTAATGTTATAACCCTTTTTTTTCATTTCCATCCAATTTGAAAATAAAATTAATTCCAATTCTGATTTTGTGTGGACTACTACCTCCACAAAGAATCATTTTTTCATTTTTCATTTATAATATTTAATTAATTATCCAAACATATTATATTTTGGTTAAACATCATAAATAATAAAAATAATTTCATTATGATTATGTACTGATTATATTATATAAAAAAATAAACACATCCTTAACTATACTCACCAATCGAGTTAAAGTGTGTTCAATTTTGGGTCAATTTTACCAGCTACATGAATGATACTAAAAACTATTATGCATGACTATGAGAAAATTAAAAATAATTCTAGGAAAATATATAAAAAATAATAATTGGTATATGGTTCTTGAGAAATTATATTAGGTATTAAACTTATTATTATGTATTTTTTTCATTCGCTAAAAATCATTGAAATAATCCAACACTGATTATAATTATAAATAAATATAAGATATATATTAAGGTATCATGAATATATTAATTTTTAACATAATTTAAATGGACGGGTAATTATATCTATATTGAGAAACATGCACAATGAATTAAAAGTTAATAACACATTATGGTCATATTATGTTATAACTAATCAATATACTAAGGATTATACAATGATATTATTTATGAGTTAGGTTCTGAAATAAGATATTAATATATTTATGTTTTGTATCAAAGAGTATATCATTATTATGAAATAAAATAATAATGGTAAGGGGTTTTTATCAAAATCTCTCTTCATTAATACATTTTTTATATTACAAACCAATTTTTATTTATATAGTGTGTATACTACCTATATGATATACTATATCATGAATTATTTCTTCATTCATGGTATTATAAGTTCAATTTCAATTTCATTATCATTCAGAATCTTTTATTTATTTATTATATAAGATGTATGTATTTATTCTCAAATTCCTTCCAACAATCAATATCTCTCAAATGTGATAATCCATATTGGGAATTTGTATTCTCATTCATTCCAAATACTTTTCAATTTTATTCTCCTAAATATATATTTGGTAAATATTAATTTATATTTTCCTCATTTTAAATTTTTTGTTTTAAAAAAATAAGTTATTTGGGTTTTGAATAATTCTATTTAAAAATGTTCAAATGTTTTACTATCCTTTCCAAAATAAAATTTTTGTCATCGACATCATATTTTCTTTCGATAACTTTTATATCTTTTTCAAGGTTTCATTATTAAATATTATTTTAAAAAGTAAATATTTTCAAAGAATTATTACATATTTTATTGAAAACATTATTACTTTTTCATGTTTCTATTATTTATGTTTTCTTAATTAATGGTTTTCAATGTATTTTCACTTATTTTTATTGAAAACTTGACGTATTTTTCAACTTTCCATTGAAAAATATTATTTTAAAATTAAAAATTTTCAATGAATTTTCAACAATAATTTTTGAAGCATTTATTTTCTTTCAAGGTAATTTATTTAGGAACTCTTTATAATATGGTTTTCAGTATTCTTCACTTTCCCTTCACAATTTGTTTTTAAAATTAATTTACACTTAAACATTTTTAAAGGTTTTTTGAAAATTTTTTTATTTCCACATCTATTTAACCTTCATGGTTTTTCTTTCAAAATATGATGTTTGGATAATCCTATTTATGTTATTATAATATGATTATATTTAGATAACTATATTTTTTTTGTCTTATGAATTCTCAAATTCATGGTATGTGATGATTTCATTAGGTTTGAAAAACCCATTTTTCATGGGTTATAAAAGATATGAATATGATTTTTTTAAGTTCTACACACACACATATATATATATATATGGTTATTAGTGGCGTCCCATATCACCCTAAAATACACCATTTAAGATATTTTATCTTAGGATAAAATTAATTTAGGAATCATTATTTTTATTTTTCATAATATGAAGCTTGAGAATTCTGTTTTTTCACAACATGAAGCATGGAAAAATTATTTGTGTAAAACATGTAATATGATAATTTTATTGTTCCCAGTGCAAATCATTGGAATTTTTTTCAATGAATTTATATTGGGAATTTATTTGTTCACAATATTAATTTTGAGAATTTTTTTGTTCGCAACATAAATTGTGGGCATATTTTTGGTTCACAACATAAAGCATGTGAATTTTTGTTTGTTCACAACATGAATCTTGGTCATTTTGTTTTATCATAATGTTATAGTTTCCATATTTTTATGTTTGTTTCATAATTCATTATTATATGTCATGCCATATTTCTATATTATTATGATTATTCTCCTTAAATAATGATTATTTCCTCTAGTTTCAACACACTTTTTTGTGGTATATGTTTTAACCATTTGAGATTACTTGTACTTTTATCATGATTTATGGATGACTCATATTGTTCCATGTTATTTTTTACAATAAATTCCTCTATTAAACATGTTTTCTTATATTATTATTATTTAAATCTTGATTAAATGTTGATCATTTCCCATATATTGAGTTTTTAGACTCACCCCTTTCTTATGTTTTCCTTTCCCTAAGTAATGAATATTTTTGTAATTTGTGGGAAGTTAAGAAGGGATTCAATAGGAGTTTGGTTATGGATAAAAGAGTGTATATTTAGTCATTTATATATCTATTATCCATGAAACTAAACTTTTTATTCTTTGAGTTATGAAAATATTTGTGAGATTCATTATTTAAATCATAAGATTAATGTGTTATTATGTTATGTTTATATTGGGTCTCTATAGCTATAGTAACATTACTGTATAAAACAAATATTATAACAACTACATGAATAATATTAGAAAGGTAAAAAATATAACCAACCTTAATTTTAATTTAATATCCATTAAATTTCATGGCATGGTAGCTTTGTCTAGGCCCACCAAGCTCATCTAAGCCTCAATTGAGATCATCCATCAATAAATCCCCAAACTAAAGTTTAGAGAACCAAAATAATTAATCACAACAAATTAATTTAATTTTATAGGGAGAAAAAAAATTCATATAAATATTACATCATATTAGATGAATATTCATTATATATCACTATGATACATTCTACATCCTTGATGGTTTAGTTTCTTTGGAAACATAGATACATAAATAACTATTATATAAAAGATCTATATAATTTCCGATTAATTTATTAAAAATTACAACCTTTATTATACATATCATACTTAAAATCATTCTTCAAAACCTAAAGACAAGAAACATAAGAAATGGAAAGATCAGATGTACAATAAGGGTAAATATAAGAGATATCAAAAATGATCAGAAGTGAGGATAAGATAAGAATAAGGGTATGGGAACATGATCATAACATACAATAATCCTACTTAGTCTTTCAAATATCATTAATCCTAAATCATGGGATAACGAATTATCAAAACAATTGAAAAAATTAATTAGTGGGTGGAATCATCAATAATATATCATAATCCATGAGATCATATCATATGAAAAATAAATACATTTTCAATAGAAAAGTAGGCATAGAAAATCATTTCCTTAGTTATGGTTCCCTTCCAAGATAATAATTATGGAAAAATACCCATAATGGATATTACTACCTAATTATTTACAAAATTATAATTAGTGAAACTTTAATCTAATTAACTCTATCATTACTTATGGGTTTATAAACATGGTCATCTTTTAGGTGTTTCTCAACTTTATTATCTCATAAGAGTTCCTCAAACACTTCATCACTTAGTTTTTTCTCAACTCAGTCATCATTACCCAATTCATTTGAGGGATATAATGAACCCACTCATCCTTATGAGTTATATCGAGCTCACCTACTAAAAAATACTAATCCATAGTTATGTTTTCCACATAAAACATTCATTATTTAATCATAAAAAAACACGGAAATAAAGTTGTTTTTATAAACATTTCATTATCAAAATCACAAAATATCTGATTAAAGAATAAATATGCTAACATTTGGTCATATCCCATGTATATCATAAGAAACATCTAATGTTTCTTTTATAGTTGAAAATAAATTTAATCGGTCACTAAAAATTTTCTGGAAGAAAATACCCTTTCCATTTTGAAATCACTTATATAAAATCTAATAATATATAAAATATTAAAGAAAACAATTTTTTATGAAAAAAACAATAGAAAGTTGTAAATAAATATTCAAATCAAATATTGTTCATGAAAGGGGAAATCTATTCATATGGTGTACATGAAAACATAGATCCATTTCAAATTTTCAGTTAAAATTCAAAATCACATCATTCAGATATGTACAAAAATATTTAATTAAAAAAATTATATAAATAAAATATAATTAAAAATGAATTTATTAAATATTTGGAAATTTTTTAAAAACATTCATAAATAAATTTTAAATAAAATATGGATATAGAATAAAAATATTCCTAATAAAATAGGAAAATAATGTCAGTTTTCCTTAAAATATTATTTTAGTCTCTTGAATAATTAAAGAAGTTAAAATAAAAGAAATAAATTTATTATTTAGAAATAACCATATTATAAGAGAAGGTATTTTATTTTTCATAGATAGATCATATAATTTCATCACCCAAAAAGTTATTCATAAACAATATTGGTTAAAATGATAATATTACATAAAACAATTACAATATTAGTAATATCATATTCAAATCCCGATGAAAGATATAATTTTATAGAGATTTATAAATCCACAATATTTTGATTAAAAGAATCATAAAATACATTCATGGGAATTATATACACCACTAAATGGAAAAAATAGGGAATATTACATATGTATCAAGGAAATAAAATTTAGATGGGAAACCTTTGGGAAATAATCAAACAAAAATATCTAAAATGAACTAATTTGGATTGTAAAATTAAATACCATGAATTAATAATGATAAATGATATAACATATTATATTGGAAGTATTTTCACCTCATATACATTAATAGGTGTATAACACAAACATGTATCAATGAACTAAAAATTGAGATGAAGAACCATTTATTTATGCCTTACTTGATTCATAAGTTCTCTAAACTCATTTATAATATATTTATATTTATTATAATTTTTTACTCAAACCATTATCTATAACACCCCTAAATTATAAAATAAGAACATTGTATTTGATAACGTATATGTCAGCAACACCAAGCTTAGAAGAAAATATAACACCTCAATACATTGCAATATATTTATTTTTAAATAAATCATACCCCTTAAATATCATAAATTACATGAAACATTGATTTTTCTAGTTTTATATGCAAAAAAGAGTTTTCTTTATAACTTGTGTTACAATCAATATGGAGTTTTACTGAACAAAAAATATATTATTTATATTATTATTTAATATATATCTTAGTTTTTGGAATATAAGGTATGAATAAGAATAACAAAATTATTAAATTATATAGTTTATACACATTGATTTTTTATTTGTTAATTATAAATTAAATAATTATCATTTAAATGAGAAGGAATGTTTTCCAAAAATGAGTATTTTTAAAATATATATATATGGTTTAATCGTGAATTATGAACATAATTTAAAACTATTTTTTACCACATTGATAAAATTTATTTTTTAAAATAAAATTAATTTTTGAAATAACAATTCCAAAATTATCTTAGGGTGATTTTTTTGGATTTATCTGAAATATTTCATTTTTTGATGAAGAGTGAAAAATAATGCCAGCCTAAATGTCCTGAAGGCCATCATTTTTTATTCATTTTTTATAATCCCCCTTTTAGGGGTTGAAGGGGAACTCGTACATGTCATGTAGGATTCATGACATTACAGGACTAGAAGGTCTTAATGAATTCATCCTAGACAATGACTATGGGAAACAGCCCCTCCCCAGCGTCTGTATCATGATCAGCACTCCACCTTCACATGACTGGTCAGATAGAAATCTTGTATAGGGATTCACAGGCCTAGTACCAATATAAAATCCATACCCTCTCTTTCTTCAATGTTATATTAGCTCTACTCTGGTGAATGCGCATGATCTAGTGAAAAATAATGAATTTTAATTTAAGATTGCCTTTTCTTTTAAATTATATATAACGTTAAATATTATTTTAAATTTTTTTAAAGTAAAATTAGGTAAATTATATTTCAATTAATCCAATTTATTCAATTAGATTAATTTTCATATATAATTTTGATATAAAAACATTGTAATCTTTTGGACATTTTCTCTTTAAAACAAGTTTTCCCATCACGTTTGCCATATTATTTTTAGATTATATATTTTCACTTATGTGAATTTAATTTGGAAAAATTTATTACATGTTTTTAATCAGAATAATTTATAATTTTTTATCAATATTAACTAAATTTTTTACCTAAATAAATAGTGAAAAAAATTAATTACCAATGTTAAGGTAAAAATGGAATTTCAAGGGGAATAAACTAAGAAGATAAGGGGTTAAAATGACATAAAAACATTTAAAACACCAATTGTATAGACATATTTACACCTTATAATTTATAGGTTTTATAATGGTCCACTGTGGAAGATTTTTTAATTAATTTTAAAGTGGTTATGATTGAATCTTTTCAAAAACATACAAGTGTTCCCCTCACCTTTGTTATAAAAGGTAACCACCTCTCCTCTTTTATTAACACTATAAAACCTATTTTTTAAAAAAATACATATAAAAATAAGTTTCCAACTTTTATAACCTCATCCTAGTAGACTTATTTTTTCAATTAATACATCCTATTAAAGATTTAGTGAAAACATAAGGAAGATACCCAAAGAAAAGGTGATGTTCTTCAAAGAGTGTCTCTATTTTATTTCTTTCTCCACCACCCTCAATTATTTATAAAAAATTATGATATTATAAAATCAATATCATAAATATACGGTGATAATTTTATAATAATTTAACTACCTAAAACCATATCCACTTCAATAAAATGATTTATGAAATCATCATTTGTGTGTACAGTGGACTACAACCTCATGAAATGATGTCATTTGTTCTTCCATTACCACCCATAACAGATTGGTATTACGATAGATATATAGTATATATATAATATTTATAACATATTTATACCTATTTATTCATTATATAATATATATCTTTTTTAATTTCAATTCCATAGGGGACATGATAATGTCGCTCATGTGTATGGAGGACTACTGCCTTGCAAAACGATGTGATTCATCATTAAATGACACTTTACATGGAATATAATAAGGTTATATTTATGATTATATTTTATATAAATGACATAATTATGATATTAATTAAATATTTAATATTCTATAATGATAATATATAGAATTTTCATTCTTACCTTTTCACTCACTTAAAGATGATAACGTAGTTCATGTATGTGTGGACTACCACCTTCACAAAGTGATGTGACTCTATTTTAATTACCATGCTGTGTGGTTGATATGTATAAGAATATTTAAAAAAATATAATACAATTATATTTTTTTACTGTTTAAAAATTACTTACCACCTTTCCTTAATGGTCATTGAAAAATAAAAATGTTACTCTGTGTACGTATGGCATATCGTCTTCATGATCATAATGTACTTCATTTCTCAAAACCATATTTCGTGATTCATATTAAAATTATAATTGATGTATAAATATGATAAATATTTAATTATTATTATTATTATGTAGAACATAGTACTATATAATATCCATAATAACTATATCTTTCATGACTAAACACACATGGGGAAATAAGGAAATTAACACCCAAAACAATGAAGATAATGAAATATTATTAACGAACGGGTGATAATATGTTATAAAAGGATAATATATGGTATTATAAATTTCTATATGGTTATATATAAAGTTATTAACATGTTAAAAACCATTATACATGAGTTTAAATCATTTTTATCAAAAAGTTAGCGTGAGGTATGGGTTTCCCATATCACTTTTAGTTCTGTGATACATACACCATATTCACCACTTACTTATTTTTTGTGGTGTATATAATTCCCCTAATGTATGTTATATAATTAATTCATTCATAATCATGGTATTTAATGTTTCATTTCATTTTATTTCTTCAGGGGACTTATGATACAAAAGTTACCAAAGCAGTAAAGGTTTATTTTACAATCTCATCATTATTCGGGATTTTTTTGTTTAAGTATCTGTTGGGGGAATTATTTGAAATTTATATCTTAAAATCAATTAATTTTATTATAATATAGTTATTTATGAAATTTTTCAGGTAATATTACCCTTTTTCACTCCTCATTAATTTAAATGATTGAAAAAAAAATTAAGAAAATTTTAATTTATTTCCCTCTTTAGTCAAAAATCCATTTTCATCAAAACCCGTGTTTTCTAAAAATGTTTTCAAAAATATTTATAAAATTTTAAAAATGATTTATTGAGTAAATTTTTATCAATATTTACTTTTTAAAATTTTCTTCAAAGTAATCTTCTTTTCATTTTCCAGACACGTCACACTTCTAAAATTTTTACAATAAAAAAGGAATGTTTCTTTTAACGTGTACTACATGTACAGAATAACCTTCTAGTATGTACATTATTTATTTGAATATTCCTTTTCAATTTTACAAGGATATTTTTAAAGGAAATTTTTGTTCCCTCATATTCTATAAATTTTTATTTTTTAAAATTTATATCCGTTGAAAAGTATTTTCAAAATTTTTTATGTTTAAAAGAATATTTTTCTAAGGAATGTTTTTTAATGTCTATTTTATGGAATTCCAATTCAACAATGACAAAAACCCTTTACTCTTACTCTAGTGGGGATATATTGTAATTATACCATCCTTATTATTTTTCATTATGGTTTATTATCAGTTTGAATGGGGATATACTATGTTGACACAACCCACTTTACTATAGATGGTTTTGGATTATGTTTATTAGTTAGGGAAAATATTTACGTTTCATATGCTAGTTTAAAAAAAATGTTTATGTGAATTAAATTCCACCCATTTCATAAGAGAAATTAATTTGACATAGTAAGTGATAGGAGGGGACCGCAATAGCCCCTTGATGTGTTGGTATGTCTTATGATATAAGATAAATATGGTTTTGGATGAGGCCTTACCCATTTATATAGATCTCTTAGTACGAGGTCTCGATGGTATTATATTTCATGGATTTATGCCTTTATAGTATTATATATCTTGGTATGAAGACATAATGGTAATTTATTCCTTTCTATAAGGCCTTGACAATATTTTTTAGATGTCAATCAATATGGATTCCATTATTATGAATTCAATTATTTATATTCTGTGTGATTATTTGATTAGTTAGAATATACATGGTTAGGTTTCATGAACATGTGATTAGTTGTATATAATTATTTTATGATCATTTATTCATACCATATTATGCTCATGTTAGTGATTAAATAGCATTTGTTTAATTTATTTCACATCAAATATTGATTATGTGTAATTTATTCATAGATTTCATTGTACACTTAACCTTATTGATCGTATAATCGCACCCCTTTCTTATGCTTTATTTTCCCCAAGATACTAGGAAGTATTTTATAATTTATATGCAGATATATCCTATGGGTAATAATGGCATTATTGAGAATATAGTTTTTTATTGTATATTGTCAAATGTATATGTGATTCAATTATTTTTCTAGTTTACTAAGACTAATAAACTATTTGGTCCTTCAATATGAGATTCCTTGTATCTTATTCCAATTTTTTAAATCATACACCGACTACAGGATACTAGGTTCGGGGTCACTACAGTTGGTATTATATAATGTTGAGTGGAATCCTTTGGAACTAGATTTACGAAAACAAAGAGTACTAAACATAACACTATGATAGTCTATGAGTATAAGTATATATGAACATCCAAAATTTTGGTAAGGTAGAGTGTATATTGTTTTTCTATGAAATACATTAGTAGCAACCATAACACTAGTATCCCAAAGTCAGTGTCTATTAACATTACATAGGAATGGTATTCAATGAATCACATCCTAAAATATTTAATAGTTTAGTAGTGTTGTTAAAATTGATATACATGAGTATTATATTACATTTTAATACAAATATTACAATATATATTTTTTTATAATAACTATATTCCATATATCATATACATTCATATCATTTATAATATACTTCATTGAATCATAGGGAAAGGGAAAAAATAATGGTGGTATCAAATTCTTAGTAATGGTTAAGTAAAGTGGATAAAATCATGAATCAATAATAAAAATCAGTAAGGAAACGTAAATGACAAAACATGTAATCTATTTAAATAAATGCATGAGTAATAATCAATATGGTAAGGTAAATAACCTAAAATGTAACATCCTGCCTATAGCCACCTAGAATTAACATATATGGATATTACATCATTTTAGATTAATAATCATTCCATTATAAAAAAATACATTCCCAAGTGTCGTAATACTTTAGTGTCTTTGAAAACCTAGAGATAAAATCTTTTATCCTGGTGAAAGATCTTAAAAATATCCCATAAATATGTCCACCTTTATTATTTCTACCTAAAACCTTTCTTCATAACCTAGGGAAAGGAAACATAAGAAATGGGTGATCTTAGATGCTCAATATGGTAAATAAAAGAAATGTGTAAGTATAACATGAATAAAAGGGTATGGAACTTGATCATGACATTTTAAGATCATGCCCTATTTATTAAATATCATAACAAATATTGGCAGTTCATAGGATATTAATTATAAGTAAATAAAGAACATTATCCATGAAATTATAACATGGGAAAAAATATGTAATTGTGGTAGACATATGAGGATATAATATAATTTCCAAAGTATCCAAAGAATCACATCCAAGACCATCTTAGTAGTATGGGTCCCCTCCCCATTCCATCTTGGTAGTCATGGTTCACTCCCATGGCCATCTTAGTAGCATGAGTTCACTCCTCATACCATTTTGGTAGTCATGGTTTACTCCTATGGCCATCTTAGTATTCAAGGTTCATTCCCAAGACCATCTTAATCTATCCCATGAGAAATAAATCTTTATCCAATGCATTGGGGGGGATATAGGTCCCACCCATCTCATAATAAAATCATACATACATGTTCCACAAAATAATAAACAATTATATCATAACCCATGAAATTAAATGGCTATCATAAACATGAAATCATTTCATAACATGTGGAAAAATATAGGTTTTAAAATCATTTCATAAAAGCATAACCTATGAAAGAGAAACAAATTTCCTAAAAATATAACCTATTAAATAGGAATTGGTTTCATAAATACCATGACATTAAATATAACCCATTCATAGAAATAATATGAATGAAACCTTAAGATCATTTCCTAGAATGGAATGAGTAACATCAAAAAATGTCATCTTAGATGGAAAATAATTTTAAAATATCTTTCAAAAATGTTTCTGGAGTAAAATATCCTTTATTCATTGAAAAATTATTTTTAATATATTACACTATTTGAAAATAATTTTCTTAAAAAAATACCTTAAAAACTTATAAATAAGACTTGAAATAATGTTTAAAACCTTTTTCCTTGAAATTATATAAAATAATCTTCAAAATATTTTAAAAACATTTTACTTTGAAAACACTTTGAAAACATATAAAGAAATATTGAAAATTTCTGGAAAACTATTTTACTTGAAAACATATTAAAGGATCATGAAAATGTATTGAAAACCATTTCTTTGAAAATAATTTGAAATCATATAAGTAAATATTGAAAAAAATTTGAAAACCTTTTTACTTGAAATAATATGATAGGAGCATGAAAATGTTTTGAAACCCATTTTTTTGAAATACTTTGAAAACTTATAAATAAGGCTTGAATTTGTTTTTGAAAACATTCTCCTTGATAACATATAAAAGAAAGTTGAAATCATTTTGAAAATAATTTAACTTGAAAAACACTTTTAAAAATATTTTCTTATAAATTAACCTTTTAAAAATTAAAAGGAATCCTCAAATAAATGACGGTGGGTAAATCCATACATGTTGTACGAGGTAAAAAGAACTTTCCTTTTGCACAGTAAAAAGGTTAAAAAACACCTTGTTTAGAAAGTGACAAGAATATTCCTTTTAAGAGATTGGTAAAATAAAAAAAGGGTAAAATTTTATTTTAAATATTAAAGTATAATAGTACAATATTCTTGTAAACCTTTTTTTAGAAAACATGGTTTTGAAGGAACATAGATTTCTGACCGAAGAGAGGGTAAATTCATGCTCCTATAAAAGACTTTCTTAACTATATTGTGTACCAAAGAGTGTAATAAATAGTACCAATATATGAATAAATAATTAATAACTAGAGGATAAGAAAATTCATGAATTTTCGTGATATATGGGTCATAATATTTCATCAAAGGAATTATAAACATAAACAATCTTGAAAGGTGATGAGATTGTCTCAATGAACTCTTATAACTTGGTAACATGGGATCATACTATCCATGTAAGAAAAATAAATTTCAATAAAGTTAAAATATTATGTAAAGAAGTAAATTAATGATATAAAATGTAAAATGGAAGTATATAAACCTCAAAATCGAATTTTGGTGCAAAATAACATGATTCTCAAAGAAGGAAAATTGAGACAAAACTATTTCACCGATTTGGTAACTTTTTAAACTTAATAAAAACTAAATATAGATCATAAAATGGATATGTGAATACACATAAATTTAAGTGTAATATACATAGATTACAATCATGGTTAGTACATACACCAATCAAAAGGAAAGAGTGGCAAACAAAGCATGTATCTTACAGAAATAAAAAATGAGATGAAATCCCCTTACCTTGTGTCTTGACTCTCTTCATACTTGTTAAAAACACCTGTATAATAGATATAAATTTATTATACATATATAAAAAAATATATTCTATTATTTAATACCATATTTTTTTTTATTACAACCTTATATTACCCACTTGTTAACAATCATGTGTTAAGGTTTCACTTTAAGTAATATTCACTTTGTTTTTCACATGTGTCTTAATTTGTTATATATTTATTCCTTATACTTATATAATTATTAAATAATGAAAAAAATTATATAAATATAAGTTATATTCTGTATATTTTTATTCTAATACTTTATATAATATATAAGTATGAAAATATAATACACCATTCATGGAGACGGTAATCTGTATGTATGCATGAATGTTCTTGCCGTTTTTATTATCTTATTGAAATAAAGAAGGTAAATTCCATATTTATATATATATATAATTATTCCCGTAGAATTATTATATCATATATATCATATAATATAACTAAACCTATCCTTAGTATATTCCATGTAGTGTGTGAACGAGTCTCATTGATTTGAGGGGGTGGTAGTCCACATTCCTCAAACAAAATTATCATATATACACCAAATGGAAAGTAAAAAATATATAAGTTATAAAAGGAATAAATAAGAATAAATAAATAATAAATATAAAATATAAGATATATAAACATATTTTCCATCATAATATCCACCATGATAGGTGGTAAGGAAAATTTAACAATCATCATTTAGTGAGGTGGTAGTTCACCGTACACATAAATAGTATGTCTGTTATCCATTATATGAAGGTGTGTGTAAGTTTAGGTTGAAAGATTATAATAAAAACATCCTAGTATATTTAGGATATTTTTTATATAATAATTAAATAAAGAGAGTGGATGGGTGAGGAAGGAAAATAAAAAAAGGAGCTCGAGAGAGGACGTTTCCTCTTAATCGGATAACTCCTTTTGGTTTGTGCCAAAAGGATTCCTTAGATGAATTTATGAAAAAATGTAGGATTAAAGTAGGAATTTTGGGAATTTTGGAGATTATTTTATCATAGTTTTGTTGATCCATGGGACTTGAGAGTTGTGAGGAATTTTGAGGAAAGAATCCCTTATATAGTGGAGGAGGAGTGGCACTCTTGTACATTTTTTAAGATAGAAATCCTCCCATATTTTTCATGTTGAAATTGGATCCAATAATGATCCATAGTTGATCCAAGTGATTATAGGGTATAAATATTTTCATCCAATGGGTGTTTTTATAAGTTTCTAGACCGTTTTGGGTCTTAAATTTATGTTTTAGTCCTTAATTAAGCTTAATTTTACCCTAATCGATGTAATTAATTTTAAATAAATTCACTAATATTTTTGGTAAAAAACTAATTTGAATAGATTAAACATTATGAATTATTCTAATTCAAAATATGGAATCCATTTTTTCAAATCTAAAACACAGAAGTGGTAGAAATTAATTGAAACTTTATCATGCAATCGGGTCGACAATGCAGGTTTTTAAAGTGAAAATGATCAAAAGTTTGTTAAGTTTTTATATCCAATTTCAATATAAAATTGGTTATAATTACCCAAATTGGATTAATTTATTAAAATATTATATAATTAAACTTAAAACCTATTTAAAATAAAATTTAACCTTATAAATAAATTAAATGAAAAATCAATTTTAAATTAAAATCCATTATTTTTAACTATTCTTTAAAAAATGACACCTTACAGAAAATACCAAAAAATTATCCTAACCTAATTTTTTGTGTTTCTATGGAAAATATAAAGATTATTTTTTAAATATTAGATCTATAAAAGTTCCAAAAAATTATTTAAAATGGGTTCTCCATTAAAATATGTTAAAATTACCTTTATAAAAAATATAGGCTTTTATGCATAAAATTAGGTTTGTTCTTATCTTATGTCTATACAATCTATTGGATAAATATAAAAAATATTTTAATGAATATATAACATATATATTACATTAATATAACTCACCAATTGTATTTAATTTAATTTATTATGGTAAAATAACTTTGTGGCCATAAAAATAATAATATTTCATTTTTTATTCAATTGGATTTCATATTCATTTATAATTAAATGGGAAACTAATGAATTCATATTATATTGTAAAAATAATATATTTTAACAAATTATTTTATTCAATTAATAAACTCTAGTTTAATTTCTAGTTTATGTCGTGTTATATTAAATAATAACATTTAAATGATATACTATTGTTTAGTAAAAATTGGTCATCAGTGTTACGCAAGCCATCAAGGAAATTCATTATTGAATAAAATAAAAATTTACCTTAGTGTTCCATGTGGGGAAAGATAAAATTTATTTTTCTTATAGTGAATCATTAACTTGGAATTTCATATAATGTAAGGAAAATATAGTGATTAAATATAAAATAAACTATTTTTAGTATTATGTGAAATGAAAAATGTTGAAACGGTTAAATTAATTTGAAAAAAATAATTCAAAAAATATTAGTGTGTTACATTCTACCCCCCATAAAATTAATTTATCCCTCAAAATTCATCTGGGTTATTAAATATTTAATACTTGAAATTTTCATTCATAGAAATGTACATAATAAAAATTCATACTAAAACTTCCCTTAAAAAGGGAAAGTTGGAACCATAACAATTACCCAAGGTAACATATAATTGGGTTTCCGCATAGGAGAACATAGGTTGGGAGTAAAGATTAGACATAAAGGAAAAGTGTAAATTTTTATAGGTATTGACTTAGGTCATCAATCAGAAACAAGTGAATTATCAATGAAAATTTCATGGCCTCAAAGTCATAAATCTATGATGATTTAAAAGGCCAATAGTTTAACCAAGTTAAGGTATTAGGACAACACATTTTCTTTTGATCATTATCCTAACATTATGTAATTATTTATTGACCAATAATATAAGTAAATATACTTACTTGATATATTTCCATAATCAAAATTTCATTCTTTATTTATGATTTTATCAATTTATAATTCATCCATTAATTCAAGAAATGGATGTCCAGAAATTAACTTTGATGCCTGAAGCACTAAACTACACTTTTAGCTGATCTTAAGTCCCATAAAAGAATGAAATGTAAAACTAGATATCTCAAAATATTCATAAAAATTAATATGGTAAATAAATTAATCTCTAAACCTAAAATTAACACTAATGTTTCGTCATAAATAGTTATTCATCAAAAATAATTAAACATTAACCAGGAGATCATGTAGTGTAGTGGTAGGCATGAAACCCTTATCATCCTTCAGTCATGGGTTCAAGACCCATGGCCTTGACAGACTTGATTGGTTGTCACCCAACATACATGATGATAATTTCTAAATCCATGCTAATATAATTTCTAAAATAAATATGATGGACATCCTTGAAATAAGGTTAATCACTAGATAGATTTTTAACCAAGGTTTTTAATACCAACTCAGTGCATAAATACATCTTCCAAAGTTTAACATAAAATTTCCATGAATGGTTAACCTTATAACCCTTATAAAAGATGAAAATCCAAAAACATTATAAATATATTCATTAAATCAAATAAATATTGATCTCCCATATATCACAAATTAGCTCTTGGTTATCACATTCCAAGCATTTGACTACCCTACTAGTAAATTCTCTTGGAACATGGTAACAACATGAATTACCATAAATACATACAGAAAACATGAATACTTCTGTATTCCATAGATTATTAGATAAATTCAATAAATATAATAAGTTTTAAACATCATTTATGATATCATAAACTACTTTTCAACAAATCCTTATTTAGTTCCAAGGTAATATGTACCATCCAATTTACTTATTCATTTCCCACATATCATTATCCAAACAATGTTATCATAATATAAAGAACATATTAAGGGTTATCTTTCCCCTAATAATGTGTTTTCTATGGGAATCAACTTTACATTATATCACCTTTCTATTCCATCGAAACCATTCAATGTGTTTCTATATATCCCTAAAGAAAAAGATAAATTGAACAATCCTTATATATTTTACCTTTCATATAACATACTTATTTAATCCAAATATATAAAAGATTTTATTATTCCAATTAATCCTTATTTAATTATCAAGGCTACCTCATCCTATTAAAAAATACATCTTTCCTTTAATATTTTATATATAGTATCTTCATCATCAGCATTGTAACCATTACTCGCACTATCTTGGTGACCCTTTTTTGAAGCTTTACTGTTGAGAAATTGAGTAACATAATGACCATTTATTCCACCCTTAAAACACTTAACCTTTGATTATGTCTTATGGAGTCCAATATTCTAATATTTTTAATAAACCAAAATCATAATTTTTCCCTTGCAGTCACTTGATTTGTGTCCTTATTTTCCATAGTCAAAACATCATATTGTTCCTCTAATACATTCACTTAGGTTATTCATTCCACATTCTTGACACAAAAAAAACTAAATATTATTTTCTTCATGGTCTCTATTACCCTAAATCTCAGTTAACTCCTTCTTTATCTTCCTTGGTGAATCTGATATTTGGATAAGCTACATATTGTTTACCATGTTCTACGAAAACTGATTAGGCATGGTCACAACATCTATATCTTCAGTGATCATCCCACTAGACAGCTCATCAAAAAATCATCCATCACATTCAATGTTAATCATGTTCCTTCTAGTTCCTACCATTTACTAAAACCAAAATCATTGTGTGAGTATTACTTATCATAGTAGAAAACCACATAGCCATGAAAATAATTACTTATAGGATGTCTAATTCATGAAACATTTCTTATTCTATGACACTCTAGGTTAATCATATGTTTTTCATACCCAAATTATATTTAAATACTTCATGATCGTTCATGAAGAGTTTTAGAATTTCCAAAGAATATCCCCGGATAGTATCAAACCAGGTGTGAAGTAAGGCCCATTGTCACGTACCAGATTACCCCGAGTCAGGCCCGGAATATCATATTGGATTTGTTACCCCTATTTACATTTGTTCTAGAGCCACATCCACTTGTAGTATAAAAATAAGTCTTTATTTCTAGGAAACCAATCACTCTATCCTTTACCAAATTTCTTGTACATTTTCCTAAATGTTAACTCATCGTTATACTTATCCTTAGAGACATCTCTAGAAATATCATTAAAAATATACCAAGGGGTATCACTAAAATTTTCTCATCCAAGTTTACCAAGGTTGGCTAAAAATTTCCTTTGATACCAACTATAGAAACCCAGGCTTAACATTCATGTATATTACATCATTTTAGATGAATACTCTGTACATTATAAAAAAAATACATATTTGAGGACCATAATAGTTTAGTGTCTTTGTAAACATGGAAACAAAGTCTTATATCCTAGCGAAAGATCTTCAACACCTACTATAAATATCTCCAAATTTATTACTTATACCTAAAGTATTTCTTCATAACCTGTGTAAATGAATCATAATAAAGTGGTGATATCAGATGCTCAGTAAGTTGAATGAAGGAAATGTGTAAGCATAACATGAAAAAAAAAATTATGGAACTTGATCAGAACATTTGAAGATCATACCCTACATATTAAAGATCATAAAAAATATTCTCATTTCATAAGGCATGAATTATAATGAAATAAAGAACATAAGCCATGAAATCATAACATAAGAATAAAATATGTAATTATGGCAGACACGTGATGATATAATTTTATTTCCATAATATCCAAGGCATCACTGTCAATACCATCATGGTAGTATGGGTTCACTCCCCATACCATATTGGTTGTCATGGTTCACTCCCATGACCATATTAGTAGCATTAATTCACTCCTCATACCATCTTGGTAGTCATGGTTCACTTCCATGGCCATATTAGTAGTCAAGTTTCATTCACAAGACCATCTTATTTTATCTCAGGAGATATAAATATTTACCCAATGCATTGGAGGAAGATATAGGACCCACCCAACTCATAATGAAATAATACATACATGTGCTAGAAACTAATAAACAATCATATCATAACACATAAAATGAAATGGGTATCATAAACATGTAATCATATCATAACCTATGAAAAAAACATGTTTCATAATCATTTCATCAAAATCATAACCCATGAAATAGAAATGTATTTCATAAACATATAACCTATGAAATAGAAATTGGTTTCATAAAGACCATAAAATTAAACATAAACCATTCATATAAATAATATGATTTGATCCTTGCGATCATTTTCCTATAAGGTAAAGAGTAACATCAAAACAATTCATCTTATATGGAAAATAATTTTGAAATATATTTCAAAAATGTTACTTGAGTAAAATAACCTTTATTCTTTGAAAAAATATTTTTATTACATAAAACTATTTTAAAATCATTTTTCTAAAAACAAATACCTTAAAAATTTATAAATAATAATTGAAAACATTTTGAAAACATTTTCCCTTGAAAACTTATAAAATAAGCTTCATAAAAATTTAATAATATTTTTCTTTGAAAAAACTTTATAAACTATAAAGAAAGATTGAAATTTTTTTGAAACCGTTTTACTTGAAAACATATAAAATAAGATTGAAAATGTTTTGAAAATAATTTCTTTGAAAATACTTTTAAAAAATATAATTAAATATTGATAGTTTTTTAAAATCCTTTCTACTTGAAATCATATTAAAGGATCATGAAATTTTTTTGAAACCCATTTCTTTGAAAATACTTTGAAAACTTATAAACAATGATTGAAAAAAAAATTAAAATAATTTTCCTTAAAAACATATAAAATAAGGTTAAAAACATTTGTAAAATATTTTTCCTTGAAAACCACTTTTAAAAATATTTTCTTAAAAATTAACCTTCAAAAAATGAAAAGGAAGCTTCAATGACATGATGGCAGGTAAATCCTTACATGTTGTATGAGGTAAAAATAAAATTCATTTTCTATAGTAAAAAGTTTAGAAAAACTAATTTTTTGGAAAGTGACAAGATTATTCCTTTGAATATATTTGTAAAATAAAATAGGGTGAAAATTTCACATAAATATTAAAGGATAATGGTATAATATTCTTAGAAACCCTTTTTAGAAAACATGGTTTTGAAGGAACATAGATTTCTAACCAAAGAGAGGGTAATGGCAGGCTTTCATAAAAACAATTTCTTAACTATATTATGTAGAAAAGATTGGAAGATATAGTACCCATATATTAATAACCAGAGGATAATAAAATTCATGAATGTTCTTGAGAGATGGGTTATAATATTTCATCAAAGGAAGCATAAACATAAACAATATTGAAAAGTTGTGAGATTGTGTCAATGAACTCTTATAACTTGGAAACATGGGATCATACTCCACATGTAGGAAAATGAAATTTCATTAAACTTAAAATATCATAAAAATAATAAAATCATGATATAACATATAAAATGGAAGTATATACACCTCTAATGATAATTTAAGTGCATAACAAAATATGAGTCTCAAAGAATAAAAATTGAGCAAAAACTATTTCACTAATTTGGTAACTTTTGAAAATTAATCACCATGAAAGAAAGATCATAAAATGGATATTCTAATTCCCATAAATTTAATTATAAGATATGTATATTACAATAATGGGCATTACATACACCACACAAAAGGAAAGTATGGTGAACATATCATGTATCTTACAGAAAAAAAAAGTGAGATGAAATCCTCTTACTTTGTGTCTTAGTTCTCATCGTAGACATTCAAACCACCTGTATAATAAATATAAATTTATTATAAATATTTTACATAACTATATTCTTATATATAATACCATATATTTTTTTATTATGACCTTATATTACCCACTTTTTAACAATCCTCTGTTAAGGTTTCACTTCGAGTAATATTTTCTTTGTTCTTCACATGTGTCTTAATTTATTATATCTTTGGTACTTATACTTATATCATGTTTAGAAAATGTAAAAATTGATATAAATATAATCTATATTCATTATATTTTTATTATAATAACCTATATAATATATAATTATGAAAATGGAATACATCGTTCATGGAGATGGTGAGTCATATGTATGCTTGAATGTTGTTACCGTTTTTATTGTCGCATTGAAAGAAAGAAGGTAAATGAAATATGTATATATGTATATATATCATTATAAAATTATAATTATTATATCATATATATCATATAATTTCATTTAACCCATCCTTAATACATTCCATGTAGTTTATGAACGAGTCACATCACTTTGAGGGGGCGGTAGTCCACACTTCCTCAAACGAAATAATTTTTTTTACACCAATTAGAAAATAAAAAATATATGTGTTTTAAAATGAATAAATAATCATAGATAAATAATAAAGATAATATATAACATATAAAAACAAATTAACCAATATAATTTCCACCATGATAGGTGGTAAGGAAAATCAAACAATCATTGTTTAGTGAGGCGGTAGTTCGTCGTACACATAAACAGTATGTTTATTATCCACTAGATGGTGGTGTGTGTATGTGTAGGTTGATAGAATAGCCTAAAAATCATAGTATATTTTGGATATTATTTTTTTATATGATAATTTAATAAAGAGAGTGGATTGGTGGAGAATAAAAATAAAATAAAGGATCTCGAGAGAAGACGTTACCACTTAATTGGGTAACTTCTTTTAGTTTTTGCCAAAAGGATTCCTTGGAAGAATTTCATCCAAAAGTTAGGATTCAATTAGTAATGGATGTATGTTTGGATATCATTAGATCAGAGTTTTTTTATCCACGTATCTTTATAGGTATTAGGAATTGGGAGGAAATGATCCCTTTTTATAGTAGAGGAGCAGTGACACTCTTGTAAATTTTTGAAGAGAGAATTAATCCCACATTTTTCATGTTGTAAGTGGATATAATAACGATAAATAGTAGATAAAAGTGATTATAGGGTTTAAATATGGACATACAATGGATTTTGGAAAATTATATTGGTTTTTTGTGTCTTAAATTTAAGGTTTAGTCCTTAGTTGAGCTTAATTTTACCTGAATCGATGTAATTTATATTAATTAAATTCACTATTATCTTTGGTCAAAAACTACGTTAACCTTATTATAAATTATAAATTATGATTATTCCTAATATTTAATCTATTTTTCCAAATTCTGAACATAGAAGTGGAAGATATTAATTTAAAATTAATCCCGTACTAGGGTCAACAATGTGGGTTTTTAAAGTAAAAATGATAAAAAATTTGCTAAGTTTTTATATCCAATTTCAATGTGAAATTGGTTCCAATTAACCAAATTGGATTAATTAATAAAAATATTATCTAATTAAACTTTGAAACCAATTTGAAATACAATTCAACCTTATAAATAAATTAAATCAAAAAATAGTTTTAAATTAAAATCCAGTATTTTTAACTACTCTTTAAAAAATGTAACCTTACAAAAAAATAACAAAACATTATCACTCACCAATTGTATTTAATTTAATTTGTTAAGGTAAATGGATTTGTGACTATAAAAATAATAATATTACCTTTTTTATTCAATCGACTTTCATATTCAATTATAATTAAATGGGAAACCTATGAATTCATATTATATTGTGTGAACCATATATTTTAATAAATTAGATAACACTATTAATAACCTCTAATTTATCATATAGCTTATATATTTTTATAGTAAATAATAAAAATTTAATGATATGCTATTTTTTGGTAAAAATTGGTCATGCGTGTTATGAAATCCATCGATAAAATTAATTATTTCATGTAACAAAAGATAGCATCAGTGTTCCATGTGGATAAAGCTAAAATTTATGTTATTTTTAGTACAGGGTTGTAACTACCTGATCATTTATGAATAAAATTCTCTTTCGTTTAATGACTTATGGATATAAAAAACTCATGCACTATTTTTTTATTAGGTTTAAATTAATATTAATTATTATTACCATTTATAATATATTCATTGAATAGTGATCGCACAACTGATATAAATATAAGGTTTTAAAAAAACATTTTGATATGGAAAAAAGAGAGTATGGCCTCATCCAATAGACTCGGGCTATATGAAGCTCATTTGTTGATACTCAAAAAGAAGGTAGCATCACTGGGTTTCACTCTTGACCAAGACCAAGCTGAGCTTCAACACATTAATCTTGAACAAAATCACCTACGGAAGAAGTTCAAGTTAATAGAGATTACCACCCGGGAAATGTTATCTGAGCCTCCCAAAGAGTTTGTCATCATCTCACATATTACCCTTAGGTCTTGTGCGGGTGTTATAAGGGGTTATGTAATAATTTATTAGTTACTTATGGTGTAGCCCCTTTTATAAATAAAATTATTATTCCACCAATTCCTTTATGATAATAGTCTTTCTTAAAAATTTGATGAATTTGATAAATTGATTTTTCAGGTAAATATGGTACTTTTGATAAATATATAAATTGAGGTTTTTTTTAATAATATTATAAAAACAATTATTATAAATGATGATTATATCAATTCCTTATCTATAAATGATTGGGAAATCAGTTTGATAAGAGTTATATTTTTATAAGATAAAAAATAAAGAGTATTTTCTAAAATTTGAAGAATTTATTTAAATTAATTAATGAATTTTTGAAATAATTAATATTTTAATATTATTATCAAATTAATTTTATTAATAATAAATGATTATATAATTTTTATAAAGTCAAGTGTAATATTTATTAAGGGTTAAAAACTGATTTTGTCAAAACACATAAAATTTCAATAAATTTCAGTTATCATTTTAAAAGTGAAAATTCAAATATATATAAAATTATTTAGATAAAATTAAAATTATTTTTCAAATCAGGACATTGAAATTATCCAATAGTGAATTTTTCATAATTTTCTGATACTGTCAAATTTTTGGGTAAAAATTACATGATATATAAATAGTGTGTTTTATGACATCATACTGACCCAATAGTGACGTAATAAATACAATAAAAGGGATATTCTACCAAATATATGTTTTAACTTTAAAAAAATGTGATTTTAGATTTATTTGACTAATTTTTTAATACCTTAGTGAATCCTCCAAAATTTATAATATATTTTATTATTTTAAATTCATTCCTTTGAGAGTGTGACTCACCTCTACATAAGAAAGGGAAATATTTTAATATCTTCGTCCCTTTTTCTAATAAAATAATATTTTCTTCTCCCCTTGTCCAGAACCCATGGGCAGAAACCATGTGTTGGTTTGTGGTTTTGAATATTTGTTGTGTAGTGTTCAAAACCTAAATAATAAATATTTCTCCATCCTTTACTATATAAACCCACCCAAGAACCCATTAATATTCACTAAAACTCCTTTAATCCCATACTCACTCTTCTCACCACTCCCTAGATACCTCTCAAGTCTCCCCCAATCGCCCAAGAAGCCTCTCCTAAACCATTTGGATCACATATCCAAGTAAGGGTTCCTTCCTGTCTCATTTTTTCATGTTTCTTTATATTTTTATACCCTTTTATTTTTCAATTACAATGATGGGTTATGTTTTTGAACCTCCATAATAATTCCCTTATTATGTCATTATGTTGGGAGACCTCTTTAACTCTCATTAATCCCTCTCATTTACACCTGTTACCATGCTGAAATTTCGTAAGAGTTATTCCATTTCTCCTCTTTCTTTAAGTTTATTTATTATGTTACACCTTCTATTTTCAAATTTCTTATATTGGGACATGTATTTATATGACACCATTACTATCCATTTCATTTATATATTATTATATTCTCATTTCTCTCCCATCAACCATTTTTATGAATGTTTATGTCACGTCGTTAGGCTGTTGAAATTGCACTGTGATTTTCCATGCCAAAATCATCTGTAGTGAATACTGTGCTCATTTATTTATCATTGGTATTCACCTTTATGCACATATACTTATTTATTATAAAATTTCATGTGTTTATTCCACATTTTTTTATCATGTAATCAATTATTATGTTGAATAAATCAATGTTATATGATCAATGTGCACACTTAAGCATGAGATCGAAATGATTATAAAGGGAATTCCCTGATATTGCCCCAATGCATTGGGTAATGTTTAGTATCATGATATGTCATATTGGTATAGGGGTTTACCTAATTCCTTTTAGAACATTTTTCCACCATGTTGGGATAGGGGTTTACCTAATTTCATTATGTTTATGATGCAGTGTTTTAAGTTGTTTCTACACTTCCATGATATGATAATCATGATATATCATGCCATTATGTTCATGTTTCTCTTATGATACATTGATATTCCTATTTCATGTCTTGTATTTTATTCTTCAGGTTATGCCTTATTTACTCCATTACTGGGATTTATAGATCACCTTTTTCTTATGTATGTCCTTAGGTTATCCCATGCAATGTAAAGTACAAAGGAATGTTGTGGTTATTTAAAATAAGGTTTCAATAAATAAGTTGTATTTTATGTCTTAAGTTGTCATGTAATGTTACTAATCCCCAAAGACACTAGACCTATTGATCTTATAGGTTGTATTAAGTGATATTTTATGTTATAAATCATGTTTAAATTTTTAATAAAGACCAGAGTTGTTATAGTTGGTATCAAAAAATAGGTTTATTTATTTATGGGATTATGATTAGAAAACCCGAGTAAAATCCTTAGGGATAAGACTAAGTATTAAAAAAGAATACCTAATATTTTTGAGTATATATTAAGTGGTTTATCAATAAAATACATCCCTATCTAGATATGAACAAGTTGAGGTGGATCTAGCATATATGTATCTATGGGTAAAACCTAAAAACACCACTTTGAGCTAGACTCAAACGGTTACTGGTGCACGAAAATGAGCCTTGATTCACTCTTGGTTGATAATCCTAGAGGATGTGCTTTAGTAAATTAATAACATTAGTAAAAACAATTATTAAGGGAACAAAAAAACTACCCTAAGAATATATGTTAGGAAGTAGATCATGGATAACTTAGATCAAAGTTTAGAAAATCATAAGTTAAAGAGATAAATGTAATTTATAAGTTATCCTTTTTCATTTGATTCCCCTTTATGTGTTTAATAGTTTGAAATAATTACTCCTAATTTTCCTTTTATTCTAGACAATGGTCGGTAAAAGGAGGACTTGGGATAAAAATTGATGCAAAGATCAATGTGAGGACTGTTCTAATGAGATACCCAATCTGATGGGAGCAGGAATTAGAAACTTTATCATAATACTCTCTTAGTTAACCCATGTTTGGAATAGAAACATGAGTCAAGAGTAATGTCCACCCCCCCCCCCCCCAATAAAGAAAAATTTTTAATTGGGAGCTTCATGAGACAAAGGCCTCCTACTTTCAACGGATTATTTAATCCCTCAATCGTCAAATAATGGATCATATCCATTGAGAATATCTTCTCCATCCTTCAATGTTCCGAACTAGACAAGGTTCTTCTAGCTTCTTCTTTTATGGAGGGTGAATCTGATAAGTGGTGTACATTGATCAAAAATATGAATCTTGATAAAGAGATCGAGGTGATGGGATGGAAGTATTTTAAGGAAAAAAATTGATAAATATTTTCCCTGCACCCTTCATCTTAATATTGAAAGATATTTCCTTGCACTCAAGAAATAGATGAGGAATCTATTGGGCGTATGAGGTAAACATCACTAGACTTGCATGATACGCCTCTAGATTTTTCATTACCCCCAAATTAAAGGTTTAAAACTTATTTGGTGGGCTAAAACCTATCCTAAAAAAATACCTGGTGATCCACAACTTTGACAGCTATGATGAGATTGTTTGATGTTCCCTCAAAGTCAAGATAGAGATCGGTGAATCTCAAGGGTATCATAGAGATAGGAAGTATAAAGTGGAGTTTAATTTTGGAAGTCTGATGGATAAATCCAATGGTGCTAAGAAATTCCAATATCCCAATTTCCAAAGGTTTGAAAATAATCACCCAAGAAATTTCCTGAAGGGTACATGGAAATACTTTAGGTGTGGGAAGGAAGGAAACCTAGCCAAAAATGTTCAGTAAGAAAAACAAACTACTACAAAAAAGGAAAGGAACACTCCATTAGATCCTAATTTCATTGTTCATTGCCACAACCATAATGAAATAGGGCACTTTTCAAACCATTTCCAAAATCCAAGGCTTTTTGGAGGCAGCCAACAACCTCCAAGGTAGTAAGGGTGATATCTTTCCATCACTACCGCTAAAACGAATCCCAACAATGAAGTGGTGATAGGTATTCTAGTTATTCATTCAATAATAGCAAACATACTTATTGATTTTGGTTCTATGCATTCTTTTATATCATAAAAATTTATTAGAACAGTCCAAACACCACCAAAAATCGTGGAAATAGATATGTTGGTGAGAATATAAAATGGGGAAATTATTTCATCCTATGAATATAACACCTCCCCTGTCACAATTTGTGAAATTAACTTCTTGGTGAACCTCATTATACTTACCTTGGTGAAAGTTTATGAAATTATTATCATGTTTTGGATTTATTTGTATAGATCCAACATTAATTATTTCAAGAGGGAAATCACACTCTATATAGTGAATCTACCCCAGATTCTATACAAGTGAAAGGAGGAGAATGAATCTTCTTTAGAACTATCATCTCAAGTATGGATATTACTTCCCTATTATCACATGTATCTTTCTCAGATTATTGATTCTAAGGAAGGAACAATCCTCAAATACATACCTATTGTGAGGGAATTTGTTGATGTGTTCCCTGATAAATTTTCTAGTCTTCCTCCTAGAAGATATTTTTAATTATTGATTGATCTTATTCCTAGGGAGTTTCCAACATCAAAGACTCCATATAGAATGGTTATTGTGGAGCTTGAGGATCTAAATAAAAACTATATGAGATTCTAAATAAAGGGTTTGTACACCAAGGTGTTTCACCATGCGGTGCACCAATCATATTCATCAAGAAGAAGGATGGGTCAATGCGCCTTTGCATTGTTTGTCATGAGTTCAAAAAAATCACGATAAAAACAAGTATTATTTTCCATGAATTGATGACTTTTTTTATCAGATACCTGGAGCACAATACTTCTCTAAGTTGGATATACGGTCGGGATATTACCATGTAATGGTTAAGAATATTGATATTCCCAATATTATTTTTCATATTAGGTATAGGCACTATGAATTCATAGTAATTCCTTTTGAACTCACAAATTCTCTAGAAGTATTCATGGAATTAATGAATAGAGTCTTTAGATATTACCTCAAAAAATTTTTGGTATTCTTTATAGATGATATTATAATATACTCCAAAACTAAGGAGGAGCATGAGGATCATCTAATAACTATACTATAGACCTTGCGAAAGGATAAGATCTATGAAAATTATAGTAAGTGTGAGTTCTGGTTGAAGGAAGTTTCATTATTGGGGAATATCATCACAACAAAATGGGATATATATGGATCCTTACAAAACAAAATCAATTTAGGGATGGACAAGGACAACATCTACGACGAATATCCATATCTTCCCGAGGTTAGATGGATATTATCTTTTATTTGTGAGAAATTTATCATGATTTTCAAACCCTCTTACCAAACTAACTCAGAAGGGAGTCAAGTTTTCTTGGAATGATGAATGTGAAGAAATCTTCATGGAGTTGAATAAGAGGCTTATCACTACACCTTTACTCACACTACCCACAAGTGGGGAGTTTTTCTTAATCTTTAGTGATGATTCGAAAAAGGGATTGGTCTGTGTGTTGATGCAGAATGACAAAGTCCTCCCCTATGCCTCAAGGTAGTTAGAAATTCATGAGAAAAACTATCCCACGCATGATCTGGAGTTGGTAGCTATGATCATTGCAATGAAAAGATGGAGTCATTATCTCTTTACGGAAAATTTCGGAATATATATGGATCAAAAAATTATCAAATATATATTCACATAGAAAGAGTTGGACATGAACCAATAAAGATGGTTAGAGCTTATCAAGGATTATGACTTCTCAATCCCTTACCACCTTGAGAAAGCGAACAAGGTAGTGGATGCTCTAAGTATAAAGGACCTAGTGGGTATATCATTGATGATAATTGAAAAGTATCCAATATTTTTAGATTTGGTGAATAAGGACATGGGAATTATAAAGAATGTAACATCATCAATCCTTTCACAAATGATTGCTCAACCATCTCTTTTGGAAAGGTTAAATGTTGCTAAAAAATGATGTGGGAATTCAGAAGAAATTGAAAGCTATCAACAAAGGGTAATTCTCAATTTTAAATGTTAATGAAGAAGGAATTGTGATATTTGGGTCAAGACTATGTTTTCCATCAAATCCAGAGTTAAAGAAATAACTTTTGGATGATGCACATAGTTCGAATTTCTCCATTCACCCAAGAAACATGAAGATATATCGGGATCTCTGAGAGCATTATTGGTGGGATAACATAAATAATGAGATCTATGAATATATATTGAAGTTTCTTGTATGTCATAAAGTAAAGGATGAGAGGAAAGAGTCTAAGGGGATGATGCAAACATTACTCATACCAATATAGAAATGGGAGAATATCACTATGTATTTTTTCACTAGACTTCTGAAGACATCCAAAAGAAACAATTCTATCTAGGTTATTATGGATAATCTTACAAAGACTCCACACTTCATTGAAATTTGAGAGGATTTCTCATTGGATCAAATAACACAGATATATATTAGAGAATTGGTATGGCTACATGGTGTACCACTATCGATTGTAACTGATAATGATCGAAGATTCACCTCTAAGTTCTGGAAGAGTCTCCAATACACTCTGAATACTAAGATGAACATTAGTACGGCTTATCATCTTCAAAATGATGGACAATATGAGTGGACTATCCAAACACTAAAATATATGTTGAGATCATTCTCAATGGACTTCAAAGGAGGATGAGATCAACATATTTCTCTATTTGAGTTCTCTTACAACAATAGTTTCCACTAAAGCATTCAAAGGTATCCTTATGAAGATCTTTATGGGAAGAGGTGTAGAACACCATCATTTTGGGTTGAAGTTGGGGAGAGAAATTTTCTATGTCTAGAAATGGTCCAACAAATCGTGGAAATGGTTAAGACCATTCAGAAGCTCATCAAATCTACTCAGAGTTGAAAAAAGAGCTAGGAAGACAACTATATATGAGACCTAGAGTTTGATGTTGGAGATATGGTTTTCCTCGACATGTCTCCATGGAAGATAGTGATGAGATTTGGGAAGAAGGTAAATATTAGTCCAAGGTACATTGGCCCTTTTTAGATCCCTGATGGCATCAGATTAGTGGCCTATCAACTAGCACTCCCATCAAACCTATCATAATTACATGATGTATTCTATGTATCACTCTTTAGGAAGTACATACTTGACCCATCACATGTACTCAATCCAGAGGTGGTACCATTGGATAATGACCTCTTTTATGAAGAGAAGTCAGGGAAGACCTTATATCATAGGGAAAGAGTTATATGAAATAAGACAATAACCCTCATCAATGTTTTGTGGAGAAACCACAAGTTTGAAGAAGAAATATGGGAACCAGAGGAAGTGTTGAGGCAGAGTTACCCTCATCTGTTTTAGTGTTGGAAAAGGAAATTATTAGGGAGAAATTTCTTAATGTGGAAGGTTGTAACGACCCAATTATTTATGAATAAAATTCCCCTTATTTTAATGTCTTGTTGATATATAAAAAAATTTATTATTTTTTTATTATTATTGGGTTTAAATTACCATTAATTTTCATTACCTTTGATAATATAGCAATTAAACAGTGATCACAAAACTGATATAAATATATGGTTTTAAAAAAACCTTTCAACACAGACAAAGGAGTGCATGGACTAATCCAATAAACTTAGGTCATACGAATCTCATTTGTTGGAGCTCAAAAAGGAGGTAGTGTCACTGGACTTTACTCTTGACCAAACCCAAGTTGAGCTTCAACACGTTAATCTTGAATGGAATCACCTACGGGAGAAGTTCAAGTTAATAGAGATTACCACTCAGGTGATGTAATCTGAGTCACCCCAAGAGTCAATCACCATCGCACACCATACCCTTATTTATTATGTGGGTGTTATAAGGGGTTATGTAATAAGTTATTAGTTACTTATTTTTTAGTTTCTTTTTATAAATAAAAGTCTTATTCCACCAATTCCATTATTAGAATAGTCTTTCTTAAAAAATGATAAATTTGATAAATTGGTTTTTCAGGTAAAAATGGTACTCTTGAGAAATATAAACATTAAGTTTTTTATTAATAATATTATAAAAACATTTCTTATAAATTATGATTATATTAATTCCTTATCAATAAATTATTAGGAAATCAGTTTGATAAGAGTTATATTTTTATACGATAAAAAAGTGTATTTTTTTAATTAAAGAATTTGTTTTAAGAAATTAATGAATTTCTGAAATAATTAATATTTTAATATTATTATAAATTTAATTTTATTAATAATAAATGAGTATATAATTTTTATTAAGTCAAGTGTACTTTTTATTAAGGTTTAAAAACTGTTTTTATCAAAACCCATCAATTTTCAATAAATGTTAGTTATCATTTTAAAAGTGAAAATTCACATGTTTCTAAATTTATTTAGATAAAATTAATATTATTTTTGAAATAAATACATCAAAATTATCCAATGGTGAATTTTTCATAATTTTTTGAGACAGTCAATTTTTTGGGTAAAAAATAAATAATATATAAATATATAGTGTGTTTTATGACATCATAATGACTCAATAGTGATGTAATAAATACCATAAAAGGGATATTTGAACAAATATATATTTTAAATTTAAAATAATATGATTTTATATTTATTTGACTTATTTTATAATGGCTTAGTGAACCCTCCAAAATGTATAATATGTTTTATGATTTTTAAATTCATTTCCTTGAGAGTGTGAATCAACTCCACATAAGCAAGGGAAATATTTTAATATATTCGGACCTTTTCCTAATAAAATAATATTTTCCACTCCCTTATTCTAGAAAACATGGGCAAAACCATGGTTTGGTTTGTGGTTTTGAATATTTTAGTGTGTAGTGTCCAAAACCTAAATAATAAATAATTCCCCCTCCTATCTTATATAAACCTAACCAAACACCCATTTCTCTTCATTAAATCTCCTTAAATATCATCCTCACTCTACTCTCCACTCCCTAGAGTCCTCCCAAGGTTCCACCAAGATCCTAAAAAGCCTCTCCCATGACATTGGGATCACACATACAAGTGTGGGTTCCTTCCTTTCTCATTTTTTTCCAAGTTTCCTTATATTGATATACCCTTATATTTTTCAATTAAAATTGATGGGGTATATTTTTTCACCCACCAATATTGTCCTCATTATGTTTTTATGATGGTATACCTCTTTATCTCTCATTAATTCCACCCATGTACACATCTTACCATGCTAAAATTTCGTAAGAGTTATTCCATTTTTCCTCTTCTTTAAGTTTCTTTATTATGTTACACCTTCTATTTACAAATTCCTTGTGTTGGGAAATGTATTTAAATGATACCCTTACTTTAAATTTCATTTATATATTATTATATAACCTTTTATCACTCATCAACCATTTTTATGAATTTTTATGTCACGTCGTTAGGCTGTCAAAATTGCACCACGATTCTCCATGTGAAAATCATCATGTAGTGAATACCTGGACCATTTCTCAATCAAGGGTATTCTCCTTTATGAACATATAAAAATTGATTATATACATTCATGTATTTATTCCAAATTCTTTTATCATGGAATAAATTTTGATGTTGAATGAATCCATGTTATATGTTATATGTGGAACCCTTAAGCATGGGATTTAAATGATTATGAAGGGTGTGCCCTAATAGCGCTCCAATGCATTGGGTAATGTTTGGTATCAGGATACATCATGTTGGGATAGAGGTTTACCTAATTCCTTTTATAAAATTTGTCCACCATGTTGGGACTGGGGTTTACCTGATTCCTTTATGTTTATGATTCTGTGTTTTAAGTTGTTGTGACATTTCCATGTTATGATAATCATTCTATATCATGCCTTTATCTTCATGTTTCTCCTATGCTCCATTTATAAGGATATTTCCTAGAATATATTTTATTCTTCATGTTATGTCATTTTTACTCCCTTATTGGGATTTATATCTCACCCTTTTCTTATGTATATCCTCAGGTTATCCCATACAATGCTTAGTATGAAGGAATGTTGTCGTCATGTAAAAGAATTTTTTAGTAAAGATGTTTTATTTTATGTTTTAATTTGTCATGTAATGTTCCTAAGCCCCAAATACACTATACCTCTTAATATTCTAGGTTGTATTAAGTGAGATTTTATGTAATAAATCATGTTTAAATGTGTAATAAAGATCAGTTTTGTCATAAGGATTAACTTGGTGTTTCATATAACAAAAGGAAAACATAGTGATTTAATATAAAATAAACTATTTTCAGTGTTATGTGAAATAAGAAATATCTCAAAGGTTAAATTAATTAAAAAAAACTAATTTACAAAATATCAAGGTGTTACACCACCCCTTATTGTTGGAATGAGTCAAGGTGGAATTTATACTTTTCCTTATGCGGAATACCCAAGGTTCCAAATGCTGGAAATAAATGCAAAGGTATTCAGTAAAATGTTGGGACACCCAACAAAACACACCATAAAAAAATAACCACTAAATGATGCATGATAAAAAAGAATGAAACATAAAGAATAAAAATAGAATATCAATCCCAATTATAATCATAGTACTATAGTGGAAGACTACTAACATCAAATTAAAAAAGAGGAATATAATTCCAACAAGACTCAAAGACTCTAAGACATAACTCCACAACTCCCAACATGCTCTATGCTCTAACTCTACAATAAATTCCATGAATCATGAAGCACCACTAAATAAATGTGATGTCTTTCCTTTACATGTATCCCAATAGAAAATATCTAAAAAATTACTAACGTTCCAATGTAGGGGGTGAGTAATAAAACTCAAAATGATTTCCGCAAATGACTTCCATACTCACGCCAATAGGATAGAACGAGTTAGAACATTTATATAAATCAATTTATATAAAACACTTTAAAATAGTTTATATCATAATATAAAACAAGTGCCATACCAAAATATATTTCCAAACCAAATCCAAATTCCAAGAAAAGCAACCAAAAAATTCTTTAAAACCCTTTCACTTGTCACGACCCATCCCCCGGGGCTCGTGCAGGGACTACCCCAATCCCTCCTTCCATAGGCCAGGAGCTGGAGACTAGTACCGGAAACGCATATCCCTAAAACTGGGAAGGCATTGCCTTTTTAAGCAGAAAACTCATACAATATAAGCACACAACAAGGTACAAGCACAAGGTAAACTATATAATAAACGGATTGAGTAAAGTAAATAAAGGGGGTCGGAACACAAGCCCAACTAGAAAGTACAAGTAAGAATAAAAATGGCTCCTGTGAACACCTTCCAAGGATCCTACCTGATGGGTAGGTACAGCTCTCGAACGGTCGTCTCTACGGTATGCCTCATCTAAGGTCCACCTGTGAGCAGCCTCCAATCCTTGTACCCTCATCATCAGTCAGCATTGTCTGTCGTCTGCACAAGACACAACAAGGTGAACGTGTAGCCCGTACAGGGGTGAGTATAACAATACACAGTAGGGACCCCGAGACCCCTGAAGGACTCTCAAAATCCATAAAGGATAAACCAAAAAGCACGAATACAATAGTCAACCCTACATATGTATATGCCCATACATATACCAAAGTTATCAAGTACACCCATCTCATTCATGAGAAACACAAGGCCCAAAACCTTAGTCAAAGTCTCAATTGTTCCATGAAGGAAAGAATACCATGAAGGTAACTCCACAAAGGTAAGTACCACAAAGGTAACGCCTCACATAAGAATACCACACAGGTATCACCACAAAGGTAAGTACCACAAAGGTAACTCCACACAAAAGAATACAACAAAGGCTTCACCACACCAAAGTGTACCACAAAGGAAAAGACTCAGCTCACAATAGGTATAACTTAAGTACAGAAGTATGGATGATTAGATATATTTCTAGATCATCTTACTTCATCAAGAAGCTTTACTGTTGAACCACACAGGATCAAAGATGACCCACAAAGGATCTGGAGAAGACCCACATAGGATCAAAGATGACCCGCACAGGATTTGGATATGACCCACACAGGCTCTGGAGATGACCCGCCTAGGATCTGGAGATGACCCACATAGGATCGTTATGTGCTGATCCACATAGGATCGTTGAGCGCTGACCCACACAGGATCTGAATATTACCCACACAAGATCTGAAGACTCCTCAAGTACATCCATCCATTGGGTTCCCGCACTAATCAAACTTGATTTCGAGATGTCCCTCTCCTCAATCCATAATTCGATACTTCAACAACCACGAAATCCCCCTAAGAATTATCCCAAAGGTTTTCCCTATCATAAGGAACCCAGCGCAACATATGGTTCATCAATTAGATACCCGGTCAGTAGGATATTAACCTTTTAGTTCTAAGGGCCTAGTTGGATTTGGGTTCAATCCAACATGGTCGTACTCCAACTTTATCCAAAACTCAAATGGAGTATACCAAAAGGACCATCTCGATCCAAGGATTCTGGCACCATAGATGGTTTGTCAAATGGACTCCAGGTTCACAAGATATGGCCAAAAAGATGTATTTGGGTCCGGATGGGCCTGGGTCTGGCCCGCGAAGGGGTGACCCAGCCTGCGCTTGGCGTGGCCCGCTGGGCAGCCTATGGGGTAGCCCACTTCTGGGGTGGCCCCTTGTGGTGGGGTCTGCCCAAGCCACCACCCAAGAGGGGAGGTTCCTCCCGAGTCACCTGAACGGTCCAATGGACGATTCAGCTGGGGGGTGCCGGGTTAGTACGTGGGACCCGCTTGGATCCCTCTCGGTATGACGTAGTCGGCTGAAACAGTCGGACCTCCTTCCAGCGGTGTGAATGCACACCGCTGCTCCTCCACGTTCGGCCGAATGCCGGCTGGCCTCCGACCTCTGCCATGGCCAAGCAGTTGCGGTCTCGAGCTCCAGCGGCACGGACGTGCGTCGCCGCTTCGCCATGCGGTCGGTCGGATACCGACTGCTTCTCTTCTTTGACATGTCCTCCTGCTCAACTGGAGGCGCAGACGTGCACCGCCCTACCTCTACATGGTCAGCCGGGTGTCGGCCGCTACCTTCCCCTATCGTGGCCGACGGACCACGGTCTCCTTCGGTGGCATGGTTGTGCCACTGCCATCATTGTGGCCCGTGAAGAACACGATAATAAGGAAGGATTGCAGAGGTATCAGGTCATGTTCGTTTGTCCCACACCCTCTGAATTAAGTTGGTTACAGGTGGTTTAATATAATTGAATCAATGTGAAACCATAAAGACAACAATAAACAAACCCTGCCTCGTTTTCTCGTTGGAGGTGGCATAGGGAAGTGAATGAAGTCGATGAAGGGGACACCGACATTTGTCACTCCCGTAACACGTTTCCGATCCAGGCTCAGGAATCGTCCTCATTCTTGATCCGAAGATAGTTCTTTGATGGAGTATGTTCTTCGTTGGAGGATTCTCCAGCAAATGCCTCCTCTCCCTTTCGCCAATAGAAAAACAACCCTCAATTCCCTCAAGAAGAGTTAATAAAATAACTCTTAATTAAAAAGCTGATTCATTAATTTAGTTTTAATGAACCCTATTAATTAAAGATAATTTGGGTTAAATAGTTTTTGAACCGGACATTTAATTCCCGACCTTAAATTCCCAACCACCCTTGTGTGGTCCCCACCTACACGATTAAAAAATGAGGTTTCAAAAAAGAAAAATAAAATGTTGTTTATTTTATTTTTCTTCTCCCATGAAAAATTGAAAAACTAACTTCCACCCTCAAACTATTGTGGTCTTGTTGAAGGTATCCTTAAGAGAATATCAGCACTACGAGTTCAACACTTTCCTTGGTTTTCAATTCCAAGCACCGGTTCAAAATTTACAAAACATTGCTCACGCGTTCACTGAACATAACCAAAAAAAAAGGTTTAGAAATTCATTACGGGAACACCGGGCCTTGGAATCATATACCGTCATTTTTTGAAAACTCATAATATTTCCATATAATTAAAAAAACAAAGAATTCTGGGTCTTTAAATTCTCTCCATCTCAGGGCTTTCCTTCCCTGAAATCCACAACACAAACTAGGGAAACAAGTGGGGGTACTGAGCATGAATCTAAGCCTCTCGCTCCCATGTGCTCTCTTGGAAGTTCTCGTGCTGCCAACATACGCACACCAAAGGTATCGATCACCCAAGTAGGACTCTCTCCTGTCGATCCTCAATCTATACTGGAACCTCTGAAAACATTGACCCATCCTCAATGTCCAGCTCGCCCTAGTCAATGATGTGTGAGAGATCATCCACGTACCTCCTCATTTGAGATATGTGGAAAATTTCATGCACCCAGTGCAACTGAGGGGGAAGAGCTAAGCGGTATGCCACCTTTCCCACTCTATTGAGGACCTGAAAGGATCCGATGAACCTTAGAGATAACTTTCCGCCCCATCCAAATCTCTGAAAACCTCATTGAGGTGAGACCCGTAAAAAGACATGGTTTCCATCCTCAAACTCCAGTGGTCTCTATCTCCTATCATCATAAGAATTTTTTCGGATATGTGTAGTCTTCATCCACTCCTGGAAGATCTATACCTTCTTTGTGGTAGCCCATACAATCTTTGGTCCCACGAGTGTTGACTCCCCTGGGTCAGTTCAACATAGAGGTGATCTGCAAGGTTGATCATACAATGCCTCGAATGGAGTCATACCGATAGTGGAGTGATAACTGTTGTTGTATGCGAACTCCACCAAGGGAAGGCGATCCTCCCAGTTGCGGCCGAAATCTAGGAAGCATGAACGAAGCATGTCCTCTAGTGTCTGAATGGTCCGCTCTGTCTGACCATCTGTTTGAGGATGAAAGGCAGTGCTCAACCGAATCTTTGCCCTGAATGCCTCCTACAACCCCTCACATAGTCTGGATGTAAAATGTGCATCACGATTGGATATGATCGTTGAGGGCACTCCATGAAGCCGCACAATATCCTGTACATAGAGGCATCCCAATCCCCCTATTGATCCTTGATCTCTGATAGGTAGGAAGTAAGATGACTTGGTGAGTCGGTCAATGATCACCCAGATAGAATCATGACCCCTAGTCGTGCATGGATGTCCTGTCATGAAGTCCACGGAAATTCCATCCCACTTCCACTCTGTCACCTCTAGTGGCCGAACTAGCCTGCTGGAACCTGATGCTCTGCCTTTAATTGCTGACAAGTGAGGCACCATGAGACAAACTTTGCTACTTCTTTCTTCATTCCCGATAACCAGTGATGATGATGGAGGTCCTGGTACATCTTCGCCACTCCTGGATGTAACTCTATAGAAGAAGTATGGAAATCCATCAACAATTCTTCCCTAAGCACCTATGGTACCATAGTACGTCCTCTGAAGATGATGACATGCTCCCCACCTTTAGAAAATCCATCAAGTGACTGTCCTGTGGATATCTAAGCACGTAGAGCCCCGCAGTCAGTGTCCCCAAGCTGTGACTCCCTGACTCACTGAAGGAGTGGGGGAGTGAATGTCAAAGACTGAAGATAAGCTACTCCATCTCAATCCATGTAGGATATCTGGAAAGTGGCTAACTACTCTGTCACCTCACTCAGCAACTATATACCATATCTCCTACTGATTGCAGCTGCTACTATGTTCCCCTTTCTTAGAGTATATACTATCTCGAAGTCATAGTCTATGAGGAACTCAAGACAACGCCACTATCTCAGGTTCGGGTCCTTCTGAGAGAAGGTATACCTGAGAATCGTGTTATTATAGTAGACTATAAAATGTTCTCCCATCAAGTAATGTCGCCACATCTTCAAGGAGAAGACCACTACTACCAACTCCAGTTCATGGGTAGCGTAGTTCTGTTCATTATGTCTTAGCTGTCGAGAACCATATGTGATCACTGCTCTTTCCTACATCAGGACACATCCGAGCCCAGTCCCTAATGCATCACAGTAGACTATGCACCCAATTCCATCCTCCAGTAGCCTCAATATGGGGAACTTTTCAGTCTCTACATTAGCTCTTGGAAACTCTTATGGCATCTCTCCGCCCACATGAAGGGTTTCCCCTTATTTTTCAATGTTGATAAGGGTGTTGAAACTCTAATAAAGTCAAGCACAAACCTTTGGTAGTAACCGGCCAAACCTAGAACACTTCCCACCTCTATCACACTCATACGTGGATCCCAAGAAAGAACAACCTCAATCTTCGATGGATCCACCGCAACTCCAGCCTCTGAGATAACGTGTCTTAGAAATTGGACCTACTGTATCCAGAACTGGAACTTTGAGAGCTTACCATAAAGATGGTGCTCTCGAACTGTGTCTAAAACTATCTTCAAATGATAGGCATTCTCCTCCTCTATCACTGAGTATATCAGAATGTTTTTGATGAATACTACCACAAATCAATTGAGGTATGGATGAAATATTCTTTTCATGAGTCCCATGAACACTGTTGGAGTGTTGTTGATGCCAAATGGCATAACCAAGAACTCATAGTGGCCATACCAACATCTGAAGTTTATCTTTTACACATCCTCATCTCGTACCTTGAGCTGGTGATAGCCTAATCTAAGGTCTATCTTTGAAAAACATAATTCTCCCTTCAACGGATCAAAGTTTTTATCAATCCTCAGGAGTGTGTACTTTTTTTTCATGGTCACCTGGTTCAGGCACCGATAGTCCACACAGAGTCTCAAACTCCCATCCTCCTTCTTGGCGAATAAAATCAGGGCTACCTAAGGAGAAACACTAGGCCTAATGAACCCCTTGGCATATAAATCCTCCAGTTATACCCGTAGCTCTCAAAGCTCCACAGGAGCCATCCAATATGCTGGTGTAGATATCGGTGTCGTCTCGGGGTACAAGTCGATATAAAATTCCACCTATCTACAAGGAGGTAGACCCAGAATATCATCCGTTAAAACATCATCATACTGATCCACCACTACAGGATAGCTCAGAATCTCAACATCAACCTCTCTGAGGGTAAGGCTAGACAATTGATGTGTGATCAGCTACACCCTCCTCTAGGTAAGTCCATCTTATGATTTAAAGGTTCCCTTCTTGCATGTGAATGAAAACCCAGTCTTGTCCATGCGGACACACCGCAATTTTTGCCTAATATAGTCAATCTGAGCAGGGACTGTAGATAACTAGTTCATACCCAAGATGATGTCGTAAGGCCTCGACGCCGCTACTAGAATATCCCATCCAAATCTCTCACCTCCTAGAGTATTCTCACACTTCCGGCACCAGTGTGTAGTTATCTAATCCACTCCCGTAGGAGTCTCTAGCCATAAGGATCGAGCCAATGGCTCCACCGGTATCTCTGAGCTCCGAATGAGGGTCATGACAATAAAAGAATGACTGGCACCTATTTCTATAAGTACTACACCTCAGGTGGAGTAGACACATATCATATCTCATATCATCTCTAGAGAACCGTGATCATAGGCCCCAGCTGCCTGGAGATGAGCTTGTCCATGTCCACCTGCTCCCTGTGGTCGGGGTGGTCCACCTGGAGGTAGTGGAGGTAAAACCTTGAATTTATGCCCACCACCTGATGCATGGCCAGCTCTTCTGCCATGTATGCCTCCTGCCTGTGGACCTCCTTGATTGAATATTCGCCTCTGCCCAGGCAGTCCTTAGACCGTCTACTGGTCATCCGTACGGTAGGTCAAGTAGTCGCGAGCCATGTGATCCTTCCCGCCACATGAGTAACACGGCCTTCTCCTAACATGTCCTACTCTGTCTCAAGAGCCCCGCACAACCGACCTTGTATCCTATGGTCGTCCACCTGTAGGTATGGTCCTCTTGGACCTCTATGTCATCTATCTGCTACCATATGTAGATGACTCTGCTATGTGATGTTTGGTGGTGGGTCGTACTACCGGTGACTACTCTGAAAGGAAACCCTCCACTAAGAGTGCTCGCTCTAAGACCCCTTCCTGCGTCGGGATGCTGAGAGAAATAATGGAAGCTATAATCTCCCGTATGATCCCATGCTCGAAGGTCCGGGCCCTGAAGAAAGGGTGTTGCACCATATCAGTGGAGTAGCACGAGAGGTTAGTGAACCTCGTTTAATACTAATACGCGGTCATGTTTCCCTGGTAAAAGTGGAGAATCTCCTACATACACATAGATCGTAAGGTCGCTAGGATGAACTCTGCCCTAAAAAGGCTCTCAAAGTCTGCCCAGATGAGAATGACCTCATTGTGAACTTGTAGCTTCAAGATCCACCATCTTTCCACTACTACCTAAAGAATACTGGTGGAAATAATCACCATGAGATCATCTGGTGTCTCTACTAGTTGAAAAACTCTATCCACAGCCTCCATCCAGTCCTCAGCCACCTATAGATCAGTCTCTCCCCAGAACCTCGGTGGCCTCTAGAGCTAAAACTTGTGAAACATGCTCAAGATGCATGAAACCTCTACTGTTGGGGATGGTGGAATCGTCTTACCAATGGGTAGTGGTGATACTGGTACACCACCTGATGGTACAACTTCCATAATGGGGCCCTGCACTGAAGCATCATTGCTCGTTGGGCTGTCATCGCGTAATCTACCTGGAACCCAGGCTGGCTGGATGCGTGGAGGCATCCTAAAAGAAATAGGTGTGCCATGTTCAATAATTTATACCTGGTGAGATGAATCAAAGATATCAAAAAGGAAACATTTCAAAAACACACACGTAATCAATGTTTTTGTGCATTGAGTTGAAAATCAGAAGTCAGGGTCCTCGTATATGGATTCGTCGGCCGTAGCACAAACACTGGATTCCCCAAACTAAAAAACCACGCTCACCACACTTAACACTATTTCCACACAGTAAAGATCATATTACAAGTTCTTCGGTAGAACTGACTCCTATGATACCAATTTTTCACGACCCATCCCCTAGGGACCAGGCTGTGACTGCCTCATGCCCACCTTCCATAGGCCAGGGGCTGGAAACTACCACCAGAAAGGCATACCCCTAAAACTGGGAAGACATTGCCTTTTTAACCTGTAAAATCATACAATACAAGCACATAGAAAGGTACAAGCACAAGGTAAACTATATAGTAAAGAGATTGAGTAAAGTAAATAAAGGAGGTCGAAATACAAGACCAACTGGAAAGTACAAATAAGGCTGAAAAATAGCTCCTATCAACACCTGCCAACGATACTACATGATGGGTAGGTATGTCTCTCGAACGATCATCTCTATGGTATGCCTCATCTAAGGTCCACCTCTGAGAAGCCTTCAGTCCTAGTACCCTCATCCTCAGTCAGCATTGTCCGTCATCTTCACAAGACACAACAAGGTGCGGGCATAGCCCGTGCAGGGGTGAGTATAATAATACTCAGTAGGGAGCCCGAGACCCCTGAATTTCTCTCAAAATCCACAAAGGATAAACCAAAAATCATGAATAAAACAGTCAACCCTACTTAGGTATATGACCATACATATACCTAAGTTATCAAGTACACCCATCTCATTCATAAGGAAACACAAGGCCCAAAACCTTAGCCAAAAGTTCAACTATTCCACAAAGGTAACACCACAAAGGTAAGTGCCGCAAAGGTAACACCTTACAGAAGAATACCACACAGGTATCACCACAAAGGTAACTCCACAAAGAAGAATACCATAAAGGCTTCACCACACAGAAGTGTACCACAAACAAAAAGACTCAACCCACACCAGGTATAACTTAAGTATCGAAGTACGGATGATTATATGTATTGTTATATCATCTTACTTCGTCGAGAAGATTTTCTATTAACCCACACAGGATCGAAGATGACCCACATAGGATCTGGACACGACCCAAACAGGATCTAAGATGACCCAAATAGGATCTGGAGATGACCCACACATGATCTGTATACACTAACCCACACAGGAGCGCTGAGCGCTGAGCGCTGACCCACACAGGATCCGAAGATGACCCACACAGGATCTGAAGACTCCTCAAGTACAGCCAGCCACAGGTTTCCCGCACTAATCACACTTGATTATGGGAGGTCCCACTCCTCAAGACATTAGTCTATACTTCAAATTCCACTACGTCTCACAAATAAGTATCTAAAAGTTTCTTCATTTCATAAGGAACCCAACGCAACAGATGGCGTGTCAATCGGACACCCGGTCTGTAACTTATTAACCTTTTAGTTCCAAGGGCTCAGTTGGATTTGGGTTCGATCCAATGCGGTCATACTATAAATTTACCCAAAACTCAAATAGAGTATACCAAAATGACCGTATCGATCCAAGGATTCTAGGCTCGTAGACGGTTCCTCAAACAAACGCCTAGTTCTCAAGATATGTCCAAAAAGGAGTATCTGGGTCCGGATGGGCCTGGGTCCGGTTCAACCCGGTCAAACCGACCCGGCCTGGATGAGATGGGCCGTGATCTAGCCCGACTTGTGAAGGGGTGGCATGGCCCACTGGGTGCGACTCATCCCGCACTGGGCGCGAACCGCGGTGCAGCCCACGGTTGGGGTGGCCCCCTCTGGTGGGGTCTTCCCTAGCCGCCACCGGGGAGGGGAGGTGCCCCCAAGGTCACACGAATGGTCTAATAGACCGTTTGTGTAGGTGTGGTGCTGGGTTGGCATGTAGGACCCGCTCAGGTCCTGGTCGGCATGATGCGGCCCATCGAAATGGCCGACCCTCCTTCCAGCAGTGTGGCCGCACGCCACTGCTCCACCGCGGCCGACCGGATGTCGGTTGCCCTTTGACCTCCATCGCGGCCAAGCGGTCGTGGTCTCTAGCTCCAGTGTTGTGGACACTCACCACCTCTTCACCATACATCTGGCCGGATGTCGGACGCCACCCTGCTCCACTGCGTCCGACGGGCCGCGGCCTCCTGCTCAACCGGTAGTGCAGACACGTGCCACCCTACCTCCACGCGGCTAGCCGAGTGTCGGCTCCAACCTTCTTTTGTCGTGGATGATGGACCACAGTCTCCTTCAACGGCACGGTTGTGACCCCACCATCATCGTGACCCACAAAGAATGTGATAATAAAGAAGGATTGCAGAGGGATCGTGCCTTGTTCGTTTGTCCTGCACCCTCTGCATTAAGTTGGTAGCAGGTGATTCAAGAGAATTAAATTAACATGAAAACAGTAAGACAATAATAAACAAACCCTATCTCGTTTTCTCATTGGAGTTGTCATGAGGAAGAGGATGAAGTCGATGAAGGGGATGCTAGCATTTTTCATTCCCACAACACGTTTCTGATCCTGGCTCGGGCATCGTCCTTGTTCTTGATCCGGAGAAGGTTCATTGTTGGAGGACATTCTTGGTTGGAGGATTCCCCAGCAAAGGCCTCCTCTCCATTTTTCCAATGGAAAAACAACCCTCAAGAAGAGTTAATAAAATAACTCTCAATTAACAAGTTGCTTCATTAATTTAGTTTTAATGAACCCTATTAATTAAAGATCATTGTGGTTATTTAATTTCTATAACTGGGCATTTAATGCCCAGCCTTAAATGCCCGACCACCCTCATGTGGTCCCTACCTCCACAATTCAAAAATGAGGTTTCAAAAAGAAAAATAAAATTTTATTTATTTTATTTTTCTTCTCCCAAAAAAACTGAAAAACTATCTTCCACCCTAAACCTACTGTGGTCGAGGTGAAGGTCTCCTTAAGTGAAGATCAGCGCTGTGAGTTCAATGGTTTCCTCGGTTTTCAATTATGAGCACTGGTTCAAAAGTTACAAAATTTCGCTCACGCGTTCAATAAACGTACCCGAAAAAAAAAGTTCTGAAATTCATTCTGGTCACACTGGGCCTTGGAATCATGCGCCATCAATTTTCACAGACTCATAATATTCCCACATAATTAATAAAAATTACATGGAAAATTCTGGGTATTTACATTATATTCCTTTTTGGCATACCCATTTCATGATTCCCACACATTCATGATTTATTGATAGTTTCATACTCGTGATTGGTGTCTACTCCATGCACTAAGTCATCACAAAGTTTCAAATATCCTTGTTTCTTAATGACACTCACCCCTTATCCTGGGTAATGTCCTTTTTACCCCAATGGTACATGCCACTTATTCAGGGTCATGTCAAAAGCATGGACTCACACAACTCATGTATGGAAAACCAATTTCAAATCAACCATTCCATGAAATTTCAATAAAACTAGTCTTTTATTGAAACCCTTTCAAATAAACCATTTTCATAAATCCAACCAAGCCATATTTTAAAATAAAAATTTTAAAATCCAGAAACAAAGAACTTTGCACAACTAATTTCTACAAATTCACAAATTCAAAAATCCAAAACCATCACTAAAGTGGGTTCCTACCATGCTTTACGCATAAATTTATCAATAAATTTCAATAAATTTAAACAATTTGAAACTAGGACTTCAATTTCTAATAAGAGGAATCGAGATTTAATCCACCTACCTTGGAAATTATGGGAAAAACAAAGAACAACATGAAAACGCCCACAAAATCGGTTTGAATCTCCAAAAACAAGTCTTAGATCTATTCCCATAACATTAAAAAATTCAAATATAACCATTATTGGCATCAAAAACATTAGACATATCCATAGTGGACTATATATATGAAACTATGAGAGGGGATACTAGTGAATCTAAGGAAAACTACAACAAACAAAGACTTACCAAGAGAACCGGTCTTCAACCCACTAATAAAAGCCTTTAGATCTCTTCTTGGTAGATAGGGGAACACTTCATAGGAATTGGTAGGAATAAATCTTGATTTATGGATGAAAATAGTGAAAATTGATGGGTTTAGGGAAAATCCCAAGAAAGATCCACTTTTTAATGATCCAATTTTTAAACTATGCTTGGTTAGCCACATGGTTAAACAAAATGTGTGCTAACTATGCACCAGCCTCTTTCTCAAGGAGCACCACACATGGATGGCCCACACGGTTAGACAAACTGCACACCAAGTATGAATAATATCATTGTCCCAGTTTTCATGATTTCTTCTGGGTGGACGCATGGTTTGGAAAAACCGTACACCTTCTCATTATCCCCTATCTCACTATACGTATGTTCTAGTAGGATTTTCTAGGCTTTCACTAACTATTATCAAACTATGAACATTTATAAAATCCCTAAAAATTTTCTAAAAGTCTTCCAAACCCTCCCTAATTTCACCCAAACACTTTACATACATAAAAAGAATAAATAAATGGTTACTTACTTGAAACCTTGGGTGATACATTCTCCCCACCAATGGCCTTTCCATCCCTGCAAATTAGAAAACCATTGTCATCCAAAAATATTTTGGGCCATTTATTGACCATTTTTTTATCCCATTCCCATGTGTATTCATAAATCTAACTATTTTTTCACAAAACCTACACTACACCAATTCTTTTACCATACTAGACTTTCTCTTGCCTATCCATAATCAACACTAGAATGTGGACCAATGAATAATTTGAATCTAGGTCAAAATGATCCCATTGAATAACATGGTCAGGATTAGGCTGATACTTTTCAACTAAGATACATGAAACACATAATGTTCTTCATTGAACACTGGTGAAAAATCGAACAGATATGCCACCACACTAACCTGCTCAAGTATCTAAAAAGGACCTATATATCAAAGATATAACTTTCTCTTCATCCCAAAATCATGATTCCCAATCCTTTGAGGGATCCTCAAGAAGATATGAACACTTTAATCAAATGAAAATTGTCATTGATGATGATATGCATACAATTTCTAATGACTTTATGTCATCTCTATCCATTTCCTGATCAACTGAATCTTTTAAATGGTCTCTTGGAAAAGGCTCATCCCAACTAGTGATGTTTCACCTATTTACACCCAACAAAGTGGAGAATGACAAGTATTACCATAAAATTATTCAAAATGATACATATATATTGAGGCCTGATAACTTTTTTTATACAATAACTCTACTAATGGATCATACTCTCCAATGAGCCACCAAAATCGATTAAAAAACATTCACATGTCTTCCAAAATTTGTATCATCCATTCAGGTTTCCTATCCTTCTCAGGATATACTCCATACTCATGGAAAACTTATTCCCAAGGTATTTCTATAAGTATTTATAGAAATTAGATGTAAACCTCATATCTCTATTTTATACTATCGAAACTGGTATTCCATGACACATTACTACTTCTCAAATATATATTTTTGATAGGACCTCTACCTTATGAGATTCATGAGTAGGGATGAAATGGGATGACTTTGTGATCTGATAAACTAACAACCATATTGAAATTTTTTTACAAACCATTCTTGGGAGACTTATTACAAAATCCATGGATATTTTTTCCCATTTCCAAACAGGTATAGGTAAAGACTAAAACATACATGCTGGTTGTTTATGTTCTGTCTTAACCTGCTGAAAAGTTAATAATCTCAAAAAAACTCATCCACATTCCTTTTCATAATGATCCACCAAAATTTTTCTTTCAATGCCTTATACATGTTTTTTATGCTAGGATGAACAAACCATCTCAAATAGTGGTAATAAAGAAGAATTTGTTCCTGAAAATACATTAGTACAACCATCCAATCTCGAAACCACAAAACTAAACTCCCATATAGCTTTTTTCCCTAAATGGTCTCCCCACCATTGAGTCTTTACCTTATCGAAACAAATTCTAAATCAAACATTTATTCCTCTTTAATTGCTGTAACAAAATTAGAAACAAATGAAACTAGAAAGAAAACTACAACAACACCTTAGTCTTCACATTCCCTATTTATGTATGTTATCATTAACATCAACTTCCACTTATCTAAAGCATCTTTTTCAATATGATCATATGAATTTATTCTTAATTAATTATCCATTTTACTTCCTTTACCTGGTGTATATATCAATTAAAAGTCAAAAATTTGTAGATACACCATCCATCTTCTTTGTCTCGGGTTGAAATCCCATTGTGAGAAAATATGTTTCAAGATCTTATGATCCATAAAAACTATAAATTTCTCACCAAAGATGTAATGATTCCAATTATTCAAAGTAAGTACTGTGATAACTAACTCTAAATCATGTGCTAGTTAGTTCTTATCATGCAACCATAACTTCCTTGATCCATAAGCAATAACATGATCTCCCTATATGAGAAAAGATCCCAACCAAGATCTCAAAGAATCACAATACACCACATACCCTTGTCTTAATTCAAGAAAAAACAATATTAGTTAGATGTAAATAAGAACATTAATCTCTTGAAAATACTTCTTACATTCATTATCCCATAGGAATGGAACATTTTTCCTCATCAATGTTTTAATGGGTTAATCTAGTCATTAGACATCACAAAAAAAAATCAGTAATAACCAGCTAGACTAAGGAAACTATGTATCTCAGAGACATTATTTGGGATTTTCCAAGAGATAACAGCTTCTATCTTTTCTAGATCTACAAAAACACCTCTTTCAAGAATTACATGGCTATAGAAACGTACCTCTTTTATCCAAATATCATGCTTTGATAATTTGGAATACATACGATGATCTCTCAAGATTCCCAACATTGTCGTCAAGTGTTTCTTATAATCAACTCTTGTCCATGAATACACCAATATTGCATCCCAAAATACCACCAAAAAATCTAGATAAATTTGAAATATATGATTCATCATTACCATAAATACTGGTGGTGTATTCATTATACCAAAATTAATAACCAGGTATTTTTAATGGCTATATCTACTCTTGAAGGTTTTCTTTGGAATATCCTCTTTTTGAGATCATGATTGGTGATATCCTAAGTATAATTAAATCTTAGAGAACTATTGATCTCCCATCAATTGATCTAACAGATCATAAATTAATGGAATTGGATACTTATTCTTTATCATAACATGCTTAATCTTATAATAATCGACATAAATCCAAAGAGTTTCATCCTTATTTTTCAAAAACAAAATCGGTACTGCCCAGGGAGACATGCTAGGCAGAATGAATCCTTTGTTACTAGATGCTCAAAATTAACTTTTTATTACCTTAATTATTTTGGTTCCATTAGGTTAGATAGAGGTTAAATATTAATGGTCCTCTGAAAGAGATCAGTTGCATACTCCAGTTCCCTTATGGGTGGAAACACTAATAAAGTTTTGGGAAAAACAAACAAAAACTATTCAAAAACTACTAGAAAACTACTTTTCTCTATCTCTTCTATCCATTATAATGTTAAAGCTACTAACTAGAATGATATAGTTCATACTAATGGTGAAAAAAATCATGTTTCACATACCTTTACATTTTGGTCTCTTTTAAACAGATGCTTGATGTTTTCCTCAGTTGTAAAATAGACATTTCATGTATATAAATCTATGTGATCCTTGAATATAGTTAACCAATACATCCCAAAGATTATGTCATCGACATCCATTTCTAGCATATTGAAATATCATATAAACTTAGCTTCGTCGATATTTATAGAACATGCTTTACACATAAAGTCTCGACATTCACTTTGACCAAGAGGAGTTTTATGTTTCAAAATAAAATGCATCATCTCAACATATAAACAATGAAAATAAACAACACAAGAAGAAATAAATTAATGGGATTCAACCATATCAAACAAAGATTTCATAAGGTTAAAATTCAAAAGAATCATAACCCTCACCGTCGATGGTCCATATTGATCATCTACAATAACTTTATCAGCTCCATATAATTGTTTACTCATTGCACTTTTTCTTTATCACCCTATTGATATTGCACTATCAAAGGAGTCATGGTATTCCTGGAATCACCATTTCTAGATCAATTTTACTGATGAGAGGTATTCTTATTCCCTCATCCCATCAAAGTATATAACATTTGTGAAATATAAGAGTTTTCTTGGACAACCGTCCTATAACACCCCGACTTGGGTGCCAAATGGCAGTGCCCCAATCAGGTCTGATACATGACCTCAAGCACCCCCCCCCCCACCATATTCCATAGGTTGTAAACTAGTAGCGAGGTTCTAATATCAGTCATCGAGAGACTATACCCTTTTTTATCATAGTGATATACTAGCAGAAATAAATAAACAATAACAGAAAAATAATCAAATGATATAGCATAACCAGACTTCACTAATATCTCAAGATAACTTAAAATTGGAAATACAATATCAAAACTAAACAGTAGATATGCTATGAAAAAATATGTTTCTAGTGTCAAAATGAAACTCAGATAAAGAAACTAATGACACCAAAATGGGTCCCGAACCACGTTTGGTTCCCCCATCCATGCTTCATCCCTAAATTAATCATCTAACATAAGGCCTTTTCCCTTAACATGTCCTACAACAATAAAGTCTATTCATGTACCAATCAGAAAGTTCGATTAGGGTTTGAGTACAACTCAGTAGGCCACCACCAATAGTTTCTAACATAATATACAGTAAATAATAGTATATTCAGTTTTATAAATAAATAATCACAATGTGTAAATAAACAATTATCACATTATCAAGTTATTCTTTAGTTAACCACATAAACATATCAGGTTTCTGAGGACTCTCGAACCTCAATACCTTCTTTGGCCCACATCGGAGTCTACACTATCCTCAAGGTATATTATATCATAGAATTCCACTGTTTCCATTATATATCTCATCTCATTCTCAAAATACCATTTTTACCATTCTAGATCTCAATTATTATATGAATTTCATTGTTATCATTCATCATTTTATTAATTATTTAAATAATTAATTAATCATCTCAGTCTCATTAATTAACTAAATAATTAATAAATATTATGAATCTCATTAATTAATTCAATAATAAATCAGTCTTCTCAATCTCATTAACTAACAAAACAATTAATTAGTCTTCTCAATGTAATTAATGAAATTAATAATTAATTAATCTTAGGAATATCATTAATTAACACAATAATTAATTAATTTTCTCAATCTTATTAATTTACTTAAAAATAATTAATCTTCTCAATCTTATTAATTAACTCATGAATTAATTAATCTTATAAATATTATTAATTAACTCATCAATTAATTAATATTCTATACCACATTAATTAAATCAATAATTAATTAATCATATCAATTATATTAATTAACTCAACAACTAATTAATCATCAGTATCACATTAATTAACTCAACAACTAATTAATCTTCTCTATCAAATCAATTAACTCAAAAATTAATTAATTGTCTCAATTGTATTAATTAACTCAATAATTAATTAATTACCTCAATATCATTAATTAAATCAATAGTTAATTAATCATCTTATTCCCAATAATCCCATAATTAATTAATCACTTAATTATTCAACACAAAATATCCTTATCCTATAATTAATTCCTCAATTAATTATTCAAATCAATAATCTCAAAATCCTATAATTGATTTATCAATTAATTATTCAATGTCTATAATCTCATTTCACTCATAATTAATCCAATAATTAATTATTCAAAATATATAATTTCAATATCTCATAATTAATTCCATAATTAATTATCTAATTCACAATCTCAATATATCATAATTAATTATCTAATTCAATAATCCATAAATCTCATAATTTCATAATTACCTCAATTAATTAATTAAAAAAATTAATTAATTAAATTTAGGAATTTCAATTGCTAAAAATTTATAGCAATTCTACAACTTGAATAAAATCAATCAGGATCATGACTACAGTATTTGAATAATAGACCACCTACCTCAATTCATTGATGAATGGTTGCCTAATGGAAATCCCAAAAAAATTAGTGGCATAATGATGGAGAGTGAGATCTGTATCTAAAACCATAAATCAAGATAGAACAAATCTAGATCCTTCAAATCTAGATCTATTTACACAATCCAAGATCTATATATAATCAAAAAAAGAAGAAAACCCCACCAAATGATTGGGATATTCATGGGAGAGAGATGGTAAACCTAGCGGGATAGGATTAACTTTCCTAGAGTGGTAAAAATCTTCAATCCAGACTTCAAATTGTGAATAATAGAGTCCATATAGCCTTGGAATCTCTTTTGGAGGGTCTATAATTGAGAGAAATTGGTTATGGGTTGATCTAGGGTGTTTATAATTATTAGATGTGGGGTTGGAGATTTTTTTTAATTGTTTTTAGGGGAATTAAATCCTGTATGCATGGTTTGTTACTCAAGGCACATGGATTCCCCTAACCATGAAACTTAATTGTGAAACTATTTTATAGGGTTTCATGGTTACTTCTAAGAGGGTTCATAGATTGACAAACCATGTGCCAATCATTTAATTCCCATTTGTCCATGGTTGCATGGTTTTCTGGGATAGGGTGCACAGTTAGGGAAAATTGTGTGCCAACCATGCACTACCCTTTTCTTTTATTTTTCAAAAAAAAACACCCATAAACACCCCATGTTATAACCAAAACGAAAATTAATCAAAACTAATCAAAAGTGTACTTGATAACAATCCTGATACATCTCCATAAAATATCAGGATCATACAATCTCCCCACCTTATAACAGTTCATCCTTGAGATGTACTCTCAAGCTTATCTGAGATTCCAAGTCAAAAATATTGGGCCATTGAGCCCTCATATCTGCTTCCCTTTCCCGTGTTTCCTTCTATATACGTCCATGTTTCCACAATACACGAACAATTTTCATAGTATTTCCCCACTACACTTTATCATTATGATACATCACACATATCAGATGCTCCTAAAAGAATGCATCTATATTAATCTCAACATCATCCACATCTATCACATGAGAAGGTTTGTGGTGATACCTCCAAATTTGTGACACGTGATAAAATTCATGCATAGCACTGTATTTTTATGGAAGAGACGATTGGTACACCATCGGCCCAATTTTTTCCACATCTCAAACGGTCCAACGAACCTGGGTGTAAGCCTTCCCTGTCTCTATATCCTACGGTGACCCAACTAGGGTGACACCTAAAGGAATATATAAACACCCTCTATAAAATCTAGGGGTTATTTTCGTTTATTATCATATTAATTTTCTATACTCCATTCCATATCCATACACCCCCAAATCAGTTATACCTACTCTGATGTCTCATGTATGAGACTCAGTCTCAACAACTCTAACTCACCTGCCTCTATCCAACATATAGGTGATCTGTATAGCCTAAGATAAAGTGCCTCATACGGTTCCATATAAATAGATTATTAATAATAGTTGTTATATGTACACTCTAATAAAGAGAGGTAATTCTCCCAAGATCCACCGAAGTCTAGGACACATTCCTGAAGAATATCCTCCAACACCTATATTGAATGCTCTGACTTCCCATATCTATAAGGGTGAAAATATTTACACAACAAAACCTACATACCAAGCACCTTCTGTAATCCATGTCGGAAGCATGAGGTAAATCATGAATCACAATAATAATCAACAGTCCATATAACCCCATGTAGATGAAATATCTCTTGAACATACAAATTTCCAAGATTATCCACTGATAAAGTCTCTTGTACTGGAAATAAATGTGCTAAGTTCATCAGTTGATCCACAATAAACCAAATAGTGTCATTCTTCTGAGGCATCCTTATGAGAAACACCAAAAATTTTGTGGTAACTTCATCCCACTTCTACTCTAGAATGGGCAATGGATGCAGCAAAACTCCAGATCATTGATGCTCTACCTTCCCCTACTGACAGGTGTAGCATCGTTTCATGAACCCTATTATCTCCATTTTCATGCTTTTCCATCAAAACTATAATCATATGTCACATTAAATTTTGTTCATTCCTATATCTACTTTTCACATTGAGGAATCGAATTATCACATAATCTATTCCTACATGCTTGTAGCCACAACAACCTGATTCTTGACATAGATGATCTCATCTATATATATCAACCAGTCTGAAGGTGAATCTCGACCTTCATGTATTTCTCTCAAACTAGATCATTTCAGATCCTCATATTTTCTATCCTTGATCTGTATCAACAGTGTAAACTTCACTAAAACTGAAACTAGAGTAAACTTCTCCTAACTCTTCTGAACCACCACATGCATCTTAGCTAGCGGAGTCATCATCTTCCACTCAACACTAGACTCCTGAACAACCTCAGTCTGAGTTTTCCTACCAAAGTTTCAACCACACTGTTTCCCTTTCTGAGTGTATATGCTAGCTCAAATTCAAAATACTAGATATACTCAACCCACCTCTACTGTCGAAGATTAAAATATCACTATGAATTAATATACTTCAAACTCTTGTGATCAGAATAAATAGTAAAATTTTTACCCAACAGATAATGTCGTGAACACTTCAAATATTAAACCATAGATTCTAACTCTAGGCCATGCATAGGTTAATTTCATTTATGTTTCCTTAGATACTGAGACCCATCAACCATAACTTGATCTCCCTGCATCAACATTTTTTCAAGACCTATTCCAAAATAATCACAAAAGACTGTGTACTCCTCACTTGGATCGGGTAGGATCAAGATTGTTGTTGATGTCAAGCACTTATTCAACTCTTGGAAAGAATCCTCACATACTCTAGAACATTCGAAATTTATCCCCTTATTTTTCAATCCTAAAAGCAGAACCTCCAAATGATAAAAGTCCTAGAGGAATCTCTGATAATATCCAACTAACCATAAAATTATACAAATATCAAATACGTTCTTTGGATGTCCATAAGAAACAACTCCCTGAACCTTCTCTGGGACCAATAACACACCTTCCTCTAAGATGATGTGCCCCAAGAAGTGTACATGGTCAATCTAAAATTGAAACTTAGTTAACTTGGTATATAGATGATTCTCCCTCAGTGTACTCAGGACAATGTCAATTTGTTGGGCATGATCATCCTAATTCTTAGAGTACACCAAGATGTCTTACATAAATACTACCTCAAACTGATCTAGGTACGTATGGAAGATTCTATTCATCTAGACCATAAACATTTTTGGTGCATTCATCAACCCAAATGGATTTATAATGAACTCATATAAACCATACCTTCTTATAAAGGATGTCCTCGGTATATCAGAATTTCAAACTCTCACTACAAAAATAGAGTGATTGGAAGGGGGTTTTTCATTTAGAAGGGGTTATTACCCCCTCTAAACACAATAATGGTGATTACCCATAACAACCGCTAATGTTCCTGCACACTAAATTTTGGAGTGGTTTTGTGTAAGAACTAGTAAACTAAGCCAAACTTTAGTGGTGGTTAGATTACAGGGGGTTTTAACCCACTCTAATTCTTCCTGATATCAGTAAATTAGGGGCAATTTTAATCTTCCCTAAATTAATGTTTCACTTAGGGTGGTTATAACTGCCCTAAACGAGTCCCAAATTCCCATTTTAGGGGATGTAATGTTGTTACCACCCATAAATAAACACCTTTGTACAAACACACAGACCCCATGTGACACCCATGACACCCCCCCTCCCACAGACCCCATGACAATACCCCAAACACCCCCCCCCCCCCACAGACCCCATGACAACACCCCGGACAACCCCCACAGACCCCATGACAACACCCCGGACAACCCATGACACCCCCCATATACACCATGTGACACCCATGACACTCCCCCCCCCCCCAAAGACCCCATGTGACACCTCAGACACCCCCCACTGACCTACAGACACCCCCATGTGACACTTAGGACACCCGCCATGTGACCCATGGAAACCCCCATGCGACACCCCCACAGACCCACAAACACCCCCATGTGCACCCCTCGGGATAGAGACTTTTCTATCCTGGGCCCCAACATGCTACACAACCCACCTGTCCCCAAAGGTCACGGGATTTAAAAAATCCTCCTACTATTGGGATTTGAAGACGCGACCAGTCAGAACCAACCCTGCACTATAACCACTTTGGTAGATCAGATTTCTTTCTTTATAGAAAATATAATATATTTATTTAGATATATAAAATTTACAGAATATATATATATATATATTTCTATACAAATTTAAATAATATAATGTATTGGTATTTGTGTATAATATGTAATATATTTGGGTATATTATATATATATATATAATTATATGTACATATATAAATATATATTTATACATATATTTATAAATACAATTATATTTGTGTGTGTGTATTTTTTTATTTATATAATATTTATAGATATAATATAATTATAATATATATATATATATATCATTATTTTTATATACTTATATATATGTATGTGTGTGTAAAAATAATATTATTAATCATTAATTATTTTTATTATTATTACACCTATTTTTTAACCTATAAATTATATGTTGGTTTTATAAATACTATACATATATATGTTTTAATATTTATATTATAAATATATTATATTAAATACATTTATATTATATATCTTTATATGTAATTATATAATTTTATATTTTATCATGTATACACACACGCGGGCATATATATATACGCACATGCATGAAATAAAATACATTCATATAATTGGAAATATATCATATAATTAAATATTATATAAATATTTACTAAATTAATTTATAATTAATATGTCATACTACAATATATATAAGATAATTATATAATATATATATTTATATATACTAAAATATTTTTTATTATAATATATATAATATGAATATAATATATATATATACATATATTTAATTTTTTCTATATTATATATATTTGTATACATAATATTGTATAAATGTTTTTATACATAAATATATAATAAAAATGTACGCAATATAATATATGTATAATATAAATCATAATATAAATGTATAGTATTTTTTAAAACCATTTATAAATTTTATATATTTGAATAAATATATTTTTGTTTGCATTTATATTATGTATACCAATATTTATATTTATATACATTTTTATTTAAATGTATGGGTATTTATTTAAAGTATTTATATAATGTATTATATATATATGTGTGTGTGTTTGTGTTTATAATTCATTTAAATACATTTATATAATGTTTTTATGTAATATATGTATACACACATGCACCCGCACACATATATATTATAGAATTTTAATTTCTAAGAGATTTATTTTTAAAAATAAATAAATATTTAGAGGGGGTCAAAACCCTATAATCAGAGGGATTAACAGTGGTTCATGAACCCCCTATAATTTCATAAATTAGAGTGGTTTGAAAACCCTATCTACTTTCATAAATTATAGGAGGTTCACAACCCCCTATAGTATATTAAATTAGAAGGGATTTAAAACCCCCTCTAATGTCATAAATTAAAAGGGGTTCAAAACCCCCTCTAATGTCATATATTAAAGGGGGTTCATAACCCCCTCTAATTTCATAAATTAAAATGGGTTCAAAACCCCCTCTAGTCTAAGGGATCATGAACCCCCTCTAATATCTTAAATTATAGGGGGTTGTTAACCCCCGCTATTTCCATTTAAAAAAAATTATTTTATATATATTACCTGTAATATCCAAATGAATATTATATATATATATAATGCCTCTAAAATCTAACTAAATATAGAGTGACACTAATTATTAAATTTTTAGTGGCTTTAACATAAGCACCACTAAAATCCAAGTAAATGTTCAGAAATAATGTTACAAAAATTTAGAGGGGGTTGTGAACCCCCTCTAAATTCAATGATTAGGAGGGGTTGTGCATAACCCCCTCTAAAATAAATTTAGAGGAGGTTGTGTATAACCTCTTCTAAAAAACTATCGCTAATCTACTATTTTTTTGAAGTTTCACAACTGATGATACCCTGTTCTCAAGTAAATCTTGGAAAATACACAAAATAAACTCAACTGGTCAAAAATATCATCAATTCATGGAAGAGGATACCGGTTCTTCATTTTCAATCGATTAAACTTCTAGTAATTGACACACAAGCACAAACTCCCTTCATCCTTCCTTGCAGACAACATAAGTGATCCCCAATGCGATGTTCTTGGACGAATTAACCTATTCTCCATCAAATCCTCCATATAAGTCTTTAGATATTGAAGATATTTCAGTGCTATTATTTATAATGGAATAGTTATATTTCATCTCTTGGAATGATCTCAATAGTAAACTACACATCTCTCTCAGGTGGCGCTCTGAGAAGTCTTTAGGAAACACATCTTGAAACTGTTCCACTATAGGTGGGAAGAAATCATGCTTTACACCTATGCCATCTATCAATTGACTAACGACCTCGACTGTGAGCTCTCCTAGTTTTTGAGAAATTATACCTACTCATCCTTCCTGAATATCCCACTCTCCATGATGAATGTACTTATCACCCTTAGGAAGAGTAAACATCACTCTCCTTAGGTAACAATCTATGTGGGATCGGTATGGTACTAACCAGTCCATACCCATAATTAGGTTGAATGTTTTCATGTCAACAACTTAGATATCCTACATAAAAATATACTTTCATACTTTGAGAGAACATCCCTTACACAACCATATGTCCCTAGACCGTACTCCCAATGGTGTATCTATCACTATAACACCACTCGTGAACTCCACTTCCCAGATCAAAAAAAAATTACAAGTTTCATAGAAATAATGTAATGAGAGGAACATATATCAAATAAGGCACTAGATAATGTAGAATCTATAAGAATATTACCCCTCATTGTCGATGGTCCAGCCTCATTATCCACTAGTGTAGGTTGAACTACATGCAACAGTCTTACCCCTCTTCCTTGTGATGCTGTCTGACTCACCTGAGCTGCACCACTCTAATGATATGGGAACTCTTTCTCAGAAGCACTGTTTCTACTACCTCTACCTCCACATCTATTAGAACTCCAACTACTATCCTGATAAGGTTTAAAAACTCCTCTTCCTACATTCTGATTCTATATAGATGCCCAATCATTACCTGTCTTTATAGGGTTCCTACAGAACTTTTGTAGATGTATTATCTTTCTATAAGATCAGATCTCCACGGGTGGTTGGGGACCATGTCTACTATAGTTTCCTGGCCTACAACACAAGTAGAAAATCACTAGAGAAAGGTCATGTGTAACTAACTTTCCCCCTAGACACTTTTTTTCACCTCACTAGCTAAAGTTCTCAAAACGAAGCTTCCTGTTCTTAGAAGATGTACATATTGATCATCTGATAGCAATTATATGTTCCACTCTAGAATCATTCATCATGTTCCCCTCGACTATGAGATCCTAATTATCCACTTTTGAAAACATATTTAGCCAAAATATTTTCACCTGGGACTTAATTTCTCACTTAAGTACTTCCTGAAATCATTTTACTGATGTAGTCTCATCCACTTCCAATGCTTGAGAAAAGTGCTGCAAATCTATAAATCATCATGAATATCCCCTCATGGACATACTCCCCTAATTCAATCTCATGAACATAGCTACTCTCTCCCACCTCAACGCCTCTGGATAGAAGTGCTCAAAGAACCTCTCTATGAATTACTTCCATAACATACCATCATATTATCCATTTAGAGAATGAGTGCCCCACCAGCGCTTCACTAATCTCATAGCATATAAGCAGCTATCTTGACCCTCTTCTCAATAGAATTATCCAAGTGGTCAAGTATATTCTATATAGACTCAATCCAAAACTTATCTCCCTTACTTCTACCCTCTAGAGCAATTGTCGAAGGTACAACTGAAAATCTCTTGTCAAGTCATATATGATCTTCTCAACCCATCATGGGTCTCTTTCAATAAATTTCATGAAGAAAACAAATTTTTCTTAGAACTTCCCTCCAAATTTCTCACCTGTCACTATCAGTGCCTCAGGTTCCACCACTGGAGGATCATCCCAAGACATACCCTCATGTCGTCGTCTTTACAAGCGCCATCCTAGAGGCATAACTCTACAATAAAAACACACAACATAGGATACCTTTCTCAACATTAACACATTTAAAGGAAAACAAAATAAGTCACAACTAGTCTTTTTTCCCAACCCTACCACGCAGTCAAAACCGAGACGCTAAGACTAACCTTAACTATCCTACATCTAGGACAAGGTTAGTAAAGGGTAACTAATTTTTATTATTCATGTTTTCACATTAGACACCCATTTATTCTCATCTTGCATCATTTTACCACTTTCAATTCAAATTAAGCACCATTTTCATTTTCAATTTCACAATCTATGAAAAATAGTTCAAGTTCAACAACTTACCCAAAACTTATTTTCTTGTGCGTGCCTAAAATGATGCATGTCTAAATAATCCTGAGTTCTTAGAATTATGCATGTAGACTCAACACTCATTCCATATCATTCCATGACTGAAAACTCAAAAAAATATCCAAAAAAACACATCACACCAAAAGTTCATCACCCAAGGTGAAATAATATTCAACAGTAATAGTAAATAGAAATAACAATAATCTTGCCCTCAGTACTTGGGTTCTCCCCCATACATGGGTTATCTCCTCCCATAAACAAGATCATAACCAATACTTTAATCTTCCTAGTCTCCTCTCTTCCTTTCCAAAATAGTAATATAAAAGAAAAATAAAATAACTAGGATCTAATACCACTTTGTAATGCCCCGACCCAAGTGTCGCATGTTGGTGTCCCAATCCGATCAACTATGTGACCTCAATCACACATCCCCATACACCAGAGGATTCTGACTAGAAACAAGGGTCTAATATGAGTCATGGGGAGACTATAACCTCTTTTTATCATAGTAATATACCAATGGAAATAAATAAGCAATAAAAACTTAGTAATCAAAGGATATAAAATAACTAGACTATATCAGTATTTCAATATAACCCAAAACATGAAATAAAATATCTAAACTAAATAGTAGATATACCATGCTAAAATATATGTCTAGTGTCAAAATGAAACTCAAATAAATACACTAAAAATACCCAGGTGGGTCTCCGACCACGTTGGGTTTCTTCATCCATGATCTATCACCAAATCATCCATCTAGCATGGGGACTTTTCCATTAACATATCCTATAACAATAAAGTCTATTTGGGTACCGATTAGGTAGCCCAAGTAGGGTGTGATTACAATTTATTATTCCACCACAAAATTTTTCTAAAACAATATCAAGTAAATAATAGTGTATGTAGTTTTATAAATAAATAATCACAATGCATAAGTAAAAAATCATCACATTATCAAGTTATTCTTTATTTAACCACATAAACTTCATGGGTTTCTCAGGACATCCAAACCTCAATACTTTCTTCAACCCACACTAAAGTCTACAATATCCCCAAGGGATATTATATCATATATTTCCACTATTTCCATTCTATATCTCATCTCAATCTTCAAATTCCATTTTTACCATTCTAGATCTCAATTCTCATATGAATTTCATTGTTACCATGCATCATTTCAATAATTAATTCAATAATTAATTAATCATATTAGTCTCATTAATTAACTCAAAAATTAATTAATCATGTTAATCTCCTTAATTAACTTAATAATTAATTAATCTTCTCAATTTAATTAATTAACTCAGCAATTAATTAATCTTTTCAATCTCATTACTTAACTCAACAATTAATTAATCTTCTCAATATTATTAATTAACTCAATAATTAATTAATCTTCTCAATCTTATTAATTAACTCAATAATTAATTAATCTTCTTTATCACATTAATTAAATCAAAAATTAATTAAGCATATCAATTCTATAAATTAACTCAAAAATTAATAAATCATATTTATCACATTAATTAACTCGACAATTAATTAATTTTATCTATCACACTAATTAACTCAACAATTAATTAATCATATAAATTCTATTAATTAAATAAACAATTAATTAATCATCTCTATCTCATTAATTAACTCAACAGTTAATTAATCATCTTATTCCTAATAATCCCATAATTAATCCATTAATTAATTTTTCAACTCAAAATCTATTTATCTTATAATTTATTCCTCAATTAATTATTCAAATCTAAAATCTCAATATCCTATAATTAATCCATCAATTTATTATTAAATATCTATAATCTCAATTCCCTCATAATTAATCTGATAATTAATTATTCAAAATATAAAATTTCAATATCAATTAATTAATTCCACAATTAATTATCTAATTCTCAATCGTGATATATCATAATCAATTCCTCCAATTAATTACCTAATTCAAAAATCCATAAATCTCAAAATTTTATAATTACCTCAATTAATTAATTGACCACATTAATAAATTCAATTTAGGAATTTCATTTTATAAACAACTCTATAAATTATAAAACTTACATAAACATAATCAATATCAGGACTATGGAAGTTGAATATTAGACCACCTACCTCAATTCATTGATGAATGATCACTTGATGGAAATCCCCAAAATATGAGTGGCATAATGATGTAGAATGAGATCTGGATATAAAACCCTAAATCAAGATAGAACAAATCAAGATACTTCAAATATAGATCTAGATCCACAATCCTAGACCTAGATATATTCAAAACAGGAAGAACAACACACAAAAATATTGGGAGATGCATGGGAGAGAGACGGTAAACCTACCAGGATATGATTCACTTATATGGAGGGGTATAGATCTTTCATTTAGGATTCTAATTGCGAAGAATGGGGGTTGAACATCCTTGAATCTCTCTAGGAGGCTCTGGAATTGAGAGAAATCAGTTATAGGTTGAGCTAGGTCATTTGGGGGTATTATATGGGGGTTTTATAATTTTTTTCAATAATTTTTTGGGGAGTTGAATCTCATATGCACGGTTTGCTGTTCGAGGCACAGTGTTTCCCCTAACCGTGTGACATAACCATGTGGATACTTTATAGGTGAGTACAGTTACTTCTAAGAGAATGCACAGTTTGACAAATTGTGCAACATTCATGAAATTCACCTTGGTTCAGGGTTCCACACTTCATTGGGCCAAGGAAATTGTTAGTTAAGATGTGTTCCAACTATGAAAATCTCTCTTCCTTCGATTTTTATAAAAAAAATCATCCAAACACACCCCAACTTAAAACCCAAATAAAAATTACTCAAAACTAATCAAAATGTTAGCTGATAAAATGTTCGATAAATCTCTAAAAAGGGTTGGGATCTTACACGACCTTGGATCACTGCGACAATAGCACTGAAGATTCCCCGTATGATTTAAATTTTGACATGCTCTCAGTGGTTCCATAAACTCTACCTTCTTATGGTCGAACAAACCAAGTTGAAAATATCTAGATTTACACTTGGGTCTTGGAGGGATATTCACTAATCCAACAAAATGATTTTGAGTAATACCCCCACCTTAAAAATTGGTTCCCCTGTTATTATTTCTCTCAGTATTATAGTTCCCACTATTTTCCATTGGTATCCACAAGGTTCCTCCTCCCATAGCTCTTGAGATGTCCCTTTCATCCACCAACACTCTATTTTCCATCTCTATATAATCCTTTATATATAGCACAAAAATATTCAAGAGAATATCATTTCTCAACCCGAATTCAAAAATGTGTGCCTTTAAGGATGCACTTGTAGAAACATCAGGTGAAATGAGGACTAAATTCATAAATTTATCTCCATACTCTATGGCTGAGATTTTTTTCATACTTCAAGATGAAAAATACTATCATTTTTTTATCCTAAACATGTTATGATAGAATTATTGGATGAAATTTTATTCAAAATCCTCCCATTCAAGGCATTGGTCTAATTTAGCCTGAATAGTTAAATCCCAACACTAGTGTGCAAGATCCTCTAGTATATATGTCTCTAACTTTACTTTAAAATATCGTGGTATGCCTAGGAAATTGAGGATTCAGTTCATCCTATCCAACCACACCTCTAGATTTTCTAGTTCTGAATCTCCTCTAAAGATGGGTGGATTCTTCTTTTGGAATAGAACATAATGATCCACTTTTCTTGGTCTATCCCTTATTTTCCCTCATTCCACAGCTTGAAAAGCATAGACTATGCTATTAACTAGTTGTCTCACCTATGGCTCGGGTGCAAGAAAATTCTCAACCAATTCTTCTGGATGGTTTCTATAATGCCTAATAGGTTCCATTTTCTATAAACACAACAAACACCATAATTCTCACTCCCTAGAAACTAAAGGATTAATAATTTAAAATTCTACCACATCATCTATCACAACATTGCTTTCTAAAATTCAACATTTTCCAATTTCAACCATTTTTTAAAATCCCACCATGTTTTGAAAATCAATCCATTTCCAAAATACCCATATCATTCCTTTTCAAAATTTTACATTTGAAAACAATTTCAAAATTTTTCTAAAAATCAACACATTTTCACCAAATCATAAATCATTACTCAAACTAAAATATGAATTCATAGTGGGAAGTCGTTTATATCAATTCATGACATGATCATCTCATTAGCTAAACCCATGAAAATGATATTACCATTCCTATAATTAGATCCAAATAACTTATGTACCCAACTCCCTAGTAACTTTAAGTTCAGCATAAAAAGTTTATCTACGTCTTTTTATGCTCTATATTTCAAGTCCCAACAATCCTACGCCTTTATACCAAATCAACTCAAGGAATATACCAAAATAAATTTTAACACCATGACTAACACAACTAATAACCAAGTATCAAAAAAAATAGATACTACTTGTAAGTCAAGGACTAAACAAGATGATACCACTTCTAACATCCCACCCCTCCTCATTGCCTTAAGTCAAGGAGAATATTCTACTTGGTCTTAACAGACATCCCCAAGGTTCCAAAGGATAAAAATAAATGCTAAGGGATTCAATATAATTGGGGGGGTAATTTTCCCTTTAAGAATTAAAACAACCCAAACAAACAAACCATAACAAAATAACCCCTAAATGATGCATGATAACAAAGTAAGAAACTAAAAGACTAAAAACTGAATATCAGTCCCAACTATAATCAGAGTACCACAGTAGAAGACTACTAACATCAAAGTAAAAGGTAGTATATAAGTCCAACAATACTCAAAGACTCCAAGACATAACTCCATAGCTCCCAAAATTCTTCATGCACTAACTCAAAAATACAATCCAAGTATCATGAAGCACCACTAAAGAATTGTGATACCTTTCCTTTACCTATATCTTGATAGATGGTATCAACAAAATCACCAATGTTCCAAATTATAGGTATGTAATGAAACTTAGTAGTTTTTTCCTAAATGACTTCCCTACTCATGCCACAAGGATAGAACAAGTTAGTACGTTTATATAAAACAAGTTATATAAAACACTTTAAAATAGTTTATATCATAATATAAAATAGGTTTCATACCAAAATAGTTTTCCAAACCAAATCAATTTTCTAAGGAAAGAAACAAAACAATTCTTTAAAACCCATTTCACATTCCTTTTTTTCATTCCCATTCCATGATTCACACACACACACCCAGACATGCATACATCACTAACAGTTTCATACTCATGAACAGTTTCTTGTCTATCCACTAAGTCATCAGTAAGTGGCCAATATCCTTTTTTCCTAATGAAACACGCCCCTTATCGAGGGTCTAGTCCCTTTGTATCCCAATGGTACATGCCCGTTATTAATAGTCATGTTCAAAGCATCAAATCACATAACCCATGTATTCTAAAACCATTTTGAATAAATTATTAAAATAAATTTAAATAAAACTATTAATTTAATGAGAAAATTTTAAACAATACATTTTTATAAATCCAACTAAGGCATATTTTAAAAAACATTTTAAAATCAAGAAAAAAAGAGCATTTCATAACCAATTTCCACAAATCTATAAATTTGAAAATCTACAAACCATCACCCAAGAGGGTTGTTACCATGCTTTTCACATCAATTTCTTAATAAATTTCAAGAAATTTAAACAATTTGAAAATAATACTTAAATTTATAATAATAGGAGCCAATATTGAATCCACATAACTCAGAAATTATGGTGAAAATGAAGAACAACACAAAAACTCCCTCAAAACTGGGTTAAATATCCAAAAACCCTCCTTAGATATCTTCTCCCAACATCAAAAAATCTAAATATATCTAGGATTGGAAAAAAACCTTAGATCTATCCATAATAGACTAGATCTAAGAAAATGAGAGAGTGGAGATGGGTATATCTAAGAAAAACTATAATAAAAAAATACTTTACTAGGGAATTAGGCTTCAATGCACAAAGAAAATCCTTCAGATTTCTTACAGATTGATGGGGAAAGACTCCATAGCCTTTGAGAGGAATAAATTTCAAGTTAAAATATGGAAAATAAGGGGTTCTGATCTAATCCCAATCCATATCAACTTTTTATGGATCTAATGTTTAAACTATGCATGGTTAGTCACACGGTTAGACAAATTGTTTACTAACCATGCGACATCCTCTATATCAAGGAGAACCTTACACGGTTGGATTGCAAGGTTAGACAAATCGTGTTCCAATAGAGAAAATTTTCATTTTCCCATTTTTATAGTTTATCATAGGTGGCCTCATAGTTTGGAAAAATTGTGTTCCTACCCGTGTTCCTTCCCATTATCCCATGTCTTACTATGCACGATTTCCTTTAAGAGTTTTACAGTTTCCACTAACCATTTTCAAATTGGGATCCTATAGAAAAGCCACAAAAATATTCAACAATTATTCCAAACCCTCCCAAAATTCACCCAAAAAATTTACATACTTGTAAAAACCCGGACCTGAACAGCCACCCGAACAGTGCTAAACAGGTCAGGTGTTACTACCTTAAGCGCACCTCCCCAAATGCCAAAGGCTACCGACTAGAAGTGAGGGTCTTATAGGTATAGTGGGGAGGATATACCCTCTTGGAGGATAATAATGGTATTGGTATGAGTATAATAATAAAGATCCAGCAGAATAAATGACTCAGCAGACTTGAACCAGACCCGCAGAGTGGAAACACATTCAATATCGATAAATAGTGGAAGCAATAAATATAAACAACAGCAGCATAAGTAAACACAACAACCTGTGGTTCACTTGTAACTACCATTGAACAAAAAAAATTCATCCAAATTAGGTCATACATATCTATGTAAAGGTGCCAATGGATTACCAACTATAACAACAAAACAAGTAAGCATGTTGATATAGGAATCTAAGAAAAACAAAGTAACTCTAGCTAGGCAAGGCCTCAAGGTCCATACCATCTCCATGAAATAGTAAATGCAGCCGATCTCCTGAAGCTATCCCCTTTCCTGAATGTAAATCCATAAAGTCTACACACATCCCGAAGGGCCCGTGCAGGGTGTGAGATGAATCTCAGCAGGATACCACTCAACAGTGCATACCTAATATAAGTGTTTAAATAGGAATGCAGTTATAAGGGAAACAGTAAACAATATGATGTACAAAAGAACACAAACTCCACTGGTGATCAGCATCCACCATGGAGTTTCACCTGCTTCGACCTATCCCGGAATCTCTGTCATGTAACCTGGCACCATGTGCCCCCTGACACTGCGTGTCTCAAGTACCGACGTCCCGAAGGCACGCCCAAAAAATAGTAACCCAGAGGAATAGTGGTACCTGTCCTCAAATAAGTAATCGGTGGGATAGCGATGTCTGCCCTCAAATAAAGTAACCGGAGGGGCATCAATGTCTGCCCTCAAATAATGTAACCGGAGGGACAATGATATATGCCCCCAAAATAATGGTGAGCCTCTGACCCCAACCCGGTAGCCTCAACGCTATCCCCTGAAGGCTCCTCACCTACCACGTGTCTTCCTATGGCAATCTCCCCCAAACCAAAGTACCTAAACCACAAATAATAGGGGCCTATACCCACATGAGTGGTCAAAACCACCACATCACAGAGTCTATCTGTGTGCACACTACTCATAGTTCTGGGTGAGCAGTAATCACCAAAATAGTACCCAAGACACAACACCTATGACACCTCATGTCCCTACGACCATGCCACTCACGTCTGATGGCCTCTCCATCCCAGTAACCCAGGACATTCCTAACCTTACAGTCATCTTACCTCAACCAGACGCACATGACACCCAATCTCATGGTCAAAACCACCCAACGTAAATTGATCCAAGCCCAACCTTCATTCAGGATCACTCAAGAATATTTGGGCCATGCCCAAAACAACCCAAAGGTTCCAGTATATGTAATTCAGTAATTATATATATAACACATTTAACAAATACATAAACAGGAAAAACAATCTAAACAGTTGAATTTAAATAGACCAACGGTTATCAAACAATAGTACTGTGGTCTTGAATGCCTCTAACAATTAATATCAAGGTTTAATAAATAAACTCAATGGTTTAATAAAACAAAAGAAATTATAACCATTTTTGCATTCCCCAGCCAAAATTCCCTGATGAGCAATGGCTACTCACCTAGCCCCACTCAAGTAAGATAGGTAACAGGGCATACCCAAAGGTATCACATAGGTCAGATAACAGTTAAACAGGTGATAACAGGTAAAATAGGGTCACGCTCAAAATACCTGAAAACGCGCCAAAGGCCGCACCGCCCAAAAGTCTATGAAAACAAAAAAAATGTATACACCACCTACGTGAGGCTTGTATGATTCTACTCTTCCGATAACATCCTCCAATTAGGTCTAAAATGCGGTAGATCTACAAAAGAATCCAAACTGATCAAACCCCTATAACTCGTTCTAGAATAGAAATCAAGAATAATGGATCAAGATAAATCAAGGCCTTACCGAGGGGGTTCCAATGGATTAAATAGTGTTCTAATCAGTGTTTGGATGAAGAAACGAGATCAATTTGAAGTTTCATCTGCCTGTTTCTCAAGGGTTCGGTCCAGAACCTGAGAAACGAGGCTACTACCCATTTTAAGCAAAAAATAAATAAAATAGATAGCGTGTAATTTATGACTACACACCATGTAGGTTCGTTTATTGTTCATATGGTGGCCAAATTTCCACCGACTCACTTTCCATAAACTGCCGACATGAGTACACAGCGTGTACTAGGTAGCACACAGTATGTACTTAGTTTTTCTTCTCTTCCTCGCCGACTTACTCACACGCCATGTATATCCCTCATACATGGCTAGACTACACAACGATTCCAAGGAGGACACGGCGTGTACTTGGTTAAATGATTCTACCAGGCCAACACGCCCACATGATATGTATGACCTCCACATGGTCAATGGTACACGGCGTGTCAAGTATCACTACACGTCGTGTAGTAGGAAATTCCTACACGGTCATCACACTGCATGTACTCGGCAGCACAAGGCCGATGCTCTCCCAACCCATACATGGCGTGTACTCTAGATTACATGGTGTGTAGTCTGGAAAATGCTAGAATATCCCAGATTTTCCCAGTTTTCTCAGGAACAAGTCAAAAATTCAAACAGGGTTGGGATTTTGACCCATTCTAGAAACCTGGGTTCTTACAATCTCCCCACCTTAATATAGCTCATCCTCGAGCTATCAAACAAAACCCAGAGATGGAACTAAACATACCACCCCGATCAAAGTAACCCAGACTTCCCTAATCACAAAGGTTCTGGCTAAATTCCTCAAGGGGCTCCCCACCATAGGAATTTCCTAACTCGGTCTCAACCCGACAAAACTCAAAACAAGAAAAGGTTCACTAACCTGTTTTTAGACTCATGGTCCTCACGTGACACATCGTCACCCCTATGCCTCATTGATGCTTCCATGTCATTCTTGTCACCCAAACGTACCCTACACCGCATCGGTGTCTTCCTCCACGAGGACCTACATCTCATGGATGCTCAAAAAAATGAACCTGGTTCCTAGAACCTCAAGTAACTTGCATCCTCGATGCCATGATGCCCATGGCACCTCAATTAACTTGCATCCTCGATGCCTCTATGCCCACAGCACCTCATAGATATATCTAAATATATCACACACCCGATGGCACCAATCCCACTGACCATCATCTAGTTAGTCCACATAGGTCTTGTGCATCAGGTGCACTCAAAACAGACATGCCTCTATAGGTCATGAAAAAAAGGAATCATGGAAATCACAGCCACACTCGTGTTGTACCTCTAACCATCGTCGGCTCACCAGTATGCTCAGCCTCTGGAAACTCCACGGCATGCACCTAGCCTAAAGTATGACTGCCTGATGCTTGACCTCCTTGTGATGTTTCTCTAGTCACCAGCCACTGACCTCTCAGCTGGATCCCATTGTCTATGTCACTCCCTCCACGTGCAGATGATCCTTGACTACTATCACCTGGTACCGAACCTAAAACAACTCCAGATGCCATAGTCTGTCCTGGTCTCTGCCTTCCAGCTGTCTGGGAAGGCTGCCTGCAGAACCTCTCTAGATGCCTGACCTGTCCACATACCCGACACTCCTTTGGGGGACTATCGCACTGAGTCTGAACATGTCCTGGCTGCCCACACTAAAAGAAACCCACTAAAGAACTGCTACGAGGTGGTCTAGTTGAGTCATTGTCATGAATTCCCTACTGTAACTCATCTCTTCCTCGCTTCCTGTTGTTCGAAGCATCACCTAAAACGGTTCCCTGACCAAACTGGGGAATATCCCTATGGTTTCCCTATGCTATGAGTGCCTGATTCAGCACCTCTGAGAATGAACTCAGCCTGAAGATATTCACCTGGATCCAAATGGCGTGTTGCAATCCATCCTTGAAGCGACTCACCCTTGTTGCATCATTTCTTACCATACCAGGTGCAAAGCGAGACAGCTTAGTGAATGTAGATGCATAGTCCATGACAGACATGTCTCCCTGTTGAAGGCTTAAGAACTCATAATCTCTCTCAGCTCTCAATGTCTCTGGATAAAATTGATCAAAGAACATGTCCTCAAAGTCTTTCCATGCTAGTCCCTCATGCCTACGAGCCTGCACCTGCACATCCCAGCAACGCTTTGTCAGTCCCAAAGCATGTACATCACCAGCTTGACCCTCCGCCCTAGAGGCGTCTCGAGCTACTCGAAGATCATCTACATACTATCTATCCAGTTCTCAGCCGCCTATGGACCACCCTCACCTTGAAAAAGCGACGGGTGCTGCGACTGGAACTCCAGTGTCAAATATACCATAGATGGCTCTGTACCCTGTACACCTTTTTTAATCCCCAATAAGACACATACCAGGCTAGCTCGGAGCTGCTCATCGAGCCATGGTCTGAACGCTGCCAAACCCAGTTGTTGTCCTGCCTGCACTGGATCCTGAACCTGATCCTATCCCTGATCCTATACCTACGGCTCCTGCTCTGCTTGTACCGGATCCTAAACCTGATCCTACACCGCAGCACTGTATCATCACCCGCCTGATGCTCCATCAAGATGTACAAGAGGAACCTACTGAATACCATAATTGGTCAGATAGCCCGTATATATATATAACAATATATATTCAATGTAGATAAGGAAAGCAGTAAAAGTCAGCACATAACTACTACCCTTACTCTCCCCCACTGCAACCCATGACCACGGCATCCCGGACTCATGGTCTCCTTACCCTCCCTTAACAGAGCTAAGTATCAAAAGTACCTCAGGACATGCCCGTCCCGAAAACCAATGTTTCCTCAAACCGACGACTAAATCACCCAATCCTGGTGATCAAAATCACCTCAACCATAGTATATTCCTGCTCTTATAAGAGCAAGACCCAAATACTCTGCAATTCTACAATTATACAAGGCATGGAAATTGAGATTTTTCACATGGTATTATCACATCACAAAGAATGCATGCATTTATGAAATTGAAATACCCTAAAATGTGCCTATCAAAATCCAAGCAACCAAGCCTTATCATACCGGGCCAAGGTCCGATTCTCCCTTACCATACCAGGTCAAAGGTTACACCTCACAATCAATAACAACACACATCAAGTGATCCACCGAGGTGGAAATCATATAAATCGTGATATAAGAAAAAACAAACAGCAATTCCCACCCAAGGAAACTTGGTCCATCACTCGTACCTGGGGATGCAGGCACCCAAGCACAAGCTAGAAACCCCGTTCTAGTAACAACCTATCTTTAGTCTACCATAACCCAAATAGTAATCTAGAAGTAAATAAAAAGAGAATTCTCAATCTCAATAGTATCCAGCAAGACACTACTACTAAATCCCTGTCATGAACTATTCTGATACCACTTTGTAATGACTCGGACCCAAGCAGCCACTCAAACAGTGCTAATGGGTCGGGTGTTACTACCTTAGGTGTACCTCCCTGAATGCCAAAGGCTACAGACTAAAAGAAAGGGGTCTTATAGGTATCGTGGGGAGGCTATACCCTCTTGGAGGATAATAATGGTATTGGTCCGAGTATAATAATAAAGATGCAATGGAATAAACGACTCAGTAGACTCGAACCAGACCCGCAGAGTAGAAACACATTCAATATCGATAAATATCGGAAGCAATAAATATAAACAACAGTAGCAGAAAGTAAACACAACATCATGCTGATCACTTGTAACTACCATTGAAAAACAAACATGCATCCAAAACAGGTCATACATATCCATGTAAAGGCGCCAATGGCTAACCAACTGCAACTACAAAACAAGTAATCATGTTGATACAGGAAAGTAAGAAAAAAAAAAGTAACTCCATCTAGGCAAGACCTCAAGGTCCATACCATCTCTATGCAATAGCTAATGCATCCCAACTTCTGAAGCTGACCTCCTCACTGCACATAAATCCATAAAGTTTGCACGAGTCCCGAAGGGCCCGTGCAGGGTGTGAGATGAATATCAACAGGATACCACCCAACAGTCCATACCTAATATAAGTGTTTAAACAGGCATGTAGTTATAAGGGAAACAGTAAACAGTACGATGCACAAAAGAACACAAACTCCGCTGGTGCTCAGCAGCCACCATGGAGTGTCACCTACTTCAACCAACGCTGAAATCTCTTTCATGTAACCCGGCACCATGTGCCCCCTGACACCGCGTGTCTCAAGTACCGACGTCCCGAAGGTACACCCAAGAAATAGTAACCTAGAGGAACAGTGATACCTATCATCAAATAAGTATCTTGAGGAACAGTGATGTTTTCCCTCAAATAGAGTAACCGGAGGGATAGTGATGTCTTCCCTCAAAATAATGTAACCAGAGAGACAGTGATGTCTGCCCTCAAAATAACGGTGAGCCTCTACCCCCAACCTAATAGCCTCAATGATATCCCCTGAAGGTTCCACACCTCCCATGTGGCTTCCAACGGAAATCACCCCAAAACCAAAGTACTTAAACCGTAACTAATGGGGGGTTATACCCACACGAGTGGTAAAAACCACCTCATCACAGAGTCTCTCTGTGTGCACACTACTCATAGTTTCAGGTGAGCGGTAATCACCAAAATAGTACCCAAGCCACAACACGTCTGATACCTCATGTCCCTATGACCATGCTGCTCAAGTCTGATGGCCTCACCATCCTAGTAACCCAGGACATTCCCAACCTAATAGTCATCCTGCCTCAATCTGACGCCCACGATTCCCAATCCCGCGGTCAAAACCACCCAACATAACCCAGGCCAAGCCCAACCTGTGATCAGGATCACTTGAGAATATCTGGGTCATTTCCAACACAACCCAAAGGTTCCAGCTTATGCAATTCAGCAATTACATATATAACACATTTAAACAAAACACATAAACAGTAAAAAAAATCTAAACAGTTGAATTAAACTAGACCAACGGTTATCAAAAAATAGTACTGAGGTCTTTAATGCCTCTAACAATTCATATCAAGGTTTAATAACTAAAATAAACATTTGGGTCAAAAAAACAATTATAACCATTTTGGAATTCCCTGACCAAAATGACCCGATGAGCAACGGCCACTCACCCAGCCCCACTCAAGCAAGACAGGTAATAGGGAATACCCAAAGGCATCCCATAGGTCAAATAATAGTTAAACAGATGATAATAGGTAAAACAGGGTCACACTCAAAATACCCTAAAACGTGCCAAAGGCTGTGCCATCCAAAAGTTTAAGAAAACACAAAAAAAAAGGTATAAACCACCTACCTGAGGCTTGTACGATGCTACTCTTATGAAAACAGCCTCCAATTAGGTCTAAAAGGTGCTATATCTACAAAATAATCAAAACCTCTCAAACCCCTATAACTCGTTCTAGAACAGAAATCAATAAGAATGGATCAAGTTGAATCAAGGCCTTACCGAGGGGGTTCCAACAGATCAAATGGTGTTCGAATCAGGGTTCAGATGAAGAAACGGGATCAATTTGAAGTCTCGACTGCCTATTTCTCAAGGGTTCTGTCCAAAACTTGAGAAATGAGGATACTTCCCTTTTTAAGCGAAAAAAAATGCACAGCGTGTAATTTTTTACTACATGCCATGTAGGTTCGTTTACTATTCATATAGTGGCCACTTTTCCACCGAATTACTTTCCAGAACCTGCCGACATGAGTACACGGTGTGTACTAGGTAGCACACAGCATGTACATAGTTTTTCTTCTCTTCCTCGACGACTTACCCACACGTCATGTATATCCATCATACACAGCTAGACTATATAGCATGTCTAAGGAGGACACATTGTGTACTTGGTTAAATGATTCTACCCAGCCAACACGCCCACATTCCATGTATGGCCTCCACATGGTCAATGGTACATGGTGTGTTGAGTAACACTACATGCCGTGTAGTAGGAAATTCATACACGGTCATCACACAAAATGTACTCGACGACACACAGCCAGTGCTTTCTCAACCCACACACAGCGTGTACTCTATAGAACATGGCATGTAGTTTGGAAAAATCCATAATATACCAGATTTTCTGAATTTTCTCAGGAACAAGTCAAAAATTCAAACAAGGTCAGGATTTTGACCCGTTCTAAAAACCCAGGTTCTTACAATACATAAAAATAAAAAATAAAGGGTTACATACTTAAAACCAGGGGTTTTATAGAAAACACATGTATTCAATAAACTGAGAATTAAATGTATCCATATATTTTGTCATCGTGAAAATATCTTGGATAGTAACAACTAAATCTGAATGAAAAAAATGCTTATTTATCAGATGTCATGTATCCCAGGAACATGAGGCCTTTTTCATCAATACATTCCACAAAACATTTTAAAACATAATGGGTACAAATTTATTTCATTTGTCTAAAATTATATCTACTGACAAGACCTTTTATAAGATGTTTTAAAACATATTGTTTACAAACACATAGGGTTTTCAACTAATTTATTCTCATAAGACTACCAATGTATTTAGGGGATTAATTTAAAAGGTCCCCAACCCATTTTATAATATCCCAAATCATTCCTTACATATTTAATAATAAATTTAATTTATAAAAATATTCTTTATCAAATATTCGGATTTAGTAAAGTATACAGATTTATCAATATTTCCCAAATAAATCATATAACATTCAATATAAACACCATATGTAAAAATGGTATATGGTTTTGGAAATAATAATATCAATCATACAAGAATATTAATATCAAAAAGAAATATAATTTTCAATAAAAATGATTACAAAAAAGTTATTGTTTTAGGATAAAGTTAACAATCACAAAAGGAATTGAGATTGTATGATATATTTTAACACTGGCTAATTTTTAATTTAAATACCCATGGATGAAATAGTTAAAATTGGGACTTAAAATAACATGAATTATGAATGAATAATTATATTACATGTTAAATGGGAAGTATACACGCCACATAAAATTGAATTGGTACATAATAACAAATAAGTCTCAATGGAATGTAAATTTAGAGAAAATATCTTACCCTACACTTCCTTTTTGTTGAATTCTCTTTAAACTACATTGTAATGGTTTTAATCATGTTATTAAATTATACCATAAACATATTAATATTTATAATATCATATATAATCTTTTAATAAGATCATATCACCCATTTGTTAATAATCTTTTATTATTTTCATTGTTTTGGGTGAGAATTGCCTTGTTTTTCGAGTATGTTTTGACTTTTTATTTTTATTCCTCTTAATTAGATCATGATTTCATCATCTAAAAATTTTAAATCATGATTTAAATATCATATACATTAATTATATAATTATCTATTGTTATCCATGTAATTTGGTGATAGGAAATAAAATACATTGTTCATGGTGACGGTAGGTTATACATATGCATGAATATTTTTTCCATTTTATTTTCATATTTAAAGAAAGAAAATTAAATTATATATATATATATATTATAATTATATTAAAATGTTTATATTATATATGTCACATATTTTTATTAAAACCATCCTTAATACATTCCATGTAATGTCCGAATTAATCACATCAATTCGTGAGGTAGTAGTCTGCCACACACTTAAACGACGTTATGGTATTCCCAAAACATTGAAAGCGAGAAGGAATTTGTTATATAATAATTAAATAAGAATAAATTTATTATAAATATTTTTTATATTTTATATAAACTATAAATCCATCATCATTCCCAACCTTTAATAGTGGTAATGGAAGAACGAATGAAATTAGTTCATGGGGTAGTAGTCCTCCAAACACACGAATGATGATTGTGTATCCAATTTTATGGAAGTGTATGAAGTTAAATTCCATACCCTTAACATAAAAATATCTCATTATATTTAATATTCTGATGTTATTAGATAATCATGATATAAAAATAATTGAAGGAGGTCGAGAAGGAAATAAAATAAAAATGATTTTAGAAAATCATCACATCTTCTTCGGTTATCCTCCTTAGGTTTGCAATAATCCTTCATATGTGAGATTTTTTCCAAAGATAAGGATTATAGAATTAGTATAGGTGATTTTGGGAATTTTTTGGGTAGGTTTTGGATAAAAAAAGTTGGATTGATATTTTTGAAGAATTGGGAGAGTGGGTGGCCTTTTATAAGAGAGGTAGAGGACAGACATGAAATTTTTAAAAGAATTTAGGTATACCCACATTTTTACCTAACAAGAGGATTCCATAACACAAAAAATTTAATACATTAAGGTTTAAGTTTAAATATTTCCAAATAATGGGTATTGTAAATGTGTAGGATCATTTTCACACCTTATATTCTAATTCAAATCATTAAGTTCTCTCGTTTTTACCTTAATCACTATAATTAATTTTAATTGATTTCACTAATAATTTTGGACAAGAATTAAGTTGAAATTATTAGATATTATATATTAATATGATTTAAAATATTTAATTCATTTTTCCAAACTCACATCACAAAATTTTAAGGAATTAATTTGAAATTAATATCATAGTCGGGACGAGAAAGCGGGTTTTTAAAGTGAAACGGCTCAAATGTTTACTAAGTTTTTATATCTAGATTTAATATTAAAATGATTAAAATTAACTATATTATATTAATATGTGTATAATTGATATAATTTCTCTTTAAAAATAATTTAAAATATAATTTATCATTATAAATTATTTATATGAAATGTTAGTTTTCAATTAAAATTCAATATTGATCACTAATCATCAAAAATAAAACTTCTCAAAAAAACACCAAAAATTAACCATAAGATAATTTTGAAATTAAAATTTTAAAAATGATGTTTATTTTTCAAATAATATTTATAAAACTGTCAAAATTTATTTTTAAAACAAGTGCGGCATTAAAAGGTGGAAAAATGACTTTAGAAAAATAGAGCTTTTATGAATAAAATTGGATTTTCTATTATCTTATGACTATAAAATATATTTTATGAATGTAAAAAAATATTATTTCATATATATAATATATAAATTTCTTTTTGATCATCTACTCATAATAATTAATTTAATTTATTAATATAAAACACCTTTGGAACAAAAAATATTTTTTTATAAAAACATTTCCATTATATTCCATTAGTGTTCAAATTCATTTATAATTAATTGGGAACCAATGAATTCAACCATATATTTTAATAAGTTATTTAGACCTATTATTAATTACTACTCCACTTTCTAGGAAATAATTTTCATATTAATAAATAATATTAATAATATATTGTTGTTCGGTAAAACCTAATCTTGCGTGTAATGCAATCTTTCAAAGGAACTCAGTATTGTGTGTAATGTATTCTAAAATAGTTGTTGTGTGTATTAAAAGATATATAATGTTTTTATTTTAAAAAATAAATATATAATAGGGTAAAAAGATGTTATATTCTCTTCTACGTATGGTGTTACATGTTATACGCACTATAAAATACAATGTCCTTATTTTAGAATTGTTGAGTGTCACATTATCTACATCGTAAATAAAATGTTTCATCACAATTTAAACTTGATATCACTAATCAAGGGTCTTATATTTTAAAATCCATTTGTTTAAATACCCACATTATAAAAGGTTTAGTAATGTATCCTCTTTATAAGTTATAATGAGAAGTAAAAAAGGTCGCATGGAATAACATATAACTAGGATTATAATTAGGAAAACATTAGTGGAAGTAAAGATATTTACATGTATAAAAATAATAAATAATTATAGGAATTTATTGATGTCATGAATCACAATAAATTTAATGATCAATGTAAATTTTAGGGCCTCAAATCCATAAATATTTGATGATATAAAGGATCGTTTTATAAATTGGATTAGAATTTACTAGGATAAAATTCCTATTTCAAGATCATTTTAATTATGTTGAGTAATTTTTTTACTTTAAAATAATATAATGAAATATAATTATATGATATACTTTTATTTCATAAAAAATCATCTTTGGTTATTATTTGATCTATTACTCTAAGTAATTAATATTCAAAAATTAATTTTTTTTATTCCTGATGAACTTTAATTTTAATGCATCATAAGATCCATAAAATATTGAAAAAAAATTATGTATGTATCTAAATATTTTCCAAAACCAATATGGTGAATACATTAATCTATAAACCTCAAGATTAATACCACTATATCATCCTTAATATATATTTATCAAATTTTTAGCTAAAAGTAATGAAACATTAACCAGGACATCACATAGGCTAGTGGTAGGTGTAAAACCCTTATCGTCCTTCTGTCATGGGTTCAAGCCCCACTACATTTCTATATTTTATGGTTTTTCTCCCTAAATGTGGGTTATATTTTTTATAAACTATATTAATAAAACTACTGTAATGTTTCCAAAAATATGATGGACATCCTTGAAATAAAATTAATAATTAAATAACCTTTTAGTATGGTCTTCAATAAAGCATGTTTTTTTACAAAATTATAATAATATTATTTGACTATTATAAGAATTTCATTAATGATCAAAAAAACCCTAATGGTTATCAATAACATTAAAATTATGTCCAAAAAATGTAAATCCATTCTTCCTCAAATAACTTTTCCACTAAATACAATAATTTCCATATGTTTCTTCAAAATTTCCTTAATATTTTTAGATTCACATCATATAAATCCTAAAAGGTGGTGTTTAAGACTTTGAACTTATGATTAATGTTAGAATCATTAACCCATGATGGTATCTAAAACTCTTATGTTAATGAATACACAATTTCTTTTAAAATTTAACAAAAACATTATATGGTTCATGATTCTTATAACCAAAATATCATTTGTAAAATACTTCTATTATTGAATCCCAATAAATACTTCAAAAATTTAATTTCAATATTGGTTCATCTATGGACTTGGTTTTAACCTAGGTCATTCATTATCATCATTTATTCAACTCCTACATAATTTTTTTCAATGGAAATGTAAATTATCCTAATAATATCCCCCCATGAGTTTCTAATTAGGTGTGCAGTAAGGATCATTGTTGTGTACTAGGTTATACTCAAGTCAAGCCTGATGTGCCATTTTTAGATTTATTACTCCTAGGTACATCTATTCCAAAACCACATCCACTTGCAGTATCCAGAAAGAGATGTATTGATTAGAATAATGATATAATCTCTACCTTACCAAAACATTACGATGTTCTTCTATACATATCCTTAAATTCTATAACAGGGTTATGTTTCCTAGTCTATGTTTTTCTAAATCTAGTTACCATGGTTTTTGTAAAACTTTCCCTAGTACCAACTATAGAAAACCTAACCCTGTTAGCCTATAGTCGGTTCCTACTACCATTACAATTTCATAAGATACATGGAATCACATCTAAAATGACCGAATATTTTATTATTCTAGGTAAACCCAATATATTAATGAGTCTTACATTATATTTGAATAAAACATTATGATATAATTTTTTTGATAGTAACATTATTTCATCTCAAATATTTATACATATCAGTCATAATAAACTTCATGGAATCTTAGAGAATGGAAACAAAATAAGGGTGAGGTCAAATGTTCGGTAATGGTTAATTATAGATAAAGAAATCATGAATCAATAAGAATAATTAACATATAATTGTATATAACTAAACATGCATACCATTTAAATAACTGGATAAGGAATAATAAATATGTAAAGTTAAATAACTAAAAACACATGTCATTTAATCAATAAAATGAGTATTAAATTTATCCAATGATTTTTTCATAGTTAAAATCTCATGGATAATAATAAATAAGTTTGAATGAAGGAAATTCTTATTTATCAAACATCATGTTTCCTAGGAAAAAGATAAATTTATCATCAAGAAATTTAAAAAGATAGTTTAAAACATAATGGGTATAAACTGATTTGGTTTTTCCAACATTATCTCTAATATCAAGACCTTTTACAAGATAGTTTAAAACATACTAGTTACAAGCACATACGGTTTATCTAACTGATTTCATCTCATGATACTAGAGATTCATAAAGTATATTAATTTAAATGGTCCCCAACCCATTTCATACTAGTCCAAATAATTCCTTATATATCTAATAAGCAATTTGATTCATAAATAATGTGCTTTATCAAATATCCATATTGAGTAAAGGATATGGATTTATCAATATTTACCGAATAAATCATATAACATTCAATGTAAGCACCATATGTAAAAAATTGTATATTTTTTAGGAAACAATAATATAAATCATACAATAATATAGATATCAAAAAGAAATATAATTTCTAATGAAAAATGATTACAAGAATGTGATTGTTTCTTGAGAAAGTTGACAATCACAAATGTAATTGATATTATATGATAACTTTTACCACTTGGTAATTTTCAAGTAAAATCCCCTTTGATGAAATAATTAAAATTTGAACTTAAAATACCTTTAATAATTAATTAAACATGATATTTCACGTCTAAGGGGAAGTATATACACCACATAAAAGTGAATTTGTGCATAATAACAAATAAGTCTCAAAGGAATGTAAATTGGGATAAAATCCCTTACTTTATGCTTAGTTTTGGTTTAATTATCTTTAACATCATGTATAATTGTTTTAATAATGTTATTAACTAATAAAAAACCTTATTAATATTTATCATATCATATATGATCATTTTATAACATCATATTTCCCTTTTTTTAATAATCTATTATTATTTTCATTGTTTCGGGTGTGAATTGTCTTGCTTTTCAAGTATGTTTTGACTTGTTATTTTTTTTCTTACATATATCATGATTTAAGAATATATATAATATAAAAAATTATTTAAATATCATATATATTAATTATATATTTATTTAAAATTATCTATAAAATTTTGGTATAGGAAAAGAAATACACTGTTCATGGAGACGGTAGGTCGTACGTACACATGAATGTTGTTTCCATTTTCTTGTCATATTGAAAGAATTAAAATTGGACTATATATATTTTCTTTATAGTATCATATTTATGTTATATATATCATGTATTTATATAAAACTCATACTTAATATATTCCATGTAACGTATGAAAGAATCATATCGCCTCGTGAGACAGTAGTCCTCCATACGCACGAATGATGCTATTGTATTCCCATAAAATTAAAAGCATGAATTTATGTGTTATATATTAATTAAATAAGAATAAATATATTATAAATTTCATATATATCATATATATACTTTAAATACATCATTATTCCCAACCTTGAAAGGTGGTAATGGAAGAAAGAACGACATCGGTTCATGAGGCGGTAGTCCACCAAACGCATGAATAATGATTATGTATCCCATTTGATGGAATTGTGTGAACTTGTACGTAATACCCTTAACATAAAAAAATAATTATATTTAAGATAGTAAAGTTATTATATAATCATTATATAAAAATAATTTAATTAGGTGGATAAGGAAATAAAATAAAAAATTCTTTTATAAAATCATTACCTCTTCATAGGGTATCCTCATTAGGTTTTCACTATGCATTCTTAATTTGGATTTATGCCAAAGATAAGGATTATAGTATTATTAAAATAAATTTTTGGAGTTATTTGAGTAGTTCTTGGCTGAACCAATTTTTTTGTAGGTGTGATGATGGGGTATAGGGGTGGCCTTTTATAAGTGAGGGAGAGGACATACTTGGCATTTTTGAAAAGAAGTTAGGTGTACACATATTTTTACCTAAAAATAGGCTTCCATAACAAAAAAAAATAGATATATTAATTTTTAAGGTATAAATATGGCTAAAATTGGTGTTGGATAAGTTTAGGTTCATTTTTACAACTTATATTCTATGTTGAATCATCAAGTAAGCTCATTTTCAACATAATCATTGTAATTAATTTCAACTTATTTTACTAATCATTTTGGTAAAAAATTAAATTAAAATTATTATAAATTAAAAATAATTATAATTAAAAATATAAAATCCATTTTTCTAAATTATAATCACATAATTTGTAAAAAATAATTTAAAATTAATCTCGTAGCTAGGATGAAAAAGAGTGCTTTTGAAGTGAAAATGTTCAAAATTTTACGAAGTTTTTATATGTAAATTCAATATAAAAATGATTTCAATGACATTAATTTGATTCATATATTCATAATTAATTTAATTTTACTTTAAAACCAATTTAAAATATAAGTTTACATTATAAAATATTTAGATTGAATGTCAGTTTTCAATTAAAATTAAGTATGTTTTACTATTAAAAAACAATTAAACCTCTCAAAAAAATATTAAAGATTAACACTAAGCTAATTTTGACATTTATATTTAAAAATTGATGTTTACTTTTTTAAATTAATTTTTAACAGGGAAAATTTTAGTTTAAAAATTTGTGTTCCATTAAAAGGTGGAAAAACTTCCTTTAGAAAAACACAACTTTTTTATGCAAAATTTTGATTTTGTATTATCATATTCCAATCAAATATATTGGATTAATTTATAATATATTTATTAATTTATATAATATATAAATTTCATCAAGATCATATACTAAAAATAATTAATTTAATTTATTAAGAGAAAACATCTTTGGCACATAAAATATTTTTTTATTGAAACATTTCCTTTATATTCAATTGGTTTTTACATTTTTTTATAATTAATTTTTAACCAATGAATTAAACAATATATTTTTATATGTTATTTAATATCATTATTAACTACCATTCCAAGTGATTTTTGATAATTTTTATATAAATTAATAATATTATTATTAAATTGTTGTTCGGTAAAACCTGGTCTTGCCTATCACACAAGCTTTCGAAGGAACTTGTTATTGTGTGTAATGTAGGATAAACTCATTATTAAATGCATTGAAAGATATAAAAAAATTATTTAAAATATTAAATATATCATAGTGTCTCAAGCTATTATATTCCCTTCTATTCTTGGTGTTTCATTTTATACACACTATCAAATACAATGTCCTAATTTTAAAATTTTAGGGTGTTACTACATCCCTGTATATGCACTACAAGTGGACGTGGTTCTAGAAAATAGGTACATTGGGGTAATAACTACAAAAAATGTGGAATTGGTCTTGACCCAATCATCAAATGGTGCAAGACAATGAGCCTTAATATGGACCTAGTTTGACACTCCTGGTAGATATACTTATGATAATTCACATTTTCTTTATAAACCATTATGAAGGATTTTAAAATATATATATCCCTAAAGAAACCATGATTATGATTATGATAATATCTATGCATAAATTTTCCAAATTTATGTTATGTGTTCCACTATTTTTTGGATTATACATTATTTTTCATAATGTTATGATCTAATCAATAGTATTTTTTTTATTTATAAATGGCACTTAATGGAAGAAATGGAAGCCATATTAATGCACATACTCCATGTAGGGTTTTACCTCCTGGGAAAGCTAAAGAAAATGGATCTAGATCTAGAGATATATCTGATGAAATTATAACCATGTTGGGGCATATAACTTAGGTTATATGTAATACCCTTTCCCATATGAAGTATCATGCTGATCCATCAGGAGTTGTAACAATTTTAGACCACCTCATGCGTCAACAACCTCCATTATTCAATGGGAATAAAAATAAATTTTTATATGAGTAATGGATAAGTTCCTTAGATAATATATTTATCACTCTAGGAAGTAGTGAAAGGTAAATTGTTTTCATAGAAGTTTATCATCCCTCAGTATATGATGATAAATAATGGTCATTGATTCAAAATAAAAAGGATAAGGTGTAAATAGAAAGCATGGAGTGGGAGGATTTCAGGGTAATATTCTTGGAAAAATATTTTACTCATGATAAATGTGTGGATATGGAAAGATAGTTCTTGAGTCTAAGATAAAAAGAAGAGGAAAGTGTTTCTAAGTGTGAATCCAAATTTTCAAGGTTATCAAGGCATGTTTTGGACTATTTATGTTATCCAAATATAAATATTGAACATTTATTTTATGGGATTATGCTAATTCTTAAAAGGGAAATATTATCCCAAACATTATCATCATATGAGTACATATTATCATGTTCAATCAAGACAATGGAGGAATTTTCTTAGTCTTATGAACTCTAAGGTAAGTAAGAGAAAAAGATAAAGATAGAGAAAAATATAGATAATGGTAAGAAGGTAATTAAGTTTTTCCACATGTTATACTTTTTGAAGGAAAAACCCTAGTACATTCTTAATAAGAAAATGATTCTTGTTTGTGTGTGGAGAAAAATTCCACCATGATCTTGATTTACTGGGTAAGAAATAATTTTTCAATGCTCAATTATTCAACTATTAAGATATATGGAACTATGAAAATAAAGGCCCCAAGTGTTAATGGAATATACCTTAAAAGAAGATAAGATATCAAGTTCAATATTATGTTATTATTAAAAACAATTTGGAATTATTAATGTGTTTTTGTTTGGATTCATGAATTATGTCATTACATTATTTTGTCAATTATATCCTTGTTATAAAAAGTATGAAATGCATAAGGATTATACTATAGTTTCTTTATGTAATAGAATGATTATGTTGAACGATACCAATGAAAAATAAATATGATTTTGTGTCAAGTTCAACTTCTTGGAAAACACAATATTGCGGGAAATATAACCCTTAATATGTTCATGATGTTGAGATAATTATGTTGGGTTAATTAGATGATTGTTATAGATAAAGTAAATTGGATAGTGTTAACTACCTTGGAAATAATTAGTGATAAGTTTATTTTGGAAATTTACTAACATTATTTCTAGTGTTCTGTATCTTAAACTTGTGAAAGGTTCATAAGGTTAGCCATTTATAAAATGGTTTAAGTTAAAATTTGGATAATGTTTAAGAGATTAATGTGTTACTTCACTATATGAATATTTATGTGTATTGGATAACCTATGCTAACTATTTTTTTATAATAATAACTAGAGATAAATGGAATTACTTATCATCATATTATGGATCTTACCATCCCTTAAAAGTGAATTTTTGTGCTTTAACAATAAGAAATTCATTTTTTGGATGTTCATTTCCTAGAGTAAGTGGTGAATTTGAAATTTATTAAAGCAAAACCAAAGGATTAAATTGTTATTATAATATAGAAAAATATCAATCAATTATATTTCCTTATACTATTATACATTTAAATAATTCATAAACTTTTTTAAAGGGGTCTTGAAAAAAAAATTATTATTACATTAATATCTAATAAATCAGACTGTCTTTTAAATCATCATGAATTTATGGTTTTGAGGCCCTTAACATTCCATTGATCATTCACTTTCTTAGGATAAATGACCTCAATCACTCTATATAATTATTTACACATTTTTTCTATTTCCATATATTCACTTACCACCAATGTTCTCCTACATAGAAACCTTATAATGTGTTATTTCATATAACCTTTTTTACTTCCCTTTATCTCTTATTTAGAGGATGTATTATTGACCCTCTAATGATGTAGAATTTTTAATAAAGTTATTTTCAAATTTTAAACCCAGTACTACTAAGATCAAATTTAAATTGTGAGGATGCAATTTATTTAAGGTAAGGATAATGTAACATCCTGAAATTCTAAAATAAGAATATTGTATTCGATAATGTATATGACATGCAACACCAAACATAAAAGAAAATATAATACCTAGAGACTTTAAAATATATTTATTCTTAAATAAATTAAATATATTTAATAGATTGTACTACATGAAACACTGAGTTAGCTTGTGTCATTTTCAACAACAAGTTTTCTCGATGGCTTGCATTATATGCAACACCAACTTTTAACGAACAAAAATATAATATTAACATTATTATTTAAAATATCACATAGCCATTGGAATGGAAGGTATGAATAATATTAACTAAATAATTAAAATATAATGTTTATACACATTAATTTCTTATTTATTTATTATAAATAAGATTATAATCATTTAAAATAAAAATAAATGTTTTTTAAAAAACTGTATTTTTCTATAAGGTGGTTTAATCGCGCTTTTCACACATAATTTAAAATTTATTTTTAACACATTTAGAAAATTTATTTGAAAAAATAAAATTATTTATTTATATTTAAATACCAAAATTATATATGGGTTAATTTTTTGTGATTTTTCTAAAATGTTTCATTTTTTATGAATAGTGAAAATATAGAATTTTTATTAAAAAATGTTTTTGCTTTTAAATTATTTATAAAGTAAATGTGTTTTTTAAATTTGTTTTAAATTAAAAGTTCAATTATATATAATTTAATAAATTTAATTTCACCATAATCATTGGAATAATTTTAATATTTAATTTTTATATAAAAACATTGTAAACTTTTAGACAATTCTCTTTAAAAACCCACATTCTCATCTCATCAACGAGATTAATTTTAAAATAAATTTTTCCACATAAATGAATAAAATTGGTAAAATTGGATTCCATATATCGAATAATAATAATTTCTAATTTCTAATAAGTTCAGCATAATTTTGGACAAAAATGAATAATGAGAATAATAAAAATTAATTACTGTGATTATGGTAAAAATGGATTTTCCAAAGGCTAAACTAAGAAAACAAGGGTAAAAAAACCTACCAAATTTTACAACAGTAATTCTCTAGAAATATTTCCACATTATCACATCTAGGTTCGATAATGGACCATTTAAATGTCTTTTTCATGATAAAAACATAGGTATGATTGAATCTTTTCAAAAAAATTACAAGTGTGCCACTCACCTCACTTATAAAAGTCAACCCCCTATCCTCTCTTATTCATAGCTTCAAACCTATTTGGTTCAGACAAAGCCTACCCAAATAACTTATCAAATTCCCTCCCCTCATCCTACTATCCTTATTTTTCTCATAAATCTATACTATGAAGGCTTTAGTGAAACCCTAAGTAGGTACCTGAAGAAGTTGTGAAGTTCTTCAATGAACATATTTATTTTATTTCTTTCTCTACCTCCCTCAATAATTATTAAAAAATGATGATATAATAATCTCAATATATTCCATAAAATGGTATGTTTTTTTAATACTTTTATAACCTAAAAAATCTCTACTTCCATAAAATTGGTTACAAAATCACCATTCGTGTGTACAGTGGACTACCGCCTTACAAACTGATGTCATTCGTTCAACTATTACCAACATACACAGTTAGGAATGATAATGGATATAGAGTATTTTTATTATATTTATAACATAATTATACCTATTTATTCACTATGAAATATTTATTTTTAACTTTCCATTCTATAGGGGACACGATAACATCGCTCGTGTGTACGGTGGACTACAGCCTCACAAAGCGATGTGATCTGTCTTTCACTAATGATTTACATGGAATGTAATAAGGTTAAAGTGAATGATTATTTTTTATATAAATTATATAATTATTATATTCATGATATAATTATAATTATTAAAATATAATATATATCATTTTCATTTTTACCTTTTCACTCACTTAAAGATGATAACATTGTTTGTGTACTAGAGGACTATCACCTTCACAAAGCGATGTGACCCTATTTTCATCACCACACCACATGGATGATATGTATAAGTATATTTTAAAAAAAAAATATGATATTATGACCATTATGGGAATATAAAATATTACTTACTTCTTTTCTATAATGATCATTGAAAAATGGAAATGTAACTCATGCGTAAATACAACCTATTGTCTCTAGGATCGTAAGGTACTTTATTTCTCAGAACCATCAAACGCGATTAATCTTAAAAGTATAAATGATATATAAAAATGATAATTCTTTCATGAATATTATAATGGATATGATATTAATATATAATATGTGAATGAATCAAGTCATTAATGATAAAACACGCATGGGAAAAAAAGGCAATTAACACCTGAAAAATGAAAATAATGAAATATTATTAATAAACGGGTGATAAGATGTTATAAAAATATAATATATGATATTATAAATATTAATATGGTTATGAAATAAGTTAATAACATTTTTTTAACCCAATATAAAAGAGGTAAAATTATTTTCATCCCAAAGGAAGCGTGAGGTAAGGGTTTCCCCCCTCCGTTTTACTTCTATGATACATTCACCATATTCACCCCATGTTTCTTTTATGTGGTGTATATACTACCCCTACTATATGTTATATAGTGAATTAATTTATCATAATTGTATTAAATTTTTAATTTTATGTTATTCCTTTCATGGTATTATGATACTAATTTTTTCAATATAGTTAAGAGTTTATTTCACAATCTCATCGTTATTCGGGATTTTTTGTTCAAGTCTCACCTAGAAGAATTATATGATATTTATATTTTAAAATCAATCTATTTTTCTATATAATGTTTATTAATGTAATTTTTTAAGTAATATTAACATTTTATCCTCTCATTTCTACTTAAAATTATTTATAAAATGTTTTTAATAAAATCCAACTTTATTTCCCTCTTCGATCAAAAATTGGTTTTCATCAAAACCCATTTTTTATAGAAATGTTCTAAAAAATGTTTCTAGCCATATAAAAATGATTTATTTAATACATTTTTACCCATTTTTTACATTTTAAATTTTTTTCAATAAATATTCTTTTCATTTTCCAAATAAGACACTTTTTTAACCTTTTTAAAGTACAAAATGAATGCTACTTTTTAACTTGTATGTTGTGTACAAAATTACCTTCTGACATGTACATCATTTTTTTTGAAGCTTCCTTTAAAATTCTACTAGATTATTTTTAAATAAAATTCTTCCAATAATATTCTTGAAATTATTAGTTTTTAAAGGTTATTTTCAAGGAAAAGGATTTTCAAAATGTTTTATTTTGAAAAGGATATTTTCCTCAAGGAGTTTTTTAAAGATCATTTTATGGTATTTCTATTCATCAACAAAAAAACACTTTAATATTAATCTAATGGGTATATTTTGGAATGATTATATCCTTATTATTTCTCTAGATAGTTTATTATATATTTAACTAGGTATATACTATATTGACTCCATCTGCTTTACTCAGGATGGTTTATGATTATGCTAATTGATTGGGGGAAGTATTTACATTTCATATGCTAGTTTAAATATGAATTTTTTGTGAATTATTTTTCACCCCTTTAATATGTGTAATTCATTAGACTTATTAAGTGAAGGGATGGGACGGATATATCCCCTCATTGCATTGGAAGGTCTCATAACACAAACTACATATAGTTTTGGCCGAGGCCATACCCATTCATATAGATGTCTTGGTACGAAGCCTTAATAATATTATATTTGTTGTCATAAATCCTCACCTATATTAAACCTTTTTGCATGGATCCTATATGGTATAAAATTTCATGTAACGAGGGATTGATGTTATTTTTTAGATGTTTATCATTATTAATTCTATCATTAAGAAATCATTTATTGATATTCCATGTGATTATTCAATTATTTAGAATATTTATGGCTATGTTTCAAGATCATGTGATTATTTATGTGGAATTATTTGATAATCATTTATTTTTTCTATATTATTCTCAAGTTGTTGATTAAATGTTATTTTTTCAGTTATTTACATTTCCATATTGATTGTTCCTTATTTATTCATAGCTTCTGTTGTACACTTACCCTTACAAAGCATTTGATATCAGCCCTCAGGTTTTATTTTCCCCAGGATACCAGGAATTATTTTGTGATTGATATGTTGGGATATTATAAGGGGAATAATGGAATTATTAGGAAATTAATTTGATTTATTTTATGTTTTCAAATGTAAATGTGATTCATGTATGTATCTTGTTTACCAAGACTATAAAAATGTTAAGTCCTCCGGGATTATATTCCATGTATATTATGCCAATTTAATAAATCATACATTGGTTATGGGCTAATTGGGTTAGGTTTTCTACATTTTCACAATTATAATATAATATATGATCCAATTATAACATTTAAATACCTATTTATTAAAAATTATTTATTAAAATACTCATTTATGGGTGATAAAATTTTCATTTTTCTTGTATGTTTCAGTTCGGTAGTTATATTCCATACACATTGATCATGGTTAAATTTTATGAATATTAAAAATAATTTAATAATTATAATATTAAATCATTATATACTATTTTATAACAATTAATATAAATTAGTTATCAAAAATGAATTTCATCACTTTGTGGAGATGGTATTTTGTATGTACATAAGAGTGATGTTATGTAATTTCATATATAAGGATAGAAAGAAATGTAAATGATAATTAACCATTATATAATCATTATTATATAATATATATTTAATAAATCTCTTCTTTTTTACAATGCACTTAAATTATAAATGAAAAATGAATCACATCACTTCATGGAGGTGGTAGTTCACACATTTTCACGAGTGAAATTATTGTTTTTCAACAAATATGATAGTAATAAGGCAGATAAGAAAATATAATTCATGAAGATTAATTATATAAAAATTTCAAATATAAATATTAAATCCATCAAAATAACTATCCATTAAAAGTAGTTATGGAAAATGAATCGTATCTTTATATGGTGGTGATAGTCAATATGTATGCATGGGCGGTACTTTTATCTCGCATTTGATTGATAAGAGATGATAAATAGTTTCCACATAATTATATTAATATATCAGTATATTCATGATACTATATATATATATATATTTGATGGATACAGTAATTTTATAGGATGGGGAAGAAGAAATAAAATTAAAAAACATAAGCTCTTGAATGATTGGTCTTATAAGAATAACAGAAGCTCTTGGATGAAGGGAAGTAATACAAGAAGATTTTTTTTTTGGTGTTCTCAAATATATAATTCTAAAATTTTATGAGAAAAGAAGGATAATAGGTGCCCTTATATGAGTTTGGGGAGGTACACACATGGAATTTACTAAAAGATTTCAATTATATAAGGACACTTTCATTCGAAAGTGGCTCAAAATGTCCAAAAATAGAATTTAGAATAATATAAGTTTTTAATATCTTTAACCAATGATAATTAAGAATATTTATGAAAAATTTCTACCCCAATCACTTTGTTTAACCTCCCTAGTAAACTCATTTTAGCCTTAAACATGGTAACAAATTTTTACTGTTTTTACTATTCAATATGTCTATAAATTATACAGACCCTGTTAAATTATATTAATAATGATGATTAAAAATTTAGAATCCATTTCAATATATTCAGTTGCTATATGTTTAAGAATTAAATTTTAAATTATCACAAAAATCGCAATGAAAACTCATTTTAGAATAATGAATTTCTAATCATAAAACTGATTTTTTAGGCATTACATGCCTTGTAAAACCCATCAAATGAATGTTAAAAAATAAAATTGAATATATAATATGTAAATTTTATTATAAATGATAATAAATAGATATAAACTTAATTTATTAACATAGAAACACATTTCATGTATAAAAATTGTTTTTAAAAAATCTATTGTAATGAAAAAAAATAAACTTATATCAAAATTAACATTAATAATGAATCTTATGTAATTTGTTAGATTATTTTTAATTAAAGGGAACGTATATTATTTTTATATAAAATTAAAAATATAATGGGACTTATTCTTGATAAGAAATGTGAGTTTTACAAAAATTAGTATTTTTCACTATTCACTGAAAAATAAATCTTTTTTAAAATATCTTATAAATTAACCCTATGAAAATATTGAAATAATAATTTCAAAAATGTTAATAATTCCAAAAAATAAGATATATAAAAATGGTATAAATTAATTATAATTCCCACATTAAAAATATAATGAAAACCCTTCTTGAATAAAATATATTATCGATGTAGAAAATGACTTTACAAAAAATTGAGTACTTATTTATTATACATTAATCAATACATTTGAATTATTTAAATCCTTTAAACTTATTTTTTATAATTTAGTTATTATCATTTATAAATTTCAATTTAATGTATTGGTTATAATTATCATATTTAAATAATATTATTTTTATTGCATATCACAGTTTGTTTAAAGTGTGGTGTTGCATATTTAAAAATATATCGAGCATAGTTTAATGTTGAAAAAAAATATATGAGTTACATTGTCCCCTTTAAATAAATTTTATACACATAATTTTTATCTCAATAACCAAGGATTCAATATTTTAAAATACCATTGTTGAAATCCTAAATCATTCAAAATAATTATAAAACCTCCTTTGAAAATGGAAATGGAAAAATAAATGTTACATTAAAAAAGCATAGTTGGGATCCCTGGTAAGGATAACAAAAGTGGGAAGTGAAAATATGGACATAGAGAAGAAATATAATTACCAAATAATAATATATAGTGATAGAGAACATGGTCATGAGAAACTTAATGACCAAAAAACCAAAATAATTATGGCATGAAAACATCTATCAATTATTAAAAAATAACTATAAAAAGGAAAAAATCATTTTCAAGGTACTTTTTCCTAGATTTAATGAATTCACTAACAATAACAATAGATAACATGAGAAAATATATGTCATGACCCGTCCTCGGGGCCCGTGCTGTGACTACCCCAAGCCCGCCTTCCATAGGCCAGGGGCTGGCGACTAGCACCAAGGCGTAAATCCCGGAAAAAGGGAAGGCATTTCCTTTGTAAAGTAAACCACAAACACCACAGAGCAAGAAGGCAGAAGTAAACACTAAGTAAAAACTGGTACAACAGTAAGTGAAGAAAAGTAAGTGGGCTAGTATAAAAACCCAAACTGAAAGTAAAGTACAACTGGAAAGGGAAAACAGAAACTGAAAAGTAAAGCCGCAACGTCGATCTGTCCACTGGAAATCCCACCTGAAGGGTGGGTACAGAAAGCCTCCACTGCTCCTCGAGTCCAGCCGACCGCTCCGAGTACGTCCCGCCCAGTGTTCCACCTCCAGGTACCGTCCTTCTCCACAAGCCTCCGCCACGATCAGCACTGTCTGTCGTCTGCAACCAACACAACGTAGTGCGGGCATATCCCATGTAGGGGTGAGTATAAGCTACTCAGTACGGACCCCGAGACCCCCGAAGGTCTCCCAGAATCCAAAAAGGATAAGCAACAAAGGAAAGATACAATCATGAAGTAACATCCGACACTTCTTAGATATATGCCCATACATATAGCTGAGTCATCAATTCTCGCTCGGCTCCAACATCCGAGCTCAGGTACAACCCAATGCACACGGGAGAGAAAAACGTAAATCCACACAGGATAACACAACATAATCCACAATGGAAAGTAAACAGGATTCAGCTCACACAGGTATACTTCTTCATATGACGATAAAGATGACCTGATATTGCCACTAATTCATCTAAGTTGTCGGACCCACAAAGGATCGATAGGTACTAACCCCCGCAATGACCCACAAAGGATCTGACCCACAAAGGATCCATAGATAACTAACCCCCTCAAGGACCCACAAAGGATCTGACCCAAAAAGGATCGATAGGTACTAACCCCCGCAATGACCCACACAGGATCGGACCCACACAGGATCGATAGGTAACTAACCCCCGCAAAGACCCACACAGGATTAGACCCACATAGGATCTGTTGGCGTTGGCCCACACATGACCGCTGAGCGCTGACCCACACAGGATCGGACCCACACAGGATCGGTAGCACTGACCCACAAAGGATCACAGAGTGCTGTAGTCGTTGTCGTCGAATCCACTGAGGATCTCTGCACAGTCGTCGTCGTCACAGTAGCAGTTGTAGCCATCTCTAGGGTTCCCACACACAGCAAGCTTGTTCGGGAGGGTCTGCTCCACGAGCCGAGAGGCTGATACATCAACTGACACATAGTCCAGAGTTGATGTATCCAAAAGTTCCGTATCATCAACAGGAACTCAACGTCGCAGACGGCGTGTCAATCGGACCCCCGGTCTGAGAGTTATTGGCTTTTTCGTCCTAGGGGCCTAGATGGTTTTTAAGGAAAAACCAACCCAACCATACTCCACTTGTGTCCAAACCTCGGGCGGAGTATTACAAAATATCCGTCTCACCTAGAGGAATTCAACAAAGTCGACGGCACATCAATCGGACTTCCGAAGCTCAAGATATGAGTGTTTCCGCTCCAAGGGCCTGGTTGGTTTCGTGTACGAACCAACCCGAACGAACCCAAAGTATTCCAAAACCTTGAGTGTGATATACCGAAATGACCATCTCGATCCAAGGATCTCATCGCTGCTGATGGTGCGTCGTTCAGAGGCCCGTAGCTCCAGTTATGAGCAAAAGACCGAAAGGTCTGAAAACGGGGGGTCTGCGCCCGGACCGACCCGGCCCAACCCCCCCTAGGTCGGCCCGACCCAGGTCGACCCTACCCGGGTCTGGGTCCAACCCGGCAGGCGCGGCCCGGCCCGGCCATGCCTGGGCGCGGCCCATCCGCCGGGGTCGGCTCGGCCGGTTACGGCCGAGCGGCGCGGAGGGCGTGCTACCCCCGCGTGAGAACACCGCGGCCCCGCATGGGGCCTCCCTTGGTCAGCGGACACGGCAGGGCCGTGTCCCGTGTCTCGCCAGACCCACGCGGTTGCGGGTCTGTCGACCGCCGCCACCGATCCGGCGACATGCGCCGCCGGTGGAGTCCGCGGGCCACCGGAGTTGCTCTGGTGGTTCGATTTCATTTCTGTCTGCGTCGTAGCTCATCCCGGGTCCCGTTCTTCACTGCGGAATCAACAAATCGTCTCTACAGCCCATTTTGTCGTTGTACATTGTTCCTCACACCAAGAACAAAAGGGCGGTGGGTTCGGACTTGTTCGTTGGTCCGCACCCACCGCTTTAGTGGTTTGAAACAACACCATAATTCCCAGAAATTGATAAACCTTGACCCGTAATAATAATCCGCGGACCAACTTGTTAATTGGTTGATCCGCGTTCTTGCCTTGGTGGAAAACAGACATAGGTAAAATCATTTTCAAAACAACCCCTACCTCAATGTCATCGTCGGACGTGAGTTCGTCGCGGAATTGACCTTCGCGAAAGAAAAGGATCGTCGCGTCGCGGAAGGGTGTCGCTGTCGCGCGGTACTCATCGTCGCATAGACAAACTCCGAGGATCAAGATCATACAGATTTAATTATAATAATTAAATCCATGTTGATGTTATAAACCACAAAGAATTAAAAGGACCGCAATCCCCTACCTCAAGATGCCGATAGAAGATTGTCGCGGGGATGGATCGTCGTGGAAGAAGCGTCGCTGAGGGATAATCGTCGGCGTCACGTCGTCGATCTCCGCGGGTCGGGCGTTCTTCGTCGCCCTTCGTCGGAGGCCGGCATTCTTCGCATTCTTCGCGTTCTTCGCGTTCTTCGCGTTCTTCGTGGAGGGGAAAGAAGGTACGGATTTTCCAAATCCTCTCAACAAAACAACCTGTCAACAAAAAGAAAAGGTGTCAGTCTTATTTTATTATTATGCCAACAGTTTGAAAACGGGTTAAGAAACGAACCATTAATTTGGTGAATTAATGGTAACGACTTAATAGTCCATTTAATAGGAGCGTTAAGATATTTAGAAAACGCCCCAGTTGACTTTCTTTTAATATGGGTTTTCGCGGGTGCGTTACTTAGCGGAAAAGAAACGGTGGGGCTCGTGCGGGCCCCACCTCATAAATATTCTACCAAGAGGGTAGGATGTTTTGGATTTCACCCTATCCGCTTCAACTTAGCTCAAGTGGATTTAAGTGTCCTTTAAGTGGATTTAAGTGAAATAAAATAAAGTTTTCACACCACTTTATTTTATTTTCTTCACTTAATCCCAAAAATTAAAAACCACACCCGAGCAAACGCAACTCCGGAAGAGGCGTTTCTATGAAAATATCGGCGCTGTGATTCCATCGGTACCCTCAGAATTCGATTCCGAGCACCAGTTCAAAAGTTAGAAAAACCCGCTCGTTCGTTCACTGAACGTACCCGAGCCAAACTTCGAAAAATGATTCTGGGCACACCTGGCCTCAGAATCAGGTGCCGTCAGAAACTGCGTTCTTGTAAAATTCCAAAGAAAATTAAGAAAAAAATTTCCTTGAAATTTACGGGTCTTTACATCACTCCCACCTCAGGGCTTTACGTCCTCGTAATGATACATCATAAGCTATGGAAACAAATGTGGGTACTGAGCACGCATCCGAGCCTCCCGCTCCCAAGTGCTCTCCTGGAGGTTCCCGTGCTGCCATATGATGCACACTAGAGGAATCGATCATCCACGTAGGACGCGCTCTTGTCGATCCTCGATCTCCACTGGGACCTCTGCAAAAGTCGCCCCATCATCAACGTCTACCTCCCCATGGTCAATGATATGTGTCGGGTCGTGCACATATCTCCTCAGCTGAGATACGTGGAAGACGTCGTGCACCCAGTGCAACTGAGGTGGTAGAGCCAGGCGATAAGCCACCTCTCCAATCCTGATGTGGACCTGGAATGGTTGGATGAAGCGTGGAGACAACTTGTTGCCTCGGCCAAATCTCTGTAATCCATGTCGAGGTGAGACACGCAAGAAGACGTGGTCGCCATCCTCGAACTCTAGTGGCCTCCGCCTCCTGTCAGCGTAAGACTTCTGCCGGCTCTGAGCTATCCTCATCCGCTCCTGGATGACCTGGACCTTCTCTGTCATGGCCCGGACCATCTCTGGTCCCACAAGTGTTGACTCCCTAGTGACTGTCCAGCATAAAGGAGATCTGCAAGGTCTGCCGTACAACACCTCGTATGGTTCCATCCCGATGGTGGAGTGGTAGTTGTTGTTGTACGCGAACTCCACCAAGGGTAGGTGGTCCTCCCAGCTACGACCAAAGTTGTGGACACATGCGTGGAGCATGTCCTCGAGAGACTGAATGGTCCTCTCCGTATGACCATCCGTCTGAGGTTGAAAGGCGATGCTCAAACGTAGCGGCGTCCCGAACGCCTCCTGCAACCCCTTCAAAATCAGGGAAGTAAAGCGAGCATCTCGATTGGAGACGATAGATGATGGCACACCGTGAATCTGTACAATCTTCTGAACGTAGAGACGTCCCAAGCTCTCCACTTAGCCCTGTTCTCTGATGGGTAAGAATTGAGCTGACTTGGTGAGTCGGTCGACAATCACCCAAATGGAGACGTGACCTCTGGAAGTGCGTGGAAGTCCAGTCACGAAGTCCATAGATATCTCGTCCCACTTCCACTCCAGGACCTCCAAGGGCTTTACCAAGCCTGCTGGTACCTGATGCTCTGCCTTCACCTACTAGCAGGTGAGGCATCATGAAAAGAACTCTGCCACAGCCTTCTTCATGCCTGGCCACCAGTGCTGTCGTCTGAGGTCCTGGTATATCTTCGCCACTCCAGGATGAACCGCCAAAGGGGAAGTGTGAAACTCTCTCAGCACCTCCTCTCGTAAAGAGACTGGTACTAAGGTACGTCCTCTGAAAAGGACTTCGTGCTCTGCCCCAAAGGAGAAGCCATCAGGTGCCTGTCCTGAGGATAACTGCACATGCCGCGTCTCAAAGTCGACGTCCTCATGCTGTGCCTCTCTGTCCCGCTGCAGTAGTGGAGGAGTAACTGTGAGAGACTGAAGGAAGGTTGCTCCATCTCTATCCATGAAGGATATCTGCAAAGCGGCAAGCTGCTATGTCGCCTCCTCAAGTAGCCGAATGCCCGTCCTCCTGCTGAGAGCATCGGCTACTATGTTTCCCTTCCCAGGAGTATAGACTATCTCAAAGTCATAGTCCTGGAGGAACTTGAGCCATCGCCGCTGTCTCAGGTTCAGGTCCTTCTGCGAGAAGATGTACCTGAGACTCTGGTGGTTAGAAAAGACTGTAAAGTGCTCGCCCATCAGATAGTGACGCCATGTCTTCAGAGCGAATACCACTACTGCTAACTCCAGGTCATGGGTGGCGTAGTTCTGCTCATGCGGCCTCAACTGACCTGATCCAAAAGAGATCACTGCCCGCTCCTGCATCAGGACACATTCGAGTTTGTTCCCTGATGAATCGCAGTAGACTACGTACCCTACTCCCTCCTCAAGAAACCTCAAGATAGGTGCGCTGGTCAATCTCTGTCTCAGCTCATGGAAGCTCTGCTGACATTTTTCTGACCACACAAAGGGTTTCCCCTTCTTCGTCAAAGCTGAGAGTGGTGCCACAACTCTGGAGAAGTCTGGCACAAATCTCAGATAGTATCCAGCTAGTCCCAAGAAACTCCGCACCTCTATCACGATCTTGGGTGGATCCCAAGCTAGCACTGCCTCGATCCTCACAGGATCCACTACAACTCCCACGTCGGAGATGACATGCCCCATGAAGTGGACCCCGCGTATCCAGAACTGACACTTCGAGATCTTACCATAAAGTTGGTGCTCTCGGAGTGTGTCTAGTACAACCCGTAAGTGGTAGGCGTGCTCCTCCTCAGTCGTCGAGTAAATCCAAATGTCGTCGATGAAGACTACAAAAAATCAATCGATGTATGGCTGAAAGATCCTGTTCATGAGGCTCATGAACACCGTTGGAGAATTGGTTACGCCGAATGGCATAACCAAGAACTCATAGTGGCCATACCGACACCTAAAGGCTGTCTTCTGCACGTCCTCGTCTCGAACTCTGAGATGATGATAGCCTGACCTGAGGTCTATCTTCGAGAACCACCATTCTCCCTTGAGCTGATCAAATAGGTCATCAATCCTCGGTAGCGGATACTTGTTCCTCACCGTCACCTGGTTCAGGCGACGATAGTCGACACAAATCCGCAAGCTCCCGTACGCCTTATTGGTGAACAATATCGGGGAAGCCCAAGGTGAACCACTGGGTCGGATGAATCCCTTTCCCTGGAAGTCCTCCAACTGTACCCGTAGCTCTCGAAGCTCAGCGGGGGCCATCCGATATGCTGGAGTGGATATCGGGGCTGTCCCGGGGTACAGATCAATATAAAAGTCTACCTCTCTGCGAGGAGGTAGTTCTAGAATGTCGTCGGGAAAGACGTCTGCATAATGATCCACCACTGCAGGAAAACTAGGACTCCACAGGTCAAATACTCCTATGATGAGGCTAGACAACTGATGAGTGATGGGATGTCCTCTCCTCTACGGAAGTCCATCATGTGCTGCGAAGGCTCCCTTCTCACCGGTGAAGGTGAACCTCCTCCCATCAGTGCATACACATCGCACCTTGCGCCTAATACAGTCAATCTGTGCATGGACTGTAGATAACCAATCCATGCCCAAGATGACGTCGTAAGGCCTCGACGCTGCTACAAGAAGATCCCAGTCGAAGCTCTCGCCTCCTAGAGTACGCTCACACTGTCGGCACCAGTGCGTAATGGTCGAGTCTGCTCCCGTAGGAGTCTCTAGCCGTAAGGATCGAGCCAACGGCTCTGTCGGAATCTCTGAGCTCTGAACAAGGGCAGTGGCTATGAAAGAGTGACTTGCTCCTGTGTCTATAAGAACTAAAAAAGGGTGGAATAGACACAGATAGTACCTCAAATCATCTCGGGCGCGCCGTGGTCGTAGGTCTCCGCTGCCTGGAGTTGTGCCTGTCTCTGCCAGCCAGCTCCCTATGGTCGGGGTGGACCTCCTGGTGGTGGTTGTAGAGCCTCAAAGCATCGCCCACTACCTGCTACACGGCCAGCTCCTCTGCCTCGTCCGCCTCCTCCCTGTGGACCTCCACGGTCGACCCTCTGCCTCTACCTGGGATGCCCCTCAATTGTCTGCTGCTCTTCACCACGGTGGGTCGGGTAGTCACGAGCCATGTGGCCCTGCCCGCCACATGTGTAGCACTGCCTGCCTCTCGAAAGACTGGCTCCACGCTGTGTGCCCCCACACTACTGAGCCAGTGTCCTGAGGTCGTCTGCATGAGGGTCTGGTCTGCCTGGACCCCTGAGTCATCCATTGACTGCCTGCTGCGGAAGACTCTGTTACATGCCGCCCCGCGGTAGGTCTCGCCACTGGAGAAGTATCAGCAAAAAAGTTCTTGATCAAAAGGGATCGCTCCAGTACTCCTGACTGAGTCGGAATGCTGAGGGAGATCAGTGATTCCCTGATCTCATTTCTCAATCCCTGCTCAATGGTATGGGCCCAGAAAAATGGGTCTCGTACCATCTCTGTCGAGTAGCGCGAGAGATCGGTAAATCTCGCCGAGTACTGGGCGACCGTCAAGCTTCCCTGCCGTAGCTGAAGAAGCTCCTGGATGCACACCGCACGGAGGGTGGCCAGGATGAACTCTGAGCGGAAGAGGCCCTCAAATTCTGTCCAGAGGAGATATGCCTCATCGTGCACCTGGAGCATCAATCTCCACCATCGGCCCACTGCTGCGTGCAGTAGGCTCGCTGCGAGGATCACCATGAGTTCTGTTGGTGTCCTCACTAGCCTGAAAACTCGTACAACTGCGTCCATCCAGTCCTCAACTACTTGGGGGTTCGTCTCCCCGTGGAACCTGGGCGGTTGCTGGCGCTAGAACTCATGCAGTGCACTAAGGCCACGTGCATCGTCAGCGGCTGGGGATGGAAGCATCGGTGGCTCGGTGGGTAGAGGTACCGCTGGTGCCTCTGCTGTCAAAGGGCCCTGTACCGAGGCCTCGTCGCTCGGTGGGCTGTCTTGACGTACAACTCTCGGAACCCTAGATGGCTGCCGTCGTGGGGCCATCCTGAAAAGGAAACAGGTGCGCCACGGTCAGAACAGTATACCTGGTGAGTTGATACAAATTAATCACAAAGAAAACTTTAAACACACATGAAATCAATGTTTTCGTACATTAAGTCGGAAATTAGAAGTCATGGTCCTGGTGTACGGATACGTCGGCCGCCACACCAACACTGGGCTCCCTGGACTGATAACCACACTCAATACGCTTAACACTATTTCTTCACATAGAAGAAAGATCAGAGTCTGTGGTAGAACTGAACTCCTCTGATACCAATTTGTCACGACCCGTCCTCGGGGCCCGTGCCGTGACTACCCCAAGCCCGCCTTCCATAGGCCAGGGGCTGGCGACTAGCACTAAGGCGTAAATCCCGGAAAAAGGGAAGGCATTGCCTTTTTAAAGTAAACCACAAACACCATAGAGCAAGCAGGAAGAAGTAAACAGTAAGTAAAAACTGGTACAACAGTAAGTGTGGAAAAGTAAGTGGGCCAGTATACAAACCCAAACTGAAAGTAAAGTACAACTGGAAAGGGAAAACAACAACTGAAAATTAAAGCTGCAACGTCGAGCTGTCCACTGGAAATCCCACCTGAAGGGTGGGTACAGAAAGTCTCCACTACTCCTCAGGTCTAGCCGACCCCTCCGAGTACGTCCCGTCTAGTGGTCCACCTCCAGGTACCGTCCTGCTCCGCAAGCCTCCACCACGATCAGCGATGTCTGTTGTCTGCAACCAACACAATGTAGTGCGGGCATAGCCCGTGCAGGGGTGAGTATAAGCTACTCAGTAGCGACCCCGAGACCCCTGAAGGTCTCCCAGAATCCACAAAGGATAATCCACAAAGGAAAGATACAATCACGAAATAACATCTGACACTGCTTAGATATATGCCCATACATATACCTAAGTCATCAATTCTTGCTCGTCTCCAACATCCGAGCTCAGGTACAACCCAATCCACACAGGAAAGAAAAACGTAAATCCACATAGGATAGCACAACACAATCCACAAAGGAATGTAAAAAAGATTCATCTCACACAGGTATACTTTTTCATATGACGATAAAGATGACCAGATATTTCCACTGATTCATCTAAGTCGTCGGACCCACAAAGGATCGATAGGTACTAACCCCCGCAATGACCCACAAAGGATCCATAGGTAAATAACCCCCGCAATGAACCAAAATTGATCTGACCCACAATGGATCGATAGGTACTAACCCCCACAATGACCCACATAGGATCGGACCCACACAGGATCGATAGGTAACTAACCCCCGCAAAGACCCACATAGGATCGGACCCACACAGGATCTGTAGGCGCTGGCCCACACAGGACCGCTGAGCGCTGACCCACACAGGATTGGACCCACACAGGATCGGTAGCACTAACCCAAAAAGGATCACTGAGTGTTGTAGTCGTCGCCGTCGAATCCACTGAGGATCTATGCACAGTCGTCGTCGTCACAGTAGCAGTCGCAGCCAGCTCTAGGGTTCCCGCACACAGCAAGCTCGTTCGGGAGGGTCTGCTCCACGAGCCGAGAGGCTGATACATCAAATGACACATAGTCCAGAGTTGGTGTTTCAAAATGTTCTGTATCGTCAACAGGAACTCAACGTCGCAGACGGCGCTTCAATCGGACGCTCGGTCTGAGAGTTATTTGCTTTTTCGTCCCAGGGGCCCGATTGGTTTTTAAGGAAAAACCAACCCGACCGTACTCCACCTACGTCCAAACCTCGGGAGGAGTATGCCAAAAGATCCATCTCACCTATAGGAATTCAACAAATTCGACGGCACGTCAATCGGACGTTCGAAGCTCAAGATATGAGTGTTTCCGCTCCGAGGGCCCAGTTGGTTTCGTGTACGAACCAACCCGGCCGAACACAAAGTATTCTAAAACCTTGTGTATGATATACCGAAACGACCGTCTCGATCCAAGTATTGCATCGCCACTGACGGTGCATCGTTCGGAGGCCCGTAGCTCCAGTTATGATCAAAAGACCGAAAAGGTCAGAAAATGGGGGGTCCGCGCCCGGACCGACCCAGCCCAACCCCCCCCCCCCCTGGGTCGGCCTAAACCGGGTCGACCTGACCCGGGTCCGAGTCCGACCCAGCAGGCGCGGCCCGGCCCAGCCGGGGTGGCCCGGCCCGGCCTGGGCGCGGCCCGGCCCGGCCGGCGCGGGGGGCGTGATGCCCCCGCGTGAGAACACTGTGGCCCCGCATGGGGCCGCCCTTGGTCAGCGGACGCAGCAGGGCCACATCCCGTGTCTCACCGGACCCGCGCGGTCGTGGGTCTATTGACCGCCGCCACCGCGCTGGTGACCCGTGCCGCCGGTGGAGTCCGCGGGCCACCGGAGTTACTCATGTGGTCCGATTTCATTTCCGTCTGTGCTGTAGCTCATCCCGGGTCTCGTTCTTCACTTCGGAATCAACAAATCGTCTCTGCGGCTCGTTTTGTCATCATCTGCCATTCTGCACACCAAGTACAAAAGGGCGGTGGGTTCGGACTTGATCGTTGGTCCGTAGGCACCGCGTTAGAGGTTTGAAACAACACCATAATTCCTAGAAATTGATAAACCTTGACCCGAAATAATAATCCGCGGAACAACTTGTTAATTGGTTGATCCGCGTTCTTGCCTTGGAGGAAAAAAACATAGGTAAAATCATTTTCAAAACGACCCCTACCTCAACGTCGTCGTCGGATGCGAGTTCATCGCGGAATTGACCATCATGGAAGGAAAGGATCGTCACGTCACGGATGGGCATCGCTGTCGCGTGGTACTCGGAGTCGCGTAGACAAACTCCGAGGATCAAGAACATACAGATTTAATTATAAAAATTAAATCCATGTTGATGTTATAAACCCCAAAGAATTAAAAGGACCGCAAACCCCTACCTCAAGATGCCGATCGAAGATTGTCGCGGGGATGGATCGTCGTGGAAGAATCGTCGTAGAGGGAGAATCGTCGGCGTCACGTCGTCGATCTCCGGGGGTCGGGCGTTCTTCGTCGCCCTTCGTCGGAGGCCGACGTTCTTCGCGTTCTTCGCGTTCTTCGCGTTCTTCGCGTTCTTTGTGTTCTTCGCGTTCTTCATGTTCTTCACGTTCTTCGCGTTCTTCGTAGAGGGGAAAGAAGGTACGGATTTTCCAAATCCTCTCAACAAAACAACCCGTTAACAAAAAGAAATGGTGTTGGTATTATTTTACTATTATGCCAACAGTTTGAAAAACGGGTTAAGAAATGAACCATTAATTTGGTGAATTAATGGTAACGACTTAACAGTCAATTTAATAGGAGCGTTAAGATATTTAGAAAACACCCCAGTTGACTTTCTTTTAATAGGGGTTTTCGCGGGTGCGTTACATAGCAGAAAATAAACGGTGGGGCTCGTGCAGGCCCCACCTCACAAATATTCTACCAAGAGGGTAGGATATTTTGGATTTCACCCAATCCACTTCAACTTAGCTCAAGTGGCTTTAAGTGGATTTTAAGTGGATTTAAGTGAAATAAAATAAAGTTGTCGCACCACTTTATTTTATTTTCTTCACTTAATCCCAAAAATTAAAAACCACACCCAAGAAAATGCAACTCCAGAAGAGGCATTTCTAAGAAAATACCGGCGCTGCGATTCCATCGGTACCCTCATAATTCGATTCCGGGCACCGGTTCAAAAGTTAGAAAACCCCGCTCGTTCGTTCACTGAACGTACCCGAGCCAAACTTCGAAAAATGATTCCGAGCACAACGGGCCTCGGAATTAGGTGACGTCAGAAACTGCGTTCTTATAAAATTCCAAAAAAAATTAAGAAACAAATTTCCTTGAATTTTACGGGTCTTTACAATATACATACTTGTTTTCTTTCTATTTTATAAACATATTTTCTACTTGGATTGTTCTTTGACAAATTATCACTTCTATCTTATCCATTACTCCATAAAATGAGTATTGAAGATGAATTTCATCATCGAAGAACTAAAATTAACTTTTAGTGGATCATATGATCTGAAAAATAATGGCATTTCATTCCTTGTATCTCAAAATATTTACCAAAACCAAAATGGTTAGAACAAGTTTTCCAAGATAGATAAATCAATATATGATTAAATCATACATTAACTTATGAGACCTCAATTATAATACCCAAAGTTCAAATTAAACCATTCTATAAATATTTAAACATAATACTCATCAAAAATATTATTGACAAAATTAAAATTCCAAAAAAATAATAAATATTTATTCACCTATTTTTTCAGTGATTATATTTTTTATTTATCCATAAAAAACATAAAGTAGATCATAATTTCACACACCAAATAAAATAATACCATGATCATATATTATCTTAAATCACACTAATCCTTTCCAAAATAACCTAAATCACCATAAAATATCAATGGGAATGTAAATACTTTCAAACGTTATCTCTATCATTATTAATTAAATAAAATCACGGTTTTTGAAATATATCCCATAAATATAAAAATGAAATAAAATTCATCATAAATTTCTTTTTTATCAAATAACTGATCAATTTCAAGTACACAGATATAATTCAATTTACATTATCAATATCAACCATTTATTTATACAAACTAAAAATTTTATCTCAATATCAGGAATATATTAAGGGATATCTCTCCCTTAATCATGTGTTCCCCAAAAATATCACCTTGCCACTAAATCAAAATTATAGTTTATTAGTAATATTTAGGATATTATTGAAATTACTCAAATAAAAACTATTTTAATAAAAATATTTAGATGTTTAATGATTATTATAACTATAATATCATTAATAAAACACTTCTACAACATAATTCTCAAATCCCAATGCATAAGTACTTAAATCATTCAACTTCCTTCATAAACCATTAACCAGGATTCATCATTTTATTTTGTAATACTTTATTCATAAAATATTAAATATGAACATGTATTAAGACTCTTCAGAATCAATTTAATCATGTTTCATACTTTTAACATAATAAATAGTGTTAATAAAACTCATACCTTTTATATTTCATTTTTATTATCTTTATAATCAACTATAAAACCTTTAATCATACAACCTTTTGATCATCTTATTGAGATTCCCTTCTGGGACATTAATTTACATAATGCACATACTTTTCACAATTAAAAAATTCATCTATCAATTATACCATATAGAATTAATTATTACCATCCATTTCATTAATAGAAAATTTCACTTCTCATTTGAAATTACTTTATCTATGTCCTTCATTTCCCCAACAAAAAATCTTCACATTACTTTGAAACATTTCCCTAGGAAATTCTTACCACATTCTAGACATGTTGGATGTTGATTATTCTTTCCTCTATGGCCTTCTGGAAACTCCATTTTTCTTTTTTTAGTTCATCTATAAACTCACCTACTCTCAAGTTTTCATTCATATTTTTACATAGATAGCCATGCATAATAAAAATAATTCTCATTATATCCCCCATTTCTTTTGGATACTCATGGGGATAATCATTGCATCATCTATCACATTCAGCATTAACAAAATTTCTTCTACATTTTTTCATTAACAAAAACCAAAGAGCATATTATGGGAAACAGTAATCATATTGAGTAATAATGTAATCATAAAAAATAATTCATAATATTTCTATATCATGACACATTATTTTCAGTATATGAAACATTAGGTTTAACATAGGTCATCCATGGTTATTATCTATTAAATTCATTCATAATGGAATATAATGAAAGTATAAATTAACCTATATAAATACCCCAAGAGAGTTAGAATAGGTTTATATTAAATGACCATTCATCATGCACTAGAATGATGACCAATATATACTTGAACAACTCTTTTATAGATGATTACTTTTAGATGCATTTTTTCTAAGACCACATCCACTTATAGTATCCAGGAAACATTGTATTACTTGTAAAACCATATAATATATACCTTACCAAATATTTAGGATTTTATCATATAATTAGTATTATCCTAAGGTTTTTAAGTAAAGGATTCTCATCCTTCCTTCCATAAACATCTAAACCTTTCTCTGATACCAACTATAAATGCCAATAAATTTCATATATAAGTATAATATTTTATTAGATGCATATTCATTACATATAATTATGATCCACTCAATAATTCTAAATTTTTATTATAAATGGAAATTTTGAAACATAAAGAACTGGTACATAAATAATATATATAATTTCTCACTAAGTTCTTCACAACTTGAACCCTTTTTAGATACATCGTACTGAAAACCATTATTCATAACCTAAGGAATAGAAATATAAGAAGGATTGAGACTAGATTCTTAGTAAGGGTAAATATAAGAGATATTAATCAATGATAATAAGTGATAATACGATAAACATGAGGGTATGAGAACATCATTATAAAATACAATAATTTGACCCAATCATTCAAAGTTCATTAATCATAAATCATGGTATAAGGCATTATAATAATAATTTATATAAGTCATATGGGTTTGAAATCATAAATAATCAGTCATGATCCATGATAACATATCATAAGAAAAATAAATATGTTTTGGGAATACACATAATAATATAAAATAAATTCCTTAGTCAAAGTTCACTACCAAGAAAATAATTATGAAAAATGCCCCAAAATGGAATTTATTATAAAATAATTTCTAACAATATCTTAAGAGTAACCACCATTTAGTTAACTCTTTCATCTATTAGGAGTTTTCTAACATCATATTCTCTAATGAGTTTCTCAAATCTATCAAATCATTGGATTTTCTCAACTATGTCATTTGTTATGAGTTTCTCAACTCTGTAATCATTACTCAATGCAATGGTGGTATATAATAGTCTCACCTTTCATTACGAGCTATATTAAGCTCACCTATTAAAAAAATTCAATCCATACATATCAGTTCCATACAAAAAATTCATTATTTAATCACATAATAAACCATGGAAATAATGAAGGTTGATAAAAAATTTATCATCATAATCATAATTCATAGAGACAAATAATAAAGATATTAACATTGGATCAAACCCCATTAAATCCTAATAAATATAAAAGTGTGTTTTTATAGATGAAAATACTACTAAAATATTCCTGGAACATATATTTAGGAAAATAAACATCTCATTTTAAAATAAATTATTTGTAATATAAAAATATACAAAATATTAAAGAAAAAATTTTCATTGAAAATAATGATGAAACTTATAGAGGATGATTCAATGAAAAGATAGGTCATTAGGGTGGGAAAATCTATCTATGGGGTGTATAGAAAAACAAGTATTCCATTCCCATTTTCAAAAAAAAAATCAAAACTATCTCATTTGGAAAATTATAAGAAGATTATTTTAAAAAATATTTAGAAATTCATAAATCGATCAAAATTAATTTCTATTTTTTTAGAATAGTAAAAACATTATTGATAACATTTTATTTAAAATATTGATTTGGAAGAAAAATATTTCTAATCAAAGATAGAAATATTATCAGTTTTCATTAAAATAATTCTTCTAGTATCATGAGTATATAAAGAGTGCAAAATTAAAGGAAAAATGTAATATATATAAATAAATAGATAAAAATATTATATATAATATTTTGGAGAGACATATCCTATAATTTAATCATTAAAAAATTTAATCATAAACAATCTCAGTAAAAATGAGATAGTAATAAAAACCTATAGAACTTTGGTAATCTCTGGATTAAAACCTATTGAAATAGAGAAAATTATATGGATGAATAAATCCCAATTATTTTAATGAAATTAATTATAAAATAAATTCATGGGATGCATATACACCACATAAATGAAACAACTGTTGAATATTTCATATTTCTCATGGAAATAAAAGTGTGATGGGAATCCCATATTGCTTTAGTGACATTCAAATCAAAACCCCTAGGATGAAATAATTTATATTTTAACTTTAAATAAAATTAATTATGTGGGATCCATGATATAAAATTTTAAAGGTGATGTATTTCCATCTCAGAGACATAAATTTTTTCATAACATCAAACATGTCTCAACAAAACAAAATTGAGATGAAGAACCCCTACCTTATGTATGAATTGATTCATATGTGATATAACATCCTATATAACAAATTTATATTTATTATAATTTAATAAAATAACTATTTAAAAATTTATAATATCATATATAATCCACTTATAACATTTTAACATCCATTTATTAATAATTCTTTATTAAAATCCTTATTTCTGGGTGATAAATATTTCACTTTTCATGTATGTTTCTGTTCAGCAGTTATGGTCCTTGAACATTGATCATGGTTATATCATGTAAAGAATATTTATCTTTTCATTATTATCATATTTAGTCATAAAATACACTTTTATAATAATTTATATAATGTGATGATGAAAAAATAATTACATCTCTCTGGGGGAATGTTAGTTTGTATGTATGCATGAGTGATGTTTTCAACTTTTTGATGGATGGGAAAAAATAAAGTTAAATGATAATTAATATTTATAGAATAATTTTTATATCAAAAATATTATATATATTTATTAAATATATCCTTATTTCCAACCATGTAATGTAAAAATGAAAAACAAATCACATCGCTTCATGGAGGTGGAAGTCCACAAGTATGCAGTAGCGACATCATTGTTTTTTAATGGATTTTATGGTAATAAGGTAGATAATATATTATAATTATATAGGAATAATTATTTCCTAAATATCACATATAAATATTAATGCAATAATAATAACCATTGATTAATAATGTTTATGGAAAATGAATCATATCACTATGTGGAGGCGGTAGTCCACACGTACGCACAAGTGATAATTTCATCTCTCATTTGATGGATAAGAGGTAGGAAATAGTTTTTCTCTAATCCTAATAACATATAAGTGTATTTATGGTACAACAGATATAATTTTTTTATATATGGAATATGTTTAGATATGGTGGAAGAATAAATTAAATTAAAAGTTCTCGATTATGATTTATACCTCTTCTTTAAGAGACGTCCTTTGGCTTACACATTAGGCCTTGAAAGATTGGTATTATGAGAAATAAAAATAACTAGGATGAGGTAAATTAATATAGAATTTTCTTATAGTAGGGATATTATTATCTAGATGCCATAATTTTTTAATAAGGGAAGAGAAGTGCTTTATTTTTATAAGTATGAGGAGGCAAAGACCTCAAATTTATTAAAATAATTAAATAATATATGGTCACTTTCTAGTAAATTTGGATCCAAATATCTATGAATTTGAACTTAATATAAGATATGGTTAAAATATATTTATACAATAATAATTATACATGTTTATTTGTTAATAATACCCTTATCACTTGGTTTAATCTCCCATGTAAACCTATTTTAATAATAACTGTGGAAACAAAATTTTATTATTTTTAGTATTCATTATGAAAAAATATTAAGTAGAAAAAATTAAATATTATTAAATATTATGATTATAAATGTTGAAAAACATACCAGATTAAATTTCTATATGTGGATGAATTTAATTTTAAATAAGAATGCAAACCACAATGAAGATTCATTTTACAATAATGCATTATTAATCATAAAACCAAATTTACATCCATTAATTTATTTGTAGAAAGAATAAAATGAATGTCAAAATATATTATTTAATATATATTATATTAATTTATTTTATATAGTTAATAAAATAGAGAATAATTGTATTTATTAAGATAAAAATACATTGTTCACATAGAAATGGTTTTTTGAAAAGTGTGATTTAATGCCCAAAAATTAACTTGTGTGAAAATAAATTATATTGATGATTCCAATGAAATTAATTAGATAAAATATAATTAAAAGTTAATTATATTATATTATGATCAAATTAAAAACATAATGTGGATTTTTATTGAAAAGAAATGATAGTTTTAGATATATTAGTATTTTCACTATTCTATGAAAACTAAATCTTTTTAGAAAAATGCTAGAAACTCGCCATAAGATAATATTGATGTTGTGATTTCAAAAATGATATAAATTACATAATTTAAATATTCTATAAATGGAATAAATTAATCATAATTTTCACGTGAAAAAGTAAATAGAAACCATTTTGGTTGAAAGCTTATTTTTGAAGTATAAAATGAATTTACAAAAATATAAGTACTTATTTATTTGGAATTAATAAATATATTTTAATTATTTAAAATATTTAATTATATTTTTTATAATGTGTTTATTAATATTAATACCTATTAATTTTATAGCTAGGTTATAATTTTCACATTTAAATATTATTATTTTTGTTGTACATCACAGTTCGCTTAATGCTTGGTGTTACGAGTAAATAAATCTTGAGAGAATTATATTTTTTTTAACAAATAGGGGTGTTAATATAAATTGGAATAATAGATGAGAATATCACTTGATTCTCCCTCTACACTAGTACTACAACCAGTGGCACTTAGAAGACTAATCACACACCCCCGGCCTTATCTTAAAAAAATACATATCACACATCACTAATTTTGTAATAAATTTATTTTAAATTTAAAGAAAACCCTAATAAAAATACATATGGGGACATACCTTTAGTAAATAATTAAGGAACCATGTACATATGTAATTATAGAACAACCTCTATCTGGGCTAACCAAATTCCCTAACTCATTCAAATGATTTCACTGTCCTCTAGTGAAATTTTCATCAAATCCCTAATCCAAGTAAACATAAATAAAAGGAAAGTGAGGGAGTAGATGGAAGGATTATAAAAAATTTGATAATACCTTTAATAACTAAAAACTCAATTAAAAATACATAAAAATAAGGGGTCTTGATGGTAGTAGAGGTGGGTAAGGAGGTGTGGTTATGAAAGTGAAATGAGGAGGAAAGATGAACCCGTCACATCTTAAAATTTAAGGGGGTGGGGAAATTTAATTTTCCCTCAAAAAAATCCATTGGATTAATTATGTCCAACTATATCTAGTCATGATATTGGATACAGCATAGGTAACCCAATTGTATTAGATTCATCCCATGTATCCCCATCCACCCTCTAGTATTCTCTGAACCTCCAACTCACCATTCAGGCTTCATTCCATGACTAAAAACAACATCTTAAGGTGTTCAAACTATATAAATTAAATTCTAATCCCAAGTTTAAAATATATCCCCCATACCAATTGGAAATTATTATTTTCACTAAAATTAAAACTCCATATATATGTGGGTTCTTACAGTATACAAGTTATATTATGACAATATTCCTTGAATTATGAAATCCATTCTATATACCAAAACTATTTTTTGGGTTTTGATATATCCTCTAATTATGATTAATATACTTTAGTGAAAATTATTATTCTCTAATAATCTAGACATAGATGTAAATGTCAGTTTCTATAGAGATTGTGTAGTTTCCAAATTTTTTATGAAACACAACGTCGTGAACTATGAAAAAAAATCAATAATTACTATGGTAAATTCTATGAGAATATTTCCTACCATAGAAGCATTCCATGGTTATGAGAATTTGTAATTGAATATAAAAATATCTTCCTGTAATGGAAAAAAATTGTGAATATGTCTATATAACACAACCAAATGTTTTTTTGAGTTCAAAGGATAATATTAATGTGTTCAGGTAGTAAATATCTTTTTTTGGATGCATGAAACCATCAATTTCATGGAAGATTCATTTTGATAAATCCATAGCTGAATTTGGTTTCATAAAATAATAATTTGATCCCTTTTTGTATTATATTATTAGTAAAAATTTGTTTTTATTCATATTATTGGTTTTTGATTATATATTATAGGTGGGAAATTAGATACATGTCCTATAATCTATTATAATGTGGTTAAACAAATTCTTATTTGTGAAAAACATTAGTTATTTTTCCTATATTATATGGATGATGTTCATTCATGAGCGATCTAAGAAGAATCTTATAATAAATAAATATTCAGATATATATAAGGTACTTAAGATATATATTATAGAATGGTCCAAGAAGGGATTATATCTAAGGTCATAGGGCCTAAACCTCTCCTATAAAATGTTTCCACGAGAAAAAGAGGACATAGAGGATATGTGTATAATCTCTTACCCTTATACAATATGTTTTATCTTTTATTCTATACTATGTAATAGGATTGATGTTGTATACACCTCAAGGAAGGTCGGAAAGTAGGCACATGGGAGATACATTTCATGGTTATAATGAATATTTTGAAGTACATAAGGCTGAAAAATGAAACGTTCATATATAATGGAGGAGATAAATGGGGGATACACAATTATTGTTTCTAGATATATAATTATGATCTAAAATCATGGTTATGATATGTGTATTTCCTTAATGGAGGATCTCAGAGATGAAAGAGTTCTAAATAGCTAGTGGTTTCTGATTCTATAATATAGTACAAGTATATTATTGAATCTAATGTGGAAAAAGAAGAAATGTAGATATAAATCCATATCTAATATCATGGTGTGGTTCTCAGTAATAAATATTTAATCGCATTATCCAGTTATAATATTATTGCAACGGTTCTGGCCATAGATTCAAGGTCACATAAAAGATAAATCATATACTTCTGAAGTATCACCTCTTTAGATACTTTTATCATAGGGCTAAGGTCACACTACGTTGAGTTTCCAAAAAAAAAATCTTCATCCCCATGGAATAATTCTATATCTTAGTAGAAGAATAATTATCATATTATAACTAGTATACTAAAACTTGTTAGAAGTTTTCCATACTTCATGTGGGATTTTATTGGAGTTGGTTTCCTATAACCCACTAACATTGTACATAAAAATAGAAAAATATTAATTTCAATTAATATAATTTTAAAAAATGGTGATTTTTTTTAAATACTAATATGAGAATTTATGTGGTGTATTTGTCTCATCGAATAAATATATCAATTTGATGCTATAATGAAAATATTAAGATTTTATGATAGTATTCTATAATATATATATTTTATAGTCTCTATAATATCTGTCTGATTAGACAAAAATATTGTTTTTCCAACATGGAGTTTGATTCTCCTAATAGGATTATCTACCCTGTCATATATGTTGAGATGATATGAAGTCCAAGAGGGATTAGAATTATAAAAAATTGAAAATTGATATTCATGATAATATCAGTGTGGTTAAAAGTGTATGTCTAAGTGAAAAAAATATGTAAGTGCAGTAGAAATTAAAATGAACAATGAACATAAGAATTTTATATTATTTCAGATCAATTTGATCATATAACAAATCTTCACTTCTCGCCACTCCTATAGAAAAATATTATCCACTAAAATAATAATATTGTTTGAAAGAGAATAAAAACATAAACTCAACCCTTGATATTGTGCGAACCAAGGAATAACTGATCCAACATTAATTTTACTTATATCATGTCACATCCCTAAAAACTTAACTTTTAGTGGGAGTCACCACCCAAAAAATCTACCTTTTTTAGTAGAAATAAAATAAATACACATACCTTTTAAAATAGAGGTATCATCAGTAAACACATAACTTTTAAAGGGTAAATATAAACGGATATGATAAAGAGCATAAAAATAGATATGAGAATATATCCTAAAAATAGAAATAGAAAACATCATAATGTAAACATATCATGATCACTTAAGAAATATTATTTCAAATTTTATCTTCATGAAAATGATCACAATGGTGATTATAGTTTTAGAATCATACTTTCAGTACCTTCATATCATGTATATAGTTTTCTCTTTTTTATATTTTTTCTTTCTATTCCTTTAGTAAGTTTATACTGAAAAATTATGAATAGTTAGTTCCAAGGAGTTTTCTTAATCATGAATTATATTTGGATCAATTTAGTATTCCAAATATGATATAAAAATTTATTGCTTCAAAAGTGAATTCAAATTATCATAGCAACCTTCATGAGAAAAACACTTCTAGAAAAATGTTCATGAAAAAATAATAATTGAAAAACCAACAAAAACACATTTAAATAATTCTTTAAAGTTTATAAGAATAATATTTAAATTTATAACATGTCACGACCCCCACCCTCCAAAGATAATAAAATAATGGGAGAGAGATAATGACCCTCGCGTCCCACCTCCAATAGGCCCAAGGTTGGAGACTATCACTGAGGGTATAAAATCTCATGCATGGGATATATTACCCCCTATAATATAAATAGAATAAAGAGATAATATGGATCATCCCCAAAAAACTAATAGACACAATATAAATGAAATCCAAAAACTATCCCACAATGCATGTATAAAAAAGAATTCATACTGATAAAAGTATTCAAAGTAAATGCCAAAAGAAAATCTAATGTAGTGACACAATAGTTATCCAAATGTCTGAGCTAGTAATGCTCAGCACAGCCCACATAATCCTCTTTGAAACATGGAAATAGTTTTATATACATAGGGTGATCATATAAGTATACTCATTAGAAAAAACTCAAGCCTCTTTTTCACATGTGAAAGAATCATACTAATGCAACTATGAGAAAAAATCATAACCAGATAGGACCTATCAAGTTATACTAAAAATATCAACCTTACCAAGGCATGCTCACCAAATAACTAAAACCAATTAATGTAGTATAATAAGAAATGAATTTATAAGGGTACCCCACACGAATTTCCCACTGATATTCTGCTCTCGCACCCAATATTGTATGTTCTGGAACTCTCATATCTTCCATATACCACACCACCCCACAAGAACGGTCACAACAACCCTCGCCCGCAAACACCTGGGCCTACCGCCCCATATGCATAGCCAAAACACATATCAACCAAAAACACCTAGGCCACAACACAACCACCACCATAACCATAGTAGTAGGGTATCATGAACATGTAGCACATTAACCAAGATCCCTCCTCCTACTAATAATGACCCCCACTAGAAGCCACCCCACAAGCATGGTTACATCTCACTCGAAAACACTTGTGTCGTCACATCTCTCCCACAAATACATGGGCTATCACATCTCACCTAAAGTCACCTAGGCAATCACAACCACTATTCAATGCACTAATAGTCCTCTAACCATCATAGCCTCTAAAATACCTACCTTTCCTGGAAGAGACAGTGGGAAATAGCAGGTACTCAATCATTTGTACTTATCACCATATATTGGGAAAAACACCCCCATGTGACTATGTGTGTGTTAGAAAATAGTTCTTGACATGGGTGTGGTGTGTATGTAAATCAAAAGAATGTACTAGTATATATATATAATATCAAACACTCAATCCCAACCTATGGGTTCACAAATAAACAAACCAACTAAAAACACCAACACTTTTTTTGCCACCTTTAAATGCATAACACCAAAAATCAAGCCACAAACCCAAATTCACATTTCCAACCAATTTCATTTAATCATCCCATTATTTTCATTATTTAGCATCAACCATGTTTAATCACAAAACCCACCATTTAATTATCCATTAACCATTTCCATTCCATTAACCAAACTAACCCAATCCATTAAAAATATTATTAAACAATTAATAATTTATTCCATCACTACTCCAGCATCTATCCTAAAGAAACCACCACCACACCACCCCAAAATCATGGATAAACAAACCACCTCACTGCCTGTCAAGACCCACCTTCCTCAAGTTGAGGTAAGGTACATCATGATTCCACTCCCTTCCTTATTCAAAATAAAGGAGAGATAATGACCCCTGAGTCCTGCCTTCAACAGGAGCTGGAGTGGTGACTAGAACCAAGGGTATATAATCTCACACCAAATGGAAGGCATTTCCCTTTTTAATGAAAATAATATTGGGAGATAAAATGGTAAATCCCAAGAAACTCTATATACCAGAGGTAAAAGTAAGTCCAAAATCCATTCCCACATGCATGTTCAAAAGTAAAGCTGATACAAAGTACAACAAAACTCCAAAATAAAGTACCAAAAGAAAAGAGGTTAAGAAGCAACATAGAAACTATCCTAACACCCAAGCTTGTAAAGTCTAAAATGATCCTAAAAGTACTCCTAGAAACCTGAAAATAGTTTTATAAATATAGGGTGAGTATACAAGAATACCTAGTATAAAAACTAAATCAACTCATGAACAAGTGGGGTAACATACTAATACCCCTATGACAAAATATTAGAACCTCAAAGCACCAACCAAGGAATACTAACTAGACCAGCCTCACCAAGGCACACTCACCAAATAATGAGAGTCAAGTAAAATAGTAGTATAATCACATCAACATTTGGGTACCCCGCACCATTTTCCCACTGATTAATTGCTCATTCCTAATGTATAATGTCCTGATGCTACCACTCTTCAAAAATTTAGTCCCACTACAACAACCCTCCAACACACACCTGGGCCTCAACCACACCACACATCTCACCCATAGACACATGGTCCACAACAATAATACCTCTCACCCAAAGACACTTGTACCTCATCCCAAAGACAATTGGGAAGACAAACCTGACCTGAAAACACCTAATATCCTTGTCCAAAACAAACCTTCCCAAAGAATCATAGACTATAGTAAGCCTCAAGACATTATAGTCTACCCTAATACGCTCAAGTAGTAAGAAACTTAAAGAGGGTGTGAGGAAGAAATTCAGTATCCAACCATCCATCCTCCCACTAGGATGTCGGGAAAGACGCTCTCTCCCATGAGATGGGGGTGTTCAGCAAATGGTTCTCCAAAAGGGTGGGGTGATTATAAAAATCACAAGGAATTACAATATATATATAAGAAAATACTCATCCCATCCTACAGGTCCCAAAACAAACAACCATCCCACTAGGACCACTCCTGTTGTTACCCCTATCTTCACAACCACACAAATAGATACTACCAAAGTATAACCCCAAGACATTTTTATTCAACCATTTTACATTTATTTATTTAGGGGTATTAACTTTAATTGTTCTAGCATAACCCGGTTAAACTACCCAACACAACTATGAACAAGGGAAGAGGGACCAAGGTAAAGAATTTCCATTTTAACACTCATTCATAAAAAATAGAGAACAAACAACCTATAGTACCAATGCACACCTTATTTTCCTATACACTCATTCAACCATTTCCAATTGTCATTCTTCAAAGTTATACCACACAATCATTCTCTCACAATTGAACCTAGGAGCCCTATTGTACAACGACACCGTAATCGGGACACCTATTAACATGATGTTGCAAAAAACCCAAACATATAGCCCCACTGACCAAACATTTCCCAGATAGAGTCTCACTGCATAACAAGTTCATAACCACATTGCAGTCCCACAGGCCAATATCGCATGATGGACACAACACAAATAATGGAAGTCCCACTGCCTGCAAGTCCATCCATTCCACAATCAATCAGTCTCTCAACCTAAGATTACAACACACCACTTATACTTCCCCATAAACCAATCCCACAGAAACTACCATTAAACCACATCCCTGATGCACACACATACCACACCCTTCTCATAGAACCAACTCCCTTTCCCACCATTATACCCATAATCGTGCTCCCAACAGCAGCACCATAAAACTCACAAAAAAACCCAATAGAACACAACACTTATCCACACCTATAAATAAGATATATATTCAGATTTTTTATGCATTTTTCATTAATCCACTTCATAAATAGGGGTGATAATACTAGGGTTTTTATCCTAGGGAATCCATTTCATTTAACCGGGTATACGTGATTAGTCAAATTAGTATTCACACCAATTTTTTATATGGAAACAACAATAGTTATAAAGCATCATCCATGCACAAATAAAGACCACCAAAATCCATGGTTTTCAGAAGGATTTACAGCAACAATAGGTCACACCATCAACAAGGATAACAAATAAAATCGGAAATCAATATCAAAACACTCTCAGCCCGTTATTTCATTGACCCTGTTATCTTTTAATAATACTCCCTTCCCTTTTTTTATTACTTGTTAAGAAAAGGATTCGTTTTATCTTCATAGGGAATTGTTATTACACCCACCTCGCATGATACACAATTAAAGAGATACATAATAAATCCCTAATTGAAACAACAGGAAACCAAAGCACTTATTTGCATCAAGAATAGGGGATCGTGTGAGTATCAAGAAAGAGCTCCAAGAAATCAGAGCAAGAGGGGGCTCTGGCATAGTAACATGACTCGTCTAGAGAGGAACACTTTAGGTACACCATGAGGTAATGAAAAACATAATGGGAATGGAAGATCCCATATTTGAAGAGCCATATCCTGTATTAAAGGAAGAATGGTTTCAAAATCCATTAAAGTGGGATCATGGACGATATCACATGGTTTTAGTATCTCAAATACATTATAATGTTAGGATATTAAATATATAATTAATATCCTTTAAATAGACCTTAAAAATTCCCAAACAAGGCTTTAAACTTGGTTTATGTCAAATAATATGTAAGAGGGGAGAAATTGGAAAATTAGCAAAAACTAGAAAAATTGGAAATGAGCGACTAATGGGTGAGTCACCGACGTTGAGCCACCGATGGGTTAGATACCGACGTGAACCATCGATTTTGAGACACCAACACAGATCTACCGACACAGCAACTCACCGACGCCATGACTTACTGATGCCCTAACTCATCGATGCCCTAACACTGATGCCCTGGCACCGATGCCTTAGCACCGATGCCAACACCCTTGAATCACCAATGCTGATGCTCCTGACTCAAGGATGCCCTCAAATTGACGTCCTGACACTGACGCCATGGCACCGACATCAACACCCCTGACTCACCGATACTGATTCCCTAAACACATTGATGTTGATTCCCCTGACTCACTATTGTTGACTCCCCTAACTCACCAATGCACTGATATACCAATGCCAATAGTTCAAAACTAGATTTTGGAAAACTCTCATAATGAGCCACAGATAGACCCCAGAACACCCTAAACACTAGAATTTCACAAAGGAATGTCCTGGGAAAATCTTGGTCATTACATCAGATACCTATCAAACTATTCTTGTCTTTGAGAATTTAAAACCAAAACCAAAGAAAGAGAGGTCCTAAAAACCGCCCTATAAGATACCTCTCATGGATGAACCACTATGTGTTGATCGAAAGCTAGAGTGAAAACCCTAACATCCAAGAACACCTCCTTGATATCTATCTCCTGAACAACTATTGAAACATTAAGGCCTCACTGCCCCAAACAACCACTCATACACCAAGGCCACACTATCCAGACACATGGATTAGGGATCTCCTTCCTCCATGTCAAGATACTATCCGCTTTGGGTGGCACTAACTTGCCTACACTGGTTTAATCACATCAACATTAATGCGTATCAATTAGGGATTAGGTCATCCCCTCCCCATAGTTAGGACTTTTCACTCATATTCAAAGAATAGGGAAAAACTCATATTATAGTAAACAAGGTCAAACATTACATCATAAAACAAATAATAAAGTAAAACGCAAAAACAAAACTTAGAACAACACTAGGTACTAGGCACACATATGTGCCTCCCGCTCCAAATTACTCTCCTCAAGTCCAACATACATCCATGACACACAAACCAAAGGAATGGTCCATCCACAAAGCACCATATCCTCATGATCCTCGATTCTTACCGGTATCTCCACAAATTTCACATCGTCCTCGATATCCAACTCTCCCCAGTCAAGGAGGTGGGATTCATCGTGTAGATACTGATAGAGCAAAGATAAATGGATGGCGTCATGGATCCTCTCCAATAGTGGTGGCAGCACCAGCTGATATGCCACCTCTCCAACACTTCCCAACACCTCGAAAGGTCTAATGAACCTGGGAGAAAGCTTGATCCCTCTGCCAAACCTCTACTACCCATGTCAAGGGGAAAACTTCAAGAAGACATGGTCCCCAACCTCGAAATCCAAAGGCCTACTCCTATGATCAGCATATGACTTCTTCCAGTCCTGAGATAGCTTCATCCTCTCATATACAAGATGAACCTTCTTTGTCGTACTATACACCACATCCGGACAAATAATGGCTACCTCTCTAACTTTCGTTTAGCATAAGGGTGAATGATATAGCCTTATGTATGGAGCTTCGAATGGGTATATACAAATGGAAGAGTGATAGATATTGTTGTATGAAAACTATACCATGTAAAAATGACACATCCAAGACCCACTAAAGTCCAAAACACATACCCGTGACATTTCTTCCAATGTTTGGATAGCCTTCTTTGTTTGTCCATTCGTCTGATGGTGGAAAGTAGTACTGAGGTGTAACTGGGTTCCAAAGTCATGTTGAAATACCCTCCAGACTTGCGATGTAAAAAATGCATCATGATATAAGATAATGGATCTTGGAACTCCATGAAGTTTCACCACCTCATTCATATACCTCTTTGCTAAGGCATCCACTGCGCTCGACTCCTTGATTGCCAAGAAGTGATCCAACTTCATCAACCGGTCCACTAAAACCCAGATAGAATCACATCCTCTGTGATCCCTGGGTAATTCTGTGATGAAATCCATTGATATGTCATTCCACTTCCAATCAGGAATGTCTAAGGGTTGTAATAGACTATCAGGAACATGATGCACAGACTTCACGTGGTGACACACTAGGCACCTTTCCATAAACTTTTGTCACTGCCCACTTCATCCTAGGCCACCAAAAATGTTACCTCAAGCATCGGTACATCTTAGAAACTCCTAGATGAACTTCCAGGGGTGAGCTATGGAACTCGTTCAGAACTCCCTCATGCATTGACACTGGGAAAAATAGCTTCCCATGGAATAACATATGATTTTGACTATCCTCCGACTATCCCTCCAGAGCATCACCCAATATAGCGTGATAACACGTCACTTCAGTCTCTAAGCCTCCCCATTGAGACTCCTCCACCTTCTGCATCAAGGAAGATTGTACTATCATCTAAAATAGACATCATCTTCCATCATCCACTCTCGCATCTTGTAAAGTGGAAAACTCCTCCATTGCCTTTCAATCATCCATGGATTCCTAAACAACCACCTCACACAACTTTCTGATTAAGGCATCGGCCACCACATTCCCCTTTCCTAGGGTGTAAGAGATATCAAAGTCGTAATCCTATAGAAACTTCATCCACCTACATTTCTGCAAGTTTAGGTCATGTTGAGAGAATATATGCCTCAAGTTCTTGTGATCTGTGAAGACCACAAAGTGATCCCTGATGAGGTAACGTCACCACAACTTTAGCAGAAACAATACCAATGCAAGATCTAGATCAGGTGTGGAATAGTTACGTTCGTGTAGACGTAACTTCCTAAACCCCTAGAAGATCATTCCCTATTTTTTGCATCAGCACACATCCCAATACTATACTAGAATCATCACAGAACACCTCGAACATCACCCCCTCCTCTAGAAACCTAAGCACTGGGGCACTGACCAGCTTCCCCTTCAGGTATCTGAAGGTTGCCTATCACCGCTCACTCCACACAAAGGCTTGGTCTTTTCTAGTCAAAACTATCAACAGAGTCGAAACTCGAGAGAATTCAGGCACGAACCTCTAGTAATATCCTGTTAGACACAGGAAGCTACAAACCTCTTCCACATTCTTGGGTGCTTCTTGAGAAACAACTACCTTTACCTTTTATGGGTCCACTAATATCCCTTGCTGAGAGACCATGTGTCCAAGGAAGTGCACCTATCACATCTAGAAATTTCACTTGGAAAACTTTCCATAGAGCTGGTGGTTCCATAGGGACTCTAAGACAGTCCTCAGATGCTCTTTATGCTCCTCTAATAACCTTGATTAGATCAGGATGTCATCAATGAATACAGAAGTGAACCTATCTAATAACTCACAAAACAATAGAGTTCATGATCTCCATGAACATGACTGGTTCATTCATCACATTGAAGGGAATGACCATAAACTCAAAGTTTCCATACCTGCATCTAAAAGCAGTCTTCAGGATGTCACCCTCCTTCACTCTCAACTGGTGATATCTGGACCGCAGATCGATCTTATAGAACCAACCTTCACTCTTTAACAGGTCGAAAAGATCGTAGATCCTCAAGAGAGGGTAACAGTTCTTGACCATCACCTAATTCAGTCTCTGATAGTCTATGTACAGTCTTATACCACTGTATTACGTCTTTGCGAATAAGACTAGAGAACCCCAAAATAACACACTCAGCCTGATAAAACCCTTCTTCATCAGGTCGTCAACCTGAATTCACAACTCTTACGTCTCATAAGGCTCCATTTGATAGGGAACCATCGAAATCGGATGGGAACCAGGTTGTAATTATATTCCTAAGTCAATGTCACATCGAGGGGATAGAGTCACAACCTCTTCTGTGAAGACATATAGTAACTCTCTGACAACCCCTAGAACCTACAACATCTCTGTGTCCATTGATCCCATTAACAGCTCAACCGTCAAGGAGAGAAGTGGCTCTGTATACCAACTACCCACCTGACAGCACCACTCAGCAATGAAAACTAAACACTATCCATCCACACCTAAAAACAATACTTCCATATGGATGTATTCGATGATGGAATGCACAGAAAATAACCAGTAGATTCTTAGGATGACATCATATGGATGCACCTGTAGTAGAAGAAGATCCCCACTGGACTGATGTAGTCCCAACATCAGTCTAAATCCATGGAAAACATCAAACAACCCAGACTGATCTCTAACTGGCGTACTCAACACTATGGGAACAAGAAGCCTCTCAATGTCTAGTCCAAAACATGGGCAAGACCAGGTGAAGAAAAGGAGTGTGAGGCTCCTTAATCAAACAAAGCACAAGCAAGGGTTCTAAACAGACTGACCATACCTCAAACAACCTATGGCTCTACTAGAATTTCTACCTTAGTGGTGTGCAACTTACCACGCCTAGATCCTATATCCCTATGTTTTCGACCACCTCCCTAACCAGACCCTATTTGAAGCCCCTGAGGATCACCCTTAGGTCGGCCTACTCCAGCACAGCCTACCCTCGGTGGAGCGGGAGCTTGCTACCCCTGCTGTTGGAAATGCCTGACCAGCAATTGATGCTACTAGGTTGGGTGCTGAACTTTCCCACCCCCAATGTACTATGGTCAAACTAGGCACTAGTTTTGAAGATTTAAATGGCCTCCAAAGACAAAACACCTCAATTCCAGGCCCATGGGGAATGAGTGAGGACCAGGAGATCGGAACTGGATATTTTGAGGCCTACTCCCCGCTGGCTGAAACCTAGAAGGCCCTGACGCTAGAGACCTACTGATAACCTCCTTACCCTTCAATGAACTCTCTTGGATTCCCTCATGCAGTAAAAATCCCTAAGATTTCATCCTCTCTACTACTTCTAACTTCTTCTGAACTTCTAAGTACATCAGCAGAGTAAAGGTAGTGATAGCATACTGAAGATAAGGCGGAGTGCCTCCTCCAAGTGTCTCACCCGTGACTCCTCATCCGTAAAGAGATCCAGTGTGAAGTATAGGAGACCCTTGAACTTGATATCTAGTTCTCTTACCAACATACTCTCCTTCTAGAGTGAGATTAGCTCATGCCTCTTCTCAACCTTCATTGTGGAAGAAAAGAATTCTTCCCGGAACTCCTCAAATTCATCCCACGAAACATTAGTCTCCTTCCTCTCCTCGACGGTAAAGTGTCCACCACTAACGTGCCACTCCACTCATCTAGCTCACCACTATAGGAACCTAGTACTCTATCAGATCCCAGATTAAGCTGAAAGTGATCACCATCTCCTCAAGACAACTCTCTATCTCCATGTTTGAGATGCTTCCCTCGTACCGTCCCAGAGTCTGTTGTGGGAAGGCATGAAGTGACTTCTGCTACTGGTCATCCTCCTCTTTATTGCTACTACGCTGATCAACCAGGTCAATATGTTGGGCCTCAATATCTCATACCACACACGGACAACGTCTGGGTTCCATAGCTGAAAAAATGTAAACAAGGAACTCCTAAGACCTGGTATTATAGAGATTTACATTTTAAGAATTATTTTAACATTTTATTTAAATTTAAATTCACAAAACACCCAAGTCACACAATAACACAAGTCATTTTGATTCATGTACCTTTATTAGGGTCTCTACCCTGCAATTGATGTAGCCTCACTTAGTCATTTAGTAGGTCTAGAGTCCTTGCATCGGATCACAGGGGGCCTAAAATCCCACAACCTAGCTAGCCTTCCATAACCTATTTCACGCACCAAGATTTCCTAACACTATTTCCCTACCATATCATGAAATACTCATAATTCCTAACTCTGAACTACATCCTATCTCTCAGCCTCCATTTGATACCACTTTTTCACGACTTTCCTTCCTCAAGTTGAGGGAAGGGACAACAAGATTACACAACCTTCCTTCTTCAATATTAAGAAGAGATAATGAACCCTAAGTCCCCCCTTCAATAGGCCCTGGAGTGGAGACTAGCACCAAGGGTATAGAATCTCACACAAAATGGAAGGTATTTCCCTTTTTAATAAAAATAGGATCAGGAGATAAGATGTTAAATCCCAAGAAACTCTAAATAATAAAGGTAAAAGTAAGGACAAAATCCATTCCCACATCAAAATTAAAGCTGAAACAAAGTACAAAAAAACTCCAAAATAAAGTACCAAAAGAAAAGAGGCTAAGCAGCAACACAGCAACTATCCCAACACCTAAGCTAGTAAAGTCTAGCATAGTCCTCAAAGTCCTCCTGGAAACCTGAAAATAGTTTTATAGATGTAGGGTGAGTATACAAGTATACCTAGTAAGAAAACTAAATCCACTTGTTCACAAGTGGGGAAACATACTAATAACACTATGAGAAAATATTAGAACCTAAAAGAACCCAATAAGGAATACTAACCATCCCATTCTCACCAAGGAACACTCTCCAAATAACACAAGTCAAGTAAAATAGTAGTATAAGCACATCAACATTTGGGTACCCGGCACCACTTTCCCACTAGTTAACTACTCATTCCTAACAGTTAACGTCTTGATGATACCACTCTTCCAAAATGCAGTCCCACTACCACAACCTGACCGTACACACCTGTTCCTTAACCACACCGCACATTTCACCCACAGACACCTGGGCCACAATAACCATGTCTCTTTCCTGAAGACACCTGGGCCTCATCCCAAAGACAATTGGGAAGACAAATCTAGTTGGAAAACAACTAAGTCCCTCATCCACAACAAACTTTCCCAAATAATACTGGACTATGGTAAGCCCCAATCCATTACAGCTTTCCCAGATACACTCGAGTGGTAAGAACCTGGAAGACGGTGCGAGTAAGAAAGTCAGTAACCAGCCATCCATCCTCCCACCGGGATGTTGGGAAAGAAACCCCCCCCCCCCATGAGATGGGATTGTCTGGAACATAGTTCTAAACAAGGGTGTGGTGCGTATAGAAATCACAAATAATTATAATATATATATATAGGTAAGAAAACACTCTTCCCAACCTATGGGTCCCAAAACAAACAATCATCCCACCAGGACCACTCCTATAACTACCCCTATATGCATAACCACACAAACAGTCACTACTAAAGTATAACCCCAATCCCTTTTTATTTAACCATTTTCCATTTATTTATTAGGGGGTTCACTTTAAATGTTTTATCACTACCTAAGGAAACTACCAAGCACAATTTTCAACAAGGGAAGAGGGACCAAGGTAAAGCATTTCCATTTTAACACCCATTCATAAAAAAATAGAGAAAAATCCACAAATAGTCCCACTAGAAACCCTCCTTTTCTAAACACCCATTCAAACACTGCCAACTATCATTCTTCAAATTTATACCACACAGTCATCCTCTCACAATTGAACCCAGTAGACCCGCTTCACAACAACACCACACCCGACACAAAAACTAACACAAAGTCACAACATCACCCAAACCTGCAGCCCCACTACCCAAACATTTCCAAAATGCAGTCTCACTACATAAAAAGTCCATAACCACATTGCAGTCCCACTTCCCAACATTTATTGATGGCCACAACACAAAAATGGAAAGTAAAATTGCCTACAAGTCCATCCATTCCACAATCAATTAGTCTCTCAACCTGAGATTACAACACACCACTCGTACCACCCCACACACCAATACCACATAAACTATCATTAAACCATAACCCCAATACACACACATACCACACCCTTCTCACATAACCAACTCCCTTTCCCACCCCTATACCTATAACCGTTCTTCCAACAACAGCACCACACAACTCACACAAAAAGCCAACAGAACATATCACTTAGCCACACCTATCAACAAGATATATATTCAGATTTGGTAAACATTTTTCTTTTATCAAATTGATAAACAGGGGTGATCGTACAAAGGTTTTCATTATGGGGAATCCATTTCATTTAACTAGGTATACATGATTAGTCAGATTGGTATTCACACCAATTGTTAATGAGGAAAAACCAATAGTTATAAAATGTTACCCATGCACAGACAAATACCACCAACGACCATGAATTTTAGAAGGCCTTACAGCCACAACAGGTCACACCATCAATAAGGATAACAAATAAAACAGGCAATCAACATCAAACCACTCTCATTCCATTATTTCATTGACCTTGTTATCTTTTGATCATACTCCCTCCCTTAATTTATTACTAATTAATAAAAGTATATGGAAGTTCTTCATAGGGAATCGTTAGTACGCCCACCCCGCATGATTTACAATTAAAGAGAGGTAGAATAAACACTTACTTGAAACAACATGCAACCAAATTTCCTCTTTGCATCAAGAATAGGGGATCGTGTGAGTAATAGGAAAGAACTCCAAGAAAACTAAGGAGGAGGGGGCTCTAGCATAGGTGCATGACTCGTCTAGGGAGGAACACTTTAGGCACACCAATAGGGAATAAAAAACACACTAGGAAGGGAATATCTGGGATTTGAAGAGCCATATCCTATATTAAATGAATAACGGTTTCAAAAGCCATTAACATGGGATCGTGGTCGAGATCACATGGTCTTAGTATCTCAAATCCCTCATAATGTTAGGATGTTAAATATTTACTTAATATCCTTTAAAACGCCCTTAAATTACCAAAAAAGTATTTAAACTCGGTTTACGTCAAATAAGATATAAGAGGGGAAAACTGGAAAACTGGGAAAAACTGGAAAAACTGGAAATGATCCACCTATGGGTGAGTCACCGACGCTGAGCCACTGATGGGTGAGCTAATGAAACAACCCACAGCCACTGAGCTACCGACACAAAGAATCAACAACACCATGACTTAATGACTCCTTTACTCACCAACGCCCTGATGTCGACACCCTAACACCGACACCGACTCCCCTGACTCACCAATGCTGATGCCCCTAACTCACCAATGCTGATGCCCCTGACTCACTGATACTAATTCCCCTGACTCACTGATACACTGACATACCAACGCTGATTGTTCAGAACTATATTTTGGAAAACTCTCGAATTGAGCCATGGACAGCCCCATAACACCCTAAACACTATATTTTCACAAAGTATTGGCCTATAAAAATCCAGGTCATTACACCACCCCAAAAGCATGGAAAAAAACCACATGGATTCCCTAAAATCAGGTCCAAACAAACCACCACGCTACCCTAAAAGCACAGACAAACAAACCACCACATAACCACTCCAAAAGCACAGCCAAACAAACCACCTCCATGCCACCCCAAAAGCATTTCCAAACATACCACCTCCTCACTACCCCAAAAGCACGTCCAACCAAACCAACTCCTCACTACCCCAAAAGAACATCCAAGAAAACCACACATCTCCCCAAACCCCATTAAAACCACACTTTGTAGTCCCACAAGCACGAACACGCATCACAACACATCAATATCATTTTCACAGATTTACAAAAGGGATTTTATCACATTCCACTTTATTTTAGAGGTGTTATTACACAAACTAAAATACTAGGGTGACCATTTCATTATCCAAATATAAGTAATTAACCAATTTCTATTTGGGGTTATATCAAAATAATCAAAATAGTCACAACAGTCGCTATAAATATATCTAGTGCCAACAAATCCCCCAATGACCACAATTTTAAGTGGGTCCTCAAGACCATACAATTCACAATATCACAATTAATATCAAAGTTGTAAAACCATGTGAATAAAGCTCCATTTACCCCTTTCAATTTTAATTTAACCAATTATTTATATTTGATTAATATAGAATAAACATAATCCATAGATAAAGAAGAGTAAACCCTTCCCACATGATACACAATAAAGAGAAATGAGGGAAACCCTGCCTCAAAGAAGCTTGTAGACTCACTACACACCATAGGACAAAGAAGAATGCTCGCAAACCACAACTGCTCTACGAGAACCATGGATCAACCTACACTGCAACCAAATTCCATAAAAACTTAACCCAACACATACCCCAAAACATAAAAACATTTCTGTAGTGAATACATGAGAGAAGAATGGAAGAAAACCCGCCATGAAGGGAGAAGAACCTACCACGGATCAACCGCGTATTGCCAATGAACAACCACTAAGACCAACAGAGAAAAGAGGGGGGAAGAGAGATTTAATAAATCCTCAGGGTGCCTAGGGTTCACCAAAAACAAGAGGAAGAATAATCCATGGCTGAATGAATGAAAATATGATCAGAAAGTAATTTTAAAACTTCACAGGATTAGGGCTTTACATGACGTGTAATCCCCTTTCATGTCGTGTAATCCTCGAGGTTCATTTTCACTAAAAAATGCATCACCATTTTATTATTTAACCCCAAAAAACTACACATTGTGAACCAGCCCTTGAAAATATATTAAATGAACTTCCATGTCATCTAATACACTTACACGGCCTGTATTTTCTATATCAGATTTGTTGCGCCTCAAACTCCCATGAAAACTCCCAGAACCTTCCTCAAACACGTCCAACAACCAAAACTGGAAAAGTAATGGACCAGGATAGCATGGAACATTACATAAAATACCTATCAACTGATTCTCACCCTAGAGAATCCAAAACCAAGACCATAAGTAAAGGAATCTGAACAAGAATCCCACGAGATACCTCTCAAGGATCTCATCATACCTCAAATGCTACCACCAGCTACACATGCCAACCCAAAAGGCCACAAAACATACTACACAACCACAAGACTCATCCTCTCACACAACCAAAATGCCACATCACCATTGCACAACTATCTAAACCACCACGCAGCCCAAACCAACAACCACTTAAACCAACGAATTTCACCATCCTGAACACATGAATCAGATAATTCTATCTTCCATGTCAATATACTATCTCCTCTGGGTAGCACTAACTCACCCGTATGGGTTTAATCACATCAAAGTTAATGTGTCTTTATTAGGAATCTGGTCCTCCCTTTTTCATATGTCATGACTTTATCACTCATCTCATCACATACATCACAAACCAAGGAAAATAGCTCATCTCATAAAATAAAAGGATCCAAACATCACATCATAAAGAAGAAAAAAGTAATGAAAAAATCAAAACAACTATGGGCACTGGGCACACATCTATGTTTCTTTCTCTTAAGTACTCTGCTCTATGCCACTATGCCTCTACAACACACAACCCAAAGAAATGGTTCATCCATGTAGTGTCTTCTTTTGGTGACCCTCAATCTCTACCGGTCATTCCAAAAATTTCTCATCATCCTTGATATCCAACTCTCCCCAGTCAATGACATGGAAATCATTGTGAAGATACTAATGAAGCTGAGAGATGTGAAAGAAATAGTGGATCCTCTCCAACTATGGTGGAAACTCCAACTGATATGCCACCTCACCAACTCAACCCAACACCTCAAAGGGTCCAAAAAACCTGGGAGAAAGCTTTCTCCCTATGCCAAACCTCTGATACCCACATTGAGGGGAAACCTTCCAGAACATGTAGTCCCCATAATTGAACTCCAAGGTCCTCCTTACACAATCAGTATAATACTTATTTTAGTCATGTGATGCTTTCATCCTCTCAAAAACAAGATGAACTTTCTCGTCATGATCTCTACCACATCAGGACCAAGAACAGTTATCTCCCCAACCTTTTTCCAACACAATAGAGAATGAAACGGTATTTCACACAAATCCTTAAATGGATCCATGCTAATTGAAGAGTTATAGATATTGTTACAGAAAACTCTACCAAATTTGGGTGTCTACCCAAGATCCAATAATGTCCAAGGCACACACCCACAATATATCCTCCAATGTCTGGATAGTACATTCCATTTTCCCATCTTTCTGTGGGTGGAAAGCAATGTTGAGGCGTAATAGAGTGCCAAAATCATGCTGCAATCCCCTCCAGACTCATGAGGTAAAATTTGTGTCCCAATTCAAGACAATGGAACTCATAAATCCATGAAAAGGCACCACCTCATACACAAAACTCTTAGCCAAATCACCCACTATGACCGACTCCTTGGTCGCTAAGGAGTGAATTTCGTCAACTGATCCAAAACCAACCAGATAGCATCACAACCTCTCTATGTTCTGGGTAACCCTATGATGAAATCCATCAAGATTTAATCCCACTTCCACTTGAGAACATCCAAGGGATGAAAAAAAACACCAGGAACCTAATGCATGTCCTTTACTTGATGGAAAACCAAGCACTTTTCCATAAACTCCTCCACTACTCATTTCACCCTAGGCCACCAGAACTGCACCCTCAATCCATGGTAAATCTTGGAAACTCCTGGGCGTACCACCAAATGTGAGTTATGAAACTCAAAAAGGACTCCATAATGTATGATAATAAAAAACAAACAATCTTCCATGAAACAACATTTGGTTCCAACAATCCTACAACCATCCCTATAGAGCATCACCATGGCCAACACGATCATGTATAACCTATGCCTCTAATTCCACCCACTAAGACTCCTCCACCTATTGCATTAGAGAAGACTACAACATCATCTGAAACAAAAATCCTCTAACACCATCCACTCTTGTATCTAAGTGCATGGTCATAATCTCCTCTATTTCTCTCCAATAGTCCTCAGACTCCCAAAAAACACTCTTCCATGACTTCTTGTTTAAAGCATCATCCACAATAGTCCCATTTCCTGACTATATAGGAGATATCAAAATCATAATCCTAAAGAAACTCTTCCCACCTCCACTATCGTAGGTTTAGATCACATTGGGAAAATACATATGTCAATATCTTGTGATCCATAAAGACCAAAAAGTTCTACCCAGTGAGGTAATTTCACCAAAACATCAGTGAAAACACAACCACTACTAACACCAGATCATGGGTAGAATAGTTAAACTTATGGGGATGTAACTTTCGAGACCCATAGGAGATCATTTCCCTCTGTTGCATCAATACAAATCTCAATCATAGAAAGTAAGCGTCACAAAACACCTTAAAAAACACACCCTCCCCTGGTAGCTAATGAACTAGAGCACTGACTAACTGTCACGAACCAACCCAGGTCGACCCTGAACCGGTCACCTGAGCTGGTCAGCGACATGGCCCGAAGGGCGTTCCCGATCCCCACGGGCTAGAAACCAGTGCCAGGCATCCAAATTTTAATTGTTGGGAATGATTTGTCCCATGAACAAAAACAAATAAACAAGTAAACAGATAAATATAAATAGTCGATAAACATAACGCTAGCAACGGAAAGAAAATAAAACCAAACATACCTCCACGTGACCTTTTAGGTCATCTCCCAACCAAAGGCTGACTTTGCCCCAATAACGAGTAACTCATCGAAGAAAACCTAAGCAAGGAAACCTGAAACTGAAATGATAATGATAGGCATGATCATTAAATATGTTTGATAAACCACAGAATCCAACGTCTCCTTTCCCAAAACAATCCATTAACGCAAGTTTGAAATAAAATTATAAAAGTAGGTTTTTCACATTTGAAAATAGGCAACACATTTTTTCCATTTAAAAACCTAACACACACTACATAACATTTTCCAAAATCATTTTTCATTTTATAAATAAAATCAAAAATAGAAAATACCAATGTTGTGCTAGAGTAAAATGAGTAAGAGTGAAGGCTGAAAATATATTAGTGCACAGAAAATAAACAAGCAGTGGAAATAATCCAGTAACCATGGGTGATCCTAAAAATCCCTAGAATACCCCTGGATGTACTCGGTTTTGGAACCACCTACCGGCGTATGGTGAAGCTCCTAAGTCTATAACCAACTGGCTGCCCCAACTGACCAATCCAGTGGCAAAGCCCGCCTGGCCTAACAATAAATCCAAGGGTACCAACCCGTCTAAGCGGGGTTGGTCATAAACTGTCACTCGATCTCTAAAAGTCTCCCAAGAACCCATGGTGGTTACAATAATATTGTGTAAGTAGGATTCCCTCGCACGCATGACTCATCTCACCGCACTTGCCTACCCCAAACACAAACCCTCCATATGATAACACATAAGGGATATCCCCCCTATAGAGGTACCCTAGTATATATATAACATATCATCAAAGGTTCCAACCGGGCCTTGATGCCATGAAATCATTAAAACCATTTGATACCTTTTTCAAAATACTAACGTTGTTATATGGGCATACAGTAATCAAAACGCCATTATTTCAAAGAGTTAATGAAAACATTACATTAAAGATGAAAGTTCCAAACGGGCGGTCACAACACACCCATGTTGAAATCATTATTCTAAAAACATTTAAAGTTATAACCAGGCTTACACAATTTCCAAACACAAACCATTGAAAAAGTTAACACAACTCCACCCATGAATTAGAAGATCCAAACGGGAATTTAAGTTGTCATGACCAAATACATTACCCAAAAAACATTACACAAATACAAATTTTATATTTTTAAATCCAAACTAGAACACCCCTAATATCACACTTCAAACGTTTCACAAAATCCACACAAAGGACTGAATCTTACTTAGGAAACAAAAACCATTTAGAAAACAAAATTTTTAAGGAAACACTAGTTTAAAGGTGTCATTGTCACTTGAAGGCACGTCCATGGGTGCACCGAGTGCACCCATGGATGTACCAAAATCCAATGGCACACATGCGTTTCAAGAAAACAACCAACACTATTGACACAAAATTACCACGTTGAAACTACAACCAACTGCTCACTTTATTTGAAAATAACTCACACCGCCACATTAAAAACCAAATAGCCCCATTTTTATTTTAACACCTTAACAAAATTAGCATGTTATACCAACACAAAAATTATAAACCAAACCAATTTTACAAACAAATTCCAACACGCAGCATAATCAACGATAAACATTTCATAAAAACCCTCAATTCCACTTTGAAAACTATAGTATTTTATCAAATGCGTCAAGTGCATATAAACATTATCATAATCAAATATTCACATTCAAAGTATTATTTTTTTTCTTATCAAATTATATTAACATTAAAAGAAATTCCCCAACAAAATATCCCTAAAAAATATCAAAACAGGATTTTTCACAAAATCAAATAACTTCATACTCAAACTAGGAATTGACACAAAACATGCTTTTGACTAATTCTAAAAATTTAAAAACACTATAGCAGGAAAATTTCAAAGATGTGAATCACATAAAATAAAATTATCAAAACACCAAAGCATTAATTATACTGTGGAAAGGAAAACCATCGAATTACCTACCTCAACCCAAGAGCAGACACGAAGGAACCTCAACGGAAGTATAATAATCCCTTGCGGACTAACTGTGCCCGCTGAACAACGATAACAACACACAAACTATGACAGTATTAAGATTTATCTAAATTAAATAAAAACACCAATATGGAATGAAGGGAAAATAAATAAATAAATAAATAAAATAACAAAAAAATAAATGAATAAATAAATAAATAAATAAGTGAGTAAGAAAAAAATACCGGATGAGGGGACAGTTACTAGAAAGGAGGGACACGGCCAATCCAGAGCAGAGCAGATGTGTCGCATAGGGGTTCGGTTGCACTGCTGGTTGAAAGACAGAGGGTAGGGTGGTCAGGTCACCGGGGACGGCTTGGCCAAGGTGCGGGACACCGGAAACGGCTTGGACGGAGCTGGGGAAAGGGTGAGGCTGGCCAGATGGAGCAGGTCGGACGAAAGGGGCTGAGCTAGGGGTGAGGTGGTTTGTCGGCTACAGTAGGAGGGGGAGGGCGAGGAGGCTGGTCGGAGGTCCTCCGAGGGGGGGTTTTGGTCACGTCGAGAAGGGTCTAGGAGGGTGAGGGGTCTCGGGCGAAGCAAGGGGTGGTGCAGCGCTGCTGTGAGGTTGGACGTCTGGAGCGGCGAGGGGCTTGTGGGTGAGACCGGTGCTGGGGTGAACGCAGAGGGCTGGTGGCGCGAGGCTATGGTAGCAGGACCTACTAAGGGAGAGAGGCAGAGGCTTGGGGTCGAGCGGGAGGCCGGAGGAGGAGATCCTGGGCACAGCCGCTGCAAGTGTGAAGTTGGCAGGATCCAGGATCAGGGTTTCACCGCAAAGGGCCTGGGTGAGGTCAGCGAGAGGGTGTGAGGGGAGGCATGGTGCACACATACTAGGAAGGGGAAGGAGGGGTGTGGGTCACAGCACGGAACAGGAAAAAGGGGGGGCATGGGTATGTGGGTATATTAGGGTTTAAGGGGTTTTTTTATAAAAATAATATTATTACAAACAACAATAATAATAATAGTAATATTAATGTTAATTATAATAACAACAATAACAATAATACCAGAATAATAATAATAAGAATAATAAAACCAAAAACAATAATAATAAAATTAAAAAAAATAAAGGTAATTTTAATAAAATTTATTAACAATAAAAATGATAATTATAAAAATAATAATAATGAGAATAATAATATTAATATTAAAAATAAAAATTATAATTAGGATAATATAAAAAAAATAAAAAAAAATAACAATAACACAATAATAACAGAAATAATAATATATAGAATAATGATAATAAAAATAATAATAACAATTATGATAATAAAAAGTAATAATAATAATAATAATAATAAGCAATTGCACGACACTAGGGCCAGTTGTGTGGCTACCGCCAGACGTGGGGTGACCACGCATGGGTTTGAAACCCAGTAAAAACATTAAACGTCATCAATTTTGATCTGGGGCCTAGTTCGGACCTTGGTGAGAAAACTTAGGGCCAAGAATTAATAAAATAAAACTGAATTTAAGAAGGCGGGTGTGACAATTCTCCCCACCACAAACACTTTCTTCCCCTAGAAAGTCACCCAACTAAACAATGGAAAAAGCAAGAATCCATGCCTGACTGAAACTGAAAGGAACCACACCACAAGAGAATAAGAGAACACAAAAGGGTTTTCCCCACCACAAGAATTCAACTAGAGAGGAAATTTAACACCTAAACATACCACCCCAGGAGGGGGGGTCAACACGAGAACTCCCAACTAATCCAAACTAACATTATATCATGAGAAGAAAACACCTCTGAGAAGAATTTAGTATCATTAGTACACTTGAGCATAGCTACAACCATCGATTCTTCTACAAGCACTTACATATCCAAACGAACACTGCCAAACCGAGATTAACACACATAAGGTCCAAACACACTTTTAAGAAATGTGCACAATTTAGAAAACCATGATTAGATAAACAAAACTATTTGGATTACAATATAACATGTTCATCATGACCCCACGATAAAACAATGAACTTACGATGATGTTAGAACTTTACCGATAGAAAAATGAGAACGAATAGACTTCAAATGTATCACTGCCAACACGGAACACAAGACCCAGACCAAGGCTTCACACCCCTGGAAACTCCAGATTGAGCACGAGCTTCACCCCAAGGCATGTGGTTGGGGATCTGATAGCTGAAGCATCTCCTTCCTCACAGTCAAGCACTAAACTTCCTCCGGTCACAGCGTCTTCTTCAGGCGACGCTTCCTGCAGAACTTCTCTAGATGACCCAGACACCCGCAATGATGACACGTCTTTGGAGGGATGTGACATGATGGCTTCATGTGCCTGAACTAGCCACACTGGTGGCACACAACTGAATGGTCCGACATACTAGAATCCAGAACCACTTCAGAAGAATCTTTAGAAACAGGTCCCTCTGGCACACCCTACTCGCCATATGGGGAACCTCCACGAGTAACTTGATTCGCTGGATTGCCAAGCACCAACGCTTCAGAGAATAACTCAACTAGGAACACCTCATCCACCAGCTTCTCGAAATTATGGTCTTTATAAAGGATGAATCGCTCCTTGACCTCTGGATTAAGACCCCCGATGAAGAGAGAATTCATCATCAAATCCTGTGATGCTACCTTCAGAGAAAAGGAAACAAACTCCTTAAAATGGTCAACATATGCTTTCACCATCCATTGTCCTTGTTGAATACACGTGAGCTCTTATATTTTCTTTGTCTTCACCTCTTCAGGTATAAACCACCAGACGAAGACGGATTTAAATACATCCCACGTCATCCCAACTTGCATTGACGGTGGGGCGACCAACTCCCATTCTTCCAGAGCCGGACCTTCAAACAGACCCAAAATAGCATGCACTATGATATCTTCAGGAGTTACCAAAACCCTAAAGACATGCTCGACCCCTTCAATCTATTCTACTGCTTCTAACAGACCCTAATCACCGTGAAGGATAGGCAATGTCCGAGAAGGTCCAAAAATAGGGCATGACTTATTAGGAACCTTTGAGACCTTTTTGGGTGACATTTTCTGAACAACATCTAAAACACAGAACCAAAACCAATATCAAGCCGAAGCAACATCAAAGAAAGCACCTTCATCCAAAACAACTAGCTCAAAAGAAACAAGCAAAAACAAACACAACTCAAAAATTCCTCTTTCAAATCCCATTTCCATTTTAAATTTCAAAATCATCTTCCTTCAAGGCTACTTTCCAAATACCAAGTCCACTTTTCAAACCAAATTCAATTTCCAAAAATCATTTTCTCTTTTTTTAAATCACTTTAGAAAAATAAGTTCAACCCTTTAATTCCAAGTGCACAACCCAGTAATCCCATTAACCGTTGCACATGTCTTCATCTGCTTTCATCCATACGCACCAACACTCACTTCCCGTGCATTCCCTCACATGTGAAAATGTTCATAATGAGTACCTGAGGTTGCACCCAAATCATATCTCTACCAGTTCCAAGCAACCACTGGATTTTTAGACCAAGAACTTTCATTTTTAAAAATCCCTTTCACAAATTTGAAGTCATTTAAAAGAAATCACTCGCATTTAAAAACCCCATTTTCATTTTCAAAAGTGCACTTACACCCACAATAACCAATACAACACACAACTTGCATCAAATTAACAAAGGGAGGTACTAGTAGTCATTCTTAACTTGGCGACATGGTAGTGGGCCATGCCCCAAGTAAGAGACAACAACTAGAAGGAACTTAAATCGTGTACTCGAACTCCACATGAGTCACCACTCCATGTGAAATCATGATGTGACATCGGCTTTCCTCTATTGTCATACCTCAATAAAAAACAAACCAGAACGAAACAAGGACTCAATTCCCGGACTACCCTTGGAAACTCAAGGTTCGGAACGGGAAAGGGTTCATGACGTCCTTCTCGTACCTACCTCTAGAATCCCAAAAGTCCTAATCTCCATCTACCGGATACCCCAAATAACAAGAGCTTCTCTGATACCATTTTTTCACGAACCAACCCAGGTCGACCCTGAACCAGTCACCCGAGCCGGTCCACGACATGGCATGAAGGGCGTTCCCAATCCCCACTGGCTAGAAACCAGTGTCGGGCATCAAAATTTAAATCGTTGGGAACAATTTGTCCCATGAACAAAAACAAATAAACAAGTAAACAGATAAATATAAAGAGTCTATAAACATAACGCTAGAAGCGGAAAGAAAATAAAACCGAACATACCTCCACATGACCTTCTAGTCAAAGTTGTCAATGGGGCTAAGACTCATAGAAATTGGGTACAACACTCTAATAAAATCCTTTGATACCAAGGAAACCGTGAACCTCTGCCACGTTCTTGGGTGCTGCCCATGAAAGAACCACTTTAACCTTTGACGAGTCTACCGCCACAACCTATTCAGACACCACATTCCCAATGAAATGTTCCTATCATGTCCATAACTTACACTTGTATAAATTTCCATAGAGATGATGGTGTCGAAGAACATGAAAGATTGTTCTAAGATGCTCGGCATGCACTTCATCTGAATTCAAGTATATTAAGATATCATTAATGAATATGATGATGAACCAATCTAGTAAATCATAGAACATGGATTTCATAATCCTCATAAACACGATTGGTGCGTTCATAACACCGAATGGAATAACTAAAAACTTGAAGTTCCCATGCCTACATTTGAAGGCAGTCTTTGGGATATCACCCCTTTCACCATCAATTGGTAATATCGAGACTGCAGATCAATCTTAGAAAACCAACTCACCCCTCTTAGTTGGTTGAAAATATCTTCTATCCTCATAAGAGGGTAATGGTTTTTGAACATCACCTAATTCAACCATTGATAGTCTATGCATAACCTCATACTACCATTTTCCTTCCTTGTGAACAGCATTGGAGCACCCCATGATAACACACTAGGCCTAATAAAACCCTTTTACATCAAATCGTCTACCTGAACCCTCAACTCCCACAACTCAGAAGGTGTCATCCAAAAAGGAACCATTGAAATCAGAGAAGCATTGGGCTACAAGTCTATCCCAAACTCAACAAAATGTTAAGGGGGTAGCATCACAACCTCCTCGGGGAAAACATCTGGGAACTCCCCAACAACCCTGGGGACCTTCACTATCCCAACATCCATTGATTCCACCGACAACTTATCCAGCAAGTAATGAAGGGGTTCCATATTTCGACTTCCCACTTGACAACCTCATTCACCAATGAAAACCAATTGTTGGCCATCCACATCTGAAAACATGAATCTCCCTCAGAAGAAGTCGATAATAACACATAAAAAATACAACCAATCGATGTTGAGGATGACATAGTATGGTTGTATCAATAGAAATAAAATATCCTCGCGAGACTGATGTGGACCCATCATCATTATACACCCCTGAAACACATCAAAGAAGGTTGTCTAACCTCCAACTAGCATAGTCAACACCAGAGGTATAGGAAACCTCTCTATATCTAGTACCATAGCTTGGGCTATAGAGGGTGAAAAAAAGGAGTGTGAATATTCAGAATCAAACATGGAATAAACAAGGGTAATAAACAAACTGATCGTAACTATGACGATCAATGGCCCCTCTAGAACGGTTGCCTCCATTTCATGAAACTAGCCATGTCAAGATCCTCTTCCACTATATTGACGACCACCTCTACAACCACACTTGGTTTTTGGTCCCTGAACACAAGGAAAATCCTGATGTTGGACTCTTCCCACTCCATCTCCCCTCAGTGGAGAAAAAACCTTCCAACCATGCTGTTGAAATGGCCTCATTGTTAACTGCTGATAAGGATGGGGCTAAACCTTTCCACCACTAAAAAAAATGAATTTATGGAACCATTGGGCACTGGTTATGGTGATGGCCACAAACCCCAAAACCAAAAAACATTGGTAGAAAACTCTTAGGAAAAGTATGGAAACTACTATCCCCAGAAGGCCAGAAAGGATGTTGCTGAGGTTGACTCCCTTCCATTCAAAACCTCAAAGGTCCTGGTTCTTGAGACCTTCCACTAACAACTATTCTCCTTGAGGAACCCTGCTGGTTCCCCTCCCATGGAAAACCACCTCATGACTGCATCCACTCAATCGCCTATGCCATCTTATGAACCTTCAAATACGTCGACAATGTAAAAGGAGTAACTACATGATGGATAAAATGATGGAGTGTATCCTCAAGATTTATTTCATGAGACTGCTCATCCAAAAAAAGATATGTGAAAAAACACAAAAGGTGTTTGAAATTAATTCTCGACTATCACACTGACATTATCCCCTATGGAAGAGAAAAAAGATCTTGCCTCTTTACTGCCTTCATGGTAGATGAAAGGAACTCTACCCTAAACTCCTTATGGAAGTCGACCCATAAAATTTATGCCTCCTTTAACTCTCCCAAATACAGTTCTCACCACTAACATGTAGCTCCCCACATCTGAATGACTGCCAAAGTCACCCAATACTCAATTAGGGCTTGAATCAAACTAAAAGTAATCTTGAACTCCTCCATCCAACTCTTTGTCTCCATGTCTGAAACACATCACTCATACTTCCTCAAAGTCTACTGTTGGAAAGCACGCAATGTCCTCTACCACTAATAATCCTCCTCAATCGGATAAAACTTAAGGTGATCAATCGGATCATCCTACTGAACCTTAACTACTTGAGCCACACACAAATGATGAATGGGATCCATATATGAAAGGAAAAAAGGATTTCCTAATCCTGAGTAGTATTGATTTTCATTTAAGATTCATTTTAACTCATTTTATTCAGTTTCTTATTCATTTTGACTTCCCCAAAATAACCCAATTCAAATAAGAACACAATTCATTACGATGCATGTACCTCTTCTAGGTATCTACCATGTAAGAAGGTACATCTCTCTTGGTTGTTCAATAAGATCAGAGTTTGTTCACAAATGGGGGCCCCTAAAATCTCATGCCCAAACCGATCTCTTTGTCCTACATCTTGCATGAAGGTCAACTAGCACTATTTTCATACCACTTCGTACAATACTCATTGTGCCTAACTCCAAACTCCACCCTATTTCTCAACCACCACATCTGATACCACTCTATCATGACCTCCTCCCTCCAAATATACCGTAATAAAGGGAGACAGACGATAACCCCTGATTCCCACCTCCAGTAGGCCCCAAGTTGGGGACTAGCACTGAGGGTATAAAAATATCATGCATGGGAGGCATTAACAACTATAATAAAAATAGAATCGGTATATAAGATGGTTCATACACAAATAACTCGAAGACACTGTATAAAATAAAGTAAAAAATTATCCCACAATGAATGTATAAAAAGAAATGATATAGATAAAAGTATCCAAAGTAAATAACCAAAGTAAATCTAAAGAAGTGACACAACATCTAACCAATGGTTCGAGCTAGTACACAGTCCATGTAATCCTTCTCGAAACTTGAAAATAGTTTTATATACATAGGGTGAGAATAGAAGTATACACATTTGAAAAAACTCAAGTCTCTCGTACACATGTGAAAGAGGAATACTATTGCACCTGTGATAAAACAGTATAACCAAATAGCACCTATCAAGGTATACTAACCATCCCAACCTCAGAAAGGCACGTTCACCAAATAATGAAAACCAAGTAATATAGTGTAATAAGAATCACATCAATAGGGGTACCCCACATGGCTTTCCAACTCATATACTACTCTCACACCCAACATTATACGTCTTGGTGCCCCCATATCTTACTTATACTACAATAGTCTAAAAGCGCGATCACAATACACATTGTATGAAAACACCTAGGCCTACCGCCCCACAAGCACGGTCACAACACATCTCTCCCAAAAACACTGGGCCACAACACAACCACTTACATAACCAGAGATGTAAGGAATCATGAACATGTAGTACATAAACCTTGTTCCCTCCTCCTACCATGCATGACCACCACCAGAAGCCACCCCATGAGCATAGTCACGTCTCGCCTGAAAACACCTGGGTCGTCACATCTCACTCGTAAACACATGGGATATCACATCTCTCTTGAAGACACCTAGGCCATTACAAACACCATCTGATGCACTAACATACCTCCACCCTTCATAGATTTTGAAATACCTACCTCTCCTGAAAGATAGAGTGAGAAAGAGAGGGTACCCAGCCATCCGTACTCCTCACTGGATGTTGGGAAAAACACCCCCCCCCCCCTCAAGACTATATTGGTGTCAGCAAATAGTGTCTGACGTGGGTGGGGTTCATATAGAAATCAAAATAATGTACAAGTGTATATATATATATATATATATATATTATCAAACACTCAATACCAACCTATGGGTTCACAAAAAAATGAACCAACTCACAACACCATTACTTTTACTACCACCTCTAAATCTATAACACCGCGCATCATGCCACAAACCCCACTTCACATTTCCAACCAATTTCATTTAATCATCCCATTATTTTCATTATTTAGAATAAACCACATTTAACTAAACAACCCACCATTCAATTATTCATTAACCATTTCTATACCATTAAGCAAATAAACCCAATCCATTCAAAAAATTATTGAAAATTTATTTATTTATTCCATCACTACTTAGGAATCTATCACAAAGAAACCACCCCCTCGCCACACCAAAAGAAAGGCCAAAAACCACATTTTTCCCCAAAATAATAGAAAAAAACCACCACACCTACCCAAAATCACAGCCAAACAAACCACCTCCTCACCACCCCAAAATCATTGCCAAACAAACCACCTCATCATCACCCCAAAAGCACAGACAAACAAACCACACATCGCCCCACACCCCATTGCAACCACACATTTTCATCCCAAAATCATGTCCACACATCAAAACACATCAAGATAATTTTCATATATTTACAAAAGGAATTTTATCACATTCCACTTTATTTTAGGGGTTTTATCACACAAACCAAAATCTTGGGGTTACTATTTTAGTATCCGAGTAAAATTAATTAACCAATTTCCGTTTAGGGTGATATCACAGTAATCACAACAGACACAATAGTCACAATACATATATCCAATGAAAATAAATCCCCCAACGTCCATAATTTTCCATGGGGCATCGAGCCCATACAATTCACAATATCAAAAATAATATCAAAGTTGTAAAAGCATGTGAATCAAAACTAATTTTCCCATTTCAATTTCAATTTAACCAATTATTTATCTTTTATTATGTAGGCACAACCATAATCTATAGAGAAACAAGATTAAACCCCTCTTACATGATAGATAATAACGAGAAATGAGGGAAACCCTTCCTTAAAGAAGATTTTTGACTTGTTGTACACCATAGGACAAAGAAGAGTGCCCACAAACTACAACCGCACCCAGGGAACCATAGATCAACATAAACTACAATCAAAGACCATAAAAACACAACCCAATACACACCTAACCATAACAACATTTTTTTAGTGAATACCTAGGAGAAGAATAGAAGAGAAACACCAATAAGGGAGAAGAACATACCACAAATCACGCAAGTATTTCCAACGAACAACCACTGGGACCAATGGATCAAAGAGGGAGGAAGAGGTCTTGAAGAACTCCTTAGGTGCCTAGGGTTCGCCCAAAATGAGAGGAAGAGGAATCCACGGTCAAATGAATGAAAATTTAGTTGGAAATGAATTTTAAAACTACAATAGATTGGGGTTTTACATGAGGTCTAATCCCCTTTCACATCAAGTATTCCTTAGGGTTCAGTTTTTCTAAAAAAATCATTGCCTTTTTATTTTTTAACCCCAAAAATCTATATGTCATGAACCAGCCCTGGAAAAGCCGTGAATCTAACTTTCACATCGTGTAATACATTTACACGGTGTGTATTTCCTACAGTAGCCCTATTGTACCTCCAACTCCCATGAAAACTCACAGAACCTCACCTGAACACCTCGAAAAACAAAAATCAGAAAAGTAATAGACTAGGATGGCACAGACCATTACATAATATATAATAATTAGTAAGCTATAATAGTAATTTGTAATAATTTTATATTGTTTGATATAAAAAAACATGTAAGATAAGAGAAATCATAAAATAAAAAATGGATGTGAATATAAATATTATAATACAATGAAACACATAATTCATTAAATCTCATAATTATTTATATTTAATAAATAATTAAAAAAATCATAAGATAATAAAACACTCTTAAAAATGTATACTTTAAAGAATTAAAAACTTTATAAGACCTCTATTGCACAAACAACTTAGTTCCTTTGAGAAATTATATAGTTTTTAAATTCAGAATACTTTTAAATTAAAAAAACATATTATATTAATAAAATTGTAAATATATAATATAAAAAAATACATGAATTATAAAAATATGGATGAATAATAAATACATATTTCCATTAATTATTTCATAACTAATATTAGATGTATTAAGTAAAGGATTTATATTAATAAAAACATGAATAAATTAATGGTCCACCAGTGACAAAATAAAACATATCTCCATCAATATCCACCTATTTGAAAATAGTAAAACTATATTATTATTGTAACATATCCCCTATTTTTAAATTAATCAAAATAATAAAATAATATTATACCAATATAAATTATTTATTTCAAAAAACATTAAAAAAATATATAACATGCCTAATAAAAATAGAATCAAAACAACCTCAATAAAAATATGTGTTCAAAAACACTTTCTAAAAAGATAGAATAAGAAAAATTATAATATCATCCCCTAGGTGAAATTATAAAAAAAACATCCATGCTTTAGTAAAATAATTGCACACAGAATAAATAATTTCATAAAAAACAACAATCAATCAGAAATATATTAACTCTCAAGAGAATAATTTATCCTAAAAATATGAATAATATTATTAAAATTAACAAAAACTAAATATGGTAGACATCCAATCTGTGAAACGTATCAGTAAGCATAGAATAAAATATCTAAATGATAATTAAAATATATAATTTTTTAAAAAAATTGTTAATACTTTTAAAACATTTAAAATGTCACTAAACATCATTAATATTTAGTTATAAATTAATCTTTTTTAACATCGTTGAATCCAATGATTTAGAAAAAATATCTGCCAGTTGATTATCAGTTGAAATGTATTCTAAAACAATATCACATTTTTAATGTGAACTTATCTAAAATAATATCTCACATAAATATTTTTAGTTTTTGGATGTTGTAAAGAGATCTTAAATTAGTAATTTCTTATAAATTATAAAAAAAATTATCCATCTCATTAAAATAAACATCAAAATATGATGTTTATTATTTAATTTATAAACATTGAGCGCAAAAGATAGTAACAAGTATATAATATATTTTAGTTAGTGATAGAGAAACTGATAACTATTTTTTAGCTCTTAGAAATTAAACACTTTCTTTAAAAGGTATATATTTTTAAAATATTTATATTCCTTTATTTTGGGTCAGCCTAAAATATAGCACACATAAAAACACTAAAAATAATATTAGATCAAAAATTTGTTAATTAATGGAAATATCCTTTAATTACACTAAAATTATTACAATATATAGGATTTACATTTTAATCAAAATATAATTTACAAGAAGTACTCGTGGATTATCTAAAAATTCAAAAAATTGAGATTAAATCTCTAAACTTCTTCCTTATAATATTTAAATTTACTAAGAACATTATAATCACTTATATGAGGAATTTAATGTCGTCAAATGAATTTTTATTCATACATGTTGATTGTATCAAATTAACTTATTAATAAATCTAAAAATTAATTAAAAATTATATCACTAGTTTATATAAATATAGTATCATCAAAAAATATTAGGATAATTAAAATATCATTATCATACTTCTTATTAAACATAATAGGATCTACTTTACCTTTCATAGAAATATTTTTCAATAAAAATAATTATAACAACATATATCAATCACTTGGAGCCTTCTTATGTACATATATGACATTAGTATTATGATAAACATGTTTAGGTAATTTTTCAGATTCAAAACCAGGTGGATGAATGACATAAACTTTTTCAGAAATTACTTTATTTTAAAAAAAACTTTTACATAATTTGAAAAAGTTCAAAACTATAAAAAAATTTAGAGGCCAAATAAATCATAATAGATTCAATATTATTAATAATTGAATAAGATACATTAATATCAATTCATTATCATTAGGAAAACATTGAACAACCAATAGAGAATTATTCATCACTATTTCTCCATATATATCCATTAGATTCCTAAATATCCATTTTTTCAATAATTGTTTTATATTTTGGGGGTTTCATCAAAAGTCAATCATTATTCCTATTGAATTTATTATTTTCTTATTCTATATAAATAACCAAATTATATACATTTAAAAAATCAATTATATCATTAGGGATGAATTTTGTAACAAAATAATAATTTTCAAAAAAAATCATAACAAACATCCTTGTTTTTATTCTAGAATCAATATTAACAATAAATTATTCTGGAGGGTGATCTATGTCAGTTTTATGCTTTCTATGATTATATTTACAAGGTATATGCTCCCCCTCAATATATGTATTTGGTTCTCTAGGTTCATCATCGCCAAAATGAAAACCCTTAAATTTTTATTCAATGCCATATAAATATGAATTCTATTTCAAATTATATTCCTTGAATTTAATATGAAAAAATTATTCTACAATGATAGTTCATTTATTTTTAAATCTATAATAATTATTAACATTATAATACCCAAAAAAATCATCATCTTATTTAGAATAAAATTTCTAAAACACATCTTTTGTATTTAAGATAAACACATTACAAAAAGGAACATTAAAATATCCAATATTGGGTTTCTTTATTTTATAAATATCATATATATAATTCTAGAAATGGGCCTAATTATAATTTTATTTTATAAATAGAATGTTTTATTAAGTGATTTATCTCAATAATATTTAGGTAAATTAAATTCATTAAACATAGTCCCAGACATTTAATGAATATTTCTATTTTTTCCTTTTTAACAAAACAAGTTTTTTGTGCTGATCTTGGTGTAGAAGAATTATGAAAATAACTATTTTCTTCATAAAAATTTTCTAATTCCCAAATTAATAAACCCTCCTCCAATATAAATTCTTATAGAAATAAATAAGTTTACTTTATTATTCATAAAAAATTTATAAAATGTAATAAAAAATAATAATTTTTTTCACTATAAGACATAAAATATGCCCAAGTAAATCTTCAAAAATGTAACATCCTGCCCTAATTAATTGTCCTGAGAAGATACAGAGTGACACTAACCATGGGTTACATCCTCAAGACACCAAATATTTTCAATAAATTCAATTGGATTATGGGAAAATTTTGGAATGATTTTCCATTTATAAATTCAAAAATATGGAAATAAAAAAATTAACTTTAAAACCATTTATATAATGCATGATTATAGTAAATAAAACTCAAAGTTAAAGAAAATAGAAAAAAATATTAGAGTGATAATGGAAAAAAGGAACATCAACTAGAAAAAAGCTAATGAAAACATGAAGCGAATACACTAAAGTGGCATAATCTCAAGCACCACCTAAATCATCTCCAAGTTCCAATAGCACCTTCCATGACCATGGTATCAAGATTCATCACTATATAAATAATAAATTTTCCCCTTTTTCATGTCTCGGTATACTACATCTAAAAACACACCAAAGTTCCCAAGTAAGTTGTGATTATAACAATGAATAGGTAATACCATATACTTATTAACACACACCACTAATACAATAACAGGTTAGCACATCTTATATAAAAAAGATTAAAAGTAGTCTAATATTTTATAAAAAGTAGTAAGTTAAATCGATGAGAGAAAATCCATCAACAAGATTATTACAATTCATTAATACCTGTCATAACCATTCTCATGTTCACACAAACACATAAACGAACCCATACACACAATTATGAATGGTTCCACACATAGGTGGTGGTACTTCACCAATATGCTTCATCCCAGTTTGATGGTGGTATGTCATGACCATACTCCATACCACCTTAAACACAAGCTATCATAATTATGCCAATTTCCATGATAATTCATTTTCACATAAAAAATATTCCTTTAAAAAAATACAAAAAACATTTTTCTTTCATGGAAAACATACCAAAATTTTAAAACCATCATTTTAAAATTATATAAAAATATTTTTTCCAAATGTCATACAATTTCCTATATTTTTATAACATAAACCAAAATAGATTCCTTTAATAAATATCACAACATTTCCATATAAAATACAAGAAAAAAATTTAAATAAAATTGATCCTTAATGTTATAGAACAAGTGGATATGATATAGAAGCTAATAACCTATAAAAATATGCAATAAAAAATAACAATACTGAGATCTTCTAGATCTGTGATCACAAAACCTTCCCTAAAATAGATCCAAGAAGATCTCATTAAGATTCACATCATTATACATAGATAAATCTATAAAAAATAAATCTAGGGATCTGAGATAGATGAGAAGATTATATCTAATAAGAACATGGAATAAAATGTACTTATCAATGATTATGAAGATCTAACACATGGATATTTTCCAAAAGTTTCTTCTAGATCAAAGTTAGTCACTAAAGGATACTAGAAGAGGAGAGTAGTTTGAAACACACTAAGAATAAGAGAAAAAAGATACCTCTATGGAATTTATATGAATTTAAACTTAATTTTGAGAGTATTTAATATCTATCACATGGTTAGGACACACATTATAACAAATCATGTTCCATCCATACACATGCTACTAGACATCCCCCAGGTAGTTGAATGGTTAGGTAACATGGTTTTATAGGTCGTTCACCAATCGTATGGTGAAACTACCTCAAGGAAAACACCTCATATAGTTGGATCATATAGTTTTACAAAATGTTCATCAATGATTATTTTCCTACAATATGAACCTATATTATTTCCCCTAGAATGCACATATTTTATAAAAACTATTCTCCAACCATGAACCTACTCGATAACTCCTAGCATCACCTTTCATGGTTTCTAGTAGATGGTTTATGATTCACCCTTACCATTATCAAATTGTGAACCCTTTAAAACACTTCCAAAACACTATAGATCCTCCCAAATCATAACCCAATCATTATATGTCCTGAAAGTAAACAATAAAAAGATAAAGTACATAAAACTATGAAGTTTTACATAAAATCTATAACTATTAGATATTTTTTCTTACTACGAGATCTAGAAGTTCAAGTAATTCCAAATAAATCAAGATGAATAAATTCTAGAGTTACAAGTATTATATATTACATAACATATATAAATATTTCTTCATTTGATTTTCTTTTTAAAAAATAATCAAAAACATAATAATTAATTTCTTCAGTTAATTTAGTTGCAAAACGTAACCATGTTTTGAAAGAATGTGCAACAAAAATAAATTTTCTTATTTAAGAATTATATTTCATATGATATAATATATTTCTATATCATTAAGAAACTTAAAGTTATGATATATTAGCTCAGTAATATCAATATAATATATTTAATATTTTCACTTAGCAATAAATAAAATACTATTATTCATTAAAATATGAAATTTATTATCCTAAAATTTTACAAACATTAAATCATATCACTATTTTTAAATAGTAATTAAATTGTGTTTTAATCATTAAATATATAAAACTTCCAAACTGCAATTAGTTTTAAAAATACCTACATCACTAAATACTTTAACCATACCTTTCAAGTTGTATATAAAGTCACAGAGCCTCTATCATTTGATTTTATAATGGAATTTTCAATGGATCTTTAGTCATATTTTTAGAGATTCCAATGTCTACACACCATATATCTTTGAGACTCTTAAGGTAGATTTATTAAAAAATAAAGTGAAGAAAAAAAATTACCAATGCTACTTTTGGTATATAGGATTCGTAATAAAATTCTTAAGAATCAAAATAGATTTTAGATAGTTTAATTGGGTTAATAAAGAAGATAAATTTATGTGTATAAAAATATTAGAATAACCTAATGAATTTGGAAATATCAAGGAACACTCACTTTTATAGATCCCTTGTATCTTATACAAAAACATGTAACTAATAAAATACATCCTATTAAAAATTTGATTAAAAAAATATTCAGTTTTGGAACCTTTTTTATATATTATAATTTAGTATTATTTTTATTTGGTTTATTCATTGAAATCATTTTATAATAACAAACTTTTTCTTTTAAAAAAGTATATAGAGTTCCCTTCAAGAAAAAAAAATTCAAGATATTTATTTACTTTTTGAATAACTATTAAAAAATTATAATCTTTTTTAGAAGTTGTATAGCCTATATAATTAGGTTTCTAATTTTCATCAGTAGGAACATTATTTTTCAGAACATTATTATTTCTCTAATAATTTCATATACTTATACAATAGTCTAATTCTTAAAAATATCTCTATAATTTTTCATTTTATTAATTCATCTATTTAATATTATCATTTTTAAAAAATGAATCGCAATCCTATGAAAAAAATAGAATCACTACTAACAAAATTTAGAGTTTCCACCAAAAGCATGTTAGATGACACCGTCTCAGTAATAGATTCATCGCTAGTGTCTAAATCTTTTATATGTATTTTTAAAACCACCATGGATCTTTTCTCCTTTCTATTAAATTTATTCTTCTTATTTTCATGATTTATATTAGTAAAATATATGATAATATGAACTCATTTTCTATATTCATAAAAACTCAGTTCTGAAGCATCATTATAACTGGAAATAAATTCTTATTTCATCTTTTATCATATTTCCTCAAATAGTTTATAAAAATCCTTTGAAATACTTTATTAAATTTATTTTTTTTTTGTAATAGAATTTAACGAGGTGATCTAATTTATCATTATCACATCCATGTAAATGAAAATTACAAGAAATAGAGGAAATAGTTATATTAGATTTAAATTTTACAATATTATACTTTTCAAATTCATTATCTATAAAATTATTCATCTCAAGTTCATATTTCCATAACAAAACCATTGACTTTTTCCAAAGTGTATTCATTAAATTTCTTACTTTTTTAAATGGAAACATTTTCTGCATGTCACCTATTCAATAGAGATATCAACATTTCTTCGACCTGCACTATGTTATTCAAAACCTAACAAACTGTAGTCATCTCATTTATAATTCTCATAAATGTATAAAAAATCTAGTACACTAATTCTTATTCAACAATACTGAAATATTGATATTTCATATGTAACACCCCATAATTAGTTCTGATGAACTTACCAATTCCATAATGAAAGACTTATATCGTCCCCCATATATATTGAGTAATATTTAATGCTAAAATAAGATAGGTATAATTCCAATAATATCATAATATATTAAATTATCAACTTTTTAATTTAAAATGTATTTTATAACTTATTTACTTAGGAATGTTTCAAGATCAACTTTAGGTAATTTGTATGGAATAATCATGATCATCCAATAATTAATAATAGAATGTCTAATATTATCTTCCATCTTTGCCTACTAGCAGCCATAATCTCTACCATAAATATATGATGGTCTTGGGGGAATCTAGACATTTTTAAAATTTATTTCTGATATCTTATCAAGAATCATTTTTTCATGAATGGGTTTATAAAATGGTTAGTATTAAATAATAAAAACTAATAGATATATCACGATAAAATATTATCCTTTGAAGCCTATAACTCTAACACTAATTATTATCCTAGTGAGAGATATTGAGATGGTCTAGTATAGTTGAGGGTGAATAAAACAATTTAAAAGATTAATTTAATTTAACATCAGTGTTAAACAAAAATTAATAATTCTGTTTATAAAAATAAAAGTGTGGTTTAAAGTGATAGTATAAGTTCAATAAATGGTGTTAGTTCAGTGAATATTTAAATAAATAAAATAACAACAAATAGTATTGCAGTTCATATAAAAGTGGTCCTATATCAACTCTTAACTTCTCTATACTACTTGAGATAAATGTTATCCACTAAATTAATCCCAACTTTTGAAAGGGAGTGAGGTCCTAATTACCAACCCTTCCTTTATAAGGACAAATTCATAACCAAATTAATCCTTTGTTTTTATGGAAATAGGGACAGCAATGAGAAACTTACCACTTAATGGTAGTTACAACACAAAATACACCTTCCTTTTATAAAATAGGTACAAATAATACACATATGTCTTCTAATGGAGGTATAACTAGTATTAACATTATTTTATAATTTAAATCATAAAAAAACATGATAATGAACATAGAAAATAAATATGATAATATAACTAAAAAACCAAAGTGGAAAAGATCATAACATAGTTATTTCATAATCACTTTAGTAATGTGATTGAACCTTATAGATTCATGATAATGATTTTACTAGTGATAGTATTCATATAAGTAATCATATACACATTTATATATCTTATCATGTTATATTATTTTTATATTATTTAATTTGGTTCCTTCAATAAGTAAGTATACAAAAATATCTAATAGATAGTTCTATTGAGCTTCCTTAATACTGATTAGTATTTGGATCAATTGAGGGATAATAGTGATTTTTTAGGGATCTATTATCAAATATTATCACTTATGAAATGAAATATAATGGTCCTAGGATTGTCCCTTGAGATGTTTTCACAGTAAGTTTATAAAAATTAATTGTTTTCAAAGAAAATTATATAGGAGATTACAAAGTGTTTGAAAAAAATTAGTTAAACCAAAAAATATTTACAAAATAAAATGAGAAGTTTTTCATTTTAAAATTAATGGTAAATTTAGATTGGAAATAGGTTGAAACCCATTTTTAATTATGATATAGATAGAAAAGTCTTAATCTTTTATACACTCCCTTTAACATTATATAACTAGATTATATAAATAAATTTCTCAATGAAAACCTTTTGACCTCTATGTGAACATCATTATTTTTCTATATACTATAAAATGGCCTCTATATGGTTGTTGATCCACTTATGAATGGGATTTAAAATCTAAAATATCTCTATGAAATTGAAACTCACTAGACTCACTATGATCAAATTTAAACCCTCACCTATAAATTTTAAATTTTTATAATAACAAATTTACATTCATAAATTAAAAAAATATAGAACAGTTTAGAAAAAAATGAATTTAGGAACGGAAGAGAAATTTTCCATTCAAAAATATTATTTCCAAGGAAATTTATGAATATACAATGAAGTAATATGACTCAAAATAGATTTTCCTTAGGTCTCTACTACAGTAGCTACTTGGGGAATTTATCTAATAATGGATAAGCCATGTCCAATCACCTTCCACTTCCCTCAATTACTTATATTCTCTATAAATCCTCTACCCAATAGACTTCACCCCTCATTATCTTCTTGTGTGATCAATCCTCATTTATAGTCATGGATAAGTCTTCTCTATACACTAATGATGGATGGAAAATATTTTAAAATATTGAAAAATTGAAATTGATCATTAATAACTTCTATACATATAAAACATTATTCCATGATCATCAACCATGTTTTAGCAGCAACTTTCTAATTCCCAAGGAAATATTACATGAGATATTCTCATGAATTTTGTTTTAAATCCACATTTATATTCTCCTATGATCCACAACCACTTCATCTTATAAATATTTTAGTATATATTTTTCTTTAAATTAAATTTAAATATTAGGTAACTTGTTTAGATGCAACCCCAATTTTATATGAGCCACGATATAGAAAACTATTATAATATGGACATTAAATTGATGGTATGAATAGTAATAGCCACATTATGAAAAATATATGTATAAAATTTTTAAATAATTTAAATGTAAATATTAATGATTAATAAATAATTACTCAATTTTCAGTTAAATCATTTTATGCTTCAAAAATGGGTTTTCTTCAATAATTATTTTATTGCATTTTACATGCAAAGACATTATAATTAATTTTTACCATTTATTGAAATTTTATTTGAGTAAATTAATATCATTTTTTAAATAATCATGTAAATATTATCTTAGTGTGATTTTTTCTGTCTTTTTCTAAAATGATTTATTTTGTAGTGAATAGTGTAAAATACCATTGTTTTGTCAAAATTGTAATCTCTTTTCAAGTGAAAGTCCTAGTATTTTTTGAAATTGACATTAAATTAACATAATTCCATTTTATTAGAAATAATTTAATTAATTACATAATTATAATTATTATACTTTATTTTGGTATAATTGTATTTTTGTGCATAAAAATACATTTATCAAAAAACAACTTTTTTGCACGCAGTGTTCTTTTCTATTAATAAATAAAATTAATCTCTGTTAATTAATGTTATTAATTAAATTTTTATATTATATATTCAATAATATATTTAAACATTCATTTTATAATTTTTACAAGGATATTAATTCATGTAAATTATGTTTTATGCTTAAATAATCATTTTTTAAAATGGGTTTTTGTTGTGGGTTGAAATTAGATTCTTCTACTTATATAAATTTAATCTAAAAAAATATAAACCATTTTTTAAATAATAATAATTAATATAATATAATAGGTTCAACTTAATTTTTTCATTGTGAATAGAAAAAATAGTAAAATATTTTTACCACAATTAAGGTTAAAAGAAGATTATTGGTTGGGTTAAACCTAGAGATATGCATAGAATTTCCCCCCATGCCTGTATAATTATTATTTTTAATATATTCCAACCAAACCTTTTCATAAGTATAAATACCTGATCTTTTGGATCCAATTAATCATTAAAGTGACCTTATATAATTGAAATTTTTTAATAAATTCCATGTGTGTCCCACCCCTCACTCATAAAATACCACCTCTCATCATCCTTTATTCATAAAATTTAAGCCTTATATATTAGAAAATACCTGATCAAAATCCTTAAATTTATCCTTACATTCATCCTATATCTTATTTTCTTCTCTTAACACCAATCCATAAAAGATTAAGGTGTAATCTAAAGGAGGTATCACAAAGAAGAGGTAGAATCCTAACCAAGATCTCTCAATTTTATTTATTATTACACCTTATATAAAATTGTTTTATCCATAAGTAAATTATTAATATAGTGTCACAAATATATTAATTGGTTATTGTGATGATGAAACAACCATTTACCACATTTTATCAATCAAATTTGATATGAAAGTATCACTCATATGTATGTGTAGATGATTGCATCCACGTAGTGATGAAATTCATTTTCCATAGCCAAATTTCATGGATGGTTACTAAGATGGGTTTCATATTAATATATGATATTTATGAAGTAATAATTCTTCTATAAATATAATATAATACATAGATTTTTATATTTTGTTCTATTGGTAAATGATAACATTGCTCACGTGTACGTGTGGACTGACACCTCTATGAAGTAATGTGATTTGTATATTGTTTTTTCATTAACTGGAAGGTAAAAAGGATATATTAAATGAAAATATATTATATTTATGATATAATATATATTTTTAAGTCGAATGATCATTTAAATTTCTTTCATTCCATCCATCATAAAATGGAAACATCACTCGTGTGTGTGTACAGATTTACATCTACACGAAGTGATGTAATTCATTTTTCATCAACACTTAATATGAATGGTAGTAAATATACATAATTAATATATATGATATTTATTTCATGATTATACTTATGGATATATAGGAACCATGATCAATGTTCAAATACCATAACATTCAAACTAAAACATATATAAAAAATAAAGTAGTTAACACTTGAAATGATGAATTTAATGGTAGTTTACTAATAAAATGATGTTGAAATGATACAATTTAATCATATATGATATTATAAATACTAATATTATTTTTTTATATATGTATGACACATTTAAATTTATTATATAGGAGTTTAGATCACTTACGAAGCAAGTAAAACTTGAGGAAATGGTATCCTCTCATGTTATATTCATTTGACATGTTTTAAAGTTATACACCAATTTCTAATTTAGATAGGTTATATATTAAAAATGAATTTATTTTGAAGCAATTAATGATTCAATTCAATTTATTTATATAACTATATTATTTTAAAGCTTCAAATGACTTTCATTTCAATAATAACAAAATTCATAAGGCGTCTTCGTCTCAATTTTCTTTCATTGAGATATGTTGGGCGTTATACCCCTATATTCTTTTATGATGTGTATATACTTCCCTATTGATATAATGTATCATTAATATATTTATATTTATGGTATTTAAAGTTATATTTTAACTTATTTCTTTCATGGGGTTTATGATTTAATAGTTACCATAGTGGTAAGGGTTTTATGTTATAATATCATTTTTATTAGGATTTTTTATGATTAAATTATTAATTTATGAAATATTATGATCTATCTCTCCAAAAAAATCTCTTATATTTATTTCTTAATATTTCATGATTTATATTTATTTTTCTCTCTTTAATTACTCATGATACCAAAATAATGTTTCTAAGGAAAACCAACATTATTTTCCCCTTAGGTCAGATATCTTTTCTTCCATGTCCGGTTTTTTTAAAATCTTTTCAATAAAGTTTTAACTATTTTAAAATGTAAATTTAAATCCATCTTTGACTAAATTTTAATTTTATTAAAAATGATTAAAATTGGCCTTATCATTTTCCAAACATTGTATTTTTGACTTTTTATAAAAAATGTTAAATGAATTTTTATTTTAATATACACTTCATGAACAAATTTCCCCTCCATCATAAATATTATATTCTTTAAATATTAATTTATAAGTTTCCTTTTTTATTTTCAATTAAATTAATTTCTTTGATATTTTTAGAAAATGTTATACTCAAAATAATTTATTTCAAATGAAAAGGCTATTTTCCTCAAGAAATATTTTAGTGATATTTTAAAGTTATTTTTATATATAACAACATCCTTTTATGTTTATTATGATTTAATAGGGATAAGATACAATGTTACCATATTAATTATTTCTCTAAATTTTTTATAATTATAATTATGAAATATTGATAAAACATGTATCCTTTTAATAAGTTATGATATGATGATATGTTGATTTTTTTATGATCTTATGGCCCACATATCTATGGCTTTCATTATGTGGTGTGTGGGAATAAAATTATATATCCCTACAATGCATTGGGTATGGTTGGATATCTCATTATATAATAAGGAATGGAATAGGAAGTGACCCCAAATTTCTAAGGGACATTTTCCAATAAGATATTCTTGGTATTGAACTTTTACAATGGAAATGATGGAACTAGGAGTGAACCAAATAAACTATGATAGTCTTAGTAGTGAACCTTTCTATGGAAATGATTGAATAAGGAGTTAACTCAATCTAGTACGATAGTATTAACAGTGATCCATGACTAAGGAAATAATTTTTATACCTATGTGTATGTCACAAACTTATGTCTTACTCATGTGTTATATTCTCATGGATAATGATTGACTTTTGATTATTCTACACTCTTATATATTATTTATTTTGTCAAAAAAACCTTACAACATGTTTAATGAATAAATATACAAGGATTGGGTATTATTATTGTATGTCATGATTATGTTCTCATACCCTTATCCATATATTATGCTCAGTGATCACATTGAATGATGTCACTTTTTTGTACCATTACACAGCATCTGAGCACACCCATTCTTACGTTTCCATTCCCTATGTTATGAAGAAAGGTTTTAAGTATGATATTTATATATATGGTTCTATATATAAAGAAATTAATAGGAAATTATGTAGATATTTTATTTACTATTGTTTTATGTATCCATGTTTCAAAATAAACTAAACCTTTGTTGTTTTAGTGTGGATCACATTGATACGTAATGAATATTTCACTAGTAATATTTAGTATTTACATATGAAACGTTTTGGGTCTCTATAGTTGATATTATAGTAAGGTTTAGTATCTTATGAAAAATATAGTTGGTAAAAATTAGTGATTACCCTTATGATAAGTTAAAATATAGGTTAACATCCTAAAATATTGATAGGGTACGGGTTATGTAGTTTTTCAGCCAACACATCCATGTATGGATACTACAAGTAGATGTGGTTTTCGTATGAATTCATCTAAGGGTAATATCCCGAAGTAGAGATCGTCAAGTATATCTCAACCATCATTCTGGTGCATGGTGAAAGGGACCTTACTGTGCACCTAGCCTAACACTCCTAGGGGGTATTATTATGTTTACTAATATTTTCTTTATCAACCATTATAAATGATTTGGATAGATAATGACCATGGATAGCCTACGTTAAACTGAATGTTCCATAGGTTGAAAATAGTTTTCATTATTTAGACATCCTATGATAGATTTTTTAAGATTATATGATTACTAATTACTATTAATCATACTATTTTTTTGGTTTTAGTTGATGGATAAAAACTAAAATAATCATTTTACTACTAAATGTGATAGATGAGGCAATGACTATCCTCATGAGAAACCAAATGAGATGAGAGATAGAATTTGAAACCATGTGATTATGCCTAAGCATATATCACATTATATGTATAAAATCCTGAACATATATGAATTTCTGAATGAACCATATAATATAATAATGGAGTTTCATGAACATCATAGAGGAAAAAAATATCCATCTTCTTACATGTTGAGAATATGGGAAATATATCTCAGGAAAATATCTCAAAGGAATTGGAAGGTGTTTTATGTGTAGAAAATAAGGACATAGATAATTAAATTGTTGGGTAAAAATAAATAGGTTAATGGAGTGGGATAATGTACATCCCAAAATACCATTTTTAAATCAATTTCTTATGTGTAGTGAAACTAAAAATTATTTGAGTAAATTCCATAATCTATAAGATAAATCCTAGACCAAGTAATGGAATATTCCATTCCAATAATTAAATTGGAATAATTGAAGTTTTTATGTATCAAGAGTTAAGAATCATGTTGTATAAGTGTTTTAATAATTATTTTAGGGTTATAATAAATGTGAAACATCTATGGATTATTGTATAGTTATTTTCTTTAAGGTTTTTCAAGTATACGTTAAATTGTACCGATTACCTAGAAATATGATTTAGTGCTAAGGTGATATTTTTTGTAAAAATCTTGATTGAGGGATAGATAAACCCTAATATGTGCCTGAGGTTGAGATAATAATGTTTATTTAGGATAATGAGATGATTTACTTTCATAAAGTAAATTATATAGTATTGTTGACCTTGAAATTGATTAGTGATTTGATGATAAAGTGATCTATGTTATCTTTGATGAAGTTTATTAAATTTTTAGATTTTTGGAATATATAGTATAGTATGTGATTTTGTTTAAGTAATATGTATATAGTTATTTTCTTGTAAGTATATATGTTTTAAATGAGGATTTATGGTGATTCAGGTTATTAGAATGTTTTGGGAGAATATATGGTCATGGTATTAACAAGATTGGTATTTGACACTAATACCTACTTTATGTTGTTATAGGATTAAATTTAACTTGATTTCAGAAATTTTGTGACCATTATCTATCTCTTTTTGGGTTTTGAAATTGGTTGGATAAATTTTGGAGTCTTATGGATAAAAATTTATGGAATGTGAAATATTGAAAATTGGGTGTTATTATTTAGGTTCTAGAGATTAATGTACTATTTTATCGTGTCATTATTTATCTGTCCCAGATAACATGTACTAAACATTCTATTTTTTGTAAATATATAGAGAAAAAGAATAGATTATAATTATTTTATGGATCTTATGATATCTAAAAAGGTAATTTTAGTGATTCGTGCATTAAAAATTAATATTCATCCAATATAGATGAAAATTGGTGGAATATAATTAAAACAGACAACCAAAGGATTAAATTACGTTAAATTATTTGAATAAATCATGTAATTATATTTTCATGAATTCAATGGTAAATGAAGTCCTCAAATCTAGGAAAAATGATCTTGAAAGTGAATTTTTTTTCCATTTTTTAATTGAATATAAGGAGTTTAGGTTCATTTTCACCCCACATATTTATCATTTTGTGTTCATTAAACATCTCATGATTGTGTTCTCTATCACTCTCTATTATTCACTAGAAATTTTTTTTCTCCTCTATGTACATATTTTCATTTCTTTCTAATATTCTCTTTATTTAAGAACCCAATTATATGTTATTATATCTAACCTTTATGTTTCCCACTTCCTCTTTTAAAGGAAGTTTTGATGTCCTATTGTACAATACATGTCCTAAAAAAAGGTATTTTCAAATATTGAAACTTTAATTAGCAAGATAAAAATTTAGAGGGAGAAATATTTTTGAGTGGGTAAAATGTAACATCTTGTGATTTTAGAATATATATTTATTTGAATAAAATGTATGTATTCGATGGAACCCCACTCCCCTGGATCCCACTCTTGGATCCATCTCTTGGATTTTTTTTCTTACTCCTAGGGTTTTGAGTTCTCCCTAGTGGAAATAGACCTCTCCTCCTCCTATGGATTTTTCATCTTTCAGCTTCTCCATCTTCCTCTTTGGGATCTAATGTCTCATCAGTGGCTCTCCTTCTTTGGATTCTTTATCCTTCCCTTTTTCTACGTTCTTTCTATCCCGGTTCTATGGAGTTGTCTCATTTCCTCCCCTTCCACCCCTTCTCTGTCGATCTGTCCTGACACATACAACCCCATATTGGATGGGTGTGTTGGTTTTTTAGGTAGGTTTGGGATTGTAGTGGTGGGATTAAGTGAAACGCAAGATTCTCCATTTCAGTGGCTTCTTCCCTTAGTTTCTCTTGATCCATTTGGGGTTTCTTTTTCGGGTTTCAATCTCAATTTCTTATTAGGGTCTTAATCTCGGTTCCCACTTCCTCATTCCTTTTCTTCTAGTTATGGGTTCCAATCTCTATTTTATACCAAGGTTTCAATCCCAGTGTTACTATTTCTTGTTCCATACCCTCAACCACCACATCAATGCTCTGATCTCAAGTTCTACTGATCCTCTCGAGGTCAGACCTTGAGCGATGGATACTCAGAGGTTTTTCGAAATGTGATTTGGCATCTGTGGGGATTCCCTTAAGGGTTTCATACCTGGTTTCCTTCATGGGTTTCTTACTTGTTTTCCCCATGTTCCTAGTTCCATTAGGGTTTCATCCCTAGTTATTTTTTCCCTTCCTTTATGTTCTTTATGATCCTTATTAGTGTCTTCGTGCATGGTTTGGGGTTGGATGCACTGTTGTTTCTACTCATCGGATAGGGGTGGGATGATTTATTCATGGATTTTGGAGTCGATTGACTATAGTGATGGGTTTCTTGGATGGATAACTGGTTTTGCGGGGTTTTTGATTTTGCTTATTGTAGGTGAATTTTGTTTCTCAATGGTGTTGGAGGGTTCCAGTGGTCATCTGTTTTGATAAGCATCAATCGAATTGTGTTGGGTTGGTGTTAATGTGACTGGTGTGTTAGGGTGGACTGCTCGAGGAGTTTATATTCATGGTTCTATTGGTCGATGTCTATAGTGTAATATGAATCATATTTTGTCCAATGAGGCATTGGCGCTAGGGTTTTTGGTACTGGTGTTGGTCAATGGTGAAGTGGATGGTGACAAAAGTGGTGATGATATGATGTGATAGTGGTGGTTGTTTTGAGATGATAAGGTGGGTGATGTGATGATGGCAGAGAAAATGATGCGAATTTTGGGTTTCTCAGGCAGCCCTCTTCACTCACGGAAATGAGGATTCACTTTTTGAATTTTAATTTTAAAATTTTGAAATTTGAATGGGATTTTAAAATTGTGTAATGTTGTATAAGTTGTTTTTAGGGTAGTTTCTAAATTTGGTTATCAGTTTCTGTAAGGTTCCCACTCAACCTTAAATTGGTTTATTTAGAAAATGAAAAAAGTATTTGGTGGTGAAATGGAATGTATGCATTCACTAGCATTCTTTCATGCAACCTTGAGTTTATATGAGCTATGGTATAGTAAGCTGTTATAAGGTAGACATTAAATTGAAATGTATGAACATTAATATCCACATTAGGAAAAAATATTTATAATGTTTTTAAATAATTAAATTTTTTTTGATTAATTCATATTAAATAAGTGATCAGGTTTCAATAGAATCAAATACTTCAAAAATGTGTTTTCTTCAATAATAGTTTTATTGAATTTTACATGCACATAAATTATAATTAATTTACAAATTGTAATCAAATTTTATTTTAGGAAATTAATATCATTTTTAAATCAAATCTTCAATATTATCTTATGGTAAATTATTTGGATTTTTCTAAGAAGATTTACTTTTCAGTGAATTGTGAAAAACCACTAGTTTTTGTAAATGATGTCATTCCATTTCAACTAAAAAACCCAGAAATTTTTGAATTTTCTCATAAAGTAACATAGATATCCTTTAATTATGACTAATATAATTAATTTCATAATAATAATCCTTACACTTTATTTTGGTATAATTTTATTTTTTGAATTAAAAAAAAATTCTGAAAACTATTTTTATTCATGAAATATATCGTAAGAAATTAAATTAATATATATTTATTAATGGTATTAATGAAATTTATATATTATATGTTCAATAATAAATTTTAACATTATTTTTATTTTTTTACAAGGAATTGAATATTGGTAAACTCTTTTTAGGCTTAAAGATCTATTTTTTTAAACACTTTTTCATTACGGGTTGTAAACATATTTAAAATTAAATTAATCCACTTAAAGAAATTGAAACTGGTAAAATTGATTCCATATTCATAATTAACATAATTAATATAATATAATAGGGTAAAAAATTCATAGTGAATAGTAAAATCAATAAAATTTTGTTACCACGGTTAAGGTTAAAACAGGTTTATCCGGAGGTTAAACCAGGATATAAGGATATTATATCCACAAAAACATATATAATTATTATTTTTTGAATATATTTCAACATTATATTATCATAACTTTAGATCCCTGTCCATTTAGAACCACTTTCTAAAGAAATATACCTTATATAATTGAAAACTTTTATGAAATTCCATGTGTATCCCTCCCTTCAATTACAAAAGGGAGCCTCTCCTTATCCATTATTCACACAATTATAGCCTTATATATTATAAAAAATATTATAAATAGGATTTATATAATCCTTAACTTCATCCTAGATCTTATCGTATTCTATTACAACTAATCCTTCAAGGATCCAGGTGTAAGCCAAAGGCGGTCTCTCAAAGAAACGGTATAAGTCTTCACCAAGATCATTCAATTTTATTTCATACTACACCTTATATAAAAAATTTTTATCCATAAAAAAATTATCCAATGTTATTAATATACCGATATGTTTTTACGAGGATTCTGAAACCATTTACTACCTCTTCTCAATCAAATTGGAGATGAATATATTGCTCATGTGTATGTGTGGACTACTGCCTCCACGTAGTGATATAATTAATTTTCCATCACAATGTTTCAAGGATGTTTATTATGATGGGATTAATTCTTGTATATTTTTCTTATGAAATAATTTACTTCTATAATTATAATATAATATCTTCATTCTTACTTTTTGATCTATCGGTAAATGATAATGTTTATCATATGTACGTGTGGACTACTACCTCCGTGAAATGATGTGATTTGTTTACAACTTTAGAATTATGTGTATAGTAAAGAGGATATATATATATATATATATATATAATTAAAATATATGATATTTATTATATAATAATTATTTTGGATTTATTATTTATTATTTTCCTTTCTTTCATTCCATCTATTGATAAATGGAATCATCACTCATGTATACATAAGGATTACCATCTTCACAAAGTGATATAATTCATTTTGCATCACCAATTCATATAAATGTTTATAAATATATAAATAATTAATATTTATAATATTTAGAACATGATCAAAATTCATGATATGTGGTAATAGGGATCAATGTTTAAGGACCATAACAGCTGAAGTAAAATATACATGAAAAATAAAGTAGTTAACGCCATAAATTACAACTAAAATAAATAATTGTTAATAAAACTAAGTTGAATTGACATATGTGGATTATATATGATAATATATATATTAATATGGTTATATTATATAAATATTATAAATTTAAATGTATTATACATGATGTTATAGTGCTTATTAATCATGACAGACTTAAGGTAAGGGTTTCTTCTAAATCTCTTCTTATTGAGATGTGTTTTAATTTTATTCACTGAATTATTATTTTTTAATTTATATATGACATAATAATGTATTTGGAAATAATCTAAGATCTAATTCAATGGATTTATATAACCATTTTATTTTCAATAGTCGAATTTCTATCATTTCAAAAATAACTAAATACATAAGGGTTCTTCGTCTCAATTTCGTTTCTTTAAGAAATGTTTCATGTTATACACCTATCTTCTTTTATAAAGTGTATCTACCAACCCATTGATATGTTCATATTATTTAATATTTCATTTGAATTTATTACTTTAATGTGGGTTATGATTAAAAAGTTACCATAAAGATAAGGGTTTTATGTTACAATCCCATTCCTAATAAGATTGTTTATACTTAAACATTATTGTGATAAAATAATATTATTTATCTGTCCTAAATATTATTTATTTTATTATTCTCTAGTTATTTTTAGAGATTTCATTTTTTCCATTCAACTTCCTCTCTTTAAGTACTAAAGAGACTGGTAGAATGTTTTTAATGAAAATAGTCCATGTTTTCCCCTTCATTCAGGAATATTTTATTCCATTTTCATACTTTCATTAAAATGTTTTCAAGAATATTTTTAATATTTTCAAATGTTTATTTAAATTAATTTTTTACTATATTTTACTTTACATACCATGGTTTAAAAAAAACCATCTTGTCTTTTTCAAAATTTTGTACTTTTGACTTTTTATTGAAAATACTAAAGGAATTTTTATTTTATAAAATACTACATCAATGAAATTCACCTCCATAATGAATATTATTTTCATAAATGAATTATTTATATTTTTACTTATTTATTTTCAAGGAAAATTTTTTCCTTGATATTTTTGTAAATTTTTAGATTCCAAATATGTGATTTCAAATTAAAATGGTATTTTACTCAAGAAATGTTCTTGTGATGTTTTAAAGGTATTTTTATCTATAATAAAATCCTTATATTTCATATGATTTGCTAGGGATATGGTCTAATGTTACCATATTTATTATTTCACTTAATGGATTATGATTATGATGATTAAATGTTTGTGAAACCTATATCCTTCAAATGTGTTACGGTTTTATGATATAATGAAAAATTTATGATATTATGGAACACATATTTATGGATTTATTTATGTGGTTGGAGGGATTGGAATTATATATCCCTGTAATTCATTGGGTAAAGATTGATATCTCATGAGATCATGTGGAATGGAATGAGGAGTGAACCATATTCAGAATGGGAAATTGTCCAATAAGATAGTCTTGGGAGTGAACCTTAACTAAGGAAATGATAGAATGGGAAGTAAACCTAATATAGTAGTCTAGTCTTGAAAATAATATTTGAATAAGAAATTAATTCAATGAGGTGTGAACCTAGTACAATATTATAGTCCTAGTAGAGATCCTTGACTAAGGAAATGATTTTCTATTCTTATGTGTATGCCATAAATTTATGTCTTATTTTTATATTATGTTCTTAGGGATCATGATTGATTATTTATGATTCCACACTCTTATGTCTTATGAGTTTTTTTGAAGAAACTATATTCCATTTATCATGATTAAATATCTTTGAAGGACTAGGTATGATTATTGTAATTCATGATCATGTTCTCATACCCTTATGTTTATCTCATGCTCACTCGTGATCATTGATCAATATTAATTATTTTTACCCTTATTGAGCATCTGAGAACATCCTTTCCAATATTTCCCTTCCCTAGGTTATGAAGAAAATATTAAATTATGATAAGTATTTGAAGGGTTCTAGTTGTGAAGAACATAATGGGAAATTATATAGATCTTTTATATACCATTTATTTCTATATCTAAGTTTCCAAATACCCTATAACTTTATGATTTTGGAATAGATCATATTGATATGTAAACAATATTCTTCTAGTATGATTTATTATTTATGTATGAAATGTTTTGGGTTGCTATATATATTATACAACAAAATAACAATAAGAAATTCATATGAGATCCATTATCTTCTTGGGAAGAGAAAATATCTATACAAAGAAATAATATGTGGGTCAGTGAAAAATTTCTTATAAGGATAGATATATATTATAATATTAAAAATATCTTACATAGATATAAAAATATCTTTTTAGATATGAAATGTCATATTTGTATTGAATAATTTGTTACGGGAGTTCAAAATACCATACATGTTTATAAAAGTTCATTAGATATCAATGTTTTAACTAAGGAAAACATCATATGGGAGATCTAAAATATCATATGTTGATAAAAAAATATAAATGTAGAGAAATGTATTATATGGTTTGATTTTTGGAATTGGAGATTGTCATATATTGTGATGAATATCTTAAGAGACATAGAAAATATCTATGGGATTACAGATGTAACACTATGACTGGAATCATTAGGTCCCGACCATAGTTTCACATGATCCCATGCACACCTCTCTATACACAAGAGGTTTCGGAATAGTGTTTGGGGACAATAAGAACATCATGGGCAGACTATCCCCATAGTATTATGTAAAAATAAGAGTACATATTGGAATAAAAAACAAAAGAGTAAAGAATAATGGGAAAATACATCAGATTACAACATACACATAATGTACCAACCCATTCTATAATAGTATGGCATGTTAGTCACATAGTACAAAATATAAAAATTTTAACAAATAATGCAATAGTAGACATCCAGTATGAAGTCTATCTAGACACTCTATCATCCACCCGGTGGTCCTACTCAACTACCTGACATAGGTTTGTTTTCCTTTGTGGGATCCCTGATCAAAAAATCTATACACACACACTGAGACACCCATATAGTGTGTCAGTATGAAACCTAGTAAGATACTAAAAATTACTTAAAATAATAGAATGAGATATAAAAGTCCATGTAATGAATGTTAATAGAACATAGATAAGAACTGAGTATATCACACTATTATAACATATGTTTTGAGTCCTTAGAGGTCTACTCTATATAATTTAGCTCCATGTCAGAATGAAAATAAACCAACCATGTATGACACGTCCACCCTAGATGGGATATCTCAATAAACATGTTTCACACACACCACTATATGGGATATCCCATATACAAGTTGACTAATTATTGATACATCCCTCTTAGGGGGATAGTCCATATGGATCAACCGATAGAATAAATCTCATTCCAAATGTAGATAAAAGATAACAAATAAATATCACACCATATCAAGAAAGATTCATAACTACAACAAGACACATATTATAAAACATCAAGCATTGATCTCATGAGCTATATACACACAACAAATGTGATTAAACATCAATCAAAGGTCTCATGGGGTATATACCAACACACAACATAGGTGATCGACCATTAAGCATAGGAATCATGGGGTACACATATAAACAAAATAGTCACACCAATAACCCATATAAATATTTTCTTATGATAAGGACCACATACCTTAGGAACAATGATGATTCAATGACATCGGTCGATGTATGGGTCCAATTTCACCACTTGAAGACCTAGAACCATCCTGACTCAACACATCATAGCTCAATAACTACATTATATAAGATTCTATGTCAGAGGGATTGGATAAACAAAAACATACCTCTTAGGATCCACTAATGTCATTATATTTTGGATTGATTAAATGAAGGCTACCAACGCACTAGATCCACCTCTATTCTTCAAAATGTCTAAGAATCTATCATTAGATGGAATTAGAATCCACATATAGGGAGATGACATGCCAAATGTATGATTCATATTATTTGAAGGTAAGAATATAGAAAAAAATACAAATAACTAAGTTTTTTAGATCACATGCCTTAATTATTAATCATAAACACTCTTAGATCCATCAAAAACAATCTTGGGATGAGAGGAATTGACTAAGGAAGGGCCTTGTAGTCTCTATTTTCGAGAGGGGATCATATAGGAGAAAGGGTGAGTCAAAATGGATGGTTATTGGCCAAAAAATTTATGTTTAGATAATTAAAACATGAAAACATGGTTTTTACACATGGGTTTCCAACCCAACCACCAATTGTGCGAGGCTTAATACGTCTCCTAGGAAACTACATCGTTTTCTTGCATGATTTTTCTAACTGTGTTTCGCCTATAATTTTTTCCACCAGAGAAAGTTGGTTGGTTTTTCAAGTTAGGATGAACAATTTTATAAATCAAGCACCTCAACAATTTTCCATCCCATGTGCCAATTCTACTATCCACATGTTTTAATGGAGGATCAACACAATTTGGGAAAACCCTGCTCAAACCATATACCTTTAAAAAGGAATCTAAAACCCTCTAAAACCAACTAGAAATATACCGAACTCATCCTGATTAATTCACAGTTCAAAAAAATGATTAAAGGAAGAAAATAACTTTTAATATACTTTATTAAATATGAGGCCATTATATGAACCACCTATAAAGACTTGTCTTCCTCGAGAAGTGTCTTTAGGAATCTTGCTCAAGAAAATTGGGCTACTAAGATGGAATGTATGTCTCACCTCCCATGTTTCCTCCTAGATCTATCCATGCCTCCATAAGAATCAAAAAATAGGAATGGTATTCCCTTGAAACACTCACTATTTTCAGGAAATAATTAAAATGGGCCTCTCCACAAAATATTCATATGGTCCTAGCTCAACAACCTCACAGTCCATCATGTGCATAGGATTGGGCTCATACCTTTGATTCTTAGACACATGGAACGCATTAAGAAAACCTTAATACCATGGATGAATATCCAACCAATAGGACACGATATTGATGTGTTTGGTGATATAAAATACTCCAATATACAATGGTTCTAACTAACCTTGTTTCCAAAAATTCATATGATGTAACTGAAGGGACACCCATAAGAAAACTCTACCAACCATAGCAAAATCCAAGATTCATCTCCTCGAGTTGGCATACAATTTCTTCCAATTCTAATCCATAACCACACACTTATAAATCAAATTCACCTATTCAGAGGTCTCATGTACCATACTAGACCTAAAAACTAAATATTTTCCCACATCATTTAGGCATAGAAGTGAATGACATGTCCATCCATAAATATCCTCAATAGGAGCCTTCTAAATCAAATACTATAAGATTTTTTTGTAAGAGGACTATATCTAAGAAAAATTATCATCCTAAGATCGTCAAAAATATAGAACTCATACCTAAATAATATCCTCTAATATCTGGATCATTCTCTTCTATAGCCTATCTATCTAATGATGAAAATTCAAACTTAGCTTCAACTGAGTCCCCATCGCCTTTTTAAAGAATTCCCAAAACCATGAAGTTAACCATGTTTCTCTATTAGATACCACTCTCAAAAGAACTGCATATAGCTAAATAGTCTCTTAATCATAGATATTTCCAAGATCATCCACCGAATTAGTCTCCAGGATTGAAATGAATTGATCCACCTTGGTTAATATATCCACTAAAACCCACTTGGTATTTCGACCACACGGGGTCTTTGGAAAATCTATCATGAAGTCTATGGTCACCTCATCCCACTTCCACATAGGCACTGGATGTGGTGGAGTAACCACCCAAGTCTCTAGTGCTCAGCCCTGATCCTATGACATGTCAGATATCATGATACAAAGCCTGTGATGTTTCTTTTCATGTCAGGTCACTAAAATTTTCATCTGAAATCATGATAAATTTTGGTCGATAATGGGTTCACTGCTCAATGTAAAGTATAAGAGGCATTAATCATATCCTCTCTCATAGAATAATAAACCATCACCCTACCATAAACTTGAATCATACCAGGTTCATCTAAGATTCAGCCTAAAAAAGATACATTTTCCACCAGCCTCTCATGCGTCACAACACATTCTAGATCATGCTCTTGACTTTGTAAAAAGTTGTCTATTTTTCACTATGATCTAACTCAAATTTATATAGTCTACAAAAAGAGAAATTCTATTGTCTTTCTTCTTAGAGAACAACATCAGAGCACCCCAAAGGGAAGTGCTCAGTCTAATGAATCTTTTGGCCTCAAGATATTCATTAAATACCATACAATATTTTAACTCATTTTCTTCCATGTGACATCGTGAAATTGATATAGGTCATGTACTGTGTCACGAACCAGCCCACGGACCTCGTTAACACAATAACCGAGACGATCCTGACATAGCCTGAAGGGCGTTCCCAATCCTCATGGGTTAGCGACTAGCACCTGGCATCACACAACATGCATGTGGGAACAATTTTTCCACCAACAATACAAAAGAAAAGAAACAAGACAATATTCATAACAAAAGATACTCCAATCAGAGTAATGTAACAGAATACAAAGAGGCATAAAAATCCCAAAGCATTATAGCCTAAGTATGAAAATAGGGAAACACAACCCAAGTCATGGAGGACACAACTCACCAAAACCGAGGTTCAATAGTTGGATCCACCTCCAAGTGATCATTTCCCCTTGCTCGAACCTGGAAGAAGGAAGTCTACAAACACCTGAAGGAGAGAGTAGGGTGTAGCTAAAAATACTAGTAGGGTCTCACCACAGATTCCATAATAGTTTCCAATAATTGATTAACCAAAGGAGTTCTTTCAATGTTAAAGATAAACAGGTTTGACATTTTAAATCATAATTAAACAAATCATGTTATACCATTCAAATGATGGAAAAATAATTTAAGCAATGACTTTACAAAATGATGAAATATTTCTAAAATAATGTCTTAAATAAAACATTTATATAAAATAGTTTATATAAATTCAATAGGAATGTAAATTAGTTCAAAATCATTGACATACATTTATATCTCAAATATAAATAAACAAGAGAGCAATGTGGTTATCTGGCAAAAGGTATGATAGTATTAACCAACTATAGGATTTTGTACTCATTATGTGAACTCATCGAAATGTGTATACATACGTACCTATGACACTGGCCAAAGGAGACTCGTCACCAACCCGTTGGGGATGTGACCCACCGCAAGTATGTTTTAGAACGTTTTCATAACGTAGAGTGTATCCAAATAACTCACTAACTACCTAAGTCCTGCATGTGCTCTTACATGACGGGAAAACTATTTTAAGACTTCTTAAAAATACGAACAATATCATTCTTACATTTTAAATATTCCAATTTCTTTCCATTGAAAACCAAAATAGGTTTTATTCAAAAACAAGTCTTTTCACATGATAAAACCATTGGGTTTATATCATTCATTTTAAGCCATTTTTTTACAGTTTGAATTCCATTCAAAACCAATTCCATCATTTCACAATTCATTTCCACAATTAAATTCAACAATTTAATTTAAAATGTTTCCATAAAAACCCTAATTTAAATTCAACAATTTAAATCATCCAATTTCCATAAATACACACCTTAATTCAATGGAATTGGGGGTTTTACAGATTCTCATGCCAAAACCAATTAAAATATCTCAATTCAAAGGAATTGGATCTTATTAGATCAATTAAAAGAAATTTAAGTAATTGAATTTAAATTAGAGGTTGAAATAAATCAAGCAATACAAGGATGATCAATTTGGATAATCAGAATGGAACCACCTACCTTAAGGTAGTTGATGTTAGCAGTAATGAAAAACCACCCTATGTGGTTAAATACACCTCCTCACAACCTTATTATTATAAGCATCGACACACCAATGCTCGAAAGTCGTCAAGGGTTCCTAGAACAAAAACATATATTTTATTTCACAAGTAAAAAATTACATGTGATTACATTTTCTCTCTCCTAGATAATCTCTGGATTATTGTTTTATGTTAATGCGTGAAATGATAATTTATCTCACCAGGATAAGTTTCAAAAAATAAATATATGATCACATGAGATAATATTTATCTTTCATGGAAATTTTTCAGTTCATCGTTAGGTCAACGCATGCGCTCGCGATTATCCATCAGAATAATAATCTTTGATTAGCTCACAATTATCATTTTAATAATATTAATAATCAACCACTTATATTCTCAAAATTGTCATTTGATTATTATATTAATTATCCTTTGATAATATATGTAAAATAATTATTTTTCATATTTCCATGCAATTGGTCTTTGATAATTCGTTGCAATTATCACTCGATAATTCTTAACAATTGTCTTTGGATAAATTCACAATAACTATCTTCTGGAATATTATATATGATAATATGATAAACAACATTTGATAATTTTATTTAAAAATTTATTTGATAATATGGTGGGATTATCATTGATATATTCGAATAACTTCTTTTACAATTTATCAATGTATAATTATTTTATGATAATTTTTCACAAATTATCCATTTATAATTTAGAAATTATCCTTTAATAATTTAATTTCAAAGATCCATTAAAATTTGAAAATCATATTGAGGAATACCTTTTTGTCTTCGAAACAAAAAATATTATTTGATTCTGCTCGTAGAGACAAATTCAACAGTACCGACGGTGCGCATTTCTGATCAATAATGAAAAAGCTATTGAATTTAAAAGATTTGGAGAATAATAAATAAATTAAATAAATAAAATAAATAAAAAAGGAACGTTCATGGTTCTTCTTCAACCTCCCACTACACAAGGGTAATAAAATCCAAGAAAACCACTACCAAGCTTTGGAGTGTTGAACGGTTGTGCAAGAGGGTGTTTTGAGATCATTGTAGGATGAAAAAGCTTGACCAACAAAAAGAATCAAGACCTACGATGATTTTAGAACCCTAAAAAATGCAGCACCCTCAACGCACTTTTAAAACAATTGATTCCAAAAGGTAATCAACCCAAAAATTAAAACAGAGTCATTAATTTCACATAATCAATGAGTTGCAACAGAAATGGGTTGAAACGGTGGTAAAACAGAAGTTTTTGAAATATAAGGTGACTATCAATTGCTGTTCGCGTGCGGTGAAGAAGGTGAGAAAATTTTGTTTTATAAAATTTGGTTTAATTATTAAATTAATAAAATTAGTTATTTAACTTAAAAATTAAATAACGCCAAACCATTTCGTATAAAAAGTATACCCTTCTTAGGGTAAACACCCCATTCCAGACCCAATGGTTGTCTCATATTTCTCACACAACACACCGTTTGGGAGATATTAATGATTTATTGTTTAAAAATTGGAATAAATAGTTAATTAAAATAAAAAAGGTTATTTTTGCGAGTGAGATGTCCGAACGCTTGATGCTTACAAATGTTATACCCCGTCTAGGGTAAACCCCCCATTACGAACCCATCAGTAGCCTCATATTTCCCATACGTCACACTATTTGGGAGATATTTAATTATTTTTAATAAATAATATATTAAATATTATTTAAAACTTTATCTCATGAGAGAGGCATCCAAAAGTCTGGAGCCTTCAAATGTTATACCCCTCCTAGGGTAAACACCATATTTAAGACATAACAATGGTCTCATATTTCTCAAACGACACATCATCTTGGAGTTATCCAAATATTTTGAATAAAAAGTGTGCACTTAATATATTCTATTGAATAATTTTATTATGTCTTCCCTAAGGCTTTGGAGCCCTTGAAAACTTATACTTACTCAGTGTTTAACTCATAAAATATTTAATTGAATATTACAGAGTATTAATTAAGTATTTTACCATTCTGTGTCGTATTTTTTTAAAAACGTAACTTTTCACTGATAAACCATTTTTTCCCATTTAACACAATAATTTAACAGAAGAGGGTTTACGAATACCTGAAACAGTAATGAGTTGTTACACACTAGGAACAAGATTGATCTCAAAATCAACTCCCCTATGTGTACGTAACACTAATAAATATTGTAGAAAGATATATCAGAATCATTATATCATTGAAGGAAAAGATAAGGGAGTCATTGTTTGGTCTTGGTCAAGGATCATGTAACCACATTCACTAAAAAGAATTCACTCAGATGAGGATCGGGTCCTACTCTTCATTCTTTTACATCCCAATCACCATTCAATATGAAATTCTTCCCTTTTTAGAAACATAAATGTCACTCGTATTCGATAACAACTAATGTGTGCATGGTATCTAATCAACCATTCCATGCTAGGGATCACATTGAAACCTATCATCTCTAGGATTATGAAGCTCCACATATGCATGAAGCCAACAACAGTAATTAGAAATTATGGAAAAATATAAAGACGATCCATTTTATTTCTCACGAGTGTATCAATGGAAAATATCTCAGAAGAGAACATAATAGGTAAGTTAATCCCAATAATCACCTGATAAGATATGAAATAATAGGATAGTCCTATGTAAAAAAAATAAACAGAGAGTTTATAAGATATTAGAATCATACCTTGAACTTTTTAAGTTCCCTCTCCAATATCAGTTGAAGCCTGCTTGACCACATAAATAGTTCCATTTACTGGTCCATGATTCCTTAGAGGCTCATGAGTCTCCTGATTCATTGATGCTTGCAGGTTTTGCACCTTCTTCTGAGATCTTTCACCCACACTATATCCTGACTTTGTTTAATTCATCTACAAATCCTAAGAATATAACCACTTTAGAATATAGGAATTTCCATGCCAGTGATAATTCCTGATAGAAATAAGATAGTCCTTAAAATGGTTACCTTTTCCCACAATTATATAATCTTATAGAGTCATCTCCCATAGAGAAAGTTAATGAGCCTCTATTATTCTCTAACTTTTTACTACCACCTTGGAATTCATATTATGACTTCTTTTTCATGATCAAGAAAATTGAAACCAGAAATGTGTTGTAGAAGGAACTTGTCTATCCACTAGTAGCTCGAAGAATACTTATAGATATTTCTTCTATAATTCCCTTCTATATCATAAATCCTTACAAATAACTACAGTGTAGGTCATCATATCAATTATCCTGAGTTTTCATTTAATCTCTAGATGGGGTATGATCTTAAAATTTCTGTCTTTATATACCTTATCCTTATCTAGAAGCAAATAAAATAGAATAAGCACTATGAATCACATATAATAGGCCAACACAAACATTTTCCCTTATTGGATCTCCATGAACTCATGAGCATAGTTTATTTTCAGTGTATTAGGAAATAATTCCATTAATAAAGAGAGATTAAAAGCTTCCTGCATCATCCCTTCATGTCTACCAACCTAAAGCATGATGTCCTGGTACTATCCAGCTATGCCTTGAAGTATAAAGGTCAAAAGATTTACTTGATGATCCTACATGGTGTCCACCATATCAAATATATTCTCAATGACTTGAATCTATCCTTTTTATCATAGGGGCCTCCAGTTCCCTAGAAGGTTGGTGGATGTTGCCGTAGGAAGTCATGAGAAAAGATAATCATCATCATTTTCCCATGTGGACTCCCCCCACCATGAACATGTATTAGATAAAAGTGTCTTGATTGGATCGGATCGAAGGCTTTAGATACTGAAATAACCATGGGAGTAAGCTCGGCTACATCCTCCTAAACAAAAGGTGGTGTAACTGACTATTCAATATGTCTACGAGGTAGCATTGCCAGAAATTCTAGACCAAACCATAGAGAAATCCAATAGCTAAACCAAGGAGACCGTAAATATATCACAGGCACATAAAAGGTTTTACAACAAGGTTAAACCTAAGAGGATACCTACATGAACAAGGCATAAACCCCTAAGCACTACCCATGTCCTAATCTAAGACTCTAGATTCTATATGTTAGTCAAAAACAATATATATACCCTCAAGAAAATAATGGTTAGGCTCAAACAAAATAATTCATGAATTAATGCACTAAAACCACTTATCATAATTTCCAAAAGCATTTAACTAGTTGGGATCTATCTTATGAAAGCAATAGGTATAGGACATCTGATCATAAATGATTCAACTTGATGCATGAATTCATTCCAAATACCATAAATTAGTATAATAACATAACATGTGTCCCCAAAAGTGAATTTAAATAAAATGTAACATCAAAAAATAAGAGCAAAATTCATAGTTTATAGAAACTCGAAGGTCTGTTATATTGTGTCGGCAATGAACTGACATAGTTCCGCTTCTCGATTCCCAACCATTATATATCATTTCTATCCTATCCCAAATCATGACAATGAAAAGAAACTATTTATTGAACCTAGTTCTCTGATATCATTTTTCAATCCAATTACCTAAATCATCAAGCCATGGCCAAAGTGCCACACAATCTCATTCCCACCTCCTCATACACAAGAGGATATTGACTAATAGTGAGGTCCAAGTGGTACTTCATGGGGAGACTATTCCCTTGGTATCAGGTATATATTTTATTATATAATGTAATTGATAATATAAATAATTGGAAAATAAATAAATCATCAGAGTAGCATCATATACATAAAGTATAAACCCATGAAATTGCAATATGGAATGTTAGTCACATTATACAAAATAAGAAAAAGTAACTAAACAAAATAGAAGCAGACATCCATCCCAAAGTGCATCCATCCATGCCAACAATCTCCTGGTGATCATGATCAACTACACCTAGTAGGGACTTTTCCCTTTACTGGATCTGTAATCATAAAATCTACAAGTGCACTGAGATTCTCAAGTAGGGTGTGAGTATGAAACCCATTAGGATACCACCAATGGTCCTTATTATAAGTGAATAAGATATACAAGAGAATTCTATGAATTTAAATACAATGTAGATAATAATAAATTATATCACATAAGAATAGAATATGTGTTGGTCCCTTAGGGGCTCTATTTACCTACTTGCACTCCATGCCAGACGAAAAGTCAACTAGCCATTTCTGAAACATCCCCCATCAATGGGATAGCCAACAAAACATGTTTGAAACATACCATGAGAAGGGATTGACCATGTACATTCCAATAGATGTATGAAACATGCCTCATTGGGGGATAGTCCATATGCCTCAACCTAAAATAGATAGATCATGCCACACATAGATATACGATTAAAAATTAATATCACATTATATCAAGAAAGTGCCATCAATAAAACAAACCACATGCGAGCATAGATATCAACACACCACATGAAATAAAACACCAGGAAAATGTCACATAGGGTACACACACACACCATATGAGATTGAACTTCTAGAATATGTCTCATAGGCTTCACACACACACCAATAATCATTCCATGAACCCTTATAAACTTGAAATAACTACAAGGACCACCTACCTTAGGTACAATGACATTTTGATGACAAGGGTTGATGTTTGAGTCTAATTACACTACTCCAAAACAATAAAGTAAGCTGACTCAATGCATTAAGGTTCTAGAATTGGATTACAGAAAAACCTTAGTCCTAGGGATTGAATCAACACCAACACATCTCTTAGGATCTTCCATCATCATTAGATCTAGGATAGATTAAGGTAAATCCACCAACGCACTAAATCTACCTCCATTATAGAAATGATCTAAGAATTCATCATTAGAAGGCATTAGAATACATATATCAGGAAACATCATGTCAGGTTTATGATTAATTTCTAGGTAAAAATAATATTTCTAAGAGAAACCCAATGAATGGAGGTTTTTAGGTAATATAACTTAATTCATCGTCATCACCACTCTTAGATCTGCAGAATATTAGATTTTGAGGAAAAGAATTCTCCAAGGATGCTCTTTGGAGTTTGTGGGTTTGAGATTGATTTATATAAGAGAAATAATGATTCCATACTATTTTTTATGGGTAATAAAAGTGATTTTAAGCTAATTAAAATATGTTCACATGGTTTGGACATGTGGTTTTCTAAACCATGCACCAACAGTGAAAGGATTACTACCTCTCCTGGGCACCCGCACAGTTTGGTTGTGTAGTTTGTCAAACTGTGCACCAACCATGCTTTTGGAAATTGGAGTGAGTTTTATGATTTTTCATGTGAGTCTTCATGGTTTGATAAACTATGTACCTTAATCGTGCTACACCCCAGGTGCTACTACCACTAGTCGCATGGTTTCTTAGAGGATCAACACGGTTTGGGAAAATAGTGATCAAACCGTGCACCTTAAAAAAGGACTATAAAACTCTTTGAACCTCATCTGAAACACCTAAACCTCATCCCATTCAATTAATTTTTTAAATAAAATATGATTAAATACTAAAAATAACTCCTAATACACCTGAATAAATCTGATATTGTTAAACAAGACATTTCTAAAATTTCCAATTTCAAGTTCAAAATGATATTTTAAAAAGAATACAAATAATAATAATTAAAATAATGGAATTATCATGTAATTTTAAAATTTATTAAAAATAAATAATGAACATAAATTAATCAATTTTCACAAAAAAACCCAAAAATATCCTTGAAACCCAAAAATTAATGAAATTTTTTGGAATATATTACAATAATGGGGATTTATTCTTTAAAATGCGCATAAAATTTATTGAAAATAACAACTCTATCAATTCTCGCTTTATTTACCCTCACATGCACACAAATACTTAACTCAAAAAATCCCTCATCACACAAATTTTTATTTCATTTTGTAAACCCTTTCTCATCCAAAACACATGAAAGGGTCACTATAGGCTTAATAAAAATTTTAATTTCTACCCAAATGTGATATGAACTTGCATCTATAATGAGAACATTTTGGGATGTTCTTTGGATTAGTGTTGGTATATAGAAACCAATCCTCAAACACATATTATTTCATAATTCTAAAAATTATTTTCCATCAAATACAAATGATGGTTCAAGATGTCTAGTGTCTTTAGAAGATTGCATACATAAATAAAAATTCTAAAACATAAATTCAATGTTGTTATTTAAAACTCCTTTTGGGGATCATACTCCCATAAATCCTCTAAAACTAAAAGGGATATCCAAGGAGATAACAAATAAATTAAGGTTTGAGATAAACAACCCAGTAAGGGAATAAACATGGAAATAAAGTAAAACATAAGGGTCAAGTGGCATAACATGGTATGATAAAGAGAATGATCATAATTACTAAGGCTTGGAATAAAGAAATGAATGCATAATGTCATGGAATCATAAGAATGTGGAATAATCATAAATCATTATATAATAATCATATAAAAAGGAAAAAACCAAGAAAACATAATACAATCACACTTCTATAACAATCATTGTTAGCTTTGTATAACCATTATAATGACATAGTGTGCTTAGGCTAACCACTTGTGCACCATAAACAGTGTTCTTAGGCTAGTCACCCATGAACCATACATGGAATCCCATGAGATATTAACATTAACCAATACATTGGATGGTTATAACAGATGTACCTGTCATAACAATGGATAACAACCATTATCATTTGTACAACCATATATGTGCCACATGTAACATCTCATATATTCCATGTATTGTTTTTAGATATTATATGAATTGATTTTGGGACCAAGTGCTGAGACGACGTGCGGTTCTGAGGCCTGATGTTCCCGAAAAAAATGTTTGAAAAATAATAATCTTTTTAATAGCACGTGTGAGTAGTTTTCCTGAAAAATTGAAATAACCCTTAAAAGGGTTCTCATATTAGAAATATGATGGCACTATTGAGCTCAGAATGATGGCTTTACCGTAGGTGTGACTTAACATTAGTCAGAGCGGGTCTTTTTCAGAAATTCAGTGTTAGCATCATAACCCTAGAATTTCTTTGGAGGTCTGGAGAAAGAATCTTTGGAGAAACCATTGGTGTACGACGATAGATCGATCGAAGGACACACATCAGATTCGGTCAACCTTTCCAACGATGACAAAAAAGCTTGGTTCTTCGTCAGCGATCAAACTAAATCGAGGTAGGGCATGTTGTTTTGAGTTTTTTTCCTCGTTCTTTAATTCTACGACGAATGCAAACCAATCAACAAATAGATTGGTCCATGGATCGATCTTTGTTGTAGGATAGGATATTATCTGTAGGATTATCGAGATATTTACCTTTATTCCTCTTCATTTATCATTCTAACATAAATGGATTTAGGTCGACACGAACAAAGGTCAATATTTGTTCCTCAGGTTTTCTCTTTGTTATTTTCTCTTTCCTCTGAACATGATCAGACCCTCAGATTGAAGGAAAATTGAAAACAGAGGTCAGATCAGTGTAGATTAGGACCCGAGGAACCCATATCTACGATCATTTTGAATTTTAGGTATCAAAAGAGGATTTGCGGCTCATGGAAGATGATGAGGCGGTGGCTGGCACAGGCGGCGGTGGCTGGAACAGGCGGCGGTGGCTGGCACAGGCGGCGGTGGCTGGCACAGGCGGTGGTGGCTGGCATAGGCGGTGGTGCACAACGGCGTAGTGTGACTAGAAGAGGCGACCAATGTCACAAGCAGCAGAGCTGTGTGGATGTAGTGGTGGCCACGTGGGAGCCGGTGGGGCCAACGGAAGCGTACCATGGCAGCGACCATGGTCTGTGGTCGGCGTCCGCGTGGTCGGAGGCCACAGAACCACAGTGGACACAGAACCACGACGGACGTGGGAGGCCACATGGGATGCAGCCAGGAGGGTCATGTGTGGTGGCCCAAGAGGCCTGCGTGCAAGCGAGCCAGGCCAAGTGGGTTGGGCTAGGTGTTCCAGGCTAAGTGGTCCCGGGACAGGTGGGATGGGTTAGACCCGAGGTGACCGGGGCGGATTCGTGCCACGATCGACTGTGAGCCACAGTAGCTCCAGCGTCCGCGTGGCTAAAGCCTTGAATGGTCGATCGTCACGGTCGACCACCACGGTTGGCCCACAGTGGCTGGTCCGTGGGGCGGTCGATCCACAGGCCCAATGGCCCCCTCTAAAAATTCAAACAGTCATAACTTCTAAACAGAGTGTTTGATCGATGAGTCGTCTGTGGCATTGAGACCCTGACATTGAGACAATCCTTTTGAGATAAGTGGTGAGTTTTTAGTTTGGACTAGTATAGGTTGAGAGTGTTCCTTTGATCCTTTCCTTGAGGGTTTAGTATGACATTACATCCATATCACTGGATTATAATCCCCTCTAGAAGTTGAGTCCCAAATAGAGTATGGTATCCCTCTATGGGACTAGAGTGCGATCCTCTATCACCCCTAGTGGAGTTTTGTGGAATCGACTTAACCACCGAGAGCAGGGCATTGGTCCTCCATCTAGAGGGCCACATCAGTAGGGTCAGTGGTATTCACCAGTGTGTCTGGGAAGGATCATCTACGTTGTGGGTTTATCTAGATTGGGTACGTGGTATTCCCCGATGTGTTCGGGAAGGATCTCCTCTCTGTGTATCATAGTCTTCCTTAACCAATGCATTCTCTTTGGGTGGGGTCCAAATGAGCTAGACCTATTCATGAGTGTCTTTGATGATATCATAGCTCGAGGAGTGAGTTCTCCCAGAACAAGTGTGCTTCGAGTAGAATCATGTGGCTGGTAATTGGTTGTGGATTACCTCTAGACTTTGTGTCTTGGATTTATTATATATGGATGTTCTTGTTATATGTGTTGTAGAAATATACCTGTGTAGAGTTGACTGTACTTTTCTTTATGGTATTTCTTTGGATATTACTTTGTGGTTTCAGGGTGTCCTACTGAGTATTATTATACTCACTCCTACATGGGCTTTGCCCGCATGTGTCGTGTATTGTGAAAATGATCTACCTTTCGATGGAGTCCAAGGCAGACTAAGACCAGGAAGTGCATTTTGAGACCAAATAGATCGAGGTGTGTTCCTGCAGCTTTTCATATAGCAATACCAGTACCTCTTTTCTTACAGGTTGGACTTGTGGTTGTAGTCTCTTTTTGGTGGGATTTTATTTGGCCATGTTTACTTTCTAGTACTTTCATTGTTTTACTTTGGTTGTGGGATATAGTGGTTTTCATGCATTGTATACTTAGTGTTTTTAAAATTCAGCATTTGTGGCTTGGATATGTGTGTGTGCATATAGGTACTTCAGGCTAATACCTCCCATTTGTGGGATATGCCTACTCAGTGTTATTCACCAGCCTCTGCCCTATTAGAGGTGGGTTAGGGGTAGTCATGGTACGGGCCTCTCTAGAACGGGTCATGACAAAGAAAAAAATAAACCATACACAAATCATAAGCATGATAAGACCCCTGAGAATAAAGTGTGTTTCATAATCTTGTCTTAAGGCATAACCGAAGGTCATAAAATATGGATTCTAAGGGAATGAGGTAATCAATGTCTTTTTGATATTCATTTCTGATTAAAGAGAAACATAGGTCTTGAACATGGGCATACATTTTAGAAAATAATTTACAAAATGATTTTATGGAGTAATAATTTAAAGAACCTGTTAGGAGATGATATTCAAAATGAGTAGAGTAACATTTAAAGAAGAAAAAGGGGAAATGTTTTATTTTAAAAAATAATAGAACTAAAAATGGTTTTCATGAAATAATTTTGTTTTTTAGAAAAAAAATTAAAGATTAAAATATTTTATGGGGGTGATACTTGACATGATTGTAGATAATGGGTATTTTCCTTAAAAATCGAGTTCTCTTAAAAGAGAAAACATCAAAGGGATTGAAATTTTTTACTTTACCCAGAAAATAAATGTAAATTAACTAGATATATATGTAAATATCACATATATACAAAATATGGATGATATAATTGAGAAGAAGAGAATGAAAATGGAGAATAAGAAAGAGAATTTATAACCAAAAGGTAACGAGGGTGGTTCAGAGGATCTCATGCCTCATGTTCGAAATCACTCTACACTTGATATAATCATTCTGAATAATTAAATTATTTTTATTAAAAATATACCTATGAACCTTATTCATCTATATATAATTTTATAAATCCCATTTATCTTCATTTGTTATTTATTTTTATTATAGTTTCTAATTACGCTGGTTACTCTTGGATGTTCTTTTATTTTCATCGTAACACTTTCAGTTTTTTGACGGTGGTAAAAGGAGTTGTAAAATAACATCATGATCTTTATAATTTTATAGTTTTATATCCTTTTTCATTCCATTATAAAAATACTTAAAGATTTTCAATGGTTATCCCAAAAAATGCAAACTATGAAAGGTGCCTTGAAATTTCCAATTATGGTGGTTAAAGATACAGAAAAAAAGTTTATTATTTTTATTACATATAGATTGTCATATATTATCATTTAAGAATTATAGTTGTGTCAAAAATATAATTTTGAAATACTAAATATATTTTTAAAGTCATCTGAGTTAGGTGGTGTAATGGCTCGGACCTCTCTAGTCCATTCCTTTGTGAAATGTGGTGTTGGAGGTGTGCCAGGAGGTCAAGGTTCCTTGGGGGTGTGCTTGGGTGGACTTTTAGGAAGATCTAAGAGAAATAGATTTCGCATGGTTAGTGCACGGTTTGGCTAAACTGTGCGACCAAACCGTGCATGGTTGGTGTTGGAGGCAGTGGCTAACGCACGGTTTGCGCACGGTTTGCTAAACCGTGCGGACTAACCCTGCGGGCGCTTAAAGTTAGATCCTAAAATTGTGGATCTGAACTCTTTTACCTATAAATGGTTCGTTTAAGCCCCTAAGCGGCCATAACTTGAGATTACCCTTCCTTGGAGGTAGAAGAACCTCTCCCAAGCATTTTAGAGGTGACCCTGAGGCTTTTCTTGGCGAATCGAAGCTGGTTCCTTGAGGTATGTGATCGTTATTGCTTGTTTTCTTAGATCTACTCCTCCTACCCTCTTGGTTTCTGAGATCTACGCCCGTTATGAGTACATCTAAGTGTGTGGATGTCGAATATGAAGAGCTTTGGTCTTGGTTGTGTTATGAGAGGATATCTAAAGAAGATTCATGGAGAATCGACCCGGTTTCTTGAGCGTTCTTCGACCATCGTGGTTTCTTCAAAAACCTTTGAGGTAGATATTTTTACCTTTGTCTCTCTAATTTTGTGCATCATGCGGGATGGGTGTCCTATTTCTTTCACAAGAAATGGTTGAACCAGTTTAAATGCAGATAATAACTGGCTTAAAGAATGGGGATGGGGAAAGTTGTTATGTTTATCTTTGTTTATCCTTTTGTTATGTTGTGAATTGAATAGGATTATGCCTACTGAAAATAACGGTCATTGGGGGACTATGCTTGCGCAATTAAATGCTTCCCTATCTTTCTAGACTGTTTTATGGAAACATTGTGGAATATGTAAATTGGTTAATCACGTAAAGTTGGCTGATTAAATGAATATCTGGAACCCTTGTGTGATCACCCCGGTTGAACAAAATGGAATAATGAACATGTGGGTGTTGGTTTGGTTATGTGGTGTGTGAAAAGGGGGGGTGAATCCTGGGTTATTACGAATAGGATGGGCAGCAGGGCTGCGGTTAATGATATTAAAGGGGGCAATGATGTGGCACGAGCCTTGTTTTGTGATATGGTTGTGTAGATGTGGTTATAGTGGCAGCAGGGATACAGTAATGAGTTGTGAAATTAAAAGAAAGTGGAAAGTTGATAAATGAACTGTGGGGAACGATAATGAATTAAATGTGGGAACAATCAATGGGGATTGATTGATGATAAAAAGGTTGGTTTTGTGTTGCTTGTGTTCTATCTAACTTGATTTGTGGTTGGTAGGGTTTTGTTCTACGAAACGCTTGATCTGGTTTGATAATTTCCCAGTAGTTAAGGAACTAATAAACTAATACTGTTGAAACATGAAAACCTAAATAGGGTTGGGTTTGTTTGTTGTATGCATGATTCGTAGTAGCAGTGTCGAGGAACATGCTCAGTTTCTCTATTTAGAAGCCATAGGTTGGGATGTGTGTTTGGTATACATATATGTATCTGTATCTTTGTGTTTTGTCGCACCCCACCCATGTTGAGCACCTAGTGCCGAACACTCCCATTTCATGGGAGAGGGTGTTTTCCCCTTAGTTACTAGCTCTTTCTTGATCCTTCATCCATAGGCTGGGATGGCTTAAGGCGACTTTACACCTAAGACTCTTCAGGTAGGTTTCGATTGGGGTGATTTTAGCCCAAGACTCTTCGGGCAGGTTTACTGTTCCCAAGAACCTTCGAGATGAGGCCTAGGTGTGTGCGGGCGGGATATGTGGTTTGTGAGGCCTAGGTGTGTGCGGGCGGGATATGTGGTTTGTGATGCCCAGGTGTCTGCGGGCGGGATATGTGGTTTGTTAGGCTTAGGTGTGTGCGGGTGGGATATGTGGTTTGTGAGGCTCAGGTGTGTGCGGGTGGGATGTGTGGCTTTTGAGGCCCAGGTGTGTGCGGGCAGGAAGAGTGTGGTAGCGTCAGGACGTTCGCCATTAGGAAGAGCAGCTAACTAGTGGGGGAAAATGGTGTGGGTTACCCAAATACTCTTGTTCTTATATACTACTACCTGTTGTTTTGTGTTTTGGTGAGCGTGGATGGTGCGGTTGGGTGGATAGAATTCCTTTCTAGGTTTTGGTTCTTTTGTTGTTCTCACAGGACATTAGGATGTCTCCCCACCTGTGCACGAGATCTTTAGGTTTCCTTACTGAGTATACTTGTATGCTCACCCTATGTTTACTTTCAAGTTTCTAGGAGGACTACCAGGGTCGTGCGGGACCCTACTAGTCGGTACAGTTGGAGTTGTTTCAGTTGTTGTACTCTCATTTCTTTTGGTATTGTACTTTTGAGTTTCTTGTACTTGTACTTGTTTCTGAATTGTTTAAACATTCATGTGGGATTGGTTTGGGTTTATTTTCATTTACTTGTTCCTTTTCCTTTTGGTGTTTCACTCATCCTATTTCCCGATCTTAAATAATAAAAAGGGTAATGCCTCCCATATTTGTGAAAACTCATACCCTTGGTGTTACCCTTGACTGACCTCTTGGGCCGCGTCGCCCAATCTGCCTACGGGCGACATCCGGGCAGAACCACCCTCGCAGTCCGCTGGGCTGGGCCCAGCGGACCAAGCCGAACTTAACGGGATGACCCGCCAAACAGACTGGGTCAGACCCAACGGGTCGGACTGAGTCGACTCAGACCGGGTCGGCCCAGACTAGGTTGGGCCGAGTCGGTCCGACCGGGTCGGATCGGTCCCAGGCCCATTACCGACCCCTTTACCTTCTTGGGCCATATCTTTGGCACCAGACGTCCATTTGATGAACCGTCATCGACGCCCATATTCTTGGAGCGAAGCCGTCACTTTGAGAATACCCCATTGGAGTTCGAGGTATTGTTGAGATACGGTCAGGTTGGATCGTACACGAATCTAACTGGGCCCCCGGGACAAAAAGGCTAATAACCAACTGACCGGGCATCCGATTGACGTGTCGTCTGTTGCGTTGAGACCCCTATGACGTGACAGACCTTTGAGATACTTCTTTGTGGAACTTCGTGACAGTTAGAGTATCAAACAGGAGCTTGTGGAGCGGATCTTCCAGTGACGAGAAGACATTTGTGCGGGAACCTAGTAGCTGGCTGAGACTTGATGACTACTGATCGATTTGACTTGGATTGATTTGACTAGCCCAGCGGGGAGCACCTCTATGTGAGCGCGACAGACCCACGGAAGGGAGCGCCTCTCTGTGAGCATGGAAGACCCACGATACTCAACTTTTGGAGTACCTCAGCAGGCTAGGAGGGGGAGCACCTCTGTGTGAGCGCAACAGACCCACAGTGGGGAGTGCCTCTATGTGAGCGCGACAGATCCACGATACTCGACAGGAGGAGTACCTCAGCTGTCCAAGTTAGTGGGAATCGCCTCTGTGTGATGCGGAAGACCCGTTGTAATCGATAGAGAAGGAGTTCTCCAGCAGCTGAGGGTTCATATTGATACTACCCCTAGAATAAAATCCTGGTTTGAGCTGAGTCAATGACTTTTGTGTTTTCCTCATGATTGAGATGAGTTACTAGATAACTTAGGTATATGTATGAGCATATACCTAAGTAATGGTTATCGGTTGATTTCATAATTTTTGGTTTATCCTTGTTGGATTTTTTGAGACCTTGAGGGTCTTGGGGTCCTTATTGAGTATCGTTATACTCACCCCTACATGGGCTATACCCGCACCTTGTTGTGTTGGTTGCAGAAGACAGACAGTACTGACTGAGGCAGAGAGTAGCAAGACTGGACGGTACCCAAAGGTGGACCACTCGGTGTGACGGTACACAGAGGAGACGGACAGACAAGAGTGATGAGGAGGAAATATGTACCTACCCTTCAGGTAGGAACCCCGGAGGACGACCCAGTAGCTGCTTTACATTTCTTCAGTTGTACTTGTACTTTCCTGTTGGGATTGTATTTCCGGCCCCTTTTACTTTCTAGCACTTCTTTTGTATACAGTTTTACTTAGTGTTTTTCTTCTAGTTGTGTACTCTGATATGTTTGTTTATAGTTATAAAGGCAATGCCTTCCTAGTAGAGGGATTTACGCCTTTGGTGCTAGTCGCCATCCCTTGGCCTTTGGAAGGTGGGCTTGGGGTAGTCAGGATACGGGCCCCAGGGGATGGGTCGTGACATTCTAATTTTCACTCAAGTATGTTCATCTCATTATACCTCTTAGAAGTGAATCATGTAATTCTTTCGACCCACACACCCAAATCTAGTGTGAAAAAACACACTGATTAACATAATGGATTTAAAATAAAGTAGAGTAACCCACTTTTCACCATCAATAACTAAAATATAACTAAAAAATATCAAGTTGCCTACATTACAAGGACCACAGTGGTTTAGAGTATTATAGATGTAATGCCTCTGGTTTTTCTGGATTAGTTCTTTGAATATTTCTATGTATATATCTGGATTTATCCTTAGAGTCAGTGTAGTGATTGGGCATATCGGGACCCTAGAATTAATATATTAAATATATAAATATATATTTTAATGCACATGAATGCATTAATTTGGGTTAAATGGTTTCCCCATTTTTAGAGACCTTGGATGGGAAATATGATGCCACAATAGATTCCATGATGTGATTTTACCCTAGCCATGGCATAAAGTTGGTCGATGCCAGTCATTCGGTTTAGGCATCCGTTGAAGGGTACATTAGGTGAATTAACTAATTTAATTTATTTTCTTATTTAACTACCCAAAACCTAACTCTATTTATAAATAACAAGTTATGGAAAATATCTAGGGTTAGTCGTATAACACGTGAAGGATTTGAGAGGATAAGGAGCGTTCTTTGTTGGAGTTAGAAAACCCAAGGATGTGGATCAACAGACAGATCAACATGGATCGTGGTATGGATGGTGAATGCAGCATATCATCTTATCCATTTTTAGTGGACACATTTTTCACCAACGATCAATCCATAATCAATGTAAAACTCGTTATTTTATGATTTATGCCCTTGTTTATTATTGAGAATTTATTTATTATTGTCTACTTAATTTATCTTCTATCTTGTGAATTAAACGAAACGAATTAAATCTTGTTGAAGCCCAATTATTAATTCCATTAGTTGTGCCATGATTTACCAAATCTCTCCCCATATATTGAATATTTTCCATGATCAAACTTGACAATGAAGTATTTTCCGTGTTCTTGTTCTTTTCCTCAACTGTTCATTGTGTTCTTGATCGTTGTCCCACAGGGTCACGGTTTGAAATTTCCAGTGTGGGTTCCAATGCGATCGAACCCCTGAATCTATGCTGGTTACATGAATGATTTATGGATTGACAGTTTTTATATGGATCATGTTCTCATGTGGGATGAAAGTGATGGATCCATGTATTCGGGATCCATAGTGGCTATAACAAGTGATACTTCTTCACCTGAGTGATCAAATTTTCGATTTTCGGCCATCAGAAGATAGGGGACAATGCTTGGTTATGAATCTTTGATTTAAGGTGGTCACTCCATAAGGATTGCAGTGGAAACAAAAAATTGGGAAAGTACGTGAAGACTATAATTTAATGCCTGTGAAAAACTCAATTACACGATGTGTAGTATGAAAGAACACACATCTTGTAGTCCACTTATTTTGACGACTAGAGTATCAGGTGGAGATAAATACACATGCCATGTATGGAGATATACACACTATGTGACCCATTAATAGAGGCTCAGTGTGTACTCTAGGAGTTCACAGGCATGATCATGGAAAAACACACGAGCACAACCAAAGTACATGGGCACACCCATATACTCATACATGGCCAGGGTACACGGGCATGGACAATGTACATGGGGCCAGGCCACAAGGACTCTGGTTGTCCTCGAGTGGCCAAGATACTCTATGAACCACCTATACATTCCATGTATTATGAAAATGGATTCATATGTCGTATCCAGGGGAGAACACACCCAGGCGACAAGCTGTGGTCACACGCCATGTGACCCCACATACACATCGTGTACTTCTCCCAGGAACATCTACCTTTTGTACCTATTTCTTTATAACTTGGATGTTGTTCCATGAGTATCATATCCTAAGTAGTTTCCATATAGAATGTGATGACATACCCTAGAACTTCTTTTCATATATGATGTTAGGTATTGCGAATGTGAAACTTCTTTAGGCGATGCTTGATCAATAATAGTAATCGAGCAGGATCATCAAAGAGATGTTGGAAGTGAAAAACCCCATTTTACACTATGGTTTGGGTATCCCATTCTCACTACCACAAAACTGGGTTTCTGCAGCGCCACCCTTTATCAGTGTTTTTTTAGTAGCGCTGATAGGGGGGTTATCAACGCTTTTTCTGAGCACTGATAAAGTGTATATTTCAAAAATGAATATTTTTCATAAAAAATAATATATTGATATATAAGTATATTTATATTGACATAAATATAATAAATATTTTTTAAATATGTTTTAGATAATGATAAATGGAAATCTAAAATTAATGTATAAGATATTTAGTAAAAGAGGCTTATAAAATATTTTAAAAAATATTTTTATTTAATAATTTTCTAATTATCATTGATGGATAATAATTTAATAACATTTTGAAGACAAAAAAAAAAAAAAAAAAAATAAAAGATCTAAAATAAGTTCAAAATGTAACTCAAACTTAAAAACTTCCATAACTTTTGATCTGAGTGTCCGTTTGAGCTCTACAACATATCAAATCGAAGCCTGCGACAATTTCTACATGCTAATGATCAAAAGAAACCTTATGTCACATTTTTCAAGTCCAAAAAGGCCCATAAGACCTCCAAAACTGAGTTTTTAGTCCGGATATCCAAATTTTGTAACATTCAAATATAACTTATGATCTGAATGTCCTCTAGGCATGTACCACATATCATATCGAATATTCTTTAATTTTATTCGATTTGACTGATTATGGAGTTGAAACTAACTTCTGGATTTGAAGTCATGGTCATTTTAACATTCTATGGCTTTTCAAATACACATATATATGTATTTATTCGTATATATATATATAGATATATATATATATATATCTGTTTGTGTGTGTTTGTGTTGTATATATGTATGTATGTATGTATTTATTTATTTATAAACATACATAAGAAAACATATTTTATAAATGTATTTAAAACTAATCTTATAAATATATATTAATATAAAAATAAATATATGGATAAAAAATTATAACTAAATATATATATATATATATAGATATAAATATATATTAAGATATTGATATATATATATTAATATAACTAAATATATATATATATATGTTACTATGACTAAATATATATATATATTAATATAACTATATATATATATTAATATAAATATATATATGTTAATATATATATATATATTAATATACAGATATATATATATATTAATATAACTAAATATACATATATTAATATATATATATATATATATTAATATAACTAAATATATATATGAATAAATATATATATATATATATTAATATACAGATATATATATATTAATATAACTATATATATATATTAATATAACTAAATATATATAAATATATATATTAATATAAATATATATATGTTAATATATATATATATATATATATTAATATATGAGTAAATATAACTACATATATATATATATATATTAATAAATGAAGAGAAAAGAAATATGGTGGAGTGGTAAAGGCTTAGGCGCGCAGACAACAGGTCTCGAGTTCGAATCCTGGGGGAGGCAGGTCGCGTGCACAGGTGAGAGGAATAACCTAGAACTGTTAAAGGGGGGGGTGGGAGCGCTGTTAAAGGGGGTGGGGTTGGGTGGAGCTGGCTGGGGCGTGCGTGGGCTACCATGGGGGGTGAGGCGCTATTAAAGGGGGGCTTCAAATGCTGTTTGAGCCCCCCCCCAATTGAATATATATATATATGTAACTTTTATCAGTGCTAAAAAAACGATGATAAATGCACCTTTTATCAGCACTGATAAAAGACCCCTTTTATCAGTTCTTTTTTTTAGCACCAATAAAAGGGGCCTTTATCAATGCTTTTCTGAGCGCTGATAAAAGGGACCCCCCATTTATCTTCACCTTGATTAAGAGCGCTTTTTTTATCATTGTTAATGCCCTTTTCTAATGATGATAAAGTCCATATTTTTAGTATTGTCTCTATACATAGGTTGAGTTTCACCCTCCCTTCACAGTAGGGCATGGGTCATCTATCTATCGAGTGGAACCCCCTATCTCAATAGGGTGTAGTCCAATTATCTATTGAGTGGCACCCCACTACCACACCATGGAATGGGTCCTTAATCTACTGAGCGGAACCACCCCATCGCACTAGGGTGTGGGTCCTCTATTGGACATTGTTCCCCCTCAAATTTACAACACATCAGAGAGGTGTGGGTCCTCAACAAGGTTTCTTATATGGACACATGAGATGCTTGTAGGTTTCAGGTGCAATGGAAGCGTGCGATGGGTGGTGCCCAAATTTTCTTTTTTTCCATAATCGATGATCAATATAAGATCTATTCAATATTTAATCATTGGGATCAATGGAATTGAATCAAATATAAACAACATTAATCACGTTGGAACCAGAGATAGAGGAGATCAACACATATTGTTTATAATTAATTTAATTACATAAAAAATTGTCTCTAAGGAATTCTTTCTTCGTTGATGAATATGGTGACAAATCTACAGTTCTCCATAATTTCATTGTAGAAACCAATTATAGATTTCATCTAGTGGTGATCCACATGTGTTCCAGTAATCTTCAGACATCGTTAAAGGGGTCTTCAGGTGCCAGCATAGAATATCTTTTCGCTTGCGTCATCTACCTTGATCACCTCGAGAATCACTTCAAAAGCATTCTCCTTGATTTGATGGAGGAGGATTTATCGTCGTTCTTAGGAGGGTTATTGGAGAAAGGGATCTCTCTAGGCTTGAGAGGATTCTCCAATATTGTTGTGCACAACCAACAAAACGAATTGGCTTATGAGAAAATAACATAATTGGGTATTTTCATTATTAGAGTTAAAATAAAATAATGGCACAAGTGCCCTTATTTATTTATTTAATCCTAAAAAAACCCCATGTCAAATAGTAATACTAATATTATTATTTCTCTACATTCACTTAACTTGAGAATTATAAGTCAAATAATATTAATTATTATTATTTCTCACGAGACCATTAAACTCATTCTGCCATTCCTTCACAATATTTATCAGACCTTGAATAATGTCTATTTATTTATTAAATAAATATCACTTCATTATTCGCCAATAAATAAATAATATATTTTCTGAAAAGAAAATAAATACTTATATGTGATCAACCATATATATGAATAATTATTAAACCACATAGGGGAATAATATTTATTAAACATGTTAAACAATAAATAATAATATATTATTTAACTGAGATTTTGGATACACATAGTGTGTGACCCTCTAGGACTCTTTCTCAATGGAATTAGGCGAAGAAGCCTAAAGTCCAAGGTTATCATCTAGAAACACGCCAAGGCACCCATAGAGAAAGAAGATAATGCCACAATGACATGTCACCTCATATGAATGGTTACTATGTAATATAATCCATTTATCAAAATATCTCAAATCGAGCATGTTGCATCCCAGTGTCATCAACCTATATGCTCGATATCTCTTTCTTTGACTTTTCAGAAATAGAACTTTCATATTGATCACCATGGCCATAGATTTATTTAGGATATATCATTTCCATCAAAGGGACTAAGATATTAACTTTTGTTAAAGAATAGAAGGGATAAATCCTTTATTTCATTATTCATTGATTCAATATTACTCATGACACGCCCAATATATCCTACCTCGTCGTGAACATCTATCATTATGGTTTTCATCAATACATATAAGTGTGAGACTCATAATAAGCATTAATAATAATCTTAAATTCTAAGGACTAATACACACATCTACAGATAGGAACATCCAATGACACATGGAAATATGGATTTCCAACTGGCGATTCTTGTTCTCATAATATCCTACTGGTTATTACCAAGGAAGTACACCATGAGAAGATGACTCAAAGTCCTATGTGACTCCACCCCTGATAGTATGTATCATTTGTGTCTCTCAAATGATATCATCCTTCTATGGAACATATATTCAATAATAGTATTGTATCACTTCCAGGTTCTCATCATAGCGGGGAACTACTATGAAATTTTAGTGCAACAGCTACTCTCAAGACATTATTACATACTCTTTCATGTAGAAGAACAATCATGATCTGATAAGAAGTTTATTAATATTCAAATAAATGAATACATGTTTATCATAAAGTACAAATAAGTTGGTTCTAGGGCACCAACTATAACAGAATCCCACTTTCACTAGTGGAAATGCTAAAAAAATTAAGTCTGCTAGCTCTCACGTGATATTCATGCTTCTGCTGATATATGCCTCCAGTCAAGGGGTCTTCCACATTCTATTTTTTAGGAACTCTACTTACTACAACTTCACCCCTATTATATAAATCCCTCAAGAGATAATACTTACAAAGTATATGCTTTATCTATTGGTGTGACCTTGACTCTTTTGCAAGATCCACCACTATAGTATTATCATAATATAATGTGATAGGGTATTTACTGATAGGAACCACATAAATCTCTTGGAAAAAGTTTCGAATCCAAACAGTTTCCTTGGATGCATCAAAATCCGCTATATACTCATAATATGACTTATAATTATCAACAACTAATTACTTTGAACTCTTCTAGCTCACAACTCTATTGAGATAGAAAACACATCCTGATTGTGAATTTAGATCATTCTAATCTATCTGAAAACCAACATCAGTATAACCTATGATGACCAGTTCCTCATCTCCTCTATACACCAGGAACATATCCTTCGTTCTTCTCAGATATTTAAGGATAGTCTTAACAACAATCCAATGTTGTTCTCCTGGATTTTCTTGATATCTATCTACCATGCTCAGTTCATAGGAAACATTAAGTCTAAAACATAACATGGCATACATGATTGATCCTATCACAGAATCATATGAGATCTTACTCATTCTAACTTTCTCTTTTTGAGTCTAAGGACACATTTTCATAGAAATATGTAACCCATGTGACACTAGAACCAACCCCCTCATGGATTGTTCCATATTAAATCACTTTATTATCTTGATCAATATATGTTATTTTAATTAGTCCAATAAACCTATTAGATCTATTACAAATGATCTTGATCCCTAGAAAATAGGCCACTTCACCTAAGTCCTTCATGGAGAAACACTTGTTAACTAGACCTTAACATATTTTAAGACTGATATGTCATTTCCAATAAGTAATATATCATAAAAATATAATACTAATATAATGACTATATTTCCACTAAACCTCTTGTAAACACATTTCTCACATTCATTCTTAATGAAACCAATTTCTTTTATGGATTCATTGAATCATATGTTCCATGACTTAGATGCTTGTTCAATTCATAAATGGATATCTGTAACTTTAAAATCCTTTTTGAATCACCTAGAGTCACAAACCCTTCTGGTTGTATCATATAGACATCTTCCTAAAGGTTCCCATTAAATAATGCAGTTTTGACATCCATTTACCAAATCTTATAGCCACAGTAAACTACTATATTAAGTAGAATTCTAATAGATTTAAACATGGAAACTAGCAAAAATGTTTCATCATAGTCAATTCATTGATGTTGTTTAAACCCTTTATCCACTAGCCTTGCTTTATAGGTACTTAATTTACCTTACCTATCCAGTTTCCTCTTGAATACCCATTTTCATCCAATAGGATTTACATCAACCGGCGCATCGACCAGAACCCAAACTTGGTTCTGATACATGGGATCTATTTCAGAATTAATGGATTATTTTCATCTTGTAGCTTCTGAGCTCTCTACTCTCCCCTTGTAGGTGAGAGGATCATTAATGTCAACCAATAATGAATCACTAACTCCAGTGACTAGAAAATCATATCTCTCTGGTTCTCTTACCTATCTTACACTCCTACGTAGTACTTGTATTTCAAGAACTACTTCTTCCATGGGGACATCTGGAATATATTCCTATACCAACTCTTGTATATCTTTAGCATTAACTCCATCGAAGTCAATCTTAGTCCCACTATCCCTTTTGAGGATGTGATCCCTCTCAAGAATAACTTCTTTTTTGGTGAAAATCACTTTCTTTTCTGAGGGGTTGTATAGGTAGTATCCCTTTGTTTCTTTGGGATATCCTATAAAGATACACTTTGTACCTCAGGGTGCTAGTTTGTTTCCTGAGAAGGCCTTAAAAAATTCTTAGAAACCCCATACATGTGTATGCAATAAAATAGTTTTCTTTATATTCCATAACTCAAAGGTAATTCCATTTTCCACTTTAGTTGGTATCCAGTTTAATGTGTATGCCACAATTTGTAATGAATATCCCCAAAAGGATAATAGAATATCTACTTGACTCATCATCGACCTTACCATGTCTAACAAGGTACAATTTCTACTTTCACTAACACCATTCCACTGTGGTGTATAAGGTGGAATGAGTTGAGATAGAATCCCAAACTCCCATAGAAAGTTGATGAACTCTCGATTAAGATATTCACCACCTCGATCTGATCGAAGCTTCTTTATCTTCTTAATAACCCGATTCTCTACTTCATTCTTGAATTCCTTGAATTTCTCAAAGGGATAAAACTTATACCTCATCAAGTATATATATCCATATCTACTCAAGTCATCAATAAAAGTTATGAAGTAAAAATATCCACCTCTAGATTCTACTAGAAATGGTCCACACACATTAGTGTGTACCAATACTAGAAGTTATGAATCCCTTTATTCCTGCCCACTGAATAGTGGTTTGGTCATTTTTCCTTGTAAACAAGCATGAAATATATCAATTGGTTGTAGCTTAGAAGAGTATAAATAACCATCTTGACAGAGTTTTTTCAAATGCTTCTCATTTAAATGACCAAGACAGTGATGCCATAGCTGGGTATTATATGAGTTGTGTGAACATGATACATTATCAATTTTCAACACTTGGTTTTCATAATTTAATATATAAAAATCAATATTTAAATGTTCCATACCATAACATTTGTTTTTCTTATAAAAGAAACAAATTTTATTTCCAAATTACAAAATATACCCATCTGTATCTAAACATGACACAAAAATTACATTCTTGGTAACTGTAGGTACATAATAACAATATCTTAAAACCAAAATCATTCCAGTTTTCAATGAAAGGTGGTAGTCACTAATGGCTAGAGCAGCCAACTTCACACCATTGGCAGCTCGTAGATCCACCTATCCTCTGTAAATCTTCTAGAATATACTTGGTTACTGCATTTGGATACAGATGTGAGCACTACAAGTTGCATCTAATACCCAATATTTCACTTGATAACGAACACAACTTTATCTTCCCCTTGTTTTTCTGTGTAGTTACTCCTCCAATGGCCTGGATTTACACATGAAAAACACACTGTCGCCTTTTCCTTACCTTGCCTCTAGATATTCCCCTTCTCAGAAGGACGATGCTCGGGAACTTTATATTATTTATAGGTCTTTGGTCCCTTTTCCTTGTTCTTCCTTTTCTTATTTACCATAAAGAATGTAGGTTTATCATGACCCATGTCCTTATCCACTTGAATAATTAATGTTAGAAGTTACAAAAGACTCTTCTCATCATTTCTCATATTATAATTCACAATAAAGATGGAGAAGGTCTTGGACAATGATGAAAGTATGATATCTTTATGTAATTAATCTAGGAATTTAATCCCTAATATATACAATCATTCAATGTAGCTGATAAGTTTGACTACATGAGGCCCAGCTGGAGTAGAGACTCCAAGATTTTTTGTGAACAAATCATTAGAGATCTCGTACTTCTCTTGTCTTGCCTTCTCTTAATAAAGACCCAAAAGGTGAGATACCATGTTATATGCATCTGTATCCTCATATTGCTTAAAAATATCATTGTAAATGGATGATAGAATGAAGAACTGAACATATTTAGCATCATTCAAATGTTTCTCATAGAGAAATAGTTCTTCATCACTTGCCCCATTTCCAGGTGCAACTGGTAAAGGTTATTCCAGCACATACAATTTCCTTTCATGGTGAAGGATGGAACATAAACGCATTTTCCATTCTTGTAAATTTGTACCAATGAGAAGGTTTTCCTTCTCAAGTTGGATCACAACAATATGTTTGATTCCATTTTTAATGTTGTTTCTACAAATAAGATAATAAGAGATTTAGTACTTTATCTAATAAAATTTAGACAAATAAATTAACATTATAGTTATTAATCTCCCACTATTTTATCGAAACACAATATCCCTCACCATTTACTTCATAATATACTATTTATTGGATATTCTAGTCTAAAGGATCCATATTACCCTTCCCATTACCCCAACATTGGTTGGTCAAGTAACTTGAATGGTTTTATGTAGGAATTTTGAATGGCAACTGCATTAACTCATAGTTTCTTGATATGCTGAGTGGACTCCCCAATCCTAAAATAATTAATTTATATTTTCTAAAAATTTTCCTCTTAGTAACAATAATTCCTAATTTTTATGTCTAACCTTGATGTAAACCAAGTTAAGTCAACCCAAAACCTCATGTTAGAATTCCCTGATAATTTAAATCACCCCAACTCTGGATGGTTAATCACTTTGAACTATTGTTCAATTCTTACCAAAGTAATGGAAGGCTATACCGACTTAATATTTTATTGAGGTATTTTATCTTTTTATGTGTAAATTTAAAATTATTATAATTATCACATTCTTGTTATTTTTAAGTGGGATTACTTAAGTGATTAACCATGTCTTAGATAATATTTATGCATAATCCAATTTATTTTAGTTTCATCTTGCATGCCTGTTAATTCATTAACTATGTGATCATGAAAAATCATACATAATGAAATGACCAAGAAACTTGAAAGAAATAAAATAAAGGGTATTCTCATGATCTTATACTAATGTTTATTTTATCTAGTGGTTCATAAACTAACCATTGACATAAGGGAGAAACACCTTGAACCATCTGAGGTTCGTGTTTACAAATTTCCACCTATCCACCTTTGTATATCATTGGATCGGTTTCACCTTGGCTTCGTACTTGAACCATCTCCACCAGTATAGGAGCTCTATCCATTACATATGCCTTTTACTCACACACAAGTGAGGGGGAAAGGGGGTTTACATAAAAGAAACCATGAGCATGTAGACCCTACATAATAATGAGGAGAGAAGGAACATAGTCCAAAAATTTAATTTAATAATAAATTAAATGAAACCAATCACATACAAAAGGTATATTCAATCTCAAGATCATCCATATTAATTCAACAAACTATGTATTTAACAAAAACTATCATTCAATTCTTAATCGTTCTTATTTAAGATAAATCATGATCGAATCGATTAATTATTATCTTTAATTAATCAATCCTTTTATCTTAATTCTTATCTAAATTTCCTTGAGATTCTCAGGAATTATAATTTTAAACAAATTAGATAAATTCATTTAAAATTATCTTTGTGCATAAATGTACCTTGGAGGAAACACGGTGAATGCCCATCTGATTCTGCCTAACATGTATTATACTCATATACTATTTTACTCTTGTGAAATATGAAATACATGACTTATAATGTACTTTCACAACGAATACTTCATGGATGATTACATAAATTACATGATTTTGCAATCACTTGTTATGTTCAAATGCACATAGAGTAACAACTTTGTAATATAACTCATATATGATATGCAGATCTAAACATTACATAGATATTAATTAAACATTTAAATATTTATGTATATTAAAACCTATCACATGAAGTTTTCTATCTTTATAACCACATCAAAGTACATGTATCAAGGTTTACATAGTAAAATAAATAAATTTTTAATCCACATAATTTGGTAAAAGTATATGGTGTGTAGATCTGATCTACATGGTGCGTACACCCTCCACTATTTATCTGAGGTACATGCCAAGGGACTCATCATGTAAAACGTACCTCAGAAAATTTGGAGTACATGGCATGTCCAATGGGCCACACACCGTGTTGACTCCGTATTGCATGGTCACTAGTCAGGTAGGCTGTGTATGAAATACACAGATCATCTCTGGACCAAAGGGAATACACGCCGTGTACATGGGCCACACAGTGTGTACTCTAGTTGAACGTGTTCCAATCTATCCCGATCAACATGCTGTGTAAGAATTAACTACACTGCATGTCATCAATTCACATGGTTTGAGTAATTTCTGAATTAATTCCTAGTGAACTAATCACGAGTACACGGCGTGTAATTCCGATTACACAGTGTGTAATCCTGTGTTATCTATCCATAATTATTGGAACCGCTGGATGAGTTCCTCCATTTTATTTTAATCAAAAAATTAAACATCTCGATTAGATCTACAAGAAATGAAGTCAGAAGAAACAGATCTCAAAATTCATATTAAAAGAATGATTAAACATGATTTTAAAAACTAAATTAAAATGCATAAATCACCAATGATCTTTAAATAATTATAAAAAATTATGTGTTTGCTTTGATACCACTTGTAGGTTTTGGGTGCAATAGAAACGTGCAATGGGCGGTGCCCAACTTTTCTTTTTTCCATAATTGATGATTAATCCAAGATCTATATGATGTTTAATCATTGTGAACAATGGAATTTAATCAAATATAGACAAAATTAATCAACCTGGAACTAGAGAGAGAAGATAAACACATATTATTTATAATTAATTTAATTAGATAAATAATTACCTCTAATGAATTATTTCTTCATTGATGAATTTAGTGATAGATATGTGGTGCACCATCGTTGAATTGTAGAAACAAAGTGCAAATTTCCTCTAGCGGTGATCTACACATGTTCCAAGAATCTCCAGATATTGTTGAAGGAGTCTATGGGTTCTAGCACAAAATATCCCTTCACTTACATTGTCCACCTTGATCACCTCGAGAATCGCTTCCAAAGCATTCTCCTTGATCCGATGGAGGAGGATTACTTTCCATTCTTGGAAGAGTTCTTGTAGAAAGAGAGATCTTTAGGCTTTAGAGGATTCTCCAAGATTGTTTTGCACAACCAAAGAAATGAATTGGCTTATGAGAAAATAATACAATTGGGTATTTATATTTCTAGGCTTAAAATAAAATAATTGCACAAGTTCCCTTATTTATTTATTTATTTAATCCTAGAAAAACCCCATGTCAAATAATAATACTTATATTATTATTTCTCAACATGCTCTTAACTTTCCAGTTATAATTAAATAATATTTAATAAAATAATATTAAATATTATTATTTTTCACTGGACCATTAAACTCAGTCCACCATTCCTCCACAATATTTATCAGACCTTGAATAATTTATATTTATTTATTAAATAAATATCACTGCATTATTTTCTAATAAATAAATAAATAATATATTTACTAAACAATAAATAAATATTTATATGAGATCAAGAATATATATGAATAATTATTAAACCACATATGAGATTATTAATTATTCAACCTGTTAAATAATAAATAATAATATATTATTTATCTGAGATTATGGATACACTCAGTGTGTGACCCTCTAGGCCACTTTCTCAGTGGCATTAGGCAAACACTACGGGAAAATTGGTATTTGCGACGGGATAGCTTTCCTCGTCGCAAAAGGACTGGTGTGCTTTGCACGCCAAATCGCGGGAAAGTTATTTGCGACGAGCGGTTACCGCCCGTCGCAAATAACCGGCGACGGTAAAAGATATTTGCGAAGGGAATATACCCCCCGCCGCAAAAGGACTGGTGCGAGTTATTTGCGATGGGCGGTAACCGCCCGTCGCAAATAACCGGCGGCGGTAAAAGATATTTGCGACGGGAAAATACCCCCTGTCGCAAATAGTATGTCGGCAGGTTGTTATTTGCGACGGGTCCCGTCGCAAATGACTATTTACCCATTGACCGTAGTAAATGCGGGCTAAGGTATTTGCGACGGGTACCATCGCAAATAATACTATTTGCGACAGGATACCCATCGCAAATACACCCGTCGAAATAATCTAACCTATAAATACCCCCCCATCCATTTTTTTTCATTCATTCTCAAACTCCATCTTCTAGTTCTCTCAAAACTCTATTTTTAGAGTTCAGCATTTCTTAAGTTTCATTTTTTTCCGGAGTTGATATTGAAGTTTTCAACAACGATCAGAGATTAACCTCAGATCCATTTTAAAGGTATTTATGTTCATTTTAATTTAATATTTATTTTAAATTTTTTATTAGTTTCAATTATTCTTAATTAGTTTTAATTTAATTATGTTTAGATTGTTTTGTTACTTAATAAATTTAAATTATTAGTATTCATTGTTCATAGTTAATGGTAATTAAGAATAATTAGTAATAATTACCAATAATTAGTAATAATTAATAATAATTACTAATAATTAGTAATAATTACCAATAATTACCAATAATTAGTAATAATTTCCAATAATTACCAATAATTAGTAATAATTAGTAATAATTACTAACAATTAGCAATAATTCGTAATAATTAGTAATAATTATCAATATTTAGTACTAAATAGTAATAATGAGTAATAATTACCAATAATTAGTAATAATAACAAATAATTAGCAATAATTAGTAATAATTACCAATAATTAGCAATAATTATTAATAATTACCAATAATTAGTAATAATTACAAATAATTACCAATAATTAGTAATAATTACCAATAATTATCCATAATTAGTAATAATTACCAATAATTATCCGTAATTAGTAATAATTACCAATAATTATCCATAATTAGTAATAATTACCAATAATTACCAATAATTAGTAATAATGAGTAATAATTAACAATAATTAGGAATAATTACCAATAATTAGCAATAATTACAAATAATTACCAATAATTTGTAATAATTACAAATAATTACCAATAATTAGTAATAATTACCAATAATTACCAATAATTAGTAATAATTACCAATAATTATCCATAATTAGTAATAATAACCAATAATTACCAATAATTACCACTAATTACCAATAATTACCACTAGTTACCAATAATTAATAATAATTACCAATAATTTGTAATAATTAATAATAATTAGTAATAATTAGTAATAATTAGTAATAATTACCAATAATTAGTAATAATTAGTAATAATTAGTAATAATTACCAATAATTCGTAATAATTACCAATAATTCGTAATAATTACCAATAATTAGTAATAATTACCAATAATTAGTAATAATTACCAATAATTAGTAATAATTACCAATAATTAGTAATAATTACCAATAATTAGTAATAATTACCAATAATTAGTAATAATTACCAAAAATTAGTAATAATTACCAATAATTAGTAATAATTAGTAATAATTAGTAATAATTAGTAATAATTAGGAATAATTAGTAATAATTAGTAATAAATAGGAATAATTAGTAATAATTAGTAATAATTAGGAATAATTAGTAATAATTAGTAATAATTAGTAATAATTAGTAATAATTAGTAATAATTACCAATAATTAGTAATAATTACCAATACTTAGTAATAATTACCAATAATTAGTAATAATTACCAATAATTAGAAATAATTACCAATAATTAGAAATAATTACCAATAATTACCAATAATTAGTAATAATTACGAATAATTAGTTATAATTACCAATAATTACCAATAATTACCAATAATTACCAATAATTAGGAATAATTACCAATAATTACCAATAATTACCAATAATTACCAATATTTACCAATATTTACCAATAATTACCAATATTTACCAATAATTACCAATAATTACCAATAATTACCAATATTTACCAATAATTAGGGATTAATTACCAATAATTAGCAATAATTACCAATAATTGCCAATAATTACCAATAATTACCAATAATTATCAATAATTACAAATAATTACCAATAATTACCAATAATTACCAATAATTACCAATAATTACCAATAATTACCAATAATTACCAATAATTAGCAATAATTACCAATAATTAGTAATAATTACCAATAATTAGTAATAATTACCAATAATTAGTAATAATTACCACTATAATTTTTTTCATAAATATTAATTATATAATAATAACATTATTACATTATTAGTATATTTTATTATTAATATTAAAATAATATAATTCTCTATATTATATATAATTCTCTTTTCATCTGTGTGTTTTCTGTCTCCACATGTAATATTTGCATTCTTTTTCAAAATTATCAACCTAATCACCAATGGAGAGGTGAAAGTGAATGCAAATATTACATGTGGAGACAGAATATTAAACACACAGATGAAAGGAGAATTGTATATAATATAGAAAATTATATTATTTTAATATTAATAATAAAATATACTAATAATGTAATAATGTTATTATTATATAATTAATATTTATGAAAAAAAATTATATTGGTATTATTAAAATAATAAAAAATCAATATAATATTAAAATTATCAATATTTGTAACATGTTTTGCTTTATTCTCAACATATTCAATCTTTGCTTGAGTTTTTTTTCTAATAAATTATTCAAAACTAGTAATGATTTTATATTTTATAGAAAAATATGGAACAACGAGGTCGTCAATAGTCATTATTAGATGACCGCATATGGATAAATCAACGTAGAAATCCAAACAGTTCTAGTTTAAATCCAGTATATATAGAGGGTGTAGAGACTTTTTTATCATTTGCGGCATCAAATCCAGAATTTGTTTCAGTAGGAAAAATAAAATTCCATTGTAGAAAATGTGCATTGAGAACGTTTGACACGTTTGACAAAGTGGGGGGACATCTCTTGCGTTTTGGTTTTCAACCAGATTATGTTTTATGGTATCAACACGGTGAATGCAGTTCCAGAGTTGGTGATACCAACTTGATTCCGGATCCATCCCAGTTTCAAGATTTAGTACATGATGTTGCAGGTTCATCTGTTCAACATACAGAAACTCCGACTGATATAGATTCAAATCCTGAGTTGGCACCGTCTGAATTTTATGAGTTGTTGAGGTCTGTTGAGGATGCATTATATCCTGGCTGCAAGATGAGAAAATTAGAAGCAGTTGCAAAATTTATGTCTATCAAATCAAATAAAAGAATGTCAAACACCTATTTTGACCAGATATTTTCATTGCTTAAAACACCGTTACTCGAAGGAACTGTTTTTCCTGCAAATTACTACGAGAGTAAGAGGCTGGTTCAAAATTTGGGACTTACTTCTCAGAAGATTCATGCATGTTCAAATGACTGAATTTTATATTCTGGGGAAAATGAGTCGTTGGATAGTTTTCCCACATGTGGGAAACTGAGATATAAAGAAGGGCAACATGGGAAGTCTGGTTTGATTCCTGTAAAACAGTTGATATATTTTCCGCTTACATTCAGACTTCAGCGTTTATTCATGTCTAAGAACACAGAGACAATGATGTCATGACATAAAGTGAATATTTAAACCGATAAAAGTTTGAATCATCCAGCCGATGGTGATTCATGGAAACATTTTGATAGAGTGCATCCATCCTTTTCTTTAGAAGCTAGAAATGTTCTACTAGGCCTTTCCAATGATGGTTTCTGTCCGTTCGGATCTTATGGTAGTCAATATTCATGTTGGCCTATTTTTTAACTCCGTACAATTTACCTCCATGGATGTTGATGATGGATCCATATATCTTTTTGACTTTACTAATTCCAGGACATCCAAAGAAAAATATTGATGTTTATTTGAAACCATTGATTGATGAATTAAGTTTATTGTGGAGTACTGGTGTCAGTACATATGATGTTTCTACGAAACGTAATTTCATACTGAGAGCAGCGTTGATGTGGAAAATTAGTGACTTCCCGGCTTATGGGATGTTATCTGGCTGGAGTACACATGGTCAGAAATCATGTCCTTACTATATGGGAGAGAAAAAAGCATTTATGCTCATTCATGGAATGAAACCTTGTTATTTTGACTGTCATCACATATTTCTACCAGCTGATCATCCTTTTCGCAGAAACAGATCTCATTTCAGAAAAGGAACAATTGAAAGAGATGGACCTCAAAAAATACTATCAGGTTCGGAGTTAAAATCAGGTGTATTTTCATTACCTCCCATCACTTTTGGTCCCATAATAAACCAACAGAAAATTTCTGTTTTTGGGAAAGAACACAATTGGATTAAACGTAGCATATTTTGGGATTTTCCATATTGGTCTGATTTTTTGGTCCGCCACATGTTGGATGTCATGCATATTGAGAAGAACTATTTTGATAATTTGTTTCATACAGTTTTGGATACGCCAGGAAAGAGAAAAGACAATGTAAATGCACGTTTAGATCTTGGCCAAATTTGCAGGCGTCCAAAACTGGAACTGTTTGAGAATGTCAGAACAGAAAGTTTACTGAAACCAAAAGCAGCTTATACACTGTCTAAAGAAAACCGTTTATTATTTTGTCAGTGGATTGCATATTTGAGACTTCCAGATGGTTGTTCTTCCAATTTGGGTAGATGTGTAAAGAATGGTCATATTACTGGATTAAAAAGTCATGATTGTCATGTTATAATGGAAAGACATCTACCCATTGGATTAAGAGGTCTATTGAATTCTGTGATTTGGGATTCCATAACAGACATGTCTCATTTTTTTGGGAAATTTGTGCGGCTACATCAGATTATGATTCTCTATGAAAACATGAAGAAGATGTTGTTGTAATTATATGTAAACTGGAAAAAATATTTCCTCCGTCTTTCTTCGACTCAAAAGAACATTTGATGTTACATTTTCCACATGAAGCCAAATGTGGAGGTCCAGTACAGTTTCGATGGATGTACCCATTTGAAAGATGCATGAAAAAATTGAAAATAAAAGTACGTAACAAAGCATCTGTTGAAGGATCTATTGCAGAAGCTTATTTTCAAGAGGAAATATCTTTTTTCTGATCCCATTATTTTGAATCTGAGTATCCTTCAAAACACAACCGAATGGGACGGAACGAGAGAAATATTGATGAAATCGACAATCAATTATCTGTTTTCAACCATCCAGAGCTTGGTTTTGGTGGAGTTTATGAACGCTGGCTTTCAGATGATGAACATCACAGAGCTCATACGTATGTTCTGCTCAACTGTGAAGAGATGACATCAGTTGTACAGTAAGTGTTTATATCACTTATTCTATCATTTATGTTACAGTAAATAACTTTGTTTTTTATAGGTTGTATGATAATCATATCAAGAAAAAAATTGCACAAATTACAGCAGCTGCTCTCGAAGAACGCCGACAGGAAAATTTCTCTCAGTGGTTTCAAAAACTGGTAACATAATTTCTTTATCTTTTAGCAACTCATTCAATGTACAGTTTACTATATTGATAATTATTTCACAAATTTTCAGGTGTCTCGACAAGCTGATAAAATTGACAAACGACTATGTATATTGAGTTACCCACCTTCCAAACTTGTTAAAACTTATAATGCATATGTGGTGAATGGATTTCGATTTCACACACATGCATGTGGGGAATCAAAAAAAACAATGAACAGTGGAGTTAGCTTGAGAGGATCTCATCATCGAGAAAATGAAGTTGACTTTTATGGCATACTTGATGAAATCATTGAACTCTATTATCTTGGTCAACATTACATAACCATGTTCAAATGTCGGTGGTTGGATACAAAGAGAGGCGTGTGTGTTCATCCAACTCATGGAATCATCGATATTAAATGTAAAAGTGTTCTCGCAGTAAATGAACCATTCTTATTGGCTCAACAGGCACAACAAGTTTATTACGAAAAGTACTGTGCTACATCAAGAGAGTTGACTGATTGGTGGAGTATAATAAAAATCAAAATTCGAGACAATCAGTTTAGTCAAAGTGAATGTGCCTTCACTGATGTGCAAAGAATTGAAGTTTTTCAAGAGAGTACTCAAAACCAATCTTTTTTACAAAGAGACATGAGTATCGATGACGACACCCCAAATTTAAGAGTCGGTGATGACAATGATGTTAATGATGTCACATATGAATTTGAAATGGTAAGAGATGAAGGAACTGTAACTCGAATGGATATCGATGATGTTGAGGAGGAATATGAAGATGACATTGACATATATGAAGATGATGATGAAGATGAAAACTGATAGAATTTCATGGTAGTTATATACAATCATAACTAATATATATGTATATATAATAGTAATTATCAATTATTTTCTAAAAAAATAACATTTTCTCTTTCAGATGGACGACGACACATTTCGTGAGTTGGCGGATGCTGACCTGCCTTTCGATGCGGATGAGTTGCTGGCAGATGACCCTCAACCTACAGGCGCTCCAGGGAGTACGCGGAGGGGGCGCGGTCTTGCATGATTGATGATTCCTGAACCCGTCTCCGAGCGACGTCCACGTCTTGGTTTTGATCCACGTACACAGAGGTGTAATAACCTGTGTGATAACCTCTGGATTTGACTAATATTTCATTAATCTATTCACATAATAAATGTTTATTATTTTTACAGTTTTCCGCATATAGCAGTCGGGAAGGGCAACGCTATTTTGCGCAACTATTTCTCTCAGCCTTGGACCACATGGGAGCAGATTCCCATTGATGTGCAGCAGGCCATGTTCGGCCATTGGTTGGTATATACGTAAATAAATAATTTTTATTTTGAAAATTATTTCATTTCTAACTTGATATTTTGATTTATTTTTAGGGTTTGTGGTATCTAATCGAGGATACCATGTGTGACTCCATCCACGAGGCATGGGAGGTGGTCATGAGTGATCGCTTTCATCAGTTTTTGCACAATTTAAGAAAATCTGTCACGAAGAAAGCAGGAGTGTCAGTTTTTGACGAGTCATATAGAGTACACCGACCAGAGTACATTTCATCCCATGTATGGGATGGATTATGTGCGCACTGGTTGAGTGATGCCTTTCAGAGGAGATCATCGGTGGGGAGACAGAATCGGGGGAGACAGGAGGTGACTCATCGAGCTGAGAGTCGTACTTTCAGTACTCATAGACAGCTTTTGGTACTTACATTATTTATAAATATTTTATATAACTATAAATATTAACAGTTTATTTTTTATTCTTATAGGCTGTCGAGCACCCCAATATTACGGAGTACGACGTATATCGGAGGATGTATAGTGATCCTGCTACTGGGGAGCTCAGAGGTGATCGTCAACGTCACATCGTGGTCAGTATTATTTTTTTCAAGTTTAAAAATTAACTGCATATAATATATTCACAATTTTAATTTTAAATTGCAACTACAGGAGTCATATGAGGCTGCAGCGTCATAGACCCGGCCTGAGAGTCAGGCCGAGTCATCATATCATACCATTGGCCGTCAGTTTGATGAGGCGGCATAGATGCAGGCCACCCAGTATGCCTTCGAGAAGGGCCGGGTAGTTGGTATCAGCTCTCGACTGACTCCCAGAGATTATTATGGTAGTGCTGCGATGTCGGCGTCCAGCTCAAGAGGAGATCGTGCATCTTCTTCTGCTACACTGTATGAGGATCAGTTGCGATCTCAGACTGCACTGATAGAGAGTCTCCGACAGGACCAGGAGCAGATGCGTCAGCAGCAGTAGCAGCGTGAGGAGGAGCGTCGACGCCAGCAGCAGCTGTACGATGAGCAGATGAGTCGGTGGAAACAGCAGCATCAGGAGCAGATGGAGTACATGCACCGACTCACTCATGCTTTAGGGATGGAGTTTCCTCCACCAGCATTTGCAGATCCTCCCCCTCCCCCCTCCCCCCTCCTTCAGATTAGAGTTTGTTTTTATGTTATAAAATTTGTTAAATCAAAATATGAATTTTTTTTCTATTCGTAGTTTCTGTCTCATTATAAAATTTTAATAATATTATATTTTGAAATAATAATATTAATATGAATAATAATATTATTTATATTTTATAATATTAAATTATATATATATATTAAAATTTTATAATATTATAATTTAATTATATTTTATTGTAATATTAGAATTATTTTAATATTTGAATGTAAAATAATTCTATTATTTTTATATTAATTAAAATAAATTATTAATATTTTTTTATTTATAATTCTAATTCTAATATTATTATATTAATTAAAATCATTTATTAATATTCTATTATTTTTTATTTTTGAATTATAATTCTATTATTATTATATTAATTAAAATAATTTATTAATATTTTTTTATTTTTGAATTATATTTGGATTATTATTATATTAATTAAAATAATTTATTAATAATTTATATTTTTTATTTTTTTTAGTATTTGCGACGAGATACTATGCCCTTCGTAAATAGTATTATTATAATATTGATTAAAATAATTTATTAATTTTTTTTTAATTTTTTTTTAAAAAAACTAATTGTGACGGGCCCGTCGCAGTTAGTTTTTTTAAAAGTTTTCACAAATATACGGACTAATATTTGCGACGGGAAGAATCTCTGTCGCAAATAATACCTTTAGTGACGAGCCCGTCGCAAATAATTGTTGTTGCGACGTCGTTTTCTGCGACGGGCTATTTGCGATGGGACCCCGTCGCAAAAGCCTATTAGCGACGGGATCCCGACGCAAATAACCCATCGCAAATGCCATTATTTCTAGTAGTGAAAGCATCCTAAAGTCCAAGATTAGCATTTAGCAACATGTCATGGCACCCAGAGAGAAAAAATTTAATTCCGCAATGACATGTAACCTCATACGAATGCTTACTGTGTAATATAATTCCATTATCACAATATCTCAAATTGAGCAGGTTACATGCCGGTTCCATCAACCTATATGCTGGATATCTCTTTCTTTGACTTTCCAAAAATAGAACTTGCCTATTGACCACCATGGACATTGATTTATTTAGGCTATATAATTTCTATCAAAGGTCCTAAGACATTAACTTCTGTTAAAGAATAGAAGGGATAAATCCTTTCTCATATTATTCATCAATGCAATATTACTTGTGACACACCCAAAATATCCTACCTCACCGTGAATATCTATCATCACATTTTTCATCCATACATCTAAGTGTGCAACTAATAATACTTGTTAATAATAATCTTAAATTCTAAGAACCAATACACACGTCTGAAGATAGGAACATCCAATGACAAATAGAAATGTGTATTTATTACTAGCGGTTCTTGTTCTCATAATATCCTATTAGATATTACCAAGGGAATACACCATGAGAAGGTGCATAAAAAACCTATGAGTATACACCATTGATATCCTATATCATTTGTGTCCCTAAAATTATATCATTCATATGTAGAACATATATTCAAGAATAGTGTCGTAGCACTTCTAGGTTCTCATCATAGCGGATAATTACTATGACCTTTTAGTGCAACAACTACTCTTAGAATATTATCATATACTATGTCAAACATAAGAACAATCATGATGTGATAATTAGTTTATTAACATTCAAAGAAATTAATACATGCTTATCATAAAGTACAAAGAATTTGGTTCTAGGGAACTAACTCTAATAATTATAGTCATTGTAGATGAACTATTGGAGCTACAAGTATACTCGTCATCGATAAAGCCCTAGCCTTAAACATCACTTAATCTTGAGTTACTTCAAGAATACATGTTGAGGATCTTTTCAGGTTTAGAGTTTTAGAGAATTAGATCATAAAACATGCATTACATTCCACATTTAAACAAAGTGGTTACATAAAAGATAGTATTGATTTTTCTCATCAACAGAATCATATTTAAAATAAAACATGGATTCGTTCTTGACACTTGATTGAAACTATCATTACATCATGTAACTTTCCCTTGACTTGTGAAAAATTTTTCAAAAACTTGGGATGAGCATAAAAAGCTCAGTAAGGGATATAAAAGTACGAAATGAAAACATTAGGCCATGTATGAAATCATACTTTACTCATAAAACATAATAACTTTAACAAACCTCATCAAATCATGAATAAAGCATAGAAATCATAAGACATAAAGTTAACTTGAGGCATTCATAACATTCTTACATAGGGAGTAACCCTCTTGGTTACGTTTGGAATACCCATCACAGTATATTACCTAAATCTCTTCGGAGAAACCTTAACGTTTAACTCGTTCACGTTACCCAATGCATTGGAGAGCTATATTGGGCTCACCCACCCTTAGTTTATCACGGAACCACCCATCTTCATAACAATTCCCAAGAACTATAACATAATCGTATCACATAAAACATGCATAAAGGAAGCATAACATTTCCACATTTCAATCACAAAATATCAACACAACACATTGATATAATAAAAACATTATCAAAACCATTTTCAATACCAAAATAAATGAAAATTAAAACATGGTATTTATTTTTCATTTAAAAAAAATTATGGCTTGTAGAGGAAGCCGAAACTCAAATAATGGTCACGGCGGCAGAGAAGTCATTGTCGCCACATACGTATGACAAAAACATTCCCTTTTTTCGTTTAGTAAAACGCTTCGTATAAAAAATATTCCTTTTGGATAAACGTAAAAGTCAAAGGGTTTTATACACCGTATAAAAGAAGGTTGTGTATAAAACAAAATATGCCTCAATGAAAGGAGTTTGAGACGAAGTCCCATACCTCAGATCTGACTTGACTTGATCGTTCTTTAACATCCTGAATAATAAACTTGAGTTAATTTCTAATTGATTAAGAACCTTTTTCAAGTTCATTATTCCTTTTATATCACTTATTAACATGTTATGAACACTATGTAATTATTTAAGTTAATAATGGTCATTTTGTCAATCATTGGTACTTGTGTAAAGACCCGTAAATTTCAAGGAAATTTTTTTCTTAATTTTCTTTGGAATTTTACAAGAACGCAGTTTCTGACGGCACCTGATTCCGAGGCCTGGTGTGCCCGGAATCATTTTCCGAAGTTTGGCTCGGGTACGTTCATTGAACGGACGAGCGGGTTTTTCTATCTTTTGAACGGGTGCTCGGAATCGAATTATGAGGGCATCGATGGAATCGCAGCGCCGGTAATTTCTTAGAAATGCCTCTTCTGGAGTAGCGTTTGCTCGGTTGTGGTTTTTAATTTTTGGGATTAAAGTTAAGAAATAAAATAAATTGTGTGACAAACTTTATTTTATTTCACTTAAGCCGCTTGGAAGCCACTTAAAGCAGATTAAGCTGAGTTGATGCGGATAGGGTGCTATCCAGAAATATCCTACCCTCTTGGTAGGATATTTGTGGGGTGGGGCCCGCACGAGCCCCACCGTTTCTTTTCCGCTAAGTAACGCACCCGCGAAAACCCGTCATTATGAAAGTCAACTGACACGTTTCCTTAAATTCTTAACGCACCATTTAATTGGCCGGTTTTATTCATGAATTAACTGGGAAGTTTCTTTCGTCGAATTAATTCTACGAATTAATGGGTCATTACTTACCTCTTATTCGTTTGTTGGTGTAATAATAAAAATAAGACCAACACCGACTTTTGGAGGATTACTCGTTGAGAGGCTTTGACAGAATTCTTGTGCCTTCACCCTTCTTCGCGAAAAACGCGAAGAACGCGAAGAACGCCGGCCCCCGACGAAGAATGCCGAACCCGCGGAAATCGACGACACGACGCCGTGTTCCGCAACACCGACGTTTCCCTCTCCCGCGACGTTCTTCTGCGACGTTCCTTCCTCCATGACAAAAACCTTCGATCATCAATTGAGGTGAGTGTATGCGATTCTTTAAACTCCTTTGTGGTTTTTTACAACGCATGGATTTAATTATTAAAATTAAATCTATTGTTCTTGAACCTCGGAGTTCGTCGACGCGCACCGTATTCCGCGACGACGCGACACCCTTCCGGGACGACGCGACGCCTTCCGCGACGCGACGATCGCCTCCTTCCGCGACGATCAAATTTGCGAAGAACCCGCGTGCGACGTCTTGACGAGGTAGGGATTTTATTTCAGAAACACCCTTTTTATATTCTCGTGAACGTTTCTTTAACATTAAACAACCGGATTCATATAAACAATTTTTAATTTATTAAAATTGTTGTTTCATGTGTTGAATAATTCTCCCGTTGTTTTTATCTAACACGGAGGATGCGGGCCAAACGAACACGGCCCGACAACCCTCCGCCGTTCTTCGTGGTTGTGCGGATTTGGTGGGCGACGACAAAACGTGATGCAAGGGAATTTTGATGATTCCGCAGTGAAGAACGGAACCCGGGAGGGGCAACGGCACAGACGGGAAGGAAAACGGACCACCGGAGCAACTCTGGTGGCCCGCGGAAGCTGCCGGTGGCCGGAGGCGGGGGCGCCCTGGCGCGCCGCCGGACAGGGCCGCCACGGATGAAGCCGTGGCCGCGCGGGTCCAGCTCGCCCGCACGGGACGCGGCGACATGCCTCGTCCGCTGAATCAGCGCAGCCCCATGCGGGGCCGCGACACCTCCAACCCGCGGGGGCAGCGCCCCGCGGCACCCGAGCTGCTCGGCCGCTCAGCCGAGCCGATCCAGGCCTGTCCGACCGGCCTGGCCGCACCCAGGCCGGACCGGACCGGATCCGGATGGGTTGGACCGGGTCGGGTCGACCCGGTTCAGGTCGGCCCGGGCCCGACCCCCCGTCTTCGGACCATTTTCGTTCTTTTGCCCGTAACTTGAGGTACGGGACTCTGAACGACGCGCCGTCAGCGGAAACGCGATCCTTGGATCCAGACGGTCGTTTCGGTATATCGCACTCAAGGTTTCGGGAAAACTTTGGGTTCGGCCGGGTTGGTTCGTACAAGAAACCAACCGGGCCCTCGAAGCGGAAACGCTCATATCTTGAGCTCCGGACGTCTGATTGACGTGTCGTCGACTTTGTTGGATTCCTCTAAGTGAGACAGATCTTTTGGCTCACTCTGTCCGAGGTTTGGACGCAGGTGGAGCACGGTCGGATTGGTTTTGCCTTAAAAACCAACCGGGCCCCTGGGACGAAAAAGCCAATAACTCTCAGACCGGGCGTCCGATTGACGCACCCTCTGCGACGTTGAGTTCCTGTTGACGATACGGAACTTTTGGATACATCAACTCTGTATTTTGAGTCAATTGATGTATCAGACTCTCGGCTCGTGGAGCGAACCCTCTCGAACGAGCTTGCTGTGTGCGGGAACCTTAGAGCTGGCTGCTACTGCTGCTGTGACGACAATGTCTGTACAGAAATCCTCAGTGGATTCGACTGCGATGATGATGAAAACCGTACGGGAATCCTCCGTGTTTCGGCAGTGACCACTACGGTACATCTTGGGATACATCAACTCCGGACTGCATGTCAGTTGATGCATCGACCACTTAGCTCGTGGAGTGGACCCTTCCGGAACTAGCATGTTGTGTGCGGAAACCCTAGAGCCGGTTGAGACTTGAAGACTACTGATCGAACGACTCGGTGTGTTACGGATAACACGACAGAGGTGCGCTTGGTTGTAGTGGCAGAACCACGACAGAGGTGCGCTTGGTTGTAGCGGCACAGGGGAACGTTTGGTTGTAGCGTCACACCCACGACAGAGGTGCGCTTGGTTGTAGCGGCACAAGGGAGCGCTTGGTTGTAGCGGCAGACCCACGACAGAGGTTCTCTTGGTTGTAGCGGCACAGGGGAGCGCTTGGTTGTAGCGGCAGACCCACGACAGAGGTGCGCTTGGTTGTAGCGGCACAGGGGAGCGCTTGGTTGTAGCGGCAGACCCACGACAGAGGTGCGCTTGGGTGTAGCGGCACTGGGGAGCGCTTGGTTGTAGCGGCAGACCCACGACAGAGGTGCGCTTGGCTGTAGCGGCACAGGGGAGCGCTTGGTTGTAGCGGAAAACCCACAACGGAGGAGCACATGGTTGTAGTGGCACGGGGGAGCACTTGGTTGTAGCAGCAGGCCCACAGTACCCGATAGGTGGAGAACTACAGCAGTCCAAGGTAAGAGGGAAGCGCTTGGTTGTAGCGGCATAACTACTGTACTTGATGGAGAAGAAGTTTCCCAATAGCTTTGGGTTTAACTTCCTGATTGGTCCTGTGTAGGTCATTGCGGGGGTTAGTACCTACTGATCCTTTGTGGGTCTGATGGCTTAGATGAATCAGTGGCTACATCTGATCATCCCTATCGTCATTTGAAGAAGTATACCTGTGTGAGCTGAATCCTGTGTTACTCTCCTTTGTGGATTGTGTTGAGCTATCCTGTGTGGATTTACTGTTTTACTCTCCATTGTGGATTGTGTTGAGCTATCATGTGTGGGTATACGTTTTGCTTCCCTGTGTGGACTGGGTGGTGCTTGAGCTCGGACGTTGGAGCCGAGTGGGAATTGATGACTTAGGTATATGTATGGGAATATACCTAAGCAGTGTCGGACGTTACTTCGGGATTGTATCTTTCCTTGTGGTTTATCCTTTATGGATTTCGGGAGACCATCGGGGTCTCGGGGTCCCTACTGAGTATCTTATACTCACCCCTGCACGGGCTATGCCCGCACTTCGTTGTGTTGGTTGCAGACGACGGACATCGCTGATCGTGGTGGAGGCGTGCAGAGCAGGATGGTACCTGGAGGTGGACCACTGGGCGGGACATACTCAGAGCGGATGGCTGGACCGTGGAGCTATGGATTCTATCTGTACCCACCCTTCAGGTGGGACTTCCAGACGACGGCTCAACGCTGCGGATTTTCTTTTCAGTTGTTGTTTTTCCCTTCAGTTTTACATTACAGTTGGGCTTGTATTTCCGGCCCCTTTTAACTTTCAGCACAGCTTGTTACAGTTTTTACTTAGTGTTTACTTTTCTGCTTGCTTACTCTATGGTGCTTGTTTACTTTTCAAAGGCAATGCTTTCCCTTTTTCTAGGATTTACGCCTTGGTGCTAGTCGCCAGCCCCTGGCCTATGGAAGGCGGGCTTGGGGTAGTCACGACACGGGCCCCGAGGACGGGTCGTGACAAATTGGTATCATAGGAGATCAGTTCTACCGCAGACTCTGATCTTTCTTCTATGTGAAGCAATAGTGTTTAGCGTATTGGGTGTGGTTATCAGTCCAGGGAGTCCAGTGTTGGTGCGGCGGCCGACGTATCCGTACACCAGGACCCTAACTTCTGATTTTCGACTTAATGCACGAAAACATTGACTGCGTGTTTGTTTCAATTTTTCTTTTTGATTACTTGTATCAGCTCACCAGGTATACTGTTCTGACTGTGTCACACCTGTTTCCTTTCAGGATGGCCCCACGACGGCAGCCGGCTAGAGTTCTGAGTGTTGTATGTGATGACAGCACGCCGAGTGACGAGGCCTCGATACAGGGCCCTTTGACAACAGAGGCATCAGTGGTACCTCTACCCGCCGAGCCACCGATGCTTCCAACCCCAGCCGCTGACGATGCACATCGCCTTAGTGCACTGCATGAGTTCCAGCGCCAGCGACCGCCCAGGTTCCGCGGGGAGACAGACCCTCAGGCCGCCGAGGATTGGCTGGAGGCAGTTGTACAGGTTTTCAGATTAGTGAGTACACCAGCAGACCTCATGGTGATCCTTGCAGCGAGTCTCCTGCACGCGACAGCAGGCAGATGGTGGAGCATGATGCTCCAGGTGCACGACAAGACATATCTCCTCTAGATGGACTTTGAGAGCATCTTCCGCTCCGAGTTCGTCCCAGCCACCCTCCGAGCGGTGCGCATCCAGGAGCTACTACAGCTGCGGCAGGGTAGCATGACAGTGGCCCAGTAATCGGCGATATTTACTGATCTCTCACGCTACTCCACAGATATGGTACGGGGCCCGTTATTCCAGGCCCGGACCTTCGAGCAGGGACTGAGGCATGAGATCAGGGCTTCGATGATCTCCCTCAACATTCCAACACAGATAGGAGTGTTGGAGCGAGCCCTCTTAGTGGAGAGTTTCCTTGCTGAGCAGTCTCCAGCAGCAGGACCCACCACTAGCCGGCATGTGGCAGAGTCTTCTGCAGCATGCAGTAGACAGATGATGCAGGGGTCCAAGAGGACTAGACCTACCGGTGGTCGACCGCGTGGCACATGGTCGATTGTGAGAGGCACCCGGGGTGGAAAATGACTTACTATGAGTGGACAGTGTTACTCCTATGGCGGGGTTGGTCACATGGCTCGTGACTGTCCGACCCTCCATACAGATGACCAGCAGATGAACGAAGGACCGCCTAGGAAAATGCAGAGGTTCGATCGAGGAGGATCGCATGGAGCAGGAGACCGTGGCAGAGGAGCTGGCCGAGCAGCAGGTAGTGGACGACGCTTCGAGGTGTTGCCACCACCACCACCAGGAGATCCACCCCGACCGCAGGGAGTTGGTGGACATGGGAGAGCTCAGCTTCAGGCAGCTGAGGCCTTTGATCATGGAGCTCTGGGAGCAGATGGATAGGAGCGGAACTAGTGGATACATCTTTTGTACTTCTAGTTCCTTGTTGCTGTTGTGTAGCATCCTTGTATTATGAGCTACAATAATAAAAGACACATGCCTTTGTGATGTTTTCATTCCTTTCCTCTTTTGTGTTGTTACGAAGAGGTTCCAGTTTAGACTGTTGACTTGACCCTCACTTGTGAGACATCTACTGGAGGAGACCCAGTTACCACACACTGATGCCGACAGTGTGACTCAACCCTTGGAGGTGAGAGTAATGGTTGGATCTCTTGGTAGTAGCGTCGAGGCCTTAGGACGTCATCCTTGGTATGGATTAGTATCATCCATGTTGGGATTGACTGTATTAGGAAAAGGAAGTGGTTCATCCAGGGGATGAGACCAGATTTCTCTTATCAGCAAGGAAGAAATCATAGTAGCTCTTGTGGGACCAGAGGTGGTCCGGGCCACGATAGAGAAGGTCCAGGTCATCCAGGAGCGGATGAAGACAGCTCAGAGCCGAAAAAAGTATTGTGCTGACAGGAGGCGGGGGCCACTAGAGTTCGAGGATGGCGACCACGTCTTCTTGCGTGTCTCACCTCGACGTGGATTGCAGAGATTTGGCCGAGGCGGCAAGTTGTCTCCATGCTTCATCAGACCTTTCCAGGTCCTCAGAAGGATTGGTGAGGTGGCTTATCGCCTGACTTTACCACCTCAGTTGCACCGGGTGGACGACGTTTTCCACGTATCTCAGTAGAAGAGAAACGTGCACGACCCGACGCAAATCTTTGACCATGGAGAGCTGGTCTTTGATGATGGGGCGACTTTTGCGGAGGTCCCAGTGGAGATCAAGGATCGACAGGAGCGGGTCCTAAGTGGAAGATCTATTCCTATAGTGTGCTCCAGATGGCAGCTTGGGAGCCTCCATGAGAGCACTTGGGAGCGGGAGGCTCAGATGCACGCACAACACCACCTTTGTATCCCTAAGTTTGTGGTGAAGCTTTACGGGGACGTAAAGCCCTGTGGTGGGAGTAATGTAAAGACCCGTAAATTTCAAGGAAATTTATTTCTTAATTTTCTTTGGAATTTTATAAGAACGCATTTTCTGACGGCACCTGATTCCGAGGCCCGGTGTGCCCGTAATCATTTTCCGAAGTTTGGCTCGGGTACATTCAGTGAACGGATGAGCGGGTTTTTCTAACTTTTGAACCGGTGTTCGGAATTGAATTCTGAGGGCACCGATGGAATCACAGTGCCAGTAATTGCTTAGAAACGCCTCTTCCAGAGTTGCGTTTGCTCGGTTGTGGTTTTTAATTTTTGGGATTAAAGTTAAGAAATAAAATAAATTGTACGACAAACTTTATTTTATTTCACTTAAGTCGCTTGGAAGCCACTTGAAGCCACTTAAAGCAGCTTAAGCTAAGTTGATGCGGATAGGGTGCTATCCAGAAATATCCTACCCTCTTGGTAGGATATTTGTGGGGTGGGGCCCGCACGAGCCCCACTGTTTCTTTTCCGCTAAGTAACGCACCCGCGAAAACCCGTCATTATGAAAGTCAACTGACGTGTTTCCTTAAATTCTTAACGCACCATTTAATTGAGCGGTTTTATTCGTGAATTAACTGGGCAGTTTCTTTCATTGAATTAATTCTACGAATTAATGGTTCGTTACTTACCTCTTATTCGTTTGTTGGCGTAATAATAAAAATAAGACCAACACCAACTTTTGGAGGATTACTCGTTGAGAGGCTTTGACAGAATTCTTGTGCCTTCACCCTTCTTCGCGAAGAACGCGAAGAACGCGAAGAACACCGGCCCCCGACGAAGAACGTCGAACCCGCGGAAATCAACGACGCGACACCGTGTGCCGCAACGCCGACGTTTCCCTCTCCCACGACGTTCTTCTGCGACGTTCCTTCCTCCACGACAAAAACCTTCGATCATCTGTTGAGGTGAGTGTATGCGATTCTTTAAACTCCATTGTGGTTTTTAACAACGCACAGATTTAATTATTAAAATTAAATATGTTGTTCTTGAACCTCGGAGTTCGTCGACGCGCACTGTATTCCGCGATGACTTGATGCCCTTCTGCGACGACGCGACGCCTTCCGCGACGCGACGATCGCCTCCTTCCGTGACGATCAAATCCACGAAGAACCCGCGTGTGACGACTTGACGAGGTAGGGATTTTATTTCGGAGACATCCTTTTTATATTCTCGTGAACGTTTCTTTAAAATTAAATAACCGGATTCATATGAACAATTTTTAATTTATTAAAATTGTTGTTTCATGTGTTGAATAATTCTCCCATTGTTTTCATCTAACGCGGAGGGTGCGGGCCAAACGAACCCGGCCCGACAACCCTCCGTCGTTCATTGTGGTTGTGCGGATTTGGTGGGTGACGACAAAACGTGACGCAAGGGAATTTTGATGATCCCACAGTGAAGAACGGAACCCGGGAGGGGAAACAGCGCAGACGGAAAGGAAAACGGACCACCGGAGCAAATCTGGAGGTCCGCGGAAGCTGCCGGCGGCCGGAGGCGGCGCCGCCCCGGCGCGCCGCCGCACAGGGACGGCGCGGCTGAAGCCGCGGCGGCGGCGGCCAGTGGACCTGCGGCCGCGCGGGTCCAGCTCGCCCGTACGGGAAGCGGCGACATGCCGCGTCCGCTGAATCAGCGCGGCCCCACGCGGGGCCGCGGTAGCTCCAACCCAAGGGGGCAGCGCCCCGCGGCACCCGAGCTGCTTGGTCGCCCGGCCGAGCCGAGCCGGGCCGGTCCGACCGGCCGGGCCGCGCCTAGGCCGGACCGGACCGGGTCCGGCCGGGTGGGACCGGGTCGAACCGGTACAGCCAACCCAGGGGGGGTCGGCCTGGGTCGGCCCGGGCCTGGACCCCCCGTCTTCAGACCATTTTCGGTCTTTTTCCCGTAACGTGAGCTAAGGGCCTCCGAATGACGCGCCGTCAGCGGCAGCACGATCCTTGGATCAAGACGGTCGTTTCTGTATATCGCACTCAAGGTTTCGGGAAAACTTTGGGTTCGGCCGGGTAGGTTCGTACACGAAACCAACTGGGCCCTCGGAGCGGAAACGCTCATATCTTGAGCTCCGGACGTCCGATTGACGTGCCGTCGACTTTGTTGGATTCCTCTAAGTGAGACGGATCTTTTGGCTCACTCCGCCCGAGGTTTGGACTCAGGTGGAGCACAGCCGTATTGGTTTTTCCTTAAAAACCAACCGGGCCCCTGGGACGAAAAAGCCAATAACTCTCAGACCGGGCGTCTGATTGACGCGTCGTCTGCGACGTTGAGTTCCTGTTGACGATACTGAACTTTTGGATACATCAACTCTGGACTTTGAGTTAGTTGATGTATCAGCCTCTCGGCTCGTGGAGCGGACCCTCCCGAATGAGCTTGCTGTGTGCGGGAACCTTAGAGCTGGCTCCTACTGCTGTTGTGACGACAATGTCTGTATAGAAATCCTCAGTGGATTCGACTGCGACGATGATGAAAAACGTACGGGAATCCTCCATGTTTCGTCAGTGACCACTACGGTACATCTTGGGATACATCAACTCCGGACTGCATGTCAGTTGATGCATCGACCACTTAGCTCGTGGAGTGGACCCTTCCGGAACGAGCATGCTGTGTGCGGAAACCCTAGAGCCGGTTCACACTTGACGACTGCTGAACGAACGACTCGGTGTGTTACGGATAACACGACAGAGGTGCGCTTGGTTGTAGCAGAATACCCACGATAGAGGTGCGCTTGGTTGTAGCGGCACAGGGGAGCTCTTGGTTGTAGCGGCAGACCCGCGACAGAGGTGCGCTTGGTTGTAGCGGCACAGGGGAGAGCTTGGTTGTAGCGGCAGACCCACGACAGAGGTGCGCTTGGTTGTAGCGGCACAGGGGAGCGCTTGGTTGTAGCGGCAGACCCAGGACAGAGGTGCGCTTGGGTGTAGCGGCACTGGGGAGCGCTTGGTTGTAGCGGCAGACCCACGATAGCGGTGTGCTTGGCTGTAGCGGCACAGGGGGGCGCTTGGTTGTAGCGGCAGACCCACGACGGAGGAGCACATGGTTGTAGCGGCACAGGGGAGCACTTGGTTATAGTAGCAGGCCCACAGTACCCAATAGGTGGAGAACTACAGCAGTCCAAGGTAAGAGGGAAGCACTTGGTTGTAGCGGAATAACCACTGTACTTGATGGAGAAGGAGTTTCCCAATAGCTTTGGGTTCAACTTCCTGATCGGTCCTATGTAGGTCATTGCAGGGGTTAGTACCTACCGATCCTTTGTGGGTCCGATGGCTTAGATGAATCAGTGGCTACATCTGATCATCCCTATCGTCATTTGAAGAAGTATACCTGTGTGAGCTGAATCCTGTGTTACTCTCCTTTGTGGATTGTGTTGAGCTATCCTGTGTGGATTTACTGTTTTACTCTCCTTTGTGAATTGTGTTGAGCTATCCTGTGTGGGTATACGTTTTTCTTCCCTGTGTGGACTGGGTGGTGCTTGAGCTCGGACGTTGGAGCCGAGCGGGAATTGATGACTTAGGTATATGTATGGGCATATACCTAAGCAGTGTCGGACATTACTTTAGGATTGTATCTTTCATTATGGTTTATCCTTTATGGATTTCGGGAGACCTTCAGGGTCTCGGGGTCCCTACTGAGTAGCTTATACTCACCCCTGCACGGGCTATGCCCACACTTCGTTGTGTTGGTTGCAGACGACGGACAACGCTGATCGTGGTGGAGGCATGCAGAGCAGGACGGTACCTGGAGGTGGACCACTGGGCGGGACATACTCGGAGCGGACGGCTGGACCGAGAAGCTGTGGAGGCTATCTGTACCCACCCTTCAGGTGGGACTTCCAGACGATGGCTCGACGCTACGGCTTTTCTTTTCAGTTGTTGTTTTTCCCTTCAGTTGTACTTTATAGTTGGGCTTGTATTTCCAGCCCCTTTTTACTTTCAGCACAGCTTGTTACAGTTTTTACTTAGTGTTTACTTTTCCGCTTTCTTACTATGTGGTTTTTGTTTACTTTTCAAGGGAAATGCCTTCCCTTTTTCTGGGATTTATGCCTTGGTGCTAGTCACCAACCCCTGGCCTATGGAAGGCGGGCTTGGGGTAGTCACGACACGGGCCCCGAGGACGGGTCGTGACAACTTGAGTCAAAAATAAACTCTTTATAATTACAAGTTGTTCATGTGGTAAAATATACATTATATCAAGAATTATATTCATGATGTAGATATCATATATATCATATATATCCAGTATATACATGAATTTATAATATTACATAATCATTTAGAGGTACGAAATGAAATGCACCGTTCATGGAGATGGTAAGTCGTACGTACGCATGAACGTTATTTTCATTTCTATTTCTTACTTAATGGAGTGAAATTATAATGATATAAAGGTATATCATAATTCCATTATAATATCATATATAATATCATAAAATTTATCCTTTATATGTACCACATATGGTGTTAACGAATCAAATCACTTTGAGGGGGCGGTAGTCCGCACTTCCTAAAATGAAGATATCGCGTTTACCCATAATGGAAACCATAAAGGTATGAAATAAATGAAAAATACAGAAGCTTAAGTAAAAAAAATAAACATATTATATATCATATATAAATATAGTGTCATCTTAAGGGCCACCTTTGAAGGTGCTAAAAGAATATCGAACAATCATCGTTTCGTGAGGCAGAAATTCACCATCCACGGAAACAGTATGCTCTTTAACCATTAGATGAAGGTGTGTGTAAGTGTAGCTCGAATCCTTCTTATAAAAAAATCCTAGTATATTGAATATCCTGGTGTTGTTACAAAAGAAAATAATAAAAAGTGTTTAGGGGGTTGGAGAAGCAAAATAATACATAAGAACACAAGAGAAAACACTACCTTTAAAACGGGTAACTCTTTTTGATTTGAGCTCAAAGGATTCCTTTGGAAGAATTATTCCCAAATTGAGGCTTCTAGGAGTAAGAGAAGGATTTGGAGAGACAAAATGGGAATGGTTTTTCCAAGCCAAAGGCTTGAGAGGTGTGGGTAAAGTGGTAGAGGTGGGGGCCTTTTATAAGAGGAGAGGAGGGGCACTCTTGGAATGTTATAAAAGGTTACTTTATTATAAAATGATTTTAGGATTTAAAAGGTCCCAAAATTATATATTTAGAGGATAATGTGATAAGAGTTCTAAATCCACTCATCCAATAGGTTTTTGACATGTTTAGGTCTTAGATTTTACATTATCTTTTAATTTTATTTAAATTGTTAAATAATGAGGTAATCGCTACATCATCATGGTGTCATAAATAATTTAATTTATTTAATGTCTAAAAATTATAAAAAAAATATCAAGATGTAGGAAATATTTTATCTTTCTAATGAATATTTATAGTCAAAAATATTACTTGTATAACCCCATTTAAAATTTGTTTTATTAAAACAACTCATGTTTGTGATATTTTCATTTTAACTTTAAATAAAAAGTCATTAATGTCATTTTCCTACCAAAGTGGCTCCATGGGGTCCCCAAGTCTACCCATGGATTTTCTTGGTCGGCCATGACACATCCAATAAGGTTAGGACATGTTTCTAGGTCATTTAATATTATTAAAACATTATTTTTACCTTAAACTACACTAATTACCTCTAATTGCGATTGAAACTTAAAAGTTACTATTCAACAAAAAATTATTTTAATCACATTGAACCACATTTTAATTCTTAATGACAACCATGTATGTCGGATTTTTAAAATTCAAAACACAGAGGTGGTAAAATTTCATTTAAATGAAAAATCAGTTTTTTTTAAGTACCACTTAGTGGTTTCACTATTCATCAAAAATTGAAGCTTTTCAGAAAAATACCAAAACTTCACCCTAAGCTATATTTGATATTCCGAATTCAAAAATGATGTCTATTTTACAAAATTCAAAACATATAAGTTACATTAATTAATTTAATAATTAATTTCCGCTGTCAAAACAAATAGCATGTTTTTATGATACAATATGTATCAAAATATTGACACTAGTTTAAATCCAATTTCAAGGTGAAATTAATTCCAACGACCACTATTGGATTAAATGGTAAAAATATATTCTAATTTCACTTTAAAACCAATTCAAAAGATAATCTAATCATATAAATAAATTAGATTAAAAATAGGTTTTGAATTAAAATACAACATTTTTCACTATTCATTAAAAAATGAACTTTATTGGAAAAATACCAAAAATTTACACAAAGTAAATTTTGATGTCCCGATTCTAAAGAAGAATTTATTTGGTCCAATAGAATGTATAACAGTGAACAAAACTATATTTAAAGAGGGTTCTCCATCAAAAGGTGATAGTTCGACCTTTTAGTGAATATTAGAGTATCTATGCCTAAAATTGAATTCTTTTCGTATTTTAAGCCTTTATCCTTTATTGGATAAACGTAAAAACAGTTAAAAACATATATAATCATTTTTTAGTTATTTCTATTCATTCCTGCCAATAAAATGGCTACGCCTTAACTACCATTTAAAATAATATTATTTTATTACTAGTGAGCAACGTAAGATTTTAAAGAAACTCATTGTTGCATATCGGGAACGCTATTGAACATAGAAACCCCTTTAAAGTAAAATTAATATTTAATTCGTAAATATTAATAAATATGAAAATTCTTTGTTCATTATTTAAATGGGATGTTACATCCTTCCCCCCTTTTGGAAATTGCGTCCTCGCAATTTTATTCACTTTAAAAATAAGTGGGGGTATTTATCCCTCATAGCATTTTCAGATTCCCATGATGCCTCTTCAACCATATGGTTTTTCCATAAAACCTTAACCTGGTGAATTACCTTATTCCGCAACACTTGCTCTCTACGGTCAAGAATCTGGACTGGTTGTTCTTCATAAGAGAGATTCTCTTCCAACTGAACTACCTCTGGGCTCAAAACATGAGATGGATCTGGCATATAGTTCCTCAACATCGAAACATGGAAAACATTGTGTACCTGAGATAAACTCGGAGGTAAAGCCACTCGGTAAGCAACTAATCCAACTCTCTCCAGAATTTCATATGGTCCAATGAACCTTGGACTCAGCTTTCCTTTCTTACCAAATCGCATCACACTTTTCCATGGTGAAACTTCGAGAAAAACATGATCACCTACCTCGAAAGATAGATCCTTCCTCCTATTATCCGCATAACTCTTCTGCCTGCTCTGTGCTGTTCTCATGTGTTTCTGAATCAAATCCCCAACCAAAGGATCACGTTTCAAATACAACATTGTTAATGAAGCATTACTTTTTTGACTCAAAGCATCAGCCACTTTATTTTCTTTTCCCGGATGGTAATGAATTGTACAATCATAATCCTTGATTAATTCTTGCCATCTCCTCTATCTCATGTTCAATTCTTTCTGAGTGAATATATACTACATACTTTTGTGATCGGTATATATTTCACACTTTACTCCATACAAATGATGTCTCCAAATTTTTAAAGTGAAAACAACAGTAGATAATTCCAAATCATTGGTAGGGTAATTTACCTGATGAGTTTTCAACTGTCGTGAAGCATAAGCAATTACCTGATCATTCTGCATTAAGACGCAACCAAGTCCTTTCAATGAAGCATCACTGTAGATAACAAACTCCTCATTCCTGGAAGGTAGTGCCAAAACATGAGAATTCACGAATATTCTTTTCAGTTCCTAAAAACAATCATCACATTCTTTTGTCCAGATAAACTTAACACCCTTCCGAGTTAGCTTAGTCATTGGACTAGATAACTGTGAAAAATTTCTAACAAACCTTCGGTAATATCCTACCTAACCAAGGAAGCTATGAATCTCAGTTACATTTGTGGGTCTTGGCCATTCTTCCACAACCTCTGCTTTTGCAGGATCAACAGTTATCACATCTTTAGAAACAATATGAACAAGGAAAGATTTTTTTGCAACCAAACCTCACACATGCTGAATTTCCCATACAATTTATTTTCTTTTAAGGTTTGAAAAATAACCCTTAAATGTCTTTCATTCTCCTCTTTACTTTTAGAAAACACCAAAATATCATCAATGAAAACAACCACAAACTTATCCATGAACTCATGGAAAATTCTATTCATAAGGTCCATGAATACAACAGGTGAATTGGTTAGCCCAAAAGGCATTACTACAAATTCATAATGGCCATATCTTGTTCGAAACGCGTTCTTCGGAATATCAGCTTCCTTTACCTTCAACTGATGGTACCCCGATCTCAGGTCAATCTTTGAAAAAAACTGAGCTCCCTGGAGCTGATCAAACAAATCATCGATATGAGGCAAAGGATACTTGTTCTTAATAGTGATATTATTCAAGGCTCTATAATCAATGAAATGTCTCATAAAACCATCTTTCTTTTTAACAAATAAAACAGGAGTACCCCATGGTGATGTGCTAGGTCGAATGAAACCTTTCTCTAATAAATCTTGCAATTTCTCCTTCAACTCTAAAAGTTCAATTTGAGCCATTTGATAAGGGGTTTTTGAAATGGGCTTAGCATCAGAAACTAAGTCAACAGTAAATTCAACTTCCTGATCTAGTATTATTCTAGGCAACTCATCAGGAAAAACATCAGGATACTCATTTACCACTGGAACATCATTAATATGAACAGTTCCCTTGTTTTCAACAATATGTGCATGGTAACATTCATTTACATATTTTACAAGTTTCTCAGCCTCTTGATATGTTATCAATAGTAAGGGTTCATTATTGTACACAAACTGAAAGTCTTTCTGAAAATAAACTTCTTTACCTCTACAGTCAATCTTAGCATGGTAAATAGAGAGCCAATCCATACCCAGGATAACATCAAACTCTACTAGAGATAAATCAATATGGTTTGCAAGTAGGTTCTTTCCACGGATAAGGATAGGAAGATTCTTATAAATTCTTTTTTCCTCAACAATTCCCCCAGGTATTTTTACCAAAAGTTCAGGATTCATTTCTTGAGATGGTATTCCCATTTTACTAGAAAAGTTTTCAGAGATGAAAGAATATGTAGACCACAAATCAAACAACACACTAGCATAATCTGAAAAAAAACAAACAAAGTACCTGATACAACTTCATTTGATGGCCTGACATCTGCTGAAGTAGTTGCAAAATAATTTCACCACCCCTTTCTTCTTGTAGTCTAATTGCTTCCTATAACTTGATCTCTTTGTTGGACACTTGTTTGCATAATGACTCATCTAATTGCACTTAAAACATTTCACTAAATGTAAATCAAATTTGGTCTTACCATCACCCTGATCTTTTTCAGTGCAATCACGAGCCTTATGTCCCATCTTACCACATCGGTAGCACTTTCCAGAATTCAGAAGAAATTCCCTAGAATGCCTTTACCCACATTTATCACAAACTGGAAACTTAGTTTTCTTACCATCAGACCTTTTTGAATAATTCTTCCCTTTCTCCTTCCACCTCGGTCTCTTTTTCTGTTGGTTGTTATAGAACACTTGATCATTGTAAAACTCCATTTCCACCTTCTCAGCACATCGAACAAGCTTTTCATAACTCTTGAACTCGCGAGAAGCTAAATCCCTTCGATATTTTGGATTTAATCCTGAGTAAAAACGATTGATTTTACTATCAAGGTATCAGATAAAATTTGGAGAATACCTTTCCAATCGAGTGAAACTTTCTTCATAGACAGCCACTGAGTCTTCATCTTGCCTCAATTCCAAGAATTGATTTTCCATCCTAAGTCGAACAGCCTTAGGAAAATAATTCTCAAGAAACATACCTTTGAATTCATCCTAGTCAAGAGAATCAATCTCATCAGCGTCCCTGATATTTTTAACCATCGACCACCACTGATCTGCTCCACCCTCCAAATGGTAAATAGAAAGACTAAACTTTTGATTGTCTGAACACCCCATGAAATTGAAAATCTTCTCTAGTGATTTAATCCACCCTTCAGCTAGCACAAGGTCAGATGATCCTCTGAATGATGGGGGATGTTTCCTCATGAAATGTTCCACCACTGACATGTTCCTCTACGGTTGATCTGGTAGATCTCGTGCATGGATACCTCCACCATTTATCGCTTGAGTCAACTGTTCCATTACTGCAACAAACTGTTCAGTTACAATTCCGACCATCTCAGGTTGCTGATTTGAAAGGTTGTTTCCTTCTGTATGGCTTCCTAGCACTGCTTCCCTGTTTCCTCTGCGGAAAACCATTCTGAACAAAAATGTCTAAGATGACGCAACATGGTAATCTTCAAATGATATATCATTTTAATTTGACCATAAAAAAATACTTTTGGGCAATCATTTAATAGAATTCTAACTCCTAAAGTTATCTAAACCGACCTCTTATACCAACTATAAGGTCCCAGCCTTAAACATCACTTAATCTTGGGTTACTTCAAGAATACATGTTGATGATATTTTCAGGTTTAGAGTTTTAGAGAATTAGATCATAAAACATGCATTACATTCCACATTTAAACAAAGTGTTTACATAAAAGATAGTACTAATTTTTCCCATCAACGGAATCATATTTAAAATAAAACATGGATGCCTTCTTGACACTTCACTGAAACTATCATCACATCATGTACCTTTCCCTTTACCTGTGAAAAACATTTCAAAAACTTGGGATGAGCATAAAAAGCTTAGTACGGGATATAAAAGTATGAAATGAAAACATTAGTCCATGTATGAAATCATACTTTACTCATAAAACATAATCACTTTAACATACCTCATCAAATCATGAATAAATCATAGAAATCATAAGACATAAAGGTAAGTTGAGGCATTCATAACATTCTTACGTAGGGAGTAACCCTCTTGGTTACATTTGGAATACCCATCACAGTATATTCCCTAAATCTCTTCGGAGAAACCTTAAAATTTAACTCCTTCACGTTACCCAATGCATTGGACAGCTATATCGGTCTCACCCTCCCTTAGTTTATCACAGAACCACCCGTCTTCATAACAATTCCTAAGAACCATAACCTAATCGCATTACATAAAACATGCATAAAGGAAACATAACATTTCCACATTTCAATCACAAAATATCAATACAACACATTGATATAATAAAAACATTATGAAAACCATTTTCAATACCAAAATAAATGAAAAGTAAAACATGGTATATATTTTTCATTTAAAAAAAGGTATGGCTTATAGAGGAAGCTGAAACTCAAATAATGGTCACGGCGGCGGAGAAGTCGTTGTCGCCGCATACGTACGACAAAAACATTCCCTTTTGTCATTTAGTAAAATGATTCGTATAAAAAAGATTCCTTTTGTATAAACATAAAATTCAAAGGGGTTTATACACCGTATAAAATAAGGTTGTGTATAAAACAAAATATGCCTCAATGAAAGGAGATTGAGACGAAGTCCCATACCTCGGGTCCAACTTGACTCGATCTTTCTTTAACGTCCGGAATAATAAACTTGAGTTAATTTATACTTTCTTAAGAACCTTTTTCAAGTTCAGTATTCCTTTTATATCACTTATTACCATGTTATGAACACAATGTAATTATTTAAGTTAATAATGGTCGTTTTGTCGATCACTGGTACTTGAGTCAAAAATAAACTCTTTATAATTACAAGTTGTTCATGTGGTACAATATCGATAATATAAAGAATTTTATTCATGATGTAGATATAATATATATCATATATATCCGGTATATACATTCATTTATAATATTACATATTCATTTAGAGGTAAGAAATGAAATGCACCGTTCATGGAGATGATAAGCCGTACGTACGCATGAACGCTATTTTCATTTCTATTTATTACTTAATGGAGTGAAATCATAATGATATAAAGTTATATCATAATTCCAGTATAATATCATATATAATATCAATAATTTTTCCTTTATACATACCACATATGGTGTTAACGAATCAAATCACTTTGAGACGGCGGTAGTCCGCACTTCCTAAAATGAAGATATCGCGTTTACCCATAATGGAAAGCATAAAGGTATGCCATAAATAAAAAATAAAGAAGCTTAAGTAAAACATAAACATATTATATATCATATATAAATATAGTTTCATCTTAATGGCCACCTTTGAAGGTGTTAGAAGAATATTGAACAATCATCGTTTCGTGAGGCAGAAATTCACCATCCACGGAAACAGTATACTCTTTAACCATTAGATGAAGGTGTGTGTAAGTGTAGCTTGAATCCTTCTTATAACAACATCCTAGTATATTTAAGATAATGGTTTTGTTACAAAAGAAAATAATAAAAAGACTTTAGGGGGTTGGAGAAGCAAAATAAAACATAAGAACACAAGAGAAAACACTACCCTTAAAACGGGTAACTCTTTTTGATTTGAGCTCAAAGGCTTCCTTGGGAAGAAATATGCCCAAAGTGAGACTTCTAGGAGTAAGAGAGGGATTTTTTGAGACAAAATGGTCAGGTTTTGGCCGAGCCCAAGGCTTTAGAGGTGTGGTTAAGGTGTTAGAGGTGGGGGCCTTTTATAAGAGGAGAGGAGGGGCACTCTTGGAATGTTATAAAAGGTTACTTTATTATAAAATGATTTTAGGATTTAAAAGGTCCCAAAATTATATATTTGAAGGATAAGGTGATAGGATTTCTAAATCCACCCATCCAATAGGTTTTTGACATGTTTAGGTCTTAGATTTTACATTATCTTTTCATTTTATTTAAATCGTTAAATAATGAGGTAATCGCTGTATCATCATGCTGTCATAAATAATTTAATTTATTTAATGTATAAAAATTATAAAAAAAATATAATGATGTAGGAAATATTTCAGCTTTCAAATGAATATTTATAGTCAAAAATATGACTTGTATAACCCCATATAAAAATTGTTTTAGTAAAACTACTCATGTTTGTGACATTTTCATTTTAACATTAAATAAAAAGTTATTAATGTCATTTTCCTACCAAAGTGGCTCCATGGGGTCCCCAAGTAGACCCATGGATTTTCTTGGTCAGCCATGACACGTCCAATAAGGGTAGTACATGTGTCTCGGTCATTTCATATTATTAAAACATTATTTTTACCTTAAACTACACTAATTACCTCTAACTGCGATTGAAACTTAAAAGTTACTATTCACCAAAAAATTTATTTTAATCCCATTGAACAACATTTTACTTCTTAATGACAACCATGTATGTTGGATTTTTAAAATTCAAAACACGGAGGTGGTAAAATTTTATTTAAACGAAAAATCAGTTTTTTTAAGTACCACTTAGTGGTTTCACTATTTATCAAAAATTGAAGCTTTTTAGAAAAATACCAAAACATCACCCTAAGATATATTTGATATTCTGAATTCAAAAATGATGTATATTTTAAAAATTCAAAACATATAAGTTACATTAATTAATTTAATAATTAATTCCCACTGTCAAAACAAATAGCGTGTTTTTATGAAACAATATGTATCAAAAGATTGACACTAGTGTTAGTCCAATTTCAAGGTGAAATTAATTCCAACGACCACTATTGGATTAAATGGTAAAAATATATTCTAATTTCACTTTAAAAACAAATAAAAATATAATCTAATCATATAAATAAATTAGATTAAAAATAGGTTTTGAATTAAAATACAACATTTTTCACTATTCATTAAAAAATGAACTTTATCGAAAAAATACCAAAAATTTACACAAAGTAAATTTTGATGTCCCGATTATAAAGAAGAATTTTATTTGGTCCAATAGAATGTATAAGAGTGACCAAAACTATATTTAAAGAGGCTTCGCCATCAAAAGGCAATAGTTCGACCTTTTAGTGAATATTAGAATATCTATGCCTAAAATTGAATTCTTTTCGTATTTTAAGCCTTTATCCTTTATTGGATAAACGTAAAAATAGTTAACAAACATATATAATCATATTTTAGTTATTTCTATTCATTCCTGCTAATAAAATAGCTACGTGTTAACAACCATTTAAAATAATATTATTTTATTACTATTGTGCAACGTAAGATTTCAAACAAACTCGATGTTGCGTATTGGGCACGTTATCAAACATAGCAACCCCTTTAAAGTAAAATTAAAATTTAATTCGTAAATATTATTAAATATGAAAATTGTTTGTTCTTTATTTACCTGGGATGTTACATCCTTCCCCCCTTTTGGGAATTGCGTCCTCACAATTTTATTCACTTTCAAGATAAGTGGGGGTATTTATCCCTCATAGTATTTTCAGATTCCCATGTTGCCTCTTCAACCATATGGTTTTTCCATAAAACCTTTACCTGGTGAATTACCTTATTTCGCAACACTTGCTCTCTATGGTCAAGAATCTCGACTGGTTGTTCTTCATAAGAGATATTCTCTTCCAACTGAACTACCTCTGGGCTCAAAACATGAGATGGATCTGGCATATACTTCCTCAACATCAAAACATGAAAAACATTGTGTACCTGAGATAAACTCGGAGGTAAAGCCACTCAGTAAGCAACTGATCCAACTCTCTCCAGAATATAATATGGTCCAATGAACCTTGGACTCAGCTTTCCTTTCTTACCAAATCGCATCACACTTTTCCACGGTGAAACATTGAGAAAAACATGATCACCTACCTCGAAATATAGATCCTTCCTCTGGTTATCCGCATAACTCTTCTGCATGCTCTGTGCTGTTCTCATGTGTTTCTGAATCAACTGAACTTTTTCTGCCATCTCTTCCACCAATTCTGGTCCCATCATCTTACTTTAACTCACTTCATCCCAAAAAGCTGGAGTTCGACACCGTTTACCATATAATGCCTCAAATAGAGCCATCTTTATACTAGAATGACAACTGTTATTATAAGAAAAGTCAACCAAAGAAAGATGTTGGTCCCAACTTCCCTGATAATCCATTGAACAATCACGTAGCATATCCTACAAAGTCTGAATCGTTCATTCTGACTGCCCATATGATTGAGGATTAAAAGATATACTAAAATTTAATTCAGTACCCAACGACTTCTGATGGCCCTTCCTAAAGTTTGAAGTAAACCTGGGATCACGATCAGATACAATGGAGAGATGAACTCCATGTAACCTGAATGTCTCTTTAAGATACAAACATGAAAGTTGATCTAGGGAAAATGTATCTCGTATAGCAAGGAAATGAGCAGATTTAGTCAAGCGATCAACAATAACCCAGATTGCATTATTACCTCGAGGTGTCTTCAGCAATCCCATAACCAAGTCCATGGATATATTCTCTCATTTCCATTCTGGTACTGGTAAAGGCTGAAGCATCCATTTTGGTAATTTCCACTCTGCATTAACCTGTTGACATGTCAAACACTTCACAGTAAAATTAGAAATATCCCTTTTCATTCCATCCCACCAGTAATACTCCCGAAGATCTCTATACATCTTAGTACTACCTGGATGAACTAAAAACGAAGAACTATGAGCTTCACATAACAACTATCTCTTCAACTGTGAATCACAAGGAACACACAATCTCTTCCCAAATCTCAAAACAAAATCATTATCAATGTTGATTTCAGGAAACTTACCCTTCTAAACCAACTCTACCTTTTTCTACAACTCACTGTCTTGCTTCTATGCTTGCTTAATTCTGTCTGATAGAGAAGATTTCACTGATACCTGAAACAAAACAGAAGGGCATCCTACACCATCAACTTCTATGCCAAATTTCATCAAATACTTAACCAAAGGGTCACGTTTCAAATGCAACATTGTTAATGAAGCATTACTTTTTCGACTCAAAGCATCAGCCACTTTATTTGCTTTTCCCGGATGGTAATGAATTGTACAATAATAATCCTTGATTAATTCTATCCATATCCTCTGTATCTTGTTCAATTCTTTCGGGGTGAATATATACTTTAAACTTTTGTGATCGGTATATATTTCACACTTTACTCCATACAAATGATGCCTTCAAATTTTTAAAGCGAAAAAAACAGCAGCTCATTCCAAATCACGTGTAGGGTAATTTACCTCATGAGTTTTCAACTGTCGTGAAGCATAAGCAATTACCTGATCATTCTGCATTAAGACGCAACCAAGTCCTTTCAATGAAGCATCACTGTAGATAACAAACTCCCCATTCCTGGAAGGTAGTGCCAAAACAGGAGCATTCACCAATATTCTTTTCAGTTCCTGAAAACAATCATCACATTCTTTTGTCCAGATAAACTTAACACCCTTCCGAGTTAGCTTAGTCATTGGACTAGATAACCATGAAAAATTTCTAACAAACCTTCAGTAATATCCTGCCAAACCAAGGAAGATACTAATCTCAGTTACATTTGTGGGTCTTGGCCATTCTTCCACAACCTTTGTTTTGGCAGGATCAACAGTTATCCCATCTTTAGAAACAATATGACCAAGGAAAGAAATTTGTTGCAACCAAAACTCACACTTTCTGAATTTCCCATACAATTTATTTTCTTTTAAGGTTTTCAAAATAACCCTTAAATGTCTTTCATGCTCCTCTTTACTTTTAGAAAACACCAAAATATCATCAATGAAAACAACCACAAACTTATCCAGGAACTCATGGAAATTTCTATTCATAAGGTCCATGAATACAGCAGGTGCATTGGTTAGCCCAAAAGGAATTACTAAAAATTCATAATGGCCATATCTTGTTCAAAACACGGTCCTCGGAATATCTGCTTCCTTTACCTTCAACTGATGGTACCCCGATCTTAGGTCAATCTTTGAAAAAAACTGATCTCCCTAGAGCTGATCGAACAAATCATCGATATAAGGAAAAGGATACTTGTTCTTAACTGTGATATTATTCAAGTCTCTATAATCAATGAAAAGTCTCATAGAACCATCTTTATTTTTAACAAACAAAACAGGAGAACCCCATGGTGATGTGCTAGGTCGAATGAAACCTTTCTCTAAAAAATCTTGCAATTGCTCCTTCAACTCTAAAAGTTCAATTTGAGCCATTCGATAAGGGGGTTTTGAAATGGGATTAGCATCAGTAACTAAGTGAACAGTAAATTCAACTTCCCGATCTGGTATTATTCTAGGAAACTCATCAGGAAAAACATCAGGATACCCATTTACTACTGGCACGTCATTAATCTGAACAGTTTGCTTGTTTTCAACAATATGTGCAAGGTAACATTCATTTCCATCTTTTACAAGTTTCTCAGCCTCTTGATATGTTATCAACAGTAAGGTTTCATTATTGTACACAAACTGAAATTATTTCTGAAAAGAAACTTCTTTATATCTACAGTCAATCTTAGCATGGTAAATAGAGAGCCAATCCATACCCAGGATAACATCAAACTCTACTAGAGGTAAAACAATAAGGTTTGAAAGTAGGTTCTTTCCACGGATAAGGATAGGAAGATTCTTATAAATTCTTTTTCCCTCAACATTTCCCCCAGGTGTTTTTACCAAATGTTCAGGAGTCATTTCTTGAGATGGTATTCCCATTTTACTAGAAAAGTATTCAGAGATGAAAGAACGTGTAGACCCCAAATCAAACAACACACTGGCATAATCTTAAAAAACAAACAAAGTACCTGATACAACTTCATTTGATGGCCCCACATCTGCTGAAGTAGTTGCAAAGTATTTCACCACCCTTTTCTTATTGTAGTCTAACTGGTTCCCATCACTTGAGCTCTTTGTCGGACACTCGTTTGCATAATGACCCATCTCATTGCACTTAAAACATTTCACAAACTGTAAATCAAATTTTGTCTTACCATCACCCTAATATTTTTCAGTGCAATCACGAGCCTTATGTCCCATATTACCACATTGGTAGCACTTTACAGAATTCAAAATACATTCCCTAGCATGCCTTTTCCCACATTTATCACAAACTAGAAACTTAGTTTTCTAACCATCAGACCTTTTTGAATAATTCTTCCCTTTCTCCTGCCACCTCGGTCTCTTATTCTGTTGGTTGTTACAGAACACTTGATCATCAGAAAACTCCATTTCCACCTTCTCAGCACATCGAACAAGATTTTCATAACTCTTGAACTCGCGAGAAGCTAAAGCCCTTCGATATTTTGGCCTTAATCCTGAGTAAAAACGATTGATTTTACTATCAAGGTCTCGGATAAAATTTGTAGCATACCTTGACAATCGGGTGAACCTTTCTTCATAGGCAGCCACTGAGTCTTCCTATTGCCTCAATTCCAAGAATTGATTTTCCATCCTAAGTCGAACATCCTTAGGAAAATAATTCTCAAGAAACATACCTTTGAATTCATCCCAGTCGAGAGCATAAATCTCATCATCATCCCTGATATTTTTAACCATCGACCACCACTGATCTACTTCACCCACCAAATGGTAAATAGAAAGACTAACATTTTGATTATCTGGACACCCCATGACATCGAAAATATTCTCCAGTGTTTTAATCCACCCTTCAACTAGCACAGGGTCAAATGATCCTCTGAATGATGGGGGATGTTGCCTCATGAAATGTTACACCACTTACATGTTCCTCTGCAGTTGATCTGGTTGATCTCGTGCATGGATACCGCCACCATTTATTGCTTGAGTCAACTACGCCATTACTGCAAAAAACTGTTCAGTTCCAATTCTGACCATCTCCGGTTGCTGATTTGGAAGGTTGTTTCCTTCTGTATGCCTTCCTATCACTGCTTCCCTATTTCCTCTGCGGAAAACCATTCTGAACAAACATGTCTTAGATGACGAAACATGGTAATCTTCAAATGCTATATCATTTCAATTTGACCATAAAAAATACTTTTGGATAATCATTTAATATAATTCTAACTCCTAATGTTATCTAAACCGGCCTCCGATACCAACTATAAGGCCCCGGCCTTAAACATCACTTAATCTTGAGTTACTTCAAGAATACATGTTGAGGATCTTTTCAGGTTTAGAGTTTTAGAGAATTAGATCATAAAACATGCATTACATTCCACATTTAAACAAAGTGGTAACATAAAAGATAGTAATAATTTTTCCCATCAATGGAATCATATTTAAAATTAAACATGGATTCTTTCTTGAAACTTCCTTGACACTATCATCACATCATGTACCTTTCCCTTGACCTGTGAAAAACATTTCAAAAACTTGGGATGAGCATAAAAAGCTCAGTAAGGGATATAAAAGTACGAAATGAAAACATTAGTCCATGTATGAAATCATACTTTACTCATAAAACATAATCACTTTAACATACCTCATCAAATCATGAATAAAGCATAGAAATCATAAAACATAAAGGTAACTTGAGGCATTCATAACATTCTTACGTAGGGAGTAACCCTCTTGGTTACATTTGGAATACCCATCACAGTATATTCCCTAAATCTCTTCGGGGAAACCATAAAGTTTAACTCCTTCATGTTACCCAATGCATTGTAGAGCTATATCGGGCTCACCCGCCCTTAGTTTATCATGGAACCACCCGTCTTCATAACAATTCCCAAGAACCATAACATAATCGTATCACATAAAACATGCATAAAGGAAACATAACATTTCCACATTTCAATCACAAGATATCAATACAAAACCTTGATATAATAAAAACATTATGAAAACCATTTTCAATACCAAAATTAAAGAAAAGTAAAACATGGTATTTATTTTTCATTTAAAAAAAGGTATGGCTTATAGAGGAAGCCGGAACTCAAATAATGGTCAGGGCGGCGGAGAAGTCGTTGTCGCCACATATGTACGAAAAAAACATTCCCTTTTATCGTTTAGTAAAACGCTTCGTATAAAAAAGGTTCTTTTTGGATAAATGTAAAAGTCAAAGGGGTTTATACACTGTATAAAAGAAGGTTGTGTATAAAACAAAATATGCCTCAATGAAACGAGATTGAGACGAAGTCCCATACCTCGGGTCCGACTTGACTCGATCGTTCTTTAACGTTTGGAATAATAAACTTGAGTTAATTTCTACTTGATTAAGAACCTTTTTCAAGTTCATTATTCCTTTTATATCACTTATTACCATGTTATGAACACTATGTAATTATTTAAGTTAATAATGGTCGTTTTGTCGATCATTGGTACTTGAGTAAAAAATAAAATGTTTATAATTACAAGTTGTTCATGTGGTAAAATATCCATTATAAAAAGAATTATATTCATGATGTAGATATAATTTATATCATATATATCCAGTATATACATGAATTTATAATATTACATAATCATTTAGAGTTAAGAAATGAAATGCACCGTTCATGGAGACGGTAAGTCGTACGTACGCATGAACTTTACTTTCATTTATATTTCTTACTTAATGGAGTGAAATCATAATGATATAAAGGTATATCATAATTCCAGTATAATATCATATATAATATCATTAAATTTATCCTTTATACATACCACATATGGTGTTAACGAATCAAATCACTATGAGGGGGCGGTAGTCCGCACTTCCTAAAATGAAGATATCGCGTTTACCCATAATGGAAACCATAAAGGTATGCCATAAATGAAAAATACAGAAGCTTAAGTAAAAAATAAACATATTATATATCATATATAAATATAGTGTCATCTTAATGTCCACCTTTGAAGCTGTTAGAAGAATATTGAACAATCATCGTTTCTTGAGGCAGAAATTCTCCATCCACAGAAATAGTATGCTCTTTAAAAATTAGATGAAGGTGTGTATAAGTGTAGCTCGAATCCTTCTTATAACAACATAATAGTATATTTAAGATACTGGTGTTGTTACAAATGAAATTAATAAAAAGAGTTTAGGGGGTTGGAGAAGCAAAATAAAACATAAGAACACAAGAGAAAACACTACCTTTAAAACGGGTAACTCTTTTTGATTTGAGCTCAAAGGCTTCCTTGGGAAGACTTCTGCCCAAAGTGAGGATTCTAGGAGTAAGATAGGGATGTGGAGAGACAAAATGGGCAGGGTTTGGCAGAGCCAAAGGCTTGAGAGGTGTGGGTAAGGTGGTAGAGGCGGGGGGCCTTTTGTAAGAGGAGATGAGGGACACTCTTGGAAAGTTATAAAAGGTTACTTTATTATAAAATGCTTTTAGGATTTAAAAGGTACCAAAATTATATATTTAGAGGATAAGGTGATAAGAGTTCTAAATACACCCATACAATAGGTTTTTGACATGTGTAGGTCATATATTTTACATTATCTTTTCATTTTATTTAAATCGTTAAATAATGAGGTAATCGCAGCATCATCATGGTGTCATAAATAATTTAATTTATTTAATGTATAAAACTTATAAAAAAATATAATGATGTAGGAAATATTTTTATCTTTATAATGAATATTTATAGTAAAAAATATGACTTGTATAACCCCATTTAAAAATTGTTTTAGTAAAACATCTCATGTTTGTGACATTTTCATTTTAACTTTAAAGAAAAAGTTATTAATGTCATTTTCCTACCAAAGTGGCTCCATGGGGACCCCAAGTCGACCCATGGATTGTCTTGGTCGGCCATGACACATCGAACAAGGTTAGGACATGTGTCTGGGTCATTTCATATTATTAAAACATTATTTTTACCTTAAACTACACTAATTACCTCTAATTGCGATTGAAACTTATAAGTTACTATTCACCAAAAAATTATGTTAATCCCATTGAACCACATTTTACTTCTTAATGACAACCATGTATGTCAGATTTTTGAAATTCAAAACACAGAGGTGGTAAAATTTAATTTTAACGAAAAATCAGTTTTTTAAGTACCACATAGTGGTTTCACTATTCATCAAAAATTGAAGCTTTTCAGAAAAATACCCAAACTTCACCCTAAGCTATATTTGATATTCAGAATTCAAAAATTATGTATATTTTACAAAATTCAAAACATATAAGTTACACTGATTAATTCAATAATTAATTCCCGCTGTCAAATCAAATAGCGTGTTTTTATGAAACAATATGTATCAAAAGATTGACACTAGTTTAAGTCAAATTTCAAGGTGAAATTAATTCCAACGACCACTATTAGATTAAATGGTAAAAATATATTATAATTTCACTTTAAAACCAATTAAAAAGATAATCTAATCATATAAATAAATTAGATTAAAAAGAGGTTTTGAATTAAAATACAACATTTTCACTATTCATTAAAAAATGAACTTTATCGGAAAAATTCCAAAAATTTACACGAAGTAAATTTTGATGTCCCAATTCTAAAGAAGAATTTTATTTGGTCCAATAGAATGTATAAGAGTGACCAAAACTATATTTAAAGAGGGTTCGCCATCAAAAGGCAATAGTTCGACCTTTTAGTGAATATTAGAGTATCTATGCCTAAAATTGAATTCTTTTCGTATTTTAAGACTTTATCCTTTATTGGATAAACGTAAAAACAGTTAATAAACATATATAATCTTATTTTAGTTATTTCTATTCATTCCCGCCAATACAACGACTACATGTTAACTACCATTTAAAATAATATTATTTTATTACTAGTGTGCAACATAAGATTTCAAAGAAACTCGTTGTTGCGTATCGGGCACGCTATCGAACATAGAAACACCTTTAAAGTAAAATTAATATTTAATTAGTAAATATTAATAAAGATGAAAATTATTTATTCTTTATTTACCTAGGATTTTACATCATCCTTGGTTAGGTTGTGGATATGGAGACCCCCTTTCACTATAATCTTTTTTATTTATGAGTATATATCTTGGGTTTTGTTTCCCTCTTGTTATGGATTGAATTGAATTCTTTTGTATCTTTCTATTGCTTCCTTTTTGATTTGTAGGACTTCCTACTACATATGTATATACTCACCCCTTCATGATATTTCCTCATATGTTTCATGTCTTGTGCAGAAAATAGTTATATCATTTATTAATTCAGTGGAGTATATACATACTTGGATAATTTGACCATGTTCAGTGGTCGGACTTAATGTTCGGGAGAATATATCTTTCACCTTTTCCCTTTTCCCTATTTTTTGGGGTTGGTAATTCATTTCTAAATGGGTGTTTATTTTCCCCTTTATGCTTTGGTTTTATATTTTCTTACTGTGATGTATTCCCTAGAGGTTATTGCATGCAGGGTTATACTCTATATATTTCAATCTTATTTTTCCTCTACACATTTTCATGGAGATGGATGTGTGCATGCATAGAGGCACATTAGGATAAGTTCTCCCATATCAACTTATACCTTCTCAGTGCTTGTCACTGGCCCCATAACCTATTGGAGGTGGGATTGAGTTGTCCCACTCATCTTTTCACCAATTAGGTGGTCCTCTATGGGTTAAGTAATGAAAATAGAATTAGTAAAATTAATTAAATAACAACACCCACGTCTTTATAAACAAATGGAATTTTTCCCATTATATAAATTCCAGTTAATCTAAAATAAGTCATCATTATCTCCCGTAAATTATCAACACATGATACTCTTTTAGACTTATCATTTGTAATATTCTTCTTTATAATCAGGAGAAATGAAAATATAATAAGAGTGAACTCAAATAATCAGTAAGGGAAAATTTGTATCAAAATATTTCATGTCATGAATAATATGATTTTAATAAATAAGAATCAAATAATTCCATATAACTAAGCACATGAAATTAAAATAAATACATGGATGGCATAAGAATATAAATAATTACATGGATTAAAATAACTAAACTCATGGTTATGTAATTCATATTTTTGGGAATCTTAATAATTACCATCAATTCCTCATCCAAGACATTATTCTTACTATCAAGTAAATAGTGAAGAAATTATTATTTCCATCAAGTTCAAAACCAAGACATCATGCATGAATTTGGTAGGCAGACACTAAATACTTAATCCTTTTATTTCATGAAACCAACTGATGCGTTAAAGGACTATATAATCATAGGCCCCAATCATCACTTCATTAATTACAATGCATTCAAAATTGAAAAAAATGTGAATAACAATATAAAGAATAATCTAATTTCTATAATAATACATAAAAATTGTATTGAGATACAAAAACAAATAATTTAAATAGTTTACCAATAAATAAAAATAATGTCATAATCATAATCCATCAATATTAATAATTTTTATTGATAAAAAATATGAAATCAACATTCCTTAGTAATCTATAAACATTTTTATTGAAATGATAAGTATACAGACTGTCAATACTTCCCTAATAAATAAATGGAATATCCTTCTACCTAAAATATCCCTCAAAATAACACTGTATAGAGAAAAGGGTATATGGTTATGAAAAAAATTTCCCCGAATAAATAAATCTATAGGTTTATAGGTGAATTCACTTCTATAATATGAATGAAAATTAGGATTATCATTAAGGAAAGACACTAGAATAAAAATTGTTCCTATATACAGTGGATGATTATGAATGAAAAAAGAAGTAATGGATTTTCAATGAGTTCAATCCAACAAGAGAAAATTGTATGAGAGTATTTAGAAGTAAATCCATGGAATAATATCTTGTGTTGGAAGTATTAATTCACATAAGATTATGTTAATGAAGAGGCATTATAACTCAATGAATGGTGATTTGAGTTATTAAACTCCCATAGGGATTAAGTAACTTTTAAATCAAAACAAATTGAATGGGAGAGATATAAATTGACCTTAAAATACCTTGAAAAATGGAAATTTATGATATAAAATATCATATATGATATATACACACTTTTTAAATTAAATTAGGTGAATAATATAAAACATGTCTCAAAGAAAAGAATTTCAGATGAAAACACTTATCGTAATGGAAATATAAGAATCAAGAGAATATAAGAGGGTTACTATGAAATAGAATTTAAAATATAATGAAATGAATTAGATAAATTTTAAATAAAGGAAATTAGGGTATTTAATACACAATATAAAATAAATTATTGTGTAAAATATCAAACTTATCTCATGTAATTGAATTTAGAGACAAATAACCCTTATATTAATTACTATTTAGTTGAAATTATCTCTTATAATATGTACAAAAAACAATCTCAATAACCTATTTAATAAAATTATTAATATATATTTTCGATTATAAATATCATTAATAACCAATTATTAGAACTATAATAGTCATTTATAGTTTATTTTCATCATTGAGTGCTAAAAACTCAGATTTCCCGTTTCTTCGTAGTTTTAAAATTGATTTTTCTTATTCTTATTTATTAATTTTTTTACCATACCTAAATCATTCATGATACTAGAATCATGGTGCTTCAATAATCCATCATATACCATTTTCATTTAGTTAATGGTAAAGCTATGTTTTTTTAAATGTTTTTTAAGTGCAATTTTCAGAGTGTTTAATAATAAAAATGTGATATATTAATAAATATATTAAAAATAAAATCCACCTTTCCAAAATCATGGAAAAATAAAAAAATATCATTATTACATGATATCCACATTATATAACATATCTTAATCATTCATGATATAAAAAATATAACATCATTCACATAGGTGGTAAAACTAACCCAAACAAGAGTGTGCAATTATGTTTTTATGAGTAAGGACATGTTTTTATATAATGTTAATATAACCTATAAAGAAGCATAAAAATTTCATAAATATAATTTAGCTTTATTAAATTCATTATTTAAACCATCCATGTTGGGTGGTGATGGAAAATGAAATTCTTTATTCATGGAGGTGGTAATCATTATTTATACATGATTAATGTTTCTTCTTCACAAATAATGGATTGAAATGAATTAATATAATAAATTTTAATTTCAAAATAATATTTTTTACTTAGGAAACATATTTATTCATAATATAAATCCTTTAAACTATCCATTATAGGTAGTGATGAAAAACATACCATATTAAATGGTAGAGGCGGTAGTCTGTATGCACGCATGATTGATATTGTTTTGTTTTTCATAGTGGATGTAAAGGATTGTATTATGATTGAACAATTAATATAATAATATTATATTATATTAATAATATTTGTGCCATTATATCAAGGTTTATATATTTAATTTATAATGGAAAAATTAAGGTGAAAATGTTAAGGTGTAAGAAATACTGATGTTAAGAACTTATGATTTCTCTTAGAAATATCCTTAGAAATGGAGGACATAGGTTATCTAATTGAGACCAAAGGATTGAGAACACGTGATAAGATTATAGGAGGAGAATAATTTCATAGTTTTAGTATGAAATTATATGGGATAGTTGTATCATGTTTTGGAATAATTTTTCCCCTTTTATATGTGAAGAGAAGCTTAATTTTGGAAGTACAAATTACATTTCAGTAATGGTATGCCAATATTCAAGGATAAATAGATCCAAATGTGGGTAATAATATAATTATGGAAGAAATAAGGTCAATAAACCCTCCATAATTCATTTTCACAATTTGTTTAAACATATTTCATGTCTTTTACACCTATATTTTTAAAAATTATAATTTTTGTTTTTACCTTTGAAACTAGTTTTAACCAAGTAATTTATATTTTTTAAAAAAATATATGTGAAACCTATTAAAAAATTTATATTTTGAAAATAAATATAATCTCCATTATCTAATTTAGTTTCTAAATATAACCAAATTAACTTCCAAATTAAAATATTTAATATATAGAAAAAAAATTATAGAAAAATATTCTTTTCACCATTAGTGACCTTAATCATATTTAGTATTGATTAAAAATTTAATGAGTGTTAATTAATTTATATATATATATATATTGGATTAAACAGTATATTAGATCCATTGTTTATAACATATTAATTTATTTTATTTCATAAAAATTACATAATTTATATATTTTTTTGAAAATATTAGTTTTACCATTATCATAGTTATTAACGTTAATCATTGTAATATTTTATTTATTCCTAAAAATGGAATGATAATTTTATAAAATATTCATATACTAATTCAATATATAATTTCAGCTTTTTTAAACAACATTTATAGTTAAAAAAATTAACATAAGCATATGTAATGTGTAAAAACCATTTTTTAGAAATATGGTTTTTTCAAGCATAAAATTTATTAGTAGTAAAGAATTATTATTTTTTATTTTAATGAAAAAATTAATTATAATAAAAAATAAAAATTATATGGTTATAATGAATTCCAAAATTGAATTTTATTAAAATAAACCTTAATAAGAAAAGATTGAAAAAAAATATTTTATTTTAAAATATAACATTTGTTTAAAAACTATTATACATAGATTTTATAATTTCATAATTGTTTTTTTAATTTTATATTTTCACTTATTAAATACATATTTGATCATCAAAATTTTTTATAAGTATTTAAATTATACATGTTTCTTAATAAATACATGAACCTTATGGTTTTAGTATCAACAATATTTTTCACTATTCATTGAAAAATAATTTATTTAAGAAAAATCAAAAAAATTAATACTAATAAATTATAATTATAATGAATCTAAAAATAAATTTAATTCTATCTAATTCAGATCCTAAAGTTTATATATTTGGATTTTAAATGAAAATAAAAAAATTATGAATAAATTATTTTATAGAAGAAGTAACCTTTTAAACTTTATATATTCTTAATCTTATTTTACATTAATTAGAAAATAAATAATCCATATTTATATCCTAATAATTTAATTTTTTTAATCTATTGAGATTAATATATTTCTTTGATTATTAATATTTTTTTAATAATAACATCTATTACATAAAAAAATTTATAATAAAACAATTTAATTAAATATTATATTTGTGTTTTTCTATGTTATATTTCTAAAATATATTATTTAAATTTGTTTTTAGAAATAAAAAATCATAATTATACCAATTGGATACATGTATATACGAATACCATGTTTCTAATGAACATATTTATAATGGTTTTGTTTAGTACCTATATAAGCCTCACTAAACCATTCGTTCATTTAATTCTCACTTTACAAAGCAAATTTCATATTTCATATTATATATTTTTAATAATTAGTTTTACTTTCATGGTGATCATTTTCAATTTATATTTTCTTGGATATTTATTATCATCAAAATTAAAGATGATGTAGGGGATTTATTAGTTTGAATGATTTTATTTATTTAAATTTAATGTCCCCATTAATTTATACCCTTTTAATATGTGTATTCATCCTTGGTGGGTAATAGTCTATGATGTGAAATTCTTAGTTTAATGTTATTTTTTTCAATGTATAATCACAATAAAACATATCACAATTTTATTTATTTTGGATTTACATGTAATAAAATATACCATAACATTATAGTATTATGACTTAGGGGGTATCCCATTATCCCCACTTATATAAATCTTGTCCTCATAATTTTAATTACTATTCACTAATGAAAATGGATAATGGTATCCATAATATAGTCTTGTATCTATATGTAATATCAACCTCATTATCTTATGAAATATTATAAAACTAATGTATTCTTTCATAATAGAAATATATTTTGAGTTTCATCTATTTATGACAAATATGACTCTTTAACTTCTTACATATCATAGAAATTCCATGTTACAAACCTTCCATAACATTATTTTCACGATATATTTTCAAATACTAAATAAGTTTTTTGTGTTATTAACACAAGATGAGAACATTCCCAGAAAATCAAGTCTCTTATATTATTAAAAGAAATTACAAATTACAAAAGTCTAAAAATAGGAAATTTACACTTGTTCTTTTGAAGAAGAGGTAAAAGAACACCAAGAACCTGATTAGACCAAGAGAAATTATCACCATAAACACCCTTGTTGGAAATTCCATATGTAAGTGAGTTGGCCTCCCTATATACATGAGTCATGATTTAATCAATGGAAGAAAGATAGTTTAGTAAAATAATCCACTAAGAAGTTAACTACCATAAAAGATGCCCAGAACCTGCTCACAATGGATAACTTTATTTCAATAATTATACTACTACAAATAATTTTTTTAATGGAGATGAAAATATTATTAATAAGATAAATATTCCATTAATAAACTAGAAATGAATAAACAAACATTGAAGTGATGATGGATTCCCCAAACAAACGTGACCAGCCATGGAAAGAGACCTACCTTCCCATGAATCAAGTTTCTTTCTAATCTGGCCAATGATACCATCAAAATAGCAAGCCTTTGGCCAACCCTAGAACATAGGAAAACCAAGGTAAACAAAAGGAAATACCCCCTCTATGATTCCCAAATTACCAATAATGTCAAGATTTCTAGAAATAGATATACCCCCACAAAAGTACACAAAATATTTGTTCCAACTGATAACCAGACCGGAGACTTATTCATAATACAATAATGTTTTTTTGATGTTACTGATATTGGAATTATCACCTTTAGTGAAGAGAATAATGTCATATACATATAAAATATGGTAAGGATCAGAAATTCCTCTACCAGTATTAATGGATTTAAGTTTCCCATTACTAGACATGATGGAAAAAATCCTACTGAGATAATATTCAGTAACAGAGAAAAGAATAGAAGAGAGGGGATCACATTGTCTAACACCTCTAGAGAAATCAAAATAACATTCAGAGTAACCATTGACAAGAAATGAAATATGAGCTGAGCCCAATATTCTTTTAATCTAGTTTTTGAAAGAACTATTAATCCCAAAACTGGAAATAACCTTGCAAATAAAAGACCAATACATAGTGTCAAAATCCTTTATGATATCAAGTTTAAGAGTAATGTTTACATCTATATTGGGATTCTTCAGAAGATTAACACATTCATAGGCAGTGATAAGAAAATCCTGAATAGTCCTACCCTTGATGAAGCCAAATTGATAGGAAGAAACCATTTTATTTTAGATAGAGACCAACCTATTAGCTATCACTTTTTTGTGGTAATTTTTAATAAGATCCGAGTAAATGATGATTTGAATATAAAATCTACATCCTAATATTTCTTATCACATGACCCTTCAATTCAATCTATCATAATTTTAGTTCAATATTATTTTCTTTAAGATATGTACTCCTAAAAAACTATCCCAAAATTATCATGAAATTTCTTACAACATTTTATACATAACAATCATTGAAATATATGCTCTCAAAATTAAACATAAACATTATTCATAAAAGAAAATATACATTAATATATATCTTAATATATGCATCTCTATGTTTTAGTCTGGTTTATCCATGATAAATTCTAATTAGGTTCTATAACCAATATATATAAAACCTTCATAATGATTTTTAATATATATAAAAATCATCCAAAGAATATCCCTTGGGATTGTCTAATTAGTTTTATTATATTATGACTTCTCATTGTGCACTGAGTGAAGATAGATTCAATGATCAACTAGTCTTTTTGGCCTAATTACCACTAAGAGAATATGTTCCATAGTTGCATCCACTTTCTAGTATCAAGATACGGATGCATTTCTATGATACCATAGACTCTATACTATTCTAACATGTAATATTTTTTCCTATACATATACTTATCCCTTGTGTTTTCACTACAATTATCTCATTCAAATCCTAAAAAAAGTATCCAATACTACCTCAACTAATTTCAAAGTGTTATATATACCTTTTAAATTATGATCAAGCATAATTTATCAACCCTTGATGTCATTTATAACTCATAAATTATTTTCATCTTATAGAATCCAAATATCTAAATTTATCTAAACCCGTCGTTGATAACAACTATAATTCCCCAAACCCACACTCTCATAATTTGGTGTGAATAAACACATACTTTTACATACAAGGTTAAAAATAAACTAGAGTGACCCAATTTTAACCATCAATAATTACAATATAACTAATAAATATCAAGTCAATTACATTCCAAGGACATTTTTTTTAGATTTTTAGAGATTTAAAACAAATTATAAAATAATAACACCCATGTATTCATCATAAAATATAATTTTATCCCATATATAAGAATCCACTTATTCCATAATAAGTCACAAAAATCTTCCATAAATTCCATATACATTCTACTCTTCTATATATATCATGTGTAATAAATTTCTTTATAACACATGGAAATAGAAGAAAATTAAGGGTGATATCAAATGACAAATAAGGTAAAATGTATATCTAAGGCTATCATGGAATGAATAATATGACATGAATAAATAAAAAACAAATAATTACATTTAATTGAGCACATGATATTTAAATAAATCCAGGGATGATATAATAATATAAATAATAAATTTGATAAGAAAAACTAAATTTATGGAGAGTTAATGAATAATATCATACATATTGATGTGTACTAGTAATTACTCAACAAAGAAATTATTTATCCAGTCAAGGATACAACCAAGAAATCATTCTTACGATTAAGGTTGCAACTAAGAAACCAATCTTGAATTTGGTAGGTATACACCAAATATTAATTTTCGTTACAAATTAAAAAAACCAATTCATCAAGGGGATATATAATCACAATACTCACCCTTAAATTCTTTATATCTAATTCATACACTATTGTAAATATATAAATAACAATACAATTAATAATCTTCTTTCTATAGTAATATATAAAAATCGGTATTGTGATAAAATCATACATAATGTTAATAATTTATCAATCAATAAATAGACTAAAATAATCACATTTCATTTAGATAAAGAATGTGAATTGATAAACAATACAAAAATAAACTTCCCTCAGTAATGTGACACCCTGAGATTTTATGAAAAATATTATTTTTAATTTCATTAATATCTTGTGTTTTATGCTACACCAAAAGGAGCTTGCACAACACGCATCCTTGACTTGCCTTGCATTACACGCAATCGCGACCTTCCTCGATAGCATGTGTAGTACGCAATACCGAGTTTCACTAAACAACGATATGCTATTAAAATATTATTAAAACTAGCCGTTCTGAATAGTAATAACCACTTTTTGAAATTTTATAAATTTTATTTTTCAAAATGGACTTCATTTTTGGATTCTGAATATCGAAATTAGCCTAGGGTGAAATTTTGGTATTTTTCTGAAAACTTTCAATTTTTGATGAATAGTGAAACCACTAAGTGGTAGTTAAAAAAATGAATTTTTCATAAAACTTAATTTTACCGATTCTGTGAGTGGAATCTCAAAAATCAGAGAGACACGGTTGATGTCAGTAAGTAAAATTTGGTTCAATGAGATGAAAATAATTTTTGGTGAATAGTAACTTTTTACTTTTATTTACCACGGTTAAAAGTAAATAGGGTAATTGAGGGTAAAAATGATATTATTATTACCCTAACACATGTCATATTTCTATTGGATAAGTTTAATTCGACCAAAAAATACCTTAGGAATAAAATATGACCATTTATGCCCACTTGGATTAGATTAGGACATTTATTATTATTTTATTTAAAGAAGGGTTAAAATAGTTAAAATCAATGTTTAATAAGAAAATAATTTTTAATATAGGGTTATACATAAGATAAATTAGACTATAAATATTCATTATAAATATAAAAAGATTTCCTACATAATGATATTTTATTTGTAATTTTTATACTTTAAATAAGTTAATTTATTTATGACACAAAGATGATGCAATAATTATCTTATTAATGAAATATTGACATAATTGATGTTATAAATACCCAAATAAATGTAATTTGAGACTTTTTATGAATTCCACTAATTTTATAGGTTAATATGACATGTTGGTATTTATGTAATTAATGTTGTTCGAACTAATCATTCTGTTATGATTTTCACAAAAATCAATTACTAAATAGTGTCAAAATTGACATAAAATAGTTTTTTAAAAAAATATTATATTAGTAATTTCTATTTTATTCCTAAAGATCTAAGGATAGGACAAATGACTTAGATAAGGTTATATATATTAATAATAGACAACTTGGGGTTCGTTTGGCTTTTTATAGTAAGCTTATTAACCTTATAGTATAAGAACACAAGAAGACACGGTAAAAGTAAAATTATTTAACTTCATGTTAAATCTAAATGATAAGGTTAAAATAGGAACATAAACTTATCTAAATTATATTGTATGCAAGGATTTCGACCCATCCCCACATTAGATTCAAAATAAATCAATTTGAAGCTATTTAAAACCGAACATTACTTTATAATAAAATAATATTTTTAGTTTTTCCAAAGTAGCCCCTCTCCTCCCTTATAAAAGGGCACCTCCTCCCCCTCTTCCTCACACCACTTTGAGCCTTCAAGCTCGGAAAACCCCTGAAAATTTCTCCTCTCCACTTCCCTAGAGACATCCTAGAGGTCCTGGTCTTCTTCAAAGACCAATTTTAGTGCCCTAAAAGGAGGTCTCAAATAAGAGGTAATGTCCGTTACCGATTCTTTCAACTTTATTTCTTCTTCCACTTCTTATTCTTAGGTTGTTTCATTTTGAAGTAATAACGTTAGTATCACTCATATACTTATATGTTATTATAAGTATGAAACAACCCTATTTCACCATCTATCCATCCTACGGAAAATGAAATCACCGCACGTGCGTACGTAAAGAATACCGTCTCCACGCCATGGTGTAATCTATTTTCCACCACCACCTTACTTGGATGGGTATAATGGTGTAAATAATGACTATATATGACTATATTAAAGTGATATTGATTCTTAAATAGTATACATACACTCTAATACAATTCCACGATCATGGGAAGAATATCATCGCTCGTGCGTATGTACGGAATACCGTCTCCACGATTTGATGTGACTCGTTCTACATGATCTTCATTGAAAAATGATTATATGAATGAATTGAGTGAATAAATATGATATATATTACACTAATACTATTCTGGAAATGAGGTATCTATAACCTAAAAATAAGTATAAGAATTTATTGGACAAAACACGCATAAGAACAAAAAGTAATAAACACCTTAATAAACAAGTAGTAATGAAATATTACTAATAAGAAGCTAAGAATATGACCATATATGATATCATAAAAATAAGTATGATTCCGGAATAAGTCAATAACATTATTTAAATCATTATACAGGAGGTTCGGACACTTACGAATCAAATTGGACCTAAGGTAAGGGAAATATCACAATCTCATTTTTATCCGAGATTGTTTATACTTTGGAATTTACTGGGGTGTATTTTATCATCCACATCCATGTTTCCTCAATATGTAATTTGTACATCCTTCTACAATATTTTATATCCAATTTTACCCTTCGGTGAGTTTTTGTAAAAGAGATGAAAGGAATCTTTTGTCATTTTTTGTACGAGGTACTTTTTGACTTTTCCGACAAAAGTACGAGAAGAATGTTTTTTTAACTTATACGGCATAAATGGATTTTTAAAACATTATTTCCAAGAATCTTCCTTTACAAGTTTTCAAGCTTATTTTTAATCAACTTATTTTAGTTTAAAATTGTATGACATTTTAAGAAAGGAAAATGTTTTTGAAAGGATATTTTCCTCAAGAATGGAGTTCAAGTGTTTTATCAAAATTATTTTCCATCTAAGATAATAAAGGGTTATATTTCTATCCCTATTATTAAATTGATTTGATTATGTTGTGATGGAATTATTTTTATGAATTACTTTATCTTATATAAATTTTTTTATGATGTCACGATGTTTAAGAATCCCATTTTATTACATGGGTTATGCTATGATGTATGGTTTATGATTTTGTGGAACACATAAGAATTGTATCATTATGAGATGGGAGGGACCTATATCTCCCTCCAATGCATTGGGTAATGATTTTTTATCTCATGAGATAGACATGGCTGGAACGGCAGGTTAAACCGGCTCAGTGAAACAGGATTGAAACGAGGAGTGAACTCGGTTCAGAAATGGACTTTGTCCACTAAGATAGTCTTGGCAATGAGTCTTGACTAATACGAAATGATTATCTATGATTATCTATGTATGCCACAAAGTTTCATGTTTTAAGTTATGATTATTGGGGTTTACATTTCACTACTATGATTTATCCCATGTTATGATATTATGATCTATTTTGCAGGTTAAGATTTCCAAAATGTTATGTTCTTATGAATATGATCGGTTTGATATTTCTTTTGTTTACCCTTACTGATCATTTGAGCTCACCCTTTTATATTTTCTTTTCCCCAGGATATAAAGAAAGGTTTTAGGTAAAAAAAGGGAAGATCTTTATGGGATAAGTTGAAGATATTTCACCATGATTAGAAGATTATATTCCGAGTTTCCAAAGACACTAAACTATTACGGTCCTTGTGTGTGTGTTTTTTGTTATGTACTAAGTATTCCGCAAAAGTAATGTAATTTCCATGTATGTTAAGATTCGGGTCTCTACAGTTGGTATCAGAGGAAAGGTTTAGTCAACCTTTGGAAACTATGATGCGAGAACTTTAGTGAGATCCCTAGAGATATTTCTAAGGTATGTCTAGGGATGTCCCTAAGGTTAAGTATAAGTATAGGTTATAGTACTAGAATTACGGTAACCTAAGATGTTAGATATTGAAGGTACTCCCCCTTTATTATGTTGTTTTCCCTAGCATGATTTTTGCCTCTCACACTATTCTTTTTGGGTTTTAGACGATGGCTAGAACCCGAAGGAACCGTGTTGATCAATGTAATGGACAATGCAATGATTTTCCTCCTGAACAAACAAATGTTATGGGAGATGGAGTGCAAAATCTTATTTCTATACTTACACAAGCTATGAATCATTCTGGACTTCCAAATGAGCAGAGAAGGGAACAATATTCTATTGAGTCCTTTATGAGGCAAAGTCCACCTTCTTTCAGTGGGTCTTCTGATCCACTTGTTGCTGAACAATGGACCAGTACCACTGAAAAGATATTTTCAGTTCTTCAATGTTCTGAACATGATAAAGTCATAATAGCAGTATATCATTTGGAAGGTGAAGCTGATAAATGGTGGAATCTTATCAAGAATATGAGGCCAAGAGATGAAATTGAGTCCATGGAATGGGATGAGTTCAAGAACTTATTTTCCAATAAGTACTTCCCTCGTATTCTTCGAACAAAGATGGAGAAGGAGTTTCTTGAACTAAAGAAAAAGGATGATGAATATGTTGGTGTATACGAAGCGAATTTTACAAGGCTTGAAAGGTATGCATCTAGCTTTATCATCCAACCTGAAAGTAATGTTGATCGATTCTTCAGTGGCTTAAAACCAAATCTTCGAAGGGCATTAGCTATAAGAGACTTCAGTATCTATGAAGAAATTGGGCACTGTGCTATTAAGGTAGAAATGGAATTTGATGTTACATATTCATATCATGGTTTTGATAAGAAATGAAAGATGGAGTTCAAGGATAAATCTCAGAATAATGGTGAAAAGAAGATGAATGTTTCCTTATCTCAAAGTGTGGAAAGAAGCATGGTGGAGATTGTCTTAAAGGGACTAGAACATGTTTTAAGTGTTGAAAAGAAGGTCATCGAGCAGCTGAGTGTCGAAGTAATGGAAAAAGGGTTGCTAATGGTGTGAATAAAGAAAAGACTGCAGAGAACACACCAACAACACATTAATGCTTCAAGTGCAATGAAATGGGGCATTATGCTAATCAATTCCCTAATACAAGGGTTAATGATGATCGACATGAGAAACCACTTAAGGCAAAGGACAATGGGAAGTCACATGCGATCACTATTGGGGATGTTGAATATGACAACGATGTGGTGGAATGATTAAGTGTTTATGTAATGGGATTCTAAAATAATGTTGTATATAGTATCGTGGAATATTGGAATATTTATGTACTGGTCTATTGTGGTTTTCAATAATTTTATGGTACCGGTAACCATGGAAAGTGATTGAGATATTTTTGGTAAGAAGATGATATGCGCATAATGAAGGGATAAGAAGATAATGAGATGTTTGATTGTATTCATGAGCTCATGATTGATATAAGGTCTAAGTGATATCATGGTTTGAGTATAAATAATTTTGAGGATTTTGGTTTGTGGAAAGTGTTAACTTTTAACTGCATTCATGTTTTCACTAAGGGTCAATGATTATACGTGATTAAGGTATTCACATGTTTGTAATTTTACCAACAAGATATATCTTATGATATATGGGGGATAAATGATGGCATTCACGTGATTGTTATGTGACATTTCAAGTAATCATTTTTATACTATGAGCTTGGACCGAAGTATTTTGGATAAGCCTAAAGATTGGGATGGATTATGTTGGACATAAGTTAGTATTAAGGATAGAAGTTTTTTCGATATTATTTATGGGATGTTATAGTAATTTAGTTTTAGAAAAAGGACAACCTGCAGGATGGGAGACAGCCCGTCGCGTCGGACAAGGCTGTGGGAATCGAACCCATAACCGAAGTGCGACTGGCCTTTATCGCCTACCACTGGCCTACAGGAAGTCCCTGTTTAGTAGAAACTAGTTTTATTATGATATAATAAGTATAAGTCCATTTTAGGAACCATATATGATTAATCTCACTGTAGATGGACTTATGTATTTTTTGATAACTTTTCTAACCTTTTGTTTCAGACAGATGGAATGACCCATCATTCTATCACATGATCTGCTAACACTTCACGAATAACAAATTCAACTTCATTTCTTTAAGAGATGAAATGGAAATTGTTCAAGGCACGAACAACAGTGAGATTGTACCAAAATAAAGTAAGTATTTATTCTAATTCAAATTCTTCAAATTTAGGGAAATGATCTTGAAAACCAAAAATGTTGTCCTAGTGCTCTTTTATCTGATGAATCAGATGGTACCTTAGATCATCACAAATTTATGGCTTTGTGATTCCTTGCTTTTCCATAGCCATGTTCTCTACCACTCTCCATCAGAACATGATGGTTAGATTTCTCTTCCATATCCATATTTTCACCTATGTGGAAACCCAGTGATTAGTTTTTTTGGGTAACCGTTACGTTTCATACTTTTATTTTTAAAGATTGGTATTGTTATTCCTTTTTATGATGTGGGTTTCTATTAAAGAAACTTTTTAGTAGTAAACCATTTATAACCCCGACGAATTTCGAGGGCGAAATTAATTTTAAGGGGGATAGAATGTAACACCCCGAGATTTTATGAAAAATATTCTTTTTAATTTCATTAATGTCTTGTGTTGTACGCTACACCAAAAGGAGCTTGCACAACACACATCCTTGACTTTCCTTGCATTACACGCAATCGCGACCTTCCTCGATAGCGTGTGTAGTACGCAATACCGAGTTTCACTAAACAACGATATGCTATTAAAATATTATTAAAACTAGCCATTATGAATAGTAATAACCACTTTTTTAAATTTTATAAATTTTATTTTTCAAAATGGACTTCATTTTTGGATTCGGAATATCGAAATTAGCCTAGGGTGAAATTTTGGTATTTTTCTGAAAACATTCAATTTTTTATGAATAGTGAAACCACTAAGTGGTAGTTAAAAAAACTGAATTTTTCATAAAACTTAATTTTACCGCTTCTGTGAGTGGAATCTCAAAACTCCGAGAGACACAGTTGATGTCAGTAAGTAAAATGTGGTTCAATGAGATGAAAATAATTTTTGGTTAATAGTAACTTTTTACTTTTATTTACCACGGTTAAAAGTAAATAGGGTAATTAAGGGTAAAAATGATATTATTATTACCCTAACACATGTTCTAATTATATTGGATAAGTGTAATTCGACCAAAAACAACCTTAGGAATAAAATATTACCATTTATTCCCACTTGGATTAGATTAGGACATTTATTATTAATTTATTTAAAGAAGGCTTAAAATAGTTAACATCAATGTTTAATAAGAAAATCATTTTTAATATAGGGTTATACATAAGATAAATTAGACTATAAATCTTAATTAGAAATATAAAAATCTTTCCTACATAATTATATTTTATTTTTAATTTTTAGACTTTAAATAAGTTAATTTATTTATGACACAAAGATGATGCAGTAATTATCTTATTAATGAAATATTGTCATAATTGATTTTATAAATACCCAAATAAATGTAATTTGAGACTTTTTATGAATTCCACTAATTTTATAGGTTAATATGACATGTTAGTACTGATTTAATTAACTTTTTTTGAACTAATCATTCTATTATGATTTTCACAAAAATCAATTACTAAATAGTGTCAAAATTGACATAAAATAGTTTTTAAACCAAATATTATATTAGTAATTGTTATTTTATTCCTAAAAATCTAAGGTTCGGAAAAATGACTTAGATAAGGTTATATATATTAATAATAGACAACTTGGGGTTCGTTTGGCTTGTTATAGTAAGCTTATTAACCTTATAGTATAAGAACACAAGAAGACACAGTAAAAGTAAAATTATTTAACTTAATGTTAAATCTAAATGATAAGGTTAAAAAAGGAACCTAAACTTGTATAAATTCTATAGGATGAAAGGCTTTAGACCCATCCCCACATTAGATTCTAAATAAATCCATTTGGATCTATTTAAAACCGAACTTGACTTTATAATAAAATAATAATTTTAGTTTTTCCAAAGTAGCCCCTCTCCTCCCTTATAAAAGGGCACCTCCTCCCCCTCTTCCTCACACCACTTTGAGCCTTCAAGCTTAGCCAAACCCTACCAATTTCTCCTATCCACTTCCCTAGAGAAATCCTAGAGGTCCTCTTCTTATTCAAAGACCAATTTTAGTGCCCTAAAAGGAGGTCTCAAAGAAGCGCTTTAAAGAAGAGGTAATGTCCGTTATCGATTCTTTCATCTTTATTTCTTCTTCAACTTATTCTTATTAGGTTGTTTCATTTTGAAGTAATAACATCAGTATCCCTCATATACTGATATGTTATTATAAGTATGAAACAACCCTATTTAACCATCTACCCATCCTACGGAAAACGAAATCATCGCGCGTGCGTACGTACGGAATACCGTCTCCACACCGTGGTTGAATCTATTTTCCACCACCACCTTACTTGGATGGGTATAATGGTGTAAATAATGACTATATATGACTATTGTAAAGTGATATTGATTCTGAAATAGTATACATACACTCCAATACAATTCCACGATCATGGGAACGATATAATCGCCCGTGCGCACGTATGGAATTCCGTCTCCATGATGTGATGTGACTCGTTCTACATGATCTTCATTGCATAATGATTATATAAATGAATTGAGTGAATAAATATGATATATATTACACTAATAACATTCTGGAAATGAGGTATCTATAACCTAAAAATAAGTATAAGAATTTATTCGACAAAACACGCATAAGAACAAAAAGTAATAAATACCCGAATAAACAAGTAGTAATGAAATATTACTAATAAGAAGCTAAGAATATGACCATATATGAAATCATAAAAATAAGTATTATTCTGGAATAATTCAATAACATTATTTAAATCATTATACAGGAGTTTCGGACACTTATGAAGCAAATTGGACCTAAGGTATAGGAAATATCACAATCTCATTTTTATCTGAGATTGTTTATACTTTGGAATTTACTGGGGTGTATTTTATCATCCACATCCATGTTTCCCCAATATGTAATTTTTACATCCTTCTACAATAGTTTATATCCAATTTTACCCTTCAGTGAGTTTTTGTAAAAGAGATGAAAGGAATCTTTTGTCATTTTTTGTACGAGGTACTTTTTGACTTTTATGACAAAAGTACGAGAAGAATGTTTTTTTAACTTATATGGCATAAATGGATTTTTAAAACATTATTTCCAAGAAGCTTCCTTTACAATTTTTCAATTTTATTTTTAATCAACTTATTTTAGTTTAAAATTGTATGCCATGTTAAGAATGGAAAATGTTTTTGAAAGGATATTTTCCTCAAGAATGGAGTTCAAGTGTTATATCAAAATTATTTTCCATCTAAGATAATAAAGGGTTATATTTCTATCCCTATTATTACATTGATTTGATTATGTTTTGATGGAATTATTTTTATGAATTCCTTTATCTTATATAAATTGTTTTATGATGTCAGGATGTTTAAGAATCCCATTTTATTACATGGGTTATGCTATGATGTATGGTTTATGATTTTGTGGCACACATAAGAATGGTATCATTATGAGATTGGTGGGACCTATATCTCTCTCCAATTCATTGGGTAATGATTTTATATCTCATGAGATAGACATGGCTGGAACGGCAGGTTAAACCGGTTCAGTGAAATAGGACTGAAACGAGGAGTGAACTCGGTTCAAAAATGGACTTTGTCTACTAAGATAGTCTTGGGAATGAGTCTTGACTAATAAGAAATGATTCTATATGATTATGTGTGTATTCCACAAAGTTTCATGTTTTAAGTTATGATTATTGGGGTTTACATTTCACTACTATGATTTATCCCATGTTATGATATTATGATCACTTTTGCAGGTTAAGATTTCCAAAATGTTATGTTCTTATGAATATGATGTGATTGATATTTCTTTTGTTTACCCTTACTGAGCATTTGATCTCACCCTTTTATGTTTTCATTTCCCTAGGATATAAATAAAGGTTTTAGGTAAAAAATGGAAGATCTTTTTGGGAGATGTTGAAGATCTTTCACCACGATTAGAAGATTATATTCCAAGTTTCCAAAGACAATAAACTATTACAGTCCTTGTGTGTGTTTTTGTTATGTACTAAGTATCCCGAAAAAGTAATGTAATTTCCATGTACATTAAGCTTCGGGTCTCTACAAGTAACCTATAATCAACCAAATTAAAATGTCAATTTTATAAATTGTCAATATTTACCAAATTAGTAATTTAAATATCTTTCTACGTAAGAATCCCTAAAACTAACACCATATATTGTAATGAATAAACAATTAATTAAATAATTTTCACAAATTAATCAATATATTGGTTTATATGCGAATTAAATTCAATAAAAGGAATTAAAATGGGGTTTCCATAGAGAAAACACATTGAAAAAAAGTCATGCCTATACACAATAGAAGATTAATAAAGACAACAGTTTAATGAATTTTCTATGAAATGAATCCCTCAAGATAAAATATTTTGAGAGTATTTAGAAGGAAATATATGAAATAAAATATTATGTTTTATTAAATAATTAATGGAAGAAATAGGTTTAGTAATATTCATTATAAATCGATGAAAAGAGATTTTAGTTATCAAAAAACCTTGCAACTTAGGTAATATTTCAATGAAAACACCTTGAATGAGAGATCTTAAATAGAACATAAAATTTCCAAAAATAATGGAATTTCATGATATAGTATATAAACAATTAATTATACACACTATTTAAATGAAATTATGTGTATAATAGAAAAAATGTCTCAAATAATAGATTTCAAGACAAAAAACTCTTACTGTAATGATAAAAAATGAATCAAGAGAACATAATAGGGTTACCTGGGAATGAAAATAAAACATCATGAAATAAAATATATTCATTGTAATCTATGGAAATTAGGGTTCTAAATAAACCATATAAATGAAATTATGGTGTGTAATATCAAACATCTCTCTTGAAATTGAAAACATAGACAAATAAACATCACCTTATATTATTCTTCGTCAAAATATACTTTTACCTTATAAATAAAAAAATATTTTAATCACCTATTTTAGAAAATAATTCATATAAAATTTCCTTTATACTCTTCATTTATAACCATTTATTACATATGTAGTAGCCGTTTATAGTTTATTCTCATCATCAGGTGCTGGAGACTCCGATTTCTTATTTTTTATTAGTTTTTTAATAGTATTGTTGATCACAATTTATTTAAAAAAGTATCACCATTAATAAAATTTCAAATATATAAGAATAATTTTATTTCATTGATTTTTCATATCTCATTTCCCTTTCATTAATAAAAAGGCATGTTCTATGAAAATAGAAATTGTGAAGAACTAGTTTCAGTGTGTTTGACGATCAAAAGGTGATATATAAATAAATATAATAAATATAACCAACACATATCCAAAATCATTGTATAATATTAAAAAAATAATTATCAAACAATATTATCATTATATATAATTACTTAATCCTTAAAGATATTAACATTATAACATCGTTAACTTAGATGGTAAAACTGACCCAAATAATAGTGTACTATAATGATTTTGTAAGCAAGTAAATGATTTTAATAATGTTAATATAATATTTATATATGGTTAAAAATGAAATAAATATAATTTTACATCACCATAATACTTATTTTAACTATCCTTGAATGGTGGTGATGATAAATGAAATTCATTGATCGTGGTGGCAGTAGTCTGCATGTACGCATGATTAATGTTTCCTCTTCTAAAAAAATGGGGAGGGGTGAAGGTATATGATAAATTTGAATTTTATAATATTTATTATGACATTTGAAACATGTTAATTTATAAAATATATCCTTTTCACCATCCACGATAGGTAGTGATAAAAATGAATAACATCATTTCATAGAGGTGGTAGCCTGCAATTACAGAACATCAATATTGTTTTATTTTTCGTAGTGGATGGAAAGGATTGAATAATTGTTGATACATTAATATAAAATATATAAAATATAATAATAATAATTTTTTCATTATATTATTCTATCTAGATGGATTTTTATGGGAATTATTAAAATGAAATGGTTAAGGATTCAGAAAAAACTCATGTTGATAAATTCTAATTTTTCTAGGAACACTCCTTGGAAATGGAGTCCATGGGATGTATAATTAACACTAGAGAAATACTAAAATTTGAAAGGATTATATGAGGATAAAAATTTAATATTTTTATGTATAAATTTTAAATAATTTTTGTATCATGAAGTGGCGTAAGTGTTCCACTTTTATAAGTGAAGAGACAGGTAATTTTAGTATAACCCATTAAATTTCAATAATTATATGTCACTATTCATGGATAATAGACTCTAAATGTGACGAGTAATGGGATTTGGGGTTATTTATGGTTGTTTAGTCCCCTTAAATTCATTATTACACATGTTTTAAATTTATTCAGGCCTTTTACAACTTGATTTTTACACTTTACCATTTTAGTTTTTACATTGGTAACTAGTTTTTACCGAGGTAATTTAAATTTTATTAAAAGTATAAGGTAATCCCCCTCTTACCAAATTATTAATTTATGAAACTATTTTATTCTATATATAATCTAATTAAATTTCTTTATAAGATGAAAATAACTTTTAAATTTAAACATTTAATTTGTTGAAAACCTGTTTTATAGGATTATGTTGTTTTCACCATTAGTGTTATTAATCTTATTTAGTATTGATTACTAATTGAATTAGTTTTAAAATATTTATATATATGTTTAAAAAATATATTATATTAATTTTTATATAAATTATTAATTTATTTTATTAGATAAAAATTTCATAATTTAAATAAAATAATTTATTTAAAATAATAGTTTTACCCTTATTGTAGTAATTAAATTTAATCTTAGTAATATTATTTTTATGCATAAAAATTTAATTTTAAATTTTATAAAAAATTTTCCTATTTATTCGAAATATAATTTAAAATTTTAAAACAAAATATATATGTTTAATAAAATTTAATTTTAACATAAGAGCTTATAATGCAAAAAAAACCTATCCTTACGAAATGTGTAGTTTCAAGATTAAAATATGTGTGTATGATAAATTTATTAATGATTTATTATTTTTATTTGATATATTGGTTTATTATAAAAAAATAAAATTTATGTGGTTTTCAAAGAATACATAAACCTAATTTTACTAAAAAAATTAATTAAAAGAAAGGACCAAAAAAATTATTTTTTTGGAAAATGTAGCTTCAGTTTATTGATTGTTAAAATTAAGTCTTATAATATCATAATAGAATTTTAAAATATATATTTTTACTCCATAAAAACGTATTTGATCATGTAAATTGTCTTATAAGTTTTTAAGTTATAATTTTTATTGATATATTCATAAACGACATAGTTTTAGTAAAAACATTTTTTTTCAATATTCATCAAAAAATAAATTGTTTCATAAAAATAATAAAAATTAATCCTAAGATAATATTATTATGATAAATATAAAAATAAAGATCAATTTATCAACTTAAAATCCTTAAGTTTATATATTTGGTTTTTGAATTACAATTCAAAATATAAATAAAAACTTCTTTTATAGAAAATAAATTCTTAACCAATATATGTTCATAATATTATCATGTTAATTATAGATTAAGTAATTATTATTTATATCATAATAATTTAATTTTATTAATATATTGAAATTTAAATGTTTCTTTAATTCTTATCATATAATTTTTAATAATATCATTTAGCATAGAAAAATATTTTTCTAATAAAAAAATAATGAAATATTATATTTGTATTTCATTATTTATTATTTCAAAACCTTATTATTTATATTTATTATTTGAAATAAAAAAATATGGTTTAACAATTGGATAAATGTATATGCAATGACCATATTTACAAGACCATGTAATATCCCCACCCAACCCATTGGTATGGACTGGGTTAGAGGTGCTACTATCCTTAGAAACCAAAGGCTAGAAATATCTAAGCGATTAAACACAAAGTTACAAGGGGGTAATGGTTTACCCATTTTAACAAAAGAAAAACTATCATAAGATAAAACATTAAATCAATAAAACCAAATACATATCTATGAATGATTCATGCAACCAACTCAATAGTAATAACTACGAAAAAACCAAAAAAATAACCAATGAATCAAAAACCAACATCAGAGTAATAGAAGAATAGAGTAAAATAAAAACTAAACACATATTTAGTAAAATACTATATAAAAAAAGTGGAACCACTCTATAAAAAGAAACAAACAGCTCCAAAATCCACCTCAACCAAGTTAGAAAGAATCTATCAAGGTTCTCTATTAGTGAAGTATGATACTGGTCCCTTTATAATATCATGGAAAGAAACATCTACATATATATTGAGGTGAATATGCAAGGGTGACTGTAATAACTCAGTAGGCTATATCGATTGATCATTCGGGTCCCTCTATAGTGTGAGTCCCTATTCTTATTAATTGGATCCTTATGCATGTCTTGTTTGATATTGGTCAATCGTGTTCTTTTATTAATTCTTATGTGGTTAAAAAATTGTAATTACACATGAAAGTGTTGCTTCACACTATGAATTTCATGACACCCCCTCATATTGTGTCCATGAAGAGGATTCAAGTGTCTAACATCATCTATTACTATTGACACAATTTAGTTTCTCTTAGAGTTTATATTCATAGAGATGGGTTTTTTTATCTAATCTTGGTAATGGATGGACTAGTGGAATTTAAATCCCATATAGACTACTATTCTTGGAATGTGTCACTCACATCCCCTGATGGAACTCTTCATGTCTTCAAGGGGGGATTCAAAAAGAATTCATGTAGAGCAGGGACTTTAGTGTTAGTGGATGGATCCATATTTGGTCATTTTTATGAAATATCCTTAGTTATGTGGAAAAAAAATTCAAATATGACTCTTTATGAAATAGTGGATTGATACCCAAATTTCTTTCTCAACAACATATCAAGGTTACCACTAGAGTGGTAAATCAAATTTTATACCAATCATATCCGAGGAAATATCCCTATTTTAGTCCCATAATAAATAATGGATCAAAAAAGATTTCCTGAATTAAAGGTAATGTAGAAGAATTAGAGAGTAAAGGCATCATTAAACCTAGTACATCGCCATGGGTTAGGTTAGTTTTATTCATAATGAACATGGAAATTTCTCTTTTATTATGTGTAACACCCCGAGATTTTATGAAAAATATTCTTTTTAATTTCATTAATGTCTTGTGTTGTATGCTACACCAAAAGGAGCTTGCACAACACCTATCCTTGACTTGCCTTGCATTACACGCAATCGCGACCTTCCTCGATAGCGTGTGTAGTAGGCAATAACGAGTTTCACTAAACAACAATATGCTATTAAAATATTATTAAAACTAGCCGTTATGAATAGTAATAACCACTTTTTGAACTTTTGTAAATTTTATTTTTCAAAATAGACTTCATTTTTTGATTCAGAATATCAAAATTATCTTAGGGTGAAATTTTGGTGATTTTCGGATAACTTTCATATTTTGATGAATAGTGAAAATTACTAAATTTTAATTAAAAACAACTTTTTCAATCGAAATAATTAATAGTGATAAATTATTAATTTTAGTGGTTTTAAATTATATTTAGAATTTATTTTTACAATTTAATACAATGATGGTCATTGGATGTAATTTCACATTTAAACCAGTTATAAACAAGTTTCAATCTTTTGATAGTTATTATCTCTTAAAAACACGCTATTTGTTTTGATGACGGGAATTAATTTTTAAATTAGTTAATGCAACTGATATGTTTTTAATTTGGTAAAATAGACATCATTTTTGAGTTTATAATATCAAATATATCTTAGGCCTAATTTTTGGTATTTTTCTGAAAACTTTCAATTTTTGATGAATAGTGAAACCACTAAGTGGTAGTTAAAAAAACTGAATTGTTCATAAAACTTAATTTTACCGCTTCTGTGAGTGGAATTTCCAAAATCCAAGAGACACGGTTGATGTCAGTAAGTAAAATGTGGTTTAATGAGATGAAAATAATTTTTTGGTGAATAGTAACTTTTTACTTTTTTTTACCGCGGTTAATAGTAAATAGGGTAACTAAGGGTAAATATGATATTACTATTACCCTAACACATGTCCTAATTCTATTGGATAAGTGTAATTAGACCAAAAAAAACCTTATGAATATAATATGACCATTTAGGTCCACTTGGATTAGATTATGACATTTAATATTATTTTATTTAATGAATAGTTAAAATAGTTAAAATCAAAGTTTAATAACTAAAACATTTTTATATATGGGGTTATACATAAGATAAATTCGACTATAAATATTCATTAGAAAGCTAAAAATATTTCCTACATAATGATATTTTATTTATAATTTTTAGACTTTATATAAATTTATTTATTTATGACACAACGATGGTGCAGTAATTACCCTTTTAAGGAAATGTTAACATAATTGATGTTATAAATGCCCAAATAAATGTAATTTGAGACTTTTTATGAATTCCACTAATTTCCTAGGTTACTATGATATATTAGTGTTGATTTAATCAACTTGGATCGAACATATAATTCTGTTATGACTTTCACAAAAATCATATATCAAATAGTGTCAAAATTGACACAAAATAGTTTTTAAATCAAATATTATATTATTAATTGTTATTTTATTCCTAAAAATCTAAGGTTCGGCCAAATGACTTAGATAAGGATATATATATTAATAATAAACAACTTTGGGTTCGTTTTTCATTTTATAGTAAGTGTATTAACCATATAGTGTAAGAAAACAAAAAGTCACGGTAAAAGTTAAATTATTTAACTTAGAGTTAAATCTAATTGATAAGGTTAAAATAATAACCTAAACTTTTCTAAATCTTATTGTTTGATATTATTTCGACCCATACCAACTTTACCTTAGAAATAAGACCCTTTGGAACCATTATAAACCGATTTTTACTTTAATATAAATTAATATTTTGAGCTTCCTAAGGTGCCCCTCTCCTCCCTTATAAAAGGGAACCTCCTCCCCCTCCTCCTCACACCAATTTGAGAACTCAAGCTCGGCCAACCCCTGCCAAAATCCCTTCTCCACTTCCCTAGAATAATCCTAGAGGTCCTGGTCTTCTTCAAAGACCAATCTTAGTTCCCTAAGTGGAGGATTCAAAGAGGCCTTTCAAAGAAGAGGTAATATCCATTACCGATCTTTTCAATTTCTTTCTTCTTCAACTTCTTATTCTATAGTTTTTTCATGATAAAGTAATAACATCAGTATTACTTAAATACTGATATATTATTATAAATATTAAACAACCCTAATTCACCTTCTATCCATCCTACGGAAAAATGAAATCACCGCGCGTGCGTACGTACGGAATACCGTCTCCACGCCGTGGTGTACTCTATTTTCCACCATCACCTTAAAAGGATGGGTATAATGGTGTAATGAGTAACTATATATGATTATTATAAATTGATATTGATACTAAAATATTATAAATACACTTAAATACAATTCCACTATCATGGGAACAATATCATCACTCGTGCGTACGTACAGAATACCGTCTCCACGATGTGATGTGACTCGTTCTACATGATCATCATTACATAGTAATTATATAAATGAATTTAATGAATAAATATGATATATATTACACTAATACCATTCTGGATATAAGGTATCTATAACCTTAAAAGAATAATAAGAATTTATTCGGCAAAACACGCATAAGAACAAAAGGCAATAAAGACCCGAGTAACAAGTAACAATGAAATATTACTAATAAGAAGCTAAGAATATGACCATATATGATATCATATCAATATGTATGATTCTGGAATAAGTCAATAACATTATTTAAACCATTATACAGGAGCTTCGGACACGTACAAAGCAAATCGGACCTAAGGTAAGGGAAATATCACAATCTCACTTTTATCCGAGATTGTTTTTACTTTGGTAATTACTGGGGTGTATTTTATCATCCACATCCATGTTCCCTCAATATGTAATTTCCATCCTTCTACAACAGTTTATATCCAATTTTACCCTTCGGTGAGTTTTTAGTAAAATATATGAAAGGAATATTTTGTCATTTTTCGTACGAGGTACTTTTTGACTTTTCCCACAAAAGTACGAAGAATGTTTTTTTTAACTTATACGGAAAGAATGGATTTTTAAAACATTATTTACAAGAATATTCCTTTATAAGGTTTCAAGTTTATTTTTAATCAACTTATTTAATTTATAATTTTATGACATGTTAAGAAAAGAAAAGTTTTTTTGAAGTAGAAAGGATATTTTCCTCAAGAATGGAGTTCAAATGTTTTATCCAAATTATTTTCCATCTAAGATAATATAGGGTTATGTTTTTATCCCTATTATTACATTGATTTGATTATTTTTTGAGGAAATTATTTTTATGAAGTCATTTACCTTATATGATTTGTTTTATGATGTCATGATGTTTCAAGAATCCCAATTTTGTTACATGTGTTATGCGATGATGTATGATTTATGATTATGTGGCACACATAAGAAAGGATTCATTATATGATGGGTGGGACCTATATCTCCCCCCAATGCATTGGGTAAAGATTTATATCTCATGAGATAGACATGGCTGGAACGGAAGGTTATTTCGGTTCAGTGATACAGGACTGAAACGAGGAGTGAACTTGGTTCAGAAATGGACTTTGTCCGCTAAGATAGTCTTGTCAATGAGTCAAGACTAACAAGAAATGATTTTCCATGATTATGTGTGTATGCCAAAAAGTTTCAAGTTTTATGTTATGATTATGGGGATCTCATTTTCACTTCTATGATTTATTCCATGTTAAGATATTATGATCTCTTTTGCAGGTTATGATTTTCAAAAAGATATGATATGATTTTTATTTCTTTTGTTTACCCTTACTGAGCATTTGAGATCACCCTTTTATGTTCACCCTTTTTGTTATGTACTAAGTATTCCGCAAAAGTAATGTAATGTTCATGTACGTCAAGCTTCGGGTCTCTACAGTTGATATCAGAGGAAAGGTATAGTCAACCTTTGGAAACTAGGATGTGAAAGCCTTAGTAAGAACCCTAAGGATAAGTCTAAGCATAGAACACAATCTTAGTGTTTTAGAAATTTCCATGAATAACCTAGGATAAGACCTTAAGTGTGAAAATTTTATTCTTGAATTATGTGGTTTTCCTATTATAATTAGTGTTTCTCACACTATTCTTCTTGGTTTTAGTCAATGGTTGGAACCTGAAGGAATCGTGTTAATGCGGAATGCGATGGGAAATGCAATGATTGTCCCCCTGAGCAACCAAACGATATGGGAGCTGGAATGCAAAATCTTGTAGCCATGCTCACACAACTTTCTCAATCTATGAATCATGCAGGACTTCCAAACGAGCAAATGAAGGAGCAAAATTCTGTTGAATCCTTCATGAGGCAGCGTCCCCCTTCTTTCAGCGGGTCTACTGATCCATTAGTTGCTGAAAAATGGATTAGTACTACTGAAAAGATATTTTCAGTTCTTCAATGTTCTGAACATGATAAAGTCATCCTAGCAGTGTATCATTTGGAAGGAGATGTTGATCAATGGTGGAATCTTATTAAGAATACGAGGCAAAGGGATGAAATTGAGTCCATGGAATGGGACGAGTTCAAGAACTTATTTTTCAATAAGTACTTCCCTCGTATTCTCCGAAAAAAGATGGAGAAAGAGTTTCTTGAACTAAAGCAAAGGGATTATGAATCTGTTAGTACCTATGAAGCAAATTTTACAAGACTTGCAAGGTACGCTTCTGGTATTATTATCCAACCTGAGAGTAAGATTGATCAATTCTTTAGTGGCTTAAAACCAAGTCTTCGAAGGGCGTTAGCCATAAGGGACTTCAATAGCTACGAGGAAATCGTTCGATGTTCTCTCAAAGTCGAGATGGAGATTGGAGTAACCCATCAGTCATATGGGTTTGATAAGAAGAGGAAAATGGAATTCAAAGGAAAATCTAAAGAGCACACTGAATAGAAGATGAGCTTTCCCTTATGCTCAAAGTGTGGAAAGAAACATGGAGGGAGTTGTCTTAAAGGGACAAGTAAATGTTTCAAATGTGGAAAGGAAGGTCATCGGGCATTTGAATTCCTCGATAATGGGAAGAAGATGTCTAATGATGAAAACAAAGGAAGGGATACACAGAATGAACCCCCCAACACTTCAATGCTTCAAGTGCAAGGAAATGGGGCATTATGCTAATAAATGCCCTAATCCAAGGGTTAGTGATGATCGACATGAGCAACCGCTTAATGAAAAGGACAAAGGGAAGTCACATGCAATCACTATTGGCGATGTTGAATATGACAACGATGTGGTGGAATGATTAAGTGTTTATGTAATGGGATTCCAAAATAATGTTGTATCATGGAGTATTAGAATATTTATGTATTGGTCTAATGTGGTATTCAAAGTGATTGAGATATTTTTGGAAATAAGATGATATGTGCATAATGAAGGGAAAACGAGAAAATGAAATGTTTAACAATATTCATGATCTCATGATTGATATAAGGACTAAGTGATATCATGGTTTGAGTATATAGAATTTTGAGGATTTTGGTATGTGGAAAGTGTTAACTTTTAACTGCATTCATGTTTTCACTAAGGTTCAATGGGTATTCATTCTTCAAGAGAATACAGGATTAAGGTATTCACATGTTTGTAATTTGACCAACAAGATATATCTTATGATATATGGGGGATAAATGATGGCATTCACGTGATTGTTCTGTGACATTTCAAGTAATAATTTTCTTTATACTATGAGCTTGGACCAAAGTATTTTAGATAAGCCTAAAGATTAGAATGGATTATGTTGGACATAAGTTAGGATAAAACGTTTTTTGATATTATTGATGGGATGTTATAGTAATATAGCTTTAGAAAAAGGACAACCTGCAGGACGGGCGACAGCCCATCGCGTCGGACAAGGCTATGGGAATCGAACCCACAACCGAAGTGCGACTGGCCTTTATCGCCTATCACTGGCCTACAGGAAGTCCCTGTTTAGTATAAACTAGTTTTATTATATTAAGCAGTATGATATATGAAGTATAAGTCCATTTTAGGAACCATATATGATTAATCTCACCATAGAATGACTTATGTATATTTAATAACTTTTGCTAACCTTTTGTTTGAGACAGATGGAATGACCTGTCATTCTATCACATGATCTGCTAACACTTCACGAATAACAAATTCAACTTCATTTATTTAAGAGATGAAGTGGAAATTGTTCAAGGCACAAACAATAGTGAGACTGTACCAAAATAAAGTAAGTATTTATTCTAATTCAAATTCTTCAACTTTAGGGAAACGATCTTGAAAACCAAAAATGTTGTCCTAGTGCTCTTATATCTGATTAATCAGATGGTACCTTAGATCGTCACAAATTTATGGATTTGTGATTTTTGTCTTTTTCATAGCCATGTTCTCTACCACTCTCCATCAGAACATGATGGTTAGATTTTTCTTCCATATCCATATTTTCACCTATGTGGAAACCCAGTGATTAGTTTATTTGGGTAACCGTTACGTTTCATATATTTGTTTTTAAAGATTAGTTTTGGTATTCCTTTTTACGATGTGGGTTTCTATCAAAGAAATTTTCGAATAGTAAACCATTTATAACCCCGATGAATTTCAAGGGCGAAATTCATTTTAAGGGGGGTAGAATGTAACACCCCGAGATTTTATGAAAAATATTCTTTTTAATTTCATTAATGTCTTGTGTTGTACACTACACCAAAAGGAGCTTGCACAACACGCATCCTTGACTTACCTTGCATTACACGCAATCGCGGCCTTCCTCGATAGCGTGTGTAGTACGCAAAAACGAGTTTCACTAAACAACAATATGCTATTAAAATATTATTAAAACTAGCCATTATGAATAGTAATAACCACTTTTTGAAATTTTGTAAATTTTATTTTTCAAAATAGACTTCATTTTTGGATTCGGAATATCGAAATTAGCTTAGGGTGAAATTTTGGGGATTTTCGGATAACTTTCATATTTTGATGAATAGTGAAAATTACTAAATTTTAATTAAAAACAACTTTTTCAATTGAAATAATTAATAGTGATAAATTATTAATTTTAGTGGTTTTAAAGTATATTTAGAATATATTTTTACAATTTAATACAATGATGGTCATTGGATGTAATTTCACATTTAAACCAGTTATAAACAAGTTTCAATCTTTTGATAGTTATTATCCTTAAAAACACGCTATTTGTTTTGATGACGGGAATTAATTTTTAAATTAGTTAATGAAACTGATATGTTTTTAATTTGGTAAAATAGAAATCATTTTTGAGTTCATAATATCAAATATAGCTTAGGCCTAATTTTTGATATTTTTCTGAAAACTTTCAATTTTTGATGAATAGTGAAACCACTAAGTGGTAGTTAAAAAAACTGAATTGTTCATAAAACTTAATTTTACCACTTCTGTGAGTGGAATTTTAAAAATCCGAGAGACACAGTTGATGTCAGTAAGTAAAATGTGGTTCAATGAGATGAAAATAATTTTTTGGTGAATAGTAACTTTTTACTTTTTTTTACCGCGGTTAATAGTAAATAGGGTAACTAAGGGTAAATATGATATTACTATTACCCTAACACATGTCCAAATTCTATTGGATAAGTTTAATTCGACCAAAAACAACCTTATGAATATAATATGACCATTTAGGTCCACTTGGATTAGATTATGACATTTAATATTCTTTTATTTAATAAATAGTTAAAATAGTTAAAATCAATGTTTAATAACTAAAACATTTTTAATATGGGGTTATACATAAGATAAATTCGACTATAAATATTCATTAGAAAGCTAAAAATATTTCCTAAATAATGATATTTTATTTATAATTTTTATCCTTTAAATTAATTAATTTATTTATAACACAACGATGATGCAGTAATTACCCTTTTAAGGAAATGTTAACATAATTGATGTTATAAATGCCCAAATAAATGTAATTTGAGACTTTTTATGAATTACACTAATTTTCTAGGTTACTATGATATATTAGTGTTTATTTAATAAACTTGGTTTGAACATATAATTCTGTTATGACTTTCACAAAAATCATATATCAAATAGTGTCAAAATTGACACAAAATAGTTTTTAAATAAATTATTATATTATTAATTGTTATTTTATTCCTAAAAATATAACGTTCGGCCAAATGACTTAGATAAGGATATATATATTAATAATAAACAACTTGGGGTTCGTTTGGCATATTATAGTAAGTGTATTAACCATATAGTGTAAGAAAACAAAAAGTCACGGTAAAAGTTAAATTATTTAACTTAGAGTTAAATCTAATTGATAAGGTTAAAATTATAACCTAAACTTGTCTAAATCTTATTGGTTGATAATATTTTGACCCATACCCACTTTTCCTTCGAAATAAGACCCTTTGGAACCATTATAAACTGATTTTTACTTTAATATAAAATAATATTTTGAGGTATTCCTAAGGTGCCCCTCTCCTCCCTTATAAAAGGGCACGTCCTCCCCCTCCTCCTCACACAAATTTGAGAACTCAAGCTCGGCCAAACCCTTCCAAAATCTCTTCTCCACTTCCCTAGAATAATCCTAGAGGTCCTGGTCTTCTTCAAAGACCAATCTTAGTTCCCTAAGTGGAGGATTCAAAGAGGCGTTTCAAAGAAGAGGTAATATCCATTACCGATCTTTTCAATTTCTTTCTTCTTCAACTTCTTCTTCTTTAGTTGTTTAATGATAAAGTAATAACATCAGTATTACTTACATACTGATATGTTATTATAAATATGAAACAACCCTAATTCACCTTTTATCCATCCTACGGAAAAATGAAATCACCGCGCGTGCGTACGTACGGAATACCGTCTCCACGCCGTGGTGTACTCTATTTTCCACCATCACCTTACAAGGATGGGTATAATGGTGTAATGAGTAACTATATATGATTATTATAAAGTTATATTGATACTGAAATAGTATAAATACACTTAAATACAATTCCACGATCATGGGAACAATATCATCGCTCGTGCGTACGTACGGAATACCGTCTCCACGATGTGATGCGACTCGTTCTACATGATCATCATTACATAGTAATTATATAAATGAATTGAATGAATAAATATGATATATGTTACACTAATAACATTCTAAATATAAGGTATCTATAACCTTAAAATAAGAATAAGAATTTATTCGGCAAAACACGCATAAGAACAAAAGGCAATAAAGACCCGAGTAACAAGTAACAATGAAATATTACTAATAAAGAGCTAAGAATATGACCATATATGATATCATATCAATATGTATGATTCTGGAATAAGTCAATAACATTATTTAAACCATTATATAGGAGCTTCAGACACGTACAAAGCAAATCAGACCTAAGGTAAGGGAAATATCACAATCTCACTTTTATCCGAGATTGTTTTTACTTTGGTAATTACTGGGGTGTATTTTATCATCCACATCCATGTTCCCTCAATATGTAATTTCCATCCTTCTACAATTGTTTATATCCAATTTTACCCTTCGTTGAGTTTTTAGTAAAAGATATGAAAGTAATCTTTTTTCATTTTTCGTATGAGGTACTTTTTGACTTTTCCGACAAAAGTATGAAGAATGTTTTTTTTAACTTATACGGAAAGAATGGATTTTTAAAACATTATTTCCAAGAATCTTCCTTTATAAGATTTCAAGTTTATTTTTAATCAACTTCTTTTAGTTTATAATTGTATGACATGTTAAGAAAAGAAAAGTGTTTTTGAAGTAGAAAGGATATTTTCCTCAAGAATGGAGTTCAAATGTTTTAGCCAAATTATTTTCCATCTAAGATAATATAGGGTTCTGTTTTTATCCCTATTATTACATTGATTTGATTATGTTTTGAGGGGATTATTTTTATGAAGTCATTTACCTTATATGATTTGTTTTATGATGTCATGATGTTTCAAGAATCCCATTTTTGTTACATGTGTTATGCGATGATGTATGATTTATGATTATGTGGCACACATAAGAAAGGATTCATTATAATATTGGTGGGACCTATATCTCCCTCCAATGCATTGGGTAAAGATTTATATCTCATGAGATAGACATGGATGGAACGGAAGGTTATTTCGGTTCAGTGATACAGGACTGAAACGAGGAGTGAACTCGGTTCAGAAATGGACTTTGTCCGCTAAGATAGTCTTGGCAATGAGTCAAGACTAACAAGAAATGATTTTCCATGATTATGTGTGTATGCCAAAAAGTTTCAAGTTTTATGTTATGATTATGGGAATCTCATTTTCACTTCTATGATTTATTCCATGTTAAGATATTATGATCTCTTTTGTAGGTTATGATTTTCAAAAAGATATGATATGATTTTTATTTCTTTTGTTTACCCTTACTGAGCATTTGAGCTCACCCTTTTATGTTATCTTTTCCCTAGGATATAAAGAAAGGTTTTAGGTAAAAAAACAGGGAATATCTTTATGTGAGATATTGGAGATCTTTCACCACGATTAGAGGATTACGTTCCGAGTTTCCAAAGACACTAAACTATTACGATCCTTGTGTGTGTATTTTTTGTTATGTACTATGTATTCCGCAAAAGTAATGTAATGTTCATGTACGTCAAGCTTAGGGTCTATACATTATGTGATAATTATAATAAACTTAATCAGGTCATGATTAAAAATTTATATACTATTCCATGAATCTATGATCTATTTGATCAATTATAGGGAGCCAAGTGGTTCTCTAAGATTTATCTTCAACCAGGGTAATATCAGATCAGTTTTAGAAAAGTGGATACTCTAAAGACAACATTATAGAGTTGATATAGACTCTATGAATATGTTGTTATTACCTTTGGTCAAACAAATTCATCTATAGTCCACATGGCCTTGATGAATCACGTCTTTAATAGGTATATTTATTCATAAGTTGTGGTATTTTTTGAATATATTTTATTTTATTCTCAAAGCAAGAAAGACCATGAGGATATCCTAGAAATTGTAATGATACATTGATTGATCACCAACTGTATTCTCTATTTTCTAAGAGTAAATTATGGATAAAAATCTATTTCCATAGGAATATCATTTTTAAAGGAGGTATATCAATTTATTTTAAGAATACTAAAGTGACCATCTCTAAAAACCGACCAAAGAATATTTTTTAGATATGTAGTTTTTTGGATTAATTGGATATTATCATCACTTTATTCAAGATTTTTCAATGTTTTATTCTCCTGTGACTACTTTTATGAGAATGGTTCTTCTATTCACATATAAAAATGGTTGTAATAAATTATTTATAGATGTTAAATAAAATATCAGGTCAAAACCCATCCTAATATTTCCAGAACCATGTCAGGCTATGTGGTCTATTTTGATGCATCTAGATCTGGTCTAGGTTTTGTTCTCAAGTAGATAGATTATGTTATGGCCTATGGGTTAAAGAAGTTGTGAGAACATGAGTAAAAATATCCAATTAATTCCTTATAATTAGTTTCATTTGTCCACGCATTAAATACATATAATCACTACCTCTTTGGAAAAAGTTTCACGTTACTCACTGATAATAAGAGTTTGAAGTAAATATTATCTTAGTGAGACATGAAATTGAGGCAACAACGATGGATGATGTATCTCAAATTGTTAGATCTTATCTTGTTGTATGCACCTAGGAAAGGGAATTCTATTGAAGATGAATTGATTCAAAAATCATATAGTGAGGTGGTCAGGTAAGCTCGGATAAATGGCAGTTGAAGAGATTCATTACTAACATATATCTAGATTATGCTGAAAAAAATGAGAATGTAATTTTTTACCCAATTCATCTTGTTATCGACCTAATAAATTTTACAAAAGAGGTTCAAATATAAAATCCCGATTACATCACCATTAGGACATTCCTAAATGGTAGGGATACTTTGGATGACTGGATAGAGGATGAAAAATATTTTTTATGCATTCATAAAAATAACGTGTACCCTCAGTATTTTTTGGAATAGCTTTATTCATCTTATTAACATTCAAAATAGTATATTCATCTGGGTATTCATAAAATGTACAAGGCGATGAAATGTCATTTTTTGTGGACATGAATGAGTCCAAAGATTTCATATTATGTTATGAAATGTGTAACCTGTTATCATCAAATGTCTGAACATTAATAACCAGGTGGTATGTTGCAATCTATACCTATACCTGTATGGAAGTGGGCATATATTCTCATGGACTATTGACACGACCCATCCTCGGGCCCATGTTGTGACCACCCCAAGCCCGCCTTCCATAGGCCAGGGGCTGGCGACTAGCACCAATGCGTAATTCCTCGTAAAAAGGGAAGGAATTGCCTTTGTAAAGTAAACAACAAACACCACAGAGCAAGAAAGCAAAAGTAAACACTAAGTAAAAAATAAGTACAACAGTAAGTGCAGAAAAGTAAGTGGGCCAGAATATAAACCCAAACTGAAAGTAAAGTACAAGTGGAAAGGAAAAATAGCAACTGAAAGTAAAGCTGTAGCCTCGAGCTGTCCACTAGAACTTCCACCTAAAGGGTGGGTACAGATATCCTCCACAGCTTCTCAGGTCCAGCCGTCCGCTCCGAGTACATCTCGCCCAGTGGTCCACCTCCGGGTACTGACCTGCTCTGCAAGCCTCAACCGCGATCAGCGCTGTCCGTCATCTGCAACCAACACAACGTAGTGCGGGCATAGCTCGTGAAGGGGTGAGTATAAGCTACTCAGTAGGGACCCCGACACCCCCGAAGGTATCCCAGAATCCACAAAGTATAATACACAAAGGAAAGAAACAATCACGAAGTAACAACATACACTGCTTAGGTATATGCCCATACATATACCTAAGTCATCAATTCCAGTTCGCTCCAACGTCTGAGCCCAAGTACAACCCAGTCCACACAGGAAAACACAACCCATTCCACATAGGAAAGAAAAACGTAATCCACATAGGAAAACAATTCAAGATTCAACTCACACAGGTATACTTATTCGTATGACGATAGAGATGATCAGATATAGCCACTGATTCATCTAAGCCGTCGGACCCATAAAGGATCCGTAGGTACTAACCCCCGCAATGACCCACAAAGGATCTGACCCACACAAGATTGATAGGTAACTAACCCCCGCAATGACCCACAAAGGATCTGACCCACACAGGATCGATAGGTAACTAACCCCCGCAATGACCCACAAAGGATCTGACGCACACAGGATCGATATGTAACTAACCCCCGCAATGACCCACACAGGATCGGACCCACATAGGATCTGTAGGCGCTGGCCCACACAAGACCGTTGAGCGCTGACCCACATAGGATCTGACCCACACAGGATCGGTATCACTGATCCACGTAGGATCGCTGAGTGCTGTAATCGTCGTCGTCGAATCCACGAAGGATTTCTGCACAGTCATCATCATCGTCGCAGTCGCAGCCAACTCTAGGGTTCCCGCACACAACAAGCTCGTTTCGGAGGGTCTGCTCCCCGAGCCGAAGGGATGATACATCAACTGACACATAGTCCGGAGTTTATGTATCCAAAAGTTCCGTATCGCCAACAGGAACTCAACGTCACAGACGGCGCGTCAATCGGACGCCCGGTCTGAGAGTTATTGGCTTTTTCGTCCCAGGGGCCTGGTTGGTTTTTAAGTCAAAAAAAACCTGACCATACTCCAACTACATCCAAACCTCGAGCGGAGTAAGCCAAAAGGTCCGTCTCACTTATAGGAATCCAACAAAGTCGACGACACGTCAATCAGACGTCCGGAACTCAAGTTATAAGTGTTTCCGCTCCGAGGGCCCGGTTGGTTTCGTGTACGAACCAACCCGGTCGAACCCAAAGTTCTCCAAAATCTTCAGTGAAATATACCAAAACGACCGTCTCGATCCAAGGATCGCATCGCAACTGACGGTGCATCGTTCGGAGGCCCGTAACTCATGTTATGGGAAACAGACAGAAAGAGGCTCGGTATTAGGGGGTTCGGGCCCGGTCCGACCCGGACCGATACCCCCAGGGTCGGCCGGAACCGGGTCGACGACCCGAACCGGGTCCGGTTCCAGACCGTTTGGGCGCGGCCCGGCCCAGCTGGTGCAGCCCGGCCTGGCCAGGGCACGGCCCGACCCGGCCTGGGCGCGACCCGACTCAGCGGCCCGGCGCGCTGGCGGTCCGGCGCACTGGCCAGGTGGCTCGGCCGAACGGCCGAGCCATTCGGATGCGGGGGGCGCTGCCCCCGCGTGTAGACACCGCGGCCACTTAATGGGGCTTCTCACATCCGGCCAGCCGTGGGTTTCAAACCCCCGGTTCTTCCACGGTCCGGTCGGCCCGCTCCGACCGGCCGACTTCTACCGCCACGGAACCGGCAAGGTCGGTCCCCCTGCTCCGCCGCGGCTTGGAACTGGCTCAGGCCTTCGTCCGTTCGGTGTGGCGCGACTGCGCCGTGCCTCTCCGCCGCGGCCGCGATGCTTTCGTGGTTCACTGGCACTGCGTGACAGCGCTGCGTCTCTGGTTCGTCTTCAACAGTGCGGCGTGACGGCTCCGTGTCTTTGGTTCTTCTTCAACAGCGCGACGTGATGGCGTCGCGTCTTTAGTTCGTCTTCAACGGCACGACGCGATGGCGCCGCACTTCTCCCCCTTTCCTTAATAATTACCACGTGGTGCTTCGGCATCGCGTTGCCTTACTCGTTCCACAACAAACAAACCAACAAGGGGGAGGAGGGCCGGCCGTGTTCATGCGGTTCGACCTCCTCCCGTTATTGCGATAGCAGGCGGTTCAAATGAAAAGGAGAAAACAACGGAAGTATTTACGAACTAACAAATAAAATAAATCCCTATCTCAACGTTGTCGTTGAACGAGATTTCGTCGCGGAATTAACCATCGCGGAAGAAGAGGATCGTCATGGAAGAAAGCGTCACGGAAGGAATGTCGTTGGCGTTAGGTGATCTCCGAGGGAGGCGTCGTCTGCCGTCGGAGGTCGGCGTTCTTCTTCGGCGGCGGTGAATTCTTCGCGTTCTTCGTCGAAGAACGAAGAATCCTCAAGACTTCTCTTTTTTTTTCTCCCAAAGGCTCCCACAACCAGGATTCCAAAAAAAAAATAAGTTCAACACTTATTTTATTAACATATGCTAAGCATTTGAAATTCAAAAGAAATGAAATGAACAATTAATTCAATGAATTAATTGTAACGATTTAACCGCCCAAATTAATGAGGTGTTTCTTAACCAAAATAAATGCATGGTTTGACTTCATTAAAAGGGGGTGCAGGTGAGTTACTTAGAAGGAAAGAAACGGTGGGGCTCATGTGGGCCCCACCTCACAAATATCCTACCAAGTGGGTAGGATATTGTGGGTTCCACCTTATTCGCTTAACTTAGGTTAAGCCTCTTTAAGTAAAATAAAATAAATTGTCGCACCACTTTTATATTATTCCTTAACATAACCCCAAGAAAATAAAAACCACACCCGAGCAAACACAACTTCGGAAAAGGTGTTTCTAAGCAATTAACGGTGCTGTGATTCCATTGGTGTCCTCAGAAATCGATTCCGAGCACCGGTTCAAAAGTTAGAAAAACCCGCTCGTTCGTTCACTGAATGTACCCGAGCTAAATTTTCGTAAAAGATTTCGGGCACACCATGCCTCGGAATTAGGTGCCTTCAGAAACTGCGTTCTTGTAAAATTCCCAAGAAAATTAAGAAAAAAAATCCTTGAATTTTACGGGTCTTTACATTACTCCCACCTCATGGATTTACGTCCCCTTAAAGATACATCATAAACTAGGGAACAAATGTGGGTACTGAGCACGCATATGAGCCTCCCGCTCCAAGTTCTCTCCTGGAGGTTCCCGTGCTGCCATTTGATGCGCACTAGAGGGATCGACCGTCCACATAGGACCCGCTCTTGTCGATCCTCAATCTCCATCGGGACCTCTGCAAAAGTTTCCCAATCATCAAAGTCCATCTCCCCATGGTCAATGATATGTGTCGGGTCATGCACGTATCTTCTCAGCTAGGATACGTGGAAGACTTCGTGCAACCGGTGCAACTGAGGTGGTAGAGCCAGGTGATAAGTCACCTCGCCAATCCTACTGAGGACCTGGAAAGGTCTGATGAAGTGCGGAGATAACTTGCCGCCTCGGCCAAATCTCTGTAATCCACGTCGAGGTGAGACCCACAAGAAGACGTGGTAACCATCCTCGAACTCTAGTGGCCTCCGTCTCCTGTCAGCATAAGACTTTTGTCGGCTCTGAGCTATCCTCATCCGCTCCTGGATGACTTGGACCTTCTCTGTCATGGCCTGGACCATCTCCGGTCCCACAAGTGCTGACTCCCCAGGGTCTGTCCAGCACAGAGAAGATCTGCATGGTCGGCTGTATAACGCCTTGTATGGTGTCATCCCGATGGTGGAGTGTTAGCTATTGTTGTACGCGAACTCCACCAAGGATAGGTGGTCCTCCCAGCTGCGACCAGAGTCGAGGAAACATGCACGGAGCATGTCCTCGAGAGTCTGAATGGCCCTCTCTGTCTCAAAATCTGTCTGAGGGTGAAAGGCAGTGCTCAGATGTAGCTGCGTCCCGAACGCCTCCTACAACCCCTTCCAAAGCCGGGAAGTAAAGCGAGAATCTCGATCGGAGATGATAGATGATGGCACACCATGAAGCCATACAATCTCCTGAACATAGAGACGTCCCAAGATCTCCACTGATCCCTACTCTATGATGGGTAAGAAGTGTGCTGACTTGGTGAGTCAGTCGACAATCACCCAAATGGAGTCGTGACCTCTAGAAGTGCGTGGAAGTTCAGTCATGAAGTCCATAGATATGCCATCCCACTTCCACTACGGGACCTGCAAGGGCTGCACCAAGCCTGCTGGTACCTGGTGCTCTGCCTTCACCTGCTGGCAGGTGAGGCATCGAGAAAAGAACTCTGCTATAGCCTTCTTCATGCCCGGCCACCAGTGCTGTCGTCTGAGATGCTGGTACATCTTTGCCACTCCAGGATGTACCACCAAATGGTAAGTGTGAAACTCTCTCAGCACCTCCTCCCGCAAAGAAACTGGTACCAAGGTGCGTCCTCTGAAAAGGACATCGTGCTCTCCTCCTAAGGAGAAACCATCAGGTGCCTGTCCTGAGGATATATGCGCACACCGCGTCTCATAGTTGGCGTCCCCACGTTATGCCTCTCCGACCCACTACAGTGGTGGAGGAGTGACTTTGAGTGACTGAAGGAAGGCTGCTCCATCTCTATCCACAATGGATATCTGCAAAGCGGATAGCTACTCTGTCGCCTCCCCAAGTAGCTGAATGCCCATCCTCCTACTGAGAGCATCGGCTACCACATTCCCCTTCCAAGGAATATAGACTATCTCAAAGTCATAGTCCTGGAGGAACTCGAGCCATCACCGCTGTCTCAGGTTTAGGTCCTTCTGAGAGAAGATGTACCTGAGACTCTGATGGTCAGAAAAGACTGTAAAGTGCTCACTCATCAGATAATGTCACCATGTCTTCAGAGCGATGACCACTGCTGCTAACTCCAGGTCATGGGGAGCGTAGTTCTGCTCATGCGGCCTCAACTAACGTGATCCATAGGCAATCACTGCTCACTCCTGCATTAGGACACATCCGAGTCCAGTCCCTGATGCATCATAGTAAACTATGTACCCAACTCCCTCCTCCGGTAGCCTCAAGATGGGGGCGCTAGTCAATCTCTGTCTCAGCTCCTGGAAGCTCTGCTAACATCTTTCTAACCACACAAAGGGTTTCCCCTTCTTCGTCAAAGCTGAGAGTGGTGCTGAAACTCTGGAGAAGTCTGGCACAAATCTCTGATAGTATCCAGCTAGTCCTAAGAATCTTCGCACCTCCGTCACGCTCCTGTGTGGCTCCCAAGCTAGAACTGCCTCGACCTTCGCAGGATCCACCACAACGCCCACCTCAGAGATGAAGTGTCCCAAGAAGTGGACCTCACGTATCCATAACTGACACTTCGAGAGCTTTCCATAAAGCTGGTGCTCTCGGAGTGTGTCAATTACAACCCGCAAGTGGTAAGCATTCTCCTCCTCAGTCGTCGAGTATATCAAAATGTCGTCGATGAATACTACGACAAATCGATCGAGGTATGGATGAAAGATCCTATTCATGAGTCCCATGAACACTGCGGGAGCATTGGTTACGCCGAATGGAATAACCAAGAACTCATAGTGGCCATACCGACATCTAAAGGTCGTCTTCTTCATGTCCTCATCCCGAACTCTGAGCTGATGATATCCTGACCTGAGGTCAATCTTTGAGAACCATTGTGCTCCCTTGAGCTGATCGAAGAGGACATCAATCCTCAGTAGAAGATACTTGTTCCTCACTGTCACCTGGTTCAGGTGACGATAGTCAACACAAAGTCGCAAGCTCCCGTACGCCTTCTTGGCGAACAATATCGGGGAAGCCCAGGGTGAAACACTGGGTCGAATGAATACCTTTCCCTGCAAGTCCTCCAACTATTCATGTAGATCTCAAAGCTCGGCGGGAGCCATCCAATACGCTGAGGTGGATATCGGGGCTGTCCCGGGGTACAGATCAATATAAAAGTCTACCTCTCTACGAGGAGGTAGTTCTGGAACGTCATCGGGAAAAACTTCCGCATACTGATCCACCACTGCAGGAAAACTAGGACTCTGGACGTCAACTGCTCTTAGGATGAGGCTAGACAACTGATGAGTGATGGGTTTTCCTATCCTCTGCGAGAGTCCATCCTGTGCTTCAAAGGTTTCCTTCTCGCCGGTGAAGGTGAACCTCCTCCCATCAATGCGTACACATCTCACCTTGCGCCTAATACAGTCAATCTGAGCATGGACTGTAGATAACCAATCTATGCCCAAGATGACGTCGTAAGGCCTTGATGCCGCTACAAGAAGATCCCAACCGAAGATCTCGCCTCCTAGAGTAAGCTCACACTGCTGACACCAGTGCGTAATCATCGAGTCTGCTCCCGTAGGAGTCTCTAGCCGTAAGGATCGAGCCAACGGCTCTGTCGGAATCTCCGAGCTCCGAACAAGGGCAGCGGCTATGAAAGAATGACTCGCTCCTGTGTCTATAAGAACTTCAGAAAGGGTGGAATAGACACAGATAGTACCTCGAATCATTTCAAGTGCACCGTGGTCATAGGCCTCCGCTGCCTGGAGCTGTGCCTCTCTCTGCCCGCCAGCTCCCTGTGGTCGGGGTGGACCTCCTAGTGGTGGTGGTGGTAGAGCCTCAAAGCACCGCCCACCACCTGCTGCTCGGCCAGCTCCTCTGCCTCGTCTGCCTACTCCCTGCGGACTGCCATGGTCGACCCTATGCCTGTACCTGGGTGGCCCCTCAACCGTCTGATGCTCCTCGGCACGGCGGGTCAGGCAGTCACGAGCCATGTGGCCCTGCTCGCCGCATGTGTAGCACCGTCTGCCTCTCGAAAGACTTGCTCCGCGCTGTGTGCCCCGCACTGCTGAGCCAGTGTCCTGAGGTCGTCTTCCTGAGGGTCTGGTCTGCCTAGACCCATGAGTCATCCGTCGACTGCCTGCTGCAGAAGACTCTGCTACGTGTCGCCCCGTGGTAGGTCTCGCTGCTGATGAAGGCTCAACAAGGAAGCTCTCGATCAAAATGGCTCGCTCCAGTACTCCTTCCTAAGTCGGAATGCTGAGGGAGATCAGTGATGCCCTGATCTCATGCCTCAATCCCTTCTCAAAGGTCTCGACCCAGAAGAATGGGTCTCGTACCATGTCTGTCGAGTAGCGCGAGAGATTGGTAAATCTGGCCGAGTACTGGGCGACCGTCAAGATGCCATGCCGCAGATGTAGAAGCTTCTGGATGCGCACTGCACGGAGGGTGGCCAAGACGAACTCCGAGCGGAAGAGGCTCCCAAAGTCCATCCAGAGAAGAGATGCCTCATCGTGCACCTGGAGCATCAAGCTCCACCATCTGCCTGTTGCCGCGTGCAGTAGGCTCACTGCGAGGATCACCATGAGGTCTGTTGGTGTCCTCACTAACCTGAAAACTCGTACAACTGCCTCCAGCCAATCCTCAACTGCCTGGGGGTCCATCTCCCTATGGAACCTAGGCGGTCTCTAGAGCTGAAACTCATGCAGTGCACTAAGGCGACGTGCATCATCAGCGGCTGGGGCTGGTAGCGTCGGTGGCTCAGCGGGTAGAGGTACTTCCGGTGCCTCTGCTGTCAAAGGACCCTGTACCGAGGCCTCGTCGCTCGGTGAGCTGTCATCACTCACAACTCCCGGAACCCTAACTGGCTGCCATTGTGGGTCCATCCTGATAGGAAACAGGTGTGCCACGGTCAAATAGTATACCTGGTGAGCTGACATAAAGTAATCACAAAGAAAACTTGAAACACACATGCAATCAATGTTTTCGTGCTTTAAGTCGGAAATCAGAAGTCAGGGTCCTGGTGTACGAATACGTCGGCTGCTGCACCAACACTGGACTCCCTGGAATGATAACCACACTCAATACTCTTAACACTATTCCTTCACATAGAAAAAGATCAGAGTCCTGAGTTCTGTGGTAGAACCGAACTCCTCTAATACGAATTTGACATGACCCGTCCTCGGGCCCGTGTCGTGACTACCCCAAGCCCGCCTTCCATAGGCCAAGGGCTGGAGACTAGCACTAAGGCATAATTCTTGGTAAAAAGGGAAGGCATTGCCTTTGTAAAGTAAACAACAAACACCACAGAGCAAGCAAGCAAAATTAAACACTAAGTAAAAACTGAGTACAACAGTAAGTGCGGAAAAGTAAGTGGGCCAGAATACAAACCCAAACTGAAAGTAAAGTACAACTGGAAAGGAAAAAAAGCAACTGAAAGTAAAGCCGAAGCCTCGATCCGTCCACTAGAACTCCCACATGAAGGGTGGGTACAGATAGCCTCCAAAGCTCCTCGGGTCCAGTCGTCCCCTCCAACTACGTCCCACCCAGTGGTCCACCTCTGGGTACCGACCTGCTCCGCAAGCCTCAACCACGATCAGCGCTGTCCATCGTCTATAACCAACACAACGTAGTGCGGGCATAGCCCGTGCAGGGGTGAGTATAAGCTACTCAGTAGGGACCCCGAGACCCCCGAAGGTCTCCCAGAATCCACAAGGGATAATCCACAAAGGAAATATACAATCACGAAGTAACAACATACACTGCTTAGGTATATGCCCATACATATACCTAAGTCATCAATTCCCGTTCGATCTAACGTCCGAGCCCATGTACAACCCAGTCCACACAGGAAAACACTACCCATTTCACATAGGAAATCAATACGTAATCCACATAGGAAAACAAGTCAAGATTCAGCTCACACAGGTATACTTATTCGTATGACGATAGAGATGATCAGATATAGCCACTGATTCATCTAAGTCGTCGGACCCATAAAGGATCGATAGGTACTAACCCCCGCAATGACCCACAAAGGATCTAACCCACACAGGATAAATAGGTAACTAACCCTCGCAATGACCCACATAGGATCGATAGGTAACTAACCCCCGCAATGACCCACACAGGATCAGACCCACACAGGATCTGTAGGTGCTAGCCCACACAGGACCGCTGAGTGCTGACCCACATAGGATCTGACCCACACAGGATCGGTAGTACTGATCCATGTAGGATCGCTGAGTGATGTAGTCATCGTCATCGAATCCACGGAGGATTTCTGCACAGTCATCATCGTCGTCGCAGTCACAACCAGCTCTAGGGTTCCCGCACACAACAAGCTCATTTGAGAGGGTCCGCTCCATGAGCCGAAGGGCTGATACATCAACTAACACGTAGTCCAGAGTTGATGTTTCCAAAAGTTCCGTATCTCCAATAGTAACTCAACGTCACAGACGGCAATCGGACGCCCGGTCTGAGAGTTATTGGCTTTTTCGTCCTAGGGGCCCGGTTGGTTTTTAAGTCAAAACCAACCCGACCGTACTCCAAATGTGTCCAAACCTCGATCGGAGTAATCCAAAAGGTCTGTCTCACTTAGAGGAATCCAAAAAAGTCGACGACACATCAATCAGACGTCCGGAACTCATGTTATAAGCGTTTCCGCTCTGAGGGCCCGGTTGGTTTCGTGTATGAACCATCCCGGACGAACTCAAAGTTCTCTGAAACCTTGAGTGCGATATACCGAAACAACCGTCTCGATCCAAGGATCGCATCCCAACTGACGGTGGATCGTTCGGAGGCCCGTATCTCAAGTTATGGGCAACAGACCGAAAGAGTTTTGGTGTTAGGGGGTTCGGGCCCGGTCCGACCCAGCCTGATACCCCCAGGGTCGGCCGGAACCGGGTCCGGGTCCAGCCCATTTGGGCACCGCCAAGCCTAGCTGGATTGGCCCGGCCCTGCCTGGGTGCGGCCCAGCTCAGCGGCCCGGCGCGCTGGCAGTCCGGCGTGTTGGCCAGGTGGCTCGGCCGAACGGCCGAGCTGTTCGGATGCGGGGGGTGATGCCCCCGCATGTAGACACCATGGCCCCTTAATGGGGCCGCTCACGTCCGGCCAGCTGGGGGTTTTGATGCCCCAGTTCTTCCACGGTACGGCAGGCCCGCTCCGGTCGGCCGGCTTTTGCCGCCACATGACCGGCAAGGCCGGTCCCCCTGCTCCGCCGTGGCCTGGAACCGGCCGCGGCCTTCATCCGTCCGGTGCGGCGCGACGGCACCGCGCCCCTCCACTGTGGCCCCGCTCAGGCCGCGGTGCTTTCGTGGTTCACCAGCACGGCGCGATGGCGCCGCGTCTCTGGTTCTTCTTCAACGACGCGGCGTGACGGCGCCGCGTCTTTGGTTTGTCTTCAACGGCACGACATGATGACATTGCATCTTTGGTTCGTCTTCAACGGTGCGGCACGACGGCGCTGTGCTTCTCCCCCTTTCCTTAACAATTCATGTGCGGTGCTTCGGAACCGCTTTTCCTTACTCGTGCCGCAACAAACAAACCAACAAGGGGGAGGAGGGTCGGCCGTGTTCGTGTGGTCCAACCTCCTCCCATTATTGCAATAGCAGGCGGCTCAAAAGAAAAGGATAAAATGAAGGAAGTATTTATGAACTAACAAATAAAATAAATCCCTACCTAAACGTTGTCATCGAATGAGATTTCATCGCGGAATTAACCGTCGTGGAAGAAGAGGATCGTCGCGGAAGAAAGCGTCATAGAAGGAACGTCGCTGGTGTTAGGTGATCTCTGCGGGAGGCGTCTCTCACCGTCGGAGGTCGGCGTTCTTCATCGGCGTCAGTGCGTTCTTCGCGTTCTTCATCGAAGAATGAAGAATCCTCAAGACTTCTCTTTTTTTTCTCCCAAAGGCTCCCACAACCAGGATTCCAACAAAAAAATAAAATAAGTTCAACACTTATTTTTTTAACATATCCTAAGCATTTGAAATTAAAAAGAAAAGAAACGAAGAATTAATTCAATGAATTAACTGTAACGATTTAACCGCCAAAATTAATGAGGCGTTTCTTAACCAAAATAAATGCATGGTTTGACTTCATTAAAAGGGGGTGCGGGTGCGTTACTTATAAGGAAAGAAATGGTGGGGCTCGTGTCGGCCCCACCTCACAAATATCCTACCAAGTGGGTAGGATATTATGGGTTCCACCTTATCCGCTTAACTTAGGTTAAGCCTCTTTAAGTAAAATAAAATAAATTGTCGCACCACTTTTATTTTATTCCTTAACTTAACCACCAAGAAAATAAAAACCACACCCAAGAAAAAGCAACTCCGGAAAAGGTGTTTCTAAGCAATTACTGGCGCTGTGATTCCATTGGTGCCCTCAGAATTCGATTCCGAGCACCGGTTCAAAAGTTAGAAAAACCCGCTCGTTCGTTCACTGAACGTACCCGAGCTAAACTTCGGAAAAAGATTCCGGGCACACCGGGCCTCAGAATTAGGTGTCGTCAGAAACTGCATTCTTGTAAAATTCCCAAGAAAATTAAGAAAAAAATTTCCTTGATTTTTACGGGTCTTTACAACTATGTCACATGTATATTGAGAAAACATCAAATGAAAAAACTATTTTGTTTATTATGGATTAACTCACCAAGTTAGTACACATTCTATGAATAATATATTCTAACATAGTAAAAGATCTATAAATGTTTTATATTCAAGAAGTGGTCAAGTTTTATATAATTCTAGTTTTGATAATCTCTAACAAAGATCCTTAATTCACTTCCTGTTTATAGAAATTTTTGAAACTATATCTCATAAATTAGTTGACTATATGAATGAAATATAATACTTAGATAGATGGTAAATCATAAAAAATGATTTAGAGATTGGAAGATATGCTCAGATCATGTTTGATGGACTTTAGTGGCACATGGGAATATCACATCCCTTTGGTGAATTCTCCTATATTAATAGATATCAGGGAAATACATATAGCCCTGTTTGAGGAATTATATCCATTATATTGGGTGTAAATAAGATAAATTTCATTGATTGAACCTAGTATTGTATGTGATACTATGAAAATGATACACATGATTTTGAATTGGATGACCATGGATCGGAGCTAACATAAATCAAATGGATACCACCATCATTGAATATTATCTTTCAATTTGAGTGTTTATTTATTTTTTAATGTGTCATTGAGACTTGATAATAGACACTCGGGGAATACATTGAAGTTGGATATATGTTATTTTGGACTATTTGATATTACTGAATATATTGGTAATGTTGAACATCAGTTAGAATTACTGTCAAAATTAGGTGTTGTTCACAATGTATGCCATATCTATCAACTAAAAAAGCACCGCCCAAATCTTGATCATGTGATCATTTGAAACCATGTAACTCTTAATCTAGATACAATTATTATCCATATACTAGTTTAAAATTTGGATAAAAATGGAAGACACTATAGGATAAATCTATAACTCTAGTATTGACTTTATGGTAGCATGGTAATGTTCAAGAGGAAATATGGGAATAAGATAAGTTTATATGGGAGTAGTGGGAATCCCTGTTCAATATTTATAGGGATGAAAATCATGATAATAGGGAGAATGTTGCACCACCATTTTGAAGTATTTATTTATTTTTATGGGTTATTTAAAGTAAGAAATGTTTAGGTTAAGTCCTAGGAATATTTTGGATGTATTTAGAAGGTTTTGGAATCCTTTTTAGAGGCACATGGTTTGAGTGAAATTTATAAATACCATTTTAAACATCATAATTAATCATTCATGTATTTTGGGGAGTTATTGGGAAAGAACATGACTTGATCATGGTTTGGAAAAATGAAGAGGATAATAGTGTGTCTTGGTAATTTTTTGGTCAGAACTAATTCTTATGGTTAACATACGGTTAGTCAAACCATGTGTCTTAACTATGGGACAAGGTTTTAATTATAAGGAATTTTTATTTTAACTTTAATATTTCCTGAAAATAATCATTTTTTCTCCATTAACCTAAGATCTTTATTTCCAGGGTTACCTTAGGTTCTTTTTAGTGATATTCAATATAAGGCCCCAGCCTTAAACATTACTTAATCTTGAGTTATTACAAGATTACACATTGAGGATCTTTTCAGGTTTAGAGTTTTATAGAATTAGATCATAAAACTTGCATTACATTCCACATATAAACAAAGTGGTTACATAAAGATAGTATTCTTCATTCCCATCAATGGAAACATATTTAAAATAAACATGGATTCTTTCTTGACACTTCCTTGACACTATCATCATATCATGTACCTTTCCCTTGACCTGTGAAAAACATTTCAAAAAAACATGGGATGAGCATAAAAATCTCAGTAAGGGATATAAAAATATGGAAAGGAAACATGGGTACATATATACATAAGGATGAGATCATACTTTACCCATAAAACATAAGAACTTTAACATACCTCATCAAATCATGAATAAATCATAGAAATCATAAGACATAAAGGTAACTTGAGGCATTCATAACATTCTTACGTAGGGAGTAACCCTCTTGGTTACGTTTGGAATACCCATCACAGTATATTCCCTAAAATCTCTTCGGAGAAAACTTAACGTTTCACTCCTTCGCGTTACCCAATGCATTGGAGAGCTATATCGGGCTCACCCGCCCTTAGTCTATCACGGAACCACCCGTCTTCATAATAATTCCCAAGAACCACAACATAATCGTATCACATAAAACATGCATAAAGGAAACATAACATTTCCACCTTTCAATCACAAGATATCAATACAACACATTGATATAAATACATTATGAAAACCATTTCCAATACCAAAATAAAAGAAAAGTAAAACATGGTATTTATCTTTCTTTTAAAAAAAGTATGTCTTGTAGAGGAAGCCGAAACTAAAATAATGGTCACGGCAGCGAAGAAGTCGTTGTCACCGCATACGTACGACAAAAACATTCCCTTTTTTCATTTAGTAAAACGCTTTGTATAAAAAAGATTCCTTTTGGATAAACGTAAAAGTCAAAGGGGTTTATACACCATATAAAAGAAGGTTGTGTATAAAACAAAATATGCCTCAATGAAAGGAGATTGAGACGAAGTCTCATACCTCGGGTCCGACTTGACTCGATCGTTCTTTAATGCCCTGAATAATAAACTTGAGTTAATTTCTACTTGCTTAAGAGCCTTTTTCAAGTTCATTATTCCTTTTATATCACTTATTACCATGTCATGAACACTATGTAATTATTTAAGTTAATAACGGTCATTTTAATGATCATTGGTACTTGAGTCAAAAATAATCCCTTTATAATTACATGTTGTTCATGTATCCATTATATCCAGAATGGTATTCATGATGTAGATATCATATATGTCATATATATCCAGTACATTCATGCATTTATAATATTACATAATCATTTAGAGGTAAGAAATGAAATGCACCGTTCATGGAGACGGTAAGCCGTACGTTCGCATGAACGCTACTTTCATTTATATTTCGTATTTTATAGAATGGAATCATAATGATATAAAGGTATATTATAATTACAGTATAATATCATATATAATATCATAGTTCCATCCTTTATATGTCCCACATATGGTATTTAACGAATCAACTCACTTTAAGGGGGCGGTAGTCCGCACTTCCTTAAATGAAGATATCGCGTTTACCCATAATGGAAACCATAAAGGTATACCCAAAATGAAAAATACAGAAGCTTAAGTAAAACATAAATATATTATATATCATATATAAATATGGTGACATCTTAATGGCCACCTTTGAAGGTGTTAAAAGAATGTTGAACAATCATCGTTTCGGGAGGCATAAATTCACCATCCACGGAAACAGTATGTTCGTTAACCATTATATGTAGGTGTGTGTAAGTGTAGCTCAAATCCTTATTATAAAAACATCCTAGTATATTGATGATACTGGAGTTGTTACAAAAAAAAATAATAAAAAGAGTTTAGGGGGTTGGAGAAGAAAAATAAAACAAAAGGACTCAAAAGAAGACATTACCTTAAAATAGGGTAACTCCCATTGGTTTGAGATAAAAGGCTTCCTTAGGAAGACTTCTGCCCAAAGTGAGGCTTCAAGGAGTAAGAGAGAGAAGTGGAGAGACAAAATGGTCAGGGGTTGGCCAATCCAAAGGCTTTGGGGTGTGGGTAATGAGGTAGATGTGGGGGCCTTTTATAAGAGGAGAGGAGGGGCACTCTTGGAAAGTAAAGATAAGTTACTTTATTTTAAAATGAGTTTCGGATTTAAATGGTCCCACATTGATATAATTCTAGGATAAGGTGATAAGGGTTCGAAATATACCCATCCAATAGGTTTTGGACATGTTTAGGTTTTAGATATTACATTATCTTTCCATTTTATTTAAATCGTTAAATAATGAGGTCATCGCTACATCATCATGATGTCATAAATATTTAATTTATTTAAAGTCTAAAAATTATTAAAAAAAATACTATGATGTAGGAAATATTTTTATCTTTCCAATGACTATTTATAATCAAAAAATAGAATCTTTATAACCCCATGTAAAAATTGTTTTCGTAAAACATATGATGTTATTGTCATTTTTACTTTTACATTAAATAAAAAGTTATTTATGTCATTTCCCAACCAAAGTGGCTCCATGGGGTCCCCAAGTTGACTCATGGATTGTCTTGGTCGGCCATGACACAACCAATGAGGGTAGGACATGTGTCAATCTCGTCTTATTTTATTAAAGCATTATTTTTACCTTAAACTACAGTAATTACCACTAATTGCGATTAAAAACTTAATAAGTTACAATTCATAAAAAAATTATTTTAATCTCATTGAACCACATTTTACTTATTAATGACAGCCATGTATGTCTGATTTTTGAAATTCAAAACACAATGATGGAAAAATTTCATTTAAACGGAAAATCAGTTTTTATAAGTACCACTTAGTGGTTTCACTATTCATCAAAAATTGAAGTTTTTCAGAAAATTACCAAAAATTCACCCTAAGCTATATTTGATATTCTGAATTCAAAAATGAAGTCTATTTTACAAAATTCAAAACATATAAGTCACATTAATTAATTTAATAATTAATTCCCGCTGTCAGAGCAAATAGCGTGTTTTTATAAAACAATAAGTATCAAAAGATTGACACCAGTTTAAGTCTAATTTCAAAGTGAAATTGATTCCAATGACCACCATTGGATTAAATGGTAAAAATATATTCAGATTACACATTAAGACCAATTAAAAAGATAATCTAATCATATAAATAAATTAGATTAAGAAGTAGTTTTGATGTAAAATGCAGTATTTTTCACTATTCATTAAAAAATGAACATTGTCTGAAAAATACCAAAAATTCACACAAAGTAAATTTTGATGTCCCAATCGTAAAGAATATGTTTATTTTGACAAACATAGATTATAAAATTGTCAAAATATAGATTTAAAAAGGGTTTTCCATCAAAGGGCAGTAAAACAATATTTTAAGAATATTAGTGTATTCCATGCATAAGATTGTATTTATTTTCATTTTAATCCTCTAAAACACTATCTTAATCATTAATAGACATAGATAAAAATATCTATTATTCAATACTTACTTGGGATGTTACATCCTTCCCCCCTTTAGAAAATTGCGTCCCCGCAATTTATTTACTTATCAAATAAATGGGGGTACTTATCCCTCATTGCATTTTCAGATTTCCATGTTGCCTCTTCCATCATGTGGTTTTTTCACAAAACCTTTACCTGCTTAAACACCTTATTCCGTAACACTTGCTCCCTATGGTCAAGAATCTGGACCGGTTGTTCCTCATAAGATAGGTTCTCTTCCAGCTGAACTACCTATGGACTCAAAACATGAGATGGATCTGGGATGTACTTTCTCAACATTGAAACGTAAAAAACATTGTGTACCTGAGACAAACTCAGAGGTAAAGCCACTCGGTATGAAACTGATCCAACTCTCTCCAGAATTTCATATGGTCCAATGAACCTTGGACTCAACTTTCCTTTCTTACCAAATCTCATCACACTTTTCCAAGGATAAACCTTGAGAAAAACATGATCACCTACCTCGAAAGATAAATCCTTCCTCCGGTTATCCGCATAACTCTTCTGCCTGCTCTGAATTGTTCTCATGTGCTTCTGAATCAACTGAACTTTTTCTGCCATCTCTTCTACCAATTCTGGTCCCATCAACTTCCTTTCACCCACTTCATCCCAGAAAGCTGGAGTTCGACACTGCTTCCCATATAATGCCTGAAATGGTTCCATCTGTATACTGGAATGAAAACTGTTATTATATGAAAATTCAACCAAAGAAAGATGTTGGTCCCAACTTCCCTGATAATCCATAGAGCAAGAACGTAGCATATCCTCCATGTTCTGAATTGTTCGTTCTGACTGCCCATCTGATTGAGGATGAAAAGCTGTACTAAAATTTAATTCAGTACCCAACGACTTCTGAAAGCCTTTCCAAAAGTTAGAAGTGAACCTGGGATCACGATAAGATACAGTGGAGAGGGGAACTCCATGTAACCTGACTATCTCTTTAAGATACAAATGGGAAAGTTGATCTAGGGAAAAAGTATCTCGTATAGCAAGGAAATGAGCAGACTTGGTCAAGCGATCAATAATAACCCAGATTGCATTATTACCTCGAGATGTCTTCGGTAATCCCACAACAAAGTCCATGGATATATTCTCCCATTTCCACTCTGGCACTGGTAAAGGCTGAAGCATCCCTTTCGGTAACTTCCGCTCTGTTTTAACCTGTTGACATGTCAAACACTTCATAGTAAAATCAGCAATATCTCTTTTCATTCCATCCCACCAGTAATACTCCCGCAGATCTCTGTACATCTTAGTACTGCCAGGATGAACTGAAAACGGAGAACTATGAGCTTCACATAACAACTCTCTCTTCAACTGTGAATCACAAGGCACACACAATCTCTTCCCAAATCTCAAAATGCAATCATTATCAATGTTGAATTCAGGCAACTTACCTTTCTGAACCAGCTCTACCTTTTTCTGCAACTCACTGTCTTGCTTCTGTGCTTGCTTGATTCTATCTAATAGAGATGATCTCACTGATACCTGAAACTAAACAGAAGAACTTCACGAACCAACAACTTCTATGCCAAAGTTCACCAAATCCTTAACCAAAGGATCACGTTCCAAACGCAACATTGCTAATGAAGCATTAATTTTTCGAATTAAAGCATCAGCCACTTTATTTTCTTTTCCCGGATGGTAATGAATTGTACAATCATAATCCTTGATTAATTCCATCCATCTCCTTTGTCTCATGTTTAACTCTTTCTGAGTGAATATATACTATAAACTTTTGTGATCAGTATATATTTCACACTTAATCCATACAAATGATGCCTCTAAATTTTTAAAGCGAAAACAACAGCAGCTAATTCCAAATCATGTGTAGGGTAATTTACCTAATGATTTTTCAACTATCGTGAAGCAAAAGCAATTACCTGATCATTCTTCATTAGGACGCAACCAAGTCCTTTCAATGAAGCATCACTGTATATAACAAACTCACCATTCCTGGAAGGTAGTGCCAAAACTGGAGCATTCACCAATCTTCTTTTCAATTCCTGAAAACAATCATCACATTCTTTTGTCCAGATAAACTTAACACCCTTTCGAGTTAGCTTAGTCATTAGACTAGATAATAGTGAAAAATTTCTAACAAACCTTCGGTAATATTCTGCCAAACCAAGGAAGATATGAATCTCGGTTACATTTGTGGGTCTTGGCCATTCTTCCACAACTTTTTTTTTGCAGGATCAACAGTTATCCCATATTTAGAAACAATATGACCAAGGAAAGAAATTTGTTGCAACCAAAACTCACACTTGCTGAATTTTCCATTCAGTTTATTTTCTTTTAAGGTTTGCAATATAACCCTTAAATGTCTTTCATGCTCCTCTTTACTTTTAGAAAACACCAAAATATCATCAATGAAAACCACCACAAACTTATCCAAGAAATCATGGAAAATTCTATTCATTAAGTCCATGAATACAGCAGGTGAATTGGTTAGCCCAAAAGGCATTACTACAAATTCATAATGGCCATATCTCGTACGGAATGCGGTCTTCGGAAAATCTGCCTCCTTTACCTTCAGCTGATGGTACCCCGATCTCAAGTCAATCTTTGAAAAAAACTGAGCTCCCTAGAGCTGATCAAACAAATCATCGATATGAGGCAAAGGATATTTGTTCTTAACAGTGATATTATTCAAGGCTCTATAATCAATGCAAAGTCTCATTGAACCATCTTTCTTTTTAACAAACAAGACAGGAGCACCCCATGGTGATGTGCTAGGTCGAATGAAACCTTTCTCTAATAAATCTTGCAATTTCTCCTTCAACTCTAAAAGTTCAATTTGAGCCATTCGATAAGGGGGTTTTGAAATTGGCTTAGCATCAGGAACTAAGTCAACAGTAAACTCAACTTCCCGATCTGGTATTATTCCAGGCAACTCATCAGGAAAAACATCAGGATACTCATTTACCACTGGCACATAATTAATTTGAACAGTTCCTTTATTTTCAACGATGTGTGCAAGGTAACATTCATTTCCATCTTTTACAAGTTTCTTGGCCTCTTGATAAGTTATCAAAAGTAAGGGTTCATTCTTGTACACAAACTGAAAGTCTTTCTGAAAAGAAACTTCTTTATCTCTACAGTGAATCTTAGCATGGTAAATAGAGAGCCAATCCATACCTAGGATAACAGCAAACTCTACTAGAGGTAGAACAATAAGGTTTTCAAGTAGGTTCTTTCCACAGATAAGGATAGGAAGATTCTTATAAATTATTTTTGCCTCAACATTTCCCCCAGGTTTCTTTACCACAAGTTCAAGAGTCATTTCTTGAGATGGTATTCCCATTTTACTAGAAAATGTTTCAGAGATGAAAGAATATGTAGACCCTGAATCAAACAACACACTGGCATAATCTGAAAAAACAAACAAAGTACCTGATACAACTTCATTTGACGACCCGACATCTGCTGAAGTAGTTTCAAAGGATTTCACCACCCCTTTCTGCTTGTATTCTAACTACTTCCCATCACTCAAGCTCTTTGTCGGACACTCATTTGCATAGTGACCCATATCATTGCACTTATAACATTTCACTAACTGTAAATCGAATTTGGTCTTACCTCCACCTTGATCCTTTTCAGTGCAATCACGAGCCTTATGTCCCATCTTACCACATCGGTAGCACTTTCCAGAATTCAGAAGACATTCCCCAGCATGCCTTTTCCACATTTATCACAAACTGGAAACTTAGTCTTCTTACCATCAGACTTTTTTGAAGAATTCTTACCTTTCTCCTGCCACCTCGGTCTCTTCTTCTGTTGGTTGTTATAGAACACTTGATCATCGGAAAACTCCATTTACAACTTCTCAGCACATCGAACAAGCTTTTCATAACTTTTAAACTCACGAGAAGCTAATGCCCTTCGATATTTTGGCTTTAATCCTGAGTAAAAATGATTGATTTTACTATCAATGTCTCGGATAAAATTTGGAGCATACCTTGCCAATCGAGTGAACCTTTCTTCATAGGTAGCCACTGAGTATTCCCACTACTGGAAATAAAGGATATACCAACGGTTTAGAACCGTTGGTATAGGCTGGAGAACCGTTGGTATATTCTATACCAACGGTTGTCCAAACTGTAGGGAAGTAAGGCGTGGGGAAAGATATATACCAACGGTTTGAAGTAAACCGTTGGGGTAGCCCACTGTAGGTGTGGATTTGCCAACGGTTCTTGCTGAACCGTTGGTATAGGTTTACCCAACGGTTTAGAACCGTTGGGAATACTATTATTCTCATCTTATACCAACGGTTCACAACCGTTGGTATAGTATTTTTCCCAACGGTTTTCATCAAACCGTTGGGAATTCAACAGTTTTTATTTATACCAACGGTTGTAAACCGTTGGTATAGAATTTTTCCCAACGGTTTACAACCGTTGGTATAGATTTTTTCCCAAAGGTTTCATTGAAACCGTTGGCATATGTTTAAGTATGGCAAAGTATACCAACGGTTTACAACCGTTGGTATTCAGTATTTTCAGAATTGTCAGCAGCCCCTCCAGTGGACCCTCCAGTGCATACACCTGCATAAAAAACAACACTGAAAAAAAAACCACCTCTTTGAATAGAGTCATGCTGAATAATTCCCCATTTGAATCTTCATATGACAAAAACACTGACACACTTAAAACAACAAAAAAGAACACCACCTCTTTGAATAGAGTCATGGTGAATAATTCCCCATTTGAATCTTCATATGACAAAAATCATCCAGTATAGTTGAATCAGAGTTTCAATAAGTCAAATATTATTTACACCCATTTCAATCTTCATACGACAACCACTTTTATAATATATAGTGAAAAGGTATTTTCATAGGAGTCTCATCACTTGTAACTCAGTAAGTGCCACACCATGCCTCAAATTGAGGCTGGGTTGACTGGTACACATCAAATATGATCCATGGATCATTTTCCTTAAGTTTCAACACAATCAAAATCCGTTTGATCAGTTTGGCATATGTACGTAAAATATTAATCCATTTTGAACAAATGAGAGGTAGTTTGGGTGGTCCCCGCCCCACGGTGACTCGTATTGAGGTGGGATTGACTCGTACATGTCACATATGACCCATGGATTGTTTTACTAAAGTGTCAAAAGAATTAGAAGGTATTTGGTCTGTTTCTCGTATGTCAGTTGTTGATATCACTTACAATTTAGTCCCTTTTCAAGAAAAGAGAGACAATTTGAGTGGTCCTGGCCACACCGTGGCTTGGATTGAGGTAGGTTTGATTCGTAAAAGTCAAATATGACCCATGGATCGTTTTTCTAATGTTTCAATAGAATCCTAATGCGTTTGGTTGGTTTGGCGTGTGTCAACAGTTGTTTTCACTTAAACTTATGTCCATTTTAAACAAAAGAGAGACACTTGGAGTGGTGTCGGCCCCAACGGACCTCGGATTGAGGCGGGGTTGACTCGTACATGTCACATATGAGCCATGGATTGTTATCCTAATGTTTCAACACAATCAGAATTTGTTTGATCATTTTGGCGTATGTATGTAAAATGTTGTCCATTTTTAACATATGAGAGACGGTTTGGGTGGTGTCGGCCTCACCATGCCTCAGATTGAGGTGGTATTGACTCTTACACATCAAATATGACCCATGGATTGTTTTACTAAAGTTTAAATAGATTACGAAGGCATTTGGTCGGTTTCCCGTATGACAGTTGTTGATTTCACTTACAATTTAGTCCATTTTCAACAAAAGAGAGAAAGTTTTAGTGGTCCCAGCCACACCGTGGCTCGGATTTAGGCGGGGTTGACTCGTAAACATCACATATGACCCATGAATTGTTTTCCTAAAGTTTATACAGAATTCTTAGGCATTTGGTCAGTTTTCCGTATGTCAATTTTTGTTTTCACTTAAAATTAAGTACATTTTTAAAAAAAGAGCCACTTTCAGTGGTGTCGGCCACACCGGGCCTCGGATTGAGGCGGGGTTGACTCATACATGTCACATATGAGGCATGAATCATTTTCCTAAAGTTTAAACACAATCATAATCTGTTTGATCGGTTTGGCGTATGTACATAAAATATTGTCCCTTTGGAACAAAAGAGAGGCAGTTTGGGTGGTCCCGGCCCCACGGTGCCTCGGATTGAGTTGGGGTTGACTCGTACACATCACATATGACCCATGGATCGTTTTCCTAAAATATAAATAGAATCCGAAGGTGTTTGGTCAGTTTCCCGTATGTCAGTTGTTGATTTCACTTACAATTTAGTCCATTTTGAACAAAAGAGAGACAGTTTGAGTGGTCCCGGTCACACCGCAGCTCAGATTGTGGCAGAGTTGACTCGTACACGTCAAATTTGATCTATGGATCATTTTAGTAACATTTTAATAGAATTAGAAGTCGTTTGGTTGGTTTGGCGTATGTCAGTTGTTGTTTTCACTTAAAATTATGTCCATTTTAAACAAAAGAGAGATAGTTTGAGTAGTTCCGGCCACACCGCAGCTCGGATTGAGGTGATATTGACTTGTAAACATCACATATGACCCATGGATCATTGTCCTAAAGTTTCGATAGAATATGAAGGAGTTTGGTCCGTTTCCCGTATGTCAGTTGTTGATTTCACTTACAATTTAGTCCATTTTTAACAAAAGAGATACATTTTGAGTAGTCCTGGCCACACCGTGGCTCAGTTTTTGGTGGGGTTGACTTGTACACGTCACATATGACACATGGATTGTTGTCCTAAAGTTTAGACATAATTAATAGGCGTTTGGTCGGTTTCTCGTATGTCAGTTGTTGTTTTCACATAAAATTAAATACATTTAAAAAAAAGAGAGGCACTTTGAGTTGTGTCGGCCACACCGGGCCTCAGATTGAGACGGGGTTTACTCGTACACATCACATATGAGCCAGGTATCATTTTCATAAAGTTAAAACACAATCAGAATCCGTTTGATCGGTTTGGCGTATGTACGTAAACTATTGTCCATTTTTAACAAAAGAGAGGCAGTTTGGATGGTCCCGGCCCCACGGTGCCTCATATTGAGGTAGATTTGACTCATACACGTCACATATGGCCAATGGATTGTTTTACTAATGTTTCAATATAATCCTAAGGTGTTTGGTCCGTTTCCCGTATGTCAGTTGTTGATTTCACTTACAATTTAGTCCATTTTGAACAAAATAGAGAGAGTTTGAGTGGTATCGGCCACATCGTGGCTCGGTTTGTGGAGGGGTTGACCCGTACACGTCACATATGACCCATGGATCATTTTACTAAAGTTTTAACAGAACTCGTAGGTGTTTGATCAGTTTGGCGTATGTCAGTTGATGCTTTTCACTTAAAATGATGTCCTTTTGAAACAAAAGACGGACACTTTGAGTGGTGTCAGCCGCACCGCATGTCGGATTGAGGCGGGGATGATTCGTACATGTCACATAGGACCCATGGAGCGTTCTCCTAAAGTTTCAATGGAAACCAAATGTGTTTGGTTGGTTTTCCTTATGTACTTAAAATGATGTCCATTTTAAACAAAAGAGAGCCACTTAGACTGATCTCGGCCACACCGCAACTCGGATTGAGCCCGGGTTGGCTCGTACAGGTCACATATGACCGATGGATCATTGTGATAAATTATCAACAGATTCGGAATGCGTTTGGTCAGTTTTGCATATGTCAGTTGTTCTTTTCACTTATAATCCTGTCCATTTTAAACAAAAGAGACACAGTTAGAACGGTGTCGGCCACACCGCTCCTCGGATTGAGGCGGGATTGACTCGTACACGTCACATACGACCCATGGATCCCTGTTCTAAAGTATCGACACAGTCCGAATGCCTTTGGTCGGTTTTTCGTATGTCACTTGATGCTTTTCACTTAAAATGACGTCTTTTTGAAACAAAAGACCGACACTTTGAGTGGTGTCGGCCACACCGCGTCTCCGATTGTGGCGGGGTTGATTCGTACACGTCACATATTACCCATGGATCGTTCTCATAAATTTTCAATGGAAACTGAATCCGTTTGGTCATTTTTCCGTATGTACTTAAAATGGTGTCCATTTTAAACAAAAGAGAGCCACTTAGACTTATCCCGGCCACACCGCGACTTGGATTCTTCCCAGGTTGGCTCTTACACGTCACATATGACCCATGGATTGTTGGGATAAATTATCAACAGATTCAGAATGCGTTTGGTCGGTTTTCCGTATGCCAGTTGATGCTTTTCACTTAAAATAACGTCCTTTTGAAACAAAAGACGGACACTTTGAGTGGTGTCGGCCACACCGCGTCTCCGGATTGAGCTGAAACCACCGTGAGACATTCTAATTATTATTCGTGACATGTACGCGCATAGGTCACGTCAATCGGACGTGCGGTTTGCGCGGTACGGCTCAATATTCGTATATTAAGTGATGAGCGTGCTTCGTAAAAGCGCGCGAGGGTGTCCAAACAGGCCGAACGAAGTCAGAATGGCATGAAATCAGACAAAAAATATGGGTGAGTGATTTATGAAGTGGTCGAGCAGACGGCACGTCAATCGGACGTGTCGTGTGCCCGCGGTGACCGACAACGTAGTTCTGGTGTCAAAAACGGCCAAAACGGGCGTCCAACGGTCAAATTCATAGGAGATGACCTCGGATTGAGCTGAAACCACCGTGCAACATTATAATTATTATTAGTGACGTGTACGCGTAGACGGCACGTCAATCGGACGTGCGGTTTGCACGGTACGACTCAATATTCATGTTTTAAGTGATGTGCGCGCTTCGTAAACGCGCGTGAGGGGGGTCCAAACGGGCCAAACGATTTCAGAATGGCCTGAAATCAGATGAAAAATACGGGTGATTGATTTCTGAAGTGGTCGAGCAGACGTCATGTCAATCGGACGTGCCCTGTGCCCGCGGTGACCGAGAACGCAGTTCGGGTGTCATAAACGGCCAAAACGGGCGTCAAACGGTCAAATTCATAGCAGACGACTTTAAATTCACCTGAAACCACCGTGCAATATTCTAATTATTTTCCGTGACATGTACGCGCAGACCTCACGTCAATCGGACGTGTGGTTTGCGCGGTACGGCTCAATATTCGTGTTTTAAGTGATGCGCGCGCTTCGTAAACGCGCGTGAGGGGGGTCCAAACGGGCCTAACGATGTCGGAATGACCTGAAATCAGACGATAAATACGGGTGAGTGATTTACGAAGTGGTCGAGCATACGGAACGTCAGTCGGACGTGCCGTGTGCCTGCGGTGACCGACAACGCAGTTCTGGTGTTATAAACGGCCAAAACGGGCATCCAACGGGCAAATTAATAGCGGACAACCTCGGATTGAGCTGAAACCACCGTGAAACATTCTAATTATTATTAGTGACGTGTACGCGTAGACGGAACGTCAATCGGTTGTGTGGTCTGTGCGGTAGGGCTCATTATGCGTTCTTTAAGCGTTGCGCGCGCTTGATAAACGCGTGTGGGGGGGTCCAAACTGGCCGAACGATGTCCGAATGACTTGAAATCCGACGACATCAAAGGGTGAGTAAATTGTGATGTGGTCGAGTAGAGGGAATGTCAATCGGACGTGCCGTGTGCCCGCGGTGACCGGGAACGCCGTTCTGGTGTCATAAACGGCCAAAACAGGCGTCTAACGGTCAAACTCATAGCGGACGACAACAGATTGACCTGAAATCACAGGACAACAATCCCATTATTATTCTCGACATGCACGCACAGACAGCACATCAATCGGACGTGTGGTCTGCACGGGAGGGCTCATAATGCGTTCTTTAAGCGTTGCGCGCGCTTGATAAACGCGCGTGGGGGGTCCAAACTGGCCGAACGAAGTCCGAATGGCCTGAAATCGGACGACATCAAAGGGTAAATGAATTGTGATGTGGTCGAGTAGACGGCACGTCAATCGGACGTGCCGTGTTCCCGCGGTGACCGGGAACGCCGTTCTGGTGTCATAAAGGGCCAAAACGGGCGTCTAATGGTCAAAATCATAGCGGACGACATCGGATTGACCTGATATCACAGTACAACAATCCAATTATTATTCGTGACGTGCACGCGCAAACGACATGTCAATCGGATGTGCGGTCTGTGCGGTAGGGCTCATTATGCGTTCTTTAAGCGTTGCGCGTGCTTGATAAATGCGCGTGGGGGGGTCCAAACTGGCCGAACGATGTCCGAATGGCCTGAAATCGGACGACATCAAAGGGTGAGTAAATTGTGATGTGGTCGAGCAGAGGGCATGTCAATCGGACGTGCCGTGTGCCCGCGGTGACCGGGAACTCCGTTCTGGTGTCATAAACGGCCAAAACAGGCGTCTAACGGTCAAACTCATAGCGAACGACAACAGATTGACCTGAAATCACAGGGCAACAATCCCATTATTATTCTCGACGTGCACGCACAGACGACACATCAATCGGACATGTGTTCTGCATGGGAGGGCTCATTATGCGTTCTTTAAGCGTTGCGCGCGCTTGATAAACGCGCGTGGGGGTGGGGGGGGTCCAAACTGGACGAACGATGTCCGAATGGCCTGAAATCGGACGACATCAAAGGGTGAGTTAATTGTGATGTGGTCGAGTAGACGGCACGTCAATCGGACGTGTCGTGTGCCCGCGGTGACCGGGAACGCCGTTCTGGTGTCAAAAACGGCCAAAACGGGCGTCTAACGGTCAAACTCATAGCGGACGACATCGGATTGACCTGAAATCACAGGACAACAATCCCATTATTATTTGCGACGTGCACGCGTAGACGGCATGTCAATCAGACGTGCGGTCTGCGCGGGAGGACTCATTATGCGTTCTTTTAGCGTTGCGCGCGCTTGATAAAAGCGCGTGGGGGGTCCAAACTGGCCGAAAGAAGTCCGAATGGCCTGAAATCGGACGACATCAAAGGGTGAGTGAATTGTGATGTGGTCGAGCAGACGACACATCAATCGGATGTGTCGTGTGCCCGCGGTGACCGGGTACACCGTTCGGGTGTCATAAACGGCCAAAACGGGCGTCTAACGGTAAAACTCATAGAGGACGACATCGGATTGCCCTGAAATTACAGGACAACAATACCATTATTATTCGCGACATGCATGCGCAGAAGGAACATCAATCAGACGTGCGGTTTGCGCGGGAGTGCTCATTATGCGTTCTTTAAGCGTTGCGCGCGCTTGAGAAACGCGCGTGGGGGGGTCCAAACTGGCCGAATGAATTCCGAATGGCGTGAAATCGGACGACATCAAAGGTTGAGTGAATTGTGATGTGGGCGGGCAGAAGGCACGTCAATCGGACGTGCCGTGTGCCCGCGGTGACCGGGAACGCCGTTCTGGTGTCATAAACGCCCAAAATGGGCGTCTAACGTTCAAACTCATAGCGGACGACATCAGATTGACCTGAAATCACAGGACAACAATCCCATTATTATTCGAGACGTGCACACACAGACAGAACATCAATCGGACGTGCGGTCTGCGCGGGAGGTCTCATTATGCGTTCTTTAAGCGTTGCGCGCGCTTGATAAACGCGCGTGGGGGGGGGTCCAAACTAACCGAATGACAAAACCAAATAGGAACACACCCTCATGTTATCATATTAATAAATCTTCTTGAATCATTGAGAGTCACATCCCAATGATCATAGGATCATTAGCCTAATTGATCACTAACCATGAAACGCATGTATGTTGGTCATGTCACCACATGCATCATCACTCATGCCACCATATCAATATATCACAAGGAATTCTCCAGGATAAGACAATATTTGATCACACATCATTCACATTTAGTTATCATAATACAAATTATATTTACATGCTTATGATATAGAATGAATCCACATTAGTAAGACCCACCCCTCTCATAAGTTACCATCACATCACTACAACCCATCCTAGAAAGCACCCTACCGCATACAAATTCACCCAATCTAGGGTCTAATACCCAACAGGATCTTACATACTAGGATACACATCATGGATCACTATCAAAACCATAAAAACATTGAAAGATCTCAAAAAATTAGTGCATGCCATCATTAGCTCATAGAATTGAAAAAAGGTAAGTAACAAGCAATATATCTCACTACTCCATACTCACCCAACAACATAAGGGTCTCACATTACTAGGGAATAATTCTATCCAATACTAAATGATCTTGATCTATTTTTCATATACATATATGATTCACCTCACCAATTACTAAATATTAATAACATAAAAAATTATGATTCCATTTAACTAGAATTAAACCATCAGGTTTTACAAGGAAATTCTATATAAGTATTTGTTTACACTTTAAATAATCTTACCCCATACCATAAATAAGGTGTTCAACAAAAATCAAGAACATGAATTTCATGTTAACACCCAACATTGATTCATTAATAAATTGTATTCGAATTTTATGGAAATGCCAAAATAAATTAGTGAATCAATGTACCTATAGTGGTGCACATGACCACCATGAAACAATCATAAATTTTTACAAAAACCCTAATAATTGGGAATAACAAAATCAAGAATAGAAGTATATGATTTATAAGAGCTGGAACTATATCGTTGATAAAATATAGGAGTCTAACCTGGTAGGTGCTGATCTGATGGACGATGTGGGGATTGGGAGGTCCTTCTGCAAGAAATCGCTCCAGGAGGACACGAGGTGAATGATTCTGTAATGTCGGGAGGCCGCTGGCTCGATTTGGTATTTGGGGCTTTTTTTTTCCAACGGTTTTTAATAACCGTTGGGAAAGACCAACCTTTCCCAACGGTTCTATTGAACCGTTGGGAAAACAAGGTTTCTTCACCTTAAGAACCGTTGGAAAAAACCTATCTTTCCCAACGGTTTCATACAACCGTTGGGAAAACTATGCATTGAGGGGTTTTTTCCAACGGTTTATAGAAACCGTTGGGAAAGACATGATATGCCAACGGTTCAAAGAACAGTTGGTACACAACTGTTGGGAAAGATCCCTTTTCCAGTAGTGTCCTCTTGCCTCAATTACAAGAATTGATTTTCCATCCTAAGTCGAACAGCCTTAGGAAAATACTTCTTAAGAAACATACCTTTGAATTCATTCCAGTCGAGAGCATCAATCTCATCATCGTCCCTGATATTTTTAACCATCGACCACCACTAATCTACCTCACCCTCCAAACGGTAAATAGCAAGACTAACCTTTTGATTGTCTGAACACCCCATGACATCGAAAATCTTCTCCAGTGCTTTAATCCACCCTTCAGCTAGCACAGGGTCAGATGATCCTCTGAATGATGGGGGATGTTGCCTCATGAAATGTTCCACCACTGACATGTTCCTCTGCGGTTGATCTGGCTGATCTCGTGTATGGATACCACTTACATTTATCACTTGAGTCAACTACGCCATTACTGCAACAAACAATTCAGTTCCAATTCCGACCATCTCAGGATACTGATTTGGAAGTTATTTCCTTCTGTATGCCTTCCTAGCACTGCTTCCCTATTTCCTCTGCGAAAAACCATTCTGAACAAACATGTCTTAGATGAAGAAACATGGTAATCTTTAAATGCTATATCATTTCAAAAAAATATTTTTGGATAATCATTTAATAGAATTCTAACTCCTAAAGTTATCTAAACCGACCTCTGATACCAACTATAAGTCCCCAGCCTTAAACATTACTTAATCTTGAGTTATTACAAGATTACACATTGAGGATCTTTTTGGGTTTAGAGTTTTAGATAATTAGATCATAAAACTTTCATTACATTCCAAAAATAAACAAAGTGGTTACATAAAGATAGTATTCTTCATTCCCATCAATGGAAACATATTTAAAATAAACATGGATTCTTTCTTGACACTTCCTTGACACTATCATCATATCATGTACCTTTCCCTTGACCTGTGAAAAACATTTCAAAAAAACATGGGATGAGCATAAAAATATCAGTAAGGGATATAAAAATATGGAAAGGAAACATGGGTACATATATACATAAGGATGAGATCATACTTTACCCATAAAACCTAAGCACATTAACATACCTCATGAAATCATGAATAAATCATAGAAATCATAAGACATAAAGGTAACTTGAGGCATTCATAACATTCTTACGTAGGGAGTAACCCTCTTGGTTACGTTTGGAATACCCATCACAGTATATTCCCTAAAATCTCTTCGGAGATACCTTAACGTTTCACTCCTTCGTGTTACCCAATGCATTGGAGAGCTATATCGGGCTCACCCGCCCTTAGTCTATCACGGAACCACCCGTCTTCATAATAATTCCCAAGAACCTCAACATAATCGTATCACATAAAACATGCATAAAGGAAACATAACATTTCCACCTTTCAATCACAAGATATCAATACGACACATTGATATAAAAACATTATGAAAACCATTTCCAATACCAAAATAAAAGAAAATTAAAACATGGTATTTATCTTTCTTTAAAAAAAAACTATGTCTTGTAGAGGAAGTTGAAACTCAAATAATGGTCACGGCAGCGGAGAAGTCGTTGTCGCCGCATACGTACGAAAAAAACATTCCCTTTTGTGGTTTAGTAAAACGCTTTGTATAAAAAAGATTCCTTTTGGATAAAGGTAAAATTCAAAGGGGTTTATACACCATATAAAAGTAGGTTGTGTATAAAACAAAATATGCCTCAATGAAAGGAGATTGAGACGAAGTCCCATACCTCGGGTCCAACTTGACTCGATCATTCTTTAATGTCCTGAATAATAAACTTGAGTTAATTTCTACTTTCTTAAGAACCTTTTTCAAGTTCATTATTCCTTTTATATCACTTATTACCATGTCATGAACACTATTTAATTATTTTAGTTAATAACGGTCATTTTAACGATCATTGGTACTTGAGTCAAAAATAAGCCCTTTATAATTACATGTTGTTCATGTATCCATTATATCCAGAATGGTATTCATGATGTAGATATCAAATATGTCATATATATCCAGTACATGCATCCATTTATAATATTACATAATCATTTAGAGGTAAGAAATGAAATGCACCGTTCATGGAGACGGTAAGCCGTACGTACGCATGAACGCTACTTTCATTTCTATTTCGTATTTTATAGAATGGAATCATAATGATATAAAGGTATATTATAATTCCAGTATAATACCATATATAATATCATAGTTCCATCCTTTATATGTCCCGCATATGGTATTTAATGAATCAACTCACTTTAAGGGGGAGGTAGTCCGCACTTCCTTAAATGAAGATATCGCGTTTACCCATATTGGAAACCATAAAGGTATACCCAAAATGAAAAATACAGAAGCTTAAGTAAAACATAAACATATTATATATCATATATAAATATAGTGACATATTAATGGCCACCTTTGAAGGTGTTAAAAGAATGTTGAACAATCATCGTTTCGGGAGGCATAAATTCACAATCCACGGAAACAATATGTTTGTTAACCATTAGATGTAGGTGTGTGTAAGTGTAGCTCAAATCCTTATTATAAAAACATCCTAGTATATTGAGGATACTGGATTTGTTACAAAATAAAATAATAAAAAGAGTTTAGGGGGTTGGAGAAGCAAAATAAAACAAAAGGACTCAAAAGAAGACATTGCCTTAAAATCGGGTAACTCCCTTTGGTTTGAGCTCAAAGGCTTCCTTGGGAAGACTTATGCCCAAAGTGAGGCTTCAAGGAGTAAGAGAGGGAAGTGGAGAGACAAAATGGGCAGGTTTTGGCCTAGTAAAAGGCTTGTGAGTGTGGGTAATGAGGTAGAGGTGGAGGCCTTTTATAAGTGGAGAGGAGGGGCACTCTTGGAAAGTAAAGATAAGTTACTTTATTTTAAAATGAGTTTCGGATTTAAATGGTCCCACATTGATATAATTCTAGGATAAGGTGATAAGGGTTCGAAATCTACCCATCCAATAGGTTTTGGACATGTTTAGGTTTTATATATTACATTATATTTACATTTTATTTAAATCATTAAATAATGAGGTCATCGCTGCATCATCATGATGTCATAAATAATTTAATTTATTTAAAGTCTAAAAATTATAAAAAAAATACTATGATGTAGGAAATCTTTTTAGCTTTCCAATTACTATTTATAATCAAAAATATTATCTTTATAACCCCATGTAAAAATTGTTTTCGTAAAACATATGATGTTATTGTCATTTTTACTTTTACATTAAATAAAAAGTTATTTATGTCATTTCCCAACCAAAGTGGCTCCATGGGGTCCCCAAGTTGACCAATGGCTTGTCTTGGTCGGCCATGACATAAACAATGAGGGTAGGACATGTTTCAAGCTCATCTTATTTTATTAAAGCATTATTTTTACCTTAAACTACACTAATTACCACTAATCGCGATTAAAAACTTAATAAGTTACTATTCACCAAAAAAATTATTTTAATCTCATTGAACCACATTTTACTTCTTAATGAAAACCATGTATGTCGGATTTTTGAAATTAAAAACACAATGATGGCAAAATTTCATTTAAATGAAAAATCAGTTTTTATAAGTACCACTTAGTGGTTTCACTATTAATCAAAAATTGAAGTTTTTTAGAAAATTACCAAAAATTCACCCTAAGCTATACTTGATATTCTGAATTCAAAAATGAAGTCTATTTTATAAAATTAAAAACATATAAGTCACATTAATTAATTTAATAATTAATTCCCGCTGTCAGAGCAAATAGCGTGTTTTTATAAAACAATAAGTATCAAAAGATTGACACCAGTTTAAGTCTAATTTCAAAGTGAAATTGATTCCAATGACCACCATTGGATTAAATGGTAAAAATATATTCATATTACACATTAATACCAATTAAAAATATAATCTAATCATATAAATAAATTAGATTAAGAAGTAGTTTTGATGTAAAATGCAGTATTTTTCACTATTCATTAAAAAATGAACATTGTCTGAAAAATACCAAAAATTCACACAAAGTAAATTTTGATGTCACAATCATAAAGAATAAGTTTATTTTGACAAAAATAGCTTATAAAATTGTCAAAATATAGATTTAAAAAGGGTTTTCCATCAAAAGGCAGTAAAACAATCTTTTAAGAATATTAGTGTATTCCATGCATAAGATTGTATTTATTTTTATTTTAAGCCTCTAAAACACTATCTTAATCATTAATAGACATAGATAAAAATATCTATTATTCTTTACTTACTTGGGATGTTACATTCAATGTAAAAAATTCAATCCCAATGACTCTTCAATTGTCCAATCAAGGAATTCAAAAGGTAGGACCTCATTCTTACTTTATGTATTGGATCTCCTTGGTTTCACTCAAATAGAAACATAGAGCAGTTTTTTATACTGAAATATATGGGGTTGGATGTGGTTTAATCAGTTTCTTTTGAGATTTGATAGATGAATGAAAATATGATATCTGATCAGTAGAATCATCAAGGATTCATCATGATGAACAAAACCGAGGTAGGTGTTTTTTACCTCATTCCACTTTTATTGGAATGTGAAGCCTCTTGGATTTCATCAATAAAAATATTCTTATTTAATAATATTTTACCCTCGTGAAAATCTATTGGATTTCTCTCATAATAGTTGGAGTTTTTAGAACTCTATTGTGGGTGTTTCCTATAATTTGTATGATAAATTGAATATATGAGTTCTCTAAAAGGATAAACGGTTTGGACACATATTCTTGGCATAATGAGGTTATGGGTTAAAATTATAAAGGAACATGTTTGGTGTTTTAATGATTTTTATTTTACAATGCCTTATTGAAATAAACTTGGTGCTTAGTGTTGGATGTAAAAGAACATGAAGTATTTCCACCAAGTGACGAATTGGTGGAGGATGTATCACTACTCACGAGCATAAGGATGTCATTTATCTTGAATGTGTGTGTGTTTTTACATAAGTAAAAAAATGATTATGATAAATTAAAAATTAAATGAACTTCCTTTGCTTCTTATAAATGAAATCACCTCTTTGGTTATATTAATTTTAGTAAATCTATTCTCCTATTATATTGTATTTTATAAAAAAATATTTGGTACTTTGATATTCATCCTACCGTAATTAAATTATTATGGTACAAGTTATTTATAGTCCTAATAGTATATGGAATGTGTATCTAGGAATTTCCTACTGAGTTGTTATACTCATGTATATATATGTACAAAGGTGCATATATAGGGGTGAGTATTAAAAATTAGTAGGTTACTTCCAATTAATTTTTCCACATGCCACTAACACTAGAAATAAGTTAGAACATAGGAATTTAAATAAATAATGAAGAATATCAAATTAGTAAATGGTTTTCATAATATACTATATAATATAAGAATAGATTTTCTAGTAGCAATATAACTAAATACATGTTTTTCCTTTTCATGAAAAAAAATCTGTTCATTTAATTATCAATTTGTAATAATCATCTATTTTCTCACTCTCAGACACACCCATTCATTCAAAATAATATTAATATTATCACAATAATTTATACATACTATAAAAATCCATTACTTGGTGGAAATCCTCTATGCGGCTTTTCATTCAGAACCAAACACCACATATTTTTTAAAATTTATTTTCACTATGTAAATCATGAACATATAAAAACTTTTGTATTTCTAATAGGTACCCAAAAACCTGTTATGCCAAGAAAATGGGTCAAAATCTTATTTCCTTTAAGAAAACTCATTTAGTCAATTTATTGAACATGTTGTGGGAAACACCAACAACCATGATTTAAAGGAAAACCATTATGAAAGAAATTGAATATAATTTTAGTAGGGTAAAACCTTTTAAAATCATAAGATATTTATAAAATAAATCCAAGAGCCTTATCATACTAATAAAAGTAGAAATAGAGGGAAAACACCTACTATGAGTCCTTTTGGCATGATGAATCACGGATGATTCAATAGTTCTAACAACTTCCTTTTATTATTCTATCAAATAACAAAACTAACTGATAAAACCTAAAAAACCCCATTGATATGGGTATAATAAAAATGATCTAATGTTTAACTTAATATAACTGAGGATATACATAGTGAGAAGGAATAATAAGATCATACCTATTGATTTCCACAATTGAAGGCTCAAAGTTTCATTTTTATTAGTCCAAATGATGAAGATCATGGGTTGATTAATGTATGTGTTGTTATAATAAGAGTCCTAATAGTATATGGTGTTTTTATAACATGATCTCCACCTGTAGCTATATCATCATAATCCTATTAGTAAGAATATTTCATTGTAAAAATATTTAATTAAAACATCTTTAATAATTTTATTCTGGGGAATACTAAATCAATGTCACTTGTGTTATTCACAATATTCATGAATAGTCTATTCTTGAAGTTTCTTAATAAGATATATTTATTTTATAATTGGAGATATTCTAGAATTAGGGAAAAAATTCAAGAAAAAAATTAAATAATTTATTACATTATTTAATCAAATTTTAATGTCAATAGAGAAACCATTCCATCAAAACTCCTTATAAAGAAAAAGTAAAATCCCTATGTTTTATTTAATCCCCATTAACTCCATATGGTTTTATGTAAACACATAGGTAACTGAACTCTTCAATATGATTATGTGGATAATTTCTTGTAATTATATTGAATATTGAATGATGATGAATAAATATATATTTTATTTCAAAACTAGTAGGTTCATTAGGGTATTCTATATGATTTTCTAATTTTTCCTTATAGGATGGAGCTAATTACATAAGTATTATATTGTGAGAAACAATGATTTTTGATGTATAATTATTTATTATTATTTCTATTTGGAGTGTATTCAAAATTAAAAGATTTATAAATTCTAACATAGTGAGATCTAGAATGAAAATTCCCATTTATTTTAGGTTATAAAGGAATCAAATCGTGGATTAAACATCTATACATAATAATAAAAATTAAAATAACATATAAAAACATAAATAAAATTGTACCAATTGATCGCATGGATTTTTCATGGATCCATTATCAAGTATTATCCTCTTGTAAATGAAATATTTTAGTCCCATGTTTGTCTCTCGAGGTGGTTATACACTATGTTTTAAATATGTTACTTTTTTTTGTTTCTGTAAAGATAAAAAAATAGGGATATTAAATTAACTGTAAAAAATAAAATTAAAATAAAATAAATTTAACTAAAAAATATAGTTTGAATGTTTTAAAGTAAAATTTATAAGAATATTTAAATGATGTTTGAAAACTATAAATAAATAAAGAATCTATAAGAAAGTTTTGAACTTTCATAACTCAGTTTTTTCTTATCCAATAGGATTTTCTAATTGAATTTATAAATATACTCCTCAAGATATCAATGTGTACACATAAAAATAAATAAATATTATACTAAGAGCTTAACATTGTTGTTTATCCACTTATAAAAGTGAATTAGAAGCTCAAAGACCACAATGAAATGTAGCATGACTAAAATCAATATTCTCAATGGAAAGGCCTCATGTATGATTTTTAAATAGAGGGGATAATAAATTTAACTTAATAAATTAAACATCAATCAAGAATAATATTGGGGAAAAACATTTGAGAATGAAAATTACAATTGTTGTCCAAAATATAGTTTCTGATTATATTAAAAATGATAAAATTAAATACATAGTATTAGAATGAATTTTACTTGGATTTACACTACCATAAATGATATGGGATTTTATCCAAGCATGGATAAATAAGTTCACATATTCTTCCTCTTACCGCAGATATATTTATTTTTTTGAGAATCCTCCAACTGATACATGACACTCCACACAATCCAAAAGTGTAATTGATCCCCCTTTCTAGTTGTTTTCAAGTATTTATTATACTCCCATGATTCATGAAGAAATACATAAAAATAATTAAAATAATCAATCACTCTTCAGGAACCTCCACACACATATAGAACCTTTCCATGATCATCCTCAATATGGAAACATCAGGGTTTTAATTCCCAATGAAATCCCATATTAGTATATCCTTAAACCCATACTCAAGGATTTGATGTTAAAACACAATCTTTACATTTACGTATTCAATACTGATAAGCGTGGCCCAAATTTTAGCCATCCCAAACATACATCATAAAAAAGAAATATTGGGTCACATACATATCCAAGGACCTTTTATATACCTAGGGACTTTTAGGTTTACAGGACAACTTCATTTTTTATTATTATCCAAAAACACTTTTACGTACAAAGTGAGAAACCCCAAGAGAAAACAAATTTGTTAATGTATAACTTGAACCTATTGGAAATATTATCCTTTATAAGTTTCTAGAAAAAATAAGTTACCGGTGTTGATGGATCTTCCTTTATAAGATCTTAAAATCGGTGCACCAGATGATCCCACGCTTGCATTTATTCCTATTGGTTGATTTCCCCCCACCTTACAACCTCTTTCTAGGGTACAATTTTTTTTTCCAATCCACTCCCACTTATCTCTTATGGTGTCCACCCGAATGGTCATTTCAATCATTTTTACACCCTCTTCTAATGAGGCATTGATTCCACAGGCTTCCTCCTCCAATTCTTCAACAGAGTGCAGTAGTATCTCCACAGGTTTCCCATCATCCATGCATGTATCCCATAGGACCTTCCTGATGGGATCAGCCCCATCGTCTGCTGCCTCTACTCAACCAACATTTCCATTAGAGTTGAGGGCACGTTACCTCACTTGGACCTTCACCCTTCTAGTCAAACGTGTCTCCATTATCGAAGGAAGATATAAATACTCCTTGCGGTATTTATTACTGCCACGTTGGCCCTTCCTCCTCCTCAGACTGCATACGTTGCTACTAAAAAAATACTGAGCACTGAATCCTGAAAATTGGCTAGAATAATCATTTCCACATATTATCTCTTTTCCCCCCAAAAAACGTTCATTATAAATATATTCTTGTATCACTTTTGGTAACTTCTATATCTAATACTATGACTTTATTAACTTTTTTACTCATCTTTAAACCCTGTGATTTTTTTAAAAACATAGGATGCACATAAAAAGATTAGTATCAATATGAAAGTATAAAATCCATTAGTCCCATGGAAAACATGAAAACCCATATTTTTTTTTACATTTTACCATTTTACACATTGAGTGCATAATATATATCATTTACACATATAAAACAAACTTTTTTCTCAAATAAAAATGTTAAAACTCATAGAAATAAATTAGAATTTTTTTTAGACAACTCAAAGCATAATATTCAAAACCTATGTTCACTCATGTTATAAATATCTAGATCCTAGTTAGATTCATAAGATAAAACACCATATTTAACTCCCTCCCTCTTGGTTTTGAATACAACCAACATTACATAATGCATTGGAGAGAAATAATGGGTATCACCCGCCATATAAGCTATATTGGGCTTACCCGTTCATATTAGATATATGAGGACCACCCTTTCGTCATATATAATTCCCAAGTACCATATAATGAACAAAAAAAATTATAATTTCACATTTTCATCCTAAAAACCTTAAAAAACTCTTTTAAACCCATATAAAAAAACACTTTAAATATTGTAATACCAATTCCTTTAAAATTTATATTCAAAACTAAAATACCTAGAACAGAAGGAATACGATTTATTATAAGAAGAAAACATGGAATCATATAAAATAAGAAAAACATCAAATAATGGTTACATCAAATGGAAATTTTTTTGACGCTATATATATTAGAATTGAATATTCCTTTTTTCCATTCGTAGAGATAGTCAAAACATTCCATATAAAATATGTTAAAAGATTCCTTTTTAAAACCTTTGAAATAAAGTAAAAAGTGATATAAAAATTAATTTATAATTCATTTATGTACATATAAATACATGTATAAAATAATTTAAATAATATGTACATGGATGAAAATTATTTATAAAATAAATCATGGAAAAACTTAAAATTTGGTTTTAAGTTAAAGTGTCCTTTACCCCGAGTCTAAATCATCACTTATGTTTTATATCTTCCTAAATAATAAACCTATGTTAATTATTTAATTTCATAAAATAATTTTTCATGAAAATTATTCCATATATTTTATTTTATACTATGTCATATAAAATTACTTAATCAATTAAGTTCATGTTGGATGTTTTGATGATATTCGGATCACATGCCCAAAATGAGCATCGTATGCTGACTATGAAAAAATAGGAAATTATTCCATCAACTATATAATAATAATAATTAAATAATAATAATTTTTATTCATCTATTATTCTTTTAAAACCAACCAATAAATATTTTTTTTGAAAAATTAACTATGTTACAATCATGGTGATGTACGTATATACGTACGCATGAGTAAAGTTTCCAATTTTAAATGATCGCGATAAAAATAGTGTAGGAATTATTTTTCTTTTAAAAATAATTATTATAAAATAATTATTTTATTATTTATTTAAATAAACTTATATATAATATCCACATGACGTGGTTTTGAAAAATGAAACACATATCTTCGTGGTGGTGGTAATCCACACATATGCACAAATGAAATTATAATTTTTCAATAGATGAAATAGTAAGAAAATATATGACATATTATCTTTAAATAATGATAATTATTTCATGAATATTATATATATATATATATATACATTAAATTTATCATTATATCCATCCTTGATATCTTGTGATGTAAGACGATTTAAATTGGTTTGTGAGGAGGTAGTCCACCATGCAGAGGAAGGATATATTCATTTCCTATTTGACAGAAGAAGGAGATGGATATAGGTTTTAAAATTAACATAAAAAATATCATTATATTGAAGACACTTTTCTTAATATTTATTCATGTTTTAATAATATTTCTTGGAATTATAAGAATAAACAATACTAAAACACTCAGTTAAAAACCATACCTCTTCTTCGGACAACCTCCTTTGATTCACACATTAAACACTCTAAGGTTTGAAATCTTCCCAAACTAAGACCTCTAAAACATGGGTACGTAAGTTAAGAAGGTATTTAGTTAGGGATTTAATTACTCAAATGTTTCTCAAAGTGTGATGAAAAGATGATATGAGGATTCATTCTATAAGTGAGGTGAGGGACACTCTTACAATTACTTAAAGTATTAAATTAATATTAATTAATTTTCATTGTAAAATGAATCAAAAATATGATATAACTATAATATATTATGAGTATGAATCTAAATAAACTCATAAAATAAAATTTGTACAATTTTTTGTTATGGTTTTATAATTATCTCTTAGTTTTAACGTTTCGTTAACCCTTTTGACAATTATCAAGATACCAATGTTTTTTACTCCCTATGGGTTAAAAAAGTTACTATAAAAGAAAAAGTGACAAATAAATGGAAAATGGTAGGTATTTTAAACAATATCACATTAACTTATCCAAATATAGTAATTTTAAGAATTTAAAATCATTTAATAAAATATTATTTATTATAAAATATCATTAATGTCATTTTTCGAACTATTCAAATACTTTGACTTTGGAAACAGAATAAAAGGAATATAATTCAAATACAATCCATTAATAATAAATAATATGTTTTTTTATCTACAAAATTAATGTAACACTTTAAATATCCCAAAAAATATTACTTTTACAGTTTCTAGGATCATTTACTTGATTATTCAACTACTTTCACAAGAACTATGTCGGTGTTACATCAACATTTAAGGTAATTATATCATAAATAAAAATTTAAAATAAATTACCATAATAAAAAATAATTTATATTTAAAATAATAATTTAGTACTAATTATTTTTTTTATCCCTACCAGAAAATATTATAGATTTTAAAAACTAGAAAGTGGCATTTTTTACTTTATATTTACATATAATAATATAAATGTTATAATCAAAGGAAAGTGGAAATAAATTTCCATTTTTTAATATTGGATGGTTAATGTCCAAATAAAATATCCAATAAAATAATTAAATGTTTTGGAACATTTTAATCCTTATCTTCTATTTAAACCATTTAAAACCCATTTTAACCATAACCGTGATAACATACATTTTTACCATGATAACATAATTAAATTAAAAAAATAAAATGGGTCTACTATTTTTTTGAAATACTACATAAAAATTTGGAATCCATTTTATCGATTTCAAATTATAAAGGTGGAACCAATTACTTTTAATATAAGAACAAAAAACACATGAAATTTTTTTGTAAGAAAATACACGATTTAATAGTTAAAATCAGTTCACATTGAAATAAAGTAATAAATTGGATTCCAATTTTTTTAGTTAAATAATAAAGAAATTAATGTTTTTATACTTTTTTATAAATCCAAAACCTAATCTAATATTCAAACCATTTCATTAAATTGAAAGACCCAAAAATAGTTTTTAATTTGGAAAAAATATAAATTATATTTATAAAAGTCAATATTGGGTCCCAAATTTCAAAATAATGTAATAGAATACACCATTTAACTCCTTAAGAATACATTTTTAAAAAAACCACTCATCCAATAGGATAAAATCAATTGTTAGTGTTATTTTAATATTTTACCTTATATTTTTAACCTTTTTTTCCTTATTTTACACTTTGCCCATATGTTAAATTTTACCTCGAAAATTAAATTTTTATTAATTTTTTTTTTAAAAAAAGTGAAAAACTAAAAAAGAAAATCAAATATGAAGGTTATAAAACACAAAAGGATATCACAAATTCATTGAAAAATAGACTAAGATTGTTAGAACTGCATACCCGATATAATCTCCATTGAAGTGCTTCAACCATCATGCTCGTGTCATCCCAGATTAAGTCTTCAAGGTGGGTAGATAACTTGTACCAAGTCTGTATATATTCCTCCACATTGATCTTTTGTGCATTGAAATCCCATTCCAAAATAAAATCTTGGTGGTTGATCCAGTCCCTTTGTTCCTTAGTAACATCCATTTTAACCCCTCTTTCTATAATTATTTCAACCTCCTCCCTTGAGGTATTAAGTTTGATATCTTTTTCATGTATTTATTTATTATAATTAATAACTAAGTCAAGATATTGATTCTTCTCTCATTATTTATTTTATGTCACACCGCCCTCCCCTTGGTTTTGTATGTCTCCACACTTAGTTTTAAGATTTTCACTTCTTGGGCCAAAACATTCTAGATCTTGAGGATTTGGTTTATAGTTTTTTTCCTTTTCCTTACTAGATGATACTGTTTGCATTGGCTTAGGTAGATGGTAGTAGTCCTTACTCTATTTAGATCCCTTCCCTTTAGTCACAATGCAGCTCCCTGCTTCATGGTGCCCCTTTAGACCCTTCTTATTCCTTAGGCTATGGAGACCTCTAATTCTCGCTCCCTCCTCACTGCTAATAGAAGATTTACTAAAGACATCATCATCATTATCACCCTTAGAGAGAGCCTAAACACTAGAGGGATACTCCACTACCAATGGTTCACCCACATCTGGAATAGTCCCTAGGGCCTGAACTAGAAGGTCAGCCTTCATACTACCACCGGATAACCAATCTGTTTCTTGGTCCTAAATTGGACCTTTCTCCATCAATAATTCAAAATAGTTAATAAGACTGATGGTTTTTTGATCATTTTTTGGTTTGGACATGGTCACTTTATTTAATCCATCCCCTATAAATTTTGTCTTCTTGGTACCTGTATAGGATTCCTTACTTTCAGCATCAGCCACACCTTCTCGATCAAGGGCGTGACCATAGAAAACCAAAACATAATTTTCTTTAGTAGATCCTCTCTCCCAAGTAACTGAAGTATTCTGGTTTGGAACAACCTGAGATATATGCCTTGGCACTAGAGTCACATCAACCGCCTTGAAAATAGAACCCGAGCCACCCTCCTACCCAGTGAGAAAGCCTCCATTATTCACAGTTTTAGCAAATGAAGGAGAAACCAAAGGAAAAAATAGATGATCCTCTTCCAAAACTAGTCCCACTTGATGGTTGACACCCAAATCATGCTTCAAGATATTAAAGATATTAGAGACCTTCCAATCTTCAGGTCCTTTTTCTTTCTGGAGATGAATTCATCCTTGATTCCTCAGTACCCAGATTATCAACTTCAAGAACTGATGGAGATATAGACCCATTTTGTGGATCATCATTTAGCACCCTAGGGTGAATCGAGTGGCTATTCTGACAAGCAATGGATAAATTCCCCAAGCGACGACATGAAGATCATAATTCTATCAAATATTCAAAAACCACTGGTTGTTTGCACTATTATTTCTCCCCAATGGTGATCTAGATACAGTTGATATGAGGTTTCGAAGTATCTACCTCAACACAAATGTGTGGAGAGATGGGATGACACACAAACTTAGTTGTACTATCCGGACACAAGAATCATCCAATCATATTACCAAGCATATAGATTATAGCAGGATTTTGGAAGGTAGGGGGGGTTTGGGAAGACTAACCCACAATGCTATATATTGATCGATAATGACTAAACATAAAAGGGTCCTAAATAAAAAAATTGAACATTTTGAATATAAATATGGGAACCATTGGAAAAGACCCAGAAATTCCATGATTTGTTTTTAATTATATAGAATTATTACAAGTCTGTGAAAATTGGTAGCACGTGATTTCGAGGCCCGAAGATCCCAGAATGGATTTTTGAACTTTTTTTAGGTATGTTCATAAAAAGTGTGGGTAATGTTTTCTATATTTTGAACTGATTCTCGGATTAAAAATCTGAGGGCACCATTGAATCCATAGTGTCGAGATTCGCTTAAGGAAAGCTTAACTTTAACCATCGAGGGCCAGGCAAAAAAGTTATTTTCTTGGAATTTACAAAAAATAATAAAATAACTAAAGGTTATTTTATTTTGTTTTTTGAAACCGTTGAAAAAACGGTGGTGGGACCACAGTACAACATTAGACCATTTAATGTCTTGACCCTTAGGTTATGTAACTACACCGCTGGGAGAATTAATAAGTTGAGTAACTGCACCATTGAGAGAATTAATATTATCATTAATTAAACTCATTAATAAACCCCATTAATTTTGCAATACGTTGTTACCCTCTTTTCTTCTCTTTAATAAAAGCTCAAGAATGGGTTTTGGGAGAGATACAAGGGGAAGCTCTGAAAAAATGCTGATGACTTCCCACTCCGATGAAGAATGGTGATTGAGCGACGGTCGTTGGAGGAATCGACAAATGATAGCAATTTCTGAAAAACACCTTCAGATGTAGACCCTACTTCCTCATCTACACCTCCTTCCAACAAAAACAAGGTAGGGGTTTTCATTATTTACCTAAGAGTTATTTCCTTCTTGAAATGATTCTTGTTTTATTATGCTGACGTGGAGGGCGCGGGCCAAACAAACAAGGCCCAGAACCTCTGCAAAACTCCGTTATGGTTGCATTCTTTGTGGGAAACCGGAAGATATGGCAGCAAGGTGGAACCAAGGGCCGCACAACGTAGGCATCGTTCTGGGAGGCTCGTAGGAGCAAACGAGAATAAAAACAGACCATCGAAGCTTCACTGGTGGACCATGGAAGCTACGTCGGCACATCGGTGCCGACGAACGAGGGATGCAGTGGACAGAAACCGCCAGACGTGAAGGAATGGTGGTTCCCGAAGGCACCATGGTAGACAAAGGAGCGGCTGACCAACGCCGGCTGCAATGAAGTGGGGAAGCATGCTACGGTGGCACGCTGCAAAGAAAGGATGCAACTTCAAGCCATGGTGGAGGGCAAACCCATGCCCTCGGGTCTGTTGTAGGCCAGTCCATGCAGACCGTCCAGGTGGTGTGGCACCATCCGGTGCAGCTGCTAAGCCGGGCGGTTCACTACGGAAGTGCGCCAGGGAGGAGGGTCGCGACTTCGAACCGTAGCGGAGGGAAGACCTACGCCTGTGGGTTCGTAACAGGCTGATCCACGTGGACCAGCTAGAAGGTGTGGTGCCAACTAGCACTGTGTCTTTGAAGACCCAAGGACCAAAGATGTTTTGGAGGGGAGCAGACCCCCCGTGCTCGACCAGCGGGCCAAGAGGTTCCGTGGCCCAGCGGGCCACGCCCTTCCAGGTGGGCCGGGCTGGACCTGCAGTCTAGTGGGTCCATCCCATGACCCAACGGGCTGGACCAGGCCCAACTGTACCGGTCCAACTAGGTCGGACCGTACCCAGACCCCTTTTTGCACAGTTACGCTTAAACGGGTGTATCTCCTAAACCGGATGTCCATTTGAAGAACCACCTTTGGCGCCAAAACCCTTAGGACAAGGTGGTTCTTTTGAGATGCTTCATGAGAGACTTGGAGAGAGTTAGTGTTTGGCCAAGTTGGATCCTACCAGAATCCAATCGGGCCCTTGGCAATAAAATGCCTATAACTTATAGACCAGACATTCGATTGACGCCCCATCCATTGCGATTGAACCCTTATGACATGGAGTATCATTGGGTTACTTCTTCAAGGGACTTTGTTCCAGTTGAAATATGATTGATGTCTTGAGGAGTGGTTCTCCCAAGTGTGCTACATGCAGAACCTTATGACTGGCTGAGACCTAAAGACTGCTGAATTTCAACTCTGTGTGACTCGATGACCTAGTGGGAAGCACATTTGTGTGACTTTTCATGCCCATGGTGGGGAGTAGCTCTATGTGACCTGGCAGACCCACAATACTCGACAGGAGGAGTACCTTAGTAGGCCATGGTGGTGAGCGACTCTGTGTGACCCGACATACCCATGGTACGTGATGGGGAGGAGTACCTAACCAGTTCAAGGTTAGTAGGAAGTAACTCTGTATGAATTGGTAGGCCCGTTGTACTCGATATAGGAGGAGTTATCTATAATATGAGGTGTTTGACAATGAGATTGATGATTTTACTACTACTACCCTAGAATATACCTTGTGTGAGTTATATTTTGCTTGTGCTTTGTGATTGAGATTATGCTTTGTGGTTTTTACTTTGTGGAATTCTGAGAGACCTTTAGGGGTCTTATGTTCCTTACTGAGTATTGTTATACTCACCCCTACATGGGCTTCGCCCACACCTTGTTGTGTCTTGTGCAGATGATGGACAACTTTGACTGAGTCTTGAGGATCCAAGACTTGACGGTGTACGGAGGTGACTGGTGGACATGGAGATCCTCCATGATGAACTGAACCTACCCTTCAGTTAGGATCCTTGGAGGATGACCTCAGGATCTGTTTTCCCTTTATCCTGTATTTCCATTTTAGTTGGGCTTGTATCTAGGCCCCTTTACTTCAATACTCCCTTTTACAATTTTTGGTGGCTTTTAGTTGTGGTTGTACCTTTCTCCTTTAGTTTGTGTTTTACTTGTGCGTAGTGTGCCCTGTCTTTGTGTGTATAGGTTTTGAGGCAATGCCTTCCCATTTTAGAGAAATGTCTTTCCGGTGCTAGTAGCCCACCCCTGGCTTATGGAAGGCATGATTGAGGTTGTCACAACTCGGGCCCTGGGGGACGAGTTGCGACAAAGTGGTATCGGAGGGTGGTCAGTTCCCACTCAAAGACCAGGAGTTTGATGTTTTGTTTTGTGGAAATAGTGTTAAGTGTTACGAGTCTGAATTTCAGATTCGAGGAGTCTAGTGTTGGTGTAGCGACTAACGTATCCATACACTAGGACCTTGAATTCTATTTTGGACTCAATACATGAAAACATTGGTTGCATAAATACCTCATTTATTTGAATACAAGTCAGATCACCAGGTATACCCTTCTAACTGTGGTACATCTTGACCTATATCAGGAGGCCTATATGTGGACGACTGTCCAGGATCCCGATACAAGGTTGTGAGGATAGCCTGCCTAGAGACAAAGCGTCTTTTCAGGGACCAGTGCTTGAGATGGCCCCACCGGGTGGTGTACCAGTGCTACCACCACCCGATGGTTAGAATCTACTCCTGATAGTTCTGGCATAGGAAGTTCATAGTATCATTGTCCTATATGAGTTTCATAGATAGAGACCTCCCAGGTTTAGGGGAGAGACAGATCCTTAGGTTACTGAGGACTGAGTAGAGGCTGTGACACTGGTCCTCTTCTTAGTGAGGACACTGCCTGACCCGATGGCAATCTTGGCAATGAGACTTTTGTAGGTATCAGTAGGGACATGGTGGATTTTGAATATCAATACTCACAATGAGGCGACCCTCACTTGGGTTGACTTCAAGAGGATTTTCTAGGATGAGTTTTTCCCCATGATGTTGCGCTCTGTGCGCATTCAGGAGATGCTCCACCTACAGCAGGGAAACATAACAGTGGTCGAGTACTCAGTGAGCTTCATGGAGCTTTCCCACTACTACAAATACATGGTTCATGACTCTTTCTTCAAGGATAGAGCATTCGAGCAGGGACTCAGGTGGGAGATCTGGGCTTCAGTGGTGTCTCTCAGCATCCCTACCCAGACCGAGGTGATAGAGTAATCCCTTATGATAGAGGGATTCTTGTAAGAGTAGGCACCCATAGTTAGAGTTTCTAGAGGATCCTAGAAATAAAAGTCTTCATTGGTCATCATACATCAGATGAGTGGGCCCAAGTGGTCTAGGTCTTTCAGAGGCCGACCCCTGGACTCAGGGTCGACAGTGTGAGGCTCCACAGCCAGAGGGAGTCAAATAGGGGCCATTCTTTTCTTTTAGTGTGGCGGACAGGGACACATGTTTCGTGACTGCCCAACCCGCCATACAGATGACCAATAGACAATTGAGGAGCCACTGAGACAGTGGTTGTGGTTTGATCGAGGAGTTACATAGGGCGGTAGATTTGGCAGGGGATCTGGCTGAGTGGAATGTGGTGGGTGACAATTCGAGGTGTTACCGCCACCACCCCTAGGTGGTCCATCCTGAACTCGGGAAGCAGGTGGACAGGGATGAGCTCAACTCTAGGCAGTAGAGTCTTACGACCACCATGGTACAAAGATGATTAGAGGTATGGTCTGTGTCTATTCTACCCTAGCTTCAGTTCTTATAGACACAGGTTTTGGTCACTCTTTCATTGACATGATACTCGTTTAGAGCTTGGGGATTACGATGGAGTTTTTGGATCGATCCTTATGATTAGAGACTCCTAAGAGAGAGGATTTGATGATTAAACAGTGGTGAAGATAGTGTGAGCTCACTCTAAGAGGTGAGATCTTTGGCTGGGATATCCTAGTAGCAGCATCGAGGCCTTATGATGTCATCAAAGGTATGGACTGGCTATCCACAGTCCATGCTCAGATCAACTATTTTAGGTGTAAAGTGTGGTGTATCTGTGAGGGTGGGATCAGGTTTTCCTTCATCGGTGAGAATGAAACCTTTGTAGAACATTATGGACTTTCTCGGAGGAGGGTACAACCAATCACTCATCAGTTGGCTGGCCACACCATTGGTGTCGTGGATGAGAGGATTTCGAACTGTCCTGTAGTGGTGGACTAGTATGCTGATGTCTTCCCTGATGATGTTCTGGGACTACCCCCTCTTAGAGAAGTAAACTTTTACATCAACCTGTACCTTAAGAAGACACAGATATCTACACCAGCATATCAGATGGCCCTCGTGGAGCTTCTTGAGCTGAGCGTATAATTGGAAGACTTGCAGAGGAAGGGGTTCGTAAGGCCCATTGTTTCTTTTTGGGCAGCCCCAATTTTGTTCACCAAGAAGGCAGATGGGATTCTAAGGCTTTGTGTGGACTATCGGTGCCTAAACTAGATGACGGTGAAGAATAAGTATCCTCTTCCAAGGATCAATGATCTCTTAAACCAGCTAAAGGGAGAACAATGGGTTTCAAAGATACACCTTAGATCAGGATATCATTAGCTCAGGGTACGGGATGAGGGCATACCAAAGACAACCTTCAGATGTTGGTATGGACATTATGAGTTATTGGTGATGCCCTTCAGTGTGACCAATGCTCCTTCAATGTTCATGGGGCTCATGAAAAAGATCTTCTAGCCTTACCTCGATTGCTTTGTTGTAGTCTTTATTGACGACATCTTGGTGTACTCGGTGACGGAGGAGGAGCACACCATGCACCTACAGATAGTTCTGGATACACTCTGAGAGAACCATATTTCTGGAAAGCTCTTGAATTGATAGTTCTAGATACAGGATTTCCACTTCTTGGGGCATGTTATCTTAGAGGCTAGAGTTGCAGTTGATCCAACAAAGATAGAGTGAATGCTTTCTGGGGAGCCACCCAGGAGTGTGACCTAGGTGCGGAGTTTCTTGGGATTGGATAGATACTACCAGAGATTTGTACCTGACTTCTCTAGGGTAGTGGCACCCTTGTTAGTTTTGATGAAGAAGGGTCATCCATTCTTGAGAATGGAGAAGTTTCAGTAGAGTTTCCAAGAGCTGAGGTGGAGGTTGAAGAGTGCCCCCATCTTGAGGCTACTGGAAGAGGGTTTTGGGTATGTTGTCTACTGCAATGCATCAGGGACCATACCAAGTTGTGTACAGATGTAGGACTGAGTAGTGATCACCTACGAATCATGGATGTTGAGAAAACACATGAAGAACTATGCTACTCATAACCTAGAGTTAACAACAGTTGTCTTTGCACTGAAGATTTGGAAGCACTACTTGATGGGTGAACGATTTACTATTTACTCTATTCACAAGAGTCTCAGGTATATCTTCTCACATAAGGACCTGAACCTAAGATATCATATATGTCTAGAGTTCCTCTAGGACTATGAATTTGAGATAGTATACACTCCTAGGAAGGGGAACGTAGTAGAAGACACACTCAGCAGGAGGTATGGACTGCAGTTGCTGAGTGAGGCGACATAGAAGCTATCAGTGTTGCAGATATCATTCGTGGATAGCGATGGAACATATTACCTCTAGTCTATGACTGTCACTCCCCAAATTATTCAGTGATTTCTAGATTCTTATCTTGGGGACGTTGAATTCAAGGCCCGACGTGCTCATATATCCTTAGGACAGTCTCCTGAAGGATTTTCTGAAGGTGGGGAGCACGTCATCCTCTTTAGAGGACACACCATGGTATCAGTGATGCTATGAGAGGAGGTGTTGAAGGAGTTCCACACATCCCATTTGGCAGTATATTCAGGTGTGGAGAAGATATACCAGGACCTACGACATTAGTATTAGTGGCCAGGGATAGAGAAATCCATGGAATAGTTCATATCATAATGCCTCACTTGTCAGCAAGTGAAGGTCGATCATCAGGTACCAGTAGGATTAGCTCAGTCACTTGAGGTGCCGGAATGAAAGTGGGATGATGTCTCCATGGACACCGTGATAGGGATACCACGTACATCCAGGGGCCACGATTCCATATGGGTGATCGTTGAACGAATCACCAAGTCGTCTCACTTATTACCCATTTGAGAGAAGGGATAAGTAGAGGGCTTGGTATGTATCCACATTCAAGAGATTGTATGGATTCACGAGGTGCCATCGATGATCATATCAGATTGCAATGCTTGTTTTACATCCTGATTGTGGAAGGGATTACAAGAGGTTTTTGGGACTCATCTACGCTTGAGCACCACCTTTTACCCTTAGACAAATGGTCAGACAGAGAGGACCATACAGACACTCGAGGACATGATTCATGCTTGTGTCCTTGATTTTATCTATAGTTGGGAGGACCACTTGACACTGGTGTAGTTTTCATACAACAATAATTATCACTCCACCATTAGGAAGAATCCATTTGAGGCCCTATACGGGAGACCATGCAGATCACCTCTATACTGGACAGACCCTGGGGAGTCAGAACTTATGGGTCCAGAGTTGGTACAAGCTACCACAGAGAAGGTGTAGATCATCTAGGAGTGGATGAAGACCGCATAGAGCTAATAGAAGTCTTATGACGATAGGAGATGAAGACCCTTGGAGTTTGAGGAGGGAGACTATGTCTTCCTACGGATCTCACCCGGATGAGGATTACAGAGTTTTTTCCAGGGCGACAAGCTATCTCTAAGGTTAATCATACCTTTCCAAATACTCACTAGAGTAGGTGAGGTGGCATACCATTCAGCTTTTCTCCCACAGGTTCACTGAGTGCATAACATTTTCCATGTGTCGCAGTTGAGGAGGTACGTGCATGATCCATCGCACAATATCAACTAGGGTGAGCTGGATATCGATGATAGGGCGACGTTTGCGGAGTTCTCGGTGGAGGTAGAGGATTGAAAGGATAGGGTTCTTCATGGATGTTCGATCCCTTTAGTGCGAGTTTGGTGGTAGTATGAGAACCTCCAGGAGAGAACATGGGAGCAAGAGGCTCAGATACGTGCTCAGTACCCCCATTTGTTTCCCTAGCTTTTTTTTTGTAGCTTTTGGGGATGAAAATACCTAATATGGGGAGAAGGTAAAGACCCAGAAACTACATGTATTTTTTTTAATTAAATGGAATTATTAAAAGTTTGTGAAAACTGGCGGCACGTGATTCTGAGGCCCAGAGAGCACTGAACAGATTTTTGGACTTTTTTTAGGTATGTTCAGTAAATGTACGGGCAACGTTTTCTATCTTTTTCACTGGTGCTCAGATTAAAAATCCAAGGGCACCGTTGAATCTGCAGCGCCGAGATTCACTTAAGGGAAGCTTAACTTTAACTGGAAAGGGTCAGACGAAAAAGTTATTTTCTTGGACTTTACAAAAAATAATAAAATAACTAAAGGTGATTTTATTTTCTTTTTTTTTTTGCAATCATTGGACAAACGACAGTGGGACTGTTGTGCAACGTCAGACTATTTAATGGATTGACCCTTAGGTTGTGTAACCACACCGCTAGGAGAATTAATAGGTTGATTAATCACACCATTGGGAGAATTAATAGGTTCATTAATTGAACTCATTAATGAACCCCAATAATCATGTGGTGCGTTATACCCCACTTTTCTTCTATTTAATCAATGATCATGCTTGGGTTTTGGGAGAGCTATGAGAGGAAGCTCTAAAAAAATGCTGATGACTTGCCACTCTGACGAAGAATAATGATTGAGCGACGGTCATTGGAGGAATCGACAGATGACGACAAGCACCAACAAGCACCTTCAGAGGCAGACCCTACTTCCTCATCTATAACACCTTTCAATGGAAACAAGGTAGGGGGTTTTGTTGTTTACCTAAGAGTTGTTTCCTTCTTAAAATGCTTCCCATGTTATTATGCTAATGCGGAGGGCACGAGCCAAACGAACAAGGCCCAGACCCTCTGTCGAACTTGATTATGGTTGTGTTCTTCATGGGAAACCAGAAGATATGGCGGTAGGGTGGAACGAAGGGTTGTACAGTGTAGGCATCATCCTAGGAGGCCTGTAGGCACATACAAGAATAAAAACGAAATACCATAGATTCACTATTGGCCCACAGAAGCTATGCCGGTGCAGCGGTGCCAGCGACCGCTGGCCACGAAGGAATGGTGGCACCTGAAGGCATCGTGGTGGACAATGGAGAAGACGGCCAGCACCAACCGCGTTGAAGTGGGGAGGAATACTACGAAGGTGTGACGCAAAGGAAGGCTGCGACTTCGAGCTGCAGTGGAGGGTAGACCTGAGCCTGTAGGTCTGTTGGGGGCTAGTTCCCACAGACCATCCAGGTGGTGCGGTACCATCTGGTGCCGCTGCTAAGTCGGGTGGTGCACCGCAGAGGAGGTCCGTGACTTCAAGCTGCGACAGAGGGCAGACCCGTGCCCACGGGTCCGTAACGGGCTGGTCCACGTGGACCATCTGGGAGGTACGGTGCCAACTGGCGTCACAAATTTGAAGACCCAAATGGCCGAAGCCATTCGAAAGGGGAGCGAACCCCCCACGCTCAGCCCGGTGGGCCACGCCCAGCCGACTGAGCCGGGCCAGAATTGCGGTCTAGCCCCCTTCGGGCTGAGCCCAGTGGGCTAGGTTGGGTTGGTCTGACCAGGTCGGACTGTACCCAGACCCCTTTTTGCCCAGTTCTGCTTAAACGAGCATATATCCTAAAATAGATATCTGTTTGATGAACCATATATGGAACCAGAACCCTGAGGATGAGGAGGTCCTTTTTAAATGATCCACAAGAAACTCATAGAAAGTTGGAGTTTGGTCGGGTTGGATCATACCAGAATCTAATCGGTCCCTCAGCACTAAAATTCCTATAACTTACAGACTGGGCATCCGGTTAACATGCCGTCTATTGTGATGGAACCCTTATGACATGGAGAATCATCGGGTTACTTCTTCAAGGGACTTCGTGCTGGTTGAAATACGACCGATGAATTGAGGAGCTGTTCTCACAAGCACACTACGTGCAAAACCCTGTGACTGGATGAGACCTGAAGAATTTTGACTTTCGACTATGTGTGACTTTATGGGCCAGTGGGAAGAACCACTGTGTGACTTTGTAGGCCCATGATGGGGAGCGGATCTTTGTGACTCGATAGACCCAAAATACTTGATAGGAGGAGTACCTCAACTGGACATAGTGGGGAGCGTCTTTGTGTGACCTGGATGACCCACGGTACGCGATGGGGAGAAGTACCTAAGAAATTAAAGGTTAGTGGGAATAACCTATATGTGACTTTGAAGGCCCATTGTACTTAATATAAGAAGATTTATCCATCATCTGAGGTGTTCGACAATGAGACTGATGATGATACTATTACTACCCTAGAATATACATGGTGTGAGATGTCTTTTGCTTGTGATTTGTGATTGAGATCCTGATTTGTGGTTTTTCCTTTGTGGAATTCTGAGAGACATTTGGGGGTCTTAGGGTGCCTACTGAGTATTGTTATACTCACCCCTACACGGGCTTTGCCCGCACCTTGTTGTGTCATGTACAGACAATGAGTAGCTTTTGAATGAGTCTTGATGAGCCAGGACTTGATAGTGTGTGGAGGTGACCGGTGGATGTGGAGAGCCATAGTGACGAGCTGTATCTAACCTTCAGGTAGGATCCTTGGTGGATGAACTCAGGGAATGTTTCCCCTTTCTTATGTATTTACATTTCAGTTGGGCTTGTATCCTGTCCCCTTTACTTCAGTACTTAATTTTACACTCTGTGGTTGTTTTTAGTTGTGGTTGTACCTTTCTTCTTCTATTGTGTTTTACTTGTGCACATTGTTCCCTGTCTGTGTGTGTACAGGTTTTGAGGCAATGCCTTCCCATTTTAGGGCAATACCATTCCGGTGCTAGTCTCCAACCCATGGACTATGGAAGGTGGGCTTGGGGTAGTCACGACATGGGCCCTAGGGGATGGGTCGTGACACCATTTTTTAGGATTCAATTTTTAGAAGTGGTAGAAATTAATTTAAGATTAAAACACAATATTAAAAAAACAGTTTAAAAAATGTGTTTTTAACCCTACAAACGAAATTATATAAAAATCATGTATAATGATAAATAAAATGTAATTAATTATATTATATATAATAAAAATATATTTTTTTACATTGATATATAATAATAATAATGGTACTTTTTAATGTATATAAATGATAGTTTTATAAAAACCAATATTTTTCACCACTCACTAAAAAATCTATATTTTTTAAAAAATCCCAAAAAACCACCTTACGATAATTTTGATATGATTATTTCAAAAATGATATAATTTTTATGAAATAAATTTTATAAATGATACAGAAATTAATTAAAATATTCACTCACAAAAATCAATAAAAACCATTCTTAGATAAAAAATATTTTTTAAGAATAAAATGACTTTTTAGAAAAAAATTGAGTGAATATTACCTAATAATTATTAAATGAATTTATATTGAGTGGGATAGTTATATATATATATATATATATATATATATCTCATAATGATGTTAATCCTATTAATACCTAATAATTTAGTATCGTGTTTATAAGTATATAATTTTCATATTAATATTTTATGGTTCGTTTAAGATTGGTATTGTGAGTTGAAAATGCTATAAAACAAGGTTTTCACTTTAAAATATCTAGGTGTTACATTCTCCCTAACTAAATTGTATCCTCATAATATTAACTTGAGCTTGGTAATAAAGGTATTGACATTTGAAAACACCTTTTTTGAAAACCCACATTTTAAAAATTGTAATGGTCTAGATCCATGTAGTCCAACCCATTGTGTGTTTCTAAATCTTTTGATGTTCACAAGATTCCTAGAGAATGTATAGAGGGGTAAAGCTTATAAAATATGGAAGCTTCGAGAATACATGGAGTTTACATGTGTTTTATATAATGTATTCATAGTTCATGGCTTGTTAAGTATTGTTCATGGGATGCTTCATTGTGAGTAAATATTTGGGCTTAAATGCTTCATGGAAATGTGTTTTTTGGTGAAACTTGAATCCTGACATTTACACAATGTGTAAGGGTTACACGCCATGAAAATACCACATGTAACATGTTTATAATAGGTAAAAGGCCTAGGGGTTTTCCTCAAACCCTACGACATCTCCTTGTTATAAGAGATCCAAAACCCCTCCCTTCAGTATTTTGGGATTCCTTCGACATGAATTGGTTCTCAGATTTCCATGTTTGATCCATGGTGATCTGAGGTGTGTTATTTCTTCTTTTTGTAATGGGTTCTCCTTGATCGGTCACATTTACTCCCATTTCTTATCTCCATACTGCGACACTTGATCTCCATTGTTCTATTGAGGTTTCTTTATTGTTGACAGTGTAGTTATGGCATGATATCTTCAGGAGATTGCAGTTTCCTTACGGGAGTGATGATCAAAGATCCACAATGTTGGCCTATTATCATGTGAAGAATTTTGATTCATTTTAGGTATAGGATTATCTACATATATATTTATTTATGTGAAATCAAAAACTATGCATGGTGTAACCCGTTAGATGGAAATGGAATTAACCTAATAATCTATAGAAATATATTAATAAATAATTGGTTTGTGATCACAACTTGATGTGATTTATTCCATTATGATGGGTTGCCTCTTGATTTTATTTATAGTGTGATCTCTATGTTATAATTTTTTATCATGTTCTTATACTTGGAGTATAATGTTGAAATTGGTAAAGAACATAAATCCATAATGAATTGATAATTAATTGGATTATGAATTAAAGTAGCATCATGTTTTCAATATGGTGGATAATGAAATTTGATGATAATCAAATAGATGAAATGAACATGTTTAATTAAACATGATCGTCCATGTATTAATGGAATTGATAAATAATTTCAAAAAACTTTATTCTTATTGATAATAATGAAAAGGAAAGTTAAATGAAAATAGTTATTCTCACAGTTTGATAAACTGTTTTAAATTATAGAGAACATGTTTAATATTTTGATAGCTTGTTATGTCTTGAAGCCTTAGGTTTCCCGTAGTTGTAACCTATGAATAATGAATTTTTTAATTAAAGATAGAATGAGAATTAGTTGTGTGGTAAAAGATAATTTCCAGGGCCTGAGTTTCATGTTTTCTTGAGAAGGATGAGTTCTATGATTTTAGAGCCATGATAGATCATTTATGTGTGATGTCTGGATGCCTTGTTTTTGGCCATATATTTCCCCACTGGCTATTTGTGTTTGTTTCCAATTGTTTTAATGATGTTCTACATATGGGAGATTTTCTATGAGACATGATATGGGGTGGGGAGGCCCAGATGTGATATGAGCCTAGGATGGCTAATTTTATGTCAGTGGGGAGTCTTAGATGATGTAGAAAAAGTTGATGCTTGAGATGGAGAGATGCATTAGGATATGCATGTGGGTGTTGGGGATAACAATAGAGATGATGTAAAGGGTGGAATCTAGGCATACCCATTAATGTGATGTGAGAGATGGGATTATCACTTATGAATTTGTTTAATGACCAATGGTCGGGTTTCTTGTTTTTATATTCATTACTTTTCCCACTACTTGAGGAATGTACTTGGTTACATGACACCTCTTAGTGGCAGATTAGGATGGTTTTGCTAGAGTTTTTGGTTTATGAAATGATTTTAATAATGAATAAATAATTCTTGACCCACGAGATTAGTGTTGATGGAATGAAAATGCTAAACAGATGTTAATATTAATAAATCGTGGAATCGGTTTGGATTATTCCTAGAGGGCATGGACTTTACTATGTTGATTAATATAATGTAATGAGGAATAATGTAAATGATTAATTAAGGTTTAATTAATTAATTATCAGAAGGAAAATGATTAAAATCAAAGAATTATTTAATGTAATCATTAATACACGGCGTGTACTTGTTTTTTATAAAACTACATGGCGTGTAATTATTAATACACAACGTGTACTTGATTTTTATTTCCTTTCCAAAATAAAAACTACATGACGTGTAATCATTAATACACGATGTGTATATCTTTTTTTCATTTTATTCTTCCTCCATAATTAAAATGATTTAGGCTTCCTTGAATAATTGTTAAACCACGTATGGGAATAATCATTATTCTACTTGAGATACTTGGATACACTTAGTGTGTGACCCTCTAGGCCTCTTTCTCGTTGGCATTAGGCGGGCTTGCCTAAAGTCCAAGATTACTGTCTAGAAATGGGTCAAGGAAACCAAGAGAAAGAAGTTGATGCCTCATTGACGTGTCACCTCATACGAATTCTTACCATGTAATTTAATACCTTTTTCTCAATATCTTATCAAGAAGGTTTCATTACAGTGTCATAAACCTATGTGCTTGATCTGTCATTCTTTGACTTCCAAAAATAAATTTTTCGTTACACCATGGACATGGAATTTTGGTGATAGTTTTATTTCAATCAAAGGGACTGAGATATCTACTTCCACAAATATGGAAGGGGTAAATCTTTCATCAACTTATCCATTAACAACATGTTATTCGTGACACACCCAACTTAACCTACTTCCCGTCATCTGTCTTCATGACGGTTTTTTTTCAGAAAATCTAAGTGCGTGAGTCATGAAATGATTTAATGATAATCTTCCAGTCGAAGGACCATTACACATACTCATATATATCAATGTTCGATGACACCAAGACATATGGAATTACTACTGGCATGTCTGTTCTCATAATCTCCCATCTTGGATATTACCAAGTGCGAACTCCATGAGAGAGAGTCTCTTCTTTTTATGAGTACTCTCACATGATGGTTTGTATACTACGTGTCCTATTATAGTATGTCATCCAACCATAGAACTTTATTTAAGAATATTGTTATAGAATTTCAAGGTTCTCGTCATAGCGGGGATCTTCCATGACCTTATCAATGCAACAAATATTCCAAGAAATTATTATATTATAGTCATGCAAAACAATGAACAATATATAATAAGTGTACATTCATGTAATCAAAGTAAAAAACATTTCGTTCTCAGGACACCAACCCAAAAAAACTCCCACTTGGACTAGAGCCAACTACCTAAGACGTTTAGTCCTCTAGACCTCACATGATGATCATGTTTCTACTGAGTCAAGGATTTAGTTAAGGGGTCCACCACATTGTCTTCCATGGAAATACTTCTCACTGAAACTTCACATCTCTGAGAAAAATCCCTCAAGAGATGATACTTCCGAATTATGTGCTTTTTCTGCTGATGTGACATTGGATATTTTTCAAGTGCCACCACTACAGTATTATCACAATAGAGTGTGATAGGATCTTTACTACTAGGTACTACATCCAGATCTTGGATGAAGCTTCACATCCATACTTCTTCTTTAGCTACCTTAGAAGCTTTGATATACTCGGACTCTACTGTAGAATCTGCAACCACACCTTTCTTTGAGCCCTTCCAGCTCACCGCACCTCCATTCAAACCAAAGATGTATCCAGTCTGCGACTTCATGTCATCTTGATCAGTCTTAAAACTAGAATCTACATGTCCTCTGATGACTAGTTCCTCATCACCTCCATAAACCAGGAAAATATCCTTAGTACACCTCATATAGTTAAGGATAGTCTTGATAGCCGTCCAATGGCAATCACCTGGATCATCTTGATATCTGCCTACTGCACTTAATGCGTAAGAAACATCTAGCCTTGTACATAGCATAACATACATGACTGACCTAATTGCGGATGCGTAAGGAATAATTTCCATTTTCTTTCTTTCCTCATGTGTCTGAGGAAAAATTTTCTTCGAAATATGAATGCCATGTGACACTGGCAACAATCCCCTCTTGGACTGTTCTATATTGAATCTCTTCAGTATCTTTTCAATGTATTTAATTTGACTCAGGCCCAGCATTCTCTTGGATCTATCATGATGGATCTTGATCCCAAGAATATATGCTACCTCGCCCATGTATTTCATAGAGAAGCATTTATCCAACCATTCCTTAACTAACTGTAATACAGGTACTTCGTTTCCAATTAGTAATATGTCATCAACATATACTATTAGGAAAACAACTGCACTTACACTAAATCTTTTGTAGACACAAGGCTCACATTCATTTTTAACAAAGCCAAATTCTGTTACGGCTTCATCAAAATGAATCTTCCATGACCTTGATGCTTGCTTTAATCCATAAATGGATTTAAGCAACTTGCATACCTTGTTGGCATCCTTTGGAGTCACAAACCCTTCAGGTTGTGTCATGTAGACATATTCCTCGAGGTTCCTGTTAAGGAATTCTGTTTTGACATCCATTTTCCAAATTTCATAGTCATGGTAAGTGGCAATGGCCAATAAGATTCTGATGGATTTCATCAACAAAACTAGTGAAAAGGTTTCATCGTAGTCAATTCCTTGACGCTGTCTAAAACATTTTGCATCCAGTTGTGCCTTACAGGTGTTGACTTATCCCTCCATGTCCACTTTCTTCTTGAATACCCATTTATTACCAATAGGATTTATATCAACTAGAGGATCTAACAAAATCCATACATAATTTTAGTACATGGAATCCATTTCCGAATTCATGGCTTCTTGCCACTTGGCAGCATCTGTGCCTTCAACTACTTCCTTTTAGGTAAGAGGATCATCATTTTCAACCAATAATCAGTCACCATCCTCGGTGACAAGAAAACCATATCATTCTGGTTCTCTCACCTCTCTCGTGCTCCTATATAGTTCTTGTGTCTCTTGAATAGATTGTTCTTCCATGGGGATTTGTGGAATCTATTCTTGTACCAACTCCTATGTATCTTGATCCTCGACTTCATCGAAGTCTATCTCACTCCCACTATCTCTTTTAGAGATGTGATCCCTCTCAAGGAATATGGCATGTCTTGCCACTGTAACCTTTTTATCTAAGGGGTTTTATAGGTAATATCCCCTTGTTTCCTTGGGATATCCTATAAAGATACACTTTGTGCCTTAGGGTGAATGTTTGTTACTTGAAGAGGCCTTAAAAAATGCTTTGCTACCCCACACATGAAAATTTTATAATATGGCTTTGCGTCCACTCCATAACGTATATGGATTACCATTTATCGATTTATTTGGTACTTGGTTTAGTATGTGTGATGATGTTTGTAATGAATATCCCCAAAAGGATAATGGGAGACTCGCATGACTCATCATTGATCTCACCATGTGCAACAGGGTGCAGTTCCTCCTTTCACTTACACCATTCCACTGAGGCGTGTAAGGAGGAGTGAGTTGAGATAGAATCCCAAACTCCCATAAGAAATCAATGAAGTCCTAATTGAGATATTATCCTCCTCTGTATGAGCAGAGTTTCTTAATATTTATACCAAGCTAGTTCTCAACATCATTCTTGTATTATTTGAACCGATCAAAAGAATCTGACTTACACCTCATTAAGTAAATATATCCATATCTATTAAAATCATCAGTAAAAGTTATGAAGTACAAGAACCCACCCCTTGCTTCAATTGGAAATGGTCCACACACATCTATGTGAACTAATTCTATAAGCTCTTTAGCCCTTTAACCTTTCCCACTAAATGGGTCTTTGGTCATTTTGCCTTATAGACACGCATGACATACACCAAGTGGTTTTAGTTCGAAAGAATCTAAATAGCCATCTTGATGTAATTTTGTCAAATGTTTCCCATTAACATGACCTAACCGGTGATGCCAAAGTTGGGTGTTGTATGAGTCATGTAAATTAACTTTGTCATCAATTTCCATTACTTTTTTTGGGTAGTCTAACACATAAAGGCCGTTATATAAATGTGCCCTACCAAAACAAATGTTATCTTTATAAAAGTAGCAACATTAATTTCCAAACTTGAAGATTAATCCATAAGTATCTAATCTGGATACTGAAATAATGTTTTTAGTAATATAAGTCACATAATAAAAACCCTTTAACACCAAGATCATTCCAGTTGGAAATGTGATGTGGTAGTCCCCGACAGCTACAACATCAAGTATGGCTCCATTGGCTGCTCGTAGGTCTACCTCCCCTCGATCAATCTTCCTGAATATACTTGGTTCCTATATTTGGATAAAGATGTGATCACCACAAGTAGTATTTAATACACAATTGGTATAAATAGATAGATTTCATTTAATAACAAACGCACCTGAAGCTTCCCATTGCTTCCTTGGCTGGGTGCAGTTTTTCTTCCAGTGGCCCTTCTTGCCACATGCGAAACAAACAGCCTCCTGTTCTATTTCCTCCCCTTTGATCTTCCTTTTATTGGAAGGCCTTGAATAATCATTGGGCTTAAATCTATTCTCCTTCCATTTAATTTTATTCACCATAAGGACAGAAGGATTTTCACGCTTTATATCATTATCTACTTGGCGAATGAGGATAAGAATATCAGATAGAGACTTCTCAATGTTGTTCATGTTGAAATTTACAACAAAGTTAGAGAAGCTCTGGGGGAGTGATGCAAGAATAATATCGGTACCTAGTTCTTTAGAGAGTTTAAACCATATAACCTCCAAGCGCTCAATGTAGCCAGTGAGCTTGACTACATGAGGCCCAGCTGGGGAACCCTCTCTAATCTTGCTCTGAAATAGAGCCTTGGAGATCTCAAACCTTTCCTGTCTTGCTCTCTCTTGGTATAGACCATGGAGGTGCTCGAGCATGTTGTAGGCATCCATGTCTTTGTGATACTTCATGAGCTCACTTGACATTAATGATAGCATCAAACATTGAACATCGATTGAATCGTTAAAATTTTGATCATAGACTAGGAAATATTCATCACTCGCCCCTTGGGAAGGCGAATTAGGATGTGAGGACTCCAACATGTAAAACTTTAGTTCATGGAATAGGATAACCCAAAGGCACCTAAACCATTCCTAAAAGTTACTGCTAGTGAGAATATTGTCTTTATCTATAATTGATCGCAGAGAAAATATGGTTGATGAGTTTGTCATATTGATTCTACGAATTAAAAGAGCAGATTTATTAGTACTTTCTTGATTACATTTTATGAGAAATAATGAATTTTATTAAGTCTCCAACTATTTTATCAAGCCCCAATGACCCTCACCATTGAACTCAGAATGTCTAGTTTCTTTGCAATTCTAATGGAAATGATCCATATTCCCCTTCGCATAACCCCAAAAAGGGTTGGTCAAGCTATTAGAAGGTAATTAGGTAGGTAGGTCTTTTCCAACTGTGAGCTTACAGTTCCTTGATCTGTTGAGTGGACTCCCCAATACTGAAATCCTGACTTGGATTTCCTCAACACTTGCCTCCATTTTACAACAAGTCTAGAAAGGGATACTCCTCTTGATGTAAAATGTTTAAGTCAAACTGAAACTTTCATAATATCTTCCTTTATAAAAGTATGTGTCCCAACAAGGGTTGGTCAAACACATAGTTTTATTGATTATTGCCCCTAATCAAGTAACAGAAGGATTGGTCTGACATAATATGGTATTTGAGGGATTTTATTCTTTATGCGTATTTTTTCATTATCACATGCTTGTTAATATTAAGTGATGCTTGCTTAAATGATTAACCATGTTCTGATAATGTTTACGCATAGTCCGTTTTTTATTTTATTCCATCTTCGCATGCTTTTTTATTTCATTAATTATGTGATAGATACAACACATACATAATAAATAAACCATGAAATCATATAGAAATAAAATAATATGGCATGATCATGAGCTTCTATTGGTTAACTTATCTAGAGGTTTTGATAAGATAACCCTGACCTAGGGAAAAACACCTTGAACCTGATGGTTCGTGTTTTACAGCTCCCACCTGTCCACCTTTGTATCTTCTTGTGTTGGTTTTCACCTCAGCTTTGGGTTTTGAAATGTCTCCTCTAGCTTGGGAGATCCTTCATTACATGGGGTTTACATTAAATATTCCATGGGCACACATGCCCTATATTTATTGGAAGAGGGCTCGCAGGCCAACGAATTTAAATTAAATAAATTTAAATGAAACCATACACACACAAAGGATCTTTGGTCGAGATCATGATCATTCATAGCATGCAATGACATTTACGCATATTTAGTATTCAAATTGTTTTAATTTTTCTTTTATTCAAGATAAGTCACGCTTTAATTCAATTAATTATGATCTTATAATTAATCAATTATTTATCTTAAATTCCTTTTTGAATTTCCTTGAGATTATTCTCATCCATATTCCTTGTACGGGTCTTTGTACTTTGGAGGAAACCTGGTGAAATTACATTTCTGGAAAGTACACGATGTGTATGTTATATTACACGACATGTATTTGTTTTCACCCATTATCCAAAGTACACACCCGGGGATTTGGTGTGTTCTCTATACTTTGGAAATTTTTAAGTACACAGTGTGTAGATAAATCTAACATGGCATGTACTTTCTTGTTACGTAGTTACCAACCTGTAAATCCCGTGTACGCAGTACATGGATTCTCCATGTACACGGTTTCACCTGGGCCAGATCAGACTACATGGCATGTTGATTAAACATACATGTCGTGTATTCCGGTTTCCACATACCGTTCATTTCTGGTCAACACAGTGTAATAAATACTTAGGTATAATCAATTCACACGGTGTGGTTTGGCGGACCAGTACCAGTTCGTTGAACCTAAGTACACATCATGTAGTTTTCACTACACGCCGTGTATTCTTGTGTTGTACAGACAGAAAGAGAGGCTCCTCCAGATGAGTTCCTCATTTTTATTTTAATAAAAATTAAAATTAAAAGGTTGTTTCTATGATGTGAATTGAGAAACATAGGAGGAAGAATATATCTCGTTCATTCAGATTTATAGAACGATTTATCTTGAATTGAATCAAATATAAACACGTTAATCATCAATGAAAATTAAATAACTATAATCAATGTTGTAACCTCTCTATGATACTAATTGAAGGTTATGGACACAACATAAGCTCATGGGTGGATGTTCCCACTTGGATTTTTTTCATTAGAAATGATGAATTTGGGATCAATACAACAATAAACTCCAGACTCCACAGATCAAATCACAAAAATAGACAAAGAAGAAGAATATTCCCGGAACTAAAAAATAGGATCATCATAGGTTGATTATAATTAATTTAATTAATTGATAAGAAATACCTTTTGTGGAATTCTTTCTTCGTTGATATTTTTGATCATGCTCCGATGTGATTCATCATTGCGTCGCAGAATCCAAGTGTAGACTTCCTCTAGAGGTGATCCACACGTGCACCACCTATCTTTGGATGTTTCCAAAGGAATCTCCGGGTGCTAGCGTGGAGAAGCATTTGCTTGCATCATCCACCTTAGATCATCCTGATCTGATGGAGGAGGACCTCTCTCAGTCTTGAGAGTGTTCTTAGAGGAAGGAGTTCTTTCGGTCTTGAAATAATTCTCCAGAATTGTTGGGAACAATGATTGGGGAAAAGTGTTGGGGTTTTAAGGATATTTATAATTGAGTTTGAGGTTATAGAGTTATGATAATAAATAAAGGCGTTACGAGTTTTATTTATTTCATTAACTCTTATTGAAAACCCCTATGTTGAATAATTAGTTCCTTGACATGCGCCCACGTTGATTATAATAAATATCATTTAATAAAACAATATTATATCCTCAAAATCCCAACTGAAAAAACTACACGGCATATAATTATTAGTACACAACGTATACTTTTTTTTCATGAAACTACACGGCATGTAATTATTAATACACGACGTGTACTAGTTTTTCATTTCCTTTCCAAAATGAAAACTACACGATGTGTAATCATTAATACACGACGTGTATACCTTGTTTTCATTTTATTCTTCCTACATCATTAAAATGATTTAGTCTTCATTGAATAATTGTTAAACCATGTACAAGAACAATCTTTATTATACTTGAGATAATTGGATTCACTTAGTGTGTGACCCTCTAGGTCTCTTTCTCGTTGGCATTAGGTGGGATTTCCTAAAGTCCAAGATTACTGTCTAGCAACAGGTCAAGGAACCCAAGAGAAAGAAGTTGACGCCGCATTGATGTGTCACCTCATATGAATGCTTACCATGTAATTTAATCCCTTTTTCTCAATATCTCATCAAGCAGGTTTCATGGTAGTGTCATAAACCTATGTGCTTGATCTTCCATTCTTTCACTTCCTGAAATAAACTCGTTACTACACCATGGCCATGGAATTTGGGCGACAGTTCTATTTCAATAAAAGGGCCCAAGATATATACTTCCACAAATATGGAAGGGAAACATCCTTCCTCAACTTATCCATTAACAACATGTCATTCGTGATGCACCCAACGTACCCAACTTCCCACCATCTGTCTTCGTGATGGTTTTTGTCAGCAAATATAAGTGCGCGAGTCATGACATGAGTTAATGATAATCTTCCAGTATAAGGACCCTTACACACACTCATAAATAGCAATGTCCGATGGCACCAAGAAATGCGGAATTACTACTAGAGGGTATGTTCTCATAATCTCCCATCTTAGAGATTACCAAGTGTGAACTCCATGGGATAGAGTCTCATCTTCTTACAAGTACTCGCACATGATGGTCTGTATACTATGTGTCATATCATAGTATGTCATCCAACCGTAGAACTTTATTTAAGAATATTGTTATAGCATTTCAAGGTTCTCATCATAGTAGTGATCTTCCATGACCTTATCAATGTAACAAATTTTCCAAGACATTATTATATTATAGTCATTCAGAACTGTGAACAATATATAATAAGTGTACATTAATGAAATAAAAGTACAAAACAGTTGGTTCTCAGGACACCAACCCTAACAAATACTCTAGTATTTTATTCTAGATGAATACATCCTAAATCTTCCTTCAATTTTGAGTGTTCAATGTCTCCCTTAATGAGTGACTAAATCCTTCAAATTTAATGGAGAAATGATCATATGAGTTATATTTTGAATACAGCTAAAATCATCTCAATTTGAGCCATGTAGGATGATATATGCCTCATGTTTGGAGTGGGGTCCACTATATCCTCCCGAAAGGTTTTCCAAATTGATTTATTTTTTCAAGCCTCAAGATGTTCGAATTATCTCAAGGTCCACAGGGGAAAATTTTATTCCAAAAATCAGGGAATCCTAAAAAAACCACATCAATTGGATTGATAATTTAAAAGATATAATCAAAATACCTAAGTGATTAAAATCTGTCAAAATTCTAGAATTAATAAATTTTCATATTTCATCTCATTTTTATTCTATAATTAAAATTATCCATTATTTTAATAAAACGTTGAAATACATGGGTTTCATCATTGAAAATTATGAATAAATCATCAGAATTTGAATAAAAAATGGCACTTAATTTTGGTTTGTTAATTACCCCCACATTTAAACCATGATTTTCCTCAAACATGAAATCTCAACAAGGAGTTAAAGAGCGATCCAATGTTATAAATATTCAAATTTCAATTTAATATAATAAAATAATTATCAATATAAAATCAAAATTTCAAAATCCACATAAAATATCAATTCAATTCCCCATTTTCAATGAAATATTCAATTCATGTATTTTACTTTTCCCTTTTGAAAAATGATGGATCTTCTCCTTTCATTAATTCAAGCTCCTAAATTAATTATTATTAAACATTCCAAATTATGATCTACCTCAATTTTTCAATCTCTTCTCTCATCACTCGTGATAAAATTCAAGTAGAGTTATGATCATATCATGAGAACATGCTCCTTTTCCATAATCTTGTAAAATAAATACTTTATCCACTTTGAAAAGAAAAAAGGAATATAAAATCATGAGGTATTGCAATCAATGATAAAATTTATCTATGGATTAAGGTTCGTAGGACTTGATGTTAAAAATTAAAGCTCATGGAGGAGTTTTATCTCTTAAAGCATAAACTATTATATTCAAATTAAAAGTGTAATGACCTTAACCCCTTTAATTAATATCAACTCCCAAAATCCCCAAAAGTATAAAGTAAATATTTTTATCAGTTTAAGCATAATTATTTATTTGTGACCTCTCTTGAATATATATATTTTTTATTTTTATACTTTTTTTCTTTTTTAAAGAACCTTTTGATTTTTTTTCTTTTTTTAGAATTTTATGATTAAAATAAACCTCACATCCACCACCTAACCATGTAAGATAAAAATCACAGGTCTATTAATGGTGATTTTTGGTTTAACCAAATCACAACATATTTTTCTCATTTTTTAGGTTTTTTTTCATTTTAATTTTTTTATTCAATAGGTGAAAAACAATAGAGTACAATGAATGATTCCACAAACTTTTAAAATTACCACAATAAGAACCCCCACACTTATTCCTTACAATTTAAATCATACCATTTACTCAGATTCCCTTTAAACCCACACTTTTACTTTAAAATATTAGTTAGTTACTAATAATAGGGTAGGAATGGATAAAATGTCTTGAAACATGGACCATTCCTATAAAGGTCATTCACAGTCTTTAGGAAAAAAATAAGGATTGATGCAAAGGTGTTATTTTATGGAGAAGTGGTTTATAACTAGATTTCTCAATCATTTTAATTTTTTTTGTATATTTATTGCTTTGACAAGTTAAAATTTAAATTTTAGTAGGTTTCATGTCCCAAGATCACTGAAGAAATATGCTCAAGATAAAATAGGAAGTACTTTGTATATAAATCCTCTTGGGAAGGGACATATGATTTTGGATAATCACTCAAGGAATGATTAACAATAAAAAATCAATTCACATAAATTTTATAATTTCAAATAATAAAAAATGGTTGGAAAATTTAATTTACATTAATCAATAAATTTCTTCAAATCAGGAGTCCACATTTTAATATCCATGCTTTAGTTTAATTATTCAATTCTTAATTTTACTCATTCAATTTCATTATCATTGAAATCTAAAACATGACATCATAGGTGTAACACCCCAACCCATCTAGAATGGAGCCGGTACATTACTTGCTATATTATTATGGTTAGAAATAATGAAAAATCCTGAAGGAATGATCAGTTTAGTAGTATTGAAGAAACTAGATACATATATGTAACAAAAATTACATTGAAAAATGTTACAAAATAAAATACATAACAAAACTAAAAACTGCGACCACACGAACTCAATAAATGACCTTCTCTTCATCACATGTTGATGGTAAAAATGAAAGGGGTGAGCTAAAATTCTTAGTAAGGGTTACAAATAGATGAATAATTAATACAATAATAATTTAATCTTATTAAATATTATATAATCAATATGGCATGGTGAATAAATGAAAAACAAATGCCATTAATAAACTGATAATGAAACTGCATCCATAGATTTTTTCATAGTGAAAACCTCTTGGATAATAATAATAACTGATAATGAATAAAGAGAATTCTTATTAATTGGATGTCATGTATCTGGCACATGAAACCATAATATCGTAAAAATGGTTTAGTTCTATGGGTAGAAACTCGTCTGATTTTTGGAAACAAACTCGAAGGGTTTGTCGCCAACTGATTTGTCTCATGAGACCTGTCGATGCATCTAGGGGATATAGCATGCACCACCCACCACTTCATGGCCAAATAATTCTTTATACATTGATTCAATACAATAGAAATATTCCTTTTCAATATCCTTATAGAGTAGAGTGTATGGATTCATCAATATTTACATAATAATAAAAAAAAAAAAAAAACACCATATGTAAAATGGTATATAGTTTAGACAAAAAACATATCCATGATATGATATTATGAATATTTAATAAAAATATAATTTTAAAATAAAAATTGATCTCAAATGGGAAGTAGGTACACCACATAAGGATTATTATGTGCACAATACAAAGTTAGTCACAAAAAATAGTAGTTGAGATAAATTCTCTTACCACAATGTAATCGGTCGAATCATATGACTAGAAAATAATAACACTCAAATTAATCATTGAATAAAATGAATATAAATAGAATCATGTTATTATACATAAAATTGAAATAAACATATACCACATACAAGAAATAAGTGGTGAACATTGAAAATATCACGTAAATGAAAGTGAGATGAGAAACCCCTTACAAACATTTTGGCATGGTAACGAGTGTTATTGTGAGGGATTAATGAGATGTAAAGGGGTATTAAATTATTTATATGTCACAAGGGAAGTATGGGGGAGGTTCTAAAACATACCCCATCATTAGAAATTAAAAATAAAAGGGCACAACATAGGGGAGATTCTTGAACAAAAGTGAGAGAGAGGATCCCTTACCTTATGCTCGAAGGTGTTCTTGTTTGTTTTAACGACCTAAATAATCAAATTTAGCTTCATTAATTAATAATTACAGAACCTCATAAACATTTAATTGATATTTTATAACCTTATTAAGTTCATTAATTTAATTTCTGATGGGTTTAAGAGATTTAATTTTATTGTTTTGGAAGCATTTTCTTACTTGGTTTCAGGATTTTTTTACTTGTATTCATGAATGGAAGTTAATTTGAAATGTGGTTAAACATCCAGAATTGTTAATATAAATTATTAGTGAAATTAAATAGGTATAAATTATCTTATAATTATTCTATATATATACCACATGGATGACTCATTCAATGAGTTAAAAATAAACGCTTGGATTTGGCTTGGCAGTTTTGTGCACAATAAACTTGTTTTGTGTTTTTATTCCATATTATGAACGTGTAAATATTCCAGAAAATTAATCAAGATAAGATACATGTATTATGACCTGGTTCAACCATTAAAAATTTTCATGACCAGTATTGAAGATAGTAATGCAAATTGAAAACCCGTCTTCCTAGAGTGTGATAAATTTACACATCTCGGACGATGTTTGCATTTATTATAAAAGGAGGGGAAAAGAGAGATTATGATGAAATATTCCATTAGTAAAATGAAAATAAAGTACATGTAAGGTACTGGAATTATCAAAAAAATTGGATGTGGTTAGGTGATAAGGGAGAACAAAATAATAGAACTTTGTAAAAGAAATTGAAAGAAAAGAGAAGGACGGTTCACCTCTAGAGTACTCCTCCTTGAGAATCTCCTTAAGGCCTTTGTTTTTGGACTTTTGGTGAGACCAGAAGGTATTGGACGTGGGTAGAGGGCTTAGGGAGAGTATTTGTCAGAATTTAGGAAAGGAGTGATGCTTAAGTGGTGTGGGAGGAAGAGGGGGTGAGGGGTGGTTTATATAGCGGAGGGGAGAGGAGTTTTCTTAATATTATAATCATTAATTTATTATTTCATCTCAAGAAAACAAATAGTGAGTATTCCATGAACAAGAGCAGTAATATATTCTTGTTACTTCGAACTAATTGTGATTACATCAGCAGATCATCATCAATGACTCAATAAATTCCTTATTTAGCATTTTTTGTAAATTATCGCATTTTACTATTCATAAAAAATTTAAGTATTTCGGAAAAATCCCAAAAATTCACCCTAACCATTTTTTGACATTTAGAATCCAAAAATGAAGTCCATTTTTCAAAAATAATTTTCTAAATATGATTAATTAAATATTTAATTAAAATAATTATTTAATCGAAAAATATAAACACTTAAAATATTCATCTTCATTTTAAGGTGCCTAAATTCATTTATACCTTCAAGGGAATGGATACCATTCATAATATTAATATTAATATTCATAAGGGTAAGTTACTATTCATAAGGGTAGGTTACTATTCACCAAAAATTAATTTAATTCTATCAGAATCTAAATATCATCTTGAACACAACCGTGTATGTCAGATTTTTAAAATTCAAATCACAGAGTTGGAAAATTTAAGTATAATGGATAGGTTATGGATATTTCCTATAAGTAACCATGTTTTTTTCCATATAGGCTCTGTGATTCATGAAACATTGGCTATAACTAGAATGTATCTAAGAGAAACATACCATGAAGTGTTTGGGGTGCTACATTATTCCCTCCTTCGAAAATTTCGTCCTCAAAATTTTATGTATGAATCTCACCAAAAAGATGTGGGTGATTATTTTTCATAAAATCCTCAGGTTTCCATGTCACTTACTCCATATTCTAGTTTTTTCAAATAACCTTTACAAGATTAGTTGTTCGATTTCTCAATACCTGATCTCTTGTGTCAAGAATCCCGATAGGTTTTTCACAGTATGACAAATCAGGTTCCAGTTCTATTTCTTCATATGTGAGTACATGCATTGGGTCTGACATGTATTTATTTAACAATGACACATGGAACTCATCATGAACTTTATAGAGACTTGGATCCATTACCAAACAATAATCTACAACATCAATTCTTTCCGGGATTTCAAATGGTCTGATGTACCTAGGACTCAATTTCCATTTCTTACTGAAACTTAAGACACCCTTCAATGGAGATACTTTCAGAAATACATGATATCCAACTTGGAATTCCAAATCCTTTCTCCAGTTGTCAACAAAACTCTTCTTCTTACTTTGGACTGCTTAAATATGGGCTTTTATTATCTTCACCTTTGTTGTGGTCTCTTCAATAAGTTCTGGGCCTATAAGTTTCCTCTCACCAACTTCATCCCAACAAGTTGGAGTTAGACATCTCTTTCCATATAATGCTTCATATAGAGCCATTTGAATACTAGAATGGAAAATATTATTTTAGGAAAATTCCACCAAAGGAAAGTATTGATCCCATACGCCTTGGAAGTCAAGAGAGCATGACCTCAGCATGTCTTCTAGAGTTTGAATAGTCCTTTCAGACTATCCATCAGTTTGGGGGTGATAAGTAGTACTCATACGAAGATTCATATTCAAATCCTTCTGAATACTTTTCCAGAATTTTGATGTAAACCAAGGATCTTGATCAGACACAATCGATAGAGGTTCACCATGAAGTCTTACAACTTCATTAATATAAATCCTTGTAAAGCACTCAAGTGGAAAATCCCCTCTTATAGGATGGAAATGTGCTAATTGTGTGAGTCGATCGACAATTACCCATATTGCATCATTCCTTTTAGGTGTCCTTGGTAGTCTAGTGAAATAATCCATTGTAATGTTATCCCACTTCCACATAGGAATAGGTAGAGGTTTCATCACTCCTTTGGGATGTTGTCTCTCTGCCTTCCCTTTTTGATAAATTAGACATCTTGAAACATAGTAAGCAATTTCCCGCTTCATATTATCCCACAAAAAATATTCCTTCCGATATCTATACATCTTGGATCTACCTGGATGTATAGATAAATTTGAGATATGAGAAACATCTAGTAGTTCCCTTTTTAGCTCAGGTACTGATGGAACACATAACCTCTTCCCAAATTTCAGAACTCCTTCTTTATACACGAAGTCAGCCAGTCTCTCATCCTTAACTGCATTAATTTTATTTTGTATATTCTCATCATCAGATTGAGAGGGTTTTATCTTCTCTAGTAAATATGGTTTAGAAATCATTTGAAAGAGGAGAGATGTTTCCCTTTCCTTAACAATTCCCATATCCATCTTCAGTAGATCTATGAATATAGGATCTCTTTCAATCCTCATTTGAGTCAGAAGGCCACGATCTTTCTTGATTAATGCACCTACCACCTTATTCGCCTTTCCTGGGTGGTAGTGTATTGAAAAATCGCAATCTTTGAGTTACTCAAGCCATATTATTTTCCTCATGTTTAATTATTTTTGTATAAAAATGTATTTGAAACTCTTTTGGTCCATATACATCTCAAATCTCTTTCCATAGAGATAGTGCCTCCATATTTTCAGAGCAAATATTATAGATGATAACTCAAGATCATGAGTTGGATAATTTTTCTCATGAGTATTTAACTGTCTTGATTCATAAGCAATAACTTTATCATTTTGCATAAGGATGCAACACAGTCCATTCATGGATGCATCGCTTTATATTACAAATCCATCACTTCTAGATGGAAGAGTCAAAATTGGAGCATTGAGCAATCTTATTTTCAATTATTTGAATCATTATGTACATTATTTTTTCCACACAAACTTAACTCCTTTACATGTGATCTTGGTTAGTGGGTTAGCCAGTCGGGCAAAATTCTGAATGAAATGCCGATAGTAACCTGCTAAGACAATAAAACTGCGTACCTCAGTTATGTTTGTTAGTCTGGGACAATCTTGTATTTCCTTTGTCTTCACAGGATCAGCTAGGATTCCATCCTTAGAGACAATATGGCCTAGAAAAGAAACTGATTGAAGCCATAATTTTCACTTGCTATACTTCCCATATAATTTATTTCTTCTAAGACTTCTCAGAATAACCCGCAAGTGATTCTCATGGTCTTCATAGATTTTTGATTATTGGTGGATATCATCGATGAATACCACAGAAAAGTCATCATGATATTACTTTAAAGCTCTATTCCTTAAATCCATGAAAACAGAGGGTGCATTTTTCAGTCCAAAAGGCATCACTGTAAACTTGTAATGCCCATACCTGGTCCAAAATGCGGTCTTAGGAATATCTTCCTTCCTCACACACAACTCATGATATCTGGATCGAAGGTCAATCTTGTAAAGGTATTGAGCTCTATGAAGTTGATCAAATAAATCATCAATTCGGGGTAGAGGATACTTATTCTTTAATGTAATAACATTTATTTCCTTGTAATCAATGAAAAGCCTCATGGATCCATGTTTATTCTTGACAAAGAGGGAAAGGGATCTATCATGACCCGTCCTAGTGGGGCCTACACCGCGACTCCCCAAGCCCACCTTCAATAGGCCAGGGACTGGTGACTTGGACTGAGTAGGAATATTACTAACATGGGAGGAATTTCCTAATTACATGTACACACACACACATCTCCAAGCCCAAAAATGATGAAATGTAAAAAAAACACCAAGGAACAGAATGCATGAAAACAACTAAACCCAACCACCATAGTACAATGGAAGGTAAAGTGATGAAAGTAAACTAGGCCAAAATACAAGCCCACCAAAACAAGAGTCTGAAAACTGAAAAGTCCAACCTGTAAACACAAAGAGGAACTGGGACTGCGGCTCTTAGCCGTAGGAACACCTCAGCCTGTGAGGAACTCAGAAAGCTCGATCATGTCCTGGTCCACCCTGGACTCTGTCAAAAGGCTGCTCGTCTGCACAAGACACGACACGTGCAGACAAATCCCATGCAGGGGTGAGTATAAAAATACTCAGTAGAGGACCCTGAAAAATGACAAAGAAATACACAAAGTAAAGGTACAGTCATCTTTGCACAGTATATGTCTACAGAACATATAGCAAGTGAAACACAATCCAGATATACTCAAAACTCATACCCGTAGTCTAGATGCAAGTCACACAATCACATACCCCCGCTGGGGATTCTGTCCCAAGATATTCTGCGAAGCACTCGTTCCAGGAGAACACACTCCACGAGTTCGGTTGCTCTGATGACATTCGTCCGAGAAGTATCGTTCATCATGAAACGTCATGAGAGGTAGTTATACTCATTAAGGGAGACACACTCTTGAGCGGGAAGATCACGATGGATAGATACAGTCATTATGGGAGACACACTCTTGAGTGGGAAAGATCACGATACATAGATGATGATCCCTGACAGGGCCATGGTGGATACCACGAATCATCCGGATTCACTAGCTAGGTAGTGGATCAACACCCGGTAGAGTTGGTCACGTTGATGCCTAACTCTACCTAGGGTCAGGAATGGATATAGGATCTTGCTCCGGGCCTCTCGTAGGGATGCCTAACTCTATCAAAGAAAGTAATACTGAAGGGATCATACTCCTATAAAAGGAAAAGATGCCTGAACATCAGGGGAACGAGAAGAAAGGGCATGAACCCAAAAAAAAGCATGTCCAAGATATGGTGGACAAGACGACCAAGTCGTTTTCCAAAAAGTACACGGCATGTAGGAAAGTCACACGCCATGTCTTCTGACCCTGGGTATTTCCCGTGTTCAATGGACCATATTTTAAGGTCGGTCATGTAGAAAAAGTCAGTACACGGCGTGTGGTACGAATTATATGATGTGTCCGAGGAACTAGGGTCAGCTCCATGTACGTTGGCCATGTGCCCGTACACGGCCTCAACCCATGTACGCTAACCCATGTCATCGGTACACAGGGTGACCCGTGATACTGGCCTCACTTGGCCGTGTGGTGTAGTAAACGGTCGTGTACTACACCGCGTGCCCATGTATCCCCTAGATACACGTTGAGTCCTGCGTAGCCGCCTTTGCCATGCTTTGTAGAGAGTACATGCCATTTTCTAAATCCATGTAGTTTATCCCATGTCTATGTACTTTCCAAAGTACGCGCCGGGCTTAGGGGAAGGTCTAACATGCCGTGTGATACCCATATGACACCCGAAACCATAGCCACCACTGATCTGGTCCACACAGAGTGTTCTTTGGGATACACGCCGTGTATTCTGGAAATTTCCAGAATCCCAGACTTCCGTCGTCATGCCTTCCTTGTAGCCCCGTTCATTGATCTGACCGTACGATCTTCACGAAACTCTATAATCTTGGTCTCCTGGACGTCCTGAAGTCATTTTCATTATTTTTAGGCCCCCTGATCGGCCCCAAAAATGCGTTTTGATTCACCCGCATGAAGAAAGATAATTCCCAAATTGTATCGATTCATCTACCTCCATCACTGTCACACCTCCGCTAGGTAATTGTGATGTCGGATCTTGAATTTGGGATCGTTGCATCACAAAATGGATGCACAAAAACCTGTTGTTCTTCTCCCCACAAAGGACACGAAGAACACGTGAAATAAGAATGGGGGAGGAAATCCAAGAAAAGAAAACGAGGAACAAACCTCTGCCTTCATTCATCATGACATTGATTTGATCCCGTCAGTAAGATCTAACGGAGTAGAAATCAACAACAAAAATTCAACATGTCTACAAGTCCCCTAAATCAACCCAATAAAACCCTCCCATAAGAACGCACGATTCCACAGATCAACTTGTTCATGTTTGATCCGCGTTCTTCATTTAAATAAAAAATGGTGAAAATAATACTAAATAACAAACCCCTACCTAAAAAAGGGATTGATCGCTGATGAAGAGGTCACTATCGTCATCATCGAGATCCCTTAAAACTTGTTGGCACAACAATTCACATCCTTGATTCGTCATCGTTCGTCGTTGATAGTTTTTCTCCAAGGCTCCATAGATTCTCTAGATCTTCCTCTAAAACATTCGTCAACGAACACCATTCGATTAACCCATTAAAAAGGGGAATGTGATTCAGTGTTCTGTTACGCTGCTTCATTAATGAGTCAAGTTTCCATTTCTGAGTCATCATGAAATGACATTAATTATTGAAATAGCTACCTCGTCGTTGCGCTGCAGTGAATGTCTCCAAATAAAAATAAAATAATCTTTGCATATTTATTTTATTTTATTTTACTTAAAACGTCCGAAAATTAAAATTTTCCCTCGACCGGCGCTGGTCGAGGTTAGACCCATTCTTAAGTAAATTCGTCGTCCCAGATGCATCGATACCCTCATTTTTTTAATCCAGGAATCCATTCGGAAACTACCACAATCGCACACATGTGTCGTCTCACCTAAAAAAAGCTCAAACCACCATTCCAGGATCACTAGGCCTCAGAATAACATGTCTTCTCTGCGCTTGGTCTCGCAATAATTCCATATAACATAAAAAATAATACACGGAAAAATCCAAGACATTACATTCTCCTCACCTTGGGGCTTTGTTTCCTCGAAAAGCCAAAACAAAGACTACTCAAAAAGATGTGGGTACTGGGCATGGATCTAAGCCTCCCGCTCCCACGTGCTCTCCTGAAGATTACCGTGCTACCAACGAACGCGCACCAAATGAATTGATCAGCCACGAAGGATCCCCTCCTACCGATCCTCTATCTCCACTAGGTACTCAGCAATAATCACTCCATCCTCGATGTACAGCTCGCCCTAGTCGATGGCATATGATGAGTCATGCACGTACCTCCTCAGCTGTGACACATGGAAGACATCATGTACCCGGTGCAACTGTGGCAGTAGAGTTAGGCGGTACGCCACTTCGATGACTCTGCGCAGTATCAAAAAAGGTCTGATGAACCTAGAAGATAGCTTTCCACCCCGGTAAAATCTCTGTAACCCCCGTCGAGGTGAGACCCGAAGAAAGACATGGTCTCCCTCCTCGAACTCCAGGGGTCTCCTTCATCTATCAGCATAAGAATTTTTCCAGCTCTGTGCAGTCTTCATCCACTCTCAGATGATCTGCAACTTCTTAGTGGTGGCTCGCACCAACTCTGGACCCATGAGTGAGGACTCTCTGGGGTCAGTCCAGCAAAGTGGTTACCCGAAGGGTCTCCCATACAAATCCTCGAAAGGTTCCATACCAATGGTGGAGTGGTAGCTGTTATTGTACGCAAACTCCACCAGTGGTAGGTGGTCCTTCCAACTACAAACAAAGTCCAAGATACAAGTTTGTAACATATCCTCCAGAACCTGAATGGTCCTCTTCGTCTGACCATCTGTCTAGGGATGAAAGGTTGTGCTCAAGCGTAGCTGAGTCCCGAAAGCTTCATGCAATCCCTTCCACAACCAGGATGTGAAACAAGCGTCTTGGTCTGAGACTATCATCAAAGGGACTCCATGAAGCCTAAATATCTCCCGCATGTATAGGTGTCCCAATCTCTCTACGGAACTCTGCTCCCTAATGGCTAGAAAGTGGGTTGACTTGGTGAGTCAGTCATCGATAACCCAGATGGAATCATGCCCCTTGGACGTCCGTGGTAATCCTTTCACGAAGTCCATCGATATTCCATCCCACTTCCACTCTGGAACCTCCACGGGGTGAGTTAATCCTGCTGGAACCTGGTGCTCAACCTTCACCTGCTGGCATGTAAGGCATCGAGAAATGAACTTTGCTACTGCCTTCTTCATGCATGACCACCAGAACTACCGTAAGAGATCCTGGTACATATTTACCACTCCCAGATGTACTGCCAAGGGTGAAGTATGAAACTTTAACACCCAAAGATTTCATAGTAAGTTATTTTCTTTAAATTCAATAGCTTGTACTACAGGAAACACCGAGTTCGAGAACACCATGACTTACCAAACTAGCTGTTCAAAAGCAGTTATGAATAGTATTAACTAGATTTTGAATTTTATATACTCAATATAATTTTAACTTATGTATTATGTGTTTCTTAGACATATTATATGAACAAATTCAATTTTACCACATTTTCATGGATAACCCTTTTTAAATCCAATATTTAACCCTTTTACATATTCATTTTGACAAAATAAAATCATTCTTTAGAATATGGACATCAAAATTTACTTTGGATGAAATTTTGGTATTTTTCTAATAATATTCATTTTTTTATGAATAGTGAGAAATAATGTATTTTAATTCAAAACTGCCTTTTAATGTAATTTATTTATATAGTTATATTATATTTTAAATTGGTTTTGAATTATAATTAGATTATATTTTTACCTTTTAATCCAATGTTGGTCATTGAAATTAATTTCACTTTGAAATTATACATAAAAAAGTGTCAATTTTTTTATAGTTATTGTTTCTTAAAAACACGCTATTTGTTTTGACAACGAGAATTAATTTTAAATTAATTAATACAACTTATATGTTTTGAATTTGGTAAAATAGACATCATTTTTTAATTTTTAATATAAAATATAGCTTAGACTGAATTTTTTGTATTTTTCTGAAAAACTTCAATTTTTGATGAATAGTGAAACCACTAAGTAGTAATTAAAAATCCGAATTTTTCATTTAAATGAAATTTTACCACTTTTGTAAATTGAATTTCGAAAATCTTAGATACATTGTTTTTATTAGTAAGTAAAATGTGGTTCAATAATATGAAAATAATTTTTGGTGAATAGTAACTTTTGACTTTTATTTACCAAGGTTAAAGGTAAATAGGGTAATTCAAGGTAAAAAGAATATTATAATAATACAAAATTACCTTAACACTTGTCCTAACCTTATTGGATGAGTAATGGACGACCATGGCCATCCTTGGGTTGATTTGGGGACCCCATGGAGCCACTTAAGAATGATAATGACACTTTATTTTAATTAACTTAAAGTAAAGACAAAAATGACATTAATAAATATATTTTAGTATATCAATTTTTTACATGGGGTTATATAAGTCATATTTTCAACTATAAATAATAATTGTAAATATAAAAATATTTTCTACATTATGGTAATTTTTTTATAAGTTTTAGACATCAAATAAATTAAATTATTTATGACACAATAATGATGTAGTATTTACCTCATTAATAAATGATTTAAATAAATATGATTATTAATATTAAAATAATATCCAAAACCTGTCCAATTATTATTGGATGATTTTATTTTGACCATGAGTCATCTTATCTTCAACTTTAATTAGTTTTGTACCTTTAGAAACTGAATATCACTATATAATAAAATAATATTTTCACACTTTCCTAAAGAGCCCCTCCCCCCCCCCTTATAAAAGGACACCACTTCTAACCCATTCCAAACACCTCTCATGACCCTTGGCTCATCCAAACCCTACCAAAATAATCTCTCAGAATCCCCCTCTTTCTCCTAGAGGCCTTACCTTAGGCATAAGGCACTTCAAGAAGTCCTTTGGTTCAAACCAAAGGAAGTTACCCAAATTAAAGGTAACACTTTCTCTTAAATTCTTTTGTTTTATTTTGTTTTATTTTGTTTTATTTTGTTTTATTTTATTTCTCCAACACCCTAAACACTTTTTATTACTTTATTTTATAAAAAAACCAATATCCTAAATATACTATGATGTTTTTATGATAAGTATTATAACTACCCTTACACACACCTCTATCTAATGGGTGAAGAACATACTGTTTCTGTGGATGGAAAACTAACGCCTCATGAAACGATGATTGTTCGATTATCTCCTACCGCCTCTCATGGTGGCCATTAAGATGGAACTGTATTTATATATGATATATATATATTATGTTTATTGTTTCCTTATTCTTCTGTATTTTCCATTTATATCATTATTTTATGGTTTCCATTATGGTTAAAACACGATAATTTTATTTGAGGAAGTGCGGACTACCGCCCCATAAAAATGATATGACTCGTTAATGACTTAAGTGAGACATATAAAGGATGGAATTAATGATATTATATATGATATTATACTAGAATTATAATATAACTATGTATAATTATGTTTTAATTCCATTAAAATACAAAATAGAAATGAAAGTAGCGTTCATGCGTACGTACGACTTACCGTCTCCATGAACGGTACATTTCATTTCTTATATAAAAATGTTATGTACTGTTATAAATAGATATATATATATATATATATATAATGGATATATAATATATATATGATATCTAAATCATGTATATTATTCTAGATATAATGGAATTTTTACCACTTGGAAAAATTTTAATTATAATAAGTTCTTTTTTTGACTCAAGTTCCAAACATCGATAAAATATCCAATATGAACTCAAATAATTAAATAATTGTTATATCAAGGTAATAAGTGATATAAAAGGAATAATAAACTTGAAAATTTTTCTTAATCAAGTAGAAATTAACTTAAGTTTATTATTTAGGAAGAACAAGGAACATACAAGACAAGTCAAACATGAGGTAAGGGGTTTCTTATCTCACTTTTAATTCTGTGAGATTTCCATTGTTCACCACTTATTTATTTAATGTGTTTTATTTTGTACTTCCATTTAATATATATTATCATGATTATCTTTATATTCATGGTATTCTGTTATTCATTTGGTGGTTATTAACTTTTGGTCATACGAATCGATTGATTACAACGAAGTAAGGGTTTTTCATCTCACTTTTTATTCCTATGAGATTCATGCTATATTGGCCACTATTTCCTTTTGTGTGGTGTATGTACTATCCATGATTGTATTCTTGGTGTAATATAATTTAATTTATGGGTATTTAAATATTCATTGTATGATCCTACTTTCATGTGTTGTATGTTTCATAAGTTACCAAATTGGTAGGGGAATTTCAAATTTCAATTTCCACTTAGTGGGCTTTACGCATAATTCATTGATTATTTTACTCCAAGATTATGTATGTAATCACTATTTATTATTTATGTAGTAATTTCCACTCCCATTTGTGTGAATATAATTTTGATACACATAATCACCCCATTGAAAATTTCTCAAGTTATTGATATAAACTTAATCTTAACTCAATTTCCATTCATTAAGTTAAACATCCAATTCATTGGTATTGTTTTTAAAAGAATATGTGTGAATGTCCTCTGATTGATTTACACTGAATATCCAATCATATTTAGTGTATTTATATTTTTCACACATAGTTATGTCATTGATTTATCCTTTACCTAAGGATACTGTCTTTATAAAGGATTTCATCTCAATTTACATTCTTTTGAGACTTCTTTGTTGATTATGCACCAATTCACTTTTATATGGTGTATATACTATCCTTTGACATAGTATATAATGAAATCCTTTATTATAAAGATATTATAAAGTTTTTATTACCTCAATTATTTATATTCAAGCGTCTCTCATTTGGTTAGGAATTCTAACTAAAATATCATTTTAAATGTTTTAAAATTTTATTCTTCTAAATCTTTCTCATTAATATACATGTTTTAAAAATGGTTTAAAGGATTTATTTATATGGAAGTTAATTTTTTGAAATTAAAATTCCTTTTAAAAGTTTCAAAGTGGTATGGGTCACTTTGATTCAAAAATCTATTTTTAAACGACTTCTTGACAAATAGTGTGACTTTAAATGTTTTCAAGAAAAAGGGGGATATTTATATCAAATAGTTTTGATTATTATTTTCATCTATGTCAATATCATTAATTATTCTCGATTGAGGTTAATCTATTTCAATACAATCTTCCATATTTTATTTAATTAGTTATGTTTGACTGTGGATGTGTTATTTTTATACCAGTCATAGTTTTTGGATAAAGTATTGACATTTCGTATGCAAGTTTTAATACGAATGTTTATGTTATGTTTCAAAATTTTCATATGAGAATTTAATTGGACTTAGTAAGTGACGGGTGGATCCCACTATAGCTCCTCGATGCATCGGTAGGTCTCATGAGACAAACTAGTGTCTTGGCACAAGGCCTTGACAAAATCTTATTTGTAGTCTTGGCACGAGGCCTTGACTATGTGGTTATGATGTCCAACATTATGCATTCCATCATTATGAGATTAGATATTGATATTTCATGTGGTTATTAGACTAGTAGAATACCCATGACTATGTTTTATTATGGAATTATTTACTCAGCTCATATTCCCTCCATAAAGTGTTCGTGTTTATTATTTGTAAAGTCACGTGTTTTTAATTATTCACCTTCCCTAATGTTTATGTTATATTCTGATGTATTGCTTACTCTGTCACGACCCGCCCTCGGGGTCCGTGCCGTGACTACCCCAAGCCCGCCTTCCATAGGCCAGGGGCTGGCGACTAGCACCAAGGCATAAATCCCGGTAAAAAGGGAAGTCATTGCCTTTGTAAAGTAAACAAACACCACAGAGTAAGCAAGCAGAAAGTAAACACTAAGCAAAAGCGGAGTACAACTGAAAGTGCGGAAAAGTAAATGGGCCAGTATACAAACCCAAACTGAAAGTAAAGTACAACTCGAAAGGGAAAACAGCAACTGAAAAGTAAAAGCCGCTACACCGAGCTGTCCACTGGAAATCCCACCAGAAGGGTGGGTACAGATAGCTCCACTGCTCCACGGGTCCCGCCGTCCACTCCGAGCACGTCCCGCCCAGTGGTCCACCTCCAGGTACCGTCCTGCTCTGCAAGCCTCAGCTAAGATCAATGCTGTCCGTCGTCTGCAACCAACACAACGTAGTGCGAGCAAAGCCCATGCAGGGGTGAGTATAAGCTACTCAGTAGGGACCCCGAGACCCCTGAAGGTCTCTCAAATCCACAAAGGATAAACCACTAAGAAAGGTACAATCACGAAGTAACAACCGACACTTCTTAGGTATATGCCCATACATATACCTAAGTCATCAATTTCAAATACGCTCCAACCTCTGAGCCCAAGTACAACTCAGTCCACACAGGATAGTAAATGTATTCCACACAGGAAAGCAAAACGAAATCCACACAGGATAGCACAACACAATCCACACAGGAAAGCAACAGGATTCAGCTCACACAGGTATACTTCTTCAAAGGATGATAAAGATGATCTCTGATCCATCTAAGTCGTCGGACCCACGAAGGATCGATAGGTAACTAACCCCCGCAAAAGACCCACATAGGATCGGGCCCACACAGGACCTGTAGGCGCTGGTTCACACAGGACCGCTGAGCACAAAGACCCACACAGGATCAGACCCACACAGGATCGGGCCCACACAGGACCTGTAGCAGTGATCCACGTAGGATCGCTGAGTGTTGTAGTTGTCGTCGTCGAATCCACACAGGATCTCTGTACTGTCGTCGTCGCAGTCACAGTAGCAGTAGAAGTAGCAGTAGCAGTAGTCACAGTCGCAGCCAGCACTAGGGTTCCCGCACACAGCAAGCTCATTCGGAGGGTCCGCTCCACGAGCCGAGAGGCTGATACATCAACTGTCACAAAGTCTAGAGTTGATGTATCCAAAAGTTCCGTATCGTCAATAGGAACTCAACGCAACAGACGGCGCGTCGATCGGACGTCCGGTCTGAGAGTTATTGGCATTTTCGTTCCCGGGGCCCGGTTGGTTTTTAAGGAAAAACCAACCCGACCGTACTCCACCTGCGTCCAAACCTCGGGCGGAGTATCCCAAAAGATCCGTCTCACTAAGAGGAACACAACAAAGCTGACAGCACGTCAATTGGACGTCCGTAGCTCGAGATATGAGCGTTTCCGCTCCGAAGGCCCGGTTGGTTTCGGGTTCGAACCAACCCAGTCGTACTTCAAATGATACCGATTAACCAAACCGGTCACACCATTGTGATCCATATGGAAAAACACATGAGATGGACTACCAAAGGTCCAAAACGGATAGAAGGTGAAAAAGTTGTATTTCACCGCAACACGTGCGAACTGGGCCTCATGGGCCCCGCGCCTCGACCTCGACTTAAATATCCAAAATTGGTTTTGAAACATCCGTCTTAATTCCAGGGTCTCAACGTCGCAGACGGTTTGTCATTCCGACACTGTATGAGAGTGATATGTCCGATACAAGATTCCGTAATAATAATAATAATAATAATATTATTCGGTGTTTCGGGGCCCCGAGCCACGAACCAGAATTTAGTATCCAACATTAGACTTGAATCGACCGTATTAAGGACAAGATTACATCGCCACTGACGGCAAGCCAATCGGATGTCGTACGCATGAGTTATGGCGGGTTGAAGATTTAATAATAATATTAAATCTATTATTTTCGAAGCACTTCGGGTACCCGATCCAAAAATCTGAAAAAGACATTCAATATTGGACTCGGAATGTCCATCTCAGAATCTGGGTCGCACTGCCGTAGACGGTTCGTGAAACCGAGGTCGCACGAATAAGTTGCGGTCGAAAAAGTGTTCTATCAACAAAAATAATAATAATAATAATATATTATTATTATTGTTAATTGTTTATTTATTTAAACATTTCATAACCCCAACTCATTCCACGCATGAATTGAGGCCTCCAATCTCTCTTCCATATAGCGCCTCCCACTTCTTTTTTTTATTTATTTCTCAAATCCGTTTCTCTTACCAATCTAATTCCTCCCTCAAAATTTTCACGTGGCTCTACCCTACCAGCCATCCTTTCTTGTCCTCCGTCGGGCCACAGCCTGTGGATGGCCGCGCCACCTACTACGACCACGCACCCGACCCCATTCTGCGCCGCCTTCTACCTGCACCAGTCGCCACGGTCGCCTACTCGCCCAACCGAATCGTCACCTTGGACCGCTGGCACCCTCGTCGGAAGCCGCGTTCTGAAGACGCGTCGGAATTGCATCGCCACGTCGCCCCTTCCGTGGTCCTCCACACCTTCGTTCTAAGACACAAAATTGTGACGACCGCAGATTCGCATTCCTTGGGTCGAGATCTCCACGTTCGTATATCGCTCTCAACGAAACATCGATGTTTTGACGCACTTAATTATTTGGTGCGAAAGAACGCGCGGAGAACGTGCGAAGAATGAAATATAAAAAGGGTCATGGACAATGTCCATATTGATGGACATGTTTTTTTGGCCATCATCTTTGAGAATTAATAACAATAGGAATAAACAAATATGTATTTATCATACTTCAAATAAACCCCCTACCTTGAAAAATGATGTCGCACGTCGGGTATCGCGGAGAAAGGCGTCGCGGCGTCGGACGTAGATTCTGTGGACGTCGGGGTGCGTCCGAGGAGGAAACGACGTCTCTTCACTTGTCGCTATGACGAAGAAGGGAGGTACGTTGTCGTTGGCGATGATCACCACGGTCGGCGACTTCTCCCTTGTCGAGGAGGAAGATGAAGACGGAAGAATCCGGGACGCCGAGTCTTGAAGGTCGTGGGGTCGATGTTCTTCGTCGGAGAAGAACCGTTCTTCACGTTCTTCGTCGAAGACGAAGAAGATCTTCAAGTCTCTCAACGATTCTCCCAAACCTCTCAAGCAACAAAGAAACTAACCAAAAATAAATTAAGCTCACACTTAATTTATTAACACAACACCAACCTTTGAAATTCAAGAGTTTGAATTTCAAAAACTCAAATTAAACCCACTTACTAATGTCATAAGTTATAACTCAAGTACACATCATTAATTGTGAGTTGGGGGGTTAGAGGATATGAAGGGGTGGGGTTCGTGTGGGCCCCACCACCCTCTTAACCTCCCTAGGGAAGTTGGGTAGTTACCCAACTTCCATCCAATGGATAAAAACACTTAAGGAAGGATAAAAATAAAAAATGAAGTTAAATTTTTATTTTAAAATTCACAATTTATTTTACAACTTCCCTCGTGTAAACGCAACTCCGGAAAAGTTCTTCTTAAGAGAATACCGGAGCTGTGGTTCCATCAGTGCCCTCAAAATTCAATTCTGAGCACCGGATCAAAAGTTATAATTTCCCACTCGTTCGTTCACTGAACGTACCCGAGCCAAACTTCGGAAATTGATTCCGGGCACACCGGGCCTCGGAATCAGGTGCCGTCAGAAACCGCGCTCTTGTAAAATTCCAAAGAAAATTAAGAAAAAATTTCCCTTGAATTTTACGGGTCTTTACATTACTCCCACCTCAGGGCTTTACGTCCCCGTAAAGATACAACAAAAACTAGGGAAACAAATGAGGGTACTGAGAACGCATCTGAGCCTCCCGCTCCCATGTGATCTCATGGAGGTTCCCGTGCTGCCATCTGATGCGCACAAGAGGAATCGATCGCCCACGCAGGACCCGATCCTGTCGATCCTCTATCTCCACCGGGACCTCCGTAAAAGTCGCCCCATCGTCAACGTCAAGCTCCCCATGGTCAATGATGTGCGTCGGGTCGTTCACGTATCTCCTCAGCTGAGACACGTGGAAGACATCGTGCACCCGGTGAAACTGAGGTGGTAGAGCCAGGCGATAAGCCACCTCGCCAATCCTGCTGAGGACCTGGAAGGGTCCGATGAAGCGCGGAGATAACTTGCCGCCACGGCCAAATCTCCGTATACCACGTCGAGGTGAGACCCGCAAGAAGACGTGGTCGCCATCCTCGAACTCAAGTGGCCTCCGCCTCCTGTCAGCGTATGACTTTTGCCGGCTCTGAGCTGTCCTCATCCGCTCCTGGATGACCTGGACCTTCTCTGTCGTGGCCTAGACCACCTCTGGTCCCACAAGAGCTGCTATGATTTCTTCTTTGCCGATAAGAGAAATCTGGTCTCATTCCCTAGATGAACCACGTTCTTCGCCTAATACTGTCAATCCTGACATGGATGATACTAACCCATACCAAGGATGACGTCGTAAGGCCTCGACGCAACTACAAAGAGATCCAACCGTTACTCTCACCTCCAAGGGTTTAGTCACACTGTCGGCATCAGTGTGTGGTAACTGGGTCTCCTCCAGTAAGTACTTCTCAAATGAGGGTCAAGTCAACGGTATAATCCAGAACCTCTTAGAAACAACACAAGAGAGTACAGGGAAGAAAATGCCACAAGAAAAGGTGTCTTTTATTACTGCAGCTCAAGTACAAAGACACAAAGCATCTACAAACATACATCAACAAAAGTCTCCAGGTCTGGAGCTAGTCCCGCTCCTGTCCATCTGCTCCCGGAGCCCCATGATCGTAGGACTCAACTGCCTGAAGCTGAGCTCTCCCATGTTCCCCTGTCCCCTACGGTCGGGGTGGACCTCCTGGTGGTGGTGGTGGCAACACCCCGAAGCGTCGTCCACCTCCAGCTGCACGGCCAGCTCCCCTGTCATGGCCGCCTGCTCCTTGCGGACCGCCACAGTCGAACCTCTGCCTCTGCCTTGGTGGTTCCTCAACCGTCTACTGCTCCTCTGCATGGCGGGTCAGGCAGTCACGAGCCATGTGGCGTTGCCCGCCGCATGCATAGCACTGTCTTCCACTCGAAAGACTGGCTCCGCGTTGTGTGCCCCGCACTGCTGATCCAGTGTCCTGAGGTCGTCTGCCCGAAGGTCTGGTCTGTCTGGACCCCTGAGTCATTCGTCGACTGCCTGCTGCAGATGACTCTGCCACGTGCCGCCCTGCGGTGGGTCGCTGCGCTGGTGTAGACTCAGCAAGGAAGCTCTCGATCAGAAGGGCCCGCTCCAGTACTCCTGTCTGAGTCGGTATGCTGAGGGAGATCAGCGATGCCCTGATCTCGTGTCTCAAACCCTGCTCGAAGGTCCGGGACCAGAAGAATGGGTCCCGTACCATGTCGGTCGAGTAGCGCGAGAGATCAGTAAATCTCGCCGAGTACTGAGCGACCGTCATGCTGCCCTGCCGCAGCTGAAGAAGCTCCTGGATACGCACCGCACGAAGGGTGGCTGGGACGAACTCCGAGTGGAAGATTCTCTCAATGTTCTTCCAAAGTAGAGATGTCTCATCGTGAACCTGGAGCATCAAGATCCACCATCGTCCTGCTGCTGCGTGTAGTAGGCTCGCGGCGAGGATCACCATGAGGTCTGCTGGTGTCCTCACTAGCCTAAACACACGTACCACGGACTCCAGCCAGTCCTCGGCTACCTGGGGATCCGTCTCCCCGCGAAACCTGGGTGGTCGCTGGCACTGAAACTCATGCAGTGCACTGAGGCGACGTGCATCGTCAGCGGCTAGCACTGGAAGCATCGGGGGCTCGGCGGGTAGTGCTACCGCCGGTGCCACTGCTGACAAAGGGCCCTGCACCGAGGCCTCGTCGCTCGGTGGGCTGTCGTCACGCTCGACACTCGGAACCCTAGCTGGCTGCCGTCGTGGGGCCATCCTGAAAAGAAAACAGGTGCGCCACGGTCAGAACAGTATACCTGGTGAGCTGATATAAAGTAATCACAAAGAAAACTTTGAAACACACACGCAATCAATGTTTTCGTGCATTAAGTCGGAAATCAGAAGTCAGGGTCCTGGTGTACGGATACGTCGGCCGCCACACCAACACTGGACTCCCTAGACTGATAACTACACTCAATACGCTAAACATTATTGCTTCACATAGAAAAGATCAGAGTTCGCGGTAGAACCGAACTCCTTTGATACCAATTTTTCACAACCCGCCCTCGGGGTCCGTGCCGTGACTACCCCAAGCCCGCCTTCCATAGGCCAGGGGCTGGCGACTAGCACCAAGGCGTAAATCCCGGTAAAAAGGGAAGGCATTGCCTTTCTAAAGTAAACAAACACCACAGAGTAAGCAAGTGGAAAGTAAACACTAAGAAAAAGCAGAGTACAACTGAAAGTGCGGAAAAGTAAATGGACCAGTATACAAATCCAAACTTAAAGTAAAGTACAACTCGAAAGGGAAAACAGCAACTGAAAAGTAAAAGCCGCTACACCGAGCTGTCCACTGGAAATCCCACCTGAAGGGTGGGTACAGATAGCTCCACTGCTCCACGGGTCCCGCCGTCCACTCCGAGCACGTCCCGCCCAGTGGTCCACCTCCAGGTACCGTCCTGCTCTGCAAGCCTCAGCTAAGATCAACGCTTTTCGTCGTCTGCAACCAACACAACGTAGTGCGGGAAAAGCCCGTGCAGGGGTGAGTATAAGCTACTCAGTAGGGACCCCGAGACCCCTGAAGGTCTCTCAAATCCACAAAGGATAAACCACGAAGAAAGGTACAATCACAAAGTAACAACCGACACTGCTTAGGTATATGCCCATACATATACCTAAGTCATCAATTTCAAATACGCTCCAACCTCCGAGCCCAAGTACAACTCAGTCCACACAGGATAGTAAACGTATTCCACACAGGAAAGCAAAATGAAATCCACACAGGATAGCACAACACAATCCACACAGGAAAGCAACAGGATTCAGCTCACACAGGTATACTTCTTCAAAGGACAATAAAGATGATCTCTGATCCATCTAAGTCGTCGGACCCACGAAGGATCGATAGGTAACTAACCCCTGCAAAAGACCCACACAGGATCGGGCCCACACAGGACCTGTAGGCGCTGGTTCACACAGGACCGCTGAGCACAAAGACCCACACAGGATCGGACCCACACAGGATCGGGCCCACACATGACCTTTAGCACTGATCCACGTAGGATCGCTGAGTGTTGTAGTCGTCGTCGTCGAATCCACATAGGATCTCTGTACTGTCGTCGTCGCAGTCACAGTAGCAGTAGCAGTAGCAGTAGCAGTAGTCATAGTCGCAGCCAGCACTAGGGTTCCCGCACACAGCAAGCTCGTTCGGAGGGTCCGCTCCACGAGCCGAGAGGTTGATACATCAACTGTCACAAAGTCTAGAGTTGATGTATCCAAAAGTTCAGTATCGTCAACAGGAACTCAACGCAACAGACGGCGCGTCGATCAGACGCCCGGTCTGAGAGTTATTGGCATTTTCGTTCCTGGGGCCCGGTTGGTTTTTAAGGCAAAACCAACTCGATCGTACTCCACCTGCGTCCAAACCTCGGGCGGAGTATCCCAAAAGATCCGTCTCACTAAGAGGAACACAACAAAGCTGACGGCACGTCAATTGGACGTCCGTAGCTCGAGATATGAGCGTTTCCGCTCCGAAGGCCCGGTTGGTTTCGGGTTCGAACCAACCCGGTCGTACTTCAAATGATACCGATTAACCAAACCGGTCACACCATTGTGATCCATATGGAAAAACACATGAGATGGACTACCAAAGGTCCAAAACGGATAGAAGGTGAAAAAGTTGTATTTCACCGCAACACGTGCGAACTGGGCCTCATGGGCCCCGCGCCTCGACCTCGACTTAAATATCCAAAATTGGTTTTGAAACATCCGTCTTAATTCCAGGGTCTCAACGTCGCAGACGGTTTTTCATTCCGACACTGTATGAGAGTGATATGTCTGATACAAGATTCCGTAATAATAATAATAATATTATTATTATTCGGTGTTTCGGGGCCCCGAGCCATGAACCAGAATTTAGTATCCAACATTAGACTTGAATCGACCGTATTAAGGACAAGATTACATCGCCACAGACGGCAATCCAATCGGATGTCGCACGCATGAGTTATGGCGGGTTGAAGATTTAATAATAATATTAAATCTATTATTTTCGAAGCACTTCGGGTACCCGATCCAAAAATCCGAAAAAGACATTCAATATTGGACTCGGAATGTCCGTCTCAGAATCTGGGTCGCACTGCCGTAGATGGTTCGTGAAACCGAGGTCGCACGAATAAGTTGCGGTCGAAAAAGTGTTTTATCAACAAAAATAATAATAATAATAATATATTATTATTATTGTTAATTGTTTATTTATTTAAACATTTCATAACCCCAACTCATTCCACGCATGAATTGAGGCCGCCAATCTCTCTTCCATATAGCGCCTCCCACTTCTTTTTTTATTTATTTCTCAAATCCGTTTCTCTTACCAATCTAATTCCTCCCTCAAAAATTTTCACGTGGCTATACCCTACCAGCCATCCTTTCTTGTCCTCCGTCGGGCCACAGCCTGTGGCTAGCCGTGCCACCTCCTACGACCACGCACCCGACCCCATTCTGTGTCGCCTTCTACCTGCACCAGCCGCCACGGTCGCCTACTCGCCCAACCGAATCGTCACCTTGGACCGCTGGCACCCTCGTCGGAAGTTGCGTTCTGAAGACGCGTCAGAATTGCATCGCCACGTCGCCCCTTCCGTGGTCCGCCGCACCTTCGTTCTAAGCCAGAAAATTGTGACGACCGCAGATTCACATTCCTTGGGTCGAGATCTCCACGTTCGTATATCGTTCTCAACGAAACATCGATGTTTTGACGCACTTAATTATTTGGTGCGAAAGAACGCGCGGAGAACGTGCGAAGAATGAAATATAAAAAGGGTCATGGACAATGTCCATATTGATGGCCATGTTTGTTTGGCCATCATCTTTGAGAATTAATAACAAGAGGAATAAACAAATATGTATTTATCATACTTCAAATAAACCCCCTACCTTGAAAAATGACGTCGCACGTCGGGTATCGCGGAGAAAGGCGTCGCGGCGTCAGACGTAGATTCCGTGGACGTCGGGGTGCGTCCGAGGAGGAAACGACGTCTCTTCACTTGTCGCTATGACGAAGAAGGGAGGTACGTTGTCGTTGGCGATGATCACCACGGTCAGCGACTTCTCCCTTGTCGAGGAGGAAGATGAAGACGGAAGAATCCGGGACGCCGAGTCTTGAAGGTCGTGGGGTCGATGTTCTTCGTCGGAGAAGAACCGTTGTTCACGTTCTTCGTCGAAGACGAAGAAGATCTTCAAGTCTCTCAACGATTCTCCCAAACCTCTCAAGCAACAAAGAAACTAACCAAAAATAAATTAAGCTCACGCTTAATTTATTAACACAACACCAACCTTTGAAATTCAAGAGTTTTAATTTCAAAAACTCAAATTAAACCCACTTACTAATGTCATAAGTTATAACTCAAGTACACATCATTAATTGTGAGTTGGGGGGTTAGAGGATATGAAGGGGTGGGGTTCATGTGGTCCCCACCACCCTCTTAACCTCCCTAGGGAAGTTGGGTAGTTACCCAACTTCCATCCAATGGATAAAAACACTTAAGGAAGGATAAAAATAAAAATTGAAGTTAAATTTTTATTTTAAAATTCACAATTTATTTTACAACTTCCCTCGTGTAAACGCAACTCTGGAAAAGTTCTTCTTAAGCGAATACCGGTGCTGCGGTTCCATCGGTGCCCTCAGAATTCAATTCCGAGCACCAGATCAAAAGTTAGAATTTCCCGCTCATTCGTTCACTGAACGTACCCGAGCCAAACTTTGGAAATTGATTTCGGGCACACCGGGCCTCGGAATCAGGTGCCGTCAGAAACCGCGCTCTTGTAAAATTCCAAAGAAAATTAAGAAAAAATTTCCCTTGAATTTTACGGGTCTTTACATACTCTTACTGTGCATTTGAGCTCACCCCTTTCTCATGTTTCATTTTATGAGGATATGAAGAAGTTAGTTAAGAGTGACTTACAAGAATAATCTTAGAAGCTTGGATGTTTCTAATGGAATAAATTAGTGTTGTTTTTATTTTCAAGTTGTAGTGTTGAAATTATGTATATATCTTGTTTCCAAGACTACTAAACTGATTGGTCATTTGTGACTTGATTCCTTTTAATTATGCCAATGTATTAAAGTAATGCACCGAATCCTGGATTCTGGGGTCAGGGCATTACATAAACTCCTTGAAAACCTCTTCCTGCAACGCCACTGGTACGATAGTGCGTACTCTGAAAATAAGTACGCGCTCCCCACCTTGTGAATATCCATAAGGAGTATGTCCTGTGGATAAATGAGCACGTAAAGTCTCACAGTCGACATCCCCAAGCTGTGCCTCCCTGACTCACTGTAAGAGTGGAGGGGCGACAACCATCGAATATAGGTAAGCTACATCCTCTCTGTCCACAAAGGACAACTCCAATGTGGCAAGCTACTCCAACACCTTACTCAACAACTATGAGTTAGACCTTCTTCTAAGAGCATCTTCCACCTTGTTCCCTTTCCCATGATTATAGATAATCTCAAAATCATAGTCCTAGAGGAACTCTATCAAACACCTCTATCTTAGATTCAGATCCTTCTGTGTGAAGATGTACTTGAGGCTCTTGTGGTCAGAGTAGATGATGAACTGTTCGCCCATAAGGTAGTGTCACCACATATTCAATGCAAAAACTACCACCGCCAACTCGAGATCATGGGTCACATAGTTCTTTTCATGTGGCCTAAGCTGGAATGAACCATAATCAATCACTACCTATCTCTGCATCAGGACACAACCGAGCCCAGTCCCTGATGCATCGCAGAAAACTACGTACTCGACACCCTCCTCTGGTAATCTCAAGATTGGGGCGCTCGTCAAACTCTATATCAACTTCTCAAAATCCTGCTGGCACTTCTCCATCCATGCGAAGGTTTTCCCCTTTCAGGTCAAGGTTTTCATCGGTGCTAATATTCAGAGTAAATTAGGAATGAATCTCTGGTAATATCCCGCCAACCCAAGGAAGCTCCTCACCTCTGTCATGCTCCAAGGTGGCTCCCATGCTAACACTGCCTCCACCTTGGCTGGGTCCACATCTATACCATCTACTGAGATGTCATGTCCCAGAAAGTGGACCTTCTGAATCCAGAACTGGCACTTTGAGAGCTTCCAATAAAGCTGGTGCTCTCGGAGTATGTCTAGAACCATCCACAGGTGTCTCGTGTTCTCCTTCTCTAATGTTGAGTATACAAGGATGTCATCGATGAAGACCACTACGAACCGGTCCAAGTATGACTAGAAGATCCGGTTCATTAGTCCCATGAACACTACAGGGGAATTTTTCATGCCGAAAGGCATCACCAAGTACTCATAGTGACCGTTGCGGCATCTAAATTCCGTCTTCGGTATATCCTCGTCTCATACCCATAACTGGTGATAACCTGATCGAAGGTCAACCTTCTAGAACCACTATGCCCCTCTCATCTGATCTAATAGGTCATTGATTATCGGTAGTGAATACTTGTTCTTCACCGTCACCTATTTCAGGCGCCGGTAATCCATGCACAACCTCAAACTCCCATCTACCTTCTTGGAAAACAAGACTGGGGCCGTCCAGGGTGAAACGCTGGATCTTACGAAACCCTTGCTCTACAAATCCTCCAACTACACCCTCATCTCGCGAAGCTCTATGGGAGACATCCTATATGATGGTGAAGAAATTGGTGTCGTCCTGAGGTATAAGTTGATACAGAAGTCAATTTCTCGATGGGGAGGTAGTCCTGAAACATCTTCGAGAAAGACGTCCTCGTACTCCACCACTACTGCTGGGAACTGGGTGCTCATCACATCTACTTCTCCGAGGGAAAGGCTAGCCAACTAATGAGTGACAAGATGCACCCTCCTATACGTGAGCCCACTCTATACTGCCTAGGATTCCCTTTCTCTGATAAAGGAAAACCTCATCCCATCACTGCGGACACACCACACTCTTCTTCTAAAACAGTCAATCTGGGAACGAACTGAAGATAACCAATCCATACTAAGAATGATGTCATAAGTCCTTGACGCTACCACCAAGAGGTTCCAACCGAAACTCTCGCCTCCAAGTGTAAGATCACACTGTCTGCAAAGGTGTGTGATCGTCGAGTCTCCTCCCATAGGTGTCTCCAAGCGTAAGGTTTGAATCAACGGTTCTACCAGAATCTCAAGGTTTCGCACAAGACATGTGGCTATGAAGGAATGACTGGAACATATGTCTATAAGTACAATATCTAAGGTAGAGAAGACAAAAATCATACCTCGAATCATCCCTGGAGTCCCTGGGTCATACGCCTCGACTGCATGCAGCTGTCCTCACCCCTGTACCCAGGCTCCTTGAGCCTAGTGAGGACCTCCTGTGGGTGGTGGTGGAAGTAAGTCGAAGCGTCTGCCACCACCTACAGCTCTCCCTACTTCTCTACCACATCCTCCACCTGGAAGGCCTATCTAAAAAACTCTCTGCCTCTACCTCGTTGGTACATCCACCACTTTCCTATCAGCATCTCGATGGGTCAGACAATCTCTAGTGAGATATACCCTACTGTTGCACGCGTAGCACCGCTTCTCTCTAGGATGTCTGAACCTAGCCTGAGAGACCTGTACAGTCAATCCCTTATCCTGGGTCATCCTCAGATGTCTCTCACGTCCTAATCCCTATGTCTGACGTCGGCTCCCCACTGCCGAGGTCTCCATACCTGTCTGCCTACTGCTGATTGTCGTCGACTGCCTCTGCTCTGCCAAGAAGCTCTCGATGACCAGGGATCGCTCGAGCATTCCAGCATAAGTCGAAATGCATAGAGGCACAACGCTAGCTCAGATGTCTCGTCGTAGACCTCGATCTAAGGTCCGAGCTCTAAAGTACTGATCCCTGAACATATCCATCGAGTACCTGGTGAGTTTGGTGAACCTCTATGAATAGTTAGCTACCGTCATACTGCCCTGCTGGAGTTGAAGAAGATCCTGGATGTGTACCACTCTCAGCATAACTGAAGATAACTCATCCATAAAGAGTCTCTCAAACTCCTTCCATGAAAGAGTCTCCTTGTCATGATTCTATGTGGTCAGACTCCACCATCATCATGCCGAACCCTGAAGAAGGCTTGCTCCTAGGATCACCATCTGGTCTGCCGCTATCCTCACTAGACAGAAAACTCTAGTCACCACCTCAAGCCAGTCCTCAGCCGCCTGAGGGTCAGGCTCTCCTCGGAACCTAAGGGGTCTCTGTCTCTGGAACTCATGGAGCACGTTCAGCCTACGCTCCACACCGGTCTGTACTGCAGGTACCACGGGCTGCTCCACTGGTGGTGGTATAGCTGGTGCACCACCTGGTGGCAACACCTGTGGAACTGATCCCTGTATCGAATACTCGTCTCTAAGGGGGTCATCCTCATGATCATGCTACTAAATCCTAGTGGGTATGCATCGTAGAGGCATCCTATAAGGAAACAAGGTGTACCATGGTCAATTAGTATATCTAGATAACTGACAAAAAGGACATGGAAAACAAAACCCATTCCTATATGATGCATGTACCTTTCTTTTATTTCCCTGAAACCAGTGTTTTTGTGTACCGAGTCTAAAAGAAGGTCATCAAAGTCCTGGTGTATGGATACTTCGGCCACCCACACCAACACTGGAGTCCCTGGCTTGAATGCCGATCTCGAAACACTCAACACTATTTCCCCAAACCAATATTATAGACTCTTGGTCCTAAGGTTGAACCTACCACCTTTGATACCACTCTGTCATGACCTGTCCTAGTGAGGCCCAAGCCGCGACTCCCCAAGCCCACCTCCAATAGGCCAGGGGCTGGTGACTAGCACCTAGTAGGCATATTACTAACATGGGAGGCATTTCTTAAGTACCTATACACAAGAACACATCTCCAAGCCCAAAAATGCTGAAATGTAAAAAAACACCAAGGAACAGAATGCATGCATACAACTAAACCCAACCACCAGAGTACAATAGAAGGTAATGTGATGAATGTAAACTGGGAAAAAATACAAGCCCACTAAAACAAGAGTATGAAAACTGCAAAGTCCAACCTGTAAACACAAAGTGGTACTGGGACTATAGCTCGTAGCCATAGGAACACCTCGACCTATGAGGAACTCAAAAAGATCAATCATATCCTGGTCCACCCTTGACTGTGTCAAAATGCTGTTCATATTCACAAGACACGACACATGTGGGAAAATCCCATAAATAGGTGAGTATAACAATACTCAGTAGAGGACCCCGAAAACCCACAAAGAAATACACAAAGTAAAGGTATAATCAGCTCTATAGAGTATATGTCTACAGAACATATAAAAAGTGAAACACAATCCAGATATACTCGAAACCCAGACCCACGGTCAAGAGGCATGTCACACAATCTCATACCCCCTATGGGAATTCTGTTCTAATATTTTCCATGAAGCACTCGTTTTGGGAGAACACACTCCACAAGTCTGGTAGATCTGATAACGTCCGTCTGAGAAGTATCATTCATCAGGAAATATCACGAGAGGTAGTTACACTCATTACGGGAGACACACTCTTGAGTGGGATGATCACGATGGATAGATACACTCATTACGGAAGAAACACTCCTGAGTGGGAAAGATCACGATACACAGATGATGATCAATTCCAGGGCCATGGAGGATACCATGACTCATTCGGATTAACCAGCTAGGTAGAATATCAACACCTGGTAGAGTTGGTCACATTGATGCCTGAATCTACCTAGGTTCAGGAATGGATAGAGGATCTTTCTTCGGGCCTCTTGGAGGGATGCCTGACTCTATCACAGAAAGTACTAACGAAGGGATCATACTCCTATAAAAGGAAATGATGCATGACCTTTCAGGGAATGAGAATAAGGGGAACGAATCCAAATGAAACATGTATAATATATGGTGGAAAAGATGACCAAGTCGTTTTCCAAAAAGTACATGGCATGTAGGAAAGTCACAGGTTGTGTCTTCTGATCCCGGGTACTACCCGTGTTCAACAACCCATTTTGTAAGGTCTGTAATGTAAAAAAAGTCAGTACATGGTATGTGGTACGGATTACATGATGTGTCTGAGGAACTGGGTTCGGCTCTGTGTACGCTGGACATGTGCCCGTACACGACCTCAACCCATGTATGCCAACCCGTGTTGTCGGTACATGGGGTGACCCATTCTACTAGCCTCACCTGGCCATGTGGTGTAGTACGCAGCCATGTACTACACCTTGTGTCCGTGTATCCCCTGGATACACACCGAGTCCCATGTACCCGCCTCTTCCATGCTATGTAGAGAGTACACACTGTGTTATGAAGTTGTGTAGTCCATCCCGTGTCCGTGTACTTTCCAAAGTACGCGCTGGGCTTCAGGGAAGGTCCAACACACCATGTGATACCCATCCGATGCCTGAAACCCTAGCCACTGCTGAGCCGGTCCACACGGCGTGTTCTTCTGGATACACGACGTGTATTCTAGAAATTTCCAGAATCCCGGACTTCCGCCATCGCGCCTTACGTGCTGCCATGTTTGTCGAACCGACCATCCAATCTTCATGAAAATATAGAATCTTGGTCGCCCCAACATCTCGAATTCATTTCTGTTGTTTTCGGGCCCCCGATCGGCCCCTAAAATGCGTTTTGATTCACCTGAATGAAGAACAGTTAAAGAACAATAATTCCCTAACTATGTCAATTCGTCTGCCGCTGTCACCATCGCACCTCCGCTAGGTCATCGCGATGTCAGATCTCAAATTTTGGATAGTTGTGTTTCAAAATGGATGTGTAAAAACTCGTTGTTCTTCGCCCAACGAAGAATGTGAAGAATGCATGAAATAAGAAAGGGGGAGGAAATCCAAGAAAAGAAAACGAGGAACAAACCTCCACCGTTGTTTGTCACGGAATTGATCCACTCCCGTTAGTAGGATCTAATGTAGTAAAAATAAACAACAACAATTTAACATGGATATAAGTCCCCTAAATCAACCCAATAAAACCTTCCGATAAGAACGCACGAATCCATGAATCAACTTGTTCGTGGTTGATCTGCGTTCATTATTTAAATCAAAAACGGGGAAAATAAAAATAAATAAAAAACCCCTACCTCAAAAAGGAATCGATCACTGAAGAAGAGGTTGTGGCCGTCATCGTCGAGATCCCTCAAAACTTAATGGCGTAGCGATTCACAGCCTTGATTCGTCGTTGTTCGTTGTTGAGAGTTTTTCTCCAAGGCTCCACGGATTCTCTAGAGCTTCCTCTCAAAAATTTGTCAATGACCACCATTCGATTAACCCATTAAAAAGGGGAACACGATTCAGAATTCTATTACGCTGCATCATTAATGAGTCAAGTTTCTATTTTTGAGTCATTATGACATGACATTAATTATTGAAATAGATGACCCATCATTGCGTTGCAAAGAATGTTTCCAAATAAAAATAAAATAATATTCGAAAATTTATTTTATTTTATTTTACTAAAAACATCTGAAAATTTACTTTTTCCCTTGAACCACGCTGGTCAAGGTTAGACCCATTCATAGGTAAAGTTGTCGTCCTGGACGCAACTGTGACCTCAGATTTTTAATTCGGGCATCCGTTCAGAAACTTCCACAACCGAACACATGTGCCGACTCACCTAAAAAAAGTTCAAACCACCATTCCAGGATCACCGGGCCTCAGAATAATGTGTCGTCTCTACTCTCGGTCTTGCAATTATTCCATATAATAACGAAAATAATACACGGAGAAATCCGAGACATTACAAGCTCCCCATGGAGAAACACTAGGGCGAATAAATCTTTTTTCACTCAAATCCTCTAGTTGTTTCTTTTGCTCAACTAATTACACAGTGGCCATTCTATAGGAAGTCTTTGATATAGGTATTTCATCAGGAATTAAATCAATAGAGAACTAAACTTCCCGCTCTAGAGGATGTCCAGGTAAATCCTCTAGAAATACATCAATGTACTCTTGCACTATGTGCACATCTTCAATTTGAAGATTTATTTCCTCACCCATAGATATTGTCTTATCTTCCTCTCCAAGTATTGAATTCAGTAGAGCTACTGGGGGTGGTTCTAGATAAGAATCAAGTGGTGAAGTTTCTCCCTAAAGACAAGGGATTCTACACCATTTTCAAAAATTATAACTTCCTTCTTCTTACAATAAATATTCGCATCATAATTTGACATCCAATCCATACAAAAAATTATATAAAATTCAGTCATTGGTATGTTGATAAGGTTAGAAACTAAATAATTTTTTTTTCTGGAGGGGGACTAGTCGACATGCCTTTGTTGCAATGATATATCCCTTGGAAGTTTTGACTGACAAATGTTTTATTAAATCAAATTGGACATATCTAATTTTATTGGAAAACCGGGAATATATAAATGAATGTGATGATCCAGAATCAAATAAAGTGTTGTCTAAGTTTGATGACAAAATTAAATTACCTTCTACCACTTCATTAGGAATTTCAACCTTCGCGGTTGTAATCACATAGGCTATCCCTTATTCTCTTGCCTTTTTCTAAGGCATGTTTCCTTGGCGCTTAGGACACTCATTTTCATAGTGTCCCATATCTCTGAAATTTTAGCATTTAATATCATTTAAGAATTTCTTCCCCTTTCATTCATCAAATCAATGACCCTTTTCTCTAAAATTATAGCAGACTCCCATGCCTTTCAATCATTTCCCGAAATGATTATTTCCACAGTTCTCACATAATGGGAATAGCTTTGTTCTCTTGATCTTATTTGGTGCTTCTCATTTTCCTTTGTTATTAGAGTACAACTTCTTGTCTTGGTTTCCTTTGAAAAGAATTGATCTATAAAATTCCTCCTCTTTTTTGATGGAACTTGATACAATTTCATCATATGATGAAAATGATTGAGAATCCAGTGCCCTTAGAAGACTTGGATTAATACGTTCAAACAAATGATCAATCTTGTCTACCAATTCACATATATAATCTATGGCTTACCTGGACAGCCTTGTGAAAGTATCCTCATACTCTGAAACACTGTCTTCTTCCCTTTGTTTTAAGCTAAGTAATTTCATCTTCATTTAAGTTTGTTGCTCACGAGGGAAATATTTTTTAAATAATATTTCCTTAAAATTCCTCCATTCCATATATTCTATTTCTTCTTCCTCTGTGGTATTCTGAATCAAGGACCACCATTGATCAACATCATCCTTCAGACAATATACTGTCAGTACAACCTTTTCATTTTCATTGCATCTTAATGCCATGAATACCTTTTCAAGGGACTTGATCCATTGCTCATAAACCACTGGATTAGTAGTCCCTCAAAAATATGGGGACTTCTTCCACATGAAACGATCCAACACAGGTGTGGAATGGTTATTTGTTACAACCTGAGTAAGTTGTCCCAGTATAGTCATGATCTAATCTTCTCCAACATTGACTGTGTTGACTTTCTCAGTAGGGAGATCCCTACCTTGCCCACAATTATTGATTCCCCTTCTTTTGTTAGATGCCATTTCTAAATAATGGGATACACTAGATTATTTTATGAATCTAAAATAGAAAATCACTCAACATAGATTGAAATTATATAGATAGATAATATTATAAACATGGTTTCTCTGAGGAAAAATTTACATTAAACTCCTTCATAATGGCTTGTAAAGAAAATGTGAATTATCCTAAGCATATCCCCTGGGAGTTTTGTAACCAAGAGTGCAGAAAGGCCCATTGTTGTGCACCATTTCCCATTCGAGTCTTTCTCAAAGTGGTGTTTTTGGGTTTTACCCCTAGATACATCTGTGCCAGAGCCGCCTCTACCAGCTCATATCCAGAAAGGGATGTATTTCTTACAAGATCCACATAATCTATTCCTTACCAAAATACCAGGACATTATTGTATGTTTATCCTCAAATAATTCCTTAGGTATGTTTTCCCTACTATACATTTCCTACTCTAGTTTCCAAGTTTTATACTAAACTTCCTTTGATACCAACTGTAACATCCCAAACCCTCTAGACTGGATCCAGTGCATTACTTGTGATATTATCATGGTTGGAAGGAATGAAAAATCCCGAAGGAACAACCATTTTAATAGTGTTGAAGAAACTAAATATATAGATGTAACACAAATTACATTGAAAAAGGTTACAAAATAAAATACATAACAAAACTAAAAACTACAACCACATGAACTCAACAAATGACCTTCTCTTCATCACCTGTTGAGGGTAAAAAATGAAAGGGGTGAGATCAAACACTTAGTAAGGGTTACAAATAGTAGAATCATGAATTCAATAATAAATTAATCATATTAAATCTGACATAATCAATATGGAATAATGAATAAATGAAAAACTAATGTCGTTAATAAACTGAGAATGAAACTGCATCCATAGATTTTTTCATAGTGAAAACCTCATGGATAATAATAATAACTGATAATGAATAAAGAGAATGATTATTAATTGGATGTCATGTATCAGGAACATGAAACCATAATACCGTAAAAATGGTTTAGTTCTATGGGTAGAAACCCATCTGATTTTTGGAAACAAACTCGAAGGGTTTGTCGCCAACTGATTTGTCTCATGAGACCTGCCGATACATCGAGCGGCTATAGCAGGCCCCACCCGCCACTGCATGTCCAAGTCATTATTTATAAATTGATTCAATACAAGAAAAAAATTTCTCTCCAATATCCATATAGAGTAGAGTATACGGATTCATCAATATTTCCATAATTAAAATAACTTTTCAAATAATCACCATATGTAAAATGTTATAAAGTTTAGAAAAAAACATATCCATGATATGAGATTATGGATATTTAATATAAATATAATTTTCAAATGATAAGTGATCTCAAATGGGAATTAGGTACACCACATAATGATTATTAGGTGCACAATACAATTTTAGTCACAACAAAATAGTAGTTGAGACAAAGTCTCTTACCACAATGTAATCGGTCGAATCATATGAATAGAACTTAATAACCCTCAAATGAATCATTTAATAACATGAATATAAATAGAATCATTTTATTATACATCAAATGGCAGTACACATATACCACATACAAGAAATAAGTGGCGAACAATGAAAATATCACAGAAATGAAAGTGAGACGAGAAACCCCTTACAAACATTTCGGCATGGTAACAAGTGTTATTGTGAGGGATTAATTAGTCATAAAGAGGTATTCCATTATTTATATGTCACAAGGTAAATATGGGGGAGGTTAAAAAACATACCCTATGATTAGGAATTAAAAATAAAAGGGCACAATATAGGGGAGATTCTTGAACAAAAGTGAGAGAGAGGACACCTTACCTTACACTCGAAGGTGTTCTTGTTTGTTTTAATGACCTGAATAATAAAATTTAGCTTCAATAATTAATAATTACAGAAACTAATAAAAATTTAATTTAAATTTTATAACCTTATTAAGTTCATTAATGTAATTTTTGATGGGTTTAAGAGATTTAATTTTATTGTTTTGGAATCATTTTCTTACTTGGTTTCATGATTTGTTTACTTGTATTCATGAATGGAAGTTCATTTGAAATGTGGTTAAACATAAAGAATTGTTAATATACATTATTAGTGACATTAAATAGGTTTAAATGATCTTATAATTATTCTGGTTATATACCATGAGGATGAATCATTCGATGAGTTAAAAATAAACGCTTGGATTTGGCTTTGCGGTTTTGTGAACAATAAACTTGTTTTGTGTTTTTATTCCATATTATGAATGTGTAAAGATTCCAGAACATTAATAAAGACAATATACATATATTATGACCTGGTTCAACCATTGAAAAGGTTTTATGACCATTATTTAAGATAATAATTCAAATTGAAAACCTGTCTTCCTTGAGTGTGATAAATTTACACATCTCATACGGTATTTGAATTTATTGTATAAAAGGAGGGGGAAAAGAGAGATTATGATGAAATATTCCATTAGAAAAATTAAAATTCATTACATGTAAAGTACTATGATTATCATGGAATTTGGATGAGGGGAGGTGATAAGGGAGAACAAAATAATGGAACTTTGTAAAAGAAATTGAAAGAGAAGAGAAGGAAGGTTCACCTCTTGAGTACTCCTCCTTGAGAATCTCCTTAAGGAATTTTTTTGGCCTTTTGGTGAGACCAGAAGGACTTGGACGTGGGGATAGGGCTTGGGGAGAGTATTTAGAAGAATTTAGGCAAGTCTTGATGCTTAAGTGGTGTGGGAGGAAGAGGGGGTGAGGGGTGGTTTATATAGTGCAGGGGAGATGAGTTTTCTTAATATTATAACCATTAATTTATTATTTCCTCTCAAGAAAACAAATAGTGAGTACTACATTACCAAGAACAGTAATATATTCATGTGAATTTGAACCAATTGGGTTAAAATCAGCATATCCTCATCAATGACTCAATAAATTCCTTACTTTTCATTTATCGTAAATTATCGCATTTTACTATTCATAAAAAAAATTAAGTATTTCAGAAAAATCCCAAAAAATTCACCCTAACCATTTTTCGACGTGTAGAATCTAAAAATGAAGTCCATTTTTCAGAAATAATTTTTTAAATATGATTAATTAAATATTTAATTAAAATAATTATTTAATAGAAAAATATAAACACTTAAAATATTCATCTTCATTTTTAAGGTGCCTAAATTCATTTATACCATCAAGGGCATGGATAAAATTAATAAGATTCATATTACTATTCATAAGGGTAAGTTACTATTCATAAGGGTAGGTTACTATTCATAAGGGTAGGTTACTATTCACCGAAAATTAAGTTAATTCTCTAAGACTCTAAATATCATCTTGAACACAACTATGTATGTTAGATTTTTAAAATTAAAATTGCAGAGTTGGAAAATTTAAGTTTAATGGATAGGTTATGGATATCTCCTATAATTAACCATGTTTTGTTCCATATATTCTTAGTGATTCATGAATCATAGGCTATAACTATAATGTATTTAAGAGAAACATACCGTGAAGTGTTTGGTGTGCTACATTATTCCCTTCTTTAGAAATTTCATCCTTGAAATTTTATGTATGAAGCTCACCAAAAATATGTGGGTGATTCTTTTTCATAACATCTTCAAGTTACCATGTCACTTCCTCCATATTCTGGTTTTTCCAATGAACCTTTACTAGACGAGTTGTTCGATTTCTCAATACCCGCTCCCTTGTGTCAAGAATCCCGATAGGCTTTTCATAGTACGACAAATCAGGTTCCAGTTATATTTCATCATATGTGACTACATGCGTTGGGTTTGGCATGTATTTATTTAACAATGACACATGGAACACATCATGAACTCTGGAGAGACTTGGAGGCATTACCAAACGGTAAGCTACAACTCTGATTCTTTCTGGGATTTCAAATGGTCCGATGTACCTGGGAATCAATTCCCTTTCTTACCAAACCTTAAGACACCCTTCCATGGAGATACTTTCGAAAATACATGATCTATAACTTGGAATTCCAAATCCTTTCTCTAGTTGTCAGCATAAATCTTCTTCCTACTTTGGGCTACTTTAATATGGGCTTGTATTATATTCACCTTTTCTATGGTCTCTTCAATAAGTTCTGGGCCTATAAGTTTCCTCTCACCAACTTCGTCCCAAAAAGTTGGATTTCAACATCTCTTTCCATATAATGCTTCATATGGAGCCATTTGAATACTATAATGGAAACTATTGTAGTAGGAAAATTCCACCAAAGGAAAGTATTGATCCCACATACCCTGGTATTCAAGAGAGAATGACCTCAGCATGTCTTCTAGAGTTTGAATAGTCTTTTCAGACTGTCCATAAGTTTGGGGGTGATAAGCAGTACTCATATGAAGCTCCGTCTTCAAATCCTTTTGGAGACTTTTCCTAAATTTTTATGTAAACTGGGGATCTCGATCAGACACAATCGATAGAGGTGCACCATGAAGTCTTACAAATTCATTAATATAAAGTATGTCCAAGCGCTCAAGTGGAAAATCCTCTCTTATAGGATGTAAATGTGCTGATTTTGTGAGATGACACTACTGGAAAGATGATCTTTCCCAACACTTCTATACCAACGGTTTGTAAAAACAGTTGGTATAGCTACCATTTCCCAACGGTTCACCAAAACCGTTGGGAAAGCCATAGATTTCCCCACCTTTCCCAACGGTTTATGCTAAACCGTTGGGAAAGGGTTTTGTTTTGAGCCTCTTTCCCAACGGTTCACCAAAAATGTTGGGAAAGGGTGTTGTTTTGAGCCCCTTTCCCAACGGTTCACCAAAACTGTTGGGAAAGAGTGACCTTTCCCAACGGTTCACCAAAACCGTTGGGAAAGGGTGTTGTTTTGAGCCTGTTTCCCAACGGTTCACCAAAACTGTTGGGAAAAAACACCCAAAAAACCAACCTTCGGCCTAAATAAATTCAACCCACCCTAACCTATCCCAACGGTTTTGAAAACCGTTGGGATAGGTTCTTTAATTTTTTTCCAGCTCTACTAACCGAGAACATTATATAAATCAAAATTTTAAATAATTATGATAATACATATATATATTTATGAAATTATGTTTACAAAAGTGATGTTAGATTAGTGGTTAAGTCGTTCGATTATAAACGAGGGGTCCTGGGATCAAATCCCAGCGGATGTTTTATTTTTGGAATTTATATACCAACGGTTTCATTACCGTTGGTATAGATTTCATATTACCTATACCAACGGTTTTTGGAAAACCGTTGGTATAGACCTATCCCAACGGATTACTTGTCTACGGTTCTCCAAACCGTTGGTATAGGCTATACCAACGGTTTGGAGGCCTATACCAATGGTTCCAAACCATTTGTAAAGGTTAGTTTTCCAGTAGTTTGATCAACAATTACCCATATTTCATCGTTCCTTCTAGGTGTCCTTGGTAGTACGGTGAAAAAATCTATCATAATTTTATCCCACTTCCACATAGGAATAGGTATAGGTTGCATCACTCCTTTGGGATGTTATCTCTCTACCTTCACTTGTTGAAAAATTAGACATTTTGACACATAGTCAACAATTTCCCACTTCATATTATCCCACCAAAAAAATCCTTCAGAATTCTATACATCTTGGTGCTACCTGGGTGTATAGAGAAATTTGAACTATGAGCATCGTCTAATAGTTCCCCTTTTATGTAACAACCTGAGATTTTATAAGATACATTCTTTTTAATTTCATTCATATCTTCTATGGTACGACACACCAAGATTATCTTTCACTATACGCAACATTGTATTAGCTTGCAGTATACGCAACACTTTTTTTGGCTCTTGTTACACACAATTTCAAGTTCATTGGATAGAAGTTATTCTACGCAACATTGAGTGTATATATATATATATATATATATTCAATGTATAAATAAAATATGGTTGGATTCTGTTATACGCAACAATAAAGGAGTTGTGCACTACACACAACCCTAACTTGTCTTGTATTACATGTAATCGCGACTTTCCTCGATAGCGTGTGTTGTACGCAATACTGGGTTTTACTAAACAGCGATATATTATTATAATATTATTATGAACTAGCCGTTATGAATAATATTAACTAAATTTTGAATTTTATAACATTATTATTCATCTTACACATTTTCTAGAACATGGTATAAGAACAAAATCAATTTTTCAGGTAAAATAAGTATTTTTAAAAAAATGCAGTTTTGCCACCTTTTGATGGCGCACCCACTTTAAATCTAGTTTTTGACATGTTTATAAGTTCAATTTGACAAAATAAAATTCTTCTTTGGAATCAAGAAATAAAAATTTACTTTGGATAATTTTTTCATATTATTCTGGTAACTTTCACATTTTAATGAATATTAAAAACACGCTATATTTTAATTAAAAACAACTTTTTTCATCATAATATCTTATGTGGTTAAATTATAATATTGAATGGTTTTAAAGTATAAATAGAATATATTTTTACCATTTAATATAATGTATGTCATTAGCATTGATTTTACCTTGAATTCGTAGGTTAAATCAATTCAATCTTTTGCAATGTTTTAAAACAAAAACCCATTTTCATTCGACAACGGGATTAATTTTAATTTAATTTTTGAAACTTCTGTGTATTGAATTTGAAAAAATGGATTCCATATTTGGAATCAGTGGGTCCAAATTATGTTAATAGGCTACTTTTTATTTTTGGGAATTATGAATAGTAACTACAGTAAATTTTATTTACCATAGTTAAAGGTAAATAGGGTAATTAAGGGTAAATATAATATTATAAAATTACCCTAACACATGCCAAAATTCTATTTTATGGCTAAAAGTAAACCCATATCAACTAAGGGTCGGATTAGATTCATTTTATGGACTTTTGACCATGAAAATAATTTAATTATTATTAAAACCAAAGAAAGTGACAACATGTCACTCTCTTAAATCTTATAAGTATAATAATTTTAACTTAGTGATAAACATCATAAAACATCAAACATGAATAGTATCCAGAAATCTAACAAAATTATCTACATCATGAGAATTTATTTAGAATTTTTTGGGATTAAATAATTATCATTAATTCTGACACAATAGTGATGCAGAAATTATTTATCTAGTGAAGAATCAAGAATATAGTTTTTATTAAACTAATAGTGACCATAAAAGGCACAAAACCCTGACCAAAACTTATTTTTAATGTAAATTTAAACTATAATCATCCAATGGTCGAATAATGGGCCATTTGGAGTCTTATACAAGCAATTATGACACTTATATTATTTTATTTTAAAAGATGCCAAAGTTGTCACCTTCATAATTTAATAAATATAACAATTTAAATATTGTGATTTTAAGATGATAAATTCGAATACAATTATTATTGTGAAAGTTAATATATTTATCTTCATCATATGATTTTATTTTAAATTTTTATGCAACTAATAAGTATATTAAATAATTATACAAAAATTTTGTAGTAATTATTTTATTAAGAGATAAACCAAATGAATGGTTTTACAAATAATAAAATAAATATTATATGAACTATTTAATGTGATCCACTAATTTTATAGATACATATGACCTTTTATTAATCTATTAAATCTTTTATTTCGAACATATATTCTGTATATATTTTATTTAAATTCAAATAAATGAATAGTGTCAAAATTGACACTATTGTTATTTTATAAAAATAACATATTATAAAATTGTTTAAAAATCACAAAAATATTTAAAAATTATAAATTTAAATTGATATGGTCTATAATGTTATAAATTAAACAATTATGGAAAATTCACAACAAATAAGTAATTATTTCTTATAATTTAAAATTTAGAATTTTATTACCACAAATAAACTTAAATAGATTAAATAAGGATAAATCAAAATGATAAGGTTTAAAATAAGATCCAAAAATGTATAAATTTGATTGGATGATGAGATTAAAACCCTATCTCATCTAATCTTTGAATATGAGTCATTTTTGGAGGTTTTTAAGTGGGGTTAGATTTATTATAAATTAATAGTTTTAAGAATTCCAAAGGTGCCCCTCTCCTCCCTTATAAAAGGGCACCTCCTCCCTCTCCTCCTCACACCAATTTGAGCCTTAAATCTTGGAAAAACCCTGCCAAATTATCTTCTCCACTTCCCTAGAAACATCTTAGAGGTTCTGGTCTTCTTTAAAGACCAATCCTAGTGCTCTAAGAGGAGGTTTCAGAGAGGCGTATCGAAGAAGAGGTAATTTCTTCTCCCGATTCTTTCAAGCTTCTTTCTTCTTCAACTTATTCTTCTTTATTTGTTTCATTATAAAGTAATAAAATCAGTATCACTAATATACTGATTTGTTATTATAAATATGAAACAACCCCATTTCACCTTCTATCCATCCTACGGAAAACAAAATCACCGCGCGTGCGTACGTACGGAATACCGTCTCCACGCCGTGGTGTAATCTGTTTTTCCACCAACACCTTACATGGATGGGTATAATGGTGTAAAGAATAACTATACATAGTTATTATAACATCATACGGATTCTGATATATTGTATCATCCACTCCAATTCAATTCAATAATCATGAAAACGATATCATCGCTCGTGCGTACGTACGGACTACCGTCTCCACGACGCGATGAGATTCATTATCCACATTAACCATTCATGAATTATTATAAAGTACATATAATAAGTAATAATGAAATATATGACATAATAATGATACTGGATTTATGTTTATATATATTTATGTCATCTACTTAATTCCATTCAAGACAATAAGGAAAGGAAAACATCGTTCATGCGTACGTACGGACTACCGTCTCCATGAACGGTGTGTTTCATTTCATTTATCTATATTATATATATATATATATACTGAATATATATGATATATAAATAATTTTTTATATTCTGGAAGTAAGTAAATCATGATATAATTAATAATAATGTCAAGAACAACAAGTCCAAACACCTACGATAAATGAAACGATTTTACCCAAAACGCTTCTTTAACAAGGAATCTACAAAAGAACGGGTAATATAAAGTCATAAGTGAACCATATATGATATCATAACAATGAATATGATTCTGTAGTAAGTCAATGACATTATTTAAATCATTATACAGGAGGTTCGGACACTTACGAAGAAAATCGGACCTAAGGTAAGAGAAATATCAGAATCTCATTTTTATCCGAGATTGTTTATACTTTGGTAATTACTGGGGTGTATTTTATCATCCATATCCATGTTTCCTCAATATGTAATATTATTTCCATCCACCTACAATTGTTTAAATCCAATTTTACCCTTTGGTGAGTTTTTAGTAAAAGATATGAAAGGAATCTTTTGTCATTTTTCGTACGAGGTACTTTTTGACTTTTCCGAAAAAAGTACGAGAAGAATGTTTTATTTTAACTTATACGACATGAATGGATTTTTAAAACATTATTTCTAAAAAGATTCCTTTGCAAGTTTTCAAGTTTATTTTTAATCAACTTCTTTTAGTTTAAAATTGTATGACATTTTAAGAAAGGAAAAGTGTTTTTGAAGTAGAAAGGATATTTTCCTCAAGAATGAAGTTCAAGTGTTTTATCAAAATTATTTTCCATCTAAGATAATAAAGGGTTCGGTTTTTATCCCTATTATTACATTGATTTGATTATGTTGTGATGGAATTATTTTTATGAATTCCTTTATCGTATATGAATTGTTTTATGATGTCCTGATGTTTAAGATTCCCATTTTTATTACATGGGTTATGCAATGATGTATGGTTTATGATTTTGTGGAACACATAAGAATGGTATCATTATGAGATGGTTGGGACCTATATCTCCCTCCAATGCATTGGGTAAAGATTTTATATCTCATCATATAGACATGGCTAGAATGGTAGGTTATACCAGTTCAGTGAAACAGGACTGAAATGAGGGTGACTCGGTTCAGAAATGGACTTTGTCCACTAAGATAGTCTTGGAAATGAGTCTTGACTAATAAGATATTATTATCTATGATTATGTGTGTATGCCAAAAAGTTTCATGTTTTAAGTTATGATTATTGGGATTTCATTTCACTACTATGATTTATCCCATGTTATGATATTATGATCTCTTTTGCAGGTTAAGATTTCGAAAATGTTATGTTCTTATGAAAATTATGTGATTGATATTTCTTTTGATTACCCTTACTAAGCATTTGAGCTCACCCTTTTATGTTTTCTTTTCCCCAGGATATAAAGAAAGGTTTTTAGGTAAAAAAATAAGATCTTTATGGGAGATATTGAATATCTTTCTCCACGATTAGAAGATTATATTCCGAGTTTCCAAAGACACTAAACTATTACGATCCTTGTGTGTGTGTTTTTGTTATGTACTAAGTATTCCTCAAAAGTAATGTAATGTTCATGTACGTCAAGCTTCGGGTCTCTACAGTTGGTATCAGAGGAAAAGTTTAGTCAACCTTTGGAAACTAGGATGCGAAAACACTAGTGAGATCCCTAGAGATATTTCTAAGGTATGTCTAGGGATGTCCCTAAGGATAAGTATACGTATAGGATACATTCCTAGAACTATGGTAACGATCATAGAATTTAACCTAAGATGTTAGATATTGAGGGTACTCCCCCTTTACTATGTTGTCTCTAGCATGATTTTTGCCTCCCACAAGATTCTTTTTGTGTTTTAGTTAATGGAGGGAACCAGAAGAAATTCGGTTAACATTGAATCCAATGAACAAATTGGTGACTATGAGCAACACAATTGTGTAATTCCTAGAGAGAAAGATCTTGTGATTATGCCGAATCAGTCATCGCGATATATGATTAACAAGGTGAAATTTAGTGGTATGCCTAATTCATCAAAGAAGAGGAAGATAAACTATTATTCATGTTCGCATGTTGAGGAGCATAAAGAAAGGAAGATTTAGATTTCTAAAGAAGGGAAGAAGAACCTTGAGGAATACCTCAAATGGAGAGACCGATGTTATCTGTGTGGAGAAAAGGGTTATAGAGTGACAGACTGTTATGGAGTTCAATGTCTTGTTTGTGGAGAACATGGGCATTACCCAACTCAATGCCCTGACCTAAAAAGTTACTTCTAAATCAAGGAAGGACTTATTCCAGGACAATCATTGAAGTGGATGGAATGAAGTGTTTATGTATTGGTATTCAAGAATAATGTTGTTGAGGTACTTTTATGGTGTATTGAAATATTTATGTATTGGTCTATTGTGGTTTTCAATAATTTTAAGGTACAGGTAACCATGAAAAGTGATTCAAATATTTTGGAAAGTAGATGATATGTGCATAATGAAGGGATAAGGAGAAAATGAAATGTTTGACAGTATTCATGAGCTCATGATTTATATAAGGACTAAGTGATATGATGGTTTGAGTATATAGAATTTTTAGTATTTTGGTATGTGGAAAGTGTTAACTTTTAACTTCATTCAAGTTTTCACTATGGTTTAATGGGTATTCATTTTTTCAAGAGAATACATGATTAAGGTATTCACATGATTGGAATGTGACCAACAATATATATATATATGGGGGATAAATGATGGTATTCACATGCTTGGTTGATGACATTTCAAGTAATCGTTTTCTTTATACTATGAGCTTGGACCGAAGTATTTTAGATAATCCTAAATATTGGAATGGATTATGTTGGACATATGCTAAGTATTGTTTAAGGATAGAACTTTTTTCGATATTACTGATGGGATTTTATAGTAATGTAGTTTTAGAAAAAGGAAAACCTACAGGATGGGCGACAGCCCATCGCGTCGGACAAGGCTGTGGGAATCGAACCCACAACCGAAGTGCGACCGGTCTTTTTCGCCTACCACTGGCCTACATAAATTCCCTATTTATTAGAAACTAGTTTTATTATATTAAGCAGTATAAGTCCATTTTAGGAACTATATAAGATTAATCTCACTATAGATGGACTTATGTATTTTTTTTGATAACTTTTCTAACCTTTTGTTTGAGACAGATGGAATAACCCATAATTCTATCACATGATCTGCTAACACATCACGAATGACAAATTCAACTTCATTTCCTTAAGAGATGAAGTGGAAATTGTCCAAAGAATGAAAAACGGTGAGACTATACCAAAATCATGAAAGTATTTCTTCTAATTACAATTTCATTAACTTTAGGGAAATGATCTTGAAAAATAACCAAAAATGTTGTCCTACTTCCCTTATATCCGATGAATCATATGGTACCTTAGATCACCACAAATAAATAGCTTTGTGATTGTTGGCTTTTTCATAGCCATGTTCTCTACCACTCTCCATCAGAACATGACGGTTAGATTTCTCTTCCATGTCCATATTTTCTCCTATATGGAAACCCAGTGATGAGTTCATTTGGGTAACCGTTATATTTCATACTTTAGTTTTTAAAGTTCAGTTTTGGTATTTCTTTTTACGATGGGGGTTTTTATGAATAATAAACGATTTATAACCCCGACGAATTTCGAGGGCGAAATTCATTTTAAGGGGGGTAGAATGTAACAACCCGATATTTTATAAGATACATTCTTTTTAATTTCATTCATATCTTCTATGGTATGACACACCCAGATTATCTTGCACTATACTCAACTCTGTATTAGCTTGCAGTATACGTAACACTTTTTTGGCTCTTGTTACACACAATTTCAAGTTCGTTTGATAGAAGTTCTTCTATGCAACATTGAGTATATATATATATATATATATATATATATATTCAATGTATAAATAAAATATGGTTGGATTCTGTTATACGTAATAACAAAGGAGTTGTGCACTACACGCAACCCTGACTTGGCTTGCATTACACGCAATCGCGACCTTCCTCGATAGCGTGTGTTGTGTGCAATACCGGGTTTTACTAAACAACGATATATTATTATAATATTATTATGAACTAGACGTTATGAATAATATTAACTAAATTTTTAGTTTTATAACATTATTATTCATATTACACATTTTCTATAACATGGTATAAGAACAAAATCAAATTTTCAGGTAAAATAAGTATTTTTAAAAAAATGCAGTTTTTCCGCCTTTTGATGGCGCACCCACTTTAAATCTAGTTTTTGACATGTTTATAAGTACAATTTTCAAAATAAAATTATTCTTTGTAATTAAGAAATAAAAATTTACTTTGGATAAATTTTTCATATTATTCTGGTAACTTTCACATTTTAATGAATAGTAAAAACACGCTATATTTTAATTAAAAACAACTTTTTTCATCGTAATATCTTATGTGGTTAAATTATAATATTGAATGGTTTTAAAGTATAAATAGAATATTTTTTTTCCATTTAATATAATGTATGTCATTAGCATTGATTTTACCTTGAATTCGTAGGTTAAATCAATTCAATCTTTTGCAATGTTTTAAAACAAAAACCCATTTTCATTCGACAACGGGATTAATTTTAATTTAATTTCTGCAACTTCTGTGTGTTGAATTTGAAAAAATGGATTCCATATTTTGAATCAGTGGGTCCAAATTATGTTAATAAGCTACTTTTTATTTTTGGGAATTATGAATAGTAACTACGGTGAATTTTATTTACCATAGTTAAAGGTAAATCGGGTAATTAAGGGTAAATATAATATTATAAAATTACCCTAACACATTCCAAAATTCTATTTGATGGCTAAAAGTAATCCCATATCAACTAAGGGTCGTATTAGATTCATTTTATGGACTTTTGACCATGAAAATAATTTAATTATTACTAAAACCAAAGAAAGTGACAACATGTCACTCTCTTAAATCTTATAAGTATAATAATTTTAACTTAATGATAAACATCATAAAACTTAGAACATGAATAGTCTCCATAAATCTAAAAAAATTATCTACATCATGAGAATTTATTTAGAATTTTTTGGGATTAAATAATTATCATTAATTGTGACACAATAGTGATGCAGAAATTATTTATCTAGTGAAAAATCAAGAATATAGTTTTTATTAAACTAATAGTGACCATAAAAGGCACAAAACCCTGACCAAAACTTATTGGTCATGTAAATTTAAACTATAATCATCCAATGGTAGAATATTTTACCATTTTTAGTCTTATACAAGCAATTATAACACTTATATCATTTTATTTTAAATAATGCCAAAGTTGTCACCTTCATAATTTAATAAATATAACAATTTAAATATTGTGATTTTAAGATGATAAATTAGAGTAAAAGTATTATTGTGAAAGGTAATATATTTATCTTCATCATAGGATTTTATTTTAAATTTTTATGCAACAAATAAGTATATTAAATAATTATACAAAAATGTTGTAGTAATTATTTTATTAAGAGACAAACCAAATAAATGGTTTTAAAAATAATAAAATAAATATTATATGAACTATTTAATGTTATACAATAATTTTATAGATACATATGACCTTTTATTAATATATTAAAGCTTTTATTTTGAACATATCTTCTGTATATATTTTATTTAAATTCAAATAAATGAATAGTCTCAAAATTGACACTACTGTTATTTTATAAAAATAACTTATTATAAAATTCTTTAAAAATCACAAAAATATTTAAAAATTATAAATTTAAATTTATATGGTCTATAATGTTATAAATTAAACAATTATGGAAAATTCAAAACAAATAAGTAATTATTTGTTATAATTTAAAATTTAGAATTTTATTACCACAAATAAACTTAAATAGATTAAATAAGGATAAATCAAAATGATAAGGTTTAAAATAAGATCCAAACATGTATAAATTTGATTGGATGATGCGATTAAAACCCTATCTCATATAATATTGGAATATGAGTCATTTTTGGAGGTTTTTAAGTGGGTTTATATTTATTATAAATTAATAGTTTTAAGAATTCCAAATGTGCCCCTCTCCTCCCTTATAAAAGGGTACCTCCTCCCTCTCCTCCTCACACCAATTTGAGCCTTCAAGCTCGGCCAACCCCTGCCAAATTATCTTCTCCACTTCCCTAGAAACATCCTAGAGTTTCTTGTCTTCTTCAAAGACCAATCTTAGTGCTCTAAGAGGAGGTTTCAAAGAGGCGTATCGAAGAAGAGGTAATTTCTTCTCCTGATTCTTTCAAGCTTCTTTCTTCTTCAACTTATTCTTCTTTATTTGTTTCATTATAAAGTAATAACATCAGTATCACTAATATACTTATTTGTTATTATAAATATGAAACAAACCCATTTCACCTTCTATCCATCCTACGGAAAACAAAATCACCGCACGTGCATACGTACGGAATACCGTCTCCACGCCATGGTGTAATCTGTTTTTCCACCAACACCTTACATGGATGGGTATAATGGTGTAAAGAATAACTATAAATAGTTATTATAACATCATACTTATTCTGATATATTGTATCATCCACTCCAATTCAATTCAATAATCATGAAAACGATATCATCGCTCGTGCGTACGTACGGACTACCGTCTCCACGACGCGGTGAGATTCATTCTCCACTTTAACCATTCATGAATGATTATAAAGTACATATAATAAGTAATCATGAAATATATGACATAATAATGATACTGGATTTATGTGTATATATATTTATGTCATATACTTAATTCCATTCAAGATAATAAGGAACGGAAAACAGCGTTCATGTGTACGTACGGACTACCGTCTCCATGAACGGTGTGTTTTATTTCATTTATCTATCTATTATATATATATACTGAATATATATGATATATTAATCATATTTTATATTCTGTAAGTAAGTAAATCATGATATAAGTAATAATAATGTCAAGAACAACAAGTCCAAACACCTACGATAAATGAAACGATTTTACCCAAAATGCTTCTTTAACATGGAATTTACAAAAGAATGGGTAATATAAAGTCATAAGTGAACCATATATGATATCATAACAATGAATATGATTCTTTAATAAGTCAATGACATTATTTAAATCATTATACAGGAGGTTCGGACACTTACGAAGCAAATCGGACCTAAGTTAAGAGAAATATCACAATCTCATTTTTATCCGAGATTGTTTATACTTTGGTATTTACTGGGGTGTATTTTATCATCCACATACATTTTTCCTCAATATGTAATATTATTTCCATCCACCTACAATTGTTTAAATCCAATTTTACCCTTCGGTGAGTTTTTATTAAAAGATATGAAAAGAATCTTTTGTTATTTTTCGTATGAGGTACTTTTTGACTTTTCTAACAAAAGTACGAGAAGAATGTTTTCTTTTAACTTATACGACATGAATGGATTTTTAAAACATTATTTCTAAAAAGATTCATTTACAAGTTTTCAAGTTTATTTTTAATCAACTTCTTTTAGTTTAAAATTGTATGACATGGTAAGAAAGGAAAAGTGTTTTTGAAGTAGAAAGGATAATTTCCTCAAGAATGAAGTTCAAGTGTTTTATCAAAATTATTTTCCATCTAAGATAATAAAGGGTTATGTTTTTATCCCTATAATTACATTGATTTGATTATATTGTGATGGAAGTATTTTTATGAATTCCTTTATCATATATAAATTGTTTTATGATGTCATGATGTTTAAGATTCCCATTTTTATTACATGGGTTATGCAATGATGTATGGTTTATGATTTTGTGGCACACATAAGAATGGTATCATTATGAGATGGGTGGGACCTATATCTCCCTCCAATGCATTGGTTAGAGATTTTATATCTCATGAGATAGACATGGCTGGAATGGTAGGTTATACCGGTTCAGTGAAACAGGACTGAAACGAGGGTGACTCGGTTCAGAAATGGACTTTGTCCACTAAGATAGTCTTGGCAATGAGTCTTGACTAATAAGATATGATTCTCTTTGATTATGTGTGTATGCCACAAAGTTTCATGTTTTAAGTTATGATTATTGGGATTTCATTTCACTACTATGATTTATCCCATGTTATGATATTATGATCTCTTTTGCAGGTTAAGATTTCCAAAATTTTATGTTCTTATGAAAATGATGTGATTGATCTTTCTTTTGTTTACCCTTACTGAGCATTTGAGCTCACCATTTTATGTTTTATTTTCCCCAGGATATAAAGAAAGGTTTTTAGGTAAAAAAGAAGAAGATATTTATGGGAGATGTTGAAGATCTTTCTCCACGATTAGAAGATTATATTCCGAGTTTCCAAAGACACTAAAATATTACAATCCTTGTGTGTGTGTTTTTGTTATGTACTAAGTATTCCTCAAAAGTAATTTAATGTTCATGTACGTCAAGATTCGGGTCTCTACATTTTAGCTCAGGTACGGATGGAATGCATAAACTCTTCCCAAATTTTATAACTCCTTCTTCATACACGAAGTCATCTAGTCTCCCATCCTTAACTACATTAATTTTCTCGTACAGATTCTCATCATCAGATTGAGATATTTTTATCTTCTCTAGTAAAGATGGTTTAGCAATCATTTGAAAGACGAGCGATGTTTCCCCTTCCTTGACAATTCCCATATCCATCTTCAGTAGATCAATGATTATAGGATCTCTTTCAATCCTCATTTGAGTCAGAAGTCCATGATCTTTCCTGCTTAATGCATCTTCCACCTTATTCTCCTTTCCTGGGTGGTAGTGTATTGAAAAATTGTAATCATTGAGTAACTCAAGCCATATTATTTTCCACATGTTGAGTTATTTTTGTGTGAAAATGTATTTCAAACTCTTGTGGTCTGTATAAATCTCACATCTCTCTCCCTAGAGATAATGCCTCCATATGTTTAGAGAAAATATTACGGATGATAACTCAAGATCATGAGTTGGATAATTTTTCTCATGAGTCTTAAACTATCTTGATGCATAAGCAATAACTTTATCATTTTGCATAAGGACGCAACCCAGTCCATTATTTGATGATCACTATATATTAAAAATCCATCACTTCCAGATGGAAGAGTCAAAATTGAATCATTGACCAATATTCTTTTCAATTCTTCGAAGCATTCTGTAAATTATTTTGTCCACACAAACTTAAATCCTTTATGTTTGATCTTAGTTAGTGGGTTAGCTAGTCGGGCAAAATTCTGAACGAAATGCCGATAGTAACCTGCTAATCCAATAAAAATGTGTACCTCACTTATGTTTTTTGGCTTGTTCCAATATTCGATTGCCTTTGTCTCTGTAGGATCAGATAGGATTCCATCCTTAGAGAAAATATGGCCTATAAAAGAAACTGATTAAAGCCAGAATTCTCACTTGCTAAACTTCCCATATAATTTATTTCTTCTAAGAGTTCTCAGAATAACCCACAAGTGATTATCATGGTCTTTATAGATTTCTGAGTATACGAGGATATCATCGATGAATACCACAACAAAGTTGTCAAGATATTCCTTGAAAACTCTATTCATTAAATCCATGAAAATAGAGGGTGCATTTGTCAGTCCAAAAGGCATCACTGTAAACTCATAATGCCCATACCTGGTCTGAAATGCAGTCTTAGGAATATCTTCCTTCCTCACACACAACTGATGATATCCAGATCGAAGGTCAATCTTTGAAAAGTATTGAGCTACATGAAGTTGATCAAATAAATCATCAATCCAGAGAAGAGGATATTTATTCTTTATTGTAATATCATTGATTTCTCGGTAATCAATGAAAAGCATCATGGATCCATCTTTCTTATTGACACAGAGGACAGAGGCTCCCCATGGAGAAACACTAGGTCAAATAAGTAATTTTTCACTCAAATCCTCTAGTTGATTCTTTAGCTATACTAATTCCATAGTGTCCATTCTATAGGGAGTATTTGATATATGTCTTGCATTAAAAATTAAATCAATAGAGAACTCAACTTCCCGCTCTGGAGGATGTCGAGGTAAATCCTCAAGGAATACATCAATGTACTCTTTCACTATGTTCACATATTCAATTTGAATATTTCTTTCCTCCCCCATAGATATCGGTGTATCTTCCTCTACAAGTATTTCATTCAGTAGATCTACTAGGGGTGGTTCTAGATAAGAATTAGTTGGCGATGTTTCTACCCTAAAGACAAGGAATTCTACACCATTTTCAAAAATTGTAACTTCCTTCTTCTTACAATAAATCTTCGCATCATAATTTGATAGAAAATTTATACCGATAATTATATCAAATTCAGTCATTGGTATGTTGATAAGGTTAGCAACTAAAGCACATTTTGTTGTCTAGAGGGGGACTAGTCGACATCCCTTTGTTGCAATGATCCACCCCCTAGGACTTTTGACTAACAACTCCTTTATTAAATCAAATTGGAAATATCTAATTTTCTTGGAAAACTGGGAAGATATAAATGAATGTGATGATCTAGAATCAAATAAAGTGTTGGATAAGTTTGATGAAACAATTAAAGTACCTTCCACCACGTCATTAGGAATTTCAACCTCTACGGTTGTAATCACATATGCTCTCCCCTGTTCTCTTGGATTTTTCTGAGGTATGTTTTCTTGACGCTTAGGAAATTCATTTGCATAGTGTCTCATCTCTCTACAATTGTAGCATTGAATATCATTGAATTGTTTCTTCCCCTTGAATTCATCATATCGATGACCCTTTTTTCAATAGTTATAGCAGACTCCCATGCCTTTCAAGCATTTCTCAAGATGATTCTTTCCATAGTTCTCACATAATGTGAATAACTTTGTTCCCTTGCTCTTATTTGGTGCTTCTCCTTTTCCTCTATTATCAGAGCATCACTTCTTATCTTGGTTTTCTTTGAAAATATTTGATCTAGAAAATTCCTTCTCTATTTTGATGGCACTTAATACAATTTCATAATATGATGAAAATGATTGAGAAGCGAGTGCCCTTCAAAGACTTGGATTAAGACCTTCAAAGAAATGATCAATATTGTCTGCCGAGTCACTTACGTAATCTAAGACATACCTGGCCATCCTTGTGAAAGTAGCCTCATATTCTACAACACTGTCTTCTTCCCTTTGTTTTAAGCTAAGGAATTTCCTCTTCATTTCAGTTCGTTGCTCACAAAGGAAATATTTTTCAATGAATATTTCTTTAAAAGTCCTCTTTTCTATATCTTCTATTTATTCTTCATCCGTGGTATTCTGAATCAAGGACCACCATTGATCAGCTTCGCCCGTGATACAATATACTGCCAGTACTACCTTTTCATTTTCATTGCATCTTAATGCCATGAATATCTTTTCAAGGGACTTGATCCATTGCTCAGAAACCACTAGATTAGTAGTCCTGCTAAAATATGGGGTTTCTGCCACATGAAACGATCTAACACAAGTGTGGAATGGTTATTAGTTACAACCTGAGTAAGTTTTCCCAATATGTTCATGATCTGATCTGCTCCAACATTGACTGTGTTGATTTGCTCAGTAGGGGGATCCCTACCTTCCATGAGTATTTATTCCCCTGGTTTTGTTAGATTCCATTTCTAAATAATGGGATACACTATATTATTTTATGAATCTAAAATAGAAAATCACTCAACATAGATTGAAATTCTATGCATAGATAATCTTATAAACATAGTTTCTCTGAGGAAAAATTTACATTAAACTCCTTCATAATGTCTTGTAAAGAAAATGGAAATTATCCTAAGCATATCCCCCTGGAGTTTCATAACCAAGAGTGCATCAAGGCCCATTTTTGTACACTAGTTCTTGTTCAAGTCTAGCTCAAAGTGGTGTTTTCGGGTTTTACCCCTAGATACATCTGTGCCAGAGCCGCCTCTACCTTCTTGTATCCAGATAGAGATGTATTTCTTAAAAGATCCACATAATCTATTCCTTACCAAAATACTAGGAAATTATTGTACATTTATCCTTAAATACTACCTTAGGGAATTTTTCCCTACTATACATTTCCTACTCTAGTTTCCAAGTTTTCTACTAAACTTTCTATGATACCAACTGTAACACCCCGAACCCTCTAGATTGGAGCAGGTACATTACATGTGATATTAGCATGGTTGGAAGGAATGAAAAATCCCAAAGGAATGATCAGTTTAGTATTCTTGAAGAAACTAGATACATATATGTAACACAAATTACATTGAAAAATGTTACAAAATACAATACGTAAAAAAACTAAAAAGTACAACCACATGAACTCAATAAACGACCTTCTCTTCATCACTTGTTGAGGGTAAACAATGAAAGGGGTGATCTCAAATTCTTATTAAGGGTTAAAAATAGCGGAAGCATGAATACAATAATAATTGAATCATATTCAATCTTACATAATCAATATGCCATGGTGAATAAATGAAAAACTAATGCCATTAATAAACTGAGAATAAAACTGCATCTATAGATTTTGTCATAGTGAAAACCTCATGGATAATAATAATAACTGATATTGAATAAAGATAATTCTTATTAATTGTAAATCATGTATCTATCACATGAAACCATAATACCGTAAAAACAGTTTAGTTTTATGGGTAGAAACCCGTCTGATTTTTGGAAACAAACTTGAAGGGTTTGTCACCAACTGATTTGTCTCATTAGATCTACCGATGAATAAAGGGGCTATAGCAGGCCCCACCCACCAATTCATGTCCAAATAATTATTTATAAATTTATTCAATACAAGAGAAATATTCCTTTTCAATATCCATATAGAGTAGAGTATACGAATTCATCAATATTTCCATAATTAAAGTAACTTTCCAAATAAACACCGTATGTAAAATGGTATAAGGTTTAGAAAAAACCATATCCATGATATGAGATTATTGATATTTAATATAAATATAATTCTCAAATGAAGAGTGATCTAAAATGGGAAGTAGGTACACCACATTATGATTATTCGGTGCACAATACAAAGTTAGTCACAACAAAATAGTAGTTGAGACAAAGTCTCTTACCACAATGTAATCAGTCGAATCATATGACCAGAACTTAATAACCCTAAAATGAATCATTGAATAAAATTAATATAAATATAATAATGTTATTATACATAAAATGTCAGTACACATATACCACATACTAGAAATAAGTGGAGAACAATGAAAATCTCACATAAATGAAAGTGAGATGAGAAACCCCTTACAAACATTTCGGCATGGTAACGAGTGTTATTACAAGGGATTAATGAGACGTAAATGGGTATTCCATTATTTATATGACACAAGGAAAGTATGGTGGAGGTGAGAAAACATACCCCATATTTAGTAATTAAAAATAAAAGGGCACAACATAGGGGAGATTCTTGAACAAAAGTGAGAGAGAGGATCCCTTACCTTACGCTCGAAGGTGTTGTTGTTTGTTTTAATGACCTGAATAATCAAATTTAGATTCATTAATTAATAATTAAATAACCTAATAAACATTTAATTGATATTTTATAACCTTATTAAGTTCATTAATGGAATTTTTTATGGGTTTAAGAGATTTAATTTTATTGATTTGGAAGCATTTTCTAACTTGGTTTCATGATTTGTTTACTTGTATTCATGAATGTAAGTTCATTTGAAATGTGGTTAAACATCCAGAATTGTTAATATACATTATTAGTGACATTAAAGAGGTATAAATGATCTTATAATGATTCTTTTTATATACCATGAGGATGACTCATTCGATGAGTTAAAAATAAACGCTTGGATTTGGCTTGGCGGTTTTGTGCACAATAAACTTGTTTTGTATTTTTATTCCATATTTGGAATGTGTAAAGATTACAGAACATTAATCAAGATAAGATACATATATTATGACCTAGTTCAACCATTGAAAAGGTTTCATGACCAGTATTTGAGATATTAATGCAAATTGAAAACCCGTCTTCCTTGAGTGTGGTAAATTTACACATCTCAGATGGCGTTTGCAATTATTGTATAAAAGGAGGGGAAAAAGAGATATTGTGATGAAATATTCCTTTAGAACAATGAAAATCCAGTACATGTAAGGTAGTGGAATTATCATGGAATTTTGATGAGGGGAGGTGAGAAGGGAGAACGAAATAATAGAACTTTGTAAAAGAAATTGAATGAAAAGGGAAGGAAGGTTCACCTCTTGAGTACTCCTCCTTGAGAATCTCTTTAAGGCCTTTGTTTATGGACTTTTTGTAACAACCATAGATTTTATGAGATATATTATTTTTAATTTCTTTGATGTGTTCTATTATACACTACACAATGATTAGCTTGTACTATACGCAACACCGTATTTTCTTGTAGTATACACAACACTATTCTTGGCTCGCGTTACACACATTTTCAAGTTCGTTTTGTGGAAATTATTCTACGCAACATTAAGTATAGATTTTGTTTAATGTACAAATGAAATAAGTTTTGATTATTTTATACGCAACACCAAAAAGATCTTTCACTACATGCAGCCCTGACTTGGCTTGAATTACACACAATCAAGACCTTCCTCGATAGCGTGTGTAGTACGCAATACTGAGTTTCACTAAATGATAAATTATTATAATATTATTATGAACTAACCGTTATGAATAGTAATACCCACTTTTTGAAATTTTATAAATTTTATCTTTCAAAATGGACTTCATTTTTGGATTCGGAATATCGAAATTATCCTAGGGTGAAATTTTGGTATTTTTCTGAAATCTTTCAATTTTTGATGAATAGTGAAAACACTTGGTTACTATTTAAAAACCGACTTTTTATTTAAATATTTATTTAATTTATTTAAATTTATTTTAGGTAAAAATTGATACATAATACCTATATAAGTTCAATGTAATTCATTGGAGTCATTTTATAATAATTTTAGATATATAAAAATTGTATTGAACTTTTCACCGTCTTTTACCCACATCCTAGGAGAGTTTGAAAATTTATATAAAACTTAATTTTACCACTTCTATGAGTGGAATTTTGAAAATCTGAGAGACACGGTTAATATCAAGGACTAAAATGTGGTTCAATGAGATGAAAATAAATTTTGGTGAACAGTAACTTTTTACTTTTATTTAACACGGATAAAAGTAAATAGGGTAATGAAGGGTAAAAATGATATTATTATTACCCTAACACATGTCCTAATTCTATTGGATAAGTGTAATTCGACCAAAAAAACCTTAGGAATAAAATATGACCATTTAGGTCCACTTGTATTAGATTAGGACATTTATTATTAATTTATTTAAGGAAGGGTTAAAATATTTAAAATCAATGTTTAATAACTAAATAATTTTTAATATAGGGTCATACATAAGATAAATTCGACTATAAATATTAATTATAAAGATAAAAATATTTCTTACATAATGGTATTTTATTAATAATTTTTAGACATTAAATAATTTAATTCATATATGACACAATGATGATGCAGTAATTATCTTATTAATGAAATACTAACATAATTGATGTTATGAATACCCAAATAAAAATAATTTGAGACTTTTTATGAATTAAAATAATTTTATAGGTTAATATTACTTGTTAGTATTGATTTAATTAACTTTTTGTGAACTAATAATGCTGTTATGATTATCACAAAAATCAAATACCAAATAGTTTCAAAATTGACATAAAATAGTTTTTTAAAACAAATATTATATTATTAATTGTTATTTTCTTCCTAAAAATATAAAGTTCTTCCAAATGACTTATATAAGGATATAGTTATTAATAATGAACCACTTGGGGTTCGTTGGGCTTGTTATAGTAAGTTTATTAACCATATAGTGTAAGAAAACAAAAAGACAGGGTAAAAGTTAAATTATTTAACTTAGAGTTAAATCTAAATGATAAGGATAAAATAGTAACCTAAACTTGTATAAAACCTATTTGTTGAAAGTATTTTGACCTATCCCCACTTTAGATTCTAAATAAATCAATTTGGAGCTATTATAAACCGAATTTGACTTTATTATAAAATAATATTTTAAGTTTTTCCAAAGGTGCCCCTCTCCTCCCTTATAAAAAGGGCACCCCTTCCCTCTTCTCTTCACACCATTTTCAGCCTTGAAGCTCGGAAAACCCCTACCAATTACTCTTCTCAACATCTCTATTTACACCATAGAGGTTCTGGTACTCTCAAAAGACCAACTCTAGTGCCCTAAGAAGAAGTTTAAAGGAGGTGCGTCGAGGAAGAGGTAATCTCTTCTACCGACTCTTTCAAGTTTCTTTCTTCTTCTACTTCCTCTTCTTTAGTTGTTTCATTATAAAGTAAGAACATAAGTATTAATTATATACTTATATGTTATTATAAATATGAAACAAACCTATTTCACCTTCTATCCATCCTACAGAAAACAAAATCACCGCACGTGCATACGTACGGAATACCGTCTCCACGCCGTGGTGTAATCAGTTTTTCCACCACCACCTTACTTGGATGGATATAATGGTGTAAGGAATAAATATCTATGATTATTATAACATCATACTGATTATAATATATTATATTATCCACTCCAATTATTTTTAATAAATATGGTAATGATATCATCTCTCATGTGTATGTACGGATTACCGTCTCCATGACGCGATGGGATTCATTTTCCATGTTAACAATTCAAGAATGATTATAAAGTATATATAATAAGTGATAATAAAATTTATGAAATAATAATTCTACTAGATTTATGTATATATATATGTACGTCATCCACTTAATTCCATTCAATTCAATAAGGAAACGAAAAATAACGTTCGTGCGTACGTACGACCTACCGTCTCCATGAAGGATGTATTTCTTCCCATTTATTGATCTATTATATATATGTATATTATTAATATATATTATATATAAATTATGTTTTATATTCTATAATTAATTAATCATGATCTATGTAATGATATTAATAATTACAAGTCAAAACACGGATGATAAATGAAATGATTTTACCCAAAACGCTACTTTAACATGGAATTGACAATTGAATGGATAATCTAAATTCATAAGTGAATCATATATGATATCATAAATATTATTATGGTTTTTTTACAAGTTAATAATATGTTTAAACCCACTATACAGGAGTCTCGGACACATACAAAAGAAATTGGACATAAGGTAAGGGATAATTATTCCAATCTCGTTCTTATCCGAGATTGTTATTCGTAAGTATTTACTGGGGTTATTGTTATCATCTGTGCCCATGCATTCTAAAAATGTTTTAATGTAATTTTAAAGTCCTTTTTACCCATTTTTTAAATTTACCACATGTTATGAAAGGAATCTTACTTTTTTTTACCACATGGGGAACTTTTTGACTTTTCTGACAAAAGTACGAGAAGAATGTTATTTTTAACTTATACGGCATGAACGGATTTTTACAGTTTCATATTGCCTAATTTTAAAGAATCTTCCTCTACAAGTTTTCATGGTTATTTTCAATAAAATACTTTTCTTTTAAAATTTCATGGAATTTTGTGAAAAGAAAATGATTTTGAAGAAGAAAGGATATTTTCCTCAAGAATTCATTTCAAGTGTTTTATCAAAACCATTTTCTATATAAGATGACATTATTTCATATGTGTATGTTTCAAGTATAATGTCTCTATGATTTACATGGTTTCACTTTTCTTATGATGAAATGATATCCATTTGTTTTATATGGATTATGTTATTATGGGATGATGTTTATGAAACCCATTTTATTGTTTGGGTTATGATGAATGATTTATGTTTATGTTGTGGCACACATAAGAATGGTTTCATTATGAGATTGGTGGGACCTATATCTCCCTCCAATGCATTGGGTAAATATTTATATCTCATGAGATAGAGATGGATAGAACGACAAGTTAATCCGGTTCAGTGATACAGGACTAGAACGAGGAGTGAACTCGATTCAGAAAGAGACTTTGTCCACTAAGATGGTCTTGGCGGAAATGTCTTGGCTACTACGGAAATAATAACATGTGCTTAATGGTTGACACAATTACCTGATTTATTCCCATGCTATTTTATCATGATTGATTATCCATTATGATCTATGCCTTACGTACTGCCATGTTTTATGTCATGGCTCAAGATTTTGATGTTTAAATATTATGTTCATGTTTTGAAGTTCAAATGTATATGGTTTGTTTTATTTTCTCCATGCTTACCCTTACTGAGAATTTGAGCTCACCATTTATTTGTTTTCTTTTCTCCAGGATATAAAGAAAGGTTTTAGGTAAAAAAAAGGGAAGATCTTTATGGGAGATGATGAAGATCTTTTACCAAGATTAGAAGATTATATTTCGAGTTTCCAAAGATACTAAACTATTATGGTCCTTTGGTGTCTGTTTTTGTTATGTATTAGATATTCTGAAAAAGTAATTTAATGTATATGTACGTCAAGATTTGGGTCTCTACTATTGGTATCAGAGGAAAGGTTTAGTTAACCTTTGGAAACTAGGATGCAAAAACTTTAGTAAAATCCCTAGAGATATTTCTAAGGTTTGTCTAGGGATATCCCTAAGGTTTAGTATAACTATAGGTTATAGTCCTAGAGTTATGTTGACGATCATGAATAACCTAGGGTGTGTCATGGATTAAAGAATGTGTGATAAGTTATACATCCCATAAGTTAATTTTAATGATTATGTGATTCCTCATTATTTTAACTATTTCTTACACTATAGTTTCTGGTTTCAGTCAATGGAGGGAACAAGAAGGAATTCAGTTAACGTTGATTCTGATGGACAAATTGGTGATTGTGATCAACAAAATTGTGTAATGCCTAGAGATAATGATATTGTGATTATGCAGAATCAGTCATCACGATATATGATTAACAAGGTGAACTTTGGTGGTATTCCTAAGTCATCAAATAAGAGGAAGATGGAATTCTATGCATGGTCACATGGTGAGGAGCATAGAGAAAGGAAGATTTAGATATCTAAAGAAGGGAAGAAGAACCTTGAGGAATACCTCAGATGGAGGGGAAGATGTTATCTGTGTGGAGAAAAGGGTCATAGAGTGATAGAATGTTATGGAGTTCAATGTCTTATTTGTGGAGAACATGGGAATTACCCAACTTAATGCCCTGACCTAAGAGGTTACTTCTAAATCAAGGAAGTACTTACTCCATGACTATCATTGAAGAGGATGTATTGAAGTGTTTATGTATTGGTATTCAAGAATAATGTTGTTGAGGTACTTTTATGGTATATTGGAATATTTTTGTATTAGTCTATTGTGGTTTTCAATAATTTTATGGTACCGGTAACCATGACAAGTGATTCAAATATTTTGGAAAGCATATGATATGCGCATAATGAATGGATAAGGAGAAAATAATATGTTTGATAGTATTCATGAGCTCATGATTGTTATAAGGACTAAGTGATATCATGGTTTGAGTATATAGAATTTTTTGGATTTTGGTATGTGGAACATGTTAACTTTTAACTGCATTCATGTTTTTACTAAGGTTCAATGGGTATTCATTTTTCAAGAGAATACATGATTAAGGCCTTTGAATGTTTGGAATGTGACCAACAAGACATATCATATGATATATGGGGATCAATGATGGTATTAACATGCTTGTTATATAAACTCTTTGGTAATCATTTTCACTATAATATGAGATTGGACAGAAGTATTTTGGATAAGCCTAAAGATTGGAATAGATTATGTTGAACATAAGTTAGTATTGTTTAAGGATAGAACTTTTTAGATATTATTGTTGGAAAGTTATAATAATGTATTTTTAGAAAAAGGACAACCTTCAGGACAGGCGACAACACGTCACGTCAGACAAGGCTGTGGGAATCGAACCCACAACCGAAGTGCAACGGGGCTTTATCGCCTACCACTGGCCTACAGGAAGTCCCTGGTTAGAGAAACTAGTTTTATTATATTAAGAAGTATGATATATGAAGTATAATTCCATTTTAGGAACCAAATATGATTAATCTCACTATAGATGGACTTATGTATATTTGATAACTTTTTCTAACCTTTTTTTTGAGACAGATGGAATGGCCCATTATTCTATCACATGATCTACTAACACTTCGTGAATGACAAATTGAACTTCATTTCTTTAAGAGATGAAGTGGAAATTGTCCAAGTAACTACCAACGGTGAGATTGTACCAAAATTAATTAAGTATTTATTCTAATTAAAAAATTTCAACTTTAGGGAAATGATATTGAAAAACAAAAATATTGTTCTAGTGACCTTATATCTGATTAATCAGATGGTACCTTAGATTATCACAAATTTATGGGTTTTTGATTGTTGGATTTTTCATAGCCATGTTCTCTACCACTCTCCATCAGAACTTGATGGTTAGATTTCTCTTCCATATCCATATTTTCACTTATGTTGTCCTATGTGGAAACCCAGTGATTAATTAATTTGGGTAACTGTTACGTTTCATAATTTAGTTTTTTAAAGATAAGTTTTGGAATTTCTTTTTATGATGTGGGTTTATTTGAAAGAAACTCTCATGTAAAAAACCATTTATAACCCCGATGAATTTCCAGGGCGAAATTCATTTTAAGGGGGGTAGAATGTAACAACCCAAGATTTTATGAGATATATTATTTTTAATTTCTTTGTTGTGTTCTATTATAAACTACACCACGATTATCTTGTGCTATACGCAACACCGTATTAGCTTGCAGTATACACAACAATATTCTTGGCTCGTGTTACACACATTTTCAAGTTCGTTTTGTAGAAATTATTCTACGCAACATTAAGTATAGATTTTGTTTAATGTATAAATGAAATAAGTTTTGATTATTTTATACGAAAAACCAAACAGAGCTTTCAATACACACAGCCCTAACTTGGCTTGCATTACACACAATCAAGACTTTCCTCGACAGCGTGTGTAGTACGCAGTACCGAGTTTCACTAAACGATATATTATTATAATATTATTATGAACTAGCCGTTATGAATATTAATACCCAATTTTTAAAATTTTATAAATTTTATCTTTCAAAATGGACTTCATTTTTGGATTCGGAATATCGAAATTAGCCTAGGGTGAAATTTTGGTATTTTTCTGAAAACTTTCAATTTTTAATGAATAGTGAAAACACTGGGTTACTATTTAAAAACCGACTTTTTATTTAAATAATTATTTATTTTATTTAAATTTATTTTAGGTAAAAATTGATACATAATAACTATACATGTTCAATGTAATTCATTGGAGTCATTTTATAATAATTTTAGATATATAAAAATTTTATTGAACTTTTCACCGTCTTTTACCCACCTCCTAGGAGAGTTTGAAAATTTACATAAAACTTAATCTTACCGCCTCTGTGAGTGTAATTTTAAAAATCCGAGAGACATAGTTAATATCAAGGACTAAAATGTGGTTCAATGGGATGAAAATAATTTTTGGTGAATAGTAAATTTTTACTTTTATTTACCACGGTTAAGAGAAAATAGGGTAATTAAGGATAAAAATGATATTATTATTACCATAACACTTGTCCTAATTCTATTGGATAAATTTAATTCTACCAAAAACAACCTTATGAATAAAATATGACCATTTAGGTCCACTTGGATTAGATTAGGACATTTATTATTAATTTATTTAAGGGTTAAAATAGTTAAAATCAATGTTTAATAACTGAATCATTTTTAAAATAGGATTATACATAATATAAATTCGACTATAAATATTAATTATAAATATAAAAAGATTTCCTACATAATTTTATTTTATTTATAATTTTTAGACATTAAATAATTTAATTTATTTATGACACAATGATGATGCAGTAATTATCTTATTAATGAAATAGTAACATAATTGATGTTATAAATACCCAAATAAATGTATTTTGAGACTTTTTATGAATTTAACTAATTTTATAGGTTAATATGAATTGTTATTATTGATTTAATTAACTTTTTTAGAACTAATAATTCTGTTATGATTATCACAAAAATCAAGTACCAAATAGTGTCAAAATTGACATAAAATAGTTTTTTAAAACAAATATTATATTATTAATTGTTATTTTATTACTAAAAATATAAGGTTCAGAAAAATGACTTAGATAAGGATATATATATTAATAATGAACGACTTGGGGTTATTTTGTCTTGTTATAGTAAGTTTATTTACCATATAGTGTAAGAAAACAAAAAGACACAGTAAAAGTTAAATTATTTAACTTAGAGTTAAATCTAAATGATAAGGATAAAATAGTAACCTAAACTTGTCTAAAACCTATTGGTTGATAGGATTTAGACCCATCCCCACTTTAGATTCTAAATAAATAAATTTGGAGCTATTATAAACCGAATATGACTTTATTATAAAATAATATTTTAAGTTTTTCCAAAGGTTCCCCTCTCCTCCCTTATAAAAAGGGCACCCCTTCCCTCTTCTCTTCACACCCTTTTGAGCCTTGAAGCTCGGAAAAACCCTGAAAATTACTCTTCTAAACATATCTATTTACATCATAGAGGTTCCAGTCCTCTCAAAAGACCAACTCTAGTGCCCTAAGAAGAAGTTTAAAGGAGGTGCGTCGAGGAAGAGGTAATCTCTTCTACCGACTCTTTCAAGTTTCTTTCTTCTTATGCTTCCTATTCTTTAGTTGTTTCATTATAAAGTAATAACATCAGTATAACATATATACTTATATGTTATTATAAATCTTAAAAAACCCTATTTCACCTTCTATCCATCCTACATAAAACAAAATCACCGCACGTGCGTACGTACGGAATACCGTCTCCACGCCGTGGTGTAATTAGTTTTTCCACCACCACCATACTTGGATGGGTATAATGGTGTAAAGAATAACTATATATGATTATTATAACATCATAATTATTCTATGATATTATATCATCCACTCCAATTTCATTCAATAAATATGGGAACGATATCATCGCTCGTGCGTGCGTACAGATTACCGTCTCCACGACGCGATGGGATTCATTTTCCATGTTAACAATTCAAGAATGATTATAAAGTATATATAATAAGTAATAATGAAATTTATGAAATAATAATGATACTGGATTTATGTGTATATATATATATATGTGTGTGTGTGTTTTTCATCTACTTAATTCCATTCAATTCAATAAGGAAACGAAAAATAGTGTTCATGCGTACGTATGACCTACCGTCTCCATGAACGATGTATTTCTTCCAATTTATCGATCTATTATATATATGTATATTCTGAATATATATTATATTTAAATCATATTTTATATTCTGGAATTAATTAATCATGATCTAAGTAATGATATTAATAATTAAAAGTCAAAACACGGACGATAAATGAAACGATTTTACACAAAACGCTACTTTAATATGGAATTGACAAATGAACGGATAATCTAAAGTCATAAGTGAATCATATATGATATCATAAATATTATTATGGTTTTTTTACAATTTAATAATATGTTTAAACCCACTATACAGGATTCTTGGACACATACGGAAGAAATTGGACATAAGGTAAGCGATAACTATTCCAATCTCGTTCTTATCCGAGATTGTTATTCGTAAGTATTTACTGGGGTTATTGTTATCATCCGTGCCCATGATTTCTAAAAATGTTTTCATGTATTTTTAAAGTCCTTTTTACCCATTTTTGAAATTTACCACATGTTATGAAAGGAATCTTACTTTTGTTTACCACACGGCGAACTTTTTGACTTTTCTGACAAAAGTACGAGAAGAATGTTATTTTTAACTTATACGACATGAACCGATTTTTACGGTTTCATATTGCCTAATTTTAGAGAAGCTTACTCTTCAATTTTTCATGGTTATTTTCAATAAAATCCTTTTATTTTAATATTTCATGGCATTTTTTGAAAAGAAAATGATTTTGAAGAAGAAAGGATATTTTCCTCAAGAATTCATTTCAAGTGTTTTATCAAAACCATTTTCTATATAAGATGAAATTATTTCATATGTGTATGTTTCAAGTATAATGTCTCTATGATTTACATGGTTTCACTTTTCTTATGATGAAATTATATCCATTTGTTTTATATGGATTATGTTATTATGGGATTATGTTTAGGAAACCCATTTTATTCTTTGGGTTATGATGAATGATTTATGTTTATGTTGTGGCACACGTAAGAATGATTTCATTATGAGATGGGTGGGACCTATATCTCCCTCCAATGCATTGGGTAAATATTTATATCTCATGAGATAAACATGGTTGGAACGGTAAGTTAATCTGGTTCAGTGATACAGGACTGGAACGAGGAGTGAACTCGATTCAGAAAGAGATTTTGTCCACTAAGATGGTCTTGGAAGCAATGTCTTGGCTACTATGGAAATCATAACATGTTCTTAATGGTTGCCACAATTACATGATTTATTCCCATGATATTTTATCATGATTGATTATCCATTATGATCTATGCCTTACGTACTGCCATGTTTTATGTCATGGATCAAGATTTTGATGTTTAAATATTATGTTCGTGTTTTGAAGTTCAAATGTATATGATTGGTTTTATTTTCTCCATGCTTACCCTTACTGAGCATTTGAGCTCACCCTTTATATGTTTTCTTTTCCCCAGGATATAAATAAAGGTTTTAGGTAAAAAAAAGGAAGATATTTATGGGAGATGATGAATATCTTTCACCAAGATTAGAAGATTATATTCTGAGTTTCCAAAGACACTAAACTATTACGGTCCTTTGGTGTCTGTTTTTGTTATGTATTAGATATTCCACCAAAGTAATGTAATGTCTATGTACGTCAAGCTTTGGGTATCTACACTTTTGGTGATACCAGAAGGTCTTGGACATGGGGAGAGGGATTTCTGAGAGTAGTTGGAATAATTTAGGAAATTATTGAATCTTAAGTGGTGTGGGAGGAAGAGGGGGTGAGGGGTGATTTATATAGTGGAGGGGAGAGGAGTTTTCTTAATATTATAATCATTAATTTATTATTTCCTCTCAAGACAAAAAATAGTGAGTATTAAATGACCAAGAACAGTAATACATGCATCTGAGTTTGAACCAATTGGGATTACATCAGCAGATCATCATCAATGACTCAATAAATTTCTTATTTAGCATTTATCGTAAATTATCACATTTTACTATTCATCAAAAATTTAAGTATTTCAGAAAAATCCCAAAAATTCACCCTAACCATTTTTTGACATGTAGAATCCAAAAATGAATTCCATTTTTCAAAAATAATTTTCTAAATATGATTAATTAAATATTTAATTAATATAATTATTCAATCAAAAAATATAAACACTTAAAATATTCATATTCATTTTTAAGGTGCCTAAATTCTTTTATACCTTCATTGGCATGGATACCATTAATAATAATAATATTAACATTCATAAGGGTAAGTTACTATTCATAAGGGTATGTTACTATTCATAAGGGTAGGTTACTATTCACTGAAAAGTAAGTTAATTCTATCAGACTATAAATATCATCTTGAACACAACCATGTATGTCGGATTTTTAAAATTCAAATCACAGAGTTGGAAAATTTAAGTTTAATGGCTAGGTTATGGATATCTCATATAGGTAACCATGATTTGTTCCATGTAGGCTTAGTGATTCATGAAACATAGGCTATAACTAGAATGTATTTAAGGGAAACATACCATGAAGTGTTTAGGGTGATAAAATAGGATCCCTAAGAAAATCATGTCTCCTAGATTAGTCAAGTAAAGCACAATTCAAGTGTAGACATGCATTTTTTCTTGTAAAGTTCAAAACATGTTTTGGAAAAAAATGCAGGGAATTTAAAAGATAATCATAAAAAGTGTACTGATTTTTGACAAAAATATTTTGGTCCTCTTCCTCTTCTTCATGGGCCTACCTTGTGGTTTCCTTCCATGATGGTTCTTAAAAAATAAAAACCAGTCTTACTAGTGTAAGGACTGTTACATTAAAGCTCAAAGGGGTGATGTAAGAGGTAACTCAGTCCTAAATCCTATGAAAATAATGGAACTTAGGTTTCCTCCTAGAATTTCCTTTGACTAATATCGTTAGCTCAACCTCACCTCTTAAGAATAAATCATTATATGGGTTAGAGTAGTTTGAGATCCTCCACCAGTTCTTGAGGTAAGCTTCCATGGAACTTCTTCATCTTTTTCCCATTTATAGTGAATGGGTTTCCTACCTATTTTTTCTTGACCTGAATGAAACCAAAAGTATATAAATTAGTAATAAGAAAAGGTATTTCCCACCTATAATTAATATTATATGGAATTAACTTTAGTCTATAATTATAGAGTGGAACTTGGTCACCAGGTTGAAAGGTCTTTGGTTCAATCAATTTTTCATGTGACACCCTGGTTCTTTCTCTGTAAATTCATAAAATTTCAAAATATTTTCTTCTAATTTCTTCCAAATCCTATAATTAAAGTTTTATCTTTTTTTGATCACTCTCTAATGCCAAATTAACCTTTTTCACAGCCTAATATTCTTGGTGCTCCAATTCCACCGATAGGTGACATCTTTTTCCATAAATCAACTGATACAAGATCATACAAATTGGTGTCTTATATGTCGTCTGGTATGACCATAAAGAGTCTTCATGTAATTGTATCCAATATTTTTGGTTTGTATTGACAGAATCTTCGATGGGATCACTACATTCTCTATGGGACATTTCAAAGAGGGAATGGTTGTTTGATGGAGTTATTTTTGAATCAATAACCTTGAAGTTCACATTGGTGTCTCTTAGATCCATAGTCAGGGTTCATTTATGCACATTGATTATTGTTTTTAGATATTTTTAGGAATGGTATTACCCAAATTATAGGTTAATTCCCTGGTTCATTGTCTTCCTCCATGGTGAGTATGAAAAAGGCCGCTGGGAAAATGAGTCCTTAAACTCCCACTATCACATATTCTATAACTCTAGATAAAAAAATAGTGGATTGTTTTACTAGTTAGATAACCACTATAATGGGATTTAGTTAACCTATTTTCAAATATGGAAAGATAGAATTATACATTACATTGATGGATGCACCAATATCACACAAAACATTAGGAAAATTTAAAGAACCCATAGTGTAGAAAATATAAAATTTCCCTCAATCTTGTTATTTTTTGGGTAAAGGTGGGGTGATCATGGCTAAGACACTCTTTATAAAAATCATTCATTCATCCCCATTATGATAATTTTTATTAGTGAATATTTATTTGAGAAAATTCACATATTTTGGGATTTGGTGGATTAACTCTAGCAAGGAAATATTGATTTCAAATTTTTGAAAGGTTCTCTAGATCTCTCTTTGAATTTCTTCTTCTTAAACATTTTATAACTAAGTCAATGTAGAAGTTAATGGTACCTTGTTGTTTATTTTCTCCCTTTTTTACTTTGAACTTGTGTTTATGTCTTATTTTTGGGGTGGATGAGTTTTTCATTAGTTTTTTTCTTGGTATTATCCAACTTACTTGGCTCAAGAGGTGGAACCTCCTTTCGGATTCTAGTCTTGATCGCACTGAAATTATTTTTGGGATTTAAAATAGTTTTTTCTAGGATTTATCCTTGATTTTTTGTGAGAAGGTCCATAAGGATATCAAATTTACTGTCCAAAATTTTCATTGTTTTCTTTATCTCTTAAATCTCCATTTATTAGTGGTTCTTATAAGATTTTTTTGTGGTTGTTCATAATTCTTTTTCTAGAAATGTGGCGGTTGAAAATTTTGTTTTTACTGAAAGGTATACTTTTAATATTTTTGGAATGGTTCCATTTTATGGTATTATTACTAAAAAGGTGTACTAACATTGTTCTATTGATCTATGAATCCCTATTGGGCTTTCCCTTCTCTCCATTGTTGATTCTGTAGAAATTATCTTTGTTGAAATGCATTTGTACAAATTTCTATACCCTATATCATAGCACATTGATCAGTGCAATGATTGGGTAGTGAACATAATCCACATACCTAATGTGGATATGGTTTCTCATTTAATTTCATAATATCCATTTGTCTAACACAGCTATTCAATTCTTGAATTTGTGTTGTATGGAGAGGTGATGTGTTAGAAGTCCTTACCTCGTGTATACATCTTATACTAGAGCTTCCTGTCCCAAATTGTTGTTAATTATATTATATCTTCTCAATAAGGCTCTGGGATTTTGTAGGTTATTTTTCAATTAAATATTCTCAAGAGGATGAATCCAAAATATTCCTTTCATTTTCTAGTAATCCTTGGTAGAAGAAGATCAGTAAGTGGTGCTCCTCCATTGTTTGATGTAGGCATATTTTACAAAGTTTCTTGAATCATTCCCAATACTCATAAAGAGTCTCACCATTAGCTTGTAAAATGGTGTATATATCCTTTATAATTGTTGTGCTCCAAGATATTTGGAATAAACTTTGAATGAAACTTTATTGGAGATCATACCATTCTTGGATCTCTCCAAGTTGTATGGAATACAACAACTCCTTAGTTGCTCCCTCAAGTGAAAAAGGGAAATGCCTTCCACTAGAATTTATCCTCTTATACTCCTCTAAGTTTGAATCATGAAAAAACATAACTGTATTATTGAATATATTGATTGGGATAATTAGCAGTAAGGATATGAAATTTAGGCAAAACAAGAATCATGTTAACTCATTACTCAAAATCATATTGTTTTTCAGAAATGGTTAATCAATTTTTACGGTCTGAAAATTTTGGGGCACAAAGGTCCCTTAATTTTTTTGTTGTTCAAGTTCCATTATTGGTGCTTCTGATTGGACAATTGACTATTCTAAATTCAGTTCTTCAAACTTTTTTTCAGGATTAAATTTTTTAATACTATCAAACAATGTTCTTTATATTCATGGTTAAAATTGAATAGTTCCTCGTTATAGTACCTATTCATGTAAATTTAGTCTTTGAATTACTCCCCATCAGTGGTACCTATTTTGAAAAATTCTTGTCATGAGGTGTGAAAAAAACAATTAAATCCACCTAAGGGTGTAATATGAGTGGTAACCAAAACTTTGTTCTTCCAAAGATAAATGTTTTAATCTATTTTTCAATTAAAAAACATAATTATTGAAATATTTAATAAAACAAGAGATTCTGGTGAATTTAAAATGATAGAGAAGTGATTGGATTTTGGTTGTTTTTTTCCTTTTGTGATTTCATCATTATTTCTGATAAAAAATGAATATTTTGGTTTTAGATAAAAATAATTAAATTAATTGAATAAAAACTGTTTATTAGATTCACCTTTTATTTATTTATATTTCAAAGTTTATTAATCTAAATGGAATACCTTTAATTACTCAAGAAATACCAAATTTGGTATTGATTTACCTGAATAATTAAATTACTCTAGCTTAATTTATTTATGTGTTTTAGTAATCACTAAACCACTCCATTACTTGATTTTGTTAATAAATTAACCAATTAATGTTTTAAATAAATAAATCCAGAAAGAGTAGAATAATATTTAAAAAAAGGAATTTCATGTTTAAGAATAAATTAAAATAAAATCATATTTAATTTAAATTCAAAAATAAATTAAATTGAAACAATTTGATTTAAAATAAAATAATTCCCTATATTGAAAAATTCTAGAAACTAAAAATATCACAAAATGGGAAACCCTTCTCCACACCCAATAACTAAGGATTATACCCCTAAATTCAAGAATGGGCCACATAATATGGAAAAGAATGAGACATTGGAGGACAAAAATAAAGAGAAAAGGATCAAGGAGGTAGAAGGAATTATATTATTGGAAGAGGGTAGTTGGTTTATTCTTCTCTCAACTGATATTTGGTGCTTGTTCTGGGATGATTTGGAAAGGAGGGGTTCACCTCCTTTTATAGGCGAGGGGGGATATTTTTTTCTCCTGAATTCTTCCTCAAAAATATTTCACGTTTTCTATCCCATTAATGGCCTAATCATAGAATGTTTTATTCTATAAAGTTGTTCCAAAATCCATTACGCATCTTCCCTCAAAATTTCATCTCTATCCTCCACATATAGAATAAGTTATCACCAAATTATTAAAGTATTTTATTATATCCAAATACTTCCTGTATCATCCTTCAATGTTGAACGTCCAATGGCCCCCTTAATGATTGAATGAATCCTTACAATTAAATGGAGAAACAACCCTATGTGTCCTATTTTTAATAAAACTTGATTCATCTCAATTTGAGTCATGTAGCATGATTTATGCCTCATTTATAGAGTGGGGTCCACTCTGTCCTCCTGAAATGTTTTCTAACTTGATTGATTTTTTCGGGCCTCTAGATGTTTAAATTAGCTCAAGGCCTATATTGGAAATCTTTATCCCACAAATCAAGTAATCCAAAAAATACCATAAATTAGGTTAAGATATAATCAATATACCAAAGTGATTAAAATTTGTTAAAATTCTAGAATTAATAAATTTTCATATTTTAACTCATTTTCATTTTGTAATTCAAATTAACCATTATTTTAATAAAACATTGAAATCCATGGGTTTTATCATTGAAAATTATGAATAAATCATCATATTTTGACTAAAAATTGCACTTAATTTTGGTCTGTCAAATACCCCACACTTAAACCATGCTTTCCCTCAAGAATGACATACCAACAAGGTGTTAAATAGGGAACCAATGCTATCAATATTCAAATTTAAATTCAATATAATCAAAAAATTATCAATATCAAATAAAAATTTCAAATTCCATATAAAATATCAATTCAATTTATCATTTTTCAATAGAGAATTAAATTCATATATTTTACTTTTACCCTTTGAAAAATGATGGAAATTCTCCTTTAATTAATTCATGCTATTCAATTCATAATTATAAAACATTCCAAATTATGATCTACCTAAATTTTTCAATATTTTCTCTCGTCACTCATGAAAAAGTTCAAGTACAGTTATGCTCATATCATGATAACATTCTCCTTATCAATAAGATCGTAAGAGAAATACTTTATCCACATTGTAATGAAAAAAGAATATAAAATCACGAGGTCTTATAATCATGGTTCAAATGTCTTTTAGGCTTAAGGATGGTATGACTTGATGTTAAAAATAAAAACTAAATGATGAGGTTTATCTTTTAAATAATAAATCATGATATTCAATGTAAAAGTTTATTGAAATTATACCCTTCAATTTATATCAACTCCCAAAATCCCAAAATTCTAAATTAAATATTTTGATCAGTTTTTTCATAATGAATGATTTGTGCCCTCTCTTACATATTTTTTTTATTATTATACTTGTTTTATTTTTCAAAGAACCTTTTGATTTTTGTCTTTATTAAAATTTTTATGATTATAATAAACCATACATCCAACACCTAACCATTTATGATAAAAATCATAGGTATAGTAATGGTGATTTTTGTTTTACCCAAATCACAACCCATTTTTCTCCTTTTTTGGTTCTTTTTGTCATTTTCATTTTTTTATATTCAAGAGGGGAAAACAATAGGGTATACAACGAATAATTCCACAAAATTTTAAAATTTTCACAATAAGCACCCCCACACTTCTTCCTTACAATGTAAATCATACCATTTTCCATGATTCCCTTTACCCCCACACTTCATATTTAAAATATTAAGCAATTACTAAGAGTAGGGTAGGAATGGATAAAATGTCTTGAAACATGGATAATTCCTATAAAGGTCATTCACAGTCTCTAGGGATATGGAAGGATTGATCTAAAGATGGTATTTTAAGGATAAGTGGTTTATAAATGGACAACTCAATCATTTTAAATGTTTTTTTTGTATAGTTATAGATTTGACATGTTCAAATTAATGTTCTAGAAGGTGGCATGTCACAAGATCACTGAAAAAATATGCTGAAGATAAAATAGGAAGTACTCAGTCTGAAAATACTCTTGGTAATGGACATATGATTTAGGAAAATCACTCAAGGGATGATTAACAATGAAAAATAAATTAACATAAATTTTAGAAATTCAAATCATACAAAATGGATGATAAATTTAATTTACATGAATCAATAAATTTCTACAAATCATGAGTCCCCATTTTAATATCCATGATTCATTTTAATAATTCAATTATAAATTTTACACATTCAATTTCATTAACATTGAAATATAAAACACGACATTACAAGAATCATAAGAAACTCATGTATTCTTTATTAGTCAATTAAATCATAATTCAAGCATGGGCATGCAATTTTTCCATTAAAGTTCAAAACATGTTTTGAACAAAAAACGAAAGGAGTTTAAAATATAATCATAAAAAGTAAAATTCAATTAAATATAAATATTTTAGTCCTCTTCCTCTTATTTTTGGGTATGCCTTGTGGTTTCCATCCATGATGTTTCTTAAAAAATAAAAACCACTCATTCTTGTGTAAGAACCATTCCATTAAATCTCAAAGGGGTGATGTAAGTTGTAACTGAGTCCTAAAGCCTAATAAAATAGTGTAAATTAGGTTGCCTCTCAGAATTACCTTTGGTTAATTTCATTATCTCAAACAAACCTCATGAGAATAAATTTTAAAATGGGTTGGAGAAGTTTGTTCTCCTCCATCGGTTCTGGAGGTAAGCTTCCATGGAATGTCTTTAGCCTTTTCCAATTTATAGTGAATGGGATTCCTTCCTATTTTTTCATGATATGAATTTCACCAAAAGTATATACATTAGCAACAAGAAAAGGTACATACCACCTAGAATAGATATTAATTGGATCTAACTGTATTCTATAATTGTACAGTAGAACTTGGTCTTCAGGTTGAAAGGTATTTGGTTGAATCATTTTGTCATGTACCACCCTGGTTTTTACATTATAAATTCTTGAATTTTAAAAATATTTTCTTCTAATTTATTCTAGCTTTTGTAACTGAATTTTTATCTCTTTTACAACACTCTCTAAATCCAAATTAACTTTTTTTCATATCCCAGTATGCTTGGTGATCTAATTCCACCAGTTGGTACCATTTTTTCCATAAATCAACTGATACATGCTCATACAAATGGGTATCTTGTATGATTCCTGGTATGCCCATAAAGTGTTTTCAATTATTTAGCTCCAATATTTTCATTTTGTATTAACTGAATATTCAATGGTATCACTACCTTCTCTATGGGAAATTGTAAAGAGGTAATTTTTGTTTTAAGGGTTTATTTTTGAGTCAAAAACATTGAAGATATCTTTGGTGTCTCCTAGATCCATGGTTAGGGTTTCATCATAAGAATTGATTATTGTTTTAGATGTTTTTAGGAATGGTCTACCCAAATTTATGGGCGAATTACCTTGTGAATTTTCTTCCTCTATGGTGAGCATGAAAAATTCCACTGGGAAAATGAGCCCTTCAACTCTCACTAGCACATCATCCACAACTCCAGCTAGAAAAAAAGTGTATCAATTTTCTAGTTAGATAACCACTATCATGGGCTTTATTTCACCTATTTTTAAATATTAAAAGACAAAATTAGACATTACAATGATTTATTCACTAAGATCACACAACGTATTCAGAAAATTTTAAGAACCCAAAGTGTAGGTAATATAAAATTTTCATGGATATTGATTTTTTTGGGTAAAAATGGTGTGATCATGGATGAGACACTCCTTCCAAATAAAATTATTTCATCCCCATAATTATTATTTCACTTAGTGAATATTTATTTGAGAAAATTATAATATTTTGGGATTTGGTGGATTTCCTCTATCAAGGGAATAATGATTTCAACTTTCCAAAATGTTTCCTGGATCTATCATTTAATTTTTCCTTCAACCTTTGATGATTGAGTCAATATAGAAGGGAATGGTACATTATTGTTTCCTTTCTCCCTTTATTCCCTTTGAACTTTTGTTCTTATCTTCTTTTTTGGGGTGGATATGTTTTTATTCTAGGTTTTTTCTTGTAATTATCTAACTTACTTGTCTTAGGTGGTGGAAGATCATTTTCTTTTATAGTCGTGATTGCACTAACATTATCATTGGGATTTGGAATAGTTTGTGGGGAGATTTTTCCTTTATTTTTGTTCAGAAGTTCCATAAGGCTATAAAATTTACTTTCCAACATTTTCAGTATCTTCTTTATCTCTTCAATATCCATTTCTTGGTGGTTATTTTGAGAACTTTTTTGGGGTTGTTCATAATTCATTTTCTAGAATGTTGGTGGTTGAAAAGTTTGTTTTTGATGGAAGGGATGCCTGTAATATTGTTGGAATGGTGTTAGGTTATGGTATTATAGTTGAAAAGGTGTCATTTCTTGATTATGTTGACCTCTAAATCCCTATTGGGGTTTCCCTTATCTCTATTGTTGATTCTGTAGAAATTTTCATTTCTAAAATGCAGCTGTATAACTTTATGTACCATGTATCTCATCACATTTATCAGTGTAATGATTGGGTGATAAAAGAAGGGGTCATAGAATATGAAAAGGATGGAGACATTAGAGAATAAAAATAAATAGAAAATGATCAAGCATGTGTAAGTAAACCTATTCTTAGAATAGGGTATTTTATTTCTTATTCTTTGGAACGAGCCTTGGTTGTTATTCTAGAATGATTTGGAAATTATGGGTTCACCTTTTTTATATGTGATGGGGGATATTTTTTCTCTATAATTATACCTCCAAAATATTGTGTGTGGTTGACCCCATTAATGGTCGAATAAAATAATTTTGTATTCTATAATGTTTTTCCAAAATCTGTTACTCATTTTACCTCAAAATTTCACCCCTATCCTCCACTTTTAGAAGAGGATATCTCTAAATTACTCAAGTATTTTATTCTGGATGAATACGTTTTGAACCATACATCAATGTTGAACATCCAATGGCCCTATTAATGAGTTAATAACTCCTTCAAATTTAATTTATACATGAGAATATGATTCCTCTTTTTAATCCATCTAAAATCACCTCAATTGGAGAAGTGTATCATGATTTATGCCTCATTTATGGATTGGGGTCCAATTTGTCCTCCTAAAAGGTTTTAAAACTTGATTTATTTTTTAAATCTTCTATTTGTTAAAATTAGTTAAAGGTACAAAGGTAAAAGTTTTAGCCCAAAAATCAAGGAATCATAAAAAAATAAAATTACATCAATTAGATAGATAATTTAAAATATATGATAAAAATACAAAAGTGATTAAAATATATCAATATTTTAGAATTAAGAAATTTTCATATTTTAAATAATTTTCATTCTATAGTTAAAATTACACATTATTTTAATAAAACATTGAAATACATGGTTTTTATAATTTAAAATTATAAATAAATCATCAAAATTTGAATAAAAATTTGCACTTAGTTTTGTTGTGTCAAATACTGCCACACTTAAACCATGCATGTCCTCAAGATTGAAATCTCAACTAGGAGTTTAAGAGGGAACCAATTTTATCAATATTAAAATTTCAATGAAATATAATAAAATAATTGTCAATATCAAATCAACATTTTAAATTCCACCTAAAATATCAATTCAATTTTCTATTTTAAATGAATCATTAAATTAATGAATTTTAATTTTTCCCTTTGAAAAATGATGGGACTTCTCCTTTAATTAATTAAATATCCTCAATTAATTATTATTAAACATGAAAAATTGTGATATACCACATTTTATTCAATATTTTATCTCATCATTCATGATACAATTCAAGTAGAGTTTTTCTAATATCATTAGGACATACTTCTTATCCATAATCTTGTACAGGAACTAATTTCTCCACTTTGTAAAGAAAAAATGCATATAAATTCATGAGGTCTTTTAATAAAGGTTCAAATGTCTCTAAGGTTTAAGGTTGGTAGGACTTGATGTTAAAAATTAAAGCTCAAGGTGGAGGTTTATCTCTCAAATAATAAATAATGATATTCAATGTAAAAGTATAATGAAATTCTCCCCTTCAATTTATAAAAACTCCAAACATCCCCAAAATTACATAGTAAATATTGTGATTAGTTTAAGAATAATGAATTATTTGTGCCCTCTCTTGAATATTTTTTTTATACTTTTTTTCTTTTTCAAAGAACCTTTCGATTATTTTACTTTTCTGAATATTTATGATTATAATAAACCTCACATACACAACCTTACCTTGTATGATAAAAATCACAGGTCTATTAATTGTGATTTTTGGTTTACCCAAATCACAACCCATTTTCTCATTTTTGGTTCTTTTGGTCATTTTCATTTTTTTATATTCAAGATGGGAAAAACAATAGAGTATAATGAATGATTCCACAACCTTTTACAATTCCTACAATAACCACCCATACTTCTTTCTTATATTTTAAATCATCCCATTTACCATGATTCCCTTCACCCCCACACTTCAACTTTAAAATATCAAAAAATTACTAAGAGTAGGGTAGGAAAGGATAAAATGGATTGAAACACGGATCATTACTATAAAGGTAATTCATAGTCTCTAAAGATAAATAAGGGTTGATTTAAAGGTGGCCTTTTAAGGATTATTGGTTTATAAATGGATGACTCAATAATTTTAAATGTTTTTTTGCACATTCATATCTTTTACAAGTTCAAATTCAAGTTATAGAGGGTGGTATATCCCAAGATCACTGAAGAAATATGCTCAAGATAAAATAGGATGTACTTGGTCTAGAAATCCTCCCAGAAATGGAAATTTGATTTGGGACAATCACTCAAGGCTTGATTAACAATAAAAAATAAATTCAAATAAATTTCATAAATTCAAAGAATAAAAAATGGTTGTGAAATTTGATTTACACGAATTAGTCAATTTCATCAAATCATGAGCCCTCATTTTAATATCCATTCTTCACTTTAACAATTCAATTCTCTATTTTACTAATTAAATTTCATTAACATTGAAATATAAAACATGAAATAATGGTATTTCTAAGAAACTCATGTCTCCTAGATTAGTCAAGTAAATTATAATTCAATTGTGGGTATGATATTTTTCCTTTAATGTTACAAACATGTTTTAGAAAAAAAATGTAGGGAGATTAAAATATAATCATAAAAAGTGAACTCCCATTTTAAAAAAAAAATATTTTTTCCCCTTCCTCTTCTTCTTGGTCCTACATTGTGGTTTTCTTCCATGATGGTTCTTGAAAAATTAAAACCACTCATACCAGTGTAAGAACCATTCTGGTAAATATCAAATGGGTGATGTAATAGGTAACTGAGTCCTAAATCCTAGGAAAATAGTGGAACTAGGTTGCCTCCTGAAAGTTCCTTTGGTTAATGTCGTTGGGTTGAACTCACTTTATAAGAATAAATCAGTACATAGGTTAGAGAATTTTGAGACCCTCCACTGGTTCTTGAGGTAAACTTCTATGAAACTTCTTCAACATTTTCCCATTTACAATGAATGGGTTTCCTACCTCTTTTTTCTCGATCTGAATGGAACCAAATGTATATAAATTAGTAATAATAAAAAGTCCTTCCCACCTAGAATGAATATTATATATAATTAACTTCAATCTGGAATTTTATAGTAGAAATTGGTCTCCAGCTTAAAAGTTTCTTGGTTAAATCATTTTTTCATGTTCTAATCTAGTTATTTCTTTTAAATTATTTAAATTTATAAATATTCTCTTATAATTTATTCCTACTTTTATAAATAATGTTTTATTTCTTTTCTAACACTCTATAAATATAAATTATCCTTTTTCAAAGTCTAGTATTCTTAGTGCTCCAATTACACTGGTAAGTGAAATATTTTTCCATAAATCAACTGAAATAGGCTCATACTAATGGGTGTATTGTATAATATCTCATATGACCATAAAGTGTCTTAAAGTATTTGTATAAAATATTTTTAGTTTTTCTTGAATGAATATTTTATGGGATCACTTCCTTCTCCATGTAAAATTGCAAATAGGGAATGGTTATTTTAATTATTTATTTTTTTAAGTCAAGAATATTGAAGTTCACTTTGTTATATCCTAGCTCCATGGTCAGGGTTACTTCATGAAAATTGATGATTGGTTTTTATTTTTTTAGGAATGGTCTTCCCAAAATTATGGGTGAATTATTTGGTGCATTGTCTTCTTCCATGGTGAGTACGGAAAAGTCTGTTGGGAAAATGTGTCCTTAAACTCCCACCAACACATATTCAATAACTCCAGCTGAAAAAATAGTAGATCCATTTTCTAGTTAGATAAAAAATCTCATGGGATTTATTTCACCTATTTTCAAGGCTAAAAATAAATAATTAGACATTACATTTATGGATTCACCAATAACACACAAATAATCAGGAAAAGTTAAAGATCTCATAGTGTAGGGAATAGAAAATGTCTATGGATGTTGAAATATTTTGGGTAAAGGTGGTGTGATCATGGATAAGACAATCCTTCCAAATATGATTATTTTATGAACATAATGATTATTTATCTTGGGGAATATTTATTTGAGAAAATTTTCATATTTTTGGATTTGATGGATTTCCTCTAGAAAGGGAATATTGAATTCAAAAATCCAAAAGGTTTCCTAGATCTCTCTTTGAAGTTATTCTTCTTCAACCTTTGATGATCGAGTCAATTAAGAAGAGAATGGTACCTTGTTATTTATTTTCTCCATATGTTTCTTTTTCACCTATGTTTTAATCTTCTTTTTTGGGTGGATGAGTTTTTATTTAGTGGTTTTCTTGTAATTATCTAACTTACTTAGCTTAGGTGGTGGAAGATACTTGATGATTCTAGTCGTGATTATTCTGAAATTCTCCTTGGGATTTGGAACAATTTGTGCTAGGATTTTTCTATGATTTTTGGTCAGAAGCTCCATAAGGCTATAAAATATAATGTCCAAAATTTTCACTTTCTTTATCTCTCCAATATCCATTTCTTGTTGGTTATTCTGATAACATATTGGGGGTCGTTCATAATTATTTTTCTAGAAAGGCGGTGGTTTAAAATTTTGTTTTTTATAGAAGATATGCTTGTAATATTGTTGTAATGGTGTTGGGTTCTGGTATTTTTGTTGAAATGGTGGCCTCACTTAGTTATATTTACCCTTGAATCCTTGTTAGGCTAGACATTCTCTCTATTTTTGATTCTGTTGAAATCATCTTTGTTGAAATTCTAATGCACAACTTTCTGCATGATGTATCTCATAACATTGATTATTTTAATGATTGGATGATGAATATAATACACATACCTAAGGTGGATATGATTTCTAATTTACTTTGTTAACAACAATTTATCTCACAAGTTTTTTTAATTATTGAATTTGGGTTGTAAGGAGAGGTGATGAGTCAGAAGTCCTTACCTCATGTATACCTCTTGTACCAGAGCTTCTTGTCTTGAATTTTTGTGAATTATAGGCTATCTTATCAGTGAGAATTTGAGCTTATGCGGGTTATTTTTCAATTAAACATCCTCTAGAGGATACATCCAAAATATTCATATTATTGTCCAGTAATCCTTAGTAGAAGAAGACTAAGAAGAGGTTATCCTCCACTGTTTTATGTGGGAATCTTGTAATAAGATTCTTGAATCATTTTCGATAATCATTAAGAGTATCACCAGTATCATATCAAATTATTTATATGTCCTTTATAATTTCCATGCTTTAATAGGTTGGGAAAAACCTTTGAATGAAACTTTGTTAGAGATCATCCTAGTCTTGGATATCTCTGGGTTGTAAGGTATACAATCACTCATTAGCTTCTCCCTTAAGTGAAAAAGGTTATGCCTTCCACTTTAATTGATCCTCTTTTACTCTTCTTAGATTGAGTCTTGAAAAAACATAATCGAATTATTGAATATGTCGATTGAGATCTTCACCTACAAGCCCATAATGTTTAGGTAGCATAGGAATCATTTTAACTCGTAAATCAAAATCATTTTGTTTTTCGGGAATGGTTAATTGATTTTGATGGTTAGTAAATTTTGGGGCACATAGGTCCCTCAATGTTTTTTGTGGGTCCATTTCCATTATTAGTGGTTCTGATTATACATTTGACTCTTCTATATCCACCTACTTAAACTCGTTATCATAATTAAAATTCTTAATTCTTTCAAAAAAAATTATTTATATTTTAGGGTTAAAATTTAATAGTTACTAATTATAGGACCTAGTAATGTAAATTTATATTTACACTTCCTCCCTTGTAGAAGATCTAGTTTTGACACATGCTTTTCGTGAGGTGTGACAAAAATAATTAAATCTCCCTAAAGGTGTAGTATGAGTGGTAACCATAAATTCATTCTTCCTAAGAGAAGTGTTTTAATCTTGGTTTCACTTAAAAAATATCAAGATTGAATGATTTAGGAAAAAAATAAATTTTAGGGAATTTCAAATGAGGGAGAAGTGATTGGATTTAGGTTGGGTTTTCCCTTTTTTGATGTCATCATAGTTTCTAAGAAAAAATGAATCATTAGGTGTTAAATAAAAATAATTAAATGAATTGAATAAAAATTGTTTTTTAGATTCAACATTTATTTAATTTTATTTAAAAGTGTTGAAATCTAAATGAACTACTTTTGAACACTCAGGAAATACCAAATCTGGTGTTGATTTCCCTAAATAATTAAACTAGTCTAGCTTAATTTTTTCATGTGTTTTAGTAATCACTAAACCAATCCCTTAGTTTATTTATATATTAACCAATTGGTGTAAAAAAATAAATCAAGAAAGGGTATAATAATATATAAATCTAATAAAGTTAATATTTAATAATAAATTAAAATAACATTGTATTTAATTTAAATTAAAAAATTAATTAAATTGAAAACTATTCATTTAAAAGAAGATAATTATATAGATTAAAAACATTCAAAAACTCAAAAAATTACAAAATCGGATCCCCTTACCTTCACCCAATCACTAATTATTCTACACCTAAATATAATAACGGGTCACAGAATATGAACAATTAGGATATATTGGAGAATAAAAATAAAGAGAGAATGACCAAGGAGGTGGAAGGTCTCTTATTCTTTGAAGAGGGTAGTTGATTTCTTCTTCTCTAGAATGATTATTGGTTCTTGTTCTAGGATGATTTGAAAATGATGGGTTCACCTCCTTTTATAGGCATGGGGGGGAATTTTTTTGCTCCAAAATTCATCCTCAAAAATTTTTCATGTGGTTTACACCATTAATTTCTGAATCATCAAATGTTGTATTCTATAAAGTTTTTCCAAAATCTATTACACATTTTCCCTCAAAATTTCATCTATATCCTCTACTTTTATAAGTTTTTATACCTAAGTTACTCAAGTATGTTATTCTAGATGAATTATTCTGGAATCATCCTTAAATTTTGATAATCTAATGTCCCCTTATTGAGTTAATAACTCCTTAAAATTTAATGGAGAAATGTTCCTATGATTCCTCTTTCTAATCCAGTTGGAATCACCTAAATTAGAGATGTGTATCATGATTTATTCCTTATTTATAGATTGGGGTCCACTCTATCCTTATGAAAGGTTTTATAACTTGATTTATTTTTTCAAGCCTCTAGATGTTTGAATTAGCTCGAGGTCCATATGGAAAAGTTGTATCCCAATAATCAAGGAATCCTACAAAATAAAATTACATAAATTGGATTGATAATTTAATAGATATGATCAAAATAACAATGTGATTAGAATCTATCAAAATTCTAGAATTAAGAAATTTTCATACTTTAGATCATTTTCATTATATAATTCAAATTAACCCTTATTTTAAAAAAAATTAAATACATGAGTTTTATCATTGAAAATAATGAATAAATCATCATAATTTGAATAAAAAAATTTATCTTAATTTTGGTATTTCATTCATGTATAACATAATTAACTCATGAGTTATCCATATTTACCCAATGAATTGGAGGAATATATAATTTCTGGACCACCCATATCAGTTTATAATGTTACCACCTATACATGGTTATAATGAAACTATAATCCTCACTTATAACATAAACAACATCCTTAGTTATAATGAAACCACCATCCTTTTTTATAATAGAACTACCTATCACATAATGAAAGTCATACGTATATATGACATAAGATCAAGAAAAATTAAACATATAATAAAATCATAAACCATGTAAGGGAAAAAGTTTTTCTTACACCATTCGTTTTTATTAAATTATTATTTTTTAATAAATCATATTTCTCCGATATCTTGTGTTTCACACAATACCGAGTTTTAATGAACTATAAAAAACTAATATTATTATTATTTAAGCAAGACCATTATTACATAGATATTAAACATGGTAGCATGATTATGAATAACAAAATTTTGAATATTTATTATCATGGTATTCTATAATGAAAACATATTGATAAAAAAGAACATAATTTTTTATCAAGTCTATATAAGTTTCAAAAATTCTATTTTCTAAATTCTATTTTTATTCTTTTTATAAATAGTAATAAATAAATTATTAGAAAATTTAGAAAATTAATTTCAAAAAATAAAATTATTTTTTAACTAATAATATAAAAATAATCCGAGGGTGGATTATTTTTGGATTTTTTCTGAAAATATTAATTTTTTGATGAATTGTGAAAATAATGGGTTTTATTGAAAATTGACTTTTCATTTAATGAAATTATGAGATAAATTTTTGTTTTAAAATGGGTTTAAAAGTATAATTAGTTCAATTATATGTAAATTAATCCAATTTATTTCATTAGAATCATTTTAATATTTATTTTTTTATATAAAAACATTTTAAACTTTTGAATATTATCTCTAGGGAAAACCACTTTCTCGTCGCGTCTGTGGGATTAATTTTAAAATAAAATTTTCCACATATGTGAATGGAATTATGTAAAATGGATTTCATATTATGATTCATAATAATTTATATTATAAAATAAGGTTAAAATATTTTTTTACCATAAAAAATAATAAAAACAGTAAAAATTATTTATCATGGTTACGGTAAAAATGAGTTTACTAGGAGGTTAAACTAAAAATAATAAGGATTAAAATTACCCAAAAAATGTCAAAAACCAATTTTATTTTATTATTTTTATCTTATATCTTACATTATATATTTTGGTTCATTTTAGATCCTTTTTTTCTGATAAAAATGTGGGTTCACCTTTTTCTTTTAAAAAATTACAAGTGTGCCACTAACCTAACTTATAATAGGCCAGCCACTCTCTTCTACTATTTAAACTTATAAAACCATTAGATAAAAAAATAACTACCTAAATCACTTAATTAATTCCCTCCTCTCATCCTAGAATCATTATTTTGATAAAAAATCCATCATAGTATGGTTTTTGGTGCAAACCCAAGGAAGTTACCTGAAAAAAAGGTAACATTCTTCAGTGAGTGTTTTTATTTTATTTCTTCATAAAAATCCATATATTATTATTAAAAAATGATTATATAATAACCTTAATATCTTAAATATACTTATATATTGTTATTTTAAGGTAATTACCTACATCCATCTCCTCTTCACTTAAATGAGAAACGATAATGTCGCTTGTGTGTATGGTGAACTACTGCCTCATGAACTGATGTGACACATTTTTCATTAACACCTCTCATGGTTGGGTACAATTATGGATAATATATATATATATATTATTATATTTTTAATATAAATATTCTTTGGTAAATATATTATCATATATAAAATTTTAAATTCCATTCTATAGAGAATACAATAATGTCATTCGTGTGTACAGTGAACTACCGCTTCACGAAGCAATGTGATTAATTTTTCAATTATGTTTACATGGAAGGTATTAAGGTACAAATTTAATGAATATATGAAAAATATATGACATATATATGATTTTATAAAATAAATTTATTATTTAAATTTATTTTTCTTTATTTAGTGAGGAAATGAAAACAACATTCATACATATGTATGACCTATCATATCCATGAATGGTGTATTTAATTTTCCATATATAATATATACAGATTACTATAAATACATATATAATTAATATATATTATATTTATAACAATGTAATAATTATATAGATAATGGATCCCTGATAAAAGTAGGAGGACTAAAAATAACAACTGAAAACATACATAGAAAACAAATAAATTATTTCTTAAAACATGACATTAAAATGTAATTATTAAAATAAGGGTAATAAAATGTCATAAGTAAGTCATATATGGTATTATATTTATAATTATGTTTCTTTTATAAATTTATAATAAAATTATATTTATTATATAGTAGTTTTTAATGTGTGTGAAGAAATTTGAGACTTAAGGTAAGAGATTTTTATCTCAATTTACCTTTTTTGGTATATATTTTATGTTATGGACCTATATTATTTTATAAGGTGTATATAGAGATCCTTGAAAATTTTATATCATGATTATCATTATTTTAATGATATTTAATGTGTAATTTTTATTAAAATTTTATTTTGTTTCTAATTCAAAGGATACCAAAGTGGTAAATATTTTATGTTATGATAAAATTGATTATCAAGATTCTTTATGATTATGAGTTTGATGAAGAAATATTATGATACATATCTCAAGAAACTCATGAATTTTAATATGATATATTTATTCTATGATATTACATTTTTTCCATTCATTTTCCTCTCTTTTTTACTCAAGAGACCAAAATAATATTTTTATGAAAAATTGTCTTTATTTATCCTTTGGTCATAAAACCATTTTATTGTAAAAATATGTTCTCTAAAAATGTTTTCAATTTTTTTAACACTATACAAGTGGTTTATTAAAGACATTTTTACCCATGTTTCACTTTTTACAAAAAAAATTAAAGTAACTTCCATGTAATTTTCTAAAACAAGGCCTATTTGGATTTTATAGAAATATAAAAGTTATCTTTGATTTAACATGTAGGACAAGAATGAGATTTCCTAAAATCTTTACTATTAATTTATTTTAATATTAATTTATAATTTTTTATGGTTATTTAAAAATTAAAGTATTTAAACTATATTTTATAAATTTTTAATTTTAAAAAATTTCATTTTCAAATAAAATATATTTTTCTCCAGAAATGTAACACCCCGAGCTTCTATGATACGCTTCTCATTCAATAATGCAATAGCTTGCATTGTACGCAACTTCGAGTTCTAACACACCGCAACTAATCAAAGTAGCCATTATGAATAGTAATACCCACTTTTTGAAATTATATAAATTTTATATTTCAAAATGGACTTCATTTTTGTATTTGGAATATCGAAATTATCCTATGTTGAATTTTTGGTATTTTTCTGAGAACTTCTAATTTTTATGAATAGTGAAAAATACTTAAAAACAACTTTTTTAATCAAAATAATTTATAGTGATAAATTATACAATTTAGTGGTTTTAGAGTATAATTAGTATATATTCCTACCATTTTATCCAATAGTGGTCATTAGAATTAATTTCACTTTGAAATTGGACATAAACAATTGTCAATCTTTTGATGTATATTGTTTCTTAAAAACACGCTATTTGTTGTGACAGCGGGAATTAATTATAAAATTAATTAATGCAACTTATATGTTTGTAATTTTTTAAAATAGACATCATTTTTGAATTCGGAATATCAATTATATCTTAGGGTGAAATTTTGACATTGTTCTGAAAAACTTCAATTTTTGATGAATAGTGAAACCACTAAGTGGTAGTTAAATAACTGATTTTTTGTTTAAATAAAATATTACCACTTTTGTGTTTTTATTTTCAAAAATCCAACATACATGGTTTTCATTAAGAAGTAAAATTTGGTTCAATGAGATTAAAATAATTTTTGGTGAATAGTAACTTTTAAGTTCTTAATCGCGATTAGAGGTAATTACTGTAGTTTAAGGTAAAAATAATGTTTTAATAATATGATATGAGCTTGAAACATGTCCTACCCTCATTGGATGTTCCATGGCCTACCAAGAAAATCCATGGGTCAACTTGGGGACCCCATTAAGCCACTTTAGTTGGAAAATGACATAAATACCTTTTATTTAATGTTAAAGTAAAAAATGACACAAACATGAAATGTTTTACTAAAACAATTTTTACAAGGGGTTATACAAGTCATATTTTTGAATATAAATAGTCATTGGAAAGATAAAAAAATTTCCTACATCATAGTATTTGTTTTATAATTTTTATACATTAAATAAATTAAATTATTTATGACATCATGATGATGCAGCGATTACCTCATTATTTAACGATTTAAATAAAATGAGAAGATAATGCAAAATCCAAGGCTTACACTTGTCCAAAGCCTATTCGATGAGGATATTTAGAACCCTTATAACATTATCCACGAATTATATAAGTGTGGGACCTTTATAATCCTAAAATCATTGTATAATAATGTAACATTTCAATCTTTCCAAAAGAGCCCCTCTTCTCCTCTTATAAAAGGCCCCCACATCTACCACCTTATTCACACTTTCAAGCCTTTTGGTTCGGCCAAACTCTTCCCAAATACTCTCCCATCTTCTCTCCCTTAATCCTAGAAGCTTTAATTTAGTCAGAAAGCCATCCTAAGGAGTCCTTTTGATCAAATCAAAAGGAAGAACCCGAAGAAGAGGTAACGTTTTCATCACCCTCTTTCAAGTTTCTTTCTTCTTCCACTCCCTCTTTGTTTATTATCTCAATTCTAAAATTATAGCTCCAGTATATTCTATATACTATGATGTTATTATAAATATGTAACAACCATATTCAGTATTCTACCCATCATTTGAATGACATGTCACCATACGTGCGTACGTAAGGCTTACCATCTCCACGTCGTGGTGTAATTGTTATTCAATATATTATTATTTAGATGGGTATAATAATGATATGTAATTCATGTAAATAATAAATATAACATGATAATGATTCTGTATATATGATATACTATCCAATTATATATTATTTTAATATCAAAATAATGATATTGTCGCTCGTGCGTACGTACGGACTACCGTCTCCACGAACGCGATGAGATTCATTCTCCGTCGTATCCATTCAAGTATAATTATCATTTGATGATTTAAAAATAATGTTTAAGGACATGATATCATTCTGTATATGAATAAGATACAAACTATCCATGAAAAACATGACTTACATAACAAAACATATAAAATAAAACGAGTAAGTTAACACCCGAAACAACGATAAATCTAAGATATTGTTAACAAAGCAATGTTAAAAGATCATATATGATATCATATGAATGTATATGATTCTTGTATAAATTAATAACAATTATTTCACCATTATACAGGAGGTTAACCTACCCCAACCAAGTAAAATTACAAGGTAAGGGTTTACTTCACAACCTCTTCATTATCCAAGGTTGTTTATACATAATTATCTACTGGGACCTCGTTATCATCCACATCCATGTTTCTTAAAAATGTCTTTCAAAACATTTTTACTATTAAATGGAAAATGGGTTAAAGTCATTTATACCCTTATACGTTTTTGAAAGGAATCTTACCGTCGTTTTCCAAACAATGTACTTTTTGACCTTTTTGACAAATTTAAGGTAAGAATTTTTTTTAACTTATACGGTGGGTACGGCTATTTTCCGCCATTATAACTTCGTCGAAGCTTCCCTTACAAGCTTATAAGAATATTTTCAAAGTAAATTTATTATTTTATAATTATGGGACTTTTAAATGATTTCAAAAAAAGAGATATATTTCTCTCAAATAGCTTTGATTTCATCCATGTCAACATCCTTTGATGGGTTTTAAGTTTAATTGAAATTGATTTATGATACAAAACTCCCATTGAACATTTTGTGAAATATTTGGCTGTGGATGTGTTAGTTTTATACCATCCATAGTTTATGGAGAAATTGTTGTCGTTTCATATGCTAGTTTTAATACGAATATTTATGTTATGTTTAAACCTATTCATATGAGGAATGTATTGGACTTAATAAGTGACGGGTGGAGCCCGCTATAGCTCCTCGATGCATCGGTAGGTCTCATGAGACAACTAGACGTGGAATTGACCTAGGCCCTTTCCCAATTTGATTTATGGTTTTGGCCGAGGCCTTAATCATTTTAGACGTCTTGGCTGAGGCCTTGACAAAATGTTTCAGAATGTCTGGCATTATACATTCCCTCGTTATGAAAGTGGTTATTGATATTGCATGTGATTATTCGACCAGTAGAATATCCGTGTGAATAAGTAAATGGCATTATCTCATTTTACTTTTTCCATATTATGTTGAAGTTCATGTTTAAAAGGCTTTTGTTTTAGTTATACATTGCCTTAAATGTTAATGTTTATTTATGAAAGCTTACGCAATATTTTTATCCTTACTGAGCATCTGAGCTCACTCCTTTCAATGTTTTAATATTTTCCAGGATGTGAAGAAGTATATTATGAATGACCTGCAGGGATATTATAAGGGGATATGAAGAGAAGATGTTGTAGTTTTTTTACTTTATGATGTAATGAAAGACTTATGAATGTATCTAGTGTTTACAAGGCTACTAAACTAATCGGTCTTTCGAGACTTGATCTTTTGTGATCATGCCAATGTTACGAAGTAATGCACTGACTCTGGGTAGCTGGGGTCGGGGCGTTACAAGAAATGTTCCATGAGATTTTTTCATTAAAAATCATTTTCCATCAAATATGAAATCCTTTGATGTTATTTAATCTTCATAGGTGACGTCGTTTGATGTTATTATGAGTTTTTATAAAACCCATTTATTTTCAAGGATTATGATATAATCAATGTTTTATGATCTTTTAGCACACATATGTATGATTTTCATTAAGTGATGAGTGAGAAAAATACCTCCCTTAATAAATTGGGTATATATTTATATATAATGAGATAAAAATTATTTAAATAGTGAGTGAACCTAATACAGTAAGGGACTGTTCCACTATGATAGTCTTGGGAGTGAACCTTAACTACTATTATGGTTTGGGGAGCGAACCCATTCCACTATGATAGTCTCAGCAATGATACTTATACTACTAAGGAAATGGTTTTCTATTATTATGTGTATGAAAAAATTAAATGTCTTATTCCATTGCTATACTCTAATGTCTAATGTTATTTTATTACCTTATGATCCATGTCTTATAAACTTTAATAATTTATGCCATGACCTAATAGTATGATCTTTGATATGCATGGTACAATTTTCAAATACTATGCTCATGTTCTCTATACTTTATCTCATTTTTTGTTTATGTATCTCCCTTTTTTACCCTTACAGGGAATTTGTGATAACCCTTATATTTATTTTCCATATATTATTTAAAAATTTATTAAGTATTATTTTTCTAATAACTGTTCCAATTATGAATAACTTACTGGGATATGATTTAGTTCACCCATGAACCAATTATTTATGTTTCAAAGTATCCAAAGGCAGTACACCTTTAGGATCCTCAGGCGTGTGTTTTTGTAATGTAATGAATATTTATCATAAAAATGATGTAATATCTATCTATGGAAATATTGGGTCTTTATACTTTTTATCATAGTATAGGTCTAGTTAACCATTGGAAACTAGGATGAGAAAACATTTATAATAACCCTTAAGATAAGCTCAAGTATAGGGTAACATACTAATGTCTTGGTAAGGAATATATTATGTAGTTTTCCTAGAAAAACATCCCTATTTATATAATACAAGTAGAGTTAGTTCTGGAATAGATTTCCCTAGGGGGGATAACTCTGAAAAATATGTGTTGGGATTGACTCGAGTGTTACCTGGTACATAAAAATGGGCCTTAAAACACACCTGGTTTGAAACTCCCATGAAATATTTGTTGGTTAAATCAAATTTTCTTTATGAAACATAATGAATTATTTTAATTGATTATGATCATGGATGATAAAGGATAAAAATAAAGTGTCATATATTTAAAATAAATTTTCTTGATTTAGAAAACATAAATGATTTTTCATGACTATGTGGTTTTCCACTATAATTAGTGTTTCTCACACTATATTTTTTGGTTTTATTCAAGGTATAGAACTCAAATAAATCAAGTTAATAATGAATACAATGATAAATGAAATGATTTTCCTCCTGAGATACCAAATTTTATGGGATTTTAAATGAAAAATAGCATTGCTATGCTCACATAACCTTCTCAAGTATTGAATCACGTTAGACTTACAATTGAGAAAAGGAGGGAAAAATTTTATTGAGATATTTATGAGGTAATTCCATATTATATCAGTGAGTATTCTGATCCACTAGTTGCTAAAAAATATATCTAAACCAATAAAAATATATTTTCCATCCTTCAATGTTCAGAGCATGAGAAATTCATTTTGGTTGTCTACCATTAGAAAGGTGAATCAGATCAATGGTGGACTCTTATCAATAATACAATGCAACCGAATTAAATTAACTCCATGTATTAGGATGAGTTCAAGAATTTATTTTTCAATAAATTCTTTCCTATTATTCTATATACAAGGATATATATATATTTCCTTGATCTATGTTAAAAAGATGATGAATCCATTGGTATAATAAAAATTTTACATGACTCATGAGGTACACTTCTTGTATTATCATCCAACATAAAATTAAGGTTAATTGATTTTTCAGTGTCTTAAAACCAAGTATTTGAAGGGATTTATCCATAATATAATTTAGTAGATATGAAGAGATTGTTCAATGTGATATCAAGGTTGAAATGAATATTGGAGTTACATATCAATCTCATGATTTTGATAAGAATATAAATATGGAATTCAATAGAAAATATAAATACTATGGAGATAAGATGATGAGATTTCTATTATGATCAAAGTTTGGTAAGAAACAAAGAGGAAATTATCTTAAGGGGACTAGTAAATTTTTTAAGTGTGGGAAGGAAGGTAATTGGGAAATCAGTTTTCAAGGTGATGGGAAAAAGTCAAGTAATGATGAGAATAGAGAGAAATATCTATAGAATGGTCCACCCACACTCTAGTGTTTCAAATTCAAGTAGTATGGGAACTATGCTAAAAAAATTCCAAAAATTAAGGTTAATGATGATGATCGACATCTGAAACCTATTAAGCTAAGGTATAATGAGTTATGTGGTCCGATGGTCGACGGTTTTCTAGGTACTTCATGAATCAACTTGCTTCTGTCATGCCTATTATGGGTTTTCCTTGAAGATGGAATCTATCAGAAAGCTCTTTCGCTCAACTTTGCTCTAAACTCGAATTCCTTAGCCCCTATTTGAGTCAAACCTAGAGCGGTCGAATCTTTGAGGTTCTAGGATGTGTGGTTCGGCAGCTTCTGGTGCACTAGAAGTGTCATGAGGTGGTATTTTCTTGTAAAGTCAGTTTATTACTGTTCAGTTTTTATTTGCATTTCTTCCTCAATGCAATCAGTGAAGAATTTTTGTGCTTATCTATGTGAGATATTTCTGTTTTATGATTGATTGGTGTTGAATTTGAATTGGGTTTCTGGTATCGGTGATATTTTCTTCTTTTTGGTGTCGGACATCGGTGTGGACAACGACGATGAAGATGAAGTGAAAGTGGGGTGGCTTAGGTTTGCTGTAGAGACCTCAACTCTTGTGCTCTACTCTGGTTTCTACGTTATCCGAACCCTCTTAGGTCTGTTGAGCATGATAGCTTCCAAGGAGGTGTTGAGAGGTGTTTTTGTGAGTGGATGGGTGTCCATGGAGATGCGACTAGTTCATTGGTTTATTTTCGTGTGTTCGGGTGATGCCAATGATGTCTTGTTTGATGACATCGAAGAAGTGGACACTGGTATCAAGGGACGAGGACCGAAAAGATTGTAATGAAAGCTCCATAGATGTCGATGATGGTATCTCCGACGATGATAATGGTGGTGGTTCTAAGAAATGATGTTTTTGGAGGTGACTGGATAATGATTACAACATTGGCTCGAATCGAGGTGGGTGAGCGATTCAATGTCTACACAACTCAAGGTGGATCTTAGATCAACTCGTAATGATGATGACTGGCACATGGATTGGAAAGTGGTTTATGTTTGTGAATTTTGAATTTTAAAACTTTGGCGGTGGCTTGGAACTTTGGCTATGAAGAAGGAGGGATGTTATTTTTTTTAATGTGGTGTAGTTTTTGAATTTTTTGATGTACTTTTACCACTTTTCCTTAAAATGGATCTTATAAAATATCAAAAAAATGATTTAGAGAGAGGCGAATTTTATAAGGGTATAAAAATTCTATCCAAATGATTATATTTATAATTAGAAGTGAAAGCACCCAATTTTATGATGAACACATCTCAAGTATATGATTCCTCTCCAGTTGAAAATTGAGGGAATGTTCTTCTTACAAATCTTGTAATTTTTCCTCAAGTAGAATTTAATGTAATATTAGGCATAGATTGGATTTATTTACATAAATAACACATTAATTTTCAAGTAATATAAGTTTACATTGATATTCTAAACCATCCTATGATCATATATTAGTGCAACGATAAATATTAACATTCGATGGAAATCACATCCATTGTATGTGTTTCGATTCCAACTCAAGAAGGGAATTTTTCTCAGATGGTTGGGGAGAAACTCAACATTGATGATATGGATATTATGTTGAATTTTATTAATGTATTTATAGAATAGTTTTATATCCTTCAACTAAAATGTGAAGTTGAATCTAAATAGAAATCATATATTGTTCTATGACTATTTAAATGACTCCCTATAGAAAATACCTGATTAAGATATATGAATTGAATAACAAACTCCAAGAGAATCGTGAAAAATGATTCATTCGGAAAAGTGTGTCACCTTTTGGTGAACCCATTATCTTTATTAAAAATAAATAAGGATCTATTAAACTTTAAATTGATTATCAGAAGTTGTAAAAGATTAAAATAAATAACAAGTATCATCTACCCCTTATTGATGACTTATTTGATCAACTGTGCAGATATTAACACATTTCTAAGATTGAACTTCAATATAGATATAACCATTTGAGGTTTAATAAGGAGGATATACCCAAGAAAATATTTTATACATGGTATGGAAATAATGAATATATATTGATTCAATTTGGTTTTACTAATTTCCTGCTATCTTCATGGATTTAATGAATAGAGTGTTTAGAGATTACATTAATCAGTCTAGGATAGTGTTTATAGATGATATTATTATACTATAAAATATTAATAAAGAGAATAAATATCACTTTAGTATTATACTGAAGACCCTAATAAAATATAAGTTATGTGAAAAATTTACAAAGTGTGATTTTTGGCTACAAAAGGATTCATTTTTGGGTTATATAATCTTAATAGAGTGTATATATGGGGATCCATCAAAGACTAAGGGTATTGAATACTGGCCCAAAACAAATATGGTGACTATGATATAAAGTTTTCTTAGTTTTTATATATATTATTGATGGTTTATAGAATATTTATCATGAATTTCTAATCCACTCATTGTGTTAACTCAGAAGGGAACCAAGTTCCTTATGATATATGAGTGTGAGAAAAATTTCAATGAACTAAAGAGAAGATTATTCAGCACACCTATTAATATATTAACATGTAGTATAGAAGGGTTTGTAATCTATAATGATTTATTCAATATGATATGTTTATGTGTTCTTATTCAGAATGAAATTATCATAGATTATGCCTCATAACCATTGAAGGTTCATGAGAAAAATTATCCAACCCATGATTTAGAGTTAGCTACAACAAATTATTCATTAAAGATATAGAGGGAGTATATTTATAGATAAAAGTGTTATATATATACTGATAAAAAATTATAAAGTATATATTCACACAGAAGGAGTTGAATATGCACTAAAGAATATTATTAGAGACGATTAAAGATTATGACTACTCAATAAATTTCCTCCATGGGAAAGAGAACTAGGTGGATGATGATTTGAATCTAAAGGATCGTGATAGATTATCTATGATGAGGATCATGAAAGACTCAATATTTCTATATTTTAAAAGGATGTATATGGAAATCCAGATGGAATAAGATAAATCTAATCTTTCTCAATTGATTGTTCAACTATCTATCCAAGTGATGATTAAAGAGGCCTAGAAGGAAGATGTAGAGATGATGTAGAAGGTTATAAATGTTCCCAAGGTTATCGTTTATCATGATGGAATGATAAGGTACAAGAAACATGTATATGTTCAATTCATACCATATTTAAATAATGAGTTTCTAGAGGAAGACCATGCTTATTAATTCTATATTCATCCTTGAAACATGAATATATATAGAGATTTGAAAGAGTATTCTGGGTGGGATGGAAATAATAATGATATCATGGTGATTGTATCTTGGTTCATGGTATGTAATCAAGTTATGGATGAAATTATAATGGGATGTTACATCCATTACCCATACCAGAATAGAAATGGGAAAACATCACCATGGATTTTTTCATCAGACTCCCCAAAATGTATAGAAGGAATAAGGATATATGGTTTGTAGTAAATAAACATACAAAGTCAGTACAATTCATCTGGATCATATAATATTTATATATAGATCATATTTCTAGGATATACATTAAGGAAGTGTTAAGGTTTCATGGAGTAACACATTCAATTGTATCTGATCAAGATCTGAGGTTTACCTTGATGTTTTAGAGAAGTCTTTAGTAAGATCTTGATATAAATTTGAGTTTTAAAACTGTGTATCATCCTTAAATAGATGTTCAATATGAGAAAATAATTAAAAAACTATAGGCTATGTTGATATCTTTTTCTATGTATTTCTAAGGTGGTTGGGATTGACAGCATCCTTTAGTTTAGTTTTTATACACCAATATATTTCACACGATTATTTAGATGACTCCTTATAAATCCCTTTATAGAAAGAAGTGTAGATCTCTAATGCAATAGAATAAAGATAAGGAAATAAAGATATTAGGACATGAGATTGCTAAAGAATTTTCAGATAAGGTTATAGTCATTAAACAACATATAATGGTGAAACAAAGTCGATGGAATATTTAAGATGATAATTAATAGCATGATACGAAGTTTGAATTTGGTGATACAATAGTTCAAATAATTTCTCCCAAGAATAAGGTTATGAGATTCTTGAATAAATAAAACCTAATCCCATGTTATATTAGTCTCCATAAAGTTATTGATTGTATCGGGATGGTATCTTAACAGTTGGGGCTTCCACCAAACCTCTTTTAAGTCTATTATGTGTTCCATGTATCACTCATAAGGAAATACATACCCAACCCTTCACATGTCCTAAACTAAAGGGTCATAATATTGGATAATTATTATTTTTTATTTTGAATAAATTTTTTAGACTTTAGATTGTATAATGAAATTTTTATTAAACATGACTAGTCACTAGATCAATGTAGTCTGGCAAAACCACCATTTTGAAGAAGCTATGTGGGAACATGAGGATGTAACAAGGTATAAGTATCATTATTTTTTTATACCAAAGCGATGGAATTTCAAGGTATAAATTCATTTTAATGGTGGTATAATGGAGCACCCCTAAATTTTATGAATTTATTTTTTTGAATACATTAAATATCTTCAATATCTTGTGTTACACACAACACCGACATTTAATGAACCTCAAAAAGCAATTAATAATATTGTTTAAACATGAATGTTATTAACAAGACATTAAACTTGGTATCATGAATATTAATAAAATAAATAAATAATAATTATAATGGTTTTATATAAATAAAACATATTTATAAAAAAGTAATTATTTTTCAGTAAAATCTTTATATGTTTTGAAAATACTATTTTCTCAAAAAATGATATTTTATTTATTTTTGTGAAAAATAATAAATAAATTTTTAACAATTCTAAAATATTAATTTGAAAAAATAAACTTCATTTTTGAATTAAACTTTTCAAAATTATCCATTTTTGATTTTTTTGATTTTTTCTAAAAAGTTTATTTTTTCGAGGAAATGCAAAAAAATGTTGGTTTTTATTGAAAATTGAATTTGCGTATAAATAATTTATATGGTTAATTTTTGTTTTAAAACAGTATGAAATGAATTTTTTTTAAATTATATATATATATATATATATATATATATATATATTAATCCATGATAGGATAGTGTAATCATTTTAATATTGAATTTTGATATAAATGTTTTTTAAAATTTTAAACATTTTCTCTTTGGAAAACTGCTTTCTCATCACAACTTTGAGTTTAATATTAAATTAAAAATTTCCAATAATGTGAATTTAAAGTGGTAAAATTTCTTCTATTTTTTTAATAATCATAATTTATAACATATAACAAGGTAAAGTTAATTTTTTACTATAATGAATATTAATAATAGTAAAAATTGTTTAACATGATAAAGGTAACAAGGGGTTTGTCGGGTGATTAAACTAGAAAGATAAGTGTTAAGAACTACCCAAATCATGTACAATAACAATTGGGTGACCATATTTCAACCTTATATCTTCATGTATCTATATTTATACATTTTAGATTATTTTTTAGGATAAAAATGTGTGTACACCATTTTCTTTTTCAAAAATTACAAGGGTGTCACTCACCTCACTAATAAAAGACCACCCCCTCTCCTATTCTTATTAAACTTCCAAAACATATTGTCTATTACAATAAATACCCAAAAAACTTATTTAATTTACTCCTCTCAACCAATAATAATTATTTTGATCTCAAATCTATCATAGTATGTTTTTTGGTGAAAACCAATGGAGGTTACCAAAAGAAGCGATCATGTTCTGCAAGGAGCATTTTTAATGTCATTTCTTCCTCTACATATTTATATTCTTATTAAAACTTTATGATATAATAACATAAATATTTAATATATAATAATATTTTTTTATGTTAATGTATTCCCTAAAACCATCTACTCTTCCCTAAAATGGGAAATGATAACGTCACTAATGTTTATGGTGGACTACCGCCTCACTAACTGATGTGAAACATTTTCCATAAAGACCTACCACGGTTTGGAATAATGATGGATATAATTTGTATATATTATATTCATAACATAAATATAATTATTTAAATATATTTTAAAAAATACCTTTTTTACCTTCCATTCTATAGACAATATGATAATGTTGTTTGTTTGTACGGTAGACTACCAGCTCGCGAAGTGATGTGATCTGTTTTTCACTTATGTTTTACTTGGAAGGCAATAAGGGATAAATTTAATGAATATATGTGATATATATGAAATATATATGATTATTTAAAGTTAAAATATTAATTAACATTCTTTTTATTCATATTTTTATGAAATGGAAATTATATTCATGTGTACGTATGGCCTACCATCTCTATAAATGTTGTATTACATTTTCTATCTCTAACATTTATGGATTTCTATAAATAAATATATAATAAATATATATGATAATAATTTAATGGTTAATTTTTTTGATATTATGGATCCATAATAAAATTAAGAAGACCATAAATGAAAAATAAAAACATACATGAAATAAAAGCAATTATTTCCTAAAATGCGACTTTAACATATAATTATTAATAAACTTGTAATAATATGTCATAATTAAATCATATATGGAGTTATATATATAACTATTTTTATTTAATATATTTATATTAAACATATATTTATTATATAGGAGTTCTGGATATGTACAAAGGAATTCAAGACTTAAGGTAAGGGATTTTGTCTCAATTTTCCTTCTTTGAGACATATATTAGGTTATGAACCTATATTATTTAATGAGGTGTATATATAGACCCTTTTAAATATTATATAATGAATATACCTATATTATGGATATTTAATGTTTCATTGGATTTTATTTTTAATGTTACTTATTATTCAAAAGATACCAATGTGGTAAGGATTTTATATTACAATCTCATCTATTATTGAGATTGTTTATAACTATGATACTGATGATGAAATCATATGATACATGTCACAAGAAACTCATGAATTTTATTATTATATTTTTATTTCATTATAATTTTGTTTCCCTTCATTTTCCTCTCTTTATGTACTTAGGAGACCAAAATACAGTTTTTAATAAGGATCTCTTTTAATTCCCTCTTTAGTCAAAATCCATTTTTCTTCCAAAACCATGTTTTCTAAAAATGTTTTTAACATTATCCAAATGATTTATAAAAGAAAATTTGACCCATACTTTACTTTTTACAAATTTTTTGAATGGAATATCCATGTCATTTTCCAAAATAAGTCCTATCTAGATTTTACCAAATATGTGAAAGGAATATTTTTATTAATGTTTATGGCATGAATGGAATATTCTAACATCATGACCATTATTTTATTTGAATATTAATTAATATGTTTTCATGTTTATTTTCAATATAATTATTTATAAAATATTTTAAGGATTTTTAATTTTAAAATGGTTATTTTCAAAGAATGGATATTTTCCTCAAGAAACATTACAAGTGATTTTTCTTTCAAAATCATTTTCCACCGAAGATGATATCCTTTGATGTTACTTAATATTTTTTGGGATAAGAACCAATGATATAATATAAATTCATTCTATGGATGTATTATGTTTATGTTGACAAGATATTTATGAAAACCATTTCCTTTACATGGGTTATACCATGATAAAATGCGTTTAAAAACCACTTCTTTGCTGGCAGGTTATGCAATGATGAAATGATGAAATGATATTATTTTTTTCATAGGTTATGTTATTATGAATGGTTATGAATCCCATTTATTTTCACGGATTCTGATATAGTGAATTTTTTATGTTCTTGTGGAACACATTTGTATAATTTTTATTATGTGACAGGTGGTACCTATATCTCCCTCTAATGCATTGGGTATCAATTGATATATCATGAGATAAGAAGGACTATAATGGGGACTCAACCTAATTTGGTAAGGGTATTTTCCAACTATGATTGTACTGAGAGTGAACCTTAACTACTATGATAGTTTGTGTAGTGAACTCATTCCACTATGACAATCTCAACAACGATCCTTAAAATCCTAGGGAAATGGTTTTATATACTTATGTGTATTTCAAAATTCCATGTCTTATGCTACTATTATTCTCTCATGGTTACTGTTATTTGATTCTATTATGGTTGATGTATTATAAAATACCAATATTTATTTCATCACCCATGATTATAATATTTGATATGTAGGTTGTGGGTTTCAAATGTTATTCTCATGTTATCATAACCTTCTGATCATGTTATGTCTATGTATCTCCCTTTTTTACCCTTATTGAGAATTTGATATAACCCATTATTATGTTTATTTTCCATAGGTTATGAAGAAATTTATTTTGTATGATTTATCTAAGATGAGTGATAGTTATGAAGAACTTAGTGTGATATTATTTAGTTCTCCTATAAACTAGTTTTTAGTGTTTTTATGTTTACAAAGGCACTATACCTTTAAAATACTTAGGCATGTGTTTGTCTAATTTAATTTATATCATTAGAAAATGTGGTGTTATCTATGTATAAAAATCCTGGGTCATTATAGGTTTCATAAAAATTTCATTACCATAATCATAAACCATCCATAAAAATAATAAGGATGATACCCTTTGACAATATACCCATTAATTCATATGTAACATAAACAGATTTAATCCTATATGGAAAATGATTTGGAAAGATCACTTGGAACATTTCATGTGTAAAATACCCTTTAAATATTAATGACACTTATTTATAATATAAAAATATCAAAACCATTAAATAAAATATATTATTTGAAAATAAACTATGAAACTTTTAATGTAATCTTTAAATTATTTAGTGGTATTGATATTGGAAAATATTTTTCATTTCGTACACATTAAATTAAATTTTTTTATCACATTTTCGGTAAAAATTAAAAAGAGACTTTATTAGAAAATGAATAGATGGTTACTTTTAAAACATTTTTTAAAAATTGAAACATGGTTGAAAATGTATTTAAAAATCATTAGAGAATAGTATAAATGATATTTAAATTTTTTTATGAAGCATTAATACTGAATAAAAAGTATTTTTGACCTAATAGAGAGATAAAGTAAATATTTAATAAAAAAACTATTTTGATATCCTTATTTCTTAAAGAGAGGAAAATGGAATGGAAATAATTATTCTCCATAAATAAATAGATAATAAAAAAATATTTATTTTCTTAAGATAAAGATCATAAAATTTCATCATCAAATGCATAATCATAAATAATCCTAATGAACATTGACATTGAATCATAAAAACCTTACCAATTTGGTAAATTTTGAACTGAAATCCTTATAAAAGAAGAAAAATTATATGGATATGTATATCCCACAATTTTGATTGTAATAATCATAAAATAAATTCATGTGAAGTATATAAACCACCAAAAATAAAAAAGTGCCGAATGTGGAATGTTTCCCATGGAAATAAAAGTGAGACATAAATCCCTTACCTCATGCCTCAAATTTCCTCATACACATTCAAACCTCATGTATAATAAATATATGTTTATTATAAATCTATTAAAGAACCATAATAATATATATCATTCCATATATTATTTACTTATGACCTTTTACTACCTGTTTGCTATCAATTCCTTGTTAAAATAATATTTCAGGTAATAGCAACTTCATTTTCATGTATATTTTGGTTTTTTATTTTTGATCATTTTACATTGATTAAGGTACCATAATTTACAGAATTATAATATTGATATAAAAATATTATATATTCATTATATATGTACTTAGAGTAAACCATAAAATTTAGATATTGTAAATGAATCACAACATTCATTGAGATGGTGGGGCGTACATATGCCTGCATACTATTTCCATTTACTTGATGGATAGAAGGAATGAAAGTTAAATAATATATCACCATTATAGAATATTTTTTATATCTTTTAAATGATATATATTCATTAAATATATCTTTATTACTATCTATGTTAAAATTAAATGAAAAACATATAACATCACTTCATGGAGGCGGTAGTCCACGGGTACGCAGGAGCGATGTTATCATTTTCCAAAGGATTTCACATTAATAAGGTAGATGTGATATTAAAATTATATAATTATAATTATGTCATAAATGAAATATAAATATGTAAAATCCATCCATATATCCATTTGTGAAAGGCAGTTATGGAAAATGAAGTACATCAATTTGTGACACTGTAGTCTACTACACACACGATTGAGGTTTTCGTTTCACATTTAATGGGAGAGGATATAGATATTAGTTTTTAAATTAATATAATAACATATTATTATATTTTAGATAATAATATTATTATATCTGAATATATGAATAATATTTCAAGTTGGTGAAAGAAGAAATAAAATAAAAATGCTCATTTAAAATGATACCTCTTCTTCAAAAAACCTCATTATATTTTAACCACAATCCTTTTTAAGAGGGTTTAAAAATAAAAAAATAATCCTATAAGAAGTTTTGAGGGAATTATTTAGATATTTGGTTATATATTTTCTAAACCATAAATCATTGGCAGTGTGAAGAGGATAGGAGAGTGAGTTCCCTTTTATAAATGGGGGAGAGGACACACATTAAATTTTTAAAGAGAAAAACATGTAAAAATATTTTAAACATGAAAAAAGAATAAAAAAATAGATTATTATCTAACATTAAATGATATAATTTCTAAATAAATCCATAAAATGGGATTTGGAAAAGTTTTTATTCCATTTTACCCCCATTATCTTTTTAGTTTAACCCTAGGTAAACCCGTTTTAACCTTAACCATAAAAATTTATTCTTTCTGTTTTTACTATTCATTTTGACAAAAAAAAATTAACTTATTATATTTTAGTAATTATTATGATTCCAAATACAGAATCCATTTTTTTCAAATTCCATTGATAGAAGTAGAATAATTTAATTTAAACTTAAACACACAGACATGAAGAAAAAGCTATTTTTCAACGAGAAAGTTTTCATAAGTATATAACATTATAATATCAAAAGTAAAAAATTAATTTTATTCTAATTAACTAAATTGGTTTAATCATAAAAAAATTAAAAATGACGTAAATTAGAAAATTATTTAAATGAAAATGTAGTTTTTAAATAAAAATCAGTATTTTTTACGCTTCACCATTTTTTTCAAAAAATTCTCAAAAATTTACCATAAGATAATTTTTATTTATTTATTTGAAAAAATTATGTTAATTTTTTAAATAATATTCCTAAAACTTTTAAAATTAATTTTATTATTTCTTTATAAAAATAAATAATATTTTTTTGAAAAAATTATTTTCAAAGTATATAATGACTTTACTAAAAATTAAGTAAATATTTATAAAAATATTTTGTTTATATAAAAACATTAAACATAATATTAAAAATGTGTTTATTCAAATTCATACCACTAAATTTAATGGTCTGTTTATTACATTCCTATTTACATAATAATATTTCATTCAAACACATTGTTTCATGTAACACAAGATATTGAAGAAATTAAATGTATTTTAAAATAAATTACATAAACAATAGGCGTATTAAATAATAACCCACTTAAAATTAATATCTTACAGTCAATTAATCACTTAGAAATATATAAATTAAGATACTTATACCTCATCATATCCTCAGGTTCCAACATAAAATCTTCAAATTTGTGTTTTCTCCAGAAAACATTGACCATGCGAGTGATATTATTTTAAAGTACTTTCTCGTTATGATCCAGAATCTACACTGGTTATTCCTCATAAGAAATATCATGAAAAAGTTTTATAACCTCTTAGTTTGGTATATCTAAAGGTTTAGGTAAGAACTTTCTCAGGAGAGATACATGGAACACATCTTGAACTTGATAGTGGTTTGATAGAAGCACTGGGAGATAAGAAACCATCACTACTAAGTAGAGAATATAAACAGGGACAATATAAATTAGCATCATCATTCCTTTATATCAAAATCCAATAATATTCTTCCATGTAGAAATTTATAAAAACATTCCCTATGTAACTTTACATTAAAGATCACATTGATGATTATCATTATTACTTTTATTTTGAATTTGTACTGCCTTTAAGTGTTGCTGAATGGATTTAACATTATCTTCTATTTCTGTATCCAGCTCAGGTCCAAATTCATTTCTTTCCCCAACTTCATCCAAACATGTTAGAGTTCAAAAATTATTACTATATAGGGCTTTGTAAGGATCCATACTAATTCCTGATTTAAATATATTATTGTAAGAAAACTCAAATGGAGGGATTTTTTTATCATAAAAACCTTTAAAATCCATAGAAACTTATCTCAATATAAACTCTAGGGTATTATTTATTCTTTCAAAATATAAATATTTCTATAGATTATATGCAACATTAAAACAAAATTCTATATTAATATCTTACTGAAGACTTCACTAGAAAATCAATATAAACCTTGAATCCCGATTAGATACAATAGAATGTGGCACTCCGTGCAAACTTTCCACTTTATTAATTTATATTCTTACAAGATAATCCAAATATAAATTCTATCCTATAGAAATTAAGTTTTTTGATTTTGAAAGGTGATAGGATAAAAACTATATAGAATTATTCCATTTATATTTTTGGGGAGTCTGATGACAAAATACATGGTGATGTTTTCCCACTTCCATTCTGTTATGGTTAATGTTTCTAACATCCAGTTAAATAATTTTATATCAACCTTAACTTACATAAATATAAATAATTGATTCAAAAACTATAAAATATCTCTCTTCATAACATCCCACAATAAATACTCTTTTAGATCGATATATATCTTTGCACTTATAAGATGGATAGAGGATAAAGAACTATAACCTTCCTTAAGAACATACTTCATCAAATTTAGTAAAGAAAGAATATATAGACATTTTTTAAACATTATCATTATATCACAATCAAGGTTAAACTCATGAACATTTCTAACCTTATTTTATGACTCTATATCATCCTTTTATACCTCTTTAATCTTCACTTGTATAGAGGGTTGAACTCTCATTTGAGAAAGTTAATATTTTTCCACTTCCCCCAAAATTTCAAAATACTTCATTTTAAAATTTATAAACAATGTTTCACTCATGAACCTCATCATAGATAAGTTAGTAAGACCATTTTATCTTAATTCATCCTCAACCTTTTTCTCCTTCCCATAGTTGTAATGTATGAGTAGTCATAGTTTTTAATTAGGTCCAACCATTTTACCTAGAACTTGTTCAAATAATTATATGTGGATATATAATTTAAACTTTTATGATAAATATATATATATATATATATATATCACACTTTTATTTATAAAGACAATGCCTCAATATCATTAATGAAAAAATTACCATTTCTAACTCTAAATCGCGATTTGGGTAATTTTTCGTCTAAACCTTCAATTTTCATGAAGAATAATCAGTAACTATATTGTTTTTCATAAGAAATCATCCCAATATATTCTTTGATTAATCACTATAGATTGCATACCCTCCTCTAAAGTAGGGTAATTTAAGAACAAGTGTACTGACTAATGTTTTCTTCAGTTACTTGACATTTTGCTCACATTCATCTGCATAGGGGTTCTTGGATTCAATGTTAACATGGTTAGGGATTGGGGATCCTTGAGAAAATCATCAAAAAAATCTAGAAAAACTAGGAAAAATTTAGATCTCAGTCATAGAAGTAGATCTGGGAAAACATTTAAAAGCCTTCATTTTTTAGGGGTGTACTATTATTTTCTTTCTTGGGAATATATGACCAAAAAATGAAACATTGTGTAGCCAAAATTCACACTTATAAAATTTTTCATACAAATTATCCTTAAATAGGGTATTTAATAAAATTATCTAGTGGTCTGGATGCTCTTCCTTTCTCTTTGAATCTATACGAATATTTATTATAAGGAATATCATAAACTGATCAAGCTAACATCTAAAGACTATATTCAATAAATTAATAAATATATCAGGGGAATTATTAAGGAATGATGGATTTAATATATATTCATAGTGTCTATACCTTATATGAAATGTTTTCTTGGGTATATCCTCCTTCTTTTCCATAAATTAATGATATCCAGAATGATTATAAATCTTGAAAAATATTTATCTTTGGGAAGTTGATTAAAATATCATCAATATGGGGTAGATGATACTTGTTATTGATTGTGATATTTTTTAGATCCATATAATCAATGAAGAGATGAATCGATCATTATTTATTATTAACAAAAGAATAGGTGAACCCTAAGGTGTCACACATGGATGGATAAATATATTTTAATTATTATCATGGAGTTTATTCATCAATTCCTGAATCAAAATTAGGGCTATTATATAGATATTCTTTGAAATATACATATAACTAGGCTTGAGTTCTATTGAGAACTCAAATTCATGATTAAGTGGAATACTATGAATCTATTTGGTAAATAAATCAATAAACTCTCATATAATAGGTATATAATTGATGTTGAGTTTTTCATCAAAAATAGAAGATAAATATCCCTTTTGAATGGGAATCAAGACCCATAAAATGGGTGAAATTTTCATTAGAAATTCATATTTATCATCATACTGATAAACTATTATAGGTTGGATTATAATATCTAACATTAATTCCCTTACCCAACATTTTATGTGGAATTTATATAGAGAAAGAAAATATATTCCTAAGTTAATAACAAATTTTACAAGTGGAAGGATAATAATATTTACAGGAATCAAATTCTTGTAAACATAAATTGGGGAGGAATTGTAGACATGAGATGTGATCATCATTCCACTAAGGGTTTTCACTTCAAATTAAACAACTAATCATTACGTTGATATTGTGACACCATTTGAAAATTATTTTGGTAAAAGGGATTGGGTAGATCTAGTATAAAATAAAATTTTAGCAGTATTATAGTGGATGGTATGTGTACCATAAACCATGTCATTATCATACGACTCATCAAAATTATTGATCACATGTGATTTTTCTTTTTCTCTTGGCTTAAGAGGTTTTTGACATTGAACAACATCATTAACCGTCATATTTGAGCACCGGTAAGAATAATTCTAATAATTATTTCATTTGAAACACTAGTGTGTATGAGGTGTATTTTTTTTATCTTTCACTCTATTTTTATCATCATATAACTTATTCACATCACATTGGCATTTATCCACTACATTACATTATTTTGAACACTAAAATCATCTTCTAGTCCGTATAATAAAATTTCCTCTATGTTTCCTTCCACACATCAAGCATGAGGGAAAATCATCTTCTTATTTCCATGTTTTTTAGAACTTACCTTGATTCCATGTTTTTTTCTTATCAAAACTATCATATTGATGTGTAAATATGATATCTATTTCCACATTGATAGAACATGAAACAATTTTCTCAAAGATAATGAAGTCCCTTATGGAAAAATCTATCCAGATACTTGGTTTTAAGCCATTAAAGAATCGATCAACATTACATTCAGGATGGGCGATAATTCTATAAGCGTACCTTGAAATTATGGTTAAATGTGCCTCATAAGTACCAATATATTTTCATCATTATTAAATATCTCAAGAAATTACTTCACTATTTTTTATGAATATTTTATTGAAATTTCATATTGAAAAAATATATCTTAAACTCATCCCACACTATAGAGTCAATTTCATCATGTTTCATTGTATTCTTGATAAGAGTCCACCATTTATCTAATTCACCTTATAAATGTTAGACAACCAAAATGAAATTTTCATGATCCAAACACTAGAGAATGGAAAATGTCTTTTTAGTGGTACATATCCATTTCTTAGTTTCTAGTATATCAACAGAATGACTAAAAAAAGTTGAGCATGTTAGGTTGGTATGGAGTATGATATTCTCCAATGATACCAACTATAGGATCGAAATGGTACTGTAGATGATCAATATAACAGATGGGGGTTAATTTAATACTTTAAAAATTATTTGGGAAATTCTAAAGTTGGTTAGAAACCTTTTTATTGTTTAACAGGGTTAAATAAGGTAAATTCACAAACCCTCTAGGTTATACTAACTTGCTTGATTCCGAGAATGTGATTCCGAGAATGTGATTCTGAAAAAGTGATTCCGGAATTGAAACTTAAAAAAAGTTTACAAAACAAAGATTCTATCTTAAAGCATATAGAATCTTACAAATCAGAGTATACAAGTATAAGGAAGTATAAGATAGTTACACTTTCCTCAACAAACAAAATGTAGGGGAAAACTTGAAAAAATACAAGTAACAAGTAGTAAATATTTTAACCCAAAGAGAAGGGTATCCAAGAACCTTGGATAAAGGTCCCTTGATTTATACTTTCAAGAAAGTCTATCTTACCCTCCCCAGTGTAAGCCCTTGATACAAAGATCAGAATCTGTCTTTCTATCCCTGCAAGCCCCCAACTTCAAGGTAGTCAGCAACTCTGTGTTCCTCAGCAAGAAAGTCCTCAAAATTTAAGGTAATTGGCACCTTTGTCTTCCTATCCCCAGTATCCCTCGAATGTACTCAGCAACATTCGGATTCTCACAAAGAAATTCTGAAAAAGATGTTCAGTACACACAAAGCATGAAAGTCTCTCTCTATAAATCACTTCAGCATCATGTAATCTCTAGATTGATCAAATTTTACTAATCTCTTTCAAATGAGCTCCTATTTATAGGAACATTCTCAACGGTCGACACCCTCCTCCAATGGTCATATTTTTCCTCTAATTTCAGAGGGACCTGTACACGTGTCACTCAAACAATGGTTAGTTAGTAACTGAAGGAACGACATCGTTTTATAACCAAAACATGTGTAAGAAAAAGTAGGGTTACTTAAAAAAATTCATTTTTTGGAATGTAAGAAAAAATGAAATTTCAGAGTCTACCTAAAATCTATTCGGAGACTATAATACATGGATATTCAGATTCTGTTTATCAGACGAATTTGGAGTTAGAATTCTATAGAATTCAGAGTCTGAATTTAAGGAAATTAGGAGTATGAATTCATAAGAATTCGAAACCTGAACTCATAAGAGTTCGGAGTCTGAATTCATAGAACTCAGAACCTGAACTCATAAAAGTTCAGAGTTTGAATTCAAATAACTCAGAACCTAAACTCATAAAATTTCAGTGTGTAAATTCCGACAACTCAGAACCTAAACTCATAAACATTCAGTGTCTAAATTCAGAGAACTCGGAGTCATAACTCATAAGAGTTCAGAGTCTGAATTCAGAGAACTTGGAGTCAGAACTCAAAAGAGTTTGAAGTCTGAATTCAGAGAACTCAGAGTCAGAACTTTGAAGAGTTCGTAGTCTGAATTCGTATCCTGAAAATAGAATGCTTTATATCTAAGTATATATATATGATTCCGATGTTTTGGATACGAAACCAAATTTTATACTTAGAAAAAATAAACATTGAAAAACATGGTAAGGATAAATTTCTTGGGGAAGGAAAATTTTCCTTATGAAAGTTAAACATAGGGTAAATGAAATTTTCCTTAACATAAGGTGTTTGTGATTTTCAAGACATGAAGAAATGGTGAAGTCATAATGAAACCTTATTGACTCAACAATATCCCCAAACATGAATGAATGGAAAAGTTATAAGGAAACCTTATTGACTCAACAATCTCCCCCTTTTTAGAAAGCACAAACATCCTTCTGAAAAAGAATATAAGGACTTAGAAAATATTTTTCTAGACTTTGAATACAAAACTTATCACCCTTATCACATGGGAAATTATGAATACGACTAACTCCCCCTTAGGCTTTGCAACACTAAGGATCATATTCTAGATTTTCGGAATGAGACTTAACATTTTATTGCATTCAAAAATATTCTTGTGTAAGAACTCCCCCTTTGATGAACATTCCCCCTTAATTAGGGAAATTTATTCTTTTCTTAGAATTCCTTTTCATTTCTCCCCCTTTGTGATTTTCAAAAAGAAATATAGTGAATGGAAAAGTAAATATAGTACCTGAAATATTAGTATAAAACATCCAAAAAAAAGAGCTACCAAAATTTAATTAAGATTAGAAAAATTATAGAACAAGGAAAATACAACAAAAGATTGGATTTAAACAAATTTATCCTTCCTTTTCTTTGGGAATCAACTTCTTCACTATTGTTTTCATCTTTTTGAGATCCTTATGATCTTCTTCTTATTGTATTAGAATCTAATCCTAATCTTCAGTTTTCTTTTCTAAGGCTTTAATCTTTTCTTCTTGAGCCTTAAGAACTGCCTCTTAAGCCTTCAAGGATTTTTCCTGCTTAGAAAGCTTCTCTTATATCTCAATCCTCAGATCTATTTCTCTCTTCTAACTCTGAGAAACTGAATACAACTTTTCATTCAGATCTCTCACTTCTTGAATCTAAGAATTCTGTTCCAGAGTCAGATTTTTATCAAAACTATTTGTGAGGTACTTGATCTTACTATCTTTAGTGTCAGAAGCATCCTTGACACTTTCTTGAAACTTATCAAGAATCCTCATATCTTCTATAGTTTTCCTTGACCATCTGGTCATCTTCTTGCATGATCTCTTGTGGGATTCATAGTTAATGAAAAAATAATTGAAATCAGCTTCAAGATTGACACACTTATCCATTACCATAGATACTGAATCCGATTTTTGATTTAGAGTGTGTTGAAGCATCTGGCATCTGGATTCAATGCTTGGAAATATTGGTATAGTGCCAAAACGTTTCTTTAAGGACTGGACCATGAAATCATGTCCTATAGATGATGATTCGAAATTAGAAACTTTACTTGGTGAGGTCTCTTTTTCTATTTCAACTTCTTTTCTCTTTGATGAATAACCACCATCATCTTTCTTATTAACCACAACTTTTTAGGTGTATCAACAACAACTTGTTTTCCCTTATCAGGTTTCAAAATGGATTCTTCTTGGTTAAGGGATATATGTTCACTATCATATAGTTAAACAATTCTATCTTCCTCTATCTCTTCCTTCTCAGCTCCTGCCTTAGCATCTTCCAAATGAATGAAATCATGATTTAAACTCTCTTATTTAAAAAGTTTATTCGCATCTTCTTCATCCTTCTCTTCATCCTTTCCAGGAGTAGCAATCTTTGATGATTAATCTTGAGATGTTCGGATTGATAATTTTTCTAAAGGGCTTTCCTTCTCATGAAAATCCTCAACTTGCTTAATGAGATCTTCGATATAATCACTAGCTTCTTCTTCCCCTTCTTCTTCCTACACTAATTTTTATTGGACTTTTTCTGGAATCACATATTTCTTTCTCAGAGTCTCAGGTAAAGATTCTATTTGGAAGGATTATTATACTAGAATATTCTTAGAGGCTTTCTCAGTATCCTTCAGAAGAGATTGCACAATCTTTGCTTCAGTCATCTTCTTCTTTTGTTTCTTTTCTTTTTCTTGCTTCTCAAGATCATCAGCAGTCTTCTCTTTTAAGGATTTTTCTTCAGATGGATCCAAACCAAAACTAGGCTCCCCCGTCTTCTTATTCTTCTTTTCTTCCCTCCACTTAACTACTACCTCATCCAGATAAGATTTTTTCTTCTTTGGCTTTGGTGGTGCAGATTGGGTTTCCTTGGTTGCTGGAATTTTTTCCTTCTCTTACACTTCCTTCACTTTCCTCTTCTTTTTACCCTTATTAGAGGTCTCAGAAGCCTCTTGTTTCTTTGATATAGCTTCAACTTCTTCCTCAAGAAAGTCATAAAAATTCTTCGGATTCCTTATAAAATCCAACATTCATTCTTCTTAGAGTATCATCACTAACTAGCATGACTTTTCAATTCCTTGGATTTGAACTGCAACGAATTTTAAAAGACTCCAAGCACCGAACAACCAGATTCGAAAGAATGGCTGGATACATAATGATCTGAGCCTTTAGATTTCCATTCTTTATATTCTCGATCGTAATCATAATATACTTAACTGGGTTATTTTTCCTTAGACTCACCATGAAATCCAAGATATACATGTCACTCTTCTTCAACGTATCCTTGTCCCCTTTCCTTGGAATAATGAATCCTTGAACCCAAAATTCAAGAATCTGTAAATTTGTAGATAAGTGAACAATACTCAGAGTCTTAACATCTGTAAGACTGAGGTTATCCATAGCTTTCACCTTAACATAACTTCCTTGAACATCTGGCAACTTATGAGAACAAAATCCATCTTCTCCTTCATACTGAACTCCAATAAAATTTGCAGCCTTGGTGTATGAGAGAGCATAAGTATTCCCATATCATTTGAAAGATAATTTGTCCATACCTTATTAAATGAAAAATATTACTATTTTATAGAATTCAATTAGCAGATCTGGATACACTAAATCTTGAGCTCTTGGATTTGATACGCAAACACACTCCCATCCATTCAGCTTGATGTTCTTTGAGATGATAGAATCAAACTTGGCGAAGAAGTTTGGATGCACCAACCTTTCCCTATAAACCTTCCATTCTGAGATTGTCTTGATAATTGACATTCCTTTTTGAGAAGATTCTTTGATAGACATTCGGATTTGAGAAAGTTCTGAGAAGTTCAGAATGGTCTTAAGTAGAAGGGAAGAGATTCAACACATGAAGACATTAGTTTCGATGTGGGACAGCCATCATGGGTCTTTTATATGGGTGTTTTGATCTACGGTTCATCTTCCATACCCAATCCAATGGTTGAAAAACATTCTGATCAGATCTAACGGTTGAAAAGATAGCCATAAGGAAATTTTGACAAAATCCGATCTTTTGAGGTTTTAAAAGAAACATTCAGATTTAAGGAAAAGAGAATCCAAAAAATTTAAAAACAAAAGAAAATACTAGAAATTAATGGATTATTACAAAAACTCAATAAAGGAAACATACCTTTCATATTTCTAGAAGATTATTCGTAGTGAGGAAAATTATTCTTGAAGAAATTCAGATTTGGAAACAAAATTTTGATTACGAATTTTTTTAAAAAAAAAGATAACTATGAAAAGTTTTTTAGAAAAACTATATATATAAAAAAAACTTCATTAAAAAAATGTAGAAAATATTACTATGAAAATTTTCATTATGAAATATTTAAAAAATCTTACTACGAGAATTTCTATTACGAAAGATTTGAAAAATCTGACTACGGAAATTTCCATTACGAAAGATTTGAAAAATATGACTACGAAAATTTCCATTACGAAAGATTTAAAAAATATGAATATAAAAATTTCCATTACGAAAGATTTGAAAAATATGACTATGAAAATTTCCTTTACAAAAGATTTGTAAAATCTGACTATGAAAATTTTCATTATGAAATATTTTGATCTAACTAACAAGAAAATGTACTCCCCCTATGAAAAGGAGTTTATTACTGTAAGGAGATTAGTTTCAAAATAAATTTAACAAGTAAGATTACCTTATGGTTATCATTCCTAACTTTTTTTTAATGTATTCAAATCTATCACAGCATAATGATTTTGTGAAAATATTAGCAAGTTGATCTTGTGTTCTGATAAATTGAAGAATAATATCCCCTTTTGTGTATGATCCCTAAGAAAGTGATGCCTAATATCTATGTGTTTTTCACGAGAGTGATGTTCATGGTTTTTACTTAAGGCAATGACACTAGTATTATCACAAAAAATTTGTGTTTTGGTAAAACTCATACCATAGTCTGTGAGTGTGTGTTGCATCCACAACACTTAAGCACAACAACTTCCAGCTGCTACATATTCAGCTTCAGCAGTGGAAAGTGCTACTGAATATTTCTTTTTCCATGACCAAGAAACTAATGAATCTCTTAATAAATGACAAGTTCTGGATGTACTCTTTCTATCCATTCTACATTCACCAAAGTCAGCATCCAAAAAACTCTTTAAAATAAAATCATTTCTAGAAGTATAAAAGAGTCCTAGATCCATGGTTCCCTTTAAGTAGTGAAAAATTATTTTCACTACCTTTAAATGAGATTCCTTAGGATTGGATTGATATCTTGCACATAAGCCTATTGAAAAAATTAAGTCTGGATGACTAGCTGTCAAGTAAAGTAGAATTTTTATCATACCTCTAAAAGATGTTTGATCTACTAGTTTTCCAGCTTCATCTAGATCAAGTGAATTTTAGGTACCAATGTGAGTACGTATACTCTTAGTGTTGTCATATCCATACTTTTTAGGAATATATTTAATATAATTATGTTTGGATATATAGATTCCTTTTAGTTTTTGAGAAATTTGAAAACCAAGGAAGAATGTTAACTCACCCATCATACTCATTTCAAAATCATATTTCATTATATCTGCAAAGGAATTAGCTAAAGATTGTTGAGTGGAACCAAATATAATGTCATCAACATAAATTTGAATAATAAAAACATTTTTCTTATCTTTCTTTATAAAAAGGTCTGGATCAACATTTCCCTTAACATAATTATTTTGAAGAAAAAATCTTATAAGTCTATCATACCAAGCTCGAGGGGTCTTCTTAAGTCCATACAAGGCTTTGGTAAGTTTAGAAACATGTTTAGGATGTTTTGTATCTTAAAAACTACGAGGTTTCTCAACAAAAACTTCCTCTTGAACATAAAAATTAAGGAAATAACATTTCACATCCATTAGAAAATTTTGAAATTAAAGAATGCTGCAAAGGCAAGTAGAATACGAATAGATTCAAGTCTAGCTACTGGAACATATGTTTCTTCATAGTCTATTCCTTCTTGTTGATTATAGCCTTTAGAAACCAATATATCTTTATTTCTTACAATGATTCCATTTTCATCAAATTTATTTCTGAAGACCCATTTTACTCCAATAACAGAAGTTTCCTTAGGTTTTTCAACCAAGGTCCAGAATTTATTCTTTTCAAATTCATTTACTCATCTTGCATAGCTTTTATCCAATCATCATCACCTAAATATTCATCAATGCTTTTTGGTTCTAATTAGGAGAGGAATGATAGATGTTCTATTTCATTTCTTAAGAAACTTCTAGTCCTTACAGGTTGATTTACATCACCAATGATACTATCACTAGGATGATTCTTAAGAAACAAATGATTTGGGTTTTGTAAAATATGTTCATCAATATAGGGTAGGAAATCTTCTGGGGTAAATGTTTCAGGAATATTTTCTTGAACATTTTCCTTATCAGAAGGATCTTCTAACAAAAGTTGATAATCCGTTTTAAAAGGAAATTCGAAGATGTAAGTTGAGGTTGTTTAAAAACAAAAGGATTAGATTCATAAAATTTGACATGCACTATTTTTTCAATAGTATAAGTGTTTTTATTGAAAACTCTAAAAGTCTTAGAAGTTGTGGAGTATCCTAAGAAAATTCAGTCATCAGATTTTGGTACGAATTTGTGAAGATTTTCTTTAGTATTCACAATGAATACCTTCCAACCAAAAACCTTGAAGTAGGAAAGTCTAGGTTTTCTACTATTCCCCAACTCATAAGGAGTTTTATTAAGAAAAGGTCTAATAAAAACTCGATTTATAGTATAAAAAAAATAATTATAGCTTCATCCCAAAATTTTTTGGCTATATAATATTCAATCAACATGGTTCTTTTTATCTCTTGAATAATTCTATTTATTTTTTCAACAAGACCATTCTGTTGAGGTGTTCTGGGTGTTGAGAATTTATGAGTAATGAATTTTCTACTACAAAAAGTTTCAAAATCAGAATTTTTAAATTCTACTCCATGATCACTATTAATAGTTATAAAAGGAAAGTTTTTCTCATTTTTAACTTGGGGTATAATGGTTTTGAAATCAGAAAAAGCTTCAGATTTCTTTGCTAGAAAATATACCCATAAAATCTAGTGTAATCATCAACTAAGACAAATACATAATATTTTCCTCCAATGCTTCCATTTTGTGTTGGACCAAAAAGATCCATATGCACTAACTGTAATGCATCAGTGGTTGAGACTTCACCGACTGATTTAAAACTTGATTTATGTTTCTTTCCATATTGACAACGATCACAAACTTTTGAATAATCAAAGCTAAGCTCTGATAGATCCTTAACTAGTCTTTCCTTATAGATTTTTCATAGTTTCCTAAGGTTAAAGTGTCCTAGCCTTCTATTGCATAACCAATAATGATCTTCCATTGCACTAAGGAAAGGTAATTCTTGGATATTAAGGTATTCTAAGTTTAGTGTGTATATATTCTCTTGCCTATGGGTAGAAAGAATAAAATCTTCCTTGGAATTGTGTACTAAGCACTTTCCATTCCTAAAGTCCACAAGGTAACCTTCATCACCTAATTGACTTATGATAATGAGTTTTTGATTAAGACCTTTAACAAATAAAACATTTGAAATAAAAATTTTTCCAAGAAGAATGATGTTACCTATACCAAAAATTTCTCCCTTAGCATTATCTTCAAATGTTACTCTTCCTCCTTTCGTCTTGATAATATTTTCAAAGAATTTTTTGTTACCAGTCATATGTCGGAAACATCCACTATCTATGTAAGATGTATTTCAGTTGGTAATTTCTTTATTTTCCTGAAAATAAGAATGTTATACTTTCAGAACCCAAACTTTCTGGGATCCAGAAATTTCAGAAAGAAAAATTTTAGGCACCCACATTTTCTTAGAAAAATAAACTATATGAAATCATAAAGAATGGGCTTTGATTAAGGAATAACTTTTTTCCTAGTGTCCACCACACTGACACGTAGTGCAGAATGGATCACTTTTAGGAACAAAATAATTGTTACTAAAAATCGTTTTTGAACTTGTATAAGCAAAACCAGAATTATTCTTAAGAGGTCGGATTTGAGAATACATCTAATCAAAATTTTCCTTACCTAAGGTAAATTTTGACAAACATTTCCTCAAATAAAATATTTTTGACTTCCGTCTAATAACTAAGTTCTTGTCTTCTAAAACATTAGTTTTAGAACTAGAGATAGGCTCTAAAACATTTTTCATAAAAATTATATTTTCTAGATACTTTGAAAGTTTATCCTTCTCAGAATTTAATTCCTCAAGAATTTTTGAAATACTTTCAAAATAAAGGGTTTTCTTATTAAGATATTTAGAAATATCTAATATTTCCTTAGTAAGAATAGTATTCCTATAATTTTCCTTATCAATATTTTTCTTGAGTTTTGAATTATCATTATCAAGAAGCTTAGCAAACCTAGATACTTATTCATAGGTAGGTAAATTATTATCTTAATCAGAAGAAGATTCTTCATTAGAAGAGTTATAATATTTATCATTACTATAATTAGAATTTAAAGATACATTGGTCATGGATTCAACATTGTGTACCTTAGCCATTAGACAATGATTTTCAATTGGTAGTCTGGCAATTAAACCAAGATTCTTCTATCCAGAAGATTCATAATCTGATGATTCATCTAAAGAGTCACCACCACTGGCACTCTAGGTGTCATTATCTTTCAAGACTTTATTATCATTAGTTTTGTAGTACGTTTTTCTGTTTCTCTCAGAATTCTTTTCCTTTCTTTTCTTTCTCTTAAGCATAGGACAATCTGGTCTTATATGTCAATCTCTTTTTCATTCATAACATGTGACTTCTGAATCTTTCTTATCTTTACTTTATTTCTTCTTATATCTGTATTGAGAGTTCTTCTATCTAACAATATTATTAATCCTTTTAGCAAGATTGGATAACTCATTTTCTGAAGATTCACTTCCACTCAATTTGGATTGAATAAAAACCTTCTTAGATTTAGATCTTGTAACTATCTCAGGAGTCTTGGCTTTCATATGAGTTGAAGTAGTTGTAAAATTAAAACTTACATTCCCATTATTTTTTTGATATTATCAGCATCTCTATTCATTATAGTCTCATGTTGAAGAAGAGTTCCAAAAAGTTCATCAAGAGAAATCTGAGTAACCTTTCTATTTTAATCTATAGCATTTCTCTTGGATTCCCACTCATTGGGCATGATGTTTCTGATTTTTTCCACAATAGCTTCATCATCTAATCCTTTATCACCCATATATTGTAAAATATTAACAATAGTCATGAATCTCTATTGCACTTTAAATATGGGTTCTCCATAAGGAAAGTAGAAACCATGATATTCAGCTCTAAGAATAGCTCTTCTAGTTTCAATAACTTTGGAAGTCCCAAAGTGTGTAACTTCAAGCTTCTTCCAAATACAATTTGCTTCTTCATAATATGAAATTTAGCTATATATATTTCTAGTCATGGACAAATAAATGTATTGTGTACCTTATAATTCATTAGATATTCATGATTTTCTTGGTTGGTGAAAGTACTAACTTCCTTGTCATGGATTTTATATCCTCCAGTAAGAATGACAAAATTTTCTACTATAGTATTGATAATAAAGGTCTTCATGTGATCTCTCCAATATTAGTAATCATTCCTATAAAAAATAGGTGGTCTAGTTAGATGTAGGTTGTCAATGGAACCAACATTGATTCCTGTCATCTTATAAAACTTTCCATATAAACTTGTTAGTAATAGAATTTTGTAAACAAGGATAAGAATATCCTAATCAAGGAAAATATAGAACAATGAAAACTTGAGCATGAAAACTTATATGTGAACATAAGTATTTCAGAGACCTCCTCCGATACCAATTGTTAGGTTAGTATGAAGTATGATATTCTCCAATGATACCAACTGTAGGATAAAAATGACACTATATATTCTCAATATATAAGAGGGGGGGTGAATTTTATACTTTAAAAATTCTTTACGAACTTTTAAAGTTGTTTAGAAATCTTTCTATTGTTTAACAGGGTTAAGCAAGGTAAATTCACAATACCTCTAAGTTATACTAACTTGCTTGATTCCAAAAATGTGATTATGAAAAAGTGATTCCAGAAATGAAACTTAACAAAATTTTACAAAACAAATATTTTAACACCCCAAGATTTCATAGTATGTTATTTCTTCAAAGTAATTCAAATAACTTCCACTACACACAACACTGAGTTCTAGCGCACCATGACTTACCAAACAAGCCGTTAAAAAGAGGTTATGAATAGTATTAACTGAATATTGAACTATACATAATCCTTATAATATTATAATCCATATAATGAGTTTCTTAGACATAATGTAAGAACAAATACATTTTTTTCAGATAAAAGAAGTAATTTTCAGAAAATGCAATTTTACCGCCTTTTGATGGTGAAGCCTTTTTAAATCCAATATTTGAAACTTTTATGTATTAAATTTGACCAAATAAACCTCTTCTTTAGAATCGGGATATAATAATTTAGTTTCAATAAAGTTTTGTAGTTTTTTTGATAACTTTCATATTTGGGTGAATAGTGAAAAATACTATATTTTAACTGAAAACAACTTTTTAAAGCAAATTAGTTTATATTGTTAAATTATAAATTTTAATGGTTTGGAAGTATAAATATATTATATGTTTATGATTTAACCCTATGGTGGTCATTTTAAGTAATTTCAATTTGAAATTGGACATAAACAAGTGTCAAACTTTTGATAGTTATTATTTCTTAATAATACGCCTTTTGGTTTTGACAGCAGGAATTAATTTTAAATTAATAAATACAACTTTTATGTTTTGAATTTGGTAAAATAGACTTAATTTTTGTATTTTTAATATCGAAATTAGCTTATGGTGAAATTTTGGTACTTTTCTGATAACTTTCATATTTTGATGAATAGTGAAAATTACTAAATTTTAATTAAAAACAACTTTTTTAATCGAAATAATTAATAGTGATAAATTATGAATTTGAGTGATTTTAAAGTATAATTAGATTATAATTTTACCATTTAATCAAATGTTGGTCATTGGAAATAATTTCATATTTAAACTGGACATAAGAAAGTGTCAATCTTTTGATAGTTATTATTTGTTAAAAACACACTTTTTGTTTCGACAATGGGAATTAATTTTAAAATAATTTCTGCCAATTTTCTGTTTTGAATTTAGAAAAATTAATTCCATATTTATAATCAGTAGTTACAAATTGTTTAAATAGATAACTTTTATTTTTAGACATTTTGAAAAATTACTTCGGTAAATATTTTATTTACCATGGTTAAAGGGTAAATCTGGTAAATAAGGGTAAAAAAATAATATTATAATAATACTAAATTACCCTAAAATGTGTCCTAAACCTATTGGTTGATACGTGTCTGACCATGGTCATCGTTGGATTAATTTTGGGACCCCATGGAGCCACTTGTAAGTGATAATGACACTTTATATTAATTAAGTTAAAGTAAATACAAAAATGACATAAGCATATATCTTTTAGAAAAACAATTTTTACATAGGGTTATATATGTTGGATTTTCGACTATAAATATTCATTATAAATCTAAAGATATATAATAAATAATGGTAATTTATTTATAATTTTTAGACATTTAATAATTAAATTTATTTATGACACAATAATGATGCAGTATTTTGCATATTAATGAAAGAATCAAATAATTGGTATTATAAAAGTTAAAATAAATATAATTTGAAAGTTTTTATTCCATCCACGAATTTTATTGGTTAATATTACATGTTAGGATTTCTTAAATGAATTTTATTAGAATTAATAAATTTTTTAAGACTTTAAAAAAAATCAATTATTGAATAGTGTCAAAATTGACATAAATGAGTTTTAAAAACAAATATTATATTATTAATTGATATTATATTACTAAAAATCTAAGTTCAGGAAAAAGGACTTATATAATGATAGGTGTATCATTAATGGACCACTTGGGGGTCTCTTGGATGTATATAGTATGTTTATTAACTATATAATATAAAAATACAAAGTGACATGGTAAATGTAAAACTAATTTACTAAGAGTTAAAACTAAAAGATAAGGTTAACATAGTGACCCAAACTTGTCTAAAATCTATTGGTTGAAAGGATTTAGACCCATCCCCACCTTATACTTTGAATAATCTATTTTTTTTCCCATTTTAAACCGAATATGAATTTATTATAAAATAATACTTTAAGTTTTTCCTAAAGAGCCCCTCCTCCCCCTTATAAAAGGACACCACTTATAACCAATTATTCACACCTTCAAATCATTTTGGTTCAGCCAATATCTATCCAAATATCCTCCCAACTTCCCTCAATTAAACCTAGAGGCCTTAGTTTGATCAGAAAGCCAACCTAAAGAGGCCTTTTGATCAAATCAAAAGGAAGAACCCGAAGAAGAGGTAATGATTTCACCACCCTATTTCAAGTTCCTTTCTACTTCAGCTTATTATTTATTTGTTATTTCTATTATAAAATAATAACTCCAATATATTATATATACTATGATATTATTATAAATATGGTTCAATAAAATTCATTATTACATCCATCCCTTGACTGACATGTCACCATACGTGCGTACATACGGCTTACCGTCTCCACGTCGTGGTGTAATTGTTATTAAATACATTATTATTTGGATAGGTATAATAATGATGTGTAATTCATGTAAATAATAAATATAACATGATAATTATTCTGTATATATGATATACCATCCAATTATATATTATTTTAATATCATAAAAATGATATTGTCGTTCGTGCGTATGTACGGACTACCGTCTCCACAAACGCGATGAGATTCATTTCCCTATCATATCCATTCAAGACTAATTCTCGTTTGATGATTAAAAGTAATTTTTAAGGACTTTATATCATTCTATATATGAATAATATACAACCTATCCATAACAAACATGACTTATGTAACAAAACATATAAAATAAAATGAGTAAGTTAACATCTGAAACGACGATAATACTAAGATATTATTAACAAAGCAATGTTAAAAGATCATATATGATATCATATTAATGTATACGATTCTTTTATAATTTAATAACAATTATTTCACCATTATACAGGAGTTTAACCTACCCTAAACAAAGTAAAAGTATAAGTTAAGGGTTTATTTCACAATCTATTCATTATCTGGGGTTGTTTATACATAATTATCTAATGGGACTTCTTTATAATCCACATCCATGTTTCTTAAAAATGCATTTCAAAACATTTTTACTATTTACTAGACTATGGGTTAAAGTAATTTATACCCTTGTTTAACTTTTTATAAAAATTTTTGAAATGAATCTTTCCGTCGTTTTCCAAACAAGGTCATTTTTAAACTTTTTGACAAAATTAAGGTAAGAATGTCTTTTTAACTTATACGGCAGGTACAACTATTTTCCACCATTATAAAATCACCTAAGATTCCCTTAAAATCTTATAAAAATATTTTCAAAGTAAATGTTTTCTTTTATAATTATGTGACTTTTAAATGATTTCAAAAAAATATATATTTCTCTCAAATAGTTTTGATTTCATCTATGTCAACATCCTTTGATGGATTTTAAGCTTATTTGAAGTTGATTTATTATGATACAAAACTTCCATATTGTATTTAAGGTTTTGTGATATGTTTAACTGTGGATGTGTTATTTTTATACCATTCATGGTTTATGGATAAAGTATTTACATTTTGTATGCTAGTTTTAATAAGAATGTTTATGTTATGTTTAAACCTTTTCATATGGAAATGTATTGGACTTAGTAAGTGATGGGTGGAGCCTGCTGTAGCTCCTCGATGCATCGGTAGGTCTCATGAGACAAACAAGTGTCTTGGCACAAGGCCTTGACAAAATCTTAATTGTTGTCTTGGCACGAGGCCTTGACTACGTGGTTATGATAGTCTGGCATTATGCATTCCATCATTATGGAAGTGGTTATTGATATTGCATGTGACTATTCGATTAGTAGAATATCCATGTTAATAAGCAAATGGAATTATTTCATTTTATTTCTGCCATATTATGTTGAAGTTCAATTTTAAAAGGCTTTTATTTTAGTTATACATTGCCTTAAATATTTATTCTTATTTATGAAAGTTTCCGCTATATTGTTATCCTAACTGGGCATCTAAGCTCACCCCTTTCTATGTTTTATTTTTCCTAGGATGTGAAGAAGTATTTTATGAATGACTTACAGGGATAGTATGAGGGGTTATGAGTATGGACTATGGAGACTATGTTGTTGTAGTTTTCATTTTATGATGTAATGTAAACTTTATGAATGTATCTAGTGTTTCCAAGGCTACTAAACTGATCGGTCTTTCGAGACTTGATATTTTGTTATCATGCCAATGTTATGTAATAATGCACCGACTCTGGGTAATTGGGGTTGGGGCGTTACAAAGATTATACCTTAAAGCGAATAGAATCTTACAAATCAGATTATACAAGTATATGGAAGTATAAGATAGTTATACTTTCCTCAATAAACAAAATGAAGCCAAAAACTTGAAACAATACAAGTAACAAGTAGTAAATCTTTTAACCTAAAGAGAAGGGTATCCAACAACCTTGGATAAAGGTCCCTTGATTTATACTTTCAAGAAATTCCATCTTACCCACACCAGGGTAATCCCTCGATACAAAGATCAGAATCTATCTTGATATCCCTGCAAGCACTCAACTTCAAGGTAGTCGGCACCTCTATCTTCCTCAGCAAGGAAGTCCTCAAACTTTAAGGTAGTCGGCACCTCTGTCTTCCTATCCCCAGAAGCCCTCGAATATACTCAGCAACATTCGGATTCGCATGAAGAAATTATGAACAAGATGTTCAGTGTGCACAAAGCATGAAAGTCTCTATCTAGGAATCACTTAAGTAGCATGTAATCTCTAGATTTATCAACTTGTACTGAGATCATTCAAATGAGTTCCTATTTATAGGCACATTCTCAACGGTCGACACCCTCCTCCAACGGTCATATTTTTCCTCAAATTTCGGAGGGACCTATACATGTGTCACTCAAACAATGGTTAGTTAGTAACTGAATGAATGACATCATTTTATAACCAAAACATGAGTAAGAAAAAATAGGGTTACTTAACCAAATTCATTTTTTAAGAATGTAAGAAAAAATGAAAGTTAGAAATCTACCCAAAAACTGTTCAGAGACTATAATAGATGGATATTCTGATTCTGTTTATCAAAAGAATTTAGAGTTAGAATTATATAGAATTCAGAGTCTGAATTTAAGGAAATTCGGAGTCTGAATTCATAAGAATTCAAAACCTGACCTCATAAGAGTTCGGAGTTTGAATTCAGAGAACTCGGAACCTGAACTCATAAAAGTTCGGAGTCTAAATTCAGAGAACTCGGAACCTAAACTCATAAAATTTAGGTGTCTGAATTCATAGAACTCGGAACCTGAAATCATAAATGTTTGGTGTCTAAATTCAGAGAACTCAGAGTCAGAAATCAGAAGAGTACAGAGTCTGAATTCAGAGATCTTAGAGTCAGAACTCAGAAGAGTTTGGAGTCTGAATTCAGAGAACTCGGAGTCAGAAATCAGAAGATTTTGAAGTCTGAATTCGTATCCTGAAAACAGAATTCTTTATATCCAAGTATATATATGATTCTAAGTTTTTGGATATGAAATCAAATTTTATACTTAGAAAAAATGAACAATGAAAAACATGGTAAGGATAAAGTTCCTTGGGGAAGAAAAATTTTCCTTATGAAATTAAAACAGAGGGTAAATGAAATTTTCCTTAATATAAGGTGTTTGTGATTTTCAAAACATGAAGAAATGGTAATGTCATAATGAAACCTTATTGACTCAATAATCTCCCCAAACACGAAGGAATGAAACAGTCATAAGGAAACCTTATTGACTCAAAAGGGCATTTCCTCATAAAGGACTCAATAGATTATCATTCCCACCTTTTCTTATTTGGAGGTTTTTCATGATTAATATCTTGATAATTTTGTGTGGGAATAAAAATTTGATCATTCATTCCATCTCCCACAACGATTAGTTTATTAGGAGGAAAATAATTTCATTTTCCATTAAATTTAGCACTAACACCATTCCAATGGGTTACATCTATTGACTAAAAGAAAAAAAATCATATTGTAAGAAACAATAATCATAGTGGGGAACCACATAGTAATTAAAATCACATATAGGATTTCTAAATCATGAAATTTTATTTTCAATCTATGACACCTTAGGCACAATATAGGCCATTCATTTTCATTATTTAAATACTTCATGATGGTTTGTAATGAGTTTGTGAATTTATAAAGTATATCCCTTGGGAGTGTCAAACCAGGTGTGCAAGAAGGACCATTTTCTTGCACCATTTCAGGATTGAATCTAGATCCATGTACCCTTTTCCATGTTATTACTCCTAGGTAAAAATATGCCAAATTTACATCCACTTGTAGTATCTCGAAATGGTTGTAATTTCTCATAAACAAATTTCTATATCCTTCACCAAAATTCATGGATATTTTCATATACTTATAATTATCCTTATACATATCCTTAGACATATACATAGAAATATCCTTAAACATATCCTTCAGGACATCACTAGTGATTTCTCATCGTAGTTTCTAATGGTTAACTAAACCTTTTATCGATAACTAACTATAGATTCCCATATTTTTCATACATAAATATTACATGTTAATTAGTGAATATCCATATCATTTTTCAAAAACATTCATGAGGACCATAATAGTTTAGTTTATTTGGTGACTATATAGTCACTCTTCTAATTTCTGGAAATATATTCAATATCTCCCATATAGATCTTCCCGCATTGTAATCTTATTAGAAATACCTGTAGAAACCCTATTTTTACCACTTAAGACTTTGGAATACATATAGAAATATTTTTGGAGTGAGGAACTTAGGTGATGTGCGATTATGAGGCATGTTATTCCCAGAATTAATTTTCTAAAAATATTAAATATATTTTATATTACGCATGCACTATTTCTTAAAAATAATTTGATAACTCCTAAAAATGGTCTTGGATCTAAAATCTGAGACCACAATTATGTCTTTAATGTGATTTTTACTCTTAGTATGACCTAAAATCAGTCGACGTGGGATGTTCAAATATAGATACTGTTGGCGGGTGCCTTTAATTTAAAAAATAAATAAATTTATTTATTAAATTAAACACCTAGAACCTAGAATTCCCTATAAATTCATTTTTATGGTAGATATCAAGGGTTAGCTTCATAACCCTAGGATCATTAATAGGAATTCCTTCCACCTACTATTGGTGAAATAAAATCATAAGAGGATAAACCTCCAGATCCATGTGAATTGATGTGCGGTGAACATAATGACTTCTCTTCTTCATTGGAGATCACGTTCTTCATTAACAAATAATCTGAATTGTGGTAGGACTCATCCATTTTTTGATTCTATCTCAAATTATTAAATAGATTAATAATTATCATATCTATATTTTTATCTGCACTAAATCAATCCTTTGATTTCACCTATGTATCATTTTTCAATTGATTATTAAATAAATCACTGATTGGCCATGTTTTATCACCATGGACATCCCAATTTGTATTTATTGGCCAAGAATGCTTGGAAAAAAATTGTTTCACATATTTTTATTATAAATTTCCCCCTTATTTATTTGTGTTCATCAGTGATTATCCAGTGGGGTCTTAAATCAACATTGTCGAGCAGGACCGAGCATGAACGGACCCCCATATTCAGGGAAGATTCATGTGAGATGAATAGAATGGCGAATAAAGAATAGATTCTAAGGATTTCTGTCATATAGATGATTTTTTTTGTGGATTTAGGATCCAAATCAGAGATAACTCAGTGAAGGAGATTTATGAGGTGAATATGGGCTTCAAGATGATAAATGGAAATCCATTATTAGACCACCAGACGACCATAAACTATGAAAAAAGACTCATACCTTCAATTTCAGGTGACCTATAGAGGAGATCCATGGTGGTGGATCCATTCTAGAATATGATGAATAGATATAAGATTCTGTGAAAATATATACTATATGTCATGTACTATGATTAAAACACACCATGTAGGGACCTAATTGTGGAAGGTACGGTGTTAGGAAAGAAAATTATCACACACCGTGTGAGACCCCCTCACACTATGTGAACCATGTGCTAGAGACCTAGCATGTACTATTTGAGTAAATGGGCATGGGTATGTCCATGAACATGCTGTGTATTGGAACACATATAGGGCACACAAAAATGTCACAAAGGACATGGGAGGGACCCCATGTTGGATGAAATTTCATGTACTAAAGTACAAATACACAAGTAAGTATACACAAACATATTCAAAATCATGGGAATGACCCTGAGTGGATGAGGCACACTATGTAGTCTCTATACATGCGGTGTAGTGATACACGGGTGGTGATCCAAATTCCTATAGGTAAACATCTAGGCATAAGAATAGGATAACGGGCCATGTGGGTCCCCTTACACATCATGTACCACTACCTCATTTCTAAGGAAACTTCTACCTCTCATATATCCTTCGTATTGAATCGGATTTTGGCTACAAGTATCCTATATGGAGTATTTTCCACATAGAAGATGATTGTGGCCATCATGGTGGAATTCAAGATACAATGAAGGTTGTTCTAAGTGAAAAACTTCTTTTCGCTGTACTTGATGACAATAGTGATCTGGAATGATCATTAGAGTGGTATCCCCTATGGAATTTGGGTGCGAGTTCTCTATCTATTGAGTGGTACCTCAGGATGGATAGGGGGTGGGTCCTCAATATACGGAGTGGAACCCCCTATGGTGTTAAGGAAAATTTCCTCTATCTATTGAGTAGTACCCTCTAAAAGGAAATGGTAATGGTTGATGATTCCAGGAGAAATGAAATGCTTAAATCCATCAAGGTTTCTGGCACGAGTTGCAGGTCGACTGACCATGAGCGATAGGAGGAAGAAGACGAGGTGTGTGTTGGATTAATCCACACGTGACCACCCAAAGTCATGGGATCCCCACATGAATCATCTTTAGTGTGGGATGATCCTCAACAACCAGTAGTGGGGCACAAACTCCTTGCTTCAGTAATTTCCATCTAAGGTCACAATCCACCAGGCTGAAGAATATGATGATGCAGGGGAGGGGGAAAGGATTGTCAGCTACAAGTGACCACAAAAAAAATCACCCTTTTTTTAGGTTAATTAATATTTTATCTTATATATATTATTTTATATATACACATATTTACATTTTTATCCATTTTTTGATATATAAATATAGTAATTCTTAATTTTCCACTTAAAAATGCAATCATATTATTGTTTTTTATTATCAAAATAATAATATTCATAATATTATATATAATTATAGATTTTCTCCCATATCTTTTAATATGGGTATTTTAAAAAAAATATTTATTTCATAATCTAATGTATCGTTTAATTTTCACAAAATACATATGTAATATATTACCTTATTCTTAATTATATCGTTTTATGTGCTAATATTTAACTATGTATTTTCTATTACAACATAATTAATTTATTATAAAATAATTTAACAATAGAAAGTCTTTATTTAAAAATAAATACTATTAAATTTATCATAAATCATGTTTTTTATAAACATATATATATTCCTTGAAAAAATGTAGTATAAAAAGGTTAATAATATTTTCATTAAAAATAATAAATTTTTATGTTTTAAAATTACATTTTATGTGAATAAAAATCTATTGCATTAAAAATATAACTTTGAAAAACAATATTTAATTTAATAAATATCAACAAAAATCTTTAGATTTATATTAAATATTCATTGATATTACATATCCTATTAATATATATATATACTTAACTAATCTATTTTTTATTTATGTTAATTAGTCACAACATACACTTACATACATTTTAAATAAATATTTATTTAATAATCCTCAATAAAATGTAAAACTGATATATTAACTAGTTGATTCAGGGTATATTTTAATTCAATAATTGTTTTATAAAAGATATTATTTATATTTATACACACAAAAAGATATTATCTTACAAACCATAGTTATAAATATATATTAATTATTTCTCTTATTATTAAAAATAATATTTTTAATTAAAAAAAGAAATTAATTAATACTACACATAAAAAATTAATTTAAAATAGAAAAATATTATATTTACTAAAACTCCTGACATTATATTCTAACCCCTAAAATTAATTGCATCTTCACAATTCTATCACCGCACTTATATAATTTCGGAATTTCCCTATTCAGAATTAGGAAAACTAAGAGTGACCATGTTATCATGACATGTAAAATTTATTATGATTTTAAGGTTTATTTATAGTATAGGTAATACCCTAGGTCTTTTCTCACGGAGCTTTAATTGGTTTATAGTATGCATTTTTAATAAAAAGTATTAAAAAGGGGAATGATTTTGAAAATAGTTTTATGAAAATAACTTGATTCAAAGAGTTTAATAGTTGATAAAGTAAGGTGATGTTTAAAGAATAATGAGATAAGTAGGTCATTTGAAGTTCACTACACATCTTATATGGTTTATTGTTCTGAAAAATACACATGGTTTTGTTTATTTCTTTCATTGAGGATTATTAAGATCTTGATTCCCCTCTTGCCTCTTAAATCATTTCATAAAGTACTAACCCTTGACACAAAAATCATGTTGTCAAGGATTATAAATATAGTGAAGGATACAAAAGAATACTAATATATTATGTATTTGTGAGAGAAAGATGATGCTTATGTTGCCTAATCAGAACAACCTATGATTCCCACTTGAAATCTCAACCCAATTAGTGTTGAAATGAAAAGTGATTCACTTAGTTAGACCAAAAAAAAATTTAGAGGATAAGGGTGTTGAAATAAAACATAAGTGAAATATTTAATATAATTATAATAATAAGTAATGGAACTCCCTCCCAAGTATATGTATATCCCTCGAAATGATTTTCCACCGTTTAGCTCACCATCGAGAGGAGGAGGAGGCTCGGGTGGAACTTCACCCTCATCCTTGACCCCCATATGGAGATAGGGACCTCCATAACATCTTTTATGAGGAGAGGAATCATTTGGGTCTCCAAAATACCATATATTTTTCTCCTAGATGAACTTACAAATGAGGTTCCCAAGGTATCATTTTAAAGGCAAAGTGGAAGGTGGTTGTGGGCACACAGATTGTGTAAAACAACTTGGATTATTTTTTTGGTGTGAAGAAAGCCTTATATCACTTTGGTAAAAATTAAAAAGTATTTTAACCACATCTTCAATATGTCTTAAAAACTTTTGGCTTCATTTGGATACCTATAGCTCAAGATATGGACATATCAAAACACACCACTATTGACTTCGTGCAGATTCGGTGTGTTGGACAGATCAGGTCATTTGGGCCACTTAATGGATGAATTGGGATTGGGTATCTTAATAAGAATTGTAGCCCATTGAAATATGGACCATAACACATAATATCATCACATTTTTATGCACATATGTTTCTTAAAATTTACAACATCATATAGGTGTTCATGGATCCCATGCAATTTTTGTCCCATTTTTTTCCACTTCATCCTAGTCCCTCTAAATCACCTCCACCTACAATGAAATCATCAAAACAAGTATAATATTCCCTTTTAACAATGATAAATATTAAATAATTGAATAAATCATAAAGTTCAATTTGTTATTATTTTTATAATTTTCAATACAAAACTAGTTTAGCATAATGGTGTAAGGGTGAAAATGAAACAGTGAATCGTAGTGCGATCACACCCCCAAACCTAAACATTTACACTCCTATAAAAAGTAATATTTCCAAAAAAGAATGTATGTATATATTTACAAATTAATAAATATTTAACATTCAATGAAAATCTAATTCTTGATAGAAATGTGATCAAATCAAAAATCACAGTGATGAGTTATTATCAGTGATCATGGAGAAAGACATCTAAAAAATTGTATCAGAATGAAATAACTAGAGGTTCATGATACAAATATAAGAAGATAATTCCAAAGTTAATCATGTAATTAATTCTCAATGAGTGTGTGTGATAACCATTTCATGCTATTCTTTCCACTTTCTATCAAGTAAATATAAGTTATTTTAAAAATTGTCTACTTACATGATCTTTTCTAACGAACCTGCCCTACATCATTTGAAATAAAATTTCAAGACCTACTCGCTTAAGAATTCCAAAAATTCAAAACATAGGCTCCTGACCTAGATATCCACATATGTTTTACATTTCATCACTCCCCTCAATTTTTATTTATTTATTTTTTTGGGTTTTTTTAGGGCGTACAACAGTCAGATAACAGGTACACATGCATAGGTCAATATAGTACAAAAATAAAGTAGATTAGATAAAGAACAAACATATGGAAAAATTATTTTGTAAAGTAGAGAAAAATTAACCTAACTTATATTTACCTTCTATTAAGTATTTAATTTTCACACTTCATGGTTGGGTGAAAAGGTGTGCAAATAAATTATGTGAATTTTTTTCCCTTAAACTACTCACACAAAGGGTACCATTCTTATCAAAGGATAAAAAATGACACAAACATTTATATCAGAAAAAACAAACAAATTTCAATAGAAATTCACACCACAATATTGAATTCTTATGGAAATACACATTTCATCAGATTTTTTTTGAATGTTAAAATAACATGAAATATGGAAACTCCCAATGCATTTTCAATAACTTCCATGATCAATCAGGAATTGTTTTCCATGATAAAGTGGGAATCAAAAAGTATCATTATGGAACAAAAGTGTGGGGTATTGGTTGGGTTGGGAAGTAATAATACTATTCAGAAAGCTAAAAATAAGAAAAAAATAAAGATGATGAAAATTCCTAAATAATCCATGAATGTAACCACACCCACACATAGTATATGTAGTTTCCTCACTATAATAAAATAGAATTTGGGAAGGAAGGATAAAACCTAGTGGGTTTCATTCATAGAATGCTTCTTGAACTTGGAGTTCCTTCATCAGGGAATCCAGAATGGATTCTTGGAAGTGCTTCAGACGCTGCCCATTGATAGTTAATGTTTTCTTAGTTTCTTCATTTTGAACTAGAATAACACCAAATAGAGATACATTAGTTGTAAGATATGGTGTCCTAGAACCAACTGGTTTTAATTTGATTACATGGATATTTAGATTATTATTACATATTGTTCATTGTTCTTCATAACTATGGTGTAATAATTTTATAGAGTATTTGTTTCATTAATAAGGTCACGAAAGTTCCCTGCTATGATGAGAACCTTGAAATTCTGTAACAAAATTCTTAAATATATTTCTATGGTTTTATGACATACTATGATGGGACACATAGCATGCATACCATTAGGTTTGAGTACTTGTAAGCATATGAGACTTCCTGTCATGAAATTCACACCTGGTAATCTCCAATATAGGAGATTATGAGCACAGACCCTCTAGTAGTAATTCCGCATGTTTTGGTGTCATCAGATATATCTATCTATGAGAACGTGTAATGATCCGTAGACTTAAATATTATCATTAATATGTGACACAACTCATGCATTTTTATTTACTAACGAAAACCATCATGCAGACATTTGGAGGGAATTAGGGTATGTTGGGTGCATCACAAGTGGCATATTATTAATGGATAAGTCGAGGAATGATTTTTCCATTTCATTTATGTAAGTTGATATCTCATCCCTTTTATTGAAATAGAACCGTCACACGAAATTCCATGGCCATTGTGTAATGATGAGTTTATTTCAGGTAGTCAAAGAAAAACGTATCAAGCATAAAAGTTTATGACACTATCATGAAACCGTCTTGATGAGATATTGCGACAAAAGGATTATATTACATAGAGAGAATTCATATGTGGATGTCATTTTTGTGACTTTATGCTCTTTCTATTGGGTTTATTGACCCATTTCTAGGCAGTACTCTTAGAATTTAGGCATGTCCACCTAATGCCAATGAGAAAGAATCCTAGAGGGTCACACACTAAGTGTTTTTTGTGGTCTTAGTTAAATTCTATTTGAATTTAATTAATGAAATAGATATTATTCTCAAGACCATGGAATAATTTTATTCAAGTTAAAATGATCGCAAAATTAAATATTATTTATTTATTTATTTGATTGAATATTTAATAAATTTTTTTTACTAGTTTGTAAATAAAATATTTATTTAAGAGAATAATTTATATATTTATTTATTCGGGTGTTCAATAAATGGAAGTGGAGCTTGAGCAGACCAAGGCTAGTCCGGTAGTAAAATAATTATTTTCAAGATGGTAGATAATTATTTAACTAGTTGTCACAAGTTAAAATAATAATGACTCTACTATTATTTTGTGATGCGGAATTTTATTTATAATTCAATTTTGTGCAAGTTGGCCCACCATAAATAATGATGTGATATTATTATTATGAGAATTGGTTTTATTTATGTTCATGAATGTATTTAATTGTTGTTATTCAATTAAATATTGTAACTGAAGTTCTATTCATATAAATAGACAAATACACCTATTGTGACAGAGAACACACGACACCACAAGCTTGGTGAATTTAGAATTGTTGATCCAAACAATTTCTCTCTTGAATCATCTTCTTTCCCCTCTCAAGAACGAGAGAAGTTCTTAAAGGCCAAAGAACAAGTGATCAAGAACAATGGACACAAGACACTCGATTCACTATGCTAGCACACATAGAATTATCAATGTCGATTAGAGGCTATCATAGAACATGTGGATCACCACTAGAGGGATTCTAGTTTGGATCCTTACAAGCGCAACGAGATAATTGGACGATCAACATCATCAATGAAGAAAATAATGAAGATCCAGTTATTATTTTCTTTATGAAATTAATTAAATTAATTATAAACATGATGTGAAGGATCCTCTCTAAAGGTTTCGGGCCTCTTACTTCTTTATCTAAATATTTTATTATATTCTGTGGAGACTGGCATTCATAGTCGTATTGATCCTGAAATAATCATTGATCATGGTAAAAATCAAATTTAGGTCTCATACCTACCATGCTTCTACTGTGCCCATAACCTTCTAGTGGTATCAGAGCGGTTACATCATATTTTATAATTATTTAAATATTTCACTGATTATTTATGCATTTAATAATTTATTTTTTTCAATTCAAGTTAATCGTTCTGCAAATATGAATCTCAAGATTTGTTCCTCCTCTTTCGTTTCTCGTTCACCTTAAAAAATGATATTTTCTTTTAATTTTGATTAAAATAAAATAGAATATCTCATCCGGAGGTGCCAAAGGTTCATGGTTGTACAACACTAGAACACATGGCGTGTATTCGGTAGTACATTCTGTGTAGTCAAGTTTCAATGCACCGGGTCTAGTCCGCCAAACCAATCTATGTCATTGGATTTTGTCTAAGTCTTAATGACACTATGTGTTGACCATAAACAGGTGGCACGCGGTTTTTGGATTACACATAGTGTGGCCCAATGGACATGACGTGTAGTCCCTTCAGGTTAGGGTTGGACCGTGTACCCCGTACATGGCTTACCTGGCTGGAGACCGTGTAACGTGGAACTACACAGAGTGTGGCCCACTAAACACAATGTGTACTCTGAAGATTTCCGAAGTACACTCACATGTCGTTTCCCTGGTCATGTACTTCAGATGGACAATGAACAACAGTACACGTCGTGTAGTTGGAACTACGTGTCGTGTACTCATCTAAATTACGCATATTTATTAAAATTTATTATTATATTATAAAAACCCTTGAGATGTGTACCATCATGTGGGAGTAAAGCTGAGGCACAACACCTGATAGGTGTTTTTTATATATGTGTTTAATTTAGTATCTGTGTAATGTTCATTTCTACTCATTGGGTAGTTATGAATAGGAATTCACCAGGTTGTATCCAGGGTACAAGTTACGTACAAAGATAATTTTAAATGAATTTATTTGTTTAAAATTATGATGGATGAGAATCTCAAGGAAATTCATAAAAGGGTTTAATATTAAATGATTGATTAATTAAATATGATAATTAATTGATTCAAGTGTGATTTATCATAAAAAAGAATGATTAAATAATTTAATTCTAGTTTTATTTATGCGTAAATATCATTGCATGTATGGATGATCATGAGCTATACCAAGACCTTTGTATATGGATGGTTTATTTTAATTTATTTATTTGAATTAAATTTGTTGGCATGTGATCCTTCTTCTCATTATTATGTAGGGCCTATGTGCCCAAGGTTTATTTTATGTAAAATCCATTTTTACCCCTCACTTATATGTGATTTAAAAAAGGAATATGTAATGAATGGAACTCCCAAGATAGTAGAGGTGGTTCAAGCTGGAGTCGAGACGAAACCAATCCCAGGAGATATAAAGATAGACAGGTGGAAGCTGTAAACACGAACCCTAAAGGTTCAAGGTGTTTTTCCCCTAGGTCAGGGTTAGTTTATCAAATGCTAGATAAACAAACCATTAGAAAATCTCATGATCATGTCGTTTACATTATTTTATTTTATTCAGTTTCAAGGTTTATCATTATGGATGTGTTGTCATGATCACATAATTAATGAATTAAACAAGCATGCAAGATGGAACTAAAATAAACCAGACTTATGAGCACATATTATCAAAAAATGGTTAATCATGTAAGCAAGTCCCACTTAATATTAACAAGTGTGTGATAATGATAATAAGAAATTCATGCATAAGAGAAAAAAACCTCTCAAATAAAATATTATGTCAGACCAAGCCTTATGTTACTTGATTAAGGGAAAAACTAATTAACACTATATGTTTGACCAACCCTTTTTGGGACACTTACTTTTATATAGGAAGACCTTATGAAAGGTTTCATGTTGAATTAACCATATTAAATCAAGAGGAGTATCCCTTGCTAGACTTGGTGTAATATTAGAGGCAAGAGTTGAGGAAATCCAAAGTCATAATTTCAGGATTGGGGAGTCCACTCAACAGATCAAGGAGTTGAAATCCCACAGTTGGAAAAGAACTGCCTACCTAAATACCTTCAAATATCTTGACCAACCCTTATTGGTGTTATGTGAAGGGGAATATGGATCATTTCCACTAGAATGTCATAAAAACTGGACATTCCGAGTTCCATGGTGGGGGCCATTGGGACTTGATAAAATAGTGGGAGACTTAATAATATTTATTATTTCTCATAAATTGTAATCAAGAAAGTACTAATGATATGATCTTTTAAATTTTAGAATAAAAATGACAATCTTATCGACCACACTATCCCTGTGATCAATTCTGGATAAAGACAAAATCCTCACCTGCAGTAACTTCCAAGAATGGTTTAGATGCCTTCAGGTTATCCTATGCCATGAACAGAAGTCTTACGTTCTATAGTCAATATTTCTTAATCCACCTACCAAAGAGGCAAGTGATGATGATTTATTGGTCTATGAGAAACATATTAACGATGTGGTCTATGTTCAATGTTTGATGTTATCATCAATGTATAGTGATATCATGAAGTCTCATGAAAACATGGATTCTTATAGAATGCTTGACCACCTACGTGGTCTTTTCCAATAGAGAGAAAGATAGGAAATGTTTGAGATCTCTAAGGAACTCTTTCAAAGTAATCTTGGAGAAGGTGCCCTAGTTGGGCCTCATGTAGTCAAGATCATTGGCTATATTGAGAGCCTAGAGGTTCTAGGGTTTGAACTCTCTAAATAAATAGGCACCGATCTTATTTTTTGCATCACTCCCTCATAGATTCTATAACTTTGTTGTCAATTTCAATATGAACAACATTGAGAATTCTCTATCTAATCTTCTTATCCTCATTCTCCAAGTGAACAAAGATATGAAGCAAGAAAAGCCTTATGTCCTTATATTGAATAAGAGGAAAGGGAAGGCGAAGAGCTTTAAGACCAAAGCTTATTCATAGCCTTGCAATAAATGGAAGATCAAAGGAGAGGCAAGGGAACAAGAGGCTGTTTGTTTCACATGTGACAAGAACGGCCACTGGAAGAAGAACTGCACCCAACCTATGAAGCAAGGGGAAGATTTAGGTGCATTTGTTATCAAATTCAATCTATATGTTTCTACAAATTGGGTATTAAATACAAATTGTGGTTCTCACATATGTATCCAAATATAGGAACCAAGTAGATTGAAGAAGATTGATTGAGGGGAGGTAGATCTATGTGTAGCCAACGGAGCTAGACTTACTGATGTATCTATTGGGGACTACCACCTCACATTTCCAACTGGGATGATCTTGGTGTTAAAGGGTGGTTTTTTATTTGCATTATGTAACCAAAAACAGAATTTCTCTATTAAGACTTGATATAGATGGATTCTTTTAAGTTTTTAAATAGATGTTGCTTATTTTATAAACATTTCATTTGTTTTGCTGAGGAACATTTATACAATGGTATTTATGTTTTGGATTACACAAACCAAGTAATGGAAATCAATGACAAAGATACTTCACAAGATTCATGCCACACCCAACTTTAGCATCACCATATAAGTCATGTAAATGAGAAATGCTTGACAAAGTTACATCAAGATGGATATTTAGATTCATTTGAACTAAAACCACTTGGAGTATGTCATGCATGTTTACAAGGAAAAATGGCCAAATCCCCATTTGGTGGGAAAGGTAAAAGGGATAAAGATATTCTTGAATTGGTTCATACCGATGTGTGTGGACCATTTAAAATTGAAGCAAGGGGTGGTTACTCATACTTCATAACTTTTACTGATTATTTTAGTAGATATGGATATATCTACTTCATGAGGTATAAGTTAGATTCTTTTGATAAGTTCAAGGAATACAATAATGAAGTTGAGAACCAGCCTGATAAGAAGATTAAGAAACTCCACTCAGACCAAGGTGGGGAATATCTTAATCAAGACTTCATTGATTACTTATGGTAGTTTGGGATCTTATCCCAACTCACTCCTCCTTAAACACCTCAATGGAATGATGTAAGTGAAAGGAGGAATCACACCTTGTTAGACATGGTGAGATCAATGATGTTTCATGCAAGTCTTCTATTATCCTTTTGGGGGTATGTGTTACAAACAGAGGCACACATACTAAAACAAGTACCAACTAAATTAATAAATGGTATTCCATATCCGTTCTGTAGTGGAAGAAAATCCATGTTATTGAATTTACATATGTTGGGTAGTGAAACATTTGTTAAGGCCTCTTCAGGTAAAAAACTCACACCTCGAGGCACAAAGTGTACCTTTATAAAAAATCCCAAGGAATCAAGGGGATATTACCTATACAACCCCTCAGAAAAAAAGGTTATAGTGTCAAGACATTCCATATTATTTGAGAGGGAGCACATCTCCAAAAGAGATAGTGTGAGTGAGATAGACTTCGATGAAGCCAAGGATCAAGGTATACAAGAGTTGGTATAAGAACAAATTCCACAAAGCCCCGTGGAAAAAGAATTTATTCTAGAGACACAAGTACTACATAGGAGTATAAGAGAGGTTATAGAACCATAATGGTACATTTTTCTAGTTACTGAGGATAGTGACTCATTATTAGTTGATAATAATTGTCCTCCAACCTACAAGGAAGTAGTAAGTGGAATAGAAGTTGTCAAGTGTCAAGAAGCCATGAATTCTGAAATGGATTCCATGTACTAAAACAAAGTCTATATTTTGGTATATCTTCTAGTTTATGTAAAAAGCCTATTGGTTTCAAATGGGTATTCAGGAAGAAACTGGACATGGAAGGACCAGTCAGTACCTATAAGGCATGACTGGTTACAAAAGGGTTTAAACAGCGTCAAGGAATTGACTACAATGAAACCATTTCACCAGTTTCAATTCTGAAATCAATTAGAATTCTACTTTCCATTGTGGCTTACCAAGACTATGATATTTGGAAAATGGATGTCAAAACAGAATTCCTTAACGGGAACCTTTAGGAAGATGTCTACATGACACAACCTAAAGGGTTTGTGACACCAAAGGATGCCAATAAGGTATGAAAGTTGCATAAATCCATTTATGGATTAAAGCAAGAATCTAGGTCATGGAACATTTGTTTTGATGAAGCCATAATAGAATTTGGTTATATCAAGAATGAATGTGAGTCATGTGTCTACAAACGGTTTAGTGAGAGTGCAGTATTTTTCCTAATAGTATATGTTGATGACATATTACTTATTAGAAATGAGATACTAGTCTTACATTATGTTAAGTCGTGGTTGAATCAATGATTCTCCATGAAGGACTTGGGAGAGGAAACATATATTATTAGGATCAAGATCCATCATGATAGATCCAAGAGATTTCTGGGCCTAAGTCAAAGTACATACATTGATAAGATACTGAAGATATTCACTATGGAACAACCCAAGAGGGTATATTTTCCAACATCACATGGCATTCATCTTTCCAAGAAAATGGTCCCTCAGACACATGAGGAAAGAAAGATAATGAAAAGGGATCTATAGGTATCAACGATTGGGTCAGTCATGTATGCCATGATATGTGCTAGGCTAGATGTCGCCTATGCATTGAGTGCAGTAGGTATATATCAAGCTGACCTAGATGACCGCCATTGGATGGTAGTCAAGACTATCCTAAAGTATCTGAGGTGTACTAAGGATATGTTTTTGGTTTATGGAGGATATGAGGAACTAGTCGTTAGAGGATATGAAGATGCTAGTTTACATACCGTTCAAGATTACATGGAGTCGCAAATGGGATACATATCCAATTTGAATGGAGGTGCAGTGACCTAGAAGATCTCAAAGTAGAGTGTGGTCATAGATTCTATAGTAGAGTCTGAGTATATCACCACTTATAAGGTAGATAAAGAAGTAGTTTGGATGCGAAGATTTATCCAGTAGCTAGATGTTATATCTAGTAGTAAAGATCCCATCACACTATACTGTGATAATACTGCAGCGGTGGATATCGCAAAAGAGCCATGGTCACATCAGTGGATGAAGCACATAATTCAGAAGTATCATCTCTTGAGGGATTTTTCTCAGAGAGTTTAAGTTGCAATGAGTAGTATTTCCAAAGAATACGAGGTGGTGGACCCCTTGACTAAAGCCTTGACTCAGCAGAAACATGATCACCATGTGAGATCTAGCAGACAGAAAGTTGTAGGTAGTTGGATCTAGTCCAAGTGGGAGTTTGTAAGAGTTGGTGTCCTAGAACTAACTAGTTTTACTTTGATTACATGGATATTTAATGTATTATTACATATTGTTCATTTTTATGCATGAATATGATGTAATAATGTCCTAGAGTATTTTTGCATTGATAAGGTCATGGGAGTTCCCCACTATGATGAGAAACTTTAAATACTATAACAATATTCTTAAATATAGTTCTATAGTTGGATGAGATACTATTATGGGACACATAAAATGAAGATTATCAGGTGTGAGTACTCATAAGCAGATGAGACTTCCTCTCATGAAGTTTTCACTTGGTAATCTCCAAGATAAGAGCCTATGAAAATATACCTGCTAGTAGGAATCCCGTATGTTTTGGTGTCATCAGATATTTCTATTTGCAAGCATGTGTAATGATCCTTAGACTTTAATATTATCATTAATACATGTCACGACTCACACACTTTGATTTACTGACAAAAACCGTCACGTAGAAAGTTGGTGGGAAGTAGGGTACGTTGGGTGCGCCATGAGTGGCATATTACTAATGGATAAGTCAATGAAGGATTTGTCCCTTCCATTTATGGAAGTTGATATCATGACCCTTTGATTGAAATAGAACTGTCATGAAAAATTCTATGTCCATGGTGTAATGATGAGTTTATTTCAGGTAGTTAAAGAACGACGTATCAAGTATAAAAGTTTATGACACTATCATGAAACTTGCTTGATGAGATATTGTGACAAAGGGATTATATTACATAGTGAGAATTATTATGTGGATGTTGTTGTTGCAAATTTATGTTATTTCTATTGGGTGCCTTGACCCGATGCTAGACAGTACTCTTTTACTTTAGGCAAGCCCACTTAATGCTAATGAAAAAGAATCCTAGAGGGTCACACACTGAGTGTTTTTGGTGGTCTTGGTTAAATTCAATTTGAATTTAATTAAGGAAATAAATATTATTCTCAAGATCGTGGAATAATTTTATTCAAGTTAAAATGATCATATAAATTAAATAAAATATATTTATTTATTTTATTGAACATTTAATAAATATTTATTAACTAGTTTGTAAATAAAATATTTATTTTAGGGAATAAATTATTTATTTATTTATTCAGGTGTTCAATAAATGGAAGTGGATTTTGAGTGGATCAAGGCTGATATAGTAGTAAAATAATTATTTTCAAGACGATAAATAATTATTTAACTAGTTGGCATAAGTTAAAATATTAATGACGCTACTATTATTTTGTGACGTATACTTTTATTTATAATTCTGTTTTGCGCAAGTTGGAGTACCATAAATAATGACGCGGTATTATTATTATGAGCATGATTTTTCTCTAAGTTCATGAATGTATTTAATTGTTGTTATGCAATTAAATATTATAACTGAAGTTCCATGTATATTAAAAGAAAAGTATTCCTATTATTCCAAAGAACACACAACACCACAAGATTGGTGAATTGAGAATTATTGATCCAAACAATTTCTCCCTCGAATACTCTTCTTCCCCCTCTCAATAACGAGAGATGTTCTTCAAGGCCAAAGAACAAGTGATCAAGAACGACTGACACAAGACACTCTCTTCACTGCACTAGCACTTAGAGAATGAGTAGTGTCGATCATAGGTCATCGGATCATGTGTGGATCACTGCTAGAGGGATTCTAGTTTGGATCCTTACAATCACAACGAGATAATTTGGAAGGGTCATTCTGGATGATCAACATCATCATTGAAGAAAATACTGAAGATCCAGGTATTATTTTCTTTATGAAATTAATTAAATTAATTATAAACATGATGTGAAATATCTTCTCTAAAGGTTATGAGCCTCTTCCCTATTTATCTAAATCTTTGATTATATTCCATGCAGACTGGCATTCATAGTTGTATTGATCCTGGAATAATCATTGATCATGGTAAAAACCAAAGTTGGGTCCCATCCCAACCATGCTTCCACTACGCCCAAAACCTTTATTAGTAACGGTGTATGGTCCAAAATAATGGGAAAGAATCTTACCTAGAATCAACTTCAGCCTTACATTGTAGAGGAGGGCCTTTTCTCCAATGTGGAACTGACGATAAAGGATGAGACGGTCGTGGGAAGCCTTGGTTCGCACTTTATAAATCTAGGATTTCTCATATGAATCTCTTCTCATTTCCTCCATCTCCTAAATCTACAACTTCCTTTGAGAACCTACAACAGCAAGATTAGAATTTTACTATTTAATGGCCCAGTAGGACTGGTTCTCAATATCAATTTGGAGGTGAAAACTCTTTCCAAAAATAAGTTGATATGGTGACATGCCAATGGGAGTTTTGAAAGCAATACAGTAATCTCATAATGAATCATCGAGTCTAAGACTTTAATCTTTTCTGTTGGGTTGAACCATTTTTTCAATAATTTGTTTTACCTCTCTATTTAACACCTCAACTTGACCATTTTGGTGTGGGTGATATGCAGTATACACTCGATGAGGAATCCCATAACAACATAAAAGAGATTGAATTTTTTGGTGGAAGAAATGAGAACCCTAGTCACAAATGATGAACCTAGGTAATCCAAACCTACAAAAAATTTGGGTTCTCAAAAATTACACAACTATCTTGGAATCATCTATCCTTATAGATCATGCCTATACACATTTTGACACATAATAAAATTCTAGAAGAATGTACAAGTTCCCAAATGAATTGGGGAATGATACCATAAATTCAATGCCTCAAACATAAAAAATTTCATGGAAGAGGAGGGTTTGTTGTGTAATTTCATTTCTTTTAGATACATTACCTATTCTCTAACAGTGGGGACAAGATTTACAGAAATCATAGGCATTTAGAAAAATTGTAGGCCAAAAGAGACAAGAATTAAGGACCTTGTGAGCAGTCTGTTCGGGACTAAAGTGGCCCCCACAAGAAATAATGTGACATAACCTAAGGACATACTGAAACTCACTATTGGGAACACAACACCTGATGAATTGATCACTACATTTTCGCCAAAGGTAGGGGTAATCCCAAATTTACTAACAAGACTCATGTTTTAGACGTTCGGCCTGGTTTTTATTGAAATTATCAGGAATGCAAGATGCTATCAAATAATTTACAATTTCATCATACCAAGGAATGATATCTTTCACTTTTTATAATTTCTCATCTGGAAACATGTCATTTATGGTAATACATGGAGATGAGTCAATGTACATGGATTGTTGGATCCTACTAATACGGTCATCCACCACATTCTATGTTATTTTTTTATCTCTAATTTCTAAATTGAATTACTAAAGGAGGATAATATATTGATTGAGACATGGTTTGGATTTTGGTTTCTTAAGGAGATACTAAAGGGTTTCATGGCCTGAGAACACAATGAATTTAGACCCTAAAAGGTAATAATTGAATTTATCCAACGCAAAAACAATGGAAAGGAATTATTTTTCATTTTTATGCTGTAGTTTTCTTGGGCAGGGTCCAGTGTGCATGAGGTATAGGCAATGACATGTGGAGCTCAGTTGACCCTTTGAGATAAGACTTCTCCAACTGCATAGTAATATGCGTCACACATGAGCTCAAATGGTAAATCCCACCGAGGTGGCTGGATTACCAGGCGTGATGTGAGACTCCATTTTAACTTATTAAAATCTTCTTCACATTCTTTATCAAAAACAAATTCCTTTTATTTTTGGAGAATTCTAGAGAGGAGGAGTGCAATTTTACTAAAATCAAGAACGAAATGATGGTAAAATCTAGCATGACCTAGTAAAGACCGCACATCCCATACATTTTTTGGTAATGGTAGGGAAGAAATTACATCCAATTTTGATTTATCTACTTGGATACCATCCCCAGAAATGAAATTTCCCAAAACTATACCTTTTCAGACCATGAAATGGAATTTCTCATAATTTAATATGAGATTCTTCCCAATACAATGATGTCGGAATGAACCTAGACTACTCAATCATTCATCAAAAGAGGTGACATAGACAGTGAAATCATCCATAAATACTCCCATGAAATTATCTAGGTAATCTGAAAAGATACTAACCATGCATCATTGGAAAGTACTTAGAGCATTATATAGACCAAATGGAATCCTCTTATAGGAAAATGTGCCAAAGGGGAAAGTGAAGGTTGTCTTTTCTTGATCCTCAAGGGAAATATAGATCTAAAAGTAACCAAAATACCCATAAAGGAAATAGTAATGGGACTTCCCTTTTAGCCTCTCTATAATTTAGTCAATGAATGGAAAAGATAAATGGTCCTTCCTAGTGCATTGGTTTAATCGGTGGTAGTATATACAAACACACCAACAATTCTGCACACGACTTGGAACCAATTCATTGTTTTCATTTTTTATTATTGTAAGACCACTTTTTTTAGAAACCACTTGTACTGGACTGACCCATTGGCTATCAGAGATGGGTTAAATGATTCCAGAAGCCAATAATTTTTTTATCTCTTTTTTAACAGCATCTAGGAGGTCTTGGTTCAGTCGACGTTGTGACTACCTCACTGGTTTAGACTCATCATTTAACAATATATGATCTGTGAAAATTTATGGGCTAATACCAGGAATGTAAAAAAATTTCCATACCAAATATTGTTTATACTCCATCAAAAGTTCAATTAGTTGCAATTCATGATTAGGAGGGAGTGAACTAGCAATGATGACTGGCAACTTGTTTCCATTCTCAAGATACGGATATTTTAAATCATGATGCAATTGCTTTAGTTCCAATTTAGGTGTATTTTGAATTTATAGGAGTGTTTATGAAAGTGAGTGGTCACTAATCTCATCTAACTACTCAATGGTATCATCCTTAGATGTGGAATGAGCTTTTACAAGCTTAGCAGTATCATCAATGGTCAAGTGATCCTCAGGGTTCAAGAAATATTCAGTTAATAAACATGCATGAAATTTTTCTAAACTGGTACAACATTCTATACATGATTCATTACCTAAAATTTCAATCAATGATAAAAAATTATAAATAGGATAAGGGTAATGAAAAGAATATTTTTCAAGGGAAGGGAGTAAATCTATAGAGTTAACAGAGAGAAGAATGTTCTTGCAAGGGGTGTTTCATGGAATCAAGGATATTGAAGTGGAAAATATCACCAAAAAACTTCATAGATAATGTAATATTATAGACATTAAATATAGTTTTGGAAGTTTTAAAGAAAGGACTCCCCAATATAATTGGGGTGTGTTCATTTATCCTATCATCCTTTATTTTAATCATATAAAAATCAGTAGGAAAAATTATTTTTTTACCCCCATAAGAACATCCTCTAACACACCAGAGGGGTGTGTAGTACATTGGTTTTCCAGTTGAACAAAAATTCCCATGGGATTCAATTTTTTGACCTAAAATGAAGATTAAATGGAGTGAGGCATCAAATTTATAGAGGCACCTAAATCAATCATAGTATTGGAAAAGTAATACTCTTATATGGTGAAAAAAATTAATAATGTTCTCAGATCATTTCATATGGTGGGAAGTGATGGCTCTATCAATGCTGAGATGTTCCTCCCCAATATCACATTCTCATCACCTCTAAGTCACCTTTAGTGTGTACATGTCTCATTAAAAAACTTGGCGTATCTTGGAATTTTCTTCACGACATTGATCTAGGGGATTTTAACCTGAACTTTTTTGAATGTTTCCAATATTTATTTATCAATTTTAGTTTATTTTGGTTTTCTTGGTTGGGTGGCCCTTTGTGGAAATGGTATAGGAATGGTTTGGAAAGGTGAATCACCAACAGACACACTCCTTCTTTTGGAAGGACATCTGTCAAGACAATGTTTTTCATAAGTTGGAACATTTTAAATGGTTGGGATGGTGTTTTCCTTAGGATAGGATGACTCTAATGAAGTGGTCATTTGGATTTTATGTTTTCTTCCACTCTGAAGGGTGATGGAACTAAAATTTCATTTATCCCTAGGGTTAACTATTGGTTGAGAAGGTATTTTACCTAACCCGTGACTTTGGATTTCCCCCACCGAGTTGGCCAGTTGGTATAATTGGGTTTCTAGGTCTTGTATGGTATCTTGGGTGGTTTCTGGTAATTGGATATTAGCAGCAGCAATTTTTTTCATCATATATTATTGGTTAGGCTCAGGTTTTAGAGAAGGTTATTGGAAAGGCTTTTGGTGAGGTTAAGGATTTATAGGTGGAAGTGGATGGATACTCTACCCTAGTTGGTTCCATGGTTTTTGAGGTTGGTTTGAATACCCCCTTTCCTATAATATAGTTTTATTACCACCCAGGGTTGGATGGATGGTAAGGTTCTTTCCTAAAGGTTTGGTTATAGGGGAGACTTGGAAAGATTGTCTCATAAATCTGAAATGTTTCTCCCAGTTGAGGGAATTGGTCAGAATAGTGGGTGTTAGAAGAACACATTCCACAATGGATGGGAGTATATTGGAATTTTACTTAGGAAAAAGAAAGTTTTCAAATAAGGGTACTTACCTCTTCTAACTTCGTGTCTACCTTCTTCCTGAATTCGGTTGATTACACCTCATGGAAACCTCGAATGGGTGCACTAGAACTTGAACTAAATTGTTGAGTGTTTTGCACCAATTTCTCAATTGGGGTTCTTGCAGAAATTGGGGTCTTATCAACTAGAACAACACCTACATTATCATCAATAATGATTTTATCAATAGGAATCAAACCTTCATAAAAATATTTTATTAAAAATTGATCACTAATTTGGTGGTGTGGGAAACTTGAACAAATCCTATTAAATATTTCTCAGTATTTATAAAGTGTTTCCCCTTGTGATTGTCTTATACCACACATTTATTTTCTTATTTTCATAGTTCAAGAGGCTGGGAAATATTTTTTAAGAAAAAGGAATTTCATGTCTGCCCAACCTCTAATTGGTGAATTAACATAGTAAAGCCAATATTTTACTGTATCTTCTAATGAAAAAGAAAATTATCTTAGCTTTACTTGTTCTTCATCCATATTTATAGGTTTTAATGTAGAACACATAATATAAAATTATTTTAAGTGCTTATGTGGATCTTCTTCTATGAGTCCATGGAATCTTGGTACCAAGTGAATTAAATCATATTTTAGTTCAAAATTGGGTGTCTCACCTTTATTTGAATGTAAGTTGGTTGGATATCCAACATTAGGCGAGGTTAGTTATTTTAGTGTTTTATTTTTTATCCATGTTATACATGTTAATTTCACTTTCTAATTTGGTTCCAAAAGAAGAGGGGTTTAGAAAAGTCTCAAGTTGTAGTGCGTCCTCCTTCAAAGGGTTGTCTTGTGTGTCTCGGTGTCGTTGACGTAGAATCCTCTTCGGTTCATGTTCTAATGAGGGTAAATATCTTAGAGTATAACAAATTATGAATAAAACCTACAAAATAAATAAACCAGGACACAAAAATAAATGAAAATTTATAAGATAAAACAAATAAACATTCACAAAATTTAAAAATATCTTAAGCACACTGAAACCAAATAACTCCCCAGAAATGGCACCAAACTTTGACCGCATTTTCATGAAATGTAAAATTAATTATGATTTTAAGGTTTATTTATAGTATAGGTTAGACCGTAGGTCATATCTCAAGGTGAGTTTATAGTTTTAGAGTATTAGTTTTTAATAAAAATTACAAAAAAGGGAAATGATTTTGAAAACTGTTTTAAGAAAATAACATGATTTAAAGAGTTTAAAATTTGATAAATTATGGTGGTGTTTTAAGAATTAAAAGAGAAGGAGGTCATTTAAATTTCACAAAAAATATTGTAAAGTTCATTGTTCTGAAAAATACACATGGTTTTTCTAATTATTTCATTAAGGATTGTCAAGATCTTGATTCACCTCTTACCTCTTAAATCATTGAACATAGTACCAACCATTGACACAACAATGGTGTATTAAAGGATTGGTCCTCAAGAATAGATTAAAGGATAACAAATCATAATAATATCTTATGTATGTGTGGGATAAATATCATTCTCATGTTTCCCAATCATAATAATCCATGATCCCCACTTGAAATCTCAACCCAATCGGTGTTGAAATGAAAAGTGATTCACTTAGTTAAACCCAAACAAAGAATTCAGAGGCGAAGGGTGTTGATATAAAATATAAGTTAAATATTTAACTGAAAAATTACATAAATCTATTAGAAGAAAAATTGTCAAAACTTCCTCCCAATTATTTGTAGATCCCTTGAAATGATTATCCACCGTTTAGCTCGCCATCGAGAGAAGGAGGAGGCTCGGGTGGAACTTCACCTTCATCCTTGAACCCCTTAGGAAGATAAGGGTCTCTATAACTTCTTGGATGAGAAGAGGACTCATTTGGGTCTCCAAAATACCATATCTTCTCCTCCTATCCTAACTTACAAATGAGGTTCCCAAGGTATCATTTTATAGGCAAAGTGGAAGGTGGTTTTGGGCACACAAATTCTGTCAAACCACATAGACCATTGTTTTCGGTGTGTATAAAGCCTTATCTAATTTTGGAAAAAACAAAAAGATTTTAGGACCAAATATTGACTATATATACTGAATTTTTGGATTCATTTGTACACCTACAACTCGAGATATGGAAAAATCACATAACACCACTTTTGACTTCGTGCAAATTCGGTGTGCTGGACAGATCAGGTCGATTGGGCCACTTATTAGATGAATTATGCTCAAATGTCTTAATAAGAGTTTTGTCCCATTTAAATATGGACTAGAAAACATAATATTAGCCCATTTTGATTCATGTATGTTTCGTAACATTCAAAAAACTGGACAGGTGTTCATGGATCCCATATAATTTTGGCCCATTTTTCTTCCACTTCATCCTTGGCCCTCCAAATCACTTCCACCTAAAATAAAATCATCTAAACAAGTATAATTTAACCTTTTAATAGTGATAAATATTAAATAATTTAATAAAACTTGAAGTTAAATTTGTTATTATTTTTATAATTTTCAATACAAAACTAGTTCATCATAGTGGTGTAATGGTGAAAATGAAACAGTGAATCGTGGTGTGATCACACCCCCACACCTAAACATTTACACTCCTAGAAAAAGTAATATTTCCAAAAAATTATGCATATAGATATTTCCATTATCGGTTCATGTTATGTAATCAATTTAAGGATGAGAGAAAAAATTATAATGGGATGTTACATATTTTACCCATACCAGAATGGAAATGGGAAAACATCACCATGGATTTTTTTCATCAAACTCCCCAAAATGTATAGAAGGAATACAGATATATGGATTGTAGTTAATCAATATAAAAATTCAGTACAATTCATTAATATCATAGAATATTTCTATATAGTTCATATTTCTTGTATATACAATAATTAAGTGTCATGGTTTCATGGAGTACGACATTCAATTATATCTGATTGAGATCTAAATTTTACCTCGATGTTTTGGAGAAGTATTTAGTAAGCTCTTGATATAAAGTTGAGTTTTAGCACTTTGTTCCATCCTTAAATAGATGTTAAATATGAGATAATAATTCAAAAACTAGAGGATATGTTGAGATATTTTTCTATGGATTTCCAAGGTGGTTGGGATTGACACCTTCCTCTAGTTCAATTTGCATACACCAATAGATTCCACACGATTATTCAGATGACTACCTATGAATACCCTATGGAAAGAAGTGTAGATCTACAATGTGATAGAATAAAGTTGGGGAAATAAATATATTAGGACCTAATATAGATAAATAAATTTCAGATAAGTTTATAATCATTCAACAACATATAAGTGTGGAACAAAGTCGATAGAAGATTTAAGATGATAATCATTAGCATGATATGGAGTTTGAATTTGGTGATATGATATTTCTAATAATTTCTACCAGGAAGAAGTTTTTTATATTATAGAATAAATAAAACCTAATATCTAGTTATATCACTACCTATAAAGTTTTTGACTGTATTAGGATGGTATCTTATCATTTGGAGCTTCCACCAAACCTCTTTTAAGTCTATGATGTGTTCCATGTATCTCTCCTAAGGAAATACATACCTGACCTTCCACATGTACTGAACTAAACGGTCATAATATTGGAGAATGAAACTTTTTATTTTGAATAAATGGTGTAGATTCTAGATCGTATAATGAAATTTCTTTGAAACATGACCAATCACCTGATCAATGTTTTAGGGCAAAACCACCAGTTTGAGGAAGCTACGTGGGAACATAATGATGTAACAAGGTATAAGTATCATCAGTTTTTTGTACCAAAGTGATAAAATTTAAAGGTATAAATTATTTTTAATGGTGGTATAATGGAACACCCCTAAGTTTTAAAATTTTTTTTAATACATTAAATATCTTCAATATCTTGTGTTACACACAACACCGACATTTAATAAACCTCGAAAATCTATTAATAATATTGTTCAAATATGAATGTTATTAACAAGTCATTAAACTAGGTATCATGAATAGTAATAAACAAATTTAAATATTAATTATAATGGTTTTATATAAATAAAAAATATTTATAAAAAATTTCTTGGTTTTTGGTAAAATCTTTATATGTTTCGAAAATACTATTTTATCCGAAAATGATATTTTATTCATTTTTGTGAAAAATTATAAATAAATTTTTAACACTTGTAAAAAATTATTTTGAAAAAATAAAAATCATTTTTTAATTCAACATATCAAAATTATCCATGGTTGAATTTTTTTTTTTTTTGAAAAGTTTATTTTTTCGATCAAATGTGAAAAATATTAGTTTTTATTGAAAATTGAATTTTCGTATAAATAATTTATAAGGTTAATTTTCGTTTTAAAATTGTATGAAATGAAAAATTTGTTAAATTCTATATATATTAATCCATTATAGGATAATGTAATCATTTTCATAATAAATTTTTATATAAATGTTTCTTAAAATTTTAAACATTTTCTCTTTGGAAACCCGCTTTCTCATCACAACTTCAAGTTTAATTTAAATTAAAAATTTCAACTAATGTGAATGTAATGTAGAAATTTTATTATTTTTTTTAATAATAATAATTTATAATATATAAAATGGTAAATTTAATTTTTTATTATAATGAATAGTAAGAATATTAAAAATTATTTACTATGGTAAAGGTAAAAATGGGTTTTTTCATTTGATTAAACATGAAAGATAAGTGTTAATAATTACCCAAATCATGTATAATACCCATTTTGTGACCATATTTAAACCATATCTCTTCTTGGATCAATAATTATATATTTAGGAGCATTTTATAGGATAAAAACATGTGTACACTATTTTCTTTTCAAAAATTACAAGGGTGCCACTGACCTCACTAATAAAAGACTACCCACTCTTCTATCCTTCTCAAACATAAAAAGCACTTTTTATATTCCAATAACTACCAAAAAAATTATTTAAGTTACTCTTATAAACCTAGAATAATTATTTTGATCATAAATCCAACCTATTATGTTTTTTTTGTGAAAACCAATGGAGGTTACCCAAAGAAGCAGTCACGTTCTAAAAGGAGTGTTTTTATTTATTTCTTCCTCCATATCCATATATTCTTATTAAAACATGATGAAATAATAAACTCAATATTTTAAATATTATAATATGCATTTATGTAAATGTATTCCCTATATCCATCTACTCTTCCCTAAAATGGGAAATGCTAACGTTGTTAATGTTTACGGTGGGCTAACGCCTCGCGAACTAATGTGAAAGATTTTACATCAAGACCTATCATGGTTTGGAATAATGATGGATATAATTTGTATATATTATATTCATAACTTAAATATACTTATTAAAATATATTTTAAGACATACCTTTTTTAGCTTCCATTCTATAGAAAATATGATAACGTTGTTCGTTTGTAAGGCGGACTACCGGCTTGCAAAGCGATGTGATCCATTTTTCACTTATGTTTTACTTGGAATGTAATAAGGGATAAACTTAATTAATATATGTGATATATATGAAATATCTATAATTATTTAAAGTTAATATATTATTTAACTTTCTTTTTCTTCATCCTTTTATGAAATGGAAATTATATTCATGCGTACGTGTGGCCTACCGTCTCAATGAACGGTGTATTACATTTTCTATCTCTAAACTTTATGGATTTATCTAAATAAATATATAATAAATATAAATGATAATAATATCATGGATAAATTTTTCTATATTATGGATCCATAATAAAATTAAGAGGACCATAAATGAAAAATAAAAACATACATGAAATAAAAAGAAATTATTTCCCAAAATGTGACTTTAACATGGAATTATTAATAAACTTGTAATAATATGTCATAAGTAAATAATATATAGCATGATATATATATATATATTTATGTAATATATGTATATTAAACATATATTTATTATATAGGAGGTATGGATGTGTACAAACGAATTCAATACTTAAGGTAAGGGATTTTTGCCTCAATTTTCCTTCTTTGAGACATATATTTTGTTATACACCTATATTTTTAATGAGGTGTATTTACAAACCCTTTTACATGATATATAATAAATATACCTATATTCATGATATTTAATGTATCATTTGTTTTTTATTTTTAATGTTACTTATGATTCAAAAGATACCAATGTGGTAAGGATTTTATGTTACAATCTCATCTATTATCTAGATAGTTTATAACTATGATTCTGAGGATGAAATCATATGATCCATGTCACAAGAAACTCAAGAATTTTATTATTATATTTTTATTTAATGATAATAAATTTTCACTTTATTTTCCTCTCTTTATGTACATAAGAGACCAATATAATGTTTTTAATAAGAATCTCCTTTAATCCACTCTTTAGTCAAAATTCATTTTTCTTCCAAAACCATATTTTCTAAAAATGTTTTCAAATATGTTTTTAAAATTATCCAAATGATTTACTAAATAAAATTTGACCCATAATTTACTTTTTACAAAAAAAATTGAATGTAATATCCATGTCATTTTCCAAAATAAGGCCTATTTAGATTTTACTAAATATGTGAATGGAATATTTTTATTAATGTTTACGACATGAATGGAATTTTCTGGCATCATGACCATTATATTATTTGAAGATTAATTTATATATTTTCATGTTTATTTTAAATATAAGTATTTCTACAATATTTTAAGGATTTTCAATTTCAAAATGGTGATTTTCAAGGAAAGTACATTTTCCTCAAGAAACATTACAAGTGATTTTGAAAAAAAATTCATTTTCCATAGAAGATGATATCCTTTGATGTTAATTAATATTTATTTGGGATAATATCTAATTATAGAATATAAATTATTTATCTGGATGGATTACGTTTATGTTGAAAAGATATTAATTAAACACATTTCCCTTCCATGGGTTATTCCATGATATAATCCGTATGAAACCCGCTTCTTTGTCAGAAGGTTATTCATTGATGAAATGATTAAATGATAATATTTTTTATAGGTTATGTTATGATGAATGGTTATGAATCACATTTATTTTCATGGGTTATGATATAGTGAATGTTTTAGGTACTTTTGGAACAAATTTGTATCATTTTTATTATATGACAAGTGTGACCTATATCTCTCTCTAATACATTAGGTATATATTGATATATTATGAGATTAGAAGGACTATAATGGGGATTCAACCCAATTTAGTAAGGGGATTGTACAACTATGATTTTATTGGCAGTGAACCTTAATTACTATGATAGTTTTTGGATTTAACTCATTCCACTATGACAGTCTCAATAACGATCCTTGAAATACTATGGAAATGATATTATATACTTATATGTATTAAAAAATTACATGTATTATGATACTATTATGCTCTCATGGTTCCTATTATTTGATTCTATTATGGTTGATGTATTGGAAACTAAAATTCATTATTACATCATCCGTGATTGTAATATTAGATATATAGGTTGTGGTTTTCAAATGTTATTCTCATGTTATCAAAACCTTCTTTTCATGTTATGTTTATGTATCTCCATTTTTTACACTTATAGAGTATTTGATATAACCCATTCTTATGTTTATTCTCCCCATGTTATTAAAAAATGTGTCATGTATGATTTATCTAAGATGGGTGATAGTTATGAAGAAATTAGTGGGATATGATTTAGTTATCCAATGAACTAATTGTTAGTATTTTTAAATTTACAAATGAACTATACCTTTACGATCCTTAGGCATGTGTTTGCATAATATAATGTATATCATCAGAAAATGTGGTATTATCTATGTGTAAAAATCATGGGTTTTTATAGGTTTCATAAAAAATTTATTACCATAATAATAAACCATCCATAAAAAGAATAATAATGACAACCACTGATCATTTAACCAGTAAATCATATTTAATATCAAAGGATTTAATCCTATATGGAAAATTATTTTGAAATATCACTTGGAACATTTCATGAGGAAAATACCCTTTAAATATTAATGTCACTTTTTTAAAATATAAAATATCACAAACATTAAAGAAAATATATTCTTTGAAAATAACATATGAAACTTATAAGGTAATATTTAAATCATTAAGTGATCATGACAGTGGATTTTTTTTTCATTTCATACATGTTAAATTAAATATTCTTATCAGATTTTCAGTAAAAATTAAAAAGAGACTTTATTAGAAAATGGAAAGATGATTACTTTTAAAACATTCATTAAAAATTGAAACATGTTTGGAAACGTCTTTAAATAATCATTAGATAATAGTATAAATGATCTTTAATTTTTTTTAGAAAACATTAACATGGGAGAAAACAGATTTCCGACCCAACATAAAGATAAAGTAAATATTTCATAAAAAAAATTTGGTATCCTTATTTCTTAAAATGAGGAAAATGGAATGGAAAGAATTATTCTCTAGAAATAACAAGATCATAAAAAATTATTTATTTTCTTGATAGAGAGATCATAATATTTCATCATTGGATGCATAATCATAAATAATCCTGATAAACATTTAAATTATATCATAAAAACCTTACCAATTTGGTAAATTTTTAACTAAAATCCCCATAAAATAAGAAACATTATTTGGATATGTATATCCTATAATATTAATTTTAGTAGTAATTAAATAAATTCATATAAAGTATATAAACCATACAAAATAAATAAGTGGTGAATGTAGAATGTTTCCCATGGAAATAAAAGTGAGACAAAAATCCCATACCTCATGTCTCAAATTTCCTCATACACATTCAAACCTCATGTATAATAAATATATATTTATTATAAATATATTAAATAACCATTAAAATATATATAATACAGTATATTATTTAATTATGACCTTTTACTACCTGTTTATTAATAATCCCTTGTTAAAATCACATTTTAGTTAACAACAAACTTCATTTTTCATGTCTATTTTGGTTTTTTATTTTTGATCATTTTACATTGATTAATTTTCTATAATCTAAAATTTTTAACCCTAATATAAATATATTATATATTCATCATATATGAACTTAGAGTAACCCATAAAATTTAGATATTGGAAATTAATCACAACATTCATTGAGATGGTTGGCCATACACACGCATGCATACTATTTCCATTTTATTGATGGATGGAATGAATGAAAGTTAATTAATATATCAAAATTATAGAATATTTTTTGTCTTATATATAGTATATTTTCATTAAATATATCCTTATTACTATCAATGTCAAAATAAAATGAAAAACATATCACATCACTTCACGGAAGCGGTAGTCCACACATACGCACGAGCGATGTTATCGTTTTCCAACAGATTTCACATTAATAAGTTTGATGTGATATTAAAATTATAGAATTATAATTATGTCCTAAATGAAAAATAAATATGTAAAATCCATCCTTATATCCAGTTGTGAGAGGTAGTTATGGAAAATAAAGTACATCAGTTCGTGAGGCGATAGTCCACTGTACACATGATTGACAGTTTCGTTTCACGTTTAATGGGAGAGGATATAGATATTAGTTATTATATTAAAATAATAAAATCTTTTTATATTGGATATATTGATAGTATTATATATGAATATTTTTAATAATTTTTAATTTTGTGGAAGAAGAAATAATATAAAAATGCTCGTTTAAAATGATACCTCTTCTTCAAAAAACCTCATTAGGTTTTTCCCATAATCATTTTTAAGAGGGTTTAAAAATAAAAATAAGGCTTTTAGGAAGTTTTGAGGGAATTATTTATGATATTTGTTTATTTAATTTATAAACCATAATTCTTTGGAAGTGTGAAGAGGATATGAGAGGGGATTCCCTTTTATAAGCAGGGGAGAGATACACATTAAACTTTTAAAAGGAAAAAGGTGTAAAACATGTTAAACATGAAAAAAGGATATAAAATTTATTATTATCGAACATTACATGATATAATTTCTAAATAAGTTAATAAAATGTGATTGGACAATTTTCTAGTCCACTTTACCCCTTATCTTTTTAGTTTAAACCCAAGTAAACATGTTTTAACCTTAACCATAGAAATGTATTCTTACTATTTTAACTATTCATTTTGAAAGAAAAAAAATTAACTTATTATATTTTATTAATTATTCTTCTTACAAATATGGAATAAATTTTTTCAAATTCTATTAATTGAAGTAAAATAATTTAATTTAAACATAAACACACATACATGAAGAGAAAGCTATTTTCTAAAGAGAAACTTTTCATTAGTATATAACATTATAATATCAAAAGTAAAAAAAATTAATTTGATTCTAATTAACTAAATCAGTTTAATCATAAAATAATTAATATAAATTTACTTTAAAAAATTTAAATATGATTTAAATTTGTAAATTCTTTAAATGGAAATGTAGTTTTTAAGAAATATCAGTATTTTTAACTATTCATTGATTTTTTTTCAAAAAATTCTCAAAAATTCAGCCTAAGATATTTTTTATTTGTTTATTTGAAAAAAAAGAATTTAATTTTTCAAAACAATTTTTATAAAACTTTTAAAATTAATTTTATTATTTCTTTATAAAAAGAAATAAAATTTTTTTGAAAAAAGTATTTTCAAAGTATATAATGACTTTACTAAAAATTAAGTACATATTTGTAAAAAAAAATTGTTTATATTAAAAATTTAAACATAATATTAAAAATTTGTTTATTCAAATTCATACCAAAAAATCTAATTTCCAGTTTATTACATTCTTATTTACGTAATAATATTTTTTTCAAACACAATGTTGCATGTAACATAAGATATTGAAGAAATTAAATGTATTTGAAAATAAATTTCATAAAAAATAGGAATCTTAAATAATAAACCATTTAAAATTAATTTCTTACACTTAATTAATTACTTAGAAATATATAAATTAAGATACTTCTACCACATCATATCCTTAAGTTCCAACATAAAATCTTCAAATTTGTGGTTTCTCTATAAAACATTGACCATGCGAGTGGTCTTGTTTTGAAGAAATTTATCTATATGATCTAGAATCTCCACCGGTTATTCCTTATAAGAAATATCATTAAAAAGTTGTATAACCTCTAATTTTGTTACATGTTAACGGTTAGGTAAGAACTTATTTAGGAGAGATACATGGAACATGTCTTGAACTTGATAGTGGTTTTATGGAAGCACTAAGAGATAAAAAACCATCCCTACTTAGTCAAGAATATCAATAGGGAAAATATAACATGGTATCATCATTACTTTATGTAAAAATCACATGATATTAATAGATGAATAAATTTATAAAAACATTCTCTCAGTAACTTTACATTCAAGATCACATTGATGATTATCAGTATAACTCTTTCGTATACTTTGTGCTACCTTTAAGTGTTGCTGAATGGATATAACATTATCTTCTATTTCTTCATCAAGATTAGTTCTAAATTTATTTATTTCCCCAGTTTCATCCAAACATGTTAGATTTAAAAAATTATTTCCATATAGGGCTTCTTAAGGATACATCTGAATTGTTGAGTTAAGTCTATTATTGTAAGAATACTCAAATGGAGGGATTTTTTGATCCCAACAACCTTTGAAATCCATAGAAACTTATCTCAATATATCCTTAAGGGAATTATTTTTTCCTTTAAAAATAAACATATTTATAAGGATGATATTCAACACTGAAACAATTTTTTTATTAATATCCTAGTAAATACTTCACTAGAAAATAAATGTAAACCTTGAATCCCGATTAGATACAATAGAATGTGGTACTCCATACAAACTTACCAATTTATTAATTTATATTCTTACAAGATAATATAAATATAAATACTATCCTATAGAAATTATGTTTTTTGAATATGAAAGGCGATAGACTACAAATTATATAGAATTATTCCATTTAGATTTTTTGGGGAGTCTGATGGAAAAATACATGGTGATGTTTTCCTACTTACATTCGGTTATATTTAATGGTTCTAACATCCCGTTAGACATTTTTCTATCAACCTTAACTTACTTACATATAAATAATTGAGATAAAAACTATGCAATATATCTCTTCATGAAATCCCACAACAAATACTCTTTTAGATCCATATATATCTTTGTACTTAAAGGATGAATACAGGATAAAGAACTATAACCTTCATCTAGTATCTACTTCATAAAATTTATTAAATAAGGAATATATACACATTTTTTTAACATTATAATTCTATCATAATCAAGGTTAAACTTATGAACTTTTCTAAACTTCTTTTACATCTCTATATCATTATTTTATACCTCTTTAATCTTCACTTGGATAGATGGTTGAACACTCATTTGAGAAAGATAATATTTCTCTACTTCCCCCAAAATTTCCAAATCCATCATTTTAAAATTTATAAATAAATTTTAATTCATGGTCCTCATCATACATAATATAGTAGGACAATTTCAGCTTAAAGCATCCTCCACCTTGATCTCATTCCCACAATTGTATTGTATTGAGTAGTCATAGTTTTTAATTTGGCCCAACCATTTTCTCTATAACTTGTTTAACTTTTTATATGTGGATATATAATTTAAAATTTTATTATGAATATATATATATATATCACACATTTATTTATAAAGACAATTTCTCAATATCATTAATGAAAAAATTACCGTAGCTAACTCTAAATCATGATTTGGGTAATTTTTATTTTGAAACTTCAATTTTCATGATGAATAATCAGTAACTTTATCATTTTTCATAATAAATAATCCCAATCGCTTCTTTTATTAATCATTATAGATTATATACCCTTCTCTAAAGTAAGGTAATGTAAGTACAAGTGCACTAACTGATATTTTCTTTAGTTACTTGAAATTTTCCTCACATTCATCTGCATAGGGGATCTTGGATTCAATTTTAACATGGTTAGTGGATTGGGGATCCGTGATAAATTATGAAAAAAATCCTCAAAACATCCATAGAAACCAAGAAAATTTTAGATCTCATTCATAGAATTTAGTCTGGGAAAACATTCAAAAGCCTTCATTTTTTAGTGGTTTATCATTATTCTCTTTCTTGAGAATATATGGCCCAAAAATGAAACATTTTTTAACTAAAACTCGCACTTAGAAATTTTTTCATACAACTTCTCCTTCAATAGAATATTTAATAAAATTATCAAGTGGTCTTCATGCTCTTCCTTTCTCTTCCAATCTATATGAATATCGACTATAAGGACTATCAAAAACTGATCAATGTAATCTCTAAAGACTATATTCATTAAATTTATAAATATATAATGAGAATTAGTAATGAAATATGGATTCAATATATATTCATAGAATCCATACCTTATATGAAATTTTTTCTTCGGTATATCCTCCTTATTGTCCCTTAATTGATGATATCCAGAACAATTGTAAATCTTGGAAAAATATCAAGCTTTGAGAAGTTGATTAAACATGTCATCAATATGGGGTAGATGATACTTGTTCTTGATTTTGATATTTTTTATATCCTGATAATCAATAACGAGTCAAATCGATCTGTATTTATTCTTAACAAAAGAATTGGTGAACCCCAAGGTGATGCACTTAGACAAATAAATCTTTTTTTAATGATTATCATGGTGTTTATTCTTCAATTACTGAATCACTATTTTGGACATTATATAGGGAGTCTTTGAAATAGGCATAGAACCTGGTAAAAGTTATATTGAGAACTAAACTTCATGATTAAGTGGAATAATATGAAACTATTTGGGAAATAAATCAATAAAATCTCATATAATAGATATATCATTGATGTTTAGATCTTTCCCCAAAAATCAAAGATAAATATCCCTGTTTAATGGGAATTAAGACCCATAAAATGGGTGAAATTTCCATTAGACGTTCATATTTATCATCATACTGATAGAAGATTATAGGTTGGTTGGGAATATCAAAAATTAATTCCTTTCCCTATCATTTGATGTGGGATTTATATATAGAAATAAAATATATTCCTAATATAATAATAAATTCTACAAGAAGAAGGATAATAAGATTTATAGGAATCAAATTCCTACAAACATCAATTGGGGAGGAATTTTAGACTTGAGATGTGATCATCATTCCACTAGGGGTTTTCACTTCAAATTAAACATCTAATCATTACATTGGTATTGTGACACCATTAGAAAATTCTTTAGATAAAAATGAATGATTAGATCTAGTATAAAATAAAACATTATCAGTATTAGATTGGATTGTATGTGTACTATAAACCATGTCATTATCATAAGACTCATCAAAAATATTGATCATATGTGATATTACTTTTTCTCTTGGATTAAGAGGTTTATGACATTGAACACCAACATTAACCGTCATATTTGAGCACTGGTTAGAATAATTATAATAATTATTTCTTTTGAAATACTATAGTGTGTATGAGGTGTATTGTTTGGATATTTCACTCTATTTGCATCATTATCTAACTTTTTCACATCAAATTGGAATTTAGCCACTACATGACCTTCTTTTCCACACTAAAATCATCTTCGAGTCCCCATATGACAATTTCCTCTATGTTTCTTTCCACACATTGATCATGAGATAAAATCATCTTCTTCTCTACTTGGTTTTTAGAACTTTACTTGATTACTTGTTATTTTCTTATTAAAATAATCATATTTATGGGTAAATATAATATATATTTTCACATTGATAGCACATGAAACAATTTTCTCAAAACTACTAAATTCTGTTATGGAAAAATCCATCTGGAGACTTGGTTTTAAGACACTAAAGAATCTATTAAAATTACATTCAGGTTGGGTGATAATGCTAGAATCAAACCTTGAAATTCTAGTAAAATGTTCCTTATAAGTACCAATATATTTTTCATCATTATTCCATAGATCAATAAATTACTTCACTATTTTTTTATGAATATTTTAATGAAAGTACATATTGAAAAAATATATCTTAAACTCATCCCACACCATAGAGTCAATTTCATCATGTTTCATTATATTCTTGATAAGATTATGACATTGATCTACTTATACTTATAAATTTTATACAACCAAAATGAATTTTTCATGATCCAAACACCGGAGAATAGAAAATTTCTTTTCAGTGGTACAAATCCATTTCTTGGTTTCCAGTGGATCAATAGAATGACTAAAACAAGTTGGATATTGCCTTATAAAGGACTCAATAGAGCTTTGTTACCTCATTTTCTCATTTGGAGGTTTATCATGATTCATGTCATTATAATTTATTGTGATCATAACAACATGATATTTCATTAAATCTACCAAAACAATTGGTTTCTCAAGAGGAAAATAATTTAATTTTCCATTAAATTCATCACTAACACTGTTCCAATGGGTTCCATCCATTGACTAAAATAAAAAAAGCATAGTGTAAGCAACAATAATCATTGTGGGGGACCACATAGTAATTAAAATAATATATAGGATTTATAAATCATGACATGTTCTTTTCAATTTATGAAACGTTAGGCACAACCTAGGCCATTCATTTTCATTATTTAAATACTTCATGATGGTTTGTAAGGAATTTGTGAATTTAAAAATCATATCCCATGGGAGTGTCAAACGAGGTGTGCTAGAAGAACCATTTTCTTGCACTAAGTTATGATATATTCTATCTCTATTCACCCTTTCCAAATTATTACTCCTAGATAAAACAATCCCAAATTCACATCCACTTGTAGTATCCTGAAATGGTTGTAATTTCTCAAAAACTACTTATTATATCCTTCACCAAAATTCTAGGATATTTTCCTATACTTAGAATTATCCTTATAAATATCCTTAGACATATAAATAGACATATCCTTAAACATATCCTTCATAAGATCACTAATTATTTCTTATATTAGTTTCTAATTGTTAACTAAACCTTTTATCAAAAACAAACTATAGATTCCAATGTTTTTATACATAAATATTACATGTTAATTAGTTAATATCCAAATCATTTTTCAAAAACATTCTTGAGGATGATAACAATTTAGTGTATTTGGATACTAGACAGTCACTCTTCTAATTTCTTGAAATATATTCAATATCTCCCATATAGATCTTACCACATATTACACTTCTTATAAATACCTGTAGAGACCCTATTTTACCAAGTAAGACTTTGGAATACATCTAGAAATATTTTTGGAGTGGGTTACTTAGGAAATGTGAGATTCTGAGGCCTGATGTTCCCAGAAATAATTTTCTAAAATTATTAAATATATTTTATATTACACATGCTCTATTCCTTAAAAATAATTTGATAATTCCTAAACATAGTCTTGGATCTAAAATCTGATACCACAGTTGTGTCTTGAATGTGAGTTTTACACTTAGTATGAACTAAAATTTCTCAATGTAGGACATTTAAATATAGATACTATTGGAGGGTGTCTTTAATTAAAAAAATAATTAAATTTATTTATTAAATTAAACACCTAAAACCTAGAATTCTCTATAAATTCATTTTTATGGTAGATCAAAAGCATTAATTGCATAACCCTAGGATCATTGATAGGAATTAATTCCACCCACTATTAGAGAAATAAAATCACATGAGGATGAACCTCCAGAGCCAGGCGAATTGATGTGTGGCGAACACAATGACTTCTCTTCTTTGTTGGAGATTGTGTTCTTCATTGATGAACAATCCGAATTGTGGTAGGACTGATCCATTTTTGGATTCTATCCCAAATTTTTAAATAGATTAAGAATGATCATATCTATCTTTTGATATGTATTAAATCAAGCCTTTTCATGCACCTATGTAATAGTTTTCAATTGTTTTTTAAAATAGATTACTGATTGGCCATGTTTTCTCCCCTTGGACATCCCAATTTGTATTCATTGGCCAAGAAATCTTGGTAAAAAATTGTTTCACATATCTTTATTGTGACTTTACCCCTTTATTCTTTGTTTTATTCAGTGATTAGCCTAGGAGGTCTCAGTTCAACATTTTCGAGTAGGACTGAGCATGACTGGACCCCCAGATTCATGGAAGATTCATGTGTGATAAATAGATTGATGAATAAAGGAAGGATTTAGAGGATTTGTTTTATATGGATTAATTTTTTTGGATATAGGATCCAAATCAGAGATAAACCAGTTCAATAGATGTATGAGGTGTATATGGGCTTCAACCAGATTTATTGAAATCCAATATTTGGCCACCATATTGCCAGAAACTATGAACAAAGACTCATACCATTTATTTCAGGTGACCTATATAGGAGATGTGTGATGGTGGAGCAATTATAGAATGTGGTGAGTAGATCTGAGATTATATGAAAATATAGACTACAAGGCGTGTAATAGGATTAACACACACCATGTAGAGACCTCATTGTGGAGGGTAGGGTGTCAGGAAAGAAGAGTATCACAGTCCATGTGGGACCCCCACACACTATGTGACCCATGTGTTGGAGACCTAGTATATAATCTTGGAGTACATGGGTGTGGGGTTTTCCAGAAACATGTCATGTACTGGAAAAAATACAGGGTACACAGAAACATCACAATGAACATGGGAGGGACCCCATGTTGGATGACATGTCATGTATCGAATTACAAAAACAAAAGTAAGTATACAAAAACATGGTCAAAATCTTGGGAAGGACCCTAAGAGGATGAGGCACATTGTGTTTCCCCTCTACATGTTGTGTAGTGATACACAGGTGGTGATCCAAGCACCTACAGGAACACGACTAAGAATAGGAATAGGACCACGTGCCATGTGGGTTCCCTTACACACTATTTACCCCTAACTCCTTTATAAGAAAACTTCTACCTATCATATATCCTTCATATCGAATCGGGTTTTGGACCTAAGTATCCTATATGGAGTGTTTTTTGACATAGAATATGATTGTGGCCATCATGGTGGAATTCAATACATAATGAAAGGTTTTTTGAGTGTGACACTTCTTTAGCCAGCACTTGATGACAGTATTGATTGGGCAGGATCATTAGAGTGGTATCTCCTAGGGAATTAGGGTGCAGGTCCTCTATCTACTAAGTGGTACCCCATGATGGATAGGATGTGGGTCCTCTTTCTACGGAGTGGTACCCCTATGGAATTAGGGAACATTTCCTCTATCTATTGAGTGGTACCCCCTAATTCTATAGGGTGTTGGTGGTTGATTCTATAAGAAAAACGATGTTTGAAGCCATCATGGTTTCTGACACAATTTGTTGGTCGACCGACCATCATTGATAGGCGAAAGAAGACGATGTGTGTATTGGATTTATCTGCATGTGACCACCCTGAGTCAAGGGTTTCCTACACAAATCATCTCTAGTACGGGATGATCCTCAACAAATAGTAGTGGAGCACCGACTCCATGCTTCATCAACTACCATCAAAGGTCACAATCCACCTATTTGAAGAAGATGATGATTTGGGTGAGGGGAAAATGATTGTCGGCTATGACGGACCACAAAAAAAATTCACCCTTTTGTTAGGTTAATTAGTATTTTATATTTTATATATTATTTTATATTAACATATATTTACATTTTTATCCATTTTTTTTATATAAATATACTAATTCTTAATTTTCCACTTAAAAAGGAAATCATACTATTATTATTTTCTTATCAAAATAATAATATTCATAATCTTATATATAATTATATATTTTCTCCCATCTATTTTAATATGGGTATTTTAAAAAATATATATAATTAATAATCGAATGTATCATTTAATTTTCACAAAATAAATATGAAATATATTACCTTGTTCTTAAGTATTTTGTTTGATGTACTTATATTTAATTATGTATTTTCTATTGCAACATTATTAATTTATTTTAAAATACTTTAAAAATATAAAGTATTTATTAAAAAATAAATACTATTAAATTTATCATAAATTATGTTTTTTATAAAATTATGTGTATTCCTTGAAAAAAATTAGTATAAAAAGGTTTACAATATTTTAATTAGAAATAATAATTTTTAATGTTTTAAAATTACATTTTATGTGAATGAAACTCTATTGCATTAAAAAAACATCAAAAAAATTATTTAATTTAATAAATATCAACATAAATATTTATATTTATATTAAATATTCATTGAGATTATAAATCCTATTAATATATATATGTAATTAAATAAATTATTTTTAATTTATGTTAATTAGTCACATAATACACGTACATACATTTTAAATAAATATTTATTTAATAATCCTCAATAAAATGTTAAACCGATATATTACCTAATTGATTCATGGTATATTTTAATTCTATAAATATTTTCTAAAATATATTATTTATATTTACACACAAAAATATAATATCTTACAAACGATAGTTATAAATAAATATATATTAATTATTTATATTATTATTAAAACTAATATTTTTCCTTAAAAAAAGAAATTAATTAATACTACACAAAAAAAATTAATTTAAAAGTGAAATATATTATATTTACTAAAACTTGGAACTTTACATTCTACCCCCTAAAAATAATTGCGTCTTCGCAATTCTATCACCGCACTTATTGAAATTATGAATTTCACTATTCAGAATCAGGAAAAATAGGAGTGGCCCTATTTTCTTGACATTTTAAATTGATTATGATTTTAAGGTTTATTTATAGTATATGGAATACCCTAGTTCTTATCTCAAGGAGCATTAATAAGTTTAAGAGTATGCATTTTTAACAAAAAGTACTAAAAAGGGTGGTGATTTTAAAAACAGTTTTAAGAAAATAACTTGATTTAAAGAGTTTAATAGTTGATAAATTAATGTGGTGTTTTAATAATTATGAGAGAAGGAGGCCATTTCAAGTTCACTACACGTATTGTAAAGTTCATTGTTCTGAAAAATACACATGGCTTTGTTTAGATCTTTCATTGAGGATTGTCAATATCTTGATTCCCCTCTTGCCTCTTAATCGTTGCACAAAGTACCAACCCTTGACACAACAATTGTATTGTCATGGATTGGAACTAAAGAATATTGTGATGGATACCAAAGTATATTAATATCTTATGTAGGTGTGAGATAAAGTGGATGCTTGTGTTTCCCAATCGGAACAACCCAAGATTCCCAATTGAAATCTTAACCCAATCGGTGTTGAAATGAAAAGTGATTCACTTAGTTAAACCCAAAAAAAGCATTCAAAGGAGAAGGGTGTTGAGATAAAACATAAGTGAAATATTTAACATAAAAATTAAAGAAAATGGGTAGAAGAAATAGTGCCAGAACTCCCTCTCAATTATGTGTATATCCCTCGAAATAATTGTCCACTATTTAGCTTTCCATAGAGAGGAGGAGGCTCGGTTTTAACTTTTCCTTCATCCTTAACCCCCATATAAATATAGGTTCCTCTATAACTTCTTGGATGGGGATATGAATCCATTGGGTCTCCAAAATACTAGATATTTTCCTCCTATATAAACTTACAAATGAGGTGCCCAAGGTATCATTTTATATGCAAAGTGTAAGGTAGTTCTGGGCACACAGATTGTGTAAAACCACTTGTAATATTGTTTTCAGTGTGTAGAAAGACTTATATCACTTTGGGAAAAAATTAAAAGTTGTTTACCCAAATATTGAATATCTCCACTGAAATTTTGGATTCATTTGGACAGATCACAACACACCACTATTGACTTCATGCAGATTCAGTGTGCTGGATAGATCAGATTGGTTGGGCCACTTAATAGAAAAATTGGGCTTGGATGACTTAATAAGATTTGTATCCCATTGAAATATGTACTAGACCACATAATATCAGCCCATTTGGATTCACATATGTTTCATAACATTCACAACTATGGACATGTGTTCAAGGATCCCATGAAAATTTGACCCATTTTTCTTCCACTTTATCCTAGGCCCTCCAAATCACCTCCACCTACAATGAAATAGTAAAAAAAAGTATAATTGACCCTTTTAGTAGTGATAAATATTAAATAATTTAATAAAATATTAATTTCAATATGTTATTATTTTTATAATTTTTAATAAAAAACTATTTTAGCACGGTGGTGTAAGGGTGAAAATGAAATAGTGAATCACAGTGCAATCACAGCCCCACACCTAAACATTTTCAATATTAGGAAAAGTAATATTTACAAAAAATTATGCATGTAGATATTTAAAACTTAATAAATATTTAAAATTCAATGAAAATTTAATTCCTGATTGAAATGTGATCAAAGAAAAAATCACACCAACGAGTTATTCTCAGTGATCATGGAAAAAGATATCTCAAAAATTGTATCAGAATAAAATTAAAAGATATGCATGATTCCAATTGAATAAATTAATTCAAAAGTTAATAATGTAATTAATTCTCCATATGTGTGTGTGAAAACAATTTCATGCTATTCTTTCCACTTTCTATCAAGTAAATATAAGTTATTTTAAACAATTTCTATTTACATGATCCTTTCCACCGAACCTTCCCTACATCCTTTGCAATAAAATATAAATACCCACTCACTTAAACATTCCCAGAAGTAAAAACATAAGCTCCCAACCTAGATATTCCCATACGTTTTACATTTCATCACACCCCTCAATTTTTATTTGTTTTTGTTTTTGTTGTTTTTTAGGTTTTTTAGGGTGTACAATAGTCTGATAACAAGTACACATGCATAGGTCAATCTGGTATAGTAATGAAATAGATAGGATAAGGAATGAACTTATGGAAAACTCATTTTGTAAAGTAGAGAAAAATTTAACTATCATATATTTACCTTCTATTAGGTAATAAATTTTCACACTTCATGGTAGGGTGCAAAGGTGTGTGAAGAAATTAAGTGACACAATTTTCCCTTAAAATACTCACACAAAGGTTACCATTCTTCTCAATAGTTTAAAAATGATACAACCATTTATATCATCTAAAAACAACCAAATTTCAAGAGAAAGTCACATGATAGTATTAAATTCTTACTGAAATGCACATTTCATCATATTTTTTTGAATGTTAAAACAACATGAAATATGGAAATTCCAAATGAATTTTAAATAACTTCCATGATTAAATGGGAATCATTTTCCATGATAAAGTGGTTATCAAAAAGTAAAATTTCGGTACAAAAGTGGGGGGGAGTAATAATACTATTCATCAATCTAAAAATAGAAAAGGAAGAAAGATGATGAAAATTCATAACTAACCCAGGAATGTAACCCACCCCCCCCCACACACACACACACCTAGAGTATTAAGTGACCTTATTATAATAAAATATAATTTGGGAAGGAAGGATAAAACCTGGTGGGTATCATTCATAGAATGCTTCTTTACCTTGGAGTTCCTATATCGGGGAATCTGCGATGGATTGTTGGAAGTGATTTAGACGTTGCTCTTTAATAGTAAAGGTTTTCTTGGTTTCTTTATTTTTAACCTGAATAACACCAAATGGAGAGACATTAGTAATAGTGTATGATCCAAACAAATGAGAAATAAGCTTACCTAGATTCAACTTTATCCTTTCATTGTAGAGGAGGACCTTCTACCCAATGTGGAACTGGTAATAAAGGATGAGATGGTTGTGGGCATCCTGGTTTTACTTCTTATAAATCTAGGATTTCTCATATGAATCTATTCTCATTTCCTCCATATCTTGAATCTACAACTTCCTTCGCATTCCTACAGTAGCAAGATTAGAATTTTACTATTTAATGGCCTAGTTGGCTCGGTGATCAATCCTAATAAGAAGGTGACAACTCTTTCCAAAAAATAGTTGATATGGCGACATTAAAATGGGAGTTTTGACAGCAATACAGTAATCCCATAATGAGTCATTGAGTATAAGACTTTATTATTTTCCATTGGGTTGAACCGTTTTTTCAATAATATATTTTACCTCTCTATTCAACACCTCAGTTTGACCATTTGTTTGTGGTTGATATATAGTAGACACTCGATGACCAACCCCATACCAACATAAAATATATTGCATTGTTTGGTTGTAGAAATGAGAACCCTGGTCACTGATGATGAACCTAGGTAATCCAAACCTACAGAAGATTTGGGTTCTCAAAAATTCCACAAGTGTCTTGGAATCATATATCCTTATGGCTCATGCCTCTACCCATTTTGATGCATAATAAACTTCTAGAATAATGTACATGTTCCCAAATGAATTAGGGAATGGTCACATAAATTAAATTCCTTAAACATCCAAAATTTCATAGAAGAGAAAGGGTTGTTAAGACATTTCATTTATTTTAGATACATTCCTCATTATTTCACACCAAGGACAAGATTTACATAAATCATGGGCATCCTGAAAAAGTGTTGGCCAAAACGGGCCAAAATCAAGGACATTGTGAGAAGTCTATTGGGGACCAAAGTGTCCCCCACAAGAAAGAGTGTGACAGATCCTAAGGATAGGATAAAACTCGCTATTGGGAACACAACACCTAAGGACTTGATCACTACATGTGCACCAAAGTTAGGGGTTATCCCAAATGTACCAATGAGACTCATGTTTTATATGGTCCACCTATTTTTTATTGAAATTCACATGAATGAAAGATTCTACCAAATAATTTACAATTTTGGCATACCAAATAATAATATCTTGCACTCAGTACAGTTTATTATCTAGAAACATGTAATTTATGGGAATAAATGGGATGATTCAATGTATGAGGATGGGTGGATCATACTGATACAGTCAGCCACCACATTCTCTACTCCCTTTTTATCTCTAATTTCTAAATATAATTCTTGAAGGAGGAGAATACAGTGAATGAGATGTGGTTTGGATTCTGGTTCCTTACGAAGGTACCAGAGGGTTTCATGGTCTGAGAATACAATGACTTTGGACCCTAAAAGGTAATACCTGAATTTATCAAATGAAAACACAATGTCAAGTAATTATTATTTTTGATGTGGTGTAGTTTTCTTGGGTATGGTCCAGTGTGTATGACATGTGGAGCTCATTTGTCCCATTGTGATAAGACTTCCCCAACTGTATAGTTAGAGGCATCACACATGAGCTCAAATGATAAATCCCACTAAGGTGGTTGGATTTCTGGGGGTGATGTGAGACTATATTTTAACTTATTAAAAGATTCCTCACATTATTTATAAAAAAATAATTTTCTTTTTATAGCAATCGAGAAAGGAGGAGTGCAATTTTACTAAAATCATGAATGAAACGATGGTAAAATTTAGCATGACCTAGGAAAAACCACACATCCCATACATTTTTGAGGAATGGTTGGGAATAAATGACATCCACTTTTGATTTATCTACTTGGATACCACCCCCATAAATGACATGTCCCAAAACTATACCTTATCTCACCCTGAAATGGAATTTCTCATAATTTAATATGAGATTATTTTCAATACAGTGACGTAGGAATGAACCAAGACTACTCAATAATTCATTAAAAGAGGGTTTATAGATAATTAAGTCATCTATAAATACTTCCATGAAATTCTATAGGTAATCTAAAAAAATAATAACCATGCATCTCTAGAAAGTACCCAAATCATTGCACAGGCCAAATGACATCCTCTTGTATGAAAATGTTCTAAAGGGGAAAGTGAAGGATTCCTTTTCCTAATCCTGAGGGGAAATATGGATATTAAATTATCCTGAATACACATTAAGGAAACAGTAATGTGACTTTCCTGCTATCTTTTCTGGCATTTTCTCAATGAATGGTAATGGGAAATAGTCCTTCTTAGTGCATTGGTTTAATCTAAAATAGTCTATACAGGCATTCCAACAATTCTTCACATGAGTTGGAAAGAATTCATTATTTTAATTTTTATTATTTTAAGACCACTTTTTTTAGGAACCACTTGTACTCGAGTGACCCATTGGCTATCAGAGATGGGGTAAATTATTTCAGTATCCAATAATTTTGTTATCTCCTTTTTAACAACATCTAGGAGGTTTGGGTTCAGTCAAAGTTATTACAAACTCATTGGTTTGGACTCATCATTTAACAATATTTTATTTTCAAAAATTTATGGGATAATACTAGGAATGTCCACAAGTGTCTATCCAAAATCTTTTTTATACTCCATAAAAAGTTCAAGCAGTTTCAATTCATGCTCAGGAGGAAGTGAACTAGCAATGATGAGAGGAAACTTGTTTCCATTCTCAAGATAATAATATTTTAAATCTTGAAGCAATTGTTTTAGTTCCAATTTAGGTGGATTTTGGATTTATGGGAGTGTGTGTGAAAGTGAGAGGTCACTAATCTCATATAACTTCTCAATGGTATCATCCTTAGATTAGGAATGAGCTTTTACAAGCTTAGTGGTATCATCAATGGTCATGTGATCCTTAGTGTTCAAGAAATATTCAATTAATAAACATGCACGAAATTTTTCTAAACTGGTACAACATTCTATGCATGATTCATTACCTAAAATTTCAATCAATGATGAAAAGTTATAAAGAGGAGAAGGGGAATTAAAATAATATTTTTCATGGGCAGGGAGTACATCTATAGAGTTAATAGAGAGAGAGAGTAATGTTCTTCCGATGGGTGCTTCATGGAATCAAGGATGTTGAAGTGGAAAATGTCACCACCAAACATTATAGATAGTGTACCATTGTGGACATTAATTATGGTTTATTTGGTTTTAAATAAGTTCATCCCCAATATAATTGTGGTGTGTCCATTCATCCTATCATCTTTCATTTTTATCATATAAAAATCCGCAGGAAAATTTAAAATTTTCACCCTCACAAGAACATCCTCTAACGCACCAAAGGGGTGTGCAGTACTCTATTTTTCCTGTTAAGCAACAATTCATATGGGATTCAATATAATGACCTACAATGAAGAGTAAATGGAGTGAGGCATCACATTTATAGAGGCACCTAAATCAATCATATAATTGGAAAAGGAATACTCTCTTATGGTCCATGGAATTGAGAATATTCCTGGATCATTGAATTTTTTGGGAATTGATGTCTCTATTAATACTGAGACATTCCTTCCCAAGATCACCTTCTTATCCCCTTTAATTCACCTTTAGTGTTTACACATATCCTTCATAAACATGTTGTATCATGTAATTTTATTCATGACATCGATCAAGGGGATGTTAACCTACACTTTTTTGAAAGTTTCCAAGATTTCTTTATGAAGTTCATTTTATTTTGGTTTTCTTGGTTGGGTGGTCCTTTGGGGAAATGGAAGAGGAATGGTTGGTCAAGGTGTGTCATCAACAAACACACTATTTACTTTGGAAGGACTTCTCTCAAGATAAGGTTTTTCATAATTTGAAACATTTTCAATGGTTGGGATGGTGTTTTCCTTATGAGAGGATGACTCTAATAAAGGGTTCGTTTGGATTTTATGTTTTGTTCTAGTCTAAAGGGAGATGGAAATAACATTTCCCTTATCCCTAGGTTTAACTACAAGTTCAGAAGTTTGTTTAACCTACCCATGACTTTGGATTTCCCCCACTGATTTGGCTAGTTGGCCTAATTGGGTTTTTAGGTCTTGTATGGTAGCTTGGGTGGTTTGTTGGAATTTTAGATTGTTAGTAGGCATTTGTTTCATCATATATTATAGGATTGGCTTGGGTTTTGGAGGGGGTTGTTGGAAAGGAATTTGGGAAGGTTGATGATTTATAGGTGTTGGTGGATGGATACTCTTCCCTGGTTGGTTCCATAGTTGTTGAGGTTGGTATGAATACCCCCTTTCCTATAAGCTGTTTTTTCTTTCCACCTAGGGTTGGATGGATAGTATGGTTCTTACTTAAAGGGTTGGTTATAATGGAGGCCTGGAAAGATTTCCTCACAACTCTCAAATGTTTCTCTCAATTGAAGGTAATTTGTCATAATAATGGGTGTGAGAAGAACACATTCCACAGTGGATGGGAGGAGGATATTGAGATTTCCCTTGGGAAATACCAAGTTTTCAAAGAAGGGTACTTAACTCTTCGAACTTCATGTATAACTTATTATAAAATTTAGTTGATTACACATCATGGACACCTCGAATGGGTACAATAGACCTTGAACCGAATTGTTGAGTGTTCTTCCCCATGTTCTCAATTAGGGTTCTTATAGCAATTGGGGTCTTATCAACTAGAATACCACCTGCAGCAGCATCAATCATGTTTTGATCAATAGGAATAAAACCTTAATAAAAATATTGTATTAAATTTTGATCACTTATTTTGTGGTGTGGGAAACTTGAACAAAGCCTATTGAAAATTTCCCAGTATTCATGAAGTGTGTCCCCTTATGGTTTTCTTATACCACATATTTATTTTCTTATTATTTCAGTTCAAGATGTTGGGAAATAGTTTTCAAGAAAAAGGAAATTCATGTCTGCCCAACCTCTAATTGGTGAATTAACACAGTGAATCCAATCTTTTGCAATATCTTATAATGAAAAAGGTAATTCCCATAGCTTTACTTGTTCTTTATCCACATTTTTATATTTTAATTTAGAACACATAGTATGAAATTTTTTAAAGTTCTTATGTGGATATACTCCCATGAGTCCATGGAATCTTGGTAACAAGTGAATTAAACCAGATTTTAGTTTAAAATTGGGTGCCTCGACTTGTATTTGAATGTAATGGGTTGGATATCAACATCAGGAGAGGTTAGTTATTTTAGTGTTTGATTGTTTTCAGACATGTTATACATGTTAATTTTAGTTTCTAATTTGGTTCTAAATGAATAGGGGTTTAGAAAAGTCTCAAGTTGTGATGTGTCCTCCTTCAAAGGGTTGTCTTGTGCATCTTGATGTTGTTAACGTCGGATCATCTCTGTTTTGGGTTTGAATGGGGGTAAATATCCTGAAGTAGAACACATAATGTAAAAAACCTACAAAACAAATAAATCAGGACACAAAAATAAATTAAAAGGTATACGATAAAACAAATAAATATTCACAAAATTTAAAAATATCTTAAATAAACACACACTAAAACCAAATATCTCCCCGACAACAATGAAAAAATTTGACCGCATCGTCATGATACATCAAATTAATTATTATTTTATGATTATTTATAGTATTTTGAAGACCCTAGTTCATCTCCCAAGGAGAATTGATAGGTTTAGAGTATGCATTTTTAATAAAAAGTAATAAAAAGGGGGTGATTTTGAAAACAGTTTTAAGAAAATAACTGGATTTAAAAATTTTAATAGTTGATAAATTAAGGTGGTGTTTTAATAATTATGAGAGAAGTAAGTCATTTTAAGTTCACTACACATCTTTTATAGTTCATTGTTCGGAAAAATACACATGGTTTTGTTTAATTCTTTCATTAAGGATTGTCAAGATCTTGATTCCCCTCTTACCTCTTAAATCATTCCAAAAAGTACCAACCCTTGACAAAACAATAGTGTTTTCATAGATTGGACCTGAAGTATAGAGTGAAGGCTAAAAAATCATACTAATATCTTATGTATGTGTGTGAGAAAGAGGATGCTTGTGTTTACCAATTGGAACAACCCAATATTCCCACTTGAAATCTCAACCCAATCAATGTTGAAATGAAAAGTGATTCACTTAGTTAAACTCAAACAAAGAATTTATAGGATAAGGGTGTTGAGATAAAAAATAATTGAAATATTTAACACAAAAATTATAGAAAACTAATAGAAGAATGATTTTCAGAACTCCCTCCCAAGTATGTGTAGATCCCTCGAAATGATTGTCCACTGCTTAGCTCGCCATCGAGAGGAGGAGGAGGCTAAGGTGGAACTTCGCCTTCATCCTTGAACCCCCTATGAATATAGGGCCCTCCAGAAATTCTTAAATGAGAAGATGACTCATTTGGGCCTCCAAAATACCAGATATTTTCCTCTTGGCCGAACTTACAAATGAGGTTCCCAAGGTATCATTTTATAGGCAAAGTGAAAGGTGGTTTTGGGCACACCAATTGTGTAAAACCACTTATCCCGTTGTTTGTGGTTTTTATAAATCCTTATCTCACTTTGGAAGAAACTAAAAGGGTTTCTCCTACTTATTGCATATCTCCACCAAATTTTTTTATTCATTTGGACACCTACAACTCGTGATATGGAAAGATCACGACACACCACTTTTGAATTCATGCAGATTCGGTGTGCTAGATAGATCAGATCGTTTGGTCCACATAATGACCAAATTGTTCTTAGATTTATTAATAAGAGTTGTATCCCATTAAAATTTGGATCAGAAAAAAATATCATCCCATTTGGAATCAAATATTTTTTATAAAATTCACAACAGTGGATAGGTGCTCATGGATTCCATGCAATTTTGGCCCGTTTTTCTTCCACTTCATCCTAGGCCCTCCAAATCACCTCCACCTACAATGAAATCATAAAAACAAGTATAATTTCCCCTTTTAAAAATGATAAATATTAAATAATTTAACAAAACAGGAAGTTGAATTTCTATTTATTTTTATAATTTTCAACACAAAACTAGTTTAACACAGTGGTGTAAGGTTGAAAATGAAACAGTGAATCAAGGTGGGATCACACCCCCACACCTAACCATTTTCACTCCTGTGAAAATTCATATTTCCAAAAAATTATTCATATAAATATTTCCAACTTAATAAATATTTAAAATTCAATGAAAATTTAAGTCCTTATAGAAATACGATCAAAGAAAAAATCACATCAAGGATTTATTCTCAGTGATCATGGAAAAATATGTCTCAAAAATCGTATTAGAATGAAATTCCAAGAGATGAATGATTCCAATCGAAGAAAATAATTCAAATTATAATAATTTCATTAATTCTCCACATGTTTGTGTGATAAAAATTTTATTCTATTATTTCCACTTTCTATCGAGTAAATATAAGTTAGTTTAAAAATTGCCTACTTACATGATCCTCTCCACCGAACCTTGTAACATCCCAGTTCTGAAAGCCACCCAGAGGCACCCCGTACCCGGTTGGTCACAAGGCCTAAAGAAAATTTCCCCGAATGCCAGAGGCTACCGACTAGCAGTGAGGGCCTTGGGTGTTATAGTGGAGAAACTATTCCCTCATTGGTAGAGCACACGGCGAAAGTAACAACACATACAACAGTGGAAGTAGTAACATACAACAAAAATAACACCGAAAGACTGGTAAATAAACAATTGTAGTAGAACTATATGTAAATGATGTATGATACATATATATCTAAGAAAACATCCAAACAAGTCACAATGTTGAATACAGTACTAAACCAAGTACAAAAGAAAAACCGATGAGAAACTCCTCAGCATCGCAAGCCTCGGATTGGTCCCATGCTCTCCAGCTCTAGTGCAATCAAGAACCTGAAGTAGAAGGGAACTTGCCCTTATCTATACCTGCAACAATATAATATGTTTGGGCCCAAAAGCATGTCCCAAATAGGGTGTGAGAAAAAGTCCCAGTAGGCAACCACCCAAAGATCTGTGCCTAATAGTCAGTGAATATATGGTAGGTAAAAGTACAAAAAACAGTAAACAGTGAAGTACTAAACAGAAAACAATCCAAAGTTTCTAGCACATAATCACAACAAGGAAGCATCCACACAAGAAAGTAAAACAAATAAGTAACCCTCTGGGTAGTTCTCACAACCTAACCCCTCTAGTTCAACCAACAAGTACTAGCAACCCTATGGGAGGCACACAGAGTCTCACCCCTCTGGTTCAGTTAAAGAATAGACTCTCTGGGGAAGCACTCACTGTCAATTCCCCCTATAGTCTCATATCGTACTAAAGGCGCTCTGGGGAAGCACTCAACATCTCATTCCCCCTGTGGCATGCGTCGAGGAACTACATACACTTTGGGGAAGCACTCAACGTCAATTCCCACTGTGGTCTCGCATCATATTATAAAGACACTCTGGAGAATCCCATACGTCCATTCTCCCTATGGTCTACTACAATAATTTCTCATGGCCCTATGCAAGTCATCAAGAGTATAGTTCATGTATAAGCAAAATTAAACCCCAAAAACTACTTGGCTAGCAGTCTACAGCATCTCAGCATTTCAGAAGATCACAACACACCATCCTATAACACTAGGCATGGGAAACTGGTCATTTCCTAACAGGAAAAACTAGACCAAATGGTTATATCAGACATACATGGGAAAAACATCCAAAGCATAGCAATTATCCCAAAACACATTCAAAATCCTCTACTCTAGCATACAAGAAAAAAGGCAATCAATTGGGCTAAAATAGTAAATTACGCAATACTCCGTTCAAGGGTATTGGGTACAATTGCACATAAAATTCAAAGACCTTAAATCGAAAGGCACAAACCACCTACCTTTAGGGTTCTGGATACAACGATCCAAAATTTATTCCATCTCCTCAAAACTGGTGAACGCACCACCAAAAACAATCTAAACCTCCTTCCCTAACATCCACAAGTCTTGAAATCAACACCTGAGGCAACCACAACCCTATATCTACACACAACAGGATTAGATCTAGAAAATTGGGTAAAAGAGAGATGTATATCTGGAGGGAAACTCAAAGGAACCAAGAGGAGAGACTTACCTGAGAAGAACCGGCTTCGATCCTCTAAGAAAACCCTTCGATTTGCCTCCAAAACGAGTGGGAGAGCTCCTTCAACCTTTGAGAACCCAAAACCCCAAGTGAGGCTCGAGTGGGAGAGATTTTGGAGAAGAAATGAATAATACCGAGTGGCCCGGGGCTTTAAACCCTAATTTTTAAGTGGTCTCACAGTTTCTCTGCACGGTTTAGCAAACCGTGCACCAACTGTGTGGTTTCCACTGTCTCTCCCAGGGACTTCGCACAGCCTGCCCGCACTGTTTGAAAAACCGTGCACCACCCGTATGGAGCCCACTATCTTCTCCAGGAACATTGAACGGTTTTTCTGCATGGTTTGACAAACCATTCATCTCCCGTGGGGAGCCCACTGTCAAGGGTGCACAGTTTCCTAGGCTGGCCGCACGGTTTGAACAAACCGTGTGCCAACCGTGCGCCCCTACACAGCCTCTACATATTTAAAAATTTTCTTCCCAAAATTCCTATTTTTCTCAACAAAGAACAGAAAAGAGAAACATACCTGAAAAGAAGGTCCAGGTTCTTACAAACTTCCCCCCTTAAAGAAATTCATCCCCGAATTTTCCTAGCGTGGCACAGAAGAAGAAACCTCGAACAGCTCTGGACACTGAGCTCGTACATCGGCCTCCCTCTCTCAAGTCTCATCCTGTACTCACCCATACTGCCATAGAACTCGTACCAGAGGAATAGACCAGCCACGGAGAACCTTTGTACTGTGATCAAAAATCCGGATAGGATGCTCCTCGAAAGATGCATCCTCTTCGAGCTCAACCTCCTCAAGTTGAAAGACATGAGATGGGTCTGAAAAGTAACGACAAAGCTAAAAGACCTGGAAGATGTCGTGCATATCCCTGTACCTCTGAGGTAACTTCAACCGATGGGAAACTGGCCCAACTCTCTCCAACACCTCAAACGGCCCGACGTTCCTTGGAGAAAGCTTACCCTATCTCCTAATCCTCTTGTGTCCCAACCTCGGCGTGACAGGCATGAAAACTTGATCCCTAACTTTGAACTCTAGAGGTTGTCTCCACTAATAAACATAAGACTTTTTTCGAGACTTTTCAGTTTCCATCCTCTTCTGAATCAACTCTATTTGTTCTGTGGTCTCTTGGAAAAGACGAGGTCCCAGTATAACAGTGTCTCCTGTCTCCAACCAACATAAGGGTGATCGGCATGACCTACCGTACAAATCCTCATATGGTGCCATCTAAATAGTTTCCTGAAAACTATTATTGTAGGAAAACTCCACAATAAGTATATGCTTCTCCCAATAACCTCCAAATTCCAGAATGCAAGCTCTGAGCATATCCTCAAGCAGCTGAAACGTATGCTTAGACTGGCCATCTGTCTGAGGATGGTATGTTGTACTCAAAAGTACATGTGTACCCAAAGCCTTCTGAAGCCCCTGCCAGACCCGAGAAGTAAAAACGTGCATCCCTATTTGAAAAAATGGAGTGTGGAACTCTATGAAGATGTACAATATCTCTAATGTACAATCGTCCCAGCTCATCAACACTGAAGGTCTCCTTGATCGGAAAGAAGTGAGCAACCGTCATAAGCCTATCGATGACAACCCAAACAGCATCATTACCTCGGGAAGACCTCAACAACCCTGTCAAGAAATCCATCACGACATCATTCCACTTACACTCAGGAATGGGTAGCTACTGTAAAAGACCTACTGGTCGCTGATGTTCCGCTTTCACCTACTGACAAGTGGAACACCTCATGAAAAAACCTGCAACATCTCTCTTCATACCTGGCCACCAATACTGGCAATGTAGATCACGATACATCTTGGTGAAACGAGGATGAACTGCCTAAACTGAGGAATAAAAATCCTGCATCAGCTCCTCGCGTATGTCTTCTGGAACACATACGTGTCTCTGGAAACGAAAGATCTCATCCTCGCCTACTATCCATCCAGGAATAGTGTCCTCTCCTGACACGCTTTCCCATATGACTAGGCCTTCAGAATTTGATAGCTTCCTCATTCGTACCCAATCAAGAAGTGTAGAGGTAACAGCTATAGAATATAGAAAAGTCTACCCTTGTCTGTCGTGCACCTCTAAATGCATCTTAGAGAACAGAGTCATAAGCTGTCACTCACTGTTGGCCTCCATAACTGCATGTATCTGAGTCCTTCTGCTCAACGCATCATCCACAACGTTCCCTTTTCTCGGGGTATAGGCAAGCTCAAAATCAAAGGACTGCAGGTACTCAACCCACTTGTGCTGTCTAAAATTCAGATCATGCTGAGTGAAGATGTACTTGAGACTTTTTTGGTCAATGAAAACCACAAAATGATCTCCCATATGATAATGTCTTTAATAGCGTAAGTCATGGACAACTTCTGCCAACTTGAGATCATGTGTCGGGTAATTCCTCTCATGTGGCCTCAACTACCAAGACCCATACGAAACTACTCGATCACCCTACATCAAAACTTCTCCCAACCCAATACCTAATGCATCACAGTAAAATGTATAGATATTCCCTTGATCTGGAAGTATCAGGACTGGTGCTAATGTCAACCTTCCCTTCAACTCCTGAAAGGCTGTCTCACAAGCTTCTGACCAAAAAAACTTCACACCCTTCTTAGTTAAACCCATCAACAGTGCTGCTAAGTGGGAGAAGTCCTATATAAAGTGCCTGTAGTAACCAGCTATCCCTAGGAAACTTTGTATCTCAAACACGTTCTTAGTATTCTCCTAGGAAACTACTGCTCTCACCTTCTCTGGGTCTACTGTAACTCCTAACTCTGAGATAATATGACCCATTATGTGAATATGGTCCATCCAAAAGTGACACTTTGAGATCTTAGGATATAGCTGATGCTCTCAAAGTTTACTCAATATGATCTCAAGATGGGTGGCATGGTCGTGTCGAGTGTGAGAGTACACCAAGATATCGTCCACTAAGACTACCAAAAAAGAATCCAGATAAGGGTGGAACACTCGATTCATCAAAGCCATGAAAACTGTTAGCGCGTTCATGAGTCCAAACGGCATGACCAAGTACTCATATAGACCGTAAATTCACCGAAAAGCTGATAGACCATACCTACTCCGAAAAGTTGTAATGAGTATGTCTGATGGTCTAACGCGCAACTGATGATATCCAGACCTCAAGTCAATCTTTGATAACACTCATGCTCCTCGAAGTTGATAAAAAAGATCATAAATCCTCGGCAAGGGATATCGGTTCTTGATTGTCAATTGGTTCAACTTCTGATAATCCACACACAGCCTAAGAGTAATGTCGGCCTTATTCGCAAAAAGGACAGTCGAACCCCAAGAAGAAGTATTGGGTCAGATGAAACCATTTACCTTCAACTCCTCTAACTACTTCTTGAGCTCTGGTAGCTCAGGTGTATCCATCTTATAAGGAGGAATGGACAGTGGTGCTGCTCCAGGCACAAACTCAATAAAAAAGTCTACCTCATGATCCAGAGGTAAACTTGAAAAATCCTATAGAAAGACATCCCTGAAACGATCCACCACTGGAGGAAAGTATAACTGTGAACTCCCCTGGTCATCCAGATATAGACTAGAAATCTGAGCTATAACTCCACCTAGCCCATGATGCTCGGGTCCTGCTCTACTCGCATGGGCATCCCACTCACCCTTATGAAGAAAAGATCCACCCTCTAGTGATATAAACTCACCCTGCGGTGATAACAGTCAACGACTACCTGGAAGGGAACTAGACAGTCTATTCCAAGAATGAAATCATAGCTCCTAATATCTAGGACATAGAGGTCCCAAAAGAAGTGACACCCCGCAACCTCAAGAGAGCACTCTCTACACTGACGTACGCTAGATTTCCTTGTTCCCAACGGTGTGTCCAGTGTTAATATCTCAGCAGAACACAAGATATAGAGCCCAAGGCTCTCCACAATAGAAATGGATAAAAAAATATGGGAAGCCCCTATATCGAAAAGAGAAGAAGATAAAACTGAGGCAACTAGAATGGTACCTCGAACTGTAGAGGGTCTGGGATCATGATCCTACTGGGTCTGCTCCACCGCAAAAGTCTGGCCTTCTCCACGTCCCTATGACCCTACCTGACTGCTCTGAGATGATCCACCCTACTGTCACTGAAAGACCAGTGACTGACCACCACGACCTCTACCTACACCTCGGCCCGAACGGCCAAAAGAACTCCAGTTCCCAGACTGGTGAGAAATTGGTGGTGTTGCTCCTGAATGAGGAGTCATGGAAGAACCCCTGTCACTAGCTGCTGGTGAGAAAACCTGGAAGAACCACTGAAGGTGACCCATCTTTCCATAAGATCGGCACTTCATCGGGTCCCTCTAGCACTACGGCCTCATATGGCCAGCCCTTCCACACTGGTAGCATACCACCTGGCTACCTAAAGATGTGTCTCACTACCTCGGATCACCGCGCGTAGACTCCCTACGGTGCTTCCTGCTGTCAGCTGATGAAGCACTAACTTTGGAAGAAGAACCACCTTGGCTCTCAGATCTGGAATCTCTTAGATTTTTCTCCACAATCAGTGGCTGGTTGACAATAGAAGTGATGGAAGTCAGCCTAAATATATTCACCTATGAGCGGATCTCCTGTCTGAGACCATCCTCAAACTTCCTTACCAATAACAAACCATATCTTCCCTGGAGGGGTGTGAAATGCTGAAGCTCAGTGAAATGAGAGAAATACTCCATAACCGAAAGAGTACCCTACTCTAGACTGATGAACTCCCAGGCTCGGTCATCCCTCAAAGTCTTCGGATAGAAGTAGTCATAAAAGATGTGCTGAAACTCCTCTCACACCATAACCTGCTGATGACCCACCTGTGAGATCACATCCCACCACCTCTTGGTAGATTCACATAGCATGAGGGCATAGAGCTTGAACCTCCTCTCTGGAGGCATCTTCAAATGCTCAAAGATCATCATTATGGATTCTAGCCATGACTCTACAGCCTGAGGTCCTCCTTCCCCTAAGAAGGTGGGAGGATGTTGCTGCTGAAAAACCCACATCAAGTCTTCCATAGTCGAGGTAGGAGGTGGTTCTCCCTGGAAGGTCTGCATCATCCTCATGAAGCCCTCCCTGAACTATGCATCAACACCTCCATCTGGTATAACTGCTGGTGCCAATACTGGTACAGTTGGAGGAACTTCCAGAAGTCCCTGATCAGCCATGTCTGGTGTCTGATCGTCACCCCGCAGCTAGAGGAAAACCGGAGGACGTCTCAGTGGAATGACTCTATAAGGTCAAATGCACACCTTAGATCAAGATTAATAGGGACTGAAACATAGGAGTACTCGGCATGTACAGAGAAATACTATTTCTTCTCGGACAGAAGAACACATGTCATGTAGTCAAAACTACCAGGCATGCATTCTGGGTTTTTCCAGACAGTAAGCCTTAGAAACTACTCTGGAACCTAGAGAAACACTGAAACTAACATTGAAAGTGTCAAATTCTGATCTGTGAGGTCCCATACTCCCCGCGAATCAAAGTTTGGAATCTTACACATGTCATAACAAAGAATACAAGGCAATGATCCACCAATTTCTGGTCCACGAGGGCCTATAACACCTCAGGAACCAAAATTTGGCATTCATTCACACGAAACTTTATAAACAAATCTCTATCTATAGCAAAGATTCTATCATGGAATCTATCACAATATCATGCATAATCTACACAACGTCTATCACAACAACATGAAATCACTAATGCATCCTAGATGGCATGGAAAGAATGCATGACATGTTATTTCTAACAAGTGTATATATGATGCATGATATGGAATACCCTCATCTCATCAGGTTGTGACAAAAAATAGAACCGAAATAACAAAAACGGTAACAACATGGGTATGTGAATCACTCAACACTGAAATCAAATCAACTGTAAAATTGTCAAACCAAATAAAATTGAAATAAACAAGGTAGTATGGCTTTTCCCTGTACATGGGTTAGCTAATCCCAGGCACAACTCATTACCAAGTACCTGTTCCATATTATCCTTGTCTAAAGGCTCCAAACAGTAGTTCAAGAGAAAAGAACCCTCTGATACCACTTTGTAACATCCCGGTTCTGGAAGCCACCCAGAGGCGCCCCATACTCGGTTGGTCACAAGGCCTCAAGTGCATTTCCCTGAATGCCAGAGGCTGCTGACTTGCAGTGAAGGCCTTGGGTGTGATAGTGGAGAAATTATACCCTCATTGGCAGAGCACACAGCGGAAGTAACAACACATACAATAGTGGAAGTAGTAATATACAACAACAATAACAGTGGAAGACTGGTAAATAAACAACTGGAGCAGAACTATATGTAAATGATGCATGATATATATATATCTAAGAAAACATCCAAACAAGTCATAATGATGAATACAGTACTAAACCAAGTACAAAATAAAAACATATGAGCAATTCCTCAGCATCGTATGCCTTGGCTTGGTCCCATGCTCTCTAGCTCTAGTGCAATCAAGAACCTGAATTAGAAGGGCTCTTTCCCTTATCTATACCTGCAACAATATAATCTGTTTGGGCCCAAAATCATGGCCTAAATAGGGTGTGAGACAAAGTACTAGTAGGCAACCACCTAAATATATGTGCCTAATAGTCAGTGAATATATGGCATGTAAAAGTATAGAAAACTGTAAACAGGGAAGTACTAAACAGCAAATAATCCACAGTTTCTAGCACATAATCACAACAAGGAAGCAGCCACACAAACAATTAAAACAAATAGGTAACCCTTTGGGTAGTTATCATAGACTAACCCCTCTAGTTCAACAAACAAGTACTATCAACCCTATGGGAGGCACACACAGTCTCACCCCTCTAGTTCAGCTAAAGAATAGACTCTCTAGGGAAGCACTCACTGTCAATTCCCCCTATAGTCTCGTATCATACTAAAGGTGCTCTGGAGAAGAACTCAACGTCTCATTCCCCCTGTGGCTCGTGTCGAGGAACTAAAGACACTCTGGGGAAGCACTCAACATCAATTCCCCCTGTGGTGTCACGTCGTATTATAAAGACACTCTGGAGAAGCCCTTACATTCATTCTCCCTATGGTCTACTACAACAGGTTCTCACGGCCTTGTGCAAGTCATCAAGAGTATAGTGCGCATATCGGACAAAGTAAACACTAAAAACTACTTGGATAGAAGTCTACAACATCTTAGCATATCAAAAGATCACAACAAACCATCCTATAACACTAGGAATGGGAAACTGGTCATTGCCAAACAGGCGAAACTAGACCAAACGGTCATATCAGACATGCACGGGCAAAACATCCAAACCATAACAATTAGCCCAAAACACATTCAAAATCCTCTACTCTAGCATACAATCAAGTAGTCAATCAATCAGGCTAAAACAGTAAATTACGCAATACCCCGTTTAAGGGTATTGGGTACAATTTCACATAATATTCAAAGACCTTAAACCGAAAGGCACAAAACACCTACCTTTAGGGTTCTGATGAAAACGATCCAAAATCTATTCGGCCTCCTCAAAACTGGAGAACACACCTCCGTAAATGGTCTAAAACTTCTTCCCTAACATCCACAAGTCTTGAAATCAACACCCGAGGCAACCACAACCCCAGATCTACACACAATGGGTGTAGATATAGAAAACCAGGGAAAAGAGAGATGTATATCTAGAGGGAAACTCAAAGGAACCAAGAGGAGAGACTTACCCGAGAAGAACTGGATTCTATCTTCCAAAAAAAACCTTCGATTTGCCTCCAAAATGTGTGGGAGAGCTCCTTCAACCTTTGAGAACCCAAAATCTTGAGTGAGGCTCGAGTGGGAGAGATTTTGGAGAAGAAATGAGGAATCCCGAGCGGGTCGGGGCTTTAAACCCTAATTTTTAAGTGGCCGCATGGTTTCCCCGCATGGTTTAGAAAAACATGCACCAACCGTGCGGTTACCACTGTCTCTCCCAGGGACTTCGCATGACCTGCCCAAACGGTTTGACAAACCATGCACCGCCTGTGCAGATCCCACTGTCTCCTCCAGGAACTTTGCATAGTTTTCCCACACGGTTTGAAAAACTGTGTGCCTCCCGTGCAGAGCCCACTGTCAAGGGTGCATGGTTTCCTGGGCTGGCTGCACGGTTTGAACAAATTGTGCGCCAACCGTGTGCCCCTACACAGCCTCTACATCTTTAAAAGTTTTCTTCCAAAAATTCATCTTTTTCTTAACAACTAACAGAAAAGAGAAACATACCTGAAAAGAAGGTCTGGGTTCTTATAAACCTACCCTACATCCTTTGCAATCAAATTTCAAGACCCACTCACTAAAGAATTCCCAGAAGCCAAATCATAAGATTCATATCTAGAAATACCCATATATTGTACATTTCATCACTCCCCTAAATCTTTATTTTTTTTTTGAGGGTGTACAACAGTCAGATAACAGGCAGACGGTGACACAAGCATGATGCAGGCATGATGCTGCACTAGGACTTCAGGCTAGATTGTTGGTATTTGGGCCATGTAATGGGATTTATTCACATTGGTCCTTCGAGTCTTGTATTTAATAAATAAGTCTTCATGTGTGGGTTATCCCTTGTTGGGGATATTAACTACCTTTAATACCTGTGTGTGTTTAATGTAATTGTACCCCCAAGAACCTAATATATTTATTTCTATAATTATATATATTAATAACACAAAGGGTACCATTATTCTTAAAGGTTTCAAAATGATACAACCGTTTATATCATTGAAAAATAAACAAATTTAAAGAGAAAGTCACACTATATTATTATATTCTTTCTGAAATATACATTTCATGAGATTTTTTTGAATGTTAAAACAACATGAAATATGGAAATTCCACATGTATTTTCAATAACTTCTATGATTAAATGGGAATAATTTTTTCATGATAAAGTGGGAATCAAAAAGTAATAGTTCAGCACAAAATTGTGGGGGGGGAGTAACAATACTATTCAGTAAGCCAAAAATAGAAAAAGAAGAAAGATGATGAAAATTTTTAACTAACCTAGGAATATACCCACCCCCACACCTAGAGTATGTATTGTCCTTACTGTAATAAAATGGGATTTGGGAAGGAAGTATAAGACTTGGTGGGTGTCATTCATAGACTGCTTCTTGAACTTGGAGTTACTCCATCGGGGACTCTAGAATGGATTCGTGGAAGTGCTTTATCCACTGCCCCTTAATAGTGAAGGTTTGATTGGTTTCTTCATTGTGAACCTGAACAACACCAAATGGAGATACATTAGTAATATTTTAAGTTCCAAAATAGTAGGAATAGGGCCTATCTGGATGAAACTTCATCCTTCCATTATAGAGGAGGACCTTTTTCCCAATGTGGAACTCAAGATGAAGGATGAGATAGTCATGGGCAGCCTTGGTTCACTCCTTATAAATCCAAGAGTTCTTATATGAATCTCTTCTCATTTCCTCTAGCTCATGAATCTGAAACATCCTTTGAGAAACTACACCAGCAATATTAGAATTTCACTATTTGATGGCCCAGTAGGCCCGATGCTCAATATCAATAGGGAGGTGATAACTATTTCAAAAAACTAGACGATATGGTGACATGCCAATGGGAGTTTTGAAAGTATTATGGTGTGCCCATAATGAATCATTGAGTCTAATAATACAATATTTTTTGTTGGGTTCAACCCCTTTTTTCAAGAATCTATTTTACCTCTCTATTTGGCACTATATATTGACCAATGGTTTGTGGGTGATATGCAATATACACTCGATGACCAACCCCATACCAACACAAAATAGATTGCATTGTTTGGATGAAAAAATGATAACCCTAGTCACTAATAATGAACCTAGGTAATCCAAACCTAAATAGGATTTGGGTTATCAAAAATTCAACAACTGTTTTGGAATCATCTATCCTTATGGCTCGTGCCTTAACCCATTTTGACACATAATCAACTGCCTGAAGATTGTACAAGTTCCCAAATGAATTGGAAAATGGTTATATAATTTCAATTCCCCAAACATAAAAAATTTAATGGAAGAATAATTCCTGTTGTGTCATTTCATTTCACTTAGATACATTCCCCATTATTTGACAATGAGAACAAGATTTAAAGAAATCATGGGCATCCCGAAAAAGTGTTGGCCAAAACAGACTAGAATCAAGGACATTATGAGCAGTTCGTTGGGGACCAAAGTGGCCCCCACAAGCAAGAGTGTGACAGAACCTAAGGACAAACAGAAACTCACTTTCAGGAACACAACACCTAAGAACTTTATCACTACATGTGTTCCAAAGGTAGGGTTCATCCAAAATATACCAACGAGACTCATGTTTTAGATGGTCAACCTGGTTTTTATTGAAATCTGTGGGAATGAAAGATGCTACCAAATAATTTACAATTTTATCATACCAAGGAATATCATCTTTCACTCGATATAATTGCTCATCTGGAAACATGTCATTTATGGGAATATAGGGGGATGAGTTAATGTTTGATGATGGTTGGATCCTACTAATATGGTCAGCCACCACATTCTCTATTCCTTTTTTATCTCTAATTTCTAAATTGAATTCCTGAAGGGGGAGTATCCAGTGATTGAGATGTGGTTTTTATTTCGGTTTCTTAAGGAGATAATGGAGGGTTTCATGGTCTGAGAACACAATGACACTGGACCATAAAAGGTAAGACCTAAATTTATCCAACTCAAACATAATAGAAATGAATTATGTTTCTATTTTGGTGTAGTTTTCTTAGGTAGGGTCCAGTGTGCATGAGTCATATGCAATGAAATGCAGAACTTGGTCGAACCTTTGTGATAATACTACCCCAACTGCATAGTTAGAGGCATCACACATGAGCTCAAATGGAAAATCTGACCGATATGGTTGGATTACCATGGGTGATGTGAGACTCCATTTTAACTTATTAAAATATTCCCCATATTCTTTATCAAAAATAAATTCTTTTTCTTTTTGGAGAAATAAAGAGAGGGGGGTGCAATTTTACTAAAATCATGAATGAAATTATGGAAAAATCCATCATGACCTAGAAGATATCACACATCCTGTACATTTTTTGGGAATGGTAGGGAAGAAATGACATTCTCTTTTGATTTATCTACTTGGATAACATGAAAAAAATTGACATGTCCCAAAACTATACCTTGTCGCACCATGAAATTTCATTTCTCGTAATTTAATATGAGATTATTTTCAATACAGCGACGTAATACTGAACCTATACTACTCAAAAATTCATCAAAAGAGGAGCCATAGAAAGTGAAATCATCCATAAATACTTCCATGTAATTCTTCGGGTAATCTGAAAAAATAATAACCATACATCATTGGAAAGTATTCGAAGCATTTCAAAGACCAAATGACATCTTCCTATATGAAAATGTGTTAAAGAGTCAAGTAAAGGTTGTCTTTTCTTGATCCTCGGGGGCAATATGGATCTAAAAGTATCCAGAATACCAATCAAGGAAATAATAATGGGACATCCCTTCTAGCCTATCTAGTATTTGGTGAATGAATGACAATTATAAATGTCCCTTCTTAGTGAGTTGGTTTAATCAACGATAGTCTATACAGAAACACCAATTATTCTTCACCTGAGTTGGAACAAATTCATTGTTCTCGTTTTTTATTACTGTAAGTCCAGTTTTATTAGGAACCACTTGTACTCGACTGACCCATTGGATATTAGAGATGGGGTAAATGATTTCAACAACCAATAATTTTATTACCTCCTTTTTAACAACATCTAGGAGGTTTGGGTTCATTTAACGTTGTGACTGCCTCACTGGTTTAGCCTCATTGTTTTAAAATATATTATGTGTGTAAATTAATGGGATAATACCAGAAATTTCTGCAAGTTTCCATCCCAAAGCTTGTTTATACTCACTCAAAAGTTCAAGAAATAGCAATTCATTATCAAAAGGGAGTGAACTAGGAATGATAACATGAAACTTGTTTCCATTCTCAAGATAAAAATATTTAAAATCTTTAGGTATATTTTTAGTTTCATTTAAGGTGGATTTTGGATTAATGGGAGTATGTGTTAAAGTGAGAGGTCACTAATCTCATTTAACTTCTCAATGTTATCATCCTAATATCAGTAATGAACTTTTTCAAGCATAGCAGTATCATCGATGGTCATGTGATCCTCAGTGTTCATGAAATATTCAATTAATAAATGTGCATTCCATTTTTCTAAACTGGTACAATATTCTATGCATGATTCATTACCTAACATTTCAATCAATTATGAAAACTCAAAAAGTGGATTAAGGGAATGAAAAGAATATTTTTCAAGGGAAGGGAGTACATATATAGAGTTAACAGAGAGAGAGAAATATTCTTCTAAGGGGTGCTTCATGGAATCAAGGATATTTATGTAGATAATGTCACCACGAAACTCCATAGATAATGTATCATTATAGACATTAATTATGGTTTTGGTAGTTTTCAAGAAGTTCCTATCCAATATAATTGGGTAATGTCCATTCATTCCATCATATTCCATTTTAAGTACATAAAAAATAGTAAGAAAAATTAAAAATTTCACCCTCACAAGAACATCCTCTAACACACTAGAGGGGTCTTCAATACTCTGGTTTTCTATTTGAACAAAAATTCCTATGGGTTTCAATTCTCCGACCAACAATGAAGAGTAAAAAGAGTGATACATAAGATTTATAGAGGAACCTAAATCAATCATATCATTGGAAAATGAAGACTACCATATGGTGAAGGGAATTAAGATTGTTCCTAGATCATTGCATTTGGTGGGAGGTGATGGATCTATCAATACTGAGATATTCCTCCCCAAGCTCACCTTTGTATCCCCTCAAATTTACCTTTGGTGTGTACACATCTCCTTTAGAAATTAGTGGTATCTTGGAATTTTCTTCACGACATCAATCAAGGGGATGTTAACCTGTACCTTTTTGAAAGTTTACAAGATTTATTTATCAAGTTTATTTTGCTTTGGTTTTCTTGGTTGGGTGTCCCTTTGGGGAAATGGAAGAGGAATGTTTGGGCAAGGTGACTCATCAACAGACACACTCTTTCCTTTGGAAGGACTTCTCTTAGGACAAGTTTTTTCATCATTTGGAACATTTTTAATGGTTGGGATGGTTTTTTCTTTAGGATTGGATGACTCTAATAAAGGGTTCATTTGGATTTTATGTTTTGTTCCACTCCAAAGGGTTATGTAACTAACATTTGTCTTGTCCCTAGGGTTAACTAATGGTTGAGAAGGTAGTTTACCCAACCCATGACATTGGATTTCCCCCACCAAGTTGTCTAGTTGGCCAAATTGGGGTTTTAGGTCTTGTAGGGAAAGTTGGGTGGTTTTATGGAATTGGACATTTTTTTAAACCATTTTTTTCATCATATCTTCTAGGATAGTCTTTTGTTTTGGAGGAGGTTCTTGGAGAGGCCTTTTGGGAGGTTGAGGATTTATATGTGGTGGTGGATGGCTAGTCTTCCCAGTTTGGTTTCATGGTTGTTGAGGTTGGTTTGAATACCCCCTTTCATATAAGATTGGTTTTATTTCCACTCAGGTTTGGATAGATAATATGGTTCTTGTCTAAAGGGTTGGTTATAGGGGAGTCTTGGAAAGATTGCCTCATTACACTTAGATGTTTCTCTTAGTTGAGGGAATTGTTCTGAATAGTGGGTGTTGGAAGAACATATTCCATAGTGGATTGGAGGAGGAGATTGATACTTCCCTTAGAAAATATCAAGTTTTCGAATAATGGTACTTACCTCTTCAAACTCTGTGTCTACCTTCTTCTCAGATTTGGTTGAATACACCTCATGGAAACCTCAAATGGGTACAATGGAGCTTGAACCGAATTTTTTAGTGTCCTGGTTTTTGTTTTCAACTAGGGTTCTTGTTGCAGTTGGGGTCTTATAAACTAGCGCACCACCTGCAGCAGCATAAATCATGTTTTGATCAATAAAAATCAATCCTTCATTAAAATATTGTATTAAAAGTTTGTCACTTATTTGGTGGTGTAGGAAACTTGAACAAATCCTCTTAAATATTTACTAGTATTCATGAATTGTTTCTTATTTTTATTTAATTATACCACATATTTATTTTCTTATTGTTTCAATTCGAGAGGCTGAGAAATATTTTTCAAGAAAACTATGTTTCGTGTATTCCTAGCCTCTGATTGGTGAGTCAACATAGTAAATCCAATATTTATAGTATCTTCTGAGGAAAAATGGAATTCACTTAGATTTACTTATTATTCATCCAAATTTGAAGGTTTTAATGTATAACACATAGTATGAAATTATTTTAAGTCCTCATGTGGATATTCTCCCATGAATCTATGTAATTTTGGTAATAAGTGAATTAAGTTGGATTTTAGTTCAAAATTAGGTGCCTCCCCTTTTATTTGAATATAAGTGGGTTGGATATCAACATTAGGTGAGGTTATTTATTTTAGTGTTTAATTTTTTTCAGCTAGGTTATACACTTTAATTTCATTTTCTAATTTGGTTGCAGAAGAATAGTGGTTTAGAAAAGTCTCAATATGCAATGTTTCTCCCTTCAAAGGGTTGTCTTGTGCATCATGGTGTCATTGAATTAGGATCCTCTTTAGTTCAGGTTCAAAAGGGGGTAAATATCCCAGAGTAGAACATGTCATGCATAAAACCTACACAATAAATAAATCAAGATACAAAAAGAAATGAAAAGGTATAAGATAAAACAAATAAATATTCACAAAATTTACAAATATCTTAAAAAACACACACACTAAAACCAAATATCTCCCTAAAAACAGTATAAAAATATGATCATGTTGTTAGGGATCATAAAATTTATTATGATTTTAAGGTTGATTTATATTATAGGGAAGACCCTAGGTTGTCTCTCAAGGAGTGCTGATAGTCTTAGAGTATGAATTTTTTTTTAAATACTAAAAAGGGGGGTGATTTGGAAAACAGTTTTAAGAAAATAAATTTATTTAAAGACTTTAATAGTTGATAAATTAAAGTTATGTTTTAAGAATTATGAGAGAAGGAGGTTATTTTAAATTCACTACACATCTTGTACAGTTCATTTTTCTGAAAAATACACATAGTTTTGTTTAATTATTTCATTGAGTATTTTCAAGATCTTGATTCCTCTTTTGCCTCTTAAATCATTGAATATAGTTCTAACCCTTGACACACCAATCATATTGTCAAGGATTAGAATACAAGAACATAGTGAAGGATACCAAATAATACTGATATATTATATATTTTTCAGTGAAATAGGATGCGTGTTTTTTCCAATCGGAACAACCCAAGATTCTCAATTGAAATCTCAACCAAATTGGTGTTTAAATGAAAAGTGATTCACTTAGTTAAACCCCAAAAAAGCATTCAGAGGATAAGGGTGTTGAGATAAAACATAAGTGAAATATTTAAAACAAAAAATTAAGAAATAAACTAGAATAAAAAATACCATAACTCCCTCCCAAGTATGTGTAGATCCCTCAAAATTATTTTCCACTATTTAGCTCACCATTGAGAGGAGGAAGAGGCTCTGGTGGAACATAACCTTCATCCTTGATTCCCCTATGAAGATATGGTACTCTAGAACTTCTTGAATGAGGAGAGGAATCCTTTGGGTCTACAAAATACTAGATATTTTATTCCTATCCTAACATACAAATAAGGTTCCCAAGGAATCATTTTATAGGCAAAGTGGAAAGTGGTTTTGAGCACACAGATTGTGTAAAAACACTTGTCACATTGTTTTTGGTGTCTAGAAAGACTTATATTGCTTTAGAAAAAACTAAAAAGTTGTTTACCCACCTATTTAATATCTCAATTGAAATTTTTTCTTAATTTGGACACCAAAATCTCAAGATATTGGCAGATCACAACACACCACTTTTGACTTCGTATAGATTTAGTATGGTAGACAGATCAGGATGGTTGGGCCATTAATGGCCAAATTTTCTTGAATGTATTATTAAGAGTTGTATAATATTAAAATTTGGACCATCCTACAAAATCTCATCCCATTTTGATGCGCTAATGTTTCATAACATTCACAGTAGTGGATAGGTATTCATGGATCCCATGTAATTTTGGCCCATTTTTCTTCTACTTCATCCTAGGCCCTCAAAATCACCTCCACCTACAATGAAATCATAAAAAAAGTATAATTTACCCTTTTAACAGTGTTAAATATTAAATAATTTAATAAAAAATAAATTTCAATTTGTTATTATTATTATAATTTTCAATAGTTTAGCATAACGATGTAAGGGTGAAAATGAAATAGTGAATTGCAGTGCGATCAAAGTGCTCAAAATATTCCCTTAAATTAAAACCCTAGAAAATTAAAAAATGCATCTAAAGGTTCAAATATTTTATTTTTATATTGACTTATAAAGTTATCTAAATCTCAGATCTCATACCCACAATAACACCCAAGAAATTTGTTTCATTTTATTATTTATTTATTAATTTATCAACCCAAGATCAGAAAGGTTTAGAGTTTTAGAGAGTTCCAATACATAATAGAGATTATGTTGACGCAACCTATAAAAGAAAATACTAAAACCATTATTATTATTTACAAGCGTTAAATTACTTAGAGGGACCTCGACCACTATCTTTCTTCTAAACATCCTTATGCCTTGTGAATAGTGGTTTTGAAAATATAGGGTGAGTGATAAAAAGCTCAATAAAGGGTTTTCAAAACATAAGGATACCAGTTAGAGTTTTTCAATTAAATATAAAAATTAAAACATGTTAATATGTTTAATAATTAAGGATTAAGAAATCATGATTACTTTTCAAAATAAATATTTTAACTAAAAGGATTTTGATATATATAAAATTTAGAAAATCAACTTCATTCATTCATAAAATTAGATAAAATTCACTTGAAAACTTATAAGAATTCATAATTAATTCTCAAAGGAACCTTGGATTATAGGATGGATTCTCAGTCTCCTCCTGAGACATGGTGGAAATAGTCCCATGATAAATTAGGTTCACTCCCCAATCCCATAGTTTTATTAGGATAAACCCTCATGTGCACCATACATGACATCTCATGAGATTAAAACATTACCCAATGCATTGGAGCACTATCTAGGATCACCCATAATATTATTGGATAAAATCCACATAAGGATTTTGGGTTCACTCCCCATCCAGAAACTTTATTCACATAATATCTAAGTGCAACTCTTTGGAATTAAAAACATTCTAACTTATATTTTTTATCATATGGACTATGGAGTTTATTTTAAAGCATGGGTTTTGAAATTTATTTCATAAAAAGAACCTTCTTGATTATATTTTTATCATGATAAAAATCATTTCACATTAAATTAAATCTGTAATTATACCTTTATATACATATTTTATATGCATATAGTATTTTTTCAAAAAAAATTACATATACACAGATATATATATATATATATATATATATATATATATATATTGTTTATATATATATATGGGAATCAAACATAATTTCAAGTTCATACACATGTTTATAGATATCTAAAATACATTCACATAAAAATGACACATGAATATACATACATTTATTTACAAACCTATATATATAAATATTAAGAATAAAATATTTTTTCATAAATTGATACATATATACTTATATTTATATACATGTATCTAATGATGTCAATTAACTATTCTGTTTCTCTTAAAATAGAATTCATGTAGTTATATAAATATATATACATGTTAAAAAAATGTTTTTATATGAAATGAAATATTTATAAATATAATAGTTTGAAAACAAAACAATTTTAACATAAACATTAATTTTGAAAATTTGATAACTTCACTTTCACTTTGAGAGGTCTAATTAAGATTCTCTAAGTGTTAAAAATAATTTTTATAAAGAGAATTCCATGTGAAGATATGATTTTTAGTATGAAACAAAGTGTGTTTATATATATATATATATAAACATATATTTACATCATTATTATTAAACAATAATTTTGAAAATCCAATAACATTTATTTATTGAAGTATTATTGAAATTAGATCTCAGAGACCAAATAAATTTGTGTATAAATATTTTTTTAATGCATGAGAAACATGAATCATTGTGGTAAGACCATTTTATAACTTAAAAATGATACCCCTTTCCATTTCAAAATCAATCAAAACATCATTAAAAAATATCGGTGAACTAAAAACATTTTGCGTATAAAAATCGTAGTATTTCAGAAAGATTTTCAAATGTTTAAGAATATTTTTAACAATAATTGACGTTTCTTTGATAAGGATGTAATTAAAAATTAAATGAAACTATCATGAAATAAACATTAGTAATTGACTAAAAAAACTGACATATAATGTTTAAAGCATATAAAACTACTTGTGTTCTATGAGATTTTTTTTGAAAAATAGAACATTACTTTACAAATAAATAGTTTTGGGATAAATCGTAGCAGTATAAAGTTTGAAAATAAATAATTCCATAAAAAATATTTATTTCCATAACCATCATGAATATATAAAACAAAAATTATTTAAATATCCTATAAATAAGTAATAGAGATTGATTAATAAAATTTGGCAGATAATTTATAAATTTTAAAACCCAGTTGAAAATTTTGAGAATATTTTTCACAAAGAAGTTTCCTTAAATAAATAGACCTAAAAAATTAACTTCATAGAACAACTTTGAAAATAAATTAATTCATAAAAAATTGTTTGAGAAATGAAGTATTAAATACTACTAATTGATAAGAAATAATTTTACATGTATTATATGTAATGATAAATCCATTTGAAAACAAATTTATTTTAAAATTAAAATCCCTTACTGTTTGAACCACAGTACATTTGGATTGTTCCAATACTCTAAAGGCCAATTATTCATAATTAAAATTAAGAGTAATAATAGGCAAAGGATCTTAAAGAAGGAAAACTAAACTATACTAAAATGAGAAGATTCAAGAACACCACCTCCAAATTGGTCCTATTTCAACACAACATAGTTTATATACAGATACTTGTTACCCAAAATAAATGATAAGTAAAAACATAACAAGTGTGAATGATTAGATATCCTATTGACATGGAATATCTATTTCCCCATAAAATAAGACCCCAAACATAGAAGAAACCATGGTAACCCTAAACCAGAAAAAATGAAGTTAAAAAAATATCTCATATACTTTTTTGTTTGTCCACATCCCTGAAATCTAACACAAATTTGTGTTAAGATATTCACAGGTGGATGATACCAGAAGAAATGAAACACTTGAATCCATCACAGTTTCCAATGTGGGTTGTAGGTCGACTGACCATCAGTGATAGGAGGAAGAAGATTAGGTGGATGTCGGCTCCATCTACACATGACAACTCCAAGTCACGGTTTCCCCACACGAATTATCTCTACCATATGATGATCCTCAACATTCAGTTGTAGAGTGAAGTCTCCTTACTTTTTTGGATGTTATCAAAGTTTGTGGTCCACACAACTGAAGAAGAAGATGATGTGGGGAGGGGAAAATGATTGTCGACTTTGAGTGACAAAAAAACAATTCATCCCTTTTTAAGTTAATTACTATTTTATCTTAAATATATTATTTAATATATTTATTTATTTATTTATTTATTTATTTATCTGTTTTTTGATATATAAATATTCTAATTATTAATTTTACACTTATAAAGGAAAACAATTTTTTATTATTTTCTTATCAAAATAATAATATTCATAATATTATATATAATTATATATTTTCTCCCATGCCTTTTAATATTGGTATTTTAATATATATATATATATATATATAATTCATAATCTAATGTATCATTTAATTTTCACAAAATACATATTTCATATATTACCTTGTTTTTAATTATGTCATTTAATGTACTTATATTTAAGGATGTATTTTCTATTACAACATAAGTAATTTATTGAAAAATCATTTAACAATAGATAATATTTATTATAAAATAAATACTATTAAATTTAGAATAAATTATGTTTTATATAAACTTATGTATATTCCTTTAAAAATGTAATATACAAATTTTTATAAGATTTTCATTAAAAAAATAAAAAAAAATTAATGTTTTAAAATTACATTTTATGTGAGAGAAACTTTATTGAATTAAAAAAATAACTTCTAAAAACATTATTTAATTTAATAAATATCAACATAAATATTTATATTTAAATTAAATATTCCCTGAGATTACAAATCATGTTAATATAAAGATGTACTTAAATAAAATGTTTTTTTAATTTATGTTAATTAGTAAAAAAATACCCATACATACATTTAAAATAAATATTTATTGAATAATCATGAATAAAATTTAAAACCAATATATTAACTAATTGATCCATGGTATATTTTAATTCAGTAAATGTTTTCTAAAAGATATCATTTATATTTATACACGAAAAAATATTATCTTACAAATCATGGTTATTAATATATATAATAATTATTTATATTGTTATTAAAACTAATATTTATCCTTAAAAAAGAAATTAATTATTATTACACTAAAAAAATTAATTTAAAAGTGAAAATATTATATTTACTAAAAATCAGTATGTTACATTCTAATCGCTTAAAATAATCTCATCCTTATAATTAGATCACTGCACTTATAGAAATTATGAATTTCATACTTATAATTCTTGTTACTATGAGGTTTTGGAACCTAGTGGGGGTGCACCTATGGTTCTTATTAGAGTAGATTCATGTCCAGAGCGGCGTTTCAGTTTCAGGATGACCCATACTCTCTCATTGGTGGCTTTCCCATGGTGCGGGTTTGGGCCACCTAGTCTTAGGTGACAATGGCTTGAACTCACACCCTTTGGTTTGTCCTCTGGGATTATGTGACTACGCTAGCAAGGGTTTATAGTGGAGGGAAGTGTGTCTTGTCCAGGATTGACATTTATTGAGGTGCTATAGAGATGTGATTTTATACTGGTGGAAAGGTTCCTTTTGCGAGGTCTGTTAGTATGGTGATGCACCCAGACTTGACCACGTGGATTAGGCTACAGAAGAGGTTCCATATCTGTCATTCATTGTTGCAGTGATTTTCATATTCGGTTGTTTGAGAGGGTATGGAATCATCCATCAGATCATGCATGTGCTTTGATGCAGGACACTTGCTAGTTGTTCATCCTTGCAATGCTGGATTGTTTTTTCATGTTCAATTGCTGGGGAGGGTATCTCCATGGTGTCATTTTGTTTATTATTGTTGGACTTTCAGGTTGTGATATGTATTTAGTCAATGATGTTTGTTATTGTTCCCCCATTCTTCCCTTAAAAGGTGGATTTGTTTTAAAAAAAATTGAAGGCCTCTAGGCCGTTGGATGAGGTTATCTAAACCTCAGCTCTGATACCAACTATGAAGACCCAGAAACCTATTCCATTTTTTTCATTTAATAATTTAACAACCTAAGATAGAAAACATTTTGGGTTTTAGAGAGTCTGGATACATTGAAGAAATTCTAATTGCACAACCTATAAAAGAAAATACCAAAACCTTTCTTATTATTTAAAAGATTTAAACACATTATAGGGACCTCAACCACTATCTCTCTTCTACGATTCCTTATGACCTATGAAAATAGGTTTTGAAAACATAGGGTGAGAAATAAAAATATCTATAAGGGGTTTTTAAATCATAAGGAAACCAATTAGAGTTTTTCAATTCAATATAAAAATTAAAACATGTTATGAAGTTTGATAATGCAGGGTTAAGAATCCATGAGAACTTTTCAAAATAAATATTTTATCTAAAAGGATTTTTATATATATAACATTTATAAAATAAACTTCATTACTTCCTAAAATTAGAGCAAGTTCACTTAAAAACTTATAAGCATTCATAATTAATTATCAAAGGAATCATGGATCATAGAATGGATTCTCAGTTTACTCTTGAGACATGGTAGACCTAGTACCATGATGGATTAGGTTCACTCCCTAATCATACAGTGTGCTTAGGATAGACTCTGATGTGCACCATACATGAAATCTCATGAGATTAAAACATTATCCAATGCATTGGAGTGCTATCTGGGTGCACCCATCATATGATTGAACCAAATTCCCATAAGGGTTTTGGGTTCACTCTCCATCCCCCACTTCATTCACATAATATCCAAGTGTGACACTTTGGAATCAACAACATCATAACTTATATTCTTCATCATAAGGACAATGTAGTTTCTTTTATGCCATGAGATTTGAAAATTATTTCATAGAAAAAACATTCTTGATTATTTGTATATCCTGATAAAATTATTTTTTCATTAAATTACATATGTAATTATACCTTCATGTACATATTTTATATGTATATAATATTTTTTCATAAAAAATGATATATATATATATATATATGGGAATAAAACATAATTTCACATTCATACACTTGTGTGTAGATATCCAAAATAATTTCACATAAAAATGACACATGAATATAAATATATTTATTTACATACCTTTATATATAAATAATAAGAATAAAACATTCTTTCATAAATTAATACTTATATACTTATATTTATATACATGTATCTAATAATGCCAATTAAAAATTCTATTTCTCTTAAAATAGAACGCATGTAGTTATATAAATATATATGCATGTTAAAAAATGTTTTCATATGAAATGACATATTTATATATATAATAGTTTGGAAACAAAATGGTTTTAACATAAACATTAATTTTTAAAATTTGACAACTTTTTTTCACTTTTAGAGGTCTAATTAGGATTCTCTAAGATTTAAAAATAATTTTTATAAAGAGAATTCCATTGAAAGAAATTAATTTTAATATGAAATGATGTGTGTGTATATATATATAAATATATATATAGAAAAATAAAACTATGTCATTATTTTTTAAAAATAATTTTAAAAATCCAATAAAAATCATTTATAGAAGTATCATTGTTTTTCTTTAATTATTCAAAATAATTTTAATAAATTAGACATCAAAGACCAAAGAAATTTTTGTATAAATATTTTTTTAACGTAATAACAACACGAATTATTGTGGTATAACCATTTTATACACACTAAATGATACCCATTTTCTTTTTGAAAAATAATCAAAACATCATTAAACAACAGCGGTGAACTACAAAAAATCGAGTATAAAAACTTTAGTATTTTAGAAACATTTTAAAATGTTTAATCATAGTTTTAAGTATAATTTCCCTTTATTTCATAAGGATGTAATTAAAAATTTAATAAACATTTCATGAAATAAATTTTAGTTTCTTACTAAAAAAACTGACATAAAATATTTAAATCATATAAAACTACTTGAATCATATGAATAGATTTTCACAAAATATAATATTACTTTACACATAAATAATTATAGGATAAATCATAGCAGTATAATGCTTAAAATGAAATAAGTCGATGAAGAATGTTTTTTCACCTTACCATCACAGATATAGAATACAAAAATTATTTAAATAGCCCAAAAATAAGTAATAGATATTGAATTAGGAAATTTGTCATATAATTTCTTAAGTGTAGAAACCAGTTGAAACATTTGAGCAGATTTTTCACAAAGAAGTTTCCTTACATAAATAGACTTGAAATAAATTAACTTTATAGAAAGACAATGAAAATAAATAAATTTATAAACATAAAAATTGTTTGAGTAATGGATTATTAAATACTACTAATAAATTGGAAACAATGTGACATGTATTATATGTAATGAAAAATCCATTTGAAAACATAATTCAAAAAAATTAAAATCCCTTACTGTTTGAACCCTAGGGAAGTACACTTGTACTAGGACTCTCAAGGATGGTTCTTCACAACAACATAAGTAGAATAAGAATAGAAAAATAATCTTTAAAGAAGGAAAAATAAATTATACTTCAATGAGAAGATTCAATAAATACACCCCTAAATTGGCCCTCTTTCAACGCAACATAGTTTATATATAGACAATCAATACCCAAAATAAATGGTAAGAATAAACATAACTAGTGTGAATGATCAGATTTTATACTAATATTGAATCTCTATTTTCAAATAAAATAAGACCCTAAATAGAGAAGAAACATTGGGAACCCTAAACCCCAAAAAAATTAAAAAACAATCTCACATACTTGTTGGTTCTTCCGCATCCCCAAAATCTGACACACCTAAGATATTTGTGGGTGGATGATTCTAGGAGAAAAATAACGCTTGAAGACATCATAGTTTTTAGTTTGTTTTTCCAGTCGACCTACCATTTGTGATTGGAGGAAGAAGATGAGGTGTGGGTTGGCTTCATCCACATGCGGCTACCTCGAGTCACGGGTTTCCCACGAGAATCATCTCCACTATGGGATGGTCCAAAAAAACTAGTAGTGGAGTTCCATATACTTGATTTTTCTACTGTCATTGAAGGTCATAGTGTACCAAGCTAAATAATATGATGACGTGAGGGAGGGGAAAATGATTTTCGGCTTTGACTGACAAAAAAAATATTCCCCCTTTTGATTGGTTAATTACTATTTTATCTTATAACTATTATTTCACAAACACACACAGATATATATATATATATATATATTTACATTCTTATCAATTTTTTATATAAATATTCTAATTATTAATTATCCACTTAAAAAGTAAAAAATATTATTATTATTTTCTTATCAAAATAATAATATTCATAATCTTATATATAATTATATATTTTCTACCATCTCTTTTAATATGGGTACTTAAAAAAATATAATTCATAATCTAATGTATCATTTCATTTTCACAAAATACACATGTCATATATTACCTTGTTCTTAAGTATATCATTTGATGTACTTATATTTAATTATGTATTTTATATTGCAACATAATTAATTTATTGTAAAATAATTTAACAGTAGAAAATATTTTTTACAATTAAATACAATTTAATTTTGTATAAAATATTTTTTATATAAAATTATGTGTATTCCTTGAAAAAATGTTGTGTAAAAAGTTTTATAAGATGTTCATTAAAAAATATTAAATTTTAATGTTTTAAAAATACATTTTATGTGAATGAAAATCTATTGCATTAAAAATATAACTTTGAAAAACATTATTTAATTTAATAAGTAACAACATAAGTCTATATATTTAAATTAAATATTCTTTGAGATCACAAATCCTATTAATATATATATATGTACTAAAATAAACTATTATTAATATTTTTATTTATGTTAATTAGTCACAAAATACACGTACGTACATTTTAAATAAATATTTATTGAATAATCCTGAGTAAAATGTAAAATTGATATATTAGCTAATGATTTGTGGTATATTTTAATTAAAAAAAATTTTTACACAAGATATTATTTATATTTATAAACACAAAAATATATTATCTTAAAATACATAGTTATACATATATATTAATTATTTCTCTTATTATTAAAACTAATATTTATCCATAAACAAAATTAATTAATTAATATTATACTCAAAAATATTTATTTAAAATTGAAAATTTTATATTTACTAAAACTATATATTCTAAATATTATGTGTGGAGATTCATAATTATGGATATGTTAGGTTTTGATATGATCCTTTCTATAGAGAGGATGAAAATCTACGGCATACAGATTTATTTTTCTCAAAAATGAGTAAATTTTATTTATTTGAAATAGTAGAAGTTCATGTTGACCAATGAGTGGAATTTTGAGGTAGTAGAGTGAGAATAGATCCTTTTCATAGATAACTATTTTTAGTTTAGGTGGATCGCATGATCCTTACAGATGATAATACAGTGACTCTCTCCTCTTATCCTCATACGGTGGGCCCGTTTCAAGATTTCTTTCATGAATATTTCTAATGGTTAGTACTAGAAATGGTATTTGAGTCTAAGATTTATATTATACCTAGTGAATCACCTATATCAATTCCACTATATCATATATAACCAATTGAATTGAATGGTACCATGGTGTAGTTTGAAGATATTAAAGCTAAAAGATTTATAAGATCAAGCAATTCCCTCTAACAAACTATGGTGTTATTCCCTAATATGGTGTAAGGAATTATTAAGCTTCATGTGGGATACATGAAGTTAAACTATATCACCATGAAAAATTACATTTCTCTAGTAATCAATTATATGTTTGATTAGTAATGTGAATATAAGCACTTTTCAAAGATTTATTTATTTTCTAGCATCAATCATTTTTTTTAGAGAGGAATACATATATAAGATATTGTTTAGGAGTGGATATGGGTTTTATGATTATATCTTTTTTCCTTTTAGAAAAAAAAATTCTCTGGCCGTGTTCATGGCTCTCATGAATAAGATCTTCAATCATTACTTGGAATCTTTCATTGATGTGTTCATTAATGTCATCCTTATATATTCTATGATTTTTTAATCACATGAATGGCACCTAAATATCACACTGAGTATGATTAGATCACATCATATTTATGTGAAGTTATAAAATTGTCACTTTTTAATGTTGGGGTTACTATTTTATGTGTTTTCGGTTTCTCGAGAGGGAATAATTATTGATTTGGAGAAGTTATAAGGAGTTATGTCTATGGAATTTCTAGAGAATGTGTTCAAGATTCAGAGTTTTCTTAGTTTGGATGGGTATTATAAGAGGTTAATTCAGGTATATTCTCACCTAGCAGTTTCTATGACCATGATTTCCAAGTGGTGATTCAAACATGAATGGATTGACCAGTGTGAAGAGTCCTTCTTATAGCTGAAGAAGAGGTTAACATGAAAACTAATTCCAATTATTATTAATCCTAAATTTGGGTATGTAGTGTATTTTTACACATTTAGAGTTATCTTTGAAGTTCTTTTGATTCATGGTGAAAATTTAGTTTCTTATAGGTCTCGTCAACTATGACCCCATGAGCAGAACTACCTTACTCAGGACATAGATCAAGTATTTGTGGTCCATCTGTTAAAATATTGGAGACACTATCTCACCAATGATAGATTTTTGATATACATAGATCATGAGATTATATGGTATATTTTCTCCCAATATGACCTAAATATTTATTGGATATTTTAGTTATAATAACTATATATATTGAACTTCAAGTTGGATTATTCTCCCATGAAATGGAATGTCACTGCAGATGCTCTTTAAAAGATGATGCAAGAAGTTGGAGAGTGAATGTTATAAGTAAGTTTGAAGATTATGGATTTTATTTTATACTTTTAGGTGGGTGTATCTAAAGACTTAGAGTTAGTAGCTTATGTACCCTTGGTGATCAATTCCTCCTTAGTGGAATGATTGAATTCCAATCATGAGACTGATCTTGATTTTTTTGTGATGCATGAGAGGTTGATGAAAAATGGTTTTGTTCTAGTATAAAACTTAGATGAATGTTATTTTATTTACTTTTATGGAAGAGTGATGGTTCCTTCATCCATGGGGGAATATATGATGAAATTACCACATGCTTCCCAGTGAGTAGTGCACCATGGGTCAAACAAATTTTATCACAATGTAAAATGGAAATTCGTGTATCTCAACATGAAAAGAGACATTATAGACTTTGTATCCAATATTTTTATTTTTTTATAGGATTAAGGTCCATAATCATAGACTTGGAGGGTTCCCCAACCACTTTCAGTGCCTATGTTGAAGTGGGATGAGGTAACCATGGACTTTATGATAGGGTTACCCAGGACCATGAGAGGTTGAGACACGGTGTGGGTAGTTGTGGATCAATTGACCAAAGTGGCTAATTTCTTATCAATTTTTGAGACTATTTTTTTTGATAAGATAAGGAATATATATGTTTAGAATATTTTTGAAATTTTATGGAGTTCCTAATTGAATGGTATCATACATAGATGTTGAGTACACATCACAATTTTTATAAGGTTTGCATAAGTCAATGGGGACTCAGTGCAAGAAAAGTAAAAAAATTCATCATCAGACTAATTAGCTTTGAAAGAGAATGGTACCAATATTAGAGGATATATTTAGGAGGTTTGTTTTATATTTTATATCATATTGAGATAATCAATTTAATATTTTGCTTTTTCTTATATCAAAAGTTTTTGTTGTTTTATTTAGATGGTACCATTTGAGGATCTCTATGGATGATCATGTCATTCACCACTAGGATAGCATGTAGTGGGTTAGTCTTATGTTTTTGGGCTGTGTATGGTACATGAGACCTAGAAGCTATTGTATTTTATTTTTAAATGGATGGTTACAACATACTATAGAAAATGGACATATTCCAACTAGAGAAGATGACCCTTGGAGTTTACTATAGGTGATAGAGTTTTCTTATGGGTGTCCCCTCAGTTAGGGAAAAAGGTGTTTAAGGAGGAAAGGAAAGTTTTCACCACGCTATGTTTGGTAATTAAAAATAAAAAAAATATTATAATAGAATCCTATTATTTGGATCATTATCTATGGAATCATTGTGTGCATATTTGAAACACATTTCTCAACTTCAGAGGTATGAACTCATTCCTAAGCATGTGAATGACTATGAGGATGTTGATTTTGAACCAATTAAATATTCCATGAAGTGGAATGCTCATATTTTTAACCAAAGTTAAAATTCATAAGGGGATATTATTCCACTTGTTTATGTTTAATGGAAACATGGTCATATTTATTAAGAGATAAGGGAGAGAGATACATACATTCTGGTGTAGTAACCTAAGTTGTTAGAGAAAACTTATAGGGAAAACTCATGAGGATGATAAATTATAAGATGGGGAGAATTGTGACACCCAATATTTTATGTACACCTAATTTAAAAATATAAATACCATATTGAATATTTTTTAGAATGATTTTTGGAACTTTAGAGGTTTTTGAGAGGCCAAAAATAGAAAGGGTTTGGGATAGTGGGAATACAGAAGCTCAAGAAGCTACAACAGCTCCATTGGCTAATCGATGGGGCTCCACTGGCTAGCCGATGGAGTCTTTATATTATAATGTAGGACATAAAATCCCACTGGATCACAGTTAGAACTGTTTAGGGGCCAGTCTTTTCTAGCTAATAGGGTTATGTTAAAACAGTAAACCCTCTTTTCTTTTCTTATTATTTCAGGGCTCTTTGGACCCCCAATACCGTAGGATCTCTCTTCTATTGATTTTGGGATCCCTCCTCTTATTATTTATTCCATATTAGATGGTGAAAAACTATTTTATCTCATGCATCCAATATGGTGAGTTAAATATCAATATTGACCCATTCTATATTATTCTACTTAGTTAAAACCAATTATCTTCTTGATTCCTTAACTTAATATAAAGATCTTGTCAAGGTATAAAAGGGAATTTTTGTAAATTGTTATAATTAGAACCCAAACTATGGGAATTGGAATATACACAATGTTTGGAACAAATTCATTGTCGAAAACTGATCTTCTCATGTATGTGTTATTTTTTCCTACATTTAGGGTTTGAAATATCTTCAACCATAATCTGGTAATTATAATATTGGTAAACCATGAATTATTCTAATATCTAGATTTTTTAGTTAGAATCTTCCACCATCCCTTTTCATTGAAATGTTATTGTACCTAAGGTAGTTTTTCCCTATAATTAGTGCATGTTATATGGGTTTTGGAATTATTTCCAACATACATGTGTATCTAGGTAAGACTTGTGATTTATTTTTGATCACATGTAGATTTTTATATTCATGACCCTTTCATAACATTCCATGATGTGGATATGTCATCCTATATCTATATATTGTTTGTTTTGTTCCTATATTATTTCAATTTATCAAGTAGGTTAATCCATATAGTCTATCCCATGAGGGAAATGTGTTCAACACATAGTTTACACATATGGGGGATATTCATTCAAGAGTTTTGTTTTATATGTGATTTTAGTTTATCTCATAAAGGGGGATGTGTGAGGAATATCAATGAAATTTGTTTAACATATATCCAAAGCAGGTTGGGATAGTCTCAAAGGTCCTAAAAATGTGTTGTGCTTTTGTGATATACTTGTTTCTTGTCATCAAGTTGTTTACATTCATAGAAATAACCATTATATCTTATTCACTTATGTTAATGGTTGTTGGTGGTATCATACCATGGATTTTACTCACACACTACTTAGGTATCTTGATGCACTTGTATATTTTTTGAATAGGGATCTGGTGAAGTGAAAGGCCCTTACGGTGGGTGGTTGAGAAGTTTTAACAAGATGGTGTGGGGAGTCACATCATAGACTTTGGGATTAAATGAATACTATTGTTTTTCACAATTACTTTTGTATCCTAAATTTATATCTATCATGTGGGGATCCTCATTTATTTTTTTGGGTTGTGTGATAGATATTTAATACTATTATTGCATGGGTTGGTAATTTTTATTCATGATTATATTCTGATGATTCATTTATTACATATTTTTTGTATAATATTTTTATCTCTTACACTGTATACTATTTTGATTACCAAATATCGAGGATATAGTTTTCTCATAGTGATACTCTTTTCCATCATCGCTATTTATAAACCTCTTTTATATGAGGAGGCATGCATGAGGTCATGTTGCATCCCGATCTGGAACTAGTGATTTGGGATGGGGAAATACAAATGTTCCTTAAGAATAATAAGATATGTGTGTTTTAACCATAAATCTTCTATCTCTAGATTTATTATGATCATAAAATTCAAATTATTTATTTGGGAATCTATTAGCATAATTGTATGCCTATTACTCCATATGATGTTAGTTTAAGGGATACTTACATGGAGAGTCATTCCATTTATTTATTTTGGGAAATATTTATAATATATATACTTTTCATTTAAATATGTATATTTATTGAGTACTAAATTATATTGGTTATGAACTGTATGGATTATTCATTCCTTTATATGATGAATGAGTAGGACGTAATTAGTGATGGGTGGATCCAATAATATCCCCTTGATGCATCAGAAGGTCTCATTAGAGAAACTAGCATGGTTATTTAGTGTATGCCTAAAAAATTATTTATGATGTCTTGGAAGAAGGGTGGTGTCCAACTTCCCTATTGAAAAACAGAAATCTGCTCCTAATTTCAATCCCACTTCTGATCCTCAGAATCCTGAGGGTATAAGTACTGTTTTGTTTGAAAACAATACTAAACCTTCATCAATTTCTGATTCTGTCAAGGTAGGGGCTACGACTCACTCCTTTTCTAAACAATCTAATGTTATTGTAGCTGTCTCCATGGCTAGTTCTTCTTTCACTTCTGCCATGGCTAACCCAGATCACATTGCTCTAGATGTGATACAGTCTCTAAATGATCAGTTACCTATTCATGGAACTACAGGAGAACACCCACTAGACAGGTCTGAAATTATGATTCCTTCGGTCTCTACCCTAAATCCTAATTCTAATATGAAAGTAGGTGACTTGCAAAACTTTGAAAACCAGGAGATCAAACAAAACTCTTCATCCTCCCCAACGGTCACGAGATCTCAAGGGAAGAAAGGATCTGGGAAGTTGAAAAATAAGAAGGGTTCTAACCCAAAACCCAATTAGTAATGAATTTAATATATTGGAACTATCAAGGTGTGGCTAATCAAGACACCTCCATCACTCTTAGGATGTTCTTAGACACTCACAAACCTCTTATTTTTCTATTTCTGAACCTAAAGTCACTTTCAAAATGAACTTCTTGAGATTTGGTTCTCTCAATTACAATTTCCTAGGCCCTTGCAAAAGAGATTCTCACTCTGATTCTATGTGTATTTTTTTCATACCTCTTTGAAAAATGTCAACATTTTTAGAATCTCTGATCAGCATCTTACCTATGAATTTTTTTGGAATGATCGCCATACTTTTTTTACGTTGGTTTATGCCAAGAATAGATATCAAGATAGAAGAGTCTTATGGAATGATCTTCTTTATTTGGATAAATGCATTCAATTTCCTTGGGTGTTCATGGGATACTTCAATGCCATCCTCAGCCCTTGTAAAAAGATTGGACCCTCTCACCTTTCTATATCCTCTAGGGAATTCAAAAATGCTATTGAAGACTGCAATCTTTTTGAAATCACTCTTTCTGGTTCTAAATTTACTTGGTACAGAAAACACCATAATAAAAAGGTTTCTAGTAAGCCTGATAGGGCCTTCATTAATATGAAGGCTCTTGATAAATGGGATAATATTTCTAGTGTTACTCTCCCTAGGCTCAACTCTGACCATCATCCCATCCTTGTTAGCTTTCTTATAAATGATAAAAAATTTGTCCTTCCTTTTAAATATAATAATTCTTGGTCTTCGAATCCTGATTATGTTACATTCATTTATAACATTTGGAATTCTATGAAACATCAACAAGACTCTTTTTCCTGTATACACAAATTGAAAACTCTCAAACAGGCCCTCAAAGGTTGGTGCAAATATTCAAATTCTCAAATAGATCTGGATATCTCCTTACTTGAGAAGGAACTTAGTTGTTTCCAAACTCAAAACACCAACTCTGATTTCAACTTGGATCCTCAATTAGAAGTTAATATCTCCATCAAACTTAATTCCTTGCTTACTTTCAAAGATAATATTCGCAAACATATGTTTAGGACTAAATGGATTACTGATGGAGATCGTAATACCAAATTCTACAATTTCCTTCAAAGAATTAGAAAGACCAATCGTCCTCTTTCCAAACTTTCTAATAATGGAGTGATCATTGACTCTGAAGAGGCCATCACGGATCATGTTACCTCGTACTATTATAACATTTTTAATGGTCCATGTATAAAAACTGATCTTAAACCTGATATTATTCCTCTAGTGGTGGATGAAAGGGACAATTAATTGCTTCTGAGCACTCCTCTTGACCATGAAATTAAAGACACTATCTTTGGTCTCAATCCAGACAATGCTCCTGGTCCGGATGGGTTCAATAATGGTTTTTTCCAAAATCATTGGGACATAATCCACAAGGATGTTTGTAACCTTGTTAAGATCTTTTTCACTCGTGGCTTACTCTCGCATGGAATCAATGATCAATTCTTAACCTTAATACCTAAGGTTGAGAATGCATCTGAGATCCATCAATTCAGACCGATTTCTCTTATTAACACGATTTTTAAAATCATAACCATAATCATTGCAAATAAACTTGCTCCTATTTGAAATAGAATTTTTTCTTGGAATCAGTTTGGATTTATTAAAGGAAGATACATTCAAGATTGTATTTGTCTTTCCTCTGAATGCTTTAACAGTTTAAATAAAAAAAATAGAGGGGGATGTGTGGCGATCAAACTGGATATCAGAAAAGCTTTTGACACCATTGATTGGAATTTCATCTTTAAAGTTCTAAAAAGCTTTGGATTTCAATATCTTTTCATTGGAAGGATTAGGAATTTATTAAATTCAGCTAATATCTATATCCTTATTAATGGCACTCCTAGAGGTTTTTTTAATTGTTCTAAAGGTGTTAGATAGGGTGACCCTCTTTCTGCTATTCTTTTTGTTATTGTTGAGGATTATCTTAGTAGACTCCTCAGTAATCTGGTTGATCAAAGTAAGATTAAACCTATACAAGTTGCTAGAAATATTAATGCCCCTACTCACCTTTTATATGCTGATTAAATTATCTTGTTTCTTAAAGGGGATCAAAAGAATATTCATATTCTTAGGAAAGCTATTGCTCATTATGAGGAGGTTTCTGGTCAAGAGATCTCTTGGAATAAATCTTTCATTTTATTTGGTAAGAATTTTCCTGTTGGAAGGAAAACTAGCATTACCACTTATTTGGGAATTAAAGAGGGTCTCTTTCCTTTCACTTATTTGGGAGTTCCAATTTTTTGGGGGAGACCCAAAGCCAACTATTTTGCTAATGTTATTGATCATATTATAAATCAACTTTCCAATTGGAAAGGGAAATCTCTCTCCATGGCTAGGAGAATTTGCTTGGTCAAATCAACCATTGTCTCTAAAATAGTCTACTCCCTCATGATTTATAAATGGCCTATTGGTATTTTCAAGAAAATTAATACTTATATTAAAATTTTCATTTGGACTGGAAGTATTCTTGAAAGGAAGCTTGTCACTATACCTTGGAATTCTTGTTGTAGACCTCTTGATAAAGGTGGGATTGGCATAAAAAATTTAAATCTTTTCAATGACGCTCTTCAGGCCCGTCTCACTTGGCATATTATTAATCCCTCTTCTAAAGCTACTAAATTTTTGTATCATAGATTTATTTCTAAGATTTTAAAAGGGAATTTTACTTTCATTAACTCTTCCATATGGCCATCTATCAGGGATTCATATCATAAGATCATGGAGAAATCTAGATGGATGGTAGGTGTCGATTCTTCAATTAACTTCTGGTGTGGAAAATGGTATGATAACCCCTTGATAACATTGTTACCTACTAGTCACATTCCTGAGGACACTAATAAATCTATAAAAGATGTTCTTCAATTTCATCGACATGATCTCCCTGATAATATTATGCATATCATTGATAATCATTCTTTTTCCCCGGATGGTGACTTCCTTGTCTGGGAACCTACCCCAAATGGCATTCTTGACTCTAAAAGCTTTTATAAGAATAATTTTTCTCATATTGAATCAAATTATCTTTGGGTGAGCCAGTTTAATAAAACCTGGATTAAACCCTCTAGGCTCACTCTCATTTGGCGTATTTCCCATAATAGATTTCCTACAGATACTGTTCTTCAAGTTTTTGGCATCCAACTTTGTTCTAAATGTCACCTGTGTAACCAACACAGGGAGGATGTGGATCATCTTTTCCTGTCTTGTGAGACAAACTATGCCTTATGGAATTTTGTTTTTGATTTATTCAACTGCAGATGGTCTTTTACTGATTCTATTTCTATGTTTCTTAAAAACTGCACTAGATCTGTTCTTTCTTTTCAGATCAAAAACATCTTACTGGCGGCAGTGGAAGAACTCATCCATGAGATTTGGTACGTTAGAAATGACCTTATTCATAATAATCAAACTTTTAGTCTCAATACAGAAAAATCTTGGATTCTTGTCACGATCCAGGAAGCTGCTTTCATTCAAAAAGACTGCTGCAACAAATCAGTTAGGGACTTTGAGATCCTTCGCCGCCTCCGAGTTCCTGGAATTTACCCAAATCCCAAACGCACCTTCGAGGTTTTCTGGTAGGCACCAATACCAGGATGGATCAAAGTCAAGGTTGATGGTGCTTCCAAAGGAAACCCAGACCCTGCCAGTTACGGAGCTATTTTCAGAGATTCTGCTGGTCAGTGTCAGGGTTGTTTCTATGTCGGATGTGGTCACTCGTCATCGATGGAGGCAGAACTTTTGGGTGTCATCCATGTTGTTGACTTTTCTCTTCAAAGAGTTTGGAGGAAGTTATGGATTGAGAGTGATTCAACCACTATTATTCATTCCATCTGGAATGGCAGCATTCATCTGGCCTGGAAGCATACTACTCATTGGATGAACTACCTTAAATCACTTCATGGGATTGATTTTATAGATACCCATACTTACCGTGAAGTGAATTCCGTTGCTGATGCTCTTGCCGAAAAAGGAGTTCACCATCGCATGACTTGGATGAACTCCCTTCCTGGTGATTTATTTGAGATTTTTGATAGATATTGTAAAAAAATCCCCTATTTTAGACTCTTGTAAATTTCTTGATTTTCAAAAAATTGTTCTTTGGTCTTTGACCAAAGCATTACCTTTTTAAAAAAAATATTTCGTACTATATTATTCATGACTTTATTATTCTGAGACATATTCTACTATACACTTCCCCTCACTATGAATTTTAGCTCAACCTTATTATATTTCATTTCCCTGTATTATAAAGAAATGTGTTACATTTGAAATATCTATAAGAAAATAGTATGTCCTAAAAATTTGTGTGACATATTGAATAATTACTATATATTAAGGATTTATTAACTGAGTAGAACAATTTTATTATGTTAAGAAATAGATGGTATTTATTAGTTAACAATTTTCCATAATTATCTATAAATAAGACCCTAAATGGTCATTATAATTTACATAATTTTAGGTCATGTAATTAGGATATGATTACATTTTTAATTTCATAATTGGTATTAGAGTACGATATAAATAAATTTAGAGATTATGATTTCATAAATTGAGGATAATTTAAGAGATATAAATATCATTAAGTGTTAATAAGTTAAGGTAGATTATAATTTCAATGATATAGATAACCCTTTAGGTAAGTTGATGTAATATTGAGTATTTTATGTTGTTTGGGAATTATGATAAGATAATATTAATAAAAAACCCTAGAAAAATTCTATATATAGAAAAAAAACATAAAATTAATAAAAAGTAAAAATTATTTTGTTTTCTAGAAATTAAATTCCAATATGGTTACAAGAAATTGGATTTGGTTGTTTTACTAATTCAACTATGGGTAATTACCTTGAAATGGATGGTTGAGTATCAACTTGATATTCACTCAGTACATAATGATTGGGACTAAGACTACACAACTTACTTGACACTATCAGGGAATATTTTTTGTAAATTCACACTCTCTTTAAGAACTGTTATGAAGAATTTGAATATATTTAGTTTAGAGAACCTAATAGATAATTTCCATAGATAAACATGATTGAAATTTATGGATTCATATGTTAGGTTATACATAACTTATATGAATAATTTATTATATGTATGTAGTTTAATTTCATGAAATTATTAATTTTTTTATACTTCATCTTCTTTTTATTTATTTAATTGTTGGATGAAGGAGAAACCGAGTAAAAATACATGAAATGGGAAATTTAGTGATTTACCCCATTATAAACCATAACAGATGGGATCTGAAGTGAGGAAACTTATGATTATTCCAAACTAGTTATCAAAAATGATGATTAACAATGTAAACATATCTGAACTCCCTAAAATACTAAATAAGAGAATTATGAACTCTTATGGATGTTTGGTTGAAAAAAATGAAAGGAATAATATTCAATTTTCTATTTGTTAAGAATATTGGGAGAATCACAAAAGGAAATTTATTATAGGGACTAGAAGATTTTTTATACTTGGGAAAGTATGACATAGATAAACTAATTATTGATGCAAAACAAAGAATTTATTTAACATAGTGAAAGGATATTGGGAATTATCTAATTCAATTCCATAACCCATGGGTTATAAAGGATTATAGAAATATTCAATCTTTTTCACCATGGGAACAATGTGGAGATTTTGTAATGACTACCACTAAAGTGAATTGAGATAATTAGCATACTCTTTTCCTCTACTATGGATTTGTGGATGTATTGTTGGAGATTTATTCTAGGAACTATAGTATACATAATATGTTTTTTATGATTGTGAAATTTCCACCCCAATGACTTGGTATTAAATTATCTAAGAAAACATCAAGTGGTATGATTCATATATCCCATTTTTTTTTGAAATGTTCATGAATATAATTTTATTTTGGAAATTGATTGATTACCTCTACACATGAGTTTTCTGAAACCCATAATCCACAATCAGATTCTAAAAACAACATACTTTACATAATGGACTTGATTCACATCAATAATTACATGATAATTTACAAATAATTTAACATTTAAATTTGAATTACCTTTTAGGTTTAGAGTTTTATAGAATTAATACAAAGTTTTAACTTGTATAAACCATGTTATTTGTATCAAATATATATTTATCCTACTTATTAAGATAATAATTAATCCATAATAATCCTCCAACATCTCCCAAAAATTCTCCACAAAATATACTCTTCTAGACACATCACATTTGTTAAATTTCTTTATATCAGGGGGAAATGGAAATATAAGAATGGTGTGAGATCAAAGAATTACTAAGGGTAAACATAAAATATAACAATAAAATAACATAATAGATTATCATATGAGAATATTAATATAATTAGGATTCATAAGAATGATAAATCCAACAATGAATAGATTATAAATCATAGAATAAGGCATAAAATAACATAATACATGAATCATTATAGGGTAGAAAAATTATCCAATAAACATCATCCATGATACCATAACATAGTCAAGAAAATATACATAAAACTATGACATTATAATATACATAGAAACTATTTTTCAATTATACTAACCAAGAAATTAATCACATAGTTAGCTTGGGTTAACCACTAGTCTACCTTTATAGGCTTGGGATAATCCTCTCAAGTACCCTTATGATTGGTATAAAATCTCTCATGCACCCTTTTATCTTGGGGTAAATCCTCTAATGTGCAATTTTCCTTGAGATAAATCATTCGGTGTACCCCTTGGTATTGGGTAAATCCTCCCATGTAACCTTTTAATCACGTGAGACATAAACATAATCCTATTCATTTGACGATGATATAGAACCCCACCCATCATCATCTATATATATGAGTTCTACTTGAAATAAATCATTCATCATATCACAAAGAACCATATAAAATACATTGGATTTTATATCCTTCTCCAAATTTATTCACATAAGGGATAATTCATAAATCCATCATTAGTCAAAAAATGATAAAATAATAAAAAATAAATGTGTATTAAATGACATCAAGTAGCATTGAAGGTAAATACCATTCAATCAAGATAAATAAAATGGTATTTAAATCATATAGATAAAGGGTATATGTTTATGTCCATAATTTTACAGATAAATCTATGTATTAAATGTTGGTCAAAAACCTTCAATAAAAAGAATGGAAAATATATTTTTCAGAAAGGAATGTATTTAGAAGAAAAATTAGAAAGGATGTGGCAGATAATTTCCTTGATAGAAAATAAAATTTCATAATCAATCTATATAAATAAGGTGGATGTTATCATTTAATAAATATACATTTTCATTCATACAATGGGTTAATAAAAAATTACTTAGGTAAAAAATACTTAAGAGTTTTAGAAAAATCAATTTATAAATAATAAATATCCTTGATCTTTTGCAAGAATATTAAAGAAAATATTTTATAAAATAACGAGAAAAATAATTTCATTCATAAATAATTAACATGTAGGGATAAAATTTCATATAAAATTTCAAAGGAAGAGGAAATATGTGTTAACATTGAAAAAAATTAGAAACATATTTTAGAAATCATTTTTAATAATATCACAAAATGAGGATGTTATAAGTCCTTTCAAAAGTTACATTCAAAAAATGTATATTAAATAATAAAAAAATTTCTTTTTGTAAATCTAAGCTTTAATACTAGTTCCATAAAAAGATATAGAGTTTATAAATAGAAATATGTGATGGAATATATCACATTATGTTTTAAATCATATATTGTTTATAAATATATTGAATTATCTTTTTTAAAAACCCACATTATAAAAAAAGTATCAAATATTCCATTTTAAAAAGAGTAGAAGGAAAATATATGTGTCCCTTAAGATCACACATAATTAGGTTTCAAATTATAATTGATAAAATTGGTGTGAAATAAAAATATGAACAAAGAGGAGAAAATTTCATTAAAGATGATGGGAATTATTCTCAACAATGATTTACATTTGAGAATGAAATTTCACCAAGTTAAAATTTTTGAATTAAAAAGTAATTTTTAAAAAAATTGAAAAAAAATTACCACTAAATAATATATTAGGGTTAAATAAAACAATCATGTAATAAATAAGTTCAAGAAGAATCATTTTAAATCAATGAATAGAGTAGAGGTAAAAAAGAACCTTATAACATTGATATCATTTGAATTTAATTCCATTTCATGAATGAAAATGACATGAATTTTAAAACCCCATGAGTTAGTTACATGAATTTGTTAAGAAAAATCATTTGGAAAAAAGTCACACCATCTTAATGATTCCATTATTCCAAATAATAAATAATTCTCCACCAGTTATATTTGTGACACAAAACACTTAGCATGAATTCCCAGTTTGTTGATCTTACTTTAACATCCTGTGTAAAAAAACTATATTAATCACTTATATCAGATCCTTATTCATGTATATAACCTTTTAAATATTAAATTAATTTTTATTACCAATATTTAAATTAGTTAGTTATTATCTAATTTCAATATTTGTTGTGATTAATCTTGATTTCTTTGAACTAGATTCATAATATCAGTGTTCTTCATTATTCAACCAAACTTTTTTTTACAATTTCAAAAGGAAATATAATTTACATTTTATAATATTTTAAAATTTTAAAATTTAATTCAACATATGTATAATTTAAATTTAATGTGACACATTTTTCAAATTGGTTATTTATAACATATGTTATATATTATTTTTCATATCGATTATTTTCTAATCATTTTGAATAATATAATATGTATAGTTTTCAAGTATGTTATTTAATATTCAATCTTGAAAACCTATTTTTTCACATTGTTTATTTAATAACCAATGCGAAAAACACTTTTCATAATGGTTATTAAATAACTTATGTGTAATACCATTAAAAATTGTATGAAATATAGGGAGTATTAATTCATTATTCATTCATTCTCATGAAAACTATCTTTTTTATCTCACACGGTGAATACAAACCCTCTATTATTTAATTAGATGGCCATGAATATATTTTATTTAGAATTATCCACCATCATCCCCCCTCATCCATTTTCAACTACCACATCTTCTCTCTATTCATTGTCTTCTATTAATTTAACCATATCAAGTATCCCACTTGGGTTATAAATTTATGGTCCGTGTTTATTGCTTCAACATTCTGTGCATCCAAGGTATTTTCATTTCGTTTATAGTTTCTATTTTCCATTTTATTTTCCACTATTTTTACATTCTATTCACTATTTGTATTTTTATTTCCCATTAATCATTTATCTAAGGTATTTTTTAATTTATGGATGATTTTTATGAGATTGAGGTTTGAATAAATGACCATTTAATGAATTGGTGTTATAAATAATGTTAGTTTACTCATTATTGTATGGACAAGGTATGTTTTTTTTATAATTATGAATGGTAATTTTGAAGGTATAGTGGATTATGGAGTTTTAATATGAAGTATTTCTAATATATATTTATATTATCATTTTTATTTTATGATAATTCTTTATATTTGTTATTAAATAATTATAAATAAATATAATATAAGTGAAACGTTTGTTTATCAAAGAAGTTTTATTTCTTTTATTTTTGAAATATTTTTATGTAATTTTTTTATAAAACTAAATTTGAAATTAAATTTAAAAATATAATAAATTATTTTCAATTATTAACATTTTTTTAGATAATAATGAGTCAATGTTGGATCACTGGACTGTGAACATGTTATGAATATAAGTAAGGTTTTAAGGTTTTTTTGTAACTTTCTAATTGAAATGTTCCAAGAAAAGTCCTATCTTTTTTTCATGCACAAAATGTTTAAATATGAAGATGCTGAGGAGAACATAAATAAAATAGCATTTACTTTTTGGTATAATTCTATCTTATAGTCATTGGATTTGGCATAGTGAAATGATTTAGAATTAAAGATCTATTTATGATGATGATTTTCAAGATGATAAGTCTGATCCAATTAAAGAAATTATTCATGGTATTAAGGTGGAAGAAATTGTTAATTTTATAATAATTTATAATATATATATTGGTATTGAAAAACCATTATATATAGGTTGTATGGAATTTATAGTTTTATCAATAGTTCTATGATTGATTAACATGAAGGAGAAAAATAGATGAAGTGATAATAGTTTTATAGATTTACTATAGATTTTGGAATACATACTTCTTAAAGAAAATGATTATCCTAATTCACATTATAGTGTTAAAAAAATATTATGCTAGATGTGAATGGGGTACAATATGATACATAGATTCCTAAATGACTATGTGTTATATATGAAGTTAAATGAAGGTTTTTCAAAGTGTCCTAAATGAGGGACATCATGGTATAAGTTGAAAGAAAAATCATAGGATGATATAGTAGTTACAGAGACTACTCCCCAAGAAATTTTTTATTATTATCTAATTCCTCATTTGAAACATTTATTTTCAAATTAAAATGATGTAAAAAGTTTAAGATGTCATATAGATGAGTGGATATATAATGTAAAATTACATCACTCATTTGATTGTCCCCAGTGGAAGAAAATTGATCAATAGTTTCCAATATTTGTAAATTAATTTAAAAATATCAAACATAGACTATGGACATATGGAATGAATCCATATCAAAGACTCAAAAGAAAACATTGTCCATCACTAGTTTTATTGGTAAATTATAACTTATCTCTTGATTTTTTTTATTAACCAGAAATTTATCTTGTTGATTTTAATTATTTCATGACCAAAAAAACTTAGAAATGATATTGATGTTTTCTTATCACCAATAATTGATATAATGAAACATTTATGGGATTATGTTAATGTTTTGTATGATTCATATAAAATATAAAATTATTAACTTCATTAAATGATTATGTTTTCTATAAATGATATCTAAGAACATGTAAATTCATTTAGATACAGTGTTAAGGGGAATAAATCTTGTCCAATTTTTAAATAATAGACTTCATATTATCAAATAAAAAATAGGATAAAAATAGTATACATGTGTCATCAGAGGTTTTTGTATCTGGATCCCTCAAATATAATATTATAAATGAATTCAATGTCTCACAAGAATTTTATACTCTTGTAAAATAATTTCCACTGATCAGTATTTTGAGTGGGTGAAAATAATTGATGTGATATTCTGAAAGGAAAAAATATGGTGATGATAGAAATATTTGGAATAAATAATCAATATTTTTTGAGCTTTAACTTTAGAGATATTAGGAGGTCAATGATAATATTGATTTCATATATTTGCAGAATAATATTTGTGATGGTTGTATTAAAAAATTGTTATATATTATGTGAAGGAAAAAATATGGGTAGAATTCAATATTTGACTTACTCTAAATGGGAATATGTTTGGAGTTAACTCCCAATCCTAATGGAATATGAACATACCTACCTCAATCTTTAAAAAAATTATACAAGAGGGATAATATTAGTTTTTTTTTCAGTGTCTCCATGGTTTAAAATAGCCATAGTTTTATTTTTCAAATAAAAAAATTATGTTACTAAAATATTTGAAGTTTAAATGAATTAAAGATCATTATTGTTACATCATGATGTAATAACTCCTATGTGTTTCTTTATATAGAATATTTCTAATCTGTGTCACAATGAATATCATGAAGGTATTTTATTTTTTTTAAATAAATTTGAAACAATGTGATTTATTTTCATTCAAATAAAAAATTAAAGTGTGATGTAGTTTCTATACTTATACAACAAGAAATGTATTTTCCTCCACATTTTTTTGATATCATGGTCTATTTAATGGTTTATTCAGTGTGAGAAATAAGGCTTTGTGGACCTGTATATCCATAGTGGATGTATCCTTTTTAAAGTTATATGAATATTTTTGAAGGGATATGTTAATAATATATATTGAATTGAAGAATCCATTGTTGATAAGTATATTTTTGAGGAGGTTATAGAGTTATGTACAAGCTACTTGTTTGTAATGGATAACCCCATTTTTCCTATATATAACCATGAATGATTCAATTTTGGGTAAAGGGGATATATGGATTGAATATAAAATCATTTTCATGTGAACAAATAAAAAAGGTACATTTTTACATATTGAATAACATTAATAATGCTAATACATATATAAAATTTCATATTAATTTGTTAAAATAATGTTTTCTAAGAAATAAATATATTTTTATTTTGAATGCACATAAAAAAAAATTCATGGTTTAAATTGGTTTTCCATGGTAAATCATCATATACATTGAGAAAGTAAGTGGTGACCCAGTTTAAATTTGATTACATGCTATAGGGATGAAATTAATGATTGCACATTTATTAAGAAAGATCAAGGAAATAGTAGTACAATTTAGAATAGTAGTGTATTTATAATAGCCCAAAATCCACACTCTCAAATTCAATTTTGAAATCATAAACTTTACATCTATGGATTCCATAATGATAACAGTGACCCATTTTTTTTCCATCCAAACCTTGCAACATAAAAAGTAAAAACTATATCCCTTATATTCTCAATGACCTTTTAGGTTTATACTTTTATAGAATTAGTAAAAACTCTTATATAAACAATACCCATGTCCTTAAATGATTATTTACCCAACTAAACTAAACTTTTCTTATTTAACATTAACTCATCATCATAAATATAAAATCCCTTCTAGATGTAATTAATTCAACATAATTTCAATGGATTAGACCCTCCTGGTCCATTACTTTTCCAAATTTATGGTTTTTAGGGTATCCTGGGGACCACTAGTGACACATTAAGGACTTTTCAAAAAACTAGGTTCCACCAAAATAGTGGAACTGGTCATGGGGGCGCCATGACGGTGGCTCTGTGACGGTGGTGCTATGACTGTGGCACCGTGACGGGGGCACTATAACGGTCGCAACGTCACAGTCGCACACCGAAATAGTGGCACCACTTACGGTGTTTCACCAAACTGGTGGCACCATTACGGTGTCTCTCCAAACGATGTCCTACATTTTTCACTTTATTTCCAGTTCCACTCCCATAACATATCTTTTGATTTAAAAGTTTTTTAATACCATTTTTAAATCCATTTAAAGCCAGTAAAACATTTTTTAAACCCTTAAGACTCAGGCGACCCTTCAGTTACCAAAACGTGTGGGCTTTTCCTCGGTGTCACACCTTTCCTCGTGCCTTCCATCTTCAACCCTATTACATGGTTTTATATTTTTATAGGATATCTATTAAACTCACAGTCATTATCTTCACCATCTCCAAGGATAATTTTTAAATAACAATTAATTCCATCATGTGTAACCACCCAACCGCTTAGTGAAACCACGATCCTCTTTTTAAGTGGTTTGAGATTTCATATCCCATAACTCTAGGATATAGACTTTTATCACATAGATATTTCCTTATTCCTTGGTTCCATTCTTTTTCTTGGTGCGCTTGGAGTCCCTCTTTTGGAGATGAATCATGCACTGTGATGGAGCCCTTCCCTCTCAGCCTTGGAGACTTTGGAGTTCTTCCTCTGCAAGTCATGCAACCCCAGTTCTTGGCATGAGAAGAAAACTTCAATCTTTGATCATCCAAGTAGGGTTTTCCTTAATCTCTCTTTACTATGTATCATGTGGTGTGGGTATGTTAATGTTTCCTTAGGGTATGGATGAAACCATTCCTTAACAAATATAGTAAATGGTTTTTAAAGAATTAATGGGTTTGTTTGATGATGATGTTTTTGTACTCTTTTATCTTCATTTATATGTTGTGAACTATATGGGATTATTCCCATTGAAAATCATGGTCGTTGGTAGTCCTTTCTTGTACACTAATGCACCTATGTTTTCTAGATAATCCTATGATTGAATGGTTGTAACATGGAAACTAGTTAATCACATAAACAATGTTGATTAAATGGATTCCCAATTAATAAGAATCCTTTTGTAATCACCCTGGTTAACCAAACGGAAATAAGTAACTTGATAAATTAAGTAGTTAAATATGAAAACTCCCTTGATCTATTTTTCTAACAAGAACGATTGTTCTTATTGATGTTTATGGGGTGACGTGGATGGGAATGGGATCCCCTGTTGTTCAGTTGTTGGTTTGTGGATATGAGGTAGTGTGGGGTCGTATGTTGAGGCTTTTTTTGGTTCTAGTACTTTAAAGGATCTCACAAATCAATTTTTTTTGTGACTTTATAAGAGAACCAGGTGTGAATGCTTAAATTGATGTTTGGTTGTTTTCTTCTTAAGTCCAGAGTTGTTTTGACTTGTGGATATCCCTGTTAGTTTCTTAGTAGTGTAGAATTGTTTCTAACAAAATCACTTGACCATGATAACAAGAATGGGTTCAATGGGGAATTGTTCCCTAGAAATGGGTGGTTCTCTTTTTGTGGTAGTTGTGCATTTGTGTATGTATGAATAGTAATAAGAGTGTTTTTGTATGGTCTGGTTTTGGGACACTTAGGTTGGGATGAGTTCTTATTTACCTATATGTATAAATTTAGTTATTTTTTTTCTTATTATCACCCCACACAATTTGATCAATTTGTGTTGAACACCCCCATTTCATGGGGGAGGGTGTTTTTTACAACATTCTTATGAGTGGCTAGTTATTATCTCCTTTCTGCTCCCTCTACCAGGTAGCCTAAGACTCGTTGGGAAGGCTATGATAGAATAATGTCTATTATGGCCCATGACTCTCCGGGCAGGGTGTGTTGTGGTGGTTGGACCAGGTGTGTGCGGGAAGGATTTTTTCCCAAGTGTCTTCAGGATGAGGCCCAATTGTATTCAGTCGTGGCAGTGGTTGTTGTGTCCCAAGTGTCTGTGGGTGGGGATTTGTGTGGTTGTGGTGGCCCAGGTGTATGTGGGCTGGTATGTGCGTGGTTTTGTTGGCCCAGGTGTTTACGGGCGGGGATTTTTGGTTGTGATATCCCATAAGGTTGTTGTTGGGGTGGTAGTGGGATTGCAGTGGAACTTATGGGTGAGGTTTGACACATAACATATCCAAAATCACTAGTGGGAAAGTGGTGAAGGGTACCCAAAAATCAATGTTCTATTACTAATACTTTAACTAACTTGTGTTATTTGGGGAGTGTTCCTTGGTGAGGTTGGGTGGATAGTTTCCTTGTTAGGTGCTTGGGTTATCTCTTTTTTCTCATGGGGCATTAGAATGCCTCCCCACTTGTGCATGAGAACTTTTGGTTTTCCTTACTGAGTATACCTGTATACTCACCCTATGTATATAATATTACTTTTAGGTGTCTAGGAGGACTTTGAGGACCATGCCAGACATTACTAGCTTAGACGTTGGGATAGTTTTCATTGTTTTTTTTTTCTTTCTTTTGGTAATTTTCATCATAGTTTTCTTATACTTTGTAGAACTTTATTTTGAACATGCATGTGGAAAACGGGGTTTGGATTTACTTTTACTTTCTTTATTTGGATTTTTTTGAGATTTACCATCTTATCTCCCAATCTTTTTCTATAAAAAGGGTAATTCCTTCCATATTATGTGTGATTATATACCCTTGGTGCTAGTCTCCAATTTGGTGCCTATTGGAGGTGGGACTCAGGGGTTCACTATCTATCCTTAAACTTGAAGAAGGAAGGGTATAGTAGTTTTTTGTCCCTTCCCTCATCTTGGTGAAGGCGGGTCATGATTTAATGGTATCAGCGATTATGTTTGAGAGATAGGATGGAGTTTGGAGTTAGGAATAGTGAGGATTGAACGGGATGGCAGGGAAACAGTGTTAAGAAATATTGGTGTGTGAAATAGGCCAGGGAAGACAAACTAGGACACAAGATTTTATCCCCCCCCCCCCATGATCCGATGCAAGGACTCTGAACCTACTGAACGAACAAGTGATGCTATACTAATTTCAGGTTATAGACCCTAGGAAAGGTACATGCATCATAATTAATTGTTTTATTGTGTGTTCTGGGTGTTTGGGTAGTTTAAAATTAATTCCAAGTTTAATAAAAATTTAAAAGATATCTTCTACACTACTCAGGCTTAGGCATTTACTTATTTACCTTATAGCTATGGAACCTGGATGACGACCATGAGTAGTGAGGGTGATTGAGGGTGAGGAAGCTGATTTGGCTGATCAGCAGAGGGATCATTGAGAGGAGGAGGATGACCAGTGGTGGAAGACACTTCGTGCCTTTCCGTGATAGACCCTCGGGAAGTACGAGGGCAGTGTCTCAGACATGGAGATGGAGGGTTGGATCGAGGAGTTGTTGATATCTTTCAGCTTGATCTAGACTCTGATATAGTATTGGGTTCCTCTATTTGTAATCCATATACGGGGAGTGACACGACAGTGGTGTATGCTCTATCTCGGGGAGAAGAGGGAGGTTGAGGTTTCATGGACTGGCTTCGAGAGGGAGTTCCGGGCAGAATTTCTCTCTTCCATAATGAAGGATGAGAAGAGACAGAAGATACTCTCCCTTTAGTAGGAGATTATGTCAGTATGGGAGTTGGGGATCAAGTTCAAGGATCTCCTTAATTTTTCTCCAAACCTCTTTCCAGATGAGGAGTCTCAAGAGATACATTTAGCAGAGGCACTCCGACCTTCTCTTCAGTATGATGTTACTCTATTCACTCTATCGACATACTTGGAGGTTCAAAAGAAGGCTACAGTTCTAAAGAGGATTCACATGCTGGGAGGTGTTTCGTGAGATGGGATCCAGTTGATATTTTCGAAGGGGAAGGTCATTACCAACATGCCTTCATCCTTAGGGCCTTCTAGTTTTTGACCAATGGGGAGTAGGACCTAGTAGTTCCAGTTTTGATATCCCAGTCCTCACCCTTTCCCTATAGGCCTAGGACTGAGATTATTTATCTATGGAAGCCATGGGAACTTTCAAAATCAGTTCCCAGACTGAGTGCAGTATAGTGTAGGTGGGTAGGTTCAGCGTCCACATCCGTAGTAGCGGTTTCCATCCAGGAATTTTCAACAGCTGTAGTAGGGACAACGAGCTCCCTCTCCTCTAAGGGAAGATGTTGTAGGAGGAGGCCAGCCTCCAGAGATCCTCATGGACTTCAAGTAGTGTGTGGTCAGGGAGGAAGCTGACAGCCGAGGGGCAGAGGAGCTAGGTGTGGGCAGTTTCATACCGCATAGGCAGTATTTCTAGTAGGGAAAGAGGTCATTCGAGGTACAATCAGCTTGTTTCATACTCTTGCATGTTCCTTGTTTGATTCAGGAGCTTAGAACTCTTTTGATGCACCTAGTCTATCCCATTCTCTAGGTCTATATACAGAGAAACTTCCCATGCACCTGGTATTGAGTACACCATTCAGAGGTCAGACCAGCTTGTCTTATGTTTTCCGGGGGTGTATACTGATGTTGGCGCCACATCAGTCTAGTGGGGACCTTATTTTTCTATAGATGTAGCCATATAATTCCAGTTTAGGAATCGATTGGATTTTCTCTATGTATTTCATTATCTAATGCTTCCAGATAAGGGTCGTTTTTTCAGATATGGGTGGCCAACGTGTAACTTTCATTAGCGAACGGGGTTTATAGGAGGGTAGCCGACAAGTGGAGCCCCTTTTTTCCTTGTTAGCTGAACTATTAGTGGAGTTGGAAGAAACAAAGATGGTGGAAGTCTTAGAGGTCTTCAGTGAGTTCCTAGACATCTTCCCTAGAGAGGTAGTGACTCTACCCCCTTGACGTGATGTTGAGTTCGGGATAGACTTGCAACCTGGTGCCTGTCAGATTTCAATGGCTTGCTATCGAATGGTGCCTTCTGAGTTGCAAGAGTTTCGGATCCAGGTTGATGACCTAATTAAGAAGGGTTTTATTTTAACAGATTGCATCACCATGGGGTTCTCTAGTATTTTTCTGTGTATAGACTACTGAAGGCTGAATCAGGTGACGATCAAGAACCATTACCCCCTCCTGAGGATTGATGACCTTTTTGACCAGTTGAAGGGAGCAGGTTGGTTCTCTAAGATTGACGTAAAATCAGGATATCACCAGTTGGGGGTGAATTAGGGTGACATCTCAAAGACTTCCTTCTGGTGCAGATATGGGAACTTTGAATTCTTGTTCATTCCATTCGGTTTTATGAACGCACCATCCATGTTCATGGGACTCATTAACTCCATCTTCCAAGAATATTTGGACCGGTTCGTAGTCGTGTTTATTGATGACATTCTGATCTACTCAAGATCAGAGGAGGATCACGCCGAGAATCTGAGGACATTTTTAGATGTCCTCTAACAGCACCAGCTCAATGGTAAGTTGTCCAAGTGCAAGTTCTAGACACTATAGGTGCACTTCCTTGGATACGTGGTGTCCAAATAGGGAATAGTAGTGGACCCATTGAAGGTCTAACCGGTTGTTTCTTGGGAAAAACCCAATAACATGGTAGATGTTTGTAGTTTCTTGGGTCTATTAAGTTACTATTGGAGGTTCGTGCCCAAATTCTATCGAGTTGCAGCACCTTTGACATCCTTGACCAAGAAAGACCAGGTTTTCATTTTGAGTGACAAGTTCTAGGAAACGTTTAGTTACCTAAAGGGGAAGCAGGTTAGTGCCCCAGTGCTAAGTTTTCTATATAAAGGGGTGATGTTTGAAGTGTTCTGTCGTGCTTCAGGACTAGGCTTGGGGTGTGTGATGATGCAGTAGTGGGGAGTGATCTCTTATGGTTCTAGGTAGTTATGTCCTCATGAATGTAATTGTTCCACCCATGACCTAGATCTTTCAATAGTAGTGTCCGCGCTAAAGTTTTTGTATCATTACCTCATCAGGGAACACTTTGTGTTCTTCACAGATCACAATAGATTGAGTTATATCTTCTCCTAGAGAGACTTGAACTTGAGCCAGTGGAGGTGGATGGAGTTTCTTTAGGACTATGACTTTGATATTTCCTACACTTTAGGAAAGGGGAATGTGGTGGCCAATGCCTTGAGCAGGAAGTCACAGAAGGATGTGGTTCTAGAATTATCAGATGCTTGGAAGGCGATGGAGGATTTGGATACCTTACACCTGGATGCAAGGGTGGATGGTGGTAGAGGTTATATGTTCCAGATGATAGTGTAGTCTTCCTTGACATAGCAGGTGGAGGAGTCTCAGTGGGGGGACTTAGAGGCTGAAGTGATGTATAATAGTGTTACCTAGGGCAATGCTCCAGAAGTATGGTCGGAAGATGGTTAGAATCAAATTTTGTTTCATAGAAAGTCATTTGTCCCTATGTAAATGCTTGAGATAGTTCTCAGTGAGTTCCAAAACTCACCTTTGTAAGTACATCCAGGAGTTTCCAAGATGTACTAGGGCTTGAGGGGTCAGTTTTGGTGGCCTAGGGTGAAGCGAATAGTGGAAGAGTTGGTGGAAAAGTGCCTCATGTGTCAACAGGTGAAAGGTTGAACACCACATACTAGGAGGTCTTTTGTAGCCTTTAGATGTCCCCAAGTGGAAGTGGGTGATATCCCAATGGATTTAATCATGGGACTACCCAGGGTTCAAGGAGGATGTGATGCTATCTGGGTAGTAGTGGACTGGTTGATGAAATCAGCTCACTTCCTAGCAGTCAAGGAGTTGAGTGCGGTGGATTCCTTAGCACAGAGGTACATGGACAATGTGGTGAAGTTTCATGGAGTTGTGAGGTCCATAGTATTGGATTGGGATACATGGTTTACCTCACAAGTCTATAAAAAATTGCAACATGCTTTTAGCACCTATCTATGCCTCATCACTGCTTTCCACCCCCAGACAGATGGGCAGATAGAGTGGATCATCCATATATTGGAAGATATGCTACGGGCATGAGTTTTAGACTATAGGGGATCGTGGGTATGAAATTTTCCTTGGGTAGAGTTTTTATACAACAATAGTTATCACTCTACCATTGGAATGGATCTATTCAAAGCCTTGTACGGATGACCGTTTCATTCACCCGTGTGCTGGACATAGGTTGGAGAAGCAGGTGTTTGTGGCCCAGAGGTGGTGCAGAGCACAATAGAGAAGGTTCACCATATATGGGAGAGGATAATGGTTGATCAAGACTGGAATATGTCGTATTCCAATCATAGGAGGAGACCCTTGGAGTTCGAGGTTGGGGACCAGATGTTCTTAAAGGTCTCCCCTCGACGTAGGCAATAGAGGTTCGACAAGGGGATTGAGCTTTCTACTAGGTTTTTCAGACCCTTCGAGGTGTTGTGGTGGGTCGGCGAAGTTTCTTATTAGCTGGTACTACCACTACCGCTATAGAGGGTCCAAAACATCTTCCTTGTGTCTCATCTCTGTCAGTATCTACATGATAACTCACATATCCTCGACTAGGGAAGACTAGATATCTAAAACGATGTGATGTTTGTGGAGATACCAGTGAGGATGGAGGATCGTGAGGAGAAGGTGCTTCATGGAAGAACCATTCCCTTGGTTTTTGTGTTATTGAGGCATGGTGGCCTCTAGGAGAGTACCTGGGAATGGGAGGCACAAATGCGTGCCTAGTACCTAGAGATTTTTTTAGTTTTATTCTATGTTCTTTTGTTCTTTATTTTGATGTAGTGATTGGCCTTGTCAACTATGATATGGACTATTTTTATTTTTCTCTAAGTGTGTGTGAAAATCCCTCACCATGGGGAGGGGAGGACCTGATCCCTAATAGAGATGCATTAAGGTGTATATGATTAAACTTGTGTGGAAAAGTCAGTGCCGCCCAAAGTGGATAGTATCTTGACATGGGGGAAGGAACTCCCTAATCAATATACCTCGATGGTGTGACCTTTAAATGTTTGTGTGGTTACTTGGGGGAGAAGAGCAGTGGTGTGTCCATATTTTTTCAGGAGATATATAAGGGATAGGTGTTCCTAGATATTGTTTGTTATGGATTTCAAACAACTCTAGGGTGGTTTTGTCTCTGAGAGGTATCCTACGAGGTGGTTGTTCAGACCTCTCTCTTTTCTTCGGGTTTACTCTTGGATTCTTGAGGATGAGAATATTTTGAGAGGTATCTAATGTAATGGCCCGGACCCTACTGATCCATTACTTTTCCAAGTTTTTGGTGTTTGGGGTATCTTGGGGACCACCAGTGACTCATTAAAGAGTTTTCCAAAAACTTGATTCCACCAAATGGTTCCACCAAAACGGTGGCACCAGTCACGGCGACATCATGACGGTGGTGCCATGATGGGGGCATCATGATGGTGGTGATGTGATGGTGGTTCCATGATGGTGGTTCCATGAGGGTGGTACCATGATGATTGAACCGTCATAGTCACACACAGAAATGGTGTCATTGCTTACGGTGTTCCACCGAACCGGTGGCACCATTACGGTTTCTCACCAGACAGTGTCCCACCCTTTTCCTTTTTTTCCAGTTCCACTCCCATATTGTATCTTGTGATGTAAATGTGTTTTAATACCCTTTTTAAATCCATTTAAATCTAGTGAAGGATGTTTTAACCCCCAAGATTTAGGTGACCATTCAGTTACCAAAATGTGTGGATTTTTCCTCAATGTCACACCTTTCCTTGTGCCTTCCATCTTCACCCATCTTATGTGGTTTTCTCTATTTAGATGATATATATTAAACTCATAGTTGTTATCTCCAGCATATCTGAGAATAATTATTAAATAAAAATCAATTCCATCATGTGTAACCACCCAACCACATGGTGAAACCAAAATCCTCCTTTTAAGTGGTTTGAGATTTCATATCCCATAACTCTAGGATCTGGCCTTTTATCACATGGATATTTCATTCTTCGTTGGTTCCTTTCTTTTCCTTGTTACTCTTGGAGTTCTTATTTTGGAGGCAAATTGTGCACTATGCTGGATCTATTCCCGTTTATCCTTGGAGAACTTGGAGTTCTTCCTCTACAAGTCACACAACCCTAGTTCTTGGAGCAAGAAGAAAACTTCAATCATTGCTCATCCAAGTAGGTTTTTCCTTCATCTCTCTTTACTATGTATCATATGGGGCAGGTATGATAATGTTTCCTTGGGGCATGGATGAAACCAAACCTTAAAGAAGATAATAAATAGTTTTTAAATAATTAAGGGTTGTGTTTGATGATGATGTTGATGTACTCTTTTATCTTTGTTTATATTTTGTGAACTGTATGGGCTTATGACCACTAAAAACCATGGCTATTGGTGGTTCTTTCTTACACACTAATGCACCTATGTTTTCTGTATAATCCTTTGATTGAATGGTTGTCACATGGAAACTAGTTAATAATGTAAACTCAGTTTATTAAAGGGATTCCCAATGAATAAGAATCCTTGTTTGATCACCTCAGTTAACCAAACAGAAAGAAGGAACTTGATAAATGGTGTAGTGAAATCTGAAAACTCCCTTGTTATGTTCTATTAAAAAGCATGGTTGTTCTGATTGATGCTTGTGGTGTGACATGGATGGGATGGGATCCCCTGTTGTTTAGTTGTTGGTTTGTGGATATGAGGTTGCATGGGGATGTATGTTGGGGCTTGGTTTGGTTCTAGTACTTTTAGGGATCTCATGGATCCCATTTATCGTTGTGAATTTACAAGAGATTCGAGTGTGAATGATTAAATTGTTGTTTGGATATTTTCTTCTTTAGTCCAGAGTTGTTTGGACATGAGAATGTTCCTGTTAGTTTCCTGGTAGTGGAGAATTATTTCTAACGAAATCACTTTAACATGAAAACAAGAATGGGTTCAATGTGGAATTTTTCTCCAGAAATGGGTGGTGCTCTTTTTGTAGTTTTTGGGCATTTTTTCATGTACTAATAGTAAAAAGAGTGTTTCTGTATGGGCTGGTTTTGGGACCCTTAGGTTTGGATGAGTTCTTTTTTACCTATATGTATAAATTTAGTTCTTGTGTTTCTTATTTTCACCCAACCTAAGTTGATTACTTCATTTCGAACACCCACATTTCATGGGGGAGGGTGTTTTTTCCAACATTATTATGAGTGGTTGGTTATCAGCTCCTTTATGATCCCTCTCTCATGTAGACCAAGACTCTTTAGGTAGGATTTGATGGCCTAAGGTACACTATGGCCCAAGACTCTTTGGGCAGGGTGTGTTGTGGTAGTTGGCCCAGGTGTTTGTGGGCATGATTGTTTCCCAAGAGTCTTTGGGATGAGGCCCAAGTGTCTTTGGGCATGGAAGTGGTTGTTGTGGCCCATGTGTCTATGGGTAGGGATGTGTGTGGTTGTGGTGGCCCAGGTGTCTATGGGTGGGGACGTGTGTGGTTTTGGTGTCCCAGGTGTCTACGGGCGGGATGTGTGGTTGTGATAGCCCAGAAGGTTTTTTTTGGGGTGGCAGTGGGAATGCAGTGGAACTTATGAGGGAGGTTTGATGCGTATGATGTCCTAAATAATCAGTGGTAACATAGTGTGGGGTACCCAAACATTGATTTTATATTACTAATACTTTACCTGACTTGATTTATTTGGGGAGTGTTCCTTGGTGAGGCTAGGTGGATAGTTTTCTTGCAAGGTGCTTGGGTTATCTCTGTTTTTTCATGGGGCATTATAATGTCTCCCCACTTGTGCATGAGAGATTTTGGTTTTCCCTACTAAGTATACCTGTATACTCATCCTACATATATAAAACTACTTTTCAGTTTCCAAGAGCACTTTGAGGACCGTTCCATACTTTACTAGATCAGACGTTGGGACAGTTGTAGTTGCTATTTTTCTTTCTTATGGTAATTTTCATCAGAGTTTTCTTGTACTTTGTATCACTTTATTTTTAACATGCATGTGTAAAAATGGGTTTGGGTTTACTTTTATTTTCTGTATTAGGATTTGTTTGATATTTACCATCTTATCTCCCGATATTTTACTATAAAAAGGGTAATGACTTCCATATTACGTGGGATTCTATAATCTTTTTTCTAGTAACTACTTTGGGACATATTATAGGCGAGAATTTGGGGTAATTATATCTCCTTAAACATGAATAAGGAAGGGTCTATCAGTTTTTTGTCTCTTCCCTCATCTTGGTGAAGGTGGGTCATGACAATAATTCTTGATAAACTAAGGAAAAAGAAACATAAGAAGAGTGGTTTCAAGTGCTCAGTAATGTTAAACACAATCATTAACAAATAAAAGTTAGTAATGATCATAATATGTACATTAGGGTATGATGACATAATCATAGTTCCTGAGAAATTAATAAAAGGATTCATACCCATAAATACTTGAATCAACAATATTGAAACATAACATAAGTATTTAATAAAGGAAAGAGTCATATGAATCAATAATAATGAGCCATGTGATATCAATAATTATCAAAGGAAACATTATAATCATTTGGAAAGAATATATAAAATGTATTGGTATCTTGGAACATCATCATCATCATAGAATCCAAATAGAACCCTTATAATTGGAAGAACCATACGACTGAATTCCAATATAATTATCTAGAGAAAATAATCATTACCCAATTCATTGTATAACTATCAATGTTCACCCATCGTATAAGTTATAACAGGCACACCCAAGGATATCTAGAAAATTTCATCATACAAACTCTAATAGGCTCACCTGGATCTATCTATGTCTCCCCATCATATAAACTGTAGATGGATCACTCAATGTTATCTGGACTGACCCATCATATAAGTTGTAACAGGGTCACCTAGAACTATATAGGATCACCCATAATAAAATTAATTTCCATGAACCATAACATGAATAATGTAAAAAAATCATTTCATCATAAGACTCATAAAATTAATCATTATTCCTTTCAAAACATGATTAACTCATTGAATGGAAACAGGTTCTATGAAAATCTCTTTGAAACATGATTTATCCATGTAAAAGAAAATGGTTCCATAAAAAACCCTTTGAAACATTATTAACCCCTGGAAAAGAAATAAGTTCCATAAAAATCTCTTTGAAAAAAACTCAATCCATACAGAGAAATCATGATGATAGTATCAATACAAAATATTCCTATTTGAGTATAAGTAACAACAAGGGTTATTGACATTTATGAAGGGAAATTAAATTAAAATACCATTAAAGACATTTTTAGAAAAAATATTTTTTCATTATTATTATTTTTAAATAATAAAAATTCACAACATATTTTTAAAATCCTTTTCTTTGAAAAGAAAATTTAAAACATATAAAGGAATATTTAAAAATTATTTTAAACTTTTCTTGAGGGAAGTATTAATTAATTTTTTTTATTTTTTTAAAAAAAATTGAAAATCATTTTATTTTAAAATAGCCTACAAAAAATATAAATTAATCTTCAAATTAAATAATGTATTTTATGGAGGAAAATTTCATTCATGTCGTACACATTAAATCAAATATTCATTTCACATTTTCTGTAAAAGAAAAAATTGAATTGTTTGGAAAATAAAATGAATATTCATTTCAAAAAAATTTGTAAAAAGTAAAACATGGTTATTTTTTTAATAAATCAGTTGAATAATGATAAAAATATTTCATTTTTTTTAGAAAACTTGGTTTTGAAAGAAAAAGGGTGTTCGACTGAAGAGAGAAATAAAAATCATTTTTAACAAAAACTTTTTCTCAATTATTTTAAGTACTAAAGAGTAGAAAAATTTTACAATTATATTTAAATATAATTAATAACCATAGTATAATAAATTTCATGAAAATTATTGAGATATGTATCATAATATTTGATCATCAGAAACATGGTCATAAATAAACTCAATAATTGATGAGATTGTAACATAAAATACTTATCACTTTGGTAACTTTTAAATGTAATGCCCCTGAAATTTAATGAAAATAAGTATATTAATGATATAAAATTTTAATGTTCTATTATATAAACCTCATAGAGTAAGATAGGTTCATAACATAACTTATGTCCCAAGAAGGTAAATTGATACAATAATCCATTACCGATTTGTTAAATTTTTAACTATAAACCACATGAGAGAGGGATATTCAAATTGTTATGTATACCCAAATAATTTTATGAATAATAATAATAATATATATTAATGTGAAGTATATAAAAAACATAAAATAAATAGGTGGTGAATATGAAATGTGTCTCATAAAAGAAAAAGTGAGATGGAAATCCCTTACCTCATGCTTCTTTTTTGTTAAATATGATTTAATTTACTATATATATTTTTTAAACATTTTATTAACTTATAATAGAAAAAAAAAATATTTATAATATCATATATTATAATTTTAAAACATATTATCACCTTTCTGTTAATAATCATTCAATAGTTTTATTATTTTGGGTGTTAATTTCCTTGTTTTATCATGCATGTTTCATCATGAAAGATATGGTTCTTGCACATATTATATAGTTTCATAATATCTATAATTTTAATCATGAAATAATTATCATATTAATATATCAATTTTACTTTTAAAAACAATCATGAATTATGGTTATGAAAATTGAAGTACATTACGATCATAGAGACAGTAGGTCGTTCGTGCGTATGAGTAACGTTTCAATTTTCCAATGATCATCATAGAAAGAAGGACAGTAACATTTTTTATTTAAAGAATGATCTTAATATCATATATATCATATTATTTATTGAAATATACTTATATACAACATAAATGTGTTGTGATGATGAAAATAGATCAACATCGCTTCGTAAAGGCAGTAGTCCACACGTACAAGAACAATGTTATGATATTTCAGTGTAAAAATGATAATGATAAATTATCATTATAGAGGGATAAATATTTCAGTAATATAATAATTATTTCATGTATATCACATATATTCATTAACTTAATCTCTATTACATTCCATGTAAACCTTTAGTGAAAGACGAATCACATTGCTTCGTGAGGTGGTAGTCCACCGTACACACGAGCAGTGTTATCATATCCCCTATAAAAAGGAAAGTAAAAAAGGTATATAATATATAATTTCTAAATAGGTATAATTATATTAAAAATATAATATATATACTTTATATCCATTATCCTACCCAACTGTGATAGGTTGTAATGGAAAAAATGAATAACATAGGTTCACAATGTGGTAGTCTGTTGTACACATAAATAATGATTTCATAACCCATTTTATGGAGGTGTAGATGGATTTAGGTCATGGAGTATTGATAAATAAATTTTGTTATATATAATCTATTTATTATATTATATCATAATTGTTTAAAAATAATTTACTGAGGTGGAGAAAGAAATAAAATAAAACCACTCAATGAAGAATGTAACCTCTTCTTTGGGCACCCTCATTAATAATGCAACAAAATCCTTCCTAGATTATATTTATTTAAAAAATAACAATTTTATAATAAAATTTGGAATTTTTTGAGGTTATTTGGTTAGTTATTGGTATATCCAAAGTGGTTTGAAGGTGTGGAGAATAGAGGATAGGGGTTGACCTTTTATTAGTGAGATAAGTGGCACACTTGTAATTATTTTGAAAAGATTCAATCATACCCATGTTTATATCATCCCAAAAGGTTAAAAATAATATATTCTAGAAAATAGAATAAACAAGGTCAAAATATGTCTAAAAAATTGGTTTTTCAAAATTTGGATAGTTATTTTCACCCTTATCTTTTTAGTTTAACCCCCGTTAAATCTATTTTTATGTTAATCGTGATAATTCTATTTTTGTTGTTTTCACTATTAATTTTGATAAAAAATTAATTTTACCATATTATAAATTATAAATTATTATGATTATAAATTTCAAATCCAATTTTCCAAATTTAATTAATAGTTGTGATAAAATTTAATTAAATTTTAATCTCACGGACGTAACAAGAAAGCGGGTTTTGAAAAAGAAAAAGTTCAAAACATTACAAAGTTTTTATATAAAAAATCAATATGAATATTATTAAAATGACCTAATTTGGAATAATTGATATAAAATTGAAATAATTTTTCTTTAAAACCAATTTATAATATAATTTAACTTTATAAATACTTTAAATGAAAAGGTAGTTTTCAATTAAGATTCGGTATTTTCTTCTATTCATAAAAAAATTATATTTTTAGAAAATACTCAAAAATTCACCATAATATGGTTTTGAAATTATGATTTAAAAAATTAATCTTATTTTAAAAAAAAATTATTAAAGTGAAACTAATTAAATTTAAAACGAAACTCACAGATGCGATGAAAGAGATGGTTTTCAAGAGGTGTATTTTTTAAGAACGAGATGATTATATATTATATCTATGTATAATAAAAATAATTGTATGTATTTTAACTAGAAAATATTTAAATATAATCAACAAAATTAATTTAAAAAAATCTCGATAGACATTATTTTAATTAATTAAAATGGAGAAACATTATGTTCTTTAAAATAATTTATAAAAAAAATTAAATAAAAAAATAAAGTTAAACTAAATCCAATATAAAGTTGATTAAAAAAATCAGTGTGTTAAATAAAAATAATTAATATTTATATTAATTTAAAACATAATGGGGAATTTAAATTACTTGATTTGTTGAAAATAAATTATAGTTTGACAAAAATATGTAGTTTTTAATATTCCCTGAAAAAACAATATTGTTAAAAACATTCCAAAATTTCTCACAAAGTAAATTTTGATATTAAAATTCTAAAAATGAATTTAATTTTCTAAAATAAATTTTCTAAAAGTTCCAAAAAATATAATAATTTTTTCCCATGAAAATAAATAAAAAAAAATTTAAACATAATTTGGAAGAATAAAATCACTTTACTAAACATTGATTAACTTTTTACTAAATATTTATCAATAATTTATATAGAGTAGGATATATATATATATATAATAATTTAGTTAATACTATTTATACCCATGAGTTTAACAACTAGGTTATAATGATTATATATATCATGTGTCATTTAAGCTCGGTGTATCATGTTGAATACACTATCGAACTTAAAAAAATAAAGTATTTATATACCAAAAGATACTAAATATATTGAATTTATTTAATAATAAATACATTATAGATTATCATATAATCTTAGTGTTTCATGTCTCTTGTGTTATCTAACATAATTTTTATCCTTTAAAATCTCAGGGTGTCACGGTATTAGTGTTTGAAAAAGTAGTTCATTTTTGGATTTCCAAATAAAAAACCCTATCTCCACTTAAATTTCATATTATAGAGTCATTAATAAAATATGGGAGGTTTATTATATTAAATTTGAAGTTTAAATTTTTAACAACAAATGGGTTATCGGGAAAAAAAACTATCAAGCATGATGAATTCAGTATGAAACTTATTAATCTGAATATATTAGAATACAAAACTAATACTTATATAATGGAAACTCATGAAAAAAATTCAATGTTATTGATCCATCAAATATTTAGTGGTCTATAATATTAAAACGAAAATAACATTATTTTTAGATGAAAAACTTGACGACGATGTTGATTTATGTGATATCTCTACTTTCATTAAAATATTAACATAGAATATTAATGACCACATAATAGACATGTTTTTGTTCATATATAATGATCATGAGGAATGAATTGGGAAAATAATCCTTTAGTAATTTCATAATATTACAGGTAACATATATTTATTTCTTGTTTTATTTTTTAAATTTCATAAAATGTTAGATATATTAGTTTTATTTTTTTATATAAAACATATATATTAATTTATTCATATATATATATATATATTCAAAATTTATATTTTATTTTTTGATTTTTTGGAATAGAAATTATTTTTAATTTATTATGTCAAATAAAAATAATAAAATTTTTAAAATAGTATATTCAATGAATATTATTTTCTGTGTTAAAAATAGTATAATACTTTGGGGAATTTTTACTAGTCATACACTATTGTGGAGTAACTCAACTAAAAAATGGTGAATTACATTGGATATTCTCTAATGAATATGATAAATAGTGGTCTATTTAGTACTATTTTTCTTTATTTGTATCATTTTAAAATTCTTAATCAATTTTTTATTTAAAAATTGGATTAATTTTTCCTTTGTTTATTTCATTTAATCTATCATTAATGTTGTTATCATTTTATTTAACTACATTAAAAAATATGAATAAACATATTTTTAGTTTAGTTTAATTTTAATTGGACCACTTTACAATTCTTTTTGAAATTTATATATAATAATTTAATTTTATATTTTTGTACTAATTGATCGTTTCTTTAATTTGTTACTTTGATTTATAGGATATTGTTAGATTAAACATCCGAGTAACCCTGAGCTTCAGGGGAGGACCGTACACATACTTATTCTTAGGATCCTTCTGATCTATCTGTATGAGTGTTATCAACTTACATAGGGGTAAATAATACATATAAGGTTGTTAAAAATGGTTGAAAATCATTACCAAAATTATCAATTTCCTATAATTGGGATGGAGGATACCGGTTTAATTTTATGATAATGATATTATTGGGGTTCCAAATTCAAAAAAAATAAAACTTTTATTATAGTCCATGATCGATACAAAGTTTTTATTTTGATATTTTATTAAATAAGTGTTGATAAAGAGACAATATCTCAATTATCATGGAAAATTTCATTAATTGCATTTTTTATTATTTTAAATACGATGGATGTTTCTACTCATATATATTTTACCACTTCTTATCATATGAAATATGTTATACGTTACACAAGATAAGTTGTGATGAAATTTTTATCCATGGTTGATAGGAGATGGAGGGATTTAAAATCAACCCTCACATAAAATTTCATTTTTGGGGATAGAAAATATAACAATCCATGTAGTATATATCCATTTCTATATGAAGATACATGGAAGTAGTTTGTTGAAAGTAGATAACATGAATCAATTTTGTAATGTGGAATATTATATTATAGATTTTTATTTTATATTAATGATAATATTAATTAGATTTTATTCATAATTTAATGACAATGAGGATATCTCATCTATATATTCAATCTAAAAATTTACACCATCTTATTTTATTTCATGGAGGATATACATTATTGGACGAACAAATTATAGAGAAAAAACTTCAAAAAATTAGAGCTGAGTATTCAATCTCTACAGATAATGACTATCCTCACCCCACCAGCTTGAAATGAAAAATTGAAGAGCTCTAAAATGAGAAGAAAGAAGAAATATCTTTCAGAAGAGTAGAGGGTTGTATCTGAGAGGATTGTGAGAAATTATTTAATTTATTTATGTTATTTATGTTAATTTAAATCATTATATATTTTGTTTCATTAATAAACCTTTCATATATTTTATGTAGGAATCCCTTGAGTGGAAGAGAACATAGGGTACATTCATACACGAGGAAAGGAAATATATTTTAGTTACTGCATTCAAAAATCCCAAACACCTAGGTCGGGTATAAAGATGCATGGTAAGTGTATCAATAAAAAAGTGTTTTTTATTCAAGATATTATTTTATAATAGATGTATAAAAATGGAAAATAAAATATTTAGAAGATAAATCTTAGGATATGGGTGAGTTGATAGAGGATATAATTAGAGCTTTGGTATAGATGATTTTTGAAAACAAGAAAAAATAGTTTCAGGCTTTATATACTAATCCTCCACCTCCCCCTATAGAGAAAACTCATCCACTTCCTGTTTATCAAACTCCTACACCTCCTCCTACACAACTTTACATATATTTTGAGTTATATATTAAGGATATCCAACATTATATTATTAAATATGGGAATATATATTGTAATTGTGATACTTTTCATCATCAATAGATAGATATGGGGAAAATTAGGGTCACCATATAGGATATTATAGATAGAACTATAAGAGTACAACTTCATATAGATGAGGTTACTATAGTTGGATAATGTTTCAACCACTCTATTTTTTCCATCTATAATTTTCTGAAAAAATAAAATTTTTGTATGTGTATATTATATCCATTATTATTTCATATTGGTGTTAAATTTATTTTAATATTTATAAATTTATATATATATTTATCTATTATTTTTACATTTGTACTTTAAAGGTAAAGACAAAATATATAGATATCAATAAGTATTGACTGTAATGAATTCAGATACTATATCTTTTGGACTTGATAAATTGTCAACATATACATATTTGTTTTCATAAGTTTATGAGATTCAAATAGATTCTAACATTTACGGGTGTAAACAAAAAGTGATTATTTTAAAAGGAGATATCCTATAGCTTATAACTAGAGATTTTTTCATCATTAACATGATAAAATTATTTTATATATAAGTCAATTTTGACATATCTTTTAGTTATTTTAATTTATTATAATATAATATTTATATTTTTTCATTAGGTATATTTATAAAAAAATTATTCAGTATGATGTGTCTTTTGCATATGGATTTTTAGACCCATAATTTATTTCACCAATAGTGATGATAATGAAAGATGAATAAAGGATAATATATATTGCTGAAATATTTTAAAATAATGTAATTAATTATTGAATTCTTCTTTATATTGAAGGGTATGGAAAATATGTCTCTTAAAATGTTATTTCATTTAACTGAATAACTAGTAACATTATAGTTTTTTATATTAGTGGCTATTGGATGTTGTGTATTTTTTAAAAAAGAGATGATATATTACTAGTTATGATCTATACATTTTGAAATGTGAGAAAATTTTATCAAAGTATTGAACACGTAATATTTATTATTTGAATACTTTTATATTATATTGAATTTTAAATTTATTTCATACATATCATTTTAAAGTAGTGTATGTTATTTATTTAGATATAAAATAGGAAATAGGAGTGAAAATATCAACAAATTGAAAAAAGGTGACTTCTCATTTATTATTACAATATTAGGATTTTATGTACTTAAAATGATATTATGAATTGAAAAATTATTTTAAAGTATAATTTTCTCTTCATAGAGTAAAGGATCGTGGATATTAATTTTTATGATTTATGTTTGAAGTGATTTCAACTACAATAGTTACAAAATTCTATAAGGTTTTATTATAATATCTCCATTAATTTATCTTATAATTATTTTTGAGCATACATTTTGAATGATTTATTTTTAATTTATTTCTTTTTGATAACACACTCTATTATAATATATAAGAGCTAAATCATTTTCAAAGATAATGGGAGGAATATTTCCTATGTTTTATTGGGTTTTAGTTTATTGGTAACATGTATTGTAATATTTAAATTTTATACTATAAAGTTAAAATGATTATAATTTGTGATGTTTTTTTAGTTTTTGTGTTACTGTTTTTTATGGATTTGGTACCGTACTACTAGGTGAGTAAATTTGAAATTAATATTTTGTTAAAATTATTCTTCAAAAATTATTGTATAAGAGACGTGAAAATTTTGTGACATTAGTTTTTCACATTAGTTTTTATATAACTAGCATGATAAGATACGTTTCAAAAAATATATTTTAAATAACTAATGTGAACATATCATATCACATCAGTTATATAAAAATTTCCATGAAAAACTATTTAAATTATGAATTTTTAATCTAGTTTCTCTAACATTATTTATAAAATTGATGTTAAAAATATTTCTCATGTCAGTTAACAATAAGTGACATGGAAATTTTTTTACAATGTCACCTACATTAACGTCATGTGAGACCAGTGCTAGAAAATAAAAAACCTGACATTAAAAACCCTTTTTAACACTTTTTGTATTATTTTTATAGTCACTATTCCTATAGATAAATTTTTTGACAACCATATTTCAGTGATCTTTAACAAATAAGATATTATATCTTAATTAATGAATTTAATATTAAATTTACCATTAGAGAACCAAAATAAAATGATTATTTACCCATTTTATCATATATAATCATTAATATATGTCACAACCCCATCCCTCTAAAGATACCCCTCCTGGGTTGGAAATGAAGAAAGGGAGATAATGACCCTTGAGTCTCGCCCCCAGTAGTCTCCGAGTTAGAAACTAGCACCAAGGGTATACAAATCTCTCAATATGGGAGGCATTACCCTTTATAAGGAAACAATATCGAGAGATAGGATGTATCAACCAAAATCAACTACATGAAAGATTACAAAATAAATCAAAACCATCCCAGAATGCATGTATAAATAAGAACTGATACATATAAAAGATTCCAAATGAAATCTCAAAAGAATAAAATATAAGGAAACAATATAACAACATCTCCAAGGCCCAAACTAGAAATGTACAGCATGGTCCACAAAGTCCTCCCAAAAAACTAAAAATGGATTTTATATATGTAGGGTGAGAATACAGGTATACTCAATAGAGAAACCAAATTCTCTCATGAATATGTGAAAAGAGAAGATTAATGCACCCATGTGAAAGTATTAGAACCAAATAGAACCTAAATTGGTATACTAACAAAAAATAAAAACCTCGCCAAGTCTCACTCACCAAATAATGCCTCCAAGTAATATAATTTAATATAAATCATATCAATGATAAGGTACCCTACACCACTTTTCCACTAATTATCTGCTCTCACAGCCCAGTGACATACATCCCAGTGCTCCCAACTCTTCTGAATATACCACATTACATCCTGCCCACACACACTTGGTCCTCACAGCACATTCCCCACACACACACACTTGGGCATCACAACACATCTCGCCCATAAACACCTAGGCCTTACAGCACATCTAGCCCGCAAAAACCTAGTCCTCAAAACACATCACATGTCATCCCCGAGAAACCTGGGAAATCACATCACAACTCATCCCAAAAACACCTAGGAAAGAGCATCACAACACATTCTAAAGGCACCTGGGAAACAATCCCCCTCGCCCGCAAACACCTGGGCTACCATATCTCACCACATCCTACCCAAAGATACTTTTCTATTCATCACCTGGAAGAGGGAGCAGGGAAGAGAGGGTGGCCATCCATCCATCCTCCCACCAGAATGTTTAGGAAATACACCCCCCCCCCCCCCAACGACGTGGGTGTTCAGAACATAGTGCTCAACTAGGGTGGGTGCGTATAGAAATTAAGAGAACATAAAGTGTATATACATATATAGTTATAACACACAAGTCCATACTATGGTTTTATAATAAGAACTTACAATCTCATAGAATCCACACAATCGATACCACCTCTAAATGCATAAAAACACACAAAACAGAAAATATACCATAATTCATTTCCAATCTTTAAGCCATATTCTAGGGTTTCTGTCTTATCAGTAAATTTGCACTTTATCAGACACTTTTATTTGAGAAATCAACATTTTTTAGGAAAACCATATCATCTTATTTCATATTTCTAATCCATTTTTCTATATATAAACATTAACTCGTTAATCAACACAACCCATCATCAATTTCCTCATTAAACATGACCATTTGAAATTATTAACAAACAATATTAACTACATTAATACTTTGGTAGATATAACTGAACCAACCATACAACATAAGAAAAACACCACAACCCAACTACCACACCCACATCACATTACAACCACATCCACTTTCACCGCCCTGCTGCATAAGTGTACCACAACCATCATCGCATCCCTGTTGCACCACTATACCATTACAACAATCATAGCCCCACTACATAAAACATATCATCCACTACCCCCACATATCCCAAAACAGTCATATTCAATCCATCATATCACATAATCTAACCCACAATACACAATAATGTCCACAAACATGTTACAACACATAACAGAGAAAAACACACTTTCAGATTTAACAGGGCATAACTTATTCAATTTCACTTAATTTAGGGTGTTATCATAGAAACCATATAATCTTAAGGAATCCATTTATTTTAACTGAATGTACATTTTTAACCAATTATATAATAATTGATGTTGACAACCATATAACATGAATGCATTCCATAACCCATAAACTATAGCACAAACAAGGACCCCCAATAGCTATGATTTTTAGTAGGTATTTATCCCATACAATTCACAACATTGATCAAAATATCAATTAAATAGCAGGATCATATGTCACATTCCACTACCCCTTTAAATTAAATATAAATCGATTTATTATCTTTCTTAATTTTTTTTTGACCATGTTCACAAGAGTTAACAATAATAAACCCATCCCTCATGATACACATATGGTGAAACGAAGTAAAAACCAACTTGGAAGGAGGATGATTGATATAGCCTTTCTCCCATGCTTTCTGCACCAAAATAGGGGGTGCGTACATGATAAAACTCTCCAGGTAAACACAAAAAAACCACACCAACCAAGTTACATGACTCATATGGGAATAAGTATTCTAAACCTCTCATATTAATAGAAATGAGAAGGAATAAACTAAGGGAAGGTCTATAGCTTTGAAGGATTAGATCCAAAACTCACGAGATTTGAAACATATTTGAAGTTCCATTAAAGTGGATCACATTAAACCATATTGTTTAACCATTTAGAAGCCTATGAATTTTTAGAAAATAAAATATCTGATTTATATCCCTTGAAACGAATTAAAAAAACATAAATATGTCATTAAACCCATTTTATGTAAAAATAGATGTCAAAAGGTCAAAACTAGAAAATTTGGAAACATTGTTCACTGAAACCTCTAGGGAGTCACCATTAGGGAGCCACCACCAGGGAGACACTGCTAGGGAGACACCGCTAAATGAGTCACTACCAGCGAGTCACTGCTAGTGAGTCCTTTCCAGATGATTCAATGCCAAATGAGTCACTACCAGTGAGATACCACTAGGATGAACTACCGCCAAGATGAGGTACCACCAGAATGAGCTACCACCAGCATGAGATACCATTGAAAATGTCTCAATATTGGAATGCATCACTGTCAGAATGTCTCATTGTTGGAATTTCACCACATTGGAATATCTCACCGTTGGAATGTATCACCATTTGAATGTATCACCATTGTAATGTCTCACTGTTGGAATGTCTCACCGTTGGAATGCCTCACTATTGGAATGCCTCACTGTCGGAATGCCTCACTGTTGGAATGCATCACCTTTAAAATGTATCATTTTTGGAATGTCTCATCATTGGAATGGATCACCGTTGTAATGCCTCACAATTTGAATGCCTCACCACTGGAATGTCTCATATGTCCCAAAAAACACCTTAGACTACCCTCATACACCTCAAACACTAGATTTATCTCAAATTAATGGAAAAGAAAGTCTAGTACATTAAATAAGATACCTCTCAAACTATTCTCACTCTCAATAATTCAAAACCAACTGAGAATAAAAGAGGGGAAGGATCCAAACAACCATACCTTGATATAACTCTCAAGTTTCTCAATATATTTGAAACATAAAATCCACTAGGGAAAGAAGTTCAAATCTATAAAATACATTAAACACAATCTCATGGGGGAGATACCTATTAAACAAGAACACAATCACATTGATAGGTATAACAAGTCTAGTATGAAAATACATAATAATAAAATAACAATAATAACACCATGGATGGTAGAATATTTAAAAAAAAATCTTCACGTTATTTTAAATAGAAGGAATAGATTTTAGATAGGAGAAAACCTTGTTATACCATTTAATTCAATGACATCACTTAGACATTCCATTGTATGAATACCCATACATTCATTATCCTCATTTTCTAATTAATAAAATTTAAATTTGAAAATTTTAAAACATATAATGATTAACATGTCATGAAGAAAATAGATTAACATGCTCAGGTAATAGTTTTATTAATTCATATCAGTGAAGGAGTTTAAAAAGCTAAGCATGATTTTCCAAATGATTTGTTACATTCTAAATATATACCTCAACATTTTATTTTGAAACTTTAAAAGTTTGGAAAACATGATTATTAAAATATTTCCATGAAGGATATTATTTTAAACAATTTCAGTTGGATAATAAAATCACTTTGAGTAAAAAACCATTTTTGAATCCCTTTTATAGCATGTAATTTATCAAAATACTCTTTGTAAAAAAACTTTTAAAAATTTTGTAAAACCACTTTTCTTCAACATGTTTCCCAAGACCACTTATATAAATCATGAGGGTCTATGGTTTAACAAAATTTATTCTATTCTACTAACAGAACTCTATAATGCTCTTTACTAAGTTAATACTAATAAAATTTAACATTATATTTATAAAACATGAATTAACAATTAGCATGCATCATAAATATGACATTAGTTTTAAACGTACCAACTTATCCAAGTTTAAAATTTTTCCACATTTTTCATCAAAACATTAATTACCTAGAATATACTTATGCAGAGAAAAAAAGGGGTCCAACATTTCAAATTTCTATTTTTCATAGGTGAAAGTCATTACTTGCCGGATTTTTAGATAGAATTCCTCTACCAAAAAGAAAACTTATATTAATATAGATAGAGCTACCACAAGAATAAAAATCAAAGGAAACCATCCACCACACCATGATATTGTTCGATTTCGGTGGCACTGATTCACCTGCACAGTTTTAAAATTTATCATAATATAACATGTCTTGATGAGGGGAAAGATTTTCCCTCTATTTATATGTTTGTGTTCATAACATGTTCCATCAATATAAGATCAAACACAAAAACCCCAACCAACATGGTGGTATTCAAACTTTATCAACACTTCATTTATAAAAATATTTAGGCATGGGAGGCAAGCCCATATTTATTGATTTCATGATTTCCAAAATGACTAGTTTATTTTATTACTGCCTTTAAGTGATTAAACTTTTTATGAGAGGTGAGGGATTATATCAATACAAACACATCACAACTCGGCACACCCTCCTAGGCCAAAAATAAGAAAGGGAGATAATTACCCCTGATTCCCGCCCCCAGTAGGCCCCAGGTTGGAAACTTGCACCAAGGTTATACAAATATATCAATATGGGAGGCATTATCCTTTATAAGGAAACAATGCCGGGAGATAGGATGTATCAACTAAAATTAACCGCATGTCATATTATAAAATAAAGACAAACCATACCATAATGAATATATAAATAAAAACTTTTACATATAAAATTTTCGAAATGAATGACCAAAAGAATACAAGTTAAGGCAGCGATACAACAATAACTCCAAAGACCGAACTAGAAATGTCCAACATAGTCCAAAAAGTCCTCATACAATCCTGAAAATATATTTTATATACTCAAGGTCATTATACTGATATACTCAGTAGGAAATCAAAGTCTCTCATGCACATGTGAAAAGATTATACTAATGAACCCGTGTAAAAGTAGTAGAACAAAACAACACCTAAATAGGTATACTAACAAAAAAATTCCAACCTCACCAAGGATAACTCACCAAATAACACATCCATGTAATATAATTTAATATAAATCATGTTTATAATAGGGTACCCCATACCACTTTCCCACTAATTATCTGCTCTCACATCCCAACAACAGATGTCTTAGCGCTCCCACCTCTTATGAATATACCACATCACATCCAACCCACACACACATGGGCCTCATAGAACATCCCACCCACACACACCTAGGTCTCACAACACATCATATATTATCACGAAGACACCTGGTAAAGAACATCACAATAAATCCCAAAGACACCAAGCCAAACACATTACAACTCATCTGTAAGACACTTGGGAAACAAACCACCTCATCCCCAAACACCTGGGTTACCACATCTCACCACATATTACTTGAAGAAACCTGGGCATCATCACCTATAATAGGCAGTAGGGAAATGCGAGTGGCCATCCATCCATCCTCCCACTGGGATGTTAGGGAAAGACACCATCCCTTGTGACAATGGGGGTGTTCATCACATAGTTCTCAACAAGGGTGGGGTGTGTATAGAAATAAAGAGAGCATATCGTGTATATACATATAGAGTTATAGCACACAAGACCATCCTATGGGTTTGTAACAAGGAATAACCATCTCATAGAATCCACAGAATCACTGCCACCTCTAAATGTATAAAAACACACAAAACAAACATTGACCACAATTTGTTTTCAATATTTAATCCATATTACAGGGTTTCTATTTTATAAATAAATTTACACTTTATCATCTAGTTTTATTTGAGAAATCAACATTTGTTGGGAAACCCATCTCATCTTATTTCATATTTCCTACCAATTTTTCAATATATAAATATTTACTAGTTAATCAACAAATCCCATCATCAATTTCCTCATTAAACATGACCATTTGAAATTATTAACATATTGTATTAATTAATTTAATACATGGCTAGATATAACAGAACCAACCACACAACATAAGAAAAACACCACAACCCAACTTCCATATCTATATCACCTTACAACCACATCCACTTTCACAACCCCATTGCATAATTATACCACAGCCACCATCGCATCCCCATTACACCATTGTACCATTACAACAATCACAACCCCACTACATAAAAAATCTCATCCAATTCCCCCAAATATCACAACATAGTAATATTCCATCCATCATATCACTGAAGCCAAACCAAAACACACAATCATGTCCACAAACACATGACATCACATAACAGAACAAAACATACTTTCAAATTTTTTTGGGCATTACTTATTCAATTTCACATAATTTTGGGTGTTATCACACAATAAAAAAGTGAATTGATTATAAGAGGTTATTTTTTAGTTTATAATGGGTTATAGACCCCTCTAAATATATTAGCGGTGGTTATGAAGAATCGTTGCTAATGTGCCCGCCTACTAATATTATAGGAGGTTTTGAGGAACTGATGGTAAAGTAGTGGGAATATTAGTGGTGGTTATATTATAGGGGTTAAACCCCCCCTCTAATATGACATCACAATATCGATTTAGTAGTGGTTTTAACCCCCTCTAAATTATTTTTCAAAACAGAGGCTATTATAAACCGCCACTATTTATGTTATAAGTTTCATAATAGAGGTGCTTTTGGAAACCGCCTCTATTTATTAAGGAATTAGAGGAGGGTTTAACCCCATATAATAGAGGATAGATTAGTAGAAGATTTAACCACCTCTAATCATTCCTTTTTTTTAGACCACCCTGCTACTCCAGTTCCACTCCATTTCGTCGTAGTCCACACCACCTAAGGTACCCCCATGGCCACCCCCTCTATTTCGGTGCTACAACCCTTCTCCTATGATTCGGCACCTCCATTTTGGCACTACGTGAGACCTATCCTCCTCCTATTCATTGCTCCATACCCCCCCCCCCTAAATTTTGGTGCTCCCTCACTCCTCTTGTTCGCTGATCCGTGCACCCCCACCATTTCAGCATTGCGTGACCCACTCCTCCCATTGGTGTTGTGTGAGCCTAGCATACAGTTTGTAAAATATTCTTCCACTGGGTTTCAAACACTTGATCAGCCCTATATAATGCCCAAAACTTTACCACACTACCAAATCAACTATGATTTAATAATTACACATTAACATATTTATATATACTTCGAAACTGGCTCAAATAAATATAATCGTAATAAATATTTAAATAGATATAAATATATAACCTATATATATAAATTAATATATACATTTATATATTATGAATTTATGTATTTATATTATAATAAATTTATTTTATTTTCAATTTATACATTTATATAAACCATATATTTTATATTTGTATTTTTATACATTTTAGTAAATCTATTTTTTCAATTCTATTTATGTTATGTATATACACATATATTTATATATATAAATATATTCATATAAATCATTTATACTTAAATACATATTTATATATTATGTACATGCTTATTTATATAATATATATAAGTATTTATTTAATATATTTATATAATGTATTTAAAGATATATTCATACAATGTCTTTAAAAATATATTTATATAATTTATTTCAAAACATATATTTATTATTATGTACATTAATATATATTTATTTTTATAAATTGTATAATATTATATATAATTAATATATAATTAATATTATATGAAATACATATATATGAAAAATATTTTATACAAATATTTATGTTATATATAATTAATATTATATGAAATACAAATATTCTATAAGAAATAAAATTTATACAAATATTTTTATAATGTTACATGAAATACAATTTTATTTTATATATAATTAAAATATATAATATATATAATTAATATTATATGAAATACAATTTATAAAAATATATAGTTAATATTATATAAAATACAATTTATAGAAATATTTATATAATGTATTTCAATACATATATTTATTAATATGCACATTAATATATATATATATATATATATATATATCAATAAATACAGTTGTATAATATTGTGTACATTAATATATATTTATTTGTCTAAATTGTATATCATTTAATATCATTTATATATAATATAAAAACATAAACTTATTATTTAAAAATATATTTATTATTATTATTATATAAATTATAAGAACTACAAGCTTGAGTTTTTATATGATATATTTTTTAAATAATTTATATCTATGCATATATTTATATAATATATTTATGATTTTATATTATATATAATTAATATTATATGAACTACAATTTATGGAAATAAATATATATAAATGTACATAAAATTATAAAATTATATTTATGTATACATATAAATACAATTAAATACATTCATATAATTAGAAATATATAATATAATTAAATAATATATATATATATACTAAATTAATTTATAATTAATTTGGTCTACTGAAATATTTATAAAATAATTATATAATATATATAAATTTGTATATAATAAAATGATTATAATATAATATATATTTATGTTTATGTTTAATTCTTTCTATATTATATTTACTTGTATACATAATACAATATAAATGTATTTATACATAAATATACAATAAAAATGTATTTAATATAATATATGTATAATATAAATTATAATATAAATGTATAGTATTTATAAAACCATATATAAATTATATATATGTATAAATTTTTATTTATATATAAGTATTTATTTAAAGAATTTATATAATGTATTTATATATATATGTTTATAATGCATTTAAATACATTTATATAATGTGTTTATGTAATATATATATGTATGTATGTATATATGTATGTATTTATGTATATGTATAATTATATGTACCCACACATATGCACACCCACACATATATATTATAAAATTTGAATTTATATGATATTAATTTTAAAAAATAAATAAATATTTAGAGGGGGTTAAAAAACCCCTCGAATAAAAGAGATTAGCGACGGTTCCTAAAACCCCTCTAATGTCATATATTAGAGGGGATTTCCAAACCCCTCTAATTTCTTAAATTATAAGGGATCCAAAACCCCCTATAATCCAAGGGATTAATGATAGTTCATGAACCCCATATAATTTAAGAGATTAGAGGGGGTTGTAAACCCCCACTATTTTCTTTAAAAAATAATTTTCATGTTATATATATATAGCCTCTAATATCCAATATATATAAACAGACACATATATATAGCCTCTAAAATACAACTGAACATATTGGGCCACTAGTTATTAAATTATTGGTGGTTTTTGACACAACTACCTCTAAAATACAACTAAATATTAAAAAAAATATGCTAAAATATTTAGAGGAGTTTGTGAACCCTCTATAAATTCAATGATTAGGGGGGTTGTGCATAACCCACTCTAAAATAAATTTATGGGGGGTTGAATAATCCCCTCTAAAAACCGCCACTAATCTACTATTTTTTTATAGTGATAGAAACCATATAATAATGGGGAATCCATTTATTTTAACCGATTGTAAATGGTTAACCAATTATATAATAAGTGACGTTAAACACCACATAACGTGCATGCATTCCACAACCCATAAACTCATGCACAAACATGGACCGCCAACAACCACAATTTTTAGTGGGTATTTAGACCATACAATCCACAACATTGATCAAAATATAAATAAAACAGTAGGATCACACGTCACATTCCCATGCCCCTTTAAGATAAATATAAATCGATTAATTATATATCTTCATCTAGATGAGACCATGTTCCCAAGACTTAATAATAATAAACCCATCCCACATTATACACATAAGGAGAAACAAAGGGAAAACCTACTATGAAGGAGGGTGATTGACATAACCCTTCTCCCATGCTTGCTGCACCAAAACAGGGGGTGAGTATATGAGGAAAATCTCCAAGGAAGCACTAACCAGTCACATCAACCAAGTTACATGACTCTTATGGGAAGAAGGATTCAAAACCTCCTGTATCAAGATAAATGAGAAGGAATTAACTAAGGGATGGTCTCCAACATTGAAGGATTAGATCCGGAACTCATGAGATTTGAAATGGATTAGAATTTCCATTAAATAAGATCACATTAAACCACGTGGTTTGACCATTTAAAAGCCTCCAATTTTTTAGAAATTAAAATATATGATTTAATGCCCTTGAAATAACTTCAAAATTACTTAGATGTGTCATTAAACTCATTTTACGTAAAAAGGATGTAAAAAGGTTAAAACTGGAAAATCTGGAAACATTGTTCACTACCACCACTAGGGAGTCGCTATCAGGGAACCACCACCAAGGAGACACCACCAGAGATCCACTACTAGATGATTCATAACCAATGAGTCACCACCAGAGAGTCACCACCAGACAAGTCAACACCAGCGAGTCACCACCAGACGAGTCACTGCAAGTGAGATGTCGCTGGGATGAGCTACCTCTAGGATGAGCTACCACTAGAATGAGATACCGCCAGAATGATCCATCATTGGAAATTTCTCACCATTGTAACGTATCATTGTTGGAATGTCTTGTTGTTTTAATGTTTCACCGTTGGAATATCTCACTGTTGGAATGTATCACCATTGGAATGTCTCACCATTGGAATGTCCCATATGTCTAAAAAACACCTCGGACTACACTCAGACACCTCAAACACTAGATTTCTCAAAAATTAATGGACTGAAAAGTATGGTCCATTACAATTTAGATATCATATTCATCCATGATTTTATTTTATAGCATTAATCAAGTAGGTGGGTAGACCAACCCAAACAAGAACATACAATAATTAATGGATGATTATGATTATGAAAGTAGTTTAATGTGACATGATATCATTATTATGGAAATAGAATGATATTATTTACATACTTTTAAGGTGGTGAATTATATTAGAATATATTTTAATAAATATTCATGATATAAGATTACAAATAAGATAACTTACTTCATGGAGGTGTTATCCCACACAATACACGATTAACATTTTAATTTCTCAAATAATAAGAGGGAAATAAGTTGGATTTTAATTTACCTATAAATAATCATAATTATATTTTACATTATTTATTTATTCCTTAATTTAAATTTTATAATTAGTGAAGAGAGGTGGTGTTGAGATAAATTGAATTCGTTACATCCTAGAGGCGGTAGTCCACATAATACACAACTGAGATTTTATTTAATTTATAATACATATGAAAACTCATAGAGACGGTAGTCCACAGAATGCACAACTATATTGTATGTTCTTGGTGTAGTAAGTGAAGATTTAGTTAATACCCAACATATTTTTTTCAAGGTTATTACACTAAGGTACATTTTTTCTTGATCCTGCATCCACTTATAGTATCTAGATATGGATTTAATTTCCTAGAAACCACAAAAATCTTTACTTTACCAAATCATGAGGATTTTATCCTATAGATATAATTTTCCCAAAATGTTTCTCTAAATACCTCTTAGCTTAAACCATAAAAACCATAAAATATTTAGTATAACCAACTTAAAGGTTTATATATACATTTGAAACTATGATAAACCTTAATATATTGATCCTTAATGACCATTATAACTCTTAAGTTATCATAAATTAATAAAATCATATCCTATAAAGTTATATAAACCCTACTATTATACCAACTATAGACCCCATTCCCACACTCCATGATCTTATTCTAAAAAAATTTATTACACATTGGGTTTAAAAAAAACCATAATTAAAATATCTCTTATAAATAATGTAACATATAAATTCGAAGGACTTTTTTAGGATTTATGTTTTAGAGAGTTTAAATAAATATTTAACTTATATTACCTATTTTATTTATATCAAATGAAAATTTTTAATACTATAAAAAAATATAATATATAAAATACATTAATAACTCTAAAAATGATCTACCAAAGATACTCTTCTTGATGAATTTTATGTATTAATTTTCTTCATAATCTACATAAATGGAGACAAAAGTAAATGGTGATCAAAGATGCTCAGTACAGGTAAAAATAAGCAATAATAATCAAATATAATAAGGTTATATTGGATGATAATATTTGTATAATCATGATACATAAGAATTTAATAACAAATGAACAATATATCATAAATCATGGAATAGGTCTTAGCATAACATAATTCATGAATCGAAAGTGGGTGAAAATCTATTCAATAATAAAGATCCATGAGATCATAACAAAGTCAAGAAAATAATAATAAACTATAGAATAAACATAAGTATAAAAACTATATGTCTCACTACCCACCAAGACAGTCCTGACATAGTAGGACTGAGGTATCCAATTGTATAGCTTATTAAGCCTATGATAATCAACCCTTTAACCATTAGTTTTATGATAAAACCTCATATACACCCCTTTTTATTCATATAAATCCTCTCATGTATCATTTTTATTGGAGTAATCCCTCTGATATACTATTTGGCTTGGGATACATCCTATTTTTTTTTACCATTTTGAGATCATGAGACATAAATATAAACCATTTCATTGGAGGGATTTGTAATACCCCTCCCATCACCATCCATTTATATAAGTGCCACTTGAAACTAATCATTTACCATATCACAAAGAACCAATGGAATAAAATTTTGTTTCATATACTCTTTAAGATTTTATCACATATGTGATCACTAATATATCAATAAATAAAAATAAAATTATAAACCCGTAGAAAATAAATGGTTACTAAATTACATCAATTAAAATTATTGGTAATCACAATTCAATCAAGATAAAGAATAGGTTGTTTACATCGTATAGATAAATGATATATGGTTATGTTAATTATTTCTCCAATTAATAGATGTATTGATTCTAGTTGAGTGCCTATAAATCAACTGATTAGAAAATAATGCATCAAAAAAGTAAAGGAATTGAATGAAAAATATTGTTTATTAAAAATGAATGACTAAGAAAGAAAAAGGCAGTGATTGCTCATTTCTGTGATAGAAAATAACATTTCATAAGTTATCCATAGAAATAAGGCAGATGGAATAATTTGAAAATATCCTCAATCAAAGTAAATTTTTATCAAGGGACAATGAATTACATGAAAAAAAAAAATTTAAAACTGTTTTAGAAAAACTACTTTGGATATAAAAAATAACCTTTCTCTTTAGGAATAATTTTAAAATAAATATTTTATAAAACTAAGAGAAATTTATTTTTTTATAAATTTTGAACATGTGGGGAGAACTATTCATATAAAATGACAAATTATGTGGAAATATTTTTTCATGTTGAAGAAATATTAAAAGGATATTTTATAAAATATCTTTATCATTATCACAAAAAATAAAATGTTATGAGTCATTTAAAATTTTATTTTCAAAATGGGGAAGTTAAATCCTTAGAAAACATTTACTTTTATTGAAAAATAATCTTCAATAAGAGGATCATGAAAAAACATAAAGGTTGTAAAAACATTATACTAGAAAATAAAATATTTGATTTAAAATGATAGAAATCATTTTTAAATATTTTCAAATATCTTCTACAATAACCTATATCATAAAAGGAATATAAAAGAATCCATTTTAAAAAAATAGTGTATAACTGAAATATAGAGGTCACAATATATAACAAATAATTAGTTTCAAATTATAATGGAGAAAATTTTTGTGAATGGATAATATGGACAATAAGTGGAAACCATTATGAAATGGGATGATAATTATTATCAACAATATTATTCTTCTGATAATGTAATTTTATTAATGTAACAGATTTTAATTGAAAGGTCATTTTATAAAATATTTTAATTGAATGTACCATTAAATAAAATATTATGGTGTATTAAACCAATCATTGTAGGAAAACGTTCAAAATGAAGCATTTTAACTCAACTAAGTGACCGAGTTAACAAAGAAACATATAACCCTCATATCCATTGAATATAAATCCATTTAAATTATGAAAATGATATAGATATTAAAACCTTGTAAAGTAAATGAATTTTTTAAAAAACATTCATTGATAATTAATCCTACCATATCAATGATATCATATTCCTCAATAAAATTTATTTCTCAAGAAATTAAAATTAGGACATGAAACCCATACCTTGAATTTAGGAATAGTTGATCACACAGTAACCAACTATATAAGAAACATAACTATTTTATTCACCTACCATAGATTCTTATTCATTTATATATCCATTTATAAATTCATTTAAAATCACTACCTACTTATATATTAGTTATTTATTATTTATTTTCAATATAAGGTGAGAGAGTAATCATGGTCTTTTTAACAAGTTTTAGAATAATGGTGTCCTTATTCAGTATTCTCCAAAATTTCAATAATATATAATTAAAAGGTTTAGTAATTTATGTTTCATGGTATTCTATAAAGTTATAATTTTATTCTATTAATGTTTTAGTCTTGGTTTTTTTAGATGAAATTGGAGAGAATCATGTTTCTATAATATTTAAGAAATAAATGATTATATTTTAATTGATGATTTTAACATTAATGTTTCCATTATAGAAAAAAAATGTTATTTAATAATTTTTATAATATATAATCACAAAAATTATTTCATATTTATCCTTGATATTATTTTTTACCATTATTAAAGTACGTGGTTTGACCAACCCAAAAATTAACATACCATGATTAAAGGATTATTATGATTGAAAAAGTGATTTATTTTAGGATAATTTCATTATTACAGAAGTGTGATGATATTATTTAGATCCTTTTAATGTGGTTAAATATATTGGAAGATATTTTATTTAATAAGTCTAAAACTATATGTGGAATGAGATATGTTACTTTGTGGAGGTGGTAGTATGAACAATGCATGATTAATGTTTTCATTTATGGAAGAACGAGAAAGAAATAATGTGTATAATAATTTGAATCTTAATAATTATAATTATATTATATATATCTCATTTATTCCTCAATTTTAATTATATAATCATGGAAAATAGTTTCTTGTGAAGATAATTTAATTCATTTCTTTGTGGAGATGGTAGTCCACACAATGAAAAATAACGATTTCATTTTTCTTAATAGAAAAGAGAAAATTCAGTTAATAGGTATTCCCTTATAATAATATTATTAAATATAAAAAATACACATTTAATTAAATAGTAATTAAAACATTATATTTTTACTGTAAGAAATAAAAAAATTATGTTTTGGAAAAGAAAGTACACATATAGATAAATTATTCCTTCCCTTGGAAGACTCCTTGGAAATATAGGTATTATAAAAATATCATGTGACTATATGATCATGTAAAAAGAATAGGGTTGTATTGGATGATGAATGGGTATATATTCAGGTTGAAATACAATTCTCTTAGTGGTCTTTATGGGGTTTTGAGAGGCCCCTTTTATAAATTGTGAAAATGAAAATTTTCTAAATAGTTCAACTTACTATAAATAGATCCAACGTTTCACATGTTATGTGGATCCATAAATGGGAAATAATGGCATGATGGATGATACATGGTAGATGATATCTCATAAACTCAATTAGAAACATGTTATTAACAAGTCTTAATCACTTTATAACTTGATTTACTATTAGTATTTCACATTTTTCAACAGTAACATCTTTTTAATTAGGTAACTTACTTATAATGCCTAAAAATAAAATGGATCTAATTAAATAATTTATAATAGATTATTCCAGATAGTATAAAATTTTAATCATTTAATATTTATATTTTCAAAAAAAAATTTAATTAGAACATGTAATGCGTAAAAACATGTTTTTAGAAAAACTATATTCTCAAGACTGAAATTTCTGTGTATGATATAATTATTAATTTATTCTATTCTAATGATATAAAATGGTTAATTATAAATCAAATAGAGTTTATTTTGTTTTCAAATAATGCTTAAACAAAATTTTTTAAAATATTATTTAATTAACAGAATTAAAGAAAATCATTTTTATTAGTAAATGAAAAGTTTTATAAATTTAACATATTATTTTAAAAGTATACAATTTTAATTATTATATACACAAATGAACAATAAAAAGGATTTATATAATTTTAGATATTTATTATAATGTTACATTTTTTTAAATGTTATTTTCACTATTAACCTAACAATCATTTATTTTTTTTAAATGTAAAAATTTTACCATAGGCTAATATTGATATATTGAATTCAAAAATGAAGTTCAGTTTCTAAAATTAAAATTCTCACATTTATAAATTTATCATTTTAATTAATATTTGTAAAAAACAATTTTTAGAAAATTTTCTTTTTTAAACATTAAGATTTATTAGGACTATCTCAAACCAATCCATATATTAATGATGTTCATAAAATAATTATTAAATTAAAGTATTATATATTATAGAAATAATATTTTAAAACTAAAAATTATAATTTAGTAACGCATTAATTAGTTATTTGATAATGAAAAATCCTTTTATTTATTAAAAAATATTAAATATATATCATATAAATGAAATATTTTTTAGTTGGTTAAAATAATTTTATTTACTAAATATTTTACTTTTCTTAAGCTTTTTAATAATAAATATGACATAGATCATTTTATTTCAGTGTATCAACTGTATAATTCTTTTATAGAAAGTAATAATTTAAATTAATATATTCCAATATAACATTGTGTTACAATATTGATGGAAAATTAATTTTTAGAATAAATAAAAATATTTCATATCAACTAATCATAATATATTATTAACTAGAATATTGTGAACTCCCAAGAATGAAAATCATATAATATGGATTTTGATATCAAATAATTAATGAATATTTTATCAAATGGTTAGAAAGAAACACTATATTTTATATATGGCTATTATTAAAGAACAAATTAATTTTTTTAGTCAAACCTATTTTAGTGAAATAGATATCTGATTAGAAATTATATCTTTAGTCTTTTTTATATTTGAAATACCCGTCACTGATTCCATTATAAGATAAGAATTGAAATTTAAAAGATTTAATATGTTTAAGGGGGATGTAAAACCATGATATTTCAATATGTAATTTTTTTTAAATAAATACTATGATGATTATGTTGTTTCAAATGAAACTATGAAGTTAAAAAAACCGTGAAACATTTTATAGACTTAATATTATAATTAATAAATTTAAAAATTATAATGTAGTATTTTAATTCGAGGGTATAAATAGAAAAAACCAAATTTTGAAACCTATTTACAAAGAGAATTAAATGTTTATTTTAACAAAAAGTCAATTATAAATTCAATTATTATGGATGAAAATATAATAATGTCATTTTATATTTAAAACAGTATTATCCTAAACATTTTCTTTTTAGATACAATATAATTTTATTTTGAGAAACCAAATATATAATGTTTTAATTTTTATTAAATATATTGCGAATATGAATAATATACTAACAAAAACTATATATTAATTGAAAGTAAATAATAATAAGAATAGTTAATGAATTTTTTTCAATGAAATTTGTTTTTATGTCATTTTTAATTAAAAATTAAATTTTAAAAATTTAGTAGTTCAATTTTTCCAAATTAATAATTTTTTAGATTTTGAATAACAATATTGGATTAAAATAAAGTTTTTGTATTTTTATGATATTGTAGATTTTTAGGTTAATTGTGAAAAAATATAGTTTTCATAAAAATCAAAAAAATATATTGTTGGTCGGAGTGGATACTCAAGAGGGGGTTGAATTGAGTTCCATTTAAAATTTCTGTTTTAAAAACATTGTCTTAAAATCCCCCAATTAAAATAAAAAATTAAACTGTAGTGAATTTATACCAAAGTAAAGGTTCTGTTAGGTTCTCAAGGGATTGATTATTTCCCAGCTAATCAAATCACAAGAGTTGATTAAATTTTGAAACTAACTTACTAATTTACAACTAATATAAACACTTGCGAGTTTAATTATCAAAGTGACTTTAAAACAGTTTTGGTTTTAAAGAACTTAGCAGCGGAATAAAAGAATGACTTTGACAGATATAGCATAGCAGATATAAACAAGAGGTTCAGTCTCAAGCCGAGACTTAGTCCTCTCAAAAGCTTTTATAAAAAGATGATTCACACCTTGGATCGGGGATAACAACAGCAACCAGCTGCCCAGGTCCAAGACCTCTACCACAGTTATTCGTGGGAACAAATACAACAGCAACCAGCTGTTTAGGTCACACGACCTATACCACTATCCCAGTGGGAAATAAAATATGTAGAGAGTTTCAGTGAGGATTTACAGATCCTCCAGTTAAAGTACAGGAGACAGTGTGTGTGTAAAATACAGCAGATAACACACACTATTCGAAATGTAAAAAGTAAATCACAGAGGCAAATATTTAGAGCTTAGAAATAGCTCTAGTGATTTTCATGTAGCTCTGGACTCCTTTGTTTGATCAGAATTATTTCTAAGTCCTCTTCTGGTTTTTGTCTGGAAAACAGAGTATCGTCTGTTTCCTTGATTTCCAGGTGTAAAGATTGTTGAAGAAACTGTTAAGTGATGTTCTTGTATTTGTTCTCAACTCTTCTCTGGTATGCAGAAATTTACGGGTTCTTCTTATAAGCTCAGTCGTCTCTTTGCATGTACACCAGCTAGGTTCAGCACTCTGCGTATTCGTTCTTGTGTTCAACACTTTTTCTTGTAGCACACGTGCGCACCTCTTCAGCTTGAAAGAAGCTCTTATTTAACGCACGAGCTCCGGAAAAAGATATGATTTCTTTTTGCAGGTACGAGGTACGGTTTCCTGACAACCAACACACATATTAAATAAATGACAGAGCATTTAAAATATTCCTAATATGATCGTTGGTTAGATTAAATAAATATAAAGAAATTCAAACAGCTGTTTATGACTATTATTGTGTCAAGTGATCGGTAGGTCATCAGCATCAGCATTGGTGAGACATCTTTGGTGACTCATTTGATCAGCATCGGTGAGACATTTTCGGTGACTGAGATGATCAGCATCGGTGTGTCATGATCGGTGACTCATTTGATCAGCATCGGTGAGACATCTTCGGTGACTAAGATGATCAGCATCGGTGTGTCATGATCGGTGACTCATTTGATCAGCATCGGTGAGATATCTTCAGTGACTCATTTGATCATCATCGGTGAGACATCTTCGGTGACTCATTTGATCAGCATCGGTGAGACATCTTCGGTGACTCATTTGATCAGCATCGGGGAGACATCTTCGGTGAATCATTTGATCAGCATCGGTGAGACTGTTGTCCTTTGACATGGATCGGTACGACTGTTGTCCCTTGATATGGATTGATGCAACCGTTGTCCTTTGACATGGATCGGTGAGACCGTTGTCCTTTGACATGGATCGGTGAGATCGTTGTCCTTTGACATGGATCGGTGCGACCATTGTCCTTTGATATAGAGGACTTCCAGAATACTTGTAAATCAATAACAAAGAGATAAAACATGATCCAACCAATATACACAAATTCACTAAGAGGTTGTGATTATGTATATGAGAAATCCAACCGGATTAAGTAATTGATGATTTGTGATTTTTAAAATAGCAATCATAGGGAGAATTCAACAATCCTCCAGAGGGCTCAACAATCTCCCCCTTTTTGATAATCACAAATCTTAGCCAATCACAAAGCTTAGACATTAATAAATATAAGATATCATCAATAATAAGGCATAATAAGAATAAACACATAATGAGATATAAATCTCCCCCTGAAGTTATGTCTCTAAAAACTTATGCAAGCATTGCCATAAAAAGATATAAACCTCCCCCTTTAGAGATGCATCTCCCCCATATCTCCCATAGATCCAGAGATATACAGATTTCTCCCATCTCCCCCATATCTCCCATAGATCCATAGTGATACATATTTCTCCCCCTTTGGGATAATCAAAAAGGAGGGAAAATAGATAAAGAAGAGATTAAAAGAAGACAGCAGTGAGAATAAAAAGAAAAGAGAGTAAATTTTATAAGACATCACAGTACAATCACAACAGGGTTCACCCCATCAACAACAACGCACAACTATTTCTGGGGGTGTAATGGGGCTTTTCCCTTGTCAGAAGGATCAATGGTGGGTAAGTTGGAAGGCTTGGAGGCAGGTTGAACCGGGCGAATTTGAAACGGTGGTAAGATGACTCTGGAAGTTGGAGGAGAGGATGCCACCGGGATTTGTTGTGGAGCTGTAGAAGCTGGTTGAGAAGATTGTTGAGGAACTGGTCGGAGTTGAGAGAGAGCTTAAGCAATAGAGATCTGATTGGGAGCAACATCAGAGGCACCGATAGGGTCAGTAGTAGGAAGCACAATGGCAGTGGCTTGTGCATTCAGATAAGGCTTCAAAAGATTTATGAAATTCTGAATAACTTCTGCACCATACTGCATAGCCTTCTCAAAATCATCCTTATTTTCCATGAACCGTTCCAAGGTTGGAGTAAAATCTTGCAACTGTCAAACTTGAGTCTTGAAATCTTGAGTGACTGGAGGTAGTCTCAGATTTTCAGCTAACACTTTGAAATTTTCGGTCATCTCATGCTTGGTATAGATTTTTGAAAAGTAGTGATCAACCTTTTACTTGATCTCTCTCTGAGATTTAGTGGCATCTGCTGAAAATACTGTTACCATCTTATGAATGTTATCACTGTGTTCCTTCATCTTCCTCAACGAGTCCAAATCAAGAACTTGCCTAATGGCGGACAATTCATCATGCACAATTTGCCTTAGAGCCTCTAGCTCACGAGTAGTGATATTGGTTACTTTTGTTGTACTGGCTTGAGCAACTATCTGAGTTATCTCAGCCTTCAACTTTCTCAGATCAGACTTCTTAAGATGTTCAATTAGATTTCTCAACACTTCCATAATACCAGAGATGGTGGATCTAAATTCGTTAGATAAAGAAACTAACCCAGATTGTATATCCTTCAGAATCTGATTTAGAGAGGCTATGTGCCTGCCAATAAACTCACCAGTATTGGCCAGGTCTGGTTTAATAGCATTTGAAATCTCTTCTCTGATTGTATCTCTCACAGCATTAAGAAACTCCCTTTTGAACTTGTCAAAATCAGGCTGAGAGATAGTAGAACTAGGTAGATGAGAACCTGCAGCATCAACAACATGAGCAGACCTTGCCTCAACTGGGTGGCTTTCCATCATAATCGCAGTAGATTCTGATTCTTCTTCTTCTTCTTCAGAATACTCAAAACCCAAAATAGCAAAACCAGGATAGTCATCCCAGATAGCAGCACACAGAGTATATTTCGGTTTATCATAACTTGCTTTTCCACTATTTTCAAGAGATTCTCTCTTTCCATTGGCATCTGTTTCTGGTATAGTTTGATGTGTTTCTGTTGGAGGTACAGCAAGACCATCCACTAGTCGGTTATCATCATCATCATAATCATCATCACCATAATCATCATCATCTCCATTTTCATTTCCATTCTTCACAGAAACGTCACTGGAAGATACTTCAGTGTCACTAGCTTCTTCATCATCAAGAACTGGTTCTGATTCAGGTAGGGGTAAAGGTGGACTGGCATATCCAAAGTCTATTCTTCTTTTAGGACTCACAATATCAGGATCACTCCTATAATCATGAGGTGACATACTTCCTTCTTCTGTTTCATCTTCTTCCATCCCTTGTTTACCTGGCTCTTCAGTGTCTTTATTCCTTTCAACATTTGCTTCTTCTTCATCATCAGAATAAATTGGCTCCTCATCTGATTTCAAACCAGGGTCTCTCAAACCCTTCGGTCTCTTTCCATGATCAGTGGGATTGTAAGATTCATATAGCTTGTCCTCATCAGAAACCCAGCATTTTTTCCATGGGTTCCAGTTTATTTTCATTCGTTTACAAATTTCTTTGGTAATACAAAAAGCACTATCAAATTCAGCTATCTCATCAGCTTCATCAACACATTCCAGATTCTTTAACATAGCAGAGATCATTTTGGGATAGAACAGGGCAGTGGCTTTCTTAGAAGGTTTCACCATTCCAGCTATGTGCACCATTAGATATCTACACAAGTAGATCTTCTCATGGGTCTTTAGTAAAAACAATAGAAAAACATCCTGGTATCTTACAGCAGCAAAATCTCCTTTCCTGGAGCAAATTTGGTTCTGAATAAACTTAAAGAGAAGTCTACATTCACCATCCAGCTCTAATGCTATGATTCTCCTTGACTCTCTGTTTCCAGTCAGAAGTTCTAATGCTAACTCATAAGAGAAATATTCAGTGGTTGGAGGAATGTTTCCAGCATAATCCTCATACCGACCCTTGTGGGGTACATTAAAACATTCAACCCATTGTTTAGATGAAAAATATATTTTCTTTCCTTTCACTACAGAAGAAATTTTGGCAGCCTCGACACCATCTAAAGTAAGTTGCAGATTTATATAAAACTCATGCACTAGCTTTGGGTAGTATACACGAGTGTTATCTGAGAACCAGGTTTTCCATCCTTGTGAATCTAAAACTTGTAACAACAGCGACTTACTTGTCAAAATCCAGGCGGAGCTGACTTCCTTTTCTACAGCAACAATACGAGTTTCCAGGTTTGGATTTATTGATCTTTGAGTGGTACTACTCGACTCGCCTTGAGCACGTTTTGAAGCTACAGGACTTTCTGATCCTTTGCTCGGTCTCTTCTGCTTATCCATTTGACGATTCTGGGGAAAGCAGGAGTTCAAAGGTTCGAAGTGGAGGAGAAGATAGGAAATAAGGTTTGGCGGGAAAGAAATGAACGGTCGATGGTTTGGGGAATAGGAATAGTCGCGTATCATTTATTTCATCATTTAGGGTCCCCATAATAAAGATAAAAGAAGTTAATTAATCACAAAATAAAAAAAAAGTAATATAAAGAAAGATCGGTTTCACAGATCGGTTTCACAGATCAGTTTCATAGATCGGTTTCACAGATCAGTTTCACAGATCAGTTTCACAGATCAGTTTCACATATCAGTTTCACAGATCGGTTTCACAGATCAGTTTCACAGATCGATTTCATAGATCGGTTTCATAGATCAGTTTCATAGATCCGTTTCACAGATCGGTTTCACAGATCATTTTCATAGATCAGTTTCATAGATCGGTTTCACAGATCGGTTTCACATATCGGTTTCACAGATCGGTTTCACAGATCGGTTTCACAGATCAGTTTCACAGATCGGTTTCATAGATCGGTTTCACAGATCGGTTTCACAGATCGGTTTCACAGATAGGTTTCACAGATCAGTTTCACAGATCTATCATACACAATTCCCGTTTAATAAAATTCATTCTTTCAGAGCATAAAGGCTTTGTAAAAATATCAGTTAATTGATGTTCAGAACTAAGAAATTCTAGAGAAATATCACCTTTTTGATAATGATCTCTTAGAAAGTGATTTCTGATATCAATGTGCTTAGTCCTAGAGTGAGGCATAGGGTTATTAGAAATGTTTATCGCACTAGTATTGTCACAGTTAATTGAAACTTGTTTAAAATCAAATCCATGGTCCAATAAAGTGTGTTTCATCCACAGAATTTGTGCACAGCAACTACCAGCAGCAATGTATTCTGCTTCAGCGGTAGAGAATGCAACTGAGTTCCGTTTCTTACTACACCATGATACTAGGGACTTTCCAAGTAAATGACATGTTCCAGATGTGCTTTTCCTATATAACTTACATCCAGCAAAGTCAGCATCTGAATAGCTAGTTAGGTCAAATGATTGTCCTTTTGGATAAAACAAACTTAAATTCATAGTATACTTAAGATATTTAAAAATCATTTTAACAGCCAGTAAGTGTGATTCTTTAGGATTAGCTTGAAATCTAGCACACATACATACACTGAACATAATATTCGATCGACTAGCAGTAAGATAAATTAAACTCCCAATCATGCCTCTGTAATAGGTTTGATCAACTGGTTTCCCAGTTTCATCAACATCCAACTTACAGGTAGTACTCATAGGTATATCACTTTCCTTAATACTATCTAGACCAAAACGTTTTAATAAATCCTTAGTATATTTACTTTGATTTAAAATAATACCATCTTTAGTTTGAAAAATTTGAAAACCAAGAAAATACTTAAGTTCTCCCATTAAGCTCATTTCAAACTCATTTTTCATAACCTTTGAAAAATCAGTACATAAAGAATTTTTAGAAGATCCAAAAATAATATCATCAACATAGATTTGTACTATTAATACATATTTTGAAATACTTTTTATAAAATGAGTGGGATCAGCTATTCCTTTTGTAAATCCTTTTGAAATAAGAAAGTTTTAAATTATTTCATACCAAGCTCTTTGAGCTTGTTTTAAACCATATAAAGCTTCAGAAAGTTTAAAAACATGATTTTGAAAATGAGGATTTGAAAAACCAGGTTGTTGTTCTACAAAAACGTATTCAACAATAAAACCATTTAAAAAAGCACTTTTCACATCCATTTGATATAACTTTAAATTCAGATGTGATGCATAAGCAAGTAAGATCCTAATAGCCTCTAATCTAGCTATAGGTGCAAAGGTTTCCTCATATTCAATTCCTTCTTCTTGATTGTAACCTTGTGAAACTAGCCTAGCTTTTTTTCTAATGATGTATCCAGATTCATCAACTTTGTTTCTAAACACCCATTTTGTGCCTATGGTTATAGTGTCCTTAGGTCTTTCTAATAATTTCTAGACTTTGTTTCTTGCAAATTGATTTAGTTCCTCTTGCATAGCCATTACCCAGAATTCATCATTGATAGCATCATTGATATTTTTAGGTTCTAGCTATGACAAGAAGGCTTGATGTTCAACCTGATTTCTAAGAGAAGCTCTAGTCTGTGTCCCTCTATCAAAATTTCCTACAACAGCATATAATGGATGATTCTTTAGAATCCTAGTTGGTCTTGAAAAGGTAGGACTCGAGATTTCAGGTTCATCTATAGGATGAGGTTCAACAGAAGCAGGGTCTGGAAAATCTCCAGAACTGGATGTTTTAACTACAGGTCCACTGTTTTTATCATTAAGGTTCAAACCAGAGAGATCATCTTCAAGATTTTAAAGAGAGGTCTTAGGTTCATGTGGATCAGTTTCATTAAATTTGATGTGAACAGATTCTTCCACACATTTGGTTCTTTTATTGAAAACTCTATAGGCTTTACTGGAAGTTGAGTAACCTAGAAAAATTCCTTCATCACTCTTGGATGAAAATTTATCAAGATTGTCTTTAGTATTAAGAATAAAGACTTTGCAGCCAAAAACTTTGAATTATTTAACCTTAGGTTTCCTATGGTTCCACAACTCATAAGGGGTCCTCTTAAGAACAGGTCTGATCAAGACTCTATTGATAACATAACAAGATGTATTTACAGCTTCATCCCAAAAATAAACAGGTATATCATACTCATTAAGCATAGTTCTAGCAATTTATTGCAGGGTTCTATTCCTCCTTTCTACTACACCATTCTGTTGAGGTGTCCTAGGGGCAGAGAAATTGTGACTATAGCCATTGTGTGAGCAGTAAGATTCAAACTCATGATTTTCAAACTCACGGCCATGATCACTTCTCAGGGTTTTAATCTTAAGTCCACTAAGGTTCTCTACATACTTGGAGTATTTTACAAAGCAAGAACAAGCTTCACTTTTGTGAGCTAGAAAATATACCCAAGTATATCTAGAAAAGTCATCTACAAGAACATAGACAAAATGCTTCCCATTTAAACTAGAAACTCTAGAAGGTCCAAATAAATCCATGTGAACCATCTTGAGAGGTTGAGAAGTTGACACTTCTTTCTTTGATTTAAAAGAAACTTTATGTTGCTTTCCCTTTTGACAGGGATTACAAACTTTGTCTACAGGAAATTCCAGTTTGGGTAGGTCTCTAACTAAGTTATTCCTAGCAAGTTTTCTAAGTGAATGAACATTGCAGTGACCTAATCTTCTGTGCCAAATCCAAGACTCTTTATGAAAAGCATTTAAACAAGTAATATTTTGCTTAGCTAAAGAATTTAAATTAACAACATAAACATTTTCATTTCTCAAAACAGAAAACACTAAAGCATTTTTAGTAGTAAAAACATTGCAAGAATCATTTTCAAATTTAACATAAAAACCATCATCACATAACTGAGAAATACTTAACAAATTTTATTTAAGTCCATCAACAAATAAAACTTTAGAAATTAATACTGAGTCAGTGTTACCAATTTGGGCTAAGCCGATGATTTTCCCTTTAGAATTATCACCAAAGGTGACAAAACCTCCATCAACTCTGACTAAGATTTTGAAGCATGAGAAGTCTCCTAACATATGTCTTGAACATTCATTGTCCAAGTACCAGGTCTTTTTACAGGAGCTCTTTAAGCAGGTTTCCTACAAAACAGATTTAAACAGGAAATGATTTTGGTACCTAGATTTTCTTGGGTCTAGACAGGTTAGCCAATAGAACTTTAGGTAACCATATTTGTCTAATGGGTATCATAAAATTTTTAGAATCAACAGATTTTGAAAGATAAACCTTATTAGATCCATAACTATGAATATAACTAGTTGAATCATATGAAGTTCCAGAGCTAGCTACATTCTGTCCAGATTTAGGAATGAATCTAGTTTTGGTAATTTTCCTTTGTCCGGGTTGGTATCCCATACCAGTAGTGTATCTAGGTGCTATTTTCTTACCTAGAATTTGAGTAAGAGTATCTTTACCATTTGTAAATTTCTCTAATTCTTTCTTGAGTTTCTCATTGGATAATTTTAATTCAGTATTCTCTTTAAGCAACTGAGCATTATTTTCTACTTCAATATCAAGATCAGATTTATGTTTAATAGTTAAAGCATACTGTTTCTTTAAACCTTTGTACTTGTCTTTCAGCTCATTAAAGGTTTCTTCTAACATATCACAATATTCAAATAGTTCAGATTTAGACATGTTATCACATTCAGAATCATCTTCAGAATAATATGAATTAGAAGTAGGAGTTTCTAATGTTACCTCAGAAGTGTTTATCATAAAACACATGTTTGCCTTATTTCTGTGTTCAGTTTCAGAAACTTCAGATTCATCAGAACCGTCCTCAGAAGCACTCCAAGTAGCCTTCATGGCTTTCTTATACTTGTTATCCTTGTATTCATACTTTTTCTTGTATTTCAGCTTTGGACAGTCTGCTTTTATGTGTCCTTTCTTTTTGCACTCATAACAGACAACTTCATCTGATTTATCAGGCTTCTTCCAATCCTTTTTCCAATGTCCTTTGTTGTCATACTTACCTTTTTAGTTTGACTTTCTGAAAAATTTCTTCTTCCTATAAAACTTTTTAAATCTTCTGGCAATGTGAGCCATTTCAGCATCACTATCAGAAGCACTTTCACTGTCTTCACAGCTTGAACTCTCATTTATAGTATGAAGCTTTTCTTTATCCTTATTCTTTGAGGTTTTAGTTTTGAAGGCAACAGACTTCCTTCTAGGTTCATCATCTTCTTCTTTGTTCACTTTGAGTTCCTCTTCATACATCATCAGTTTTCCAATTAGTTCTTTGACTGGCAGTTCTCCAATGTCACACGATTCTATAATGGAGATAGAGGTTCCTCTCCATATTTCAGGTAGACATCTCAAAATTATCATGATTTGTTCCTTTGATGAAACATCCTTTCCCAGAGAAGTCATTGTATTGACAATTTCATTAAACCTGAGATACATGTCAGGAATGGATTCATCAGGTTTCATCTTAAAATTATCATACTTAATAGTATAAGTGTTCAATCTCATTTCCTTAACATTAGTTGTTCCTTCATGAGAAACAGCTATGGTATCCCAAATTTCATATGCAGTTTTACAAGAATATATTCTATTAAATTCCTCATCTCCTAAAGCACAATACAAGGCATTAATAGCTTTGCAGTTATTATTGTAGGCTATCTTAGTAGCTTCATTCCAAGTAGTTCTAACAGTAGTAGGAATTTTATATTCTAATTCTATAGAATTCCAAATATCAAAACTCATTCTTTCTAAATGAATTTTCATCTTGATTTTCCACTGAGCATAGTTAGTTCCATTGAAAAAGGGTGGTCTATTGGTAGCAACACCTTCAAGTCTATTATCCATGATAACTAAATTAAAGCAAAGATTTTAAAGAGATAAAAATTTAGAAATAACAGAAATTTTAAGAACTTTAAAATACAACTAAAATCACAGTTGAAAGATAGAGTACTTTTAAAAAATATTTAAATAATCACCTAAAACCTCTGATACCAATTGTTGGTCAGAGTGGATACTCAAGAGGGGGGTGAATTGAGTTCCATTTAAAATTTCTGTTTTAAAAACTTTGTCTTAAAATCCCCCAATTAAAATAAAAAATTAAACTGTAGTGAATTTATACCAAAGTAAAGGTTCTGTTAGGTTCTCAAGGGATTGATTATTTCCTAGCTAATCAAATCAAAAGAGTTGATTAACTTTTGAAACTAACTTACTGATTTACAACTAATATAAACACTTGCGAGTTTAATTATCAAAGTGACTTTAAAACAGTTTTGGTTTTAAAGAACTTAGCAGCGGAATAAAAGAATGACTTTGAAAGATATAGCACATCAGATATAACCAAGAGGTTCAGTCTCAAGCCGAGACTTAGTCCTCTCAAAAGATTTTATAAAAAGATGATCCACACCCTGGATTGGGGATAACAACAACAACCAGCTGTCTAGGTCCAAGACCTCTACCACAGTTATTCATGGGAACAAATACAACAGCAACCAGTTGTTCAGGTCACACGACCTCTACCACTATCCCAGTGGGAAATAAAAGATTTAGAGAGTTTCAGTGAGGATTTACAGATCCTCCAGTTAAAGTACAGGAGACAGTGTGTGTGTAAAATACAGTAGATAACACACATTGTTCGAAATGTAAAAAGTAAATCACAGAGGAAAAGATTTAGAGTTTAGAAATAGCTCTAGTGATTTTCATGCAGCTCTGGACTCCTTTGTTTGATCAGAATTATTTCTAAGTCCTCTTCTGGTTTTTGTCTGGAAAATAGAGTATCGTCTGTTTCCTTGACTTCTAGGTGTAAAGATTTTTGAAGAAGCTGTTAAGTGATGTTCTTGTATTTGTTCTCATCTCTTCTCTGGTATGCAGAAATTTATGGGTTCTTCTTGTAAGCTCAGTCATCTCTTTGCATGTACACCAGCTAGGTTCAGCACTCTGTGTATTCGTTCTTGTGTTCAACACTTTTTCTTATAGCACACGCGCGCACCTCTTCAGCTTGAAAGAAGCTCTTATTTAACGCACGAGCTCCGGTAAAATATATGATTTCTTTTTGCAGGTACGAGGTACGGTTTCCTGACAACCAACACACACATTAAATAAATGAGAGAGCATTTAAAATATTCCTAATATAACCATTGGTTAGATTAAATAAATATAAAGAAATTAAAACAGTTGTTTATGACTATCAGTGTGTTAAGTGATCGGTAGGTCATCAGCATCAGCATTGGTGAGACATCTTTTGTGACTCATTTGATCAGCATCGGTGAGACATCTTCGGTGAATGAGATGATCAGCATCGGTGTGTCATGATCGGTGACTCATTTGATCAGCATCGGTGAGACATCTTCAGTGACTGAGATGATCAGCATCGATGTGTCATGATCGGTGACTCATTTGATCAGCATCGGTGAGACATCTTCGGTGACTCATTTGATCAACATCGGTGAGACATCTTCGGTGACTCATTTGATCAGCATCGGTGAGACATCTTCGGTGACTCATTTGATCATCATCGGTGAGACATCTTCAGTGACTAATTTGATCAGCATCGGTGAGACCGTTGTCCTTTGACATGGATCGGTGCGACCGTTGTCCTTTGATATGGATCGATGCGACCGTTGTCCTTTGACATGGATCGGTGAGACCATTGTCCTTTGACATGGATCGGTGAGACCGTTGTCCTTTGAAATGGATCGGTGCGACCGTTGTCCTTTGATATAGAGGACTTCCAGAATACTTGTAAATCAATAACCAAGAGATAAAACATGATCCAACCAATATACACAGATTCACTAAGAGGTTGTGATTATGTATATGAGAAATCCAACCGGATTAAGTAATTGATGATTTGTGATTATTAAAATAGCAATCATAGGGAGAATTCAACAATCCTCCAGAGGGCTCAACATATATATGAATTTATGAGAATATAAGAAAGGATTAGAAGTTTATAAAACCCATTAATTGATAAAATATGTATCTATAAAGTTAAATTATAAATTTTTAAAATATTACGTTGAATTTATAAAATCTATGATTAATCTTTTATATACTAATGTAATATTTCCCAATAAAAATTATATTTAGTCCTTTCTTTTAATTAAATAATTTTTTTTTGAAAAATTACTTTTTGGATTTCTCTAGGATCCCTATAATTTTTTTAATCATAAAATATATATATCAGTAAATTAAATAACAATGATAATTTTATAATATATATAAATTTTAGGTTTAAAAATACACTTTCAAAAAAAATATGTTTTTATACTTCACATGCACTAATGAAAAAAATAATTTTTTCATACATATAGAAATTTTATTTTATAGAATTGATTTAATATTTTTAATAACTTGGTAAAAATTATTTAATTAGTTATATTTCATTTTTAGTCATTAAAATTTAATTACATTGTTAAAAGTTATTTACCATGGTAATGATAAATTATTTTAAAAAGGCATTATCCAAAGTTATGAAACCAATTTTTTTTAAAAAAATGTTTTAAATTGAATTTATGATAGTTTTATTGACCTTAACTCATCCAATATCCATTATTTTACATTTTTTGATCCTTTTGAAACTTCAATAATGACTTTTCCTTTTATATCATCACAAAAATACCACTCCCTCCACATATAAAAGGAGCCTATGCCACCCCACTCATCTTCTCACCCAAAGCCACATTGCTCAAAAAAATCTCGAACAAAATCCATCCTCAACCTTAATTAACAAATCTTGGAGGTTTTGTTACAGTGAAAATTCCAACATTCAAAGGATTAATCCTTTTTTTCTAAGGAGTTTCCCAAGATGTAAAGTAAAAATTCCTAATTACTCCTTTTCAATTTAAATTCATTTTATTATTATTGCACCTCCAAAATTTATATTTTATCAATTTTATTATAAATAAATATGTATTATTAATATATTGAAAATTTATTATGATTATTGGATAATTATAAACTATGCTTTCCCTTTTTACATATAAAGATAAAATGTCATCATGAGCACATTTGAACTACTGACTCCATAAATGATGTTTTTTGCTTTTTTCATCACCACCTTAAAAGGTTTATTATAAAAGTTTATTTAATGGATTAATATGATATTTATAAAATTATTAATATTATTAAATTTTAAACAATTCCTTATCTTCTACCCTTTCTATGTAAACTAAAATTTTCTCTTATGTGTACGTACATACTATCGTATCCATGAATGTGGTGTATTTTATTTTTCATTTATTCTATTATTCATTATAAAACTCTTTTAAAATATGATTTAAAACCTTAAAAAATATAAATAATAACATTATCCAACTTTAATTATTATTATTTTTAAAATAATAACATTCTTAATTAAACTCAGCCATAGATTATTTATTGTTCTCTTCTAGTTGGTTTCACTTGCATGAATAATGATATAAATTTATGTCATAAATTACTATGAAGAATTAAATACTTTTTTATTTAGAATTAATAAAAAAAAATTATAGTCCTATGCATTTTATATTTATATTAAACTTATTATTATTGTACCAATATATTTCGTTAAAAAATACTAAAACAAGGCCTCATTAAAGTCTATCCATGATGGTCCTCCCCTCGATGTTCCAATAAGTAGTTATGAAGTTCCAACCTAGAAAACATGATGTGGATGTATTCCCTATTAAAATCCAAATATTTATCATGTTAACTCATTTTATGGTGTTATTTTATCATTTATTCTTTTAGGGAGAATATCCATAGTCAAGAAGGCCCCCCTCTACCAATACATTGATTGGTTATTACATAATCATCCCCACTATAATTGTTCATTAAGACACTTCTAAATTATCACTAGAGAGTGAGGTTAGATCCATACATAAAATTATTCCCCATTATTTTATAATCAATAATTATATACGTCCTCCCAATAAAAGTTTAATTAAAGGCCATCCTCATACTAACCCAAAGATCGATCATGAGAACTATTCTTATGATTTTAGTTATATTGGTCCTCCTTATAGCGAGAAGTTCCAAAGAAAAGTAGTTCTTACCCATAACAATAAATTGACTGGTTATTTAAAAATCCCTCCTCATTGTAGTGGTTCATCAAGACAGGAAATACATACCATTTTTGAATCTATTATGATAGTTCCCTCAAACTGAGAGGTACTTGAGGGATCAAGGCCTTTCATGCCCAAAAACTCAGCTACAATATGTGGAACATAATCTGTATCAATAAATGGTAACATTCCCCTCCTTTATTAATCATGTATAGAGAATAAAAAGGGGGAAAATTAGGTGGTTTAATTCATCATTAGATTATAATGAATAAAATATGTATATATTAAATGAACTATAATAGGATACCTATTGAATATGTTTTTTCCATTACTACTTCCTAGTATAACATCCTAGAGAAAATAGAGGAAGAATTTATACCTAAAAAGTGATATGACTTATGGGAAACCCAATATAAACTAAATCCTATGAACCTACATTATTGGGAATATGGATACCTCATCCAGATGTTCAATGAGATTTTCTACAAGGTCAAATTTTCTACATTCTAAATAACTCAGAATCAGAGGTCAGATAAACAATATGAGAACATGAAACATTATTTTATACATTTTTTAGGTTCTCTAATTTATAATCATCGACACCCCATATGAAATTCATATCTAGGGATAGGAAAATTATGGATAATTTACTATCACTATAAACCTAGTCCATAAGAGTTTTCCAAAGAATGTATCTTATAATTTCATTTTTAGGATAGCTCAAGTGTCCAAATACCATGCATTACATTCAGCCCATCTAATTAAATCTTCTCATTATTATATCATTAAATTGTAATAATTTAAGATAAAATGACCTTGATAGACTCTTATGTCAAACATCCAACAATTTCATGAAATAATCACATTTGAGAAAGAAAATATACGTAGTGATAAGACAACCAACATTATATTGAAGTTCACATCCTAAATATTCATTTAATATAAAATATTCTAGGGTGAAATTAGGAAAAATCAAAGATATTGAACTATTATTCTCTAAGGAGACTATATTTTTAAAACCCCATATCATGGGGATGGGGTAATTATTACCACCCCTACTACCCTTGGGATCATAAAGTTCCTAATGGGTTCAGGATGTGATAGTGGTGGAATCATGTCTGCTCCAACCCAAGTGTATCTTCCCAGGTCCATAAAATATATTTTATTATTTCTAATACAATAATTAATATAAATTTTACACTTAAAACAATATTATTTGTATTAAAATTTTATATTTTATTTCTTTTTTATTTAATACTATGTACTTTATTAGGAACCTATGATTATTACATTAATAAACTTAATTTTTATCCATTAATAAAAAAATTAATTAATTCTATCCTCCAAAAGGTTATGTGTTTTTTGGAACATTATCATTTATTCCTTGAGCATACACCATCCAAATTTAATCCTCAACATATAGTTTTGTAAGAGTTATGGTCGGGTTATTGATGGAAATATTTTTAGCCTGATAGATTCATTAAACCTAGATGCATTGACTTCACATAAAAAAATTTCCATGATTGGGTTTGAAACATATGTTCTACAGGTTGGATAAAATGATCCAAATAAATCAATCTAACATATATAAAATTTTAGGACCATCCATGAATAAAAAAAATAATTGAACGAATTACTATGACAAGACCTATCTAGTTAGATCGACATCAACATTGACTTAATGGCCACTTATCACCCCTTAAAATATTGATCCGGATTTCATTGTCTAAATGAGAAATTTATTTAAATTATTTTGGAAGCTACACAAAAAATAAAGTATGTCCAATTAAAATTTTAATTGAAAAATACTAAAGTATGGTTGATAGAGAATAAACTGTAATTCCAATTTAATTTTCAAATTTATTAATCATTATTCTTGATAAAAATATATTTAAGAAATAAAATAAAATTGGATGGATGATTTATGTATTTTATGACCTTAACCATACTTACAAAACATTATTTTTTAACCAAAATTATTGGACATAATTCTTGAAAAAACTAGTTATCCATAATGTAAAAATAATCATTATTTAAACCCTTAAAACCACCAATAATAAAGTATAAATATCCAACACCTATTCTAATTATTTCACACCAAATATTATGTTCTTTCAATATATATAACCAAAATATTCTCCTCCATTTATATCTCATCAATCTTGATGAGTTTTGTTGGTCTGATGGTTCTTTTTGAAGATGAAAATCTTAAGAAAGGTAAGGGTTTCCCAAATCCTGCCATTTAATTTATAATTGAAATTAATTTTTATATTATTTTATAATGTTAAATTATATATAAAAAATTCATTTAATCCCATTTTATTACTATCCATTTGAACTATTCCAAATGAGAGATTATGTACCCTCTCATTTTATCTCTTTTCTTAGCCATTATAATGCTTGAACTCTCCTAAAACCATAAAACCATCCTAAAATTTTATTCATATAATTTGGGTGTGGTTTCCAAGTAAATAAAAATGTGTCTAAATACTACATGTGGGTGTGTATCTAGTACAATTGTACCTAGGGGTAATAACCTTGAAAAGGGATCATTAAGATTTGAATCAATCATCACCATGTGCTCGATAATGGGACATGTTACATACTTGGTTTGAAACTCCTAAGTGATATGACTGGATGACTGACATGCTACCAACAAACCATTATAAATAATTTATCAATCACTAAATTGGTATCTTAACTTGTGAAATTCATATATCATTATTGATTATTGTATTGGTGGAAAATAATTTTGTACCATAAATATGTTTCTTCTATATGGGAAATCTCATATGTTATACCTCATTAAGAAAATTTTCTATAAATTTATGTTGTTATTTCCTATAATATTAAGTGATGTAATATTTTGATATGTGATGGAATTCATTGGACTAATATGAGACAAATGGGGACAGGAATTATATATCCCCTTAGTGCACTAGTAAGTCTCATGAGAAAGTTAAACTATTGTAATTTGAGTATCTATACCATTTATGTAATATTTATTAGCACAAATCCTTAAAGGTATGTTTAAGATGTATGAAATTATTCATTACCAATACTAGATGATCAGTTATTGTTATCAAGGATTTTTTTATTATTATGTTGACCATGGATTTATTTAAGATTTAAATTTCATTTGATATGATAAAATTTAGTTTATTTAATCATTCCATAATAACTTATTTATAATTTATTCTCTTGAAAACTACTCCATACTGAGTGCCTAATATCTACCAAGAATATAGTTTTACATTGTCCATGGAAACAAAAAAGTACTATGTATGATAAAAGGGTTGCAAGGAGAATAATAATGTTTTTATATTTTTATATGATGTATTCTTATTTTTTAAATGTAATACAAAACACTATTATATAAATGGTTTACCTAAGGCTATAAAACAATGGTGTCCTCTATTTTTTTACCATTATAATAAAATAACCACTGGTTATAGGGTATTAGAGTTGGGGTTTTTACAATGTTTATAAAAGTTTAGTTTAATAGAAACCACTGGAACTATATTTAAAAGAACATAGTTATAAAACATGAACCATGGGAGAAACCCTAAGTATATTCTAGAAATATTTGTATAAATTAAATTTACATTATTATTTATGAACTAGTTGAGTATATACCATTGTCTAGAAATGACATATTATGGAAGGAACAACCATGTCAACACTTAAAATCATTGTAGGTATTTACCTCTATAGAAATTAAATGAGACTAGTATTTGACCATAGAAAATCATGACTATATTAAGTAATTTAACCAATGTTATAAATAATAACCATGATCACATGGAACAACCTATTTCATTATAACATTATTCATCAATGTTCGATAACTTCATTCAAAAATAACCTCCATCTTGTAGTCAAAACACAAATCCTTTAGTTTTTGAACAATGTTTTAAGACCACAAAGAATGTACTCATTTCCTTGGGATGTGGTGAGAAGGATAAGGTTTTCATGGTGGTATATTATCTAATGTGAGATGGAGACCAGTGGTGGTCATTGATTCAAAACCCCAAGAAGGAGGAATAAATAACTGACATGGATTGGATGACATTTTAAAGATATATTATTTGAAAAGTAAATCTCATGTGAGAAATAAGAAGATAAGGAATGGAAATTCTTAAACCTAAGGAATAAGGATATAAAATTTTGGGCTGAGTATGAATCTAACATTCCAAGGTTATCAGGGGAATCTGATGATTATGTCTCTAACCTAAAGAGAATGATTGATCAATTTTTTTATGGGTAAAACCAAACCTTTGATGAGAAATACTCTCCCAAACATTTTCATCATATGTGGAGATTGTGACTAGTGCAATAAATTTTGAAAACAAAAATCTACATTTCTCCTATTTTCAAAGGGAATTTAGATAGGAAGAGATTTTACAATCACTATGTTGGTAGAAATGTGGAAAAATGAAAGAATGTAAGTATAAAATTTCCATCATACAATAACTATGGGGAGACATGCCCTGGAAATTTCTTGAAGGAGATGTGATTATACTAGAAGTATAGATATAAAGGCTACCAAACTCATGAAATAAAGGTTAATAGAAAACCAATAATGTAAAATTATTTAATTTCAAGGATATGGGACATTATTTAAATCAATTCCCCAAGAATCAAGGGAATCTACCACAAAATATGTCCAAGGATCAATGTCGGTCTTACCTGATAATTACTATAGAAGATGAAGTTCCCAATGATGTAGTAGAATATAAATTGATCATGAAATCAAAATTAACTATTATACTATTTTATTCAGGATTATCATACTCTTTTATATCATCTTTGTTTTTTAATAACATTAGATATCTCAATAGAAACATAATAAGGAAGATATAATTTATAAAACCTAGTAGAAATGTTATTATAATTGTGATATGTTGATCAATCACCATTTCAAGGATTAAAATAAAAAATTATCATATTTAATTATCATACCAATGATAGAATTTGAAATAATACGTGAGATTTATTGGATATCAAAGTATTATGAAAAAATTAATTGTCTAGAAAAGTGTATTACAACCTCTAAGGATGGTATAAAATTCCTTATATTTAGAGGAGAGAAATCATTTCCTGAGTCTTATTTGGGAAAACCTAATGTTTGAAATCTTAATTAAATCCTTAGTGATGGTTTATTTAATAAAAATGATGTCTAAATAATAGACAATGTATTTATTTTTAGCGAATATGTTTTTTTATTCTTAGAGGGTATACCAATATACACTCTTGAATATGAATTTTAAATCACTTTATAACTTATCTCATATGAAAACCCCATATCTAAGACTCCCTATAGGATGGATATAGTGTATTTAGTGGATGTTAAGAAACAAAAACAAGAATTAAGTGAAATAGGTTATGTATGATTTTCCTTGAAAAAAAGGGGTATGAATGATTTAGAGTTTCACCATTGGTTTCACCTATCTTTTTTGTGAAGAAGAAGGATGGTTCATTCAGGTTATACATTGAATATAGGGGAATTAATTATATCACTATTAAGAAAAATTATCCTCTATCTTACATGTATGATATATTTTATTTACATCACGGTCCCCAATAATTCTAAAATATTCATCTCTATTTTGATTATCATCAATTCAGAGTAAAGAAGGATGAAATATTGATGAAATCTTTCCATATAAGGTATGGACATTATGATTTCATGTTAATGTGTTTTTGATTAACTAATACACCATCTATGTTTATAGATATAATGAATATACTATTTAAGTATCATATATGAAAAATATGTTGTGGTTTTAATTAATGACATATGGAAATACAAAAAATTCCTATGAAGAGTATGAAGAGAATTTATGAATCACCTTTAAGACCCTACGGGAGAAATAACTTTATGGAAAATTTAGTAAGTGTGAATTATGGTTTCAATATGTCACTTTTCTTATTCATTTTGTCTCCAAATATGTAATATCAGTTGAATACAATAAGATATAAGTTGTTTTTGAGTGGAAAACATCAATGAATATAATCAAGATACATAGTTTCCTTGTCTTAGCTGGTTACTATCAAAGATTTTTTGAAAATGTTACCTGATTATCTAATATGTTAACCAATTTTATGTGTAAATAAGTTAAACTAGCATGGTCAAATGAATGTGATTAAATATTTTGGGAACTAAAGAAAAAATTAATCAATGAACCTGTATTGAATTTATCATCAAGAAAAGAAGGATTTGTTATATATAGTGATGCAATGAAGAAAGGGATATGATATATCCTCATGCATAATGAGAGAGTTGTTTCTTATCTATCATGACAATTTAAAACCCTTGAGAAGAACTATCCAATTCATGATCTTCATCTTGCTCTTGTGGTATTAGATTTGAATATATAGAGGAACTGTCACAATGAAGAAAGATATGACATATATATCGATCAGAAAAGTTTTAAGTATATATTCACACAAAAATAGATTAACATGAGGCAGAGGATATGGTTTTAATTACCTAAAGACTATGAGTATACAACACACTACCAGCATGATAAAGAAAATAATGTAGTGGAAAAATTTTGTAGAAAGGATCATGGGGTGATATCCATGATGAGGCTAGGTAATGATCCTATATTCAAGGAGATAGTAAATTTGGATATAGAAACTATTAGAGAAGGGGAAACATAATTCTTTTTCCAAGTAGTTTCCCAACCACCTTTATTGGAAAAGATAAATAGGTATCATAAAAATTAGAAGGATATTCAGAAGAAAATACAATCCATTGAAGGTAGTAAATTGGTGGGGCTCACCTATAAAGATGGTGTGTTAAAATTTGGAAGAAGATTATGTGTTCCAGTAGTACCTAAGATAAAGTGGGAGTTAATATATAGTTCTCATAGCACAAACTTTTAAATACAACCTATTAGTACTAAGATGTATAGGTATTTAAAAGCGATCTTCTGGTGGGATACCATAAAGCATGAAATTGGTGAATATTAATATAAATTCTTGGTATTATAATAGGTTCTAGGCTATGAGGTAATATCTAAAGGGTTTCCTACAACCTCTACCTATACCTATGTGAAAGTGGGGAAATATCAAAATATAATTTTTCACTAGGCTACCTAAAACATCAAAGATAAATGATGTTATTTATGTCAATGTTGATCACCATACCAAATTTGGGAATTCTATAAAAATAGGAGTAGATATACCCCTCAAACATCTTACTCAACTTTATATAAATGAATTTATGAGACTTCATGGTTCACCATTATAAATGATTTCTAATAGTTATCTACATTTGAAATCTAAATTTCAAAATATTATTTAAAAGGTATAAAACACAAAAGTACATTTGAGCAATGCATTTCATCATCAAACTAACAGGAAGTCTAAAAGGACATTATAAACCTTAGAGGATATAATGAGGTCATTCTCACATGTATTTTTCAACCAATACATTCCTTTAGGATAATTTGAGTATAATAATAGCTTCCATTCCGAAATTCAAATGGAATAATATGAGGCCATGTACGGGAAAGATGTTGTACTCTAACCTATTGTGATCATGTTGGAGAGAGTAAGAAATATATTTGATCTATAAAATTATTTGGAAAAAACTAATAAGGTGATAGAAATCTAGAATAATTTAAAATCGTCTTAGAGAAGAGAGAAAACCTATGATGATAACCAGCTAAAGGACTTGGAATTTCATGTTTATGATCATGTCTTCTTGAAAGTATCACCCTGAATAGGGGTTATAATGGTTGGTAATAAGGAAAAGTTAGGTCCATGGTTCATTATTCCATTTAGATCCAAGATAGAATTATATTTTTAGATTATTTTTTAACCTTTCAACCCATACTCTCTAAGGTTCATGTAGTCTTCCATATCTCAATGCTATGGAAAAACATACTAGAACTAACTCATGTACTCCAAAAAATTGGATAGATATTGAACATGATTTTTCATACATTGAGTCACCTATCCTAATCCATTCCACTAGAGATAAAGTATTGAATAATGAGACAACCCAACTCATGAAATTTTTATAGAGAAATAAAAATTTAGAAGAGGAAACATGGAAACATGAAGAAGTAATGATGAAGAAGTTTATTTTTTTCACCATGTGATATAATACAACATTTTGTGTAAAAACATTCATAGGGGGTGTGGGTTGGGGGTGAATGTAACAACCAATGAATTTAAAACAAATTTTAATGTTTTTTATTCAATAAATAATTTAAATTTTATAATTAAAACTATATTATTTACATTAAAAGTTTATATTTTATTTGGTTTTTGTTTTTTAGATACTAAGTAATTTATTAGGAACATATGAGTATTACTTTAATAAATTTAATTCTTATCCATTAGTAAAATATTTTCATTAATTGTGACCTTTGATAGTTTACAAATATATTTACAATTAGATAGCTACATATAAATAATTTTTCTTAAGGAAAGTTTTTCATCTGCATATTCTATTTTATCCCATAAACTTTCATTTAATTTGGCCATGTATTTAAGGAGTTATAGATTAATCATAATAGAAAATAAATCTATCCATACATACAGTTTAGATTCCATTTATTAAATGTACACAGTTTTAGATACCTTAATGGAATAATATTGGATTTTGGTCTTCTTTGAAATTTCTCCCCTTTGTAATTTTGTCCACCATAAAACATTCATCCAATTATATGATGTTTTGTAGGAGTTATGGTCGAATCATTGATGAAAATATTTATGTTCTGGAAGATTCATTCAATCTAGATGCATTAAATTCACACATAATTTTCACCATGATTAATATCAAACAATTTATTCAACCAGTTGGATGAAATGATCCAAATAAATTCATATAACATTTTTTGTAAAATTTTACTCCAATCCAATAACAAAAAAAAATTATAACCGAATTACTATGGTGGGACCCATCCATTCAGATCCACATCAATGTTGACTTCATGGACACATATCGACCATCAAAATGTGGATCCATCTTTAATTATCAAAATATATTTGTGTGTTTGTGTGTGTGTATTAGTTTAGTATCCATCCAAAAATTAAAATATGATCGAATTAAAATTTTAGATGAAAAATACTAAAGTGAGATTGAAGTAAAAAACATAAATTCCCATGAAATTTTCAAATTTATTAATCATTATTATTTATCAAAATATATTTATGAAATAACATAAAATTAAATGGGTGATTTATGTATTGGAAAAATTTATCAATCCTTGATAAACATTAACTATCAACCAAAAACATTGTAATTAAGGACACACGAAATTGGTTGGCCTTAAGGAAAAAATAATTATTATTTAGACCCATAACACCACCCCTACTCATGTATAATTAGCTACCCTCTCTTCCCATTCTCTACCACCCAATTTTATTCTCCCCCATCATATACCTTAAAATTAGACTCTTCGGTTTCTCTCTCTCTTTATTCATGAATAGTTTTGTTGTTCTAAAGGTTCTTCTTTAATCTAAGAATCTCAAGAGAGATAACAGTTTTAAAAACCCTACCCTTTAATTTCTAATTGAAATTACTTGTTTATACTATCTTATAATATTAAATTTTATATAGAAAATTTTTTTTAATTCCATGTTATTATCATCCATTTAAACTACTCTAAATGGGATATTACTTTCTCCCTATAATTATGGCCTTTTTCAAATACATTATAATGCTCAAATTATACCGAAACCATAAAACCATCCTAAAATTTTGGTGATATAATGTGTGTTTGGGTTTACATGCAATGAAATCCCAATCTATACACAACAAGTGGGTGTGGATCTGGGACAATTATACATAGGGTTAATAACCCTGAAAAGGGTGTATTAGGATTGATTAGATTGCTACCTGGTGCATGAAAATAGTCCTTATTGCATTCCTAGTTTGAAACTACTAGGGTATATTTTTTGATGATCTATATGATACTTACAAACCATTATAAAGGATTTATTTATCATTATATTGGTCTCATATCTTGTAAAATTCACATATCATTATTTATTCTTTTATCATGAGAAAATATTTTCATACCATATAATTATTTATTCTATATTGTAAAATATTATATGATATGCCTCATTAAGAAATCGTGATAAATATATATTTTTTTAATTACTTGAAAATTATGACATGTAATCTTTTTATATGTGATGGAATGAATTGGAAAATTTTAAGATGGGTGGGGCCTAGAATTATATAGACCCTTAGTGCATGGGTAGTTATTATGATACAATTAAGATAAGGTAAAATGAGAATCCTTACCCTTTATTTAATATGTCTTAGAATAGTGATTGGATTATAAGTTTAACATGTCTTACATTTTTCATCATCATCACTATATGATTAATTATTATTACCAAAAAATATATTTATTATTATATTGACCAGGGATTTATTAATGATTTGATTTTTATTTGATATGACATAACTCAATTCATTTATTCACTCCATAGTTTATTATTTATAATTAATTATATTACATGTTACCCCTTACTAATAATTTGAGATCACCCATTTATATTTTTTTAATTTTCCATTGGAAAAAAAGAAGGGTACTGTGTATGATAAAAGGGTCAAAAAGAGAATAATAATGTTTTCATATTTTCAAATGATGAATTCTTAATTTTTTTAATGTAAGATAAAATTATATTATGTATCTTGAGGATATTAAACTATTAGATATTCCATATTTGTACCATTTTATTAAAATAGTTACCACCATTAGGGGACTAGAGCTGGGTTCATTGCAACTAGTGTGGTGGGGGCCATTTTTACCATCTTCTATAGGATATTGGTCTTTTATAGACTGGTTGGTGACTTGATATGGTTAGTACACCCATATTTCCTCACATTAGTGATGCACCCCTAATAATTCGGGGGCCATTTTTTAGAATGGTAAGATATTCACAAAGGATTTCCATCCACATAACAATTATAGGGGAATAACTAAGGAATAAAATAAATCCTTATAGGGGTTGAAAGATGACATAGCCATCTACAATAGGGGATCCATAGGATAAACTTGATGTTTTCATTAAATAGGTTATAGGTAATAATAAATAAATCTATTATTAAGATGATGATTAAATGATTACTAATTTCAGGTATGCATCTATGAATTTTATCACTATTGATTTTATAGATGATGTAGAACAACACAAGGATACTAAAGCCCAAAATAATTATTGAAACAATTTCTTTAGATATCTTCTTCACTAAAACACATGATGAAAGTTTGTGTTCCCAAATTTGGATACAGGATCCAAACATGGCATCTCTAAATGATCAGTTTCCATCCCCTTAACTCCTTTCTATTAATGAAAAATTAATTGGTGTGGTTATACCCCATTCACCACTAAGAGTTGTTGAATCTCACTCTATTGAAGAAAATTTTTCCTAGTGTAATTTTCGAAACACCAAACTAAAAAAACTCAACTATAAATTAGTCAATGAAAATATGCTTATTGAGTAAAATCATTATGTATAAGCCAACATTTATCATCCTACTCACCCGTAATGGGCCACTCTTCCCATGAGAAAAGATTATAAGAATCATGTTGGCTCTGGTTCTATAAATTTAGTGTACATGAAACCAATAATAGAATATGATCAAGGAATTCCTCTAATGTGATAAAAACTTACATCATATTGGGAAATTCACCCAGACCCAAAATGAGCTAGGAGTCAATAATTGATGTGGTGGAAACATTATTATTCAACGATAGCCTATATTTAGGTCTCACCGTAAACATTGTACCCTATAACTCCTCAGTTGCATTGAGTATCATACCACATGAATGGTATTCATAGAAGTGATGAATTCTCTAGTACAACCAGAAAGGAAACTATTCCCTAACATAGTGTATTTCACTCATCTTCCACCAAACATTAAGAATTCAATATTTCAAACCATCTATGGAACGGGGGATCTAGAAAAACACATTTCACATATTATAATATGGTATTTCTCTATTATGGGAACACTCAGTTAGAAGTAGGTAGAAAATCATAAATTATTTTTAGATACTCTTATAGAAATAAGCATTGTTTAGTAAAATATTATACCAATTAGATAAATTATAGGTTGGTAATACCTTAATCATAAATTCCTTTAATAATTTTTCTCTACCATAAGAAAGTTGATAGTTCTTGAACTTATTAATTTCTAGAATCATTCAAATTATAGGGGTTCTAACTTCATCAATAGGTGTAATGATCTAAAGTACTCACTTAATATATATCTCTTATGGGTGAAAAAACATTATATTTGTGTAGAAAAAGTACATGATGAGAGACAAACACTTAAAGTACCATTAATATACCATGGTAGATTTTTTTAGTTCATTGATCTTTCATAATGTATCAAGGATGTTTTTTATTGAACCAAGGAAAATTATTTCAGGGTAAAAACAATCATTATTATTCTTGAGACAACACTGAAAACATTTATAGCACCATGAAAAGATCAATATCACAAATCACCTGATAAAATGTAATAAAAATATAAAAATAACTACTTTATAGAGGATAAGAAAGAGAAATCTCACCCCTTATATGAGTATCGATAAAATAAAAATTACACTTTCTAAAAAATTAGGTTCATGGATACTTCATTATAAACATTGACAATAATCTTCTCAGGTTCCCTAAGGCCTTTAAACCTGATGGTGTTTGACTTAGAGATCACCCTAACTATTTAGAATTTCAATATATGTTCGTCCACACAATTTATTATTACTTTAACCTAATTTAAATCCTCTAAAAAAGATTAATTATGGGAAGATAATGTTGATAAAACTTCCCTCATAAGTGGTTTTATTTTCCACTATCCAACTAAATAAGGGAGATGAGTAATTTTTTTATCCTGACATAAATATTTTTTTTATTATTGGATGATCCTAAATAAATTAAATATAGATTATTTCATCCTCATGGAAAAACATAGTCAATAAAATATGGACCTATATCCTACTAAATCACCCAAATGGACACCATCTATTCCATCCTATAGGGGAAATAATAACTAGAATAATTAGTACATTGTACAAGAATATGAGTCTCGGTCAACTTATAAAATAATCCCAACACTCATATATTTCCTACCCACGTTATTTGGAATACATGACCTATCTTACCAAATGAAAGCCTCATAAAATGAATATTTTATTTTCAACTCTATCAATGACATTCAATTAGAACAAAACTTCTCTGAAAAGGAGAATTAATATGAAACTCGCTTCCCCACCCAAAATAGAGTAGCTAGAGGAAGTGACAACCAAGTACAAAGAAATAAATGGAGGAATAATCACTTTCAATATCACCATTCAATCCATGTCTCCACCAAACTCATTTTCTCTAATGAAACCCATGGAAAATCATTTCAGTGATACCAACAGGAGCCTGGGTACATTACCCAATCCTCCACGAGTTATCTAAATATAATTATTTTGTAATATCAATTGGTTTTTTTATAACATTTGGAAACTTTCATAAATGTGAGAAAACCATCCCTACTTAACCAATCAACAAAAAACATGCCTTGAAATTCCACCAAATCACCAAATCATTCTACATCAAGCTCTTCAAACCCCATGATTTAGGGCAGATATCAACCCCATGTTGGAAAATATTGACCTCTAGTACCGAAATAAAATATATTGATATAGTTTTTTCTTATCCCAACAAATCATTAAATACTGGATGATATTAATTTTAATAAGAGCATTGAGATGAACTTGTATAGGCTCTTCAAACCCCATATCAATTTAAAATGAAGTCATTTCAGCTTCAGTATATCATGCAATCATTAACTCAATAGAAATTATATGATACCATCTCATTTATAGAACAAGATTGAGAGGAATATATTCAGGGAAATTTCTGAACCTTGTATATATAAATAATTATTGAAAATGTTAACATCCATTAGGCCTTGATTGGAAATAGCTCTGGGGTCAATATTAACCCACTACAGACACTTCAACACATGGGTTTCGTTCGAGTGGCATGTCTCACTCATAACTAACTATTCATGGGTATGACATAAGTGATAAAAGTATCATCGAGATATTCAAGATAAAATCCTAGTTCAGATACTATGCATCCAATCCTGAGTACATGATAATCCCACAACAATAAAAAAAATATGTTCTATTGGGATGACCTTGGATTCAAATCCATGAAGTAGTAACATCATCATATCATCAATGATTAATGTACCCTATCAATGGAAAAGTTGGATTGATATATGGTGACATAACCCTTTTCAAATATTTCAATTCCAATTATAATAAAGGAGTTTTCTACAATAGATAAGGAAATCCATTGATAATCAAAGGTTATGCACTGGTATCTACACCAAATAGTTTTTGAATTGTCCTAGTGATTCCTTGGAACATGGTGATTATTATGTATAGCCCACCAATATTATAGAGGTAGTAGACCCATATCCTTAAATATTCCATAGTTTAAGGGCTTTACATGCCTCTATTAACATAGTAACAATATTTTTAGGTGAGGATATTAAATCATAAGGAAATTAGGAAATACCTAGGATATTGACACCATATATGATAATTAAGTATTTAAATATTCCACCCTTTTGTCTTAGAACCCTATGAAGGTCTATACATCATTTTCAAGATCATAATACACTTACCCCTGAATAATAAGGGTTAAAAATTATCCTATGACATCACCTAAATTTTAGGATTATGGTGCCTCTTATTACTCTAACAATAGTGAATAATAAGGATATCATATCTCAAATACCTTGGAAAAATATTCCCATACATCAGTACTCCCATGGAATAGAGGCACCTTCCCATTATCCACAAAGGATAAAAATACTCATGCATCAACCAAGAGTATGACAACCCATAACTTTTATATCTCATAATTCATGATTTATTACATAAATAAAATTATAATAAATTCCCAAATAATCATGATACCTAATGTATTTGTGTAATTTGATATATAGAAAAATAACATGAAACATGGGTACAATAACATTATTCAAAATCTCCAAAACATGCCCTTATTTTCCACCAATATTCTAATACTGAAAGGGATAACATAGGAATATACAAATGAAAGGGGTGAGTTATAAATCCCATTAAGGAAATAACCAAGTAGATAATGATGAATGTAATACAAGTGAGTCATGAGGCATAACATAGTAACATAAAAGAGGTAATAATCATAAACCTGGACACCAAATTGTGATATATAAGAAGATAACATCAATGAAATATAGGAATATGGAAATAATAAAACCATGAAATCATAAGCATAAGTTAAGGATAACCACTGAGACATCATAGAATAAAATTCTTATGATAACATCCTATGAACCATACATGGTATTACATGAGAAAAAAAACATTATTTAAAGAATTTGGTTGTCTTAGTCAGAGAACCTTCCTATTTTAATTATCTCAAATATTTTTTTGTGTTATTAATAAATTTAAATGTTTTATATTAGTAAAGTATTTCTTATCCAAACTCATGAAAAAAACTAATACTTAAACCTACCGTTATAATTTACCATTAGTTGAGAATATCTATAATCACAAGATACCACTCTATGATACCATCAGTTCAAGCTACTATTGGGTGGATCTACTGCCACCACTAAGTATATCAATTTTCATGAGCTAAAAATACCACAAAAGCATCAACTGTTAAATAGTGATACTTCCAAGAGACATAACCATCAAGTAAATCTATCGATAGTTAACCAAGAACATCTACTATAAAGCATTGATACCTTTAATATTATCTACTATCGATCATTTCTACCATCAAAAGGCAACAGATATCACATGTTCAAGAATCAGCTACTACAAACCACTGAAGAAGCTTCAATAATTATTCATAATTAAATAAAAAATTAATTATGAAATGGATATATTATGTATTCAATGAAAGTAAAATTTCTATGGACTTAATCAAGATTATTCTTAAACAAATCCACATATGGTTGAAAGGATGATTCATCCATTTTAGATCTATGTCTCAGTATGAGGATCCTTCTTATTCTATTATTATCCTTCATCAGATAATTAGATATGTTGGAATTCTATATATTCAGAAGTTAACCCTCATGCATGAATAAAGGGATGAAAGTTTATATAAAAAATAGAGAAAATTACTCACATATGATATCCCAAACAAAAGAAACTATATAAACATGTATGTTGAAAACTGCTAACCAATTTCATAACTAATAAAATAGAGTTTTCCATACTTCCACAGCACTCTATTTTCCTATACTTTCTATGAAATATGAGTTGAATCATATCAAATACAATTTTAGAGACTCATGGAAAACCAAATATTTTTAGATTTATCTTCAAAACAACTTCACATATATCTTTCCTTTAACTTTTTTTTAGCTTAATCTAGAGATATGTTTTTGTTTTACTCTACTTATCTATAAAACAATGCCTCCTGCACTAATTTGGAGAGTGATAGAAACTCTCTTTAAATTATTTTTCTTTGTAATCCCACACATAAATATCCAAGAGGTAGTGTGTGGCCTTCATCTCATTTATCCCATGCAGAACTTTGGATGAGGGTTTTGTATATCTTGGACTATCATTGTATATTTTTTTGTAAAAAATGATCTAGGTTTTTTTATTATTTTATTGTATAATAAGATCCTTGGAAACATATGATTACAAAGTGGAGTTGATTAAGTCTTGTATTGAGAATAAACCCCTTTTTTACAATCCATTATGCCTTATTTGTTTTCTTTTCTTTGTTTCTAAAGTAACCAGTTTCTGTTTTCTAAATTATTAAAACAAAAATTAAATTTATAATTGAATTTACGCTATGTTTTATATATATATTTTTTCACTAGTATAATATATTCAAAATTAAAAGTATTTTAAAATTTATTTTAACTTATTTATGATCTGGTTTTTAATAATCCTTTATAAAGATCAAATTATATAATTATACACTTTTAGATAATTAGTCATTTTTACTAAATTGGGGGATTTAAAATATTTTTAATAGAAATATTTAATTGGAAATTGAATTCACCCTCTATTTAGTTTTCCACTCCAAAAAAAATTTGGTATCATAGGTTTTTAAAATAATTTTTACTATAATATACTTTTTCTCTAGAGATCTTAAATATCTTCTTTATCTAAATTAATATAATTATGGAAAATTATACGATTGATGTAAATTACACTAATAGACATCCATATTTTAATGAAACTAACTATTCTCAATGGAATATTAAAATAAAAAATCATATATAAGTCATGGTATTTGATATTTTTACTATTATTGAGTATTAATATGAGATACCTAAAAATAAAAGAGATGATTAGAGTTATTCCACTAAGTCTTGATATGATTATAATTGTAAGGTACTTACTACATTATATTATGATTTATTTGAGGATGTATTTAATATAATATCTTCATATTAAATATATTTTGAAATATGGGACACACATTCTACTTATCAGGAAAGAACATCAATTGTTAAATAAATATGTTTGAATAATTATACTATTAAATATGATACCTTTAAGATGATGTTCGATGACTCAATTTTTAATATGTGTGTCTAGTTTAATGAAATTTTGAAAACTATAAATGCACTTTTAAATAAAATTATTGGCAAAGATAAAGTTATATTACTACTAATAAAGTCTACTAGATAGAGGGGGGGACATTAGTTTACATCATAGAATCTTGTGAAATTAGTAATTTTACAGTGAAAGAACACATTGAAAACTCATGATGTATGATTAGGGACTGAAAGTGAACAAAAAATAAGTATATGAACCCAAAATGAAGTCAGTGTCATTCAAGACTTCTAACTCAAATAAAAAATGAAATATCAAAGATAACAGTTTGAGTAAAGATGAATTACCCTCTGACCATGTTGAGGAAATGTTCCACCTAGCCATAGATTTTAAAAATATATTATAAATATCTTTTATTAAATAAAATTATAGAGGTATGTATAAAAATAAAGTAAATTAGAGAAAATAATGGGAAAATGATGATTTTACTAATGAAATAAGCTGATATGATTGTTAAAGAAAAGGACACACCGAAGTAGACTATCTGAAGATAAAACATATTAAAATGTACATGGAAGAAGGTAAAATATATAAAAAGGATATTAATGCTACCTATACTACCTTATAAGATAGAACATGTGATTCTACCTCTATAAGATAAGATAAAAATGATATATTTAATATGTTTTTCATGAAAAACACATCCATTGTATCAAATATTTTTCTTGTATCTTCAGATCATATTTCTAATTTTTCTGATAATGAAAACAATGAGGAAAATATTTTTAGTGAGTATTTATTAAAATATTTTACTATACTATAAGATAAATTTAATAAATTAATGGATAAATATTAATGTTTAATGAAGGATGATGTTTTTTTCTTTACTTTAAACCAAATTATAATATAAAAATGGATAATAATGATCAACTATTGAAGGAAAAAATTGAACTGAAAATGTAAAATGAGTAACTTAATAAGGATCTAGAGAGATTAAATAATATTAGAGAAAATATCACTAGAATTATTGGAAATAAAACTATATCTAAATACACTATAGGAATTAGATAAATACCTGGACATAGAAGAATTTATAAAAAAAATAATTTTCCCCAAGTTCTAGTTTTACCTTGTTTATAAACCCCTCTTAATCCTATAGACATAATAAAGTTTTTATTTCTAAAATTAAATGGCCTTAATATAGGAAACTATTTAAATAGTTATGGATTCCTAAAGTTCTTATTATTAAAATATCTGGACCCAAGAAAATATTGGTACCAAAATAATTTATTGTTTAAATTATTTTAGTAGGAAACATTATTGAAATGTTCTAGTAAGAAATTATTCTATTCAGATTGTGGATACTTTTGACATAGGATTGGGGACTACTCCAGCTTTAAGAACCCTATTAAAGTTGGATGTGGAAATTTAACTTTCAGTGACAATTACTGAGGAAAAAATAATTGGTCTCGATCAAATTGGTAACTCTGGTACTATATTAAATTCTAAATGGTAATTGGTATATGGATTAATTTTTTATCTTATTAATATCTCATGGTTATTTGATGATGGTTACCATATAAAATTTGAAAATAATTCCTATAAGATTTATGATTCTAAACATGCTTTAATTTTCACTACTTCTCGAAATGACAATGTATATGTTGTTGATTTGAATTTTTTATTTTCCCAAAATATTTCATTTCAAGGGACATTCACAAAGAGTAATTTATTTAGTATTGGAGACTAGATTGTTTCAGTATACACTCTCTTATAAAGATAAGTAGAAAATTATTATTCAAGTATCAACCTAAACTAGAATTTCCTACAGAAAAAGTCTGTATACCCGATCCAAAATTGAGAAAACATAAGATCGCTTTCTAACCAAAGAAATATGTTTTAACTTCTCAACCCCTAGAGTTGGTTCACATTGAATTTTTTATACCCTATATGTTTTATAGATTAAATGGTAACCCATATTATTATGTTCTAGTATATTAATTTTCTAGAATTACTTGGGTATTCTTTCTATCTCACAAAAGTAAATCTTGATCTTATTTTTTCAAGTATGCAGAATCTGTAGAGAACCTTAGTGGACCATGAATTAAATCAATAATAAGTGATCATGATAATTCATTTGAAAATAAAATGTTTGAATTATTACACTCACAACATTACTATATTCACAAATTTTATTCTCCTATGACCCCATAATAGAATGATGTTGTAGAGAGGAGAAGTAGAACTCTTCAAGATATTTTCTAGATCATGATTAATGAGTATGACCTTCCTATTTACATTGTAGTAGAAAAAGAAAATACAAAAATATATAAAATTAAATGTTTTATTATTATACCAATTTTAAGGAAAACCCCTTATGAATCATATAATAGATAGAAAATTTTAATTACTTTATATTTTTTGGTTGTAATGTCTTTATACAAAATATAAAAGGAAATTTGGAAAAATTTGAATTGAAAAGTATTGAAGGAATTTTTATTGGATCTTAAACATCTATTAAGTCATAATGGGTATTCAATAAAAGGACCATGATTATGGAATAATTTTTATATGTCATGTTTGATGAAAAATATCCACATGAACCTAATACATCTTTAGAAAATATGGAGGATGGCCTTTCCAACCTAGATATAAATTATAAGGCCCCAGCCTTAAACCTTACTTAATATTGAATTAAATGAATAATTCACATTGAGGGTCTTTTCAGGTTTAGAGTTTTAGAGAATTAGAACATAACTATTACATCTTAAAAGATTACAAAGTAGACACTTCTACTAAGTCTCCATAAAATAAAAACTCTTAAAAAGAAAGATGTCTAGATTCCATGTTTTAGATAGCATGAAATTCCCTTGATCCCATCCTTGACCTTATTCCACTTTAAGTCATGTGAAAAACATTTCGAAAAAACTTGGGGTGAGCATAAAAAGCTCAGTAAGGGATACACAAAGAATGAAAACTGTTAGTTTTTTAAAATCAAGTAAACCATGTATACTCTATCAAAGTAATACCTTCACCTTCATGAAGTTGAAAAAACTCTTCACTGATTAAAGTATCATTACTTACCTTTTTGTAACCAAAGGATTACCATAAAATCCATAAAAAGAACACATAACATTTATAAAGGTAACTTGGGACATAAACATACTTAAGTGGAGTAACCATACGGTCGACTTCCACGCATATCACTTAATGGAATAGCCATACGGCCAATTTCCATACATACTTAATGGAATAGCCATACGGCCGACTTCCATACCCAATGCATTGAAGGTTATAACGTAACCACCCGTCCTGGTATTCACGGCACCACCCGTCATATGGTTTATAACGTAACCACCCGTTAAAATGTCCAAGTACCAATATAAAATCATAAAACATAAAACCAATATAAAGGAATGATAACATTTCCACATTTCAATCACAATATATCATAATAGAATCCTTTATCAAAACCATTTTCAATACCAAAATACATAAAATAGTATATGGTATTTATTTTATTTTTAAAACATTACGGCTTGTTGAGGAAGCCAAAGACCAAATAATACTCACGGCGGCGGAAAAAGTCATTGTCACCGCATACGTTAAAAAAAATTCCTTTTCGTCGTTTAGTAAAACGCTTCGTAGAAAAAGATTCCTTTTGTATAAAAGTAAAAGTCAAAGGAGTTTATACACCGTATAAAAGAAAGTTGTGTATAAAACGAAATATGCCTCAATGAAAGGAGATTGAGACGAAGTCCCTTACCTTGGGTCCGACTTGACTCGATCGTTCTTTAACGTCCTGAATAATAAACTTGAGTTAATTTATACTTGATTAAGAACCTTTTTAAAGTTCATTATTCTTTTTATATCACTTATTTCCATGTTATAAACATTATGTAACCATTTAAGTTAATAATGTTTGTTTTGTCAATATTTGGTTCTTAAGTCGAAAGTTGACTTCTTACAATTACATGTTGTTCATGTGGTCAAAAGTTCTTTATATCCAGAATGAAATTCCCGATTTGGATATAATATGTATCATATATATCCAGAATATACATGTATTTATAATATTACATAATCATATAGAGGTAAGAAATGAAATGCACCGTTCATGGAGACGGTAAGCCGTACGTACGCATGAACGCTACTTTCATTTCTTTGTCATATTAGTGGAATTAAAACTAAATGAGTGGTATGCATATTTTAATTCCAGAATTATATTCATCATTTAGATATATCATTAATTATATATATACATTATATACATGTAATTTTAATAGTACATTACATTTGGGGATAAGAAATGAAATGCACCGTTCATGGAGACGGTAAGCCGTACGTACGCATGAACGCTACTTTCATTTCTATCACATACTTTAATGGAAATAAATAATAATGATATAGAGGTATATTATAATTCTAGTATAACATAATATATAATAACTTTAAATCCATCCTTTACACGTCCCACATATGTCATTAACGAATCACATCACTTTTAGGGGGCGGTAGTCCGCACTTCCTTAAATGAAGATATCGTGTTTACCCATAATGGAAACCATAAAGGTATGCCAAAAATGAAAAATACATAAGCTTAAAGAAAACATAAACATATTATATATCATATATAAAAATAGTGACATCATAATGGCCACCCTTGAAGGTGTTAAATGAGTATTGAACAATCATCGTTTCGGGAGGCAGAATTTCGCCATCCACGGAAACCGTATGTTCTTTAACCATTTGATGTAGTTGTGTGAGATTGTAGCTCAAATAAATATTATAACAACATCGTAGTATATTGAATATACTGTTTTTGTTACAAAATAAGTAAATAAAAAGAGTTTAGAGGGTTGGAGAAGCAAAATAAAACAAATGAACAAGAGAGAATGAATTACCTTTAAAAGTGTAACTCCCTTTTGATTTGATCCTAAAGGCTTCCTTTGAAAGGATTATGCCCAAAGGGAATCCTCTAGGATGAGTAGAGGTATGTGGAGAGAGTAATTGGGCAGGGGTTGTCCGAGCCAAAGGCTTGAGGAGTGTGTGAAATGAGGTAGAGGTGGGGGCCTTTTATAAGAGGAGAGGAGGGGCACTTTTGGAAAGTAAAGAAATATTACTTTATTTGAAAATGTGTTTCGGTTTTAAAAGGTCCCACATTCATATAATTCGTGGATAAGGTGATAAGGGTTCGAAATCCACTCATCCAATAAGTTTTGGACATGTGTAGTTCATAGATTTTTCATTATCTTTCCATTTTATTTAAATCGTCAAATAATGATTTCATCGCTGCATCATTATTATGTCATAAATAATTTAATTTATTTAATGTCTAAAAATTATAAAAAAAACTACTATGATGTAGGAAATCTTTTTATCTTTCCAATGACTATTTATAATCAAAATTTGGACTTGTATAACCCCACTCAAAAATTATTTTAGTAAAACAATTTATGTTAGTGTCATTTTCACTTTAGCATTAAATAAAAATATATTAATGTCATTTTCCAACTAAAGTGGCTCCATGGGGTCCCCAAGTTGGCCCATGGCTTTTCTTGGTCGTCCATGACTCACCCAATAGGTGTAGGACAAGTGTCATGGTGTTTTCACATTCTTATAATACCATTTTTACCTTAAACTACACTAATTACCTCTAATCGCGATTAATGAAAAAAGGTTACTATTCACCAAAAAAATTATTTTAATCTCATTGAACCACATTTTAATTCTTAATGACAACCATGTATGTCTGATTTTCAAAATTCAATACACATTAGTGGTAAACTTTCATTTAACTGAAAAATCAGTTTGCTTGATTACCACTTAGTGGTTTCACTATTCATCAAAAATTGATGTTTTTCAGAAAATTACCAAAAATTCACCCTAAGCTATATTTGATATTCCGAATTAAAAAATGAAGTCCATTTTACAAAATTAAAAACATATAAGTCAAATTAATTAATTTAATAATTAATTCCCTCTGTCATGACAAATAGCGTGTTTTTGTGAAACAATAAGTATCAAAAGATTGACACCAGTTTAAGTCCAATTTCAAAGTGAAATTGATTCCAATGACCACCATTGGATTAACTGGTAAAAATATTTTCTAATTTCACTTTAAAACCAATTAAAATAATAATCTAATCATATAAATAATTTAGATTAAAAAGAGGTTTTGAATTAAAATACAACAGTTTACACTATTCATAAAAAAATGAACTTTATCAGAAAGGTACCAAAAATTTACACAAAGTTAATTTTGATGTCCTGGTTCTAAAGAAGAGTTATATTTGGTCCAAAATAAAGTATAAGAGTGATCAAAACTATATTTAATGACGGTTCACCATTAAAAGGTGATAAGTGAACCTTTAGTGAAAATTAGAGTATATATGCCCTAAAATTGAACTCTTTCCGTATTTTAAGCCTTTATCTTTTATTGGGTAAATGTATAAACATTTAAAAACATATCTAATCATATTTTAGTTATTTCTATCCATTCCCGCCATTACAACGGATACATGTTAACTAACATTTAAAATAATATTATTTTATTACTAGTGTGCTACGGAAGTTTCAAAGAAAATCATCGTTGCGTATCGGGTACGCTATCGAACATAGCAACCCCTTTAAAATAAAATTAATATTTAATTAGTAAATATTAATAAATATGAAAATTCTTTATTCTTTATTTACCTGGGATGTTACATAAATGATAAACCTAGTGATAATTATGTCAAATATATTGAAAAATATCTTAGTTATGAGGAAATACTTGAACTCAAACCTATATATGGATTTAAATTGTCAAATACTTGTATCCATAGAGCTGATAGGACTAATATATACCATCCCTTATAAATTTTTGTCGGATACCTAAATAGAGGAACAAAAATTAGAGATTATATTAGAAATTAAGTTGAACATAAAAATTTATTATAATAACATGAACTTAATCACATCATAGTAGAAATTGATGATGAATTATGGGTAATGCAAATTCAAGAAAAGATGAATTAGTTTGAAAGAAATAACGTTAAGATACCAGTTGAAAGATCCAAGTACTACATGACAATTGGTATAAAATGGGTGTTTAGAAACAAGTTTTATGAATCATGGTCTATAATTATAAATAAATCAATATTGTTTTCAAAAGTATTTAATCAATAAGAATGTATTTAATATGAGGAAACCATTTCAATGGTATCTAGACTTAAACATGTCATAATGTTTATTTTCTATGAAGCACGTTTAGAAATCAAATTATATAAAATGTATGTTAAAAGTGCATTATTAAATGGCTATATATATGAGAATGTTTTTGTTGAACAACCCCATGGATTTCAAAACCATCATTTTCCAAATCATTTTTTTAAATTAACAAAATCTTTATATGGTTTAAAACAAGATCCTAGATTATGCTATGATATGATTTTCCCAATTTTTATTTTTAAAGGTTTTTTAAAAGGAATAGATTACCATAAATTATTTATTAATAGTATTTCAAAATATTATTTAGTTTTATAAATATATTTTTATGATATTATATTTTTTATATTCAAGAAATTATTTGTGCATTGAATATTAAAAATAATATCACAAATATAACTTTTAATAAATTTTATGGGTGAGTTAAAATTATTCCTTGGTTTTTAGATTTATCAAAATAAAGAAAGAATTATTTTAAATAAAATAAAGTTTATTAAATATCTTATAAATTTTTTTGGTATGGATAATAAAAAATAAGTTGATACTCCAATGAGTACTACCTATAAATTGAATATGGATGAAACTGGAAAACTATTTTATCAAAAAAATTATAGATGTGTAATTGGGTATCTAATTTACTTAATATATTTCCATCCTAATAGAGTGTTTAGTGTTTAAATATGTTCTCATTATCAATAAAACTAATTTAATAAAATTTCTTACAATGAAAATAATTTTCAAATACCGAAAAAGTACAACAAATTTATGATTGTTGTACTCCAAAGGATAAGAATTTGATCTACTTGGTTATATAGGAAAATATTTTGGTGGTTTTAATTTAGATAAAAAGATAAAAAAATGTAACATTTCACTTTTTGGGAATATATCTAGTTTCATGGTGTAGTAAAAAAGAATAACTCTATTGAATTATCCACTGTTAAAGCTATATACATAGTTGTAGATAGTTGTTGTGTACCGATTATGTAGATGAAAAACACTTTACTAGACTAAGTATAAAAATTTCAACATGCCCCTATAAATCATGATAATACAAGTTTAATAAACATTTTAAAGAATCGTACATCTCATTATTGTAAAAAATATGTTGATATATGGAATAAATTTCTAAGAGACTATTTTAAAAAGTTTGAAATAACTCTTGAATTCATTGGAACCGAACATCGGCTTTATTAAATATATAAAAATGCTTTGAGTTTTGAGAGAATGATATATATCAAACATGAACATGGGATGATAAATTTTGGTAAATATTTTATTCTTAAATTTACATTAGTTTTTGTAGAATAAAATCACATTACTAGTACTACCAATAGGATCTACCATTAGACATGATACAATTGGATGATCTATCATTAGATAATGTAATATTTATTATCTACCATTGATGATCTACCATTGATGATATAATATTCATTTTCTACCCTAAAATTATACCACTTGTATACTTTTATAGATATGTTACCATGGTTTTGATATCGTGGCTATGCTACCATGGTGTGATACCATTACCAAGATATCATTGGGATGAACCACTCACATGTCACCATTATAAATTCTATTATTTCTTTCATTTTAATTAAAACTATTGTTTCTTTAAAATTCTACTATAAACATTATTTTTATTTAAAATTTATGTTTAATTATAAAATACCTAAATGATAAGAATTAACTATTTAAAATTATATGGAATTTCTCTCATATAAACCTCTTTTGAAACATCTTCATCTTCTCTCTCAACATATGACCCTTCACATTCACCCATTGACCCTTGAACTAGTGAATTAATGGGGTGAGTGAATTTTCTTGGTGCATCACCTAATGAGTTGTGTCCATTGAAGAAGTATATAGAAGATTCCTGGAAGCCAATTGAAACAAAAAATCTGAAACATGTGTCTCATGTAGTCCTAGATGAAAAGGGAATAATATTGAGTGGTTAACATCAAGCATGTCACTTTTGTTGAATGTGACTAAGGACTAAGGATGGCCTAAATGGTTATAAAGTAATGATAGACCATTATACCCATGTTTGATATATGATTTTATCTATATATTGAGTATCAATTCGAAGATAATAATTATTTTATCAAAATTATAGTGGTTGGAAAAGCACTAGTTTTCTCTTCAGGGAAATGTCATATGTGTCTAAATGTTCTAAATAAAGGTATTCATGAGGATTATTAAGTATATTTCCCATAAAACATGAGAAATTTATGAGAATAATATTCTTGAACTAACTTGTAATGCATTTTTTTGAAGACATTTTATAGTGGAGTTATATGATTAATTAATTTTTTTCATGTTTATTCAGAATATTTTTATCCTGGGAAGGTAGACTCTAGAATTATGAGGTATCATGACATCTTGATTTTGTTTCTTATGAAAAGTGGAGACAAAATTAATTTATGTTGATATTTGATTATGAATACAATAGAATTATGAATTCCCTCATCAAGATCAAACTCTCTTTCCAAACATAAGATGATTTTAGAAATATTAGAGGATGGAGACATTATTCCTGAAGGAGAAGAAAATGTAGTAAAATGTGGTGGTTTTTGTCTTATCCAAGTCACTTGCAAGAGGATGAGAGTAAAATAGAACCCTTGGATGAAAATTTGGGTTGTATATAACTATAAAACTAAGTTCAATATAGTGAATAATACTTCAAGTAAAATAAATGTATTTGATAAGGTCTTGGATTCAGATGATGTTATAGTATACTCTTTTGATAAAGAATCTGTGAATGTTATTAGTGCTTATATGGAAAAATGTTAAGCTACAGAGGTGTATGTACCTATATTGGTGGAAGAGGTGAGTGAACAAAAAATTTTAAAAGCTAAAATAATTCATATATACCTCCTAGTCAACCTATATCTCATCCTAATAAATAAATAATATTATAATAATATGGTGAATTATAAGAAACTGAAGTCTCAAATGTTGCTCGATTTAAGAGATCTGCTTCATAGAGTCTATAGAATGTGGTTGTGTTATCTAATGATTTAGAGTATGATACTGATAGAGGATATTTAGATGAGTAGTAAAATATCTATTATAATATTTCTGATTCAATTAGATATTTTAGTAGATATTGGCAAGACACTTCCCCACCTGCTTCAGAAAGTTAGGAATCCAGTGATAGAGATGAACCAGCTATTTCAAAAGGTTGTGATTTTTGAATCCATATTGATATAATTTATTCATACTGTGATGATGATGAGGAAACATCAATGTGTTATAAATTCCCAAAAATATACTATGTTTGTAATTTCATATTCTTATTCTGATGGAATTAGTGATGATGGTGATTATGAGGATGATGATACGGGTAGTCCACTTGAGCATGGTGGACCTGTCATCTCATTTTCTGAGAAAATTTTTGTGGAATATTTGGTTGATCATATTTATGAGGAACATGTTTTATAATCATTTTATTCTAGTGTTCATTATTTTGAATATGGTCATGAGGTTTCTTTAGTCCATAGTCAGGAGAGTTCATCACATACTCCTATTTAATTACCTCCTCACATCATCTATCTGACCATAGATTATCTTGATATCTTTAAGGAAGGTTTGTTATCAGATCTCATTAGTTTGATCGAATCATCTTACAATCAAGAAAAAAATATTAGGTATAATGATGCCATTATGATAGTCTCTTTGGTATTAGCACATCTCCAACCAAGAAAGTTGATCAAGATGGAAGATATGGAAATTGAGAATAAGAGGCTAATGGAACAAGTGACTATAATTCAGTCATATTTAGAGTAAATTAGATAAAATTCACAATATAGAGAGATATCTATTTTGGAAATACTATATTGTATTTCCGTTGTAGTATAATATTCCTCCAGTGTGACACAACCCTCTGCTCCTACTTCTATTGATGTTGTCTTGATCTGATCCACTTTGAGAGATGATTTGTAATCTATGACACGTGATATTTTTTTTCTTCTCATTAGTATGAGATTCATCATATTAAATCCCATGGGGATAAAATTTATAAGTTTGTTATATAATTTTTAAATGAGGATAAATATTATATAAAAACAATTAATATTTTCATTAAGTTTCATCTATCTAATATTTTTACAAAGAATGATGTTATTTTTCATTTTAAGTTTTTAGTTGAAAATATGAGGAAACCACCTATGACCAGGGACTTCAAGGAGAAAATGACCTAGTTTATGAAATTAACACCCCTAATAAATTTTATTATTGAATAAAGGATATAATTTTTTAGAGATATGGAGTGTTGTGGTCAGGTTATTACTCTATTTTTTGAGTTGATAGAGCATTTTCATTTTTCCACTAGAACTATTATCATTGCACCTCTATCCATTCCTAGGACTGACTACCTTTCTACATCCTTATTAGTACCCCTATAGAAAACTTATATTGTTTTTAGTCCACTTGGAGTAAAAATTATTGAATCTATAAGAAATATAAATCAAGTTTTATTCAGGCCTCTTTCACCACCTCCTTCTTACACCAATGCCCCATTTTTACTCAAAAAGGGAAGGTCCTAGTGGATCTTACCTCTACTCAGGATACATAGGATTATTCATAATATAATTAGGATTCGATGTGGATTTCATTTTTTTATTTACCTTTCCTAATTAACTATTTGAACATTCAAGTTTAATTAAAATCATCTCTTTTTATTCATCAATGTGTTGTTTGTTTACTTGTATTGTTAATTATATATTTTCAATATTCCCAAAATGGGGAGAATTATAAGTTTGTATGTCATGAATCACATATGAATTTTTACTTTTAAGTAGATTGTATTAATTTTATTCATCTATTAAATGTTTTTGAATGATTATAAATGAAATGATTTGTGATCATAATGAATAGGGAGATTGTTGTCTTAGTCCAAGAACCTCTTTATTTTAATGATCTAAAATCATGTTTTTTATGTTACTAATGAGTTTAAATGTTTTATATTATTAAATTATTTTCTGGGACAAACTCATAAAAAATGTTGTGTCTTTAACTAACTATATTCATCTTCCATTAGTTTAAAATAGATAATATCACAATCTACCACTCCAAGATATAATAATTTCAATTTACCATTTGGTGGTTATAATTACACCACTAAGTGCATCTACTATAATGAGATACCGCTACTGCTAAAGTTCCAACCATCAAATAGTGGTACCACCAAGAGATGTGACCATCAAGAGAAGCTACTGATTCTTCACCAAGTCTATCTACTACCAAAAATTCCTACTGTTAGGATTATTTACCACTGAGAGCTTCTACCTTCATAAGTTATGAGCTAGCTTCAGTTCAAGAAACAGCTACTACCACCATTTAAAGAAGTTGTTATAGTTGTTCATAATTAAATTAAAAATCAATTCTCTAATGGATTGATTAAGTATTTAATGCAATTCATATATGTTTGGTATTTATAATTATTATTATTAAATAACTCCACATATGTTTTAAAGTATGAGTGAGAAATTCTATATTTGTCTCTCAGTATAATGATCCTACTTATTCTATTTTTATCCTATAATGGATTATTGGATCAGCTAGAATTATATATATTCATAAGATACCCCTTATGTGTGAAGGTTGGGATGTACATGTGTGAAGTAATATAGATACATTCACTCACATATACTGTGACACTCAAAATACACTAGAGATACATATGTGAGGAAAAATAGTAACTAAGAGAAAAAAGAGTCTTCTAACTTCTAAGACCCTCTTTTTTTTCCTTCACTTTCTGCGTAATCTCGATTGAATCCTATAAAAGACAATTTTATACACTCCTAGATAATCGAATTAATTTGAATTGAGATAAACCAAAAATTCACATCACACTTTCCATGATATTAGTTTTTTTTTTGTTTTACTCTTTTTAAATGTAAAACACAGTCTCTATCACCAAACTGGAGAGTGCTAGACTCTCTATTTCAAATATTTTCCTTGGTAATCCCACATATAACTGTAGAAGACGTTATGTGTGAACTTCATATATTTTATCCTATATATAACTATGGAAGAGGATTTTTTATTGAATGTAATGTCTTATTATAGTTTTCTGTAAAACCTAGTTCAAGTTGTGGATCAGTATATTATATAATAAACTTATTGGAAGTGAGTGATTTAAAAGTGGAGTAGATTAATTCTTGGATTGAGTCTAAACCCATTATTTAAATTCTATTCTTCCTTATTTGTTTTTTCATTGAATTAAACCAAACTATTTTCTATTTTATAAATTATCAAATTGAACATTACTTTGGTAGTGGACTTTAAGACGTGTTTTAAATACCATTTTTGATACTCTTAGATTAGTTTCAAAATTAAATTATTTTCAATGTCATATTAACTAAGATGTGATCAATATTTTTAGAATATTTTCAAAATATAAAATTATATATTTTTACACTTTTAGTTTACTATTCTTTTTTAATAAATTAGGGGATTTGATTTTAAAATATTTTTAACATAAATTTTTAATTGGAAGCTCAATTCACCACTCTCTTGAGTTATCCACTCTGACCAACACATTGGTGGGATATATAATTTAAGGAACACTCATCACCATTATATTATGTTCATGAATTTGTGTTCCGTATATATCATTCAACATAATAATTCCTTTAATAACTTTCAATCCCATTGTTAAGGAGTATGATCTACATACATAAAAGTACCCAATCAATGAAATATAAGTACATCTAGGTGAATACCCTTGAGTGGAAATGGGTATTGGTATACACAACAACAAAAAAATCATGGGAAATAATGGGATAATTTTGGTAGCATAACAGGTGTACATAAAGGTTTATGGAAGGCTTTGATGATAGTGAAAAGTGGTCTCTCATTACTTGGGGGTCATCAAGATAGTAAATATATGTGTAAAAAAAATATTCCAACATAATAATTTTAATTCAAGAAGAATAACTCAAATAAAGTACTTGAATAAAGAGGAGGACTAGTAAACCCCCTTACATCGACATTGTAACAACCTAAGTAGAGGTTAAAATGAGAGTGGATAAATGATATATCATTCATATAAAATCAATTATATATTAAAAGTATATTTATAATTTCATGAAACAATAATCAATTGATATTAAAAAATTGAAATAACAAGAAGATGTTAGAATGGAAAATAAGTGATAAAGTTTCATTATTATGAGGGGTATTACTAGAAGCTTAGGATGAGATTATTAAGAGCTTGGGAACACATTGGGTGATTTAGAGAGGTAGTGGGAGAGGAAGCTTATGCCCAATGGGTTTTCAGTGAATAGTAGTGGGAGTTTGGGTGGGTACTTGTCACAAAATATAGATGAATTCTCTATTAATTTATAAACATAGGTTTTGGACTCTATATGATAAAATAATTAAAACCAAAAACCTTCCCATGGGTTTTACTCATGATTTCTACCAATGATGAGTGGACTCAAATATATTATAAGGACATGAATCAAACATGTTAAAATAATACTATTGGTGGTGTGGAAATGAGTAATGTTAAAAAATAATTGATTTTAAAACATTAAAATATAACATAGGTTTGGGATGATTCTTTAAGTGTTTATAAAATTATTAAAATAACTTAAGAAACACATTATTTTCAAGTGTAATCCTATATTTTATTGTAGATTAATTTTAGAGAATGTATTGCATAAATTTTGGTCTATTTTTATGTTATAATACAAATTGTATATTTATATAGTATTTATTTTTTATCCAAAAATTCTACAGGCATATAAAATTATTAAAAAATCACTAATGGTTAATTTTGACATGATTATTTTAAAAAATTAATACTTATTATATCAATATAATTGTCTAAATATGAGAATTTTTACTTTTAAATAAATATCCTTAAATATTAAAAAACAGTAGTTTTTATGACACTAATAACTATGTAACCATTATAAAAATTATATTGTACTTTATAAGATTATTGTAAATTTTATCATTAAATAAATATTATTTAATAAGAATTATTTATTAAAATAAAATTTATTTAAAAAATTCTTGATTTTATTAAAAAAAATCTTAATTGAGACTATATATTTAATAACAATACAATTTTAATTTCTTCATATCAAAATATAATTTTTATTTAACTCATTATATTACCAATTATAATGTAGTGAAAGAAGAATAAATTTAATCATGGTTTTTTTAATAATAAAATATATAAAGTCCTATTATTAGGGGCGAGATACATCACCCCTTATTACACTAGTGTTCTCCCTAAGGTAATGGTGTATTCTAGTGGTGTTTTCTTGGGGTGGTTTAGCAAACATGGTTTGGTCCGTGATCTAAATAATATGAAACTTCTCCCATAAATGGGTTCTCTAAACCTACAGTTATTAAATATCAGCTTGGAATTGGTCAAGGTTAAAGTCCATTGATCACATATCCTTCTGTTTCTCTAATAAATGGGATTTATATTGTATGATCCTGTTATTCAGGGCCATTGATTCCTTCTTCAGTTTCAATTAAAATTTATCATAACTGTTAACATATACTAATATTAAAAGCCATTATACAATAGCTATATTATTGGCCATTCATATTCGTAATAGTATTTTAAATTCGATAGGCTATATTTTATAATGGTCCAAAATAACCATATTAGTGCATTTATTCTCTATAAATACATTACTTAATAAGGAATTTATTAATTCATAAAAATAGTTTCATTGATAAAAGTTATGATCATTACACCTTTCCCTACGAACATTCCTTTATCACCTATTGCAACTAGAAACAAAGTAGATTATGAGGAGGAGGATAACCTTATAGATTACCCTCCAACAACTGTGGAAGTTGTATCCATCACTATGGATGATTAAGGACATGTTCATATGGGTATATATGGGGACCTATTTCCTAGCTTGATCAGTGCCACCATGCCCCCTAAAGAGTAGGAAATGTATATTTCTTACATGAAACAACATTATTATGTTTTTTCCTAGAATTATACTAAGATGAATATAATAAAAACCAATGTTTCCACCCATCATATGGGCATTCTTAATGATTATATTAGTTTCATGTAAGCAGGAAGGGAGATTCATGAATCCCACACAGCTAAGGATAAATCCAATATTGGTAATCCCATTAAATACAACTTCATCTAGGGATTTCAATACCATAAATAGAAATAAAATAATATTCCTACAAAGAAATAGAATTGTTATATGATTATTTTTATCAATTTTTTAGTTCTCAACCAGTATTAACTGAAGGATGATTTCCCATTCACAATTATTAAACTCCTGATTGATGAAACTATAAGAATCAAATACCATAACTTTATAAATGAGTAATCAAGGTATAATAGGACATGGATAGCCCCTGATGGTGAGGAAGTAACTCATTTCATATTACCTTAAGGGAAAGGATATTACCATTTCCTGACCTTAAATTTGAATAATAATAGATCTATAATTCAATGCACCATGTTTTTTAATTTTGTTTAAATTTTTGGTAAGATCAGATAATGTTATATAAATGATTTTGTAGTCAAATAAATAGTTTTGTGATCATATTTCTAACTATCAAATAGTTTTCAAAAAACTATGATATTAAAACTTGAAGATGAACCCCCTAAAGTGTGACTTTGGGTTGAAATCATGGAAATTCCTCAGTTTCAGGTTATGATACAAAGGATTTATGTTGACTCGAAGAAAACTTATGTGATTCATGAAATTTCACCTCCATGAAACCATAGGGAATCAAGATGGTATTAGGGATTCCTTACATACATTAGTTTCTTCATAACCAATCTAGCCATTAAATTCCTCCCCATCACTATGTGGATGAAGAAGGGAGTCTATTATGAATGGGATGAATATTTTTAATAAACATTCGAAAATACAAAGCAATTTTTTATACACCTAAAGGTATTGATGTTATTAGTATAGGGAATACCAATTATTCTCTATATAGACAACATGTATCTATTACTTAGTACCCTTATTGTACATTAAAATGACACATATAAGGAGAATAACCTATAATATAATATCAAGACATTACTTGATAATGAGAATAAATATTTTGACATCGAGAAGAATTTCCTCACATGGGATTTTGATACACAAAAGTTGTGGTCCTAATTCCATCACCATAAGGTTAGATTAGTCCCTTACATCAATCTTATCAATTATATCATCAATATTTCAATATAGATGTGGCATCTAGGTCATTGATAATTTATATTGTAATAATTTGATATTCAATTCTTATCATAGAGGAAAATCAAAGGGCATGTTTGTAACGACCCAATATTTTTCAATGGAAAATACTTTCTTATAAATATTTCATAATCACATGAAATAACAACATAATTAACTACTAAGTGCCACGTGACCCTTAAAACATTAGTTTGTCACTTATGTGATGTGAATTTCAAAAATCTAACATACACTGTTGTGATCAGTAAGTTATTTGGAGTCCAATAAGGAAAACGTAATTTTTGGTGAATAGACACCTACCCTTATGAATAGTAACATACCCTTATGAATAGTAACATACACTTATGAATAGTAATATAACCTAATGAATAGTAACCTTACCTGTGATAGTATATAAATAATATTCACGTGAAAGTACGATATACCTATGCTTTGGAATAAGTAAAAGAATGTTTTAAAACTATTGTTTTTAGAATAAATTATTATTTTAATTAAATGTTAAATTAATCATATTTAGAATATTATTTTTGAAAAATGGAATTTATTTTTGGATTCTACATGTCGAAAAATGGTTGGGGTGAATTTTTGGTATTTTTCTAAAATACTTGAATTTTTATAAATAGTGAAATACAGTAAAATACCGTATATCAATTAAATACACTATTCATGACATCACAAGTGATTTAGCCCACTTGTTTAGAACTCACATGATAAAATTACTATTATTTTTCAAGGAAGACTCACTATTATTTGTATTGTGGGAAATAATAAATTAATGAATTTTATATTAAGAAATCCCCTCTCTCCTCCACTATAAAAACCCCCTCTCACTCCCCCTTCTCTTCACTCCTCTCAAGCCTTTTGAATTCTACAAATTCTATCAAAATATCCTCCCAACCTCTTTTCCCATGTCCAGAAAGCCTTGGTCTCATAAAAATACCAAAATATGTCCCTTAAAGAGGCTCTTGAAGAAGTTTTGTTCAAGAGGTAAATTCCTCTTTTCAATTCTTTGTCTTTCCTTTCAAGTTCATTTGTTTTATTTTTCTATTACCTCTCCTTATACAAATTTTGTGATGACTACAGTAATTTATATGTACTGTAATTTTTTCATGATAGTGGAATAATTTATCATCATCTCTCCCTTTTACCTTCTTTTATACTAGTAGCAAGAACACCATCTGAGATGTGTCAATTTTCCACATTCAAGGATGATGGGCTTCCGATTTCTGTTATCATTCTCAATTATGGTCATGAAAACATTCTTGTTATTGTTGAACCATATTATTATATATGTAATATGACCTATGTAATATTCTGTAATCCCTTTTTACAGATGGTATTAAGTTATAAAGAAAAATGAGTTTGTTATAATCAAAACCCACAAATTAGCCGAAACAGTTATCATTAATGTTCTATATAATAATTCATCCTCATTCCATGTAACCAAGTTATATAAATGACCAATAAAACCTATGTATGATCATAAATAATATTTGAATTCAATTATAGAGATTTACATAAACTCTATTACATAAGAACAAGTGAACCGATTATGAAAATAAAGGACATAAACGCTACAGAACGACTAAATTCAATATAATAAATTATCAATAAGGGTATAAATGAACTAAAAATAATTATGAAAAAATAAATAAATGTCTAATAGTTTATTAAATAAGTATAATTTAATCTTCCAGTAGCTTAATTTCAGGAGCAGAACACATTTGGATTTAAGGTAATGGTTTTTTCACCTGAACTTTCATTTTCATTTGGGTTACTTTTATTGTCTATTACCTCAATGAAACTCTTTTTTATTATTATTTACTCATAAAAAATTATGATTTTGGGTTATATATATGTTTACCAACCAGAATCATTCCTTATTTTATGGATGGATACACGTTTTAAAAGCAACTTTCAAAATTGTTTCCAAAATACAAGCCCGATCCAAGGGAATTTCTCTAATTTTTACCTATTTTAAAAGACACTCTATAATAGGTTTCTAGAAACCATTATCTTTATAAAATATATAATTTTATTGTGAAAATACTATCCTACTTTACTTCTAGTTTTATACAAATATTTTTTCAAAAGAACTCTTCTTTTCCAAGTAAAAGAGTATTTATCTCAAGAATTACTCGAAGATTTTATAAGAGTACCTTCCTCTATTTCAACACTCTTATTGATTATTATGTATTATTGGGATTATTATTCCATGTTATCATCTACAGTATTTAATTTAATGGTTTATTATTTCTTTTTATGTGGATGTTCTATCTTAAATCCATTCCCCAATTTAATCAGAATGGTTAGTGTTTATGCTTAATGTTCGGGGAAAGTTATTTTCATTTCATATGTTAATTTCAATATGAATGTATATGTTGTTTATGTTTATCCATGTTCGTATTAGGAATGCATGGGATATATTAAGTGTTGGGTGGGGCCCAATATAGCTCCTCGGTGCATCGGTTGGTCTCATGAGACAAACTACGATCTTGGAACAAGGCCTTGAAAAATGATTATTTATGGCCTTGGCACGAGGCCTTGACAGTATGGTTATGTTGTCCCGCATTATGCATTCCATAATTATGATTATAGTATTGATGGTTCATTTGGTTATTCGACTAGTAGAATACCCATGATTATGTTATGTTATGGCGATATTTACTATGCTCATATGTCTTCCATATTATGTTCAAGTTTATTTTTAAAGGCATGTGTCTTAAATTATTCACTATGTCTAATTTTTATGTTATCTTCCACTTTATTGCTTACCCTTACTAAGCTTTTGATATCACCCCTTTCTTATGTTTCATTTCCACAAGGTAATAAGAATTTTATTATTAATTACATGCTGAAATAACCTAGGAGTTATGGAAGTTGTCAAAGGAGTTTCTATGTTGTTTTTCATGTCAAGTTGTAATGATGAACTTATGTATGTATCTTGTTTACAGTAATACCAAACTACTAGATCCTTTGGGATGCTTATTCATTGTTTTTATTCCAATGTAATCAATAAGGCACCAGCTCTAGGAAACTGGGGTCGGGTCCTTACAGTTGGTATCAGAGGAAGTTTAGTAGAAAAAATAGAAAATAGATTTAGAAAATGTAGATTAGGGAAGAGTCCCTAAGATAGTCTTTGAGGATAAAAATACAAGAACGTTCTAGTATTTTGGTAAGGAATATATTATGTAGATCTTGCAAGCAATACATCCCTATCTGGATACGAGAAGGTATAGATGGCTCTGGCATAAATGTACCTAGGAGTGAAAGCTCTGACAAGGAGTTTCATTCTTGACTCGGGGTATCCTGGTACACGACAACGGATCTTGTTTCACTCTTGGTTACGACACTCTCATGGGATATTCTTAGGATAATTCACATTTTCCTTACAAGACATTATGAAGGATTTAAATGTAAAATTTTCCTCAAAGAAACCTTTTTTGTGATTATGGGAGTATCCATGCATAAGATTTCAATTTGTGTTAAGTATTTTGTTATGTTAAGATTATACATTATGATTCATAACCTAATCTAGTGTATTCCATTATCTAGAGATGGCGCTTAGTGGAAGGAATGGAAACCACACGAACACACATGTCCCCTGTAGGGATTTCCCTTAGATACAAGATAATGATTTTGGATTTGGTGCTATGACTGGTCATGAGCAACTCATAACTATACTAGGACAACTTACTCAGGTTATGAATAATAAACTTTCCCATATGAAGCATCCAGATCCACCACGTGAAGGATCTATGTTAGTTCACTTTATACGACAACAACCTCCACCATTCAATAGGACTACAATCTCATTTGTAGTAGAGCAGTGGATATGTTCCCTTGAGAAGATATTTCTCTCTTTGGGATGTAATGAAAGAAATAATGTTATCATGTAAGTTTATCATCTAACTGGAGATGTGGATCAGTAGCGGTCATTAATCCAAAACACAACGGAGGAGGAAGAAATATAAGAGATGGAATGGAGGGATTGTAAGGAAATATTCTTAGAAAAATATTTCCCTCCTGAATAATGAACGGATGTAGAGAGGCAATTCTTGAATCTTAGGTAGAAGGAGGATGAAAATTTTTCCATGTATGAAGCCAAATTTACAAGACTGGAAAGGCATGCTGCAGACTACATATGTAATACAAGGAGTAAAATTGATCGATTCTTTGATGTTTTAAAACCATTCCTCCAGAGGGATCTAGTCTCCCCAAGTTTCTCATCATATGAATAAATAGTCTCAAGTACTATCAAGATTAAAATTAATTATCTAAGTCTTATGACTTTAAGGGAAAGAAACAGAATAAGAGGGTTGCTGAAAACTCTGGGAAATGAAATAAGTAAATGGGTAAGAAGGGAAGAGTTGAATTTACATCATGTAGTAATTGTGGTAAGAAACACCTTGGCACTTTCCTGAAGGGGACGGGAGTCTATTACAAGTGCAAAGAAAAAGGCCACCTATCTCAGAATTGTAAGGGGAAGAAAGAAGCTACCAATGTTTTGTGCTACAATTATAGGGAGATGGGACATTATGCACATGAATGTCCTAAGCATCAGGTAAATGTTCCCTAAATAAGGCCAAGGGAGAAAGGCCAAGCTTATACAGTCACAACTATGGAGGTTGAAGTTCCTAACTAAGTGGTGGTAGGTATATTTATTATTTCATCCAACTTAGCCAATACTTTATTTGATTCTAGATCATTACATTCATTTATATCTTCCCAGTTTTCCAAGAAAATTAGATATGTCCAATTTGATTTAATAAAGGAGTTATCAGTCAAACCCCCTAGTGGATGTATCATTCCAACAAAGTCGTGTCTATTAGTCCCCCTCATGACACAAAAACGTGATTTAATTACTAACCTTATCATCATACCAATGGTTGACTATGATATAATTCTTGGTATTAATTGGATATCAAATTATGATGCGAAGATCTATTATAAGAATAAGGAAGTTACAATTTTAGAGGACATACCTATTGTGCAAGAATATGTTAATGTATTTCCAGAGGATTTTCCTAGACATCCTCCAAAGAGGGAATTTGAGTTTTCCATTGACTTAATTCTTATTTCAAGTCCCATATCAAGGAACCCTTATAGAATGGTCACTGTGGAGTTAGTTGAACTAAAGAAACAACTAGAGGAATTGAGTGATAAATTATTTATTCGACCTAGTGTTTCTCCATGGGGATCCCCTGTTCTTTTCGTTAAGAAGAAAGATGGGTATATGAGGTTGTACATTGACTACAGGGAGATCAATTCTATTGCAATAAAGAATAAGTATCTTCGACCACGAATTGATGATTTATTTGATCAAATTCATGTAGCCCAATATTTTTCTAAGATTGATCTTCGATCTGGATATCATCAATTGCTTGTGAGGAAGGAGGACATTCCAAAAACATCATTTCGAACCAGGTACGGACATTATGAGTTCACAATAATGCCTTTTGGACTAACTAATGCACCATCTATCTTAATGGATCTAATGAACAGAGTTTTCAAGGATTATCTTAATGACTTTGTAGTGGTGTTTATTGATGATATCTTGGTATACTCTAAAAGCCATTAAGATCATGAAAATCACTTGCGCACTATTCTAAAGACCCTTAGAAGAAATAAATTATATTGGAAGTTTAGTAAGTGTGATTTTTGGATCCAATCAGTTTCCTTTCTAGGACACATTGTATCTAAAGATGGAATATCTGTAGATCCTGCAAATAAATTGGTTGTGCAAGAATGGCCTACTCCAATGAATGTAACTGAGGTACATAGTTTTATTGTCTTAGCAGGTTATTATCGTCGTTTCATTCAGAACTTCACCAGTTTATCCAACCCAATGACCAAGCTCACACAAAAAGTGGTTAAGTTCTTATGGACAAAGGAATATGAAGAATTTTTTGAAGAATTGAATAGGGGGTTAGTGAATGCTCCAATACTAACCCTACCATTGGGGAATGATGGGTTTGTTATCTATAGTGATGCATCAATGAAAGGAATTGGTTGTGTCCTTATACGGAATGATCAATTGATTGCCTATGCATCTATCCAGCTAAAAATTCATGAACAAAAATATCCAACCCATGATCTTGAGTTAGTAGCAGTAATCTTTGATTTGAATATTTGGATACATTACCTCTATGGTGAAAAAAGTGAGATATATACAGATCACAAGAGTTTGAAATATATATTCTCACAGAAATAACTTAACATGAGACAAAGGAGGTGGATTGAGATACTCAAAGACTATGATTTCACAATACACTACCACCTAGGGAAATCAAATAAGGTAGTTAATGATTTGAGTAGAAAGGACCATGAAATTATGAAAAATATGAGAGTTGAAAGGGATCTTATGTTCATGGATCAAGTAAATATTGATATGGGAATTATTAAGGAAGGTAACACATCACTAAATTTTCAAATGGTTTCTGAACCTTCTTTACTGGAAAGGATAAAAAGTTATCAAGCTGATGATGAGGATTTTCAAAAGAAAATTAAAGTTATAAATGGTGTGAATTTGATTAACTTCATATATGAAGGTGGAATTTTGAAATTAGGGAAGAGGGTTTGTGTTCCCGCTATTCCTGAGCTAAAGAGGGAACTATTGAATGATGCTCATAGCTCTAATTTCTCTATGCACCCTGGTAGCACAAAGATGTATCGAGATATCTAAGAAAACTTTTGGTGGGACAATATGAAAAGGGAGATTGTTGAATATACATCAAAGTGCCTAGTATGTCAACAAGTGAAGGCTAAGAGGCAAAGGACTAAGGGGATGATTCAACCACTACCAATACCAACATGGAAGTGGGAGAAAATTACCATGGACTTTGTCACTGAACTTCCAAGGAAATCCAGAGGAAACAATGCTATATGGATTGTTATGGATCGTCTTACAAATAAAGATCACTTTATCACGATTCGAGAGGAATTATCATTGGATCAACTTTTAAGGATTTTCATTAAAGAAGTGGTAAGGATGCATGGAGTACCACTATCTATTTTATCTGACCATGATCCTAGATTCACCTCGAAGTTTTAGAAAAGTCTCCAACATGCTATAAGCACTGAACTGAACTTCAGTATGGCCTATCATCCTCAAATTGATGGCCAATATGAGTGTACTATTCAGACACTAGAAGACATGTTGAGAGCATGTTCTATGGAATTCAATGGAGGATGGGACCAACATCTTCCACTGGTTTAATTCTCCTACAACATTAGTTTCCAGTCGAGCATCTAAATGGAACCATATGAATCCCCTTATGGGAAAAGGTGCAGAACACCGGTGTGTTGGGATGAAGTCGGTGAGCGTAAGCTTCTAGGATCTGAAATGGTCGAAGAAATGGTGGATAAGGTGAAAACCATTCAGCATCATATCAAGGTAGCCCAAATTCGACAGAAGAGTTATGTGGATAACCATAGACGAGACCTTGAATTCAAAGTTGGAGACCAGGTATTTCTATGCATATCTCCATGGAAGAAGGTTATGAGGTTTGGGAAGAAAGGAAAGTTAATTCCTAGGTATATCGGCCCCTTTGAGATCCTTGATCGAGTCGGAACTCTAGCCTATCGACTGGAACTTCCACCTACCATGTTAAAAGTACATGATGTCTTTCATGTATCCCTCTTAATGAAGTACATACCAGACCCTTCACATGTACTCTCTTCAGAGGTGGTACAGTTGGAGGATGATCTTTCCTATGAGGAGCAGCCAGTGAAAATCTTGGATCGTAGAGACAAAGTTCTACACAACAAGACAACTCATCTGGTCAAGGTACTATAGTGAAACCATAAGTACAAAGAGGCAACATGGGAACTGGAAGAAGTAATGAAAGAAAAGTACCCCCACCTGTTTTTTACCTAGTTTGTAAAATGAAATTTCAAGGGTGAAATTTCTTAAGGGAGGAATAATGTAACGACCCAATATTTTTCAATGAAAATTCTTTTCTTATAAATATTTCATAATCACATGAAATCACAACATAATTAACTAATAAGTTCTATGTGACCCTTAAAACATAATTTTTTCACTTCTGTGATGTGAATTTTGAAAATCTAACCTACACGGTTGTGATCAGTAAGTTATTTGGAGTTCAATAAGAAAAACATAATTTTTTTGTGAATAGTAATCTACCCTTATGAATAGTAACATACCCTTATGAATAGTAATATACCCTAATGAATTTTAACCTTACCTGTGATAGTATATAAATAATATTCAAGTGAAATTACAATATACCTATGCTTTGGAATAAGTAAAAGAATGTTTTAAAACTGTTGTTTTTAGAATAAATTATGATTTTAATTAAATATTAAATTAATCATAATTAGAAAATTATTTTTGAAAAATGGACATCATTTTTGGATTCTACACATCAAAAAATGGTTGGGGTGAATTTTTGGGTTTTTTCTGAAATACTTGAATTTTTATGAATAGTGAAATACGATAAAATACCGTATATTAGTTAAATACATTATTCATGAAATCACAAGTGATATATCCCACTTGGTTTGAACTCACATGATAAAATTACTATTCTAGGTCAAGGAAGAATCACTATTCCTTGTCTTGTGAGAAAAAATAAATTAATGAATTTTATATTAAGAAATCCCCTCTCTCCTCCACTATAAAAACCCCCTCTCACTCCCCCTTCTCTTCACTCCTCTCAAGCCTTGTTCCTTCTCCAAATTCTGTCCAAATATCCTCCCAACATTCTCTCCCATGTCCATCAATCCTTGGTCTCATAAAAAGACCAAAACTTCTCCCTTAAAGAGGCTCTCAAGGATGTTTAGTTTAAGAGGTAAATTCCTCTTTTCAATTCTTTGTCTTTCTTTTCAAGTTCATTTGTTTTCTTTTTCTATTACCTCCCCTTATCAAAATTTTGTGATGGATATAGTACCTTATATGTACTGTAATGTTTTCATGCTAGTGGAATAAGTTATCATCATCTCTCCCTTTTATCTTCTTTTATACTACTAGTAAGAACACCATCCGAGATGTGTCAATTTTCCACATTCAAGGACAATGGGATTCTGATTTCTATTATCATTCTCAATTCTGGTCATGAAAACATTATTTTTATGGATGAAACAGATTATTATATATGTAATATAACCTATTTAAGATTCTGTAATCCCTTTTTATAAATGGTATTAATTTATAAAGAAAATTGAGTTCTTTGTAATCAAAACCCACAAATTAACTGAAATAGTTATCATTAAAGTTCTATATAATAATTCATACTCATGCCATGTAACCAAGTTATATAAATTAAAAATAACACCTATGTATGATCATAAATAATATTTTAATTCCATTCTAGAGATTTACATGAACTCCATTACTTAAGAACAAGTGAACCGATTATGAAAATAAAGGAAACGAACACTACAAAACGACAAGGAAATGAACACTACAGAACGACGAAATTCAATATAATAACTTATCAATAAGGGAATAAATGAACTAAAAAGAATTATGTAAAACTAAATAAATTTCTAATAGGTTCTAAAATAAGTTATTAATAAGTATAATTTCATCTTCCAGGATCTTAAGTTCAAGAGCGGAACACGTTCGGAGTTAAGGTATGGGTTTTTTCACCTAAACTTTCATTTTTATTCGGGTTACTTTTATTGTCTATTACCTCAATGAAAATATTTTGTATTATTATGTACTCCTCAAAAATTATGTGTGTCGGTTATATATATGTTTACCATCCAGAATATTTCCTTATTTTATGGATGGATACACGTTTTAAAAGGAACTTTCTAAATTGTTTCCAAAATACAAGCCCGATCCAAGGGAATTTCTCTAATTCTTACTTATTTTCAAAGACACTATATAATATTTTTTTGGAAACCATTATCTTTATAAAATCACTAATTTTATTGTGAAAATACTATCTTACTTCACTTCTGGTTTTATACAAATATTTTTCCAAAATAACTCTTCTTTTCCAAGTAAAACAATTTTTATCTCAAGAATTACTCGAAGATTTTATAAGAGTACCTTCCTCTATTTCAACACTCTTATTGATTATTATGTATTATTGGGATTATTATGCCATGTTATCATCTACAATATTTAATTTAATGGTTTATTATTACTTTTTATGTGGATGTTCTATCACAAATCCATTCCCCAATTTACTCTAAATGGTTAGTGTTTATGCTTAATGTTTAGGAAAAGTTGTTTGCATTTCATATATTAATTTCAATATGAATGTATATGCTATTTATGTTTATATCAATTAATATGAGGAATTAATTAAACATATTAAGTGTCATTTGGGGACTTTTATATCCCCTCGGTGTATCGGTAGGTCTCATGAGATAGACTACAGTCTTGACACAAGGCCTTGACAAAATGATTATTTATGGTGTTGGCACGAGGCCTTAACAGTATGGTTATGTTGTCCCGCATTATGAATTCCCTAATTATGAATATAGTATTTATGGTTCATGTGGTTATTCAACTAGTATAATACCCATTATTATGTTATGTTATGGCAATATTTACTAAGCTCATATTTCTGCCATATTATGTTCAAGTTTATTTTTAAAGGAATGTGTCTTAAATTATTCACCATGTCTAATGTTTATGTTATATTCTGTTGTATTTATTACCCTTACTAAGAGTTTGAGATTTTCCCTTTTCTTATGTTTCATTTCCACATGGCAAGAAGAATTTTAATATGAATGACATGCTGAAATAACCTAGCAATTATGGAAGTTGTTTAAGGAGTTTCTATGTTGTTTTTCACGTCAAGTTGTAATGATGAACTTATGTATGTATCTTGTTTCCAATAATAGTAAACTACTTGGTCCTTTGGGATGTTTATTCCTTGTTTGTATTCCAATGTAATCAGTAAGTTACCAGCTCTGGAAAATTGGGGTTGGGTCCTTACAATGTTCTTGTTGATTTTCTCATAGTGCACCCTACCTAAGAATGAAAAATATTGAATACCAAGATCCAAAATTAAAATTATTTATTTTTCCATAACAACCCCAAATTGTTGATATATAAATCAATGGAGCCTTCTGATGTCTGATTGTGAAAATAATTAAAGACCTAAATCCCAATTAAGTCAGTATCAATGAAGTTTTTATCACACAAAGCAAGGTGGATCTGCCCTATTATTTTTAGCTATTTGAAGGTTAAACAAACAATGATGTAGATTAAAAAACTCTCATTATAATATTGGATTTATCAATAAAACATTAATTAGTAATTTTTAATTTTAATGGTTACTTTTAGATGATGATTGAGCATATTAATTGTGCATATTCTATTATGATGGAAGGGTTGGATCCTCTCATTGAATATATAAGGGTATTGATGAAATAATACCCCTTAGAGACAATGATGAAATATATACCTAACTCATAGAATGTATGTGATGATATTCTGGACAATTCATCTATGATCCAAGCTGATATGATCTAGGATGTGGCATTTTTCTTTATCATGCACCATAGGGTGGTCTCTTCGATCACCATTTCTGACATATAGGGAATCAATAAAATCAACACTACTTGAGATCTTGATTTATGAATATCCTCATAAACTTATACCATTATTTTACAGATGTTCCCCATAATTAACTATATATAATGTAGGATTCTTCCTTCAGATCAAACCAAGATGGAAAAGTTCTGATTTTGGGAAACAAACTTCATATTTTTTTATGGTTTGAATGAAAAAAATAAATAATTTTCATTAAAGTATTTTAAGGAGTCCACCATATATGTATTGAATGAGGAGAAACCCTCACTATCATGTAGGAATTTCTTGAATGTTCTTTTGAATCCCATTATTCAAGGAAAAATATATCCCATAATATCAGGAGACTTGTCTACTTCTAGAAAATAATGACACATAACAATGTGGAATTGGAAAGAAAGTTCCATGTTTGTTAGATATATTCTACATTTATCATTCAACACCTAAATTTATTAGTTATTGAGAAATAATCTATTTTTTATTGTATAAGTAATGTTTATTATGGGTACATATCCCCCAACTTAAACCAGGTAGTTCAAGTTCATTGATACTTCCACCAATATCTTCTCCAAATGGGTCAATATAATACCTATCAAGGATTTTCATACATATAATATCACAATAATCATTTATTATAAAATCTTCACCTAATTTGGTGTCCCTCAAAAAATATTGTAGGATAATTCCAAAAATTTATGCACTTACAAGTTGAAAAGGATATATGATAAGTATAATATCATGTATAACCACTTATCCTCCTATCATTCAGTGTAATAGGGTTAGATAGATGCCTTGAATAAGATCTATCAAAGATACTCTAAATACAAAGACACAAAATTTGGTTCATACATGCTCTTATATGCCTCGAGGTATTACTGTAACACAACCCACACCATCCAGCATTAGACCTCATATTCTCTTATCTATGAAACAAATGTAGTTCTTCCCATAAAAGTTTAATTTACCTTACTAAAAATTTACATATATAGAAAACTATTAGAAGACAAAAATTATCATAAGTGTTTATACAAGTTAAAGAGGTATAACAAGAAGAGGTTGAGAACATTAAACAATGTTCAAGTACATTATAATCTGATTACATGAGCCTTAAATAAGAAATTCCACCTCTACTAATTTCTCAAGGGAGAATTGGGGCTGACACAGATAACTCCACTGATACCAGGAAAAATGACCCCAATGTTTGAACCAAAGTTATAGGGACCTTATGTTATACATAAGGACTAATAAAATGGATCTTATTCCCTAATAATGATAGATAAGGAGTATATCACTTCCCCTAACAATTCATGATTTATGAAGAAATACTTTTTATGATTTCATATTAGTTAATTATTTCATAATTGCATGATGTTAAACTTCATTATCATGGATTATGTTGTGAAAATTTAAATTGTAATCCACCCTATTATTTTTAGTATGAATTTAAACTAAAAGAATTCCTAGTAAATTCCTCATAACATTAATATACATGTAATACTTTATTTTTGTATGAACAAAACCTACATGGTATATCATCCTTATTGCATGACCATATAGTATGTCACATGCAGGTCCATGAATTATGAACCTAAACTAAATGTCCTCATAAAACCATGTTGTACAAATATAATGTATATATAGTAGCTCACATTCTATTAACACACTCCTGAGTGTGGTATTTTTATCCAAATAGATGTTTTATTGGTTCATAGTCAGTTCCATGTATTAACCTATACCAAAATAGAATGACCCTTACACTATATAGGATCTTAATCTACTTAGGAATTCATTCAATCTCTAAAGATATATTGACATACCTAAAGGTCATGGTCTATTTTAATAATAAATATAAAATTTCCCATTTTCACATATATGAGATTGATCTATGTGAGGGTATTCTATTCATGAACTACATATGTCTTTATTACAATCCTTGTAGGATGTGTAGTGATGACTGAATATTGTATCTTGGGATGAGATGCAAATTTCATCAATATATAATTCCACCCTAATTTGAGCTTGATAAATATAGAGGAATCAATATTTATGAACTATGTGTGTCTTTATTTCTATCATACTATGAAATATAGTGCCACCTTGATCTTCTATCATTGTCCTAAACATAAACCCTTAAAAACCCCTCTTTCCCCTTAGGGATTCAATCCACTTTTGTGATATCCTATCTTCCAAATAGAACTACATTATGGCGAGACATAATTTTTTCCCATAATAAAATATTAATATACATAGGTATGTTTCAATAAATATGTGTGGCTTTAATCTTGCTCTTATAGGATACATAGTAATGCCTAGGAATATTTTCATGATCTTAACCAAAACTCCAACGCTATCAAAAACCATTGTTCGCATTGGGGCCACTCCATATGGTCATAAGACACTTAGATGAGTGTTCCCAAAGTATGAAAATGCCCCTCTATTGTGTATGATCTAAATATACATTTTTATTTTTTCAATATTATTCTTTATCTTCAAACCTATTCTTACAAAATATTTTCATTTCCCATGGAATATGAGCTTAATATATGCAAAGATGTTTTAAGAATGACATATGGTTTTATTCATAGATTTTTTTTGTTGAAAACATGCCTAGTTTATTAATTTATATATTTTAATTACTATTGTATAGTTGTTCGTAGGTTCAAACCCATATGGATGGTGGTGTGTACCAAATTTCTTGAACATAAAGACTATAAATGGTGGGTGAAAATCCTTTTTTACTTTTTTTAAATAAAGGAAATATTGATGAGATGATGATTTTTTTTAGAATTGGGTGAAGCATGAATATGAAACTCAAGTAGTGAGAACAAATATTGAGGAAAAATATTTAATAAGATGCATGGGTAATCTATACTAAGTAGGTTAAATGGATTTCTTCATTCATGGAGAATTTATTGATTTTTTTACTTTGAAAAAGGTTTTGATTAATCTACCTCACCAGGAGATTAAAAATGTATAAGAATTATTATTGAAGTTTGAATCCTGAAGAACCTCTCAAAAGCAATGAAGATTTAATGAAAAATTCATCAAAAGAAATATCCTCGAACAGTTTTGATTTTTTAGAAATTATGATTTAAGGACAAAAAAACAATTTTTGTGATTCTAGAATTGATCTCACTAATCAATTTTGAAATTTGACTAAGAATAAAATGTGGTGAATAATGAATAAACAAAATTGTATTAATACCCTAACCAATGAAAATTAACCAAGAATCACTAAAAAATCATAGAGAAACAATAATTCAATTACAAGTAACGAAGTCTATTGAAAATAGAGAAATAAATTTCCCAGTAAAATGATTGTCAAAAGTGTTTCTTTCTATCTCAGTATCAGTATCTACTCTCGATTATCAGCGAGTCTTTAGGTCTAATTTCCAAATAAATAATGTGAAATATTAATCCTCGGATGTCCCTAGTCTCAAAATTTAAACTTTTTTCTTTTCTAGTTCGTCACCAGAGTTCTTCACCAACTTATGTTGGTATTCCCTATTTCACTGAACTTGTGGCCTCACCTTCTCCCATCCTGATCACAATAGAATTTCTCTTGAAACTGAAAACAATTGGTGGTTGGAAAAATGAATCTGTATGTCTTCAATAATTGATTTTTCATAACAAATAATAATAATAATTAATACATTATAATAATTATTATTATAAAAAATAAATTTTACAAATTTATTTAATATTATTTTTATTATAAAGTTTAATTAAACTATTAATTATATATTTATAAATATTTAATATAATTGTTATTTTTATTAAAATAATTATTTATTTAAAAATATATAATTATTATGATTATTTATTATTTATTTAAAACTGAATAAAAATATAATTAAATATAAACTTATTATAAATGAAATAATTATTAATATAAATAAATTTGTAAAAATATAAAAACTATCATTTTTAATATTATTATATTAAAACAAAATTGATTATATTATTTTTATTGATTTAAAATTATTTATCTAATTTTATTGTTGATATACAATCTTATTTATTTATTATTTTATCTTTATCTATAGTGGTGTGTGGGGATTCTCCGTCAAGCCTCAGGCATGTCCTATTCTTCTCTCAGAGCCAGATCCTCCTATTTTGTCTTTTGCTCAGTGTGAGCACAAATCAATGGTGATATAAGGGTAAAATGGCAGCAACGACTTGGTTTGACGGTAGTGCCAATAGGTTCTCAGTTGTTCTACATTTTCCAAAGGCTTGTCCTTCTGATCTAGAGCCAACAAACGGGTTCTTGGTAGTGCAGAATTAGAGGATAGGGATGGTGAATCAAGTTCATCAAGAAGAATTGGGAACATATTAAGCATCGTATTCCTCCAGTCAAAGAACCGACTCCATTCAAATCGGTGCATCTCAAGATATATTAGATTTGGTGTTGTCTGGTTCAAAGTGTCAGTGGTTTGGATTCTTTGGATCCTTTAAGAGTTTGGATGCATGGGGAGATTAATTTATGGATTGTACTAAGTTCTTCATATATGGTGATGATGTGGATTTATAGGGGTCTCATAAATTCGATTCGCAATGATGGATCCATTGATATTTTTCTACAACGGTGGAAGAGGCTCAAGAAATGGCGATGGAAAATTCATGCTACTGGTAGTAGAGGGATGCTACTAGTGGACGTGCATTGTGGTAGCAAATGGTGGTTTCTACCTATGGATCATTTATGGAGACTGAAGAAAGGATTTTTGGTGGTGGATGAATTCTTCAACCAACCGTGAATTGATTCTATGGTATATTGAGTGTTTGATACTGGAGGTGGATGGTTTCTGATGGTAGAGGGAGGTCGGTGCCCAATGGTGGAAAATCTTCTTTACTTCCAGCAAAAGCCACAGGTGATGTTAGCGGCAGCATAAATATATATTTGGTAGTAGTAAAAGTGATACCACATGATTGACTCTCTCATAAGCAAAAACAATGTGCTAGTGGTAGCTCCCCTGTTCTAGCGGTGGATGTCTTACCCTGGCCTAGCGATGGATCAATAGCTATGTAATGGTGGATCTATTGCAACAATTGAAAAAAATAACAAATAACCTTATTAAAAATATTAAAACATTAATATAATAAGGATATTATAATTTAAAAACTAATTTAATTATTAATGAAACTAAAATAAAAAATTGAATAAATAATAAGTAAAATTAATAGAATAAATAATATATTCAAATGCTAATAACAAATAATTATAAAAATAAATTCTAATTGAAACTAAAATTAAATTTAAATTTTATTAATTATATTAAAAACTTGAATTATAAGTTGAAATATAATAATAAATTTCGATAAGTTAACTTTATAATTGGAACCATATTTAAATATTAAAATTTTAAATTAAAGTTCAAACAAATTAAAATATAGAAATAAATGATCTAAAAATTAAATTAGTGTTTTACTAACTGTGAATTAATAAAATTACTAAATACCAAAATAAATCCAAAAAAACTTAAAATAAAAATCCTAAAATATAATTAGAAAAATAAAATTAATAAAATAAATATATAAATAAATAATTTTTTAGGATACAAAAATAATAATCTAATATAAAAAATAAAGGATTAGAAAATTTGAAAACAAAAAAGAAAAATGTGAATCATTTAAAAAATAAGGGCCAATTAATTAGTTAAATGATCAAAAACATAAATAAGTGATGTTGAAAAAACTTTTCAATTAAAGGACACATAATAATCCCCCATACATAATAATTTATTATCCTCAAGCAATTAATAATCAATTTCAATGGAATTAACAAATATCACAATTAAAAAAATTGTAAGTCTGAAAAGAATTGGTTAAGAAAAATGATTTTTCCACATTAACCATTTTATGTATAATTTATAAACACCCTCTCAAAATTAAGTGTTATTAGTGAAAGATTAATTATTGTTATACTAAAATTATTTCTTTTGAAAAAATTATAATTGAATTACACCAACATAAAATTGCATTTAACTGAGATTTACAAACATCCATCTACCTTTGGGTGAGTAGGCACACATAATTATCACTCAAATAAATTAGAGAAAACTTAATGGATGAGTGGGTTCAATAAATACATGAAGGAATAAATAACTCATACAACAGTTTTATCTTAAATATAAAAGAATTAAATAATAAAGGATAGAATCTTATACTGAATTAGGATTTTCATTTCACATATCATGTAAATGCATGTCTTATTTGTTTGATCTGATAAAAAAATTTCAATTCAATGATAGTTTTATAAAATTTTCTCAAAAATTTAACCATGAAAATATGATTTCAATAGATCATCAAATGATTTACTTCTCATGGGGTAATTAAGATGTAACCTTTTCTATGTGGATTCAAAACTTTCAAAATTATGAAATATTTTGACCCTCTGAAAGGGAATATAAATACCTGAAAAATAACCAATTTTGAAAAATTATAGAGTGATTTTATGGGTTCAAATTAAATCATAGATTATCCCATATAAAGACACTATTCCCAACACTTAAAACCCAACTTTTTCCTCATAGTTAAATTCAATGGTGGAGAAAAAGAAATTGATGTTTTGGTTCAAAGTGATTTAGAGTTCAACAATTTAATTAAATGTTCAAAGGTCACAATGAAGTTCAAACAATAACTTCTTGACAAAAAAATATTTTACTAAAAAATTATAATGGTTCATTTATTATCACCAAGGCATAGATAATGAATATTTTAATAAATTTCAAATAGTAGCATAAAAAATATCAAATACAGTGAAGAGGGAATTAGCATGTTTGAAAATTTATTCAATTCTGTTTTCAGTAGAAATGGAGATAGAATGATAAAAACCCTACAAATACAATAATATTAACTTTAAAGATAAACATCAAGGGTTATTACTCCACCGTAATTAATTTCATATATTTAGTAGATTTAAAATCAATGAATATGACATTTCAAGAAAGAAATCATCATGAAGTATGACAACAAAGTGTATAGTATAGAAAAATATGTAAAAAATTAAACTTTGTACTCCCCTAATTAAATTTTATCCAATTAGGATCCAATAAGAAGATCCTTTTGATTTTATGACTTTTTAACTCTTATCTTCTAATAATAACTCAGAATCCTTCTTAAATAAAAATTGATCAGGAAGAACAAAAACATTAAACCTGTGGGGAAGAAAAATAATAATAGACATAGAAACAAAAAAAATTAATATTAACAAAAAATAAAGAAAACATATAAATGCCATGAGTTCACTCCAATGAAGCAATAAATTTAAATTATTCAGTTATACTTTAGATGAAAATCAGTTTTCAAGTATAAATATGGAATCCAATCTCTTTGGTTTCCCTTTAAAATAAAGTTTGATTTATTTATGATTTACCAGCATTGGTCTATTTTATTCTCCTAAAATTTCAATAAGTACATTATTTGACACTCTTATAAGAGTAAAGGGTCCATACCACTTAGATATCAATTTATCAAAAATGAGATTTAGTCTATAATTAATGAGAAGGGCCTTCTATCTAACTTTGAATTCTCTATTTTGAATTAATGAATCATGAGATACCTTGTCCCTCTCTCTATAAATCCTAGAATTATAATAATACTCTCTCCTAATAAAATCTAACTCACCCAATTCTAACATCTTTCTCTATCAAATAGTCTTAAAGTCAGTATTTAAATCCTTAAAATCCTAATATGACTTGTGTTATAACTCCATAGGTAAATTACTGAATTTCCAAAATAAAATCTTTTATAGAGACATACCAATTGGGGTTTTTATTGTAGTTTTGTATACCCACAATTCCCTACCTAATTTTAGAGACCAATCCTTCCTAGAATTTGAGACATTTTTCTCTAAAATCTCTTTTAGCTCTTTATTTGAAATTTCTATCTATCCACTAGATTATGGATGGTAGGTGATTCCAGTTCTATGGGAATAGTTATTTCTCTACATTAATGATTTGAATTTCTAATTCTTAAAATGTGTTTCATTATTAGTAATGAAAGATCAAGGGACCCCAAACTAGGAAAATATATTCTTTTTAATGAACTTTATTATAGTATTGTCTTGATTATTGGGGAGTGAAAATCCCTCAACCCTCTTGGATAAATAGTCAATGACTACTTAAATATACTCATTCCCATGAGATTATGGGAATGATCAAATAAAATCATATCCCCAAATGTTAAAAATTTCTACTTCCAGAATACCCTTATAAGGAAACTCCAGTTTCCCCCAACATTCCCTATCCTTTGGCATCTATCACAGCCCACTAAAAAACTCCTAGATTACTTGAATAAAGAGGGATAGTAAAATCCATATTGAAGGACTTTTCTAGGATATCCTCTCTCCACCATAATGACCTCCCCAAGGTGAAGGGTGACAACTATCCAAAATTTCTAACATTTCTTTCTCTGGAACAAATCTTCTTAGAATCCCATCAACACATCTACTAAATAGAAAGGTTTCATCCCATATATAGTATATATGCTCTAAATGAACTTATTTCTCTAGTTTTAAAAATCCTTTGGAATGAAACTTGCTTCTATAATTTTATAAAAGTCTGCAAACTGGGAAAACTGCTTAATTGTGACAATGAGAATCTTCTCATCAAGAAAAGAATAATTAATATCCCTTGGATCTTGACACTAGGTACTGAATAACCTAAAAATGTGATGTGTAACTACAATATCAACTCCCTATTTTTCTCTAATCTATATATTAAACTCATGTGAAAAAAGAATCTTCCTAATGAGTGTTGGGTTGTTTTATTCTTTAACAATAGATACTTTAAGGAAGAATGGTCAGTAAATATGGAGACTTTAGAACCTAAGAGGTTCTACATAGATTTTTCTAGAGAGAAAAAATAGTAGCTAACAACTCCTTATCTATAGTGGTGTAATTTTATTGCACTTCATCTAGTAGTCTTCTAGAAAGCAGACCACAAGTAACCTCTATTATCTCCTCTATCATAAGACAGGATCAATAGAAATTTCAATAGAATCACACATTATTTCAAAGGGAAGTTTCCAATCAGGTTCATTTATTATGGGTGATGAAGCGATTTTTTCTTTAAGAAAATTAAATGATTTCAAACAAATTTCATCAAATCAAAAGGGTGAATATTTAAGAATAAGAGAACACAATGGGTTTGTTATTTATGAAATGTCTTTTATAAACATATGATAAAACCTAGCACTCCCTAAAAAACATTGAACACCCTTAAAAATTTTTAGGAGGTCAAAATATTTGAATAGATTCAATATTAAAAGTATCTACCTCTATAACCCTCTTAGTCACTTTATGTCCCAACACAATACCTTCAATGACAATAAAATATCATTTCTCCCAGTTTAGAACTAATTTTGTCTCTAATAATGTCTCTAAAACAAGTTATAAATTCCATATACATATTTAAAATGTGCTACCAATATTGGATAATTCATCTATGAATACCTCAATGATCCTCTATATCATTTATAAAAAGAAAGACATCATACATCTCTGAAAGTTATAATACACACCACATAATCTAAATGGCATCCTCTGATAAGAAAATATCTTAAAGGGTTATGTGAATGTAATTTTATCTTGATCTGTATGTGATACAAGAATCTGGTTGTAACCAGAATAGTCATCCAAAAAACAAATGAATTCATTTCTAGTAAGCCTCTCAAGCATTTGATCTAAGAAGGTCATTGGAAAATAATCCTTCTGGGTGGATGAATTATGTTTTTAATAATCTATATAGACTCACCATTTTGTTCCTTTTCTCACTTGAATTTTTTCATTTTTTTCATTAGTGAGTACAGTGAAACCAAATTTTTTTGGGACGACTTGGAGTGGACTAACCCAATAACTATATGATATGGGGTATATAATACCAGTGTCCAATAACTTTATAACCTTCTCTCTCACAACTTATTTCATATTTGGGTTACGTCTCTTTTGACATTCAACTCTTGGTTTTTAGTATAGTTTTATAGGGATCTTATTCATGTGTAATGAAGGGATAATCTCATTGATATAATCTATGTACCAACCAATTGAAGTTTTTAAATTCTTAATAACACCCAAAAATTATTCCTCTGGATTATATTTAGGTTCAGTAGAAATTATTACAGGTAGTGATGAATTCTCACCTAGAAATGAATATTTTAGGTGTGATAGAAGTGGTTTAAACTCCAATGTGGGTGATTCTTCACTTGAAGGAAGGAACTTGGGTATGGGAGGATCATGATCTTCAATATGTTTAATATAAGGAGTTTTAAAGTTGTAATTATTCTGAATTTAATAACTAGTTTTAAGATTTCCCTCACTGTTGTCCCAGGTGGAGAACTCACTCTCATAATTCTCTAGATCAGAATTAAGAATATTTATCAAAGAAAAATCATCCAATTATTTTAAAAATTTATCATCAACCAAAAAAATTGTTCAAAAGTGTTTAATATAGTATAACCAACCTCATGTTCTCTTAATAATTCATTAGGTTCGGAAATAGAGGATTCATATGTAACTTCACTCTTAACATTAGGGACATGATTACTGTCCAATTATAGGAAATTTTATAGAATCTATCCTTGAGAATACTCAACAAAATTTGAAACTAAGTTTTAAAATTCTTAATATATTTATTCATAAAAATGTTTATTTATATTCTATAAAATTTTCAAGTGTGTTTTCAGCTTCTAATAGCTCCACACTAGAACAGTTTTCACTAAAAGTTGGTTCTTTAACATTTTTAAACTCATTGAATTTTTGTATTTTGTTCCCCAAATTTAATGATCAGTTGACCCTTAGAAACATCTACAATAAATACACCAATTTCCAAAAAAAGGCCTACCCAAAATTATGGGAACCTCCTAGTCATACTCTATGTCTAACACTAAGAAGTCAGTTGGTAGAAATAGTTTTCCAACTCCAACCAGTAGATCATCTAACCTTCCTATTGGATGTGTTAATGAACTATAATCCATCTGTAGGATGATAGTGGTGGGTTTATTGTCACCTAATATCAACTGTTGAAATAATAATAATGAGAGTCGGTTAATACAGAAACTTAAATCACATAGACAATTGAGTTGACCAGTATTCCCTATATTGGAAGGAATGAAAAAATTACCAGGATCCTTGAGTTTTGAAGAGATTTCATTCTAAAGAATATCACTACACTCTTCAGTGAGGCGGTATGTATCAAATTCAAATAAGTGTTTTTTTGTTTGAAACAAATTTTTAAGAGATTTTAAATAATAAGGAATTTGAAACACGGCGTTGATAAAATGGATATTCACTTGGAACATAGTTAAAAGTCCAAGGAACTAATGAAGTTCAACCTTGGTGTCACTCTTTTCTTATAAATTTTTTAGCAAAGGAATGGTTGGGGAATAGTTCATAAGAATATAAGGAATTTCCCCTATTTCTTCCACAAATTTCTCCTTACCCTCATTCTTCTAAGGTTTAGGAAAATTTTCATCTTGAATTTATGGTGAAACGTTGTGACTTTGTTCATTTTCAGGATCTTTCCCCTCAATAACAAATTTTATGTAATGTATATTTTTATATCCAAAATCATTGAGTACTTAATTTTGGGCACTCTTATTTTCTTTTATAGATTCTTTTTTAGTATTTAACCCACATATTGTGACTACTACCATAAAATCCCTCATAGGGTTTGATTCATTTGTTCTAGGTATATTACATTTTCCCCTCTGATTAAAACCCTTAGAATGTTTTCCCATTCTAGTTTCTAGATTTTCATTCTAGCATCGGATTGAATTTTATCAGAATCATATTTGGATTTTTTGTTTGTTAAGGTGAGTCTTGAACATTTCATCATGATAATCCATTCTATTTAAAATTTGATCTAGATTAGGGAAACCATGGCCCTCATAGTTCCCATAGCAATTATATGGTTATACCCTTGTTCAATTTTTATAAGGCTAGCTAGTCTATTGTTGGAAACTAGGGGTGAAATAGGTTTGGAAACCCCTGATCCTTAAAATAAATACTATGATGGTTTCTATTACCTTGAATATAGTTATTAGAGAAAGGATCATCCCTTGGTTGTAACCTAGGTGCATAACTCATAAAGTTGGAATTATCCGGTAGTTGGGAGGTCATATCAAAATTAGAGAAGCAATAATTGGAATGACCATACATGCCAAAGTGTTGGCACTAATCCCAAATAGAATTTTGATCATTCTCATTATAATACCTAGAATCATTAAACTCAACATGTTGAACAATGTATTTTTCTTTTCAAACTATATTACTTCACCTAGAACACTTATGCTGAGAATTTTGTGAACATGTGTTGAATATTTTCTTTAATTATTTAGTTGTCTAATTACTAAAATATTCTCCATATTCTTGATCAACAAGGGTCTGATGATATGGGGTGAGACTATTTTAAAAGGTGTCCATAAGGAACTATGGTGTCGCTGATGATTTGGACACTGTCTAAAAAGATCCATAAATCTATCACGTGCCTCGTGGAGAAACTCACCCTCATTTGAAGAAAACCAGTAATCTTATTCCTTATCTCACTTTTCATTATTCTAGGATAAAAATACATCACAAAGGAATTAAAAAGTTGATCCCATGTACTAAAAATTTCCTCATCCATTTGTTGAAACCATGTTCTAGTATTTCCCTTAAGACAAAATAAGAATGCTCTATGTTTTAATTATTCATCTTTCAAACCTCTCAATGGAAGATACTACACCACATAATAAAAATCCCTAATGATTCCATGTGAGTCTTCATTAGGAAGTTCATTTTATGATGGAAGCAAGAAAAATGTGATTGTTTTATTTCATAATTGTGTGCTCTAGGGGTTTTCCTAATAAACAGAGGATTACTATACACTATTTCCAATTAGAACTCCCTAAGGGAATCTCTTTCAGCCATATCATTTTCAGGTTGAGGATGATTATTATTTTTATTTTGGTTATTGTTCTGATTTTCTAGATATTCTTCCATTTTTTCATTTATTTTGATTAAGTGCACATAAGTGTTGTTCAATTTATGGGATGAAAGGATCTAAATATTTAGTTCATGATCTTGTGTTAATACACTAAAATATAAAGGACAAGATTTAGCACAAATAGTTCATAATAACTAAGATAAGAAAATTGGTAGAACAGAAACTAGTAGAACAAGCAGTTTTCAGTTTTTTGTTTGAAAATTTACATATGTAAATTTTAAAATCTATTTTTTTAATTTTTTGAAAAAAAAATCACATGAAAACTTTGCCAAAAACGGATGAAAAAACTTGACACATTTTTTATTGAAAACATTCCTAGTTTATTTATTTATATATCATATTAACTATTGTATAGTAGTTCTCAGGGTTGAATCCATTGGGAAGGTTGTGTGTACCAAATTTCTAAAACAAACCCACAATAAATAGTGGGTGAAAATCCTTTTTTTAATTTTTAACTGAAATGAAATTTTGATGAGACAGTGATTTTTTTTGAATTGGGTGATGCATGAATATTAAATTAAAGCAGTGAGAATAGAGATGGAGGAAAAATATTCCAAAAGATTCTTGGTGAATTCAAACTAATGGGGCTAAATTGGTTTCTTCATTCATGGAAAATTTATTGAATTTAGGACTTTGAAAATGGTCTAATTAATCTCCCCCTCCAGGATATTAAAAATATAGAATAATGATTATTGAAGTTCACCACTTCAAGAACCACTCAAAAGAAATGGAGGTTTGATGAAATTTTCATCAGAAGTAGTCTCACTAAACACTTAAAATGTTTTGAAATTATGATTGAAAGGCACAAAAACAATTTTTATGATTCTAGAATTGATCTCACTGATCAATTATGAAATTTAAAAAAAAATAAAATTAATGAAGAATGAATAAAAGAATTTCTATTCAACCACCGAGAAATGAAAATCAACCAAGAATCATTGCAAAATAAAGTAGAAATGGAAATTTAATTACAACTAGTGAAAGGGATTGAAAATGAAGGAGAATGAAATTTACCTCTAAATCAATCTTGAAAAGTGTTTCTATCTGTCTCGGTCACAACCTCTATCTCTGAATCTCTATGAGTCTCTAGGTCTGCCTCCCAAACCAAGAATGTGAAAGATGAACATATGAATGTCACCAATCTCAGAATTTAACTTGTGTTCTTTTCCGGTCCATCACCGAAGTCCTTCACTAACTCAGGTTGGTCTTCTCTATTTCACAGAACATGTGGTCTCGCCTTCTCCCATCATGGAGGCTATAGCAGATCTCTTGAAATTGAAAATGATCAGAGGTTGGAAAAATGAATTTGGATGCCTTTAATGATTGATTCTGCATAACAAACAATAGTAATAATTAATACATCATAATCATTATTATTATAAAAAATAACTTTTATAATTTTATTTAATAATATTATTATTGTTATAAAGATTGATTAAATTATTAAATATATTTTCATAAATATTTAATATAATTTTTATTTTTATCGAAATAATTATATATTTAAAAATATATAATTATTATCATTATTTTTACTTAAAACCTAATAAAAATATAATTAAATATAAGCTTATTATTAATGAAATAACTATTAATATAAGTAAATTTATAAAAATATAAAAATTACCATTTTTAATATTATTAGATTAAAACATAATTTAAAATATTCTTTTAATTTATTTAAATTTATTTTATCTTGTTTTTTTATTAATACACTTATTTATTTATTATTTTATCGTCATCCACGGCAGTGTTAAGAGGATTCTCCATCAAGCCTCGGGCGGCTCCTCTTCCGCTCTCATAGGCGGATCCTCGTCTTCGGTTTTCGGATCGGTGTGAGCACAAAGAAGCAGTGTTGTGATGGCTCGGTTCGACGGTTGATTCAACTGGTTCTCGACAACTCATCCTTCTTCGGTGGCTTGACCTTTGGATCTAGGTATAGAAAACAGGTGCTCGAAGGTGCGGAATTGGAGGAGATGGATGGAAATCCGACTTCAACTGGCGAAATTGGTCACAAATTAGGTGTTATCTTCCTCTAGTCGAGGAATCCGCTTCATTAAAATCAGTGCAGCTCAAAGTATTTTAGATATGGCGTTGTCTGGTTCAAAGTGTCGGAGGTTTAGATTCTTTGGATCTGTCGGGAGATTGGATGTGCAGTGAGGTTCAGGTATGGATGGTGCTCAGTTCTTCAAATCTGGAGAGGATGTGGATTTACAACTATCTCAGGGATTCGATTGGAATTAGTGGATCCATTGTGATTTTCTTCAACAGTGGAAGAGGAATGAGGTATGGTGATGACGGATTCATGCTACCCGCAGTAGAGGACTGCTACAGATGGACGTGTGTGGTGGTAGCTAATGGTGGGTGCTATCTCTGTATTGTTTGTGTGTGTGGTAGATTTGAGGTAAATTCCGTTGCTCAAGACCACCATAATAAATTTTGCTCTAAAAGTTTAGATCCTTTAGTTTGTAAGGGATTCAATGCCTATTTTGATGGGATCCAATGGCTGTTTATATAACTTTATCTTTAGAAGCTCTAACAGAGGCTCGTTTACTTATGTTTTCTCGTATAAATCTCTTGTATGCATGAAGTGTTACACTAAAATGGTGAAATTGTTGCCTTTTCTTTGTATGTTTTTGCCTTTCTTGTCTGTTGCCTTAGTCCGGGGGCTTGTGGGGCTTGCCCTAGAGCCGGCCCTTGGTAGAAAGGATGGATGGCATTGGATGAATGCTTCAACCAACGACGGATTCATTCAGTGGTAGATTGAGTGTTTGATGCTGGCGGTGGATGGTTTCTAATAGAGTGATGGTGGTAGCAGAAGTGCTACTTCTGGATTGACTTTGGTGGAATCAAAAACAGGCTGTTGGTGGGGGCTCCACTGTTTTGGTGGTGGGTGTCTTATCCTGTCCAAGTGGTGGATCAACATCGATGAAACAGTGGATCTACTGCAACAGTTAAAAAAAAATAAAAATTAACCTTAATATAAATATTGAAATATTAATATATAAAAGATATTAAAATTTAAAAACTAATTTAATTATTTAAGTGAAACTCAAATTAAAAATTGAATTAATAATAATTCAAATTAACATAATAATCAATATATTCAAAATAAATTCTAATTGATACTAAAATTTAAATTAAATTCAATTAATTATTTTTAAAACTCAAATTATAAGTTAAGATAAAAGAATAAATTCAGATAAGTTAAATTTATAATTGAAACCAGATTGAAATATTAATGATGTAATTTAAAGTTCAAACATATTTAAATAGATATATAAAGGACTTTAAAAAGTAAATTAAAGTTTCATTAATTATGAATTAATAGAATTTATTAAATACTAAAATAAATCAGAAAACACTTAAAATCAAAATTCTAAAATACAATTCGAAAAATAAAATCAATAAAATAAAGGCAGACATAAATAAATATTTAAGAGACAAAAAATAAGAATTCAACATAAAAATAAAGGATTGGTAAATTTAACAATAATAAAGAAAAAGTTAAATTATTTTACAATTAAGGGCTAATATATTAATTAAATGTCCAAAACATAAATAATGTGGAAAAACATGTAAATTAAAGTCCACATCAATTCCTATATTTAGAAGATATATTGTGCCATCTGAGATTGCTTATCCAGGATCCATCCATGAGTTTTTCTAGACGACATGCCCTTTTTGTTGGCATAAATATTGGAAATGACTACCTCATGTAACCCTGAATAGTGAAACATGTCATGTGCGCCTATCACTTGATTTGGGAGAACCCCATACTTTTTCAAAGAACACTAAATAGTGTGGCCTTTCATCCATATTGCATGAAATGGAGTTGCATGTCCTTATCATAGCATCATGATGTTAAACTACATAACACTCAATCTACTCTACATGATAATAAATTTCTCATAACAGCCTACCATGTGTGGCCTAAATCTTTGACATGAGATCTAGATCCATGTGGGAGTTCATTGTATATGGTTCCAAGCCTCCATTAGCCTAAAATGAGTTGAAAATGCATCTATATGACAAGACTCTTCTTACATGTGGTCAATGAACATTCACCTTGGTTTTTTATTTTATTATTTATATATTCTATTATAAAACATGGGTGGTTTTCCAATAATTTCTTGTTTCTCACACCAAGAATGACTCACATGTCCCTAGAGGCTCTAGTGAACAACTGTAATTATCATAATTATATTACATGGTAATCATTAGTGGGGAGTTACATCTTAGTCACATGATAGTATAATACGTCATAAAACCTACCGTATGTAATCTATGAAGCCTTTCCAAGAAGTTCTATCAGTAGGAATCATCTTCCCTATTAAAAGAAAGTTACATGTAAGTTATTTATGTTCATTGACCATTATCCAGATGGAATGAACCCTTTCCTATGTATAATCATAACTATGTACAATTATTCATTGTTGACTTTTTCATCCATGAACCTATACTGAATATGCATCCCCTGGTGTAAGAGCCTAATCTTCATAGGGGAAAAAATCTAGGAACTATGGGTGGTTTGATTTCTTTTTTCACAAGTTATGTTATGATGTCTAGATTTGATATCTTAGGACTGTCTAGAAATTCCAATGATCTAGATTTATTCTCCCCTTCAAATTAGTTAGACATACATATGTGCTTCCAATACTGATTCTTTTGTGATAAAATACTGAGAAAAATTAGTACAAAAAATGGCCTCATCCCATCTTTAAGGAATTAATTTCCCTTGCTGGTCCCACCCCAATAGCCTCATATGCTAGGAAATTTGATGAACTATTTCACGATTGATTCATTTTTACTTCATAATATAAAGTGATATACTAATATCTCATTATAAGACCAACTGTGACAATCATTAATAAAAGCACCACCCTTGGGATTTACTGTATGGAATTGCATTGAGTTGAAGTCCAATTTTATCCCCTAAACATGAATTTGATCAATGAAGAAGGGGAATCACAAGAACCATGTGTAGCTCCATGAAAAGTCATCATTCTATTTATAAGAGCAATTTATGTAGAGGCTCCTAATATAGGTTCATTCCCTTGAAATGTATTACTGAAAATACCCCTCCCCTATGCAATATCTTAATTTACTTAAGGGTTATTTTTATATCCCTCAGGGATCTTATGTTAATGGGAATGATAACTTACCATAACATCATGGTAGATTATGCCCTTTCCCCTATATTAATTTTTCATTTTCATAAGGAACATACTTACTAATAATGATGTGAGGTTGGATTCTCATCTATATAGAATATGAAGTGACATTGGGGCATCCTATCCTATGCTTGGATACAAGATAATTTGTTGTGTCACACTTCTTCCTCATTTTCCTTTGTTCAAGAACTGTGATGTTGAAATAAGTTCACTCACCATTGGGTAATCTATTCCTGTATTGGTCTCTCCATTCCCATTGGGTTTCTCAAAACCCTGGCTATTTAGGTTTTCACACCCTTGATTTTTCTGTGGTCAAAGGTTTCATTTCTAAGCTGTACAGCCTAAAAATATATCCTTATATGGTCAAAATTTTAGGACTATGATCTATAAGTGAAAGATAAATAAAACTTTTCAGACTAAAAATCCATAAATGGTGGATTGAGAAAATTTCAAAGTCACAACTCATTAATCTTTCAGTATTAGAGTCTTAGGGAATTTTTTTTGGGAAAAATGAAAAATGGAAAAAACTTCTGGGGCCCACAATATGTCCATAAAAAATGTATTTCTATGATCTCCCTCCCCCACTGGTCTAGGCATAAGATAGAGTAGGTATTCCTTTCACTCATCATGAGGGTTTATGCTATGATATGGTTAGATTTTATTTTATGAAAAAACCACCTCCCTATATTGAGTAGACCACCCATTATTGTGATTTTGAAATCAAGAATCTCATGTCATATTTCTCTCCCAAGAGAATGACTTCAATACCTATGTCATAACCTTTAGGGTGCTCAAACACATCTATAATACATCTCTCCATTAACATACTTCATAACTATAATGCCTTAATCATCACCAACCCAATTCATCAATTAAAATACTCATCTTGAAGTATTATAACATTCAACAAATCCTCTTCATTCTCACTTTATTAGAAATATCAATGATGGGATTCATATTGTAGCACCACAACTTAGATTTTCATAAAGTGTAAAGTTAATTCCTCTTCTTGCAGATGTCATTAGAATTATCCTCCATGATCCCTAGGGAAAATAATCACTTTCAGGGTAAACGGGATGTTTATATAGTCAAAAGGCTCCACATACTAGAATCATAAACTAGAATTTATGTTTATGAATCTTTGCACTCGACTCATCTATAGGATTATTATAAATTAATTTCTATATATTATTCCAAGCATGATGAGAGTATCCTAGTCTAATTAAGTGTTTCTCCCTAAAATAGAAATATATTTAGAGACAATGTTTCTTAAAGTGTTATCTAAGATATTTCCTTATTAATATTTCACTCTTGGATGTTTTTTCAATGATGTGAGAGATTAAAGAGAAAATCATTACATGATTAACACTTTTGTAGTGGAGAATGATTAGGATACTCACATTCTTCTATTTATGTGACAAATTCATCAAAAATAATCATCATAGTAGGTTTAAGTATTTAAATATCTCCTTAAACTAGTATCCACTTTTTATTAATAATAGAACCATCAATGATTAGTATGACCCCGTTTGAAGTGGCTATAGAGAAGGTCTCATCCCCCACCATAGTTTGACTACCAATAATCCCTTAGCTTTTCCTTGTGACAAATGATTCATCAATGTGAAGGGTATGGATTTCCAAGTGGGATAAATGACTAGGTGAAGGATCATGTTTCATTTCAGGTAGGTCTGATTTCTTCTTACCTTATCTTGGATGGATCAGAAAGATGATGTATATGGCCTCTAGGAGAACAACCATTGTATGTGTGGATATGGAATGCACAACTATTTCTATTATAAAGACGAATATTAATAGGTTTGGTATAACATCATGACACCATTTTTTATTCATAAATAACCAGTTTTCACCTTTATTCTTGGTGGTCGGTTGGGTGACTGCCATCAATGTTCCCCTTATGATCGATGCTCTATACACTATTAATGCACCCTCTAATATAGAAACAACCATCTCAGTAGTGGAGAATTGAATCTCACTCGTGATCTCCTCTTTAGAATTATCAATGATTATCTTAGGAATATTGGAAGGGAAATATCCTATGGTCACCAATCTCTAATGGTGTATCTTGAATAGACACATTAGAATTGTCCAAATGTTCACAAATCAACCTGAAGACTAATATATCCTGTCAAGAAGGATGTGTTAGGATAATGACTATTCTATTTATCATTATCTAAAACTAACATAGAGGTATGTTTTCACCCCTATGAAGACTATAATATAAGGGGGAGTATGTGAGAGGTACCTTACCTCATCACACTCTACAACTATTGTTGGCTGAGAGATAAATCCCCTTCTTCTAGAATATATATAATTTTAATATTTATTGGGGATATGGTGGTAGTGTATTCATGAAAATTCACCGGTTGTGTAATAATTTTCACTTTGAGAGATGTAATATAATATGGGAAATCATAATAAAATCATTGTTGAATAATATCACTACGGGAAAAAGGACTTTTTGCGACGGGAATAAATCACGTCGCAAAAAGTCCGTCCAAGAGGTTATTTGCGACGGGGGTAACGATCTGTCGCAAATAACCAATTATTTGCGACGGGCCCCGTCGCAAATACCCGACGGCGGTTAATAACTTTTTGCGACGAGATGTCGTCCCGTCGCAAAAGGTGCGTCGGCAGGGACTATTTGCGACGAGACCCGTCGCAAATAACTTTTTAACCGCTGACAGTAATTAATGCGGGCGTAGGTATTTGCGACGGGACCCGTCGCAAAAGATACTATTTACGACGGGTATCCCATCGCAAATAGTCCCGTCACAAATAATCTAACCTATATATATCCCCATCCGTTTTTCCTGTCATTCCTCTCAATTCTTAGATCATGTTTCTCTCTGAACTCTGATTTTAGAGGGATTTTTTTTAAGTTAATTTTTTTGTTCACGAAGATGTTGTGAAGCCATCTACATCAATAGAAAATCAACCTTAAAGGTATTTATGTTTTATTTAATTTATTATTTATTTCATTTTTTATGTTAATTTTTATTATTGTTGATTAGTTGTAATTAAATTAAATTTAAACTGTTTTGACATGAGTATTTATTCGTACTAATAAATTGAAATTTTTAGTACTAATTTTTAATAATTAGTAATAATTAATAATTATTAACGATAATTATTAATGTATATAATTAATTTATAGTAATTAATAAAAATTGGTAATAAATAATAATAAATAATAATAATTATTAATAAATATTAATAATTAGTAATAAATAGTAATAAATAGTAATATTGAGTAATAAATAGTAATAATGAGTAATAAATTGTCATAAATAGTAATAAATTGTAATAATTAGTAATAAATTGTAATAATTAGTAATAAATTGTAATAATTAGTAATAAATTGTAATAATTAGTAATAAATTGTAGTAATTAGTAATAAACTGTAATAATTAGTAATAAATTGCAATAATTAGTAATAAATAGTAATAATTAGAAATAAATTGTAATAATTACTAATAAATTGTAATAATTAGTAATAAATTGTAATAATTAGTAATAAATTGTATTAATTAGTAATAAATTGTAATAAATTGTAATAAATTGTAATAAATTGTAATAAATTGTAATATTTAGTAGTAAATTGTAATAATTACTAATAAATTGTAATAATTACTAATAATTACTAATAAATTGTAATAATTAGTAATAAATTGTAATAATTAGTAATAAACTGTAATAATTAGTAATAAACTGTAATAATTACTAATAAATTGTAATAATTAGTAATAATTCGTAATATTTATTAATAAATACTAATATTTAGTAATAATTTGCAATAATTAGTAATAAATATAGATAATTAGTAAAAAATATAGATAATTAGTAATAAATACTGATAATTAGTAATAAATACAGATAATTAGTAATAATTAGTAATAATTAGTAATAATTAGTAATAATTAGTAATAATTAGTAATAATTAGTAATAATTAGTAATAATTAGTAATAATTAGAAATAATCAGTAATAAATTGTAATAATTAGTAATAAATTGTAATAATTAGTAATAAATAGTAATAATTAGTAATAAATTGTAATAATTAGTAATAATTAGTATTAATTAGTAATAAATTGTAATAATTACTAATAAATTGTATTAATTAGTAATAAATTGTAATAATTAGTAATAAATTGTAATAATTAGTAATAAATTGTAACAATTAGTAATAAATTGTAATAATTAGTAATAAATTGTAATAATTAGTAATAAATTGTAATAATTAGTAATAAATTGTAATAATTAGTAATAAATTGTAATAATTAGTAATAAATTGTAGTATTTAGTAATAAATTGTAATAATTACTAATAATTAGTAATAAATTTTAATAATTAGTAATAAACTGTAATAATTAGTAATAAATTGTAATAATTAGTAATAAACTGTAATAATTAGTAATAAACTGTAATAATTACTAATAAACTGTAATAATTACTAATAAATTGTAATAATTAGTAATAAATACTAATAATTAGTAATAATTTGTAATAATTAGTAATAAATAAAGATAATTATTAATAAATACAGATAATTAGTAATAATTAGTAATAATTAGTAATAATTAGTAATAAATTGTAATAATTAGTAATAAATTGTAATAATTAGTAATAAATTGTAATAATTAGTAATAAATTGTAATAATTAGTAATAAATTGTAATAATTAGTAATAAATTGTAATAATTAGTAATAAATTGTAATAATTAGTAATAAATTGTAATAATTAGTAATAAATTGTAATAATTACTAATAAATTGTAATAATTACTAATAGATTGGAATAATTAGCAATAAATTGTAATAATTAGCAATAAATATGAATAATTAGCAATAATCAGCAATAATTAGCAATAATTAGCAATAATTTGGAATAATTAGAAATAATCATAATTAATTAGCAATAATTAGTAATAAATAGCAATAAATAACAATAATTAGTAATAAATAAAAATAATTAGAAATAAATAGCAATAAATAGTAATAAATAGGAATAATTAGTAATAAATATGAATAATTAGTAATAATTAGTAATAATTAGTAATAATTAGGAATAATTAGTAATAAATAGGAATAATTAATAATAATTTCTAATAATTTGTAATAATTATTAATAAATTGTAATAATTAGTAATAAATTGTAATAATTAGTAATAAATTGTAATAATTAGTAATAAATACTAATAATTACTAATAATTACTAGTAAATACTAATAATTAGCAATAATTAGCAATAATTAGGAATAATTAGCAATAATTATAAATAAATAGAAATAATTAGCAATAATTAGGAATAAATAGTAATAATTAGCAATAATTAGCAATAATTAGCAATAATTAGCAAAAATAGTAATAAATAGAGATAATTAGTAATAATTAGGAATAATTAGTAATAATTAGTAATAATTAGGAATAATTAGTAATAAATAGGAATAATTAGTAATAATTAGTAATAATTAGTAATTATTATTAATAATTAGTAATAATTATTAATAATTAGAAATAATTAGTAATAATTAGGAATAAATAGGAATAAATAGGAATAAATAGGAGTAATTAGTAATAATTAGGAATAAATAGTAATAGTTAGTAATAAATAGGAATAGTTAGGAATAAATGGTAATAGTTAGTAATAAATATGAATAGTTAGTAATAGATATAAATAATTAGTGATAAATAAGAATAATTAGTAATAAATAGGAATAATTAGTATTAAATAGTAATAAATAGTAATAAATAGTAATAAATAGTAATAAATAGTAATAAATAGTAATAGTTAGTAATAAATAGGAATAATTAGTAATGAATATGAATATTTAGTAATAAATATGAATAATTATTAATAAATAAGAATAATTAGTAATAAATAGGAATAATTAGTAATAAATAGTAATAATTAGTAATAAATAGTAATAATTAGTAATAAATAGTAATAATTAGCAATAAATAGTAATAATTAGTTAGGAATAGTTAGGAACAATTAGAAATAAACTTTAATAAATTTTAATAAATTTTAAGAACTTGACACAATTTCTAGTGGATTGACGACACTCCTTTTGCTCGATGACTTTTCTCCTTTCAACTCTCACAGACTCAGAACATTATGAAAAATGTGCTGCTACATAGGCATATTCAATCTCGTATGCACAAGATTGGATATGCATTCATAAGATCATATTTTTTTATAATGTTTTTAGGCGGTGATAGTTGGAAGAAGGCGATTCATCGACAAAAAGGGGGCTCTTTTGTCCGAAGTCTCATTTACTTGCATCTTTCTCACACTGAAATCACAATGAAGAATGTGGTCGGAGATACGCATATTCATTCTCGTGCATACGAGAATGAATATGCATACCTTCGACCAGATTCTTCATTGTGATTTCAGTGTGAGAAAGATGCAAGTAAATGAGCCGTCAGACAAAAGAGGAGTCGTCAATCCATTGGAAATTGTGTCACCCTTAATTAATGGTAATTATTAAGAAGTAGTAGTAATTATTTATCTTCTTTTTTCAGAAAATGTTTTTATAATTTCAAATTATTCAAAAATAGTGATGATTTTATATTTTGTAGAAAAATATGGAACAAGGAAGTCGACATCAGTCATTATTAGATGATCACGCTTGGATAAATTAGTGCAGAAATCCAAATGGTTCTGATTTAAATCCTGTATATATTGAGGGTGTTGAAGCTTTCTTTGAATTTGCATCATCAAAACCAGAATATGTTTCAGAAGGCACAATTAAGTTTCCTTGTAAAAAATGTGCTCTGAGAACGTTTGACACATTTGACAAGGTTGGGGGACATCTCTTGTGGTTTGGTTTTCAACCAGATTATGTTTTTTGGTATCAACACGGTGAACGTAGTTCCAGATAAGATATTAATAACTTGATTCCGGATCAATCACGGTTCCAAAATTTAGTACATGATGTTACAGGTCCATCTGTTCAACAAACTGAAACTCACGATGATATTGATTTAACTCCTGAGTTGGCATGATCCGAATTTTATGAGTTGTTGAGGTCTGATGAGGATGCATTATATCCTAGTTGAAAGATAAGAAATTTAGAAGTGGTTGAAAAATTTATGGCTATTAAATCAGATAATGTAATGTCAAAAAACTGTTTTGATCAGATATTTTCTTTGGTTAAAACATTGTTACCTGAAGGAAATGTGTTGCCTACAAATTACTATGAGAGAAAGAGGTTGGTTTGTAATCTAGTCCTTAGTTATCGGAAAATTCATGCATGTAAAAATGATTGCATTTTATATTCTGGTGAAAACGAGTCATTGAATAGTTGTCCCACATGCGGACAATCAAGGTATAAAGAAGATCAACCAGGGAAGTCTGGATCGATTCCTGTAAAACAGTTGAGATATTTCTCTCTTACACCTAGGCTGCAACATTTATTTATGTCTCATAACACAGCGTCAATGATGTCATGGCACAAAACCAATATTTCAACCGATAAAAGCTTGAATCATCCATCTGATAGTGATTCATGGAAATATTTTGATCGTCTGCATCTGTCATTTTCTTTAGAAGCCCGAAACAAGCGATTGGGTCTTTATACTGTCAGTTTCTGTCCATTTGGGTCTTATGGTAGTCAGTATTCATGTTGTCCTATCTTTATAACTCCGTACAATCTACATCCATGTATGTTTATGAGGTAGCCCTATATCTTTTTGACCTTATTAATCCCAGGACATCCGAAAAATAATATTGATGTTTATTTGAAACCATTTATTGATGAGTTCAATGCATTGTGGAGTAATGGTGTTAGTACATATGATGTTGCTGCGAAACAAAATTTCACATTAAAAGCTGCATTGATATAGACTATTAGTGACTTTTCAACATATGACATGTTATCTGGATGGAGTACACATGGTCCGAAATCATGTCCTTATTGTATGAAAGACAACAAAGCTTTTATGCTCATCAATGGAAAAAACCTTGCTATTTTGACTGTCATCACTGATTTCTTCCAACTGATCATCCTTTTTGAAGGAACAAATCTCATTTCAGAAAAGGCACAATTGAAAGGGATGAAACTCCAAAAACGATCTCAGGTATAGAGTTAAAATCAGTTGTATTTTCATTACCTCCCATCACATTTGGGCCAACAGTAAACCAACAGAAAATTCATGGCATTGGGAAATAACATAATTGGATAAAATGAAGCATTTTTTGGGATCTCCCATATTGGTCTGATTTGTTGGTCCGCCACATGTTGGATGTCATTCACATTGAGAAGAACTATTTTAATAATTTATTTTATACATTTTTGGATACACCAAGTAAGACCAAAGATACTGTAAAAGCACGATTAGATCTTGCCCAAATTTGCAGGCGACCAGAACTTGAATTATTTGAAAATGTCAGATCACATAGGTTAATGAAGCCAAAAGTAGCTTATACACTGTCTAAAGAGAGTCACTTATTATTTTTTAGTGGATTACAGATTTGAGACTTCTAGATGGCTATGCTTCCAATTTGGGAAGATGTGTTAAGAATGGTCATATTACCAGATTAAAAATTCATGATTGTCATGTTATAATGGAAAGACTTATGCCAATTGGATTCAGAGGTTTGTTTAATTCTATGATTTGGGATTCGATAACAGACATATCATATTTTTTTGAGACATTTTTGCAGTGAAAACAGACTATGATGCACTAAGAAAACTGGAAGAAGATGTTGTTGTAATTATATGTAAACTGGAAAAAATATTTCTGCCTGCTTTATTTGACTCAATGGAACATATGATATTATATTTTCCACATGAAGCTAAATGTGGAGGTCCAATATAGTTTTGATGGATGTACCCATTCGAGAGATGCATGCAAAAATTGAAGAAAAAAGTACGTAACAAAGCATCAGTTGAAGGCTCAATTGCTGAAGCTTATTTTCAAGAGGAAATTGTTTTTTTCTGCTCTCACTATTTTGAATCTAAATATCCCTAAAAAAAACCATATGGGATGGAATGAGGAAAATCTTAATGATGAAATAGACAATCAATTATCAATTTTTAATTAGCTAAATTTTGGCTTCGGTGGAGTTCAAGAATGATGGATTTCAGACGATTAACATCATAGAGCTCATACATATGTTCTGCTCAACTGTGAAGAAATGATAGCATTTATACTGTGAGTGCTTCTATCACTTATTCTATAATTTCTGTTACAGTATGTAAACTTATTTTATTTTTAGGTTATATGATAATCATATCAAGAAAAAACTTCTAAAAATTACAACAGCTGCTCTTGAAGAACGCAGATAAAAAAGATTTTCTCAATGGTTTCAAAAACTGTTAACATAAATTATTGATGGTTTAATATCAATTCAGTTTACTATTTATTATATTGATAATTGTTTTACAAATTTTCAGGTGTCTCAACATACTGATAAAATTGATAAGCGACTGTGTATATTGAGTAACCCACCATCCAAAATGGTTAAATCTTATAATGCATATGTGGTGAATGGTTTTTGATTTCATACACGTGCATATGGGGAATCAAAAAAAACAATGAACAATGAAGTTTGTTTGAGAGGATCACATCATAGAGAAACTGAATTTGAATTTTATGGCATTCTGGATGAAATTATTGAGATATGTTATCTTGGACAGAATTATATAACGATGTTTAAATGTTGGTGGTTGGATACTGAGAGAGGCTTGTGTGTTCATATGACTCATGGAATTGTAGATATTAAATATAAAAGTCTTCTTGTAGTAAATGAACCATTTTTACTGGCTCAATAGGCACATCAAATTTATTACACAAAGTAATGTGCTACTTCAAGAGACTTGAGTGATTGGTGGAGCATAATAAAAATGAAATCTTGGGAAAATAAATTTACTCAAACTGAATGTGGTTCTGCTGAAGTGGAAGAAATTAAATTTTTTCAAGAGACTACTCAAAATCCATCTTTTTCACAAAGAAACGTGAATATCGATGATGAAACCCCATAATTAAGGGTCGATGGTGACGAAGATGTTAATGATGTTACAAATGAATTTGAAATGACAAGGGATGGTGAAAGTGAAACTCATATGGATATTGATGACGCTGAGGAGGAATATGAAGACATTGACATCGTCAGATATGAAGATGATGATGAAGGTTAACATTGACACAGTTAAATGATGGTTATGATCATAACTTATATATATCTATATATAATATTTATTTTCAACTATCTGCTAACAAAAATCATTTTGTGTCTCAGATGGACTTTGATCTATTTCGTGAGTTAGAGGAGGCTGAGCTACCTTTGGATGAGGGGGATGTGGGATCATCTAACCCTCAACCTAATGGTGGTTCAGGAGGTACGTGGAGGGGGCGCGGTCTTGCGGGACTGATGATTCCTGACCCTATCCCCGAGCGACGTCCACATCTTGGCTTCGATCCATGCACACAGAGGTGTGGTAACCTGTATATTTTAGTTAACTTTCATTAATTTGTTTATATATATACTAATTGTTTGATTATTTATTCTTTTTTCACAGTTTTGCGCATGTAGCTTTTGGACAGGGGAGCACTATCTTGCACAATTATTTTTCTCAGCCATAGATCACATGAGAATAGATTCATGTTGATATGCAGCTCGACATGTATAATCATTGGCTAGTATGTAAATAAATAATATTTATTTTGAAATTTATTTTATTAATAACTTGATATTAAAAATTATTTGTAGGGTTTATGGTATCCCATCAATGATAGCATGTGTGACGATATCCATGCAGCATGGGAGGTGGCTATGCGTGAGCGTTTGCGTCAGTTTTTGCACAATTTGATAAAGACACCATTAAGAAAGCAGGAGTGACAGTATTTGATGAGTCGTGTAGAGCCCACCGACCAGAGTACATTTCATCTCAGGTTTGAGATGGATTATGTGCACACTGGTTGGGTGGTAGATTTCAGAGGAGGTCTTCATTGGGTCAGCAAAACCAGGGGATATAGGAGGTGACACATTGAGCTGGTAGCCGTACATTCAGTACGCATAGAGAGGATCTGGTGAGTATTTTTTTTAAATATTTTATATAACTTCAAATATAAAAAGTTTATTTTATATTCATATAGGCAGTCGAGCATCCCGATATTATAGAGTATGATGTTTATCAGAGGATGTACAATGATCCAGTCACCATAGAGATTAGAGGTGATCGCCAATGTCATATTGTGGTTAGTCTTATTTTTTTTTTCAGTTTGACAATTAACTGCATATAATATTTTCACAATTTTAATTTAAAATTGGAATTGAAGGAGTCATATGAGGCTGCGACCTCTCAGACACAGGCTGAGGGTCAGGACGAAGTGACTAATCAGAATAGTGCCCACCATTTCAACGAGGCGACATGGATGCATGTGACTCAGTATGGATTTGAGAAGGGCCGAGTAGTTGCTATTGGATCTCATGTGACTCTTGGTACTTATTATGGTACTTCTGCGATGTCGGCATCCAGCTCGAGAGGAGCTCGTGGAGAGGCATCATCTTTTGCCTCAAAGTATCAGGAGCAGTTCTAAGCTCAGAATGACCTTATAGAGAGTTTGCAGAAGCAACAAGAAAAGATGCGTCAGCAGCAGCAGCAACAGAAGCAGCAGCATGAGGAGGAGATGCGTCGATGGCATCAGCAGCATCACGAGTAGATAGAGTACATGCGCCGTCTGACTCGTAGTTTAGGGATGAAGTTTCCTCCACCATCTCCTTCAGCTCCTCCACCTCCTCCAGAAGACGACCCCCAGTGATTTTTTGTTATGTTAAAAACATTTGAATTTAACATTTATTGTAATATGAACTATTTACAGTTTCTGTCTTTTATATCAGTGCGAATATTACATAATTTAATTTTTAATATTTTATGATTTTTTTTGTGAATATTGAGAATTTTAATAATTTTTATTTTTTTATTTTTTTAATAATATTAATATTATTTTTTCATTAATCATAATTTTATTAAATATATTTTTTCAGTATTATATTTTTTAATGTTTGTTTATTTTACTAATAATAATAATAATAATAATAATAATATTTTATTATTTTTTTATATTTTTTTTGTGGATATTGAGAATTTTAATAATTTTTATTTTTTTATTATTTTAATAATATTAAAAATTAATTTTTCAATAATCATAATTTTATTAAATTTATTTTTTTTAAAATTTATTTATTTTTTGCGACAAGATCTGTTGCGACGGGTTCCCATCACAAATAGCCAAAATATTTTTTTAAAAGTATTTGTGACGAGATTACGGGCCCATCGCAAAAAGTATTTGCGATGGGCCCATCGCAAATAGTCTAAATAAATATTTTCAAAAAAGTATTTGCGACGAGATTATGGGCCCGTTGCAAAATGTATTTGCGACTGGCCCGTTACAAAAAAGTTTATATATATAAAGTATATAATCGGAGACTTATTTGTGATGGTGAAGTTGCCCGTTGCAAAAAATATTATTTGTGACGGGCCAATCGCAAATAATATTTTTTGCGATGACGTTTTTTGCAACAGGCTATTTGCAACGGGACCCCATCGCTAAAGCTTATTTTCGACGAGATCCTGTCGCAAATAACCCATCGCAAATACCTAGAATTCTAGTAGAGTATCTTAATAAGGGAGCTTGAATCTTCTATATAGATATGGTTGTGCCTTTACTCACCCTAGAACTAGTTAAGTACCACCATCAAGGGATCCTCTATTGATTATATCATAGACACTCTTCATGGTGGGGAACCTATCATCAATGAAAAGGATCAACATTTCTAACTCCTGAATATGATTCAATACCTAATGGGGATTATTATAAAAATTAACATCCTTGAAGAAATTACATCAATCATTTTTATAGTTTGAATGCATTCTGAGAGGATCTCCCATAGTTTCATAGTACTAGAAACAATATGACTGCTCCTCCAGAACTAGATGGATTATTGATAGATATCCTTAAAAGTAAACAAAATTGAAACATTCAATTTTGTGGGGAGAACTTGGGATCCACTATTCATAGGTGTTTTATAGCCCTCATCTACTATGTGTGGGGATCCAATTATCATTGGTGGATGGAAAAACTTAACCCATAATATAGTTTTCCCAACACCATGGCCTCTAGTTATTGGATAACCATGGGGTGTGAATTAACCAAAAAAATCAATACTCCCCTCTATGTTCATTTCTATTTGACCTTACTCGCCACCCTCTTTCCTCCCTCTATATTAGTATAGGTTGTGACAACATGGAATCTATTTGTCAATATTGCATTGGGATATGAATATATAAATCAATGAAGATATTATAAAGCATTACAATAAATGAATTTTGGTAAATAATGTTAATGGAGAACCAATTATTCTCTTGACCCATCAAGATCTACTAACACCCTGCCACCATAGGATGCTTCTCTATACATACATTAGTTAATGTCACCACTACCTTGCTTGGTATGTACTAAAAATGAAGAGGTAAGAGATATGGGGTATATGATTCACAAATAACACTAAAATTAACACTAAAATAAAAATACAGTGTCTTGTTTGGATATTTTATAAGGTCATTTTTATATCAATCATGGATGTCATCAACAATATTTATTATAGGAGACATGACACATGGGAATGTTTTAATTTTGAATATAGGATTGGGGTTTTAAAAATTATCTCATTCTTTAGTGATAAATACCTAACACCATATCAAACTTTAATCTTTGGGTTGAATATACCATGTGGAACCCCTAGCACTTTTATCATTACACCAACATTAAATTTTGCTAATACCTATCCCCATAGAATTTAAAATGTAAATCATAAGAAGAAGAAATGTTTTCCCTTATAAAGGTGTATTGAAAAATGATATATTTGAATAGTCATGGGAAAATACAAAAAACATGTCCTCTCCTTATGAAATCCTGGCAACCATCATTAATGGGATCATATGAACACCATTATATGAATAGTGAATAGGTAACAGAAATATACTAAATCAGATGAAAAAAATTTCTAGACATTTTTTAGTGGGGATTTCAAGATTAATATCATAACCCCGAACCTTTTACTAGACACTCTCCAAGTAAAGCTAGTAGGTTCCCAGAATTCCTTAATCTATACTATGGGGCACTCAATGGGATGATTCTAAGATGGACCATCACCCTTCCTAACAAGGATAGATTCTAACCCAACATCAAAATCAATGTAAGTTTACATATATGGATCATATTCTACAATGGTGATATTCATATTCCACAAATATTGATTTAATTTAGATGTTATTTGGTCATTATATCATGTATATTGGGGGGGGGGGTGGATTAACTCATTATACATGGATCCATATATTGGTTCCATTGAGATTTTCTAGATGAACCAAAGATTGATCCCCATATTCCTATGAGAAAGGGGGATGGTTTTTGTGTGTGTAATACAATGGATATGTAACTAAGGGAGGAATTTTCTATTCTTATAGACATATGTATATTCAATGCCAATAAATTTGTAAATGGATACTACATTAATCTCCTTCTCAAACTCAAAACATGTATGATATGCCTATAATTACGACATCCATTCAGGGTTTACATCTCCCCTGAGTTATAGGTCCCAGCCTCCCCCAAATATATCCTCAATCCTTTAAATATTGTCACATCATTGGGGAATAACAATGAATCTCATGCTCAGATATATAGGCCTTATTATTAATATAATCATTATTGTGATGAAGGATATATAGAGTGGTTCCCTACCACTTTTTTATATACATCCATTTTCATAAAAGTTAGTACATCCCATGTGAATATATGATAAAATCCAATATTTTGGATGATTGATGTCTGGTAATAGAATCTTGAAATCTGACAAGATTCCATGGCTATACATAGGAAGTAACACTAAAACCATATAATCATGATGGTGGTTTCATATAGTTTTTTCCAAATATGACATATATGGTGTTTAGAGAGTACAATTCCTACTATCCTCTATCATCTTCTGAATACATGAAGTAGCCTTAATTTTAGGAATGATGCTTGATGTTGCTTCAATCACACTACTATAAGAGGAAATCAGGGAAGAATAAAAAAATGATAAATAGATACAATGATGTAGAACCTGATGGGAAATAGATGAATTTAAAGAATGAAAATTCCATAAAGAAGAAATTTATCCAAATTATTATTCCATGGTGCTTTTCCCTAGATCATAACCTAGGTACTTCACCCTTGTTATTCACACTAGAACTTCTCTATAGCACTTCACACTAGTTTTTTTCCATTACACATACCCTAGAGTTTTATTCTATTGACTTCTCCCCATTATTTCACTCATGTTCCTTCACCCTAGCCTTCATAATAGAACTTAGTGCTAAGATAATAGAAAATTACAGAATGTAATCTCTCATTGGGACTAGTGTGAATAGTCTATAAGAATAGAGAGTGAGAACCTTAAGGGATCACATAAGGCATATGAATATTAAAAAAATAGGGGACCCCACTAGAATTTATATATATTATTCTTCATGCATAGAATAGATCGTACATGGATAACATAGTAACTAGGGTAAAATCCTATGCATTAGCATGTCTTAATTTACCCTAGATAAAATGATATACATCATGTACAACCAATGAACATAAATTACATTCAAATTAAAATATAAAATTAAGGTCAAATTAAAAACTATATCTAATCCAATTTATTCTAAATAATATCACTTTTTCATGAGGGCAGGGGTATTTTTTCAATCCCTTTATGTGAAGGGGTAAATAAAAAAGGGAATATTTGAGTGATATTATGAAATTCATGAATTAAATGTTTTCCATCCATGATTTCACATCCATGAATATGTTTTATTCTCCATGGAAACCTCATGATATAATTCATGCATATGTTCAAAATATAGCAAAAATAATGCTCTCCTAGGACATTGCACCCATTATTCTATGAATATTCCATGGTAAAGTGATAATATGTTCCTCAATGTGAACCACCAGTGATCCTATGTTGGTCTATTGAGACCACTTACATGAAACACCACTCAAATTTCATGGATCTAATTTTGGACTATAAATAGGGCCCCTGGGTGTCATCACAAGACATTATTTTGGAAGAGTATGTAGAAATTGAAGATCTTCTCTATATATTCTTTAAATTACATCCAAGTAACATATAATAATCTCAAAAAATAGGGGAATAAATTAAATAGAGGATAAATGAGTTATCCCGGGGTCAGAATATCAAAGGGCCTTCCTAAAAGACCACTTTAACCCTAGTTTCATAACACTAGGATGAAGTATCTATTTATTAATAGACACATGGGATCCACACACCCTAACCTTACCTGAGAAGTAACTGATAGAATTTTTTTTAAGAAACCTTGGGGTCCCACATAATGGTGAAGGCTATCAAATATCCCATCACTAGGGTGACCATTCTCCTTATCCTACTAATTAGTTTGTCTATTACCCCTATCCTTACAATCATCCATCACTAGGGTGACCATTCACCCTCAGCTCCAAATTATGCTAACAATTAACCCTATCATCCCATATAGGATGTAAATTCATCCTAGAATCTTATTAGGGTGTTTTAATCTACCATAGGGTGAGATTTCTCTATTCAAATTAATTAGGGAAACAATTCTTTCTTACAACCCATATAGGGTAGTCATTTGTCTTATCCTCTCATTATGGTGTTTTCATCCACCCTTGGGGAATCCTTTCACTTTATCCATTAATTAGGGTTACGATCTAGCCAAGTATCATTTTTGGGTGACTAATTTTTGTAGACCTCAATCACATCGGCAAAACATCTTACTCACCCAAGTATTATTTGGAAAAAAATAGTTTCATACCATTAATCTATGTCAAACCATCCTCTCTTTCTCCATAACAATACATAATGAACACCTTGGACTCAACGTTTGAGAATTATTTTTCCCTAGTCCCCTAAATGGGCCTCTAATAACCTAATATCATCCAATTACACTATATATATAGTATTAGGGGATGCACACCAGTGTGCACCCTTTTGATCATGGATTCCCATGATAATAGGATACCTGATAATTATCCTTCAAGATTGGTATAACCCCATAGGGGATCGCAATAATGGATTCCCATGATAATGAGGGTCCCTATAGGGAAAGCACCAGATTGACATCTCATTGATAAATGATGGATTTATTCTCCACTATGTGAGCCATAAAATCTAAGTCAATCCTTCTATGGATAAGGAAATAACCTTTTATAAAGTATTCCATATCCCTCATACCACAATATTCTACCTTGCCTATCTGCAAGTAGGAGGATGCGAGGATAATATTTATCCTAAGGATTAAGACCCATGATAGTTATTATTGGTGATATCATAAATATTAGGATAATCACATAGGTCATGTAACTTACTAATATTTTATGATATGTTTCTCTTCAAATAAATTGAATTTCTTTGATATCTTTCTTTACATGCAACACTAAGTATACACAAACCATAATATACTATTGTAATAATAGATGCTTGATTTGATGGAAGAATAAGACTAACTAAATTATCAAAAATATATGGTTTAAACATGTATAAAATTATTTTGTTAGTTATTAATTAATTATATTTATAAATAAAAATCATTTGAATGTAAAAGTAATGTTTTTAAGAGAAAATTGATATTATTCACAAAAATGTGTTTTTATATTAATAAATTAAGTTAATCATTATTTATGAACAATTTTAATGAAATTTATATGTTATATATTCAATAAAATGTTTTAAAATTCATATAATATTTTTTCTATCTAGGGGATAAGAATAAATTCATATTTTTTGTTAAAAATGTTTGTGTCTAAAACGGTTTTGTCCCATTTTGAGTAATTATTTTACAATGAATTTCTACCACATATAGAAAATTAATCATAAAAAATAGATTCCATATTTGTAATAATGTGGATCAAATTTTTTAAATAGGCCCATTTTATTTTTGGTAAATATAAATAGTAACCATATTAAAATTTTGTCACATGCAGAAGTGTAAAATAGGTAAAATATGGTTAAAACTTTGGGATAAGTCTTCAAAATTTATATAACACTATAATTTATCCTATTGGATGAGTATAGTTCATCCATTTAAATAAATATCATAAAAATTTGATCACTTGGTTCCATATTTTTTTAATTATGATCTTTATGTTAATTTAAGAAAAGAATAAATACAAAATTCCACTCTCTTGACTTTGATAACTCTAATTTTTTTTACATAAGTATAAAGAGATTATAAGTTAAATTATAAATGTTTATATTAAAGATAAATTATTTTTTTTATCAAAGTAATATATTTATAATTTTCATTGATTTAATAATTACATTAAAGGCTTATGTAATACCGAAACAATATTTATTTAACTAATAGAAAAATGAAATAAATGATATTAAAAGTATTAAAAGCGAAACAACCTGGATTAATTATTGTGTTCTAAGAGTTTTTAATATAAATATAACATATTATTATTGTGTAAAAGTATTATATTCTAATTCCATCTTTTTCATGGTGTCTATAAATTCAAGTGAAATGAATATTTCCAAAATTGATAGTAATGATATTTTATAATAAATAATATTTTATTAAATTATTTAAAATTCATAAAAAAACATATGTTTTATAAAGTAAAATGAATTTGGTTTAAAATATCAACCATGGTCCATTTATGAGACACTTTTCCATTTACGGTAACATTCTTAACCCTTTATGATTTAAATATTTTTTACTATAGTTAAGGTAAAAAATTATTAATGAAGGGGTCAATAAAAAATGGTAAGGTTTAAAATGACACCAAAACCAATATAAACTTTATAATATGATTTTATTTAAACCATGTACTCTTATTATTTGAATTTATTGAAATTTTGAATCATTTTTCTTTAGAATGTATTTATTGTATTTTATTTATTTTGGAAATTCCAAATGTGATCTATCCCTACTTTATAAAAGGTCATCCATCCTTTTTCTTATTTACACCACATTTAACCTTATAGATCAACCAAAACCAAGAAAATTTACTTATATACTTCCCTATATGCGTAATAAATATTATTTTCTCACTAATAGACCAACCCAACAATCAATTAGAGGAGATCTAAATGAGTTCTTTCAAAGAATAGGTAATCATGTTAATCGATCACTTTCTTTTTTAATTATTCTTTTACATCCTCTAAATCTTTGGTATTTATCACAAAATAATTAATTTTGTGTCAAAAAAATACTAAAATGTTATTATTATGGTGAAACCACCATTATCCACCATCTCTTTCATCAAATGGGATGTGAAAGTATTACTCGTACGTACGTGTGACTTACCCTCTCCATATAGAGATATAATTCATTTTTCATTACCATAATTTATGGATGGGTAATATTATGGGTTTAATGTTTATATATGTTATTTATAAAATAATTATTCTTATTTAATGATAATATTATATATACCTACTTACATTCCAGTGTATTATAAAATGATAATGTTGCTTGTGTGTACGTGTGGACTACCAACTCCACGAAGCAATGTGATTTTTTTTCATTTTTTCTTTATAAGGATTATAATAAATATATATTATTTATATGATATAATAATGATTCAATAAATCCAAATTACAATTTATTCTTCTTTCAATCCATCAATCGACACTGAAATGATGTTCATGTGAACGTACAACCTACCATCTCCATGAACATTGTAATTCGTTTTTCTATCTCTATATTTATGGATTAATCTATATATATTGAATATATATGAAATTTATATCATGATTAAAATTCTATAAATGATAGATCTATGATCAAATTACAAGGACCAAAACTATTGAGCAAAAACATATATGAAAAATAAAGAATTAATCATAAAGAAAAGTGGTTTTAATAATGATTTGTTAATAAAAATGTGGTAAAAGGTTATAAGTAAATCATGTTTTGTTTGATATATGTTATTATGGTTCTATCATATATTTATAATTAATATTTATTTATTATATATGAGGTTTTAACATGTATGGTCATGGATCCTTCTAGGCTGACCCTTTTCTTGTTTCTAAAGCCCGTGGTGCTCTGAGGAGGCCTAGTGTGGGTTTGGAGGTGTTTGGATTTAAAAATATAGAAGTAGGAATAGTTTTGCATCATGAAAGCATGGTTAATGTCTTAGGTGAGATCCTGAATCATGTCCATTAGAATTAGCTATGTGTAGCCATTGTATTCATGGGTGGATCAGCTACATGATCAATCGACACTGTGAGATAATCCAGTACATCAATCAGCTATGTTGCTGGATCAACTATTTAGGTTAGCGATATGAGTGATAGACAATGTAAGGATCAGATATGGAAGAATTAAACTATATATATAATTGAGATAAGTGGGGAATTCAATTACTTAGGTATTTCATCTACATAGTGAATTTATCTATGTGGAGAATTTGTCTACATGGGGATTTAGACTATGTAAGTAAATAATCTACATGTCAAAACAACTATGCAGGGCTTTTGGATTTATGGAATAGGCCATGTGGATTTTTCTTCCAGTTTTGTGAAAATGGACATACAGGTCTTTTAATAATGTGAATCAAGGGACTTAAAGGGATATTATTCAAAGATAATTATATACATGATTTTCTGATTTGACTGATGTTTTAAATTCACCCTTACACATGAAGTTTAATGAGATCCTCAACAATTGTAATTAAATATTTTGTGATACAGAAAATTTAATCATCATGTATCTATCGACTCAAAAACAAATATTCTTCCCTTCATTCCTTCCTGGTTTAATTATATTGAGATATGAAATTATATAACCCTTACCTTATATTTGTGTAACCCTTATTTAGGTGGATTGAGTTCTTCAACGATGATCCCAGCTAGTGTGCACCCCTATTTTTTGTGTAGTGAGTCACATGGGGATTCTTTCTTTCTGATAGGGGATTAATTTCTTCTGCTATTTATTTACTTTAAATTTTAGAGTTAGGATAGTTTGAATACTTTTATGGAAATGTAATTATACTAATGAATACTGAATCAAGTTAATAAGTAATTGAATGTTGTGATCGCATGTTGTGTCTTTCTACCATGATTTCTATTTTCCACTTGATTTTATTGATAGTATTCTATCTATATTAGCATTGTTATCATGTATTTTGATGTTTTAAATTATAAATTTATTAATTATTGAAAATGGTAAAGAATATTAAGCCAAAACTAATTGATAATTAGTTGGATGGAGAATAAATTGACATGTTTAAGGAATCTTGCATTTGATGTGATTTGATAATGATCAAATAGATGTTTATTTAATGATTAATTGAATATGTAATTCCATGTGATTATTGAAATTTATAAATAATGTAAATAATATTTATTCTTTTTGATAAAAATAATTAAAGGCATGTTAATGAATTGAAATTCCATAGATTTTTTGAAACTAGAATGTATGTTGGGAAGAATATTAAATTAATTATTTAGTTAATTTAGTAGCTTGTTATTTATTGATTCCTTTGGTTTCATGAAGATGAAACCTATATATAATGAATTGTTTAATTAAATAAGGAATAAAAATGGTGTGTTTAATAAATATATTTTATAAGGACAGAGTTTCCCATCTGCCCGAGGAGGCCGAGAGCCTTGTGTTGGAGTCATGAGAGATCATTTATATTTGAAGGAAAAATGCATTGTTTTATGGCCTATATTTCCCTATAGGATGTTCTAGTTATTGTACTGCTACATTTTTATGTCCTTCGGATGAGATATTTGCTATATGATGTGATATGGGGTTTGAATTACTAGATGTGTTATGAGCCTGGGATGGCTATGATTGGAATATATGATGTGATATCCAGGATAGAGAGGCCCATATGATGTGGAAACAATTGAATCATATGATAGTGAGATGCATTGGGATATGCATGTTGGTATTGAGGATGGGAAAAGAGATAATGAAACAATTTGAATTTGGGCCTACCCATTAATGTGATTATGATAGATGAGATGCTAACTTATTAATCTATTTAATGGGTGATGGTCTATTTTCTTGTTTTATCTGTATTCCATTCCCCACTACATGAGGCAGCTATATGTTCTTGGTTTCATATTTCCTAATGGTGGATAATGATGGTTTTCCTAGAGTACCTAGAATATAGAATGATTCTAATAATGTATAATAAATTCTTAACTCATGGGGTTGATAATCATGTAATAAAAATTCTAGAATGATGTTAATCTTGAGAATCTATGGACTTGGTTGGAATTAAGACTAAAGGGAATAAACTTTACTATGATGATTCATAATGAAATTTAGATTAATTCTTTGTGTTAATTAATGAATATTGTAATAATTAATGTAAATTTAATTATTTAATGAAAAATGTAATTTAATGTATCTCTTTAAATTCTTGTGTGCTTATATGATATTTTGTTTTAGTAGTGATAACCGAGAGTTTGAGCGATGCTAGTTATAGTTAAGTCAAAGACTAGGTTATGCCCATAGTATGGTTGTGAGATATATTTTATCTTTTATATTATGTGATTTCATATTCTAACCCACCCATGTATATTAGGGTGACTAACATCTAGTGGACTCTAGGAGGATTTTTCCCCAACATCTTGGTGGGTGGATGGATGGTTGACTATCCCATCTAGACCCTCTTTCTTATACTGGTAGTTACTTGTGCTAGAATGCATGATATTTAGTTTTCCCATAAATGTGTGTAGAGAGTTGTGATGTATTTTGGTTATTTCACTCGCATTAATTACTAGATACAATATCTAAAGTATTATTATAGGTATAACGTGTAGGATTTTATGGCTTGTGGTACATTACTATGTGTATGGGAAGTAATGGATTTAGGTTCAATACACAATGCATGATACATGACATACATGCTATGGTGGCTCTTGAAAATTAAATGGTTATTATGTATGGATACATTTATGGGATGATGTGATGCACGTGGTTCATGTAGGTGTTTTCAAGATGGATTATTTTGGAGAGATATGGATCAAGACATGTGGAGTTGGGGAAAAGTGGAAAATATGTGGGGAGTTGGGATCAAGGTACCCCTAATGTTTCATTATTATACTATAATCTATCATGTATATGATACTTGGTGAGATTTATCTGTGGTGATCCTGGGAACTTAGTATACCTATTTAGGTGATGAGTTAGTTTCACTATGCTTTAGAATGATTTCTTTATCTTTTTCACAAGAGGCTCCAAGGAAGATCTTATTAAGTATATTACCATGATCACCCCATATATATAAAAACTATTTTTAGGTCATCTAGAGTAGGTTTTATATCAATATAGATATTTAAATCTTATGGTTTTGTAGGAGATTTTTGGGATTCATGGTCGCTAGCATCTTTACCTTTAGTAGTTATAGTTTTCCTATTAATTGTTATAGTACTGTATGGAATGGAATGTTTCCACTTGGGGATTTCTTTATATATATGTCTAAGTAAGTGTTGATTGGTTTATCCTTATTATCTCTCTTTTTTTAGGTTTTCTTAGAGGTAAATGTCACCTGTTATATTATTATTATACCCTTGGTGATATTTTTCAACCTGTGACCTACTAAAGGCGGGACTCAGGGAGTCACCATCTCCCTTCTCTCATTATTAGCCAAGGAGGGGTTAAAATTGGGAGGTAGGGTCATGATAGAGTGGTATAATAGGTTTAGTTTGAGATTTATGATGGGTTTTCAAGTTAGGAACAAGTGAGGTTTCATGGGTTAGTAGGGAAATAGTGTTAGTTATGTTTATTAATAGATTTTAAAATTATATACAGATAGACACTAGGGTATTTACGGCCCCTTATAACCTGATGCACACAAATTTAAGTTTATTGAGATAACTAAATTAAGTGATACTTATTTTTGGTTATAGAATTAGGAAAAGATCATGTTTCATTATTCTTTATATTAGTGTTTGAAATGGGTAGACATTGGGAAAGGATAAAAACATAATAAGAAAGTAAAATAATTAATTAATTTATGTCAAATATTCCATATTTTAGGTTTATGAACTCTAATTTTTTGTTATTTTTGTAGTTATGGATCAAGATTAACATACTCATGAGGTTTAGGCTCAATATGTTTAGTAATATGTGCCAACAGATCACCGAATAGTGGATGTTGATGATGATGGCACTTGGAGGAGGACACTCTGCGAATTTCATCACCAAAGTCTCAAGAATTATGAGGGATCCATTTCATACTCAGTCATATTAGAGTTGTTGGATGAGTTTGAGATATATTTCATCATGATTCATTCTTGGGGCTATAACTAGTTTTTATTGTCTATGACGATGCTATGTGAAGTATTTAAGAAGTGGTGGTTCTTGTTAGTTGGGGATCACAAGGAGTTAGCAGTCACATGGGAGAAGTTATGAGACCAGTTTCAAGTAGAGTTCATTTCTTTCACCATGAATAAATCCAGTCACCAGTATCTACTTAATCTTTGACATGGAAGTTCCAACATAATATAGTTTAATAACTATTTTATAATCCTTCTATGATATAGTTCAGACGTGTTTCCAGATGAGGAGTCTATGGGGAGGTATTTAGAGAAACCTTTATATATATATATATATATCCAACACAAGGTCACCCCATTTATGATAATGATATATATTAAGGTGTTTGAGAGAGAAGATGTTATTGGGAGGATGCTAGCCAAAACTAGATCATCATGAGAGGGGAATCATCAGGATTCCCCATGAAGCATAACTTTGGTCTTAGGTTCCTAATTTCTTATATAAAAGAGTTATCGTTCAGCTAAGGGTATCTCGAAACCCTCCTCATCTCATTTATATAGGGGAGGGGGATCTTATACCTATTATAAGGGATCAAACACATGATTTTCCTATATAGGCTGAGGTCATCATCGGTTTGTGTACTTGACCTTTATGAGCATTCAGTGTGCGCCAAGTATTCTGTTGAGGTAGTTCAAGCTGAGGAAATAATAGAAGGGTGTTCTAGTTTTGGATTAGTGGAGAGGATATAAGGTAGGAAAAGTGTATCCCAAATATGCTCCTTAACATTATAGAGTATATCATGACTATGAATGTGGTCTTTAACAAGGTTGGATAGGTTATGGTTAACTTCATGATTAAATGCTGACTACACCAAGTGAGATAAAAATTATTCAATGTAAAATTTTCTTATTTTATGCTTGGGAGAATTATTATTTTTTGATTATAGAGGTATGGACTCCATTATATCACTAAACATCATCAATGATTTGGTTCTCTAGGTATAGATTATTCTAGTTCCCCTTTTATTGACTATTACAGTTAGAGGTCAAGCTGAATCATATGAAGTGTGTAGTGAATATGAGCTGGTGCTGTGGTAGAATCGCTCTTGGGGTGACTTCCTATGTTTATAGATACAACCATATAAAATTATCCTCAAAATGGATTGGTTTTATTATTTATCATCTATCATGGTTATCTTCAAGAGATAGATTATGTTATATGATGCTGATGTAGATATAGTGGTGTTTGTTGGGTTGAGAGACCCTTTAATGGGTTAGAGGCATAATCCTTACTTGTCATCCTTGATTGCCTAGATGATGATGAGTTCATCACATGTTCAACATTCTGTGTTTCCTAGGGTTTTGAAAGAGTACCCTGACGACTTTCCTAAGGATTTTGTGGCATTACCACCTTGAAGGGAGATTGAGCATGGGATGATGCTACAAGCAAGTTTCTATCCTATCTCAATGTATTTTTATAGGATAGTTCCTTCTAAGTTGTGAGATATGTGAGTAAAACACAATGTTTTTTTGTAGAGAGTATTTGTTCGGATCAGTGTGTCACCTTGGGGTGCACCTATTTTTTTTCCTAAAGAAGGATGATGGAATTTTGTGTCTTTATATTGATTTTCATCTCTAGAACCAAGTGAAAGTGAAGAACCACTATCATATTTTGTGGATTCATGATTTATTCGATATACTGAAGGGATCAATATGGTTCTAAAATATCTTTTTGTTGTCAGGATATCATAAGATATGAGTAATGTATGAGGATTTCCCAAAAGCTAATTTCTATTATCATCATGGAAATTAATTTTTCATTTTAATTTAGTTCAGTGTGGTGAAATCTCCCTCAATGTTAATGTGGTTGATGAAAATAATTCTTAGAGAGTTTGTAGATAAGTTCATGGTAGTTTTTTTCGATGAAATTCATATATACTCCATGAATGAATAGGAGCATGCAGAGAACCTATTTTCCATTTTTGGAGTTCTTTATCATGAGAATCTACTCATGATGTTTTAGAAGTATGATTTTTAGACTCATGAAGTCTATTTCTTAGGCCATATTGTGTTCTAGTAGGGAGTAGTTGTGGATCCTTTAAAGATAGAGGCAGTTGTGTCTTAGGATTCCCCCAAGATAGTGGAAAAGTTACAAATTTTCCATGGTCTTGAATACTATTACATGTGGTTCAATGTTAATTTATCTCAGGTTGATACTTCTCTGATATCCTTTATATGAAAGGATCTTGTGTTCTTATTGATCGACTATTGCGAGATAGATTTGGAATACTTAAAGAAAAAGTTAGTATGGGTCTATTTAAATCTTTGTATGGATGACTATGTTGTTCTCCATTGTATTGAAATGGGGTTAGAGTAGAAACAATTATTAGGTAGAAACTAGTACAATATATGAAAGATATGGTACAAGTAATTCATGATAGGATGAAGGTAGTGCCGGATCATAAAAAATCCTATGCCGATAATAGGAGGAGACCTCTAGAGTTTGATAATGGAGATCACGTATTCCTGAATGTGACTCCTCATCATGGGTAGTGATAGTTTGGTCATGGGAGTAAGATTTATCCCAAGTTTTTGGGGCCTTTTTAGGTGTGTCATGGAATATTGGATAGCACTTCCCCCACAGATGATAACAATACATGATGTTTTCACATGTCGTAGCTTTTCGTTATCTTCATGAAGAATCTCATGTCATCGATTTGTGTGAGAATGATGTTTGTGATGATGTGACCTTCTAAGAGAAGCCTATAGAGATCTAGGACCACCAAGAGAAGGTGTTTTTTTGGGATGCTATTATTTTCTTCCATGTCTTATGGAATTACGGTGGCGTAGAGGAGAGTTCCTTGGAGCATGAGTTTCAGATGCATACTCAGTACCCCAATCTGTTTGTTTTTTAAATCTTATTTTGTAATGTTTTTTGGTGTATGTTGAACTTTTTGGTTTATGAAATGGTTTACTATTGTTCCTTGTTAAGGATTTACTCTCGTTTGAGAGGTATCTCCCTCAGTAGAGTGTATAGGAGTTTTTTGTTGCTATAACATGGTTTTGTTATTATTTTCTCTGAGTATGGTAGTTGAGATCCTATGATTTTGATATCCTTGAGAGGTATCTCATGGGGTGGATTTTTAAATGAAACCTTTTATCAGTTTCTCCAGGCTTGGTTTAATATTATCATGGATAAGAATTTTTTGAGAGATATAAGGGCTTGGATCTATCTAGTTTGACACCTTTTCATGTTTTTGAAACCCTCCATTCTCAAGGTATTCCTAGTGTGGGTCTGTAGGTGTTTGGGTACAAAAAGATGGATGTAGAAAGAGTTTCGTGTCATGAGAGTGTGGTTCATAGCTTAGGCAAGAGACTGACTCTCATCTAGTCGAATTTTCTATGTGGATCCATCAGATATGTGGTTGGATTGGCTATGTGAGTGAATCGGGTACATCGATCATATTTTTGGGTGGATCAGCTGTGTTGGTCGGCTATGTGAGAGATTTAATACATGAGGATCAGCTATATAGGGAATTCAACTATGTAGGTAATTTAGATACATTTGGAATTAGGCTACGTAGGGAGTTTAGCTATTTAGGGAATTCATCTATGTGTTGAATTTGGATACAAGGGGATTTCGACTATGTATAAAAATCAGCTACATGTGAAAATGGCTGTGTGGGGTTTTAGCTACATGGGGATTTCAGCTAAATAGAAACGACCATGTGGATTTTTCTACCAGTTTCATGAAAATAGCCATGTGGGTCCTTTAGAGACATAAATCAAGGGCCTTTTAAATTACTTTCATCAAAGAAAATTATATCTTTTTTTTTGAGTTGAATAAGGATGTAAACAATTTCTAGGACATGGATTTTAATGAGATCCACAATAGTTAAAATTAAATATATTTTGATCTAGAAAATCTAATCGTCTTGTATATTTCAACTAGAAAACAAATCTCCTTCCCTTAATTCCTTTAATGTTGTGTTCTATTGATACTAGATGTTATATAACACTTCCCTTGGAGTTTTAGAACTCATCTGGTGATGGATTGAGTTCTCTAACGATGATCGCATCTAGCACACACCCCTTGTTTGGTATGCAATGGGTCATGTAGATATTATTTCTTCCAGGTATGAAATTTATAGCTTCTCTTTTTTATATACATGAAATCGTAAAATTATATTGGTTTCTCCACTTAGATGGAAATTAAATTAACCTAATGAAGATTTAGCTTGGTTGAAAAATAATTGAATGTCATGATCACATATTTTTTATTTCTAGCAAGATAAAGGGTTTATTGTGTATTTTCTAGATAGTGTGTTATCTATGTTACATTTGTTAGAATTTCTTGTGATGCTATGTGTTATCATGTTGTTATTGATGGAAAATGGTAAATAACATAAAGTTGAAATTAATTTATAATTAATTGGATGGAGAATAAAGTTTCATGTTTAAGGAATCTGGTGTTTGATGTAATTTGATAATGATCAAATTTTATATTTATCACATGTTTAATTGAATATGTAATTCCATTTTTAAATGGAATTTGATAAATAATGTGTATCTTGTTAATGATTGTTGATAAAAATAATTAATGGCATGTTAATAAATTGTAATTCTATAAGTTTTTTGAAACTTTAATCTATTTTTGGAAGCATGTTTAAATTAATTATTTAATTAATTTAGTATCTTGATATACCTTGATGAATTTGGTGGCCAGAAGTTTGATCCTATAAATAATGAATCAGTTAATCCAAGAAGGATTAAAAAATAATAGTTTAATAAATACATTTTCTAAAGCCCGAGTTTCCTATTTTCTTGAGAAGGATGTGATCCTTCTGTTGGAGAAGTAGGAGCTTGTTTATGTGTGAAGGTGGGATTACTTATTTTAAGGACTAGATTGACCTATTGGATGTTCTTGCATATTCCCTATTGATTTTCTTGTATGATATGGATGAAAGCTTCCCTATGTGATGTCATATGGGGCAAGGAGGCTCAAATGTTTTATGAGTCTGGGATGGTTGATCCTGGGATGGATGATGTGATATGTGGGGTGAGGAGGCCTAGATCATGCGGAAGTAGTTGATGTCTATGATAGTGAGATGCATCAGGTTGTCCATGTGGGTGTTGGGTATGGCACCATAGATAATGTAATAGGTTAAAGATGGGATTAACTGTTGATGTGATGCTAAGAGATGGGATGCTGTCATATGAATTTTTTTAATGGATGATGGTTAGGTTTCTTATTTTAACTACATTCCATTTCCCATTGCTTGATGTAGCTAGATGTTATTGGTTAAATGTTTCATTAATAGTATATGAGGATGGTTTTCCTAGAGTACCTAGACTATGGAATGATGGAAATACCATTTAATAAATGCTTAAACCACGGGGTTGGTAATGATGGAATTAAAATTCCAAAAATATGTTAATCATGAGAAACTATGGACTAGGTTGGGATTATTCTAAGTGGGAATGGAATTAATTTGACGATTTAAAGTAATTAAATTTAGATTAATGTTTATGGTTAATTAATTTCCAATGAATTCATCAATGTAATGTTGTTTTTTAAATTAAAAAGAAGTAATTTAATGTGGCTCTTTAAATTCCGGTGTGATTATAGGATATCCATTCATAGTAATGATAGTTGGGAGTCTGAGCAACATTAGCTGTAGTTGAGCCTAAGACTAGGTTATGCACATAGTGTGGCTATGATTTATATTATATATTGTATATTCTATGATTTCATATGCTACCCCACCCATGTTGGTTAGGGAAATAGACACCCAGTGGACTAGGGGAGGGTGTTTTCCCCAATATCCTAGGGGGATGATGGATGGATAAATAACCCATTTGGCTATGCTTTATTCACTTAGTAGTTACTTATATTGGTATTCATGGCAGTTAGTTTTTTTAAATATGTGTGTAAAGGCATGGGATGGATTTTTAATATTTCACACACATGTATTACCAAATATAGTTGTAATGTATTGGAATTTCCATATATATATTTTTTAAAATCATATGGAATTATTTCTAGACCACATGCTTTGATGAAATGTGATCCCGAGACACGGTGAGCCCGAAACAGAATTTTGAACTTTTTTTAAGTTAGTTTAAGTAAACATGAGAGAGGGTTTTTATAAATTTTTAACTGGTGCTCAGATCGAAAATTTGAGGGCACCGTTGAACTCGGAATGCTGGGATTTTCCTAGAAAGGAATTAACTTTGACCGGAAAGGGTCAGAAAAAAAATTTAGGTTTCAGACTTTTCAGAAAATAATAAAATAACATAAAAAGTTATTTTATTTTCTTTCATACCATTGATCGAAACACAATTGTGCTATGGTGCGGCGACGAGTTGCATTAAAGGAAGCTCCTTAATAGCTCATTTTTGTAGAGCATAACAGATATGGTGTTTCATAAATGAAACAACATAATGACGTGACATCGCATCATAACAGAAATGTTGTGACATGTTTTATTTTAATAACACTTTGGGGAAATCAATTGGTGGAATTTAATCTAACAAACCTATGGTGAAATTCCTCTCCTACAACGAACGATGAACACCAGCAGGATCGCTAACAACATTGATGCTTTACAAATAATGGGATTGAGAAGCGACGAACGCCAACAGAGCTTGAATCCTTGAGGGTGGAATTCTTTAACAATGAACATCAATTGAGGTAAGGGGTTATTTCTTTGAAATTTTCCCCATTCTTATTTCAAATGAAGAATGTGGATCAACCCACGAACAGGTTGATTCGAGGATCGTCTGTTCTTGCAGAAGGGTGATGTTTCTTGGGATTTCTATTTGGGATTGAATTATTGTTGTTAGAACATCATCCCCAAACCTCCCCTTGTTTTTAAAAATATAACACAGAGGGCACGGGCTGACACAAACAAGGCCTGAGCCCCCCTTCTTGTGCGTTTTTTGTGGCTGAGCATTTTGAAAGGGGAAGCAAGGCAGATTAAAGGCCTTCAAAGGGAAGGAGATACCCCACAGTGGTAGGAGGTGCAGTCGGTGCAAAGAATAAAGCACTAGTACGGACCCGGTGGTCTGCAGAAGATCCTGCCAGCACGCTAGGAGGATCCAACTGTAGCTGCAGGCCGCGGTTCATAGGATCACATGGTCGATTGACCGCATGTGGGGAGTCCGGATGGCCGGATTGGCCAGCCGCGTAGCAGCAGCCGCAGTCTCTTGACCACTGCGGAGGGGAAGCCCCATGGACAACCCGCAGGGTGAGGGGACCTAGACATGGTGCCTGTCGCATCCCAGCCAGGCAGAGAACTGGTCTGCCTTTGGAAAACCTGGCAGCCCAACAGGCCGGACCTTCCCCATCTAGCCGGGTCAGACCTGTGGCCCAACGGACTGGACCCAACTGACCCTTTTTAAAAAAATGCCAATATCTTTCAAACCAGGTGTTTGATTGAAAAGCCATTTGTGATGTTGGAACCCTTACAATGAGGTGGATATTATGGAATACTCTATGGAGGATTTCATGGAAGTTAGAATTTGATGAATGGTTTGGGGATCGGTTCTCTCGAGATCAAGGGTGCTACGTGCGGAAACCCTGTGGTTTGTTGAGACATAAAGACTGTTGACGAGTAACCCTATATGGATAGGATACTATATCCCTATGGGAAGCGGCTTATGTGTGACTCAGCAAGCCCATGATGGAGAGTGGCTTATATGTGACCCGACAGACCCAAGGTATAGGATATGAAAAGTACCTCTGTATGGCCATAGGTGGGAAGCGACTTTTGTGTGACTCGACATGCCCATGGTGGGGAACAACTTCTATGTGACCCAGCACACCCACAATAATCATCAAGGATGAGTACCACAACATTCCTAGGTTATTGGGAAGTAGCTTCTATGTGACCAGGCATGCCCACTGTACTCATTGAGGAGAATTTCTCTAGCAACCCATGGTGTTCGATGATATGACTGATGGTCATACATTCCTACTCTAGAACATACTTGGTGTGATATTTCTTGTTTCATGATCATAATTCATGGTTTGTTTGTGTATTTATTTATGGTATTTCCTTTATGTTTTGGGGTCCCTACTGAGTATATTATTACTCACCCTTGTACGAGCTTCACCTTCACATGTTGTGTCTGGTGAAAACGACTGCCGACTTGATGGAGGACTTGGTGGCCTAGGACTTAGGTGTTCCCAGTGAGACCAGGAAGGAAGGGTGTACTTATATATCTTCCAGAAGCTACTCTGTGCTTACCCATCGGGTGAGGTTTCTAGTGGACAGATTCCAAAGTTTATTTTGTACTTTCCTATTTTCTAGTTAGTTTTTTGTTGGGTTTGTATTCTTGCCCATTTGACTTTTAGTTGTACCTGTACTCAATGGTTGTTTAGTGGAATGCTTTTTTACTTTTATAGCTTTGGGACATGGTTGTGTGTGCGTGCGTATAGGTAATCAAGCAAATAACTCCCACTTGTAGGTTGACGCCTTTGGTGCTAGTCTCTAACCCTTATAATTTAGGAGGTGGGCTAGGGGTATGTCATGGCACGGGTCCCAGTGGGTTGTGAAAAAGTGGTATCAGAGATGGCCAGTTCTACCTCAAAGACCAAAAGTCTTTTGTTTTGTTTTTGGAGAAATAGTGTTAAATGTTTTGAGTTCAAATTTCAGATTTGGGGAGTCCAATGTTGGTGTGACGGCCGACGTATCCATACACCAGGACATTGAATTCTACTTTTCGGCTATATAAATGAAAACACTAGTTGTATAAGTGTCTCCTTATGTTTTTCTTTAATAAGAGTCATATAACTGGGTATAATATACTAATTTTGGTACATCTTGATCTATATCAGGATGTCTCCATATAGATAACCAGATAGGCTTCTGATGCGTGACTGTGAGGACATCTCGCCTAGCTATGAGGTATCAGTTCAGGGACCAGTGCTAGAGATGGCCCCGCAGGGTGGTGCGCTGGTGTTGCCACCACCCATTGAGCAATAGTTACTGCAGGGGTTACCAGTAGAGGACGTACGCATACTTAGTGCCTTGAATGAGTTTCAGAGACAGAAACATCCCAGGTTCAGGAGAGAGACAGATCCTCAGGTCGTTGAGGACTGGCTGGAGGCAATAACATGGGTCTTCTGCTTAGTGAGGACACCGCTTGACCAGATGGAGATCTTGGCTATGAGCCTTCTATAGGGCTCAGTAGGGAGATGGTAGAGCTTGACCATCAAGATTCATGATGAGGAAACCTTCACCTAGATAGACTTTGAACAGATTTTCTAGGAGGATTTTTTCCCCATGACCTTACGCTCGATGCACATACAGGAGATGCTTCACCTATAGCAGGGAAGCCTGTTGGTGGATGAGTACTCTGTAAGGTTTACATACCTCTCTCACTACTCCAAAGACATGGTGCATGAACCTTTATTCTGGTCTTGGGCCTCTGATAAGGGACTCATATGAGAGATCAGGGCATCCAAAGTGTCTATAAACATCCCCACTTAGTCTGGAGTGCTTGAGTGATCCCTTCTTGTGAAGAGCTTCCTAGCTGAGTAGGCACTGAAAACTGGAGCCACCAATAGACCTCAGGTGGAAGAGTCTTTTCGGTGAGCAGCAGACAGCAGACACGGGGGCCCAAGCGGTCCAGGTCTTTCAGGGGATGACCCCGAGACTCAAGGTCAATAGTATGGGGCTCCCAGAGCAGAGGGAGTTAGCAGGTAACCAAGCTACGCTTCACGTGCAGTGGGAAGGGACACATGGCTCATGACTGCCTAACCCACTACATAGATGATCAGCAGATGGTCGAGGGACTGCCAAGGCAGAAACAAAGGTTTGATCAAGGAGGTGTGCATGGAGGTAGACATGACAGGGGAGCAGGTCGAGCAATAGGCAGTGGATGGTAGTTTGAGGTGCTACCACCACCACCCTTAGGTGGTCCACCACGAGCTTAGGGAGACAACAAATAGGGGCGGGGCCAACTTCAAGTGATGTAGGCCTACGAACACGGAGCTCCAAAGATGATTAGAGGTAAAATATGTGTCTTCTACACCTTAGTTTTAGTTCTTATATAAATATGTTCCAATCACTCTTTCCATTCCATAGACCTCATTCTAGGTTCAAAGATTCCAGTGGAGCTGTTGCCTCGATCCTTACAATTAGAGGTTCATACGGGAGGGGATTCAAAGATTACACACTGGTATTGGTAGTTTGAACTTACTCTAGGAGGCGAGATATCCAGATGAGATCTCTTACTAGTGGTGTCGAGGCCATACAACATCATCATGGGAATGGACTGGTTATCCAGATTCCATGCTCATATCGACTATTTTAGGTGAAAAGTATGGTGTGTCTGTGAGGATGAGACTAGGTTTTCCTTCACCAAGGATAAGGGAACTTTTTCAGTATAGTATGGAATTTCTTGGAGGAGGGTGAAACCGACCACTCACCATTTGGCTAGCCTCACCCTCAGTGTGGTGGATGAGAGGAGTATGAGCTTTCCTGTAGTGGTGGACTAGTATGAGGATGTCTTTCCTGAGCATGTTTTGATACTACCTCCTCGCATGGAGGTAGACTTCTACATCAATCGGTACTTGGGGATGACATAGATATCAACACTGAAATATATTATGGCTCCCATAGAGCTTCGTGAATTGAGGGTACAACTAGAGGAATTGCATGATAAGGGCTTCATGAGACCCATCATTTCACCATGGGCAGCCCCAGTGTTGTTTTCCAAGAAGTAAAACAGGATCTTAAGGCTATGCATGGACTTCTGGCGTCTAAACTAGGTGACCATGAAGAAAAAGTATCCACTATAGAGGATCAATGACCTCTTCAATCAAATGAAGGGAGCGAGGTGGTTATCAAAGATAGACCTCAGATCAAGCTATCATTAGCTTCAAGTATGGGATGAGGACGTACTGAAGACAACCTTCAAATGTTGGTATGGCCACTACAAGTTCTTGGTGATTCCCTTAGGCATGAAAAATTCCCCAGTAGTGTTCATGGGACTCATGAATAGGATCTTCTAGCCTTACCTCAATCATTTCATGGTGGTCTTCATTGATGACGTCTTGGTGTACTCGACGTGAGAGGAGGAGCACGCTATACACCTACGAATAGTCCTGGATACACTTCTAGAGCACCAGCTTTATGGTAATATCTCTAATTTCCAATTATGGATTCAGGAGGTCTACTTTATGAGAAACGCCATCTCAGAGGCTGGAGTTGCAATGGATCCAGTGATAATAGAGGTCGTGCTTTCTTGGGAGCCACCCAAGTGTGTGACTAAGGTGTGGAGTTTCTTGGGGTTGGATGGATACTACCAGAGGTTCGTGCTCGAATTTTCCAGAGTAGCAGTACCTTTATCAGCCTTGATGCAAAAGGTAAAACCCTACATGTGGACAAAGAAGTGCCAACAGAGTTTCCATGAGTTGAGGCAGAGAATAATGAGTGCCCCCATCTTGAGACTATGAGAAGAGGACGTTGGGTATGTATTCTTCTGTGATGCATCAGGGACCAGACTGGGTTGTTTTCTAATTAAGGAGCGAGCGGTGATCACCTATGGCTCATGATAGTTGAGGTATCATGAGCATAACCACACAAACCATGATCCGAAGTTAGTAGTAGTGGTCTTTTCCTTGAAGATGTAGAAACACTACTTGATGGGTGAATGATTTACCATCTAATCCGACCACAAGACTCTCAAGTATATATTCTCATAGAAGGATCTAAACATGATACAATGAGATGGTTGGAGTTCCTACATAACTATGACTTTGAGATAGTCTATAGTCCTGGGAAGGGGAACATGGTGGTAGACACACTCAGCAAGAGTTCTGATTTACAGCTGCTGAGTGAGACAATATAGTAGTTAGCCATGATGTAGATATCCTTAGTGGGTGATGATGGAGCTGCTTACCTTTAGTTGATGACTGTCACTCCCCCACTATTAGAGAGATTCATGGAGGCACAACTTGTGGATGTTAACTGTGAGGCCCAATGTGCTCAGTTATCCTTAAGACAAGATCTTGATGGATTTTCTATAGGTAAGGAGCACATCATCCTTTTCAGAGGATGAAACGTAGTACCAATGACATTATGTGAGGAGGTTTTGAGGGAGTTCCATATATCCCCTTTGGCACAACATCCTGGTGTGGTGAAGATGTACCAGGACCTTCGATGTCAGTACTGGTGGCTAGGGATAAAGAAAGTGGTGGAAGAGTTCATTTCATGATGCCTCACTTGCCAGCATGTGATGACCAAGCATTAGGTCCCAACAGGCTTGGCACAACCATTGGAGGTACTGGAATGAAAGTGGTATGGTATCTTTATGGACTTCATGATGAGGTTACCACACACGTACAAGGGCCATGATTCTATCTAGGTGATCATTGACCGACTCACCAAGTCGTATCACTTCCTACCTATCTGGAGAAAGGATTAGTAGAGGGATTGAGGTGCCTCTATGTCCAGGAGATAGTGTGACTTCACAGGGTTCCTTTAGCGATCGTCTTAGACCATGATGCATGATTTACATCCCAGTTGTGGAAGGGGTTGTAGGAGGCATTCAGGACTCAGTTTCACTTGAATAAATCTTTTCACCCCTAGACAGGTGGTTAGATAGAGTGGACCATACATACCTTGGAGGACATGCTTCGTGTTTGTGCCCTTGATTTTGGTTGTAGTTGGGAGGACCACCTACAACTGGTGGAGTTTTCATACAACAATATCCATCACTCCACCATTGGAATGGAACCATTTGAGGCCATGTATGGGTGACCATGCAGATCACCTCTATGCTGGACAGACTTAGGAGATTCAACACTCATGGGTCTAAAGTTGATATGGGCTACCACTGAGAAGGTGCATATCATCCAAGAGTAGATGAGGATTGTACAGAGCAAGCAAAAATCGTATGCTGATAATAGATGAAGACCCTTGGTGTTTGAGGAGGGATACCATGCTTTTCTTAGGGTCTCACCCCATTGGGGATTGCAGAGATTTGGCCGGGGCAACAAGCTATCTCAAAGGTTCATCCGAACTTTCTAGATTCTGAGTAGAGTTGGCGAGGTGGTGTACTACCTAGCTCTTCCCCCCAAAATGAACCAGGTGAACAATTTTATTCACATGTCGCAGTTTAGGAGGTACGTGCATGACTCATCACATGTCATAAACTAGGGCGAGATGTCCATTGACGATGGGGTGATGTTTGTGGAGTTTCCAGTGGAGATAGAGGATCAATAAGAGTGGGTCCTTCATGGATGGTCGATTCCTCTCGTTCACATTCAGTGGAAACACATGAATCTCCAAGAGAGAACATGGGAGAAGGAGGCTCAAATTCATGCCCAATACCCTCATTTGTCTAATTATCCCTTGTTTTGGCGTTTAGGGACATAAAGCCTTAAGTTGGGGAGAATTTAATTTCCCAAAATTTCTGTATATTTTTTTTTTAAAATTTTATGGAATTATTTCGAGACCACTCTTTGAAAACACATTATTTAGAGGCCCAGTGATCCCAAAATGGAATTTTGAACTTTTTTTATGTTTGATTAAGTAAACGTACAAGCGCGTTTTTATAAATTTTTAACTAGTGATCAAATCGAAAATATAAGGTAACCATTGAACTCAGAATGCCGAGATTCACCTAGAAAGGACTTAACTTCGACTGAAAAGGGTCATATGAAAAAGTTAGTTTTTAGACTTTTTAAAAAACAATAAAATAACTTAAAAATTTATTTTATTATCTTTCACACCGTTGAGCGGTGGAAGATGGAGGTGCAGTGCAGCGATGAGGCGTATTAAAAGAAGCTTCTTAATGGATTATATTTTTAGAGCATAATAGATACACTGTTTCATAAATGAAATAGTGTAATGATGTGATGTTGTAATGTAACAGAAATATTGTGACGTGTTTTCTTTTAATAACACATTGGATAAATCAATTAGTGGAATTTCCTATAAAGAACCTATGATGAAATTCCTCTCCTAAGACAAAGTACGAACGCCAATGGAGCTTGAATCCTCGAGGGTGGAATGATTAAATGACGAATGTCGATCGAGGTAGGGGTTTATTTGTTTTACATTTTCCCCACTCTTATTCTAAACGATGAACATGGATCAACCCATGAACAGGTTGATCCTTGGATCATCCGTTCTTGAAGGAGGGTGATTTTTCTTGGGATTTCTATTCAAGATTGAATTATTCTTGGCAGAACACCATCCTCAAACCTCCCCCTATTTTAAAACTCTAACACAGAGGGTGCAAGATGACATGAATGAAGCCCGAGCCCCTCTAATTGTGTGTTCTTCATGGAAACGCATTTGGAAGGGGGTGGAAAGGTAGATTAAAGGCCTTTGTAAGGAAGGAGATACCCCACAGAGGTTGGAGGAGTATTCGGTGTGAACAATAGACCATCGGTTCGGACTCGGTGGTCCACAGAAGAACCCACTAGTGTTAGTGGTGGTGTCCCACATCGACAGTTGTGGGTTGGAGGTGGCACACCACTATGGCGTGCCGAAAGGAGCCGTTGGCTGGGTCAGAAGTTGGAGACCGAGACGTAGCCCGAAGTCGTAGTTCACTAGAGCATGTGGTAGATTGACCACGTGCAGGGAGTCTAGTTGGCTTCTTAGCAGCAGCCGCGGTCACTTGACCGCGGTAGAGGGTTATCCCCACAGACAACCCGCAGGGCGAGGGGAGCCAAAGGTGGGTGCGTGCCACGTCCCAGCCAGGCAGAGAACCAGCCCACCTCTAGAGGAATGGGCATCCCAGAGGTCTGGGCCTGCCCCATCTAGTCGGGCTAGACCTGCGGCCCAATGGACCAGACCCAAGTCGGGTTGGTTCGGTGAGACCAGGTCAGACCAGACCCAAACCCAACCAGCCCCTTTTTGAAAAAATGCCAGTATCTTTCAAACTTGGTGTCTGATTGACGATCCGTTTGTGGTGTTGCAACCCTCACGATGAGGAGGATATTTTGGAATACTATATTAAGGATTTCATGGATGTTGTAATTCAAATAATGTATTGGGGATAAGTTCTCCCAAAATCAAACATGCTACATTCAGAAACCCTGCGGTTGGCTGAGACCTAAAAACTGCTGACGAGCGGCTCTGTGTGGATCATATAATATGGACCAATGGGAAGCGTCTTCTATGTGACCTAGTAGGACCACAGTGGGGAGTGACTTCTATGTGAACCAACATACCCACAGTAATCAACAGGTGGAGTACCTTAGTATGACAGTAGGTGGGAAGTGGCTTCTGTGTGACCCGACATGCCGACGGTGGGGAGCGGCTTCTAGTTGACCCAACATACTCAATATAATAATAAAGGATAAGTGCCAAAATGGTCCTAGGTTAGTGGGAAGTATCTTCTGTATGACCCAATAGGCCCACTGTACTCATTAAGGGTGAGTTCTCCAGAAGCCCATGGTGTTTGGCGATATGACTTATGGAATTACTTTCCTACTCTAGAATATACCTGGTGTGAGCTATCTTACTTCATGATCATGCTTTGTGATCATGCTTCATGGTTTATTTGTGTATTGATTTATGGTCTTTCCTTCTTGTTTTGGGGTCCCTACTGAGTATATTGTTACTCACCCCTACACAGGCTTCACCCGCATGTGTTTTTTCTAGTGAAGACGACCGTTGAGTTGACAGAGGACTTGGTGGCCCAGGACCTAATGGCACCCAGTGAGACCAGGAAGGTGGGGTGTACTTCTACAGTTTCCAGTAGCTACTATGTGCTTACCCATCAAGTTGGGTTTCTATTAGACGAATTCTAGAGTTTCTTTTTTACATTCACGCTTTCCAGTTAGTCTTTTGTTAGATTTTGTATTCTGGTCCATTTGACTTTCAGTTGTACTTGTACTCAGTGGTTGTTTAGTGGCCTGCTTGTTTACTTTTCCATCTCTAGGATGTGGTTTTGTGTGCGTGCATATAAGTACTCAAGAAAATTCCTCCCACTTGCAAGTTGATGCCTTTAGTTCTAGTCGCCAACCCCTGGCCTTCAGGAGGCGGGCTTGGGGTATGTCACGACATGGGCCCCAGGGGACGGTTTGTGAAAATATTATCCAAAGGATTATTATAGTTATGATGTGTATTGGTTGTGATGGATTATGTTACCTTATTTGGTATATAGTTACTAATGGATTAAGGTTTAATACCCAACATATGATACATGTCATACGGGCTATGGTGGATCCTATAAACTAATTGGTTACTATTTAAAGATACATGTATGGGATGATGTGTTGATGTGATTCATGAGGTGAATATTGTGATTCCTTTTCTAGGTGTCTTTGGGATGGCCTATTTTGGAGAGATCTAGTTCAATTTGTTCAACATTGGGGAAGAGTGAAAAATAAATGGGGATGTGGGAGTGGGGTACCCTTGATGTTTCATTATTATATTATATTCTTTCTTGTATGAAATAATTGGTGAGAGTAATTTATGGTGAGGTTGAAAACATAATATAATAATTTAGGTGATGAGTTAGTTTCACTATTGTTCACTTTTATTTAGAATTATTTCTTTATCTATCTCACAAGAGGCTCCAAGAAGTATCCTACTAAGTATACTGATATTATCACCCTACATATGTAAAAACTATTTTTAGTTCAGCTGGAGTAGGTAGTTGATCAGGTTGGACATTACTAGCTCGTGGTTTTTATGAGCTGTTTGGATTTCATGTTCATAATCGTATTTAACATTTGATACTTGTTTGTTTCCTTCCAATTGATATAATACTGAATGTAATTGTATGTTTTCAATTAAGGATTTCTTAAAATATATGTCTAAGAAGGTTTTGATTGGTGTATCCTTCCCATATCTCTCTTCCACATGTTTTCCTGGATGGAAGTGCCTCTCATTATATGATTATTAAACCCTCAGTTCTAGTTACCAACCCTAGGAGTACTGGAGGCGGTACTCTGGTAGCCACCATCTCACTTCTATTATTTCTAACCTAGGAGGGATACACTTTTGGGACAAATGGTTGTGATATAACACATATGAATAATGTTAGAATTTAGATAAGGGGTTTATGTTAAAATATCATTTTTATTGAGATTGTTTATGAATATGTTTCCAATGATGAAATGTTATGATATACCTCTCAATAAAATCATGAATTTTATTCTCATATGATTATCTCTTAAGATAACATGTTTTCTTTCATTTTCATCTCTTTATGTTCTAAAGAGAAAAAATATTATTTTTAAGGATAAAAAACATCATTTCTCTCTTCAGTAAAAAATAATTTTCCTCCATGTCCATGTAATCTAGAAATGTTTTTACAATTCTCCAATTATTTTTAGAGTAATTTTTACCCATTTTTTAATTTTTTAAAAAATGGTTTAAAAGGAACATTATTGTTATTTTCTAGATGAGGTACATTTTGTTTTTTTTACAAAAGTGTGAAAGGAATGTTTTCTTTTTAACTTATACATCATGAATAGAATTTACTACCATCATGAACACTCAAAAATTTGAAGCCTCCTTTAAATATTTCCAAGGTTGTATTTAACGATTTTTTTCTTTAATTTTTAGAAAATTTTAAGATCTTAAATAAGTGATTTCAAAGTGATAAGGGTATTTTTCTCAAGAAGTTAATCATTTAATATTTTAAAGGATTTTTTAATCTATTATTAAATCCTTTAATGGTATAGGTATATGATCCAATGATCACATCCTTATTCTTTACCTAGATTGTTTATAATTATAAGAAAAAGGTTTTTATGAAACTAATTTATTTTCCATGTGTTATGCTATTATGAAATGATGTAATTTTTATGAAACCCATTTATTTACCATGGGTTATTCTATGATTTAATGTTTATGAAGAACATTTATTTTTCATTGGTTATGATATGATGAATGTTTTATGATCTTCCTGCACACATATGTAAGAATTTAATTATGTGATGGATGGTCCAATAATTATATATTCCTATAATGCAATGGGTAAAGGTGGATTTCTCATGAGAGAAACATGACTATAATGGGGAGTGAACCTAATTAAATAAGGGAATTTATCCACTATAATAGTCTTGATACTGAACCTTGACTACTATAATGAAATAGAGAGTAAACCCAACCCACTATGATAGTCTTAGTAGTCAGCCTTTAATATTAAGGAAATTATTTTATATGCTAATATATATGCCAAAAATCCTTGTCTTATGATAATGTTTTTCTCTCATGGATCATGTTCTTTGATTCATTTATGATTCATGTATTATAAACTACCATGATTTATGATATAAATCAAGATTATGATCTATTATATACAAGTTATGGTTTTAAAATTTTAAGTTCATGATCTCATATCCTTATGAAAGTGTTATATTTAAGTGATCTTTTATATATCCAGTGTTTACCCATACAAAGAATTTGAGGTCACACTTTCTTATGTTTCCTTTCCCCAGGTTATGAATAATTTTATTAAGTATGATATTTCCAATAAGGGTGCTAGTTATGAAGAACTAAGTGGGAGAAGATGTAGATCTATTATGTAATATTTATTTATGTATCCAAATTTATAATCATATTAGGCCTATACAATTCTTAAATGGGTCATAATGTTTTTAATGAATATTTATATAATAATATGTAATATAAATGTATGAAAAGTATGGATAGATATAGTTGGTATCCTAAAATGGATTAGTTTAATTTGGAAACTAGAATAACAAAACTTTAATGAAAACACTAGGGATAGGTATAAGTATAGGATAAAATCCAAAAAAATTCTCAATGACTATGGATATCCTAGGTTAAACCTATGGTGTTACACATTGAAGATAATGTGTCTTCATTTAGACATCTTGTAAATGTTTTTTCATAATTATGTGGTTTCCCACATTGATTATTGATTCTCATACTATTCTATTTGGTTTTAGTCAATTTATAGAACATGATGAAATATTTTTAATACATAATGTGTTTAAAAATGAAATTATTATCCTCCTAAGAAACTATATGTTATGATAATTGGAATGAAAAATATTATTTCTATTATTATGAAACTTTCTTAAGAAATGAATCACACTGATCTTGAAAATGATAAAAGTAGGTAACAATGTTACATTAAGTATTTATGAGGAAACACCAACCATATTTTAGTGGTTCTTTTGATCCACTAGTTTCTAAGTAATGGATTACTTCTACTAAATATATATATTTTTTTATTCAATGTTCATAACATGAAAAAATTATTTTCACTATTTATCATTTGAAAGGTGAAGTAGATCAATGGTGTAATTTTATCAAGAACATGAATAAATGGTAATAAATTGATTCTATGGATTGGGATAAGTTCAAAAGAATATTTTCCAATAATTACTTCCATTGTATTCTTCATATGAAAATAGAAAGGAATTCCATGAGATAAAGATCAATGATAATTAATCTCTAAGTACTTATGAGGAAAAGTTTACAAGACTTTTGATGGAATATTATGGTATTATAATCGAACCAAAATGTAAGGATGATTTATTATCCACTGGATTAAAAACATGTTTCTAAAGGGTTTTAGATATTAGATATTTCAATAGATAAGAATAAATCATTCATTGTGATGTCAACGTGGAAATGAAGATTGTAGTTAATTATCCACATCTTAGTTTTGATTAGAAAACAATATATAATTGAAAGTAAATTCTAAAAATAATGGATTAAAGAATATGAGATTTAATTTATACTCAATGTTTGGAAGGAAACATGGTTGAAATTGTCTAAAGGGGTATATTAAATGTTTTATGGGTTGAAAAGAACCTCATAAGGCAATATAATAGAAAATTTAATGTAAAGAGACCAATCAATGAAAGGAACATTGAAAAATCTCAATATAATGTACCACCCACACACTAGTGTTTCAAATTAAAGGAGTATGGGCATTATACTAACCAGTACTCAAAACCGATGGTTAATGACAATGATCGACATTAGTAACCTCTTAATTCCAAAGACAAAGGGAAATATTAGGTGATAACTATTGAAAATGTGGAGTATGATAATGAATTGGTGAAATGTAAACCTAACATCCAATATAGAACTCATAATTCCTTATTTTATTCTAGATCTACCCAATATTTTATATCTAATAAATTTTCCAAGTGTATTAAAATATCAACTCAATGATTTGATGTTTAATTTATAGTGAAAACCCATAATATTATGATTAACACATCTCAAGTCAATTATTATTATCATATTGAAGTTTGTGGGAATGTGATTCCTGCAAATATAGTTATTCTACCTCTATTTTAAATTGATGTTACTTTGGGAATGGATTTTCTTTATTTAAATAAATACCACATAAATTTATGAGTAAGGGATGTAAAATTTGATATTCTAAACCAATTATTTGATCCTATATCACTGTGATGATAAATATAAACATCCAATGAAAATTTCAACCATTGTATGGGTCTTGATTCATATTAAAAAGTGTGTTTATCTCATATGGATGGCGGGAAAATAATCCCCAATGATATGCATATTATCTGAGAATTTATTGATGTATTTCTATAAGAGTTTCCTAGTCTTCCACTAAATCATAAAGTTTATTGTTAAATATAATTCATACCTAGTGCAACACCTATTCTTAAGACACTATATATAACAACCTCGATTGAGTTATAGGAATTGAAGAAGAAAATCTAGGAGAATCTTAGTAGGGAATTTATTCAGAAAAGAGTGTCACCTTGGGGAGATAATATTATTTTTTAAGAGTAAATATAGATTAATATGAATACACCTTGATTATTTATAACTTAAAAATATCACAATAAATAATAAGTATCATCTGCCTCATATTGATGACTTGTTTGATCAACTATGTGGAGATCATTACTTTTCCAATATTTCCCTTTATTCTGGATATCATCAATTAAGGGTCAAGAAAAATGATATACCTAAGAAAACATTATGTATATTATATATACACTAGGAATATATAGTTATTACATTTTTTTGATTATAATTACCCCCACTATCATTAAGGATTTATAGAATAGATCATTTATAGATTACCTTGATAAGTTTGTGGAAATCTTTATAAATGATATTATTATATATTAAAAAAATAAGTAAGATTATAAAAAACACTTTAGGATTATACTAAATACCTTAAGGATGGATATGTTGTATAAAAAATCTCTAATGTGAGAATTTGTCTATAAAATGTTAAGCTTTTTGGGTTATATAATATCAAGAGAGGGTACATCTGTTGATCCATCGAACATGAAAGTTGTTGATCGTTGACCCATGACAATCATTGTGACTGAGATCCATATTTTTCTTGAGTTGGTTTATTATTATCAATGTTTTTTAGATAATTTTTACTAACTATCTATCCCACTGACCATGTTAACTCACATGGTAGCCAAGTTTATTTAGATAAATGAATACGAGGAAAATTTCAAGGAACTGGAGAGAATCTTAGTCATAACACCAATTCATACATTACCCTACAATGTAGAAGGGTTTGTAATATATAGTGATGTATCGAACATGGGACTAAGATTAATTATCATGTAGAATGATATGGGTATTTAATATTCCTCACACTAGTTTAATGTTCATGATAAAAATTACCCAACTCATGATTTTGAGTTAGATTCAATTAAATCATATATTTTTAAAATAATTTTCTAAATAATGTTAAGTAACAAAGTGTGTAAAATTATAATATTACCTAAAAAAGTCATGAATAATCAGAGGAGAATAAAATTTAAGGGTTTTATTATATAATGATCAAATTATTTTCTCAAACATAAATTGAAGCATAAACAATCCTAATTAAAATGAAATTTTCAAATAAACAATTAAAAATATCCTTATATTGAATTGAGTATTATCAAATGAATTGATTATGTTTATGAAATGTAAATCCAAATAAAAATTTTTTATATATAGTATAATATATTTAAAATTGATTTCACATATAACCTTAGAATATAAAATATAATGAAGAAATAATATAACCTAGTGAAAAGAAATCGAATTGTGAAATTCATTACCACTTGGTAAGTATTAAGTCAAATAGACATAGATGATATAACTAAAATTTAATATTAAAATACCAATAATTATTAAGGAATCATGACATTACATGTAAAATGGGTAGTATATAACCCATATCAAAACATTATGTTCGTAACATTATAACATGCCTCAATGAAGTAAAATTGAGATGAAGTCCCTTACCTCATGCTTCCTTTTCGTTGAACATGATTTAACATAATATATAATGGTTTTGGTAATATTATTAATTTATACATGAACCATAATAATATTAATAAAATCATATATTATTATTTTATAACATCTGGTCACATGTTCAATAATAGTATTTTATTTTTACTATTGTTTCAGGTGTTAACTACATTGTTTTCTCTTGCATCTTTTAATGTGAAAGTTTTGGATGTTGAGAATATTATATTGTTCCATAATATGTATAATTATATTTATTTTAAAAATGTAATTTTTTTCTATAGATTAATTTTTATTATCATTATTTAAATTTGAACATGGAGAATGACTTACATTGCTTCATGAAGATGGTAGGTCGTACGTATGCATGAGAGCCATTATCATTTCATTAATTTTTGGAAATGTTAAGGAAGTGGATGGTATATTAATTATAAATAATTAATATTATATCATTTATATCACTTATATTAGTTAAATTTATCCTTATTACTACTTATGTAAATAATAAGTGAAAAACGAATCACATTGCTTCGTGAGGCAGTTGTCCACCGTACACATGAGCAGCGTTATCATATTTTAATCAACATGGAAAGTAATAAGTTTAATGTTATTTAATAATTTAATATGTATAATAATATCATTATAATTATATATGAAAATTAAATACATAATTATATACAATCGTGATATCTGTTGATATAAAATGAGTTACATCAGGTTGTGAGGTGGTAATCTATGTACATAAGATCAATGAATTTGTTTTCCATTTGATAGAGGAGTATATGGATAAATATTCTGACATAAAAATAATAGAATTGCAGCATACAGTAGATAATTTTTTTTATATTGTATGTGTTACGATATAAATTATGGTGGAATGAGATGTAAGAAAATTTAAGAACTTTATTAATACAATTACATTCTCATAGAGAAAGATCCTTTGGATATATTCTTAAGGACCATAGGATTGGTATTTTTAGAAGGCCCAAAAATCATGAATTTGGATAAAGATGTTAGGAAGATTTTTTGTATTATTTTTTTGATCTAAATGTCTCAACAGGTGTAAAGATGTGAAGGAACAGAGGGGCCTTTTAAAAGATGGGGGAGATGATACACATAGAATTTTAAAAAAAGTGTACCCGCATTTTTTACATTCCAAAAGGACAAAAAAATGGTCCATTAATGAAACTTAGAGATGATAAGTTACATGTATGTCCATAAAATAGGTGTTGGAAATGTTTTTGATCATTTTTAACACACATATTCTTAGTTAAACCCTTGGTAAACCCATTTTTTATACAACTTTAAAAATTAATTTTTAAATATTTAACTATTACTTATGGTAAAAAATTAAAATAACTTCATTAGATAATATAAATTATTATTATTCCAAAAACAGAATACATTTTTCCAAATCAATTATCAAATTTTGTGAAAATAAGTTAAAAATTGACCGAGTAGTTTCATTGAAAGAACATGTTTTCTAATGAAAAACTTTCAAAATTTTGAAAATTTTTATATCAAACTTCAATATGAAATTGATTATAATTTACTAAATTATATAAATTATTACTTAATTGAACAAATTTTACTTTAAAACAAATTTAAAATATAATTTATATTTTTTAATAATTTAAATGAAAATGTAGTTTCTATTCAAAATCATTATTTTCCACTATTCATCACAAAAATTTCTCTTTGGAAAATTAAGAAAAATTAACCCAAGGATAATATTGATATGAATATTTCAAAAAAAAGAAGTTTATTTTTTCAAATAAATTTTATTTTTTTTGTAAAAAATGATATTAAATTAAGTGCGCAAGGTGTGACTAAACTATCCTTTAGAAAAATAAAGTTTTTCAAAAAACATTTCTTTTTTTATAAAATTGTTGTTATTTTATTTAAAATCAATAGATAAAAAATTAATATATTTAGATATGTGAAAACAATATAACTTTCATAATTTATTTTTTAATATTCTTACCTTACAACATAATTTCTAGTTTAAAAGGTCACATTTTAAATAATAATATTTTAATAGAGTGTTTAGTTTATTATAAACATTAATTTATATTCATATTAAGATATCAAAGAGATTGAATTTATAAGACAATATATCATAATGTATTTTGGTGTTATATTCTAATCTAATATCAGTGTCGCATGTCATCTATTATATCAAACATAATTTTATTCTTTTTAAATATTTGAGTGTTATATTCTACACCATTAAATAAATAACATTGTTGTTATTTAATATTAGTCATAATAATAAAGGGTTCTTCATTTTTAAACTACCTTTTTTCAAACCCACATCGTTAAAAGGGTTAATAAAACATATTATTAATTAGGGAGAATGTGGAGTAACAAGGTCATCAGGAATAAAACATACTAGGTTTATAAATAAGTGAACATTGATGGTAAGTGAAGATATAGACAATGAAGAAAAGGGTAGATAATTATAGAGAGTGATAGAGATCATTAATCACAAGAATTTGAATGATCAGTGGAATGTTAAGGACTTAAAACCATATATATATATGATGATTTAAAAGAAAATTTGATTCATTATATATGAAGGTAATACAATAACATTTTTGTTTCATGATCCTTTTTCATAATATTGAGAAAATAATTTTCCATCTTGACTATAAACATATTTAAATATATATACATGATATCTTTCTATCAAATATGCACACTTTTATCCTTTAATTATTCTTTGATCAATTTTTACTTCATTACTCACTATAATAAATAAATACCCAAAAATTAATTTTTAATGCCAAATGAACTAGAATTAACATTTAACGGATCATAAAATCCAAAAAATAGTGTAAAGTACTTCCATCTATCAATAAAAATTTTCCAAAACATATATTCTTTGAACAATTTATCCAATATTATTCATTGATACCTAAACCTTAATAGCATCAACACTAGTTCATCATAACTATTTATCTATCAAATAATTTAAGTAAAAAACAATGATATATTAACTATACCTTCATGTAGGATGCTGTTAGGAACTAATACCTTATATTTCATCAGTTATGGGTTCATGCCCCACGACCTTCACCTAATTCAATGGTATTTCACAAGTCATGTGGGTATTCTCTTTTTCCAAAACATTAATAATATAATTCTAATAAAATTACCATATTATGATTACCCATAACTACTACAATATCAATTCTAAGATAATCCTTAAAGTTTACCAATAACTTAAATCATAAGTCCAAAAAAATATAAAGGCATTCTTTCTCAAATAAATCATTCATATACAAAACCAATGGGTTGTATTCCCATAAAAGTTTTCCAAAAAAAATCCTTAATCATATTATATTCCTCCCACACAAATTTTCCAAATTTGTGATTAAGACATTAAAATTATGATCATCCTTAAACACATAAACCCATGATGGTATCCATAACTCATAATTTAATGATGTCATATATTATTCTAATATTTAACACAATCCATTGATATTTTAAGAGTATTATAAACAGAATAACACCGGTTAAAAAATAATTGTACAATTAATTTCTTTAATCACAATACATAAATAATTCAACCATTTTATTTTAACATAGGTCTTTTAATGGATTATGAGTTAACCTTTAAAAGTGAGAATTTACTTGGATAATTATAAGGTTCCCCACATTTTAAACAATGAACTATTAATGGATCCCTAAGATAAAATTTATTTCATTCCACCATACTCTTCAATTTTCTTTATCAATTAATTGATTTATTCACTTATTTTCCAAACATTAATTATTTTACCATTCTATTGGGTCACTTTACTATGTGAATATTTCCATATTTATGTATTGAAATAAATTAATACTCTATTACTTTATAGTCACCAATAATTGAGCTGTTAGAAAAAATAAATTCTTATCTTATTTCATGTGTCCAAGATTTGGTTAAGGTATATAATATTAGTCATATTTTTGGATAACTAATTCGGAATAATAATGATATATTTTACTTCTATCATTATATCATTTAGTTGTTCATAGTCACCACATCTTCCTTAATATCCAATGTTAAAATTATTCCTTCGGATTCTATCCACTGACTAAAACAAATAATCATAGTCTGAGAAAAAATTTTCATAGTGGGAAACCAAGTTGTCAAGAAGAATCATATATGTAATTTATAAATAATTAAATATTATTTTCAATCTAAGACACCATTTAATTAACCTAGGTCATTTATTGTCATTATATATTCAAATAATTTATAATGGTTTGTAAATTAAATGTGAATTGTCAATGAATATCCACCAGGAGTGTAGTACCCCCAATTTATGGTATATAATCATTAATTGACACTTTTCATGGTTATAAATTTTAAGGGTGATGGATGGGAGAGTGAGTAGAACTTTGGAAGCAGTTTTGGGGCAAAATGGAAGTCGCACGGGTGGCACATGGTTTGCCTAACCATGCGGCCAAACTGTGCACAATGGTCCTCTTATGGTAGTAGATCCAGCACGGTTGGAGAATGGTTAGGGAGACTGTGTGAGGAAGACATGCAAGGGTCTTCCTAGGTAGTATCCAATGCAAGGTTAGCACACAGTTTGTCTAACCGTGCAAACTAACCATACAGATAGTTTAAGTGATATCTTAAAAAAGTGGATCTCATATGTTTTTGCCTCTAAGTGGATTGTTTTTTCTCTTAAGTGGCCATAAATTGGGATTTTGTTTCTCCTTAGTCCAAAGAAGGTTCTCCCATTGATCCAGATGAGATATGATGGCTTACCATGGTGAATCAAAGATAGATTCATGAGGTATGTGATCAATCTTCTTCATTCTTGATCAGTTTTTTAGATCTACTTAGATATACTTCTTCTCTTCTCTTGGTTTCTTAGATCTACACCAGTTATGGGTAGATATAGGTCTGTGGATTCCAAATATGATGAGATTTGGTCATGATATTTCTAGGAGAAGAGATCTAAGGTTGTTTATTGGAGAATCTACATGGTTTTCTTGTGCATTCTTCATTCGTTGGGGTTTTCGTCAAAACCTTCGAGGTAGGAGGATTTTTTCTTGACTCTACTCAGTAGAACTAATTGTAATTCTTTTAAATTTAATGTTTAGTGTTGAATTGATTGTGATTTGGTTGTTGAAAAATTATTGGAAACCTTTTTGAGTGATGGTTTTGAAATCTAGAGAATTGGGTATTTGAGTAAAGTGCATTGGCTCTTGGTTTTAAAATATGGATTTTAGAAATGGGATTTTCTGGATTATTAGCACATGAATTATATTAGATGTTTTCAATAAAAGGTAAGGTTTTATTGAAATGAAAATTTTCTTTGAAATTGGTTGTTTCTTGGTTTTCAATAAAAGTTCAGTTGTATTGAAGTGTTTTGTTTTGGAAAGGGAAATATTTGGAATAAATGGTGTTGGTGTGAGTTCAAGATTAACGAGACCTTAATAAGGGATGAGTACCATTAGGGTAAAAGGGACGTGACCCTGGATCTGGGGCATGTGTTATTGGTACACAAGGTAATTGGACGAGAGACTGCACATGAGTGTGGAATTTTCAAACGAAGCATGCATGTGTGGGTGTGTTGCGAACTATGGAATGGGTATGCCAAATGATAAGAAGAATTTGTTTTGAGCTTTGATTAGTTATTTTTTCTGGGAAAATAACTTTCTGGAATTTTGTTTCATTTCGTTTTGTTTTCACTTGGTTGTAAATGGTTTTTAGAACTTGTTTATATTTGGTTATAAACTATTTTTTAGTACCCCAGTTTCTGATATGTAACCCTTACTTGATTCTTTTCATGGTTATAATGTTTAAGGGTGATTGATGAGATATTTTGGAGAACTTTGGAAGAAGTTTTGGAGAAAAATGGAAGTCACACGGGCAGCGCACAGTTTTCCTAACCGTGCGACCAAACCGTGCACAGTAGTCCTCTTGAGGTAGTATCTCCTGCACAGTTAGAGAACGGTTGGATCACGGTTTGGGAGACCGTGCGAGGAATCCATGCGAGGGTATGACTAGGTATTAGCTAACACACGATTAGCACATGGTTTGTCTAAACATGATAACTAACCATGCGAATGGTTTAAGTGAGATCCTAAAAAGTAGATCTCTCATGTTTTTTGCCTCTAAGTGGCTCATTTTTGATCTGGAGGCAATCTGAAGGCTTCCCTTAGAAAATCTAAGCCTAATTATTGAGGTATGTGATAATTCTTCTTCGTTCTTGATTGGTTTTTTTGATCTACTTAGATCTAATTCTCCTCTTCTCTTGGTTTCTTAGATCTATGCCTATTATGGGTAGATCTAGGTGTGTGGATTCCAAATATGATGATATTTTGTCTTTATATTTATAGGAGAATAGATCTAAGGTGGGTTATTGGGGAATCGACCTGGTTTTCTTGTGCGTTCTTCATTCGTTGGGGTTTTCATCGAAACCTTCGAGGTAGGAGGATTATTTCTCGAATCCACTTAGTATAACAAATTGGAATGATTTAAAATTTAATGTTTGGTGTTGAATTTATTTTTATTTGGTTGTTTAAAACTTGTTGGAAACCTTTCTGAGCGATGGTTTTGAAATCTGGAAAATTGGGTATTTCAGTAAAGTGCTTTTACTCTTGGTTTTAAAATATGGATTTTAAAAAGAGTATTTTCTGGATTATTAAAACATTAATTGGATTAGATGTTTTCAATAAAAATTAAGTTTTTATAGAAATTAAATGTTTCTTTGAAATTGGTTTTGATTTGGTTTTCAATAAAAGTTTATTTTTATTGAAGTGGTTTATTTCGGAAAGGGAAATATTTGGCATAAATGGTGTTGGTGTGAGTTCATTCTTAATGGGACCTTAATAAGGGATGAGTACCATTGGAGTAGAAGGGATGTGATCCTAGATCAGGGGTGTGTGTCATTGGGACACGAGGTAATTAGACAATAGATCTCTCATGAGTATGGAACTGTCAAACAAAGCATGCACGTGTGGGTGTGTTGTGAACTATGGAATGGGTATGCCAAATAATAAGAATGATTGGTTTTGAACTTTGATTAGTTATTTTTTCAGGGAAAATAACTTGCTGTAATTTTGTTTCATTTAGTTTGGTTTTCACTTGTTTGTAAATGGTTTTTGGAACTTGTTTATATTTTGTTATAAACTGTTTTGGTAAATTTTTTTATATAAAATATTTGATATAAATATGAATAACTTTTCTATACTAGTGGAATGAGTAGGTAAGTCATTGGGTAAAACCTACAGAGTTTTATACTCACCCCTAATTTGAAACATTGGTGCTTTTTCATATTATATCTTTCGGCATATGGAAAAAGGTAACGTTTCTCATGTTTTTAGCACTACCTCATGATACTTGGGTTGTTTTGTGATTGTGGAGCTTGGAACTTGTGAAGCATGGAGTCTTAAGGTATCTTGAGAATCTGTAGTTGTTTATATGCTATTTACTTTGATACTTGTTTGTCTTCCATTTTTTCTCACTTTGATATGGTTTTGAGATACATTAAGTTGTTAGTTGTCTTTCTCTTGTTCATGCATCTTGTAGTAAATGGTTTGGTTATGGTTTGTTGGTTTATTCATTTATTTACTAAAGGGTAAATTATACCCAAATTATATTTGAAACCCTTTGGCACTTATTTCTAGCCTTTGGCATCTTGAGGATATTTCTTAAGTCTAAGTAATGACTCATTGTGCTCTCAAGACAATGAGAATTGACAGGTCATTAAAAATGGTATTAGTATGGTCCTTCCTTTGTGGTAAAAATGTTATCATCCTTTTCAGTCCTTACCTAGAAAGTAGTCATCAGTGTTCTTGGTCTTGGATTTGGAAATCTTTCCTGTCTATTCTTGGGGTTGGAATCTTAAAAAGAACTAGGATTGTCAGAATTTGAAATATAGAGCATAAAAGGACATAGCTAACCCTTTTATGCTGAACTTCAAGTTGCTAGGGTGTTGGGTATATAAGTGTTTGGATACACTTCCTAGATTTAGGAATCTCATTTCATGGGTTTAAGCAATTAGACGAGCATGGAATGCATTGTAGAGGAATGAATTTCCACTAGGAGGGCATACATCATTTCGAGGAATGATAAATATTGTAAAAAAATGTTGATTTTTGAAAAAGCATGAAATTTTATTTCAAAATGATCAATTTTGAAAAAGGGAATGATTATGGTATTTTGGAAATGGTTTAATTTTCAAAAACAGGTTATTTTTTTTTTCAAAAAATGGTTGAATATGGGAAAAATGTTGTTTTGGAAAAAAATGTTGTGATAATTGATGTGATAGAATTTGAAATGCTAAGCCATCAGTTTCTAGAGAGTGATATTGACAGAGCTTGTTGTTGGTTTAGAAAATGGCACCCAATAGGTGTTGTCAAAACCAACCTAAAAAAGCTGCAGAGAATGCAGTTACACCTGAACCATGAGTGAAACAAGAGACAGTTCAGGGTATTGTCCAAGATTTTCAAGCTGTGGATACGGGGAACTAGAGGAATGATCCACGACATGTGGATCATACCATACAATTCATGAAGTATAATCCACCTAACTTCTAGGAGGATGCTGAACCTGAGAAGGGAGAGGTGTGACTGAGTAGGATGAATCGTATCTTCGACTTCGTCAACACACCAGTAGATATAAAGTTCAAGTTACAAATGTATATTCTCAAGGATCTTTAATTCCATTGGTGGGATTTAGAAATTCATGATAAATTGGATGAAGGCCTTACATGAGAGGATTTTGAGGAATTGTTCAACAAACAATTCTATCCTCACACGTTCACGATCCTAAAAACAATGAAATTCTTCAGCCTAAAACAAGAGAGTCTCTCTGTCACAGATTATGTTACTAAGTTCATGAATTTATTGTGCTTTGAACCAAAAGTCGCAAAAAGTGCATCCTTGAAGGCACACATCTTCGAATCAGGACTAAGATATGAGATTAGATCAAAGATTTTGGTTCTCTATATTATGGATTATACAGAGATGGTGAACATAGTGACTATAACTAAACATGATATCTCAGTATCTATGGGAGGAGGTGTGATGATACCCAAATAGAATGTTGGGAACTCAAATGATGGAAGAAAGTGGAAAAGGGACACCTATTTCCAAAGTGGAAGTGGAAATCAGGACTAGACAACTGGATCAGTGAACCTTCCTCCACAACCCCAGAGCAAAGTTGGTTGCTTTCAATGTGGTTTTCTTGACCACATAATGTGAGAGTGTATAGAACAAACTAGAGAATGTCATAATTGTAATAAGATGAGACATCTTGAGCGCTATTGTCATAGTTCTCCAAGGTCAGGTGCTCGAGACACTTCTCAGGCGTCGCAAGCATAATATGCTTCAATAGGGCAAGGACAGCAGAAATAGTCTCATCAGTAGAGAAAATCTATCCATGGTGATTCTAGAAATACCATGACTCATCAACCAAGGAAATCTCAGCAAGGAAACAAATAGAATAGTGCCACAACGAAGCAATTGTATGGATTTGAGTAGATGATTTTCGATGATCAGGATGAACCATCTATGATGAGAGGTACAATTATTTTGAATTATAACCTTGTGAAAGTGCTCTTCAATATTGTCGAATCACATTATTTCATTGATTCTCATTCTATTTATTTTCTATGTTTAAAGTTGGAAATGATTCCTTCTATTTTAAAAATAAAAACTCCTCTTGGTGAAAGAGAATGTCAAGCCTTTATGTTTAGAGGATATGATATAACATTTGATGGAGCTGAGATAAAATGGTACTTCTTGATGTTGGATATGGATGTATATAATATAATCCTAGGTATGGATTGGTTGATAACATTTAAGGCTCACATAGACTGTTATAGGAGAACAGTTAATTTCATGGTTGAGGAAGATATCGAGCATCTCTTCAGAGGGGAGAAGATGTTAAAGAAAGGTGAAAAGAGATTGTTGGCACTAATGGTGGGAATGATCTCTTACTAGTTGGTGGTGTTAACTTTGGCATCAATATATGGGATTGAGGTAAATATTTTTCCAGTAATCATGGATCAATTTCCCGATGTATTTCCCAAGAAATTATCAGGGTTACCACCTATAAGGGAAGTGGAGTTTACGATTGAACTCCTTCCGGGGACCAGTCTTATTTACCTTCTATATTATAGGATGGTACCAATAGAGTTACGAGAATTGAAAGTGAAGTTATAGAAACTAGAAAGCAAGGGTTTCATTCATCCATGTATGTCTTTATGGGAAACACCAATATTGTTTGTAAAGGAAGTAGATGAAACTCTTTAGCTGTGTGTTGATTATCATAACCTTAACCAAGTTACAATAAAGAAAAAATATCCACTTCTAGGAATTGATGATCTGTTCAATCAATTAAGGGGTGCTCAATGGTTCTCTAAACTTGAATTTTTATCTGGATATCACCAATTGCAAGTTCAGAAGGAGTATATTCCAAATACATCTTTCAGAAGTAGATATGGCCACTATGAATATGTAGTCATGCCTTTCGGTCTAATGAATGCACCAAAGGTCTTCATGGATTTAATGAATCAGATATTTCAACTATAACAAGATTATTTTGTGGTGGTGTTTGTGGAATACATCTTGGTGTATTCAAAGATAAAAGCTGACCATGAGGAGAACCTATAAATAGTGTTAGAAATCTTGAGAGATCACTGTTTGTATACCAAATTATCAAAGTATGATTTTTGGATTAGGAAGTACGTTTTCTTGGATATGTAATTTTTTAAGAAGGAGTTTCTATTTATCCTAAAAAGATAGAAGCTGTTATCTCATGGAAAACACCAAATAATGTCATTGAGATACAAATTTTTCATGGTCTAGCTAGTTACTACTAATGATTTGTGCGTGATTTCTCATGACTAGCTTCACCAATGACTACTCCAATAAGGAATAATTCTTCATTCTAATGGACAGAAAAATTCCATAAATCTTTCAAGGAACTAAAATTTCATCTTACATTGGAACCTATCTTGATCTTTATAGAATCAAGATAGGGGTATATGGTGTACTGTGATGCATCAAGATTAGGGTTGGGATGTGTTATCATTCAAGGAGACCATGTGGTTACTTATGTTTCAAAGTAGTTGAGGATGCATGAGAAGAATTACCCAACACATGATTTGGAGTTATCTGTAGTCATCCATGATTTGAAGACATGGAGACATTATCTCTTTGGTGAGAAATTTACTGTGTTCACAGACAAAAAAAGTTCAAAACACATTTTATCACATTGAAATTTGAATCTGAGGGAAATGAGATGGATGGAGTATCTCCAAATGTTTGAATTTGACTTGATGTACACACCAGGGAAAGGAAATTCAATGTCGGATACATTGATTAGAAATTCATATGTTCAGTCAGTGAAAGAGGCTTTAGAGGAATGGAAGCTGATGTCAATCCTAGCTGACATGCATGTAGAATGAGAAAACTGAGGTGATGTTGCAATTTTCATTTCAGCTATGCTTGTTCTCGATTTGGTAAATGTGGTCAAAGAGGCACAAACATCTGATGCAGAATGTCTGGTTATGAGTTCAAAACTCAATGGTGGGGAGACCATTGAGGGATGGAAACTTGATAGGAGTTCAGTTTTTTACTTTATAGATTGGATGGTTGTACCTATGGATTATAAGGAAATTTTTTTTATACTTACCTCCATTCGAGATGGGCTATACATCCAGGTACACAGAAGATGTATAAGGCATTGAAGGTGTGATTTTGGTGGAACGATATGAAAATGAAGGCGGACGAGTTCGTCTCACAGTGTTTAAATTGTTAGTAGGTTAAAGTAGAGCATTAGAGACCATTGGGAATGTTGCATTCTTTACCTATACCAGTGTAGAAATGGGATCAAATATCAATGGATTTTATTACAAGTCTTCCAAGAACGGTCTGTAAACACGATGCCATATGGGTGATAGTGGATCATCTTACCAAGTCATCCCATTTCATCCCTATTCTTGAAACTCATATAGTGTATGATTTATCTAAAATATATATCCAAGAGGTGGTAAATAGTCATGAAATTCTAGTGTCAATAGTCTCATACAGAGACCCTAGGTTCACGTCTCATTTCTATAAATCCTTACAGAATGCCCTTGGCACTCAGTTGACTATAAGCACGAATTATCATCCTCAGATAGATGGCCAGTCTGAGAGGATGATATAAATATTGTAAGACATGTCGTGTTCTTGTATAATGGATTTTGGTGGCTCATGGGAGGCACATATACCCTTGGTGGAGTTCTCATATAATAACAGCTATCAGGCCTCAATACACATGGCTTTGTTTGAAGTACTGTATTGGCATCCTTGTTGTTCTCCACTATACAGGGTGGAAACTGTAGAAACATCACTAGCTGGATTGAGACTTGTCTAAGAAACAAAAAATAAGATCTAGTTGATTAGAAAGAGGACGGAGTCAGCTTAGAGTCGTTATAAATCATATGCAGGTCACCGTCAAAGACTGTTGTCATTCACTGTGGGTGATCATTTTTCTTGAGGATATCTCCAAGGCTTGGACATCAGTGTTTTGGGAAGTAGGGAAAGTTATCTTCTAGATACATTGGTCCTTTATAGATACTAGAATGGTTTAGAGAGGTGGAATATCGGCTCGAATAACCACCATGGTTCAGTTCAATGCATAATGTGTTCTAGGCATCTCAATTGAAAAAGTATCAACCTGATCCTGACCATGTGATTAGATGGGATCACATTAACATAGATCCATATGATTTGTTGGTACACATTCTGGTGAGAATTTTGGATAAGAAAGAGAAAGTATTTTATGGAAAAAGCGTAGGTCTTGTGTGGGTTTTATGGAAGCATGGTCGGATTCAGGAAGAGACTTGAGAATGTGAGAAGGAGATGAAAGAGCAATTGCCGAAACCCTTTCAGATGGGTGAGGGTTTTCTACTTTCCAAGAATGGAAAGACCAATGGTGGGGATAATTTAGTACACCAGGTTTCTAGTATATAACCCTTACTTTATGATTTCATGGTTATAAAGTTTAAGGGTGATGGATGGGAGAGTTGGGAGAACCTTGGAATTAGTTTTGGGGAAAAATGGAAGTCGCAGGGTCGACGCACAGTTTGCCTAACCGTGCAGCCAAACCGTGTGCAATGTTCCTATTGAGGTAGTAGCTCAAGAACAGTTGGGGAATGGTTAGGGAGAACATGCGAGGAAGCCATGATAGGTTCTTCCTAGGTAGTAGCTAACACACTGTTATTGAATATTTTTTCTAACTGTGCGAACTAACAGTGCGTATGGTTTAAGTGAGATCTTAAAAAAGTGGATATCACATGTTTTTGACTCTAAGTGTCTCTTTGTTTCTCTTAAGAGGCCATAAATCTGGATTTGGTTTCTCATTAGGCCAAAAATGGTTCTCCCATTGATCTAGAGGAGATCCGAAGGCCTCCCTTGGTGAATCAAAGCTAGATTATTGAGGTATGTGATCGTTCTTATTCGTTCTTTATCAGTTTCTTAGATCTACTTAGATATAATTCTCCTATTATCTTGGTTTCTTAGATCTATGCTTTTTATTGGTAGATCTAGGTGTATGGATGCCAAATATGATGAGATTTGGTCTTGATCTTGATAGGAGAAGAGATCTAAGGTGGGTTCTTGGAGAATTGACCTTGTTTTCTTGTGCGTTCTTCGTTCGTTGGGGTTTTCGTCAAAACCTTTGAGGTAGGAGGCTTCTTTCTCAACTCAACTTAGTAAAACCAATTGGAATGATTTAAAATTTAATTTTTTGTGTTGAATTTATTGTGATTTTTTATTAAAAACTTGTTGGAAACCTTTTTGAGTGATGGTTGTGAAATATGGAAAATTGGGTCTTTGAGTAAAGTGCTTTTTCTCTTGGTTTTAAAATATGGATTTTAAAAAGGGGATTTTATGGATTTTTGGAAGATTAATTTGATTAGATGTTTTCAATAAAAGTTAAGGTTTTATTTAAATGAAATGTTTCTTTGAAATTATTTGTTCTTTGGTTTTCAATAAAATTTCAGTTTTATTGAAGTGGTTTGTTTTGGAAAGGAAAATATTTGGCATAAATGGTGTTGGTGTGAGTTCATGGTTAACAGGTCCTTAATAAGGGATGAGTACCATTGGGGTACAAGGGAAGTGACCTTGTATTTGGGGTGTGTTTCATTGGGACACAAGGTAATTGGATGAGAGACCGCTCATGAGTATAAAACTATCAATTGAAGCATGCATGTGTGGGTGTGTTTTGAACTATGGAATGGGTATTCCAAATGATAAGAAGAATTGGTTTTGATATTTAATTAGTTATTTTTTATGGGAAAATAACTTATGGGAATTTTTTTCATTTCATTTTGTTTTCACTTGGTTGTAAATGGTTTCTGAACTTGTTTATATTTGGTTTTAAACTGTTTTGGTAAATTGTTTTACATAAACTGTTTTATATAAATGTGGATAAATTTTCTATCCTAGTGGAATGAGTAGGGAAGTAATTGGGAAAAAAATATTGAGTTTTTTTACTCACCCCTGATTAGGAACTTTGGTGCTTTTAAAATTCTATCTTCTGGGATAGGGGCAATGGTAACGTTTCCCATGTTTTTAGCACTACCTCATGATACTTGGTCTGTTTAGTGATTTTAGTGCTTGGAGCTAGTGGAGAATGTAGTCTTATGGTCTCTTTAGAGTATGTAGTTGTTTATCCGCTATTTACTTTGGAAATTTTTGGTCTTTCACTTATTCACATTTTGATATGGTTTTGAGATACATGAAGTTGTTAGTTGTCTTTCTTTAGTTCATGCATCTTTTAGTTAATGGGTTGGTTATGGTTTGTTGGTTTATTTATTTATTTCCTAAATGGTAAATCGTCTACAACTTGTATTTGAAACCATTTTGCATTTATTTCCTGCCTTTTTCATCTTGGGGATGTCGCTTAAGGTCAAGTAATGACTCGTTGTGCTCTCAATCCAATAAGAATTGGTGGGTCATTACAAGGAGTGTTAAAAAAGATTCACAGTAAGGATTGTTTTTGTGTATGTAGTAACACTAGAGTCAAGAACAATGCATCTTTCTCATATTTATTACCCCTAAGTACAAATTTTATAGAACCACATAAACTTATTATATATATAGGTATGTATTTCTTGGAAAAATACATAATATATAATTTACAAAATTATTTTGATGTTCTTCTATACTTATACTCTACAATTATCATAGGGTTATGTTCCCTGATCTATGTTTTCATAAATCTAGTTCCCAAGGTTTTAACTAATCTTCCACTTATACAAAATAAAACAAAATCAACCCCAATATCCCAGAACTAGTGGTTACTCTACTACATTGGTATAAGATATAAGTGATCACTTCCTGAAGGACCAATTAGTTTATTCAGGTTTCAACTAACCCAGTGAAGTACCACTCTCAATTAACATAAATTTTTAATTATTATAAACAAGAATTAACAAGATCCACATTATTTATCAATTCTATTAATTATATGAAAGATCACATATAATTAAACTTATTCATTGCATAAATTTAATTATCATCAAATTACATTAACAACCAGGTTAAAACCTTACATATTCTTTAATTTCCGAAGATAATAAATTAATAAATTTTATCTTTATATTATTTACCAATTTCAACATGATACTATAAGAGTAAAAAATTTCTAATAAAGAACAAAACATAGATATCACACTATCTATAAAAACAATATACTAATAACTAACAAGGTATAAAACAACAACATCTCCAACATGAGATCACTATCAAAATTATTAATCAGGTTCAATAATTATTAGGTAAATTTCTTTTCCATCAAAAGGTATAAATCATGATCATTATAATATTTCACTGAAATTAAATAAGAGAAGAAATGAATCCTCTACCTTGAATGTTCCCAACAATTATCACATAAGAACATCCAATGTTATGGATCTATGATCACCACTCCCTTAAGAATTGCATCCCTCCAAGGACACCACAATATAAATACACCATAAAAAACCAACAATAATATAAATAAAAACATAAAAATATCAAAATCTATATCATGGTTATAATATATAGGAGGAAAAGATATTGAATAGGAAGAAGCCACATGATAATGGGAATAAAACACTCTTTGGATCACCACAGATTGAAGAAGGAAGCCCAAGGATTGATCCCCATCGAAGGAGTCTCAAAATTCCGAAGGAGGGAGCCTCTATTATTTGGGAGTGAGAGAAAACATAGGTGTTTTAGAAAACTCAAGTGGTTGAAACACTTATAAAATTGTTGCACATAAGGTCTACACAACATGTAAACCATTTAAACGTTATGTAAATTTCTGGAATCAGTTCCTGCTAAAAAACATGTCTCCTCAAACCAATTAATCCTGAATAAATTAAAATAATGTAACACACTATGAAGTTAACTTAATAAAATGTTAACCACAAATACACAACATGTAATCTTTACGCATCATGTATTCACCCAGCTCCCAAATGTTTCAGCAGCCAACACCTTCGTACTTACTCTAAGACTCCTCTAAGAACCACTAGCTGTGGAAACATTCAAAGGGTTAGACTACACTGATATGGACTTGTAAATTAGATACCCTTAAAAAAATCTCATCATAAAGAATACAAAACCAATACTAGAGAGAAAACAATAAGGGGTCATCTGAATATCCACTCCATGAGATGCCTCTCAAATATCTCACCATCTTTGGAGCTCAACCACCTCATTAGATAAACACGAATAAAACCACAAAAAATAAGTAAACGACTCATAAAAAATCTCCTAGGGTCGATACCTCTCAAACAAGAGTAAATAAACAACCAAAAACAAGAGGAAACCAAATCATAAACCAATAAGGATCAACATCCACCAAATAATAGTGTTACATGATAAGAGATAAACAAAAAATAGCCCGAGATACTTAGTGCTCATCTTCGACTCAGGTTCCCAAATAATCGACTCCATGACACATTCCCACATCAATAAATGAACCAAGGTAATATAATTCCTATGAAATACCTTATCATAGGGCTCTTGGATCCCTATAGGACACTCCTCAATGGTTTCATCATCATTAACATTGTTCTCTCCCCAATCAATTACATGAGAGTCATCATGTAGATAATGATGGAGCTGAAACTCATGAAAAAAATATTGTATCTGGATCATCTATGGGAGATGTTATATATGATATTACATGGGTCCAATATGATCTATCACCTAAAAATACCAGAAAAACCATGGAGAAAACAAATTCCCATGACCAAACCTTCACTTCCCATGACGAGGAGTCACCTTTAGGAACATGTGATCTCCAAATTTGAACTCTAGAGGTCTCCTCCCATGATCAACATAATATTTATAATGATATCACATTACCTTCATATACTCATGATTTACCTAAACCATCTATGTCATATTCTATACCCATTTCATTTTGAGAAATGATTTCTATCCAACCCCAGTATAGCATAATGGAGAATGTCATAGTTGACCATAAAAATCATTAAAAGACGCCATACCAATAGTGGATTGGAAATTGTTTTGTAAAAAAAATTCACTAAGGGATTGTGCATCATCCATGAACCTCCAAAATTTTAGAGAAAAGAGCACAAAATGTATTCACGAGTCTAGATTCTATGCTATATCTGACCATTCATTTGTGGATAAAAAAATTCTATGGAATAAGTGAGAACCAAAAGAATGTTGGAGACCTATCCACACCCTACATGTAAGAAATGATCTCTATCATAGATGGTATTCCATGTGAATCCATGGAGTCACACCTCCTCCTCCAGATATTGGCTCAAGAAAAAATCAAACTAGCTCGAATCATTGATCACTATAAACTGGGATGATTTCATCAAATGATCCACTGTTACCCATATATAATAATACCCTCCCTCATCTCAAGGTAAACTGGTAATGAATTCCATCAAGATTTCCTCCCACTTCTACTAGGGAAAATATAACATTTGGAACAAACCACTAGGAAAATAGTGCTTGGCCTTCACCATTTGGTAGACCAAAAATCAAAAAATAAACTCTACAACTTCATACTTAAACCCAGGCCTCAAAAATGACCTCTCAAAGATCAATACATCATGGTCAAGCTAGGATGTACTATTAAAGTAAAACTATGGAACTCTTAAAGAACCATATCACTCATACCCAAATGAATTAAAATCCTTCCTTGGAGAAACACTCATTGTTGTCCATCCTCAAACCAACCATCAGGGGAATCTCCAAAAACAAATCCGTCCCTCCATACCTTCACCTAAGAATCCCAAATCTGGGCCTCCTCCACCTACTTCACTAAAGATGAATGTAGTGTGATCTTGAAAAGATAACCTCTTCCTCCAAACTCTCCCATATCAAGATGCATCACTGAGAGTTCTTCAATCACTCTCTATTAATCTATATATTCACATACAACATTACTACATGAATTCTTTCTCAATGCATTGACTAAAAAACTTCCCTTGTGTATATTATATGAAATTTCATAGTCTTAATACAATAATATTTCCATATACAAATGCTGATGTAAGTTGAATTCATACTGGGAGAAGACATATCTTAGGATCTTATGGTCAGTAGAATCCAAAAAAAAACTCACGCATGAGGTAATGTCACAAAAAATTTAAATTTAACACCTTTAATACCAACTCAAGATCATGGGTGTAAAAGTTAGGATCATGGGGATGTAACTGACGAGACATATAAGAAACAACATATCTATGATACCTTAGAATTAAACCCAAGGCATGATGCGAAGAATAATAAAATACATTAAACTAAACTCCCTTAGCTAAATACCAAAGAACTGGAGTGCTTAAAAATATCTCCTTTGAGTACTCAAAAGTTTATGAAAACTGGTAAGTCTACAAGAATTCCTGATCCTTCATAGTTAACTCCATTTTAGGGGTCTCAAATCAAGAGATTTTGGAAACTAACCTCTTTTAATAGCCTTTAAGACCATGGAAACTCTATACATATACCACTATCATGGGGGATACCAACAAAAAACTGTTTCTATAATCGAAGGATACACAACTACACCCTAATGATATTCCCCAAGCCCCAAGAAATAGACTTCATGAGCCCATAAATCACTCTTGGACAAAATCCAAAATAGTTGTTCTTGATGAGGAACTCCCAAAATGGAACATATATTCTCTGCATGATCCTCCTCCAATGTGGAGTACATAAGGAATTCATCTATGAAAACCACCCAGAAATTATCTAGGTACTCCATGAAAACTACTTTCATCAACCCCATGAACATAGATGGATCATTCATTACACCAAAAAAAATCACAATGAACTCATCATTCCCATGATGACTATATAATTATTTCTTCTATATATCATCATCCATCACCCACATTAGATGATATCCTAGCCACAAAACCACCATCAAGAACTAACATGATCATTTCAACTTATCTAATAAATCACCAACCCCCTAAATAGGATAACTATTTTTCACTTTCACATGTTTCAATCAATTATATTTGATTCAAATCCACAAAATTCCATTGTACTTGTTCATAAACAAAACATATTTACCCCAATGTTACTCAATTAGCTGATAAAAACACACTGAAATAGATTATTGAGCTATAACTTCATCTCTATCAAATCTTAGGGTTCCATACTATATGGAGAAATCATAATAGGAGACATGTGTGGCTATAGCTCGATACCATACTTGATCTCCTATTGACAGGGCAACACTATAACCTCCTCTAGAAATAAATCAAGTCACTATTATAAAACCATGTGAAACACTAACTACTGGTCCTTTGACAAGATCAGTATCAACTAATTCATCAGATATTACAAGTATAGAACATACCATTGACCCATTTGAGGATCTCACTTACTAACAAACATGACTGGATCTACATTAGCATCCTAAAACACAACCTTCCTCTTAATGAAATCCATGGTAACTTGAATCTAATACAACCAATTCTTGTCAGTCTTGATGTCATTTGGATGTATTTATAAACATTTTAAATCTCCCCATGAGAAGTTTTACCCCAACACCAACTCTCAGTTTATACATAATTAAAACAATTAAACACTTACTCTAATAGGTATTGTCTATGCCATGGGAATTGGAATCCTCTCAAACATTGGTTCTAAAGCATAGATGGTGGTAGGTGATATAAATTAGTGTATCACTGTTGAATCGAAAAAATAATACACCCTTGTAGACAATAATAAAAGGGTACCACAAATGATGTATGGCTATCCTGGTACTAGAAATGCTAAATCATAAATCTAATCATGAAATTATCCATAGCCTCTATAACCCTATTGAAAACCACCTCCATGACATTACTATAATCTCTTATGATGAGGAGTATCTAAAATTTGTACTCTACCTACCCCTTCCCCTCTATATTGATCCCAAACTGGACCACCCTTCTAATGCTTCTATGGATGAAACCACCTCATTAAAAGAACCTAAAGTGGAACACTTGGAACATACTAACTTCTAAGAAGGTTAATACACTCTCACTGATGATTAACTTAGACTACATAAGAAAATCATGCATTTTATCCCTTGGAATAAGTCTGAGAGCTGCCTCCCTTAGAGAAATGAGATGATGAGGGATAAGTCTAAATATATTTCACATGAACCTAATGAGGATGTCGACTAAGAGCCATACTGTAAAAAATAACAAACCCATTAAAACTAATAAAATTAGAATATGGAATATTGAACATTAATTAAACCACTCTATCATAACCCCCTCCCCAAAAGGATACCACAATGATGGGAAAGATATGGTGATATCCCAAGTCCTGCCTCCAGTAGGCCCTAATTTTGCAACAAGCACTGAGGGTATAGTAAACATTCATATGGGATACATTAACCTCCAATAGAACATGTGGAAGAGAGAGATAAGAAGGATAAAACTAATAACAACTACCTAGATATATATATAAAGAAAACTCAAGGGAAAATGTGAATTTTCATATAGTACTAAAATAACATAAAGGTATCAATAAGTACAAAAATTGTAAAGGAGAAAGTGACCATGAATATGAAAAAGATCATGAAAAACCATGACCTAGTGATCCAGGCATACCTGAGGTCAGTGAAGCTAGTAGGTCCTTTTCCCAGTTCAAAAGTTCGTTTGCAGGCATTCGCAAAAGGGGATCTGTGGCTCATGTCAAGGCAGACTCCACTGCGGTTGCGGAGCGTATGCATTTGGTAGATCACTCTATAATTGGTAGATTTATTCTTCCAAAGGGAAGTATTCCCTGGAAAATGGACTATCTTCAGCAAAGACTTGATGATGCCTGGGGTTTTGACTCTTGGCAGTGCGTTTCTCTTGGCAAAGGATATTAACACCTAATTTTCCCTTCTATAGATCTCAAACTCAAAGCCTGGAGCTTCGACTCAATCTCATTTAGGCCAGGTGCTTTCCACATCCGGGAATGGGACAAGAGTTTAAACCCTTCTGAATTAGGTAACACCTCAGCCCAGGTATGGATCAAAATTTTTGGTCTTAATTTTATTTTATGGAATCCTAGAATTCTTTACGATATTTCACTTGCCATTGGAGTTCCTATTAGAATGGATAGAGAAACAGAAATGGATAGATTCAGTCACTATGCTAGATGCCTCATTGAGATTGATCTTTGTTCAACAATTGTTGATAGGGTTTATTTATCCACGGATGATGAAGAATTAGAGCTGAGAATTGAGTTTGAAAGGGTTCCTAAATTCTGCCAAAGTTGTATGGTTTTAGGTCATGATGCTACAACGTGTAGGAAGGCTATAGTGTGCAGCATATGCTCCCTTAGAGGACATGACTCCAAGTAATGTGGAAAGGTTGAGAGGGTGAAACCTAGTTCTGTTAATCTGGATCAATAGAGAAAATATTTTTTTCCTGCTGTTTCTAACAGTAAGGATGTCCAGAGACCTAAAGTTACAAACTCTTTGAATTTTAATAGGAATTGTAATCAAACTAAGAAATCCTGGGTTGAGATTGTGGAGGAGGGAGATCCCTCTTCATCCTTGCAAGCTAGGGAAGAGGATGTGACAGAGAATATGACAACTATGGATTTGAAATCTCTTGCTCACACTTATGTTTGTTCTGAAAATTTGGTTATAGTGCAGAATAAATCTGATATGGTTGACACTCCTATGGGATCACAAGGGAACTTGCATCAGGATTTTCAACCTGGGTCTGATTCTCGACAAAAACAGAATATAGCACTGGATACATCTCAGATTCTAATGCCTTCATCTGATCCATCTAAAGTGACTAGAAAAGATACTTATAACAAAAATAAATCAAAGATGGACTGTGTTCCTGATGTTGAGAGGCTTCAGAATGCAGGATGCTCAGAGCCCCAAGCTGAGGAAGGGCCAGCCAAACAGAACTCTACTTTGGTTACTTCGGTGGAAAAACTGCATAGTGTGCAGTGCAGTGATGTTGATCACACTATAACTACTTCAAAATCTATTAATGTTTCTTCTAATGTTGATCTTGTTTCTCATATTCTAGGGGATTTAGATCCATCAGAAAGGGCTTGAACCATGCCTCTTTTGGGGGGGAGTTTATTATGAATCTCAGATTGCCAATATGTAGGTGCCTGATATAGTAGGGACTGAAGATGACAAAAAAGAAACAGAGGATTGCAATTGGAAACAATCAAGAACAAGAAACCAAAGGAAAAAGTAAATAAAGGAAGAAATGAAGAAGAAAGAAGACAATAAAACTGCCAGCTATGATGAAGATATTGAAACATTATTGTAGAAATCTCAGGAGATTTCAGACCGCTGCTCCGGAGGAAGAGGTCGGGGGCGTATCAACACCAAACTGTGAAATGAACTGAGAGACCAAGAACACAAAATTGCAGATAAGGTGAGCAAAAAGATTGGTTCCCAAGGAAGGGGATTTTAATGTATTTGTTTGCATTGTTTTCATGTGTTTCTCCCCTTGACTATATTTTATAAATAAATTTGCGGGGCTTGGACCCCTCAACTTTAATTTTTTTTTGGTGAGAATAATAGTATATTCAGTAGGATCCTCCTTAGATCCTCTCACGAGAAAGTCAAAGAAGGCCATTTAAAGTAGAGTGAATAAAAGTGAAAATAAATCTTTACCTAAACATGTATTCAATGTTCTTAGCCTCACCATGGATAAATCTCACCAAGTATCTCATACAAGAGAGCATATAATATAGTAATGAAACATCATGGGTACCCCACTCCCAATTCCTTAATAGTTTACTACTCTTCCCCAATGGAACACATCCTGAGTCATCTCTCTCCACAATTAAGTCATCCTGAAGGAACCAAAGAAATCTTTCAACACATGAACCTCATGTATAAAATAACCACACCATCCCATATCACATATATATAGTAACCAAGTAGTTTTTGAGAGCCACCATATCCTGTATGATGTATATCAATCATCAGGTATTATAACTCAATCCATTATAGCCCATACACCAAGTAAGTACCTAAAAACATCATTTCCTATACACGTGATAATTGTAATAATACAATGGATACTATATCCGATAATACATGTGTTTGAAATAACCACAATACATCATAACCCTCTATACACATACATGGGGAAACTAAACACTGTTCATACCTACACAAGAAACTACCAAGAGAATTTTGTAGGGTTAGATGGGGTTGTTATCCATCCACCCTCCCACTGAGATATTGGGGAAACACCCTCCCAGAGTCCATTGGCTGTCAGTTTCCCTAACCAACATGGATGGGTAGTGTATTAAATCAAAGAATATACATGATATAATATATCTCATAACCACAATATATGAATAACCTAGTATTATACCCAATTCATGCTAACATTTCTTCAGCTCCTAGCTATCACTGCTAAGACCAGATATCTTAATAGCACCCAGGAATTTAAAAAGATACATTAAATTTTTTTCTTTACTTTATATCATTTATTACCATAATTAATTCATTTTAAATTAATTATCTATTAAAATTTTTCCTCATTACATTACATTATATTCAATTAATTGTTAGATTAAAGTCTATACTCTTGAGGAATAGTCCAAACCAAGACCATGGTTTATCAAAATTAACATCTTTTAAGTATTTTCATTCCATCGTCAACTAAACCTGTGGGTTATGAATTATTTAATTCATTATTAGTATCATTACACAAACCATTTACTCTTGGAAAACCATCCTAATATACCAATTAGAGGAAACATATAACCAAGCACATCCAACTACCTCAATCAGAGGGGAAAGGAATGTAGATAAAACAAGAAACCCACCCATAAAACACTAAATAGATTCACAATAGAGTACCCCATATCTCACCATCACATCAATGGGTAATCCTAGATTTAACCAATTCCATCACCTCTTGTGTTATCACAGACACTTACATGCATATACTATTGCATATCACCATCATAGGCTTCATTTGCTCCCACATCATCCATGCCTCCCTATACGCATATCAACTATCCCAAGATCATCCATATTAGGCTCATATCAAATCCGGGCCTCCCTAGCCCATATCAACCATATGTGGATATTCCATATTAGGTTTATATCACAAGGATCATATCTAGAGAACTTCACAAGGGAATTGATAAAAAATAACCAATCAATAAGGGAAATGGGACCCCAAAACAAGGAATTTAGCCATCTTATAAAAGTGAGATATCATATATCCAAAATGAAGTTCTCAATATTCTCAAGAAAATGGGAAAATCAAGCACTGGAAAAATAATTTTATCATACAAATGGTTATAATTATTTCATTGTTTAAAAAATTCATTATTAATAGGTTCCCATTATGAGAAACCTAAAGCTTCAATCTATAATAAGAAATAAAAGGAAACAAAATTCTCTTAGCATTTATTCTAGTCTCAAAAAACCTAGAGAAGAAACTATCTCAATTAACATGACATTTTAATTATTATAATAAAACAATAACATCATCCACATTATTTATCAATTCAATTAATCATATGGAATTATTTTTAATTAAACATGTGCATTGAAGAAACTTAATTATCATAATATGATATTAATAACCACATTTAAACCACACATATTCTTTAATTTATCACGATAATTAATTAAATAATTATTTTTTTATATAATTTATCAATTTGAACATGATAATACAAGAATAAAAAAATTATAACAAAACATACATCATATATATCAAATTATCTATAATAAAAATAGGCAAACAAAAACACAGTATAAATCAACAACATCAGCTATAAGTGATCTTTATCCAAATTCTTAATCTAGTTAAAAAATTATTAGGACAATTTCATTTCAATCCAAAGGTCTAAATCATGATAAATTTATGATTTAACATACATTAAATAAAATAATAAATTAATCCCCTACCTAAAAATCCTTCAAAATTCTTTACATGAGAATAGATCACTTTTCGAATCTTCAATCACCTATATCACAAGAATTGCATCCCTCCAATGATGTTGTGGAAAAAATTCCCCAAAAATCTTAGAAAATTCATTTAGAAATAATATAGATAAAACACCATATAAGGGAGGTAATATACAAGAGTAAATAAGACAAAAAATGGAAAATATGATAGAAAACTGAGAAGGAACACAACTTGGATCACCACAGATCGAAGACAGAAGCCCAAGGATCGATCCCCGTCGAAGGAGCCTCAAAATGGTGAAGGAGGGAGCCACTGGTCGCATGGAAGGAGAGAATACATAGGGTTTTTAGAAAACTCAAGCCTATAAAACACTTATAAAAGTGCAACACATGATATTTACATGTAGTGTAAACCATTTACATGTCAAGCAAATGTCATCCTACGATTATCTTTGAAAAACAAATTAACTCAATCCAATTAAAGCTGAATAAATTCTCATAACGTAGCACCCTATGATCTTACCATATAAATCTATGAGAAAAACATACATGGAATGTAATATTTATATGACATGTATTAAACCTTATCTAATATTCTTTAGCATCTAAACATCTGAACATACTCTTGTCTTCCTTCGAGCACCACTAGCTTCAGAAGCACACAAAGGGTTGGACTATAAGTATTTGGGACCTTAAAAAAGAGTGTAAAAAGGTACAATTTCATGAAAACTTCTTCAATATCTTTAGTATAAAATAATTAAAGGGTTTTATTATCAAATGATCAAATTATTTCCATTAATGAAAAATCACACTTAAAAAATATCGATTATAATGAGATTGCAAAGTAAATCATTAAAAAGATTATAATTTTAAATTGGTAATTAAATAATGAATTGATTTTGTGTAAAAAATTTAAATCCAAATAAAACAAGTGGATAAAAAACATAATATAGTAAAAAATCATTACACACATAATCATATAATATCAAAGACAATGAAGAAGTAATATAACCCAATGAAAAGAAAATGAGTTAAGAAATTCATTACCACATGATTACTATTAAGTAAAATTCCCTTGGATGAAATAATTCAAATTGAAACTTAAAATACCATGAATTATTAGCTAATAATGATATTACATGTCAATGGGAATATATATATTCTATATCAATTAAATTGGGTGTATAACAATTCAAGATTCCTCAATGAAGGTAAATTGATATGAAGCGTCTTACCATGATATTCCATTTGGTTGAACATGACTAAACTATAAAAACTCAAGACTTTAGGATTAATTACATTTTTAATAAATTAAATCCCTTCCATAGCATGTGTTTTATGTAACACTAGGTTTAAATGAAATGCGATACACTATTAAAATATTATTTAAACATGACCATTATAACCAAGCTGTTAAATTAGAGTGTATTAATATGAGAAAATAAATTAAGAAAATTAAATATATTTGACACACATTCATTGGTTAACAAATTATTATAAATTAAAATAATAATTATTTGAATGTAAATTATATGTTTTTTGAAAAAATATATTTTATCCATGAAAATAGTTTCATGATTCTTGCATAGTTAGGATAACATTAATTTTTGAAAATTTTATAAAATTTATATGATAAAATTAACTTAAATTTTAAATTATAATATAAATATCATCTTAGTGTATTTTTTAATTTTATGGAAGGATTAAGTTTTCATTGAATAGTGAAAAATATTGTCATTTATTAAAAACTACCTATTATTTTAAATTAATTAAAAAGTAAAATTATATTTAAAATTGATTTTATTGTAAAATTTGAAAATTTATTTAAAAATTTATTTAATTTAGGTCATTTTTATCAATTTTATGTTCAATTTCAAAATAAAAACACTCCATACTCATGAGAATTTTCTCTTGGAAAACATTCTTTTTCATCACATTTGCATGTAAAATTTTAAATTAGGTTCTAACACTTCTATTTGTTTAATTTAAAAGAATGGATTAACTATTTGTAAGAAGAATAAATTATATTTTATAATATAGTGAACTTATTTTTATACCATTATGAATGATTAAAGTAGTATAATTAATTGCAGCACTTAGGGTAAAAATTGATTTATCAGGGGTTAAAATAAGTAGATAAGGGTTTCAAAGACCTTCCTAGTTTTCCAAATACTATTTAATATAAAGGTTTTAACCTTATCCCTTATAAGAGTAAATAATAATTCATTTTTGAGGATTTTTATTTGATAAAAATGTTTGTTTATTTGTTTCATTTAAAAAATTCTATGTGTGTCCTCTCCCCGACTTATAAAAGGCCACTCACTCCTACCATCATCACACTTTTAAATCCATTTGGTACTTCCGAACCCATCCCAAATAACACGCACAATTACCTACCCACATAATTGAATCAATGTTTTGATTATAAATCAATACTAGGATGTATTTTGGTGTAGACCTATAAAGCTCATCCTAAAAGAGGTAACCTTCCTAAATGAGTGTTTTTAGATTATTTCTTCTTCCAAATCCTTAAAGTATTGTTTAATCTATATAGTATAATTAAACTAGAATAAAAAATATAGTGATATTTTATTATTTTTATTTCATAACCTATATCCATATCGTCTTCTATAAAATGGGAAAAAACTGCAGATCTTGTGTAGAGACCTGAGGCTTGACGTACATGGACATTACATTACTTTTGCGGAATACTTAGTACATAATAAAAACACACACACAAGGACCGTAATAGTTTAGTGTCTTTAGAAACCCGGAATATAATCTTCTAATCGTGGTGAAAGATCTTCAACATCTCCCACAAAGATCTTCTTTTTTTAAACCTAAATCCTTTCTTTATGTCCTGGGGAAAAGAAAACATAAAAGGGTGAGCTCAAATGCTCAATAAGGGTAAACAAAAGAAATATCAATCACGCCATATTCATAAGAACATATATTTTGGAAATATTAACCTGCAAAAGAGATCATAATTTCATAACATGAGATAAATCATAGTAGTGAAATGTAATCCCAATAATCATAACTTAAAACATGAAACTTTGTGGAATACACACATAATCATAGAGAATCATTTCTTACTAGTCAAGACTCATTTCCAAGAATATCTTAGTGGACAAAGTCCCTTTCTGAACCGAGTTCACTCCTCGTTTCAGTCCTGTTTCATTGAACCGGTATAACCTACCGTTCCAGCCATGTCTATCTCATGAGATATAAAATCTTTACCCAATGCATTGGAGGGAGATATAGGTCCCACCCATCTCATAATGATACCATTCTTATGTGTGCCACAAAATCATAAATCATACATCATTGCATAACCCATGTAGTAAAAATGGGATTCTTAAACAACATGACATCATAAAACAATTCATCTAAGATAAAGGAATTCATAAAAAAAATTCCATGACAACATAATCAAATCAATGTAATGATAGGGATAGAAACATAACCCTATATTATCTTAGATGGAAAATAATTTTGATAAAACACTTGAACTCCATTCTTGAGGAAAATATCCTTTCTACTTCAAAAACACTTTTCCTTTCTTAACATGTCATACAATTCTAAACTAAAAGAAGTTGATTAAAAATAAACTTGAAAACTTGTAAAGTAAGCTTCTTGGAAATAATTTTTTAAAAATCCATTCATGTCGTATAAGTTAAAAAACATTCTTCTAGTACTTTTGTCGGAAAAGTCAAAAAGTACCTCGTACGAAAAACGAAAAAAGATTCCTTTCATATCCTTTACTAAAAACTCACCGAAGGGTAAAATTGGATTTAAACAATTGTAGGTGGATGGAAATAATAATACATATTGAGGAAACATGGATGTGGATGATAAAATACACCCCAGTAAATACTAAAGTATAAACAATCTCGGATAAAAATGAGATTGTGATATTTCCCTTACCTTAGGTCTGATTTGCTTCGTATGTGTCCTAACCTCCTGTATAATGATTTAAATAATGTCATTGACTTATTCCAGAATCATACTCATTTTTATGATATCATATATGGTTCACTTATGGCTTTATATTACCCGTTCTTTTGTAAATTCCATGTTAAAGAGCGTTTTGGGTAAAATCGTTTCATTTTTCGTCCGTGTTTTGACTTGTAATTATTCATATGATTACTTAGATCATGATTACTTAATTCCAGAATATAAAACATGATTTATATATAATATATATTCCTAATATATATATATAATAGATCAGTAAAAGGAAAGAAATACACCGTTCATGGAGACGGTAGACCGTACGTACGCATGAACGCTGTTTTCTTTTCCTTATTGAGTTGAATGGAATTAAGTAGATGAAATACATATATATACACATAAATCCAGAATCATTATTATGTCATATATTTCATTATTAATTATTATATATACTTTATAATCATTCATGAATGGTTAACGTGGAGAATGAATCTCATCGCGTCGTGGAGACGGTAGTCCGTACGTACGCACGAGCGATGATATCGTTCTCATGATCGTGGAATTGTATTGGAGTGTATGTATACTATTTAATAATAAATATCACTTTACAATAATCATATATAGTTATTATGTACACCATTATACCCATCCAAGTAAGGTGGTGGTGGAAAATAGATTACACCACGGCGTGGAGACGGTATTCCGTACGTACGCACGCGCGGTGATTTCATTTTCTGTAGGATGGATAAATGGTGAAGTAATGTTGTTTAATAATTATAATAACATATCAGTATATAAGTGATACTGATGTTATTACTTCATAATGAAACAACCTAATAATAAGAAGTGGAAGAAGAAATAGAGATGAAAGAATCGGTAACGGACATTACCTCTTCTTTGAAGCGCCTCTTTGAGATCTCATTTCAGGGAACTAAAATTGGTCTTTGAGGAAGACCAGAACCTCTAGGATGTTTCTAGGAAAGTGGAGAAGGGAATTTGGCAGGGTTTTGACGAGCTTGAAGGCTCAAAGTGGTGTGAGGAAGAGAGGGAGGAGGTGCCCTTTTATAAGGGAGGAGAGGGGCACCTTTGGAATAACTAAAACTATTATTTTATTATAAAGTAAAATTAGATTTTAAATGGCTCAAAATTGATTCATTTCGAATATTAGGTGGGTATGGGTCGTAATCCTCTCATCAAATAGAATTTAGACAAGTTTAGGTTCCTATTTTAACCTTATCATTTAGATTTAACATTAAGTTAAATAATTTTACTTTTACCGTGTCTTCTTGTGTTCTTATACTATAAGGTTAATAAACTTACTATAAGCAGACAAACGAACCCCAAGTTGTTTATTATTAATATATATAACCTTATCTAAGTCATTTGACCGAACCTTAGATTTTTATGAATAATATAACAATTAATAATATAATATTTGTTTTAAAAACTATTTTATGTCACTTTTGACACTATTTAGTAATTGATTTTTGTGAAAATCATAACAGAATGATTAGTTCAAAAAAATTTATCTAAATCAATTCTAACATGTCATATTAATCTAAAAAATAAGTTTAATTCATAAAAAGTCTCAAATTACATTTATTTGGGTATTTATAACATCAATTATGTCAATATTTCATTAATAAGATAATTACCGCATCATCATTGTTTCATAAATAAATTAAATTATTTAATTTCTAAAAATTACAAATAAAATACCATTATGTAGGAAATCTTTTTATCTTTCTAATTAATATTTATAGTCTAATTTATCTTATGTATAACCCCATATTAAAAATTATTTACCTATTAAACTTTGATTTTAACTATTTTAACCCTTCTTTAAATAAATTAATAATAAATGTCCTAATCTAATCCAAGTGGGCCTAAATGGTCATATTTTATTTCTAAGGTTGGTTTTGGTCTAATTACACTTATCCAATAGAGTTAGGACATGTTTTAGGGTAATAATAATATCATTTTTACCCTTAATTAACCTATTTACTTTTAACTGTGGTAAAAAAAAGTAAAAAGTTACTATTCACCAAAAATTATTTTCATCTCATTGAACCACATTTTACTTACTCACATCAACCGTGTCTCTTGGATTTTTGAAATTCCACTCACAGAAGCGGTAAAATTAATTTTTATGAAAAATTAATTTTTCTTAACTACCACTTAGTGGTTTCACTATTCATCAAAAAATGAAAGTTTCCAGAAAAATACCAAAAATTAGGCCTAAGCTATATTTGATATTATGAACTCAAAAATTATTTCTATTTTACCAAATTCAAAATATATCAGTTGCATTAATTAATTTAAAAATTAATTCCCGTCGTCAAAACAAATACCGTGTTCTTAAGAGATAATAACTATCAAAAGATTGACACTTGTTTATGTCTGGTTGAAATGTGAAATTAAATCCAATGAACAACATTGTATTAAATTGTAAAAATATATTCTAAATATACTTTAAAACCACTCAAATTAATAATTTATCACTATTAATTATTTTGATTAAAAAGGTTGTTTTTAATAAAAATTTAGTAATTTTCACTATTCATCAGAAAATGAAAGTTATCCGAAAAGTACCAAAATTTCACCCTAATCTAATTTCGATATTAAGAATCCAAAAATGAATTCCTTTTTGAAAAATAAAATTTAAAAAATTTCAAAAAGTGGTTATTACTATTCATAACGGCTAGTTTTAATAATATTTTAATAGCATATCGTTGTTTAGTGAAACTCGGTATTGCGTACTACACACGCTATCGAGGAAGGTCGCGACTGCGTGTAATGAAAGGAAAGTTAAAAATTCATGTTGTGCAAACTCTTTTTGGTGTAGCGTACAACACAAGACATTAATGAAATTAAAAAGAATATTTTTCATAAAATCTCGGGGTGTTACATTCTACCCCCCTTAAAATGAATTTCGCCCTCGAAATTCGTTGGGGTTATAAATGGTTTACTATTCAAAAGTTTCTTTAATAGAAACCCACATCGTAAAAAAGGAATACCAAAACCAATCTTTAAAAACAAAAGTATGAAACGTAACGGTTACCCAAATAAACTAATCACTGGCTTTCCACACAGGTGAAAATATGGATATGGAAGAGAAATCTAACCATCATGTTCTGATGGAGAGTGGTAGAGAACATGGATATGGAAAATCCAGCAATCACAAAGCCATAAATTTGTGACGATCTAAGGTACCATCTGATTCATCAGATATAAGAGCACTAGAACAACATTTTTGGTTTTCAAGATCATTTCCCTAAAGTTGATGAAATTGGAATTAGAAGAAATACTTTCGTGATTTTGGTATAGTCTCACCGTTTGTCGTTCTTTGGACAATTTCCACTTCATATCTTAAAGAAATGAAGTTGAATTTGTCATTCGTGATGTGTTAGTAGATCATGTGATAGAATGATGGGTCATTCCATCTGTCTCAAACAAAAGGTTAGAAAAGTTATCAAAAAATACATAAGTCCATCTATAGTGAGATTAATCATATATGGTTCCTAAAATGGACTTATAATTCATATATCATACTGCTTAATATAATAAAAATTGTTTCTACTAAATAGGGAATTCCTATAGGCCAGTGGTAGGTGATAAAGGCCAGTCGCACTTCGGTTGTGGGTTCGATTCCCACAGCCTTGTCCGACGCGATGGGCTGTCGCCCGTCCTGCAGGTTGTCCTTTTTCTAAAGCTATATTACTATAACATCCCATAAAAAATATCAAAAAGGTTTTATCCTTAAACAATACTAACTTATGTCCAACATAATCCATTCCAATCTTTAGGCTTATCTAAAATACTTCGGTCCAAGCTCATAGTATAAAGAAAACGATTACTTGAAATGTCGTCAACCAAGCATGTGAATACCATCATTTATCCCCCATATATCTTGTTGGTCACATTCCAATCATGTGAATACCTTAATGATGTATTCTCTTGAAAAATGAATACCCATTAAACCTTAGTGAAAACATGAATGCTGTCAAAAGTTAACTCTTTCCACATACCAAAATCCAAAAATTCTATATACTCAAACCATGATATAACCTTCTCCTTATATCAGTCATGAGCTCATGAATACTATCAAACATTTAATTTTCTCCTTATCCCTTCATTATGCGCATATAATCTACATTCCAAAAATATCTGAATAACCTTTCATGGATACTGGTAACATTAATCATACACTTTCAAAACTCAAGGAAAGACAACAGTGTAACAATCCTTAGATGTCTCTTTATTCCATAGTACCATGAGATTACTTATACAAAATTACACATGAGAAACATGTAATCATTCCACTACATTCTTAAACCATTGACCGAGCTTCAACAATTCTTTCATCTTACATATCATTTGTAGTCTCTTCATCATCATCCACATAAATACTACCCATACGACCATACTGATTCTCTTCATGAGACTTTCCCTTAGGGAATTGGTCTGCATAATGCCCGTACATTCCACATTTAAAACATTTAACCATTGTTGATGTCGTAGCAATACCATTATCCTCATCCCTGGTGTTAACTGAACCTTTTCCTTTGCACTTACTGGCTTTGTGTCCTTCTTTTCCACACCCAAAGAATCTTTGAGTTCCTTTGAAACATTCTCTTTGATGCCTCTTCCCACTTGTTTTACATAGGGGAAATTGAACTTTCTTTCCTCTATGATCATCATGAAACTCCATCTTTCTCTTATTAGACGAGTCAGGAAACTTACCAAATTTTACTTTATTGATCATATTATGAGATTGCTGATTCGGCATAATAATGATGTTTGGACTTCCAAATCCCATTTCATTTGGTTTCTCATGAAGAATATCATTCCATTGTCCATCATATCCTCCATTATCGTGAATCATCTTGTTTCCAACCATTTTTTAAACCCAAAAAGAATAGTGTGAGAGTCAAAAATCATGCTAGGGAAAACAACATAATAAAGGGGGAGTATCCTCAATATCTAACATCTTAGGTTAAATTCTATGATCGTTACCGTAGTTCTAGGACTGTATCCTACACGTATACTCATCCTTAGGGACATCCCTAGACATACCTTAGAAATATCTCTAGGGATATCACTAACGTTTTCACATCCTAGTTTCCAAAGGTTGACTAAACCTTTCCTCTGATACCAACTGTAGAGACCCGAGGCTTGACGTACATAGACATTACATTACTTTTTCGGAATACTTAGTACATAACAAAAACACACACACAAGGACCGTAATAGTTTAGTGTCTTTGGAAACCCAGAATATAATCTTCTAATCGTGGTGAAAGATCTTCAACATCTCCCACAAAGATATTCTTTTTTTAAAACCTAAATACTTTATTTATGTCCTGGGGAAAAGAAAACATAAAAGGGTGAGCTCAAATGATCAGTAAGGGTAAACAAAAGAAATATCAATCACGTCATATTCATAAGAACATATCTTTTGGAAATCTTAACCTGCAAAAGAGATCATAATTTCATAAATGGGATAAATCATAGTAGTGAAATATAATCCCAACAATCATAACTTAAAACATGAAACTTTGTGGCATACACACATAATCATAGATAATCATTTCTTACTAGTCAAGACTCATTGCCAAGAATATCTTAGTGGACAAAGTCCCTTTCTGAACCGAGTTCACTCCTCATTTCAGTCCTGTTTCACTGAACCGGTATAACCTACCGTTCCAGCCATGTCTTTCTCATGAGATATAAAATCTTTACCCAATGCATTGGAGGGAGATATAGGTCCCACCCATCTCATAATGATACCATTCTTATGTGTGCCACAAAATCATAAATCATACATCATTGCATAACCCATGTAGTAAAAATGGGATTCTTAAACAACATGACATCATAAAACAATTCATATAAGATAAAGGAATTCATAAAAATAATTCCATCACAACATAATCAAATAAATGTAATTATAGGGATATAAATAGAACCCTATATTATCTTATATGGAAAATAATTTTGATAAAACATTTGAACTCTATTCTTGAGGAAAATATCCTTTCTACTTCAAAAACACTTTTCCTTTCTTAACATGTCATACAATTCTAAACTAAAAGAAGTTGATTAAAAATAAACTTGAAAACTTGTAAAGGAAGATTCTTGGAAATAATGTTTTAAAAATAAATTCATGTCGTATAAGTTAAAAAAACATTCTTCTAGTACTTTTGTCGGAAAAGTCAAAAAGTACATCGTACGAAAAACGACAAAAGATTACTTTAATATCCTTTACTAAAAGCTCACCGAAGGGTAAAATTGGATTTAAACAATTTTTGTGTATGGAAATAATAATACATATTGAGGAAACATGGATGTGGATGATAAAATAAACCCCAGTAAATACTAAAGTATAAACAATCTCGGATAAAAATGAGATTGTGATATTTCCCTTACCTTAGGTCCGATTTGCTTCGTATGTGTCCGAACCTCCTATATAATGATTTAAATAATGTCATTGACTTATTCCAGAATCATATTCATTGTTATGATATCATATATGGTTCACTTATGGATTTATATTACCTGTTCTTTTGTAAATTCCATGTTAAAGGGCGTTTTGGGTAAAATCGTTTCATTTGTCGTCCGTGTTTTGACTTGTAATTATTCATATGATTACTTAGATCATGATTACTTAATTCTAGAATATAAAACATGATTTATATATAATATATATTCAGAATATATATATATAATAGATCTGTAAATGGAAAGAAATACACCGTTCATGGAGACGGTAGACCGTACGTACGCATGAACGCTGTTTTCTTTTCCTTATTGAGTTGAATGGAATTAAGTAGATGACATACATATATATAAACATAAATCCAGAATCATTATTATGTAATATATTTCATTATTAATTATTATATATACTTTATAATCTTTCATGAATGGTTAACGTGGAGAATGAATCTCATCGCGTCGTGGAGACGGTAGTCCGTACGTACGCACGAGCGATGATATCATTCTCATGATCGTGGAATTGTATTGGAGTGTATGTATACTATTTCAGAATAAATATCACTTTACAATAATCATATATAGTTATTATGTACACCATTATACCCATCCAAGTATGGTGGTGGTGGAAAATAGATTACACCACGGCGTGGAGACGGTATTCCGTATGTACGCACGCGCGGTGATTTCGTTTTCCGTAGGATGGATAGATGGTGAAATAAGGTTGTTTCATAATTATAATAACATATCAGTATATAAGTGATACTGATGTTATTACTTCATAATGAAACAACCTAAGAAGAAGAAGTGGAAGAAGAAATAGAGATGAAAGAATCGGCAACGGACATTACTTCTTCTTTGAAGCGCCTCTTTCAGATCTCCTTTTAGGGCACTAAAATTGGTCATTGAGGAAGACCATAACCTCTAGGATGTTTCTAGGAAAGTGTATAAGGGAATTTGGAAGGGGTTGTCCGATCTTGAAGGATCAAAGTGGTGTGAGGAAGAGAGGGAGGAGGTGCCCTTTTATAAGGGAGGAGAGGGGCACCTTTGGAATAACTAAAACTATTATTTTATTATAAAGTAAAATTCGGTTTTAAATAGCTCCAAATTGATTCATTTCGAATATAAGGTGGGTATGGGTCTAAATCCTCTCATCCAATAGAATTTAGACAAGTTTAGGTTCCTATTTTAACCTTATCATTTAGATTTAACATTAAGTTAAATAATTTTACTTTTACCGTGTCTTCTTGTGTTCTTATACTATAAGGTTAATAAAATTACTATAAGCAGACAAACGAACCCCAAGTTGTTTATTATTAATATATATAACCTTATCTAAGTCATTTGGCCGAACCTTAGATTTTTAGGAATAAAATAACAATTAATAATATAATATTTGTTTTAAAAACTATTTTATGTCAATTTTGACACTATTTAGTAATTGATTTTTTTGAAAATCATAACAGGATGATTAGTTCAAAACAAGTTACTTAAATAAATACTAACATGTAATATTAACCTAGAAAATTAGTTTAATTCATAAAAAGTCTCAAATTACATTTATTTGGGTATTTATAGTATCAATTATGTCAATATTCCATTAATAAGATAATTACTACATCATTATTGTGTCATAAATAAATTAAATTATTTAATGTCTAAAAATTACAAATAAAATAACATTATGTAGGAAATCTTTTTATATTTCTGATTAATATTTATAGTCGAATATATCTTATGTATAACCCCATATTGAAAATGATTTACTTATTAAACTTTGATTTTAACTATTTTAACCCTTCTTTAAATAAATTAATAATAAATGTCATAATCTAATCCAAGTGGGCCTAAATGGTCATATTTTATTCCTAAGGTCGTTTTTGGTCGAATTACACTTATCCAATAGAATTAGGACATGTGTTAGGGTAATAATAATATCATTTTTACCCTTAATTACCCTATTTACTTTTAACCGTGGTAAAAAAAAGTAAAAAGTTACTATTCACCAAAAATTATTTTCATCTCATTGAACCACATTTTACTTACTGACATCAACCGTGTCTCTCGGATTTTTGAAATTCCACTCACAGAAGCGGTAAAATTATGTTTTATGAAAAATTCATTTTTCTTAACTACCACTTAGTGGTTTCACTATTCATCAAAAAATGAAAGTTTCCAGAAAAATACCAAAAATTAGGCCTAAGCTATATTTGATATTATGAACTCAAAAATGATGTCTATTTTACCAAATTCAAAACATATCAGTTTCATTAATTAATTTAAAAATTAATTCCCGTCGTCAAAATAAAAAGCATGTTCTTAAGAGATAATAACTATCAAAAGATTGACACTTGTTTATATCTGGTTTAAATGTGAAATTACATCCAATGAACAAAATTGTATTAAATTGTAAAAATATATTCTAAATATACTTTATAACCACTAAAATTAATAATTTATCACTATTAATTATTTCGATTAAAAAGGTTGTTTTAAATTAAAATTCAGTAATTTTCACTATTCATCAGAAAATGAAAGTTATCCGAAAAGTACCAAAATTTCACCCTAAGCTAATTTAGATATTAAAAATCCAAAAATGAAGTCCATTTTGAAAAATAAAATTTACAAAATTTCAAAAAGTGGTTATTACTATTCATAACGGCTAATTTTAATAATATTTTAATAGCATATCGTTGTTTAGTGAAACTCGGTATTGCATACTACACACGCTATCGAGGAAGGTCACGATTTCGTGTAATGCAAGGCAAGTCAAGGATGCGTGTTGTGTAATCTCTTTTTGGTGTAGCGTACAACACAAGACATTAATGAAATTAAAAAGAATATTTTTCATAAAACCTCGGGGTGTTACATTCTACCCCCCTTGAAATGAATTTCGCCCTCGAAATTCGTAGGGGTTATAAATGGTTTACTATTCGAAAGTTTCTTTAATAGAAACCCACATCGTAAAAAAAGAATACCAAAACCAATCTTTAAAAACAAAAGTATGAAACGTAACGGTTACCCAAATAAACTAATCACTGGGTTTCCACATAGGTGAAAATATGGATCTGGAAGAGAAATCTAACCATCATGTTCTGATGGAGAGTGGTAGAGAACATGGATATGGAAAATCCAGCAATCACAAAGCCATAAATTTGTGACGATCTAAGGTACCATCTGATTCATCAGATATAAGAGCACTAGGACAACATTTTTGGTTTTCAAGATCATTTCCCTAAAGTTGATGAAATTGGAATTAGAAGAAATAATTTCGTGATTTTGGTATAGTCTCACCGTTTGTTGTTCTTTGGACAATTTCCACTTCATCTCTTAAAGAAATGAAGTTGAATTTGTCATTCGTGATGTGTTAGCAGATCATGTGATAGAATGATGGCTCATTCCATCTGTCTCAAACAAAAGGTTAGAAAAGTTATCAAAAAATACATAAGTCCATCTATAGTGAGATTAATCATATATGGTTCCTAAAATGGACTTATACTTCATATATCATACTGCTTAATATAATAAAACTAGTTTCTACTAAACAGGGACTTCCTGTAGGCCAGTGGTAGGCGATAAAGGCCAGTCACACTTCGGTTGTGGGTTCGATTCCCACAGACTTGTCCGACGCGATGGGCTGTCGCCCGACCTGCAGGTTGTCCTTTTTCTAAAGCTATATTACTATAACATCCCATCAACAATATCAAAAAAGTTTTATCCTTAAACAATACTAAATTATGTCCAACATAATCCATTCCAATCTTTAGGCTTATCTAAAATACTTTGGTCCAAGCTCATAGTATAAAGAAAACGATTACTTGAAATGTCGTCAACCAAGCATGTGAATACCATCATTTATCCCTCATATATCTTGTTGGTCACATTCCAATCATGTGAATACCTTAATGATGTATTCTCTTGAAAAATGAATACCCATTAAACCTTAGTGAAAACCTGAATGCTGTCAAAAGTTAACTCTTTCCACATACCAAAATCCAAAAATTCTATATACTCAAACCATGATATAACCTTCTCCTTATATCAGTCATGAGCTCATGAATACTATCAAACATTTAATTTTCTCCTTATCCCTTCATTATGCGCATATCATCTACATTGCAAAAATATCTGAATAACCTTTCATGGATACTGGTAACATTAATCATACACTTTCAAAACTCAAGGAAAGACAATAGTGTAACAATCCTTAGATGTCTATTTATTCCATAGTACCATGAGATTACTTATACAACATTACACATGACAAACATGTAATCATTCCACTACATTCTTAAACCATTGACCGAGATTCAACAATTATTTCATCTCACATACTATTTGTAGTCTCTTCATCATCATCCACATAAATACTACCCATACGACCATACTGATTCTCTTCATGAGACTTTCCCTTAGGGAATTGGTTTGAATAATGCCCGTACATTCTACATTTAAAACATTTAACCGTTGTTGATGTCATAGCAATACCATTATCCTCATCCCTGGTGTTAACTGAACCTTTTCCTTTGCACTTACTGGCTTTGTGTCCTTATTTTCCATACCCAAACATCTTCCAGTTCCTTTGAAACATTCTCCTTGATGCCTCTTCCCACATGATTTACATAGGGGAAATTGAACTTTCTTTCCTCTATGATCATCATGAAACTCCATCTTTCTCTTATTAGCCGAGTCAAGAAACTTACCAAATTTTACTTTATTGATCATATTATGAGATTGCTGATTCGGCATAATAATGATGTTTGGACTTCCAAATCCCATTTAATTTGGTTTCTCATGAAGAATATCATTCCATTGTCCATCATATCCTCCATTATCCAGAATCATCTTGTTTCCATCCATTTTCTAAAACCCAAAAAGAATAGTGTGAGAGGAAAAAATCATGCTAGGGAAAACAACATAATAAAGGGGGAGTATCCTCAATATCTAACATCTTAGGTTAAATTCTATGATCGTTACCGTAATTCTAGGACTGTATCCTATACGTATACTTATCCTTAGGGACATCCCTAGACATACCTCAGAAATATCTCTAGGGATCTCACTAACATTTTCGCATCCTAGTTTCCAAAGGTTGACTAAACCTTTCCTCTGATACCAACTGTATAGACCCAAGGCTTGATGTACATGGACATTACATTACTTTTGCAGAATACTTAGTACATAAAAAAAACACACACACAAGGACCGTAATAGTTTAGTGTCTTTGGAAACCCAAAATATAATCTTCTAATCGTGGTGAAAGATCTTCAACATCTCCCACAAAGATCTTCTTTTTTTAAACCTAAATCCTTTCTTTATGTCCTAGGGAAAATGAAACCTAAAAGGGTGATCTAAAATGCTCAGTAAGGGTAAACAAAAGAAATATCAATCACGTCATATTCATAAGAACATATCATTTGGAAATCGTAACCTGCAAAAGAGATCATAATTTCATAACATGGGATAAATCATAGTAGTGAAATGTAATCCCAATAATCATAACTTAAAACATGAAACTTTTTGGCATGCACACATAATCATAGAGAATAATTTCTTATTAGTCAAGACTCATTTCCAAGACTATCTTAGTGGACAAAGTCCCTTTCTGAACCGAGTTCACTCCTCGTTTCAGTCCTGTTTCACTGAATCGGTATAACCAACCGTTCCAGCCATGTCTATCTCATGAGATATAAAATCTTTACCCAATGAATTGAAGGGAGATATAGGTCCCACCCATCTCATAATTATACCATTCTTATGTGTTCCACAAAATCATAAATCATACATCATTTCATAACCCATGTAGTAAAAATGGGATTCTTAAACAACATGACATCATAAAACAATTCATATAAGATAAAGGAATTCATAAAAATAATTCCATCACCACATAATCAAATCAATGTAATGATAGGGATAGAAACATAACCCTATATTATCTTAGATGGAAAATAATTTTGATAAAACACTTGAACTCCATTCTTGAGGAAAATATCCTTTCTACTTCAAAAACACTTTTCCTTTCTTAACATGTCATACAATTCTAAACTAAAAGAAGTTGATTATAAATAAACTTGAAAACTTGTAAAGGAAGCTTCTTGGAAACAATGTTTTAAAAATCCATTCATGTCGTATAAGTTAAAAAAAACATTCTTCTAGTACTTTTTTCGGAAAAGTCAAAAAGTACCTCGTACGAAAAATGACAAAAGATTCCTTTCATATCCTTTACTAAAAACTCACCGAAGGGTAAAATTGGATTTAAACAATTGTTGGTGGATGTAAGTAATAATACATATTGAGGAAACATGGATGTGGATGATAAAATACACCCCAGTAAATACTAAATTATAAACAATCTCGGATAAAAATGAGATTGTGATATTTCCCTTACCTTAGGTCCGATTTGCTTCGTATGTGTACGAACCTCCTGTATAATGATTTAAATAATGTCATTGACTTATTCCAGAATCATAATCACTGTTATTATATCATATATGGTTCACTTATGACTTTATATTACCCGTTCTTTTGTAAATTTCATGTTAAAGAGCATTTTGGGTAAAATCGTTTCATTTGTCGTCCGTGTTTTGACTTGTAATTATTCATATGATTACTTAGATCATGATTACTTAATTCCAGAATATAAAACATGATTTATATATAATATATATTCATAATATATATATATAATAGATCAGTAAATGGAAAGAAATACACCGTTCATGGAGACGGTAGACCGTACGTACGCATGAACGCTGTTTTCTTTTCTTTATTTAGTTGAATGGAATTAAGTAGATGACATAAATATATATACACATAAATCTAGAATAATTATTATGTCATATATTTCATTATTAATTATTATATATACTTTATAATCATTCATGAATGGTTAACGTGGAGAATGAATCTCATCGCGTCGTGGAGACGTAGTCCGTACGTACGCACGAGCGATGATATCGTTCTCATGATCGTGGAATTGTATTGGAGTGTATGTATACTATTTCAGAATAAATATCACTTTAAAATAATCATATATAGTTATTATGTACACCATTATACCCATCCAAGTAAGGTGGTGGTGGAAAATAGATTACACCACGGCGTGGAGACGGTATTCCGTATGTACGCACACGCGGTGATTTCGTTTTCCGTAGGATGGATAGATGGTGAAATAAGGTTGTTTCATAATTATAATAACATATCAGTATATAAGTGATACTGATGTTATTACTTCATAATGAAACAACCTAATAAGAATAAGTGGAAGAAGAAATAGAGATGAAAGAATCGGTAACAGACATTACCTCTTATTTGAAGCGCCTCTTTGAGATCTCCTTTTAGGGCACTAAAATTGGCATTTGAGGAAGACCAGAACCTCTAAGATGTTTCTAGGAAAGTAGAGAAGGGAATTTTTCAGGGGTTGGCCGATCTTTAAGGCTCAAAGTGGTGTGAGGTAGAGAGGGAGGATGTTCGCTTTTATAAGGGAGGAGAGGGGCACCTTTGGAATAACTAAAACTATTATTTTATTATAACGTCAAATTTGGTTTTAAATAGCTCAAAATTGATTAATTTAGAAGATAAGGTGGGTATGGGTAGAAATACTCTCATCCAATAGAATTTATACAAGTTTAGGTTCCTATTTTAACCTTATCATATAGATTTAACATTAAGTTAAATAATTTTACTTTTACCGTGTCTTCTTGTGTTCTTAAACTATAAGGTTAATAAACTTAATATAAGCAGCCAAACTAACCCCAAGTTGTTTATTATTAATATATATAACCTTATATAAGTCATTTGTTTGAAACTTAGATTTTTAGGAATAAAATAACAATTAATAATATAATATTTGTTTTAAAAACTATTTTATGTCAATTTTGACACTATTTAGTAATTGATTTTTGTGAAAATCATAACAGAATGATTAGTTAGAAACAAGTTACTTAAATCAATACTAACATGTCATATTAACCAAGAAAATTATTGTAATTCATAAAAAGTCTCAAATTACATTTATTTGGGTATTTATAACATCGATTATGTCAATATTTGATTAATAAGATAATTACTGCATCATCATTGTGTCATAAATAAATTAAATTATTTAATGTCTAAAAATTACAAATAAAATACCATTATGTAGGAAATCTTTTTATCTTTCTAATGAATAATTATAGTTTAATATATATTATGTATAACCCCATATTAAAAATGATTTACTTATTAAACTTTGATTTTATCTATTTTAACCCTTCTTTAAATAAATTAATAATAAATGTCCTAATCTAATCCAAGTGGGCCTAAATGGTCATATTTTATTCCTAAGGTTGTTTTTGGTAGAATTACACTTATCCAATAGAATTAGGACATGTGTTAGGGTAATAATAATAATATCATTTTTATCCTTAATTACCCTATTTACTTTTAACTGTGATAAAAAAAAGTAAAAAGTTACTATTCACCAAAAATTATTTTCATCTCATTGAACCACATTTTACTTACTAACATCAACCGTGTCTCTCGGATTTTTGAAATTCCACTCACAGAAGTGGTAAAATTAAGTTTTATGAAAAATTCATTTTTCTTAACTACCACTTAGTGGTTTCACTATTCATCAAAAAATGAAAGTTTCTAGAAAAATTCCAAAAATTAGGCCTAAGCTATATTTGATATTATGAACTCAAAAATGATGTCTATTTTACCAAATTCAAAACATATCAGTTGCATTAATTAATTTAAAAATTAATTTCCGTCGTCAAAACAAATAGCGTGTTCTTAAGAGATAATAACTATCAAAAGATTGACACTTGTTTATGTCTGGTTTAAATGTGAAATTACATCCAATGAACAACATTGTATTAAATTGTAAAAATATATTCTAAATATACTTTAAAATCACTCAAATTAATAATTTATCACTATTAATTATTTAGATTAAAAAGGATGTTTTTAATTAAAATTTAGTAATTTTCACTATTCATCAGAAAATGAAAGTTATCCGAAAAGTACCAAAATTTCACCCTAAGCTAATTTAGATATTAAAAATCCAAAAATGAAGTCCATTTTGAAAAATTAAATTTACAAAATTTCAAAAATTGGTTATTACTATTCATAACGGCTAGTTTTAATAATATTTTAATAGCATATCGTTGTTTAGTGAAACTCGGTATTGCGTACTACACACGCTATCGAGTAAGGTCGCGATTGCGTGCAATGCAAGACAAGTCAAGGATGCGTGTTGTTCAAGCTCTTTTTGGTGTAGCGTACAACACAAGACATTAATGAAATTAAAAATAATATTTTTCATTAAATATCGGGGTGTTACATCTTGTGTACAGAGGACTATCGCCTCACGAACCGATTTAATTCATTTTAATTCGACACATTTAAATTTTGGATATAATGATTGATTTAAAAAATTAACATAATATTTCATAGATTATCATATATATAGAATTTTATTATCACACATACCTTCTTATATTCCATTCCATTTAAAATATTATTACGTTGATTGTGTGTACATCAGACTATTGTCTGATGAAGGGATGTGATTCATTTTTTCCATACACATTACACAAAAGGTAATAAAGAAAAAATTTATGAAAAAATTTGATATATATAAAATTATATTTATTATTAAAAATTATTATATCACCCACTTTCTTTCACTTCCACTCATTAGGTAATGATATTGTTTCTCGTGCGTATATACAACCTACCATCTCCATGAAGCGATGTGATTAATTTTCTAGGTCCATCTTTCATAGATAGTTCTAAAAATATATCTGCTAAGTAAGTATTGTATTTATGAAATTAATATAATTATATATAATATTTATATATTTCATATACAGAATAATGAAAACTATCATGAAAAAGTTCATTAGAAAACAATACATTTAACACCTAAAACAATGAAAATAATGAAATATTATTAATAAAGAGATGGTAAAATGTAATAAGAGGATTATATATGATATTATATGTATTAATAAGTCTCTAGTGTATATTAATAACATGATTATAATAGTTATATTTTAATTTAAATAACATTCAACTAAATTAAAGCATTTGGTAATAGACATCGTCTCAATTTCCCTTCATTAAGGCATATTCTACTAGTGTGAGCCTAATTTCTTTTATATGGTATACATACTACCCCTTTTACATATAATATAATAAATACATCATACATCATGTTATTTAATATTTTTTTGTTGAATTATATCTTCAAAGTGTATTTGATATGAAAATTACCAAGTGGTAAAGAATTTCACAAATTAATTTCATTTCATATAGTTATAAAACATATTTATTTTCTTTGAAATTAAATGATTATGTGTGTAAAATAATTTGATTATCTTATATATTATTTTCCCTTTTTTTATGTGCACTTATATTTTCTATACATGATATATTCATTTATTAATTCTATATTCAATGTTTGGATCATTGTGGGGGATTTTTTCCCAATTTCTATTTCATTGAGACATATTTGTTAATATACACTGATTACATTTAATGTGGTATCTATATTTACTCATGATTTATTTAAAATTAATACCTATTTATTCATGATGTTTAATGTTTCAGTTAATGGTTATCTATATTATTTTTATCTCGAATATTAATATTTCCTAAACCATATACCATTCTTAAATTAAATTATTACTTTTGATGTTATTTGATTAACTGGGGAAATATTTATAAATATACCTTATTTACTTGATGAGGATATTTGTTGATAAGTCATATTATTCATAAATCAAATCAATTATTTGGTATATGAGTAAGTATTTGGAAATGAAATTAGGGGAGGGTCCTTGAATTATAAATCCTGTTGATGAATCAATAGGTCTCATGAGACAAATTAGTATGAAAAATTAAATGGTTTTCTACCTGTATTTTAAAATTTTCTTGTGAATGTTCATGAAAATAGAGGTTTAATGATTCCAAAGATCATGATGTATAATAATTAAGAATTTTCTTCTTTGAGAATTAAATTATTATTATTATCCATGATATTTTCACAAAGATATTATCTCTAGATTCATTTATTTCTCAGTTTATTGATTAACATGAAAGTTTATTCATTTATTTACCTTTATATATTTATTATGAATTAACTAATTATGGTATCCAAGTTATTTATTAGATAAATATTATTTATTTATTTATTTACAATTATGTATTTATTATTCTCTTATTAATTCATGACAACTTCCTTCGTACATAACCCTTAACAAGAAACTGATCTCACACTTATTTTGATTCCTATCCTAAGGATATGAATAATAAATCTTTGATTGAGTTTTCAAGGATTATGTTCAATTATTTTATTCATGTATTAATTTTTATTTCTTATTCCAAATTTATAATAGGTATCATGTTATTATATGGTTCTCCAAAATTGCTAAACTAAACGATCCTTTGAGAGTTGAACCACTGTATCTATGCCAATGTAATAAAATAGGCATCGACTATGGGTTACTGTAATTGGTCATGTTTTAGTTTGTATCAGTGAGAGTTTAGTATAATATTTAGGAAATAAATTAAGAAAATCATATATTACAGAACATAATCATTTGACATACATTGAGTATAATTATAGAAGAACATCCTAATTTTTTGGTAGGAAAGTAATTATGTGGATTTTCCTAGAAATACATCCTAATATATATACTAAGAGTGTAACATTTCAGGTGTATATGTACCTAGGGGTAATAACCCTGAGAATGGTGCATTATGTTGACATGATTTTCACCTCATGCAGAAAAATAGGCCTCAATGTACACCTGGTTTAACACTCTTAAGGGATATTATTAAGATAATTATTTTTTTACAAACCATTATGAAGTATTTGAAAAAAAATAAATCCCTAAATAAATAAGGTTTATGTTTATGATACTAATAATGCATAAATTTATAATTTATGTTAAGTTTTACTCTATATTTACAATTATATATTATTATTTAAAATTCCTAATTTTATTAACTAATCAAGATTATGTCATTGTTTCTAAATGAAACCTAGATGAAATAAGGGTATCAATACTCATGTAAAATATTGATATTTACCAATAGAGGAATCCAATACAACTTGTATTTAAATTAAGAAAATTATTTCTATATTATGGAAGCCCAATTAGGATATGAAAAATAAACATTCCCAAATGGAGTAACCTTCTCCAAAATGTGATTATATTATGTTGAATCACATTATGTGACAGTATCCCCCATCATTTTTGGGGATTACTTATCCAATGGTTTCTGATAAATAGATTAAGTCTCTATAGAAGATATATAATGCATTGGAATGTGATGAAAAGGAAAATGTAACACTAGCAGTTTATTGTATCAAAGACGATGATGATAAAAGGTGGTAATTAATATATAATACAAGGGAGGAAGAGGAAATATAACCCATGTAATGAAAATATTTTATGTAGACATTCTATGAAAAATATTTACCTCATTAAAAACAAATATAAATGTAGATAATGTCCCTAGACTTAAAGAAAAAGGAATAATAAAGTGTTTCTATGTGTAAGGATACCTTTACATTGTTTTATAGGTATGTTATGGATTAGATTCACAACATAGTGTGTAGGATTGAAAATTTATTTTAAGGGACTAATCCTAGTCTCTAAAATCCATAGGTCTCTTATAAATTTTCACCATATGATGAAATAGTTTTATGAACCATAAAAATAGATTTGTAATTATCTAGATATTTCATATTCAAGAGAAATCAAGAGAATGAGAGTTCATCAAAACACCAAGAAATATGGAATGTTTCTAGGAAGGATAATATAAATAATAAATTTCCACCATGTGAAAACTATATAAATAATCATCCACTGAAATTATTGAATGGAATTGGAGTCTTTTATAATTTCATATAAAAGGGCCTTATGGATCATGAATGTTTGGGGAATAATAATATAAATAATATCCAATTTAATATTTTTAAATAAATGGGACATTATTCACACAAATTTCCTAATAATCAATAGAATATACCATAGAAGAGGCCAAGGGGAGATGGAAAAGATTGCATTATTACTACAGTTGAGGTGGAAGTTTATATTTATTTCATGGTAGGTATATTAATCATATATTCAAATCATTAAAATGATTTATTTAATTTAGGATCCTAACAATATTTTATATCAACCATGATTTCCATGAAAATTATACATTTCCATTTAAATTCAAGAAGGGAGTTGTTAGTCAAAACTACTAGGTGAAGTATCACTATAATAAGGATGTGTTAGGAAGTCCTTATTATAAAATACATAAGATCTCTATTTGTGGAAAATATTATTATACCAAGGGTTGACATTGATATAATCATTATTATATACTATATTCGAAAATATGATGAAAAAATTTATTACAAGTATAAGGAAATTTTGATTTGTGATAAATGTATGGAATTATTTATCTTTTGATTGGATAATTGATAATTGGAGTCATGTTCTGATCCACCCCAATAGTTATTCTGAATTATATTCTTTGGTAATAAGTGAAAACACAATCCATGGATGGAGAAGTTAATCATCAAATTTTTTGATGAAACTATTGTATATAAAAACATTGATGAATTTCCTGAGGAATATAATTGAAATCCAAAAGAGTGATATGTTAGGTATTTCATTGATTTAGTCCCTAATGGAAGAACAATATAAAAAAACCAATATAATGGAAACTTTGGTGTAATTGGTGTTGAATAAATAACCACAAGATTTGTGTGATAGGGGATTCATACACCCTATTGTTTCACCTTAGGTATCCCTCATTCTCTTTAATAAGTAGAAATATGGAACCATGTGGTTTTGAATTGATTATAGGGAAATTAATGACATTATGATAAAGAAAAATTATCCTAAAACTCACATGGATGACTTATTCTATCAATATCATAGAGCTCATTATTTTTTAAATATTTATCTATGATCTTGGCATCATCAATTGTGAGTAAAAAAGGAATACATTTATAATAAATATTTTTGAATGATGTGTGGACATTAAAAGTTTATAGTAATTAAATTTGGATTGACTAATGATCCCTATATTTGTATTGATCTAATGAGCATAGTATTAAAAGACTATATTGATGTTTTATTGTTGTATTCATTGATGATAATTTTTCCTATTGTAAAATTAATGGGGACCATGAGAATAACTTGTGGGTAATTCTTGAGACTCTTAGAGGAAAAGAGTTATATGGTAAATTTATTAAGTGTGATTTATGGATTCAAGAATCTTATTTTCTTGTCCATATTGTATCTAAGGATGGAATCTCAGTTGATCCCATGAAAAAATATGTATTAAGTTAATTTCCTAAACTAATTACCATACTTGAGGGGTGAAGTATCATTGATTTGGATTTTTACTATAATATATTATTTTATAATTTTTACCGATTGGATAACCCATTAACCATGAAAAACATAAAGGGGTTATGTTTTTTTTGGAAAAATGAATGTGAACAATTCTTTTATGAATTGAAGAGGAGACTGGTCAATTTTTTGATCTTCACTTTACCATAATGAAATGATGGGTTAGTTATATATATTAAAGAATTAAAAAATGTATTTGGTTGTGTCCTTATGAAAAATGATTAAGTAACTACATATATTGTAAGGAATTTGAATATTATTGAATAGAACTAACCAACTCATGATCCTATGTTGGAAGATGTAATATTTATTTGCTGATATAGAGACATTATATCAATGGTGAATAATTTTAGGTATACATAGACCATAAAATCATAAAATAAATATTTTCATAGAATGAGATGAACATGAGGAAAATGTGATGTCTTGAGATGCTCATGGATTATTATTTATTAATAAACTACAACTCAGGGAAAGAAAAGCAATCAACATATGAATTGAGTAGAAATGATCCAAGAGTTATGACCCAAATGAATATTGTGGGGGATACTATATTAATGGATCTATTAAAAATAGATACGAGAATTATTAATAAAGGGGAGTCATAAATCAAATTTTCAAAGGATTGGAAAACATTTTTTATTTGAAAAGTTAAAATGTTCTCAATCTGATAATGAGAATTTTCAGAACACAATTAAATCTACGAATTGTTGGATGTTTGAATAACTTTTTTATGTTGATATAATCATAAAATTTTCAAAGAGAATATGTTTTCCATCTATACCTAATCTAAAAGGGAATTTTTGGACAATTCACAAAGATCAAATTTATCTATACACCCCAGTAGAACCAATAAGTATAGAGATCAGGGAGATTTTTTTTGGGAAAACATGAAGTGGGAAATTGAATAATATCTATAAAAAATCTTGATTTTTCAATAGTTCAAGACTGATATAAAGTATCATTCAGTATTCATTCAACCTCTTCCGATTACTGTGTGGAAATGGGATGAAATTACTCTGGAATTTGTTATAGGACTAAAAAAGGCTCTTATAATGAAAGATACAATATGATTATTATTGATTGGCAGAAAAAATATGCACATTTCCTCACTATAAGAGATGATTTACCTTTTGAGCACCTCACAAGACTCTATATTAATGAAGTTTTATGAATTCATGGAACACCACTTTTGATTGTGTTTGATTGTGATATTTTTTTTCAGAAAAATTTTAGAAGAGTCTTCATATTGCTCTTAATACTGATCTTCATTTGAACACATACTACCATACTCAAACTGATGGATATTATTAAATCACCATTTAAACTATGGTAGAAATTCTGAGGTAATTATCAATTGACTTTTTTGGTATGTGATATCACTATTTACCATTGATATAATTTTCCTATATTAATAGTTTGCATTAATATATTCAAACAGATCCATATAAAGTGTTTTATGGAAATATATGTCATACTTAAACATTTTGAGATTAATTTGTTGAACCAAAACATGCTGGACTAGGAATTTTTTAAGTGATAAAAAATTTAATAATCATTCAATCTCATAATTACGTGTCTAAATGCTGGAAAGAAGTTTATGTCAAAAATTGGGGGAAGGATTAGGAATTTCATAATAGAGATTATGTTTTATTAAAATTTTCTCCATTGAGGGGTTTCAAAAGTTTTATAGAATGGGAATTCTAAGCCCTAAGTATAACACAACCCATGAAATTCCAGAAATATTTGGTGTTTTTATTTATCATGTTGCAATAAAACTGTGTGTCCCATAAGTACATGATGTATTCCATATATCACATATAAGGAAGTAAATTATACACCCAAAACATGTGCTAAAATATGTTGAAATAAAATTATAACCTAATATATATTACTATGAATAACCCATCTAGATTCATGATACTAGAGATAAAGTATTGAGAAATTGGAAAAATCGATCGGTAAATGTACTATGCATAAATAAAAAAAATGGAAGAAACAATGTGGGAACTAGATGATGTTATGAATAAGAACTAACCTAATCTTTCTAGAAGGTAATATCCATAAAATTTCATGGTTAAAATTATCATAGGAGTGAAGAATATAACACTGCATGAATTTTTTATTTATTTCCATTAAAAAAATCAATCTCTTCAATAGCATGCGATGCATAGAACACGATGTTTAAAAAAACAAAATACTATATTAAAATATAAATTAAACAAGACCATTATAACCTAGATATAAAATTATAGAGTATAGATAGTACTAACTAAATTTTTTAAAAAATATATATATTTGGACATTTATTGGTTATCTATTGATTACAAATAAAAATAAGAAGCATTTGAAAGTAAAAGAAATGGTTTCTAAAAAGATTTAATTTTACAATAAAAATGGTTTCTTCACTTCTTGATCACTTTAGATAGAATTATTTTCCGAAAAAGTTATCATATTTAATTTATAAAATTAAAATAATTTTTAAAATCATCATATCATAATTTACTTAGGGTAAATTTGTTGGATTTTTCTTAAAAGTTTCATTCTTCGATGAATACTGAAAATTACTGATTTTTTATTGAAAAATCCTTTTCTATTAAATTATTTACAGAGTTTAATTAAATATTAAATTGGTTTTAAATTAAAATTATACTAATTATATTACTATTTAACTAATTTAGGTTATTTAGATTAATTTTATATTCAATAACAATATAAAAAGTTTCATACTTATTATAATTTTCTCTTTTGAAACTAGTTTTTTCTTCACGTCAGCGGGTAGAATTTTAAATTATATTCAGACACCTATGAATATTTATTTGAAAAAAATAGATTCTATATTTTAAATCTTTATAATTTATATTATATAATAATTTTAAATTTATTTTATTCCATAATTAATTGTAAAAGTAGTAATATTTAACTACCTTGGTAAGGGTAAAAAATGATTTGTCGGGGGGGGGGGGTTAAGCTTTGTATATAAGGGTTATGATGAACTAAAATCACGTACCACACTAGTTTTATAGTCATATGTATACCATATAACATATAATTATCTATAATTAACCATTTTTTAGGCTAAGGAAAAAAACATGGTAGTAATTATTTCATTTTAAAAATTCTATGCGTGTCAACTCCCCCACTTACCAAAGGAAACCTCATCTCTTCCACTATTCACACTTCAAAATAAATTTGGTTTGTAATATCCCTAAAAAACTTCAATAATTTATTCCATTTATTCATAAACCCTTGGTTTCATTATAAAACCATCCAAGTAATTTTCTTTGTGTACACCTAACGAGGTCTTCCAAAAAAGAGGTAACATTCCAAAATGATCGTTTTTATACTATTTATACTAACACCTTGTTAAAATACTATTAAATCATGCTATTATAATAAATATTTAATATAAAATATACTTAGATGTTATTATTTTAATTTAATGACCAATATCCATCTCTACTTCCATCAATTGGAAAAAAACGATTGATCATGTGTACCACAAACAACCGCCTTACAAAATGATTTAATTAATTTTCAATCACCACCATTAAATGAAGGATATAAATATGGATATAAAAAATTTATATCATATTTGTGATATTATAAAACTAATTTAATTTTATATCACATAAATCTTTTTATGTTCCATTATTTTTGAAATACTTTAATGTTTCTTATTTGTAAAGCAGACTACCGCCTTGCAAAGAGATGTTGTTTGTTTTTCAATTACAATTTAAATGAAATGTAACGAAGATAAAATTAATAAATACATGTGATATATATGAGATTATATTAATTATTTTAAATTATGATATCATCCAATTCCTTACCCTTTCACTCATTAAGGGATTAATATTGTCACTTAGGCATTCAAATGACTTACCATTTCCATGAAGTGATGCGATTCATTTTCCATATCCAACATTAATAAATGTTTATAAAATTTATATAATGAGTAAATATGATATTTATTACATTAATACAAATTCTTTATAATATGGATACATATCTTATACACAAAAATTGGAATATTCATGACAAAAACTCATGAGAAAATAAGTCAATTAACACTCAAAACAATGAAAATAATGAAACATTATAGACAAATAGGTGGTAAAGTGAAATAAAAGGATAAAATATGATATTATAAGTATTAATATGGTTATTTTATAATTTAATAACATGATTAAACATATTATAATTGATTTTAAATTGTTTTCAAATAATGGAAATTGTGAGGTAAGGGATTTTATCTCAATTTCCCATCATTGAAGAATATTCTATTTTTGCAGACCTAATTTATTTTATATGTTGTATATACTATACCTTATAAATTTAATATAATGAATAATTCATAATTCATTTTATTTTAAGTTTTCATTTTTAAATATTTCATCTAATTGTATTTGACTTGAAAATTACCACATGGTAATGAATTTCATAACTCATTTTATTATCATTAGGTTATATTACATCTTCATTGACATTGAAATTATAATATTATGAGTGTAAATAAATTTTATTATTCTATGTTGTATTTCCTATTTTTATATTTTTATTTATTTTTGATACACATAATGTACTAATTTATTAATTCTCACTTTAATGTTTTGATAATTATAAGGGGTTTTGTCTCAACTTCCATTTCACGGAGACATATTTTTTAATATGCACCGATTCACTTTCATGTGGTGTATATTCTACCCCTTGATGTATTTAACATGAATACCAATTTATTCATGATGGGTATTGTTTCAATTCATGGTTATCCAAATTATTTTTTTCATGTATATAAATATTTCATAAACTGTAAAATATTATTACTTACTGTGTTTATTTTGGAAGTTATATGATTCACTCTGAAAATATTGATGAATATGTATTCTTTACTCAAGGTGGATATTTTTTGATATGTAATATTATTCATGAATTAAATATATTATTTAATAAAAGATCAATTCTTTGGATATTAAGTGATGGGTGGGGCCCAGAATTTTATATCCCCTTGATGCATCGACGCGTCTCACGAGGAAAATCAATTTTCCAAATTAATCAGGTTTCTATATATACTTTAAACCATCTAAAAGGTCTTGATGGTAGTGGTATAATGATGCCTAAGATAATGATGTACAATAATTATGAATTTTCTTCATTGATAATTATTCTATAATTATTATCTATGGATGCATTTTATTCTTTTTTATTGACTAAATGGCATGTGTGTTCGGTATTTTCCTTTCCATATTTATTATTTCTTTTCTAATTATGATAACCATGTTATTGATTAAATGGGATTGGTGTTCAGTTATTTAACTTTATATATTGATTATTCTTTATTTATTTATGATATATTCTACTATTCGCAACCCTTACTAAGGAATTTAGCTCACATTATTTTGGTTCTTTCCCCATGATATAAAGAAGAAATATTTGGATGTGTTTTCAAGGATTTTTTTCATTTTATTTTGTTATGAATTATGTTTTATTTTGTATTCCCAATGAAAAATGGGATTCATGTATCTATATAGTTCCCCAAAACTACTAAATTGATTGGTTTTTTGGGATTTGATACTTTTTTATCAATGCTAATGTAATGAAATTGACATCAGCTCTTGGTTACTGAAGTTAGGGTTATTAAATTGACCTCATATATATTGGTTTTAATAATTTCATTAATTTATACCCTAAATAGATTAATATATATAATATAAAATATTATTTTTTATAATATATTGTCTACTTTTTATTAATTATCTATTATTATTACCATTGTTTCAGGTGTTAACTACCTTGTTTTCTCATGCATGTTTTGACATAAATATTCCATCTCTTGAGCATATTATATTTTTTCATCATCTCCAAATTTATATTTTTTAATTAATATCATTTTTTTCACTAGAAAAATTATCATAATATTATAAAATATATCATATATATATTACTTAAATTTATCAATGTTTCCCTCCTTGTAAAGCATATGTGAATAAATAATCACATCACTTTGTGAGGCAGTAGTCCTCCGTACAAATGAGAAAATTTTTTATAATTTAAACAACATAAAAAGTAATAAGATATATGTGATATTATAATTAAAAAGTATAATAATATCTAAAATATTATATATATATATATAAATTAAATACATCACGATATACAGTTGTGACATGTGTTTATGGGAAAAAAGTAACATCAGTTTGCAAGATGGTAGTCCATTGTATACATAATCGACGATTTAATTTCCCAAATAATAGAGGAAGATATGGATTAATATTAATCCATCTACATAAGAACATATTTATATATTATAGAAAATTTTATTATTATATTGTATGTTTTATGACATAATTTATTGTCAAAAGAGAAGAAATAAAACAAAGAGTTCTGTTAAGACAATTATATTCTCTTAGAAAAACCTCCTTTGGATCTACACTTAAGAACCATAGGGTTGGTGTTATTTGGAATATCCATAGATATATAATTTTTATAATGATGGTGGGTAAAAATTTTGTTTGGTATTGGTTTATCTAATGGGTTTCATATGTGTAAATAACTAAAGGGAGGGGGTGACCTTTTAGAAGTGGGGAGAGGACACACATGGAATTTCTGAAAATAATAATGTTTACCCATATTTTTTATAATACACAAGGATCCAAAATGGGACATTATTAAAATAGAGAGGTGATAATTTCTATATAAGTCCATAAAATGTTTTTTGGACATGTTTTATGTAACTTCTCCAATCTATAACTCTATTGTTTTTTCAAATCAAGTTGGTTATTAGACCTCAAGAACACCTCCTCGTAAGCCAAAGGTTTCCAATTAGAAGAGGGGGTGTAGTGAATATAGTGGGGAGACTATACCCTCTAGTATAGAGTTATAATATAGTGGAAATAAATAAATATCAGAGTAATGAAAATTGTGTCAATAATACATCATATTAGAAGAATATAAAGGATCAACCAAGTTAATAAAATAATAAACCATATAATGTTTTTAAGGGATGTATTTAAATTTCAATATAAAATTAATAAAGGTAAACGATAATGATGAAGAAAATATGCTAAAAATACATCTATCTTGAACCCCATTTTGTTCCCATTTCCAGACTCAAACCCATCCAGTAAGGAAAAATCATCAATAAGGTTCTCTGCCCTTATCTAAACCTGCATGCATATAATCTTCTAGAGTACCAAATGGTGTCCATAATAGTATGTGATTAAAACAAATTAGTATAACACCATTGTATCTAAAAAACCTATATGATAATTAGTAAATGAAATGAAGTTATAATCATGATTATTCACTAATAAATTACTATAATACAATAATCAAACTTCTTCAGTTCCATGAAATAATATTTCTAAGAACGTAGAACAACTGTGCTAACCATAACCATAAGTCCATAGAATAATCACATAACTTGTTCAAGAATAATAATAATTACAAAATAACTAGTTCAATATATTTACATGAGCCTCTCATAATCATAGAGAGTATCCATTTATATAATTATTTTACTATTACCAGGAATAACCATTTATATAAGTATTTCAACATCACCATCCATAACCATTTATATAATCATTTAAATATCACATGGTATATAAATTTATATAATTATTTTAGTATAAATAATGACACAATTCATAATGGAATGAATAACACAACATAAAAAAATAAGACACAATGTCCAATTCACCTAATTACCATTTGACTTTCATTTACCTATTCATTCATTAAATTATATCTTAAGACATTGTCATGAGATTTTTCACACCCATTTATATTAAATCATCATAAGTTATTTCAATAATCAATTAATCCATTTTATGAGGTGAATATATAATAAGAAATCACCTAGGATTCCATGTCACGTTAAAAGACATCATTAATCCATTAGAAAGTTCTTAATTATTCAAGGGTATGCTCACCCTATGGGTACCCACAATCTGGGTCTCAACACCATTGGATCCAAATGAATACAAGGGGTATAATAAACACATGATTATCATCATAAATTATTATTTTTTAATTCCCACATTTTTCATCTCATTTTTATAGTATTTAGCATAAATTAATAAAAAAATAGACTATAGGGTTTTTTGGGACCACCTACCTTTAACTACTGATTCAAGTAACACTCTCAACTAGAAACACTAATTTGGAATGAAGGAAATATAGATCAAAATTAGAAAAATATATCACACAAGATCAATTAATATTTCAAATAGTGGTCAAGATTTTACACAATGATACTAAAGAAAAGGAAGAGAGGGGAAAACCAAAGTGAAACAACCCACTAAAGATCAAACACTTGATTGAGATGTAAAAAAGAGAATGAATGGATCTAAAATTTCATGAAGACACCCTAGGGTTTGATAGAGGGAGATGCATAGTAGATAAAATAAAATAATATGTGCACCATGGGTTAAAACCAATGATCCCAATAGATTTATGTTATTAAACCCATTCAAGAAGTGAATTACTCAATATAAGAGATACATCAAAAAATAGGATACCTCGAGTTAAAATAACTTTTATTGACAATTTCAAGATGTAGACCATTTTCACGATGTGTAATAGTTTTAAAAACTTTAAATGTTTATGGAATATACCTAATAACACATTTATTTCTTATAGACTATTCATGGCATGAAAGTTTCTTACAGACATATTTCATCCCAACATCCACCGAAAAAACCCAACCCACCTTTGAATCATTACAAACCACAAATAACCCTATTAATCCCTTGAAAAATTTATAACCAGACACTATTTATTAATGAAAACATATATAACTAAACTTTAGGACATTTTACCCAGCAATTTATCTCCATCCCCAATATGTGACTCAATAATAAATGTTTAAGGTAGAATGAAATCCAAACAAAAAACATCATGCCAATACTATAATAGGGACATACCTCGAACAAAATTGTAGAGACCTGACCCCAGAAGCCTAGATATTATTTCTACTATCAATTATGTTATCATCATTACAAAGAATCAATCCCTAAAGGACTGAATACTTTAGTAGTCTTGGTAAACCTAATACATAAATGAGTCTTGTATTATAATAAATACACAAATTACAACATATTTTTTATTCATTCTAAATAAATAAGTAACTTTTAGGATAACTATAATCCATTTAGTAAATCCTTTCATTTCTATCATAGTAATATTATTGGATTCTTAGGGAAAGAAACATAATAAGGGTGAGCTCAAATACTTAGTAAGGGTAAATAAAGTGGATGCAATAATGAATCAATAGGAATAAATCAACATAGAAAGGTAAATAACCGATAACACATGCCATTAAAATAACTAAATAAGGTAAAATAAACATAAGAATGTAAGAAACTAAAACAATTCTCTTCTAATCAATAATCTGAAATGAAATGTATCCATAGATATGTCAACGCAAAATATCTTGGATGCATAAACATTGAAACTAAATAAGGGAAATTATTAATTATTGTATGTCATGTTTCCTATGTATATGGAACCGGTACTATCAATATACTATTTATTCATACCAATTTTTTCGACTAATTCATACCCTGATACTACCTATGAATAAAGGGTATTCCATTCACTAGTACCCAACCTATAAAGATTGCATTAAATGTTCTCTAACCCATAAAATTTGCATTAACTGATCCCTAATCTGTATAGTGCATGTCCAAAGCATTTAAATAAATAAAGTGACTTATAAAATATCCATATTGAATAAATGATATGGTTTTATCAATATTTCTTCAAATAATAAAATAACTTTCAAAGTAAAAACCGTATGAAAAATGGTATACGGTTCAAGAAATAATCATATCTATGAAAAATGATATGTATATTTAGGGGAATTTCAATGTCAAATGATTATTGGAAGTTGAATATTTAAAGGGTATTAAAAGGAATTAAAGAAGGGAATGAGAATACTATCCTTTGTTAAATCAATCATAAGCCATACAAAGGAAAATTAAGGATGCTATTAATAAAACATACCCCAATTAGAGTAAAATGAATGTTGTTATCATTTATACAATAAAAAAATAACTTTTAAAAATATTCTTGAGGAAAATATCCTTTTATTTTGAAAAACCTTTTGAAAGTATTTTTCTTTGATAATCCCCTTTGAAAAAATTTTATTTAAAAATAAAACTTTGAACTTGAAAAGGAGGGTTTAATAAAATGACAGCAGATACATTCGTACAAGCCATATAAGGTAAAAAGAACATTCCTTTTGCGTGATTAAAGGTTAAAATATGCCTTGTTTGGAAAGTGGAAAAAATATTCCTTTGAAAAAATTAGTAAAATGAAAAAAAGAGTAAAAATGTTTTTAAAAAATCATTTTCAATTTTTTTAACAAAACATGGAATTTAGAAGAAAACATGTTCTCCCACTAAATAGATAAATAAATTCAGGTTTTCTTAAAAACATTTTAAAAACATTTTGAGTAGAAAAGAGTGAAAAATGGTATAAATACATGATAATGGTCATGAATAACCATAATAGAATAAAATTATTTATTTAAAAATGATGATTTAATTTTGTAAAATGGAAATACCATTGATATATCATTAACGTTATTGTGGAGGAAAATAATCTTTAAACATTCAAAAGTGTCCCATACCACTTTGAAACATTTTAAATCATAAAAATAATGAAGGAATAATATTAAATGAAAATTGATATAAAATTAAGATAAAATGATTTATGATATAATATAACAAAAGTTGATTTTGTCACACCAAACAAAAGAAGTAGGTGGTGTTAATGATGTATTCTTCACGAAAAGAAAAGTGAGACTAGAGTCCCTTACATTAAACTTATTTGTTTTTTGTGGTATTTATCCTCCAGTATAGTGGGTTTAAACATATTACTAACTTATAAATAAAACATATCAATATTTATGATATCATATACGATCATTTTATAATATCTTATTACTCATTTTCTAATAACCTTTCATTATTTTAACTATTCCAGGTGTTAATTTCCTAGTTTTTTTGAGTATTTTTAACATGTTATTTGTCGTTATTATTATAAATATAATGGTTTCATCATATAAAAAATATAAAAAATGATGTAAATATCATATATTTCCAGTATATATGTACTTATAGTAGTCTATAATATTTGGAGATTACAAATGAAGTACACCGTTCATGGAGATGGTACGTCGTACGTACGCATGAACACTACTTTCATTTCATTATCGTATTAAAATAATGAAAGATAAATGATAAATATGTATATTATAATTATGCTAGAATATCTATGTTATATATGTTACATAGTTTTATTAAAAACATCCTTTACAAGTTCCATGTATGGAATGAATGAGTGATATTGCTTTGAGGGGGCAGTAGTCCACACTTCCTCAAACAAAATTATCATATTTACACATGATGGGAAAAATAAAGGTATGTTATAAATAAAAATGATAGAAGAATAAATAAATTATAAATATAATATAAAATAAATATATAAATAGGGTTTCCATCATATTTTCCACCATGAATGGTGGTAAGGAATAATGAACAATCATTATTTCACGAGGCAATAGTTTTCTGTACACATAAACAATATGTTCATTACCCATTAGATGGAGGTGTGTGTAAGTGTATGTTAATACATTAGTATAAAAACATAATAGTATATTTATTATACTGTTTTTTTGTTATGTAATAATATAATAAGAAGAGTATAAGGAGTGAATAATGAAAATGAGACTAAAAAGGTTGAGAGAATACGTTACCTCTTAATCAAGTAACTTTTTTGGTTTATACCAAAACTCTTCATTGGAAAGTATTATACCAAAAGAGAGGATCATAGGTTTAGGGGAAGGATTTTGAGAGACTATTTGGGACGATATTGTCCAAACATAAGTGGTTTGAGAGGTGTGAATAATTGGAAGAGGTAGTGGCCTTTTCTAGGGAAGGAAAATGACTCACTTGGATTTTTCAGAAACAAGTTCTGTATAAATGTTATTACATAAAAAAAGTCATACCAAACCAACCAAAATAAATAATTTAAGGTAAATGGACGAAATAATTTCATAAAATTGGTGTTTTATAAGTTTCTAGGTCATTTCCCCCCTCAAATTTAGGGTTTAGTCCCTTTTAAATCCTAATTACACCTTAATCATTGTAATTATTTTTAATTACATTCACTAATATTTTTGGTAAAAAAATTTAGTTGGTATTATTAAAATATAAATATCGTATTTTTTACAATTTTATATATCTATATTTCAAAATTAAATTCATTGAAGTGGAAAAACTAAGATTAATTCTAATCTTGTAGACTGAAAAATTAATTGGCTTTAGTAGAAAAATATTGAAAAGATTGTTAATCTATTGTATTCAATTTTAAAGTGAAAATAATTCTAATAAAATAAATTGTTTTAATATATTTATAATTTATATAATTTTATCTTAAATAAAAATAAATATATAATTTAAAATTAATAATTAATTAGAAGAAAATGCAGTTTTTAACTAAAATGCAGTACTTTTCACTATTCATCAAAAATGAAGTCACTCCAAAAAATACAAAAAATTCACACTAAGATAATTTTGAAAATTTTAATTCAAAAATTAAGTTTATTTTAAAAAATTAAATTGATATGTGTGTAAAAAATTATATTTAAAATAGGTTTTCCATGAAAAGGCGATAAAAATGCTTTAATAAAAAATAGGTTTTTGTGTGTAAAATAGAGTTTGTTCTTATCTTGTGCTTATAAAACATACTAGATGAATATGAAAAATATATTATTGAATATTTAAAATATAAATTTCATTAAAATCATTAACAAATTGTGTTTAATTATTCTTGTTAGGAAAAAAATATTTTGGAAGTAAGAAAATAATTATATTTATTTTTATATCCAATTGGTTACTATTTTCAAATCTCAGTAATTGGTAATCGATGAATTAATTTTATATTTATATAAACCATAAAATTTCATAAGTTATTTTATAATATTCATAACTACTAACATAACATATAGGTTATATAATATTATATTAAATAATAATATTCTAATAACACATTGTTATTTGGTGAAAGTCATTCTTGTGTGTAACGCAAGGCATCAAAAAAGGCCCCTCTTGCATATAAAAAAACTATTGAGGAAGGCCACTCTTGAATATAACATAAGATAAATCAGTGTTTTATGCATTACACTTAATATATTATGTTTAATTTATTTAAAATAGTAAATATATAGAAGATTCTCGAGATATTATGACCCCTTACACATTTGGTGTTGTGTGCCATACATGCTATTGGATACAAAGATTTACTTTATAATTTCAGGGTTTTACATTCTCCCCATATTAATTAAATTGAGTATTCATAATTTAAACTCATTCATGGTGATTGATTGTTTGATACTTCCTATGTTTGAAATCCCACATTGTAGAAGGGGTTTTAAAACATCCTCTAGAAATGAGAGAATGGGAAGTACAAGGGTCACATGGACTACCATGTATCTATGTTTCTATGTGTAAGATCATTAGTGGAATGTAGAGATACCGACTTGGAGTAAAATCATAAATATTTATAGGGGATAATGAGGTCATAAACCAAAAACATGTGAATGATCAATAGAATGTTGAGGTCCTCAAATACATAAATCTATGATGATTTAAGAGACGACGGTTAAATTGAAATTAAGGTATTAGGACAAAATTTTATTTATATACCATTTTCCTAATGTTGGGTAATTCATTTACTGCCTAATAATATAAGGAAATATTCTTACATAATAGGATTCAATTTCATATGAAAAATCCAATCTTTTTGTTGTGCTTCAATAAAATTATAACTCATTCCTTTACTACTAGAAATTAGTTACCAATAATTTTTTTCCTGAAGCACTTAAAGAGTCTTTTAAATAATCTTAAGGTCTATAAAAGAGTGACAAGTATAAGTATTTGTCTTTAACTATCTTCCAAAACCAATATAGTTTATATATTAATATCTAGTACTCAAAAGTAATACTATTAGTCCATCATTAATATTTATTCTTCAGTATTTTTTAACTAAAAAATGATAAATTAACCAGGAGATTTCATAGGTCAGTGGTTGGTGTGAAATCCTTATCGTCCTTCAGACATGGGTTCAAGACCCATTTCCTTGCCAGATTTGATTGGTTATCACCCAAAATATAAGTTTCCATTTTTTTAAAACCAAATTAATATAATTTATAAAATGAATATGATGGACATACTTGAAATTAGATTAATCACTAAATATATTTTTAACTATGTTTTTCAATACCACCTAAATACCTAAATAATTCATCTATTTTTTCCACATAAGTCATTCCTTGGTCTAGGGTTTATCCATAATATCATTCATAGGATTTATAAACCATGAAACCTTATCCTAAATCTATAACACCTTAAGTTTAACCAAGATTATTCATTAAAATTATTCATAATGGTTTGTAATGAAAATGTAAAATATCCTAAGCATATATCCCAAAAGTGTCAAATGAGGTGCGCAGTAAGGCTCGTAGTTTTGTACTAGGTTACCTCAAGTTAGGCTTGGAACACCTTATAGGATTTGCTACTCCTAGGTACATATGTTCCACAACCACACCTACTTGTAGTATCCAGACATGGATGTATTTATAGGTATACCCCAATAATATATACATTACTAAAAATATATGGTGTTTGTAAAGACTCGTAAAATTCAAGGAAATTTTTTTCTTAATTTTCTTTGGGATTTTACAAGAACTCAGTTTCAGACGGCACTTGATTCCGAGGCCCGGTGTGCACGGAATTTCTATCCGAAGTTTAGCTCGGGTACATTCAATGAACAAATGAGCGGGAATTTCTAACTTTTGAACCGGTGCTCGGAATCGAATTCCGAGGGCACCGATGGAACCGTAGCGCCGGTAATTTCTTAGGAACACCTGTTCCGGAGTTTCGTTTTCACGAGAGTTGATGATAAAAATTTTGGAAGTTAAAAATAAAAATTTAACAACAATTTTTATTTTTACTCTAAGTGTTTAATCCTTTGGATGGAAGTTGGGTAACTACCCAACCTCCCTTGGGAGGTTATGAGGGTGGTGGGGCCCACACGAACCCCACCCCTTCATATCCTCTAACCCCCTCAACTCCTATTAATTTTGTTAACTTAAGTTTATTTAACTTATGGAATTAATGAGGTGAGTTAATGTGGAATTCAAACACTTGAATTTCAAAAGCCTTGATGTGTTAATAAAATAAGTTGAGAACTTATTTTATTGGGTTGGTGTTTAGTTGTTTGAGAGCCTTTGGAGAAAAAGCTAAGGAAGTCTTGAGTTCTTCATTCTCTTTGGCAAAGAACGCTAAGAACGAACGATCTCCGACGTAGAGCACCGAGCCCTCAGAGACCATCTTCTGCGACACCGACCCGCGACACGACGTCTTCTTCCACGACGTTTTCCTTCTGCAACGTCTCTTTTCGCGATGGTTTTCCGCGACGAAATCTCTGTCAACGTCTTTGAATCCTCGCTTTGCGACGCCGACGTTCGTCATCTCTTTTATCAAGGTAGGGGTTTATATTTATTTAATTATTTTTCCATTCATGAATTATAGTTTGTCGTTCTTCGTAGATATACGACTAAATGATATGGATTAACGAGAGGGGGTCGGACCGCACAAACACGACCGACCCTCCTCCTTTATCCTTGTTTGATTCTTTGTGGTTGGGACAGAATGGTGTGGTGCCGTCGCACCACGCGGGATCGTACGACAAGTAATGCGCGGCACCGTCGCACCGCGCCGTGAAGTTGAACAAGGATGCGACGCCGTCGCGCCACGTCGAAGAAAACCGAAGACACCGCGGCCGGAGTGGGGCCGCGGCGAAAGGGCGCGGTGCCGTCGCACCGCGCCGGACGAACCAAGCCACAACCGGTTCCGGGACGCGGAGGAGCATGGTGACCGGCGGCCGGTTCCGGGTCACCGGTGTCGGAGAAGGAGGAAGGACTGGCCGTCGCCGGTCCTTGTTGGCAGAACCGACCGGCCGGTGCGGGCCGGCCGGACAAAGGAAATCTAGGGGAATTAATTCCCCCGGCTGGGCAGCACAAAACGACCCCCATAATTGGGGGGCCGCGGTTACACCAGGGGGGCAGGAGCCCCCCTTGCCAAAACAGTGCGGCCGTTGGCCGAGATGGAAAGCGCGCTGGGCTAGGCCGACCTGGACCCGGGGCGGGTCGACCCGGTTCTAGCAGACCGGGGGGTCTCGGGCCGGGTCGGTCTGGGCCCGAAACCCCCATTTTCGGACCGTCTTCGGTCTTTTTCCCATAACTTAGGATAAGAATCTCCGATCAATGTCCCGTCAGTTGCGATGCGATCCTTGAATCGAGACCGTCTTTTCGGTATATCACACTCAAGGTTTCAGATTACTTTGAGTTCGTCCGGGTTGGTTCGTACACGAAACCAACCGGGCCCTCGGAGCGGAAACACTCATATCTTGAGTTTCGGACGTCCGATTGACGTGTCGTCGACTTTGTTGGATTCCTCTAAGTGAGAAGTATCTTTTGGATTACTCCGCCCAAGGTTTGGATGCAGGTGGAGTACGGTCGGGTTGGTTTTTCCTTAAAAAACCAACCGGGACCTTGGGACGAAAAAGCCAATAACTCTCAGACCGGGCGTCCGATTGACGCGCCGTCTGCGACGTTGATTTCCTGTTGACGATACAGAACTTTTGGATACATCAACTCTGGACTATGTGTTAGTTGATGTATCAGCCTCTCAGATCGTGGAGCGGACCCCCCCGAATGAGCTTGCTGTGTGCGGGAACCCTAGAGCTGGCTGCGACTGCTACTATGACTGCGACGACGACTGTGCAGAGATCCTCAGTGGATTCGACGACGACGACTACAACACTCAGCGATCCTGTGTGGATCAGTGCTACCGATCCTGTGTGGGTCCGATCCTGTGTGGGTCAGCACTCAGTAGTTCTGTGTGAGCCAGCGCCTACAGATCCTTTGTGAGTCCGATCCTGTGTGGGTCATTGCGGGGGTTAGTACCTATCGATCCTTTGTGGGTCTGACGACTTAGATGAATCAGTGATCATATCTATCGTCTTTCAAAGAAGTATACCTGTGTGAGCTGAATCCTGTTTGCTTTCCTATATGGATTGTGTTGTGCTATCCTGTGTGGATTACGTTTTGCTTTCCTGTGTGGAATACGTAGGCTTTCCTGTGTGGACTGGGTTGTACTTGGGCTCGAAGGTTGGAGCGTATTGGAATTGATGACTTAGGTATATGTATGGGCATATACCTAAGCAGTGTCGGTTGTTACTTAGTGATTGTATCTTTCCTTTATGGTTTATCCTTTGTGGATTTCGGGAGACCTTCGGGGGTCTCGAGGTCCCTACTGAGTAGCTTATACTCACCCTTGCACGGGCTATGCCCACACTACATTATGTTGGTTGCAGACGACAGACAGCATTGATCGTGGTTGAGGCTTGCAGAGCAGGATGGTGCCTGGAGGTGGACCACTGGGCGGAACATACTCGGAGCGGACGATGGGACCCGAGGAGCAGTGGAGCTATCTGTACCCACCCTTCAGGTGGGATTTCCAGTGGACAGCTCGGCGTTGCGGCTTTACTTTTCAGTTACTGTTTTCCCTTTCCAGTTGTACTTTACTTTCAGTTTGGGTTTGTATACTGGCCCATTTACTTTTCCGCACTTACTGTTGTACCAGCTTTTACTTAGTGTTTTCTTCTTCTAATTACTTGCTCTGTGGTGTTTGTTTACTTTAAAAAGGCAATGCCTTCCCTTTTTACCAGGATTTACTCCTTGGTGTAGTCACCAGCCCCTGGCCTATGGAAGGCGGGCTTGGGGTTGTCATGACACGGTCCCCAAGGACGGGTCGTGACAAATTGGTATCAAAGGAGTTTGGTTCTACTGCAGAACTTGGGACTCTGATCTTTTTCTATGTGAAGCAATAATGTTTAGCATATTGGGTGTGGTTATCAGTCCAGGGAGTCCAGTGTTGGTGTGGCGGCCGACGTATCCGTACACCAGGACCCTGACTTCTGATTTCCGACTTAATGCACGAAAACATTGATTGCGTGTGTGTTTCAAGTTTTCTTTGTGCTTACTTTGTGTCATCTCACCAGGTATACTATTCTGACCGTGGTGCACCTGTTTCCTTTTCAGGATGGCCCCATGACGGTAGCCAGCTAGGGTTCCGAGAGTTGAGCGTGACGACAGCCCACCGAGCGACGAGGCCTCAGTGCAAGGCCCTTTGTCAGCAGTGGCACCAGCGGTACCTCTACCCGCCGATCCACCGATGCTTCCAGCACCAGCCACTGACGATGCACATCGCCTCAGTGCACTGCATGAGTTCCAGCGCCAGCGACCGCCCAGGTTCCTCGGAGAGATGGACCCCCAGGTAGCCGAGGACTGGCTGGAGGCAGTGGTGAGAGTTTTCAGGTTAGTGAGGACACCAGTAGACCTCATGGTGATCCTCGCAACGAGCCTACTGCACGCGGCAGCGGGCCGATGGTGGAGCTTGATGCTCTAGGTTCACGATTTGGCATCTCTCCTCTGGACGGACTTTGAGAGCCTCTTCCGCTCGGAGTTCGTCCCAGCCACCCTCCGTGCGGTGCGCATTCAAGAGCTTCTTCAGCTGTGGCAGGGCAGCTTGACAGTCTCCCATTACTCGGAGAGATTTACCGATCTCTCACGCTACTCAACAGACATGGTACGGGACCCATTCTTCCGGGCCCGGACCTTTGAGCAGGGATTGAGACAGGAGATCAAGGCATAGCTGATCTCCCTCAGCATTCCGACTCAGACAGGAGTACTGGAGCGAGCCCTTTTGATCGAGAGATTTCTTGCTGAGTCTACACCAGCACCGAGACCCACCGCAGGGCGACACGTAGTAGAGTATTCTACAGTAGGTAGTCGACGGATGACTCATGGGTCCAGGGAGACCAGACCCTCAGGAAGACGACCTCAGGACACTGGCTCAGTAGTGCGGGGCACACAGCATGGAGCCAGTCTTTCGAGAGGTAGGCAGTGCTACTCATGCGGCAGACAGGGCCACATGGCTCGTGACAGCCCGACCCGCCATGCATAGGAGCAGCAGGCGGTTGAGGAACCACCTAGGCAGAGGCAGAGTTTCGACCGTGGCGGTCCGTAGGGAGCAGGCGGACGAGGCAGAGGAGCTGGCCGAGCAGTAGGTGGTGGACGACGTTTTGAGGCTCTACCACCACCACCACCAGGAGGTCCACCCCGACCTCAGGGGAGAGCACAACTTCAGGCAACTGAATCTTACGATCATGGAGCTCCGGAAGCGGGTGGACTAGTGCGGGACTAGCTCCAGGCATAGAGGCCTTTTCCAATAATACCTCTAGCTTCGTAGTTTGTGTTGACTTGTGTCCTTGTACTTTGAGTTGAAGTAATAAAAGACACTTGCATGGGTGACGTTTGCTTTCTTGTATTTTGTTTGTTATTACTAAGAGGTGCCAGTTAAAAACAGTTGACTTGACCCTCACTTGCGAGATTCTTACTGGAGGAGACCCAGTGACCAAAAACTGATGCCGATAGTGTGACTCAACCCTTGGAGGAGAGAGTAACAGTTGGATCTCTTGGTAGCAGCGTCGAGGCCTTACGATGTCATCCATGCCATGAATTAACTAATCATGACGGGATTGACTGTATTAGGCAAGGAACATGGTTCATCCAGGGGATGAGACTCGATTTCCCTTTTCGGAAAAGGATAAATCTTTGCAGCTTTGCAGAATGTTAAGGAGGAAGGGGAAACCCTTCATGTGGTCAGAAAGATGTCAGCAGAGCTTCCAGGAGATGATACAGAGATTGACCAGTGCACCTATGTTGAGGTTTCCTGAGGAGAGTGTAGGGTACGTAGTATACTGCGATGCATCAGGGACCGGACTCGGATGTGTCTTGATGCAGGAGCGGGCTGTGATCGCCTATAGATCACGTCAGTTGAGGCCTCATGAGCTGAACTACGCTACCCATGACCTGGAGTTAGCAGTAGTGGTCTTCGCTCTGAAGACATGGTGACACTACCTGATGGACGAGCGCTTTACAGTATTTTCTGACCATCAGAGTATCAGGTACATATTCTCTCAGAAGGACCTGAACCTGAGACAGCGGCGATGGCTCGAGTTCCTCCAGGACTATGACTTTGAGATAGTCTATAATACTGGGAAGGGGAACATAGTATCCGATGCTCTTAGCAGGAGGACGGGCATTCATCTACTTGAGGAGGCGGCAGAGCAGCTAGCTGCCTTGCAAATATCCTTCATGGATAGAGATGGAGTAGCCTTCCTTCAGTCACTCACAGTCACCCCACCACTACTGCAGCGGGTCAGAGAGGCACAACGTGGGGACGCAGACTATGAGACGCTACATGCACAAATATCCTCAGGACAGGCACCTGATGGTTTCTCCTTTGGAGCAGAGCACAATGTTCTTTTCAGAGGACGTACCTTGGTACCAATTGCTTTACGGGAGGAGGTTCTGAGAGAGTTTCACACTTATCCCTTGGCGGTACATCCCGGAGTGGCGAAGATGTACCAGGATCTCAAGCGACAACACTGGTTTCCGGGAATGAAGAAGGCTGTGGCGGAGTTCGTTTCTCGATGCCTCACCTACCAGCAGGTGAAGGCAGAGCACCAGGTACCACCAGGCTTGGTACAGCCTTTGGAGGTCTCAGAGTGGAAATGGGACGACATATCTATGGACTTAGTGACTGGACTTCCACACACTTCCAGAGGTCACGACTCCATTTGGGTGATTGTAGACCGACTCACCAAGTCGGCTCACTTCTTACCCATCAAAGAGCATGGCTCAGTGGAGAGCTTGGTATGACTTTACGTTCAGGAGATTGTATGGCTTCATGGTGTTCCATCATCTATCGTCTCCGATCGATATGCTCGCTTTACTTCCCGGCTTTGGAAGGGGTTGGAGGAGGCGTTCGGGACACAACTACGTCTGAGCACAACCTTTCACCCTCAGACGAATGGTCAGACAGAGAGGACCATTCAGACTCTCGAGGACATACTCCGCGCATGTTTCTTCGACTTTGGTCGCACCTGGGAGGACCACCTACCCTTGGTGGAGTTCTCGTACAACAACAGCTACCACTCCACCAACGGGATGGAACCATACGAGGCGTTTTACGACCGACCTTGAAGATATCCTTTGTGCTGGATAGACCCTGGGGAGTCAGCACTTGTGGGACCAGAGATGGTTCAGGCCACGACAGAGAAGGTCCAGTTCATCTAGGGCCGGATGAGGACAGCTCAGAGCCGACAGAAGTCTTATGCTGACAGGAGGCGGAGGCCACTAGAGTTCAAGGATGGAAACCACATCTTCTTGCGTGTCTCACCTCGACGTGGATTACGAAGATTTGGCCAAGGTGACAAGATTTCTCCATGCTTCATCGGACCGTTCCAGGTCCTCGACAGGTTTGGCGAGGTGGCTTATCGTTTGGCTCTACCACCTCAGTTGCGCCGGGTGCACGACGTTTTCCATATGTCTCAACTGAGGAGATACGTGCACGACCTGATGCATATCATTGACCATGGGGAGCTCGAGTTTGATGATGGGGAGACTTTTGCAGAGGTCTCGGTGGAGATCGATGATTGACATGAGTGGTTCCTACGTGGATGATCGATTCCTCTAGTGCGCATCAGATGGCAGCACGGGAACCTCCAGGAGAGCAATTAGGAGCAGGAGGCTCAGATGCGTGCTCAGTACCCACATTTGTTTCCCTAGTTTATGATGTAACTTTATGGGGACGTAAATACCTGAGGTGGGAGTAATGTAAAGACCCGTAAAATTCAAGGGAAATTTTTTCTTAATTTTCTTTGGGATTTTACAAGAACGCAGTTTCAGACGGCACTTGATTCCGAGGCCCGGTGTGCCCGGAATTTCTATCCGAAGTTTAGCTCGGGTACGTTCAGTGAACGAACGAGCGAGAATTTATAACTTTTGAACCGGTGCTCGAAATCAAATTCTGAGGGAACCAATGGAACCGTAGCGCCGGTAATTGCTTAGGAACACTTGTTCCGGAGTTGCGTTTTCACGAGAGTTGATAATAAAAATTGTGGAAGTTAAAAATAAAAATTTAACAACATTTTTTATTTTTACTCTAAGTGTTTAATCCTTTGGATGGAAGTTGGGTAACTACCCAACCTCCCTTGGGAGGTTATGAGGGTGGTGGGGTCCACACGAACCCCACCCCTTCATATCCTATAACCCCCTCAACTCCCATTAATTTTGTTAACTTAAGTTTATTTAACTTATGGAATTAATGAGGTGAGTTAATGTGGAATTAAAACACTCGAATTTCAAAAGCCTTGATGTGTTAATAAAATAAGTTGAGAACTTATTTTATTGGGTTGGTGTTTAGTTGTTTGAGAGCCTTTGTAGAAAAAGCTAAGGAAGTCTTGAGTTCTTCATTCTCTTTGACGAAGAACGCGAAGAACGAACGATCTCTGACGTAGAGCACCGAGCCCTCAGAGACCGTCTTCTGAGACACCAACCCGCGATGCGACGTCTTATTCCACGTCGTTTTCCTTCTGTGACGTCTCTTTTCGCAACAGTTTTCCGCGAAGAAATCTCCGTCAACGTCTTCGAATCCTCGCTTTGCGACGCCGACGTTCGTTATCTCTTTTATCAAGGTAGGGGTTTATATTTATTTAATTATTTTTCCGTTCATGAATTCTAGTTTGTCTTTATTCATGGATATATGATTAAATGATATTGATTAACGAGAGGGGGGCGGACCGCACAATCATGGCTGACCCTCCTCCTTTATCCTTGTTTGATTCTTTATGGTTGGGATGGAATGGCGTGGTGCCGTCGCACCACGTGGGATCGTAAGACAAGTAATGTGCGGCGTCGTCGTGCCGCGCCGTGAAGTTGAACAATGACGCGACGCCGTCACGCCGCGTCGAAGAAAACCAAAGACACTGCGGCCGGAGCTGGGCCGCGGCGGAAGGGCGCGGTGCCGTCGCACCGCGCCGGACGAACCAAGCCGCGGCCGGTTCCGGGCCGTGACGGAGTAGGGTGACCGGCGGCTAGTTCCGGGCCGCCGGTGTCGGCGAAGGAGGAAGGACAGGCTGTCGCCGGTCCTTGTTGGCAGAACCGTCTGACCGGACAAAGGAAAACCGGGGGAATTAATTCCCCCGGCCGGCCATTACAAAATGGCCCCCATAATTGGGGGGCCGCGGTTACACCAGGGGGGCAGGCGCCCCCCCTTGCCAAAACGGCTCGGCCATTGGCCGAGCTGGCCAGAGCGCTAGGCGCGCTGTGCCCAGGCCGGGCCGACCCGGACCCGGGGCGGGTCGACCTGGTTCGGGCCGACCGGGGGGTCTCGGGCCGGGTCGGTCTGGGCCCGAAACCCCCGTTTTCAGACCGTGTTCGGTCGTTTGCCCATAACATGGGCTACGAACCTCCGATCGATGCACCGTCAGTTGCGATGAGATCCTTGAATCGATACAGTCGTTTCGGTATATCTCACTCAATGTTTCAGATTACTTTGAGTTCGGCCGGGTTGGTTCATACACGAATCCAACCGGGCCCTCGGAGCGGAAACACTCATATGTTGAGCTTCAGACGTCCGATTGACGTGCCGTCGACTTTGTTGGATTCCTATAAGTGAGACGGATATTTTGTCTTACTCCACCCGAGGTTTGGATGCAGGTGGGGTACGGTCGGGTTGGTTTTTCCTTAAAAAACCAACCGGGCCCCTGGGACGAAAAAGCCAATAACTCTCAGACCGGGCGTCCGATTGACGCGCCGTCTGCGACGTTGAGTTCCTGTTGAAGATACAGAACTTTTGGATACATCAACTCTGGACTATGTGTCAGTTGATGTATCAGCCTCTCGGCTTGTGGATCAGACCCTCCCGAACGAGTTTGCTGTGTGCGGGAACCCTAGAGCTGGCTGCGACTGCTACTGTGACTGCGAAGACGACTGTGTAGAGTTCCTCAGTGGATTCGACGACGACGACTACAACACTCAGCGATCCTATGTGGATCAGTGCTACCGATCCTGTGTGGGTCCGATCCTGTGTGGGTCAGCGCTCAGCGGTTCTGTGTGAGCCAGCACCTACAGATCCTGTGTGGGTCCGATCCTGTGTGGGTCATTGTGGGGGTTAGTACCTATCGATCCTTTGTGGGACCGACGATTTAGATGGATCAGTGATCATATCTATCGTCTTTCGAAGAAGTATACCTGTGTGAGCTGAATCCTGTTTGCTTTACTATGTGGATTGTGTTGTGCTATCCTGTGTGGATTACGTTTTGCTTTCCTGTGTGGAATACGTATGCTTTCCTATGTGGACTGGGTTGTACTTGGGCTCGGAGGTTGGAGCGTATTGGAATTGATGACTTAGGAATATGTATGGGAATATACCTAAGCAGTGTTGGTTGTTACTTCGTGATTGTATCTTTCCTTTGTGGTTTATCCTTTGTGGATTTGGGGAGACCTTCGGGGGTCTCGGGGTCCCTACTGAGTAGCTTATACTCACCCCTACACGGGCTATGCCCGCACTATGTTGTGTTGGTTGCAGACAACAGACAGCGTTGATCGTGGTTGAGGCTTGCAGAGCAGGACGGTACCTGGAGGTGGACCACTGGGAGAAACATACTTGGAGCGGACGGCGGGACCCGAGGAGTAGTGGAGCTATCTGTACCCACCCTTCAGGTGGGATTTCCAGTGGACAGCTCGGCGTTGCAGCTTTACTTTTCAGTTGCTGTTTTCCCTTTCTAGTTGTACTTTACTTTCAGTTTGGGTTTGTATACTGGCCCATTTACTTTTCTGCACTTACTGTTGTACCAGCTTTTACTTAGTGTTTTCTTCTTCTGCTTAATTGCTCTGTGGTGTTTGTTTACTTTACAAAGGGAATGCCTTCCCTTTTTACCGGGATTTACGCCTTGGTGCTAGTCGCCAGCCCCTGGCCTATGGAAGGCGGGCTTGGGGTAGTCACGACACGGGCCCCGAGGACGGGTCGTGATAGTTTTCTTCTATATGTATCCTCAAATTATACATGATGGTTATGTTCTATAACCTATTTTTTCCTAAATTTATTTTATAAGGATGATACTAAACTTTCTTTGAGACCAACTACAACGAACCGACTCCAGAATCCCAGAGCCGATGTCTAAAATCAATTACATTGGCATTATTTAAAAGAATAAAGTCCTAAAGGACATAAGAGTTTAGTAGTCTTAGTAAACCAGATACATAAAAGAGTCTTGTATTACAATGAATACACTAATTAATACTTTTTTTTGATTTCTAAATAAATAAGTAACCTCGAGGATAACTCTACTCTATATAGTAAATCCTTATTTATATTTCTTAGAAAGCTTCTTGGAATCATGGGGAAAGAAACATAACAAGGGTGGGACCAAATGCTCATTAAGGGTAAATAAAGTGAAATAAATAATGAATCAACATAAATAAATAAACATATAAAGGTAAATAACTAATAACACAAGCCATTAAAATAAATAGATAAAAAAAATCAATATGGAAATGTAAGAAACTGACACACATTTCATCTAATCAATGAATTTAAATGAAATGTATCTATAGATATGTTAACACAAAATCTCATTAATGAATAATAACTTAAACTAAATGAAGTAAATTCTTAATTATTGGATTCCATTTTCCCTAAGTACATGGAACCGGTATCATCAGTAGACAATTTATCTATACCAATTTTCACAACTAATTTATACCATGAGACTACCAATACATTGAGTGGATTTCATTCACCAATCCCCAACCCGTAGAGCCAACATCAGCTGGTCTCTAACCTGTATGGATTTCATTAACTGTTCCCCAACACATATAGTGCACATACAAATAATCTAAATAAATAAAGTGACTTATAAAAAAATTTATATTTAATAAATGAAATGGGTTTATTAGTTTTCCCCAAATAATAAAATAACTTTCAAAGTAAAATCTATATGGAAAATTGTATATGGTTCAGGCAATAATCATATCCATGAAAAATGATATAGATATTTAGGATAATTTCAATGTCAAATGATTATAGAAAATTGAATATTTCAAGGAGATTAAAAGGAATTAAGGAAGTGAATGGGAATACTATCCTTGGAAAAATCAATCATAAACCATCCATAGGACAATTAAAGATGGTATAAATACAACATACCCCAATTAGAGTAAAATAAAAGGTTGTTGTCATTAATGAAATGAAAGAATAACTTTTAAAAATATTATTGAGGAGAATATCCTTTTCTTTTGAAAGTATTTTATTTAAAAATGCATTTTAAAAAAATTTTAATTAAAAATAATCCTTTTAAACTTGAAATGAAGGCTTGAACGAAATGACAATAGATAAATCCATATAAGTCATATAAGGTAAAAAGAACATTCCTTTTTCACATTTAAAGGTTAAAAAGATGACTTGTTCAGAAAGTAATAAGAATATTACTTTTAAAACATTGGTAAAATAAGAAATGGGTAAAAATGTCTTTAAAAAATAATTTTGAATTTTCTTTTTCAAAACATTTTAATAAAACATATATTTAAGAATAAAATAGGTTCTCCTACTAAAGATAGAAATAAATTCAGGTTTTCATAAATTTCTTTCAAAACATTTTGAGTACCAAAGAGTGGAAAAATGGTAAAAATACACAAAAATGGTCAAGAATAACCAGAGTATAATAAAATGATTTGTTAAAAAATTGTTATTTAATTTCCTCAAATTGAAATACCATTTAAAGATCATTAAATTTACTCTTGAGGAAAATAATCCTTAAACATTCCAAAGTGTCCCATTCCACTTTGAAAAATTTTAAATCATAAATATCATGAAGAAATAATATTAAATTAATGTTTAAGATAAAATGTAAATAAATTTTTTAATGATATAATATAAAAAAAGTGGTAGTAGTTACACCACAAAAAATAAGTAAGTGGTGTTAATGGTGTATGCCTCATGGAAAGAAAATTCAGACTAGAGTCCCTTTCCTTAAAATTCTTTGTGTTGTGTGGTATTTATCCTCCTACATAGTGGGTTTAAAAATGTTAATAACTTATTTAATAACCATATTAATATTTATGATATCTTATATAATCCTATTATATTATATTTTTACCCTTTTACTAATAACCTTTCATTATTTTAACTATTTCTGGTGTTAATTTCCTAGTTTTCTGAGTATGTTTTAACATGCTATTTTTCATTCTTATTAAATATATCATGGTTTAATAATCTCAAAAATTTAAACCAAAACTTTAATATCTTATATATACACTATATATGTATTTATTTTAGTCTATACTATTTGGATATTAGAAATGAAGTTCACTATTCATGGAGACGGTAGGACGTACGTATGCATGAACGCTACTTTAATTTCATTATTGTATTAAAATAATAAAGGATAAATGGTACATATGTATACTATAATTCATTTATAATATCTATGTTATATATTATATATATTTTTATTAAATCCATCCTTTATAAGTTCCATGTATGGCATGAACGAGTCACATCTCTTTGAGGGGGCGGTTGTCCACACTTCCTCAAATGAAATTGTCGTATTTACACACGATAGAAAGAATAAAGGTATGTTGAAAATAAAAATTAAATAGGAATGAAGAAATTATAAATATCATATATAATACATATATAAACATATTATCCATAATACTGGACACCATGATTGGTAGTAGTGGAAAAATGAACAATCATTGTTTTGTGAGGCAGTAGTTCACCGTACATAGAAAAAGTATGTTCGTTACCCATTAGATCGAGGTGTGTTTAAGTTTAGGTTGAACAAATTGAATAAAAAAATCATATTATATTTATTATATTGGTGTTTTTATGTAATAATATAATAATAAGAGGATAGGTATTGGATAATAGAAATGAAACTAAAAATCCTAAGAGAAGATGTGACCTCTTAATTAGGCAACTTCTTTTGGTTTATACCAAAATGATTCTTTGTAACGAATTCTTCCTAAAGGGAGGATTATAGGTCAAGGTGAGGGATTTTGAGAGAATATTTTGGTATATATTTTTTGATACTATGCGGGTTTATAGGTCTGAAGAATTAGAAGAGGTGATGGCCTTTTATTGTGAAGGAAAATGACTCACTTGGATTTTTTTTGGAAATAAGTTATGTGTACACATGTTCTTACCTAAAAAAATTCATAAAAAACTAAAAAAATAAATAATGTAAGATTAATGGTATAAATAGTTCCATCCAATGAGTTTTGGACAAGTTTATAGGTTATTTGGTCCCTTAAATTTAGGGTTTAGTCCCTTTTTAAGCCTAATTACACCTTAATCACTCTGATTAATTTTAATCACATTCACTAACCTTTTTGGTCAAAAATTAAGTTGTCTTATTAGACACTAAATATAATATTTATTACAATGGTTTATGTATATTGTTTTAAATTCAATTCACAGAAGTGAAAAAATTAAGAATAATGCTAATCTCACAGACTGACGAATTAACTGGTTTAGTAGAAAAATGTTCAAAATATTGTCAAGTTTTTAAATTAAATTTAAAAGTAAAATTGATTATAATGAAATAAATTTTAATAATATATTTATAATTGATATAATTTTATCTTAAAACAAATTAAATATATAATTTAACATTAATAATTAATTAGATGAAAATACAGTTTTTTAACTAAAATGCAGTATTTTTCACTATTCATCAAACAATGAAGTTTCTCAGAAAAATACCAAAAATTCACCCTAATATAATTTTTACATTATGAATTTAAAAATTAATTTTAATTTATTAAATTTAATTTATATGAGTTTCAAAATTCATATTTTAAATAGGTTCTCCCTTAAAAGGCGGTAAAAACGCTTTAATAAAAAAATTGGTTTTTATGTGTAAAATAGAGTTTTTTCTTATCTTATGGTTGTAAAATTAATTGGATGAATGTAAAAATATATTATTGAATATATAAAATATAATTTTAATTAAAATCATTAACTAATTTTTTTTAATTATTCTTGTTAAGACAAAAATAGTTTGGAAGCATAAAAATAAAAATATTTCTTTTTATATCCAATTCGTTTCTGTTTTCATATATCAGTAATTGGTAATCCATGAATTCATTTTATATTTATATAAACAATAAATTTTCATAAGTTAGTTAATAATATTCATAACTTCTAACATTATTTCTAAGTTATACAATATTATATTAAATAATAATATTCTAATAATACATTATTATTTGATGAAACTTGCTCTTTCATGTAACAAAATACATTGATGAAGGTCGCACTTTCATGTAACACAAGATATCAAGGAAGGTAACTCTATCATGTAATTCAAGATAACTCAGTGTTGTTTTCATTACAATAAATATCATGTGTTTAATTTATTTAGAATAGTGAATATATAGTAGAGTCTCATGATATTATATTCTCTTACATGTTTGGTGTTATGTGTCATAAATTCTATTGAATACAAATTTGTACATTATAATTTCAGGGTGTTACAAAAATGAGATCTTACAACCTCATGAACAATAAAATATCATTCCTAAGATACTACAATAATCACTGTGGGGTTTCGGAGATCAAGTCTAGCCATTGTGATCACATATCAGATTCCCTCTCCCATATCTCTTCTTTAACATGCCCATGCTGCCACTACACTTGAATTAGAGTTATAATACTTCCATTGAGATAATTCTCACTATAGTACCAAATATTTATTAGAGTATCCCTAAAGGATTCATCTACACCAATCTCAACATCATTAATGTTTATCTTGTGATATGTGTCAATATGATTTATTTGAAGTTGTGACATTCAAACCATGTCATGCATGGAAATTTAGTGCTGTATAAGGTCCAGTCAATATTTCACTAGACCAACCATTTCCACTATGTAAAATGGCCCATCAAACCTTAGATAAGAGTTCCCTTTTTCCTAATATAGAAATTACCCAATGTAGGTGACACTTAAAGGAAAACATGATGACCAACCTCAAGCTCTATAGGTTTTATCCACTGGTCAGTATGAGTTTTCTTCCTTATTTTCATAGTTAGTGACAACCACTTGATCAAATAAACCTGATCAAATATCTCCGGTATGATAGAGGTTCTAAAAAGGGCTGACTAAACTTCCTCTAACAAAAATAATAATAACATTGATTTCCTTAAAAATCCATGAAAGGTTCTATTTGGATTGATTCATGGAAGTTATAATTGTATTAAAACTCTATAATTTCCCTATTTTTCTCGAATGAACCACTGAAATATGAAATAGAGGATCATAAAAAGTCCTCAAAAATAAAAATATTCTATTAGATTGGTTGTTAGTATGTGTATTATAGTCTATACATAGATGAATCTTTGATCCTAGATCCTGCTAAAGAATGTTCCACAACTGATAAAATAAAAAAAGATATCTATCAAAAATGAAAATCCTTAGAACACCATGAAAGACAACTACCTCTTGAAAATATGGGAAACCTAGTTCTTCAATAGTTAAGGCCTCCTTGAAAGGAAAAAATTGGGAAACCTTATTCATTCGATCTAAGATCACCCATAATGAATCAATCGTATGAGGGAACTAGGTAATCCTATCAAAAAACCCATAATAACATCAACCCATTTCTACACCAAAAAGGGAAGAGGATTCAACAGTACAACATTCCTTTAATGCTAAACTTTATCCTAGTGATATGTGAAACATCTGATCGTGAATAATTATACCTCCTTCTTCATCCTTATTTACTATTATTCTCTTTAGAGATCATCATATATATTTGATAGCCTCAAATATACCTCCCATCTGGGAGCATAAAACTCTCCCATATGTTCCTCTTGCAATACCATTGGAACAAATAATCAGCAACAGAAAAGAAGATAATTGATGCTTCATATACACCATCATGTTTCAAGATCCCCACAATATAAGTTATCCATTATATATATGTTCTCAAGATCAAATAACTGATCAATATTGAAAAAAAGAAGAATGGGTATAATAGATGATAAAGTCACAACTACTAATCCCTAGGACTCTTGAACATCTATATGAATGCATGAAAATAATTCCATCATCCTTCACTCATCACAAGACTCATGAACTACCTCTATCTTCATAATTCATCTCAATGCATCAGAAAAAATGTTTCCTTTACCTGGAGTATAAGAAAACTATATCTTAAAAGACTACAAATAATCCAACAACCTCTTCTTACAAAGGTTCAGGAACCACTGAGAAAAGATATACCTGACACTATTATGGTCTATATGAACCACAAGCCTCTTGTGGAAAATTTATTTTCTACATCATATTAGGAAATGTACCACCATATCTTACTCAATATCACCAGTAATATAATTCATCTCATACAATCTCAACTATCTGAAGCCATAAGAAACCAGTCGAACCTCTTGCATCAGAACTTCTCTAAGACTACCTCTAAAAGTGTCATAGTAAATAGTATTATCCTTATCCAACATAGGTAAGGTTAAGATTATTGTTGAGATCATCATTCTATTCATCTCCTAAAATTATCACTTAGATTCATCCATCCAAATAAACTTCACCCTTTCTTGGTCATCTGAGACATCAATGCTACTTGTTGGTAGAATTACTTGATAAAATGTACATAATAAACTTCTAAACCCATAAATATCTAAATCATGAAGATGTTCCTAGTACACTCCAAAGATAACCTGACTGCACCATTTTTTGGTTCCACTGACACCCTATCCTATGATATGACATGAACCAAGAGGTTCACTTTATCAATACATAAACTATATTTGGTTATCATGATATAAATATGATGTTTTATAAATTTTCTCATGGTGATTTCATGATTTTGGGAATGATGTTATAATTAATCAATGAACACTAAGATATCATCTACCAAAACCACCCCAAATTGGTCAAAAAAAGATAAAATATCCAATTCATCTAGGCAATGACTTTTTATGGTATGTTTGTCAAACCAAACGAAATCTATATGAAATCATACAAAAAATACATTTTCTAAAGTGAAATCTATGGTATTTCTAATGGATTCTCTTATGATTGATGATAAATTGATATCATGTCAATCTTAGTGAAAATATGGGCATCTCTTAGCTGATCGATCAATTTTTTAATGTACGGCAGGGGATACAGATTCTTAATCATCATCTAGATCAATCATCAATAATCTACACATAATCATAAAGTCTAATAAGATTTCTTAGAGAAAAGAACTAGAGAACCACACATATATGTAAAAGGCCATATGAAACCCTTGAATTATAGATCATATTACTGTACATTCAATTCCTGAAGCACTGCTAGTGCTATCTTGTAAAGAGGAATATAAACTAGATCTTATCCTGGAACCAACTCAATTTTGAACTCAATATCCCTCTCATGTTTTAATCCATAAAACTTTTTAAGAAAGATATCCTAAAAATTATATACCACTAGAGGAAAGAAATACAACTACATTCCACCATAAACTAGATAAAGACCTATTTTTATGCTATAAGACAATCTAATCTATAAAGAATTGGTCCAGAAAAACCTTCTTAAATATCCCACTCACCCTGGTGAAAATGACTACATTTTTATAGATATAAAAAGGTAAATCTACTTCGATAATAGTCAATATGATCATGGTATAAAATTTACAATTAATATAAATAATCAATTTAAAACCTATATTTTCATGTATAAAAAATCCAAAAATAAATGGTAACCACTAACTTCTAGATGAAATGCCTTGAAACATTTAATTTTCTCTGACTGCACTCCCAAATGTGTATCAATGGACAAGAAACCATTCAATCATTACACAACCAAGACCAAAATTTTTTAAAAAATATTAAATATAAAGGATTTTGATGATTCCATATGAAACAAAATTCCTACAAGTGTAGATGATACATAAATCATACAACTGATGGTATATAGCCCTGCATCCAAACTAGCCAGAGTAAACTAAAAAACATGAAATCAACTTAACCACCTCCATAGGATTTACTTTCTTTCCCCTTGGATATTACCTCTTCTGTGTACTACTTATCTTGCACTAGATTTACACATCCCCTTCTTCGACTTGAACATCTTATAGAATTCCATCTACTAGTCTACTAGGGGGTAGTTGTGTCCTTACTAGGCTCTAGTACCCATCATGATTCCATACCACTCCTCTTCTTCTGCATGCCCCTAGAAAACCTATGTATGTGGACTATCCAAACCCAATCATGGAATGAAAATGAAGGGTATGGAAACTGAGTCCAATTTTTACCATACATTTAACACTAATATCACTTTAAAGAAATTGTTCATGATATGGTTTCCCACTACTCTTAATACTATTCCCACTGGTGCCTTAGTGATAATTATCGTAATGAAATTTTTTCCACCAGAAGAATAGATCCCATTTATCCCTTTTGAACCATATTAGATTTTACTCATGGACTCTATAAGGATCCCTTCCTAGATGAGATTCTGATTCATCATGTTTGAAAAGATACTCAAACAAAAATCATTTACCACTAACAAGATCTTTAGGGAAGCCCTTCCAAAAACACGCTGCCCTAGAAATATCATCTGCTACTAAATATGGTGTACATAGATTAAATTTAGTTAAAATTAAAGTGTAGTAAATCAATGACATGACCTCTTGTGTAATTTTACTAAACTTTTGAGCTTTCTCATCCATTTAAATTTTATGATAGAAGTGACTCAAAAAAATAACCTTGATTTACTTCTTGGATAGATCCTCTTGGTTACCATATTACTCTACACTGTCTCGCCAAAGCTTGGTAGTCCACGATGCATGTATGAAGAAAACTTAAGTATCCTATTTTATAGTGTCTCTAGGTGATTGAAGATCATCTAGACTGACTAAATACAGAACCCGGTGGCCTGAGGGCCTCCCTCTCCAGCGAACGTAGGTAGATGTTGTAGTAAAAAATCTCTATTCATCTTAGACATCAGTGGTATGGTGTGAACGATATCCCTATCCATGGATCATATGAACCTCAATAATATATCGCGAAGATTAAAATCCATATAATTGAAAGGGGATATAGGAATATATTGGTCAATTTTGATAGGAGAATGATAATTTCCACTATCCCAATGCAAAATTTGAAGATGACAAGGATTAATTATTTTCAGAAGAGAAATGCACTCCTTTGAACACTGGATAATAACAAGGCCAACTTCAACATGTGACAATAATAGAGAAAAAATAGATCACTGTATCTCTAAAAATGTATTAACAAGTTATTTAGTATGTAATAATAGTTCATTCATTTTCATTAATTAGATATCGTAGGTATCTCATTTCATGGTTCATAGAGGAAAATATACCACATGCAATCAAATGTCTCCCTATCATGAATTATGAATTTCAATATATATCCCTATGTACATATCATGATTCATGCATAATCATCTTATATAGTACCATTCCAATAGTATAAATATCAAGATATAATAACATCACAAAAAATTTGAGTCACCCAAGGTTAAATAACACCAAACATATCAAAAAAACATCATGAACAACAATACCATTCATATATACTATGATTTTTCCTCATGCATGGGTTAACCACTCCCATGATAAAACACATTAAAATGTCTTGAAATATCCTAGGCTCTATTATACCTTTACAAAATAGTAAATAAATATAAAAGAACAATATTCTCCTCTGATTCCACTTTTAAGGTCCCCCAAACCAGCACCCCTCATGTGGACAAATCATGCTGGTTACTAGACCTCAAGCATACCTCCTCATACGCCATAGGCTTTCAACTAGTAGTGGGGGTGTAGAGAACATATTGGAAAGACTATACCCCCTATAATAGAATGATAATACAATGAAAATAAAAAAATATCAGAGTAATAAACCGAGTGGAAACAATATATAATATAATTCGAATATAAGGGATGAACATAATAAATCAAATAATGAAAAATGTAATGTTTGGATGGAATGCATCTAAATTTCAATCTAAAAGTAATAAATATAAAAGAACATAATGAAACAAATAATATCAAAAGACCTCAGTCCTAAACCCCATATTTGTCTCATCACAAAGCTTTAACCTATCTAGCAAGAAACATTCAACAATAATGTACGTTTCCCTTATCTAAAGCTACATCCATGTAATTTTATCAGGTACTAAATGGTAGCCTGAATAGGGTGTGAGTAAAATGAAGTATGTTGACACCACCTTGTCTAAATAAAACCAATATGATAATAAATTCCATTAATAAAATGATATTTATAAGTATTCATTATTTAATTAGTATGATATGATAATAACCTTTCTTCAGAACCATGCTAGAATATCTTTGAACATGTAACAAAACCATTGAAACTCTAACTAAAAGTTAATGGAATAATAAAGAAACCTAGTTAACCCTTATAATCATTACAACATAATCAGTCCAAGACAATGATATAATCATTTAAGAATCACCTGGCATATCCCATTATATATGAAATTCAAAATCACTAGGCCTAGAACTTTATATAATCATTTTGGTGTGAAAATTCATATACCATTATATAATTATTTCATTACCAATATGTATATACCTTTATATAATCAATTTAGTATAAATCACAATAAATGTAATAACAACAAGAATAAAACCTCATAAATTCACAAGACACATTGGTCAATTTAGCCAATTACCATTTGACATTCAATTAACCATTAATTTATTAAATTATAACTTTATTTATTTTTATACTAGTATGCACACCCATTTCTATAAAATCATCATTAGTCATTTAAATAATATAATAATCCATTTTCTATGTTGAATCCATCATAACCAATCATCTGAGATTTTATATCATGGTAAAATATATCTTCAATACATTATCCAGTTCTTAATTATTCAAGGGAAGGTTCACCCTATGGATGGACGCAAGCCATGTCTTAACCCCATTGAATATAAATGGATCCAAGGAGTACTCTAAACACATGATTACCATTATATATTATTCTATTTTTTAATGTGATTTTTTTCAGTGAAATTACATAACATTTCAGATACTTGAATAAAAAGAAACATACCTTTGGGCCTTGTTTTTAACAACCTAACTTTAACTAGAAATTAAAGAAACACTCTCAAATAGAAATTAAAATGATAAATAAAGGTGATATATATCACAAGGTGAAACCTTGATCACATAATATTAAACCCCAATTAAAATAACAGTCAAGAGGTTACACAGTGATAATGGAGAAAAAGTGAAAGATATAGAAAAAACATAGTGAAACCACTCACCAAAGATTGAATGCATGATCAAGGAATATGAATGGAAAGTAATGGATCCAAAATCACATAGAGTCACCTTAGGGTTTGAGAGAGGTATCATAAAAGTGGATCAAATAAAATCATATGTGTATAGTTTTTTGAAACTGGTGATCTAGATAGATTCACAACAAGAAACCCTTTCCTAATGTGAATTTATTGATTTATGATATACATTAAAAAAATTCATCACCTTAGGTTATAATAACACTGATTGAAAATTTAATTATAGGAATAATTTTCATAGGTTTTAAATGTTTCACACCTTGAACTAGTTTTCAACATCTTTATGAAAACACATTCACATTGTGTAAACAATCAACAATATGAATGGGTACAAAATACATATTTCAGCCTAGCATCCATATAAAAATCCTAATCCACCTCTTGAATATTTTAAACCATGGATATCACTCATAACCCATGAAATTATTCTACCTAGACTCTATTAAATCAAAAAAACAAACATCCCTTAACATTAGGTCTTTTCTCCTAGTAAATTCTCTTTATCCCTAAAAGGGACGCGACCATTAAGGTATAAAGAAGAAGGAAACCCAAAGAAAGGATATTGAACAAAAACCCAATGTTGTATGTATATGGAAAAATTATGGATATTACATTTTAGGATATTTTAAACCCATATCTTCTTATTTTAATCCCAATTAAACTATTTTTTATCTACACCACGGTAATAAATTTTTATTATTTTCACTATTCATTATGGTCAAATATTATGTTGCGCCTATTTGATAATATAAAATAATATTTTAAAAAATAAAGATTCCATAATTCCAAATATATTTTCTAGAAGTGGAAAAATTTAGTTTGAAATTAAACCCATTGAAGAATTGAAAGAATGGTATGTTCCAAAGAAAAACATTCAAAAGATTAAAAAGTTTTTATATCAATTTTTTTATAAAATTAACTCCTATGACCTAAATTAGATAAATTATAATATAATTGATTTTTTTCTTAAACCATAGTTAATATATATTTTAACTTTTTAAATAATATAACTAGAACTGCAGTTTTAATTAAAAATATTTATTTTTCTCAATTCATTGAAAAATTAATCTTTTTAGAAAATTACCAAAAATTAACCCAAGTATAATTTTGACATGAATATTTGAAAAATTAATTTTATTCATTAAACTATGTTTGGTAGCCATTGAAAAAGTCAGATACAAATCTTCAGTGAGGGTGGGCTACCCAACCCATTCTACCATGTTGAACTGCTTATAAAAGGGCTGTGTATCCCCCTTAGAGATTTAATGTTGATAGAAGGGAGATACAGAAAGTAAAAATAAAATTCTTATTATTCATTTAAAATAATATTTATTTACTATTAAAATTTTACACCTTAAAATTTTTTGTATTGACAACACATTTTCGGAAAGATTACTCATAAGGGAGAAATGTATGTTTTTACTTTCATTCTCACTTCCTGGTTGTACAGTTCTAATTATTATTTATTTTTCTTATCATATTCCTTATTTTTCACCACCTAGTTGGAAAGTTATAATTATTTATATAATATTATATATTTACCACCAAATTTTATGTTTTATGTGGTTTATTTAATTGCATCCTTAAAGGTCATATTGTCGGTTGTTCGGACAGTTCTAATTTCATTATTTTTCACCGCATGATTGAATGGTATAATTAATAAATCACTATAGGAAATAAATTTTTAACCAAGTAATGTTACATATTGATTTATTTATTTCAAACCCCCATATTAAATATTTATTAAACTATTAAGGTAGAAAATATATATAATCTTAAATGATAATATTAACCCAATTTTAATGTATTTGATATCATTTTATTTTAATTAACCCAAATGTTAATTATTTTTGTATTATTATTTTGAATAATAATAATGTTTTTTCCTATCACTCCAAGTTATCATCATAAAAAATCCCATGAAACTCAAATTCACCGCTCTTTATATTACCATAAGAAATTACATGTCGTGGAAAATGGTTGTTGAAATGCTTCTCAGATTAGGGGATCTCACATAAACAATTAAATAAAATAATACAAAAACCCTCCAAAATAAAAAAGCTAATGATATTAAATAAAATACATATAAATGAGGTTTTGAAATTTTAATATCTTATATAAATAGATCCATGTATGATTTGGGAGAGTTTGAAACAATGACATGATCACCAAAAGAAGATTTTTCTTCCAACGACCCATATTAAATTGAATGATTTATGATTACAAGACTAAATTTTTCAATAATTATTATCCCACCAAATATATAATTTTATTATAGATAAATTATTTTAGTATTGGTATTATGTATTCAAATATTATTGAAAAGTCACATACAACATTTCATGAATCTCATATCACCCTACAACATCAAAATTTCTTGCCAGGATATATCAAATATTCTAATCTCATATCATCATTACATATAAATGAGAAGTAAAATGATCTTTCAATTAAAAATCATTATACCAATCCTACTGGTTTAGTAGTATCATTTCATGAAGTAAATTATATATTTCAATAAAATTAATTGATAAGAATTCAGGGAAATGATTCTCGTGGTGGAAATGGTTTTGGCGGTAGACACAGTTGATGACATGGTCTTAACCATGGGCCTGTATGAAATGAATATCAAAATCAATGAAATATCACCTCTATAACCCTAAGGAATCATAAATATCCCTTCCATAGGTGTGTTTCTAAGGTAAATTGGTCTCAAGTTTATCAAACTCTAGAAAATATTTTTATGCTCTACAAAGCATATATTTAAGTAAAGAATTATAAACAATTTTTTAAGACATCCTTTAAAGGGAAACAAAATGAGGTGAATTTTATGGAGAGTCATGAACCATAAAATGATGATTTTAGTTAGCTTGTAGTGGGTTATTTTACATTTGAACTTGGTGATATGATAGTTAGAAATAATTCAACAAAATTAAAGTAGTTATGATATATGATATGTTGTTTTGTTTCTTATGATCTATATTGTAGATGTTTAATTATTTGAATTTGAGAAGGTGTTTCTTATAATATTATTTTATTTAATTTGAATCATTGAAATGGATTGTGTTAATGAGACATATATTTTAATACTATAGAGTGGAACAACACACACAATTATGTTGAATAAAAACTATTTTTCAGATCATAAACCAAAAAAACTAATTGTGAATACTATATAATGCCATGCATATCTAATAGAAGGTACTAGTAAAGAATTTTTTTCATTACCTAATGGGAAATTTTTTTTGTTAGAGATGATTTTTATTCCCCATAGTAAAAAATAAACTGATTAAATTGTAATGATATATACCATCATGGGTATAATACTCAAACAATATCTGATTGAAATGAAAATTACATGTGCATTACCATTAATAAATTTGTTATGAGTCATGTACTATAAAAACTAACAAAATTGTCATCTAGATTTCATTATTCATATATAAGTGAAATAAAAACACACATGGTAGTAAATAATAGACCAAAAAAGGTTAACATGTGGCATGATAGATTAGGTTACCCTAGTCGATGAATGATGTAAAAAATAATTTATTGTTCTCATGGTCATTCAAGAATGGTTCAGAAGATCTCTCCATAAAGAAAAATTTCATGTGAGGCTTGTTTTCCAGGAAAGATGACTTTGAGACCATCTCAAAGTAAAATTAAGGCTGAAATGCCAGTATTTCTTTAACATATTTAAGGGGATATATGTAGACTAATTCATCCATAGTGTGGTCCATTTAAATATTTTATGGTTTTAACTAATGCATCTAGAAGATGGTATCATATGTGTTTTCTCTCAACACACAAGGTAGAGTTTTCATGATTTCTTTCTCAAATAATAAAATTGACATCATAATTCCCTAATTATGTCATCAAGAAATTAAGGATTGATAACAAAGAATAATTTACCTCTAATGCATTCAATTTCTTTGTATGTTAAATGGGATTATGATGGAGCATCCAGTCACCCATGTGCATACAAAAAATGGTTTAGCTGAATCACTAATAAAATTCCTACAACTTATTACTAGACCATTAATAATGAGAAAAAAGTGGACATGATCCGTATAGGGCCATGAAATATTGAATGATTTGACATTAATTCACATCAGAAAAAGTTAATATCATAATAAATCTCCTATCCAATAGGCTAATCTCAAATATCCTAATGGATCCCACTTAAGAATCTTTTGTTGTGTAGTATATGTACTAATTTTCCCCCACACTGTATGAATATGGAAAGTCAAAGGAGGTTATGAATATATGTAGGATTTGAATCGTCATCCATCATTAGATATATTTAATGAAAACTGGATGATTTTTTAAAGAAAATTTCACTGATTTTCACTTCAATAAATAAGTATTTCATATATTATGAGCAGAAATAAAACAAAGGGAGGAGATTTCCTAGAATGTTCAAATGTTTCCTTTTCTTGATCCTCACACAATGTAGTGTTATATGGAAGTGAAAAATATTTAACATTTTCAAGAACTAGAAAATCAATTTCCTGATGCATTTACTGATTCAAAGGGCATAACTAAATAAAAAATACTAACTATAAATTTACCAGCTAGAATTTATGTTTAGAATACAAAATTTTATAATGATGTTATAGAAATCACAAAATCATGCATGGAGTGTCAAAAAAAAAAGATCTAATGATAGTAATATTCAAAAAAGAATGATTATAATTTAAAACCTCATTACAGAGGTATGTGTTTCATAAGAAATGTATAATTTATGTGTTCTTAAAGAAAGACATGATAAGAATCATAAAGAGTATTAATAGAATATAGAAAAACCTAAAGGTTTTGAAAATAAATAAATTTCTAAAAATTAATCCTCTATAGGTAATATATGGAATCAAAGAAATGTGGAAAATATTGATGAAATATTTTCAGATTTTGTGTCCCATGATATAGAAAATAAATACCCTAAACCAAGGTCTATTATGGAATGTCAAAAATGTCCCAATTGGATTAAATAGAAAGACCCAATGCAATTTGTATTAAATTCACTTAATAGGTGAAGGGTTTTTGGAAATATCATGGCCACACCAGAGGATATGAATCCTATTGGATATAAATAGGTTTTTGTGTAGAAGCATAATTATAAAAAATATATTATATAGTAAAAAGGTCATCTTATCACAAAAGGTTTTTCTTAGAGACAAAACATTTATTTTCAGGATATATATTCTCCAATTATGGATACAATTTCTTTTTGATATCAAATAAACCTTACATTAGCAGAGAAGGATAATGTACATCTTATGGATGTTATTACAACTTATTTATATGGTTCACATGATAGTAATATATATATATATATATATATATATATATATATGGAAATATCTGAAGGATTCAAAATACCTGAAGTACTGAAATCAAAACCCCATGTTCGATATTCAATTTATTTTAAAAAATTCCTGTATAGATTAAAACAATCTAGTCATATGTGGTATAATTATTTGAGAGAATATTTTTAAAATAAAGTGTATGTAAATAACCACATATTCCCATGTTTTTTTATTAAGAAAACAACACTTGGATATGAAATCATTACTTTTTATGTTTATGATTTAAATAAAATAATAACTCTATAAGAGGTAAATGATGTAATGAGGAACTTAAAGGATGAATATGAAATAAATGACCTAGTATAAAACAAGTATTGTCTTGGATTACAAATTGAACATGTTCCTAGTGGTATATTTTAACATTAGTAAAATTAAACTAAAAAGGTCTTAAAAAACTTTAATACGAGTAAAGATAATATATTATTTACTCCAATGGTTTTTTGGTTTTTAATTACAATGAAAGATCAATTTAATACTTTTAATAAAATGAGGAGTTGGTTTGTTCAGAAGTACCATACCTCAGTGCTATCAAAGCACTAATGAATACTGATAATTGTACTCATTCTAATATATCTTATTCTCCTAATTTATTAGAAAGATTTAGTTCAACCGCTACCTTATGAAACTAGAATGGAATTAAACATATTTTTTTTCATTATCTTTATTGTACTCTTGATTTAGTTTTTTTATTCTATTCTAAAAAATTATAAAAGTAGAAGGTCAGTTTTATAGGTGAAGTTTATTTAACCGATCTACATAATATGTGATCAAAAACTGGTTATGTGTTCACATTTGGAGGAAATTCCATATATTTAAGATCACAAAAGTAGACACTCCGTGTAACATCTTCAAATCATGCATAGGTAATAGAATTACACGAAGCATGTCAAGAATGTGTTTTTTTGTGGTCTATGACTCAACACATTCGAGAAACAAGTGGATTACCTATGGATTGTATTGAAACAATATTATTCAAAGATAATACTTTTTTCATTACAAAATTAAAGGAATGATTCATCAAGAATGATAAAAAAACACATAATAATGAATATTTTCACCTTTAAATAAGAGTAAATGAAGAACGAAGATATCAACATGAAATATTTTCAATCCAGTGACAATATTTTCAAATTATTTAAAAAAGAACTGCAAAATGTTATCTTTAGAAATATTTTAAGTGATATTGGGATGTATAGATTGGAAAATTTTCAATTTAATATAGCTTATAGGGGGATTCTATGTGAGAGTAATCTTTTCATTATTTTTGATATTATAACACAATGTTTTTTTGGAAATGTTTTTAAATGATATAGTCTTAACACACATATGAAATTTTTAGGGGTGTAAATACCAAGGGGGATTGTTATTTAGTCGATGGAAAAGGTGTCCAAAACTCTTCAATGAGGGTTGGATTCCCACCCCCACCTACCATGCTGCACTACATATAAAATGGAAGTGCAGCCCCATATGGATATATACTACTGATATAAGGTAGATACTATAAGTATCAACAAAAATATTTTTCTTCATTTATACTTATATTTCTATGCTATTCAAAATTTACACCTTTCATTTTTTTCACATAATAATTATAAAAGTTTTAAAAATTAAATTTATATTTTATGCACAAAGCACGACTAAACCGTCCTTTAGAAAAATACATTTTTTTTAGAAAAAAAAAATATTTTTCATTCAAATGATTATTATCTTAATTATAACAATTACATAAAAAATGGATTTATTTATTCATGTGTTATACATATATTTGTCATAATTTTATTACTATTATTAAAACTTTCCAAATTAATATCTAGGCTATAATGGTTATCTTTTAAATAAAAATATTTTCATAGAGTATTGGGATTTATTTAATCTTAGTGTTACATTCATCACAAGCTATCAAATAGATTTAATTTATTAAGAATGAATATAACCTAAAGTCTTGAGATGTTATATTATCATATAATATCAGTTTCATGTTTCATATATCATATCGAACATAATTTTCATCATTTAAAATCTTGGGGTGTTATAGTAACATACATTTGAGAGCACCCATTTCATTTGGTTACATTACCCATGTTATGATGATGAGTATAAATTATGACAACTATTTAAGGAAGAAGATGTGGATCAATTATGGAAAAATTGGACAAGTATTATAAAAAAAGTTGCGTATATATCTAGTCCTAAAATACACTAAACCATATGATCTTTATGTTATGTGTTTAGTTTTGAGATGCAATGTTCAATTTATAGAAATTATTTAAAATGAAGATATTTTTATTGTAATTCATATCAATTAAATTTAAATCCTATGTATAAATTATATTTTTTAGAATTAGAAATGGGTTTATGGGTGTTGGTTTCCATAGTTTTGGGGGTATATAATTATAGTATTTACCATAATATAACAATTCTAGTACATAATACAAAACAACAAATGAAATTCCATATATTAAATAATAAAAAATTATTAACATGACAACACTCACCAATGTCATCTAACAGTCATTGGTATTTTGTGTTTAATTATGAGAATTAAAAATTATAAAATGAAATTATATACATATTATTGTCCTATAATAAATATTAATTAATAATTAATAATATCATTGAGGTATAATTATCCCTTTTTATAGGATTTATATCATATATTTATAATGGATATCATCAATAATCCATTGAAGGAAAGGTGTTTGATAAAAGGTATAAACATGAATATATATATTTTTACAACTGAATAAAATAATATTATATTAAGGTTTTTATATATAAATATATTCTATAATTATACTTATATATCCCATATATCCAATAATTGTTTTTGATAAAAAACGTGTTAGGAGGAAAATTTCCAATCAATAAATTTTGAAAATAAATATTCAGTTATGTCAATACAGGTATCCCCAAAGGTCATAGTGTTATATTAACTCTACATGTCATAGATTAAATAAAACATATTCCCCATGGAAATATTTTAAATCCATTAAAACATAGATACATGACACTGATTCATATTAACATAAAATATCATCACAATAAAAATTAATAAATTATTTAGAAATTTTTAGAAGCTCATAGAAGACGAATAAAGGGAGATAATAATAAAAACATAGAAATAATATATAAAAATAATTGTAATAAAATTCATGTATAAAAATAAATATAAAGTAAAATAAAATTTAAAAATAATTTTTATAATATGAATATAAAAAAATTAGTGGAGAAAAATCAAACTATACATACTACAACATAAACCTTTATAATGAAATAATTAATATCATTTGTGATTATTAAAGACAGTCTTGTGAGAAAAAATAACTGCAATAGATCATTTTATTGAAGAGGAATTGGTCAAAACAATGAAATCTATATTTATACATCGAGAATAATTTAATAATTATTTGTTAAGGCCATGGAAACTAGGAAGTTAAATATTAAAATTTAAAAAATAAACAATGGTTTTATAATAATGATTTTTTATTAAAATTCCATGGTACTAGACTATAAACTATATTTTATAGACTTTCAAACAGTATAAAGAAAAAAATACACCCCTTATAATAATATTTTCATGAAATGGAGCCAAAAATTGTATTTTAATGGAATAAGACATGATTTGTGATTTTAAAAATTACATTATTTCTAGGATGATTATTATTATAATTAGAAATTAATTTTTTTGGCCGGTAACATCTATTCCCTATCATGGGTATGATAATCTAAATCATCATATCATTATTACATTATAATACACTCATTTACCCTATTATATACACATATTTGTTTCAATATTAGACCTAAAGTTCAATTGTTATATATATTTCAATATTAATGTTTCCAAATTTAAATCTGTTTTTTAAAAAAATAATTATTTTATTAAAATTAATATCTATATATGTCAAAATATATTATTAAATAAATACATAAAGCATCATTTTTTATATAAAACAACATTCATATTAATTAAAATATTATTTCAGTGATTACATTGCCTTTTCTAATGGATACCTTATTTATTTTCAATAACATTGAAATACATATATCATCCCAATATCCTACTATAAAATTTATATATTCTAATAACATGATTCAAGTTTTCTCATAAAATTTTTCTTTTGTAGTTGACACATTTTTGTTATGTTTGATCTTTCCTATAACTCTGATGTTCATTGGGAACAATGCATCAAGATAAAACTATATTTTAGTCATTATATTTAATTTTATTCACTTTCCTTACTCACTCATAGAATTCATGATGAATTTATATCATTAATTTGTTTACTTTGTATTACTATAACAATGATATAATGTGAATTCTTTCATATTTATTTATTATTTTTTGGAATTATTATAGGATTATTAGTTTGAATATAAAATTTTATTTAATTAAGAAAAACATAATGGTTTATGGAATATATATATATATATATATATTTAATCTCAATGCATACTATAATTACTTGTCAAATACGAATTACAATTTTCTCAATTACCAAAATGAAGATCTATTTCCCCATTTATCCATATTTTCCTACTACATAATCTCTAGCAATTCAAAAAAATGTGTGATGTGCCACCTATATTTAATATAAGTGAATAATAATTTGAGGGATTGATTTATATTACATTGATATTGAATTTTGGGGCCCTATTATGTTACATAAGATATTTATTCTATTCTTGTATAATTCATATCTAATGGAAAAATATATTAAAATAGAAGTTTAATAATTAAATTAAAACACTATTTTGTAGTAAATATTTCATTATTCTAGAATTTTTTATGTATATCTCCTTACTCATAAGCCTATTTCCATCACTATTTTTTCTTTTTACCGTATTATTTTTTTTGGGTTAAGGTCACTCTAAATCATGCTAAGTAAAGCATAATATATAGAGGATATTATGAAAGAAATTATTAATCATATTTATGTTAAAATTTAAAATTATTTTCTAATAAATATTTGGAAAAAAATATTAAGATAAAATAAGAAACATCAATATGATGGACTTGGTATCTTGGTCATTCATTTTCATTCATGTATTTAATCACATTATGAATGTGTGTAGAAAATGAAGTTTACTCAGACATGTTTTAAAAAAAATAGTGACATCATTATCTTTTATATATTAAACATTATTGATTCACATATTTTTATCAGTTATATTTAATGTTACAATTCAATCATGTTACTTTTATTATTCTATATTCATGAACATGTGACTAAGACTCAATATATCAGGTTATTTTTTATATTCTTCTGTTAAATAATATTTTTCTTCTTGAGTAGAATTATGGAATAAGGACTTATGAAAAGTTAGTTACTTAGAAAAATTTAATATATCATCATATTTTTGAATAATTAATTGATTTCAAAATAAATAAGTGAAGTTATTTTCATTTATTTTTTTCCATTGCCAAACTGATACTCAGTAAATGATTGTGTTATAATTTTTTATCATTTATTATAAAATATAAATTCATATTTAGTGAGCATCATGTATAAATAAATATTAAATTAGGAAAATTATTGAATATTCACTTAATAAATAATAACCATCAGAATTATAAATTATTAATTAGTTTATATATATATATATTTATATATATGACCATATCATAATTTACCATTTTATTTTCTCTCATGTATTGGATATTATTGAAAATAAATAACTATTGTAAACATGATCACATGAAACTAATTAATATTTAGAGGGAAAATATATTTCCCAAATTCATCTCATTAAACATTTTAATTTATATTTCTAAATACATATTATTTTTTGGGTTTCCCATCAATGTGAAAATAATCTCATAGTCTAATAAACTTTATTATGAATTCCATTACTAATATTAAATATTAGTTTAAAACTTTAGAATGACCCACCCATTTGGTTGACCAAGATACTCATGAGTCTAACTATAAAAATGAAAAAACTCTTTGGTATTAATGAGAAAATTTCATTATATCACAAGATTATCATGATATACATCCCATAAAACAATTTTATGTATTAAATGTTTTTAGTCATAATATTTCTGGATATCATACACATTTTATTATATCAACATATTGATATACTTAAATTATACAAATATTTATTTTTAGTATGAATTAACTGTTAAAAATTAATTTAATTTTTTAATAACATAAGAAAATGCATGAAAAATATTAAAAGCATATGAAACAATAAACATTCTCTTATAATGATATTTTGAAAAATTTATCAAATATTCACACTTTTAAATAAATTTCTTTTCCCCAATTTTTTTGAAATGTCCATTCCAAATGTCCATTATCCCCAATCAACACTCATCAGTGATTAAAATTTCATCTAAATATTTAAAATTAAAAATACATTATAACATAAAAAAAAATTCGTAATTATAAAACACTAAATCACAAAAATTGATGGAAATATATTAAAATGAATTAAATCCCTAGAATAGAATAACTTAAATTTATAATATAATAATTATAATTGGAAATATAGTATTTAATGGTGAATTTATAAAAGAAATTACATATAATTTATCAAATTTTAAAACGAAATTAAATCTACACAATAATTTTTGAATTTTAAAAAGTCATTTTCTCATGTTAATGAATCCATTTTTATATGTATTTAATATAAAAAATTCATTTTCATTAATTAAATATTTTATAATTATTTTAAATTTATGAATCATTAAAATTTTAAGTTCATAGTGGTGAATACTTATGTATATATATTTTTTAAATTTAATATAGTCATTTAAAAATTATAAAATATAATTATTTACAAAAAAATCCTTGAAAATTTAATTTTATAAATTAAATAATAAAATATTCCATTATTTTTGAAAATCATTTGATTTATTCTATAAATATATCGTAAACACCCCATTATGAATGAATTGAAGATGGTGTGGTCATCAAATATGGTTTATAAATTTATAAGATAATGGGTGGTGAATAGTGTTTTATGATTCATTGAATTCCATGTTTTGTATGAATTTTGACATGTAAGTAAACATATATTCACGGTCTCCATATAATGCAATATGTCCTGTTCATTGCACACAATTTTTTTTGGAAACAAGTGTTTTTAATTATGTTGGAGAATAAAACATATTCCACTAACCCTATATAATATTATGCATCATTTTTTATGTATTCAAGATTTACACAGATCATATATTGCAACATAGGAAAACATATTATTTGAGAGAAAAATTAATCAAATGAGTTTATTCTATGTCATCACATCAATTATAATTCAGATGAATTATACTAGAATATTATTTCTTTCTTTACATTTTAAATTTTCATGTCAATCCAAATATTTATCAGTTATCTTCAATGCCAAAAATTGGGTTTTATGGGAATCTTATATTCCTTAATATTATAAAAAACATAAAATCCCAATGTAATATTTTTTCAAGAGTGTAATTTGGTATATCACATGAAATAAATAATAAAACCATCATATAATTTCTTTTTATGAATTTATCCTCTATTATAATTAATTATAACCAAAATCATCATTAAAAAAATCACCAATATTTATAAAATTCAAAATTTATGTGAATCGGATATCTTATGTTGTGATAAATGGAGGAGATAAATACACGTAGCATCTAATAGTGAGCTCCCGATGCAATAAATGTGTTATATTTTGATGGATGAACATATTATATTTCATAGTATCATATAATGAGATATATTTTCAAGGTATTATAATTAATTTTAATCATTTAGAGTTGAATATTAGAATGTATAAATATATCACACATTTTCACTAAAACCTTATGTTTCATAAATGTCCAACCCTTCTATATTCGCATAAAATAATTTGTATCACATTTATATATCATGACATATTGAATAAATAATAGTAAATAAATTTAATAGAATGAATAAAATCAATCATAGGCTTTATCTCATAGTGTATGTGATACCCAAAAAGTATAATATTATTTTATATTAATCATACAATACAGATTATAGATTAAAATATTCAAATTACATTTCATTTATTGAATAAATAAATTAGTTGATACATCAATTTTCTCATTTCAAATTATATTTTTTATGATACGTGACCTTCCTTAAATCCATAAATATTTCATCTTAAAAACCATTTAATTATATTTGAAAATTAAAAAAATTCTTCCTACCGTAATTTTTGAGAATCTCATGTTATGTAGAACATAATTTGTTATGATAATGACATAATTTCATCACCATTATGGGTTCGTAACTATTTTATTATAAAATTTTCCTTATAATGGAATAATCATGTGTTAAGTAGTACTATTTACACCATTAATTAGGTTTTTAATCATTAATAATTGCACATTGTTTCCCTTTAATATTCATAACATGTTGAATACATTAAAATAAAAATAAAAATAAAAATTACTTATATTAAACACAACAAGATCACATTAGTCACATTATATTTGAGGAATGATTTCAAGATTGTTCCATGTGTTAGTGAAATCTTCATTGATAAACTATATGTTCATTGCATTTATTCATGATATGGAAATACCAGATTTATGTAATGTCATGTCAATAGATTTTTCTTAATAAAAATTTAATCTATTAAGAAAAAATATTTCTTCAACACTACCACTTCCTAGAGTGAATCCATATCATACATATATTCATCAATTTTTAGGTATCTAATAGAATTATCTTTTGAGAGTTTACATTTATGTAATATTTTAAACTCAAAAAGTTCTCAAATTACCATTAAATATTTATAATTTTTCCCATATGTCCCTATTAAAAAATTATGATATAATATAACAAAAATCAGATTCATAAATACATTAACTTACTGGAATAAATTTTTTAAAGTATATATATAAAATAAAAATATATGTATGAACCACCTGAAATATGAATTTTATTTATATTTTAAATAATAAATACTATCATAATACTATAATAAAAGTATAGTAGGTTCTCTTTACATAAAATTAAATAATGGATTTTTAGTTGTATAATTTTTCATATTCATTTTTTAATGAGTTATATAATTGAACCATTTCTAAAATTTATACAAATTTATACTTTTTTTAATGAAATCTAATTTCAAATCCTTATTACTCTTTTTGAAAATACCATTGAATGATTATAATTATTTTAATAAGTGTTAACGCATCCTGTAATGTTTTCATGATTCGAATATCATCATTATGACTGGGATTTCCAAATATTTTATTTGTAAAACTAATCGAGTAAAAGGATACAAATTAGAATTAAAAAATATATTGAAGTGAAAAATTAACAAATAAATTGGGGTAAAATGTCACAAATAATGATATAATAACACCATTATATCATTTATTGTTTAAAAATATTATATAAAGGTTATATAGATAAAATTCCATAAATATATTTAGTAAGTAATTTTTAAAAAATAAAGTATAGATACTTATATATATGATTAAAATGTTGGGATATGAGTTAAAAAAATTCATTATGGAAGACTTTCTGTTTACTGACTCACCAGTAAATCACCCACTATAGAGGATATTTTTTAGTGATCCTATTATCATAGAAACTGAGTAAACCTACATATAAGAGTGTAACCAGATTTTAGGAATTTTAATTGAACTATTTTATTCGATTATAGGCTTCACATGATTCTTAATAATTTCATCCTTTAATCATAGTTCAGATAAAGTTAAATTAAATTAATATTTTATCTTTATAGGATTTGGAATATTTAGTAAATTTTTTATTTTGGGAATTCATAAAACATTTAAAATGTTATTTATTTTTACAAAGTATTATATTTTGTGTTTCTATCTATAATTACCCTCCTTTTTAGGCTCCCTACCATCATATCTATAACATTTGAATATCATTTCCTTAAATATTTTATTAGGTTTCAATCATTTCCTTGAACATTGTTTATAAATTTATAATTTAATACTAGTGATAAAAATATCCATTTCCTATATATAAAATTATATCCTTATCGACTAATTCCTTTTTCCATGTTTTACTAGAATGAATAAATATATTTTTTAATTCCAATTATTGATGAAACTGATTCTCAAGATAGTAAAATTATTCATGATTCCCAATCTAAGAAAAATAATTATGTAAAACATGTATTTAAATAAAAATATTTAGAATAATTTTCACTCGTAATATTATTCATTGGTTCATCATTCTAATTTTCTAAATTAATTATAGGAAAAATTTTAAACCATATTATTTTCCATATGTTGGTAAAATTCAATCACTAAAATATTAATTTAAGGTCATATATCTTTCATTAAAAGACCCTATATCCAATTATGTCATCATATTTCAAATATAATCATTAATTGGTTACAAAAATAAGACAAAAATAATTCAACATGCCAATTTATTTAAACTCTTTATATCGATATTACATTAAAAACAATGGAATGGAATATTTTGAAAAAATATCTTAACAATTACCCCATAAAAAATACCTCTAATGGCCCGAAGGCCTTAATTTTTTATTGATTTTTTATAATACACCTTTCAAGGGGTGAGGTGGAACCCTTACAAGGCCCGTAGGCATAAGTATTACATGGCCCGTAGGCCTTAGAGGAATTCAATATCCGTAGACTTCAAACATTACATACAACCTAGACTAACTACTTGGAACTGCTCCTCCCCGGCATCTTTATCATGAAATTAGCTCTCCACCTTCGCATGGCTATTCGGCTAGGCTTTCCCATGCATGCATAGGCTTGTCCCGATTGAAGGTTCCATACCCTCTCATTCTTGCAATCCATTTAGCTTCTGCTATGGTGAAAGCTCCTTGCTCCTCCTCCTTTGAAGTTTGTTCCTTATAGGTTATCTGATTTTTATCTGCACTTAAGGTGGCCCGAAGGCCTTGAGGTTGCCCGAAGGCCTAACTGACCCAAAGGCCTGGGTGGCCCGAAGGCCTTAAAGGACTCGGGGACCAAATCGGTAGCACGAAGGCCCAAACGGGGGAATATTCTCAGCTGCTACAGTGCCAAACAGTTCCCGCTACTGTTCCTACTACAGTACGTGTTACAGTTCTGCACAGTTCCTACTATAGTACCTACTACAGTACATTTACAGTCCTGCTACAATGCCAGAAATTAGCCTCCACCTGGATTTGATCCCAGGTCTCATGGATGCACTTAAGGAGTCCTCACCAACTGGGCTGAGGCTCATGTGCACCCCATAAAAAATACCAATAACATGATGTATGGCATCAATGCACCATAATTTTAATAATTTATTACACCACTAATATTGTATACATAAGATTATTTGATTTTGGGGGATAAATATAGAAGTATCCATAAATTAAAGACTCCAAAAGAATCATTTATATATATATGAATGTATAGTTTTTAAAATTTTAAAATTAATATATTAAAACAAAAAAATGTTAATATTTATTAATAAAATATAGAATATTTTTTAGGTCATGGGTTTCAGATTATATTTTTTTATTCCATTGGCTCATGGCAGTGTTAAAAACTGTTATGAAATAATTAATTTAATATAAAAAAATGATCTATAAATGTGCACATTATTAGAGATCCTGAATTTATGGTGGTAGTTTTATCATGTAACTATATTACAAGTGAATAAAATAATTTTAAGATATTTCATTAATGGATGGTAATTAAGGGGTATCATCATCTTGTATAATTACTTTTAACACATCATATTAATTGCTTAGTTAAATTAAATGATAAGATCACTCCATGATATAATAATAAACTCCCTAATCACTCAAAAAAATAAATTTCAATGAGAATAATTTTGTGGAATGATAATGAAATACTTTCAATAATAATCATCTAAAAAAATTATGATTTATTTTGAATATTTTCTTATAATCACCCTAACCCCAACATACAAGGGCCTAATATGAAATTTCTAAATAGTAATGAAAAGGAAAGAAGGAATGTATTGACTTATATTTCTACTATTATAAACCCCTTCAAAACAAAATTTTCCTTCTTATCCAAATTTTTTATCCTTTTATTTTCCTATATCCTAATATCTAGTGTTATCTCCCCTTTTTTATTGGAATTTTACAACTTTAATAAAAATTAAAATAGTATAAGTATAAAATATAATATCTTATTTTGAATTATATAACCTCTATAGTATCATCTTCCCTTTAATGGTATGTTATTTATTATGTTTAAGGAAAATATCATGGTATATTATTGAATATATAGGTGGTTCATGTCTCCTCCTCAAGAGTCTTCTCTTACTATTTATTTATCTTAACAAATTATTTATTTATCATTTCACTCATTCTTCTTATTATAAAAACTCAAAAAACATCTTCAAAATCTATCCAATTATGATTTAATGAAAATTATACTAAATATTCCAAAATATTAAGAGTTATCTAAAATAATAATTGATATTAAATTATAAAATGTTCAAAAAATTTCTTATAAATACTCTAGAAAATTTTCAACGTATATGATTTTTATTTTCTCCAATCTAATATATTTAAAATTCTCCTAAAATAAATATATTTCACTATTTAAAACTAAAATCATAAATAATTTTTAAAATCATAATATAAAAATATATATATATATACTTGCAAAAATATCCAAAATTTCATTTTAGGGAAATATTTGCGGGAAAAAAGACAATTTTGTATTCTATTAAATATATTAGAGTAGGATCCTTCATCTATCATTTTATGTCATGATTTTAACCATTCATTAATATATGAAAATTTTATAAATTGTTAATTATTAATATAATGTATAATAGACACTCAAATCCTTTTTATATTTTATTTTGTAAATTATATTTTTTTATATAATATGTTTTTCTTATCAAATTCAAACATGACACATCACATGATCCCATTGCTAATTTCATCATGAGACTTCTGATATAAATAATATATATATGAGAGAGAAAATGTGATAATATGTTAGTCTATAACCATCCTTAGTGTAAAAACAGCATAAATTTTTAGTACCACTATATACCACATTACATTGTTATAGTCATAACCAATACATAAATGGATTTTTTTTAAATTAATTATTCAACACAAGATTTTCTTATTTTTTCAAAATAATAATAGATATTTTATTTTATTTTTTAAAAAAAATGATATATCAATGATATGAATCATAAATATTAAAATCAAATATCTCAATATTTAATCTAATAAATATAAATTAATCTTTAAAATCAATTTTTATCTAATTTTTCTTATATTCTCTTAAGAATAAAAAATATTCTGCCCAAATATATTATGAATTTTCAGTTAAAAATAAGTATTATTACACACCTATATAATGGATTAAAAATATAGTATTATTTTTTATGAGATTTAATGAAATGTAATTAATATGTTTCTCATAAATGGTGCTTATCCTTACTCACAAAAAAAGAAAACTGTTATATAAAGCTCATAAATTAAAACTAAATTATTTCTAATAAATAATAAATTATTGTTAATTTTTTTGAGAATATTAATATTTGGTGTTTGTGTTTTGTTTATTTAAATAATTAAAACAATTAACAATTATTTTTATTAAATAAGTATTAGTGATGTTTTAAGGAGTTCTGAAGGAGTTGACTTGACCTAACCCCCATGGTACCGATTGTGCAACGAGTGTGCCACCACAAGCCCATCTCTAATAGTCTAGGGGCTGGTGAATAACATGGATTAGGCATATTCCATGTCATGGGAGGCACTATCCTATAGTAAAAATTAACATACATGTATATACATTACATAAAATAGATGAAATAACCATTAGAATATATATATATATATATATATATAATCTGCTGAATTGTATACAACACTTTCATGAGATATATGGTACGAACACATCACTATAAAAGAAAAATATAAATTATTTGTGAATACTAAAATCCTATTAATCTATTTAATACATGACAATGGAAATATTATAATATCTATATTTAATCCTTGATTGATATCAAACCTCAATGGTCAATACCTCCATTAAGGACCACCAAACACAGTCATGTGTCTCCTTGAGCTACCTAGAATCATCTCTGAACAAGAAAAGTCATCTCTATTCCTACCTAGATTTTCTTTATTCTTATGGGTCATATACATAGACAAAACATTTTTGGGAATAAGACCCATGGAACGGTGAGTATAAACACATCTATTATGATTCCCTAAAACCACAATGGAAGGAAAAACCAACAAGTCAAGTCAATTATCTGGATATTATATAGAATGGTTAAAAATAATAAAATTAAGAAAAATCATATATAATATATGATAAGAATTATCATTATAATAGATAATTCCACATCATCACAACTCAATTTGACAAATTTCTCAATATCATGAGTTATCAGGGATTCTCACATCCTAAAAAAACACGTAGAGTGTGAATTTAATAAAACAGTAATATTTTATGTATCAAAGGAAGCCAATTTTTTTCTAACAAATCAGAATTCTAGAAATATTTGATCCCCCAATGATTTCATTTATACATTAATGAGAATATATTAATGGGAAAAATCTATTCCTTATTGTATTTTCACATCATTCAAGTAATTATCATACATTATTTTTCACTTAATCACACTTCTATTATAGAAATACATAGGTGAATACACACTAAAATCATAATTAGGGTTGTTTAAGAGAGTATTAAACCATAAAACATTACCATGAGGATTCCTCTAAATAATAGAGATTGAGGATTACATAAAAGTATATCCCTTCACAACCCATCGATAGAAGAACTATATTACCTTGCTATAAATTTGAAAAATATTAACTAGAAGCCCTATCACCTTTCTAGAGTCAAAAAGGATATCTCACACACCATCGAGTGGAACACATATAATTAAGTTCACACACATAAATCAATAGAAGAACACATTTTAGAAAAGAAAACAAAATATTGCGAGGAAAAATGAAATATGAGAGTATACATCTAATTAGAGAAAAGGTACTTGAATTATGAATGATGTGATCATCATACCCAAACCCCATCATTAACACTATAGAGATAAATCCATAGTCAACATATATTCTCCTGTAAAAGGATAAGGATTAAAAAACAAACCGAACAAATATATCATATATAGAATAAACTCGGGATATGACACATATTTATCAAAAACCATATTGCGGTGAGAATGTCCTTAAATTTAAAATTAGGTAACTACTTGACCACATGGTGGCCTATATCCATGGTATGTGGAATGAAAAGTGATAAATTGTGTTACTCTAGTATGAATGTACAATAATTAACTATCCAAGTATGGCAGGGAAGACCAAACCTGGTGTACTTACCCACACACTTCATTGTCTCAAGTTTATACAACAAGACCTTATATACATATAGTTTATATTTAATTTTTTAAATATTTACTTTCACTTTTTATTTTATTTTATCTTACTTCATTCTTAATATTTGATTACCCAACTTCAGGTCTTCATTCCATGTGATAATAAGAACAACACCATCCATCGTAGTGGTTTAGATAGGGCACTATGTTGATGTACTTGACTTCAAAAAATAGACACTGCACCACCTTCCTTCCTTCAACCATTGCCTCTAACATACATATACAAAAATAATACCACTCACAAGATTCCATCATGCCTCACACAATCCTACTCAATTCTATATTAGGGTATCCTTATCTCACCATATTGTTTCTATAAATTGAATATGTGACTTCTTATTTCCTCAATTCTCCCCCACCCTAACACAATTATGTCCACACATTTTTACTACCATCACCACAAATTCCATAAATTTCAAAGGATAATGAGGTAATTCTTGTGAACATGGTATGGAGGGGAAGAATGAATAGAGATAGAGAGAAAAAAATATATGGACGAGTTAGAATTTATGAGAGAATTATTCTAGGAGTTCATTCTTCATCGATATAATACCAAAATTTCACAATCACAATGAACAATGCAAGGGTTTAAATTTATCTACACTAAAATCCAATGATAAAGGGATTCTAAACACTATATTTATCTTTTTTATAATTCTCAACAAGGATTGAGAGAGAAAAATAGTATAATAATTCACTATGATACAATTATAAAGAATTGGGGTTTCAAACCAATCATTTTAATATTAAAATCACAATTAATAATGATAATTAAATATAAAAAATCCTTACCTAGATTTTGGATCACTCATTAGAATATATTACATCGATTTTAGTCATTTATTGAAATGGAATTGAAGAATTCCATTCTTTAGTCCTACGATTATATGATTCATCTAATCTCACCCCCTCTCTGCCACTCTCAAATACTGGGGTTTATGTGGTACCCCAAATAATTTAGAGGTTATGATACAAAATTGGTGATATGATAATGTTAAGGAATTTTTTAGCGTAATAATGTATTAATTAATATACAAAAAATTTTATTTCTAACAATCATATATTTTAATTTTTTAATAGAGACTAAGCTCAAGAGGTTGATGTGTATGTATGTTACACCACCCCTAGGGTAGAGAAAGAGTTTCAGAAGAAACCATGGTGTCAATTTTCACATCTAAGACTCCTTCAATAAGATATTATAATTCCTTAAAAAATAAAAGTTCAATAACTAAAAACAATATATTATTTTTAGTATATATTTTTTAGGGATCCACTAAGAATGAAATTAATTAATCAGTCAATATGGGTATAAAACCAACTACTCAAATATTACTAAGGACATTGACTAGGATTAATTTACCATTATACCCATATGAGGGTCCTGAGACTCTGAAATTCAAAATTGAGCTATGTCTTATCTAGAAAATAAACCGAGTAACTAAATCCTCCCCACCATAAGATCATTTGATCCTCAAAAAGGGAAACACTTGATCTCCTAAACATGTATGTTTACATATCAATTATATGTAGTTAACTACAACTATTAATTTATCTTTCTTCACTCATAGTGGTTTGAGCTCTAATGGAACATGTGATTGACAACCTAGAATGGAAATATTTTATTCTATATATCAACATACTTTCTCCCACACATCTTATAGAATGACTTATCAGGAAACACTAATCAATCCACACAATTCATTACTTTTATATACCCCCAAAACATTTAATTATCCAAAGGTCATCCCACCACATAATATAAATATAATCTATGATTCACTAAAATCAATAATAATTTTTTTTTCAAAGTTTACTTCTCGTGGGATCACTCTAATTCCCACATTTCAAATGATATTCTAATTAGTTATTTTCTAAGAGAAACTATTATATGTTATACTCCAATATTAAGCTCTTCATAATGGTTTCCCAATAACACTATATGAATTTCATGGATTTATGATCCTCTATTCTCACATCAACCACTCTTATGTATATTTCCAACAAGGAATAGACACCTGTATTTCTAGATAGTGGAATAATATTAAAATTGGAATTATCTCATAATCTCCTCAAAAATAACTCTGTGAATCCTCTATTTGAAACTTGGTTACATATTATTTTTTATCATTTAGTTATGATATAATAGTTATGTCAAATACGTTAATTCCTAAATGTTATCGAGGAGAACATCTCGAAACATTAACAAAACCCTCAAATAGCTCAAGATTACACATCCACCCACCAAGTTTTTCATTAAAAAATAATAAATATTAGAATATCCAATATTCTAAAGTGACACGACTCTTTAATATCTAGAAACCAAGATAGCACCTTCCCTTATGATTAAAATTCACTCCCCCAAGGAAACCTTATCCTCTAACACATTGAAAGAGTACAATATTTTGGGAACATCTATAATGTCCACTCTAGAAACACAAAGCTGTGGGTCACAATAAACTATGGTGGTATCCTCTTAGGATTTAAATCCATATTATTAACATGATCACTAAAATAATTAAGATATTTCTTGGAAAATGTGTTTCATTCTCCCTAACTTTTAGAAACCCATTCAGCTTTATCACATTGGAATGTTAAGTTAAATATGACTAATGTGCTGACATCCAAACTATGGGCCTCTATCATATAAGGTATGATTGATGGTTTAACACCCTCAATATAAGGTGGTAATGTCCCCCTCTATCAGTGGTAAAATAACTTCTCCAAAGATAAAGGGTGATGTTCCCACTAAATCATCATGATAAAGAGTTATTTACAAGATGAATCTCTACCACACTATATCTATTCCAACAAATGATTATCAACCACCACAACCTAAATTAAAAAAAACCAATTCACCTTCTAAATCCAAATCCTATACTTTGAGAGTTTCTTTCAGGGCTAGCACTCACATTGTTAAATGATTGAAAATAAATTACATGATCAAGGAGATCTGCTATGAACCAATCCCCAAGGGTTTGTTCAACATTACCAATAAATACTATAGTTTTTTTCATTACACCTCAAATCAACTCTTGGTAAATATCTATAAAATACAAGTCAATCCACACATTTACCTCACATTAAGGGCCAACCATGCATCACACTACAGAATATTCTGTTCACTCATAAAAAATCATAAGGAAGTAAATATATTATTTGAGAAAATATTTCACAAAGAAATCCATACCATATGATTTTTAACATATTATATCTTTAATAGTTTTAGCTCCACTCACCACACCTATAAGGAGATTATCCTTAATAAAAAAATTTATAAACAACATACACCCAGGGATGGTATAGGGGTTCCAATAGATTATCCAACTCTCTATCTATCAATTTAGGAAGAACAACATACACCCAGGGAATCAAATATGAGGGTCCTCAAATAAGGACATGAATTATACTCTATAATCACCAATTTGAACCTAAACATAGTAATTCATAATATACATCTTCTTGGATCTTGAACTGATAACATGTCATATTTAATAATATCTATTTCATAGTGTTATTGATGGGTTGGGACTATATTATTGAATTACCACACCCACTCTTTCTCAATTCACTTATAAAATTAGCAACAATATTATTTATTAATTCCTTCAATAATATAACTAATTGATTCTTTTACTGTATTGAGAATTGATATCAACCTACTTCACCACTCTATATTTCTTCAGGTGAATTATAAACATTCTCCCACAAATAGGATACATCCGTTCTAATATTACTTAACTGAAAATTATCACTTCAGAGTCTTCATCATTGGTGGTGTTTTAGGATAAGAAAATAATAATTTGACAACCCTTCATCAAAATTTCTTCCCAAAACATAGAGCTCAAAAAATCCTATAGTAGAATATTTATTTTGAAATCTATTCTTGTTCCATGGTCCATGATGCATATGTAATCATGGATTAGATACCCTAGAGAGGCTATAATATCATTGAATAAATAACTATCCTAATCAAATTTATAAAACAAAATAACAAAAAATTAGTCCCATCATGAGTTTGAGAAATCATCATCATCCTATTAATATCTAACTCACCATGTAAAACAATGATATTTTTTCCTCATAATGTAAACTATATATTTAATCTATAGGTAGTCTCATAAAAATACATAAAAATTCCTCCTAATGATAAAAATCTAAACTAAGAATAATGTGGGGAGATCTAATCATGAGGCTAGTATGTATTTCAACCGAGTCCTAGAAAACAACACCTCATCATTCAAGAATTGGTAGAGAGAGGTCCAACTATAGGTATTGGATCATCATATGTCACTAGTTATCACCCCAATATAAATTTGAGAAACCCATAAGGGTTAGATAATATATGGATGGTTTGAAATAGAAGGGATATGATTGACCATAACCAACTATTATATGATGAATATTCAAATATTTTGTATTCAGTAATGATTTCTCAAATATATAGATCAACTAAAATATTATCACATTCTTGGTAAAATTATATATTAGATTCCACATTCCCAACGAGCCTGTACCCTAGTGGTACAGGCTCCTTCTTGGCATCCAAAAGACCCAGGATCAAATCTGGGTAGGGGAGAATTTACAGTACTGTAGCAATTTTGTAGCAGGGTACTGTAGCAGCGGCTGTACTGTAGCAGGTACTGTAGCAGCACGGGTAATGTAGCAGTACTGTTCACTGAGGGGTCCTTTGGGCCATTTAATGGGCTTTCAAGCCTTGTATTTAGGCCACTTGGCCTTGGGCCTTCGGTCTATGTAATGGGTCTCCCTCTACCCAGTCTAAAGAGGTCTTTGATTTAAATAATAAATTGAGGCTTTGGCCCCAACCTTTAAAAAAAATATATTAGATGCCACAACTATTCATATCCTCCTAGTTATATAATTGACCTAAATATTCCCTTATCATTTGTGTAATAAATTATCAAATCATCCCTCATATGATTACTAACTCAAAAAATTATACCTATGAAAAAAATTCTAGGATATTACTTTAACATATCCTAACCTATTGGGGGCCTAACCCAGATGGAATTAAGACATGAGTGACACCCCAATACTAAATCAAATTAGTTAGTGACTTATTTCAATAACTAGGTAGTAATATATCACAACATGGGAGACCTTATAAAATAAAAAACTACAATTAATACATATCACCAATGTATAAAATAATCAGAAATACCAGCATGATGTAATTATATAAAATTAAAAAACTATATAAAACACATGCATGAGTCATTGGGTAAAAATACATCCCCAGAAAGAAAAAATAAAAAGTAAACATACATCTAATAAGCCTATGAATCTAAAAGATACATGAAATAGGAAATTAAATACTTATTATTTATATGTTTAGACCAATATCCACTCAGAATGGTCAATACCATCGTCAATTAACAACATGTTTCAACATGTTTTATAAACAATATATAGGAAATAAATTCAAATATGAATCCACAGCTCTATGTCTATGAGGAACATATTCTAAACTATGAATAATATATACCAAAACAACATTTGTGGGAACTTAGATCATAGAGGGGTGAGTATAAACATTCCTAGTAGGACAACATTAAACAAAAAAGGAAAATCATCCTGAAAATTTATCTCAAATCTCCCAATATGAGTTAGAATACCTAGATGGAAAGGAAAAATGATAACCTAGATATTATTAGTTATCAAAATTCTAATGAATATGAATAATTCCCAGTCATCATATCTCCAATCCAAAAAATACCATTATCATGGGAAACGTGGGATGACTAGAGTACTATAAATAATCCACATAGTTTTATGTTGATACACTAGTTTTTTAACATAAAAAAACAACTTTGGGGTACCTATGGAATCATAAGTCCCAATGAATATAATTTACCTATCCTTTCTTCCACATTACCATGAGAAAGTATGATGGAAAAAATTGATTCCTAAATATATTATAAACATTATCTAAGGAACCATCACACAATAATATTCACTACATCATAATTTCATCCAAGAGACCAATAGGGATCCCAAACCATGACCAAGCTTGTGGTTAGTCTTGGGAGTACTAAAACCTTATATCCTAATAAAAATGGATTTTCAAAAGGAAGGATATTATGAGTTAGAAAAAGTGTCACCCTTTACAACCTATCCAGAAGAGAAAAGGTATATTACAATTTGAATTTAAACTACCCAACCAAAATCCGTTTCCAATTTTTAGAACCTTGAAAGAGATAACATCTATCATCGAGTAACACACAAATCATATTGTATTAAAATAACAATTACGTGGAATTTAAAACATTAATGAGAGAGAACATCTAATGAGACCATATAGTAAATGATAATAAGGATCTATTAAGAGTAGAAATAATATGATAAATAGAAATTTGATCATTAAATGCTTTGTTTTTTTCACCCTTCAACCCCACCATTGGCCTAATGGAGTTAAATACAATGTATAATTATTTATCTTTTTAAACATCCTTGAATGAATAAGTGGAAAAACCATGGAAATATAGGATGAAAAATAATTAGGTTAGTAAATTTATTTATATAAAATAATCAAATAGTGATAATGATATGAAATATTCCCCTTAGGTGAGTATCAGACCATGTGGTAGATTCTATATTTTCCATGAGGTCCATAGAGGGAGCTGACTCATTCCAAAAGCATGTGTGTATGCCTCATATGCTCCACAATATGTTTTATAGGTTCTATCTGGAGGAATAAACTAGAAATTCCTATCTAGACCACATAGTTTATTCCAATTCTCACCTTAATACCCTATATTTATATAATAATTATTCAACTTATTTAATATTTTTTTCATATATCTTTTTATTAATCTAAATTGTTTCCTTTTTTTAAAAAAAATTCATGATTAATGTTTCCTTTCCAAGATATTGTGGCCATAATACCCTACTTCATAGAGGTTTACCTAGACCAATATTCTATTTCCCTTGAATTCCATCGATGACTATTGTGATTCCACCCTTCCTTCATCTATTACCACCATTATCAATGTGTATCACCCCTTCCACTCACATGATATAATTACACCTCACATGGACCACATCAGTCCTACATTACACTAACCACATCTCATATTCATGCAACACAACACCAACAATGCATTGGAAGGTGACAACCATAACCTACACAAGCTATGCTATCACTGCATCATTATACCACCATCACCACTAACTCCTACTATCACAAGGGATAGTGGAATCATTTATCCTAGCATTATACGGAGGGGAAGAATGGTGGGAGGGATAGATAGAGAGCAAGAGAGTGGGGAAAGTGGGATAAAGTAAAATACAAAAAGGGGAATGGTTTGAGGACTTTGTAATTCATTTATAAGATAAAAAATTCATTAAATGACAAACCAAACCATTAAGGTTTAATAATTTAAACTCTAAAATTTCATGGTACAAAGATTTATGACCATGAATAATTTTTTTTTATAATTTTTATTGGGGTTACGTAGAAATACATTATATATAATAATTCACCTTGATACAATTATAAAGAGTGGGGTTTCACCCCAATGATTGTATTAAAAAAATATATAAAAGTGAAAATATAAAAAAATAAAGTATTACCTTTAGATTAGATCAAAATTTTGAAAATATGATATATATGTTAGTTATTGTTTGCGATTTCATTGAATAATTAAATTATTTAAACTTAGGATTCTCTAATTATTCTAATTTATATCCCTCACCACAACACTTATATCCTATGGATCATACAACCCTAACTTGGATTTATAGAATATAGATTTATATGGGTACCAAGTTCATGTAATTAATTACTCTAATAGTTGATTAATTAGTTAATTACATATTTTTGTTTTAATAATATATTTATTTAATCTATTAGCGATGACTAATACTAAGATATTTATGTGAAGATAACTTTACACCACCCTAGGTAAATAACACAATCTAGATGAAATAATAATGTTTGTTTCCCCATCCAACACTCCATTATATATATATATATAATAACAATTCATTACAAATTTGGAATCACAAATTAAAAATAATATATTACACTTAGTAAATTATTTTTAAGGCTCCATTATGCCTAAAATTTCATGTCAGTGCATCCTAGGTTTAATCACTACTCTTTAGAATATAAAAACAGAAATTTATTTTTCCAAGTTCATTTAATTATGTTAATTTATCATTTTATACTTAGATTGGTATTGAGATTTAGAAAATAAAAAATGAACCATGTCTCATTCGAGAGAAAATCAGGCCACTAGAGGAGTATGAAGTGATTTGGTTTTGATAACCTAAACCAAGTCATAGTGGTTGGATACATATTATGTAATAATTCATTGTGCATTAGGAAACATTTTGAACTTGTTCGTTTAATTGGAGAAAGACACTAAATTCCAAAACATTAAAAAAACATTCCATCTCCCAACCTATTTTAATGGAATGGAAATTCATTACCTCAGTATATAATGACATTCTAACACTTTAAGAATTACTTTCTTGGATGAAGGATATAAGAGAGATACGTAAATTAATTTATTAATTTGAGATCCACATAATGGATTAAAACCAATTTAAAGGGAGATATTGGAAATCTCCAAAGGTAAAATGGTGATTACAAGAACATTTCTATATATTGTCATCCATTTATATATAAATATTTAATTAGGAACATAAATTTTGAAAATCCATGACGTACCGACCTAGGTGCCATAAATCGTTGTCCTGAGCCAGTTCGTTACGTGACCTCAAGCATTCCTCACCATATTCAATAGGATTTCGAATTAATGTGAGGGTCTAATATGTTATGTGTGGAGACTATATCCTCATTATCAAATAATAAAAACATTATAAATCAATAAAAAATATCCAAATGATAATAAAATATAACCAAGATAATACCTTAACCAATATAAGACAAAGCATCACATGATGACCCCAAAATAAGTAAAAAATAACAAAAACTAAATAGTAAATATTTTATTTAAAATTAGTGTCATTTTTCTAATGATAAAACGAAATAAAATCACAATGAAAACTTCTATGCAGGTTCCGACATCATGTTAGGTTACCTCATACATTATCCATACCAAATCCCAACTCATCAATCTAATATTGGGATCTTTCCCTTATACTATCCTACAAAAAATGAAATCTATTCAGGTACCGATCAGGTAGAGTGAGTAGGGTGTTAGTGGAACTTAGTAATCCACCACCAATGATGTCTAAAGAAATATATATACTATAATAGTGTATTCAGTTTTATAATAAAAAAATTACATGGAAAACAAGCTTCACATTTAATTATTCTTTGATGAACCACATAGTTCATTGGGTTGAAGATGAAACTCAAACCATTCATACATACTTCAACCCCTTACAGAGTCTAAACCATAATCAATAGAAATGTCACAGTTCATTCATTCATGGGTTTTAATTATTAATTTAATTCTAATTTCAATTCTAATACCTTGGAGAATCAATAAAAGAACCAATATCTCATGCACTTGGAACATTAGTCTATTGCCAATATCTTTGGGACTAGCATCAGTTTGGAAACCCATGTATATTTGGATAATCAATACCTATAATATACCTCATGGGTATTTGGAGCATCAGTAAAAATCCCATACATGATTTCCCACATCCATAAATTTGTGTCCTAGAACATTATTCTAACACCACATGGTTGTTTCAAGGATCAGTCAATGACCTATACCTCATTTATCAATAAATTGAAAATATCACATATTTAACATTCATATCAATGTATAACATCTATAAACTTATATTCAATCATTCTCATCATAGTACAACATTTTAAATTATCAATCAAAAACATTATTCTTTACTTTAATCACAAGTACTAACATGTAAAATTCACCATTAATCAAATTATCAACATTTAATTACACGATCCGTTAACCCTACAAGGTTAAGCCAAACAACCCTTTATTTTCTATTATCCATATGAATAAGGATTTAATTAAAATAAATTAAACCATTATTCCCAATTTAAAATATCATAAATCATAATTTTATAGATATTATCATAGCCCAAGGGTTTCTATCATGTCTGGTCTCACAATATTCAACGGTCAAACAAGATCCGTGAAGGGTTTCCCAATTTTACAAAATTAAATTCACCTTTTTAAATTTAAAATTAAATTAAATAATGTGTAAATGAAATTAAACAACTAAATAATCATGATCATAATAAAGAATTTGTGAATAAAAAATTATTTCCCATTACTTGAGGTCATTAATAAATGCTTGCTAAACTGAAATTCTAAATTTAATGTATAATGGTTGAAATTACAATAAAGAGGAAGATCTAGGAAAAAAACTTGGGATCAAGATATAATAAAACAAGATCCATCAAAACTATATCTATAACATCAACAATTGATGAAATTTATTCATCTCCAATGGTATATAAAGGTGATAGAGAGAGTAATCTAAACTAGGAAGAGAATATCTTACCAGAGAACCAATATTCTTTCACCAGATCTTATATTTCTAATGTATGGGGTTTTAGGAGACTTAGAACCCTCTAAAATGCCTAAAAAATCATTATAAACAATGTTAGGCCAAAATAGGGTGACTTGAGATATAAACTGTGGGTATATGAATATTTGAATAAATTGGGGGGGGGGGTTTAAAATCAAACATGCATGGTTTCCTGGGTTGGGTCACACAATTTTCCAAACCATGTTCCATAACCATTAACCCCTACTCTCTGGGGTACACCATTTAAAAAACCATGTGACAACCATGAAACCCCCCTCTATTTGAGTGTGTATGGTGTGGTTAGGGAAAATTCACAGTTTTCTCAAACCATGCGCCACCTCTTGTGGCTCTGAAAAGGGAAAGATATTTCCTTATGAAAACCACATAGTTTCCCCAATCATGCACAACCACATGAGATTCCAAAATTCTCAAAATTATCCCAAAACAACCCTAATTAAAGACCTAAATAATGTATGATCAAATTAATGGTAAAATTTTACCTGAAAAAACATGATACATCTCCAAAAAGATGAGGATTTTACAATCACCAAACCTTATTACATCTCCTCCTCAAGCTATAATCTTAATAATTTTTAAGATTATGAGGCAAAAAGGCCATACCTCTGATCCTGCATATCTTTTTCCCTCTCATATGATTCATCATGATCATTTTTATGCTGCAAAAACACTCAAACCATCTTAAGAATCCTTCCCTGGAACACTTTCTCACTTTTATCCACAATACGAATAGTATTATCTTAAAAAGACACATTATCCTCAATATATATATCATCAACATAGATCGCATGAGGAGGGTCGGGGTGATTCTAGATAAGCAATGACACATGAAGAGATTAATTCATGGAACTAAAAATTCATGAAAGATCCAATATATTCACCATCGATCTGATCCTCTCTACAAAATCAAATGGTCTAACAATCCTAGGTTCCATCTTTCCCTGGTTCCAAATCCTATAGTGATCCAATCTACATGACACTCAAAGGAACGTGTGATCACCAACTGAAATCTCATGGGGTCAAAGATATCAATCATAATATGAATTATTCCTACAATGAGACAAAAATATATATATTTTTGATTAATATAAACCTTATCTGATATCTCTATCATGAGAATCGATCCCAACAACTCAGAATCACCGACCTCTATAAAAAAGGTTATCTTCCTGAAAAAAAATAATGTGACTCATATTGTGTGAGCTGAATAGTCTCATAATAACTATTTTTATGTACAAATTAAATGTTCTATAAGTAATTCTTGAAAAGTCCACCAAATTCAAGGAAATATGATATTATTATGTCCTTTAACTCCTTGATAGTATGCTATAATTTCCCATCTGTCTGTAGGTGGAAATCTGTACTCATAAGTACATGCGTACCAAGAATGTCACACACGGTTTTTTTCTGTCTTTGTATTGATCCGGCCCATTAGAAATACCGATCCTTTTCATGGATATTTTATGAGATGAATCTTGAGTTTTGAAGTTTCATATATGTCTAACCACCATAATTTGGGATCCCCATTGCTTGTTTAGGAGTTTTTGAAGAAAGGGTGGTTACTTCATGATTTGGGCCAACCGTGAGCCATTTCCCAGTTTTAAAAACTGAATTTTTTTCTTTTATAACTCTTTTGTTTTTCATCCTTTTTCACCCATTAAAATTCCCACTTGTCCTATACTGATAAATTAAAATTTATTTATCCTTTTGGACCCATTATAAATTCATAAGCCGTGTGAATTTGGGTTACTTATTTAGGTTTTAGGCCAGCCCATGGGCCCATTTCCTGTTTTTTAAAAAATAATTTGTTTCATTTATATATTTTTAATTTTTTACTATTTTTCGGTGATTCAACCTCAACCTCTAATCAAATAATCCTATCATAACCCTCATAATCGATTTTACCTCTTTGGAGCTCATGTGGGTCACAGATTTGGGCGAAAATTCTCAGGAAACCTCAAATCGCCCAGAATTTCCAAAGTAAATTTTATAATTCATAAATCAATAAATTAGTACTCTTTTAGCCACAAATATTCTTCCCCTGGTTCTTCCAGACCTTATTATTATCTCCAAGAATTTTTAATCCATTACCTTTTATCTAGGGCTTCATATCTAATGGAAGACGAAGAGTTTTATAGGATGAAAGGTGAGATTCCTTCTCCTTTCTTCTTCCTCTTCCCCCTCCTTTCATTATTTCTTGGTTTTATATTGTACCCTAGTCTTGATAGACCTATTGTTTTGTTATAATTTTTTTTTTGATGGGTTTTATGTTTTTTTAGGTCTGGTATTTATAGTTTTAGGGTTTATAAACTCGCGGCGGGTGATTTCGGGTGTGCGTTTTAATTACGCCAAAGATTTGAGGTAGGATATCCCTTGCACATGCCTTTATCATAGAAGTTTCATCATTTTAATATTATCCTATACTTATATAAATGTTTATTATTGTTTTTAATCCTTTTTATAATTTTCTTGGTGTGCAAAGTCGTTGTTTAATCACTGTTATGTGAAAGGTAGTGTTGTTTTGTCATGAAAGTGCTCAACAAGTGTTTGTTTAAATGTTCCATTATATTTTGAAAATATTTTGTGAGGTTTATAATCTGGTTTATAGTATTTTTAACATGTTACAGTATCTTGAATGAAAATATGACATTCAATTGGTGTTTTATTCCTTTTCATGTACATAAAATAAATTGTTTTGTTTAAAAAGGGCATGACATGTGTTCGGTAAATTTCCTGGTTGGCTTTTATGTGTGATGTGTGATTTAAAAGTTATTTTATTGGATTTATAAAGGAATTGGAAGAATTATAAATGGTATTTTGGGGTACTTATATTGATTTCCAATTTGGATTTGTTTTTACAAACAAGTGGGTTTTGATTTACAACATATTTTGGCCCGAGTTGCCCAAAAATGGACCGTTTCACATCTTTATGAAAATGGTTGTGTTTTGAATATGTAACCTGATTATTATAAGAGATTTATGAATGAGGTTTTTTGTTGTAAATTATGTTTATATAGATCCTTAATAAAATTAAAATGCATACCTTCGTCAAAGGTTAGTTTTGAGAAAATGTTTAAAGGCCCGTTTGGCATTTCCTAGAAATAAAGGAGTGTTTTACTTGTATATAACAAGTTATGCAATTGGGATTGTTTTATTGTCCATTAAATGATTTTATTAAATGTTTATTGGGCTTCAAAATATTATTTGGTTTGGTTATTATGTGTTTTTATAATTTAAAGAGTGTTTTTGAAAGAGTTTTATGTGCAAAGCCTCAATACACTTCATGAAATTGTTTTACCAAAATATTTAGCAGTTTGTTGATTAGTGTAAGAAATTTGAAGAAAGATTATGGGATGTTTGTGTTTTTATGGTTTTGGAATGGAATGTGGATGTGAAATATGTATTTGATATTACGTGTAACTTTATTGAGCACTAAAGGGAATCCCGGGTATCTAGGTGGGCGGACGTGTACTAGTATGCTAGTGATTCTGTGGGGGTTGGCCCCTGTTTCACGTAGCAAGTTTAACGATGACAACACTAAATAAACTATGATGATAATGATGATTGGGGACCACTAGGTTATGGGTATGTTCCCTACTAGTGGCTCATGCACGGGAACAAATATTTATTATGGTTACTTTCACCGAGATACGAGGTACCTGGGGCTCACAACTAACTAGTGCCTAAGGGTGTTCCCGTGACTAGTGCTCATTGGATATTTTGTACTCACCATCAGCATACAGTGTGTTTGGTTGGTAAATTCAGTATTATGTGTTATTTATTTAAAAGTTAAAATTATTTAAAGAAGCCCTCTTGAAAACTATTTTCATTTTGAAGTTGCACCTATTTGAAAAAAATTGTTACTTGCATTTTTGTTTATTAAACATGCATGTTTTTTTCTGATAATTATTATAGCATGGAACCTCATTTGAAAACCATACTTTCATATCTTGAATTTAAAACTATAAATTGATGTTTCTTTTATTTTAAAGGGATGTGCATTGGGAATAGAATATCGGGCTAACCTACTGAGTTTTAATACTCACGCCTATAGTCTTCTTCTTTTTTTAGCCCTTGTGCAGGTTTCATATTTAGTTCGATCACCTTGGGGAAATTTGATCATTGTGTTGGAGAGTGAACAGAAGTGTCACATGGAGTTATTTGTTCATCTGGATAGTTCAGTTGATTTGTTGGTTTTGTTCTACTTTTAGTCTCTTGTACAAATAATATTTAGTTCATTTTTTTATATAAATTTATTTTGGGATGTCTGTTTATTTCCGCTGTTTGTTTGATTGTTTATATATGGGAAAAAACATTCCCTTGTGTACTCTATTTATGCCCTTGGTGCTTGTCACTATCCCGGGAGGATTAGGAATGCCTCTCGGGACTTGTCGCGGGCTGGACTGGGTGACCGGTTCAGGGTCGACTCGGGCTGGTTCGTGACAAAATGGTATCAGAGGAGGTCGGCTATTAGCGGACCTTTCTTTTTAGAGCACCCTTGTTATTTTGTGGATGTCAAGGTAGATGGAGTAGGATTGTTGGGACTTGAGGGGTAAGTGCAAGAAGATCATCGTGAACTCTTTCTTGTTCTAATCCTCAGGTTTCTATGGAAGTCTGGTTTTATTAGTGTCCATTGTTCTAGTTGATTGTTTGGTATTGGGATATGACAAGGGGAGTCTAACCAATGGCCTTTGTGAGCTCACAGGGCCTGGAAAGCCATGTGGAGCTGGGGAATGGTCCTAATAAGTCTCTCTGTGTTGGTGTTGTGTTTGGCATATGACCGCCAACCATATGGTCAAGTCACCCACTGACACTAGTTCCCTTTTTTTGGGTCTCTTGAACCTTTCTTAAATTCTGAATTTTTGTTTTTAAAATACTTGTGTAAGAATTGTGGAAATGGGTTTTAATGTAATTATTAGATTTTGAAAAGTGAAAAAATTGGGTCTTCAATAATTAAATATAAGAATGGTTTTGGAAGGTTGTGTTTTTGTGAAAAAAATGGAGGGAAGCAGAAATGATTTAAAGGGATTGGATTATCCATAATCTAAACTTGTGGTTTGTTGAAATAAAATGTTTTGAAATTGTGAATAATTTTAAAGTGATTCTGGATATTTTTTTTAAATGGGGTATTTTAGGATGTTAAAAAGTTTTTGAATTGGATAAATTAGTTTTGGCAATTGGTTTTTATCGGTTGGTGTTTTACTACAAATGGTATTGGTCTCAATGGACCTCGGATTATGAAAATATACCTTGCTGATTTTTTTTTAATAAAATGGGAAGTGGTTGTTTGGAGTGGCTTGGTTATTTAAAAAGTTTTTAAAAATGAAAAGGGGTAGGTTTTTTAGAAATTGGTTCTTAATTAATTGTGGTTTTTTTTGTGAAATATGAAAATGTTTTTTGACTTTGTGGTTGGTGTTCCTTTTGAAGGTAAATTGTTTTTTTGAATTATGATTTTTAATTTTAGCCTTTGGTGTTTTCATGGGTGCTCACATGCATGGTTTTATTTATATCTAGAAGTATGTCCTATATGGTATGGTGGTTGGGTGCCAGGGGTGGCATGGAAATGTGCATGTGGGTGAGACTTGATGAAACACCATTGGTGAATGTGGAAAACCACCAAGTTAGTTTGATTTTTCAAAATTGTTTTGAGCTGAAAATTGTGGACTTTTTTTAAAACCAATGGTTATGTGGCTTGGTTTTTCTATGTCTTAGAAGAGTTTTTTATTTGGTTATCTTCCAGGTGATCTAGAATTCATACTCTTGTTCTATATAGTGATGAGATCTTGTTGGTGGCTCGGTTTTGGAGTAATTTTCATTAGGTTTCTAAAAATGTGTTTGATGTTGTGATGTGGCCATGGATAGATCTGCGTTGGAAATCTTTCCTGCCGATCAACCTAAGGATTCCTTTAAAATTTTAAATCCACCTATTTTGATGATGACTCAACCTGTTTGTTGGAATAGAGAGCTGTTTGGGATCTATTAAAAGTGATTCTAGGTCATGATAATTATTTTGGACAGAGCAGTTGTGTTCGGTGATGTTGATGTGTTTCGTTGTATTACTTGTCCATTATGCCCCTCATTTGGAGTGAGATAGAATTTTGATATGTATCTATGAGTTCCTATTTAGATGAAGGTTTTTGTTTGGTGATCAAGTGTGGTTTTTTTTGAGTGGTGTGATCCTTATCACCTGACTGCGGTGCATCAAATGCTTCAAGAATCAGGGCTCCAGCCATAGGCCTCGGAGTGAATCTTTTCATGCAATTAGGAAATCAAAAGAGGTGTGGAGTTCTAGATTAAGATCCTTACTCCTCTTTTTTCGTAAGTTAGTTACTATGTCAATGTTTTGGTTCTTCATTTCTCTGAATTTCCCTTTGTCGCAACAAGCGTGGTGGACTTAACCCCTCACACAGTGTCTATGGTTATTCCTTCATGGATGTGGGTTTTCAATCAATGTCCCTGTGTGGCCTGCCTGTAAAAATCAGGTGCAGTCTTGGTGTTACCTATTCATAGGGGGAGAGTTTTGGGTAGTTTTTTTGTTTCTTTTGTTGTTTCAGTGGCCAAATTATTGGGTCCCCTTCCCTCCCATCCCCAAGTGACGGGGGTCCAGAATTGTGTTGAATGTGTCGAAAAAGTTATTGTCCCCTCCATTCAGGAGTGGGTGGTTTATATGTTCATGTTGTAACTCTATTAACTTGGTATAGTAGGTTTTTGTAGGAGGGTTTTTTTGGTCTTGTGTGAGTGAGTCCCAACTCTAGCTCATGTTCAATTCTTGTCTATTCATTTCTAGTTGGTTTCTAATGGTGGGGAGACCCACCATGGGTCTCATGGATTTTAATCCTAAGAACATTTATAGTTCTATTTGATTCTTAATGGAGGGGATTACATTATGGAATCCTTAGGTGTTGTTTTTTTTCATCCGGAAAGTGTTATGGCTTTCTGGGGGCGGAAATCTTTAATGGTGGGGAGAATTGTCACACACAGTTTTTTTTCTGTCTTTGTATTGATCCAGACCATTAGAAATCCCGATCCTTTTCATGGGTATTTTATGAGATTAATCTTCAGTTTTTAAGTTTCATATATGTCTAACCACCATAATTTGGGATCCCCATTTCTTGTTTAGGAGTTTTTGAAGAAAGGGTGGTTACTTCATGATTTGGGCCAACCGTGAGCCCATTCCCAGTTTTAAAAAATGAATTTGTTTCTTTTATAACCCTTTTTTTTCATCCTTTTTCACCCATTAAACTTCCCACTTATCCTATACTGATATATTAAAATTTATTTATCCTTTTGGACCCATTAGAAATTCATAAGCTGGGTGAATTTGGGTTACTTATTTAGGTATTGGGCCAGCCCATGGGCCCATTTCCTATTTTAAAAATATAATTTGTTTCATTTATATCGTTTTTATTTTTTACTATTTTTTGGTGATTACACCTTCCCCTAGAATCCAATAACCCTATACTAACCCTCATAATCGATTTTACCTCTTTGGAGCTCATCTGGGTCACGTATTAGGGAGAAAATTCTCAGGAAACCTCAAATCGCCCAGAATTGCCAAGGTAACTTTTATCATTCATAAATCAATCAATTAGTAATTTTTTAGCCACCAATCTTCTTCCCCTGGTTCTTACATACCTTAGGAGTCTCTACAAGAATTTTCAATCCATTCCCTTTTCTCTAGGGCATCATATCTAATGGAAGACGAAGAGTTTTCTAGGATGAAAGGTGAGATTCCTTCTCCTTTCTTCTTCCTCTTCCCAATCCTTTCATTATTTCTTGGTTTTATATTGTACCCTTGTCTTTATAGACCTAGGGTTTTGTTATAAAATGTTTTTTATGGGTTTTATGTTTTTTTAGGTCTGGTATTTATAGTTTTAGGGTTTATAAACCCACGGCGGGTGATTTCGGGTGTGCGTTTCAATTACGCCAAAGATTTGAGGTGGGATATCCCTTGAACATGCCTTTATCATAGAAGTTTCATCATTTTAATATTATAATATACTTATATAAATGTTTATTATTGTTTTTAATTATTTTTATAATTTTCTTGGTGTGCAATGTCGTTGTTTAATCACTGTTATGTGAAAGGTAGTGTTGTTTTGTCATGAAAGTGCTCAACAAGTGTTTGTTTAAATGTTCCATTATCTTTTGAAAATATTTTTTGAAGTTTATAATCTGGTTTATGGTATTTTTAACATTTTATAGTATCTTGAATGAAAATATGACATTAAATTGGTGTTTTATTCCTTTTCATGTACATAAAATAAATTGTTTTGTTTAAAAAGGGCATGACATGTGTTCGGTAAATTGCCTGGTTGGCTTTTATGTGTGATGTGTGATTTAAAAGTTATTTTATTGGATTTATAAAGTAATTGGAAGAATTATAAATGGTATTTTTGGGTACTTATATTTATTTCCAATTTGGATTTGTTTTTACAAACAAGTGGGTTTTTATTTACAATATATTTTGGCCCGAGTTGCCCAAAAATGGACCGTTTCACATCTTTTTGAAAATGGTTATGTTTTGAATATGTAACCTGATTATTATAAGAGATTTATGAATGAGGTTTGCTACTGTAAATGATGTTTATACATATCCTTAATAAAAGTAAAATGCATACCTTCGTCAAAGGTTAGTTTTGAGAAAATGTTTAAAGGCCCGTTTGGCATTTCCTAGAAATGAAGGAGTGTTTTACTTGTATATAACAAGTTGTGCAATTGGGATGGTTTTATGGTCCATTAAATGATTTTATTAAATGTTTATTGGGCTGAAAAATATTATTTTGTTTGGTTATGATGTGTTTTTATAATTTAAAGAGTGTTTTTGAAAGAGTTTTATGTGCAAAGCCTCAATACACATCATGAAATTGTTTTACCAAAATATTTAGCGGTTTGTTGATTAGTGTAAGAAATGTGAAGAAAGATTACGGTATGATTGTGTTTTTATGGTTTTGGAATGGAATGTGGATGTGAAATGTGTATTTGATAATATGTGTAACTTGATTGAGCACTAAAGGGAATCCCGTGTATCTAGGTGGGCGGACGTGTACTAGTATGCTAGTGATTCTGTGGGGGTTGGCCCCTGTTTCACGTAGCAAGTTTGACGATGACAACACTAACTAAAATATGATGATGATTGGGGACCACTAGGTTATGGGTATGTTCCCTACTAGTGGCTCGTGCACGGGAACCGATATTTATTATGGTTACTTTCACCGAGATACGAGGTACCTGGGGCTCACACCTAACTAGTGCCTATGGGTGTTCCCGTGACTAGTGCTCATTGGCTATTTTGTACTCACCGTCAGCATACGGTGTGTTTGTTTGGTAACTTCAGTAGTATGTGTTATTTATTTAAAAGTTAAAATTATTTAAAGCATCCCTCTTGAAAACTATTTTCATTTTGAAGTTGCACCTATTTGAAAAAAATTGTTACTTGCATTTTTGTTTATTAAACATGCATGTTTTTGTCTGATAATTATTATAGCATGGAACCTCATTTGAAAACCATACTTTTATATCTTGAATTTAAAACTATAAATTGATGTTTCTTTTATTTTAAAGGAATGTGAATTGGGAATAGAATATCGGGCTAACCTACTGAGTTTTAATACTCACGCCTATAGTCTTCTTCTTTTTTTAGCCCTTGTGCGGGTTTCATCTTTAGTTCGATCACCTTGGGGAAATTTGATCATTGTTTTTTAGAGTGACCAGAAGTGTCACATGAAGTTAGTTGGTCATCGGGATAGTTCAGTTGAGTTGTTGGTTTTGTTCTACTTTTAGTCTCTTGTACAAATAATATTTAGTTCATTTTTTATATAAATTTATGTTGGGCTGTCTGTTTATTTCTTCTATTTGTTTGATTGTTTATATATGGGAGAAAACGTTCCCTTGTGTACTCTATTGATGCCCTTGGTGATTGTCACCATCCTAGGAGGATCGGGAATGCCTCTCGGGACTTGTCGCGGGCTGGCCTGGGTGACCGGTTCAGGGTCGACTCGGGATGGTTCGTGACAAAGAAACTTCTACCAGAATTTCTAGAAGTATGAACTAAAACATGATTCATGATATGATAATATACTCTATAGAACACCATGATAACATAATATATCTCAAAAATACATATATCCCAACTGATCAACTATGAATGTTTCCTTAATTGGCATAAAATGGTCTAACTTAATAAATTGGTCAAAAATCCACCAAATAATGTAATTCTTATCAGGTATCCTCAGAATACCAACTAAGAAATACATGGTATCATTGTCCCACTTCCATTCTAGAATGGGAAATGGATGTATAAAACTATCAGGTCCTTGATGCCCGACCTTGACCTACTAATAGGTGTAACATCATGTCTTGAAACCTATAATCTATATTTTCATTCTTGTCCACTAATATCATTGATGTAAGTCATGGTACATTTTGGTCAAACTAGAATTAACCACCCACTTCATGTCATAAAACTCATGGATCATCTCCTCATATATACATGTAGGAACAACAATATGGTTATCGACATATATGATCTTATCCTCATCTATTTTCTAATTGTACAATGATTCAACACCTATAAGTATTTCCCTCAATTACAAACACTCTAGATCCTCATAATTCCTTTCTTATATCCCACTAAGAGGTGTGGACTCAACTGATAAGTATAAGAGGATCATATTCTCCAAACCCTTTTTAACCTGAATATGCATACCATCTAGAATTTTCATCATCATCCACTCATAACTAAACTCTTGGACAACCTGAGGTTGTTACTTATTACTCAAAGAGTCAGTAACATTGGTTCCATTAACAAGAGAATATGCTATCTAAAAATAAAATTATTTATTATACTCAACCTATATTCACTACTAGAGATTCAAATTCCATTGATCAAAGATGTAAATTAATCTTTTGGGGTTGGTATACATAGTAAACATTTATACAAATAGGTATGGCCACCGAAAGTTTATGGCCTAAAACATCATGGCTAACTTGAGATCATGAAATGGGTAATTCCATTCATGTGGCCTCAAATATCATGACCCAAATTCCATAACTCAATATCCATATATCAACACTTCTTTATATTTGACTCCAAACACATAAAAAAAAACAATATAGTCCACCCCCGACTCGGGTGGGATCAAAATTGGTGTGGTAGTGAAACTCTTCTTCTACTCTTGGAATGAATTATATATTTCCATAGAAAATTATATTTTGATAAACTTATTAGTCAATCCTGAAATTGGTTCTTCCAAATGGGAAAAATCTTAGATAATCCTATGATAATTTCCATTAAATTCAAGGACGCTTCAGATATAAAAAATATATTCTTGGGATTATCTTAATAAACAAATTCTTGAACATTCTATTGGTCCACTAACACGGGTTCCTTAGAGATGATATGACCCATGAAATGTATTATTGATATCCAAAATTGACACTTATATATCATGGAGTATAGTCAATGCTATCTTTGTGTATTCAGAACAATATCATGGTGTTCAACATGATCAACATGGGTCTTGGAGAACACCAAGATGTCATCCAAAAAACAACCTCAAGCTGATCCAGGGGAAATATAGTATTCATTAAGGGAATAAACATAGTCATAGAATTATTCAGCTTGAATGGATTCAAAAATAACTTATATAGGCAAAACCTAGTTCTGAAAGAAGTCTATGTTATATTAAAAGGTATAACTATCAACTGATGATACCCATACATCAAGTCAATATTATAGAATACACAATCACCAATAAATATTTCAAAGATATCATTGATACAAAGAACATGATATTTTTTCTTATTTATCATCTGATTCAAATTTCAGTAATCAATACATAAACACAATTCTCTATTAGCACTATTAGAGAAGAAAACTGGAGAACCGTAAGGTGATGCACTCAGACAGAAAAATACCCTATCCATCAACTCTTATATCTATGTATTAATCCATTTAAGCCCTATTGTTTCCTTTTTAATGTGGAATTGAAGTTGTCTTAGCTCCCATAACAAGCTTAATTATAATCTTAACATCTCTCATAGGTGGCATCCAAAAAAAGTATTTTGGTAACATATCCTAAATATGGTCTTCCATAGGCCAAAAGACACTTTTCTTCACACCCCTATCATTTAACAAAAGTGTCAAATACTAGGTGTTAAGTGCCCCCAGTTTCGAATGTACTAGCCTTGCAAGGCCTTCCTAGATATCCCACTATCCAGGAAGAAAGTAATTGTTACCCTCATGATACATAAAGGTTACTCTCCCACTGTAACAATTGATATGGGATCAGTACAATACCATCCAACAAAATAAAAAAAATCATAACCTAATATGTAAATTGTTTAAAGATCCCAATGGAAATGATAGTCACAAAAACTTATAGAAAAAACCTTTGATAAAACAATGTTCTTTGACTACACTCCCAACGGCCTGTCAATTTTCATAACCCCTCTCACAAACTTCGATGTCAAAATCAAACTGTTAAAAAGTTTAGAAGATAAAAGATAATGTGAGGATCATATATTAGATAAATTTCTAGAAATCATTATGGTGATAGTAATAGTACCTATAAATATTTATGGTCTTGCTATTCTATCTATATGTGTAGGATGAACTGCTTGAAAATATCTGACCCCTCTACTCTATACTGTATTTTGAGTCCCCTAAGATACACTACCCTATTGATACAGATGATCATTTTCTAAAGTACCAATTATACCAACTTGACCAGAACATCCTTTAGTAAAAAATCTACCAAACTGGTATAGTAGAGAAGAACCCATTCCCATACTCGAGTTTTGTCTAGCTCTTCCATCAATACCCAACTGTCATGGGTTCCTGTAGAAATGATGTAGATGTCCTATCCTTCCCAAAACTCATCACTCTACTAGGGGATGGGTGAACTTTCTATGACAGTGACATGAATTACTGTATTGATGTAAAATTACTCGAATATTGTCTTGATTAACTAATCCTACCCCCTAACCAATATCCTTTCCACTACTCTGGTTAACATTCTCATAGAAACACTTCCTAACCTCAGAATACATACCTCTTAGTCAAACAACTGAAATGTAATTTACTATTTTGGAATCTTCCTTTAGGTTCTCCTTAGAAATGAGACTCATTTTCCAACTCATTGAAATTAATTGAATGATAGATGTCAACCTGGGATGTGATATTACATTTAAGTCCATCCTAATTTTTTTATTAGTTTCTTTATATCCTTCCAACATTGGAAAAAATCACTATGAATTAGTGAAGTGATAACATATTCTATCATGGATATGTTCACATGGTTCAACCATATAAAGTCTGATGCTCTATCATATCCCAGTGATCTAGGTAAAATTTATCTAGAAACATATACTAAAAGTATTTCTATACCATGTTCTCTAGTTTTTCATCCTATGCATGTAAGGCCTCGGCCTTAAACATTATGTAATATTGAATTAAGTTAATAATTTTCATTGAGGATATTTTCAAGTTTAGAGCTTTATATAATTAGGTAATAACTTATACAAAACATCTTGAATATTACATGTAGACACTTGTACCTAGTATCCATTTTTTTATAAAATAAAAACTCTTAAAAGAAAAGAAACATGTTTAGTTCTATGTTTAAAACAACATGAATTTTCATTGATCCCATACCTGACCCCATTCCACCTTAAGTCCTGCAAAAAACATTTCAAAAACTTGGGATGAGAATAAAAAGCTCAATGAGAAATACATAAAGAAGGAAATATATTATTTTTTAAAACAACATGTAAACCATTCATACTTAATCAAAATGTAATACTTTTCACCTTAAAGAAGTAGCAAAAACACTTCACTGAATATAAGATCATTTCTTACCCTTTTGTAACCAAAAGATTACTATAAATCCCATATAAAACAACATATAGAATATAAAGGTAACTTGGGACATAAAAATACTTAAATAGAATAACCATACGGTCGACTTCCACACATATCACTAAATAGAATAGCCATACGACTGACTTCCATACATATCACTAAATGGAATAGCCATATGACCGACTTACACCCCCAATGCATTAGAGGTTATAACGTAACCACCCGTCCATGGTTTATCACAGAACCGCCCTTCATTGAGTTTACCACATAAGCCCTCATAAAATTTCCAAGTACCATTATATAATCATAACACTTAAAATACTGCCAATATCAACATTTCACTAATAACATTTCATTTAAAATCACAAGAAATCATTTTAAGATATTGAAATAATAAATCCATTTCAAAAAAAATTTTCAAAAAATATGTAAAATAAAAAATAAGGGGTTTATTTTTTTCTTTTAAAAACATTAAGTCTTATAGAGGAATCCAAATAATGATTATAATGGCAGAGAGATCAATGTCGCCGCATACTTTAAAAAACTTCCTTTTTTCCATTTAGTAAAATGATTCACAGAAAAAATTATTCCATTTGAATTAAAGTAAAAGTAAAATGGGTTTATTATACACCATGTAAAATAAGTAGGTGTATATTATAAAAACATTACTCAATTAAAGGATATTGATATGAAGTCCCTTACTAAAATTCGACAGCCTAATAGTGTCACTTAAAAAATAAGAAAATGAGCTGATGGGAGAGAAAATGGTATATATTAACATGGCAATAAAATGGGAAAATATAAGGATATATAATAACATATACCAACATAATAAAATAGAAATTAAAATACATAACATAAAATAATCCTTTGACAAAAAGAGGGCGGTGAAAGGTTCCCTTACCTGGATTCCGACTTGTCTCTTATGTTACTTGTTCTTCCTGAATAATAAACATAAGTTAATTAATAATTTCTTTAGAACCTTTTTAAATTTTATTATTCCTTTTATATAACTTATTATCTTTCTATAACAATTATTCAATTATTTTAATTCATATCAAACATTTTTTCGATGTTCAGAACATGAGTAAAAATGAACTTGTTATAATTATAAATTGTCCATGTGGTCAAAATTAAATTATCTCCAGAATGATATTAATGATTTAGATATCATATATATAATATACATCTAGTATATATGTATTTAGAATAGTCTATATCATTTGGATATAATAAATAAAATGCACCATTCATGGAGACGGTAAGCCGTAAGCACGAATGAATGCTACTTCCATTTCTTCTTCATATTTAAAGGAATGAAAACTAAATGATACATAGGTATATTATAATTATAGTATAATAACATATTTTATATATGTTACATAAGTTCATTAAATCCATTCTTTATACATTCCATGTATGGAATGAATGGGTCATATCACTTTGAGGGGGTGGTAGTCCACACTTCCTCAAAAGAAATTATCGTATTTATACAACCTAAAAAGAATAAAGGTATGTTATAAATGAGAATTAAAGAAACATAGAGATAAAATAAATAGCATAAATATCATATATAATTATAGTTCCATCATAATTTCCACCATAAGAAGTTGTAGGAAAAGATTGAACAATCATCGTTTCGTGAGGCACTAGTTCGCCATCTACAGAAACAATATGTTCTATACCCATTAGATAGAGGTGTGTGTAAGTGTAGTTTTAATACATATCATAAAAAAACCTAGTATATTTATTATACTGGTTTTTTATGTAAACAAATAATAATAAGATCATAGGTAGTGGAGAAGTAAAATAAAAGAAAAGAACTTGAGAGGAGACATTACCTTTAAATCAGGTAACTCCATTTGGTTTGAACCAAAAGGCTTTCTTGAATTTCCTTCTTCCTAGGGTAAGTATTTTAGGATGAATATAGGGATTTTTGGAGTTTATTGGAGCATATTTTGGTCTATCCAAGGGGCTTGAGAGGTGTGAGTAATGGGTTATAGGTGATGTCCTTTTATAGGAGGGAGGAGGTACTATTTTGAAAACTCTAGAAACATTATTTTATTTTAAACTCATTTTCGGTTTATAAAGGATATAAATTTAATTAAGTATAATATAAGATGAGGATAGATCTAAATCCTCTCAAAAAATAGGTTTTATACAAGTTTAGGTCATAAAATTAACCTTATCTTTTATCTTTAACCTTTAGTTAACTAATTTAGCTTTTACCATGTCCACTTGTATATTCATACTATATGGTTAATATATTTACTATAAAATGAAAAGAGACACAAAAATGGATTATTAATGAAAATTTTAACATCATATATGTCATTTGGAGTAATATTTTATTTTTAGGATTATTTTATCATTTAATAAAATAGAATTTATTTAAAAAACTCATTTATGTCAACTTATAAACTATACATATCAAGATTTTTTTTTTAAAATCTATAAAAACATTATTTTTTCTAAAAACCTACATTAATTAAAATATAAAAAGTTATACTCATACATAAAATTTGTGGATGGTATAAAAATTTTCAAAATAAATTTATTTTAATATTTATAATCTCATTTATTTAAATCTTTCATTAATAAGGTAATCACTACAACACCATTGTGTCATAAATAATTTTAATTATCTATTTTCTAAAAATTATAAATAAGATACCATGATGTATAAAATATTTTTATATTTCTAATGACTATTTATAGTCTAAATTATAACTTATATAACCCAATATAAAATTGTTTTACTAAAAGATATATGTTTATGTTACATTTTCCTTAACTTTAAATTAATTTTTATAAAATTTCATTCTCACTGACAAGTGGCTTCATGGGGTCCCAAAATCGACACAAGGATGCCCATGGTTGGACATATATCATTAAATATGGTTAGAACACGTTTTAGGGTAATTTAATATTATAATAATATTATTTTTAACCCTTATTTACCAGATTTACCCTTTAACCATGATAAATAAAATATTTACTAAAGTTACTATTAATACTATAAAAAATTTACCTATTTACACAATTTGGACCTCCTGGTTCAAAATATTGAATTAATTTTTCCCAATTCAAAACACTGAATTTGCAGAAATTAATTTAAAATTAATTCCCATTGTCAAAAACAAAAAGATTGTTTTTAAGAAATAATCACTATCAAAATATTGGCATGTGTTTATGACCAATTTCATAGTGAAATTAATTTCAATTACCAAAATTTGATTAAATGATAATAATATAATCTAATTATACTTTAAAACCAATTAAAATGATAGTATAATCATATAAATAAATCATATTAAAAGGAGTTTTAAATTAAAATGCAGTATTTTTCACTAATCATCAAAAAATGAACTTTATTAGAAAAATACCAAAATTTTACCCAAAGTAAATTTTGATGTGCCTATTCATAAGAATAATTTTATTTTGTTAAATGGAAAATATAAAAGTGAAAAAAACTATATTTAAAAAGGGTTCACCATCAAAAGGTGGTAAATCGACCATTTATAGACTATTAGACTATTTAATGCTTAAAATAGGATTCATTCTTATTTTAAGCCTCTAAAATTCATTGGATAAAAGTAAAAACATTTCAAAAACATGCGTAATAATATTGTAGTTAGTTCTATTCATTATTTCCAATATAATGGTTAGGCGTTAAATACCATTTAAAATAATAATAATATTATTGTATTATTTTTCAGTATAACTCAATGTTGTGTGAAATGTAAGATTTCAGATAAGCCGATTATTGTGTGTTGAGTATGCTATTAGAAAAACGTCCCCTTTAACTTAAAATTAATATCTTATTAATAAGTATTAATAGAAATCATAATGTATTATTCTATAATTACCTGGGTCGTTACATCCTTCTCCCTTTTTGAAATTGCGTCCTCACAATTTTAAAATTGGGATTGGAAATTAAATTGAAAGTCCCACATCAGAAAAAGAGTCAATAAAAGTATCACTTTAAAAGAAATAAAGAGAAATAGAAATTATACACATGATAATACATACTAGGATTCTATGTAGGAAAACATGGATATGGAAGAGAAATTAACCATAAAGTTATAATGTATATTGATAAAAAACATGATCAGGAGAAAGTTAACCACTAGAAAACCTCAAACTTATAATATGTTAAACGATATTTTATTATCCAATAGGAAAAGTAAATAGAAAACGTTTTTTTTCATATTATGTTCCCTTTTATAAAGTTTGAGAACCTATTAATTATATTGACTAAGAACATAAGAAAATATACCTACTTTTCAAGTAGAGCTTCATACTTAACAAGTTTCTACCAAAAACTCATCTTTTCTCCAAATGATGAGTATTAAAGATTACTTGGTCACACCTAAAGTTCTAGAATAAAATTCAAGAGAATCACATAATCTATAAAAGATGAACTATATATTTCCCTTATCTTTAGACATTAACCAAAATGAAAATGGTTAGTACAAGATCAGATAATTCCCAAAAGGATAATCTTTTATAAAAAGAAATACTACTCTTAATCTCCAAAATTGAACAAACAATGACCAAAGATAAAAAAATACCATTCAATACACATCTACCCTTAAAATCATTCAAAATAATCTAAAATAAGTTTGAAACACAAAATTCAAAAGGATTTGATCACATAGTCTTCCACAAAAATCTTATCATTTATCTCCAAATAACATTATCTACTCTTAAAGTCTCATACTAAAAAGTAAATAAACTAATCACATATTCTATATGATAGGTTAATCATTTCCATAAATAACCCAAATAACCATATGTCCACAATTAAAACATATATTCTTCCAAGATAATGTTTCAACCATTACTCAACAAATGAGATCTCAGAGTATTCTATTTTCCTTAAGCATATAGTGTTCCCAAAAGAGAGAATGTCTTATAAAATAACATTCATAACTTAATCAACAAATTATTTTCCTATACTAAGAATATCCATTTGATAAAACATAAATTTCCAAAATGAAATTATTCTTGATCCATAAAATCATTTAACTAAACAAATTAGTTATATTTACCAGGGAGTTCATGTAGTCCAGTGGTAGGTGATGCACCCATGTCACCCTTCGGTTGTGGGTTTGATTCCCATGGCCTTTCCAGACGTGATAGGTTTTCACCCATCCTGGGGGTTTTCCTTTTTCTAAAACCATATAATTCTTATTACATTCTAAAAAATAATATAATTTCCTCAAAAATAACCAAAACCTATTTATCCTTAAAGTTTATATAATACCTTTCATTTTGCATCCCAAAATGTAATAACCATTTATCATCTCAAAACAAAAGATCATATGAAACCCTAAGGTTATCCACTATGTCCACACAAGAAAAGATAATTTATTCTTGAATATAATTTTTACATATCAAACATTAGAGTTACACATACTGTAATAATTATTCCAAATTAATCCCATCATCAAAAGAGCCTTAATACTTTTAAGTATTTCATCGTCCTAAAATCTACCATAACTCTTGAATCCCTTATATGTAGACTTATTACTCATTAATTTTTCTTCATGATCCATTAAATATTCTTTTCCAACTCATTATATAATACTTATTTACGAAAAAAATCATGAATCATATCATAAGATTAAATAATGTCAAAATATCAGCTAAGAAATAATCCATACTACTCATTGGTCATTGTCAGGTTCCTCATCCTCAATTGGAATGGAATTAAGTATTGATAAAAATATATTTCGATGGTACTGCTGATCCCATTCCTGAACCTTCTTTGTAGGACATATATTTGTATAATAACCATGCACACCACATTTAAAACATTCAATTGATCCCTCATAAAGAACTTCTTTCCCTTTCCTGGAGTCAACTGGATGCTTCCTTTTTCCATGGAATCTTATTGCTTTATGACCTTCATTACTACATATGAAACATATTTCTATCCCTTTGAATAATTTTCCTAGGTGTTTATTTCCACATCCTTGACACGTAGGTTTTTGAATATACTTTCCTTTATGATTATTACCTAAACTTCCAAAGGTATTCGTTTCTCACTTATACGATGCCTTATAAAAATCACTAATGTTTAGGTGGTCAATTATGAGTCCAGATAGATGGTTGAGAATAATCATAAGAGTTATCATTGCACCTTCCATTTCATTCGGTTTCTTATTCAGAAAATCATCATAGTTTTCTTCACATCCATTGTTACTTTGGTTTCAGCTAGATCCAGCCATTTACTAAAACCAAAAAGGTCAGTGTGAGTATATTAGTAAAATCATCATATAATATCTTATGAAGAGGGTAAATAACAAGATATAATTATTCTTATTATCTTAAACTCATTAAATTTATCTAAATAACTATGAATCTTTCTAATATTCTAACCATTACGGTTATGTTACTTATTATTAAATAACACCCTAACCTCTAAAGTTATCTATAACGACCTTTGATACCAACTTTAAGGCCCTAACCATAAACATTATATATTCTTGAATTAAGTTTATAATTCTTAGTGAGGATCTTTTCAAGTTTATAGATTTACAGAATTATTTCATAACTTATAAAAAACATCTTAAATATTACATGTTAAACTTCTACTAAGTATCAATTTTTTTCATAAAATAAAAACTCTTAAAAGAAAGGAAACATGTTTAGTTCCATGTTTTAAATGGCATGCCTTTTACATGATCCCATCCTTGACCCTATTCCACCTTAAATCCTGTGAAATAATTTCAAAAACTTGGGATGAGCATAAAAAGATCATTAAGGGATACATAAAGAAGGAAATATGTTAGTTTTCAAAACAACATGTAAACCATGCATACTTAATTATAAAGTAATACTTTTTACCTTAAAGATGTAGAAAAAACACTTCACAAAATATAAGCTCATTTTTTACCCTTTTGTAACCAAAATATTACCATTAAGCCCATAAACAACAACATATAACATATAAAGGTAACTTGGGACATAAAAAAATACTTAAATGGAATAACCATACAATCAACTTACACACATATCACTAAATAGAATAGCCATATGTCAGACTTCTATACATATCACTAAATGGAATATCCATATGGACGACTTCCATAACCAATAAATTGGAAGTTATAATGCAACCACCCATACTTGGTTTATCATGGAACCACCGATCATTTGTTTTATCACGTAACCACCCATCAAATTTCCATGTACCATTATATAATCATAACACATAAAATATTTAAAATATCATCATTTAACTAATAAAATTTCATTTTCAATCACAAGAAAGCATTTCAAGATCTTGAAATAATAAATCAATTTCAAAAACTATTTTCAATAAAATACTTAAAAAGGGAAATAATGTTTTTCTTTTTCCTTTTAAAAACATCAAGGCTTATAGAGGAAGACAAATAATGATTATGGTAGTGGAGAGGTCTTTATAGCCACATACGTTAAAAACATTAATTTTTTCATTTAGTAAAATGCTTCGTAGATATAATATTCACTTTGAATGAATGTAAAAGTAAAAGGGTTTTATTATACACCATGTAAAATAAGAAGGTGTATATTATCGAAACATTCCTCAATGAAAGGAGATTGAGACGAAGTCCCTTACAAAAATTCGATAGCCTAACGATGTCACTTTAAAAATCAGAAAATGAGTTGATGGGACAGAAAAGGGACTCTCATAAATTGGAAATAAAATGGAAATAAATAATTATATATAATAACATATCCCAACATAATAAAATATAAATTAAAATACATAACACAAAATAATTCTTCGACTAAAAGAGGTCGGTGAAAGGTTCCGTTACCTCGAGTCCGATTTGTCTCGTATGTTCCTTGTTCGTCCTGAATAATAAACTTAAGTTAATTTATACTTTCTTAAGAACTTTTTAAAGTTGATTATTAATTTTCTATCCCTTATTACCTTGCTATAACAATTAGTTAATTATATTAATTCATATCAGACATTTTTTTTGATGTTCAGAACTTAAGTTAAAAATGAACTTGTTATAATTATAAATTGTCCATGTGGTCAAAATTACATAATCAACAGAATAATTTTAATGATTTATATATCATATATATCATATATATCTAGTTTATATTTATTTATAATAGTCCATATCATTTGGATATAAGAAATTAAATGCATTGTTCAAGGAGATCGTAAGCCATACATATGCCTGAAAGCTACTTTAATTTCCTTTTCATATTTAAAAAAATGAAAAATAAATGATATATGTATATTATAATCACAGTATAATAAAATATTTTATATATGTTACATAATTTTATGAAATCCATCCTTTATATGTTCTTGGTATCGAATGAATGACTCATATCACTTTGAGGGGGCAGTAGTCCAGACATCCTCAAATGAAATTATCATAATTATACAACATGAAAAACATAAAGTTATGTTCGAAATGAGATTTAAAGAAACATAGAGATAAAATAAATATCATAAACATCATATATAATTATAGTTATATAATAATGTCCACCATAATAGGTGGTAGGAGAATATTGAACAATCATCGTTTCGTGAGGCAGTAGTTCGCCATCCACATAAACAACATGTTCTGTACCCATTAGACAGTGGTGTGTGTAAGTGTAGTTTGAATCATTCTCATAAAAAAACCTATTATATTTAGGATATTGGTGTTGTTATATAAACAAATAATAAGAAGAGAATAGGGAGTGGAGAATGAAAATTAAATAAATGGACTTGAGAGAAGACGTTACCTTTAGACAGGGTAACTCCCTTTCGTTTGAACCAAAAGGCTTTCTTGAATTTCATTATACCTAAGAGATGAATTCTAAGAGGAATAGAGGGATTTTGGGAGATTATGGGATCATTTTTTGGACAACCCAAGGTTCTTTAGAGATATGAGTAATGGGTTATAGGTGATGTCCTTTTATAGGAGGGAGGATGTACTATTTAGAAAACTCTAGAAACATTATTTTATTATAAATTCATTTTCGGTTTCTAAAGAATAAAAAGTTATTTAAGTTGAATATAATATGAGTTTTGATATAAATCCACCCAAAAAATAGGTTTTAGTAAATTTTAGGTCATAAAATTAACCTTATCTTTTAGCTTTAACCTTTAGTTAACTAATTTAACTTTTACCATGCCCTCTTGTACATTCATACTATATAGTTAATATATTTACTCTAAAATTCCAAGATACCCAAAAATGGATAATTTATGACATTTATAACATCATATATCTCAGTTGGATGAATATTATATTTTTAGGATTATTCTATCATTTAATAAAAAATTATTTATTTAAAAAACTCATTTATGTCAATTTATAAACTATTCATATCAAGACTTATTTAAAAATATTTAACAAATTGATTATTTTGAAAAACTTAAATTAATTAAAATATAACAAGTTATACTCATTTATAAAATTCATTTATGGTATAAAAAGTTTCAAAATAAATTTATTTTAGTATTTATCATCTCATTTATTTAAATCTTTCATTAATAAGGTAATCACTACATCACCATTGTGTTATAAATAATTTTATTTATTTTATATCTGAAAATTATAAATAAAATAACATGATGTAGGAAATATTATTATATTTATAATGAATATTTATACTAAAAAATATCACTTATATAACCCCATATAAAAATGTATTTACTAAAAGTTATATGTTTATGTAACATTTTCTTTAAATTTAAATTAATTTTTATAAAATGTTATTTTCACTTACAAGTGGATCCATGGGGGCCTAAAATCTAGCCAAGTATACTCATGGTCAGAAATGTATCAGAAAATAGGGCTAGGACATGTGTTAGGATAATTTAATATTATTATAATATTATTTTTTTACGCATTTTTACCAGATTTACCCTTTAACCATGGTAAATAAAATATTTACTGAAGTTAATATTCATAATATCTAAAAATAAAAGTTACATATTTACAGAATTTTTATGTCATGATTCCAAATATGGAATCCATTTTTCCAAATTCAAAACACAGAAGTTTCAGAAATTAATTTAATATTAATTCCCTTTGTCAAATCCAAAAAGAGTGTTTTTAAGAAATAATTAATATCAAAATATTGACATGTGTTTATATCCAATTTCAAAATGAAATTACTTTAAATTACCAAAATTTGATTAAATGATAAAAATATAATCTAATTATACTTTAAAACTAATTAAAAGGATAGTCTAATCACATAAATAAATGATATTAAAAGGCAGTTTTAAATTAAAATGCAGTATTTGTCACTATTCATCAAAAAATGAACTTTATCAGACAAATAACAAAATTTTTCCCCAAGTAAATTTTGATGTCCTATTTCTAAATAAGAAGTTTATTTTGTTAAATGAAACATATAAAAGTAACAAAAACTATATTTAAAAAGGATTCACCATCAAAAGGTGGTAAATCGACATTTTAAAGTCTCATACTAAAAAGTAATTAACCTAATCACATATTCTATATGATAGGTTAATCATTTCCATAAATAACCCAAATAACCATATGTCCACAATTAAAACATAGATTCTTCCAAGATAAAGTTTCAACCATTACTCAACAAATGAGATCTCAGAGTATTCTATTTTCCTTAAGCATATAGTGTTCCAAAAAGAGAGAATGTTTTACAAAATAATATTCATCACTTAATCAAAAAATTATTTTCCTATACTAAGAATATCTATTTGATAAAACATAATTTTACAAAATGAAATTATTCTTGATCCATAAAATCATTTAACTAAAAAAATTAGTTATACTAACCAGGGAGTTCATGTAGTCTAGTGGTAGGCGATGCACCCCTGTCACCCTTCGGTTGTGGGTTTGATTCCCATAGCCTTTCCGGACGTGATAGGTTTTCACCCATCCTGGGGTTTTCCTTTTTCCAAAACCATATAATTCTTATTACATTCTAAAAAATAAAATAATTTCCTCAAAAATAATCAAAACCAATTTATCCTTAATGTTTATATAATACCTTTCATTTTGCATCCCAAAATGTAATAACCATTTATTATCTCAAAACAAAAGATCATATGAAACCCTAAGGTTATCCATTATGTCCACAAAAGAAAAGATAATTTATTCTTGAATATAGTTTTCACATATCAAACATTAGAGTTACACATACTATAAAAATTCTTCCAAATTAATCCCATCATCAAAAGAGCCTTAATACATTTAAGCATTTCATCATCCTAAAATCAACCATAACTCTTGAATCCCTTATATGTAGACTTATTACTCCTTAATTTTTCTTCATGATCCATTAAATATTCTTTTCCAACTTATTCTATAATACTTATTTCCAACAAAAAAATCATGAATCATATCATAAGATTAAATAATGTCAAAACATCAGCTAAGAAATAATCCATACTTTTCATTGGTCATTGTCAGTTTCCTCATCCTCAATTGGAATGGAATTAAGTATTGGTAAAAATATATTTCGATGGTACTGCTGATCCCATTACTGAAACTTCTTTTTAGGACATCTATTTGTATAATAACCATTCACCCCACGTTTAAAACATTCAATTGATCCCTCATAAAGAACTTCTTTCCCTTTCCTGGAGTCAACTGGATGCTTCCCCTTTCCATGGAATCTTATTGCTTTATGACCTTCATTACCACATCTGAAACATATTTCTATCCCTTTGAATCATTTTTCTAGGTGTTTATTTCCACATCCTTGACACATAGGTTTTTGAATATACTTTCCTTTATGATTATTACCTAAACTTCCACAGGGATTCTTTTCTCACTTATACGATGCCTTCTAAAAATCACTAATGTTTAGGTGGTCAATCATGAGTCCAGATAGTTGGTTGAGAATAATCACAAGAGTTATCATTGCACCTACCATTTAATTCAGTTTCTTATTCAGAAAATCATTATAGCTTTCTTCACATCCATTGTTACTTTGGTTTCAGCTAGATCTAGCCATTTACTAAAACCAAAAGGTCAGTGTGAGTATATTAGTAAAATAATTATATAATATCTTATGAAGAGGGTAAATTAGAAGATATAATTATTCATATTATCTTAAAATCATTAAATTTATGTAAATAACTATGACTCTTTCTAATATTCTAACCATTACGATTATGTTTCTTATTATTAAATAAGACCCTAACCTCTAAAGTTATCTATAACAACCTTTTATACCAACTGTAAGGCCCTAACCTTAAACATTACGTATTCTTGAATTAAGTTAATAATTCTCAGTGAGGATCTTTTCAGGTTTATAGATTTAGATAATTAGTTCATAACTTATAAAAAACATCTTAAATATTACATGTAGAAACTTCTACTAAGTATCAAATTTTTTCATAAAATAAAAACTCTTAAAAGAAAAGAAACATGTTTAGTTCCATGTTTTAAATGGAATGACTTTTACACGATCCCATCCTTGACCCTATTCCACCTTAAATCCTGTGAAAAAATTTCAAAAACTTGGGATGAGTATAAAAATCTCATTAAGGGATACATAAAGAAGGAAAGATGTTAGTTTTCAAAAAAACATGTAAACCATGCATACTTAATCATAAAGTAATACTTTTTACCTTAATGATGTAGAAAAAACACTTCACTAAATATAAGCTCATTTCTTACCCTTTTGTAACCAAAATATTACCATTAAGCCCATAAAAAAAATATATAGCATATAAAGTTAACTTGGGACATAAAAAATACTTAAATGGAATAACTATACAGTCAACTTCCACACATATCACTAAATAGAATAGCCATATGGCGGACTTCCATACATATCACTAAATGGAATATCCATATGGACGACTTCATTAACCAATGAATTGGAAGTTATAACGTAACCACCCATCCTTGGTTTATCGTGGAACCACCCATTATTTGGTTTATCAAGTACCCACCCATCAAATTTCCAAGTACCATTATATAATCATAACACAAAAATATTGAAAATATCATCATTTAACTAATAAAATTTAATTTTCAATCACAAGAAATCATTTCAAGATATTGAAATAATCAATAAATTTCAAAAACTATTTTTAATAAAATACTTAAAAAGGTAAATAATGTTTTTATTTTTCCTTTTAAAAACATCAAGGCTTATAGTGGAAGCCAAATAATGATTATGGCAGTGGAGAGGTCTTTATATCCACATACGTTAAAAACATTACTTTTTTCATTTAGTAAAATACTTTGTAGATAAAAGATTCACTTTGAATGAATGTAAAATTAAAAGGGTTTTATTATAAACCATGTAAAACAAGAAGGTGTATATTATCAAAACATTCCTAAATGAAACAAGATTGAGACGAAGTCCCTTACGAAAATTCGATAGCCTAACGATGTCACTTTAAAAATCAGAAAATGAGTCGATGGGAGAGAAAAGGGACTCTCATAAATTGGAAATAAAATGGAAATAAATAAGGATATATAATAACATATCCCAACATAATAAAATAAAAATTAAAATACATAACACAAAATAAGTCTTTGACTAAAAGAGGTCGGTGAAAGGTTCCCTTACCTCGAGTCCGATTTGTCTCGTATGTTCCTTGTTCTTCCTGAATAATAAACTTAAGTTAATTTCTACTTTATTAAGAACTTTTTAAAGTTTATTATTACTTTTATATCCCTTATTACCTTTCTATAACAATTAGTTAATTATTTGAATTCATATCAGACAGTTTTTTGATGTTCAGAACTTAAGTTAAAAATGAACTTGTTATAATTATAAATTGTCCATGTGGTCAAAAATTACATAATCAACCGAGAATTTTTTTTGATTTAGATATAATATATATCATATATATCTAGTTTATATTCATTTATAATAGTCCTTATCATTTGGATATAAGAAATTAAATGCATTGTTCAAGGAGATCGTAAGCCATACGTATGCCTGAAAGCTACGTTAATTTCCTTTTAATATTTAAAGGAATGAAAAATAAATGATATAGGTATATTATAAATACAGTATAGTAAAATATTTTATATATGTTAAATAATTTTACTAAATCCATCCTTTATATGTTTTAGGAATGGAATGAATGAGTCATATCACTTTGAGGGGGCGGTAGTCCGAACATCCTCCAATGAAATTATCGTAATTATACAACATGAAAAGCATAAAGTTATGTTATAAATGATATTTAAAGAAACATAGAGATAAAATAAATATCATAAATATCACATATAATTACAGTTCTATAATAATGTACACCATAAAAGGTAGTAGGAGAATATTGAACAATCATCGTTTCGTGAGGCAGTAGTTCGCCATCCACATAAACAGTATGTTTTGTACCCATTAGATGGAGGTCTTTGTAAGTGTAGTTTGAATAATTCTCATAAAAAAACCTAGTATATTTAGGATATTGGTGTTGTAATATAAACAAAGAATAAGAAGAGAATAGGGAGTGGAGAAGGAAAATTAAAGAAATGGACTTGAGGGAAGACATTACCTTTAGACAGGGTAACTCCCTTTCATTTGAACCAAAAGGCTTTCTTGAATTTCCTTCTACCTAAGAGACGAATTATAAGAGGAATAGAGGGATTTTGGGAGATTATGGGAGCATAGTTTGGAAAACCCAAGGTGCTTGAGAGGTGTGAGTAACGGGTTATAGGTTATGTCCTTTTATAGGAGGGAGGATGTACTATTTAGAAAACTCTAGAAACATTATTTTATTATAAATTCATTTTCCCTTTCTAAAGAATAAAAAGTTATTTAAGTTAAAGATAATATGAGTTTTGATATAAATCCTCCCAAACAATAGGTTTTAGTAAATTTTAGGTCATAAAATTAACCTTATCTTTTAGCTTTAACCTTTAGTTAACTAATTTAACTTTTACCATGCCCTCTTGTACATTCATAATATATGGTTAATATATTTACTCTAAATTTACAAGATACCAAAAAATGGATAATTTATGACATTTTTAACATCATATATGTCAGTTGGATGAATATTAGATTTTTAGGATTATTCAATCATTTAATAAAAAATTATTTATTTTAAAAACTCATTTATGTCAATTTATAAACTATTCATATCAAGACTTTTTTAAAAATCTTTAAAAACTTGATTATTTTGAAAAACTTAAATTAATTCAAATATAAAAAGTTATACTCATCCATAAAATTCATTTATGGTATAAAAAAATTCAAAATAAATTTATTTTAATATTTATCATCTCATTTATTTAAATCTTTCATTAATAAGGTAATCACTACATCACCATTGTGTTATAAACAATTTTATTTATTTTATATCTAAAAATTATAAATAAAATACCATGATGCAGGAAATATTATTATATTTCTAATGAATATTTATAGTAAAAAATATCACTTATATAACCCCATATAAAAATTTATTTACTAAAAGTTATATGTTTATGTAACATTTTCATTAAATTTAAATTAATTTTTATAAAATATTATTTTCACTTACAAGTGGCTCCATGGGGGCCTAAAATCTAGCCAAGTATGCTCATGGTCAGAAATGTATCAGAAAATAGGGTTAGAACATTTGTTAGGATAATTTAATATTATTTTTTACCCTTTTTTACGAAATTTACCCTTTAACCATGGTAAATAAAATATTTACTGAAGTTACTATTCATAATGTCTAAAAATAAAAGTTATCTATTTAAACAATGTTTATCTCATGATTCCAAATATGGAATCCATTTTTCCAAATTCAAAACACAGAAGTTGCAGAAATTAATTTAATATTAATTCCCGTTGTCAAATCCAAAAAGAGTGTTTTTAAGAAATAATTAATATCAAAAGATTGACATGTGTTTATATCCAATTTCAAAATGAAATTACTTTAAATGAACAAAATTTGATTAAATGATAAAAATATAATCTAATTATACTTTAAAACTAATTAAAAGGATAGTCTAATCACATAAATAAATGATATTAAAAGGTAGTTTTAAATTAAAATGCAGTATTTGTCACTATTCATAAAAAAATGAACTTTATCAGACAAATACCAAAATTTTTCCCCAAGTAAATTTTGATGTCCTAGTTCTAAATAAGAAGTTTATTTTCTTAAATAAAAAATATAAAAGTAACAAAAACTATATTTAAAAAGGATTCACCATCAAAAGGTGGTAAATCAACATTTTAAATAATATTAGAGAATTTAATACTTAAAATTGGATTCATTCATATTTTAAGCCTCTAAAATTATTTGGATAAAAGTAAAAATAATTAAAAAACATGTGTAATAATATTTTAGTTAGTTATATTCATTATCACCAATTCAATGGCTAGGCATTAACTACCATTTAAAATAATAATAATATTATTGTACTATTTTTCAGTATAACTCAATGTTGTGTGAAATGTAAGATTACGAAGAAGCCTGTTATTTCATGTTGAGTATGCTATCAGAAAAAGCATCCCATTTAACTTAAAATTATTATATTATTTATAAGTATTAATATAAATCAAAATATATTATTTTATAAATACTTGGGTCATTACAATGCATGGATATCCCACCGTTTCTCTTGAGTAGGCAACATATTAGAATACCGCCTGAGTCTTTTCTCTACATGAGTCTATAAATGGTAAAGAACCATTTTGATAGATTCAATCTAAAAGTTATCTACATCAGTTCCACCCTCTTCGGTGAAGGTTGGAGGGGGTTACAACTAGAACTTCTATATCAAATCAAACACATTTAGTATAGTCCTCCTTAGTTCTCCTTCAATAAATTATAAAAATTTAGAAATGTTGTCATGTAACTTCTCTCATTCCCCTTATCTGGGAACTATTGGGGACTCAGGTTCCACTATTAGAGGTACATTTTCAGCCATGTCTTCTTATTGTTCTACTAACAAGCATCATCATGGAGAAATGTATCTACAATGTCGAACACACATGATAGTAAATATAACACATCATTAAAACATTTATATAAGAGGTATTGAAACAATTTAATAATAATTCACCCCTCATATATTGATGCGTGGTCAAAACTAAGACACTATCACTACTTTCACCCATATCCTGCCCGAGTCATGGAAAATAGAGGGTAAAACACTTCCACATTTCATTTTTTTCATTAGAAACATATTTTATGAATTAAAATTTCCACATTTAACATATTTTATCAATTATAAATTCATCATTATGAACCATTTTATTTAAATTACACAAGTAAATTTATTTTTTATTAATAAATCTCAAATACCCTACTTTTCTATGCATACCTAAAATGATGGATGTCCCATAAATTTTTGAGTTCCTCAAATTATGTATGTATACTCAACTCCCACTCCATGATTGATCATGTAGAATATATTAGAAAAATTATAACATCACACAAAAAGTTAATCACCCAAGGTGAAATAATACATAATTGTAATAGATAACATCATGAAAATTAATCCCACCCTAGGTATATGGGTTCTCCCTGCCACATGGGTTTTCTACACCAATGCACAATCTCATGAACATGGCCTAAATCATCCTGGTATCTTGGGTACCTTAAAAAAATAATAATACAATTTTAAATAATTGAAACCTCTTTTAATACCACTTTTGGACATCTTAAACTAGGTTCCACATATGGGTTCCCTCAGCCTATTCAATACATGACATCAGGTGCACCACCTTGTATGTCATAGACAAAAACTCACAAAAAAGGTATAATATGTAACATGGGGAGGCTATTACTCCTTTATCAAAGTATAAGAAATAAAAATATCATAAAAAATAGTAAAAAGATGATAAAAAATATCATTGATAATAATGTAATCAATATAAGACAATGCATCACCTGATAAATCCAAAACATGTAAATAATAACCAAAACCAAAGTAGTAAGTATGTCATGTCATATAAGTGTCTACTGTATGAAAAAAATCCAAAATAAATACATACTAAAAACTCCCAAGTGAATCCCAACATAATTTATGGTTCCATCATCCATGCTACATCCCAAATCCCAACTCTGCCTTTTAATATAGTGATCTTACCCTTATCCTGCCCTAAAAATATTAAATCTATTTGAGTTTCAATCAAGAATCCTGATATGGGTGTGATTAAAACTCAGTAGGCCCCCACTAATGGCTTCTAAAGAAATATACATTCTATAAATGTGTATGTAGTTTTATAAAGAATAAATAAAAATGAAAAATTTAAATTGTATTCACATTTAATTATTCTTTAATTAACCCCATAGGACCCCAGGTTCATGATGACACCAGAACCAATCATACCATATTCATCTTGTACCAAAGTCTAAACCATATGCCATAGTAATATCACAATTCATTCTATCATGAGATTTCATTATTTATTTAATTCCAATTTCATTTCCCGTACAATAGAACATCAATATTATTTCCAATATCTCACGCACTTGGATCATTAATCCAGTTCCAATAATAAGGGTCCATAGTGAATTAGTCTGGAACCCCATGTGTATTTGGTGTATCAGTCCTAGTACCATATCTCATGGTTATTTAGAGAATCAGTCCCCATTCCATAAATTATTTTTCACATTCATGCATTAGCTTCCTAAAGCATCATTATTGAACACCATGGGTATTTGGATCATCAGAACATGGGCCACACCTCATTTATCAATCATTATCAAATATAAAATATTTCTAATTCATATCAATATTAAACATCATTAACCTTCAATTAAATCATTATCCACATGGTGAACCATTTCAGTTATTGATCAAAACCATGATTCTTTACTTTAATCACATGGAATAACATGAAAAATTCACCATTAATCCAATTATCAACATTTAATCACACAATTCATTGACCCTAGAAGGTTCATCAAACCAACCTATTTATTCCAATTATCCACATGAAAATAGATTTAATTCAATTCAAATAAACCACTATTTCCCTACTCACATTCCATAAATCATCATTTTAGAGATATTGGCACACCCCATGGGTTTCCATCATGTCATTTATCACAATATCCAAAGAGTCCACATGATCCGTGAAGGGTGTCCCAATTTCATAGAATTAAATTAATCATTTTAATTTGAAATTAAATTGAACAACATGGAAAAATAATGGAAAAATTACATACATATGACCATAATCAAGACTATGGGAATTACAAATTAGGCATCCTACCTCTAGTTCATTAACAAAAACTCACCAAAACAAAATCCTCAATTTGATGCAAAATGGTTGATTTCACAATAGTGAGGAATATCTGGTAAAAAACCATGGAACAATATCCAAAAAAATAAGATCGATCAAACTAAGACCTAAACCATCAACAACGTAGGAAAATAATTCCTCTATACAAGGAGATAATTATGGGGGGAGATATGAATATAAATGTGGAAGATCATCACTTATCAGACATAAAATCTTCTTCCAATAGACCCATGATTCACAAAGGAAGGGGTTAAAGGATCCATAAACCTCTCTATGGAGAATCAAAAATCATTAGAAATTTTTTTATCATCAAATAATGTGATTATAGATTTCATTTCGGGGAACATAAAATTTTATATAAATGTTAATGTGTTCAAAATATCATGCTCAAGGTTTCCTAGGAGGGGCTGCAAGGTTTTCCAAACCGTGCCTCATAACAGTGTGCCCCTACTATCTAGGGTGCATTAATTCTCTTACGTGGATGCATGGTTTTAAAAAACATGCACAAACCATACAAACCCCCTTTGTTCCAGGGTTCATGGCTTAGAGCTATAGGTCGTATAGTTTGTTCAAACTGTGCACCCCCTCATCTGGCTCCAAAAGGGGTGCATGGTTTCATTTGGAAAATGGAATGGTTTCCTAGAAAAAACTACATGGTTTTCCTCAACTGTACTCTAACCACTCACAGACCCATGGGCTTCCAAATTTCTAAAAATTCTCCCAAAAAACCACAAAGTAAGACCCACACAATGTTTGGTAAAAACAAGGGTAAAAGAATATTTGAAAACAAGCATAAGAAATCTATTGAAAGGTATAGATTTTACAAGACCACTTTATAATAGGAAAACACATTCCCTTAGAATAGTGGTGATGTTGAATATTATATTTTTTAAATAGATAAAATACCATACATATATAAGGATATTAAATTATTTTTTATTGATATAATTTTTGACCACAATACACCAAATTATGGAAAGATAATTCTATATTGTGGTTTGAGTGATGATATAAAAAAATAAATTTTCATATCTAATTCTATTTTAAATTGTTAGTGGATAATATGAGAATATTATACTTATATTTTAATGGTAAAAATGAATTAAATTTTACTTCCCCTATGTGTATAATTAATATTATAAAATAATGGAAGATATGTTGTTCTCATTTAATTGAGATATTCAATAGAAATAAAAAGAGAGATTGAGAAAAAATAAGATAGACTAGATTTAGTAAAGGAAATTTCCAATGAATAATGTTAAAATCATGGATATTTTATAGTGATGAATGTCATTATATAGAGTTAAAAATTTATTAAATAATATTATTTATTATTAAATAGGATTTAATCAATATAATATTATAAAAATGTATAAATGTTTTCTATATATTGAGAGATTCATTATAATATAATGTAATACCATCCATTATGAAGGAAGTGGACCTCAAGGGACAATGATTCTTCTATAAATATTAATAATCAAAAGTTGATGATGCTTAATTGATGTTGACTACAGTGAGTCAAAATTACATACATAGACATAGTTTCAGTATTATCCCCCATAACATTGGATATTTCTTTTATGACACTAAAAATTAGTATAAAATATTTGGGTTCTATTATTTGTGGATTTTCACTAAATTTACAACACTCTATGATTTTAGGATATCAAAGAAATGATTTGATCTTTTATAGAAAAATATATCACTATAAAAAATTTTGATTAAAAACTACATTCAATCTCCTAACATGGGTGATTATATTATTGTAGTGGGTGGAACCATTATTGTAGAAAAAACTAATGGATACTTCCTTGAAAAGAATCATGAGACGATGGACGTGATTTTTTAAGGGATGAATGATATTGGGGGTTCGCTATTCAATACCATCTATACAAAGGTTACATCATAAAAATATATTTTGGTTGTGTGGTAGAATCTATCAAAAATCCTTGTGAATGATTCAAATTTTAAAATAAAAAACTCTATGTTATAATTAATATATTTAAAATTTCTAAATAGTCAATCAATCGAATCATGTTGACACATTAATTAATAGGGTGATTTTCACATTTAGAGATATAAAAAGACTTAGTAAAGTCATTAAAGATTTGAACATTGTAATGTGATTTTTGTAGATATTACTAGATTGTTTTAATCAAAATGTGTTGTTAATTTGAGAAATATATCACTAAAGGTTATAATTAAATGATTAGAAAGGAATTATTATAGAATATTATATGGGACTGAATAAGTATAATATTATAGAGGATATTAAGAGATATGTTATTGAGTTTAATTACATGAAATAACTCACAATGGAAAATGATTTGGAATATAAATAAAATGACAATGTTTAATAATTTCATTAATTTAATCTAAAAGTATGGTAAGGAAGAATAAAAGGGAAACATCTAACCAACAATGTTTTAATTATAAAAGTTTTACATGTAAATGTTTGGTGTCTTAAAATGTAATAATTTTAATAAGTGGAACATTAAACTCCATAGCTAACCATAAAAATGGTGATGAATTAATTAAATTTTAGGAAGGCTAAATATAAAAATAGCATGTTTATCATAATATAAATATTAATTTTATAACTATAAAAATGAGTAGGTTCAAGACAAAAAAAATGAAAATTTGGTTTCAATGATTGATTTAATAAAAATTGAGTTGAATAATGATGGAATTGATGGGAAATAAATGGTGGTTGACATGTAAGTAAAATTAAAATATTCTCTCAAGGGTATTTATTGAAATAAAAAATAATAAAATATAGCTAATGTATTTTTCATGACCCGTCCCCCAGGGCTCGTGTCGTAACTAACCCAATACCTCCTTACAAAGGCCAGGGGCTGGAGACTAGCACCGTGCAGGCATATCCCAAAAATGGAAGGCATTGCATTTAAACCTATACACACACACAAATATAAAACTGCATAATGTAAACACAAAGTAATGTACAAATGTCACTGAGACAACTAATGAGAGTGCAGTACAAACTAAGAGTAAAATGGCGCTAGAATACAAGACCAAAATCATAATGGAAAATAAAACTTCCACAATTTGTCTACTCAAGACCCTACTTGAAGTGTAGGTGAAGGTTAGGTGAAGGGTAGATTTCTGTTGCCGTATAAGTACACCCATCTGTCTTGTCTCACTGATGACCACCTAGTCCTAGACCACCACAGCCTTCGTCGAAGCGTCGATCACATGTACGAGACATGGCACTTGTGGGTGAATCCTGTGAAGGGGTGAATAACACAATACTCAGTAGAGACCCCAAACCACAAATGAAAGACCACAAATGAAGACCACAAAGAAAAGGAATCTCAAACCAGGTATAACTAAAATTATAGAAAGTAATATTATCATTCGTAAAGCTGAATCATGTTGTGATGCTAAGGGACTCATCCTCGATGAGTCACTATGGTTCTATCATCTACTGGACAACTAAGGTCCACTCCACTACTAGACAACTAAGGTCCACTCGGATACTAGACCACTAAAGTCTGCTATACTATTGAACCATTGATATTTTCTCCACTATGGGACCATTGAGGTCCGCTCGGCTACTGGACCGCTGAGGTTCGCTCCGCTACTGGAACTTTGAGGTCCAATCTCCTACTGGACCACTGAGGTCTTCTATGCTATTGGAACATTGAGTTCCACTCATCTACTGGACCATTGAGTTTTTCTCTGCTACTAGGCCATTGGGGTCACTCTCGTTATATCCTTTTTATCATATCCAGCCATAGGATTCCCACTCTCCAGTGCACTTGATTCTAGGAGAATCTACCTCACAATCCATCAGTCATATCCCAACATCCATGAAAACTCACTTAGAGTATACCCAAAGGATTGTATCATCACAAGGGTCTCAATGATGTAGTCAGCGCATCAATTGGATGCCCGATATGAAAGATATTGGTGTATTAGTGAACATGTTCCAGTTCTGTCTGGGTCCGATCTGACTTGGTTGGGACGACTCGACCATCCCAGTCTAGGGGTTCTTCATGATCCAACCCAGTTCAACCGACCCGAACCTGACCCAGTCCGGCCTGGCCTAGTGGCCAGGTCCATTGGGCCTCATTGGACTCGACCCGGTTTGGCTAGGGGTCCAGCCTACCAGGTCACCCAACGACTTGGTCCACATTCTCCGACATGATCTGAATTAGTAGGACCGATTTCCTTATATCCGAGCTGCATAGAGGCTTGGTTCTCCTCTATCTTGGGCTTCCTGATGGCCCGATTCACTCTATCAACCCCACCTGCATCTGAGGGCTAGCTTGGATCCATATTGGAAATTTCACTGGCATCTGATTTGTGCAACCACGTATCCATCTATGGTAGGCTACCTCCCTCTGCACACCATCCATCATGGACCACATTCCATCGCACACCGTGGACCACCCCACTTTCCACTCAAACTGACACATCACCCTAATAGAACTTCCCCCTGCACCGTTGCAACCCCTGCAGGCCATGGCCTCCTCCGCCTCAATGCATCGTAGTGGAAAACTGCCTCCATCCCGCAGCTACTGCCGTGAGATTCCACCACAGCCATAGGCCTCTGTTGCTGATGGTCTCCTCTGCGGGCCACTCGACTAGCTCCGGTGGTCTGTTTCCTAATCTGTCTACGCTTCTGGGCTTCTTGGGGCGTCACCATCACTATCACATATCCCAAGTAGTCTCTCCATTGATTCTGGGGTCCATCCATGTTCAGAACCTCCTAGTAATGTTATGACATGACTATGAGGTTCCATCAATGAAGAACGTATAGGGGAGAGGATATCACAAGAAACACCCAAAGTAAAGAACGTTGGCCTTGTTCATTTGGCCTTCATTTGTTACATTAGAAAAATGGGAGATATCGAATGATCAGAAGTTATATCACCCTTTCTTTACTCCCCACATTCCAAAATCCCATCCAGAATATGTGATCGATCTGTGAGTCAACCTGTTCATGAGTTGGCCCATATACGCCACATAAAATAAAGACCGAGGAAAGGAAAGGTTTCACTCAGAATTAAAAAAACCCCTACATGGGAAAAGAAGATTGGTTAGGGAAGATCTCCCATCACTATCTCACGATCTCCAGTTATGATTCCTTCTCTAAGGGTATCACCGCTGCTTTCTGATTAGCCATCTTTTGTTATTGGAGAGGTTTCCTTCATCGTTCGTCAGAGGAATTCCAGGGTTGTTCGTCATCCCCGAATCCCTATTTATTTAAAGGAGGAAGATGTGTTGTGCATTGCAGTGTTGCCATGCTGATTCATTAATGTATTGAATTAATGAGTTTCAGCGTCATCACGTCTCCGCATTGCAGCGATTTTGTTCCACTAAAAAATGTTTAAAGAAATATAATAAACTATTTCTAAGTTTATTTTATTTTCATTTAAAATTAAAAAAAATTAACTTTCACCCTTAACCTTCACCGGTCGAGTTTAGGCCCCACTTAAGGATAACATCTCATTAAGAACTCAACGGTCCTCTTGGATTTTTGATATGAGTTACCGTTTGTGAGTTTTGAGGATTCAAAAATAAAATAATATTTATTTAAATTATTTTATTTATGGTTATGTCCCTAAAACAAATATTTATATCCATCCCATGACACCCAATGTTAGGATCCACTTAAGGGAACCACACCCCCATAAGCTCAACTGTACTCTCATATTTCCAATTAGAGTTACCTTTTTTGAGTAATAAGGATTTGAAAATAAAATAATCTTTATTCAGTTATTTTATTTACGGCAAAAAACAACTTTCCACTATTGACACGTGTCAGCCAATTTTAGGCTCTACCTAAGGAAATAACACCCAAAATAGCTTAACGGTGGTCTAGAATTTTCAATCTAAGTCACTGTTCATGAGTTATAATGATTTGAAAAATAAAATAATTTTATTTAATTATTTTATTTACAATTATTCTATTTTCGGGTTTTCTCACTAGAGGCCTGTTCTGACTAATCTTAACTCATGCCTAGGGTAAACCCACCATCCTAAATGAAATAGTTCCCTCATATTTCTGATATAGGAATCGATTTATGAGTTATTTAACTATTTCAGGAAAACTGCTCATGTGCGCTAATTAAAACATAACTTTTTTCAATGAACCATTCTGGGAACACTGAGCCTCAAAATCTCACGTCGTCTCAGAACCTGGTCTCAAAATAGTCCCAAAAAAATTAAGTAAAAATTCTTGGAATTCAAGGACATTAAATTACCCCAAAATATAGGTCATTACATCCTCATAAGCCAAAATAAGGTATAAACCAACAAATGGGGTTACTGAGCTTTGATCTTAGCCTCCAGCTCCCACATGATATTTTATAGATTCATATGCTACCGCCGAATGTGCACTAGAGGAATCGATCCCCCACAGAGGTTCCTATAATATAGATCATCGATATCTACTAGAAACTCTACAAAAGTCACCCCATCATCAAAACTTCAGCATGTAGAGGCATCTCATTCCCTCAACTAAACTCTACTCCTAGGTAGTTAGGAAGTGGCTCAACTTAGTGAGTTGGTAAACGATCACCCAAATAGTATGATGTATCCAAGAAGTACATGGTAAAATCATCATGAAGTCCATTTATATCCTATCCCACTCCCACTCTGGTACCTTGAGGGGTTGTGTTAAACCTTCTAGAACCTGGTCCCCAGCCTTCACTTGCTGACAAGTGAGGCATGTCAAGACAAACTCTACCATTTCCTTCTTTATCCATGTCCACCAGTACTAACATCAGTGGTCCCGGTACATCTTCTCTACACCTAGATGTACCTCCAAATGGGAAGTACGGAACTCCCTCAACACCTCCTCTTGCAACACCACTAGTTCTATGATGCATCCTCAAAAAAGGATGACGTCCTTCCCACCTTTTGAATATCCATCATGGCATACATTGTGGACATCTAGGCATGGAAAGTCTCACAGCTAGCATCTTTGAGTTGTGCCTCCCTGACTTTCTATAGGAGTGGAGGGGAAAATACCATAAAATGAATAAAATTTATCTCCTCTATATCCATGAAGGATATCTAAAGAGATGATAACTACTCTGAGGCCTCTTTCAGTAGATGTGAAATTGATCTCCTGTTAAGAGAATATGCCACCATGTTCCCCTTCCTGGGAGTATAGAATATCTTGAAGTCATAAACCTAGAGTAATTATAGCCAACATCACTGTATTAGATTCAGATCCTTCTAAGAAAATACATACTTGATACTCTTGTGGTCAAAGTAGACGATGAATCATTCACCCATAAGGTAATGTTGCCACATCTTTAGTGCAGAGACTACCACTGTCAACTCAAGGTCATGAGTCACATAGTTCTTCTATTGCATTTATCAACTGTCATGATCCATAAGAAATCACTTATTTCCCCTACATTATGACACAAACAAGCCCAATTCCTGATGCATCACAGAACACCAAGTAGTCAGTGTCCTTGTCTAGTAGCCCTAAGATAGGACCACTCGTCAAGCTCTGCCTCTACTGTTGAAAGATCTGCTGGCATCTTTATGTCCAGAAGAAGGGTTTTTTCTTCTCTTTAAATACCTTCATGGGTGCTTCCACTCTGGAGAAGTAGGGTAAAAATCTACAATTATACCCATCCAACCCAAGGAAACTCCGTACCTCGGTAACGCTCTTGGGTGGTTCCCAAGGAAGCACCGCCTCAATCTTCACTGGATCCACCGCAACTCCAGCCTCTGAGATGTCATGTCCCTAGAAGTGGACCTTTCGTATCTAGAACTCAAACTTCAAGATATTTCCTTAAAGCTGGTGCTCTTTGAGTTTTCCAAGAACCATCCTTAGGTGTATCACATTCTCCTCCTCAGATGCTGAATACACTAAGATTTCATTAATGAAGACCACTACAAACTGGAATAAGTACAGCTAGAAGAACCTATTCATGAGTCCAATGAAAACTTTTGGGGCGTTCGTCACAACGAATGACATCACTAAGTACTCATAGTGGCTATAGAGATATGTAAAATACATCTTCAATATGTCTTCATCTAGTACTTGAAGCTGGTGATAGCCTGATCCGAGGTCTCTCTTTGAGAACCATCTTGGTCTATTTGGCTGATCAAAGAGGTCATGAATCCTCAGTAGAGAATACTTATTCTTCATGTTCACCTGGTTTAGGTGCTGAAAGTACACACATAACTTCAATATTCTGTATTCCTTCTTAGAAAACAACACTAGGGATGCCCATGGTGAAACACTGGGCCTTACGAACCCATTCCTCTACAAGTCCTCAAACTGTACCTTTTCCTCCAAGAGCTCTGTGGGAGCCATCAAATATACAGGTGTAGATAACAGTGTTGTACTAGGATATAGATCAATGTAGAATTATACCACTATGTGAGGAGGTAGTCCTGGAACATCCTTTTGAAAGACATCCTCGTACTTTTCCACCACTTTTGGTGACTGAAAACTCAAAACATCCACTGCTACATGGGTAAGGATAACAACATACAGCTACCCCTTTCCCCTATCCTCCAGCTTCCTAAGCCTGGTGTGGGACAAATTGGTGTGGTGGTTATAACATGATGAAATGTATACCACCTCCTACTACTCTCCCAGCTCCTCTTCCTGGTCTGCTGCCCTACAGATTAATATGTTCCTATCACTGTCTCTACCCCGAAAGACTATACACCATTTCAATATCAGCAAAATGGGCTAGATAATCTTTTGAGATATTCCCCTATCATCTCTTGAAAAGTATTACCAATTTATAGTACGATTGGACTCACCCTGTGATCCTTGAGCTGTATATCCCCTATCTTGGGACCTCTTCTCAGAACATATCACATGTCCAAGTCTCTGAGACCGACGTCAGCTTTCTGCTTTCCCACTACTAACATCCACTAACTGTATCTGCTTATCCAAATGAATTTAAACCAAAAAGGATCTATCTAGAACCCTATCATAAGTAAGAATGCATAGTGGAATAATGTTGGCTCAGATTTCCCTAAACACATCTTGCTTGGAGGTTCTAGATCATTGGTTGTATCATATTCATTGAGTACCTGGAAAATTCAGTAATCCTAGATGAATACTCAGCTACTGAAATGTCATCCGGAAAAAGATGTAGAAGCTCTTGGGAATGCATAGCTCATATATTTTATGGGAATATCATTTTCTCTAAGAAAGGTTCTCTAGCTCTGACCATGGAAAAGTCACCTCATTATAAGATCGGGTAATCAAAACCCTACCATTTCCCAAATGAGTCACATAGTAGGCTCCCTGCAAGGAATTCCATATGATCTAATGGTTCCCTAATTAGATGGGAAACTCAAACACCACCTAAATCTTGTCCTTAGCTACATGTGAGTTGGGATCACCTCAGAACATGAGGGGTCTCTATTACTAAATCTCGTGAAGTGAGCTTATCACGAACATCTCATCCGCTGGTACTACAAGTACCGTGTGCTACTCCAAAGGTGGTGTTTTAGATGGCACCCTACTTGGTGGTTCTATTTATAGTAAAAACCCTTGTACCCATATTTTCACCCCACATACCATCCTTGTGATGACGCAGTGGAATCCTGACTGGCTATCTACATGGAAGTACCTTGAAACAAAACAAAATTTACCACAATCAATAGAGTAAACCTAGTGAGCCGACTCAAGAAAGACATGGAAAACTCAACCCATTACTATATGATGAATGCACTATAGTTTTTACCTACAACTAGTGTTTACATGTATTAAGTCAAAAAGAATAATTCAGGGTCTTGGTGTATTGATATGTCGGCCGCCACAACAACATTGGATTTTTTGGCCTGAAATCCGAACTCAAAACACTTGAAACTATTTCCCCAAACCAAACTCATAGACTCTGGGTTCTTAAGGTTGAACCTACATCCTCAGATACCACTTTCTCATGACCTATCCCCTTGGCCCCATACTGTGACTACCCTAATCCCTACTTCCATAGGCCAAGGGATGGTGACTAGCACCAAGTAGGCATTTCCCAAAATGGGAATGCATTTCATTTAAACCTGTACACACACACAAAGATAAAACTACAAAAAGTAAATAAAAAGTAAAGCACAACTATTATCAAGGAAACTACTAAGAGTACAATACTAACTGAAAGTAAAAAGGGTCTATAATACAAACCTAAAAAAACAAAGGAATGTAAAACTGCCATAATATGTCTTCTCAATACCCTACCTAAAGGGTAGGAGAAGGGTAGCTACCTATAGTTATAGAAGTATTCCCATATATCTCATCTCACTGAGAAACACATGGTCTTGGACCACCAAGGTCTTCATTGAATCATCCATCACCTGCATGAAACACAACACATGTGGGCGAAGACTGTGCAGGGATTAGTAATACAATACTCAGTAGGGACCCCAAACCATAGAGTAATGACCAGAAATGAAAGACTAGATAGTAAGACCACAAAGAAAAGATAGATCCCACAAGGTATAACTAAAATTATAGAGACTAGTATTATCAGTCGTAAAGCGGAATCATCTTGTACTATTGAGGGACTCATCCCCGATGAGTCACTACGATGCGCTTGGCTAATGGACCACTAAGGTACACTCTGCCACTGGGTCACTGTGGTCTGCTTGACTACTGGACCAATGAGTTCTGCTAGGCTATTAGAACACTGAGGTCTACTCAGCTATTGGACCACTGACGTCTGCTCGGCTATTAGTCCACTGTGGTCTGCTCTACTACTCGACCATTAAGGTCTACTCGGCTACTGGGAAACTAAGATCCGCTCAGCTACTGGAATACTGAGGTCCAATCAACTACTGGACCATTGAGGTATGATAGACTAATGGACCACTGAGGTCTGCTCTACTACTGGGCCACCGTGGTCCTACTCGTCACATCCTTCATGTCACAGCCAATAGTAGGATTCACGCTCTCTAGTGCGCTTGATTCAGGGAGAATATACTCCTAAAGCCATCAGTCTTATCTCTAATATAACTAATAATCACTTATAGTATACCCAAAGGACTGTCTCAACACAAGGGTCCCAACGCCATAGATAGCGTGTCTACCAGACTCCCACTATGAAAGATATTGGTCGGACTGACCCGACCAACCCATCCTAGGGTTCCCACATGACCCGATCCAGTTTGTCTGGCCCATCCCTGACCTGATTGCATCTAGACTGACCCATTCTGGCTGGACCCAGTGGCCAGACCCATTGGGCCTTGTTGGACCCGGCCCGGTTTGACCATGGGTCCAGCCTTCCAGGTTGCCCAGTGATCCGGTACACATTCTCCTACCCATTACGACTTAATCAGACCAATTCACTTCTAGTTAGGTCGTAAAGTGGCCCAGCTTACTATCCGGCCCAGCCTGCATAGTGGGCCAGTTCTCCTCCAGCCCGGGCCACCCGGCGTCTTGGTTCACTCTGTCAGCCTGACCCGCATCGGTGTACCAGCTTGGATCCAGCTAAGATGCCACACCGGAATCCGGTTCACATAGCCATGTGGCCAGCTGAGGCCAACCACCTCCCTCCACTTGGGGTCTGGCATGGACAGCGTGCCAGCACATGCTGCGGCCCACCCTGAGGGCTGCTCGAACCGATGAGGCACCTGATTGGCACCACCCCCTACACAACCACAAACCCTACTAGCCATGTCATCCACTGCCTCGGCGTACCACCTCCCAAATACAGCTACCACTGTGGGCCTCCACCGCTGGCATTGTCGAACTAACAGTCTCCTCCACGGGCCACCTAACTTGCTCTAGTAGTCTGTTTCCCAATTTGTCTGTGCTTCCAGGCTTCATGGGGAATCCACATCACTACCGCGTATCCCAAGTCATCTCGCCGTTGATTTGGTGGTCCGACCACATTTGAAACCTCCTGGAAATATTCCTACATGACCACGATGGTCTGTTGGTGAGGAACGCATGAGAGAGAGGATATAACAAGAAACACCCAATGTAAAGAACGTTAGCCATATTTGTTTGGCCTTTGTTTGCCACATTAGAAAAAGGGTAGATATCGAATGATCATAAGTTATATCCCTCTTTCTTTAATCCCCGAATGCCAAAATCCCATCCCGCATATGCGATCGATTTGTGGGTCAAATTGTTCTTGGGTTAGCCAACATTCCTCACACAAAACAAAGAATGGGGAAATGAAAGGATTCCCTCAGAATTAAACAAACCCATACCTGGGAAAAGGATATAGGTAAAGTAAGATCTCCTATAAATATCCTTAAATCTCCAGTTCCGATTATCACTTCATGGGTATCATCAACACTTTATGATTCACCAGAATTCGTTGTTGGAGAGGTTTCCTTCATCATTCATTAGAGGAATTCCAGGGTTGTTCGTCATCCCTGAATCCCTGTTTAATTAAAGAAGAAAGATTCCCTGTGCATTGAAGCATCACCACACGACTTCATTAATGTATTGCATTAATGAGTTTTAGCATCGTCATGTTGCCACATTACAGCGATTCCGTGTCACTAAAAAAAGTTAAAATAAATAAAATAAAACTTTTCTATGTTTATTTTATTTTCTTTTAAAACGTCCAAAAAATTAACATTCACCCTCGAAACATACCGGTCAATGTTAAGCCCCTTTAGGGAGAACATATCATTACGAACTCAATGGTGGTATCATTCTTTTAATCTGAGTTACAGTTTGTGAGTTATGAGGATTCAAAATAATAATAATTTTTATTTAAATTATTTTATTTACGGTTACGTCCCAAAAACCAAAATTCACAGACGACCCACACCAGCCAATGTTAGGATTTGGATAAAGGAATCACAGACTCATGAGCTCAATGGTACTCTCATATTTCCAATCTAAATTACCATTTATGAGTTATAAATATTTTAAAATAAAATAATCTTTATTCAATTATTTTGTTTAAGTCCAAAAACTACTTTCCACTATTGGCCCGCACCAGCCAATGTTAGGATCTTAATAATGAATGAACACCCTCATGAGATCAATAGTGGTCTAATATTTTCAATCCAAGTCACCATTCATGAGTTATAAGGATTTGAAAAATAAAATAATTTTATTTAATAATTTTATTTATTGTTATGCCATTTCAGGTTTTCTCACTGGAGGCTCGCAGTGACTAAAATTAAGTCATGCCTAGGGTAATACCACCATTTTGAATGCAAGGGTGGCCTCATATTTTTGATATGGGAACCCATTTAAAAGTTATTATACTTTTTCAGGAAAACCGGTCATGCATGCTATTAAAAACATAACATTTATCGACAGACCATTCCGAGCACACCGGGCCTCAGAATCGCACATCGTCTCAGCACCTGTTCTCATAATAATCCTCAAAAATTAATTTTTTTATCAAATTATAGGATAGTATAGGTGTGTTAAAATAAATTAATTATTATATACATTATAAAATAAGAATAGATACATTTCTTAAAAAGGAAGAAGAATAACTCAAATATAGATCATACAAAAATTTACTTAAAGTTGTTAAGTCCAAACTGATTTTTTTAATAATTACATATCATTTATTGGTTTAGCCTAATAATTAGAGAAATGTAACATATTATGTTTCTTCATAAATATGATTTTTTATGTAAAAATAATGTTGGATGATCAAATATAACTGACCACTCCTTGATTGACTTCTATAAAAAATATCAATTCATGACATACATCTGAGGAAAAAGAATATAAAATAGGTTATTAATCCTTATGGAATCTAGATTATGGACTTATTATTTAATAATAATATAAATAAATAAGTATTTTAGGGTTATAATTTAACATAAGGAATCATGGTGCTAAAATAAAACATGAGACTTGTTTCACCGAAGAAGCAATTCCATTTCGAGAAATACTAAATGATTCTAGAATCATAAATTAAATTTCTATCAAAATAAAACTAAATTACATATCTTTTAAATGTAAAAATATTAAATTAAATCAAATTATATTGAATTATGTTGTGAAAAAATGAATAGTGGTGAAGAAATCAATGAAAAGGAGGATTAAACCTATTCCTTCTCAAAAGAACTTAATGTTCAATTGATATTTATATTCCTATATAGGCAGTAGTCATAAATAATTATAATGTTAACCATTAAAATGATGGAATAAGTCAATGTATATGATTAATTATTCAATTAACAATATTAAATAATGTAAACAAAAGTTGAATTTTTAGCTGATGAATATGTTTTCTATACTTTAGGAACTTGATATGATATCATATGATAGAGAATATGATTTGAGGTTTCTACAATAAAAAAAACTGAATTGATTGAGTATAAGTATGACTAAAATGTAATATATGGTTTGATTTTTTATTATTTAACTTCATGGTGATGGAATATATATCCTTAATAATTGATTCTCCCCCCACATGAAGAAAAATATGAAATTGAATTCAAAAATCATTAAAAATTATTAATATACCATGTGGTATAAGCATTATGGTTCCATTTATATATAAGGAACAAATAAATCAAAAATTTTAGAAATGGGTTTCAAGAATACTAACATGCTCTATTTTAATCATTTTAGACATAATTTTCTTAGTTTAAGTCATCTTTGGTATATTGAAAATTCCATAATTTTTCCCGCATATAATTTTATTATAAAATAAAGATATAGAGATATGATTTTTAATATAATAATATAATGATGTAATATTTATAAAATATATTATATATAATATTCTCATTTAATTATAGAGTAAAAAAATGATTTTAAAATAATTATATTAACTATAGTGGTGAACACTCACTAGAGGCATTATAAAAATGTGGGACTTGTAAACTTGTTCAAATGATAAGGAAATATCATGTATCAATTTATTGTTCATTCTATGAATTTTAAAGAATAATAATGATTTATAGTTATGTAAAAAAGAAATCTAAACACTTTATCGTTTCAGTACATGTTGATGTGTGTTTTTAAATTCAACCAAATTCTTATGGTTTTAAAAGATATTATATATTATTCATTGAATATAATAGAAAACTGTATTTGGTGTTTGTGTTTTTAAAAAAATTGATGTGTTGGAGTTTATTTGGAGATATAGAGGATATCTAAAAATATTTTCAACAATAACTATACTCTTTGAGATAATTTAATGTAATAAAATTATCAATTCATAAGTTTATATATCACCATAAGTATAATGATATTTTTTGTAATACTAATCTATAATGTCACCGAATAAAATTGTAAAATTTAGTAAAGAAATTAAAAAATAAATGAATTTTAGAGGAATATGTTATATTACAATGGTCTCTAGGAAATGCAATGGATGAAATCTATCTTAGATCCAATATTCAAATCCAACAATAAATCATTGATACTTATCTAAAAGACGGCTCCTTATGTGGTACAATGAGAATAAATGTCTCAAATAATTTCATATCATTGGAATTAGGTGTTAAATATTGATCATATAAGAAAATGAAAGATTGTTTTAGATTAATATTTAAGAAGGTATATTTATTATATAATCCTTCAATATAAAATCATAATAATATTTAGAGAAAAGTATGGGAAAGGTGTTTAAAATTTATAACATAACTTTTATTGAAGATGAGCTTCCCAATCATCAAAATAGTGAATAAATTCATAAATAAGGTTAATCGATTTTTGTTGTATATATGTCTCCATAAACATAGAAATTTATTCAATTATTTAATAATATATGATAATGAATCCATAGACGAATCAATTCCAAAATCAAAAGAAAAATAAAAGGAAAACTAAAATTGATGAATAGAACATCATCGATGAAAAATTATCTCTAGTTAAGAAAATTTCTGAAACATGTTTATTGATATTTAAAAATATTTATTATTATGGCATGTAATTTTTGAGTAATAATAAATAAATATTATTGGGTTGAAGTTATTCTTAATGAATTTTACCAAATTGAGAAAAATTACACAAGGGATCTTATACAATATATTTGAATAAATAATTTATCAAATTTAAAATAATTTTTTGAAATATCCTAAAAGGAAAAAAGGAAAATTAGAAAGGAACAAAGAATGAATTACCTAAAAGGGTAACCAAAAAATTAATTTACCTAGTACTTATTATATTAATACTAATTTGTAAATGTTTTAAGAAATAAGTATTTTGTAATATATTACATTTAATGTATGTTTACATTATTCCATATATAAATAAAATATGTCTCTCTCAATGTTATAATGAAATAAAAAAATTATATTTAGAGACTAGATAACATATTATTTTTGATTATGAGGAAGAGTTTTGATGACTAAATAAATCATTATATGTAATGAATCATGAACCATGTTCATAGTACTCACAGATTATAATTTTATTTAATATAAAAAGATTTAACTGAGAAGAATTTAAACATAATATATGTATAGAGAAAAAAAATCTTATAATGTTATTTTTTCTCTTTGATGTCATATTTATGGGTGTAATAGAATAAAATATAAATGTATTAGTTGGATTAATGAAATTTTGGTTTTAAATTTCCATTTTTGATAAATTTGTATTTTTTATTTCTATATGTGTTATTAAAAATATTTCTAAAATATTCATCTCTAAATAAAAATTTCTAAACCTGTATTGATTAATTTTCACATGGATGACATGAAACCTTTTCCGATAAAAATAGTGATGCTATGAGAGTTATAAATGGGTAATAATAAAAAATTGGACAACGTCGTAATGTATAAAAAAATCATTGGAAGATACATGTCCTGATATAATGTCTTCTATATTGTAAGATTTTTTTTCAATAAAATACCTAAAAAATACATCATTATATGTTAAATAAAAACATCAGTATATAATGTTTTTGAATAATTTGAATTGTTATATAGAGTAAAAAATGAGTTTAAATAGACAAGGTTTCTAATACTAATTAGTGAAATTTAATGTATTACTAAGGACACACATATAGGTTAATTTATTTTTTTAGTTAAATATACCTCAGGGAATATCGAGAAGTACAATTTAATATCATATTTTAGAAAAAAGGTATAAAACTGTATCAAAGTATGGACACACACAATTGATTAAGATGAAATATAAATTGAACAATATTTTGGAATTTATATTCTGACTAATCTCTATCATTTGGGAAATTATCATCTCTAACAATATTGGAAAAAATATAGTTCAAAACTCATAAATAAAGAACCCTAAATTTATATATCATTATATTAAAGAAATGGAAGTGAAGTGAGTTGTTATGTTGAAGTGCATACCTATAATTGATTAAGTGGTAGATGATTTATAAAAAGTATTCATAAGAGAACTGGTTGAGAAGTACAAGGTAGTAATTAGAGTTCTATCATATCCCTTCACATGATATAATAAATTTCAGTTTATATTTTCCATTAGTTATATATTTTGATTATGGAATGTTATATGTGAGGTATATTTTGACACCATTCTATAGAATGATAATACTTTTTATTCATTAAAAATGTATAATATTGAGTAATATGTGATAAAATTTTGAAAAAAAATTTGTGAGAAAATCTAAGGAATAAATATTCCATGGTAGAAAATTTGGAGATGTATTTATGGTAGAGAATTTAGGGAAAAGGAAAATTTGGAATTTTTATTAAGGATCAATGACAAAGATGTTTTGACATAATATATTAATATTATTTTTTTCAATAAGTAATGCTGTGAAATTTAGTAATGACTATCAAGGAATGCTATTTGAATTATCTTATTCATATTCAATTCACTCTTATTTCTCACAATAAGATAAATTCACATGCACATGAAGTGAATGAATATAGTTTCATAGAAATCATTTAAAAAAATATTCTTATAATATGAATATGTTTTGTTACTAAGTTATATAGGTATTCTAATAAACCCAATGGAGATGTTATTGGGAACCAATTCCTTTGGATTTTTTATGACGATATTTAGTAAAAATGATGAATAAATAACTTGTAGAATTTTTGATATAGGATTTAATAAAATTCATTTATTTATAACAATTGGTAAAATATATTTTTTGGGATATAAAACAATGTTTTAGATGATTATTACATGTTTTGGTGTATAGAATTATACATAAGTAAAATGATTTTGGCATTATAGAAAAAAGGTGGAAGCCACAAGATTCCACAACCATATAAAAAATTCTATGTTCTAATATATTTTCAATAAAATGGTACTCCTTGTCCCCATATTTAATGAATTATTTATGGTATACACAATGTGCGACTAGGTATAGTTAAATAAGGATATGAGAGAACTACCCCATTAAATAGGGTTATTAGAAATCCATTTCATTTCATAATAGAATTTTAAAAATATTTATTTTCCAAATAACTTAATGAAAAGTAAAGAACCAAAACACCATGTCATGGAGAAATTTACTTGTCTGGAGAAAAATAAATCAATATATGAAATCAAAAAACTAGATTACGGATGGATAAACCACAAATATGGGGATGTGATGAGTTAGATACTTTTGTTTCAAAATTTTTAAAAATATTAGGAAAATAATTATATTAATATATTTTTTAAATTTATTTTTTCCAAAACACACCAATCCATGGAAACATGAAACCATGCTATGTTTTTTGTGATGATAAAAAATAATTATAATTTATCTCATACTCAAATTTTGTATATTATTTGATACTATGTGATCATTACTCTAAAAATTTAATGAAAAATATGAATGGTATTTGAATACATTAGAATGTTGCTACACGAAATAAATCTTAAGGGGCATATAATGATATATTTAAATTATTTTATTTTCTAATAAATCTTTATAGTGATATAAACATTTTAAGGGAGATAATAGAGGGTAAGAATATTTTATAGGGTAGATTTTCTAGATATGATGATTATCATGAGATAGAAAATTAATGTACTAAGTAAAAAGTTTTTAGAAAATCCAAAATAATAAAGAAGATTAATTTTTTCATTACACATTCATAAAAATAGAGTAATATTTCTTCCAATATTGGGTGATTAGTTCTAATGGAATGTGATACTATACATGGTTAGGTTAGTAATCCTAGAGGAATATTTATTCCCCTAAAAAACATTTCCATAAAGTAAGAATCATGTGAAAATTAGTTGTCTCCACTTCCTTGAATATACTCTCCTTATCTAGTGAGAAACAGGAAAAATATTTTATTCGGTTTCATTTTTATTTATTTTTATAATAAATTATTATTTTTGGAAGGTATACATAGTTTAATTAATTTTATGAATGATATCTAAAGTGGAATATCATGATAAAATGAAATATGTCCAATTTCTTAATTCAAATTCCAAATTTGGGTGTTTCCATTGTAGATATAACAAAAATATAATACTATTTGTAATATATTAAAAAATTCTTCCACTTAAAAATAAGATATTGTACAAGACTTACAATGGTAAGTTTTAGAAGTATATAATTACACTATTTTTTTAATTTCATATTTAATTCCACCCTATTTAAATTTATTATTCACCCTGCATTTTTTTCTAAATAAATAGTTTTACGTTTTTTAATATATTATTTTAAATGTTATGTTTTTTAATTGTAATAGGGGAAAAAATCATACAATTATAAAATAATTTCTTTAAAACATAAAAAAGATCTAAAAACTATTCCTTATTCATACTCATTATTTATTTCTAATGTGGAATAATGAATGATTTTTGGGTGTAAGAAATGTGGATAATGTGACATTAATTCATGGAAAAACATTTTCAACAATATGAGTAGTTAAAAAAACAATTTTTGGATCTTGAATGTTTTAAACACCCAAGAGAAGGCTATTAAATTTATCAAAAATATTTTTATTCATTTAATTTAATGTATTAATATATAGTGGGAATGATTCATTATGGTAAAATCCAAATCACATGGGATAATCTGCATGGTAAAAAAATCTTGGTGAAAAATTAGGGATAATTATCCTTATGTTATAACTGGTAATTTGAGAAATTTATATTCTTTTTATTCCATTTTAATTTATATATCAAGTGATACTTTTTTTATGTAGGATCTCTAACCCCATATTTTATATAATAAACATATTTAAACTCAAATTCCATGACTCAAACCCATTTGGAACCCCTTTTGGGATAATAGTGTACGTGAGTGTAACCCTTGAATCCCGCCTTCTATAAAAAATAGTTTTGAGGACTAACACATAGGGTATAAGTAATAAAAATTTGATGAATATCCATAAAACTCATATAATAATATTAAGAAAATATCCGATCAAATACATGATATAAAATTAAATACAATATCCTATAATGAATATAATTACATTAAAAAGGATTCTCCAAAAATTAAATACAAAACCAAAACATTAGTGGAAACAAATATGGTAATAGATATGTTTCTTGTTCTATAAATATCTATCTTAGTCACATAATACCTAATAAAAACTAATAAAAGTGTTATATATATATATATATATATATCTGTGTGTGTGTACAAAAATATTTACTAAGTTGGATTCTCCTCAATAAATCTCACAAAAATGTTGAAGGATTATAATAACACCTTATTGAATAAATAATAAAATAAGTATTTCCTATGAAAGTTCAATTATCACCCAACCTAAAAAAGTACCATTAACCTATTATCACATCAATTTATAACAAAATAATATGAAATGAATATAACAAGATGGTACCTCATAACAACATCCCCAATGATTTGTCTCTCTCTTACCCAACTATATATGTAATGTACTTCAATCCATTATATTTGTACATAATCACACATTCACAACCACAACCAAATATAAAAATACCATCATCATAGGGTATTCTGAACTTTAATAGAATTAACATCACGAACTCATCCTACAATACACAGACTATATCTTTTAGATATATAAAAACTCCCATCATATTAGGGTATTGTGAATATAAAATACATCAACCTCATTACCTAACCCAACATTTCATGACCCCCAATATATATCTTTATAAAAACAAAAAAACCAAGTCTTCTAGCATATTACAGTTTATATGTTTAATTTATCACAATCAATATGAATATACCTAACTCTATACAACATAGGCCATGATTTTTATAAATAGAAATTAGGGAATATATAGTAGTAAATCATTAATTTCATCACCAAAATGGCATTGGGGAAAACCACAATGAAAAAACATATGATTCATATTAAATTTATCCATCTTGGGTGGGGTCCATATAAAATCACAAAAAGACATATTTTATAGTTGTAAAAAATCAAAACACAAGGGTTTATACTATGAAGTTATATTAATATATAATATAATTACCACATAACTAAAACAACAATTAGAAACTATTTTCATTATTATATCATATTAGATCCCCCCATTTTCATTGAAAAAAACTATAACATTATGCACAATAACCATTTAAACATATCATTATCCATTTTAAAATATTCTATTTTACCAGAAACATTAAATTTATTATTCCATCCATTTATCTATATTATGTGTAAACCCATTAATTATCCATTACCCACATTTTTTCAAATTAAAACATATTCATTTCAATTTTTAATAGTTTAATGAAAACTCATTACTCATTAAATAACAGACCACTTCCCATTATCATTTTATATATTACTAACCATACTCTCTCTCTCTCTATATATATATATGAATTTATATCATATACACACCACAGAAATCCCATAATTAAAGCAACTACCACATTATCCAAATCCAATATCCTCCACCAACTCCAAATTGACTACTATAGAACCCGTTCTTCTTTTCCACATTAATCACAAAAATCTATCCATCACAATAATACAACATTATCCCTTTAATTTATTTAATTATATCATCATTAAATCAAAAAATAAAATCTTGAAACAACATACTTAAAAGGCCTCACTATTTATACCAATTTAAATTAAGCATACTAGAAGAAAACAACACCTATTTTGATAAAAACACTTCAATAATTCCCTTTTTGGATATTTATTCATATTAAGTCAATGTATCCTACATGTGAAGCATCACTTAAATATTTTACTCCACAAAAATAGTTTATTATCATATTTAAGTAATTACCAACTCATTAAATGGGATCCATTAACTCTGAATATATAAAAATAAGTCTTATATAGTATCTTTATTAGTAAAGAATCATAAAAAATACCAATAACATGAATTAAAATAAAGACCAATCAATTCACCTATTTATCCCCTTAAATTTTAATTTTACAAATTATTATAATTGTTAGATTAATCTATAATATTCACCTAATGTGAAATAGAATCATGATAATTCCTTATTTTCACATAAATAATATATAGTGAAGTCCTAAATTCAACACATAAACCAATATTTCAATGGTTTCTATACAATAATAATGGATAATGGATGATACCAAATAAAATTTTATATAAGGAGAACCACCACCAAATTAGAATATGATTAAATCCATTAAAAACATGACCCGAGTCCAAAAAAAGTGAATTCAACATAATAAAAAAACTCTATATGAAGAATAGAAGGAAAAAACCCAAAATAAGTGACAAGAAAATTACATTGGATCATAAAGTGACTGATATATTGGATATAAAAATTAATTCAAATCATAGATTATTAAAGGTCTATAAGGTAAGACCTCTGGTAACCCAGGGTTCAAGAAAAAAGTAGAAATCATGAAAAATTAAAATGGGATTAAAAATTTATACCAAAACTAGAGATTTAGAGAATCATGGAATTATTGGTAACACCTATTCCATGATTGGATGAAGTTGAGAACACCCTAGATATGATGATATAATCTTCCATATCCCCCCAATTTCATCATTGAAACCATCTTAACTAAATGTATATAATGAATTCTAGGATATGACCCATGTCTTCACATCGTAGAATAATATCTTCTTAAAATAACACTACAACCATGAACAAGGACACACAATGTATTTTCTTAAAAACACAATGAAATGGTATCACATGTATAACAAAAAAAGATCCTTAAATCCCATTAAACAGAGTTTAGAGTTTATGTTTTTTTAGAGGATCATGCATAAGGGTAAGTGAAAACCTCAAATACCCCATCATATCATGATCCTAATATGTATGATTTCCACCCCAAAAATAATAACCAGGAAGCCTCCTTTCCATAATAAAAACTTCTATAAAATGTAGGAAAACCTCAAAATAGCTATGATAATATGATTTGGATACCACTAGAAAGTTAAACAAACACTATAAGGCCCTTCATTCCAATTATAGAGATTTTTGTTCCCTAAGAGGGTCATGTGTAACAATAACTACAGTTTTCACATACCATTATGTATCATAATCTTGATACATAATATATAACAACCGTAATGAAGACATGAGAGACTTCATGACATATCTAAACCCTGAAATTAATCAACTAAAATTTCACCATAAGGCAACACAACACCAAAATATCATAATATAAACCTCATTCCATAAGTCATGAAAAATTTCATTAATCAACACATCATTTCGTGACACATAGAACTCTAGGAATTAATTCTCTTCTAGAAAAGGTTTTATGGATCAATGAATCTATCCATGCTATAATGCACCTATTTTAGTTAGAATAGCTTATATAAATATATATTCTTGTGATTAACATTCTACTCACACCACCAAAACTCATAAAACAAAATTTAACAGTTTGAAATTTTATAGAGTATTATATTAGCAACCAATCTTAATATTCTTATCATTGAGAATAAAAAACAAACACATAAAGAAAGAAAAAAATTATGAAACAAACATCCCTATGATAAATCTACCTACTGAGGATATAAACACTATATAATCATGAACATGAATAAGGGTATAACAACTATAATTATAAAAAATAAAATCATTGATTCTAACATTAAATAAATATAAAGAAATAAACTCCTAAAACATAACTTGTAATATAGAAACCACCCAAAAAAGGAAAAAACTCTTCAAATAAACTACTATATAAACCTAATAGGGACTAAACCACTAAAGGAAAAAAATTATAATATCTGGAGAGTACTACACAATAGGGAAAAACATATACTGTGAACACAACAACCTTAACTCAAGAATTATATTACAACACCGGATTCACTTTAGAAGGGGAATATATAAAACCTAAAAAACATGAGAGACACCTATAAAAAATTACTCTATAAAAGGGGATAAATATAATAGATAATATAGAATAAAAATAAAATCATTAAAAACCCAAAACTCGAACTCCTAATAATTTTTATGCCATTCATAATGGAATGATATCATCAATAAATAATTTTATATTCTAATTCATTAAAAAAGAACTACATTTACTTTCCAAAAAAGGTCATGAAATTATGTAAACAATAAAATATTATTCCAATTTTATTATGAAATTTATAAAGTTTAAATTTTAAAAAAAACATTAAGATATGTTATGTTATATAATCCATAAGAACACACCTTAAAATAAATATCTACATATCATTTAAAAATGAGTTTAATATGAAATGAATAACTGTATTGGATAATTACATAATATTTCATAATTAATCACACAAAACTCACACAATAATAACAAATTATACATTAAGCACTGACCACCCAACATAATAAATCTATAGCCTTACCAGAAACAAATATCATCTAGATTAATATGGAAGTCATATAGTTGATTTCACTCAACATAAAAACAAAACTATTCAACTTACTCAAAAAAGGAAGCACATAACTTCTCAATCCAAGGCCCAAATACTTTCCATAACATAGTAATACTGTTTCACTTCTTGGATTCAATTACCAGAATCCCCATAAATTTTGGTTTAATCTCTACCCTTATATATAAAAACTCTTAACCTATATACTTTAATTTTGTTCTAAAATATATATTCATTATATATTTGATTTAAAAATACCCCATTTTTTCAATTAATATATCAAAGATGACATTGAGTTACTTACATCCTGATGACCTTTTTTATGTTTATTTATTTACATAATATAGAAAGAGTCATTTAGAATATTACCAATGGATTTATCTGATCATTATTTTCATTATGACCAATATTTCATATTCCATGAGTTGTTTTTAACATCTCATAAAATATTATCCACACATAAAATACATTACATCATGCTTTTTCACTTGGGAAAATGTTATCATAATAAGGGATGCGATTGAATGCTTAGTAAGGGAAAACATGAGAGATAGAAATTTAAAATGATAACCATGAATAATATAAGATCAAGATAATGATATCATTATATTGATATAAAAAAATCACACCTAATAATTCCTAGATCATTGTCATGAATCATAGAATAAGGATTTGGAAGTTAATAAGAGTTGAATTATTACACAATCAGAGATCATCATCCATCCGAATATAACCAGCTGTGTACCATTTAAGAAGATAAACATTAAAAATTAGCAAATAAATTAGAGGGATATAACTGACCCACCTATCACATTATCATTATCCATTCGTATATATATATTCTAAAAGATAATTGAATCATATATTAGTTCATCATAGTATAAAAAATATTAAAGAGACAAGTTTCAGATAATTTGGCCATTATAAACATATGCCTCCTAGAGAAATAATAAGAATGGAATAATTAGATCCTATCCCTAGTGGATAATAATAACATTTAAAATAATTTTTCCAAAATGAAAAATTACTTTAAAATAATAATGAAAATTTCCCAAAAAATGTGAGAGAAAAAAATCCTTTTCTTGTAAAATAATTTACAAGAAATACAAAAAATTACAAAAAATTAGGGGAAAATATTTTCTATGTATGTAACCATGGATTTTTTTGGATTAATTAAAAAAATATACATGATGCCAAGAATATGGGGTCATGTTGTATATGATAAAAATAAGAATATATTTTTCTACTTTATAATGAATGTCATATTGTGACATTATGGGAATATTTAAATAATTTACTTTTAAAACATTTTAAATAAATTCAAGTATATTTTATTATAAAATTAATCAATTATTGAAATATAAATAATAAAATTCTTGAAATATTTATAAAAAATATGGATATGGAAGAAATACATTCTCAAAATAAGATAAGATAAGTGTTTGGTATCTCTTACAAACAAGTTTATCATTATTTCAGGAATAAAAATAAAATAAATCTAAAAAATGAAAAAACATACATAACTAAAGGATAATAAGATATGTGTGGATTAATTTAAAGATAACATAAAATTCCTATAATAAAAAATTTAAATATAACTAATCACGATTCTTAAATAGATTGGAAATAATACCAATACCATAAGTCCAAATTGATTCATATATCCTATAACCTCCTATGAAATAAATTTAAATTTATTATATTTATATTCTAGAATAATATATACACTTATAATATCATATATGATATTATTATAATTTTTTTACACCAATTTATTAACAATTATTTTTTATAATCAATGTTTCCTCATGTTAATTATTTCATTATTCATGTACTTTTCATTTCAAGATTATTGGTCCTTTCATATTGATCATATTTTCATAATTTATATAACCTTATTCATGGTATGAATGTATTATCTATTAAATATATACAATTTTTGAACCATCCTTGATTGGTGGTAATAGGAGAATGAAATAAACTATTAATGGAGATGGTAGTCTATACATATGCATTAATGTTGTTTTTATTTTCTAATTAAATATATTGAATATAGTTAATTAATATTTAATAAATATACAATAATAATTATACAATAAATATCTTATATTATCTTTAAACAAATAATTTTTTCCTTCCATTTGTGGCTATAATGGAGAATGAGACTCTTTTCTATATAGTGATGGTTGTATGTATATACGCACGAGAAAAACATTAATATTCCATTATAAAGATTCATAAAAATTTTGATTAAAATTTTTAATTATATACTAATAATATTATTATAAAAAATATATATAATTGTTATATCAATAATAATAACCATCGGTGATTGGTTGTGGTGAAAAACAAAATGCATCGATATGTGGAAGAGATAGTCTTCATGTAATCATGAACAATGCCTTAATTTTACATTGAATATAAAATGAGATAAATAAAGATTTTTAAAAAGAAATAATAACATCTAATTATATATAATATAATGATTCTATTATATCATCATGCATAGGATATAATTGAATAGGTACAAGAATAAATAAAATGATAGAAATTATATAAGATTCATAAAACATCATTGAGAATCATACATTTGATATTTAATTAAGAAAAATTGATATGATACTTTAAGAAGAACATTTACTATATAACATATCTAGGTATGTGTATAAGCTAATCTGTAATGGGTTAGATAAGATAAGTGGTTCATGATGTGTAAATAACAGAGGAGAGACAATGTCCTTTTATATGAGAAGGAAATATATTGTCATGTGACACTAAATGTAAATAATTTCATATATATTATAAATAAATGTAAAAAAACCTAAAAAAATAACATATATATAGGTTTAAATTTCATTTTATCCTTATTTTTTATTTTTACTTCCTCATTAACCCTTTTTAACTTTATTTTTGGAAAATAATTTTTTAATATTTATGGGTTTGAAATTAAATTATAAGGTATAAAGGTACCAACAAGTGGTCTATGGATGATATTTTCAACCATTTACTATTCCTTGTGTCCTAAATCATAATTTTTTAATCCATTTAACAAAATATTATATTATATATAATATTATTTAATATAAAATATCATTAATGTAATTTTTGGGATAATTAGGAAACATTGGATTTTAATAAATCAAGATAACAATGGATTTTAAAATATAAACTCTTTCACCATAAATTATAATAATTATTAAACATAAAAATTATGTAACACCATAAGTCATTAAAAATTAATTTTAATGTTTTTAAAGTCATTTATATGTAAAATAGAAACACTATATCAGTATTTAAAAATAATTTCACCAATTATAACATCACTAAAAATTGAAATTAAATTACCATCATAAAAATAACATATTTATGTTCAAAATAATGTTTTATATTCATTAAAAACACCTTTTTGACCCAAGGGAATCATATAATAGAAATTAAAATAAATTTACGGACATTTGTTAATTATCACTTACATAAAATAATATAGAGTCAATAATACAGGTCAAGTGTCTTTGAATTTAATTTTTTTAATATTGTATGATTATGATCGAAAAATAATCCTTAAATAAAATAAATTAATGTTTTAGGGAGATGTTTTTGACTTATCTCATTGTTTTAACATTGTTTTACTTTTTTTTACCCTTACTAGAGTAAAAACATTCTTACTAAGATTATTATTCATAATAACCTATTATAAAACTATCATATTAACCATATTTAAACCATGTTACTATTAATATGGAATCCATTTATCATGAATAAATTAAATAATGAAAATAAATCTATATTTATATAAAATTTTAAAACGAAATGATAACTTGTTTTTTTTAGAAAAATGTGTTTTTAAAACTAATAATGTTCTTATACCAAAATAAAATATGATGTTATTTATTTTTAATTAAATATATTATATCTAATTAAGTATTATTATGGTATATTATGAGGAAATTTAAAAAATAATGATACTTTTATATTATTGAATTTAAATGATTGAAATTATAGTTTTCTAGAAATCAGTGTTTTTTTAATAATCACTCAAAATAAATACTTCCTTAGAAATCCAAAAAAATCACCCTCAACTATTTTTGAAATGGTGATTTAGAAAATTATGTTAATTTAATCAAATAAAATATATAAATGGGTAATAAAATAATTATAATATATAAGTAATAAAGGAAGTTAAAACCATTTTTAGAGATAAAATATTTTTTCTGACATAAATTGTTATTTGTATATATTGATTGATTTTTTTCCTAAAAATAAATCAATACATTTTCATTAAGTGATAAAATTATATATATATATTTCATAATTTTTTACACTTTTTAACACCCACCAATCCAATAAATATGATATAATAAATATTGGTTTTTAATGTCTGATGATTGATGTTTCAAAAGCTATCAAATACATGAAATTTATTAATGGGAAATAAATTATAAAAACTTAGGGTGTTTCTACCACCCAAATGAAATATCCTACTTGAAATTTTGTTTCTTTTTATACAAAAATAATGAATCTTTTCATAATATCCCTTGGAAAATTTATCAAGAACACAAATTTATTTGTTTATTCCAAGAAACAAATCATTTCTACAATAATGGTTTCTTAAAATAATCATTTATAAGAATAATATAGTTAATGTGTTTCAAAAATATACCTTTGTAGTTGTGTTATATTTCCCACATAAGACACTATATATTTTTTCTTCCACTTATTTGATTTGGTGGAATTTATTTATCATTGAGAAGGATAATAGAAGATGATATACTTACTTGATATAAAATTTCATCCTTTAATTGTGCTTCAATATATTTACACTATTAAATCAACTCATATTCCAACTATGAATGACCAAGGTGAATTTTTCATACATGATGAAATTAAATAATCTGTTAATAGGTCATGAGATCTACAAAAGTATGATAGATTATTCCTCCCATTGATAACAATTTTCTAAATCCAAATATGTTATCTTAAGATAAGATAATAATCAATAAACCTTTATATTATAAATTAAAAAAATATTCAATAAAATTCCACTAATAACATCAAAGGTTCAACATAGGTCATTACAAAAATAGTTAAACTATAAAACTCTTAACCTTATTGTTAAATAAATTTTTGAAACCCAAAAAAACTGGATGATTTGATCATATATTAATAATGTCAAAAACTGATACTACATTATTCATATATTCTAAAAAAATATAATTATTTTTCCCACAAATAAATGTGAATAAAAAGATATAAAACCAATATTTACTGATATATTATTTAAAAAATTTACTTAATCTAGATTCATTAAATAGTTTAGATCATAAAATGACACACTAGTCAATAACCCATAATGTTCTCTTAGATAAAATGAACTTCTTCTAAATAACATTAATCATGACTCTCCAATGTTATTGGAAGTATTCAAAATATGAATCAAAAAATTAAATAAACCCTTTCCTCTTATTTACCCAATTTATAAACCACATAATAACACCAATGGTTATAAATATCTCTACTATGGATTCTTTCTTAACAATTATATCCCAAAAATTCATTAATAACCTCATAATGAGATCATATAGGGTATCTATATGTTAATTATATATTCTTATTAAATTATCTTAAATCATAATCACATAAGTTCCTAAAAATATAACAACACCTTTCAATCATATTGTTAACCATGAAATTATATATTCCAATGATGGAATTCATACCTCTTATATTATCATCACATGAAAGTATCCCGATATCTAATGTAATCTAAATCACACTATGATAAAAATTAAGAAACCACTAAACGTATACACCAATATTTAATGAAAATTTTAATATTACTTACACATTAGAATGATTATAATAAATAAACCTTATTCTTTCTTTTAAAACATCAAATTTAATATCGGTTCATGGAAATCCAGAAAATATTTTTAGGTATATAGTTTTAGAGAATTAAGTAACTCGTTTACAATAATAACCTTTCCTTTATGATATAATTTTTCTCATAATAACCAGTTTTGATTATTATATTAAAGTATTTAATATATCCCATAAAATTAAATAAAAAAACATACAAAACATCAATCTCGATAGCCTAGGGAATTTATAACATAAGATAGTATGAGATAAAATTTTCAGTAAGAAAAAAACATGAGTAATAACAATTGATAATCATTATTGAAACTATAACAAGAATAAGAGTATAAGGGAATGATTTTAGAATAAAAAAGTCATATCCAAAAATTCTGAGATCATTGTCTTAAATCATGGAATATGACTTTTTTAGTTAATAATACATGAATCATTAGGCAAAAAAAAGATCATGAGTGATGAAAATATAACATTGGAATAAGAGCATGTTAGTATATTGTGGCATAAAGTATACAATGATCATAATAAAAGAAATCAATTTTCAAGGATATGAACCAAGACATTCATCACTTGATGGTATTTATATAAATGAACGTGTACCCTCTCTATTATTGGTATTTAACACCCCATGATTTTATGATATATTTATTTTTAAATAAATATAATCTCTTTGATGGATTTTGATACACACAACTGAGAGTATAAATTAACTATACTATAGTATACTTTTATAACATATACATTAAATTTTTGGGCATGAATAAGTAAAAATAAATTATAAAAATTATATGGTTTAAACATATATAGAATAAATTAATTGGTTACCTATTGATTATAAATTAAAATAAAAAACATTTTTAAGTAAAATAAATGTTTATCTCAAAAAAGAAAATTATGGATTAAATGAATATTTCTCTAAATAAATTAAATTAATCACTATTATTAATGATATTATCGAAATTTATATATTTTATATTCCATAATATGTTTTTTAATTCAACAAATATTTTTCCCTTTCTATTTGATAATAAAAAATTATGTTTTATTCTTAGAACTATATTTTTCTAAAAAGTGGTTTCATTGAAAATTTTACTTATATTAAAATAATTTTTTTCCAACTTTAAAAAATGTATTTTAAAAAATGATATTAATTTTTGAAAAAAAACATTTCAAACTTATCAGGTAGTGAATTATTTAAAATTTTATGAATAAGATATTTTTTAGGTTGAATGGTAAAAAATATTGATTGTTAGTAAAAATGTTTTTTAATTTATATCATTTAATGTCTCAAACTAACCCGGGTCGACCCTTAACCGATCACCCAAGCCAGTCCATGACATGGCCTGAGAGGCTTTCCCGATCCTCCCGAGCCGACGACAAGCGCCAGGGTATCAATAGAGGCTGTGGGAATGATTTAGACCAATACAAATAAATAAAGTAGCAGAAATAATACATAGAAACACTGAATAAATAAACTAAACACACAAATAAAAAAGAACAAAAATAAAATAAAGATACTCGAATTCAACATTCGAACTAACTTCATGTGACATCGTGAGTCACTCTTCGACTCAATGATCAAGCATCACCCAAGGCGAGCGCACTCAAGTTGTAGCCTGGAAAAACACTAAAAACAAAAAAGAAATATAGGCGTGAGTATTAAAACTCAGTAGGATAACCCGATATCTATTCCCAATGCACCAACTTTAAAATAAAAGAAACATCATTTCATGTTTGAACTAAAATTAAAAAAAATCTTTTTTAATTATTTTACTCAAAAGAAAAGTATGAACCATTTCCCTTCTCCATTTTCAAATCTAGTTTCATTTCATTAGTGTCAATGACATTTTAGAAAGGGAAAGTGATGTTTATATTTAAAATTTTTAGAAAGAGGATTAAACACTTTCATTTGAAAAACATTTTATAAACCTTATCAAAACCATTTTACCATTTTCCAAGGAAAACAATATACAAAATTGCACAAAATAAATTACACAGTAAGGGAAATGTAGGCATAAATATAAAAATCATAATCACTAATGCTAGCAACAAAAGGCGAATAGACATTGGTAAACCTAGGAGACCTGGAATAAACCAGAAGACACCAATACATGAGACCTCATCCCCATTGACATGTCACACATGATGAAATCAAAATGCCCAATACGATCAACCATCCTTTCTCAGGTAGGCTGAGGGAAAATACCATAGCAATAAACCCAATATACCCACCTACTATAGGCCATTGGTCAGTACCATAACCTACCAGTGCGACACTCATTCTCATAATATTCTCTCAATATGCCAGATTCTCATGTATCAAGTCTTTAGAAAAGGGGTGAGAAAACCGATGCCAACCGAGCATCCAATCACATACATACACACACACACACAAACACAGATATATATATATATATATATATATATAATAATAATGCACAACAGACATCACCCCGAGAAACTCCAAGGACTGATCTCAAGCCATTTATAAATTAACATAAGGAGTCCAACATTAGACACTCACATAATAGATCACGAGGAATCCTTAATAAGGACATCCCATCCAGTATACACATGAAAGTATGGAATGAGAAACATCCATGAAGGTTTTCATAATAAAGAAATTTTAACTAATTTTTACAAAGTGGCCAAACAGGTCTTAAACTATTTATTTTTCATAAACCAACATTTATCATTAACAAAGAATCCATATTATTTAAAGATGGAACAAATTTTTATAAAAGTTTCAAATGATCGTTAATAGACAACACATTTTGAAACACCTTAAAACTCAACACTCATTTATTTATAAAACCAAAACCCACTTTGGAAACCAAATACACACTTATTTTAAACATAAAAAATACTTGAAACACTTTCACAAAACCCACGATCACTATTTCCTAAGTAAAAAATTTGTTAACACGTCCAAACCAACCTTTGCACGCTAAACAATAACACCAAGGATTATACTTCAAAATTTATAAATTATGCAAGGTGCGGAAAACATGAAATACATTAATCTTGAATTAAAAGGGAAGTGAAAAAGGAAAACCCACCCCGAGGTCAAAGCGCAAAGACAATGTAACCTCAGAACCAAGACACGACAAAAATTCTCACTCAAAAACGCCTCGCACAGGTCCTAAAAAGTCAAACCGACATAAAACAACACTTAATTAATAAAACCCCTATTAAAACCAAGGTAATATATATATATCTATATATATATATATGTAAAATAGAAATATCAAAAGGAGAATAAAACAAAAGGGTATACCAACGGGGGGGGGGGGGGTTGTTATTGGAAATAGACCACCGGAGGGCTGGTCGGGGAAACACCGACAGTGCAGGCATCGAAAAAAAGGTAATGATGACAAGGTGGGTTGATGCACTCATGAGAAGAGGGTGCTCTAGTGGGGTACACACCGTCAGGGACGCGTTCTGGTAAAGGAAAAGTCTGGATGGTTTGGGAAAAGGTGTCAGACCAGTAGAGGGGGGTGCGGGTTGGCTAGAGAGGGTGCAGATCACCCGGAGGGCATCATGCCGGAGTAGTGGAGGGCGTCCATGCGGATGGATGCGGTATGACTAGGGGATGTGGGTGAGGGATGCCAGATAGCGACGGTGAGAGGCGAATCATTGGTAGGGTGCGGGTGAGCCGAGCAGTAGCGGGAAACGTGTGGGTGAGCCAGATGGGAGCTGGGGCACCAGGCAACTGCGGTGCAAGGCAGTGCTGTAAATGGGGAGGTTGAAGGCCGATTGACTGGAGTAGGGAGGTCCAAGGAGGGCAGGATGGGGTTGCGACGCCAATTAGAAAGAGGGATGCCATATGTGCACTGGTCGAGGGAGGACCACACAGCCAGAGGCAGGCTGCGCTGCTGCTGGGCCGCGCCGAGCTGAGGGGGTGCGCACCAGGTAACATGGGAGCTGAGGGTCGGTGCTGGCTGGGTCGAGACCGGAGGAGAGGGGTGTGCAAGAAGGGAAGGGGAGGTGACTTCTGGGATGCTATAAAGGTGGTTCTGGAGTGGGGTAAAGGCGCTTCCTGGGGTGAAGAGGGATTGTTGGCTGCGGAGGCCAACGACTGTGCGTGTTGAAGGATGAGTATGGAACCGGGGCGCCGACGGCGGGCTGCTGCGCTGAAGGAGGTCGAGTAAGAGGGGTCCTGCATGGAAGAAGAACATGATGAGGAGGGGGAAACCATGTGGAAAAGAAGGAAAAGAAAAAAGAAAGTAAGTAAAAAAAGAATAAAATAAAACAAAGGTAAAAATTAAATAAAAATAAAAATATAATTATTATTAAATAATAGTAGTAATAATAATAATAATAATATTATTATTATTACTAATATTAATAATAATAAAAATGATAACATCCTTAATGATAAAATAAAAATAATAAATGAATTTATATCATTTAAATAATAATAAAAAATAATGAAGAGGCCACGCAGTTTCATGGGAGAAGCCACGCGACATCGTGCTCTTCCTGTGCGTCCAATGACGTCGAACCCAAAATGCAATTTTTTTTATCGAAAACTAAAAAAATTCGTCAGGGACTCACCCAAGACCCCATCAAATATATTTAAAAGAAAAAAAATAATATTAATTAAAATAAAGTAATGTCATGGGACAAGGTGTGAAATTTTAAAAAGTTAAATTTTATTTTAAAATGGAAAACTATTTTCAATTAAGTAATTATTAATACAATTAGGTTCAGTAGAGTCAATTTTATATTTAATTTTGATATTATAACTTTTTTTACATAAAAAACAATATTTGGAAAAATTCATGTCTTTTATTTGTTGGTTTAATTTTAAATTAAATTCTTAAACATATAATAATTTAATTCCAAAAAATTGATTCCATATTTAAAATCAGAAATATTAATATTATTAAATAATTTTAACTTAGTTTTTTGTCATTATTAATAGTAATAATAATAAAAATCTGTTTCCATGTTTAATGTTAAAATAGGTTTTCCTGGGGGTTAAAGAATAATGATAAGGGTTAATATGACCTAAACAGTTACTAAATCCCCATTATTTTATTTTATATGGGCATTAAAAATATAACCTTATAATATTATATATGTTTAAATTTTTTTTTCTAGGATACTAAATTGACATTATTTTAAATCATTGAAATATTACATGTGTGCCAGCTACCTCAATTGTTAAAGTGAACCTCATCCAATCACTTCTTCACACATCATAAGACATTTATCTCAAAAAACCCATAAACATATCTACCAAACATAGTTATCCATGGTATATATCATATTTATGTCCCAAAATATTGACCCTTAGGTACTTAATATGAGATCCAAAGTAGATTTTTCAAAGCGAAGGTAATTGTCATCACTAAGCTCTTTCATTTTTACTTATTCTTTTACCACATTAAATTTTTTATTCATAATTACAATATGAAAACAATAGAATCTATAACTTATAGATATATTGTTATGTTTATGTAATAAATAATAACCATATCCTCTTTCATAAAAAGGGAAATGAAACAGTCAATTGTGTGTATGATGGACTGCCGCCTCATGAACGGATGTAATTAATTTTTTATCACTAACTCTCATAGATGGATATAATATTGGATTTAAATTATATATTTTAAAGTTATGACATTATTATACTATTATAATTTTAATATCACATTTACCATATTACATTCGAGTCCTTTGGAAAATGAAAACATCGCTCAGGCATACATGTGGACTGCCACCTCCATGAAGCAATGCGATTCATTTCTAATTTATACTTTACAAGGATGGTAATTAGGAAATAATTAATTAATATATATGATATATATGATATTAAAATTATTCTTTAATTTTAATTTTAAATTTATCTTTTATTCATTCTATATTTTTAAATTTTAAAAACATCAGTCATTAATATATATAGATTACCATCTCCATGAATGATGTAATTCATTTTTATATCTCTATCCTCTATAGATGTATATATATATATATATATATTAAATATATATAATATTTATATCATTATTAATATTCTACATATTATGTAATCATGATCAAAGAATAATAAAAGAAACTACCAAATCGAAAATATCATGAAAAATAAAATAGTTAACACACAAAAACAATAATTTTAATAAGGAATTATTAAAAAAATATGTTGAAATATTAAAAGTGTTACATACATGAACATGTACTCCTAGATTTGGTGCTAAATATATAAGAATTCCATTTTTGTCTTTGAAAGAAATGTTACACAATTTTTCCATCCAAATCTTACAACATCAAAAGGAATTACTGGATCACATACATACCCGATGACCTTTTTAGAAAAGAGTTTAAGAGAATTGGGAAAAAATAATAAATAAAAAACACTCATTACTTTAAGAGAATATTTATCTTAATATACAAAACTTTTCATATTCCATATTAATTCATTAACATTTCCAATAAATTCCCCACACACGAAACCCTTCTAAACACAAATCATTTAGAACCATTCTTTATAAATTGGGGAAAATGAATCAAAAGTGGGTGAGATATAATTATCAATTTAGGGTAAATATAAAAATTAAAAATTTAATGTTATAAGTGTTAGTAAGACGATCACAAGGGTATGATGAAATGATCACAGTGTGTGAGCATAATATATTGTAATTAATACCCAACAATACTTGGATCATCAATTATGAAACTTGAAATTAATATTTAACAAAGAAATATTTATTTGAATGAAGAATATTTATCCAAAAGATATCAATATTAATAAAAGTAATCATTAAAATCCCATATCAAACCTAGATAAAATATATAGGTTACTTGGTGAATCATTTAGATATCACACTTAAATATAAAATTACCATCACAGTTATACACAAAATAACATTAACTATTACACTTTCAATAAAAATGACTATTAAAATTGATGTAAACATCATAGTTATATTTTAAATAACCATCATAGTAAATTCACATAATCTATTAGGAGATTTATAATTGGATAATTCCATCCCATATTTGCAATAACCCTCATAATATATTATGAAATTCTCTTATAAGGAACATAATCGGTTAAATACATTCCTTTACCCAATGTATTAGAAAGATAATATGGGCTCACACTCCCTACGTTTATAATAGAACCACTCATTATTATAAAAAATTACCAAGAATCATAACATTAGTAATTTACATAGAGCTTCCATTTCATCATAAAACTCATAGAAACATCCATTATTGCATTAATAAATTGATTAACCCATGGAAATGAAATGGTTTATATAATATATATTTGAAATAATCATAATCCAACTAGATAAAGAACAATAATGGTGTTGATATAATATATCTAAAATGGATCATAAGTTACATCAAGGGTTTTTTGACATTGATGTAGGGAAATACCTTAGAAGATCATTAATATCATGCTTGATGGATATAACCTTTACACATTAAAAATCACTTTCATAAAATATTTTGAGAATAATTTTCTATTAATATGAAATTGGAAACATATAAAATATTTTTAAAAGAAAATAATGATCATGGTAGTGGGAAAATATATTCATGATTTAAATTTAAAAAATAAATAAAATTTTCAAACATTTTTGTTAATGGAGTCAAAATTTATTAATTTAGAGAAGCATTAAAAAATTTAACTTTAAACCCATTTATAATAATGAAAAAAATATCATGTAGTGTTTAATATAGAAATAATTTAGTTTTAGAAAATATTATATTTGTGAAAAAAAGTACAAAAAAGGATTTCATAGAGAAATATTCCCAATATAAAAGAAGATTTGAGATCTACATCAATTACAAATGAATTGTTTCATGTTTGATGAATCTATAAGGTATTTTAAGAAAATTAAACATGTAAAAACACATTCATAAAATGAGAAGAATAAAATAGATGTGTCATTATAAAATAAGAGCTTATGATTTCCCCCTGATGAACCCTAAACATAAGCAATCTTGAAAAGAATGGACATTTTTGCATATGATTATCTCCAACTTAGTAATTTTTCAATCATAATAAAGTGAAAGAATAAAGTGAAACAAAACATTAAATATCATGAGAATAAATATACTCAGGATATATCTTTTCATAGGTGTAATATATGTGTCTCATAAAAGATATTAGGTGCATAACATAAACATATGTTCTAAATAAAGAGAATTTGATATGAATAACCCGTATAATGATCATATCATATCATTGAAATTAATTAATTTAGATATTATGGGTCAAAAATATAAATGAATAAAACATTTATTGGAAATAAAAAATAAATAATTTATAGATCAATTAACACATAATAATTTCATAACAAAGTCAATGAAGAGTATTTATGATCCATCGACCTAAAGTTGAGTTATGAAACCCTTTACAACATGGTATCCTTCAAGTTAAATCCACCAGGATGAAATAATAATAATATCAATTTCAAATACCTTTACATATAACAAATTCATGATATAAAATGTAAAAGGGGAATTATATAAACAATAAAAATTAAAATTTGGGCATAAAATTGAAATATGTATTAATGAAAATAAATTGAGATGAATTAACTTACCCTAACTCCAATTATTCCATTTATGTCCATTAAAAATAATATAATAAATTCATATAAATTATATTATTTATTAAGAAAATTTTATATTTTTAATCCCTTATCCTTAAACTATTTATTCCATTAATCTTAATTTAATTATTAATTACTTAGTCAGTTTTGTCCATGTTAGGTTTTTTAGGATGTTTAATTCATAAGTTCAAAATGACATTTTTAGGGCGATTGAGGTCAAAGAGGTCATTATTAAAAAATATCCTGAATAATAATTATGACATAATTAAAATTTTTATGGAAATTATAATTTTAAAACCAATAATATATTTTTTTGAGAAATGAACTATGTTACAATCATGGAGGTGGTAGGTCGTACCCAGACATAAGTATTGTTTCCATTATTCAATGATAATTATGAAAAGAAGGTAAGTCTTATTTTACTATTAATAAATTCAAATTATATCATATACTTCTGATTAATTATTCAAATATATATATATATATATATATATATATATATATTTATATCACCCATGTGGTTTGATGATGAAAAAATCACATCGCTTCATGGAGGTGGTAGTCCACACATAGACAAAAGTAAAATTATAATTTTTAGTGAATATAAAGGTATGAAAATAAATAAAATATTATATTTTAAGAACGATAAACATTTCAATAACAGAATATAAAAAATTTAATTCAATAATTATGACCAACCATGAGAGGCTGTGATGGAAAATGAATCACATTGGTTCGTGAGGTGGTAGTATGTCGTACACATTAATAATGAATTACATTCCCATTTGATGGAGGTTGAATATTAATATAGGTTATTTAATTAATATAATAAAATATAATTTTATGGAACATTTTTAAGTTATTATAAAAACATTTCTAAGGAATATTTGAAATAGGTGGATGAAGAAAAAAATAGAAATTCTCAGTTAAAAATAACACCTCTTCTTTGAACAACCTTAGTTTAGTAACACATTAATACCACTAAGGATGGTACAAAATAATAAATAAGGCCTATTTAAAGTGGGGATATATATTTAAGGTATTTTTGTGGTATTGGACAATAAAAACAGGTTTTTAAGTGTGATGTGAAGGGAATAAGATATTCCCTTTTATAAGAGAGGAGAGGGGAACTCTTGAAATTTTATAAAATATTAAATTAATATAAATTTATTTGAAGGTCCAAATAAATTAAAATTAGTAAGATTAAAATATAATATGTAGATAAGTTTAAATAATCCCATAAAATTAATTTTTTTTCATTTTTTGACAGTGTTCCTTATTTTTTTCAACCTTACATTAACCCTTATTAGAGATACTATGAAAACATGGTTTTAAACACTTTGAGGGTTACAATATAGTCTAAAAATTGGTAAAAAGACTATAAATGGACCTTATTTAGTATTATCAACCATAACCTAATAAATTTTAAGAATCTAAGAGTAATGAACCAGACTCTAGTTTCGAAATTTCAGCAGTTAATTTATTACATTTGAATAAGATATTAGGAATCACATCCTAAATGACCATAGAGTTTGGTTAGTCTTGGTAACTAAAAACATACATGAATATCATTTTAAAAATGAAAAAATACAATAAAAATGTATTTTCTTCAACTGAATCGTTATTTTCTCTAGAATAACCCTACATATCAATCATAATACTCATCTTGGCATCATGGGGAAAGAAAAATAAGAAATGGGTGAGCTCAACTGCCCAGTAAGGGTATGGTTATGATAAAATCTATGAATAAATAAAAGATAATAAATATTTAATGGTTAATAACTGAAACACATTCCATTTAATCAGTAACATGAGAATAATATGAAAGTAATGAATTATGATGAAATAATTACATATACATAATCACATGATCTTGAGACTTTTCTATGTATATTCTATCTAATAGAATAATACAAAAAACATCAATAATTAATATTATAATGAGGGAATTAATAATTATAGAAAACATAAACATATAGTCAAGGCCCCATGCTAAGACATCTTATATTAATGACTACAGACTTTTAAAAATACCCAAACTACTTTGTCTCATGAGACCTACTGATGCATTGAGGTGTTATAACAAGATCTACCTTTCAATTTATAAGTGAAATAATATACTTATCTTAAATTGGTAAATCATAATAAATATAAAAATTTTTATTGTAAAAATATCATACATTATTTTAATACATTCCCCAATCAATAAACATACTCATAAACCATTCTATGTAATATGGTGAATAATGTCAAAATTATACATCCCCTATCAAGATGATCATAAACCATTTTAATAAATAATAATTATTATATAATTGGATTATATCCTGAGTAAATATTATGTAACATCATTTTTTTTACATCATATAAGGAAAATTATTTAGAAATATCACATGAAACATTTCATAAGGAAAATAACCTTTCATTGAAAATCATTTATTTATAAAATAAGATAACTCATAACATATTTTTGAAATTAGTTTCATTGAAAATAAATATGGAAACTTATAAATAAATATTCCTACAAAATAATTCTCATATTGGAAAAAGATCAAATCATTCCATACAAGTTAAAATAAAATATTCCTTTCACAATTTTTTAAAAATTCATAAATTACCTCGTTAAAAAACAAACAAGAAGATTCCTTTCAAAACCCTTATAAAAATTCAAACATGGGTAATAATTTAATTAATAAATCCTTTTGTAATCATAATTTATTTTTAGTTTTTTTTTGAAAACATGGATATGGATGAAAATGGGTTTTCATAAAAAGAGAGAAAAATTATTATTTTTTATTAAAATCCTTATTTTTGACAGATAAAAATATAAAGAGAATAAAATGAAGGGAAACCATGTATTATCATTACATAACTATAGTAAAATAAAATTAATGAGATTATTTATATATGGATCATAATATCTCATCAATGAAAGTATAAATATAAACAATCCCGATAAAAGATGAGATTTTGTCATAAAACCATTACCACATTTGCCACATTGAATCATAAGACCCATGAAAGAATAAAATTAAATGAAAGTAAAAATATAATGAGATTGAATAATTCATTATATTATATGTAAATGGGTCTTTATATAAACTTAAAAAAATAATATAGGTGTATAAGATTACATATGTCTTGAAGATGGAAAATTGAGACAAAATCCCCTTACAAATTTGGTGACTTGTGAATTATAATACCCAAAAAATAAGTAATTTAAAATGGAATATTAAATATAATAAAGATAAATTAATTCATGATATAACATATAAAAGGTGTAGTATATACACCATACAATAAAAATAAGTGGTTAATATGGCATATGTATCACATAAGTAAAAGTGAGACTAGAAACCTATACCTTAAGTTGAAATCCATCATACGTGTTCCAACCTCATGTATAATATATAAAGGATTGTTTTAAAAATATTGAAAATTATAATCAAATTTATTATACAATATATTATTTAATTATATTATTTTATCACTTTTTTAATAACAGTTCTTTATTAAAATCAATATTTCTAGTGATAATTTATTTTTTCATGACTTTTTTTCTTAATTTCATTCCTTTTAAGTTGATCATGTTTACATAATCACCATAATTAAATCCATTTTATAAATAATATATATTGTAATTATGTATATATTTATAGTAATCTATAATTGGTAGAGATAGGAAATGGATTACATTATTCATGGAGACGATTGTCCGCATATAAGCATGAGTGTTGATTATATTTTTTGATATGTGGAATGAGAGGAATATAAATATTAATTAAACATTGCATATTAATTATTATTATCTATTTTGAATTTATAATAATAAATATAATCTTTATTACCATCTATTTCAAAATAAAATGAATAACATTTCACATCGCCACTTTGAGGTAGTTTTCCACACGTATACACAAACAATGTAATTATTTACCTAAAGATCATAAGTTATAAGTTATATGTGATATAATATTTAAATATTTATTTTTAGGTCTTAGATATCACATATATTCATTAAATTTATCCTTACTATCTTCCATGTAATGTGTAAGAGAAAAATACATCACATCGCTTCGTTAGGTAGTAGTCTACCATATACACAAAAAACATTATCATATCCCCCACTGAATGGTAAGTAAGAGGGTATATATGATATATAAATTAATTAAATATATTAATGTACTAAATATAATATAAATATGTTAAATCCATTATTATATCCAGACATTAATGGTGGTTGTGGACAAATAATTACATCGATTCATGAGGTGGTAGTTCATCGTACCCATGATCGATGGTTTCATTTCACATTTGATAGATGTTGAGATTGATATGGGTTATTACATTATCATAATAACATATCAGTATGTATGAGTTTTATTATTACAATATTTAAATAGTTTAAGATCATATTAAGGAGGTGGAAGATGAAAAAAAACAAATGCGAATGATTGTGAATTTTACCTCTTCATCAAGGAGTCTCCAAAATTCAACAACTAAAACCTTCATTGGATGTATTACTAATAAATTTATGGCCTCTCAAACCTCATATTTGAAAAAGTAGATACATGGATGTGGGTAGATAAGTAAAGTATGAATTTTTCAAGGTCTTGGAGAAATAAAATGGATTTTAGGGTGTTAATCGGAAAGAATAGGGGGTGACCTTTTATATGTAAGGAGATGACACACTGAGATATTTTTTAATAAAATGAAATAAAATCATATTTATCTCATGAAAAAGGACTTAAAAATGGTTCCTTATAGAACCTAATATGTGAAAATGTTGATATATGTATATAAAATTGTTATTTGACAAGTCTCATGGTAATTTTAATCCTTACCTTATTAGTTTAACACTTAGAAACCCCATTTTTACCTTAACAATATTAATTAATTTTTACTTTTTAACTATTCATTAATGTCAAAAATTAGGTTAATTTTTTTGATAATATTTTCTAATATGACTCCAAATATATAATACATTTATGTAAATTAAATTCATGGATGTGGAAGAATTTTATTTTAAATTAATCACACAGATGCTGTAAAAAAGGGGTTTTCAAGAAACATATTTTTCATGGAAGAGATGATGTTATATAAATTTTATGAAAAAATATCATTATATTAATATAAGAATAATAATTTATACTTATAATAAATAAATTTCATTTAAATAATTCCTCACTAGAATTTATTTTTATTTACTAAAATGGGGAAGCATTCTACCCTTTAAAATAGTTTTCTGAAGAAAATATTTTAAGCCCAAAAATAAACTTATACAAAATATAGTATAGTAGAGATTAAAATTTAATTAATTTTTTAGATAAAAAATAATTCTTACTTTAATTTATATAAAATTAAAATCATAATTTCCCTTTAAAAATAATTATATAATATTTTTGAAATTTTACTGTTACAAAAATCGGTATTTTTTACTATTCATGGAAAAATCAATGTTTTCTTGAAAATAAATAAAATAATACTAAGTGAACTTTTATACAATTTTTCAAAAATAAGGTTCATTTTTAAATATGAATTTTCTAAAATCAGTAAAAATTAATTTTGAATTATGTGCATAGTGCGTGAGTTAATCAACATTTAGAATAATATAGCATTTTAGATATCATTTATTTTTATATGAAATCGTTATTATTTTATTAATAATAAATTTATAAATAATGAATTTATTTTATACATGAATTTATCATATATATTTTATATTTTTTATTCCTATTCACGCCCACCTCACAACTAAGTTATAAGTTCTATTTTTGATGAATATTTTTTTAATAGAGTATCATGTTTCACTTGAACCTTGTGTTGTTTACATCACAAGCTCTTAAAGAGATTGAAATTATTAAAAAATAAATATATCATAAAGTATCAAGTTGTTAAATTCTCTTTTATTCTAAGTGTTTCATGTCATACACACAATCGAACATAATTTCCCTCATTTAAAATATATGGGTATAACATTCAACCCCCTTGAATAAATTATGTCCTCACAATTTAAACTAGATCTTTGTAATCATGTTTTTGAAACATAAAAATACTTTTATTGGCATCTCGAATCATGTTATGCTTCAATAATACATCCTCTTGATATGAGAGAAAGGGAAGTATGGAAGTCATTTGGAATAATCACATAATTTGGTTTCCAAATGGGAGAACAATTATGGGAAGTAAATATTTTGGAAAGGATAAAAAATTGAAATAATTATGGAGGGAGATAGTGATCATTGATCATAGGAATATAAATTAATAGAAATCCATAAAACTATGATGATTTAAGAGATCATTTTATTCATCATATATAATGGTAACAAGATAAAATATTTTATTTTAAGATTGTTTTCTTATATTTGGGGTATCCTTTTACCATCCATACTCTAAACATAAAGAAATATAATTAATTTACAAGTATAATTTCACATACTAAATTTTCATCATAATTTCATATTTTCTACAAAAGATTAGTGTTGATGAATTTTTTTCATTTCTTAAGAACTGAAGTTATATTTTAACAAATCATAAGATCCAAATCATAATAACAAAGTATTACTCATATCTTTACTAAACCCAAATGATTATTACAAGTTATCCAATAAAACCAAAAGTTCATATTAATACATTTTATAAATACTTATCATCTATAATCATCTAAAATTAATTAAACTAAATTCAAAGTCCAAAAATTTAGAAGTAAGTTCACTAAATCAAAATTATATTCCTTAGATGATATAATTTGTCTTTTAATTTCTTATTACAATTAAGTGAATACCTTGACCACCATAAAACCTTAATGAAAACATGCATTCTTCCAAAAATAAAATCTCAAATTTTGGAATATATTATATAAACCCAAACATGAATTAAATGCCAGTAAATATAATTGAAACCATGAAATATCTAACCAATATCAATATCACCAATATTATCACATAAACCTGATTTTATCATTATTATGTCAACATTGAGCATATATTAAGGTTTATATTTCCTCAATCATGTGTTCTCCAAAAAGGTTAAGTACCACTGAATCACTTTGCATGGTACCATTAAACATGTGCCTTAAAATCCTTATAATAAAATTCTACAATACAATCCTTATATGATTCATGATTATTATAACTACAACATCATTTATAAAATACTTTTTCAAAAAAAAAAATTAGAATCAAAAGTCACAAGTACTTTATTACACTATGATTATAGGGATAGTATTAACTTAACCATGACCCATTAGCTTCTTCTAGGGTATATTCCCTTGACATTGATTCATTCACTTGTATAGTTCCCCATATACTTATAGTTAAATAATTCAAAATTGAAAACTTATTTACTTAAAATGCATTCATAATCATGGTGGTATTTATCTTTAAATTTGTATAAACCCACATTCACTTTAGGGAAGTAATAGAGTGTTTGTTTAAAAAATCATCACATGGGGGTAAATCATTCTTTCCATTCTTCACATTTGTATAAAACCCACATTCAATTTAGGAAAGTAATGGAGTGTTTGTTTAAAAAATCATCACATGGGGGTAAATATTTCTTTCCATTATTCAATTAATACATATTTTCTTATATCATCTTCTTATTCACTCTATTACCTTTTAATCCATAATACAATGATCATTTATTCACTATATTTATAACTAATGATACTAATTCCTCATCTGATGAGATTGTGTGTGATACTAGTTTCCTTATATGAATCTAATAAAGACCATCAATGAAATGATCAATATTTTACTTTGGATTTCTTATGTAGTCTTTTAGCATGACCTACTAACCATATAAAATAGTCTTCATATTTATCAACATTTTAATCGTCATTTTTTTGAATATTTCATAATTTTATCTCTATATCGACTTATTTTTTATGAGGAAAATAAATTTTCAAATAATAGTACCTTATAAACATCTCATTCCATTTTTTCTACTTATTTTTCATTATTAGCGTTTTTAATTAATGAAAAACTTTGATATTAATCTCCTAAGATACAATAAACTTCCATGAAAACATTTTCCTAATAATTTCATTCCAAAGTGAGAAGGATATTATCTAAGGAACTTATCTATTTCTATGATATAAATGTATTTTTAGTACCATTAATGATTGAGGGTTATAATGAATAAATAATTTTAACATTATTGCCTAACCTGGTGGAATAAAAGGATTATCCATACTTGAAAGGATATTTATCATAAAATTATTTAGTTTCCCCAATATGGTTAAAATTTGATCAGTTATAGAAATGGATGCTTCTCTAGATTCATTATCTTCTCCATGAGGTCAATCCCAACATGCAATATATGAATTGATACGATAAACATTCCTTAATTTATGAACCATTTACAAATAGTGGTACACATGTGATTATATCATACCATTATGAAACATAATTTATAACCAAAACATAGTGAATCAGATCATATAAATTGTAAAAAAAATCATGGACAATCCCATAATCAAAAAAATGGTTTCTTTGGGTTAATTTTCAAAACATAAAAATAGTTTTAAAAACTTCATAATTTTTTGTAATGAAAATTTGAATTATCCTAATCATATCACTCAGGATTTTCAAACTATGTGCATAATAAATCACATTTCCATGTACCAGGTAACACTCAAATCAAGCCTGACATTATTTTTTAGAGTTATTTACATTAGGTATATTTTTTTAGATCCATGTTCAAATGTAGTATACTAATAGGAATGTCTATGAAAACCATACTCTTTATTACACATTAAATCATGATTTATTACAAATATTTTCACATAAAACAACCCATATGATTGATTAGTCTATTTTCAATTTGAATTATATAAATTATATAACAATATAAAATAGGAAATACATCAACTTTACAGAAAACTTACATAACATGATCATAACATTCTATCATATATAACAATGATTGGGAGAACCTTGGAACCTATATATGAAGGTGGTGAGCTATAAATCCCAGTAATGAAATAAACACGAAATAACTTAAAGATTTAGTACATGTTAGACAATAGTCATATCAATGAGATATAAAAGGGGAGAGAAATAAAAAAAATGAACAATGGGGCATTATATAACATGATAATCATAATGGTAACATGGGAAATGTGGAAACAACTTACAAAACTACATAATAATCATAGGTCATGTATAACTACCATGGCATCATGATGGAAAAAGTCCCATAGTGGGTTAGATCACTCCCTAATCCATTGCATAATTAATCATTAGAATAAAACAATTCCCAACAAATTGGAGTGATAGATAATTCTGGGTACACAAGTAACTTTCATTTTATTCTCTTCCTTAAGTATTCAACCTAGATCATACAAAAAGGATTCATTAATCATTATATTTTATTTTGTGATTAATGAGTATAGAATAAATACATGCTAGGTTCCAATAAATTAGTGTAAGTTCATAAAGGTGAAAAACCATGATAGGAAATGGGTACATGTATTCACTACACCATTGTTTGGAATGGAATATCATGATGGAATTTCGAGAGCATAACAGGGGCATATAAATGTTCATGGGAGGGATTTATGAGAGTGAAATGGGTATGTAATAATTTATACATAAAATGGATAGTAAGTGGGATATGGAAGAACATATCCCATAATTAGTAAATGATGATAAAAGACATATGATAAAAGAGATAATTGAATATAGTGGATAAGGAGAGGATCCCTTAAATCAAGAGTGTCATTCCAAAATTTTTGAAGGAGCTTCTTGAGAGCTTGGAAGCACCTTGGGAGGACTATAGAGAGAGGAGGTTAGAATAAGGACATGTTCTAAGGATTTTTAATAAATAGAAATGATATCTATGGTGTGTTTATATAAGAGATTATTGGTAGATTATTTATTATTTCTCAAACATGTGTTTTGGACTAAATATAATAATATAGAAAAAAAACCACCCCTGTGTTTTTTTCCCATGGTTTCTACAAAAGGGGAGTAATATTATTTATTTTATATGGAAAAGGTCTGAACATAGTAAAATAATACCCTTAGTTATATAGTGGTGATTCATACTCTTAAAGAAATTATTTTAAGACCATAAAACATATTATAGGTTTTGGAGGATTCAAAAAGAATTTATAAAATTATTCAAATTAACATAAAATAAAACTATTTTAATTGGAAAACATAGATTGTACTTTGGATACCATTTATAGTATCTATTACTTAATTTTTGGTTATTATGTTTTCATAATACTCACTATATGTGTATAAGGTATTTAATGTTTCACAAAAATTCTATTATTTTGTAAAATTATGAAAAATTAACCATTGAATAATTTCAACATTCTAATTCCTAAAATATTATTTATTTTATCAAAATAATTTTATAAATATCAATATTTGGACTTTTAAAATAAGAATCAACATTTATTGATAAATGCATGGTTATTTTGAAAATAAAAATTTTCAAAACCTTACAAAAATTACATTTGACTTCATAAAAATTTCAAGATCATTTATATTTAATGAAATTAATTTAATACTAAAATTTTATTATAAAATAAATTCCTTAGTGGAATCTGAATACTACCCGTAAATACATTTTTTTGTTGAATTAAAATAATTTTTTTATGAAGTAACAATAATAAAATGTACATATATTCAATATTCTATACAATATAAATATTCATATTATTAGGTTATTTCTACATATCCCTTTAATAAACCAAATAAATCCATAAGACTAAGGTGCGTGATAGTGAGACTTTCATGGGGTGGTTCGGCATACATGGTCTGGGTTGTGATCTGAATGAGCTAGAAAATCTCCATAAATAATTTCTCTTATGATTAAGTTGTTGAATATTAGCTTGGGCTTGGTTAGGGGAAAATCAAATAGATGTTATGTCCCTCAGAATCTCCAATAAATGGGATTCATAGGGTACAATCCTAACTGTTGGGACCATCACTTCCTTTTTCAATGTTAGTTGGATTTATTAAAACACTATATTTATACTAATCATGTGATCACTATTCAATGGCAATATTATCAATGTTAATGATGCTTAATGATATTATAAATCTGATTTGTAATAAAAAACCAATGAAGTGAATTTGTTTTATATAATCATATTTTATAATATTAATTTTAATTAAATCATATGGGTAATTTTATTTAAATATTTTCAAGTCATTATATTACTCCCCCTTTAGAAAATTTCCCATTGAAACTTTCATTTACTATACTAAAACATATGAGGGTAATTTTTTTCATTACTTTCTTAGGTTCTCACATCATGTCTTCAAACATAACATGTGCATTTTCTTTATCTGTTGAACATTGTATCTACTATCTATGATCTTTAATGGATACTCCTCATAGGAAAAACAATTCTTCAATGGTACCACCTATACATTGAGTACATGTGATGTTCCAAGTATTTACTTCCTCAAGAGGGATAAATGGAATACATCATGTACTTGAGATTGGTTAGGTGGGAGTGCTTGTCGATATGGCAATACTCTAATGTCATAAAGGTTCTCAAAGGGGTATATATATCTTGGAAAAATATTTTCCTTCTTCCTAAGTCTCTATAATTTCTTCCACAGAGATATGTAGAGGAATACCAAGTTTCCATGATTAATCTCTAGGCCTCATCGATGATTTTCAGAATATATATTTTTTCTACTCTGAGAAAACTTGACTTGTAGTAGAATGGTCTTAACCTTTTCTACCATTTCATTGACTATCTCAAGAACTAGTATTTTTTGTTCCCTAACTTCATTCCAACATAAATTTGCGATGCAAATATTCCCATAAATATATTCATAAGTAGATATATGGGTGTTTGAGTGGAAATAGTTATTGTATGAGAAATTAACTAGAGAAAGATATTGAACCCATCCTCCTTCGGAGTTAATTGAGCATTCTCACAACATGTCCCAAAGTGTGTGGATAAATTGATCATATTGACAATGATTTTTGGGTGACAAGTCATGCTAAAGTCCAACCCATGATAAATTTCAACCCATGATGAAGTTTAACCTAATATTTAGAGTACGTTGGATACACTTCTAGAACTTAGAGGTAAAATTTGGATCTCAATTGGATATAATCGAGAGTAGTGTTCCATGTAGCCTCTACACTTCTCTAATGTATATACTTACATGTTGATAAATTGAGATGTACTCTCAAATCACAATGAAGTTTGTAGTCTTTGTAATAAGATCCACCACAACCCATATATCAATATTTCCTCTTGATTTATTTGGAATAGCATTAACAAATACCATGATATTTTTTTCCCATTTCTATATAGGCCTAGGTAATGGTTTCATCATCCCTTTTCATTTTTTACTTTCTTCCTTCATTTGCTGACATATAAGACACCTTAATGTATACTATATGATCTCCATATTCTTATTTTCCCACTAATAATTCTCTTAGATATATCAATATATTTTTTAACTTCCTGGACAGATGGAGATAGTCAAACTATGTGCAACATACAATGACTCCTTCATTAATTTAGGATTTAGTGGAACACAAATTCTTGAACTGAATCTAAAAACATCATCTTAATTAATATTATACTCTAACGATTTTCCACTTAGAGTTTCCACTTTCTTAGGAATTCCCAGATCATTTAATTTATCATCCATTATCCTCTTTAGAAAGGAAGGTTGATAAATAATTTGTTAATGGATTGATGATGTTCCTTCCATTATGATTCCTATGTCCATTCATTTTATGTCTAAGAAGATCAAGTTCTTTATGATTCCCATCAGTGATAAAATGGAACAATACTTTTCAATTAGAGAATATTTAAATTTATTCTCTTTCCTAGGATGACAGCAGATTGAGAAGTCAAAGTACTTGATTAGATCTAACCATCATTATTGGATAATATTTCAAACATTCAATGTGAATACATTTTTGAGGCTCTTGTGATCTGTATATATTTCAAACTTCTCCCTAAAAAGATAATACCTCCATATTTTTAACAAAAATATCACTAAATCAAACTATAGATCATGCATTGGATAGTTTTTTCATGAACTTTGAATTCCCTTTAAGTAAAGGATATCACTTTTTCATTCTAAAATAAAAAACAACCCATACCCTTCTTTGAAGAATATTTGAATATCATGAAATGTTATCCAATTTTGGGTAGTGTGAGTAAAGTGTAAGTCAGACATTGATTTTAAACTCCTTGAATATCTATTTATATTCATAATTATATGAGATCTTAACTCACTTTTATATTAAAATTGTTAGTGGGTTTGACAATCATGATAAATTTATAACAAATCGGCGATAGTAATTATCTAATCCAAAGAAACTACGAATATATATCGTAGAGGTTGGCATAATCTATCCTTCCATTACTTCTATCTTAAAAGGGTTCATAGATATCCCATTATATTTGATAATATTACCCAATAATGAGACTTAATTCTACCAGAACTCACATTTAATGTACATGTCATAAGGCATCTCCTTTTATAAATTCTTTAGAATATTGCTCAAATGCTTTTCATGCTCCTACTTACTTTTGGTGTATATCATAATATCATCTATGAATACTACCACATATTTTTTGAGGTAATCTATATATAATCTATGAATCATTTCCATGATGATTTCTAGATAATTAGTGAGATCGAATGACATTACTGTAAACTCACAGTGCATGTACTTTATATGAAAAGTAGTATAGGGGATATCCTACTTCTTCACCCTGACTTGGTAATATCCCAATTGCAGATCTACCTTAGAGAAGTGTTGTGATCTAAATAGCTCATATAACATGTTCTAAATCCATGGTAGAGGATACATTATCATTATTGTGATTTGGTTTAGCTCAATATAGTCAATGGAAAGGCATATTGATCCATAATTTATAAGACCCCATCCTTAAACATTACTTAATATTGAGTTAAATCAAGAATTCACATTGAGGATATTTTCAGGTTTAGAGATTAGATAAATAGGCCATAAAAAATACATTACTTCTCAAAAATTACAAATTAGACACTTCTACTCGGTTTCCATTTTTTTCATAAAATAAAAACTCTTAAAAAAACAAACATGTCTAGTTCCATGTTTTAGACAACATAACATTTCCATGATACCATACTTGACCCTATTCATCTTTATATCCTGTTAAATTTTTTTAAAAACATGGGATGAGTATAAAAATCTCAGTTAGGGTTATAAAATAAAGAATGAAAAAATTATCCCATCAATAAATACAAAACAATGAAACCATACTTTTCAATCATAACATACCTTATAAAATCATAACATTTATGAATAACACACAAAAATCATAAATCATAAAGGTAACTTTTGGAATTAAAAACATACATACATTGTAGATTTCACAGCTACATAGGAAGTTACACTTGGAATACCCATCACAATATATTACCTAAATCTCTTAGAAGAAACATTAATGTTTACCTCTATCACGTTATCCAATGCATTGAAGAGCTATCTCAGGCTCACCCGCCCTAGGTTTATCATAGAACCACCCGTATATGTAAAAAATTCCCAAGAACCATAAAATACTCATAACACATAAGAAAAACATAAATTAAATATAAAATTTCCACATTTCAATCATAATATGTCATTTCAAGATATTTATATAATCAATGCTTTATCAAAACCATTTTCAAAACCATTTAAAACATTTAATAAATAGTTTTTTGAATCAAAGTGTCCCCTAAAAATTAGAAAATTTTAAAGGAATTAACATTTTAAAATACTCGCGTTCATATAAATAAATCCTCAAAATCATTTCCAATACATGGACAAGAAAGAGAAGGATTTAGAAGATTAAGTCTTTAAAACAATATCTTAGTCAAGTAGTTCTTAACCAAATGAGAGATGCTTGAATAAAAATAATTAAGGAATGAAATTTAATCAAAAAATTATAATATCATGAGAATAAAGGTATTCATGATTTAATATTCCAAAGGATAGTATATACACCATATAAAAGTGAATTGACACATAACAACAATGAAGTCTCAATGGAATGTAAATTGAGACGAAATACCTTATCGAGATGGTATCCTTGGATTAAGGATAAACCAATTACATAATTATGTGATAGAAATATAAATAAACTCAATATGATTGTATATTCAGTGTATAATAATCATAGGTCATTCACACATATTCATAGCATGACATAATCAACAAGTATAAGTTTAACCCAAATAATTGAAATTGGGTTAGCTTAATGACATCACTTAAAAATTTAGAAAAATGAGTTTATGGGAGATAAAAGGGTATCCCATCACATGGAAATAATATTTAAATCAATAAGGATATTTAATAACATATCCCAACATCAGAAAAATGAAATTAAAAGACATGAAATAAAAGAAGCGTTTGACTAAAAAAGTACGGTGAAAGGTTCCCTTACCGATTTGGTAACTTACGAAACATACACCGCATGATGGAAGGATCATAAAATGAAGATTTAAATACACATAAATTGATGTATATTAAATAATTAATAAAATCATGTTCATTAAATACACCACACAAAAGAAAATAGTGGAAAATATAGCATGAATCTCACGGGAATAAAAAGTGAGATGAAAACCCCTTACCACATGGTAATCAATCGAGTCGTATGACCAAAAGTTAATAACCACCAAATTATACACACAATACCACGAATATAAATATACTAATGATAATATATATCAAATTTAATTACAAAATACACCACATTCAATAAATAAGTGACAAACAATAGAAATATCAGGGAATTAAAAGTGAGATAAGAAACCCCTTACCTCAAGTCTGACTTGTCTTGTATGTTCCTTGTTCTTCCTGAATAATAAACTTAAGTTAATTTATACTTGATTAAGAACCTTTTTAGTGTTTATTATTCATTTTATATCACTTATTACCTTGATATAACAATTTGTTAATTATTTGAGTTCATATCGGACATTTTGTCGATGCTTGGAACTTGAGTCAAACATGAACTTCTTTTAATTACAAGTTTCCCTTGTGGTCAAAATTCCATTATCTCCATAATTATATTCAGGATTTATATATTATATATATCATATATATCAAGTATATATATGTATTTATAAAAGTACATAACACTTGGAGATAAGAAATGAAATGCACCGTTCATGGAGACGGTAAGCCGTACGTACGGATGGACACTATTTTCATTTCTATTTCATATTTTAATGGAATGAAAACATAATGATATATAGGTATATAATTATTCCAGTATAATATCATATATAATTTCATTAACTCAATCATTTATATGTTCCACGTATGGAATGAACGATTCATATCACTTTTTGGGGGCGGTAGTCTGGACTTCCTCAAATGAAATTATCGTATTTACCCATTATGAAAGACATAAAGGTATGATATAAATGAAAAATAATGAAATAAAGAAACAATATAAATATAATATATATCAAATATAAATACATTTCAAACATAATATCCACCATGAGAGGCAGTTTGAGATATTTGAACAATCATTATTTTGTGAGGTAGTAGTTCGCCGTCCACAGAAACAATATATTCTTTACCCAGTAGACAGAGGTGTGTGTAAGTGTAGTTAGAGTAATTAAAATGAAAACAACCTATTATATTGAGTATACAAGTTTTTTTATAAAATAAAGTAATAAAAATAGTTTAGGGGGTTGGAGAAGTAAAATAAAAGAAAATAACTTAAGAGAAGACGTTACCATTAAATTGGGTATCTCCCTTTGGTTTGAACAAAAAGGTTTACTTGAATTTCCTTATGACTCGACGAAGAATTATAGAGGGAATATAGGGATTTAGGGAGCTTAACTGGGTAGAGGTTTGATGATCCAATGTGCTTGAGAGGTGTGAGTAATGGGTTGGAGGTGAGGGATTTTGACAAGGGGGAGGAGGGGCTCTTTAGGAAAGTTTGAAAGTATTATTTTATTATAAACTTATTTTCAGTTTATAAAGGTCCAAAACTCATTAATGTAGAATATAAGATGACAAATTTTTAAAATAAAATCATAAAATAATAATTGGATAGGTTTTGGATATTTTTTTAATTTTTATAATCTTATTTATTTAAATCATTCATTAATGAGGTAAACACTGTATCATTATTGTGTCATTAATAATTTTTTTATTTGATGTCTAAACATTATATATAAAATACCATGATATAGTAAATATTTTTTTATTTTTAATTAGTATTTATAGTATAATAGATAACTTATATAACCCCATGTAAAAATTGATTTACTAAAAGATATATGTTTATGTCATTTTTGTCTTTACTTTATGTTAATTAAAATAAAGTAACATTATCACTCCCAAGTGGCTCTATGGGGTCCCAAAATCGACCCAAGGATGCCCATGGTTGGAAATGTATCAAAAAATAATATTAGGACACATGTTAGGGTAATTTAATATAATTATAATAATATTTTTTTACCCTTATTTACCGGATTTATCCTTTAACCATGATAAATAAAATATTTACCGAAGTAAAAATTAATAATGTCTAAAAATAAAAGATACCTATTCACAAAATTTGAACCTCATGATTCCAAATTTGGAATCCATTTTTCCAAATTCAAAACACTAAAGTTGAAGAAATTAATTTAAAATTAATTCCTGTTGTCAAAATAAAAAAGTGCGCTTTTATGAAATAATAACTATCAAAAGATTGACACTTGTTTATATCCAATTTCAAAGGTAAATTACTTCCAATGACCAAAATTTTATTTAATGGTAAAAAAAATCTTATTAAACTTTAAAATAAATTAAAAATATAATCTAACAATGTAAATAAATTAGATTAAATGAAAGTTTTAAATTAAAATACAATATTTTTCACTATTAATTAAAAAATGAACATTACCAGAAAATACCAAAATTTCATCCAAAGTAAATTTTGATGTATCTATTATAAATTAGAATATTATTTTGTAAAATAGATCATATAAAAGTGTCAATACTAGATTAAAAAATGGTTCTCCATCAAAAGGCGGTAAATCGACCTTTTAAATAATATTAGAGCATTTATGCTTAAAATTGGATTCATTTGAATTTTAAACCTCTAAATTTTATTAGATAAATGTAAAAACATTTAATAAACATGTGTAATAATATTTTAGTTAGTTCTATTTATCCCCACCAATACAAAGGCTATTTGTTAACTACTATTTAAAATAATAATATTATATTATTATTTTTCAGTATAACTCAACATTGCGTGCATCGTAAGATTTCAATGAAACCCATTGTTGCGTATAGGGTATACCATCGATCATACATTCCTATTTAAAAATAATAATATTTAATTTACAAATATTAATAAATATGAAAATGTATTACTCTTTATTTTCCTGGGATGTTACATCCTTCCCCCCTTTTGGAAATTTCATCCTCACAATTTTAAAATTGTGTTTAGAAACTTCAGTGAAAGTATGGCATCAGAAAAGAGTCAATAAAACTATAACTTTAAAAGAAATAAATATAAGTAATAAGGTCACTCGAGATAACCCATACTAGGATTCTATGAAAACATGGATATGGAGGAGAAACTAAGTGTCAAGTTCTGATGGAGAATGATAGAAATAATGATAAGGAGAATATTAACCACTAGAAAACCACAAACTTGTGATAGGTTAAATGGGATTCAGTTTCCCAGTAAGAAACTTCAGTGGAAAAAATTTTGGTTTAAATATTCATTTAATAAATTTGGATAATTTATTTATGATATTGACTAAGTACATAAGGAAATATACTTATTTTTCAAGTAGAGTTTCATCCTTTAATAAGTTTCTACCAAAAAACTCATCTTTTATCAAAATGATGAGTATTCAAGATGAATTGATCACACCTAAAGCACTAGAATCAACATCTATAGAATGAAATAATATAAAAAATATGAACTATATATTTCCCTTGACTTTAGACATTAACCAAAACCAAAATGGTTAGTACAATATCAAATAATTCCCAAAAAGGATAATATTTTATAAAAAGAAATACTATTCTTAATCCCCAAAATTCGAAAAACAATACCCAAAGTTCAGAAAAGACCATTAAATAAAAAAATGTCTTTAAATTTTTCAAAGTAAACTAAACTTAGATTATAACCCAAAACTCAGAAGGATTTAATCACAGTCTTCCATAGTAAATCTTAACATTTATCTCCAAATAATATCGACTACTCTTAAAGTCTCATACCGAAGTGTAATTAACCAAATCACATATTCTCTATGTTAGGTTAATCATATCCATAAATAACCCAAATCACCATATGTTCATAATAAAAACATAGATTCTTCCAAAATAAAATTTCACCATTAATCCTCAATTGAAATCCCAAAGTGTTCTATTTTCCTTAGGAATATAGTTTCACAAAAAGACAAAATGTCTTCCAAAATAACCTTTATAACTTAATCCCAAATCATTTTCCTATACCAAGGATATCCATTTGATAAAACATATGATCCCAAATCAAATTATACATAATCAATAAAATAATTTAATGAAAAAGAATAAGTCATACAAACCAGGGAATTCACGTAGTCCAGTGGTAGGAAATAAATACGAATAAAACTTTGGTTGTGGGTTCAATTCCCACAGCTTTGTCTGACGTGATGGGTTGTCACAAGGTCTACATGTTTTCATTTTCAAAAACTATACACTTTTATAAAATTCCCAAAAATGAGATAAACTCCTCAAAAATAACTATAACATGATTTAACCCTAATGGTTGTCTTATGCCTCTAATTTTCATCCCAACTCATAATGTAACACCCCTACCCCAATTACCCAGAGTTTCTGCATTATTACATAACATTGGCATGATCACAAAAGATCAATTCTCGAAAGACTAATTAGTTTAGTAGCCTTGGAAGTACTATATACATTCATAAGGTTTACATTATCATAAAATTAAAAATTACAACAACATTGTTTCCATATACAACACCAAGATCCCATAGAATATCCCTATAGGTTAGTCATAATATACTTCTTCGCATCCTGGGAAAAATAAAACATAGAAAGGGGTGAGCTCAGATTCTCAGTAAGGATAAAAATATAGTGGAAACTTTCATAAATATGCATAATCATTTAAGGCAATGTATAAGACTAAAAAAAGCCTTTTAAACATGAACTTCAGTATAATATGGAAAAGATAAAATCAAATAATTCCATTTAATTATTCACATGGATATTCTACTAGTCGAATAATCACATGCAATATCAATAGCCACTTTCATAATGATGGAATACATAATGCCACACTTTCATAACCACAAAGTCAAGGCCTTGTGCCAAGAATACAAATAAGATTTTTTCAAGGCCTTATGCCAAGATACTAGTTTTTTCTCATGATACCTACCGATGCATCGTGGAGCTATAGAGGGCTCCACCCGTCATTTACTAAGTCCAATGTATTCCTCATATGAAAAGGTTTAAAAATAACATAAACATTCGTATTCAAATTAGCATATGAAATCTCAATAATTTATCCATAAACCCTGAATGGTATAAAAATAACACACCCACATTCAAACATATCACAAAAATTTCAATACAAAATTGAAGTTTTGTATCATAATAAATCAACTTCAAATAAACTTAAAATCCATCAAAAGATGTTGACATAGATGAAGTAAAAACCTTTTTTAGAGAAATATCTCTTTCTATTTTGAAATCATTTAAAATTAATATAATTATAAAAGAAAAAATTTATTTTTAAAATATTCTTATAATATTTTAATGGAAGCTTCGACGATGTTATAACAGCAGAAAATAGCCGTACCCGCCATATAAGTTAAAAAAAACATTCTTACCTTAATTTTTTCAAAAAGGACATAAGGAACCTTGTTTGGAAAACGACGGAAAGATTCCTTTCAACACATTTTATGTAACGCCCCGACCCCAGCTACCCAGAGTCAGTGCATTATTGCGTAACATTGGAATGATCACAAAGGTTCAACTCTCGAAAGACCAATTAGTTTAGTAGTCTTGGAAACACTAGATACATTCATAAGTATTACATTACATTATCATGTAAAAAAATCACAATAACATAGTCTCCATAGTCCACACTTCTATCCCCTTCAGACTATCCCTGCAGGTCATTCATAATATACTTCATCACATTCTGGAAAAATTAAAACATTTAAAGGGGTGAGCTCAGATGCTCAGTAAGGATAACAATATAGCGGAAGCTTTCATAAATAAACATAAACATTTAAGGCAATGTATAACTAAAGAAAAAGCCTTTTAAACTTGAACTTCAACATAATATGGCAAAAGTAAAATGATATAATTCCATTTACTTATTCACATGGATATTCTACTGGTCGAATAATCACATGCAATATCAATAACCACTTTTATAATGATGGAATGCATAATTCCAGACTATCATAACCACGTAGACAAGGCCTCGTGCCAAGACTAAAAATAATATTTTGTCAAGGCCTCGTTCCAAGACACTAGTTTGTCTCATGAGACCTGCCGATGCATCGAGGAGCTATAGTGTGCTCCACCATTCACTTATTAAGTCCAATGCATTCCTCATATGAACAGGTTTAAACATATCATAAACCATAACATAATCGTATCACATAAAACATGCATAAAGGAAACATAACATTTCCACATTTCAATCACAAGATATCAACACAACACATTGATATAAAAAAACAATTTCAAACCCATTTTCAAAACCAAAATAAAATAAAAGTAAAACTTGGTATTTATTTTTCATTTAAAACAATTATGGCTTGTAGAAGAAGCCGAAACTCAAATAATGGTCACGACGACAGAGAATTCGTTGTCACCGCATACGTAAGACAAAAAATTACTTTTGTCGTTTAGTAAAAATCCTTCATATAAAAATATTCCTTTTGAATAAATGTAAAAGTCAAAGGGTTTTATACACTGTATAAAAGAAAGTTGTGTATAAAACAAAATATGCCTCAATGAAAGGAGATTGAGATGAAGTCCCTTACAAAGTTCATGTTTCTTAAATAAAATAGTTAAATTATGTGTATTCACTATAAGTAAACATAAATAAAGTACAAATACAAGATAGGACATAATAATATTATGACATAATTTGAAAGTAGGAGATTAACCCAAAGAACAGAAATTGGGTTAAGAAGTTCCCTTACCTCGTGTCCGACTTCACTCGACCATTATTTAATCTCTTGAATAATAAACTAGAGTTAATCTATACTTTCTTAAGAACCTTTTTCAAGTTCATTATCCCTTTTATATCACTTATTACAATGTTACGAAAATTATGTAGTCATTTAAGTTAATAACGGTCGTTTTGTCGATCTTTGGTACTTGAGTCAACAATAAACTTCTTATAATTACAAGTTGTTTATGTGGTAGAATATCCAATATCTCCAGAATTATATTCATGATGTAGATATCATATATATACACTATATATCCAGTATATACATGCATTTATAATATTACATAACATTTAGAGGTAAGAAATGAAATGCACCGTTCATGGAGACGGTAATCCGTACATACGCATAAACGCTACTTTAATTTCTATTTTGTATTTAATGGAATGAAGTTATAATTATATAAAGGTATAATATAATTCCAGTATAATTTTATGTATAATACCATTTACTCCATCCTTTATACATCCCACAAATGGCATTAACGATTTAAATCACTTTGAGGGGGCGGTAGTCCACACTTCCTAAAATAAAATTATCGCGTTTACCCATAATGGAAATCGTAAAGGTATGACATAAATGAAAAATAAAGAATAATAAGGAAAAGACATAATATATATCAGATATGAAAATAGTGTCATCATAATGGCCACCATGAGAGGTGTTAAAAGAAGATTGAACAATCATCGTTTCGTGAGGCATAAATTTTCCAACCACAGAAACAATATGTTCTTTAACCATTAGACGAAGGTGTGTGTAAGTGTAAATAAAATAATTCTCATAACAAAATCCTAGTATATTTAAGATACTGGTTTTGTTACAAAATAAATGAATAAAAAGAGTTTAAGGGGTTGGAGAAGCAAAATAAAACAAAATAACATAAGAGAACACATTAACTTAAAATCGGGTAACTCTTTTTGATTTGAGCCAAAGGCTTCCTTTGGAAGAATTCTGCCCAAATTTAGGATTCTAGGAGTAATATAGGGAATTTGAGAGAGTATTTGGGCAGATTTTGGCCAAGACAAATGTCTTGGAATGTGTGAATATGGTGGTAGTGATGGGGGCCTTTTATAAGAGGAGAGGAGGGGAACTCTTGGAAAGTAATGAGATGTTACATTATTATATAATGAGATTCGGATTTTAAAGGTCCCAAACTTATATATTTCTAGGATAAGGTGATAAGGGTTAGAAATCAACTCATCCAATAGGCTTTTGACAAGTGTAATTCTTATATTTTACATTATCCTTCCATTTTATTAAAATTGTTAATTAATAAGGTAATCGCTGCATCATCATGGTGTCATTAAACATTTATTTTATTTAATGTCTAAAAATTATAAAAAAATTACCATGATGTAGGAAATAGTTTTATATTTACAATGAATATTTATGGTCAAAAAGTTAACTTATATAACCCCATGTAATAATTGTTTTTTTAAAACAAAACATGTTTGTGGCAATTTTATTTTTACTTTAAATAAAAAGTTATTAAGGTCATTTTCTTACCCAAGTGGCTCCATGGGGTCCCCAAGTTGACCCATGGATTTTATTGGTCGGCCATGACTCATCAAATAAGGGTAGGACACGTTTAATGGTATTTTCATATTTTTATAATGTCATTTTTACCTTAAATTTCACTAATTACCTTTAATCGCGATTAATTAAACTTAAAAGTTACTATTCACCAAAAATTATTTTAATCCCATTGAACCACATTTTACTTACTAATGACAACAATGTATGTCGGATTTTTGAAAATCAAATCACAGAAGTGGTAATGTTTCATTTAAACGAAAAATCGGTTTTTTAACTTACACTTAGTGGTTTCACTATTCATCAAAAAATGACGTTTTTCAGAACAATTCCAAAATTTCACCCTAAGATATAATTGATATTCCGAATTGAAAAATGATGTCTATTTTAAAAAATTACAAACATATAAGTTGCATTAATTAATTTTATAATTAATTCCCGCTGTCACAACAAATATCATGTTTTTAAGAAACAATATATATCAAAAGATTGACAATTGTTTAAGTCCAATTTCAATGTGAAATTAATTCAAATGAACACCATTAGATAAAATGGTAAAAATATATTCTAATTATACTTTAAAACCACCCAAAAGTATAATTTATCAATATAAATTATTTTGATTAAAATGTTTTTTTAAGTATTTTTCACTATTCATAAAAAATTGGAAGTTCTCAGAAAAATACCAAAAATTCAACATAGGCTAATTTCGATATTAAGAATACAAAAATAAAGTCCATTTTGAAATATAAAATTTCTATAATTTTAAAAAGTGGGTAATAATATTAATAATGGCTATTTTGATTGGCCGCTACATGTTAGAACCTCAAACTTGCATACAAAGCAAGCTATTGAATTATTGAAAGAGAACCGTATCGTGGATTCTTGGGGTGTTACATTCTCCCCTCCTTCAATAAATTGCGTCCTCGCAATTTGAAAATTTTCTTTGAAAATAAAAGGTTGAAAATAGAAAATACCTTTGCGGAAAACCCACATCGGAAATATGGTTAATAAAAATACAACATTAAAAGAAAGAAAGAGAAGTAAAAAGGTCACCCGAGATAGCCCATACTAGGATTCCATGAAAATATGGATATGGAGGAAAAACAAACCATCAAGGTCCGATGGAGAGTTATAGAAAACATGATTAGGAGAACGTTAACCATAAGAAAATCACAAACTTGTGATTGGTTAAACGGTCATTGAATCCTCAGTTAGAAAAGTTAACCGACAACGTTTTTGTTTTAAGTTATCTTTCATAAAGTTGAGAAATTTATTTAAGAGATTTACTAAGAATGTAAGGAAATATATTTACTTGTCATGTAGACTTTCATTCTTTAATAAATTTTTACCACAAACCCATATTTCACTCAAAAAGATAATAGAACTCAAAAATATTATATTTATCCTAATAGTACAAGGTTCCAAATATTAACTCATACCATTTAGATTAGGAAAACTATTTTGAAATAACCAGGGACTTCCTGTAGGCTAGTGGTAGGTAATAAAGGCTTGTCGCACTATGGTTGTGGGTTCGATTCCTGCAACTTTGTCTGATGCGACGGGTTATCCCCCAAACTGCAGGTTTTCCTTTTCCTAAAACTATAGTATTATAATATTCCAAAAATAATATTCATAAATGTTTTAACCTTAAACAATACTATCCAAGGTTCAACTTAATCCATTCCAACGATTATAGTTATCCAAAATACCTCTATCCAGACTTTCTCTAAAAGGTCTCTAAATTCCAAAATCAATTATAACATTAGATTCCCCAAACAAAGTAAAGTTTCTCTTATTGTCACATACTAAAAATATGATTACCTTCATCATATTAAAACCTTAATGAAAACAACAAGTACTGCAGTACAATCCTTATATATATCACATTATTCTTATAACTAGAATATAATCCTTGTTTCCAAAAGCACCAATACATTAATTATTCCACTTCAACTGTAGTAACAACATAAGATTGTCCTTGATCCCTTGGCCTTTTTTGAGGTAAGGTTCCCTGATGCTTAGGAAATTAATTTTCATAATGCCCCATTTCCCTACAGTTGTAGCATTCAACATTGATAGCCTCTTTCTTTCCCTTGCAATCACGATCCTGGTGACCTTTTTCTCCACATTTATAATAAACTCCCATTCCTTTTAGGCAAGTACTGGGGTGATTCTTCCCACAATTATCACATAATGTAAAATCCTTCTTTCCCTTTCTCCCTTTATCTGTCTCTTTTTCCACCATTCTCTTCTTCTCTTGCTTTACTTTATTGTCATAAGATTTAGAGAATTCCTTTTCTATCTTGATAACACACGAGACTATATCTTCGTACGACGAGAAATATTGTGAGACTAAGGCTCGACGAAGAAATGGTTTTAACCCATAAAAGAAACGATTGATCTTACTTCTTGGGTTACGTATATAATCTGGAGCATGCCTCACTAACCTTGTAAAGTTAGCCTCATACTTTGCGACATTGTCATCCTCCTTCTGCCTCAGACTCAGAAATTGCCTTTCAATATCTGCTCTATGGTCACGAGGGAATTATTTTTCTAAGAAAAGCTCTTTGAACTCCCTCCATTCCATATTTGATACTTCTTCATCTTCCTTTGTGTTTTCAATCAGTGACCACCATTGATCGGCATCTCTGGTAAGGCGGTAAACTGCCATGACAACCTTCTCCCTTTCGCTACTCCCCAAGGCGTGGAATATTTTCTCTAAGGAGTTTATCCATTTCTCAGCTAATAATGGATTTGTACCCCCATTAAATGTTGGTGGTTTTTGCCTCATGAAGCGGTCTAACATTGATCCTCCACGTTGCGGATCAGGGTGCTCCATACGAGTAAGGTTATTATTCATAACCTGAGTGAGTTGTCCCAGTATGGTGATAAGGTGATTAGCACCGGTTGTATCACCAACTCCACTATTATTATCTTGAGCAGGAGGGAAATCCCTACATGGAGTGCGTGCATTGATACAGTTTCCATTCCTCCCACTAGGCACCATTTCTAAACAATGGCATAAACTAGATTAGTTTATGAATCAAAATACATAATTTCAAACTTGAAAAACAATTAACATAAATTGAACTATTTATGGATATAATCCATAATCATAACAAATTTTTTCTTTGTGGAAGTATATACTCATAACCCTTCATAGTGGTTTGTAAAGAAAACAAGAATTATCCTAAGCATATCCCCCGGGAGTGTCGTAACCAAGAGTGCAGCAAGGCCCGTTGTCGTGCACCAGTTCCCGTTCGAGTCGATCTCAAAGCGGTGTTTTCAGGTTTTACCCCTAGGTACATCTGTTCCAAAGCCGCCTCTACCTGCTCGTATCCAGATAGGGATTTATTTCTCAAAAATCTCATAAAATCTCTATAATACCAAAATTCTAGGAAGTTCTTCTATACTAATCCTCAAAGTCTATCTTTGGGATATCTGCTCTAATCAGAGTTTATATAAATCTAGCTTCCAAGGTTAGTACTAAACTGCCTCAAATACCAACTGTAATGCCCTGACCCCATCTACCCAGAGTCGGTGCATTATTGCGTAACATTGGCATGATCACAAAAGATCAAGTCTCTAAAGACCGATTAGTTTAGTAGTTTTGGAAACACTAGATACATTCATAAGTCTTACATTACATCATAAATTAAAAAAATCACAATAACATAGTATCCATAGTCCACACTTCTATCCCCTTCAGACTATCCCTGTAGGTCATTCATAATATACATCATCACATCTTGGAAAAATTAAAACATTGAAAGGGGTGAGCTCAGATGCTCAGTAAGGATAAAAATATAGCGAAAGCTTTCATAAATAAACAAAAACATTTAAGGAAATGTATAACTAAAGAAAAAGCCTTTTAAACTTGAACTTCAACATAATATGGCAAAAGTAAAATGATATAATGCCATTTACTTATTCACATGGATATTCTACTGGTCTAATAATCACATGAAATATCAATAACCACTTTCATAATTATGGAATGCATAATGCCAGACTATCATAACCACGTAGCCAAGGCCTCGTGCCAAGACTACAAATAAGATTTTGTCAAGGCCTCGTGCCAAGACACTAGTTTGTCTCATGAGACCTTCCGATGCATCGAGGATCTATAGCGGGCTCCACCCTTCACTTATTAAGTCCAATTCATTCCTCATATGAACAGGTTTAAACATATCATAAACCATAACATAATCATATCACATAAAACATGCATAAAGGAAACATAACATTTCCACATTTCAATCACAAGATATCAATACAACACATTGATATAAAAAAACACTTTCAAAACCATTTTCAAAACCAAAATAAAATAAAAGTAAAACTTGGTAATTATTTTTCATTTAAAAAAATTATGGCTTGTAGAGGAAGTCAAAACTCAAATAATGGTCACGACGGCGGAGAAGTTATTGTCACCGCATACGTAAGACAAAAAATTCCTTTTTTCGTTTAGTAAAAATGATTCATATAAAAATATTCCTTTTTAATAAATGTAAAATTCAAAGGGTTTTATACACCGTATAAAAGAACGTTGTGTATAAAACAAAATATGCCTCAATGAAAGGAGATTGAGACAAAGTCCCTTAAAAAGTTCATTTTTCTTAAATAAAATAGTTCTATTATGTGTATTCACTATAAGTACACATAAAGAAAGTATAAATACAAGATAGGACATAATAATATCATGACATAATTTGAAAGTAGGAGATTAACCCAAAGAACAGAAATTGGGTTAAGAAGTACCCTTACCTCGTGTCCGACTTCACTCGACCGTTCTTTAATCTCCTGAATGATAAACTAGAGTTAATATCTACTTTCTTAAGAACCTTTTTCAAGTTCATTATACCTTTTATATCACTTATTACAATGTTACGAAAATTATGTAGTCATTTAAGTTAATAACGGTCGTTTTGTCGATCTTTGGTACTTGAGTCAACAATAAACTCCTTATAATTACAAGTTGATTATGTGGTAGAATATCCATTATCTAAAGAATTATATTCATGATGTAGATATCATATATATCCTATATATCCAGTATATACATGCATTTATAATATTACATAACATTTAGAGGTAAGAAATGAAATGCACCGTTCATGGAGACGGTAAGCCGTACGTACACATGAACGCTACTTTCATTTCTATTTCGTATTTAATGGAATGAAATTATAATTGTATAAAGTTATAATATAATTCCAGTATAATATAATTTATAATACCATTTACTCCATCCTTTATACATACCACATATGACATTAACGATTTAAATCACTTTGAGGGGGCGGTAGTCCGCACTTCCTAAAATGAAATTATCGCATTTACTCATAATGGAAATCGTAATGGTATGCCATAAAAGAAAAATACAGAATCATAAGGAAAAATAAAACATAATATATATCACATATAAAAATAGTGTCATCATAATGGCCACCATGAGAGGTGTTAAAAGAAGATTGAACAATCATCATTTTGTGAGGTAGAAATTTTCCAACCACAGAAACGATATGTTCTTTAACCATTAGAAGAAGGTGTGTTTAAGTTTAAATAAAATAACTATCATAAAAAATCCTAGTATATTTAAGATACTGGTTTTGTTACAAAATAAAGGAATAAAAAGAGTTTAAGGTGTTGGAGAAGCAAAATAAAACAAAATAACATAAGAGAAGACATTACCTTAAAATCTGGTAAGTCTTTTTGATTTGAGACAAAGGATTCCTTGGGAAGAATTCTGCCCAAAGTGATGCTTCTAGGAGTAAGAGAGGAAAGTTTATAGAGTATTTTGGAAGAGTTTGGCCGAGCCAAATGGCTTGGAAGGTGTGAATAAGGTGGTAGTGGTGGGGGCCTTTTATAAGAGGAGAGGAGGGACACTCTTGGAAAGTAATGAGATGTTACTTTATTATATAATGAGTTTTGGATTTTAAAGGTCCCAAACTTATATATTTATAGGATAATTTGATAATGTTTAGAAATATACTCATCCAATAGGCTTTGGAAAAGTTTAATTCTTAGATTTTACATTATCCTTCCATTTTATTAAAATCGTTAATTAATGAGGTAATAGCTGCATCATCATGGTGTCATTAAAAATTTAATTTATTTAATGTCTAAAAATTATAAAAAATATACCATGTTGTAGGAAATAATTTTATCTTTACAATGAATATTTATGGTCAAAATTTTAACTTATATAACCCCATTTAATAATTGTTTTTGTAAAACAACACATGTTTGTGACAATTTTATTTTTACTTTAAATAAAAAGTTATTAATGTCATTTTCTTGCCCAAGTGGCTCCTTGGGGTCCCCAAGTTGACCCATGGATTTTATTGGTCGGAAATTACTCATCCAATAAGGTTAGGACAAGTGTAATGGTATTTTAATATTTTTATAATATCATTTTTACCTTAAATTTCACTAATTACCTTTAATCGCGATTAATTAAACTTAAAATTTACTATTCACCAAAAATTATTTTAATCCCATTGAACCAAATTTTACTTCCTAATGAAAACCATGTATGTCATATTTTTGAAAATAAAATCATAGAAGTGGTAATGTTTCATTTAAATGAAAAATCAGTTTTTTAACTACCACTTAGTGGTTTCACTATTCATCAAAAATTGAAGTTTTTCAGAACAATTCCAAAATTTCACCCTAAGCTATAATTGATATTCCAAATTCAAAAATGATGTATATTTAAAAAAAATCCAAACTTATAAGTTGAATTAATTAATATTATAATTAATTCCTGCTACCACAACAAATAGCGTGTTTTTAAGAAACAATATATATCAAAAGATTGACAATTGTTTATGTCCAATTTCAAACTGAAATTATTTCTAATGAACACCATTGGATAAAATGGTAAAAATATATTCTAATTTTAATTTAAAACCAATCAATATTATAATTTATCAATATAAATTATTTTGATTAAAAAGGTTGTTTTAAAGTATTTTTCACTATTCATAAAAAATTGGAAGTTCTCAGAAAAATATCAAAAATTCATCATAGGCTAATTTCGATATTACAAATACAAAAATGAAGTCCATTTTGAAATATAAAATTTCTATAATTTTAAAAAGTGGTTAATACTATTCATAATGGCTATTTTGATTGGTCGCGGCGCGTTAGAACCTCGAACTTACGTACAATGTAAGCTATTGCATTATTGAAAGAGAAGTGTATCGTGGAAGCTTGGGGTGTTACATTTTATAAAAAGTCAAACAAGAGTATAAATGACTTTAAACCATATTCTACTAAATGGTAAAAATATTTTGGAATACATTTTTATGAAACATGGATGTGGATGATAAAGAATTCCTAGTAGATACTTATGTAAAAACAACCTCGGATAATAAAGAGATTGTGAAATTAACCCTTAACTTGTACTTTTCCTTGGTCGAGGGTAGATTGAACTCCAGTATAATGGATAAATAATTTATATTAAATTATAAAAGATTCATATACATTAATATGATATCATATATGATCTTTTAATATTGTTTTGTTAATTATATTTTTTGTATTATCGTCGTTTCGGGTGTTAACTGATTCGTTTTCCTTTATATGATTTGTTACGTAAGTAATGTTTGTTATGGATAGGATGTATATTATTAATATTCAGAATAATATTAAGTCTTTAAACATTATTTTTAATCATCTAATGAACATTAGTCGTGAATGGATACGATGGGGAATGAATCTCATCGCGTTCGTGGAGACGGTAATCCGTACGTACACACAAGCGAAAATATCATTCTTTTGATATTAAAATCATATATAATTTGATGGTATATAATATATAAAGAATAATTATCATTTTATATTTATTATTTACATAATTTATACTCATTATTATACCCATCCAAATGATGAAGTGTTTGAATAGAAAACTTCACCATGATGTGGAGACAGTAAGTCGTACGTACGCACGTATGGTAACATGTCATTCAAAGGATGGATAAAATAATTATTATGGTTGTAAAATTTTTATAATAACATCAAAGTATATAAAAAGATACTGGAGTTATTATTTTATAATGTAAACAAAAAGAAAGATGAATTGGAAAAAGAAAAGAACGTGAAAGAGGTGATGAAATATTTACCTCTTCTTCAGGTTTTTCCTTTTGATTTGATCAAAAGGGATCATTAGGTTGGATTTATGACTAAAGGAATGAATCTTGGATTAAGGGAGGACAGTTTATAGGGTATTTGGGCAAGTATTGGCAGAGTAAAATGGATTTTAAGGTGTGAATTAGAGAGAATGAGAAGTTCCCTTTTATAAGAGGGGTGAGGGGAACCTTAGGAAAAGCTAGAAATATTATTTTATAATAAAATATTTTTCGGTTTATAGTGGCTAAAAATGAATTATTTAAAGGATAATGTGGGGATGGGTCGAAAACCACTCAACTAATAGGTTTTAGACAGGTTTGGGTCACTATATTAACTTTATCTTTTAGATTCAACTCTTTGTTAAATAGTTTGACATTTACCATGTTTCTTTGTATTTTTATATTATATGGTTAATAAAATTAATATAAACATCAAAGAGAACCTAAAGTGCTTCATTAATTAAATATATAATATTATTTAATACCTTTTTCCAAACCTTATATTTTTTGGATTAGAATATCATTTAATAATATTATATTTGTTTCAAAAACTCTTTTATGTCAATTTTGACACTATTTGGTATTTTGTTTTTTCTAAATACATAAAAACATTATTAATTCAAAAAAATTTCATATAAACAACCCTAGAATGTCATATTAAACTATAAAATTATTTTAATTCATAAAAATTCTCAAATTACATTTATTTGGATATTTATATTATCAATTATTTTAATATTTCATTAAATAGGTAATTACTACATCATCATTGTGTCATAAATAAATTTAATTATTTAATGTCTAAAAATTATAAATAAAATACCATTATGTATGAATTATTTTTTATATTTAAAATTAATATTTATAGTTGAATTTATCTTATGTATAACTATATATTAAAAATGGTTTAGTTATTAAACATTGAATTTAACACTTTTAACTTTTCTTTGAATTAAATAATAATAAATGTCCTAATCTAATCCATGTAGACCTAAAGGATCATATTTTATTCCTAAGGTTATTTTTGATCTAATTAAACTTATCCAGTAGAATTAGGAAATGTGTTAGGGTAATAATAATATCATTTTTACCCTTAATTACCCTATTTACTTTTAACCGTGGTAAATAAAAGTAAAACGTTACTATTCACCAAAAATTATTTTCATCATATTGAACCACATTTTAATTACTGATATAAACCGTGTCTCTTGAATTTTTGAAATTCAACTCACAGAAGTGGTAAAATTAAGTTTTATGAAAATGTTCAAATGCTCATAAGAGGTGGGTAAAAGACGGTAAAAAGTTCAATAAATTTTTTTATATATCTAAAATTATTATAAACTGACTCGAATGAATTAAATTGAACTTATATAGGTATTATTTATCTATTTTTACCTAAAAATATTTAAATAAAATAAATAATTATTTAAACAAAAATTTTGTATTAAACTATAACTCTGTGTTTTTCACTATTCATCAAAAATTGAAAGTTTTCAAAAAAATTCCCCAAATTTACCCTAAGATAATTTCGATACTCCAAATCCAAAAATGAAGTCTATTTTGAAAGATAAAATTTATAAAATTTCAAAAAGTGGGTATTACTATTCATAACGGCTGGTTTGATTAGTTACGGTGTGTTAGAACTCAAAGTTGCGTACAACACACGCTATTGTATTATTCAAAGAGAAGCGTATTATGGAATCTTGGGGTGTTACATTGTCCCATAATTTAAATAATTTCTTCCTATAAATTTCTAGAATATTACTGCATAAAAAGACTCGGGTGGTTCTTCATCATAAGTTCTTCGGGTTCCCACATTGCCTCTTCTATCTTATGGTTTCTCCATAGAACTTTTACCAGACGAGTCGTCCAGTTTCTCAGCACTTGTTCTCTTGTATCAAGATCCTTGAAATATTATTCTCAATAAGACAGATCAGGTTCTAGTTCTGATTCCTCATAGTTGAGTACATGCGTTGGGTCAGGCATGTATTCTTTCAACAGTGATATGTGGAACACATTGTGAACTTTGGAGAGACTTGGAGGCATTTCCAAATGGTAAGATACAACCCCAATTTGTTCTAGAATTTTGAAAAGTCCGATGTACCTGGGACTTAATTTTCCCATCTTACCGAAATGTATAACACCCTTCCATGGAGATACCTTCAAGAAAACATGATCTTCTACCTGAAATTATAAATTCTTCCTTCAGTTATCGGCATAGCTCTTCTACCTACATTGAGATTCTTTGATGTGGTTTTGGATTACCTTCACCTTCCATTGTTTCCTCCACCAGTTCTAGGGCTACGAGTTTTCTTTCACCAACATCATCCCAATAGGTTGGTGTACGACATCTCTTTCCATATAACGCTTCATATAGTGCCATCTTAATACTTGAATGAAACCTATTATTATAGGAAAATTATACCAGAGGTAAATATTGATCCCACATACCTTGAAATTCAAGTGATCATGATCTTAACATGTGTTCTAAGGTTTGAATAGTTCGTTCTGATTTTCCATCAGTTTGGAGGTGGTAGGCACTGCTGAAACGAAGTTCATTATCCAGGGCTTTCTGAAGACTTTTCTAGAATCTTGATGTAAAACGTGGATCACGATCAGAAAAAATTGATAGGGGTACCCCATGAAGTCTCACAACATCATTAATATATAGTCTTTCTAGATGTTCAAGTTGTAAATATTCTATTATAGAAAGAAAATGTGCTGACTTGGTAAGTCAATCAACAATGACCCATATTTCATCATTCCTTCAAGGAGTCTTTGGTAGCCCCATGAAAAAGTCCATCGTGATATCATCCCATTTCCACTCAGGTATGAGAAGAGGTTTCAAGACTCCTCCAGGCTGTTGCCTTCCAGCATTCACTTGTTGACAAACCATACATATTGATAAAAAATAATAAATCCCCCTCTTCATGTTTTCCCACAAAAAATGTTCCTTCAAATCTATATACATCTCAGTGCTACCAGGGTGTATAGAGAAATTGGAACTATGAGCATCATACAACAATTCCATTTTTAGATCAGCTATATCAGGAACACAAAGTCTCTTCCCAAATTTCAAAATTCCATCTTCATACACAAATTCACTCAATCTCCCATCATTCATATCTTTAATATTATTTTGAAACTCTTCATCATCGGTCTGAGAACTCTTTATCCTTTTTAGTAAAGATGATTTGGAAAACATTTGAAAAAGTATATATGTTTCACCTTACATGGTGATTCCCATATCAATCTTTACTAGATCCTTGTATATAGGATCCTTTTCAACTCTTATCTTGTTAAAAACTCCATGATACTTTTTCTCAAAGCATCTTCCACCTTATTTGCCTTCCCCTAGTGGTAGTGTATCATGAAATCAAAATCCTTGAGTAGTTCAAGAGATATCATTTTCCTCATTTTGAGTTCTTTTTGTGAGAAAATATACTTCAAACTCTAGTGATCAGTATAAATCTCACATTTTTCACCATAGAGATAGTGTCTCAAAATCTTCAAAGAAAATATTATAGCTTCTAACTCAAGATATTGAGTAGGATAGTTTTGCTCATGAATTTTTAGCTATAGTGATGCACATGCAATAACCCTATCATTCTGCATAAGGACACAACCAAGTCCTTTCTTTGAAGCATCAGTATAAATAACAAACCCATCATTCCCCAATGGTAGAGTCAATATAGGAGAATTGACTAATCTTCTCTTCAATTATTCAAAAAAATTTTCACATTCTTTTATCCAAACAAATTTAACCCCTTTACGTGTGATCTTGTTTAATGGGTTAGCCAATCGGGCAAAATTCTGGATGAAACACCGATAATAACCTTCTAAACTAGTAAAACTGTGTACGTCAGTTATACTTGTTGGTGTTGACCATTCTTGGATTTCTCTTATCTTAGAAGGATCAATAGAGATTCCATCCTTAGAGACAATATGACCAAGAAAAGAAATCTCTTGAAGCTAGAATTCACACTTGCTAATCTACCCATATAGTTCATTTCTTCTAAGAGTCTTCTAGATAATGCGCAAGTGATTTTCATGATCTTAATAGCTATTTAATTATACCAAGATATAATTAATAAATACCACTATAAAGTCATCAAGATATTCCTTGAAAAATATATTCATTAGATCCATGAAGAGAGAGGGTGCATTAGTTAATCCCAAAGGCATTACTGTAAACTTGTAATGCCCATACCTGGTTCGAAATGCTATCTTTGGAATGTCTTCCTTCTTCACACACAACTGGTGGTATCTAGATTGAATTTCAATATTTGAAAAATACTGAGCTCCATGAAGTTGGTCAAATAAATCATCAACGCGAGGTAGGGGATACTTTTTCTTTATTTTTATAGCATTGATCTCCCTGTAATAAATGCACAACCTCATAGATCCATCTTTATTCTTAACAAAAAGGACAGGGGCTCCCCATGGAGAAACACTAGGGAGAATAAATACCTTGTTACTCAATTCCTCTATTTGTTTCTTTAGTTCCACTAATTCCACAGTGTCCATTCTATAAGGGGTTTTCGATATAGGCCTTAAACTAGGAATTAAGTCAATGAAAAACTCAATTTCTCGTTCTGGAGGATGTTCAGGGAAATCCTCTGGAAGTACCTCAACAAACTGTTGCACAATAGGTACATCCTCTATTTGAAAATTATTTTACTCACCCACATTTATTTCATTTTCATCTTCCCCAATAATTGAATTTAGTTGAGCTACTGGGGGTGGATCTAGATAAGAATCATGTGGTGACGATTCTGCTCTAAAGATAAGGTGTTCTTTATCATCATCATAAGAAATCATAACGTCCTTATTCTTAAAATAATTTTTTGCATCATGGTCCAAAATCCAATCCGTACCGATAATTATATGAAATTCAATCATGGGTATGACAATGAGATCAGTAGATAAAGAACAATTATATGCCCTAATGGGGGCTGATTCACAAAACTTTGTTGTAATGATACTTCCCTTAGGAGTTTTGACTGACAACTCCATTGTTAAATAAAATTGGAAATATCTAATTTTCTTAGGAAACTGGGAAGATATGAAACAATGCGATGATCCAAAATCAAATATACCATTTTCTAAACTTGAGGAAACCATTAAATTACCTACCACCACATCTTTCAGAGCTTCAAACTCATCAGTAGTGATATCATAAGCTTGGACTTGATCCATTGGACTTTTCTGAGGTAATTTCCCCTGAAGCTTAGGAAATTCATTTTCATAATTGCCCCTTTCTATTCAATTGTAGCATTAAACATTAACAGCCTCTTTCTTCCCCTTTCAATCGCGATCTTTGTGGCCTTTTTCACCACACTTGTAATAGACTCTCATTCCCTTCAGACAAGTACCCGTGTGTTTCTTCCCACATTTACTACAGGATGGATATTCAACTTTTCCCTTCTTCCCCTTATTTCCATTTCCAAAGTGTTCAGTGGATCTCTTCTTCTCTTTCTTTGATTTAAAGTCATAAGACATATAGAATTTTTTTCTGTCTTGATAACACATGAGACAATATCTTTGTACAATGAGAATGATTGTGAGACTAATTATCGATGGAGAAATGGTTTTAACCCATCAAAGAAATGATCAATATTACTTCTTAGGTTATGTATATAATCTGTAGCATGCCTCTATAACCTTGTAAAGTTAGCTTCATACTTTGCGACATTCTCATCCTCCTTTTTCCTCAGACTCAGAAATTGTCTTTCTATATCTGCTCGATGGTCATGAGGAAAGTAATTTTCTAAGAAAATATCTTTAAACTCCCTCCATTCCATATTTTATACTTCATCATCTTCCTTTGGGTTTTGAATCAATGACCACCATTGATCAGCATCTTCGGTGAGGCAGTAAACATCCATGAGAACTTTTTCCCTTTCACTACTCCCCAAGACATGGAATATTTTCTCTAATGAATTTATCCATTGCTCAGCTACTAATGTATTTTTAGTCCCATTGAATTTTGGTAGTTGTTTCCTCATGAAGTGATCTAAAATGGATCCTTCATGCTGTGGATCAGGGTGCTTCATTTGGGTAAGGTTATTATTCATAACCTGAGTGAGTTGTCCCAGTATGGTGATAAAATGATCAACACTAGTTGTATCACCAGCTCCACTATAATTATCTTGAGCAGGAGGGAAATCCCTACATGGAATGCATGCATTGATACAATTTAAATTTCTTCCACTAGGTGCCATTTCTAAAAAATGGAATAAACTAGATTAGTTTATGAATCGAAATTCATAATTCCAAACTTGTAAAAAACATAAAATAAACATAACAGTTTATGGATATTATCCATAATCATAAAAAAATTTCCTTGAGGAATTATTTACTCATAAACTCTTCATAATGGTTTGTAAATAAAATGATAATTATCCTAAGCATATCCCCCGGGAGTGTTGTAACCAAGAGTGAAGCAAGGCCCATTATCGTGCACCAGTTCCCGTTTGTGTCTAGCTCAAAGTGGTGTTTTCAGGTTTTACCCCTAGGTACATCTGTGCCAGGGCTGACTCTACCTTCTCATATCCACACAGGGATGTATTTCCTCGAAAACTCACCAAATCTCTACAGTACCAAAATTCTAAGAAGTTCTTTTACACTAATCCTCAAATTCTATCTTAGTTTAATGTGCTCTAATAAGAGTTTATCTAAATATAGATTCCAAGGTTTGTACTAAACTTCCTCTGATACCAATTGTAACTCCCCGACCCCAGTTATCTAGAGTTGGTGCATTATTACGTAACATTGGAATGATCAAAAAATATCAAGTCTCAAAAGACCGATTAGTTTAGTAGCCTTGGATGTACTAGATACATTCATAAGGTTTACATTACATCATAAAATGGAAAACTACAACAACATTGTTTCCATAGAAAACACTAATATCCCATATACTATCACTACAGGTTATTCATAATATACTTCTTTGTATCCTGGGAAAAATAAAACATAGAAAGGGGTGAGCTCAGATGATTATTAAGGATTAAAATATAGAGGAAACTTTCATAAATAAGCATAAACATTTAAATAAATGTATATGACTAAAACAAAATCCTTTTAAACTTGAACTTCAAAATAATACAGCAAAGAAAAAATCAAATAATTCCATTTACATATTCAAATGGATATTCTACTAGTTGAATAATCACATGCAATATCAATAGCCACTTTCACAATTATGGAATGCATAATTCCAGATTTTCATAACCACATAGTCAAGGCCTTGTGCCAAGACTACAAATAATATTCTGTCATGGCCCTGTGACAAGACACTAGTTTGACTCATGAGACCTACCAATGCATCGAGGAGAAATAGGGGCTCCACCCATCACTTACTAATTCCAATGCATTCCTCAAATGAAAAGGTTTAAACATAACATTAACATTTGTATTAAAACTAGCCTACGAAATGTCAATACATTATCCATAAAACATGAATGGTATAAAAATAACACATCCACATTCAAACATATCACAAAACCTTCAATACAACATGGTTGTTTTGTATCATAATAAATCAACTTCAAATAAACTTAAAATCCATCAAAGGATATTGACATAGATGAAATCAAAACCTTTTTTAGAGAAATATCTCTTTCTATTTTGAAATCATTTAAAAGTAATATAATTATAAAATAAAGGATTTATTTTTAAAATATTCTTATAATATTGTAAGGTAAGGTTCGATGATGTTATAACATCGTAAAATAGCCGCACCCACCGTATAAGTTAAAAAAGTATTCTTTCCTTAATTTTGTCTAAAAGGTCATAAGGTACCTTGTTTGGAAAACGACAGAAATATTACTTTCAACCCATTTTATAAAAATTTAAACAAGGGTATAAATGACTTTAACCCATATCATAGTAAATGGTAAAAATATTTTGGAATACATTTTTAAGAAACATGGATGTGGATGATAAAGAATTCCCAGTAAATACTTACGTAAAAACAACCTTGGATAATAAAGAGATTGTGAAATTAACCCTTACCGTGTACATTTCCTTGGTCGAGGGTAGGTCAACCTCATTTATCATGGTGAAATAATTGTTATTAAATTATACAAGAATCATTTACATTAATATGATATCATATATGATCTTTTAATATTTCTTTGTTAATAATATTTTAGTATTATCTTCATTTCAGGTGTAAACTGATTCATTTTACTTTATATGATTTGTTACATAAGTAATGTTTGATATGGATAGGATGTATATTATTCATACTCAGAATGATATTAAGTCTTTAAACATTATTTTTAATCTTCTAATGAAAATCAGTCTTGAATGGATACGATGGGGAATGAATCTCATCACGTTCGTGGAGATGGTAATTCTTACGTAAGCACGAGAAACAATATCATTATTTTGATATTAAAATCATATATAATTGGATGTTATATCATATATATAGAATCATTATCATGTTATATTTATTATTTACATCATTTATACTCATTATTATACCCATCCAAATGATGAAGTGTTTGAATAACAAACTATACCATGACGTGGAGACGGTAAGCCATACGTATGCACGTATGATGACATGCCATTCAAAGGATGAATAAAATAATATATATGGTTGTAAAATTTTTATAATAACATCATAGTATATAGAAGATACTGGAGTTATTATTTTATAATGGAAACAACAAAGAAAGAGGAAGTGGAAGAAGAAAAGAACTTGAAAGAGGTGATGAAATATTTACCTCTTCTTCGGGTTCTTTATTTTGATTTGATCAAAAGGGATCATTAAGTTGTATTTATGACTAAAGGAAGGCCTCTAGGATGAAGTTTGGAAAATTGAGAGGGTATTTGGGCAGGGTTTGTCTGAGTCAAATGGCTTTGAAGGTGTGAATTCGAGAGAAAGGGAAGTGCCCTTTTATAAGTGGGGTGAGGGGCACCTTAGGAAAAACTAGAAATATTATTTTATAATAAAATAATTTTCGGTTTCTAATGGCTCAAAATTAAATTATTTAAAGTATAAGGTGGGTATGATTCAAAAACCACTCAACCAATAGGATTTAGATATGTTTGGGTCACTATATTAACTTTATATTTTAGATTTAACTCTCAGTTAAATAGTTTGAAATTTACCATGTCTCTTTGTGTTTTTATATTGCATGGTTAATAAAATTAATATAAACTTACAAGAGAACCTCAAGTGGTTAATTAATGACATATATAATATTATTTAAGACCTTTTCCCAAACCTTGTATTTTACAAAATAGAATATCAATTAATAATATAATATTTGTTTTAAAAACTCTTTTATGTCAATTTTGACACTATTTGGTATTTTATTTTTACTAAATTTATAACAACATTATTACATCAAAAAAATCATATAATCAACCATAACATGTCATATTAACCTATAAAATTACTTTAATTCATAAAAGTCTCAAATTCCATTTATTTGGACATTTATAATATCAATTATTTTAATATTTCATTAATTATTTAATTACTGCATCATCATTGTGTTATAAACAAATTTAATTATTTAATGTATAAAAATTATAAATAAAATACCATTATGTAAGAAATATTTTTAGCTTTATAATTAATATTTATAATCGAATTTATCTTATGTATAAACTTATATTAAAAATGGTTTAGTTATTAAACTTTGAATTTAACACTTTTAACTCTTCTTTGAATTAAATAATAATATATGTCCTAATCTAATAAAAGTGGAACTAAAGGATCATATTTTATTACTAAGGTTGTTTTTGGTCGAATTATACTTATTTAATAGAATTAGGACATGTGTTAGGGTAATAATAATATCATTTTTACCCTTAATTACCCTATTTACTTGTTGTAAAGAAAAGTAAAAGTTACTATTCACTAAAAAAATTCAACTTATTGAACCAAATTTTACTTAATGATATAAAAATTTTCTCTTAGATTTTTGAAATTTAACTCACAGAAGCGGTAAAATTAATTTTTATGTAAATTTTCAAATGCTCATAGGAGGTTGGTAAAAGACGGTAAAAAGTTTAATAAAATTTATATATATATAAAATTATTATAAATGGACTCCAATGAATTACATTGAACTTATATAGGTATTATGAATATATTTTGACCTAAATAAAATTTAAATAAAATAAATAATTATTTAAATAAAAATTCTTTTTTAAACTACAACTTAGTGTTTTTCACTATTCATCAAAAATTGAAATTTTTCAGAAAAATACGAAAAATTCACCCTAATCTAATTTCGATACTCAGAATCCAAAAATTAAGTCCATTTTGAAAGATAAAATTTATAAAATTTCAAAAAGTTGGTATTACTATTCATAACAGCTAGTTTGATTGGTTGTGGTGTGTTAGAACTCGAAGTTGCGTACAACACACACTATTGTGTTATTCAAAGAAGAGAATACCGAGGAAGCTTGGGGTGTTACACATAATGACCTCAATATCTTGATTAATGAAGTCTTATATATATTGAATTTTTTTACCTCCATAAAATAACACTATTCCTAAATAAATAACATCATACCATGATCATTGTGTCCACCTAGTTTTATCATCATCTTATTCACGTAGATAGATGGTCCAAGCATTGCAACAATGATTAAGATATCCTTCAAAATCATTTACTTCCTTTATCAAAATACACCTCGTACAACTTGGGTCATATGGGTGATCACAGAAAAATAGTTTTGGAAAGAAGATCATGTATGGCATATAATTTCAAAACATCCGATAAAGCATTATTTTTATAAAACATTTAGACCAAGTTTGATTTGAAACATTCAATAAATGGTCCTTTTAAAATACCATAAGTATGTGCTGAAAGAATATAATTTAAAAACAAATATAAATAGGCTACACAAGGGTATTTTTATTTATCACATTTTCTAAAATCATAATACGCTTCAAAATCTTCTGATAAGGTAAAATATTTGAAAATTACTTCATATTATTTACCTTTCTTGAAAATATGATAATATTGAGAAAGTATGATTTGATTAAATACAACCCATGATCCATGATAATATTGAGGTATAGAGGAGGTGTTTGATATCTCAAACAGTTTATTGCAAGTGAGTTGTATGTTAGAAAATGTTTTAGAGTCATATGAACATGAATTTTCAATAATTATTGCATGCAAGTCATCAGGAAGAGATATGAATATCATTTGAGATCCTCCTCCTTCCATTTGTAACAAACTTTCCTTGATCCGAAAAAGTTACAAAATAAGGATTTATCTTAAATAATAGACATAGAGACTAACTATGTGTCAAAGAAAAAAACATAATCCCTAAAGTTGTCTAAACCGACCTTTGATACCAACTATATGACCCTAAACTTAATCATTACTTAATCTTGCGTTAAATTAAGAATTCACATTGGCAATCTTTTAAGGTTTACTGATTTTAATAAATAGGCCATAAGAAATAAATTACATCTCAAAAATTACAAAGTAGACACTTCTACTTAGTTTCAATTGTTTTCATAAAATAAAAACTCTTAAAAAAACATGTCTAGTTCCATGTTTTAGACATCATAAATTTTTATTTATCCTATCCTTGACACTATTCATCTTTAAGTCCTATGAAAAAATTTGAAAACATGGGATAAGCATTAAAGTCATAGTAAGGGTTATAAAATATGGAATGAAAACATTATCCCATCAATAAATACAAAACAATGAAACCATACTTTTCAAATATAACATAACTTATGAAATCATAAGATTTATGAATAACACACAGAAATCATAAATAATAAAGGTAACTTGTGTCATCCATAACATACTTACATTGTAGCTTTCATAGATACATAGGGAGTTACACTTTGAATACCCATCACAGTATATTCCCTAAATTTCTTAGGATAAAAATTGACGTTTACCTCTATCACGTTAGCAAATGAATTAGAGAGATATATCGGGATCACCTGCCCTAGGTTTATCATGGAACCACCCATATATATAAACAATTCCCAAGAACCATAACATATTCATAACACATAAAAAACATAAAGTAAAGATAAAATTTTCACATTGCAATCACAATATATCATTTCAATATATTTATATAATCAATGCCTTATGAAAACCATTTTCTAAAACATTTAAAACATTTAATAAAGATATTTTTGAGTCAAAGTGTCCCATGTGGGATCGCTGATATTGACTGTAGTATCAGAATATAATGTAGATGATAAATATATAATAGGGGGGGTTGGTGAATTGTATGTTTTAAAAATTCCTTTGGAACTTTTAAAGTTGATATAAACCTTTCTATTGTTTAACAAAGTTAAACAAGGTAAATTCACAAAACCTCTTAGTTATAAAAACTTGCTAGATTCTGAAAATATGGTTCCAAAAATGAACCTTATCAACTGTTTACAAGGATAAATATTCTACCTTAAAGCGTATATAATATTACTTAATTAGAGTACAAATATAAGAAAGTATACGATAGTTATACTTTCCTTATAAATCAAATGCAATGGAAAAAAACTTGAAACAACAAAATTAACAAGTATTAAATATTTTAACCCAAAGATTAGTGTATCCAACAACCTTGGATAAAGTTTCCTTGATTTATACTTTCAAGAAAGTTTCTCTTACCCACACCAGGTTAAGCCCTTAATAGGAATATCAGAATCTATCTTGCTATCCCCACAAGCCCTCGGACTTCAAGGTAGTCGACTCTTCTGTCTTTTTATCCTCAGAATCCCTCGAACTTTAAGGTAGTCAGCACCTCTATATTCCTATCCCTAGAAGCCCTCGAATGTACTAAGAAACCTTCAGAGCTGCACGAAACAATCTAAAAAAGATGTTCAGTATACAAAATCATGAGAGTATCTATCTCTCTAGAAATCACTTCATCAGCTTGTGGTCTCTAGAGTTATCAACTTTTTTCCAAAGTAATGTCAAAAGTTCATGATTTGATAAGTTCATTATTTTTGAGATCGTTCAAATGAGCTCCTATTTATAAGTACTTCTCTAATGGTCAGCTCCCTTCTCTAACTGTCATATTTTTCCTTGAATCTCAGAGGGACCTATATAGGTTTCACTCAAACAGTGGTTAGTTAGAAACAGAATACACGACATCATTTCATAATAATAACAAATGTAAGAAAAATATAGTTGCTCAACAAAATCTATTTTTCTAGAGTCTAAGGAAAATAATGATCGGATTCTAAGAATATTCAGATTCTATATTGTATGAGTATTAGGATTTTGTTTTTCAAGGAATTCAGAATCAGAATTATATAGATTTTGGAGTCTGAATTCTATGGAATTCAGAACCTAAATTTTGAGGATTTCGGAACCTGAATTCTGAAGAATTCAGAGTCTGAATTATAAGGAATTCAGGACCTAATTTCTAAGGAATTCGAAGTCTGAATTCTAAGGAATTTGGAACCTGAATTCTAAGGAATTCGGAGTCAGAATTCTATGGAATCCGGTGTCTAAATTTCAAAGAATATGGATTTTGAATTTTATAGAATTCAGAGTCTGAATTTTTGAGAATTCAGAGTCTGAATTTTAGAGAATTCTAAGTCTAAATTTTAGAGAATTTAGATTCTAAATTTTAGAGAATTCCGAGAATTCAGAGTCTAAATTTCAGAAAATTTGGATTCTGAATTTGGAACATGAAAACAGAATACTCTATATCTAAGTATTTATAGAATTCTGAGGTTTTATATGTTACACTGAATTTTACACTTAGGAATAAAAACTATTATATTTAGAGATACTAACTCATGAACAATGAAAACATGTTAAGGTTAAATTTTCCTTGGGGAAGGAATATTTTCCTTATTAAGGAAAATAAAATTTTCCTAAAGAAAGAGTGTTTTTGATTTTCAAAACATAAAGGAATGGGAATGTCATAAGGAAACCTTATTGACTCAACATCTCATATGACTTTGAAAATTTTAATGGAATTAATATTTTAAAACACTCATGTCTATATAAATAAATCCTTAAAATTATTTCCCAAACATGGCCATGAAAGAGAAGAATTCAGAAGATTAAATATTTAAAACAATATTTTAGTTAAGCAGTTCTTAAACAAATGTGAGATGCTTGAATACAAATAATTCAGGAATGACGATTAATAAAAAATTTATAATATCCTGAGAATAAATTTATTCATGATATAATATTCCAAAGTAAGGTATATACACCATATAAAAGTGAATTGACACATAACAATAATGAAGTCTCAATGGATTGTATATTGACACGAAATCCATTATAAATATGATATCCTTGGATTAAGGATAAAAATATTACATAATTATGTGTGAAAAATATAAATACACTCAATATGATTTGATATTCAGTGTAAAACAATCAGAGGTCATTCAAATATATTTATATCATTTCATAATCAACAAGTAGAAGTTTAACTCAACTAAGTGAAATTGGGTTATGAAGTTCCCTGACAAAAATTCGGCAGCCTAACGACGTCACATTAAAATTAAGAAAAATGAGTTGATGGGAGATAAAAGGGTCTCTAACCACATTTTTTCCACCTGGTTTCATCATCATCTTATTCACGTAGATAGATGGTCCATGCATTGCAACAATGATTAAGAGATCCTTCAAAATCATTTACTTCCTTTATCCAAATACACCTCGTACAACTTGGGTCATATGGGTGATCACAGAAAAATAGTTTTGGAAAGAAGATCATGTATGACATATAATTTCAAAACATTTGATAAAGCATTATTTTTATAAAACATTTAGACCGAGTTTGAGTTGAAACATTCAATCAATGGTCCTTTTAAAATACCATAAGTATGTGCTGAAATACTATAATTTAAAAACAAATATAAATAGGCTACACAAGGGTATTTTTCTTTATCACATTTTCTAAAATCATAATACGCTTCAAAATCTTGTGATAAGGTAAAATATTTGAAAATTCCTTCATATTATTTACCTTTCTTGAAAATATGAGAATATTGAGAAATTAAGATTTGATTAAATACAACCCATGATCCATGATAATATTGAGGTATAGAGGAGGTGTTTGATATCTCAAACAGTTTATTGCAAGTGAGTTGTATGTTAGAAAATGTTTTAGAGTCATATGAACATGAATTTTCAATAATTATTGCATGCAAGTCATCAGGAAGAGATAGGAATATCATTTGAGATCCTCCTCCTTCCATTTGTAACAAACTTTCCTTGATCCGAAAAAGTTACAAAATAAGGATTTATCTCAAATAATAGACATAGAGACTAACTATGTTTCCAAGAAAAAAACATAATCCCTAAAGTTGTCTAAACCGACCTTTGATACCAACTATATGACCCTAAACATAATCATTACTTAATCTTGAGTTAAATTAAGAATTCACGTTGGGAATCTTTTAAGGTTTACTGATTTTAATAAATAGGCCATAAGAAATAAATTACATCTCAAAAATTACAAAGTAGACACTTCTACTTAGTTTCAATTGTTTTCATAAAATAAAAACTCTTTAAAAAACATGTCTAGTTCCATGTTTTAGAAAACATAAATTTTTATTTATCCTATCCTTGACACTATTCATCTTTAAGTCCTATGAAAAAATTTGAAAACATGGGATAAGCATAAAAAGCATAGTAAGGGTTATAAAATAAGGAATGAAAAAATTATCCCATCAATAAATACAAAACAATGAAACCATACTTTTCAAAAATAACATAACTTATGAAATCATAAGATTTATGAATAACACACAGAAATCATAAATAATAAAGGTAACTTGTGGCATTCATAACATACTTACATTGTAGCTTTCATAGATACATAGGGAGTTACACTTGGAATACCCATCATAGTATATTACCTAAATTTCTTAGGATAAAAATTGACGTTTACCGCTATCACGTTACCAAATGAATTAGAGAGCTATATCGGGATCACCTGCCCTAGGTTTATCATGGAACCACCCATATATATAAACAATTCCCAAGAACCATAACATATTCATAACACATAAAAAAACATAAAGGAAAGATAAAATTTTCACATTGCAATCACAATATATCATTTCAATATATTTACATAATCAATGCCTTATGAAAACCATTTTCTAAAACATTTAAAACATTTAATAAAGATATTTTTGAATCAACGTGTCCCATGTGGGATCGCTAATATTGACTGTAGTATCAGAATATAATGTAGATGATCAATATATAATAGGGGGGGGGGGGGGGTTGGTGAATTATATGTTTTAAAAATTCCTTTGGAACTTTTAAAGTTGATATAAACCTTTCTATTGTTTAACAAAGTTAAACAAGGTAAATTCACAAAACCTCTTAGTTATAAAAACATGCTAGATTCTGAAAATATGGTTCCAGAAATGAACCTTATCAAATGTTTACAAGGATAAATATTCTACCTTAAAGCATATATAATATTACTTAATTAGAGTACAAATATAAGAAAGTATAAGATAGTTATACTTTCCTTATAAATCAAATTCAATGTAAAAAAACATGAAACAACACAAGTAACAAGTATTAAATATTTTAACCCAAAGATTAGTGTATCCAACAACATTGGATAAAGTTCCCTTGATTTATACTTTCAAGAATGTTTGTCTTACCCACACCAGGGTAAGCCCTTAATAGGAATATCAGAATCTATCTTGCTATCCCCACAAGCCCTCGAACTTCAAGGTAGTAGACTCTTCTGTCTTTTTATCATCAGAATCCCTCGAACTTTAAGGTAGTCAACACCTCTATATTCCTATCCCTGGAATCCCTCGAATGTACTCAGAAACCTTCAGAGCCGCATGAAACAATCTAAAAAAGATGTTCAGTATAAACAATCATGAGAGTATCTATCTCTCTAGAAATCACTTCATCAGCATGTGGTCTCTAGAGTTATCAACTTTTTTCCAAAGTAAAGTCAAAAGTTCATGATTTGATAAGTTCATTAGTTTTGAGATCGTTCAAATGAGCTCTTATTTATAAGTACTTCTCTAATGGTCAGCTCCCTTCTCCAACTGTCATATTTTTCCTTGAAAATCAGAGGGACCTGTATAGGTGTCACTCATACAGCGGTTAGTTAGAAACAAAATACACGACATCATTTCATAATAATAACAAATGTAAGAAAAATATAGTTGCTCAACAAAATCTATTTTTCTAGAGTCTAAGGAAAATAATGATCGGATTCTAAGAATATTCATATTCTATATTGTATGAGTATTAGGATTTTGTTTTTCAAGGAATTCAAAATCAGAATTATATAGAATTTGGAGTCTGAATTCTATGGAATTCAGATCCTAAATTTTGAGGATTTCGGAACCTGAATTCTAAAGAATTCTGAGTCTGAATTATAAGGAATTCAGAACCTGATTTCTAAGGAATTCAGAGTCTGAATTCTAAGGAATTTGGAACCTGAATTCTAAGGAATTCAGAGTCAGAATTCTACGGAATTTGGTGTCTAAATTTCAAAGAATATGGATTTTGAATTTTATAGAATTCAGAGTCTGAATTTTTGATAATTCAGAGTCTGAATTTTAGAGAATTCTGAGTCTAAATTTTAGAGAATTTAGATTCTAAATTTTAGAGAATTCAGAGTCTGAATTTCAGAGATTTTAGATTCTAAATTTCATAAAATTTGGATTCTGAATTTGGAACTTGAAAACAGAATACTCTATATCTAAGTATTTATAGAATTTTGAGGTTTTATATGTTAAACTGAATTTTACACTTATGAATAAAAACTTTTATATTTAGGGATACTAAATCATGAACAATGAAAACACGGTAAGGTTAAATTTTCCTTGGGGAAGGAATATTTTCCTTATTAAGGAAAATAAAATTTTCCTAAAGAAAGAGTGTTTTTGATTTTCAAAACATAAAGGAATGGGAATGTCATAAGGAAACCTTATTGACTCAACATCTCATATGACTTTGAAAATTTTAAAGGAATTAACATTTTAAAACACTCATGTCTATATAAATAAATCCTTAAAATCATTTCCAAAACATGGACATGAAAGAGAAGAATTCAGAAGATTAAATCTTTAAAACAATATTTTAGTTAAGCAGTTCTTAAACAAATGTGAGATCTTGAATACAAATAATTCCGGAATGACGATTAATCAAAAATTTATAATATCCTGAGAATAAATTTATTCATGATATAATATTCCAAAGTAAGGTATATACACCATATAAAAGTGAATTGGCACATAACAATAATGAAGTCTCAATGGATTGCAAATTGACATGAAATCCATTATAAAGATGATATCCTTGGATTAAGGATAAAAAAATTACATAATGATGTGTGAAAAATATAAATACACTCAATATGATTTGATATTCAGTGTAAAACAATCAGAGGTCATTTAAATATATTTATATCATGTCATAATCAACAAGTAGAAGTTTAACTCAACGAAGTGAAATTAGGTTAAGAAGTTCCATGACAAAAATTCGGCAGCCTAACGATGTCACATTAAAATTAAGAAAAATGAGTTGATGGGAGATAAAAGGGTCTCTAACCACATTGAAATAATATTTAAAGTAATACAGATATAGAATAACATATCCCAACATAAGAAAAAGGAAATTAAAAGACATGACATAAAAGAAGTGTTTGACTAAAAGAGTACGGTGAAAGGTTCCCTTACCGATTTTCTAACTTTCGAAACATAAAGCCCATGAGGGAAGGATCATAAAATCAATATTTAAATACATATAAATTAAATTATATTACACAATTAATACAATCATGTTCAGTACATACACCATACAAAAATAAATAGTGGAAAATATAGCATGAATCTCACAGGAATAAAAAGTGAGATGAAAACCCCTTACCACATTGTAATCAATCGAGTCATATGACCAAAAGTTAATAACCACCAAATGAATCATAGAATAACATGAATATAAAGACAATAATGATAATATATATCAAATATAAGTACACAATACAACAAATTAATTAAATAAGTGGAGAATAATGGAAATCTTAAGGAATAAAAAGTGAGATAAGAAACCCCTTACCTCAAGTCTGACTTGACTTGTATGTTCCTTGTTCTTATTGAATAATAAAATTAAGTTAATTTTTACTTTATTAATAACCATTTCAAATTTTATTATTCCTTTATATTACTTATTACCTTTTTATAACAATTATTTAATTATTTGGGTTCATATCAGAGATTTTGTCGATGTTCGGAACTTGAGTCAAAAATGGACTTATTTTAATTAAAAGTTGTCCCTGTAGTCTAAATTACATTATCTAAATAATTATATTCATTATTTATATATCATATATATCATATATATCTAGTATATATAAGTATTTATAACATTATATAACACTTGTAGATAAGAAATGAAATGCATCGTTCATGGAGACGGTAACCTGTACGTACACATGAATGCTACTTTAATTTATATTTCATATTTTAATGGAATGAAAAATTTATGATATATTGGTATATTATAATTCCAGTATAATATAATATAAAATTTCATTAAATCCATCCTTTCCATGTATGGCATGAACAAGTCCTTTCACTTTGAGGGGGTGGTAGTCCACACTTCCTCAAATGAAATTATCGTATCTACCCTTTATGGAAACCATAAAGGTATGATATAAATGAATAATACATAAATAAAGAGACAATATAAATATAATATATATCACATATAAATACATTTTCATCAAAATGGCCACCGTGATATGCGGTTGGAGATATTTGAACAATCAGTGTTTCATTAGGCAGTAGTTCACCGTCCAAAGAAACAATATGTTCTTTTCCCATTAGATGGAGGTGTGTGTAAGTGTAGTTTGAATACTTCTTATAAAAACAACCTAGTATATTTATGATAGTTTTTTTTTATAAATTAAAGGAATAAAAAGAGTTTATGGGGTTGGAGAAGTAAAAAAAAAGAAAATAACTTAAGAGAAGATGTTACCATTAAATTGGGTATCTCCCTTTGGTTTGAACTGAAAGGTTTTCTTGAATTGCCTTCTTCCTAGGGGAAGGATTCTAAGAGGAATATAGGGTTGTATGAAGCTTAATTGTTCAGAGTTTGGATGATCTAATGGGAATTAGAGGTGTGAGTAATGGGTTAGAGGTAAGGGATTTTTATAAGGGAGAGAGGGGCTCTTTAGGAAAGTTTGAATGTATTATTTTATTATAAACTTACTTTCAGTTTCAAAAGGTATAAAACTATTTAAAGTATAATATAAGATGAATATTTTTCGAAATAGAATTATCCCATAATAATTTTACAGGTTTTGGATATTTTTTAATTTTTATAATCTTATTTATTTAAATAATTCATTAATGAGGTAAACACTGTATCATTATTGTGTCATAAATAATTTTTTTTATTTGATGTATAAAAAATATAAATAAAATACCATGATGTAGTAAATATTTTTATATTTCTAATGAATATTTATAGTCTAAGAGATAAATTATATAACCCCATGTAAAAATTTATTTACTAAAAGATATATGTTTATGTCATTTTTGTCTTTACATTAAGTTAATTAAAATAAAGTGTCATTATCACTACCAAGTGGCTCTATGGAGTCCCAAAATCGACCCAAGGATGAAAATGGTCAGAAATGTATCAAAAAATAATATTAGGACACATTTTAGGGTAATTTTTTATTATTATAATAATATTTTGTTTACCCTTATTTACTGGATTTACCTTTTAACTATGGTAAATAAAATATTTACCGAAGTAAATATTCCTAATGTATAAAAATAAAAGATACCTATTCACACAATTTTTACCTCCTGATTCCAAATATGGAATCCATTTTTCCAAATTCAAAACACATAAGTGGCGTAAATTAATTTAAAATTAATTCCCACTGTCAAAACAAAAATCATGTTTTTAGGAAATAATAACTATCAAAATATTGACACTTGTTTATGTCCAATTTTGAAGTGAAGTTACTTAAAATGACCAAAATTGGATTAAATGGTAAAAAAATAATCTAATTACACTTTAAAACCAATTAAAAATATAATCCCACCATATAAATAAATTATATTAAATGGCAGTTTTGAATTAAAATACTGTATTTTACACTATTCATTAAAAAATGAACATTATCAGAAAAATACCAAAATTTCATCCCAAGTAAATTTTGATGTCCAAATTCAAAATAAGAATATTATTTTTTTTCAAATAGAAAATATAAAAGTGACAAAAACTAGATTTAATAATGGTTCGCCATCAAAAGGTGACAAATCTAACTTTTAAAGAATATTATAGTATTTATGCTTAAAATTGGATTAATTTTTATTTTAAGCCTCTAACTTTTATTCGATAAATGTAAAAACATTTAATAACATGTTTAATCATATTTTAGTTAGTTATGTTCATTTCTGCTAATACAATGACTATGTGTTATTTACCATTTAAAATAATAATATTACTTTATTATTTTTCAGTATAACTCAACATTGTGTGCATCGTAAGATTTCAAAGAAACCAATTTTTGTGTATCAGGTATTCCATCGATAATAGAATCCCATTTAAAGAAAAAATAATATTTAATTCAAAAATATTAATAAATAATAAAATTTATTATTCTTTATTTACCTGGGATGTTACATCATTCTAATTGATGAGGAGGACTAGTGCACCCTATAGTGAAGCACTTGGGTGCATGAACAATTTATTTGGATTCTCCTATAGTTGTTTCTTTAGATTCTTATGTTCCAGAATAGAAGTTATATATGGAGTCTTTGATAATGGAAACCCACTGGGTATAATCTCGATTGAAAATTAAACCTTTCAGCTTAGAGGACAGACATGAAATATTTTGGAAAACACCTTCACATATTCCCTTACAATGGGAATGTATTATTGGAAGACCCTCTACATAGAATCAATACTTTAAGCAATATATGATATCTCATACATAAAAAATATCCATGATTGATATTTTTTTGATAAATAATATTAATCAAAATCCTCAAATTTATAAAGAATGAGAGGATGATTCATGATATTGAAATGGATTTTTTTTTAAAATTTAGTATAGCATTGTAAAGGGAATGCCAATATATACCCAAAATTTCATAAAATTCCTCAAAATGGAGTTTGGAATTGTATTCTTGAAAATTAAGCCCTATAATTTTAATAGGGGAGGAGTTATATTCACGGGATTGAATAATTTCCCTATTTTCTATTTTCTCTCATAGTATACTTCCATGATTTATGGTGGTGTTTGAATGGTTCTATAAAACATCCATGAGAATAATTAATGTGTAGAGTTGTAATCAAGAATTGTGTTTTACATTCTCCAATATATTACTAGAATACCTATCCCCACATCATTTTCAAGATCCTCCTTAGCGACTATGATGGCATAAGATTACCCGTGCTGCCTTTGAGTTTTTTGTTTGTCTATGAAAACCCTTGTCTTATTGAATTAGTTTGAAAAGTTTTGAGGTTATTTACAATTTAAATAATGATCAATGAGCAGATGGTTGACTATATAATTCCTTTCCTCTATAACATTAATATGTTTCTCCAATCAAAAATCTCTAGCTAGGTGTCCTTCATTCCCACACTAAAAATCATTTCCTTATTCCACTTAGGAAATTTTTGGTGTGGTTCTTTTCACATTTTTGAGAAGTGGGATATTGAACATTCTTAACACCGTTATATTTCTCCACCATACCACCATAATTAAACTCCAATTTTTTCATCTTTTCCCCATGATAACCTTGAGATTTGTCGATATTCATCTTGACTTTAAGGGAACATTAGACTATTTACACATTTCTATTAACGTCTTAGATCTCCATGTATTTTTATAAACTCAGTTTTATCCCACCAAAGAAGTAGTCAACATTGAATTCATGGGTAACATCAAAGCCAAAGGTGTATCACCCAAGTCTTGTGAATTTTTCTTTATACTCCCTGATATAATAATACTCTTTTTTCTTAAGAGACATAAATTACCATTCAAATTTAATTCATAAAGTGAGAGGAAAATATTTATCAAGAAAAATGTTCCATAATTCTTTCCCCACCATCACATTGATCACTTCCTTAGGGTTTGTATTGTTTGTCAACGTCTAATAATAATCAGCTGATTCCTCAAAATAGAAAATATTCAGTAGAAACTTCTCTTCTTGAAACATTGAATTATATATGAGATATTCTCAATAGAGTTTATCTGTCGTTCAGTAATTAAGGGATCAGATGATCCATTAAATATTGGAGGCCTTTTCACATAAATGCCACAATTTCATCTTGTCATTTCTTGGGGGGTATTTGGACACTCTTCATTATCAATGTTTCTATTTAGAACCTATGTTATTTTAGATAGTATCATCATAAATGTTTCTATTCTACTCCCATAAGGTTTGGCATCTCTTTGAGAAATTCCTCACATTGCCCTTCACATTAGTTTTTTACCTGATTACTCCAATTTATGGTCATTTCCTATAATAATGGAAACATTAGGGATGTGTTTTTGAAAAATAATTAATAGATAAATGTGAATAAAATTAAATTAAAAATATAACTTATAAATTACATGTATATCCATTATTTATGAATTTAAAGGCTCCAATATATGTTATCCGTGATATATTTCCTAACATATATTCTTATAGGAATTTTTTGTTCCATTTATAATGGTCCATAATGAGATTATGTATTTAAAAAGGATATAATTTAGTAGTTTCAAACCAAATGTGAACCAAGGATTGTTTTAATGCAACTGTTCTCGGTTGAGTCTACCTCAATGACGTGTTTTTAGGTTTTACCTCTATGTACATCTATTACAGATCCAGATCCACTTGTAGTATCTAGACATGGATGTATTTTCTTGATAAACCACTTACAATATATTTACAAAAATTTAGGGATGTTTTCATACACTTATTCTTATCCATAAACCTTTTACTAGAGTTTTTATAATCATAATCCCAAATTTAACATTACCACCCATTGATACAAACTATTACAACCCTACTCTTTATTACACATCAATTCATGATTTATTACCTAATTTTACACACAAAAAAACCTAGAATATTATTAATTCTCAATTATTTGGAAATCAGGTATATTTAAAAATAACTAAAAATTGGAAATACAACACCTTTATTGAAAAATTCCTAAACATGGTCATAATATTTCTTCACGTTTAATAATTCATTGGATAACCTGGGGATATACATAAGAAATAGGCGAGATATAAATCACAATAATGGAATAACTATGGAATGTCCTAAAGAAGTAATACATGTTATAAAATAGTAATATAAATGGGGAATAAAATGGGTGATAATCATAAACAAGAACAATGGGGAATGATATAGCATGATAATCATAAATGAAACATGGGAAATGTGGAAAAAACATAAAACACAACATAATAAACAAAGGTCAAGGTTAACTTCCAAGAAACCATGATGGAAAAATTCCCCTTGTAGGTTAGAATCACTCCTTAATCCATTGAATGAAATCTCATGAGACTAAAAAATTTCCCAATTAATTGGAGTGCTATAAAATTCTGGGCACACCCATCACTTTCATTTCATTCTCATGCTTATGTGTGACACAAATATCATATAACATGGATTCATTAAACACAATATTTTATTCCACGATAAAGGAGTGTGGAATATATACATGAAAGTACCCAATAAATATGTATAAATGCCTAATGGTGAACACCTCTGATAGAAATTGGGTAGGAATATACATTATACCATTATTTGGCATAAAAAATCGTTAGGAAAGTTCAGCAGCATAACATGGGGAATATAAATGTTCAAGGGAAATATTGATGATAGTGAATGTGGTCTCTCATAATTTATAAAAAAATTCATGTTAGGGGTATATGGAATAACATATACCAACATTGATAAATAAAGATAAAATACATAATATAAAAAGATACTTGAATAAAGAGGAGAATGAGAGGATCTCTTACCTTAAGAGTGTGATTCCAATAGTTTTGGAGAATATTATTGAGAGTTTGGGGAACCTTGGGAGGAATCTATAGAGCGGAGGGTAGTGTAAAGAATTTATCAAAGGATTTTTAGTGAATATAAATCGGATATTGTGTGGGTTTATGTCAAAAATGAGTGTAAAATTCTTTATTATTTCTTAAACTTGGGGTTTGGAACCTATATAATAAAATATCCAAAACCAATAACATTATCGTAGTTTTTCCCATAGTTTCTACCAAAGGGGAGTGGTTTCCATTATTTTATACATTCATGGGCCAAAAATATTAAAATAATACCCTTAGTGATGTGGAGGTGAGTAATACTCTTAAATAAATTATTTTTAAAAACATAAAATATATTATAGGTTTTGGATGATTCATAAAGGCTTTATAAAATTAATAAACAAATATTTAAATCACATTTTTTTAAATTTAAAACATATATTTGGACTTTTATACCCTTTATAATATTTATTTAATCACTTTTTAGTCATTATGATGTCATAATACACACTGTATATTTATACAATATTTAATTTTTACACAAAAAATTGATTATCTTACAAAATTATGAAAAATTCACAATTTCATAATTTTAAAATCCTAATTAAAAAATAGTATTAATTTTATAAAAACAAATTTCTATATATCTTTATTTATATTTTTAAAATAAGAATCAAAATTTATTGATAAATGGTGGATTTTTTTGACTATAATAGTTTTCAAAACATTATAAAAATTACATTTGTATTCATAAAAATTACATTTGTATTCATAAAAATTATATGATCATTTAATATTTATAATTTTTTTAACAATAATATTCTAATATAAAATAAATGACTCAATTGAATTTCAATGTTACCTAAAAATAATTTTTTTTTGTTGAATAAAAATGAAAAAAATTTATAAAATATCCGTAATTAAATGAAAATATATTCATTATTATATACTATATATATGTTCTTATTATTATTGTTTTGATATATATCCATTTAATACACTAGATAAATCCCTAAGAGTAAGGTTTGTGATGGTGAGAATTTCATTAGGTGGTTCAACGACATGGTTTGAGTCATAATCTCATTGAGCTTGAACTTCTCCCACAAACAGTTTCACTCAGGCTTAAGTTGTTGGATCTCATCTTGGGCATGGTCAAGGGAGAATAACATATAATCTATCTACCTCAAAATCTCTGATAAATGGAATTCATGGGTTACGATCCATCTTGTTGAGGCAATAACTTCATTTTCCTTTGTAAATTGGATTTATTAAAACCCAATATTTATACTAATCATGTGATCATTGTTCTGTGGTTATATTATCAAAAGTAATGATGCTTAACTATATTTTAAATGTAGTTGTATATAATAAAACCAAATAAGTGCATGAATTTTCTATAACCAAATAAATAAAAACACATTTAATTAAATCATAAGATTAATTTTATTTAAAACATTTCAGACCGTTTCAATGTGTTTCTTGTAAAACCACATAATCACTATATTTCAAATCATTAGCATGTTATCCTAAATTTAAAATATCATTAAAATTATTAATAAAATTTTATTCCTTAATCAATGTTTTCTAAAATATAGTTCCCATGGTTTTTTATAAAATGAATCTTATGCCAACAAAAAGGACCTCAAACCCAGTTTCCTAGAGTCTGTGGTTACTTTATTACACAATTATAAGATATAAGGACTCATATATTGATGGAATGAAGAGTTTAGTAGTCTTAATATAAAGATATATACTTGAAACTCATATTTCAAATAAAAATATAAAGTAAAACAATTTATTTTCTTCAAATGAATTATTATTTCCTCAAGCATAACCCTAAACATTTATCTTCATAACCATATTAGTAATCCTATGAATGAAAACATAAAAAATGGGTGATCTAAAATTCTTAGTAATGGTAAGTGTATAGTGGATGTTATGAATAAATAATAAATTATAAATATGAAAAGTTAAATAACATAAACACTTTAAATCTAATCAATAACCTGAGCACATAATGGTAGGAATGAATAATGATCAAATAATTCCATATACATGATCACATGAGCATGGAAATTTTCTATTGAAAAATCATATTTAAATAAATTGAATAATATAATAATTAGAGAATTAATAATTATAGAAAATATTAAAATACATTAAAGTCCTTATGAAAACACATATTAGATAAATTATTATTTCCTCAGCCAAATATCAAAGTTAATTAGTCTCATGATACATTTTTATTCATCTAGGGGATATAGTAGGACTCACTCATTACCTAATAAGTCTAATGCATTCTTCACATGAATGCGGTGAACTATAATCATTGTAAAAATTCTTATTTGAAAAAATATTATATGAATTATGAATACATCCCCCAATCATTAAACATAATCATAAACTATTAATATTAATATGTAAAATGGTATCAGAGTAATGCATCCCCTATCAAACATACTATAAACCATCTAGATAAATAATTAGAATTATATAATTTAATGGAATCCCCAGTTAAGATTATATAACATCAATATATATCATCTTATATGGAAAATTATTTTTAAATATTACATGGATAATTTCTTGGGGAAAATAACCTTTCATTGAAAATACATTTCTTGGAAACTATACAATTCATAACATATATTCGAAACCATTTTCTTTGAAAATCAGATTGGAAAATTATAAATGATTCTTCCAATAAAATAATGGTCATTATGGTGGAAAATTTCCCTCAAGTTGTACAAGTTAAAAAAAGTTATTCCTTTCACACATTATTTAATGGTAATGAATTAACTCATTAAGAAAATTACAATAGTATTACTTTTAAATCATTTGAAAATTTAAAAATGGGAATATTTTTATTTAATAAATCATTTAGGGAATGTTAGAACATTTTTACAAAACATGGATATGGATTAATATAGTTTTTTGGCCAATGTGAGAAATTAAAAAAATTCATAAAAAATTTATTTTGAACACTTGGGTATATTAGGAGATGAAAATGAATGGTAAAAATTAATTCTCAATAAATAAATATAGTATAATAAAATTAAATAGTTTATTGAGATATGAACCATAATATTTCATGATTGGAAGCATAAACATAAAAAATCCTGATAAATGATATGATTGTATCATGAAAGCATTATCACTTTGGTAATAATGCATCATAAGCCCTGCGAAAGAATAAAATTAAATAAAATTTTAAATATCATGAGAATAAATAAATTCATTATATTATTTTTAAATAGTTCTGTATATAAACTTCATACAATAAAATAAGTTTATAACATTATACATTTCTAAAATAAGGAAGATTGAAGAAAAAAACCCATTCGAATTTGGTGACTTCTAAATCATAAAAACCAAGAAAATAATAACATCAAATGAAACATTAAATATCTATAAGATAAATTAATTAATGATATAAAATTTCAAATAGGTAGTATATAAATAATGAAAAATAAATAATTAGTGAATATAGAATATGTCTCATTGAAGAAGAAGTGAGGTGAAAACCCCTAACTTATGTTCTATTTCCTTCGTACAAGTTCTAACTTAAATTATAATAAATTAAAATTAATTATACATATAAAAAAACATAATAATTTATCTTGTACCATATAATATTTACTTATAATCTTTTATCCCACTTTTACTAACCAATTATAGTACGAATCATTGTTTTTTGTAATAGGTAGTATGTTTTTCATGTATTGTTTTGGTTTAGTAATTTCCATCCTAATACATTGTTCATGGTTCCATAATATCAAAAATTTAAACTATGACTTTAATATAATTTATATTAATTATATATCTATTTATATTTTTCAATAAAATTTAATTGTTGGAAATGGATTAAACAATTCATATAGACAGTAGGTCTTACAAATGAATGGACATTGTTTCTAATTTTTTTAAATATATGGAAAATGGAAAATAAATATTATTTCACCTTTCCAAAATCATTATTATATTTTTATATACAATTTATATAAACAAAATATATCCTTATTAATATCCATGTAAAAATAAATGAAAAATATTTCCCATCGCTATACGGAGGCGGCAGTTTACACATACACATGAACGACATTATTTCTATCGAGAGAATTAATAGGTTAGAAGTTAGATGTGATATTATACTTAGAGAAGTATTTATAGGTCTTATATATATATATATATCATATGTACTAATTAAAATTATATTTACCCCTTTACATGAATATCATAAGAGAAAAATGAATCATGTCACTTCATGAGGAGGTACACTTCCATACACATGAGTGGCATTATTGCATCACCCCACAGAATGGTAAGTAATAAGGTATATGTTATATAATATTAAAAAAGTAAAATAATATCATAAATATCATATAGATATATGAAATCCATAATTATATCCATTCTTGTATGGTATTGATGGAAAAGTAATTACATCAGTTCATAAGGGGGTATCCTATCGTACACATGATCAATGATTTAATTTCCCATTTGACGAAATTAGAGATAGATATGGGATATTACATTAACAAAACAACATATCAGAATATAGGGTGTATTTATTTTATTATATTGTCATAGTTTTAGATAATCTGATGTATTTGAAAGAAGAAATTAAAAAATAAGAACATTTTGGAATTTTCCACCTCTTTAGAGAGCCTCTTTAGGTTTTTACTTAAAGCATTGTTCGGAGAGATTAATAATAAAAATAAATCCTCTAGGATGTGGTTTGGGATTTAAAGAAGGTATTTGGGATATGATTTATTAAAAAATGGTATTTGAGAGTGTGAAGAGGATATGATAGAGGTAGATGTTTTATATGTAGTGGAGAAGGAACACATGGAATTTTATGAAAAGAATGAAGTACACCCATGTTATTATCATGAAAAAATCCTCAAAAGGGTCATTGTAGAATTTAGATGTTATAAGGTCTATATATAGAAATAAAATTTCAATTTTACTATTTTATAGGTCATGTTGACCCTTATTTTCATAGTTTAACTCCCAATAAATCCATTTTACCTTTTCCACGAGAATTAATTTTTTCTGTTTGTGGAATTCATTTTGGCTAAAAATTAATATTAAATTAATACATAATATTAATAATTATTCTTACAAAAATTTAATCCATTTTTTATAATTCAAAAAAATGATGTGGAAGAATTTAATTTAAAATTAATCCCACATACATGATGAAAAAATTGTTTTTAAGGAATGTATTTTTCAGTGAAAAGATGATTTACATTAACTATATGAATATAAATAATAACTATATGAATTTAATAATAAAATATTATATTTACTATATATAAATTTTATTTAAATTATTCATCATTAGTGTTATTTTTTTCAATTATAATGGTGAAAAATTGTTCACTTCATAACAGTTTTCATATAAATTTGTTTTTAAACCCTAAAAAACTTATACTAAAATCTTTTATAATGGATGTAAAATTGAAATTAATTAAATTAAATATTAAAAAATAATAGTTAGGTTAAATTTAATAAAATTAAAATAATAATGAATAATTTTAATTACTAATATAAGGTAATGAAATGAAAATTATACAAAAAACAATATTTTTTCATTATTCACTGAAAATAAATATTTTCTGAAAAACCCAAAAATGATACCCTATGTAAATTTCAATATGATTATTTGAAAAATTTAATGATTTTTTGAAGTATATTCTCTAAAAGTTGTAATTTTTTTTCTAAATTATTTACACAAAAAATGAATAAACAGTCTTTTTGAAAATACTATCTTTCTGAAAAAAATTCTTTTTCATTAAAATGGTTGTTATTTTATTTATAATCAATAGATAAAAATTAAATTTGTTTTATGCTTGTTTAAACCATAAAATTATCATAATTTAGATAGTCTTATTCATACACACCAAAATTATGGCTAGTTTATAAATTCCATGTTTTAATAATATTATTTTAAAAGAGTATCGTATTTCATTTAAACATAGTATTGCGTGCATCTAAAGTCATTGAAGAGAATTTTTTTTAAAAAAGATATATAAAATAAAGTCTCGGGTGGTAACAATATATTTTCTTCTTGGTGACGCCTGTTATGCATGATATCTATCATTATTTTTCATCTATTAAAATCCAGAGGTGTTATACTAAATTTAATTGGAATAAAACATAACTTAATAAAAGATTATTCATTATAATATATTATTAATGTAAATTACAAATTTTTTTATTACATTAAATTTAATAAAATAAATGAAATAAACTAAATTCATACCATATATTTTTTACTTACCTAACCTGATATTTTCAACTATAAAATTCTTGGGTCACTTTAATTATCCCAAATTATATTTCTTTTAGTATTTTTAATATCTTTTATTTTATTTTTCCATTAATTTAATAATTACTATGTCGGTTTTATGTATGAAATTAAAATAATTATGTTCTTACTTAAAATTGAAAATAAAATTTCTTGATGAAATTAAATAATTTAGATTTAATATAAATATTAATAACTCAAACAATCCTATGTTTATCTATATGTTAAAAAAATTATATTTATTAAAAACAACGGTGTGAAAATTTTTTACATTTCATTATATAAAATATTATAAATAAAATAATCACAACCAAATGTAAAAAGGCCATATAACCAAATATTAGATGATTATAGACATGTTTGACTCATATAATAAAATTAATGAAACTATTAGAGTCATTTTATAGCCCTTAACATATTATTTTTAACCATTAATTACCTAATTTACCATTTATCATAGAAATAAAAATTACCATGGTTACTATTCCAATTGATAAAAAATAAAAGGGAATTTTTTACCAAATATGGACCTCCTGATTCCAAATATGGAATCCATTTTTATAAATTCAAAACACATATTTAGTATTGTTTTATTTTAAATCAAACTAAAAAAAGTGATGAAAAATAGTTTTTAGAAATATTCCTTTTAAAATAAAAAAATGTTTTCATACTAAATTCACGTATAAAATTAATTAAAATCCCATAATTGAATATTTATGAATCAAAATTAATGATTTTTTTAAATATAATATTTAATTTTACATTATATATTATTTAAAATAAAATATATTTTTATATTAAAATCATTATTTTTCACTATTCACTGAACAATTAATATTTTTATAAAAATACCAAAATTTCGGCCAAATATAATTTTGATCTGAAAATTTTAAAAATTACATTTATTGAATAAAATGAAATTTAAAAATGTTTAAAAAATTAAGGGTAATATTCACTCAGAAAAAGGAATTAAAAACATTTTTGAAGAAAACATATTTTTGACAAATTAAATGACTTTAGTACAAATCGAGTTCTTATTTCCTATAAATTAATAAATAAATTTTTATTGATTTGAATATATATATATATATATATATATATATATATGAAAACCTAGTTAATTCTATTCATACCTACCAATTTAATTGATAGTTTTTAATGATCATATTTAAATAATGATATTTCACAGTTCAATTAATCTTAGTGTTTCATATTTTGTATGGCGTCGAATATAGTGGTTTTTAATATCAGGGGATGTTACATTATCACCTACCTATTATAAAAATTCATTATCATAATTATGAACTCAATCATATTAATAAAAGGTTTAAATTTTAAAATACCTTTGATAAAATCCCACATTATAAAAGGGTTGATAAAATATCCTCCTGAAAAAAGAGAAAGAAAAGTAAAAAATACATCTCGGTTGCACAAACTAGATCCCCAAATAGAAAACAATTATCAAGAACTAAAAATATGGACAAGGTGGAAAATAATAATTTCAAAATAATGATTATGCGTGATAGAGATCATTGATCAAATCAAATTGAATGATTATGATAAATTCAATGGCCACAAAAAAAATTGGTGTGAAAAGACTATAGATTCATCATAAGTGAAGGTCTTAGGATATTTTTTCTATTTGGAGGTACTTTTAATAGAGATTATAAATTTTTTAACTATATAAAATAATATTAGACGGAAATATAATTACTTGACATGTATAATTTATCCCTTTAATCAATTTATACCTCAACATAATATTTTTATCAAAATAATGTGTATTAAATATGATTTTATTTTAATTGAAGCAGTAATTTCATCTTTTAATGAATAATATAATCCATATGAGAATAAAATGTTACCCCTACTTTATATGGTCATTATACAAAACCAATATAGTCTGTATAAGGTGATATAATTCCCAAAATGTATGAACAATTAAGTGAACAAATAATATGTTAATATCCAAAATTAAGAAATAATACCCAAATTTCAAGTTATATTATTCCATAAATAACTATCCTTAAATTTCTTCAATAAATTCCTAATGATATTTGAAACTCCAAAATCATAAGGATTTTATAACACATTCTTCCATGAAAAATTTAACATTTATCTTCATATAAAATTAGTCACTTGTAATGTCATATACCTAATAACGTAAATTCCATAATCATTTATAATAATAAAATTATTCAATTCATTTCAATAAATAAACCAAAAAACCATAAATATAGATTATGATCACATATTCAAAAAATTATAATTCATCATTGACACCTCAAATAATATTTCACATTGAACCTAAGGGTTACATATTCCTAAACCCTATACAACATGTCCTAAAATATCATTAGTAACCATAAAATTCAATCAAATAAAAATTATAAAGGGTTTCTTTGACGTTGAATATTTGATCAATGTTAGAAATATAAACAAATGGTGGTATACCTAACATGCAAGGTAACTACACAAGAAAACACCATAATCTCCAATGTTATCTAAACCCTAATCTAATACCAACTATAAAATCCATGAACCAACACTCCTAGATCTGATGTTGAAAACATAAGCTTTTTATTTCTTGATTTGATACTAGTAAATGTGACGAAATTATTCCATCCAAACCATACATAATCCTAATAAATTATTAGATCACTTACATACCAAATAACCTTTTAGGTTTAGAGTTTTATAAATTTTTTACAAAATATTATATAAAAAATCTTAAATTAAAGAGTGTATTTCTCCCACTATACCTATCTTTTCATATTTATTTAATATGTCTTCAACATCTCCCATAAAATTATCCACATATTAATCCTTTCAAAATTCAAATCAAATAACATAATTCATATTAACATGCAGAAAATGAATCAAAATAAAGGTAAATTAGATGCATAGTAAGTGTAATCATAAGAATTAACAATTGAGTATAATAAGTGAGTGTAAGATAAGGGAATGATAACATAATAACAATGTGTTATCATAACATAATGGAATTCCTACCCATAAATACCTAAATGATCAATAATAAAACATATAATACTAATTTGAAGAAAATAAAAAGTCTCTGAAATTAATGATCATGATCCACATGATGTCAATATTTATGAAATTAATCATTAAAACCCATTTCATGCTTAGGTAAAAAATTTAGGCAATGTGGGGAATCATTTTTAAATGACTCTTACATATGAAATAAATATCACAATTACAAATAGAGTAACATTCATGTCTAAAATTGGATATACAGTCATAATTACACTTTAAATAACCATCATGGTTATACTTAGAGTAACCATCATATTATATTCCAATAATCTAATATAAGAATCATAATCTGTTAACTTTTTCCCATATTTGGAATAACAATATCTGTGTATTCATATATTCTATCAGGATATACCGAGTTGGTTAACTCCTTCCACTAACCCAATTCGTTATAGAGATATTTTGAGCTCAAAGTTCATTGATATGTAATGGTATGAAAATAATCCTAATGAATTCCCTAGAATCATAACATAAATAAAGTAAATATATCTTGAATTTAATCATAAAACTCTTAGAAACATCAATTATTCGATTCATAAATTTATTTTCCCAATGGAAATGAAATATGTTCAATAAAAATATATTTGAAACTATCATAAACACTCTACAAAGAGAATGAGGATGGTATTAATTTAAAATATCCTCATTGGATCATATGTAACATAATGGTTTGTTGACATTAGTGAATAAAAATACAATTAAATTACAATTAAAATCATTCTTGAAGAATATATAATTTTCACTATGAAAATTACTTTCATACAATATTGTGAAAATATTTTTCATTAAAAATAACTTTGGTATCATATAATGGTAGTTTCAACTTAAATAATTATGATTATGGTGGGAAAATACATTCATGTTTAAAATTTAAAAAGTAAATATTATTTTTAAACATTTTTTAAAAGGATTCAAAAGTGTCTTATTAAAAAAAATGTTAAGAAGTTTCCATTTTAATGAATATTAAAAAGAGTACAAAGAAAAATTAGACTATATTTAGGGATTACTTTACTTTTAGAAATTAAACTTTTTGAAAACATAGGTATATGAGAGAATGATTTTTCATTTAAAATAATATACAATACCAGTATCACTTACAAAAAAATTATTGATGTTTATTTAATAAAAAAGGGGTAAAAAAAATTAAACATATAATAAAAATTTATAAATAAAGGATAAGAAAAGAAATGAGGATCATGAAAATTAGATCTTAATTTCCTCCCAAGGATCCTTGAACAAAAAAACCCCTAAATGAAAGGAAATTATAACATAATTCTTTTCCATTTTGGTAATTCTAAAATCATATTCCCATAAAAAAATATGAAATGAAACATTAAATATCATAATCATAAATAGATTCATGATATATCATTTCAAAGGGGTAGTATATGTGCCTCATAAAAGATTTTAGATTCATAACATCAATAAATGTCCCAAAGATAGGGAATCAAAGACGAATAACCCATACACAGATCATGTCATTGAATTGAGAATTAATCAAAAGATATATTATGTGTAAAAAATGAAAATCAATATAAAATAGGGAAAATAAAAAATAAAAAATTTATAGAACAATTAACACATAATCTAGGTTTGAAAAATTCAATGATGAAGAGTTATAATCCAATGGAATGAAATTTAGTTATTTAACACTTTACCTCTTGGAAATTGTTATGTAAAACCCCAATTGAGGAAATATTTGAAATTTAAACATAAAATAACACTAATTATATTGGATTCATGATATAACATGTTTACAGGGGTAGTATATACACCACATAAAATAAAATAGGTGCATAACAATAAAATATGACTCAATAAAAAGTAATTGAGATGAAATCCCTCACCTCGAGTCTAGATATTCAATGTATTTCCTTCATATCATGTATAATAAACTCATATCAATAATTTTATTTTTTATGAAAATTTTATTGGTTCAATAACTTATCCTAAATTTATTTAGTCATTTATCATAATGACATAGTTAATTACATAATCAATTAGGTCTGTGTTAGGTGTTTTGAGGATGTTCGATTTATAAGATAAAAATTATATATATAGGTTGACTAAGGAAAAATTAATCATTATTCCATAATTCGTAGAGTAATAATCACTAAATAATTATAATTGTTTTAAAAATATACTTTTAAAACCAATACCCAAATATCTATATGAAAAATGAACTATATTTTAATTATGGAGACAGTAGGGCATACGTACTCTTGGGCAATGTTTCAATTTTTCAGTGATCACCATGGAAAGAATGTAGTATTATTTTACCTCTATAATTATAATTATATCATAAATAACATTTTAATTATTTAAATATACTAAAATATATATCATCCATGTGATTTTGTGATGAAAAAGGAATGACATCCCTTCGTGGAGATGGTACGCCACACATATGCTTGAATGAATTTATCATTTTTCATTGAATAGAAAGATAAGAATGTATATGATATATATGTTTTAGGAATGATAAATTTATCAGGAATTTTAATTATAAAAATTAAATTTATCATTATAACCATTAGTGAGTGGTGGTGAGGGTAAACTAATTACGTCGGTCTGTGAGGAACTAGTTTTTCATACACATGAATGATGAATTACATTTTCATTTGATGGAGGTTGGATATCGATAATGGTTATGTAATTTACATAATAACATATAAGTAAATTAAGGATAATTATTTTATTATATAATCATGGTTAATTAATATTTTAAGTATTTGGAATAAGAAATAAAACTAAAACAGTTGGTTAATAATGATGCTTCTTCTCTAGAAAACCACATTTTTAACACCTTAGTCCCACATACATTGGTATTATTTTGTAACTAAGGGCTATATAACAAGGTGCGATATTTTAGTAAGATATTTTGGAGAGTATTATAATATGAAAATATATCTCTATGTGTGATGAAAAGAGAATAATAGATTCCCATTTATAAGAGAGAGGAGGGGTACTCAACGAATTTCTTAAAATATTAAATTAATATAAATTAATTTGGATGAAAAAATGGATACAAATTAATAATATTTGAATATGAGATGATTATTAGTCTAAAAAATCTCATATAATTAAATATTTTGAAGTTTGAAATATTTTTTTGACCCCTGTTTTTCGGTTTTAACCACCATAAACCCTTTTCACACTAACCATGACATTGAGTTTTTTACATTTGAGTGTCATTAAAGTTTCTATAAATAGATAACCATCCAATTAAAAAACCATATTTGATATAACAAACTATATAATAATAACTTGTTTGAATCTAATAGTTATATATTTTTATATCATTTAATAAAAAAATTATTATAAAATATCATAAATATTAATTTTTAGAACCATTCATTACTTTGACATTAATAACATCAAGAGAAAAATGAAATTCGAAAAATATTATATAAAATTATTAAAATTTTCTATGAATATATAATTTTTTTATCACATTAATTATCTAAAATTATATTTATTTCAATATTTTTAATATTATTTATTTAATTTTTCTAATAATTTAATAATTACTGCATCAACAATATGCACTACTTAAGTTTAATTTTTTCTTCTAGAAAAATTAAAAATAAAATATCATGAATAATATAAATAATTTATATTTAAAATTAATATCTATAAATGAACACATACTTTATAATCCCTCTATTAAAAATATCATATTTATAAAAAAACAAGTGTTACATTTTTTATATTTCCTGATAAAAAATATTATAAACATCAAAATCACACCCATATGGGAAAAAGGATATAAAAATGAATTTAATATTATTATAGAATAGGTGGAATCATGCAATACAATAAGTCAAGTGTTAGTGTCACTTTATAGTCCTTATAATATTATTTTTAACCTTGATTTACTCGATTAACCATTTACTATTTTAACAAATATTACTATGGTTACTATTACAATTGATCAAAAATAAAAGTTTTAAAATTAGAAAAATTTATAACTCCAAATTTTAAATATGGTATTATTTTTTAAAAATTAAAAAAATATCAGATTTATAATTTAATTTAAAATCAAACCAGTGAAACACAATGTAAATGGGTTTTCAGAAAAATTCATTTTAATATTAAAAATGTTTTTATACTACATTCGAGTATAAAATTTATTTCAAAAATAATAATTGTATAATTTTAAATAAAATTAATGAATTAAATTTTATATATAATAAAAAAGGAAATTTACTATTCAAAAAAATTAAATGAAAATAATATTTTCATTAAAAATCTATATTATTCAATATTCACTAAAAAATAAATCTTATGAGAAATGTATAAAAATATCATCCAATTCTAGTTTTGATATGATAATTTAAAAACTGATCGATTTTAAATCAATTAATGTTTATCAAAAATTAAAAATTTATTGATAATACTAACTCACAAAAAGTGATAAACATCATTTTTTATGAAAACATGTTTTGTAAAAATTAAACGACTTTACTAAAAATCAATGCATTATTTGATAATTATTAATAAATAATTATTTAATGATTAATAAAATTATATATTTATTTCAAAAATTCATTAATCCTATTCACACCAACAAATTTAATAGCCATGATATATTGATCATATTTAAAGAAGAATATTTCATTATTCGATTAATCTCTGTGTAACATAGTTTATACACTATTCAAAATAGTATTTATTTTAAAAATATTAATATATAAAAACAATTAGATAATTTATGATATTATAATTATTTTCACGATTATATAATTGAATTATAATTAATTTAAATTTATTATTCTTGAGATAGACTTCATTCAATATAATTTGAACTAGAGGTAATGAATTTTTGTATCACTTTTACCTTTACAGGACACTTTCCATATTCACCACTTTTTTATTTTATATAGTTCATATAATGACTATGAATTTTTTTATTATTATACTAATGATTATTCTGTTAATATACATATCAATCTTTGTTTTATTGTTTTTCGAGGGTTTGATTTTAAAGTTTCCAATGTGGTAAGGGTTTTTATATTGCAATCTCTTTATTTATCATGCTTATATATGATTATGTTTTCAATGAATAATTTTAATGATATATCTCTAAATAATCAAATTAAATCTAATATTTTTTTTATTAATTTAGAATTAATTATTTCCTTCTATTTTCATTTCATTAAGTACTCAAGAGATATAAAGAATGTTTTTATGGTGAATCAACTTTATTTTTCTCATTGGTTGAAAATCCGTTCTCTTCCATGTCTATTTTTCCTAAAAATGTTCCAAATAATGTTTCTAAATTTATCCAAATATAGTTTAATATAATTCTTACATTTAAAAAAAAATAAAGTTAAAGATTATATTCTTACCATTTTCATAAAAGGTTACTTTTTACTTTTTACCAAGTTTCTTATTTTTTAATTCATATAACATGAATAGAATTTCATGCCATATTGAATGATTAATGATTTGATTATTACATTAAAATATTCTATTATTATGTTAAAATAATATTTTTATGTTAAAATATATAATTTTTTTATATTTTTTATATTTTATTTCAAAATTAAAAAATTGTATTTTCCAGAAAAATGATCTAAGTGATATTTTAAAATAATTTAGAAAATAAGATGGAATATATTAATGATTTATTATCTTTAATGGATATATTATCCAATAATTTCATCCTTTTTTATCTTTATAGATATTTTTTGAATATTAATAAAATATTTTTAATAAAATCATTTCTTTTCCACAGGTATTGCTACGATGAATTGAAAAAATGTTTTGGAAACTCATTTATTTTCTATTGGTTAATCCACAAAACTTTTCTTATAAAAGCCATTTCATTTCATTGGTTATGATATAATTAATATTTTATGATCTTTTAGAAAAAATATTCAGGATTTTCATCATTTGATGAGTGGGATCAAAATTATATCATCCTCTAATGCCTTAGGTAAAGAGAGACATCTCATGAGATTAATTTCATTAGAATTTGGAGTGAACCCAATTTAGTAAGGGACTCTGCTAATTATTATATTCTTACAAGTGAATAATGAATACTAAGATAGTTTGGGAAGTGAACCCAATTTACTATTAATGTTTTTTATATGAGCCTTAAATAATAATAAAATGGGTTTTTAGGCTTATGTGAATGTCACAAATCCATGGATTATGCCATTGTTATTCTCCCATGAATTATGTTCTTTAATTGCTTTATGATTTTTGTATTATGAACTATAAATCATTATTACCTGACTAAATATTATGATATTTGATATAGAGTGTATGATTTTAAAATTTTAACCACATTTTATCATATTATTTTAATTATGTTACATTTAATTGATTATTGATATTTATTTTGTTTTCCATTCCTGAGAATCAGATCTCACCATTTCTGATGTTTCTTTCCCCTAGTTATGATGAAATATATTATGTATGCTATGTATAAGAAGGTTTCTAGTTATGAATAATTAATTGGTATATGATGTAAATATCTTATGAACCAAATGTTTATGTATATGGGTTCCAAAAACACTAGACCTCTATTATCCCTGCGTAATTATTATGTTATGTAATGTTTAGACATCCTTTAAGACTTCATGTCTATGGATGAAATATGGGTCACCATAGTTGGTATTAAATATTATTCAGTTACCATTGGAAACTATTATAATAAATTTTTGTGATAACACTTATTATAATCCGATGTAAAAAAAAATTCAAAATTTATGGTAAAGAGAACAGTGTGATTTTTGAAGAAAAAATCCCTATATGGATACTAAAGTGGATGTTTTTTTGGTATAGAAGATTATTGGGGTAATAACCCAAAAAATAGTTGGCCGATTATATTTATTCCACCATTCTGGTACATGGTGTGTATTCCCTTACTATTAACCTATTTTGACACTCTCAAATGATATTCTTCAGTTAGTTAAATTTTTTTTACAATCCAACATGAATTATATGAATAGATGATGACCATGAATGACCTAGGTCAAACAAATGGTGTCTTATATTAAAACTATTGTGTCATTGTTTATAAATCCTATAAATTATTTTCAAGACTTATCAATATTATTTAATCTATTTAATGGTCATGGAAACTATTGTGGTTTTAGTATGGGGTATAATTTTTAACGAAGATGTTGAGGTGGAAATAATATTGGTCAAATATTGAAGTATCATATTTTATATTAGTAATATGAATAATAATATTCCAGGAAAAGAATCATGGAATTATAATTAATTTCCTCAATGTTTAGATATTGAATTGTTAGTTAAAATTCATAATGGTACGATTATTGCATCTAAGGTCCATGATTATCCCCCTATTGAACATTGTGGAATTGTGCTTATTATAAATCTTGTTATTACTCTTCTACTAAAATTTTATGTTATATTAGGAATGTATTGGATTCATAAATTTAAATACCATATGAGTTTCATAGGAATGGAATTCACATGTGATATTATGAATGATCATATGATCAATGATTAGTGAAATGATAAAAATTAACATCCAATGGGAATAACATACTTTTGATGTGTATTTATTCCTACTAAAAATAGGTGTTTATATCATATGGTTAGGAAGGAAGTCAACATAAATGATATAACTATTATTTTTTGATTCCATTCCAGAATATTTTCAAATACTTAAACCCAATTTTGATGTTGAGTTCCCAATATAACTCAAACCTGGTGCTATGCTTATTTCAAGGAAGCCATATAAAATAGTTGTAATTGTGTTTTAGAAATTAAGGAAGAAACTCTAAGAGAGTCTTCAAAATGGAGTTATTTGACCATGTGTGTCACTGTGGTGCACACCTATTATTATTTTTAAAAATAAATATGGATCAATTATACTTTTTCGTGATTATAGATAAATTAATAAGATAGCTATCAAAAAATTATACCATCTACCACATATTGATGACTAATTTGATAAAATCTATGCATATAAATAATTTTCTTATTTTTAACTTCATTCTGGATATCATCAATAGATGTTCAATAATGATTATATACCCAAGACAACATTATTTAGTAGGTATGGACACTATAAATATATAGTTATGTCATTTGGCCTAAAAAATTCCCTCCCAATATTTATGGATATAATTAATGGTTTATTATAGATTAGTTTTGTTAGTTTGTGGTAGTATTTATAGACAATATTCATATATATTTAATCAGTGAGGAAGAACATGAATATAACCTTGGTATTGTATTGAATACCCTTATAAAGAATAAAATGTATGAAAAAATTATGATGTGATAATATTTTTATAAAAGTTTTCATTTTTAGTAATATAACCTCAAGAGAGGTTATATTAGTGGATCCATAAAAGAATAAAGTTATTAAATTTTGGCCCAAACCAACCACTATAGAAAAGATCATAAGTTTTATTAGCATGATTAGATATTATCAGAACTTTTTCAATAATTTTTCATGGCTATCTAATATACTCACCATGTTTACTCAGAAGGGAGTCAAGGTTCTGTAGGGAGATGAATGTGATGAAAATTTATCAGAACTACAATAAATGGTTAGTAAGTTAAACTGTGATTATATTACCCTATAATGGAAAATGGTTTCTAATATTTAGGGATATATCAAATGTTGTTTTCTGATTTCTTATCAAGATATGATATCTTATTCCTCAAAAAATTATAGTTTCAAGTGAAAATTTACCCAACTCATTATTTAGATTTAGTTGTGTTAATTTATTCATTAAATATATGAAGTAAATATCTTTATGATGAAATAATTGATATATATAATGATCATAAAAGTATAAAGTTTATATTCAATCAAAAATAGATGAATATGAACTTGAAAAATTGGTTAGAGATGATTAAAGATTAGGGTTTCTCAATACATAACCACCCTAGTAAGGAAAACAAGGTGGATAATGCTTTGATCTTGAAGGAGAATGCTAGATTATCTGTGATTAGGATCATAAAGGATATAATATTTATGGATTTTCAGTGAATGTACCTATAAATCATGATATAAGGGGGCAAATATTTTCTTTCTCAAATTCGTGTTGAACCATATATCCATGTGAGAATTAAGGAGGCATATAAAGAAAATGAGGATTTAACTAATATGGTGATAAATTTTCCTCATTTAACTAATGATTTTGATGGAATTATATGGTTTGGGAATAATATATATTTTACGTCCAGAGTAGATTTGGAGGAGACTTTATTGGATGATGCGTATAATTCTTCATTATCTAATCATTTTGGACCTATAGATATGTATAGAGATCTAAAAGTCTATTTCTTGGGGGATAACATAAAGAGAGATATTATAGAGTATATATCTCATTTATTGGTATATCATAAATTTAATTTTAATATATATAATTATAATAAGATGTTACAACCATTATCCCTACAATCATGGAAACTAGAAAATGTGCCCATGGACTTTGTCATTAAAATCCCCAAAATGTGCCCAATTGGTGAGGTATCCTTATGTGAATCCACAAGAACCAAGTTCAAAACTATGTAGGGGAATATTTCCGGGGTACTGTAGCAGTACTATAGCAGTATTGTACACTGTGTGGGTACTGTAGCAGAACTGTACACCATATAGGTACTGTAGAAGAACTGTACACTGTGCGGGTACTGTAGCAAGAACTGTATCAGTTACTGTAGCAGGTAATGTTCGGTACTGTAGCAGCTGGAAGTATTCACCTTGGGCCACCAGTTTGATCTTGGAGTCCTTAAGGCTTTCAGGCCACCCATGCCTTCGGGTCAGTTGGGATTTCAGGCCACCTTTAAGGCCCTTGGGCCACCTCAAGGCCTTCAGGCCACATGCAGTGGCCCCAGACACACTAAAAAAAGGAGAAGCCCCAGAAGAGGATTCAGAGCCGGTGCACTCACCATATCAGAACCAAATGGATTGTTAGAATTAGAGGGTATGGCTATGCCATCAATACCAGCCTGTTATTGCATGGGAATCCTAGCCAGATATCCATGCAAAGGTGGAGAGCTACTATCATGACGCAGATGCTGGGGAGGGGAAGTTTCTTTTAGATAGTCTGGTTGAATTCCCTAAGACCTTCAGGTCATGTAATCTTCTAAGCCTATGGGCCTTGTAATTTGTGAGCCTATGAGCCTTGTAAGGGTTCCCCCTCATCCTTTGAAAGGGGGTTATCAAAAATCAATAAACATTAAGGCCTTCGGTCCATTCAGGAAGGTAAGTGGTAACCAAAATATATTTTATCAAATTAGGATCCATGGTTTACCTCATTGTTATGCAGAATTATTCAACATGCTCGGAATATATAGTTTGGTTTTAATACCACATACCATCACCAAATAGATGGTCAATCTGAGATAACCATTAAAACCTTATAGAATATAGTGAGATATTGTAATATGGATTTCAATGGTTTTTGGGATCAACACCTTCCTCTAGTCGATTAGTTTTTATAATAATAACTTCCACTTTAGAATTTAGATGGATAATTTTGAATCCCTCTAAGTAAGGAAGTGTAGAAAGATAATTTTCAGTGATAAATTAGAGAAATAATTCTATTGGGTCCTATTCTTATAGAAGAAATGGTGGATAAAATCAGATCCAATCAACAATACATCAAGGAAGAACATATTCAAAATAAATTTTATACTAACAATCTTCGGTGTGATCTAGAATTTGATGTTTGTGCTTAGTTATTTTCTATTAATTTTATCATCGAAAAATGTAATGATATTTAGGATGAATGCAAATTTTAGTGTTGTTTTATTAGACCTTTTTATGTTTTAGGATGAGAGGGATAGTAGTTTATCATATGGTTCTTTCATTGAACCTATGTCAAGTACATTATGTATTTTATGTATCTCTCCTGAGGAAGGAATTTCCTAATCCATAAAATTTAGTGAACCTAGAGGTTATACCAATAGAGAATGATTTTTACTATGAATATTAACCTATAGAAATCATGGATCATTGACATAATGTTCTAAGGAAAAAGACAACTCACTTGGTTAAATTTCTCTGGAGGAGTTCAAAATTTGAAGAATTTACATGGGGAATTAAGGATGTGATGAGGTAGATATGACCTAATTAGTTTGTATCAACGTAATTTAATTTTGAGGGAAAAAATCATATTAAGGTCTATATAATGTAACAAAAAAATTGTTTATGATATATATATATATATATCAATTTAAACTCTTCAATATCTTGTGGTTCATGAAACCCCACGAATAAAAGATTCAAAATATTGTATCGCATTATAAACATTTTATTATTGGGGAAAATATGAATAATAATAGATAAATAATAAAAATAATATGTATTTCATATGAATAAATTAAATTCAATGGCTATCGAAAGATTCAAAATGAAAAAAAATCATTTGAATTAAAAAAAATGTTTTTTTAAATTGTTTTGATTTGGTTAATATATTTTTATCTTAAAAAAACAAATTGTTCATTATTTTTTTAATGATTTTAATGAAAATTTTATACTATATATTCAATAAAAAATTTCATTCAGGTTATAATAAATCTATTTTTAAGGTTAATTTTTTTCTAAAAAACTAATTCATTAAGGTTTTCATAATTATTTTAAATTTAATTTTTCCCATTTTTATAATATTTATTTAGAAAAGGAAATTAATATTCTAAAAATAAATTTCCAAATTATTTAACATTTAATTTATGTTAATTTTTTGAAAATTTTATTTTATCAATGAAAATAAAATATACTAATTAATTATTAAAAATTCTATTTTTGTTTAAAGAATTTAAAATGTTACATTCTATTTTAAAATGGTTTAAAAAATATAGTTAGTAAAATAATTTTAGTATAAATAAATTTTTTGTTATTCTAATCAATTTTTTGTTTATTTTGTATGTAAAAACATTTTATAAAAAGTAAAAAATTTCTTTGGAAAACCGTTTTCCTCTCATTTGTGGGCTTAATTAGAATTAAATTATAATAATTGTATGAATTAAATTTGATAAAATTGATTTTATATTTGGAATTAGTGTAATTATAATTATTAAATAATTCTAACATAATTCTTTTCCTAATGGATATTATAATATAGTAAAAAAAATTTCCCATGGTTAATGATAAAACCAGTTTATCAGGGGTAAATCTAAAATGAAAAGTCATAAATTTTCCTTAAAACGTTATAAATCCAAAATGGATGGTTTTATTAATATAATAACTTTATAACCATATAATATTTACTATTTTAGATTCATTTTTCCATGAAAATAGACTTGAAATTATTTCAAAACATTACAAAATTACTAGTGTGATACTCACATAAATTATAAAAGAGAACCCCCCTCACTTATTCATTCCTCTTATGTAATTTATCACAAACAAAACCTACCAAAGTCGCTCTAAAAAATACTTATAAATGTTCTAGATATAATTTTATTCCCAAAATACCAACCATAGAGTCCTTAATATAATATCTAAAGGATTATTTTCTAAGATAATATAATTTTCCTTACCAAGCACTTTCTTTTTTTAATTCCTCTTTTATCATATTAAACTATGTATTATTAATTAACATATAATAAAACCAATATCTAACATATACTAAGATATTGATATTTTTATGTAATAACCAAGTACTATCTTATCATGACCCGTCTCGTGGGGCCCATATCGTGGCTACCCCAAGCCCGCCTTCCATAGGCCAGGGGCTGGAGACTAGCACCAAAGGTGTAATTCCCTAAAACTGGGAAGGCATTGCCTTTATAAATTGTAAACACACACAACCAAAGTACAAGCAGAAGCAAAAACTAAGTAAAATATGTATAACAAGTGTACTGAAAGTAAAGGGGGGCCATAATACAAGCCCAACTTTTAAGTACAAATACAACTGAAAGAAAGTACAACTTAAAATGGGACAAATATCTGAAAGGTGAAAGAAGCTCCGGGATCATCCTCCAGGGTTCCTACCTGAAGGGTAGGTATATATAGCCTCCAAAGCACTCCACGTCCGTCAGACTCCACTATGTACCGATACGTCGTAAAGTCCTCCTACGGGTACCATCCAGTTCTGGTGCTCTCGGCCTCCGTCAGCGCTATCCGTCGTCTGCATCCCACACAATGAGGTGCGGGCATAGCCCGTGCATGGGTGAGTATAACGATACTCAGTAGGGACCCCGAGACCCTCAAGGTCTCACAAAATACAACAAGGATAAACAAAAAAGTATGAAATAAATGGAAAACCATTACTTAGGTATATTCCCATACATATACCAACGTTACCAAGTAACCCATCTCAATCATGAGGAAAACAAAAAGGTCATTGACTCAGCTCGAACCAATATTTTCATTATCGCAACTATAGCTGCTGGAGAACTCTTACTCTATCGAGTACAGTGGGCCTGTCGCGACTCCGAAGAACTTATCACTAACCTTGGAATGTTGAGGTACTCCTCCTGTCGAGTACCATGAGTCTGCAGCCAACTACCAGGCGCTCCGTCCGTTGTGGGTCCACCACTAAATACCGGGAGCTACCCCTAATATCCTGCATAGGTACTCCTCCTGTCGAGTACCATGGGTATGCCGCCAAATACGGGGTGCTCCTCCACCATGGGTCAGCTGCCAACTACCAGGAACTCCCCACTAGGCTAGTTGAATCACTCTAAGTCGAATCAGTCAAGCAGTCGTCTGGTCTCTCAGCTACTAGGTCTCCGCACTCTGTACGCTTGTCTATGGGAGGATCTGATCCATGAGCTACTGGTTGATACTCAAAATGTCACGAAGTCTCAAGTAGAAGTATCTCAAAGGACTACCACGTCATAGGGGTCTCAACGCAACAGACAATGCATCAATCGGAAGCTCGGTCTGTGAGTTATTAGTATTTTAGTCCTTGGGGCCCGGTTGGATTTGTGTACGAACCAACCTGACCATGACTCAACTATACCCCGAACTCCAGTGGGGTATACTCAAAGGTATGGCTATGCTCCAAGAATTCTGGTGCCACTGACGGTTCGTCAAACGGACGTCCGGTGCCAAAGATATGGCCCAAGAAGTTAATGGGTCAGTAATGGGCCCCAGTCCAGTCCGACTCGGTTGGACAGACTCGGACCAACCCAGTCTGGGCCGACCTGGTCTGGGTTGACCTGGTCAGACTCGCTGGGTCTGACCCGACCCATTGGGCAGGTCAGCCTGCTAAGTTTTGACCCGAGCCGCTAGGCCCGACTAAGCAGACCGCGATGGCGGTTCAGCCCGGTAGTCACCACTTAGGTGGCTCGGTGACTTGGCCTGGGAGACCGGGTCGGTTCATCCAGCGACAGCGCGGGGGACACTACGGGTTGGCTTGGGAGGCCGGTGGCCGGGAGGTAAGTAAGTAGGCCACGCGGGGCACGGGCAGGCCTGCTTGTCACCGGGAAGGCCGCGAGTGCACCGGGAAGGGCGTAGTAGGCCGTGGGTCAGGCTGCGAGGGCACTACGCAAGCTGCGATAGTGCGCGGGGGCACCGCTCAGGCCACCGGCTGGGGTAGGGAAGGCCGCCGGTAGGGGAGCGGGAGCGCTGGGCCGGCAGGGCGCGGGGCGCCGGGCAGCGCACTGGGGCACGGGCAGGGCCGGGCAGCATGACGGGGGGGGGGGGGGGGGGTAGTGTGTCGATGGGGCCAGGCACCGCACCGTGGCTGTGGGAAGCGTGCCGGAGGGGCTGCGGGTAGGCAGGTCGGGCGTCGCTTGGCCAGTGATGTTTGGCCGAGAGAAGATGTGCGCCGCGGGGGCGACATGGTTCGCGGAGGTCGCGGGTAGCGCGACCTCATTGTCGCCACCTTCGTCGCCCTACCATAGAACCCCACAAGAGAGAAGAATCGATGGAGGATGTCAGGCCATGTTAGGTCAGCCCAAATCCTCCACGTTTAAGGAAATAACAAACAGTTCTCTAGTATGAAGCACAACTACCACCATTCTTCATTTTGAGAGAAAGGAAGAACATGGGGAAAAGTTCATACTTTAAATAAAATCAAACCCCTACCTTTGATTCGCCGGTAGTCGTTCATTGACATCGCGGAAGGATGGCAGTCAATCCGTGGTAGATGATCACATCTCACGTCGAAGGGATCCGAGGAAGAAGGTCGGAGAAGAAGAGCATCACCCGCATTCTTCTTGTTCTTCATTGGGAGAGGGGTTCTTCGTTGGGATATTTTTCTCCTTAGTTTTCCTTTCCTCCATTCAACAAAAAATTATATATGACAATTAAAATAATAGGTAGGTTATCTTATTATTCCGTTGGCATATAATTCGAATTGGTGATTTAATTATGAGGCTCCCACTAATTAATTCATGAAAGTTGGCATGAATTAATTAAGTGGGGTTGGTTCATTAAGGCGGGGAAAAGTGGATAGGCTCTCCCTCATTAATGAGGGAGAGTTTAGAGGTTAAGGTATCCTCCCTTTAATGAGGGGTCGAGTGGCCTCGTGTGTTCCCCACCATATTTAACCTCACTTGGGAGTTTGGGGTCGGGTAGGCCCCACCACCAACTCCCAAGTGGAGGTTCTAACTACCCGCACTCACATGGCAGCTAGGAAAAAATAAAGTTTGGCTACACTTTATTTTATTATTTTTTATAAAAATCCAAAATCTATCTTTTATTCCCGACTATCCGCTGTCGAGGTGAAAGTCTTCCTAAGAGAAAACCAGTGTTTCGAGTTCAACGGTGCCCTCATATTTCAATTCCGATCACTGGTTAAAAAGTTATAAAAACCCGCTCGTATGTTTTCTGAACATACTTGAACAAAACTTTAGAAATTTATTCCGAGCACACCGGGCCTCAGAATCAAGCGCCGTCAATTTTCACGGACTCGTAAAATTACTTTGCAGTTAAAAAAAAATTTCCATGAGAATTCCGGGTCTTCACATTCTCCCCACCTCAGGGCTTTACGTCCCCATAAGCTATAACTTGAACTAAAGGAACAAATGGGGGTATTGAGAACGCATCTGAACCTCACACTCCCATGTGCTCTCTTGGAGGTTCCCGTGCTTCCAGCAAATGCGCACCATAGGTATCGACCGTCCACGTAGGACCCACTCATGACAATTCTCAATATCCAATGGAATCTCTGTGAAAGTCTCCCCATCATCTATGTCCAAATCCTCATGGTCGATGATGTGGGATGGGTCATGCATGTATCTCCTCAGCTGAGATATGTGGAAGATGTCGTGCACCCGGTGCAACTGAGGTGGAAGAGCCAAGAAATAATCCACCTCGCCTACTCTGCTAAGGACTTGGAAAGGTCCGATGAACCTTGTAGATAGCTTACCGCCTCGTCCAAATCTCCATAGACCTCGTCGAGGTGAGACCTGTAGAAAGACATGGTCACCATCATCAAACTCCAGAGGTCTCCATATCCTATCAGCATACAACTTCTACCTGCTCTGTGCAGTCTTCATCTGCTCTTGGATGATTTACACCTTGTCCGTGCTAGCTCGTACCATCTTTAGTCCCACTAGTGCTGACTCCCCTGGGTCTGTCCAGCAAAGTGGAAATATGAAAGGTCGACCATACAAGGTCTCAAAAGGTGCCATACCGAAGGTGGAGTGATAGCTATTGTTGTAGGCAAACTCCACCAAAGGAAAGTGATCCTCCCAGCTATGACCGAAGTCGAGGACGCATGCACGATGCATGTCCTCAAGGGTATGGATGGTACTCTCAGTCTGACCATCCGTCTGAGGATAGAAGGCGGTGCTCAAGAGAATCTGTGTCCCGAATGCTTCCTACAACCCCTTCCATAGCCGGGAAGTAAACTTTGAGTCATGATTAGAGACAAAAGAAGAAGGTACTCCATGTAACCTCAAAATCTCCTACACATAGAGGCATCCCAAGCTCTCTACCGAGCCCTGCTCTCTGATCGGTAGGAATTGGGCCGACTTGGTGAGTCGGTCGACAATAACCCAAATCGAGTCGTGACCCCTAGATGTACATGGAAGAACCATCACGAAGTCCATGAATATCCCATTCCACTTCCACTCTGGGACCTCTAAGGGATGAACCAAGCCTTTTGGTACCTGGTGCTCTGCCTTCACTTGATAACAAGTGAGGCACCGTGAGACAAACTCCGCTACCTCCTTCTTCATACTTGGCCACTAGTGCTGTCGTCAAAGGTCCGAGTATATCTTCGCCACTACTGGATGTACCACTAGAGAGGAAGTGTGGAACTTTTTCAACACTTCCTACTAAAGTGAAACTGGAACCATGGTATGTCCTCTGAAGAGGATGAAGTGATCCCAACCTTCAGAGAATCCATCATGTGCCTGCCCTGTTGATATATTAGCACGTTGAATCTCGCAGACAGCATCCCCAAGCTATGCCTCCCTGACTCCCTAAAGAAGTGGGGGAGTGACTATAAGAGACTATAGATAGGATTCTCCATCTCTATCTACAAAGGATATCTGTAAGGAAACCAACTGCTCTGTCACCTCTCCTAGAAGCTGTATACAACTCCTCTTATTGAGTGTATCTACAAAAACGTTCCCCTTCCCAGGAGTATAGACTATCTCGAAGTCATAGTCCTAGTGGAACTCAAGCCAATGCCACTGTCTCAGGTTCAGGTCCTTCTGAGAGAAGATATTCCTGAAACTCTTGTGATCCGAGTACACGGTAAAACGTTCTCCCATCAGATAGTGAGGCCACATATTCAAGGGAAAGACCACTGCTGCTAACTCCATGTCATGAGTAGTATAGTTCTGCTCATGCTGTCTTAGCTACCAAGAACCATATGCGATCACTGCTCACTCCTGCATCAGGACACACCCAAGTCTGGTCCCTGATGCATCACAGTAGACTACGAACCCTACGACTTCCTCTAGAAGCCTCAAGATGGGAGCACTAGTCAGCCTCTGCATCAGCTTCTGAAAGCCTTGATGGCATCTATCTGACCACACAAAGGGTTTCCCGTTCTTCATCAAGGCTGACAGTGGTGCTAAAACTCTGGAGAAGTCTGGCACGAATCTCTGATAGTATCCAACAAAGCCCAAAAAACTCCGTACCTCTGTCACACTCCTAGGTGGCTCCCAAGAAAGTACCAATTCAATATTCACTGGATCCACTACAACTCCAGCCTCCGAGATGACGAGTCTAAAGAAGTGAACCTCTTGAATCCAAAACCAGAACTTAGAGATCTTAACATAAAGTTGGCGCTCTCAGAGTGTGTCCAGTACTACCTGCAAATCATAGGCATGATCCTCCTCAGTATTCGAGTAGATTAGTATGTCGTCGATGAATACTACGATAAAGCGATCGAGGTATGGCTAGAAGATCCTGTTCATGAGACACATGAACACTGCTGGAGCGTTGGTTATGCCGAAGGGAATAACCAATAACTAATAGTGGTCATATCGACACCTAAATGCCGTCTTATGTACATCATCATCCCAAACTCTGAGCTGGTTATATCCTGATCTGAGGTCTATCTTCAAGAACCATCGTGCTCCCTTGAGCTAATCAAAGAGGTCTTCAATCCTCAGGAGTGGTTACTTGTTCTCCACGGTCACCTGGTTCAGGTGACGATAGTTGACATAGAGATTAAAGATCCCATCCGACTTCTTGGTGAATAGAATCGAGGCTGCCCAAAGAGAAACACTAAGCCATATGAATCCATTCACCTGCAAGTCCTCCAACTGTATTCGCAGCTCCAAAAGCTCGACGGGATACATACGATATACTGGAGTAGATATCGGTGCCATCTCGGGGTACAAGTCAATGTAGAAGTCCACCTCTCTACAAGGAGGTAGTCCTGGAACATCTTCAAGGAAAACATCCACGTACTGGTCAACCACTACAGGATATGTTGGACTCTCCACATCAACTAATCTGAGGGAAAGGCAAGATAACTGATGAGTTATCGGCTTCACCCTCCTCTGAGTAAGTCTATCCTGTGCTGTAAAGGTTCCCTTATCGCCGGTGAAGGTAAAACTGGTCCCATCCATGTGAACACACCATACTTTGAGCCTAATACTGTCAATCTGAGCATGTACTATAGATAACCAGTCCATACCCAAGATGACGTCGTAAGGCCTCGACACCGTTATGAGGAGATCCCAGCCGAAGCTCTCGCCTCCTAGATTAAGCTCACACTACGGGCACCAGTGCATAATTGTTGAGTCTACTATTATAGGAGTCTCTAGCCGTAAGGATCGAGCCAACAGCTCCGTCGGAATCTCCGAGCTCCGAACGGGGGTAGTGGCAATGAAAGAGTGACTGGAACCTGTGTCAATAAGAACTGTAGCTATGGTGGAATAGACATAGATAGTACCTCGTATCATCTCTGTATAACCATGATCGTAATCCTCAACTACTTGAAGCAGAGCTCTCCCCTATCCACCCGCTCCCTATGGTCAGGGTGGACCTCCTAGTGGTGGTGGCAGTAGCACCTTGTAATGTTGTCCACCTCCAGATGCACAACTAGCTCCTCTGCCATGTCTTCCTGTGCCCTGCAGACCGCCTCGATCGAACCTCTGCCTCTACCTGGGAGGTCCCTCAACTCTCTGCTAATCATTAGTACGACGGGTCAGATAGTCACGAGCCATGTGACCAAGCCTACCACAGGAGTAACACTATCCGCTCCTGGCATGTCTGGCTCTGTCTCCACTCTGGGTGCCCCATACAACTGATCCTGAGTCTTGTGGTCGACCACCTATGGGTCTGGTCCTCTTGGACCTCTGCTTAATCTGTCTACTGCCAGCTATAGAAGACTCTGCTACAAGTCGACTAGTGGTGGGTCTTGCTGCTTGAGGCTGCTCAATAAGGAAACTCTCCACTAGGAGGGATCACTCCAACACCCCCATCTATTTTGGGATATTGTGGGAGATAACTAAAGCTCTGATCTCTTGCCTGAGTCCCTGCTCGAAGGTCCGGGCCCTGAAGAATGGGTCTCGTACCATATCAGTGGAGTGGTGTAAGAGGTCGGTGAATCTCACTGTGTACTGAGATACACTCATGATTCCCCACTACAGATGAAGTAGCTCCTGTATCCGCACCGCTCGAAGGGTGGTTGGTACAAAATCCACCCGGAAGAGGCTCTCGAAGTCTACCCATAGAAGTGACGCCTCATCATGCATCTGGAGCATCAGGCTCCACCATCTGCCTGCTGCTGCCTGAAGGAGGTTGGCAGCAAGGATCACCACGAAATCGGCTGGTGTCCCTACCAGTCTGAAGACTCTCACCATAGCCTCCAGCCAATCCTCAGTCGCCTGCGGGTCCATATATCCCATAAACCTATGTGGCCTCTGGAACTGGAACTTGTACAGTGCGCTCAAGCGGCGTGCACTTTCTACTGCTGGGGATGGTGGAATCAGTGACCCAACGGGGAGTAGTACCGCTGGTGCCTATGTTGGTTCCTCAACTGGAAGAGTGCCCTGTACTGAGGCCTCGTCGCTCAGTGGGCTGTCAGTATGTACGACTCTCGGGGCTCTAGCTGGTCGTCTGCAGGGAGGAGTCCTGAAAGAAACCGATGCAACACAGTCAAAAGACTATGCCTGGTGAGATGACCTGGTTGAGCTGACTTAAAGAATTTTTTTTGAAAACACACACACAATCAGGGTTTTCATGCACTGAGTCGGAAATTAGAAGTCCGGGTCCTGGTGTATAGATATGTCGGCCGCCCGCACCAAAACTGGACTCCCTGAATTGAAAACCACATTTAGTACCCATAGCACTATTGCTTCATAGAAATAATTATTAGAGTCCCAAGTTCTACGGTAGAACAGACGTCCTTTGATACCAATTTGTCACGACCCGTCCCCTGGGGCCCATATCGTGACTACCCCAAGCCCACCTTCTATAGGCCAGGGGCTGGCGACTAGAAACAAAGGTGTAATTACATAAAACTGGGAAGGAATTGACTTTATAAATCATAAAAAAACACAACCAGAGTACAAGTGGAACCAAACACTAAGTAAAAGCTGTATAAAAAGTGTACTGAAAGTAAAGGGGAGCCAGAACACAAGACCAACTGTAAAGTACAAATGCAATTTAAACCATGTACAACTGAAAAAGGTACAAATAGCTGAAAGGTGAAAGCTGCTCCTGGATCGTCCTTTGGGTTTCCTACCTAAAGGGTAGGTACAAATGGCCTCCATAGCACTCCACGTCGGTTAGACTCCACTGTGTATCGATACGTCGTAAGGTCCTCCTCCGGGTACCATCCAGTCCTGGCACTCTCCTTCTCCGTCAGCGCTATTCGTCGTCTACATCAAACACAATGAGGTGTGCGCATAACCCGTGCAGGGGTGAGTATAACGATACTCAGTAGGGACCACAAGACCCTCAAGGTCTCACAAATCCAACAAGGATAAACAAAAAAGTATGAAATCAACATAACCATTACTTAGGTATATGACCATACATATACCTAAGTTATCAAGTAACCCATCTCAATCATGAGTAAAAAAAGGCCATTGACTCAACTCAAATTGGAATTTTCATTATCAAAACCCCGAATGCTGGAGAACTCCTCCTCTGTCGAGTATAGTGGGCCTTTCGCGACTCCGAGGCGCTTCTCACTAACCTTGGAATACTGAGGTACCTCTCCTGTCGAGTACCGTGGGTCTAATGCCAACTACTAGGTGCTCCATCCGCTGTGGGTCTGCCACTAAATACCGGGAACTCCCCCAAATATCCTGCAGAGGTACTCCTCCTGTCGAGTAATGTGGGTCTGCCACCAAATACTAGGAACTCCTCTGCCATGGGTTTGCAACCAACTACCAGGTGCTCCCCACTGGGCTAGTTGAATTACTTTGAGTCGAATTAGTCAAGCATTCATCAGGTCTGTCAGCTACTAGGTCTCCGCACTCTATACTCTCGTCTCCGGGAGGATCAGCTCCATGAGAAACTGGTCGATACTCCAAATGTCACAAAGTCTCAAGTGGAAGTATCTCAAAGGACCGCCATATCATAGGGCTCTCAACGCAACAGAAGGCGCATCAATCGGATGCCCAGTCTGTGAGTTATTAGCATTTTAGTCTTAGAGGCCCGATTGGCTTTGTGTAGGAACCAAACTGACCGTGACTCAACTATACCCCGAACTCCAGTGGGGTATACTCAAAGAGATGGCTATGCTCCAAGAATACCAGTGCTGCTGAAAGTTCATCAAATGGACGTCCAGTGCCAATGATATGGCCCAAGAAGGTAATGAGTCAGTAATGGGCCTGGGTCCAGTCCGACCCGGTCGGACCGACTCGGCCTAACCCAGTCTGGGCCGACCTGGTCTGGGTTGACCCGGTCAGACTCACTGGGTCTGACCTGACCCATTGGGCGGGTCTGCCCGCTAAGTTTTGAACCAGTCCACTGGGCCTGACCCAGCGGACCGCAAGGGCGGTTCGACTCGGTAGTCTCCATGTAGGCGTCTTGGTGACTTGGCCCAGGAGATCAGGACGGTTTGGCCAGTGACCCCGCGGGGGATGTCGCGGGTCGGCTCAGGAGGCCGGTGTCCTGGAGGCTAGTAGGTAGGCTGTGCGTGGCGCGGGCAGGCTGGTTGGGAACTGGGGAGGCTGTGGGTGCACCGGGCAGGGCGTCGGGGGTGCCGGGAAGCGTGCTGGGGCACGGGCAGGGCGCCGGCGGGGCCGGGCAGGGCGCCGGGGAGCGGGCAGTGTGCCGGTGGGGGCCAGGTAGTGTGTTGGGGGAACATGTGCTAGTGGGGCCGTGGGTATGCGGGTTGGGTGCCGCTTTGCCGACGATGTTTGGCCAGGAGAACTGGTGTGCTGTGGGGGGCGATGTGGTTCACGGAGGCCATGGGTAGCGCGACCTCGTCATTGCCACCTTCATCACCTTACCAAAGAATTCCATAAGAGAGAATAATTGACAGAGGATGTCGGGCCATGTTAGGTCGGCCTGAATCCTCCGCGTTTAAGGCGATAACAAATGGTTCACTTGTATGAAGCACAACTACCACAATTATTAATTTTGAGATAAATGAAGAACATGGGGAAACATTCATACTTTAAATAAAATCAAACCCCTACCTTTGATTCGCCGGTAGTCGTTCGTTGACGTCGTAGAAGGATGGTCGTCAATCCATGGTAGATGATCATGTCTTATGTCGAAGGGGTCCGAGGAAGAAGGTCGGAGAAGATGAGCGTCGCTGGCATTCTTTGCGTTCTTTTTTGGGAGAACCATTCTTCATTGGGAGCTTTTTTCCTTATCTTTCCTTTCCCCCGTTCCACCAAAATGATATTTTCCAATTAAAATAATTGGTAGGTTATCTTATTATTCCATTGGAATAGAATTCCAATTGGTGATATGATGCTCCCCCTAATTAATTCACGAATATTGGCATGAATTAATTTGGGGGGTTTGGTTCATTAAGGTGGGGAAAGGCGGAGAGGCTCTCCCTCATTAATGAGGGAGAGTTGAGAGGTTAAGGTCTCCTCCCATTAATGAGGGGTCGGGTGGCCTCGTGTGGTCCCCACCATATTTAACCTCACATGGGAGGTTGGGTTCAGGTAGTCCCCACTACCATAACATCTAATGGGAGGTTAGGGTGTGACGGTCCCACCACCAACTACCATGTGGAGGTTCCCACTATTCGCACTCACATAGTGGTTGGAAAAATAAAGTGTAAATACACTTTATTTTATTATTTTTTATAAAAATCAAAAAACTAACTTTTATTCCCAGCCATCCTCCATTGAGGTGAAATTCTTCTTAAGCAAAAACCAGTGCTGTGAGTTCAACAGTGCCCTCAAATTTCAATTCCGAGCATCTGTTCAAAAGTTATAAATACCCACTCATATGTTTACTGAACGTACCCAAACAAAAATTTAGAAATTGATTCTGGGCACACCGGGCCTCGGAATCAAGTGCCGTCAATTTGTACAGACTCATAAAATTACCTTGAATTTGAAAAAAAAAATCCACGAGAATTCCGGGTCTTTACATATCTCATCTTTTATCAAATGGGAAACTAAATTGTCTATTTTGTGTACATTTGACAACTTCCTTACAAACTAAAGTAATTTTTTTCCATCACTGCCACTCATGGATGGATTTAACAATAGTTATAATGTATATATATGGAATTTATGACAAAATTAATCTTTTTGAATTATAATATTTCTTGTAACTATTTACCTTAAAATCCTTGGGAAACTTATAACGTCACTCATGCGTACATATGGATTGTCCCCTCTACGAAGCGATATGATTCGTTTTTCTATTCCACATTATAGGGATGGTAATAAGGAAATAATTATTGAATATATAGGATATATATGATATAATAATTATTAAATAAATGTGAATTAATATTATAATTTATTTAGTTCCATCCATTGAAAAGTGAAAGTTGTGTTCATATGTACGTACGACATACCACTCAATGAATTATATAATTTATTTTTCTATTTGTATCATTTATGAATGACTATAAAAATATATATAATGAATATATAACGTATTTATATCATTATTAACTATATATATATTATTTAAGCATGATAAATGTAAAATTACTGAAACTACTAAACAAAAACTCTAATCAAAGTATAAATAGTTAACACCCAGAAATTACTACTTTAATAAGGAATTATTAATAAATAAACATTGAAATATTATATGTGGGAAATTGATGATATTATAAGTATTTTAATAATTATTTTATTAAATTATAATAAATTTAAATTTATTCAATAGGATATTATTGTGTTTTATGTTCATGTGTAAGTCGAGGGAAGGTATTCTTGTCTCATTTTTACTTATATGGGACACTTTCAATATTCACCAATTTCTTCTTTTATGTGGTATATATAAATCATATTAATTAATTTTATGATTATACTCATAAAAATAATTGTCACATATATATATATATATGTGTGTGTGTGTGTGTGTGTTTTTTTACCTTTGATGGGGTTGTGATTTTAATATTACGAAAGTAGAAAGTGTTTTTATAATACAATGTCATTGTTTATTTGGATTGTTTATTATTTTGTTTTAAATTAAAAAATTTCTTCATATACACATCATTAAACTCATGAATTTTATTCTTATATTGTTATTTCTATAGAATATAAGATTTAAGTTAATTTACCTCTCTTTAATTACCCTATATACTAGAATAATTGTTTCAAGGGAAATCAATTTTATTTCTCTCTTCGGTCAAAAATATTTTTTCTTCCACTTCCATATTTTCTAAATATGTCTCAAATATTTTTTAACTATTATCCATTAATTATTTAATTTTATTTTTACACATTTTTAAATTATTATGAATTTTCTTAAAAGGAATGTTCTTATCAATTTTCTAATGAGGTACTTTTGACTTTTTTACAAAATGATTAAAAGAAATCATTATTTTAATGTGTACATCGTGAATGGAAGTTTCTTCGGTCATGACTTCTGAATGATTTGAAACATTAATTAAATGATTTCAAGATATTTTAAAATAAAATTTTATCTTTGAAATTGGAGAAATTATTTTATTTTAATGATTTGATTTCAATATAAAAGGGGTATTTTACAAATGAAAATTTCCATGTGATCATTCAAAATAATTTTCCATCTATGATGAAATCCTTTGAAATTTACTAATCTTCACTTGGAATATGATCGAATGATAGTATACTTATTCCTAAATAGTTTATGATTATAATGAAAATATTTTTATGAAATCCATTTCTTTTCTATTCGTTCTTTTATGAAAAATTAATGAAAATTTTAAAAAAAATTATGTAATAGGGTTTTCATGAAGAAATGATTATAAAACCCATTTATTTTCATGGGTTAGGATATGAAGAATTTTTATGCACTTGTGGAAGAAATGTATAATATTTAAATTTGGAAATGGATGGTCATTAAATTATATAATCCTCCAAATCATTGGGTAAAGATGGATACCTAATGAGATAAACAAGACTAGAATGGGAAGTAAACCATGTTTTGTAAGGGAATATGTCCACTATGATAGACTTGGGTGTTAACCCTGACTACTATAATGGTTTCGATAGAAAAACCTACTCACTCTGATAGTCTTGAAAATTATCCTTGACTACTAAAGATATTATTTTCACTACTTATGAACATGCCTGAAATATATATATTATTCCAATGTTAATCCATAATGACTAATGTTTTTTGATTCATTTATGATTAATGTCTTATGAATAACCTATAATTATTCTATGAGTCAATTTTATGAACCTTGATATGCATGGTTGGATGGTAACATCCCGGTTTCGGAAGCCACCTAGAGGCGCCCCGTACTCGGTTGGTCACACGGCCTCAAGCGCATTTCCCCAAATGCCAGAGGCTGCCGACTAGCAACGAGGGACTTGGGTGTGATAGTGGGGAAACTATGCCCCCATTGGTAGAGTACACAATGGATGTAAACAACATACAACAGCAGAAGTAATAATAATCCATATAGAAATAAATAGCAGAAGACTGATATAAGAAAATCGGAGTACACATATATAATAATGATGTATGATACATATGTCTAGGAAAGAAGATAAACAAGTCACAATGCTGAATACAATACTAAAACAAAGTACAAAAGAAAAATAGGTAAACTCCTCAGCATCACAAGCCATAGCTTGGTCCCATGCTCTCATGCTCCACAATAATCAAGAACCTGAAGTAAAAGGGCGCTTGCCCTTATATATACCTGCAACAATATAATCTATTTGGGCCCAAAAGCATGGCCCAAACAAGGTGTGAGAGAAGGTCCCAGTAGGAAACCACCCAAAGATCTGTGCCTAACAGTCAGTGAATATATGGCAGGTAAAGTATAGTAAGCAGTGAATAATAAGCAGTAAACAAGATAAAACAGAGTAGTAACAATCCACAGTCTCTAGCATACAATCTACAAACAAGAAACAACCACTAAATAAAAAAGAACAAAAGGTAACCTCTAGGTAGTTCTCACAGCCTAACCCCTAATGTTCAACCTACAAGTACTAGCAACCCTCTGGGAGGAACACATAGTCTCACCCCTCTGGTTCAGCTAAATAATAGTCTCTCTGAGGAAGCACTCACCATCAATTCCCCCTATAGTCTCGCAACATACTAAAGGCTCTCTGTGGAAGCACTCAACGTATATTCCCCCTGTGGACCTCGTCGAGGAACTAAAGACTCTCTGAGGAAGCACTAAACCTCAATTCCCCCTGTGGTCTCACATCATAAATTAAAGACACTCTGGAGAAGCCCTTACATCCCTTCTCCCTATGGTCCACTACACTAGGTTCTCAAAGTGCTCTGTAAAAATAAACATGATTAGAGCGTGTATCGGCCCAAGTAAACCTCAATAACTACTTGGATATCATTCTTAAGCACAAAATCATAACAGTTCAATAGTTCCACTATCCTACAACTAGGCATGGAAACTGGAAAAACGCCGAAAAAGAAAACAAGCATTGAAAAACATCCAGAGTACAACAAAATTTACCCTATTCACAAGCAATGACCTCTACACAGGCATACCAGCAAAGCAAGAAAACAACAAGGGAAAAACAGGAAACATGCAACACCCCGTTCCAGGGTATTGGTGGAAATTGCACAAAATATTCACAGACTTCCTATGGAAAGGCACAAACCTCCCACCTCGATCTTAAGATATCAATATACTTGAACCATGATGATTGATTCTCCTTAGAACGTCGAGGATCTGAGAAAATGTCCAAAACGCTCAACCCACAATATCTTGAGAAAAAGGAATAATTGGAAAACAAAGCTCTAAGAGAAGGTAGAACTCACCACTATGGTTCTAACACAATTGACAGTGGTCAATTCAGAGCACAGACGGAGGCTCGGGAATCCAGATAATAAACGTGGACGTACGGGTCTCTCTCGGACGAAGAACCTGAAGAAGGAGCGTGTTTTGTCCGTCAGGCGCGACCCCAATCCGTTTAACGAAAAAAAGAAAATACATGGTGTGTACTTCTGGGGTACACAGCGTGTACTATGTTTTTCCGTACACCTCTTTAAGTGGCCACCACATCGCCTCTACACACCATATGTGTGGCCCGGACACGGCCAACACACGACTTCGAGCAGCAAAGGAGTACACGACGTGTACTCAGAAAGTACACAGTGTGTACTTCAAAAATTTCCAGAAATTCCACTTTTCTCAAAAACTCCAGGAAAAATAAAGACATACCTGAAATGATGATTCGAGTTCTTACAAACTTCCCCCCTTAAAGAAATTCATCCCCGAATTTACCTAATGAGGCGGAGAAGAAGAAACCCCGAACAGCTCTGGCCACTGCGATCGCACATCAGCCTCCCTTTCCCAGGTCTCGTCCTGTACTCACCCATGCTACCATATCACTTGTACTAGAGGAACAAACCACCCCCGTAGAACCTTTGTACTATGATTGAAAATCTGGATATGATGCTCCTCAAATGATGCATCCGATTCGAGTTCAACCTCCTCGGGCTGAAAGACATGAGACAAGTCTGAAAAGTAACATCGGAGCCAAGAGACATGGAAGACGTCATGCATGGCCTGATACCTCTGAGGTAACTTCAACCGATAGGAAACCGACCCAACTCTCTCCTAAACCTCAAACGGCCCGACATACCACGGTGAAATCTTACCCTGTCTCCGAATACTCTTGTGTCCCAACCTCAGTGCGACACGCAGGAAAACCTGATCCCCAACCTTGAACTCCAGAGGTCATCTCTGCTGATCAGCATAAGATTTCTGTCGAGACTGTGCTATATCCATCCTCTTCCGAATAAACTCTATCTACTATGAGGTCTCCTGAACAAGACGAGGTCCCAGAAAAACTGTCTCTCCTACCTCCAGCCAGCATAAAGGTGATCGGCATAGCCTACTATACAAAGCCTCGTAAGGTTCCATCTGAATAGTTGCCTGAAAAATGTTGTTGTAGGCGAACTCCACAAGAGGGATATGCTTCTACCAAGAACCACCAAGGTCTAGAATACAAGATCAGAGCATATCCTCAATCACCTGGATCATACGATCGTACTGGCCATCTGTTTGGGGATGATATGTTGTACTCAGAAGAACTTGTGTACCCAAAGCCTTCTGAAGTCCCTGAAAGAACTGAGAAGTAAAGCACACATCCCTGTCTGAGACAATGGAGTGTAGAACTCCATGCATACGTACAATCTCTTGGATGTATAGTCATCCCAGATCATCAACACTGGATGTCTCCTTGATCGGTAAGAAGTGATCCACCTTCGTAAGCCGGTCGACGACAACCCAAATAGCATCGTTCCCTCGGGGCGACCTCAAAAATCTGGTCACGAAGTCCATCGCGACATCGTTCCACTTCCACTCCAGAATAGGTAACTACTGTAAAAGGCCTGCTGGTCGCTGATGCTCCGCCTTTACCTGATGACAAGTAGAACACCTCAAGATGAAACCAGCGACATCCCTCTTCATACATGGCCACCAGTACTGGCGATGAAGATCCCGATACATCTTGGTGACGCTAGGATGAACTGCCCAAACTGAGGAATGAAAATCCCGCATCAGCTCCTCGCGTATGTCTGCTGGAACCCATATGCATCCCTGGAAACACAATATCTCATCCTTTCCCATTGTCCATCCTGGAAGAGGGTCCCCTTCTAACACACTCTCCCGCAGGACTAAGCCTTCTGAGTCGGATAGCTGCCTCATCCGCACCCGATCCAGAAGTGTAGAGGTAACAGCTACAAAAGATAGGTAAGTCTGTCCCTGTCTGTCGTGCACCTCCAGATGCATCTCAGAGAACAGATACCATAAGCTGCCACTCACTACTGGCCTCATGAACTTCCTGAATCTCAGTTCTCTTGCTCAACATATCTGCCACCGTGTTGCCCTTTCTCGGCGCATAGGCAAGCTCGAAATCAAAAGAATAAAGATACTTGACCCACCTGCACTGTCTCAGATTCAGATCACGCTGAGTGAAGATGTACTTGAGACTCTTGTGGTCAGTGAAAACCAAAAAGTGCTCTCCCAAAAGGTAATGTCTCCAACAACGTAAGGGATGAACAATATCTTCCAACTCCAGATCGTGCATCGGGTAGGTCCTCTCATGTGGCCTCAACTGCCGAGACCCGTATGCAACGACTCCATCTCCCTGCATAAGCACAACACCCAGACCGATGATTGAAGCATCACAATAAACTGTATAGCTCTTTCCTGGATCTGGAAAGACTAGTATCAGTGCTGACATCAACCTTCCCTTCAGCTCCTGAAAGGCTGACTCACAAGAACCTGACCATAATAACTTTTCCCCCTTCTTGGTCAGATCTGTCAAAGGTGCTGCAAGGCATGAAAAGTCCTGAATGAAGCGTCTGTAGTATCCAGCCAACCCTATGAAACTCCGTACCTCAAAAAAGTTCTTCAACTATTCCCAAGAAACTACATCTCTCACTTTATCTGGTTCCACGAATACTTATGCCTCTAAGATGATGTGACCCAAGAAGAGAATCTGATCCATCCAAAAGTGGCACTTCGAGAGTTTAGTATAAAGCCGATGCTCTCTCAGTGTACTCAGAACTATCTCAAGATGGGTAGCATGGTCATGTAGAGTGTGAGAGTACACCAAGATATCGTCCACAAAGACCACGATGAAGGAATCCAAGTAAAGATGGAACACTCGGTTCATTAGTGCTATTAAAACTGCTGGCGCATTTGTGAGACCGAATGGTATAACCGTATACTCGTAGAGACCATACCTACTCCTGAAGGCTATCAGAGGTATATCTGATGGTCTAACGTGAAACTGATGATAACCGGACCTCAAATTGATCTTTGAGACCACTGGGGCTCCTCGAAGCTGATCGAAGAGATCATCAATCCTTGGCAAGGGATATCGGTTCATGAAGATCAACTAGTTCAACTTTCGATAATCCACACAGAGCCTAAGGGTACCGTCTGCCTTCTTCCCAAACAGGTCAGGCGAACCCCAAGGAGAAGTACTTGGTCGGATGAAACCCTTTGCCTGTAACTTCTCCAACTGCTTATTTATCTCCTAAAACTCCGGTGTAGCCATCCTATAATGAGGAATGGACACCGGTGCCGCTCCTGGCATGAGATCAATCGAGAAGTTTACCTCACGCTCGGGAGGAAAACCTGAAAATTCTTCTGGTAAGACATCTGTGAAACGATCCACGACTAGAGGAAGGTCCAACTATGAAGTCCCCAGATCATCCAGATAAAGACTAGCAATCTGGGCCGCCACCTTTCCTATCCCATGATGCTCAAGTCCTACTCGACTCGCCCGAACATCCCATTCGCCTCTATGAAGAAAAGACTCACCCTCTGGTGAGATAAAACTCACCCTACGGTGATAACAGTCGACGACTACCTGGAAGGGAACCAACCAGTCCAACCTGAGAATGACATCATAGCCTGTCATCTCTAGGAAATAGAGATCCCATAAGAAACGATACCCTGAAAACTTGAGAGGTCACTCTCTGCACTGACGTACACTAGATGTCCTCGCTCCCAATGGTGTGTCTAGTGTCAAAAAATTGGCAGAAGAAAAGATACAAAGCCCAAGGAACTCCATAATAGGAATAGAGATAAAGATATGCGTAGCACTAGTATCGAAAAGAGCAGAAGATAAAACCAAAGCTACTAAAATCGTACGTAGAATGGTAGAAGGTCCGTGATCCTGCTCCAAATAGGTCTGCTCTACCACAAAAGTCTGGCCTACCTCACGGCCTTGTGACCCTGCCTGACCACTCTGAGCTGATCCTCCCTGCTGACACTAAAGGACTGGTGACTGATTACCACGACCTCGACCTCCACCTCAGCCCGAACGGCCGGAAGAACTCCAGTTCCCCAACTGGTGAGAAACTGGTGGTGCTGCTCCTGAACTAGGAGTCACAGATGAACCCCCGTCACCAGCTACTGGTGAGAAAACCTGGTAGAAACGCTGAAGGTGGACCATCTTGCTGCAAGATCGGCACTCCATTGGGTCTCTCTGGCACTGCGGCCTCGTGTGCCCTACCGTTCCACCCTGGTAGCATACTACCTGGCTACCCGAAGATGTATCTCACCTCCTCAGATCACCACGCCTAGACTCCCTATGACACTTCCTACTGTCAACGGGAGGAACACCATCTTTGGAAGTAGAACCGTCCTGGCTCGCAGCTCTAGAGTCTCTCAGATTGTGCTCTGCAATTAGCGCCTAGTTGACGATGGATGTGAAGGAATACAACTAGAAGATATTCACCTGCGAGTGGATCTCTCGCCTGAGACCATCCTCAAACTTCCTTTTCTAGAACAACCCACTTCCATCCCGAAGGGGTGTGAAATGTTGCATCTCAGTGAAACGAGAGGAGTACTCCATAACAGAAAGAGTACCCTGCTCTAGACTCATGAACTCCCGGGATCGATCAACCCTCAGGGTCTACAAGTAGAAGTAGTCGTAAAAAACGCGCTGGAACACCTCCCAATCAATAAAATGCTGATTACCTGCCTGTGAGATCACATCCCACCACCTCTTGGCGGAGTCTCGCAACATATAGGTAGAGAGCTTGACTCTCCTCTCTGGAGGTGTTTCCAGATGGTCAAAGATAGTCAACATGGATTCCATCCATGAATCTACAGCCTGTGGTTCTCCTTCCCCTGAGAAAGTAGGAGGATGATGCTGCTAGAAAACCCGCGTCAAGTCTCCCATAGTCGTGGCAGGAGGTGGTGCTCCCTGAAATGTCTGAATCAACCTCATAAAACCTTCCCTAAACTGTGCATTAGCACCTACAATTGGTATGATAGCTGGTGCCAAGGCTGGACCGACTAGAGGATCGGAAGGAAGTCCGTAATCAGCCATATCTGGCTTCTGATCACTGCCTGACAACTGACGTACAACCGAAGGAAGTCTCGGAGGCATAGCTCTGAAAGATCAAAAGCATAACTTAGATCAGGAAACAAGGACAGAGAAACAAGGAGTACAAAATGGAAACAGGAGAAGGAAACACTCAAGATTTACAAAACGAGACTGCATAGTGTGTATAAACTCTACACGACATGTACTTAACTCTATTCCCCTGCCTGTGTCTCCTTGCACGGGTAACTCACACGGTTTTCTTAAATATAGACTACACAATGTGTTCCCGGTGGACACGGCGTGTAGTGGACAAGGATTCACAACCCATGTGGTTAGTTACACAGCCATCTACACTGCTGAGATTACACGGCATTTTCCGAACAAACACATCGTGCACTTGAAGATTTATCCTAACCCGTGTTATTGGAGACATGACCAAGTACATGACTGACCCTTACACAGCGTGTTCAGATAGAACACAACGTGTATATGAGGAGAGAACACTGACCTGTGTTGTTCGTGACATGGTCGGGTACTGAGAACAAGGATACACGACATGTTCATACACAACACGACGTGTATGACATGAGCTTCCCTGACCCGTGTTTTTAGTGACACGGCCGGGTACACAGCTTACTACTAAACGGTGTGTACCTACCGTACACGCGTGTTCCTAGAGATTTTTCACAACCCGTGTTTATGCTCACACAGTCAGTGACACAGTTTAAGACTACCCGGTGTGTATATATAAAGTACACACCATGTATTCTGGGTTTTTTCTGGGAAGTAGCTCTGAAACTACACCGAAGCCTAGAAAACACTGAAAAACGAGCATGAAGGTGCCAAGTTCCGATCCGTGATGGCCCATACTCCCCACGAATAAAAACTTGGCATCCCATACAGTCATGTATAAGGAAAAACATGTCAATGATTCACCAATTTCTGATTCAAGAGGGCCCATAACACCTCAAGAACCAAAATTTGGTATTCATTTAAGCAAGGTACAAAACAAACAACCTCTCTAGCAAACTGAAGGAATTATATCAAGCATATATCACAACAGCATGAATAATCTACAAAACATCTATCACAACAACATGCAATTTATAATACACCCTAGATGGCATGACAAGAATGCATGGCATGTGATTTATAAAAAGTGCCTATATGATGCATGAGATGGAATACCCTCATCTCATCGGGTTGCGATAGAAATAGAACCACAATATCAACAACAATAACAACATAAATCATGTGAATCACTCTAGGTGAAATCATATAACTCGTAAAATCTGAAAACTAGAAAACTGCAATAATCGAGGTAGTATGGATTTTCCCTGTACACGAGTTAGCTACCCCCGATCACAGCTTAATACCAAGTACCAAATCTGTCCTATACCTGGCTAAATGCTCCAAATAGTAAAGAGAAAAGAAACCCCTCTGATACCACTTTGTAACGTCCCGGTTCCGGAAGCCACCCAGAGGCTCCCCGTACCCAGTTGGTCACAAGTCCTCAAGCGCATTTCCCCAAATTCCAGAGGCTGCCGACTAGAAGTGAGGGCCTTGGGTGTGATAGTGGGGAAACTATGCCCTCATTGGCAGAGTACACAATGGAATTAAACAACATACAACAATGGAAGTAATAATAATCCATACAGAAATAAACAGTAGAAGACTAACAGAAGAAAACCGGAGCACACATATATAATAATGATGTATGATTCATATGTCTAAGAAAAGATCCAAACAAGTCACAATGATGAATACAATACTAAAACAATGTAAAAAAGAAAAATAGGTAAACTCCTCAGCATCGCAAGCCATAGCTTGGTCTGATTCTCTCCAGCTCCACAACAATCAAGAACCTGATGCAGAAGGGAACTTTCCCTTATCTATACCGACAACAATATAATCTTCTTGGGTCCAAAAGCATGGCCCAAATAGGGTGTGAGAAAAGGCCCCAGTAGGAAACCTCCCAAAGATCTATGCCTAACAGTCAGTGAATATATGGTAGGTAAAGTACAGTAAGTAGTGAACAGTATGCATTAAACATGATAAAACACAGCAGTAATAATCCATAGTCTCTATCATATAATCTACAAACAAGAAACAACCAATCAAGCAAAAAGAACAAAAGGTATCCTCTGGGCAGTTCTCACAGCCTAACCCCTAAGGTTCAACCTACAAGTACTAGAAACCCTCTTGGAGCAACACACAATCTCACACCTCTGGTTCAGCTAAATAATAGACTCTCTGAGGAAGCACTCACCGCCAATTCCCCCTATAGTCTCGTAACATACTAAAGGATCTCTGGGGAAGCACTCAATGTCTATTCCCCCTGTGGGCCACGTCGAGGAACTACAGACTCTCTGAGGAAGCACTCAACGTCAATTCCCCCTGTGGCCTCGCATCGTAAATTAAAGACACTCTGGAGAATCCCTTATGTCCATTCTCTTTATGGTCCACTACACTAGGTTATCACAGCCCTATGTAAAAATAAACACACATAGCACACATATCAACCCAAGTAAACCTAAATAACTACTTGGCTATCATTCTTAAGTACAACAACATAACAGTACAATAGTTCCACTATCCTACAACTAGGCATGGAAACTGGAAAAATGCCGAACAACCAAAAAAGCATGGAAAAACATCAAGAGTACAACACAATTTACCCTATTCAGAAGCAATGACCTCTGCACAAGTATACCAGCAAAGAAAGAAAACAATAAGGGAAAAATAGGAAATGCGTAATACCATGTTCCAGGGTATTGGTGGAAATTGCACAAAATATTCACATAGTTCCTAGGGAAAGGCACAAACCACCTACCTCAATCTTAGGAGATCGATATACTTGAACAACGATGATTGATTCTCCTTAGAATTTTGAGGATTTGAGAAAACGTCCAAAAATCTCAACCCACGATATCTTGAGAAAAATGAAGAATTGGAAAACAAATCTCTAAGAGAAGGAAGATCTCACCACTGCAGTTCCAAAAAAATCGACGTCGGTCGATTCAGAGCACAGGCCGAGGCTGGTGAATCTGCAGAAGAAACACGGACATACAAGTTGCTCTCAGATGAATAAACTGAAGATGGAGTGCATTTTATCCATCAGGCGCAACCCCGGTCCATTTAATGTAAAAAAAGAAAATACACAGAATGTAATTCTAGGGTACATGATGTGTACTCTGTTTTTCCGTAATTCTCTTTAAGCGGCCGTCACATCGCCTCTACACACCGTGTGTGTGGCCCGGACACGGCTAACACACAGCTTCGAGCGGCAAAGAAGTACACGATGTGTATTCAGAAAGTACATGGCGTGTACTTCAAAAATTTCCAGAAATTTCACTTTTCTCAAAAACTCCATGAAAAAGAAAGACATACCTGAAACGAAGATCTGGGTTCTTACAATGATATTAAAATGTCAAGATCATATTAAGAGACACTTTTTCTCATGTTATGTTTAATTTTTCATTGATATCTCCCTTTTTACCCAATATGAGCATCATAGATCATACTTTCTTATTATTTATTTCCCCAAGTTATGAAGAAATGTTTTTTATTTTATATTTCTAAAAATGGTGCAAGTTATGAAGAAATCAGGGAGAGATGATGTATATATCTCAGGACCTGGTATTTTATGTGTCTAGGATTAAAATGTTACTAGACCTATATGATTTTGGAATTTATTTTTATGTTATGTAATTGATATTCATATACTAATATTTGATAACTACGTATAAAAATTATGGGTTTGTATATATGATAACATCACTTATACCTAATTTTGGGCTTTGCATAACCTCACATGTACCATATGAGAATCATAAACATTAATCATGATGCAATGAATTTAAATGATATGATAGAACCACCCATAATTTAATAATAATATATCCTATTTAATTCCAAATTATTATTGAACATTTCTCATTTTATTATAACATAAACTATAAGAAATAAGATAATTTCATCAAGTTTTCATCATCATAAACAAAAGACATCATGAAAAGGAATAATTATGGCATTATTTTAACATATCACCAATAGAGAAAAATAATCATAAAAATATTATAAAATTAGTGAAAAATATCTTTAGTAGAATATTAAAATACTCCATCAAAAAGTAAGAGAAAAATATCATCTTCTTTTGAAATTGTTTGTTAGAAATATAAAAAATTCAATAATATAGAGGAATATACATTCATTTTAATGAATAGTGGAATCATTTTATGTAATAATCAATGAAAAAAATAATCATGATATTGAGAAAATATCTTCAAGCTGTTGAAATTTAAAAAATAACAATATATTCACACTTTGAAAATAAAGTAAATATAAAGACCCTAACACCATTTTCCCAAAGATAGTGCTTACTTTATAAAATTAAAGTAAGATATATGGTATTATTATTTAAAGAATGAATAGATTTTTAATATTGGTAACTATATACATAGTTGAAAATCAATTAAAAAATGAAAAAAAATTGAATAAAATATTTTATTTAAGTGCATCATTAATTCATCTAGAATAACCACACATATCAATCACAATACTCATCTTAGAATCATGGGAAAAGAAACATAATAATGTGGTGAAAAAATGAATAATATGGGTATCATTATAATGAAATCCATCAATAAATAACGAATAATCAATATGGTAATAAAAATAGCTGAAACATATTACATTTAATAAATAACTTGAGTAAAACATGGTAGGAATAAATAACGATCATATAATTTAATATGTATAATGACAACAAATTTAAAATTTCCCATGGATATTCTATCAAATGAAATAATCACATGGAAATTAATGAATATTTTCATAATGAGGTAATTCATATTGTTTTTCTTCAAAACCATACTATTAGGGCCTCATGCCAATCCATATTTCATAAATGGGCATGTCTTCATCCAATAACTAATGTTTGTTTTCCTCATGAGACCTACTAATAAATGGTGTGGATATATTGGGTCCCTCCCATCACATACTATTTCCATTTCATTCTTTATTTGAAATAAATAAGACATAATCATTATAAACATTAATATTAGAAAAAAATTATCACAAAATGTTAATAAATTTACCAATCAAAAAACATAATCCTAAACCATTTAGAGTAATATGGTGAATGGTACCAAAATAGTATATCCTAGTAAAAATGATAATATCCCTATAGAGAAATAATAAGAATGGAATTATTGTATGATATCCCTGTTAAATAATATGTGACATAATTTTATGATATATTATATATAAAATTATTTGAAAATACCACATGGAACATTTCTTAAAGAAAATAATAGTTCTATGAAAATTAAATTTTTTTAAGACAAAAATTTCCTAATATTTTTTAAAAATAATTTTCATTTAATATATCCTAAGAAAATAACAAATTAATCTTCTTGTAAAATTATTTTTCTAATGGAGGAAAATTCTATTCATGTCATACTAGTTAAAAGAAAACATCCCCTTCGGACTTTGATAAAAATTTAAAAATTACATCATTCAAAAAATGAAATAATACTCAATTTGTATGATTTTTAAAAATTAAAAATTGGTAAAATTATCTTTAATAAATAATTTTTGAAAAAATAAAAATATTTTTATTAAACTTTTTTCGAGACAAGGTTTTGGAGGAAAAAATATTTTTGACCGAAGAGAGATAATGTCAGAATTTCTTTAAAACATTTTCACAATAATGTTTTGTACCAATGAGAAGGAAATTGAACTACTACTTGATAATTTCATGAATTAAAATATAATAAGAAAATTCACGAGTTTCATTAGTTATAGATAATAATATATTATAATAATTAATTTAATCATAAAACTATTGATAAACTATGTGATTGTGAAAAAATCATTTCCACATTGGTAACTTTTTAATCCCAAGCCTGATGAAATGAGTAACAAAAATTGAAACATTAAATAATATTAATAAAAATAGTTCATGAAATATCATATAAAAATTTGGTAGTACATAATACAATCCAATGTAATAAGTTCTGAATATAATATATCTCTCATAGAAGTAAGAGTGAGACATGAAACCGTTACTCTAGGTCCAAGTTCATAAGTACATATTCCAAAATAATACATAATAAATATAGGTTTGTTATATATATATTAATTACCCATAATCATATATATCATACCATATATCATTTACTTATATTCTTTTATCACCCTATTATTAACAAATATTTGCTAAAACTACTATTGTGTATGATAATTGCTTTGTTTTTCATGTGTGTTTGGGTTTGTTAAATTTGGTCGTTTCAAACTTATCATAGTTCCATAATCCATAGAATTAAAAACATGATATAAATTTCACATATATTAATAATATATTTATTTAGAGTAATCTATAGAAACAATAAATATGTAATGGACTAAACCATTCATGGAGATGATAGACCATACATTTGCATGAATGATGTTTCCATTTTTTTGATGGATAGAACTAAAGTAAAATAAATATTAATTAAAATTTATATAGTAATTATTTTTTATATATATATAGTGTTTTTATTAATACAATAAAACCATGTTTCCATACATGATCAAATAAAATGAATAAAAATTCACATCACTGTATGAAGGGTGTTGCCCACACACATGCCCAAATGACTTTACTATTTTCCAAAGAATTGGAAGGTAACAATTTATATGTGAAATTATATTTTTATAAGTTTTTTCAGGTAAAAAATATCAAATATATTCATTAAATTTATCCTTTATACCATACATTTAATGTGTAAGAGTAAAACTAATTACATTGCTTCGCGAGTTGGTAGTCCACAACACACATGAGAGACGTTATCGTATCCCCCTTAGAAAGGTATGTAAGAAAGAATTATGGTATAATAATTACAAAAGTTTAATATCTTCATAATTATAATATAAATATGTTAAATATATCATTATATACTTCCTTGAATGGTAGTTATGGAAAATTATTTTCATTAATTCACGAGCTGGTCGTTGGTCATACACACGATTGACAGTTTCCATCCCACATTGATAGAAATGTAGATAGATATGGGTTTTACATTAAACTAATAACAGATAAGTATTAATATTATAATGGTTTTATAATATTATAATATTTTATAATTACTTTAAGGAGGAGGAATATGAAATAAAACAAATATTCATGTTGAAGAATTTCACCTCTTCTTTGGACATCCTCTATAAGTTTATACCTAATTAATTATTTAGAGGGATTAATAATCAAAATAAGTCCCCCAGGATGAATTGAGGGAATAAAGTATGATATGTTTTTAAGAATATTATGGACTAAATGGTTTTATATGTGAAATTAGGAGAGTATAGGGGGTTTCCATTTATAATTGGGAGAGAGGACATACATGGAATTTATGAAGAGATAATGTGATACCCATTTTTTTCTCCTAAAAAAATCCTATAAAATGGATCATTATAGACCCTTACTGATTATAAAAATTAAATATTTATTTGAAATGAGTTTAGAAATATTTTAGGTTATTTTTAACTCTTATCTTATTATTTTAACACCTTGGTGGACCGATTTTTTTCATTAACCACAATAAGTAGTTATTAATTTTTTACTATTCATGATTTTAAAAAAGTAAGATGAAATTGTTAGATAATTTTAGTTATTATTATTCCAAATATCAAATCCATTTTTCTCAAATCAACCACCAAATTTCTCAGAATTTAACATGAAATTAATCATGTAGACAAGATGGAAAAAAGGTTTTCAAGAAGATTATTTTTCAGGGAAATATTGATATTATATTGACTGTATGAATTGAAATTTTCATAATATGAATTTATAATTAAAATGGAAATTTCATAATCTAAAAATTTCATTTAAATTATTCATAATTAGGAATTGTTTTTACTGAATAAAATCAAGAATCATAATATTCTTAAATTTTTTTTTTTAGAAAAATGTATTTCTGAACCCAAAAATAAACATAAACTAAAATATTCTATAATGTCGATTAAAATTTAATTAATTAGAATAAAAAAAAATTTATTATAGTAGTTTAAATAAAAATAAAATCATAATGGACCATTAAATTATATAATTTATTATAATAAATTATAATTTTATAAAAATTGTTAATTTTCATTGTTCTTTAAAAAATTTATATTGTCAAAAAATATCCAAAAATTTCACACTAATTAAATTTTTATATTTTGATTTAAAAAATAATTTTATATTATAAAATATATTTTTTATAAAAGTGGTAAAAATATATTTTAAATTATTTTCTCTAAGAACAATTTACTACATATTAGAAAAATATGGTTTTTTGAAAACATTTCTTTTTATTTAAAATTGTTCTCATTTTATTTGTAATCACTATACAACCATTTAATTTATTTCACAAATTTATTAACAATATAATTTTCATATGTTTGTGATTCATATTCATATCCACCAAATTAATAGCTATGTTATAAATTTCATGTTCAAATAATAATATTTTAATAGTGTATCATGTTTCATTTAAACATAGTGTTGTGTCCATATCATGATATTGATGAGATTTAATTTGTTTAAATAGAAATATATCATTTGGTCTTGGGGTGTTAAATTATATTATAATCATGGTGTTTCCTTTCATATAATCAAACATGATTTACCATAATGAGAATCTTAGGGTGTTACATTTATCACCATTAAATAAAACCTGTTATCAGGATTTAATCAGGGTCTCATTAATCAAGGGTTTGAAATTTCAAAATACCATTACTAAAATCTTAAATTTTCAAAAGGGATAATAAGAAATCATCTTGATAATAGATAATGGTAAGTATAAAGGTCATCTGGAATAATATGTAACTAGGTTTTTATGTTGGAGAACATTGGTTGGAAGTGTATATTTTAATATTAAAGAAATGAATAAATAATTATAGATTGATAAGGATCAGTGGTCATAAAAAATTCAATGATAAATATAAATTTAAGGACCTAAAAAATAAATATATGATTATTTAAAAGTAAATTTTATTAATTGGATATAAAGGTAATATGATTTGATTTTCTTCCAGATTGTTTTCTTAAATTTGGTGAGGTTATCTATCGTATGAAAATATAAGGAAATATACTTACTTAATACCTTTATATTTTATAAGAATAATTTCAACCTTTTATTTTTCATAGATTAATATCCACTTAATGTCTTACTCTATGAAATAAATATCCAAAATTTAATTTTTTATGCCAGAAGCACTACAATTAACTTTTAACTGATAGTAAGATCCCTTGAAAAGTAAAATGTTTTTTATATATGCCTATAAATATTTTGGAAAACCAATATGGATGGCCCATGACTTAAAATATAATACATTAATATCTAATCCTCAATAGTAAAAATCAAATATCAACTTAATCTATTACATAATTATTTTTCCATAAAATCATTTCTTTAAAAACAATTTCATATAAACTAAAACATCATATAGAACTTTGGTATGAAGAACACCATTTTCGCCCATTAGTTGTGGGATAAATCCCTCCATCATTTCTAAATTTGATGGGTTTTTCCCTGTCATGTAATTTTTCTATTTTTTAAAACTCTATTAATATAATCCTATATAATTCATAATGTGTAATCACCCATAATTAGCTCAACATCAAGGATAATATAGACCCAAAACCAGACCAACATCTTCAAAATCATGAATTTTTTTTAATGGATTAATTATTAATTAAAAGTTTCACTAAAACATACAGTAAACCAATATGTTGTATTTCCATAAATTCCTTCAAAAATATCATTAATCTTGGTAAAATCCCATCACATAAATCTTAAAAAGGGGTGTTTAAGACTTTTAACTTTTAGTCAATCATGAAATGATATACCAATGATGGTATACATAAATCATATCTCAATAAATAAATACATTCTTCCAAAACTGAGCATAATCAATATATTTTTCATGGTTATTTTAATCAATATTCCATTGATAAATAATTCATCTTAAATTTAACTATTGAAACTGAATAAAGAAATCCATAAACCATTTTCTTATTACATAGTTCCTTAAATAATCTAATCTTTATCCATTAGAAGATGGAATTGAATCAGATAATTGATAATTTCCCACTTTTAAGTCAATGGAAAGCAAATAGATCCCTATGATGAAATATATTTCCTTCCATTTTACTCTTCTTTTTTTCCCTTATAATTAAAGGCTTTATGAACTTCTTTTCTATAGATAAAACATTTTATTATTCTTTTGAGATGCTTTCCTAGGTGTCTATTTCCACATTTCTAAGATGAAGGAAATCAAGTCTTCTTTCTTATATGGTTTCCATCACTTGAGCTCTTAGAAACCTCCATTATTATCTTATTTAGTGAATCCAGTAGTTCATTAAGGCATTGGTTGTTAATCATGTTTTACGATAAATTATTAGGCATAATAATGGTATCTTTCACTCCATTCATCATCCCATTTTTATGGCCTGATTAACCTCATTTTCCTTCACATTAAATTCTAATACTAATACTTTGGTCCCATCAATTTATTAAAACCGAAAATAATAGTTCGAGAAAGATGAATCATAGTTTTAAAACAATATTGTCATTTATAGGATGTATACATGACACCTTCCGTTCAATATAATACACCTTTTGTTTAACCATGTCCATTCATTTTCATCCTCAATTAAAATCCATAAAAATTGTTTCTATTGAAAATCTGAATTAGCCCAAGCATACCCCCATAGAGTGTCAAACTATGTGTGGAGTAAGGATTGTTTTTATGTAGTAGGTAATTTATGATTCAAGAAGAACATATCTTTTTAAGGGTTATTACCCCTAGTTATATATATTCCAAAACAACAACCACTTTTAGTATCCATAAAAACATGTATTTCTAGTAAAACCCATATAATATCTTCATCACAAAAACTTTATGTTGTAATTTTTTACTTTTCCTCAATGTATATCATAGGGTTATGTTCCATAATCTATATTTTCCTTTGTCTAGTTCCTAAGGTTTCTTCTAAATTTCCTCTTATTCCAATTTTGGAGATGATGACCTCAGTTTATTAGAGTCTATAGTTAATTTATTACATTAGAATAAGATACATGGGATCACATCCCAAAATACATAACAGTTTAGTAGACTATGTAATAATAAAAATAATTAAATATCATTTTATAAATGAAAACATATTTTATAGTAGAGTATTTTATTCAAATTAATCATTATTTATTCTTTTATAACCCTTTATATCAATCTTAATACTCATATTAGATTAGTAGGAAATGAAACATTAGAAAGGGGTGAGCTCAATTACTTAGTAATGGTATGAGAACAATAGAAGTTATGAATTAATAAATCATAATTAATACAGTATGTTAAGTAACTGTAAAACTTTTTATTTAATCAATAATATGTGAGTAACATGGAATGAATAAATAATGATCAAATAATTCCATATACATAATCCTACGAGGTTTATAATTTTTCATAGATATTATAACTAAAAGAATAATCACATGGACATAAATGACCAATCTCATAATGAGGTAGTGCATAATGTTAGACATCATAACCATACCATCAAGGACTAGTTCTAAGAAATAATTCACATATGGTTAAGGCCTTATCCAAAATTCAAATAAAGTTTTTCTCATGAGTCCTACTGACTCATCAAGGGGCTATAACATACCCCTACGATCACAAAAAAAAAATTCCAATGCATTTTTCAAATGAATGTGGTGAAATATTATCAATCTAAATACTCATATTGAACGAACTAGAATAAAAAGTGTTATTACTTTCCCCAATCAATAAACATAATCATAAAAAAGTTAGAGTAATATGGATAATGGTATCAAAATATTATATCAGTAGAAAAATTGATCAGAATCCCTCTGAAAAAAATAAGGATGGTATCATTGTATTATATCCCTAGTGAATCCTATGTAACCTAAATGCGTTTCATCCAAAAAATAAAACTATTTTGAAATATTAATTAGAACATTTCATGAGGAGAATAACATTAATTGGATGTTGCTATTTTTAAAATAAGAAAATTTATAAATTATTGTGGAACCCCATTTCTTTGAAAATAATCTTGGAATAATAAAAATGAATCTTTTAGGAAAATAATGGTCTTGGAATCATAAAATCTAGTTTATGTCATATATGTTAAAAGAAAACATTCTTTTCACACTTTGGTAAAATTTCAAGAATTACCTAGATTAGAAAATGAAATGAATATTATTTTAAATAATTTTGTTAAAGTTAAAAAATGGGTAAAAATTACTTTATTAAATACTTTGATTATGGTTAAATTAATTTTTTAATATACTTTTAGAAGAGATGGTTTTGAAAGACAAAGGATTTTCGACCTAAGAGAGAAATAAAGTCCGATTTTCATAAAGATATTTTGAAGATAATTTTATAGAACAAGGAGATACAATTTAATATCATATGAAAAGTTATTTAATTAATAGATAATAATAAATTAATAAGTTTCTTCAATTATATATCCTAATATTTTTTCAACTAAAATTTAATCATAAACTATCCAGATAAATGATGAGATTGTAAAATAAACCATTACCACTTTTGTAAATTTTGAATCGTAAGACACATGAAAGGAATAAATTAAATTGAATCATTAAATACCATTAATAAAATTATATTAATGATATATCATGTAAAAATTGGTAGTATATACACCACACCAAAGGAATAAGTGGTGAATATAACATATGTCTTAAGGATGTAAAAGTGATACAAGGAATCATACTTAAGTCCTGAGATCCATCATACATGTTTGAAACCCATATATAAAAAAATATATTTACTATAGATGTATTATGGTATCATAATAATATATATCCCATAATATGTTATTTAATTTTAGTCTTTTATCACCTATTTATTAATAATTCTTTGGTAAAATCACAATTTCGGATGATAATTGATTTATTTTTCATGTATGTTTTATTTTCACAATTTTGGACCATTTAATTTGATCATGGTTCAATAATATCCATAATTTAATCCATGGTATAAATATAGTATATATTTATTACATTTACATTTATATTACTCAATAAAATCAGGAGATAGGAAATAGATTACACAGTTCACGGAGATGGTTGGTTATACGTACACAAAAACATTACTTCCATATTTTTCAATGTATGGAATGGAAGGGAAATAAATATTAATTCACCATTAAATAATCACTATTATTTTATATTTACCATTTACATTAATCAAAAAAATCCTTATTACTATCCATATCATAATAATGGAAAATATTTTTCATTGCTATGTGGAGGTGGTAGTCTACACATACACATGAACAAAGTTATTAATTTACAATGTATTGAAAGGTAAGAAGTTAGATTTGATATTGTATTTATAAATGTATTTATAGGTAATAAATATCACATATATTAATTAAAATTACCTTAATACCTTCTATGTAATAATTAAGAAAAATAATCATATCCCTTTGTGATGTGGCAGTCCACCACAAACACGAGTGATATTATCGTGTCCCCCCTTGGAATGGTAATAAAGAAGGTATATGTGATATAATAATTATAGAAATATATTAATTTCCTTAATATAAAGAAAATATGTTAAATACATAATTAAATTCATCTATTTATGTTTGTTTAGAAAAAAAATTACATGGGTTCGTGAGATGGAAGTCTATCTTAGACACGGTCAATAGTTTCTTCTCCCATTTGATTGAAGTGGATATGGATAAGGGTTATTACATTAAAATAATAAAAAATAGTAATTATTGGATTCTATTTTTATTTTTTAATCACATTTTATGATGATTTTAAGGAGGTATAATAATAAATAAAACAAATACACACCATTATGCATTTTACATCACCTTTAGAGGGACTCTTTTGGTTTATACCTAAATCATTCATAGGATAGATTAATAATAAAAATAAGGCCTCTAGGATGTGGGGAGGTAAGTATGGAATGTATTTGGTTATGTATTGGTTAAAAAATGGCTTTTGAATGTGTTAATATAATAGATGGTGTGTCCTTCTATAAGTGGCGGAGAGGACACACATGGAATATTCTAAAATACTAATTGATACCTAGTTTTTTCTCATGCTAAAAGAATTAAAAATGGGCCCTTATCGACCCTTAGTGGTTATAAGGTTTATATATGGAAATAAAATGGGTTTTTCCTATGATTTTGGGCATTTTAAACCCATATCTTATTAGTTTATCCCCTTGGTAAACATATTTTTACATTAACCACTCTAATTAATTTTTAGAGGTTTAACTATTGAATATGGTAAAAAATTAAGTTGAAAATATTAGATAATATTTATTACTATAATAAAAAATATGTAATGAATTTTTAAAATTCAATTCACTTATATAGAATAATATATTTTAAAACTATCCTCTCAGACGCGATGAAAAAATAGTTTTCACGGAAGATATTTTTTAGGAAAATGATGATTTTATATTAACTCCATAAATAAAAATAATCATTATTATAATTTATTAAAAATGAATTATATTTATAATACATAAATTTTAATGAAATCAATTATAATTAATAATTATTTTGGTTAATTGAAATTATAAAACATTTGTAATTTTAAAGAGTTTTCAGAAAAATGTGTTTTAAACCCAAAAATAAAATATTACTAAAATATAGTATAAATTTAGTAAAAATTTAATTAATTTGATTACATATAAAGAAATTATTTTAAATAAAATAAAATATAATTCATAATTTTTTTTTTATTAAATAATTTATTGAAATGAAATGACAAATTTGCAAAAATCAGTATTTTGACTATTCACTAAAAAATCAATATGTTCTGAAAAATTCTAAAATTTCACCCTATATAAATATGGATAAATAATTTCAAAAATATATAAAATTTTTAAAAATAAATTTTCTAAAATTGGTAAACATAAATTTTAAATTATATATGTAATTTACGATTAAACTACCCTTTTGAAAAATACATGGACAGTCTTGTTTGTTTAGTGAAATCTACCACTATTTATAAGTTCGTTTATTCCTTTATGGTCTACAAATGACCTGTATCACTTATAAAAGGCATCATTGTTTCCATCCAAAACATTATCTGGACTGGTTCCATTATGGAATGAAGACTTTCAATGGTCCCTTGGAACACTTTTTGTAGACCATATTATGTTGGGGGTTTGGGTATTAATAATATTGGGTGTTTTAATGATTTTTTATAGGATGGATTCATGTGGAGGCTCATCAACATTCACTCTGAAGATCTCAACTTCCTTCAGGCGAGATTCATGAATAAACTCAAGAAAAGAAATCTGTATTATTTTTGTTCATCGTTGTGGACAACATTTAAGTGTATTTACTCCATAATTGTTTTTTATTTGAGATAGATTATATCTATTGGTTAAACCTTATCATTCTGAAACTGAAATTGGTCTGGGGCCCTTTTGGATGATTCAATATTGGATGGGGGTTTAAATTTGGACCTTGATATATCAATTAAGAAACATGTGGAAAACATGGATGATCTTCCTCAACATATAATCTCTATAGTAAATAACCACTACTTTTCTTCCAGGGGTGATTTTATGGAATGGGAACCTTCCAATAATGGAATTATATCTTCAAAAACTTTTTGTAATCACGTTATTAAAGGAAATCATGATTTTCATTGGATGGGGAATCTAAGGAGGAATTTTTTAAGTCCCTCCCAACCAACTTTGGTTTGGAGAGTTTCACATATAAAATTACCAATAGATGAATTCTTATAAAAAAGTGGCATCTCACTATATTATTCTTTTGTATTGTTTCACCAAAACATGGAAGAATTTTACCACCTTTTCCTTAGCTGTGTGGTTGCTTCAAAAATGTGGAAGGTAGCTGCAAAATTATTTGAAGTGGTCCTGCCCTGCGTCAGATCACTTCAGGATTTCCTGATGGGATAGTTCAAAATAAATCTAACACCGCACATTCTGTTTCTTTTCCAGGAGGCTATGGAGAAACTAATTCACAACATATGGATATCCAGGAACAAGGTGATCCAAGATTTACATTCATTCTAGGTTAGTATGGATTTGACTGATATTATTTTTTCCATGCGTAATGATCCTATTCCAGGGAGGTTCTTATGCTCTAACTCCATTCACGATTTCACTATGCTGAATCGGATTGGGGTTAAGGGGAATTTTCAGCATCCATGGGGCACGATTGAAGTCATTTATCAGGCATCATTTATTGTTTGTATTGGAATCAACTCATACGATTCTTCCAAAGGTAATCTGAGTCCTTTTGGGTTTGGGACTATTTTTAGGGATCCCAGTGGAAATGTTCTTGGCTGCATTTATGGATCTTGTGGTAATGCTTCTACTCTTGAAGCAGAATTTTTTTCTAATATCGTGGTAGTGGAGCTGGTCAAGAAATGGGATTGAAGAATATTTTACGTTAATGTGACTCTACCACGATTATTCTTTCTATTTAAACTGGTTCTATATATCATTCAAGGAATCTTAAAAATAGATGGATTAAGTTCTTGGATTTTATATACTCCATGAACCATATCATCACCCACACTTATCATGAAGCTAATGATTTATCATATGGACATTCCAACAAAGGTGTTAATGGAATTGGTTTTAAATGGGATGACCACGTACCAAATGATCTTCTTCCACTTCTTAAGAGGGATCAATATAAATCTCCCATTTTTAGAATTTTGTAAGTTTTTTTTATAATAAAGGGATCATTCTTTAATGGGAAAGATCTCAGTCTTCTAACCTTCATCTTAACTTCTTGGTTATAAATTTCATGACTAAAGAAATACATTTCCATAGAGTATCATAGTTAGTTTAAAACTAGTGTTGCATGCATCATAAGATATTGAAGATATTGAATTTAGTTAAAAATAAATATATCATATTGTATTAGGGAGTTATATTACCCTATATTTTTGGGTTTATGTGTCATATATGCTATCAAATATGATTGTCTGTTTTTAAAATCTCTATGTGTTACAGTCAAATTTTGTTGTGGAGGTAATGATAAAAAATTTCCTTTTTAATCCATTGTAAATAAAGTGAAATATAATAGAAAAATACATTAGGAAATCATTGAATTTTAAATATGAACATTCATGAAAAAATTATATAAAATATGGATATGGATTAAAAACATTCCATAGGTAAAAGAAGTGATAATGTTTGTATCACTTAAAAAAACATTCAAAGTGTTTGTTAAAATAAAAGAGATGTAATGGAAACTAATATTATAGTCAAGGTATTTAACTGAAGGATAAGAATAGATATGTGGTTCAATAAAGATATATTATATAATTCCATTCAATGTAAACTTAAATATAACCAATCTCGATCAAAAATTAAATTGGAGACAAAACCCTTACCTTAAGTTTGACTTGATTCATAAGCACTCTAACCTATAATATAATTAATTATGATTTATTATAAATTATTATTATAAATATATAAAAATATAAAATATCATATATGATCCAATTATAACATTTTAACACACTTTTATTAAAAATTAAATATTAAAATCATCATTTTTGGGTGTTGATTGTTTCATTTCTCATGTCGTATTTGGTTAATCAGTTTAAGTCCTTGAAACTTGATCAAAGTTTCATAATTTTAAAATAATATAAAATTTATGAATATAATAATTTTCAATTAATTATAGTCTTATAATCATCAATAAAATTCAATAATAGGATAATTAAATTCACCGCTCATGGATTTGATAGTATGTACATACACATGACCATTTTTTTTATTTACTAGTGAAAAAGAAGAAGAAAAGTTAAAAAAATATTTATTTATTAAAAAATCATAATTAAATCACAAATAGAATATATTTTCAATAAAACCATCAATATTTTCATCCATGTGATGGATTGATGGAAAATAAACTCTTCACTGCCTGAAGATGATAGTTTGTATGCACACATGAGCCATAAAGTAATTATCCATTTCAGGGAGTCATTAAAAGTCAGATTATATCTATTAATTTAAAAGGAATAATTATATGACAATAATTATATAAAATTATTATATCTATAATATTTTCCATAAATTATTAATGGTCATGAAAAATGAAATACATCGCTTTGTAGAGGCATTAGTCTGCACATACACCCCAATGATGCTTTTGTTTCTTATTTGATTAAAAAGGAGATGAATACATTTTATTCAATAAAAGAAATAAAATATAATTATATTGAATATACTGATGTTACTATATAATCATGGTTAGGATATAATTTATGGAGTAAAAATAAAAAATTATATGATAGAAATCAATTAGGATTTATACCTCTTCATTCATAATCCTCCATAGGATCCCCCATTAAAGAAACTGGGTATACTCTTATATGAAAAAAATAACATATAAAATCTAGAAATGTAATTTTAGAATTTATTTTGATTGGGATTAATCAATATTAGATGATAATGATGTGTGAATAGAATATAAGAGGTGGTTTCATTTTATAAGAGGGGGAAAAATTCACTATTAATTTTTAATAACATTAAAATATTATAAATATCATAATCCCTAAAAGTATAATAGAATGGATAATATATCAAATATAAGATATTTTAAAATCAAAATAACAATAATAAATAAAACATTTTCTGGTTTAAGTGGGATTTTAAACCATAAATTTTGGTATAACAACCTCATTAACGTCTTTTAAACTATAGTAATGGTAACAACATCATTAATATTTAATGCTCATAAATTTACTTCTATGCTGTAAAGTAAACCACAATGGGGGGTTTTTGATGATTTTTTTAAAATTTTATATTCTCTTATTACTCTTCCTTGTTTTTTATTTTTAAATCATGAAATAAAATAATATTTAAAATAAAATAAAATAAAATAAAATAAAATAAAATAAAATAAATATTTTAAAAAATTCACCAAATTTGATGTTAAAGACATAAATATTAAAATATATGGATATTTTATACTTTTTTCCATCAATAATAAATTATTATTGACAATATTTTTTTTAAAAATCATAATACATTAAAAAATATTACTTCTACATTTTAAAGTCATTTACATTGATTTTTTAAATACTTTCACTTGTATAATGTCAACATTATATAAGCATTTAGGTTAATTATACCTTCACCTAATAATAAAATCTAGTTCCCATCATAAAAAAATTATTTATATTCAAAATATTATTTTATATTATTTAATAACATACTTGCAACACTATGAAAATATATATAAGGTAAATTAAATAAAACAGAGTGGTATTTTTGTAATTATAAATTACATTAATTAATATAAAGGTCATTATCCAAGAAATGTTGAATAAAATTTCAAAATTATTGAATCATAGGTGATTATTATATAAAAAAGACTCATCCAATAAAATAAACTCATGTCTTAGGATTATTTTAATCCCTATATCCTTTTTAAGTCTATTTTACACATTTTACCATTACGTTGGATACAATTTTTTTACCCTTGTTATAATATATAACTTCCATTTCCTAGGAGCCACTATACCCAGTTCCCTGAGCTGGGTCATCACATGACCTCAGGTGCGCCTACCCATACACTAGAGGCTAGCGACTAGAAGCGTGGTTCTAAAGTGAAACATGGGAAGACTATACCCACTTATTAGAGTAGAGCTACTACAAAAGTAACATCAAAAGTTAAAATAACCAACAAGAAAGGTAAATGGAAAAAATACAAAAAACCTAAAAAGTAACCAAGTACAAATTCTATAAAAAACTAGTATATACACTCCATGTGAGGAAATCATACTATATGAACTATAAATAAACTATAAAAATAATATAAAATTGAAGCTGAGTACTAAATTGGAAATAATCTCTATGTTCCAACCCATCATCTCATGCACAACCAAACACCAGGTCCATGTACTGAACCTATACCTGAAAACAAGAAGCCTCTACTCAGGTACCATAGTGTCATGGATCCCTAAGAAGGGTGTGAGTATAACTCATAAGAAAATAACCAATGGTGTCTAAATAAATATCCAGCATGTACAAAGTGTATTCAGGTAATAATTTCAATAAATAAACAAGGGAACATGAAAACATCTAGGTAGTTTTCTAATATTCATTTTACCCATTTAATTCTATAGAGTCAACCAACAATAACAAAATCAAGTCACACATGGGTCTGAGTCAAAGCACAAGGGTGGAACATATAATTATGCCTAAGGGGTTTAACTAATTACAACTCATCACATACCAGTTAGCTACAATATTCATTTAATCCATTTTCATCACTTAGTTCATCTTCCTTACTAAATTAATCTTCATATCATTTTACATGGGTTAGGAATTACATCATTTACACTATGGAATAATCTAGTCAATTACAATACATAAGGGGTAAGTCAAGTTCCATATCTCATTAGGGATAAACACATAATGACCACACATTTTCCTTACCATGAAAGCTCAGTCCAGGTGGAATACAACCATTAGGGGAATAAATCCTCTGTCCCCTTCCCTAAACCATGCATTTTTGGGTGGAGTTTAGAGCATTATTCTAACTCGACCCATGGACATAGAACCTCAAGAAAATACCCCACTCTACCAAGCCATTCACACATGATTCATTAACTAGTCCACACATATAACATTTCATAACCAACCACAACGAATAAAAATAACAATCATAATCTATAACAATCAATAAGGGAATTAATACTTTTCTATAAACCATTAACACATTTCCATATATATTATGTAGTTGTTTAACCCACTAATCATTTCTTATACCTAAAATCATTAAGCATTTTCACCAATCCCTATACATTAACCCATTTAACATATTCAACTATTTCCATATGTTATCTCACTTACCAAATTCATCAATTTCCATGTATTAACCACTTATTTATTTCAATTACAAATCAGAATCCATTGGTCACATTAACATAAATCCCATTTAATCCATTTTCACATCATGAAAACACCCCGTATGTTATGTCATCAACTAGGCGCATTTATCAATTAGTTCATTTCATAATCATGCTATCATGTAAACATAATTGTTAAGGGTTCCATCTCACCAACCCTTATGTCTATTCAATTATCATGGTACCATCAAAAGTTTATAAACTACATCATGGTAATAAACACATTTCAAAACACTCATTTAGATAATCTAGAAACCACCCTTTAAAACACAGGTCTTCCCCTTTGAAAAACTAAAATAATCCCGAAGGATTTTTTTTCATTTTCAACCAATTAACACAAAAATTAAAATATTTTCACAAAAATAAATCATTTTCCAATTTATAACATCACTTGAAATCTATTATAAAAAATAATGTTTATTCACTTTGGGTTTAAAAACCCCTTTCAAATATTTTCTCACATTAAGACATCATTTTTCATCAATAAATCTAAAATTGGGTCAAAGACTCAAACATACCATCTAATTAGTTCAAAACCTTTAAATCATTTTAAAAATACAACTTATAAATTGTTTAAATAAATCAAATATTATTATGTACCCATCAATTACATTTTCATTACCCATTCTCTATCATAATACACATATCTCAAGGTTTACTATGTTTACTCACCAATTACAAGGGTCTGGTTTACCCATTGGGTAGCCCTAGATTTTGTCTCACATAATTGATGAACCCAACAGGGTCTGTGAAGTACCTCACACCTCAATATAGGGTCTAAATCACTTTCCATAACCAAAGAAATCAAAACGAAACATAGACGTGAAATAAATTAACTACACACACATAACACATGAATACTATTGTCGAAATATCAAATACCACCTACCTCATGTCTATTGAAAAAATATTTATTAATATACACACTTGATTAAAAATCAAACCACCGGTAAAGATAAAACCTAATATCCACTAAAAATGTGATGTTTTTTGGGATTCAGAAGAAGATGAGGGATTCCACAAGCCCTAATCCAAAAAATAGACAATAGAGGAGAGTTAGACTCAATCAGAAATTCGATTCACACCCAAACTTGCTCCAAAATCCCAATAATCAATGGATAATAATTCATGGAGGGATAGGGGGATTCTAGTTCATCACTTTGGGTATAGGGATAAAGGGGGTTTAATGGTAGGAAAAATCATTTGGGGATCTAAAAATCATGAAATAAAAAAACTGATTTTTTTATCTTTTAAATGGTCACACGGTTTACATGCATAGGTTACCAAACCATGTTCAAACCATGCAGAAGCTAATATATAAGAGATGTTGGGTTGAATGGTTACCTAGAGATACCAACATGGTTTTTCAAACCGTACAGTAATTGTGCGCTATCCCTATACCTGAAATGGTCACCAAACTGCATGGTTTCTTGGTTTTATCAGACAATTTACCCTAACCATGCACGAACCATGCACTATGCACTTTTTGGAAAATTTTCACCTCCTTTAACATCCCTCACCCTTATAACACTTTCATAACTCCTCAAGCACCCAAGATACACTTTCTTAACCATAAAAGTGAGTTTAACAAAAAATCGTAACAATAATTCTCCTTCACTAAAGATCCATCTCTTATAACCTCCACACCTTATGATGAATCATCGTCAAGCCGCACTTCCCTGCATTTCCAAACCCTAAAAAAATTGTTCAGACCATAGACCCACTGATCAACCTACAACTCTCCATTACCGACACTAATCACAAGAGAAATTTGTATTTAATGTCACTAAAACATCACACTTAAGGATACCAACTAAAAACTATATTACCCTAGAACAACCAACTAGAAAACTCTTTGTCCTATCCTCTTCACAAATATTGGCCCAAGTCACATGGTTTCAACTCAAAAATATTATTTAGATGCACTAACACTGATCCAATCCCAACATCACTAGAGGAAACATACCGATTTTTAACCACATTTCATAACCTACCCAGTCTACATCTCAAAGACAAACAACCTCAGTCTATTTTTGAACATTCAGAAACCACAACCCAAACACACTCTTTATCTCAAGAAACTCAACCATCCAACACCCAATTTCACACTTGTCACTAAATTCGTTTCACTAATATGGATTCCACATGGTTCCATCATTCTTGAACCACTTGTTATACCATTAACCAACAAAATTCCCTCTATAGAACTCCAAAAAATATTCTTTAACCAACCACCACCCTTTTTCTAGAACTGATCACCTCTATAATCAAAAAAACATACCAACATAACTTCACTACAACTTTCAAAATGTACCTGACACTTTTTCTAACTCACCACAACCGACATCCACGTGTACAACATAAAAAATTTCAATTTTTTTCTTTCCATTTGAAACCACCTGGATTGAAAACCTCCACTATACATACTTATTTAATGGTAACCAAGTTCTTCCTTAGATACCATTATCACTACCAAATCAAGATTATCCTTCCAAAATTAACCAGTGGTTACATTGAGACTACACCATTCATTCATTTCTTCCCAACTGAGTTGGTCTATCCTAAGTCGACTCACTCTGTCAATGCCCAACCTCTGCTATTGGTACGTTTCTACTTTACCTGGCCACAATGACTTTTCACTTATGACATACCACCCTCAACAGTATGCACCAACCATAGTCATCCTTGGAGTCTGGTAAGACTTCTCCACCATGTAATTCACTATTATTCAAACCATTTTAATTCTCTTTATTACCCATTAAGACATATATGGTGTGACTACTTTGATTACCTTTATAACATTTTTGATCCCAATGCTAGCACTTAGCATGATTGACAATCACTCCCAAGGCCAACCCAAAAATGAACCTAACAGGTTTCCCATTGTCATCTTGATGTGACCACATTGGCTTTATATCATGCTCCACACATCCATTAAATAACATGATGCTCCCCACCATAGAAGTATCATTATCTCTTATTTCCCCAAGACATTCCAACTACCATGGCTCACGACTTGATAACAAGATAGGCCTTAAACTTGGAAATGGATGTTCATTATATCCTATAACAAAAAAACTAACATTAATCACTACCCGTTCTTGGATTATGATAATTAAACCCATGGAATTTGTCAACATTTAGTCTATCTCAAGGACCTTTCCTACAACACAATGCTGGTTCACTCCCCCATTGCACAACTCCCGTGCACATACTGATCATTGTTTGTATCCTATAAGACGGTCCACATTTGAACAAAACACACTAAAGTCACCAGGTGTAAAGATAGATCATTCTTAGTGCACCTTTGATGATGTCAATATGATAAAAAATATCATCACTAGTGAAAAGTATGATAGGAATTCCATGATGATCACCACCAAAAATTATCCACCAATGTCATTGCCTCTCACAATGAGGACACCTCAACCTACCAAAGGATTCGAGCTTCCTTCCCACCAATGCCTCATCCACACTAGAACACCAAAAATCAAATGATTTTCCAAAAAAAACTCAACACCACTTCAAGACCCCCTACCAAGTAGTCATGACCCAACATTTCTTTTGGAAGGATTATCATCACCACACCCATGTTATTCTTTCATAGTCTCTCTAACCACAATAGCTATGCAACTATTCACTCCACTGGTCCAAAATCAATCAGTTTCTTGCACTAACAGGGACTATCCACTTTGATTTCATGGAAACTCATGCACTTACATCCAAATGACATGGGTATATATCCCAATGATATCATGAATCTCTAACACGTGTCAAACATTCGTCACGTTTTAGAAATAATGAGGTATCTCACTATCCTAAGAACAATTAGAAAACCCATCTCTAGTTCACACGAACCATACAACACTCAATATATCCACAAACCAACATTTACATCTAGATATAACTCTAATATAACCATAGGGTGATTCCTTCAAATGATCCTTCACATTACATCCACCCATATAACCAAATGTAAGCTCCCAAGTTCTTCATTGAGGTGAGTACAAGGAATAACTATACATATTTACCAAAACCTAATGACAACCACCATGCATCAATTACCCATCTAAAGAATCTTCCTGTGATTCACATTCCAAGGCACCTAAAACATTGGACAAAAATCCTCAAGGATACCCTCAATTTCTCATGATTTTCAACTTATCACCAAAATTCAAGAAACATATCTCAAGACCACTAAATATTCCATTTATCCCTATAAGTTAAACCCACACTAGTCAAAACTCCTTCTGTGCCACTACAAGAGCCTGAAATGTATACCTATGAAACCTACACCCAAAATCAACAACATCCTGATTGACCTACCTCATGGGTCATCCTAACCTCATTCCAAACACACCATGTATAATGCTACAAGAAAAAATTTAATATATGTACCACAACAATGATACTTGAACCCGTACACCAGTACTACAATATAAACACCCAACCTAGGGTCCAAAATGTAACTCACAAGGTATCAATACAAAAGGATTGCCACATTAAAATTTGTAGACTTCACTTCATGAATCTAAGGTCACAACCTAATATGATGTCCCACAAGTAATATCCCATTAACTAGAACACCCGTATCAATATGATATCACATGCTATAAACTTGGGTCTCAAAACATAGAACTCTCACTACCCAAACTGCCCATACATAGGGTCGACAAATATCATAAGGGATAACTACCACTGGTGTCCCTAAATAGATCCATTATACCCTCCATTTTTTCCAATTAATTAACCTTAATAGTTAAACCCACAGTTTCAATTTTTAAACTTTTCATTTTTCAAAACGTAAACATTTAAACTTTTAAAACCCCCTTGTTAGACAATCATTTTGAAAACATAAATTTTAGTCAAAATCACAATTGAAAACACTTCCCCTTCACAATCTCAAGGATTTATATTTATCAAAGACCATTCTCAATATACTTTTCCAAACCCTTTATTCCATTAAATTTCACTTTTTATACCCATTTGGTTCATAATCATGTCATTCAAAAGTCAATCATAAGTAACATATGGATGAAATATCCATCTTATGTGCCTAGAATGATTTATAAACTCACACACCTTCCATTTATGTGATGGGTCAAGATATGAAATCTCATAAATCAATAACAAAACATCCATGAACGCCACCCAAGGATGAAATATCAACCACTATAAAAGAAGAAAATAGAACATTATTTCCCACCACTGGAAACATGGATTTCCCTCATAAATGGGGCTGCAAGCACCAAGCATGAGCTCATTACCAAGTCTCGACAAGATCCTAGTATCGTGTCTACCATGCACAAAAAATAATGAAAAAGATAACCTCTTCTATACCACTTTCTTACAACCCCGACATGGGAGAAACTATAACTAGTGTCAAAAGATGGGTCATCACATAACCTCTAGAATGCCTCCCCATACTCTAGAGGATACCAACCAGTAGTAAAAATCTAAAGAGAAGCATAGGGAGACTATACCCACTTATTAGAGTGGAGTGATAAGAAAATTAACATCAATAGTTAGAATAAACTATAGTTAAGGTTAATGTATAACATACAATAAAACCCAATAACCAAGTACACATTTTATAAAAAAAACAAGTCAATACACTTCATGTTAGTATGTATAAAAATATGAACCAAAACTAAAACAATCAAAAGACTCTATACCCTTACCCAAGTCCAAAACTAGTCATAACCTCCATGCTCTAACCTATCTTCCCATGCATAGTAAGACAATAAGTCCTTGTACTGAACCTGTACCTAAAAATAAATAGCCTCTTCTCAGGAACCCAAGTGTCATGGAGGCTTGTTAAGGGTTTGAGTATGACACAGTAGGATACAATCAATGTTGTCTTTAGTAATATCCTATCTGTAAAAAGTTTATGCACAAAATAATTGAAGTAAATAAACAATGTATAATGGGTATATCAAGTTACTTTTCTCAGAACGAATAAACACATCACAACCACATGTTATACTCACCTCAAAACCTCATCTCGTGTGGAATGAAACTGTTAGGGGAAGAGATCCTCCATCCCCTTCCCTAACCCTTTTATTTTGGGATGGAGTTTAGAGCCTTAGTCTAACTCAACCCGTGGGTGTAGAATGTCAAATAAATACCCAAATATACTAATCCATGTACACATGATTCTTTAACCATTCACCACATACACCATTTCACAACCAATCACAACCAATAAAAATATAAATCATAATCCATAACAATAAAAAATTGAATTAATACTATTATATAAGATATTAACACATTTTACATCTATATTATAGATCTTTTTAACCCACCTCTCATTTATTATCGCAAAAATCATTAATAATACTCAATAATCCTCATACATTAACCCATTTAACATATTTAACTATTTCTATATGTTAAATCACTTATCCCATTAATTATTTCCCATGTATTAACCACTTATTTATTTCTTGTAAAAATCAAAATCCATTGGGGAAATTCAAATTAATCCCATTTAAACCATTTTCACATAATACCAACCACCCCCTTAAGCTATATTAACAACTAAGACCATTCACCCATTAGTTCATTTCCTAATCATGTTATTATGCCAACATAATTGTTAATGGTTCTATCCCACAAAACCTTACATCCCTTCAATTATAATGGCCCCATTAGACCATATTAAACTACATAATAGAAATAAAAACATTTAAAAATACTCATTGAAATCATCTTGAAACCTCATTTTAAAACACTAGTCATACCCATTGAAAAACATAAACATTCCACAAAGATTTTATTTCTGTTTTCAACCAATCAAGACAACCATTAAAACATTTTCAAAAAAGGGAAGCCTTGTTTCCATTGAAAAAATAATTTAAAATCGATTAGAAACCCCTATTATGAACGATTTTAGGGTCAAAACCTCCTTTAATAAAATTTCTCACTTTCAAACATATTTTTTCCTAAATAAATCTAAAATCAGGTCAATCCACCAAACATGCCATCAAATCATTTCAAAACCTTTCAACCATTTACAAAATCCAAATTATAAATTCTTTAAATCAACCCATTAACCTTACACACTGAAAAATTCCATTTTCCTTACCCATTCACTCTCATGATATCCTTATTTCAAGGTTTACTAAGTCTACTCACCAATTACAAAGGCCTGGTTTACCCCTTGGGTAACCCTAGGTTTGATCTCACATTATTGAAAAACCCAACGGGGTTTGTAAAGGATCTTAGAAATCAATATATTGTCCACATCACTTATCATAACCCAAGACATTAGAATACAACATTAAAAAAACTAAAGAAGCTACATAGAAACATAACACATCAAGACTATGAGTGAAAGATCAAATACCACCACCCTCTTGTCTATTGAAGGACACATGCTTAATATCCACCCATGTTTTGAACTCAAAACCTAGATAAAGTTTATACATAATATACTCTAGAAAAGTTAAGTTTTAAGGGCTTCTAAATGATATGAGAGGTTCTACAAACCCTAATATGAAATATAGTTCAAAGAGGAGAGTTAGACTAACCCAGATCTTCGATTCTCCCAAAAAAGTACTTCAAACTTCCAAGAATCACAGGAGATTCATCCATGGAGGGTGAGGGGGATTATGGTTCATAAATTAGTGTAGAGGGGGTATAATGGGTGGAATAATCAAGTGGGGATCTAAAAATCCTAAGATGGGAAAACTGTAAAATTTTCAACTTTTAAAGGGGTGCATGGTTTACCCACAGAGTTTACCAAACTGTACACAAACCGTGTTCAAGATACTGTATAAGCGAATTTGAGACTCTCAGTTACCTGGAGGCACCCACACATGTTTTCAAACTATACAGTAACCATGTGATATCCCTCTGTCTTAAATGGTCACCAAGCTGCATAGTTTCCTGGGTCTGGCACACAGTTTACACTAAAAATCCCCCAATTGTGTACTATGAACAGTTTGGCCAATTTTATCCTCTTTTCAAATCCCCCACCCCCATAAGATTTCCATAACTCCTCAATCCCTAAATATAAACTTTCTTAACATTAAAAGAGAGTTTAAAGAAAAATTATTTCATGACTGTTCCTTTACTAAATATCGAGATCTTATAAAATTCATATAGACCAATAAATAACAAGGACATAGTTACCATATTTGTACCACATAATTAAAAATCTTAAATAAATTTTTCATGATAAAACTTATATAAGTATTATAAATCAATTTTCATATAATTTCAGAAAACATAATGAAAATTTGTTTTTAGAATAACACATTTTTAGATCAAAAAGTGAGCTTATAACAGAATAAAATTTAATTCTAATTATACTTTTATTAATTAGATGATATATAATTATAGAATACTTAGTTAATTTATGAATAAATATAAAATTTAATGGCACTTTTAAATTACTTTATTTTCAAAAAAATAATAGTTTTTTAAAAATGGTATTTTTTCACTTTTCACTTAAAACCAATGTTCTTGAAAAAAAATCCCAAAAATCCACACTATATTAATAATGACATGATGAATTCAAAAAAAAATTTCATTAAAAAAAATAATTTAATTTTTTTAGAAATTATTTATAACACCTACACACAAAATGTAATGATTTTTTAAATAAAATGTATTTTTGGAACATAATATGACTTTATTATAAATTCAATTATTATTCCCTAATAATTAATAAAAAACATTTGAATTAAATGATACCAATAATTATATATAAATAATAATTTTTTACAGTTACTCATACTCTACAATCTAATAACCATGATATAATATATCTTGGTTTGTTAAAGTTTGGTGTTGTGTGTCAAGGAAGCCATTGAACACATGAAATTTTTTAATTTGTAATATATTCTAAAAACTTGGGGGTGTTAAATTCTCATTATCCTAGATAAAAACCCTCTCAAAAACATTATCGTAATATTTAAACAAAAACAATGAATTCAACCCCAAACACTTCAACCTTTATCGAATCTTGTTCTTTAAGGAAAAATAAAAAATGTATCGCTTTCATAGAATCAACTTATATGAGGTCTAGAAACTAGATCACCAATTTGTAGAATAAAATACTAATATCATGCTGAATAGACATCCCTTTCTAGAAATCCAATAGAAAATTCATACATTCATATCTCAACAATTTAAATATTAACTCCTCCATAACTATGGTAAAAAATATTCCTATAAAACCTCTCACGAAATACCATTATTCATCTACCACAATACTCAATACCCCCAAGGAAAACCCACTACTAAATAATCTCAAATTTAATCTAGAGACCTTGTAAATAGGAAAGAGACTTCAACCACTTCAGTCCAAGAATAAACCACATGGAACAACACTCCATCAAGGATATTTTTAAATTCAAGCCACTAAAATATGGATAAAATATATTAAGGAATCATTTTTCTACTAGAGAACAACAAATTAGTGGTTCCCTGATGAAATGTATTCAAACAAAAAAATCAATAATTTTAGTTCAAATAATCAAATCACATAAAAATAAGATAGAAGATATTAACCTTTCAAGAATCACTTCAACTCATAAAACTATGAGTGTGTGAACCAATTCATCATATAATTAAAAATTTATGAATAATCCCAAATCAACCCCATTACTTTCTGTAAAAACAAAACGACCCCATACATATTAAAAAAATATCAATTTTGTTTATATAAAAAATAAAAAAACCATTTATTCTCCCTCGATCATATATATAACATAGTGAGAAAAATAATCCAAGTTTTTTAAAGGACCTCAACAATACCCTCTAAAGAATAAAAAAATAAATTTGAATAATCTTAGTCTTATATGGGATACTAAGAAGAAATTTAACATAATACATTTGATTAGAATATGAATACATTTATTTTAATCCCAAAAATTTAAATCATTATAAATAGATTATTATTTTTCCAATAAATTTTATTACTTCCCCAATATCATTAATATGAAAAAACTCTAAATTCTTTCCATAAAGAATATAGCATTAAAAACTATTTATAAAAAATTACAAACCATTTTTCAAGGAAACTATTAAAATTAAGATTATTCTTTCAAAAATTAAATCTTCCATTTATTCTTAAAATCATATTACCTTTAAATAATATTATTTTTTAATAAAATGAATTTAACTTTTCCAAATAAAATTACACCCATTATTACATAGATTGGAAGAAATTCATAAAATTAATGAATCATAGATCTAATGAAAATTTTGAGTAAAATTTCATTACCAATGAAACATAATCATTTAATCGATAAAAATACAATTTAGTTTATCATTTATAACATCATATTCATAGTATACATATTACATTATTAAAATATTCCACTGATTTCCATTTGTCCAACTGAAAAACATTAATAATTTAAGATATCCTAAAAATGATGAAAAAATACCATTTTAATCCTACTATCTCTAACAACATACATATCTCAAAAATATAAATGGATAAATATTTTCTTTTATATTTCTAGTAAAACTCGTTGAAACCAAAAATGGTATTTTTCAAACTAGTACCATTATGTTTAACAAAAAAACATGTAAATTCAGTGTAATTCATGAAATGTTATATAAAAAATAAGGCTGAAACAATTATATTCACATAATTAAATTTTTATTTAGGATACTAACATATCAATAATTATCAAGAGTAAAACAACATAAAACCATGAAATTTCAAAAAGTATCAAGGTGTTTTTACCATTTCAAAGGATTCTATTGGACATTTAACTCAGATGAATGACTTTTTTTCTTAATGATAAAAATTAATAGTAGTATTACATCCCATTAAATTATAATATAATATAAAATTACAATCAAATAAATATATATAGAGTCAAATGTATGCATATTTTTAAATGATATTCAATACACAACATACATAAAAACTATACTGGAAACCTGTTGTGATGGAAAAGGAAATGAAAATGATAAATCTTATAATCCTACTTTTATATCCTTATAACCTTAAAATATATCACCAACACAAAAAGATCCATAATCTTATAGAATATATTTTTCAGAAGATCAATCAATTATTGAATTTTATTTAACACCATTGAATTAACATCATTTTCATTCTATAAAATCACTCATCTTCAAGAATACGTTCAATCATCAAGATAATTTTCCAACACCTTGGGTTTTACCCCAAAAATAAAAATCATATTACCTATACTGTTAATTATTCTTAAAGTAATTTCATGGCATCATAGAGGGGATTAAGTATATATATATATATATATATATTATCTACTCTCCCATTCCTCATTACATTCCTAAAATGATTAATACGACAACCATTAATTTCTAATGAATTCCTAACAAGTTCCTTTCTCTATGAACCATAATTAATATTATTCAAATAATTTATACCACCTATTCATCAAAAATCAAAAAATAAGGAAACCATTATGTTCTAGTGATGAGGAAATTTTGACCCTTTCAGCCCATCTCCAATAGGTCACAACTTGGTGAAAACCATTAAGGGTATAAAAAATAAAAATCAACGAGAGTATGCACATAATCCTAGTAATATATAAATACAAAATATATTAAACTCTATAATATATAATTAAATCCTATATCAAATAATTCATATATTTCATAAAAATAAATCCCTAAAAATAAAATTCCAAAAAGAAATATTTATGATAGTAACTTGGATAATAGCTCCAAAACTTAAGCTAATAATGTTCAACTCAATCACCTAATTACTTGTAGATATATAAAATATATTAATGTATATGTTATAGAAATAAAACATGTATACTCAATAGAATATTCCCTAACACTAACATTAAAATTTCTAATAACCATACTAATTCCTTAGTGATTCAATAACATATCAATATGAATGTAATCATGGACAATTATCTCCAAACCTCACTAAGAATCACTCACCCAATACTATTATGAGTATTAAATTAGAAGATAAAATGATAATATTATTATGTTACCACACAATAATATCCCTCTTTATTTTCCACTCTCACTCATTGATGATGTATGTGCTATTTATGAATCCATTTTAATGTTTGTAGAATAAAATATCAATTTACATAACCACATATAACATTATTACCACTTTATGGTATCACAAAAAAAGGATATAAAACTTGATAACCCCTACTAAAATTTATAACCCTCACCATATAACCATATCGTAACTGTAATTATAATAGTGTACCATGTCTAACAGCCTTATATTTTAGATCATGTTAAAACTAATAACACAATACTGGATAACATTTCTTTCAAACAACATTGGACGTAAATGAGATAAATAATTTTATAATAAATTAAAATTTTATATTTTTATTTATATAAAAATAACCTCACATTTGAATTCATCAATTGAAAATTTACTTATTTTTTTTTAAAGTGTCTATTTTTTTATTTTCAGTAGAGAAAATTAATAATTACGAAAATTATAATTTCTCTGATTTCACATCTAGGAAATAATAATCTAGAATATTAAATAACATTAAATTAATAAAAATATGAAATTTAGGAATAAAATTATAAAATTTTCAATATTCTTTGTGCATAGAAAATATTTGAGAAATGTTTTTATAACTAATGAAAAATGATACATTAATATATAAAAAACATTTTTGGACTTCTCTATAAATCATGTATTTGTAAAGAGAGTGTTAATTTTGGATTTACCTAGAATCCTCATTCCATTATTTCTATTAAATATAAGTCTATTTAATTCTCTATAATAAATAACCACAATAACATTATCATATATAAATTTAACATTTTATAAAAGTTATTATAAAAATAAATGGTTTTCTGTGACTATATTTTATTATTTAAAAATTAACTTCTTATACCTGTAGAAATTTGATTTTATAAAAATTTGATTTAAAAGTTTAAATTAAATTGTTAAAATTAGGAAATCATGTAAATTTTAATTTTGGTCATTAATATTAATTACAATGGATAAAAATTAGTTACCATAGTAAAAAAGAAAAACTAATAAAAATTATTTCACTAACAAGAACAAGAAAAATAATGTTTAAATATTGTTTTAAAATGGATTATGACATTTTATATTGAACAAAAATAACCTCATTTCCCCATTTATCACTTTTAAGCCCATTTTTATTTAATATTAAAATTAATTATTTAAATTAATTGTGTATTTTCAAAAATACCATTCTCTTCACTTATAAAATGATAGCACTTCCACCACTTTAAGAATCACCCCTCTCAAAAATTCAATATTAAAACTATTCCATTTTAATATCCCTAGAAAAATATACCAAAAAGATAATCCCATGATCACTCATATTTACCATTTTCACTTTAATGAAAAGGGGACATCAATGGAAGAAGCAAGTCTCCAATGTAAGTATTATCTCATTCTGATGTTATTGTTATTAGTATTTATATTCCAAATATCTTATCAAAAAAATAGTATAATTTCATAAGTATAATTTTTATAAAAAATTATATTAGTGTTAAAATCCTTAGTTATTCATTTCTATCCATATATAAAGACAATATAATGTCAATCATTCAAGTGAACGAACTACTACCTGTATGAGCAATCATTTTTTCTTTCATTTTTTTTCATTTATAGTTTTAAATGATTTATCTAATAATATTCATATCTTGGTAACAATAATAAAATATAAAAAACCATTATTCCTCTATTATAATGATATTATCTCAATTTAAACTCCTAATTAACCATACTCATCCATTGAGTTAAAGCATGTTCATTTTTGGGTCAATTTTACCAACCGCATAAACGATGATAAAAAATTATATTATGGATATTATGAAAACATGAAAACTAATATAATTATGATATAAGAAGAAAATGAATATTTGTTTATGGTTATGAAGATATTATATTATGTATATAACTTATTGTTAAAGTATCTCTATTTATTAACTAAAATTTCCAAAATAAGACAATATGGATTTCATTTCCACACTATATAAATAAAAAACTTATATATGGATATAAGATATTTTAAAATCAATATAATATATATATTAGAGTATCATAAATTATATAACATTTTATAAATTAGTGGATAAGGATATAAATGTTATATATCAGGAAAAAATGGATACATTTATTAACACTCATTATTGAAAAGTGATTACGCAAATCTTTTACATGAAGAGAATTGTTGTTAATAAAGGTTAAATATATATATTGGAAGAGAGATCTAAAATATTATTTTTTTTTGTTTTTATCTTTATGATAAATTATTTTAATGAAATTTAATGGAAGTCGAGTGTAAATTTGAAGGGAACAGTAAGTCAAAATCATTTATTTAAGTTGTAAAATTTCTTATTGAACTATTTTCTCTATGTGTTCTGTTTTGAATGGTGTTAATTTTTTTTATGCGAAAAAATAGTTTTAATTAAAATTTATTTTAAATAATTATTTTATTTTAAATTTTTCTATAAAAATAAAGAGTAATTTTAAAAACAGACTCATAACTATGAATTTTACATCGATGATTTCAAAATTTCTTCAAGAAAACTCTATTGTGATTTTGTTATCATTTTATTCTCAATATTAAAAATGATCTATCACCAATGGAGTTGTGTTTCATGTTTTACCCTATATTTTTTCTGTTATGATATAATTTTGGTTGATTAAATTTTTTGTATCAAATGAATCAATTCATAATATTTTTTTATTCAGTTTGGATGATTTGTGAAATCCATTTTAATTTCGTGGATTATTTATCTAAAGTGAATGATTTTCATTTGGATGTTTAATAAACACATTATTTCTAGGATTTGTTTATGATATGATTATGGATGATTTTTAGTGTCTCATATAAATATATATGATTACTGGTGGGGTCATATATCACCCTCCAATGCATTTGTTTACAGTCATATGTCATGAGATAGTATGGAGTGGATATATTAAATATGTTCCCATAGGCATGTACGTGAGGGGTTTTTTCAATTTTTCATGTATGGATATATTTATTTTATTCACATAATCGTGGGTATAATGAGTTTTATCATGTATTTTTTCCTATTATTATGTTCTTTTACACATTTCCACATTATTCATCATGATATGTTAAATTTTCAAGATAAATTTCATTTCCATGAATTTTAAAGATTTTCATGACTATATATTTTTTTATGTATTCTCCTCATTTAACAATGACACATGTTGTATAATGATCAGGATTTGTTTTGTTCAAATTTATTACTTTTATCCTTACTTAGTGATATTTTTATTATCATATGTGACATTATCAATTTTTACCACTATCATATGATATTTTCATTATTTATCAGGATATCAATATCACCCTCATGTATTGATTAATGTTATGAATTGTCTCATCCCTCTTGAGAATCTGGTCTCAAATCTTTCTTATGATTCAAATCCTTATGTTATGAAGATGATTATATCTGGTATGATATCTATAAAAGTGTATAGAGGATCATGACTATGGATACATTTTTGAAGGTGTAATAAAATAAGATATTTATGTAGCTAGTTTTCTAGACACAAAACATGTAGGTCCTTGGGATATGATACTTTTGTGAGATTTATTATTTAAAATAAGGTATTAATTCATAATTTTTTTTATGATATGATTTGGTTTATTCAGTTGGTACCAGCATGAGGTTTATATATTTTATATATTAGTTTAGATAAATTGATAAAAAACCCTAAGGATATAATTAAGATAATATCCTGATATATTGGTAAAGTATGGGCTATATGGGTTTCATATAAATACATCCCTTTCTAGATAGTAAAATTTGGTATGGTATTGAAATAGATACATCATGGGATAATAACCCCAAAATAGTTAGCAAAGTATATCTCGACCATTATTTTGGTGTGGAGGGAATATTCCCTTTTAGTGAACCTATATTGACACTCCTTAAGGATACACTTTGGTTAATGGCATTATTTTTAAAGACCATAATTATGTATTAGAACATTTATAACTTTTTATAGATCTATTAATCAATAATATAGATTAAAACCAATAGATTCATTGGATGCCATATTTATTTCATTAATGAAATCCTTATTTTATGTTTATAGTTTCCTTATATATAAGATCATTAATTTGAGTATACACATCCCCTGTTTTACATTATTTATGGTAATGGATTGAACTTGAAACAATCAAGTTAGCAATTGGAAAAATGGAAAATGTGAACATTTCCCAATGATAAACATAAAGAGATTGGGAATGGAATTAATAATATCATGAAATGATCACCCAACCATCTCATGTAGTGGGAAATAAAACAAATAAAATTATTCTCCCAATTTAAAGGGGGGGGGGACTTTAAATAGATTCATTTATGAGGAAAAACCCACCCTCATTTAGCAGGTCATATAAGACACTAGTATCTAAGATATTGGTTAATGAAATGGAAGTGATATATTTTGTTCTATAGAACTCAGAACACAAGATAAGTTTTGGGTGTCTATCAATTATGTAGTCATGATGACTAGGCATGGAGTCTCATTTATAATATCCTGGAAAAAGAGGACATAGAATCATCTGAATAAGATGTGGTAAATATAGTATTCTCTAAAAATTATATCCCATATAAACCTAATAAAAAATTGGAGTAAGAGTTATTGTAATTTATGAAAAGGGGATGAGTCTATTAGATCATATGAATACAATTTCTCAAGACATATGGTGTATGCCTTTGAGTTTATCTCTGAAACCGAAAGTAAAATCTCTCATTTTTATTTTCATAAACACTTTTAATTAAAGGGGGGTCAATAATAGACTTTACAAGATATGATACAATTTTTCAATGGTATATTATGATTTTTATGGAAAATGGAACCTTTAAATATTCCATGGAAAAAAGTAAACTGGAGTATCATGTAAACGTTGATGACAAGACACATTATCAGAAGAAATCAAAATTTCTTACATGAAATAAATGTTGGATAAGGAAATCAGGTAGTTGTCTTTATGGACCGAGCATCATTTTTTATTTGGTAAAGAATGACACAATAACTTTAACTATCTAATCAGGGATAATAGAACCTTTAACATGATAGAAGAGAATAATCTCTCTAATAATGATTCTCCTACACTATAATTCTTCAAGTGGAAGGAGTTGTGAAATTATGCAAATCAATGCTCCAAACCTCAATCCAATGATAATTATAGTCAACAAAAACCTTACAACCCAAAGGAATGATGAATGTATTATATGATCACTAGTGATATGGTAGATCATGATAATTAAGTGATATAATGTACACATAATTTCTCTTCTGGATCTACAAATACTTTCAATATTTTGGCTATTCACCTTCTTATATATCACAAAAGTTTTATAGGAATGTTAAACCACCACTATAATAAATGAATGTTGAACTATCAGTGAATAAAATTTGTTATAAAATGATAATGGATATGATTTAGTAGTCTTATATGAATGATATTTGTTGGAGAATACTTATGGTGGATCTTATTTTTCTTTCTTTAGTTGAATTTGACATAATATTGGGCATTTAATGGATTTTTTTACATAAATAACCTATAAAATATTTTGATAAGGATATTTCATTTCATTTCCCAAATAATCCTTTTATCTTATATCAGTGAAAGGATGATTATGAAATCCTAGGGGAATATAATATGAATGTGGTTTATTATACCCAATAATAAGGGACCCTTAGATAAAATGAATGGGGTGGATGTAAACATTGATAACATTCCTACTATATGAGAATATACTGAGGTACATCCGCATGATCATCCTAGTTATCCTCTAGAAAGTGAGGTTCATTCTTCAATCCAATTGACACCTATATCCTTTCTTATAACTATGATTCTATATATAATTTCTCCCACTAAATTAGAAGAGTTAAAAAAGAAACTAAAATACGATTTGGATAGGGGTTTGATATTCCAATGCGTTTCAACATGGGGTCCATAACCGATATTTTCCAAAAATAAATGTATGGATTTATGCATCATTTCATTGATTATTATGACCATAAAAAAATCTTGATAAAAAAGAAGTATATTCTACCCCATATAAGTGATATATTCGATCAAATTTGTGTAGATCAATACTTCCTGAAGATTGAACTTTTCTCTATATATGTTCAGTTGAGGTTCAAAATTGAGTATATTTACAAGGAATATTTCAATATAAGGTATCTAAACTATGAGTTCATATTAATTTCTTCTTGACTTAAAAATTACCATTTTATCTTCATGGATATAATGAATAGAGTCTTCAAAGACTACCTAGTTCAATCTATGGATGTCTTTATAGATGATATTCTTGTATGTTCAAAGGGAAAGTAAGAGAATGATGATCGTATTAAAATTATGTTATAAACTTTGAAAATTGAATTTTTTTTATTAAAAATTTATTAAATATGAATTATATCTAAAAAATGTTATTTTTTGGCCATATAATCAAATGTAAGGGAATATTAGTAGATCCATGAATGAATAATGTTTTCAATAAATCGCCTAGCCTAACGACTTTATCTAATATCATTTTTTTCATGGGTTAGAAAGATATTTTTAACACATTGTGAGAAATTTATCAAGGTTATCAAATCCACTAACGAAGTTGAAAAAAGGTTGTAATGTTAAATTTGTTAGAGTAATGTGAAGAATATTTTAAGGAACTGAACAAGAGGTTGGTTACTACTCCTATAATTACACCACACTATAATGGGGATGGTTTCTAGTATAAAATCATTCTTTGAAAATGGGGTTCTAGTTGTGTCCTCATAATTAATAAAAATGTAATTTCTTATCATTCATGCTAATTAATTTCCCATGAAAAAAATTAAATAATGAAATATTTAGTGCCAGCAGTTGTGATCCTTGAATTAGATGGCTAAAAAAAATTCTCTATAGAGAAAAGTGTGATATATATATTGATCATTATATATTGAAATATATATTAACATTTAAGGAATTTTATATAATACAAATTATATGGTTGAAGTTGACAAAAGATTATGATATCCCAATATATTACCACTCAAGGAACAAAAATAAGCCAGCCGATGATCTGAGAAGAAAATTACTTACTCCATTATCTATGGTGTGGATTAAAAAAGACCCAATAATAATATATTTTAAAAGGGTGAGTATTTAAGTCCTAATAGGGGAGATAATTCCCATATTTAACAGTGGACTACACACCTTTCCATTCACTTAATGATAAATGAATCCCAGAAATAAGATGTAGAGATTCAAAAAAAGGTAGTGAATATTATAGAGTTCAAAATTGATAAATATAGATTTATAAGGTTTATAAACTATATATGTGTCCCATAAAAGCTGGTATTGAATAAGGTACTATGGTATAAGGCATATATGTCATTAATTTTTTTCAAATCCCAGAAGTACGAATATGTATGGAGATCAAAAAAAATTCTGAGAGATAATATGATGTGATAGATTGTAGAAAACATATATCGATGTTATGTATTCCATAATATTTTTGTTAAATGAAAATATATATAAGGTTATGTTGTAACCATTACACATACCAATATGTAAATGGTAAAACACCTCCATTATTCATCATTGGACTCCCCAAAAAATCTATAGGATATAATTCTATTTGGGTTATATAATATCACCTCACAAATCCAAGAATTTTGTAACCATTAAATAAGATTTCCCCCATGAAAATATTTAAAATATATACAGAAGGAAAGTGGTGAGGCTGTATGGTGTACCACTATTTATTGTATTTTATCAGGATCTAAGAATTTTATCAATATTTTAGAGAAGTATTGTGTAATCATTGGAGATAGGGTTGTGCTATAACACTGCATATAATTTATATAAAATGGTCAATATGAGAAGAAAATTTAAACTCTATATAATATATTGTGTTCTTATTCGATGGACTTAAAATGATGTTGTGATCAATACATTACACTAGAAGAGTTATCATATAAAAATATTTTTCATTACAGTATTCATATATAACCATATGAGGCTCTACATAGGAAGAGATGTAGGACTCTAATAAGTTGAGAAAAATTTTGAGAGAGTAAGTTGATAGCTCTTGACCTTATCCATGAAATAATAGAGATGGTCAAAATTTTACAGTGACATATGAATGTGAGAAAATATTGAAACCAGAGTTATTCAGATAACATTTAGGGACATCTAGAGTTTGATGTTCATGATAATGTGTTCCTTTAAATATATATGTGGAAGTGAGTTATGAGATTCAGGAAGAAAGTGAAGGAATGTCCCAAATACATCAGGTACTTTGTGATTTTTATCATGTTGGGGATGTATATTATCACATAGTATCCCCTCCAAACCTCTCCCTAGTATATAATATTTTACATGCATCACTTTTGATAAAGAACATACAAAATCCTTCACATATTCTATGCTGGGATGCTATGATATTAGAATATGATCTCTCACATGAGGGAATGTTTATGTAAATTTTGGACATAATGTGTATGGTGATGTAGAAAACAAAACTCAAATTTCCTCTGTTCTATGTCAAAGTAATATGTTTTAGGAGGCTACATGGGAACTTAAGGATGTGATTAGAGAAAACATCTTTCGCTTGTTTTCATCCATATAATGAATATTCAATAATGAAATTTTTTAAGGGTTTAGAATATAATGACTCAAGATTTGAGATCTGGTAAAAGAAAAAGATGAATTACTCAATAAATTATTTCACATAAAAATTAATGTAAATATGCTATAATATTTTAGAATAAAATACATACTGAACATGGTATAGAAATAAATTAATAAATTTTACCATTAAAGGAACAATATTTAATATGACTTAATGTTAAAATAGGGTATTTTAAATAAAACTAATTTTTTAAAATATTTTTTATTTTTCCACCAAAAGATAAATTTGAAAATATTATTTATGAATTTTGAAGAAAAATTATAAAATTTTTTATTTGTAGTAAAAATATAAGATATGAGAAAATATTATTTTTCATGACATTATTACTATGAGAGAAAAACATAAATGAGTTAAAAACCACTAATTAATATAATATGAAATTATATAATATCATTATGAAATTTTAAATATTCTATGTATATTAAAATCCTATACGATTACTTTTTAGAAATAAAGGAAAATGTTACTTTAATATAAAAAATATTTTTGGTATTCTCTTTAAATAAAGTATCTTCAATGTGAGGTTCAATTTTATATTCACTTTTTTTATTAAGAAATTCTATTCAATTATTAATAAATTAATACATGGATATATAATAATAATCCATGATTAATTTAAGGAATATAAATTTAAAATCTTAATAACAATGTTATTCAAAAAAATTGGTTTATTTGTATTTATGTTTTTTAATTTTAAAATTATCCTTTCATAGACTTAAAAAATTTATTTGATAAATTCTGTATCAAGTATGATATAATAAGGATCAATTAGGTAAAAAAATAATATAGTTTTTTTATATTAAACTAATTACTATGTTTAAAAATTTTCTTCCCTGATAAAATGTAAAAATGGTAAAAAGAATTTAACAAAGGGGGAAAGGCCAAAAAATGTTAAAAAATGTTTTCAAATGGATTGTTGAGGTTTTTATAGATAAATACACTCCTTTTTTCCACATTTTCCCTTTTTAGTTCCTTTCTATTTTATTTTTGATATTAAATCATTGAAATTTAGTTACTATATAAAAAATTACCCATTTTCACTTTTAAAAAGCTAACACTTCTTCCAGTTAAAGACATTAATCTCTATAAAATTTCTCCATGAAAGTATTCCATATATCCCTATAACACTTTAACACTGAAATAATCCCCTATTCACTCATAATTATATCAATACATTAAATTTCATGGGGACTTCCAAGGAAATATTAAGTTTCGAACATAATTATTATCTACTTCTTATGTTTTTATTCTTAGTCATACTATTAGAAATATATCATAACCATAATAATATAATTATTTTTTAATCAATATTATGTTGATAGGTTTTTATATTAATTTTAAAATTCTTATATAAGAATTTAAATCCACTTGTAAATTCAAAGGAATGTCAACTGGGCATGTTCACAGACTACCACCTCCACATGGATTTTTTTATTTTCTAGTTTATATTTACTTAACCAAATAACATCAAGTATAGTTCACCATAATAAAAATATAAAAATATTATCATTATGTTTATAGTATAATGAAATTATGTTAGATGAGACACCCCCTTTACCATATTCAACAAATGAGTTTTAACGAGTTCATGTTTCAGTTGGTTTAACCACCTACATGAATGATGTAATAATAATCCATTATGAAGAATATGGGAACATAAAAAATAATATTATTTTTATCTAATAGGAATATAATTATTTTTATATGGTTTTGAAAATATTATATTATGTACTCAACTGATTATTAATGTGTATCTTTTTGTTTTCTAAAATCACGAAATTAAGACAACACCCATTCCATTTTAACGCAACATAACTAAAACAATAATGGAATTATATTAAGAGATTAATAAATAAATGTATTTTTTATATTATATTATATTAAATGATAAAAAATTCAATCCATTAGTGAGTAAAAATTTCAACATTATAAACTATGTGAAAATGGTTACAGATAGTAACACCAGATGTTGAGAAGAGATTACAACAATAATATACATGAAGTGAATATATTTTAATGAATGGTACATATAATAATAGGTTTCTAAATTAAGTAATTAAGATTATTTTATTTATGATAAATGATTTTATATAAAATTCATTGAAATCATGTGTAATGGTAAGGGACTAATTATCTCAAACTCATTTTTTTTGAATTATACAATTTCTCATTGAACTGAATTATCTATTTCATCCACTATAATTTTGTTATCCTTTTATTTCTAGGGAAATAATTAATGATACATTTTAAAAGGAGACTCACAACTATGAATTTTACATTGATTATTTCTACATGTTTTCCTAAAATCCCTTTCCGAATTTGGTTTTCATTTTAATCCCTATATTCAAAATGAAATATCTAAAATAGATTAATAATTCATGTTTCACCCTATATTTTATATTATTAAATTATTATATTTGGTGATTATAATTTTGGTACCAAAACACTCAATTAATGAAGTTATTCTATGCCATTTGGATGTTTTATGATACCCATTTTATTTTCATGGTTTCTTTAGGTAAGGTGAATGATTTCTATTTGGATATTCACGAAAACCATTCATTTTTCCACTAGTTCATTAAGATATGGTATTGTTTAATTTTAACTAGCCCATATATATAGATTATGATGGTTGGTATCCTATATTACCCTCTAAATCATTTGTTGATGTTTATATCTCATGAGAGAGTTAGGCATGGAAAAGATGAGTTTCTTCACATGGACATGAGAAAGAAGGGTTTTATTAAATTTTGAGGCATGGAAAACATGATTTTTTCAGATAATAATAGGAAAAATGAGTTCCCTCACACTGATTTTCCTAAGATTAGGAATGTTACACATTTCAATTTTGTTCATCCATTTATGTTAAATTACTAATTTTTCATTTCATTTCTATGACATTCAATGTTTTCTTGATTTTTTAATTTTTTATGTATTCCTAAATTCTATGAAATTATCACATGTTATATGAATATTATGAATTCATTTGATCCATTTCATATAATTTATGATCTACTAATTATATTTTTAAAATCTAATGTGACTCTAACATGTTTTATGTTTATCATTCAATAAATTTTGATAATTTAATAAGATATTTATTTCACTCTTAGGTTTTCCATAATGTTATGACATGTGTATCCCATTATGAAAATATGAGATCACCCATTTCTTATGAACCCAATACCAAAGTTAAAAATAAGATTAAATTATGTGTGATATCTAGAAAGGGTCTAAAGGAGTATGACTAAAGAGAAATGTTCACACAATTAATAAAATAAAATAATCAGGTAGCTAATTTCAATGACAGTAAACCATTAGTTCAAGGGGTTATGTGACTATTGTGAGACATAACATACTAATAATGATATTAATGAATTATTTGTTTTATTTTAATTTTGGTGTCCTTCACTATGGAAATGAAGGAAATTTTCCTTCTTATTGTTTCCTATCGTGAAAAACCCTAACCATGAATCAAAATTACAACAACAAAACTGAGTTAACAAGTATATTATATACTATAACACTAATCCATCCTGGACTATATGCATATCTCTACCTTGAGTTTTCACAGTTCATGCTAAATTTGAGGGGATATTGAGGAATATGGAGTAACCAAGTATCTATTTAATAGAAAACATGGATTTCAAGGAAAGAACATATAACCTAAAATATTTGGGCATCAATATAGTTTTCTAAATAGGATTGAGTGTATAAGAAATAAAAAGAAAATGAAATAAATATTATATCCATAAAAAATAAAAAACCAATGGTTGATTATAAACAATCATTATAATACCTATTATAGTTTATACACTACCAAAAAATATTAACAACAACTTTAAAAATAATTCCACCAACCATCAATAACTTTTCACATAAAATAGCAAAAACAACATCAAATATTTCCCAGAAAACATATCATTATCCATTTCTATATTTATCATTTTACCAAACACATTACATTCATTATGCTATTAATTTATCAATATTTATTTTCAAACCATTCATTATCCATCATCAAGGTTTATCAGAGCCATAAAATTTTCATTTTAAAGAATAATATTTCATTAATAAATCATATATCATTAAGCACCAACCAACATCACTTTATCATTTTCATTATTACAAAATACATTCTATATAGTTCAAAATCAATAATACAATCCAATAAAAATCATCCAAAAAACATAACAAAATTTACATGATCTAAATCCAAAAACAATCAAATAATACCAAAATAGAAGCCATAAAACCCATTCTTACTTCCCACATCAATCAGAAAAATTAATTAACTATAGAAATGCCGCATCACCACTCAAATTTACACCACAATAGACTCACCTAAAAAACACATTAAATCCAACCACAATTTACTCAACACTTATTCTCTATTATTCATTTAAATATAACAAGAATAAAACCATTGGATAAATAGTATTTAAATAAAAAACATTTTCATTAATTTTTCATAATACTTAACTTTAGAATTATTCAACATCTCTTACATGATCAAAATCACCTAAATTTAAAATACCAGACAACCAATTCATTGACATATTTATATGATTACCCTTTTATGAAAGTTTATCCACTCACACAAAAATTGAAAATGTGGCTTAAAATATAGAACAATAATCCAAGAATCATAAAAACCCCAATAACATGAACTAACATAATGCTAAACTAATTCACCTAATCATCCCCATCAATTTCATTAGTTTTTTTATTATCATTATTTGGTGAATACATACCATCCAAAAAAAATATAATAATGATAATTCCACATTTTTAAATAATTAAAATAATGTTATGTCTTAAATTCCCTCTATCAATCGATGTTTCAATAACTATTTCAAAAGAATAAACAGGGGGAAACAATCATAAAGAATAAAGACATTAGGAGAACCCTTGTAACATATATCTCAATAAAATACATAAAAACAATTTACAATTTCTATTGAAATTATATTCAATATATTATTAAAACATATATAAGAATAAAAAAATAGGAGATACACAAATAGAAGAATAGAAACACAAATAGTATAAAAAATAGACTAATATTTTGAAGCTAAGGGTCATATCAAATCAATGAGCAGTAAACGTCTCCAAAGGTGTATATATGGTCACATATGGTTCAAATAAAAATGAATAAATATATAAGAATAAAAATATACTTAAATTTTTTCATTGATATAGTATTCAAAAGGATTCATTTTGTGATTGGTCATGGCCATGTTATGGCAGGGCATGTTTGAGCACACCCTTTAAATAACCTAATGATATCCCCTATAATCCCCCCATTAATATCCTAGTAAAAACACCCTTATGTATAAAAATATAATAAGGTCCCCATTAAGACACATGATTAAACACTATTGTTTAATATATTCTAAAAAATAAGGTGTAATCATGAATCTATCCATGACTCAACAAGAGGATTATGGCATAATGTCACCAAAAAAGGAGGAACCACAAAATAAAGCAATAAGAGGTTCAAATTGAAATAATAATGACCATTCTAATATAATAATCAATCAAAATATTATACACCATGCCCACTATGACAAGAGAATCATGAAATATGATAGGATCATGGAAAAGGGTAACCCATGACATCACAAATCCTTTCATATCATAATCACATTGTGTATGATTTTAATGTTATTATAATGAATTGTATTCTACTATTCTATAATAAAAAACCATTAAAATATAACAAAACATTAAGAGCCCGATCCCGCCCTTCCAGAACCAGTGCTTGAAAAACAATATGTGTAATTTTTTCATTAAAATGAAACTAAACAATTAAACAACACTTATATATAACATATGACATTTTTCCCATATTTGTTCTGGAGGATTAGACAATACCTTACATCTATCAAAGTTGAAAAAAAATACTTACTATACTTCCGTGAGTGAAAACTCCAAAGTGAAGCTATCTAAAATATAACGTCTAATATATCTATTAAAAACATTTAAAAACAAAATGAGACTATTCAATTACCCAGTAAGGTGTTTTGAAAATCATTGAAACGATTTTTATAAAATATTTCATTAAAAATAACAATGAGAAACTATCTCAAAAATTCTTTTGATAATACCATAAAAATAATTTTCAAAAATATACTTTGAAAACATAACTAAAATTACTTACACTTTAAAATTATATACCATATTTTAATTTACATACATACTAAATTTGTTTTAAATATAATCCAGTGATTTTTAGAAAAAATTTACACTAACTTTTGAAAACAAAAAAACTGTGGAAACATGAAATATTGAAGTCTCTCTTGGGACAACCCACTTAGTGATGGAATAGGTTCACTACACAATACCCTACCATATTTATAACATTCAAGTGCCAACTTTTCATAAAAAAATTTATGCTTTCTTTACTCATATATACATTCACTGGAGTTTTTGAATTTGAAAACAAGTCCCTGAATTAAAATATATAATCACATTTATATTTATATATATAAGTATTTATATACATAAATATATGAACATAATTTTTATATCACTTTTGAGTTTGGTTAAAACTATAACTCTTACCATATAGTCGTTTCATAATCATTCATGTACCCAAAATTTTATGAAATACAAGTTTATATATTGTTATTACTTCAATCATTTTAATAAACTCAAAACAGAATAAAAATATCAAATACATATTTTTTTAATTGCTTTTATTCATGAAATAATGACATAACTATATAAAGTAATAGAAACATTAATATTAAACAATAGATAATTGTTTATCACACAAGAAATCATCAAATTAACACTTCTTTTATATTAATCCTTTAATATATATATATATACATATATATGTTTTGAATAACTTAACATTAATATGTACACACACACACACATATTTATATATAGGTAATCCTAATTTAAATTAGAAGTCAATGATCTCGAACATCTAATAAATAATTTTTTTTGTGTTTGATTAAAATATATCCATCTGTCTTACTCCCATGTAAGATACATACATAATTTATTCGAAGTGTGAAGAGTAATTCGTCAATATATATATATACACACACATAGATATATATATATATATATATATATACCATGAAAATAAAAATTAATCAAAAATACACATATCTAATTCATGAATTAAATATGAAATTGGATTTCATACAAGTATTAAACATGCAATGAAAATATTTAAATATTTAGAAATCATTGGAGAAAAAATTCGTGGAGTTAGGATATGATACCCATATATATATAATTGAAAAATATATATTCATAATATTTTTTAATTGTAAAACTAAACCCTAAATAAAATAAGATGAAAAATAAATTTAATTAAATAAATTCCCTTAATAATAAAAATAAACATACATAGATAAATGAATCACTTTTTAATTTGAGAAATTATATATCATAATATAGAAAATAAATGAATTGGTAGTATATCCCTTACCTTATTTTTAAAATAGAGAGAGTTGAATCAATGGTTGATGATGAAAAAAATACTAGAGGATGGTTTACTGATAGCTTCATAAAAAACTCATATGCATGATTACTATATTTTGTCTCAAGCCTTACAGTATAAATATAATTTTAAACAAATAAATGATATCTGTCATTTAAGAAATTAGATTCTTATAATTGTTTAAAAATTGGTTTTCAACAAATAAGAAGAATCAACTGCTTCTCTAGAAATAGTATACTCAGATTGATAATATATAATTTATATATACATCACTTACACTGAACAATGCATTTATATAGAATTAGATAATATATTACATTTTTAGTTCATTGAAACTGATATAAATGAGAGAAAAATAGATAAAATCAGTGGTTTTATATTATTTTTTATTCGAACTGATTTTTTCTTCTTTATGATGTATTAATTTTCATCTACATAAATTCAGAAAAAGACAACATATATGGTTTGACAAAAAATATTTGAACTTAAAATGTCCCCTTATGATAATAAGGACTACCGATGGTGATGTTTGGAGAAAAAATTAGAAATGAAAAAGAAGGACACCACATACAGAGTATTAGAATTAAAAAAGGATGAAAAATAGGTTGGATATAAATGAAAATAAACCCTTGGTGGAATAATTGTGAACCAATAATTGAAAAAAAACTAATCTCAAACAGATCTACAAACACATATGATGTAGATAAAGAAGATATGTTATCATATTTTTCATAGTTCAGATCTAGAATTGGAACCTCTTGTCCTCACCTGATTTGACCAACATTCTAACCTTCAACTATATTCGATCTTATTATTCCGTGGTCAAAAAATGAAATTGAACATTAAATCTTGCTCAGTCTGTGACACATGGCTCATTTTTGTCCTCAACTTTTGATATGTGGCTCGACCTAGTCTCGTCTGCTGCTCAAAACCTTTCTCATGATCGAGCTCTTCTGGGATATCTTCAATGTTCTGGCTTCACTCGGCTGAATCCAAGTCCCACATAATCCCTGACTCAAAATTTTCCTGTTCGGGCTATCCCATAACCCGATATTCATTCTTTAACATTTAATTTTATTTTTTAATCTCTTTCATCTTTTTATATATATAGAAATATTTAATCTGTTTTCTTTTCAAAATTTATAGAAATATAATCTAATTATAATTAATTTTTATATATATATACATATATTATATAAAATATTATGATTTAGTTTTTTCATAAACATGGGTTGTTTCATACCAACAAAAAAATTTAAATCAAAATAGTCTTCATGTTTTATATGATGAAATAATAATAATAATAATAATAATAATAATATCTTCAAAAATTATAATGTATTTGTATATATAATTTTAGGATTAAAATAAATTCAAAATAAAATTAATAATTATTTTAAATAATTTAATTTTATTATATAATTTAAAACATTCTACATAGTATTTTAAAAAAATATCATTCTAATTTAATTTATTTTAATTCTAAACATAATTTTTATTTATATACAAATTCATAAATATATACTATATTGACAATAATACAATGTTTCTTTTAAACAAAATTTATAAATACCTTGAATTATTTCTATTTATTAAAACAATATATTAGAAAATACTAGTTCATGATATTATATTTCATAAAAGTATAATTAAGTTATATTTTTAATATGTCATCATGTATGAAAATTTAACATTCAACATTATTTATTTAAATTATAATTCATTTATTAATTATCAAAACTTTTTAGGATGTTACATTATCCCCCTAAAAGAATTGTTCCCTCACAATTCATTTGTTGAACTTGAGAAAATTTGGAATTTCCATATTTAAATTTAATGAATTTCTAATGGAACAAAACTATCTAAAGAAAAATCTATCTTGTAGATATTTTTTCCTCAAAATACGACATCTAATATCCAAAGTTTTCTAGACCATTACTATGATACAAATTATAAAATCCTGAGCCCATTCTTCCAGACTCAGTTCTTGAAAAAAAATATGTGTAATTTTTTTATTAAAGTGACTGAACAATCACACAAAACTTAAATACAATAGAGGACCTTTTACTGGTCTAGGTTATGGGAGATTAGACAACACCTTACATATATCATAGTTGAATAGAAAAACACCTACTATACTTTCACACATGCTCAATCCAAATGCGAAGCTATCTAAAATAGTACTTCTAAGATACCTATGAAAAATAATTTTAAAAGAAAGGGTGAGCATTCAATTTCCCAGCAAGGGGTTTTGAAAATTATTGAAATAATATTTATAAAACCATTAATTGAAAATAACTATGAGAATTTCTCTTGAAATTTCTTTTGATAATACTATAAAAATACTTTTAAAAATACCCTTTGAAAAATTAATTAAAATTATTTACCCTTTAAAATAATTTTCCATATTTGAAATTACTTACATACAAATTTTTTTAAATAAAATCCATTGATTTTTAGAAATACATTATGAAAGATTTTGAAAACAAAAACATTTTAGAAACTTGAAATATTAAAGGCTATCTGGGGCTGACCCACATAGTGAGGTACTGGGTTCACTCCCCAATTCCCTACCATATTTACAATATTCATGTGTCGAATTTTCTGAAAAAAATTTAATCCAGATTTACTCATATATACATTCCCTTGAGTTTTTTGATTTTGAAATGAAGTCACTAAATTAAAATACACATTCACATTTATATTGTTTATAAGTATATATATATATAAATATATTAACTTCCATTATATATCACTTGTGAGTTTGGTTCAAACCAAAACTGTTTCCATATAGTCGTTGTATAAACATTCATACACCCAAATTTTTTTGAAATAGATGTTTACATATTGTTATAACTTCAATCATTTTAAAAAAACTCAATATTGAATAAAAATATCAAAGACATATTTGTTTAATTTTTTTCATGCATGAAATAATGGAAAGACTGTATAATGTTCTAGAAACTTTAATCCTAAATAATAGATAATTGTGTGTCACACATGAAATCATTAAAGTAACACTTCTTATATATTCATACTTTCAAGGATATATATATATATATAAGTTTTTAAGAACATAAATTTAATAAGTACATATATACATATATATATATTTATATAAACGTAATCGTAATTGGAATTAGAATCTGGTGATCTCGAACATCGAATAAATCATTTTGTTGTGTTTGATTAATATATATCAATGTGTCTTACACCCATGTGAGATACATGCATAATTTATTCAAAGTGTGAAGAGCAATTTGACAATATATAGACACACACACAAGAATATATATATATATATATATATGTATGTATATATATATATTCCATGAACATAAAAATTAAACAAAAAAACCCATATTCAATTCATGAATTAAATATGAATTTGTATTTCATACAAGTATAAAACATGAAATCCAAATATTTGAATACTTATAATTCATTAGAGAAAACATTCATTGAGTTTCTAAATGGCACACACAAACACACACACACACACATATATATATATATATATATATATATATTTGAAACACATATATTCATAATATTTTTTAAAGTATAAACTAAACCCTTAATACCATAAAATTTAAAAATAATTTAATTAATTTAATTCCATTACTAATAAAAATAAACATACATAGATATATGAATCTCTTTTTAATTTGAGAAATTAGAAATCATAATATTAAAAAAGATGAATTAGCTGTATGTCCCTTACCTTATTTTTAAACCAGAGAGAGTTTCAGTAGTGGTTGATGTTGGAAAAAATACTAGTGGAGGGTTTTCAAGAATCATCAGGAAAAACTCATAAGGATTCTTACTATATTTATATACTCAAGCCTTATTAGGTAAAAAAATTTAAATGAATAGATGATATTTTTCATTTGAGGCATTAGATTCTCCTGATTTATTAAAAATTGATTTTCAATTGACAAGAAGAATCAACTACTTATCAAGAAATAATATACACAAATTGATAATATATAATTTATATATACATCATTTCCACTGATCACTGCATTTATATAGAATATGATTATATATTATATTTTTGGTTCATTGAAAATGATACAAATGAGATGAAAACAGATAAAATTAGTGTTTTTTTTATTATTTTTGATTCTAACTGATTTTTGCTTCTTTTTGAGGTATTGATTTTCATCCAGAAAAATTAATCCAAGGACAAAAAATATTGTTTGGAAAAAATTATTTGAACTCAAAATAGAAACTTTTTAATGATAAGAGGGACAACTGATCGTGATGTTGAGAGAAAAATTGAGAAATGAAGTAGGAAACCACATACAAGGGATCACTATTAAACAAGGATGAAAACAGGTTGACAATAAATGGAATGAAACCCTTGGTGAAAGAATTAAACACCAATAATTGAAAATGAACCTATCTTGAATAGATATGCAAACATAGGTGACACAGATGTAGATAAGCTAACATCTCTTTGGTGGTTCATATTTGGAATTCAAACCTCTTTCCCTCACCCAGTTCAACCCATGTTATAACATTCAACTATAGTCGATCTCATCATTCAATGGTAAAAACTTGAAATCTAACTTGAAATCTAGCTCAGTTCGTAACTCCTTGCTCGGTTTCATCCTTGACTTATGCTATGTCACTCAACCTGGTCACACATGCTGCTCAAAACCTTGCACGTGGTTGACCTCACCAAGTATCTCCTCAGAACTTTAGCTTCACTCAGCTATATCTAGATCCCATTTAATCATTAACTCATGATTTCCCTATTTGAGCTCTCCCATTACCCAATTTTCTCTCTTTAACATTTTATTTTAATTTTTTAAATTGTTTCATCATTTTATATATATAGATATATATAATCCATTTTATTTTTAAATTTTATATAAATATAATCTAATAATAATTATTATAAATACACATATTATATAAAATATTATGATTTCATTTATTCATAAACATGCATAGTTTTATAATAAAAGAAAAATTTAAATCAAAATAGTTTTCATGTTTTATATGTTAAAATAATGATAATAATATTAATAATAATAATTATTATAATATCTTCATAAGTTTTAATCTATAGGTATATATAATTTTAAGATTAATATAAACTCAAAATAAAAGTAATAATTATTTTAAATAATTTCTTTTTATTATATAATTTAAAACATTATACTCAGTATTTAAAAACAAGTCACTCTAATTTAATTTATTTTAATTATAAACATAATTTTTATTTATAAAAAATTCCTGAATATATACTATATTGAAAATAATACTATGATTATTTTAAAAAATAATTATAACTACCTTTAATAATTTTTATTTATTAAAAAAATATATTATAAAATACTATTTCATGATACTATATTTCATAAAATTATAATCAATTTATATATTTAATATGTCATTATGTATGAAAAAGTAACATTTAACATTATTTATTTAAATTATAATTCATTTATTAATTACCTAAACTTTATGGGTTTTTATATTCTCCCCCTTAAAAGATTTACGCCCTTGAAATTCATTTGTCAAACATGAGAAAATTTTGAATTTCCATCTTCTGAATTAAATAATTTATAAAGGGAATTAACTATCTAAATAATACTCTACCTCTTAGATTTTTTCCCTCAAATGAAAACATTTAATCTCCAATGTTTTCTAGACCATTCCTCTGATACCAATTATAAGAGCCCGAGCCCTCTCTTACAGACTCAGTTCTTGAAAAAAAGTTGTGTAATTTTTTTTATAAAAATAACTGAACAATTAAACTATACTTAAAAACAATAATGGATATTTTACCGGTCTAGTTTATGGGGGATTAGACAAATCCTTACAGTTATTATAGTTTAACTAAAAAAATCCTATTAGGATTTTGTGTGCACTAAATGAAAAAGTGAAGCTTTCCGAAATAGGACTTCTAGGATACCTCTGAAAAATTATTTTAAAACAAAGGGCGAGCATTCAGTTTCCCAGCAAGGGGTCTTGAAAATCGTTGAAATACTTTTAAGAAAATAATTTATTGAAAATAACTATTATAAATTCTCTATAAATTTCTTTTGATAATATCATAAAAATACTTTTCAAAAATAACCTTTGAAAACATAACTGAAATTATTCACGCTTTAAAATAATATACCACATTTGAAATTACTTACGTACAAAAAGAGTTTTAAATATAATATTGTAATTTTTAGAAAAAAAATAAGTAAGCTTTAAAAAAAAATATTATGCGAAATTAAATTATTGAAGTCTATCTTGGTCCTTCCAAGATAGTGAGGGATTGGGTTCAGTCTTCAATTCCCTACCATATTTTCAACATTCAAGTGCTGGATTTTTTGAAAAAAAGTTAATCTTTCTTTACTCACATATACTTTCACCAGAATTTTTGATTTTGAAAACATTTCACTACATTAAAATACACATTCACATATTTATTTTTATATATTAGTATATATATTCATAAATATATAAACTTAAATTTTTTGATGATCATGTTTTTTATATTTTCCCCCAATCTTATTTTATTCATATATAACCTCATTTAAATTTAGATAAACATTCTTATGATACAATAAATTAATTCCTTCCAATTACATGAACAAATTATTTTCCATTAATTTAATTTTGTACATTAATACTGAATTTAAAAACCTCATTGTTAATAGGTATTAAAATTTAAGTTTCTAATGTTTTTATTGAACAATGAAAAAAGTCCTATTATAGAATTTATAATCCATATTATGATTAACCCCTATGCATAACAACTATTTGACAATACTCACCATTCCATTATCAACGGATACCAAATTAAAAATTATTGGGCCCACTAAGGAAAATATTTTTAGTGGGGATAAATTAGGGTATTTTAATTATATTAATTTTAAAGACGCATAAATTCAATGTAATTTTTTTAATTTTATGGGAATTTTAGAAGTCTGTGAAAATTGACGGCATGTAATTCCGAGGCCCGGAGTGACCGGAATGAATTTATGAACTTTTTTCAGGTATGTTCAGTGAACTTGTGAGTGGTTTTTTGTAACTTTTGAACCAGTGCTCAGAATTGAAATCCAAGGACACCGTCAAACTCGCAGCGCCGATATTCACTTAAGGGAGGCTTCACCTCGACCACAGTAGAGTCGGGAGTGGAAGTTGGTTTTGTGGTTTTTTGTGGGATATTTGAATAAAATAAATTATTTATGTTTGAAAATATCCCACCATCCTTTTTGAATTCTGGTGGTTGGGACCACCCGAGGGAGGTCAAGCATTTGATGATAGACATTAAATGTCAGGTTACACAAAATGTGTAACCACCCTTCATATAATTAATGAGGCTCATTAATTCCACAAATTAATGAACCTATTTAATTATATGAAGATGATTTAAACCCTTGGGTTTTGGGGAATTTTTGGAAAATGGTGTTCTTAGAGGAGCCTCTTGAAGAAGATCGATTCTCACTAAGGAGGAACCGAAGAATGGAGGATCGTCAAACAAGCGGCGTCATTGGAGGAGGCTTGCTTCAGGATCGACCAATGCCAATATGTCTTCAACCGCGAACGATCTCCAATGGAACCTTCAAGGCAGGGATGTGATTTTTATTTACCTTTGTTAATTTTTATTTTATGTTGAACCTCTCCCCATGAGCATCTTGCTACTTCCCTAACATTGAGGGTGCAAGCCAAACGAACATGGCCCAGCCTCTCCGCATCCTTTGTGGGTTTGATGAGATCTTCATGATAGAGGAGGAAAATGACCGATTCTGGAGATTGGCACCGGTGGGACTCGAGAATTGTGGTCAGCACTCCGGCCAGTCGTGATGATGGCGGCAGCACAACCGCACCACCAAAGAAGGGCTGCGGCAGAGCATAGGCGGTGGTCGATGCACAGCTGGCCGCGTGATGGGGAGGCGGCGGCGCGTGTATGCACCACTAGGTGAGAGAGATCCAAGACACAGGGACATAGTGGTGAAGGAGGGAGGCCGGTTGAGTCGGCTGTTGGAGATGTCATGACGCACGACCATGCCGCGTGAAAAAGAGGCTGGCCATTTAACCAGCCAGGGCCGCCTAGCGGACGCCGCATTGCAGGCCGCTGCACCACAAGCCACCCAGTGGGCCGCGCCGGTGGGTTGAACCCAGTGGTCCGGGTTAGAATCGTGTGTTCCGAGTTCGACCTAGGGCCAGACCCAGGTCGGTTTGACCCAGGCCGGGTTGGATCGGGTCTGACCGGACCCTGACCAACTTCGACCCTTTTCATTCTTTTGACCATATCTTAAACTACGGTCGTCCATTTGACAAACCATCTATGGGGCCAAAAAACATGGATAGAGAAGGTAATTTTGGTATACCCTAAAAGATATTTGGATAATTTTGAGGTATGTCTAGGCTGGATCAAAAACGAATCCAACCAGGCCCTCGAGACTAAAAGTTCAATAACTTATAGACCGAGCATCTGGTTGATGCACATTCTATTGTGTTGAGAACCCTATATCATGATAGTACTTTGAGATACCTATTTGTGGGACTTCATGTAATTTTGAGTATCAACCTGTTACTTGAGGAGCGGACCCTACCGAAATCAAGTGAGATTAGTGTGGGAACCCTATAGCTGGCTGTAACATGAGAAAAGGATCCTATGTGGGTCTATGCTTTTGGATCTTTTATGGGTCTATGATTTAGGAACCTAAATGGGAATGTGTTAGAGAGTCTCACTTGGATCCTCTCTAGGAACCCACGTGCGACTACTCTAGGATCCTATGTGGGTCCGCTATACTAGGATCCTACGTGGGCCTGCTGTACTAGGATCCGTTGTGGGTATGATGATTTAGGATTCTTTGTGGGCCTACCTCTTATCAGAGTAAGATGATTTAGTAGTTATATCGAATCATATTTACTACCGTACCTAAGTTATACCTTGTGGGAGCTGAGTCCATACCTTTATGGTAATACCTTTGTGGTATTATTCATTGTGTTGTACCTTTGTGGTACTTATCTTTGTGGTGGTACCTTTGTGGTATTCTTTAGTGTGGCGTACATTTGTGGTGATACATTTGTGGTATTTTTCTATGTGGAATTACCTTTGTGGTACTTACCTTTGTGGTGTTACCTTCATGGTATTCTATTCTTCGTGAAACTGTTGTACTCTGACTAAGGATTTGAGCCTTGAGTTTATTCATGGATGAGATGGGTATAGTTGATAACTTAGGTATATGTATGATCATATACATAAGTAGATTTTTCAGTTGTTTTCATGATTTTTGGTTATCCTTTGTGGATTCTGTGAGACCTTCGAGGGTCTCGGGGTCCCTACTGAGTATCGTTATACTCACCCCTACATAGGCTACGCCCGTACCTTGTTGTGTTTAGTGTAGACGACGGAAAATAATGACTAAGGACGAGAGTAACAGGACTGGAAGTATCTTGGAGGTGGAAATTAGATGAGGCGCACTGCAGAGATGACCATTCGAGAGCCGTACCTACCCTTCAGGTAGGGTCCTTGGTGGGAGTTCATAGGAGCTGTTTATGTTTACTTGTACTTTTCCAGTTTTCTTGTACTTTCCAGCTGGGGTTGTATTATGGCCCCTTTTTTATACTGCACACACTATTTTTAATATACAATTTACTTGTGTTTGTACCTTGTTGTGTTCTTGGTTGGGTGTGTTTACAGGTTAAAAAGGAAATGCGTTCCCGGTTTTAGGGAACACACCTTTCGGTGCTAGTCGCCAGCCCCTGGCCTATGGAAGGTGGGATTGGGGTTGTCACGACACGGGCCCCGGGGGACGGGTCTTGAAAAATAATTATCAGAGGAGTCAGTTCTACCACTATACAAAAATTCTTCATTCGCGGTGGTTTTTTTGGGTATAGCAGAGGTTTAAACCGCCGTTATATTCTTCTGGGGTAGTTTTCGAAAACTGCCGCTACATTGTGTGTCAGGACATTATTGCCGGCGGTTATAGACATTTCACGGCGGTTTTTAGAAACCATCATAGATAGAGAATTTCGTAGGGGTTATGAAGCTTTTGGAGGCGTTTTTCCCGGCCAGGGGATTAATTTTTTTAGCAGCGGTTAAAACTACCGCTAAAAAAAAGTAAGCCCTGGACGGGAATACCATCGCAAAAAGCATCAGAACAGCCACAAACTTCGCGCGGAAGATGGTCCACTATCACGGCAATTAAAACCACTATGAAAATTAACACCGTAGCGAAACTTATAACTGCCGGAAATAGAAAAATGCTGACATTTACTGGCGGTTATAACCGTCGCTAATTGAAAAATGATGACATATAGCGGCGGTTTAAATCGCCGCTAAAACCACTTTTACAAAAAAAATAGCAGCCTCTGCAGCTTCTATACCAGTTCCCTGAAAAAAATATTACAAGCATAATCTAAATCAGACTACTACATATGAGAAATAAAAAAATTTCACCCATATGAATCCATGTTATAGTCTTACAATTTCGACACAACCAAAACAAACACACATTATCTATTTCATAGGTCTTCTAACTTAATATGAATAATGACACCCAGAAACTTGGTCCAATATCCATCCATGTATCAAATTTCAATACATTAGTTGTTTAATAACTATAACATCTATTTAATATATATATAATACAAGAATTTTTTCCTCTCTCATAGAGCAGATATGTCCATACATATAGGCTTCTTTTATGAATGTACCAATAGAGAACCACAACCATTGTCTGTCTATATTCTTCAAATTTAAAATATCAGATAATCTGTATATTTCACTCAATGAAGGTTTAGAATAGAAAATATAATAATGGTGGATTTACACTATATAATTTCAACACCATTGATCCTTTATACTATTATCCATAAATCAAAAAGTCATCTCAATACTGATATGCATGAGGCCTTTCTTTATGTATTGAAAAATACCCACCCTGTGAGCCTCACTTTTGAAACATTAATAATTACGTAATCAACATAACCAGTATTCAAAAAAAAAATCATTGTCACAAGCTTAGTATTAGAAGAAAAAACCCAAAATTTAGTGATCACTGTCACTACCATGTGATTCCGGTATTCAATTCCACTATGAATTCTATCCAACTTCATTAGTAGTTTCAAAAAATGTATTGGTTTCTAATATAAAATAATATTTTTTATTACCATTGAAGAAATAACTAATCAATCTAATCCACTCATATAATTTCTTTCATATTAAACTCATCAGTCACATAATCAGTTCCCACATCATACAATAAAAAATATCTAATAACCCTACGTTAGCTAAAGAATTATACTATTTCAAGTTCAACACTCATATACGAGACACGATGTCATGAACCTTCACACCTTAATCTATTACCCAATCATATCCTAAGAGTGATCATCTATAATGTTCATCACAAATCCACAACATATCTCCATGAAATAAGGAAGGCTAATGTGTCATGGACCCATCACAACATGCATGTACCTCATAACATCTTATACCACATACAGTTCTCAAGGGACTAAATATGAATCACTTTTAGAAATCAAAAAAGAAACTATGGATGAATTAAAAGATATAAATATTCATTAACAAGGTCACCATAACATAACACTAGGAGTCACAATACCTACATACAGTTCTCAAGGGACTAAATTGACCCTACCCTCTCCCCTAAACTAAATACCAAAACCACTCAGAGTGTTTCTTATCCCATGAACACCAAATTACCATGAAATTCCTCTACCCTTTCATGGTTACCCACATAACCACACTTTTTAATATGTATAATAACATAATTACAATATATGAGAAAACACTATATAATATTCGTCCACAATATTCCTCAACCCTTTCATTCCTAATTTTTCCCTATTCCTCACTATGGGAAAGTTGTTGGAAAGAGAATGGTTCGTTATGTTAATGATTTAGTAGGGGACTGATGTAGACTATTATTTCCTAAATATGCACAACACACTCAAGAAATCAAGACATAAAAGGAAACATCAGAAATCAATAAAATACATAAAAGGAAACATGACAAGTTAAGAAAATGTTAGGTAATGAAAATAATTGGTGGCAACTATGTACACACATGATACATATACAAACGAACGATGAACACATATCATCACCCTATCCACATCCAACATATCAAAAATAAAACTAATCACTATCCGATGATGAACACATATCGTCACCCTCTCCACCTCCATCTCCACTTCTGGATACAACATGTAAGAACATTATATTGAAAATTAAATAGTGTTGAATATTTCTATTTAAACATAAAACCAATAAAAGATTGAAAACTAAATGATTTTGAATTTTTGTGATTTACCTGCTCACAACCAGTCGATATAGTACCACCAGGGTTATATCTTCTCATCTTCTGACATATATCAATCAACTCTTTCTGTAAAGCGGAGATCTGATCCCCATGCTCCTGAACTGTGTTTCATAGAGAAACAATCTCTTTCTAAGAATCTCTGGGTTTGGGCTGACTACAACCAGGAGTAGATGAAGCTACAATCCCTGATGGCCTGCCAAAAACCTCAGATGGTACGGGTCCCAAACCCAGCCCATGCACTCTACCAGGATGCTCCTTCCCAAGGACATTAGCAACCGGGTCATCCAGGGCGACTGAGTAGGACTACTCTGGATTGTTATCCCATATTTATTTAATTTTTACCTATAAATAAAATATCAATATATATTAACACAGTAAAAACTGATAATAAGTTATTATAATGAAAAAATGAGTTCATACCCCAACTTCTTTGACAGTCTCAGTAACAAATCTTCCATCAGATTTTTTGTGAACATCCAACCACACTTCAGTTTGAGATGCTTGGTGCCCTAAACTCTATAACTGCATTAAATAAAGATAAATCAACAATTTAATATTTTAAATAAATAATATTTTCTTATAAATATTTATACTAATGAAATGATTATGAGAGATGATTGACTTCTAGAAAATCTTTTTGACCCCGTAGTGTGAGGGATGACTTGCTTTGTCCGACTTGATGCATTCTTTCTTAAGAGATCCTGAAATAAATAGAAATTCAATTCAATAGTAATTTATTCAATGTCATCTCATCTTCATATACATTTATAAATGTAAAATGAGGTTAATATAATAATATATATTTAAATAACATCTTCTTGACATCACGATGTTTGTTAACAAAAACTTTCCACTATTCTTTGGGTACCCCATTGGTTAGATTCTCATACATTTTTTGGACAATCAATGAAGTATCATTGACATCACCCCAAAATATCCATTTTAAGTCTTTCCATTTCTTTACAAGATTTTTCAATGTCCACTTTCATGCTATCACATCAGCAACTGTAAAGTGGAAAAACATCTGTATATAGAAATTCATTTTGAACATATTAATAAAATGACATTCAATTATACCATAATGTATTAAAATTACCTTTATTTGGGAATCAAAAACTTTATTTTTCCATCTTGGAGGCATATGTCTCCAATCATCAAAAGAAATAGGAAGGTAAATGGGCTCCGCTGCCAGCTGGCCTAGAATTTGGCCAACTAATCCCGCAGAATCATCTGTAGGGACCCCATATGAATCGAATGAGACAACTTTCTTATATCCATTCATATTAAACACATATGAACTTTTTATATTTTTCTCCATTGTTTCATTTTTTCATATTTAATGAATAAATAGTTAGTGTAAAAAAAGTGCAATAAATTTATTTATATGAAAATTTGTACCTATAACAGTGACCCTCCAGTATGTTCGTGATGAACTAGAAGTGGCACGCCACCGCCCAACTGATGAGGCCGCTGAAGGGGGGGTCGACGACTCAACCTCTAAAGAGAATCTCACAGAGGGTGTGAGAGATGGTTCAGGGGGAGATGGTGCAGGGGGAAGGCAGCTTGTGGCTCATATGCCTTAGGGAGGGAGACAAATTGATCGTCATCTGTCACAGTAGTGGATGAAACAGTGTATTTCTTCCTCTTTGGAATTCTTGTCATTTAATAAAATAAAATTAAGTTCAGAACATATATTTCAGAAAAATTATGCAGAAAAAAATAAAAAATGATAATATATGCTCAGTACTAACAAACAAAATATACATAAAAATCATAACGAATGACTGCATAAATGAAATAAGTGGTTGCTGAATGAATAAATAACTATACATACAATCATTTTCCCCTTCAATCATGTCTTTTTCCTGCTAAATTACTTCATCCACTTCATTCAAACTTTCTAGACTAATATTTTCAATATCATGATGGAAAAATAATTCTTCTTCTTATTGCTGATGAGATTCAAGTTCAGAGGTCAAATATTCCACTTCATCACCCATATTGTACAAATCTCTTTGTATAACGTCAGCAACTACACTCCACCCTTCATCAACAATATCATTCACATAATATAGAATTTTTTCTTGCGAAGATAAGATATATGGATCATGCAATTCATGATCACCAACATTCATCAAGCGAGAGAAGTTCACAGAAGTAAATTGCAAGGAATATCTTTTAACACCTCTGATAATATCGACCCAATTGCATTTGAATAAAACAACTAAAAAATGCCCGTGGGAGTTTAATTAAATAATATCAGTCAGATTTCTATAGTATTCCACTTCAAAAAATGTAAATGTACCACTATTATGTGTTTTCAAACCCTCTTCTTGATCAACTGTATGAAATCTAAAGGCATTCATGTGTAAGCGTCGAACTTTCTAACTTGTTTTAGAGGACCTAGAAAAAAAACATTCAAATATTATGACACCTCTGCTCGAGTATCAGTATTCATGATCTAAAAAAAGAAATATACTTTATTAGATTTACATAATATATGTGTCAAACTAATATTCATATTTATTTCAATATCTATGAACTTACACATCGTGCAAACCATTCAACAAGCTCTTTATTAATAGATTTTGTTATATATTTTTCATTTCATGTTCGGTCTCTCATTCATAAATTTGTTTGTATCCTCAACTCTTCAATAAATGGATCTACAATTTCACTATTCAGCAGCACATATCTATGTGCCTGTAGTAATTCCAATTTTTTCAGTGTCACATTTGAGGTCCTCCCAACTGATCGGCCAATAGAAGAAAATATTTTGGATTTCTGATGTATTTGAAATCGAGTCGATATGTCGTTAACATTTACAAACTGATTAAATCTTGTCTCAATATCATCCAAGTATCTAGAACAAAAGGTAAGACACTCCTCATCCCAATAGCCTTCAACAATGGAGCCTTCTGGTTGAGCTTTATCTCTCATGTATGATTTCAAAGGCCCAAGATATCTGTGAAATAAAATAAACACAATTATGAATTTAATTAAGTGCCAAAAATTGTTTAATTAACTGAAAAACATACAAATAAAGTATCTCTCAATTGGATACATCTATCGATAATGAACGGGGCCTCCTAATTTAGCTTTCTCAACCAAATGCATAGTTAAATGCATCATTACAGTAAAAAATGATGGAGGAAAGATCATCTCCATTGCACAAAGGGTCAATACAAACCTCTCTTGGAGGCTGTCAAAATGAAATTGATGTAGAGATTTCTCACATAGTTGTCTGAAAAATGTGCAGAATTGGAGTACAACAACAGTAATGTTTTCAGGTAATAATGTACGTATTGCTAATGGTAGTAACTATTGTAACAAAATATGTGAATCGTGACTTTTCAATCCATGTAAATTATGATTATTCAAGTCAACACACCTCGAGATGTTACTTGAATACCCTTCAAATACCTTGAAATTCTTTAAAATTCGAAGGAATGTATCTTTATACCTATTTTTCATTGCAAAAAATTTCCAGAGTATAGTTTTTATTCTCATCTGGCCAGAGATCACGTTTTATGTTCATTGCTTGTAAGTCTTTGCGAGCATTGAGATGATTCTTCAATTTTCCATGCTCATTATGAAATGTGAAAATAAAATTATCACATACATTCTTCTCAATATGCATCGCATCAAGATTATGTCGCAACAAATTAAATTCCCAATACAGAAGTTTGAAGAATATACTTTTTTTCCTTTCATTTTGGCGTTCTGATTTCTCTTGACGATGCACTTCGAACCTATTTTCTGCTATCATTCAAATGATGAACCTTCACAAATTCTTTTTCATAATTTCCAAGTTGTGTCAATATTTCATATCCAGTTAACAACTTTGGAGGTGGTCTATGATCAATGAAACCGTTAAATTTTGATATGTTCAGCCGAAATCTATGAGATGCATCGAGAAATATTCGATGGCACAAGAAACACCATTTTTTACTGTGAGGTAGCCATTTGGGGCCAAAATAAAAGTTAAAAATAGGACACGCCAAACCCGTGTAAGTTTTCTAACCATATAAGTTCTCAAGTCCAGGGAAGTCACTAATTGCCCACATTAAAGCAGCATGCATTTTGAACATTGTCTTAGAAGAATCATTAAATGTCTCAACACCGTAGGTTCACAACTCCTGTAATTATTCAATTAAAGGCTGCAAGTATACATCAATATCATTTCTAGGCATTTATTTTCTAGGAATAATCATCGAAATGGTAAAAGAATTTTTTTGCATACACATCCACGACGACAGATTGTAAGGGATCAAAACAACTGTCCAAATGCTATAACTGGTACTCAAAGTCCCAAATGGGTTGAATCCATCGGTAGCTAATCCCATTCGAACATTCCTAGGATCAGCTGAGAAATATGGATGTAATGAATCAAATTTCTTCTATGATTGTGAATATCATGGATGTCTCATTAACCCATCATTTTTATTATCTACAGAATTCCACTTCAAGTTTTCAGTAGTTTTCGATGACATGAATAATCTTTGCAATTGAGGCTTTAAAAGAAAGTAACAAAAAACCTTTGTAGGTGTGTTCCTTCTGTTCTTATTTATGAATGTATGTTGATTCAGACTTCCAACATCACCCATGTACTTCCATATTGAAGAAGATCATTTTTTACAATCCTGTTTATCTGAATCCTCTCGCTAATAAAGCATACAATCATTAGGACACACATGTATTTTTATATAATTCAAACCAAGCCTGTTAACAACTTTTTTCATATCATAAAATGACTCGGGGATGTTTTATTCAATAAATGCATCACGAAACAATTACAATATCATGGAAATTACCTTATTTGTAATGCCACATAAACATTTGATATGGTACAACTTCATCATAAAAGAAAGTTTTGAATATTTCAAACATCCACTATATAACTTCTGATTTCCATCATCAACTAAATCATGGAACACATTTTCCCTAGTGAAGTTTTCTCTTACATTAGTCTCCATAGAATCAAGAAGATGATCCACTGATATATTACAATCTTGATATGGTTTTCCTACAGTCTCGAAAACATCACTTGTCTCGTTGCTATTTGTATCACCCTCATATGATTGTTCTGATGTGTTTTGATATTCATGGTGGTCTCTTGCAGTGCCGAATACACCATTTATAAGGTTTTTCATTTTGTTTTCCATTTTCTATGAAGTTGGGAGGTCATTCTGTGGATTGACATCAGTGCTCAACCTTTCTGTAACATTCGATTCTCTATGCCAAATCCAACCCAAATATTGACCAAGGAATTGCTTCAATATTAAATGTTCATAAACTTTATCTCTCTTCAACCATCCTCTAAATTCACATTTAGGACATGGAAATCTTATTCTCCCTTCAACAGATTGATTGGAAATTGAAAAATCTAAAAACTCATTCAAACCCATAATATACTAAGGTATGTTCCTCAGTAAAGTGATCCAGCTTTTATCCATGTATATCACAATGTGCCTACAAAATATTAAAAAAAAGTAAAACACATACTATTACTAAATAGGGAAAGAGATTAATATATACTAGTTGAAAAAATATCTAAATATGTTACATAAACTTTTCCTATATCAATATATATAGTAAATCACCCACTAGTGGTGTCATATAAAGTAGTACCACAACAAAGGATTAGAATTAAATTGGGAGATTAGGGTGAGGGAACAAAGTCCAACCACATTAATCAACTTAAGAAAGTTGTAGGTTCTCCTCTCCAATTAAATTAAATAATTATAACCATTGTTTTATGTGGCCCAATATTTAGGGGAAGATATAATCCATGGGGTGGATGTGCTAATAAGGTACATGTTATTCAGCTAAAAGAAGATCTTATTAAATCCAAAAAATTCACGAAATAAGTGATGTAATAATTATTTCAAGTATCATTTGATATAAAATATTATCAAAACGTGTCATGGCAGATCATGACTTAGTAAGTGGGGTTAATAAACCACTTTTTTCTTCAAAACATGATCTAGAAGTTTCATGCAGAAGTAAAGTGACTTGTTGAATCTAGAATTACATAAAAAAAGGATTATTCTAGAATAAAAAGAGGTTTCCAATCCTTAACTAATAGAATCAATGATTTCATATTGAATGTGGTTTATAACAAGTGATATCAAGCACTGAATTTAATATAATTAGACCACTAATAAGAAGAAAAATTTAGAGGAAGTAGTTATTCCCTTATTATCATTAATGTGGTTTCAGTGTGATTGGTAAGTTGTTACTGACATGATGAATCTAATTTTGAAGTTATATTGATATTGTGAAAATTTATTATTGTGGTTGATAAATACACCGCTTATGGTTCCATTTCCTAGGTATCTCATCCCTACCTAAGGGATAAATGTCTATCAAGAGCCACATTCCCACCTCATAATGTTTGGAGAACCTATACATATCCATATAGTCCATATTGATGGCTCATCGAACAAAGGAACCTAACTTGGTTCCATACTGGGTCGTTCATATATTCTCATAGATTATCATACCCTTTATGACCATTACTGCACCATCCCATAGCCTCGCCCCTAGAAATTTCTTTAGGATAGAATCAATTACCTAAAACAAGACCTTTATAGATAACTTGACCCATAAATATATGATGGACACCCTATTGGGGTTTTAATTATCCTATAGTTAATCATCTCACATATATAACATAGCCTTAAATGGTTGTATAATCAAGGCATCATCCTAAAGGGAATTCTATGAACCAAACATGAATCTATATCCTCATGTCTAATAAGGTAAATCACTCATGGATCCCGTTCATGTCACATAACCACCTACATGAAATTTCAATCCACACAATAAATGCATAACCATATCCTATGGTAATATTAGTCATAAACTACCTTGACCATAGAGTTACCCCCTTAAGAAATCTCATTCCATCCTCATCAAATCCATCTCTAGGAACCAACACCATCTCAATCCCCTAACTCATAAAATTACAACATATATTATAAAGAAATAATAATTTATTAAGAGAATTAATCCATATTAATCCAATTAGTCATACTTTAGAGACAATAATGTATCCTCCTTATAACTTCAAGCAATGGGGTATGAATCAATCTTGGAACACCTCTGAGCTCATTTCCAAAAAACCCTAATATATGAAGTCAATCCATTAAATGAATTCATACAAATTTGATGATAAACCTAAATAAATTATGGTAATGACTCAACAATAACGAAACTACCTAAAACCTTATGCATTTTTCCTCCACAAAATTCATCTAACCATTACACACAAAAACATAGCTAAATATGAGAAAACCATCGGCGGTAGGGGAGGGGAGCCGACCTAGGGTAGGAACTCGATGCGGTTGGGGGAGAATCCGGTGTTTTGGGTATCGGGGGGAGAAGGGGGTCAGCCGTGACCGATGACGTGGTCAGAGGCAGAACAGGTGGGGAGTGGAGCTAGGGTTGGGGCTCATTGGGGGGAGAAGCGTCGTGGGGTCAGGGGGAGAAGATCAACATCTTGGGTGGGGGGGGGGAGTGTCTCTACTATAAAAAAATTAAATGTGTTTCGCGGTGGTTTTTAATAAACCGCTGATAAAACTTTTTAACGGATGGTTTCACGGAAGTTTTCTAAACCACCGCTAAAAGACCGCTTCTAAAGGCAATTTATGTTGTCGTGTACCATAAAACATTGGACTCTGATCTTTTACCAGCAATAGTGTTAAGTGTAGTGAGTGTGGTTATCATTTTAGGGAATCCAGTGTTGGTGCGGTGACTGACGTATCCATACACCAGGACCCTGACTTTAGATTTCTGACTCAGTGCATGAAAGCACTGATTGAGTGAGTGTTTTGAAAAGTTATCTATGTAATCTATTTGAGTCATCTCACCAGGTATAACTTATTGACTTTGGCACACCTGTTTCATTTCAGGATGCCTCCACACAGAAAACCATCTAGGGTTCCGGGTATTGAATGCGATGATAGCCCATCGAGCGATGGGGACTCGGTGGATGGGCCTCATTTAGTAGAGGCACCAATGGAGGCACCAACAGTAACATTACCCATTGGGCTAATAATGGTACCAACCCCATCAGAAGAGGGTACACGCCGCTTGAGAATGTTTTATGAGTTGTAGTGCCCGAAGCCACCCAGGTTCAGGGGAGAGACGGACCCACAGGCGGCTGAGGATTGGCTGGAGGCCTTGGTGAGAGTCTTCCGATTGGCAGGGACACCAACTGATCTCATGGTGATCCTTGCCACCAGTATTCTACAGGTAGAAGTAGGAAGATGGTGTATCTTGATGCTCCAGGTTCACGATGAGGTGACACTTCCCTAGGCAGAATTTGAGAGCCTGTTTCGAGCAGAGTTTGTCCCAACGACCCTTCGCACATTGCGCATTCAAGAGCTTCTTAATCTGCAGCAGGGAAGCATGACTGTGGCTTAGTACTCAACAAGGTTCACTGAACTCTGGTGCTACTCCACTGATATGGTGTGGGACCCATTCTTCAGGTCCTAGACCTTCGAACAGAGACTCAAGTGGGAGAGCAGGGCTTCGATGATTTCTCTTATTATCCCGACGTAGGAATGGGTGTTAGAGAGAGCCCTCTTAGTGGAGAGTTTTCTTGTCGAGCAGTCACCAGCAGCAAGAACGACCACTGGGAATCACATAGTGGATTCTTATGAAGTTGGAATCAGACATATGTCATAGAGGTCAAAGAGGACCAGACCTACAGGTGGAAGACCGAAAGGATTCAAGGTCAATTGTGAGAGGCACTGGAGACAGAGCTAGTCATGTGAGGAGAAAGCAGTGTTACCCATGCGGCGGGCAGGGTCACATGGCTCGTGACTGTCCGAACCACCATACAAATGATCAGTAGATGGTCTAAGGACCTCCCAGGTAGAGAATGAGGTTCGACTAAGGTGGTCCAAAGGGAGTAGGAAGACGTGGCAGAGGAGATGGACGTGTAGCTGGTGGTGGGAGGCAATTCGAGGTGTTACCACCACCACCACTAGGTGGTCCACCCTGACCATAGGGAGCAGGTGGATAGGGGTGAGCTCAGCTCTAGGCAGCTGAGGCCTATGACCATGGTGCTCCAGAGATGATACGAGGTATGATATGTGTCTACTCCACCAAATATGCAGTACTTATAGACACAGGTTCTAGTCATTCTTTTATTGCCACTTCCCTCGTTCGGAGCTCGGAGATTTCAGTGGATCCATTGGCTCGATCCTTATATCTAGAGAGTACTACAAGAGAGGATTTTATGATTTAACACTGGTTACAGTAGTGTGAGCTTACTCTAGGAGGCGATATCTTCTGCTAGGATCTTCTAGTAGTGGCGTCGAGGCCTTACGACGTCATCTTGGGTATGGACTGGTTATCTACAGTCCATACTCAGATTGACTGTATTAGGTGAAAATCATAGTGTATCCATGAGGATGGGACTAGGTTTACCTTCACCGGAAATAAAGGATACTTTACAGCACATGATGGACTTACCCAGAGGAGAGTTCAGCCGATCACTCATCAGTTGGATAGCCTTACCCTTAGAGCAGTTGATGTGGAGAGTCCGAGTTATCCTGTAGTGGTGGACCAGTACGTAGATGTCTTTCCTGATGATGTTCCTAGTCTACCTCCTCGTAGAGATGTGGAATTTTACATTGACTTGTACCCCGAGACAACACCAATATCTACACCAGAGTATCAGATGGCTCCTGCGGAGTTTTGTGAGTTGTAGGTACAACTAGAGGACTTATAGGGAAAGGGATTCATCCAGACTAGTGTTTCTCCTTGGACAACCATGATTTTTTTGGCCAAGAAGGCGGATGAGAGCATGAGACTTTTTTTTGACTATCAGTCCCTGAACCAGGTGACCGTGAAGAAAAAGTACCCACTTCCGAGTACTGACGAATTCTTTGATCAGCTGAAGGGAGCACAATGGTTCTTAAAGATAGACCTCTGTTCAAGCTATCACTAGCTCAGAGTATGAGACGAGGATGTGCCGAAGATAGCTTTCAAATGTCGGTATGGCCACTACATGTTCTTGGTTATGACATTCAGCGTGAACAATGCTCCAACAGTGTTCATGGGACTCATGAACAACATCTTTCTGCCATACCTTGATCGCTTTGTAGTAGTATTCATCGATGATATTCTGATCTACTCAGTTATCGAGGAGGAGCATGCCTATAATTTTCAGATAGCTTTGGACACACTGCGAGTGCACCAGCTTTATGGTAAGCTCTCGAAGTGCCAGTTCTAGATATGAGAGGTTCACTTCCTGGGACATGTCATCTCGGAGGCTGGATTTGTGGTGGATCTAGTGAAGATTCAGGCAGTACTTTCTTTGGGGCCACCTAGGAGTGTGACGGAGGTACGAAGTTTCCTAGGTTTAACCATATACTATTGGGGATTTATTCCAAATTTCTCCATAGTTGCATCACCTTTATCAGCATTGACGAAGAAGGGGAAACCCTTTTTGTGGGTAGATAGATGCCGATGGAGTTTTCAGGAGATGACATAGATACTGACTAGTTCCCCCTTCTTGAGGCTTCTGGAGGAGGGCATTGGGTGCATAGTCTACTGCGACACATCAGGAACTGGGCTCGAATGTGACCTGATGTAGGAGTAATCAGTTATCGCGTATGGTTCTTGACTACTAAGACATCATTAGAAAAACTATGCTACCCATGACCTGGAGTTAGCAGTAGTGGTCTTCGCCTTGAAAATGTGGCGACATTACTTGATGGGCGAATGTTTTACAGTCTACTTTGATCACAAGAGTCTCTGGTATATATTCTCATAGAAGGACCTAAATTCAAGACAACAATGTTGTCTTGAGTTCCTCTTGGACTATGACTTCGAGATAGTCTATACTCCTAGGAAGGGGAACATTGTAGAAAATGCACTCAGTAAGAGATCAGGTATACAACTGATAGGTGAGGAGACGAAGCAGCTGACCGCTTTACGGATATCCTTTGTGGAATGAGATAGAGCAGCCTTTCTTTAGTCTCTTACAATCACTTCCCCACTTCTTCAGTGAGTTAGGGAGGTTTAGCATGGGGAAACTGACTGTGAGTCTCGACGTGCTCAGATATCCACAGGACATGCACCTGATATAGTTTATAAAGGTGGGGGGCACATCATCCCTTTCAAAGGATGTACCATAGTACCAGTGTCACTTTAGGAGGACGTGTTGAGTGAGTTCCACAAATCCCCTCTAGTGGTACATCCAAGAGTGGCGAAGTTGTACCAGGATCTTTGATGACATCACTGGTGGCCGAAAATGAAGAAAGCAGTAGCATGGTTTGTCTCTCAGTGCCTCACTTGTCAGCAAGTGAAGGTAGAGAATCAGGTACCAGTAGGCCTAGTTCATCCATTAGAGGTCCTAGAGTGGAAGTGGGATGGGATATCCATGGACTTTGTAAAAGGACTTCCACGTACATCCAGGGGTCATGATTCTATCTGGGTGATTGTCGATCGACTCACAAAGTTGGCCAACTTCCTACCGATAAGAGAGCATGGTTCCGTAGAGAGCTTGGGATTCCTCTATGCATAAGAGATTGTGTGGATACATAGAGTACCCTCGACGATTATCTCTGATCGTGATGCACATTTCACTTACCAGCTATGGAAGGGGTTTTAGGAGGCTTTCAGGATGAAGATTCATTTGAGCACTTCCTTCCATTATCATACAGATGGAAAAACTGGGCGGACCATACAGACCCTTGAGAACATGTTGTATGCTTGCTTCCTCGACTTTGGTCACAGTTGGGAGAATCACTTTCCCTCGGTGGAATTTGTATACAACAACAGCTGCCACTCCACCATTGGGATGACACTTTTCGAGGAACTGTACGACTGACCTTACAGATCAAATTTGTGCTGGACTGACCCAGGGGAGTTAGTACTCAAGGGACCAGATATGGTATTGGCTACCACAGAGAAGGTGAAGATCATCCAAGAGTGGATGAAGACTGCACATAGTAGGTAGAAGTCTTATGATGATAGGAGACAAAGACCACTGGAGTTCTAGGTTGGAGACCACATCTTTCTACGGGTCTCACCCCAGTGAGGTTTTCAGAGATTTGGTTGGGGTGGAAAGTTATCTCCGAGGTTCATAGGACCCTTTCAGGTCCTCAGTAGTGTTGGCTAGGTGGCTTACCACTTAGCTCTTCTACCTCAGTTGTACCGGGTTCATGACATCTTCCATGTATCTTAGATGAGGAGATACGTGCATGACCCTTCATACATCATTGACTGGGGCGAGATGGACATTGACTATGAGGCGATGTTTTCGAAGGTTCCAGTGGAGATTGAGAATCGAAAAGAGCAGGTCCTTCATGGGAGGTTGATACCTCTGGTGCACATTCTTTGGTATCACGAGAACCTCCAGGAGAGCACTTGGGAGTGGGAGGCTCTGATTCATGCTCAATACCCCCACTTGTTTTCCTAGATTTTGTAATGTGTCTTTCAGGGATGCAAAGCCCTAAGGTGGGGAGAATGTAAAGAACCAAAAATTCCATGTATTTTTTTAATTATGTAGGAAATTTATGATTCCATGAAAATTGACAGCGTGTAATTCTGAGTCTTGGAGTGCCCAGAATGAATTTCTGAACTTTTTTTCGGGTAAGTTCAGTAAACATGTGAGCATGTTTTTGTAAATTTTAAATCAGTGCTCTAAATTTAAATCCAAGGACACCGTTGAACTCGCAGCACCGATATTCTCTTAAGGGAGGATTCACCTCGACCGAAGTTGATTTTGGAGACGAATTTGGTGTGGTGGTTTTTCTTGGGAGATATACATTAAATAAATTATTTTTATTTGAAAATATCCCACCATAATTTTTGAATTTTGGTGGAGGGGACCTCCCAAGGGAGGTCAGGCATTTAATTATAGACATTAAATGCCAGGTTACATAAAATGTGTAACAACCCTTCATAGGATTAATGAGGCTCATTAATTCCAAAAATTAATGAACCTATTTAATTAAATGAAGAAGAGTTAGACCCTTGAGTTTTGGGAAATCATTGGGAAAGGGTTTTCTTGGAGAATCCTCTTGAGGAAGATCAGTTATCACCAAGGAGGAACTGAAGAACGAAGGATCCTCAAACAAGCAGTGTTGTTGGAGGAGGCTTGCTTCGGGATCGACAAAAACTAATCCATCTTCAACCACGGATGATCTCAAACAGAGCCTTTGAGGTAGGGGTGCGATTTTGATTTACCTTCGTTAATTTTTCTTTTATGTTTAACCTATTTCCATGAGCTGCATGATACTGCCCTAACACGGAGGGTGAGGGCCAAACAAACATGGCCCGAACTCTCCGCAACCGATGTGGTTTTGATGTGATCTTAGCAATGGAATAGGATGATGACCAGTGCGGGAGATTGGAACCAGTGGGACTTTGAAATGGTGGTCGACACTCCGGTCGGCCGTGACAGCAGCGGCACAACCGCGCCACCGGAGTAGGGCCACAACAGAGTAAAGGTGGCAGCCGACTGATTATCCATTAAATGATGATAATATTCACTTTTAATATATATAATATTCTTGTACTTTATTATTCATAAACACCATTTTTAGTGTGTTTTACACTTTGAAAATCATTTCACATTATGATTGTAATTCATTTTTAAAATGCACTACTATATGGTACATTTTTGAACATCATTTAAAGTAACCAATGAACTTGATTTTATTTTAATATTTAATTTTAAGGTTAATAATTATATTGGGAACAATTAATACTTGTGGAGTGTTGGAAGATTCACATTGGAAGACCATCAAAATGTGATTTCATGAAAACAATTATAGAGAAGGAAGATTGGACACCAACCCACTAATGAGAATGTGGGGACCAACATCCACGCCCAATAAAGCCCAAATTTCGTGGGATTATAGAATAAATATAGAAGAAAAAATCATTATTCAGGAGACAGTGCTAATTTGGATTCCATTGTGGTTATTAAGGCGGCACAATTTGGAGATAATATTCTATGCTAGATTATGAGGCCCAGAAAACAGCCTACCAATTTAACCATATCTCGGCATCCAAAACTGCAAATGGGCCCAAATTATTTATGATGTTAGGAGACATACGGGTATCCATTTACTTATTCTATGTCCCACTCTAATTAGGCCATCTAGAAGGCCATTAAGACACATCTGTTCGGTGGGTGAAAGCTGACTGCCACCTCGTGTCAAGGATAAAGAAGTCCACTCTCCCTTACATTCCACCACCCTAGGCCTACCATAATCAAGTGGGATGATTTTTACTTTTGGTAGTTCACACCATGCCTCTTGAGATTCCTATTTAAGGTAGTTGTGGTGAAGTAGTGGATCATAGTTGTTGCTTTGTTCAATTGTAATGTTATGCTGCGATTTTGTTGTCTCAAATGTGTATTTCACATGTAAGATGTTCAATTCACTTTAGTTTCTTAATATAAGTTCTTATTTTTCTCTTATTCTGTTTTTATTCATATCACATTGATACCATTGTTTCAAGGTGTGAATTTATTCACACCAAACCTTGTGAAATTTTCACACAATGGTGGAGTGATCGTTATTTCATTGTTTTTTTTACATCTCAATTTCCTCCCTCATGAGTCTACTTTCTACTTCCATTAAAACCATAGAATCAATGGAGGGATAACCCACTTATGGGTTGATCCAAGGGTGTAGATTGGGGATGTATTGGATGTTATTTATCACCCCATTAATGTCTAATCACTTATTTTAATTGATATTTTTATTTGATGATTTTTAAACGCCATCGTCCTTGTTGAATTTAAGGTCACACACTTCATGGGATAATACGAACCTTCACCTTAAAGTGATCAAAACATTGATCCTTCAAGTGTATAGGTGAATAGTATTAAAGTGCGTAGGTATTAAACTAGTATGTGAGGATGATGTTTGATCTTCTGAAATGAACCCATCTCAAATATATGAAATTGAAATAGTTGAAAAATAATTTCATCCAATCCACCCCGAGTGATAACCTAGGATCAACTGATTATTTTAAATTGATTTCACTTAAATATGTTAGTTATCCTTTAAACCCGTATAAAATCCACCAAATTTGGCCACCTCATAGCAAAAAATAGTCCATATAATGTACATGTCTATAGGTTCTTCTTAGGTCTCTGAGGATTTAACAACCCAAGCTAAAATACAAGGACAATTCTACCTTCATCTCTTGGGTAAATTTGAGTGTGAATCAAATTTTGGAACCATTTCTGGGGACCCAAGTAAGTCATTTCATCACCCATTGTACTCTCACCCATTTATTCTATTCTCACCCATGATCTATTATCTTATCCCTTTCACGTTTTTTTTCTTTTAGTGCATGTCCGCCTACACTCGTGATCAATCAAACCATCAAGTTAGGGTAGATAGTCCTGGGTTTGGGGAGTCAAGTACACCAAGGGAATACATTCCATTAGATCCTAATCTTCCTAATACTCTAGAGTCAAAAATTGAGCCCATTTCAATGGAAGGTATTCAATGAAACCAACTCATAAACCCGGGTGGGAACCAAAATTGAAACCCAAATGAGGCAGTCCAAAACTTGGGGAATGTAGTTAATCAAACCATGAATGACTATCTCACACCTGCTGGAACCAATTCCCCCTCATGCATTAGACACAATTACTTAGGATATGCTAACTAAATCTTTAAACCCCATGTCCTAAACCACCTTCCCACATTCCATGGAATGGAGTCCGAGATGTCCTACCTTCACATTAAAGAGTTCAATGACATTGTTGAAACCATGTGTCCCCCACATCAACTAGAATCAGATAATATGAGGATATTTCCTTTTTCTTTAATGAATCAAGCTAAAAATTTTCTAAACAATTTGATACCATCATCCATCAACTCTTGGGACCAAATAAAAAGAGAATTATACAAAAAATGCTTTCCCCACCACAAAAAAATTTCACTTAAAAAGAGTATCCAAAACCTCTTTGAATAAGAGGGAGAGTAATTCTATGAAACATGTGAGAGGTTCAAAGACTCTCCAAACAAGGTTCCACACCATGGTTTTTCTATTCCTAAACAAGTGAGAATTATTTATGAAGGGTTGGGTCTGGGGAACAAACAATTCATTAACATGATGTGTAATGGAACCTTTAAAAACAAAGCCCCAAATGATCCTTACGAGTATCTGGAAAGCCTTGCCGAACAAAACCAAACATTGGGAACATCACCTTATTCTAAATAGCCACAAAGAACTACTGGAATTTATACACTTAGAGAAGAGGAAATCCTTAGGGATAAACTTGTAGCACTCTCTAGGATGGTTGAAGAGATAGACCTTAGGAAAGTCCATGAAATCCAAACTGTAGACCCTGTTTGCACAATTTGTGACAAACATGACCATAAGATAGAAAACTGACCAACCATTCCATCCATCAAGGATGTTCTTTTAGGAGGACCCCTAGAAGAAGTAAATTCTTTTAACTTTCCAAAGAATCAATACCAAAACACCTTCAACCCAATGTTTAATGACCACCTAGGCTTTTGCTGGAAAGATAACCAGCAACCTATCCAACTACAGGGACAAAATCCTTACCCCCATCAGAACTACCAAACCCATAACCAGTTCCAAATCCAACCTATCCAATATCAATAGCCACCAGTATATTTTCAACAAACCATCCAACCTACAAAATATCCCCCTGGGATAAACCAATCTTCTTAAGCACCAACCCAAACTATTCCACAAAGCCTACTAGAACAACTGTGCAAAAAATGGAAAGGTTGAACTTGGAAGGATCTTCCCTAAAACAAGATTTTCAAACCATAAAACTAAAAATTCACCCATTCCTACTTAGTTGGTACCATCCTTAACTTCATGTGGAGATTCAAGTTGTACTCAAACAACTCATGAACAACTAAAGGTTGTGACTATTTTATGAAGTGGGAAATCAATTGAGAAACCTGAAAAAATAATCCAGAAACCATGTGAAGCTTTAAACTATAATTAAAATTCGAATGAACCACAGGATCAAACTCAGGAAACTGGTAACAATGTGAAAGAAACAACTCTTCAACAAACAACCCCACAACCTGCACCATTTCCTCAATGCATGAGGGTGAAAACCAACCTGAATTGAGTGAAACTTTGATGGAAATATTCTCACAAGTTAAGTCGAATATTGCCATTCTCGATGAAATACAAACCATACATGCCTACTCAAAGTACCTTAAGGACTTGTGCACATTTAAAAGAAACATTTCACATAGAAACCATGTCCTTTTGGCTGCTAATGTGAGTACCACCATTCAAGGGACCATTCCTCCTAAGTTGAAAGAACTGAGTTTCCCTTACATCAATGTTGAACTAGGAGAGGGAAACGTTTTCAAGGCCTTGTGTGACCTAGGTTCTAGTTTCAATCTCATCCCCTATGCTGTGTATTGCCAGTTAGGCCTAGAAGATCTCCAACCCACATCTTTCACACTTCAACTTGCTGATCGTAGAATTAGGGATCCAAAGGGGATTTTAAAGGACATTTTGGTAAAGGTTGAAAACTTCATCTACCCTACTTAATTCAATGTCCTTGACAACCATCCAAACTTAGTAAATAAGGAACAAACCCCAATAATCCTTGGTCATCCCTTGCTTTCAACAATCAACTCTATTATCCGAGTCTGAAATGGGAACATGACCATCACCTTTGGGAACAAGAGGCTAGACTTGAACATCTATAATGAAAGATCACTTATAGGGGATGACGAAGACATTCATGATGTAAACATTATAGTAAGAATTGATAATGAATCCATAGAACATCAATTAATATTTGATGGATATTTAAGTCAGGATGAGATTTACTTCCTTTGTTCACATGAAGGAAGTTTATCTCCTTGGCTTGAATCATTTTCAATTTTCTCTTATGATGAAGTCTTAAGTCCAACAATTAGTGAAACCTTTCAAGAAACCACTTTTATGGAGACCACTCCAACTTCCTTCCCTGAATCTGATTAAGCCAATCTAGTAGCTGAAACTTCTACATGTGGGGAATCAATCATATCTAAAACTCTAGGAAACAAAATTGAACTTAATACAATTTACCAATATTCTACTGAAATTCTAAACCAAACTGATCTTGAATTAAATGAACTTCCCACTACACTCAAGCATGCATTCCTAGGGGACAACTAAACACATCCTATTGTCATTTATTCCACTCTTGAAGAAAATCATGAGAGGATGATTCTAGATGTCCTTAGGAAACATAATAAATCCAATGGTTGGACCCTATCTAATATTCATGGGATTAGACCACTTATCGAGACTCATAGGATTATTTTGGAATCTGATTTCAAGCCATGTCGTCAACCTCAATGTTGAATCATTCCTAATCTCATGGAAGTAGTGAGAAAAGAACTTCTGAAATTGTTAAAATATGGTATCATCAATCCCATAGTTGAGAGTGAATGGGTGAGCCCAATCCAAGTGGTTCTAAAAAAGGATAGAATCATAGTGATAACTAGTGAGGATGGATAGATTCTTCTAACAATGGTGAGTAGTGGATGGAGAGTATGCATCGACTATAGGAAGCTAAAGTCATTCACCATGAAGGACCATTTCCCCTTACCATTCATTAACCAAGTCCTTGAGAGAGTGACATGTCATGCCTTATACTATTTCTTAGATGGGTACTCAGGGAACAATCAGATTGAGGTATCCCTAGAGGATCAAGGGAAGACTATATTCACCTATCCATTCAATATCTTTTCTTTCAAATTCATTCCCATCTGTTTATGCAATGCCCCTGGAACCTTCCAACGGTGCATGGTGGGAATGTTCTCAGACATGATTAGGGATTTTCTTAAGGTCTTCATGGATGAATTTTCTGTCTTTGGGATACATTTTAGGGATATCTGAGGAATGTGGAGAGAGTCTTGTCAAGATGTGAAGAAAATAATCTGGTCCTAAACTGGGAAAAATTCCATTTCATGGTTATAGAGGGACCAGTTCTAGGCCATCTGGTCTCAGGTAGGGGGATTGAAGTTGATAAAGTCAAGTTTGACATCATTCATCACATTCCATCAACCAAAACTATCAAGGAAGTGAGGTCTTTATTAGGGCATGCTATTTTCTATAAAAGATTCATCAAGGACATTAGATCAATATCTCATCCCCATTGTGCTCTACTAGTAAAGGATGTTCCATTTGTTTGGACAGAATGCTGTGAGGGTTCATTCTCAACCCTAAAATCCTCTCTCACCTCACCTCGCATCATGAAATCTATAAATTGGAACCTTCCTTTCAAACTTATGTGTGATGCTAGTGACATTGTTGTAGGAGCTCTGTTAGGAAAACATTGTGATAAAAATCCTTATGTCATTGGTTATGTAAGAAAATCCTCAAATGATTCCCAAATCAAATACACCACCACTGAAAAGGAGTTACTTGCTATTGTGTTTGCCTCAGAGAAGTTTAGGTCCTACCTTTTAGGATCCCCCATTACTGTGTTCACTAACCATTATGCACTAAAGTACCTCTTCCAAAAACAAGATTCCAAGGCTAGACTGATTAGGTGGGTCCTTCTCTCACAAGAATTTCACCTCACAATAAAGGATAAAAAGGGTGTTGAAAATGTTGCAGCTGATCACCTTTCTAGGATGGAATTCAAAGACAACTCAAATCACCTTTATGTGTCTGATTCATTTCTTGATGAACACCTATACTCTATGAGTGACTACCCTTAGTATGCTGACACAACCAATTTCTTAGTTACATGAGTCATTAAAAAATTCTTAGGGACTCAATCTTGATGAAAATTCCTTTCTGATGTTAGAAACTATGTGTTTGATGATCTATACCTCTATAAGTTCTTCCCTGACCAATTCATTAGGAGGTGTGTCCCAGAATCCGAACAAGAGTAAAACCTTAAATTATGTCATAGTGAGGCATGTAGAGGTCACTTTTCCTCTAAGAAAACACCTAATATGGTTATTCAGTGTGGTCTCTTATGGACCACCCTCTCAAGTAACTGTTACACATTTTTTCAAAGCTATCCAGGGTGTCAAAACGTAGGGTCCATCACAAAAAGTAATCAAATGCCACTCACTCCCATCTTAGTGGTTGAAATCTTTGACTATTGGGGAATTAATTTCATGGGTCCCTTCCCAAACTCTAGGGGATATCTTTGCATTCTTTTAGCTATTGATTATGTCTGAAAATGGGTTGAGGCTATTCCCACAAAATCCAATGATCATCAAACTGTGATTAGATTCCAAAAATAAAACATCTTCTCTAGATTTGGAATTCCTAGGGCTATCATTAGTGTTCATGGAAATCATTTTTCAATCGTCCATTATCATCACTCATGGAAAAGTGTGGAATTTCTCACAAAGTGTCCACTACTTACTACCCACAAAACAATGGTCAAGCTAAGTTAACCATTAGAGTGGTTAAAACAATTCTTGAGAAAACTGTTAATCCATCTAGGAAAGATTGGTGGAGCAAACTCTTAGATGCTCTTTGGGCCTATCGAACTGCATATAAACCCATTTTAGTAATGTCCCCATATAGGTTGGTTTACGGTAAATCATGCCATTTTACTGTGGAGATTTAACATAAGCCCTTCTGGGAAATTAGGAAAATGAATTATAACCTCTCATTGGCTGAAAAAAAGGAAATTAGATCTAAATGAACATGAGGAACTTAGGATGGAGGCTTATAAAAATTCAAGGATCAATAAAGCTAAAGTACAAGCATACCAATCATGAAATCTTAAAACCAAACACATTGTACTAGGTAAACCTATTGTTTTGTATAGTTCTAAACTTTATTTACACCCAGGAATGTTGAGATCTAGATGGTTAGGTCCATACATAGTGCATAAGGTGTACCCCCATGGGGATGTAGAAATTAAAGATCCCACCAATGGTCAAACCTTTAAAGTTAATGGTCATAGAGTCAAACCATTTGTTGGACCATTACCAAAAAAATTAATTTGATGAAATATTGTGTGAACCAACATTAGATGAGGAAAATACTTAAATAATTAAGGGTCTAAGTCGATCTAGCGACGTTAAACATAGCGCTGCATGGGAGGAAACCCATGGTTTTCAAGTTTCTAATCATTTTGTTGTTTTAATCAACTTTATATTTTCAATAGGATTAATGAATCATTATAATATTTAAAAATTATAATAATAAAACATTTAGACTGTTGACTTGTTCTTCTATTATGAGTATGGATGGGTATGAAAGAGGAGCACCATATTCATCCGTGTCATGTGGTGTGATCATTGAGTAATACCTTACCCAGAAATTTAAAAATAAGACAATGTATCATCAGTTCATTTTATTTTTATGTATTTGTAGGTTAAAATAAAAAAAATCTAATAATAATAATAATAAAATTAAAAGGACACATCGTAGGTCATGGGACAAACCCCGTCACAACTGGTGAAGCTGCTGGGACTTGAACCCAGGACTGAAGAGAGATAGAGGCGTGCATTTACCACTAACCTATGCCTTATTGTTCTTTCTTATTCTATAATTTTTATATATATAATTGTATTTTACCTTATATATATATATTGTTTTGTTTTGTTTTTTTGTTTTTTTTTCTTTTTTCTACTATGGAACTCTACAAGTGACATGGATATCAAAGGAAGAAATTGGAGAAACAAGGACTTCAACTTCAACCACTTGGTGAATTCATTCCACGATCCTCATATTTCAATTTCCTTTTTGAACTTCAATTTTCTACCTCTACTCCTAAATTTTCATTTCTTCAAACACCGGGGACAATTTTATTTTAAGTTGGGGGGGGATGAAATACAAAATTTTGCTGTGTAAATTGAAGGAAAAAATTACTTTAACTTTGAACATGATAATACACATTGAAAACATTGAAACTGAATATCAAATAATTTAGCATTCCCCGATTCTGGTTTTAATCCATGTATAATTTCATTAGTATATATTTTGGAAGGTGTAGATGTCCAATGTGATATTTCATTGTTTATATTTTCATCCAAATTAAAAAAATATCACAATACACATTCTTTGGATAATGGGGTATTAGTTTGAGTTCATGGGGTTCCCTAAATAAACATAATAGGTTTGGTAATCATTTTAGTCTTAATATGAGTATTAAAAAAATCAAAATAAAAAAAACAATAAATTTGCGCATAGAGAAATGAAATGACCTAATGTGTTGCTTTTGGAACTTGGGGATCGTGAATCCATAGTTTTCTGGATGAAAGTTAGTAATTTTATCTCTATTTGTGGTTATTTGGATTTGTTTTTGATTTTCTTAACTTGAGATGATGCCCGAGTATGTGGGCTTCACTTGGTGCCCTATGGTCTTTGAGCCTGGGAGTCATCAGCAAAGTCTCGCTACATGGGTTGACTCTTTTGAGTGCAATTTCAATTAGCATGTCAATATTGAAAAAAAATTAAAACCCATCTTAATATTGAAATTTGATTCCACCTAGCGCTTCCTTCATTTCCCCCTTGAATAAAGATGAACCCCCATGTCTATTGTGATACACAACACATCCTCATACTTAATTGATATTGGATGAAATATGGAAATGAACTTGAACAAAGGAATGGGCTTGGGATTGGGATCTGCTTATGAAAATATCTAGTATTAAAATATTTTGATGGGTTTCACAATTTTTTGGTATAAGGGTTTTTGGTGATCATTGCGTATTAAAAAGTTGTCGGAAAAGGGAATTCGAATTTCATATTGTTGAGATATATTTTTCTCGGAACTAGAAAAACTCAAGTTGGGGGGGGGGGTGTGATTAGTCACTAAATAAGGCTAATATTCATTGTTAATATATATAATATTCATGTTCTTTATTATTCATAAACACCATTTTTAGTGCGTTTTACACTTTGAACATCATTTCACATTATGATTGTAATTCCTTTTTAATATGCACTATTATGTGGTACATTTTTGAACATCATTTAAAGTAACCGATGATATTGATTTTATTTTCATATTTAATTTTAAGGTTTATAATTATATTAGGAACAATTCATACTTTTGGAGTGTTGTAAGATTCACATTGGAAGACCACCAAAATGGGATTTCATGCAAACAATTCTGGAGAAGGCAGATTGGACACTAACCCACTGATGAGAATGTGGGGCCCCAAATACCATCCCAATGAAGCCCAAATTTTTCTGTATTATAGAAGAAATATATAGGAACAAATAATTCTTCATGATATATTACTAATTAGGCCTCCATGGTGGTTATTAAGGCGGCACAATTTGGAGATAATATTCTATGCCAGATTCTGAGGCCTAGAAAACAGCCTACCAATTTAACCATATATCGTCATCCAAAACTCAAAATGGGCCCAAAGTTTACAAGAGGTTAGGATACATCCGGGGATCCATTTACTTATTCTATGGCCCACTCTAATTATGTCATCTAGAAGGCCATTAAGACATGTCTGTTCGGTGGATGAAAGCTAGCTGCCACCTCTGGTCAAGGATAAAGAAGTCCACTCTCCCTTACTTTCCACCGCCATAGGCCTACCATAATCAAGTGGGATGCTTTTTACTATTGGGAGTTCTACCAATTCCTCTTGAGATTCCTATTTAAGTTAGTGTTTGTGAAGGAGTTGATCATCTTTGGTGCTTTGTTCAATTGTAATGTTATGCTGCAATTTTGTTGTATCAAGTGTGTCTTTCACATGTAAGTTGTTCAATTCACTTTAGTTTCTTAATAAAAGATCTTTTTCTCTTATTATATTGTTCTTCATATCACTTTGATACCATTGGTTCAAGGTGTGAATTTATTCACACCAAACCTTGTAAAATTATCACACAATGGTGGATTGATCATTACTTCATTGTCTTTTTACTTCTCCATTTCCTCCCTCATGAGTCTACTTTTCACTTCCATTGAAAACATAGAATTAATGGAGGGATAACCAAGTTATGGGTTGATCCGAGGGAGTATCAAGGGGATGGATTTTATGTTATTTATCACCCAATTAATGTCTAATCACTTCTTATAATTGATATTTTTATTTGATGATTTTTAAACGCCAACATCCTTGTTGAATTTAAGGCCATACACTTCAAGTGCTAATATGAACCTTTACCTTGAAGTGCTCAAAACTATTATCCTTCAAGTGTATAGGTGATTAGTATTAAAGTGTGTAGGTATTAAACCAGTAAGTGAGGATGTTGTTTGATCTTCTTAAATGAACCCATCTCAAATATAAGAAATTGAAATAGTTGAAAAAGAATTTCCTCCAATCCACCCCGAGAGATAACCTTGGATCAAATCATTATTTTAAATTGAATTAACATAAATCTGTTAGTTATCCTTTAATCCCATATAAAATCAACCCAAGTTATCCACATCATAGAAAAAAATAGTCAATATAATGTACGTGTCTATAGGTTTCTTCTCAGGTCTCTGAGGAATCGACAACCCAAGCTAAACTACAAGGACCATTATACCTTTATCTATTGGGTAAATTTTAGCATGAATCACCAGCACATGGCCGACCACGTGATGGGGAGGCGGCGGCACACGTCCTCACTGCCGGCTATGCGGGAACCGCGGTACAAGGCCACAGTGGTGATGGAGGGTGGCCGGTCGAGCCGGCCACCGGAGATCGCGCGGCGCGTGACCACGCCACTTGGAGGAGGGACTGACCATCCGGCCAGCCAAGGCTACCTAGAAGACGCTGCATCGCGGGCCGCCGCACAGTGGGCCACCTGACCACAGGCTGCCCAAGGGGCTGCAGCACCATGGGCCGCCACACCATGGGCAACCTAGCCTGGGCCGGGCCACGTCAGAAGGCCTGGCCGGACCATGTGGGCTGGGTCAGATCCCATGGGCTGGGTTGAACCCAGGGCCAGACCCGGGTTGGATCGGCCCAGTCTGGGTTGGGCTGGGTCATACCGGATGCAGACCAACTTCAACCATTTTTATTATTTCGGCCATATCTTGAGCTACATGCGTCCATTTGATAAAACTTCTATGGCGACAAAAATCTTGGATCGAGGTGGTCCTTTTGGTATACCCCACTTTATTTTTGGATAAGGTTGGGGTACAATAGGGTTGGATCAAACATGAATCCAACCAGGCCCTCGGGACTAAAAGGTCAATAACTTATAGACTGGGCATCCGATTGATGCACCGTCTGTTGCATTGATACCCCTATAACATGGAGGTCCTTTGGGATACTTTTTCATGAGACTTTATGAAAGTTATATTATCAACTAGTGTCTTGAGGAGTGGACCCTCTTGGAATCAGGCGAGCTTAGTGCGGGAACCCTGTAGCTGGTTGTAACATGAGAAATGGATCCTATGTGGGTATGTGCTTTTGGATCCTTTGTGGGTCTATGCTTTGGTGTTCTACGTGGGTCTGCGTTCATGAGTCTCACTTGGATCTGCTCTAGGAATCCATGTGAGACTACTCTAGGATCCTACATGGGTCTGGTATACTAGGATCCCAATTGGGTCTGTTGTACTAGGATACTTTGTGGGTCTGATGATTTTGGATCCTACGTGGGTTTTCCTCTAATAAGGGTAAGATGATTCCGTAGTTATATATAATCATCTTTACTACCATACCTATGTCATACTTGGGGTGAACTGAGTCCTCAGCATCTTTTTAATACCTTTGTGGTATTCTTCTGTGTGGCATACCTTTGTGGTACTTAACTTTGTGGTGATACCTTTGTGGAATTCTTCAGTGTGGTGTACCCTTGTGTTACTTACCTTTGTGGTCATACCATTGTGGTATTCTTATGTTCGGTGTTACCTTTGTGGTGTTACCTTCATGGTATTCTTTTCTTCGTGGAACAGTTGTACTCTAACAAAGGATTTGGGCCTTGAGTTTCTTCATGGATGAGATAGGTATACTTGATAACTTAGGTATATGTATGGGTATATACCTAAGTAGGGTTATCAGTTGTTTTCATGTTTTTGGATATCCTTTGTGTATTTTGTGAGACCTTATAGGGTCTCGGGGTCCCTACTGAGTATCGTTTTACTCACCCCTAGACAGGTTACACCTGTACCTTGTTGTGTTTGGTGCAGACGATGGAAAATGCTAACTAAGGATGAGAGTTCCAGGACTGGAGGTTGCTCGAAGGTGGACATTAGATGAGGAACACTGTAAAGACGACCGTTCGAGAGCTGTACATACCCTTTAGGTAGGGTCCTTGGAAGGAGTTCACAGGAGCTATTTTAGTTTACTTGTACTTTTCAGTTTTCTTGTACTTTCCAGTTGGTCTTATATTCTATCCCTTTTTTACTTACTTTACACACTCTTTTTACTATACAATTTTCCTGTGTTCGTACCTTGCTGTGTATTTGGTTGTGTTTGTTTATAGTTTATAAAGGCAATGCCTTCCAAATTTTAGGGAATATGCCTTTCGGTGCTAGTCTCCATCCCCTGGCCTATGCAAGGTGGGCTTGGGGGTAGTCATAGAACGGGCCCCGAGGGACGGGTCATGACATTAATCCCATTTAAAGATCTTTTTCTATAGCTAATTATAACTCATATATGTTATTCATTGGGTATAAAAGTAGTAAAAATAAAACATTTGTTTATTAGATCACAAATACTGGGATCTATCTAGAGAACATAGATAGATGTTTTTATATTGTACTAAAATACAATTAGTACACTAATTATTATAATTTTATAGTAGTGTCATTTCCACTCTTCGTATATATCTTCAAATTCTAGGAAATATCAACTATCTATTTAATTGGTTATAATCACTATAAAAAATCACTTAATTTACCATATTATAATAATTTAAAATCATTATTCCTTTATTGTGTAAGTAATGATCTCTATCATCATCATGATCAGGAACATATTTAATTTTATTAATCATCTTTGGTAGAATGTGTCAATGAATATTAATTATTATTATGGTTTTTAGAATATGTCCCTCTATAATTTCCATTCAATTTCATCACTCACCTTGATCATCAATCTTATCTATCAAATTAATTATTTAATCTATTTCATCCAAAAATAAAATTGTTATTATTTTACTATTTATTGTTAGAAAATTTATATAATATCCCTTGAATACCAAGTGAAATTATTTAATAAGATTCTCTATATTACAATAGAAAATAGATTTGATCTTTAATTTTGAATTGGGATATAATAAAAACATCATGAAACCTTGCAACATGGAGTGGTTTATTATAATCGACCATTTACTAAAAAATGTCACCTTACCCATTATCAAAATTTTTTTTAGTTATTTCATCCTTTTAAATTTTTGAACTATTTTAAACAACAATATAGGTGGTGGTAAAAAATATTCTAATGTCATATATAGGTAAATTATCTATCTATATTATATAAACTAAAATATTCTACTTTATTTATAAAAAAAACTTTATAAAAAATAATTTATTATTCCCCTCTTAATTATGAAACTATTTATTTTTGAAATTTACTTAAAAAATTTCATCAGTACTTGGTGTAACATATTGTGTCCTCCCATTCTTTTCAAGAATACAAATTTCATAGGTTATTATCCTTGAATTAACAATTCTTAAATATTATTCAAGATACATGGGATAATAAAAACATATTATTTGTAATTTGTAAAAATAAATTCAACTAATTTTCTTCCAATAAACAACACTATAATTCCATAAATTTTATTAAACTTTGTGATTGACAATGTTGTGGTATGTTTAACCATGGTAGTGTTTTTTATTATCAAACTATATTTCTATTAACATCATATAAATTTCATTAAACATAATATTATTGGGATTATAGTAAAATTAATTTTCATATAAATATTTACATATGAATTTGTTAGTATTGAAAACCCAAAATTATTTCCATGCATTATTTATAATAATTTACACATTGGGGATTTTTACATCCCTTTATCCACCACCAAATTTTTTTCTCAACATAAACTACATTTTTGGAAATTTCTACCATCATGATTGTTTTAATTATAGCATATTCCATTGTTAAATAATCTTTTACTATAATATCAAATGAAATAGGCTCATTATGGAAAATAAGAGTCAAAAGAATGTGTTTTATCAACAACTTCACTAACTAAAACATCTCATTCCATCAAAATAACTCCCATGGGTATAATCCTAATTTGTTTTATAATTCATCTAGAAAAAACTCTATTTATTATATATTAAATATTTTTCCCCATAAGATCGAACAACCATAAAACTCTCATTTAATTTATATATCTACCTTTATGAGTAAACACTTGAGTCACTTACCCTTTTACAAAACAAATCCAAAGCTCACTACATGAAGTATTTTATGGGATTAAAAATCTCAATAACATGTAGCCTTAGATACATTTATATTATCATAATATATTCATTTATCTATACAAATTATTATAATTTTTAGTATTCAATACCCTATGTTTTAGAATATTACGTAATTATAAAATCTATTTAGGACATCCCCATAACTAAAATAATAAAATAATATGGTACTGGGGTGTTTTCTCCAATATATTAAGTATATGAATTTGGTTGATCTCCAAGAGACCAAAAAATTATTCTTCAAAAATTCCTTAGATATTTCATTTTCATAATATATAAAACATGACCATATGTTGAAACATACTCTAATTTCATGATTATTTACTCCAAAATATTTATGATAAACTGATATTACGTTTACGAATCCTTTATTCTTAAATGATAAATTAAATATATTCTAACATTGATGTCAGATAATTTATCATATTTTTTCACAATTATATAATATACATATTCCCTAATGTCTTTGTGTTATTCTTTCAACAATTAAAATGGTGTACATTATTTTCTTGAAAACAATCCTCATCCACTATATTTATCAATGATATAAAATATTGTGTCATTACAATGTAGGAAATATATAAATCCAAAAGATATAGAATGTCCTTACAAGTCTACTTTTAAGCATACCTCAATCCAACCCAATCACAAACCCTATATACTATAAACTCTTATATCATTTATTTGGTATAGTATAATATATAATTCATTATTTATTTTATATAATAAACTTTATATTTCCCCTAAATCATTTAAATTTCCCTCGGATTAATTTGATATAGCATTACATTGAATATGTATGATATAATTTTTGGTCTTTATGTTATTATTTACAATATGATACTGATGTTTTGAATAATTCTTTTTATATCAACCATATTTCTAAATTCATTTTTTAAAATTTGATTCATATATAAATATTTTCTATGATGGATTTTAATTTCACCACATATAATCATTTTGGAATATTATTTAACTATTAATTTTATAATATAAAATGTTCATACATTCCTTAAAAAACCTATAAAACAAGGAAGAAAATTGGTTCTCTGATACTGACATCTAAAAATTCTAAACATTAAAGGTTCCATTCATATCATCACATTCATTCCAACAGTGCTTATTATCCCCACACTAGATGAAAACTCAAATTCCGTTAAATAATTTACCAGAGTTTTTATTTCCAATATTTTAAAATGTGATAAAATAATTCATCTCATTCTTCCACTTATCTATTATTTGTATCTCATAATCCTCTTATATTTCATTCCTTAAAATATAGAAAATGTTGAGAATTATTTCTCTATTTTGATAGATTATGATAATATTTTCTTGTATGATGAGAATGTTTGGGATACTATTTTCCTTTGAAGGATTGGATTTGTCCCATAAATTAAATGTTTAAACATTATCTTTATATTTCATATATAGTAATCATTATTCCCAGGTTAACTTGTAAATTTGTATTCATACATATCTACATTTTCATCATCCTTTTTTTGTTTACTCAAGAATTGTCTCTCCATATCCACTAATTGGTTGTGAGGAAAATATTTTTTCTTGAAATTTTAACTAAAACACTTCCATTTATTGAATTTTATTTCCTCCTCTTCCTTAGTGTTTTGAATAAATGTCCTCCATTTATATGAATCTGTTGAGAGATGATAAAATGACATGAAAACCTTCTCTCTTTTATTACTTATAATGAATAGAAATATCTTCTCATAAGAACCTATCGATTTGTCACCTAAAATTTAATTTTTAGTCTCATTAAACAATAGAGGATTATGGCACATGAAGAGGTATATCATTTTTACACTGCGTTATAGATTAGTAGAATTATTCATACGGGTAAGGTTGTTAGACATAAACTAAGCCCACTACACCTAATATTTTTATAATTTGATCAGCTCCATCTATAACTACTTCTCCAACATAATTATATTTATCTAGAGATAAATTCCTACATAAATCGAACAGATTAATATGATTTCTATTCATTCCACTAGTTACCATTTTTAAATAATGTTATTTACTAGATTATATCAAACATTTTTGTATCATAATTTATAATTATAAAATTAGTGATTCACATAACATAAGTTAAAAAATTTATTCATAGATAATATATTAATCATAAACTCAATATCCTTGAAAATATTCTCATGTAGAAAAATATTTTTCAAATCATTCACAATGGTTTGAAAATATAGTGGGAACTAGCTTAAAAAAATACCATGGTAGTGTGAAACCTGGTGTGTAGAAAGACCCATTGTAATCCACCAGGTGATGATCAAGTCAAATCTCAATACTCAATTTTTAGATTTATTACAAATAGTGAAATTTTCTCTAGATCCACATCTTAATTTAGTATATTTATAGGTATGTATTTCATGGAAATTTAAATAATATATACCTTACCAAACATAAGGATGTGTAAGATCCATACATTTTTTTGGAGATGTCATGAGATAATTTATTAGTAAAATTTTGTGTTTATTTTAGTAATTATTGCTAGGATATAACTTGGGGTGTGATTTTTTTTAGAATATTGAGAAAAATTAACGAAAACATGGTTGCGTATGGTTGGTGTTTGGCGTTGGAAAACTATTCACCCAACCTAACTAATTATGTGAACCTAGGGAGAGGGGGTTTGCACGGCTAGTGCACAGTTTGGAAAACCATGTTCCCTAAAAGGAGAAACCATGCACCCCTAAAATAACATGCACATGGTTAGTGAATGGTCAGATAAAATAATGCGCCTCATCACAGCTAACCATTCATAGGAATTAATATGTCCTAAAATTATATTGAAAATATGCGAAACCCCCGAAACTCACCCAGTTTTACCTACATTTAACCCTAGGAGGTATTTAACTTCCTTAGAGTTATCTGAATGAATTTCAAGCCCTTATGACCATAGTTCATTGAGAATAAAAGCCCATATCCAGGACTTTCTCCTCTCCTAATAATTAAATCTTATCTCATTGATTTTCATTCATCCTTCTTTTCTCTCTCGTTATTTTGGTGGAAAGTTATCTTCTCTTTCTATACATCTAGATGTAGATTTGGTGAATCTATTTCTTGGTTTGTGGATCTATATCTATAATTAATAGATCTTGTTTTTCTTAATCCAGATTTGGGGTTTTAGATCTGGATATCGGTCTTCATCATTGTGATGCTAAATTTTTGTGGATTTTCTTTAGGAAGCGTTCGACACCATTCTTGAAGAAGGTGGTCTGAAATTCAAATCATATATTCATGATTACAATTACCTATATATAATTTTATAATTACTATTATATGTTTAGTAATTGAGTTCTTGATTAAATTAATTAATTTGATGAATTAATTAATTAAATGAAATAGGAAATTGGGATATTGGGATTTTAAATCATGAGTAATTAAGTGTTACGTTAGTTTTGGAGAAATTAAGATTTCTGATTTGGGGATAATTAATTGTTGAGTCAATTATCGAAAAATTGTACTTTTGAATGAGGTAACCAATTGTTAATCTAATTATGAGATATTGGGGTTGAATTAGACAATTAACTGATGAACTAATTATAAGATATTTTACTGTGGATATTGAATAATTAGTTGGGGAATCAATTAATGGGTTTTGTGTGTTAATTAATTTGGTAATAAATTAAGTATATTCATGTGATAGACTAACTATTTAATTAGTAATGAGATTTATTTGAAACAATTAAACAATGAATTAATTAGGGATATTAATTTGATTATGATAGAACAATTAATTGATGAATTAATTAATGGGAGTTATGAGATTATTTAATTTTTGAATCAAATAAAGTTATTAATTAATTGATGATTTAATTAATTGGAGTTTTATGATTATTTAATTGTTGAATTAAATGAAGGGATTAACTAGTTGATGAATTAATTAATGGGATCTATGTGATTATTTCATTGTTGAATTGAATAAATGGATTAATTAATTGAAAGATTAATTAATGGGAATTTTGTAATTATTTAATTATTAAGTTAAATAAAGGGAATAATTAATTTATGAATTAATTAATAGGAGGTATGTTATAATTTAATTATTTCATTAAATGAAGAGATTAATTAATTGACAAATTAATTAATTAGAGTTATGTGATTATTTAATTTTTGAATTAAATAAAGGGATTAACAACTAATGGATTAATTAATGGGAGTTATGTGATTATTTAATAATTGAATTAAATAAAGGGATTAATTAAATAATTAATTAACTAATAAGAGTTTTTTGATTATTTAATTATTAATTAAATTATGGGATTAATTAATTGATGAATTAATGAATGAGTAGCATTGTGATTATTCAACTGATGAATTAAATAACATGACTGAAGGAAATAATTGATTGATAAATTAGTAAAAGGTATTCAATGGGAATAATTATTTATAAATTAATCAATGGAATATGACATTAACATTTAATTGGTGAATTAATTGGTGGATGTCATGTAATGATTATTGACTGAGATAATTAATTGTAGATTTAGTTATGAGATATTGAGTTTTTTTATTTGAGATAATTAATTGACTAATTAATTATGAGATATTGAGATTTTGAATTGAGAAAATTTGTTGTTGAATTAATTATGGGCTGTGATTAATTAATTATTTAATTAATAAATGCTAATGATGTGATTTGTTAATTCTTGAATTAAAGAAATTAAATTTTAAGATTAATTAATTGTAGAATTAATTAACGTTATTGATGTGAGTAGTTAATTGTTAAGTTAACTAGTGGAAAGGTTGTGTTTAACTATTTTTTGAATTACTAATGAAATTGATTTTGATAATGAATTGTGGAATTAAATATGTATAATAGATTGGTAACATGACCATTCAATTGAGAAGTATATATGGTAACAAGGTCATTCAATTGAGAAGTATAAATGGTATTATAGTCATTATACGTATGAGTAAATGAATGAGAACATGGTTATTCAATTGATAAGTTTACATGGTAACTTGGTCATTCAATTGAGAAGTATACATTGAATCATGGTCATTATACTATTGAATAAAATAATGGGAACATGGTTATTCTTTTGTGTGGTGATTGAATGGTAACATGTGAATTCAAGCCTTAATTTAATAATGGTAACATGGAAATCAAATATGAAATATATAATGTTAACAAAGGTACCCCGAGATATGGCCTCATAGAAGAATACTTTAGGCGCCGATACGAGAAGAAGCCATTATTGAGATATGTTATCACCTTTGAATATATTGGGCTCCATCATAAGATGAATAAGGTATTAAGATATTATCTTACCTAGAAATACATCAGAATCCAACTCGAAATGAAGCAGGTATTTAGATATGATACTACCTTTGAATAATTTGGTATCTTGCATGAGCCAAAGAAGGTATTAAGAAGTTATATTACCTAGAACACTTTGGAATTTAGTGTGAGACAATGTGGGAAAGTGGTATGGGTGTCCTCAGGAACCCTGGAGTCAATATGGTTAAATAAAGAGTAAATGATAATATGATAAATATTAACTTATGAATTTTACATATTTATTTATTGAATTTCATGAACTATTATCTTAATGTATATTATTTTAGATATCATTGGAGGTGGCCTATTGAGTTTTACTCACACCCTACTTGGGATTCCTGGTTAGTAACCGAATAGATTACATGATGGCAGGAAATATTAATGGAAAATTCCATGTTGTAGATAGCTGATTTGGGATGTAATTTGGTTAAGTGAACTAGACATGATTTGAGGCCTGATTGGGAGCCATTAATAACTATATTTTTTTAATTATTTTTTTAGACACTTAAAATGTACATTAACATGGAATGTTTTCTTCTTTAGTTGGATATTGTATTTCTTTCACTGCTTAAATTGAGATATTATTATTGTTTACAGTTATATATACTTCCAATATTGTTTATTATTTATTTTTGTGTTTACTCTAATAAAATAGGTTACAGTATCCTAATGATTGACTTATTAAACCTTCATTGCTAGTAGGTAGCCTTTGGTATATGGGGAGGAGCGCTTGAGGATATGTGGTGGTCTGGATCAGTGTACCAATGTTTGAAACCAGGGATAGGATGTTATAAAGTGGTATTAAATAAGTTTATTTTATTTTTATTTTGTATTATTATTTTGGAAAGTTATACAGGAAAATAGGATAAGTCAGGCCTTGGTTATGAGATTGTGCATAAGAGTATCTAACCCATATAAGGAGGAGAACCCAAGTACCTAGGGTGTTATTGTTGTTTTTATTATCTTTCGTTACAGTTTAATACTATTTCACCTAGGTTTGTTCTCTTATTGTGTGCAATGATTATTGATTTTGTTATTTTCTATGATTTTACTCATGGCATGGTATGGCATGAGAGTTGAGTTTTCATGAATTATACTAGGCACCCAGGATTATTTTGTGACATGAAACATTTTTGGGATGAATGGTAAGATAGTTTATTGGTGAGTTGTTGAACTTGAACTATGTTTCCTTACCTATGAAATTGATATAAAAAATATGGCTGATATGAAATAGAGAATTAAAAAATGATGAAAAATGTGAAAAGTGGGAATCTATTATGAAAACATGAATAATGTTAAAGTGATTACCATTGTTAACTAGGACCACGGTGTATAATGGTTAAGGGTATAGATAGTTCCTCAGTTTTGACCATGTGGTGGGAAAATTAGGTAAGGGCATATTTTTATTTTACTTAAATCACTCTTGTTAATTGGGATAATGTTGTAAATTAAGAATCATTTTCTTATTTTTCCCTTGATGTGTATAGTTTTTTCATGATAATTATATATTTTGATAACTCAGTTTTGAGTTGTGTAAGGGATCACTTGGTTTTGGATATGTGTGGTGAGATATTGACGGTCAGGGAAGGCTGAGAAATTTTTGTAAGGTTAAGGTGATTACCAATTGGAAGGTAACATTGGTAATAGATGATTTTTGTGGTGTTAACCAATGTATTCTTATCATACTAATAATTAATGAAAATCATGTCCCCTACCAGGATATAATCTCCAGTATTCTAAAAAATATATGGATTTACACCTAGATAAGTGAATGTGTTTTGGATGGATATGGGGCCTATTAGAGGTTGTGATTATGAAGTAGTATATATGTGCACATGGATGGTGTGGGGTAAGCCCTCAAACTTTTATGGATGAGGTTCTTAGGATGGACTAGAGTTCGATGAATACCATGGTATTAGTGTTGTTTAATAAGTGGGGTTAACAACTCTCCAATGGTGGGGAGTGATGAGTTAGTAGTAGGTGAGTCATGAAAGACCACAAGTTTGAAGTGGTGGCACCCGAATGATAACAAATAATTTGTAAGGTGAATGTTTAAATTCCTAGAGTAATGGATGGGTGAGCCTTGGAAGTGGTAGATATATGTCTCTTCTAGGTAGTTTTTTATGGAAAGGATATGTTAAAATTATGTGTTGGGAAACACATCAAGTATGTTGTGAATTTTGAGCTTAGGACTGATACATCATTTGAGGAGAATATAATGCGTATGTGAGATCACAGTGAGAAATTGTTACAAGGGTATACTATGTTAGTATTTCATGTTTTAAGGAAACACGAGCATGTTTAAGAGGAAAAATAGGAGGGAGATGCAGATAAGAGGGCATATTGGCATGATCTTTTTGACTTGAAATATTATTGGATGCTTGGGAGTATAACTCAAGGATGTGCTATTATAAAGTGGGATGATCATAAGATCCCATCATTTTTCTAGAGATGCGATGGCATTATTTATAGGTATACTTTTTTCTTTATTTTTGTACTTTTTATAGTGTTATAACATGGGGTGTGTTTGAGTGGAATTTTGGAATTTTTTTAAGAATAAGGTGTTATCAATGGTTGGGGCATGGTTAGGGAAAACCATGCACCTCACCGAGCTAATCGTACAAACCCTAGAAAAGGAGATTGGAAGATCTGGAACACATTTTGGAAACCCATTGACCCTAAAAGGAGAAATAATACACCCCTAAAATAATTGGTGCCTGGTTGGAACAAGGTTAGAGACAACTATGTTCCGTAGCCCAACTAACCATGAATATGAATTATAATATCTAGAAAATTATTTTAAAAATTCCCCAAGCCCCTTAAATTCACCTATTTCAACCCTCATTTGACCCTAGGAAGACTTTCACATTTTTGGAACTCTTTAGACGAATTCCAATCCCTCCCGACCACCATTCTTTATGAATCAAAGCCAGGTTGAAGATATTATCCTCTCTTGGTATTTGGATCATATCCCATTACATTATGTTTAGCCTCCATTATTGTCTCATTATTTTGTTTGGAATTTATCATATTTTTTGCATGATCTAGACATAGATTTGGGGAATTGAGATCTAGGCCAGTGGATCTAGATCTATAATTAAGAGATCTTGTTTTGGTTCATCTTTATGTATGGTTTTTGATCGAGATCCTAATCTACATCATTGTGATACTCAATTTTTAGGTATTTCCATTAGCAAGTGTTCATCACAATTCTTGAGGTAGGGGTCTAAAATTAAAAAACCATAGACTAGATTATTATTATGTGCATGTAATTGTAAAATTGAAATTTGATGTTTAGATACCTTGTTCTCGATTAAATTAATTAATTTGATGAATGAATTAATTAAAAGAACTGTGAAATTGGGATATTGGGATTTAAGATCAGGAATAATTAATTGATATATTCATTACGATAAAATTGAGATTGTCGATTTGGAGACAATTTGTTTTTGAGTAAATTATTGAAACACTGTATTTTTGAATTGGATAATTAATTGTTCAATTAGTTATGATATATTGTGGTCAAATTAGATAATTAATTTTTGAACTAATTATAGGATATTATGTTATCAATACTTGTTAATTAGTTGGTGAATTAATTAATGGGTTTGGTGTGATTAATTAATAGGGGAATTAATTATTCAAATTGATGTGATAGACTAATTGATAAATTATTAATGAGATTGAGTTGGATGAATTAATTGGGAAATTAATTGGGGATATTAAATTGATTGTGATAGAACAATTAATTAATGAATTATTAATGGTTTTTATGTGATTATTAAATGATTGAATTAAATAAAGGGGTTAATTAATTTATGAATTAATTAATAAAAGTTTTGTTATTATATAATTGATGAATTAAATAAAGGAATTATTTAATTGAAGAATTAATTACCAGGAGTTATGTGATTATTTAATTATTTAATTAAATAAAGGGATTAATTAACTGATGAATTAATTAATGGGAGTCATGTGATTATTAAATTTTTGAATGAAATAAATGAATGAATTAATATATGAATTAATTAATGGGATTTATGTGATAATTTAACTGAATAATTAAACAAAGGGATTAATTACCTAATGAATTAATTATTGGTAGTTATGTGATAATTTAATTGTTTGATTAAATAAAGGGATTGATTAATTGATGGAATAATTTATTTGGGTTATGTGATTATTTAATTGTTTAATTAAATAAGGGATTAATTAATTGATAAATTAATTAATTTGAGTTATGTGAATATTTAATTGTTGAATTAAATTATGGGGTTAACTAATTGAAAAATTAATCAATGGGAATTATGTGATTATTTAATTGTTGAATTAAATAAATAGATTAATTAATATATGATTTAATTAATGAGGATTATTTTCATTATTTAATTGATGAATTAAATAATAACATTGACATGATTAATTACTTGTGAATTAATTTATGGAATTTAACACGAATAATTAATTGGTGAATTAATTGATTAATGTAATATTATGATTATTGTTTGAGATAATTAATTATAGAATCAATTATTAGATATTTATATTGTTGATTTGGGATAATTAATTGATGAATTAATTATGAGATATTTAAATTGTGAATTGATAAAATTAGTTGTTGAAATAATTATGTGTTTTGATTAATTAATTATAGAATTAATTAATTTTATTATTTTGACAAGTTAATTATTTATTTAAAGAAATTATTATTTTTTGATTAATAAATTTTAGAATTAAATAATTCTATTGATGTGAGTAGTTAATTGAGGATTTAACTAGAAAAAATGTTGTGTTTAACAAATTGTTGAATTAGTAATCAAATTGATATTTCTAATTAATTACTGAATTAATTATGTGTAAAATAATATTAACATGGTCATTAAATTGAGAACTATACTTGGTATCATGGTTATTATAGTTGTGTGTAATGGAATGGGAACATGGTTATTCAGTTGAGAAGTATACATGATAACATGATCATTATACTTGTGAGTAAAGGAATGGGAGCATGGTTATTAAATTCAAAATTATACATGGTAACATGGTCATTATGCTTGGGAGTAAAGGAATGATAACATGACAATTCAATTGAGAAGTATATAAGGTAACATTGTCATTATACTTGTGAATAAAAAAATGGGAACATGGTCATTCATTTTTGTGTTGTTTGAATGGTAACATGTGCATTCAATAAAGAATTTAGTAATGGTAATATTGAAATCAAGCATGAAATAAAGAATGGTAACAAAATAACTTAGAGATATGGTTTCACATGATAATACTTTCAGTGCCGGCATGAGCTGAAAAAATATTGAGACATGATATCACCTTTGAATACTTTAGGCTCCCGCATGAGCTGAAGCAAGTATTAAGATATTATATTACATAGAAACATGTTGGGCTTTGGCATGATATGAATTAGATATTGATATATGATATCACATTTGAATACATCAATCTCCTTCGTGAGAAGATGGAGGTATTAAGTTGTTATATTACCGAGAATACTTCGGGCTCCTACATGATCCCGAGCTCGGATGAGGTATGGGGGTGCTCGGGAACTTTAGAGTCAATATAGTGAAATAAAGAATAAATTATAATGTGATAACAATTTAATTAAGAATTTTCATTATTTATTTATATAACAACATACATTATTATTTGACTGTACATTGTTTTATACACCGTTGGTGTTGGCCTACTGAGTTGTACTAACACCCTACTTGGGAGCCTTTATTGATACCCAAATAGATTACATGATTTTAGGACAGATTAAGGACAATGTCCCTATGATATAAAACAAACACGGGATTGAATTTGGATGAGGGTACCAGACATGATTCAGGACCCCCTTTGGAGTCATCATGGTCTTTATATTCAATTTTAATTTATAGACATTTGACACATACATTAATAGTGAATGTTTTCCACATTAGTTATATATTTTATTTCTTAAATTTTTTATCTTGATATATTGTTATTATATATTATTATATATTATTATGCTATTGTTTATTATTTCCAATGAAGTTTAATATAATAACAGATGGTATAGTCCCCCCATAATTGAATTATCAGAACCTCATTACTAGTTTCAGCGTTTGGCCTATGGGGAGGCACTCTTGATTTAATTTGGTGAATTGACTTATCCAACTGGTTTGTGGTACCTGAACTAGGATGTTACAAGTAGTTATCATATGCTAATAATTTTCGTCAAATTCTATCAAATGGTTATCTTTTATAATCTATTTTTTCAAAATCTTGTTCCCTTGATTTATAGTATACTTCCTTTAATACCAAGTTTAATGTCCTTTTACCCTATATCTCATAGGTATAAGTTAATTAAATTAGTAGAAGATACAAGTCATCACACCTCGATGGACTGAATAGAGTTTCTTTCATGAAAAAATAAATAGAAACATGAAACTCCCAATACATTTGAAAAAAATAAAATATTTAGTTTCCTTTGAGATTGAAATTATTCTATTTAGTGTATCCCTATGTATCAATCATAACACACTTCATGGAATCTTAGGGAAAGAAAACATAATATTAGGGGCAGGTATAATGCTTAGTAAGGGTATTTGTATAGTAGAATATATCATAAAAAATAATTAATAATCTATATATAATTATAAATAACTCAAACACATGCAATTTAATTAGTAACATGAACCTGAATAATAATATATTAGGAATTAGTGATGATCATAATAATTCCATATAAATAATTTTATGAACTTGAAACATATCCTTTGGTGTTATAACTAATTGACTAATCACATAGACATCAATAGATAATCTCATAATTATGGACTGAATAATTGTAGACATCATAACCAAATCATAATGTCACCATTCCAATCCATAATAAAAAATGTGTACATTCTTGACCAAAAACAAAAGTTAGTTTTTCTCATAAGACCAAACAATGCATCAAGGGGCCATAGAGTTCCCTTCCAAAAACTTAATATGTCCAATAAATTTCTCATATAAAAAGTGAGAAACATAATCAATGTAAAAATTAATAATGAAATTATAATCTAAGAAATATTAATAATGTCCCCTATAAATAAAAATAATTCTTATAGCCTTTCTTAATGTAAAAATAGAATACAAAAAATACTAATTTTCCCGATCAATAATCATAAACCTTCCATAATAATATAGATAATGGTATGAAAATAGTATATCTTTATTTATATAGATCATAAACCATCTAGAGAAATATTAATGTTGGTATAAATAAAACATAAACCTAAAAAGAATAATTAAAATGGGGGATATTTTCATTAATGAGTTAAACTAAAATTAAAATAAAATAAACAATCTTGAGAAATATATCCTTTTAAATTTAAAAATATCATTTAAAAATAAGAAATATTTAGATTAATAGGGAAAAAGTTTCTTTGAAAAGTATAAAGGAATCGTTTAGAGATATATTCAAATCAATTAATGTACTTGATGGCCAAAATATTTATTCATTATAATTATGTCAAAAACATATATTTCAATCACATTTTCAGAAAAAAAAATAAAATAACACCTCATTAGGAAAATGATAAGAAGATAACTTCTAATTAATTTTTTAAAAATAAAAAAATGGGTTAAATAAAATTTTAGAAATCATAGTATAATAGTAAAAACAATTAATTTATTTATTGAAATAATTTATATGGAAGAAATAAAATTTTTGATTAAAAAGAGAAATAATGTTGTATTTTCATAAAATAATTTCCCAAATATTTTACGTATCAATGAGATGAAAATATAAATTTTATATGAAAATTTCATGAATAGAAATATGATAACAAAACATAATGGGTTTAAGAAATAAATATGAAATTATTCCCTCGGTTGAGAGTTAGATACGAACAATCCTGAATAAATACGAGATTGTAAAATAAACCTTTTCCACTTTGGTAACTTTTGAAGCCTAAACACTTTTATATAAATAAAATAAAATGAAACATTGAATACCATGAATTTAGATATATTCATTACATAACATATCAATGGGTCTGTATACACAAAAACATAAATATGTGTTGAATATGGCATATGGCTCCAGAAAGTGAAAGTGAGATGAGAAACCCTTACATCTATTCTGATTTCCTTAATACATGTTATAAAATAGTTTATAATAAAAATATATTTAATAAAAATATATTATATAAATATAATCAAATATATCCAACCATATATGGCTTTATTTTAAATTTTTATCACTCATTTATTAACAAATACTAGTTAAAAACACTATTATGGGTGACAAGTGCTTTCTTTTTCACGTATTTTTTGGTTTGGTAGTTTCCATCATTGCACCTTAATATTGTTCCATAATATATAAAATGATACATACTATATAAATATAATATATATTCTTTATATATGTATTCAGAACATCCCATAATATTTATATGTAGAAAAATGCGTTATACTATTCATGGAGACTATAGACTATATGTACAAATCAATGATGTTTACTTTTTTTAAATGAATGAAATAAAAGAAAGGTAAATAAAATGTTAAATTAAAATATTATTTTTTACATAATATATATTATAAATATTCATTAAATATATTCTTATTACTATCTATGTGAAAATAAAATGTAAAACCATTCACATCATTTTATGGATGCAGTATTCCACATGTACTCATGAGAAATGTAATCCTTTTCCCATGGATCAGAAGGTAAGAAGGTAAAAGTGATATTATAATTTCATAACTATAATTATGTCATAATTATATATATATATATATATATTAAATCTATCATGATATCTATTTGAGGGAGGTGGTTGTGGAAGCATATTACATCGGTTCACATGGTGGTAGTCCACCACACACATGATCAATGTATTCATTTCCTACGTGAGGGAAAATGGTATATATATAGGTTATAAAATTAAAATAATAATATACCATTATATTTAATTTATTTGTGTTATTATTTAATAATTTTTGTAGAATATTTAAAGGATGTAAGGGAAGAAATAAAATGAAAACGCTTGATTGAGGACTATACCTCTTCTTCAGACAACCTATTTTTGATCATACATAAAGCCTTCTAATATTGGTTTCATTAAAAAAATGGGTCTAGGTCATTTTGAGGGATTTATTTATAGGATATGGGTAGGTATTGACCAATAAAAATGGATTTTTAATTGTGATTATTTTTAGAGGGTGGTGGCCTTTTCTAGGTAGGGGAATAACACACATAAAATTTAATAAAATAGTATGTTTTAGCCAAGATGTTTACATGAAAAGGATCATAAATATATAATTCCAGAAAATTTGATTCTATATGATTAAAATATAGCCATAAAATCGTAATTGTAGAAGTATTTAGGTTATTTTATCCCATATTATCAAAGCTCAACCCCTCATATATCTATTTTAACCTTTACCGCGATAATTAATTTTTATCGAACTTACTAGTCATTGTCAAAAAAATTAAGTTAAAATTATAATATTAATTATTATTAATAAAAATTGTTAATCCATTTTTCCAAATTCAACTCAATGATGTGTAATTTTGGAATTTAAAATGAAACTCGCAGACATGACGAAAAAATGGTTTTCCAAGGGAAAAGCATTCAAATTTATAAAATGTTTTTATATCAAAATTTAAAATGAGATTTAAAAAAATTACCTAAATTTGATAAAAATATAATTTAAATAATTTTCCTTTTAAAATAAATTTAGAAAATTGTATTACAAGTAAAATATTTTAAAAAAATATTTTTATCAATAAAAATCAGTATTTTTTCATAATTCATTGAAAAATATTAATTTTAGAAAATTATAAAAAATTAATTATAATATAATTCATAAATACTGATATAAGATATTAAATTCTTATTTTGAATTTATTTTTCTAAAATTTATAATATTCAATTTTAAAATAATTTTGTTGAACATAAATAAATAGCTTTTTAGAAAAATATATTTTTTAAGAATTAAACTAGATTTATTCTTATCCCGTGGAAAATAAAAATATTTTACGAATGGTAAAAAATTTGATTGAATATATAATATAAAGTTTCATGTAAATAATTCCCAAATAGTGAATAATTTACTTTTTTTATATAAGAACACACTGCATGCATACAATCATTTTTTATGAAAAAAATATCTTGAAAATTAAAATTTATTTATTTTATTTCTAATCCATTTGTAACTAACGAATTTATTTTATACATGTACTAATCCATATAATTACTTTAATTAGGTATTCTCATTCAGACCCACCAATTTATTAGCTATGTGATAACTTTCACATTAAATATCAACATTTTAATAGTGTATCATTGTTCTTTTAAACATGGGGTTTCATGTAACAAAAGCTATTAATGAAATAAAAATTATTTAATAAGGAATATATTCTTAAATTTTGGGGTGTTACACTATAGCCCATGTTAGCCTATATCAATCCATTGGCTTATTGAAGGCCCGTAAAAGCTATCTAGTGGACCTCTAGTAGCATTTTCAGTAATGGGATTAATTCCACACACATAATGAATATTAATTAACACTATATAAATAAGAAAAGGATTAAAAAATAGTAACTAGAATAAAAAATGGAATAAAATAATATTTATAGTTAATACCTGAACTCAAAAATGGTATTCGACAATTCTCTCATTCATTTTTCTTTATTCACCCAAAAAGTAACGTTGAAGAGGGTTGATACCAAATTCGAGAATCCACTTATCCCTTATCAAAGACATTAACTCATATCTCTCATTATAACATGATCCATTCTACTAATGATCTTGAAAAAATAGTATAAACTTACCATGTAAATATTTTACTTATGAATCAATAATTTTAAATGGCTTCTCTATCATAGACATATCATGTAATTTTTCGAGGTCTTCCCAATCCATAACATGAGTTAGGACATGATGGTATTTTTTACTTTGAGACACATGGGAAACATTATCGAGCAAAGACAACTTTTTTTCAGTTACAAGAGGTATTCCACATTTACATTATATTAAATAACCTCAAATAGGTACACATGAAAATGTGTCCACATCCATTACATCCCAAACAAATGGTGACCCAACCAAGGTGATACATTCAATAACATTGGTTCATCGACTGAAAAATCAAAATAACATTGATGTTTATTTTCCTAAGAGTTCTATCAACATTGAAATATCATAAATTATTGTCTAATAATCTAGATTTTTTTCATTATTTATTTTTCGAGCCAAACAATTTCCATTAAGGAATCCTTACCCACCTCTGAAAAATATTGGGTTTAGTTATAGGGTCATCCATATAATGTATCCCAAAGTTCCATATTTATGAAATATTGGAAGCTATTATTATAGTTTAACTCAAACATTACCAATTGTTTATCCTTTAAACCACCAAAGTCTAAATGATATTTTCATAGAATATCTTCTTGAACATGAAATTATTTTCTTATATACCCATCAATTTGAGGATTATTTGTTGTCCTCAATATGATTCGAATTCCAATCACCTCTTAGAGGCCCTTCTAATACTAAGAGATAAAATGCAGATCTCTATATGAGGTAATATACATTGGTTCCCCTATAAAAACTTTTAATCTCATACATTTATATCATCCCAAATTCTTCTAAAATGGAGGTATCGTTATTCATTTTGAAATGATTCAATATGGCTATCCGATCAATCAAAAACCAAATAGCGTTCTTACCCCAAGGAGTTAGTTGTAAAATAATAAATGAATCTATTAATATAATATTATATTTCCAAGTTGGAATAGTGATATGATGAATCCCATGAGAAGGATTTTTATTCTTATCCTTATTATATTAGATTATATAGTGTTGAGATATAAAGTCACCAATGTCTCTATTCGTAACATAACGTAAAAGAATGATTATTCATGTCATAAAACACCTTTTTATTTCTAGGATGGAAAACCCACTGAGAGAAATGAAAATAACCCATCACAGTCTTTCTAACTGACAGATTAACTACATATCTATTCGGGATATAGTGAATACATTTTCAGAAGAGAGACCATTCACTAATGGCATCCCCTCTATATAATTAATCCATAATAGTTTTGACCTCCTTATCTTAATTCATCTCGAAAAGAATGATCTCAATATTAGTGCATATAAATGGAATGATTTCTAGAACACTAAGTGACTCATCCTATATAACTCATAGTTACAAAAACACAAAGAATCACAACATGTTTCCTTCATAATTTTCTTCCTTCAATTCCAGGGTGGATAAATTCATACGAATATAATCAAAAACCACATTAACCTTTCCAAATATAAGAAAATTTTAATTTTGAACTAGTGAAACTATTATACCCATCACCTCTTTCATAGATTCAAATACATTTAAGAGAATATGTACCACTAAACCATTATCGTTATACTAAATGAAAATCCTCTATATAGAAAAGATAGTTCCACTAACTCTTAGGATAATTATTAATATCTGTATGTTCTAAATCACGAGTGGGATAATTCGTTTCATGAGGTTTAACATCAGGTGGTCCATAATCCACCACTTGATCAACCTATATAAGTATGCTTCCCAAAAATTCACCCAAAGCATCACAAGAAACCATGTAACCTTATTTGACTAATAGTAATGTTATAATAATAACCGAGGAAAAATGTCACATAAATTCATCAAATGATTCCTATCATGTTGGTTCCAAAATAAAAATCACCCCTTTCTAGTTGATACTAGTCAAAGGATATATAGGTTTTGAAAAATATTTCATTAGAAACAAATAATATTGAGAAAAACCACATGATTCTTGGAATCGTAACTACTTTCGATGATTCATCTGATGAAATGATTTCCATTACCATTTTTGGACCGACTAATGTGCCATGATAAGAGGTCAACATTCCAAATTACATAGCTTCTCAAATCGCAAATTTTTATATTGATAATTTTTTATACCATAATTGATCTCATAAGATTCCAAAAAACATATATTTTTGGAATTTAATGATCACCGTTGGTCGTTTAGTACAACAAAATTTCATCCAAGAAAGACAGTGTGAAAGTGTCACAACACTAGTTGAATATATGGTTCATTAGTTCCATGTTGTCTACTGGAGAATTATCCCCATTAGAAGGAATCAGAAGTTACATGAAATTTAATTACCTAATATTGAATGTGGTCATTAGAATATTAGACTAATTTTTTTTCAAATGGTGGTAACCTAACTGAATAAAATTTTTCTAGAACTAAATTTCTCCTTTCAACTAATCTGCAAAATGATCAATAAAATAAAAAAGGTGTTAATTTTTTTGAATGTAATCAAATTATTATTTTGATAATCAATACATAATTTCATAGTATCATTATAATTCTTATAAAATGGAATATAAACCACCAATTATGACACACTTTGGTTTATAAATCCCATGGAAATACAATCCCCCAGATAAATTCACAATTATTTCAACTTAGCTAGTCCTATGCTGTATAATTCAATTGATATCAGTCGAGTTCCAAACATTAATTCAATTAATACCTCCACTTCAATATCTAGAGGGAAACCATAATATTCATTTAGATACACATCAATAAATTTATTGCTACCACAGTAAACTAGCTACTAAATGATTCATATCTTTTTTCGGTCATAAAAAATGATATCATTATACCATGTTTTAAAAGAGAATGACCTAGTTGACTATACTACAAGTCCCAATATCCATGTAACACATAGAATTTTCTATCAAGGGTACAAAAATATAGTAGTTTATAATAAATTATGATTTGATATTTATGACAAATAATCCAATCCATCATAATTATATAACCTTGTCATCTCTAATCATAGATCGGGAAATTTTAAAATAGTCCAACATCACTTTTAAAAAATGAACATGGGTGGAAATAGTATCCCCACCCCTTATTGTTTCCCAATACAATATCAAAAATCATAATGAAATAAATGAGTACTATTGGAAGTTTAAAAATATCTACCACATGTGTTCACACAAAAGAGTTATAGGTAACTATATCAAGTAATGTATGTTCTATGGTTAGTGAAACATAATTGGTACCTCTAACTATTGTAGGACCCAAGTCAACTACCATTGGACACTCTTCTACTTTGTGTAACTAGTTCTTAAATTTTTTTATCACTAGAACCCCATTTTACATGAGGAATATGACTACACTTTAGATATTTTATATCTATAAGATCTTATACTATAGCATGCATTATAAATTTCCCAAATAAACCCCTATAAGTGACTCTAATATCCATAAGATTTCCAAATTATTATAGATATATTGAATGAATGATTCATGTTACCCTTCTTATCACAATGGTAATAATTCCTACCTACAATCATTGTCGATGTTTTAGAATAATAATTATGTAGAGAACAACCATTATTTCCATTACAAAACCCACTCCTCTACCCATTCCCCTTATAAGAACCATTAAATCTATCTCTAGAGGTAGTATGAAATTTGGTCTTCCCTGACTTACCAACTCAATAAATTTCAACCATCAGTGCCCTATTAACCACCTCATCATTGAAAAAAAAATTATCATGAAATATTATGACTCGATGTCATTTCAATTTCCCATCTAAAACCTATAATAACTCATATTCATATTCAATACAACTTTTGTAGAAAACATATAAATCTCAATGAATAGAATATCATATTAAATCAATACCTTATTCTTTTGTTCAAGGGTGAGTAAATCCATGAATTTTTTCAAAGGACATAGATTTTCATCAGGGGAATTTCAACATGTATAAAATAAACACCTACATGAAATAATTCTGTATCTCTAGTAATTCAAAGAGTCTTTCAATATTTACAAATAATCCTTCCAACACCTTAGGATCATTCATCCTAAAAAATATTGGTGGTTCATGTTAAAGAAACTCCTAGGATTGATATAAATCCATGTCCCTTTGATGTTTTTCCTCTCCATCCTAAGAAGAAGAAGGTTCCAAACTATGTTCCACAACTCATTCTCTGAGAACAAAAATACAATTACTAGATTTTAATCAACTAGATTGTTGTCTCCCACCTTGGTTTCCCTAGAAGTTTGCATGGGTTTATGGTAAAAGATAAGAATAAACAATGAGATGTAATAACATGATACCCATGAATCAATTATAGAATGAGATAAAAAATTGACTATAATTTTACATGGGAATGGTAAAGGAATACCATAAATAATTCTCTCTATATCCTAAAAGACTATTTTCTTTTCCACCCATAGTTACTTAAGTCTTTTCATGAAGAGGGTTGTCTAAGAACTCTGTCACAACACACCCCTTAAGTCCAAATAATATTTTCTCATTTCAACCATGGAATCCCAATATTCATACCAATATTGAGAATATTAAAAACTATTTTTAATAAAATTTATTCAAAAACCAACCAAGATCACCCAACTCTCTATGAATGTAATCCAGCACTGACATGGATCAAAGGGAGATCTTAATACTCATGGGATGGTTAAAGAACATGGGTTTCAAGAAATTACTTTAGAAAATTTCTATCAAAAAATATTGTATCCATGATGACAATAATAAATATACCATCAACATGAGAATCTAAGTTAACTATTGAAAAAATATTTAATGATGGAAAATAAAGGATCCAAAACAATAAACTTGTATAAGGTAACTACATATAATAGTAACCCATCTCCATGTGACATGTATTCACCCATTGACCCTCACACACTACTAAGGAACATACCCAGACACACCTTTTAGTGCCTTTCCATTACTTTTATCAGACAAAAAAAGGTCAACATACACCCAATGGTGTATTTAGGGTGTGATTAATCCCAAGATGGAAGGATACCACCAGGTGTTTCATATGATATATTTAGAATATAATACAACAATGATGAAATATATAGAGAAAAAGAATGAGATATAGTTTATATAAAAAAAATAGATCCCTGAGATCCACCATTTAAAATATATTATAAAAAATTTCCATGTAAACCCATTTTTAAATATTTTCCATAGACACGTTAAAAATAGTAACATCATGGGAATTTTCACATTGTTAAACTATGTTAATGATAGTGATTATACTCTCATGATTTAGGTGATTAATGGATTACTTGTATAAACGTTACTCCATAATAATAGGCCTATGGTGTAAGTGTATAGTAACAATAGTTCCTCCCTTCCTCAAACTATTAGAAATTTGTGGACACATTACCTGAGAATAAAAATATTAGGGGTAAGTGTATACTGCCGAGAAATGCTCCTTTTCAAAATTAGGATCACAATTGGTTAATGAGATTTCACAATTCAATCATTCAAATGTAATTTCACATATTAATATTCAAAAAACCATTGATACCATACCAAACATACATTTAAATACATTTTCATTAATAACTCAAAAGTGGAAAACCATTTCATCATTTTTTCAAAAAATAACCACATTTCAAAAATCGTGCCTTTAAATACCATTACAAAACTATTTACAAGATAAAAAAATAAATCAATATTTAAAACCATTTTAACAAAAATATTGAAATGAGAAATAATGAATTGATTATAGATAAAATACATCTCATAAATCCATCAATATGGAAACACATATAATTTCATCTACTAGAAGGGATCCATAAGTTATAGAGAGGGAAATATAATTGAAGTCAATAAGAGAGCCTTAAAACCATATTTTCCAATTAGGAAACCATATAAAATGTAATCCCATAGTTTTCATTGATAATCCATTGAATGAAAAAAGAGTAACACAATTAAGAATGAGATTTTTCCCAAATATATTTTATGATTAACATTATAAGATCATAGCTTTGATCATCACTTTGATCCACTAAGTATTCATGATTGGAGAGTTTAAAACATCTATATATAGCTTCTAGGATTATATAGTATTTGTTTACATAAAGGTATGAGGATAAAAAATTATGAATAGGAGTCATGTGAAGTTGTTTTAAAAAGGTACTTACTTTTCTTGGCCAGAACTACATCACCGTATACCTGGTGGATCCTGCTCACTAGCCAGTGGCTTCCCCATGCAGATTGTGGTGACTATTTGGTGATCCAATGGTCACAGGTAGAATTACAACAAACTAATTACATCACCAACATGGTGTTGGGTAATAACCATTAATCCAATAGACTTATTATATCAAAAGTTATCATCGGTCAGTCGATCAGTTGACTAGTGGACCTTACTGACAAGTCGACTGACCTCCTATAATTTTACCAGCTATGTGATCAGGTCCACATTTACATAGAATCATTGGCGAAACCCCTGATCCTATACAAGGAATGGGATTAATATTAAAAAATGATTAATTATAAATAATATAAGTTAATCATATCATGTATAATGTCTTACAAAAACATAACAATATGTGACATTTAATGTTTTTTGAATATTGTTGACCTTCATTGTATACCACCCCATCCAACATTTGATTGGTTGGCCCATCTATAATCATATAAATTATAGTAATTTGTATATATTTTTATAATATAAAACAAATATCTATCATAAAACCACTCGATCAATAATTTTATTTGAAAATATAAAAATTAACCTTGGCTCAAACTCCATTACATGATTAACAAGTGGTATATTGGATATAATTTCATAAATTTTATATTAAAGTTTATAGTGATACAACATTTTATTAATTTAACTCATCTATCATCATATAATGTAATTTAAAATATATTTTATAATCCTATTTAATAATATTTTCTCATTAGTTTTATTGAAAATGATTCCATGTTATCCCATTTTTATAAATCAAACATCTATTGCAATTTTCTGTTTTCACTATTCCTTTAACAATTATATCCAATATTATAGATGTTTACAATAATAAAATGAAATATAATTTCCAAAAAAGTTATAATAATTATATATATTTGAGGTGGAATCCCTATAAAAATTAATTGGAACTGATTTTAAGGTTCATAAATAGATTAATCATTTTTTATTTGATGTTATGGATATCATTTTGAAAACAAATTTCATCATTGGATATATAATGTCTGTATTATTAAATTTATAAGATAAAGTTTCTATAGTAATTATAGTTCCATAGGGTGTAACACTATAAACATGAGATGTACTTTATAATTTTTTTGTTTCGGGTGTTTCAAGGATAAAATTGGAATTGGGGTGGATTATTCAGTATTAACCATGGTTTGGGACATTAAATGTTAATTATGGAATAAAAAATGCCTGGTTTGTATAAAAACTCATTATAGTTGCATGAAAATTTTCACCATTTATAAATGTATAGTCAACCCACGTTATTAGCCATTATATTTGTGTATTTGATCATAAATGTTTATGATTTTATATAAAAAACACAATAACTTTTCATAAATTTTTTTGACGGAGTCTCGAGTTTTCCTAGATAAATTTTAAGGGCCAATCATCACCATTAGATTATTTTTTGAACTATTTTATATGATTGAATGATATATTAATAGAAATTTATATTAGATCTATTTTATTAATATTATTTATTTCAAATATATTATACCTCAAACTATAAAAATTATATAGATCTTATTAGATCTTGATGGAATTAAATTAGTATCCATGAAATAATATCATTGATGATTAGAAATATAGGATACAATTAATGGAATTACCAATGATATCAGATCTATAGAATCATTAGATTACGATCTAAACTAGTTTTAATCAATTACATCTTTTTTAAGATAATCCTATGATTTATTATATGATTTACTGTTAAATTAATTGATCTTGATGCGAGAATTATCAAATAATTATCTATTCAAATGTTCTATTATAGAAAATTGTTTTTTATGGGAAACGTATTTTGATCATGATCAAAATCACGGTCATTAGATGTTTTATATCATGGGGCTTGAATTTAAAAAATATTTTATTTAAAAAGTTTTTTTAATAATATAAATTCATCTAATTGATGAATTCTTATATATTTTTATTAAATATTTAATAGGTATATATTTTTGTGAAATTATCTAAATATTTTCTTTGAGTAGTGGATGTCGGTGTGAGATAAATGAATGGGAAGTTTATAAAATAATAAAAGCATAGTGAATTAAAAATTGAATGAAGATCCATAGTTATATATGGATATAGAGAATTTTGAATATTATATATTTGGATAAATGATAAACCATTTAAAATGAATCTATGATCATATGATTCATTTTTGTTGAATATATGTTGAAATGAATAATGAAACCTAACATTTTGATAATTTTTTTTTATTTTGAGTGTTGGGGAACCAATAAGGGTTAAAAATGTTTTGTAACACTCTCATGAATGTATTATGGTATGATTATTTTTTATTCATATAGAGTTAATTTATAAAACATTGTTCCAAAAATCATTAAATTATTTCTAAATGCTAGCAATTTTCATATTTTTGGATAGGAAATGCATGGTAATTCCAAAGAGTGATTATAATAAATAATTTACAATTTGGTATTACAGTACACTAAATGCATACCTCAGTATGGGACAGGTTCTTTTCCATCAAAATCCCATTGTCTTGAATGAGTGTGGGATATGGATTGTCGGTTCATAATCTGACTTTTGGGATTTTTGGCCAAATGAGTTGGGGGTCATGGAAAACAGCTTTAAATACCCCTAGTGAACTTATCATGAAAATCTAGGTCCTAAATGATGGTATTATAATATGATTCCAATGGGTCATGATAATGAATATAAAAGAAATAGACAATGATATCCCATGTGTTATAATGAATTATGAATTAATTATGTGATATGGTGTAGACTCTAGCACGATCTGAAGTAGTTATTGAGAGTTTGGGTGACCGTGGTAACTCGAGAGTTACATGGTTAAATAAGCAGTAATGAAAAAATGTAATGTTTTTTACTTTATTGCTTATATTTTATTTCTTTATAAAACAACACACACAATTATTAACTGTATATTATTTTATATTCCATTGGAGGTGGCCTAATGAGTTGTAATCACACCCTACATTCGATTCAATATTGATATAATAATATAATTCAGGTTTCTAGGATATGATAAGGGAACTGTCCCAATGTTAGATGGATGATTCATGATGGATTATGGATAAGGGAACCATACTTTGTGTTGGGAACCACAAGGTTATTTCCAGTTTCTTTAATATTGGTTTTTTATTTTGATGCTTGGAACATATTTTGATTTGAAATATCTACTATTTAGTTAGGATATTGTATTACTTATTTTTTTCATCATGTGATACTAGTTTGTTCAAATTATTTCTTTTGTGATTGGTAATTATTATGTATTTCATTGATTTTGTTACTTTTATAAAAATGGTATAGTCTTCCATGGATCAATATTAGACCCTTTATAAGAGTAGAAATCCTCTAGTGTATCGAGAGGTGAGTCTGAAGTCACATACAGAACCGGCTTTGGGAACCAGTTTGTTTCACCCGGATCTAGATGTTACAATGTGGTATCAAATGGGTTTTCTATTTTGTTCTTTTTTTGTTACTATTTTGGAATGTTAGATAGAATAATAATATGATTCAGTCCTTGGTTAAGAGATTGTTCATAAGAGTAGCTAACCCATGTATGAGGGTAGAAGCTAAGTACCCTGAGTGGGATTATTTTTATTGATGTTTGTTGATATAGTTGATGTTATTTCACCTCAAGTGATGCACTTGTTGTGTGACAAGATTATTATTTCTGAAATTTTGAATGATTTGACTCATGGTCTAGAATGGCCTTATTTTTGGGTATTCATGCATCATTCTAGGTAGGCAGTGTTATTTTTTTTGCATGCATCATTTTAGGAATGCATGAAAAATATGGTTTTGGGTAAGTAGTTGGGATTGAAATTTTTTTCTTTTCTTGTGAAATTAAACTATAAAAGGGGCATAATACGGACTTGAATTTTTTAAATTGATGAGAGGTGTGTTAAATGGAAATAAAAACTAGGTGTCTAAAGGAAAAAAATGAATAATTATAATGAGTTTACCCATTGTTAACCACAACCTAGAAATATGATGGCTAAAGGAAGTGATAGTGCCTCGATTTTGACCATGTGGTGGGGTATGAGGAATGACTTGTTATGTATTATTATGAATCCCTCTTATGTAAATGTGTTAATGTTTTTTTAGGTGTCTTGATACATGTTTTTTTATTATAGATACATGCCTCCAGGAAAAATATTTTTGAGAGGATGACATGAGGTTTTGATTGGAAATGATCCATCATCAATGGATCATGAGGCACTGATAGTTCTAGGCGAGAGATTAAGAGAGAAGTTCAATGAGAAATTTGATATATTCATATAATTTATGTATAGATACCCATATTCTGTTGTGAAGAGAATGAATGTTCTGACATGCGAGTTTCAGTTGTATCACCCTCTGACTTTCTCCGAAGAGGGTGGACCAGAGGTAGATTAGTTCTAAATTGAGTCTATCTAGATGATGCCCGATCACATGGATATGCCTATGAACAATTGATTCAATATGGGGTTTTAAATGTTATGTGGTCTATATAAGGGATGACATGACATCCAAAATCGAGATGGAAAGATTTATAATATGGACTGGAAGGAATTTTAGTATATGTTATCTGAGAACATTTATCCATAGACACTTAGGCAAGAGAGACTAGTTGTGTTTAGGAGGTTGTTTCCAGGGAGAATTCCCATGATGAAATATATTTCATGCATACTATATTTGTGGTTCTTTTCTCTTAAATTGGATGGAGATGATGTTACTGAGGGAAAATGGTTTTTGGATTGATTAAATGCGAAACTAAGTCCCAGGTAAATAACATCACATTGGAAAAGATTTTAGAAGTAGTAAATCATGATCTCATTTATAAGGGGAACCTAAATGAGGAATCTAGTAGAGGATAGGTTGAATATATTGGTTGATTAGAAGGTATGACTTTTTAGAGTAGTAAGTGTTGTTATGAGAGTGTTATCTAGAGTTAAAGTAAGAATATATCCAAGGGGAAGGGTCAGTCACTCTAGATCTTACATGAGTGATCTTTCACCAGTTTGGTATGTCAGTTCATTTCTAGAGATAGTACCCCTGACCACCGGTTTAGTATTGATCTTATGAAAATATTGTAAATATAAAGTGTTTCTTCCAGATCCCATGGTATATAGGTAATTATAGATCATCAATCAATAATAATATTACAAGAAGGGATCCTCTAAACTATACCAGTCCATTAGTTATAGTTCTACTGGCCATAGTGGTACGAGCATTAGATGTGGTGATTTTGGGAAAGAGAGCCCATATCAGTGGAGTGGTTCAGCTTAAGGGTCTAAGACAACATCATAAGGAATTAGGTCAAGACTATTTAATGTCATTCATCATATACTACTCAATAGAAAATATTGAGAATCAATAGTCAAAGGTACTTTTCTTGTAGCTTCTATACTTGATTGTTCCATATTTGATATTGGTTCCTATCATTATTGTTTTCTTCACAACCTGTGATTGGTTTTCTCATAGAAGTAGAGTACATGTGTGGGGTTTTGAAGATTGATAAACCAATGGGATTATGGTCAATATCCATTTGTTTTTGAAATGGGTGTTCTCTAGAGGTTGGGGATTATCTTTCCTTTAGCATCTTTACATTTTGGATATCTCTTTCTTTAACTGAATTATTGGTTGGAATGGTTAGTATCATACTGAGAAGATATATATTTTTACTATGTGAGAGTGAATTATATGTCTCTTAAAGGTGAAAATTATGTACACTGAACAGTGTGATATATCCATCTGGACAGTACAGGTCTGGTTCATTAGCAACTAGAGGATCTCACCACCCAGGTTGCAAGTCTAGTGCTAAATGCTAGTTTAGAAAAGCATAGTGTCTGTCCACATGAGGTGGATAGATTTTAGGATGTGTTTATTGAAGATTTATTAGGGCTTCCACCTAAGATATATATATAATTTACAATTGATCTCATTCTAGTGTTGAGAGAGTTTATATTCCACTATACAGAATGGAATAGATAAGGTATCAAGAGATCCAGAATCAACTAATGTAGTTGATAGACAAGGAGTGTATCCATCTGAGTACGTCACCTTGGGGATCTCCGGTTTTTTATAATAATACTGACAGAACTGTGTGGTTTTTTGTTGAATACAAAAATTTTAACCAAAAGACTATAAATATCTAGTATCATGGTCTACGTATTGATGATCTCTTTGAAAAGTTAAGGAGAACACGTGTTTTCTCCAAGATCAACCTGAGTTCAGGGTATCATTAGATGATATTTATACTTTAGGATATGCCTAGGAATGCCTTTTGAAGTAGGTATGGACTATATGAATTCATTTTAATGTTGTTCAGAATGTTGAATGAACCATCTGTGTTTATATCCTCGATGACCAAAATTTTCTACCCATTCATGGATACATTTTTGGTAGTTTTTTGGAAGACATCATGGTGCACTCCAATACTAGTGAATATCATTCCCAACATCATGAAATTTTCTTTAGTACAATAAGAGAGAATCTTCTATATTCCAAGATATTTATGTGTTAGTTTTATATTGACCATGTAGACTTCTTAGGTTGCATCTTCTCATAGGAAGGTGTGTTGGAAGACCTAGAGAAGGTTCTGGCACTTGTATCTTGGTAGTATCCAAATAATGTTTTTTTATATCCATAGATTTCTAGGATAGGTTTTATATCATCATAGTTTCATCCATGCCTTTTCCCACTTGGTATCACTTCATTTGGTCTTGAACAATAAGGGTAAAAAGCTCTAATGGTTTGGAGAATGTGAGAATTCCTTCTAAGAGATGATGGGGCACTTGACATCGACACTGATTATGATCCAATCCAATCCAGAGGAGAAGTATATGGTGTTTTTTGATTCTTTAGGTATAATTATTGGAATTGTAATGATTCAAGGGGATCTATTTAGGGAATTTGGGTCTAATAAGTTCAAGAAACATGAATGAAATAGCCTTATAGACAACCTTGTATTGGATGAAGTGGTTTATGATTTGAAGTGTTGTTGACATTACCTATTAGTAGAGTAGTTTATTGTTTATATATATCACAAGAGATTAATTTTTATATTTTCACAATGATATTTCAATCTTCAATGCACAGGTTTGTTAAGTATATTCATTCACTAAATTTTGAGCTAACATATACACCCGGGAAGAAAAATAGTGCTGATAACACTCTATGTAGGAAGAAAAAGACTCAAACAGTTCAAGAGTCTAGTGCTTTGTGAAAGATGATGACCGTGTTTTCTGAGATACAAATTTTTGTTCAAGAGATCTAGGAGAACATGAATCTCATATCAGTTTCAGTAGATTCTACACTATTGATTCAGATTAGAGATAAAAAATATAAGGATCTATAATTTTTATCATTGTGGGAAATATATGAAGGTGGGTTGTCACCTTCCTATTTGTATATAGATGCGTATGAATAATTCATTTTAGGAAACATGCTGTTTTTTTTCAATATTGTTATAGGTGCTGGTGCATAAATTTCATGCCTCAAAGTGAACAGTGAATCTAGGTGTAACCAAAATGTACTATGAGCTATGAAAATAGTTTTGGTGTCCGGGCATGAAAAAGGAGATAATAAGGTTTGTGACATAGTGCTACACCTATCAACAGGTGAATGATAAGAATCAGCAATCTGGTGGCTTACTATAGTTGTTTTCCATTGTGGAAAAGAAGTGGGAAGATGTTACCATGGAATTCGTGGTTGGTATTTTGAGGAAACATCATAAGAATGATTATAGTTGGTTTATTATAGACATTTTGACAATGCTAGTTCATTTATTACTGGTACAGGATAATTTATCAATAGATTGGTTAGGTGACTTATACATTCAGGAAATAGTACATCTGCATGGGGTGCCACAAACTATAGTTTTAGATTGTTACTCACATTTTACATTTTATATTAGAAGCGCTTACAAAAGTTACATGATACACATGTTTTACTGAGTATATAATTCCACCCATTGACTAATGGGAAGTATGAATATACTATTCATGTGCTTGAGGATATGCTTAGGGCATGTGTCATTGACATTGGTGGGTCTTGGGATTAGAACCTAGATTTAGTGTAGTTTTCCTATAATAACAGTTATCAAGAAACTAGTTAGATAGAACCACAAGAGTATATTTATGGTAGTATATATAGATCACCTCTATGCTGGAAGGAGGTAGGTGAGTTAGAGTTGTTTGGACTGAGCCTCACATAGGAGATGTTGAAGTAGGTTCAACTGATTTAGTAATATATGGATACATATCAGAGTAGGAAGAATTCAAATTTTTATATATGTTAACAACCCCTTGATTTTTCCAAGGGTGATTGTGTATTCCATAAGGTGTCACCTAGGTTGGGTCACCATAGGATATGGTGACAGGGAAAGCTGATGCCGATGTTCATTAAATCATTTGAGGTTGTGGAGAGAATCAGGTTGGTGGCATACCGATTGGATCTTCCATAGCTATATATTACTATGCATGAAATTTTTAATGTGTCATGACTTTAGTGGTATCATATGACCCTTCTCATATGATCGATGTGTATTTTTTTATCTTTAGACTAATGTATCCTTTTTGGATCATTTGATACTTTTGTTGGACCATATTGAGAAAGTGTGGAAGTGAAATATTGTGCTGATATTTTTTGTATTCCAGCATTATGGATGTGTTTAGGAGGAAACAGGGTATAGAGAAGTAAATATGATGGCCCAATGGAATGATAATTTTACCCCAATATCTTAGAGATTCTTGGGATTATTGATTGAGAGAGAGAGATGTTATAAGTTGTGGAGATTTTATGTCTCCAAAAGTTTTTAGAAATTTCCCAATCTCTTTTATAGGTATTATTTTATCTTCTTTGGGTATATCTTTTTTGGGTTTTAACATGGGTGAGTTTGGGAAGAAATTTAATGTTTTTGGATGAATATTGGATTGTACACGGTTGGTGCATGTTTTAACCAAACTGTGCTCCCTGGCCCAGCAAACTCTGAAAACCTGAATATAATGGGATTTCATGGATGGAGAAAGGTTTAATGAACCATTCAACCTATTAAGAGTATCCTTACTCTCCCTATAAGAGGATCACTATTAAGGCCCATGATTTGGAAACCCATGGACCCCTGCCTAAGAAAATATGCAGGTGGATTTAATTCACCAGAAAATTGGTTTCAAAATAACCAAACCCCCTGTACATCAACCTAACTCAACCCTATTTGAACCTATAAATTTTATATCATTTTGGAGGCTCCCAAATGAATACCAAGACCTTATGACCTCAGTTCTTGGTGAATCAAAGACTGTATGGAATATATTATCCTCTCTAGGTAACAGAAACTCATCTCGATTGGTTTCTCATTCTCCTCCAAGCTTTCGCTCATATTTTTAATAGATGATTTTGTTTATTTTATTAGATCTAGATCTAGGTTTTATTTACCTTCATTCATTTTATCATGGATATAGGTTTTAGATCTAGATCTTGTACATCATCATATTCTTGATCATTCCACTTAAAGTGGGGATTTTTGTTGGTGATCATTTTTCAACAATCTTGATGTAGGTGGTCTAAAAATCAATTCTTATAGTCTTAATTTCAATTACATGTATGAAATTATATAATTTGTTTTGAATGTTTTGAAATTATAATGAATAAATTTAATTAATTAGTATGGTAAATTATTTAATTAAGTTAATGTTGAATTGGAAGATTTATGGGGTTATGAAATTGGTCAATTAATGGGTTCATGTAATTGTTCAATTTGTTGAATATATTTGTTGATAAATTAATTTATATAAACAAGGAATTTGGTTAATTAATTTATGAATTAATTAATGGAATTTGTTATTGTGAAATTGATTGATTAATTGATTTTTTATTTGATTAATTATTGGCTGTGTAATTGGAAAATTAATTTTATTCAAATAAATAGACAATGGAATTAAATAATTGGAATAATAAATTAACGAATTAATTATCAGTTTTGAGGATTTTGTGATTAAATGATTATAAAATATTTAATGGTGATTTTTCATATTATTCCATGTGAATGAAATTATTGAACATTTTTATTGAGAAATTGAAATGGTTCACATTAATGTGAATGTTTGAGAAGATAGTTAATAATTCTTAACAATGATAATTAAAAAATATTGATACATTTGTTAATTTGATTCACGTGATATTGGTATATATGAAATATTCTGATATAATTGATATTTTTATATATGTGATATATGAGTGTGGGACATGATATGCTTCATAAAAATACCATTGTGATAAATGAGTGTGTGACATTGTCTGCTATATCAAAAGAACATAATGATAAATGGGTTTGGGACATGGTCTTCTTCATCTAAAGCCTACATGTGTGGTTTTTTGATAAATGAGTGTGGGACATGGTCTTCTAAATAAAAATATAATAGTGAAGACTATGTGGGGAACATGAAATACTACTCTAAAATCCCACCTGTTTGAGTTTTAGATAAACTAGTTGTGGGTCATGGGCTAATGCTTCAAATACCCATGTGGCCCTAGGCATGGTGATATAGGGAAAAAATGTTGGAATCAGACAATTGTTCCAAGTAGTTATGAGAATTAATTGAAATGAAAATGGTAATGAAATACCATGTATTAAAATAAATTATTAATTTAATATGTGATTTAGTTCAGACACTATCATGGGTCGAAGCAGGTAAAAAGGGTTTGGGTGTCCTCAGGAAATCTGGTGATATTTTGTTAAATAAAGAGTAATTGAATAAATGAAAACTACTTACTTTTTTTCCTATATTTTATTCTTTATACAACTTAATACACTATTATTGGTTGGATATGGTTTTAGACACTATTGGTGGTGGCCTACTGAGTTGTACTCACACCCTACTCGGGCTGACTAATCAATACTATAAGATAACCCATGTTACAAGACATGATATTTTAAAATTATATATTTTAGATGGCTAAGTCGAGAAGGATCATGGATGATGGAACCATACTTGATTTTGGGACGTTCTTGGGAATTTTTAGTGTCTTTAATTTTGAGTTTTCATTTTGACACATGGAACGTATTTTGGCATGACATTTGGATATAGTATTTCTAATTTTGGTTATCATGCAATACTGGTTTGGTCTGATTATTGGTTATCTGATTAGTTATTCTTATGTATTTAGATTGTTGTGATACATGGATAAGGAGGGTGTAGTATCCACATGACTGATATTAGACCCTTGCCTCTATTTGGCATCCTCTAGAATATGGGGAGGTGTGCCTGATGTCATGTAGAGAACCATCTCGGGACACCAATGAGTGGATCCTGGATCAGGACAATACAAAATGGGTGGAAAACCTGATTCATCAATTACCTAAAAGTAGAAGGTTTTTTCATAAGACCAAATAGAAAAACTAGATACTCGTATTTACTATACCAACTATTGAAAGTCGTATGTGGTGTGGATTGAGGTTGTACTCACACCTGATGATAACCTAATCTCAGTTTGATCTTTAAGATCACTCAAGCTCCTCATAGATATTCTAAAAGGTCATATATATTAGATAAGGGATACACGATCTTCATAATAAGATAATTAATGTTTTTTTAATCCTAAAAATTATTGTGGGTTATGTCTTCTTTCTTGGTGAAAGGGTCCGGTGAATCCTATGAGAAAGTGTTGGTCCATATAAAAACATTAGCTTCCAAATCCTCTAGCATCCTCTTATTCTACTAAAACATGGTACTATTTATCCTGTAAGGATGAATGGATACTAGTTAAACTATAGGAAATACATCGATAGTAAATTATATGTCTCTCTCAAGAGGTAGTCTGGAAAATAATTTGGAAAAACATTGCATAAATAATATCCTATTGGAGGAGATTTACAATGATGTAACCTTTTATTATCAATATAAATTCTAAAAATATAGGAAATCACTCCATATATCTTAAGATGATTTAGTCCATATGTAATATCATGGACATTACATTTACCCGTGTGAGGGTAACTACCACCATATAGTGTTGTAAACGATACCATGCAGTGATTTTAGTCAACATATGTGTGGTAGGGGACATAAGAGTCCATAATAATAATGAAATGAGAGCCCATAATCCCAAGAATGAGTAGGTATAATAAGAAAATATGAGTTCATACCTCAAGTTTCGTCATGCCAAAAAAGTTCTCTAGATCACGACCAAGGATTTCCACAATCGATAATGATATAAAGTAATGATAGCAACTTACATCAAATAATATTTATATAATAGTGTAGGCTACAATAATATTACCCAGAACAGTATATGGCTTGACACATTTCTACTCAGTTATAGGCCACAAAAAATAAAATTGGTCTATTTGATGGCCATGTCCTATAACCTGAAAACCTGAAGTGGGTCCACTCTATCAGCACTATATAACGGAACCCTTGCTACCTCAACCATGACCCCTCCTCTGCATGTATAGATAGAAGTAATCTAGATACCTACTTATGGAGGGGATCATGATCCAGCTCAGGAAAGATGAGGTGATATGGATACTCTACCTCTAGTCATAGATGGGTAGGTCCTACTAAAATTATAAATATTCCCCAATATGGCATATCCTAAGCACTTAACAGGGTATCTGAGACATTGGTTCTTCATATTCCCTAACTTCTCACACTGGTGAGAAACTATGTAACTATCTGTGTGTGTACCGTTTCAACCACTATTCTTGCATTCAATATCAATACATCACTTCTAAACTCCAGTCAGACCACTTACCAAACTTGGCTCTTAACTGACCTGAACCACACCATCTCACTCCCTCAGTATTTTCTGTTTGAAGAGAACCTAGTTCACTATATCATACTTGGTAGTAAAAGATTTTTTTTATCTAAGATCAAATAAGATTACTAAGAAAATCTTCAAATCATATCACTTTCACTAGTTGATCAGAAAATAGATTGGTGTGAAGCTCAATAAAATGAGTTGATGAGTCTATAAATTACATATAACCCTTCTGCAGGTTCACAAATTTCCTAGAATGATAATCACTGATGGTCTTTAGTAATAATTTTACATAAAATATAGACTATAAATCCATCCATATCACATCCTAATAATGACCTACCTGGTCCACAATATCCCACTCACATTTAATGGAACTACAAAGAATATAAGTAGAAAGATTCAATCTCCTCTTAGAAGGTGTCTCAAGGTTATAAAAAAATTGATAAGTCTATCTGAAACTATACCTATACATCCATAAAAACACCATCCATGGAAAAAGATTATACATACTACTGGTGAAACTACCATGTTATCTCTCCCATAGTTGGGTATGTTTGAGAAGACCCTATATAATATTAATAATCCATAGAAATACCCCATAAACTAGACACCATCACCCACACAAGGAATAACTGGAGGTTCTGCTGGTGGATCTAGTTGAGGTATCACTTGTGGTTCAAGGACCCCCACCTCTACAACATGCCCTCCACCACCCTCCTAGATCATGACTAGAGGATTTAATGGTTGCATAGCCCTATAAATTTATATCACACACAATAGATGGGACTTATAACTATAATGATCAAAAGTAATTTAATAGGATATGTCTTATTTAGTGGTCACACCCCTTAACCTAATCCAATATTTAGGTTTGGGTGATGGGAATGATCATATTGAACACAAGAGACACTTCCTACTACCCACTTCTATGGTCGGATTTTGGTCAGGCACTATGTCTCCCTATAAGGGTACCTGTATAAATAATGTCAAATAAAATTTAAAGATTAAAGAACCCTTCAAATTGAAATTTAAATTCCTATATGGTGATAACCATTTCATTTTATAATTCAATATTATTTAATTTGATTCTCAATTGTTTCTCAAATTTAATTACAAGTTTAAACTCTATGGATCACCACATCCAATTTTTAAGGGTCCATACACATCATAGATTGATGTGTGGTGTCAATTTAATAACAACCACTCACTTATCATGTCCTTGCATAAAATTATAGCATAATTCATGGACATATAAATAATGGAACTAGAACATTCTATAATAAATGAATATAGTAACTTAATGTTGAATGGAATAATATATGATATATAAATCTGAAAGTTCTAATGATGATGATCAATTAAATATTTCATTTCCATATCATACCAAGAGTAAAATATAATTCTCAATTATAATAGTAAAAATCAAACATCATGTGTGTCACCCAATAGTGGAATCAAATCAACTATTACTGGTATAAACTAGAACATAATATCACATACTAGGTATTTTGGATTTTCCCTATATGTGGGGAATCTACTCACTGACATAGTTCATTAAAAAAAATCTAAATCATCTCGGTCTCCTTTGAACCATCCAAATATAGTAATCCCTGAAACTAATTACATGTTTCCACTTTTTGATGTCCCAAATAGGTTTCCAAAAAACGGTACCCCAAGCTGTTGGGTCACGTGGACTCAAGCTCACCTCCCCATATGCCAGAGGCTACCAACTAGTAGACAAGTCCCATGGGGGTACAAAGGGGATACCACACACTCATGACTATAGTAATAAAAAGTGGTACAATTTGAGAAATAACATAATCATGATAAATAAATGATAGTGGATGGTAAAGAATCCAAATAAAATATATGACCAATAACAACTATATCTATTATCATATTTTGAATGATGAAATGTCGTGTATCCATCAAAAGGAAACATCAAGTAATGGAAGCGGACATGAAATATAATAAATATATCCAAAGAACCAAAAGACCACAATTCTATCTCTAATAACATCATGATCCATAGCTCTGTCCTATGCATCCCCACTCCCATACTATTTTAAATTAGGTATAAACATCTAGGAACCTTCCCATGTCCCTATCCGTATCCATATAATCTACCTAGATACCATCTGTGTCCTAGATAGGGCGTTAGATAAATTTTTTTGACCAAAAATAGGTGTTTATAAAAATCATATTAGTGAATATTATATTAGAAGTGTGTAGTTATAATAATTTCAAGTAATAATTAAAGTTGTAAAAGGGTTGGCTCTGCTTCTTGTAGGACCCCCGTCTGATACTACCTACTTCTTACCATGTAGGATAATCTCTAAAAAAGATTCCATATGTACACATATATATCATATGGATATGTAGTAACTTATACAACCATACATATAGATACTACAACTAGTAAGGACCCGATTCATAGCTCAGGTGTCTTTGGATAATAGCATGATACTTTTAAGTGTCAAGGGACTCCATCCCCAATCTCATAAAATTAGGGACTTCATTCCCATGTATCATATTTGTAGGGTTGTCAATCCTATCCATCATATCATAATTGTATCCATTCCCAATTATCATAATCTATAAGGTTCTTCATTCTCATTCATCATAATTTATAAGGGTAACCATTATCAATTTTTATAATTCATAAGGGTCTACATTCTCAATCATCATAATTCAATAGGGTCTCCATTCCCAAAAATAATAACTTATAAGGGTCTTCCTACCCAATCATTATAATTCATATAGTTTAGCATTCCCAGTCATCATAATTCATAAGTGTCTCCATGAATAATCATTATAATTCATAGTGTTCTCCTTTCCCAAGTAATTATTTTTCATTAGGGTCTCTATTCCCAATTGTAAAAAATATAGGGATTCCATGTACATATCAATATATTGGGACACCATTCCCATATTTCATAAAGGTAGGGTCATTATTCCTATATATTATAAAGCATAGGGGTATATGTTCCCAATTATCAAAACTCTGATATGTAGTGAAACTCTTTAATAAGATCCAATAGATAGTTCTTAGTGCATTAGAAATTCTCTTAAATAGGAGTGTAACCATTGTAAAATTTAATATAGTGATGTGTTCGTACAAAACACTTCTATTCAATTCATTATAGGAATCAATAATAGGATTCATGGAAAAAAACTTATGAAAAATTGTTTCACATTTTATCCATTAAAAATAACAATTGAAATTTCATCGACATGACTCAATGTGTGGCCAAAATTGAAGTAGACTTATCCTAATGTGGTAAAGGTGGTGCTAGGTTTTCCCTATCAATGGTAATGAATTAGATATGTTCTGTGTTTATTTTTAGTGAAACACAGGGGAATCAAGATTGTGTGTCACAAAACATAGTATAATGAAAAAAATAATGGAAAAATACAATACCAAAGAACTTATGAATATTGAGGAGAATTATTATAGTATAGACCTCCAATTTGGTATAGATCAGAAGAAAAAAAATATACAAACTCCTTGAAAATATGTCATTGGATCAAGAACCAAAATATCATAACCATTATTAATAAAAAATATTCAAGGTACATATGGGGTGAACAAATTACTAAAATAAATCCAAAAATATGAATGGAAGTCTAAGGGGAGTGTGTTTGAAGGAATTATCCTCCATCCTATCATCAGGGGAGGAGGATATTCAAAGGTATAATAAGGAACATCCTTTTATTGAGGAAGAAAATAAGTAATGGTATTAAATTTATAATCCCTTATTAGAAAAATAGTCATTTTATCCAATTTACAATGGTTTCATAGTGTGATCAAACCGTGAACAAACCATGTGTAACTTAGTGTCCAATGAGGGATCTCACATGGTTTATGCACATGGTTTGGGAAACCATGCGCAAATCATGATTTTTTCATATTCCATAGAGTTTATAGATTTTAAATGATTATGAGGCCAAGATCTCACAGTTTTTTCAAAACTATGTGGACTAATTCTCATTGAGAACCCCACATTGTTAAATGAAACTGTGCAGACTTAGTGGAACAGTCTCTACTAAACATTCAGCTATGTTATTTCTTCCCCTTCTAGGGTTATGGGCTCCAAAAAATTCGTCGACACCATGGTTTCCTCAATATACTTTCTAGGAATTGATATTAGGTTAAAACCATGAAATAAAACTACAATTTAAGGGGATCCAAAACTCATTGAAAAGTCAATATCTTACAGATGACGATGATACAATTTTCACCATCCAAAATGTACAATATAAAAAGGAAATATTAGATCACGTACATTATCAAAGGCCATTTAGGTTTATAGTCATGTATAATTAGGATAAAATCCTATATAGAAAATACTTTATAATTCAAGAGATTCTTTTTTCCACTATAAAAAAATATCATATTTCATATTAGGTCGTCAAGACCATCAATATGAAATACATCTATAAAAAATTCATTTATCATCATTCTTAATAATATAGGGAGAAAGCAAAATAATAATGGTGATCTCAAATTCCATGTATGGGTAAACATAAGAATTAATAATTAAATGTAATTGGTGAGTATAAAAAGAGAATAAAGGTTTGATGGCCAAATAAACATGCATGAGTATAATATAATAATATTCATACACATCAATATCTGGATCATCAAACATGACAACATGGAATAAGTCTTTAACAATAGAAAGATCCATAAAATAAATAATCATGATCCATGTGATATCAATATTTATCAAAGGAAGCATTTATAGCCCATATCATGCATAATAAATATGTATGTGTATCTTGGTACATTTTCTTAATAAGATCCCTTATAAAACCCTTACATAATCCTTAAATAACGCTTACAAATGTAATTACTATATGGTTGAAATTCGAACCCAATACATCACAGTGCTAACTTGGTGAACCCATAATATTAGCTATAACCAGATCACCCAAAACTATCTAGGTACACACATTTTATAATAACGTCCATGAACCATAAATAAAGTATATAGATCTAACATTTCATCATAAGTCACATAAAAAACCATTATTTCATTTATAATATGATTTACATATGGAAAAGAAATATGCTCCATAAAAAATCTCATTAAAACATGATTAAGACATGTAATATAAATTGGGTTTACAAAAATATATTTGTAATATTATTATGTGATAGAAATTAAGCGGGTTCCACAACAATATCTTTGAAACAAGATTAAACTTTGGAAATTAAGTAGGTTCCATAACAACCTCTTCGAAATATAATTTACTCATAAAAAATAATTGGGATATATAAAAATCTCATTGAAATAATAATATTAAACCTAGAGAAAGAAGAAGTATATAATCATTAAAATATTTCCCTCGCAGATCATAAAAAACATCAAGGGTTGTTTGAATTTATTAATTGAAATTCCATTAGAATATTTTAAAAAACTAATTGAGTAAAATACATTTTTCAATTAAAATAAATTTTAAAAACTAAAAAATCAAAAAATAATTTGAAAATAATTTTCATTGGAAGAAATAATTGAATAATATGATGCATATATCAAGGAAAATAATGTATATTATAGTTGAAAAATCCATGTATGTTATTTGTGTTACACTAACCTTCTTTTTAAAACATTTGGAAAAAGTGATTCATTGGTGAACCATTTGGAAAAGGTTACAAAATTTCCTTTGAAGACCTTTTTAATTTATGTTAAGGGTCTTTTAAAAGGTATGTTGGAAATAATTTATCTTTAGAAATAAATATTTTTGATAACCTTTTAGAAATCATGAATATTAAAGAGGAATATATCTAGTCTAAATGAGAATACCTGATCTGTATCACTTATAAATGAATATATTTATATTTATTCAAAAAGTAAGGGTTGAGATGGAAATAAAACATGTTAACCACATTCATAACTAGTGGAGAAGAAATATAAAAGATCATATGTTTTCCACTAAAGGAAACATGAAAATAAATAGTCTCTAAGGAAGGATATTATTACATAAATCCTTTTCCACATTGGTAACTCTTCAATCATAAGCCCCGTGAAATAATAACATCAAATGATACATTAAATATCAGGAACATAAGAATATTCGTGATATAAAATTTAAAAATAAAATTATATATACACATAAAATAAAAATATAGGATCTTATCATCAACATGTGTCCCAAATAATGTAATTTGGGATGATTAACTCTTACAAAGATCATATCTTTGAATTGAGAGAAAATGAACCAATATTTTATGTGACACCAATTAAAATCCACAAAATTCAATTTTATAAATATAATAAGATTATTTATATATCAATTCATAGGTAATAATATCATAATATATTCAATGAAAAATATTTACAACCTAATAAAGAGGAATTATGTTATGAAACCCTTTATGATATAGTAACATTCATGTAAAATCCATTTGAATGAAATAATTCACATTAAAATTTAAAATACCATTATATATGAATATTTCATGATATTACATTTATAATGGAAACTATATTCACTAAAACAAATATCTGGTGACTATGGCATATGTCTCACATAAGTAAAGGTGGGATGAGAAACCCTTAACCCAAGTCCACATATTCCATGCATGCCCATTATCTCCTATATAATAATATTATGAAAATTATTTTATATGTTAATATCATTTTCTAGGTTTAATACCTTATAAATAAATCATTTAATTTTTATCTTTTTAATGAATTATTTAAATAATTAATCCATTATGACAATACCGATTGTTTTAAGGATGTATAGTTCACTATTTTGATATGGCATTGGTGAGTTCATCATGGTCAAAGAGATATTTGTTTTGAAATATTTAGGATAATAATCATGTCATAGTTAACATATTTATTCATGAATTATTCATTTCAAACCAATCATGATAATTTTTTGTGAAAAATGAACTATGTTATGATCATGGAGACGATAGACCATACGTAAGCATGAGTAACAATTAATTTTTTCATTGATCATTACAGAGATAAGGTATTTAATATTTTATATTTCCAAAATGTTAATAATATCAAATATAACTTATTATTTATTTAAATTTTCTTATATATATCATTCATGTTATGTTGTGATGAAAAGAAATCACATCACTTCATGGAGGTAGTAGTTCACACATACACGAATGACATTATCATATTTCAAAATAAGAAAAAATGACATATTCTATTTTTAAAATCATAAATATAAAATTAATATAATTATGATTTCATTTAAATCACATGTTTTCATTAAAATAAACCTTATTATCATCCATTTAATGTGTTTCTGAAAAACATATAACATTACTTCACAAGGTGGTAGTCTTCCATACACATGAAAAACGTTATCGTTTCCTCCATGGATTAAAAAGTAAAAAAAATATATGATATCATAACTAAATAAGTATAAAATTATTAAAATTATAATATATATATATATATATAATATAAATCTATCATTAAAATAATTCTTGTTAAGTGATAATAGATAATGAATTACTTCTGTTCATAAGGCGGTAGTCCTCCATATAAACAGTTGATGAATTTGCATCCAATTTGACTCAATATGAGATGAATTTGTATAAGTATATTTATATAAAAATATATCATTATATATTATATAATGGTTTTATCATATAATCATATTTTAATAGATTTTAAAGAGGTGGAAGAATAAATATAACAAAAGGCATAATTTAAAATTTTACCTCTTCTCGGACCACCTCTTTATAATTATACATAATTTATTACCAGAATGGATTTCTAACAAAAAATGATTCTAATGTGATGGGATATAAGTTTTCAAATTATTGGTTAGGTATTTCCCAAACCAAAATTGTCTTAATTTGTGAATAAGAGAGGAGGGGTGCCCTTTTATAAGTGTGGTGAGTGGAACACGTGTAATTTTTTAAATGAAAAAGGTTTACTCATATTTTTCAACTTAAAAAAGTAAAAAAATGGATCATTAGAGAAAATGAGTCATGATAAGTTTTAAATATTAACATAAAAGAGATTATTGACAATTTTAAGGTCATTTTAACCATTTTCTTTTTAGCGTATCCCCATGTAAACCCATTTTTATCTTAATCAAGGTAAATAGTTATTTATTCTTAACAATATATTTTTCTAAAAACTAATATTATCTTAATATAAAATATAAATTTTCACGATTAAAAATATGAAATCCATTTTACCAATTCATATTCACCTTAATGGAAAATTTATATTTAAAAAAACCCATAAATGTGGAAAATCGTCTTTTCATAAACTGTATTTGACAAGAAAATGATGATTTTATATTAACTATATGATTAATAATAATTCCATTATTAAAATAAATTAATATTTAATGATATATGATATATAAATTTCAATTAATAAATTTCTCATTTTGTATTTTTTAAATTAATTTAAATTGATAAGCATTATCAACATTAAAATAATTTACAGAAAAAATTAATTTATATATATAAAAAACCGTATTATAAAAACCGATATAATGATAATAAAAAAGTTATTTATTAGATTAAAAATAACTAAATAGTACTTATTTTAATTTAAATAATATTTATAACATATTGGGACTTAATGTTTTTTAATTTATTGAAAATAAAATACTTTTTAAAAACATGGTATTTTCTTTATTTAGTGAAAAAACAATATTTTATGAAAAAGGAAAAAATTTCACCCTTATTAAATTTTGATTTTGAAATTTAAAAAATGATTTTTAATTTATCAAATACATTTTCTACAATTTCTGAAAATTAATTATAAAATATTTTCATGAAAATAAATTAATATCATTTTTAAGAAAACATATTTTTGAAGAATATAATTACATCCCTAAAAATTGATGGATTATGTACTAAAAATATATCAATATTTTATATTGGGTACATAATTTAGATATATATTTCATAAAGTAGTAAATACAATTCTTACCCTCTAATTTAACTACTAAGTTATAATGTATATATATATCTTGGTCATTTATGATTGGTGTTACATGTTGAATATGTTATCAAACATAGTTCTCTTTTTCTAAAGTATCGTGGGGATACAATGATATATTTAGAAGAGAAATAAAAATACCCATTTTTAGCATGATAATATATGATAGATTCAACCTTTCCACATAATAGTACATATCAACCATGAAGCATCCCACATCAAAATTTCAAAAAATTTACCAAACCATCAATAAATACCTAGGGAAATTTCCAACCAAAAAATGATCAAATAAAATAGATTAAAAAGTATATAAAATCAGTTAATGATATGCTTTAGTCATGGTTTTCATGTTTTTTATTCATCTCTCTAGATATAATCATTGACATTATATGACTTGACTTTTTTAAGATACATCCATGAATAATTTAATATATGATTACACTAAAGGATTGTGATGATGATCCACCTAGTGTTGAGGATTCATTTTAGGGGCCTGGTTGTAGGTGGTACCTTCAGGTGGTTTTTTGATCTTTCCAACACCTGTTGAGTAACATGTCACTACCAAAATACAAGAAGCGGATGTTCGCAGGCTGAGTGAACCCCATACGATTTATAGGTATAGATCCCTTGGGTTTTTGGGAAAGCTAGAACCCTAGAGAGTACTGAACTAGATAGATGTCATTGGGTGAGTTTTTTCACTATTATTACCACTTCCAATCAGATAGTGGTCTTAGCGGTGATCCACCCCCATGTCACTGCAAGGAGATAGTGGAGTTTTGTTACTGTGGTGCATGATGAGGAGACTCTCCCATTAACTATGATCTATCATATCTTCTAAGAGGAGTTCTTTCTATATAAGTTGTGAGAAGTATGTATCCAAGAGATTGTGGAGCTTAAAAATGGATGTATAATAGTCGATGAATATGTATTTAGGTTCAATATTCTCTCACAATACTCTATATATATGGTTCAAGATAAGTGCTTTCGATCTGTGAATATTGATTGTGTACTTCATTGAGACATTCAATATAGTATGGTATCTCTTTTCTTTCCTAATTTTGCTGGGACTCAAGTGTGTACCTCAGTAATAGAGAATTTTTTGGATGAGAAGATGCCGAAAGTCGACACTGGAATTGAGAACTATAGAGTTGACAATTCAGAAATAAGTAGTTCAAAATAGACATAGGGATCCACATGTGGGCGACATTTTCATAGATTGTCTCAGATCCAGGCATAAACAAATCAGGGTTATCAGGATGGTTAAAGTCAACTATATTAGAGGCCATGTCACTGTTATAATGAGAAGGGGAATATCAAATGGGATTTTCTCACCCACCATACAATTTATAGGGATATTGTTGCTTGAACTCCTAGGTAGAGGTATATGATAGAGTAGGTAGGTTTTTGTGGTGGAGAATGTGGAATATGAGTTGAGAGAGCATAAGAAGGAACATGGAAACTTTATTTGTTTCCACCACCACCCCAAAGTGGTCAAAACTATGCTATGGGAGACTGTAGTCAGGGACAAGGGTAGCTATAGGCACTGAAGGCTTATGACCGAGAGGATCTTGGGATGATTTGTGTATGCTCAACATTAACTATAAATTTATAGACAAAGGTTTGTTCAACACTATTCCTTCTATGTCCATTGATCAATCTCTATATATTCTAGTGGATCATTTTGATCAAAACTTTCTTTTTTAGACTCCAATCATTGTAGATTCAATAATCCCAAACATCTTACAACATAGTTACATGACTCTTTTAGGAGAAAGAATCTCATGGGATATTTTTTGGTTATAATGATACCTTAATTGTTTATTCTATGTATGTACTTATTATCATTTGTTCATGTACAAATATACTATTTATAGAATAATATTTGGTTCTCCAAAGTTTATGGGATAAGGTTTTACTTTATGGGAGATATGGAAGTCTATAGAGAGATTGATGGTTTCATATGTGGGAAGATAGAGATGATCACCCATATGTTGTCTTTTATTACCCTTGATGCAGCAATTATTATAAGCACTCAGCTTCAAAAACTTGTAGTCGAGTATGGGGACCTATTTCATATAGAAGTGTTTGGATTTACTCTACACCAATATATCAAAATCCATATAGATTTTCAACCATGGACTATTATGATATCTACGCAAGTATATCTTATGACTCATGTATAGTTTCGACGATTTGAGGTGGAATTTGAGAATTTTGAGGGGAAGGTATTTCTTAGACCCACTGCCTCTCCTAGGGTAGCACCAATTTTATTTTCCATGAAGTTAAATGAATGATTTAGGTAATGTGTTGATTAATTTCTCCTAAATTAATAAACCATAAGGAATAATTATCCACTTTTTAGGATCAAATATAACTTTACCATCTAAATTGGGAAACGTGGTTCTTGAATATTGACTTCAAGTTAGGATATAACCCACAACGAGTCATTACAAGGAACCTAAAAGACATAATTATGATAATTATATAGCTATGATGAGTACTTATTGTTTCCTTTATGTGTGATGAACACCCTAGTTATATTAATGGGACTTATTAACTGAATCATTCAGCCCATCTTGTATTGGTTCGTGATAGTCTTCATTGATGACATCCATGTGTACTCGGAATCTGTAATGCCCCGACCTCAGAATCATAGATCCAATACGTTATTTTACTAAATTTTCATTATTATAAGGAAAAAAATCCCTAAGGACCAAATAGTTTATCAGTTTTGGAGATCTATATTAAATATATAATAACCACAATACATTTGTAAAGGAAAATAAATCCTGATATAAAATAAAATTAATTGAACTGGATCCTTGAAGGAATCTTCACAGATTTCTTCTTCATGTCCTAGGGAAATGAACAAAAGTAAGGATGAAATTAAATTCTTATTAAGGGTATATGTATATTATAAATAATAATTAATCAATATGTAATATAAATTTGGAACTTTAAAATAAATCAATATATTTTCCATTTAAAAAATTGGATAAGGCATAATCAATATAGAAAGGTGAATAACTGAAACAAATGAAATTTAAAAAATAAAATTATAATGAAATGGATCCATATATATGTTGAAGAAAAATATCATAGTTAAATAATAACAAAGTATGAAAGATTGAAATCCATAATTATTACATGTCATGTTTCCTTGGTATGTGGTACCTTTACCATCAAGACCATTCACAAGATGGTTTATAACATGTTGGGTAAAAACCCATCTAATAGGCCAAAATTATATATCTATTGTGACTTCTAATAAAATTATGGGATATATATAAATTGGACCCACCCATGTATTACCTATAAAAATAATTTCTCATATGTCAATTAATCAATTTAATTCATGAATAATGTTCCTTATCACATGTTCGTTTTGAATAAAAGATACATATTTATTAATAATTCCCCAATTAATCAAATAACACTCATAGTGAACAAAGTATGTAAAAATATTATATGATTTAGGAAATAAAAATATTCATTTCACGAGAATATGGATATGTAATGTACAAAAATTATCATAAATAAGTGACTGTTTCAAGAGAAAGTTAACAATGACAAAAGAAAGCGATATGGGAAAGATAAATTTTACCTCTTTGTAATTATCAAGTAAAAACACATTGAATGTGATACTTAAAATTAAAACCTTAAAAACCATAAATATAAAATAATTTAATATTTAGTATGTCATAGGTGGTATTATATACACCACACAAAAAAAGCACATGGAGAATATGACATTTATCTCAAAAATGTAAAAATTGAGAGGAAAAACTATTATCTTTTTCTTCCCTTATGTAGTATTTAACATCCAATATAGTGGTTTAAAAATTGTTAGTAACTTAAAATATAAACATACTAACATTTATGATATCATATATTATATTTTTATAAAATATTATTTCCTATTTTTCAGTAATAATTCAACATTTTCAATATTTTGGGTATTAATTGCCTGGTTTATCAAGTAAGATTGGACTTGTTATTTATTGTTCCTATTACATAGATCATGATAAAATAATATTTAGAATTTAATAAATGATTTAAATATCATATATATTCATTATATATGTAATTATAATAATACATAGTATTTTCATACATGAAATGAAATGCATCCTTCATGGAGACGATAGAATGCCCGTACACATGAACACTACTTTCATTTAATTTTCATATTTAAATGAATGAAAATAAATTTATATATATGTATATTATAATTAATATATCATATTTAGGTCATATATTTCAAATATCATTATTACAACAATACTTTATACATTCCATGTATAGTGTGAATGAATCACATCGCTTGGAGGAGGCGGTAGTCCACACTTCCCCAAAAGACGTTATCTTATACCCAAAAAATGGAAAGCAGGAAGGTATGTGTTATTTAAAAATTATGGAATCATAAAGAGATAATGTATATAATATACATATATTATATAAACATTTTTTCAATAATAATTCCTACCATGAGAGGTGTTAAAGTAATAATGAACAATCATCATTTCGTGTGGTGGGAGTCTTTCGTGCAAACGAACAATAAGTTCATTACCCATTAGATGGAAGTGTGTGTAATTTTAGGTCAAAAACCTAATGTAACAACATATTACTATATTTAGGATTATGATGTTATTATTTAATTATTTTATAAGAATATATTTGGGGTTTTATAATGAAAATAATCAAATGATCTTGATGAAATATGTTACCTATTCATCCCCGAACACCTTTTGGTTTTCACCAAAGGGAATCCCCAGATGTCTTTCTACCCATGTTTATGATTCTAGGATGAGGATAGAGATTTTGTGATATTATAATAGTAGATTTCAAGCAATAAAAAGGTATTGAAATGTGTGAATAAATAGGAGGGATGAGTGCCTTATATAGTGGAGGAGGAGTGACATTCCTATAAATATTAAAAGGAAAACACTTCTCAGAGGTCTCCCTTACATCCTGTGCCTAAAATAATGAAAAACTTATAGAAAAAGGATGATATGATTTATGTTTATCCATAAAATTGATTTTGGAATGTTTATAGGACATTTTGAATATTATTATTATATTTTAGTCCTTTGTTAAGCTAATAATTCTCTTAATCACTGTAATTAATTTTAATCACATTGATTAATGTTTTTGGTAAAAAGCTAAGTTACAATTATTAGAAATTATAAATTATTCTGACCCAATAATTCAATCCATATTTACAAATTATAATTACATATGTGGAAGAAATTAATTTAATATTAATCTATTATATGGGATGACAAGATGGATTTTTAAATTAAAAATGATTAAAAGTTTGATATATTTTTATATCCAATTGTAATGTGAAATTGATACCAATGAAATGAATTTCATTAATTGATGAATTATTTTAAAGACCTAGTCTTATTACATTAAATAATCATGAATTGTAGTCAAAAAATATATTCCTTTCATACTGAGGATCTTTTTAGGTTTATTGTTTTAGAGAATTGGGATATAATCCATAAATTATATTCCACATTCATAAATAGTAGATACCACAAAAATAGTATCAATTTGTTTCAAAATATAATTGTTTTCAAATAAAACATGTTTTCTTTGACAAATATTCATGAAATGTAACATGGATTCTTTCTACATCTTAAAAATCCTTATAACCTATGAAAATCATTAAAAAACATGGAATGAGAACAAAAATCTCAGTAAGGTATATAAAAATATGGAAAGAAGGCATTAGTCCACGAATACTTGTAACATATGAAATCATTTTAAAAAAGTCATTCTTTTCCCCCATATAAACTTACCTTCTGAAACTTGGGATCTCCATGATATTTACACAAAAATAATAAAACATACATATAACCATAAAGGTATATTGGGGAATTACATACATAATCTTGTAACCCTCTCATCTATTTTATAATTTGCAACCCTCACATCTACCATATAATTTCTCTAACCATCGCAGTTACACTTGGAGTAACCATACGACCGACCTCGAAAATACACACAACCAATTAATTGGGGGGAGATATATGTCTCAAAATACATCATAAACAATCCCAATGAACCATAAAATAATTATACAACATGAATAATTTCAAAGAAAACATTTCTTTTGAATTTTGTAAAACAATTTTTTTAAAAGAGGATTTTAAAAGGAAATCCACTTATAAATTTCATATAATTGAATGGTGTCACGACCCGCCCTTGGGGTCCGTGCCGTGACTACCCCAAGCCCGCCTTCCATAGGCCAGGGGCTGGCGACTAGCACCAAGGCGTAAATCCCGGTAAAAAGGGAAGGCATTGCCTTTGTAAAGTAAACAATCACCACAGAGTAAGCAAGCAGAAAGTAAATACTAAGCAAAAGTAGAGTACAACTGAAAGTGCGGAAAAGAAAATGGGCCAGTATACAAACCCAAACTGAAAGTAAAGTACAACTCGAAAGGGAAAACAACAACTGAAAGTAAAAGCCGCTACACCGAGCTGTCCACTGGAAATCCCACCTGAAGGGTGGGTACAGATAGCTCCACTGCTCCACGGGTCCCGCCGTCCGCTCCGAGCACGTCCCGCCCAGTGGTCCACCTTCGGGTACCGTCCTGCTCTGCAAGCCTCGGCTAAGGTCAACGCTGTCCGTCGTCTGCAACCAACACAATGCAGTGCGGGAAAAGCCCGTGCAGGGGTGAGTATAAGCTACTCAGTAGGGACCCCGAGACCCCTGAAGGTCTCTCAAATCCAAAAAGGATAAACCACGAAGAAAGGTACAATCACGAAGTAACAACCGACTCTGCTTAGGTATATGCCCATACATATACCTAAGTCATCAAATTCAAATACGCTCCAACCTCCGAGCCCAAGTACAACTCAGTCCACACAGGAAAGTAAACGTATTCCACACAGGAAGCAAAACGTAATCCACACAGGATTGCACAACACAATCCACACAGGAAAGCAACAGGATTCAGCTCACACAGGTATACTTCTTCAAAGGACGATAAAGATGATCTCTGATCCATCTAAGTCATCGGACCCATGAAGGATCGATAGGTAACTAACCCCCGCAAAAGACCCACACAGGATCGGGCCCACACAGGACCTGTAGGCGCAGGTTCACACAGGACCGCTGAGCGTAAGGACCCACACAGGATCGGACCCACACAGGATCGGGCCCACACAGGACCTGTAGCACTGACCCACGTAGGATCGCTGAGTGCTGTAGTCGTCGTCGTCGAATCCACACAGGATCTCTGTACTGTCGTCGTCGCAGTCACAGTAGCAGTAGTAGCAGTCACAGTCGCAGTAACAGTCGCAGCCAGCACTAGGGTTCCCGCACACAGCAAGCTCGTTCGGAGGGTCCGCTCCACGAGCCGAGAGGCTGATACATCAACTGTCACAAAGTCCAGAGTTGATGTATCCAAAAGTTCCGTATCGTCAACAGGAACTCAACTCAACAGACGACGCGTCGATCGGACGCCCGGTCTGAGAGTTATTGGCATTTTCGTCCCCGGGACCCGGTTGGTTTTTAAGGAAAAACCAACCCGACCGTACTCCACCTGCATCCAAACCTCGGGCGGAGTATGCCGAAAGATCCGTCTCACTAAGAGGAACACAACATAGCTGACAGTACGTCAATCGGACGTCCATAGCTCAAGATATGAGCGTTTCCGCTCTGAAGGCCCGGTTGGTTTCGTGAACGAACCAACCCGGCCGAACTCAAAGTAATCCGAAACCTTGAGTGCGATATACCGAAATGACCGTCTCGATCCAAGGATCGCGTTTCCGTAGATGGTTCGTCGATCGGAGGTCCGTGGCTCAAGTTATGGCCAAAAGACCGAATCTGATCCGAAACGGGGGGTCCGGGTCCGGGCCGACCCGGCCCGACCCCCCCTGGGTCGGCCCGACCCGGGTCGACCCGACCCGGGTCCGACCCGGCCCGGCCGGCCGGTCGGCCGGCAGCGCGGCGGCGCGACGGCGCGGCAGCCGCGGCGGGCTGGCGCCGCACGGAGGCAGCGCGGGGGGCAAAGCCCCTGCTTTCTTGGAGGCGGCGGCGCGGCATAATGCCGCGCCTTGTGAAAAACGGCCCCCACGTGGGGGCCGGCTTGAAGGAAACCGGGGGGCCTCCTGCCCCCCCTCAAGGAAACCGCCCCCCTCTTTATGAGGGGGGTTTTAATTGCTGGCCGGGGGATTAATTTCCCCCGGAAAAATACCATCCGGCCGGCCAGCTGGCCGGCCGGGTTTCTCCAACGGGACCGGAAAATCCGGTCCCCTCTTCGGCTTCCGACGCCGGCGGCCCGGCCGCCGGTCTCCTCGTTCCGCCGCGGCCCAGAACCGGCCGCGGTGTTCGTCATCCGGCGCGGTGCGACGGCACCGCGCCCCTCCGCCGCACCTTGATTTCATCAACGCGGCGCGACGGCGTCACGTTCTTGATGTTTCTTCCATGGAGCGGCGCGACGGCGTCGCGTAATAAGAATTGGGTGAATATCCGCGTGGTGCGACGGCACCACGCCACCTTGATTCATCCGCAAAAATAAACACCAAGAACGAAGGAGGGGGTTCGGCCGTGTTCATGCGGTCCGGCCCCCTCACGTTAAAACACAACTTAAATATTCAATCCTCACGTTAGTGATGCGAACCACGAGCAAGAATAAAATAAATTAACAATAATCAACAACCCCTACCTCGGGTATCAGTTCGAAGATTTGACAACGTCCTGCGGAAGACAACGTCGCGGAGGTCGGGCGTTGCGGTCTTCGTTCGTCAAATCCGATGACGAAGAGATACGCCCGAAGAGATACGTCATTGGCGAAACTTCTTATGTCGACGAAGGGAGTCCGAGGAGGAAGCGGCGTTCCCTCTCGTTGACACGGAAGACGAAGAAGAGCGGAGCGGCGTTCTTCGTCGGAACTTGAGCGTTCTTCGTCAAGTTGAGCGTTCTTCGTCAAGTTGAAGAAGAAGGAGGATGAGGAGCTCTCAAAAACTCTCAAGTTGGCTAAAGAGTTCTAACCCAACAAAAAGAGAGAAGAGCTTAATTTAATCACAAACTTAACAAAGAATTTCAAAGGTTTGAAATTCAAAATGGATAACTCCAAAATTAAACTCACTTATTTAATATACACGAGTTGTATAATTAAATAGAAGTTAAGTTGACAAGCCTTTAAGAGGGAGAGAGGGGAGTTAGGGAACATGAAAAGTTTAGGGTTCGTGTGGGTCCCACCACACTTAATCCTCTCAAAGGAGGTTAAGTGGGTGTGGGTCCCACCCCTAACTTCCTTTGGAAGAAGTTAACCCACAAGTTTAAATAAAATTTGTATTTCACAAATTTTATTTAACTTAATCTAAAAACTCAAAAACTAACTTTCAACCCACAACAAACGCAACTTCCGAAAAGGTCTCTTTAAGCGAATATCGGCGCTGCGAGTTCATCGGTGCCCTCGGATTTCAATTCCGAGCACCGGATCAAAAGTTAGGAATTCACGCTCGTTCTTTCACTGAACGTACCTGAGCCAAACTTCGGAAATTAATTCCGGGCACTCCGGGCCTCGGAATCAGGTGCCGTCTGAAACCGCGCTCTTGTAAAATTCTAAAGAAAATTAAGAAAAAATTTCCCTTGAATTTTACGGGTCTTTACATTACTCCCACCTCAGGGCTTTACGTCCCCGTAAAGATACATCAAAAACTAGGGAAACAAATGAGGGTACTGAGCACACATCTAAGCCTCCCGCTCCCATGTGCTCTCCTGGAGATTCCCGTGCTGCCATCTGATGCGCACAAGAGGAATCGATCACCCACGCAGGACCCGCTCCTGTCGATCCTCTATCTCCACCGGGACCTCCGTAAAAGTCTCCCCATCGTCAACGCCAAGCTCCCCATGATCAATGATGTGCGTCGGGTCGTGCACGTATCTCCTCAGCTGAGACACGTGGAAAACGTCGTGCACCCGGTACAACTGAGGTGGTAGATCCAGGCGATAAGCCACCTCACCAATCCTGCTGAGAATCTGGAAGGGTCCGATGAAGCGCGGAGATAACTTGCCGCCTCGGCCAAATCTCCGAATACCACGTCGAGGTGAGACCCGCAAGAAGACGTGGTCGCCATCCTCGAACTCCAGTGGCCTCCGCCTCCTGTCAGCGTATGACTTCTGCCGGCTCTGAGCTGTCCTCATCCGCTCCTGGATGACCTGGACCTTCTCTGTCATGGCCTAGACCATCTCCGGTCCCACTAGTGCTGACTCCCCAGGGTCTGTCCAGCACAAAGGAGATCTACAAGGTCGGCCGTACAACGCCTCGTACGGTGCCATCCCGATAGTGGAGTGGTAGCTGTTGTTGTACGCGAACTCCACTAAGGGTAGGTGGTCCTCCTAGCTACGACCAAAGTCGAGGACACATGCGCGGAGCATGTCCTCGAGAGTCTGAATGGTCCTCTCCGTCTGACCATCCGTCTGAGGGTGAAAGGCTGTGCTCAAACGTAGCTGCGTCTCTAACGCCTCCTGTAACCCCTTCCAAAGCCGGGAAGTAAAGCGGGCATCTCGATCGGAGACGATAAATGATGGCACACCGTGGAGCCGAACAATCTCCTGAACATAGAGACGTCCCAAGCTCTCTACTGAGCCCTGCTCTCTGATGGGTAAGAAGTGTGCCGACTTGGTGAGTCGGTCAACAATCACCCAGATGGAGTCGTGACCTCTGGAAGTGCGTGGAAGTCCAGTCACGAAGTCCATAGATATGCTGTCCCACTTCCACTCCGGAACCTCCAAGGGCTGTACCAAGCCCGCTGGTACCTGATGCTCAGCCTTCACCTGCTGGCAGGTGAGGCATCGAGAAACGAACTCTGCTACAGCCTTCTTCATGCCCAGCCACCAGTGCTGTCGTCTGAGGTCTTGGTACATCTTCGCCACTCCAGGATGTACCGCCAAAGGAGAAGTGTGAAACTCTCTCAGCACTTCCTCTCGAAAAGCGACTGGTACCATGGTACGTCCTCTGAAAAGGATGTCGTGCTCTGCTCCAAGGGAGAAACCATCAGGTGCCTGTCCCGAGGATATCTGTGTATGCTGTGTCTCACAGTCAGCGTCCCCACGCTGTGCCTCCCTGACTCGCTGCAGTAGTGGAAGAGTGACTGTGAGAGACTGAAGGAAGGCTGCTCCATCTCTATCCACGAAGGATATCTGCAAAGAGGCTAGCTGCTCCGTCTCCTCCTCAAGTAGCTGAACGCCCGTCCTCCTGCTGAGGGCATCGGCTACTACGTTCCCCTTCCCAGGAGTATAAACTATCTCAAAGTCATAGTCCTTGAAGAACTCGAGCCATCGCCGCTATCTCAGGTTCAGGTCCTTCTGCGAAAAGATATACCTGAGACTCTGATGATCAGAAAAGACTGTAAAGCGCTCGCCCATCAGATAGTGTCGCCATGTCTTCAGAGCGAAGACCACTGCTGCTAACTCCAGGTCATGGGTAGCGTAGTTCTGCTCATGCGGCCTCAACTAACGTGATCCATAGGCGATCACTGCCCGATCCTGCATCAGAACACATCCGAGTCCGGTCCCTGATGCATCGCAGTAGACTACGTACCCTACTCCCTCCTCGGGCAACCTCAAGATAGGTGCACTAGTCAATCTCTGTCTGAGCTCCTGGAAGCTCTACTGACATCTGTCTGACCACACGAAGGGTTTCCCTTCTTCGTCAAAGCTGTGAGTGATGCCGCAACTCTAGAGAAGTCTGGCACGAATCTCCGATAGTATCCAGCTAGTCCCAAGAAACTCCGAACCTCAGTCACGCTCCTGGGTGGCTCCCATGCTAACACAGCCTCAATCTTCACGGGATCCACTGCAACTCCCGCCTCAGAGATAACGTGTCCCAAGAAGTGGACCTCACGTATCCAGAACTGGAACTTCGAGAGCTTACCATAAAGCTGGTGCTCTCGGAGTGTGTATAGAATAACTCGCAAGTGATAGGCGTGCTCCACCTCTGTCGTAGAGTAAATCAGAATGTCTTCGATGAAGACCACGACAAACCAATAAAGGTATGGTTGAAAGATCCTGTTCATGAGAGCCATGAACACTGCTGGATCATTGGTTACACCGAAAGGCATAACCAAGAACTCATAGTGGCCATACCGACATCTGAAGGCCGTCTTCTGCACATCCTCGTCTCTGACTCTGAGCTGATGATAGCCTGACCTGAGGTCTATCTTCGAGAACCACCGTGCTCCCTTGAGCTGATCAAAGAGGTCATCAATCCTCGGTAGCAGATACTTGTTCCTCACTGTCACCTGGTTCAGGCGACGATAGTCAACAAAAATATGCAAGCTTTCGTCCGCCTTCTTGGCGAACAAAATCGGGGAAGCCCAGGGTGAAACACTGGGTCGGATGAACCCCTTGCCCTGCAAGTCCTCCAACTGTACCCGTAGCTCTCGAAGCTCGGCGGGGGCCATCCGATATGCTGGAGTGGATATCGGGGCTGTCCCAGGGTACAAGTCAATATAAAAGTCTACCTCTCTGCGAGGAGGTAGCCCTGGAACATCGTCGGGAAAAACGTCCGCAAACTGATCCACCACTGCAGGAAAACCAGGACTCCGCACGTCAACTGATCCAAGGATGAGGCTAGCCAACTGATGAGTGATGGGCTGTCCTCTCCTCTGCGGAAGTCCATCCTGTGCTGCTAAGGCTCCCTTCTCGCCGGTGAAGGTGAACCTGCTCCCGTCGGTGCGTACACATCGCACCTTGCGCCTAAAACAGTCAATCTGTGCATGGACCGTAGATAGCCAATCCATGCCCAAGATGACGTCGTAAGGCCTCGACGCTGCTACAAGAAGATCCCAGCAGAAGATCTCGCCTCCTAGAGTAAGCTCACACTGCCGGCACCAGTGCGTAATCGTCGAGTCTGCTCCCGTAGGAGTCTCTAGCCGTAAGGATCGAGCCAACGGCTCTGTCGGAATCTCCGAGCTCCGAACAAGGGCAGCGGCTATGAAAGAGCGACTCGCTCCTGTGTCTATAAGAACTGCAGCAAGGGTGGAATAGACACAGATAGTACCTAGAATCATCTCGGGTGCGCCGTGGTCGTAGGCCTCTGCTGCCTGGAGCTGTGCCTGTCTCTGCCCGCCAGCTCCCTGTGGTCGGGGTGGACCTCCTGGTGGTGGTGGTGGAAGAGCCTCAAAGCGTCGCCCACCACCGGCTGCTCGTCCAGCTCCTCTGCCTCGTCTGCCTCCTCCCTGCGGACCGCCACGATCGACCCTCTGCCTCTGCCTCAGTGGTCCCTCAACCGTCTGCTGCTCCTCGGCACGGCGGGTCGGGCAGTCACGAGCCATGTGGCCCTGCCCGCCGCACGAGTAGCACTGTCTGCCTCTCAAAAGACTGGCTCTGCGCTGTGTGCCCCGCACTGCTGAGCCAGTGTCCTGAGGTCGTCTGCCCGAAGGTCTGGTCTGTCTGGACCCCTGAGTCATCCTTCGACTGCCTGCTGCAGATGACTCTGCCACGTGCCGCCCTGCGGTGGGTCGCTGTGCTGGTGTAGACTCAGCAAGGAAGCTCTCGATCAGAAGGGCCCGCTCCAGTACTCCTGTCTGAGTCGGTATGCTGAGGGAGATCAGCGATTCCCTGATCTCGTGTCTCAAACCCTGCTCGAAGGTCCGGGCCCGGAAGAATGGGTCCCGTACCATGTCGGTCGAGTAGCGCGAGAGATCAGTAAATCTCGCCGAGTACTGAGCGACCGTCATGCTGCCCTGCCGCAGCTGAAGAAGCTCCTGGATACGCACTGCACGAAGGGTGGCTGGGACGAACTCCGAGCCGAAGAGGCCCTCAAAGTCCGTCCAAATAAGAGATGCCTCATCGTGCACCTGGAGCATCAAGCTCCACCATCGTCCTGCTGCTGCGTGTAGTATGCTCGCAGCGAGGATCACCATGAGGTCTGCTGGTGTCCTCACTATCCTAAACACTCGTACTACTGCCTCCGGCCAGTCCTCTGCTGCCTGGGGATCCGTCTCCCCGCGAAACCTGGGCGGTCGCTGGCGCTGAAACTCATGCAGTGCGCTGAGGCGACGTTCATCGTCAGCGGCTGCTGCTGGAAGCATCGGGGGCTCGGCGGGTAGAGCTACCGCCGGTTCCACTGCTGACAAAGGGCCCTGCACCGAGGCCTCGTCGCTCGGTGGGATGTCGTCATGCTTGACTCTCGGAACCCTAGCTGGCTGCCGTCGTGGGGCCATCCTGAAAAGGAAACAGGTGCGCCACGGTCAGAACAGTATACCTGGTGAGCTGATATAAGTAATCACAAAGAAAACTTTGAAACACACACGAAATCAATGTTTTCGTTCATTAAGTCGGAAATCAGAAGTCAGGGTCCTGGTGTACGGATACGTCGGCCGCCGCACCAACACTGGACTCCCTGGACTGATAACCACACTCAATACGCTAAACATTATTTCTTCACATAGAAAAGATCAGAGTTCGCGGTAGAACCGAACTCCTCTGATACCAATTTGTCACGATCTGCCCTCGGGGTCCGTGCCGTGACTACCCCAAGCCCGCCTTCCATAGGCCAGGGGCTGGAAACTAGCACCAAGGCGTAAATCCCGGTAAAAAGGGAAGGCATTGCCTTTGTAAAGTAAACAATCACCACAGAGTAAGCAAGAGGAAAGTAAATACTAAGCAAAAGTAGAGTACAACTGAAAGTGCGGAAAAGCAAATGGGCCAGTATACAAACCCAAACTGAAAGTAAAGTACAACTCGAAAGGGAAAACAGCAACTGAAAGTAAAAGCCGCTACACCGAGCTGTCCACTGAAAATCCCACCTGAAGGGTGGGTACAGATAGCTCCACTGCTCCACGGGTCCCGCCGTCCGCTCCGAGCACGTCCCGCCCAGTGGTCCACCTCCGGGTACCGTCCTGCTCTGCAAGCCTCGGCTAAGGTCAACGCTGTCCGTCGTCTGCAACCAACACAACGTAGTGCGGGCAAAGCCTGTGCAGGGGTGAGTATAAGCTACTCAGTAGGGACCCCGAGACCCCTGAAGGTCTCTCAAATCCACAAAGGATAAACCACGAAAAAAGGTACAATCACGAAGTAACAACCGAATCTGCTTAGGTATATGCCCATACATATACCTAAGTCATCAAATTCAAATACGCTCCAACCTCCGAGGCCAAGTACAACTCAGTCCACACAGGAAAGTAAACGTATTCCACACAGGAAAGCAAAACGTAATCCACACGGGATTGCACAACACAATCCACACAGGAAAGCAACAGGATTCAGTTCACACAGGTATACTTCTTCAAAGGACGATAAAGATGATCTCTGATCCATCTAAGTCGTCGGACCCACGAAGGATCGATAGGTAACTAACCCCCGCAAAAGACCCACACAGGATCAGGCCCACACAGGACCTGTAGGCGCTGGTTCACACAGGACCGCTGAGCGCAAGGACCCACACAGGATCAGACCCACACAGGATCGGGCCCACACAGGACCTGTAGCACTGACCCACGTAGGATCACTGAGTGCTGTAGTCGTCGTCGTCGAATCCACACAGGATCTCTGTACTGTCGTCGTCGCAGTCACAGTAGCAGTAGTAGCAGTCACAGTCGCAGTAACAGTCGCAGCCAGCACTAGGGTTCCCGCACACAGCAAGCTCGTTCGGAGGGTCCGCTCCATGAGCCGAGAGGCTGATACATCAACTGTTACAAAGTCCAGAGTTGATGTATCCAAAAGTTCTGTATCGTCAACAGGAACTCAACGCAACAGACGGCGCGTCGATCGGACGCCCGGTTTGAGAGTTATTGGCATTTTCGTCCCCGGGGCCCGGTTGGTTTTTAAGGCAAAACCAACCCGACCATACTCCACCTGCGTCCAAACCTCGGTCGGAGTATGCCAAAAGATCCGTCTCACTAAGAGGAACACAACACAGCTGACGGTACGTCAATCGGACGTCCGTAGCTCAAGATATGAGCGTTTCCACTCCGAAGGGCCGGTTGGTTTCGTGAACGAACCAACCCGGCCGAACTCAAAGTAATCCGAAACCTTATGTGCGATATACCAAAACGACCGTCTCGATCCAAGGATTGCGTTGCCGTAGACGGTTCGTCGATCGGAGGTCCGTGGCTCAAGTTATGGCCAAAAGACCGAATCTGATCCGAAACGGGGGGTCCGGGTCCGGGCCGACCCGGCCCGGCCGGCAGCGCGGCGGCGCGGCGGCGCGGCGGCCGCGGCGGGCTGGCTCCGCACGGAGGCAGCGCGGGGGGCAAAGACCCCGCTTTCTTGGAGGCGGTGGCGGGGCATAATGCCGCGCCTTGTGAAAAAAGGCCCCCCACGTGGGGGCTGACTTGAAGGAAACCGGGGGGCCTTCTGCCCCCCCTCAAGGAAACTGCCCCCCTCTTTAGGAGGGGTATTTTAATTGCTGGCCGGGGGATTAATTTCCCCCGGAAAAATACCATCCGGCCGGCCAGCTGGCCGGCCGGTTTTCTCCAACGGGACCGGAAAATCCGGTCCCCTCTTCGGCTTCCGACGCCGGCGGCCCGGCCGCCGGTCTCCTCCTTCCGCCGCGGCCCGGAACCGGCCACGGTGTTCGTCGTCCGGCACGGTGCGACGGCACCGCGCCCCTCCGCCGCACCTTGATTTCTTCAACACGGCGCGGCGTGACGGCGTCGCGTTCTTGATGTTTCTTCAATGGCGCGGCGCGACGACGTCGCGTAATAAGAATTGGGCGAATATCCGCGTGGTGCGACGACACCACGCCACCTTGATTCATCTGCAAAAATAAACACCAAGAACGAAGGAGGGGGTTCGGCCGTGTTCATGTGGTCCGGCCCCCTCACGTTAAAACACAACTTAAATATTCAATCCTCACGTTAGTCATGCGAACCACGAGAAAGAATAAAATAAATTAACAATAATCAACAACCCCTACCTCAGGTATCGGTTCGAAGATTTGACAACGTCCCGCAGAAGACAACGTTGCGGAGGTCGGGCGTCGTGGTCGTCGTTCGTCAAATCCGATGACGAAGAGATACGCCCGAAGAGATACGTCATTGGCGAAACTTCTTATGTCGACGAAGGGAGTCCGAGGAGGAAGCGGCGTTCCCTCTCGTTGACACGGAAGACGAAGAAGAGCGGAGCGGCGTTCTTCGTCGGAACTTGAGCGTTCTTCGTCAAGTTGAGCATTCTTCGTCAAGTTGAAGAAGAAGGAGGAGGAGGAGCTCTCAAAAACTCTCAAGTTGGCTAAAGAGTTCTAACCCAAAAAAAAGAGAGAAGAGCTTAATTTAATCACAAACTTAACAAAGAATTTCAAAGGTTTGAAATTCAAAATGGATAACTCCAAAATTAAACTCACTTATTTAATATACACGAGTTGTATAATTAAATAGAAGTTAAGTTGACAAGCCTTTAAGAGGGAGAGAGGGGAGTTAGGGAACATGAAAAGTTTAGGGTTCGTGTGGGTCCCACCACACTTAATCCTCTCATAGGAGGTTAAGTGGGTGTGGGTCCCACCCCTAACTTCCTTTGGGAGAAGTTAACCCAAAAGTTTAAATAAAATTTGTATTTCACAAATTTTATTTAACTTAATCTAAAAACCCAAAAACTAACTTTCAACCCGCAACAAACGCAACTTCCGAAAAGATCTCTTTAAGCGAATATCGGCGCTGCGAGTTCATCGGTGCCCTCAGATTTCAATTCCGAGCACCGGATCAAAATTTAGGAATTCTCGCTCGTTCGTTCACTGAACGTACCCGAGCCAAACTTCGGAAATTAATTCCGGGCACTCCGGGCCTCAGAATCAGGTGCCGTCTGAAACCGCGCTCTTGTAAAATTATAAAGAAAATTAAGAAAAAATTTCCCTTGAATATTATGGGTCTTTACAAATGGAGACTTAATAGAGTATATTGAATATGTATATACACAATAAATACACATAATTCAACATAATAAAAATAATTTTCATCAAACAAACAATTTTAATACCACGTAAACAATGAAGTGGAAGGTTAACCCAATGAATGAAAATTAGGTTATGAATTCCCTTACCTCGGGTTTTTTCCTACATAAATATTGTTTAAAACTCCCGTATAATGGTTAAAATAGTGTTAATAATATATTTAAGAAACATATTAATCTTTATTATTCCTTATATGATCATTTCATTACATCATTTCACCATTTTATTGTTAGTATTTTGTTCCTTCCATTGTTTGGGGTGCGTTCTTGACATGATTTCCATGATCGGTTCGTGATGGTTATTCTTGTTGATTGGAAGTGAAACTCTATAATTTGTATACAATGGTACTTAAATATTTATATTACCATAAATTATATAATTTATCATTTTGAATAATTTCATGAGGATGATTCATAAGTTAAAACATTATTGATATTTGTTTGGTCATTTTTGCGATTCTTCGATCGTAATGAACTCAATTTGTTTCATTAAATAATAACATGTCTAAAAAATGATTCCATAACATTATATAAGATATAATACATAAATTATAATATTTTTCAACCATAAAAATGGTTTCATGTCTATTCTTGAAGGATTTAAAAGAAATTGAAATCACATCATCCACAATGTTGGTAAATCGACACATCAGAGACTGTGTTTTAATTTCTTGAATAAGTGGGAGAGGAGAAGAATTATAGTGGTTAATATTTTCTAAAAATGATTAAATATAGAATATTTAAGATTTGGGACCATTAATTCCTCTTGGATAAGGGGATGTTAGGAAAGAAGAATAATATAAAATAAAATGAGAAGAAAATAAAGAACACAAAATATGATGTTTACCTCTTGATCTCTTCTCCTTGAGATCCTCCTTAAGGCCTATGATTTTGGCCTTTTGGTGAGAATAGAAGGTACCAGACATGGGGAAGATACTTTGGAGGATAATTGGGTAGAACTTAGGTAAGGATTGAGGCTTGAGAGTTGAGGGATTAAGAGGGGAATGAGGGTGGTATTTATAATGGAGGAGAAGAGGTATTTTTCATTATTTTACTCATTATTATATTATTTTCCCCAAGACTATGAATAGTATTAATTCATGTCACCCAAAATAGTAATAATGTCATGTGAGTTCAAACCAAATGGTCATATATCACTTATGATGTCATAAATAGTATATTTTCATGATAATTTTAATATATTTTATTTTACCGTACTTCACTATTCCTCAAAAAAATCATGAATTTCAGAAAAATACAAAGAATTAACCCTAACCATATTTCTATTTGTAGAATTAAAAAAAAACCATTTTTTGAAAATAATTTTCTTAATATTATTAATTTAATTTTGAAATAAAAAAATAATTTATCAATAAATAACAATTTTCAATCTATAACTTATTTTTTAACACCATGAAAAATTAATCAAGTTGTCATTATCTTAAAGCCTTATAAAAATACTATAATAGTACACTTTACTATTCATTATGGTCAAATTACTATTCATATTACTATACACAAGGGTTTGTCACTATTCACAAAAAATCAAGATAGTTCCATTTGACTCCAAATAACATATTGATAACAATTATAGATGACCGTTATTCGAATTTCAAAATATAGAAGTGAAAATTTATATTTAAAGGCAAGTTATAAATATCTACATAAAAAACTTTCAGGCAATCCAATTTATTTTTTAAAAAATGTGGTGTTAAATTATACCCACCTTCTAGAAATTTCATCCGCACAATTTTATTTACTTATTAAACAAGTGAGGGTACCTTTACCTCATAGCATTTTCTGACTCCCATGTTGCTTCTTCAACCACATGGTTTCTCCACACAACCTTTACCCATTGGAATACCTTATTCTACAATACATGTTCCCTTTGATTAAAAATCCGAACTAGTTTCACTTCATAAGAAAGGTTCTCTTCCAACTGAACTGCTTCTGGGCTCAAGACATGAGATGAATCTACAACATACTTTCTCAACATCAAAAAATGAAAAACTTTAAGTATCTAAGACAAACTCGGAGGAAAAGATAATATATAGGCGACTAGTCCAACCTTATACCAAATTTCATATGGTCTAATGAGCCATGGACTTAGCTTTCCTTTCTTAGAAAAAATACATAACACTTTTCCATAGTGAGATTCTAAGAAAAATATGACCACCTACCTCAAAGAAAAGTCTTTCCTCCCATTTTTTGCATAACTTTTCTACCTTCTCTAAATTTTCCTCTTATGTTTCTGGATAATATTCAATTTATCACCCAATTACTCTATAAATTATGGTCCCATAAGCATCCATTACCCAAATTCATCCCAAAATACCAGAGTTCAATACCTCTTTCCATATAATGCCTCAAATTGATCCATCTGTATACTGAAATGAAAACTGTTATTATAAGAAAACTCAATAATTGAAAGATGTTGATCTCAAATTCCCTGGAAGTACATTGAATAGGATCGAATGATATCCTCCAAAGCGTAAATTGTTCATTCTGACTTTCCATCTAATTGAGGATGAAAAGCTGTACAAAAATAAAATTTTGTGCCCAACGACTTCTATAGGACCTTCCAAAAATTAGAAGTGAACATGGGATCCCAGTCAGATAAAATTGAAAGAGTAACTCCATGTAATTAGACAATCTATTTGAGATACAGTGGATAGATCTGATCCAAATACATTGTATCTCGAATAGAAATAAAATGTGCAGATTCAGTCAGCTGATCTACAATAACCCAAATCACATTGTTACCTCGAGAAATATTATGTTGTCCCACCAAAAAGTCCATACATAAATTCTCTCAATTCCACTATGAAACTGGAAAAGGTTGAAGCATCGCCTTCAGTAACTTCTACTCTGCTTTAACCTGTTGACATGTAAAATATTTTATGGTTAAATCAGCAATATATCTTTTCATTCCATCCCACCAATAATACACTTAAAGGTATCTGTATATCTTAGAAGTTCTAGGATTAACTGAAAATGGAAAACTAAGACCTTCACCCAACAAACCATTCTTCAACTAATAATCACAAGGCACACACAACCTTTTTACAAATCTTAAAACACAAAATTTATCAATGTTAAATTATGGAAACATAGCCATTTTTACCAATTCTACCTTTTTCTGTTGCTCATTGTCTTCCTTCTATGCTTGATTAATTCTGTCTGATAATGATGACTGAAATGAAACCTAAAACACAACAGGGGTATTTCTTACACTAGCAACTTCTAATCCAAAATTCATTAAATCATTAATCAATGGATATTGTTCTAAACATAACATGTTTAATGATGCGTGAGGTTTTTGACTCAAGGCATTCGCCTCATTGTTTTCCTTTCCTGGATGGTAATTGATGATCATGTCATAATCCCTTATCAGTTCAATCCATATTATCTACCCCATTTTTACATCTTTCTAAGTGATTATGTACTTTAGAATTTTATGGTCAGTATATATTTTAAATCTCACACTCTATAAATGATACCTCCAAATTTTCAAAGAAAAAAAAAACATAGTTTCAAATTCCAAATAATGTGTGGGATAATTTAACTCATGAGGTTTTAGTTGTATTGAAGCATAAAAAATTACTAGATAATTCTGCATGAAAACACAACCAAGTACCTTCAATAAAGCATCACTGTGGATGAAAAACTCACCATTTTAGGAAGGAAAGTCCAAAACTGGATCATTCACCAATCTCTAATTCCGTTCCTGATAAAAATTCATTGGATGAACTTATTTCTGCTAATGTAGTCACAATGTATCTTAATACACCTTTTTGATTATTGTCTGGTTTCTTTGCATCATTCAGGTCTCTCTTTGGGAAGTAATTTTCATAATGACCCAACTCAAACACATTTAAAACAATTAATAGTTTTCTTATTATGATTTGTCATAGAATAATTTTCAGTACAATATAGATCCATATGTACAAACTTAATACCTCAAAAACACTTCATAGTTTTAGTAATTCATTCCCTAGCGTGCTTTTTGGCACACTTTTTAAAAACAGGGAACATGATTTTTTTACCATCAGATTTCTTTGGTTGATTCATACCCATCGATTTCCATATGGACCTCTTCCTCTCCTTTTTTTCCAATTGATTTTGATCATAAAAAAACTACATCACTACCCTCTCAGCACATTGAACTTGTTTCTCATCTCTTTTGAATTCACGAGAGGCCAATTACCTTTGATACATTTGCATTAATTCTGATTAAAAGTGGTTGATTTTTCTAAAAAGATATTGAATAAGATTTGGAGCATACCTCACCAGTCGGGTGAAGTCGCTTCATACACAACAACTGAGTCTTCATCCTTTACTTAAATTCATGGAATTTATTCTCCATCCTACGTCACACCACCTTAGGAAAATATTTTTCAAGGAAAATACTTTTAAAATCATCACACTCTAAGGCATCGATCTCCTCTCTAACCTTAATATTTTTTCCATTGACCACCACTGATCAACTTCACCAACAAAATTATATATGTAAAGACATTCCTTTTGATTATCTGAATATCCCATACCATCAAATATATTATCATGGGCCTTAATCCATCCTTCAGATTCTAATGGGTTAGAAGATCCATTGAAAGAAGGAGGGTGTTGTCTCATAAAATGATCCACTATCTTCATATTCCGTTGTGGTAACTCTGATTGTTCTCCTCCATGGATTCAACCTCTATTTGTTACCCATGTAACCTAAGACATTACTATAACAAACTGCTCGGTTCCAATCCCAAACATTCTGTGCTATAGATTCGGAAGGATATCATTTTATTGGCGCCTCTCCTCTTCAGATTCCTAGTTTCTTCTATAGACAAACATTCTTAACAAACATATCATAGTAGAAGAAACATGGTAATCCTTAAATTCTATAACATTTCAAACTAATAATAGATTAAATATCATTTATGGTATTCTATTAACATCACCCTAACCCCTAAAGTTATCTAAACCATCCTTTGATGCCAACTATAAGAACCCCACCTTATGACATTATAAAATCATGAATTTTAGTCAAAAATTCACTTCCTTTCATATAAGGATATTTTAAGGTTTATAGTTTTAGATAATTCGAATATAATAAATAAATTAAATTTCAAATTCTTAAATAGATGATACCACAAAAATACTATCCATTTCTTTCAATATATAAACGTTTTCAAATAAAACATGTTTTCTTTGAAAAATATTCAAGACTGTTAACTTGTCTTCCTTATACATATTAAAAATAATTATAACCTGTGAAAATAATTTAAAAAAATTGGATGAGAAAAAAATCTCATTATGTCATATAAAAATATGGAAAGAGAACATTACTCAAGGAATACTTGTAACGTATGAAATAATTTTCAAAGAGACATACTTGTCACCCATATAAACTTACCTAGTGAAAAATGGGATTTCCATGAAATTTACTCAAACATATAGAACATAAATATAATCATATAGGTATCTTGGATAATTACTTACATAATCTTATAACCCTCTTGACTACCTTATAGTTTGTAACCCTCACGACTACCTTAAAATTTCTGTAACCGTCGTAGTTACACTTGGAGCAACCATACTGCCAACCTCCAACTTAAACATACCCAATGAATTTAAGGTATATATCGGTCCCACCATTCATAATAAAAAATCCCACGATCCATAAAATAATCATAAATCATTAATAATTCCATAAAAATATTGATTTTGAATTTTGTAGAATAGAATTTTTAAAATAGGAATTTAAAAGAAAAATCCCCTTATAAATTTCATATAATTGAAGAGTTAATTAATAGAATGGATGGAATATGTATATATATTATAAATAAAAATAATTGAACATAATATAAATAATTTTAATAAAGAAACTATTTTAATTCTATGTAAATAATTAAGTATAAGGTTAACCCAAAGAATGGAAATTGGGTTAAGAATTCCCTTACCTCAGGTTCATCTTACATAAAAATTGTTTAAACATCAAGTATAATGGTTAAAAGAGTGTTATTAATATCTTAAATAAAAATATTCATATTTATAAAACCATATATGGTCATTTAATTACATAATTTCACCCTTTCATTGTTAGTATTTTGTTCCTTGCATTCTTTTGGGGGATTTCTTTACATGATTTCCATGATCGGTTAATGATGGATATTCTTGTCGATTGGAAGTGAAAATCCATAATTTGAATAGAATGGTATTTAAATATTTATAGTACCATAAATTATACTATTTATCATTTTGAATTCTGACATGAGGATGATTCATAAGTTAAAATAGTATTGATATTTGTTTAGGTCATTTTGGTGATTCTTTGATCATAATGAATTCATTTTGGTTCATAAATTAATAACATGTGTAAAAAATGATACCCGGACCTTATATTAGATATAATACATAAATTATAGTCTATTTCAACCATAAAAATGGTTCCATGACCATTATTGAAGGAAGTAAAAGAAATTTAAATCACATCATCCATGATGTCAGTAAATTGACACATCATGGGTGGTGTTTTAATTTCTTAAATAAGTGGGAGAGGAGACGAAGTATAATGGTGAATCTTCCATAAATAAGATGAAATCGAAAATATGTAAGATACTGTATCATTCATGCCTCATAGATAAGGGGAGGTAATGAATGAAGAAGAATAGAAAAGAAAATGAAAAGGAATGAAAGAACACAATAGAGGATGTTTACCTCTTGATCTCTTCTCCTTGAGATCCACCTTAAGGCCCTTGGTTTTGGCCTTTTAGTGAGACCAGTAGGAATTGGAAGAGGGGAATAGCCTTGTGATAAGTATTTAGAAGAAATTAGGTATGGATCAAGGCTTGAGAGGTGTGGGAGGAAGAGGGAAATTGGGGTGGTATTTATAGTGGTGGAGAGAAGGTATTTTTCATCATTTTAATAATTATTATAAATTTTTTTCACATGACTATTAATAGTATTAATTAATGTTACCCAAATTAGTAATAATGACATGAGAGTGAAAAAAAAGCGGGCTTACATCACTTATGGTGTCATAAATAGTGTATTAAACTGATAATTTGAAAATACAGTATTTTACTGTATTTCACTATTCATAAAAAATTATTGAATTTTAGAGAAATACCAAAAACTCACCCTAACCATTTATTGACCTATATATTTCAAAAATGAACATCATTTTTTGAAAATAATTTTCTAAATATTATAAATTTAATTTTTGATTAAAAGAATAATTTATTCAAAGATAATAATTTTAAATATATAACTCATTTTTAACACATTTAAAAACAAATCAAGTTGTTATTATCTTAAATCCATAAGAAAATAAAATAATAATACAATTTACTATTTACTAGGGGCATATTTCTATTCATAATACTATTCACAGGGATATGATACTATTCACCAAAAATCTTATTGGTTCTATTAGACTCCAAATTACTTACTAATCAAAATTCCAGATGGCCGCTACTTGAAATTCAAAACATAGAAGTAACATAATTATGATTAAAGGATAGTTATAAATATCCACATAAAACAATGTTTCATGCATTCCAATTTATTTTAAAAAACCTGTGGTGTTACAATAAATGACATAACTAGACATTAAATCCAATTATAAACATAATTTATCCTTATAATTAATGTATATGAAAAAGTAGTTTTGAATTAAAATATAGTAGTTTTCACTATTCTTGAATAAATGAAACTTCTCAAAAAAATACCAAAAATATGACACAAATATAATTTTATATTTATATTCAAAAAATGAATTTTATTTTCTCATATTAAATTTATAAAATTTTAAAAATTAATATTTCAAATTGGTGATCCATTATAAGGTGGAGATATTTCTTATATAAAAATATAGGGGTTTTAGTGTAATATTGAGTTTTGTTCCTATCTAATGAATAAAAAATATTTTGGATTAATGTAATTTTTTTGGATTTCATATATAATATATAACTTTAATATATAAATTCTTTAATATTTTTATAATTTGATTAACTATGAAAATCGTGACTGAATAGTGTTTTGTTTGAACCGGGTGATGCGTGCATTGAAATCTAACTTTGTATTGCGTGTTTAGGAAGATGTCAACCAAAATTAATTTATTCTAAGGGGAAAATATGTTAACATATTAGGGTGATACATTCTTCCCTCCTACAAAAATTTCATCCTCAAAATTTTAGTGGTATTACCTTCTAGAAATATGTGGGTAGTTCTCCTTCATGGAATCCTTTGGTTCTCATGTTTCTTATTAGATTTTGTGATCTCTCCATAGTAACTTTACCAGATGAGGTTTCCAATTCCTAAACACTTGTTCTCTGGTATAAAGAATATGGATGTGTTATTTATTGTATGATAAGTCAAGTTCTAACTCTATTTCATCATAGGTGAGAACATGCATTGGATTACGCTTGTACCATCTTAGCAGAGATATATGAAACACATCGTATACTTCTGAGATATTTGGATACATTTTCAAATGATAAGAAACAACTCTAGCCCTTTCAAGAATTTTTAAGGGTCTAATTTACTTGGGACTATTTTTCCCTTGCTTACCAAACCTTATAACACCCTTACATGGATATTCATTCAACAAAACATGATATACAACTTAGAACTCTAAATTTTTCCACCAATTATTAGTATAGATATTTTCATTACATTGTGCTACTTTAAAATAATCCTAAATTTCCTTTACCTCTATCATTTTCTCTTCAATAAATTTTGGGCCTATGTTATTCATTTGACCAACTTCTTCCCAACACATTGGAGTACGAAATATTTTCCCATATAATGCATTATATAATACCAATTGAGTACTTGAATGTAATATATTATTATAAGGAAACTCTAAGAAAATTCAGTACTAATCCCACATCCCTTGAAAGTATAGTGAGAATTACCAAAAATTTATTTCTATTGTTTGAATATTTCTTTCAGACTATTTATCATTTTTAGGATACAAGGTAGTGCTCCAATGAAGATTAGTGTTATGGTCCTTTTAATGATTCTTCTAGAATATCAAGTTAAATCAATTATCTTGATCACCAAAAAATTATAGAGGTATGCTATAAATTTTTAAAAATTCATTAATATAGATCCTAGTGAGTTTCTCGAGATGCATGTATTCCCTTATTGAATGGAAATCTACTAATTTAGTTAGGTGATCAACAATAACCCATGTGAAATCATTATTTCTAAGAGTATTTGGTAATCTTATGACCATGTCCATAGTGATTTCTTCTGATTTTCACATACGAATAGGAAAAGTTTGTAAAACTACTTTATAAAAATTCCTTATAACAAGCAATTATTGAAAAACTAATCATCTAGAAACATATTTTTTTTCCACTTCATGTTATCCCACCAAAAATGTTCCTTCAAGTACCTATACATTTCTATGCTACAATGGTGTACAGAACAATTTGTGTTATGGAAATCAGCCAAACATTCCATTTTTAGCTCAGGTATAGATGGAGCACATAGCCTCATTCCAAATCATATAACCCCATAATCACAAAAAATGATGGCTAATTTTACATAGTTCCCATCATTAATTTTATTCTATAAGTCATTATCATCAGATTGTAAATTTCTTATCATCTATAATAAAAATTATTTTGAAATTATTTGAAAAATTATTAATGTCTCCCCTTCCTTAGAAACTCTCATATTCATATTTATTAGGTCCATGAACATAGAATCATTCTCAGTCCTCATTTGGGATATAAATCCATGATCCTTTCTACTCAATGCATCTACTAACTTATTTTTGTTCCATGGGTGCTTTTGAAATAATAAATCAGAATCTTTGAGTATCTCAAACCATCACATTTTTCCCATTTTTATCTATTTCTGTGAGAATATATATTTCAGGATTTTTTGATTTATATATATCTTATATCATCATACATAGACAAAATGTATCCATATTTGCAAATAAAATGTCATAGACTCTTACTAAAGATCAGGGGTTGGATAATTGAAATAGTGGGTCTTTAATTGAAATAATGCTTATGTAATAATATTATAATGATTCATTAGGAAACAATAAATTCTCCTATTTGATGCATCACTATATATGAGATACCCATCACTTCAAGATTCTAGAGTCAAAATTGGATCATTGAATAATCTTATCTTCAGTTCATCACACCATTCTTCACATTCCTTTTTTCAAACAAACATAACCCCTTTACATGTAAGATTGATTAATGGTTTAGCCTGTTAATAAAATTTTGAATGAATCTCTGAAAATAACCTACCAAACCAATGAAACAATGAAAATAAGTTGTTTTTTGATTTGTGTAGGACATTATCTGAGATTATTTTTTTTGTAGGATCAACTGATATTCTATCATTGGAAAAAATATGGCTAAGAAAGAACATTTAGAAACCATAAATTACACTTTCTAAATTTCTCATATAAATCATCCATTCTAAGAGTCTTGATAATGATCCACAAGTGATTCTAATAGTACTCATTTATTTTGGAATACACCGGAATATCATCAATGAATACCACCAACATATCATCGATATTTTACCTAATTACTCAATATATTTTGTTCATAAAGCCATAGGATGGATTTTTCAATATAAATAGAATTAATATAAATTTTTAATGTCCATACATCATTTGGAATAATTTATTTGAAATGAATTTAGTCTTTACTCATAATTGGTTATATCCAATATGAAGTTGAATCCTTGAAAAATTCTGGACTCTATGACGTTAATAAAAAAATCATCAATGCGATGAAGAATATACTTATTATTTATTATAATACCATTCATTTCCCTATAGTAAATGAAAAAATTGAGGGATCCAACTTTCTTCTTAACAAAGTGAATAGGGGATCCCCATGGTGAAACGTTGGGTATAATAAATCCCATCCACCCAAATCCTCTACTAGTTTCTTCAACTCCACTAATTCACCATGGGCATTATATAGGGGGTCTTGGATATTGGCCATTAATCAAGGATTAAGTCGATGGAAAATTTAACCCCGGGATCTAGGGCATGTCCATAAAATTCCTTAGTAAATATATCAATGTATTCCTACACAATAATTATATTCTCTATTTGAAGATTTCTCACTTCATAACTATATGTCATTTTCTCTTCTTCCCCAATAATTTGATTCAGTACAACAAACCTAGGTGGATCTAGGAAAGAATAAGGTGGGGAAACTTCTACTACAATGATTAGGGATTCTACATCTGCCTAAAAAAATTATAATTTCTTTCCTCTCACAATAACTTTTGGCATAATATTTTAATAGACATTCAATAATGAGTATTAAATCAAAGTTAACCATAAGTATGATAATAAGTTCCAATAGTAAATCTCATTTATCTATCATAATTGGGACTTCTTGAAAAATCATTATTGCAGTGAGAATTCCCTTAGGATTTTTGAATGACATATCTCTAATTAAATAAAAAGAAAAATTTCTAATTTTATTCTTAAACTAAGTAGATATAAAATAGTAAAATGATCCAGACACAAATAATGAATTGAAAAAACATTATGATTGTATGAATGTACCATCCACCAAATCATTTGGTACTTTAACCTCCATTGTAGTGATAAAATATTCTGGTAAATCTCTTCTAAGCCTATTATATGGTAGATTCAGTTGATACTTAGGGAATTCATTTGTATAGTTTCCCATTTTATTGCAGTTGTGACACTAAACATCAATTTTTTGCTTATTGAAATTGTATTATTTAACATGATGACCCCTTTATCAAAAATTAAAATAAAATATTATTCCCTTCATGAATTTCTCTAGGTGATTCTTTCCAAAGTTCCCACGTGATAGAATTTATTTATTCAACTTCTTTCTTGATTTATTCCTTTTACCTTGGTAATTATTAATCATTCAATTCCCCGAGATTCCCTTATACATGTATTATTTATCCAATTTGATGGAACACAAGTCTATATATTCATATTATGAAAAAAATTTGTAGAGAAGTGCCCTTCAAATACTTGGCTTAATCCCATAAAAAAAGTGATCAATCTTGCATTATGTGTTTTGAATATAATATATATCATATCTAGCTATCCATGTAAAGGTATATTCATAACATACAACACATTCTTTATCATTTTTCATTAAGATAATGAATATTCTATTCATCTAATTTTTTGATCACGACAGATGTATTTATCAAAGAATGTATCTTGAAAGTCCTCCAAACCATGAGATTAATTTCTTCATCATCCAAAGTATTCAAGATTAAGGTCCAACATTGATCAACATCACTATTGAGGAAATATAACACAATTGTAACATTTTCAATTTCACTTAATCCCAAGGCCGTAAAAATATTATCTAGATACTCAATCCAACACACAACTACAACAAGATTTTTAGTTCAAATAAGCTATCGGGTCTTCTGTCTCATAAAGTGATCCAACATTGGAGATTCTCACTACGGAATGGGTTTCTCTATCCAGGTATGGTTATTCATCATAACCTGATTAAACTTCTCTAGTATAGTCGTAATTTTACCTATTTCAATACGGGATATATTAGTTTCATTAGTTGGGAATTATCTATATTTTCAATGATTATTGATATCATTTATCCTTCTAAGCACCATTTCTAAACAAATTAATACATTACATTAGATCATTAAATCACAATGTATATTTCCAAAAATTTAATATTAAAAAACATGATTTTTTTCATTATAAATATTAGAATCATAAAATTTGTTTCCTTTGGGGATTTCAGTACATTTAAAGAATTTATAATGGTTTATAAAGATAATGTTAATTATCATAGGAATTACCCTTGTGAGTGTAAAACTAGGTGTATAGTAAGGTTCATTATTGTCTACCATGTTATGCTCAAGTCATTCCTAATTCACTTGGTTGGAGTTACATCTATTCCAGAACAACATCTACTTGTAATATCAAGATAGGTATGTATCTCTAGGAAGACCCACACAATATCTTCCTTACCAGAATACTAGGATGTAATTATATACTTATCCTCAAGTTATATCGTAGGGTTATGTTCCCTAATCTAGGATTTATAAATCTAGTTTCCAAGGATGCTACTAAAATTTCTTTGATACCAACTGTAACACCTAACCCTAGAAGCCCGAAGTGGGTGCATTATTTTATTACATTGTCATGATTATAAGGAATAAAATCATGAATGAACAAATATTTTTGCAGTTTTGGAAAGCCAGATTACGTATATGATACGCATAATACATTAGAAAAAAAATAAATCATGATATAAAATAAAATAATATGAACTATATCCTTGAAAACATATTCAATGATTTCTTCTTTATATCTGGGGGATAGGGAAAAAAATAATGGTGATATGAAATTCTCAGTATGGGTAAGCATAAAGTATAAATGAAAATAAATCAATAAGAATAAACTATATGTTAATGTAAATAACTGAACAAACTTTTTATTTAAACAACTGGATTAGGAATAATCAATATGGTACAAAAAATAACTAGAACACATTACATTTCATCAATAAACTAAAAAATAAATGAATACATAGATATATCAAATAAAAATATCATAGAAAATTAATAACTAAATCTGAATGAGGTAAATCCTTAATTTTTAGACTCCATGTTTCCTAGGTACATGGTACCATTAACATCAAGAACTTTCATAAGAGAGTTTATAACATGTCAAGTAAAAACACATTTGATTGGAAAAAATGATTCTTCTCATGAGACTATCGATGCATTGAGTGGAAATATATAAACTGTCCCTATGAATATCTTACCTATCCAATTCATTCCACATATATTGTGTATTTGATTTAATTCATTTAAAACATGCATTATCAAATATCTGTTTGGAATTAAAGATACAGATTTATCAATAATTCCCCATTTAATAAAATAAAAATCAAAGTGAACAAAATATGTAAAAATAGAATACGGTTTATGAAATAATAATATACATTTCATGATAATATGTATACTTAATGTACAAAAACTGTTACAAAAAAGTGATTGTTTCAAGATAATGTTAATAATTACAAAAGAAAGTGACGTGGCAATGATAACTTTTACAACTTTGTAATTTTCATGTAAAAACACATTGAATGAGATAAATTAACGTAAAAGTATAAATAACAAGAAGATAAAAGGTTTAAATATATAATATTTCAAAATTTTCATTAGATACACGACACAAAATAAAAAAGTGGTGAATATGAAATTTATCCCACATAAATAAAAAGTTAGATGAAAATCCCTTACCATATCCTTACTTTTTGTTGTGTGGTATTTAACATACTTTATAGTGGTTTAAAACTTGTTACTAAATTTCACTGGAAACATAATCATATTTATGATATCATATATTATCTTATCATAATATGTTACTTCCCATTTTATAGTAATTTTCAATATTTTCACTATTTCTTGTGTTAATTTGTTAGTTTCTCATGAACCTTTTGAGAAGTTTTTTTGTTCACATTATATAGATCATGATTTCATCATCTCTTGAATGTAACCTATGTTGTAAATATACTATATATCCATTATATATGTAATTATAATAATACATAATATTTGGAGATATGAAATTAAATACACTATTAATGGAGATGGTAGGTCGTACGTATTCATGAACGCTACTTTGATTTCATTATCATATTTAAAATAATGAAAAATAAATGATATAAGGATCATAAATTGTTTTTAGGTTAATATTGGGGATTAATTCTTGATTTCTCTTTAATATCATCACCCTTGACTATTTTTTCATGAATGGGGTTCACTTTCATGTGGATGGAGAGGTTCCATCTGGCTTTTTAGAAGGTGCTGTAGAGGTTTATGAGAACCCTCAGCTTAGGAATTATAGGGGAGGAATTTGATTATATGGTGATATGTGATACAATGGAAATTTAGTTTGGATGTTTCCATATATAGTGGAAGGTTGTGATTTCTTATTGGTACTAGTAGCTCAAACCCCAATGAGTATAACTATATGACCTATTATCTAAAGATGGAAGAAATGGTCATCACATTGATGATATCGAAACACTACCACAAGAGTGAGTAGGTTATATTCTATTATGACTATAATAATCTCAATAATTTATTTTCATAGAATAATCATAATGTGATATTAGTTAGTGGTCATAGTTTCTCATTGTTTATGACCTTGAGATAGTCTACACTCTGAGGAAGGGGAATGTGGTGGAAGATTCTCTCAGCATGAGATATAGTTTGTTGTTGTTGAGATTGACATTAGAGGAGTATGAATTATTTATATTTTCCATTTTTGAATAGGATGGTTCATCTTACCTCTAGTCGATGGTTGTTACCCCTCTTCTTCTATATCAAGTTAGAGAGGCTCATCTTGGAGATATCGACTGCGTGGTCTTCTTTGTATAGATATCCATTAGAAATTCTCATGATTGATTTTTTCAAATTGGGGAGCGCATCATTCTTTAACAAGGATGGAACATTATAGAAGTTATGTTGGGAGATGAATTTATGAGGGAGTTAGATACATCCACCTTATTGTTTATATCAAGGAGTGTAAAAGTTGTACCAATACCTTTTGTTTTAGCATTGGTGGTCTAGGAGGAACTTGTGTGTGAATGAATTTGTCTCTTTATCCCTCACTTGTTTACTAGTGAAGTCTAAGAACCATGTTCTAGCAGTTTTAGATTAACTCATTGAGGTTTTAGTTTATATGTGGGATGGTATATCCATGGAATTCATGACTAGACATCCAAAAACAATGGTGGTGATGCTATCTGGGTGATCGTATACTATCTCTCTATGCTGGCCCACTTTCATTCTATATGATTGAATATATCAGTAGAGACCCTAGGATACCTTTAATTGTAGGATATTTTAGGTATCTATGGATTTACCTTGATGATCAATTTATACTTTGATGTTTTCCCACCAAAATTATTTTGTATAGGATTATATGAGTCATTTAGGAATAATTTTTTGTTTAGAATAGTTTTCCACCCTAATAATGATGGCCCGAATGAGAGGAATATTCACGTTTTGGAGAATATGATTTAGGATTTAATGTTATAATTTGGATATAGTTGGGAAGATAAACTAACCTTGATGTAGTTTTCAATTAATATTTGTAAAATTCTTACATCTTTATAGAACCATTTTAGGCCTTTTATGGTAAACCATATAGGTTACCACTATGTTGGAATAGTTAAGGGCAGTCAGTACTCAAGGTCACAGAGTTATTTGTAGTGATTATAGTGAAGGTCTAGATTAAATAAGAGTCAATAAGGACCATATAGTTCAACAATAATTCATATATAGACAGATGAAGGAGGAATTTGGAGTATGAAGTGAGAGGCCATGTGTTCTTGATGGTCTCACCTTAGAGAGGATTCAAGAGATTTGAAAGGGGAATAAAGATATCTGTGAGGTTTTTTGGAAATTTATAGATCGTTCATATGATTGTAAAGGAGGCATAATAATTGGCTCTCTGTTAATGGTTAGACATGATAGATTATTTATTCCACATATCATAACTGAGGAGTCATGTAAATGACCCATAACATGCTATCAAATATGGTGAGCTAGACAACATGGAAGGATCTCTTTTCATATATTACCATGTAAAGACTAAGGATTAGTAGGATAAGATTATTTAAGGTTAATGCTTCCCTTGTTTCATATCCAATGGTAGTATAGTAATCATTAGAATACCAGCTGGTGGTGGGAAAACTAGAAGTTAGCTCATCAACTTTATCTTTTTGTGTATGATTATTTTATTTCTCGGAGTAAATCCCTGAGTTGGGGAGAATTTAAAAAATTTATTTTTTACTTAAAATACATTGAAATATTTTAATGAATATTTTTATATCCAGGTATAGAGTCCGTGAGGGATTTGGGACCTAGTTATCCATGATGTAGATATAATAAAAATATTAAATCTGTTATATCATGTATGCATAGGTTTTCTAAAATAATGAATTATCTCCTAAAAAGTGTTCCTTATGGGAAATATGATTCCACCATTAAATAGAGGATATTTTTTTTACCATATTCATCACATAACATTTGTACGCATCATGTGATTGGTTTTAGTTTAGTCATGGGTCAATTAATAAATAAATTTATTATTTATTATATTTTTACACCAAATACCTCTAAAAAAATCACCATTAATGAACAAACCTAGAGTTATCTATAAAAATATAGTGTTTAGAGAGGATAATAAAGGATATCCTTGATAAAAACATAGAGTGTGAGTGGAAAATTAGTGTGCCAAGGAGTTCGTCTTTGACAGAGGAGTTGTTGGATCTCTCCAACGACAACAATGTAGAACCTTTCATTAGTTGAAATCTATCCAAAATCAATGTAGGATGTTGTTGTACTATATTAACACTACTATAAAAATTCATTTATTAAGATCTAGGGTTTTAATATCTCTAGATAAAAGTATTGTTAAATACCCTCTTTATCAGTGCTCTAAAAAGAATTGTTAATGGGGGGAATTTAACTGTGATTTTTTAGCGATGTTAAATGGGGCCTTTATTAGTGATAAAAAAGAGATGATAAAGTCCACCCCTTAATCAGTGCCTCTAAAAAAGTACTGATAAATCCCCCCCTTTATCAGTGCTTCTAAAAAATATAGGTAAATACACCCATTAAATAATCCTAGTAAAAAAGAACAAATAAAGTGGGCCTTTATTAGCACTTTTAAAAGAACAATGATAGAGTGGGGTTTTATCAGTGCCTTTTTTAAAAGAGCTGATAAAGACCCCCACTTTATTAATAATTTTTAACTATTAGTAAAAACATTTATGTTAAAAAATCATTTTATTAAAAAATATATATTAATATTTATATATTAATATATTTATATTGATATAAATATAATATATATTTTATAAATAAGTTTTATATAAGTATAAGTGAACATTTACACTTAATATATAAGTAATTTAGTGAAAATGAATTATAAAATAATTTAAAAATATGTTTATTTAATAATATTATAATTATTATATATTAATAGTCATTTAATAGAAATTTGAAAATAAAAAAGTCAAAAAATTAATAAAAGATATAAAATAAGTTGAGAGTGTAACCCAAAAATTATAAGACCATAATTTTTGATCTAGGGGGTCATCTTAGGCTCCACCACATAAAAAATGAAATCTTTTGATGAGATACATATTGGGTTGAGTAAGGTAGATGTTGGTCACAATTTTTTGAGGAAAAAAGGGCTAGAAGGCCTCTAAAACTGAGTTTTTAGTTGGGGTACCCTAATTTCACGGAACATGATTAATTTTCAGCCTCATTTAAGGGGGTATATTTCCCTTTATTTGGTGAGGACTCAATTAATTCCCATGTATTACATTAAAATCTATATTATGGTTTTGATATTTTATCTTTTTTCACAATATATGTTTCTTTATAATTAAATATATGAATATATTATAATATTTACATATAATAAATCACTTGTATAAATACATATATCAAAATTTTTACGTGAAAATATACTTTTAAATATATAAAATAAATATTTAATATTAAATTTTTTAAAGTAAAAAATTATCCATTTTGTTTTCCTTATAAAAATGCAATAATATTTATATATAAATTTGTCTGTGTATTAATAAATATATAAATACACACACTCATTTATATTATTATATATATATATATATTTATATTCTAATATATATAAATGAATATTAATATATAATATATTTAAATAAATATAACTATGTGTATATATATATCACACATTTGAAAATATATACAAATAAATATAAAAGTCATTAAATACAAATTAACATGCATGCCATAATGGTAGAGAGTTCCAATCACATAAGGGAGGTCCAGGGATCAAATACACATGTGTCCAAGAATTTAGGGTATCCTTTTATTATTTAAGAAGGGGGAGGGGTGCGTGATGGTGGAAAATTAGTGGAAAGTTTTGATAAAGGGGATTGCAAGAACTGAGAAAGCTGGGCATTGTGAGTGAAAAATTAATTTTTCCCATATTTTTTAACATCAATTTTTATCTTTGTTAAAATCACCCTTTAAAAATGCAACCAAAATAACTCTTAAATTCACCCTTTAACGGTGCATTTTTTGCACTTTTAACTCTCATTTAAACATCTCTAAAAATATCAAATCTTTTTAAGTACTGATTTCCTCATGCGATCAACCTCCGTATTTTTATTTTACTAGCTGTTCAAAAAAATATAAGAATTTATTATTTCACAATCTATCTTTGGATAAATTGGTCATCTTCATTGGTTAAAGATCAAGATAAATAGAATTATTGATACATGATATAATGTGATGGGAGATCAGACATCGATTAGAGACCTACAATTCATGAATTTTGGAACTTTGAAGAATTTTTGATAAGGGATGAGCCACGTATAGATTTAGTGGATAGAATCTGGTCACTGGTTCCAACTCATGCTTGGCCAACCTAAAATATTTTTTCCACGGTGGTTTCTATAGAATGATTAAAAAAGGATGTTGTCTAAGTGGAAGAATGTGAAGACTACAAGTTTTATAAAAATCATGACATATGTGATGTGTACATCGAAAGAAAAATTGTTGTGTGGAACCCTTGGAATTATTAATGGATTATGCATACTGTTAAATAAAACTTTCCTTGTAAAAATATCACACACTATGTGAACCTAGGCTGGTGACTTGATGTGTATCCCAATGGTACATGGGCATAGACATGGCCCAGTAAACAATCATTTCCATAGTAAAATAACACAACTAGGATATGAATGAAATAATAGGTTACTCAAAAAAGGCTATATCATATGATCATGGCCAAAATGATGCATGCATATATGGTTAGAGCACTCAAGAACTTCTTGGGTATATATTTTATGACCTATTTATGTGGGCACATTCTATGAGACATAGGGATGGGATGGAGTACACATTCCTAACTAAAAAAATAAACACCTTGCACTTCCTATATAAATAGTGTACATATTCAATGGTGGGTTGAGTCCCTAATTATATTTAGTCAAGATAATAATATCTAGGTTTTGTTCCCTTGATCCATCCCTATGAGGTTATTGTGAGGCATACCATCCCAAGAATAGGATGAGTTACGCCCTCTATATTTTAGTATTGGATACAACTTTTTATCCCTTTAAACGACCTTGGGTGTGATTCTCTATCATTCTTCCCTAGGATGGGTAAAGTATCATGTTACCAACTTTTAGGGCATGTGATCCATATCCTAGTAGATTACTCAAGGTAGTGACTTATAATGTCCTTACCTAAATCATTACATAATCATGAGATTCAAGTTAATAATTCATTTTCTAAAATTTGAGTATATTTAAATTTTAGATTCTTAGATAAATAAGAAATCATCCTAACATAAATAACGATTTCATAATAATTGGTTACTTCTTCTTAGTAATCATTTTTCACACAAAAAACTATTATGATATAAATTTTTTATTTCTATGACATATCTACAAAATTTTCATATTGATCTCATCCATTTCGTAACTCATCCATAAAACCCAATGAAAATTATTTTTAAAACGTGGAATTGAAAAAAAATATTAGAAAAATACATATAAAAATAAATAAAGAAACATGCTAGTAAATTGATAATTAAAAATTATAATTTTCAAAATAATGTTTGAAAACCGAATAAACATTTTTATTCTCAATAAATTAACTATTCTACCAATTTCAATTCATAAAACATTTTATTATATATCATTAAAGAAAAAACTCCAAATTATTCTTTTAAAATCATGAAAAAGTCATGAATAAAAAAATAACTCATATAGGAAAAGTGGGATATAATTTTTCAAATCACTCATACAAATGGAAGAACCAAAACAGACAATATGCATCATAATTATCTAGATAATATAATCATTAACCAATCCATTAGAGGGTTGCAACAGACACACCTACCCTTACCTTATAATGTAACTTCTCATCCTAGGTTTATAATAGAACACCCCATCACCTGTTTATAATGGATCCTCCTTTCATTTTTTATAAAAGAACCATGATTTATCATAAAAATTCCCAAGAAAAAAAAATAATCATAAAAAAAATTAATTCATTCTTACTTATAAAAAAATTTCTTGTACCCATAAGTAATAAATTCCTTGATATTGAAATATCCTTTCCATTTAAAACCCATTTTTAATGTAACCATAATAGAGGGAAATAAGGTTTTTAATTTAATAAAATATCAAATATTATAAAACAATTCAAAAAAACATTGAAAAACCTTGTATGAAAATTAGTTGACATCATATAGGTAAAAATGGATAATTTATTTTTCCATTTTAAATAAATTCAAAACATTATTTATAAAATAAGTTACAATGTTATTTTGAAAACATTTGTAATAAATTCAAAAGTGGCATAAAATTATTCAATAATTCATTTATGTCAATATAAATATTCCAATAAAATACTTTTCGGAATATTTACATGGAAGAAAAATATTTAAAAAATAAATCTTTAATACATTTAAAACGGGGTTTTAAGTTATATTATCCCCTACCTTGAGTCGGAATCACCATGCTTCTCTATTATTTTTCTAAATAATAAAATTATTTTCATTTTTTGCATCCTTAGTTTTTAAGATTATTATTCTTATTATTTTATTTAATACCTTATTATTTTCATTTACTTAATCAGAAAATTTCATGTCATATGCTTTGAAGATATTTGTCTCATAAGCATAATATCACTTTGGAAGGTTGAATATGGTTAATAAGGTCATTATTTAATCATATATATAATAATTATAATTAAATAATTATAATTTTTAGTCTTTAATTATTATTCAAAAAATCTAATAATTTTGGTTATGAAAAATGAATTATGATACAACCATGGATATTGTAGATCATACATAAAAATGAGTAACATTCCAATATTTAACAGGATTATGAAGTAAAGTAGGTAAGTGTTATTTTATCAGTAAAAAAAATTATTATATCATAATTATTATAAAAGTTCTTTAAATACATTTATATATATGATCTGTGTGATATGGTAATTAAAAACGAATCGCATCACTTCATTGAGGTGGTAATCCACACAAACACAAAAAAAATGTTATTGTTATTAAATGAATATAATGTTAAAAAAATAAATAATATTTTAATTTTATATATTGATAAATATCTCAGGAATATCTTATATATATATATTCATTCATTATATTCAACCATGATAGGGGGAGATGGTAAACAAATTATATTAGTTTGCTAGGAATTTGTTACATGTACACAAAAATGAAAGATTCCATTCCCATTTGATGGAAGAAGTAGATTGATATAGAATATTATATTATCATAATAAGTTATAATTATATTATGTTTTATGATTTCATTATAATATATTGGTTTAATATGATTTTAATTAGGTGGAATAAGAAATAAATCTAAATGATTTAGTTAAAGAATACTCATCTTATTTATGTAACTTATTTTTCTTCACACATTAAACCATATAAGGTTTGTATTATGCCCAAAAAATACCTCTACAACATGGGGATAGATTTTAGGAATTTATTTTAGATGGTATTTTTAGATATAAAATGATTTTTATGTGTGAATAAAAGAAGATATGAGGTTCCTTTTATATGTGGGGGTAGGGGAACTCTTTAAATCCCTTAAAATATTTAATTATTATAAATTATTTTTCATGTTAAAAGGGAAAAACTAATATAAAAATATTATAGGATGAGTTTGGGTATAAATAAAACCATTTAATAAAATTTGGAGAAGATTAGATTTGTTTTTTTAACCTTATATATTTGTATTAATGTACGTCAATCCTTTTTGATAATTAGCGCGATTACAATGTTTTTACTCTTTAAGGGTAAATATAGTCACTATAAAAGGAAAATTTGTATATATATTGACTATAGTTGATATGTTAAACAATTAAAACCCACTTGTATAAATATTGACTTATTTTTAGGAATTTTAAATTATTTACAAAAATAATATTTATTATTAAATTATATTAACGTCATTTTTGGGACAATTAATTTAATTTGGATTAAAAACACAAATACAATAAAATTAAAATATAATCTATTAAAACCTCTAATATATGATATTTCTAAAATAAAAAATCACCTCACACAATAATTCTTTCAATATTTTTTACTGTTATCATTTATTATATGAGTAATATTATTTTTATATTAATTCAGTAAATGTTGTGTTGTCATTGTGTAAGAATTTAATGTAATTATTTCATTAATAACAATTAAAAAAATAACATGATTCAAAAATCATTTTTCATTGAAAATTAAATTTCATAACCAAACATAAAATTTATGTATCCATATGAAAGAATAATTATAGGTAATAAATCCAAGAGAATAACATTTTTAAATTTTCTTTACATAAAATAATAAAAAGCTAAAAATCAAAGAAATATGGCAGTGATATTCCATTTATTCGAAACTAAAATATAAATTTATGAATTAAACTCATAAATATAGTTGAAATAAATTTTTTAGGTCCTATTTTATTCTTTATCAAATTATTTTTAACATTAATTTCATGATTTACCCTTACTAGGGTGACACAAAATTACTAAGGTTACTACTAATAATGTTTAAAAATAAAAGGGTACTACATAAAAAATTTATAAATCCTTATTAAAACTATATAATCCATTTTCCAATATTCTATTTCTAGAATGGGAATAATTTAATTTAATATTAAAACCAAAAATTCAATGAAAACAAGTTTTTCCGAAAAATACCTTGTTATGTATAAAAATATTTTATAACTAATAAAGCCAAAAAATTAATTCTATTGAACATGATTGGATTGTTATGAATAAAATAAAAGTAATTTTACTTGAGACCATTTTAAAAAATATTTATTCTTTACAAATTCTTGAATCATTAACTCTATTATCAAAAGAAATTAGTAATTTTCACTACTCACTAGAAAATCAATTAATTTAGAAAAATCCCAACAATTTTCCGCATGATAATTATAACACTAATATTCTAAATGAAACAAAATTTTTATAAAATATAACTTATAAATTTACCATAAATTAATTATAATGTTCTCTCCCAAATTGAAATATAAAATATTTTGGAAGAAAACATATTTTTTACGATTAAAATGACTTTACTAAAATATGAGTTCTTATTTACTATAAAATAATAAATATTTTTTTAAATATTATATATGTATATTTATTATAATTCAGTTAAAACTGTTTATACCCACCAATTTAATTTCGTGGTTATTATAGTCATATTTAGAGAATAATATTTCATGTTTCATTTAGGATTGATGTTTCAGATCATATAAGCTATCAAGCATATTCTTCTTTTTTAAATATTTGGGTGTTACATTTCCCCTCCCACTTATATATTTCATACTCACAATTTTATCTCTATATTAGTAATTAAGGGGTTATAATCTTAAAATAAATTTGTTAAAATGACACATCATAAAAATGGTTAATAGTAATTAATCTAGAAAAAAGGATATGGGAAATGCAAAGGTCATATAAAAGAATGCATCACTAGGTACCCCAAATAGGAAAAAATTAGTTTTATGTGAAATTATAGATATTTAAGAGACATGTAATGTCAAAATTATGATGGATAGTGATATATATCATTGATCATAAGAAGGTGAATGTTCATGAGAAAGTAAAATACCAAAATACCAAAAACAAAAGAGGTGTAAAAAGGTTATATATTTATTAAAAATAATGTTAATATGATAAATTTTTTGTTTCAGGAAATTTTTCCTAGAGTTAGAGAATTCAATTCGAAATAGACTAAGAATATATGGAAAATATAATTAATTTCCACATATAATTTCATCCTTTATTAAATTTTATAAAAAATATCTTCTTTTTTCTGTATACGATTAGTATACAAAATGAATATTTCATAAGTTAAACACTAAAATAAACTTCGAACAGATCACATAAACCAAAAATGGAAAATAAGATATTCCTCCATTTATTGACATTAACCTAAAGAAATAATGGTCAGTACAAGGAAATATAATTTCCAGTGATAAAAAATCATCATATAAAGAAATATAACATTATTTTCCAAATAATAAATTATAACACCTAATGGTGAATGTAGTTCATTTGATAAATAAATAATCTCAAAATTCAAAAAAAAAAAATTATTGAACATGTTTTAAAGCCAAAAATCAGAGGGATTAGTCCAATTATTCATCTGATATTAATTTACCATTTATCTCTGATAAATATTTGTCACTCATAAAGTCATATACCAAAAAATAAATATCCCCTAATAATATAATCTGTAAAATATACTAAACATTTCTATAAATAATAAATATAATTGTAAAGTCACATTAAATTACAATATTATTCTATAATATAATTCAACCTCTAATACTCAAATAAAATTCCATAAAATTTAGTTTAACTTTATGTATACGTTTCCTAAAATATATAATGCCTTCAAAATAACATCAATCACATAATCCCTAAATCACATTTCAATCACATAGTTATCTAAATAAAAAATCATGTGCTCCCAAAACTAATATAATCATTATACGTAAAATCTATTATATAGAAAAAATGTTATACTAACTTGAACATTATGTATGATAGTGGTAGGCATTACACTCTTATCACTCGTCAGTTGTGGGTTTAAGCCCCATAACCTTTCCAGTATGTGGTGGCTTATCTCCCAACCTGTGGATTTGTATTAAAAAACACTATACTAATATAATCCTAATAATTTAACCAATATTATGATGAAAATAAGAAAGATAACCTTAATAAGTTTAATTTTAAATAATTTGATAACAATATTTTTTACCTATTATCTTTTATCTTACTTTTTTAGAATGTAATAAGATTCTTCTGAAATAATCATTCTTGTTAAACCTAAGGGTAACATATACCTCAGTACAAAAAAAATATCACAAAAAATTATTAATCACCTCATTTTATCATCACTTTAAATGTTAATCAGGGGTCATAGAATTTAAAAATATGACCATCCATTAACTTTTAAATTCATGATAGTATCCAAAACTCCTAATCAAACCTATCCTAAAATATCTTATTCACCATAATTCTCTATACATATCCTCTCATACAAACTATAAGGACCCAATATTAAACATTAAATAATCTTAATTTTATGGTATGTATTTATTCTATTTAATTTAAGGATCTTTATGATTTATTTTTTTAGATAAATTGTTCATGATCCTTATATAAATAAATATTACATCAAAAAGAGGATAATTTTACTTAGTAAAAATTTTTTCCACAAAAAAAAATTAGTATGATAAAATAAATTTATTTTCATAACATATTTTTCGTATTCCCATCTTGGTTGCATCATTATCCCTACTCATTCATAAAACCCCATGGATTTTTTTTCAAACATGGGATTAGAATAAAATCATCTTAATGGTGAATATAAAAAGAAAGAAAGAAACATATCATTCCATTAATACATATAATAATTTTTATTTTTTAAATAATTTTTGGTATAATAATAAAAATTTTATTACTCAAAAATTTTGTTTCTATAGTAATTTATTTTTATAAAATATTTTATTAGAAATCATAAATGTAGAATAAAATTGATAATAATTTATTTAAAATCATTAATCCACATAAATGTGTAAATAATTCATGAAGGTAACTTGGTACCTCTTTTAATATGTCAATCCTACAAATGGAATAACCATTATAGTCTACATCCATAATAATTATCTAGATAACATAATCATTACCTAAGAAGTATAGAAAAATAATGGACCTACTTGACCATGGAATATAACATAACCACACATTCTTGGTTTGTAACAAAACCAATCATCCTTTATTAATAAAAAATCAATTTTACATGGTTTATAATTGAACCTATTTTCTTCATATAAAATTCACAAGAACCATTACAGAATCATAATAAATGAAATATTTCATAATTATAAAATCTTTTTTTTTCATACGAAAAAAATTTCTAGATTCCAAAATATCCATTCCATTTAAAACCATTTTCTAAAAATAACCAAATTAAATGGAAATAAGGGGCTTCACTTAATAATTAATGAAATATTATAGAGGATATTAAAACAGAAAATAATGGTTATATCTGTGGAAAAATTCATTGATGATGTATACATTAAAATATAACATTCATTTTTTCATTTTCAAAGAATGTCAAAACATTACGAATAAAATATGTAAAAAGGTTCCTTTGGATTTTTTTTTTCAAAAATTAATAAGAGACAGAAAATTCCATTTATAATTTATTTATAACTATATAAATACAACAGTGAAATATTTTTAGAAATATGGACCTGGATGAAAAATATATAGAATATAATTCAGTAAAACATTTAAAATAAGGTGTAATTTAATGTTTCCCTTACCTTTATTTTGATAAATCATGTACATTCTATGATACTCTGCATAATAAAACTAATTTATTTATTTACATACTTATGAAAATTTTTCAAGTTTTTTATTCATATATTTATTTAATACAGTGTTATATTAAATTACATAATCAACTAAGTTCAGGTACGATGTTTTGATGATATTTGGATCGTAAGTCAAAAATGACTTTGGTAGGATAAATTTTGTTAATGAGGAAATTATTTCACCATATCTAGAATAATATTTATATTATTATTTTCATTTTTATTCATTTTTACACTTTTATATCCATCCATTAATATGCTTATAAAAAATGAACCACATTACAATCATGGAGATGATAAGCTGTACGAAAGCGTGAATAAAACTTCCATTTTTAATGATAACGGTGGAAATAAGGTATGTTTTATTTTATATTTCAAGAAAAAGTGATATATAATAAATAACATATAATTTCTTTAAAAAAATTTATATGTAGTTTCCAGGTGAATTTTTAATTACAATTGAATCACCTCGCTTCACAGAGGTCGTAATACACACATATGTAAAAAAGATTTTATCATTTTAAAATGAATATAAATGTAAGAAAATATCTGATATAATTTTTTATGGAATAATTAATAATTCATTAATATAAAATATATATAAAATCCACCATTATATCCACCTGTGGTATTTCGTGACTGAAAACAAATGACATTCGTTCATGTGGCAGTGGTCTGTCGTAGACCTGGACGATGGTTTCGATTCCCATTTGATGGAAGAAGGTTGCCAATATTTTTTTCACTAACATAATAAAAGCATCTTAAATGGTAGATAATTTATTTATTTTATCATCTTTTTTGAATAATATTCTAAGGATGTGTAAGGTGAAATAAAACAAAAACATTTTTTTAATGACTATACCTCTTCTTTAGACCACATCATTTTCTTTATTGATTAAACCATTTATGTTTGGTATTCTACCCAAAGAAATATCCCAAGAACATGGTTATGGGTATTTTGTTAAGGTATTTTTTAGGGTTCATCCAAACTGATCGCCTTTTGATGTGTGACAAAAAGTGGAGAGGAGTTACACTTTTATAAGGGAGAGGAGGGACACTCTTTGAATTACTTAAAATGTTTAATTAATATAAATTTACTTTCATATAAAAATGTCTGAAAATGAAATAATTATAATTAATTTGAAGATTGGTAGAAATCATATTATCCAATAATATTTGGGAAAATTAATTTATGGATTTTTACCCTTATCTATTTGTTTTAAACTATGTTTAATTATTTTAACATCAACCATGATAAGGATATTTTTACTCTTTATGCATCAATATAATTTGTAAAAATTGTAAATTGGTCCATAAGTGGGAGATATTTCATGTTTAAAAAAAATTAATATCACTTTTACAAATATTTTATTTTTTCGGAATTTTAAATAATTTAATAAAATATCATTTCTTATATAATAACATCAATGTCATATTTGAAACTATTCATTACATTTGAATTTGAAAACAGTATGAAATAAATTATTCAGAATATAATCCATTTAAAAAAAATTAATATTTTATTTTTATATATAAAATTCATGGGAAACAATAATTAATTCAAATTATTTTCTTATATGTTTTTAAAGTCAGTTATTTTATATTTTAATTAATTTAATAATTGTTGTCTCGGTGTTGCATAAGCATTTAAGTTAATTATTTCATCCCCAAAAATTTTATAAAAAACAACATGATAAAAGATAAATTATAACTAAAATAACCCTTGTATAACTAAACATGACCTCTTTTTTACTTCACTCTTAGAAATTTAGACATATTAAAATAAAGGCTATGAGAATTTTTACTCTTATTTTTATTAAAAAACTTAAATGTACAAATCAATGAAATATGGAAACAGGTTTCAATATTTTTGAAGAATTGAGGATAATTTACAAGAAAAAATCATCCAATATGATCATGTAATGTTTTATTGTCAATTTTTCTTATCAAATTATTCTAAACCTACATTTATAGATTTACCCTTACTATGGTGAAAAAAATCAGTAGCATTAGAACTGATAATGAATATAAAAAGTGAACTATTTAAAAAAAATGTATATCTAGATTAAAAATAATTAGTGTATTTTTTAAATTTACTTTCTATAAGTGGATTAATTTAATTTAATTTTATAATGTAGAATGAAAAAAAATAGTTTTTCAAAATTTATTTTTAATTAGAAAAACGTTTTTGTACCAAATTCAACCCAAAATTTGGTTCCATTGAACTTAATTATATTAATTATATTAATATATAACTAATTGTACATTCAAATTATTTTAAAAATAATGTATATTCTTAAATTATCGAATAAAAAAATGTGTTTCAATTAAAATCAGTATTTTAACTATATAATGGAAAATTATTCTATTCATAAAAATACAAAAAATTTATCCTATTATAATTTTGATATGATGATTTAAAAAGTGATAGAAATTTTTACAAAAAGATAAAAAAATTTCATTAAATAATTATAATATTCACTCAAAAAAACTAAATGGAATCATTTTTTTTGAGAAAATACATGTTTGATGAATAAAATGATTTTACTAGAAATATAGTTTTTATTTTTTAGGAATTAATCAGTAATGTTTTATTGATTAGAACTATTATATATATATATATATATATATATTTTAATGTGTTTAATTCTATTCATACCCAAAAATATAATATCAATTAAACTATAGTCATATTTAAATAATATTATTTCATCACTAGTTAAGTCTCAATGTTGCATGTATTTTATGTTATCTAATATAGTCTTATTTTAAATATATTTTTCTTTTATAGGTTATGTGTATCTCATATGCGCTATGTGTGATACCCTATTTGTGTATCTAGATATTTTAGGATCCACCATGTGCTTATTTAAAGAAATCCCTAATGGGAACGAACTATTGGATACGCCCTATCAGTGTTTGAATGACCCGATGAATGAGTTTTCCTAGATGATAATTACCATGGAGCCTTGAGTGGAATCCAAGGATGGAACTATAGTTGAAACCTTTATTTGAGACATAGATTATATCTTCTGAATTGATGGGTTATTATTATTATTTTCTAATATGTGGATTAAAATACATTCATCATCATTATCTAAACTCTCTCTAGCTCACACTCCCTCTTTATGCTTTAGGATTAGTGTTTTTGAGGTGTCATACATGGTATGTTACACTCACCCCTACATGATCTATGCTTGTAGATATATTTTTCCTTTTTCATATGACAAGACTTTTGAAATATTACTAGGTAGACTATGAGTTAGTAGAGAATAGTTGATCTAGACATACCATAATCTGTTCGAGGAGTGGAATTTGATAGTCATAAACTACTTTGAATCATGTTGAAATCTTATGTAGTTTTTGTGAGATTTTATTTGGACCTTTTTCCTTCCCATACATATTTCATACTCTATTGTGGTATCTAGTTGTATGCTTTCATCATGGTATTAATTTTATATATTCATCATGCATTATATTATTTTTTGGATATTTTTACATGTGTATATTTACCGTAAGATAAGACCTCCCATGTATAGGATCTGTTTACATAGTGATTGTCTCAATCCCCAGACCTATTGGAGATAGAACTAGGTTATCATTCTAAGAATTCATATAGCTAGTTGGGACCTAGTTTTCAGAGTCATGAAAAACTTGATCTAAAAATCTAATTACTTTACGTCATTTCCATAGGATAAATTTTACAATTCAAAAACCATAACACAACACCAAGAATTATTCTTTTAACATCATTGACGTCAATCTATATAAGAATATTATTCTAAAACACTTGTAAAAATTACACTAAAATTGTTCCATACTAGACTACATTATATTATTATTTTATGTTATAATCATCAACAAAACCTATGGAATTAAAACATATGAAATGTGATGACCATAAATTCCAAGTAGGGGTAAATAAAATGGATATTAGATGAAGACATCAAATGATCATAAGATGCAAATACTTGTATAATTAATGTACATGGACAAATCATAATAAAATCATACATAATAAATAATAGATCATAAATAATGGGTCCTGGAATAATGTTTTCCATAGAATAATACATGAATCAATAGAGTTTGGAACTATTCACTACTACAAAACCAGTGTTTAACAACACTGGTATTTACCAACATCAGAAAAAATGCTAATAAATTTCTTATTTTTCAGCACTAAGGAAAGGGATGATTAATTTAACCTTTTTCAACGCTTTTTTGTAGTACTGATAAAGGAAACCACTATCAACCCCATATTTTAGCACTATTAAAGGTCGTCTTCTATGAGTACTTTATTTTTAGCACTGATAAAGGGTACCATTTATCTGCGTTTTATTTTTATCATGGATAAATATTTCTTTTGTAATGACTTTTTTAGCACTAATAAAGGTCCAAATAAATAAAATGACCTAATTAAATAAATAATAAATAAAAAATAAAAAATAAATTTATTTAAAAAATATTATAAATTTTATTAATTAAATATTTATTGATAAAAATCCTTAATTTGATTAAACAATATTAAATATAATTTTTTTTATGAATTATATAATTATGATAATAAATGTTATTAAAGAGTTTATAATAAATATATAGATATATATTAATGAATATAAATATTATTTTTATATTAAAAAATATTTATGCACTTTACATCAAATAGTAATATATTTATCGAAAAATGGTTTATAATTAAAAATTAATATGAATTAAAAATATTGAATAATTTCATATTACTCGACATATAATTGAATGTCGTTGGATTTTTCAATTTAGCATAGATCAAATATGTGTTATATTGATTTCAAATATACATAATTAATGTATTTTTATATACAATTCACACATATAAAACTTATCCATTTTGTCAATATTTTTAAAGTGTAATTATTCTTAATTTATTCAATTTCTCTCATTTTTAACATATATTTATTCACTTAAAATTAGATATTCATTAATAATGTTAAAAATATAGTTGTAAAAAAATAAAAAAAATAAATATTTATTAATGATCATTTACTATATTTATACAATAATATACTTATAATCATAAATAAATAAATATTTTTTAAAAAATTATTTATATAATTATAAATAATTAATTATATATATTTAAATAGTCATTAAATTTATAATAAATATTCCTAAATAATGAATATATATACTATATTTATATATATTTATTAAATAAATAAATTTAAATATATATAATTATATAAAAATATATAGTGATATAAATATTAGTTTTTAAAAATATTTCTATCATTATAAATAAATAATTATAATATTATAATCAATGTATTTAAAAAATAATATATTTACTATATTTATTTTTATTTTTATTTATTAAGTACATATATATATTAACAATTTTTTATTTATAATTATAATTATAAATCCTTTATCAGCGTTAAAAAAGCATAGATAAAATGAACATTTATTAGCATTATAATTTTAGAGCTGATAATTATTGATTTTTTTTCAGCACCTTTTTATCCCTGATAAATACCTGCCTTTATCAATAATTATTTAAATGTGTTAATAATGGGGTCTTGAACTAATTAAAAAACCCTATACATTTGTGATCTCATCTTGATATCAGAAGCTTTCCGCCGAATCCACCCATACCCGGGGCTCCTCCTCAGTGAATCGAACATCAAACCACCCCACTCGATTTCATCTCGAACATCTTGTCTGATATCTGGTGTTCTATTGAATTTAGAGTTTTTGAATAGGGTTTTAAATTTTCATCAACCTAGTGAGGTAGGCCTTTTTATTTTCTTTGTGTATTTTTGGGTTCATTTTGGATTTCTTATTTGACGATGTTTTTATTTCTCTTCTGGTGATTGTATATTTGTGAGGAAGGCCTTCTGATTTTATCAGTTTCAAATTTTAATTCCACTCTTGATAGATCATGAATATTTTTTGGACTTGAGAGTGACACATGGAGTCACATGGAGTTTAGTTAGTTTTTTTTGTTTTGATTACATTTCCCAAATTTATCACCAAAAGCTATCATATATATTTTTCATTATTTATTTTATAAATGGTATTCCATACTTGAAATATTTTAGAAATTGAAACTGGGGATTTTCTGTGTGAGGGAGTTGAAGGTATGTTAACGTATTTCTTTTATATTATATTGATTTATATCTAATTTTTTCTACTTATCTGGGTTGGTTTGGGAATCCAATGTTTGGATCTATCATGTAAGTTTTTATTTAATTTGTTTTTCTAGTTTTATTTATTTTTTGGGCCAAATAATTCCCACTATGTTTTTTCATTCCCTGGTTCTTGTTCCTCTCTCAAGGGGGGTCAAGAATATCTGTTGGACACTATCATTATCCAAATCAGGTGTTTGATATATGGTTGTATTGGGTTTGTTTTGGAAACTATATATATTATTAAATGTGTTCTACCATTTCTTAATAATCAAAATTCTTAAGCCTCTATAAATTTTTAAAAAATATATTCTATTCTTCTACCTCGTTAGATTAATCCAACATTATTTATAAATCCTTTTAATAATAACATATGGAATATTATAACTCGAGGTTATGTGATATTTTCCAACTAAATTATAAATTTTCATCATTATCCTACTCCCCCTCTCTCAATAATTTACAAAAAATATCCTTTTGATATTACCCCTTTCTAGTTATACCACCTTTTTTGAGACCTATATACAACTATAATACATTGTATTTTATTTCTCAGAAAAGTATATTTTCAAGAATATCACCCCATTTTGAGTATTTATTTATCTAATAATAAGAATATTTTTATATAATCACTTTGATACCAAGCTATATGACATGTATAAAAATAGTATGTCAAAAGTTTTTAGTATAATAAAGTTTTCATATAACAAATCTCCACACTCCATAATATAGATTGACATTACACCCACAACATTTGAAAATTTTATTCTATTTTCAATGGGTTTAAAAATGGGTTTTCAATATTACTTTTGAAATTTATAAAATTATTCCCTCACATACATGGATTGGGAAATAAATATCCCAAGAATTACATGATTCACCAATAAACTACGGAAAATTTCACCTAACTAATCATAAAAATTTAATCATTTATCACTGTTAATGTAGAAAATTATTATCATTATTTATCTCTTGGATACCTATATATTATGTCATGGAAATTGATAAAAACTATCAATCTACCCATAAAATTATTATTTTTGCATTTCTTAGGAACAATTACATATATTTTAAATTAAAGTTTCTTTAAAAATTCATCTAGACTTCAATACCAGGATTTTAGTTCTTGTTTTAATTCATACATAACCTTCGTTAATTTAAAAATATTATTCTCAAATTAAATAATGAAAATAATATATTTGTTTTATGTGAATATCCTATTAGTGCAATCTATTGGTAAATGATAATTGTACACCTAGTTGGAGTACCATGAATTTCCTTGGGATGGGTCGATGTGGTGATATGACTTTCCAAGAGACTTGAGATGTATTCAAATATTGATATACCATTAATTTTAATTGTAATAATTCCATAGGTTTCCATATCATGTTTTCTAATACATTTTTATATCATCTAGTTAACTTAATGAGATTTCAGTATCATTGTTTATCATATTTGAGATTCTTATTACTCCATAATTACCAATATTATATTTTCATTTGTTTTGGGGATTTAAGAAATATTTTATATGTAGTAATTCATTTCATAAATTCAATTACCCATTTTCATCAACATACTAAAATTTCTTGAAACAATAAAATGTTGAGTTTCCCTTATTAGAATTGTCTATAAACCTCACTTTTGATAATTAATAACTTATGTGTATTAATCTATATATTGTATAAAATTAATGTTTATGAACCCAATAGGATGGATATGAAATAGAAAATGGATTCATTCTAATAATTTTATATTCTAATATAAATATGGAGTTAACATGTTTTTCATGTTTTCAAGAGTGCATGTAGGTGGCCTTTATAAAATCCTATGTTTTTGTTTCCATTATTTTTATTCAAGAAAAATTATTTTGGAAGAGTTGGAAGAACATTTGAGTTTTCATGGAATATATCAAAGATATAAATTTTGTACTAAACAATGAGAAAAAGTGAATGTGGAAATCTATTGGGATGATACTATGGTTTATGAAACATTTGATATGAATAACATTGTAAAAGATTATAGATATTGCATGGAAGTAATGGAAATGGTAATTAAAGATGGATTTCCTCATTGTATAAAGTTTTTTGAGGAGTTAAATATATTTTCAAAGAAACCATTGCAAACAAGTTGTATTAAATACACAACATTTTCAATTGTATTGAAGTTATATAATCTAAAAGATGGTATCATATAGAGTAATTCCAACTTTACTGAACTACATGGTCTTCTAAAAGATATTCTACAAGAAGAAAATGAACTACCGTGTCGAACATATAACACTAAATAAATGTTCTGTTCAATGGGGATGATCTTTAAAGAATACATGATTTTGAAAATGATTGAATATTATTTTTCAAGAACCACGAATCACCCATAAAATTCCCTAAGTATGGTATAGATTGATATAAAAAAAATTAATCTAGACCTCTAAAATATGTATGGTAACATCCGATCATTCCTCGATTTATAAGACTTTATGGATGTTAGGAAACCACACGATAATTAACATTAAATGAAGATAAAATAATTTTAGATGGTAACCTATGTAATTTAGAAGATTCTCCTTACTTTAATAAAACTGATTAGGAGTTTCCTGAATTTGGAGATGAGAAAATAAACATTCATCTTGCATTAACAAAAGAAGGAATAAATACTTTTGGTGTTTAGAGTAGTAGTCACCATACACGTCCTGTCTTGTGGGTAAATTATATTTTTTGGCCATGGTTATTCATGAAGTTAAAATACATTATGTTCTTTGCTTATGTCTGGACTAAAGAAACCCAATAAAAATATTTATATCTATTTGGCTCCATTGTTCAAAGATATGAATTTTATGTGGGATACATTTGTGACAATATATGATGCTCATAGAAGTGAATAATTCACATTGAAGACCCTGTTTTATTGAAGTATAAATGACATCTCCTCTTATGAAAATTTATAAGGATATATAATCAAAGGAATATTGGGGTATCACATTTGTGTAAAATACACATACTCCGTTCGGTTGACACATTCATCAAAGACTGTGTTTTTAGGAGATTAGAAAATTTTAACTTGATGATATAAATTTTGATATTGGAAGACATCATTCGATGGGAATATCAAATAAATTACCACATTGTCTGCAGCAACATGCGATCAACTATTCAAGAAGTAAAAAATATTGAAATTGTTTTCAGTAAACCATTTTTCAAAAACCATACAACATAAATTTGGAATAAGTGATAAATTTTTATTGAATTACCATATGTGAATTTTTCTAGGTGAGACATTTTCTTGATGTCATGCATGTAGAAAAAAATGTATTTTATAATGTTATTATCACATTAATAAATTTTAATGAAAAAAATAATGATAGAATTAAGGATAGGTTGGAATTGATTTAAATGGATATGGGGGAACAGTTAGAACCAGTGAAGGGTAAAAGGAATAATTTTCTTCCTCTAGTATCTTACACTCTCTCCAAATAGGAATAATTCAAAATTTTCATTTTCCTTACAAGTTTAAAATTTCTACAGGGGTATTCATCAAATATCAACAATGTAGTGTCAATGAATAATTTAAAGTTTCAATGGCTAATACCACATGAATATCATGTTTTAATGCAAGATTTAATGAATGTTCATTTTCATTGCATTCTTCCTAAAAATCTAGCAAATACACTAACCAAACTCGGATTGTTTTTAAAATCCATATGCACTAAGGTTGTACACCCGGAAAAGTTTCCCATCATAAATATGAAAATTTTAGTCATATTATATGAATTAGATATGTTATTCCCACCATCATTATTTGATATAATGGTCTACCAGTTAGTCCACTTGGGAAGATAGGTTAAACTCTGTGGCCCTATCCATTATAGATGGATGTACCCCATTGAATGATATTTGATGATTTTAAAATGGTACATCATGAATCAAATTCGCCTATAAGGTTGTGTTTTATAATGATATATTGTTGAAGGAATTTTTTAATTTTGAAATTATTACCTTTCAGAAGTGTAAAGCCTCGGTCTCCCAAAGTCTCATCATAGAGAACGCCTTTAGGATAAAGATATTTTCAATGGGGAAGTTGTTACTATTACCTTAACTGGGTGGGAGGAAGCACATCGTTACATATTAAGTAATAATGAAGACATTGATCCATACATTGAATCCAACAAATAAATTATTATATATTTATATCCATTAAGGGATAAAGGATGGATATAAAATACACATAATCAATCATTTATTGGATGGTTCATAGATCAAATTGTTAAGAAGTTATTTTGAAATATAAATTAAATTTCCAAACAACATCAATGGATAGCAATATGACTAAATGGAATTGTTATATCTTATATTGGTTTTGTAATCCATGGTTATACATTCTATAAAAAAGAACATATTGACTTCATTATAATGAAAAATATTGGTGTTACGATTGTGGATAAAGCAATGTAAATATCTAGATCCATGGATGGAAATCCAATTTATGAAAATATGTCATATTTTTTCATTATTGAAGAGATATATAAGTTGGATTATAAAAAATTTCAAGTGCTTCTTTTCTGTTTCAAATGGGTTAGAAATATCAATGGTGTGAAAGTTGACAAAATGGGATTTGTGAAGTCGAATTTCACTATAGAAGGGGAAAAGATGATTCATTCATAACAAAATCACAAGTAATGCAAGTATTTTATGTCTCTCATCCAACCAACAAGAATTAGTCTGTTTTCCTACTAGCAACTAAATCTAATATTGAGTCAGATGAAAATTCAATCGAGGATGACCCTTTCATTGGGACATATTAATATTTTCATGTCAGTCACAATGTAGACAATTCATTATACATTATAGGGGACCACATAGAGGGGATTTGGATTCTTAATATAGGAACCAAATCCTTGAAACTGTAATGAAAATAAAGAGGGTTCAATGAGGAGGTAAAAGGTTTTTAAATATATTATGTTTGTATTCATAATATTATATTATATCTACTACATTAACATAATATAAATTAAAAGTCAGACTAGTCATACAAAAAATGTCTTCCTCACATGATGGAAGAACACACTATAATAAAGAAAACCCTTTGGAATGATGTAAAGGTAATGTTAAGATATACATTCTATACTTTAATAAAAAATTATATAATGAAACATTGATTTAATTTTCATTATTCCTTTGAAATTTCATTTATTTTTTAAGATTTATGTCCATGTGTCATGCCTTTGTTGGAAAATAAATGAAATTTTTTATACTCAATCACAAAAGTAATCATGAAATTTTCATAGTAAAATCATTTCCCATATAATTATTACACTGTTTCATATATATGTTTAAATTAATTATTTTTAGTATTACTCACATAACATTTGTTTTCTTCTATAGGGGGATTCCTTTTTTCAAGATGGGGTGCTATGTCCAACATTAATGCTTCTTCTCCCCCAAAACCTTTTCAACCCTTCAGTGCGGTATTTACCACATCCTTTCTTGTTACCTCCACTACCTTTTAAAAAATAGAAACAATGTTACCTCTTCTCACTTACAATGGTTATCATGATGTTTTCATAATAAAATCATTTTCCATATAATTGATTTATTGTTTCATATTTATGTTTAATTTTTTTTTATTTTTACTCACATAATATTTAATTTCATAAAAAGGTCTACTCTTTTTTTCGAGTTAGGGTTCTTTATCTAACTTTCTTGCATCTTCTTCCTCAAAACCATTTCACCCCAATAGTGTTTCATTTATCAATTTATTTAAAGTTCACTCCACTACCTTTTTAGGAAGATCAATGATGCTACCTCTGTTCAATTAAAGATGTAATATTGATGTTTACTTAGTAAAATCATTCTCTATACAATTAATATATTGTTTCAAATTTATGTTTAATTTTAATTTAGTATTATTCACATTATTTTTTTTCTTATACAGGTGGATTCTTTTTTTCAAGTTGGGGTGATCTATCCAACTTTCATGCTCCTTCTCCGTCAAAAAATTTTCACCCCTATTGTGGTGGATTTATCACTTTATTTCAAGATACCTCCACTTCATTTATAGGAATAGAAATGATTCTCTCTCTACTAAATTATAGAGGTTACCTTGTTGTTTTCACATTAAAATAATTTTATATATAATAAATTTATTTTATCATAAATACATTTAATTTTATTTCTTTTTAGTATTACTCAAATAATAATATTTTTTTCTTATACTAGTTGATTATTTTGTTCAAGTTGGGGCATCCTATCCATCTTTCATCCGTTTTTGCACCAAAACTTCCATAGACGTCTTTTTCATTAAAACCTTTCACCCCTATAGTGTTGAAATTTATCACTTTCCTACAAGTTCCCTCAATTTATCAATCATAGAGGTAATTTTTATATTCTCATAGTAAATTTTTTTTTCCATATAATTAATTTATTATTTCATATTTATGTATAATTGATTTATTTTCAGTACTACATATAATAATTGTTTTCATATAGAGGTGGATTATTTTTTTCGAGTTGATGTGGTTTGATTGAATATACTCATGTAGTGTTGGAAGTTCAACAAAGAAATTCAATGGAAATAATGGTAAAATTGATATCTAATATTTTTTTTGAGACTTTAGATCATGTAGGAATTTTACGCACCTTAATCTGACACATGATGTGACAAGTTTAACTCTAATTACTTATTTCTATTTTAAATTGAAATTAAATTTTTTTCAAAAAATTCAATTGACATACTCAAAAAGGATATAATATATTCATATTGTTTTGATAATTTAAGAGAACAATACATAATTCCTTTATGACAATTAAAAATCTTCTACACCTCAATATGATACACGATGTGCTCGATATGACTCAATGTATCCATTATCTGTTTAAAATCGTCATTTTAATTAAAAAAATTGTCACTCAATGTAATATGAGAAAACACATTCATATTTATTGATAATTTTGGAAAATGATCCATAAATAATTTTTAATGTGTATGAATTGGTCTCATAACAAATGGATACATGATGTGATCCATATGAGTCAAATTGTGTGTTTCAAGTTAAAAATGACATTTTATTAAAAAAGAAAATTAACATACCCAAAATCGATAAAACACAATAATATTTTTTTGATACTCAAAAAAAATCCATATGTGATTTGAGACATGATTGATTCATCTACACCTCAATCCAACACATGGTTTGACCATTATGACTCCAAGTGTGTGTTTTTATTTAAAATTGACATCAATTTTAGTAAAATCCCAACTGACCTATTCAAAACCATGATAACACATTCACGTTGTTTAAATACACTACTACAACATGGACTTTTATCAGCGCTGAAAACCAGAATTAACAATGCTCGAAAAGTGCTATTAATGCCAGCGTAGATAAAGGGGGGGGGGGGTCCCCTTTATCAGCACTCTGAAAAATGTTGATAAAGGTCGCCTTTTTCAGCACTTTTCGGAGCGCTTATAAAGGGGTCCCCCTTTATATAGGCTGGAATTAACAACAATTTTCTAGCGCTGATAAAGGGGTTCCTTTATCAACGCTACCTTGAGCGCTGATAATTGTTCCCTTTAACAGCGCTCAAAAAAGAGATGATAAAGGCACCTTCCCCTGCACCTGCAGAACCAGCACCTACACACCGGAACACCTGCACAAACCAGAACACCTGCACAAAATAGCACTGACACACCTGCACAAAATAGCACCTGCACACAATATTTTGAAAAACAATGCTATATACATTTACTTAACATCATGAATACAAAAAAACACACTGTTATATACATTTAAAACAATGTTTTACATGGTTAAAATTACAATTACCCAACAACAATTATAAATATTAATGTTTCATCCTTTGATATCCGTGATCCACTCTCAAAAAATTTTGTCCACTGTATTTGTTGCTGAGCAAAGAATCCAAACTCAAGGAAAAAAATTCACCTATATAAGAAAACAAATATTATGTTAGTAATACAATAATGAAATAAATTAAAACATTAATATGAAAGAATACATTAATATGGATATGTGAAAGTAAAATATAGAAATGATAAACTCAAATGTTTTCATTATGATAACAATGAGGTGGAATAATGTAAAATCAATATGTTTTTGGATGATTTATCTCATTTAATAAATATTGATTCTTTATCTAATGAAAAGATTTACCGGTCACACCGTGCATTGGATTGATGTGAGGTTGATTCGTACACATCACAAATGACTCATGGATCACTTTCCAAAAGTATCAAAACAATCTGTACATGTTTTATCGGTATTCTGTATGTCAGAAGTGTTGTTTGTCTAACGTTTATGTCAATTTGAAACTAATATCAGACACTTTTATCCATACTGGTCACATCGTGTGTTGGATTGAGGTGAAGTTGACTCGTACACTTCAAAAATGGATCATGAATCATTTACCTAAAGTATCAAAACAATCCGAACATGTTTGATCAGTTTTCAGTATGTCACTTGTGTTGTTTTCTAATGTTAATGTCAATTTGAAACTGATATCAGGCACTTTTAGCCATACCGGTCACACCGTAAGTCGGATTGAGGTGCGATAGATTCTTACACATCACAAATGAGTCATGGATCGTTGTCCCAAAGTATCAAAACAATCCTAAAGTGTGTGATCGGTATTCCGTATATCACTTGTGTTGTTTTCTAAAGTTAATGTCAATTTCAAATTGATATTAGACACTTTTAGCCATACCAGTCACACCATACATCAGATTGAGGTGCGGTCAATTCGTACACCTCAAAAATTACTCATGGATCATTTTAATAAAGTATCAAAACAATACGAATGCATTTTCTCGGTATTTCGTATGTCACTTTTGGTGTTTTCTAAAGTTAATGTCAATTTCAAACTGATATCAGACACTTTTATCCATACCTGTCACACCTTGTATTGGATTGAGGTGTGGTTGATTCTTACATGTCAAAAATGACTCATGGATCGTTGAAATAAAGTATCAAAACAATCTGAACATGTTTTCTTAGTATTCCATATGTCAGTAGTGTTATTTTCTAAAGTTTATGTCAATTTGAAACTTATATCAGACACTTTTAGCCATACTGGTCACACCGTGCATCATATTGAGGTGTGGTTGATTTTTTCATGTCAAAAATGACTCATGGGTCATTGTCCTAATGTATAAAAACAATCCAAATGTTTTTCTTGGTATTCTGTATGTCAGTAGTGTTGTTTTCTAAAGTTTATGTCAATTTAAAACTGATATCAGACACTTTTAGCCATAACGGTCACACCGTGCGTCAAATTGAGGTTTAGTTGATTCTTACATGTCACAAATTACTGATGGATCATTTTCCTAATGTATCAAAAAAATATGAACACGTTTTCTCGATATTCCGTATGTCAGTTGTGTTGCTTTCTAAAGTTAATGCCAATTTGAAACTGATATCTGACACTTTTAGCCATACCGGCCACAACGTGTGTCGGATTGAGGTGCGGTCAATTCATACACATCAAAAATGACTCATGGTTCATTTTCCTAAAGTATAAAAACAATCCGAACGTGTTTTCTTGGTTTTCTATACGTCACTTGTGTTGTTTTCTAAAGTTTATGTCAATTTGAAACTAATATCAGACACTTTTAGCCATACCGATCACACCGTGCGTCGAATTGAGGTGAGTTTGATTCATACACGTCACAAATGACTCATGGATTTTTTTATTAATATAAAAAAACAATATTAATGTATTTGATCGGTATTACGTATGTCACTTGTGTTGTTTTCTAAAGTTAATGTCAATTTCAAACTAATATCAGACACTTTTAGCCATACCTGCCATACCATGCATCGGATTGAGGTGAGGTCAATTCTTACACCTCCAAAATAAATCATGGATTGTTTTCCTAAAGTATGAACACAGTCCGAACGTGTTTTCTTGGTTTTCCGTATGTCACTTGTGTTTTTTCTAAAGTTAATGTCAATTTGAAACTGATATCAGACACTTTTAGCCATACCGGTCACACCGTGCATCGGATTGAGGTGCGGTCGATTCTTACACGTCACAAATTACTCATGGATCATTTTCCTAAAGTAACAAAACAATTCAAATGCATTTTCTTGGATTTCCGTATGTCAGTACTTCATAAGAGTCTCTCATTAAGTTATTCTTTACTAGAAGATCAAATCATTTCTAAAACCAATTTTCATAATCTAAGGATATAAAACATAAGAAAGGGTGATCATAGATTCACAATAAGTTCAAACAAGGGATATATCAATGATCATATAAATATAACATAAGTAGTAGGAATTCACCTTCATTGTATTGTTTGTTTACATTCTTCCATCAGGTACGCTGCCCATTCGTTTATAAATACATCTATATCATCTTGTGAATATGAGTTTTTGCTATAGTCATAGCAGTACTGGAAAAATATAAATACAAAACGTATAAATAAATACTTTAAATGAACTAGTAATTATTTTCAAAAATACCTCTTCAGGGATAATAGTTTGTTCATGAAATATGATCTCTTTCATAAATTTACAAACATAATAACCGCATTCATTTTCGTTTGTTTGTTTTGGACACTACAGAAATATCTAGAAAAATAAGTAATTTGTTTTAATAGCACTCCTGTTATCACCCCACATGAATTGAAAAATCGGAACTTGGAATTCTGTATAATAAAACTCCCATATTTGTTTAATGATTCCAAAGTATGACATATTCGTATAAATGGGATTTTGGTCCTTAGCACCAGAAACATGCATCGCTTCAACCACAAGTGTAACCCCACTATTCTGCATGGTACTATCTTTATCATGTTCATTAGTATAAAATTTATAACCATTTACTACATAAGAATTTTAAGATAATACATACACACTTGGTCCTCCGGCTAGCCATCGAAGTCGGTCTGAAATTGATTCTGGATTTTAATATGACTTCTTAAAAATATGGTACCAAAACCATCCAATAAACTGTTGATTATGTGTATCTCATATCCATTTTTCAGCCCTAGATGGATTCAAATTCCTAATAATTTTTTTTTGGGTTTCAACATTTGGGTGAACGTCGAAATTGTTATGAAAAGCATAAAGGTGGGAAAGCTCCTGATCTGTAATATTGATTGTGACAACCTGTCTTCCAAAAATTCCTTCACCCTCAAGTCGCCCAGTGTGAAGAGATTTTGGTTGGCCAATAGTTTCCCCACCAGACAGGTATTTGGTACATAATTCAATGGCTTCATCAACAATATATCTCTCTCTGCAATACAACCCCTGGTCGACTTCGATTTTTGACATACCCTTTCAAAATCATCATATACCGTTCAATGGGGTACATCCATCTTTAATGTACATGACCATATAATTGAATTTCTATCACCAAGTGGACCATCAAATAAACTATCATATCAAAAAATGAAGATAGGAAGACCATTTCTAATTCAAATAATATGAAAAAAATTTCTCTTTCCAGAGTTGGAAATTTCACCGGGTCTATAACTTTGCTGCATATAGCTTTGAAGAAGAAACACAGTTTCGTTAATGTATGGCGTAAATTCTTGGAAAAAATGCAACATAAATCAATAGGAATGGGATCTTGCATCAATACATGTAATTCATGTGATTTCATACCTTTTAACATCAAATTGTTCATTGACACGAGGTTCTTGATATTTGACGAATACCCCTCTGGAACCTTTACATCATTCAAGAAGTTGAAAAACTGATATCTCTCCAGCCTGGAAAGAGTGTAAGTAGCAGAAGGATGAAATGTTTGTTTTTCACCCTTCACTGGTGACAACTCTTCACATATTCTCATCTCAACCATGTCCAACCTTGCCTTAATTCCATCTTTTGTTTTTCTAGGTGTATTTAGAAACGTGCCGATGACACTATTAGATACATTTTTTTCTACATGCATAACATCAACAAAATGTCTGACATACAGAAAATTCCAGTATGGTAATTAAAAAAAAATTGATCACTTTTTCCAAAAAAATTTAGTAAGGTTTTTTGAAGCCGGTTTAACTAAAGTAGTGTCCACATTTTTAAATTTCTCAAACAATTGATCACCTGTTAGTGGAGACGGTGCTGTATGTTCTTCTGAACATCCATCGAATGATGTCGTCCAAGATCGGTACTTATGTCGTCGGGGTAGAAATCTACAAAGTCCTAGAAACATGGTTTTCGATGAATGTTTCAACATAATTGATTTTGTAGCTTGTTCGCAAACAGGACACCCTTGAGTTCCTTAAATTCTATATCTCGAAAAATTTCCATAAGAAAGGAAGTCATTTATCATCCCGTACAACATGTCTCTTGAAGTGAAATATTTCTTTTTTTAAGAATCATACAAAGTAACACCTAAATCCCACAATAATTTTAAATCTTTAATCAATGGAGCTAAATAAACATCAATCTCATTACTCGGTTGTTTTGGTCCTGATATAAGCATAGATAACATGATGTATTTTTGTTTCATGCATAACCATGGTGGTAAGTTGTAATTTACCAAAATAACCCTCCATGTATTGTGACAGTTGATTTGTAAACCAAAAGGATTCACTCCATCTGTAGATAACATAAGAAGAAGGTTTCTCAACTCATTTTCAAATTCATGATACTCATGATCAATTCTCTTCCACTGAGTAGAGTCCACCAGGTGATGTAGTATCCCATATTTAATTCTTGTATTTGCATGCCATGTCAATTTTCTTGCAGTCTCCTCACTTACATATAGGCACCTAAACCTTGGAATGATTGGAAAGTACCATAAAAATTTAGTAGGACTGGATTCATCTTTATTATATCAAGAAGCACCACACTTTGGGCATTCTTTAAGTGATTTGTAGTCCTTGAAAAACAGTATACAGTCATTCCAGCTGGCATGTATTCTTTCAGAGATCATACCCATCGAGCATAACATTTTTTTGGCATCGTATGTTGGGATCGAGAGCTCATTATCTTCTGGGAGCATGTCATTCAGGAGAGCAAGTAGTTCTGTAAAATTGGTGTCACGCCACCCGTTGTCTGCTTTCAAATTATACTACTTCAGTACGGCTGACAGTGCTATATATTTAGTGAAACCACCATACAATGATGTCTTTGCACAACCTTTTAACTTCTCATACAATTTTGGGAAATCAAGAAGTTAATCTTCGATGTTCCTTGTCATTTCCTCAATACGATCTTCATCATCATTCACATCTGTAATCACATCCTCCATACAATCATCTTCATTGTTCATACTAGTAATCATATCAGATGATCTTTAAAACACAGTGTTATCGTAGCCACTACCTACATTCGTTGTTTCCCCGTGTTTATTCCAATATGTATAACTCTGATCTATTCCATGACAGATCAAGTGTTCTTCCAACTCCTCTAGACTAATTTGTTTTGAATAACAACAGTGTAAACATGAACAAAAGATTTTAGAAGGGCCATATGCATGATATTTTGCAAACATGATAATCTCTTTTATGCCTTCTTCATACTCTTTTGTCAACTGATTGGAATTCATCCATTCTTTATTTATATTCATCTTATTTTAAATCCATAGGATGATCATATATGTTAGGGGAGAAGCAATATGAGTATAATTTAGATAAAAAACTAGATACTTCCAAAATGGTGGGGGGCGTGCTCATTAATAGTATTGGTTGAGGATGAGTATAGCCTAGTTAGGTTTTCTAAGGCTATTTGAGTAGGTATTAGAGTCTTAGGCCTAAAGAAGATGGATAATATATTTTTATATATCACATTTGATATGGAACACCCTCTTAAGGATATATAAGATTCATGGTGTGTGTGATGAGTAGGAAATTCCATATAAGGATTGGTGAAGTGTGATATAGAGAATTTCCTCCTTATAATTGGATTAAGAGATCTCTAAGGAGAGATATAATATAGGTGAGGGTCATGGAAATAGTCTGGATGAATTAGCATAGGGTATCCATGGCCCACCTAGGCATTTTATACATAATACTATCAACTTACTCTTGTATGATCACATATAATATGTGGTAAGAATCATTAATCTTATATAAGGTCCATACATACAGTAATGATATTGTGTAGGTTGAATGATAAAATATTAGTAGAAAACCAATAATGGGGAACCTAATATAAATCATAATATACTAGGTTTATCTATATGAATGCAAATAAATAAACAACACACATTATGAAAGAAATAAAGTAATATTGTTGTATGGTAACTAATAAAAAAAACAAATAACACTATATTCAGTGAGAATCAATACATTAAACCATGGGTTCCAAAAAACAATCTTATCTCATAAAAAACCATACCACATACATCACAGATATTTTCTGAAACCCAAACATACCCAAACCTTGGGAACTATGCATCTCATATGGGCTGATAAGAAACTGATACACATGAACCATGGATCCTATTTAGGAATATAAAAACCCATACCTTTAGGACCATGGATTTTATCTAGACATTTAAAATCCAGACACCTCAGTCACCATGGATCCTTTCTTGTCTCCTAACATACCACAACATTTGGGAACCATGGATCTAGTTTGTGACCCAAACATACCAATACCATTGTCACTATGAATCAAGTATATACCCCTAATATACCAATACAATGGTCACCATTTGTATAATCCATGATCGTAGTGTAAATATAAGGGGAACATGGATCAGATTATCCCCTAGAATATGAACCCAGTTAAATAGAGAAACTTCACCTTATAAGCATGTTGTATTATCATAGACTGATGAAAAACCATCACACATATAAGATATACACAAACCCTTTCCTAGATCTCCACTAGAATTTTTTTAATCTTATTTTTATTGTTTTTAGACCCATACATTATAATATAGTCACTCCTGAAATATACCATTATATATACAACACAACCGAGCACTTACTAATCAATATATTCCATCTCCACTATAAAACAAACAAACAAACTAGTTAAACTGAAATGGTCAGAAATATCATCCCGTTAAAGGGAATGAATTCCACATTCTTCCCTAGAAATTCAATTGGGGTTCTACTTGTGGATGTCCACCCATATCCATCATCTATTTTATAATATCAGATCCCATAAGCTTTACTTGATTCTCTCTCAATACAACAATTCAAATTCCACCTTCTAAATACTATCACTTTTATTATGGCCATTATACCCTATGATCATTTCACAAACAAATCATGAAGAAGTCATAATGGTAAACACATAATACTTCCAACCAGCCAACTACAAAAAGAAGGATAGTTACCCATGCATACAAGCGAAAAAACTTGGTAAGAGTAGAAAACTACTTAAAGGTGGGGGTGAATCAATGGTTACCAAAAACTCATAATCTAAACGCATTTTCTAATACTGATTAGTGAAAAAAGGATCTAGTTTGTGATGGTAAAATGATGATAGTAATTCAATGAAATAACTCACATGGATCAAGGGATAATTACATGGTTCACAAACTCTTGTTATAATTTTTTTTATCTATAGTGTTCATGATGTCCTGAATCTTGTTCTTGGTTTTTTATCAACAAGAATAATGAATAGAGTAAGGATATAACCATATAGTCCCATGTACGCAATATAATGATCTAAATCTATATGTTCATCGATTTCCCCTTCATCAACCACATGTTCCTATAGAATTTGGATTATGTGTGAACCCCAATTATTATCCTCAAATGTTAACTAAAGCATCATTAGAACAATCCATGGATTTAATGGTTGGGTAACTGAAGGATTCTTCATTGAAACCAAATCATTGATTCAGGTCATGTAACACTACATTTATAGAGATTAAATGTTCTTTTTTTTGAATTATTTCCATAGGGAATGAATCCTAATTCCAAATGACTTAGAAACTAAATCCCAAGGATCCTTCACCACTTTTATATCCTAACATAACATATCATGAAATACGATTCATGTCTGCTCATATTTACCACTAACTATAGAATACCATTCAAGGTGTGACCCTTATAGTTGTGGCATGGTTTGAAACATACCTTTAAAAAATGATACACCAATTAATAATGAACAATATACTATAGTCTGAAATAACACTATTATAGCATGAGCCTTTTCATTACTTACTGATACCATTGAACCCCCAAACCAGTGCAACATTTACTTTCATGAGCTGGGTATCCCAATGAAATTATCTCTTCATATTCCCTTATAGACATCCATTATAGTTAAATGTTCCATATTACAATATGTCTCTCCTTCATCTCAAACCCTTCATAGTTACACCAGCCCTACTATGATGTGATATCTTACAATAGAGTGAACATCGTCATTTGGAACACTCCCAAAAAAGTGTAATCACGTCCTCCTTGTTTTGGGAAACTTGTTATCCACAAAAAACATAAACTTTTCATATTTTTTCACCTTCAATGATCCGCTAACTCATATATGATAATGTTTTCAATAAATATTTTGGTAAAATACATCTAAAACCCATGACTAAATATCCTTTTCAAGCTAGTAATAATATGTTTCCAATTTTTACTCCATCTACTAACCATACAAAATTGTATAATGGTTGGTGGGAATACTCCTACTCTTAGTGTAATAAAAATTCTGCTATGATCATGACTTTACTAAGATCAAATTGCATATCACCCGTTTCAATTCACTTATTGAGGGGCTTCTTCAAACTGCAAAACTCATTAATTACCCCAAACCATCAAGGGACCTTAAATATCCCAATGGACCCTCAACCGACCTATAAAAGTCATTCAATTAAGTCCTATCCCTTTTGGATCATAGGATGTACCTCTAAATGGATCCTCTATCTCTTGAACCATATACTTTTACTCATTCATTAATAAAACCCATGAGGCAGAACTATCTTTTATCATTAACCAACCAAACACCTAGATATGTTATTTTAGGTTGTAGTAATAAAATCCATATATAAAATATGAATACACCCCTTATTCAAAGGTTATTTATGGTTAAAAACACACCAACTGTAACACCTTGTAATGACATGATCCATTAAAAACATTATACCATATAATATGTCATCCTCTATAAGATTCTATAAATATTTCCTCAAATTTTTTCTATCCAAGGAATCTAATTACATTTCTCATTTGAGATTATATAAAGGTAATAGTCATATGGTTTACACCCCAAATCCTGATGAATTGTCACACACACAAGAATCACACACAAGAATCACACAAAATTATAATTAATCTCAATATTGAAAATAAATGAAAGCATAATTAATTCATTAAAATTCAATTTTACTCACCTTAAGAAGGAGGACCCGGTGACGGAGGAGGAGGAGGCATCGACAGTGGAAGCCACAGAGGTAGTAGAGGCAGCACAGAGGCAGCACGGAGGCAGTGCAGAGGCAGCGTGGAGGCAGCACAGTGGTAGTGCGGAGGCAGCAGAGGCAGTGGAGGCAGCTCGGAGGCAGCGGAGGTATCATAGTAGATGGAGTAGGAGGAGGAGGATGAGGAAGAGGAGGCGCTGGTGGAGGAAGAAGCCACAGTGGAAGAGGAGGAGGAGGATGAGCTGTGGTGGTGGAGGAGGAGGAGGAGGAGCCGTGACAGAGGAGGAGGAAGAGAGGTAGGCGCCAGAGGAGGAGGAGGAGGAGGCGGCCGCGGAGGAGGAGGAGGATAAGGAGGCAGCGACCGTGGTGGATAGGAGGCAGTAGCAGAGAGGAGGCAGCGACACATGTTAGGGATTCCGCGAAAGCTTGACATGGTGCGGGGAGGAGGAGGAGGACCCGGTGAATTTTATAAATCCCACGTGGACCTTTATCAGAAGTAGTAAAAAGTGCTGATAAAGGGGGTCTTTATCAGCACTAAAATTAAAAGCGCTGATATTGATCCCCTTTATCAGCGTGTTTTTATCACTGATAAAAGTTAGACTTTATTAGTGATTTTCATTTTAGTGCTGATAAAGACACGCTTTATCAGAGCTTTTGTAGCGCTGATAAAGATATTCTTTATCAACATTAATAAAAGCACTGATAAATTTATAAATCTAACAACAATTTGTTTATATTATTATATATTTATTTAAAATGATATTTATGATAAATATATATATATATATATATTTATTAATAATTATAACTCTAAATAAATATATCTTTATTTATACTTATGAAATTATTTTAAAGGTATATTTATATATATATCATTGAAAATATTATAAAATATAAATTTATTATTTAAATACAATTTAACTTTAATTATAAGTGTACACTTTTTAGAACATATATATTATATGGGTAATGTAATGAAATATAAATCAAAAACACATCAACGTGATATGTAATTATAATCTATAAATGAACATTATTCATGCACATATATACATGCATGTATGATATATTTATTGAACACAATTCATTGGAAAACACATATATATTCAATAATTTTAATTATACATATATATTAGAAAGTATTATATATTTATAAATAAAATGAATACATTAAATATAAACAAATATAATGAATATATATTAAATATAATGAATTAATAAATCTAATAAATATAATGAATTAATAAATCTAATAAATCTAATAAATATATTTATTATTAATCTTATAATTATATATATATAAATATATATATATTTAGTTATAACATGTGTTTTTTATTTAATGTATACAATAAATATTATCAGCACTATGAAAATCCCTGATAAATGTAAAATTTATCAGTGCTAAGAAAAGCACTAATAAAAAGATATTTAAAGCGCTGATAAAGGCCTACCCCTTTATCAGTGCTTTTCCGTTAGCGCTGATAAAAGTAGGCGCCTAACTTTCCTAGTTTTATGGTAGTGATACTTTATGAAAATGTTCCATAAGTCATTTGAAATATGTAACAATTAGTATCACCTCAATCCAAAACAAAATTTGAATTTTATAATTCAAATTACGTGTTTTAAATTTTAAATGAAATATTCATAAAAAAGAAAATTAGTGTACTCAAAACTATGAAAACAAATTTATATTTTTTTAAAACATTAGGAAAATGATCCATAAGTCATTTTTGATGTCTATTAGTCACCCTGAATATGACACATGATGTGACCAGTATGACTCATAGTGCATCTTTTTATATAAAATTATCATTAATTTTAGTAAATAGGGAATATGACCTACTCAAAACTAAGAAAACACATTCTCATTGTTTAAATAATTAAAGAAAATTATCCATAAGTAATTTGTGATATGTAGAAATTAGCATCACCTTAATAAAATACACAATGTGATCAGTATTATTCAAAGTGTAAGTTTCAATTTTTAAATTTCATTTTAGTAAAAAAAGACAAGTGACATACTCCAGACGAAGAAAACATATTCATATATTTTATGAAACTTTATTAAAATGATCCATAAGTCATTTGGGATGTGTAGTAATAATTCACAACTCAATATGATGTATGGTGAGACCAGTATGACTCAAATTATGTCTTTTTATTTTAAATTATCATAACTTTTAGTAAAATGGACAACTGCCTTTCTCAAAACTGAGAAAACACATTTGAAATATTTTGATACTTTATAAAAATGACCCTTAAGTTAATTTTGATGTTTAGAAATAATATTCACCTCAATATGATACACGATGTACTAGTATGACTCAAAGTGTCTGTTATTAATTTAAAATAAATATTTGAGTTCAAAAACATTCACTCACTAAAAACAAATAAAAGACATTCAAACTTTTTTGATAATTTAGGAAAATAATTCATAAGTCATTCTGGATGTGTTGGAATCTGTTTGATGTATAACTAAAATACTATGTGATCAAAATGAGTCAAAATTGCGTGTTTCCAGTTTAAAATAAATATATTAGTACAAAAGACAACTGATGTACTGAAAATTGAGAAACAATTCATATTATTTTGATAATTTTTTATAATGATCCACAAGTTATTTTAGATGTGTTGGAATCAGAAAAACTTCAATCCGATGCACAGTGTAATTGGTATGACTCCATGTGCATCCTTTTATCTAAAATTGACATAAATTTTTGTAAAATTAACACTTTTTGTTAATTTATTTTATTATATTATTACTAACATAATATTACCTTTATACAGGTGCATTCTTCTTCTTGAGAAGGGGTGGTTTGTTCGGTAATTTCATGAGTCGGACCGATATTAAAAGTGAAAGGAACATTGATTCTTTTGAATGTATGTAACAATTTTTATTTCTGTAATTGTATAAACCAATGTTTGAAATGTCTATAATAAATTGTTTTTCTTGTGTTCGTGTTGTTAAATTTATTTCATTTAAATCCTTTATTGGTACATATTTATGTTCATATCTGGTGTGTTTTTGGTGATGTGATATGTTGTACCAACACATATAAGTGGTACTGCAGTGTGTTGTCATAGCACACTACGGTATGTCCCTTTTTCAAAACCTATAAAAGCGGTGATAAAGGACACCTTTATCAGTGTTTTTTAGCATTGATAAAAGAACCCTTTATGAGAACATTTTTAAAAATAATTAATGACTAAGGATTTTAAACTTTCTCATGTTGTAAACTCTTTTCTAGCACTGATACATGCCATCTATATGGTTTTTAAAGGCCAATTTTGTAGTAGTGATTAGTAAATACACATAACCTATTAAAGTGTAAAAAATGGCTTCATTAAAAATTTGGGAAAAACATTATCATATGGAATCATCACCTTTGTGAGTCACACACACACAACCACACTTTGAAGAAGTTAAATATTTCTCTTGTATACCCTTATCAAAAGATATAAACCTTTATCCATTTCATTTTAGGTTGATATAGGACCCCTCTAATCATTCATCCTTACTTATGTGTTCCACTTTAAATAAATAAATATATATATAATTATGGAAACATGGAATAAAAATGGGTTTCATATCCAATTTAAATGGAATCATATAAGTAAATTATTAATAATTCTATTAATAATAGTAACATGATAAACCCATGGAATGAAAATGTGTATAAAAATATATTAAAAAAATTATTTGTAAATACCTATCAACTAGTATGATGAGGTAAATAGTGTTTATATCATATATAAAAAAGGTTATATTGTAAAAGAAGCAATTTATTCATCCAATCAATGTATGGTATCTCGGTGAACACCCTTTAATCAAATGAGGTAAATATAGAGTCTTTACATAGGATTGATATTTGATGAAAATTCACATCTATATACAGTGGATGGTTAGGAATGAAAAAAGAAGTGATTGAGCATCACTATAATAGAAATGACCATTTATATAAATATAATTATTTTAACAAACCCATAGAATATGAATTTATTTTATAAAACCTGAAAATTTAGTAAATAAGTATCTTAAAAAGTCATAGACTTTTGAAATATGTGTTCACATGGAAAAAAATAAAAACATATACTTTTTACAAAAGGAATAAAACAACCATATGGAAATAATTATAAGTTTAATTAAAACTGTTTATTGTTTTTAATGTGTTACTAAAATACATGAATCAATTATTGTGTTTTATATACTAACATTCTTAAAGGAATCCAATAAATATAGTAATGGTTGTGGAGGATCTAAACTGAAACAACGATATATGGTCATTTTCTTTATAATAGGTAAATAACGAGATAAGGGAGAAATGAAATAGTGAGAGAGCATATAAAACCCCATAAATATTCAAAGGAGAATAAAATTATATGAGTTTTTAAAAATAATGACAAATAAAATTTCCAAGATACATTACCCCTATGAAATTATCCCGATATGAAATTGTGATTGAAGAAGATACCCTTATAATAATGGTAACATGAGATTAAAATTACATTAGAGGGTTAACAAGAAATAATAATAGAAAACAAGAAATAGAATACATTCATTATACATTATGAAAATAGGTAAATTAATACACCTTATAAAAGTATTTATTTTTCACAACATCAAACATGTCTCATGGGATTTAAAATGGAGATGAATAGACCATACATCATTATTTTCATTCTAATTGAGAAAGCAATGAAAGATACATCATGAAATTATTTTTTCAAATCTATTAGATATAATGATATTTTTCTATAAATTAAATCAATGTTTAATTTATAAAACAAAAAATGTAGACAAGTGGGGAATATGAATTATATCTCAATAAACTAAAATTAAAATACAAAAACGCGTACCTTTTTTCCTGATTTACTATTTCCATATTCCTCACATGTATAAAATTAATTTTATGTGTATTAAAATCATTATAGATATTAATTTATATCTATATTTAATTTTAATATATTTATTTATTACCATATTTCATTTATTTATTAAATTGTTTTTTCTTATGGCGGTTACACATGGTGTTCTAGTCAATTTATTTGAAACATTCCAGGTATATTGAAAATGGCTAAAATTATTGTGGAATTGGATTAAAAGCTAAAAATATAATTAGTTTTACATTTTTAAATATTAAATATGTGATAAATATATATAGTACCAATTTTTTTTTCTGAAAATACACTTAAGTAAGGAAAAGTGCCTTGAAATTTCCATTTTAGTGTGTTAACATTACTAAGACAATTTATTGTTAATATCGCTTATAACACTAAAATATTATCATTGAAATTTTAATAGTGTCCTAAATAACTTATTTACATATTAAGTAATTTTTATATTCATCGATATTAGTAGGTAATGGAAAATAAAATCTAATGTTTTGTGGAGTCGTTATTCTACACACACAAAGAGACAACACTATCATTATCACTAAAATTTGAAGTGGTTAAAATAAATTAAATAATTACCATTTAATATAGTTAATTATGAAATAAGTATTATATTTTATAATATATAAATCTTTTTGATCAGTAAAGATAATATGTATTGAAAAATAATACATGACATTCAAGGAGATTGTAATCCACACGTACGGGTGATGATGTCTTAATTTTTTGAACGATTTTGGAGGAAGGTGTTGAGTTAATAAGGTTATATTATGAATTCTACATTCTTTATGGTTTTATGTTTTGAAAATCACAAACAAATTTCCTTAAGTTCTGAATTTTTCATTCTGTTATACTTACAGACTTCTGATTCCGTTATACTTATAGAATTCTCACTATGTTTATTTACAAAACTCTCATTACGTTTACTTAAATAATTATCATTAAATTTACCAACAGAAATATCATTCTGTTATAATTACATAATTTTCATTCCTTTATAATTACAGATTTTTCATTACATTTACTTATATATCTGTCATTATTTTTACTTATATATCTATCATTACGTTAACTTATATTTTTTTTATTACATTAGAAATGCCATACATTTTTTTATGATACTAATTTTGGTACAAATGTCATGCTATTTTTATGATACCGATACCGATATAAATATCATAATGTTTTTATAATATTGATACTGATACAAATTTCATACTGTTTTCATGATACCGATACCGATACAAATGTCATACCTTTTTTATGATACTGATTCAGGTCTAAATGTCATAACATTTTCATGATACCGATCATCGTACAAATGTCATACCAACTTTATGGTACAATTACTCAAAGATAGTGATACCATTTTCTCAATCAGATTTTCATTTTCTTAAGCATCTGTTTTCTTGATATTGTTTGAACTGCTTAATATATCATTCCAATATTATCAGATTCTATGTTTTCTTATACTTAACATTTAACTTAAACAGAACATTGTTTCTTATACATGAAATGATGCTGTAGAATCTATTACAAACTAACCCTTGTCTATTTGAAATATGTCAAGGTCCCTTAGAAATTTAAGGAAAATATGACTATTGGAGTGGAGCTGACCATTGAGATGTTTTGACTATAAATATGAGTTCATTTGAATGATTTAGGTGGGATGAAAAAAGAGTAAACATACATGATGAAAAGTGAATAGAAAAGTGATCAAATCTTATGAAGTGATTTCAAGAGAAATAGGCTCTTAAAAATATCAGTGCCTCATGTGGATGTTGTGAAAAACTTATTCAGGTGTGAAAAACTTGTTTAGACGTTCTTTGTGAAGACTCCGACTATGCTAATCATAGACTTCTGGGATTGGAAGATAGAGGTTCCAATTAACTTTTAAATCGAGGGATTTTAAGGATAAAAAGACATATACCGATCTTTAGATTGAGGGATTACTTGGGTTTGAGTAAGAAAAACATTCATGAAAGTATAAAACGAGTAACCTTTATCGAATGTTATTGGATACCATTCTCTTTGGGTTAAAAGAATCTATTTGTTACTTGTTTTAAATTTCAAGTTGTTTTTATTACGCTTCTATTTTAACTTTGTTAATGTTTGAAAGTATAATTTTTTTAAGATTTATAATTTTATTACTCTGATTATATTAAAGATCCTATTTTCTTTAAGGTAGAATCTTTTTTTATGAATTTCATTCTTAAATTGTTTTCTTAAGGTTATAAAGTCTAAGAAATGGTTTCTTTAAGAGGGTTTGTGAATTTTTTTAAATTTTTTAAACTAGGTTTTCTTAATGTTAAAATATCACTTTAGGAAATAGATTTCCTTAATGTTAAGAAAATTTCTTTAAGAAAGTATTATACCAACTTTAAAGGTTCAAAATGAATTTTTAAAGTATAAAATTCACCCCCTATTGAAATTTGAGAATCTCATTATACATATTTGATCCTAAAATTGGTATTAGAGGAGGTTTCTAAAATACTTATATTCACATATACGTTTTCATTCTTAAGATATCATTGATCTGAACTCCTTCATATTTTTTAATCCTTGTTCAAATTTTTTTACTTCTAACAAGTTTTGTTGAATGAAATCTTCATTTTAGTATGGTAGGCATTCATGTTTAATCTCTCAACAATATTAATCCTAATGGACCACTAATTATTGATGGAAATAACTATGAGTACTGGAGAGATAGAATGATGACCTTCATGATAAACACAGGTGTAGACAACTATATTATGTTAATTAGAGATTATTAGATTCCTGATAAGGAACATAGAACCTTTACTAATCCATAAAAGGTGGAATACCAGCTGAACTTTAGGGTATGAAAAACTTTTATTTGTTTCATGAATAGAAATATATATATCCAAATTTCATCTTGTGATGTTACAAATAGCATTTGGTATAATATTGAAGTAACCAACTTTGGAACATCTAATGTAATTGAAACTAGAAGAGCCATAATCAGAGTTGAGTATCATGGTTTCTATTTTCCTTATTTAGAACTCATATGTAAGGCACAACACAGATTCATGACTATCATCAACTTCTTACAATATATTGGTGAGAAAGGATTAGATGATGAGATTCTTGTAGACATGATTATAGACATCATGCCTAACAAATGAGAATCCAAGAGGATAACTATAGAAGAGAATAAGAAATTTACTCAGATATATCTTGATGATCTGTTTGGATATCTTCTTCAACATGAAACCACAATGAAGTGAGATGTCGATAATATTAAGAAGACGAATGTAAATAGAGGTTTTGATTTTACAACTACTTCAAATCTTATGAAATCCAAGATTCCTGAGAGAGTTACTAGATCTAAATCTAAGAAGGTTGTCATTCAATCTGAATCTAGTGAAAGTGATGATTCAGAAAATGAGTTAGAAAATATTGCTCAGAGAATGAACAAGATTGTTGTAAAGAATAAATTTCAATGTAGATACAAGAATAAATATGGAAAAGATAAAAAATATGAAGATGTGACATGCTATGGATGCAGAAGAAGTGGTCATATTAGACCTGATTGTCCCTTGCTTAAGAAGATAGAGAGGAAGGAAAAGTATTTTGAAAGTAATAAGAATAAGTTCTATAGATCAATGAATAAGAACATATTGAAATCCAATGACACTTCTAGTGAAAGTGGTAGATATTCTTCTAATGATTCTTTAGAATATGAATATTTGAGAAAAATGAATATTTGTTTAATATTCTGAGCTCCATTTCCAAATCAGTGTCTTATGGATAAGGTACGAACTGCTCAATCCTTAACCAATATGTCTTTAAGTGAAAATTTTCCTGATAATGGTTTTTCTTCAGATGAAGAATCCACTTTATTAGACAATAATAATGATTTTCCATCGAATGAGGAAGTTTTTATATTTGCTAAGTTTTATTAAATGAAAAACTGTAAAGTCTCTAAGAAACATGAAAAAGAAAATCCTATAGAATATATATTATCAAAAGAAATTTTGGATCTTACCAATTATATTGATATGAAAAATGTTGTTTTATAAAATATTTCTAAGAAACATGAATAAGTTAATTATGAGAAGGATAAACATCCTAAAGATCTTAGAAATATGTTTTTAGAAAAATATTCTTTACAGGATAAACATAACTCTAAATCTATTATTATAGAGGATGAGAGTTTAATCCTGAGACTAAAATATGAAATATTTTCCTTAAATAATCTTCTTGAAAATTTTACATCTGGTAAAGAAAATTTTGATTATATGTATTATTAGATCTAAGCTCATGATAATAATCACGGATTGGGTTATTCTCATAAAAAACCTATCTTTAAAACAATTATTTTTTTCCTTTAAGAGCTCCATTTTTCACTAAATGTCAAAGTGGGGGTATTGGAAGAAGAACTATTCATTAAATAAATTTCAATCCCATCAGTTTCATAAAGCTTACTTTTCTAAACAAATGTGGATACCCAATATTTAATTATCAAACAATTCCATATCCAAGAGCATTTGGATCTTGAAAACCTAACTCTTTATTTTTGATGATAATGATGGAAGTACCAAAAAACATATGGAACATGGATAATGGAGGTTCCCGTCACATGAATGGTAAAAAAGACTATTTCAAAAAGATTTTAAAGACTAATGGTGGAAAAGTAACTTTTGGGGATAACTCTCAAAAAGAAATTGTCGGTATAAGTAACATTATTCTTCTTGGTAATGATATTATTTCAAATTTACTTTTTTGTAAAAGGTATTAAGAAAAACCACATTAGTATAATCCAATTATATGATGAAGGTTCCCTTGTGAAATTTAGAAATGATAAATGTTTAGTTCACAATTCCAAGGATTAGTTTATTCTCTCATCCCTTTGGCATGAGAATCTATATACCTTAAACCTAAAAGAACTTAGAAGTAAAGATCTAACTTTCCTAACTGAATTTGAAGATTAATCATGGATTTGGAATAGAAGAATATGACACTATAAATTAAGGAATCTTAGTAAAATTTCTAAAAAAGAACCTATTAAGGATCTACCAGAACTTAGGTTTGATTCTTCAAAAGTCTGTGATCCTTATCAATATAGAAAGAAACATAAATCTATATTTAAATCTATAAGTGAAGTTATAACTTCTAATGCCTTATAGTTAGTGCACATTAACTTATTTGGTCCAACAAAAACTAGAAGTATTATAGGAAAATACTATGTGTTTGTCTTAGTTGATGACTACACTAGATTTACATTGGTGTATTTTATTGAAAACAAATATGAAACCTTTTCTTATTTAAAAAACTCAAGAGCTCAAGTTAAAAATGAGAAAAATATACATTTGATAACTATTCATAGTGATCATGGTAGAGAATTTGAAAATTCAGATTTTGAAACTTTTTGGAGTAAGAAAGGTACTACTCATAACTTTTCAGCTCCAAGAACTCCTTAATAAAATGGTGTTATTGAAAGAGGAAATTGTATTCTTCAAGAGATGACTATAACCATGTGGAGTGAATATTCTATAGCTAAACATTTTATTCCTGAATCTATAACTACTGCTTGTTATGCTGTAAATCTAGTTTTAATAAGACCATTTCTTAATAAAACACCTTACGAGTTTTGGACTGGACAAAAACCAATTGTTTATAACGTAAATGTTTTTGGTTGAAATGTATTCATCCAGAATACTAAAGATAACTTACATAAATTTTTTCCCAAATCCGATGAATAAATTTTCCTAGGATACTCCACTAACTCTAAGGCATATAGAGTTTTTAATAAAAACACTTTCACTATGGATGAAACAGTATATGTAAAATTCGATAAAACCGATCCTTTTATTTTCATACAACCTGAAATTATTTCTGATATATTTTCTAAAAATTACCACCAACCTTTGATAAAAGATCCTCCAGTTAAGGAAAATTTTCAAGAAGACATTTATGAGACATTTACTCTTGAATATTTTCCACCCTATATTAATGAAAATGTTTTTCAAAACCCAAGTCAGGTGTTACTTATGAATCATCCCAGTGATAATATCATTGGTAATGTTAATCAACTAGTAAGAACAAGAAGTTCTTTATGGAATAAAGTTGAACATGTTTCTTTTCTTTCCCAATTTCAACCAAGGACTTTTGAAGAATCCTTGGGTGAGGAAGATTGGATAAATTCCATGCAAGATGAACTCAACAAATTTGTAAGGAATCAAGTTTGGACCATAGTGGAAAAACCTAAGGAAACTTTTATTATTAGAGTAAAATGGGCTTTTAGAAATAAACGTGATGAAAATGGAATTATTGTTAGAAATAAGGAAAGATTAGTTGCTAGATGCTATAATCAACAAGAAGGCATAGACTATAATGATACCTATTCCCCTTTAGAAAGACTTGAACCTCTCTGTATTCTTTTATCCATTGCAGCATTCTTTAATTTAAAACATTATAAAATTGATGTGAAGTGTGATTTCTTCAACAGTTTTTCACAGGATGATGTCTATGTAGATAAACCCCTCGTTTTGAAGAAACAAAATATCCTAATCATGTTTACAAACATAAAAAATCTTTATATGGACTTAAACAATCCTCTAGATCTTGGTAGGATATACTTTCAGTATTTTTTCTTCAAAATAAATATTTTAAGGGAACAGTTGATCCAACCCTTTTCATTAAGAAAGAAAATAAAGTTGTTTTTATTGTTCAAATTTATATTGATGACATCATCTTCAGATCAACTCATCAATCGTTAACTGATTCCTTTTTGAATCTTATGAAATATGAGATTGAGATGATTATGATGGATGGGTTACCTCTTTTTGGTTTTCAAATTTCTCAAAAACCATAAGGAAGATACATATCTAAAAATAATTATATCAAATATCTTCTTAAGAAGTTTGGGTATGAAAACACTAAGAGTATAAGTACTCCTATAGGAACCTGTAATACTCTTGATATTGATGAATCATGAAAACCTGTGGATCAAACATCTTATAGAGGAATGATAGGAAGTTTACTTACTTAATATCTATTTGACCTGACATAATTTTTACGGTATGATTATGTTAAATATACCATGTAAATCCTAAAGAATCCCATTTAAAGGATGTAAAAATATTTTTTGATATTTAAAAGGAAATTTAGATTTGGGACTATTTTATTCCTCTGGAAATGCGTTTGAACTTAAAAGTTTTTTGGATACTGAAATTGGTTGTTGTAAAATGGAAAGAAAAAGTACTTCCGAAACATGTCATTTATTAGAATATTACTTAGTTTTTTGGCCTTACAAGAAACAATATTCTGTATCACTTTCCACTGCTAAAGCTGAATATGTAGTAGTTTGAAGTTATTGTTTTCAAGTGTTGTGGATGAAACAAACACTCACAGACTATGGTATAAGTTTTACTAAATCTCAAATAATGTGTGATAATACAACAACCATTTACCTGATTAAAAACTATACACATCATCTCATGTAAAGAACATAGATTTTAGACATCACTTTCTTAGGGATCACACACTTAATTGAGATATTATTATTCAATTCATAGGAACACAAGAACAATTTGTTGATACTTTTACAAAAAACATTACCTTCCGATAGATTTGAATACATTAAATTAAAACTAGTAATGATCATTGTAAGGCAATCATTCGTATCTACTTGTTGTTTAAATCATCTCCTAAGATTAAATCACTCCTTATTTCAGGGAGTGTACATATACTTGTTTGTTTTTACTTCTTATTCTTTCTTTAAGGAAATTATTTTTTTCTTCCTTCTCTATAAAAATACATATTAGATTTCTGTTCGGAATTTAAATTCTCAAAAATTGAAATTATCGAAATTGAAATTCTCAAAATTGAAATTATCAGAATTGAAATTCTCAAAATTAAAATTCTCAAATTAAAAATTCACGATTTCTAAAATATCCAAGAGAATTCTTATAATACTGATAAATTCATATGAGTAGTCTAAAAGGTAAATTTTATTACTCTTATATTTATTATTTTATGTTTCAATTGTTTGTATTTCAATATTTTCAAATCATTGTTTATCTTACCTCAAAATATTAGAATTCATATTTTCTAAATTTTTCTTCAACTGTCTGATCAGATCACATTATATTAATCCGTTTGATTATCTTATGGAAGATAAAAGTCATGGCTATGTATATATAAGGGGTGATTTATTTATAGAATGCCACTTCATCTTCCCTGGTCCCTATGTTGAATTTCTATTGCCTTCAATGTCTATAGTCTGATTCCTCGGTTTCTTACACTCCTAATGTCTCTTGAATCCTCAGCAGATCAGATACCGATTGGAATAGAAATAAAGGATTGGTCAATATTTAGGGAAATATTGGTATAACCTAACTTCTTTTCAAATTATTTATCCCTCATATCTAAGGTCATAAGAATTAACAGATTGTAATGTTTATGTGTGGATAATGAGAAATCTCATGATCCAGTTTACCCTAATCTAGTCATACAATTATATGAAAATGTTTCTTTCTTTCAAAAGGATGGAAAGGATATGTTCATGTTCAAATGTTAGAACAAGGCATATAGAGTTCCGTATAAAATGGTGGAAAATGTTCCCAACATAATGTATGTAGGAGATTCTATCTTGTGCTCTCAAAGACTTCCCTCAAAGGAATGTTCTTTTGAAAAAGACAAGGCTCTAGAATACCTTGGTTTTAAGTATGTTATGAATCTGAAGCATAAAAATCTCACCAAAAATCAAAAACTGGTATGGATTCAAGGGTTTCTTTTACTATGTAATGGTGATAAGGGCTCTCTAAAGATATGTTATGTCTTTCTATTAGACTTTCTAGTCATTGTAATGAAGATCAACTTGATTAAGCACATATTTCTCACCATCCAAGTAGTAAAAGGTGGAACCATCAGATCACAAATTCATATGTATCCAAAAACTATCTCTAGAATAATTATTATGTGCCTTCTAGAGATAAATGTCCCTTGACGATCATTCTATAATCCATTTATGATTTTGTAGCTTAGCATGATACTCTTAGGAGAATTATGGTAGATTTTTTTACTGGAATCCAAATCTTTTGAATAAATGGTTGTCCAGAATAAGGTTGATAATCTAGAATCATCAAAATCAGCGATCATTCTATAATCCATTTATGATTTTGTAGCTTAGCATGATACTCTTAGGAGAATTATGGTAGATTTTTTTACTGGAATCCAAATCTTTTGAATAAATGGTTGTCCAGAATAAGGTTGATAATCTAGAATCATCAAAATCAGTACCTAATAAAAGGAAATATGAAGAAACAAGCTTATTGGAACCGGTTCTTGATGTTTAGGTTTCAGCACCACCTCCTGCAAAGAATCCAAAATCCAATTCCTATGCAACAGTTTCTAAATAGAGAGATATGGTAGATACTAGAAAGGAAGGTGATCCTTCATTTGGCTTAAATCCTACAGAGGATAAGGACTTAAAAATCAAGCAGGCTGAGAATCTAGAGAAAGAAAAGACGGATAATATATTTAAGAAGATATACTCATAAGATAAAGTGTGTCAGTATTTAGTGAAAGCTATAGAGAATAAATCTTAAGAAGTACCAAAATCTCAAGATTTTATTAAGAAACCGGTTGCCACTCTAGAAATTCCGAAATCCAAGAAAGTCTTAGTAATATCAGAACCTATTCAAGAAAAGGATGATCATATTTTTCAAGATGGCAATGATGATGTTTTAAGGGAAGTGGAAGATTACACTGGAACTCCTCAATGTTCAAATTCTAAATCCATTTCTGAATATCAAAAGATTGAAGAAGAAGTTGAATTTGAAGATGAATAAAAAGTTGATATTGAAGTGGAAGAAGAAGATAATGAAGATGTTGAACAAAAAAGTGATTAAGGGGAAGAGATATAAGAAAAAATAAAGAAAAGGAAGATCTAAAGAACTAGATTCCCAAGGGGAACAAGATGAACATGTAGATCTTAATGTTATTCAAATATCAGATGTACAAACCGTAGTTCAAAATCCTTTCATAGGAAAGAGTGTTTTGGTTACGTCATCTGAAAAATAAACGCCTCATAAGTCTTCCAAAAGTATAGAGAACAGGATTCCTTAACTCCAAGAGGAGTTGAGAAAGGAAAAGATGATTTAGATTCAGAATCCTCATCCTCTGTTGAGCATGACTTGGTCAAGTTTTCTCTACGAAAGTGGGTCAGTACTATTCTAGTTCTTGCAAATATAGATTCCCAGAGTCAAATTATACAAGAGACTTTGAATCAAAAAATGGAATCTTCCAATATTTTTACAGACAAGGTGGTCAAGAAAGAAGCATAATTTAGTAATCTTTTGATAGATTATAATTCTCCGAAGGTGACTTTTTAAGAAAGTATTTAACCGCCCCAAAACTATCAATGAAAAACTTAGATAGTTCAATGACTTCATGGATTCAAATAACAGATCATTCAATACTTGTGAATCCAAGTTCAATAAAGTCAAGGCATCCATTTCCGAGAAAGTTAGTCAACTCAATTCCGTTTCCCGGTCTATAAGCAGTGAGAAGAATGTCATGGCCGAATTAGTGAATAATGTCATTTCTCAAGAAGAGTTCATTAAGAATCAAGATTATAGAATCCAAGCTCACGAAGAATGGATATTGTCCTTAGAAAATAAGAATCAGGATCAAAATATCATACTAAATAATCTTCAAGATGATCATAAGGAAGTAAAGAAACTTAAATCTTTGATAAAGAAAATGCTGTCTGAGAAAAAGAAGGATAGATGAATTTTTTTACATTCCAATGTTTTGTTGAAATCTAATAATTATTTCCAAAATTTCATCAATAAATTTATTTCATATTTTTCTTTTTTTTGAATGTATGTTTCCATAACCTTATAGTTACATCTTATACTTCTCCATTCCTTTTTTAAAATCACAATGGGGGAGAATTTATTTTGAAGGAAGAATTTAATGAAGACTTGAAAGAGGGAGAATCTATTAAAGGGGAGTATGATAAGAAAGAATAATTCCTAATTAAGGGGGATTTTCTTTGAAGAAGAAATGTTTATCTAAGGGGGAGATAGTTGTTTAAGAAAAAAAATCATATGCTAAAATTCAAGAATACGATCATTAGGAAACATAACTTAAGGGGGAGTTAGTCGTATTCTTCCTAAATATCATTCAAAGTGGGAGATAAGTTTTAATTACTTATTTATCAACGTAAATATATTCTTCCTTAACAAATTTGTTTGTGATTTCCAAAAAGGGAGATATTGTTCAGTCAATAAGGCTATCTTATGACTTCTCTGTTCCTTATAGTTTTATGTTTTGAAAATCACAAACACTTTTTCTTATGTTCTGAATTTTTCATTCTATTATACATTCATAATTATAATTTTGTTATACTTATAGAATTATCACTACGTTTACATAAAGAATTTTCATTACGTTTAATTACAAAATTCTCAATACGTTTACCTATAGAAAACTCATTCTGTTGTACTTATAGAATTTTCATTATGTTATACTTACAAATTTTTTATTACAGTTACATATATATCTATCATTACGTTTACATATATATATATATTTCATTAAATTTACTTATATATTTGTCATTACATTACAAATGTCATACCATTTTTTTATGATACTGATATTGGTACAAATGTCATGCTGTTTTTATGATACCAATACCGATACAAATGTCATATCATATTTATGAAACCGATACTGCTACAAATTTCCTACGATTTTTATGATACCTATACTGATACTAATTTTATACTATTTTCATGATACCGATTCTGGTACAAATGTCATACCATTTTCATTATACCGATTCTAGTATGAATTTTATACCGATTTTATGATACTGGTGCCCAAAGACAGTGATAGTATTTTCTAAATCCGATTTTCATTTTCTTAAGAATTTATTTTCTTGTTATTGTTAGAATTTCTTAATGTATCATTCCAATATTATCAGATTCTATGTTTTCTTATACTTAACATTTACCTTAAACTTAAAATCATTTCTTATAAATGAAATGATGTTATACAATCTGTTACAAACTAACTGTTGTCTATTTGACATGTTTCCAGGTCCCTATAAAATTTAAGGAAAATATGACCGTTGTGGTGGAGCGGACCATTGATAAGTTTTTCCAATAAATATGAGTTCATTTGAATGAGCCAGGTGTGATGAAAAAAGAGTGAACTATGATGATGAACAGTGAATTTTAATGCGATCAAAGCTTGTGAAGTGATTTCTAGAGAGAGAGAGGGAGGCTCTTACAACTCTCAGTGCTTCATTTGGATGTCGTGAAAAAAAATTTCAGGCATGAACAACATGTTTAGACTTTCTTTGTGCACACTCTGATCATGCTGATTATGGTCTTCTAGTTTTGGAAGACAGAGGTTCTGATTTCCTTCTAAATCAAGGGCTTGTTGGGACATCAAGATAGATACCGATATTCAGATTGATGGATTACTTGGGTTTGAGTAAGAGAGACTTTCTTGAAAGTATAAATCAAAGAACCTTTATCCATGGGTGTTGGATACCCTTCTAATTGGGTTAAAAAAAATCTTATTATGTCTTATTTTTATATTTAAAGTTTTTTTTATTCCACTGATATTTCAACTTTGTTAAAGTTATAATGTTTAATTTTCTTATACTTACCAATTATGTTACTCTAATTATATTAAATATTCTACACACTTTATGGTAGAATCTTTTCCATAGGAAAATATATCTTGAGTTTTTTTCTTAAGGTTATAAATTCTATGAAAAGGTTTCTTTAAGAGGGTTTATGAATTTTTTTTAACTTTGTTAAACTATGTTTTCTTAATGTTAAAATATATCTTTAAGAAAAATATTTTCTTAAGGTTAAGAAACTTTCTTTAATAAATTCATATACCAACTTTAAAGGTTCCAAATCAATTTTTAATGTATACAATTCACCCCCACCGCTCCTATTTTTTAGAATATCATTATACATATTTGATCCTATAGAAGGGTGTAAATATGAATTCCATTAGTTTAATAGAATTTTATAATATTATTAATAACTATTAAATCATTATTTCATGGATAATTGACATTTTTGGGTGTATAAGAAGAAAATATATAAGTGATCTTGGTTTAGAACATTACTTATCCCTTTCAATGTTCTCCCTAGTATTACAAATTAAGGATCATTTTAATTGTATTTTAGAAATAAAAAAAGTACATTATAAGGGGTAATGTTGTTTAGGTGATAATATTGTTGGGTTTCTTAGAAATAATTCTTTTTAATGGGGGGATAAATGTGGTGAAAATTATCCCCATTAGTAAATGAAAGTGAGATATTTTGTAAATACCAATTAATTTTTCAATGATATAATAACATTATTCAAGTTAAATATATCCAAAAGATTATAATAATGGTTTTATAGGTTATATTGGTTCTTAAAATCCACTACCATGAATTTTTACACTTGTTATAAATACTTCTTTAGCCATGTAACATTGGATTTTTACAGTTTAACATTTTGGTTTAACCTTGGAAACCAGTTTATATCAATTTAATGTATGTTTTATTAAAAATATACGGTGATCCTTATTTATAAATTTGTGTGTAATAATCCTAAATTTAACCCACATATAATCCAATTAAATTTCTAAAAATAATTTTGTTTTAATTTATTATAATCATAATATACAAAAACTATTTGTAGAGAAATGTTGTTTTAAACATTAAGAGGTATTAATCATGAAAATAATTCAAGATAATTTAATTGAGTGATAAAATATTTTTATATATGTATAAATATGACATTATTTTCTTTATATAAATTTTTTTTGTCTATTTTATTTTAATGAAAATAAAAAACCTTAATAAAATAATTCTTGAAAGAAAACCCACTTGATTATATCATGGTTAGTAACTATAATCATAGTAATATTACATTTTTACCTAAACATGAAAATAGATTCATAAAATAATATGAAAAAAAAGATCTAATATATTAAATATATTTTGGTAAATTTAATTTCTACATGTGATAGTAATTGTTTTTTATAAGTGAATAAAATTGCATTTAGAATAAACTATTACATTAGATTCCAAAATATTAAACATGAGAATTATAATTTCAACATATGATTTAAAATGATTTATTTTCATTTATAAATTTAATTTTAAAATAAAAAATGTTTCCAAAATATTTATGTCATAATGCCATAACTGTGATAGTAATAGAAAAATTAGAATTTTCTATTATTTGCATAACAATAAAATATTTTTAAAAAATCAAAAACATCTATCTTAAAATAATATTGGAATGATAAATTCCAAAATTATGTTCATTTCTCTAAATTAAAATTTATAAAATTATAAATGTATCACTTTAAATTGAAATAAAATATACAAAAATAATATTTTATTGAAAAATTCCCTTTTAAACTGTTAATTATTATTAATTGTATTTTTTATGAGTTTGAAATTGATAAAAATATTTCAATTTATTAGTTATTATTTTTATTATTAAAATTTCTAGAAAAATATTCATTTAACATATTTAGACTCATTTTATATTGGTGTTGTGTATGAAATAAGATATCGACATATTTTTTTTATTAATTAAAATTGTATAGATAAATCTTGGGGTGTAATATATAGAAATTCTAGGTATCAAAAAATATTTTGGAACAATTATATATGTATAAGCTGTTTTTTCAAGTGTTACCCATATCTATATTGAAATACATGAACATATTATTGGATTTAATTATAGTTCAAACCAATAATTCTAATGGTTATAATTAAATTTTATCTTTTATTGATCACCTTAAAAATTTATCACATTTCATTGATATCAAAGAATATTTCATGCTTTCTCAACATGATATGATACAAAAAATTAATGTGGTATGATTATATGTGGAATGTTTTACAACTTTATCATAAAAATATATTTGGTTTAATTTTTTGTTTTATATATGTGTTTAACATGAATTGAATATATATTTTTTCTTGACCACTACTTATCATCCTTATTTTGTTATAAAATTTTAATATACTATTAAAAAAATGGAATATATATTGAATTCTTATTAAATGGATTTCAAAGGATGTTGTTATCAACACCTTTCATTAGTAGAATTATCACATGGATACATTTTTCATTCTATAATTCATATGGAATTCTATTAAGGTCTATATGAGTATAGGTGATTGACACCAACATGTTGGGATAAATATAAAAGGTATCATCTGTTTGGATTAGATATTTCTTAATAAATGATATATAAGATTCAACCCATTCAGTGGAACATTAAAACTGAATAAATCATAAAAAATAGATATGTTGATAATCAATAGTTACATTTTTCGTTAAAATTCAGAGACAAGGTATGCTTTGAATATCACCATCCAAGAGGATTATGAATTTCAAAAAGAAGGGGAATTTGATCCATATATGTATTGGCCTTTAAAAATCCTCCTATATGCGGGGATCAATTCTTATCATCTTACACATCCCCAAACCATTATCAAGTGCATGATATAGTCCACACATAACTTTTAAGAGAGTATATACCTGATCCATCACAAGTATTGAAATTATAGGTTCTAAAAATATACAATGATATGTTCTATAAAAGAAATATGGTAGAAATCAATTATACTAGTGATAAAATAACACAAAATTGGATGACACACCTGGTTAATTATCAATGGGGAAATTTTATAAATAACAAAGAAAATTTGGAACCTGATGATGTAATGAGGTAGAAGTATCAACATTTTTTTTCATGAACAATACATGGTCGACCTTATACCTGTTCACCTAAGACAACCTGTAACAAGGGCTGAGATTTATTCTCGATCCTCTTGAGCATGATTCTGGTTAAAAGATTCAAATATACACAATTGAGAAATATATTGATCATAAAAAGATAGATAAACAAACATGAATAGTAATAATAAAATAAAAAAGGATATAAAAATACATAAAACAAGAAATGCCACTACGTGACCTTGTGAGTCATCCCAACTATAGAACTATGTTCTCTCAATGAGTGAGTCTAAAACAAAACCTAAAACTATGAAACTGATATGGTCTACTAACACCGAGAGGCACAAGTTGGGTGAAGGAAATAAATAGCTTAGTAAATAAGAACCATATAACCCATACATATCCTTTCACAAAATAGTACATAAACCATAGTTTTAAATAATAGATATAAAATATTGATTTTCATTATTTTAATCAACCAAACACTACTATCATAGAACCCAGTTTTCAAAAAAAAAATTATTCTTTCCATTCCAATGTAGATTTTATTTGAAAACACATTTTTAAAACAAAATTCAAAATAAAAAACAAGAAATGAGATAAATTCATATCACAAGGCCTCAAAACTAAACATTTGAATCAAGTTATATATGAAAAAATTCTAAAATAAAATAAACAATACAATTGAAGGAAGGAATAACTAAGAATGGTAGAAAAATAAAATACCAAAGAATATACAATAATATACTGATATATAATTATGTGAATATAAAAAACATCTATAGAGTAAATCATTGACATAATCGATTATGACTAATCTATCTGTGAATGATTAAATCCAATGTCAATAACAATCCTGTAATATATAACTTTCTTCACTAGTGGCATACCCCACATAGCTCATCTCACACTCCAAGGGGATCCAACCTATTTAATAGAAACATATATAGAAACCATTACCCAACACTCAAGATTAAATTTAGAAATCCCATGATAATAGTAAAATGATAATGTTAGGAGGTCATCACATGATTGGAAGTAAATATAACTCATATATGCCACCATACATGGCTTTATTAATATCATACAAAATCTATGTGATTGACCTCTCTATTAGAGGAAAACCATATGGGTTCCAATAACATAGAAAACCTTTTCAAATTGAAAAACGGGCCTAAAAATAAGAATATTTGAATGAAAATTTCCACCAACATCTGAGTTTACCAACCATACCTTAATATTTACATTCTAGAACCATTTACATTTAATAAAACGTTCATTGGAAGTATATTTCTAAAAATAAGATGATTATCCAACCATAACTTCATTGGTTATATAAGGGATAATAATTAGGAAACACTTTTTAAGACCACATTTAATTCATTCGGAAACCAAAATCCATTTAGATAATATTCTCAAAATAAATAAAATATATTGAGATAAAAATAAGGTTTTAGATAACATAAATTTAGTATAATCCTCCATTTATTTGCATTCACATATCTATATTCACAACCTATTTTTTTATAGAGTTACACATATCAAACTATAATATAAATTGACATACATTTGAATGCCTAAAAATAAATTTAAATAAAACACTAGGAACATTGTAATAAAGTTCCAAGAGTGTCACAATGTAAGAAAATATGCATAAATAGGATCCCAAATCAACGCAAATACAATTTCACAAAAATAAATCAATTAAATTAAAACAAAAATTGGGTCGAAAAATATTTCAAAATACCTAAATCCATTTTTAAATCCACATTAAATTTTATCAAATAGATTAAATACATAAATATTTAAAACAAATAGGCATAACAATGAAATTTCTTTTAATACCCAATTTTTATCCAACCAATAGCATTGAAAATATATAAAAAACATAATAATACACTACCATAAAAAATAACACATTTTACATCAATTTAATAGATCTCTAGCATATAATGTCATGATTTAGTAATGAAATGGATGGAAACATCTACCTCAAGTGTGTGTGAATGAGATGAAACTCCATAAACATGGAGATGAAAAACTAAGGAGGAAAATTAAAAACCAAACATTAAAAGAATCAAACCACATAATTCAACCCTACCCCTAGAGTTTGGATAATAATTATTGAAGAAAATAAGGAAAAAAGAATAATAGAAGAAGTGAGAAGTGAGAAAAATACCAAAAAATCCATAGAAATTTATCTAGAATCTAAGGTTGAGCATCATGAGAGGAACATGAGCTAAAGGACATGTGGTTCTAAGACCCATAATGTTCCTCCGTCTAATGGAAGGGGAATAGGGTATAATTGGTGTTAAATAATAACATAGGAAAATAGGAAAATTCATGTTTTTATGAATCTGAATAAGTCGCATGGTTAAGATGTATGATTTCTCAAACCATACACTAATTGTGCATAAACTAATGGAATGGAAACCACTCACACAGTGAATAAATTCATGTTTTGAGAAACTATGCACGAACCATGAAAAATAGATATTTCATAATAATATATCCCCTAACATTATTTCTACACTATTTTCTCTAACCATTTGCACACCCCGCGCCGGGTCTCAAACCCCTAAAAATGGTTGCATAGTCACACCTTCTCCTGTCATGGTTTGGTGAATTCCATGCATACAACACAAAGAAAAAAACCTTCTAAGAATAATATTAACTTGAAAAAACTATTTGATCAACCATCCAAATGTTTTATCACTGAACAATTCACACTAACCATAAATAGGGCCAAAATTGGCCAAAACCATCAAAACTAAAAAATTGTCACTTAGAACTCAACTAAAACATCATCCAAAGGATATTGAAAAATTCAAATAAGAAAATAAATGGAAAATAAATGTTTTTCTGTAAATATTATACACACCACAAAATCCACCACACCTCCCTTATAAAGTCACCTAGTAAATGAGGGAAAAACCCGAAATGAAAATAAAAAAAACAAATGAAACCAGGAATAAGTGTGTGAACTTTCAACTCCCAAAGTCACACCCAACCGACATAAGGGAGAATAGAAAATCAATTAATTGTTTTTCTCCCATAATATATAAAACCAACTATCCCAATGACACAAATAGAAAATCCCCAACATGAGGGGAAATCCAAACAAAAAGGAATAAATCAAACATCAAACCAAAACATGATTCATCTTTTACATAATCTAGAAGTATCTTTGAATCCAGAACCACCAAAAACTAAAACAATTTCATATTAGGTTTTACTATAAAAAATTTCACATCCATAAGGTGAATCTATAGATGTTTCAAGAAGTGAATCTACAAAAATCATAAAAATGACTAGTAATTCCATAAAAAAAGAAAATTACAATAAGGAAAACCTAAACCATCCTCTCTAAGAAATCAAACACACAATATGGCATAATAAACAACACACATAGAAATTAAAAAATATGTGAAAATATTCACTCTATTACCAATGGATTGAGAACTAGTGCTTGAAGAATATTCTACCCACAATCTGGAGCAGAAAAACCTCTAACCAGGACAACCTCTTTTGGAAATGATACTCACATAACTTCTATATATGACCCGAACAGTCACACTATTGAAAAGACTTCATCAGATTAAAATGATATGTATTTTAATTCCAAAACTGACAACACTAAATATACAAGAGTGGTTTTCCCATGAATTAGAAGAGATAACTGAAAAATGAGTCTTCATATGAATGGGTTCCTATGGTTCAAACTTATTCCCAGTCAGAGAACCATCAAGGGACTTGTGAAAAACATGAATGAAACCTACTACAAACTAAACTATAGAAAACTTCTTGAAAAAAATTTATCATCATTTAGCTTCCCAAATATATCATTCCCGTAAGAGAGGAATTAGTCTTTATTCTCTGGATAAAGACCCCACAGGAAGGGAAGATTTTTCAAAAGAATGATTGATCCTATATCTATGATTAAGAAATCCATATATCTGAAATGGTCAGCATAGTTCTCCATGATCTATTGTCCTTGGTGAACATAAAATAGATATTACACTTTCATGACCTTCACTTACTAAATTAAAACACATTAGATGAAAGTGGTATTTAAATAATCCCATGTAATCTCCACGTGAAATGATCATGGAAAGATCACCTTCAACCAATCTGAACCCACTCCCTCAAATGATCATAAGAAATCTTGTAAGATCATTTACTTGTGGGTAAAAAAATACCAAAAAAAACTTTCTAATTTCAAAATAAATTTTGTATCCCACAGAGGACCTCAATCACTTTGAAAAAGTACAAAAAGTAAAGAAGAAATTTTCTCTTCCAGTTCAATGTTAGTTGGGGATGACCAATAACAGGATGAAACAAACTGGAAACCTTTGGGGAATTTTTGGGTGGAAGAATCTATATAATAAAAAAACAAGTCCAAATTAACATCAGACCAAAATTCAATGAAAACATCATCCCAAAAAAACACCATTATCATAAAAAACCATCATAGAAAAAAACCCAAAGATATAATTTAAAAAACAGTAATATCCATTCCAAAATAAAAACAATTTTATTCCAAGGCTACCATAAAAATAACAAAACCATCTTTAAAATCCAATTAAAAATAATCACCTTATTTAAAATGAAACCATGTCCTAAAATTATTTCCTTTTTCAAAATAAAATTATCTCTCAAAACCCATCATAAAAAATCATTTTCATTAATAACCCACCAAAAATAAGAAAAATTGAGCTAAAACATGCCCACACTAAGTACTTTTAATGGGGAACTAAAGTTCACACACATATTATAAACGTTGTTTAACAAACCATGTAATAATATTTTACAAAAAAATTGAATCTTAATTAGATATGAACTCAGGAACCCCTTGGGTCTCTATGACATATATGCTTACTATATAGAACCATATGACTTACATTGTGTTCCCTAACGTGAAAAAGATAACTGAACCAAGCCTGAACTAATAGAATAAACCCAAAATGAAAATAAATGAATCAAAGCATGAATATAACTTTCAACTGAAGGATAAGGAAAATTATGGTTTTTAGATTATCTTTCTATACTTACATTTTGAGTGTTGACTGTCCTCTCTCTAGAAAACATGACTATCCAAATAATAAGGGATCCCCTAATTCCATTTTCTCATGAAAGAACTCATTTAAACCTCAACACTAATCACCCAATATGGACCATAATAAGGATTGAGAGGAATTATAAATCCTCCTTGTATGGAAACTAGTTTCAGGATATTAATATACTAAATTGGGAAGGATTTATCCTATAGAAAAACAGATAACTAAACATTAAAACAAGAATATAATAAACACATGTTGTGGAATTGAATAAAGATATATATAACTCTACATGATATCATGGGTAACCCCAACCACAAAACTATTACTTCTCCATGAGGGAGTGAAAATAAAAACATAAACCTATAAAAAATATCATCTCTATGGACACCTTGTACCAAAAGCAAAGTATGAGAATTAAATTGATCAGAAGGTATGAACTAAAAAATCCACACATTTTATTTCATAAAATATTCTATAAAACTTAGTTTTTAAATTATACATATAAAATAGGTTTTTCATAATTCTAAATAACCAAACACAACTCCCCAAAAATACAATTCTAAATAAAAAAATGGGGATTTTATTCCCAAATATTTCCATTTCAAAACCCAGTTTGAAATAAAAAAGTTGAATAAAAAATATAACCCAGATAAATTTATATCAGGAGGGATCAAAAATAACAAAGGAATCATGGTATATCAAGGTAAATTCCAAAATAAAATAAACAATATAAGTTTATTCAAGCACATATAGGAAGAATAGAAAAATAAAATACCAAAATTCAATAAATAAACCTAGGTATATGTAGTCATGTAAATTTCTTAAACATATCTAGATAAAATCATGGACGTTCTCAGTTCAGATCCATATTATATCAAACAGTGAAATACATATTCAATTAAAAACTTTTCTACTATAACTAAAATCACAATTATCATATCCCATATATTTAATCACACTCTCTAAGGGGAATTTGTGAAAAAAAAATTCAATTAAATTTAAAAAATTTCACATTTTTCATTACATGAAACATTTATTTTAGATTAAATTACCTAAAATATTGATTATATATTATGTTATATGAAACCACATGTTTATATTTCATTAAATTAAATAATTATACCATTCAGGACACATGTTACTGAGCTTTAGGGAACCCTGGACTAATATTATTTTAAATATAAACATTATAAATTATACCTTAAATAAGAGGGTTAGAATAATATAAAATACTTTATGACATATTAATATAAATTTATTACTAACCATAAATATATTTATTAATTCTCAATAACTAATCAATAAATTATTAGTAATGTAATTATATTTTTCAAAAAATATGTTTTCTTAAAAAAATTATTTATTTTTATGATAAAATATTATACGTAATATATAAAAAGTTAGAAAATTTATTTGATAAAATATAGGTAATTTCTGAAATCATTATATCAAAATGAATTTCTGGTGAATTATTTTTATTTTTCGTAAAATAATGATTTTTTAGTAAACGGTGAAAAATACTGTTTTTTAAATCTATCACTTATTTTCAACAAAATAATTTAGTTAAATGTCCTATTTTGTATTAATTTAAAAAATATAATATTTATTTATATTAAATCTAGTTAATTAGTTTTCAATCCACTTATTATTGGATTTTATTACATGTTAATTTTTATGTTTAAAAAGTTGTTTTACCCTGAAAACTATTTTAATGTTCATAATGTTTCTCCATTTTAATTAATTTAAATATTTCCCAATGTGGAGTTTTTAAATTAAATTAATTTGTTAAATTTCATCAATTTATAATTTATATTTATAAAATTATTATTATTATTGATATAGTTTATATAAACCATCTTAATATTGAAAAAAATACACTTCTCGCTAACCCATTTTTCATCGCTTCTGGGGGTTTTGTTTATAAATTAAAATATTACCTATTCTGAGTAATTTATTTTAAAAAATAAATTTCATTTTTTAAATGATAATATAGAAATTATGTAAGGGTTATTTTTTAATTTTTTTTTGAAAACATTAATTTTTTTAGGAAGAGTGAAAAATAATAAATTTTAACTAAAAATACCCTTTTCATTTAAATTATTTAAAAAGTTAAATTATATTTTAAATAGGATTTAAGGTTAAATTATTAAAAATTTATACCTATTAATACAATTTAGGTCATTTTAATAAATTATATATTCAAATTCATTTTAAAAACCCTTGAAATCCTTTGAACATTTTCTTTCCGAGAACCAGTTTCTTGTCATGCATGCAGGATTATTTTTAAATTAGATATTTCTAATTATATGAACATGATTTAGAAAAATGGATTATATCTTTCAAATTATTATCATTTATATTTCCCAATATGATAAAATTATTATTATTTTGACTAAAATGAATATTGAGAAAGATACAAATTAATTATTGTGGTAAATGAAAAAAATGATTTTCTTAGAGGAAAAACTAAAATGATTATGGTCAAAAATAAAAAAAACATTTGAAAACTCATTTTATAGACATATTTAGATCCTATATCTTGTATGATTGATATTGGTCAATTTTTTGACCAATTATACTTGAAAAAAATGTCGTTGGAATTCTCTCTTCCAAAAAAATTCCAAGTGTGTCACCAACATCACTTATAAATGGATGCCCCATATACTATCCCCATCAAACATTTGAACCCTTTTGGTTAAGAAAATTTCTGAAAAAATCACTTACTAAATTTGTTCCTCTCATCCTAGAATCCAGAGTTTATATTGAAATCTATCCAAGGAAGGACTTCACTACAAACCAGAAGATTATACCCAAAGAAGTGGTAACATTCATAAGCTAGTTTTTCTTTTTCTATTTCATTCTCAAGATCCATAAATTCTTATTATAAAATGATGATATAATACATTACGTATATTATATATACTAAAATGTTTTTATTCTAAGGAAATCACCTAAAACCATCTTCAAGTCCATCAAATGGGTTACAAAATCATCATCCATGTGTTCTGCAGACAACTACCTCATGAACAAATATCATTAGTTTTTTCATTAAAACCCCTCATAGTTGGAAATAATGAATTATTTATTGTTTAGATGTGATATTCATGATAATTTTATGCCTTTTTAATTATAATATCTGGTATAGATTCAACATTCCCATTTTCTATGAATATGATAGTGTTGCTCATGTGTACGGCAGACTACCACCTCACAAAGTGATGTGATCCATCACACATTACCAGTAAGTAAATAAGGATGGGATTAAATACCATTTTAAATATATATGATATAAAATGATTCTATAATTATAATATATCATTTTTAATTCTTTTATTCAATATATTGAAAAAAATCGAATCATTAATCATGCGAAGGTATGGACTACAATATCCATGAATGTTGTATTTAATTTTCAATATATATCATTTATAGATTATTATTGAGGTGACCAGGTGGAGTTTCAAAAATGAAAATGGACGATAAATTAGTTGTGACTTATTTAATTTCTATTTATTTGGAAATTATCCTCTGTTTACATTTTAGTATCTGGTCTATCCATTTGATATCTCAACCTCTCCCAAATATAGTAAAAATAAAAGTCACAAAAACAAAATATTTTCTCAACATTCAGTCTCAAAAAGAGCCCACTCCTTTTTGAGAATATTTAGACTTCCTAGTCATATATTTTACACTATATTCAAAACTAGTTACAACAAAAAATTCTCCACTAGAATAGATTCCCACTATGATTTTGAGTGTCCCACTAGAATAATTTTTTCACACTGCCTTATCACAGAATTGATTACACAATAGAAAAAGAAATACTACTTCTTCATGTCAAATGTTTCAGTTGCAACTAATGAAGCTATTTTTAAGGCTTTAAGATGGATAAAATATCATATGATCACTACGAGAAGAACATAATTGATCTTGTTATTCCATAATCTATGAATTATAACGTCTCAAATATATTATTATCATAAAATAAGAAAAATGATAATTATGTGAAAAAATTAATTGTCATAAAATGTATTTAGGATATATTATATTGTCTACAAATTTCTTTTCAGCTTCAAAACTGATATATTTTCTGAAATAATTAAATAATTTTCATAGTAAATAATCTCTACACATTAGATTACTCATTATATCTTATTATATTCCACAAAATTTTCATTCCATTTTATTGATGAATCAAAAAAGTATTTATAAGAAAGTATTCACTGGTTATTGATGAGGTTATCGAATAATAATTTTTTGAATGTGAGAAGCAGTTAAAAGCAGTTCATTGTTCACCACATAACGACCCCACATAGAATTTTTTATTCATGTATTCATATAAATTTTTTACTATTCTAATCTTATAATGTTAATACGTACCCAAAAATCATATAACACATATCATAATTCATCCACTAAGGATCCCCCACAATGATGCCTCACCTACAAATCACATCATGTTTAGTTGATCACGGGTCCAATTATGTTCTCACAAAAAATCACAATAATGTGATTATATAAAAGCACTTCACATAGAATATTTAATCAATTACATGAATAGATTTATGTAAACCTAATTAAAAAATAAACATACTCCCACCCAATAAATTACCTCACTGAAAACTACATGAATGCCCACATTATTGCATCATCTGCAGAGCATGGTGTCTTCATAGAAAGTTGAAATCCATTATCCCATACTGGTTTTCATGGTTTCTTATTCTCATGTGATATCTTGGTAAACATAAATGTTTCAAACTAATATTATCTTCATCTTCTCCACGTTAACATTACACATAGAAGAATCATAGAATATTCATTGTTCACATAGAACTTCACAAACGTTTTCATATTATACACATCATCTCCATTGAAATAGGTTTGCAATGAACAATCTAAGAAGCACTATTTATCAATGTACCACCATCACAATGTATTTATTTAATTTTTAGGAAACATACTCAACCAAATTTAGATCTCCAAATGCGACATGGAAAAACTCACATGGAAGTCAAGTTTGTAGTTTCTCAATAAAAAACCCTTGATCACGAGTGATTTATTCATGAAGGGATCATATATTTGGAGGAATAAGATTAAATATTTCCAAGATCAGTTGTATATTATTTAAAAGGGTTCTTATGTCATATAGACAATGATATGTTTATATTTTTCATGGATTAGTGAATAGTACCTGCAAAGAAACATCTAACATTGAACTCCACTTGCGGAATCCATCCATTAGTTTACCAAAGATGTGAATGAAATTAGGTTTATCCAATAATAGGGTTCATCACCCATACCACCTTAACACACCCACCATGGGATTTTGGCCTTGTATTTTACTATCACATAATATGTGTGGATTCATGGTTGTGCACCATGAGTATTCTATAAGGTCCTGGTTACTTGCGGCTTACACAAATCACCTACAAGACTTATCCCCACCTCTTTCCACTTGCGGGATGGATTTGGTCATGATCCCTAGGTATGTTAGATCATCAAGTCCCACATGGGTTTAGGTTGAACGTGGCTAGGAATACTCTTTTTCTCTCAATTTTTTAGTATGATTCCACCATAAAAATTACTCATAAATATATATATATATATATATTAGAAACTCCCAAGCCTTTTCAATTAAAAAGACAAGCCATTATTTTTATCCTCTCATCTATATTCTTCAATAAATAATCCTCATGAATAAATAATTTATTTATAAATGAAAAAATTTTAATCATCATGCAATATGAAATTAATATTGCATAGAATTTTCAATCTTCAATGCATTATTGTATGAAATGCTTTTTTATATATTTCCTTGTCATTAAGATCATTTCAAAAAATCATAAATTTTAAATACAATGTAGAAATTTCAAACATTGACATCCAATGCAATATTATATGGATCCATAATGAATCTATAGAAATCACCACTTCATCCATAATGATTCTCCAAGTATCACCACTTTATCTAGATTCACCAAACACATATTAAAATGCTGTGAGAATAAATAAAACACATATGTTCTGAAATCATACCCTTTGTATTTTATTTCTATTATACCTTGAAATATATATTGTCACATAAAAGTGGATATGTGTGTATTGTAATTACTCCATATTCATGAAAATAAAATTCAAATGGAATTTTGGGTCTTCTTATCTCATATGTCTTCTCAAGAACCACATATATTATTGGAATAAATAAATGTATTACGAAACATGATATTTGGAGAAGAGAATTTAGTAAATCAACTCAATGTCAATATGGTTTTACCTAGTGTAGAAATGAATAGAAATATTACAAAGGGTATCTAAGATATCTTTTAGATACATACAACTGAAATAAAACAGGGAAAGATTCAACGAAAATTCAAGATCCTACACACACTCTATCAAAGACATTAGAAAGTTCATGTGCACAAGAATAATTTCCCAATTTCTTAGAAGTTCATCAATTAGGAACTCATATTATATATATTATATTTAAAATGAGATAAGTGCGTGACTAGATCACTAAACCCATATAAAGGCTACCACCCAAGAAATGCATCCACTTTCATCATCATGGAATTAAATAAAATCCTGGTATAAAAACAATTATCGTTAAATTACCTTAATTTTTTGCACAATACACATAAAGGAATAGCGAATAAGGAAGTACATCTTGATAATAATAAAGTAGGAGGATGAGGATGAATAAGAAGTTTCATCATCACCTCAATAAACCTCTATTTTGGGATTAATTCCGTGAAAATATCTATAACATTATCAATGGTATAAATTTATTGTAGCTTGATATCTCCTCCTATAAAATTCTATTTGATAACATTAGATACTATCTGTATGATTAGATCATGAATGTTTTACTACATTTTTATATAATCCAAAAGAACATTGATTTTCTTACGAAAATTTCAATGGTTTCTTAGTCTCAATTTTAAAAAAGCACAATTATACATGCATGCAAATCATCTGTGCACATGCATCTGTATGTGAAACATATTTTTCCTCAACCTTGATCAATGATACTGAATCATGCTTCTTTTTCTTTCAAATAATACATACTTATCCCATAAATAAGGTTCCTTATGAAGTTGATATCATCTACATAAAATCACCTACCCAATAAACATATGTAAACCACAATAGTTTAAAATCTAGATTCTGTATTTATTGTAGCCCATGGTGGATAGTTCCTTTCGCATATCTCATATTTATCTAAGTATCCAACACTTGAGACTCTTTTGGGTCACTCTGATATCCGACACATAGAAGTTTTGTATAAGTTATATATACCTTAATATTGTGAGATAAAGTAGACATATAGTTTTTTTTATGAATTATTTTTGAATAACCAAATTTCTAGATTAATTACTACATTTTGAAACTTATTTTTCAATTTTTATTCAATTTTTTTTCATAAATTACATCGCATACGTTTCCAATGATAGAAATATGGAATCTGGCTTCTACTCAATATGAAATCCCATAAAATATGTCATCTAACCAAGCATAGACATCCCTAAATTTATTTTTATTTTCTTAGCATAATCACCACATAGAAATTCCTTTTCACCAAAAAGATGATTTTAAACAAATATACAATGACTATGAGAATAACTTTTGAAATTTATCTCACATATAGGTCACTATCAAAAAATTATTTTATAAACATCAAATTCTTTATACTATCATTTAATTTAGAATATCAAGACCTAGGGGCCTAAATAAAACAATAAAAATATTTCCTGAATCTACATACAATCCTACCATCTTTAACTAATACAATACCATAAGGTTATTTAATATATAATTATTTTTAAAGAAAACAATTTATAAAGGTATATTAAAATTCTATTTGAAAATATTTATAACCATCATGTGATGATACAAAAAATAACATCATAATGGTTTCAATTATTTCTACTAGGAAAAAAGATACTTCAAATCTCTTTCCCCATTTTTAAAATATCCTGTTCACATCAGACTATAATTTTTAATTGATACTTAATATTTATCATTTATCTTATTTATGAAAACCCACTAGGTTCCAATATCATTTTTAGGACATGATAAATGATCCCAAGTGGAGTTCTTATCAATTTGATCATGAACTTCATTCATATGTTTTATCCATTACTAAATGTCAGCTAATTCTTCCACTGTATGACGTTCAATTTTAGAAATATGTGTAGTTTGATAATAAATTTTAAATATTCATCTTGTCTAAACTAAAGTGTTTTTTACAAGGATATTGTAAATATCATCATGTTTCTTGAATATTTTGTACTATTTACTCTTATATTCAATATCTGCATCTTATTCATTGGTATATTAAGAATCAATATCATAAATATTTGGATATTTCTCAGTAGATTCATTATTCTTATATTCCTTTTTAATACCATTTTCTTCTGAAAATTTTGAATCTATTTCAAATGTGATATATAATTTTTTCTTATTTTTTATAATTATGACATCACTAGAGTCAAATTAATTTTTCATTACATTTTTTCAATATATGTAGTCACAATAATTATATATTTATAACATGATAATTCCATCGTCTATTTTTCCATAATATTCTCCCATATTGATGTTCGTGATCCTTATAATTAATTGGATTCCAGAAACGATGATGTATTTAATAGTTTATTTCTTGTTTAATAGATTTCTTATGTTTTGTTTTGTGTTTCTATTCTCAGTATTCATTTTTTATGTATGTTTATGGTATTAAATATAACATCTCTCTATAAATACTTTAACATATTGTGTTCATCTAACATGGTCATTCCCATCACTGTTATGCTTCAATTTTTTATTTCAGATACCCCATTTTTTTGTGATGTATATATTGTGTAATACTGATTTTGGATTCCATGTTTCACAATAAACATTCAAATTCAAAATAAGTGAACTCATTTGAATTATTTGATCTTAATTTCTTGATATAGAGACCCATATCCTACTCATATTTCTTTCTATTTTTTAAAATATTCTGTATCCCTTTAGCTTGTTCTTGATTAACCTGATAGTGGCCATCCCATTATAATCATAAATAATTGTAGTGAAATAAAAATAAAATCTAGTAGACCTTTGTCTCATTGGGCCACATAACATAGTATGAATAAGTACAAGAGGTCTAGAAGTTAGGATATCAACCACTTTGTGTGAACTTTAGGAAAATTTACCCTTTTGATATGTTTAATATATTTCATCCATTTCACTATTTATTATGGGAAAATCTATCACAACATCATGATTCAAGATTTTTATAATATTCCATTGACAAAAATGGCCAATCCTTCTGTTCCAAAGGTTGTTTTCTTATTTTTTACTCAAATAAAAATAATTGATAAAATCAAAAATTTAAAATTGATTACCATTATTGATTTTTTCCTTGGGTGATAATTCTTCAATTCATTATGCTTTTGATGATACAAAAATATTTTCTGAACAAAAACTCATGTCCTTCAATATAATTCTTGTGGCACTAAAAAGATTGTTCTCCAAACTTTGAACAAATAACAAATTATTTGACCTTAAATTTTGGGCTTCAAAATTTTCTTATATAACTCCCTTAATTTTAAGTAAATAATCATTTATAAATGTCACTAATCCTCATTATTAATTCTCAAAGTTGCTCAGAATTTTTTTTCCACCATTCATGCTGGATAAAAATCCACTTCCAAGAATCCATGACATGGTTCTCATACTAGATTTCAAGGAAACTTCAACAAAACGTGACTTACCATCATTAATTTTGAATTACCTTTCCTTTAATAACCTTATATATTTTTAAGGATAATGCTCAATAACATTTCAGAAATATGGACTTTCTGACCACATCTACCATAGTTATTTTTCTAAACAATCATATTTATGTTTTTGTAGGAAGATGGAATGTGTTCCTGTTAACTACTTTCTTACATTGAAAATTTTATTTCTTTTTCCCTTAATATCTTCCCTTTAGTTCATGTGTATTTTTTGGTAGGTACATGTTACAGAAACATACATATTCTTTCTTCCCAAACATTACATAACACCAAATGTTTCCTATAATCCTCATTTTCCTAACTGATTATATCAAAATATTTAATATTGATGTTTTTGTCTTTTTATATACTAAGATTGTATTTATTATGGGGGAAAAACCATCTTAGATAATTTCATTCTTCCTTTGAATTAGAATATTATTTCTATCTATTATTCATGTGCCATTTTTTATTTTTTTTATCTTCATTGTTAGAGATAAAAAATTTGTTTTGATATTCAGAGAGTGATAAATTAATCAATATCATTGATCACCTCTTTTAACAAGTTTGTGAAAATTCTTTCTTAAACTTAACAGCCTTACTGAAATATTCTATATTCCTCTTATAGATGCAATAAACTTCAAAAAATTTGATATGAATCGTTTTCTATTTTTCATATTTGAATGATATTTTTTCTTCAAGGTTCTTTACCATATTTTTTAGTTTATCAAAAAATTTTTGTGTCATTTGATTTATTTGATGTAACGAATGTCTTTCTTCTCATATTCATCTTATTCTTTAATTATATTCTATTTTCCATTCAATAATAGTATATTCTCCATCTTGAGATTTTTTTTTTCTATCAAGAAAATATTTTCAATCATTTTTCAACTTGTACTCCACATCTATTCATTCACATTCATTATCATCACTTACATTGGTGGAAACCCCATTTTCAACATGATCCAAGGAGTGAGTTTTTTCTTCTCATTTTATTTTTGTGGTGGAGTTACATTCATCTTACTTTATTACCAAACATCCTCTTTTAATAGTGATGATTTTTTATTTCTTCCATAAAATTTGGTTTCACATTTTGATCTCTTACCCCATTTATTTTTATGTTATTTAGCATAATTTGTATCTAGTTCCAGAGATGAATTTTTTAGAAAATTTACAGAAAAATTTAAAATGTCATTTTAGTTGTACGAACTTGGTTGTAATTTAATTTTACCCCAAAAATTTCCTTTTTTGAATATCTTTAATACAATTGTAATGACAATATTATAATAATTATCTTTATTTTCATCAAAAAATTCACTTGAATATAAAATTTCATCATATCTAATTTTAAGCATTCTCATGGATTCAAAATCCATCTCAATATTGATCTTCATATTCAAGATTGAGATACTTTACATTTAATATAAAATGTGTATGTTATTTAATTACTCAAGAGTATGATCATATCAATATTCCAAGGTGGATACATTAGGATCACACTTGTGAGGAACATTTTTCACCTCTTTTTTTAATAATAGTTAAATCATCCAACATTTACCCAAAACCCAAAAGGTTACTAAAAATTTCATTAACTCTTATGAAGTACTAACAAGATTCTAATTTTCACCCATTTTGATATCTTCAAATTCTCTTTTCAAACTTTTCAATCTGGCATCCTTGAATTTAATGTTTCCTTCAAAGATACTTTCCAATTTATCCCAAATTTCTTTGGTATTTTTGAGTCCCATAATTATTGTGTATTGTTTTTATGAATGAGCCATCAAAATGGAATTTTTATATTTTCCATAAACTTCTATATTTCTATTCTTTTCAAATTTCATGATATATTTATAAAAAATAAGTGTGAATCCAACATTAACTACATATTTAAATTCAAATACATGATATTGAAGATAGAGAAACATCTTATTATTCCAACTAGTATAATTCCTTCTATTTAAAGTAGGAACACCCATACCATTGAAAGAAATCATATTATCCATATTTTATAAATAGTGGATCATGATAAAGGGAACCAACCAATGATATCAATTGATGTTCCTAAGAGGATTTTCACCTCTAAGATGGGTGGTGGATTGAATTAGTGGTGACTTTTCAATTTTTCATTATTTTGAAGTTAACGTAGGTTAACCTATTATGATCCTATCCCATCTTACCATATCTCATCCTATCCCATATATAGTAAAATTAAAAGGCACATGAATTTTTTTACAAGGTTTGGTATCAAAATTATCCAAATTTAGTATTTTATTGGTTAAACTCTACAATCATAGATTCTCCACTATAATCACAATCGGTTACAACGTACATTTCTTCATTAGGATAAGTCCCACTATGCATTCCATAGTCCCACATTAAAAATAATTTAACACTACCTTGTTACAAAAATTTATATAAAAAAATACAATAAAGACCACTTCTTAGAATTGAGTAGTTAAGAAACAATTGGTGAAGATATTTATTTTGATCCTTTTAGATAGATAACATATAATATGATCACTTACTGAATAACATCATTGAATTTATTATTATTCAATATCTAACTTCTGATATCCTAAAAATATGTTCCTCATAAAATAAAAAAAAATAATAATTATGTGAACAGAATAATTCTCTCATAGTATATATATGATTTAGAATAATGTTTTAAATTTTTTTCTTATTAGAAAACTGATTTCTGTATGGTGAGAAATAAATGATTTTCTTAGTAAATCATCTATTAACATCAGTTTCCTCACTATATATCAATATATTCCATATGAATGTTACACCTCTTCATCAGTTAATCAACTTTGTATTTATAAAAACTTATTCACTGTTTATCAATGTAGTTATCACATGATAATTCTAAAAATATGTGAAGAAGTTAAAGAGGTTCATTGGTCCCCACATAGTGACTCCTCATAGATTTTTTTTTTCATTTCAATATAGATTTTCTTTTATTTTTATATGAAAACCATTTTAATTCACATCTTCATTGAATATATTACAAATCATAATTCATCTGAAAATACTCATATGTAATGGAGTTTCACCCGCAATGCAAGTCATTTGTGGCTAATAGTGGATCTAATTATATTCCTACAAACACTCACTGAAAATCACTCAATGAAAATAACTTCACATAGAATCTTTATCACATTGCATGAATGAACACATGGAGACCTAAATTTAAAAGAAAGATACTTTCACTGAAAAAATTATATAACCAAGAACTATTTGGAATTCAACATAGAAACATAAACCGCAAAACATGGTGTCCTCATAGAAAGTTCAAATTCATTTTTTCATACCGGATCTATAAGGCCCCATCCTTAAACCTTAATTAATCTTGAGTTATTACAAGATTGAACATTGAGGATCTTTTCGGGTTTAGAGTTTTAGAGAATTAGATCATAAAACTTGCATTACATTCCACATATAAACAAAGTGGTTACATAAATATAGTATTCTTCATTCCCATCAATGGAAACACATTTAAAATAAAACATGGATTATTTCGTGACACTTCCTTGACACTATCATCATATCATGTACCTTTCCCTTGACCTGTGAAAAACATTTTGAAAAACTTGGGATGAGCATAAAAAGCTCAGTAAGGGATATAAAAATATGGAAAAGAAAAATGGGTACATATATACATAAGGATGAGATCATACTTTACCCATAAAACATTAGAACTTTAACATACCTCATCAAATCATGAATAAATCATAGAAATCATAAGACATAATGGTAACTTGAGGCATTCATAGCATCCTTACGTAAGGAGTAACCCTCTTGGTTACGTTTGGAATACCCATCACAGTATATTCCCTAAATCTCTTCGGAGAAACCTTAACGTTTCACTCCTTCACGTTACCCAATGCATTGGAGAGCTATATCAGGCTCACCCGCCCTTAGTTTATCACGGAACCACCCGTCTTCATAATAATGCCCAAGAACCTCAACATAATCGTATCACATAAAACATGCATAAAGGAAACTTAAAATTTCCACCTTTCAATCACAAGATATCAATACAATACATTGATATAAAAAAATTATGAAGACCATTTTCAAAACCAAAATAAAAGAAAAGTAAAACATGGTATTTATTTTTCTTTTAAAAAAAAGTATGGCTTGTAGAGGAAGCCAAAACACAAATAATGGTCATGGCAGCGAAGAAGTCGTTGTCACCGCATACATACGACAAAAACATTCCCTTTTTTCATTTAGCAAACGCTTCGTATAAAAAAGATTCCTTTTGAATAAACGTAAAAGTCAAAGGGTTTTATACACCGTATAAAATAAGGTTGTGTATAAAACAAAATATGCCTCAATGAAAGGAGATTGAGACGAAGTCCCATACCTCGTATCCGACTTGACCCGACCATTATTTAATCTCCTGAATAATAAACTTGAGTTAATCTCTACTTGCTTAAGAACCTTTTTCAAGTTCATTATTCCTTTTATACCATGTTATGAACATCATGTAATCATTTAAGTTAATAATGTTCATTTTGTCGGTATTTGGTTCTTAAGTCAAAAATAGACTTCTTACACTTACATGTTGTTAATTTGGTCAAAGGTTCATTATATCCAGAATGATATTAATGATTTGGATAACATATATATCATATATATTTGGAATATACATGTATTTATATTATTACATCACATTTAGAGGTAAGAAATGAAATGCACCGTTCATGGAGATGGTAAGCCGTACGTACACATGAACGCTACTTCCATTTCTATTTCATATTTTCTGGAATGGAATCATAATGATATAAGACTATATTATAATTCTAGTATAATATCATATATAATATCATAGTTCCATCCTTTATACGTCCCACATATGGTATTTAACGAATCAAATCACTTTGAGGGGGCGGTAGTCCGCACTTCCTTAAATGAAGATATCGCGTTCACCCATAATGGAAACCATAATGGTAAGACCAAAAAGGAAAATACAGAAGCTTAAGGAAAACATAAATATATTACATATCATATATAAATATAGTGAAATCTTAATGGACACCTTTGAAGGTGTTAAAAGAATGTTGAACAATCATCGTTTCAGGAGGCATAAATTCACCATCCACGGAAACAGTATGTTCGTTAACCATTAGATGTAGGTGTGTGTAAGTTTAGATCAAATCCATATTATAACAACATCCTGGTATATTGAGGATACAGTAGTTTTTACAAAAGAAAAGAATAAAAAGAGTTTAGGGGGTTGGAGAAGCAAAATAAAACAACAGGACTCAAAAGAAGACATTACCTTAAAATCGGGTAGCTCCCTTTGAATTGAGCTCAAAGGCTTCCTTGGGAAGACTTCTGCCCAAAGTGAGGCTTCAAGGAGTAATATAGGGAAGTGGAGAGACAAAATGGGAAGGGGTTTTCCGAGCCAAAGGCTTTGGGAGTGTGTGTAATGAGGTAGAGGTGGGGGCCTTTTATAAGAGGAGAGGAGGGGCACTCTTTGAAAGTAAAGAAATATTACTTTATTTGAAAAAGAGTTTCGGATTTAAATGGTACCACATTGATATAAGTCTAGGATAAGGTGATAAGGGTTCTAAATCTACCAATACAATAGGTTTTGTACATGTGTAGGTTTTAGATATTACATTATCTTTACATTTTATTTAAATCGTTAAATAATGAGGTCATCGTTGCATCATCATGATGTCATAATTAAATTAATTTATTTAATGTCTAAAAATTATAAAAAAAATACTATGATGTAGGAAATCCTTTTAGATTTCTAATTAATATTTATAGTCAAAACTCTGACTCGAATAACCCCATATAAAAATTGTTTTAGTAACATAACTCATGTTTGTGTAATTTTTTCTTTAACATTAAATAAAAAGTTATTTATGTCATTTCCTAACCAAAGTGGCTCCATGGGGTCCCCAAGTTTACCCATGGATGTTCTTGGTCGTCCATGACACAACCAATGAGAGTAGGACATGTGTAAAGCTCATCTCATTTTATTAAAGCATTATTTTTACCTTAAACTACACTAATTACCACTAATCGCGATTAAAAACTTAATAAGTTACTCTTCACCAAAAAACTATTTTAATCTCATTGAACCACATTTTACATCTTAATGGAAACCATGTATGTTGTATTTTTGAAATTCAAAACACAAAGGTGGAAAAATGTCATTTAAACGGAAAATCAGTTTTTATAAGTACCACTTAGTGGTTTCATTATTCATCAAAAATTGATGTTTTTTAGAAAATTACAAAAAATTCACCCTAAGCTATATTTGATATTCTGAATTCAAAAATGAAGTCTATTTTACAAAATTCAAAACATATAAGTAACATTAATTAATTTAATAATTAATTCCCCCTGTCAGAGCAAATAGCGTGTTTTTATAAAACAATAAGTATCAAAAGATTGACACCAGTTTAAGTCTAATTTCAAAGTGAAATTGATTCGAATGACCACCATTGGATTAAATGGTAAAAATATATTCATATTACACATTAATAAAAATTCAAAAGATAATCTAATCATATAAATAAATTAGATTAAGAAGCAGTTTTGATGTAAAATGCAGTATTTTTCACTATTCATTAAAAAAATGAACATTGTCAGAAAAATACCAAAAATTCACACAAAGTAAATTTTGATGTCCCAATCATAAAGAATAAGTTTATTTTAAAAAACATAGCTTATAAAATTGTCAAAAGATAGATTTAAAAATGGTTTTCCATCAAAAGGCAGTAAAACAATCTTTTAAAAATATTAGTGTATTCCATGCTTAAGATTGGATTTATTTACATTTTAAGCCTATAAAACACTATCTAGATCATTAATAGACATAGATAAAGATATATATTATTCATTAATTACTTGGGATGTTACATCCTTCCCCCCTTTAGAAAATTGCGTCCCTGCAATTTATTTACTTATCAAATAAATGGGGGTATATATCCCTCATTTAATTTTCAGATTCCCATGTTGCCTCTTCCATCATGTGGTTTTTACACAAAACCTTTACCTAGTGAATCACCTTATTTCGTAACACTTGCTCCCTGTGGTCAAGAATCTAGACCGGTTGTTACTCATAAGATAGGTTCTCTTCCAGCTGAACTACCTCTGGACTCAAAACATGAGATGGATCTGGCATGTACTTTCTCAACATCGAAACATGAAAAACATTGTGTACCTGAGATAAACTCGGAGGTAAAGCCACTCGGTAAGCAACTGATCCAACTCTCTCCATAATTTCATATGGTCCAATGAACCTTGGACTTAGCTTTCCTTTCCTACCAAATCACATCACACTTTTCCATGGTGATACTTTGAGAAAAACATGATCACCTACCTCAAAAGATAGATCCTTCCTCCTGTTATCTGCATAACTCTTCTGCCTACTCTGAGCTGTTCTCATGTGCTTCTGAATCAGCTGAACTTTTTCTGCCATCTCTTCCACCAATTCTGGTCCCATCAACTTCCATTCACCCACTTCATCCCAGAAAGCTAGAGTTCGACACCGCTTCCCATATAATGCCTGAAATGGTGCCATCTGTATACTGGAATGAAAACTGTTATTATATGAAAATTCAACCAAAGAAAGATGTTGGTCCCAACTTCCCTAATAATCCATAGAATAAGCTCGTAGCATATCCTCCAAGGTCTGAATTGTTCGTTCTGACTGCCCATCTGATTGAGGATGAAATGCTGTACTAAAATTTAATTCAGTAACCAACGACTTCTAAAGGCCTTTCCAAAAGTTAGAAGTGAACCTGGGATCACGATCAGATAAAATGGAGAGGGGAACTCCATGTAACCTGACTATCTCTTTAAGATACAAACGGGAAAGTTGATCTAGGGAAAAAGTATCTCGTATAGCAAGGAAATGAGCAGACTTGGTCAAGCGATCAATAATAACCCAGACTGAATTATTACCTCGAGATCTCTTCCGTAATCCCACAACAAAGTCCATGGATATATTCTCCCATTTCCACTATAGCACTGGTAAAGGCTGAAGCATCCCCTTCGGTAACAGCCGCTCTGCTTTAACCTGTTGACATGTCAAATACTTCACAATAAAATCAGCAATATCTCTTTTCATTCCATCCCACCAGTAATACTCCCGCAGATCTCTATACATCTTAGTACTACCTGGATGAACTGAAAACGGAGAACTATGAGCTTCACATAACAACTCTCTCTTAAACTGTGAATCACAAGGCACACACAATCTCTTCCCAAATCTCAAAATGCAATCATTATCAATGTTGAATTCAGGCAACTTACCTTTCTGAACCAGCTCTACCTTTTTCTGCAACTCACTGTCTTGCTTCTGTGCTTTCTTGATTCTATCTGATAGAGATGATCTCACTGATACCTGAAACAAAACAGAAGAACTTCCTGCACCAATAACTTCTACGCCAAATTTCATCAAATCCTTAACCAAAGGATCACGTTCCAAACACAACATTTCTAATTAAGAATTCTTTTTTCGACTCAAAGTATCAGCTACTTTATTTACTTTTCCCGGATGGTAATGAATTGTACAATAATAATCCTTGATTAATTCTAGCCATCTCCTTTGTCTCATGTTCAACTCTTTCTGAGTGAATATATACTTTAAACTTTTGTGAACGGTATATATTTCACACTTTACTCCATACAAATGATGCCTCCAAATTTTTAAAGCAAAAACAACAGCAGCTAATTCCAAATCATGTGTAGGGTAATTTACCTCTTGAGTCTTCAACTGTCGTGAAGCATAAGCAATTACCTGATCATTCTGCATTAGGACGCAACCAAGTCCTTTCAATGAAGCATCACTGTATATAACAAACTCACCATTCCTGGAAGGTAGTGCCAAAACTGGAGCATTCACCAATCTTCTTTTCAATTCCTGAAAACAATCATCACATTCTTTTTTCCAGATAAACTTAACACCTTTCCAAGTTAGCTTAGTAATTGGACTAGATAACCGTGAAAAATTTCTAACAAACCTTCGGTAATAGCCTGCCAAACCAAGGAAGCTACGAATCTCAGTTACATTTGTCCGTCTTGGACAATCTTCCACAACTTTTGTTTTTGCAGGATCAACATTTATCCCATCTTTAGAAACAATGTGACCAAGGAAAGAAATTTTTTGCAACCAAAACTCAAACTTTCTGAATTTCCCATAAAATTTCTTTTCTTTTAAGGTTTTCAAGATAACCCTTAAATGTCTTTCATGCTCCTATTTAATTATAGAAAACAACAAAATATCATCAATGAAAACCACCACAAACTTATACAATAACTCACGGAAAATTCTATTCATTAAGTCCATGAATACAACAGGTGCATTGGTTAGCCCAAAAGGCATTACTACAAATTCATAATGGCCATATCTTGTACGGAACGCTGTCTTCGGAACATCTGCCTCCTTTACCTTCAGCTGATGGTACCCCGATCTCAAGTCAATCTTTGAAAAATACGGATCTCCCTGGAGCTGATAAAAAAAATCATCGATATGAGGCAAATGATATTTTTTCTTAAAAGTGATATTATTCAAGGCCCTATAATCAATGCAAAGTCTCATAGAACCATCTTTCTTTTTAACAAATAAAATAGGGGCACCCCATGGTGATGTGCTAGGTCGAATGAAACCTTTCTCTAATAAATATTGCAATTTCTCCTTCAACTATAAAAGTTCAATTTGAGCCATTCGATAAGGGGGTTTTAAAATTGGCTTAGAATCAGGAACTAAGTCAACAGTAAATTCAACTTCCCGATCTGGTATTATTCCAGGAAAATCATTAGGAAAAACATCAGGATACTCATTTACCACTGGCAGATCATTAATCTGAACAGTTCCTTTATTTTCAACGATTTGTGCAAGGTAACATTCATTTCCACATTTTACAAGTTTCTTGGCCTCTTGATAAGTTATCAACAGTAAGGGTTCATTCTTGTACACAAACTGAAAGTCTTTCTGAAAAGAAACTTTTTTAGCTCTACAGTCAATATTAGCATGGTAAATAGAGAGCCAATCCATACCCGGGATAACATCAAACTCTACTAGAGGTAGAACAATAAGGTTTGCAAGTAGGTTCTTTCCACAGATAAGGATAGAAAGATTCTTATAAATTCTTTTTGCCTCAACATTCCCCCCAGGTGTTTTTACCAAAAGTTCAGGAGTCATTTCTTGAGATGGTATTCCCATTTTACTAGAAAAGTTTTTAGAGATGAAAGAATGTGTAGACCCCGAATCAAACAACACATTGACATAATATGAAAAAACAAACAAAGTACCTGATACAACTTCATTTGATGGCCCGACGTCTGCTGAAGTAGTTGCAATGGATTTAACCACCCCTTTCTGCTTGTAGTCTAACTGCTTCCCATCACTCAAGATATTTGTCGGACACTCATTTTCATAGTGACCCATCTCATTGCACTTATAACATTTTACTAACTGTAAATCAAATTTGGTCTTACCTTCACCTTGATCCTTTTCCGTGCAATCACGAGCCTTATGTCCCATCTTACCACATCGGTAGCACTTTCTAGAATTCAGAAGACATTCCCCAGCATGCCTTTTGCCACATTTCTCACAAACTAGAAACTTAGTTTTCTTACCATCAGACTTTTTTGAAGAATTCTTACCTTTCTCCTGCCACCTCGGTCTCTTCTTCTGCTGGTTTTTATAGAACACTTGGTCATCGGAAAAATCCATTTCCACCTTCTCAGCACATCAAACAAGCTTTTCATAACTTTTAAACTCATGAGAAGCTAATACCCTTCGATATTTTGGCTTTAATCCTGAGTAAAAACAATTGATTTTACTATCAAGGTCTCGGATAAAATTTGGAGCATACCTTGCCAATTGAGTGAACCTTTCTTCATAGGTAGCCACTGAGTCTTCCTCTTGCCTCAATTCCAAGAATTGATTTTCCATCCTATGTCGAACAGCCTTAGGAAAATACTTCTCAAGAAACATACGTTTGAATTCATCCCAGTCGAGAGCATCAATCTCATCAGCGTCCCTGATATTTTTAACCATCGACCACCACTGATCTGCCTCACCCTCCAAACGGTAAATAGAAAGACTAAACTTTTGATTGTCTGAACACACCATGACATCGAAAATATTCTCCAGTGATTTAATCCACCCTTCAGCTAGCACAGGGTCAGATGATCCTCTGAATGATGGGGGATTTTGCCTCATGAAATGTTCCACCACTGACATGTTCCTCTGCGGTTGGTCTGGCTGATCTCGTGCATGGATACCAACACCATTTATCGGTTGAGTCAACTGTGCCATCACTGCAGCAAACTGTTCAGTTCCAATTCCGACCATCTCGGGATACTGATTCGGAAGGTTATTTCCTTCCGTATGCCTTCCTAGCACTACTTCCCTATTTCCTCTACGGAAAACCATTCTGAAAAAACATGTCTTAGATGAAGCAACATGGTAATCTTCAAATGCTATATCATTTCAAAAAAAAATATTTTTGGATAATCATTTAATAGAATTCTAACCCCTAAAGTTATCTAAACCAACCTCTAATACCAACTATAAGGCCCCAGCCTTAAACCTTACTTAATCTTGAGTTATTACAAGATTACACATTGAGGATCTTTTTGGGTTTAGAGTTTTAGAGAATTAGATCATAAAACTTGCATTACATTCCACATATAAACAAAGTGGTTACATAAATATAGTATTCTTCATTCCCATCAATGGAAACACATTTAAAATAAAACATGGATTATTTCTTGACACTTCCTTGACACTATCATCATATCATGTACCTTTCCCTTGACCTGTGAAAAATATTTCAAAAAACCTGGGATGAGCATAAAATGCTCAGTAAGGGATATAAAAATATGGAAAGGAAACATGGGTACATATATACATAAGGATGAGATCATAATTTACCCATAAAACATAAGCACTTTAACATACCTCATCAAATCATGAATAAATCATAGAAATCATAAGACATAAAGGTAACTTGAGGCATTCATAGCATCCTTACGCAGGGAGTAACCCTCTTGGTTACGTTTGGAATACCCATCACAGTATATTCCCTAAATCTCTTCGGAGAAACCTTAACGTTTCACTCCTTCGCATTACCCAATGCATTGGAGAGCTATATCGGGCTCACCCGCCCTTATTGTATCACGGAACCACCCGTCTTCATAATAATTCCCAAAAACCTCAACATAATCGTATCACATAAAACATGAATAAAGGAAACATAACATTTCCATCTTTCAAACACAATATATCAATACAATACATTGATAAAAAAATTATGAAAACCATTTTCAAAACCAAAATAAAATAAAAGTAAAACATGGTATTTATTTTTCTTTTAAAAAAAATTATGGCTTGTAGAGGAAGCCGAAACTCAAATAATGGTCACGGCGGCGGAGAAGTCATTGTCGCCGCATACGTAAGAAAAAAACATTCCCTTTTGTCGTTTAGCAAACGCTTCGTATAAAAAATATTCCTTTTTAATAAATGTAAAAGTCAAAGGGGTTTATACACCGTATAAAATAAGTTTGTGTATATAACAAAATATGCCTCAATGAAAGGAGATTGAGACGAAGTCCCATACCTCGTATCCGACTTGACACGACCGTTCTTTAATCTCCTGAATAATAAACATTATTTAATATCTACTTGATTAAGAACCCTTTTAAAGTTCATTATTCCTTTTATACCATGTTATGAACATAATGTAATCATTTAAGTTAATAATTTTCATTTTGTCGGTATTTGGTTCTTAAGTCAAAAATAGACTTCTTACACTTACATGTTGTTAATTTGGTCAAAGGTTCATTATATCCAGAATGATATTAATGATTTGGATAAAATATATATCATATATATTCATCATATACATGTATTTATAATATTACATCACATTTAGAGGTAAGAAATGAAATGCACCGTTCATGGAGACGGTAAGCCGTACGTACGCATGAACGCTACTTCCATTTCTATTTTGTATTTTCTGGAATGGAATCATAATGATATAAGAGTATATTATAATTCCAGTATAATATAATATATAATATCATAGTTCCATCCTTTATACGTCCCACACATGGTATTTAACGAATCAAATCACTTTGAGGGGGCGGTAGTCCGCACTTCCTTAAATGAAGATATCGCGTTCACCCATAATGGAAACCATAAAGGTATGAACAAAAAGGAAAATACAGAAGCTTAAGGAAAACATAAACATATTATATATCATATATAAATATAGTGACATCTTAATGGCCACCTTTGAAGGTGTTAAAAGAATGTTGAACAATCATCGTTTCGGGAGGCATAAATTCACCATCCACGGAAACAGTATGTTCGTTAACCATTAGATGTAGGTGTGTGTAAGTGTAGCTCGAATCCATATTATAAAAACATCCTGGTATATTGAGGATACTGTAGTTGTTATAAAAGAAAAGAATAAAAATATTTTAGGGGGTTGGAGAAGAAAAATAAAACAAAAGGACTCAAAAGAAGACATTTCCTTAAAATCGGGTAACTCCCTTTGGTTTGAGATCAAAGGCTTCCTTGGGAAGACTTCTGCCCAAAGTGAGGCTTCAAGGAGTAATAGAGGGAAGTGGAGAGACAAAATGGTCAGGGGTTGGCCGATCCAAAGGCTTTGGGAGTGTGGGTAATGAGGTAGAGGTGGGGGCCTTTTATAAGAGGAGAGGAGGGGCACTCTTGGAAAGTAAAGAAATATTACTTTATTTGAAAAAGAGTTTCAGATTTAAATGGTCCCACATTGATAAAAGTCTAGGATAAGGTGATAAGGGTTCGAAATCTACCCATCCAATAGGTTTTGTAAATGTGTAGGTTTTAGATATTACATTATCTTTCCATTTAGTTAAATTGTTAAATAATGAGGTCATCGCTGCAACATCATGATGTCATAATTAAATTAGTTTATTTAATGTCTACAAATTATAAAAAAAATAAAATGATGTAGGAAATATTTTTAGCTTTCTAATGAATATTTATAGTCAAAACTCTGACTTTTATAACCCCATATAAAATTGTTTTAGTAACATAGCTCATGTTTGTGTAATTTTTACTTTAACATTATATAAAAAGTTATTTATGTCATTTCCCAACCAAAGTGGCTCCATGGGGTCCCCAAGTTGACCCATGGATTTTATTGGTCGGCCATGACACAGCCAATGGGGTAGGACATGTGTCAAGCTCATCTCATTTTATTAAAGCATTATTTTTACCTTAAACTACACCAATTACCACTAATCGCGATTAAAAACTTAATAAGTTACTATTCACCAAAAAATTACTTTAATCTCATTGAACCACATTTTAATTCATAATGACAACCATGTATGTCGGATTTTTGAAATTTAAAACACAAAGGTGGAAAAATTTCATTTAAACGGAAAATCAGTTTTTATAAGTACCACTTAGTGGTTTCACTATTCATCAAAAAAATGAAGTTTTTCAGAAAATTACCAAAAATTCACCCTAAGATATATTTGATATTACAAATTCAAAAATGAAGTCTATTTTACAAAATTCAAAACATATAAGTCACATTAATTAATTTAATAATTAATTCCCGCTGTTAGAGAAAATAGCGTGTTTTTATAAAACAATAAGTATCAAAAGATTGACACCAGTTTAAGTCTAATTTCAAAGTGAAATTGATTCCAATGACCAACATTGGATTAAATGGTAAAAATATATTCATATTAAACATTAAGACCAATTCAAAAGATAATCTAATCATATAAATAAATTAGATTAAGAAGCAGTTTTCATGTAAAATGCAGTATTTTTCACTATTCATTAAAAAAAATGAACATTGTCAGAAAAATACCAAAAATTCACACAAAGTAAATTTTGATGTCCCAATCATAAAGAATAAGATTATTTTGACAAACATAGCTTATAAAATTGTCAAAATATAGATTTAAAAATGGTTTCCCATCAAAAGGCAGTAAAACAATCTTATAAAAATATTAGTGTATTCCATGCTTAAGATTGGATTTATTTTCATTTTATGCCTCTGAAACGCTATCTAGTTCATTAATAGACATAGATAAAAATATATATTATTCATTACTTACTTGGGATGTTACAGGATCCCTTTGATTATTGCTCAAATGAGATATCACTATAAAATTTAGTTCCACATACTTATATTATCTTCTTCTTCACCACCTCAGAAGTCTTCATTGCACCATCGTAGAATTGTAATTGTTCTCCAATAACTTCACCTAAGTTTGAATGCTATACACATCATTTTCATAACAATTAGTTCTTAATCCACAATAAATGATGAACAAATAATCCACACAGATCCTTTATAAAGAATTTATTTACTTTGTGGTAAAATTTAATTTTCCTAACTTATAACTCACAATGTAAATTGAAAAAACCCGCATAGAAATCGATTTTTTGGGTTTTCATTCTAAAAACCCTCAATCACGAGGGATTTATTTATCAAAGGATCATTCATGGGGAGTAAGAAGATAAAATACCTCCTAGATAAAATTTATTCTATTAAAACATGTTATTATATTGGACAACCATAGGTATTTTGGTATATTTTAAAGACATGTGAATAGTACACAAGAAGCATTATAACACATTTAACTCCACTTTCTGTATCCCTCTAGTATTTTACCAATTTCATGTTCTCTGTTAGATCATGCTAAAAATGAGTTTTAGAACCCATACCACCTTTACAAACTCACTACAGGATTTTTGTAATGACCCAAAATTTTATCAATGAAATTTACATTCTTATAATTATGTCATTAATCCCATAAACTAACACATAGAAAACAATACAAACTTTATAAAAGAATAATTATTTAAATATGAGGTATTTTAATAAATTATGAATCATATACCAATTGAATAGTAACATGAAGTTTCAAATAGTAATGTGGCCATTAATAAATTTAACCCAGAAAATAGAATAGTAAAATCACTTATTAAATTATAAATAAAATTTATCTAACTTATAATTCAAAATATAATATAATTATATTGTAGTATTTTTAAATAAATGTTTTGAAAATGATAAATAAAGTGTTGGTATTTTTATAAAAAAATATTTTTACAACTTTATAATTAATATAATGATTTAAAAGAAAAATTATTTTCTTAAAAAATATTCATAATTTAATATGTTTTGTCTTATGATTATAATATTATTGTATGATACCTTAATTAATTTTTTAAAGCATTATAAAATCAGTTATATTATTAAAAGAGGTATTTTTCAAGTAAATGAGGATTTTATAACATTTATCATATTTATAAAATTATTTTCATTATATAGAGTTCATTTTTAATTCTAAATATGAAGAAATATTTAGGGTGAGGTTTTGGTATTTTTCTAAAATAGTTTATTTTTTTGGGGAATAGTGAGATAAGATAATTTACAATATTAGATAAATATATGATTTTCTGAGTCATTGTTGTTGTATGCATAATGTCAGAATGATTCGTTCAAACTCAAATGCACTAGTTACTATACATAGTCACAAGAATCCACAATATTCATAGTCTTCAACCAAAACAATAAACTAATGAGTAAAATAATAAAAAAACCTCATCTCCTCCACTATAAATATCACACCTCACTATCCCTTTTCCTCACACATCCAAAGCCTTTAATCTTGTCCATATTCTACCCAAAACATACCAAATCCTATCCCCCCACGTCCAAGAGAATTAGGTATAATAAAAATAAAAACCCATTTTTAGTTAAGGAGGTTATCAAGGAGGAAAAATTCAAGAGGTGAATTCCTCTTCCATTCTCTTTTAATTACTTTTTATCTTGTTTTCTCACCCTCTCATCACCTTCTTATACCAAAGTTCCATGAAAACTTCATTATATTATATATAATATAATATTATTTTATTTTTGGTATATACACCATTTATTCTCTTCACTTCTCCTTTAGTTTTAAAATTGAGGGCATTTTCCATGAGGTGTCAAATTCACCACCTTCATGGATGATTATTATTATTTTTACAATACCACCATTAAGGATGGTCATAAAACAACATTAATGGTTTAATAACATTATAAAATGTATTTTATAACATATTTTATTTTATTGAATCAACATATATACATAATATTAAACTATAGAACTAAACATCTTTGTGATGATCGAAATACTGCCAAAAAAATCTAAACAGTTAACATTAATGTATTTTCTAATAAATCTTTTTAATATATGGGAAAAAATATTAAAGACTTCTTAATCTTTTAAAAGTTAATTTAAAACTTATAATTTCAATCCTATATAACTATTATCAGTTAACATGAACATCAATACTTGTATACAAGCAAACCGATCATGAAAACTGTGGAACCGTACACTCTTGAACGATGAAATTATATCTTAGAACTAATCATAAAGGCCTTAAATAAAATTAATAAAATTATAATAAGTAAAATATATCTACAAAAGTTTATGAATTAATTAATTAATGGATTTAATTTTACTATATATGAAACTATATTTATGTGTGGAAAACTTTCTGACATAAGGCAAGGGATTCATTCCAGACCACCATTCATTCCATTGGGTTGCACTTTCTCTCTCTTTCTCTCCCTCAAAAATGTAATTATTATTTCTTCTTATATACTTATTATAAAATATGTTTTTATGTTCAAAAGATATATATTTATAACAATAATTATTTCCTTTATGGGGAAATATATGTTTTATATGGTTCCATTTTAAATTCTTCCCTATAAACAAGCCAAATTAAGGGGAACTTCCTGATTTCTATCCCATATTCAGGCGTAGTCCTAGATAATTTTTAATCCAACATTATTTTTCTAAATTAACTAGTTCTTTCATGAATAAAATATCTTGTTTCATGTCTAATTTTTTACAAATTTTTATTCCTTTTCCATTTTTAAATATTATTTAAAATGTTCCCTTAAATCTCAATAAGATGGTTCATTTCTAATGTTTCTTAAATTTTATTTTTACCTATTTTCACTTAATTTTATATCACATGTAATCTATTATTCCTAATTTCACTTATGAATTTCCATCTATTATTTAAGTGAATTCTTTCATGCAAAATTTTATGATATACCCTTTTATTATGTTTTATGACATGATTTTGATACCCATTTCTTTCCATGGGTAACACCTATATTTATTTTTCATTTGGAAAAGATATTTTTGAACATGTTATGATTAATATTAAAATATAATCCTCTAATACATTGGGTAATGTTTAGTATCATGATATTTCATGTGTAATAGTCTTGTAAATTAGCTTTGAGTCATGCTCCTCCATATGCAGTGGTCTTGGTAGTAATCTTTAAATCATGGTACTCCATGTGAAATGGTATAGGTAATAAGACTTGAATAATGGTCCTCCTTGTAAAATGGTCATGTTAGTAAGCCTTAACCGATGATAATCCATTTTCATTGGTCTTGGTAGTTATCTGCGATTAATGGTTATGTTATTTTCTATGTTTGTGATATATTTCTACGATTCCATGATTACATGATCCCATTTTATACATGTTATTATTCTATATGTTTATTATTTTTCCATATCATTTTATTTCATCATTTATGGATTCTATCCTTTTTTTATTTTTTATGTGTATTCTTATTCCCTTACTTGTCTTTTTAGTTCATTCATTTGTTTATTTATTCCCCAGGTTATCCTAGGTAGATGTATGTGATCAAAGGAAGTTAAGATATTATTATGAAGACTAAATAAAATATGTTTTTTTTCATGAGTTATATTTATGTATCAATATTATAAATAAACTAGAATTTATGATCCTTTGTTATAATTGATGGTTAATTATGAATAAAATCATTTAATGATAGGTGAAAATGGATTGAGCTATTATAGTTGGTATTAGAGACCAAACTAGTTATTTTTTGATATTAGGGCTTGAAATATTTAGTAATAACCATATGGATAAATTGATCACTATGGATTACTTAGATTAAAACATAGGGAATAACTATATAGGATACACTTTTCATTCACAAGTTTATCCTTATATGATTAAAGTTTCCTTTTATAATATTATTAGATACGTATTAAAGCCCCCAAAATTACACTTTATTTTTCTTAGATAATGGATAAAAATTAGTGAACATGTTCTAACAATAAATGTGATTATAAATGTAAATTTCCTCTCTAATTAAATTCCAAATATGATGGAAATGGGTTCTCAAAACAGCATAGGAGTACTTTCTCAACTGGCTCATGTTATGAATAATAAATTGAATCATGTGTAATTCCCTCCATCTCCTATGAAATATCCATTTGTGGTAAAATCATATATATGGAAAAGGTCTCCCATATTTTTTGGATCTTATTATCCTCTCATCTTGGAACAATGTATTTAGTCTATTGCGAAGATATTCTCTATATTTTATTACTCAGAAAAAGGGAGAGTTATTATGGAAATATATAATTTTGATGGGGAATCTAATCAGTGACAGCCACTGATAAAAACCCTGAATTACTATAAGAAAATTTATTCCATGGAATTAAATGATTTCAATAAAAAAATTAATAAATTTTTTCCCCAAACATTTTTTCTTAAGAAAGAAAGGGAGTTCCTATGACTGAATCAAAAGGAATATTGGTCTCTATGGACTTATAAAATAAACATCAAAAGGATTTTATGATAAAAAGACGTCATTTTAATGTGAACAGATTGAAAAGTGTATAACTTCGTTAGTGTACTAAATACGATTCTACGAAATGTGTTGGTGATTTGAGAATTTTTCAATTATGTAGAGATTTTTTGTGTTCCCTTAAGGTTGATATGTAAATTAAACACTATCATTTTCCTTATGGTCCTAGAGATTAAAATACCAAAATAGAGTTTAATTTGGGTGGATTAATAGATAAATACCATGATTTAATGATAAACCAACATCCTATATGTCATAATTGTGTGAAGAAGCATCTAAGGAACTATATAAAGGGAATCAGTAAATACTTAAAACTATGAAGAGTGGGAATCTAGGTAATAAATATTTAAGTTAAATTATAAATGTCACTAATTTGGATGAATAATGAATGGTTTGGATCAATACTCATCCTTTAGTACAACGTTTCAACTACAGTGAACATGGACATTTTTCAAGAAAATTCTTTAAGCTTAGGGTTGTTAGAGGAAATAAAAAACAACAACCAATTCAACATGGAAGGAAATATGATATCATTAATACAAAGGTGGAACCTTAAAATGATGTTTTGATAGGTAAATTGGTTATTCATTCACTAATAGAAAACATTCTATTTGATTCTATTTCTATGCATTCATTTATATCTTTCATGTTCAGTATAACTATTCAAACAACACCTCAAAATTTTGAGGTTAAATTTTATGTGAGGATATAAAATGGAAATATTATTGAATCCAAATTATATAACTCATCCACAATTAATGTTTGAGGACTTAACATCCCTAAAAATCAAGTCATACTTCCTTTAGTGGAGTTTGATGCAATATTGGGTATGGATTGACTATCTTTATATGAGGCCAACATCAATTGTTGGGAAAGGGAGATCACTCTTCACAACATAAAGCATAATTTAATTCTATAAATTTATAAGAAGGAGGATGAATATCTTTTATAATCATCAACTTAGGTGTTGATATTGATTACTTACATTCAAGCATATCTATCTCAAATGATTTAGACAACAGAGATAATCATGCTTGAAGACATGCCCATTGTGAGGGATTATAGTGACATGTTCCCTGGAGAATTGCTTGGTCTTCCTTCCGATAGATAGGTTGATTTATCAGTTTAAATTATTCCTGTATCTCTACTTATATAAAATAAGCCTTATAGAATGTCCACCATCGAGTTATGCGAACTGAAGAAGCAGTTATAGGATAATCTAGAAAAGGGTTTGTTATGCTCGAGTGCTTCACCATAGGGTGCACTAATCCTCTTCATCAAGAAGAAGTATGGATCAATACTCGTCGACATTGATTATTGTGATCTCAAAAAAATCATGATAAAGAACAAGTATCCCCTTCCACGGATATGTTACTTGTTCAGTCAACAATGTGTGGAAATGTATTTCTCTAATATGGAACTTCAGTTAGGATATAACCAATTAAAGGTGAAGAAGGAAGATATTCCCAAAAATTCGTTTTGGAAAAGGTACAGACACTATGAGTTCATAGTGGCTCCCAAAAGAATCACTAATTTTCTAGAAAAATACATGGGACTAATGAATCTATTCATTAGATATTACCTAAAAAAATTGATAGTTTTTTAGGATATTCTAATATAATCCAAAAGTAAGGAGTAATATGAAGAGAATTTAAATATTATGCTAAAGACATAATGAATAGAGAAAACATATTAAAATTATAATAAATGTGAGTTATGGATAGAGTATGTATTATTCATTGGGAATGTTATCACTAAAAAAGAAATATCAATGGACCCTTCCAAGATAAAGGAAATAAAATATTAGCCCAGGCTAACGTATGTAATGGAGACTAATAGTTTCTTTGGTCCAGTTGAGAATTAAAAAAGATTTGTGAAGAATTTCTAATGATTTTAAAAACCAATGAACAACCTGATATAGAATGGAGTAATGTTTATTTAGAATAGTGAAAGAGAAGACTACTTTAAAGAGTTGAAAAGTGTATTATCCTTGCACTAATACACTAACAACCAAAAAGTGGATAACTCTTTTTGGTATACAATGATGATTAAAATAAGGTATTAGGTTTTGTTATGATAAAAAAAGATAAACTGATAGCCTATTCCTCAAGGTAGTTAAAAATTCATGAGGAAAACTATCCCATTTAATATATGTGTTTGGAAACTATGAACTTTGCATTGAAAATTTGGTGGAATTATCTCTATGGGGAGAAGTGTGAGATATATAATGATCACAAGTATCGCAAATATATATTCACACATAAGGAGATTAATATCTTCTATAGAATATGGTTAGATCTAATCATGGATTTTAAAGGCTCAATCCACTACCATCATAATAAATAGTATTAGTTGGTTGATGCTCTAAGAAGAAAATATCTTTCAGTTTTATTGATGATGACAATTGATAATGATACATTCTTCTAATACATTCATAGAATAGATATTGAAATCATTAAATAAAGAACATCATAAATCAATTATCAAATTATTTCTTAACCATCCCTTATAGATAAAAATGAATGATTCTCAACAAAATGATGGAGAAACTCTAAAAATTTGGAAGCTATCAAATGGGGGAAATCATTAGAGATCAAACTTGAATGGTATGGAGTATTAATATTTTTTTAATTATTATTTATGCCATACCAAATGGATATAAATAAAAAACATCTTAATGACACACACAACTCAAAATTATCTATTCAGCCAGGGAGAATAAAGATGTATCAAGATCACCAAAAGAACTATTAGTGGGACACTATGAAGAAGGATATCACTGAATATACATCAATGTTCTTGGTTTTTCAAAAAGTGAATGCTAAAAAGAAAAAATCTAATGGGATGATTCAAAAATTTCTCATACCAACTTGGATGTGGGAAAACATCAACATGGGCGTTGTTAATGGAAATCCAAAGACATCCAAAGGAAATAATTCCATATGGTTAATTGGGGATATTATTAAAAATATTAATCACATTATCACAATACGAGAGGACTTCTCACTTGACCCACTTGCACAGATATACATCAAATAAGTGTTAAGGATGTATGGGGTTCTACTATTGATTGTATTTGATTGAGATATGAGATTGGCCTCCATGTTTTTGAAAAGTATCAAACATTCTCTAAAGACTGAGTTGAACTTCAATATTGATTAACATCATCAATATTATGTCCAATATAAGTGAAAAATTTAGAAACTCGAAGAAATGTCGAGTTCATGTTTATGGATATCAATGGAGGATGGGGATAACATCAACCATAGGTAATGTTATTAAAAATATTTTTTTTACTCAAACATCCAAATGGATCCACATGAATCCATTTAGAGGAAAATATGTAGAACACTATTATTTTGGGAATAAGTTGGTGGACATAAGATGCTTGTCCCTAAAATGGTTGAAGAAATGGTAGAAAATGTAAAAACCATTTTACAAGAAATAAATGTAGCCTACTGACAAGAGAGGGGAGATGAAGAAAATAGTCAGTAGGGACTGGAGTTTATGGTTGGATATTAGGTATTCCTCCTCACGTCCCCATGGAAGAGGATTATGAGATTTCAAAAGAACTAAAAAACTAAGTGCAAGGTACATCACCCCTTTTATATTCTTGACATTGTCAGAGTTGTGGCCTATAAACTAGAACTTTCACCAACCATTTCCCAGGCACACGATGTATTCCATGAATTTCTTTTTAATAAGTACATACCAAATCCATTAAAAGCACTAAATTCAGAGGTGGAATAGCCAGAAAACGATCTATCTTATGAAAAGATTCTAGTGAATGTATTGGACTATAGAGATAATGTTCTACCCAAAAAAATTACTCACAAGGTCAAAGTACTATATAAAAACCATAATTATTAAGAAAAATTATGGACAACCTATAATATTTTTTCAATTTTGAACCGAACCTCTTCATGAAAATTGATGTGGAGTTAACTGATTATATAATTAAATATTTCATTGTAATAAATAAAATGAAAAGTTTAATAATAAGGGCATAAAAACATGAAATATATGATTAATAATTTAATATCTAATATAAATATATTATACATGAAATTAATGGACGTATATAGAAAGACATTACTTGAGGCATGGGGTTTATTAAATCAATCTACATTCATTAGGTTATACTTATACTTCATTGACCATGTAATTATAATAATGTAAAAACCCTAACCACAATAGCCCACAATTGGTGATTTATTTACAAAATTGGAACTAGATACATGTTATCACATCCGAATAGACTAAATGGTTTAATAATATTAGAAAACTAGATACATACTTTAATCTCAAAATTACATTTGGAAACATAAAATAAAAACCATAGTGAAAGTAAATATTCTACATCCATTAATACATTCATATACCATTATTTTTATAATGGGGAATGTAAAAAAATAGTGCGTAAGCTCAGATTGTCATTATGGATTTACATACATCATAAGCTATTATTAATCAATAAGGAATAATTAATATGGAAATATAACTATATGAAAATTCATGACAATTAATCAATAATTGTGAATAATAATTCATACAAGGATAATATCAATGAAATAATCTCAAGTATATTAATGAATAAATTATTGAAGAAGGAAATACTTAATATTGGAAATTATGATCTCAAGCATCAGAAATTCTATATTTTCATAAGCTTGTGTGGGTACAGCTTAAAATTTTGGTTATGTATACACAAAAATCAATTGAAGGATATATTATAGATTTATCTCATGATACCAATCGATTCATCGAGGGTCCATATATTTCTATGGCACACCAATCACTGTATGACCAATTCATTCCTCATATATAGAATGATCAATCTAATTAATAAAAATTATACCTTATCAATAAATATTTGTTTTTAGAATTGAATATTTATTATAAATATTTTAATTTTCAATCAAATAACATTCAAAATAAACACAATATGTTGAAATTATATCTGATTTAATAAATAATCAAATCCTATATAATTAATATTTAAATTCATGGGAAATATAAGGAGTAATGATAACAAGAAAGTGGATCTTTCTAATGAACGTAAATCATGACATGATTAATTGTGAAACTAAATGTCAAAAAATTCCCTAATGAAGATGATCATAAACCATCCATATAAAGGATAAAGATGGTATCATAAAAAAATTCCCTCATTTTATAATAATTAAAATAATAGTTTATTATAGTTAAGGAATATAAATACCATAAAATTTTTATTAAGAAACTATTTAGGAAAATCCAACATTTAACATTTAAAATATCTTTTAAAAAACAAAAAATTCCAAAAAAAATTAGGAAACATATTTTTATTGTAAATTAAATTAAAAAAATGAAATTTATTCTTCTAAGATATGATTTTTTTATAATTTGAATTTTTTTTCATTCCCAATATATTCAATGAAATTTTATTTTCAAATTTTTGGTAAAAATATAAAAATTTCTATAGTTTGTGAAATGACAAGAAGATTACTTTTTTAGAAAAATAAAAAAATTGAAATTATAGAAAATATAAATTTTAACAATCATACGATATTATTAAAAACATTTTTAATTTTCTTTAGAAATCATGGACATGGAGGAAAAATCATTTTCGACTGAAAATAGAAATAATGTTGTATTTTATTAAAAACGTTTTCTAAATAATTTTAAGTACCAAATAGGGATAAAAATTTCTATCTCTTGAAAAAATAATTTAGAAACATAGGAGGATAAAATTAATTTGGTTTATTAAAAAATTATCAAATAATTCCCTTAAATTGAAATTCAAGCAAAAATAATCCCGATTATAATTAGATTGAAGCATAAACCCTTAATTCATTGGTAACATTTGAATCATAATCCCAATAAAAGAAATAACATCAAGTGAAACATTAAAAAACATAAATATAAATATATTCATGATAAAACTTATTAAAGGATTAATAGATACGCCTTATAAAAAATATGATCATAATACCAAATATGTGTCAATGGCACTGAAATTGAGACAAAATATCTTAAAAATAACATACCAATAAAGTGAGAATTAATCATTGAAATGATTATGTGTAAAAATATAAATACTCATAGAAAAAGTTTAAATAAAACATAAAATAATTAAAATTTATTAAAAACATAATATTATATTATCTATGAAAATTTAGAGTTAATATAACTCAATGAAAACAAATAGAGTTATGAAACACTTACCACTTGGTAAAATTCAATAAAATACCATTGTATGAGATTATTGTAACTGAAACATAACATATAACGAAGTATTTTGGATTCAAAATATGAAATTTATATGTTAATTACATAAACCATATATAAATAAATTGATGCATACCAGTAAAATATCACTCAATGAAAGGAAATTGAGGCCAAATCACATACCTTACACTTTCTTCTAGTTTAAAATGATTTAACCTCATGTTTAACTATTTTAATAATGTTTCTAATTTATAACAAAACCATATTAATATTCATAATATATCATCTATTAACCTATTTTTACATCTTAGAACTCGTTCATTAATATTATTTAATTATTACCATTTTTGGTTTTTAACCACTTCATTTTTCATGCTTGTTTTGACATGGAAGATTCAGTTATTATCAATTTAATATAGATCCATCATATATAGAATGATATAAACGTTATAAAATAAATTTTTTTATTATCTACATTTTTATAACCAATCTTGAATGTTTGATATAGAAAATGAATTACATTTCTTCACAGATATGGTAGGTTTCACAAACACATGAGTGATGATATCATTCCTTTCATGGTAGCAATGGTATTTTAGTGGATACTATATTTATTTTAAATAATTAGAAAAATTTATTTTTCATAATATATATTCATTATTTAAATTATTATGACTATACATGTGAGGTGTTGATGGAAAAAAATTAAATCTGTTCATGAGGCGGTTGTCCCCCATACACACAAATAATGGCTTGGTTTCCCATTTTATAGAGAAAGAGATGGATAAATATTATTACATAAAGAAAATAAAATATTATTTTATGTTAGATAAAAATTTTAATATATTAAAATTGATAATACCTAATTAAATTTTGTAAAAGCATAAGTAAAAAACTAAATAGAATGGTTAAGTCAATTACCTTCACTTAGAAAAACCTTAGTGAGATCTCTTATTACTGACCATAGGGTTGCTATTTTGGGAAGACCAGAACCTCTAAAATATTTATATGTATTTTCCAGAGAGATTAATTGATGACTTTTTTTAGATAAAATGATTAAGATCTTTGAATATGTTAGGGGAGGGAGTTCCCTTTTATAATTATAAATGTGTGACATTTTTGTAAATACTAAGAACTATTCAATAATGGGAAGTTACTCTAAAAAAGTGCCTCAAAATTTAATAAAATAATATAGTTAATGTAATTTTATTTTTATACACACAACCAACAAAATAAAGAATCATTTTTTAAACTTTTAATTCCCTTATCTCTAAATTTACTTACTTTTAGAATTTTAGTTTTCCCCGAAATAACTAGTTTTTAATTTATCTTGGTAATTTATCCATTATTTCTAAAAATAAATGACAATTTTCAAATAAATTAGGCCCAATTATTCTAAATATTAATAAAATTTATCAAAAAAATCCATATTTGTTTTGGAAAATTAATTTTAATAGAGGCATATGTGACGCACAAAACATAGTTTGAACCATAAACACTGTAATTACTTTTTATTTTATTTAATATTAATTATGAATAAAAATAATATTGAACTTATTAACTAATATTAATTATTCTGATTTTATGTATGGAATCAATGTTTCCAAATTCAATTAACAGAAGTGTCATAATTTAATTTATAAGTAATCCCATGAGCATAAAAATGATGGGGTATTCCAAAGAAACATTTTTAACCACAAATGTGTTTATGTAAAATTAAAAGAAATTAAAAAGGATAAAAATTGGATTATTAATAACATAAAAAACATATAATACATTTAAATAAAATTAATACAAAATGGAACTTCTTATATTCATTAAAAAAATTATAGTTTTCAATAAAAAACAATATTTTTCATTATTCATTGAAAAAATAATTTTTTCATAAAATTCTAAAAAATAAACTATAAGATAATTTTAAAATTACTAATTAGATAAATAAATACAATTTTAGGAATAATTTTCTTAAATTGTTTTTAAAAAAATTAAAATTATTCCACAAAATGCAACCAAATATCTTTTTAGAGAAAATAATCTTTCATGTATAAAATTTGATTTGTTCTTATCCCATGATGAAAAAATATTAGATTCATGTTAATATATTTCATTGATGATTTAATATATGAATTTAATTAAAATTGTCACTAATAATCTTTAACTTAATTTTTCATGACAAAAACCTATTTCACGCATAAAATAGATTTTTTTTGAAAAATATTATTTTACTTTAAAATAATTTTTATTTTTATTATAATAATTGATTACCAATGATTTTTGTTTATACATGTATAAACCATAAAATTTTAATAATTTTTTTATTCCTATTAATACCTTCAAATTCAATATCTTGTTGATATATGTCTCATTAAATAAGAATGTTTTGATAGTATATCATGGTTTGTTTAAACAGGGTGTTGTGTGTAACACTTGATATTAATGGAATGAAATTTATTTCAAGAAGATTATATATTAAGATCATTTTGTTTTACAAATAGTATGATTGAAATTATATTTGATCATACTATTTTATTTTCACACTTTTTTTGGTTTTTCAATTGTTACGTGTAATTACTTATTTGATTAAATTATAACATCTATGATATGAAATTTATAAGGATTATTCATATCAATATTATTTCTTTGAGTTTTGTATTTTATTATACACATACTTAATTTTATAATATTTTTATGCTAACTATTGAGATATTATATCATTAATTACTATTTGATCATTTCATTTAGTGTTCCTATAAATTTCTCTCTTTGATGTGATATTTATGAAAATTTTATAATATTTACAAGATTTTACATGGTATAAATTTTAATTTTTTGTGACATAATTCATGTTGTGCACCATAATTTATTTTATAGGGTGTACTGCAACCCAATTAATTATTTTAACCTATTATTGCATTCAAATTTTGGGTTTTATAAAATAATTTTATGTTTCATCATTCAATTGATTTTTTATTCAAATACTACCTATGTTGCAAGGGTTTATATGATCAAATTTCCTTTTTTGGAAAATTTTATTATTGATGAACCTATATTAATTTATATGGTGTATAAAATAACTCTTTTAAATTTATTATATTGAATCGTTTTAAACTCATGTTATTCTATGTTCATTTTTACGTTCTTTCTTTCAAATGGGTTTTCAATTAAAAAGGTCTTAAATGGGGTTTCCTTAAAAAATGTTAATTTTTAAGGACATTTATCCAAAATATTCCACTTTGTTCTTCATATTATTTCAAGAATATTATTTTCTAAATATAAATAAATTCAAATAGTTATTTTCCATGATATTTTACTTCATTTTAATTTTTTTAAAATTAAAATTTATTTATGTTTTTTAATGAGTCTCTTAAGACTCAATTTAAAAAAATAGAATATTTATTTTTATTTTTAACATATAAGACATGAATGTAATTTTCCACCATCAAGATTGTAATTTATTTTCAGGATTTTTTATATATTTCTATAATTATTTTCAATTAAATATATTATTAATGAAAAGTTATTTGGATCAATAAAACCCCCACTGTTTATTAACACACATTTTTTTGAGTATTTTTTCATTATATTTTTACACTTAACATTTTTGGTTTTTAACTTGGTAACAAGATTTTCTACTATGTAATTTATGTTTTACCAAAATAATATGAGATAAAATCTCTTAAAAAATTTGTGTGTGATGAAACTAAATATAACCTCAATTTAATCAAATTTAATTCTAAAATTATAAGAAAATATATTTTAAATTAATTAATTATACACATATATATAATATTCTTATAGAAAATTAAAATCTTAAAAATTATGTGTTTGTAATTTTATTTATAATTTCTTAATAATTACATTTTGAAACATATATCTATATATGTTTTTAAACACAATATTAGTTTTTTATATAAAATTTATTAAATTACTTAATTAAATAAAAATGAATACTATTAAGACAATTCTTTCAATATATCAGTTTTACTATTATTTTTGTAATTAACATTAATAATAGTAATCACACTTCAATGCTTTAAAATGAAATTAACCATATTACATACAATGATTTTTTTATCTAAAATATGAATTCCATTATTGTAACATCCTAGGTAAATAAAAAATATGATATTATCATATTTATAAATATTATTGAATTAACTATAATTTTAATTTTAATGGGATGCTATGTTTGATGGAAAACTCGACACTCAAAAACTTGTTTCTCTGAAGTCTCATATTGCACACAATGCTGAGTCGTACTGAAAAATAAGAATATAATATTATTTTAAATGGTAGTTAACGCCTATTCGTTGTATTTGGGTTAATTAAAAGAACTAACTGAAATATGATTACACATGTTTTTCAAATATTTTTAAATTTATCCAATAATATTTAGAAGCATAAAATGTGGACGAATCCAATTTTAAGCTCAAACACTCTAAAATTCATTAAAATATTGATTTATATCCTTTTGATGGAGAAACCTTTTTAAATCTTATTTTTTCACATTTTTATGTTATATTTGAAAAAATAATATTCTTAATTTGAAATGGGCCCTAAAAATTTAATTTGGTTGAAATTTTTGGTATTTGTCTGAAAATGTTCATTTTTTTAATGAATAGTGAAAAATTCTGCATTTTAATTGAAAATTTCCTTTTAATCTAATCCATTTATATAGTTAGTTTGTTATTTTATTTGGTTTTAAATTGTAATTGGATTATATTTTTACCATTTAAACCAATTTTTGTCATTGGACGTAATTTCACTCTTAATTTGGACATAAACAAATGTAAATCTTTTGATAGTTACTATTTCGTAAAAACACGTTTTTTGTTTTGACAATGAGAATTAATTTTAAATTAATTTCTACCACATCTGTGTTTGGAATTTGGAAAAATATATTTAATATTTTTAATTAGGAGGTCCAATTTTTGTAAATAGGTACCTTTTATTTTTATACATTATGAATATATATTTCAGTAAATGTTTTATTTACAATGGTTAATGGGTAAATCCGGTAAATAAGAGTAAAAAGTAATATAATAATAATATTAAATTACCCTTAAACTTGTTATAACCCTATTTTATGATACATTTATTACATTGGGAATCCTTGGTACGATTTTTGGGACCCCATGGATCCACGTAGAAGTTATAATGACACTTTACAATAATTAATTTAAAGTATAGAAAAAAATGACATAAACATATATATTTTATTTAATAAATTGTTACATGGGTTATATAAGTTATCTCTTAAAATATAGATATTTATTTGAAATCCAAAAAGATTTAATACATCATGGTATTTTATTTATTATTTTTAGACATCAAATAAATAAAATTATTTTTGACACATTGATGACAAAGTAATTACCTTATTAGTGAGTGATTTAAATAAATGAGATAATAAAATTTAAAAAACTATTCAAAAACTTTAAAATTATTATTGTATGATTTTATTTCGAACAATATTAATCTTACCTTATAATAAAATGTGTTTTTTTCCTTTTTAAACCGAAAATAAGTTTATAATAAAATAATATTTTCAAACATTACAAAAGAACCCCTCCTCCCCCTTTTAAAAATCCATCACCACTTAATCATTACTCACACCTCTTAAGACCCTTGGATCATCCAAACTATTCGTAAATAATCTCTCAAAGTCCCTATCTTCCTCTTAGAAACCTTACGCTAGTCATAAGGCTTTTCAAGAAAGCCTTTTTTTTCTAACAAAAGGGAGTTACCTGATTGAAAGGTAATGTCTTCCCTCAAGTTCTATTCGATTATTTTACTTCTCCACTCCCTATGATATTATTATTATCATTTTAAATAAAAAAATATAATCAATATAGTAGGTTATTTTTATGAGAAGTATTTGAACTACACATACAAACACCTCCATCTAATAGGTATAGAACATACTGTTTCTATGGACGACGAACTTCTGTCTCATGAAACGATGATAGTTAAATCTTCTCCTACCACCTATTATGGTGGCCATTATGATGACAATGTAATTATATATCATATTTATTATATTTCTTATATATATATTCTTCTATATTTTTCATTTAAATCATGCCTTTAGGCTTTCCATAACGCGTAAATATGATAATTTGATTTGAGAAAGTGTGGACTACCACCCCCTCAAAGTGATATGATACATTCATGATATACATGGAACATATAAATGATGGATTTTTTTAGAAACATGATTACATGAACTCATTTCCTAGTTCATGTCATCAAAGTAATTTATTAAATTAAAAAAGTTGGAATACAAAACACAAGGATTAATGTCTTTACACCAATGGGGAATTAAGGGGGGATACAAGGATACTCAAACAAAGAACAAAACTAGAAGCCAATATGAGAACATTCAAAATGTAGAGGGATCTTCCATCCAGGATCAACCATCAATGATCTTCCCATCAAGCGCTAAAAAGATTCTCCATCCAGGACATATTTCAGCATCCTCAACAAAGAACAGAACTAATCAATATGTCAGATTCTGATAAAACTAAAGCTGCAAAAGAAGAATGATGCATAGTATAGTCCATCCCTTCAAAATTTCCTGAGAGCAGATAGGTCACAATATCATCAAACCAAGCAGGAAAAGAATCTAATAGTCATAGAACACTCTAAAGCGGCAATCAGTCTGAAAACCAAGCAGCAAGTGGAGACCAGCTGAACCAACCTAGAAAATATAGATCATAGAGTCAGCATAAAACAAGATCCAAATACATATCAGTAGCCCCATCCATATGAGCTCCATGAAAATCAGGATATGCATAAAAAACTCAAGGAAAATAGATTAAATCAGCAACTGTAGACCAAGCAGCAGATCTGAGTGTCAAATAAGGATGAGGCCAAATAGTCCTCATATCAGCATAAAAGATCTAGCTTCAAATAGATGCAAGCAACATATCTCAGAAACAAGTGAAACGAAAAAACAATATTTGAGACAATACAGCTAAATTAAGGAGATTTTGTGAACTAATTCCTTATATTTTAATTCAAATTATACTTTTTAATGTCTAGATAAGTGGCCTTCAAAATCTCCCCTTCTTGTAAAGATTGACATAAGATTTTATCTCTAAGACTCTCAAAAGATTCATGCTCATGAAAATAGGAAACATCCTATTTGTTGACCTCTTCATGCTATTGATGGGTCTCCACCTGTTGAGTGGTTTCAATCACCTCATGTGACATGTCAATGAGAGGTTCAGCTTGAATAGATTCATCACTTTCCTTTCTATCAGGAGCGAGACAACGCGGAACAATGGTCCTTTCAATCTGAGAGTAATCCCTACACATTCTTTTTTTCCTAGGGTTTGAGGTGATATACCCATCCACTTCCAGTATAGGCTTCTTACCATTTTTTTCCATGGATTTTAAATAAGATTCCTGAATTTTCCTATAGTGATCCTCCACTTAAATTGAGGTTTCAATGGAGATTGAATCTTCATCCTGTTTCTCCCCTCCATCCTCAATTCATTCTATATGCTCTTTATGTTCCTCAAAAAGATTGATGGGATGGGTTCACTCAAATATAACTATGTATTAATAATTTTTCATTCTATTAAATACGAAATAGAATTGAATTTAGTTTTTATGCGTCCACATGGCTTACCGTCTCCATGAACGGTGCATTTCGTTTCTTATATCCAAATATTATGTACTATTATAAATAATTATATATACTAAATATATATGATATATATGATTTCTAAATTTTTAATATCATTGTGGAGATAATGTACTTATGAAGACATATACAACTTGTAATTATATGAAGTTCATTTTTGAATCAAGTACCAAATATCGACAAAATTAACGTTATTAACATAAATGATTATATAATGTTTACAATGTGGTAAGAAGTTCTATAAAAAAAATAAACTTGAAAAAGTTTATTAATAAAGTGTAGATTAACTTTATTTTATTTTTTAGGAGATTAAAGAACGAACGAGTCAAGTTGGACACAGGGTAAGGGGTTTTCATCTCACTTCTTATTTCTATGAGATTCAGGTTATATTTGCCATTATTTTATTCTATGTGGTGTATGAAATGACCATTATTGTGTTATTTGTGTAATATACTTTAATTTATTGGTATTTACATCTTTATTTTATGATCCTTCCTTCATGGGGTGTATGTTTCGTAAGTTACCAAATCGGAAAGGGAACTTCATAACCAAATTTCCATTATTTGGGTTAATCTTTAATTTCATGATTATGTCATGATATGAATATGTGTGAATAACCTGTGATTTGTTTACACTTAATATCCACTTATATTGGATGTATTTATGTTTTTCACACATAGTTATTTCATTGATTTACCCTTAATGTAATTATATGTTCTCTGTATTGGAACATTTGACCCTCCTATTTTAGTCAAATACTTATTTTATATTATGTCTATTAATTTCCATTATCATATGTTGGGATATGTTCTTATATATCCTTATTTATTTAAATTTTATTTTCAAGTGATGAGATACTATTTTATCTCTCATAAACTCATTTTCTAATTTTTTTAGTGACGTCATAATGCTGCTGAATTTTCGTAAGGGACTATGTCTCAATATCCTTTAATTTGATGCATATCTTAATATTGGGCTCCTTAATTATCCTATAAGGTGTATATACTACACATTGATATATTATATCATGTATATCATTATTCTCATTATATTATAAGCATCAATTAATGTTATTCATTAATTATTTGTATTCAAGTGTCTCTCATTTGGTTAGGAACTCCTAAATTAAAATATCATTTTAAATGTTTTAAACATTTATTGTTATAAATAATTGTCATTAATTTAAATGTTTGAAAAATGGTTTTAATGAATTATTTATATGTACATTAATGTTTTTAAATTAAAATTACTTTCAAAAGCATCAAAGTGGTATAAGAAACTTTGATTAAAAAATCCCTTTTTTAAATGTTTTAAATGGTTTTGAAAATGGTTTGTTAATGAATTGATTATGTCAATATCTTGATATGATATATTGTTATTTCAATGTGGAAATGTTATCATTACTTTATGTTTGTTTTATGTGTTATGAATATTTTATGGTTCTTTGTAATTTTTTATGTATACAGGTGGTTCCATGATAAACCTCTAGTGGGTGAGCTCGAGATAGATCTCCAATGAATTGGGTAACATGATAGAGGTAAACATTAATGTTTCACCTAATAGATTTAGGGAAAATACTGGGATGGGTATTCCAAACGTAACACCCTATATAGTTGTGAAATCTATATTGTGAGTTTGATATGGATTCCACACGTTACCTTTATGATTTATGATTTCTATGTGTTATTAATAAATATTATGATTTCTTGAGGTATGTAAAAGAGCTTATGTTTTGTATGTATTGATGGACTAATGATTTCTTTCTTTATTTTATAAGCCTTTCTGAGATTTTTATGATTATACCATGTTTTTTTGAATTTTTTTCACCAGACGTAATGATTAATAGGGTCAAGGATGGGATCATGGAATAGTCATGTTGTTTAATACATGAAACTAGACATGACTCTTTTTATAAGAGTTTTAATTTTATGAAAAAATGTATACTGAGTAAAAGTGTATACTTTGTAATATTTGAGATGTAATGTATATTTTATATTCTAATTATCTAAAAATATAAACCTGAAAAGGTCCTAAATGTGAATTATTAACATAATTCAATATTACGTATTTTTTAAGACTGCGGACTTATAGTTGGTATCAGAGGTCGGTTTAGACAACTTTAGGGATTATGAGTTTTCATTGAACACATGGTTAGTCCATCTGTATATTATTTTAGTTAAATACTTATTTTATAACTTTTTCAGATCACATAATGTCGGTTAACAATGGAAGGAGGAGGATCTCAAACAATATTCCCATATCTTCTTGATGAAAATCTTGAAATAATTATTGCAACATCTTGTTAGGAAGATTGTGAAACATTTTTTAGCTTACAAATCACTTGAAAGAAGTTGTTTGAGATATCAAACACCTCCACTATGCCTTGATATCATCATGTATTATGGGTTGTATTCAATAAAATCCAATTTTCTTAATATCCTTATATTTTCAAGAAAGGTAAATATTATCAAGGCATTATCAAATATTTTACCCTATCAAAATATTTTGAAGCATATTATGATTTTGAAAAATGTGCTGAAGAAGGACACCCTTGTGCAACCTATTTATACTTTCTTTTAAAATATAGTTTTTCAAAGCATACTTACGGTATTTTAAAAGGACAATTTATTGAAAGTTTAAACTCATACTCGGTTCGACTATTTTATAAAAATCATGTTTTATCAGATGTTTTGAAATTATATGTCATATATGATTATTTTCTAAAACAATTTTTCTACGAAAACCCATATGTCCCAAGTCTTACAAGGTGCATTTGGATGAAGGAATCAAATGATTTTGAAGGATCTATAAATAATTTTTTCAATTCAGGGACCTTATACCTACATGAAGAAGATGATGATCAAACCATATGGAAACCATGATAAAGGTATGATGTTCTTTGTATTGGGAATATTTTTACATTATCATATGGACATAAAAGTGAAAATATATAAGATGTTATGTTTTTAATGTATTGGGAAAAAAATGAAAGGTATAAGAAAACCATTGAGGTTAAAAAATGTTTGGGTCATTTTTGAGATTTATAAAAATGACAACTCGTAAAGTGGGTGACAACCCGTCATATATGGAAAGGCTGTAAGAATAGAACCCACAACCAAATGTTGAGAAGGGTGCATCGCCTATAACTAACCTACGCGAAGTCAGTAGTTGTTATGACTAATTATTTTTAGTTAAGTGATTTTATGGATCAAGAATAATTCGATTTTGGGAACTTATGTTTTCTCAAATGGATATCCTTAGTATATGAAAATTATTTGGTGATTAAGTGATAAAGGTTACTTTAGAATACATTCTCTCTTTTGAAAACACAACATGATTAAGGGAAATTGAACACTATGGGATCTCATTTGTGGAGTAACGGTTGAATTGTTTTTTAAAGAATCTAAATTTTTATTATGGACAAATAGAAATTTGGGTTATTTATAGAAATGATTGACCTTTCATAAGGAATATGTGATTAGGTTAATTACTCTTCAGTATGAGAATTTAAGAGTAGTATATTTTATTTTAAGATAAATGTTAAGATTTACAGTGGAAGACTATGGGATTACATGCTTCTGAGTTTTGGGTTACAACTTAGTTTCAATTAATTTGAATAATTTTATGGACAATTGTTTATAGAATGGTCTTTGCTTATATTTGGGTATTATTTGTCGAATTTTGGGTATTAAGAGTTGTATTTATTTTTTTAAAGTATTATCCTTCTTCTAGGATTATCTAATCTTGTACTATCCTTTTTAGTTTTGGTTAATGTGTAAATTCCGGGGATATATATATTTCATCTTTTCTGGATTATGTGATTCTCTAGAAATTGATTCTAGCGCTTTGGGTGTGACCATGTCACCTAGATTACTAATAGTTTGGATAAAAGATGAGTTTTTATTTAAAACTTATTAAAGGATGAAACTCTACTTGAAAAGTAAGTATATTTCCTTATGTCCTTAGTCAATATCAAAAATAAATTCTTTGAATTTATTAAATGAAATTTAAAACAAAAAACATTGTCCGTATACTTTTCCTACTAGGAAACCAAATACCGCTTAACCTATCCCATGTTGGTGGTTTTTTGGTGGCTAACTTTCTCATGATCATATTTTCTATCACTCTCCATCAGAACATGACACTTAGTTTCTCCTCTATATCCTTGTTTTGCTGGAATCCTACTATGTGTAATCTCATGTGACCTTTGTAATTATCTTTATTTCTTTTAAAGTGATATTTTTATTGACTCATTTTCTAATGTGAGACTTTCATTGATGTTTTCGAGCCCAATTTTAAGATTTCGAGGACACAATTCCCAAAAGGGGGAAAGGATGTAACATCCAAAGTGATTAAAGAATATGATATTATCATATTTATTAATATTTGTTAACGAAATATTAATTTTACTTTAAATGGGATGCTCTATTCGATGTAGTACCCGACATGAAATAATGGGTTTCTATGAAGTCTCATACCTCCCATAAGGCTGAGTCATACTGAAAAATAATAATAAAATATTATTTTAAATGGTAGTTAACGCCTTGTCATTGTAATGGTTGGAATGAACAGAACTAACTACAATATGATTACACATGTTTGACATTTTTTTACATTCATCAAATAATATCTAGATGCTTAAAATGTGAATGAAGACAATTTTAAGCATAAAGACTCTAATATTCTTTAAAAGTCAATTTATTGCCTTTTGATGGCGAAACCTTTTTAAATCCAGTTTTTTTTCATTTTTTATATGTTTTGTTAGAAAAATAATATTTTTGTTTAGAATGAGGACATCAAAATTTACTTTGGATGAAATTTTGTTATTTTTCTGATAATGTTCATTTTTTTAATGAATAGTGAAAAATACTACATTTTTATTCAAAAATACCTTTTAGTCTGATTTATTTATTTATTAAGATTGTTATTTTAATTAGTATTAAAGTGTAATTGAATTATAATTTTACCACTTAATCCAATTATGGTTATTGTAAGTAATTACACTCTTAATTTGGACATAAACAAAGGCAAATCTTTTTATGGTTATTATTTCTTAAAAACACACTTTTTGTTTTGACAAAAGGAAATAATTTTAAATTAATTTATGCCACTTCTATATTTTAAATATGAAAAAATTGATTCTTTATTTGTAATCAAGAGGGTTAAATTTTGTAAATAGTTAACTTTTATTTTTAGACATTATGAAAATTTATTTTAGTAAATATTTTATTTACCATGGTTAAATGCTAAATCTGGAAACAAGGGTGAAAAATAATATTTTAATAATATTAAATTACCCTTAAAATTATCTTAACCCTATTTTTGATACATTTCCAAATTTGGTCATCCTTTGTATGATTTTGGGGACCCCATGAATCCATATAAGAGTAATAATAAAACTTTATATTGATTAATTTAATATAAAGGCAAAAAATGACATAATCATATATCTTCTAGTAAATCAATTTTGACATGGGTTTATAAAAGTTATTTATTAGAATATTAATATGAATTTGATATATAAAAATACTTCCTATATCATGTTATTTTATTTATAGTTGTTAGAAATCATATAAATTCAATTATTTATGACACAATGATGATGAAATAATTAACTTATTAATGAGCGATTTAAATAAATGAGATTTCAAAATTTAAAAAAATATAAAAAAACTATCCAATTATTATTGGATAATTTTATTTCGAATAAGAGTCTTTAAATATTTTAATATAATGAGTTTTGGTCCTTTTGAAACTGAAAATTAGTTTATAATAAAATAATATTTTCAAACTTTCATAAAGAGCCCCTCCTCCCCTTATAAAAAGCCATCACCACTAACCCATTACTCACACCCCTAAATCACCTTGGATCATCCTACATCTACCTAAATAAGAATTTAAAATACCTCTCTTCTTCATAGAATCCTTCCCCGAGGAATAAGGCTCTTCAAGAAAGCCTTTTGGTTCAAACAAAAGGGATTTACCAGATTTATAGGTAATGTATTCCCTCAAGTTATATTATTATATTTTACTTCTCCCCTCTCTATGATCTTTTTATTCTAGGTTTAGAAAACAAAAACAGTATCCTCAATATACTAGGTTATTTTTATGAGAATTATTTTAACTACACTTACAAACACCTCCATCTAATTGGTATGGAAGATACTGTTTCTTCAGATGACAAACTACTATCTCACGAAACGATTATTGTTCAATCATCTCCTACCACCTCTTATGGGGGCCATTATAATGGAACTGTAATTATATATGATATATATGATATTTATTGTATCTTTATTATTCTGTATTTTTCATTTAATACATGCAATTATGCTTTCCATAACGCGTAAATACGATAATTTCATTGGAGAAATGAAGACTACAACCCCCTTAAAGTTATATGACTCATTCATGATATACATCGAACGTATAAAAGATGGAATTTTTGAAATTATTTAACATATATAATAGATATATTATATATTGTTTATAATATACATATGTATCATTATGTTTTCGTTCTATTAAATATGAAATAGAAATGAATATAGCGTTCATGCGTGCGTACAACTTACCGTCTTCACGAATGGTGCATTTCATTTCATATCTCCAAATTTTATGTACTGTTATAAATAAATATAAATACTGTATATATATGATATATATGATATCTAATTCGTGAATTTCACTCTTTAGATAATTTACTTTTGACCACATACACAACTTGTAATTATAAGAAGTTCATTTTTGACTCAAGTACAAAATATTGACCAAACGACCATTATTAACATAAATGATTATATAATGTTTATAACATGGTAATAAGTGATATAAAAGGTGTAATAAACTTGAAAAATTTTATGAATCATGTAGAAATTAAATTTAGTTTATTATTAAAGAGATTAAATAACGAACGAGTCAAGTCAGACACGAGGTATGGGGTTTTCATCTCACTTCTTATTTCTGTGAGGTTCATGCTATATTTTCCACTATTTCCTTTTGTGTGGTGTATGTACTACCCATTTTTGTATTCTATGTGCAATATAATTTAATTTATGGATATTTACATCTTATTTGTATGATTTTACCTTCATGGTGTGTATGTTCCGTAAGTTACCAAATCGGAAAGGGAACTTCTTAACCCAATTTCCATTCTTTGGGTTAATCTTCTACTTCTTGATTATGTCTTGATATGAATATGTGTAAATGACCTCTTATTTTTTACACATAATATCCACTTATATTGTGTGTATTTATGTTTTTCACATGTAGTTATGTCATTTATTTATCCTTAATGTAATGATATGTTCTTTGTATGGGAACCTTTGACCCTCCTCTTCTAGTCAATGACTTCTTTTATGTTATGTCTTTTAATTTCCATTATCTTATGTTGGGATATGTTATTATAAATTCTAATTTCTATAAATTTTATGTCCAAGTTATGAGATACCATTTTTTCGCTCATCAACTCATTTTTTAAATTTTTAAGTGACGTCATTAGACTGTTGAATTTTAGTAAGGTATTATGTCTCAATCTCCTTTAATTTGAGGAATATCTTGATATTGTGCACATTTATTTTCTTATAAGGTGTATATACTACCCTTTAACATACTATATCATGAATCTCTTTATGCCGATTATATTATATTCTTTTATTAATGTTATTCCTCAAGTGTTTGTATTCAATAATCTCTCATTCGGTTTGGAACTCTTTAACTAAAATATAATTTTAAATGTTTTAAAGATTTATTCTTATAAATCATTATAATAAATATACATTTAATAAAAATGGGTGTAAGGTTCTTTATATTGAAATGATTTTTTTTGAATTAAAATTTCATTCAAAATCTTCTATTTTGTATGGGACACTTTGGTTAAAAAATATCTTTAATAAATTTTTTAAACAGTTTTGAAATTGGTTTGATAAATCATTGATTATGTCAATATCATGAAATGATATACTGTGATTGCAATGTGGAAATGTTTCTTTTATTTATGTTTGTTTTATGTGTTATGAATATGTTATGGTTTTTGGGCATTGATTACGTATAAGGGTGTTTCTGTGATAAAAATAGTGTGGGTGAGCCCAATATAGTTCTTTAATGATTTGGGTAACGTGATAGAGGTAAACGTTAATGTTTCTCATAAAAGATTTAGGGAATATTCTGTGATGGGTACTCCAAACATAACTCCCTACGAATCTGTAAAAGTGACATTGTATGTTTGATATGGATGCCACAATTTACCTATATGAATTATGATTTCTATGTGTAATTCATAAATCTTTTGATTTCACGAGGTTTGTAAATGAGCATATGTTTTGTATATATTAATGGACTAATGTTTTCTTTCTTTATTTTATAACCCTTAATGAGTTTTTTATGCTCATCCAAAGTTTTTTTGAAATGTTTTTCACAAGACTTAATGATGAATAGGTTCAAGGATGGGATGATGGAAAAAGTCATATTGTTTAAAACATAGAACTAGAAATGACTCTTTTTTTAAGAGTATTTATTTTATTAAAAACATGGATAATGGCTTGTGGTGGGAGAATCTTCGAGATGGCACCATTATCCCCTGGAATTCAGCCCCCCACACGTCTCCCTCACCCTCTTCTAGGGATTATTGTCCTTTGGCATGGGTTCTCCATCACTTTCCTATATCTATGGTTCTGTCACATCTCCATCTCCCTCTTCTAGGGTTTATCAAACTTCGACTATGGTTATCCCTCACTCCCCAAACCATCAGTGCTCTCCTGTCTCTCTCACCCTTTTCTTGGGATTTACATCCTTCAACGAGGTTTTTCCCTCAAGATGATGTGGAACTCCTTGGATTCTTTCCCCCGGTGTTTCTTTCGCATCTTGTTCTTGTCTAGGTATTTCTTTCAGACTTGTTATCAATTCTGATCTAGTTTTGATGTTCTATCTTTCATGAAGACAAATTTTACTACAAGGAGGTCCAGGTGTTTTGACGCTGGTTGTCTACTAAAGATTCATTCATTTTACCTTTCCGCATCTTTGACCTCCTGGTCCTTGGTTCCAATCCATGTCGGATATGGAGTGGTGGTTCAAGGATGTTTTTGGTTAGCTGGTTCGACGGTTGATATATCTCATGGTGGTTCTAGGGATCTTGATCCTTTTAAATTTTTTTCCATTATTCTCCACATTGTCATTACTTCCATTGGGAACTCTCGGCCACTCAACCTCTTCTCTGACCTTATGTTTTGCTTCCCCTATCCTGGTCAGAGATGGAGCGGTGGTAACAACAATGTTTTAAGAGGTGTGGTTCGACGATCGCCATCATTCCAGATGCAGCTCTTCGATGATGTTTTTTTTTCGGTGATGGTTTGATTGTTTTGTAATCAACATTGGTTTATTGAAGAATTTAACTATGTTCTTTATCTGTTTTGGATTGAGTGTTTTGGATGTTTTTGGCTAGATGGCGAACGAAGACATGGTGCAAGGTTTACAGCGGCACTGGAGGTCTCGGATGGTCTTCAGTGTCTGGTGTAGTGGTATGATGTTGATGATGATGAGGTTTTGGATCATGATTTAAATAGCGGTAATCATGATAATGATGATCAATGAAGGCTAAAATGGTACTCATGATGATAGTGGGTGATCCTCATATCTCCACCTTGGGTGTTTTGAATGTTTTTGAATTTTGAAATTGTGCAATGGGGTTACTTTTGTTTATGGTTCAAGCCTATTGGTTTTCAGTTCATTTCTCAATGGAAGTAAAATAAAAAATGAATTTTCATTCAAAAAATGGATACTGAGTAGAAGTGTCTACTTCGAAATATTTGATATGTAATGTAAATGTTATGGCCTAATTCTCTAAAACTCTAAACCTGAAAAGATTCTCAATGTGAATTATTAAGTTAATTCAAGATTATGTAATGTTTATGGATGGGGCCTTATTGTTGGTATTAGAGGTTGGATTAGACAATTTTAAGGATTAGGAGTTTTCATTAGACACATGGTTAATCCCTATTTATATTATTTCAATTAAATCCATGTTTAATAACTTTTTCTGATCAAGGAAAGTCTGTTAAAAATGGAAGGAGGATCTCTAACAACATTCCTATCTCTTCCTGATGACATGTTTGAAATAATTATTTCAAAGTCATGTTCATAGGACTGTGAAACATTTTCTAGCATACAAATCACTTGCAAGAAGTTGTTTGAGATATCAAACACCTCCATTATACCTTGATATCATCGTGGATCATGAGTTGTATTTAATCAAATCCAATTTTATCAATAATCCCAAATTCTCAAGAAATGTAAATATTATCAAGGTATTTTCAAATATTTTAGCATATTAAAATATTTTGAATAATATTATGATTTGGAAAAAGGTGCTGAAGAAGGAGAGCCTTGCACAACCTATTTATATTTTCATTTAAATTATAGTCTTCTAGCATATAAATATGGTATTTTAAAAGGAAAATTGATTGAATGTTTCAACTCAAACTCAGTCCAACTATTTTATAAAAATCATGTTTTATCAGATGTTTTGAAATTATATGTCATACATGATAACTTTTAGAAATAATTTTTCTACGAATACCCATATGATCCATGTTTTACATGGTGTATTGGGATGAATGAAGCAAATTATTTGAAAGGATCCCTAAATCATTGTTGTAATTCACAGACCTTAGACCTCTATGAACAAGATGATGATGAAACCATTAGGACACTATGATCAAGGTCCGATGTTCTTTATATTAGGAATAGTTTTATTTTATCATATGGAGGTAAAAATGGAAATATATAAGATGTTAAAGTCTTAATGTATTGTGATGAAAATGAATAGTATACGAAAAACTTTGATGTTAAAAAATGTTACAGTTATTTTTGAGTTTTATAAAAAGGACAACCCGTAGGATGGGTGACAACCAGTCATGTCTGGAAAGGTCGCAGGAATCGAACACACAACTAAAGGGAGGAAAGGAAACATCACCTACCACTGAAATATGTGAAGCTATTGGTTATTATGACTAATTCATTTTAGTGAAATGATTTTATGGGTCAAGAATAAGTTGATTTTGGGAACTTATGTTTTTCCAAATGGATATCCTTAGTATTGGAAAATTATTTGGTGATTATGTGATAATGGTTAGTTTGGAATACATTTTATCTTTTGAGAACACTATATGCTTAAGGAAAATAGAAAAATATTGGATCTCATTTTGGGAGTAATGGTTGAAATTTTATATTGGAAGAATCTATGATTTTTTTCTGGACATATAGAAATTTGGGTTATTTATCGAAATGATTAACATTTCATAGAGAATATGAGATTGGGTTAACTACTCTATAGTGTAACGCACCAACCCCAATTACCTGAATTTGGTGCACTATTACATAGAATTGGCATGATCATAAAAGATCAAGTCTCTAATGACCGATTAGTTTAGTAGCCTTGGAAACACTAGATACATTCATAAAGTTTACATCACATCATAAAGTGAAAAATACAACAAAAACTTGTCTCCACACCCATATACCCTTATACTATCCCTGCAGGTCATTCATAAAATACTTCTTCACATCCTAGGAAAAATAAAACATAGAAATTGGTGAGCTTAGAAGCCCAGTAAGGATAACAATATAGCGGAAAATTTCATAAATAAGTATAAACATTTAAGGCAATATATAACTAAAACAAAAGCCTTTTAAACTTCAAATTCCGCATAATATGGAAGAAATAAAATGAAATTATTTCATTTTATTATTCACATAGATATTCTAATAGTCAAATAACAACATTCAATATCAATAACCACTTTCATAATGATAGAATGCATAATACCAAACTATCATAACCACATAGTCAAGACCATGTGCTAAGACAACAAATAATATTTTGTCAAGGCCTTGTTCCAAGACAGTAGTTTGTCTCATGAGACCTACCTATGCATCCAGGAGCTATATCAGGCTCCACCCATCACTTATTAATTCTAATTCATTCCTCATATGAACATGTTTAAATATAACATAAACATTCGTATTAAAACTAGCATATGAAATGTCAATCATTTTTCCACAAACCATGAATGGTATAAAAATAACACATCTAATGTAAAACATATCACAAAACCTTAAATACAATATGGAAGTTTTGTATCATAATAAATCAACTTCAAATAAGATTAAAATCCATCAAAGGATGTTGACATAGATGGAATCAAAACTATTTGAGTGAAATATCCCCTTTTCTGAAATCATTTTAAAGTAACATAATTATAAAAGAAATAATTTACTTTGAAAATATTATTATAATATTGTAAGGTATTCTTCTGAGATTTTATAATGGCGGAAAATAGCCGCACCCACCGTATAATTTAAAAAACGTTCTTACCTTAATTCTGTCGAAAAGGTTAAAAAGGACCTTGTTTGGAAAATGACGGAAATATTCCTTTATAAACATCTTATAAAAAGTAAAAAAAGGGTATAAATAAATTTAACCCATAATATATAAAATATTAAGAATTATTTGAAATACATTTTTAAGAAAAATGTATGTGTATAACAAAGAGGTCCCAGTAGATACTTACATAAAAACAACCTCGGATAATAAAGAGATTGTAAAATTAACCCTTACTTTGTACTTTTCCTTGGTTTAGGGTAGGTTGACCTCATGTATAATGGTGAAATAATTGTTACAAAATTCTAAAAGAATCATATACATTAATATGATATCATATATGATCTTTTAACATTGATTTGCTAATAATATCTTAGTATTATCATCATTTCAGGTGTAAACGAATTCGTTTTAATTTATATTCTTTGTTATGTGAGCCCTATTTTTATGGATGGGATGTATATTATTAATATACAGAATGATATAATGTATCTAATTTTTTTTAAATCATCAAATAAAATTTAGTATAGAATGGATACAATGGGAAATGAATCTCATCGCGTTCATAGAGACGGTAATCCGTACGTACGCACGAGCGAAAATATCAATCTTTTGATATTAGAATAATATATAATTGGATGGTATATAATATATATAGAATCATTATCATGTTATATTTATTATTTACATGACTTACACGTCATTATTATACCCTTCCAAATAATAATGTAATGAATAACAATTACACCACGACGTGGAGACGGTAGGACGTACATACGCACATATGGTGACATGTCATTCAAATGATGGATAGAATAATGAAAATTGTTGTACCATATTTATAATAACATCATAGTATATATAAGACACTGGAGTTATTATTTTAGAATGGAAATAAAAAAGAAATAAGATGTTTAATAAGAATGGAACTTGAAAGAGGGTGGTGAAAACATTACCTCTTCTTCAGGTTCTTCCTTTTGATTTGATAAAAAAGGCTCCATAGGTTGACTTTATGATCAAAATAACGCCACTAAGTTGAATTTTTGGATGTTGAGAGAATATTTAGCTAGGGTTTGGATGAGCCAAAAGGCTTTGAAGGTGTGAATTAGTGAGAAGGGGGAGTGCCCTTTTATAAGAGGGGTGAGGGGCACCTTAGGAAAACCTAGAAATATGATATTATAATAAATTAATATTCGGTTTCTAATAGCTCCAAAGTGGATTATTTAAATTTTAATGTGGGTATATGTTGAAAACCACTCATAAAATAGGTTTTAGACAGGTTTGGGTCACTATATTAACTTTATCTTTTTGATTTAACTCTTAGTTAAATAGTTTGACATTTACCATGTCTCTTTGTATTTTAATATTATATAGTCAATAAATTTACTATATACTTCCAAGAGACCCCCAAGTTATCCATTAATAATAAAAAAATCATTATATAAGTCCTTTGGACGATCCATAGATTTTTAGGAATAGAATATCAATTAATAATATAATATTTGTTTTAAAAACTAATTTATGTCAATTTTGACAATATTTAATAAAATATTTTTTAAAGTCTTAAAAACTTTATTAATTTATAAAAATTCATTTATTCAATCCTAACATGTCATATTAACCAATATAATTCGTGTATGGCATCAAAATGTTCAAATTATATTTATTTTAACATTTATAATACTAATTATTTGATTCATTCATTAATAAGGAAAATACTGCATCATTATTGTGTCAAAAATAAATTTAATTATTCAATGTCTAAAAATTATAAATAAAATACCATTATTTAGGAAATATTTTTAGATTTATAATGAATATTTATAGTCAAATATATAACATATATAACCCTATGTGAAAATTGTTTTTCTAAAAGATATATGCTTATGTAATTTTTGTATTGACTTTAACTTAATTAATATAAAGTGTCATTATTACTTACAAGTGGATCCATGGGTTCCAAAAATCGACCTAAATATGACCATGGTCGGAAATATATCAACCAATAGTGTTAGGACACGTTTTAGTGTAATTTATTATTATTATAATATTATTTTTTTACCCTTATTTACCGGATTTACCCTTTAACCATGGTAAATAAAATATTTACCGAACTAATTATTCAAAATGACTCAAAATAAAAGTTACCTATTTACACAATTTGGTCCTCATGATTATAAATATGGAATAAATTTTTCAGAATTCAAAACACAGAAGTGGTAGAAATTAATTTAAAATTAATTCCCGCTGTCAAAACAAAAAGTGTGTTTTTAAGAAATAATAACTGTCATAAGATTGGCACTTTATTATGTTCAGTTTAAATGTGAAATTAAGTACAATGACCAAAAATGGATTAAATGGTAAAAATATAATCTAATTATACTCTAAAATCACTCATATTAATAATTTATCACTATTAATTATTTCAATTAAAAAAGTTGTTTTTAATTAAAATTTAGCAATTTTCACTATTCATCAAAATATGAAAGTTATCTAAAAAGTATAAAAAATTCACCCTATGATAATTTCAATATTCCAAAACCCAAAATTAATTCTATTTTGAAAGATAAAATGTATAAAATTTCAAAAAGTTGGAATTACTATTCATAATCGATAGTTTGATTGGTGGTGGTGTGTGTTAGAACGTGAAGTTGCGTACAACACACACTATTGTATTATTAAAAGAGAAGCATACTGTGGAAGCTTTGGGTGTTACATTATCCCATACTTCAAATAATTTTGTCCTCAAATTTTCTAGAATACTATCGCATGAAAAGACTTGGGTAGTTCTTCATCATAAGTTCCTCAGGTTCCCACGTTGCCTCTTCAATCTTATGGTTTATCCATAGAACTTTTACCAGATGAGTTGTCTGGTTTCTCATCACTTGTTCTCTTGTATCAAGAATATTGAAAGGCTCTTCTCAATAACACAGATTGGGTTCTACTTCTAATTCCTCATAGGTGAGTACTTGCATTGGGTCAGGCATGTATTTTCTCAATAGTGATACGTGGAACACATCGTGAACTTTTGAGAGACTTGGCGGCATTGCCAAACGGTAAGTTACAGCCCTAATTCATTCTAGAATTTTGAATAGTCTGATGTACCTGGGACTCAATTTACCTTTCTTACCGAAAATTATAACTCCCTTCCACAGAGATACCTTCAAGAAAACATGATCTCCCACCTGATATTCCAAATCCTTCCTTCGGTTATTGACATATCTCTTCTGCCTAATTTGAGATGATTTAATGTGGTTTTGGATTACCTTCACCTTTTCCATCATTTCCTCCACCAATTCTGGCCCTACGACTTTTCTTTCACCAACATCATCCCAACAGGTTTGTGTGCAACATCTCTTTCCGTATAACGCTTCAAATGGTGCCATTTGTATACTTGAATGGAAGCTATTGTTATAGGAAAATTCCACCTAAGGTAAATGTTGATACCACATAACTCAAAAGTCAAGTGAGAATGATATCAACATGTGTTCTAAGTTTTTAATAGTCTGTTCTGATTGTCCATCCGTTTGGGGGTGGTAGGAAGTGCTCAAATGAAGTTCAGTATCCATGGCTTTATGAAGACTTTTCCAAAATCATGACGTGAAACGTGGATCACGGTAAAAAACAATCGATATAGGTACTCCATGAAGTCTCACAACATCATTAATATATAGTCCTGCTAGAAGTTCACATGGTAAATCATCCCTTATATCAAGAAAAGTTTCTGACTTGGTATGACGATCAACAATGACCCATATTGCATTGTTCCTTCTAGGAGTCTTTTGTAGTCCCATGACAAAGTCCATCATAATATTATCCCATTTCCACTCAGGTATGGGAATAGGTTGCATGAATCCTCCAGGCTGTTGCCTTCCAGATTTCACTTGTTGACAAACCATACATCTTGACACAAAATAAACAATCTCATTCTTCATGTTGTCCCACCAAAATTTTTCTTTTAAATCCCTATAAATTTTGGTGCTCCCAGGGTGTAAAGAGAAATTGGAACTGTGGGCGTCGTCTAACAATTCCCTTTTTAGATCAGGTATATCGGGAAAACAAAGTCTCCTCCCAAATTTCAAAATTCCATCTTCATACACAAAGTCACTCAATCTCCCATCATTCACAACTTTAATCTTCTTTTTAAACTCTTCATCATCGGCCTGAGAACTCTTTATCCTTTTTAGTAAAGATGGTTTGGCAACCATTTGAAAAAGCATTGATGTTTCATCTTCCATGGTTATTCCCATATCCAAATTTACTAGATCCATGTATATAGGATCCTTTTCAACTCTCATCTTGTTCAAAACTCCATGATCCTTTCTATTAAAAGCATCTTCCACCTTATTTACCTTCCCCGGGTGGTATTGTATTGTAAAATCATAATCCTTGATTAGTTCAAGCCATCGCCTTTGCCTCATGTTGAGTTCTTTCTGTGAAAAAATGTACTTCAAACTCTTGTGATCAGTATAAATCCCATATTTTTCACTATAGAGATAATGTCTCCATATCATCAAAGAAAAAATTACAGCAGATAACTCAAGATCATGAGTAGGATAGTTTTTCTCATGAAGTTTCAGCTGTCGTGATTCATAGACAATAACCATATCATTCTACATAAGGAAACAACCAATTCCTTTCTTTGAAGCATTACTATAAATAACAAACCCATCATTCCATGATGGTAGAGTCAATATAAGAGCATTGAATAATATTCTATTCAGTTCTTCAAAACCTTTTTCACAATCTATTTTCCAAACAAATTTAACCCCTTTACGTGTGAGCTTCCTTAATGGGTAAGCCAATCGGGCAATGTTCTGGACGAAATGATGATAATAACCTGCTAAACCAATAAAACTGTGTACCTCAGTTATAATCATCGGTGCTGGCCATTCTTGGATTGCCTTGGTCTTAGAAGGATCAATAGAGATTCCATCTTTGGAGATAATATGTCCAAGAAAAGAGATCTCCTAAAGCCAGAATTCACACTTGCTAAACTTCCCATATAATTCATGACTTCTCAGAGTCTTCAAGATAATTCACAAGTGATTTTCATGATCTTCATATCTTTTAGAGTATACGAAGAAATCATCAATAAATACCACCAAAAAATCATCGAGACATTCCTTGAAAACTCTATTCATTAGATCCATGAATACAGAGTGTGCATTAGTCAATCCAAAAGGCATTACTGTAAACTCATAATCCCCGTACCTAGTTCGAAATGTTGTATTCGGAATTTATTCCTTATTCACAAACAACTGATGGTATCCAGATCAAAGGTCAATCATTGAAAAGTATTTAGCTCCATGCAGTTGGTCAAATAAATCATCAATGCGAGGTAGGGGATACTTATTCTTTATTGTTATAGCATTGATTTCACTGTAGTCGATACATAACCTCATAGATCCATATTTCTTCTTAACAAAAAGGACAGGGGATCCACATGGTGAAACACTAGGGTGAATAAATCCCTTATTACTCAATTCCTCTAGTTTTTTATTTAGTTCAACTAATTACATAGTGGATATTCTATAAGGAGTCTTCGATATGGGCCTTGAACCCGAAATTAAAGCAATTGAAAACTCAATTTCTTATTCTGGAGGATGTCCAGGTAAATCTTCTGGTAACACATCTACATATTCTTTCAAAATAGGTACATACTCTATTTGGACATTCATTTCCTTGCCCATAGTTATTTCATTCTATTCCTCCCCAATAATTGAATTATTTGAGCTATTGGGGGTGGATCTAGATAAGAATCAGGTGGTGAAGATTCTGCTCAAAATATAAGGTGTTCTTTTTCATCATCATCAAAAATTGTAACCTTCTTATTCTTACAATAAATTTTCACATCATGGTTCGAAAGGAAATTTATATTGAGGATTATATCATATTCAATAATAGGTATGGCGATGAGATCAGCGGATAAAGAACATTTATGTGCTCTAATGGGGACTGATTCACAAAACTTTGTTGCAATGATACTTCCCTTATGAGTTTTAACTAACAACTTCCTTGTTAAATCAAATTAGAAATATAAAATTTTATTAGAAAACTAGGAAGATATGAAACAATGCGATGATCCAGAATCAAATAACGCATTTTCTAAACTTGAGGAAACCATTAAATTACCTACCACCATGTCTTTTAGAGCTTCAACCTCAGCATTAGTGACAAAATAAGCTTTTCCTTGATCCCTTGGCTTTTTTTGAGTTAAGTTCCCCTGATTATTAGGAAATTAATTTTCATAATCTCCCATCTCCCTACAATTGTAGCATTGAACATCGATAGCTTCTTTATTCCGCTTGCAATCACGATCTTGGTGGCCTTTTTCACGACACTTGTAACAGACTCCTATTCCCTTCAAGCATGTACCATGGTGTTTCATCCCACATTTACTACATGATGGATAATCAACTTTTCCCTTCTTCCCTTTATTTCTATTTCCAGAGTGGTCAGAAGATCTCTTCTTCTCTTGCTTTGCTTTAAAGACATAAGACTTAGAGAATTATTTTTCTGTCTTGATAGCACATGAGACAATATATTCGTATGACGAGAAGGATTGTGAGACTAATTGTCAACGAAGAAATGGTTTTAAACCATCAAATAAATGATCAATATTACACCTTGGGTTATGTATATAATCTGCTGCATGCCTTGCTAACCTTATAAAGTTATCCTCATACATTGCGACATTCTCATATTCCTTTTGTATTAGACTCAGAAATTGCATTTCCATATCTGGTCGATGGTCACAAGGAATGTATTTTTCTAAGAAAAGCTCTCTGAACTACGTCCCTTCCATATTTGTTACTTTATCATCTTCCTTCATGTTCTGAATCAATTACCACCATTGACCAGCATCTCCAGTGAGGCAGTAAACTGCCATGATAACTTTCTCTCTTTCACTACTCCCCAAGGCATGAAATATTATCTCTAAGGAATTTATCCATTTCTCACCTTCTAGTGGATTTTTACCCCCATTGAATGTTGGTGGTTGTTTCCTAATGAAGCGATCTAACATTGATCCTCCACGCTGTGGATCAGGGTACTCCATACGGGTAAGGTTATTATTAATCACCTGAGTGAGTTGTCGCAGAATGGTGATTAGCTGATCAACACCAGTTGCATCACCAGCTACAATATAATTATCCTGAGTAGGAGGGAAATCCCTACATGGAGTGTGTGCATTGATACAGTTTCCATTTCTACCACTAGGAGTGTAACACCCCGAGATTTTATGAAAAATATTCTTTTTAATTTCATTAAAGTCTTGTATTGTACGCTACACAAAAAGGAGCTTGCACAACACACATCCTTGACTTTCCTTTCATTACACGCAATCGCGGCCTTCCTCGATAACGTGTGTAGTACATAATACTGAGTTTCACAAAACAACAATATTCTATTAAAATATTATTAAAACTAGCCATTATGAATAGTAGTAACCACTTTTTGAAATTTTGTAAATTTTATTTTTCAAAATGGACTTCATTTTTGGATTTGGAATATTGAAATTAGCTTAGGGTGAAATTTTGGTACTTTTCAGCTAACTTTCATTTTCTGATGAATAGTGAAAATTACTAAATTTTTATTAACAACAACCATTTTAATCGAAATAATTAAAAGTGATAAATTATAAATTTGAGTGGTTTTAATGTATATTTAGAATATATTTTTAAAATTTAATACAATGTTGGTCATTGGATGTAATTTCACATTTAAACCAGACATAAACAAGTGTCAATCTTTTGATTATTATTATCTCTTAAGAACACGCTATTTGTTTTGACAATGTGAATTAATTTTTAAATTAATTAATGCAACATATATTTTTTGAATTTGGTAAAATAGACATCATTTTTGAGTTCATAATATCAAATATATCTTAGGCCTAATTTTTGGTATTTTTCTGGAAACTTTCAGTTTTTGATGAATAGTGAAACCACTAAGTGGTAGTTTAAAAAATGAATTTTTCATAAAACTTAATTTTACCGCTTCTGTGAGTGTAATTTCAAAAATCTGAGAGACACGGTTGATTTTAGTAAGTAAAATGTGGTTCAATGAGACGAATTTTTTTGGTGAATAGTAACTTTTTACATTTTTTTAACCACTGTTAAAAGTAAATAGGGTAATTAAGGGTAAAAATTATATTATTATTACCCTAACACATGTCCTAATTCTATTTTATAAGTGTAATTCGACCAAAAACAACCATAGGAATAAAATAAGACCATTTAGCCCCACTTGGATTAGATTAGGACATTTATTATTAATTTATTTAAAGAAGGGTTAAAATAGTTAAAATCAAAGTTTAATAAGTATATTATTTTTAATATAGGGTTATACATAATATAAATTCTACTATAAAACTTCATTAGAAAGATAAAAAGATTTCCTACATAATGGTATTTTATTTGTAATTTTTAGACATTAAATAATTTAATTTATTTTTGACACAAAGATGATGAAGTAACTATCTTATTTATGAAATATTGACATAATTTATATTATAAATACCAAAATAAATGTAATTTGAGACTTTTTATGAATTACACTAATTTTATAGGTTAATATGACATGTTATTATTGATATAATTAACTATAGTTGAACTAATCATTCTGTTATGAGTTTCACAAAAATCAATTACTAAATAGTGTCAAAATTGACATAAAATAGTTTTTAAAACAAATATTATATTATTAATTGTAATTTTATTACTAAAAATATAAGGTTCATCCAAATGACTTAGATACATTTATATATATTAATAATAAACAACTTGGTGTTCGTTTGGATTCTTATATTAAGTTTATTAACCTTATAGTATAAGAACACAAAAAGACACGGTAAAAGTAAAATTATCCAACTTAAAGTTAAATATAAATGATAAGGTTAAAATAGGAACCTAAACTTGTCTAAATTCTATTGGATGAGAGTATTTCGACCCATCCCCACCTTATCTTTGAAATAAATCAATTTGGAGCTATTTAAAACCGAATTGGTCTTTATAATAAAATAATATTTTTAGTTATTCCAAAGGTGCCCCTCTCCTCCCTTATAAAAGGGAACCTCCTCCCTCTCTTCCTCACACCACTTTGAGCCTTAAATCTCGGCCAAACCCTGCCAAATTCTCTTATACACTTCCCTAGAAACATACTTGAGGTTCTGGTCTTCTTCAAAGACCAATTTTAGTGCCCTAAAAAGAGATCTCAAAGAGGCGCTTCAATGAAGAGGTAATGTCCGTTACCGATTCTTTCAACTTTATTTCTTCTTCCACTTATTCTTATTAAGTTATTTCATTATGAAGTAATAACATCAGTATCACTCATATACTGATATTTTATTATAAGTATGAAACAACCCAATTTCACCATCTATCCATCCTACGGAAAACAAAATCACAGCGTCTGCGTACGTACGGAATACCATCTCCATGTCGTGGTGTAATCTGTTTTTCCAACACCACCTTACATGGATGGGTATAATTGTGTAAAGAATAACTATATATAGTTATTATAACATCATACTGATTATGATATATTTTATCATCCTATCCAATTCAATTCAATAATTATGGAAACGATATCATCGCTCATGCGTACGTACGGACTACCGTCTCCACGACACGATGACATTCATTCTCCATGTTAACCATTTAAGAATGATTATAAAGTATATATAAGAAATAATATTGAAATATATGACATTATAAAGCTACTTGATATATATATATATATGTTTGTCATCTACTTAATTCCATTCAACTCAATAAGGAAACGAAAACAGCATTCATGCGTACGTACAGCCTACCGTCTCCATGAACAGTGTATTTCTTTCCATTTATCGATCTGTTATATATATGTATATTATGAATATATATTATATATAAATCATGTTTTATATTCTTTAATTATGTAATCATTATCTAAGTAATCATATGAATAATTACAAGTCAAAACACGGATGACAAATAAAACGATTTTACCCAAAACACTCTTTATCATGGAATTTACAAAAGAACGGGTAATATAAAGTCATAAGTGAACCATATATGATATAATAACAATGAATATGATTATGTATTAAGTAAATGACATTATTTAAATCATTATACATGAGAATTGGATACGTACGAAGCATATCAGACCTAAAGAAAGGGATAATTTTTCAAATCTCATTTCTATCCGAGATTTCTTATTCGTAAGTATTTACTGGGGTTATTTATATCATCCATGTCCATGTTTTATAAAAGTGTTCTCATGTATGTTTAAAGTCCTTTTTACCCATTTTTACTTTTACTACATGGTATGTATGGAATCTTTCTTTTATGAGGTACTTTCTGACTTTTCCGGCAAAAGTACGAGAAGAATGTTTTTTTAACTTATACTGCACGAACAGATTTTTACGGTTTTAGAAAGCCTTATTTTCATGAAGCTTCTGCCAAAATATTTCCTGACTATTGTCAACAAAATATTTTTCTTATAAATTTGCATGATGTTTTTTGAAGAAAAATTTATTTTGTAGAAGAGAGGATATTTTCCTCAAGAAATCATTTCAAGTGTTTTATCAAAACCATTTTCCATATAAGACGACATTATTTCATATGTGTATGTTTCAAGTATAAAGTCTCTATGATTTACATGGTTTCATGTTTCTTATTATGAAATGATTCCATTTATTTTATATGGATTATGTGATGATGGGATGATGTTTATGAGACCCATTTTATTCGTTGGGTTATTATGAATGATGTATGTTTATTTTGTGGCACAAGTAAGAATGATTTCATTATGAGATGGGTGGGACCTATATCTCCCTCCAATGAATTGGGTAAAGATTTATATCTCATTAGATAGACATGGCTGGAATGGAATGTTAAACTGGTTCAGTAATACAGGACTGGAACGAGGGGTGAACTCGATTCAGAAAGGGACTTTGTCCACTAAGATATTCTTGGCAGCAATGCCTTGGCTACTATGGAAATTATATCATGTGCTTAATGGTTTCCACAATTACATGTTTTATTCCCATGCTATTTTATCATTCTTAATGTTTCTTTATGATCTATTCCTTACGTACTTCCATGTTTTGTTTCATTTCTCAAGCTTTTGATTTTTAAAAATTATGTTCATGTTTTTAAGTTCAAATTTATATGGTATGTTTTATTTTATCCGTGCTTACCCTTACTGAGCATTTGAGCTCACCCTTTTTATGTTTTCCTTTCCCTAGGATATAAATAAAGGTTTTAGGTAAGAAAAGAAGGGAAGATCTTTATGGGAGATGTTGAAGATCTTTCACCACGATTAGAAGATTACGTTCCAAGTTTCTAAAGACACTAAACTATTACGATCCTTGTGTGTCTGTTTTTGTTATGTATTAAGTATTCCACTAAAGTAATGTAATGTCCATGTACGTCAAGCTTTGGGTCTCTACAGTTGGTATCAGAGCAAAAGTTTAGTCAACCTTTGGAAACTAGGATGCGAGAACTTTAGTGAGATCCCTGTAGATATTTCTATGGTATGTATAGGGATGTCCCTAAGGTTAAGTATAAGTATAGGTTATAGTACTAGAATTACGGTAACATAAGATGTTAGATATTGAAGGTACTCCCCCTTTATTATGTTGTTTTCCCTAGCATTATTTTTGCCTCTCACACTATTATTTTTGGGTTTTAGACGATGGATGGAACCCGAAGGAACTGTGTTGATCAATGTAATGGAAAATGCAATGATTGTCCTCTTGAACAAACAAATGTTATGGGAGATGGAGTGAAAAATATTATTGCTATACTAACACAAGCTATGAATCATTCTGGACTTCCAAATGAGCAGAGAAGGGAACCATATTCTATTGAGTCCTTCATGAGGCAATGTCCACCTTCTTTCAGTGGGTCTTCTGATCCACTTGTTGCTGAACAATGGATCATTACCACTGAAAAGATATTTTCAGTTCTTCAATGTTCTGAACATGATAAAGTCATCTTAGCAGTATATCGTTTGAAAGGTGAAGCTTATCAATGGTGGAATATTATCAAGAATATGAGGCCAAGAGATGAAATTGAGTCCATGGAATGGGACGAGTTCAAGAACTTATTTTTCAATAAGTACTTCCCTCATATTCTTCGAACAAAGATGGAGAAGGAGTTTCTTGAACTAAAGCAAAAGGATGATGAATCTGCTGGTATATACGAAGCGAATTTTACAAGGCTTGCAAGGTATGCATCTGGATTTATCATCCAACATGAACGTTGTAGAGACCCGAAGCCTGACGTACATGGACATTACATTACTTTTGCGGAATACTTTGTACATAACAAAAACACACACACAAGGATCGTAATAGTTTAGTGTCTTTGGAAACTCGGAACGTAGTCTTGTAATCGTGGTGAAAGATCTTCAATATCTCCCATAAAGATCGTCCATTTTTTTTTACCTAAAACCTTTCTTTATATCCTGGGGAAAAGAAAACATAAAAGGGTGAGCTCAAATGCTCATTAAGGGTATACAAAAGAAAAATCAATCACATCATATTCATAAGAACATAACTTTTTGGAAATCTTAACCTGCAAAAGAGAGCATAATATCTTAACATGGAACAAATCATAGAAGTGAAAATGAGATCCCCATAATCATATCATAAAACTTGAAACTTTTTGGCATGCACACATAATCATGGAAAATCATTTCTTGTTAGTCATGACTCATTGCCAAGACTATCTTAGTGGACAAAGTCCCTTTCTGAACCGAGTTCACTCCTCGTTTCAGTCCTGTATCACTGAACCGAAATAACCTTCCGTTCCAGCCATGTCTATCTCATGAGATATAAAATCTTTACCCAATGCATTGGAGGGAGATATAGGTCCCACCCATCTTATAATGAATCCTTTCTTATGTGTGCCACATAATCATAAATCATACATCATCGTATAACACATGTAACAAAAATGGGATTCTTGAAACATCATGACATCAGAAAACAAATCATATAAGGTAAAGGAATTCATAAAAATAATTTCATCACAACATGATCAAATCAATGTAATATTAGGGATAAAAACAGAACCCTTTATTATCTTAGATGGAAAATAATTTTGATAAAACTCTTTAACTCCATTTTTGAGGAAAATATCCTTTCTTCTTCAAAAACAATTTTCCTTTCTTAACATGTTATACAACTTTAAAATAAAAGAAGTTGATTAAAAATAACCTTGAAAACTTGTAAAGCAAGATTCTTGTAAACAATGTTTTAAAAATACTTTCATGCCGTATAAGTTAAAAAGAAAACATTCTTCTCGTACTTTTGTCGGAAAAGTCAAAAAGTACCTCGTACGGAAAAAGCGACAAAAGATTCCTTTCATATTCTTTACTAAAAACTCACCGAAGAGTAAAATTGGATTTAAACTATTGTAAGTGGTTGGAAACAATATTACATATTGAAGGAACATGGATGTGGATGATAAAATACACCCCAGTAAATACTTACGAATAAACAATCTCGGATAAAAATGAGATTGTGATATTTCTCTTACCTTAGGTCCAATTTGCTTCGTATGTGTCCGAACCTCCTGTATAATGATTTAAATAATGTCATTGACTTATTACAGAATCATATTCATTTTTATGATATCATATATGGTTCACTTATGACATTATATTACCCGTTCTTTTGTAAATTCCATGTTAAAGAAGCGTTTTGGGTAAAATCGTTTCATTTATCGTAGGTGTTTTGACTTTTTGTTCTTGACATTATTATTACTTATATCATGATTTACTTACATCCAGAATATAAAATATGATTTATATATCATATATATTCAGTATATATATATATAATAGATAGATAAATGAAATGAAAAACACCGTTCATGGAGACGGTAGTCCGTACATACGCATGAACGCTGTTTTTCTTTCTTTATTGTCTTGAATGGAAGTAAGTAGATGACATACATATATATATATATACATAAATCCAGTATAATTATTATGTCATATATTTCATTAGTACTTATTATATATACTTTATAATCATTCATGAATGGTTAATCATTAAGAATGAATCTCATCGCGTCGTGGAGACGGTATTCCGTACGTACGCACGAGCGATGATATCATTTCCATAATTATTGAATGGAATTGGAGTGGATTATACAATATATCATAATCAATATGATGTTGTAATAACTATGTATATTTATTCTTTACACCATTATACCCATCCATGTAAGGTGGTGGTGGAAAATAGATTACACCACGGCGTGGAGACGGTATTCCGTACGTACGCACGCGCGATGATTTCTTTTTCCGTAGGATGGATAGATGGTGAAATTGGGTTGTTTCATACTTATAATAACATATCAGTATATGAGTGATACTGATGTTATTACTTCATAATGAAACAACCTAAGAAGAAGAAGTGGAAGAAGAAATAAAGATGAAAGAATTGGTAATGGTAATTACCTCTTCTTTGAAGCGCCTCTTTGAGACCTCCTCTTAGGGCACTAAAATTGGTCTTTGAGTAAGACCAGAACCTCTAGGATGTTTCTAGGGAAGTGGAGAAGAGATTTTGTCAGGGGTTGGCCGAGCTTGAGTGCTCAAATTGGTGTGAGGAGGAGGGGGAGGAGGTGTCCTTTTATAAGGGAGGAGAGGGGCACCTTAGGAATATCTCAAAATATTATTTTATATTAAAGTCAAAATCGGTTTATAATGGTTCCAAAGGGTCTTATTTCGAAGATAAGGTGGGGAGGGGTCGAAATCCTATCAACCAATAGAATTTAGACAAGTTTAGGATATTATTTTAACCTTATCAATTAAATTTAACTCTAAGTTAAATAATTTAACTTTTACCATGTCTTTTTGTTTTCTTTCACTATATGGTTAATAAACTTACTATAACATGCCAAACGAACCCCAAATTGTTTATTATTAATATATATATCCTTATCTAAGTCATTTGGCCGAACCTTAGATTTTTAGGAATAAAATAACAATTAATAATATAATATTTGATTTAAAAACTATTTTGTTTCAATTTTGACACTATTTGATATATGATTTTTGTGAAAGTCATCACAGAATTATATGTTCGAACCAAGTTGATTAAATAAACACTAATATATCATAGTAACCTAGAAAATTAGTGGAATTCATAAAAAGTTTCAAATTTCATTTAATTTGGTATTTATATTATCAATTATGTCAATATTTCATTAATAAGATAATTACTGCATCATCTTTGTGTCATAAATAAATTATATTATTTGATGTCTAAAAATTACAAATAAAATAACATCATGTAGGAAATCTTTTTACTTTCTAATGAATATTTACAATCGAATTTATCTCATGTATAACCCCATATTAAAAATGATTTACTTATTAAACTTTGATTTTAACTATTTTAACCTTTCTTTAAATAAATTAATAATAAATGTCCTAATCTAATCCAAGTGGGCCTAAATGGTCATATTTTATTCCTAAGTTTGTTTTTGGTCGAATTACTCTTGTCCAATAGAATTAGGACATGTGTTAGGGTAATAGTAATATCATATTTACCCTTAGTTACCTTATTTACTATTAACCGCGGTAAAAAAGTAAAAAGTTACTATTCACCAAAAAATTATTTTTATCTCATTGAACCACATTTTAGTCCTTGATATTAACCGTGTCTCTCGGATTTTCGAAATTCCATTCACAGAAGCGGAAAAATTAAATTTTATGAAAAATTCAGTTTTTTTAACTACCACTTAGTAGTTTCACTATTCATCAAAAATTGATGTTTTTCAGAACAATGCCAAAATTTCATCCTAAGCTATATTTCATATTCCGAATTCAAAAATGAAATCTATTTTACCAAATTCATAACATAGAAGTTGCATTAATTAATTTTATAATTAAATCCCGCTGTTAAAATAAATAGCGTGTTTTTAGGAAACAATATATATCAAAAGATTGACACTTGATTATGTCTTGTTTAAATGTGAAATTACAACCAATGACCAACATTGAATTAAATTGTAAAAATATATTCTAAATATACTTTAAAACCACTCAAATTAATAATTTATCACTATTAATTATTTCGATTAAAAAAGTTGCTTTTAATTAAAATTTAGTAATTTTCACTATTCATCAGAATATGAAAGTTATCCGAAAAGTACCAAAATTTCACCTTAGGCTAAATTCGATACTCCGAATCTAAAAATGAATTCCATTTTGAAAAATAAAATTTACAAAATTTCAAAAAGTGGTTATTACTATTCATAACGGCTAGTTTTAATAATATTTTAATAGCATATCGTTGTTTCGTGAAACTCAGTATTGCGTACTACACACGCTATCGAGGAAGGTTGCGATTGCGTGTAATGCAAGGCAAGTCAAGGATGCGTGTTGTGCAAGCTCCTTTTGGTGTAGCGTACAACACAAGACATTAATAAAGTTAAAAAGAATATTTTTCATAAAATCTCGGGCTGTTACATTCTACCCCCCTTAAAATGAATTTCGCCCTCGAAATTCGTCGGGGTTATAAATGGTTTACTATTTGAAAGTTTCTTTGATAGAAACCCACATCGTAAAAAGGAATACCAAAACCAATATTAAAAAACAAAAGTATGAAACGTAACGGTTACCCAAATAAACTAATCATTGGGTTTCCACATAGGTGAAAATATGGATATGGAAGAGAAATCTAACCATCATGTTCTGATGGAGAGTGGTAGAGAACATGGCTATGGAAAAGCCAGTAATCACAAATCCATAGATTTGTGATGATATAAGGTACCATCTGATTCATCAGGTATAAGATCACTAGGACAACATTTTTGGTTTTCAAGATCATTTCCCCTAAAGTTGAAAATTTGAATTAGAATAAATACTTACTTTATTTTGGTACAATCTCACTGCTGTTCGTGCCTTGAACAATTTCCACTTCATCTCTTAAATAAATGAAGTTGAATTTGTTATTCGTGAAGTGTTAGCAGATCATGTGATAGAATGACTGTTCATTCCATCTGTCTCAAACAAAAGGTTAGCAAAAGTTATTAAATATACATAAGTCATTCTATAGTGAGATTAATCATATATGGTTCCTAAAATGGACTTATACTTCATATATCATACTGATTAATATAATAAAACTAGTTTCTACTAAACAGGGACTTCCTGTAGGCCAGTGGTAGGCGATAAAGGCCAGTCGCACTTCGGTTGTGGGTTCGATTCCCACAGCCTTGTCCGAAGCGATGGGTTGTCGCCCGTCCTGCAGGTTGTCCTTTTTATAAAACTATATTACTATAACATCCCATCAATAATATCGAAAAAACTTCTATCCTTAAACAATACTAACTTATGTACAACATAATCCATTCCAATCTTTAGGCTTATCCATAATACTGCAGTCCATTCTCATAACATAGTGAAAACGATTACCAGAGATTTAATACCATCGTTGATCCCCATATATCATAAGATATATCATGTTGGTCACATTCCAAACATTCAAAGGCCTTAATCTTGTACTCTCTTGAATAACCATTGAACCTTAGTGAAAACTTGAATGCAGTTAAAAGTTAACACTTTTCACATACCGAAATCCTCAAAATTCTATATACTCAAACCATGATATCACTTAGTCCTTATATCAATCATGAGCTCATGAATACAATCAAACATCTCATTATCTTCTTATCCTTTCATTATGCACTTATCATCTACTTTCCAAAATATTTGAATCACTTTTCATAGTTATTGGTACCTTAAAATTATTGAAAACCACAATAGACCAATACTTAAATATTTCAATACACCATAAAAGTACCTCAACAACATTATTCTTGAATACCAAAACACTTCAGTCCATCCACATCAATGATTATCCTGGAATAAGTCCTTCCTTGATTTAGAAGTAACTTTTTAGGTCAGGGCATTGAGTTGGGTAATGCCCATGTTCTCCACAAATAAGACATTGAACTCCATAACAGTCTGTCACTCTATGACCCTTTTCTCCACACAGATAACATCTGTCCCTCCATTTGAGGTATTCCTCAAGGTTCTTCTTCCCTTCTTTAGAAATCTCAATCTTCCTTTCTTTATGCTCCTCAACATGCGAACATGCATAATAGTCTATCTTCCTCTTCTTTGAAGAATTAGGCATACCACTAAATTTCACCTTGTTAATCATATATCGCGATGATTGATTCGGCATAATCACAACATCTTTCTCTCTAGGAATTACACAATTTTGTTGCTCATAGTCACCAATTTGTCCATTGGATTCAATGTTAACTGAATTCCTTTTGGTTCCCTCCATTAACTAAAACACAAAAATAATTTTGTGAGAATCAAAAATCATGCTAGAGAAAACAACATAGTAAAGGGAAAGTATCCTCAATACCTAACTTCTTAGGTTTAATCTAATATCATTACCATAGTTCTAGGAATATATCCTATACGTATACTTATCCTTAGGGACATCCCTAGACATACCTTAGAAATATCTCTAGGAATCTCACTAACGTTTTCGCATCCTAGTTTCCAAAGGTTGACTAAACCTTTCCTCTGATACCAACTGTAGAGACCCGAAGCCTGACGTACATGGACATTACATTACTTTTGCGGAATACTTTGTACATAAAAAAAACACACACACAAGGATCGTAATAGTTTAGTGTCTTTGGAAACTCGGAACGTAGTCTTCTAATCGTGGTGAAAGATCTTCAATATCTCCCATAAAGATCTTCCATTTTTTTTTACCTAAAACCTTTCTTTATATCCTGGGGAAAAGAAAACATAAAAGGGTGAGCTCAAATGCTCAGTAAGGGTATACAAAAGAAAAATCAATCACATCATATTCATAAGAACTAACTTTTTGGAAATCTTAACCTGCAAAAGAGAGCATAATATCTTAACATGGAACAAATCATAGAAGTGAAAATGAGATCCCCATAATCATATCATAAAACTTGAAACTTTTTGGCATGCACACATAATCATGGAAAATCATTTCTTGTTAGTCATGACTCATTGCCAAGACTATCTTAGTGGACAAAGTCCCTTTCTGAACCGAGTTCACTCCTCGTTTCAGTCCTGTATCACTGAACCGAAATAACCTTCCGTTCCAGCCATGTCTATCTCATGAGATATAAAATCTTTACCCAATGCATTGGAGGGAGATATAGGTCCCACCCATCTTATAATGAATCCTTTCTTATGTGTGCCACATAATCATAAATCATACATCATCGTATAACACATGTAACAAAAATGGGATTCTTGAAACATCATGACATCATAAAACAAATCATATAAGGTAAAGGAATTCATAAAAATAATTCCATCACAACATGATCAAATCAATGTAATATTAGGGATAAAAACAGAACCCTTTATTATCTTAGATGGAAAATAAGTTTGATAAAACTCTTTAACTCCATTCTTGAGGAAAATATCCTTTCTTCTTCAAAAACAATTTTCCTTTCTTAACATGTTATACAACTTTAAAATAAAAGAAGTTGATTAAAAATAAACTTGAAAACTTGTAAAGCAAGATTCTTGTAAACAATGTTTTAAAAATACTTTCATGCCGTATAAGTTAAAAAGAAAACATTCTTCTCGTACTTTTGTCGGAAAAGTCAAAAAGTACCTCGTACGGAAAAAGCGACAAAAGATTCCTTTCATATTCTTTACTAAAAACTCACCGAAGAGTAAAATTGGATTTAAACTATTGTAAGTGGTTGGAAACAATATTACATATTGAAGGAACATGGATGTGGATGATAAAATACACCCCAGTAAATACTTACGAATAAACAATCTCGGATAAAAATGAGATTGTGATATTTCTCTTACCTTAGGTCCAATTTGCTTCGTATGTGTCCGAACCTCCTGTATAATGATTTAAATAATGTCATTGACTTATTACAGAATCATATTCATTTTTATGATATCATATATGGTTCACTTATGACATTATATTACCCGTTCTTTTGTAAATTCCATGTTAAAGAAGCGTTTTGGGTAAAATCGTTTCATTTATCGTAGGTGTTTTGACTTTTTGTTCTTGACATTATTATTACTTATATCATGATTTACTTACATCCAGAATATAAAATATGATTTATATATCATATATATTCAGTATATATATATATAATAGATAGATAAATGAAATGAAAAACACCGTTCATGGAGACGGTGGTCCGTACATACGCATGAACGCTGTTTTTCTTTCTTTATTGTCTTGAATGGAAGTAAGTAGATGACATACATATATATATATACATAAATCCAGTATAATTATTATGTCATATATTTCATTATTACTTATTATATATACTTTATAATCATTCATGAATGGTTAATCATTAAGAATGAATCTCATCGCGTCGTGGAGACGGTATTCTGTACGTACGCACGAGCGATGATATCATTTCCATAATTATTGAATTGAATTGGAGTGGATTATACAATATATCATAATCAATATGATGTTGTAATAACTATGTATATTTATTCTTTACACCATTATACCCATCCATGTAAGGTGGTGGTGGAAAATAGATTACACCACGGCGTGGAGACGGTATTCCGTACGTACGCACGCGCGGTGATTTTTTTTTCCGTAGGATGGATAGATGGTGAAATAGGGTTGTTTCATACTTATAATAACATATCAGTATATGAGTGATACTGATGTTATTACATCATAATGAAACAACCTAAGAAGAAGAAGTGGAAGAAGAAATAAAGATGAAAGAATTGGTAATGGTAATTACCTCTTCTTTGAAGCGCCTCTTTGAGACCTCCTCTTAGGGCACTAAAATTGGTCTTTGAGGAAGACCAGAACCTCTAGGATGTTTCTAGGGAAGTGGAGAAGAGATTTTGTCAGGGGTTGGCCGAGCTTGAGTGCTCAAATTAGTGTGAGGAGGAGGGGGAGGAGGTGTCCTTTTATAAGGGAGGAGAGGGGCACCTTAGGAATATCTCAAAATATTATTTTATATTAAAGTCAAAATCGGTTTATAATGGTTCCAAAGGGTCTTATTTCGAAGAAAAGGCGGGGAGGGGTCGAAATCCTATCAACCAATATAATTTAGACAAGTTTAGGATATTATTTTAACCTTATCAATTAAATTTAACTCTAAGTTAAATAATTTAACTTTTACCATGTCTTTTTGTTTTCTTTCACTATATGGTTAATAAACTTACTATAACATGCCAAACGAACCCCAAATTGTTTATTATTAATATATATATCCTTATATAAGTCATTTGGCCGAACCGTAGATTTTTAGGAATAAAATAACAATTAATAATATAATATTTGATTTAAAAACTATTTTGTGTCAATTTTGACACTATTTGATATATGATTTTTGTGAAAGTCATCACAGAATTATATGTTCGAACCAAGTTGATTAAATAAACACTAATATATCATAGTAACCTATAAAATTAGTGGAATTCATAAAAAGTTTCAAATTACATTTAATTTGGTATTTATATTATCAATTATGTCAATATTTCATTAATAAGATAATTACTGCATCATCTTTGTGTCATAAATAAATTATATTATTTGATGTCTAAAAATTACAAATAAAATAACATCATGTAGGAAATCTTTTTAGCTTTCTAATGAATATTTACAATCGAATGTATCTTATGTATAACCCCATATTAAAAATGATTTACTTATTAAACTTTGATTTTAACTATTTTAACCTTTCTTTAAATAAATTAATAATAAAGGTCCTAATCTAATCCAAGTGGGCCTAAATGGTCATATTTTATTCCTAAGTTTGTTTTTGGTCGAATTACACTTGTCCAATAGAATTAGGACATGTGTTAGGGTAATAGTAATATCATATTTACCCTTAGTTACCTTATTTACTATTAACCGCGGTAAAAAAGTAAAAAGTTACTATTCACCAAAAAATTATTTTCTTCTCATTGAACCACATTTTAGTCCTTGATATTAACCGTGTCTCTCGGATTTTCGAAATTCCATTCACAGAAGCGGAAAAATTAAGTTTTATGAAAAATTCAGTTTTTTTAACTACCACTTAGTAGTTTCACTATTCATCAAAAATTGATGTTTTTCAGAACAATGCCAAAATTTCATCCTAAGCTATATTTCATATTCCGAATTCAAAAATGAAATCTATTTTACCAAATTCATAACATAGAAGTTTCATTAATTAATTTCATAATTAAATCCCGCTGTTAAAATAAATAGCGTGTTTTTAGGAAACAATATATATCAAAAGATTGACACTTGATTATGTCTGGTTTAAATGTGAAATTACAACCAATGACCAACATTGAATTAAATGGTAAAAATATATTCTAAATATACTTTAAAACCACTCAAATTAATAATTTATCACTATTAATTATTTCGATTAAAAAAGTTGCTTTTAATTAAAATTTAGTAATTTTCACTATTCATCAGAATATGAAAGTTATCCGAAAAGTACCAAAATTTCACCTTAGGCTAAATTCGATACTCCGAATCTAAAAATGAATTCCATTTTGAAAAATAAAATTTACAAAATTTCAAAAAGTGGTTATTACTATTCATAACGGCTAGTTTTAATAATATTTTAATAGCATATCGTTGTTTCGTGAAACTCAGTATTGCGTACTACACACGCTATCGAGGAAGGTTGCGATTGCGTGTAATGCAAGGCAAGTCAAGGATGCGTGTTGTGCAAGCTCCTTTTGGTGTAGCGTACAACACAAGACATTAATAAAGTTAAAAAGAATATTTTTCATAAAATCTCGGGCTGTTACATTCTACCCCCCTTAAAATGAATTTCGCCCTCGAAATTCGTCGGGGTTATAAATGGTTTACTATTTGAAAGTTTCTTTGATAGAAACCCACATCGTAAAAAGGAATACCAAAACCAATCTTAAAAAACAAAAGTATGAAACATAACGGTTACCCAAATAAACTAATCATTGGGTTTCCACATAGGTGAAAATATGGATATGGAAGAGAAATCTAACCATCATGTTCTGATGGAGAGTGGTAGAGAACATGGCTATGGAAAAGCCAGTAATCACAAATCCATAGATTTGTGATGATATAAGGTACCATCTGATTCATCAGGTATAAGATCACTAGGACAACATTTTTGGTTTTCAAGATCATTTCCCCTAAAGTTGAAAATTTGAATTAGAATAAATACTTACTTTATTTTGGTACAATCTCACTGCTGTTCGTGCCTTGAACAATTTCCACTTCATCTCTTAAATAAATGAAGTTGAATTTGTTATTCGTGAAGTGTTAGCAGATCATGTGATAGAATGACTGTTCATTCCATCTGTCTCAAACAAAAGGTTAGCAAAAGTTATTAAATATACATAAGTCATTCTATAGTGAGATTAATCATATATGGTTCCTAAAATGGACTTATACTTCATATATCATACTGATTAATATAATAAAACTAGTTTCTACTAAACAGGGACTTCCTGTAGGCCAGTGGTAGGCGATAAAGGCCAGTCGCACTTCGGTTGTGGGTTCGATTCCCACAGCCTTGTCCGAAGCGATGGGTTGTCGCCCGTCCTGCAGGTTGTCCTTTTTATAAAACTATATTACTATAACATCCCATCAATAATATCGAAAAAACTTCTATCCTTAAACAATACTAACTTATGTACAACATAATCCATTCCAATCTTTAGGCTTATCCATAATACTGCAGTCCATTCTCATAACATAGTGAAAACGATTACCAGAGATTTAATACCATCGTTGATCCCCATATATCATAAGATATATCATGTTGGTCACATTCCAAACATTCAAAGGCCTTAATCTTGTACTCTCTTGAATAACCATTGAACCTTAGTGAAAACTTGAATGCAGTTAAAAGTTAACACTTTTCACATACCGAAATCCTCAAAATTCTATATACTCAAACCATGATATCACTTAGTCCTTATATCAATCATGAGCTCATGAATACAATCAAACATCTCATTATCTTCTTATCCTTTCATTATGCACTTATCATCTACTTTCCAAAATATTTGAATCACTTTTCATAGTTATTGGTACCTTAAAATTATTGAAAACCACAATAGACCAATACTTAAATATTTCAATACACCATAAAAGTACCTCAACAACATTATTCTTGAATACCAAAACACTTCAGTCCATCCACATCAATGATTATCCTGGAATAAGTCCTTCCTTGATTTAGAAGTAACTTTTTAGGTCAGGGCATTGAGTTGGGTAATGCCCATGTTCTCCACAAATAAGACATTGAACTCCATAACAGTCTGTCACTCTATGACCCTTTTCTCCACACAGATAACATCTGTCCCTCCATTTGAGGTATTCCTCAAGGTTCTTCTTCCCTTCTTTAGAAATCTCAATCTTCCTTTCTTTATGCTCCTCAACATGCGAACATGCATAATAGTCTATCTTCCTCTTCTTTGAAGAATTAGGCATACCACTAAATTTCACCTTGTTAATCATATATCGCGATGATTGATTCAGCATAATCACAACATCTTTCTCTCTAGGAATTACACAATTTTGTTGCTCATAGTCACCAATTTGTCCATTGGATTCAATGTTAACTGAATTCCTTTTGGTTCCCTCCATTAACTAAAACACAAAAATAATTTTGTGAGAATCAAAAATCATGCTAGAGAAAACAACATAGTAAAGGGAAAGTATCCTCAATACCTAACTTCTTAGGTTTAATCTAATATCATTACCATAGTTCTAGGAATATATCCTATACGTATACTTATCCTTAGGGACATCCCTAGACATACCTTAGAAATATCTCTAGGAATCTCACTAACGTTTTCGCATCCTAGTTTCCAAAGGTTGACTAAACCTTTCCTCTGATACCAACTGTAGAGACCCGAAGCCTGACGTACATGGACATTACATTACTTTTGCGGAATACTTTGTACATAAAAAAAACACACACACAAGGATCGTAATAGTTTAGTGTCTTTGGAAACTCGGAACGTAGTCTTCTAATCGTGGTGAAAGATCTTCAATATCTCCCATAAAGATCTTCCATTTTTTTTTACCTAAAACCTTTCTTTATATCCTGGGGAAAAGAAAACATAAAAGGGTGAGCTCAAATGCTCAGTAAGGGTATACAAAAGAAAAATCAATCACATCATATTCATAAGAACTAACTTTTTGGAAATCTTAACCTGCAAAAGAGAGCATAATATCTTAACATGGAACAAATCATAGAAGTGAAAATGAGATCCCCATAATCATATCATAAAACTTGAAACTTTTTGGCATGCACACATAATCATGGAAAATCATTTCTTGTTAGTCATGACTCATTGCCAAGACTATCTTAGTGGACAAAGTCCCTTTCTGAACCGAGTTCACTCCTCGTTTCAGTCCTGTATCACTGAACCGAAATAACCTTCCGTTCCAGCCATGTCTATCTCATGAGATATAAAATCTTTACCCAATGCATTGGAGGGAGATATAGGTCCCACCCATCTTATAATGAATCCTTTCTTATGTGTGCCACATAATCATAAATCATACATCATCGTATAACACATGTAACAAAAATGGGATTCTTGAAACATCATGACATCATAAAACAAATCATATAAGGTAAAGGAATTCATAAAAATAATTCCATCACAACATGATCAAATCAATGTAATATTAGGGATAAAAACAGAACCCTTTATTATCTTAGATGGAAAATAAGTTTGATAAAACTCTTTAACTCCATTCTTGAGGAAAATATCCTTTCTTCTTCAAAAACAATTTTCCTTTCTTAACATGTTATACAACTTTAAAATAAAAGAAGTTGATTAAAAATAAACTTGAAAACTTGTAAAGCAAGATTCTTGTAAACAATGTTTTAAAAATACTTTCATGCCGTATAAGTTAAAAAGAAAACATTCTTCTCGTACTTTTGTCGGAAAAGTCAAAAAGTACCTCGTACGGAAAAAGCGACAAAAGATTCCTTTCATATTCTTTACTAAAAACTCACCGAAGAGTAAAATTGGATTTAAACTATTGTAAGTGGTTGGAAACAATATTACATATTGAAGGAACATGGATGTGGATGATAAAATACACCCCAGTAAATACTTACGAATAAACAATCTCGGATAAAAATGAGATTGTGATATTTCTCTTACCTTAGGTCCAATTTGCTTCGTATGTGTCCGAACCTCCTGTATAATGATTTAAATAATGTCATTGACTTATTACAGAATCATATTCATTTTTATGATATCATATATGGTTCACTTATGACATTATATTACCCGTTCTTTTGTAAATTCCATGTTAAAGAAGCGTTTTGGGTAAAATCGTTTCATTTATCGTAGGTGTTTTGACTTTTTGTTCTTGACATTATTATTACTTATATCATGAATTACTTACATCCAGAATATAAAATATGATTTATATATCATATATATTCAGTATATATATATATAATAGATAGATAAATGAAATGAAAAACACCGTTCATGGAGACGGTAGTCCGTACATACGCATGAACGCTGTTTTTCTTTCTTTATTGTCTTGAATGGAAGTAAGTAGATGACATACATATATATATATACATAAATCCAGTATAATTATTATTTCATATATTTCATTAGTACTTATTATATATACTTTATAATCATTCATGAATGGTTAATCATTAAGAATGAATCTCATCGCGTCGTGGAGACGGTATTCTGTACGTACGCACGAGCGATGATATCATTTCCATAATTATTGAATTGAATTGGAGTGGATTATACAATATATCATAATCAATATGATGTTGTAATAACTATGTATATTTATTCTTTACACCATTATACCCATCCATGTAAGGTGGTGGTGGAAAATAGATTACACCACGGCGTGGAGACGGTATTCCGTACGTACGCACGCGCGGTGATTTCTTTTTCCGTAGGATGGATAGATGGTGAAATAGGGTTGTTTCATACTTATAATAACATATCAGTATATGAGTGATACTGATGTTATTACTTCATAATGAAACAACCTAAGAAGAAGAAGTGGAAGAAGAAATAAAGATGAAAGAATTGGTAATGGTAATTACCTCTTCTTTGAAGCGCCTCTTTGAGACCTCCTCTTAGGGCACTAAAATTGGTCTTTGAGGAAGACCAGAACCTCTAGGATGTTTCTAGGGAAGTGGAGAAGAGATTTTGTCAGGGGTTGGCCGAGCTTGAGTGCTCAAATTGGTGTGAGGAGGAGGGGGAGGAGGTGTCCTTTTATAAGGGAGGAGAGGGGCACCTTAGGAATATCTCAAAATATTATTTTATATTAAAGTCAAAATCGGTTTATAATGGTTCCAAAGGGTCTTATTTCGAAGATAAGGCGGGGAGGGGTCGAAATCCTATCAACCAATATAATTTAGACAAGTTTAGGATATTATTTTAACCTTATCAATTAAATTTAACTCTAAGTTAAATAATTTAACTTTTACCATGTCTTTTTGTTTTCTTTCACTATATGGTTAATAAACTTACTATAACATGCCAAACGAACCCCAAATTGTTTATTATTAATATATATATCCTTATATAAGTCATTTGGCCGAACCGTAGATTTTTAGGAATAAAATAACAATTAATAATATAATATTTGATTTAAAAACTATTTTGTGTCAATTTTGACACTATTTGATATATGATTTTTGTGAAAGTCATCACAAAATTATATGTTCGAACCAAGTTGATTAAATAAACACTAATATATCATAGTAACCTATAAAATTATTGGAATTCATAAAAAGTTTCAAATTACATTTAATTTGGTATTTATATTATCAATTATGTCAATATTTCATTAATAAGATAATTACTGCATCATCTTTGTGTCATAAATAAATTATATTATTTGATGTCTAAAAATTACAAATAAAATAACATCATGTAGGAAATCTTTTTAGCTTTCTAATGAATATTTACAATCGAATGTATCTTATGTATAACCCCATATTAAAAATGATTTACTTATTAAACTTTGATTTTAACTATTTTAACCTTTCTTTAAATAAATTAATAATAAAGGTCCTAATCTAATCCAAGTGGGCCTAAATGGTCATATTTTATTCGTAAGTTTGTTTTTGGTCGAATTACACTTGTCCAATAGAATTAGGACATGTGTTAGGGTAATAGTAATATCATATTTACCCTTAGTTACCTTATTTACTATTAACCGCGGTAAAAAAGTAAAAAGTTACTATTCACCAAAAAATTATTTTCATCTCATTGAACCACATTTTAGTCCTTGATATTAACCGTGTCTCTCGGATTTTCGAAATTCCATTCACAGAAGCGGAAAAATTAAGTTTTATGAAAAATTCAGTTTTTTTAACTACCACTTAGTAGTTTCACTATTCATCAAAAATTGATGTTTTTCAGAACAATGCCAAAATTTCATCCTAAGCTATATTTCATATTCCGAATTCAAAAATTAAATCTATTTTACCAAATTCATAACATAGAAGTTTCATTAATTAATTTTATAATTAAATCCCGCTGTTAAAATAAATAGCGTGTTTTTAGGAAACAATATATATCAAAAGATTGACACTTGATTATGTCTGGTTTAAATGTGAAATTACAACCAATGACCAACATTGAATTAAATTGTAAAAATATATTCTAAATATACTTTAAAACCACTCAAATTAATAATTTATCACTATTAATTATTTCGATTAAAAAAGTTGCTTTTAATTAAAATTTAGTAATTTTCACTATTCATCAGAATATGAAAGTTATCCGAAAAGTACCAAAATTTCACCTTAGGCTAAATTCGATACTCCGAATCTAAAAATGAATTCCATTTTGAAAAATAAAATTTACAAAATTTCAAAAAGTGGTTATTACTATTCATAACGGCTAGTTTTAATAATATTTTAATAGCATATCGTTGTTTCGTGAAACTCAGTATTGCGTACTACACACGCTATCGAGGAAGGTTGCGATTGCGTGTAATGCAAGGCAAGTCAAGGATGCGTGTTGTGCAAGCTCCTTTTGGTGTAGCGTACAACACAAGACATTAATAAAGTTAAAAAGAATATTTTTCATAAAATCTCGGGCTGTTACAAACGTAAAGTTGATCGATTCTTCAGTGGCTTAAAACCAAATCTTTGAAGGGAATTAGCTATAAGAGACTTTAGTAGCTATGAAGAGATTGTGCGTTGTGCTATCAAGGTAGAAATGGAAGTTAGTGTTACTTATCCATCTCATAGTTTTGACAAGAAACAAAAGATGGAGTTCAAGGAGAAATCTCAGAATAATGGTGAAAAGAAGATGAATGTTTCCTTATTCTCAAATTGTGGAAAGAATCATGGTGGAGATTGTCTTAAAGGGACTAGAAAATGTTTTAAGTGGGGAAAATAAGGTCATCGAGTAGCTGAGTGTCAAAGTAATGGAAAAAGGGTTTCTAATTATGTGAATAAGGAAAAGACTACAGAGAACGCACCACCAACACTTTAATGCTTCAAGTGCAAGGAAATGGGGAATTATGCTAATAAATTCCCTAATCCATGGTTTAGTGATGATCGACATGAGAAACCACTTAAGGAAAAGGACAAAGGGAAGTCACATGCGATCACTATTGGCGATGTTGAATATTAAAATGATGTAGTGGAATGATTAAGTGTTTATGTAATGGGAATCCAAAATAATGTTGTATATAGTATCGTGGAATATTGGAATATTTATGTATTGGTCTATTGTGGTTTTCAATAATTTTATGGTACCGGTAACCATGGAAAGTGATTGAGATATTTTTGGTAAGCAGATGATATGCACATAATGAATGGATAAGAAGATAATGAGATGTTTGATTGTATTCATGAGCTCATGATTGATATAAAGACTAAGTGATATCATGGTTTGAGTATATAGAATTTTGAGGATTTTGGTATGTGGAAAGAGTTAAATTCTAACAGAATTCATGTTTTCACTAAGGTTCAATGGGTATTCATTCTTTAAGAGAATACATGATTAAGGTATTCACATGTTTTTAATTTTACCAACAAGATATATCTTATGATATATGGGGGATAAATGATGGCATTCACGTGATTGTTATGTGAAATTTCAGGTAATCATTTTCATTATACTATGAGCTTGGACCAAAGTATTTTAGATAAGCCTAAAGATTGGAATGGATTATGTTGGACATAAGTTAGTATTGTTTAAGGATAAAACTTTTTTTTGATATTATTGATGGGATGTTATAGTAGTATAGCTTTAGAAAAAGGACAAACAGCAGGACGAGTGACAGCCCATCGCGTCGGACAAGGCTGTGGGAATCGAACCACAACCGATGTGCGACTGGCCTTTATCGCCTACCACTGGCCTATAGAAAGTACTTGTTTAGTAGAAACTAGTTTTATTATATTAAGCAGTATGATATATGATGTATAAGTCCATTTTAGGAACCATATATGATTAATCTCACTATAGATGGACTTACATAAGTTTTGATAACTTTTCTAACCTTTTGTTTGAGATAGATGGAATGACCCCTCATTCTATCACATGATCTGCTAACACACCACGAATGAAAAATTCAACTTCATTTCTTTAAGAGATGAAGTGGAAATTTTCCAAAGAACGACTAACAGTGAGACTATACCAAAATCACGAAAGTATTTCTTCTAATTCCAATTTCATCAACTTTGGGGAAATGATCTTGAAAACCAAAAATGTTGTCCTAGTGCTCTTATATCTGATGAGTCAGATGGTACCTTAGATCGTCACAAATTTATAGCTTTGTGATTGCTGGCTTTTCCATAGCCATGTTCTCTACCACTCTCCATCAGAACATGATGGTTATATTTCTCTTCCATATCCATATTTTCACCTATGTGGAAACTCAGTGATTAGTTTATTTGGGTAATTGTTACGTTTCATACTTTTGTTTTTAAAGATTGGTTTTTGTATTCCTTTTTACGATGCGGGTTTCTATTAAAGAAACTTTTGAGTAGTAAAACATTTATAACCCCGACGAATTTTGAGGGCGAAATTCATTTTAAGGGTGGTAGAATGTAACACCCAGAGATTTTATAAAAAATATTCTTTTTAATTTCATTAATGTCTTGTATTGTACGCTACACCAAAAGGAGCTTGCACAACACAGATCCTTGACATGCCTTTCATTACATGTAATCACGACCTTCCTCTATAGCGTGTGTAGTACACAATACCGAGTTTCACTAAACAACGATATGCTATTAAAATATTATTAAAACTAGCCGTTATGAATAGTAATAACCACTTTTTGAAATTTTGTAAATTCTATTTTTCAAAATGGAATTCATTTTTGGATTCGTAATATTGAAATTAGCTCAGGGTGAAATTTTGGTACTTTTCAGCTAACTTTCATTTTCTGATGAATAGTGAAAATTACTAAAATTTAATTAAAAACAACCTTTTTAATCGAAATAATTAAATGTGATAAATTATTAATTTGAGTGGTTTTAAATTATATTTAGAATATATTTTTACAATTTAATACAATTTTGGTCATTGGATGTAATTTCACATTTAAACAAGACATAAACAAGTGTCAATCTTTTGATAATTATTATCTCTTAAGAACACGCTATTTGTTTTGATGACGGGAATTAATTTTTAAATTAATTAATGCAACCGATATTTTTTGAATTTGGTAAAATATACATCATTTTTGAGTTCATAATATCAAATATAGCTTAGGCCTAATTTTTGGTATTTTTCTGGAAACTTTCATTTTTTGATGAATAGTGAAACCACTAAGTGGTAGTTAAAAAAATGAATTTTTCATAAAACGTAATTTTACCGCTTTTGTGAGTGGAATTTCAAAAATTAGAGAGACACTATTGATGTCAGTAAGTAAAATGTGGTTCAATGAGATGAAAATAATTTTTGGTGAATAGTAACTGTTTACTTTTTTTTACCACGGTTAAAAGTAAATAGGGTAATTAAGGGTAAAAATGATATTATTATTACCCTAACACATGTCCTAATTCTATTGGATAAGTGTAATTCGACCAAAAACAACCTTAGGAATAAAATATGACCATTTAGGCCCACTTGGATTAGATTAGGACATTTATTATTAATTTATTTAAGGAAGGGTTAAAATAGTTAAAATCAAAGTTTAATAAGTATATCATTTTTAATATAGGTCTATACATAAGATAAATTAGACTATAAATATTCATTAGAAATCTAAGAAGATTTCCTACATAATGGTATTTTATTTGTAATTTTTAGACATTAAATAATTTAATTTATTTATGACACAATGATGATGCAGTAATTATCTTATTAATGAAATATTGACATAATTGATGTTATAAATACCAAAATAAATGTAATTTGAGACTTTTTATGAATTAAACTAGTTTTATAGGTTAATAGGACATGTTAGTATTGATATAATTAATTTTGGTCTAACTAATAATTCTGTTATACGTTTCACAAAAATCAATTACTAAATAGTGTCAAAATTGACATAAAATAGTTTTTAAAACAAATATTATATTATTAATTGTTATTTTATTCCTAAAAATATAAGGTTCGGCCAAATGACTAAGATAAGGTTATATATATTAATAATAAACAACTTGGGGTTCGTTTGGCTTCTTATAGTATGTTTATTAACCTTATGGTATAAGAACCCAAAAAGACACGGTAAAAGTAAAATTATCTAACTTAAAGTTAAATATAAATGATAAGGTCAAAATAGGAACCTAAACTTGTCTAAATTATATTGGATGAGAGGATTTCGACCCATACCCACCTTATCTTTGAAATAAATCAATTGGGAGATATTTAAAACCGAATTTGGCTTTATAATAAAATAATATTTTTAGTTATTCCAAAGGTGCCCCTCTCCTCCCTTATAAAAGGGCACCTCCTCCCTCTATTCCACACACCACTTTGAGCCTTCAAGCTAAGACAACCCCTGCCAAATTCTCTTATCCACTTCCCTAGAAACATTCTAGAGTTTCTGGTCTTCTTCAAAGACCAATTTTAGTGCCCTAAAAGGAGATCTCAAAGAGGCGCTTCAAAGAAGAGGTAATGTCTGTTACCGATTCTTTCAACTTTATTTCTTCTTCCACTTATTCATATTAGGTTATTTCATTATGAAGTAATAACATCAGTATCACTTATATAATGATATTTTATTATAAGTATGAAACAACCCTATTTCCCCATCTATCCATCCTACGAAAAACAAAATCACCGCGCGTGCGTACGTACGGAATACCGTCTCCACGCCGTGGGGTAATCTGTTTTTCCAACACCACATTATTTGGATGGGTATAATGGTGTAAAGAATAAATATACATAGTTATTATAAAATCATACTGATTATGATATATTGTATCATCCTATTCAATTCAATTCAATTCAATAATTATGGGAATGATATCATCACTCGTGCGTACGTACGGACTACCGTCTCCACAACGCGATGAGATTCATTCTCCAAGTTAACCATTTAAGAATGATTATAAAGTATATATAAGAAATAATAATGAAATATATGATACTATAAAGCTAATGTATTTATATATATATATATATATATATATGTATTTCATCTACTTAATTCCATTCAACTCAATAAGGAAATGAAAACAGCATTCATGCGTACGTACGGACTACCGTCTCCATGAATGGTGTATTTCTTTCCATTTATCGATCTATTATATATATGTATATTCTAAATATATATTATATATAAATCATGTTTTATATTCTGGAATTAAGTAATCATGATCTAAGTAATCATATGAATAATTACAAGTTAAAACACGGACGACAAATAAAACGATTTTACCCAAAACACTCTTTAACATGGAATTTACAAAAGAACGGGTAATATAAAGTCATAAGTGAACCATATATGATATAATAACAATGAATATGATTCTTTAATAAGTCAATGACATTATTTAAATCATTATACAGGAGGTTTGGATATGTACGAAGCATATCAGACCTAAGGTAAGGGATAATTTTGCAAATCCCATTTTTATACGAGATTGCTTATTTGTAAGTATTTACTGGGGTTATTTATATCATCCATGTCCATGTTTTATAAAAGTTTTCTCATGTATGTTTAAATTCCATTTTACCCATTTTTACTTTTACTACATGTTATGTATGGAATCTTTCTTTTACGAGCTACTTTCTGACTTTTCCGGCAAAAGTACGAGAAGAATGTTTCTTTTAACTTATACGACACGAATAGATTTTTACGATTTTATAAAGCCTTTTTTTCATGAAGCTTCTTCCGAAATATTTCATGACTATTGTCAACAAAATATTTTTCTTATAAAATTGCATGATGTTCTGTGAAGAAAAATTTATTTTGAAGAAGAAAGGATATTTTCCTGAAGAATTCATTTCAAGTGTTTTATTAAAACCATTTTCCATATAAGATGACATTATTTCATATGTGTATGTTTCAAGTATAAAGTCTCTATGATTTACATGGTTTCACTTTTCTTATTATGAAATGATTCCATTTCTTTTATATGGATTATGTGATGATGGGATGATGTTTATGAAACCCATTTTATTCGTTGGGTTATTATGAATGATGTATGTTTATTTTGTGGAAAAAGTAATAATGAGTTCATTATGAGATGCGTGGGACCTATATCTCCCTCCAATGCATTGGGTAAAGATTTATATCTCATGATATGGACATGGATGTAACAACAAGTTAAACCGGTTCTGTAATACAGGACTGGAAGGAGGAGTGAACTCGATTTAGAAAGGGACTTTGTCCACTAAGATGGTCTTGGAAGCAATGCCTTCGCTACTATGGAAATCATATCATGTGCTTAATGGTTTCCACAATTACATGTTTTATTCCCATGCTATTTTATCATTATTACTGTTTCTTTATGATCTATGCCTTACGTACTTCCATGTTTTGTGTCATTTCTCAAGCTTTTGATGTTTAAACTTTATGTTCATGTTTTTAAGTTCAAATATATATGGTATGTTTTATTTTATCCATGCTTACCCTTATTGAGAATTTGATCTCACCCTTTTTATGTTTTCTTTTCCCCAGGATATTAAGAAAGGTTTTAGGTAAGAAAAAATGGGAATATCTTTATGGGAGATGTTGAATATCTTTCACCACGATTAGAAGATTACGTTGCAAGTTTCCAAAGACACTAAACTATTACGGTCCTTGTGTGTCTATTTTTGTTATGTATTAAGTATTCTGCTAAAGTAATGTAATGTCCATGTATGTCAAGATTTGGGTCTCTACAAGGAGGAATTTATAAAAAATGTCATATAGTATATTAGTTTATGAATTTCAATACATAAATCCAAACTTGTAAAACACTTAACATAAATTGAACAGTTTTTGGATATAATTCATAATCATAAAAATGATTTCTTTGGGGAAGTATATTCTCATAAACACTTAATAATGGTTTGTAAATAAAATGAGAATTATCCTAAGCATATCCCCCGGGTGTGTCGTAACCAAGACTGCAACAAGGCCCGTTGTCGTACACCAGTTCTCGTTCGAGTCTAGCTCAAAGCTGTGTTTTTGGGTTTTACCCCTTGGTACATCTGTGCCAGAGCCGCCTCTACCTGCTTGTATCTAGACAGGGATGTATTTCTTGGAAAACTCACATAATCTCTACAATACCAAAATTCTAGGAAGTTCTTCTACACTAATCCTCAAATTACATCTTAGGTTTATGTGCTATAATCAGAGTTTATCTAAATCTAACTTCCTAAGTTTGTACTAAACCTCTCTCTGATACCAACTATAAATCCCCAAACTCAGTTACATAGAGTTGGTGCATTATTTAATAACATTGGCATGATCATAAAAGATCATGTCTCGAAAGACCGATTAGATTAGTAGCCTTGGAAACAGTAGATAAATTCATAAAGTTTACATTAGATCGTAAAGTGAAAACTACAAAAACATATTTTCTCCACACTCATATCCCCTTATACTATCCCTTTAGGTCATTTATAAAATACTTATTCACATCCTAGGAAAAATAAAACATAGAAAGGGGTGAGCTCAGATGCCCAGTAAGGATAAAAATATACCGGAAACTTTCATAAATAAGCATAAACATTTAAGGCAATGTATAACTAAAAAAATGCCTTTTAAACTTCAACATCATCATAATATGGAAAAAATAAAGTGAAATAATTCTATTTACTTATTCACATGGATATTTTAATAGTCTAATAATCACATGCAATATAAATAACCACTTTCATAATGATGGAATGCATAATTCCAGACTATCGTAACCACATAGTCAGGGCCTTGTTCCAAGAATACAAATAAGATTTTGTCAAGGCCTCTTTTCAAGGCACTAATTTGTCTCATGAGACCGACCAATGCATCAAGGAGCTATAGCGAGCTTCACCCGTCACTTATTAAGTCCAATTTATTCCTCATATGAACAGGTTTAAACATAACATAAATATTCATATTAAAACTAGCATACAAAATGTCAATAATTTATCTATAAACCATGAATGGTATAAAAATAACACATCCACGGTCAAACATATCAGAAAACCTTCAATAAAATATGGAAATTTTATATCATAATAAATCAACTTAAAATAATCTTAAAATCCATCAAAGGATGTTGACCTAGATGAAATCAAAACTATTTGAGAGAAATATCTCTTTTTCTGAAATCATTTAAAAGTCACATAATTATAAAAGAAATCATTTACTTTGAAAATATTCTTATAATTATATAAGGTATGATTCGAAGATTTTATAATGGAGGAATATAGCTACACCCGCCGTATAAGTTAAAAAAACATTATTACCTTAAATCTGTCGAAAAGGTTAAAAATGACCTTGTTTGGAAAATGATGGAAAGATTCCTTTATAAAAATCTTATAAAAAGTAAAACAAGGGTATAAATCACTTTAAACCATAGTCTATAAAATATTATTAATTATTTGGAATACATTTTTAAGAAACATGGATGTGGATGATAAAGAGGTCCTAGTAGATACTTACGTAAAAACAACCTCAGATAATAATGAGATTGTGAAATTAACACTTACCTTGTACTTTTCCTTGGTTGAGGGTAGGTTAACCTTCTTTATAATGGTGAAATAATTGTTATTAAATTTTACAAGAATAATATATATTAATATGATATCATATATGATCTTTTAACATTTATTTGTTAATAATATCTTACTATTATCATCGTTTCGGGTGTTAATGGATTCGTTTTCCTTTATATTCATTGTTTTGTGAGCCATATTTTTTATGGATGGGATGTATATTATTATTATCCAGAATGATATCGTGTATCTAATTTTTTTTAATCATCAAATAAAATTTAGTCTTGAATGGATATGATGGGTAATGAATCTCATCACGTTCGTAGAGACGGTAATCCGTACGTATGGACGAGCGAAAATATCATTATTTTGATATTAAAATAATATATAATTGGATGGTATATCAAATATAAAGAATCATTATCATGTTATATTTATTACTTACATGAATTACACATCATTATTATACCCATCCAAATAATAATGTATTTAGTAACAATTACACCACCACGTGAAGATGGTAGGCCGTACGTACGCATGTAAGGTGACATGACATTCAAAGGATGGATAGAATACTTAATATGGCTGTACCATATTTATAATAACATCAAAATATATATATGATACTAGAGTTATTATTTTAGGATGGAAATAACAAAGAAATAAGAAGTTGAAGAAGAAAGGAACTTGAAAGAGGGTGGTGAAAACATTACCATTTCTTCAGGTTCTTCTTTTTGATTTGATCAAATTGGCTCCTTAGGATGTCTTTCTGATAAAACAAAAGCCTCTAGGTTGAATTGAGGGAAGTTGATAGAATATTTGGGCAGGGGTTGGCCGAGCCAAAAGGCGTTGATGGTGTGAATTAGTGAGAAAGGGGAGTGCCCTTTTATAATATGGGTGTGGGGCACCTTAGGAAAAGCTAGAAATATTATTTTATAATAAATTTATATTCAGTTTATAATGGCTCCAAAGTGTATTATTTAAAGGTTATGGTTGGTATAGGTTGAAAACCACTCAACCAATAGGTTTTAGATAGGTTTGGGTCTCTATATTAACTTTATCTTTTTGATTTAACACTTAGTTAAATAGTTTGACATTTACCATGTCTCTTTGTATTTTTATATTATGTAGTCAATAAAATTACTATTAACTTCACGAGACCCCCAAATGGTCCATTAATAATAAACCCATAATTATATATGTCTTTTGACTGAACCTTAGGTTTTTAGGAATAGAATATAAATTAATAATATAATATTTGTTTTAAAAACTCATTTATGTCAATTTTGACAATATTTAAAAATTAATTTTTGATCAAGTCTTAAAAACTTAATTAATTCGAAAAAAATTCATTTAAGAAATACTAACATGTCATTTTAACCAATAAAATCCGTAGATGGCATCAAAATATTCAAATTATATTTATTTTAACATTTATAATACTAATTATTTGATTCTTTCATTAATAATGAAAATTATGCATCATTATCGTGTCATAAATAAATTTGATTATTCAATGTCTAATAACTATAAATAAAATACCATTATGTAGGAAATATTTTTAACTTTCTACGTAATATTTATATTCGAAAATATAACATATATAACCCTATGTAAAAATTGTTTTTCTAAAAGATATATGCTTACGTCATTTTTGTATTTACTTTAACTTAATTAATATAAATTTTCATGATCAATTAAAAGTGGATCCATGGGGTCACAAAATCGACCAACAGATGCCCATGGTCAAAACTTTATCAATAAAAGGGTTAAGAAATGTCTTAGGGTAATTTATTATTATTATAATAATATTTTTTACCCTTATTTATCGGATTTACCCTTTAACCATGGAAAATAAAATATTTACCGAAGTAATTATTCAAAATATCTAAAAATAAAAGTTACCTATTTACAAAATTTTGACCTCATAATTATAAATATGGAATACATTTTTCTAAATTCAAAACACAGAAGTGGAAGAAATTAATTTAAAATTAATTCCTCCTGTCAAAACAAAAAGCGTGTTTTTAAGAAATAATAACTATCAAAAGATTGGCACTTGCTTATGTCCAGTTTAAATGTGAAATTATGTCTAATGACCAAAATTGTATTAAATGGTAAAAATATAATATAATTATACTCTAAAATTACTCAAATTCATAATTTTTCACTATTAATTATTTTGATTAAAAAAGTTATTTTTAATTAAAATTTAGTAATTTTCAGAATTCATCAAAAAATGAATGTTATCCGAAAAGTTTCAAAAATTAACCCTAAGCTAATTTCTATATTAAAAATCCAAAATTGAAGTCCATTTTGAAAGATAAAATCTATAAAATTTCAAAAAGTGGGTATTACTATTCATAACGGCTAGTTTGATTGGTTGTGGTGTGTGTTAAAACTCGAAGTTTTGTACAAGACACGCTACTATATTATTCAATGAGAAGCATACCGTGGAAGCTTGGGGTGTTACATTCATTATAAGGCATTAAGAGTAGTTTATGTTATTTGATGATAAATGTTAATATTTACTGTGGAATACTATGTGATTACATACTTCTATGTTTTGGGTTTCAATCTTAGTTTGGGTTACTTCGAAGAATTTTAAGGAGAGTTGATTATTGAATGGTATTTGATGAACTTTTGGTAATGTTTTTCAAAATTTTAGGATTAAGAGTAGTATTTCTTTTTATAAATTATTATCCTTTACCAAGGATTATCTGATATTGTACTAACCATTATGGTTTTGGTTAATGTATAATGAAAAGGGATATATATGGTTCATCTTTTGTGGATTATGTGATTCTCTAGAAGTTGATTTTTGAACTTTGGGTGTGAGAAAGTCACCTTGAATACTCATAGTTTGTAGAAAAGATGATTTTTTGGTAGAAACTTATTGAATGATGAAACTCAACTTGAAATATAAGTATATTTTCATCTGTCCTTAGAAAATATCATAAATAAATTCTCCAAATTAATTAAATGAAACTTAAAAATGGTTGTCCATTTACATTTCCTACTGGGAAACAAAAGACCATTTAACCTATCATAATTCTACTGTTTTCTAGTGTTAACTTTCTCCTGGTCATGTTTTCTGTCACCCTCCATTAGAAATTGACCCTTAGTTTCTCCTCTATATCCATGTTTTCATGGAATCCTAGTATGGGTTATCTCGGGTGACCTTTTTACTTATCTTTCTTTCTTTTAAAGAGATATTTTTATTGAATCTTTTTATGATGCGGGACTTTCAATAAAGTTTCCACACCCAATTTTAAAATTATGAGGACACAATTCCCAAAAGGGGGGAAGGATGTAACATTCTAGATAAATAATGAATATGACTTTATCATATTTATTAATGTTTTTGAATTAAATATTAATTTTACTTTAAATGGGATGTTGTTTTCGATGGCGTACTCGACACACAAAAATGGGTTTCTCAAAAGTCTCATATTGCACACAAGGTTTAGTCATGCTGAAGAATAATAATATAATATTATTTATAAATGGTAGTTAATGCATAGCCATTGTATTGTCGGGAATAAACAGAACAAACTATAATATAATGAAACCTATTTATTAATTTTTCTATACCTATCCAATAAAATTTAGAATCTCAAAATGTGAATGAATCCAATTTTAAGAATAGACACTATAATATTCTATAAAAAGTCAATTTATCACCTTTTTATTGCAAAAAATTTTAAATCTAGTTTTTTCCACTTCTATATTTTTTATTAGAAAAAATAATATTATTATTTAGAATATAGATATCAAAATTTACTTTGGATTAAATATTGGTATTTTTCTCATAACATACATTTTTAATGAATAGTGAAAAACACTACATTTTAATTCAAAATAGCCTTTTAATTTAATTTTTTTATATAGTATATTTTTATTTTAATTATTTTTAAAGTTTAATTGGATTATATTTTTACCATTTAATCCAAATTTGGTCATTCTATGTAATTTAACTCTTAATTCGGACATAAAAAAAGGTTAATATTTTATTAGTGCACATGAGCCTTAGCACAGTTGGTATGGACTCCGTAAGTGCATCCGGGAGATCCGGGATCAAATCCAGGTGGAGACATCATTTCTGAGTTACTGTAGCAGTAATGTAGTAGGTACTGTAGCAGCACTGTACCATGAACTGTAGCAGCTACTATTTGCCACTGTAGTAGCCGGGAATATGTCCCGTTTGGGCCTTAGGGACACTGATTTGGTCCCTGAGTCCTTTAAGGCCTTTGGGCCACCCAGGACTTCGGGTCATTAAGGCCTTCGTGCCACCTCAAGGCCTTCGGGCCCCCTTAAGTGCAGATGCAAACCAAACGACTTACGAGGAACAAGCTCTACAAGGAGGATGATTAAGGAGATTTCACCAGAGCAAAAGCTAAAAGGATTTCAAGAATAAGAGGGTATGGAACCTTACATCGGGATAGGCCTGTGCATGCAAAGTAATTCCTAGAGGAACAGCCATGCGATGGTGGAGAGCTGATTCCACGATGAGATGCTGGGGAGGACCAGTTCCAAGTAGTTAGTCTGGGTTGTATGTAATGTTTGAAGCCTACGAAAAATGAATTCCTCTAAGGCTTATGGCCCATGTAATACATACACCTAAGTTCCTTGAAAGGGTTCCACCTCACCCATTTAAAGGTGGATTATCAAAAATCAATAAAAAATGAAGGCCTTCGGGCAATTGGAGTTCAATATTTTATTAGTTATTATTTCTTAAAAACATGCATTTTTTTTACAACGGAGATTAATTTTAAATTAATTTCAGCCACTTTTTTTTTTGAATTTGGAAAAATTTATTGCATATTATTAATCATGAGGTATAAATTGTGTAAATATGTAACGTTTATTTTTAGACATTATGAATATTTATTTCAGTAAATATTTTATTTACCATGGTTAAAGGTTAAATCTGGTAAATAAGGCTGACAAATAGTATAATAATAATATTAAATTACCCTTAAACTATTTATAAACCTATTTTGTTATACATTTCCGACCTTGGTCATCCTTCAGTTGATTTTGTTGACCCCATGGAGCCACTTATGAGTGATAATGATACTTTATATTAATTAATTTAAAGTAAAGAAAACATGACATAAACACATTTCTTTTATTAAATAAATTTTTACATGGGTTTATATAAGTTATCTCTTCTTCTATAAATATTAATTTGAAACATAGAAGTATTTCCCACATCATGGTATTTTATTTATAATTTTTAGACATCATATAAATAAAATTATTTATGACATAATGATGGTGTAGTAATTACCTTATAAATGAATGATTTAAATAAATGAGATTATAAAATTTTAAAAACTATCCAAAACTTGTAAAATTATTATTTGATGAATTTAGTTAGAATAAGAGTCATCTTACCTTAGAATGTAATGAGTTTTTTACCTTTTTAAATTGAATATATGTTTAAAATAAAATAATATTTTCAATGATTCCTAAAGAGCCCCTCCTCACACTTATAAAAATCCATCACCTCTAACCCATTACTCACACCTCTCAAGCCCCTTTTCATGCCCAAAATCTTCCTAAATAAGCTCTAAACATCCCTCTATTCCTCCAAGAATTTTTACCCTAGGAATAAGTCACTTCAAGAAAGCCTTTTGGTTCAAACCAAAGGGAGGTACCCAATTTTAAGGGAATATCTTCCCTCAAGTTCAATTCTTTTATTTTACTTCTCCACTCCCTATGATCGTATTATTCCATGATTAAAAAACAAAAATAGTGTAATAAATATACTAGTTTGTTGTTATGAGAATTATTTGAACTACATTTACACACACCTACATCTAATGGGAGTAGAACACACTGTTTCTGTGGACGGCGAACTACTGCCTCACGAAATGGTGATTGTTCAATATTCTCTTACCACTACTTTTGGTGGACATTATGATGAAAATTTAATAATATATGATATAAATGATATTTATTTTATCTCTATTATTCTTTATTTTTCATTTTCATCCTGCCTTTTCTCTTTCCATAATGCGTAAATACGATAAATTTATTTAAGAAAGTGCGGACTACCGCCCCCTCATAGTGATATGACTTGTTCTTGCTATACATGGAACGTATAAAAGATGTAATTCATGAACTTATGGAACATGTATAACATATATATTAAAATTTAATTATAATATACCTATGTATCATTAGGTTTTTATTATTTTAAATATGAAATAGAAGTGAAAGTAGCGTTCATGCGTACGTATGGCTTACCGTCTCCATGAATGGTGCATTTCATTTCTTATCACTAAATGTTATCTACTATTATAAATACACATATATACTGGATATATATGATATATATGATTTCTAAATCAGTAATATCATTCTTGATATTTTGTAATTTTGACCACATAGTCAACTTGTAATTATAAGAGGTTCATTTTTGACTCAAGTACCAAATATCGGAAAAACGACCGTTATTAACTTAAATGATTATATAATGTTTATAACATGGTAATAAGTAATATAAAATGAATAATAAACTTGAAAAAGGTTATGAATAAAGTATAAATTAGCTTTATTTTATTATTCAGGAGATTAAAGAATAAACAAGTCAAGTCAGACATGAGGTAAGGGGTTTTCATCTCACTTCTTATTTATGTGAGATACATGCTATATTTTCCACTATTTCCTTTTGTGTGGTGTATGTACTTCCCATGATTATATTATTTGTGTAATACAATTTAATTTATGGGTATTTACATCTTCTTTTTATGATCTTTCCTTCATGGAGTGTATGTATCATAAGTTACCAAATCTATAAGGGAACATCTTATCCCAATTTACATTCTTTGGGTTAGTCTTATACTTCTTGATTATGTCATGATATTTATACGTGTGAATGAACTATGATTTATTTACACATAATATTCAATTATATTGGGTGTATTTTTGTTTTTTACACATATTTATGTCATTTATTTATCCTTAATGTAATGATATGTTCTTTGTTTGGGAACCTTTGACCCTCCTCTTTTAGTCAAATGATTATTTTATGTTATGTCTTTTAATTTCCATTATATTATGTTGGAAAATGTTATTATATATAATTATTTATGTACATTATATTTCCATGTTATTAGATACCATTTTCTCTCTCCTCAACTATTTTTCTAAATTTTTAAGTGACAACGTTAGGCTACCCAATTTTCGTAAGGGACTATGTCTCAATATCCTTTCATTTGAGGCATAACTTGATATTGTGCTCCTTTATTATCTTATAAGGTGTATATACTTCCATTTGACATATTATATCACTAATCCCTTTATTCTCATTATATTATATGCTTTGATTAATGTTATTCATAAATTATTTGAATTCATGTGTCTCTTATTTTGTTAGGACCTCTTTAACTAAAATATCATTGAAAATGTTTTAAAGATTTATTCTTCTAAATCATTCTAATTAATTCCCATGTTTTAAAAATGGTTTTAAGGATTTATTTATATGGACATTAATGTTTTGAAATTAAAATTTATTTCAAAATATTCAAAGTGATATGGGACACATTTATTAAAAAATCTATTTATTAAATGTTTTAAGTGGTTTTGAAAATGGTTTTATAAAGCATTGATTATGAAAAAAAACTTGAAATGATATATTGTGATTTCAATGTGGAAATGTTATCATTCATTTATGTTTTTTTATTAATTATGAATATGTTATGGTTTTTGGGAATTGTTTATGTATACAGGTTGTTATGTGATAAACCTAGGGTGGGTGAGGTCAAGATAGATCTCTAATTAATTGGGTAACATGATTGAGGTAAACATTAATGTTTTTCCAAAAAATATTCAGGGAATATAATGTGATGGGTATTCCAAACGTAACTCCCTACGTAGATATGAAAGCTAAAATGTATCTTTGATATGGATTCAACAAGTTACCTTTATGATTTATGATTTATATGTGTTATTCATTAATCTTATGACTTCATGAGGTATGTAAAAGAGTTTATGTTTTGTACGCATTGTTGGACTAATGATTTCATTCTTTATTTTATAACCCTTACTGAGTTTTTTATGCTCATCCTGTGGTGTTTTGATATGTTTTTTCACGGGACTTAAAGAATAATGTGGTCAAGGATGGGATCGTGGAAATTTCATGTTTTCTAAAACATGGAACTAGACATGACTTTTTTTTAATAGATTTTTATTTTATAAAAAAATGGAGTCTGAGTAGAAGTCTCTACTTTGTAATATTTGAGATGTAATGTATATGTTATGGCCTAATTCTTTAAACCTATAAACCTGAAAAGATCCTCAATGTGAATTATTAACATAATTCAAGATTATGTAATGATTAAGGTTGGGGACTTATAGTTATTATATATTAAATTTCACTAATTGATTAAACTAATTTTTAATATAAGTAAATAAAAAAATTCTTAGCAAAAAATGATTCATTAGTTTTCAAAATGTTAAACCAGGGTCGTCACTTTAAGAAATAGTTTTAAAATGATTGAAATTACTTTATAAATAAATATATATATTTATAAAAAAATGCATTAAATTGTTTTTAAATCATTCTTTTATTCTGATTATGTCATGAACATTAAATAATTAACAAAATTAATACTTTTTCACTATTCCCTTATAAATATTTAATTATAGAAAAATATCAAAATATCACCCTAATATAATATTGAATTACTGAATAAAAAACTAATTTTAAGTTTTTAAAATGAAAATTCTAAAATTTATAAACTATAATTTTCAATAAATGTGAAATATATGCGGTAATGTTTATTTTATTGATAAACATCCCTTTAAAACATTATTTTTTTAATCATAATTTTATATTCCTTTATAACTGATTATTATATTTTTATTTAAAAGTAGATTTATTATTATTACATTTTATGTATAATATTCTTCTAATATGTTACAACTAATTTTAGTTCGGTGTTGTGTTTGAGGAAAGGAACCAACACAGTTTTTATTTACATAGTAAAATAATCGGGAGTTATTTTCTCCTCCTAAATAGATTGTGTCCCCACAATTTTATTTTTCACATACCAATGGAATTAGAAAAGGTAATCTAAATTATATAAAATACTTTGGATATAATATATAGAGTTATATCCACCTAATAAAATCAAAAACATATTTTCCAGCTTAATTTTCTTAACCCTAATATTGACTTATTTCTAGAACCATTTGCGACATGAGTTTATCTTTATTCGATATCATGACTCAGATTATATAATTTCCATGTAAAGTGTCTTCATAATCATCCATGAATTAAGATTGTCCCTATATTATATTAATAGATATCTCCATTATAAAAACCAGTGGTATCAGAATATATTTTACATTAAAAAATTATTTATTCGTTAGCATAAGTTATATGAAATACTGAGTTTAAACAAACCATAATATATTATTAAAATATAAAACTCTAATGTGATAGTTATCACCAAGATATTAGATTATAAGGCATGGTTAAGATGTTCTAAATTATAAAAACTTTATGTTTTACATATTCATAAAATAAATTCATTATTTATCATTCCATTATAAATTGAAATAAAAATTATCTTAAAGGAAAGGAAATGCATTTCTAGTAGATAAATTTTATATTTCAAGTGTGTTTTTATATAATTAAATTAAATTATTCATGCTTGATGAATTATTTTAATGAAATTTATATATTATATTATCAATGAAATGTTTTATCATTTAATTAATTAATTTTCTAGGCATGGGATAATAATAATTCTTGTTTTATGGATAAAAATTATATTTCTCTAAAAGGTGTGTCTATTAAATTTTCCAAAATTATTATAGAAAAAACAACCAATTTAAAAATTATTTATAAAATTTAATTATAATTTTACAATCATCATTTCAAAATTATCTTACATTAGTTTTTTTTTTAATTTTATGAAAGATTAGATTTTCGATAAATAGTAAAAAATATTGATTTTTATTAAAAAATATCTTTTCATTTAATGAATTTAAAAATTTTAATTTTTTTTAAAAAATAAAAATAAAAATAATTCAATAATATTATAATTAATAAAATTTAATTAATTGGAATAAATATCATATTTAATTATGAAATAAAAACATTATATACATAAGAAAACATTTTTTTGGAAAATTGTTTTTTCATCATGCTTATAGGTTTAATTTAAAATTTAATTCTTCTAATGATATGATTTTATTTTGAAGGAAAGATTAAATATTTTTAATTAAAATAACTAAAAATAGATAATATTTTCAAATTAATCTTAGTCATAATGAATAGTAAAAACTGTAAATATTATCTACCAATATTATGGTTAAAACAGGTTTATCGGGGTTTGAACTAAGAGAAATGGTCTAAATGATATATAAACATGTATAGTTTATATTCTATGGAAATATTTTTACTATATATCATCTAGGGTCTGGTAATAGTCTATTTTGGATCTATTTTGTGTCTGAAAACACTTCGTATGATTTATTCTTCTAAAAAATTCCATGTCTGTCCTTTCCCTCAGTTATAAAAGAAAACCCATATTCTCTACACTCCACTATTAAATATAACTTTTTAATTCAATAAATACCCATATAAATTAATTACATATATCATCATTAGAAAGATATCTATTTTTTGATAAAATAAAAACCATTTGAGGAAGGCTTTAAGTACAAACATAAATAGGTTGTCTGTTGAAGATGTATAGTTTGTAACCATGAATTTTCATTTTATTCAGTATTATATCTAATTAAAATATTCCTAAAATATATTAAAATAGTGAAATTAATGTCTTAATTATAATTATAATTTATTATATTAGTGTAATAACTCAAATAAGTCCCCTCTTCCATCAAATGGGAAATAAAACTGTTAATCTTGTACACAACAGACTATCGCCTCATGAACAAAAGTAAATTTTTTCATACCCACCTATCAAAATTGGATATAATGTTTAATTTAATTTATATATTTTATATTTATTACATAACTACATTTATGAAATTAAAATATCACATTCACCTTCTTACCTTCAAATCTGTTGAAAAAGATATCGTCATTTGTGCATAAGTGTGGACTACCGCCTCCATGTAGTGATGTGATGTTTTTATCATTTTATTTGGAAATATAAGGTAATAAAAATTTATTTAATTAATATATAACATATATATGATGTAATACAGATTATTTATAAGTTAATTATTTTTTATCTTTAATTGATTTTAACCGTCAAAAAATGAAAACAACTTTCATGCGTATATGCAACATACCGTCCCTACAAAGGGTGTAACATATTTTTAAATACCTAAATTTTATGTAAATGTATAAACAGATATATAATGAAATTATATTATAAAATCATCATCAATAAAATTATGTATATGATGGGACCATTATTATCACAGAAGGACCAAAACTACTAAACTCAAACATACATGAAAAATGATTCTTTTATTACACGAAATAGTGATTTTAAACAAATGATTGTAAAAAAAAAGATAAACGAATATTCTAATATAATTTTAGGTTTGATATGAAAAACAAAAATTTTTATATAAGAATATTTTTTTTATTCTTCATATTCGACATGAAACACTGATCTTAAATGAATAATGGAATATTATAATATAGATATTAGTTTTATAACCTAACTGTTAAATTTACAGTTATAAATAGTATTAAATAATTTCATATATATATATATATGTATATTTATTTTACTAAATAATAATTTATTGATAAATTATTATTAAATAATTAATCAATTTTTAGTTAAGTAATTTTTTTTTTCAAAAATATTTTTTAATCAATTTTTATTTTATTTTATTCTGTGATAAAAATATTATAATTAAAATATAGGGATGTTATATAATTTATTTTATAAAATTAAATTTATTTCTTAAATATTCATATTAAAAATAACCTATGGTGATATTTGTGATTTTTTTTGGAAAATATTTATTTTTCAGTAAATAGAAAAAATACCAATTTTTTAATCTATAATTTTTTTAGAAAAATTAAGAAATTTAATATTCACATTATGATTTGAATTTAAATTCATGTTATAAAGGTATTATATATTAATATTTAATCGAATAAAATAATTTTAATCATATTTATAATATATTTTAGTATAAGGTTATTTTCAGGTATACAAATCTATTTTTTCGAAATAATGTTTTCATTTTACTTATGACTCTCCATTTTAGTTTATTTTAAAACCTCTAATGGGTAATGATTTAAATTTAATTTATATATTATATATTAGTAAATAATTATTTAAATTAAAAAAACTATGATTAATATCCATAGATGTAATATTAAATCATTTTATTCTTAAAAAATACATTTCTTGGAAAACCATGTTTTCATTGTGTCTGTAAGTTTTCTGTTTTATTAAATTATGATAGTTCATCAAATTTGACTTTTTAAATTGGATAATATATAGTGAATTATAATATTTTATATTATATGATAAATTCAACTTAAATTTTGGTAAAAAAATGAATAGTAAAAGCATTAAAAATAATTTTTCATGGTTAAGGTGAAAGTGGATTTACCTAGGGTTAAATTTAAAAAGTAATAGTTAAAATGACATGATAAAATTTTAAAATTATATTTTAAAAGTTTATTTTTACTTATATCATACATTTCTCTCAAATGGTTAATTTTGGAGAATTTTTTGATTGAAAGAACATGGTTACACTTTTTTATTTCAAAAATTACAAGTGTGTCTCTCACCTCCATTATAATAATCCACCCTATATCCTCTTCACATCACACCATAAAATAAAATTAGATCAGAATATTTCTACCCAAATAAATTCTATAATTCCATCACCACATCCTAGATTCCTTGGTTTTATCATAAAACTATTATAGGAATGATTTTGGTGTATACCTTGAGAGGTTTTCTAAATAAGAGGTGAAATTATTAACTGTGCATTTTGATATTCTTACATCTTCCAAATCCTTACATTATTCTTCATTTATTATTATATAATAATTCCAGTATATACCATATAATTTGATTTTATTATCTAATGGAATAATGTAATTCAATCTAATTTTTCATAAAATGGGAGATAAAATCAACATATGTGTATACGTCGGACTACCGCCTCACAAACCCATATAATTCGTCTATCATCATTGCCTATCACAAGTTGTTTAAATGATATATTTTTGTAATATATGAGTTATTTTTAACATGATTATATTTATAAATTTATTATATCACATATACCATCTTATATTCCATTCTGTGTTGGATAAGATAATATTGCTCATGTGTATGGAATACTACGGCCTTAAGAAGCAGTGTGATACATTTATCACAAACTCATTTATGAAAGGTAATAAGGATAATTATAATAAATATTTTTGATCTATATTATAAAATTATTTTGTTAATTAAATATTAATCATTTTAATAATATTATATTTAATTTATATTCTTACCTTTCCACTAACTTTAAAATGATCACATGGTTCGTGCGTACATGTGGACTATAGCTATAACACCCCAAGCTTCCACGGTACACTTCTATTTCAATAATGCAATAGCTTTCATTGTATGCAAGTTCGAGATTTTAACACACCGCGACCAATCAAAGTACCTGTTATGAATAGTAATACCCACTTTTTGAAATTTTATAATTTTTTTATTCAAATTGGACTTCATTTTTTGATTCAGAATATCAAAATTTTCCTAAGTTGAATTTTTCGTTTTTTTTATGAGAACTTCCAATTTTTTATGAATAGTGTAAAATACTTAACATTAATTAAAAACAACTTTTTAAATCAAAATAATTTATAGTGATAAATTATATTATTTAGTGGTTTTAAATTATAATAAGAATATATTTTTACCATTTTATCCAATGTTGGTAATTATAATTAATTTCATTTTCAAATTGGACATAAACAATTGTCAATCTTTTGATTGACATTCTTTCGAAAAAACACGCTATTTGTTTTGACAACGGGAATTAATTATAAAATTAATTAATAAAACATATGTGTTTTGAATTTGGTAAAATCAACATCATCTCTAAATTTGGAATATCATATATAGATTAGGGTGAATTATTGGTATTTTTTTGAAAAGCTTCTATTTTAGATGAATAGTGAAACCATTAAGTTGTAGTTAAAAAACTGATTTTTCGTTTAAATGAAATTTTATCGCTTCTGTGAATTGAATTTCAAAAATCCGACATACATGGTTGTAATTAGGAAGTAAAATATTGTTCAATGGGATGAAAATAATTTTTGGTGAATAGTAACTTTTGAGTTTTATTAAACGCGATTAGAGGTAATTAGATTAATTTAAGGTAAAAATAATGTTCTAATAATATGAAATTACCTTGACACATGTCCTACTCTTATTGGATGACTCATGGACGACCAAGAAAATCCATGGGTTAATTTGTGGGACCCCATGGAGCCACTCGGGTAAGATAATGTCATTAATATCTTTTATTTAAAGTAAAAATAAAAATGTCACAAACATGTATTGTTTTACTAAAATAAATTTTACAAGGGGTTATACAAGTTATCTTTTATACTATAAATATCCATTGGAAAGCTAAAAATATTTACTACATCATGGTATTTTTTCAATAATTTTTTTTGACATTAAATAAATAAACTTATTTATGACATTATTATGATGGAGTGATTATCTCATTAATGAACAGTTTAAATAAAATGAAAAGATAAGGTAAAATCTAAGACTTACACTTGTCTAAAGCCTATTGGAAGGGTTTATTTTGAACCCTTATCACCTTATCCTAGAAATATATCATTTTGGGACCTTTAAAATATGAAAAGAATTTCATTATAAATTAACATTTCAATCTTTCCCAAAGAGCCCCTCCTCTCCTCTTATAAAAGGCCCCCCACCTCTACCACCTTATTCACATCATTAAAGCCATTTGTCTAGGCCAAAATCTTCCCAAATACACTCGCAACTTCACTCTGTTACTCCTAGAAGTCACACATTGGGTAGAAGTCTTCTCAAGGAATCCCTTGGCTCAAATCAAAAAGAGTTACCTGATTTTAAGGAGATTAAACAATGATCGACTCAAGTCGGACACGAGGTAAGGGATTTCGTCTCAATCTCTTTTCATTGATGAATATTTTATTTTATACACAACATTCCTTTATATGGTGTATAAACCCCTTTTCTTTTACATTTATTCAAAAGGAATCTTTTTATATGAAGCATTTTACTAAACAACAAAAAGGAATGTTTTTTTTGTCATACATATGCGGCGATAACGACTTCTTTGCCGCCGTGACCATTATTTGAGTTTCGGCTTCCTCTACAAGCCGTAACTTTTTTTAAATGAAAAATAAATACCATGTTTTACTTTTCTATTTTTTTGGTATTGAAAATGGTTTTATTATATCAATGTGTTGTATTGTTATCTTGTGATTGAAATGTGGAAATGTTATGTTTCCATTATATATGTTTTATGTGATATGATTATGTTATGGTTTATTATATGTTGAAACCTTTTCATATAAGGAATTAATTAGACTTAGTATGTGATGGTTGGAGCCCGCTATAGCTTCTTGATCCATCGGTAGGTCTCATGAGACAAACTAGTGTCTTGGAATAAGGCCTTGACAATATCTTATTTGTAGTTTTGGCATAAGGCCTTGACTATGTGGTTATGATAGTCTGGCATTATACATTCCATCATTATGAAAGTGGTTATTGATATTTCATGTGATTATTTTATGAGTATAATATCCATGTCAATATGTAAATGGAATAATTTCATTTTATTTTGCCATATTATGCTGAGGTTTAAGTTTAAAAGGCTTTTGTTTCAGTTATACATTGCCTTAAATGTTTATGTTTATTTATGAAAGTTTCTGCTATATTGTTATCCTTACTGAGCATCTGTGCTCACCCCTTTCAATGTTTTAATTTTTCTAGGATGTGAAGAAGTATTTTATGAATGGCCTACATGGATAGTATGAGGGGGATATGGAAACTATGTTATTGTAGTTTTTCACTTTATGATGTAATGTAACATTTATGAAGGTATCTAGTGTTTCCAAGGATTCTAAACTAATTGGTCTATCGAGACTAGATATTTTGTGATCATTCCAATGTTAAGTAATAATGCATCGACTCTAGGTAAGTGGGTTCAGGGCGTTACAGTTGGTATCTGAGGCAGTTTAGTACTAACCTTGGAAGCTAGATTTAGATAAACTCTGATTAGAGCATAAAGCCCTAAGATAGAATTTGAGGATTAGTATAGAAGAAATTACTAGAATTTTGGTATTATAGAGATTTTTTCAGTTTTCTGAGAAATACATCCCTATCTGGATACGAGCAGGTAGAGGCGGCTCTAGCATAGATGTACCTAGGGGTAAAACCCGAAATCACCGCTTTGAGCTAGACTCGAACGGGAACTGGTGCATGACAACGGACTTTGCTGCACTCTTGGTTACGAAACTCCCAGGGGATATTCTTAGGATAATTCTCATTTTCTTTACAAACCATTCTGAAGGGTTTCTGAGTATATAATTCCTCAAAGAAAACATTTTTTTATGACTGTGGATTATATCCATTAATAGTTCAATTTATGTTAAGTGTTTTATAAGTATGGAATTATGTAGTTTGATTCATGAACTGATCTAGTTTATGAAATTTGTTTAGAAATGGAGCCTAGTGGAAGGAATGGAAACCGTATAAATGGATGCACTCCATGTACGGATTTCCCTCCTACTCAAGATAATTATAGTGGAGGTGGTGATACAACTGGTGCTGATCAGCTTATCACCATACTGGGACAACTCACTCAGGTTATGAATAATAACCTTACTCATATGGAGCACCCTAATCCTCAATTTGGAGGATCAATGTTAGATCACTTCATGAGGAAACAACCACCAACATTCAATGGGAGTAAAAATCCCTTAATAGCTGAGAAATGGATACATTCCTTAGAAAAAATATTCCATGCCTTGCAGAGTAGTGAAAGGGAAAAGGTTGTCATGGATGTTTACCACCTCACTGGAGATGCTAATAAATGGTGGTCATTGATTCAAAATACAATGGAAGATGAATAATTATCAATTATGGAATGGAGAGAGTTCGAAGATATTTTTTTAGAAAAATACTTTCCTCGTGACCATCGATCAGATATAGAAAGGAAATTTCTGAGTCCAAGGGAAAAGGAGGATGAGAATGTCACAAAGTATGAGTCTAACTTTACAAGGTTAGCGAGTCATGCTGTAGATTATATACATAAACCATGAAGTAATATTGATCATTTCTTTAATGAGTTAAAAACATTTCTATGTCAAGATTTAGTATCACAGTCTTTCTCAACGTACGCAGATATAGTCTCGTGTTCTATCAAAAGAGAAGAGGAATTATCTAAATCATTTGACAACAAAGTAAAGCAAGAGAAGAAGAGATCGATGGAACAAGAGACTGATAAATGGAAAAAAGGAAATAAGGATTTTATATTATGCGATAATTGTGATAAGAATCACCCTGATACTTGCCTAAAAGGAATGGGAGTTTGTTATAAATGTGGAGAAAAAGGTCACCAGGCTTGTGATTTCAAGGGAAAGAAAGTGGCTGTCAATGTTGAATGATACAATTGTAGAGAAATGGGGTATTATGCAAATGAATTCCCTAAGCGCCAAGAAAACTTACCTCAGAAAAGGCCAAGGGAGAAAGGCCAATCTTATGCTATTACTACAGATGAAGGGGAATAATTATTGTATTTTTGTTTTTGGACTCAAGAACTATATTATAGTTATATGAATAATGTGATATATATAAGTATTGTATTTCAGTACTTGTTGTTTTCATTAAGGTTTTAATATGATGAAGGTAATCATATTTTTTGTATGTGACAATAAGAGAAAATTTACTTTTTTTGGGGAATCTGATGAATTGATTTTGGAATTTAGAGACCTTTTAGAGAAAGTATGGACAGAGGTATTTTGGATAACTATAAAGGTTGGAATGGATTAAGTTTAACTTTGGATAGTATTATTTAAGGTTAAAACATTTCTGAATATTATTTTTGGAAATGAGAATACTATATTTTTAGGAAAAGTACAACCTGTCAGTCGGGGGATAACCCGTTGCGATGGACAAAGCTATAGGAATCGAACCCACAACCATAGTGCGACATGCCTTTATAACCTACCAATCGCCTAAAGGAAGTCCCTGGTTATTACAAAATATTTTTCCTAATCTAAATGGTTTGTGTTAATATTTTGAACCTTGTATGATTAGGATAAATATAATATGTTTGATTTCTATTATCTTTTTGAGTGAAAGATGAGTTTTTGGTAGAAATTAGTTGAAGGTTGAAACTCTAATTGTCAAGAATATATATATATATATACCTATCTCTTATTCTATGAAAAAACTAATTCTTAAACATTAGGAAAGGGATGTTAAAACAAAAAATGTGTTATCCTAATACCTTATGTTTTGTTGAACTGATGATATTTTAAATCAATGTAGATTGATGCATTTGAGGCCCTCAATTTTACACTTGTTTGTGATTGATGACCTCAATCACTCCATACATATTTACATTTTCCCTCTAATTATATGTCTCTAATTTCCACCAATTTTCTCCTAATCGAGATCATAATTTGGCGGTGACTTTTCCATTTCCCTTTCCCTGTTATTAAGGCTAAATTTTATTAACCTTATTTCTGATGTGGGTTTCCAACAAAGGTATTTTCTATTTTCAACCTTTTATTTTCAAAGAACATTTTCAAATTGTGAGGACACAATTTATTGAAGGAGGGGAGAATGTAACACCCCAAGCTTCCACAGTACGCTTCTCTTTCAAAAATGCAATATCTTGCATTGTATGCAAGTTCGAGATTGTAACACACTACGACCAATCAAAGTAGCCGTTATGAATAGTAATACCCACTTTTTGAAATTTTAGAAATTTTATTATTCAAATTGGACTTCATTTTTTGGATTTGGTATATCAAAATTTTTATAAGTTGAATTTTTCGTATTTTTTTTCTGAGAACTTCCAATTTTTTATGAATAGTGTAAAATTCTAAACATTAATTAAAAAAAACCTTTTTAATCAAAGTAATTTATAGTGATAAATTATATTTTTTAGTGGTTTTAAATTATAATTATAATATATTTTTACCATTTTATCCAATGGTGGTCATTTGAATTAATTTCACTTTGAAATTGGACATAAACAACTGTCAATCTTTTGATTGATATTCTTTCATAAAAACATGCTATTTGTTTTGACAACGAGAATTAATTATAAAATTAATTAATAAAACTTATATGTTTTGAATTTGGTAAAATAGAAATCATCATTGATTTTGGAATATCAAATATAACTTAGGGTGAATTTTTGGTATTTTTCTGAAAAACGTCAATTTTTGATGAATAGTGAAACCACTAAGTGTTAGTTAAAAAACTGATTTTTCGTTTAAATGAAATTTTCCCATTTTTGTAAATTTAATTTCAAAAATCCGACATACATGGTTGTAATTAAAAATTAAAATGTGGTTCAATGGGATGAAAATAATTTTTGGTGAATAGTAACTTCTGAGTTTTATTAACTGTGATTAGAGGTAATTAGAGTAATTTAAGTTAAAAATAATGATATAATAATATGAAATTACCATGAAACATGTCCTACTCTTATTGTATGACTCATGGACGACCAAGAAAATCCATGGGTCAATTTTTGGGACCCCATGGAGCCACTTGGGTAAGATAATGACATTAATACCTTTTATTTAAAGTAAAAATAAAAATCTCACAAACATGTATTTTTTTACTAAATTTTTTTTTTCAAGAGGTTATACAAGTTATCATTTAGAATATAAATATCCACTAGAAATATAAAAAGATTTCCTACATCATGGTATTTTTTCTATAATTTTTAGAGATTAAATAAATAAACTTAATTATGACACCATGATGATGTTGTGATTACCTCATTAATGAATGATTTAAATAAAATGAAACGACAAGGTAAAATCTAAGACTTACACATGTCTAAAACCAATTGTAAGGGTTTATTTCGAACCCTTATCACCTTATCCTAGAAATATATCATTTTTGGACCTTTAAAATCAGAAAAGCATTTGATAATAAACTAACATTTCAATCTTTCCAAAAGAGCCCCTCCTCTCCACTTATAAAAGGCTCCCACATCTACCACCTTATCACACCTTCAAATCCATTTGGCTCGTCTATCCTCTGTCCAAATACTCTCTCAACTTCACTCTGTTACTCCTAGAAGCCTCAGTTTGGGTAGAAGTCTTCCCAAGGATTCCTTTGGCTCAAATCAACAAGAGTTACCCGATTTTAAGGAGATTGAAGAATGATTGAGTCAATTCGGACATGAGGTAAAGGATTTTGTCTCAATCTTCTTTCAACGAGGCATATTTTGTTTTATACAAAAATTTCCTTTATTCAGTGTATAAACCCCTTTGACTTTTACATTTATTAAAAAGGAATCTTTTTTATAAGAAGCATTTTACTAAATGAAAAAAGGAATATTTTTTTTTCGTACGTATGCGGCGACAACTACTTCTCCACCACCGTGACCATTATTTCAGTTTCAGCTTCCTCTACAAGACAAAACTTTTCTTAAATGATAAATTAATACCAGGTTTTACTTTTCTTTTATTTTGGTATTGAAAATGGTTTTATTATAACAATGTTTTGTATTGATATCTTGTGATTGAAATGTGGAAATGTTATGTTTCCTTTATGCATGTTTTATGTGATACAATTATGTTATGGTTTATGATATGTTTAAAAATTTTCATATAAGGAATGAATTGGGCCAAGTATGTGATGGGTGAATCCCTCTATAGCTCCTCAATGCAACGGTAGGTCTCATGAGACAAACTAATGTCTTTGCACAAGGTCTTGACAAAATCTTATTTATAGTCTTGGAACCACGCCTTGACTATGTGGTTACGATAGTCTGGAATTATGCATTCCATCATTATGAAAGTGGTTATTTATATTTCATGTGATTATTAGACTAGTATAATATCCGTGTGAATAAGTAAATGGCATTATTTGATTTTATTTTTCCATATTATGATGAGGTTCAAGTTTAAAAGGCTTTTGTTTCAGTTATAGATTTCCTTAAATGTTTATGTTTATTTATGAAAGTTTTTGTTATATTGTTATCCTTACTGAGAATCTGAGCTCACCCCTTTCAATGTTTTAATTTTTCCAGGATGTGAATAAGTATTTTATGAATGACCTGCAGGGATAGTATGAGGGGACTATGGAGACTATGTTATTGTATTTTTTCACTTTATGATGTAATGTAACATTTATGAATGTATCTAGTGTTTCCAAGGCTACTAAACTAACTGGTATTTCGAGACATTATCTTTTGTAATAAGGCCAATGTTACGTAATAATTCACCGAAACTGGGTAACTGGGGTCGGAGAATTACAACCGCCTCAAGAAAGCAATGTTATTTTTTTTTGCATCACTACATCACATGGTTGATATATATGTAAATATATTTGTGTGTGTGTATGTATATTTAAATAAATAATATTTTATTTATGATATTATGGTCAAAATTTAAAGATAATATAATACCTTTCTTCTTTCTATATTGATCATTTAACATTGAAAATGTTACCCATGTGTATGTATAGCCTACGATATCCATGATCGTAATATAGTTTATATATCATAACTATTTATAAAATTATAATTGATATATAAAAATGAAACATATTTAATGATAATTATATAAATATAATTATATATGTGTGTTTTGAGATAAATATGTCTTTTACCTTGGTCGATATACCAAATTCTTTTTGAAACATTGAATTGAACATCCTAAAAACCGACGAATTGGACTTAACTGGTTAAGTATTTAAATTTCTCATTAAAATAAATAAAATAAACAATTTAAGAATAAGTTATTAAACCTATAAAAGGTTATTATGAAATAAAATAATTGATATAATCTTATAATACATGATTTTAAGGACATATATGGAATATATGGACTCGATGTAATGAGATTCATACCAATTGTCATTAATTAAGTTTTATTATAATTTTATGCACCTAATTCCATTTATATGGTGTATATAATGACTCTTTTATATATTATACCATGAATCCTTAGTTCATCATGGTATTTTAAGTTTCAATTTGAATTATTTCATCCATGTGGATTCTACATAAAAGTTACTAAGGGGTAATTAATTTCAAAACTCAATTAATTTCCATTTGGTTATATTACTTCTTCCTTATCATTGAAATTATATAATTGTGTGTGTAATGAATTTTTAGTTTCTTATATATTATATCTAGTTTATTTTTTTATATTTATATTTTATGCACAAAATATATTCATTTATTAATTCCCACTTCCTCATTATAGTCATTTTAAGTAGTTCTTATCTCAAATTCTCTTCATTTGGATATAGGTTATATCATACACCTATCAACTTTTATGAGGCGTATCCTCATACCCATGGATACATTGTATTATGAATATCCTTATAATCTTTATTTTTAATGATTCATATAATGTTATTATTTCATGGGTAGTAAAATTTAAAATATACTAAAGTGTTAGAGGTTTTATGATAAAACCATTATTATTTTTGGGATTGTTTATGTTGATGTTTCATTTGGGGGAATAATATGTTCTTATTTTCTTGAAAAACGTCAATTATCTTATCATTTGGTTATTAATTTAGATCATGTTTTTAATTTCTATTTCATATCATATTTATTGAATACATATCAAAAAATTTGTTTCATATATGATACTGATCTTGTATATTCCCTTAAGACTTGGTATCTTTCTCTTCCATGTAAATTCTTTGAAAAATGTTTTTAGTGGTGTTATTTTATAAATATAAATAATTCACCAAATATATTCTTCATGTCCTTTGAAATTTATTTAAAAATATTTTAAATTAATTTTTCATAACATTTCCCAAATGGGTTATATTGACTCAATTTACGAAGAGATTGAAAATAATGATTATTTTTTACAATTACAATATAAATTTTTTTCCATCCATCATGACCACTAAATGTTTTTATGATTCCATTTTAATTTTCAAAGTTTATGTTGAATGAAAAATATATCTTTAATTATTTAGAATGTTTTTGGTTTTAATTTAGTGTTTTCAAAATGAAGTGTTTTCTTTTTTCAAGAAATAATCAATGTGATCTTTCAAAACAATTTTTCCTCTTTGTCGACAACATTTTGTGATACTCAAAGTTAAAAGGTTATTTTACTCAATATTTGTTTTAGTGATTATTTCATAGTAATTTCATTAATAAATTAAAAAATCATTTAGGTTACATATTATCCACTGGGATATGTTGAAATTATAAAATCTTTATTATTTTATAGGAAGGATTGTGATTATTTAAAACATATTTTTATGGAACCCATTTATTTTCTATGGGTTAATAATTTATTAAAGATATTATTCAGGATCACATTTTTTTTTTAATTTTTTATAAATTAATTAATTTAATAATATATTTTTATGAGTTTTATAATGAGATTTGTGCTATATGTAAATTATTAATACTGGGTTTCTTTTACATTATTTATGAATGGTTGGTCCCCATTATAGATCATGGGTGAAATTGATATATCAAATATAATGGGTGTTCCCAAACAGAATTACAATGCATTGGAAAATTATATTGTAATTAAACCAAATAATTATTCCAATTTTTATGTGTTTTATAAGGTATCTTTGAAGATAATCTCTCAAGATACCAGACCAGTTTTTTATTACGATGGTAATTTTTTATTAATTTGATTGTGATTGAAATTATATGGATAATGATTATTGACTATTATGACTCCTTCCATAGATAAATATTAATTCCATGATTCATTATTGATGATCTGCTTGTTAATGGGTATGAATATTATTAGGTAATTCTCATTCACTTTGATTATATCATTATACCCTTATGATTTTCTTATTCTCGCTGATGACATTAAATTGTTAATTATTTTGTTTACCCTTATTTATAATTTTATCACACTCTTCTAATTTATAAAATTCTACAAGATATGATGAATGATTATTATTTGATTTGTTTCTAGAACTGTTTCTAATATGACGGATTTTGTGGGAGATGTTAAAGACATAACATAAAATATGAAAATCTTGGTTTAGTGTGAAAAATAATCCCCCAAATTCATGGTTATTGATTATGTAAGAGTTACTCTTAATAATATAATACACTAAACTTAAAATATTAGTTGGTATCTAAGATATCCAATATTTACTTTTGAGGTTTTTTGTTTTTAATGATGAAAACAAGGTCACATTAATTGATATAAAATCAATAAATGTAAATTTTAGTATTTTAGAATTGGATCTGGGATTATGGGTCTAGGGATATTATAGTTAGTAAAAAAATAGGGTAGAGAAAACATTTGATATTATTATATTTTCAAATGTGGTTATCTTAAGAGTTATGAATTCCATTATACATCTATAAGATTAGGGATGATCATATGTTCAAAATTTCAGACACTTTTTCTAGGTTTTACGTGATGAGATCTTTTAAAATTTTACATGTGATATTATTATATATTTTATCCCTTTTATGTTTATTTGGTCGTACAAAATATGTTTTTTAATTTTTCAAGAACGATAAATTCATCTTGAATAATAATCATTTTGATAAAAGAATAGATTGTGGTTGAAATGATTAATGGATTAAATTGTAGTCATAATGTAATTATATTTACTAATGTTCTTAATATATATTTCAAATTAATTCCATAACACTATGAAAATAATCATGGAACAAAAAAAAATTGTCATCATTTATGAAGAAATCTGGGACCATTTTAGCACCTCTTTTGCTTATGGATTTTTGGATACTGGCTATCTCATGGTAATTTAATTTCTTATGATCAATGATCTATGTTAATCTACAACATTATTTTGGAATTGAAAGTTTCATCTATGTTTTTATCTTATAACTCCAATAAATTATTCTTACACGGAACCCTACTTATGCATTATTCCAGATGACCTTATTAATTCCATTTCTTATCAAGATAATGTTTTATTAATCCATTATATTATGTTGGTTTCCTAAAATGGTATTTTGAAATGTCCAAACATTGATAATTTGATAAATTTAATATTTTGGGATTAAATTTATTAATGGTGTTTAATGTGACCTAATTATATTTCTAAAAGAAGAACATTATGTTTGATAGAGTATTCGACAGGCATCACCCATTATAAACTAAATAAGAAATATTAATATTTACATATAATCATTTTAACCAAACTATTAAATTAGATGGTTTAAATAATATTAAATAATTTATTATATATATATATAAATGTATCACTCAAAATAAATTTTTTTATTAATTATTAGTAATTAATCAAAAAAATATTAGTGAAATAATTTTATTTTTCAAAAATAAGCTTTCTTTAAAAATGATATTTATTTATTTTTGTGAGAAAATGTTACAAATAATTTCGATAAATTTTTAAAAATGATTTTTGGATATTAAATTAACTTATTAAATCACCAGATAAATATTAAAATTGTGTAATTTTTTTATGTTTGAGAAATATTTAATTTTCAGTAAATATTGATAAGTACCACTTTTGGTAAAATTGTCATTCCTTTTAAATAAATTCAATAATATTCAGGTCCCATAACTCATAGAATTAGAATTAAATTAAAAAAATATTTTTAGTTCTATTTAATCAATATATTATATTTTTAATTATAATTATATTAGATTTTAATATATGTTAATTTTTATTATTAAAAACATGTATCTTATTAAAACTATTTTATAGTGGATAATGATTATCCATTTTAATTATAAAAAAGCCTATTGATGACTGAGTAAAATGAACATTATAGATTATATACAAATAAATATTAATTTAAATTCATCCAAATATTATCCTAAGTTATAGAGTTAATATTAAATCATCATATGCATGGAAAATACATTTCTTGAAAAGATATTTTTTCATCATGCTTTCAAAAATAATTTTAAAATAAATTCTTTTACTTAAATGAATTTAATATTTTAAAATTTATTTCATATTTTGAATCATCACAATTTATATTACATAAAAATGTGAAATTAATTTTTGTTTGAAAATGAATTGTGAACACAATAAAATTATTTTACCATGGTTTAGGTGAAAACGAGTTTACCAAGGGTTAAAAAAAAAAGAAAAGGTTTAAAATAGACCAAAAAATTTAGAAATTATATATTTGTAAATATTTATGCCTTATCTCATATAATTATTCACAATGGATCATTTTGGTGCCTTTTAGGATTTGAAAAATTTGGGTGGACCTTTTTCTTTTTAAAAAATAATAGTGTGTCACTAATCTCACATATTAAGGCCACCCCTATCCTCTCATATTCACACAAAAATAGATTTTTAGTTCTTCCATGACTTAAAAATATCCATTACTTAATTACCTCACCATATCCAAGAGGCCTTGGTTTGATCACAAAATATATCTACTAATGATTCTGGTGTAAACCATAAGAGGTTGACCAAAGAAGATCTTTCATTCCTAATCGAGGTTTTTTATTTGATTTCTTCTTCCACCACCTTCAAATATTCCTTGATAACATAGATATAATAACAACATATATAAAATATAATTTAAATTTATTTTGTTAATGTAATAACCTAATTTGACATCCACTTCCATCAATTGGGAAACAAACCAATTATTTGTTTTTATACAAGACTACCACCTTATGAACTGATGTAATTGTTTTCATCATTACCTCTCACAACTTGTTATAATTATGGATATAAATTATATATATGATATTATTAATATAATTACACTTAAAAAATTATTATATCACATATATATTCCTAATTTCCATTACTTGTGGAATACGATAACGTCATAAGTGTGTACGATGGACTACCTCCCCCCAAAGCATTATGATTATTTTTTCACAAACCCTTTACATGGATGGTAATAAATGTAATTTTAATTTATATATGTAATATATATGATATAATTAGGATATTATTGACATATTTATAATTATAAATATATTATATATAATTTTATTTCTTACCATTATACTCACAGAAAAATTACAAAAGCATTCATGTGTACGTGGGGAATATCGCCTCCATAAAGGAATATGATCATTTTTCCATCCACAAAATTACATGTTTCACATATATAGGTATATATAAATTCATAATATTGTATTTAGGATGTTATAATAATTTGGGAAAGAAAAAAAAATAATTAACATATTTCCATAATGATCATTGAGAAATGGACATGATACTTATGTATACATAGGGTGTACCGTATCCATGATCGTAGTGTAGTTTATTTTTCATAAAATTAATTTATTATTAAATATAAAAGTATAATGTAGAATTTATTTCCTTGGTTCCACTAAACTTCTCCAAGATCCTAGTTGTCCACATGACCTTAAGCACATCTCCCCAAACACCAGTGGCTGCCGACTAGTAGTGATGTCCTAGGGTGTGTCTCTTGGGAGACCAAGCCCTCGTGAATTAGAGTATGAACATCGGTAAACAATATATATATATATATATTAGAATCATAATACTAATGAAGAAAACATTTTATGTTATAAATAATCTATTTAATATAATAAATAACTGGTGTAAGTGAATAACAATAGAATATGAAATAATAATCATGGATTTTCATGGGTCTATTAAAAAAATGGAAGTATATGGGAACATGGGTACAATCATTTACTAAATAAAAAAAGTAAAAGAAGTATAAAATCTATTACACAATATCATGAGCATAGGTTTGTTCCTTTACCCCCAAAGCTCTATTATAAACCAAAAAACAATCCATCATCAAAATAAGAATTCTTCCCTTTATCCATACATGTGATCATAAAGACTACTCGGGCATTAATTGATTCCTGAGAAGGATATGAGATATTAATCTTAGTAGGATGACACCCACATTATCCATACCTTTAAATTTCATTCTATAAATAGATAACAATGTTCATGATATAGTAAGTGTAGAGTAATACTTTAATAAATGATAGAAACATGGTTAGGGCTCCTAAACAGACACCCATCTTATACCACCAACATTGGACAATGTTGGAATTCTAAAAAGAGGTAAATGTGTAAGGAATAATATATATACAAGTTCCTATGTAAACAATTCGACCCAATAATGGTATAACCCTATGTTTGTGATTTTGAATATGGTATAATTAACATTTCATCACACAAGTATTCTATAAAGAAAGGTATGGGTATCATAAGCGCATAATATAATATAAATAATAAGAAACTAGTATAGCATAAGAAATCAATTATTTCAATCTAAACAATCCATCAAATTAAGTAGTGGAGTCTTGATCCCACTAAGGCGATATATAAAGAATTCCAAGTGTCAATATGGGAACATCCATTATAATCCTATACCTCAGAGTCCATCCATGTTGATTTAAAAAGAACCCCTTATATCACTCAAGGCATAGAAAACTCTATGTCTATCCAATGTATCTCATAATGGGGATTGTGTATCACAAATGGCATGGCTTATCAATACTGCCAATGGGTCCCTCCATAGTTTCTATAGTGACTCAAAATTTACATACATAAATACTAATTGTAAATTGATGAATATTCATTACAAAACATAACAAAACCACACAAGGACCATATAGGTCCAGAGTCTTTAAAAATTGGTACTAATAAAAAATTGATTCATAAGACCTCTATGTTTTTCTCTGCTTATTCCTTCTTAACAAAACATTATTATTAAATATCTTGCTTTAAACCAATCTTAATAACCTATAGAAATGAAAAATAAAAAAGGTTGACCTCATATGATCATTAAGGTTAAATATGGGTGATGTAAATCAGATTATAATAAATAAAAATAAGAATATAACATTTAAAAATATTATCTTGTAAATGAAAGATCATGATATCTAGTCATGGGAGAAGTCATAAGTTCATAAATAATCAAGGAACATATTAAAAAAGTCATAAAAAAGACATGGATTTTGTGGAATAAATATAACAATAGAAAATAATTTCATATTAGTCAAGTCTCATTTAAATGACCATCATAGCAGAAAAAGTTCATTATTGAATAGGGTTCGCGCCTCGTTCCAACCTTATATTATTGAACTGGGTTTGCTAACCGTTCATGCCATGGATTACTAAACTGAGTTCATTTACCATAAAATCCACATATATATCATGAGATATACATCATTATAGAATTAATTTTAGGGTGATATAGGTACCACCCATATCATAATTAAATCATTATTACAAGTGCCATGAAAACATAAATCATTAATCATAGCATAACATAGTGAATAAAATGGGTATCTTAAACATCATTCCATCATATCATAATACATGTAAAACAAATTAATTTCTTGAATATAATTTCATCATAAAAATAATGAAAACATAGGAACAATAGGGATTGTATACTTGAAACACAACCCTATTAAATAATTCCATCGTATATGGAAAATAATTTTTATGGAACTCTTGAAATTAATTATTGAGGAAAATGTTCTTTCATCTTAAAAACATTTTATTATATAAAAATTCCATGAAATTTTAAAATAAAAATATTTCATTGAAAATATCATTCAATTCTTATAAATTATTCTTCATGTAAATAAGGTGTTATGAAAATGTAAAAATATGTTCATGTCGTATAAGATAAAAGAAATACATTCTTCTTGAACTTTTTTCGGATATTTCAAAAAGTACCTCATATAGAAAATGAAAAAATATTATTTTCATACAATTTAATAAAAATTCACCAATTGTTAAAATTTACATTAAAAAATTATAGGACAATAAAAATAATATTTTTTAGTACATATTTTGGAAACAAAGACATGGCTGATAAATATACCCCAAAAAATTCTTATGTATAAACAATCTCGGATTATAATGAGATTGCAAAATTATCCATTACCATTGGTCTGATATCTTTTGTACCACTTCAATCCTCCATTATAATTATTTAAATAATTTAATTGACTTATTATATAATCATTGTAAATTTTATGATACATATATGATCATTTTATCATCCTCTTGTTAATAAAATTTCATTACTACCCAATATTCGGGTCTTAACTGCTTCATTTTATTATGCATGTTTTCTTGAATAAGTGAAGGTCCTCCTTATTAGGATATAATTATATCATTTAAAAAATTATATTAATATAATATATATCATATTTATTAACTCTACACATTCATATAATCATTCTTTAATGAATATCAGGTAGAATGAATTGTATCACATCTTGGAGATGGTAGGTCGTATATATGCACGAATGATGACAGCATTTCAATAATTATGTAGTAGTATGGAAGTGGATGGTATATATTTTTTATATAATCCATATCACATAATAATAATAATAATATATTATTATTATTTCCATCATTATACCCATCTTAGTAAAGTGGTGGTGAAAATAATAGTACACCACCGCATGAAGACGATAAGTTGTATGTACACACGTGTGGTGATTTGGTTTTTCCTAGGATGGATAGAAGGTGGAATATGGTTGTTACATAACCGTAATAACATTATATTATATAATTTATACTAGATATATTACTTTATAATGGATAACAACTCATGTAGAGTATGTATACAAACACATAAGTTGAAAAGAATCAGTAGATGAGATTACACCTTCTTCAATGAGCTCCCTCTAGATCTACTCTCAAAGAACTAGATTTGGTATTTAAAGAAGAAAATGAACTCTATAATGTGACTAGGGTAGTTTATAATTGAAATGGGTATTGGATATCTGAGCTTGAAGGCTCAATGAGTTTGGAATAAATGAGGCAGGAGGTTACCTTTTATAATTGATGTGAGGGGTACTTTTGGAATCTCCAAAAGTACTAATTTATAATAAAATCAAAAGGCATAAAATAACCTCAAAAAATGACCTATTTTTTTAGAATATATATTTATGATTTTAATATTATAAAAAAATAAATGATAGAATTATTTTACAATCAATTTAAACCATAACATTTTAATTGACACTATGTTATTCTATCTAATTTTGACAAAGGAAACAAATATTTCAACATAAAAAGGGTAAACTAATTAATCATTTGATTTCAATTATACCATATATAAATAATTTAGAACATTATAAATCAATTAATAATTATAATATATTTTTTAATAACTATTTTAATTTTTTAAAAAATTAATAAAACATTATTTTGATAAACAGTCAATTGTGTCAATTTTGACACCATTCAATTCATTGATTTTATAAAAAATAATAATAAGATAACTTGAAACCATTTATTTTATTATATTTATAATATTTCAAATTAATCTATAACATTATTTTTATATATTAACTATTCCAAATTATATATATTTTAATATTTTCAATAAAATTTATTTTGTATCAGGATTAATAAAATAATTACCATATCATTTTATTATAATTATTTAATAAACTTAGTTTTTGAATTAAATTTAAAAACGAAATTAAAAAAATAAATTAAATCCTCTAGATTTAAGAATAATACTTATAGTCGAATATATCTTTTATTAAATCACAAATAATAATTATTATATTTATTAAAACCAGAATGTGAAACCTTAAGATCACATTAAAAAATATTATAAGTGTCATAATCTTTTCCATATGGCTCCAAATGGTTAATAAATCTACCCTTGTATGATTATGGTAATTATAGAATATATAAACTATATTTGGTGAAGTTTTTTTGTTTCTTAATGTTCATTATCATTTTCAAAAAAAATATTTTAGTGACTTTTCACCAATTAAATAATTTTTTGCATCATTAATGTATAATCCTTTAAGGTATTTATTTATTTATTTATTATTAAATATAAATTTCCATGAAAAAGAAAAAAAAATTATATTTCAAATGACTATTTATAATCAAATTTAACTTCTATATAACAATATATTAAAAATGAAAAGGTTAATGAAATTTTTCTAAGACATATTTGACTTTTCATGAAATAAAATAAATTAAATGTATTAATCTTATCCTAGTTTCTTAAAAAGAATACCACTTCATCCCAAGGATGATTTTGGTAGAAAAATCCTCATCCAATTATAATAGTACTATTGTTAGTATAATTTTATAATATTATGTTTACCCTTAATTACCTAATTTACCCTATAATCATATTAATAAAAATTACCGAAGTTTATATTCATAATTACTAAAAAATAATTTGGACCTACTGATTCCAAATATGGAATAATTTTATTCAAAATTCAAATCAAATTATCTTCATAAATTAATCAAAATTTAATATCATTTTTGGAATGAGAATGCATATTTTAAAAGATAAAACATTACAAAAGGATGAAATGTTTTTACATATAAATTCAATTTAAAATTAATTCCAATATCCTAAATTATAATAAATGAATAATATAAAGTCTATTTATACATTAAAACCATTCAGTGATATAACATAACCATATAAATTATCTTAATGGAAAAAATTTATTTTAAAATTGGTATATTTTATTAACTCATCAAAACGTGACAGATATCTGAAAAATATCAAAAACATTCATAAAAAGTAAATCTATATTTCAGAGAAGATTTTTATGTTGTCATATAAAAATTATTATTATGTCAAAATTTTAATTTAAAATAGGTTCCCCATTAAAAGGTGGCCAAATTACCCTTTTAAAAAATATAGGTTTTTATACATAAAATAGGGTTTAGTCATATACTATGACTAAAATATATATTGTATGAATATAAAAAACATTTTATTAAATATATATCATATATATATTTATTAATTTCATTTAATAATATTAATTAACATAATTTAATTTTTCAAATATAAAAATATTTTCATCAAATTTAATTAGATTTAGTTATTTATAAATAATTGGTAGCCATGGAATTCACAATACATATTCATAATTTAGTTATAAAAATTAATTCTATCTTAACAGTTGGGTTATAATGGCCATTTTATAAAAATGGTGCCTCATGCTTCATTTAAACATACAATTGTATGTAATTCATGATATTGAAGAATTAAAACTATTTAAAGAAAATATTTCATAAAACATATGTGGGTTACATTATACCCCCCTTAAAATGATTTTCCCTCAAAATTCTTCACATGGATACAAAAAGGTGAGGATACCTCAACCTCATCACATCATCAAGTTTCCACGTAGATTACTCAAATGGTTGGTTCTACCAAAAAACATTAACTGAGCGAGTGGTATTGTTTTATAGAACTTTGTTCACCATAATCCAGAATCTCTATGAGTTGTTCTTAATTATTAATATAATTCTCTAATGGTATGAAATATATGTTTAGTACTTGTGAAGTATCATTTATATACATTATTAGGGGAGATACATGGAGTACATCATGAACATGTGAGGGATTCTGTGGAAGTGCCAATTTTTAAGCTACCTTCCCAACAGAATTATGAATTTCAAAAGGACTGATATACCTAAGGATCAACTTTTCCTTATTTAAAAATCTCTTTACTCTCTTCTAGGGAGATATTTAAAGAGAAACCTTTTCATCCCCTTTAATATTGAGGTCTTTTAATTGGTTGTCATCAAAAAAAATTTGCCGACTCTGAGCTTATCTTATATGTTCTTGAATATATTTGACATTCTCTGCCATTTTATTAATAAGACAAGGTCAAAATAGCTTGAATTCCCCATCTTCATCCCAAAATATTATAGTTATTTACTTATTTCCACAGAAGGCTTCATATGAATTCATATGGATACTGGATTGAAATCTATCGTTGTAATACAATTCTACCAAAGTTAGTTTTTGATCCCAATAAACATTGAAAACCGTAGATAAATCTCTATAAATATCTTAAATAATTTATATTTTCCTCCAAGACTGACCATCTATCTGAGTATGATAAGAAGTGTTGAAAATTAACTCTGTATCCAGAGCCTACTGAATACTTTGGCCTAACATTGAGTTAAACCTCAGATCTTGATGTGATATTACGTTAAATGGTACTTTATGAAATCTTAACCCTTCCTTTACATATATCATGGCAATATGATCAAGAGAAAAATCCTCACTAATAGTAACGAAGTGTGTCATATTCATAAGGAGACCAACTATAACACATATAGCGTTATGTCCTTTTGATATTTTGGGAAGTGTGAAGGAAACTTCTATAGTGTTGTTTTCTTATTTCCATTTTATTATGGTTAATTCTTGTAACATCCCCTTAGACATCTATCTCTCTACCTTAAAATTCAGAAAAACAATGAACTGATAGACATATTCAACAATATCTCTTTTCATGCCATCCCAATAGAAATACACTTTCATATCTATGTACATATTTTTGATTCTAGGATTAATATATAATGAATAAATATGATAATATTTCAATAACTCCAGCTTTAATTCTGGTATGGGGGGAATTAAAACATGTCTCCTGAACCTTATTACTCCATCATAATCAAGGTTGAATTTAGGAACATTTCTGACCTTATTTTATATCTCTACATATTCCTTCTATGTATCCTTAATCGTTAACTATATAGATGGTTTAACATTCATTTAAAAAAAATATTATTTTAACCCTTCCTTTAAAATTACAATATATATCCTTCATAAATCCTTAAATATTTGATATTTTTGTTCTCCACATCGTGGATAGGATATCATGGTCCTTTCTACTCAAATAATCTACCACCTTGTTTTCTTTCCCAGGGTGGTAATGTATTGAGTAGTCCTAATATTTAATCAACTCCAACCATCTTCTTTGGAACATATTCATTTTATTTTGTGTGAAAATATACATTAATGTTTTATAATCAATATAAATTTTACACCATTCACCATAATGATAATGTATATTTATATTTAATAAAAATATTATGGCATCTAACTCCAAATAAAGAGTTGTATAATTTTCTAATGGATTCTCAGTTGTCATGATACATAAGCTATCACCATATCATTTTTAGGAGAACACAAACCAACCCCTTTTGGATTCATCACTGTAGATCACAATCCTTTCTCCATTACAAGGAAAAGTGATAAGAGTTTCACAGGTTACACATCTCTTTAGCACTGTTAAATTATATTAATATTACTCCATAAACAAATACTTAACTCAATTCTAAGTCAACATGGTTAGTAGAGTAGATAATTGTGAAATATCTTTTACAAGACATCAATAATATCAAACCAAACTACGAAAATATCGAATCCCAGTTAATTTTATTGATGTAGGATAATTTTCAATAAATTCTATTATTTCTAGATCCAAAGATATCACCTCTATTAAGATTATGTGACCCAAAATGAAACATTCAAAAGACAAAATTCACACTTGGTAAATTTTTCATAATGATTCTCCTTTCTCTGGGTCATCAGTAGAATTATCAAGTGATATTCATGTTATTCTTTAATCATTGAATATACTTTCATATCGTCTATCAAGAAAAACATAAATAGAACAATATTGTCTATAAATACTCTATTCATTAGATCCAAGAATATAGAGTGAGAATTTTTAAGACCGAAATGAGTCACTATAAATTCATAGTGTTCGTACCTTGTACGGAATGTCATCTTTGGTATATCATATTTATTGACCCTTAATTGATGATATCCTATATGAATATGAATATTAGAAAAGTATTGAGCTCTGTGTAGTTGAAAAAATAAGACATCAAGGTAGGTAAGTGGACATTTTTCTTGTTAGTGATCTTGTTAAGTTTTAGATAATCAATGAAGAGTCTCATTGATCCATATTTCTTCTTAACAAACAGAATGTGTGAACCTCAAGGTGACATGCTTGGGAATATGAATCCATTTTCAAGATTATCTTTTAGGTTCTTCCTTAAATTATTGTAACTAAATTGGTTCCATTCTATATGATGTATTTGAAGTAGGAATAACACCCATTATAAGTACTATCGAAAACTCAACTTCACGATTAAGTTCAAGATGAAGAAATTCATCCGGAAATACATCAACAAACTCCCATACAATAGTTTTATTATTAATGGCGAGTTTATCCACATCAATTTGAGATAGATAAATATCATTTATAGGAACTAAGACCCATAACATGGATGAAATTTCTACTTGAGTGTCATATTCATCCTTTTATCAATAGAAGATCATAGATTGATCCAAAATATAAAATCGGACATCCCTTCCTTAGAAATTGATATGATTTAAATATAGATAAATCCAATTCATAGAAATAATGGGATTGAATTCAACTAATGGAAGGATCATAGGATTTGTTGGAAGCACTTTCCAATAAACTTCAATAAGATAAAAATTATAAACTATTGATGTGATTATTGTGACATTAAGAGTTTTCATAGCTAACCCAACCTTAATTTAATAAGTTAATATGGTGATTCCTATAGAAAATCCTTTAAAAATAAAAAATTGGGTGTATCAAGAATCATATAAAACATTTGATGCTATTAAAAGGAAGATAAGTGTACCTTTCACCACTTTATTGTCATACTCCACAATGCCGATAGTGATAGCATGTTACTTTCCTTTTTAGTATCCCTTAATAGTTTTCTAATGTCGATCTTGATCAATAAACATTGGATTTGGTCATTGGTTAACATACCTTTCCATCTCATTGCACATGTAGAATTGAAGGGGGGGGGGAGGTGCATTATGTGTATCCCTTGTCTATTCACATCTGGACAGATTTCTTTCCCATCACATTGGAATTCAACTACCTGGTGACCATACCTCCCACACTTAATACATTTTCTAGTCCATTTATGAATATTTACTCCATGTTTCTATACAAACCTTGAGAAAAAGGTAAAAATAATATTATTTTCTGTGTGGTCTTTATATTTTCCCTTGAATTCCATTTTTTACTTCTTATCAAACCCATAGGGAAAATGAGTTACTCCTATATCCATATCACCCTTGAGAGCACCTAGAATGATTTATTCTAATCTATTTTTGTTTTTTATTTCTAATTCCCTTCTGAGACTTGGTTTAAATACACAAAAGAATCAATCAATTTCACTCTCAGGTTAGATAATAATTCCATAATAATTCTTTTAATGTCTGGTAATATTTTCATCATAGGTACCAAAGGTTTGATCATCCTTTTTTGAAACTTCTTATCTATTTTTTTTTAAATAATATGAGGAATATACTAATTGAAAAAAAAGTTCTTGAACCCATCGGAATCCAAGGATTCAATTTCATCTGTTTGACTCATATTGTTGACAAGATTCCACCATTTATCAGATTCACCATAAAAATGGTCGACTTTCAAGATGAATTTATCATGATATGAACTTTGGAGAACTGAGAATATATTTTCAGTTCTACTGATACCTTGTTAAACCACTACTGGATCAAAATACCCACTAAAATATGTTGGATGCTACCTCATGAAGGAATCAAAAGAATATTGTCCACTCTTTTTCTCATTTGGATATCCTGCTTGATTCATATCTTGGGAAAGTTGTGTGAGCATAGTGATAAGATTTTTCATTCTAGCTCCCATAACATTTGGTTTCTCAGGAGGTAAATCATTGCATTTCCCATCATGTTTAGTTTTAATGAAGTTCCTTTGTGTTGAATCCATCGACTAAAACCAAGAATCATACTGTGAGAAAAACTAATCATAATGAGAAAACCATATAATAAAGAATAAAAACTCAATTTAGGATACTATAGGTTTTATCCATGGTTATTTAGAATAATTTATTAAACACCAGTATTATGAGCTATAATTTAACATATCCTTAGGGTTATTTCTATGGTTTTATCATCGTAGTTTACAAAGGTTAAATATTCCTTTTCTCTAATTCCAACTATAAAAAACCACACTTTACATACATATGTATTAGTTTAAAATTAAATAATAACCATTAAAAATCATAACATAACAAATTCAAGACCATATAGGTTTAGAGTCTTTGGAAACTAGGAAACATAAACAACTGGTTCATAATACATCTATATTGTCTCCCATTTATTTCTTCATAACTAGTCCCCTTTTTGAAACATATTACTTAATAACCTTCTTCATAACTTATGGAAAATAAACATAAGAAATTTTGAGCTCAAATGCTCAGTATGGATAGAAAAGTTAGATATAAATCATATTATAATAATAAGATATAGCATCATAACATTTGAAAATAATATCCTCATATGAAATATTATGGTATCATGTCATGGGATACATCATGAAAGTTCATTAATAATCAATGCAATTATTCCCACTATTCATAACATAAGGCATGTAATTTTTAAAATAAAAATAATCATAAAAAATCATTTCATATTATTCAATGCTCATTTCCAAGACCGACATAGAAGAAAAATTCTATTATTGAACTGATTTTACTCTTTGTACTAGCCCTGTATTACTGAATCAGGATTAGTTCTTGTTCTAGACTTGTAAGACTGAACTGAGATCATTTCTCATTCCTCACCTATCTATATCTTGATATATAAACATTTACACAATTAATTGGACTGAGATATAGGTCAGACCCATCTCACATTGAAATCATTCTTATGTATTCCACAGAAACATAAATTTTTCATGATATCATAACCCAGTGAAATAAATGGGCTTCTTAAACATCATTCCATCATAACATGATCCATGAAAAATTAATGTATTTCATTAATAATATTCCATAGTAAATATAAGGATAATAGGGATAGTATACATGAAACATAACCTTATTAAATAATTTCATCTCAGATGGAAAATAATTGTGAAAGAACACTTGAAATTAATTGTTTTGGAAAATATACTCTATTCTTCAAAGATGTTTTCTTTTCTAAAAATGCCATCCAATTTTTAGAGAAAATAATTTATTTGAAAATAACATTGAATTATTGTAATGAAATATTCATGAAAATAAGATGTTATTAAAATGTAAAAAGTTGTTCATGCCGTACAAGTTAAAAGAAAACATTCTTCTCATACTTTTTTCAGATAGGTCAAAAATTACTTCATATAGAAAATGTCTAAAGATTAAATTCATACTGTTTAATAGAAAATAGAAACTGGGTAAAATTGAATTTAAAACTTGTATACTAATGTCAATAATATTTTATAATAAATATTTAGGAAACATAGACATGGATGATAAATGTATCATTATAAATACTTATATATATAAAATCATGGATAATAATGAGATTGTGAAATTATTTCTTATGTCATGACCCATCCCCCTTGGCCCGTACTGTGACTAACCCCAAGCACAACTTCCATAGGCCAGGGGATGGCGACTAGCACCAAAGGCGTATTCCCTAAAACAGGGATGATATTGCCTTTATAACCTGTTATCACATATAACCAAGCACAAAGCAAGATAGGAACACAAGTAAACTGAAATGTAAACAGAGTGAGTGCAGTATGTAAAAGGGGCCAGAATACAAGACCAACTGGAAAGAACAAGTACAACTGTGATACAATACAACTGTAGAAAAGGAAAATATAGCTACTGGATCATCCTCTGAGGTGTCTACCTAAAGGGTACGTACAGATCGCCTCCTCAGCACTCCTCGTCCGTACTTCTCCTCTAGGTACTGACTCACCGTATGGTCCAATTTCGGGTACCGTCTAGTCTTGGTACCCTCGTCCTCAGTTACCGCTATTCTTCATCTGCATCCAACACAACAAGGAGCAGGCATAGCCTATGTAGGGGTGAGTATAATGATACTCAGTAGGGACCCGAAGACCCTCTAGGTCTCACCAATCCAACAAGGATAAACACAAACTATGAAATCAACAGATAACCTTACTTAGGTATATGCCCATACATATACCTAAGTTATCAAGTAATCCATCTCAATAATGAGGAAAACATTGAGGTTCTAACTTAGATCACACCAAGATTTATTCTAGGGGTAGTATCAAGTAACATTCCGAACACAACGAAGAACACCTCGGCTGTTGGAGAACTCCTCCTCCATCGAGTACAGTGGGCCTGCTGCGTCAGAAAGAGTCCCTTCCCACAAACCTTGGATAGCTGATGTACTCCTCATGTCGAGTATCGTGGGACTGCCACATCACACAGAGGCGCTCCCCTCCATGGGTCTGCCGCGTCACACAGAGGTGCTCCCCCTTAAGGCCTACTGAGGTAATCCTCCTGTCAAGTACCATGGGTCTGCCGCATCACCAAGGTGCTCCCCACCGTGGGTCTGCTGAGTCACCAAGGCACTCCCCAATGGGCCTATCAAGTCACTCTGAGTTGAAACGGTCAGCAGTCGTCAATTCTCAGCCAGACAATAGGTCTCCGTACTATGCTCGCTCGTCTCTGGGAGGATCTGCTCTACAAGATACTGGTCTATACTCCAACTACCAAAAATTCCCACAAAGAAGTATCTCAAAGGTCCTCTACGCCATAGGGGTCTCAACATAACAGATGATGTGTCAATCTGATGCCTGTTCTGTGAGTTATTAGCCTTTTTGTCTTGGGGGCCCGATTGGATTCATGGTTGATGCAACTTGACCATTCCCCATCTCAATCCAAAATTTAGCGGGGTATCACTTAAAGGGACCATCTCACTCCATGATTTCCAGCGCTATTGGCGGTTCATCAAACGGACGTCTGGTGCTAATGTAATGGCCAAAAGAAAGTTACAGGTTCGTACTGGGCCCGGGTCCGGTCCAACCCTACCCGACTTGTTGGGTCTGGCCCGGACTACAGTGCGGCTCGACCCGTTGGGTGCGGCCCGGCCCACTGGGTGGCCCAGCCTGTTGGGTTCGTCCGAATAACCGTGAGGGGCCGTAGATGCGGCTCAACCTCGGAGGGTACTGTGAGGGCAGCTCAACCACAGAACGGATCGCTCGTGGGTCGGCTCGGCTTGGGGCGGCTTGTAAGGCCGCGAATAGGGTAGCTCGTAGGGCCACAATGAGGGAACGATGGAGGCGACAGCTCAGATGGGCCTGGAAAGGAGTGTGGATCAGCGGACGACAACACATTTCGGTGGATGGTGGTGGCGCGACAACTTGACACAACAGATGATGACAGCGCGAAGGATGAAAGTGGCTCGGCGGCTAGGCACGGTGGACGGTGTCGGTGCGGTGGCAGCGCGACGAGGGGGTTCGGCCTAGGGCGACGAGATGGCTCAGTCCAGCCATGGGTGGATCAGACGGGGCACAAAGCCGAGGCGCGCGACCGGTTCCGCTGGGAGGGAGGAGCAACGTGGGAGGCTTGGCCGGGGCACGGAGCTGGGGCGCACCGCCGGTTCGGCCGAGAGACCGGAACGCCGTGGGGCCGTGCAGGTCGCAGAGGCCATGGGTGGCGGTGACGTTACCTTCGTCACCTTCATCGCCTTCCTCCATTTTGAATAACACACCAAAGAAGAACAACGGAGGGGTTGGGAAATGTTCGTTTGGCCCATAACCTCCGAACATAGAGTAGTAGGAAGGGGTTCAAAAATAACGAAGAATGAATGTTAATGGAAGATATTTTAAAACATCATTTCCCACAACCCATGTCAATCTCTATTTCCATCCCCAAAAAAGAATTAGAAGGGGAGAAAATGGAAAGCGATAATCAAATAGAAATAAACCCCTACCTTGTTCACTTGATGACTTTGGAGCAATAAGGTAGTACGGTCGTCGATTCACCGTAGATGAGGATGTCCCACATCGAAAGAAGTCCTGAGGAAGAAGGTCAAAGGAGGTCGGTATTCTACTTTGGTGGATCATTCTTCGTTGGTGGAGTGTTCTTCATTGGAGATATTTCCCCCAAATTCTCCCAATCCTCCTTGGCCAATATTTTATTCCAATATAACCCATTTATTGTTTACAATTAATTTAGACAACTTTGATTGCCAGTAAATTAAATAGATAAACATATTTTCTTTGGTTGGATGGCAGGCCCAAAGTGGGGAGCGCCTTTGTGTGACGCGACAGACACATAGTACTCAACAGGAGGAGTACCTTAGTAGTCCAAGGATAGTGGGAAGCGCCACTATGTGACACGGCATGCCCACTGTACTGGGTAGAGGAGGATTTCTGCAGCAGCCGAGGTGTTCGATGTTGTGTTTATAATGTTACTTGATACTACCCCAAAAATGTATCCTGGTGTGAGCTGAGTCAGAACCTATATGTTTTCCTCATTATTGAGATGAATTACTTGATAACTTAGGTATACGTTTGGTTATATACTTAGGTAAGGTTATCTGTTGATTACATACTTTGTGTTTTATATTTGTTTGATTTGGGAGACCTAGAGGGTCTCGGGGTTCCTACTAAGTACCGTTATAATCACCTCTACACGAGCTATGCCCGAACCTTGTTGTTTTGGATACCGATGACAGACAATGCTGACTGAGGACGAGTGTACCAAGACTAGACTCTATCTAGAGGTGAACCATATGATGAGTCGGTACACAGAAGAGATGGATATATGAGGAGTGATGAGGAGGAAATCTGTACCTACCCATCATGTAGGAACCTTGGAGGATGACACAATAACTGTCTTTTCCCTCTCTTAAGTTGTATTGTATCACAGTTGTACTTGTTCTTTCCAGTTGGGCTTGTATTCTGACCCATATTACTTACTGCACTCACTCTGTTTACAGTTTAGTTTACTTGTGTTCCTATCTTACTATGTGCTTGGTTATGTGTGCTTATACGTTATAAAGGTAATGACTTCATCGTTTTAGGGAATACACCTTTGGTGATATTTGCCAGACCCTGGCCTATGGATGACGGGCTTGGGGTTAGTCATGACACAGTCCTCGGGGGACAGGTCGTGACACCTTACATTAGGTATAATATCACATTTATGTATCTGGATTTCCTATATAATTATTTAAATAATTTAATCAACTTATTAAAGAATCATATTATTTTTTATGTTATCATATATGATCATATTATCATCCATTTGTTAATAAAATTTCATTATTACTAGTTATTCGGGTATTAATAGCTTCATTTTCTTATGCATTTTTTTAATATGTTTTGGTTATCCTTCTTCTATTATAGTTATATCATTTTATAAATGATATTAACATAATATTTAACATATTTATTTATTCTATAAATTCATATAATCATGCTTTAACTGATTCCATGTATAATGAATCAAATCGCATCATAGAGACAGTTGGTCGTGCGTACCCACGAGCGACAATATCATTTCCATAATTGTGAAAAAGTATGGAAGTGGATGGTATATATTCTGTTTCAAAATCCATATTTTTTATAATAATCAAAATTATTTATTCCTTCCATAATTATATTCATCCATGTATAGTTGTGGTGAAAAACTTACATCACAACGAGGTGATTGAAAGGCTTACGTACACACGTGTGTTGATTTCATTTTTTGTAGGATGGAAGGAGGTTGGAATATGGTTGTTTCATAATCATAATAACATATTAGTATATAATTGATACTATATTTGTTACTTTATAATGGAAGATACTCATGAAGAGAAACTAGAAGAAGAAAAATGTTTGAAATAATCAGTAGAGGAGATTACCTCTTCTTCGACAAGCTCCCTCTGAATTTCTTCTTAAAGAACTATAGATCATGTTTAAAGAAGATATGATCCTCTATAGTGTTTCTAGGGAATTTGATAATGTAAATGGTAAGGGTTTATCTCATATTTATGTTCATTTTTTTTGAATAAATGAGAGTGGTGGGGCCTTTTTATAATACATGTGAGGGGAACTTTTGGAATCTCCAAATATCATAATTTATAAAAGTTTAAAACCATCTCCAAAAACCTCCAAAATTTATTATTTTAGTAGATGATATGAGATAATATTGTAATTTCACCAACCAAAAATTTTTTTTTCATGTTTTTATGTTAATTAAACCATATCGTTTTAATTAACACTTAATTATTCTATTTAATTTTAACTAAGGTAAAAACTATTCCAGTATAAAAAAGGTAAAATATTTACTTATTTTATATTAATAAACCATAATTGAATAATTTAAAACATTTTAAACCATATAATAAATATTTTATATTTTTTAAAATATATTATTATTTTTAAAAAAAATTAATTATACCTTATTTAAATAAACAATCAATAATGTCAATTTTAACACTATTCAATTCATTGATTTATACAAATACTATTCCAACAAATTGACTAATGAAAAATATTTTATTAAAATACTAAGATGTAAATTAATCTATTTTTTTGGATATATTAATTATCCCAAATTATTTTTATTATATTAGTTTTGATAATATTTTTTTTTCTTATGTTCATTAATAAAATAATTACGACCTCACTATTGTGTAATTATTTAATATACATATTTTTTGAATAAAAATTAAAAATTATATATGATGATGAACATAAAAACTTTATCTTATAGAATAATACTTATAGTCTAATATATCTTCTAGAAAATCCTAAATTTAAAATGTTATAGTTATTAAAACATGAATGTGACAACATTAACATCACTTTAATTAAATATTATAAGTGTCATAATATTTTCCATATGGATCATAATGGTTAATAAATATAACCTTAGATTATTATTTTTGATATATACTTGGGCTATATGATTTGGTCATTTTTTTTGTCATTTCAAGGATTTACTCATTTTAATAAAAATTATTTTATTGATTTCTCATTAGTTAAATAATTTCTACCTCATCAATGTATAATATTTTAAGTAAATTATTTATTTATTAAATGTTAAAAACAAATTACCATGATAAATAAAAACTATTTATCATTAAAATGAGTATTGATAGTCTAATTTTTCTTATTTATAATTTTATTTTAAAAATGATATAATTATTAAAAATTGAGTAATATGTATTTATCTTGTATTAAAAAAAAACAAATTAAATTCACTAATATTATCCAAGTGGATTGAAAATTATACCATTTCTAACCATGTATTATTTAGGTAAAAAAACTCATAAAATGTTATTAGGAATAGTGTTGGGGAAATTTTATAATATTATTTTCACCCTCAATTACCATATTTACCCCTTAACCATTTTAATAAAAAATCACTGAAGTTGTTATTAATAATTCCCAAAAATAAAAGAAATTTATTTAAATAATTTGGTCCTAATGACTAAAAATATTGAATCTTTTCTAAAAAATTAAAAACACAGAAGTTACAGTAATTAATTTAAATTTAATCTTGTTGTTGGAATGATAAAATGTGTTTTCAAAGATAAAACATTGAGAAATATTGAAATGTATTTACATATAAATTCAACGTAAAATTAAAGCCAATGGACTATAGTATATTAAATGACAAAAATATAATATATTTATACCTTAAAACCATTCAATAATAAAACTTAACCATATAAATTATTTTGATGAAAATTTTGTTTTCAACTAAAATTTGGGATATTTTACTATTTAACAAAACATGAAAGTTATCAGAAAAATATAAAAAAATCATTCAAAGTATATCTTTATTCTAATTAAGAAGTTTATTATGTCATATAATAATTATTAAGGTGTAAAAAGTTTATTTTAAATATGTTTTCTAGTAAAAGGTGGTTACATTACCCTTTTGAAACATATTGGTTTTTAAACCTAAAATTTGATTAATTCATATCCTATGAAAAAAATTTCTATTAGAGGAATATAAAAACGATTTTATTAAATATATTACATATATATTTCATTAATTACATTTTATAATTTCAATTCACTTTATTTATTAACAAAAAAATATAAATATTTCCTTTACATTTAATTGGTTTATATTTTTCATAAATAATTCATAGCTAGTGAATTCACCATACATTTTTATAAGTTTTTTATACTTATTCCAGCTAACTTAACAGCTTAGGTATAATGAAAATTTTATACTAATTTTTTATCATGGTTCATTTAAATTCTTAATTGTGTGAAATGAAAGCTATTATATAATTAATTTATATTTAATGAAAATATTTCATAAAAACATTCAGGTGTTACATTATTCCCCCATTAAACTGATTTTCACTCTCAAAACTCTTCACATGGGTACAAAAATATAAGGATACATCTGACTAATCACATCTTCCAGTTCTGACACATATTCCTCAAATTTAGGGTTCTGTCATAAAACATTAACCATGCAAGGAGTATTGTTTCGTAGTTATTTTTCAATGATCTTGAATCTATATCAGTTGTTCTTCATAAGAAATATCATGATCCCCTAATATGACATCCTAGTTTAGTACATTTTAATGATCAGTTATGTAATTTCTTAGGAGATATATATGGATCACATCATGAACTTGAGGTAGATTTAGTGGATGTACCAATCTATATGTTACCTTCCCACAATAATCAATAATTTCAAAAGGACTGATAATCATAAAGCTCAGCTTGTACTTCTTTCCAAATCTCATTACTATCTTCTAGGGTGATATTCAGAGAAACACATTATATCCCACTTCAATATCTATGTATTTTCATTGGTTATCATCTTAACCTTTTCATCGACTCTGAATAGCTCTTATTTTATGATGAATAGATTTTTTCCTTCATTACCATTACATTAAAAGACCACATACAAATAGATTTCTTTATCCAACTTCATCCCATAATGTTTTAATTTTGCACATATTTCTATAGAGGGCTTCATAAGGAGCCATCTGAATACTGGAGTAAAAGATATTATTGTAAGAAAATTCTACTAAGGGTATATTTTCATCTCAACCGCCTTTTAAATCCATAGATCAAGCTCTAAACATGTTCTCTAGAGTTTGAATTTTCCTCTCTAACAAACCATAAATATGAGAAAGATATGAAGTGATAAACCCTAACTTATTCACCAGATCTTGTTGAAACCTTCTCGATAACTTTGAAGTAAGCCTTAGATCCTAACCAGATATAACAGAATGTGGTACTCCATACAATCTTACAACTTCTTTTACATATATCATGTCATATAGATCAAGAAATAAATCCCCTCAAATATAAATGAAGAGTTTCATATTTGTAAGAAAATAAATTATAACCCATATTTCATTATAGACTTCATATGGTTTAGGATGTCCAGTAACAAAGTCCATAATGATGTTTTCCAATTTCCATTATGGTTTGGGTAATGGTTGTAACACACCATTATACTTCTATCTCATAGCCTTAACTTTCTAACAAACCAATCACCGAGAGACATATTCAACAACATCTATTTTCTTTCCATCTAACTAGAAATACTATTTATGGCCCTTGTATAACTTTGTGCTTCCAGGTTGAATAGAGAATGATGAAAAATAAACTTTATCCAACATATCCTTCATTAATTATTGTATGGGAGGAATACAAACAAGGTTCCGAAACATTATTATTCCATCACAATCAAGGTTGAATTCATGACCATTTCTCTCCTACTTTTGTAGGTCTAAATCTTCATTATGTCCCTCTTTAATCATCAATTATATAGATGGTTAAACATTAATTTCAAAAAAATATGATTTATTCCCTTCATTTATAAATTCAAGATCTTTCCTTCACAAATCCATCAATATTGCATATTTTTTTATCCTTATCATGGATAATATAGCATGGTCCTTTTGAGTCAAATCATTTTCCACCTTGTTCTCAATCCCATGGTGTTAATGTATTGAGTAGTCACAATATTTAATAAACTTCTGTCATCTTCTTTCATGCATATTCATATGCTTTTGTGTGAAAATATACATTAAAATTTTATGATCAATATAAATATCACACCTTTCACAATAATGATATTGACTCCATATCTTGAATTAAAATATTACCAAAGATAACTCATAACAATGAGTTTGTTTATTTTTATCAGGGATTTTCAATTGTGACAAGGCATATTCTATCACTATAAAATTTTCATGAGAATGTATCCCACCCTATTCTTGGATACATTGGCATAGTTCATAATCCTTTCTCCACTACATGGAAGTGTGAGCACAAGTGCACTATCTAAATTTATTTTTTTCTCTTTGAAATACACTTCAACATTACTTATCCACACGAACATAACTTCCTTCCAAGTTAACTTAGTGAGTGGATTTGATAGTCATGAGTAATCTTTCACAAATGGTAAATAATATACAACCAATCCAAGAAAGCATCAGATCTCACTTATTGTAGTTGGTCTCGGAAAATGTTCAATAACATTTTTTTTTGGATCCAACGATATATCCTTTATTGAGATTATGTTACCTTGAAATGAAACTTTATAAATAAAAAGTTCACACCTCGTATTTTTTGTTTAAATATTCTCATTTCTCAGGGTATTCAGTACAATTCTCATGTGATATTCATTTTTTTCTGTGCTCTTCTAATATTATAAAATATAGTGTATAAATACTAACACATAATGATCAATATAGTCTTTAAAGTATCTATTAATTAGATAAATAAAGTTAACATGGGCATTAATAAGACCAAAATGAATCACTATAAATTTATAGTGTCTATAACTTGTATGTAATGTCATATTTTTTATATAATACTTCTTGAACCTTAATTTATGATATCCTCAATGAATATAATTCATGAAAAATTATTTAGCTCCAAATATTTGGTTGAATATGTCATCAATATGAGGAAGGGAATATTTTTTCTTAATAATGATCTAGTTAAGTTCTCGATAATCAATGAAGAGTCTCATTGATCCAAATTTATTCTTAATAAACAGAACATGTTCACCCCATTGTGATGCACTAGGGTGAATTAATTCCTTGTCAATATTTCTTGGAGTTTCTTCTTTAATTCCTACAACTCAATTGGGGAAATTCTATAAAGTGACTTTGAAATAGGCATACCACCTAGTATGAGTTCTATTAAAAATTCAACTTCACAATTATGTGGAATACTTTGAAAATATTCTAGAAATACATCAATACACTATCATAAAATTGGAATATTTTTAATGTTGAATTTCTCCCAAGACATTTGAGAGAGATAAATATCATTTATAGTAACCAAGACCAATATGATGGAAGAAATTTCTGGTGTAAGATCATATTCATCCTTGCAATGATAGATGATAATAGATTGATCCAAAATATCAAATGTGAATTCAATTCCTTCAAAATTGATATGAAATCAATATAAAGGAAGCCAATACATTCCATGAATCACATAAAATCCCACTGAAGGAAGGATCCCACGTTTCTAATCAAGATATTTCCCACAAACTTTAAATAGAGAAGAATTATAAACTGTTGATGTGATAGTTACTCCATTAGATGTGGTCATAGCTATCTGAACAAAAAATTGTTGAGTTATCTATAACTTTTAAATGATACCAACTATAAAGGACCATAACTTACTGACATAGATATTACTTTAAAATTGAATAATAAACATTAAAAAATTAAAAAAATGCTATGATTATTTGGGTTTAGTGTCTTTAGAAACTGTGAAACATAAACAACTAGATTATAATACATTTACATTATCTCCCACTTATTCCTTTATCACTACAACCCCTTTTGACTTATATTACATAATACCATTATTCATAAAGTATGGAAAAGAAGTATAACAAAGGGTGATATCAGATTCTCCGTAAGGACAAACAAGGGAGATATAAATCATATTATAATCATAAGACATAAGAACATAATATTTGAAAATATTATCCTATATATGATATATCTTGGTATCATTTCATGGGATAAATTATAAAAGTTTATATTGAATCAATGAACATAGTCCCACAAGTCATTACATAAGACATGTAATTTTTAGCAGACACATAAGCATATAAAATCATTTCATTTGTTAAAGGATCATTTCTATTACCATCCTAGGGGACAAAGTCCATTAATGAACTGAATTCACTCATAGTTTAATCTCTATATTACTGATATGGATTTAAATCCAATTCCAGCCATGTATTATTGAACTGAGATCATTTCTCATTTAATATTTGTCTCTCTCATGAAATATAAATATTTACCTAATTAATTAGTAGGAGATATAGGTCCCACCCATCTTATAATGAAAAAATTCTTATGTGTTCTACAAAAACATTAATCATTCTTTATATCATAATACAAGCAATAAAATCGGTTTTATTAACATCATTCCATCTTAACAAAATTAATTTAACAAATGGATTTATTAAATAAAATTCCATCATAAACATAATCAAACCCCTGGAATAATAGTGATAATATACTTGAAACATAACAATATTAAATAATTCCATCTTATATGTAAAATAATTTTGATTTAAAACTTGGACATAATTCTTCTGGAAAATATCCATTATTTATAAAAAAAAAGTTTTCTCAAAATTCCATGAAATTTTAAAAGAAAATAATTATTTGGAAATAACCTAGAATTATTGTTAAGGAAGCTTCAGGAAATAAGGTGTTATAAAAATGTAAAAATCCATTCAAGATGCATATGATAAAAGAAAACATTCTTCTGGTACTTTTATTGGGCATGTCAAAATTTACCTCATATTGAAAATGAAAAAAATATTCCTTTCATATCATTTCATAAAAAAATATCCAATGAGTAAAATTTACTTTAAATAATTATTCAATAATTGATAGAATATTGTGGATTACATATTTAAGAATCATGGAAATGGACGATAAATAAACGACATTAAATACTTATGTATAAACAATCTTGGATAATAATGAGATTGTGAAATTTTCCCTTACCTTAGGTATAATATCCTTTGTAAATATCAAAAACTCTTGTATCATGATTTAAATAATGTAATATACTTATTACATAATCATATTCAATTTTATGATATCATATATGACCATATTATCATACTTTTGTTACTAACATTTCATTATTACTCATTATTCGAGTGTTAACTAATTAATTTTCTTACGCATGTTTTTTATAATATGTTAAGGTTATTCAACTTAGGTTATAGTTAAATAATTTTCAGAATTATATAAATATAATATATATCACATTTATTCATTATATATATTCATATAATCATTATTTAATGGATCTCATATAGAATGAACCACATCGCATATTGGAGATGGTATATCATATGTACGCATGAGTAACAATATCCTTGTCATAATTGTGAAATAATATGGAATTGTATGATATATGTATTTTGATCTAGAATCTATATCATGTTATAATAATCATATATTGTTATTATTTCCATCATTATACCCATCCAAGTAAGGTGGTGGTGAAAAACAAATAACACCACGATGTGTAGACAATAAGTTATACATAAACATGTGTGGTGATTTAATTTTTATTAGAATGGATAATAGGTGAAATATGGTTGTTATATAATCATAATAATATCTTTTTATTAATTTAAACTAGATTTATTACTCTATAATGGAAAAAATCACCAAGAGATATCAGAATAAGAAATAATTTTGAATGAATTAGTTGAGAAGATTGCCTCTTCTTCAACAAACTCCATCTAGATATCCTCTTAATGCACTATAGTAGATATTTTGAGAATATTATATCCTCTATAATGTGTAAATGTAGATTTATAATGTAAATTTGTATGGTTTAGTGAAGCTTTATGGCTCTATGAGTTGTGAATAAATGTTACCGGAGGTTCCCTTTTATAATTGAGGTGGGGGAACTTTTGGAATCTTAAAAATATTAATTTATAATAAAATAAAATAGCATCCAAATATCAAAAAAAATTTCCTAGTTTTGTAGATGAGGTCAGATAATATTTTAATATCATAAACCAATAAATTTTAGACAATAATTTCTATCAATTTAAACCATAAAAATTGAATTAACATTTAGTTATTCTACTATTTTAACTATGGTAACAAATATTGTAATATAAAAAGTGTGAAATATTTACTTATTTGATGTCAATCAGACAGTAAATGAATAAATTAGTATATTTTAAACCATATCATAATTATTTTACATTTTTTAAACAATATAATATTTTTTTTAAAATTTAATAAAACAATCTTTTGATAAGAAATCAATTGAATCAGTTTTGAATCTATTCCATTATTTGATTTTTAAAAATATTATAATAACAATTTAACATCAAACCAATAATTTTGTTATATTAAAAATAGGTCAAAGTCATCTATAATTTTTTTAAATAATAATTATCCCAAATTATATATATATTAAAATTATTATAACATTTATTTGTTATCTCCTTTAATAAAATAAATACTACATTAGTTTTGTGTATGTATTTCATATACTTATGTGTCGAATAAAAAATAAATATTAAATAATATGATAATGATAAATCATATAGATTTAATTAGAATACTAATAGTCTAATATATCTTCTATAAAATCCAACATAATATTTTTTATATTTATTAAAACATGAATGCGACTACTTTAATATTACTTCAAATAAAGTTTTACAAGTTTTATAATATATTTAATTTGGCTCCTAATGGTTAGTAACACTAAAAATAGATTATTATAATCAATATTTACTCAAACAATATTATTTTTCCATGTTTTTTATCTTATAAAAGGTATTTTCATTTTAGAAAATATTTTACAATTTTTCATTAATTAAAAAATTTCTACATAATTAATGTATAAGCATTTAAATTAAATATTTATTTATCAAAAAATACAAATAAATTACCATGATAAAGAAAAAAATTATTTTTAAAAGGAGTTCTTATAGTAAAATTTATCTTCTTTATAACCTTATATTGAAAATGATATAGTTATTAAAACTTGAGTAAGACATGTTTAACTTTTCATTAAATAAATTAAATTAAATGTACTAAGCTCATCCAATTTCTTAAAAAGGATACCATTTAGACCCAAGTATGATTTAGGTAAGAAAACATATACGATGATATTACGAAAAGTGTTCAAGTAATTTTATAATGTTATTTTTACCCTTAATTACCTGATTTACCCTTTAAACGTATTAATAAAAATCACGGAAGTTCTTATATATAATTCCCAAAAATAAAACAAATTATTGAAATAATATGGACCCACATATTCTAAAATTATAAACATATTTTCAATTAAAAAAACATATTATTTGTATAAATTATATTATATTTAATCTCATTGTCAGAATGAGATAATGAGTTTTAAATGATAAAACACTGCAAAGGATTGAAAAGTTTTTACATCTAAATTAAATTTCAAATTAATACCAATAGATTATATTATATTAAGTGATAAAAATATAATATATTTATACTTGATACCCATTCTGTAATATAATTTAACCAAATAAATTATTTTGATGGAAAAAAAGTTCAACTTTTTTTTTATATTTTTACTATTCATCAAAACATAAATGGTATCAGAAAGATATCAAAAATTCATCTAAAGTAAATCTGACTTCTAAAGGGGAAGTTTATTTTTCAAATAAAAAATATTAATGGTTCAAAATTTTAATTTAAAATATATCCTCCATTAAAAGGTGGTAAAATTTTCCTATTAAAAAAATATAGGTTTTTATACATTAAAAAAGGTTAATTCATATCCTATGAATTAAATATCTTTTGGATGAATATAAAAAACACTTTATTAAATATATAACATATACATTTCATTAATCTAATTTACTAATTTTATTCACTGAATTTATGAATAAAGAAATAATTTTTTTATATGAAATATGTTTATATTTCATATAAATAATTTGCAGCCAATGAATTCACCATATGTTTTCATAAGTTAGTTATTTTTATTCCCTCTAACTTAACAAATATTTTATAAAGGTCATTTTATACTAGTGGTGTATCATGGTTCATTTAATCTGATGATTGTGTGCAATGAAATCTATTGAATAATTAAAATTATTTAAGGAAAATATTGCATAAAAACATCAGGGTGGTATAGTTTCTCCCATAGGGAACCATTTTCACTCAGGAGTATAATAAAATACATGGGCATGACGTTGTGGGAAGGTCAAATCATCACCCTTACTAGATTGAGTTGTATGAAAATGAGAACTGTGAGTCTATCCATGCATCAATAATTTGTAACCCAGGTTCTCTCCCTCCCATAATTAAGTGAACCAGGTATCCAAATCCAATCACATGCATGGAATATATATATAATATCATGATATCAAATAAGAATAAAAAATCCACAATCTTTTTATGGAATCCAATAGATAAAATTCAACCATCAATAATTAATAATGAATCTAGAACAAAAATAACTTAAGGCTCTATGAAATACCACTATTACACAAGAAATAAGAAAAATAAATGGAAAAAATATTTCAAGAACATGGAATTTAACATTCCACTAAACATATGTCAACATCTCAAGAGCCCCATAGATTTGGCATGGTGAGAAAGGTTTAACATTCAAGATAATCAATTTTAGATAACAATAAATATTATCAAGGAAAGTCACATAGTATACTGTAAATATGAGAATGAAATATATCATAAGATAGGAATTCAACTATCTTGAAATATTAAATTTACAGTATGGCATGTGACATTTCAAAATGTAACATCAATCATGAAAAATTCATATTGAATTATAAGTGGATAATCAAATAAAATTAATCTTATTCATTTCCATGTGTATTGGTCTCATAGTTCATTACCCACACTTAATCAAATAATCAATTTAGAACATTAATCCAATGTTAAAGACAACCCATGGTAATTGTAAATTTCATCTAAATATGAAGTAAACCCCAAAGTGGTGGCCAAAGGTAATGAGAACACCCTATAAATGCATTTCACCATAAGATATGGTCCCTATGGACATTTAAATTCATTTCGATCAATTTAATATGAGATAAAAATTTGTATATTAAGGGATCATGCAATAATAACAATGGCATGAATCCAAAAAATGATGAAATGATGGAAAATGGATTTTTACCCTACCTCCTGGTTGTAGTACTCCATAGGTCTAAGAACATGTAATTATATGGCCTAAAATTGGATAAATTAGAAGATTTAACAAACCATTGGAAATAGTGCATAAAAAAATTTCTTTAAAATAGTCCAAAATATAGAGGAGAAACATAAAAATCAAGTATTTTGGATGAGAGAGTGTAACTTGGTGAGACTGCAGCCTCTGAAGACAAAGGAAATAGATGGTATTTGAGGGAGAAACATCAAAACCCATATGAGGGGGAAGGGAATCCTCATGCATCATGGAGGAGGATAAAACCTTCTAGAATTAGGAGGGGGAGAAGAACATAAGGTTTAAATCATCAATGATGAGAAAAATGAATTTTCACTCCAAGTTGCACTGTGCATAGTCTGGCTGCATGGTTTGGCAAAACCATGTGCCAACTATGTGCATGGTTCTATCTCAATAGGAACACCTCATGGGAAAGGTGAATAGTTAGCTAACCATGCGCAGACTGTGTGTTTCTCATTTTTAAAAATCCTATAAAATCTCACATGGGTGTGCACCCTCGGTCAGAAGATTTCAGAAAAACAATACGACTAATCCTTTTTTCCTCCTTCTTAGTGCTATGGGATTCGAAAAAGCCCCAAACATGCCCAAGAACTCTATTAACCTATTATAATTCAAAAATAGGTTTTTAGTGGAATTAAAATAAAAATTTAATGGTATTTACCATTTGATAACGCTAGGATATTACAACCTCCCTCTTAATATCATCTTCTCCTCGAGTTTCCCTTAAGAGGGAGTTAGAATGAATCTTGAGAAAATCTTTAGCCATTGTGCATGTACATTGGCCTCCCCCTCCCAGGTCTCATCCTTGACATGTCCATGCTACCATATCACCCAAACTAAAGGATCAGAACTACTTCATAGAACCTTCATTCTATAGTTTGCAATACGAATTTGACACTCCCTAAAAGACGCATCCATAACAAGTTTTATATATCCCGGATTAAATTAATGAGCTGGTTCAATATAATACCATCTAAGAAGAGATATATGGAAGACATCATTAATGCAATTATATCTCTGAGGTAATAGAAAATGGCATGCTATCTAATAAACTATGTCAATTATCTCAAACGACCTAAAATTCCTCAATGATATCTTTCCATGTATCCTAATTTGTTTATGACGCAATCTAGGTGATACTCACAAAAATTACCGATGTCCCACCTCAATATCAAGATGTTAGTGGTGGTGATAATTATAAGACTTTTCTCAAGAATGTGTTATATCCATATCCTTCTGAATCATTTGGACTTGCTCTTAAGTCCCCCGAATGATAGGAGGACCATGTAGAGATTCCTCACCTACCCAAAGCCAGCATAGATAATAATAACACAGTCTACCATAGAGGGAATACTATGTATCTATCTTAATTTCTCCCTAAAAGATATTATTGTTGGAAAAATCAACTATAAGAATATTATTTTTCCAAGATCCACTAAAATCAAGGATACTGTCCCAAAGAATATACTCTAACACCAGAATCATCTTCTCAGAGTTTGCATTAGTCTGAGGGTGCTATGCAGTAAACATTATCATCAATGACACTAGTTACATCATCAAAACTTGCGAGAAACAAAATGTGAAATAGGTGTCTTGGTCTGAAATGATACAACAATTTACTATATTAATTCTCAATTCTCCTATATATATAGTCTTTCTAACTCATCAACAAAGAATGACTCCTAGATTGGAAGAAAGTTCATGAATTTTTCCAACCTATCGATGCTCACCCATACTCCATTGATGCCTTTAGGAGATCTTGAAAATCCTATCAGAAATTCTATGGTGGCATCACTAAATTTCCCATCTGGAATGTATTGAGGGTGTAAAAGGTCAAGAAGGTTTTTGTTGCTCTGCCTTCACATACTAATAGGTGGATCACTGAGTAATAAATCATCATATCAGCCTCTTCATACCTAAGCATCACTACTAACTACACATGTCTCTATACATCTTGGTAATACCGTGATGAACTTCCCAAATAGAGGCATGATATTCCCTCAATATCAATTCATGTATATCATAAGGCACCCATAAACAACCATAGTAGAGTATATTATTACTTTCATAAAAAACCCAGCCAAGAGGTTTTTTCTCTATAACAACATTTTCCATAAAAATGAGCCCCTCTAAATTATATATCTTCAGCAGATGGAATCATTCTAGAAGAGAATATGTCACTTCCAGATCTGCGAGAACAGTTTTCCCATGCTATTCCTAAACCTGAATATGCAACTTAGAGAACAAATTCATTATATACCACTCACTATTGGATTCCTGGATGGATCAAGTCTATGTTTTCCAGCTTAAGGAATCAACTACAAATTACCCATACTGATTGTATATGAAATCTCAAAATCAAATAACTATAGGTATTCCACCCACCTGCATTTCCTTAGATTTATGTCTCACTGTGTAGAGATAAATTTCATGATTTTATGACCCATGTAAACAATAAATCGTTCTACCAAAAGATAGTTTGTCCAACAATGTAGAGCATGAACCATTGTTGTTGGATTGAGTTTATGTATCAGATAGTTCCTCTCATGAGGCCTTTCATTATAGGATCCGTAATCCAAAAATCGATAACCTTTCATCAGAACTACACCCAAACTGATCCATGAAGCATCATCGTAGAGTTTATAATATATGTTCAGCTCCAAAAGTATTAGAATGAGATCATAAATGAGACTTAATTTTAACTCATGGAATGAATTATCATAGGATTCATACCATAAGAAATTCAGACCCTTCTTACTCAAAGTCATAATAGGTTCTTCTAAGAGGGATAAGTCCTAAATTAACTATATGTAATACCTAGAAATACCTATGAAGATGTGTATATCAAAAAAATAATTTGGATTCTCCTGTGAGACTATAGTTCTCAACTTATCTAATTCAACTGATACACCTTCCTCAAATATGATATGACTCAATAACTGAACTATAATTTTCCAAAAGTGGAACTTACTGAGCTTTACATATAGCCATTTCTCTCTTAGTGTTATCAGAATGATCTTAAGATGGGTTTCAAGGTCATGTTTTGAGCAAGAATACACCAAGACTTCCTCTATGAAGACTAACACATAGGATTCATGAAACATATAGAAAACATGATTCATCAAATCCATAATTATTTTCAGTTCATTCATTAGACCGAACATCATAACCAAATACTTGTTCAATTTGTACCTTCTTCGTAATATTTTTTGTGGTATATTTGATGGTCTCACTAACACATGATGATATCCCAACCTCAAAAATATATTAGAGAAATTAGTTTCTCCTCAAATATAGTTGATGATGTTGTTTATATGAGTAGAGGGATATTGGTTGTTCACCATAAGATAGTTCAGCCATTTATAATCCACACAAAATAAGAGGGTACTATCCTCTCTAATGGTGAAAAGGACTAGTAATCCCCTATGAGATGTGTTGAGTCTAAAATAAAATTTTCCTCAAGGTCTTCAAGCTGCTTCGTGAGTTCTTGGAGCTCTATAGGTGCCATCATATTAGGAGGAGTGGACTCTCGTGCTTCACCTGAAACTACATGTATTGTGAAATCAACCTCTCTCACATGAGATAAGCTAAATAAATCATTAGAGAAGATATCCCTGAACTGATACAAAATTGGATTGAATTTTACAATATGAATTCCCTATTCACTCAATAAGAGACTCACTATGTATATTTTCACTCTACTATGTCCAGTTGTCTTAGGTTTGTCTAAATATTATCAGATATCACATTATACCTTGTGTATATATTTTATACCATTAGGTGATGTTAAAGACACTTGATGAAAATAACAGGCCACTTGGGAATGATAAACAACGAGGTAGTCCATACAGAGAATCATGTTGAAGATAGTCATATCAAGGATGAAGAAGTTACATAATAAATGATACGCATCTATCTCAAGGGGGGAACCCCTAAAAATGATGTATTCCCTTTGACCTGACCCCAAAGCAGTGTCAGGAGAAATCACACCATATAAGTAATTGATTGAAAGACCTAAACTCTCAACATTCAAAAAAAAATAAATGAGTGAAATTAACTATATCAAAAAGGGAAAAACTAATGTAGAGGATACCAGAATAGTTCCTCTTACCATAAATGGTCATGGACTCTTCTCTTTAACCACTGGCTACACTGCATATATGTGTCCTGACCCTCATCCCTGAGAAGATGTCTCACTAGTCGGAGCTGATCTAGCCTACCGAACCTAATGTATAGAAGTATGAATGCCTCATCCATGGACATTAACACCTCAACCTAATCATTTTGTATAACAAAAACACTCAGTCTGACGTCGTATCACATATCTTGTACTAGATAGAGGTGATGGTACTGATCCCCTTCCATTGGATGATAGAGGAAAATAATAGTGGAAGTGAAAAGGACGACCCATCATGTCACAAGCTCGACATTCCATCAGTTTCATAATACATTGTGGATTCTTATGGAATATCTAGACAAAAATGCGCCTCACTATATATAAATTAGTACTGTTCACATGGCCGTAACTTCCCCCACATTCACCCACAAAACAAAAATTTATACTACTAGAACAACCATCGTCGTGACGTGGAAAAAAACTTCCCTAGCTCAAAAAAATAGCTTCTATGAGATTCTTCCCTCTAACTTAGGTCTGATTCACAATCTCTATAATGGTAGTCAATCGAAAGATGTTCACCTATGAGTATATTTCATGCTCAATCCAGTCCTCAAATTTCCTCATAGTTTTCAATTTATCACCGGTCATAGATGGATCAAAACGTTGAAATTTGGTGAAACAAGAAGAATAATTGAGTATAGTCATGGAGCCCTACTGAATAATCATGAAATCCTAGGATTTATATACTGTCTAAAACTATGGAAAGAAGTGATCACAGAAATTCATTGAGAAGTTTTACCAAATAATGTATTGGTAATGTTCTTAATGATATAATACTCCCCACAAATTCATGGTAGAGTCACACAATATATATGTAATAATATTGAACCTCCAATCTAGAGTTTTCTCAAGATGCTAAAAGATGGATATCATAGATTATATATATGAATCCATATACTATGGATCTCTATCCCTCGATAAGGTGGGAGGATTATTCTCCTAAAATTACCATGTCATCTCTGCTATAATCAGGGTAGGTTTTGAAGTACCCTAAAATGACTACATGAATCTAAAAAACTATCCCTGAACTAAGAATTTGAGACCGTTGAATGATTATTAGAAGGTTCCTTAGGAGGAACTATAGGAAGTATAATTGGTGGATCAGGGACCACCATCTCCAGAGTATTCTCATCACCACTCTCTTGGAAGAAATACATTAGGAATCCCTACTGTCACATCTCTGAGATGTCTAATAACACACCTAATAATAGATTTTTAATAGATATGGAATGAATATAAATAAGAAATAAGAAAATGGAAGGTGCATGGAATCCCTAAAACATTGAATAGTAGATAAGGGCAATAATAAAGAATGAAGGTTCATAGAATTCCTCTAAACATAACACATCTAACATCATTCTCTAATAGCTAGGTATGTATAATAAGGAATATACATTAGAAGGATCATAAGAAACCGCCTATAGCCCATTTCTATGGTAATGTCAATTTTATTTCAAAAGGTGGTATTCACTTTGATTCATTAAAGAATTAAATTCCCCTTTTAATAAATTGAGTTAGGTTGATCCCCATTTCAATTTATAAGGGACAATACACATTATAAATTGAAAAGGTATGTCCACTTAATCCAATATATAACATTCTATAAAAAATAGACTATCACAATTATATATTTATAACAATGATGGCACAGAAAGATATGAAAAAATAAGCACAAAAATAATCACATGAAAACATGATGATTCATGCTCAATGTAGACATTGTATGATAATATGCATGAAAATTAATTTCCTATAGTTCCTAATATGATTAATTCCTTGATTTTTTCTCTTATCATTGGAATGAAGTAATAGAAACTATTATTTCAATCATACTAATATTAATTGAAGCCCAAAACAAGTGTGTAACCTATTAGTGAAGTTGTATCAACCCTAAATGGCATAATAAATAACACTATTACTAACCCATATAATTTGGGTGTCCCCTGTACATGGGTTAGCTATGTCCTATAATATGGTAAATTTCAAATTCCATTGTCTTAATATCTTTCCTAACCCAAACTGTAAATGAAAGGAAAATGAGGCCTCTAACACCACTTTTTATCATGGTCAGTCCAAGGTTCCACTGAATTGTTCCCTAATCCAGACCGACCACATGACATCAAGAAAATATCCCAAAATTCTAGAGGCTACCAAATAGAAATGAGATCATAGATTTTTTGGGAGACTATCCCTCATAGATCAGAATATGAATAGTGGTAATCAATATATATAAAATAGTTGAAGAAAAATAATAAAGAAAACAACAACATAAGTAAAAAATAAGGTATGTGATATGATAAATAACTAGGGGAAGAGAATAACGATTTTAGATTCAATAATAATAAGGGGATTTCCAAAGTCTATACAAAAATAAAATGTGCAAGGGAACATGGGTACAAGAATATACTTTAGGATCAATAAAAAAATACAAAAAAAATCTATTGGAAATATCTACCATAGTCTCAGTCCTCTCCCCCCAAATCTCCATCAAAAATAGAAAAACAATCAAGCATCTAAATCAGAACTCTTTCCTTTATTCATATATGCGATCATAAAGTCTAATCGGGTACCAAAGGGTGCCTAAGTAGGCTGTGAGATATAAATCTTGTTAGTCCAGAACCCATAGTGTCTAGAACTTTCAATTTCACGTTTTTAATAGATAATACTGTTCCATATATAATATGTGTACAAAAATAAATTATAAAAATAGCGTAAACAAGGTTTCGATTCCTAAATGGATTCCTGTCCCATACTGCAAACTTTAGCCTATTCTGTAAGTCAAAAACCAGTTACCTATGTAAGGAATAATATATATAAAAGGTCCTATGTAAATAAGGAAACCCAATAAAGGTATACCCACAATTCTATTCTTTGTATTGGGTTCTAATTCTCATGTCATCACACGAGTATGAAAGAAAACAATGTAGGGGTATCACATGTGCGTTCCCAAATAGAAATAATAAGAAACCAGTATAGAAAAATAAATCATTCAATTCAATCCAAAAAATCTATCAAATCCTGTTTTGGAATCCCAATCCCATCTAAGTAGATCTATAACTAATCCCAAGTGTCACTATGGGAACAGTCATTATAATCTAATACCACTAAGTCTATCTACTGTGATCTAAAAAGTATCCCTTGTATCACTCAAGGTATAGTAAATTTTGAGTTTGAGCTAGGTATCTCAAATAGGTGACTGAGTATCACTCATGGCTTGGTGTATCCACATTTCCAATGGATTTATAAAAGTTTTACCCCTTAGGTAACTAGTATCACATAGGAATATAACAAACCACACATCTAGTCCTTTCATGGAAGGCCCAAGCATCGCCATCAGTGCGTCAAGTCGTAACCAAATGAGCATGATTAGTACATTCACGGATCCTTAATACAGAACCCATTTTCTCTCTTGTACCATATCAAGTTAAGCAGACAACCAATGTATATCACAAGAAAGGTATATATATATAATCTCATGCTATCAAATGAGAATCACGACAATGGATGTTATTCAATCCATCCAAGAGATGCAATTCAACCATAAACATGGAATAATGAATTTATCCCTAAAATAACTCAATCCACTAAGAAAGACCACTGGTCCATAAGAAATAAGCATAAGTAATGGTAAAAACCTCAAGAACATGTAATTTAATATTCCTCTAAACATATGTCATTAGTGACATTTCAAGTGCTCAATTCCTAATGTGTAGTGAGCATGGTTTACCATTTAAGCCAATAAATTTAGTATAAAAACCAACATTAAAAAGGAAAGTCACATAGAATGATGTGAATGTGAGAAATGACCTATATCCTAAGAGATCAATTCAACTATATTATAATATTCAATTTAGAGTAAGGCATGTGAAATTTCAAAATGTTACTTCAAGAATGAAAAATTCTTATGGAATTAAAAATTTCCAATATAATAATTACACATTGGCATTTCCAAGAGGATTGGTCTCGAGGTTCATTACTCACCCTTAATAAATTTATCAATTTAGTACATTAAACCATGGTGAAACATAACCCAAGGAAAAAACAAATTTAATCCAAATTGTATGGAACACCTAAAGGGGTTTTAAAAGGCAAGGAGAACACACTATAAATTGTTTCACCATAATCTATGGTAACAATAGACAGGGAAATTCATTCTGGTCAATTTAACATGAGATAAAAAAGCTCTATCGGAAGGATCCGACTAGCGGTACAATAGTATAAATACAATAAGAGACAAAATGACATAAAAATGAGTAGAAAGACTAAATTTTTGTCATATTAATCCAAATGTCTAACAACATGCTTTGATTCAATCTAAAATGAGAGAAATCAAAAAATTTAACAACCCTGAAAATAGGTTGCAAATATCTTTCACCAAAATAGTGCAAAAGATAGAGAATTAACTTAGATATCTTGTAGTGCAGACGATAGAGTGTACTGAGATGAGTCTGTAGAATCCAACGAGAATGGAAACATATGATATTTGAGGTAGATACATCAAAACCCCTTATGGGGGATGATGGAAGCCTCATGTTCCATACTGGAGGTGAAAATCCAGTAGAATGGGGAGGGTGAGAAGAAAATATTGTTTAAATCATTAGTGATGGGTAAAACCAAATGTTCACCCAAATTTTCACTATGGATGGTTTGGTTTAATGGTTTCTCCAATCCATGAACCAACCATGCATGGGGTTGTCTCTCACAAAGCACACCACACAGGCAAGGCAAATGGTTTTGACTAACCATGCACAAACCATGTGTTTTCCCATTATCCAAAACCCGCAGCATCCCATAAGAGCATGCGCCCTTGGTCACACGATTTCAGACAAACCATATGGCCCTTTCTGTTTTCCACATTTTCGATACATAAAGATTCAAACTATAGAGAGACACTCCCAAGACCCTAGTCGATCTCATAGTATTAAAAAATAGGACCGTTTTAAGGAATTAGTCTTAAAGGTTAATGGTATGTACCTTTTAAGAAAGAAGGGATGTTATATATAATTTAAGTATAAATATTATAAAAAAAACATGATTATTATTTTTTATATAGTGGAATAAATTCCTCTTTGACCATATGCAACACATCGATGCTCTTTTGAAACAATAATCAAAACGTCTTCAATACACATGGCATGGACTTAGCTCATTATGAATTTTAATATTCTATTAAATTAAATTAAATTAAAGATATAATTATAATTTATTAAAGAAGTAAAAATTTCTAGATAAATCATATAATTTTTATAATCTTATTATACATGAGTTAAAGGGGATACATGGAAAGTATGGACTCGTGGTAAGGTAGTTTTCCTTAATTTTCCTAAAATTATGCATATTTTAATGCTAGGAACATAATTTATTTTATATAGGGAATATACATCCCCTTTTTCATGTGATATCATTAATCTTTCATATATCATGGTATTTCAATCAAAATTTGAATTATTTCGTCCATAGGGATTGAAATTTTCATTTCAAAGTGGTAAAGAAGTTCCTAACTCAATTTAATTTTTTTGGTTATATTACTTATTCAATGTATTATTTATTCTACGATTATATATGCGATGAATTTTGATTATTTTATGTTATATTTCTTCCTATTAAATGTTGATTTATAATTTATACAAAAAATACATTCAATTTTAATTTCAAACATCATCATTATTATAATGGTAATGTTTCCCATGTCAAATGGTCTTCTTTGGGGCATATGTTATGCTATACACCTATCTTATATTATGGGAAATATCTACTATCCCATTAACATATTTTATCATTAATATATTTATTTTTAGGATATTAAAAGTTTCATATGATGTTTTCCCCTCATGGGGCATATGAATGAGGAGTTACCAAAGTGGAGAAGGCTTTATGATATAATACCATTTCTTTTTTAGATTCTTTTACGTTAAATCCTATTTTAGAGGAAATTATATGACCATATTTCCATGACACACATTCCATTTATTCTTCTCTGGTTATTACTGTGGTTCACATGTTTAATTTACATTTCCTCATATATTTATTGATGAAAAATCAAAATAGATATTTATAAGTGATATCGATCATGTATTATTCTTCTAGATCGAGAAGTTTTATCTTTCATCTAAATGATTTCAAAAATGGATTCAAAAATGTTCTTTACTAAACATATATGATTTCTAAATTTTATTTTCCATGATCTTTTACCTTCTTTAAGAAGGAATTATAAAAAAAAATTGTTAATATTTTCCAAATAAGAAAATTTGACTCTATTTAAACAATTTTATTTAAAAAAATATTAGATAAAAACACAAAATGAATGTATTTTCCCACCATCATGACCTGTAATTATATAAATGAATCCATTTTATTTGTGGAATTTATTTTAAATGAAAATTATTTCTTTAATATTTGAAACAGTTTTAGGTTTTAAACATGTGTTTCAAAAAATGAAATGTTTATTTTCCTTAAAAAGATATCCAAGCGATCTTTCAAAATAATTTTCAATCTAAGATATCATAATTTGATAATACTCAAAGTGAAAAGGGTTTTGAATAAATAATTTTTTATTTATAATTTAATTGTATTTCCAATGATTAATGTACACTTGATGTTAATTATTATCTAATGGGATATCTTGAAGTGATACAATCCTAATTTTTCCACTGGATGGATTATGATGGGTTTAAAGTGATTATCAAGGAACTCATTTTTTTCATAGATTAATCATGTTTCAAATCAATTTTCATGAAACCCATTTAACTATTATTGGATAATAATTTTATGAGAGGAATAATCGATTTTTTTATGAGTTTTATGATGAGATTCATGATCAATTTACATTATTCAAGTAGCGGTTATACGAAATTATTTACGAATAGTTAATCCCTATTATAGCACACAAGTGAGTCCGATATAGATTATATGATGGACGAGACTAAATAGATTTGTAATCAATTGGGTAACTATAATGGATTTTAACATTATTGTTACTGTAATTATTAAGGTTTTTTAAGGGTTCTATAAGGGTTTTATGAAGACAATTTCACAAGATACCAACACATTTTCAATATGATTTATACATGTTATAATGATTCCTATGATTAATATTGAAAAAATATGGATCTTTTTTATTTATTCTTATGATTTTTTCATTGATAAGGATTCATTCCATGTTTCATGATTGATTATCGAGGTATTTATGGGTACAAATATTATTTTATTATCGTGATGGACATTGATTATGTCATTGTACCCATATTAACTTATTAGGTACACTAATAACATTTAATAGTTAATTTTTATGTTTAACCTTACATAGAATTTTATTTAACCCTTCTTATGATATAAATTACTTAGGTTTTTTATAATGATGAATAAATTATCTACTTCTAGAAATATTTCTAACATCATGATGTTTGTGGGATATGTGGAAGACTTTATATGGAATATGAAAATCATTGTTTAGTGTAAACAAAACTTCCTTAAATTAATTTGTATTTTTTATGTAATAGTTTTTATTAATTCTTTTAAAATATAAACCTAAATTTTTTTTGGGAATATAAGTGTCCTTGTATTTAATTTTTAGGGCATATGTTTTGGATGATGAAAATTGGGTCATATTCATCGATATTAAAATAAAAAATATAATGATTTTATTTTTTGAACCATATATGGGTGTGCACCCTCGGTTAGATGATTTCAGAAAAATAATACGACTAATCCTTTTTTCCTCCTTTTCAGTGCTATGGGATTCGAAATAGCCCCGAACATGCCCAAGAACTCTATTAACCTATTATAATTAAAAAATATGTTTTTAGTGGAATTAAAATCAAAATTTAATGGTATTTACCATTTGATAAAGTTGGGACATTACAACCTCCCACTTAATATCATCTTCTCCTCGAGTTTCCCTTAAGAGGGAGTTAGAATGAATCTTGAGAAAATCTTTAGCCACTGTGCATGTACATTGGCCTCCCCCTCCCAGGTCTCATCCAGGACATTTCCATGCTACCATATCACCCAAACTAAAGGAACAAAACAACTTCATAGAACATTTATTCTATAGTTGGAAATACGAATTTTAAACTCCCTAAAAGACGCATCCATAACAAGTTTTATATATCCAGGATCAAATTAATGAGCTGGTTCAAGATAATACCATCTAAGAAGAGATATATGGAAGACATAATTAATGAAATGATATCTTTAAGGTAATAGAAAATGGTATGCTATCGAATAAACTAAGTCTATTATCTCAAACACCCTAAAATAGCTCAATGATATCTTTCCATGTATCCTAATTTGTTTATGACGCAATCTAGGTGATACTCACAAAAAGTACCGATGTCCCACCTCAATATCAAGAGGTTGGTGGTGGTGATAGTTATAAGACTTTTCTCAAGAATGTGTTATATCCATATCCTTTTGAATCATTTGGACTTGATCTTAAGCCTCCCGAATGATAAGAGGACCATGTAGAGATTCCTCACCTACCCAAAGCCAGCATAGATAATCATGACACAGTCTACCATAGAGGGCATACTATGTATCTATCTTAATTTCTCCCTAAAAGATATTATTGTTGGAAAAATCAACTATAAGAATATTATTTTTCCACGATCCACTAAAATAAAGGATACTATCCCAAAGAATATACTCTAACACCTGAATCATCTTCTCAGAGTGTGTATTAGTCTGAGGGTGGTATGCAGTAATCATGATCACCAATGACACTAGTTACATCATCAAAACTTGATAGAAACACAATGTGAAATAAGTGTCTTGGTCCGAAATGATACACCAATTTACTATATGAATTCTCAATTCTCTTATATATATATTCTTTCTAACTCATCGACAAAGAATGACTCCTATATTGGAAGGAAGTTCATGAATTTTTTCAACCTATCGATGCTCACCCATACTGAATTTATGCCTTTAGGAGATCTTGAAAATCCTATCAGAAATTCTATGGTGGCGTCATTAAATTTCCAGTATAGAATGTATTGAGGGTGTAAAAGGTCAAGAAGGTTTCTGGTGCTCTTCCTTCACATACTAATAGGTGGATCACAGAGTAATAAATCATGATATCATCCTCTTCATACCTAAGCATCACTACTAACTACACATGTCTCTATACATCTTGGTAATACCGTGATGAACTTCCAAAATAGTGGCATGATATTCCTTCAATATCCATTCATGTATATCATAAGGCCCCATAAATAGCCATAGTAGAGTATATTATTACTTCCATCAAAAACCCATCCAAGAGGTTGTTTCTCTATAACAACATTTTCCATAAAAATGAGCCCCTATAAATTATATAGCTTCAGCATATGGAATCATTCTAGAAGAGAATATGTCACTTCTAGATCTGCTAGAACAGTTTTCCCATGCTATTCCTAAACCTGAATATGCAACTTATGGAACAAATTCATTATATACCACTCACTATTGGTTTTGTGGATGGATCAAGTCTATGTTTTCCAGCTTAAGGAATTAACTACAAATTACCCACACCGATTGTATATGAAATCTCAAAATCAAATAACTATAGGTATTCCACCCACCTGCATTTTCATAGATTTATGTCTCACTGTGTAGAGATATATTTCATGATTTTATGACCCATGTAAGCAATAAATCGCTCTACCAAAAGATAGTTTCTCCAACAATGTAGAGCATGAACCATAGTTGTTGGATTGAGTTTATGTATCAGATAGTTCCTCTCATGAGGCCTTGCATTGTAGGATCCGTAATCCACAAATCGATAACCATTCATTAGAACTACACCCAAACTGATCCATGAAGAATCATAGTAGACTGTATAATATATGTTTAGCTTCAGAATTATTAGAATGAGATCTTAAATGAGACTTAATTTTATCTCATGGAATGAATTATCATAGGATTCATACCATAATAAATTCACCCCCTTCTTACTCAAAGTCATAATAGGTTCTTCTAAGAGGGATAAGTCCTAAATTAACTATATGTAATACCTAGAAATCCCTATGAAGATGTGTATATCAAAAAAATTATTTGGATTTTCCTATGAGACTATAGTTCTCAACTTATCTAATTCAACTCATACACCTTCCTAAAATATTATATGACTCAATAACCGAACTATAATTTTCCAAAAGTGGAACTTACTGAGATTCACATATAGCCAGTTCTCTTTTAGTGTTCTCAGAATGATCTCAAGATGGGTTTCAAGGTCATGTTTTGAGCAAGAATACACCAAGACTTCCTCTATGAAGACTAACACATAGGATTCATGAAACATATAGAAATCATGATTCATCAATTCCATAATGATTTTCAGTTCATTCATTAGACCAAACATCATAACCAAATACTTTTTCAAGTTGTACCTTCTTCGTAATATTTTGTGTGGTATATTTGTTGGTCTCACTAACACATGATGATATCCCAACCTCAAAAAGATCTTAGAGAAATTAGTTTCTCCTCAAATCTAGTTGATGATGTTGTTTATATGAGTATAGGGATATTGGTTGTTCACCATATGATAGTTCATCAATCTATAATCCACACACAATATGAGGCTATTATCCTCTCTATTGGTTAAAAGGACTAGTAATCCCCTAGGAGATGTGTTGGGTCTAAAATAAACTTTTCCTCATGGTATTCAAGCTGCTTCGTGAGTTCTTGGAGCTCTGTAGGTGCCATCATATTAGGAGGAGTGGACTCTAGTGCTTCACCTGAAACTACATGTATGGTGAAATCAACCTCTCTCACATGAGATAAGCTAAAGAAATCATTAGAGAAGATATCCCTGAACTGATACAAAAATGGAATGAATTTTACAATATGCATTCCCTATTCACTCAAAAAGATACTCACTATGTATGTTTTCACTCTACTATGTCCAGTTGTCTTAGGTTTGTCTAAATATTCTCAGATATCACATTATACCTTTTGCGTATATTTTCTACCATTAGGTGATGTTAAAGACACTTGATTACAATAACAAGCCACTTGGGAATGATAAAAAATGAGCTAGTCTATACTGAGAATCATGTTAAAGACAGTCATATCAAGGATGAAGAAATTACATAATAAATGATACGCATCTATCTCAAGGGGGGAACCCCTAAAAATGATGTATTCCCTTTGACCTGACCCCCAAAGCAGTGTCAGGAGAAATCACACCATATACGTATTTGATTGAAAGACCTAAACTCTCAACATTCATAGAAGAAATAAATGAGTGAAATTAAACTATATCAAAAATGGAAAAACTAATGTAGAGGATACCAGAATAGTTCGTCTTACCATAAATGGTCATGGACTCTTCTCCTTAACCACTGGCTACACTGCATATATGTGTCTTGACCCTCACCCCTGAGAAGATGTCTCACTTGTCAGAGCTGATCTAGCCTACCGAACCTGATGTATGGAAGTATGAATGCCTCATCCATGGACATTAACACCTCAACCTAATCATTTAGTAGAATAAAAACACTCATTCTGACATCGTCTCACATATCTTGTACTAGATAGAGGTGATGGTACTGATCCCTTTCCACTAGATGATGGAGGAAAATGATAGTGGAAGTGCAAAGGACGACCCATCATGTCACAAGCTCTACATTCCATCAGTTTCCTAATACATTGGGGATTCTTATGGAATATATAGACAAAAATGTTCCTCACTATATATAAATTAGTACTGTTCACATGGCCGTAACTTCCCCCACATTCACCCACAAAACAAATATTTATTCTACTAGAACAACCATCGTCGTGACGTGGAAAAAAACTTCCCTAGCTCACAAAAATAGCTTCTCTTAGATTCTTCCCTCTAACTTAGGTCTGATTCAAAATATCTATAATGGTAGTCAATTGAAAGATGTTCACCTATGAGTATATTTGATGCTCAATCCAGTCCTCAAATTTCCTCATAGTTTTCAATTCATCACCGGTCATAGATGGATCAAAACATTGAAATTGGGTGAAACAAGAAGAATAATTGAGTATAGTCATGGAACCCTACAGAATAATCATGAAATCCTAGTATTTATATACTATCTACAACTATGGAAATAAGTGATCACATAAATACATTTAGAAGTTTTACCAAATAAAGTCTTGGTAATGTTCTTAATTATATAATACTCCCAAAAAATTCATGGCAGAGTCACACAACATATATGTAATAATATTGAACCTCCAATCTAGAGTTTTCTCAAGATGTTAAAATATGGATATCATAGATTATATATATGAATCCATATACTATGGATCTCTATCCCTTAATAAGGTGGGATAATTCTTCTCCTAAAATTCCCAAGTCATCTCTGCTATAATCAGGGTAGGTTTGGAAGTACCCTAAAATTACTACATGAATCTTAAAAACTATCCTTGAACTAAGAATTGGAGACCGTTCAATTATTAGTAGAAGGTTCCTTATGAGGAACTATAGGAAGTATAATTGGTGGATCAGGGACCACCATCTCCAGAGTATGCTCATCACCACTCTCTTGGAAAAAAAATATTAGGAATCCTTGCTGTCACAACTCTAAGATTTATAATAACACACCTCATAAAAGATTTGTAATATATATGGAATGAATATAAATACGAAATAAGAAAATGGAAGGTGCATGGAATCCCTAAAACATTGAATAGCAGATAAGGGAAATAATAAAGAGGGAAGGTTCATAGAATTCCTCTAAACATAACACATCTAACATCATTCTCTTATAGATAGGTATGTATAATAAGGAATATACATTAGAAGGATCATAAGAAACCGTCTATATCCCATTTCTATGGTAATGTCAATTTCATTTCAAAAGGTGGTATTCACTTTGATTAATTAAAGAATTCAATTCCCCTTTTAACAAATTGAGTTTGGTTGATCACCATTTCAATTTATAAGGGACAATACACATTATAAATTGAAAAGGGATGTCCACTTAATCCAATATATAACATTCTATGAAAAAATAGACTATAAAATTATATTTTTATAACACAAATGGAAAGGAAAGATATGAAAAAATAAGCACAAAAATAATCACATGAAAACATGATGATTCATGCTCAATGTAGACATGGTATGATAATATGCATGAAAATTAATTTCCTATAGTGCCTAATATGATTAATTCCTTAATTTTTTCTCATATCATTGGAATGAAGTAATAGAAACTATTATTTCAATCATACTAATATTAATAGAAGACCAAAACAAGTGTGTCACCTATTAGTGAAGTTTTATCAACCCTAAATGACATAATAAATAACACTATTACTAACCCATATGATTTGGGTGTCCCCTATACATGGGTTAGCTATGTCCTAGAATATGGTAAATTCCAAATTCCATTGTCTTAATATATTTCCTAACCCGAACTATAAATGAAAGGAAAATGAGGCCTCTAACACCACTTTGTATCACCCCAAAGTTCCACTGAACCATTCCCTAATCCTGACAGACCACATGACATCAAGAAAATATCCCAAAATTCTAGAGGCTACCGAATAGAAATGAGATCATATATTTTTTCTGGGAGACTATCCCTCATAGATTAGAATATGAATAGTGGTAATCATTATATATAAAATAGTTGAAGAAAAAGAATAAAGAAAACAACAACATAAGTAAAAAATAAGGTATGCAATATGATAAATAACTAGGGGAAGAGAATAACGACTGTAGATGCAATAATAATCAGGGGATTTCCAAAGTCTATACAAAAATAAAATGTGCAAGGGAACATGGGTACAAGAATATACTTTAGGATCAATAAAAAAATAAAAAAAAATCTCCGGGAAATATCTACCATAGTCTCATCCCTCTTCCCCCAAATCTCCATCAAAAATAGAAAAACAATCAAGCATCTAAATCAGAATGCTCTCCCTTATTCATATATGCGATCATAAAGTCTAATCGGGTACCAAAGGGTGCCTAAGTAGGGTGTGAGATATAAATCTTATTAGACCAGAACCCATTGTGTCTAGAACTTTCAATTTCATGTTTTTAATAGATAATACTGTTCCATATATAATATGTGTACAAAAATAAATTATAAAAATAGCATCAACAAGGTTCTGATTCCTAAATTGATGCCTGTCCCATACTAAAAACTTTAGCCTATTCCGTATGTCAAAAAACATGTACCTGTGTAATGAATAATATATATAAAAGGTCCTATGTAAATAAAGAAATCCAATAAAGGTATATCCACAAGACAATTATTTGGATTGGGTTCTAATTCTCATGTCATCACACAAGTATGAAAGAAATCAATGTAGGGCTATAACATGTGCGTGCTCTAATAGAAATAATAAGAAACCATTATAGAAAAATAAATCATTCAATTCAATCCAAAAAATCCATCAAATCCTGTTTTGGAATTCGAATCCCATCTAAGTAGATCTATAACTAATCCTAAGTGTCACTATGGGAACATTCGTTATAATCTAATACCACTAAGTCAATCCAATGTGATCTAAAATGTATCCCTTGTATCACTCAAGGAACAGTAAATTCTGAGTCTGAGCTAGGTATGTCAAATAGGTGACTGAGTATCACTCATGGATTGGTGTATCCACATTTCCAATGGATTTATAAATGTTTTATCCCGTAGGGAACTAGTATCACTTAGGAGTATAATAAACCACACATCAAGTCCTTTCATAGAAGGCCAAGGCATCGCCCTCAGTGCGTCAAGTCGTAACCAAATGAGCATGATTAGTACATTCACGGATCCTTAATACAGATTCCATTTTCTCTCTTGTCCCATATCAAGTTAAGCAGAAAACTAATGTATATCACAAGAAAGGTATATATATATAATCTCATGCTATCAAATTAGAATCACGACAATGGATGTTATTCAAGCCATCCAAGAGATGCAATTCAACCATAAACATGGAATAATGAATTTAGCCCTAAAATAACTCAATCCACTAAGAAAGACCACTGGGCCATAATAAATAAGCATAAGTAATGGTAAAAACCTCCAAAACATGTAATTTAATATTCCTCTAAACATATGTCATCAGTGACATTTCAAGAGCTCAATTCCTAATGTGTAGTGAGAATAGTTTACCATTTAAGCCAATAAATTTAGTATAAAAACCAACATTAAAAAGTAAAGTCACATAGAATGATGTGAATGTGAGAAATGACCTATATCATAAGAGATTAATTCAAATATATTATAATATTCAATTTAGAGTAAGGCATGTGAAATTTTAGAATGTTACTTCAAGAATGAAAAATTCATAGGGAATTAAAAATTTCCAATATAATAATTACGCATTGGAATTTCCAAGAGGATTGGTCTCGTGGTTCATTACTCACCCTTAATAAATTAATAAATTTAATACATTAACCCATGGTGAAACATAACCCAAGGAAAAAGGAAATTTAAACCAAATTGTATGGAACACCTAAAAGGGTTTTAAAAGTCATGGAGAACACACTATAAATTGTTTCACCATGATCTATGGTAACAATAGACAGGGAAATTCATTCTGGTCAATTTAACATGAGATAAAAAATCTCTATCGGAAGGATCCGACTAGCGGTACAATAGTATAAATACAATAAGAGACAAAATGACATAAAAATGAGTATAAAGCCTAAATTATGGTCATATTAATCCAAATGTCTAATAAAAAGCTTTGATTCAATCTAAAATGAGAGAAATCAAAAAATTTAACAACCCTAAAAATAGGTTGTAAATATCTTGCACTAAAATAGTGAAAAAGAGAGAGAAGTAACTTAGTTATCTTATAGTGCAGACGATAGAGTGTACTAAGATGAGTCTATAGAATCCAACGAGAATGGAAACATTTGATATTTGAGGTAGAAACATCAAAAACCCTTATGGGGGATGATGGAATCCTCGTGTTCCATAGTGGAGGTGAAAATCCAGTAGAATGGGGAAGGTGAGAAGAAAATATTGTTTAAATCATTAGTGATGGGTAAAACCAAATTTTCACCCAAATTTTCACTATGGATGGTTTGGTTTAATGGTTTCTCCAATCCATGAACCAACCATGCATGGGGTTGTCTCTCACAAAGCACACCACACAGGCAAGGAAAATGGTTTTGACTAACCATGCACAAACCATGTGTTTTCCCATTATCCAAAACCGACAACATCACACAAGAGCATGCACCCTTGGTCACACGATTTCAGACAAACCATATGGCCCTTTCTGTTGTCCACCTTTTCGATACATAAATATTCAAACTATAGAGAGACACACCCAAGACCCTAGTTGATCTCATAGTATTGAAAAATAGGACCGTTTTAAGGAATTAGACCAAAAGGTTAATGGTACGTACCTTTTAAGAAAGAAGGGATGTTATATATAATTTAAGTATAAATATTATAAACACAACTTGATTATTATTTTTTATATAGTGGAATAAATTTCTCTTTGACCATATGCAACACATCGATGCTCTTTTGAAACAATAATCAAAACGTATTCAATACACATGGCATGGACTTAGATCATTATGTATTTGAATATTCCATTAAATTAAATTAAATTAAAGATATAATTATAATTTATTAAAGAAGTAAAAATTTCTAGATAAATCATATAATTTATATAATCTTATTATACATGAGTTAAAGGGGATACATGGAAAGTATGGACTCGTGGTAAGGTAGTTTTCCTTAATTTTCCTAAAATTAGGAATATTTTAATCCTAGGAACATAATTTATTTTATATAGGGTATATACATCCCCTTTTTCAGGTGATATCATTAGTATTTCTTATATCATGGTATTTCAATCACAATTTGAATTATTTCATCCATAGGGATTGAAATTTTACATTTCAAAGTGGTAAAGAAGTTCCTAACTTAATTTATTTTTTTGGTTATATTACTTATTCAATGTATTATTTATTATTAGATTATGTATACAACGACTTTTGATTATTTTATGTTATATTTCTTCCTATTTTATGTTGATTTAAAATTTATACAAGAAATATATTCAATTTTAAATTCATACATCATCATTATTATAATGGTAATGTTTCCCATGTCAAATGGTCTACTTTGGGGCATATGTTATGCTATACACCTATCTTATATTATGGGAAATATCTACTATCCCATTAACATATTTTATCATTAATATATTTATTTTTAGGATATTAAATGTTTCATATGATGTTTTCATCTCATGGGGCATATGAATGAGGAGTTACCAAAGTGGAGAAGGCTTTATGATATACTACCATTTCTTTTTTAGATTCTTTTATGTTAAATCTTCTTTTAGAGGAAATTATATGACCATATTTCCATGACACACATTCCATTTATTCTTCTCTGATTATTACTATGGTTCACATGTTTAATTTACATTTCCTCATATATTTATTGATGAAAAATCAAAATATATATTTATAAGTGATATTGATCGTGTATTATAATTCTAGTTCGAGAAGTTTTATCTTTCATCTAAATGATTTCCAAAATGGATTCAAAAATGTTCTTAACTAAACATATATGATTTCTAAATTTTATTTTTCATGATCTTTTACCTTCTTTTAGAAGGAATTATAAAAAAATTATTAATATTTTCCAAATAGGACAATTTGACTCTATTCAAACAATTTTAATTAAAAACATATTATATAAAAATACAAAATGAATGTATTTTCCCACCATCATGACCTGTAAATATATAAAAGCATCCATTTTATTCGTGGAATTTATTTTAAATGAAAATTATTTCTCTAATATTTGAAAAAGTGTTAGGTTTTAAACATGAGTTTCAAAAAATGAAATGTTTATTTTCCTTAAAAATATATCCAAGTGATCTATCAAAATAATTTTATTTCTATGATATCATAATTTGATGATACTCAAAGTGAAAAGGGTATTTGAATAAATAATGTTTTATTTATTATTTATTGGTATTTCCAACGATTAATGTACACTTGATGTTAATTATTATCTAATGGGATATCTTGAAGTGATACAATCATAATTTTTCCACTGGATGGATTATGATGGGTTTAAAGTGATTATCAAGGAACTCATTTTTTTTATAAATTAATCATGTTTCAAATCAATTTTCATGAATCCCATTTAACTATTGTTGGATAATAATTTTATGAGAGGAATAATTGAGTTTTTATGAGTTTTATGATGAGATTCATGATCAATTTACTTTATTCAAGTAGCGGTTATACGAAATTATTTACGAATAGTTAATCCCTATTATAGCACACAAGTGAGCCCGATATAGATTATATGATGGGCGAGACTAAATAGATTTATAATCAATTGAGTAATTATATTGGATTTCAACATTATTGTTACTATAATTAGTAAGGTTTTTAAGGGTTCTATAGGGGTTTTATGAAGACAATTTCACAAGATACAAACACATTTTCAATATTCTTTATACATGTTATAATGATTCCTATGATTAAAATTGAAAAAATATGGATCATTTTTATTTATTCTTATGATTTTTTCATTAACAAGGTTTCATTCCATGTTTCATGATTGACTATCGAGGTATTTATGGGTACACATATTATTTTATTATGGTGATGGACATTGATTATGTCATTGTACCCTTATTAACTTATTAGGTACACTAATAAAATTTAATAGTTAATTGTTATGTTTAACCTTACATAGAATTTTATCTAACCCTTCTTATTATTTAAATTACATAGGTTTTTTATAATGATGATTAAATTATCTATGTCTATAAATATTTCTAACATCATGATGTTTATGGGATATGTGGAAGACTTTATATGGAATATGAAAATCATTATTTAGTGTGAAAAAAACTTCCTCAAGTTAATGTGTATTTTTTATGTAATAGTTTTTACTAATTAACTTAAAATATAAACCTAAAATTTACATGGGAATATAAGTGTACTTGTATTTAATTTTTAGGGAATATTTTTTGGATGATGAAAATTGGGTCATATTCATTGATATTAAAATAAAAAAATATAATGATTTTATTTTTGAACCATATATGGGTGTGTGGTTCTAGGGATATTATATAATATATGTGATTACGCTTCTGTAATATATTTAATATAAATAAATATTTATTATATTGGAGGTCTGAAGACATATGATGTAATTCATACATTTGGTAAGGGATTACATCTCAATTTCCCTATATTGTGGTATATTTTAGTACTATGAACCAATTTATTTTATATGGTGTATATAATTCCCTTATTTATTGTTATATAATGAATAATTCATAAATGATGAAATATTATGTTAAATTCAATTTATTTCAACCAACTGAATTTTAATTAAAATTTACCATGTTTAAAGGCTTCCATAACTCAATTTCTTCTTGGGGGTTATATTATTTCTTCATATTTTTTATATTATACAATTATATATGTAATTAATTTGGATAACATTTTATTTTATTTCCACTTGTATTTTGTGGACTTAAATTTGATACACATAATAAATTCATTGATTAATTTTCACTTTAACAGTATGATCGTGGTAATAGATTGCATCTCAATTACCACACAATTCAGACATATTTGGTATGAGGCCCATATTTATTTTTTATTATGCATGTATACTAAACCATTTATATTTTATATTATTAATATAATTATGTTCATTGAATTTAATTTTTTATTTTAATTTATTCTATTCATGGGGGTTATTATTAAAAATTTACCAAAATATTAATGTTTTATGCTTTAATATCATTTTAATCTTGACTATTTATGCTTGAATTTCCATTAAAGGATAATATTTTATCATTGTACAATAAACTGATTTAATTATATTATACATTTGGGATTCATATAATTTTCAAAAAATAAAACAATTTTAGTCTCTTTGGATCTTAAAATGACTGGGAAATGGATTTTATGAAAAGATAGCTATATTTCTCATTTAAATCAAATTATTCTTATCTTGCATATCCTTGTTTTGAAAAGACCTAGAATGTTTTGAATATTATACTATGATTTTTTGAATTCATTTTTAACCTTGATTTAGTTTTAAAAAAATGGTTCATAAAAAATCTCCTAGACATTTTTCGAATAAGGTACATTTTCACTTTTAACTGAAAATGTCAATGGAGTCCTTGTTTTAACAAACTCATCATTAAAAAAATTATTCATCATGATTTCTCATAAATTTGAAGCTGCCATTAAAATTTTTTGTGGATATTTTTAAGGAACATTTTTTTACTAATATTTTTATATATTTAGTTATTAAAATCAATTATCAATGTGAAAAGGGTATCTTCCTGAAGAATTTTCTTAATGATCTTTTAATTGAATATCTATTAATGAACACGAACACCATTATTTTAATTATTATTCTATAAGAATATTTTTGTTTTATAACATATTAATTTTTTCTTTTTATGTTTTGTTATCATTTTTTCTTCAAATTTACTATTTTGATACCTTTCTACATATTACGCTCAATTGTTTATGCAAGTGTTTATTGATTTCGGAAAATTATTTATATTTAGTATGCTAATTATTTTATTATGAACTCTAACATTGATTATGTTTCATCACTTTCTTATGAATAATTCATTTCAGTTATAATGTAATGGTTGAGGTGACACAAATTTTTTTGTATATTATTAAAAGTTCATCAATGATTTTAAAATGGGTTTTAATGTTACTACCTATGAAATTAAATATTTTATTCTGATGTAGGTTTTTATGAATAAAGAATTAATTTTGATTACAATTATTAAAAGGGTGATTTTTTTGAAGATATATATGAATGTTGACTTAATAATCTATTTCTATGAATCTTTATTATGTGATTTATAACCAATTTTAATGATTCTTCATGTGTTTTTACCTATAAAAATGCTATTTAATGATAGCCCTCAACCACATCAACCACTAGACATGTATCTAGCCCATTGAGGTCTGTCGGTGTAGAAGGGCTATGGGAGAACCTGCATAAGTAAGTTATATATGATAATCAGTATCATGTATATGTGGCCCACTAGTGGTCAAGCCCATGGGGGAGCATAATAGGCCTGAAAGCATACCCGGTTTGGTGTGGTGCACCCGCAGATCGTGTGTATGTGTATTCTGGGATCCCACATCAGTGTAGGATTCTAATATGAGTACTGGATATGATTTAATATAAAAACTAGACACCCATTTATTTTTATTCAATGTGGAATGCAATTTTTACAATTATTGTTAATTATTTAACTAGGACGAAGTCGTCCCATCTCATTCGTTCCTTTGTTTCCCTTAGACACAAAACCTCACTACTCTCCTCATCTATAAACTATTTATGATCATCAACTGCCACTATAAACACCCTATAACCACCATTTATGTGTCTCAGAAATCTCGATCATGATCTTATCCCCACTACCATCACTTGGGGCTGCCATGGATCACCTTTTCACCCCTGAGATGACTCTAATAAGATCATATCATTATTCATTCATCCACTTCAATGGATGTATGATAAACGCTTCCACACTAATCAACACTGAGCTCTGCTACTATATCTTGACACCACGCTGTACCTTTCCATTTCCATGCACCCATACACCCACTTCAAGACCATGAACTCAGGGCATGGTATAATCCATGTACCCCAAATCTTCCTCAATCCACCCGAAAATTCAAATACTGAATTTTATCTTGTGTTTTTAATCTTAACCATGGGTATCATGAAAATTTAAGAATAAATATTTATTTGATGATTAAAAACCCTTCATTGAAGTAAATAAAATAGGTTATCTATATCAAATTAAAGTATGATATTTCCCATCTTCCAGAGGAGCTCAACACACCAAAAATGGAGGATGCTTCTGTCATGAAACCCCATCTACCCAATTTTCTAAATTCCTATTTTATATTTTTTTTCTTTTTATTTTTGTTTTGTTTTCACTTTTTTAGTTTAAATTTTACAGTATTCAATGATTAATTAATTTATTTTTATCTATAAAATTATGTTCCAACCATTACACTCTTCTTTTCCCATCTTTTTTTTCTCCTCTTTCACCTTCTTCTTCCTCCTCTTATTTTAATTTTACTATTAACTATTTTATTATTTTATTTTATTTTATTTCCATATATTATTTTTATTATCTCAAACAATCTATTATTATTCTTATTATTCTTAATTTTTTTATTTCATGTGTATTTTTTATTATTATTCTCTAACTAAATGTTATTTTATTTTTTTCACTCGTATTCACTTTTTCTTTCCACAAAATAAATATCTTACTCGAGATAATGGGATGCTGACCCGAGTAATTCTTATCGAAGGTTACGATGTTCATTAATTCGTTCATAAATTTTATTTTACATTTTTTATAAATGTGAGTGGCATTCATGTGTGTGTGAATATACTCCATGACTTGCCAATCAAATCTATTTCTATACTTTTTTATTAATTATTTTTTCACTTTTATTTATTTATCTCTTCACATGAAATATATTAACCAATAAATGGATTAAATGACATTAGATGGAGTCAGGTCTTGGAAGATGTCACACCTTTGACTAAGGTGTTCCATCAACCTCAATTATAGGAGGAGGTGGAATTTAGATATCATTAGGCATTTAGATTTTAAAATTACTAAATAACAGTATAGTAATTCATTGTGATATATCATGATTGGAAAATCAAACTAAAATTAAACCAAATAAGGAGAATAATAATGGAACGAAATACAAAACTAAGAACCCATTTCTTTCATTATAATAACATTTTATTAGTATTGAAAGTTAGTTATTTTAAATTTTCATATTCTGTGTCATTTAATTACTCTAAAAATTAATCAAAACCCAAATTCATCAGTTCTTTCATAAAATAATAAAATCAATTAAAATAAATATTTTAGGTTAACTAAATTAAGTGAATATAAAAAATATGAAGCTCCTCAACTGATATGATCCTGGCCAGCCACTGTGATGCAATAGGAAATTAATATTCCATTTCACCTCATTATTAGAGGGTTCAATCATGAGGCCCACTATAGACCCTCAATGAATTAATATACCCCCTCTATGGATCATTCCTCACTCAAAAGGAAGAAGTGAAAGATAGTAAAAGCCACATGTGGTGGTTCAAATTATAGAGTCTCCACCCACCATCAAATAATAAATAATATTTTATACTTATCTATGGAGGCACTAAAAATCCAAGGCCCACATGGGGGATCATACAAAGATATATCTTTCAATTTTCTCTATTTGAATTTAGATTTCAATTTTAGTCTTATGAAATAATTAATATTGCATCCCAGTCCCTATTATCATTTTGAATATTAGTTACAAGATACTTTTTTTTAATTGAGTAATTAAATATTATAGGACCACGATGGAACAATGTGTCACATAAATAGTTGAGAAAATGAATAAATAGGAATGGGAGTTCATTTTTCAATTAAATATTTTTAAACTACATGAAATTTTTCAGAGAACAATTTTAAGATTTAAACTAAAAAAATGCACACCCATGCTTGGATTTATGATTAACATGAATTATCTATGATACATTAGATTATTAGGAAACCTATGATTCTATGTTTTTAATTTCAAGGTAAATGATACTGATTTAGTAAAATGGAAAATTAGATAATTAATGTGATGGATGAATATTAAAATGAGGACTCATTATTTTAGATAATAAGTTGATTACTTTAAATGAAATTTATTAATCATTATTCTTGATTTAAATTTATAAAATCTGTATACATTTATTTTTTATTATTTTTCAGGTATTAAGTCATTTTGTTAATATAAAATTTACATTTTTAGAGGATTTCTTGGATACGTACTTCATATTTATTATTGTGAGTATTTAATGAGTGGTCATGGGATATGTCACCTGATAGAATATAAATTTGAAAATATCAAAGATATGATAGTGAAATGAAACATTTAAAAGGATTGAATTATATTTCGAAAATAACATATCCTTGAGACAAAATTTATATCGTTACATATTTAAAATACAGAACCAATGAATGCACTTTTAAGGGACGTGACACATTTTATATCATTTTTATCTATTCTTACCCCTATCTTAGTATTTTAGTTATAATTTAATATTGAAGTATGAAGGTTAAGGGATTCATAAAGCACGAGTTAAAATTAATTATAAGAAAATAGTGTGGGGGTTCTTCCTTGGGTAATGAGAATGGATATTTTATAAATACAATGTATATTCACTTTTTTCTCTTCTATATAAAAATGAAGATAATAATAATAATAATGGTCTATGACATAGAAGAATCAAAAATCACTATAATTAGCCTGATAATTTTTATCATATGTGGTTAGGTGGTCGATGTGATATTTTTTAAAAGTGTAACTTCTGAAAAAGAAAAAAATAAAAAAAGTATTTGATAAAATATATATAAAAGTAGTGAAAAATTCAAGATCACAAATGATTCATTATGCATTATTTTGATCATGACCTTTATATTTAGTTTTTGGAAATTGGGAGTTTTCATTTTTGAGGGGGATATTTTTTGGAGGCCTTTTTTCTATGATATCATGATTTATACATTAATAGAGAAACCTCCGCTTTAAGACTTAATTATAAAAACACCAATTCCAACCAAACATAATATATAGATTAATTTGATCATTTAATGAAAATCCTCTTTTTTCATGTGTTTTATGTCTTTACAAAGTGTAGAAATGTGTTCCTCTAAAATCCTATGGAAAAGAAGGATGTTCTCATGTTATGAACATAAATCCACGTTAATTGTATCATGAGTGATGAGAGAAAATAATCTATTGTGAGGTAGAATATGAGTTTCAAGTTTAATAATAATGAATTGAGGAACTTCAATGAATAGAAGGATATGTTCAATAATTTATCATATGGTAAAAGTAAAATTCTTGAAATGATAATTTCATTGGAAACCCGAAAATTGAGTTGATATTTTAGGTTCCATTTGAAAATTTTATTTCACATTAGAAATTGATTGATTTAATTTCTTTGGAATGTAAATAATGGAAATATTAGGGGCTTATGATTTTCAATGTTGTGATTTAATTATTAAGGATAGTCATGGATTATGTGTGAGTTTATTTGACACAAACAAAATTCATTCATATTTTTAAATGTTTTTGGTGTTTTCAAAGTAAACTCCCATGAAATTAAATGTTTTATTTTAAATTGTATTTATACAAATAAATAATTCTGTTTCATTCAAATGGTTAAAAAAGTAGGATTTTAAATTTGAAAATAATTTTAACTTAAGAAAATGATTCTTTGATTACTTATTAAGTGATTTATAACTAATTTGAATAATTATTCCGGGGACTTTTCCAAAAAAAGGGCCATCTATCCAAGAAGGGATATGGGAGAGACCAAATAAGGTAACATCATGGGGGAATCAAGCTCGTCTATTGTGGGATTAAACATTGTAAAGACCATAGGGGAGCATAGTGGGCCTGAAGGCATACACTACCCATGTGTGGTGTGAACCATAGATTATGTGTTTATATGTCTTCTGGGATCACACCCCACTACATGCATCTAACATGATTATCAAGGATTATTTACAATAAAATAGTCTCTTTATTGTTTGGATTCGATGTAGGGTATGGTTTTTACCATTTAAAATAATCATTTCACTAGGACGACGTCATCCTAGCTTGGTCGCTCTTTTCTTGCCCTCAGACACACATCTTGAATTCTCTTCACAATCTACCACATTTGACGATCATCAATCACCACTAAAAACACCCAAGACCCACCTAATCCTTTCCCTAGAGAGCTTGAGGTCTATCTCGACCCTAACGTCATCACACAGGGTCTTTTTGGATCTACTCTAAACCACATGGTTGAATATATGAATGCCATATAATGGTTTATCTAGACACATTAAATTCAAGATGAAGGTGGTTATCATATTATTCACTAATAGAATCAACCATCAATATTTAAAATCACGGTTTCACTTTTCTGATTCCACAAAACCCTGCATACAAAACCAGCCCATATACTTGGTGCATTGTATAATCCATGAACCCTGAAGCAACCTCAGTCCCCGTTAAAATTTTAACACCCAATTTTATCATTTGTTTTTAAATATTTTCTACAGTTGTCATTATAATTTAATAATAAATCTATATGTGATGATTTTAAACCATCCACCAAGGGAAAGTCGAGGGCTTCTTCCTGTCTTATAAAAGGAGAATCTTTCTCGTCTTATAGTGGATCTCAAAATAACAATGTAGGAGGATACGTCGTCTGAGAGATAGTAGCTTCCCATTTTTCTACTTTACTATTTTATTATTCATTTTATTTTTATTTTAGTATGAGTAATAATTATATTTAATTAATTTTTTTTCTTAAACAATTAACTAATTCTTTTTTATTTTAAACTGTGTTCCAACGAAATCACTCTTATTTCTATTTTTCGTTGTGTTCTTCTTCTACTTCTTCTTATTCTTCATATTCCTAAAAATATATTAATAGAAATTTTATTATTTTAATTTAATAGTTTTATTTTTATTTTTATTTTATTATTTATCTCTATATCTTATTCTTCTATTTTAATTTTTATGATTTCATGTTTTTTTCTTCTCCTCCCCACATCCCTTTTCACTTTATTTTATTTCCCTCTTCTTCTTGTCATTATTTCTGAAAAAGTAATATATTACACCTCATAATGGGACGCTGACCCAAGGCATGGCAAGGGGAGGTTATGGTGTTCTTTAATTATTTGTTAAACCTAATTTTATAGTTTAGTAGATATGAGTGGTATGAATGGGTGTGTGAATTTCCCCCATAACATGAAACACAAATCAATTTACACTATTTTTTACTTTATATTTTACCACTCTTCATTTGTTATCTATTAAAAAAATGATGTTTAGCTAATAAATGGATGAAATAGAATTCGATCGAGTTGGGTCCTCGAAAATGTCACACATTCGACTAAGGTGTTCTTCCAACCATAATTATTGGAGGAGGTGGAATTTAGATTGATTAAGGCAGTCTATATTTCAAAATTACTAAATCAAAGGATATTAATTCATCATATGATTTCAATATTGGATTATCAAACTAAAGATAAACAAATAAAGGAGAATAATGACCAATCCCAAAATGAAACTCAAAACCATGTTATTTATTTCTAATCACATTCTATTAGTATTTATTTTTAGTTTAATTAAAATTTTCATATAACGTCTAATTTCAATGGTTTTGAAATTAAAAATCCCAAATTCATTTTTTACTTGAACAATTCAAAAATAAATAAATAATTAATTTAAATTAGATTAACTGAATAGAAACATTGTGAGGCTCCTCAATTGAGACTACCTTGGTCAACTACTGTGATGCACTAAGAGAATAATTCTATTTTACGACATCCTAGGATATGCATCCATAATGAGGCCCACTATGGCCTCTAAATTCTTCAATAAGTCTCATGAGACATACTATAATGGATATTTGGAATATGCCTTAATAATTTAGGTATGATATCCTAGTGCAAGGCATTGATGGTATATTTATTGTGTATGGATTTATTAATATGCTCATTTTCATGACTTAACCCACTAGGACCCATATGTATGGTGGTAATTTGACTGTTAAAATCCTAATCCTACTTCTAATAGAACTAGGACTGTTGACTAGTGTCTAGTAGGCATATCACACACTTCTTAGGCCTTATCGTATGTACATGTACACATAAGAACATCACAAAGATATTACAATGATAAAATGTAAAATAAAAAACATTTATTGATAATGAAAGTATAATATATGTCCCACATAAAATTTTGATAAAAAAATAAAATTCATAAAGGGCCCAAATATAATCCCCTCAAAGCTCTAAATAAAGGCCAACATGCTCAAAAGGATGGGGCTACTATCACATGCAACACTGGTATCAGCCTCGGTATTTCCTGACCAAACCATGATCCACCTAGTTCCAATCCTCCAATGAATTCATAAATATATCCCTTCATCTAAATAAGACACAACATGTGTGGAAAAAACCCATGATGGGGTGAGTATAACAATAGCTAGTGGGATACCCTAAAATCACCAAGTATAAAGCATCACAATAATAGTCACCTAATCAATACACATCTATTTCAAAAAAAATATGATACATATCTATAATCATTGATAACCTAGATATTCTCTACAATATCCAAGTTTTAAATAGATCACAATCATACATTCAGCCACATGATACACTTTGTGGATTCAAGGTAACACTCATATGGGAGAATCCACCAATATTCACAATTTATTAACTAAACTTCATCTAAAAGAACGTATATTGATACACAGATATAGATTATAGATAGGGCCATGGGGGTATGATGACAACCCAATATTAAATAAACTACTTATAAGGGTACATTTTCATAGGTTATGATGGTCATGACAATTTATTACCACCACATAGGTCAGAAAGAATAGAGGATTCCACCCCAGGCCCTATAGAGGGATTATAATAACTATATCCAAGAATAATCCTTTATGGGGGTGGAAATATTATTCTTATTACATAATTTCATACAATACCCCCATAGTAATGGTCCATGGGAACAAATTCATTTGATACTTTCTATGAAAAAAGAAATAATCACCCTATAGGCATAAAATCTCATCATATCTCTGATCTTAAAACAAATTCCATCTTCAAGATATAGGTAGAAAATTTATTAGGATAGGATTATCATGATCCCAAATTTGAGTTTGGAAAAATAGCATCGAACAAGTATAGATAATTTTCCTTATGGTGGGTTAAAATAAAAATCCATCTATATATCACTTTAATCTTCCACTTATGGCCAAATGGGTCATGCCATTATGATCCACCAAGAGAGAATCTCAAGATATGCTATTTTGTTTCCTAAATTGGACACCCTATGAAAAAAATGAATTTCAACATATCATGTACAAACAATATTTCATTGGAATGAGACGTAATTATGAATTATGTAAAAAAAAATTGGTCATGAATCGACCAACTCGAAATCTCGGTCATCATTTCATATTCGAATCGTCAAAATGAGGTTCCAGTATAAGGATTCATCTAAAAAATAGATTGATAAAAAAATTATAATGATAATATTTTATAATAGTATTATTATAATATTATATCCAAAAAAATAGGTAAAGTCAAAAAAAATCCTCCCTCCCTTCTCTTCAGGTGTGTACTGGGATATCCCATACATATTGAGAACAAAAGAAATTAATACTAATAATATTTTATATTAATATAATTATAAAATTATATTTAAAAATATTAAGGGTTCCATTCAAATCCTCCCTCAAGGTGTGTATATTATTTTTCCACCACCCTCCCTTTCACCCAAAACATACAAAAACATATATATATATAAATATATATATATTAATTTAATATATTTAGCTTTAATAGGAGGAAATAGTGGAATGGTTCACACGCCCATAGTGGTTACGTGTTTCCCCTCTTACTATTCCCCCATGAATTGAACTTAAATTTATATAATCTATAATTATCGTTTAATATAATCTATATTTTTGACTATTATAAATACCCAGTCTTAACATACATAAATATTTCATCATTTTAGTTGAATATTATGATCATTTCAAAAATACATGGTTTAGTACCATAATAGTTAACTATCTTTGGATACATAGAAACATAATCTTCTAAGTTGGTGAAATATCTTAAAAATATCCTTTAAATATACTCTACTTTAATATTCCAACATAAAATTGTACATCATAACCTAGGGAAAGGAAACATAAGAAAGGGGTGACCTAATATGCTTAGTAAGGGTAAACATGGAGATTTGTAAAAATAATATGAGAATAAGGGTATGAGAACATGATTGTAACATTATATTATCATAATCAAGAGCCATGGAATAAATATTGGTAGTTCATAAGACATGATCATAGGGAAATTAGGAGCATAATCTATAAGATCATAACATACAAATAAGACATTTAATTTTATAGTACAGATACACATATAAAATGATTTAAATAGTAGTAAACTCATAATTAGAATGACATATTAGTGGAATGGGTTCACTCCACAAACCATATTAGTAGTCAAGTTTCACTTCGAAGACTATCTTAGTGGAAAGTTCCTTTACTGAACCAGATTCACTCCCTGTTCCATTCATATATTATTGAACCGGGTTCACATCACATTCCAGAAATGTATTACTGAATGGGGATCAGTTTCCATTTCTGACCTGTATTACTGAATTGAGATCACTCCTCATTCAAACCCATTCATGCTAATCTACATTGACTCATTATTCAAGCCTCATCCTATAGAACATAGCTCACTCCTCATTCCAACCCTATCATACATAACTGGGATCCCTCTACATTATAGCCCTATAATACTGAATCATGTTAAATCCCCATTCCAGCCCTATCATACTTTTGAGATATAAATCATTTGAAAATTAATTGTTGAACGATAAAGTCCCCAAACTTTCATATTTTAATCATACTTATGTGTTCCATAAGATTGTAAAACATTAATCATATAATGGCCCATAAAAAATGGGTTTCATAAACAACATACATAACCCATGAAATGGAATGGTTATCATAAAAATTTAATCATAAAATTACCAATTAAAAATTGGTAGATATCATAATAATTTCAATATATATTATCCTATGAAAGGAAGTAGGATTCATAAATTTTTTATCATGGTTTGACCCATGGAAAATTAATGGGTTTCATAATGAATGTGTCATGTTAATCATAATCCATTAAAATAACTAATAAGAATGATTTCCTAGAATTACAACCCAAATAAAGCTTAAAATATATCAAAGGACATCATATTAGATGGAGAATCATTTTTAAAGATCACTTAGAACATAAATTTCCTTTTAAAATTACTTTTTTAAAAACATATAATGTTTTTAAAATCCATTTCTTAAAAATACTTTTATGAAATATATAGTAATCATTAAAATTCATTTAAATGACTTCTTGAGTAAAATAAAATTTCCTATTTTTAAAAAATATTTTCAAAACATAAACATTTTGATGACATTTTCCTTTGAAAATAACCTTCAAAACATATAAAGGAGTCCTTGAAAACCATTTTAACACTTTTTAAAATTTAAATAATTTTTAAAACCTTTTTCTGTGATAGAAACTTAAAAAATAATATTTCTATAATATAATTAAATCCATTTTATTTTAAAAATAACCTTGAAAACATTAATATGAAGCTTTATGGAAATGATGGTGGGTAAATCTGTATATTCTAAAAATTCATCTTGCACCATAAATTGATTATAAAATTGTATTCATGAGAAAAATATTAGGAGATTAATTTGAAAAAATATTTTTTTATTAAAATGTTAAATCAGGGGTTAAAATTTACTTTACACGTCATAGTAAAAGTGTTTTAAAAAAATATTATAAAACATAAATTTGTGAATTAAAAAGTTTGATGGAAGAGGGAAAGAAAGTATGATTTTCTTAAAACAAATTCACAATAATCTTAAGTACCAAAGAGTGGAAAAATGGTAACAATAAATGGATATGTCTTTTATAACCATAGTATAAGAAAATTCATGATATTTATTTTGATATGGATCATAATATTTCATTAATGTAATCATAATCATAAACAATCATGATAAACAATGGGATTATAGAAATAATCCCTTACAACTTTGGTAACATTGAATCATAATACAATGGAAAGAATAATATCACATGAAGATTAAAATATCATTAAAATATTTATATAATGATATAAAATTTCCATGTCTTGTATGTACACCACATAGAAAAATATAGGTACATAACAAGGCATGTTTCTAATAAAAGTTATATTGTGACAAAATTACATTACCGATTTGGTAACAATTGAACCATAAAACCCATGAATGAAAATCATAAAATATACATGTAAATAACCATTAATTTAATTATATGATTATAGAATAAATTCATGGTCATTATATACTCAAAAAAAATGAAATGTGTGGTGAATAAGGTATAAGTTTCAATGAAATAAACATGGTATGAGAATCCCCTTACCTTATGGCTTGAGTTTATTTATACATGTTCAAAACTCTTGTATAGTCGGTATAATTTTATTATAAATATATCAAATAAACATATTATAATATATAATATCATATATAATTTTTTTATGACTTTATATTACCCTTTTCTTATTAATTTTCTTGTTAATGATACATTTTTAGAAATATCTACTTTGTTTTTCATATATTTTTGGACGTGTTATTCTTAATCTTATTACGAAAGTAATTATACAATTATTTATAGAATGTAAAAAATTATATAAATATAAAATATATTTAGTATATAAATACTTATAATAACCTATAAAATATATAAATATAAAATGGAATACACCATTCATAGAGACGGTTGGTCATACGTATGCATGAACGATGTTTCTATTTTATTTTCGAATTGAATAAAATAAAATAAAGGATATATATAAATATAATATCATTAAAATTTAATTTTTATTTCATATATATTATATTATATCACTAAAACAATCCTTATTACATTCTATGGAATCTGTGAATGAATCCCATCACTTTGAGGAGGCGGTTCTCCACACATCAAGAAACGATGTTATCGTATTTAATAAAAACGAAAATAAGGAAATTTTATTTTTCATAACAATTTAATATGGGTAAATACATCATAAAAATAATAAAAATCATATAAATATAGTTTTTACATCATTATTCCGACCTTTGATTGGTGGTGAAGGAATAATTAACAACATCATTATGTGAGGCGGTGGTTCGTCATACATGAACATTAATTTCAATACCCATTTGATGGAAGTTCTTGTAGACATAGGTTGAACCCTTAAAATAACAAAATATATGTAAATTTATTTTCTTGATGTTAGTATATTATAAATTTTTTAGAAATAAATAAATGTGTGGTGAAATAAAGTAAACATTAATGGATTTTTCCAAATTTTACATTTTTTCAGATAACTCTTGTTTGTTTAGACCTAAGGTATTCCTCTGTTTTCTTTTTGATAAAGTTGAGGAATATAGGATGAGAGGAGGTATGTTGGGAGACTATTTATGTTTTTTAAGTTCAAAAAGTGGATTGATATTTTTAAAGATATGGGATGGGTGAGTTCATTTTTTTAGTGGATGGGGAGTTACATTATTTTAAATATAAATGGGTAAACACTATTGAGAGGTCTCCCTAACATCATGTGACTCCAATAATGGTCCTAATTTATTACAATAGGGTATATTTCTACTAATATCCATCCAATGTTTTTTACAAGTATCTAGGTCATTTGTACTCTTAATATAAATGTTTAACCACTAAGTAATCACAATTTTACATTAAACCTGGAAATTAATATTAATCACTTTCACTAATATTTTTGGTAAAAAAATAATTTTACCTTATTATATATAATAAATTATTTTGATTTCAAATATTAAATCCATCTATACAAATTTCAATCACATAAGAGGCATAAAACGACAAAGTATATTTTTAAAGTAAAAACATTCAAAACATTCATATGTTTTTATATCTAATTTCAATGTGAAACTGTTTAAAATTACCAGAATAAGTTTTAATTTTAAAAAATTTATCAAATTATTATTTATAGACAATTATTATCATTGTTTAAATTTATAAAAAATTAGGACGAAAATTTAGTTTTGATATAAAATAAATTATTAATTATTATTCATCAAAATATGAATGTTTTCAGAAAAATAAAAAAATACCCCAAAAGTAAATTTCGTTTTTATGATTTAAAAATGGTTTTTATTTTTTCAAATAAAAAAATAAATGTTTCAAAATCATATTGAAAATGGATTCACCATTAAAATTTAGTAAAATAACATTTTAGGAAGATGTATCTTTTAATTCATAAAATTGGATTATTACTATCTTGTGCCTATAAAAAATATTCGATGAATATAAAAAATACTTTTTTTAAATATATAGTATATAAATTTCCTTAAAATTTTTTTTATTTAATTTTTTGGGATAAAATTTTGTTTTTACTCATAAAAATATTTTTCATAGAATTATAATTTCATTATTTTCAAATGGTTCTTACGTTCCATTTTACTAATTGATAACCAATGGATTCATTTTATATACATATATAAAAGATATTTTCAAAATTCAGTTAATATTATTAATAATATCCATTCCAATGTATATGTGATATCTATAATACTATTTTAGTAATATTTTTAATATTATATTGTGGTTTTGTAAAACTCAGTCTTGCATGTTACACAAGCTATCGATGGAACTTGGAATTTTCTGTAGCAGAAGACAAAAAAATTGTTGTGTGTACTGAAAGTTAATATTAGTTTTTTAGCATAATAATAACTTTCAATTTCATATAATTCACTCCAAACATTGTGTTTTGAAATTAAAAAATCTATAATATGTGGTTCATGAAATAAAAATATCAAAATATAAAAGTAATTGGAAAAAAAATCACAAAATATCAGTGTGTTACATTTTACAACCCTGAAAATTAATTTATCCCTTGAAATTAATCTGGGTTGTAAATGTTTTAAAACTTAAAAGATCAATTCAAAGAAACCCACATCATAAAAAATAATACTAAAACTTCCTTTATAAAAGGAATGTTGGAATCATAATAATTAAAAGAAAGGTCCTCATAAATAGGTTTCCATATAGAAGAGAATAGGTGGGATTTGAAAACATATAGAAGAAAGGAAATAGTAAATAATTATTGAGATATATAAAGATCACTATTCATAAGAAAGTGGGTGATCTAGAGAATGTTATCAATAACAAAACCCTACACTAAAGAAGCACGAAAGAGGTCATTGATTTTATAAAAAATGACGATAATTGAATTTTTTTTATTTCACTAACGTTTTACTTAGGTTGAATAATTTTTTTGAGAAGATATACTCACATGATATCAGTACAATATCACCCTTTGTTTTACATTTATCAATTTCCCCTTAATCTCTTATTCCAAAAATAAAGATGATTTTTTATGATGGAATCACAAACAAATCATAAGATCCATATGTAGAATTATTAGTCATTCAGTCTGTATTTAGTAATCATCACACCAAAATGGTTAGCATAGATAATCTTATATGAATACATCCTTATATATTTAGATAATAAATTAATCTCTTAATCCTAAATCAAAGTTTAACTTTAAAAATTTCATAAATCATTAACCTTGTAACCATTCCAATATATAAATCATTATTCATTCATTAAATAAGATCATATCTTATACCAAAACATGTTCATTGTTAGACTGGTTTCATCCTTGTACTAATATAATATCAAATTTATTTATTTTTATACTAGAATATTTGTAGAGAAATTTAATCACATGAAACTTCACTAAATGTTGAAAAATAATATTTTTATAAGGCTTATTCCTTCATAATCAAACATTAAATTCTCATTATATAAGAGGAGGATAAGTGTTCCATAATTCTCATCATTGATATAACCCATTGTGATTTCATTATCATTACCATTATACCTCATCTTGAGAGTTTTATAATTTTTATTGTTGTTATTATCATGGGGTTTTAAGAAAATTATATCACAATTCCCATACTCCTTACATTTGAAACATGGAATTGTAGGTGGTGAAAACATTGTAAATTTTTCTCTATTCCAATTACCTTGTAATATATTCACTCTATTACCTTTCTTTCCACACATAATACATTTAAAACTTCCCAAAATTTAATTTCATCTAGGTTCCCTTCAATACTTTTAGCATAAATTAAATATAATATTCCTATCCCCATAGTTTTTTTGAGTTTCTTTTGAATTCTATCCATATATTCTTACTATAATCAGTAGATTGATGACTATATTTAATATTCATTTTTGTAAGATTAATAAGACAAATGTACTTTCTAAAAAATATGTTCTTCAACTCTTCCCAATATAATTATTCCATTTTATCCTATTGCCTTATATTCTTGATAAAGTTCCACCACTATCCTATATCACCTACAAAGTGATAATTTCCCAACATAAAATCTTCATATTCTAAAAAACAGAGAATAAAAATATATATCTTAAGTGTAATAGATACATTTCGTAAAAACTATTGGATAAGTCATTCAATTAAAATACGGTTGATGTTTCCTTATAAGTGATTCAATAAATTGTTGTTCCCTCCATTGGTCATTTCCAAACTCTACAAGAATCATTGATTGATAAGGATGTGTGGATATAGAAATAATGTTTTTTTTTTCACAACATATTCTATAATATTCAGTTTCTCAAGTGGTCCATAATTTCATTTTAAATTTCACTTATCATTAACATGGATCCTTTGGGTGTTATCCATTGACTAAAACCAGAAATCATAGTGTGAGTAACACTTATAATTGAGGAAAACCACATCATCATGAGAAATTAATTATATGATGTCTAAATCATGACACATACTTCTTAATCAATGAAACCATAGGTTTATAGTATGTCATTCAAAGTCATTATCTATATAAATAATTAATTATGCATAATGAAGAGTTTTTGAATTACTAAATCATATCCTATGAGTGTCAAACCAAGTGTGGAATAAGGCATGTTTCTATGCACCAATTCCCAATCGATTATAGTTCAAAAAATTATATTTGAGGGTTTTTCACCTATGTTCAAATGTTCCATATACACATCCACTCATTGTATCGAGGTAGGGATGTATTGTTAGGAAACCAATGACCTTATCCTTCATCAAAATTAGAGAAAATATTCCTATACATCCACTTATCCTTAGACTTATTTTTAGATACATCCCTTGGCATATCCTTATAAATAACCCTATATATCTCACTGAAGCTTCCTAACATATTTTCAAAATGCTTCACAAACCATTCCTTTCATAATAACTATAGTGACCCAAGCTTCACATACGTTGATATTACATCATTTTAGATAAATACATAGAACATTAAAAAAATACATGATCAGGGACCATAATAGTCTATTGTATTTGAAAAAATAGAAACATGATATTTTAACTTCTTGAAATATCTTTAATACACCCCGTAATGATATTCCCATTTATTTTCCCTAATTAAACCCATTATTCATAACCTGGGGAAGAGAAACATAAGTAACTAGTGATATCCAATGATAGTAATGGTTTACAAGGTAGTTTTGTAAAAATAACATAAGAATAATGGTATTAGAACATGATCTTAATATTAAATTATAATACAATACATATCAATGATCATAATCAAGAGTCATTTCATAAATATTGGTAGTTTATAATACATGAATCATAAGGTAATTAGAAGAATAATCAAGGATTTCATAACATAAACATAATACATGTGATTTTGGTAGTCACAAATGCATTAAAATGATTTCTATAATAGAGAAGTCATAATTCTAGGGCCATATTAGTGGAATGGGTTCACTCCCCAAACCCACTTAGTAGTCAAGGTTCAATTCCAATACTATTTTAGTTGAAAAATTCTTTTACTAAACTGAGTTCACTCCATGTTCCATCTCGGTATTACTGATCCATTTTAACATCCCATTCCATACCTATATAACAGAACCGGGTTCACTTACTATTATAGCCTTGAATTACTAAATTTATAACACTCCTCATTCCATCCCTGTCATACTGAATTTATTTTACTCATCATTCCAGCCCTTTTATATTTAACTAAGCTCACTCATCATTCCAGCCCTTTCATACTGAACCAAGATCACTCTTCATTATAGCCCCGTCATACTGTACTTATTTCACTCCCTATTATAGCCCGTCCATACTCTTGAGATATAAATATTTACCCATTTCATTGGAGGGAGTGATAGATACCTATTGAAACATAATGTGATCATTCATACATGTTCCAAAAGATATTAAAAATATTCATCCTATCATAACCTAGAAAAACATATGGGATTCATATATAGTATAACAAAACCCATGAAATGAAATTGGTATCATAAAAATTTCATGATTTCATTACCTATAGAAAAAAGAGGTATAATAATCATTTAATCATATAATATACCATTAAAGGAAGTTGGTTTCTTAAACCATTTAACATGGTATAAATCGTGGAAATGAAATAGTTTTCATAAACAACTTATCATTGTAATCCTAAACCATTCAAAGAAATAATAAAAATTGTTTCCTTTTAGAATAACCCATGTAAAGCATAAAATATTCAAAACTTTATCATCTTATATGGAGAAGTATTTTGAAAGATCACTTGGAAGATAAATTTTATTTGAAAATCACTTTTTTAAAACATATAACATTTTCTAAATCCATATATTTGAAACCACATTGAAAACATATATATGGGTCATGAAATGTTTGGGCATAAGAATGGAAAATGACCCATTGAAATAGGGAAACTCTTGATTGGATGGTTATGTATTGTGTGGGGCATCTGTGTCCTTAGATACCCAAGGAAATAGAGGGATCTCACCGGGATGTGGAAGATTGGGTAGGAATTAGGATAGATGATGGATGGTTGGTTGTAGTGGATGAGAGGAATGGGATGGAACCAATGTAAATACGAACATGATATTTTGATTGAACCTCAGAGAGGTTTCCTATGTATCCCAATAGAATTGATTCAATGTCCATGTAGTTCGGTGGGGTGATGGGAAACCTGAGGAGGCGGCCTATGGGAATTGATGCATTGATGGGACCATTGGATGAGGGTGAACCAACGTAAAGTGGTCGAGACCATTGGATGATGAGATTGAACCTCAGGGGGGATACCCACATGCCTTTCCTGGGATGGTAAAGGATCAAAGACCACATAGTTCGGTTGGTGTGGGAAATGGGGGATTACACACTAATGAAGCTTAGGGAGGATGTCATGGACAATGATTAATCTATGTCCATGTGATTCAAGCTTGGTGTTATAAATAAGATCCAAAAAAGACCTGATGATCACATTGTGAATGGTGCCTCTATAAGGAATATAGTGGGTCATATGTGTGGTTAGCAGACCAATTAGGAAACAGGAGCTTACGCTTGGTCAGCATCCCATGAATATGGAGATTGGAACTTACTCCAAGATAGAGGCCCAATGGAAATAAAGCCCAAATGAAGAGGGAAAAGGTATCGAAGGTGCATATCCCTATCTCTCCTTTAGCCTTTACTCACAGAATAATAGAGGAGGAGCATGGATGATACCTCCCACATGAAAATATAGGGGACTTACACCAAGATTGTTTCTCTCCCCCATGGATAGATGATGTTCCATTCAAGGAAGATATCATTCCATGTGAGGAAGATCTCACTCTCATGGAGACTTGTGGGCATGAAAAATGTCTGAGGTAGGGCACCACATGTGTATTTCACGGGAAGAGTCTATAGTTTAACATCATGTGAAGGAGACGACGTTGCATTCTATTTTAACGTCCAGTAGCTCAGACGATGAGGATATTCTCCCCACCCCTAGGACATACATAATAGGTGTGATTTAACCCCTGGTGATGGAAAAGGACTGAAAATTCTAGGTGGAGACGGGGTTGTGGGGTGATATATTGAGGGTATCACATTAGCGAGGCAATGTGAAGAATAAATATCCATTTGTGTGCCTATATGAAGAATCATGAGGCTAAGAACTAAAATATGATGAACCAACCAAGGGACCATGAAATAACATTGTAAAAACCTGGAGGGACATACAGTATAAGTGTTTGTGAAGAAAAATGGTTCATAAGAAGTGATCTTGTGATGCACTTGTGCTCCACAAGGTGAAGACACTACATGAAGGTGAATTCATCATGAAGTTGAGTGGCCTAGACTAGGCATGGGGTATACTTTTCCATAAATGGTTCTTCATGATGTGAAAGTTCTTCCACATAGTAGGACATCATGAAGCCGGGGTGCCTTGCTATGTGAGTCATTGTGAAGCTTTGTACTTTGTGAGGCATAGTGATCTTACCTTAGCATGGTGTTTATATGTGCATGGAAGGTACTTCACAAAGCATGATTTGTTTTTGAAGACCTAAGTTTCCTTAGGTATCTCATTTTTTTGAGATAGTCTGTGGGATCCTCGAAGGGCATACCTTCATGAATAGGGTGTGTATAGGATCCAAGGTACATGTATTTCAAAATGTTCAAATAAAATGAATAGATCATTTTTCTCAATGCTTCCCAGATCAGAGGGTGCTTTATTATTTGGGAGTAGAGAAGGGGAAAGCTCGGGGTATCTGTCAATTGGGTATGGGGGAAGCCTGGTATTTATAGGAGAAAGAGTGGCTCAACGCTCTAATAGTGCATTCTAATGCTTCTTGTGCTTTTCCAATAGTAGCATATTGGGTCATGTTTTTCATAACTGAGGAGTTGACCATCATCCCCTCTGGGAAATAGACTCATCCTTCATTCCCTCTATAGATCTCGCAGAGGCTTCCTTCATTTTCCATGTAATCATAGAGGTGATCCTATTTCCTTTACGACATGAATACTTCCTTCAATTTCAGCGTAACCAAATAGTATTCAGCCTCATTCCACTACATCCCTCATAGAGGGGGCCACATCTTTTCCCCAACACTGATGATGAAGGTTTTTGAAATGTTTGTGGTGCGGAAGTTCTTTTCAAATTAGTTTCAGGAAGCATCCCCTTATGGAATTGGTGTGATATTTTCATTTTTTTTCTTATGCTCATATTTTGGGACAAATAAATTCCCCCTAGAAATGGATCAAAGGATAAAATAATAATCAAATTCTGATGGTAGATCTCTAAAATATTTAGGAAAATCTCAAATAAAGTTCACAAATCCAAGTCATAATGTGGATAAGCAATGAGGGGGTTGACAACACCATAAAGATCACCACGAACAAGCATACCACGAACCTTGGAGGTTATTTACTTCCAATAGGGAAGTATGAACCCTATTTTTGCTTACTTATTTCAGTGTTTTTGCTCTTGGGATCTCAGTTTTTGAAGGTCCTCATTCTCTATGATCACTCTTTGAGAATCATGCCCTCTTTTTCATAGCGGCGCATGAAGTGTCTTCAGACTCTATGATAGTGCACCTAGGGCTTGTTCTTGTGAGGCCTGTGGTAAGGATTTGTGGCTTGTATCTATGATCTAGCTCTATGGTCAAGCTCTACGATCAAGCTCTATGGTCCATGACAAAAAAAATTTCATGGTTTGTGATAGAATGGCTCACGCAGAAGCTGCGAGGGGGTTCCTTTTAGATGCTGCCCAAAGGGAAGAGATGGCTGATAACCTTGGCATCGAGGAATTTGTATGGATCCATTCATACCATGAATCCCTAGTTGAACAGTTTTTAGAAGTCCAGAATAACTAACCTCTATGAAAAGTACTACATATTTATGGATTTGGTCTGAGGGGTGATGTTCTTACTCCAGAACCAAGCTGGGACAAGCCAACCTATTGGATCTGGAGTACCCTATGCCAGCGTCATTTGTTCAAGGCTTCTAACTATCATACATGGGAGGATCATGCACCCTTCAATGCATATTTCTTGTATAATCATGTTAACATTGTTTATGGGGTTATGTTGTATCCATAGGTATCTCACATACAGTACCACATCATTTTGAAGATAGCTTTGGGAAACCTGGAGAAGGAGTGGACTAATGAGTGGGATCTACACTGGGGTGGAAATTTCTGAGATGAATGGTCATGTGCTTACTGGGTCTATGACTCCTGTGAGGATTTTGGGTGGAGCTATGGAGAGTGGGACAATATGAGGTGGCATGGGCCTCCCAATTCCATATCTACCAGTTGAAGCAACTGATTCCGGAGTTATATAGAAAGTGGTCATCGAGGGAAAAACATTTCATCTTCACCATGGGGAGGTTGGTATCAGCCTCTAGGACCTTCACATGATCTCGGGGATTCCGATATTGGAGGGGATATATGACGATTTCCTCCCCACTGTGAATACTTTAGAGGACCTGAAGAAGATGTCATTTATGGAAAGGGTATTGATAGAACTAGTGCCAAGAGATGAAACAGAGTTGGTGAGGGACATCAACATTATGTGGTGGTTCATGTGGTTCTTGAATTATTGTTTAGATAGGATGTTTCCGGTGACGCATCCCACATTCCCCTAGGGGGACCAGTTCCACAAAGAGAACTCATACTAGTGACTCATGTATGATTTCTAGTGGTAGACAAGGGGTATTAGTGTTAGCACCAAGAATAAACTGGTGGTTAGTTTGGATGCATTCATCTCAGTGTGCATTTGCAGCTGGATGTCTCAAGTTATGGATACGAACATGGGAGTATATGCAAGTACATTTATCATGGCATCCATTTTGGAGATGGGGGAATAGATAAATATGGAGATCTCGATGTTGGATAAGCTTTACAAAGTATTGTGGCATATCAGTGATGGGGAGAAGCTGCATAGGGTGTGTGGGATGCTCCAATATATTTATGGGTGGACAGATGCACATATGAGTGCCTATGAAAACCTGAAGCCCATTTCTCCTCTAGGGAAGACTTCCGAGAAGCTATTAAAAATGCAGTGGGGAGTTTCCTGACGAACATGACCATATCTATGGTGCTGAACTGAGTCTGGAAGGCGGATGAAATAAACATCCATCCATTCCCATTACAAACAGGTGTATTCATTGATGAAATATAGGGAACATAAGAGCATCAGTCTTATCTCTTGGCCTTTAAGAATACAGTTTTAGTGGCATGGGTGGACCGCAAGCCACTCTTTGAGCCAGAAACCCAGTACTGATTTCAAGGTAGTAGTGGTGCATGTAGAGGATGACCACATGGGTCTGCTAGTAAGTACACCACGAGAACCACCCATGTGTGATGAGAACGATGCGACTCATGTTTACATGGGAGGATGGGAAAATGTTGAATGAGCTACCTCCACCCAAAACTATCTATGGGTTAGGAAATTGAATGTTAGGATTTGGGAGGATGCCACCTAGGGGGTTCTATAGGATACCCACTCTAGCTCTGGGGAAGCATCTACGCTATATAGACATTCTTGAGGATGCTATTTTCCCAGAGGCCTGGGACATCTAGGATGATAACAGACAATTCAACAATCCTTTCTAGATTTTGAACCATCTGAACCATATTAGGTTGGATCTATCTTTAGTTGGTCACACTTGGGCTGACTCTTCGGTATCTCAAGCAGAAGGGGAGTAATACATCACCAAGCTGCAGGACTTCATGTGCTCTCAGGGTACTCTGTATGCAATGATAGATCAAGTGAAAGTAATTCTCAATCAAATACTCCCTCTACACATGTATACCATATAGTTGAGGGATATATTCCCCCTACTAGATGAATCATAGGAGTCATCCTAAGGGGATGAGGTTGGTAGAGGGAGCCCTCTAGAGAAAGGTGAGTTCCCAAACTCAGATCATGAAAAGATCATAGAGTCTCTTGAGGTAAGCCCTAAACCATTTTTCTATGGTCCATATTAAATTCTCATAGTTCTTCCCAAATGGAATTTCCCAATGTTGGAGGGCCTCATACACCAAACCCACTCCCACATAACAATATATATGGCTTCGAGATCTACAGATGTGATAATGGTGATTACTGCAACTAGTCGGGCTGCAACACCTCAGGTGGTCCTCCCTAAGTCATATAATTTCTCAACCATAAATGGAGGCCACATGATGGGGTTCCAGTGGAAACAACTCAAGGGAGATACTGAATAGTTGATCTTTGTAAGTTTTCTTCATAGAATTTTTAACTTTCCTCCATCGAATTAGGACAACTAACATCTATGTATTTTCATATCTAATGTTATTAAAATGGTGTGTGCCACGTTGGTGAGGGTAGATGTAGCCCCTAACACTGCCTTTCCTAGGGGAACACTGATCTTCGTGGAAGTAGACGCCCTTACAGACAAAGCCTCATCGCTCCCGATTATAGGTGGGACTGTTAACAGGATGAAATCCAAAATCATCGAGGTGGAATCCAATGACTGCGATCAATTGGATGACATAAGTCCTGACCTACCTGACCAGACACCAGATGAATATCATACTAATGAGTTCCTAGAATCATTCTTTACCTATGAACCCACTTACTCGTAGGACCGGTACTATATAAGTTCTAATGAATAGGATAGAAATGGTGTTCGTTGCTGGTCATGAGAGATGATCAAGCATTTTATAGGGGAAAACCCACAAGCACAATGGATAGACCAAATGGGGAGTCTTCCTTCCTAGTTGGAAGAACTATGTGTAGGAAGAGTGGATGCCCAACATCCTCATATGCTCATCTGAGACTTCATGGAAGAGAAAATATGGGAACAAAACCATAACCTCATTGTTGAATGATAATAGATGAATTTTGTGAACATTAAGAGACTCCCGGAGGCTTAGAATGTTATCTAATGGCTAAGGGAATGGGTGACCGAGTATTCCAGTTTTCTTGATGTACAACCGTGGATCATATCAAAACTAAATGCACATATAGTAGGGGATGAAAAATAGTTAATGTGAGTCTTTGAAAAGACTTCTATTAACTAAGCCAATGAGGATCAGTCCCAGATTAAGGCTGATGAACTATGCCCTATAAACATTGAGTAGGATTGGGATATTAACATGCAAGAACAGATCCTAGATGCTAAAATCTAGAGAGTTCCAGATCTAGGATGCTCCATTTAAGAGGTCAACCCATCTATGGTAGGGGCCAATACATGGTAATTGTATGTTGTGTGAACTCATAAACATAATTTCATGCTTTTATTATTTATGTTGGCCATGTTCATGAGCTCCATAATTTTTTATGCTTGTCATCATTTTCATCATATTCATCAAATATCATGCGATCAATACCTAAGTTCACGTGGGTCATGCCCGATGTGAGAAACATGGGATGACCACATCATTATTCTGTTTGAATATTGGAGGGACGACCAGGCTCGAGGAATCCAGGTTCTAAAAAACTGATCAGGATTTCTAGAAAGAAAGAGGGAATCTTGACTGGAGAATGAAGTTCTCAGAGTATCCAAATACGTACTTTCAAAAGGTGCTTTAGTGCACAAGTGGGGTAACGCCAGGGGTGTCCGAATCAATCTGAATAGAGGGGAGTGGAATGTTTGAATCATGAAACCTAAAAATTTGGAAAAATTAGGGTTGTAATGAAATTGAACTATAATTTTTGACCATGTTTGAAAAAGAGTATCCATATTGCATTAGCCTAAAATGGGGATAACAAATGAGGCCTGACCGCTGAACATGTTTGAAACACTAGGCCTAACTTGAAATTTTATCCCTTACGCTTTTAAATGTTAACCCAGGACAGTAGGAGAGGCGTTGGCCAAGCATCCACACTCTTTGGGGGTTTCTTTAGAAATGAAAGAGGATGAGGATCTAAATAAAAGGGCACAAAAAGTGTGTGTGTAGTGATGATTTGTTCAAATGGAGTCCAACCCTCTTGAAATCATGACACCATGAGGAAAACACACCAAGTGATCCCATAGGTATAATAAAGGATTGTACTCATATCCTCAGAGGATCTCATTAGGGAGAACCTATATTGGACAACAATTTTATTTCATATTGGTGAGGATGATTTACCTATAGTTCAATGTCATAATGTGAGGATGAAGGCAATGAATGGTCCCAGAAAAGGGGGGACTATGCCAGGATGACCATATTAGAGGGTTTACAAGTTTATGGCCATATATGGGAACAAGACATCCAGATGTCACTACGTATCCTTCAATGGTAGGAATCAAGACATAAGTAGTTCTTGAACACAACATAGTTAGATACCCACACTGGAAGGAGGAATCCTCTTTGGTGTGGAATCTAACACATCCATTTATTAATATGGGGAATTGAGGACTTGTTCAGGGTAGTGTTGTTATTTATGCTCTTTCATTGAGGACATGGATACATAGCAGATAAATGGGAAGTGCCGTTCAAATTTCAATAAGAATGATGACATAGTGTACATATCACACCACGTGTTCCCAGTGGGATTCTTTAGACCATAGACCAGAGGTTCCCTAACTTGGGGTTGGACCCGAGGGAAAGTTCTAGGGCATTCCTACGTATCCCATGAGTATGGGAATCAATCCATACATAGTTCTATAGGACCATTGTAGTTTAATGTTATATGGAAGTACATAGAGTGAAAGGGGGATCAGAAAGGGGGGAGTACGTGGTGCGGCCTTTTTATACCTGATATGAATGAAGACCAAATCAGTCCAAACCACACCAAGTTATCCCAAGGGAAATATCAGTTCAACAGACCGAAGATGGTGTAATTTGGGTTGAGATCTAGATAATGTGTCTGACCTTTCCTATGTACCCCATTCGGATGGGAATCAAGCCATACATTGTTCTTAGATTGCAGTTTGATGTCATGTTGGATGAAACGAATGTGTAGTTCGGCTACACCAGCACACATCCTACAAAAACCACTAACCCATGTGAGTCATGATCTATGTGGGAAAAAATAAGTAGTTATTAGATTTTCCTAGTATAGGGAGGCACACATTAGGGGAAATAGAACGCTAGGTGAATATTTTTCCAATATTACTGACCTGCTTACTCAATGAATAATTCTCCATAGAGGGGTAAAACCAAGTGTGTCAGAATTATACATAAAACTAAGGGAAGTCACATATGTGAATCATGGATCATGAGATATGGATTGCAATGATGGGGGCAAGATGATGGAGGATAACTATTGACTATGTTTGAAACACATCATCTATTTCACGTCAGCCTGGTATGGGGATAAACTAATGATAGTCGACCACTGACCATGACTGAAACATGGGGCATGTCCAAAAATGTCTTTTGAGGTCTTCTAGGGAGTTGTCCCAATATGGTAGGTGAGCCAATGTGGCATGACACGAGGACACAAAGGGGGTCCCTTCAAACATTGGATTTAATGGAAATCCAAATAAAGGTCTCATGAAGTATGGACACGAGAACAGAGGAATGTTCAAATGGAATCCAACACTTTGGGCTCTAATCCACGGCACATTTGAGAAGGCCTGTGATATGTGTTAGATAATGGGAATCTAATCCATTTATAAGTATCAGGTTCTTAAGGATGAAAAATCCTAGTATAAGGTCAAAATATAGACCCTTTGGTGGTGTCTTTGTTTAATAGAATTTTTGTAGGGTGGAAAAGTAGAAAAAATAGTCATGGTTGATTAGAAAATATGACTTTCATCTTGTGAAACATTCCTAGTTAAAACCCACACATACCTTAAAGACATGATACATAGACTAGGGTATTCAGTTTAACATCATGTTCATGGATGAATGGAGGATTCAAAGTATCTAGGGATGGACCCAAAGATGAAATGTTTTGGTGTTCTTAAATATACCATTAGGATAGAAATAAATCCATATGTAATTATTGCCTTTAGCTATTAGATTATGGTCACAGATCATGGGATAAGCTTGGAAGAAACATGGGATACACATGGTGTAGTTGTTTCAATCCCAAATGTGAATGAGTGTCCAATAGGTCCTAAACATATCTCATTTTTTTTGACAGAGTTCAAGACAAGGGGGGCTAGGAAGAGGGTAGGATTTGAGATACTTAGGGTTAGACCTGAAGACAAGATGTTTGGACGTTCTTACATATCCCAAAAGGATGGGAATCAAGACACAAGTACTTCTAAAATATGTCATGGTAGGGTACCAATTATAGGGGAAATATTGTCGTGGAGGTCTAGAGGATGCATAAAAAGAAGCGCTATTAGATGGATCTTGCCTCTTATTTTAAGGTGGATGTGTTTTTTATGAAGCAATAAACATAAGACTGAGAATCCAGGAATCTTTACATGAATTAAGACACATATAGGCCTTGAAAAATTTCCTGGTTTTTGAAATATACCAAACATGATGTCCCATTAAGTGAGGTCATGATAATGCAGTGTTGTTTTTCACCGTGTAACTAGGATTATAGTGTCATTGCATAGGGTAGTATGATATGACCAACCCATGAATTTTAATGTCATGTTGCAAAAAATAAACAGTTTAAATTCATGTAGGACCATATAGTATATTTTAATTTCCCATGTCTTAGACACATATAGAAGAAAAAGGTTCTAATGGTAATAAATAAGGTGTGATAAACAATATTCAATGCAAATTAAAACATCAATCCCCATCATATCTTGTGCAACAACAGGGGGGGAACAATAAGAAAAGGGGCTAGAAAATATCAGAGGATATGGGTCTGGTCCAAAAGATGAAATTTATTGGTGTTCCTACATATCCCATGAGGATTAAAATCAAGCTATATGTATTTCTAGAATGATTTCTGCAGTTTATCATCATGAAACAAGGATGGGGGTAGGATAGACTAGGACCTAATGGAGAAGAATTTGGTTTGGCTTCTAAAAAACCAGATGTGAATGAGGACATAAGCCCCTATATGCCACACCTTGAAATCCTATATGAGTCAGGGACAAAAGGCCGAACATAATAGATAATTAGTATACCCTAAGATGGACCTGAAGATGGAAATTATGAGTGTTCCTACATAACCCATAAGGTTGGGAATCAAGTCATATGTAGTTCTAAAAGTGTCTTTCGGTTTGACATCCTAAGATTAGTATGTTAGAAGATCATAGTTTAAGTTAGTAGAGATCGGGCCAAAATAAGTGAGACAATTCCATGTGGGTGTTAACCTTTACCAAATCCCTATACACATGTGAGTCGCGCTTGAGGTGGGAAATAAGGTTGAATAAGTTCTTCTCCACACATGGAATACAAAGAAAGGGGAAAAAGGTATAAATCCTCGAATGACACGACACCATGGATTCGTCCTCTTAATGTTAAAACGAGAAATGGGGGATATCACTAAGAGGATAAAAATTCCACTTAGACATGATAGAGTGGAAAAGCATGTGAATCATGCAACCAATATTTAAGGATTATTTAGGGTGGCATAACAAATGAGGATAACTATTTATCGTGTAAAAAAACCATATCATGTAACCTGGAATGGTAACAAACAAATGATTTTCAATTTCTAACCATATTTACAATAGAGGAGTTGTGTCAAATTTTCATTCAAAATCCTTGGGGATGTTGGCCCAAAATGGTAGGAGAGCATAGAGTCCTAGAATCGATGCCCTTTAGGGGTCCTTTTTAATGTGATAGATAATGAAATCCCAAATAAAGGGAAGCATCAAGCATGTAATTTGATGAAAACATATCTATGTATTATCCAACACTCTATGTCCTGAACTAGAGTTCTCCTCGGCACGTTGGGGAACTTTCAATGAGGGTTTAGGGGACCAATTTTAGAGAAAACATCTTAGGAAGTTGAATGGAGGGCATAGGTATGGATATCTCTAAGAGAGAAGTATGTGGTGTGGCTATTGCAAACCGGATGTGAATGGGGACAAAAAACAATACCACACCACATACCCCATCTAGGAGAACATTGGTCATGGGACTAGAAGGTAGAGGAGGATTATTGGAAATGGGGCTAGACCTGAAGATGAAATGTTTAGGGGTACCTATGTATCCCATGAGGATTAGAATCAATTCATTCATGGATATCAAGATTCCATGAAATATAACATCATGTGACAAGGATGTGGTAGATTTTAGTTTATGGTTATAGATATCGGGCTGAATGAGTACTTGATTAATGTCATGTGTGTGGGGTAGAAGGGAAGAATAAGTAAATCACTATTCCTTCCATCTAGGAGACCATGGGAAGGCCAGAACAATTGAGTATAACTAATAACCATGTTCATGACAAAGTATCCATATCATGTGACCTTTAAAGGGAACAAAAACGTGAGCATTGACCGCTGACCACATTCACAACGTGGGACTTGCATCAAATTTTTGTTCAAGATCCTCTATAAAATTGGAACCAAATGGTAGTTGTGAAAATATGGAATTAGACCAGGAGGTTATAATGGGGGCCTTGAAGATGTAAATAAATTATAGAAACACAAATTATAGGATGTGTAAAGCATGATGGTACCCATGTAGTTTAACGTCTTTAGAGATGGAAAATAGATAAATGAGGGGTGCCTCCAGGGAATGTGTGTGGCATGAAAAAATAGCCCGACATGAACTGGGGTATAATGTTCATACCAAATTGATCAATCTTATGTGATAACATGGTCTAAGAGGCCGGAAAGGTTGAGGGACCTGAGGCTGGGACACATATAAGATGTCTCAACTAGTTTGTAGTTTATTTTCATGTGGGATGAGTTCTGTTTCATTTGACATCCTTTATCTCAGACGGCTCATGTAGTTTAACATCATATGGTGAGGAATGGAAAATTTAAAGACATTTGGGACTATTAAAGAAAAATACTGCTGAGAAATTTAGCATTGGTGGGGGTGTAATATGCTCACTATCCTAGGTGACCAAGGATTATGCACCATTTGAGTAGACCTTGTGTAAGATATAGGGAACCTCCTATTTGTGCTCCAACATTGGTGGATTTCTATTAGGTATCATCGGTGTTATTAGGTCCAACACCATGTCACCTTATAAGAAAGATCCAACATAATTTTTTTTTGAAAGCTCTATCTATCTTGTTCTGATGCATGTCCAGATCATGCAGGGAACAATTCCTATTCTCTTCAAGCGCTTCCAGTTCAACCAGAAATATTTCGGCAAATTTTTTGGGTATATACTAATTGTAGAAAACTATGAACAATGAAGGAATCTAAATCATGATGGGCATGAATACCTCCGTTCCTTACACCAAGGAATATGGGGTAACTAGAGTGCAATTATGAGTTGTTGTTTGATAAGCCCAGAGAGAATTAGGGAGTTTGTACCAACGTCTCCTCCTTTTCTGACCAACTATCTTCAGCAGAATGTTATAGAGGGTTTTTTTGAATGCCTGGATCTTCCCCTTTTATTTCTCAAGATAGAGAGAGGTATGATTAGAAAAGTTTTTGAACATGGCATGCAACTTCCTCATTTTGGATTCATGAAGTTGGTTCCATTATTAGTGGACAACATGAGGGAATTCGAATCTATATATGATATTGTGGCTCACAAATTAAATGATATAATGGACCTTGAATTCCTTGATTAGAACATCCTATGCCCACTTGGATAAGAATTTCGTAGAAGTTAGGACAAACCTACATTGGTGAGCCGTCGCCGTTGGATAGGGTCCCATGACATCGATTCCCCAGACTACAAAGGGACAAGAGTACATGGTAGTGATGAGATGTTCTGGTGTCCAATGCACAAAATTACCATGGACATGTAATGAATGGAAGCTTCTAGAAAACTCGATGTGGTCACAGATCATGGAAGGAAAAAAATACCCAAATACATAGATCTGGTTATAGAGTTTCGGCCCTATCATACGATCCATGTAGGAACTCGCATGAACTTACTGCATGAGTTGATAAATCTCACCTCCTTGAATGAAATGAAGTGGAATCCCATCAAATCCATGTCTGCATAGGATGTGGTCAAGACTGGGACCACTCTTGAGGGGGAACTACAATTTTTACCATCGGATTCTCTAACGCTTGGATCAATCTACTAGTAGATTTTCGTTTTGGAGATTCTCGAGAAAGGGGGTCCTCTGGTTAGGTGTCAAATCCAAAAATATGGAAGGGGGATTGGGGTTCCGGACATAGAGGTATCGATGGTAAGGTGGCATACATGTGGGCTATCATCATAATCCGAAGTAACAAGAGTGATGAATCTTTGATGCGCAACATGTATTATCAAATCATCTTGATCAGGCTATATAAGAGATATAGCCAAGCTGGACAAGGCATCGGCTGGGCCATTCTGTGAATGAGTGACATGAGTAACTTCTAGCCGTGATGGAAATTGATACATCGACAGGTTGGTACATTCTAATTGTGGTTCATGCTCCAGCTTCCTGATGATTTTGTCACAATTGATCTTCTTAATAACTAGTTCTGAGTCCCCATTCACATGTAAGGGGGGAACATCAATATCACAATACATCTTGAGACTTATAAAGAGATCCTGGTACTCTGATCATTGTTTTCATAGCCCTCTAAAAAAGGAATGAATATGGAAGAATAGCTTGCGCTAACATGATGAAGATGATGCCCATGCCCACTCTGCTGAGTCTGGAATCACTGAGTCTTCTGCTAGTAGGTATTCATGAAGCACCATCAAAATACATTCGCTAATATATAATGGCTTGATCTACTGAGAGGATTGCCTCATTCGGAAAATCAAGATCCAGAGACTGGTCCAAGGGATATGGATGGGCGGAAGAAAGTCTCCTAGTGCGTGTCCCTTGATGGCATTCGGGGGGACAAACATGACGTCTAATTACTGGTGGATCACTTCCCACCAAGCTAGATGACGTATCAATATGGGGCGGTTTAACATGTATTTTAGTGGATCCACTCAGGACACTAGCTATATCTCATGGTGCTACAAGTAATGTCACAATTTATTCACTTTGTATACTAACCCAAGGAGTCTCTTCTTGATAGAGGAATATCTGGTCTCTATATTGAGGATCATGCGACTGAGATAGTATAAATTATTTTTTGATCCCTCATTGCTCTTTTGGGAAAAAGTCCAGTGATAGATAGTTCTAGAGCAGTCAGATAAAGGACCTGCTTTTTCTGAAATTGTGTGGGATCAGGACCGGAGGTTGTATTAGGTACGTCTTGATTTCCTCATAATTAGTCTAACACTCTTCATACCACTGATAATTGGCACCATTCTTCATGATCTTGGAAAATGTATTACACTTTCCATCTAGATTTTTGATGAATAGGGATATATAGGCTATGTGGCCTTGAAAGGCTCGAATCTCCCAAATGTTTCTAAGGGGATATATCTGACTAATGGACTTGATATTCTCTGAATCGATCTCGATGCCTCTATATATGATAATGAAGCCTAGAAACCTTTCAAAGTTGTCCCTGAAGTTACATTTCAAGGGGATCATCTTCATATGTTAGGACCGGTGAAATCTGAACACTTTCTCGATATCTTTTAGATGGTCCAGGTGCTTGAAAGATTTCACCACCATATTTTCCATGTATAATTCCAAAAATGTCTTATGGATCAGCCTAAATATGTGATGCATGACAGTATGTTTAGTGGTACCTGGGTTCTTTATACCGAAGGGAATTACCGGGCAGCAGATGGTACCTTTTGGCACCCTGAACACGGTGGAATTATCATTCGTAGGGGCCATTTATATTTGATTATATCTGGAACACCCATCCATGAATAATAGAGCTTGGAACCCAGCTGTGGCATCAATCAATAGTTCCATCATAGGAAAGGGAAAATTATCCTTCAGATAGTGATGGTTGAGATCCTGGAAAGACTCTGATATGTCCATTCGTTTCATGATGGGTATAATGTTAGCTAACCATAAAGGGTACTAGACCTACATGATTATTTTGGCTCTGATGATCTTATCAACCATATACTCAACCATGGAACTATGAGAAAGGTGCATCTTTCTAGGAGGGTGTTTGAACCTGTGATGATTTTCTGGAAGATCGAGGCGGTGGACGGCGACCTGAGGATCTAGTCCAAGAATCTCGTCATATATCCAAGTTAATACATCACGATTCTTCTTTAGGAAATCCATTTATTGTTATTAATCTTCCATAGGCATATCGACACTGATCAATGGTGGTTTCAGATCTGTCTCATCACGAAGGTTTACCTGTACTAATTCATTGACTGTGGTGGAGACACCCTCTTAGAATGTGGGATTATTATCCTCCAAATCTTCATCTTCATTCATGGTGGAGGGATCATCTACAGGAGGTGGTTATTCAGAGTCAATAGATCCTGATAGTACACTAGCGCACGCCTGATCGGCAGTGGACACTGCATGAGGGAGCTCCTATACTACTGACACCATAGAAATAAAAGTTTTCAACCTGATACCATCTAACCAACATCCCAAGGGGCCACACATGATGATATAAAATAAATAGTGTCCATAAGCTTGATATGGTTTATCCCATACTTTAAAGACTAGTATTTATGATGTATTTTCATTTCCATGTGGTGGACATCCCAATACATTATGGGAGTAGGGGGATCTGGGATCACCTGAGTCTGATTTTTATAGGAATACGTGGTTCTCTTCTGGAATTCCTTCTTAATAGGAATTTTTTTACCCCTCATTATAGAGACAACACAGAATTTCCCCATGTTCAGGGTTGTGTCCTCTAATTGGTGGATCGGGAAAATGTAAGCATCGTCTAGGTCTATCCACGGGTCGGTCGCAGTAGTAGTGCGTTCAACCTTTTTAGCCTGAATCTTCATGTCCATGGTCTTGTAATAGTCAGCATCCAGGTAGAGGGCTTCACAATAGAAAAATGGTAACACATCACCTTGAAGTATGCCTACTCAACCATTAAGGGAGTACTTAAGAAATTGTTGATATGAAGAAGGGACCTCCATGTGCAAGTGGAGACATGTACTACCCATCAATGAATTGTAAAATGTGTTTTATTAGAAAACAATGAACATGGTGATGGAAATTAGGCCACTGAACTGGGTGTTCATGCATATCATTCCAACTGGTGTATGTTCCATCCTATCATGACCATGAATTTTGAGGTCAGAGGGACTCATATTAGCCCCGGACAGCCTCATCTTTCAGAGTGTCTAGGTTTGGATAAGGTTGATCCCCAAACCAATGTTGAAAAGATAGCGGTGAACATTGACATCATTAAAATGGCTAGTGATGTACAGTGGGGGATATGCCACTTTATGTGAGAACCTTCATCTTCTCCAGAGAAAGAGATAATGGTCTGACATTTAGCATGATTTATTGCATCAGCATGGAAGGATTTTGTGGCTACGACCTCCGTCTCAAATAAGAGGGGGATTCCAAAAACCTTAGAAATATATTCACACATATCATATGAGAAGAGAAGATCCTAAATGATATATATCTATGTAGTAATGATATAATTATTCTTAATAATATCATACTTCCATGAAGGGTTTGAACTTCTACTAATAGAAGTTCATTCTATGGCCATAGGTATGACGTGCTATTCTAGCTGAACCCGCGGTAGACTAGTGCTGGGAATGGCTCACTATTTACTTGTTGAAATGCATAGAGAAACTACCAAATGAGGGCTAGATGACTGAGGCTGATTCATAATAGAACTTGGATTATCATTTCATGATCATGGTGTCTCACCATGATCAAGTTTCACAAATGGTGGTGAAGGAGGATCTGGTGAAACAAGATGAGAATGTTGCATGTTCTAGGCTCTTCACAGGGCATGTTTTTTCGTTTTGGTGGAATTCATAGCTTTGATAGAGGAAATTAATAATGAATCCTAGTGAATCATATAACCTCATCTCTGTCAACACTAGCATTGGTTGGGGAAATTGGGAGGATCCACCTAGTTATCTTCGTCATTGGGAACCATGTAGGGGTTCACCAGCTCCATGGTATAAACCAAAGAATACCCTTGGCCGGAGAGAGGAAGAGTGAGAAGTTGACTCCAAAGTAGTGGCTTCGGGTGACATGAAGACATCTAAAGGATCAGGTGGGTTTAAATGTGAATGGATAATACCATGGGCATGGGTGACTATCCTATGAGCCATCTGGTCATCATATTTTTGAGGCCCGTGGTTAGGAACCGACTACCACTCACCTTCTCTATCACTACTTCCAACAGGCTTTATGAACACACAAGCCACATATGTTGGGGATGAACCTAACCTAAATATGTTTTTTTCAAACTATTATTGTAGCCAAACCTTAAACACATAGCATTGTTTGATGGTGTGACCCAAGATCTAGTGATAGGGGTAGTAATTGGGGTGATCACCTAGATTCATCTCTTCAGGCCACCTACATTTCAGAAATAGTAGAATTCCCTCTTCTAAGACACATTGAAAATAACCGGGGACTTGATCCTCATTAAATGAGTAGGTCTGTTTATTTCTATTATTGAAGGAACCTCTAGGAGACTAGACCCAATGAGGGGACAAAGGATCTTATCAAGGAGGTGAAACCAAATTATCTTTCTTTAGTTGTGGAAGCACGATATGTGGGGAGACATCTGATTTTGAGGTGGGCATTGTTGGGCTGGAGGCTATGCCTGAGGTGGAGTGCCTCTATGAGGATGTGGAGGTGGCTCCACTAGTAATAACTCTAGCTTCCTGGGGGCCTCTATTTGTGATGTCATGGAAGGATCAGCCTTATAAGCTCTTCTCAAGGGAACTATAAGAGGAAATGTACGTGCCTGCTTTCCTACTACAAAGCTTCATCATGACGTTGGGATTTGTTAGAGAATCCTCAAAATCCACCTGGGTAGTTCTATATAATGAGGTACGTGACCATTTTTGTCTTGAAATTCCCCACACACATTTTTATTAGATGTTCTTAGGTGAGAAACATTTCTAGTTAATAAGTGGGGACTTTACACCTAGAGAAATGGATTGTGGTGAACTCGTTAGGCCTTTGTTTACACTTGAATAGGTCATCAATACTTTTCTTCTGAGGGGTGGAACTAAACTGCCAGAGAAACTACCTATGAAGATCCTCCCATCCATCGACTGATCTAATGGATAGCTGGTTGTACCAGAAGAAACAATGGCTCTTCTAATGTTTTTACGAAACAACAGAGTTTAGTGGAGCCCTACTACGTTGGAGTTCCAGATATCGGTCTACACGTTGATATTAAGTGGGCCGGATGCTGCAGCAGATCGCCCATCCCATTAATGGGGGAGAAGTTATGATTTCTAAAACTAGGGGTGTTGTCATATCGTCCAACCATGTCGGATTTGGATTTCTATCTAGCGAGATTGAAACTTGTCATGTCTCTAAATCCTTGAGGTGGGTAATGAGAGCATCCAACAGGTCATCTTAGTGGGTATTCCTTTCTTGATGAGGACACCTGACCACCAATTCATTTGAATTTTCTTATACATGATAACCGGGCCCAGCGGCTTGTGGATAAGATGGTGGGATGGCCTACAGGACTGTCCAGGAAACAACATATAGAGTAGCTGGGGGAACTAGAGCTAGTTCCTAATGAGGGTTATCATGAAATTCGGGTGGATTTTGTGAGGTATATCATTCCCTCTTTCCATAAACTTCGGCATGTACCCTATCTATGTGGGATGGATTGTCAAGAACACCAGGAGGCAACTCGGTGGGGGAAGGTGTACCTACCCCTACTATCTTATTCTAGGATTTCTGAAGAATGGTCGCCATTCGAAAACATTTTCAGTGATAAGGTCATTAACCATCTTTTTATGTTCTATGAGCTGTTGAAATAATGCGGCCTTTTTGGGGTCATCTTTCATCTTCTACACTAATCCAAATGAGTTAGTGGGTTTGATGGCCCCAAGATTCTCTATTCACTTATTGGGATTCTGACTTAGGGCTAATGACTCGGAAGGTAGAGGAAGGCCTAATAAATTTTTCTACTGTTGAGTAACCCTTCCTAATAGATCCAATCGGTGTGGCACTCCCCCCTGGGGAAAAAATAATATCGAGGAGAACTAGATCATTTTCTACCTCTGATAGGTCACCAATGATAACTATAGTTGTACCTAAAGGCATATCCCCAATATTAACAAGAAAGTCAGGCAGGCGCTGGATATAACTGAAATGAAGGGCCGCATACTGCCCCCAACCGTGGATCTGAACATGGGGGATGCCACTTTAATAATTTTGTGGAGGTATTTAAAACACAAAAAACATCATTGCTGGAGGTTCTGATGGTGACTGGGTGGTTGAAGGTGCTGGACCACATGGATCCCAACCAAGATGACTATACAACATTACTAGACAATATCATCAAAGTGTTCCTGACTTTTTGGGTAAGCTACCCGCCAATGATGGATATAGAAGTGTGTCACCCAAAGGGATTGGTGAAAGCATGCGACCTCTTCCTAGGTAATTGATTCCGGCATACTGACGTTCATGGTGGAAATTGGCCAGAACATCTTTAGGAAATGGACCACTGCATGGATGTCGCACATGATCCTTGGATCAGACTCGATATCCGGCCCTCGATGGCCCCATTTATACACTGGGGGCGGAGGAGGGACCAGTAATGGAATAGAAGTGCCCCACTGAGATGGTATACTAGATGGTGGAGAATACAGACAGTGATCTGACAAGACACCTTGTCTTGGGCTGTCTTTTGAAGAATGAAATTACTATGCCACTGCATCTCAGTAAGGCAGACTAGCGACAAGAGCTTCCGGCATTTCGGCTCCAGTTTCTGATGGTGGTTCATTCTATTTCCTCTCATATATTAGTCCCAAGAACAACTACCCATGATTTTGGTTTGAGGTATAGAATGATCTTGTTGACGATAGGGAGGATGGCACGACCGGACGCTCGAAAGAGGAAAAATACTCCTCCTCCTGGATGTATCTTTGGAGGGGCCATGGATCTAGTGGACCACACATTCTGGAAGGATGAGGTGTATACTGCTTGTTCCTACCCCAACCCGCAATACAGAGGATTGAAGTGAGGGTTCCATTATTTATTTGAAATCTGCCTCGGAATTTGAAAAGTAGATGGGTTTAATCACTGTCTGAAACATCTCAGTATCCTTATTTTGGTGGTGGATAACTTCCCTCTTAACCCCATGATGGTTCTTTAGGATAGGGTTAGTTTATTATACGAGGAGTACCAATGGGCCAAATGATGCTGGGCAGAGGGGACTTCCTCTAGGGTGAGTCGGGGTGTAAGGATCACCTGCAAAAATGTCAAAAGGAACACGGGGAGGGCCTCTGTGTACACTAGTTGGCTCATGTAGGTAATCTCCACAAGAGGTTTTGGAGAAAGTAGGACCTTTTCTAGATCTAGTGGGATCATGGAAAGTACATCCATGTTTGTTTCCCTTAGTAGTGATGGTATGACGGGGGCCTTCGTACTGGTAAAAATGAACATCGGGAAGACCTCCACATTGGATGAAAATAAAGGTAGGAAGACCTATGATTATTTGATTGTCAATATGAGGATCACCTTCTTCAGTTTTGGTAAGACCATGGGTAAGAACCCCATGTTGATGGTTGACCGGGTGAGGTAGATATTCTCATCAGTGACCTACGACAGGAGGAACTATTGCATACCTAGGATATTGTGTGTGAAAGAAACATCTGTGATGGATGTCAGTGCAGAGGGAAAGTCATTCACATAGACTGATGGTGGAATGGGAAGGACATCGTTTCAATACTTGGGAGTGGGGAGGACCTTCACTCTCATTGGTGGTGGCATGGGGAGGACCTATGTGTTTTACGTATTTTCCGCTGGTCGGACCGTGATAGGATTTACATGTTTCAGCAACCAAGATGGTCATCCTAACATTCCCATGTGGTGGTTGGGGCCTCGATCCATTTTGGGCGTATATGTTCCCATGTTCAGCACAAAGAGGGCATTGATTGTTTTCATTGGCAGTGGAATGTGCCAATGTATCTGTTGATGAAGATGTCCCCTGGAGGGCTTCCTCTTTTGTTTACACCCGACGCACACATCGAGTTAACCAGACTGGGGCCGAGGGTGCAAGTGTATAAATCAGATTCTCTTAATCCTGTGGGATTGGGCGGTGGCATTGACGCGGCATGGTCCGAGCCCTCCTTGGCGGCCCTCAAGACTGGATCATTTCTGGGTTGTCTCAGACTTACCATACCTCATTGGCATAACAGAGCATGTCTTCAAATCATTCCAATGAGAGGCTCCTGCAATGGTTTTTGGTTGGAGTGGGGAGTAGGGGATCCCTGCGTGGACCTTGGGGGTGATGGCTGTGGTGAGGCGTAGAATCCTCTAGGTCCTGTTGGGCCATTTCCCGAGTTGGGAGAATCCCATCTTCCTCATCCTGTCGGATGAGTTCATTGATCACCCTCCTCATACCAAGATTAGATGTTGAGATGGGGCATGTGATCCAAATATTTGTGGGTGTTGAGATTGTAATGGAAGAGATGGATCCATGTGGTATTGTCACATGGGTGTTTCCCCAACCCCTACATCAATGGGTTGGTGGTGATCAATTTCCTGACATAGCAAGACGGGTCTTGCACAGAAGGAACACTCAAACATTAGTTTTGAAAGGAGGAAATCCACATCTAGTGCCCCAGTGTGGTTCCTTCTCCCATGATTTGTAAAAAGGATCCACACTGACAATATGACAGACTGGGATGACCAACATTCTACTACCCTAATCTCTGGTGAGTCTCACGTCGAGGCCACTATATGCTTGGTGGGACCTTGTGTCAGATAGCTAGATCTGGTGACACACTAATCCACTAATGCCTCAAGTGCTAAAAATATCCACTTTGAATAGAAGATTCATGTCAGGTTCACGATTTCTTTTTCTGAAACATTTATCGAGGCTCGCATATGTCTGTGAGTACATGCTGATATTTCCCTACATTCCCACATTCCAAAGGCGAGTGGTATTCAACTCTTATTCAGATATGTTTTCTCCTTGACCAAAATTGAATGATGGGATGTTGTTTTCCCCTTATTTTGATTTCCTCTTGGGATTGATCACCTAGTATGGTTCTCTCTCTTAGATTTAAGATGTTGTTCATGAAACTCTTCCCTAGTTCCATATTTTCATGGACGCTCATTAATTAAACTGCATATGTCAGGAAATTTCAAGGGGTCATGTCAGGGAAACAATCTTTTATCAGGGGAGTTGTTATGTTGGACAATGTTGGCATTTCTAGTTGTTGAATCATTTAGGTGTCTGGGTTTCTTCTCTTATGTTAGGGATTATCAATGGTATGGTAGCCTGAGGCATACCACGTCATGTTCAGGGAATTATAATCCCTAGGCATGTCCCTAACATTTTCCACATCTTACCATGTTTAACACAGGGTATGTTATTAGTTTAATGTATAGTGGAGATGGATCAGACTAATTGAAACACTGATTGAAGTGGATCAGATGGCTATATCCCCAAGAGGGAGAAACTGAGTGGTTTACTGGATGAGTGGATAAATACATCTAATGAATTCATATTCGAGGATTCTGGGGTCCCAGTAAAAGGGGATTCCAGGGTTTACCAATTTTAGGTGTTGAAACTTAGGTAGGCTTCATATATACCCTTCGTAGGAGACATTTATCAAAAGATACATAGTTCGAAGTGGGGATGAATTGGACCGTTTGAATAAAGGAAAACAACCCATAGAAATGTTTGGGATTACACATGGACAATGGCCCATAACAAGTGGGACACTCATGGGTGGATGGTTATGGATTATGTGTACCTTATGAATGCTTAGTTACCCAAGGTAATAACATGGTCTCACAAGGATGTGGTGGACCTTGCAGAAATCAGGATGGATGGAAGATGGTTGGGTGAAGTGGATGAGAGGAATGGAATGGAACCATCCAAATGAAGATAGTGGTATTGGGAATGAACCTCACATTGGATTCCTACATATCCCTATATTGGGGAATCAAAGTACACATAGTTCAATGGGGGAGATGGGACACCTGAGGAGGCGGCCCATGAGAACTGATGCATGGATGGGACCTGAAGGAAATAGAACCCTGGGTAGGGGGATGATCTTCCCTAAATGAAATGGGGTCAAGGGAGAGACAAGGATGAGACATGAGTGATGGGAGTGAACATCAGGGAGGCTTCCTATATAACGTTGTGTTAGGGAATCAATGCCCATGAAATTTTGGATGGGGCATGGAATCAGGGTGTACAAAGGGGAGAGAGACCTGACGACATGCTGGGGATTGCGCGTGGTTAGCATCCTGAAAGATGGTCTAACATCGCTAAAGGGGTGGACCTAGGATGTGGTTCCCAGAAAAGGGGGAGACCTATGTTTACCAATTTTTGGTGTTGAAACTCATGGAGTCTTCCTGTTTACCCTGTTTAAGAGATAGGGATCAAAAGGCATGTAGTTATAAAAGGTGAAATTTATCATCATGCAAAAGAAAGGGGTCATAGAGTGTTACATTATGAAAGACCAAGGTGATCCAACGTGAAATGGATAGGACCTTTGGATGATGGAATTGAACCTCCTGGAGGATTTATACATACCTTTCATGGGAATTTCAAGGATTAAAGTCCACATAGTTTGGTTGGTGGGGGAAATGGGGGCATACACACTAAGGTGGTCCATGGAGGATGCCATTGTCGAGGCATACTCTAATCCCATGTGAGTCATCATCGATGTGAGAAACAAGAGGCAACAAATACCTGCCGATAACATCATGAAAGGTGTCTCCATAAGGAATAGGGTGAGGCTTATAAGTGGTTATAAGCCCAAATAAGAAACATGGGATTACACTTGGTTAGTGGCCTAGGGAGATGTAGAATGGAAATTAGACTAGGATGGAGGCCTGATGGCGATAAATTCCAAAGGGATAGGGATGGGGTATCAAAGGACCCTCTTCACATCTCTCCTCTAGTATATTTTCATAGAAGAAGAGTGGAAGTGAATGGATGCTACCTCCCAAAATAAGAGACATGGGACATACACCAAGATGGTTGACCTCCCCCCACAGACAAATGTCATACAATGTAAGGAGGATCTCATTCCATGTGAGTATGATATCACTCCCATGGAGACTAGTGGGTGTGGAAAATTTCTGAGGAGGGGTACCCCATGTGTATCTCATGGGGGGAGGATAAAATGTAATATCATGGTTAGGGGAAAATGGTTATTTGTAGTTTAACATCCTACAACTCTCATGATGAGGATTCACTCCCCATCCCTTGTACATACATAACATGTGTTTCTTAAACCTTGGTAAAGGGAAGGCACCAGCACTTCCATGTGGAGATAGGGTTGTTGAGTGATCCATTGAGGGGATCATGTTTTCATGGCTATGAAAATAACAAATAGTTGTTAGTATGCCCATACGAAGAAGCACAAGACTAAGAAACTAAATATGATGCACCGCCCAAGGGACCTTGAAATCACTTCATAAAAACCTAGACGGATATAAAGGGGAAGGGTTAGTGAATAAAAAGGGTTTATATGAAGTGACCTTATGAAGAATTGGTTATCCACAAGGTGGGGAGACTTGTGTAGGGGTATGCTTCACAAAATAGAGTGGCCTAGCCTCTTCATGGGGTATACATGCTTATATAGTTTTCTTCACAAAGTTAAAGTAATTTTGTAGAGAACGATTTCACCGATAAGGGGTTTGTTGCAAAGTGAGGAATTGCAAAGCTATGTAATTCATGAAGCATAGTGATCCAAACTTAGCATGGGGTTCACATGTTAATGGTAGTTACTTCATGAATCATGAGTGCTTTGTAAAAAACTGAGTTACCTTAAGGATATTCTTCCTTTTTGATGGCCCATGGGAACTACCTAGGGCTTCCCTCCTTGAAGAGGGGGTGCATATGTGCCAAGGGATTGGTATTTCTAAATTCTTACATACCTTGAAGAGACTATTTTTTCTAAATTCATCATAGAGAAAAGGGTGATTTGATATTTGAGAGATGAGAAGGTTAATGGTTGGGGTATCAGTCTTTTGGGTCTTGGGGAAGCCATATATTTATAGGCAAAAGGGTGGCATGATGTCGTGCTAGTGTGTTGTGAAGATTCTTGTAACTTTCCATCAGAAGACGATTGCATCAAGTTTTTCATAACAGTAGAGTTGATCATCATCCCCTCTATGGTGAAGAGGAATCCTTTATTCCCCCCACAACACTCACATAGGCTTCTATCAATTCTCATGGAATCAAAGAGGCAATCATATTCCATCAACGGTGCGAAGTATTCTGTCAATTTTTTCATAACCGCAATGTCTTCAACATATTTTCCCTATGGAAATGGCATTGGGGTCCACAAGACTTCACCAGTCATGGTGATGAAGGGATTCACACTAGTCGCGGTGTTGAGGAGATTCACGAAGTTGTTTCATGAGGAAATCCCTTTTTGGAATTGGTGTGTAGTTTATGTATTTTTCCAATAAACAAATTTTTGCACCAACAATATGTATGAATGAGGAGATGATGAAATAGTTTGATGAAATAATGTGGGCATAAAATCATTGTATTAACAAAATGTACCATGATGTAAATCTATAGTATTGATTGTTAGTTATTTAAAGCTAGATTGTAGTTTTAGTGACATGATACTACACTAGTCAGTTGGTGACTTAGGAGAATCAATGACATGGTGGTCTATGATAGCCATTTCCCATTTCATATGTGATGTGGGATGACATTACCCAAGACTTTTTGGTGGGTCTTCCAAGGATCCCATATAAGAATGATGTGATTTAGTTGATTGTGGAACGATTGACAAAGGTAACCCATTTCTTGCCAATATGGGAGACATTCACAGTTGATCAGTTGAGAGGTATGTATGTTTAGGAGATAGTCTATTTTCATGGGGTGCCATAGATTATGGTATAATATCTAGACTCAAATTTTAATTCACGCATATAGAAAGTCTTTAAAATTTCTATTGGTGTATAGGTACATATAATTATATATTTTCACCTATAAATATATGGGAAATCCGAGCGTACAATCCAGGTGATAGAGGACATGTTGAGAGATTGTTTCTTTGATTTTTGCGGGTCTTGGGATAAGAACATTGTACTCTTTGTGTTTTCATATAAAAATAGTTATAAAAAGTGTATTTATATGGAACCATATCATAGAAATAATGTTTGTCCATGAAGATCAACATTATGTTGGATGGAGGCAGGTGATTTTGAGTTGTTGGGAATGAGTCTCGTTAAGGCGATATTAGTGCAGGTTTAGATGATTCGAAAAAGTATGGATCTGTATTAGAGTTGGGAGAAGTCATATGTTGATAAATTCTTTCATCCCCTTGAGTTTACAGTGGGTGATCATGTGTTCCATATTTTTTCACTGAGATTAGGACACAATAAGATTCAATGGTTGGGAATAATGGTTCCCAGATGTATCAAACAATTTGAGATTAGTGAAATACTTAGATTGATGGTATATCCATTGTATATTATACATATATATTGTTTTATGAATGATGTTTTAAACACATTACAGCTTCAATAGTACCACCCTGACCATTCTCATGTGATTTATTTTGATTATTTTGATCATGAGGTTGATGCTTCATTTGAGGAACATACGATTTATATTGTGGATCATAATGTGAAATTATTTTTGTGAAATATCATGTAAATATTATGATTGTTATGGATGAATATCGATTATTATTAGCAAATATTGGACATGGAAGAAGATATATGATCTCAGTGTAATGACCTTTTTACGTTGTAGGCATAATGATTCTTTGGAGTGCAGATTGAGGATGAGTTGTTATAAGATGGTGTCATTTTAAGATTCCTACCATTATAGAGATGTTTCATGCTCATACTCAGGTATCTGCTTACACTTTTATGATCATAAGCTTCTTCATCCATTCATTGGGGTTGTTTCAGTAGAATTTAGATAAATATGGAGTGCCATAGGGAAGATCAATGTTATCAAATAGTTAGAGAAAACCATAAATTTTTATTTAGGAAACAATAAACCATTTTTTAGAGCCACTGGAGGTGGAACAGAGTTTTACAAAACCTGGTTGCCTCCCTCCCCAAACAATAAATACTAAAATAGAGGGGTTTTCAAGTTTGGTGCAATGTTTTTTAAAATATATCCACCACTTAATAGAAATAATGCACCCCAGACTATACAGGTGCATGGTTAGGGTGTACGGTTGGAAAACTATTCATCCCTACCATGGAAACCGTTCATCCTAAAATTAAAACCCCTAAAATTATAGTAACAAATTTTTGTACACCCTTCTTTATATACCAAATCACCATATTTTCAGTAATATAAATTCATTTTAATTTGGAGGCTCATAAGATGATTCAAAGGATCTTCAGACACAATTCTTGGAAAATCAAAGATCCAGTTGATGGATCAACTTCTTCATGGTATGTGATCTCTTCCTTTAATAGATTCCTCTACAACCTTTACTTATTTCACATTGGAGATGCATTTTTACCTTAATTATATATTTTTTAGATCTAGGATTAAATGGATTATTTTTTCTGAACTTGATCCCTAGTTTCAACCATATATCTCATTCAATGTTTTGAATCTGACTATTATACATTGAATTTGGATTATGGTTTGGTGAGAGTTCATCAATTACCTTGAGTTATATGGTCAATGTGATAATTTCCAATGTTTTTATTATGATTAAAGTGTTTTATTTTTACAACTTATTTTAAAATTTGGTAAATTTCAATTTAAATCAAATTAATTTATTTATTCCATTAGAATTTGGAAACCCTTCAAGGATCTCATTGGACCCATTAAAGATTACTAGACCAGAATTGATAGAAACGCATGGGGTGTTCCAATAATCTTGAAATTATGATTTATGATCTCAAATTTTTTTATAAATTTTCAATTGATTTGAACTAAAACATATTTTCATGGTTAACAATGGTATGATTATCTTAACTTTCATGATAATTGAATTGTGAGATTAAATGGTGGTAATTATATTAATGGTAATTTGTTCTTGATATTTTACGTGATTAATGTAAAGAACCATGTCTATTATTTGTTATTTAAATGGTGTTACATGAGGAGAATGAATTAATATAGGGTTAAGGATATTAGACCTTAATAAGAATTTCAAAAAGTTATATTTGTGATTGATTGATAAATGAGGTGTGGGTCAGGGATTGATTCTCAAAATACGCATGGGGTTCCAGATTAATGCTTCATATCCCCAATTTATGCATGTTATCAATGATGTATGTGACATGAACTGATGCTCTAAATACCCAATGGGTTCTAGATTGATGGTCAAGGCCCTAAATATAATGTCATTAGACTAAAATTCCATTTTTCAAAGATATTAGTACTTGGATTGATGTACCAAGGTACCCGAAATGTAATTGGAATTAAAATAATAATTAAATACCATGAAATAATGAACTTTTTTATATTTCTATGGTGCCTGTTTCATATTCCCCTATGCGATGAAGCAAGTGTAGTTGGTTCTGTTTTCATCGTGATGTTGAGGGGGGCTATGTGGTTAATTAAATAATAATAAAATGTGAATCATGTTTACTTAGTCATTTGTTTTTTTATTATTTATAAAAATGTATTCACTGTTACAAAATTGATATTTATTTTAACGTCATTGGTGGTTCCCTTATAAGTTGTATCCACACCCTACTCAGGCTTCCAGATTGGTAATCAGATAGATTTCATGTCTGCATGAAAAGATAAGGACCGGATCTCTATGATAGATAGATGAGTTGGAATTCAAGATTCAACATGGATGAGGGAAATCGACATGATTTCTGGACCCACCTAGGACTTGTAATTTTTTCTTTATTTTTTTCATTATACACAAGAAACTTGTATAACATGAAATATTTTAATGCACTAGTTTTTGTTATTATTATCATATTTTTTATTCATCTTGAATGTCTTGGTATTATATTGGTAATGGTTTTATCTTGGTTATTTTATATTATCATTTAGATATTGTTTATTGATTTTCACATTGTTTCTTCTTTGATGAAGTGTTTATCGTCTTCCCATATTACATATTAGGCCCTCACATCTTTTCGGAAGCCTCTAACATATGGGGAGGCGTGTTAGAGGTCATGTAATTAAGCATCTCAAGGATCCAATATGTACCACCAACGTTGGGATTTCATAAAACCCTTTCATATAAGGAATGAATTAGATATAAATAGTGATTGGTGGGGACCCTTATAACCCCAATATGAATAGGTAGGTCTCATGAGAGAATTTAATTTGTGTTTTGGATTAGGCCTCAACAATTTTTATTGATGTCATTGAATAAGGACTCAACATTATTATATATCTTGGAAAAAATACTCAATTGTATTATATGTCATGGAAAACAGCCTCGATGGTATGTTTTAGATGTACAACATTATGAATTATATAATTTTAAATTAAATTATTGATATTCCATTTGATTATTCAGTTAGTCATAATATCAGTGTTTATATTTCATGTTCATATTATTATTTTTACAAAATTATTTCATTATCATTTATTATTATCGTATTATTCTCATGTTATTGATTATATGGCTTGTGTTTATGTTATTTACCATATCAGATTTATTATTCCATATATATTTATTGCTTCCACTATAGGCTTAACCTTACTTAGAATATGATCTCATCCCTTTATTATGTTTTATTTAATCCAATATATGAAGAAGTGTTTTTTGATTAATATTAAGGGATACACTAAGGTGAATAATGTAATTAATTTTTTTTTAGTATTATATGTTTTAAAATGTAACACGACTTTAAATTTTTTATCTAGTTTATTAAGACTACTAATTTTTTTGGACTATAAGGACGTGTTTCCTTCTATCTTATTCATATATAATAAATAAACTTTAGGATATAGGATATTGGGGTCATGGTGGTACACATGATATGGTGGATGATAATAGAAACCATTAAATTCACTCACATAAAAAATACATAATTAAAACGAAATTAATATTTTAAATCACAATAATATGGAAAGATGAAAACACACTGTAATGCCAAGACTCATATCAATCACTCACCATCATGAGAAAAGGATATCATGGATGAAGTTGAGGAAGAGAGAAAATGATTTAATGGAAGATATTGTAATTTAAATAAGAACATATTAAATAAAACATTATTTTGGATTAAATCATAGAAGAGATTATAAATGAAATAGTATACCTAGAAACAAGCAGCGACCCAATTTTTCAGCTCAATGGATAAATCCCCTTCATGGATGATATGTTATCCAATCCCCATGTCGATTTATTTATATTCTTAAATACACCATCAATAATAATAAATGGGTTAATAAATTTTTATTTAGTATCATAGTTTATTAAAGTATATTTAAAATGGATTTTATACATTAATTTAATCAAAATATGTTTTTATGGGACAATTATGAGTGTTTCACAAAGTGATTAGTGATTTAACGGCTTGAATTTTTTAGGGACATGCATTTCACTATATGTATTCATTTTCTGATGTTTTATTAGGTGTGGCCCACATGTGTCACAGTGTGACCATTTGTTTTATGCCATGACTTATGATATCTATTTCTTAAGAGGTTTTTTTCATCATGGTTTGATTCAAATCCTATATTGCATCATGTTTCACATAATTAATATCATTCATGACATGAAAATGTAATTTCTAGTAGTTTTTTTCTCAATTTCTTCTTCATTCTCCATTCTTGACCACTGGTCTTGGTACATTCCTTTCCCCGTGTCATGAAATACTAACCGATCATGAATTTATTATTTTTTAGATCATATTCTATCAAACATGATATCCTACCTTAAAAAAATAATTAATACCATTTTATTTAATAATTAACACTATATAAAAAATTATTAATTGAAAAATAATGTTGAAAAATATGACTACAAATTCTTGTGTAGTTAAAACTTTTTTATCATCAAACGTGTGATCTCAACATTGTCACAAAGAAATATTGTTTTAAAAAGACTTAACATTCAATTGAAATAAATAAATATGTTTGAAAATAGAAAATAAATTATAAATTTTTACATAGAATAATTCTTCTAATACCTCAATTTGTAATGAAACTAAGATAACCATGAATATAAATTTTACCCTACTCAAATAAAATGGTTCTTCGTTTTATAAATTTTCATTTAGAAATTCATTACTACTCTACCTGACGCATGAAATTTATCTCACATTGATTCCATTATTCTTATCACTAAAAGTAATAAATGTAACTGGAATTGTGGTTATACCTTAAGTAAATGTCCCTTACCTCAGTCTTCTATGGCATCAAGCATATCCACAAGGTAAAAATAGGGGTCAAATTTACTCATAAGGTATTTCTCTTAAGGATAAAATGTCTCTGAAGATAAAGGTAGGTGATTAATGAATAAAATAAAGCTCGATTAAGAGGTTTTACTATTAAGAATACTATAAGATGTTAAAATATAATAAAAATGAAAATACTCCACCAATAATGTCACTCCCGAACCCTAATTCTCAAAGTTAGCACACCGATAAAAGTAAAACTAAGGAATGAATCGTCATCTGTAGATTTTTTTTTTACTTTTTTACTTTTTTAATTTTTTTTTTCAAAACTTATTCTTATGATAAATATCACATCCACAGACTACCCAATTAGGGTGAAAATATCATCAATTTATAATTGTTGGTTATTCATACAACCAAGATGCAACCCAATATTTTTCATCTTTTATTTATTTTGATAGAAATAGGGTATGAAAATAATGAAAATAAAATGATATATTGGCCAACAAAAAAGTAAAATTAAACCCCCTAACATAAATATTCCCAATGTATTATATCCCTTTCCACCATAGAAAAAGTCCCCACAACTAGAAATTTAAATAGAATGAAATTTACTATGATTAGAGTACGAAAGGTTATAATTGGCCTATAAGAAGGATCATTTACTAATAATCCCATGTATAGATTCTATGATAAAATGAACGAATCAATGTCTTGGTGGGTCCATGTTTAAAGGGACAAAAAATAAAAATTCTCTAATCATATTATATTTGATTAAATTCATCCATAGATTCGATTAAATGTCATAAAAGTTATAGAAGGGAACATGAATACGTATGTTAATAAAGATAATCTAAAAATAATGGGAATAATGGGTTAAAAATCTTCTCAATAATTATAACATATAGTTTGGTAAATTTACCCAGTGAATAAATAACATAACAAACCAATCAATAAATATTTTATAAAATTTAAAACATTCATAATCTTTGAAAAATATCATCCAAAAATCAAATTAATCCAAAAAATATTATTTAAAAATTCTCCCTTCCACAATTATTACATTTATACACTAAATTTACCATTTCACTCATCAAATTATATCTGGAATGAATGTTAAAACACCGAATAACGATAAACTTAAGAAACTTATCTATCCTAGTATGACACTATAATTCAAGGATTAATTGAGGTGCATGAAATTTAATTTAAAACTCATAAAAATATGAATAATATAATATCCGGAGTCAAAAAATAATTCATGTAAGAATAAAATATTTTTTCTAATGAAGATTTAGTTCTGGTATTCCATGTTCTATTGTGTTTTGTTCTATAGAAGTTCAATACGTGAATCCTTTTCATGGTTAGAATTTTTATTCTTAGATTTGTTCTATAGAATGTTGAATATGTATATTCCTTTCATGATAAAAATTCCATTTTTAATGTGTTAAATGTGTGAACCATTCCTCCTTAAATTCCTCCTTATTCTTGTGTCATTTCTATGGTGGATCTATAAAAATAAATCCTCAAAGTGTATGGACCATGTAAAATATATTAAAAAATATTTAGGAATAGAGACACTTCCTATGTTTTTCATAAAACAAGTAATTTAAATATAAATTTCATTAAATAAGAAATAAAATATGAAAAAAATTAATCAACATAATTATCTAGGTGGGCCATGGGTTTTGAAATCCTCTATATAGGGAACACATGTAATTATCCAAACTATTTTAGTGGGTGGAGTTTCTTAGAATTGAAGAAACACATGTTTGTATTAAAATCATATATATTTTTTATTTCATGAAGAGGAGTACATGGATATAGTATACTTGTTTCACCCCTTTCATAAAGAGTTACAAATTACATGATAGGGGAAGGATAAAGTATGATTCCTTATTTTCGTTGGTTGATACTTGGAAAACATCTTCTTCATTTCTCAATGGTTGTTCAATGCATACAATATCAATGGTATTATCAATTGAATGTTATAATGAAAATTAATTTAATCAAAATTTAAATAAGAATAATCATTATCACATTTTTACACTTCTATATAGGTAGTTTTTATATCAGTCTCCTTAGTTAAATCTAAAAGTATTTCTTCATTGGATTACTCTAATAAATTTTCAATGTATTTGAGTAGAACAATTTGTTCCCAAATAGGTGCATCCATTTTATCATCATCTTCCTCTAATTAATAATATTAGTTGACCAATTCTATAAAATTTGAACAAGTAAAGGTAATACTGAATCTGGTATCTATAAAATTGAATTTGATAGATTTCAACAAATATCCAACTCCCTAAGTTATTTTAGGTTCATTATCTTCTTTGATAGAAAGTGTATCTTGGAGACGAATTAAACTTGATGGATGCAAGTAGTCAAGATACTCTAGTGTTTCTTCAAATTCCACAACTTATGTGGTTTCTACATATTTCATGTCCATATTGAGGTATAGTGGTGTTGAATATTCCTCTTTCTTTGGGATAGGGTGAAATACCCACAGTTTCTGTTATGTATCCCTTACTTGATTCTTTTCATGGTTGTAAAGGTTAAGTGTGATGAATGGGAATTTTTGGATAACATTGGATATTTTTTGAGGCCAAATGGAAGTTGCACTGGTGGAACACAATTTGTCTAAAAGTGTGGCCAAACTGTTTGTAATTGGTCATCTTGAGGTAGTGGATCTGGCACAGTTGTAGCACGGTTAAAGAGACCATGCAAGAAGTCTTGTAGGGGTCTGCCTAGGAAGTAGCTAATGCACAGTTAGTGCGTGGTTTTTCTAACGGTGCGAACTAACTATGCTGATGGTTTAATTGAGACCTAAAAAAGTGGATCTCACATGTTTTTGCATCTAAGTGGATCATTTTTTTCTCCAAAGCAGCCATAACTGGGTATTTGTAACACCCCAAGCTTCTACGGTATGCTTCTCTTTGAATAATGTGATAGCGTGTGTTGTACGCAACACCGAGTTCTAACACACCATAACTAATCAAACTAGCCGTTATGAATAGTAACACCTACTTTTTGAAATTATATATATTTTATATTTGAAAATGGACTTCATTTTTGGATTCGGAATATCGAATTCAGCCTAAGGTGAAATTTTGGTACATTTCGGATAACTTTCATATTTTGATGAATAGTGAAAATTACTAAATTTTAATTAAAAACAACTTTTTTAACCAAAATAATTAATAGTGATAAATTATGAATTTGAGTGGTTTTAAAGTATATTTAGAATATATTTTTACCATTTAATATAATGTTGGTCATTGGACATAATTTTACAATTAAACCGAACATAAACAAGTGTCAATCTTTTGATAGTTATTATCTCTTAAAAACACGCTTTTTGTTTTGACAGCGGGAATTAATTTTAAATTAATTTCTGCCACTTCTGTGTTTTGAATTTAGAAAAATTGATTCCATATTTGGAATCAGGATGTCCAAATTATGTAAATAGGTAACTTTTATTTTTACACATTTTGAATAATTACTGCGGTAAATATTTTATTTACCATGGTTAAAGGGTAAATCCGGTAAATAAGGGTTAAAAAATAATATTATAATAATACAAAATTACCCTAAAACGTGTCCTAACCTTATTGGTGGACACATACCCGACCATGAGCATCCTTGGGTCAATTTGGGGACCCCTTGGAGCCACTTGTATGTGGTAGGGACACTTTATATTAATAAAGCTAAAATAAAAAAAAATTGGCATAAGCTTACATCTTTTAGAAGAACAATTTTTACATAGGGTTATACATGTGGGATTTTCGATTATAAATATTCATTAGAAATCTAAAAAGATTTCCTACATAATTATATTTTATTTATAATTTTTAGACATCAAATAATTTATATTATTAATGACACAATAATGATGCAATGTTTACCTCATTAATAAATCATTTAAATAAATAAGATTATAATGATTAAAATATTATATAAACCTGTCCAATTCTTATTGGTTGATGTTATTTAGAATATTAGTCATCGTATCTTTGACCTCAATGATTTTTGGACCATTATAAACCGAATATAATTATATTATAAAGTAATACTTTCACTCTTTCCTAAAGAGCCCCTCTTCTCCCTTATAAAAGGAGACCACTTCTACTCATTCCTCACACCTCTAAAGCCACTTGGCTCGTCCAAACTCTGCCCAACTAAGCTCCCCACATCCCTCTACTCCTCCTTGAAGCTTCCCCTTAGGCAGAAATCATTTCAAGAAGTCCTTTGGTTCCAACCAAAGTGAGTTACCTAAATTAAAGGTAACGATTTCTCTTAAATTATTTTTTATTTTGCTTCTCCAACCCCCAAAATCTTTTTATTTCCTTTCTTTTGTAACAACACCAGTATCCTCAATATACTAGGATTTTGTTATAAGAAGGATTCAAACTACACATAAACACAACTCCATCTAATGGATGATGAACATAATGTTTCTGTGGATGGAAAACTAACGCCTCACGAAACGATGATTGTTCAAATACATCTTACCGCCTCTCATGGTGGCCATTATGATGGCACTATAATTAAATATGATATTAATGATATATATTTTATATATAAGCTTCTGTAATTCCATTTTATTTCATACCATTATTCGTTTCATGTTGTATATACATACGATAATTTTATTTGAGGAAGTGCGGACTACCGCCCCCTTAAAATGATATGACTCGTTCATACCACACATGGAACGTATAAAGGATGGTGTTAATGAAATTAAGTAACATATATAAAATATTATATTATACTGGAATAGTAATATACCTATGTATCATTTGGATTCAATTCTTTTAAAATAAAAATTAAATGGAAGTAGCGTTCGTGCGTACGTACGGACTACCGTCTCCACGAACGCGGTGAGATCCATCCTCCATCGTATCCATTCAAGTCTTATTCTCATTTTAGGGTTAAAAATAATGTTAATATCATTCTGATTATGAATAAGATTTAATCTATCCATTACAAACATGTCTTACGTAACCAAACATTTAAGAAGAACGAATCGATTATCACCTGAAACGACGATAATACTAAGATATTATTAATAAAGCAATGTTAAAAGATCATATATGATATCATATTAATGTATATGATTCTTGTATAATTTAATAACAATTATTTCACCATTATACATGAGGTTAACCGACCCCAACAAAGGAAAAGTACAAGGTAAGGGTTATTTCACAATCTCTTCATTATCCGAGGTTGTTTATACGTAATAATCTACTGGGATATCTTTATCATCCACATCCATGTTTCTTAAAAATGTATTTCAAAACATTTTTACTATTTACAAGAATATGGGTTAAAGTCATTTATACCCTTGTTTGACTTTTTATAAGAGGCTTATAAAGGAATCATTCCGTCGTTTTCAAAACAAGGTCCTTTTTAACCTTTTCGACAGAATTGAGGTAAGAATGTGTTTTTTTTAACTTATACGGCGGGTGCGGTTATTTTACGCCGTTATAAAATCTTCAGAGCTTTCCTTACAAGATTATAAGAATATTTTCAAAGAAAATGTTTTATATTATATGGATCTTAAATGATTTCAAAATAAAAGGAGATATTTCGTTAAAAAGAATTTTGATTTCATCTATGTCAACATCCTTTGATGGATTTTAAGATTATTTGAAGTTGATTTATTATGATACAAAACTTCTATATTGTATTGAAGGTTTTGTGATATGTTTGACTATGGATGTGCTATTTTTATACCATTCATAGTTTATGGTGAAATTATTGACATTTCGTATGCTAGTTATGTTTAAACCTTTTCATATGGGAATGCATTGGACTTAATAAGTGACGGGTGGAGCCCGCTATAGCTCCTCGATGCATCGGTAGGTCTCATGAGACAAACTAGTGTCTTGGCACAAGGCCTTGGCAAAAATCTTATTTGTAGTCTTGGCACGAGGCCTTGGCTATGTGGTTATGATAGTCTGGCATTATGCATTCCAACATTATGAAAGTGGTTATTGATTTTTCATGTGATTATTCGATTAGTAGAATATCCATGTGAACAAGTAAATGGCATTATTTCATTTTACTTTTGCCATACTATGTTGAAGTTCATGTTTAAAAGGCTTTTGTTTTAGTAATTAATTCCCTTAAATGTTTATGCTTATTTTTGAATGTTCCGTTATATTGTTATCCTTACTGGGCATTTGAGCTCACCCCTTTTCTATGTTTTATTTTTCCCAGGATGTGAAGATGTAAGTTATGAATGACCTGCAGGGATATTATGAGGGGATTATAGTGTGGACTATGGAAACATTATGTTGTTGTAGTAGTTTTTCATTTTATGATGTAATGTAAAACTTATGAATATATCTAGTGTTTCCAAGGCTACTAAACCAATCGGTCTTTCGAGATTTGATCTTTCTTGTGATCATGCCAATGTTATGTAATAATGCACCGACTCTAGGCAACTAGGGTCGGGGCGTTACAGTTGGTATCAGAGGAAGTTTAGTACAAACCTTGGAAACTAGATTTAGATAAACTCTGATTAGAGCACGTAGACCTAAGATGAACTTTGAGGATTAGTATAGAAGAAATTCCTAGAATTTTGGTATTGTAGAGATTTTCTGAGTTTTCCGAGCAATACATCCCTGTCTGGATACGAGCAGGTAGAGGCGGCTCTGGCACAGATGTACCTAGGGGTAAAACCCGAAAACACCGCTTTGAGCTAGACTCGAACGGGAACTGGTGCACGACAACGGGCCTTGCTGCACTCTTGGTTACGACACTCCCGGGGGATATGCTTAGGATAACTCTCACTATCTTTACAAATCATTATGAAGGGTTTATGAGTATATACTTCCTCAAAGAAAACATTTTTATGATTATGGATTATATCCATAAATAGTTCAATTTATGTTAAGTGTTTTATAAGTATGGGATTATGTATTTTGATTCATAAACTGATCTAGTTTATGCCATTGTTTAGAAATGGCACCTAGTGGAAGAAATGGAAACCATATCAATGCACGCACTCCATGTAGGGATTGCCCTCCTGCTCAAGATAATTATAGTGGGGCTGGTGATGCAACTGGTGCTGATCAGCTAATCACCATACTGGGACAACTTACTCAGGTTATGAATAATAACCTTACCCGTATGGAGCACCCTGATCCGCAGCGTGGAGGATCAATGTTAGATCGATTCATGAGGCAACAACCACCAACGTTCAATGGGAATACAAATCCATTAGTAGCTGAGCAATGGATATTTTCCCTAGAGAAAATATTTCAGGCTTTGGGGAGCAGTGAAAGGGAAAAAGTTATCATGGCAGTTTACCGCCTCACTGGAGATGCTGATCAATGGTGGTCATTGATTCAGAACATGAAGGAAGATGATGAAGTATCAAATATGGAATGGAGGGAGTTCAAAGATTTGTTTTTAGAAAAATACTTCCCTCGCGACCATCGAGCAGATATGGAAAGGAAATTTCTGAGTCTGAGACAAAAGGAGGATGAGAATGTCACAAAGTATGAGGCTAACTTTACAAGGTTAGCGAGGTACGCTAGTGATTATATTCGTAACCCAAGAAGTAAGATTTATCGTTTCTTTGATGGGTTAAAACCATTTCTCCGTCGAGCATTAGTCTCACAATCCTTTTCATCATACGGAGACATTGTCTCATGTGCTATCAAGACCGAAAAGGAATTCTCTAAGTCTTATGACTTTAAAGCAAAGCAAGAGAAGAAGAGACCTGCTGATCAATCTGGGAATGGAAATAAGGGGAAGAAGGGAAAGGTTGAATATCCATCTTGTGGTAAATGCAGGAAGAAACATCCTGGTACTTGCTTGAAGGGAATGGGGGTCTCTTACAAGTGTGGTGAAAAAGGCCACCAAGCTCATGATTGCAAGGGGAAGAAGGAAGCTACCAACGTTCAGTGCTACAATTTCAGGGAGATGGGGCATTATGCAAATGCATTCCCTAAGCGTCAGGAGAACTTACCTCAGAAAAGGCCAAGGGATCAAGGCCAGGCTTATACTATCACTACTGTAGAGGTAGAAGCTCCGAAAGATGTGGTGGCAGGTAATTTAATGGTTTCCTCAAGTTTAGCAAATGCATTATTTGATTCTGGATCATCGCATTGTTTCATATCTTCCCAGTTTGCTAAGAAAATTAGATATTTCCAATTTGATTTAATAAGGGAGTTGTCAGTTAAAACTCCCAAGGGAAGTATCGTTGCAACAAAGTTTTGTGAATCAGTCCCCATTAGAGCACATAAATTTTTTTTATCTGCTGATCTCATCGTCATACCTATGATTGAGTTTGATATAATCCTCGGTATGGACTGGCTTTCGGACTATGATGCGAAGACTTATTTTAAGAAGAAAGAGGTTACGATTCTTGATGATAATGATAAGGAACACCTTATTTTTAGAGCAGAATCATCACCACCTAATTCTTATTTAGATCCACCCCTAGTAGCTCAACTAAATTCAATTATTGGGGAGGAAGAGAATGAAGTAACTATCGGTGAGGAAAGGAATGTTCAAATAGAGGATGTACCTGTTGTGAAAGAATTTGTAGATGTATTTCCGGAAGATTTACCTGGACATCCTCCAGAACGAGAAGTTGAGTTTTCCATTGATTTGATTCCTGGATCAAGGCCTATATCGAAGACACCTTATAGAATGGCCACTGTAGAGTTAGTCGAACTAAAGAAACAACTAGAGGAATTGAGTAATAAGGGATTTATTCGCCCTAGTGTTTCTCCATGGGGAGCCCCTGTTCTTTTTGTTAAAAAGAAAGATGGATCTATGAGGTTATGCATCGACTACAGGGAGATCAATGCTATAACGATAAAGAACAAGTATCCCCTACCTCGTATTGATGATTTATTTGACCAACTGCATGGAGCTCAATACTTTTCAAAGATTGACCTCCGATCTGGATACCATCAGTTGTGTGTGAAGAAGGAAGACATTCCGAAGACAGCATTTCGAACCAGGTACGGGCATTACGAGTTTATTGTAATGCCGTTTGGATTGACTAATGCACCCTCTGTATTCATGTATCTGATGAATAGAGTTTTCAAGGAGTATCTCGATGAATTTGTGGTGGTATTTATTGATGATGTCTTGGTATACTCCAAAACCTACGAAGATCATGAAAATCACTTGCGCATTATCTTGAAGACTCTGAGGAGGCATGAATTATATGGGAAGTTTAGCAAGTGTGAATTCTGGCTTCAGGAGATTTCTTTTCTTGGCCATATTGTCTCTAAAGATGGAATCTCTGTTGATCCTTCTAAGACCAAAGCAATCCAAGAATGGCCAGCACCTACGAGTATAACTGAGGTACGCAGTTTTATTGGTTTGGCAGGTTATTATCGACGTTTCGTCCAGAATTTTGCCCGATTGGCTAACCCATTAACGAAGCTCACACGTAAAGGGGTTAAATTTGTTTGGACAAAAGAGTGTGAAGAATGTTTCGAAGAACTGAAGAGAATATTAGTCAATGCTCCTATATTGACTTTACCATCGGGGAATGATGGGTTCGTTATTTATAGTGATGCATCGAAGAAAGGACTTGGCTGTGTCCTTATGCAGAATGATAGAGTTATTGCCTATGCATCACGACAGTTGAAAATTCATGAACAAAACTATCCTACTCATGATCTCGAGTTAGCAGCAGTGATCTTTGCTTTGAAGATATGGAGGCACTACCTCTATGGTGAAAAATGTGAGATTTATACTGATCACAAGAGTTTGAAGTATATTTTCTCACAAAAAGAACTCAACATGAGGCAAAGGAGATGGCTTGAATTACTCAAGGATTATGATTGTACGATACACTACCACCCGGGGAAAGCAAACAAAGTAGCAGATGCTTTGAGCAGAAAAGACCATGGAGTTCTGAACATGATGAGAATTGAAAGGGATCCAATTTTCATGGATCTAGTGAAGATGGACATGGGAATAACCAGGGAAGGTGAAACATCAATTCTTTTTCAAATGGTTTCCAAACCATCTTTACTAGAAAGGATTAAGAGTTCTCAGACCGATGATGAAGAATTCCAAAAGAAGATTAAAGCTGTGAATGATGGGAGATTGAGAGACTTTGTGTATGAAGATGGAATTTTGAAATTCGGGAAGAGACTTTGTGTTCCCAATATACCTGATCTAAAAAGGGAATTGCTGGATGATGCTCATAGTTCCAATTTCTCTATACACCCTGGGAGCACCAAAATGTATAGATATTTGAAAGATCATTTTTGGTGGGACAATATGAAGAGGGAGATTGCTGATTTTGTGTCAAGATGTATGGTTTGTCAACAAGTGAAAGCTGGAAGGAAACAGCCTGGAGGAGTCATGCAACCTCTTCCTATACCGGAGTGGAAATGGGACAATATTACGATGGACTTTGTCATGGGGCTACCGAAGTCTCCTAGAAGGAATGATGCAATATGGGTTATTGTTGATCGTCTTACCAAGTCAGCACATTTTCTTGCTATAAGAGAAGATCTACCCCTGGAACGTCTAGCAAGACTATACATTAATGAAGTTGTGAGACTTCATGGAGTACCCCTATCGATTGTTTCTGATCGTGATCCCCGTTTTACTTCAAGATTTTGGAAAAGTCTTCAGAAATCCCTGGATACTGAACTTCATTTGAGCACTGCTTACCACCCTCAGACAGATGGACAATCAGAACGGACTATTCAAACCTTAGAAGACATGTTGAGATCTTGCTCACTTGACTTTCAGGGTATGTGGGATCAATATTTACCACTGGTAGAATTTTCCTATAACAATAGCTTCCATTCAAGTATTCAGATGGCACCATATGAAGCGTTATACGGAAAGAGATGTCGTACACCAACCTGTTGGGATGACGTTGGTGAAAGAAAACTTGTAGGCCCAGAACTGGTGGAGGAAACGGTGGAAAAGGTGAAGGTAATCCAAAATCACATCAAAGCAGCTCAAAGTAGGCAGAAGAGCTATGCCGATAATCGAAGGAAGGATTTGGAATTTCAAGTCGGTGATCATGTTTTTCTGAAGGTATCTCCATGGAAGGGAGTCATACATTTTGGTAAGAAAGGTAAATTGAGTCCCAGGTACATCGGACCTTTCGAAATTCTAGAACGAATTGGGGCTGTAGCTTACCGATTGGCAATGCCGCCAAGTCTCTCCAAAGTTCACGATGTGTTCCACGTATCTCTATTGAGGAAATACATGCCTGACCCAACGCATGTACTCACCTATGAGGAATTAGAACTGGAACCCGATCTGTCTTATTGTGAAGAGCCCGTCAAGATTCTTGATACAAGAGAACAAGTACTGAGAAACCGGACAACACGTCTGGTAAAAGTTTTGTGGAGAAACCATAAGATGGAAGAGGCAACGTGGGAACCCGAGGAACTTATGATGAAGAACCACCCGAGTCTTTTTATGCAGTAATACCCTAGAAATTGCGAGGACGCAATTATTTGAAGGAGGGGAGAATGTAACACCCCAAGCTTCTACGGTACGCTTCTCTTTGAATAATGTGATAGCGTGTGTTGTACGCAACACCGAGTTCTAACACACCATAACTAATCAAACTAGCCGTTATGAATAGTAACACCTACTTTTTGAAATTATATATATTTTATATTTGAAAATGGACTTCATTTTTGGATTCGGAATATCGAATTTAGCCTAAGGTGAAATTTTGGTACATTTCAGATAACTTTCATATTTTGATGAATAGTGAAAATTACTAAATTTTAATTAAAAACAACTTTTTTAACCAAAATAATTAATAGTGATAAATTATGAATTTGAGTGGTTTTAAAGTATATTTAGAATATATTTTTAAAATTTAATATAATGTTGGTCATTGGACATAATTTTACAATTAAACCGAACATAAACAAGTGTCAATCTTTTGATAGTTATTATCTCTTAAAAACACGCTTTTTGTTTTGACAGCGGGAATTAATTTTAAATTAATTTCTGCCACTTCTGTGTTTTGAATTTAGAAAAATGGATTCCATATTTGGAATCCGTATGTCCAAATTATGTAAATAGGTAACTTTTATTTTTACACATTTTGAATAATTACTGCGGTAAATATTTTATTTACCATGGTTAAAGGGTAAATCCGGTAAATAAGGGTTAAAAAATAATATTATAATAATACAAAATTACCCTAAAACGTGTCCTAACCTTATTGGTGGACACAAACCCGACCATTAGCATCCTTGGGTCAATTTGGGGACCCCTTGGAGCCACTTGTATGTGGTAGGGACACTTTATATTAATAAAGCTAAAATAAAAATAAAAATGGCATAAGCTTACATCTTTTAGAAGAACAATTTTTACATAGGATTATACATGTTGGATTTTCGATTATAAATATTCATTAGAAAGCTAAAAATATTTCCTACATAATTATATTTTATTTATAATTTTTAGACATCAAATAATTTAAATTATTAATGACACAATAATGATGCAATGTTTACCTCATTAATAAATCATTTAAATAAATAAGATTATAATGATTAAAATAATATCTAAAACCTGTCCAATTCTTATTGGTTGATGTTATTTAAAATATTAGTCCTCTTATCTTAGACCTCAATGATTTTTGGACCATTATAAACCGAATATAATTATATTATAAAGTAATACTTTCACTCTTTCCTAAAGAGCCCCTCTTCTCCCTTATAAAAGGAGACCACTTCTACTCATTCCTCACACCTCTCAAGCCACTTGGCTCGTCCAAACTCTGCCCAACTAAGCTCCCCACATCCCTCTAATCCTCCTTGAAGCTTCCCCTTAGGCATAAATCATTTCAAGAAGTCCTTTGGTTCCAACCAAAGTGAGTTACCTAAATTAAAGGTAACGATTTCTTCTAAATTATTTTTTATTTTGCTTCTCCAACCCCCAAACTCTTTTTATTTCCTTTCTTTTGTAACAACACCAGTATCCTCAATATACTAGGATGTTGTTATAAGAAGGATTCAAACTACACATACACACAACTCCATCTAATGGATGATGAACATAATGTTTCTGTGGATGGCAAACTAACGCCTCACGAAACGATGATTGTTCAAATACATCTTACCGCCTCTCATGGTGGCCATTATGATGGCACTATAATTAAATATGATATTAATGATATATATTTTATATATAAGCTTCTTTAATTCCATTTTATTTCATACCATTATTTGTTTCATGTTGTATATACATACGATAATTTCATTTGAGGAAGTGCGGACTACCGCCCCCTTAAAATGATATGACTTGTTCATACCACACATGGAACGTATAAAGGATGGTGTTAATGAAATTAAGTAACATATATAAAATATTATATTATACTGGAATAGTAATATACCTATGTATCATTTGGATTCAATTCTTTTAAAATAAAAATTAAATGGAAGTAGCGTTTGTGCGTACGTACGGACTACCGTCTCCAAGAACGCGGTGAGATCCATCCTCCATCGTATCCATTCAAATCATATTCTCATTTTAGGGTTAAAAATAATGTTAATATCATTCTGATTATGAATAAGATTTAATCTATCCATTACAAACATGTCTTACGTAACCAAACATTTAAGAAGAACGAATCGATTATCACCTGAAACGACGATAATACTAAGATATTATTAATAAAGCAATGTTAAAAGATCATATATGATATCATATTAATGTATATGATTCTTGTATAATTTAATAAAAATTATTTCACCATTATACAGGAGGTTAACCGACCCCAACAAAGGAAAAGTACAAGGTAAGGGTTATTTCACAATCAATTCATTATCCGAGGTTGTTTATACGTAATAATCTACTGGGATATCTTTATCATCCACATCCATGTTTCTTAAAAATGTATTTCAAAACATTTTTACTATTTACAAGAATATGGGTTAAAGTCATTTATACCCTTGTTTGACTTTTTATAAGAGGCTTATAAAGGAATCTTTCCGTCGTTTTCAAAACAAGGTCCTTTTTAACCTTTTCGACAGAATTGAGGTAAGAATGTTTTTTTTAACTTATACGGCGGGTGCGGTTATTTTACGCCGTTATAAAATCTTCAGAGCTTTCCTTACAAGATTATAAGAATATTTTCAAAGAAAATGTTTTATATTATATGGATCTTTAATGATTTCAAAATAAAAGGAGATATTTCTTTAAAAAGAATTTTGATTTCATCTATGTCAACATCCTTTGACGGATTTTAAGATTATTTGAAGTTGATTTATTATGATACAAAACTTCTATATTGTATTGAAGGTTTTGTGATATGTTTGACTATAGATGTGCTATTTTTATACCATTCATAGTTTATGGTGAAATTATTGACATTTTGTATGCTAGTTATGTTTAAACCTTTTCATATGGGAATGCATTGGACTTAATAAGTGACGGGTGGAGCCCGCTATAGCTCCTCGATGCATCGGTAGGTCTCATGAGACAAACTAGTGTCTTGGCACAAGGCCTTGGAAAAAATCTTATTTGTAGTCTTGGCACGAGGCCTTGGCTATGTGGTTATGATAGTCTGGCATTATTCATTCCAACATTATGAAAGTGGTTATTGATTTTTCATGTGATTATTCGATTAGTAGAATATCTATGTGAACAAGTAAATGGCATTATTTCATTTTACTTTTGCCATACTATGTTGAAGTTCAAGTTTAAAAGGCTTTTGTTTTAGTAATTCATTGCCTTAAATGTTTATGATTATTTTTGAATGTTCCGCTATATTGTTAACCTTACTGGCCATTTGAGCTCACCCCTTTTCTATGTTTTATTTTTTCCCAGGATGTGAAGATGTAAGTTATGAATGACCTGCAGGGATATTATGAGGGGATTATAGTGTGGACTGTGGAAACATTATGTTATTGTAGTAGTTTTTCATTTTATGATGTAATGTAAAACTTATGAATATATCTAGTGTTTCCAAGGCTACTAAACCAATCGGTCTTTCGAGATTTGATCTTTCTTGTGATCATGCCAATGTTATGTAATAATGCACCGACTCTAGGCAACTAGGGTCGGGGCGTTACAGTATTTTTCTTCTCCAAATGCCAAATAAGGTTCTCCCATCATTCTAAAGGTGATCTGAAAGCCTTCCTGGGTGAATCGAAGCTGGGTTTTTGAGGTATGTTGTCGTTCTTCATCATTATTGATCAGTTTTTTAGATCTACTTAGATCTACTTCTTCTCTTCTCTCGATTTCTTATTTATATTCCTGTTATGGGTAGATCAAGGTGTGTGGATATCTATTATGGTGATATTTGGTCTGGATCATGCTAGGGGAAAAGATCCAAGGAAGATTCGTGTAGAATCGACATGGTCTTCTTTGTGAGTTCTTTGTTTTTTGTGATTTTCATAAAAACCATCAAGGTAAGAGGGTTATTTCTAGACTCCACTTAGTAGAACTGATTATAATGCCATCAAATTGAATGTGTTGTGTATAATGTATTGTTTTTGGTTGTTGAAAACTTTTTGGAAACCTTCTTGAGTGATGGTTTGTGAACTCTGGAAAATTGGGGATTTTAAATGATTTCTTTTGTACCTAGTTTCGAAACATGGGTTTTAAAAAAATGGGGACTTTTTTGGACTAAAGGAATAATAATGGGATTAGATGTTTTCAACAAAATGGGTAGTTTTATTGATATAATTGTTGCTTTGAAATTGTTTTTGCTTTGGTTTTCAATAAAAGTTCATTTTTATTGAAGTGGTTTGTTTTGAAAATGCAATAATTTGGATTAATTGGTGTTGGTGTGAGTTCATTCTTAAAGGCCCCTTAATAGGGGATTTTTACTATTGTGGTACAAGGTATGTGACTCTGGAATGGGGGCATGCGTCATTGGGACACAATGTAATTGGACGAGAGACCTCTCATGAGTTTAAAACTATCAAAAGAAGCATGCTTGTGTGGGCATGTTACGAACTATGGAATGGGTACGCCAAATGATAAGAAGAATTGGTTTTAAAACATGAATTTGTTATTTTTACAAAAAATAACTTTCTGTAAATTGGTTTCATTTAGTTTCATTATCTCTTTGTGAGAAAAAATTTATAACATATATATGTTTGGTTATAAAGTATTTTGGAAAATTGTTTTATGTAATATGTGTTATATAAATGTGTCTAACCTTTCTATCCTAGTGGCATGAGTAGGGAAGTCATTGAAAAAAACCTACAAAGTTTTATAATCATCTATACTTTGGAACATTTGTGCCTTTTCATATTATATCTTCCAGTATAGGGGAAAAAGGTAACATTTCCCACGTTTTTAGCAATACCTCATGATATTTGGGATTTTCGGTGATTGTGGAGATTGGTGATTTTGGAGCATCGAGTATGGTGGTATTTTGAGATTCATTAGTTGTTTATAAATGGTTTACTTTGATACTATGTTTTACTTTCACTACTTCACACATTTATGTGGTTCTGAGATTCTTGATGTTTTTTAGTTTTATTTCCTTGGTTCATGCATCATTTAGTAAATTTTTGCATATGGTTTGTTGGTTATTTGGTTTATTCCATAATGGGTACATTGTACCCCACTTTTATGTGAAACCCTTTGACATTTATTGCAAGCCTTTGGTGTCTTGGGGATGTCGCTTAAGGCTAAGTAATGACTCATTATGCTCTCAGGCCATTGAGAATGAGTAGGTCCTTAAAATGTTATCATCATTGCCGTTCCATTGAGGTAAAAATGTAATCATCTTGTTAGGACCTTTCCTAGCAAGTGCTCATCAGTGTTCTTAGTCTTGGAGTTGAAATTCCTTCTTGACTATCCTTTGAGAATAAATCATAGACAAGATCATGATTTTCAGAACATGAAATGTATAACCTAAAAGGATGTAGCTAACCCTTTTATGTTGAACTTAAAGTCACCAAAGAGTTGAATACATAAGTGTTTGGAGGGAATTACAGGATTAAGGAATCTCATTATCATGGGATTAGCCAATGTGAAAAGAATTACATGCATTATTGAGGAATGAATTCCCACTAAGAGTGCAGACATCATTTCTAGGAATGATTCAGGTTGCGAAAAGGTGTTTATTTTTCAAAAAGTATGAAATTGTCTTTAAAATGAATGAATTTGACAAAGGATTTGCTCATGGTATTTTGAAAATGGTTTAATTTTCAAAAATAAATTTTAATGTTTTTTAAAAAGGGGTGAACATGGAGAAAGGTTGTTTTTAGAAAACAATGTTGTGATAGTTGATGTGACAGAATTTGAAATGCAAAGCCATTAGTTTCAAGATAGTGAGCTTGATGGAGTTCATTATTGGTTTAGGAAAAGGCACCCGGTAGGCGTCATAAAATCCAACCATAAGAAGCTGTGGAGAATGTGGTTCCACCTGAACCATGGGTGAACCAAGAGCGAGTTCAATGTATTGTCCATGATTTTCAATCTATGTATACAAGAAACTGGGGGGATGATACAAGGCATGTGGATCTTACCATTCAATTCATGTATCAGAATCCACCTAACATAGGGAGTGATTATGATCCTGAGAAGGAAGAGGTGTGTCTGAGTAGGATGAAATGTGTCTTCAACATTATTAGCACACCGGTAGAGGAACAGATCAATTTGGCGACATATATGCTTGATGATATTTCACGATAGTGGTGGGATTTGGTGGTGCATGCTAAACTGGATGAAGGCTTTACATGAGATGATTTTGAGAAATTTCACAACATACAATTCTATCCCCACTTTTTCAAGATCCAAAAAATGATAGACTTATTCATCTTTAAACAATAGAGTCTCTCTATCATAAAGTATGCAGACAAATTCATAAATTTAGTCTCTTTTGCACTAGAGGTTGCGACAATTGTGTCTTGAAGTCACACATCTTTGAATAGGGGATACGATGTGAGATTTGATCAATGATTGTGGTGATATTTATTATGGATTATATACTGATGGAGAATAGAGAGACTATGGATGAACATGATATGTCATGATCTATGGGGGGAGGTATGATGATACCCAAAAAAATTGTGGGAATTAAAATGTTGGGAACAAGTAGAAAAGGGACACCTATTTCTAGGGTGGAAGTGGAATCAGAACCAGATGGCTAAATTAGTGAAAATTTCTGCACGACCCCAGAGAAAATCAGGTTGTATTCGATTTATATTGCTTGTCCATATAATGTTAGAGTGCAACAACATGGGACATCTTTAGTGCTATTGTCACAGTGCTCCATGTTCTGGTGCTCGAGACACTTCTCAGGCTTCACAAGTATCGTATACTTTGAGAGGACAATGACATCTGAATAAGTATCATCAGTAGGGAAGATCTAGCCATGGCAATACTAGAAATTTCAGGACTTCTCAACCAGGGAAATCTCAACAAGGCAATAAAAAGAACAGTGCAGTGACGAAGCAATTTTATAGAGCTCAGAAAATGTTTGTTGATGATCAAGCAGGACCATCTATGGTGAGATGTATGATACATTTGAATTAGAACCTTGTGAATTTGCACTTTGATACTGGTGCATCAAATTATATAATTACTTCTCATGATGTTTATTTGATATGTTTATTGTTGGAAATGATGCCTTCTGTTTTAAAACATTAAACTCTTCTTAGTGAAAGAGAATGTCGTGAATTTGTGTGTTGAGAATGTTCTATAACTGTTTATGGAGTTGAGCTGAAATTAGACTTCTTGATGTTGTAAATGGATTTATATGATGTAATCCTAACTATGGATTGGTTGACATGATCAAGGATCTCGTTGAATATTATAAGATAAATGATACCTTCGTGACTAAGGATGACATCAAGCATCTCTTTAGAGGAGAGAGGATGACAATGAGAGGTGGAATGAGCATGTTGTCATTGATAGTGGGAACGATCTATTACTAGTTGCTAGTGTTGACATATCCATCAATGGAAGATATCTAGGAAATTATATTTATAGAAATTTTGGATCAATTTACAGAAAACATTCTCTAGAACATCTCTAGGTTACCACCTCTAAGGGAATTGGATTTTATGATTTATCTTCATATAGAGACCATTCCAATTTCCCTTACATCTTATAGGATGAAACCAATAGAGTTACGACAATTGAAAGTACATTTAGAAAAGCTGGAAAGAAAGGGTTTCATTCAACCATGTATGTCTTCGTGATAATCACCGGTTTTGTTTTTGAAGAAGGTAGATAGAACTCTTCAGCTGCGTTAATTATTGTAAGCATAACCATGCTACGATAAAAATAGATATCCACTTCCACGCATTGAAGATATGTTTGATCAATTAAGGGGAGCTCATTGGTTCTCCAAGATTGACTTACGATCAGCATATCACCATGTGCATATTTAGAAAGAAGATATTCGAAAAATAGCTTTTAGAAGAAGATATGGACACTAAGAATATGTAGTCACACCTTTCATTAAAAATAATGCACCATCGGTCTTCATGTATTTTATTAATCAAATAAATCATCGATATTTGGATTAATTTATTGTGGTGTTAGTGGATGACATCTTGGTTTATTCAAAGAAAAGGGATGAACATGGGAAACAACTGGAATCAATGTTACAAATCCTAAGAGATCACCATTTGTATGAAAAATTATAAAAATGTTATTTTTGGATACTAGAGGTATGTTTTCTTGGCCATGTAATTTCTGGAAAAGGTGATTATATTTATCCTTAAAAGATATAAGTAGTTTTCTCATGGAAACCACCGAATAATGTCATTGAGATATGATGATTTCTTGTTCTAGCCTGTTATTATCGATGCTTTGTGCATGAATTCTCATGAGTATATTCACTAATGAAAACCCTGAAAAATAATAATGATCCATTCTAATAGACGAATAAATTGTAGAAGTATTTTGAGAAAATAAAATTTCTTCTTAGTTCAACACCAATCTTGATTTTTTCAAAATTAGGATAGGGGTATGTGGTGTATTGTGATGCTTTGGGATCAGGGTTGGGATGTGTTATTAGGCATGGAGACCACGTGGTTTCTTATAGATCATGGAAATTGAGGATGTGTGAGAATCATTACCCAACACATGACATGGAGTAAGTTCCAGTTGTCCATGATTTAAATACCTAGAATCATTATCTCTTTGGTGAGAAATTCACTATGTTTACGGATCATAAAAACATGAAACACATTTTCTCACATCGAGAGTTTTATCTGAGGCAATGGAGATGAATGGTATATCTCCAAATGTTTGACTTTGAAATGATGTAAAAACCAGTCAAAGGAAATTTAGTTGTGGATGCATTGATAAAAAAATCATATTCCAAATTGCTAAAAAAGCATTAGATGAATGGCAGTTGATTTCAGTCGTAGCCAACATGCATTTGGAATGTGAAGACTAGGGTGATGTTGTGGTTTTCATTTCAGCTTCACTTTTTCCAGATTTGGTTAATATGGTAAAATAAAAACAAAAATATGATGCATAATTTCTGGTTATGAGTTCAAAACTCAATGGTGGGAGACTATTAAAGGTTGGAAACATGATGCGATTTCAATTTCTCATTTTAGATATCTGGTGGTTGAACATATGTCTTGTCAGGAATACCTCCTCCATGCTTAACACCATTTGATATGGGTTGTACATACAAGTACACATAATATGTATAATGCATTGAAGATTTAGTTTTGGTGGAATGACATGAAAAAGAGGGTGGTAGAGTCCATTTGGAGGGGGTCAAATTTTCAGTAGGTTAAAGTAGATCACCATAGACCTGAAGGAATGTTGCATTCATTACCTATCCCAATGTAAAATTGGGAGTATATTGAGATGAGTTTTTTATAGTTCTTCCTAGAATAGTACCTAAACACGATGCTATATTGGTGATAATGAATCAGCTTACATTTTCGGCCAACTTCATTCCCATTCATGAAACTCATATGTTAGAGGATATGTCTAAAATATGTATCTGAGAAGTGGTAAAGAGATATGTAGTACCAGTCTTCATCATCTCAGACAGAGATCCACGGTTCACATCTTGTTTTTTGAAATCCTTATAGAAATACCTTGGGACTTTATTGACTATGAGTATGAAGTATCATCCTCAGAGAGATGGGTAGTCTAGGTGGACAATAGAGATGTTGGAAGACTTGTTGTGGGCTTGGGTAATGGATTTTTTTGGCTCATGGGTGGGGTATATACACTTGGTGCATTTCTCATATAATAACATCAATCATTCCTTGATACATATGGATACATTTGAAGCATTGTATGGGTATCCTTGTCGTTCTCAACTATGTTGGGTGGACCTGGGCAAGACATCACTGGTTGGGCCAAGCCTTGTCCACGAAACAACAAAAAAGATCCTATTGATTAGAAAGAGGATGTATATGTCTTAGTTTCATTATGAATATTACACAGATCACTATCTAAGACCATTTCCATTTTCTTGAGTGATCATGTCGTCTTGGAGATATATCCAAGCCTTGGACATCATCATTTTGTGAAGCAGGGAAAGCTATCTCCTAGATAAATAGACCCATTCAAGGTACTGGAATGCATTGGAGAGGTGTCATATCAATTGTAATTACCACCATGGATTAGTTCAATGCGTAATGTGTTCAATGTATCTCAGTTGAAAAAGTATTAGATTGAGCCTAACCATGTGATCATATGGGATCACATTGAACTAGAGTAGGATACATTATTGATACATATCTCGGTGAGGATTGTGGATAATTAGGAGAAAGTCTTGAAAGAAAAAAGAATCGGTATAGTGAGGGTTTTATGGAAGCATGGTAAGATTTAAGAAGAGACTTGGGAACATGAGATGGAGATGAATGAGCAATGGAAAGAAATCAATCAGATGAGTGAGGGTTTTCTACTTTTGAGGATATAAAGACCAATGGTGGGGAAAATGTAGTACCCCTAGTTTCTTATATGTAAACCATACTTGATGCTTTTCATGGTTATAATGTTTAAGGGAGATGAATGGAAATATTTGGAGAACATTATAAGTATTATTGAGGGAAAATGGATGTCACATGGGAAGCATACATTTTGTCTAACCATGAGGCCAAACCATACCTAATAGTTTCACTTGAGGTAATGGATTTATTATGGTTGGATCACGGTTAGGGAGACCATGCGAGGAAGTCGTGTGAGGTTCTTCCTAGGGAGTAACAAACACACAGATAGCACATGGTTTGTGTAACTGTGTGAACTAACCATGCAGATGGTTTAAGTCATATCATAAAAAAGGGTATCTCACATGTTTTTTCTTCTAAATGACATGTTTTTTCTTCTAAGAGGCAACATCATGGAATTTTTATTCACATAATTCCAAATAATGTTCTCCCATCATTCTGGAAGTGATCATAAGGCTTTCCTTGGAAAATCAAAGTTGGATTCTTGAGGAATGAGATCGTTCGTCATCATTCTTGATCGGTTTCTCAGATCTACTTAGATATACTTCTTCCCTTCTACTTATTTCTAATATATATGAATGTTATGGGTATATATATGTGTTTGGATTACTTTTATGATGATATTTGGTCTTGATATTTCTAGGCGAATAGATCTAAAGAGGATTCCTGGAGAATTGACCCGATTTTCTTGTGTGCTCTTCGTTCGTTGTGATTTTCATCAAAATATTCATGGTACGAGGTATATTTCTCAACTCCACTTAGTAGAAATTATTTAAATGATATAAAATTGAGTGACTGATTTTTAATTTATTGTTAATGGATGTTGAAAACTTGTTAGAATCCTTCTTGAGTGACTATTTGTGAAATATAGAAAATTGGGGATTTTAATTGAGTTCTTTGGTTCTTTGTTTTAAAACATCGGTTAAAAAAGGGTATTTTGAAGTACTAATGTCATATGAATGGGATTATGTGTTTTCAATAAAAGGGGTAGTTTTATTGAAATGAATTTTTGATTTCAAATTGGTTGTACTATGGTTTTCAATAAAAGTTCAGTTTTATTGATGTTTTTTGATTTGGAAATGGAATGATTTAGATAAATGGTGCTGGTGTGACTTCATGATTTACAATACATTAATAAGAGATAAGTACCATTAGGTTACAAGGAATGTGTCCCTGGATCGGGGGTGTGTGTCATTGGGACCCAAGGTAATCAGACAAGAGGTCGCTCATGAGTATGGAATTGTCAAACAAAGCATCCATGTGTTGGTGTGTTGCAAACAATGGAATGGGTATGCCAAATGATAAAAAGAATTGGTTTTATGATTTAAAAAGTTTTTTTTCTGAAAAATAACTTGCTTGGAATTGGCTTAAATTAGTTTCATTTTAACTTGGTAGCAACCGGTTTTTGAGACTTATTTATATTTGGTTATAAATAATTTTGAAAAATTGTTTTATATAAACTATTTTATATAAATGGAGCTAACATTTCTATCCTAGTGGAGTGAGTAGGGATGTCATTGGGGAAAACGTACTGTGTTTTATACTAACCCCTTCTTTGGAAATTGGGTGCTTTTGTAGATGCAATCTTTTGGTATAGGGGAAAAAGTAGCATTTCCCAAATTTTTGCACTACATCGTGATGTTTGGGCATTATGGTGATTGTGGAGCTTAGAGATTGTGGAGTAGGGAGTCTTGTGGTCTTTTTAGCGTCTTTAGTTGTTTATCTACCATGTACTTTTATTCATAGTGGTTCTTTCAATATATCACACTTTTATGTGGTTTTTAGATACTTGAAGTTGTTTAGTTGTATTTTTTGGTTCATGTATCGTTTAGTAAATGGTTTTGTTATGGGTTTTTAGTTCTCTGATTTATTTCTTAACGGGTAAATCATCCCCTATTTTAATGTGAACCTCGTTGGCATTTAATGATATCATTTGGCATCTTGGGGATGTCACTTAAGTACATGTAATGACTCATTATGCACTAAAGATAATGAGAATGAGGGTGTCATTTCATGGAGAGATCAACTTGTAGTGTATTTGTTTTCCCATTTTTTCCAATACCTATCCAAATTTATGTGATCTCTATTTCATAAATCATATGAAGAGTCTCCTAAATATACATCCACCATAAATGGTTGAGTGATGTGAAATAAATCTTTAGGTTCTACCTCATTTACCTTCATAGGTTCTTAAACGTCAAAAATGAGTGTGGAAATTTCTCCAACTACTAGATTAGGCCATTTTTATTCTCTATCTAAAAGTTTCTTCATATAATGATGATCAATTTTATCTATTTGGATCATAAAAACTATAAATATTCTTCAATAGTTTTTAACCAATAAAATATTTCATTGTTAATAACTTTATGTTCATGATGTTCTACCTATGAGTACACAATCCATGCATAAAATGGGATGTTTGGAAACATCAAGAAAAAATATTTTTTGTCGATTATTTTAAAATTAATAAAAAAGAAAATTTATAACAAAAATGTGAAAAAAGAAATATTGAAAGAAATAAAGTCTTAAATTTCTTGAAATGGTACTAGTTATGATATGCCTATCATATGTGGTAAAAAATATAATTTGTTTTGCTAGTACAACAAAGTGGTTGACCATAATCGTATCTCGTGAGGAGTTTTATAACAGATTAAATATTATTCATAACTCACTTGTTATATTTTTGGTATTTTATTATTTTTGGAAAACTATGATTTTTATATTGAAATTTAAATAAACTAAAATGAATATGTATATGTAGATAGAATGATGTTTTATTGAATGGTCTAGGACCTTATTGTTTAATTACATTGGTTCTGTCCTTAAAAATTGGGTTTTTAATTTAAATCTGTTAATTATTTTTATGAAATATAAAAAATGGATTGGGTTTTGTCAATATTTAAATCATGTAAATTAATCATTCCTAATAATAAAATTGTAACACCAAATACCTCTTCCTAAAACATCCAAATAGGGTAAACCCCTTAACCAAGAATGAAATACCCTAAAAGACCCAGCTCCTCTCTATTCAATCTCATCTCTTCTTTTGTCCTCAACTCTAGAATATGAATAGTTTATCTAAGATAATGGAGGCGAATGTACTAATTTTATGAAAATAAATGTATTTTAATATATTTTAATGAAATTAGATGATGGAAAAAATTCATTTATCTCACATCTGCCACAAATTGAATTAAAATATATAAGGATTTAATGAGAAATAATATAAAATCATTAATCCCCCCCACAAAGACGATGAATGAGGTCAGTTTCTACCTCCCACCAGAATAATATTTCATGGTATAAAGAGGGAAGAGATAAATAGATTAAATTGAAGTGATTATAATTCACATATGAACAATTCAATTAAAATATGAATTTGGATTTCATCAGGAAATAAATTTAAAAAAAGAAAAAAAACCTAAAAAACAATATCTTTTCGCTTCCTCAACACTGTAGTTGAATCCTTAGATAAGTTGATATATTTTCCAATACATCTATCCTATTATTTATAGTCCTAAATCCTCCCTTTATAATAATAAATGGGTATTAAATATCCTGGAGAATCATAGGGAATTTAAAGGGTCACCCTCCATTAATTTTATCAAATCTTATGTTTTGGGGCCACTTTTGAGAGTTTCACAATATAAATAGTGACATCATGATATAAATATTGTGTGCTTGAAATTTTCCCACCTTTTTTTCAAATTCAAAATATTTAATAGGTGTATCCCACATGAGTCACAATCTGAAAATATGATTCCCATCATGACATGTGATTTAAAGCATATAGGAGGATTTTTCTCTTCATGTTCTGATTGTCATCATGAATTCCTTCATGTTTCACAACGTGACTAGCTTTCATGATGTGAATTAGTGTTTTCTGGAAGTTTTTACCAATTTATTTTTATTCTTTATTCTTTAAATCCAAGCATCTTCCTTTCCATGTTGTGTGTCCAGAAATATTACTAATCCTTTATTGCACATATTTTAGATCATTCTCTATAAAACATGGTGTTCTTCCATAAAATAAAAAATGACTAAATATCGACATATTTAATCAATAAAACACTATAAAAATATTTCTTTAATAACAAAATAAACATGAAAAATGTGACATTGTGTAATGTTATAAACAATTTGGTTTTGTTTAATTATTAAATATTAGAGGAATAACTTTTTATCCTTTTGTTTATTATGTGATTCACTAAAATTTTATGTTAGTACTCCTGGAATGAAAAAAATTTAAACTCATTATTTGGATAAAAATATGATATTTTCATTGAAATTGATTAATTGATGAATTTATACATAATAAGTATATTTACACATGTTATTAGCCCATATAGTAATGTAATTCCAAAATACTAGAAAAAGAATCTTAAAAAATTATCCTATTATAGTAATTTCTAATAAATAAATTATGTTTTTCTGACATAATTAATTAAATATTTTGTGTTCATTAACTTTCCCGTGATAATTAATTTTCTTATGATCAATTTTTTTTCTCACCCTACATCATTAATTACATATTACATTTTTTTCAACAAGTCCATATTTTCATTTCCCACTAATTTTCTCCTATTTTAAATCCTATCATTGTGTTATTATAGAGACCCTTCATACATTCCATTCCCTATTTTCAAGAGGACTATTTATTAATGCTTTTATTATAAGGGATTTTAGTCAAAATAGTTTCAAATGAAAAACTCTTGATTACCAATGTCAGGATAAAATTGCAAGGAATAAATTTATTAAATGGCGAGAATGTAAAAACCTATGATTTAGTAATTATAATATTTATACTTTTAAATAATTTTTATTGTCAATAAATTTACATAATATATTTTAGATAATATAATAATTTAATAATATTGAAATAATAATGATTTATTAAAAAAAATATTATTTTTATTAAAATATTAATTTGATGAAAGGATATTAAAATTTTAATTATAGTATAACATATAATATGAAAAAAGGCCCTATCATAAAATAAATGACATTCAATAAGAAGCATAATTTTTATAATAAGTTAATATAAAATATTAGAGTTAAAAAAATATTTCTTTATCTATATTAGAATTATTTTCCACAAAATAATATTGACATGTTTTCAAACAAAAATTCAAATTTAATACTATTGAATTTTTTAAATTAATAAATAAATTTATTTTTTTAAATATAAAGTATGATTATTATCATATTAATAACATGTTAATTAATTGAAAATAATTCATTTAATGATAATAAATTACTATATATAAAATTATAATTTAATGTTGAAGATAGAAAATATATAGAAATGGATTATACTAATTTATATATATAATTGACTAGTAAATGTTAAAATTATCAAATATAAATTTATAATATTATATAGTTTATAAGATTAAATTTTGATGTTTAATAGTTAAATTTAATCTCTTTAAAAATATGAATATCCTTATAAGTAATTATGTTTAATTAAATTCTATAAAATTTATAGAGAATTGGTAGTGTGTACAAGTGTAAGAATTAGTTGTGTAATTTTATATACTCAAACCTATATTCTTCATAAAGCCACTGAATTCCTTATATAAGGGTAACCCTATTGTTTCATTAAGGTCATCCAAACTCCATCATATTTGGTAAGGGTAGGTTATTTCCACTCTAAATGTAAGAATATTTTTTCTTCATCATCTTGGGGTAATACTTGGATATGTAATAGTAAAGCATGTATATGTATTGGAAGCCTAATCATGTAAAGGTACAACATGACATGCGTAAGTGTAAGGTACTCAACACAATATATATGTAAGGCTAAATTAAAATTACATGAAGGTAACAGACACTCCACTGACACTATGTAAGGGTAGATAAACCACTTATGTAAGTTTAAACATCTCGATAAAAACCCAATGTACTAGTAAAAAGGTCTTAGAGAATGGTAATTTTTACTTTTTAATGTATTTGAAAAGTATGTCTGTTACTCTCATAGGGTTGTAGATGAGTTTCTAAGACCATATAAAGGTATATCTTATCTAGATAAGTGTAGTCTACCAAACATATATAACATACATAAGGGTCTCAAAAATCATAAAAAGGGTATATAACACCTACACAAATTTCATCCCTATAAAAAAAACACACCTAATGGTATACTTGAGTGTACGTAAGGGTATCCCACAACATTGAAGATATATTATTGTAAACACCATTCTATATAAATTTAAGTGGTCACTCCCAAATAAAAACTTCAATATTGATTATCCTTACTCATTGAATGTCACTTAATAGAAAAACATATAATATATACATTTGTTATGAAATTATCTTACCGATATACATTTTTATTTTCTTAACCAATAATAGAAATACTATTAAATTATGACGTAAATATAAAATACCATATTTATAAAAACATGTATTTTTCATTATAATTTTATATTATACATAGGATCCCAAACACCATGGTAGATTCTAATTTGGAAGAATATAGAACATTAAATGATTAGGATGATATAATGTTTCAGGTTTTGTGGGTGTATAAAAGTAGGATATTATTAAAAATTATATATTATATAAACATCATTATAAATGATATTTTATAAAATTTATAGATTTATGTGGTTGAGAATTAGGCCATTAAAAATTGTATTGTTTATATATGTACATAAAATAGGTGATTTTATACATAACAGAGCTTATCCTCCTTGGGTTTTTATGTCAACAATTCTCAGGTATGTTCCTTCACACTAAAAAATTCCCATGCAATCCCCTGTTTCATGGAGAGATAGAGAGATTCAATGAAGAATAAGATTATTTTTAATAGTATTCCTTTGAGAAAATAAGTTCAATATAAGAATAATTTTTTTATGGTAGGTGCAATTTTTTGGTATAAGCATCTTTTCAATGATTTCAAATCCCTTATTCATGTAACGAAAAAGAAACTTTTTAATATATATTTTTCCAAAACCATTTCCTGTAAGGGGATATGATTTTTCACTTATATTTCAGGATTAAATGGAAAAAATATTGTTCTAATGGAAAATAATTAACTGAATCCTCGTATCTTATGGTTTTCAAAACACCTATTGTAATGGATAATATTTTAAAAACAGTTTTATGATTTCAAGATAAAATGATAATTCTAAGAGAAAATTATTTTATTAATATTTCTATTTTCCCAAAAAAAATCTATAAATAATTATAATTTAAATATTATATATTAATATTTCCTAGAAAACCCCATATTGTAATGTTAAATAAATTTTTTGATTAAAAAATTATTTCTTACAAAAGAGAAATATTTTCAAAAATATTTATATACGAACTCTTATACGTAAAGGAGTTTAATTTATGAATCCAATTTTAATGGTTTTCTAATTTAAAGAAATTGTTTAAGGGGAATGTATTAGACCTGCTGAAATAATTCTTAAGGAATAAAAAAATTGATATATTTTCTTATATAGGTGTTAATGTACATACATCTTACGTTTGGACTTGAGGTAAAGGATTTTCATCTAAAATTTTTTTCTATGAGGCATATTCTATATTCACCACTTGCTTATTTTGTGTGGTGTATATATATCCCATTAATATCTTTTATTATTCCCCTAATTAAATTATGGGGATATTTATATCCATATATGGTTATTATTTTCCTTAGGTTTTGATTTTAATTTCAACTATATGGTAAGGGATCTATGTTACAATCTCATTTTATCTGGATTGTTTATGATTGTGTTTAAAATGACATAATATTATTAATTATCTATCAGTAATACTAGTAATATTTTCTTTCTAATGTTATTTTTAATGATTATAAAGTTTACTATAATTTTCCCCTTTTGATGTAATCAATATTCTAAATAAATATTTTAAAGGAAAATTGAATTTAATCCTTACATTAGTTGAAATTTATTTTACCTTCATATTTATGTTTTCTAAAATGGTTTCAATACATTTTTTACTAACCTATAAATATTATTTAAAAAATCATTACTTATGTTTGGATTTTAACAAAATGTATTGAATGGAATCTTATTTTTGGTTTTCCAATGAGGTATTTTTGAGTTATTGTTGAAAATTAGAATGAAATCTTAGTTTTAACATTCTAAGAATGAAAAAAATTTCTTGCTATCAAGGAAACTAAATGTTGTGAATATTTTATTTTAGGTTTCCATGTTTTTTTTAATGAATTTTTTTTTGATAAAATTGAAGATTTTTTTTGATTTTAAATATTTTATTTCAAAATGATTAGTGCATTTTCCTCAATGATTTTTAATGATACTTTTAGGGAAATTATATCGATCAATAAAAGTAACCATTGATATTATTGATTCTTTATTGGGGATATGATATATTGAAACCATCCATATAATTTATATGTATAAATTATGTTTATGATGATGAGAATTTTTAAAACCATTTTATTTTCCATGGCTTACACAATAATGAATTTTTGAAATGTATATAAATAATTTTTACATCCCTTTGGTCATGATATATAATTATTTATTTATGAAAAAATGGAATACATATGAATGGATTATTATAATTTGATGTGTGGTCCAGGAATTAAATATTCATCCAATGAATTGGGTAAATATGGATATCTCATGAGATAATAAAAACTCCAATGGTTAGTTAAATTAGTTTAGTAAAGGACATTATCCACTTTTATATTCATGGGAGTGAACCATGAATAAATATTTGATGGAATGGGGAGTGAATAAACTCTATAATGATAACATTTAATGTGATAACTAACTAATAAAAACATTTTGTAGTATTATGTGTATCCAAAAATCTAATTTCTAATGCCAAATTTATGCTCTAATGGATATTGTTAGGTTATTTTATTATGATTCTCGTCTTATGAAATACCTTGATTTATTCCATGATTCTAGGTCATCATATATCATATAATGGGTCTGACATTTTAAATGTTAATACCATGTTATCATGAGTTTATTCTCATGTTATGTTCATGTGATTATTGATATATTCCTTTTTTACCCTTATTGAGCTTCGGGGATCATAGCATATTATATTTCTCTTCCACATGATTTGAAAAAAAATTTAGTTATGTTATGTATAATAGGGGATAGAGTTGTGAATAACTAAGTGGGATATGGTTTAGATCTCTTATGAATGAATTATTTATGTATCCATGTTTCTAATGAAACTAAAAAATTATAGTTCATGTGTGGATCATAATTTTATGTAATGGATATTAATCTATTAATATATAATATTTATTTATGAAAATATCTTTGTTGATATAAAATTATTATTAGAGATGATGGTAAACCTAGAGGCCATATGTTGTGTGCTCCTTAGAGCCCCCTAAATTTTCTTCTATCTATTTGGGTTTTTTGGATGAGGACAGACAAGTGACCCCATCTGTAAATATGCCTAAGTGGATATACCATGTGATAACTAAGTATCTCATTTGAAAAAATCCTTCAATGTTTCACCTTAGTGTTTTTGGGGGTAATTGGGTTTTTTTGGAAAAGAAAACTGACTGAAAATGAGTATTGTTGGATTTTTCCAAAACAAGTTTTTATGGTGGTGTAGTTTTCTAGAGTTTTTCAAATTTTTGGGATTAAAATCAGACGTTTAGGTTTTGGGAAAGGGATGTTTTTCTAAAAACATATTACATGGACCATGAATTATAGGTCACATATCACAAAGAGAGTACACAGAATAGATAATGAAGTAATAAAATTAAATATTTCTACATGGTATTTCTATACGGACTGTGAAGCAGGGTACACAGACTACATAGAGAAAAATGGTTTGCAGGAGGATCGTAGTGCATGGTTGGCTTGAATTTCATGGGAGGACTATTTTTTGTAGTTTAGATGTGGTGATTTTTCTATGGAAGGAATCGAATTCCATGAGGAAATAAAGGTTCAATGAGGACTACATAACATAATCCATGGGGAAGGGTGTACCACATAAATGTTTTGGGTAAATTAGATTAGTGTATTTTGTGGATATATTTTTCTATATAAGGACCATTAATTAGATCATTACATAATAATATTTTAATTAGAAAAAATAATTTCTCTAGGAAGAATTTAGTGAAGTCTAAAATAATTCATGAGAATGGATTCCCTGAAAGAGAGAGTTCATGTGGAATGAATTCTGCAAAGTGATTTCCATGAAGTCAATTCACAGAAAGGGATCCCTGGGGATATGTATCCCACGATGAAAAATAGTCTACAAAGAAGGGGATGTTTTTATAATAGGAGTAAATCCTTGAAAAGGTGGTTGTCTGTGAAGTAAGAGGTGATCTGTGGGGAACTCACGCCACATAGTGCAACACAATTTGTGAAGGAAGCATGTTTGTTCATGGAGGATTGAAGTAATCTTGAATTGGAACTAAAATAGTTCACAAATGAAAATTTCCACAAAATAATAGTTTTTATAAAAGTAGATTTCATCTACAGGTGAAAAAATGACTTCAACAGGGCATCTACCTAACTTGAGGATGGGTGCATTCATGAAAATTTAGGTACCTAAAAGTATATAAACTATGAAAAAATCCCTTCCAAGAGTATAATTAAATTGAAGAGGATGATTATGATCCTTTCCACCAGTCGTGATCCAAATAATGAGACATTGGGGTGATCCTTGAGAAAGTAGTGAGATGATCGTAAACCAGGTTATGGTAGTTATCCCAAGCATATAAGTGATCTAACCTGAACCTTGTAAATTTGATGTGAGATTTTGTGGATTTGGAACATCAAAACATTACCGTTGAATTCTCCTTGGACATAGCCCAAGGAGGGTGAACCATGTAAAATTCACTATGACTGATGCATGATTTCATTTCTAATCATATATTGCGGTGAAATATATATAGAAGGGTGTTTTGTCTAACAAAAACCCAAGATCCAAAGGTGAATTTTTTTTAATCTATCATACCCTAATTCACCCCCTCTTAGGGTATTTATCCTAATAGGTATAAAAAATGGTATCATTGAGAAAGGTTTTATGTCAATTGATCTATCACAATAGAATAAATGGAGGTTGTAAATCCCAAAGGCATTCATATCTTCAATGGTTAAATGTTTCATTTATTTAAGAATCAGATTTAGCACTACTTTGAATCATTTGGAATAGCTATATTTATAGAAGTGATGCATGAAATTTCATTCATTATAAAAAATAGTTCTTTTTCAAAAGTTGACCGAATGGAATTGGATGCAGATTCCAAAGGAATCAATGCATTAGGGGGATCCCTATATAATGGAATATATACTAAGTTGATTTCTTGTAAATCATTACAAGATACGGGGGATAAATTGTAGATTATTTAGGAGGTTGACTCAAAAGATAGAGAAGAAAAATGAATGTTATATGGAATAAGTGTGAGGATTTGTTAATGAACCCCAATGAGTGTGTTGATATATTATTAGATTGGTTGAATGTTTTCATTGAAGATAGACGCGGTCTTAGAGAAATTATTGAAGACATGAAGATTGTTAATCCCATATTGAGAATACATCTACCTTAGTTTAATATGAAGGATTATATATTGGAAGATAATTATCCAAAAGGGATAACATTTGGAAACTTTCATAGTACTCTTATATCATATGAAATGATAAATAATGATAACAATGTAGTGTAAAAAGGGATGTCTAAAGAAGTGGAATTAAAGTCCACAATGAATCTCACTAATTAGATCGGTAGGAGAAAGGAAATGTAGATGATTTCATTTCATTTCTCTAATCTAATTTCAAAACTTTAAGAGAAAAGTTCAAATTGAAACATCCACTTGGATGCTTTCTTAGTCAAAAGATTGTAAAATTTTTAATAAGGAACCCCAAAAAGATTAAGAAGATGAAGAGTATGTAGTTGAAAATCCCGTGATGAAACCCTCAACCTACAGAAAAGGTATGAAGAATTTTAATATGATTTTTTTAAAAAATATGAATGTGTTGTTGAGTGAAGATGACATTTCATAAGAATTCTATGTAGAATAATTGGAGGACTATAAAGATCATGAAGCAGTTGCTACAGTGGATGTTTTTTGAAATTCCAAATCAAGGGAAAAAAGAGGCAATGGAGAAGTTGAATTTGATGTATGATTTGAAATTCATGTTGAATTAGAAGATTTACCAGAAGATACATATATTTTTAAAGCCAATATAATGAAAACTAACAATGTGGTTTGTGATGGTAAACTCTATATGCATTAGCTGGAGGAAGTGAAGTTTGAGCTGAATGATGAAATCGAAAAACAGAAGTCTTTAATTCCAGAGATCTTAGATTTGGTTTTTGAGTACAATATAAAAATTTAATAACATAAAATGGAAATCTATAGTTTTACTGAAACTAGAAAATACCAAATCAAATGTTTCAAATAACATGAATAAGAAATCATTGGCCTTTGAAATTTTTTTGATGATCCAGAAAAATAATTGACTCTTAGTACAAAATTAAGATAGAAGATAATATAGAAATCATTAAAAGATGATACTTGATCATAGATATCCAATTGAATAGAGGAAATAGTCAAATCCAAATTCAAAAATTTGTATTGGGCTTGATCAAAAACAAAACGTAGTAATGGTTGAAGTCAGAATATAGGAACCAACTCTGAGATTGAAGAAAGATTTAAATACAAAGCAGAATATGAAGATCCATATAACCTAAGGGGAAACGATTGTTGTATAAGTGGAATACATGAATCTTCCACACATTATGTGTTATTGATATGTAGAGATGGAACAATCACAAAATATTTGTTTTATAGGAAAGTGGTATTGAATAGAACTAGACCAAGAAATATATCTATATGAAACTCAATATTATTGGATATCATTTAATGTTCACTACTTTAGGTGTGAAGGAATTTGACACATGGTGATATATTTCACATAACAAATGTAGAGTATTTTGGTGAGGTAGACTGAATATGGACATAAGAAGTAGAAAAATGTTTCATTAAATGAGATGGAAATGAAAAATTGATTTTTATATCTATTGGATGAATCTGGTCCATAAATAATTAAGGGAGATTAGGATTATCAATCGATACCATTTATAAATTCAAATACATAGTTAAAAAACACGAATGTTTAATTGGAAGTGGTTGTAGAGTTTTTTTTAATTCGTTAGATCGAAAAGGAATATGGAACATTAATGGTGGATGCACCTCTCGTGTGATGGGAAATAAGAATATGCTGACCAAAATCAGTTATGATAAAGAAGATATTATAATATTTGATAATTATTAATTTGAAAATTATTGGATCTAGAAAATAATAATTTGGAAGAAGAGACATGATGTGTGATGATGTATTAGATATTAAAGGTCTGAGTCCCAACATTCTTAGTGTCAGTAAACTATTATACTCCAGACATTCCATAAGTTTTTCCCCGAAACTTGGTGTCATCAAAGAAAAATATGGGGTAGTTTTTTTGTATGTAAATAATAAAAAAGGGAATATATGCCTTATTATAGGAGAAAAATATATTTTATTTCTATATGAGGAAGAAGAAAACATGTTATTCCCTAAATGTATTTTTCACTTAATCCAAAACTCCAAGAATGCTATGGTGAAATATGATGTATCTTAAGACAAACGTATATTATCATGTGATCATACTCATATATGTGATTCCAGTCAACAAGGGAATACCATTAAATTGATATATAAGGAAAAAGATAAAAGGTCAAAAAATTTGCTTGAGTTGGTGCATATTGATGTCTATGGACCTATTTCACCAAGAGATACTGATTGGAGGAGATATAATTTTCTCTTCATTAATGATTTTAGCATAATAGTATGTGTTTCTATCATCACCCACATATATGACATGTTCAGTTGCATAAAAAATTATTGTAGGGAATTTGAGAAGTTGTTAGGTCAAACAATCAATAATATATAAAAAGATAATGGAATAGAGTTCATAAATAGATAAGTGGGGGATAATTTTGAGAAACAAGGGATAATGAACTAAGTTTTACTAGTATGAACTCAAAAACTAAATGTCGTAGATGAGAGAAGAAACTAAATTATAAAATACATCGCATGAACATTGGTCATTGAAAAATACCATCCAAAGAAGTTTTTAAATGAAGTAGTAATGACATCAGTCTATAGATGAAATAGATCATTATTATGTCCAAAAAGAATAGAAGACTCTATATAAGCTATGATATGGAAATAATCCAACATTGAAGTGTATTAACATCTTTTAAAATAAGTGTTTTATTATCAATAATGAGAAACACCATACGTTTAAATCCTATGGAGATGGATCAATATTTTTTGGGTACTAAATGAAAATATAATCAAATAAATCATTCACTAAGTATATGGGAAAGATAGTTGAAACACATGATGCAACTGTAGTGGAGAATGAGAAGAATATTCAACAAATACATGACCAATATCAGGAGTGTAGTGATGAATAGAAAATAATATCTGGGACACTCCAATTCTAGATGATGATTTAGAAGAATATTTAGATAATGAAATTGATGAGTGTAATTGAATATCATCCAAAATATAGAACAAAATAGCTGAGATTTATTGAAAGAACATAATTGGTGACAAGACAACACAATTTTATATATGGATGACGATGAATATACAACAAGCATCGTACTTATCACATGTAGAGCCTAATTTTTTTTAGCAAATTATATAGAGTTATGAATTTGGTTTAGGATATGAATGAAGAGCTTGAAAAAATTGAGAAGAACCAGACATGATAGATTGTTTTGAGGCCAAAAGATAATAATATCATTTGGAATAAATGGGTATTTTAGAACAAAATTAATTAAGTTGGTGTGTTAATTCGAAACAAAGCATGACTAGTGGGAAATAGGTACTCCCATATAGAGGATATCCATATTGATGAAAAATTTTCACCTGTTTCAAGGAAATATACTATCAGATTAATCTTGGCCATCATAGTGAAAATATTGTTTATTGTTTTTCAAATGGATATCAAGTAAAAAAATTTAAATGGGGTTCTTGAAGAAGAAGTTTGTATTGAGAAGCCATTGTATTTCTCATTCAGGAAGCTGAGAACCATTTTTTCAGCATTATAAGGACTTATATGGTTTAATGAAAACACAAAAGAGCATGATATTCAAGGCTATATCAGTTTCTGAAGTGGCTAGGTTTTCGGCATGGTAGAGTTCATTAAAATCTGTATGTCTACAATGATTGTAATTAAATGATTACGGAACTAGTGTATATTGATGACATAATCTTTAGTGGATTAGATAATTTAAAATAGAAATTTTTTTTCCAAATTCATTAATAGTGAGTTCAAAATGTCAATTATTTGTGAAAAGACGTTTTTCCTTGGTTTACATGTAGTATAAAAAAATATTGGAAAATTCATTTCTCAAAAAAATATTCCAAGGTGGTCTTGAGAATATTTGAAATGGATAATTACATGGAGATAAAGATTCCAGTGGCTACGTAGATAAAACTATCACGGTATGATGAAGGGAAAGTGGTTAATGTCACAGAATATATAAAGGTGGTCTTAATAATGGCATAACCAAATATTGTTTCTTACACATGTAAATTAGAATAAAATCAAAGAAATACTATGGAAAGACACTTTATTTTAGAGAAAATAATACTACGACATATCATGGGAAAGGTGGATTTCATCTTTCTTTACATTGAAAAATATAACATAATTTATTGGTCTATACAAATGCAGATTGGTCCTGATTAGTAGATGATAGACACTCAATGTCATGTAAAGGATTCTATCATATAGTATTTTTTATTCTTACATCTATTAATGAAAAAATATTTCATTTCATTATGCACCATAGATGTTGAGTATATTACAGAAACTCAAGAATTCAAGAAGTTATTATGGATGAAGAAGTAATGTGATGATATGGGAGTATAAGTGAATTCTCAAATCACAATCCATTTAGATAATTCATGTTCTATAAATCTTTTAAAAACTATAGTCCATCACTCAAGGAAAAAGAACATTGATGGCAAGTGTCATTTTATCAAGGAGAAAGTGAAGCATAGGATTGCAATGTTAATATATGCACCTACAGAACAATATGTTATAGTCATTATGATAAAGGCATTACCCAAAGAAGAATTTGAATGAAATAAATTGGATTTAGGAGTCTTGTTGACTCCTTACACTTTGAGAAGTTTGGATGTGGGACCCCTTCACCCTGAGGTAAGGTGTGTTTTCCCCCAATGTGTTGATCTATGTTCATTATTCTCTTACAGAACTCAAAGGAGTAGACTTTGGGTTTATTGAAAATGGGACGGAGATATTGTATTTATAAAAAGGGAGAAAATTCCATAATCAAGATAGGGGGATAATATAATAGGGGGATTATTGAGATAGGGGGAGTGTAAAATCTGATAATGATAAATGTGATCGATCAAATATTATATATCACAACAAATGAGGTTAATGATGAATTCATATGAGTGGTTTTTTAAATCAATGAAGTAATTCATTAATAAAATTTTATTTCTACTTTTGTTTCTCACACCAAGAATAGATCAAGTGGTATTAGAGTGTATGTTGAGTAACTCAGTAGTCTTTATCTTTATCTTAATAAGTGAATGTTGGTTGAATATGGAATTTTTTTTATTGATGTATCAAAATGTGAAGAGTTGTGAACAAACCAAAAGGGGGATATTGTTGGGAAAAAATACCTTAATATTCCATCTCGATGCATTTGTGGTGATATTTTGTTGAAAAATGTAGATGACCACAAATGAGTATGGTTAGTTTTTTCCAAAACATGTTTTTAATATGGCCTAATTTACCATTGTTTTGCAAATTTTTGGGCTCTAAATCAAGAGTTGGATTTTTTGGAAAGGAGATGTTTTTGGAACAACATTGATCATGGACCTAGAATATTAGATTATAGAACAGAAAGGGAGTATGAAGAATAGATAAGGAAATCGAAAAAGTAAGAATTTCCACATATCTAAACTATACAAACTGTGAATCACTGTAGACAGACCACATAGGTAAAAATGGTTCGTGGGAGGATCACAGTTTACAAGAGGCTTGAATTTCATGGGAGGGATGTTGTTTTTAGGTGAAAGGTGGTGATTCATTCATTATAATGCATCTTTCTTTATGATTAAATAATGTCTTTATGCATACTACATAGCATATTTTATAGTGAAGTATGTACAAGATTAAAGATTTCATTAAATCTGATAAGTGGGATTTGTGGATCTATTTTACAATATAATTATGACTAATTATATCCTTAAGTAGAGTGATTTTCATAATAAAACATATTATATTTATAAAGAATTTGGTTAAGTCCAAAAGAGTTAGTGAGGATGGATTCAAAGAAATGGTGACTTTGTGGGGAATCAATTTCATAAAGTGATGTTTGTGAAGTCAATTCACAAAAATGGATTTGCAGGGCTATATATCCCGTTGAGAAAAACAATCCATGAAGAAGGGGAAGTATACAGAAGAAGTTTCCATCCATGAAGAATGGGAATTCTATGGAGGAAGAGGCAATCCACAGAGCACTTGGGCCATGTGCTTCAACCCATTTCACTGAGGAAGCAAGGTTGGTATTGGAGGATTCAAGGAATCTTGCACATGCACTAAAATAGTTCTCTAATGAAATTTCAACAACCTAACTATTCATGGAATTTTTTATTTTATCTATGGGTGAAATCATGACTTAATTAGTGAATATAAAATTAGTTGGGGATGCATGGATTAAGGAAAATTAAAGGACCTACATGTCCATAAACTATTGGTGAATCCCTTACAAGATTAGTGATAAAAGGAAGTGAATGACGGTGATTATATCCCCTAGATGTGGTCAAAAAAAGTGACATAGGAAGTGACCTTTGGGAAAGAAGTGACCAGACCCTATAACTTGTAAAGGAACTGAGCCTAGGATTAGATGTTATTTAACTCGATACGTGTAATTTGGATGTGAACTTTAGTGAATTTGGTACATCATCCCTCCACCATTTTATACTCCTTGGATACAGACTAGTGAGGGTGATCCAATTAAAATTTGACGTGTCTCATGTATTATTTCATTTCTATTCTTATATCTCCCTAGGAAGGAGTGATAAGAGGGTTTTTTCTAACAAAGAAACAAGATCTGAAGGTGGAAGTTTTTTTAATCTATCATACCCTGATTCATCCCCTCTCTGGGTATTTAACCTAATTGGGATACCAAATTGGGTTGGGCAAGTGGATTTACCCATGGTAGCCCCATGGACCAATATGGGATATAATTCATCTTATTATTATTTCTTATATGGGGAGACTATGACCAACCTACTGGGTAATTCTACCCTATTGATGATATCATGGGGTGTGATGTCTTAGTGTATCAGGTGTTTACCTAAGACTATAACCAATACTGAGGAACCAAGTGAGGGTTACTCTACTATATTATGACTAAGGGGACTTAGTGGGTTACCCCATTAATAGACTAAACCTAAGAGTTCGTATGTGAGATATTAGTTGGTGTATCTAGGGAACCCATGATGGGATGGTTAGCCCAAGGGACTGTGCACAATGTTTGAGGTTTTGGGAATTCATCCAATAGCTATGTTTTTTAGGGATTTTTCCATTTTAGTTTATGTTATAAGGTTTTACACCATGGATTTTGAGTATCATTTAAGAAGGGGTATCAAATCATATATTTTGTGGTTGTTATATCCCATCGATGTTGTTATATTTAACCCACTAGTTGAGCCTACATGTCATGGGTATTGGTATATTTCTCATGTTTTCAAGTGATCAATTGTGGTTGTTAAGTATTGTGGGGATGTCTATATTTCCATTAGTTTGCGAGACTGTGTGTCGGGGTTATGGGTTTATTTCCCACATTTTCCTATGTTATTTGAGTGATCTAGGGATGGGTATGATTCCCCTAGATGTACATGATGTTAATGGATTTTCTAGGCTCTTGTTGGGATCATCCAGAGTGTATATTTGTAGGAACCATAATCATTCCACACTTAGAGATACACATACACAATCCAAAGAAGTTATCATCAATAGTGGTCACAATCAAGAGGATTTAAACGAGTTACCATTTTTTTGTTGTCGTCATGACGTTTTTAAAGACACTCAATCAGTTGACCAAAGTTGATAGTTCATATTTAATTTTTTTGTTAATTAATTAGCTCATATGATTATGTCACGTGACCATTTAACATTATATGCTAGTTATTTTGGGATCATAATGGTGGTTAACTACTAATTTATGTACTCAAATGATGCACAATACTCTATTGTACATGGTTACCTGAGTAGTCATTCACATAGTTGTTGGCATAGGATGTCCTGAGACCCAGTCTTGATCTAGTGGGATGGCTAGAATATGTACCACAATATTTGGATGAATATTGGTTGGAGATGTTTCTATGCTAGTATTCTGTATTTACATATCCTTGTGTACTAGTATGTATCTGTGGTCATCCAATTAGGCAACTAGCTGTATATATGAAATTGTTATTAAGTACTTTATAACATTTAATTTTTAATTTTTTAATTTTTTTTATTAAATACCCATTCAATTTATTCAGATATATGATTTTCATTTATTTTAAATTTATTGTTCCCTCTAATATAGGGGTATTATTTCCCCATAGTAACACCCTATACCATTACTACTAGTCAGGATTATCTAGTATAAGGGATGCATGCTTGATGTAACATGGAGAACATTTATGGGTACAATTTATAATGTGATCCAGTGTAGGATGTTAAATAATGACAAATTCAATTCAAAAATATTTATTAACCATTTTAATATGAAAAAATACATGGGTATTGACTCAAATGGTGACGAAATTATACATGAACATGAGTGATACAGAGGAGCTAAATCATGCACTAGAAGGTTTAGATCAATGATTTATAATTAATGGAAGGAAGATGGTTTCCATTAGCCATGTGATTGAATTATAGGTCCCAAAACCATATTTTAAGGAAATATTGATTATTAATATTAAAGATAATCATTTAAAATATTGAAAACATATGTTCAATATAATTTCTAACAACATCGTTTTCTTTGGTATATGTTACCAATATAGATGTTGGAAACCCAAGACTAGGTAAAATATACAATAAATGTGAACATAGGGGAGTTCATTTAGACATGAAGGGTTTAGGTTATGACTAAAACATGAATGGAATAATGTCCTTTGAAGATAGTGGGAAAGATGTTTAATAATTTTTTGAGAACCCTTTGGATTATGAAACCATGAATTTAATATATTGACATGGAGGACCTTTAACAACCCTGCTTTATTTCACACTTAAACATAATTTATTACAAAAAAAATTAATTTATTCAACATATAATATCAAAATTTATAGTATCTTTGGTTCTTAGTAACATTACATAAAAACTTAAAACATAATACACAACATTTCATTGAAAATTTCCTTTACATGGCCACTATATTCCCTCATACATAGCATAACATTGGATAACCGGAGGACATGCATAAGAAAAGGGTGAGCTATATAGACCAGTAAGGGAATAAAAATAGAATAAAATGAGGAATAAAATACATGTCAGACAATAGGCATATTAATAGAGCACAATAGAAACATGAAAATAAAGGCATGATAAAGCATGGTAATCATAACGTGGAAATGTGGAAACAACATTTAGCATGAAATTAGCATGAGCCAATGCTCATTGCACATTTAGCATGAGTAATCAATTAGTCAACATAAAGAATGAGTAAACCCTCATTTCACTTGATTTATAATGATTCAACACTCATTTCACATGACGTATCATAATACTATATTTTACCCAATGCATTGGAGCACTATCGGGGTGCACCCTTCTTATAGATTTCATTTCGTTCATAACTGTCACATAGATCATGAAACATGGATTGATTAACATTATAATTAATTCCATGAATAAGAGATGTGGAATACATAAATATAAGTCCTCAATCAATAATTACATGTGCATAAAGATGAATACCCTTGATAGAGGAGTGGGTATGGTGTTTAGTACACAATGGTTTTGGCATTGAAATTTTAGTGTAATTTTGGTAGCATAATGGCGTCAAATAGGGTTTCGTAAAATGGGTTGATGAGAGTGAAAGGGTTATATCATAATTTTTACATCAAATGTACAGTAGGGGGACCATGGGACATAATATTCCAACATATGTAAAGTAATTTAGATGCATAATATAAAATAATTTTTTAAAGGTAAATGAAACGAGAGAAATTCCTTAGGAAATTTCAGCATGGTAATAGGTGAACATGGGAGGAATTAGTGTGATAGAAAAGAGGTATATCATAATTAAAAATTTAAGATGAAATTATGGGGGAGGTGGGAAATAATATCCCAACTATTTTATTTGAAAATAAAAGGGAACAAGAATATAATGAAATTCGGACAAAAATGAGAAAGGAAGAAATCCCTTACATTGATGTGTGATCCCAAAGGCCTGGGAGAGGCCAGAGAAAGGATTATTAGGAGCTTGGGGATTCTTAATAGGACTCTATAGAGTTGAAGACAATGGTTGGACGTAATCTAAATGATTTTAGTGAAGATTTTGTGGAAGATAGGGTGGGTTTATATAGGAAAATAGAGGGAATTATTTATTATTTAGGTTTGTGGACACCACACATTAAACTAATCAAAACCAAAAACCTGCACATGGTTTTTGCTCAAGGTGTTTTCCAAAGGGGTGTGGAATACAATATTTCATGAGACCAATGGATGAAAATTTTAAAATAATAGGGTTTCTAATATGGAGGTGAGTCACACTCTAAAGGAAAACAATTTAAAAAGCTAAAATGTTTTATAAGTCATGAAGGGTCCACTAAGGCTTTGTAAAATAAATTAAGAAAACATAAAATCACATTATTTTAGTGGTAAAACATATATTATCCGAACATAGTATTTTATTACCACACTATTGGGTCATTATGACGTCATAAAACAGATTATATATTTAAACAATATTTAATTTTTACCCTAAAAATCAATTGTCTCAAAAAATTATGAAAAATCCCCTGTTGGATAATTTTAAATCCCGATTCAAAAATTAATATTAATTTTTTCCTAATAAATTTACTAATATCTGAATTTTCACTTTTAAAATAAAAACTGATATTTATAGAAAATTCATGGGTTTTGACAAAAACAACATTAAACCTTAATAAAAATTACAATTGTATTAAAAAATATTATATGATTATTTATCATAATAAAAATTAATTTAATAATAATAATATATTATTAGAATATTATTTAATTTAAAAATCCTCAATTTATGAAAATAGATTTCTTAGTTGAATAATATCTAAAAATAATATTTGTGTTAAAAAAACTATTTACAAAGTAACAATAATAAAATTAATGTATATTCATTATTATATAAAAAAAATGAACACAATAATAGTGCTAAGGTATTGTTAAATAACACCTTATAACACCCGTATAGAAATGAAGGGTATGATGTTTGATAGTGACAGACTTCTGGGGTGGCTTGGATAACATCACTTGTGTGGTAATCTCTATCAACTTCCAATTCTCCCATAAGTGGTTGCATTCGAGCTTAACATGTTGAAGCACAACTAGGTCTTGGTCAAGAGAGAATCCCAATGATGCTACATCCTTTCTGAGATCTGACTAATGGGCTTCCAATGGGGAAATTCTACTAGATGAGGCCATCACTTCCTTTGTCTGAGTAAATTGGATTTGTTAAAACCCTATATTTATACAAATCAATTAATCACTGTTCAATAGCTAGGTCAGCAACAATCACAATTATTAATGGTATATTAAAATAAAAAATCATAAAACCAAATAATTTCACATTTTATATAACAAATTTACATAATAATACATTTATTTGGATCAAGAGGAGTTTTCGTTAATGAATTTTTGGGTTGTTACAGGACCAACATATATTTGGGGAATAATGGACATTATGACTTTGAGAGGGATTGGAATTCCTCCCATTTAGATTCATGATTGTATGAATTTTATCATTCATTAATGAGGGGACTAATACAATAACTAATGTAGTGTAGATTAACATCATTTAACATGAACATAATGTGACTGATGTTATAGTTTAGGGATTTGATCAAGTTGGTCCCTATCAATTAATGTTCATATAACTTAAATGTTCTACTTGGAAAATAGTGAAATCTCAGTACCTGGTGTGTACGAGTTACCTTATAATGGGGTATTAAATGAAAAGATGAGATTTGGGAGGTAGATATTTTATATTACTCCTTATAATTGGAGACATGGGTGTTACAACATATCATGTGAATCCAGAATCAAGAAATTCATTTCAGATGGATCGAAAATGTTTCCCCATTACTGAATCAGAAGAAATATGACTTAATTGGAATTGATGTATTTATACATTGGTAAAGGATTTGTAGAGATGAAATTTGGGGTTTGGCTCTAGATTGGAGATTTTTTCATCACTACATATACTATAATATAGTAATCAAACCACAAAAAGTTCTTTTTTGTTGAATATCTATAAAAATATTTATGAAATGATGAATGAATATTGAAATGTATAATATCATTGATTAGATATTCAAGGAGATCATTAATGAATTATTTAAGGCCAAAACACTAAGAGGAAGTTATCAGTTAATGGATCTAAAAGAACTAATCTAAAAAATGGTTACTGGTACAATTGACAAAATGAATTATAACGAAAACTTATTTAAAAATATACCATAAATACATTTCCATCACTATGTATATTTTGATAATAGAAATATATCCACACATAGTTCTTTGTGGGGGTGGTATGTAACCAACACCAAAGTAATGGTAGTGGTACGGTAGGAGACAAATACAACATTAAAGGGGGTTTCCCCCAGAAATGATTCCAATATACTTACATAGTTATAGAATTATACAAAAACAAATTTAAATAAAGTTTCATTTAGTATAGTATTAAATAAATAATCATGTTGTTTTAATTCATTGAAATCATTGAAATCATGTAGTTTTTTATTGTACAGTAAGGGTATTTCCCATGTAGTTTAATGAAATATTTTAAAGATGTTTTCCATGTAGTTTATCAATGTATTGTGAGGATGAATTTAATGATATATCCAATTAAATATAAATTTTGATAAATCATTCATTGATGGGTGGGGGATGTATTCCTCTCCATGGTGATCAATAAATATGGACCATTATATTAAACATCGTGTATATTAAATAGAGAATCCCACCCCATCTCTAACATCAATGATTTTTTTCCTACTATAATTGACACTGGAAATGTTAGTACAAAATAATTATATATAATAGAAATAATTATAAAATCTATATTTAATTATCAAGGTAAATTATTGGATAAATATCAATATAATGAATTTCAACCAATATTCATTCACCATGGAATTTTAACTCTAGTTTCTAGATTTCAGAACACTCTTAATACAAAAGACAATAAAATATGGATGTGAAGAGTTATCTTATCTTATACTCAAGGGATTATACAACATCATCTCTATACAATAATAATATAGGGTTAGCATGGACAGAATTTTGAGTCACGGTCTAATATTCTTATAATGTTTTAGAGGGAATTTTAGGAAAAACTTTATTTTCATTTTTTGATAAAATATTTTTTATATAATGATATAATGGAATTTACAATACTTCATAATCTATCCAATAATTTATGCATGATTGAAATATTTATTGTTAGATGATGTATAAAACTAGGTATACAAATTATTTTTCTCAACGGTTTTGAAACTAATTATTTTGTCTTCTTCAATTGTGTGAGGAAATATAAACCAATATGGATGTGGGATTTCACAAATAAGATCATTGATGTGGTTTTGAAATACATCATTTGAACTAGGTGTTCTGAATTCAAGAATAAATTTTTAGCAATAATAATGAACAAATACTACAGTGTTGTCACAAGATATTATAGACCAATGCGACTTATTCCCTGCACAACAAAGGACCAAGAGTACCAAGTGGTGAGGAGTAACTTATGGGATAGATTTACTAAGTTGAAATGAATAGGTATTTTTGTATGATTTTTTGAAAATACATACAATCCTATATATATTGTATTTTGTTACCCAAAACCAACAACATTGTAATTTTAATTAATTATACAATCATAGACCTGAATTTTAATAAAAAAATTATCACATATTGATTGTTCTTATACATAAATATAATGTTGTAATTTATAGACTATCTGAAACATTTAAAAAGGTTATGAGTGGTTTTAAAAAATAATTACAATATTTAAGTTCTATTATTATAATCTTAAATATTGTCCTATGGTCATATTACACCATTTAATGGGACACTGATGATGAAAACAGTAATTTGAAAGTACTTATATGTGGATGAAACTTAATCTCACAAACATCCAACATATTAATCACTATGAAGAGAGAATATGGGGAAATAATCACAAGTATAAATTTAACATATTCACATGTCATTAGATATTCCTATTTGAGATTATTTGTAATGATTAGTATAATTTATTATAACTACCAATACATTTCATTAATCATGTACATTTATGTGCATACACAAATCATGAAACTATATGTACATGATGATTAGTATATATTGAGTGCATTATAAAGTATATTTTATTAATGAATATTCCTAGGAAGGATTTTTCTCATCCGTATTTCAGGATGTTTATATCTTAAACAATTTATTGAAATGAAAATTTCAAATTAAATTGAATTTCCATGATATATGAATGGGGTTGGCTGAGGATTTCAAAAAAAGAAGAATCACACATATAGGTTAATGAGATGAGTAAAAATATAACGTGGTGATATATTAAGGAAATGATATTATATTACATAGTGTTCATTCATAAGTGGTTGTCAATGGTATAATATTAAATTCTTCCCCATTGGTGATTTTTCATAGTTCTAGACGCTGATATTGGACATTAGGAAATCCCACCAAGTTCCTCTTAGGAAGAATATGATAAGGTCACACAGAATGTGTTTCTATTAATCTAAAATTAATCTGATTAGAATATAATTATTATAATAGTTAATTTATTAAAGTCTATAAAATAATATTTATTCAAGATTTATTGATCGTAAATATTTATTCCCAATTATTTTGTGTGAGTCGAATATGAAATAAATAAATATTTATTCATGATAAAATGGTATAATATATATGTATTTGTCTCTTGATTTATTCCCAAGGTAACAACTTACATTTATTTATAAACAAATATTTATTTATTTACAATAATAATAAATAAAAATTTAATCGCAAGACCATTAATAGTATAAATGTTTATTTATTTAAAAAATGAATAATTTATATTATTTATGGTTTAGTAAATGATGGAGAGAAAGTTCACCCCGAGTTATCGATTATAATAAGAATGATATCATAAATATAGTTTACAAAATAAATGTTATTTATTTATGAAATAAAATTTATTCTATTAGTGAATTTAATACATTTCAAGTATATAATAACAATAAAATTATTATATAGACATTAGGTTTTCTAGTGATTAATTAAATAATTAAGGGCATATGTGAAATTATTTATACATTAACCTATATATATAAAAACCTAGTTATATAATTTCTTATGTTTGGATGTTATTTCACACAACATATCTTTGCAAGAGATTATCTTAACCCTATAGTGAAAATTCTCTTAAACATTCTCATAAATGGAGAGCTTACTCCTTTATCGTCTCATGAATGAGAGAAAAATAATAAGTCCTTCCACAAAATAGGATTGTGTGGTGATCAATGGGAGCGGTGTAAGTTGTTTTTTACTAACACACCAGAACTAGGAATACCCTCGATGATGCATCAACATTATAGTAACACATGTGAATCACTGCAAAAGAGATTATATTATGGATTTTTTTTGAAGAAATGAGAACATAATCAAATGGTGGTGTCTGAAATCATTCACATAATCAAAGAATATAATAAAATGAATGATTAAATTCATTAAAATTAATTATTTATATATTTAAAATGAAAATGACCATATCTATTGATTATAGAAGTCGATGTCAAATTTTCATTGGAATTATTTCAATTTTCATGATTCTTAATACCACATAATGTTTTTATTTATCATTTAAATTGAGAAAACATTAGTTCCCAATATTTCAATAGGTGATTTTGATTAATTTGTAACCCTCCTGTTGTATAAATATAGTCATGGTTAAATTTATAACTATATATAAATCATTTATCATTATATTAATTGAAAATTATATTTCATTTTATGAAATTAATTCTTTAAATGTAAAATCATGGATGACTTATTATTCTTCTTCTCTCACCTTTACATAATGAAGAAATAGATTAATAATATACATATAATATTTAAATAACCATCCATAGGAGGAAATAATTATATCCAAATGTAATGGGGTTATATGATGTGTAGTAGAAAGTTATACACCATGTTCCCTTATTCAATGCATTAGGATGAGTAATAAATATATTCTAACATGTCCTCTAAAAATAGCATGATACATCATTAAAAATCACTTTTTGACTACTATAACACAATCCTAATATAATTGTGTCTGATCTAGAGTACCACACAACATCATACACCGCTCCCTATACACAAGAGTTATCGACTAGTAGAGAGGGCCTATTAAACATCATGGGTAGACTATGTCCTCGGTACCAGGTAAAAAATATTCTAATAATAAAGAATATATAATAAAAAAATAACATATAAATAAATATTAATCAGAGTAGTAGTATATATAAATAAAACCAGCCTATGCAGTGTCAATATGGAATACTAGATATATAAATGAAATCTAAACCAAAGGATCAATATATATGAGGTAATTATAGTAAACAATAGTAATAGTTGACATACAACCTGAACTCTATCTTGAATGATCCAACACCGTCATTATAACCTACTAAACCAACCACCATTGGTCCCTTACCCTTCATTTGATCCCTATTCATGAAATTTAAATGTGCAGTAAAATGACTGAGTATGGTAGGAGTAAAAAACCTAATAGGAATCCACTAATGTCCCAAGGAATAAATATATTAAATATATAAGTTATTTCCATGAAAGTGAATAGAGTAAAGATAAATCAAAATTATATCAAACAAGTACAAATTTTTTTGGTTCCACAAATATCAGATCTACCTACATCTACTTCATACTGAAGGAACACCAATCATCCACTTGACATATCCCCCTCAATGGAATATCCCAAAAATATGTGTGACATATCCTACCCCATGGGATATCCCATATACATGATGACCTAGGTTTAGCACATCCCTCTTGGGATAATTTAAAATAAGTTCAAACATCAAAATCAACTATATATGACATAAGAACATCAGATATGATACAAGATACTAATTAAAATTCAAAATTAGATTGTATCAATCAATAACCATAATATATAACAATCCACATGTGACAAAATCATCAATCATAAATCTCAATAGGGATAAAAATTAACCAATAATTTGATAAATCATTTAAAAAAGGTCTCACTGGGATACCCACACATGCAGAAAAACATTCCAAGAACATGAAAAAATGTGCTAATGTTAAGGGATTCCTACCTAAAATGTAATTACAATCGATAAAAGAGGTAATTGTATGATTTGAAGATCAGAACCAAATAATAGAACCAAATTTGATTCTACATTATTTCTAAATATTATATCAATTCTCATGAGAAACTACTCCATAAGTCTAGTTCAATTTCCATCATACCCAATATGATCTACTACCAACAAATATCTTGGTCTGATTGATGCACATAAGCCAATTCCTTGAATCTGGGTGTTGATTATATTATTGATAAAAAATAACCTCATTAGACCATATCAAAAACCATTATATTCATCCCAAACATCAATTATATAAATGATTTTCTTCTCGAAGAAGATTGGGTAATTGATCTAGACAGAATAAGATCTCTCTAGATTAGAAGTGCATGTTTGATGTTTTTTTAATCATTGAATGGAAGGGATAGTTCTGAAAAGAGAACTCCAAAATATATGGAGGGGGTTCATAGGACACTAGGAATATAAGAATTCCTAAGATAATAAGTTTATTTTAGTGTAGGTTTCATTCTAAAAATGTCAATAAAACTCACATCCACTCTCGGCTACATCGAATGCCTTGATCTAGTCGGTGGCCACCATTAGCTACCTGGGGGAATCTACACATATTTGGTTTTTACTAGAAGAACCACAGACTAGTTGGGGGTCTCCACCAACTCTATAATTTAATATTGTAAGAATAAACTCTACCAAAAAGCCTCATCAAGTAACTAGTGGGAATACTATCACCTTTAATGTTACATCATATCTACCTTCCCTAACTCATACCATTTATAAACACTTGAAAACTTTTATCACACATCCAAAACCTTGAAAATAAGTTCAAAATATATCTAAAAATTAAAATGGGTGTACATAAAATTGTTTTTTCACAATATTAGTTCCCTTTTGACTTCTCATCATCAAGATTTATCCCTCGAGGCATGTTCAAACAACTCTGGACAATACTCATGAATTTCAACTTATCACTCCTAAATATATTCCTAAATATTCTCGTGCTTCCTAGAATAAAAATAAGAGGACTATTTCATCATCACAACAAATTATTTCTTCAATCCACATTTTTTTCTAGGTTATTAATCAAAATAATCATTCCGCTGAAGATCGTATCCTCATAGTCGATCACATAAAAATGACCAAGCTTGTACATCCGAAGCTATAACACATAGAACATATTTTTCAAATTAGGATACCATACTATAATTTCCAACTGATTGGACACTATACAATTGTATTAAATTATATCATATGGAAAAATTTACTATATATAAAGGATTTATTTCCTCCCTAAACAAAGATTACCATACCATGTGGACACCAATAAGAGGAACATATCACCAATAACAAACACCAAGGGACATATCCTTTTATAAGCGTAAGACTTCTGCAAGTTCTTAGCCATAACCATACTTTTATGAATCAACTGAAACTTTTATGAGTACTCTTGTATAATAATTATCCACAAAAATAATGATTCACCAATCTCATTCCATCTCTAAGGTGAATGATATGGTTATTAATATAGAGCCCCAAAAAATCAATCAGAATCGAAGACTAGAAGTTGATATTATAGAAAACATAAACTACATCCAAACGAACATAATAAGAACCTCTAAATCCCAGAGTAAATTCCTAAACAATATCCTCTAAATTTTGTATCATTCCCATTGAATTCCATTGTGTATTAGGTTGAAAGGATATAATCAGCTTTATTTAAGTACTCATACCCTTCTAAAATCTTTAATAAAACTACATGTTAAACTAGGAATATCTATTAGGTATCATTCTATAAGGAACTCCATTTAGTGTAATGATATATTAAATATAGATCTTTATAAGATCATAGACTAAGTCTATCTATCAGATCCGTATGAAGTAAGACATTGTAGTCAACCAATCCATTACCACCTGAATGGTATCTCGACCCCTCAAGGTCCATGAAAATCCTATCATGAAGTCCATCGCCATCTTATCCCGTTTTTACATAGAAATTAACAATGGATGGAGAAACATACTATGTTTCTAATGCTATCTTATGATCCCATAATTGCTCACTGAATGAGATATAATGATGGAAATTTCTATTTTTTATAATGGGACACTAGAACTAAAAAATGACATCATGATATATCTTGGTTGAAATGAAGTTCACGTCCCACTGGGAAGCATGAGAGGCTCTCATCGGCTCCTCTATCAAGGAATATGTGACTATCACCATTTTATGAATTTAATTAACTCCACATTTTTTCAGACTACAACCTAAAAGGAAACCATTTCCTGCAAACACCTCACATATCATCACACACTCTGAATCAACGTCCTAACTAGTCATCACTCATTCCACTAATGATGATGTGATCACTAAGGGGAAAAACCTCTAAAACTCAATCCTCAGCTACACCCACATACTAATCCACTAATAGTGCCATGAGTTTCCCCCTAGCTTCTGATTCTCACTCCCCAGCCTCTACTATCTTCCTCCATAGTGCATCTGAAACTTCAATTCCTTTCCTTAGAGAATACACCATATCAATGTTGAACTTCATCCAATAGACTACCCAAAAAACAGGGTAAATATTCATGCCATTATAGGATAATATATACCATATAATATTGTGGGTATTAGGCATGATAAATCTCCAATTCAGTAGTTTGTGTCATAAATATTACAATGAATGAACTATGACCTCCACCTCTAAGTTATGCATTAAGTGGGTTTTCTTGGGGGGTGGGTCATAGTTGATGAAACTTATAAGAATCTACCTTATCACCTTGAATGAAACATGATTTCAAGATAAAACCATATGCATTACAATACAAAATATTCATGAATTCAAGATCACGAAGGATGTAGATCATATCTAATATCAAACACTTCACTAATTCAATGAAGACATTTTCATACTATTATATCAAATAAATTCACCCAATTCTTGGTCAGTTCCTTCATGGTTACTGCCAAATGATAAAAATATTTATTGAACCTCTTATAATACCCAACCAACATAAATAAAATCTGAATCTAGAAATCATTTCTTGTTTATTCCCAATAATTTTTTGTGTCAACCTTCTCAAGATCAAACAGTATTCCTTTTCTTGGGAAACCACATTCTTGTGGAATCACGCCACCTGTATCCCTATGTGATACTTCGAGTACATGGAATAATTATATGTTTCTATATGATGCTAAATATGATATAAAACTATACAGAATATGATTCTATAATCATTAAATATAATATAGTCTCATCAATGAATAAAATGATGAATGAGTTTAGGAATGGATGAAATCCCCTCTTCATGAGGGCCATTAACAATATAGAAGCATCTGTTAGTCTAAAGGGAATAATAAAAAACAGAAACAAACTATACATACTCATTAACAATGTGTTATGTATGTATTCCTATCAAATATTAAGCATATAGTATCTATAATATAGATCAATATATAAAAAAACCTACCTCCCCATAATTAATCAAAAAAATCATTATTTTTTAAAAAATGTACTTTTTCTTCAAAGGGATCAAATTCAACATCTACTAGTCTTTAAAAAATTTAAAACTACCATATATATTCTTATAAAACAAAATTTAATCATTTAAATTATATGTTCACTGTTTGATAAATCCTTTATCCATAATATCAACCATCTACACCTCAAGATCATTCTACATAGCTGTTTCCATGTGGTACGGTGGAATAGTTTTTTGTGGTGTTCCACACATGAGATTGAAATCACTCTCTACTCCCATGTGTCGAGGAATCCTTAATATATCATCTATAAATATATATCAGTATAGGTATATAAATAAATTGAAATATTAGGGGGTCATAGCTTGATTCATTTCAAGGATAATACTATCCTCTTACTTAACAAGGATTCTTTCCAAGGTGGTTTTAGTCCATTCGCTCATACCTTGATGTCCCATTAACAGGTTAATATGAAATCCAGCCTTTCGGTTATGAAAAGGACACTCATTTTTTATAATAATTGATTTGTTCATGGTAGCTAGTCAACTAGTCTATGTAAAGGATCATGTTGAAACCTGTCATCTATGGAATTGTGAAGCTGCTAACATGATCGATGATAGAAACCAAAATCATACAGTATAAATAGATATGATGACAATATAATTATTATCCCTTGGTTTTATTTGTTTAAAATAGCTTAGAATATAATTAAACTAGATATTCTATCTCATCTACTACTTGAGTCTATATGAATGAATGAGATACACTTATTTCAAACAAAGAAATAAATAGTGTATATGTTTCTTTGACCAGAAATATTATTCTTTAATGTACCTCGCCAATATGTTCTAAATCATGAACAACCACATTATCCTATTATAAGACAACTCCATGACACCCTAGAGGCTCATGAGTCATATGGATCATTAAATCTTCTAGGGTAAGAACTAGTTTTTGAGGTCTCATGCTTACCCTGATTGTGTGTATCTAAAAATCCCTATCACAGAACGAATTTATATTACCTATATTTCTAGAATAATTTTAGGAATCAAGAGAATATTTTCAATCCTTCATAAATTCTCCCTAACTCCCAAAGTTCTATCATATAGTATAGTCATCTTCCACACAAGGATTCAAGGAAACTCTACTCTATTCTGATTGATGAACAATAACCTAAAATCCATCCTATGACACCCAATAATTATATAATAAAAAAGAAACTTTGTCTATGTTGCATAAATCAAATGTCTATCCAATTACCATTAGATAAATTTATATAACAATATCATCCTCATGGACCTTTATAATTTTCAATGCCTTAAGAAGCACTAAAAAATAGGTTTTCATATCACAGTCCTTGAAATTTTTCTTAAGATCTAAAAACATATCAATTAAAAACATTATATCATTATATGTTCTATTACTTTTCATAATATAAACTAAGTGAATAATCTTTATGAAGAATTATAAATAATAATACATTTTTATCATCCACTTCTATAATTTAATAACACCTGTGCATGTTCCAACTTCAGTGAATCAAGAAAGAACTCCTAGAAGAAGATATCCTTGATGCACTTTTAGGTAAACCATTAATATCAACCAACCTATACCATGATATCCCAAGTTAGCTCATATACCTTGATAACTCACTATTTGATAGGGTCGGGTCTTGACTGGTTTGATTTCTTGACCTATTTTAGAAACCAAAGTATCTTTCTTAGTTTCCTCATCCTACACAATAAGTGGTGAAACCGGATACATGATATGTCTTAGAGGTTTTATATTATAAAATTACAAAAAAATTACGTAAAACCAATTGAATAAAGAGAAACACAATTTAAAAAACCCTATAACACAAAAGGATTCACTAAAATGTTCGAAGTAAGAGGCTACCCAAAAGAACAAGGTATAAACTCCTAAGAATAACCCACACCATAAGACTATCCTCCTGTAATTTCATGTTAGTCACAACAGCATAAATACACTCATGAAGTTAATATATGGAATTAAATAAATTAATGTAAGGAATAATATACCAAAATAACATATCACAATTTTTATGGGTATTTAATTATTTGGGCTTTATCTGATATAATAAAAATTTATATACCATTTAATACTATATTCCAGAAATGATGCATGAGAACACACCAAATCCCTTAAATAAATAAACTAACACCATGTACATCCTAAAAAGTAAATTTAAATCAAAGATAACATCAAATAGTAAGAACATCAAATCCCACTATTCATAAACATGGAGGTCGACTATATAGTGTTTTCATGGATCCTACACAGTTTCCATGCCTATGTCCCAACATCCCAACATTTATCTACCCTTTCATAAATCAATAAAAAATGAGTAATATGTTTGTTAACTGAGTGATATTATAGTAATTTATTACACCTCAATTGGAACCACCAAGATCGAGTTGGATTTCCACATGACATTAAGTGTGCCTACACATACATAAGAGGTTTTTGACTTGAGATAAGGGACTTTAGAACATTATGAAAAGATTGTTCCCTCTATACCATGAAAACATAAAATTATAAATATACAAGGTGACGACAATAATAAAAAACAATGAATAAATATATAACCATTATAATAGCATCATATTAAAATATATCCATCTCACGCATTATCAATATGGCATTCTTGATATAAAAATACAAGATAAACAAAAGGATACAATGTACAAAGTAAAAATAGTGAAAAAAGGAAGAAAACATCCATCCCAAGAATCATGTAGCAACATCCAGCATCATCCAACTAACATTCTTAACCATCCACAATAGAGACCTTTCTCTTCATCATATCCATAGTAATGGGATATACAAGTTCACTAAAATGATAATGTAGGGTGTGAGTAAAACACTCAGTAGGATACCAACAATAGACCTTGGAATTAGTGATTAATATATAGTATTTTATTCCATTAAATTAATCAGTGTACAAATAAACAAAAATTATATAAGAAAATAATAATCCATATGTTGGGTCCTCAAACACCATCAACATTCTCTTGTGCTCCATACCAAAAAACCATCATCCATCCTTCTGATACACCCCCTAGTTGGGATCTTCCAAAAACACTTGTGACATATCCCGCCAATTGGGATAACCCAAGTATATGCTAACTAATATTGGAAAAATTCCTCTTAGGGGAGAGTCTAATAGGATAAAACTGTAGGATCAAATACTAATGAAATAAGAAAAAACATATATTATACATGACACAAACGACATATATAAATCATGTCATATCATGAATGAATCAAAGAACAAAAAAATCTACATTTGGGAAAATTATCAAGCATAGGGCTCAATAATTATAAACAAGAACACCTTATATGATAAAGAATAAAAAAATGGTCTTAAATATCTACACACACCCAAGCATGAAAAATAATTCTATGAACCTATTAAAAATATTCCTTAAATTTAAGGGATTCCTACCTCAAGTGTAATATGGATTGATACCAAGGCTCAACATCTATGTCCAAAAGCACAATAGATCCTAAAACCAAACCATAACTAACATGATTTTGAAATATTAGATTAAGGTTAAGGAGATAAAATGCACCAAATGTAGGTTAATGTCAAACAAAATTGATAATATATAGTATTGGCAACAATCTGGGTCTGATTAATGAACAGATACCAATTCATTACATCCAGGTGTTGATTCTATCAGGGGTCAACATAACTCTCATTATAGCATATCAAAACACTTAGATATGATATAAGTATCTTTTATCTAATGTTACATTAATATTCATGTTATGAAACATGTACCTAATGACATGTTATGTATTTATTAGACAATTCATCTGTCTGGTAGTGATGAAACATTGAGGTCACATAGTGTGTTGCTGATGTACATGTTATGTACCACATAAAATTTCTCATCTATCATAGAACATGAGTCCCTAGGATTGTTTCATGAATATGGGTATATTTTCTAAATATCATGTGTCCCCAATATGTTCCATTGAACATATTATGGTCTACATGAAGTACACATTAATCATAGATTCATACATTGTAATTAATTTGAGGTGGATTGAAAGTTAATTATAACATTAATCCTAATAAACATCTGTTAGTGTGTAAATAATTAATTTTACATGATTTTTGATAGGTTATTAATTATATTAAATTGTATATTAATATCCACATTAAATTTATAACTTCTTATTGTGTATAGTCATTAAGTGTTGTGTACTCCACATTCAATAAAAGAATTACACACCATGTAACTTACTTATGTCTATGTGTCACTTATTGTAAGTAAAAATCATGTAATTACATGTAATGTTATGTACACATCATGTTCAGTGAGTGAAAAAATATAATAATGACCAAAACTATTAGTTCATATAGGTAAATGTCATTTTGAATCTATGTGCACAGAGTGTACATAATTAATCATATATAAATTTAATTTGTATAATTTTTTAAAAAATTAATGTCAATGGGAAACTAATGGAATGTATGAATGGGTTTTAAAATTAATTAATTTATTAATTGAGATAATTATTTAAGAGTGTTTTTTCTTAATTAATAAATATTAAAATTAATTATTCTTTTTTAAATACGTAGTTGTTCCCCAAATTGATCATCATGGATGTTGGGGTACTATCTATGTATTAAATACTATCACTGAACAATTCATCAAAAATGGTTCAAACTGTGGTATACCCTAATATAGGGGAATTTCTAGTTGTTTCCCCAATTAAAGGTTGGTGGCCATAGTTCAGGGAAGCAACCACAATGGAGGAAATAACACTAAGAAACTATTTAAGGACGATGATAAGAATTAAGACGGATCACCATATATTATCATTAAGCATGTAAATTATAAGTGGAACACTATGATATGGAGCTCGAGTGATTCATTATAAAGAAGTGTCCCATGATGCAGTAAGCCCATCCATGGTGTAGGTGTGTTCCAAGGCATATACTAGGTCTTATGACAAGGTTGTGTGGGCCTTGACATTAATAAGGGAGAAAGAATATAATTTATTAAAAAATTAGACCAATAGGATATTAGATGATTTTAAGGGTTCCATCTCATCCTAGTCCTAAAACATGGATCGTCATAAAAATAAAATAAAGTAGAATTTAAAGGATGGGGATGACCATGGGCCTGACTGTCCAATATATGATTTGTATTTATTTTGATTTAGTTATTTATTTGGTGTTTTATCCATTATTATTATTAAATTTAAATGATGGAATTCATATAATCCACTAGTATTATTATATAAGGACCTACATATACACTATTTTATTAATGAAAACCCCAAACCCATTATACTGGTTCCCCTCACTTGCATGTGACTAAATCACATGTTATGATTAAGTTCCCAATATATTATAAGTGGTCCAAGATATATATGATGTGAAATCATCCTAGGTGACACACATGCAAGAGGATCAATACTACAACTCGATTAAAGACAAACTTATGGAGTTTTCCCCCTATGGTGAATGGTTTTTTATGTTACATTCATTAAAAAACTCATAGATAAAAATAACAATCATTCCTTATATTATATTATGTATTTTCAAAGTTATTTATTCAATTTTAGGAATTCTCTTCAATTATCACATAAATAAATTATGTAATACCATGTATACTAAGGAGAAATAAAATTTAAAAATGGATCATTTGTAAAAATTATGAAACTCTAATTTTGAAGTATTTATCGATTAAATAATTATATATATATATATATAGTTTTATACATTGATATGTAATTATATTTGGGTGTCTTGGGACCACAGAGTTAATATATTAAAAATATTGATATATATTATTTCATTCATGAACATCATTTTGGTGTTTCTTATTTCTCCAATGTTTAGGACCTTGGATGAAAAAAAGGAGACCGTGGTTGATTATGTAATGCAATGTTTATCCTTGGTGCGACCTATGGTTCATCTTCACCTGACATTTGCTATAGGGATAAATTGGCATGTGCATTTAATAAAATAAATTATTTATTTATTTATATTAATTAAATACCCTAACAGAACCCCCACCCCACCTATAAAGAAATCAATATAAATAATCGCCCATCTTTGCCACATAACCCAATATAGAATTTAGAGGTGGATTAGAAATTATTCATTTGTAGATTGAGATTAGATAATGAACAACAATCATATCGAGGCATAACGAGAGGCAAAAAACAGATCGGGTGTTTTTAATTTTGAGAAAACACCTTATTTACTAGTGATCAATCATAAATTTAGATCGCAAATATTATTTTTGGATTTATTCACTTTTCATTTATCAAGAATGTATTCAATTAACTCTTATTTGAATTATGATTTACTGATCTTCACATGAGCCATGTCATAATTAATTTTATAATATTGATTGGATAAATCCATGAAACCCATTCATATACCCGATTATATGATCATCAGCCGAGAAAACTTTTCCAATGATTGATTGAACCTATTATTGTCTATTAATTTACCATTTTCATTGAATTATTCATTATTTTTCCAAGGGGTCATAGTTTGACAATGTTGGGATGGTTTCAAGAGGAATTGGACACCCATGTTTTTTGTGATTGTTTGAACAATTAATAGGATGATGATTTTTTGGTTAATCAGGAATATCTTATTGATATGGGTGATGGAGACATTGATAGGTGGTTGGATTATTCATCCTTTGTTTTGGGTAGTTTCATGGAATGACATGATGGGTCATGTGGGGTTTGGATGGCTATAATCCAGCCACCGGTGATATATCTGGTGCTAAAAACCTCGTATCCAAGACACTTAGTGTTAATCATGGAGGATATGGTGATTTGGAAAATGCACATTGATATTTCCTAGGTATCTGTGAAAAATCTGGCTACACGGCTTGTACTACATAGAACACATGTCGTGTATTCCCGTGGCTATGACACTAGGGTATCGGGTGGAGAGAAATATCACACATCATGAATGACCCCTATACATGACATGTAACCCTATATTGGTGGGTAATTATCTACTCTTGGAGAACAAATGCAAGTGAATGTATGGGAACACTTGATGTCCAGGGTACCATGACATATCTTGTTACATGGCCATGACCTGAAGTATACTAGAACAAGGTGAGGTACATAGGCATATCCAAGAGCTCTTAGATAGGCCTAGGGCACCCATGAAACGTTTTTTAGTACCTATAATCATTTTATAATCATGAATGGCGACCCAAGACATGTATAGTCAAGGACACAACTAGGTGTCTATGAGATGTCACATATCTTGTTTACACAGCGTTACATTTCTTATAGAATTTCAAAATCCTTAACTCCCTTATCAAGACATGGATACTAACCCATGTATAGGATGTACTAGGATGTTTTCCATGTAGGTTATATTGGTGGCCTTCCATGAGGAAAACAATATATGATATAATTTGATATGAGTGTGATGCTTTTTTAGGAAATTCATGATGGGTAGCTATGATCATTCATGATTATTAAAGTGATTTCAAGGTATTAAAACCCACCCTATTGTATTAGGGTGAGAGTCACTTATACTTATTACATTTATTAAGTTGTACACCCCCCTTAATGCACTAGGTCACGGGTCCTCTATCTACTGAGTGATACTCCTTGACGCATTAGGCTATGGGTCCTCAATATACTAATAAGTACTACCATGAAACCCTAGTGAACGAGTCCACTATCTACTGAATAGTAACACTCTCCCAACACACTAGGGTGTAGGTCCTCTATCTATTGAGTTACACCTCCTGGCACACTAGTAAGTGAGTCCACTATATAATGTGTGATAGCCTCCTAAGACACTAGGGTGTGAGTCCTCTATCTATTGAGTAGTGCCTCATATTAGAAAAAGGTTTTGGTCCTCTATTTAATTAGTGGAATACCCTATCATACATGTTATTGATTTTTCTTTTGGATATTGTTCCCACTTGATATGTGGAGTATTGGTGAGGTTTAGGTCCTCCAAGTTTCTTCCATATATAATCACTAAATAATCTGGAAATAGAGATTTAACATTGGATATTTAGGAAGACTCATCAGCCAAGGTTGTCCTATGGATATGGAGATCCCTTTCCTCTCTCATTTGGATTTAATTATATGTATATAAATATATATATTTGTATTGGGCTAATTTTTTCACTACTAATGGATTGATCTAAATTATATCGAATCTCCCTTGTTCTCCCACTATGGATTTCAGAGAATCCTACCTGGTGTGTATATACTCACCCAAGCATGAGATTTTCCTACATGTTTTATTTATTTTTTAAAATATAGGAATATCACTAATGAAATCCGTGGAATTTTGTGGTCCTTTGGACTAAAAACCACCTATGGTGGTCATACATGAATATTAGAAGCTAGGATCTCTTAGATTCCATTTATTATAGTTGTGGTTAGGTTAGGACTTATAATTTTGTTGGGAATATATCTTCCTTTTTATACATTGGCTAATTAAGAAATAATATGATTTATTCCATATATTTTATTGAATAAATGGGTTTTATCATGATTTTATGTTATTTTTATTATTCAAATTTATCTTTTCAAGGATACAGTTGGGTGTGCGTGTGAGTGTGTTGGAACTTTAGTGAATGTCCTCTTATTTTAGTTATGATATTTTTGCGCTTGTCATCAGCCCTTAGAATATTGGATGTAGGATTGGGCTCATCAAACCTGGCCTGCCTCCAACTATATGATACCCTATGTTTTGGATCATAAGAGAGTTTTATTAGTGCGGCTTCATCCCTGGGGCAGTGTAGAGATATACCCATAGTGAGGATTTTTTGGGAACAAAGGGAAATAATTTTAGAGTGTATCAAGTTAAACTCTCATGTTAAGGAATTCATAGAAGGTTTGGTGGATGATGTATTCAATCACTAGGTCTCTAGATACATTCATATCTACTAATAATACCAATATATTAGTATTATGGATCAATAAGTATGTCCACCATACCGTATTTTGTTTTTTGACTACCCTTATTAAATTATCATCCCACACATATATATTCTCATCTAACCAAGGTATATATTGGTCACTTCTAAGATTTCTCTATGAAGACATCAATATTTGTTACCAATACAGGATCATGGTATAAATCTATTGAGTGATGAGGCCTTAGTTCAGGGGCCATCTCATGAGGTGTTCCCTCTAGGAGGGCAGGGAGTTGCACCCCCGCCTGTCGAGAAGTAGATCATACCAGTATGGAGGAATAATGATGCACATAATATTATAACACGATGAGAGTAATAGTGTGATACACTAATGAGGTTCTTCGGTAATATTTTCCCCATGAAGGTTTGGATTATCTTGAGTCTATAATCTAAGTCATTATACATTTATGGAACCTAACCAATCAGATGGTTGTATCAAAAACTATCCTTTTACATGGGACAGTAGGGAACTAGTAGAGTATAATTGTACATACCCATGATTAGATGATTCTCATATATAAATATTTCTAGAAAATATTTTGTGATGAGTACTATCCTTTTTGTTTTCACTTAATGTGTATTTAGGTGATTCTTGAGCTACAACATGGCTGTTTGACGGTATCTTAGTACACCATGAGGTTCATTATTCTCACATGTTACTCTCTTAACAAGGTTTTTGATGATTTCTTCATGGAATAGAGTTCGATAATCATTTCCACAGATACATCCCTGACATCATAGTATTTCATTGCAAACATACTTATAGTGGAGTACACGATCAGAATTTGGTTGAAGAGAGATTCTTGGAGGAAGGATGAAAAGTTGCTGGAACCAGTAGTGTTTATCAAGTGGTTGATTCATCTGTAGGATATTGTAGGTATCAGTCATTAGGGTATCTACATAGGAGACCATATCATAGAAGTAATCATGAACGTAAATCTACATTGGATGGTTTACATAGATGTTTTGGCAAACAATCAATGGTTTGGTTCTATTCATCTGACTATATTTCTCACATAGAATGTGATTCCCTGATACTAAATGCCCAGAAGGAATGATACACTATAGATGAACCACATTACTAGATGAAGATACATGATTATGGATATCATAGGAATGGCTTAGGAAGACCCTATGTAGGTGATTTTGGAATATGGTAGGTTGGGGATCCATGGGGAGGAGCAGGTGGTGGAGGGAGATGTTATGTTTTACATCCACCACCACCACTTTTTGGCCCATTCCAATTTTAGAGAGCCTGTGGTTGGGGAAGCAGTCACCTATAGGTTAAGGGGGTATATGAATCATCATATCACAAGATGATATGATGTATTCTCTATTTCTTTTATAAAATTTTTATGATGCATTTATACATAGGTGTGAGTCACTCTTTCATTGTTGTATCCCATGTGTAAGGTCGAAGCTCCATATTGGACCTTATCCCATGATATTTTTCATAGGGTTATGATTGGGTGTGATTATCTACTACCACATATATATATTAAATTCACGATAGAGCTCGATGAAGAGAATTTCTCAGGGGACCTCATGGTCACCATAATGAATGATTGTGATGTTACATTGGGTATGTACTAGTTATCTATTGTTTGTTCATCGATTTATTATTATCGTAGACATGTTTGATTACATTGTATGGATGGGATGATATTATAATTTATGGGTGTGATATATATAGTGGTCAATATCGTGGGTCTTTTGAGTTGGAATCTACAAACCATCACCCATAATAAAGCGAGATTATCCCTAGGTGCAATAGGCTCATCATGAATCTAGATCTCTTTGGTAGTGGATGAATACATGGATGTACTTCCTAATTATGTTCTAGGACTACATCAATCGGGGGAAATAAAATTAAACATTTACATGCACCTAAGTAAAAATCCATTATCTTCTATGGAACACCAGATGGTCCTCATCGGGCACTAATAACTGAGGATGTAGTTGAAGGTCCTTTGAGAGGAGGGTTTAATTAGACCATGTTTGTCACCATGGGAATCCAAATTTTTTTTGTAAAAATAGAATATGGGATATTGAGGCTTTTGCGGGTTATTTTCTCCTGAATTAGGTGATGGTATAGAATAATTTATAATTTATGAGTATTGATAACATGTTTGACTTGTTGAGGGGTGTGAGATGGTTCTCAAAGATTGATCTCGGGTTCGTCTACCACCTATTAATGGTTGGTGATGATGATATTATTATGATAGAATTACTATGACTCTATATACACTATGAATTCATGGTGATTCATTTCATTGTGATGAATTCCATTATATTGTATATGGATCTGATGAATATGTTATTCTTACTATACGTGGAAAAAATTGTGTTTTCATCATTAATGGAATATTCCTTTAATATTTGTTAGTGGACGATAATGGTGTTCACTTGATCATGATCTTAGAATTTATCTAGGAGAAACATATTTAGTGTAAGATAACAAATAACTAGTTTTGGATCCATGAGTTTCCATTTCTAGTTAATTTTATTTATCAGTATCACTGAGCTGTTTAACTGGTGAAGATTGATGTAGTTATTTCATATTAGGAACCTAAGAGTGTGATGGAGTTGTGGTGTTTTATTATATTGGAAGGGTACTATAAGAGGTTATTGTTATAATTACCTAATATTACATCCCATTTAACCCCTGATTTAGAAAGGGTATTTTTTATGTGGACAAAGAAGTTTCAAAGATCATTGGTGTAGCTGAGGCTAAGAATGACTAGTGCTCAATTATTCAGAGTATTGGAGGATATTATTGTGTATGTTGTGTCTTTCAATTCTTTCAGTGATTGGATTATATTTATGTTTATGTAGAGGAAACCGGTGATCTATTATATGTGAAGGTATTTGATACCCAATAAGAACAACTAAATGAATTAGGACATAGAGTTGGAAGTGGTTTTATCAACTCTGAAGGTGTGGTGAAACTATCTTATGGGTGAGTAATTTTTTGTGTACTTATACAACAAGATCCATAGTTATTGAATAATTCAAAGAGATGTGAACCTAAGAAAAATGTGTTAGTTGGAGTTATGGTAGGATTATTACATTGAGACAGTCTATACTTATAAGAATAGAAATGTTATGGAAAATTCCCTTACCAGTAATTATTGTTCTCTATTGGTGGATAAGGCATTTGAGAAGTTGGATTTATTTTAGAAGACCCTAATGGATTAGAGGGGTGAATATTTTTTTAAGTTGTTGACTTCTCAACTTCTTATGTATGTCAGAGAGGATCAATTAGGACACATGGACTGTAAGGTTCTCTCAGACTAGATATCTTCAAGGGATACACCAAATGGATTTTCTATGGTGAGAACGATGTAATATTTTTTTGACAGAATTATTGTGGTTCCAGTCATGTTAGATGAAGAATATATAAGGTATTTTCATACATCACTCTGGGATATATATCATAGTTTGGAAAATTTGAACAAGGACCTTCAACGACTGTTTTGGTTGGATGACATGTGGTGGAGCATCTCTTAGTTTATCCCTCGGTGTCTCACATGTTAGTAGGTAAAGCCTATGAACTAGGTTCTAATAGGTTGGAAACAACATCTTCTAATCTCATAGTGTAAATGGTATGGAATATCTATTTAATTTTCAATAGGGATACCAAGGAATGTAAGAGTCCATGATGATATCTGGGTGATTTTTAGCAGACATATGATGGTGGCACACATCCTATCCATTAGGGAGTAAGGAATGGTTGAGATTCTAGGGAACTATTATATGAGGGAGATTAACTTCATAGGGTACCCTCAATAATTTTTTCTAGCTGCGATACTCATTTCTCGTGATGGTTTTAGAGGGTCATGTGTGTTGATTTTAGGACCAATTTGGGGATGAGTACAATATTTCACTAACACAAAAATGGTCAGACTGAGCGTACTATTAAGGTTTTGGAGGCTATTGTGAGAGATTTCAGGGTATGATTCATCTAGAGTTGGTAAGAACACTTACCATTGTTATAATTTGATAATAATTATAGTAATCACTCTAATATTATATTTTTACTTTTTTAGGACTTATATGGGAGACCCCGTAGGTCACCTTTGTGCTAGACTGGGATTTGTGAGGCATCTATAGTTGGGATAGAGATGGATCATGTGATTATGGAAAAGTTTCAGATGATCCATGATTCTATGAGGAAATCCTAGTACAGGAATAATTATTATGAAGATCGATATCATCATCCCATGTAGTTTGAGTAGAGAAGTTGTATTTTCCTAAGAGTCTCCCACAGTAATATTTTGTCAGTTTTTCTAGTCATTAATGATATCCCTGATGTTCATTGGGACGATTTCATACCTTTCGATGGTTGGAATGTTTTCTCAATACAATTCCTTGCCCCAATAGTCTGATCGGGTGCAAGCCACCATCTAGTGTTTTGTAACCGAGGTGATGTGTGCATGGACCTATTCCCGTTATTTACTTGGGAGAGATGGACATTGACGATTGATCCAAATTTTGATAATAACTGGTTGATATATAGGATCTTCAATATTGGATATTGTGTTGACAAACTATCCATTGTTTTGTGGGCTTTGGAAAAACGAGACCATATAGGAGAGCTCATGGGAGAATGGGAGTTAGATGTGTATTTAGTATCCCCACTTTTTATATCTCTAGTTTTTTATGGAGAAAATACCTAATAATGGTTAGAATACAGTTATTATCATTTTTATAAATTTTTCGTTTAAATATTATTATTTATATATATGTACTATCGTTAGAATCAGTGTGTTTCTTAGGTGTCAAATGACACAAAAATCAATATATTAAAAATATTAATATCTATTATTTCATAGGCACAAATAATTTAAATGATTCTAGTTTCAAAACATTTTGGGACCTCATATGATAAATATGATATCATGGGTGATTCTAGATCATTAAGTTTTCCTTTGGCAGAACCTATTTTTCCGGTACCATATGTTCGGCTGAGGAAACTATTAGATGGTGAATTTAATAAAATAAATAAATAAATTATATTTTAAAAATTAAATAACCATAAACTAACCATTTAAATATTAATAGATCAATATAAAAAACAACTATGGTTGGCTGCATAACCTTGTAAGGAATCCCGAGGTGGATTAGGTGTTCTTTATTGAAATATTAAGATCAGAGAATGAACGATGATGAGATCAAGGTGGGTCGAGAGTAAAAAAACACAATTGTTCTTCTTCATCACTAGAAAAAGAATTTATCACCAAAAAGTTATTCTAAATCATGGTAGGTAATTTTATTTTGGTATTTAAACCCTTTTGGTTAATTTAGAATGGATATAATTATTATCTTCTTTATTTGTGATTTATTGATTTTTCATGAGTCCTACCATATATTTTGTATATTGTTGATAATATAAATCCATTAAACTCTTTATTATAACAAATTATATTATTATTAGATCATAATCCTTGAAAAATTTTGGATTTACAATATTCTTGTGCATGTATCAACACTCTTCTTCACATTCTTGACCTTTGACCCATGGGGTTGTGGATCGACATTATAAGGGAGGGTTTGAGCATGATGAAACCTGTAAATTCATTATGGTGGCATGAATGATGTGTAGGAAGGTGATTTGTGTGTGGATAAGGATGTTTTGTGTGATAAATTTGATGGAGACATGGATTGGAGGCATGATTCTTCATTCTTAAACCATGGAAATGGCATGGCATGATGGGATGGGTTATGTGGCGTTTAGGTGGTAGTAATACGAACACTATAAAGTGATTGGGTATTCATGAACCTATATATGAGGCCTCTACTAAGAAGACAATATTTAACTGGGCCATATAATCATAAAAAAAATAATCATATCATTACCCCTGAAATAAAATGGGTTTCATAAAAATTTAATCATATCCTGAACCTATAGATTTAATATTAATTTCATTATTTCTTAATAACATGACCCATGTAATATATAGTGGGTTTCATTATAATTTTATCAATGTATAATCCATTGAATATAAATGGGTTTCATAAATTCATGGGGAAAATAATTTCATAGATGGAAAATTATTTTTATTAACCATTTAAATAATATTTAGAGTATAATATCCATTCCTATTTGAATTTTTTTAAACATAAATCTATTTGAAAATATAATTTATTTGAAAATAACCTTAAAAAAATATAAATAAATATTTGGAGAAAATAATTTTCATGATTATGGGATGTTTTATTCATAACTTACAAGTTAAAATGAAGATTCATTTCACATATTTAATAAATGACAAAATGAAGATGTTTGGAAAATTTCATGAAGATTCCTTAAAAAAATTTATAGAAAAACTAAACACGGTTACACATTTCATCAATAAATGATTTGAATAATGTCGGAAATATATTTTAAACATCTATAGATAACATGTTATTGGAAAAAACTTTTTTCGACCAAAGAGAGAAATGAAGATGATTTCTTGTTTTCTTAGAATCATTCTTGTGTGCTTGTGAGTATATAAATAGCATAAAATGAATAGAAAACATATATTACCATGAAATTACTAGAATATAATGAAAATTATGATATTACTAAAAAATTGTTAAAGATATCATCATTGTAAACATAATCATAATCAATTTTGATAAATTATTTGAATATAACATAAAATATTTACCACTTTGGTATCATTGAATTTTAAGAACCACGAACGAATAAAATATAATGAAACATAAAATATTATTATGATAAAAAATAATGATTTTACATGTTAGTAGGGATATATATACACATCTTTAAATTATATAGGTGCATAACATAATGTATGTATCAAAAAGATAATGTTGAGAAAAATATCCCTTACCACTTTGGTAATTGTTTAACCATAAACCCCTTTAAAAAGAGATATACTAGAAATGATATGTAAATACCAAAAATTTTATGGATAATTATCATAAAATAAATTTATGTGTTATATATAAACCCCATAAAATAAATATGTGGTGAAAACGGACTGTGTTTCACAAAAGTATAAATTGAGTCGAAAATCCCTTACCTTATATCTTGCATTTCATCTTACATTTTCAAACCACCGTTATAATAAAGAGTATATTATTATAAATATATTATAGAAAAATATATACATATATATATATATATTATTCCATATATGTTATTCTTATGATATTTTATTACACTTTTATTAAAAATTCCATGTTAGTGTCACATTTCAAGAAATAACAGCTTTGTTTTTCATGTAAGTTTTGTCATGTTATTTTTGGTCTTCTAAAATAATAATGGTTCTGTAAACTAATGAATAATATAAATGATATAAATATAATATATATTCAATATAAATATTTATTTATAGTTATCTATAAAAGATAAATATAGTAAAAGAAATACACTATTCATAGATACGATAGGCTGTAGGTACACATGAATGTTGTTTATGTTTTTTCAACACATTGAAAGAAAGTAAAGGTAAATGGTATATTATAAATAACAATAATTTTTATGTAACATATATAACATATTTTAATTTCACACATCTATATTATATTCCATGAAAAGTACGAATGAATCTCATCCCTTTGTGAGGCAGTAATCCACCGTACACAAGAACAACATCATCATATTCTCACAAAATGGAACAAATGTGGGTTTGTGTGATATCAACATTCTATAAGAATAAAAATATTATAATTATTTTATATAAAAAATAAATCCGTTGTCATTTCAAGCCTCACTAGGTGGAAATCGAGAAACAAATAACATCGGTTCTCAAGGTGGTAATCCTCCACACACAAGAATGATGATTTTGTAACCAATCTGATGGAATTTTAGATGGTTTGAAGTCATTAAATTATCATAAAAACATATTATTACATGTATTTTACTAATTTTATTATATATTCATGTTATAATAATAATTTATATTGGTGGAGGATGAAATAAAACAAAAGCACTCGATGATGAATGTTACCTCTTCTTCAAAAATCCTCCTTAGGTTTTCACAAAATATCATTCCTTAAAAGGATTTATATAGAATCTAAGAATTATAGGAAGTTATTATAGAATTTTTGAAGTTATTTTTATATTTATTGTATTAACCAAATTGTTTTAAAGGCATGAATAAGAGATGAGAGGGTATCCTATTATAAGTGGGGTGAGTGGTACCATCGTAATATTTTGAAAAGATTCAATCGCACCAATATTTAATCATGAATAACGCTTCCATAATGGAACATTAAATAATATATAAGGGAAAAGTTCAAAATATTTCTTTCCAATTCGTTTTGGAAAAGTTTTGGGTCATTTTTAGACCTTATCTTATTAATTTTACCATTAGTAAATCTTATTTTAACTTAATCACAATAAATGATAAATACAATTATTACAATTAAATTTAGATAAAAATAAATTTGAACATATTAGATAATATAAATTATTCTTATTCCATATATGAAATCCATTTTAAAAAATTCTACACACTGAAGTTGAATGCTTTAATTTAAAATTAATTTCGTTGTCATGATGAGAGAGTTGGTTTCTAAAGAGAAAATATTCCAATGTTTTCAATGTTTTTATATCCAAAATCATTATGAAATTTATTCAATTGAGATAAATTGTATTAACGGATTCATAATAAAAAAAATTAAACTTAAAATTATTTTTAGAAAATATTTATAAATAAATTAACCAAAAGGCCGATTTTAATTAAAATTCAGTATTTTTCATTATCCATAAATAAATGAAACAATTCAGAAAAATCCAAAAAATCACCATAATATAAATTAGATATTATTATTTCAATGATGAAAATTATTTGTTCACAATTTTTTTATAAAATATACAAAAATATTTTAATAATAAGTTTAAAAAAGGACCCAAAACAAGTTTTGTTATAAAAATACAATTTTTAAGTGTATAATTCGATTTATTATTATTTATTGCCTATAAAAAATATATAATTAATGTTAAATAGTTTATTTAATATGTAATATATACTTTACATTATAATAATTCCCCAAAATTGGTTCTATGAGTTTATTTTATGTAAAATAAATTTATATAAAAATAGTTTTCCTGAAAAATATTTCCTTTATTTTCAAATAGTTATTAGTTTAATTTATAATTAATTTCTCTCCAAAGAATTTATTTTTTGTACATGCATAAACCATGTTTTTTTAATCCTATTCATCTCTAATAATTTCAATGGAAAGGTGATAACTACCATAATAATTTTTTAATTATATGTCACGCTTTTTAATCATTGTGTCATTTGGAACGGAGGCTAAACTCAATGTTTTATAAAACACAAGCATATCTTGTATTGTGTTTAAAGAAAGATTAACTCTTTTTTTATTTTAATGCATGATAAACTCTTTTTTCATATAATTAATTATATATAAAATTATAAAATAATTAAAATATATATAGTTTCCTAAATCTTAGGGTGTTACATTCTACCCCCAATAAATGAAATTTCACCATGAAAATTCCTCACTTTGGTGATCAAAACTGAGAAATAATTCTTCCACCTTACATAATTAGGATCCCATGTAGCTTCATTAAACTGGTGTTTTTGAAAAAATAAATTTTCCATGTAAGTGGTATAGTTTCATATAACATTGTCAATTGGATCAGGAATATCTAATAGTTTTTCTACATATTAAATATAATCATCTAATGGTATGAAATATGAGTTTAGTAAATGTGATGGATCAGGTATGTACTTTCTCATCAGTGTTACATGGAACAGATCAAGAACATGATAAGGGTTTATTTTAAGATTAAAAGGATAAGCTACTATCCTGACACCATTATATATTTTAATATGACTGACATATCTAGGCATCAATATTCCCTTATTTCTTACACGAATAAATTTATAGAATGAAATTATAAAAAAATTAAAATTATAGAGTTCATTGAAAATTATTATCATTTAAATTTTATAAAATTTGTCAAGTAGTTAAATGTTTTTGAATTTCTATAACCTTCACTGACATCTCATAAACTAACATAGGTCCTAATAGAAGTCTTGAAGCAACTTCATTCTAGTACGTATAAAGGGATTCATAAGGAGCCATATAGATACTTGAGTGAAATATATTTTTCTATGGAATCTTATTATGAGGAATGTGTGATCCCAAACACTTTGTAAATCCATTAAACGTGGTCTTTCGTAATCCTATATTGCTTAATTGTTCTATTAGTGGTGAAAATAAACTCTATATGTAACATCATGGGTAAATAAATAAATAATACATTCTATTTTTAATTAATATTTTAGGAATTAAATATTAATTTTACTATAAAGGGGTTTCTATGTTCGATGGCGTACCCGATAGACAACAACGGGTTTCTCTGAAATCTTACATTGCACAATATTAATATAATAATATTATTTTAAACAAAATTTAACTCCTAGACATTATATTGGTAGGAATGAATAAAACTAACTACAAAATTATTATAAATGTATGTTAAATCAAACATAGAGGCTTAAAAATGAATGAATCTAATTTTAAGCATAATTTAATTTAAATGGTCGATTTACCGCCTTTTGACGACGAACCCTCATTAAATATACTTATAGTCACTTTTATATGTTCTATTTGACCATATAATATTATTCTTTAGAATCGGGACATCAAAATTTACTTTGGGTAAATTTTTGGTATTTTTCTGATAAAATTCATTTTTTATGAATAATGAAAAATATTGTATTTTAATTCAAAATTTCATTTTAATATAAGTTATTTATATGGTTATATTATCTTTTTAATTGGTTTTATATTTTAATTATATCATGTTTTTACCATTTAATCCAATGTTGGTCATTGGAATTAATTTCACTTTTAAATTGCACATAAACAAGAATTAACCTTTTCGATAGTTATTGTTTTTTAAAAACACAATATTTTTTTTGATAATGGGACTTAATTTTAAATTATTTAATCCAAATTCCGTGTTTTAAATTTGGTAAAATATACATCATTTTTTAATTTGGATTATCAAATATAGCTTAGGATAAATTTTTTGTATTTTTCTATAAAACAACAATTTTGGATGAATACTGAAACAACTAGGGTGTAGTTAAAAAACAAACATTTTCATTTAAATGAAATTTTAAAGATTCTGTGGGTTTAATTTCGAAAATTTGATATACATGTTTGTTATTAGAATGTAAAATGTGGTTCCATAAGATTAAAATAATTTTTGGTAAATAGTAACTTTTGACTTATTTCCCACGAATAATCGAAAGTAGGGTAATTTAAGGTAAAAAGAATATCATAATAATAAAAAATTACCTTAAAACTTGTCCTAGCCTTATTGGTTGATTCATTCACGACCATGGTCATCATTGGGTCAATTTTGGAACCCCATGTAGCCACTTGGGAGTGATAATGACACTTTAGATTAATTAACATAAGGTAAAGGCAAAATTGACAAAACTAAATATCTTTTAGTAAATTAATTTTTAAAAGGGGTTATATAAATTTTATTTTAGACTATAAATATTCATTATAAGGATAAAATTATTTCCTACATCATCGTATTTTTTTACTATTTTTAGAAATCAAATAAATTAAATTATTTATGATATAATAATGATCCAATCGTGGCGGCGGGTGCTGAGGTGAATTCCATCGGATTGTAGGGGTCAGCACCCTCACTAGAGATCCTCACTTCAACTCTGATTCCCCATTAATGTTCCTTGGAATTCCTATAGGTGATCTGGCTCCTTCAAGCCTCATCAGCTCCTAGTTCCACTGTTTCATGATTCCACAGTTCCGACACTAGATGTTCTTAGCTCAACCACGGTCCCAAGCACTTTTTCTATAGAGGGGAAGGGGTTTTGACATCTTTCATTCAGTATCAAAACTGGAAACCTCTTTCCCCACCTTCATAAAGACCTCCCGACAATGACTCCTCTTGTGGAAAACCATATCTGGAGTTCAGAGGCAGTCTGAAGAAGCGCATCTGTTGTGTGTTCTGCGTGGACGTCGGTGCGAGGGGAACCCCGGACATCATAGGCAGTGGATGTGAAATCGACACATTTTTTTTGAGAATAATGGAGCGTATACCCTCTAACGTGTGGGCAGTGTGGTGGAATCCCAACTCGCGGAGGTCTCAGATGGGAAGACGAGTCCCTCAGTGTCGCGTGGGACTGGAAAGCGAAAGGCGAGTTGCGGAGCTTCATCCATGAAGCTAGGTCTCCAAGCGGTTTCCACATAGGGATGCATAGCGGAATTTGGAGTGCCTCGTGGAAAGCATGATCTGGGAGCGCGAGGGTACTCATGGGTTGACAGGCCGAACTAGACTGGAGGATTTTTTTTTTACTTTTTTGGGTCGTTCCTGGACAGAGGATTTATTGGGTTGGGCCTGGCCTATGTGAATTACCATTCAGCCCTGGGCTGCGACTCCAAATGTGGAATCCTTGAGGATTGGATATATAGTCATCGAATCATGGGTGCGGATTTGGAGAACCAATGGAAGATGATGTCCTTGAAAGACAAAGATAAAGAGTCAACTGAGGCTCAGAGAAACGAAGATATGCTCCTGGAAAAACATAAGTCTCTGCTAGTTGTCAGAAAATTTGTGGAAAAAACATCAGTCCATCAGGGTGCCCTCAAAAACACCCTCCAGAATCTAAGGAAATAGGAAGACAGAGTGGCTATTTAGGAATTGGGGAACAATGTCCATGTTTTTGAGTTCTTCAACGTGAGAGATAGAGATAAAATCTTGAGAGGCAGACCATGGTCCTTTGACAAACAACTCCTCCTCATGGAAGAATTTAATTAGGGGGATGACATCCAGCACATTAATCTCACTAGGTCCCCGTTATGGATATGCATTAAAAGAATCACTTTTCATGGGAGAAAAGAACGGGTCCTGAGAGAAATTTGAAATCGCATCGGCCAATTCCTGGAGTGGGACTTCTCAGACCCAATCCAATGGGGACCCAAGGTACAGATTATAGCCGGGATTGTAGTGTTTAAGCCTCTGATGAGGGGAATGTTTTTGAAAATTGATGATGCCAAAACCTGGATATCATTTGAGTTCGAGATACTCCCAATCATTTTTTGTGGAAGTATCAACCATCTGGATATTGCATGTTATTCAAAAAAAGATAATGAATCAGGTAATATCATATTAAAATATGCCACATGGCTCTGAACAAAAACGACGAAATATGCCTTCATCCGTGAGTTGGGAAAAAAGGACTGTAACCGTCTCACGATGGCTCACACACGTCAGGAAGAAACTGAACATGATATATTCATCATGCTTGGACAACCAGAATTTCATAAAGATAGTCCAACAACTCAGAGGGATGCTGTTTGGACCTCTTAGAACTTTAATACCACGTGAAATAGTGGGTTTTGGAAAGAGAGTCGAACGAAGAATCATTACATTGAATCAGGCATAGATCCTACCCCCCTGAATGACTTTGTGTAAAAATCAATAGAGTTGTTGACAATGCCAAAAGATACACCAAATCAACGCCTAAATCCAAGAAAAATGCCCACCGAACCACCAGATCCTAAACCTGATTCAGAAATAACCATGTCAAGCATCCTAGAAAAAGGTGAATCTGGAATGCTAGGATCTACACCATCAGGAACTATCACCCATCGAACTTGGAAAAGGGTCAAACGTGAAGATAGAGATGACAAATTGGATTACCCAAAACTTGGGGAACATAAAAGACGAATTGAAATGAACTAGTCAGCAGGAAACTCCCCAAAAATATGGAAAATGACGGGTGGAAAAAATGATCCAAGAGGTCACAAAGGCGGAGGCTAGAAAGACCCAACCCCGCCTAGAACAATGATTATTTTATACTGGAACTTTCATGGGCTTGGAAACCCCTAAACGGTTCGAATGATTTAGTGTAATTGTGCTCAAAGTCACCCTGATATGGTTTTCCTATATGAATCCATATTGGAAATCAAGTAAACCACTAACATTGCTCAGAAATACGGCTTCCAAGGATGCCTCTCGGTCTCCCGATAAGGCCACTTAGGGGGACTCAGTCTCCTATAGAAGGAAAACATTGACTTCAAGATCTTGTCCTTCTCCTCACACCACGTGGCTGCAGTCATTCATGCGGACCATACCCCATCTCGGACCTTTGTGGGATTCAGTGGTTGGCCATGCCATAATGAGATGTGTAAATATTTGGATCTTCTCAGATAGTTGTGTCATGACCATCCAAGCCCACTTCTCTTCAGTGGTGATTTCAACAAGATTATGTGTCATAGAGAAAAATCGGTGGAGATTTCCAGCCCTCAGCATCGATGTAAAATTTTAAGAATGCGATCTCCAGGGAAGACCTAATTGATATGGTATACGCATTAATCCATTCACATGGTTCTGGGGTAATTCGAATGACACCTAAATCACTGAGTAGCTCAACATATTTCTAGGATCTACGGATTGTAGAAATCTCTTTAGCATGTTTCACATCAGTCACATGATGCTCAATTTCTTGGACCACTGCCCAATTGTCATCGACTGCACTCAAGGCAATCACAACATGAAATCCTGCAGACCCTTCATATTTGAAAGCTTCTGGTCAAAAGACAACAAATTCAAATAAGTTATCTGATCAATATAGAAGAGTAACTCTGTATACATTAGATCCAATCAGCAATGGGTCGCATCTGATATGAGGTCTTGGATCAAAAAGAAATTCCATCACCCCTAAAGGCACTAAGATTTCCTTGAACAGAAACTGTACAATCTTCTCAATCAACCCCCATCCAATTGAAATATTTCTCATATCAATGTCACTCAAAGGGATCTTGATGCAGCACTACGCATAAAGGAAAGATTATGGGCTATGCAGTCACGAGACACCCACATTGTAGAAGGGGATGCTAACACCCGGTATTTTCATCAGAAAGCATCAGCTAGGCTCCGTAAAAAGTTTATATCATGCATCTCGCAACCAGATGGTAGAAAAGTTATCATCACTGATGGAATCCATGATGCTATTTCTATCTAATTTCAGAACCTCTTTTCTACAGGAAACCCTTTCATCTCTCCTGATGTAGAGGAGTGCATCAGACTGGTGATAACCAAAGAGATAAATAGGAAACTTGCCAAAGATATTATAGATGAAGAGATTCGTCTGGCTCTGAAACATATCCACCCTACTAAGGCTCCGGTCCCGGACAGATTCCTCGCACTATTCTTTAAGAAATAATGGAATATTATTGGCCCCAACATATGCAATCTAATGAGGAACATTTGGGCTGGGAAATAAAATATATCTAACATCAATGAAACTGTCCTCGTCCTCATTCCCAAAATCAAGAATCCTCTTCTGGTCTATAATTTTAGACCTATCAGCCTATGCAATGTCTCTTACAAGATCTTCTCAAATATCTTAGTTAACTGGTTGTGTACTTGGTTACCTGAAATCATCTTAGAAAATCATAGCACCTTTGTGCCTAAGAGACTGATCACCGATAATGCCATTGTCACCCATGAAGTTTTCCATTTGATGAAAACATGCTCCACTGTGAAACGAGGAACCATGAATTGTAAACATGATATGACCAAGGCTTACGATAGACTGGAATGGCATTTCCTCAGAGTCGTGATGAAAAAATTTGGCTTCTGTTCTAAATGGGCAGATATGGTCATGCACTTTTTCACATCTATCTCCTTCCGAATCAATGTCAATGGGGGGCTCACTCGAGGCTTCGCCCCAACCCGAGGTCTGTACCAGGGAGATCCAATCTCCCCCTTTCTATTTATCTTGGTGGTTGATGATTTTTAACCTAATTTCCAGGGATGCATCCTCTCATACAATCGATGGGGAAATGGTTTCCATGAAGTCCCACTAGTTTCTCATCTCTTCTTCACTGACGACTACCTTCTATTCTCCAGAGAAACCAATAATGGGTGTCGTGTGATCGGCCATGCGATCCAATAGTATGAGAGGGCCTCTAGACTATCTATCAATCATGGAAAGTCAGAAATTCCTTCAGTACTGGGGTTACTCCAACCAAAAAAGAATAATTCTGCACCATTTTAGGTATTCATATAGTCAAGAAACATTAAAAGTACCTCGGGCTACCTATAGTGATTGGTCGCTCCTAAAAATAAATTTTTGCATCTATGTTGGACAGGACTAAGAAAAAAATTTATGGCTGGACCCCTAAAAGACTTTCAAAAGCCGGCCAAGAGACCCTTATTAACACTACTTTCCAATCCAACCCAAGATATTTCATGTCCCTCATTAAGCTCCCAGCTACTGTAGTCATTCAGATACACGCACACACAACCAACTTCTGGTGGGGAAAAAATAATGGGAGGAATAAAACCCACCGAATAGCCTGGGAAAACCTCTTCTTTTATAAATCTAAGGTGGAATGGGATTTCAGGACCTTATTCACTTAAATGACGCACGGATGGCTAAGAAATGTTGGCACCTTTTAATCCTCCCATCATCTCTCTATGCGGGGGTTCATCGAGCAAAATACTTCTCCCACAAGGGCTTCCACGAATCCTATCTTGCCCCGCCATCCTAGCTTCCTCTGGAGAAGTATTTGGGGTTCCCGTAGTCTTTCGGAAAAAGGGATGGGCTGGAGGATTGGGAGTGGCTCAGCTGTTAAAATTTGGACCGATCCCTGGCGGATCGATAAGGAAGGTGTGCGGGCATCATACCCTACCCAACCAGGTTTTAAAGATGCCACTGTCAGGTTCCTTTTTGCTGATCAGGGGCATGGGTGGTGCATGTAAAGGATACCCGCATGGTTTAATGAAAGAGATAAAATAAATATCCTGAGTATCCCCTGTGTTCCAGACATTGGCCCCGACCATCTCTTTTGGATCCATGTCCTCTCCGGAGCCTATACGGTGAAATTCGGTTACCGGCTCACTATTGGCACTCAGACAGACGTTAGGTAAGGTTTTCCCTGGAAATCGTTTTGGAAAATCGATGTCCCCCCAAAAATATTCCACTTATGGTGGTAGGTGTGCATGGGAACCCTGCCTACCATGAGTCTTCTTGTCTTCTGACATATTTCTAGTGACAGGGTTTTCCCCTTCTGTCCGAACATTCAAGAATCATCCTTTCACGCTATCATCCAATGTCCTGGGGAAAAATAGATTTGGAAGAAATGGAGCTCTACTACAGATTCTTCACTGAAAATGAGCTCAGGCCTCCCCTCTCTCTTGATGAGATGGAACTCCTCTTTCTCATCAGATAAAGAGGGCTCACTTTTCATCATGGTCTGGATTTTGTGGGTCCACCACAATGATGTCGTTGTCAACCATGTTTACAAACCTCCCGGATTCTAGAATGAATGGGCCTCTTCCTGGATTGAAGGATGGAAGCACCCCAATGGAAAAAAAAAATTTCCTTTAGAACCCCTTCCTCTTCCTCCCTTTGGAGCCCACCTATGGAAGGGATTATCAAGATTAATGTGGATGAATCATTCCCAAAGGATGGTCATGTTTCCCTTGACCTGTTGGCTCAGAATCATCTTGGACAGATCAATGTAGCCTAGCATGAGTCACATCACGTTCTTTGGGAACCTGTGGTTGCCGTGGCTGTTTCCATCCTCACTGGAATGATTCATTGTAATGACCATAGATGGGACAAAATCAACATTGAATCATAATGAATCACCGTTATCAATTCCATCTACCTCAACGACGGCGGAATTCAGTCCTTTGGATCCCTCATCAGGAAAATCCTCTTCATCCGTCATTACTTTTTTTCTGCACCTTCTCCTTTACCAGAAGGGAAGGAAACAATGTTTCCCATTAACTGGCAGCATCAGGCCCCTTTGATTTCAACCATCTCTTTCTGGACCACTTTCCTGCTTGGCTTCATGTATGTACGTCTGTTGATTTTCAACATTAATGAATCCTTATTTTATCAAAAAATAATAATAATAAGATTATAAGTATTAATAAAATATCCAGAACCTATCCAATTATTATTGGATTATTTTATTTCGAAGATGTGTCATCATATCTTCATCTTTAATTATTTTTGGACCTTTATAAACCAAATATAATTATATAATAAAATAATATTTTCACAGTTTCCTAAAGTGCCCCTCCTCCCCCTTATAAAATCCCTCACTTATAACAAATTCCTCACACCACTCAAGCCCCTTGGATCGAACAACCATGGATCAAATAATCACTTAAGATCCCTATCCTCCTCCTAGAATCCTTACCTTAGGCATACGACATTTTAAGAATTCCTTTTGGTTCAAACAAAGAGAGTTACACAAATTAAAGGTAATGATTCTCTTAACTTATTTTCATTTATTTTACTTTTACAACCCCTAAAAAATGTTTATTCCTTTCTTTTATAACAAAAACATTATCCTAAATATAGTAGGATATTTTTATGAGACGTATTTGAACTACACGTACACAAACCTCCAACCAATGCTTAAAGAACATACTGTTTCTGTGGATGGAAAACAAACACCTCACGGAATGATGATTGTTTGATTATATCCTACCTCCTATCATGGTGGAAATTAAGATGACACTATATTTATATATGATATATATTATGTTTATTATTTCTTTATTCTTTTGTATTTCTCTTTTATATCATACCTTTATGGTTTCTATTATGGGTTAACACGATAATTTAATTTGAGGAAGTGAAGACTACCACCCCCTCAAAGTGGCATGAATCGTTAATGATATATGTGGGACATATAAAGGATAGATTTAATGATATTATATATGATATTATACTGTAATTATAATATACCTATTTATCATTATATTTTAATTCTATTAATGCAGGAAATAGAAATGAATGTAGCGTTCATGCATACGTACGTCTTACCGTCTCCATGAACGGGGAATTTCATTTCATATCTCCAAAATGTTATTTTCTGTTATAAATACATATATATATAATGGATATATATGATTAATATGATATCTAAATCATGAATATCATTTTGTAGATAACGGACTATTGACCACATGGATTACTTGTAATTATATGGGGTTCATTTTTTACTCAAGTACCAAATATCGACAAAATGAACGTTATTAACATAAATGATTACATAATGTTTTTAACATGGTAATAAGTGATATAAAAGGAATAATAAATTTGAAAAAGTTTTTTAAGAAAATATAAATTAACTTTTGTTTATTATTCAGGAAATTAAATAACAAAATGGTCAAGTCAGACCCGAGGTAAGGGACTTCATCTCAATATCCTTTCATTGAGGCATATTTCGATAATATATATCTTCTTTTTTTACATGGTGTATAATAAAACCCTTTTAATTTTAATATCATTAAAAGGGTATATTTTTTCTATGAATCATTTTACAAAACAACAAATGGAATGTTTTTAACATTTCTGGCGACAATGACCTCTCCACTACTGTAATCGTTATTCAGATTCCTCTATAAGCCTTAAAGTTTTATAAAATGAAAAGGAAAACCTTATTATATTTTAATGTGTTTTGGTATTGAAAATGGTTTTTGAAATTTATTTATTATTTCAATATCTTGAGATTATTCTTTTTACTACAAATTAAATGCTATTAGTGAAATGTTTATATTTGCAGTATTTTATCTGTTATGATTTTATAATGGTATATTGCCATTTTATGGGTGGTTACATGATAAACCAAATTATGGGTTGTGTGGTGATAAAACAAGATGGTTGGTTACGTTATAACCTCCAATGCATTGGTATGGAAGTCGGCCTTATGGAAATTAAATTTAGTTATATGTGCGGAAGTTGACCATATGGTTACTCAATTTAAGTATATTTATGTCCCAAGTTACCTTTATATGTTATGTGTTAATTATATGGGTTTATGGAAATATTTTGGTTACAAAATTATATGTATTGATCTATTATTCAATTAAGATCATTTACTACTTCATAATGGTGAAATGTATTAATTATGATAAAATATTCATGGTTTACTAGTTGTTTTGAAAAACTAACAGGTTTCCCTTCAGTATGTATCCCTTAATGAGCATTTTATTCTCATCCCAAGTTTTTGAAATGTTTGACACAAGACATAAATTGTAATATGTCCAAGTATGGGATCATGAAAATTTCATGCTGTCTAAAACATTGAATTAGAAATGACTCTCTTTTCAAGAGTTTTTATTTTATTAAAAAAATAGAAACCGAGTAGAAGTGTCTACCTTGTAATTTTTGAAATGTAATGTAATATTTATGGAATAATTCTCTAAAACTATAAACATGAAAAGATCATAAATGTTAATTATTCATTTAATTCAATATTATGTAATGTTTATGGAAGAGTCCTTGTAGTTTCTATCTGAGGTCATTTTAGACAACATTAGGAGTTAGGGTATTGTTAAATTAATATCCATAAATTATTTTGGTTTAGGTTATGATTGAAATGATATAGCATTTAATGATTAACAAGTGGCTTCACCTAAGCTATTTCTATGTTTAGAATGGTTTTCTGCAGAGGAAACAGGTTAGCTATGTTGGGATGACAGCAGGAAGAAGACAACCTTCGAAATCAGCATCCTGAGATGGTCGGAATCAGAACTGAATCGTTTTTTGCAGTGATGGAATAGTTGAATCAACCTATAAATGGTGGTGGTATCCATGCACAATATCATCAAGATGAACCATAGAGGAACATTTTAGTAGTGGAGCATTTCATGAGGCAAGATCCCCCATCTTTCAGAGCATCATCTGAACCTGTGCTAGCAAAAGGGTGGATTAAAGAACTAGGGAAAATATTCGACGTCATGGGTTGTTCAGAAAATCAAAAGGTTAGTCTCTCTATTTACCATTTTGAAGGTGAAGCTGATCAGTGGTGGTCTATGGAAAAAAATATCAGGGATAGTGATGAGATTGATGCTCTTTATTGGGATGAATTAAAAGGTATGTTTCTTGAGAAATACTTTTCTAAGGTGGTTTGTCTTAGGATGGGAAAAATTACTATAATTTAGGTAAGAGGATGACACAGTGGTTTCCTATGAAGCAAAATTCACTTGATTGGAAAGGTATGCTCCAAATTTCATCCGAGATCTTAATAGTAAGATAAATCAATTTTACTCAGGACTAAAGCCGCGATATTGAAAAGAATTATCCTCTCGTGAGTTCAAAATTTATTAAAAAATTCTTTGATGTGTGTAGAATGTGGAAATGGAGTTTTTTTATGATCAAGTGTTCTTTGAAAAACAATATAATAAGAGGCCTAGTTGGCAAGAAAAGGGAAAAAATTCTTAAATAATCCTTGAGGTAATAAAACTAAATATCCATCTTGTGATAAGTGTGGTAAAAAGAATCTTGGATAATGTTAATCAAAGTCTGGGAAGTGCTTACAATGTGGTATGTTTGGTCATATTTCTCGTAATTGTAAGGAAGATGGTCATGCGGGAAATGAAATGCCAGTGGTAAGATGTTTTAAGTTTAATGAAACGGGTCATTACGAAAATGAGTGTCCAGAAAAAAACTCAAATGAGGTAAAGCATCTAGACATAAAGAAGAAAGGGGTAGTGAAGTCCTTTGAAACTACTTCAGCAGATGTTGGGCCATCAAATTAAGTAGTATCAGGTACACTGTTTGTTTTTTCAGATTATGCCAATGTGTTGTTTGATTCAGGGTTTACACATTCGTTCATTTCTGATATTTTTTCTAGTAAATTGGGAATTCCCTCACAAGATATGAATCCTATACATATGGTAAAATCTCCAGGGGGAAATGTTGAGACCAAATGAAATTATAAGAACTTTCCTGTCCTTTTTTGTGGAAAGAATATACCTGCAAAACTTATTGTTTTTCACCTAGTAGGGTTTGATGTTATTTTGGGTATGGATTGGATTTCTATTTATCATGATATGATTAACTGTAGAGATAAAGAGGTTTCTTTTTAGAAATAATTTCAGTTTGTGTACTAGAATGAACCCTTGTTTTTGATAAAATATCAGGAAGCTGAGAAACTAGTAAAAGATCAAAAGAATGTTACCTTGCACATATTGTTGAAAACAAATGAACTATTCAAAAAAATGATGTGGTAGTGGTAAATGAGGGTTGTTAGGTTTTTCCTGATGAGTTACCTGATATTAACCATGATCGAGAAGTTGAGTTTACTATTTAATTAGATCATGATGCTATGAAAATTTCAAAACCCCCTTATCGATTGGTTGAAATTGAACTTTTAGGGTTAAAGAAGAAATTTCCAGAGTTATTAGAAAAAGGTGTCAATCGACCTAGAACATCACCATGGGGTGCTCCTGTCGTATTTGTTAAAAAGAAAGACTATTCAATGTGATTTTGCATTGATTTTAGAGAAATGAATAAAATCACTGTTAAGAACAAGTATACATTGCCTCATATCGATGATTTGTTTGATCAGATCCAGGGAGTTTAGTATTTTTCAAAGATTGATTTGAGGTCATGGTACCATCAGTTGAAAGTAATGGAAAAAAGACATTCCGAAGACCGCATTTCATACTATATATAACCATTATTTATTTTTAGTCATGTATTTTGGTTTAACCAATGTACCTACTGTATTCATGGATATTATGAATAAAATTTTCCATGAGTTATTTGATAAGTTTGTGGTTGTGTTCATTGATGATATTTTGGTTTATTACAAAATTAAAGAGGAATATGAAAGTCATTTAAGTGTTTTCTTGCAAACCTTAAAAGAAAATAAAATGTTTGGGAAATTTAGAAAGTGTGAGTTTTGGTTACAACAAATTTCAATCCTTTGTCACATTATTTCAAGAAATGGAATAACTGTTGATCCTTATAAAACAAAGGTTATTGAATAATAGACAAGAACCACAAATATACCCATGATTTGTAGTTTTCTTGGTTTGGAAGGTTATTACAAGAGTTTTATTGATAATTTTTCATAGTTATATATCCCACTGACTAAGTTAACTCGACATGGAGTTATGTTCATTAGGATAAAATAATGTGATGACTGCCTTTAGGAATTGAAAAGAAGATTGGTGAATTCTATAGTTTTGGAACTACCTTTATGAAATGGTGAGTTTTTTATTTACAGTGATGCTTCATTGAAAGGACTTGGATTTTTCCTTATGCATAAGGATAAGGTAATTTCTTACGATTCACGTCAGTTGAAACCACATGAGTTAAATTACCCTACAGATGATTTGAAATTAGCTTCTGTAGTTTTTGCTTTAAAAATTTGGAGGCATCATTTGTATGGAGTAAAATGCGAAATATATACTGACCACACAAGTTTGAAGTATATATATTGTCAAAAATAATTGTAAATGAGATAGAGGTGATGGTTGGAATTAATCAAGGATTATGATTTCATTATTCATTACCATCTAGGAAAGGAAAATAAAGTGGATGATGTTTTGAGTCAAAAACGTAATGCTTCAATAACCATGATACGTTTGGAAAGAGATCCTTTCGTTTTTGATTTAATAATATTTGGTGGAGAAGAAGTTGGTGTTGTAAATTAATCTGTTTTGTTTCAGGTGTCAGTGAAATCATCTCTATCAGACAGAAAAGAGAAACCGCAGAGAGAAGATAGTGAGTTGCATAAAAAGGTAGAGTTGGTTCAAAAGGGTATGTTTCCAAATTTTAACTGTGAAAATGATTGTGTTTTGAGTTTTGGAAAAATATTAAACGTGCCTTATGATTCACAGTTGAAGAATGAGTTGTTATGTGAAGCTCATAGTTCCCCATTTTGAGTACATCCTAGCAGTACAAAGATGTACAAAGATCTTCGTGTGGATTACTGTTGGGATGGAATGAAAAGAGATATTTCTGATTTTATTATGAAGTGTTTGACTTGTCAGCATGTTAAAGTACAGATCTAGTTACCAAAAGGGATTCTTTAGTCTTTACTAGTGGCAGAGTGGAAATGGAAAAATATATCCATGGACTTCATTGTAGGATTACCAAAGACATCTCTAGGTAATAATGCAATCTAGGTTATTGTTGATCAGTTGACTAAATCTTCTCATTTCCTTCCTATAGGAGATAATTTGACTCTAGATCAACTTTCATAGTTGTAAGTTAAAGATATAGTCAGGTCCCATGGTGTTCCCCACTCCATTGTATCTGATTGTGATACCAGACTTACCTCTAGCTTTTGGAAAGGCCTTTAGAAGTCATTGGGTACAGAATTAAATTTTAGTACGTCTTTTTATCCGCAATCAGATGGGCAGTCAAAATGAACCATTCAGACCTCGGAGGATATGCTATGTGCTTTTTCACTAGATTACCAGGGAATTTTGGCCAAATATCATTATTTGGTTGAATTTTCATATAATAATAGTTTTCATTTCAGTAAACAGATTACTCCATTTACAACATTATATAGAAAGCATTGTCAAACTCCAACATTTTGGGATGAAGTAGGTGAAAGGAAGATGATGGGACTATAAATGGTAGATGAGACGGCAGAAAAAGATTATTTGACTCAGAAGAACATGTGAATAGCTTAGAGCATACATAAAAGTTATGCAGATAACTCTAGGAAGGATCTTTCATTTGAGGTAGGTGATCATTCTTTCACTAGGTTTCTCCATGGAAAAGTGTGATGCATTTTGGTAATAAGGGAAAGTTGATTTTGAGGTTCATTGGACCTTATGAAATCCTGGAGAAGGTTGGATTAGTTGCATATAGAGTGGTGTTAGGTACACAATGTTTTTCAAGTTTCAAAGTTGAGAAAGTATATGCCAGATCCATCTCATGTTTTGAGTCTAGAGGTAGTTCAATTAGAAGAAAATCTCCCTTATGTGGAACAAACAGTCAAAATTCTTTACTTTAGAGATCAAGTGTTGTGGAATAAGGTAATTCCCCAGGTAAAGGTTTTGTGGAAAACCCATATGGTTGAAGAGGCAACATGGGAATCTGAAAACTCTATGAGGGATAAATACCCCCACTTATTTGATAAGTGAATAAAATTGTGACGACACAATTTCTAAAAGGGGGGAAGGATGTAACATCATGGGTAAATAAATAAATATTACATTGTATATTTAATAATATTTTGTGAATTAAATATTAATTTTACTTTAAAAGGGTTTCTATGTTCAATGGCGTACCCGATACCCAAAAACGAGTTTCATTGAAATCTTACATTGCACACTAATAATATATTATTATTATTTTAAATGGTAGTTAATTCATAGACGTTATATTAGTGGGAGTGAACAAAACTAACAAAAATATGATTATACATGTTTTCAAAATAAAAGGTAGAGGCTTAAAATGTGAATGAATCAAATTTTAAGCATAATTTAATTTAAAAGCTCAATTTACCACCTTTTGATGGTGAAAACTCATTAAATATAGGTATACTAACTTTTATATGTTCTATTTGAACAAATAAAATTCTTCTTTAGAATCGGGACATCAAAATTTACTTTGGGTAAATTTTTTGGTATTTTTATGATAAAATTTATTTTTTATGAATAGTGAAAAATACTGTATTTTAATTCAAAATTCCCTTTTAATATAATTTATTTATATGGTTAGAATATCTATTTAATTGATTTTAAAGTTTAATAATATTATGTTTTTACCATTTAGTCCAATTTTGGTCGCTATAATTAATATTACATTGAAATTTGACATAAACAAGTGTCAATATCTTGATAGTTATTGTTTTTTAAAAACACGTTATTTATTTTGATAATGGGAATTAATTTTAAATTAATTAATCCAAATTACATGTTTTAAATTTGGGAAAATAGAAATCATTTTTCAATTCGTAATATCAAATATATCATTGGCAGATTTTTTTTGTATTTTTCTGAAAAACTTCAATTTTTGATAATTGTGAAACCACTAAGTCCTAGTTAAAAAATTGACTTTTTCATTTAAATGATATTTTTCGGCTTATGTGGATTGAATTTTGAAAATAAGATATAAATTTTTGTTATTAGTAAGTAAAATGTGGTTCAATAAGATGATAATAATTTTTGGTGAGTATTAACTTTTGACTTTTATTTACTGCAGATAATGGAAAATAGGGTAATTCAAGGTAAAAAGAATATCATACTAAAACATAATTACCGTAACACTTTTCCTAACCTTTTTTGAGTCATTTACGTCCATGTAAATCTTTGGGTTGATTTTGGGACCCCATTTAGTCACTTGGGAGTGATAATGACACTTTAGATTAATTAACGTAAAGTAATGGAAAAAATGACAAAAACAAATATCTTTTTGTTAATTAATTTTCACAAGGGGTAATATAAATTATCTTTTTGACTATACATATTAATTGGAAATATGAAAATATTTCATACATCATGGTATTTTTTTATAATTTTTATACATCAAATAAATTAAATTATTTATGACACAATAATGATGTAGTATTTTCTTCATTAATAAAACATTTAAATAAATAAGATTATAAATATTAAAAAAATATCCAAAACCTGTCCAATTATTATTGAATGATTTTATTTAGACCATGAGTCATCATATCAATTACTTTAATTAGATTTGGACCTTTAGAAACCGAATATCATTATATAATAAAATAATACTTTTCACACTTTCCTAAAGAGCCCCTCCCCCCCTTATAAAAATACCTCACATATAACCAATTCCTCAAACCTCTCAAGCCCCATGGATCATCCAAACCCTGACCAAATAAGATCTAAATATCCCTATCCTCTAACTAGAATCCTTACCTTAGGGAGAAGGCACTTCAAGAAGTCTTTTTTATTCATACCAAAGGGAGTTATCCAAATTAAAGGTAATGATTCCTCTTAACTTCTTTTCTATTATTTTACATCTCAAACCAATAAATTCATTTTATTAATTTATTTTATGACAACACTAGTATAATAAATATACAAAAATGTTGTTATGAGAAGTATTTTAACTACAATTACACACACCTCCATCTATTGGGTGAAGAATATACTATTTCTGTGGATGGAAAACTAATGCCTCAGGAAATGATGATTGTTCGATTATATCCTACCGCCTCTCATGGTTGCCATTAAGATGACAATATATTTATATACGATATATATTATTATTTTTCTTTATTATTTTTTATTTTTCTTTTATATCATACCTTTATGGTCTCTATTATGGGTAAACACAATAATTTCATTGGAAGAATTGTAGACTACAACCACTTCAAAATGATATCACTCGTTAATGCCATATGTTGGACGTATAAAGGATGGAGTTAATGAAATTATAAATGAAATTATACATGAATTATAATATACCTATGTATCATTATGTTTTAATTCCATTAAAGTTTTAAATAGAAATGAAAGTATCTTTCATGCGTATGTACGGCTTATCGTCTCCATATACGACGCATTTCATTTCATATCACCAAAATGTTATGTACAATTATAAATACTTATATATACAGGATATTTATGATTTATATGATATGTAAATAATTAATCTAATTCTCTAGATAATTCACTATTGACCACATGGAAAACTTGTAATTATATGGTGATCATTTTTTACTCAAGTACCAAATATCGAAAAAACAGACATTATTAACTTAAATGATTACATATTTTTTATACCGTGGTAATGAGTGATATAAAATTAATAATAAACATGAAAAGGGTTCTTAAGAAAATATAAATTAACTTTATTTTATTATTCAGGAAATTAAAGAATGAACGGCTCAAGTCAGACACGAGGTAAGGGACTTTGTCTAAATTTTCATTCATTTATGAATATTTCGATAATATATATCTTCTTCTTATACAAGGTGTATATCAAAACCCTTTGAATTATACATTCATTCAAAGGGAATATTTTTTCTACAAATCATTTTAATTAATGAAAAATGGACTGTTTTTAACATTTATCGTGACAATGACCTATCCACCGCCATCATCGTTATTTGACTTCTTCTAGAATCCTTAATATTATCTAAAATGAAAAGAAAATCCTATATTCTATTTCATGGTGTTTTGGTATTGAAAATGGTTTTCGAAATGGATTTATTATTTCAATATCTTGAAATTATTTCTTGTGATTTAAAATTAATTTTTATTAGTGAAATGTTTATATTTTCAATATTTTTTGTGTTATGAATTTATAATGGTATTTGTACATTTGACATGTGGTTACCTGATAAACAAAATGATAGGTGGTGTCGTGATAAACTAGGACGGGTGGTTGTGTTATAACCTCCAATTCATTGGGTATGGAAGTCGGCCGCATGGCTATTCTATTTAGTGATTTGTATGGAAGTTGACCCTATGGTTATTCTAATTATGTATGTTTATGTCCCAAGTCACCATTATATGTTATGTGTTCTTTATATGGGTTTTATAGTAATCTTTGGGTTTCTAAATGTTAGGTATTGATCTTTTATTGAATGAGTAGTATTTACTAATTCATAAAGGTGAAAATTATTACATATGATAAAATATTCATGGTTTACTAGTTCTTTTGAAAAACAAACAGTTTTACCTTCTTTGTGTATCCATTACCGATCATTTTATACTACTCCAAAGTTTTTGAAATGTTTTTCACAGGACATAAAGTGGAATAGGGTCAAGGATGGGATCAAAGAAATGTCATGCTATCTAAAACATTGAACTAGACATGACTCTTTTTTTCAAGAGATTTTATTTTATGAAAAAATGGAAACTGAGTAGATGTTTCTACCTTTTAATTTCATAGATGTAATGTAATAGTTATGGCCTAATTCTATAAATCTCTAAACTATAAAAGATCATCAATGTGAATTATTCATTTAGTTCAATATTATCAAATGTTTAAGGTTGGATCCTTATACTATATCAATATATTTTTGAACACATCACCCAAACAATGAGGTAAACATAACATATTGATCATATACAAATTGACTATGGTACTCCATGCAACCGTACACCTCCTAATGTACATTCTAGAAAGATAATCTATAATTAAATATTCTACGGTATAAATAAGGTGTGTTGACTTTATAATGTGATAAAAAAACCCATAGTTACCATAAAATGAAAGAAATGTAAATCCTTAATGGATTTCATTACCTTTAATCATATATCTATCAAAATTCATTCCTCTTTAAATTACATTCTCACAAAAATTTATAGGAAACCGGTGGGTATTATTGCAATAAATACATTTTTAAATATGATTAATATTGATAAACTACGATCACATAATTATTCAAAAGGGGAGTCAATGAGATTAAAATTATAATGAACCAAAATCTCATAAACCCATGATGGTATCGAATAATTGTAAGCCGAATGAGAAATATACACTTCTAAATGTTAATTCAACCTTTATTTCTTATACATTCTCTAATATTATACAAAAACATTCTCATTGGAATATTGGGTTCATCCTTCTACAAATAGAATATTAAATTTTATTTCATTATTCTTGAGTCCAAATTGAGGGTGCTAATCACTTGAAATGAATAATAAGGCTATTATACGTGTTGTCACACAAAATCAACAATGAAATTCCCAACTAAGGATGTGATGATAAGTGATCCCTAAATATCATTATTATCTTCATCAATTTTTATTACATAAGATTTACATTTTTCATTTTTCTTTAGAGGATATTGTGGCATATAATACATTGGATTGGGGAACTGCTTTATATAATTTCCAATATCCAAGCACTTGAAACATTGAACTTTGGGTGGTGCATTTTGTTGATCTCTCTCCCCATTAATTTCATTTACAAACCTTATCACATTAATTATAAATTATTTTATGCTTAGTCCATGTTACCCATAGATTAAAAACCTTCTTGGTCCTTTCAATAACTCCCATATGATATCCTTACGACAATTTTGTAATGTATGAGTTTCAAACATTTTCTTCCTTCTATGTGACATATCATTGTATTTTCTATGTAACACAATTTTCCTTTTCTTACCAATAAAATCATGTGGGTTACTAGTTTCCCTTTCCACAATAATTGAAAATCGAATTATTTCTTCCTAGAATCCTATGTCCCTTAAGGTTAAAGCCCTATAGAGTTTTGGTTTCAATCAACTAAAGAAATAACCAAAGAGTACATCCCATGTCTTGCAAAATGTTCTTCATAGGTACCAAAATATTCACCATCCTTCAAGTTACTCTCAAGGAACTCCTTCTCTAATTTTTTATGAATAATAAGGGGAAATTTATTATTAAGACATGGGATTTTAAACTCATCCCACTACATGGATTCAAATTCCTCTCATTGACTGAAATTCTTAGTAAGAGTCCACCATTAATCTACCTAACCTCTTAAATGGTAGAAAAAATGAATTTTTCATTCTCTAAAAAAATGAAGAGTGGAACATTTCATTTTAGGTTTATTGATACATTCTCTAGTATTGAGAAGATTAGAAAAATCACTAAAAGAAGGTGTGGCTTTCCCAAATGAATAACTCAACAAAACATTGTCCCTTTATTTTCCTGTTTGGAAGTCCATCATGAGCCATATCTTGAGAATGATCTATGATCATAAAAAATATTTTCTTTCATAAAAGTACCCATAACATTTACTATCTAAAGATAAAAAACTTTTCATTATCCAATTATTTTAGTATTAACATAGTTCCTTCAGGTTCTATCCATTGACTAAAACCAAAATTAATTATGTAAGAACAATAATCATAAATGGTAACCATATAGTCATGTTGATTAACTTATAGTGTATCTATTTCATCTCAACAACCTTTTAATCTATGATGCCATAGGATTATCCTAGGACATTCATAATCATAATATATTTAAATACTTCATTATAGTTCATAAAGAGTATGTGAATATCCAAATAATATCCCCCATGAGTGTCAAACCAGGTATACAGAAAGGTGCAATGTCCTACAATAGGTGACAATTGAGTCAAGATCAATGTTCTCTTTTCAGACATAATTCCCCTAGGTCTATCTATTCCAAACCCACATCCACATGTAGTGTCCAGAAATGGGATTAATTTCTAGTAAACTAATCCCAAAGTCATTTAACAAAATTATAAGACAACACCCTATAAATTACATCATACCTAAAATTATCCTTAGACATATCCCTAGAAATTTTCAATAAATATCCATAAGTATCTCACTAATAATTTCATATCCTAGTTTCTAAATGTTAACTAATATTTTTATTTTATACCATCTTTAGAGACCCAGACAATTCATACATGGATATTAAATCTTCTTAGATGAATATTGAATACATTATGCCAAAAAGTCTATGGACTATAATTGCGCAGTTCCCCTTGAAAATTTGAACACACTCTGCATAAATCATGAACGATATTGGGTGGCTCCCATTAAGATCGTACCCTTTAGTAATCTTCCTAAACATACCTTAAAATAAAATTCTTCATAACCTCGGGAATGGAAACATATGAAAGGGTGAAATCATATTCATAGTAAGGATAGATAAGAAACCTACGTAAGCATAACATAATGGTATGTGAACATGAGCATAACATTTTAAAACAAATCCCAGTATATGAAATATATTTATCTAGAGCCATGACATAAAATTTCAGTTCATAAGACATAAATCATGAGGGAATAAAAGAACATGATCTATGATATATTTTCATTACAGTAAGACCTAGATTTGTGGGAGACACGCCATCTCATAAAATTGTTTACATATATAAACATAATCAGGTTCACTAATTAAATTAATGACATGAAACCAAACCCTCTGATAATCTTATGGACAATAAACAGGTTCAACACATAACATTACGGATATGAAAGATAGTTAAATGAATTACACTATGAAAATGTAATATAATTCATTTATAACATTGTGAACATGAAATTATGTCCATCCATAACATTGTGATCACATATTCAAATTCATTCATGACATTGGGAAAATGTAATTAGGTCCACACATAACATATTTACTCATTTGTTATCTATATTTATGCAATTCATTGGATTGGGATATTTTCCCCACCAATATCATAATGAATACAATGTCTATATGTTCCACATGGTCATAAAAAATTGAAAATATCATAACCCATGAAATTAAATGTGTATCTAAATCATTTAATCATATCATAACTTGTATAAATGTTAATGGTTTCATAATAATTTCATTGTTTCGTCAAAGCATAACCCATGGATAATTAAGTGGGTTTTATAAATATTTTATATTAGTATAACCCATTGAAGAGAAACATGTTTCAAATGCACTATGCCATTATTAAAATAAAAAATTCAATGAAATAATAAGAATGTTATCAATGAATATTTTCCCTAGTATGGAATATGTAACATCTATATATTTTATCTTATGTATAAATTGATTTTATTTGTTCATTTTAAACATTTCTTAAGGAAAACATCCTTTTATCTTTTATTTTTTTAAATCATTTAAACATTTGAAAATATTTTTTATTTTAAAATAAACATGATAATATATAAGGGAATATTCTATGAATATAATATCCATGACAATGGGATGTTTAATTCATGACTTAAATGTTAAAATAGTGATTCCTTTTACATTTTTAGTAAAACAAAAACATGAATTGTTATGAAAAAGAAATGAATATTTATTTCCTAAGAAATTTGAAAAGGAGTCAAAAATGTGTAAAATATTCTTTAAAATATCATTTGAATAATGTTAAAATATTTTTGGAAAATATTTTTATTAAACATGGTTTTTGGTGAGGAATGGGTTTTCGACCAATGATATGAATGGAGACGATTTATTTTTTTCTTAAAAAAGTTATTTTGGACTCATGAGTATATAACGATAGGAAAATGAAGGGAAGAAATATATTTTTAATGAAATAACTAGAGAATAATAAAATTAATGATTTTCTAGAGAAATTTATTATATGATTTCATCATGGGAACCATTATGATAAACAGTCTCGATAAACAAAGCGATTGTAACATGAAATCACTAAAAATTTATAACATTTAATTTTAAGAATCATGAAGGAATAGAATTAAATGATTCATATAATATCATGATAATAAAAAAATTCATAATATTACATGTAAAATGGGATTTATGTATACATTATTAAAGAATATATGTTCAAAAAATATCGTACATCTCAATCAAGGAAAACATATAAAAAATACAATACCACTTCTGTAAATTTTTAATCGTAAAACCCATTATAGTGGGATGAAAAAACAGATATCTAAATTAACGTTTTTTCTACGATAATCATAGTAAAAAATATTCATGACAAGTATGTAAAACACCTAAATGAAACATGTGATGAATATGGATCGTGTCTCATAAAAGTAAAACTAAATTCTTAATCTCTTACTTTAATTCTTTATTGTTGTCGTAGAGAGTAAAAACATCTATATAATAATTATAATTTTATTATACATATTCTAAAGTACTAAATATATATATATATATATTACCGTATATTATTTTATTATGACCTTTTATTACCGTATTATTAATAATTTTATTTTAAAGTCATGTTTCGGGAAAAACGTCTTTGTTTTTTCATATATGTTTTTACTTATAATTTTCGGCCCACTAACAATGATCATGGTTACTTCATCTCAAAAAAATTATCCATTATATAAATATTAAATATATTTTGTATATATTTATTTATATTAATATACAAAATACAAATATAGAAAATGAAATACATCATTCACAGAGACGGTTGATAATATGTACACAAGAATTTTATTTCTATTTACAAGACATATTGAAAGAGTGAAAGGTAATTTCAAAATTAAAATTAAATAAAAATAATTATTTCATGTATATCATATATTTTCATTAAAACCATCCTTATAACCTTCCACGTAAAGTGTGAAAAAATACATCTCTTTGCGATGCGGTAGTCCACCACATAGACGAGCAACATTACCGTATTCTCAAAAAATGTAAAGAATGAGGCATATGGGATATAATAATTATAGAAGAATGATTATATAAAAAATATCACATATAAAAATAAATCCATCATCATATCTATCCTTGAGAGGTGTTAATGGATAAACGAATGACATAAGTTTGCAATGCGGTTGTCCGTCGTACACACAAACGAAGATTTCATAACCCATTTGACTGAAGTTGAGATTGTTTTCTGTCATCAACTCAATAAAAAAATATACCATTAAATGTAATATAATAATTTTATTTTATATCCATGATATAACAACCATTCAACGGGGTTGTGGGACCAAAATACAAACATAATATGCTGATGAATGTTACCTTTTATTAGTGTATCCTCATTAGGGTTTCCCCAAAAGAATTCTTTCATTGTATATCTATCAAAACTAAGGATTATCGGATTAGATTTTTTAATTTTGAAATATATTTCTAAATACATTGGTTGAACAAAACATTTTTGAATCATTGAAGAAGAGATTAGTTGGGTGCCCTTTTATAAATGGGGTGAGTGGAAAACTTAGGATTATTTAAAAGATTAAATCATACCCATGTTTTTATCATTAAAAATTGATAAAAATAATAAAATATATAAACTATAAGTTATGTGGACAAAATGTGGTCATAAAATTGGTTTCGTACAAGTTTTTAGTTATTTTTAACTCTTATAATTTTAATTTTACCCATAATAAACCAATGTTTACTATAACCAAGACAAATAATTGTTAATTCATTAACTAAATTATGAATTTTAACATATTAGGTAATATAAATAATTACTATTAAAAATATGGAATAAAATGTTCAAAATTTAATACATAGATTTGGAAAAATATTATTTAAAATTATTCGATTTAATGTGATGAGAAAGCAGGGTTTTAAACAGAAAATTTTCAAAAATATTATAATGTTGAAATATCAAAATAGAATATAAAAATGTGTAAATTTAAATAAATTGGATTTAAGTATTTATAATTGATCTAATTTCACATTAAATCAAAATAAAACTATTTTTTATATTTATAAATATACTGAACAAAATTTAGTTTTCAATTATAATTTAGAATTTTATAAAAATCAACAAGAATTAAACTGTTTAGAAAAATCAAAAAATCAGACTAAGATAATTTTTATATTTTAAATTTAAAAATAAAATATATTATTTAATATAAATTTTATAAAATTTTCCACATTTGTTTCAAAAATAATTGCAAAAAATGGGAGAAAACTATCTTTTTGAAAATATACAGTTTTTAGGAGAGTGATTTATTTTATTTTCAATTTTTTTTATTTCAATTTCAAATTGATTGGTCACCAAATAATTCTTTTTATATTCATGTGTAAATCATATTTTTTGTTAGTACTATTCATACCTAAAAATTCTAATGGATTAGTGATAAATATAATGATATTATTTTAATAATAAGAAAGATTCTTTTAAACATAATTTCATGAGTAATGAAAGCAAGTCCTTGTGTTGTGTATAGCACAAGATTCACTCTATGTTGTTTGTAATTAAGAATTAACTCATAATTTCATTTAATATAATATAAACTCTGTGTTCTAGGTAATGAAAAATAATTAAAATTCTATATTTATTTTTAAAAAATATTTCAAAAAAACTCAATGTGTTACAACATGATATTCTGAGTAAAATGATAAGGGTCATTCAGACAAGATAAAATAACGAGAGATAAAATAAAATTAATTTTTTGTCCCAAATAATATTGTAATCATATTAATGTACTTTCTTACTGTTAATATTATTGTATTAAAATGGATAGTTCATCAAACCTAATAAAACATGGATCATTCCTTCACGCAGGTTATTTTCATATAGCCACAAATTTCACATTGTCACAATACATATGTATATTTTAAGTTACAATGGATATTTTTGTCTATTTTTCAAAATACCCTATTTTTATTTTCCAGAGAAGTAAATGGTCGATTTGTAGATCTATACGTACAAGAAATAATTGAATCATAAACTATATTTCAATTTTTGATGTTGTAGTCCATGAAAATTAATATTAATTAGTCACGTGAAACCATTGGAACATAAACTATGTTCACCCATCTCAGTGATATTTATTAATAGAATTCCAGATAGAACCTGTATGAGATTTCCAAGGTGCATTTTATGAGAAAATGTGTATAGGGAGGGTAGGATAGTCCTCACATATTCAATATGACTAACTACATTGAGTGACTCAAGATTCATGGGATTAAACAACCTAATTAATTGGGCACAAATATAATAATTTCATCACTAACTTACAGATTTTTAATAATTTTTATAAATCATCAATATGAAAAACGTTCATAGGTTTCTCTGAAATATCGTCACTCTACCTATCCGATATGAAAAAAATATTATTCATGAAAATACTTTCCTTTTTATAGTGAATTAGAAAAAGGCAAACATGTAAATCCCCAAGCCTCATACTAATTCTAAGGCTTCATTAAAATTCCATAAAAAATATGATATAAAGGAGAAATCAAAGGAATGTAACATATTTTCTTCTCACATATAATTAATGTCATTGGAAGATAAACTATACTAAAATATAGTAGGGGTTTTTAATTTAGGTATATTAATCAATTTATATCATTAATCTTATTCTTTGTGTGTTTCAAATATGTATTGAAAAACGAAAACCATGTAAGTACCTGAATCTTAGAATAAGAAATATTCATTCCCTAAAGTGTTGAATACCAATGATTCCTATATCAACGTAGAGTATTTCATGATTTCAGAATTTTTTTATGGATTCATGTGGAAAAATATTTATACTATTACAAAAACATTTATCTTAGTGAACATTTTACTTGATGAGTAATTATTTTATTAAGGAATAGATGTAATTGTAGTATTTTCATAATCAATCAATAGTTCTATAATTATTGAATCATTGATGTTATAAATAAAAAGTTAATTATGGCTATAAATATAGGACATAGACTAACTTATTGGGCCAGGATAATTATTTTTGGATAAAAAATATAATTTATTAACATGTTTACGTATAGAATAGTGTTGTTTTCACTTTTGAGATAAGACAGTAGGAATATTGACTATTTCACTATAAGGTTTCAAGAGAATCCTTTTGAAATAATGGTATTACACAAAGATACTAGAGTAATTTTGTTAATCCCATATGAAATATTCTAATGGAAAGGATTAGATTTATGTTCATACACTTCACGGTATTCATTCATGAAAATTTAGGAATTTCCATTGAAAGAAATAACAGACTTGGTAGGGGATATAGTGGTCCTCAAGGATATCATGTTGAAGTGTATCATAACAATGTATTCTCATATCATTAAAATGTTATGGGAAGGTATTCCCAAACTGAAATTACCTTTTGGATAAATTTTTTGATAATAATAAAGGGTTTTGATTAAATAACATATATGTATTGAAAATCTTCTATAATTTATTTCATTACAATCATCACAAGTTGGTACACAATCACTAATGTTTTTACTTTTGCAACGACTATTGGATATCATATTAACAAAAATTTGAGGATGATTACATTAGGTATAGTTACGAATGATTCATGAAAACCATTATTCAAAAGCTATAGTTTTATATAAATAATAATATATGAAACACTATGTTCATATAAAATTATTAGCCAATGGAATTTCAGTATTTTAAGATAAAAACATAGTTCAAAATGACTATATTTTACAAAGAAGAACATCTAATTTTGAGATACATGGAGTAAACTTTACATCAATGATATTTATCCTTCAAATGAGCATGATGTGGAAAAATAATATAAACTTTATTAAGCTTAGTGTAAGGTTTTTTCTAAGTAAACATACTGAAGGAAATTGTAACCAAAGAGGAGGCTAGAGAGTAATCATGTTACATTATATATATATAAATTATTTTTTAAGATAAATGATTCCTATAAATAAATAATAATGGAAAACTGTAATGATTAAGAAACATGTATAAAGTTTAAAAATATTATTTATGTAAAAAAATTCAAGGGACATAATATTTTGGATGGTTCTAGACCTGATACTATTTGGGAGTATTCATTAAAAATAATACATGGGTGGTACAATTCAGTACAAATAAATCATGATTTAATCATAATATGTTTAAATTATGTCTTAAAGATAGTCTATGAAGAAGAATTTATTCATATCATTGTGTTAAAATCCATTTGAATTCAAAAAAATTACGGTACTAATATATGATCATTTTTTTATGTTTTTTCTTATCACGACCCATCCCCTGGGGCCCGTATCATGACTACCCCAATCCCGCATCCATAGGCCAGGGGATGGCCACTAGTACAAAAGGCATAAATCCCTAAAACATGGAAGGCATTGCCTTTATTTCCTAAAAATGCACAAAACAGAGTACAAGATTGAAACAAAACACTAAGTAAAACTGCATAACAAAAGAGTTCTGAAAAGTAAAGGGGCCGGAAATACAACCTCAACTATAAAGTAAAATGTACAACTTAAAAAGGACCGATACAGCTGAAAAGTGAAAAGCATCTCCTAGATCATCCACCACGGATCCTACCTGATGGGTAGGTACAAATATCCTCCTCAGCACTCTACATCCATCAGTCTCCTCTGGGTACCGACTCGTCTTGAGGTCAACCCCCGGGCACCGTCCAGTCCTAGTACCCTCAACCTCGGTCTGAGATATCCCTCATCTACATCCAACACAACGAGGTGTGGGCATATCCCATGAAGGGGTGAGTATAACGATAGTGACACTACAAGTAATTGGCCCTTTAGTGACTTCCATTGGAGGTCGCTAAAGGTATTTACAGACCGCTTTGATATCGCTAATGGTAGTCGTTGTTGGCCCATCAGTGAAGATCTTTAGTGACTGCCAATGGCAGTTTCTATAGGCATTCTACATCGCTATTAGTGACCGACAATGGAGGTCGCTACACTATTTTTTTGATTTCTGCGGGAATTCTCCATTGGACGTTGAGGCATTTGATGGAGGGATTAGTGTCCGCCTAAGGAGGTCCCTAACCTAGAAATTTTTTCTTTTTTAAATTTTTAGTTCTGCTTCCAGAACTGCACAACTCCAAAAATAACAAATAGAAAATGAAAAACAGGATAATATAAACAGCTCCAGAACAAATCCACATAGCAAATAACAAATAAAAAATAACAAACAGCTCCAGAACAGTAGTAAAAGATAAAAAAACAGCACCAAACAGCTAGAGAGGCCTCACCAAAAATATCATACAGCTCCAGAACAATAGGAAAAATATCCAGATAAATAACACAAACATGCAAAAATGTATTTAAAATGCTTACTCACACTTATTATCATATTGATATTACTTGGTGTAGTGGTTGCAATCCCCCTACCCATGTTTTAATTTACCACCAAAAGATTAAGAAATAGAGTAAAACAGTTTTAATGGGTCATTCAAAGATGTGATCATCAACTATCATAAATTATAATTATATATTATTAACACCGGAATGAAATCTATAGAACAAAAACAAATTTTGTAACCATTTCACCAAAACAATATCAAATTTTCCAACTCTACTTGTTGGACTGCGGGAATCGGCATCCAACAACCTATCATGAAGGAAATGGAGCCGTGTGGTAACAATATATTCAATTTCAGAAATAGAAAGAGTATAAAAAACTGATGACCATCTAATCGACAAATGTAAAATAGTAAATATATTGATGCATCATGTGTGTAGGTTATTTTCCAAAATGGGTTCTCAGCCTATAATGAAAAATATATTCTAAGAATAAGACAAGAAACGTTTCAAAACAAAAACAATGAAAGTCAACCTCACATACCCCAGTAAGATTTTAACCATTTCAGTAACCACGATTCTTATTTTCTTCTAAGGAAAACATCTCCTAAAGCATTTAATAAAAATATCACGATTTAGAATTATAGGGAACTATAATTTCCTTGTTTGTAATTCAAATAGCGAAGCATTCACAATCATGTGTAAAGAAGTTAGTAAAATACACCTAGGGGGAGGAGAGGGGAGGGGTTGTCGTAGGCTGGGGGCTTGCAGCAGTGGGTGGATAGAGACACTGTAGGGGGTTTAGGGAAGGGGGGAGGCTACTACAGGGGGGTGCTGCTACTGCTGTAGGCAGGGGACTGGGGGAGGGGAGAGGAGGGGGGCTACTGTAGGCAGGGGGTTAGGGGATGGGAGGGTAGGGGGCCTGCTGTAGGGGGTGGGGTATCACATTTCCTTTTCCATATGTTTTCTAGTTTCATCATTTTTTATTCATGTGGTGTTCATATCTTCTTGTTGTACTATTTTTCTCTACTAGTGGGTTTAGAACTTGACATCGCCAGTTTCATTTTTCATTCCATTTTATATTATTCATGGTTCATCCTCCTTGATCTACTCATAGCATCTAGGTTAGATATTAGTCATGGTTAATATTGGTTGCCAGATTATGTTATGTTGGAGTAGCATTATATTAGAATGGTAATAAATTCTTGAGTAGTCAATGCTATAATAGGGGATTGAGTTTGGGGTTTACAATTGTTTTTTATTCATCTAGAAGAATCTTCTAGGTCTTACATGTATTGGAGATCTCTAAAATTATGGTAGTAGCTTTATGGTTCAATGAAATGTTATATTTGGTTATTTGATAGTTTTTTTGGGAGTATTAATGGTTCCAGTTCTCTAATGGTTAGAAATGGGTTATGTTGGAACATTTTAGGATGTGGGGAATTATTTTGGTCACACTATGGGGGAGGGGATATTGTAGGGGCTAGGGGCCTAGGGGAGGGCGAGGAGGTTGCTGCAGGGGGGAGGGGAGGCTGCTGCAGATAGGGGGAAGGCTGCTGCAGGTGGGGAGGGTGTGGGGGCCGGGTCTGGGGGGCTGGGTCACACCATGGGGGAGGGTCTACTATAGGGGGTGTGGGGGGAGGGGTTGGGGGGCTGCAGGGGGCTGGGGGAAGGGTAGGAAGGCTGTTGTAGGGGGGGGGGAGTGGGGGCTAGTGTAGGCAAGGGGATAGTGGTATGGGAGGCTATTGTAGGGTGTAATGGGGGTGGGGATTTCTAGGATGGCTGGGTTTGGGGCTGGGTCAAGGGGCGGAGTGTGGGTTCATCCGGTTGGGTCGGGTCGGGTTAGGTTTTACACATATAACCCAACCCGAAATGACCTAACCTATAGTGGGTTGGTTTAGGTTGGGTCCTTTTTCATGCGTCGGGTAACCCGACCCCAACTGGTTGGGTTGGGTCGGGTCAGCTGCTCACAAAGCATGCGACCCAACCCGACCTGAACCGACCTTTTATGATCAGGTCGGGTCCAGAAAGGCCCCTAACCCAACCCTACCCGACCCATGGACACCCCTAAGAAAAACCAAAAATAAATCTCCGATATTAATTAACAATGTTTGATGAGAAAAATGTTCCACTCTTACTATTTGAATGCCTAAAATTAATGAGAATGTGAAATAGTTAGTGTGAAACCAAGGCCTTGAGATCCAACCATGGCCTTGAGATCAAACCATGACTACACTATAATCAAACAGAAGAGTTGAATGCAACTACAACCAAGAGACAAATTTTTATAAGATGTTAAGATTGTTTTTAAAAAGTTATAGAAAGTCACGCAATAACTTTAACGAGTATGAGAAGTTAGCGTACACGCCACTTTACATTCATGGATTTTGTTGGATCCAGTTATTTTTATTTTGGAATATCACAATGGTTTGCTCTATCTTGTATTCCTTTTACTCTATATTTAAATAAAGGGATCTTCCTCTCAATGAGGAAGAGAGTATGGTTCTTCATGGTATTAGAGGAGGTGTAACTAGACCCTTCCCTACCTGTGTTTTTACTCTATGCCAGATTTTCTCCCCCACTATGCCCAGACACATCTTGTGCGATGCCACCCCCCCCCCCCCGCACCTCCTCTCCCATGTATAAAAAAGACACTAGAAAATAAATAAACTACCACATAATTGCATATTCTATCATAGTATCACCTTCAAACAATTCTACATTTAAACTATAAATCAATATATAACATTAATTCAATAAAAAATATAAAAGAAACACACTTATTGAATATGATGCATCATGCATGGCCATGTCTTCTACATCCATCCAGTGTTCTAGGGGAATACAACAAATAAAAATTATAAATATTTTAATAATGAAAATAATAGAATATAAATAAATATATTTAGTATAAACCTGCGTCGTATGATCACATGCATCATCACCCGGATGCACATATTATCGCAGTGTTCTAACCTCAGCGATCAGTTGCACATTTACCTCCTCAGAAGCGTACAACCGTGCCTCAATATCTAATAACATTTGTGTATGCCCAACAAAAACAGAACCAAAAACCTCATCACATGATATTATAGAATGAGGAATCCTCGTTCCATAGGTCAAACATTATCCATGCTCGTCACGACCAATAGTGCGATGGAATATCTCATCCCTTCACATGGAAAGTTGTCTCTGGTCCTCAGGTAGTTGTTCCAACTCAGCTTCAAATTGATCATGTGTAATATTTTCCAGTTTCACGTCAAATCCTAAATGAAAACATTGTGAATATGTGAAATGGATCTTATAATACTTAAAGGGGTTGGGGGATAAAACATTAAATTTTGGGGATGATGATCATGTGAAAGGATTTATAGATGAATATTTTTTTTCTGGGGATATGGAAGAATTGGTAATGAGTAGAATAACTTACTATAAGAGCTACTGCCTATTGATCACTTCAATCATGAGTCCTCATCCACAACAACATTTTATCAGTCAGTTCACCTGGCTCCCATAACTGTATGCCAATAAAATATAAAAATGTAACACAAAACCATATTAAATAATAAATTAAAAATTGAATAATAAATACATCATGTCGGATCTGATGAATGTGACGAGTCCCAAGCCTGTGAGGTGGTCCCTGCAACGCTCGATTCTCAGAATGGCATGATGACACCTCCTTCATTCAATTAATTCTAATTTCAAAATAATAAAATGTCACACATTATTGAAAATATATATACCACAATAAATATACTAACCGCAGTGGACTCAGTAGAACAATATGTAGCTCAGTCATGCCCTTGAGATGGGAGAACACCTCTCTGTACTTTTTCTAGAATGTCTGGGGCACCAACATTTGGCACCCAGTGCCCCCTCTTGATTTTTCCTTTATGATCATTCCATAACTTGCGACATTTTCCCATAAACACTGGCCAAAACTCATTAGGGCACACTTTAAGGTTATTATATTTTAGAAAAAATCACACATGTTAGTATTTTTTAAACATAGGTAAGAAACAAAAATTGTCTTCTTACATGAACTTCCCCCCAAAGTCAGTCTAATGTATCCTGAGGGGAAGAATCCCAGTCAAGCGTGGTAAATGGAAATCGATGGGGGTCACGTATAATATGTCCCGGCTGGAAAATAAATGAAGGGTAATTCAGTGCCACTGGATTAAATCTCTCATCAAATGAAACATCTATGGTTGTGTCGGAATTCGATGATGAAATTCCATGACTAGGGCCTCTCTTGTGAGAGAAAGAAGTGGGCGAGTTTGATCCTGTTGAAAACAATTTTATACATAATTAGACAGATGTACATATATATATATGTATAGGAGAAGAACATCCAGGTGAACATTGGTCATATAAGAGACTAGTGGTGAACCGTATCAAAGTATTTGGAAGTATAAAAAATGGTCATATAAATGCTAAATATAGATATACGTTGTTGGAGAAATCCAAGGATTTCTTCCTCCTCACATATGGTTGTGATATATTTTGATATCACTATAGGATAATAGTATGAAATAAGTCATCTAGGATTTGGATTATATGATCTTTCTACTTCTAATAAATGTAGGGGAAGAATAGTGTCATGAATAGGCAGATCCTCCTATAGATACAGATTAGTTGGAGTCACCATGGAATAATAAGAAGATGGTTAGGAGATGGAATTTCCCAAGGACCTTTGCTTCAAGATGGGTTGGAGATGGATGTGGTTGGGAGAGGTCTTGGTGGTTGGGTAGATCATGATGGTTAGGATTGTCACTGTATTCTGGAGGCTGCGGATGGGGTGGCTTGGTTGCTGGTTGCTTGTATGTTGCAGATTGGGCTCGTTTCTTACTACTGGTTGGGGTTGTTGCTCGTTTTTTTGGCTAGGTTGGGTGCTTGGATGGTTCTGGATTATTGTTGGAGATCGGGATGTCAGAAGGTTGTGCAAGCATGGTGTGGAAGGATGGGTGTTGCAGTGGGGGTTTGGTTATTTTGTCCTACTTCTAGTTTTGGGACTGCTTTACAGAGATCATGGTTGGCCGGTGGCTGCTAGAAGGTTATGTAGTAGGGGTGTGGAAGGATGGGTGATGTGGTGGGGGTTTGGTTTTGCAGTGTTGAGCTGATGAGTTGCTTAAAAACACTTATTCTTTAAGTATTTCAAAAAAATAAATGTTGGTTTTTTTGTATGTAAAAATACACTTGTTTATTTTCCGGAATAAAATCACTTAAATGAGTGGCTGAAAAACACTTTTTCATAAGCATTCTGTAAACACTTCTACAAAAATACTCAAGTGAGAAACTATAATATGTTTTCAATGAGTGTTTTCAAATGAAGAAATTGTTTCCAGGTTACTAAAAAGTTCTTTTATATTGATTATTTTAGTCGTTTGTGTTTGGGTTTTAAATGGGTCTCATCCTAAAAGAACATTATAAAAATAAAAAATAAAATAATAAAACTGGTAATAAATAGGTTCGGGGTTCAAATAGGTATTGAATTTGTTATTCATGTTTGGGTTCTAGTTTAACTTCTAGAGTTTTAAGTATAATAAATAGAGCAAATACTGCTATTTTTTAACTATTTATCACAGGTGACAAATGTCATAAATAGTTTTTAATAAGTTAGAAAGAGCCTCAAACTCCTATCTGGATTTGATGAAAATAAAAATGAACTGAAAAATTCTATTTAAAGATAAAATTTTCCATTATTACTGTTTTATTTTCATTTTATTCTATTGTAGTGAACAATTCCTGTTTTAATGGAAGCAGTATGGTGCTGGTGTGTTGGGGAAGTGTGGAAAATGGCTGCTGGTGGAGGCCACTCGCCCGTTCTCACTGATGCGTGCACCTTGAAAGAGCTTTTTGAGTTTAGGCTTGTAGATAGTGTGACGTTTTCCAATACTTCGTTTATCGAGGATGTGGCATCCATAACTGGGTCTGATGCCCTGGCACAGCTCTGTGAAGGATTGAGGTAATAATCTAATTCACAGAATGCTTTTGGGAGAACAATTATGAAATTGATCCTATTATATTATGCCATATTTTTTTGAATTAAAAGAAAGTGAATGAAAGGATTTGTATGATCCAATCAGTATGTCCTACCTGGAACAACACCCTTTCTGTAGTTAGGATTTGTTTTTGGTCAAATCACTCCATCTATCCCACTCCCTCCAAGACATGTTATATGAATCTTATTTGGGGATATACACTTGGGAATATGGTTCAGTTAGTTGTGTAATTGTGGTGAAACTAGTATTTTGAGGGGATGGAACCTGGATCATCAACCTCTTCTTCTAAATTTCATAAATGAGGGTTTTCCTCAGTGCAATCACATTACCTTTCTTAAATTCATCCGTTGAAAACATCTCACCGGAACCGGACTCTTCCATGGGAATAACCTTAATAATGGATAATGGCATTACCAATTGGCCATTTTGGAATGATCTAATCTAACCATCAAAATATGACTTCACCAGCCCAGATCAATAACATGAATACCCTTCACAAATTATGATTCCATCTATTCTGGAAACCAGAATATCCTCCCATAAGGAAATGAGGTACCATGCTCATGTATTATCACCATATACAACATTTACCAGGGTACTAGAAAGATAAGAATAATGATTGTATAAAAAACATTCCTGATAATATAGAATGGTCATCACATCACTTGACCCCAATGTCAATGGATTCACCACACTTATAATCTATAATTAGGGCCGGAATCATGTGTCTGTAGATCCATGGAGGAAACAACAGAATCCAAGAAACAACAAAATTGTATTCCACTTCATTGGAAACTACAAGAAGCTCTGGTCGTGAAACTAGTTTCAAAAACAGTTCTCATAAGGAGGCTAGCAGTGGAGATTCTTATTTTCAGCTTAGTGATGAGTTGAGGGAAGTTACCTCTTACACTACTTCTGATACAGGGTCAGTGTGTCTGGTCTTAGTAGTTGGAGTTTTAAAATGAAATAATGTTTTGAATTCAGTGTCTAAACACGGTTGTTTGTTGATGAAGTGGAGACTAAGGTGGGTTGGTCTTGTCAATTTACTAAAAACTAAGGTTTCTCATCCTTGGATCACCATTTTTGTTCCAATGGGGTCATTTAACTACCATATATTTTATTTTTTTAAATATTTGGGCCCCCTACTCAAATTTTTATATTTTTTCTTTTCATTTCCATCATCAAATACATATGAACCATCCTACTGAGTTATATTCAAACATACCTCGACCTTGAGATGTAAATGGATCTACTAGATGATGTGGATCTGCTATTTGTTCCCCTGACATGCCTAAAGTTGTAGAAAACATTAGTAAATAATGAAAATATATTGATCTCTGAGTTTATGTAAATACATTAATCTCATAATTTTTCTATGTCTTATGTGACACATACATAAATATCAAGAAAATATATGGAACTTTGAGTTTACATCCTAAATTTTTAGCTAATGAACCAAATTAGTGTTGGGTTGTTTAATTGAAAATTATCCAAACAACGTGATTGATTTTTTAATATTGATTGAATGCATCAAAGTTAAAAAATTAAAAAATATTAAAAAACTAATAAAAGGTTAAACAATTTAAAAATAAGATTTTACAATGAAGAGAGGGAAAACAATTATACCATTAATTAAACATGAAAATATACCATTTCTCCTTCAACGACCACTCTAACCCAATAAATATCTCATTCACTTTGAACAATGGTATGTTGAACATGTTTTTGGCCAACAAAGGAAACAGTCTCAGGTTCTTCTTGTTCAAATAAAAACACTCCTCATTGGGACATTTTCACAACAACTTTCCAACTAGGATTCAAATGCAAAGTAATGAAAAATTCTTGTTCTACTTGTGATGTCAAAATGAATGGTTCATTACCAACTCGTACATTTTTGTATAACATATTGTTAAAATCCCCCAATATAAACTGATATTGATCGAATTTACACCCACGCACTGGATCAACCCAGTTACACTTTAACAATATGTATTTCAACTCGTGTGCGTATAAAACTTCAATGATGTCTGTCAATTGACCATAATAATAACCATAATCGACAAATGGACAACTGATTCCACTGTTTTGTGTTACTCGTTTGTCATCAACATCATTAATGGGAAATCAAAATCCATTAGCATCTATAGCTTTATAAAGACGAGCCGTTATAGATGGACAATCAACTAGTTGGTTAAATTCATCAGTTAGCACGGGGTCACCTATCTCCATTAGGTTATGAACCTACATAATTCACAGAATTCAATAACGATATCTGTAGAAATAAATTAGTATTATAATTCACTCATAATGAAAATAAATTTATACGTACAAAATCCTTGATGCAATAATGAAATGACACATAAAGAGATTGTTGAAGAAGAGACTTAGTCCCAAGAGACATCACGTATTTTAGCTCATTTATGTGTTTCCTGAAAATGATAACGTGATGTTTAAATGATCATCTTATTCAAAAAAAACATGTAAAAGTTAAACATTAAATGTGATAAGAAACTTACTATATTAATGGTGCAACTGATGGGATATTGAACAAAATATATCGATGTGCTTGTATCCCCTCGATGTTGTTTATATCAAATATGGTTCCTTCTACAACTGGACCATCATGAATCTGAGAGGGATTATCTATTTTTTTTTCAACATCCATAATATATTCTGTACAAAAATTACTACACTCATCCATCAGATAAACATTTTCTATTGATGCCTACAGATAAGCTCTGTTTCATACAAATCATTTCAATGTATTCAAATACCGCTCAATAGGATACATCCACCTGAATTTCACTGGACTAGCAGCCATTACTTCATCAGTTAGGTGAACAGTCAAGTGAACCATAACTTCAAAAAATGAAGGGGGAAATAGTTTCTCAATGTGAAAAAGTGTAAGTACGATTCGGTCCTACACACTTTTTAAATCAACTATTCGTTGATTTCTTAAACAAAGATGTCTAAAAAATTACTCATCTCAATCAACGGTTGAACAAAATTGGGGGATAAACAATCAAAAATTGAGATTGGAATCAACTGTTGAAGTAAAATGTGATTGTCATGAATTTTAAACCCTTGAAAATTCCTTCTCATCAGATTCACACACATTGAAATATAATAATAGTAACCATCAGGAACCTTGAGCATCATCAAAATGGAATGAATTGTCTCTTTCTCCTTATTAGTCATCGTATATTGTGCAACAAGCATATATGCCTTGTTCCCCTCAGAAAAATGTAAGTACAACTGTTTCCTTAAACCCATTTCATCCAAATCACGACGTGCATTAACATGGTCCTTCAATTTTCAACTGACACCTAAAATGGTCCACAATATATTATTACAGACATTTTATTCAATGTGCATGACATCAAAATTATGTCTTAGCATGTTAGTTTTTAAATAGGGGAGATTGTAAAAAATACTTTTCTTTTTCCAATTGTGACTGTGCTGTCCACCCGCACCATGAATATTAGGTTATGGATGATCCACCAAATCTTGAAATTCATATACAGTGCGGATGTTTTCTTCCTCAATCTGCAATAATATTTCTACTCCTATCATGATCTTTGGTGCTAGGTTTAACTCTCTAGAAAAATCAAATGTCACTTTGTCCTTTTTGAACCTATGCTGAGGGGGCGAAAATGTCTGTGACCCATGTATGCCCATTTTTTAGAATGTTTAAGAAATACAGAATTTTTACTTTTATTGAAACAAGGGAATGAAAATTCCCATTTCGTACTCCAACCTGATAAATTTTCATAAGCTAAGAAGTCATTTATTTTCCACAATAAATCATCCTATAGTTTGAACATTTCATTCATTTCACAGTCATAAGTCATCACACCCTCACCCCAAAATTCATTCAACTCATTAATCAATGGTTGAAGGTAATCATCAATCTTATCCCCCGAACATCTAGGTCCATAAATAAGAGTGTAAAGTAATATAAACTGATGTTTCATACAAATCCATAGAGGAAGATTATACAGAACCAACACCACGGGCCATGTGCTATGAGTTTCCCCAAAAAATAGACATGAATGGATTGAAACCATCTATTTCCAACCCCGATCGGACATTATGACCAACTTTGGAAAAATTGGGGTGTCTCTGATCGAAATCCTTCCATGCACGAGAGTCTTCCGGGTAGGTTAGCATATCACTTTCCTGATTTCTTTCTTCATGCAATCTAATTAAATTATAAACTTTAGATTGAATAAAAAATCTTTTCAACCTTGGCTTCAGGGAAATGTAACACATTTTCTTTATGATAATCGGTTTTCCCTAGTTTGCATTCTGACATTGATGAGTCTGATTTCCCCTCTTATCTTTCCACCTAGAAGCGCCACAAACTGTACAAATATCCAAATTGATGGTTTCATTTCTGAACAACATACAATTTTTTGCACATGCATCTATGGTCTCATATTTAAAACCTACGTTCTCTGTCAACTTACGAGCACGGTAATATGACTCAAGAATATTAGTTTCGATATGAAGTACCTTTTTCAATAACACCAAAAACATATCGAACGATGTGTCTGACCACTGATTCAAAGTCTTGCATCAACTCCATGATAAAAAACAATTTATTGAAAGCAGTACATCCTGAATATAATTCAGTTTTTGCGTCATCAAGTATTTCATAAAACCTCCTTGAATCACGATCTTCACTAGAGCACAGATTTATCTCGCAGGTCTCAACATTTTGAATGTCAATGGCTTCAGGAGCCAACCCACGTACCATTTCAGCAAGCATTTTATTCATCAGATCATTCATCCTTGCATCAACATCCATCTGAACTGCATTTGTATTTTGACAACAACTATATTCTTCCCCATGATGAGTCCAACTCTTATAATTTTCAGAAATTCATTCAAGAATAGGTGCTCCCTCATGGTATATCTTGTGAATTGATATTTGTTTGCAGATTTTCTACATGGACAACAAATATAATCCCTTTGAAATCCTCCAATGAACACAATAAATTGCATAATGCCCTAAAAATATTCTTTAGACGTATGATTTGGAAGATCAATCCAACTCTTATCCATATTAATATCTGTATAACAAGTAGTAACATTTACTCAAGACTAAATATTATAGACATTTTTCATATCACAAAATATATTTAAAATAAAGACTGACCATTTTCATGTGGACATACCATTAATAAAATAAACAATTTATATCTCTGAATAATTAACAGAAGAATATATAATGGAATGGAAGTGAATGCCCATGAACATACCAAAACCAACCAAACACTTTCCAAATAAATTATTGGACAATCTGTCACCACACGTCCATGTTAAACTAAAATGGATTATAGAATGATAGCATCAGAAAACAGAGTAAAGAATAAAAGAAAGAGAGATTTAATAGAGTCATGAATGAAAAATTATCTATCATAAGAAAAAACCAAAAAAAACAATCAAGACGCCCTAGAGAGACCCCATTTTCAATATTGACTATGTTTTTAATATTTTTATTTTCCAATATTAATGAAAATTGCAGCATTGTTATCCCATGGATATAGGTATTAATATTTCAAACCACATAAAATAAAACATTTCTTTTTTACATTGATTGTTTATATTTCCTTAATGTTTTGTATTCATTTTATAATTATGTGTCTATGTATATGTTAATTGACTTTGTGTGATTAGTAAGTTGAAAACATTGTTGTCAAAGGCGCACGCCTCAGTGCGCCATGGCGTGATGCGAGGCAAGGCACACCCTGTGCGCCTCAATATGGGTGAGGCGAGGCAACCTTATTTAGGCACGCCAAAGGCGCACGCCACATGCGCCAAACCCAGTGGTGGTAAAAGTGTGTGGTGTCATAAGGTGCACCAGTGGAGGCTGGGATCCTGGGAAAAAAATTCATGGGTACTGCCTACAGGTACAGCAGAGTGGGGCAATGGAGATCGGGGGTGGCAGTATATGGTGTGTCGGCAGAAATCCGGGTAGGATGGAAATTTAGGGTATAGATAGAAATCAGGGGTACAAACAGGGGTGGCATAGATCGGGAGTGACGAAAGTAGGGGTGGCGGGTGGCCCTTGATGAAATTCGGAGTGGCGGGTGGGTGAGGGAGATCGATGAAGATCGGTGCGGAGATTGCGACGAAGATCCGGACGGAGATCGGAGTAGGAGGCCAAAACTATGGTGCGGATTAGTCATAAATTAAATTCAATAGAATATTTAATATATTAATAAAAAAACATAATAGAATATAAAAACATCACCGACAACAGCGCCTCATTGTACCATGAATTTATTAGGACTTTGGTTAAAAATTATCGGTATATATTTTTTTTTGTATTTTTTTGATTTTTTTTTAATTTAAAATATTATTGAAAACCGTATGTAATTAATTATGTGTGCATCCCTTAGTTGAACCTTAATTGCGCCTCACGCCGCACCTCGCGTCGCATCCCCAAATAGTCTTTTCACCTTATTGCGCTGTACGCCTTTGACAACACTGGTTGAAAAGACATTCTATTATGTGGGACACAGATAACATGAGTGGATCCATCCTATTGTTTGGTTTCACTTTTTATATGTTTCAATAATATAAAATTTAGTGATTGAATATTGATCATGATTCTAAAGAAAAGTGGTTTCAGTGATTGATTCAGATCTCTATAGAAGACACTCGGTAAAAGATTATGGTAACACTCTATTGCCATAGAGTTTTTTGATTTAGTAGTAGTTTATAAGAATCAGATAAATTGATTTAGAGGAAGTTTTGTTTTATATTGAAAATTTTCATGGGAATGACTTTGGATTCTGGAAATTGAGGATGGAATATTACCGCATTCAAAAGAACCAAGATGTTTTGTGAATTGGGGCCAGGACAGAGAATCTCATAAATGTAGAATGGGAGAGGCTTGATAAAAGCCAATACATCTCATATGGATTTAATTTTCTTGGAATGTTTCCATTAACATTTATGAGGTTAAGACCACGGTAAACGTAAGGATGTTTCTAGGGGATTTGTTTGACAATCCAACCGGGATGAACAAGGATTTCAGGATATAGAGATTTTTCAACATTATATTTTTAAAGGACTGATTAGTGGCTGAATACGTGAATTTTTTTTACATGTTTTGATGTTAGATATAATCTATACGTACACTTTGTGGAAAATTTGTGGGTACTATTATAGTTATCATACCTAGATAGTAACAAGACTATAGTAATGAAATTTGTTTTGTGGTAAATCAGTTTTTTTGCTCAATGATGTTTAGAGGATTATCCTGATTTAAGAACTCAGAATAAATTAAGTTCAACCTCTTGTTGGAAGAACACTCAAATCAGATGGATGTGTATAAACTTCTCATTAAATAAGTCAATAAATGAGAGGATAAATCATGTGAATGAATCTGAGGTAAATTGGCCACTCCCAACACAACATATTGTAAATGCGTTATGAGAGTCCATATAAATAATGTATTCAACAAATGATGGGTAAAATTATATTGGGTAGTGTTTTCAAGTACTAGTTATATTAATTCTATGATAGCTAATGGTATAACTAATTTTTAATTGAGTGGGAATGTTCTGGTGGACTCAATGATTTTGCATCATTATTCAACTCCATGAAAGATAATAGATTCATGGAAAATTATATGTCTCAGAGGTTTTTAAAGGTGTATATAGTTGATTATGAAGCTCTTGAAATCATGGTAAGGGGTGATGTTAAGGTATAGGAAATGAATGGAATTTACCTTTTTCTAAAAGTTGTTCAACTTAGTCTAGCACATACCAAGTTTGGAGAAAATCTTAATTTTCATAAGAAAACTAGATGAAGTAGTTTTTGGAAAAACCATCACCAAAAGAGTCTATAATCCCAACCAGGGATCCATGGTTATGTCTAGAGGGATAATAAACAGAACCCTATATCTGACTAGATGGTCATATGGAGTGATAACTATTAGAATGAAAAAAATTAAAAGTTTATAGTCATGGAATTGTTTAATTGTGCATATCAATGAGAAGAACATAAAAATCATAACATCAAAGAGAATGTTGAAGCTAGATCATACATACTTTTTAAGATTTTATATTTTCATATTTAGGGAAAATGGAATGTTTCATTCAATATGAGTGAAATAACACCCTCGAAGCCAAAGATAAAAAAATTTCACATGAATTATTGGGGGACTCACCACTATCCCATTCATTGATGAATCCAGATGGAAGGCATTAGTTTATTTCCAAAAACAAAAAATCATATATATTTGAAGGGTATTTATACACAATGATAAATAGATAAATTGAATCCACTACCAAGAAAATAAGTTCCAAAAAATGATACACAAAAAATATGAGGTAAAAGATGATTTAGCTTCGTGGATATCATAACATTAAGGGGTTGATCAATCATACACCATTTTTAGAGAATACATGAATATGAGGGAGAAACAAGCTCCTATATCAAATTCAAAACACTCTTTTCAAAAATACATGGAAACAAAGCTATCGAACATTCCTAAAGCAAAGAACATGGAGGCTCTAAGTTGATGCATACAACTCTTCAAGGTTCAAGAACAAATATCTGTTTAATATTGATTGAATAAAAACATGACTTGAACAAGGAACATTGTATAATTTAAGATTCCAATAGGTATTCCTGATAAAAAAATTTGGGAGATAACAAAAGATTAAGATTCACTGCATTAAAATAACACATGGGAGACAACAAAAATACAATGAGTTAGAACAAGCGGTAAAATAATGACTTGAGGGGAAAGAATCAATAGAAATAAAATGGTTGAAACGAACCAACCTAGGTGGGCACAGAGGCGGAGGAAAGGAGGGGTGTGAGGAGATGCGGTCGGATTGGCACCGACAGGGACTCCTGGTGCCACAACGGTGAAGGGAGAGGCACAAGGGAGAGGGCATGTGTGAGCCGATGGTGGCGGAGGGAGTTTGCGAAGACGAGCGAGGGAGTTTGCGAAGACGAGCGAGGGAGTTTGCGGCGATGAGCGCCGGCTTGTGCGGGTCGGCAGCGTCAGAGGGAATTTGTGGCGATGGGCGAGGCACCAGGGAGAGGGCATGTGCTGCGATGGGCAATTTTTTGAAGCTCGAAGGAGAGGCGGCCGACGGAGGGGGGGGGGGGGGGTAGGGCTTCTGCGGGCAGGTAGCAGAGGAAGGGTTTGCGGGGGGTGCGCGAGGGACGATGGTGCGGGTGGGGGGGGGGATAGATAGGTGGGTTTGTTTTGGATTTTTTATGTGTAACGGCCGCCAAAGGTGGTTTCCCGTGTCAGGGGGCTTTTTCCCATCTTTCTAGTAGTGTCAGTGGGGACCCCGAGACCCTCAAGGTCTCACAAAATCTAACACGGATAAACCCCAAGGTATGAATTCAACAGATAACCACACATAGGTATATCCCATACATATACCTTGTTATCAAGTAACCCATATCAATCATGGGGTAAACAAAAAAGTTACTGACTCAGCTCACACAGGTATACAACTTTTTTAGGGAGATAGAGATGATAAAATGTAGCCACTAAATCAACTATTTTGTCGAACCCACATAGGATCCAGGAACAGTAAACAGAGCTATCAAACCCACACAGGATCTAGGAACAGTCCTTGAAGCTGTAGAACCAACACAAGATCTTGGAACAGTCATCAGTGCTATTAAACCCACACAGGATCCAAGAAAAGTCGTCAGTGCTGTCGAACCCACATAGTATACAGGAACAATCGTTAGTGCACAACCAGCCACATGGTTCCGCACAAAACATGCTTGATCCCAGGAGGGCCCTCTCCTCAATCCAAGTCCTAATACCTCAACTACCACTAAATTTCAAGTTGAGATATCAAAAATATCTGTTTTTAAAAAATAAACCCAACGCAATAGACAGTGCGTCTATTGGACGCCCGGTTTGAGTGTTATTACCATTTCCCTTTCGAGGGCCCGGTTGGATTTATGTTCAAATCCAACCCGGCTATACCACAACTATGCCCAGACCTTGAGTGGGGTATACCAAAAGAATATAAATTCTCCAAGGATTCCATATCCGCATACCATTTGTCGATCGGGCGCTCGTAGCTCATGTTACTTGCAAAAGAGTGGAAATTGGTCGAACGACTCCGCGTCCGGTCCGGCCCTGTCGGTCCAACCCGGTTCACGGGGGCGGCCCGACCCGCGCTAGGTCCGGCCTGCGCAGGGTCTGGCCAGGCGGCCCACGCGGCTGACGGCCCATGGTGACCACCCTAGCCATGTCATGGGGGGAAGCTGCGCCTCCTGGGAATCCTGAACGGCTATGTTGTTCGGGTGGGAGACAAACTGCCGCCACATGGATCCGGTCTGCGTCACGTGGGACCCAACGGTGGGTCCTGCTCCACCTACCTGGTTGAGCGGCCAACTGACTCCCGTGCGACATAGATGCGATGTGCTTCCTCCGACGACATGGTGGCTCTGGCTGCCGGACTTCCTCACGGCCAGCCTTACACCATCCATCGATGCATCACAGTGGACAGAGGTTGTGGCCCCTTGTGTTCCACTGCGCAGCGCGGTTGCGCCGCGCCTTCTCTGGCGACCCGACGGCTCCAGCCTCCAGTTTCCTTCAAAGACAGGCATGCGCCGGCTACCGCTACACCTCCACAGACCTTCGACGATAGGTTACTCCTCTGGAAACGCGGTTGAGCCATCGTCGTCGATGCAGTGATGATTGTTGTTTCATCCATCAGTAGACTTTCCACGGGTCACCGGATCAGTTCGGGTGGCCCGATTCTCATTCCGAAAGTTTTTATTGAACTCCTTGGGATGTCTCATTCGATATGAAACCATTTATGATGTGTAGAACTCATCCCAGACTCATGCCGCATTTAGCGCCATATTCAACAAAGAAGGTGAAGGGGTCAAGTCGTGTTTGTTCGGCCCATTCCCTCTGCGTTTGGGTGATAACAAGTGGCTTCAAATTCTAATCCTCAATGGAAAATGAAGATCATGAAACAAATAACAAATATTTAACCCCAAACGTTTTTCGTTGATTGTTGATGAAGTCATGGAAAAACGGATGTTGATTCATTGACGTCGGGTAAGAAGATGAAGAACTGGAGGGCGACGTCATCGACGTTCTTCAAGGATTGCGCTTCCTCCCTTGTTTTGGTTGAAGATCGAAGGATAAGTTTTCCATAATTGGTGGTTAAAGAGTTATTCGTGCTTCAATGGTCATTATTTATTGGATAGAAATAGATTCTCTAACTTCTCTCCTCTTCCCAAGCTCCACCAAAAAGACAAATTCCAACAAAATAATAGATTATGACATCCTATTAAATTGTTGGCATAAAATTCAAATGGATTAAATTAATTAAATGAATTTGTTGGATCAATTAATTAACTAGGAGGATAAAACACACCATGTGTTAGTGGAGTTGAAGTGGATCCCCTACACTTAATGGAAGTTTGAGAGTTTCTCCATTAATTGGGTGTTTCAAGGGGGTTTAAATCCCGGGTGGTCCCCACCAAAATAAACATGAAGAGGAAGTTAGGTTCAGGTTTCCCCCACCACCACAACCTCTCAAGGAAGGATAATGTGTGGTGGAACCCACCTCCAACATCCACATGGTGGATATAAAAATTAAAATAAATTAAGACATGCACTTAAATTATATTATTATTCCCACGTAATACCCAAAAACTAACTTTCTTTCTCGACCAATTGTCGTCGAGGTGAAAGTTTTCTTAAGAGAAAACTGGTGCTGCAAGTTCAACGGTGGCCTCATATTTCAATTCCGAGCACCGGTTGAAAAGTTATAAAATCCCGCTCGTACGTTTACTGAATGAACATGAAAAAAACATCAGAAATTGATTCTGGGCACACTGGGGCTCGGAATCACGCACCGTCAGTTTTCACGGAATCATAAAATTCCTATGTATTGATGAAAAACAATTCCACGGAAATTATAGGTCTCTAAATTCTACCCACCTCAGGGATATACATCCTAGAAAGCTACAACTCGAACTAAGGATACAAATAGGGATACTGAGAACACATATGAGCCTCCCGCTCCCATGTAATTTTTTGGAGGTTCCCATGCTACCAAGGAATGCACACCAGAAGTATCGATCATCCACAAAGGAACCACTCCAATTGATCCTCAATATCCATTAGAACATCCATAAAATTTTACCCATCGTCAACATTCAACTCCCCATGGTTGATGATATGAGAAGGGTCAGGCACATATCTCCTCAGTAAGGAAACATGGAAGATGTCTTGCACTCGGAGCAACTAAGGTGGAAGAGCTAAGTGGTTTTCCACATCACCAAATATAATGAGGACCTGGAAAGGTCTGATGAAACACAGAGAAAACATGCCACCTCAGCAAAATATCTATAATCCTAGTCGAGGTGAGACCCATAGAAAGACATGGTCACCATCCTCGAACTCTAGAGGTCTCCGTCTCCTGTCAGCATATGACTTCTGTTTTCTTTGTGTAGTCTTCATCTGCTCCTAGATGATCATCACCTTCTATGTGGTTGCTTGCATCGTCTCAGGTACCACTAGTGCTGAATCCCCTGGGTCTATCCAGTAGAGTGGTGATCTGCAAGGTCAACCATACAAGGCCTCAAAAGGTGTCATTCCAATGGTGGAGTGACAGATGTTGTTGTAGGAAAAATCCACCAAAGGTATGTGATCCTCCTAGATGTGACTAAATTCAAGGACACAAGTATTCAGCATGTCCTTGAGGGGCTAAATGGTTAGCCTAGTCTGACAATCTTTCTAAGGATGGAAGGCAGTGCTAAGATGAAGCTATGTCCCGAAAGCATCCTGCAACCCCTTCCATAGTCGGGAAGTAAATCGTGCATCATAATCGGAGACAATAGAAGAAGGTACTCTATGTAGCCACACAATATCCGACACATAGAGGCGTCCCAAGATCTCTAATGACCCCTTCTCACTGATTGGTAGGAAGTGGATTGACATGGTGAGTTAGTCAATGATCACCGAAATCAAGTCATGACCCCTATATGTACATGGAATTCCTATCATGAAGTCCATGGATCTCCCATCCCACTTCCACTCTAGGACCTCTAATGGCTGAACCAAGCCTACTGGTACCTGGTGCTCCGCCTTCACTTGCTGACAAGTGAGGCATCGAGAGACAAACTCTGCAACTACTTTCTTCATACCTTTCCAAATATTCTATCATTGATGGTCATGGTACATCTTTTCCACTCCTGGATGTACAACTATAGGGGATGTGTGGAACTCCTTCAACACATCCTCCTAAAGTGATAGTGGCACCATAGTACATCCTCTGAAGAGGATGAAGTTCTCCACGCATTCAGAAAATCCATCAGGTGCCTGCCCTGTGGATATCTGAGCTAGTCGTGTCTCGCAGTCAGCATCCCCATGCAGTGCTTCCCTGACACGTTGAAGAAGTGGGGGAGTGACTGTAAGAGATTGAAGGATATTTTCTCCATCCCTATCCACAAAGGATATCTGCAAAGCACCCATTTGCTTCATTGCCTAACCTTTCATCTTCATACCAGATTTCCTACTAGTGCATCTAATACAACCTTCCCCTTTCCAGGAGTATAGACTATCTCGATGTCATAGTCCTGGAAGAACTCTAGCCATCATCACTGTCTTAGGTTCATGTCCATCTGAGAGAAGGTATACCTAAGAATCAGGTGGTCAGAGTAGACTGTGAAACGCTTTCCCCTCAAATAGTGTCACCACATCTTCAAGGATAAGACCACTACTGCTAACTCCAGGTCATGGGTGGCGTAGTTCAGCTCATGTTGTCTCAGATAACAAGAACCAGAAGAGATAACTTCTCACTCCTACATTAGGACACACTAGATTCTGGTCCCTGATGCGTTGCAGTAGACCACATACCCTATTCCCTCCTCTGGAAGCCTCAAGATGGGGACACAAGGCAGCCTCTTCCTCTTCTCCTGAAAGCTCTGTTTGCATTTCTCTAGCTACAAAAAGGGTTTCCCCTTCTTCGTTTAGGATGATACTTGTGCTGAAAAACTGGAGATGTCTTGTATGAACCTCTGATAATATCCATCCAATCCTAGGAAACTTCGTACCTCTGTAACACTCCTCGGTGGCTCCCAAGAAAGTACGGCCTCAACATTTGATGGATCTATTGAAACTCCAACCTCCGAGATGACATGTCCAAAAAAGTGATCCTATTGGATTCAAAACTGGCACTTCGAGAGCTTACCATAAATCCGGTGCTCTCAGAGTGTGTCCAATACTACCCACAAATGGTAGGCATGCTCCTCCTCAGTAGTTGAGTAGATCAGAATGTCGTCGATTGAAGACTACGACAAAGAGATCGAGTTATGGCTGGAAGATCCAATTCATGAGTCTAATAAAAACTACTGGAGCATTGGTTATGCTGAATGGCATAACCATGAACTCCTAGTGGCTGTACCGACATCGGAAGGTCGTCTTCTGCACATCCTCTTCTCAAACTCTGAGTTGGTGATAGCTTGATCTAAGGACTAACTTCGAGAACCACCATGCTCCCTTCAGCTGATCAAAGAGGTTGTCAATCCGCGAGAGTGGGTCTTTTTTCTTCACAGTCACCATGTTCAGGTAACGGTAGATGACAAAAAGCCTCAAGATTCCATCCGCCTTCTTTGGCAGACAGAATTGGGGCTGCCCAAGGAGAAACATTGGTCCAGATGAATCCCTTCCCATGTAAGTCCTCTAGCTGTACCTGCATCTCGCGATACTCTATGAGAGCCATCTGGTACGCGGGTGTAGATATCGGCATCATCCCAAGGTACAGGTCAATGTAGACATCCACCTATATGCGAGGAGGTAGTCGTGGAACATCACCAGGGAAAACATCTGCGTTCTGGTCCACCACTACAGGATAGCTCGGATACTACACATCAACTGCTCTAAGGGTAAGGCGGGCCAACTAATGAGTGATCTACTGCACCATCTTCCGAGTAAGTATGTCATCTGCAGTAAAGGCTCCCTTCATGTCGGTGAAGGTGAACCTCATCCCATCCATGAAGACACACCACACATTGCGCCTAATACAATCGATCTGAGCATGGAATGTAGATAACTAGTCCATACCAAAGATGACATTGTGAGGCCTCGATGCCGCTACTAGGAGATCCCAGCCGATTCTCTTATCTCCTAGAGTAATCTCACACAACTGACACTAGTGCGTAATCATCAAATATGCTCCTGTAGGAATATCTATCCGTAAGGATCGAGCCAACAGCTCCGTCAGAATCTTTGAGCTCCGAACGAGGGCAGTGGCTATGAAAGAGTGACTGGAACCTATGTCAATAAGAACTGCAGCTAAGATGGAGTAGACATAGACTGTACCTTGAATCATATATAGAGAGCCATGATCCTAAGCCTCAGCTGCCTGGAGCTGAGCTCTTGCCTGTCGACCTGCTCCCAACGGTTGGGGTGGACCATCTGGTGGTGGTGGTGGTAACACCTCGAATCGTCACCCACCGCCAGCTGCAAAACCAACTCCTCTGCCATGTCTGTATGCGCCCTACAGATCACCTCGATCGAACCTTTGCCTTTTCCTAGGAGGTCCCTCAACTCTCTGCTGATCATCTGAACGACGTGTCAGACAGTCACGAGCCATGTGACGCTGCCCGCAGCCTGTGAAAAACTACCTATTCCTTGAATGAATAGATCCGTCTCATGTTCCTCTCACAACCAAACCCATGTCCTGAGGTCATCCACCAGATATTTTGGTCTTCTTGGACTTCTAAAACTTCTGTCTGCTACATACTACAGAAAAATCCGCTACGTGATGTCCTGTGGTGGGTCTCAATGCTGGTGACTGCTCAGTGAGGAAACTCTCTACTAAGAGGGCTTGCTCCAACACACCCTCCTTCATCGGGATGATGAAGGAGATAATCAAATCCCTGATCTCTCGCTTGATCCCCTGCTCGAAGGTACATGCCCTGAAAAATGGGTCCTGCACTATATATGTGGAGTAGCACGAGATGTCAGTGAACCTAGCTGAGTACTAAGCTACCGTCAGGCTACCCTACTGTAGATGCAGTGGCTTCTGTATTTGCACTGCACGTAGGGTGGTTGGGACAGACTCCGCCCGAAATAGACCCTCGATGTATTTCCAGAGAAGTGTCACCTCGTCATGAACTTGGAGCATCAGGATCAACCATATGCCTATTGCGGCCAGAAGGAGTCTCATAGAAAGGATCACCATAATGTATGATGGTGTCCCTACCAGTCTAAAAACTCTCACTACAGCCTCCATCCAATCCTCAACTACCTACAGGTCCATCTCTCCCCAATACCTGGGTGTCCTATGGGGATATAACTCGTTAAATGCGCTCAGGCGGCATGCACTCTCTACTGCTAGGGCTGGTGGCATCGGTGGATCAACAGGTAGTGGTACTGGAGGAGCCTCCGCTGCAATAGGACCCTGCACCGAGGCTTCATCTCTCGGTGGGCTACCATCTCGTACAATGCCTGGAACCCTGGATGGCTATCGGCGTTGGGCCATCCTGAAAAGAAACAGGTGCTCCCTGGTCAATAAGTTATACCTTGTGAGCCGACTCAAATATATCATGAAGAAAACTCTTGAATGACACTTGCAATCCATTTTTTCGTGCATTATAACAAAAATTAGATGTCAGGGTCCTTGTGTATAGATATGTCAGCCACCGAACCAACACTGGATTCCCTGAACTGAGAACCAAACTCATTACCCTTAACATTATTGCTTCACAAAAAATAAAGATCATAGTCCTATGTTCTGCGGTATAACTGACTCTTCTGATACAAAGTTTTCACAACCCATCCCTCGGGGCCCATATAGTGACTAACCCAAGCCCACCTTCCATAGGTCAGGGGCTAGCGACTAGCACCAAATGCATAAATCCCTAAAACTGGGAATGAATTGCCTTTATATCCTAAAAACGGACACAACAGAGTACAAGCTGGAAGCAAAACACTATGTAAAACTGTATAACAAAAGAGTGGCGAAGGGTATGGAAATACAAACCCAACTGTAAAGTACAAGTAAAAAGGAAAAAGGACAAAAATAGATTAAAGGTGAAAAGTAGGTCTGGGACCGTCCACCACGGATCCTATATGAAGGGTATGTATAGATAGCCTCTTAAACACTCCACGTCTGTCAGTCTCCTCCGAGTAGCGACTCATCGTGAGGTCCACCTCCGGGAACCATCCAGTCCTAGTACACTCAGCCTCAGTCAACGTTGTATGTTGTCTACATCCAACACAACGAGGTGCAGGCATAGCCCATTCAGGGGTGAGTATAACGATACTCAGTAGGGACCCAGAGACCCTCAAGGTCTCCCAAAATCTATCTAGCATAAACCACAAGGTATGAATTCAACAGATAACCCCACTTAGGCATATGCCCATACATATATCTATGTTTTCAAGTAACCCATCTCAATCATGGGGTAAACACAAAAGTTACTGACTCAACTAACACATGTTACAAATTTTTTAGAGATATACGGATGATCAGATGTAGCCATTGAATTATCTATTTTTTCAAACCCACAGAGGATCCAGGAACAGAATTCAGAACTGTCGAACCCACACAGGATCCATGAATAGTAAACGGAGATGTCAAACCAACATAGGATCCAGGAACAGTCCTCGAAGCTGTCGAACCTACATAGGATCCGGTAATAGTCGTCAGTGCTATCGAACCCACATAGGATCCAGGAATAGTCGTCAGTGCACATTTAGCCACAGGGTTCCGCACAAAGCATGCTTTATTACCGGAGGGTCCACTCCTCCCGCCATGTTTTGATACATAAACTGCCCCGAAGCCCCATGTGTCTATATCCAAAAGATACATATTTCCAAAAGACAACCAATGCGATAGACGGTGCATCAATCAGAGGCCCGATCTGAGAGTTATTGGTATTTTCGTTTCGAGGGACCAGTTGGAATTACGTTCAAATCCAACCCGACCATACCCCAACTGTTTTCTAACCTTGAGTGGGATATACCAAAAGAACTGTCTTCTTCCATGGTATCTGTATCTGTAGAAGGTTCATCGATCGGGTGAACATAGCACAAGTTACGCGCAAAAGAGTGGAAATAGGTCGAACAGGTCCGAGTCCGGTCCGACCCTGTCAGACCGACCTGGGTCCGAACTAGGGTTTGACATGGTTCTTGGGGGCGGCCTGGCCCGCGAGTGCAACTTAGCCCACGGGGGAGGCCCGACCTGCACTGGGTCCGGCCCGTGCTGGGTCCGACCCGATGGACCCCGTGGCTGGCGGCCCGCAGGGTCTGCCCTAGCCATGTCTAGGGGGGAAGCCGCGCCCCCTAGGGAATCTCGAACGACTATGTCATTCGGGTGGGATACAAAGTGGTGCCACGCTACAGCAGTCTGCGTCACGCAGGACCTAGAGATGGGTACCAATCCTCCATGCTGGCTGAGTGGCCATCCAAATCCCATGCAATGCAGATGCGTCGTGTCTCCTATGGTGACCCAGTGGCTCAGGCCGCCAGACTTCTTCGTGACCAGCCTTGAGCCAGCCGCTGCTGCATCACCGCTTCCATGGGTCGCAACCCCCTTGTGTTCCACCATGTGTCACGGTTTCCCCATGCCTTATCTGGCGGCACAACAGCTTGGGCCGCCGGTTTCCTTCACGACCAGGCTTGCGGCGGACGCCCCTGCACCGTCGCGACCCATCGGCCGCAGGTTACATCTCCGGTGGCACAGCTGCGCCGCCCCCATCCATGTGGTGGTGATTTTCATTCCATCCATCAGCAGACTTTCTGTGGGTCACCGAATGAGTTCTGGTGGCCCAATTCTCGTTTCGAAAGTTTCCGCACACTGCTCGGTAAGTCACCTTCGATCCAAACCATTAATGGTGAGGAATGATCATCCAAGATTCATGCTGCGATTAGCATCATATTCCACAAAGAAGTTAGAGGGGTCGGGATGTGGTTGTTCGGCTCGGGCCCTCTGCGTTAGGGTGATAACAAGCGGCTTCGAATTCTAATCCTCGATGGAAAACGATGATTATGCAACAAATAACCAAGTTTGAACCCCTACTTTTATTCTTTGATTGTTGACGATGTTGTAGAAATGCGGACATCAATTCATTGACGTTGGGTAAGAAGATGAAGAAGTCTAGGATGACGTCATCATCATTCTTCAAGGACAACACTTCCTCCCTTATTCTAGTTGAAGGTCAAAGAAGATGTTTTCCATCATTGGAAGATGAAGAGTTATTAATGCTTCAACTGTCATTCTTAATTAGAGAGAAATAGTTTCTCCAAGTTCTCTCCTCTTCCCATACTCCACCAAAAAGAATAATGCCAACAAAATAATATATTATGACATCGTATTAAATTGTTGGCATAAAATTTAGGTGGTTTAAATTAATTAATTGAATGTGTTGGATCAATTAATTAACTCGGAGAATAAAGCACATTATGTGTAAAGGGGGTTGAAGAGGCTCCCCTACACTTAATGGAATATTGAGAGTTTCTCCATTAATGGGGTGTTTGAGTGGGGTTTAAATCCTAGGTTGTCCCCACCACAATAAACATGAAGAGGAGGTTAGGTTGGGGCGGGCCCCAACAACATAACCTCTCATGGGAGATTAAGGTGTGGTGGTCCCCACCTCTAACTTCCTCATGGTGGATATAACAAATAAAATCAATTAAGACATGAACATAAGATATTTTATTATTCCCACATAGAACCCAAAATCTAACTTTCATTCTCGAACTACTATCATCGAGGTGAATATATTATTAAGCGAATATGGGTGTTGTGAGTTCAGCGGTACCCAATGATTTCAGCTCCGAGCACCAGTTCAAAAGTTATAAAATCCTAATCATATGATTCCTGAACGTACCTGAACAAAACAACATAAATTTATTTCGGTCACACTCGGCCTCATAATCATGCACCATCAATTTTCACAGACGCGTAAAATTATCATGTATTTAAGAAAAGAAAAATTCCATGGAAATTCCGTGTCTTTAAATTTCTTGTTAATTTTATTTTCTTTAATTGATACACTGTGGAAAAACTATATAATACATAAATAAATGTTTAGTGAACTAATGAATTATAATAACATATAGAAATTACACATATACATTTATGGGTAGTAGTATGTAATGTGATCAATCAATATTCATTTAGAATGATGGAGTGCCATGTGTCTACAATGAATTTGTGGGAGCAATACTATTTTCAAGATAGATATGTTGAAAATGTCTGAAAATAGATATTCAATCCTTCCATTTTGATAAGAAGAGTGAACTAAATTTCTGAAAAAATTTATTTTAAATTTTTAACTAATTTTTGGGAACAATATATATTCATATAGATCTATATTGTAATTAATCATAGTCGTAATACTTAAAATGACCATGAATTTAAAATAATGGATGGAACTATTCATGAATCAGGTGTTTTCTTTGTCCCATGTACTGTAATCTGTCTATGATGATGTGTGTTGACATTCAGGGTATAATATGATTAATGTTTACCGAGATTAAGGGCTTGGAATCATCCTCATATTACATGGTTTATAGTGATGTTTTATATTAATTATTTATGTTTAATGAAGGGGTAATATCAAACAAAACTGTTGTAACTATACTGAATTATAGTTAGAACTATCAAAAAAGACATGGGGAAAAGTAAAAATGTACATGTAATGGGTAATATGAGAAATGGTAATACAATAAATTAAGAGGATCTAACTCTAGACTTCTATAGTATTAATAATCATTATAGAAAGGATAAGTTAATATGAATGGATTTTTTTTACAGCCTATTGTTTCATTATTGAAAATAACTATATAAGTAATGGATTCTAATGTTTCTTAAGAAGAGGATTATAAATAACATATTCTGAATTTTGGTTTGTACTAATAGTGAAATTATTATAATTATAATAATAAGAATTAACTATAGTATTTGTCATGGTTTTTTTATCTGAAAAATGAAAAAATGGTGGATACTTAGGAATATCACTTCTTAAGTGTTTTTATCAAGGAATATACATTATTAAGATTCACCCTAAAGACTTATTTTATAATAAACACTTGATGTAGTAAAATGTGGTAGGTGTAGACGCTGGAAAAATCCGTTGCTCCCAAACGAAGCTCCGGATGCGGAAAGCGAGGTCGTATTTGGAGTCAGAAGCACGTTTTGGAGGGCCCGGAGGATTTGCGCGGAATTTTGGAGACCCGCGCGCAATGTTGAAGTCAGGCGCGCAAACCTCCCAGGATGCGCACAATGTGCTGGGACGGCGCGCAATTTTGCGCGCCCGGGGCCCGCGCGGCTCCCTTGCGCGCCGGGCCCTATTCCGCGCCCGCGAAGGAAATTCCGCGCCCGCGAACCGGATTCCGCGCCCGGGGTTGCCTATAAATATAAGGCGACCCCCGAAGTTTTGGAGGTTGCCGGAATTCGAAGAGTCGCTCGTTCGCGCAATCCAACCCCCTCCGCGCGCAATGCCGATCTTCAGGTAACCTCCTTTCTTTCACGCAAGAAAGCCTCGGGGTTCGCCTTCGCGCGCAATCCCTTTTGGTCCTTTCTTTTTGAATTAACTCTTCACCCAAAGGCCTTCGCGCGCAAAAGAAGCCTCTTGCGCGCAATTGCCCCCGGGTGCGCGCAATCCAGCCCGATTGCGCGCACCCCCCCTTTTTCAAAGTGGCCATTCGTTAAAGAATGAGCCGTTTCCCCCGCGCGCTGTCCGAAGCCCGGTGCGCGCAATCTTCATCTTCCGCGCGCAAAGCGCTGGCCCAATTGCGCGCCAGCCCACCCATTTGCGCGCCGACCCACGGTATTGCGCGCCAACTCCTCTTTTGCGCGCAAACCGCCAGGGTCGCCCCCTTTGACCCCCTGAGGGTACCCGCCTGCATGGCACCCGATGATATTCATCCCGGGTGCCCGCACCGTGCGTTGTCTTCCCGTGCGGCCCTCCAGGCTCGCGCGAAGTGACACGGACCCATCGGCGGCACTATCTCGTCCGCGCTGCAAGACGTTAAACTGCAAAGTGTTTCGTCCAACATGACGTTAAACTGTACCTCGTCCGTGCTGCAAGACGTTAAACTGCCAAGTGTTTCGTCCAACATGACGTTAAACTGTACCACGTCCAAGCTGCACGACGCTAAACTGCCTAGCCTCCATCGTCCTCAACAGACGACATTAAACTGTACTTCGTCCGGCAAGACGTTAAACCGTCCGCTTCGTCCTCAACACACGACGCTAAACTGTATTTCGTCCGACAAGATGTTAAACCGTCCGCATCGTCCTCAACACACGACGTTAAACTGTACTTCATCTGGAAAGACGTTAAACCGTCTGCATCGCCCAATCCCGTGCCTCGCACGCAGGGTCCCCCTCCCGGTTTGGATGTGGCCCCCACCCGCTCGTCTCTGCAGGGATGTCGGGATTGGAGTGGCATTCGCCCACGAGGGTAGGGTATTACAAACCCCTAGTTCTTTGTGGGGGACTGCGCGTGTGTATCTCCATTGTGCTTCCCCACTGCCGAAGCCAGTAGAGGGCGTGACAGGGATAGAGGTCTCTTACCTTCGGCCCAAGTCCCTCTCCAACTGAGTTTTGCCGCATCCGGGCCGCCTTAGTGCGTAAGTCCTAACAGAACGAACTACGTGGACTTTGATCCCAATCTCCTAAACATGGTACGTAGGAAGCCTCTCCGAGGTTCAAGCCCACCACCTGGTCGTCCTGGTCGTATTCACGTCGGTTCGTCCATCAGTGGACCCCTCCCGGGTTCACACTTGCGTCGATTCACCTATGAATCCGCCATTTTGGGAGACTGCACATGTGTATCTCCATTGTGCTTCCCCACTGCCTTTTTCTCCTGCCAACGTCCAGCATGACGTGAAACTGTGATCCACCCGGCCGTTCCATCCCCCTCTGTGCGAGGTGGTTCGGTTCAATCCTCCGCCCGGCAGCCTCGACCTCTTCGTGAGTCGGCTTGCCGACGTCCAGCACGACGTTAAACTGTATATTCGAACTACGCTGACTTTGATCCGCGCCAACACGCGGTACGTAGGAAGCCCCTACGGGGTCCAAGCTCTTCACTCCATCATCCATCCTGATCCTTACCCGGGCCGCCACATCCCGGTGGGGTCACGCCACTTCATTCCACTCCCCTCCACTCGGGAAGCCGCCCATGTGCTGGCCCCAGCATCGGAGGTTCCCCGCAAAGGGTTCCGTCATCTGATCCACTTCTCGTGTTGATCCGTCCGATGCCGTCCCTGCTGGACGTTAAACTCGCGGCATACCCCGTGTTAAACATGGGAAGCTGAGGAAAACCTCAGGTAACACAGTTCCTCGCACCCAGTGCGGGATTCCTCAGGACATCACGCCTTCGAGAAGCCCTATTAGGGACGGAAGGCAGACATGCAGAGCCGCAGTGTTAAGACACGCCCCCAACACCCAGAGCTACCCGGTCTCCTCACCGCAGGTTGCTGCCCCGACCAGACCCCTTGGAGCGTCCGGGCGGAAGCAGCGTAATTAACCGGTGTCCATGGAAACATGGCGCCGGGAACGAGATTCACAAACATTCTTAAATCTATGAGGGAGACCCGGATTAGGCAACGAGTTCCGAGGAGACGTCCACGGAAGGAGGAGCCTACATCCCATCATCCCGGTTTCGATCAAGGAGCAGACGCCCCTGAACAAGGGACGGATGCCTCCCGCCCTTGGAAAGTGGGACTGCGGGGCCACAAGCCGCGCGCCCATCCCCTCGGGTCGACGGGTGCACGCGCGAACGCGTCCTGGCGGAACAGCGTCGGAACAGAAACCCGACGCACATCCGCACCGAAACAGTAGGCATGGTTGTCATATACATAGTTAGAAGAAGCATATTTAACATGTTAGAATTAAGGAATATTGGAATGAAGACTCAAGTGAATGTGGGATTCTGTTGGAGTTGGTTCATTAAACTGACTACTTTGTTGTTTATTTTACTTATATTTTCCTATAAATGAATATTAATAAATTCTATATGATATATTTATTTTCCTATGAGTTAAATTAATTTGATAATTTCATATAGTATCTATCATATTGAAAAGATCATAATAAGTTCCCCATTGTGGTTAACAAATTCAAATAATATGAAAATATTCTTAAACATATTTTCATGATCATATGATGTTTTCTTAAGGGACATAGATTATATAGACTATTCAGTGTGAGTACTAGAAAGTGGATTGGGATTTATCTCATGAATTTATACCCTGGTAATCTCCATGATGGAATATTATATGGATATGCCCAAATTTAAAAATTCTACATGTTTATGGGTCATTATATATTCTTGTCTCTGATCATTAGTACTGATCCATATACATTATGATTTTTGTTAATACATGTCATTACTCATATTCTTTGATGAACTCACCAAAAATAAGATGTCATCTGTTCATGGAAAGTAGGATTAATTTTATTCATTATAAATGAAAAGTTATTAATGAATAATTTAAATACGGATTTCTCTCATACATCTTTATAGAAGTTAAAATCTCAACGTTTTTAATAAATGAAATTATCTTAATAAATTCTATGTTTGTGGGTAAAAATGAGTTATTTTCAGTATTATAATGACTAAAATATGACTCATATAAATTGATTACATGAGTATGGAATATTCTTGATGATATATTGATACAATGGGACTAAATTACACAGTTATTATTTAATGTGGATTTTATTTTGTATCATTAACACATTTCTTTTGGGTGATCATACATGTTATTAAACACTGATATTAGACATTAGGAAAATCCTCCTAATTACACTGAGTAAAAGTCATAGAGGGTCAAAAACCTAGTGGTAATATTAATCATAATTAAATATTATATGAATTAAATAATATGAATAAATATTATTCTTCATTATAAATAATAATATTTATTCTTAATTTGTTTATCATAAATATTCAGTCACTATGTTTATGGGTTAATATAATATTAAATAAATAATAGCTTCTTCACCTGATCATCAAATCATACAAATATTAATCTATTAGTTTATTCAACATTAAAAAATATATTAATTTAGTCACCCGAATATTATAAAAATATTTATTTATAATATTAGGTATATAATAAATATTTATTCATTCAATTTTTTTTCAAAGGCACTAATTTTTATAGATTATAGTGTTTATTATTGAAAAATAAAATTTCATGAAAAATTATAGAATCTCAAATATTAATATTTTAATTAAATTGACAAATGAAAATAAAAAATATTTCTGATTATTTTAACATACCTTTTCTATTGGTGTTGTTAAGATATACAATAGTAAAAATGGTAGGAATCACCCTATATAAAGAAGATTTTTATCTATTAGTCAAGAAGACATTAACAATTTTATATGGTGATGATGATTACCCACAATTGCATATGTATTTTTTAACTATGAATAATTTAAATTCATATTCTAATTTTTTAAACATATATCTTAATGATAAGTTTAAATATACCATATATACATTTATATATTTTAACAAACAATAATGAAAATAATTGTACTACACTTACAGTTTCTTATAATAAATGAATGAAGAATACAAATCTAATTCATGACATCAAATATTAAAAATATATTTTCTAAAATCCAATTTCAATATTAAATTTCTAAAAATAATAAAAAAATTATATTTTTAAAATATAAATGATGTGTTGAAACAAACCATGGAGTATCTGAATACCCTTGTTGATTTTGGACATTTAATACATTAACAATAATATTTTATGTATTTGAGGAAAACAAATCATATGAGGAAATAAAATTACAATCTTTCAAATCAATTGAAAATTGATATTAAAGATGAAAATATTTTATCGAAATGATATAGTGAAAATAAAAGAGAAAAATAATCATGTATTTAATTAAATATGAGGTGAAATTTTTTCAAAACATACTTCTTAATTCGTTTCTCTAATCTATTGGACAAACAAATATTCCATAATTATTATTGAAAATTTAAAACAACCTTTCTATACAAAAAATCATCATAACAAGTAATAACTATATAAAATTTTGATAAATTATATTAGATTCACATTAATATAAATAATTAAACGAACCATTTGATAAAACCCTTTATAATGGAATGTGGGTCAAAATTTCTACATTTATGTGAGTAAAAATAAATATTGTTGTATTTGAAGTGGATTTTTTAAAATGAGAAGGTAAAGTAGTTGATGAATTTTATTAACATGTCATTTGGGTTAACAATTAAAAAAATATTGTATGACGATAAGAATGTGAAATAAAATAACATAAATTAACTGTATGGAAACCAATAGAAAATAATAGAACTCCTTAAAATGCTCTCTCCATGAATCATGCTTTATAATTGGAAGGCATGTGCACCATATTTTCAATATGATGAAATTGTATTTCATAATAATATTATTCATATAGAAAAATATATTATTAATCAATACAAATTATGAAATATTTGATCTTAAATTTTAAATTAATGTTTTAGGGATAAAATAATAAAATATCGATATTATTATTGATACATTAAAATAAAATTAGAATAAAGTAGTAAAAGTGTAAAAAATAAAAATACATGTCATATCAAAATATAAATCATGAAACATGTCATATGAAATCACATCATGGATAAATATAAATTTTATTAGAAGAAATATTTAGTAAGGAAATGATATAAATAATAGAATTACCTTAAATTTAATTTTTTTCATTAATGATGAATAAAAATGAATAAAAAAATTATGAATTTATAAAATAAAAGCCAATGTACAATATAAAATTATAATTATGATTTAAGAAAGATTTTCATATCATAAAGATTATGTTTCAATTCATTATTTTTATAATAAAATGATTATACAAAGTTCATACATTTCATTGAAACTATTAAGATTAACTAAGAGTATAGTTAAAGAAATGCATGTTGTTGTAGGATAGATCAACTTTATAAAATGGAAATATACCCCAATGATCCTTAGAAAATTTGATGAGTACAAAAAAAATAAACCTAAAATTAAAAAATATCATTAATGGGGAATTTAATTAGTTTGGAAGAAGTGAAATCAGTTTATAATATCCAATAGATATGATTTATGAAAGACAATACCAGAATAAAAAATAACAGAATGTATAATTATGTAACAAAATACATAAATTAAAATGGTAATGATTACCAAAATTCTTTTCTTTCGCATGAAAAACTAATGTGAAAAGTAATAAGTTTGTGTATGCATGCATAAAATGAAACAATATATTTATAACTAATATTTTATAATTAAAATATTAAATAAAACCTGAATAACATAATTCTAAAAAATAATATGTTTAATGGAATAATTGTTATTAAAATAAAAATGGAAAAAATAATCTTCATGTGGTGATATTTTTCACCCATTTTCATGGCCTCTTTGAATAGTGAATATATCGTAGAAAAATATCTAATGCTTGTTAATATATATCAAATAAAAAATTAAATAGTAATTTGAATGAATTATTAAAAAGTTTAAAATTTGAAAATAATATTATTGAACATTTATCATGAAATATAGATTCTATATGGTAAATGGCCATTGTTCACTATGACTCGGTTGGAATGATTACTCTCTCCTCCTTAATAATGTTGAAACTTGAAGAAACCAATGTTTCATAAAACATCAAAATAAAATTAGGGATATAAATAAATTACTTAGAATCAGAAAAAACTATAGGTTTCTAAATAGGAACTACCCCAAGACATTGAAAAAAACCTATGGAACAAGGAAAGAATCATTGAAAGAAAAATAAAAATAAAAAAGGTATGCAAGGATTCGAAAAGAACATATTACCATGGATGAGTAGTAGGTTTCTACAGATGATGTTCAACATTATAATTTAGGAAAATTTAATATTGGTAGATTTATTTATTGATGATTTATCGACTTATAACAAGATAAATTACTATAAAAATTTGATGATAATTTTCTATGAGACGGGAAGATGACGAAAAATAGATGATTACTTCATCTTAAAGGGAACAAAAATATCAGTGAATGAGAATGAAAACCATATGATTAAAAGGATATTACAAATCACCATGGTGAGAAGTTAGGTAGAAGATCATAATATAGCGGTGGAGTCATAGGAGTATGTAGAGGTGTAGGGGGAGTCAAAGGTGGAGGTGGGGTAGAGAGGGGACTCAAGGAGGTTGTTGAAGAGGTAGATAGTAGTGGAGAGGGTAGTTGGGGAGGGGGGAAATAATGGAGTAAGGTGGAGGATGAGTGGTGAGTTATGGAGGGATATATAAGAGACTAGGGAAGCATCATTGCAGCACCCCTAGTTTCAATAATGTAACCCTTTCCTTAGGTTTTGTATGTAATTAATGTTCTTGGATGAAATTTAGAATTCTTTGGAAGCCTTTTGGAATGTTTTTAGGATTTTCTAAAGGTTCTTAGTTGGATAAAAGTTATTTTAAGACATGAATATTCTATAGGGAACTTTGTATAGTGTTATAGGGGCTAATGGATAGGTTAAAAGGTAGGAACATAGCTTGTCTAAATCATAGGGAATGAAAAGGAGAAACCATAAAAATTGGGACATTAGTATTTTTCATTGTAGGGATAGTGTTTTTCAAACTGTGTAGCACAAAAGTGCTTATTTCTCATTGAGGTAGAGGATGGCACATGATTAGATCATGGTTCTCCAAATCACGTGACTAATTGTGCATGGTTTATAAACACAATCCTTAAAATTTGGTTCTTGGAATGGATTTACATTTAAACCCTTATTTTTACTCTATTTTGGGACAAACATAAAATTTATTCCTCCCCTTCTTAAATTCATATATCTAGTCTTATATGGACATATCAATGGTTTTTTATTCCAATAATGTTTATATTTCTATTCTCTAATGATAAGGAAAGATATATATGGTTGTTTTTTGAGATTCAACCCAATATCTTGGGGGATTTTATGCATTTATTCATTTTCATCATAATTTATGAGTTTGGTAGATTCTCTCTAAACTTATATAATTAAAACATGAAACCCTGATTACAAATAGTTTTATTTTCTTGAAATTGATTATGAAATTTTTTTAATGATTGATGGGAACCCCCTTTGGTGACAATTTATAGAACTTTGAAAATTGGGTATTTTGGTTAAATGTGAAATTAGTAACATAATTTTAAAATGGTTATTGGGTTTTGGTGGAGATAAAAATGTTTTTCACAATAGTATAGTTCTATGAATGGGTTTTCAATGATAAATTTTCCATGTGGTTGGATTAAATGGTAAATCATGTTTTGAAAGGGATTGATAATGGGATTAAAGTCCCACTATCACAGGTATCAGATATGGATGTAATGTTACACCATCAGTGGTAACCCCAAACATGTGTTATCTAGAGTTTTTGTGTCTGTGTGTGTCTAGTTATTGTAAATTGAATGGGTAATTACATCATTGAAATTGAGAAAATGATAAATGACTTGTTTTGGTGATTTATTTGGAATTTGTATTATTTGATATAGTAGTTATGGTTTGGATTTGTTATAAATTATTGAACTATTTAAAAGGGGTTTTATATAATTTTTTTATATAAATGTTATAACTTATTATATCCTCATGGAATTAGTAGGGAAGTCCTTTGGGTGAATCCAATAGAGTTTCATTACATATCCCCTACATTGTAATGTTCTTTATTTTTCAGATGTTTTTTATCAAGACACAGTTAAAGGTAATGAATCACACATCATTAGTGGTGCTTTGTGAATTTTGTGATGTATTTTGTAATTGGATCATGGAGAATGATGGTAGTAATGGAGTTATCTTTTGGAATCATTGAGTTTTTTTGGTTTGTCTTCCACTGTACACTTTGATGTTAGTAGTCTTCCACTATGGTACTTGGTTATAATTTGATTTTAATATCAATTATAATAATTTATGTTATTTCAAATTTGTATCATGCATCATGTAGTGGTTAATTTTTTATTTAATGTTTTGTTGGGTTGTATTATTTTCAAAGGAAAATTTTACCCCAATTGTATTGAATCCCTTGGAAATTATTACCATCCTTTGGAACCATGGGGATTTATCTTGAAGCAAGTAGCATTTCCAACTCAACTCAATCCAATGAGGATGGTATAGATTTTTCAAGTGGTATCTTCTTGTTCAGTCCGTGACATACTAGTAGATAAATTTTTTTCAATACTCGTTTATCAATTGTGTCAGTCACAATGTTGAAATTCATTCTAGTTTATTCATTGTGTCTAGATAGAAGAAAGGAGTAGGATTTTCAGAACATGAAATGTAGAGAATAAAAAGATGTATCTAACCTTTAATTCTAAACATAATGTTTTCAATGTTTGGGGTATATAAGTATTTTGTAGATACTTATAAGAATGGTAATCTAGTTTTTATGGGTTTATTCGATGAGACAAGCATGAAATGCATTGTAGAAATAACATACCACTTGGAGTTTGTAATTAATTTTAGTAATGACATATGATTTGCTACAATAAAATGTTTATTTATTAAAATGATGAAATAATTTTAAATTTTTATATATTTATTAGCAAAGGACATTCGTATTTTGAAAATGGTTTTATTTTAAAAAGTATCGTGAAATATTAAAAAATGCTTAAACATGGGAATGTTGAATTTTAGAAAAAAATGTTGTTATACTATCATGTTGTAGAATTTAAATTTTATAAGACTTTTGTTTCAAGAGAGTGAGACTTATTGTGTTAATAGAATCAAGACAATGGTACATGGCATATTTTAATTCTTTAGGATCTACGTTGGGATATGTTCTCATGTTGGGAGAACATTTTGTTTCTTATGGTTGAATAGAGTTACATTTTCATGAAAAGAACTACCCAATAGATAATTTGGAGTTAGTTTTCATAGTCCATGATTTCAAAACATGGCATCATTACCACTTTTCATAGAAATGTATAGTTCTTATAGATGGATCATAAGACTTTTAATAATTTTTTTTTCAAAAAAGGATTTTAACTGAAGATAGATAATATTGAAGTATTAAGTAATTTTTTTTATATTTACATGATGTATACATCAGGTAAATGAAATATGGTTGCAGACACATTAAGCAGAAATTCATATGCCTAGTTGAAAAAAGAGGCTTCAGATTTGTGACATTTGATGTATATAAATGAAAAAATGAACCTGAAATGTGAAGTTACATGTGATATTGTAATTTACTTTCTAGTGTCGTTCATCCCTATTTTGGTGTTTCTGGTTAAATAGGCACAATATTCAGATTGAGAATGCATTTATATTAGGTCAAAACACAATTTTTGAGAGACCATTGAGGGATGTTTTATTGATGATGTTTTATTTTTGTGGTTTTGAAATTTTATGCTTGTAAGACATATTTTTTCAAAAAACATCTTCACGATTCACCCCATTTGAGAAGGTTGTTCATCCATGAATATATATGATGTATAAGGTGTTGAAATTAACACTTTAGTGGGTCAGTGTGAATAGTAAAGTGGCTGATTTTGTTTCAGGATGCTTAACATGTCATTATTTTGAGGAAGAGAATCTGCAACTACCAGTTATGTTTCCAATTTTACCCATCCCTATGTAGAAATGAAAACAAATATCCATGGATTTTATAATAGGTCTCCCAATAATGGTTTAGAAACACAATTCAATATGTTTGAGAGTGGATCATCTAATTAATTCGTCGCATTTAATCCCTATTCAAGACTTTCATAAGGTGGCGGACTTTTCAAAAATCTATATCTGGGAAGTCGTAAGGAGGCCTTAAAATCTAGTTCTATAGTGTGAGATAGATATTCATGGTTTATTTCTTTTTTTTGTACATCCATACCAAAATACCTTGGGGATCAACTGAATATGAGTACGACGTATCATTCACAGATGGATGGGAAATGTGAAAGGAAGAAACAAACGTTGGAAGACATATTGAGATCTTCTGTAATGTATTTTTGTGGATCTTTGGAGAGAACATGAGGTTAGTGGAGTTATTGTATGAAGAATTTTACTAGGACACAACACATATGGGATTATATGAATATTTGTTTGGGATTCCTTTTCATTCTCATCCTTTTCAAGTGGAGGGAGGTGACACTTCACTGGTTGGACTGATTCTTGTCCATTAGATAAGGGAGAAGATTGAATTGATCAATAAATAAATTGAGATGACTCAAATTCATCAAAAATCATATGTGGATCATCTTAGATTGAGATTTTCATTCAAGGTGAGTGATCATGTGTTCTAAAGGATCTATCCAAGACTTAGACTTCATTATTTTGGAATGTACATAATGTTATATCTTTGATCCGTAGGCCCATTAGAGATATCGGAATGGGTTGTAGAGGTGATATATTTGTTTGAATTGCCACCATGGTTTAGTGTTGTGAACAATTTATTTCATGTATCTTAGTGGAAAAAGTAGAATCCAAATATGAACCATGAGATTCAATGGGATCACATTGAGATAGAGCTAGAAGCTTCATTAGAACATGTACTGATACAGACTGAGGATAGGCAATTGAAAGTCTTGTGTGGGAAAAGCCTCAATTTAGAAATGGTTTTGTGGAAAAATGGATAGATTTTGGAAGAAACTTTTGAATAGGAGAGTGAAATGTTATTAAATGGACCAAACTCTTTTGGTAAAATAGTGGTGTTCTACTTTCTGGGGAAGGAATGACCAAGGGTGGGGAGAATCTAGAACCACATATTCAAGTAATTTACCATTTATTTTGGATTTTTATATATGAAAATTTATTGGGTGATGGTTTAGAGGGTGTATAAGCCTTTTTGATTGTTTTTTGGGATTTTATAAAGGTGCGTAGTTGGAGCACTATTAGTGTAAACATTGAATATCCTATCGGAAACTAAGAAAAGTGTGACATGGAAATATGTAAAGGTGCACGGGAAGGCACATGATTTTTACAATCCATGTGACCAAAAAAAAGAATCTATGAAAAATGGGTTAGAGGGATATTCGATGGTTAGTGAATAGTTTTATTAACATGTGGCCAAAACATGTAAGGGGATCTTTGATGGAGAGGCTAGGTAACATTTAGATCATGTTTTTTCTAACAGTGTGACTTATAGTGCACGATTTAAAAAAAAGATCCTTAAAAAGTTGATCTGGGTAAGGATTAGATTTAATGATGACTTATTTCCTCTATTTCTACCTTAACTCAATATTTATTCCTCCCAATGTCTTTTTAATCTTTTCCCATCGATCTGGAGGTGATCTAATGGCTTTTCATGGTGTCCTGTAGCCTGATTCCCTTGGTATGTCTCCTATTGTGGTTGTTTTTCATATATATACTTCCCTAAACTTCTCATATTAATAAATATATTTTACTATATATATATACATCTATGTATTTGTATCCAATGATGGATAGAATTGCATTTTTCATTGATAGGGGAATATATCTAAGGAATATTTTCAATGATTCAACCTAGTTTTGTGCACGTTTTTGATTCGTTCTTGTATTTCATAATAATTTTTGAGTGAGGTGGCTTCACTATCGAATCCTCTTATTAGAATGGGAATTCTTGATATCAAATTTATAGTTTTATTATTATTTTTGGTGAAATTTGTATTCAGCTATTGATGTGAACCATCTTTGGTGACAGTTTATGGAATTGTGAAAATTTTGTGTTTTGTAAAAAAGTGAAATTTTCAAAAAGATTTTAAAATGATGATTTCAAAATTGTTGATGGGTTTTGAGGTAGGGAAAAATATTTTCAATAAAACAATAGATTTATTTAATGATTTGGAAATGATGTTTTTGGAATGTGGATGCCTTAAATTGTTAAGCATATGTTAAATGAGATGGATAATGGTTGTAATGTACCCCCATCAACGAGATGATTTATCGATGTGACATTCCACCATTAATGGTAAAAATAATCTTCTGTGGTTGGGAGTGTATGTATGTGGTTATGTGAAATTGAATTGTTTATGCCAACAATGATATTAGGAAGAGGAAAAATGACTTGTTTGGTGATTTCTTTGGAAACTGGTTTATTTTTGAAAACTATTAGTGTAACACCCCGAGATATTATGAAAAATATTCTTTTAATTTTATTAATGTCTTGTGTTGTATGCTACACCAAGATTACCTTGCGCCATACACAACACCGTATTAGCTTGCAGTATACGTAACACTATTCTTTGATCGTGTTACACACAATTTTGATAATACTTATTATACGCAACATTGAGTATATATATATATATATATTCAATGTATAAATGAAATATGTTTGAATTCTGTTATACAAAACAACGAAGGATTCTTTCACAACACGCAACCCTGACTTGGCTTGCATTACACGCAATCGCGACCTTCCTCTATAGCATGTGTTGTACGCAATACCGGGTTTTACTAAACAATGATATATTATTATAATATTATTATGAACTAGCCGTTATGAATAGTATTAACTATATTTTGAATTTTATAACATTATTATTCATCTTACTCATTTTCTAGAACATGGTATAAGAACAAAATAAAATTTTCAGGTAAAATAAGTATTTTTCAAAAAATGTAGTTTTGCCGCCTTTTCATGGAACACCCACTTTAAATCTAGTTTTTTACATGTTTATAAGTTTAATTTTACAAAATAAAAGTTTTATTTGGAATCAATATATAAAAATTTACTTTGGATAAATGTTTCATATTATTCTGGTAACTTTCATATTTTGATGAATAGAAAAAACACGCTATATTTTAATTAAAAAAAACTTTTTTCATCGCAATAATTTATATGGTTAAATTATAATATTTAATGGGTTTAAAGTATAAATAGAATATATTTTTACCATTTAATATTATGTATGTCATTAGCCTTGATTTTAAATTTAATTCGTAGGTTAAATAAATTCAATCTTTTGCAATGTTTTAAATAAAAACCCGTTTTCTTTCGACAACGAGAATAATTTTAATTTAATTTCTGGAACTTTTGTGTATTGAATTTGGAAAAATGGATTCCATATTTGAAATCAGTGGGTCCAAATTATGTTAATAAGATACTTTTTATTTTTGGGCATCATGAATAGTAACTACGGTAAATTTTATTTACCATAGTTAATTGTAAATCTGGTAATTAAGAGTAAATATAAGATTATAAAATTACCTTAACACCTTCCAAAATCCTATTGGATGACTAAAAGTCGACCCATATCATCTAAGGGTCAGATTAGAATCATTTAATGGACTTTGTTCCATAAAAATAACTTAATTATTATTAAAACTGAAGAAAGTGAAAACATGTCACTCTCTTAAATCCTATAAGTATATTAATTTTAATTTAGTGATAAACTTCATGAAATTTCAAACATGAATAGTCTCCAAGAACCTAATGAAATTATCTACATCATATGAATTTATTTATAATTTTTAGGAATTAAATAATTATCATTAATTATGACACAATAGTGATGTTAAAATTATTTTATTAATTAAAATATCAAATAAATGGTTTTAAAAATAATAAAATAAATATTATATGAACTATTTAATGTGATCCACTAATTTTATAGATACATATGACATTTTATTAATCTATTAATTCTTTTTGTTCGAACATATCTTCTTTATATATTTTATTTAAATTCAAATAAATGAATAGTGTCAAAATTGACAATATTGTTATTTTATAAAACTAACATATTATAAAATTGTTTAAAAATCACAAAAATATTTAAAAATTATAAATTTAAATTTATATGGTCTATAATGTTATAATGTAAATAATTATTGAAAATTCACAACAAATAAGTAATTATTTGTTATAATTTAAATTTTAGAATTTTATTACCACAAATAAAATTAAATTGACTAAATAAGGATAAATCAAGTTGATAATGTTTAAAATAAATTCCAAACATGTCTAAATTCTATTGGCTGATAATATTAAAACCATATACTATCTAATATTCTAATATGAGTCATTTTTGGTGGTTTTTAAGTGGGGTTAGATTTATTATAAATTAATATTTTTGAGATTTCCAAAGGTGCCCCTCTCCTCCCTTATAAAAGGGCACCTCCTCCCTCCCTTCCTCACACCAATTTGAGCCTTCATGCTCAGAATAACCCTTCCAAATTCTCTTCTCCACTTACCTAGAAACATATTAGAGGTCATGGTCTTCTTCAAAGACCAATTTTAGTGCCCTAAGTGGAGGTATCAAAGAGGCGCTTCAAAGAAGAGGTAATGTCCGTTACCAATTCTTTCAACTTTATTTCTTCTTCCACTTCTTCTTCTTTAGTTGTTTAATTATGAAGTAATAACATCAGTATCACTCATATATGGATATGTAATTATAAGTATGAAACAACCCTATTTCACCATCTATCCACCATATGGAAAAATAAATCACCGCGCGTGCGTACGTACGGAATACCGTCTCCACGTAGTGGTGTAATCTATTTTCCACCACCACCTTACATGGATGGGTATAATGGTGTAAATAATAACTATATATGATTATTGTAAGGTGATATTGATTCTGAAATATTATACATAAACTTCAATACAATTCCACGATCATGTTAATGATATCATTGCTCGTGCGTACGTACGGACTACCGTCTCCACGACGCGATGAGATTCATTCTCAATGATTAACCATTCATGAATGATTATAAAGTATATATAATAAGTAATAATGAAATATATTACATAATAATGATACTGGATTTATGTATATATATATGTATTTCATCAACTTAATTAATTCAATTCAATAAGGAAATGAAAACAGCGTTCATGAGTACGTACGACTTATCATCTCCATTAACGGTGTATTTATTTCCATTTATCGACATATTATATATATGTATATTCTGAATATATATAATATATAAATCATGTTTTACATTCTGTATTTAAGTAACCATGATCTAAGTAATCATATGAATAATTACAAGTTAAAACACGAACGACAAATGAAACGATTTTACCCAAAACCTTACTTTTACATTAATTTACAAAAGAATGGGTAATATAAAGTCATAACTGAACCATATTTGATATCATAACAATGAATATGATTCTGTAATAAGTCAATGACATTATTTAAATCATTATATAGGAGGGTCGGATATATACGAAGGATATCGGACGTAAGGTAAAGGATAATTTATCAATCTCATTTTTATCCGAGATTGTTTATTCGTAAGTATTTAATGGGGTTATCTTTATCATCCAAGCCCTTGTTTTACAAAAATGGTTTCATGTATGTTTAATGTTATTTTTACCCATTTTTTACTTTTACTACATGGTATGTAAGGAATATTTATTTTTTTACGTTACAAGGTACTTTTTGACTTTTCCGACAAAAGTACGAGAAAAATGTTATTTTTAACATATACGGCGTGAATGGATTTTTTACGGTTTCATAAGGCCTGATTTTCATAATGCTTCCTCTAATAGTTATCAAGATTACTTTCAACAAACCCTTTTCTTTTAAAAGTACATGCCATTTTCTGAAAAGAAATTGATCTTGAAGAAGAAAGGATATTTTCCTCAAGAATTAATTTCAAGTGTTTTATCAAAACCATTTTCTATCTAAGATGAAATTATTTCAAATGTGTATGTTTCAAGTATAATGTCTCAATGATTTACATGCTTTCAATTTTATTATGATGAAATATCCATTTATTTTATATGGATTATGTGATGATGATATGATGTTTATGAAACCCATTTTATTCTTTGGGTTATGATGAATGTTTTAAGTTTATGTTGTGGCACAAGTAAGAATGATTTCATTATGAGATGGGTGGGACCTATATCTCCCTCCAATGCATTGGGTAAAGATTTATATCTCATGAGATAGACATGGCTGGAACGGAAAGTTAAACTGGTTCAGTAATACAGGACAGGAACGAGGAGTGAACTCGATTTAGAAAGGGACTCTGTCCACTAAGATGGTCTTGGCAGCAATGTCATGGCTACTATAGAAATCATAACATGTGCTTAATGGTTGCCACAATTATGTGTTTTATTCCCATGCTATTTTATCATGTTTTATGTTCCATTATGATCTATTCCTTATGTACTTCCATGTTTTATGTCGTTGCTCAAGATTTTAATTTTTAAACATTATGTTCATGTTTTTAAGTTCCAATGTATATGGTATGTTTTATTTTATCCATGCTTACCCTTACTGAGCATTTGAGCTCACCCTTTTTATGATTTATTTTCCCCCAGGATCAAAAGAAAGGTTTTAGGTCCGGAAACAAAAAGTGGAAGATCTTTATGGGATATATTGATGATCTTTCACCATGATTAGAATATTGTGTTCCATGTTTCCAAAGACACTAAACTATTACGGTCCTTGTGTGTCTGTTTTTCTTATGTATTTAGTATTCCTCAAAAGTAATTTAATGTCCATGTATGTCAAGCTTCGGGTCTCTACAGTTGGTATCAGAGGAAAGGTTTAGTCCACCTTTGGAAACTAGGATGCGAGAACTTTAGTGAGATCCCTAGAGATATTCCTAAGGTATGTTTAGGGATGTCCCTAAGTATAAGTATACATATAGGATATAGTCCTAGATCTATGGTAACGATCTTAGAATTTAACCTAAGATGTTAGATATTTATGGTAATCCCCCTTGATTATGTTATTTTCCTTGTATAATTTTTGCCTCTCACAGAATTCTTTTTGTGTTTTAGTCAATGGAGGGAACCAGAAGGAATTCGGTTAACATTGAATCTAATGGACAAATTGGTGACTATGAGCAACAATATTGCATAATGCCTAGAGAGAAAGATATTGTGATTATGCTGAATCATTCATCGTGATATATGATTAAGAAGGTGAAATTTAGTGGTATGCCTAATTCATCAAATAAGAGGAAGATAGACTTTTATGCATGTTCGCATGTTGAGGAGCATAAAGAAAGGAAGATTGAGATTTCTAAAGAAGGGAAGAAAAACCTTGAGGAATACCTCAAATGGAGGGACATATGTTATCTGTGTGGAGAAATGGGTCATAGAGTGACAGACTGTTATGGAGTTCAATGTCTTATTTGTGGAGAACAAGGGCATTACCCAACTCAATGCCCTGACCTAAAAAGTATCTTCTAAAATCATGGAAGGACTTATTCCCAGAAAATCATTAAAGAGGATGGATTGAAGTGTTTATATATTGGTATTCAAGAATAACTTTTTTGAGGTACTTTTATGGTGTATTAGAATATTTTTGTATTAGTCTATTGTGGTTTTCAATAATTTTATGGTACCGATAACCACGAAAAGTGATTCAAATATTTTGGAAAGAAGATGATTTGCGCATAATGAAGGGATTAGGAGAAAATGAAATTTTTGAAAGTATTCATGAGCTCATGATTGATATAAGGATTAAGTGATATCATGGTTTGAGTATATAGAATTTTGAGGATTTTGGTATGTGGAAAGAGTTAACTTTTGACAGCACTCATGTTTTCACTAAGATTCAATGGGTATTCATTTTTCAAGAGAATACATGATTAAGGTATTCACATGATTAGAATGTGACCAACAAGATATATGGGGGATAAATGAGGGTATTCACATGCTTGGTTGATGACATTTATAGTAATCGTTTTCTTTATACTATGAGCTTGGACTAAAGTATTTTAGATACGCCTAAAGATTGGAATGGATTATGTTGGACATAAGTTAGTATTGTTTAAGGATAGAAATTTTTTGATATAATTGATGGGATTTTATAGTAATCTAGTTTTAGAAAAAGGATAACCTGCAGGACGGGTGACAGCCCATCGCGTCAGACAAGGTTGTGGGAATCGTACCCACAACCGATGTGTGACTGGCCTTTATCGCCTACCACTGGCCTACAGGAAGTCCCTGTTTAGTAGAAACTAGTTTTATTTTATTAAGTGGTATGATATATGAAGTATAAGTTCATTTTTGGAACCATATACAATTAATCTAACAATAAGATGGACTTATAACTTTTTCTAAACTTTTGTTTGAAAGAGATGGAATGACCCATCATTCTATCACATGATCTGCTAACACATCACGAATAACAAATTCAACTTTATTTCTTTAAGGGATGAAGTGGAAATTGTTCAATTCACAAACAACAGTGAGATTGTACCAAAATAATGTAAGTATTTCATTTAATTCATCAACTTTAGGGAAATAATCTTGAAAACAAAAAATGTTGTCCTAGTTCCCTTATATCCGATGAATTATATGGTACCTTAGATCACCACAAATCTATAGCTTTGTGATTGTTTTCTTTTTCATAGCCATGTTCTCTACCACTCTCCATCAGAACTTGATGGTTAGATTTTTCTTCCATATCTATATTTTCACCTATGTTCTCCTACGTGGAAACCCAGTGATGAGTTAATTTGGGTAACCGTTACATTTCATACTTTAGTTTTTAAAGCCATGTTTTGGTATTCCTTTTTACGATGTGGGTTTCTATTAAACTTTCGAGTAGTAAACCATTTATAACCCAGACGAATTTCGAGGGCGAAATTCATTTTAAGGGGGGTAGAATGTAACACCCTGAGATTTTATGAAAAATTATTTTTTAATTTAATTAATGTCTTGTCTTGTATGCTACACCAATATTACCTTGCGCCATACGCAACACCGTATTAGCTTGTAGTATACGCAACACTATTCTTGGATCATGTTACACACAATTTTGATAATAGTTATTCTACGCAACATTGAGTATATATATATAATGTATAAATGAAATATGCGTGGATTCTGTTATACAAAACAACGAAGGATTCTTGCACAACACGCAACCCTGACTTGGCTTGCATTACACACAATCACGACCTTCCTCGATAGCGTGTGTTGTACGCAATACCGGGTTTTACTAAACAACGATATATTATTATAATATTTTTATGAACCAGACGTTATGAATAGTATTAAATATATTTTGAATTTTATAACATTATTATTCATCTTACTCATTTTCTAGAACATGGTATAAGAACAAAATAAAATTTTCAGGTAAAATAAGTATTTTTCAAAAAATGCAGTTTTGCCGCCTTTTCATGGCGCACCCACTTTAAATCTAGTTTTGACATGTTTATAAGTTCAATTTTACAAAATAAAATTATTCTTTGGAATAAAGACATAAATATTTACTTTGGATAAATTTTTCATATTATGCTGGTAACTTTCATATTTTGATGAATAGTAAAAACACACTATATTTTAATTAAAAACAACTTTTTTCATCGCAATAATTTATATGGTTAAATTATAATATTTAATGGTTTTAAAGTATAAATAGAATATATTTTTACCATTTAATATAATTTATTTCATTAGCCTTGATTTTACATTGAATTCGTAGGTTAAATAAATTCAATCTTTTGCAATGTTTTAAACAAAAACCCGTTCTCTTTCGACAACGGGATTAATTTTAATTTAATTTCTGCAACTGTTGTGTATTGAATTTGGAAAAATGGATTCCATATTTGAAATAATTGGGTCCAAATTATGTTAATAAGCTACTTTTTATTTTTGGGCATCATGAATAGTAACTACGGTAAATTTTATTTACCATAGTTAAAGGTAAATCTGGTAATTAAGGGTAAGTATAAGATTATAAAATTACCCTAACACCTGAAAAAATCCTATTGGATGACTGAAATTTGAACCATATCACCTAAGGGTCAGATTAGAATCATTTAATGGACTTTTTTCCATAAAAATAACTTAATTATTATTAAAACCAAAGAAAGGGACAACATGTCACTCTCTTAAATCCTATAAGTATATTAATTTTAATTTAGTGACAAACTTAATGAAACTTCGAACATGAATAGTATCCAGAAAGATAATGAAATTATATACATTATAAGAATTTATTTATAATTTTTAGGGATTAAATAATTATCATTAATTATGGCACAATAGTGATTTTGAAATTATTTTATTAATTAAAATATCAAATAAATGGTTTTAAAAATAATAAAATAAATATTATATGAACTATTTAATGTTATCAACTAATTTTATAGATACATATGACATTTTATGAATATATTAAAGCTTTTATTTTGAACATATCTTCTGTATATATTTTATTTAAAATCAAATAAATTAATAGTTTCAAAATTGACACTATTGTTATTTTATAAAAATACCATATTATAAAATTGTTTAAAACTCACAAAAATATTTACAAATTATAAATTTAAATTTATATGGTATATAATGTTATAATTTAAATACTTATGGACAATTCAAAACAAATAGTAATTATTTGTTATAATTTCAATTTTAGAATGTTATTACCACAAATAAAATTAAGTTGACTAAATAAGGAGAAGTCAAGTTGATAATGTTTAAAATAAATTCAAAACATGTCTAAATTATATTGGTTGATGGGATTACAACCTCATATTCTCTAATATTCTAATATGAGTCATTTTTTGAGGTTTTTAAGTGGGGTTAGATTTATTATAAATTATTATTTTTGATATTTTTAAAGGTGCCCCTCTCCTCCCATATAAAAGTGCACCTCCTCCCTCCCTTCCTCACACCAATTTGAGCCTTAAAGCTCGTCCAACCCCTGACAAATTATCTTCTCCACTTCCCTATAAACATCTTAGAGGTCCTGGTCTTCTTAAAAGACCAATTTTAGTTCCCTATGTAGAGGTCTCAAAGAGGCGCTTCAAAGAAGAGGTAATGTCCGTTACCAATTCTTTCAACTTTATTTCTTTTTCCACTTCTTTTTCTTTAGTTGTTTCATTATGAAGTAATAACATTGGTATCAATAATATAATGATATTTTATTATAAGTATGAAACAAACCTATTTCACCATCTATCCACCCTACGGAAATAGAAATCACCATGTGTGCATACGTACGGAATACCGTCTCCACGCCGTGGTGTAATCTATTTTCCACCACCACCTCTCTTGGATGGGTATAATGGTGTAAATAATGACTATATATGATTATTTTAAGGTGATATTGATTCTGAAATATTATACATACACATAAATACAATTCCACGATCATGTTAATGATATCATCGCTCGTGCGTATGTACGGACTACCGTCTCCACGACGCGATGAGATTAATTCTCAATGATTAACCATTCATGAATGATTATAAAGTATATATAATAAGTAATCATGAAATATATGACATAATAATGATACTGGATTTATGTATATATATGTATTTCATCTACTTAATTCATTCAATTCAATAAGGAAACGAAAACAGCATTCATGCGTACGTACGGCTTACCGTCTCCATGAACGGTGTATGTATTTCCATTTATCGATCTATTATATAAATGTATATTCTGAAACTATATTATATATTTATATATCATGTTTTAAATTCTGGATTTATGTAACCATGATCTACGTAATCATATGAATAATTACAATTTAAAACACGAATGACAAATGAAACGATTTTACCCAAAACATTACTTTTACATTAATTTACAAAAGAATGGGTAATATAAAGTCATAAGTGAACCATATATGATATCATAACAATGAATATGATTCTGTAATAAATAAATGACATTATTTAAATCATTATATAGGAGGTTCGGATATATATGGAGGATATCAGACGTAAGGTAAGGGATAATTTATCAATCTCATTTTTATCCGAGATTGTTTATTCGTAAGTATTTACTGGGGTTATCTTTATCATCCATGCCCATGTTTTCCGAAAATGGTTTAATGTATGTTTAATGTTCTTTTTAACCATTTTTTACCTTTACTACATGGTATGTAAGGAATATTTCTTTTTTTACGTTACGAGGTGCTTTTTTACTTTTCCGACAAAAGTACGAGAAAAATGTTATTTTTAACTTATACGGCGTGAATGGATTTTTTACGGTTTCAAAATGCCTGATTTTCATAATGCTTCCTCTAAAAGTTTTCAGGATTATTTTCAACAAACCCTTTTCTTTTAAAAGTACATGCCATTTTTTGAAAAGAAATTGATTTTTAAGAAGAAAGGATATTTTCATCAAGAATTCATTTCAAGTGTTTTATCAAAACCATTTTCCATCTATGATGAAATTATTTCAAATGTGTAAGTTTCAAGTATAATGTCTATATGAATTACATGCTTTCAATTTTATTATGATGAAATATCCATTTATTGAATATGGATTACGTGATGATGATATGATGTTTATGAAACCCATTTTATTCTTTGGGTTATGATGAATGTTTTAAGTTTATGTTGTGGCACAAGTAAGAATGATTTAATTATGAGATGGGTGGGACCTATATCTACCTCCAATGCATTGGGTAAAGATTTATATCTCATGAGATAGACATGGATGGAACGGAAAGTTAAACCGTTTTAGTAATACAGGACTGGAACGAGGAGTGAACTCGATTCAGAAAGGGACTTTGTCCACTAAGATGGTCTTGGCGGCAATGCCTTTGCTACTATGGAAATAATAACATGTTCTTAATGGTTTCCACCATTACATGTTTTATTCCCATGATATTTTATCATTGTTTATGTTCCATTATGATCTATGCCTTATGTACTTCCATGTTTTATGTCGTTGCTCAAGATTTTAATTTTTAAACATTATGTTCATGTTTTTAAGTTCCAATGTATATGGTATGTTTTATTTTATCCATGCTTACCCTTACTGAGTATTTGAGCTCACCCTTTTTATGATTTATTTTTCCCCAGGATCAAAAGAAATTTTTTAGGTCAGGAAAAAAAAATTGGAAGATCTTTATGGGAGATGTTGAAGATCTTTCACCATGATTAGAATATTACGTTCCAAGTTTACAAAGACACTAAACTGTTACAGTCCTTGTGTGTCTTTTTTTCTTATATATTAAGTATTCCGCAAAAGTAATTTAATGTCCATGTACGTCAAGCTTCAGGTCTCTACAATTACGGTCAGTAATGATTTAGATTTGTTATAAATTTTTGAATTGTTTAAAATGTTTTTATATAAATGGGATTATATAAATGTGAACACATTTTCTATCCTAGTTGGATGAATATGGAATTCATTTGGGTAAAACCTACATAGTTACATTACTCACACCCTTAATTACTATGTTGGTGATTTTTTATATGTTTTTTATTGATAAAAATGTAAAGGGAAAGCATCACACTCCTATAGTGGTTCTTCATAACTTTTGATCTGTATTGTGGAGTTGGAAAATAGATCATGTTGGGTGCTACCAAGTTTAGTCATGGAATATTTATGTTTTTTTCTAGGTTTTCATACTTTATATACTTTTATGTTAGTAGTATTTAGTTGCTGTACATGGTTATAGTTTTATTTTAATATCAATGTTATTTCATTTAGTTATTTTACATTGGTATCATGAAGCATTTAGTGGTTAATTTTTTTATGGAATGTTTGGATGGGTCATTTTATTTTCAAAGTGAAAATTATCCCCCAATTATATTGAATCCCTTGGAATTTATTTCCATCCTTGGGCACCTTTGGGATGTCATTTAAGGAAAATGATAATTTCTTCCTTAACTCAATCCATTAAGGAGGGGTGGGATGTTATATAGATATTGAATATGGGGTGAAAAAATGAGCTAGAATTCATGATATATGGATCCGAAATGTTGAATCTATCATAACCAAATTTTATATATAGTAGATATCTATTAAATAAATATTATTTATTTATTAACTCAATATATATTTATTCTATTTATTATTTTAGGGTATTTTTGGTAGATAATAATTTCTTTTATAAATTAGACATGGGTTTTCTATGGATTAAATTAATAGTTAAGGGCCTATGTGAAATTGTTCATTCAAAAACCTACCACTACAAATAAAATGTTATATAATTACTTATGTCAAACATTTTTTCACATAACACATCCACTTTGGATATTTTATCAACCCAAGAGAGAAAATAAAACTCTCTCAATAAATAAGAGCTTTAACCTTCCTCATCCTCTCAATAATGAAAGAATGGTACTTAATCCTTAAACCTCAATGGATTCTGAATCTATAGTGAACCCAAAACTAGTATCCCAGAGCAAGTGTCTAATTTATTATAGTGGCATAAAATAAAATGAATCATATCCCAAGGAAATGAAATGTTTCGTAGTCTTAGTAAACTAGATATATACTTGAATCTGAAATTACATTTGAAAACACAAATTACAACATAATGTTTTTTATAAAATATTTATTCCCTCTAGAATATTCTAAAATATCACTCATTTTACACTTCTTGGATTCTAGAGAAAGGAAAAAAAGGTTGAACTCAAATTATTAGTATGGGTTAATTAAAGTGTATGCTATAATGAATCAATAAAAATAATCAATATATTATGGTAAAGAGATGGAAAAAAATTTCATTTACACAACTTGACGGTCATGATTGGTAACATCATTATGAATTTATAAATTTCAAAACCTAATCACACATTCAATTTGATCAAAGACATGGATATAATAATCAGATTAGTAATAATCAATACGAAAAGGTAAATAACTGATAATATATGCCATTTAATAAATAAACTAAGAATAAAATGCATCAATATATAATAACATTTAAAAAATAACATGTGTAATAATAACTGAAATATCAATGAGGAAAATTCATAATTATTTCATGTCATGATCTCAATAATCAAGATACCTCTACACGTAAGATATTTCATCAAGAAAGTTCACAAATTATTTGTAGGTATAAATCAAAGACCCATATAACTAACACCAAGAAAAATAATTTCTATCATGATACTACTAATGCATTGAAGGGATATCTATAATTGGACTCAATATTGTTTACATGTTTAAATAATTCCTCATTTTTCAAATAATTTATTTAATTCCGAAATACTTTTACTTTTTATTAAATATCTATATTAATGATTGAATAAGGATTATCAGTATTTCCTCATTCAGTAAAATAAAATTCTAAGTAATATACCATATATAGAATTTAGATAGTTTTTAAAAAATAATAATATAAATGATTAATAATATGGATATTTTCGATAAATTTATTTTCCAATGATCACATGATAACAAATATTCAATGGAAACATTATAGCAAAAAAATGAATCCATAAATTGAGTTTCAATAGTTTCCTTGGTAAAAATGATTATTAGACATCCTTATAAAGAATATAGAGAGTATGAATACAACATATAGCTATTTTATTAAGAATTTTCGGTTTTTTATAAAGAATAGAAATATCATTAAAATATCTATAAACTCATTCTCGAGGAGAATATCCTTTCCATATTAAAAATCCATTTTTATAACAAAAATATATCATAAAATTTAAAAAATAAATATTTTAAAAAATAATCATTGATATATATAAATTATGTTTTAAAAAATTTAGTTGTCATAATGATAGAAAATTATATATATACACAGTATGCTAAAACAAATATTCCATTCACATTTTTGGTAAAAGACAAACGAGCCTTGTTTTGAAAACATCCTGAATATTTGTGTAGTTTTTTTAAAAAACTTCCTAAATGGATAAAACATTATTTAATAAATCACTTGGAAATGGTTAAAAATATTTTCAATTTTTTTTAGAAAACCATGGTATTGGAATAAATATATTTCTCGGCCGAAGAGTTAATTGAATTATGATTTTCTTTAAAAAAATTCACATTCATTTAAATTACCATTGAGTGGAAAATGGTAAAATTTATTGAATAAGGTCATCAATAAACATAAGATAATAAATTTAATGGTTTTTTTTAAAATTAAATAATTTATTTTAAAGGAATTTTAATAATAAAAACTCGAATAAAAATGAGATTGAAAAATAAAACATATAATGATAATAACAACAAAGTGAAAACTAAAAATTGAATCAATTATGTGTATAAAATATAAATTTACATAAAACAAGTGTAAATAAAAAATATATATTGAAATGAATTTACACACATAATATTATAGTATCAAAGAAAACAAATTTGTAATATTACACAATAAAAAGAAATTGAGTTACGAAATTCGATACCACTTTGTCATTCTTTATTCAAATACACTTAGATGAAATAATTAAAATTAAAAATAAAAATCCCATTAAGTGTGATTATTAATGATATTAAATTTAAAATAGTATTTATATACACTATATATAATAAATTTTGGGAATAACATTAAAATATGCCTCAATTAATAGAAATTGATAAAAAATCCCATACATCATTATTCATTTTGGTTGAACATTATTTGACCTCTTATATAGTGGGATTAAAAATTTTAACATATTATATAACCATATTAATATTTATAATAACATATATTATCCTTTTATAATGCCTTATAACTAGTTCATTAATAATCTTTCATTATTTTCATTACTTCTGGTGTTAATTTCCCTGTTTTCTTATGGGTGTTTTTTTCCTAAAAGATCAGGTTCTTCCGCATATTATATAGTTCCGTCATCAAGATAATAATAATAATGAAAAAATAATAATATTTATATTTTAGTTATAACAATATTATTACTCATGAATAAGGGTTTCTAAAAATGAATTACTTTACAGTTTTGGAGATGGTAAGTCATACATATGCTTGGGTAACGTTTCCATTTTCCAATGATCATTATAAAACAAGGTAAGTAGTATTTTATATATATATAATGATCTTAATATCATAAACAACATATAATTTCATTAAATAAACTTATAAATGTGATCTATTTTGTGCGTGTATGAAAAGAGAGTCAAATCGCTTCGTGATGGTGGTCCTATACACGTACATGAACGATGATGTCATCTTTGTGTGAGTGAAAAGTAATGAAATATAATGATATATTATCATTTAATAAAGATAAATATTTCATTAATATTGTAAATATTTCATTTATATCACATATAGTCATTAATTTTATCTTTGTTACCTTCCATGTAAATCGTTAGTGAAAAAAAATAACATTGCTTCGCAAAGCGATAGTCTGCCATACACACAAGGGATGTTATCATACCCCCCATGGAATGGAATGTAAAAAATTTATATATTATATAAGTACATTATAGGTATAATTGAGTTATAATTATCATATATAAACTTTATATCTATCACCATACCCAACCATGAGAGGTGTTGAAGGAAAATGAGTGACATCATTTTACAAGGTGTTGTTTTCTATAAAAATGATTGACGTAATCATTTATCATTTGATGGAAGAGAATAATTATAAAGTTAATTAACTTTCAATAATAAAAAATTAGTATTATTTTTATACTATTGTTATTATATAAGAATAAAGGAAGAATATTTTAAGGAGGCAGAAGTAAAAAATAAATAAAAAATGCATAGTTATGAATTTTACCACTTCTTAGAACACTTCATTAGGATTATCACTACAGTATTATTAAATTTTATTTTTAATGAAAAATGGCTTAAAAGAATATGATACTTGAAATGGTATTTTATTTGGGATGGTCTTGTCTAATCCAAATCGGTATGATGGTTTGAATAATATGGGAGAGTTAGTGACTTTTTATAATTGTAGTGAGTGGTACACTAGTTATTTTTAGAAATAAAAAGGTGTACCCTAATTCATCATATGTGAAAAGTGTAAAAATATATTATTAATTTCCCTAATACATTATAGGGTATAAATATTTCCATGAAATTTATTTTAGAAAAGTTTTTATGTCAATTTTACACTTTACATTTTATTTTTAACACTGATGAATTTATTTTACCATTACCACGATAAATAATTTTTACAATTATCATTATTCATCATTTAAAAAAATTATGAAGAAATTAGTAGAAAATATAAATTATTAGGATTCTAATTATTATTTATATATTTTAAAACTATATTTATAAAAGTTTAGAATTTTAATTTAAAATTAATCCCATAAACACAAGGAGAAACTAGGTTTTCAAAGAGAGAATGTTCAATAGTTTACAATGTTTTTATATAAAAATTAAATTTGAAAACTATTTCAATGTCCTAAATTAAGTTAATATATATATTTTTGAACTAATTTAAACATAATAATATTTATAATGTAATTTTTATTTATAAATAATTTTTAAAAAAAGAATTTCTTTTTATTTTAATTAAACCATTTTCTTTATTAATAGAAAAATAATATATTTAGAAAAACAAAAAAATCACCCTAATATATTTTTTATATGACGGTATAAAAAGTGATGTTCATTATTAAAAAAATCTAGAAATGGTAAAATAATTTTAACATAATGTGCACAATGTTTCATTATGGATTATCTTATAAAAAATACCAGTTTTTAGAAACAATTTTCTTTTCCATTAAATTAATATTATTTTAATAATAATTAATAGATATTAATATTTTTTATTATATAGTAATTAATATTAATATACACCAATTTACCGACTAGTTTATAATGGTATACTATTTTATGATTCACTTATTCTCGAGGTTGTGTGTTTCTCAAGGTTTCAAAGAGATTCAATTTAATGAAATATATTTCATAGGCGGATTATGATTTATATTGTGTGTCACATATGTTGTCAAATACAATGTTATTATATTATAATTTTTTGGGTATTACAATAGGGATAATAAGGTGTTATTATGGATGATTTTTTCATCTTGTTTTCACTTAGAGTACTATTGGAGATGCTTTGAGATCGTAGAAGCATGTGTGGATATTTTTTTAGATGCATTTTTTGGATCCTCTTGATGAAATGATGACATAATTGAAAAACGTTTTAAAATCAATAACTTGATAAAATAAATAATTAGCAGGATATAGGTAATTATTTTAAATATGTTAATTTTAAATTAAATCTGAGATATAACATCTCTCTTATTTCCAACATCATTGTCAAATTTTCACCAAATTTAATTCATTGGTGAAGATAATTATTTTGAATCACATTTTATACTATTTATTGAGACCGATAAATGGTATGTTTACCATGTTCCAATGTGTTCTTATTATATTCTTAGAATGTTCTGAATTGTGATAGAGAATAAGTTTCCCAACCTCAACATTTGATGGGAGTGTTATAAATATATCTAGTGAGCACCGCATGTCTCGGTACAAACTACCACTAAAAAATTAGAAATTTATATTCCGCGATTAAATGATGAAGGATCATTAAAAATGTACTTATACAAAATGTTATCTAAAATGGGGTACTTACAAATGATGATGTTTTCCTCTCTCTAGTGATCCTATTCTCACTCAACCCTCCTCGATTGGAGGGTACCTTGTTTAATGAAATGTAGTAACAAAATAATCCAACCGTGATTTTTTTCTACCATGGTTTCATTTTAATAACATTCTAATAAATATAATTTTTTGCGATCATTCACATATTACTCCTACCAAATGAGAATTTTGTTGGTTATCACCCTTAGTTGTTCCATATTGATCAGTATTTCATTTTGGTCCAGCCAGTTAGGTGCAAAGAATTGTTTTATTGAGTTTTTGATTAGTCAATTTAGGAATGAATAATATGATATTTAAAATTTTAATTTCAGCATAAACTCAATTGTGTCAACATATAAAGGTATGAGAATCTCAAATATAGCTACTTTATCATTTTGAATTTCATTATAAAAAGCTCAGTTCCTACCTTTATATGAATCACATAACCTAGATCTCAAGAGATAGTTCGAGTAAAATAATGTGGTATTGATATTATGCCTGATTGTTGGTGTATACAAGAAAATTGAGGAATAAATACAGTGTAAAGTTGATCAAGGTAGAGACATGTAAAAATCCTAGGATGACCCTACATAGTTTATAGTTTTCTATCATCTTTCAATTTGGTATTTGGTAGGAATAATCATAAGTCATTCCCCAGCATAAATATTCTTTATAAAAATAATGAATGGATATATATATAGTATTTCAATATCCAATAGAAATTCATCTAGAACTAGGTGAAAATGTCATAAATTTAAAAATATTTTCCCTTTAAAAGACTTTAGTTGGATAAACATGGTGTTGAATTAATAGAGGATCACTACTCGTCATACCAATAAACCAGTAAGTATTTCACGAATGAGATTATATTTTAGTGTATTAATTTGAGTGATCTTCAAAATTTCATAATGATATATATAATGATACAAATTATAGACTATTGAAACAATGGTATGAAATTATTCTCAATTAGATAATATCTATTCTCAGTGTCAATAATCATTTAACTGGGGTATTTCAAGTTGTTCTCTATATAATTTATATTATTTGGATCAAAGAGAGAACATCAAGACCACTATAGAGTTTCTGTAGAGAAAGTTAATTGTTTTTTTTAAAATTGCATCAAAATATTGAGATGATCCTAGTATGGATTAATTTTATTGAATGTTCATAACATTCATCATCCCACTAGTATATTTTATGTTTTATCATATAATTAGAGAAGGGATGTTTTTTCTACATGTTTATAAATAATCACACCATATTCTTTCAAAAAATATAGAATAAATATCTATACTCTCATATATTGCAAGTATTTTACAGTTCAATTATGCCCTTGATTTTCTCATTATCAATCTCAATGCCACTATATGTGATAAAATACATGTGAAACATCCCACAACTATCCCAAAATGAATATTTAATGTGGTTTATAATTATTTTTTAGTTTTATATAATGGGTAATAATTTCTCAAGATCATTAATTTTATTTTGATGTTGGAGGAATTTCACTACAAAATCATATACATACCATTTCACCATATTTTTCTAGAAGGAATTGATGTTGTGATGCATAATCCAATGATAGATTTATCCACTATTTTTTTAAGACAAAGGGTGCTATTAAATTAATTTATATTCCTTATGGTAACCTAAAAATGTTTACCTAGTCATATTTTGGTCCCATCCTGGTTTTATTATATATATAGTATAAATCAGGAAAAGTGAGTACCTATAATATGGAAATCATATAAATAGAAAAATTAGTGACTAAAATATGGAATCCATCATTCATGATGTGGCAGTTGAGACCATAGAGGTCAATGTAGTCTCTAATATGATGATTCTTTTCTGTAACTTGAATAATGTTATTTGTACACTTTGGGTACTATAACTCCCAAAACATTTCATATTTGGTATACTTTTCCACTTTATCTAAAATCATGGAACCATTGGAGGGTTTATCCTTTAGGGTGACTACTTATACCTATGGTAGTTAATGATATTTAATAGATTTCGATAGGGTATTAGGGAAAAGATCACTTGTATATCCTTTTAAAACCACATAAACAAGTCATAATTTATCCTTAGGAATGTTTTAACACCACCCATTTTTATCACGATTCATGATGATATTGATCCATGTTTGCATGGTGTCTTTATTGATATTAAGGTTATACTATATCATCTCATCAATAGTTGTGTCAGATTACTATTTAATAGTAGGTGGGAATCAATATAATTAATCTTTATTAGAATTGTGAGGTATTGAGATGAGAATTATCCCCTTATGAATAAGAATATTCAACGTGAAAGCATCTAATTGTGTAATGGTGGAAACTGAAAAGATAATTTTTTTATCCTATATAATAAAAACCCAATGTAATGTGATTCCATGATTCATAGAACCTGATATATTCAACTACATGTCCCTCCCAAAATATTGAATTTCTTTAATATAATAACTCCCTAATTAGTGAATACTACCATCTAGTATACATTGACAAAACTATAATCGAATGTCACTGGAGGAACACTCCAATTCATATTGGGATAAAGTTATGCGAGCTACCCCATATAAGAAGTAGGTGATATATGAGCACTCATTTATTCTTTTACAATAAAATTTTTTCCATGATCTTCATTGTTTTATTCAATAAAATGAATTGGGTGTTGAAAACTACACTTTAATTCATTATAATATTTTTTTGAGGTGGATGTTAAATCATTGGTTCTGTTGATGGATTGGGATGCTTCTGCATATGGATACATTAAAATCCACTTTTAATACCCAACATCAATATAACATGTCTAACATGAGTTATTGGGGGAATAATCTCTACAAAAAATACATAATCTACCATTGATTGATTATTTCACACACTAGTGATATACAAAATAAAATCTGCATGCCGGAAAATTTAAGGTCTACCCAGCAAAGCATTAATTTTGGTTTCCTATAATACAACCATGAAATCAATTTTGTGTGAAAATTATATGAAATATAACTATAATTTGATATTTACTTTTGGATTCATAAAACTATTATCATACCAATAGTTTGTTAGGTTGGAAAGGGGTATATTAAAATTTATGTATCTAATCAATTCAAGCATTTTGGTTTTCATAATATTGATTCTAGAGCCATTATCCACTACAAATATGTACACTATGAAAACATTAAGGTTTCCCAAATCATAAAGGGGGAGTATATATACACGTATGAAAACATAAACCCATTCATTAGAGAAGGATATGGTGTTCTATCATTCTTCATTCTCAGATTCTTCTAAATGGTATGCTTCAACCACTACTACATTCAACAACCCCGACTACAGTAACCCAAAAACCATTGTTTATTTTATTATATCGGTACAATATATAATGTATACAAACAGACATGATCAATAAGTTTTTTAGTATAAAAATACTAAATATATAGATGATTTCCATATTACATTTTAAATATAAAATAAAAACATAAGAAACATTCTTTTATCCTTCAAATCATTCAAAACATTTTTATAACATGGTTAAAGGGTAACAGTTAAAGGGTGAGCTGAGATGCTTAATAAGGGTTTTGTAAAATGAATGATATCTTGTGTAAGCAGGAAATAATCAATATGATATTCTAGAGAGTAAACAACATTAAATTCTGCAACAACTTTAGTTCAAAGTATATTCATGGATAATATTGACCAGAAATCACCGGGATATTGGAAACTGAATTATTAATATTGAAAATGAAAAATTATTGAAATTCAAGACATTTCATAAAAGAAAATTATCAAGATATCCTAAATATTAACAATAGGTCCTCATAATATATATTTTCAACAAGTAGGTTGTTATAAACTGCAATAGCCAGAGTTTTATGATTTTATTAAAATAAACTTTATTATTTAATAGTTTCCATTTCAGAAAAAATTATGTTTTAACGAACCAACATATAATATTAATATTAATTTTAAACATGGAAATTTTAAACAATTCATGAAACAAGGTTGTATATATATGAATAACCAATTTATTAATATATTGTTTAATTATTTTATATGAAAAATAAATATTAAAGAAAAACTACCCAATTTCTTACTAAAGACGTTATATTTTTTGAAAATAAAATTTTCACAAAAAAGTGTTTTCATTAACAAATAATTGATATAATTTTCTCAAATTTTGGAAAATTTATTTTAAAAAATAAAATTACTTTTTGGAACATGCGTGTAAAATTTATCATTGAGTTAACTTTTGAGAAATAATTGAGAATGATAATTTCTCAATGCATAATAAAAAAATACAGATTTTTATTTAAAACTACTTTTTTATTTCAATTGTTTTAAAAATAAATTTATTATAAAGTGGTTTTAAAAGTAAAATTAGTAAAATAATATATTTATTAATATATTTTATTTTATTTGATTCAATTTTATTTTGAAATTTTAATATTAACCCATTCTATACCTAAGAAATCATTATATTTTGGATAAAAAATTTCCATCATGTCTAAGGGTTTTATTTTATATTAAATGATGTAAATGATGTGAATTTTATTTTCAAAAATGAATTCCATAACCTTAATTAGAATTTATAATTTTATATAAATTTTTATAATTAATGTTTGGTCACAAACAGTCAAAAAAATAAAAAAATATTTTTGGTGGGTAAGGTAAAAATTCGATTTTGCGAGTAACATAGAATTTGTAAAAATTAATTTTCATAAAACATATGATAATTATTTAATAAACATTATTTAAAGTTTATAATTAGTGGGTCTATATTATCAAATATTTTTCTTTTTAATTTTATTTTTAAAGGATAACATACCTAGACAAACAGAAAGAGATTATTTGTTAAGATGAGAAAGAAAATAGTAAAACTGACTAATCATTGAGATGAAAGAACAACATTTAAAAACAAGAGTTTATTTCTTGTAGAGGTTTTTATATACCATATAATATATAAAATCATATATTTATCATATTAGGAGAAACATTTTATTATAGTAACTTCCCATTATTTAATAGTTTTGTATATTTACATAAATGTCACTCCTACTCAATTATAAAGGGGGGACTTCCGCCCCTCACTACTTAAAACATATTAATGAATTTGGATAAATTAAAACCTACCATAATATCCAAAAAATCATTTCCCACCATATAGGGCATATTTACATCCCAAAATTCCATCCCTATGGTCATTAATAAGAAATCCAAAGGAGGTTCTTCTAAATGAATGTAATTGTCTTCTCTAAGCTATTTGTTTTCAGTTATTATCTTACCACTGATATTCATATAAAATAATTTACAATATAATTAAAAATTTTCATACAGATAATGATATTTTATTATATTTATGCAATAACCTACATATATTTTCTCTCCCATTAAATGAAAATCAAAATATTCAATCGTTCATTTGACAAGCTGATATCTCCTGAACCGATGTAATTCATTTTCCATTAGCAGCTCTAACGGGTGGATATAATGATGCATTTAAATTATATATAACATAATAATATCATTATTATACTTTTGTAAATATAATATATTATATAACACCATACATTTTATTCCATGGGAATACAATAACGTTGCTTATGGGTTTAGATAACTAACTTATTGGGAAGCGATGTGAATTGTTTTTAACTTGCGTTTCACAAGGAAGGTAATAAGGATAATTATAATGCATTTATGTGATATATGAAATAATTATTATTCAATAAAACTGATATATTATTTACCTTAATCTCATCCCCCCATCGAGAAAATGGAAATAGTGTTTGGGCGTACATACATCCTACCATCTCCATAAACATTTAAATTCATTTTCTTTCTCAAAATATTATGGATTACACCAAATACATATATAATGAATTTATATAATATATATATTTAATTTTTAACATTTCTTGGAATATGAAACCATTATAAAAATAAATAGACTACAAATACCAAGGCAAAACATATACATAAAATGACAAAATTATTACCTGAAACATAATTTTAATAAGGAATTGTTGATAAATAGGTACTAAAAGATCATAATTAAATCATATATTGTAAATTATATTAGAATTTTTTTCCATAAAAGATTTATAATAATCCTATATTTTTTATACATGACCTTTGAATGGGTTTGTAGATATTAGATACTTAAGGTAAGGAAATTTCATCTAAAATTTTCTTATTTTGGACATATGTTATGTTCTATACATATATTATTTTATGAGATGCAAAAAAACAAATATTAAATTAAATAAAATGATTTAATTCATTCCAATGGTATTTAAATTTTTATTTAATTTTATTATTTCATGGGGCTTATGATTCAGAAGATACCCAATTAGCAATAATTATATGTTATAATCTAATTTTTTATCAGGAGTATTTGTGATTTAGATTTTGATAATGATATATCAGGATATAACTTTCAATAAACACATTTATTCTCCTATAATATGATTATATCCTGAAAATAAATTTTTTCCTTTCATTTTCCTTAATTTAGGAACATAATATTCTAAATGATTTTTTAGAAAAATTGACTTCATTTCTCTCTTTAGAAAGAAAATAAATTTTATTATATGTCCATGTTTGTTTGAAAATTATAAAATGATTTATTAATTAATTTTTTACCCATTCTATAATCTTTTAATTTTTTAACAAGAATAATATAATAAATTTTTGGACGAGGTATTATTTTACTTCTTACAGATAATGTAAATGAAATCATTGTTTTAACATGTATGATATGAACAATATTTTTCACGCTCATGAGAACGAATTGTTTTAAAGATTACGTTATATGATTCAAATATAAATTTTAGGGATATAAATTACACACTATATTTCTAACTTTTAGTTTTAAAAATGTTATCTTGATTGTGAAAAGAATTTAGTTTCCTCAAGAAATATTCCATGTTATATTTTGGAATAATTTTTCATTTAGGATGACATACTTTGATGGTAGCTATGTTTGAAAAGTGATATGAATTAAAATAACATTCATATTATATCTATGAATGGATTTTGTTTATTATGAAATTTTTTTATGAATAATATTCACTTTTCATGGTTTAAATTATGATCAATGAAATGATGATATGTTTATGAGACATGTTCTTTTTCCATGAGTTATAACTTGATGAAATGTCTATGAAACCCATTTATTTTCATGGGTTATGATATGATGAATGTTTTATTTTCTTTTTAAAAACATATTTATTATTTTAATTATTTGATAAGTGGGACTTGTATCTCCCTTTAATCTATTCTGTGAATATTTACATATCCTGAAATAAATAGGATTTGAATTTGGAGTGAACGTAGTTCTACAAGGGACTCTATCCACTATGATAGTCAATGGTGTGATACATGACTACTATGATGGTTTGGGGAGTGAACCCAATCCAAAATGATAGTATTGGGAGTGAACCATGACTACTATGATGGTCTGGAGGTGAACCCATTACACTATGATAGTCTAGGGAGTGAATCATTTAATACTAAGGAAATGATTTTCTATGCATATTTGTATTCAATAATTTGATGTATTTTTCTAATTTTTTGATTCTATGGGTCATTACCCTTTATTAATTTAGGATTCATTTCTTATGAGTATCCATTTTGTATTTCATGATATATTTTTATGATCTATGATGTGCATGGTTTGGTTTTTAAATTTTATTCTCATATAATCATTCCCTTATGCTCATGTTTTGTTGATATATCCATTTTTACTCTTATTAAAAACATGACCTCAATTTTATTATGTTTTATTTCCCAAAGTTATAATTGAAGTTATAATTTATTATATGTCTATGAAGGTATCTTGATAAGATGAATTTAGTGGGAGATTATATATTTCACTTATAAACATTTTGTTTATGTATCTAAGTTTCCAACGGAACTAGAAATAACTGATTTAGTAATGAATCATTATGTATGGTAATGAATATTAATCCAGTAATATGGATGATCATTAGGTGAAAAGTGTAGGTCATTATAGTTGGTATCAAAGTAATCTTTAGTTATGATTTGGAAATAAAGATGATAAATCATTACTGTGATACCAAGGGATATGTCTAAGGATATGTCTATGGTATGTCAAGTTATTAGAAAACGTCTTAGAATTTTGGTGAAGGATAGAAAAAGAGGGTTTTATGAAATAAAATTCATGTATAGATACTATAAGTGGTAATTTTATTATCCATGTTTTACATAGGGGTGATAAATCTAAAAAGGGAACATTGATATTGACTCAATATTTACCTGGTTCTTGATAATAGGCCTTGTACACACATTTTTTACACTCCAAGTGGATATTATTTAGAAAATAACAAACTATTTTTGTACAATTATAAAGGATATGAATAGATGATGACCATGAATAACCATGGATAAACCTAATGTTTCATTTATTGAAAATTAGGATTCATGATATTAAAATCTTATGAGTGATTTTTCATTATTGATCACCCAAATCAATGATACATGATGTCCAAGATGAACATATTGGATTTATATATGCAATGAATACAGATATATCAAATTATTATGGTATTTCGTTAACTGAAATATTATTTTACCCTATTGAAGCAATGGTATATATATTCCAATATATATGGATGTGTTTGAAGGAAATGATTTTTTTTCAATTACTATAATTTTAATTAATAGAGATAACCTGTAAGGGCACAAGGATCGGATCCTATGTCTATGATTATTCTCCTATATTATTTTTTTGGGAATATACTTCCTAAAAATCTAATTCTTCTACCTATAGTTTAATTTTATGTTATATTATTCATGCATTGGATTTCTCAGGAAAAATATAACATCAATTTCCATGGAAGGGAAATCATGTTTGATATTAAATACCAAACTATGATAATTTGTCAGTGTGATGATATGTTTGATCTTTCGATAAAGATCACATAAATTTTTTGGTTATTCATTCCTATTAAAAGGAAATGTTTATCTCACATGGTTAGGGATAAACAAGATATTAATGATATTCCTAGTGTGTGGGAGATTGTAGATGTATTGATTGAATAATTTCATAGTCTACCATCCAAATGTGAAGTTCAATTCTAAATATAATCCTTAAAAACTACTACAACAATTTCAATGAATCCCTAAAAAATGGACCCGATTGAATTATAGAAATTAAATAAGAAAATATAATCTAAACATAAATAGGGATTTATTTGTCCAAATGTGTCACCATGGGATCCACCTATTATAGTTTCAAGAACAATTATTGATCTATTTGACATTTAATTTACTATCAGGAACAATAAAATATCATAATCAATAACCAGTATCATCTTCCCTATATTCATGACTTGTTTGATCAACATAATGGATGTCATTAATTTTCTAATATTGAAATTTCTTCTAGATATAATCAATTTTTTGTAAAGAAGCGGGATATACCAAAGATATCATTCTACACATGGTATGGACACTATGAATATTAATTCAATCCATTTGGCCTGACTAATTACAATGTTATCTTCATGGATTAAATTAATTGAGTCTTTATATATTAGCTTCATTAGACTGTGGTATTCATTATAGATGATATTGTTATATATTTAAAGAGAAAGGATGAGCATGAAGATCATTTTAGGATTGTGATAAATAACATGATAAAGGAGAACATGTAGTAAATATTTACCTTGTATGAATTTTGGCTACAAAATGTTTCATTTTTTTATTATATAATCTCAAGAGGGGAGATGTTTTTGGTTCCATCAATGAAAGAAGTTATTGATAATTTTCCCATACCAACCACTTTAACTAAGATCATAAGTTTTCATGGTATGGAATGATATTATCGATGGTTCTTGGATAATTTCTCATGACTATTTAATCCATTCACCATGTAAAATCAAAATGGAGATATGTTCCTCTATATGGATGAATTCATGGAAAACAGCATGAATCATAAAAGAATATTTGTAAGAATTATTGTTATTACATTACCAAATATTAGAGAGAGTTTTTATTTATATATTAATGCCTAGTATAAGGTTTTATGATGAATTCTGATATAGAATAAAATTAAATTAAATTATGCCTCATGAAAATTTATCTTTCATGAGAGAAATTATCAGACTCATTATTAGGAGTTAGTTTTTATTATTATCTCATTAAAGATATGGATGAATTATTTTTTGGAGAAGGGTGTTATATATAAACTGATAATAAGAGTATAAATTATGTATTTAAATAGAGAGAGAGTTAAACATGTTCCAGAGAATATGGTTTGATTTTATAAAAGATTATGATTTCTCAATTCATATCCACCCTATAAAAGTGAACAAGGTTTTGGAATCATTGATTTTAAAGGATCCTGATATATTTTTTATGGTGAGTATCAGAAAAGATCTAATGATTTAGGATTTTAAAAAAATGTATATGGAAATTATGATAATATCAAGAAAATATTATCTTTATCAAATATTTTTTCAAATATCTATCCTTGTGAGGATAAAATAGGCACAAAATGATAAATTTGATCTTTTGGATTTGGGGAAGAATGTTCCACATTAAAACCTTGATTTTTAGGGAATAAAATGGTTTAGGAACAATGTATGTGTTCTATCCATGCCAAATTTGAAGGATTTGTTAGCAGATGCTCAATGTTCTCTATTACCTTTTAATGAGAGAAGTGGAAATATTTATTAAGATATAAAAATTATTTCTGGTGGTATGGTATGAAGAGAGATATTATAGAGTTTTTATATTAGTGATTTTTATGTTAGCATGTAATGAATGATGGAAAAAATTCTAAAGGGATGTTATAAGTATTACCTATAACAAAATGGAAATGGGAAAAAATTATCGTGGTTTTTGTTTTTGGATTTCCAAAAACATCTAAAGGGCATAATGTTATATAGGTTGTCTTCAATGTCTGTAAAAATTATGAAAACATCATCAATATCAATGAATAGTTTTCTCTCTGCCATATTACCAGGATATACAATAATGAAGTGGTAATGTTTCAGAGAGTACCAAATTATATTTCCATTGATCATGATCTAAGGTTTATCTTGATGTTCTTATGAATTCTCTGGTATAACATGGATATATAGATGAGTTGTAGCACTTCATGTCATTCTCAAATAGATACCCAGTCTCAATATATTATTCAAACCCTAAAGGATGTGTTGAGATATTTTTCTTTAAAACTCAAAGGTGGTTGGTATCAACTATAAGGCCCCAGCCTTAAACCATACTTAATCTTGAGTTATTACAAGATTACACGTTGAGGATCTTTTCAGGTTTAGATTTTTAGAGAATTAGATCATAAAACTTGCATTATATTCCACATATAAACAAAGTGGTTACATAAAGATAGTATTCTTCATTCCCATCAATGGAAACACATTTAAAATAAAACATGGATTATTTATTGACACATCCTTGACTCTATCATCTTATCATGTACCTTTCCCTTGACCTATGAAAAACATTTCAAAAACTTGGGATGAGCATAAAAACTCAGTATGGGTTATAAAAAAACATGGAAAGGAAACATGAGTTCATATATACATAAGAATTAAATCATACTTTACCCATAAAACATAGGCACTTTAACATACCTCATAAAATCATGAATGAATCATAGAAATCATAAGACATAAAGGTAACTTGAGGCATTCATAACATTCTTACGTAGGGAGTAACCCTCTTGGTTACGTTTGGAATACCCATCACAGTATATTCCCTAAAATCTCTTCGGAGAAACCTTAACGTTTCACTCCTTCGCGTTACCCAATGCATTGGAGAGCTATAACGGGCTCACCCACCCTTAGTTTATCACGGAACCAGCCTTCTTCATAATAATGCCCAAGAACCATAACATAATCATATCACATAAAACATGCATAAAGGAAATATAAAATTTCCACATTTCAATCATGAGATATCAATACAACACATTGATATAAAAACATTATGAAAAACCATTTTCAATACCAAAATAAAATAAAAGTAAAACATGGTATTTATTTTTCTTTTAAAAAGAAGGTATGGCTTGTAGAGGAAGCCGAAACTCAAATAACGGTCACGACGGCGGAGAAGTCATTGTCACCGCATACGTACGACAAAAATATTCCCTTTTTTCGTTTAGTAAACGCTTCGTATAAAAAAGATTCCTTTTGAATAAACGTAAAAGTCAAAGGGGTTTATACACCGTATAAAAGAAAGTTGTGTATAAAATAAAATATGCCTCAACGAAAGGAGATTGAGACGAATTCCCATACCTCGTATCCGACTTGACCCGACCGTTCTTTAATATCCTGAATAATAAACTTGAGTTAATATCTACTTTCTTATGAATCATTTTCAAGTTCATTATTCCTTTTATACCATGTTATGAACATCATGTAATCAGTTAAGTTAATAATGTTCATTTTGTCGGTATTTGGTTCTTAAGTCAAAAATAGACTTATTACACTTACATGTTGTTAATTTGGTCAAAGGTTCATTATATCCAGAATGGTATTCATGATATAGATATCACATATGTAATATATATCCAGTACATACATGCATTTATAATATTACATAATCATTTAGAGGTAAGAAATGAAATGCACCGTTCATGGAGACGGTAAGCCGTACGTACGCATGAACGCTACTTTCATTTCTATTTCGTATTTTATAGAATGGAATCATAATTATATAAAGTTATATTATAATTCCAGTATAATATCATATATAATATCATAGTTCCATCCTTTATATGCCCCACATATGGTATTTAACGAATCAAATCACTTTGAGGGGGCGGTAGTCCGCACTTCCTAAAATGAAGATATCGTGTTTACCCATAATGGAAACCATAAAGGTATGCCCAAAATGAAAAAAACAGAAGCTTAAGGAAAATATAAACATATAATATATCATATATAAAAATAGTTACATCATAATGGCCACCTTTGAAGGTGTTAAATGAGTGTTGAACAATCATCGTTTCGGGAGGCAGAATTTCTCCATCCACGGAAACCGTATGTTCTTTAACCATTTGATGTAGTTGTGTGAGAGTGTAGCTCAAATAAATATTATAACAACATCCTTGTATATTTAAGATACTGGTGTTGTTACAAAATAAGTAATTAAAAAGAGTTTAGGGGGTTGGAGAAGCAAAATAAAACAAATGAACATGAGAGAATGAATTACCTTTAAAAGTGTAACTCCTTTTGATTTGAGCCTAAAGGCTTCCGTTGAAAGGATTCTTCCCATAGGGAATCCTCTAGGATGAGGAGAGAGATGTGGAGAGAGTAAATGGTCAGGGGTTGGCCGAGCCAAAGGATTGAGGAGTGTGTGAAGTGAGGTAGAGGTGGGGGCCTTTTATAAGAGGAGAGGAGGGGTACTTTTGGAAAGTAAAGAAATATTACTTTATTTGAAAATGTTTTTCGGTTTGAAAAGGTCCCACATTGATATAATTCGTGGATAAGGTGATAAGGGTTCGAAATACACTCATCCAATTGGTTTTGGCCATGTGTAGTTCATAGATTTTACATCATCTTTCCATTTTATTTAAATCGTCAAATAATGATGTCATCGCTGCATCATGATTATGTCATAAATAATTTAATTTATTTAATGTCTAAAAATCATAAAAAAAATACTATGATGTAGGAAATCTTTTTAGATTTTCAATGACTAATTATAATAAAAAATATGATCTTTATAACCCCATGTAAATTTTTTTTTCGTAAAACATATTATGTTTGTGTCATTTTTACTTTTACATTAAATAAAACGTTATTTATGTCATTTCCCAACCAAAATGTCTCCATGGGGTCCCCAAGTTGACCCATGGCTTGTATTGGTTGTCCATGACACAACCAATAAGGTTGGGACATTTTTCTAGGTCATTTCATATTATTAAAGCATTATTTATACCTTAAACTACACTAATTACCACTAATCGCGATTAAAAACTTAATAAGTTACTATTCCCCAAAAAATTATTTTAATCTCATTGAACCACATTTTACTTCTTAATGACAACCATGTATGTCGGATTTTCAAAATTCAATACACATTAGTGGTAAACTTTCATTTAACTGAAAAATCAGTTTGCTTGATTACCACTTAGTGGTTTCACTATTCATAAAAAATTGATGTTTTTCAGAAAATTACCAAAAATTCACCCTAAGCTATATTTGATATTCCGAATTCAAAAATGAAGTCTATTTTAAAAAATTCAAATCATATAAGTCACATTAATTAATTTAATAATTAATTCCCGCTGCCAGAGCAAATAGCGTGTTTTTACAAAACAATAAGTATCAAAAGATTGACACCAGTTTAAGTCTAATTTCAAAGTGAAATTGATTCCAATGACCTCCATTGGATAAAATGGTAAAAATATATTCTAATTTCACTTCAAAACCAATTCAAAACATAATCTAGTCATATAAATAAATTAGATTAAAAAGCAGTTTTGATGTAAAATGCAGTATTTTTCACTATTCATTAAAAAATCAACATTGTCAGAAAAATACCAAAAATTCACACAAGGTAAATTTTGATGTCCCAATCATAAAGGATAAGTTTATTTTGACAAACATAGTTTATAAAATTGTCAAAATATAGATTCAAAAATGGTTTGCCATCAAAAGGCACTAAAACAATCTTTTAAGAATATTAGTGTATTCCATGCATAAGATTGTATTTATTTTCATTTTAAGCCTCTATAACACTATATTAATCATTAAGAGACATAGATAAAAATATCTATTATTCATTACTTACTTGGGATGTTACATCCTTCCCGCCATTAGAAAATTGCGTCCCCGCAATTTATTTACTTATCGAATAAATGGGGGTACTTATCCCTCATTGCATTTTCAGATTCCCATGTTGCCTCTTCAATCATGTGGTTTTTAAACAAAACCTTTACCTGATGAATCACATTATTCCGTAACACTTGCTCCCTGTGGTCAAGAATCTGGACCGGTTGTTCCTCATAAGATAGGTTCTCTTCCAGCTGAACTACCTCTGGACTCAATACATGAGATGGATCTGGCATATACTTTCTCAACTTCGAAATGTGAAAAACATTGTGTACCTGAGATAAACTCGGAGGTAAAGCCACTCGGTATGCAACTGATCCAACTCTCTCGAGAATTTCGTATGGTCCAATGAACCTTGGACTCAACTTTCCTTTCTCACCAAATCTCATCACACTTTTCCAAGGAGAAACCTTGAGAAAAACATGATCACCTACCTCGAAAGATAGATCCTTCCTCCTGTTATCCGCATAACACTTCTGCCTGCTCTGAGCTGTTCTCATGTGTTTCTGAATCAGCTGATCTTTTTCTGCCATCTCTTCTACCAATTCTGGTCCCATCAACTTCCTTTCACCCACTTCATCCCAGAATGCTGGAGTTCGACACCGCTTCCCATATAATGCCTGAAATGGTGCCATCTGTATACTGGAATGAAAACTGTTATTATATGAAAACTCAACCAAAGAAAGATGTTGGTCCCAACTTCCCTGATAATCCATAGAACAAGCTCGTAGCATATCCTCCAATGTCTGAATTGTTCGTTCTGACTGCCCATCTGATTGAGGATGAAAAGCTGTACTAAAATTTAATTCAATACCCAATGACTTCTGAAGGCCTTTCCAAAAGTTAGAAGTAAACCTGGGATCACGATCCGATACAATGGAGAAATGAACTCCATGTAACCTGACTATCTCTTTAAGATACAAACGGGAAAGTTGATCAAGAGAGAAAGTATCTCGTATAGCAAGGAAATGAGCAGATTTGGTCAAGCGATCAACAACAACCCAGATTGCATTATTACCTCGAGATGTCTTCGGTAATCCAACAACAAAGTCCATGGATATATTCTCCCATTTCCACTCTGGCACTGGTAAAGGCTGAAGCATCCCTTTCGGTAACTGCCGATCTGCTTTAACCTGCTGACAAGTCAAACACTTCACAGTAAAATCAGCAATATCTCTTTTCATTCCATCCCACCAGTAATACTCCCGCAGATCTCTATACATCTTAGTACTGCCCGGATGAACTGAAAACGGAGAACTATGAGCTTCACATAACAACTCTCTCCTCAACTGTGAATCACAAGGCACACACAATCTCTTCCCAAATCTCAAAACGCAATCATTATCAATGTTGAATTCAGGCAACTTACCTTTCTGAACCAGCTCTATCTTTTTCTGGAACTCACTATCTTGCTTCTGTGCTTGCTTGATTCTATCTGATAGAGATGATCTCACTGATACCTAAAACAAAACAGAAGGACTCCCTGCACCAACAACTTCTATGCCAAAGTTCATCAAATCCTTAACCAAAGGATCACGTTCCAAACGCAACATTGTTAATGAAGCATTACTTTTTCGACTCAAAGCATCTGCCACTTTATTTGATTTTCCCGGATGGTAATGAATTGTACAATCATAATCTTTGATTAATTCCAGCCATCTCCTTTGTCTTATGTTTATCTCTTTATGAGTGAATATATACTTTAAACTTTTGTGATCGGTATATATTTCACACTTTACTCCATACAAATGATGCCTCAAAATTTTTAAAGCAAAAACAACAGCAGCTAATTCCAAATCATGTGTAGGGTAATTTACCTCATGATTTTTCAACTGTCGTGAAGCATAAGCAATTACCTGATCATTCTGCATTAGGACGCAACCAAGTCCTTTCAATGAAGCATCACTGTATATAACAAACTCACCATTCCTGGAAGGTAGTGCCAAAACTGGAGCATTCACCAATCTTCTTTTCAATTCCTGAAAACAATCATCACATTCTTTTGTCCAGATAAACTTAACATCCATCCGAGTTAGCTTAGTCATTGGACTAGATAACCATGAAAAGTTTTTAACAAACCTTCGGTAATAGCCCGCCAAACCAAGGAAGCTACGAATCTCGGTTACATTTGTGGGTCTTGGTCATTCTTCCACAACTTTTGTTTTTGCAGGATCAACAGTTATTCCATCTTTAGAAACAATATGACCAAGGAAAGAAATTTGTTGCAACCAAAACTCACACTTGCTGAATTTCCCATACAGTTTCTTTTCTTTTAAGGTTTGCAAGATAACCCTTAAATGTTTTTCATGATCCTCTTTACTTTTAGAAAACACCAAAATATCATCAATGAAAACCACCACAAACTTATCCAAGAATTCATGGAAAATTCTATTCATTAAGTCCATGAATACAGCAGGTGCATTGGTTATCCCAAAAGGCATTACTACAAATTCATAATGGCCATATCTCGTACGGAACGCGGTCTTCGGAATATCTGACTCCTTTACCTTCAGCTGATGGTAACCCGATCTCAGGTCAATCTTTGAAAAAAACTAAGCTCCCTGGAGCTGATCAAACAAATCATCGATATGAGGCAAAGGATATTTGTTCTTAACAGTGATATTATTCAAGGCTCTATAATCAATGAAAAGTCTCATAGAACCATCTTTCTTTTTAACAAATAAAACAGGAGCACCCCATGGTGATGTGCTAGGTCTAATGAAACCTTTCTCTAATAAATCTTGCAATTTCTCCTTCAACTCTAAAAGTTCAATTTGTGCCATTCGATAAGGGGGTTTTGAAATTGTCTTAGCATTAGGAACTAAGTCAACAGTAAACTCAACTTCCCGATCTGGTATTATTCTAGGAAACTCATCAGAAAAAACATCAGGATACTCATTTACCACTGGCACATCATTAATCTGAACAGTTCCTTTATTTTCAATGATGTGTGCAAGGTAACATTCATTTCCATCTTTTACAAGTTTCTCGGCCTCTTGGTATGTTATCAAAAGTAAGGGTTCATTATTGTAAACAAAATGAAAGTATTTCTGAAAAGAAACTTCTTTAGCTCTACAGTCAATCATAGCATGGTAAATAGAGAGCCAATCCATACCCAGGATAACATCAAACTCTACTAGAGGTAGAACAATAAGGTTTGCAAGTAGGTTCTTTCCACAGATAAGGATAGGAAGATTCTTATAAATTCTTTTTGCCTCGACACTTCCCCCAGGTGTTTTTACCAAAAGTTCAGGAGTCATTTCTTGAGATGGTATTCCCATTTTACTAGAAAAGGTTTCAGAGATGAAAGAATGTGTAGACCCCGAATCAAACAACACACTGGCATAATCTGAAAAAACAAACAAAGTACCTGATACAACTTCATTTGATGGCCCGACATCTACTGAAGTAGTTGCAAAGGATTTCACCACCCCTTTCTGCTTGTAGTCTAACTGCTTCCCATTACTCAAGCTCCTTGTCGGACACTCGTTTGCATAGTGACCCATCTCATTGCACTTATAACATTTCACTAACTGTAAATCAAATTTGTTCTTACCTTCACCTTGATCCTTTTCAGTGCAATCACGAGCCTTATGTCCCATCTTACCACATCGGTAGCACTTCCTAGAATTCAGAAGACATTCCCCAGCATGCCTTTTGACACATTTATCACAAACTAGAAACTTAGTTCTCTTACCATCAGACTTTTTTGAAGAATTATTACCTTTCTCCTGCCACCTCGGTCTCTTCTTCTGCTGGTTGTTATAGAAAACTTGGTCATCGGCAAACTCCATTTCCACCTTCTCAGCACATCGAACAAGCTTTTCATAACTTTTAAACTCACGAGAAGCTAATGCCCTTCGATACTTTGGCTTTAATCCTGAGTAAAAACGATTGATTTTACTATCAAGGTCCCGGATAAAATTTGGAGCATACCTTGCCAATCGAGTGAACCTTTCTTCATAGGCAGCCACTGAGTCTTCCTCTTGCCTCAATTCCAAGAATTCCTTTTCCATCCTAAGTCGAACAACCTTAGGAAAATACTTCTCAAGAAACATACCTTTTAATTCATCCCAGTCAAGAGCATCAATCTCATCGGCGTCCCTGATATTTTTAACCATAGACCACCACTGATCTGCTTCACCCTCCAAACAGTAAATAGCAAGACTAACCTTTTGATTGTCTGAACACCCCATGACATCAAAAATCTTCTCCAGTTCTTTAATCCACCCTTCAGCTAGCACAGGGTCAGATGATCCTATGAATGATGGTGGGTGTTGCCTCATGAAATGTTCCACCACTAACATGTTCCTCTGCGGTTGTTCTGGCTGATCTCGTGCATGGATACCACCGCCATTTATCGCTTGAGTCAACTGTGCCATTACTACAACAAACTGTTCAGTTCCAATTCTGACCATTTCTGGATGCTGATTCGGAAGGTTATTTCCTTCTGTATGCCTTCCTAGCACTGCTTCCCTGTTTCCTCTGCAGAAAACCATTTTGAACAAACATGTCTTAGATGAAGCAACATGGTAATCTTTAAATGCTATATCATTTCGAAAAAAATATTTTTGTATAATCATTTAATAGAATTCTAACTTCTAAAGTTATCTAAACTGACCTTTGATACCAACTATAAGGCCCCAGCCTTAAACCATACTTAATCTTGAGTTATTACAAGATTACACGTTGAGGATCTTTTCAGGTTTAGAGTTTTAGAGAATTAGATAATAAAACTTGCATTACATTCCACATATAAACAAAGTGGTTACATAAAGATAGTATTCTTCATTCCCATCAATAGAAACACATTTAAAATAAAACATGGATTATTTCTTGACACATCCTCGACTCTATCATCTTATCATGTACCTTTCCCTTGACCTGTGAAAAACATTTCCAAAACATGGGATGAGCATAAAAACTCAGTATGGGTTATAAAAAAAACATGGAAAGGAAACATGAGTTCATATATACATAAGAATGAAATCATACTTTACCCATAAAACATAGTCACTTTAACATACCTCATAAAATCATGAATAAATCATAGAAATCATAAGACATAAAGGTAACTTGAGGCATTCATAACATTCTTACGTAGGGAGTAACCCTCTTGGTTACGTTTGGAATACCTATCACAGTATATTCTCTAAAATCTCTTCGGAGAAACCTTAACGTTTCACTCCTTCGTGTTACCCAATGCATTGGAGAGCTATAACGGGCTCACCCGCCCTTAGTTTATCACGGAACCACCCGTCTTCATAATAATGCCCAAGAACCATAACATAATCATATCACATAAAACATGCATAAAGGAAATATAAAATTTCCACATTTCAATCACGAGATATCAATACAGAACATTGATATAAAAACATTTTGAAAAACCATTTTCAATACCAAAATAAAATAAAATTAAAACATGGTATTTATTTTTCTTTTAAAAAGAAGGTATGGCTAGTAGAGGAAGCCGAAACTCAAATAACAGTCACGACGGCGGAGAAGTCATTGTCACCGCATACGTACGACAAAAACATTCCCTTTTGTCGTTTAGTAAACGCTTCGTATAAAAAAGATTTATTTTGAATAAACGTAAAAGTCAAAGGGGTTTATACACCGTATAAAAGAAAGTTGTGTATAAAATAAAATATTCCTCAACGAAAGGAGATTGAGACGAAGTCCCATACCTCGTATCCGACTTGACCCGACCGTTCTTTAATATCCTGAATAATAAACTTGAGTTAATCTCTACTTTCTTATGAATCTTTTTCAAGTTCATTATTCCTTTTATACCATGTTATTAACATCATGTAATCAGTTAAGTTAATAATGTTCATTTTGTCGGTATTTGGTTCTTAAGTCAAAAATAGACTTATTACACTTACATGTTGTTAATTTGGTCAAAGGTTCATTATATCCAGAATGGTATTCATGATGTAGATATCACATATGTCATATATATCCAGTACATACATGCATTTATAATATTACATAATCATTTAGAGGTAAGAAATGAAATGCACCGTTCATGGAGACGGTAAGCCGTACGTACGCATGAACGCTACTTTCATTTCTATTTCGTATTTTATAGAATGGAATCATAATGATATAAAGGTATATTATAATTCCAGTATAATATCATATATAATATCATATTTCCATCCTTTATATGTCCCACATATGGTATTTAACGAATCAAATCACTTTGAGGGGGCGGTAGTCCGCACTTCCTAAAATGAAGATATCATGTTTACCCATAATGGAAACCATAAAGGTATGCCCAAAATGAAAAAAACAGAAGCTTAAGGAAAATATAAACATATTATATATCATATATAAAAATAGTTACATCATAATGGCCACCTTTGAAGGTGTTAAATGAGTGTTGAACAATCATCGTTTCGGGAGGCAGAATTTCGCCATCCACGGAAACCGTATGTTCTTTAACCATTTGATGTAGTTGTGTGAGAGTGTAGCTCAAATAAATATTATAAAAACATCCTTGTATATTGAATATACTGTTTTTGTTACAAAATAAGTAAATAAAAAGAGTTTAGGGGGTTGGAGAAGGAAAATAAAACAAATGAACATGAGAGAATGAATTACCTTTAAAAGTGTAACTCCTTTTGATTTGAGCCTAAAGGCTTCCTTTGAAAGGATTCTGCCCAAAGGGAATCCTCTAGGATGAGGAGAGGGATGTGGAGAGAGTAAATGGGCAGGTGTTGGTCGCGCCAAAGGCTTGAGGAGTGTGTGAAATGAGGTAGAGGTGGGGGCCTTTTATAAGAGGAGAGGAGGGGTACTTTTGGAAAGTAAGGAAATATTACTTTATTTGAAAATGTGTTTCGGTTTCAAAAGGTCCCACATTGTTATAATTCTTGGATAAGGTGATAAGTGTTAGAAATACACTCATCCAATTGGTTTCTTCCATGTGTAGTTCATAGATTTTACATTATCTTTCCATTTTATTTAAATCATCAAATAATGATGTCATCGCTGCATCATGATTATGTCATAAATAATTTAATTTATTTAATGTCTAAAAATCATAAAAAAAATACTCTGATGTAGGAAATCTTTTTATCTTTTCAATTTCTAATTATAATCAAAAATATGATCTTTATAACCCCATGTAAAAATTGTTTTCTTAAAACATATTATGTTTGTGTCATTTTTACTTTTACATTAAATAAAAAGTTATTTATGTCATTTCCCAACCAAAATGTCTCCATGGGGTCCCCAAGGTGACCCATGGCTTGTCTTGGTCGGCCATGACACAACCAATAAGGTTGGGACATGTGTCTAGGTCATTTCATATTATTAAAGCATTATTTATACCTTAAACTACACTAATGACCACTAATCGCGATTAAAAACTTAATAAGTTACTATTCACCAAAAAATTATTTTAATCTCATTGAACAAAATTTTAATTCTTAATGACAACCATGTATGTCGTATTTTCAAAATTCAATACAAATTAGTGGTAAACTTTCATTCAACTGAAAAATCAGTTTGCTTGATTACCACTTAGTGGTTTCACTATTCATCAAAAATTGAAGTTTTTCAGAAAATTACCAAAAATTCACCCTAAGCTATATTTGATATTCTGAATTCAAAAATGAAGTCTATTTTAAAAAATTCAAATCATATAAGTCACATTAATTAATTTAATAATTAATTCCCACTGCCAGAGCAAATAGCGTGTTTTTACAAAACAATAAGTATCAAAAGATTGACACCAGTTTAAGTCTAATTTCAAAGTGAAATTGATTCCAATGACCACAATTGGATAAAATGGTAAATATATATTCTAATTTAACTTCAAAACCAATTCAAAACATAATCTAATCATATAAAGAAATTAGATTAAAAAGCAGTTTTGATGTAAAATGCAGTATTTTTCACTATCCATTAAAAAATGAACATTGTCAGAAAAATACCAAAAATTCACACAAGGTAAATTTTGATGTCCCAATCATAAAGGATAAGTTTATTTTGACAAAAATAGTTTATAAAATTGTCAAAATATAGATTCAAAAATGGTTTTCCATCAAAAGGCACAAAAAAAATCTTTTAAGAATATTAGTGTATTCCATGCATAAGATTGTATTTATTTTCATTTTATGCCTCTATAACACTATATTAATCATTAATAGACATAGATAAAAATATCTATTATTCATTACTTACTTGGGATGTTACATCAACACTTTATTCTAGTATAATTTTCTTAAAAATAGATTTATCTATAGTTTTTAGATAAATAATTATGAATATATATATGGAAATATTGTTAAAAAAATCCACATTATGTGATGAAGTTTGAAAAATCTATTAGTACATGTGATAATTGAGTAAATTGAAAATAATTTTAGATCCATTAAACAATATATCAAGGACGATCATCTTTGATATAAATGTTAAGCTAATAATAGTCATCAGGATCTAGAGTTTCATGTTTGTGAGAAATTTTATCTATGAATCTATCCTTGGAATAGGGTTATGATATTAAATAATATTGTAATGTTGATCCATAGGTATATTTTTCCATTTTATATTCTTGATCGAGTAAGTGTAGCTACTTATCACTTGGCGTTGCCACCGAATGAAAATCAATTTCGTAATGTGTTACTTGTATCTCTCGTGAGAAATCACATACTTGATCCTTAACATATACTGAAGTCAGATTATAAACCAAATGATCATGATATTACCTATTAAAAAAACCTTTTGATATTATGGATTGTATATAGAATGTTATATGAAACAATACCACTCACTTGGTCAAGGTTTTATGGAGAAACCTCTAACTGGAAGAAGGCACATGGAAACTAGGGGATATGATAAGGTAGAAGAATGATCAATTATTTTTATGAGAGTTGAATGATTAAATGGGAGACATTCATTTTATAGGGAAATGTATAATTTAACACTCTTAGTTTTTATAAATTTTTTTTTGTTAAATTAAATTTCATTGTAAGCATGTGGTACATAAAACATTGAGTTTAAAAAAACAGCGATATAATAATAATATTATCATTTAAGAATAAAAATAATAACCATGTAGTTAATTTTTTTTATTAATTGGAATAATCAATTTTTAAATATTAATTATAATAATTCATATAAATAAAAAATAGTGATGAAAATATTACTTAAATTTTAATTTAGTCCTTATATGTTTCTAAAATAATATTTTCTCAAAAAACCATTTTTATTAACACATAATAATTATAAATTTGTAAATATTTAAAAAATGGATTTCAAAAAAAAACATCAATTTTGGAATTTATGTATAAAAATAATATTAGAGAGTAGTTATTATTAATTTCTGAAAAGATTAACTTTTGATGAATAGTAAAACATACATATTTTTATTTAAACCCCAAAATTAATTTAATGAATATTTATGATATATTTTATTTTTTGATGGTAATAAAATTAAATTTAGTTCAGTTATATATTTATTAATCCAATTTATATCATTTTATGAAAGAAAACATTGAATCTTGATATTAAAAAATTATATACATATGAAAATTTTCTCTTTATAAAACCACTTGTTCATCACCTCCTATTATTTTATTTAAAAATAAAATTTTCTACTTATGTGAGTTAATATTTATGAAATGTATTCCATATTTTAAAATAGAATAATTTATAATATATAATAAGTTCTAATTAATTTTTCCTGTAATGATTAGTAAAAATAATAAAAATTAAAGATTGTGGTTAATGTTAAAAAGAAATTTTTCATGTTGCATATGCAAGAGATGAAATTAATTTTCAACACATAGAAGATAATTATATAATAAATTTAATTTCATATTCAAAAATATTTTTCCATAAATTTTTTTAATAAATAATAATTAATTTTTTTTCTAAAATAGTAATGAACAACGGTTAATAAAAAGTGACTAGTTACAATGATGACAAAGAAAATAATAAAAGTAAATATACTTATTGATTAAAGAAAAACATGTATAAAATATTTATTGACCATAAAATTCCTTCACTACTTTATTTTTCAATTTTTTATTCACATGGAAGGATAGTGACATCCCATTATTGAATAGTTTTGGGTATTTACAAAAATGTCACTCTAAGTAAATTATAAAAGTGGACTTCTTCCCCTCACCCCATCAAACCTCTTAAGCCATATAGAATGACCAAAACCTAAACCAAGACCCCTAAAAATCATTATTGATGATCTCGATATACTTTTCAACCTGTAATATCAACCTTATGGTCATTAACAAGATATCCCATGGAGGATTATATTAATTAAAGTGGTTATCTTCAAAAGGCTCATTATTTTTACTTCTTATATTATAACCTCTATTTATATAATAATAATTAAATTATAATAAAATTAGTATCTAACATATAATTTTATGTTATTATTTCGGTGGAATATCTTATATCTATATCCCCTCCCATCAAATGGGAAATGAACCCATCAATTGTGTGTATAGTGGACTTCAACCTCGAGAACTGATGTAATCTGATTTCCATAACCACATTTCATGGGTAGATATAATGATAGATTTAAATTATATATAATATATTCCTAAAGTAGTTCTAATTATAGAAATATAATATCATATATTCCTCCATACACTCCATTATTTGTAAATATGATAACATCACTCAAGTGTACAACATACTACCTTCAAACAAATCCAGGTGATTTTATAATCAGATAAATATTACATAGTAGGTAATATTGTTAAATATAATGTATATATGTGATATATATTAATTAATAGTGACTATTAAGGTTGATATATTAATTACCTTCTTTTTCACTCATCGAGAAAATGGAAAAATATTCACATGTACCTACGACCTACTATCTCCATGAATGGTGTAATTCATTTTTTATCTATAACATTTATGGATTATCCTAAATAAATATATAATGAAAATATTATATATTTATATAATTTTTAAAATCAAATAAAAAATAGGAATTTTATCAACATAAAGGGGCCAAAAATAAAAAACCAAAAAAAGTAGTAATTACCTAACACATATTTTTATCATAGAATTGTAAATAAATAGGTAATCAAAGGTCATAAGTTATTCAAAATTGTATAATAAATATGATTATTTTTTAATAGATTTATAGTAAACATATATTTATTTTATATGATTTTATAACGAGTAGGAAGTATTTCAAGACTTAATGTTAGGGGATTTCATCTGAAATTGTCTTCTTTGGGGAATATTTTATGTTATGTAGTGATCTCCCTTCATAAGGTGAATATACAGACCCTATTACCTGATATATCATGAAATAATTCATTCTAAATATATTTAATTTTTTATTTCATGATATTATTTCATGGTTATTATGATTCATAAGATACCATTGTGGTAATATTTTTAAGTTACAACATAAATTTTCATAGGGAATGATTATGATTAATTTTCTGATGATGAAATATTTTGATGTATATATCAATAAAATCATGTATCTTATTAAAATATATTAATTTCATGAAAATATTTTTTTTATTTCTTTTTCCTCTATTTAGGTACATAAAATTCTAATAAGAATGTTTCTAACAAAAATTGACTTTATTTCCCTCTTATATTGAAATTTTTTTATTCCATGTCCATGTTATTTAAAAATATTTTAATTAATTTTATTTCTAATATGAAATAATTTATCAATTACATTTTTAAATGTGTTTGGAATAAAAAAATAAAATTAATCATTTTTTCATTTTCCAAATGAGGTAATTTTTGTCTTTTTTCTGATAATGTAAAATGAATCATTTTTTAATTTGAATGGAATGATCAGTATTATCCACCATCATAATCTATAAATTTTTTTATGAATAAATTATAATTTTTATATATTATTTTCAAAAAAAATTATTTAATAATTTTTTTTTGAACATTGTTTTTAAAAGGATGATTTAAAATGATAAAACAATATATCCTCCAAGAAATGCACCTAGTTATCTTTCATAATCATTTTTTGTGTAAGATGACATACATTAATGTTACTCAAGATTTATTTGAGATATAATCCTTGGATACCATTATTATTGATTATTTTAGTGGTTTATATTAATTATGAAAAGATGTTTATAAAAATTGTTCTTTTTCCCATAGTTATGCTATGATAAAAATCAAAAAATTTTAGGAAACATGTTTTTTTCATGGGTTATTCCATGAAGAAATATTTATGAAAACCATTTTATTTCAAAAAAATTGATATGATGATTTTTTATCATTTTATTTCACATATATATATGATTTTATTTATGTGAATGGTGGGGAGTACATCGTCCAAAAATTCTTTCTGTATTGATTTATATCTCAGGAGAAAAACTAGAACGGTATAGGGAGTGAACACAATTCTTTAAGGGAATATACCATCTATTATTGTCATTGAAGTGAACCGAGAGTGAAACCAATCCACTATAATAGTTTTGGGATATAACCTTAGGTACAATGTTTTTTTGGTAAGTGATCTTGATCCACTATAACAATCGGGTAAGTGGAGACTTAAATACTACAAAAATGATTTTATATTTTTATGAGTATTCCAAATTCTCTATATTATTCCTATTTAATTATTATATGGAAAATTTTAACTAATTAATTTGTGATTTTTTTCATATAAACTAACAAGATTTATTCCATGAATCTATTTTATAATCTATGTTATGAATATAATGGTTATCAAATGTTATTTTATTATTATCATAACCTTATTAGAAGGTTATATTGATATCTCACTTTTTAAAAATTGATAAGTATATGATCTCACCATTTATTATTTTTCATTTCCACAGGTTATGAATAAAGGAATCGAATTTGATATTTCTAATAAGGGTGATAATTATGAAGAATATTATACGGGTAATGAAGTTCACTTGTGAAACAGTTGTTTACATATCCTTGTTTCCCAAGGAACTTGACCTAAATGATTTTAGAATGGATTTCTATGTTTTTTTTTTAATATTAATCTATTATGATGTAATATTTATTTATGTGATTTTTTGGTCTCTACATAAACCAGATACCTATATGTTTTGGAATGTATAATTTTTGGTCTCATGGAACTTATAGATGCATCTATGGGATATGAATACCTTGGCCCCACACATCATTACCACATCCAAAAAATTCATTATATATTTAATTATTAATTAAATCAACTCTAAAAAATACTTATAAAACAATAATTATCTATATTGAATCATGGATATTAAATATTTCTCTAAACAGTGAAATAACATTATTAATAAATATCCTTTAACTGATATCAAATGTTAAATTGTTGTAATAAAAATAAAAATATTTGTGGTGGAAATGATTTCATATAATACCATGATACTTAAAATATAGACTTGTTAGGGAAGACAATGTCCAATGAAAATATAGAGCGTGATATGAAAAGTGATCAGTATAAAGATAATTACCATAAAACCATGAAGTAGTAATGGAAAAAAGGAATATCATGAATTCATCCTAAATGATGGTTTTGTAGTAAAAATAATCATAACAAATATTATTAAATAAGGTTATTAAAAATATCATCCATATAAATTTTTAAAGGAAAACTGTTATTTATTAATTTCAATATTCATTTCATTCCATTTAGAAAATAAAACAATTTATATAACATTAAAAAATGAAAACTCTTATAATATTGGGAATAATGTTTTATATGAAAATAGCTATGGATAATTTTAAATTAATATATAATTTAAAAAATTGTTATGTTGGTGTAAAATTTTGTTCACATGGTAAATATTAACGTATTTATTTTTTCCACATAATTGTTAATAATTCCAAGTTAATATCATTTGGAATATGACAATAATATTCAGTTAAAAATGTTGTAAAGAAATTAAAATATGGTTGAAAGTGACTTCAAAATATAATTTTATTATAAATGATTGTATTAATGAAACATTTAAATGTACATTGTCATGGGAAAAATAGAGTTGGAAGGAACACTTTAAAATATGTAATTTTAAAGTAAATCCACATACATATAACATAATTATGATTTATTGATCCCAAAAGATAATAAATTAAATATAAACAAGAAAACATATAATATAAATGTAATAGGAGAAAATAATTTTCTTCAAAGTTATTATTATCGTATAATTTTCCAAAATGAAATCTGAATATAAAAAACCTCAAAATAAAATGATATTGTAATAGGAATCACATACCATTGGTCTCCTCTCAGTAATATGTGTTTTATCCTCCTTTATAATTAAGTAATATTTATTAAATACTTTATTAATTAAATATTTCATCCATATTCAATTTCTTAATATTTATTTATAATAATTTGAAATCTATTCATTGATTAATATTTTTCTTACGTTGACCACATATTGTTATTTGGTAAATTGTTCGAAATTTACATAGGTATATTTCCAATTTGTAACATAATGTACCTAGTGTTTAAACTTATTGTAATATTATTTTTATAAACTATATAAACTTTTTAAATCATCCATTCTTGGTAGATATAGGAAAATGAATTGCATCACATCGTGGAGATGGTAGTCCACACATACGTGTCAGTGGTGTTATCAATTTCCAATGGATGGAAGAGTATTAATGAATATAATATATTATATATAAATAATAATGATTAAAAAATTAAATTTACATTAATTGATTAAATTTTTATATCCATCCATGTAAAGAGGTATGGAAAAATGAATTACATTGCAACTTGGAAACAATGGGTCACATAAATGCATGAGCGATGTTTTAATAACCCATAGGAGGAAATGAGATTGAAATGGATATACCATTAACATTAAAACATGTTATTACATTTACTATACTTGTTAAATTAGGTTATATATGTTATTAACTATTTTATGTAGGTTTAAGTACAATGGAATGTCAAAAATCTTCAAAAGAACATGTACCTCATTTTTGGTAACCACCTTTTTCATAAACATAAAGAATATTTGAGGATGTGTTTCAGAGTCAAATGGTACATTTGGACATGGGTATGGATTTTGGAAAGGTATTTTGGTAGGCCTTTTTCAAGATAAGTGTCTTGAGTACTATGCTGAATAGAGGATATGTGGTTCCTTTTTAAAAGTGTGGTGGGTGTTAAAAAGGTTAATACTTAATACATTATTATATCATATATGTATTTCTAAATTAAAGAAGATACAAATTAAAATATAATATAATATGATAATTTTAATTCCTAAATACAAAAAAACATTTATATTTAATCATTTTTAGTCACATTGAAGCCTTATTAATTTATTTCTAACACCTTTAACACATTTCAACCAAAATCAGAGTGATAAATATTTACCTCAAAAACACATAATTATGAATAAAATTAATTTTAGATTATTAACTAATATTAATTAATATAATAAAAAAATGTATGGAATCCATTTTCAAATATTCAATTTCAATATGTCTAAAAAATTAATTTTAATATATCTTGGTAAGATGAAACGAAACATGTATTTTTTAAAATGTTTTTTTCATGCATATATTTGATTTTATAATTGAATAATGCATGGTTTTAATTAAATTGGAATTAATCGGATTATTTTAAATAAAGGAGACTTGTTTTTTAGAAAACTATATTAACCTTGAAAATAAATATTTAATAGGGAAGATCTAAACACATTTTTAGCGAAAACATTACATGGATTTTGAAAATTTTCAACATAGATTTCTCTGTTCAACATTATAATTGTATTTTCATGATGTCAATTGTCAAATATATAGCTATTCTATAGAATTTTGTATATAAATTAATTTTATTCTTATTTCATTATAATGTCATAAAATTTGATATTTTTTAAAATCTTTATTTTTTAATAATAACCCAAAAATTACATATTTCTAAAAAATCACATAGGATTCACCCTATGATAATTTTTGACAAGATGGATTCAAATATGAAATTAATTTTATATAATTATATTTATAATTTTTTTTAATTTATGATTTTACCAAATTATTGATTAAATTGACTTGCATTACGTTATAGTTTCTTTAATAAGAGAAGCATACATGTTGTAATTGAAAATTGAATGTTCCATTATTCCCTCTATAAAAAATGGAATCCTATAATTTGGCAAAAAAATCATATCATGACTGATAAGGGTGGTTATTGACCATAAAATCTTCATTTACCTACATCCCCTAATATATTTTCTGTTTTCTTTTAACTACCTACACAAATCGAGTTATCCAATTCTGCAACCCCTGCTCTATAGTGTCAATAGTATTTATAGCCTCCTCATAGTATAAAAATCACGTTCAAATTCCATTTAATTATAGATGATAAAATGTGTGGGGTATGGTATATAATTCATCAATAATGATATTTGGAACACATCATTAACAATAGATTGGTTATGTGTAATTTAAAAATAGTAGTAGATAGCACCAATATATTCTAGAATTTCAAATTGACATATGTACATAGAAATTAGTTTCCCTTTCTTATCAAACCTTATAACACCCTTACATGGACATAACATCATGAAAAAATTATCCCCACTTCAAATACTAAATCCTTTTTTTATCCACATATCTCTCTTGTCTTCTTTGATCTTCCTTGATATTACTCTAAATGGTCTTAAAATTCACCATTATCTTATCAAATAGTTCATGGCCTAAATGATTATTTTCCCCAACATCATCCAAACAATTTTGTGTGGTAATTATTTTACCACATAATAATTAATTTTGTTACATTTAATTTCTTTAATATATGTAATTATCATTATAAAATTCCACCCATGGTAATTTTTGATCCTACTTATCTTAAAAGATTTGTGACCATGAACTAAGAATATATTCTATTGTTGTTATAGAACATTTAGATTGTGCATTGGTCATAGGTTGAGATGAGATCTCAAAAGTATCTCATTGTATTTATCCTTATAAAATCATATCTATAATATCAATGTAATCTATTTTTCATGATTATATTCAATTAAAAAAGGATCACCATTAAGACTCACAACCTCATTAAAAGAGTGTTTTGTGAGGTACATAATATTAAGATATTACCATAATGTGAGGAAATGAGAGGATTAGGTAAGGTAATAAAAAACAATACCCATACATACTCATTCATTATATAAATTTTTGAACGTACAATGTCAAAGAGTATAATAATATCATTCCACTTTCACATAGTAATAATAAGATGTTTCAAAACATCTTTTGTATATTTTCTGTCATCTCTAACCTACTAAAAACAATGAATCTTAATACATAGTCTAGAATTTCCCATTTCATATTATTTCACAAAACAATTTCCTTCAAATATCGATTCATTTGTGTGCTAATAGGGTTTCAAGGGAAATTTAATATATGTGAATCATCTTATAATTATTTTTTAGCTTATACGTAGATGTAATATATAACATCATCCCATATATTAGCATTGGATATCCAAAGATAATGTATAAAAAATTAACATCATAAGGGCTTTGATTTTTTAATACTCTTGTTATTGATCTAGGAACTTATTATTTTTTCTAATATGGATGGTATAGTAATAATTTTGAATGGATGTTATTTTTTTACTTCATTAACGATTCTTATATGGAACTTCACTAACAAAGGAATATAAAACCTTTTTCCATCATTATTTTAATTAAAACTCCATGATCTTTTGAAATATACACATAATCCACAATTTTTTCATTCTTATTTTGCTATTTTATTTAGAAAAAATATACTTAAACAGTTCTGGGAATATCCTTTTCCACATGTTGAGATATTTATATCAAAATATTCATTTGAATCATTTTCTATCATTATATATTTAATATCTTCCACCTTATATGTAATATTAAAAATATATTAAATTAATTGATCACCTCATCTAACTCTAGGTCATGTGTTCAGTAATTATTTTCATGAATCATTAGTATCCTTCAGGCATATAACAATCCCTATCATGTTGCAGAAGGAAACATCCAAGCCCTCATTTAATGCATCACTATATTTCAAAAATCCACCCATTATTGATGGTAACATCAAAATCGATTAATTGGCCAATATCCCCTCTAATACATTAAAATATTATTTTCGTTGGTTTTAAAAGAAGAAAAAGAATATGAAAGATATGTTATCATCAGTAAAATTTTAGCTAATATAGAAAAAATGATACAAATCATCCATATAAACAAACTACTCAAAATATACATCTTGGATTAGTAACATTATCTATCCTTGAATATTCCATCACAAACATTGTGTTTGATGGATCAACTGATATTCTATCCATAGATATAATATGGCCATGAAATATTTACTTCCTCTAGATAAAATTCACATTTTTTGGATTTTTTATAAATCTTGTTCAATAAAAGTATTAAGAATGATTAACAAATTAATCTTATTCTCTTCATGTATTTTATATCTTACTAAGGTATCAAAACAGAAACATGAAATTGAAATTATTGAGATAATCCTGGAATACATTTTTCTTCATATCTATAAAAATATATTGGTAAATAAGGGGATTACTATAAATTTGAATTTTTTATACCTCATATGAAATATCACCTTTGGAATATTTTCCTTCCTTACATTAATTATATGATTTCTCAAACAAATAATAATCACTAAAAACTAATAAGCTATGTGAAGTAGATTAAATAAGTAATCAGTGTGGGGTAGTGGATAATTGTTTGTTAAGGTAATGGTTGGGATTTATCTATAATTGAACAGTAACCTTAATGAAAAATCTGTCCTCTTAACAAAAATAATAGGGGCTCCCCATAGTGAATACCTATGGAATGTAAATCCATAATCACGTATCTTTTATAGTTGTTTCTTAATTTCCACAAATTTCATTGTGTCTATACTATTGGGATCCTTAGAATAGGTTTCACATCAGTGATGAGGTAAATAGAGAACATAAATTCAAATTCTATTAAATGACTACATAGTTCTTCAAGAAACATATAAATTTAGCCATGAACAATAGGTACATAATATATTATAAGGATTCATTTCCAAATCATAGGTTTAATATACTCTTCTTATCTATTAATATCATTATGCTGAACTATTGGCGGTGGAATCATACATGATTTATTTGATTGAATTTATACTTTTAAGAATTGGGATTCAATATATCCATCATGAATCCAAATATCATTCATTTATTATAAATTTTCATACAAAATTTTTAAATGCATTCCTTACAAATTATTATATCAAATTAAACCATAGGTATAAAAATATTTTTCGAAAATAGTGTATGTATATCTATCATAATGGGATATAATCAAAATATATTTATTTCAATAATATTTTTTCTAGGATACTTGATTGGAAACTCCTTTCTTATTGTTCTAGGAAAATATTTTTTTAGAAAATAAGTTAGGTTAAAAAGAGTGCTATGATACTAAATCATATAAATAATTATATAAATTTGAGGTTATTATTTAAGTACCCTCTACTAAATTTTTATAATCTCCAACCATAGTTGTAGAAATAAAATAAACCTTATTGCTTCCCCTTATCCTCTTCTATAATAGGTTCCTGTGATGCTTGGGATATTGGATTTAATAATTCATCATAGATTTTTAGTTTAATAAATAAATAGTAGTGGTTTATTCCTTTAAATTCCGTTCATTATTCCTATTACCAATTTCTCTATACATAAAATAGACTTATATTCCAATTATGTAAGTATCAGGGTGTGGTTTTCCACAATTATCAAATTTTGAGAATCCCATCAACCCTTTATTCGTCTTTAAAACATTTATGTTTTATTGGTTCTCATATTAACTATAATTTTTTTTTGTATTACCCATGATGATATATCATCCGGATATTTATTTCCATATTTTAATGTCACGTGATACTATATCATCATATGATGAAAATGATTCAGAAACCTGTGACCTTTAAAGACCTATATTAATCACATCAATGAAATGTTCTATAATTGAATTTGTATTTCTTATATAATCCAAAACATGCCTAGATAATATTTTAATTTCATACTTATATAATGAAATTGTTTGTTATTTCCTTCTTCTTTAATTTGTTTAACTCCTTATATATTTATGCTCTTTACACTCACTAAATTTATTTTTGGATCCATATAACATTAAAATTTCTCTATTACAAACATTATATTTAATCAACCAATTTAGTGATCAAAATCAATGAAAACCATTGATTACAATCACATTTTATACAATACAATACTATAGTAACATTTTCACTTTAATTACATCTCAATTCCATAATTAAAATTTCAAGAGACTTAATACATTTTTCTGCTACCAATGGATTAGTAGTTCTATTAAAATATGATTGATTTTGTCGCCTGCATCAATCCACAATAGCTGAATCAAATAGTAGAACAATATGTTCCACTATATGGGAAATTTTTTTCATCATAAAAAAATTCAGAAACCATAATATATCAATGAACTACATTTCTCCAACACCACATGTGTTATCTTACTTAGCATACGAATCCCTACATTGAATACGAGTATTGATTCCCTTTAATCTGTTGGGTTATATATCTAAAAAATGGAACAAACTAAGCCAGTTCATAATCTTCATGAATATTGATAAATAATGTAAAAATCACTATAATGGAAAAATATCTCAAAAACCCCAAAAGAATTTCAAAATAATTATGTAAGATATTTTTGTTTAATATATTATTCTTTAGGATTCTCATAGTCATCCACTAATACAAACTATGTTAAACTCATCACCATTTTCACAAATTGAATGTTTATAGTATTAAACTTGTACAAGATACAAGGGATCACACCATGTAATATCAATCAAATCCTCAATATTAGAAAACAACATACATTTTTTATTCCTATGTTACATTGGAAATATAAACACGTAGCACAATGAAAATTTTTATATCATTGAAATAAAACAAAATATCCTTCTCTATATCATTGGGAATGGAAACAAATAATAAGTGTGCTCAAATATTATATAGGTGTTACATAAAATAGATGATTTCATGTGTAAATAAGAAATAATAAATATGTAATAGTGGATAATAAAAACACATTTCATTCATTAAACTACTATAATTCAATTTATATCCACAAAATATAAAAACATGGAAATCCCAAAGATAATGGAAACTAAATTTTCTATAATAGAAGTGAACTATTATATTCATAATTTGACCATCAAATCCTGAAAATATATTATGAATAATACCATTAAGGATTCATTTAAGAAATTATTATCAAATTGGTTATTAAAAACATGATGGCCATAAAATATGGAATAAATTTTTTTTGTCTCTAGAGACTTATCAATGTATCAAAAGAATATCTCTAACAAAGACCAACCCATAACATGAATTTCTAATGAATTCACTATATGTATAATTATCTATACAATCCATTCTCAAAATTTCTTATAAATCAATAATTTCCCAAACATAATCTAGAATATGGATTATTTCTTCAATTAATGAAATAACATTCTTAATAAGATTCATTGAAAAATACTATTTTTAAAATTTCACCGTGCTTAAAACAACATTAATGTTTTGGAAAAGATGTTTTAAAAATAGATGACACCTAAAATATTTACATAGTTGAGAAAAAAAGTCTAGTTTAATTATATATCATGAAAGAAAATGTGATCATGAAAATGTTAATGACCAAAAAACCAAGATTTAATAAATTGTTAAAAATTGACAATAATTTATCATAAATAATTGTTTTTTTTGGGAAAAAAAATCAAAAAGACAATTTTAGAAAAACATTAAAATCAACTTCCTTTTATATTAATATAAGAATGAAATTTTAAATATATTTCAATATTAATTTCATTCCTATATGAAAGTAATAAAATTTTTATTTTTAAAAACTATAAAATCCCATAATAATGAAAAAATAATTTCTTATAAAATAACCATGGAGACATATAAAAGAATATTAAATTTAATAAATGGTAATAATAGTGGTAAATTTCATTCATGTATAAAATTATAATATAATTATTCATTTAACACTTCTTGGTAAAATTTCAAATAATTACATTGTTTAGGAAAAACAATGAATATTTGTTTCAATACATTATAAAAAAGTAAAATTTTATAACAAACACAACTCCAGTAACCTAGAACAGGTGTCTAATTTATTAAACTTCCAAAGATACAATGATTCTCATGAATGGTAACATACAATGGGAGATATCGGTGTTAAATAATTCGAAATCAATATGGCATGGTAAATAATTAGAAATACATTACATTTAATCAATAACTTGAGAAAAAATTAATCATTGGATAATATATAATCAATAACCTCATGGGGGTGTATTCAGTGGAAACTGATTCCCTGGTGATGTTCAATGCACTGCAAAATAGGGGAAAGATTCCAGGGAGCATAATTTATATAGTCAGGCGATGTAAGGCTTTAATGGGGGCATGCATTGAGATCTCTCATACATAGAGGGAGGGTAACATGGTGGCTGACTTTATGGAGTCTACGGCAACACCAAACAACACTATTTCTTCCTTCTCATCTTTGGGGTCTTTTCCCACTGAAGGCTTGATGTTTTTCAAAAACAATGCTTTGGGGTTGCAATACTTTAGACCCATGTCCCTCTCCTCTTGGTATTAGGACTACATTTTTTTAATAAAAATTTTAACCTTCAAGTCAAGAATATACATATTATTGTAAATCATGATCATAGACATCATGATATCTCTACCATCAAGACCTTTTTCTAATGTAGTTTAAAACTATGTGTAAAGACCCATTTATTACAATTTTATATATTTCCCTCATGAGACATATTGATTTATTGAGGGTCAATATAATTATTGTTCCCATATATTGTGGCATGTCACATTACTTCGACATATTTTGATTGAATAACTTAATTTCATAAAAAATATGTTTTGGAAATAAAATCCATATTGATTAATAAATATAAAATATCAATATTTCCCAATTTAATTAAAAATATTTAAAAGCAAAACACCATTTATAGAAATGGGATATTGTTTATAAAATAATCATATCCTTAATAAAATGAATATGAATATAATTTTCAACAGTCACATGCTGTTGAATGTTTCAATGAAAAGTTAATGAACACAAAATTAATAAGAGGAAAAGGATGAAAATAAATTCATAATATATATCGGTTTTGAAATAAATTATTGTATTTTAAATAAAATATGAAAAATATAAAAAAACAATTTCTAAAAATAGAATTATTTGTAAAAAATTTAAATAATATACAAAAAAATAAATATTTTTAAATATTCATGGTGGTAGGAAGGTCCGTTAACATATTCTAATTTTAAAAACATTCCTTTTGTCATTTTGTAGAGAAATTTGAAAATGAAACCTATCTGAAAAAAATTAAAATAGTAATTTATATATTATAAAAAATCATGGACAATATAAATTACCCATTATTTTTAACTTTTTTAAAAAAAATATACTATCATAAAAAAGTTTAAATATATTTTTATAAAATAAAAATATACTCAATCAAGTAGAGAAATAAGATTAGATTTTATTTAAATCATTCTACCTGAAAGAGTAACATTAATTGAATAATTAATAACAATAAGCACACACAAACAGATATATATATATATATATATATATTAATGATATATAATTAACATTGTTAATATATACACCACATAAAATTAAATAGGGGCATATATCCAAATATGTCTTTATAGAGTAAAAAATGAGATGAGATATCTTATCTCACATTCAATATAACTCATAAGCTATTTTGATAACCTATAAAATAAATTTAGATAAATTATATTTAATTACCAAAACCAGATATATATATATATATATATATATATATATATTTATACAGGATACATTTTTGACATCTTATCACTTTATTGTTAACAATATTTTATTATCATTATTTTAGGTTCTCACTACTTTGTTTTTCTTAAATTTTTTGATTTGGTAGACTCATAACATGATTCTTAAAAATTGTTCCATTATATACATAAATTTAATAAAGATATAATTATAATATATCTTTAATATATAGATATTTATAATCATCTAAAATAATTTAGATTAAAAAATTAATTACATTGTTCATGGAGATGTAATGTCCTATATACGCTTGAATGTTCTATTCACTTTTGGATTGATGGAATGAAAGAAATGTGAAAATAATTAAACATTATAGACTCATAATTATATAATTTTTATAACCTATATTCATTAAATATATCCTTATTACCATCCTTTTCAAGTGTAAAAAAATGGATCGCATCGCTTTGTGGTGGTGATAGTTCACACATACACACAAGAAATGTTATAATTTTTTGACTCATAGGAATGTTAAATTTTACATATTATATTATAATTTTAAAATAATTTTTATGGCATAAATATCATATATAATCATTAGTTTCACATTTATAACCATCCAAGTGAAATGGTAAAAAAATGAATTACACTACTTTGTGGAGACGGTAAGCCTAACGTACAAAAGACCGATGTTTTATCTTTTCATATGGTAGAAAATAGATTGAATATAGTTTAATTGTAATAATAATGATATCTCAATATTTTTATTATAATTTATTAGTTTTCTTAGTATGGGTACAACACTTTTAGAGAAAGTACAAGAATAAATAAACATGATGAACTTAGTAAACACAATTACATTTTTTTGTAAACATCATTTATATCTCTTTATAAGGGACCTAGGGTAGGTCCTTTGGAAGGTTCATAACCTCTATAACATGTATAACAATTTTCTAGATATATATGGTAAGGTTTTAGTAGATCTATAAGGATCAAATTTTTGTAAAGAATTCAGATAAGTGGTATCCTTTTAAAAATGAGCGGTGAAGAATTCTTGTTATTTATTAAAGTATTAAAATTTTATAAATTATATTTCATGTAAAAATAGATATAAATTTTTATTCTTGAAATATAGTGTGATAATGTGTTCATATACTCTAAAAAATATAATTTTATAGGTTTTGGTTGTGTTTTACCCCATATCTTTTAGCTTTAAATGTCTGTTAACCCTTTTGACAATTACTGTAATATTAAATTTATACACAATTTAATGTTAAATAATGTTACCATATGATGAAAAACAAGACATTAATGGAATATGGTTGATATATGAAGCCATATCCGACAATTTTGGATTAATAACATATTTTTATTAACTCAAAATAATTCAATAAAGTAATATTTATAATAAAATATCATTAAGGTCATTTTTTACAATATTCATTTAATGTGATTTAAAATGCATCAACATAAGGGGGGAATTATAATATAACTATTAATAACATATTTAAAATATCATACAGATCTATAAAATTCATAGGACATGTTACTTAATTCAAAATATATTATTTTTAGTATTTTTAAATTCATTTGTTATAAATTTACATTAATTAAATAAAAGATGTGTCGGTGTTGCCCAAGAATTTATTGTAATTATTTTATCCATAAAATTTATGAATAAATTACCTTGATATAAAATAACTTATATTTAATATTTATATTTGGAACAAAACATAGACACAATTAATCCAAATGTTAAATACTTAAAGATAATATAACAAAGATAATTCCATATTTTACTTTTCCTAAAATAAAATAATGTAAATCCCCAAGTCATTGAAAAATTTCCAAAAAACAATATATTTAAACTTTGGATGAAAATGGAGAATAAATACTCTTGAAAATAAATTTATGCATGACCTAGGTTCATTTTTGAGTCCTTATGTTTTTATTTTTAACCTTAATTAACTATTTTACCCTTTACTGTGGAAACAAAATTAATAAGGTCACTATTCATAATGTACAATAATAGAAGGTTAGTATATACGAAATTGGGAATCAATAATTAAAACTAAAAATTTTATTTTTTAAATTTCAATTCATAGATACGGTAAAATTTAATTTAAAAAAACCCCAAAAAACATGATGAAAAGTAGTTTTTTTAATTACATTATTGAGTAAAAAAAGTTGTTATACTAAATTCCATTGTAATATTATTTGAAAAGGATAAAATTTTATTTTTTACAATATAAAAGAAATAGTTTTATTTTTAAACAATTCTAAAATAAACATTAATTTTTTTTAATGATTGAAGAAAAAATATTATTTCCAAATAAAGTAGTGTTTTCACTATTCAGTGGAAAATCAATATTTTCTGAACAATCCCAAAAATTACTCTTATGATAAATTTCATAACATAAATTCAAAATTTTACTTAATTTCAAAAAATAAATTTATAAATGTGTAGAAATTATTCATATTATTTTCCACCGGATGAAAGACAAAATATTTTTGGAGAAAACATATTTCTAAAATTAAAATAACATTAGTGAAAATTGAGTACTTACTTCCTATGAATTAATTATTACATTTGTTATTATTATTTAATTTAAATATATTTTATAATTATGTTAATATGACTCATACCCTCCAACTCAACTGCTATTTTATAGTGGTCTAATTTAAATAATAACATTTTGTGGTTAATTTAACCTTGATATTGTGTGTTGTGTATGATACGGAATATATTATTCTTTTTAAAATGTTATGGAGTTACATTGTACCTTTCTTAAATAAAATTATTCATCAAAACATGACAATTTTATTAGAAATTAAGGGTTGATATTTGAAAAATATTTTCCAGAAAACCCACATCATTTGAAGGGTTAATAAAACGTCATCTTAAAGATAGGGAAAGGGGTGTACCAATTTGACCAAGAAACTGGGTTTTGAAATAGGATAACATCAGTGGAGAGTAAAAATATAGAAATGGAAGAAAAACCCAAAATCTAAGGATTAATATTTATTGGTATAGAACATCATTTTCAGGAAGTTATTTAATAAAAAAACATAAATTATGATTGGTCAAAAGACTATTGATTCATTAATAAAAGTAAATTGTTAACATTTTTTAAAAGTCCTTTTCTTAAAGTTAAAGGATTATTTTAATATCTAGATAAATAACACATGAAAAAAACATACATGATTTTTTCCATGTCTTAATCATAATTTTATCATTTTTATGCTTTAATAAATTTTTGCTTCATCTCTTACACTGAAAAGTTGTTGTTTGAGATGAAATTGTCATGCCTGAAGCAATTTTAATGAAACATATGACACAAAATACATTAATAATCTTATAAATATTACCCAAAACAAAAAAGTTTAGTATATTTTATCAAATATGATAAATCATACTTTAACCGCAAATAATTATATTTGACAATCAGCTTAATCAATTCCATAATTAGTTAACCTAAAGACTCTTCCAAAAAATTACTACACTAATTTAAACACAAAAAAATATAAAATATTAGATAAAAAAATTATTCTCATACAACATGAATTATATCACAGTGTCAAATACCAAAATTGTGAATATCTTGATCAAATATTATCTTGAAATGTACCAATATCTTGAATAATTGTTTTCACCCGAATTTACCAATGTTCTAAGGGTTAAGCAGTCTCTTGTAGTGTAGCTTGGGTTGTCGAATCCTTAGAGACCTATGAAGATCCTTAGACACACAATAAAAAGATATTGATTTTTTTCTATGAAGTGGCCATCTTGGGATGATTTTATATTGTTTTACAAGAGCACTAATAGATCTATGTGGATTCAAATTATGAGAAAATGAGTTGATCCTAGGTTATATCTTGGGGTGGATTGGATGAATTATTTTTTAAAAATATCAATTTTATTTTCTTATGAAGGGTTCATGCAATGAATTCAAACTAACCTCATCACTTACTGATTAAACACCTTCAAAAACACATGATAATCACCTATACAGTTGTAGAATCATTTTAATGAGCACTCCAAGGTAAAGGATCTAATTAGATCACAAAAGTGGGGTGAATAACATCAATAAGGAAGAATAAGATAGAAAATCATTGAATGAAAGAAACTAAAATAAAATAAATTATTAACATTTAGAGAGTGATAAATAACATCCAATACATCCCCTTTCTACTCCCATGGAGAAAACCATAAAAGATATATCCCTCTATTGATGAAATTTTGTCAACGGAAGCGGGATGTGGACTTACGAGGTCGGAATTATAGAAGAAAAAACAACAAAATAACGATCACTCCACCATTGTGTGACAAAATCAAAAGCTTTGGTGTGAAAATCTACAAACTTTGAGTCAATGGTATCATGGTAATAAGAATAACAACATAATAATAGATGAATAAAAACTTTTATTGAAAAATAATGTGATTCAAACAACTTACATGAGAAATAAGAATGTTACAAAGACAAATTGGAATAATAACATTACAATTAAAACAAAGCTCCACAATCCCTAAATCCTCCATCACTACTACCTTAAATAAGAATTTAGGAAGCCTTTTTACAAGCCCCCATCTTCCCATGTGTCTTTAATTAATTGTGGTGCGCCTAGGTGGGTGGAAAATTAATGTAGATGAAACTTTTCCACTCTTCCACCGAAGTAGAATCCATCTTTCATCCATCAAAAAGACAAGCCGAAAGGACCTTCTAGATGGATGAATGCTAGTGGGAGATAAATGGGTAAAATATAACCCCGGATGTCTCCTAAAAGTTTGTAAAATTTCAACCCAAAATAATATTTGGTTTGTGAGATATGATTACAATGGTGGGCTATTGTTCAGGGACTCAGAATCTAGACCAGAATTTCATCATCAACATGGGCCGCCTGCAACACCATTAAAATGTCCGAATTATCTTGGACCACTATTTAATAAAATTTTCCCCATAATATAATCTATCTTTATATAAATTATCATAATCATTGGGCATACATCCTGTCCTATAAGGAACTTTTATTGGGCTGATGTCGAGTTCACTTCGTCCAGAACCTTGTTGTTTCAAGGCCCACTTTGGTGGTCTTCCAATTTGAATCTCCAAGTTATCCAAAATAATGAATTGTTACTTATATCATGGAAGACCTCTAAATAAAATATGTAAATAAAATTAACACCATTTCGAGTTTTATGATATGTTCAAGAATGTACCATGTAATAGTGCATTTTAAGAAGTAATTACAATCATAATGTGAAATAATGTTCAAAGTGTTAAATGCACTAATAATGGTGTTTATTATTAATAAAGAACATGAATATAATATTATAAACAATAAATATTATCCTCTTCTAGAGGCTAATCACACCCCCAACTTTAGTTTTTCTAGTCCCGAGCCAAATTTATCTCAATAATATGAAATTTGAATCCCCTTTTCTGAAAACATTTTAATACACATTTCTCACCCAAATATCTCATACCTAAGAATTTTAAAACCCATAAAAATCATTTAAAACAATCTATGTCCATAGACTTATACCAAGCCCAAGCCCATTCCTTTGTTTAAATTCGTCGCCATATTTCATCCAATTTCAATTAATCATGATGAAGTGTTGTGCGTCACAATAGACATAGGGTTTAATTTCTATTCGAGGGAGAAAAGTTGAAAGTTCAAGGAGGAATAAAAATTAAATATTAAGATGAGTATTCATTTTATACATTTTTTTTTTGTGTTTTTTTTGAATATTTTCCATGGTAATTGAAATTGAACTCAATTGAGTCAACCCATGTAGCAAGACTTTGCTGATAACCCCTAGGCTCAATGACCATAGGGAACCAAGTGATACTCAAATACATGGGTATCATCTTGAGTTAACTAAATCAAAATCAAATTCAAATTACCACAAATATAGATAAAATGCCCAACTCCGGGCCAGAAAACGATGGACTCACGATCCCCAAGTGCCAAAAGCCACAAATTAGGTCAATCCATTTCTCTCTGAGAAGTTGATTTTTTTGAATAATCAGGTTAAAATTAAAATGATTACCAAACCTATGCGTTTTATTATGGACCCTAAGAACTCAAACTAATTGCCCACAAACTAGAGGATGTGCATTGTGTTTTTAAATAAATGGATGAAAATAAAAACGGTGAAAAATCACATCGGACAACCGCACTTTCCAAAATATATTCACATGAACATAAACATGAATTAAAATCAGAATTTAGGCATGAAAAATTATTTGATATTCAATTTTAGAGTTGGCAATGTGTGTTATCATGTTCAGGGATTATGAAAATTTTCCTTCCACACATTTTATGATGAAAACAAAATCAATTCTTTTATTTCATCTCCCCCAGCATAGAATAACATTTACCCCGTGTTTTGTGAAGTGAAAACATAGATGGGGTAGGAGAGAAGTTTAATGAAGACATTCAAAATGAAAATTATAGAATAAAGTCACATCGTTGTTGATGATGAAAATTCATTCCCCAGTCTCCCTTCAGTTTTGGTTCGAGTCCCAGCGGCTTGGATAATTGTGACAGGATTTTCTCAATGAACTACGTCTTGTCATTAATTTTTTTATTATATTTTTTGTATAGCTGTTTACCTTAAAAAACATAAAATAAAATAAACTAATGATACATTTTCTTCTCTTAAATTTCGAGGTAAGGTATTACTCAGGGATCACACCACATGACATGGATGAATATGGGGCTACCCTTTCATACCTATACAAACTCATAAATGAAGAACAAATCAACATTATAAATTATTATTATTTTTTTATTTTTCTTTTAATTTATAAAAGCATAAAAATAAAATAAACTGATGATATATTGTCTTATCATAAATTTATGGGCAAGGTATTTCTCAGGGATCACACCATATGACACAGATGAATATGTCTCTCCCCTTTAATACCCATCCTTACTCATAAAAGGAGAACAGTTCAACAACTTATGTATTTTTTTATTTTTCCTTTAACATACAAACACATAGATATGAAACAAACTGATGATACATTGTCTTTTCTTAAATTTCTGTGTAAGGTATTACTCATGGATCACACCACGTGACACAGGTGAATTTGTCGCTCCACTTTCATACCCATCCTTAATCATAAAAGAAGAACATGTCAACAGTTTTAGGTACTTGTTAAATGAATGGAAACATGAAAACCACAGGTTGCCTCCCAGGTAGTGCTTTTATTTAACATCGCTAGCTCGACTTAAACCCCTAACTTACCCAATACCAACTTTCAAAATTTTAAGGACCCCATTTTTCTCCACTTCGACATTATTTGGATTGATTATTTGTTTAGAATTCGTGTCATGTACAATATTATATTCTACAATTTGTGGGAAAATATAAGGAATATCAGAAACGGTTGATCCAGTTTCCACTATAGTCTTTCCAGAGACATCAATGATCATTCCAAAAAAAATTCAATAGAATAATGAATTATATTTGAAATTTCATGATTATACCCTATGAAGGGATACCTAATTGGTGGAGGAAGGACCATGATTTTGAGCTCGTTTTGGATAGGACATTCAGACATAGGTGGAGAATTTGAAAACAACTCAGTTTCAATTTCAAAATTTCTCAACAAAATTGTTTCATTTTGAACAGAAGATTCGACCACAAAATTTGAAAGAACATTGCTACGAATGATTATGGACTCATTTTTTTTGATTTCTCTCAATGGTTCAATGATTGTTGTTTTTGAAAAATGGTCAATAGTGTTATACATAGGAGGCAAAATCCATGATGTCAAATTTCCCTCTTGTCAATACATGAAATCAATTTCCTCCTGATTTAAAGACCCTTTAAGCATTTCTTGATTCACTTCCCCTACCCCAAATACAAAATTTGGTTCTTTTATAAATTCATGAGAGGTTTATGGGAAAATAGACACTCCACATAAGGTTTTTGAAGCTACAGTTGGTGTGTGGATGAGTTTCTCACACGTATTAATGCATTGTAGTTTTAATCTCAATAATGATACCTCAGAACTCATTCTCTCCATTTGATTACATAATTTTTCAATGAGTTTTTGAGGATTGGGCAGGATAGAAGTTTTTAAATCATGAACTACATTATTTTTGATCTCTTAAATCATCCTCGAGAGGGTTGGAAATTTATTTTTGAAACAATCATCATCCCATTGATTGTACATCTCATCAGGTGTGGTGTATTCAATCCAGGTTTGGTCAATGAAATTCCATATATGAGGTGTTTCCCAATATTTATTTCCCTTTTGATTATAACATTGGTTTATTGAAGGGTATTTTGTAAGATAATCTATTGTATTTGATTGAAAATTGGTCTTGGGATTTTTTGAAAATATAGAAATAGACAAGAGATTAGAGAAGCGAAATTGGGGTGATAATAGAGATTTTGGGGTTAAAAAAGATGTGTGTCTAAGGTAAATTACTTGAGTCCCCAGAAACAGCACCAAAATTTGGTTTCACCCAAATTTACCCAATTTTTAATGGTTAAATGGTTTTTTGTAGTGTAACTCGGGTTGTCGAATCCTCAGAGACCTAAAAAGATCCTGAGACATGCAGTAAAAAGTTGTGGATTTTTGGATATGAAGTGGCCATCATGGGTTGATTTTATATGGTTTTAGAAGATCACTAAGAGATCTAGTTGAATTCAAATTATGATAAAATGAGTTGTTCCTAGGATATTGCTCATGGTGGATTGGATGAATTATTTTTTTACAATGTCAATTTTCTTAACATGAGAAGGGTTCATGCAATGCATTCAATATAACATCATCAGTTACTGATTAAACACCTCCAAAAACACATGATAACCACCTATACACTGGTAGGATCAATTTCATGAACTCTCCAAGGTAATGGATCTAATTATCACATAAAATTAAGGTGAATAACTTCAATAAGGAAGAGGAAGAGAGAAAATAATTGAATGAAAGAAACTCAAATAAATAAAATTAATAAAATTTGTAGAGTGACAAATAACATCCAATACAGCCCCTTTCTACTCCCTTGGATCAACACATAAATTAGTTATCCCTCCATTGATGACATTTTATCAATGGAAGTAGGAAGTGGACCCATGAGGGTGGAATTGATGAAGAAAAAATAACAAAATAAAAATCACTCCACCGTTGTGTGAAAAAAATCACAAGGTTTGGTGTGAAAAAGATCACACCTTGAGGAAACAGTATCATGGTAATATTAATAAGAACAGAATAATAGAATAAGAATAAATTTTATTGAAAACTAAGGTGATTCTAACAACTTACATGAGAAGTAAGAATGTTACAAAGACAAATTGTCATTATAGAATTACAATGAAAACAAAGCTCCAAGATCCCAAAATCCTCCACCACTACTGTCTTAAATAGGAATTTAGGAATCCTTTGGCTGAGACCCCATTGTACCATGTGTCTTTATTTAATTTTTGTGGGCCTAGGTGGGAGGACAATTAATGTAGATGAAACTTTTTTCACTCTTCCCCTGAAGTGGAATCCATCTTGCATCCATCAAAAATACATGCTGAACGGACATTCTAGATGGATGAATTATAGTGGGCCATAGAAGGATAAAATATATATTCGGAAGTCTCCTAAAATCCTGTAAAATTTCCACCCAAAATAGTTTGTAGTTCACAAGATATGATTACAATGGCGGGCTATTTTTATGGGCCTCAGAATCTGGTCCATAATTTCACATCAACTTGGGATACCTGGAACACCATTAAAACTTAAAAATTAGCTTGGTCAACTTTTTAATAAAATGTTACCCTTAATATCCTCTATCATAATATACATTTTCAGGATCATTGAGGGATCATCCTATACTCTACAGAACGTTTATTGGGATTATGTCTAGTTCACTTCATCCAGGACCTTGTTGGTTCATGGCCCACTTTGGTGGTCTTTAAATTTGAATCTCCCAGTGATCCAAAAGAATGAATTTTTCCTTATATTATGGGAGACCTGAAATTAAAATATTAAAATAAAATTAAGACCATTTCGTGTTTTATGAGATTTAAAAAATGTACCATGTAATAGTGCATTTTAAGAGGGAATTACAATCATAATGTGGAATAATGTTCAAAGTGTTAAATGCTTTAATAATAGTGTCTATGATTAATAAGGCACATGAATATTATATTATAAACATTTAATATTAGCATCTTTTAGAGGGTAACCATTAACCATAAACCATATTGAAAAAATAATTACTTTTAAAAATATTAACATTATTGTTATTCCTTAAATAAGATCCAAGATTATAAAATATATTCCTTAAATCCAAAAATTCAGTAAAATTCATCATATATTACCTTTTCATTATATCACAAATCATTTTCAATTATACCAATATTAATTCATTTACTTAATCCATGGAAATCATCCATTTACCCCAACTAAACAATATTAACACAACATCAGAAACATATTGAGGGTTTCATTTCCCCTAATTATGTGTTCTACAAAAAATAATACCATTCCAGATATGATCTGAAATCATTAATGAAATTAATTTATAGTGAAGTAATTATATGTTTCAAGATTATTATGTCCAAAATACCATTAATATACATAATTCATGAATCTAAATACACCCGAACATTATTCATTTAATTTCATTTATAGTGATTGAATAAGCTTGTAATTATCCCCATTAATTCTTATCTGGTATGTTAAAATGATTTTTGGGACATTTGTTTGAAAAATACCACATCACATTATATTTGAAACATTTAAATTTAGTGGTTTCCTTCTTATCCTAGAATTCAGGTGCATTATATACGTTCTCTCCAAACATGAAGAAAAGTACCATTGTATTCATTAATTATTTGGTGTTTCTTTCCACATTTATCACATGTGAGAATTTACATACATTCCTTTATTTCCTTCACCTCATTTAATTTTCCATGGCACCCAATAATCCCCATTTTCTCCGCGTTTCTTGTGAGAATATCTTACATGGATAATTATTTCACCATCATGATGGATATTTTTACCATATAATTATATGATGATTTTTTTTGGGGAAAATAGTTCCTATCAAATAATCAGCATAATCCCATCAAATATTCATTCAATATTTCTTTCCAAGTTATGTATTTATACTAAAGGATTCCTATATAGTATTGTAATTTTATTTATATACCATAACACACTTTCGTGGAAGTTTTTAATTAAATTAGTAACTTCTTTTCTATTTCTGATCATTATTCCTAAGGGAAATATTTCACATAAAAATCACATTAAATATTCATCATTCCATAGATTCAATTTTCTTATGTATCCTTAGTTTTATGGATCAACGAACACCATTGGTCATTGTCTCCCCTAAAAAATATCATAATAACCTTTTAATATTAATTAAATCACAAAATCTAGTAATATATTTGTGTGATATTAAATCCATTTATTAGATATGAATAGATTATATATTCATCTAACATATTGAGGATTTTGTCTCATTACATAATAAAAAATAATTGAATCACATTGTGGAACAATAGGTTTCTCCATTAAGGAATGTTCATCCATCATAACCATATTTTCCTTCCCTAATATGGCCCTAATCTACTCAGTTCCAATACCATTGGTATTGGTTTACTCATCCTAAAAATCTCTACAGTCAATATAGGTGTTGATTATATTTCATCAATTAGTTTCTATAAATAAATAATGCCTCACAGTAAGTTCATTCATAATCACCATGAATATTGACCCACAAAATAAAATCCATATAATAATAAAATATATCAAATAAGACAATGTATTATCATAACACTAATATTAGGTATGTTTATTTGAGTTCATGTTCTCAAGGTTTCTACTAAATATGCTCTGATAGAAACAGTAAAAACCCTAATTCTAGCAACCTAGAGCTGGTATCTACATTATTATATTGAAGTAGATATAAAGAATATAATACAAAAGGATCTATCATTTTAGTATTCATGGAGTAATAGATGTATAAGTGATACCCATTTTACATTGTGAATAAAATATAAACATAATAAAATTAAATGTTTTTCATCCTTGAAAACACATTCACATGTTTATCCATCATAACTAAAGAGATGGAAAAAAATATGTGTGACCTCATATAATCAGAAATGGTTTTTCATAGAGGAAACATTCATGATTAAATAAAAAAAATATGGATGGGTAAATAAATGAATACATGTTTAATTTAATCAATAACTTGATCAAAAAATGCATCCATAGAAAATATCAATGTAGTAATGTCATGGGAAATAATAATAACAGAATTTAAAATCAAGGGAATGATCACTATCGGATCACATGATATCATACAACATTATTTATCTACCATCATGTCCTCATGCTAAGATAGATTAAAAAATAGTAAAGAAAAATTTAATTTTTTCATACTGGTTTGTCTCATGTGATGTCCTGAACCAACTTGACCTTACCCTGAACCGTTAACCCAGTTCAATATAAAAGAAGTCCTAAAGAGAGTTCCCAATCCCCATAGGCTATAATTTAGTGTCGTAAATCATTAGAGAAACCCGGGGAGAAATATTTTCCAATATAAACATTAAAATAATAGTATAAAATAAACAAATCTTCAAATATTAAATAGATTTCCAACTAAAAAAATCTATTAAAAACTAATAATACAAAAACACTACACAACAACATCCAAACTAAACCTGATGACCACAAAATCTCATTATGACTATGAGGGTTAATCTCCGATACTGAAACCAACCATCGCCCATAGTGATCCCAACCAATTTAGAACCAGAAACAAAAGTTAAAAACTAGAACATTATGTCGGTGTGAGTATTAAAAATCTGTATGCAAGTCTGAACAAGACTATTCCAAATTCATATCATTTAAATAAAATTAACATCAATTTCAGGATTGAAATAAAATTTATAATACTATGATTGCACATATTTTCTTCCTTAAAACAAAACATGGTCCATTTCTCTTTCCTCACCTGAATTCAAATCCTTTTCAAGAATTAAACATTAACATTTTCAAGGAATAATATGGTGTTTCCATTTCAAAAATAGGAATGGATAATAAATAGTTACCTCAATATTTTCTGTAGAACCATTGAACAACCATTTCATTACTTTTCAAAATAGAATACCATGACACACAGAATAAAAAATAATCAAATAATAGGGGAAATAAATAATAACACACAATAGTAACCAACCAAAAAAAAACTTAATCATCTGACATAGAGAAATAAGTTCCAATAGAAAATGGTAAAACCTTGGTGATCATGAAATAATCTCGAATATATTATACATGTTGACTCATACTAGAAAGAATTATTCACCCAATCACATAATTAACACCCAAGAGCTCGATCATAACCTACTTGTTTTAACCGAAGGGAACTATCCCAAATAAGAAAAACAAAACACAATATCCATAACCCTACTATGATCCACTAGCTGAAGCGTAATCTTAACCTAGTGTAGCAACCATTATTAGAAAATTTTCTTGCTATTCTAGGATCCCAAGTTATGTGATAAGGTAAAATGGGGGTGATCCATTGAGGATAATAGATTATTCAATCACATGAACATATATTATATATAAGAAAAAAAACACAAAAACGTTCCTTCGTGCAACCCCAAGGATCAAATTCTTTCTTTAAAAAAAATAGATCTCAAAAGAGCCCACATCGTGGAACTCGTAATCTAATCAAGGTAAATTGATTAAGAAGATTCCATAAAAATGAATTCCCATCCATTCAGTATAAATGGATCATGAGAATTCCATAGAGTGAAAATCCCTTCCATTCAATATAAAAAATACAAGCAGATTATCCAATGAGATTTTTCTTTGTAATCATTTATTCCAATTTAAGAAAAGTTCCAATCGTTCTTCAAGAAGCCCTTCTTTCATAAAACCAAAATAACCTTTTCAAAAAGGCACACGTACACCATTTTCTACTTCACAGTCATTTCTAAAATCCCATTTAGGGTCTCACACCACATTTATAAACCAAAGAAATATTAATTAATGTTCCAAATGGGTAATACACATTCATCACATACCAAACCATTTCTAGAGATCCAAACACACACTGATTCCAAGTCCAAAACCATTTAGGAATCCATTAAATAAATCCAAACCACCATTTTGGATGCCAAAAAACATATAAAAATACAAACCATTATTTATATATCAAAAGTCAATCAAAAGTCCAACTAGGAATTTTATCAGACACTTGGTGAGCAACATTTTTTAGTACAATTCCATTAAATTTATAACAAGGAAGAAATCACCACTTTCACTTCAAAAAATCCAAAGATCACACATAACTATTTAATAATCACGGAATTTGTGAAAAAAAGAATTCAATGATTCTTAAATTATAGGAAAAGTGCAATGAGAATCCCACATAAAATCACATGTGCATAAACAATGCTAACTAAAAACATCTCCACAAAAGTTCTAGAAGGTAATAGGGACCAATAGGAACCTTATACACACAAAAATCAAAAAATAAATCAAGGGAAACGTGAAACCTATATCCCCATGAGCAAGAGAGAAGGGGAACTCAATATAAAGTGGAAGGAGAATAAATAGGGAGAATAGAGGATATGATTACCTTGGTAAATATAGAAAAAACAATAAAAAATACTTATATTTACACTAGGGTGGGAAGAGGAATTTTGGATAACTTGGTAGGGGCTACCCTTAGGCCATACGAATTAGGAGAAGGAGGTAGGAGGCATTTTGGGGTGATAATCATAATAGGGAAGAAGAGTAAATTCATAATTTTAATTACATGGGAACCATGCTCGGTTAGGCCTTATAGTTTACCAAACCATTTTACCTTACTGGACATCCAGGTCACCCACACGATTTGGCCACATGATTTGGTTAACTGTACCCCAACCCTGTGATTTGGCTCTATCCCAAATGGGAGTCGGCCACATGGTTTCCTAGTTAAGGATGTATGGTTTCCCTAAACCATGATCCACATGTTTTCAAGCAAAAAAAAAATCATTTTTCATCACAAAATATCAGGGAATATTATGAATAACCACGTGATCAAAAATTTATAATAGTAAAACTAAAAATAAAACCATGGAAGACACGAAACAAAAGATTAAACCATGATCCAAAAGATAAACCATAAAAAAACAAACAAAAATTCCCAGTGTGAAAATTATCCGCACCATAATGCTTTCCCCCCTAGAAAGCCACAAAATACTCTATTTAATCAATAAAATACATTGGATTCCCAAAAACACCTGATCCATTTGCTCAATCCACGAAATCCTCAACCACTATAAAAACAATACTCATAAATCTTTCTTAAAATGAACAAAAAAACCCAAAACACATTATGAGGAACAAAAAAAACATAAGATATAGCTTCAACAATGTTGGATAAAACAAGACTATTGTGCACACTACAAATCCAGACGTCTACTTAAAATGAAAAATCATAACCAATATCCCCAAATTAATCCGCATGGTTCCAAGACAATACCATATACTAATCTAGATATTCAATACGGGAGTCCTGAATGGACTCCCCTCTATAAGAGATCATCTAGAATATACCAATTCTAGAGGATACCACACATAGAAGCATTATATTTCTCCACACCATTTAGAACTGGCTAACAACAGCAATATCGATCAAGAAATTTCTATATTGGCCAACTATTTCCACCACTCCAGGAAAGGGTGTCTCAATGAAAGAGATCCCAACCAAATTTAAAAACCCAAATCTAGGATCGATACACAAGGGATATCCAAGAATAGGTTCAAATCTGAGAGTCCACAAACACTAAAATTACATTATGTTAATACCACCAAACTCTTTGAAAAGGAGAAATTAAACTACAATGGAGACTACAAAAAGAAACATTAATCTACCCACACCCCTACAATGAAGACAAAATCTGATCCACATTTCCCACACCCTCGATGATTCCTGACTGTGTGTAAATATTAACTATGGGACCTATAAATAGAGTCATAATATATTGAATCATCTTCTTCACTATAGTAAGGAGCTAACAACTTCTGATCAAAATTCTCTCTTTTAGTTTCATAAGTAGCCACATAAAAACCTAGACAGAACTAAAGAAAACAACTTGTCATCCAACACAGTTTGCTCCAGAAAAGGCACATTCACCGAGATATAGATTCAAATGATACATATGTGTCATCATATTTCACATCAGATGAGAAAAAATATGAAAAATATTTTAATTTAATATATTTCATGTGTATTATTTTTGGATATTTTATAGATTATTTTCAAGAACAAGCACTAAGAAGGCATGTGATTATGAGGCTTGGTGTGACTGAAATAAATGTATGAAATTTATTAAATAGAACATTAAAATAATTTTCCTAATTAAGTGTCATAACATCTAAAAAGGTTATCGAATCAAAAATTTTAGGGTACTATTTAGTTCAGAATGCTAGTTTTACCCTAGGTGTGACATAATATTTGTCGGAGTGGGTTTTTTTTATAATCCATCATCGGACAAAAATGAATAATGTAATTAAAATAAGTTATCTTATTTCATGTCGGTTGATGAATCAATTAAACAATATATAAATATATTACTGTTTTAGAAATATAGGGTTATCTATATAACCCTGGAACCATGGAAACCCACTGGAGAAAGATTTAGGGGATTTATCTTTGACAAAAAATGACCAGATCATAGATTGATGGTCGATGTGAATGAAAATTGAACAATCATTCCAATGACTATGACCCACTCACTTTATTTATCATAGATAAAACCAAATCAAGGAAGGGAATATGTTTTGATTTTATTAATCCCCATTATTGATTTCTGTTATGAACATGATTCAATAAATGGACATATTGATCTAGGATTAGATAATTATGTGGGATGTGTAGTATTTTTTTAGGTTTTGATGGGAGGATATATTTTTTATTTTATTCTTTGGAAACCAATTCTAATAGTGATGGATTGACATCGACATGAACATCGATCAAGGTTCATTCCTCTAATTCATTCTTGTGCTTTTCTATCCTCATTCATCATTGGTGTTATTCGTTTTCCTGAGGAATTGGAATATCCTAATCAATCAATATTTTCAAAAATGTTTTATGGTTCAATGATATGATATGGTAAATATGAGATTGGTATGGCATGAAAGAGGTGTGGTAATGGAGATGGAACGATTATGAAAATGGACGATACCCTATTTTTTGTTCTTCGAAACAAAATGTTGAATGATAATTTGATTGGTTTTTCGAGTAGATAATATGAAGGAACACATGGTTTGATGATGTTTAGGGTTCGATGAGTTGGTATCATTGATATCATAATGATGTGGTCTCTAGATAGAATAATGGATGTTTCATATTGAACATGTAAGTAGATCATAGATTCAAAAAAATCACGAACAACATGATCTGTAAATCAGATCTCTATGTTGTCTGGGACCCCATTTGGGGAATTTAGGGTTTTGGGAAGATGTCAAACATCAAAAGGAATGTGGTATCTCCTATGAGACTTAGTTTTTACCTCAGATGGAACACATAAATAGGTTGAAGTACACAAGATAGAGGATGAAGTGTACACCGCTACATGAACATGGGATGGACCATGTACATGAGATAAACCATGTACTGGCACCCAAGTATAGTACAAGGGTAGAAAACACATCATGTTTTTCTAAACAAGAATGAATTATGAAGATTTCTATTTACACATTCTAGAATTGGTGTCAAGGGACAAAACATGTTACATCTACTACACATCATGTACTCTTTTACATATGACTTCAATCTCTTTTCCATAGTTAAATGGACAAAATTCATTAGGGTACATTCCCCTTACCAATTTTCTAAAGGATGGTATAGAATCGTTTCCTACTCCTAAAAATTATTCCTTAAACAAGAATTCATTGATAGAGTCATTGGAAATACACTCAGAGTCCCCAAAGAAGATCCTCTATTAATTATCATTCTCTAGGTAGATGTATTGGTATAAAAATGACCAACATTATGTGTGATTTAATCCTCTACTTAGCTAGTTAATCTATATTGACTTTTTTTTATCACCCCATGGCCTTCAGAGTGATCCTTATCAGTGTATCATATCTCTTTAGACATCAACGAGTTATTTTTCAGGATGAGACCTTATTATCGGCACCTCTCGGATGGATGTCATCATTGCTATTTGGCTCAGGAGTGTGTTCTCAAAGATGGGTTTTTTTGAAATCTTCAAGCATTAATCTTAGGATGGTAAACATTGGTTGGGAATTACTTTAAGAATATGAGTCTTTCTTGAGTATATCTAGATATTCTTATTATATGTGGTGTTGTAACATACCTGTGCAGAGCTAAATGAATTTCTATTGTTGTATGATTTTTGGTTTTATGGTGTCATGTTGAGCATTCTTATACACACCCCTGCACAGTCTTCTCCAACATGTGTCGTGTCTTGGGCAGATGATTGAACTTTTGATGGAGTCCTAGATAGAAAAGGACCAAATAATGCTTAGTGAGATTAGGCCAACTGAGGTGTGTTCTTGTAGCTTTTATACCATAGTAACTTAACTTTTGGGTTGGAATTATATTTCAGTATCCTTGGGGTGGGATTTTATTTGGATCTCTTTATATTAATTTACATATTTTCATATTACGGTTGTGGTATTATTATGTATTCTTGAAATTTGTTTTTTGGATTTTACATTTGAAAATTATATAGGCATGGATAGGGGTGTATGTGTATATGTACTTAGTATAAGGCCACCCATGTTAGTGACATTCCTTTATGGAACTAGATATTGTCTCATGTCCTATTAGAGGTGGTCTTGAGGAGTCATGTCGTAGGATCCACTGGGATAGGTCATGACTGAGTGGTATTAATTTTAATAGTTCTACTTTTGGACTGAGAGTTTGTGAGGTTGGTTTGGGACAACAGGGTTAAGTGTTTTGAGTTGGACATTCTAGTTAGGGAATCCAGGTTTTCTACAACTGCAGACGTATCCATAGAACATGACTCTGACCTCTTTTTTTCTTTTCAGTGCATGAGAACATTGGTTTTAGGGAAACCAATGGTACATACATCATATATTAATGAGTTGTGGTTATATTTCTTTCTTCAGTTATCTCTCCAAATATACACATTGATCATGGTACATTCTTCTTACTAGAAGGATGCCTCAAAGGTGTATAAAATCACAGATTCAATATGACGATTCATAGGATAATACCTTCAATGATGAGGCATTTCTATAGGGACTTGTTCCCAAGATGTTAACTTCAGGTGGTGCACCAACTAAATCGGAACGTACATAGCAAATAGTGGCACACACAGTATTAGCGGATGAGGTATACTGGCTAAGAACGCTTTATGTGTTTTAAATATATAGACCCCTTAGGTTCATTGGTGATCCTAACCCATAGGTGAGTGTATACTGTCCTGAGGTGGTGACCCATGTTTTTCATCTGATTAGGATACTAATAGATCAGTTGGTGGGCCTGGAAGAAAACCTTATTCATGACTCAATAGGGAGATGATAGGGTTTAGGTTCCCAGTCTTATGATTAGGTGGATATTTCATGGAAAATGATTGAGAGCCTTTTCCTAGAATAGCTCTCTCCAGATAAGATAAGGGATGTGTGTATCCAAGAAATTCTATAGTTCTAGCAGGGAATTATGGTAGTAACTACATATTCATTTAGGTATACCAACCTCTATAGGTACTCGATGGAGATTATTCATAACCAGTTCTTCAGGTTTGGGAATTTTGATCGAGGTATGTGTAGATACATCGAATCCAGTTTTATCCTCCTTTGAATTAGTACCTATGCTGGAGTGCTAGAGAGATATTTGGTTATTGAGATTTTCTAGGATGAGATGCTAAAACTTGAAGGAGTCATCAATTAGAAAGAGGGATAAGATACCTCAATATTAGGGAGTCAATTTCATTACTAGATAACTGGACAATTTAGATGTGTCAGGAGGAGGTATCCAGAAAGAGGATCTATGGTTTAGGGCTCACATACTGGGTCCAGTCATCCTAGAGATAGGTGATGCTACCCATGTAATGATTGGGGACTTCATTCATGATATTTGATGACCAATTGAATAGTTTATAGAAATACCATTGATGGGTCTCTAATACAAAGATATTGGTAGGAGAAAGAAGGTCTGTAGGGTAGTGGACATGGTAGAGGATATGGGAGAGATGTAGGAGGTGGTCGATGTTTTGAATTCTTACCACTACCACCCCAAGGAGGTCCACACCAGGCTACGTGAGCTGGGGAATAGGGTAGGGAACAACAATAGAGGGTCGAAGAGTATGACCTAGAGGCTCTAGGTATTATTTTATGTATGATATGTGTATCTTATACCATATCTACCATACTATTAGTCAAAGGTTCTTGTCCTTCCTTTATCACCAACTACCATTTTAGAGAATTTGATAATTCATTTGAGCCCTTGGATTTAACATTATGCTTGAAGACTCCTACTAGAGATGATTCAGTGGAAACACAATTATACTGATAGTGTGACTTGACACTTGGATGTGAGAGTTTCTTTTCGAATCACTTGGTAGTAGCATCAGGGCCTTACGAATTCAACCTTTTCATGGACTGATTACCTACACTTTATTCCCAAATTGACTATTATATGTGAATGGAGCAGTGTTTCCAGAGTGATTAATCTAGGTTCTCCTTTTTGGGTGAATAGTAATCCTGGACAGTATAGGATGGACTCATCCATAAGGGTTTACCACCGATTTCTGAGTAGTTGGCTAGTCTGACACATGTTACAGTGGATGTTTAGAGTTTCCAACTACCTACAGTGATGTCATAGTACAATGAATTATTCCATGAGGATAATCCAAGCTTACCTTCTGACTAAGAGATAGAATTATTTCTTTATATATACACATGACAACATGGATATTTTGTGACAGAATATTTGTTGGATTCCATAGATTTTCTTGAGATAAGGGTGAATTTGGAATATTTATAGAGGAATTGATTTGTTATACCCTGTGTTTCACCCTAGACAGTACCAGTTTTGTTTACCAAGAAGTCATATGAGAGATTAATGTTGATTATGGACTTCCAACACATGAAACATGTGACCATGAAGAACAATTATCCATTAATTAGGACCAAGAGACTCTTTGATCAGTTTATAGGGGTGTTATGTTTCTCAAATGTTGAACTTAGGTAAGGCTATCACCTGTTTTGAGTATGGTATAAAGATATATGGTGGAAGGAATTTATATGTCTCTATTGTCACTATGATAAATTTTCAATTCCATTTGGCTTGATGAATACTTCAAAAGTGTTTATTGGACTTATGAGTTTATTATTTCATCCCTTCTTTGACATTTTATTTTTATTCTTCATCAATGATATGCTTGTTTACATTGTGTTGGAGGAGGATAACAAGATATAGTTAAGGATTGTTCTGGAAATTATCCAAGAGAAATAGATATACAAAAATCTCTTGAAGTGTCAGTTTTGGGATTACGTTTTCCACTTTTTGGGATATGTTATTTCAGTAGATGGAGTGGAAATGGACCCAGCCATAGTCAATGAAATGTCATCTTGGGAGTCACCTATGAACGCGATAGAGGTTCGAAGGTTCCATGGGTTAGCAGGATAATACCAAAGATTCATAACTGATTTCTGTAGGATATAAACACCCATGACAGCCTTGAATTGAAAAGGGAATTATTTTGTATACACTGAGAACAGAAAGTAGTATTTTTATAATTTGAGGTAGATTTTGATGAGCACACCAATATTGAGATTACCACAGGAGGGTGTCGAGAATGTTGTGTTCTGTGATGAATCAGGAATAGAGTTTAGTTGTGTTAGGATGTAGAGGTAGGTAGGGATTGTCCATGGTTTATACTAGTTGAGAAAACATGAGAAAAACTATGAAACCAATGATCTTGAGTTAGTAATAGAAGTCTTTATAATAACTATGTTGAGACACTACCTAATGGTTGAGAAATGTATCATCTATTCTGATCATAATAGTATCAACTTATCTTCTCTTAGAAGGATTTTAACATGATGTAGAAATGATGTCTAAAGTTCCTCTAGGATTATGAATTAGAGATTTTATAAACTCCGAGGAGGGGAAGATGGTGGTAGATGATCTCAATAGTAGATCATAATCATAGTTTCTAAGTGAAGTGTTAGAAAAATTGGCATCATTATGGTTATCTTTTGTGGGTGAATATGGAGCAGCTTGCCTCTAGTCGATGGTTGTTACCCCTTCGCTTTTATAGTGAGTTAGGGAGGCATTACTAAGGGATTCCAATTATAAGACCCAATGTAATCATATATCCACTAGATGATCATGATATATTTTCTAAATGCGGGGATCAGGTCATTCTTTTCAAAGGACTCGTGCTGGTTCCAATGAAATTATGGGAGGAGGTTCTGATAGTATTTCAAACATATCCTTTGGAGGTATGTCCATGTGTGGAAAAGATGTACTAGGACCTACACATTAGTTTTGGTGGCCATTAATTATGAAAGGAGTTGTATAGTTTCTATTTAAATTCCTTACATGTTAGAATGTGAAGGTTAGGAACCATGTTCATGCATGTTTAAATCAACCCCATGATGTTACAGAGTGGAAGTGGGACGATATATCCATGGAATTTGTTATGGGATAACCATGAAAATCTTTGGGAAACAATGCCATCATGGTTATTGGAAACTGATAAATCAATTCTTCCCACTTATTAGAAATTTAGGATAAGTATCATGTAGATAACTTGAGATTCCACTGAGTTCAAGAGATAGTTTTAATTCATTTATTTTCCTCAATTATTATTTCTTATTGTGATTCTAGTTTCACATATCGGTTGCGGAAGGGGATATTAGATGTTTTTGTGACATAGTTATGCTTGAAAACAACATTCCACCCCCCAAACTGATGGCCAAAATGCGTAGAACATTGTGATTCTAGAGGACATGTTGTGAGATTTCATTTTTGTCTTTGGATGTAGTTGGGAAGATCTCCTACACCTAGAGGAGTTTGCACACAACAAAAAATCTAATTTCAACATTATTATGACACCATTTTAGGATTTATACAGGAAACCCTACAGGTCACAAATATGCTAGACTAACCTAGGAGAGTCCGTACTCATGGGCCTAGAGATTGTGCGAGTAACTACCAATATGATTAAGATCATTCAGGGGTAGATGAGGACTACATAGTGTAGTTAGAATTATTATACGGATAGGTGATGAAGTCCTTAATAGTTTGAGGAATGAAACCATGTGTTCATATGAGGTTCACCTTGGTGTGTCTTAGGAATATTTGGATGGGGAAGAAATTTATCTCTATGGTTCATTGACCCTTTCCAAATACTCCATAGAGTTGTTGAGGTGGTATAACTCTTATCTCTATATTCGCAGTTAGATTAAGTACATGACATATTCCATGTGTCGCTACTGAGTAGGTACGTTCATGACCAATCACACATTATTAATTGGTGAAATCTTGACATAGAGGATGGATATGGATTTGATGAGTACCCGATAGAGATCAAGAATTAGAAGGAGAGGATCCATTATGTTTGATTTATTCCTTTGGTGTTTGTCCGATGGAAGTATGAAAAGATTTCGGAGAGCACAAGGAGCGGGATGCTCAGACTCATGGTTAGTACCCCCATCTCTTTGAGAAGCAGATGATTTGAATTTTTGGGTACATAAATCCCTAATGTGGTGAGAATTCGATGTCTTGGATTTTTAGTGTATTATTTTTGGATACTGTATGGATCAATTTGTAGACTAGGTACATAGACAACGTGTGATTTCTACCCTCGATGTGCCCAGAATAAATGTTTGAAACATATTAAATATATTAAATAGAACACAGTAACATTTTTATAGATAATATAGAATAATATCTAAATATATTCACAGTTTCAAAATATAAGGTCACCGTTGAGTTCAGAATTCAGGTTTTACCTTAGATGAGTCTTATCTTTAGTCAGCATGGGTAGTTTGTAGAAAAATAATCGCATGCACAGAAATGAAAAAGATAATTAAAATAAGTTATCTTATTTCATGTGGATTTAGAATTAAATTAATGAATAATTAAAAATATTGTTATGATAAAAAACTAGGGCCAGCATTATAACCATGGAACCATTGTAAAACCACTATAGAGTGATTCATAGTATTTCTCTCAGACGAACGGTGATCGGGTGATATATCAATGATCGATGCATAATATAATCAAAGGATGAAACTAATTAAAATAACACAAATGTATTATTTTTTATTGATCAATACAAATCATTGTATGGTATGTGTTTAAATTTGATTCTTCCATGTTCCTAATTTCTATATTGAACATGAATCCATCAATGAACTAATTAATGCACTGTTCGATCGTTATACGGGATGACTATAATTTTACAGGGTTTTTTATGGGTGTATATCTGTGTGTTTTCATTATTTTGATTTATTATATAATGGTGAAGTATTGATATAAACACAAACACCAGTCATGGTTCTTTCATAAAATATATACTTGGGATTTTATCCCCCCATTCATCATTCATTTTAGACATTCTTCATTTGGTACATGATTAAACTTATCCAGACTGACTGATTTGTGTGAACCAGTTTCTGAGTGGAATGATCTGATATCATAGATCTTGGATAGACCCGATGTAAAGGAGGTGTGATGATGGAGATGGTGTGATTAGGATGACATAAAAATACCTAATTTCAAATTCTTCAGCGTTCTTTTGGTGCCCAATGAAGAACAAAAACATGATACATTTTCTAAGAAGTTCAGATAATGGGAAATATTATTTTTAATGGATATATTTGGATGATTTGGGATGTTCTATCTCATGGTGAAAAGATCACCAGATTAAATGATAGAGGCACTAGATCGACTATGGATGCAAATCTGAGATTTTTCAAAATCCCAAACATGGATGCATTTAAATTGGATATAAACACCATGTGGGACCCCAATGCAGTAGCTAAGATTTATGGAGGGATTTAAACATAACACAAAAATTTAACCATATCACATGGCTTGTGGACTCTCATTGGAGACTCGGAATATACCTCATAGTGTTTAAGGATATGGTTTGGATCACACAATGTATTCTCCTACATGGGCACATGTTGAGACAAGTACATGGGCTATGTCATGAACATTCACACGAGTAGAGTACCTGGGTAGAAAACAATCTATATACTTCTACATGGACAAAACTTGAGACATGGTCTGTTTAAATTGGAAGGTCCCACTTTTAAGGGACATGGAATGTGACATATACTACACACCGTGTACACATTTATACAAGTCTTGAAGGGATTATAATAAATAACTTGGACATGTTTCTTTAGGGTACATTCCACTTATCCTTTCCCTGGAGTTTGAAATTGAATCGTTTTCCACTCCATGGATGAGTATCCCATTAGCAGGACTTCTTGGATAGAGTCACTGGAATCCCCCTGAGTGGACCAATGTGACATTCTCTATTCATATCCATTCCCTAGGTAGTGTTTTTAGTATCATAATGACAAATAGTATGAGAGAGTTGGTCCTCTATATAGTGAGTTAATCTAGATTAATTTTTTTTGTATCACCCCATGGCCTTAGGAGGAATCATCATCTGTGTATCATATCTCTTCAGACATTAGTGATTAATTTCTCATGAAGAAACCAAAAATGTTTCACCTCTCAGAAATACATCATTGGCACGATTAGTATCATGATTGGGTTATCTTAGATGATTGCATAGTTGAATATTTAACCTGGAATCCTAGGATGGTATACGAAGGTTGTGACTTAATTTTAAACTGTGTTTTTTAGTAAATATGGATATTAAAATTATATGTCTTATATATATATATATATATACCTTTGTAGAGATGATGTTGTTTCCCTTGTATTCTTGGTAGTTTCATTGTGTCCTACTGAGTATTTTAATACTCCCCCCTATATGGTATTTTCCCTATTTTGTCATGTCTTGTGAATATTATTGGCCTTTTGATAGAGTCCTTGATATACAAGGATAATACAATTCTTATTGATACCAAACAGACTGAGGTAAATTCACACAAAATTCAAACAGAAGGACCTTTATATTCAGGTTGGACATGGGTTTTAGACAATTCATGTTGCGATTTCATATAGACATGTTTACATTCTTTTACTTCCAATCATACACTGGTTCTGGTATTTAGTTGTATAAATGCATAGTTGTTCAGTTGGATTGACATTTCATCATTTTATTGGCTTGGATATGGGTGCATGTTTACGTGTTCGTAAGATAAGGACTACCATGTCTGTGATATTCCTTCTCAACACTAGCCTCTTGCCCCTGAACTATTGGAGGTAGGATTTGAGTGTAGAGAAATGGGTCCCATTGGGATAGGTCATGACATAGATTTTCATAGAACACACCATCACATAAAATGGAAATATCTTTGAATTTCAAAAGAAAAACATACTACCCTCAAAATAGGAGTCCCGAGAGATCATGAAATACCCAATAATAATTTTATGAAACAAATTCCCAAAAAACACTATTGGTCACAACCATTACAAAAAATAAGAATTTTCGTGAAAAAGACATTAAACTGGGCCATGAATCACCATATTTCTTCTGACTATCTCTACATCGCTTCCTTGAAACACCCTGATAGAGACGTTGAAAGTGACATGGACCTACATAAGCATGAAAAGTATTTATAGCACTCAGACAAGACTTATTCTTATGATATGTCTTCCCACATTGATTAAACATCATGATCTTGTGCTTAGAAGAAGCTGATAAAAGATCTAGAGGAGTTTCAATCCCACTACTAACACCAACAACCTCAATATTCATTTTGATCCCTTCATAAGGATTCCCATATAATATTTCAAATACTGGAAGAAGTTATACTACCTCAAGATTTCCGAACAAAACATATTTAATATGTGCACCTTTCCACACCACATCAGTAAAAGATGTTAGACTAAACTATAACCCCTTCAACTACAGATCAAAGCGATGTCTAAACTCGAAATGTCAAGCCTTCATGGAATTTTCAATAACTCACTGAAATGTGAAAATAATAATTTCCAAAATAAATACAAATATATTTTAACACTAATCTATCACCTTTCTATTCATAGTAAATTTTCATACCCTTTATCACCTTCACTATCTTAGGGAAATACCAACCATTAAATTAATCCTTGAATAAATCCCCAGTAAGATCATTCTGATGCTTGGTTTGAGAGACCAACATCCACCACCTCTATGGGGACCTTCAAAGATAAAGGTAGTGAACATAATCTTTAATGACTTAGGATACTCATGGACATTTATGTTTATCTCAATTTTCTACAACCACTCTTTTTCTTCGAGAGGATCTTCATAATAATAAAAAAGAGGCGGATTCATCTTTTAAAACTCAAGAAGGAAGTATATGAGTTAATCAAATAGAGGGTATTTCAATGGGGAACCACCCATGGTCACACATGGAATATCCATTGAATATTTGTGGGGGAAGACACTGGGAATCAAGAAAACCATGAACTCAATCAAAAATGATACCCCAAAAAGAATTATCAATCGTAAAAAACCACATAAAAACACTTCATTGTCGTAACATAATTCACCACACAACCATGGGTTATCAAAACCTTATAATATTCCTCATAAAAACATTTAAATGGAAACAAACATGATGGATTTCTCACTCACTAATGGTATTCCATGGTGCCTCACACATGAATATTCTTGTGCCCAACAAGGAACCCATACACTCATGCAAATTAGCAAAATCATTCATTCATTCCAATCCAAGAAATCATCCACCCATGATAATAAAATTATACTTCATCAAACATATCCATGAATTTGAGGCCCCATTGGAGTACTAATAATTGAATAAAAACTTCCCCAAATTCCAAAAACAAAACATTCAACCCCTGTTTCCACATTCATGATCCACTCCCTAATTAAAGAGTTTATAAAAAATTGAAAATTAACTGTAAACACTAAGTCAAAAACCATTTCCAAACTCTACATCTACTCCATATTATTCGATTTGAAAAAAAATCCCATGAGTCGCATTCAAAAAATCATATTCATCCTATTTAAAACATTTTTAGCAGCTCAAAAAGTCTTTTTCTAGAAACATAATTTGATTAAAATATCATGTATTCTCATTAAAAAAAATAAAACCCAAATTTAGAATAAAAATCCACATACAAAAAAATTAATTTCATTAAATAATAGGTTTTTATTATAGATTTTTAATCTTGGTAATCCCATTCTTGTTTTTTACAAAAATAATCATATAGAAATCCATTTTATAATGATTTCTACCATAAAATATGAAAACACATTTAAAATCATCCCAAAACCAAACTGTTAACACATTAAATGTCATTTAACAATTCAAAACATGTGTTTTTGAAATAATTCTCAAAATCATGTAATACCTCAATCAACTAGAAGGGGAAATTATTTTTGATGGGTAAATTTTCCATATGATTGGGAGCCACATACTAATCCCAATACTGTCAAAAAGAGTGGTTGAGGAACATGTCCCTGACCCCACATGGCATTCTAGGACCTAAGTTCTTATTGATACCTTTATCTCGTGTAACTCCCCGACCACAGTTACCCTGATTCGGTGCATTATTACTTAATATTGGCATGATAACAAAAGATCAAGTCTCGAAAGACCGATTTGTTGAGTAGCCTTGGAATAACTAGATACATTCATAAATCTTACATTACATCATAAAGTGAGAAATACTACAACAACATCTTGTCTTCATCTCCCCTCATACTATCCCTGTAGGTCATTCATAAATTACTTTTTCACATCCTGGAAAAAATAAAACACTGAAAGGGGTGAGCTCAGATGCTCAGTAAGGATAACAATATAGCTGAATCTTTCACAAATAAGAAAAAACATTTAAGGAAATGTATAACTAAAACAAAATCCTTTTAAACATGAAATTCAGCATAATATAGATAAGATAAAATTAAATAATTCCATTTATTAATTCACAAGTATATTCTAATAGTCGAATAATCACATGCAATATCAATAACCACTTTTATAATGATGGAATGCATAATGTCATACTATCATAACCACATAGCCAAGGCCTAATGCCAGGACTACAAATAATATTTTTTCAAGGCCTTGTTTCAAGACACTAGTTTGTCTCATGAGACATATCAATGCATCTAAGAGATATAACGGGCTCCACCAATCACTTATTAAGTCCAATGCATTCCTCATATGAACAGGTTTAAACATAACATAAATATTCATATTAAAAATAGCATACGAAATGTCAATACTTTCTCCATAAACCATGAAAGTTATAAAAATAAAACATCCACAGTCAAACATATCACAAAACATTCAATATAATATGGAAGTTTTTTATCACAATAATTCAACTTCAAATAAGCTTAAAATCCATCAAAGGATGTTGACATAGATGAAATCCAAACTATTTGAGAAAAATATCTCATTTTTAGAAATCATTTAAAAGTCACATATTTATAAAATAAAACATTTACTTTGAAAATTTTCTTATAAGATTTTAAGGGAAGCTTTGACGATTTTATAACAGCGTAAAATAGCCGCACCACCGTATAAGTTAAAAAACATTCTTTCCTTAATTCTGTCGAAAAGGTTAAAAAGGACCTTATTTGGAAAATGACAATAATATTCCTTTATAAACATATTATAAAAAGTCAACAAGGGTATAAATGAATTTATCCCATAGTCTTTAAATTATTAAGAATGATTTTCAATACATTTTTAAGAAACATGGATGTGGATGATAAAGATGTCCCAATAGATAATTATGTATAAAAAATCTCAGATAATGAGGAGATTGTGAAATAAACCCTTACAAATTTGGTAACATATGAAACTTACAACCCATGAAAAAGGTATCATACAATGAATATGTAAATACACATAAATTACAGTGTTTTACCCAAAGAATGCAATTATGAGTAGTACATACACCACACAAAAGGTAATAGTGGCAATATGGCATGAATCTCACTGGAATAAGGAGTGAGATGAAATCCCTTACCTTGTAAATTTCCTTAGTCGATGGTATGTTAACATCCTGTATAATAGTTAAAAAATTGTTATTAAATTATAAAAGAACCATATACATAATTATTATATCATATACGATCTTCTAATAATGCTTTGTTAATAATATTTCAGTATTATCGTCATTTCGGGTGTTAACTTACTCATTTTCTTTTATATGTTTTGTTACATAATTCATGTTTGTTATGGATAGGTTTTATCTTATTCATATCTATAATGATATAAAGTTCTTATACATTACTTTTAATCATCAAATGAGAATTAGTCTTGAATGGATACGATTGTGAATGAATCTCATCGCGTTCGTGGAGACGGTAGTCCGTACGTACGCATGAGCAACAATATCATTCTTTTGATATTAAAATAATATATAATTGGATGGTATATCATATATACAGAATCATTATCATGTTATATTTATTATTTACATGAGTTACTAATCATTAGTATACCCATCCAAATATTAATATATTGAATAACAATTACACCACGACGTGGAGACGATAAGCCGTACGTACGCACGTATGGTGACATGTCATTCAAAGGATGGATAGAATACTGAATGTGGTTGTACCATATTTACAATAGCATCACAGTATATAGAAGACAATAGAGTTATTATTTTATAATTGAAATAACAAAGAAACAATAAGTTGAAGAAGAAAGTAATTTGAAAGAGGGTGGTGAAAACATTACCTCTTTTTCGGGTTCTTCCTTTTGATTTGATCAAAAGGGCTCCATAGGATGGATTTATGACTAAAAAAGGCCTATATGATGAATGGAGGATATTTTATAGGGTATTCATGTATAGGATGGCTGATCCCAAAGGCATTCAAGGTGTGAAATTGAGAGAAGGGGGAGTGCCCTTTTATAAGAGGGGTGAGGGGAACCTTTGGAAAAGCAAGAAATATTATTTTATAATAAATTCATATTCGGTTTATAATGGCTCCAAAGTAAATTATTTAAAGTTTAAGGTGGGGATAGGTCGAAAACAAATCAACCAATAGGTTTTAGACAGGTTTGGGTCCCTTTATTAACCTTATCTTTTAGTTTTAACTCTTATTTATTTAGTTTGACACTTACCATGTCTCTTTGTATTTTTATATTATATACACAATAAACATACTATAAACTTCCAAGAGACCCCCCAAGTGGTCCATTAATGATTCAAATATCATTATTTAAGTCTATTGTCCGATCTTTAGGTTTTTAGGAATAGAATATAAATTAATAATATAATATTTGTTTTAAAAACTCTTTTATGTCAATTTTCACACTATAGGGTATTTTGTTTTTTGATAATTTCATAACAACATTATTAATTCGAAAAAAATTTATATAATCAGTCCTAATATGTCATATTAACCAATAAAATTATTTTAATTAATAAAGAGTCTGAAATTACTTTTATTTTTATATTTATATTATCAATCATTTTAATATTTCACTAATAATGTAATTACTGCATCATCATTGTCTCATAAATAAATTAAATTATTTAATGTCTAAAGTTTATAAATAAAATACCATTATGTAGGAAATATTTTTATATTTATAATTAATATTTATAATTTAATTTATCTTATGTATAACCCTATATTAAAAATGTTTTAGTTATTAAATGTTGATTTTAACTCTTTTAACTCTTCTTTGAATTAAAAAATAATAAATGTCCTAATCTAATCCAAGTGGACCTAAATGAAAATATTTTATTCCAAAGGTTGTTTTCGGTCGAGATACACTTGTACAATAGAATTAGGACATGTGTTAGGGTAATATTAATATAATTTTTACCCTTAATTACCCTATTTACTTTTAACTGTGGTAAATAAAAGCAAAAAGATACTTTTCACCAAAAATTATTTTTATCTTATTGAACCACATTTTACTCTTTGATATTAACCATGTCGCTCGAATATTCGAAATTCCATGCATAGAAGTGGTAAAATTATGTTTTATGAGAATTTTCATATTCTCCTAGGAGGTGGGTAAAAAACGATGAAAAGTTCCATAAAATTTTTATATATCTAAAATTATTCTGAACTAACTCCAATGAATTAAATTGAACTTATATAGGTATTATGTATCTATTTTTTCCTTAATTAAATTTAAATAAAATAAATAATTATTTAAATAAAAAATTGTTTATTAATGATAAGCTAGTGTTTTTTCACTACTCATCAAAAATTGAATGTTTTCAGAAAAATACCAAAGTTTCACCCTAGGCTAATTTCAATATTCTGAACCCAAAAATGAAGTCAATTTTGAATGATAAAATTTATAAAATTTCAAAAAGTGGGTATTACTATTCAAAACGGCTAGTTTGATTGGTTGAGGTGTGTGTTAGAACTTGAAGTTGCGTACAACACACGCTACTGTATTATTCAAAGAGAAGCGTACTATGGAAGCTTGGGGTGTTACTTTCTCCCCTCCTTGAAATAATTAAGTCCTCGAAATTTCTAGAATACTACTACATGAAAAGACCCATGTGTTTCTTCATCATATGTTCCTCAAGTTCCCACGTTGCTTCTTCCATCTTATGGTTTCTCCACAAATCTTTTACCAGATGAGTCGTCCAGTTTCTCAGTACTTCTTCTCTCGTATCAAGAATCCTGATGGGCTCGTCACAATAAGACAGATTGGGTTCCAGTTCTAATTCCTAATAGGTGAGTACATGCATTGGGTTAGGCATGTATTTCCTCAACAGTGATACATGGAACACATCATGAACTTTGGAGAGACTTTGCCGCATTGCCAAACAGTATTCTACAGCCCCAGTTCGTTCTAGAATTTCGAAAGGTCCAATGTACCTGGGACTCAGTTTACCATTCTTACTAAAACGTATAACTCCATTCAATGGAGACACCTTTAAGAAAACATGTTCTCCTACCTGAAATTCCAAATCCTTCCTTCGGTTATCGGCATAGCTTTTCTGCCTACTTTGAGCTGCTTTGATGTGGTTTTGGATTACCTTTAACTTTTATATTGTTTCCTCCACCAGTTATGGGCCTACAAATTTTATTTCACCAACGTCATCACAATAGGTTAGTGTGCGAAATCTCTTTCTGTATAATGCTTCATATGGTGCCATATGAATACTCGAATGGAAGCTATTGTTATAGGAAAATTCTAAGAGAGGTAAATATTGATCCAACATACCCTGAAAGTCAAGTGACTAAGATCTCAACATGTCTTCTAAGGTTTGAATAGTTTGTTCTGATTGTCCATCTATTTGAGGGCGGTAGGCAGTTCTCAAACGAAGTTCAATATCCATGGCCTTCTGAAGACTCTTCCAGAATCTTGAAGTAAAATAGGGATCATGATAAGAAACAATCAATAGGGTTACTACATGAAGTCTCACAACTTCATTAATATATAGTCTTTCTAGACGTTCTAGTGGTAGATCTTCTCTTATAGCAAAAAAATGTTCTGAATTTGTAAGATGATCAACAATAACCCATATTTCATCGTTCCATCTAGGATTCTTTGGTAGACCCATGAGAAAGTACATTATAATATTGTCCCATTTCCACTCCGGTATGGGAAGAGGTTGCATTAATCTTCCAGGATGTTGCCTTTCAGCTTTCACTTGTTGAAAAACCATACATCTTGACACAAAATTAGCAATCTCCATCTTCATGTTGTCCCACCAAAAATGTTCCTTCAAATATCTATAAATTTTGGTGCTCCCTGGTTTTATAGAGAAATTGGAGATATGAGCATCATCTAACAATTCCCTTTTCAGATCATGTATATCGGGAACACAAAGTCTCTTCCCAAATTTTAAAATTCCTTCTTCATACACAAATTATCTCAATATCCCATCATTCACAGCATTAATATTCTTTTGAAATTCTTCATCATTAGTCTATGAACTCTTAATACTTTATAATAAAGATGGTTTGGCAGCCATTTGAAAAAGAATTGATGTTTCACCTTCAATGGTTATTCCCATGTCTATAATTTCTAGATCCACGAAAATTGGATCCCTTTCAATTCTCATATTGTTCCAAACTCCATGATCATTTCTGCTCAAAGAATCTACCACCTTGTTTTCCTTCCCCGGGTGGTAGTGTATCATGCAATCATAATCCTTGAGTAATTCAAGACATCACCTTTTCCATATGTTGAGTTCATTTTTTGAGAAAATATACTTCAACCTCTTGTGATCAGTATAAATCTCACATTTTTCACCAAAGAGGTAGTGTCTCCATATCTTCAAAGAAGGGATCATAGCTGCTAACTTGAGATCATGAGTAGGATAGTTTTTCCCATGAATTTTCAACTGTCGTGATGTATAGGCAATAACCCTATCATTCTGCATAAGGACACAACTAAGTCCTTTCTTCGATGAATCACTATAAATAACAAACACATCATTCACATATGGTAGAGTCAATATAAGAGAATTGAAAAATATTATATTCGGTTTTTTGAAACATTACTCACTATCTTTTGTACAAACAAATTTAACTTCTTTATGTGTGAGATTTGTTAATGGGTTAGCCAACTGGGAAAAATTATGGATGAAACGTCGATAATAACCTGCTAAACCAATAAAACTGCATTCCTCAATTATACTCGTCGGTGCAGGCCATTCTTGGATTTCCTTGGTCTTAGAAGGATCAACAGAGATTCCATCATTAGAAACAATATGGCCATGAAAAGAAATCTCCTGAAGCCAGAATTCACACTTTCTAAACTTCACATATAATTCATGTATTCTCAGAGTCTTCAGGATAATGTGAAAGTGATTATCATGATCTTCATATATTTTTTAATATACCAAGATATCATCAATACCACCACAATATCATTGAGATAGTCCTGGAAAACACTATTCATTATATGCATGAATACAGAGGGTGCATTAGTCAGCCCAAAAGGCATTACTGTAAACTCATAATGCCCATACCTGGTTCAAAATTTTGTCTTCAGAATGTCTTCCTTCTTCACAAACAACTGATGGCATCCAGATTGATGCTCAATATTTGAAAATTATTGAGCTCCATGTAGTTTGTCAATTAAATCATCAATGCGAGGTAGGGGATACTCGTTCTTTATTTTTATAGCTTTTGTCTCCCTGTAGTCGATACATAACCTCATATATCCATCTTTCTTCTTTACAAAAAGGACATGGGCTCCCCTTGAAGAAAAAATAGGGAGAATAAATCCATTATTACTCAATTCCTCTATTTGTTTCTTTAGTTCCACTAATTCCATAGTGTCCATTCTATAAGGGGTATTCGATATGGGCCTTGAACCAGGAATTAAATCAATAGAAAACTCAATTTCACATTCTAGAGGATGTCTAAGTAATTCTTCCGGAAACACATCTACATATTCTTTCACAATAGGTACATCCTCAATCTGAACATTCCTTTCCTTACCCACAGTCATTTCATTTTCTTCCTCCCTAATAATTGAATTTAGATGAGCTATTGGGGGTGGATCTAGGTAAGAATTAGGTGGTGATGATTCCTCTCTAAAGATAAGGTGTTCCTTATTATCATCATCAAAAATAGTAACCTCCTTCTTCTAACAATAAATTTTTTTTATCATGGTCTGAAAGACAATCCATATCGAGGATTAAAGCAAATTTTACCATAGGTATGATGATGAGATCTGCAGATAAATAACATTTATGTTCTCTAATGGGTATTGATTCACAAAATTTTGTTGGAATGATGCTTCCCTTAGGAGTTTTAACTGACAACTCCCTTGTTAAATCAAATTGGAAATATCTAATTTTCTTAGCAAACTAGGAAGAGATGAAACAATAGAATGATCTAGAATCAATTAATGCATTTTCTAAACTTGAGGAAACCATTAAATTACCTGCCAACACATCTTTTGGAGCTTCTACCTCAGCAGTAGTGATAACATAAGCTTGGCATTGATCCCTTGGCCTTTTCTTAGGTAAGTTACTCTGACGCTTAGTACCTTCATTTGAATAATGTCCCATCTCTCTGCAGTTGTAGCGTTGAACATCATTAGCTTCTTTCTTCCCCTTGCAATCACGAGCATGGTGTCCTTTTTTACCACACTTGTAACAGACTCTCATTCCCTTCCAGAAAGTACCAGGGTTTTTCTTCCCACATTTACTGCAGGATGGATATTCAACTTTTACCTTCTTCCCCATATTTCCATTCCCATAGTTATCAGCAGATCACTTCTACTCTTTCTTTTCTTTAAAGTCATAAGACTTACAGAATTCTTTTTATGTCTTGATATAACATGAGACTATATCATCATACGACGGGAAGGATTGTGAAACAAATGTCTGATGAAGAAATTGTTTTAACCTATAAAATAAATGATCAATATTACTTCTTGGGTTACGTATACAATCTCTACCATACCTTGCTAACCTTGTAAAGTTAGCCTTATACTTTGCGACATTCTCATCCTCCTTTTGTTTTAGACTCAAAAATTTCCTTTCCATATCTTCTCGATGGTCACGAGGAATGTATTTTTCTATGAAAAGTTCTTTGAACTCTCTACATTCCATATTTGATACTTCATCATCTTCCTTTGTGTTTTGTATCAATGTCCACCATTGATCAGCATCTCTAGTGAGGCGAAAAACTTCCATGATAACTTTATCCCTTTCACTACTCCCCAAATCCTGAAATATATTTTCTAGGGACCTTATCCATTGCTCAGCTACAAATGGATTTCTACACCCATTTAAATTTGGAGGTTTTTGCCTCATGAAGCGATCTCGCATTGATCCTCCACGTTGTGGATCAGGGTGCTCCATACGGGTAAGGTTAATATTCATAACCAGAGTTAGTTGTCCCGATATGGTGATTAGCTGATCACCACCAGTTGCATCACCATCTGCACTATAATTATCTTGAGCAGGAGGGAAATCCCTACATAGAGTGTGTGAATTGATACGGTTCCCATTTCTTCTACTAGGTGCCATTTCTAAACAATGGCATAAACTAGATCAGTTTATGAATCAAAATACATAATTCCATATTTGTAAAACACTTAACATAAATCGACATATTTATGGATATAATCTATAATCAAAAAATGTATTCTTTGAGGAGTTATATACTCATATACCCTTTATAATGCTTTGTAAAAAAAATTGAGAATTATTCTAAGCATATAACCTAGGAGTGTTTTAACCAAGAGTGCAGCAAGGCCTGTTGTCGTGCACCAGTTCCCTTTCGTGTCTAGGTCAAAGCTGTGTTTTTGGGTTTTTCCCCTAGGTACATCTATGCCAGAGCCGCCTCTACTTGATCATACCCAAACAGGGATGTATTGCTCGTAAAACTCACAATGTCTCTCCAATACCAAATTTCTAAAAAGTTCTTATATACTATTGCTCAAATTCCATCTTAGGTCTATGTGCTCTAATTAGAGTTTATCTAAATCTAGTTTCCATGGTTTTTAACAAACTTCCTCTAATACCAACTATAAAGCCCCGACCCCAGTTACCCAGAGTCGGTGCATTATTACATAATATTTTCATGAACACAAAAGATCAAGTCTTGAAAGACTGATTAGTTTAGTATCCTTGGAATAACTAGATACATTCATAAAGTTTACATTACATCATAAAGTGAAATCTAATACTACAACATCTTATATTCATATCCCCTCATACTATCCCTATAGGTCATTCATAAATTACTTCTTCACATCCTAGGAAAAATAAAACATTGAAAGGGGTGAGCTCAGATGCTCAGTAAGGATAACAATATAGCAGAAACTTTCATAAATAAGCACAAACATTTAAGGCAATGTATAAATAAAACAAAATCCTTTTAAATGTGAAATTAAGCATAATATGGAAAAGATGAAATGAAATAATTCCATTTACTTATTCACATGGATATTCTACTAGTCGAATAATCACATGCAATATCAATAAACACTTTCATAATCATGGAATGCATAATTCCATACTATCATAACCACATAGCCAAGGCCCCATGCCAAGACTAAAAATAAGATTTTGTCAGGCCTTGTTCCAAGACACTAGTTTTTCTCATTAGACCTACTGATTCATTGAGGAGGTATAACAGGCTCCACCTGTCACTTATTATGTCCAATGCATTCCTCATATGAACAGGTTTAAACATAACATAAATATTTATATTAAAACTACCATATGAAATGTCAATAATTTCTACATAAACCATGAATGGTATAAAAATAACAAATCCACAGTCAAACACATCAAAAAACCTTCAATACAATATAGATGTTTTGTATCACAATAAATCAACTTCAAATAATGTTAAAATCCATCAAAGGATGTTGACATAGATGAAATCAAAACTATTTGAGAGAAATATCTCTTTTTTTGAAATAATTTAAAAGTCACATAATTATAAAATAAAACATTTACATTGAAAATTTTCTTATAATATTGTGAGTGAATCTTCGATGATTTTATAATGGAAGAAAATAGCCACACCCATTGTATAAGTTAAAAAGACATTGTTACATTAATTCTGTCAAAAAGGGATAAAAGGACCTTGTTTGGAAAATGACAGAAAGATTCCTTTATAAACTTCTTATAAAAATTAAACAAGGGTATAAATGAATTTATCCCATATTATTTAAAATATTAATAATTATTTGAAATACATTTTTATGAAACATGTATGTCGATGATAAAGAGGTCACAGTAGATAATTACGTATAAACAACCTCAGATAATGAAGAGATTGTGAAATAATCCCTTACCAATTTGGTAACTTACGAAACATACACCCCATGAAAGAGGTATCATACAATGAATGTGTAAATACATATAAATTATAATGTATTACACAATGAATAAAATTATGGCCAGTACATACACCACAAAAAGGTAATAGTGGCAATATGGCATGAATCTCACGGGAATAAGGAGTGAGATTAAAACCTCTTACCATGTACATTTCCTTAGTCGATGGTATGTTAACCTCCTGTATAATAGTTAAAACATTTTTATTAAATTATAAAATCACCATATACATAAATATGATATCATATATGATCTTCTAATAATGATTTGTTAATAAAATTTTATTATTATCGTCGTTTCAGGTGTTAACTTACTCCTTTCTATTATATGTTTTGCTACATAAGTCGTGTTTTTTATGGATATTTTGTATATTATTTATATACAGAATGATAATATGTTCTTAAACATTACTTTTAATCATCAAATGAGAATAAGTCTTGAATGGATATGATGGGGAATGAATCTCATCGCGTTCGTGGAGATGGTAGTCCGTACGTACGCATGAGCGACAATATCATTTTTTTCATATTAAAATAATATATAATTGGATGGTATATCATATATAAAGAATCATTATCAGGTTATATTCATTATTTACACGAATTACACATCATTATTATACCCATACAAATAATAATATATTGAATAACAATTACACAATGACGTGGAGACAGTAAGCCGTACGAACGCACGTATGGTGACATGTCATTCAAAGGATAGATAGAATACTGAATATTGTTGTACCATATTTATAATAACATAATAGTATATAGAATATACTGGGGTTATTATTTTAGAATGGAAATAACAAAGAAAGAAGAATTTGAAGAAGAAAGGAACTTGAAAGAGGGTGGTGAAAACATAACTTCTTCTTCGGGTTCTTCCTTTTGATTTGACCAAACGGCCTCCTTAGGTTGGCTTTACAACTAAAGGAAGGCCTCTAGGATGAAGGTAGGATATTTTAGAGGGTATTTGGGAAGAGTTTGGCTAAGCCCATAGGCTTTTATGGTGTGAAATTGAGAGAAGGGGGAGTGCCCTTTTATAATAGGGGTGAGGGGCACCTTTGGAATAGTTTGAAATATAATTTTATAATAAATTCAAATTCAGTTTTTGATGGCTTCAAAGTGTATTATTTAAATTTTATGGTGGGGATAGGCCAAAAACCACTAAACCAATAGGTTTAATACAGGTTTGGGTCACTTTATTAACCTTAACTTTTTGTTTTAACTCTTAGTTAATTAGTTTGACACTTACCATGTCTCTTTGTATTTCTATATTATATAGTAAATAAACATACTATAAACTTCTAAGAGACCCCCAAGTGGTCCATTAATTAAACACCTATCATTATTTAAATCTCTTTAAGGAACCTACTATTTTTAGGAATATAATATATATTAATAATATAATATTTGTTTTAAAACCCCTTTTATGTCAATTTTGACACTATTGGGTACTTTGTTTTTTGATAATTTAATAACTACATTATTAAATTGAAAAAAATTTATATAATCAGTCCTAATATGTCATATTAACCTAGAAATTTAGTTTAATTCATAAAAATTCTCAAATTACATTTATTTTGATATTTATAATATCAATTATTTTAATATTTCACTAATAAGGAAATTACTGCATCATCATTGTGTCATAAATAAGTTAAATTATTTAATGTATAAAAATTAAAATTGAAATTACATTATTTAGGAAATATTTTTATCTTTCTAATGAATATTTGTAATCGAATTTATCTTATGTATAACCCTATATTAAAAATGTTTTAGTTATTAAACTTTGATTTTTACTCTTTTAACTCCTCTTTGAATTAAATAATAATAAATGTCCTAATCTAATCCAAGTGGACCTAAATGATAATATTTTATTCTTAAGGTTGTTTTTAGTCGAGATTCACTTGTCTAATAGAATTAGAACATGTTTTAGGGTAATATTAATATCCTTTTTACCCTTAATTACCATATTTACTTTTCACTGTGGTAAATAAAAGTAAAAAGTTACTATTCAACAAAATTATTTTTATCTTATTGGACCACATTTTACCCCTTGATATTAACCGTGTTTCTCGGATTTTCAAAATTCCACTCACATAAGCGGTAAAATTATGTTTTCTGAGAATTTTCAAATTCTCCAAGGAGGTGGGTAAAAGACGGTGAAAAGTTCAATAAAATTTTGTTATATCTAAAATTATTCTGAACTAATTACTATGAATTACATTGAACAATTATAGGTATTTTCTATCAATTTTGAACTTAATTAAATTAAAAAATAATAATTATTTAAATAAAAAATCGGTTTTAAACTATAACATAGTGTTTTTCACTATTAATCAAAAATTGAAAGTTTTCTGAAAAATACCAAAATATAACCCTAAGATAATTTCGATATTTCGAATCCAAAAATGAAGTCCATTTTGAGAGATAAATTTTATTAAATTTTAAAATGTTAGTATTACTATTCATAAATGTTATTTTGATTGGTTGTGGTGTGTGTTAGAAATCGAAGATGCGTACCACACACGCTACTGTATTATTCAAAGAAAAGCGTACCATGGAATCTTGGGGTGTTACATTCCAACTCCCTTTTCATTTCCCAAATTACAAATAAACCAGAAGAACCAAATAAATCATATAAAATTGGACTCCCCATAACAATCTAAGGCCTTTCATCGAAAGTGTTTGCAAGACACTCCATCATACCTGCACCAAAATGTTCTGATAGTCCTACTCTATCTACCTTATCATTACAAATAAAAAAGGGGACTAGGAAAGAAAGGTCCTCTAAATAATCTTTGATCAGATACCATTTTATCATGAACTAACCTGAGCAGACCCAATCCGGTCACACGAGTCAATTTGAGATAAGGACCAAATGGAATTCCCAATCCCCATAGGCTGGAAACTAGTATCAGACATCAAATGATAATCAAAGGGAATGATTTTCCCAAATATAAACATAAAATGAACAATTAAAAATATAAATAATGGACCAAGAATAAATATATTTCCAACTAAACATATTATATAGAAAACTGAAAATATAAAAAACATCACAAAAACATTCTAACTGAACATGATGACCCCAATGTCTCTATGTGACCTTGAGGGTCACTCTCTATTTGAACCAAGGTTATTTATTCCTTAAAATAGAGTATGGTGTATTTTTGTTATCAATCCACATTGGGTTGATGAAGGATTTTTCAGGGAATAGAGAATGATATGTGGACCGTGAACCACATAACATGAATGGTTCATGGAATAGAAAATGGTATGTGGACCATGTATGAGGAATAGTTCATAGAGTAATATAGGTTCATGGGAGGACCTATAGTTCACAAGAGGTAAATAGTTTGCGGGATGGAATATTGTTTTTCAAAATATGACAGTGTTTTGAGAAGCTGTGAAGGGTTTAGTTTGTGGACACAAGGAGATGATTTTTACCACCACATAGAAAGAATTGAGGTATATAGACCTTGTGGGGAATAAATTTTGGCGGGATTTATGGTATGTGGTAAAGGTTGTGTCATATCAAAGATTTGGTAAATCTCCGTTTAGCAGATTGGGCAGATCTGTTTTCCTTTATTAGCAACACTAATACCTGCATTAGAGGGAGATGACTAGATTAAATATCCAGGGTTGAATTGGGTGAAATATATAGTGGTTCATGAGAATACATTCCCACAAATGATACATTGATTAGAAATTCAGAAGGAATTCATTGATGTCCAGAATGGTTCATGGAAGATAGTTTGAAGAACATGGTTTGTGGAACATGGTTTGTGGAACAAGGTTCACGGAGGAGGAGTTTGTCCATGGATATTAAGCGTTAAGAAGTAGTACATAGTCATTTCTTGCATAGGAAGTACGTAGAACACTCATAGTACGTGGGGCAGTGTAGTACATGGAGGAAGAAGACCAATTAGTGGAGGAAATATTTTCAAACTAATAGCATCTAGAACAGTAGATTGAATATATAGGAGAAAATGGGACTTCAATAGATCATATCTCTACATTTAAAGATTAAATATTTAATTCAAATACATTTTAGAGAAATGAAGTCGATAAAATGAGTTCAGAATCTCCCAAATGAAGTGATTAACGGGGAGTCAACAAAAGTGATATGAGTGACCCAGTGTATTAGACCTAACACCTTGTAAAGGAAGTGTTACTAGCATAGTGTGACTGTGAATTTTTTTTTAATCCATGAATAGTGATGATTAGAAGAATTTGGTTTGAGAGAACACATGATAGTGTATTCTCTATAGACATAGAACTTAGGGGTGAACCAAGTAAAATTTTTGTGTCCTCACTTTTTCATGTGACTCTTTGTTTTCTAAATTTTCTCATCAGATAGGTTTAACAGGTACCTACCAAAATTGGAACAAGATCAATCAATTTAAAAGAAATATTTGACACCCTAATTCACCCCTCCTTTCATAGAGTGTTAAGGGGTCCTCCAAGTGGTATCAGAGGGTAAAGGATGCAGGTTTGAAATCTAACCACCACTTATATAATGGATAATATAGTAAATGTCAGGGTAGTACCCATATTTAATAGAAGAAGCATTTATATCTTTTAGAAAATGATTACATCTCATCTATTAACTCTCATAATGGATGTGTTGTTTTCCATTACACAAGGAATATAGTTCACCGATCCAATTGGGATGTCTATGACAGATACAGAAAAGAAAACTCTGGATGGTGATGCCAAAGCACAAAATTCCCCCAATGAAGCCCTTTCTGATCATATATATCTATAGGAGGTTATTTGTACATCCACAATGTTTAGGTGGGAAAACTGGAGAATATTATGAAGGTGATAGAACTGATAATGAGGTGAATCTACAATTTTTTCACAATAGGCTTGATGATATAATGATTCATCCTAAAGAACATGCATATACCTTTTTGAATTGAATATCTTGATATAGTTCGAGCAATATGAGGACCTGGTGGAGAAATAAAATACATTGATATTGTAATGAATATATTGAGAAGACATCCACATCATTAAAAAGTAAAGGTGTCATCCTTTGAGGAAATGGATCTTTACAAACATTCTTTAGATGATTGGATAAGTATCTGAGTGGTATATGAGAAGATAATAAAGCTACAATATGTAATAAATTGAGTAAAAATGAAATGGAATTCAAAGACACGTAAAAAAAATTAAATTTCAGGAGATAATATTGATAATGATAATCAGAAAAAAAAATTAATTCACTCTCTCTCTCTTTTATAAAAAATTGCAAGAAGGGAAAAGGTAAATTTGAATGCAAGTTACCTCTAGATTTTTTTCATTATGGATGATTTGGGCACATTTACCGTCAATGCACAATGATGTTTTATGATGATGATATTGAAGATGGAGACATGTTGAAGCCTCAAAAAAAATTAAAAAAGGATACTTCAAGTGTGGTAAGAAACTATCGAGAAATGATTTTTTGTGAAGTAGAAGACAATGATAGTGAATTGTTTGAGGAAGGTGAATCAGAATTTGAATTTGGAACCCATGTGTCAATGATGGATACCATTGATAATCAGAGTCATCGGGAGATAAAACAAGAGTTAATAATTTGACAACTGATGTCGATCTCATGATAAGACATATGGATGATTTTGGAAAGCTTGAGAATCAATGAAGGATATTAAAAAAAATTGAATGTAATTAAGGAAGAGTCATCAGAATCAGTTAGTATAATGAAAGATGGAATTTATCGACATGAAGAAGTAGTAAAGGAACATTCAACAACTTATTAAAGGTTGATATGTATTTTTGAATTGAATATCATAATTGAAGAACTGTAAAATTTCATTAATGAACATACCTCAATACTGGAGGAGAAGTTAAAAACTATTGAGGGACATGAAGAAGTAGTTTGTTACTCGTAGTAGTAAACATGAATCTGAATCATCCCCAAAAGAAAAAATTAATAAATTTTTTTTTTAAATTCTCAGATGATGAAATTGTAGAGAGAGTTAGGAGTGGTTTTGATGGAGTTGAAATGGCTCTAAATGATCAACAACCCTTGTGCATGGAAAACATATAAATTGGTTGTGAAGCTGGAACATCTAATTTTGGATGTTAAATGGGCCAAAATAAATTCATTTTGAATGTAATACATATCATAAAGACTCTTGATGTACAAACAAAAAAATTCTCAAGTCACACTAAAAAGAGGATTGAGAACACTTCTAGAGTTTCCGGAGATTATAGAAAATTAAAAAATCCCCATAAGGATCTCAACATGAGGAGGAATTGAAGTGAGAAGAAATTTACACTTAGGAAAATTCATCTACATGGCTATTTGGGCAATAAAATGTCATACAGTGAAGAGGCAAGGAGCTATTTGTATGGGGAAGATCCAAGAAGTCAACAAAGTATAATGAGTTTATGTCCTATTTTATATAGAAGAAACAGTTTCTATGTATATTTTTTTTCATTTTTCTAACTTTTCCCATAAATATTTTAATTGTAGGTAGAGAAATGATAGGAAAATATCATATTTAATAGAGATAAAAGTCAATACTCGCCAAACAGGCTGTATTGCTCTTAAAAATAGTGTTTCTCTGCAAGAATATGATTATGAGTATAAATAATCTTCTCACATGGAAGAGATATTTCGAAGGCCATTTTAATCTTTCACTGAATCAATTATTTCATGGAAACAAATGACGAAAATTGAAAAATTCAACCATATATATTGATATATCAAATCTAAAAAGAATAGAAGAAATTGGTTTCTTAATAGTGGATGATAAACCCATGTGATGGGAAATGATGACCTATTAACAAATATTAAGACAAAGTTTGATGGAACTATAAGATTGTAATGCTGGGACATTGAAGATCAAAGACAGTGGAAGTACTAATATGGAAAATGGTGAGATGAAGAAGACTGAAGTTCTTCATGTGGATGGGTTGTATCACAGTCTCCTGAGTGTGATCCAACTCTATGACTTGGGACTTATGGTCCCATTCAATCAAAAGGGGTGAACTATAAAATGGAGAACACGGAATTATATCTTAAAGGGATAGAAAAAAATGGAATCATATATCAGGTTGATATTAAGGGGAAAAAATTTTACATACCAATTGAAGTAGAGAACAATTATTGGCACTAGAGTTTGGTTCACATTAATCAAGAAGATATGTAAAATATATCTAACTAAAATATTTTTGGGGATATTCCAAATCAGATGTATGAATTGGAGAATACTTGTGATTCTTTCATGTGAGGAAATTTGGGGTTCATTTTATATCATCCAATGAAGAAAATATCATCAAACATTCATCATTACATTAAAACATCATTATGTGTTCTGATAAATATTGCTGGAACATATGGAGAAAGGTACTTCATTATATTCATTGATGATTTTGTAGCTATTCATAGGAAATGATAGGTTCTTGATTGCATCAAAACATACCACTGGATTGATGATAATGACACTGGATGGACAATAAATATTTTCTAATCTAACAATGGAGGGGAATACTCATCCATTAAGTTTTAAATTTACCTGTAGGAGCATACAATAAGATTTGGATACCGTGAGAACTTCAAAAAATGGATATGTTGAGCATGGGAATCGATAGGTGATTAGTATTGGAAGAAATATTCTAATTGATATTCTTATCCCTCTCCATTACTAGGAAAAGGATTATCAATATTTAGAATATATCTAAAACAGAATGGGGCATTATATGGGGAAATCCAAGACATTATTGGGAAAACCCCCTCGAGGTTCCCCCTTGGAATGTTTTTGGCGTGATTGTGTTTGTTGACCAATCCAAAGCAGTTATTGAGACCAAAAATGGTTCACGATGGAAGGTCATGTGGTACGCAGATGGGATAATGTCGACGAAGGTGATCAACCACCTTTGAGAAAATGTAGTACGTTGAGTGAGTAAGAAAATGGTTCGGGGATGTCCTGCGGCTCACGGTGGTAGAAGGATTGGTAAGTAGTGAAGGTAGGATTGAAGATTTCATAAATCTTGATTTAGTTGATTAAGTGAATATCATTGCCTATATATGAACCTATAATCCCACTGATTACTGAGGAGATATAATATCATTAGATCATCATTTTTATCTTGAATTTCAGAAACGTCCTAAGGTGGTTAGTGAGAGGGATAATCTAGGAATAGATAAAGTCATTTTCATAGAATAATTTCCCACAAAGGATTTAATAGAAAAGTTGTATCTTCTTAAGTCTCGGTACATGAAGGAAGAATCTCTAGTATGCGAGATAAGTAATTCGACAAGCGGTATATCGAGGGAAATCTCTGGTATGCAGAACCGAAGACAGTCTGTGAACAGAGAACAATTTGTGGACAAGAGGTGTTTCGCAGAGGAGCTATGTGGAATCTGTACATGGTAGCGGTACATGATCGAGAAGTCGGTGGCAGTCCATGGGTGAAGGGAGGTTTGCGGCAGTGGTGAAGGTACATGAAAAAGATGTCCCTTATTCCAAACCATGTATTCAATATGAGGGTGGGGAAGGTGGTTCACTATTTTCTCAAGGAATCTTGAAAAATCATCCATTCAGTTTGTGAAAGTATTTTCCGTTACCTAGTAGTACCTGAGAAGGTGGATTTCATCTTCCGGTGAAAATTAAACATCAACAGAGAATCTACCTATAATTGTGGATGCTGGAATTCATGAAAATGACGGGGCCTAAATGTCAAAAAACTATGATGGACCAACATGTCCATAAACTGTGCATGGATTCCTTTCTAAGAGCAGTGAGTGAAGGAAGAGGAATACGGTGACCTGTTCCACCGACAGTGAGCCAGAGAAATAGGAATAGGGAGTTACCCTAGGGAATGTAGTGAGCAGACCATAAACAATGTAAAGACTGTGGGCCTAGCTATAGAAGATCCAGCTCAAACATTGTACTCATTATTGGGCTTGATCATCAGTGAATTTGGAACATTGGATCATTGCCATTGTATGTGCCTTGGATATTTCCCAGTGAGGGTGAACCAAGTGAATATGGTTGTGTCATGTGCATTACTTCATATTAGTTTTTATATTTCCATGGGAGGAAGAGAAAATTGAGTTTTTTCTAACAACGAAATAAGATCCAAAAGGGATAAAATGTTAATCTACCATACCCTGATTCACCCCCCCCCCAATTCATTCAACCTAGTTGACATAGAAGACACCCTCTATGCTATCGTAAGGATGGAAACCCACTTTGATGTATTTTAAGGTTTTCCTAAGTAAATTCTTCATTCAAAACAAATAAAGAAATCACATAATGTATTGTGAAACTATAGACGATGGAATATTCCTTATATATTCAATGAATATAAAAGAGCTCATATGTTTCAATAAACATCATGGGAAAATTGAGGAAATAAGTGATGTGAAGATCAATGAAGATAAAACAACAAAAACCTCATGAAATTTAACTACTGATGTGATAGATGAAGGGAATGAATGTGGAAATATAACATATCAAAATATAGAAGTAGAGGAAGGCATGAAAAAAATATAAGATTCACATGATGATTTTTGTTTATAAGATGACGAATAAGAAGAACCCATGGTTGAAGAAAATTCTCTTGAACCTCACAGGATAAATCAAATATCATAAATTGATCAATTCAACATCATTATGGATAGGAAAGGTCCCACATAGACAAGGAGAATGGGGAATGATGAACAATCAATATTTCTATCAGTTGTGGAACCAACCTCATTTGAATAATATAAAACGGATGAATCATGTGTTAAATCCATGTATAAAGAGTTAGATAATATTGATAAGAAAAAAACTTGGGATCTAGTTAAGAGATAGAAAAACCACTATGTGATTTGTAAAAAGTGGATTTTCTAAAATAAATTTGATGATCATGGAAATGTTATCGGTAATAAGGCATGTATGGTGTGTAATAGATATTCACAGATTTAGGTGTTGATGTAGAAGAAACATTTACTCTAGTGGCTTGACTAGAGTCAATTGGATTGTTTCATTCTTTGGAAATTAAAAGATGAAACAAAGTGTATCAAATTGTTGTTAAAATAGATTGTGTAAATGGTGTTCTTGAAGGAGAATAGTATATAGAACGACCAATGGTTTTCATTCTTCATAATGATGAAATGAAGGTTTGATGATTAAAGATGACTCTCTAGGGTCTAAAGAAGGTTTCATGACTATGGTACTCTAAACTGAATTCTTATGTGAAGAAGCTCGAATTTAAAAGAGGTGGAGTGTATCACAATCTTTATCTGATGAATTCTTATAATGATTAGTTTATGGATCTAGTGTATGTATATGATATTATATTTTGAGGATGTGGGTAGGGATCATTTGATAACTTTTACAATTAGATTCAATCATAATTTGAAATTTCCATGAATGGGGAACTCACATACATTTAGGACTTCAAGTGATTCAGAGGAAGTATCACACATTAATTTCATTGGAAATGTATGCAAGAGATCTTCAAAATAAATTCAATATGCATGATTCCAAACCAATTTCTACTCTAATTGTGGTTCGGACAAAACTAGGAAATCACAAAGATGGGACATCTATAGATCCCATAATGTACAAGATAATAATTTGAAGTTTATTTTACTTGACTATGACACAACCAGATATTGTCTTTTCAATATTTATAGTAATCTGCATTGAAAGTAATACTAAAGGAAGAACATATGGAAATAGTGAAGTAAATCATGAGGTACATTAAAGGAACTAACAATTATGACTTATACATTATAGTAAGAAGAGATAATGAACCATCAAAATTTTCAAATGATGATTGCGATGGAGATACTATTGACAGAAAGTCCAAAAGTGGTGGAGCATTTTTTATTGTCAAAAAATGTGAGGTATGGTTGAGTTAGAAATAGGAATGTACTTATCATATTACTTATGAAGTTGAGTACATTTCTTCTACAAATGATTTACCTCACATATTCTATAAAAAATTCCAACTAATTGATATTACTGATATATTGAAATAGCCAAAGGTGATTCACTATGATAACAGTAGTGAAATTGATCATAAGAAGAATCTAGATCAAAATTGTCATAAAAACCCATTGAAATTATATATTAATTCATCATGGAAATGGTCGAACAAGGCATGATTAAATTTAATTTTGTTGGAACTGACGATCAAGTGGTTGACACAATGATCAATCCATTTTCCAAACAAGTGTTCGAGAAGCTTCAGTAGATCCACTATGTTCATCCACCCCCCATACATGTAAGGGTTATGAACATCTCCTTCCCCAATTATGATAATTTTTTTATTATATTTTCTAATGTTTTTAGGTCTATGGAGGACATATAATATAGGGAGAGTGCACATTGACCTCTGTAAGTCAAAATTGGATCCTTTGGGATTATTGCTGATGAGGGAGAATTAATAAATTTAATTTCATGGTATTCAAAAAAGGAGGATAAAATATGAAATGCTTTTTTAGTGGAAAGATGATTGGGAATAATTAATTCCAAAATGTTACAATGGGGTAGAATTATGAGTTATAAGGGGGAAAGGTTTGGAGATATTTGGAATAGAGAAAACAATTCATATTTTGGTTTCACGAGAACCCAATTCATACTTCCCCTTTTATTTTATACACTAAGAATTTCTCATGTATACTTAGAGAGTTAATTGGTTTGTTTCTCATTTATCAGGTTTTGGAGGGTGCTTTATTGAATTTAAATGCGAATTCCCAACATACCCAAAGGGGTATAATTTTTGAACCAGTGTTCTTTTTGCTAATAGTGATGTATGGATTATGTTTGTTGTCAATACCAATTGATATGATGAAGGAGTTTTCAAGGAATGTGGTATTTGTAAAGACCCGTAAAATTGAAGGAATATTTTTTTAATTTTCTTCGGGATTTTACAAGAATGCAGTTTCTGGCGGCACCTGATTCTGTGGCCCGGTGTGCCTGGAATCATTTTTTGACGCTTAGCTCAGGTACGTTCAATAAACGAATGAGCAGGTTTTCCTATCTTTTGAACCGGTGCTTGGAATCAAAATCTGAGGGCACCGATGGAACCGCAGCGCCGGTAATTGCTTATAAACACCTTTTCTGGAGTTTTGTTTTCCCGGGTGAGGTTATTAATTATTTTGGGTTTACTAAAGAATAAAATAAAATATTGTGCAACATATTTTTTTAATTCTATGTAGTTTTAACCTAGGAATGGTGGATGGAGTGGGACCCACTGATATCCTAACTCCTAGGTAGGATATTACTGAGGTGGGGCCCACACCAGACCCACCCCATTTAATTTCCTTTTCACCTCCCACATGTATTTAATTATGTAACTCACCCGCACCCCCTCTTAAATTCCATGTCAACTATCGCGTTTAATTAATTATTAAACGCCTCATTAAATGGTCAACACTCAATAATGAAATCGTGATCTGTTTTTGAATTTCAAAAATAGATGGCATGAGTAATAAAATAAGGCAACGCCATATATTATTATGTTGTTTCATTGTGTGAGAAGAATATGAAGAGGAGAGCCGAAGTCTTGGAATCCTCATCTTCCTCCTTGAAGAACACAAAGAATGCACCGTTGCCGACGAAGAACGCCGGCCTCCGACAAAGGGCGATGAAGAATGCTGAACCCTCGGATATCGACGACGCGACGCCGTGTACTACGACACCGACGATTCTCTTCTCCACGATGCCTTTTTTCCGCGACGCCTTCTTCCGCGACATTCTTTCCTGCGACGAACCATCGTTCAACAATGCTTGAGGTAGGGGGTTTGGTTTAATTTAATTTATGTGGATTATATCCTCGACATATTATTAAATTGTTTGATGTTTCTTGAACCACTAATGCGGTGGGTAGGGACCAACGAACAAGTCTGAACCCATCATTTCTATGTTCTTGATGTGCGGAACGTTGGGCGGCGATGAAACAGGACCGTTGAGGTGATTTGAAGACTCCGCAAATTTTTTAATTGATGGCAGATCGACGGGCAATGATGGAATGGGCCGAAGAGGCGGTTGATGATTCTGCAGTAATGTGTGAGACTTGGGATGAATGCTGGCGTAGACAGAATTCAAAACGGACCACCGGAGCAACTCCGGTGGCCCGCGGACTACACCGGCGGCGGTCGGCACCGGCCGGCCGCCCGGAGGCGATGGTGTCCCGGCGACCCGCCAGGAGGGACCGCCGCGGCTTAAGCCGCAGCGGCAGGCGACTGGTCCTGCGGCTGCGTTGGACCGAGGGGGGGGGGGACACGACGCTTTTCCGCATTCGCTGGCAAGGAGCAACCCTCACACGGGGGTCGCGCCGTCAATCAAGGGGGAAGCCGCCCCTTTTGTGCGGCCGCTTGGCTAGCGCCGAGCCGCCCCGGGCTGGACCGGCCGCTCCAGGCCGGGCCGGGCTGCACCATATTGGGCCTGAATTGGACCCGGTTTTGGCCGACCCAAGGGGGGTTGGGCCGGGTCGGACCGGGGCCAGACCCCCCATTTTCAGACCACTTCCGGTCTTTGACCATATCGTGGGCTACAGACCTCCGATCGATGCACCGTCAGTTGTGATGGGATCCTTGGATCGAGACGGTCGCTTCAGTATATTACACTCAAGGTTTCGAAGAACTTTGGGTATGGCCAGGTTGGTTCTAACGTGAAACCAACCGGGTCCTCAAAGAGGAAACACTTATAACTTGAGCTCCAGACGTCCGATTGACGTGTCATTGACTTTTTTGGTTTCCTCGTAGTCCGAAAGACCGTTTGGATTACTCCGCTCGAGGTTTGGTTGTCGTTAGAGTGCATTCGGGTTGGTTTTGACTTAAAAACCAACCGGGCCCCTGGAACGAAAAAGCCAATAACTCTCAGACCAGGCGTCTGATTGACGCGCCATCTGTCACATTGAGTTCCTCTTGTTGAGATGGAACGTTGAGATACATCAACTCTGGACTATGTGTCAGTTGATGTATCACCCCCTTTGCTTGTGGAGTGGACCCTCCCGAAATGAGCATGCTGTGTGTGGGAACCCTAGAGCTGGTTGCGACTGTGACAACCGTACTGAAATCCTATGTGGGTTCGACGACAATGACTATTGTTTTTGCATCCTACTTGGGTTTGGCAGTGTCTGACTCTGTTCTTGCTATCCTATGTGGGTCTGGCAGAGTAGTTGGTTTAGGATCCTATGTGGGTCCCAGCTTGGATGAATCAGTGGCTATATTTGATCATCTCTATCACCATACGAAGAAGTGTACCTGTGTGAGCTGAGTCTTGACCTTCAATCATTATCTTCGATATGATTGAATTGATTTCCTATGTGGATTTTTTTGTTCTTTCCTGTGTGGTTTGGGTTGTACTATCCTGTGTGGACGTGATCGAACTTGGGCTCGGTCGTTGGAGCTGAATTGGAATTGATGACTTAGGTATATGTATGGGAATATACCTAAGTAGTGTTGGTTGTTACTTCATGATTGTATCTTTCTTTTGTGGATTATCATTTATGTATTATGGGAGACTTTCGGGGGTCTCAGGGTCCCTACTGAGTAGCGTATACTCACCCCTACACGGGATATGCCCGCACTACATTGTGTTGAATGCAGACGACGGGCATCACTGATCGTGGTAGAGGCTATTGGAGTAGTCGGTACCCGGAGGTGGACCACTAGGCGGGACGTACACGGAGCATATGGTTGTACTTGAGGAGTTGAGGTCGCTATCTGTACCCACCATTCAGGTGGGACTTCCAGTGGATAGCTCGACATTTCTGCTTTACTTTCAGTTTCTGTACTTCCTTTCCAGTTGTACTTTACTTTCTGTTTGTGTTTCTATTTTGGCCCACTTACTTTTTTGCACTTACTTGTACTTAGTTTACTTAGTGTTTACTTCTACTGGTTTACTCTGTGGTGTTTGTTTACTTTATAAAGGCAATACATTCCCCTTTTTCGGGATTTATGCCTTGGTGCTAGTCGCCAGCCGCTGGCCTATGGGAGGCGGGCTTGGGGTAGTCACGGCATGGGTCCCGAGGATGGGTCATGACAAATTGGTATCATAGGAGTTAGGTTCTACCGCAGAACATAGGACTCTGATCTTTTTTCTATATGAAGCAATATTGTTAAGGGTATTGAGTGTGGTTATCAGTCCAGGGAATCCATTGTTGGTGCGGAGGCTGACGTATCCGTAAACCAGGACCCTAACTTCTGATTTTCGACTGAATGCACGAAAACATTGATTGCATGTGTGTTTCAAAAGTTTTCTTTTTGATTACTTTGTGTCTGCTCACCAGGTATACTGTTGACCGTGGAACACCTGTTTCTTTTTTAGGATGGCCCCATGATGGCAGCCAGCTAGGGATCTGAGCGTTGTGCGAGGCGACAGACCACCGAGCTATTAGGCCTCAGTTTGGGGCCCTTTGATAGTGGAGGCACCAGTCGTACCTCTACCCACCGAGCCACCGATGCTACCGGCCCCAGCCGCTGACAGTGCACGTCACCTTAGTGCACTGCACGAGTTTCAGCGTCAGAGACCGCCTAGGTTCGGCGGGGAGACTGAACCTCAGGCATCCAAGGATTAGCTGGAGGTAGTTGTGTGAGTTTTTAGGTTAGTGGGGACAATAGCTGACCTCATGGTGATCCTCAAGGCGAGCATCCTGCACGCAGCAGCAGGCAGATGATGGAGCTTGATGCTCCAGGTGCACGACGAGGCATCTCTCCTCTGGACGGACTTCGAGAGCCTCTTCCGCTCGAAGTTCATCCCTGCCACCCTCCGTGTGGTGCGCATCCAAGCGCTTATACAGCTGCGGCATGGCAGCATGACGGTCGTCCAGTACTCAGCGAGATTTACCGACCTCTCGCGCTATTTTACGGACAAGGTACGAGACCCAATCTTCCGGGCCCAGACCTTCGAGCAGGGACTGAGGCATGAGATCAGGGCATCGATGATCTCCCTCAGCATTCCGACACAGGCAGGAGTACCAGAGTGATCTCTTCTCAAAGATAGATTTCTTTCCGAGCCTATTCCAGCAGCGAGACCTACCGCAGGGTGGCACGTAGGAAATTCATCTGTAGATGGTAGTCGACGGATGTCACAGGGGTCCAGGAGGACCGAACCATCAGGCAGATGACCTCAGGACACTTGCTCAAGGGTGCGGGGTACAGGGCGCAGAGCCAGCCTTCCGAGGAGCAGGCAGTGCTACACATACGGCGAGCAGGGCCACATGGCTCGTGACTTCCTGACCCTCCATGCAGAGCAGCAACAGATGGTTGAGGGGCCACCTAGGAAAAGGCAGAGGGTCGACTGTGGCGGTCCGCCGAGAGCAGGCGTATGAGGAAGAGGAGCTGGCGGAGCAGCAGGTGATCGGTGACGCTTTGAGGCTTTGCCACCACCACCACCAGGAGGTCCACCTCGGCCACAGGGAGTTGGTGGGAAGAGACAGGCTCAGCTGCAGGAAGGAGAGGCCTATGACCACAGCACACCAGAGATGATTCAAGTTATGATATGTGTCTACTCCACCCTTGCTGCAGTTCTTATAGACACAGGAGAGAGTCATTCCATTATTGTCGCTACTATAAGGCCCCAGCCTTAAACCTTAATTAATCATGAGTTATTAAAAGATTAAACATTGAGGATCTTTTCAGGTTTAGTGTTTTAGAGAATTAGATAATGAAACTTTCATTACATTCCACATTTAAACAAAGTGGTTTTATAAAAGACAATACTCATTCTTCCCATCAACGAAAACATATTTAAAATAAAACACGGATTCTTTCTTGACACATCCTTGACACTATCATCACATCATGTACCTTTCCCTTGACCTGTGAAAAACATTTCAAAAACTTGGGATGAGCATAAAAATCTCAGAAAGGTTTATAAAAACATGGAAAGGAAACATTAGTTCATATATACATAATAATAAAATCATAATTTACCCATAAAACATAGGCACTTACATACCTCATCAAACCATGATTAAATCATAGAAAAAATAATACATAAAGGTAACTTGAGGCATTCATAACATTATTACGTAGGGAGTAACCCTCTTGGTTACATTTGGAATACCCATCACAGTATATTCCCTAAATCTCTTCCGAGAAACCTTAACATTTCACTCCTTCGCGTTACCCAATGCATTAGAAAGCTATATCAGTCTCACCCGCCCTTAGTTTATCACAGAACCACCCGTTTTCATAACAATGCCCAAGAACCATAACATAAACGTACCACATAAAACATGCATAAAGGAAACATAACATTTCCACATTTCAATCACAATATAACATTTTAGTATATTAAAATAATGAATCCATTCAAAGAGAAACCACTTCCAAAACTATTTAAAACATTTAATAAAGTGATTTTTGAATCAAAGTGTCCCATACCACCTTGAAGCTTTTAAAATTTTAAACCATTAATATCCATATAAATATATCCTTAAAACCATTTTTAAAACATGGATATTAATAAGAACAAATAATTAAAACACTTAAAGTGATATTTTGGTTAAATGGTTTTTACCAAAATTAGTGACACTTGAATACAATAATTGAAGAACAAAATTTAATAATAACTTTATAATATCATGAGAATAAATGGATTCATGATATAATATTCCAAAGGACAGTATATACACCATATAAGAGTGAATTGGTGCATAACAACAATGAAGTCTCAATAGAAATGTAAAATGCGAGGAAATCCCTTATAAAGAAGGTATCCTTAAATTAAGGATAAATCAATCTCAAAATTATGTGTGACAAATATAAATACACTCAATATAAGTGGATATTAAGTGTAAAACAATAAAAGGTCATTCACACATATTCAAAGGATGACATATTCAATAACTACATGTTGAACCCAAAGAAATCGAAATTGGGTTAAGAAGTTCCCTTGACAGCCTAATGGCGTCACATCAAAATGAGTTGATGAGAGAATAAGAAGGGTATCTCATCACATGGACATAAAATTTACATCAATAAGGATATATGAGAACATATCCCAACATAACAATATGTACGTTAAAAGACCCAACAAAATAAGTCTTTTAAAAAGAGGAGGGTGAAAGGTTCCCTTACCGACATGGGTATCTTTCGAAACATACACCTCGTGAAAGAAGGACAATACAAAATTGATGTAAATACTCATAAAATAAATAATATTACAAAATGAGTAAAATAATGGGCAGTACATACACCACTCAGAGGAAATTTTGGCAAATGTAGCATAAATCTCACGGGAATAAAAGTGAGATGAAAAATCCCTTACGAAAACTCGGCAGCCTATCGGCGCCACTTAAAACATCCAAAATGGATTAATGAGAAAGAATAGGTTCTCTCATCATATGAACATAAAACTTACAGTAGGAGTAATTTAAAAGAACATCCCAATCATAAGAAATATGAGCTTTAAAAGGAATGACATAAAAGAGTGTACTTAAAAAGAAAGAGTGGAGTAGGATCCCTTACCTCAATTCCAACTTGTCTTGTTTGTTTCATTATATTCCTAAATAATAAACTTTGGTCAATTAATAATTGCCTAAGTAACTCCTTTAGATATTATTATTCAGTTCATATCACATATTATAATGTTATAATAATTTTTTAATAATGTTAGTTCATATCAGACGTTTTTGCCGGTGTTTGGTACATGAGTCATAAATGAACTTGTTTGAAAAAAGATTGTCCATGTAATTATAAGTAAATAATTTCCAGAATAGTATTAATGATTAAAATATCATATATATCCAGTAAATATTCATTTTATACTATTCCATATCATTTGGAGATAAAAAACGAAAAGCACCGTTCATGGAGACGGTAGGCCGTACGTACGCATGAACGCTACTTTCATTTTTTGTCATATTAATGGAATTAAAACAAAATGAGAGAGATATATATATGTTATAATTCCAGAATTATATCCATAATTTTTATGTAATAAATTACATATATATCCATTATATATATGTACTTATAGTATTACATAACATTTTGAGATAAGAAATGAAATGTACCGGTCATGGATACGGTAAGTCGTACGTACGCATGAACGCTACTTCAATTTCTATTTCATATTTAATGGAATTAAAACATAATGATACATAATTGTATTTTAATTCCAGTATGGTATCATATATAATATCATTAAATATATCCTTTATACGTACCACATATGGTATTAACAAATCAAATCACTTTGAGGGGCGGTAGTCCACACTTTCTTAAATGAAGATATCGCGTTTACCCATAATGGAAACCATAAATGTATGAACAAAATGAAAAATAAATAATCTTAAGGAAATCATAATCATATTATATATCATATATAAATATATTGTCATCTTAATGGCCACCTTTGAAGGTGTTAAAAGAATGCTGAACAATCATCGTTTCGGGAGGCCGAAATTCGCCATCCACGGAAACAATATTTTCTTTAACCATTAGATGTAGGTGTGTGAAAGTGTATCTCGAATCATTCTTATAACAACATCCTAGTATATTGGTGATACTGTATTTGTTACAAAAGAAATTAATAAAAAGTGTTTAGGGGGTTGGAGAAGCAAAATAAAACAAAATTACTCAAGTGAAGACATTACCTTAAAATCAGGTAACTCCCTTTGGTTTGTGCTCAAATGCTTCCTTGAGAAGACTTATGCCAAAAGATAGGCTTCAATGAGTAAGAGAGGGAAGTGGATAGACAAAATGGGAAGAGAGTGGCCGAGCCAAAGGCTTTGTAAGTGTGGGTAAAGAGGTAGAGGTGGGGGCCTTTTATAAGAGGAGAGGAGGGGCACTCTTGGAAGGTAAAGAAAAGTCACTTTATTTTAAAATGGTATTCTGATTTAAGAGGTCCCACATTGATGTGTTTCGAGGATAAGGTGATAAGGGTTAGAAATCCACTCATACAATAGGTTTTGGACATATTTAGGTCTTAGATATTACATTATCTTTCCATTTTATTTAAATCGTTAAATAATGAGGTCATCACTGCATCATCATGATGTCATAAATAATTTAATTTTTTAATGTCTAAAAATTATTAAAAAAACTATGATGTAGGAAATCTTCTTATCTTTCCAATGAATATTTATAGTCAAAAATCTGATTTGTATAACAACATGTAAAAATTGTTTTAGTAAAACATTTCATGTTTGTCTCATTTTTACTTTAACTTTAAATAAAAAGATATTAATGTCATTTTCCAACCAAAGTGGCTTTATGGGGTCCCCAAGTTGACACATGGGTTTTCTTGGTCGTCCATGACATATAAAATGAGGTTAGGACATGTGTCAAGTTCATTTCATATTATTAAAACATTATTTTTACCTTAAACTACACTAATTACCTCTAATCGCGATTAAAAACTTAATAAGTAACTATTCACCAAAAAAAATATTTTTATCCCATTGAACCACATTTTAATTCTTAATGAAAACCATTTATGTCAAATTTTTGAAATTCAAAACACAAAGATGGAAAAATTTCATTTAAACGGAAAAATCAGTTTTTATAAGTACCACTTAGTGGTTTCACTATTCATCAAAAATTGATGTTTTTCAGAAAAATCCCAAAAATTCACCCTATGCTATATTTGATATTACTAATTAAAAAATGAATTCTATTTTTCAAAATTCAAAAACATATAAGTCACATTAATTAATTTAATAATTAATTCCCACTGTCAGAGCAAATAGCGTGTTTTTATGAAATAATATGTATCAAAAGATTGACAGTAGTTTAAGTCCAATTTCAAAGTGAAATTAATTACAATGACAACTATTGGATTGAATGGTAAAAATATTTTCTAATTTAAATTTAAAAAAATTCAAAAGATAATCTAATCATACAAATAAATTAGATTAAAAAGAGGTTTTGAATTAAAATACAATATTTTACACTATTCATTAAAAAAATGAACTTTATCGGAAAGATACCAAAAATTTACACAAAGTAAATTTTGATGTCCTGATTCTAAATAAGAGTTTCATTTGGTCCAATTGAATGTATAAGAGTGAAAAAAACTATATTTAATGATGGTTCGCCATCAAAAGGCAATAAGTGAACCTTTAGTGAAAACTAGGGCATATGCGCCTAAAATTGAATTCTTTCCGTATTTTAAGACTTTATCTTTTATTGGATAAGTGTAAAAACCTTTAAAAACATATATAATCATATTTTAGTTATTTATATCCATTCCCACCAATACAACGGCTACATGTTAACTACCATTTAAAATAATATTATTTTATTATTAGAGTGCAACGTAAGATTCCCAAGAAACTCTTTGTTGCGTGTTGGGTATGCCATCGAGCATAGCGTTCCATTTAAAGTCATATTAATGCTTTATTCACAAATAGGGATAAATATGAAAATGTCATATTCTTTATTTACCTGGGGTGTTACATCCTTCCCCCCTTTTGGGAATTGCGTTATCGCAATTTTAAAATTGTGCATGGAATCATCCTTGAAAGTCCCACATCGGAACCAGAGTCGGTAAAACAATCACTTTAAAATAAAGAAAGATAAGTACAGAGGTCACCTGAGTTAACCCATACTAGGACTCCATGTATAAAAACATGGACATGGAGGAGAAAACATAGGGTCATGTTCTGTTGGAGAGTGATAGAAAACATGTTTAAGAGAAAGTTAACCATAAGAAAATCACAAACTTGTGATGGGTTAAATGGTATTTGATTCCCCAGTAGAAAAAGTTAATAGACAAAATTTTTTATTTATGTTACTTTTTATTGAGGAATTTATTCATAAGGAAACATAATCACTTATAATGTTGACTTTCAACTTTTACTAGATTCCTTAATCAAACTCATATTTTTTTTCCAAAAGACGAGTATTTAGGGAGACTTGTTCGCATTAGGAGTACTATAATCAATTTCTAGAGAATCACCTAATCCAAAATAGAGAACTATATACATCCCATTTATTTAGACTCTAACCAAAACCAAATCAAAATGGTTATTATAAGATCAGATAATACCCAAAAAGGATAATCCTTTAAAAAAAACAAATCTATTCTTAATCTCCAAAATTTGTCCAACAAAACCCAAATTTCAACGAGGACCATCCGATAAACAATTCGTCCATAAAATTCTTCAAATTAAACCAATATAATATTGAAACCCAAATATTTGAATGATTTAGTCACATATCCTTCCATGTTAAATCGAAACATTTATATCCAAACAACATCAGTTGCTCTTAATGTCTCGTATTGAAAAGTAATAAACCTAATCACATATCCTCCATGATAGGTTAATAAATTTCCATAGATAACCCAAAATCAACTTAATCTTAATTCGTAAAGTGATAGAACTAAAATGAATCAGTCAAACTAACCAGGGACTTCACGTGGTCCAGTGGTAGGCAATAAATACCAGTCGCACTATGGTTGTGGGTTCTATTCCCGCAGCTTTGTCTGACGTGACGGGTTTTCACACGGTCTGCGTGTTGTCCTTTTTCCCAAACTATATAATTCTTAAAATATTCCCCAAAATGAGATAAAATCTTCAAAAATAATCATAACATATTTTAACCTCAAGTTTATCTCATGCCTTTTATTTTCCATCATATCATATAATAACCCATAATTAACTCAAAAGTAAGGATCATATAAACTCTAATGGTTACCATTATAATTATTACCCGAACATCCATATGGATTGGTCATCTCGTACATGATGCAGTAAAGATCATACCAAGGTTCAAGTGGTTGATCATGACTCCTTGATAGTTGGTTTAGAACAGCCACGAGTTTCCTCATTGAATCCCCCATTTTATCTAGTATCTTAAATAGAGAACCACCACCGTTTCCTTCAAACCTTCTGTCTCTTTGGTGCCTGCTAGATCCATCCATTCACTAAAAACAGAAATGTCAGTGTGAGTATATCAACAAAACCATCATGTACTAACGAGGAAGATAACCACTAATATATACTTACTTATTCACATTATCTAAAACTAGGACTCGTTCTGAAATCCTAACCATTATGGTAATGTCACTTATGCTTAAAGAATACACTAACCACTAATGTTTTCTAAACCGACCTTTGATACCAACTATAAGGCCCCATACTTAAACCTTACTTAATCTTGAGTTATTACAAGATTAAACATTGAGTATCTTTTCAGGTTTAGAGTTTTAGAGAATTAGATCATGAAACTTGCATTACATTCCATATTTAAACAAAGTGGTCACATAAAATACAAGACTCATTCTTCCCATCAACGGAAACATATTTAAAATAAAACACAGATTATTTCTTGACACATACTTGACACTATCATCACATCATGTACCTTTCCCTTGACCTGTGAAAAACATTTCAAAAAAATGGGATGAGCATAAAAATCTCAGTAAGGGTTATAAAAATATGGAAAGGAAACATGAGTTCATATATACATAAGAATAAAATCATACATTACCCATAAAACATAGGCACTTACATACCTCATCAAACCATGAATAAATCATAGAAAACATAAGACATAAAGGTAACTTGAGGCATTCATAACATTCTTACGTAGGGAGTAACCCTCTTGGTTACATTTGGAATACCCATCACAGTATATTCCATAAATCTCTTCGAAGAAACCTTAACGTTTCACTCCTTCGCGTTACCCAATGCATTGGAGAGCTATATCGGGCTCACCCGCCCTTAGTTTATCACGGAACCACCCGTTTCATAACAATGCCCAAGAACCATAACATAAACGTACCACATAAAACATGCATAAAGGAAACATAACATTTCCACATTTCAATCACAATATAACATTTTAGTATATTGAAATAATGAATCCATTCAAAGAGAAACCACATCCAAAACCATTTAAAACATTTAATAAAGAGAATTTTGAATCAAAGTGTCCCATACCACCTTGAAGCTTTTAAAATTTTAATCCATTAATATCCATATAAATATATCCTTAAAACCATTTTGAAAACATGGATATTAATAAGAACAAATAATTAAAACACTTAAAGCGATATTTTGGTTAAAGGGTTTTTACCAAAATTAGTGACACTTGAATACAATAATTGAAGAACAACATTTAATCAGAACTTTATAATATCATGAGAATAAATGGATTCATGATATAATATTCCAATGGACCGTATATACACCATATAAGAGTGAATTGGTGCATAACAACAATGAAGTCTCAATAGAAATGTAAAATGCGATGAAATCCCTTATAAAGAAGGTATCCTTAAATTAAGGATAAATCAATCTCAAAATTATGTGTGAAAAATATAAATACACTAAATATAAGTGGATATTAAGTGTAAAACAATAAAAGGTCATTCACACGTATTCAAAGGATGACATATTCAATAACTACATGTTGAACCCAATGAAATCGAAATTGGGTTAAGAAGTTCCCTTGACAGCCTAATGGCGTCACATCAAAATGAGTTGATGAGAGAATAAAAAGGGTATCTAATCACTTGGACATAAAATTTACATCAATAAGGATATATGAGATCATATACCAACAGAACAATATGTACATTCAAAGACCCAACAAAATAAGTCTTTTAAAAAGAGGAGGGTGAAAGGTTCCCTTACCGACATGGGTATCTTCCGAAACATACACCTCGTGAAAGAAGGACAATACAACATTGATGTAAATACTCATAAAAGAAATCATATTACACAATGAGTAAAATAATGGGCACTACATACACCACTCATAGGAAACTGTGGCAAATGTAGCATAAATCTCACGGGAATAAAAGTGAGATGAAAAATACCTTACGAAAACTCGGCAGCCTATCGGCGCCACTTAAAACTTCCAAAATGGATTAACGAGAGAGAATAGGGTCTCTCATCATATGAACATAAAACATACAGTAGGAGTAATATAAAATAACATCCCAATCATAAGAAAGATGAGCTTTAAAAGGAATGACATAAAAAGTGTACTTAAAAAGAAAGAGTGGAGTAGGATCCCTTACCTCAATTCCAACTTGTCTTGTTCGTTTCTTTATATTTCTGAATAATAAACTTTGTTCAATTAATAATTGCCAAATTACCTCCTTTAGATATTATTATTCAGTTCATATCACATATTATAATGTTATAATAATTGTTTAATAATGTTAGTTCATATCAGACGTTTTTGCCGATGTTTGGTACATGAGTCATAAATGAACTTGTTTGAAAAAAGATTGCCCATGTAGTTATAAGTAAATAATTTCCAGAATAGTATTAATGATTAAAATATCATATATATCCAGTAAATATTCATTTTATACTATTCCATATCATTTGTAGATAAAAAACGAAAAGCACCGTTCATGGAGACGGTAGGCCGTACGTACACATGAACGCTACTTTCATTTTTTGTCATATTAATGGAATTAAAACAAAATGATAGAGATATATATATGTTATAATTCCAGAATTATATCCATAATTTTGATGTAATATATTACATATATATCCATTATATATATGTACTTATAGTATTACATAACATTTTGAGATATGAAATGAAATTTACTGTTCATGGAGACGATAAGCCGTACGTACGCATGAACGCTACTTCCATTTCTATTTCATATTTAATGGAATTAAAACATAATGATACAATATATTATTTTATTTCTAGTATGGTATCATATATAATATCATTAAATATATCCTTTATACGTACCACATATGGTATTAACGAATCAAATCACTTTGAGGGGGCGGTAGTCCGCACTTCCTTAAATGAAGATATCACGTTTACCCATAATGGAAACCATAAAGGTATGACCAAAATGAAAAATACAGAAGCTTAAGGAAATCATAAACATATTATATATCATATATAAATATAGTGTCATCTTAATGGCCACCTTTGAAGGTGTTAAAAGAATGTTGAATAATCATCGTTTCGGGAGGCTGAAATTCGCCATCCACGGAAACAGTATTTTCTTTAACCATTAGATGTAGGTGTGTGAAAGTGTAGCTCTAATACTTCTTATAAAAACATACTAGTATATTTATTATACTGGATTTGTTACAAAATAAATGAATAAAAAGAGTTTAGGGGGTTGGAGAAGCAAAATAAAACAAAAGTACTCAAGTGAAGACATTACCTTAAAATCGGGTAACTCCCTTTGGTTTGAGCTAAAAGGCTTCCTTGGGAAGAATTATTCCCAAAGTGAGGCTTCAAGGATTAATATAGGGAAGTGGAGAGACAAAATGGGCAGTGGTTGTCCGAGACAACGGCTTTGGAGGTGTGTGTAAAGAGGTAGAGTTGGGGGCCTTTTATAAGAGGAGAGGAGGGGCACTCTTGGAAGGTAAAGAAAAGTCACTTTATTTTAAAATGGTATTCAGATTTAAGATGTCCCACATTGATGTGTTTCTAGTATAAGGTGATAAGGGTTCGAAATCTACTCATACAATAGGTTTTTAACATATGTAGGTCTTAGATATTACCTTATCCTTCCATTTTATTTAAATCGTTAAATAATGAGGTCATCGCTGCATCATCATGATGTCATAAATAATTCAATTTATTTAAGGTATAAAAATTATAAAAAAAAATTACTATGATGTATTAAATCTTTTTATCTTTCCAATTAATATTTATAGTGAAAAATATGATTTTTATAACCCCATGTAAAAATTGTTTTAGTAAAACATTTCATGTTTGTCTCATTTTTACTTTAACTTTAAATAAAAAGATATTAATGTCCTTTTCCAACCAAAGTGGCTTCATGGGGTCCCCAAGTTGACCCATGAGTTTTATTTGTCGGCCATGACACATCCAATGATGTTAGTACATGTTTCATGTTCATTTCATATTATTAAAACATTATTTTTACCTTAAACTACACTAATTACCTCTAATCGCGATTAAAAAAATAATAAGTAACTATTCACCAAAAAAATATTTTTATCCCATTGAACCACATTTTACTTCTTAATGAAAACCATGAATGTCGGATTTTTGAAATTCAAATCACAAATATGGAAAAATTTCATTTAAACGGAAAAATCAGTTTTTATAAGTACCACTTAGTGGTTTCACTATTCATCAAAAATTGAAGTTTTTCAGAAAAATCCCAAAAATTCATCCTAAGCTATGTTTGATATTCCGAATTCAAAAATGAAGTATATTTTACAAAATTCAAAAACATATAAGTCACATTAATTAATTTAATAATTAATTCCTGTTGTCAGAGCAAATAGCGTGTTTTTATGAAACAATAAGTATCAAAAAATTGACACTAGTTTAAGTCCGATTTCAAAGTGAAATTAATTCCAATGACCACTATTGGATTTAATGGTAAAAATATTTTCTAATTTCACTTTAAAACAAATTCAAAAGATAATCTAATCATACAAATAAATTATATTAAAAAGATGTTTTGAATTAAAATACAATATTTTACACTATTCATTAAAAAAATGAACTTTATCGGAAAGATACCAAAAATTTACACAAAGTAATTTTTGATGTCCCGATTCTAAATAAGAGTTTTATTTGGTCCAATATAATGTATAAGAGTGAACAAAACTATATTTAATGACGGTTCTCCATCAAAAGGCGATAAGTGAACCTTTAGTGAAAACTAGGGCATATACGCCTAAAATTGAATTCTTTCCGTATTTTAAGACTTTATCTTTTATTGGATAAATGTAAAAACCTTTAAAAACATATATAATCATATTTTAGTTATTTCTATCCATTCCCACTAATACAACAGCTACATGTTAACAACCATTTAAAATAATTTTATTTTATTATTAGAGTGAAACGTAAGATTCCCAAGAAACTCGTTGTTGTGTGTTGGGTACGCCATCGAGCATAGCGTCCCCTTTAAAGACATATTAATGCTTTATTCACAAATAGGGATAAATATGAAAATTTCATATTCTTTATTTACCTGGGGTGTTACAGCTGCCCTTGTTCGGGGATCATAGATTCCAACGGAGCCGTTGGCTCGATCCTTACGGCTAGAAACTTCTATGGGAGAATACTCGACGATTACGCACTGGTGCCGGCAGTGTGAGCTTACTCTAGGAGGTGAGAGCTTCGGCTGTGATCTTCTTGTAGCGACATAGAGGCCTTAAGACGTCATCTTGGGCATGGATTGGTTATCTACAGACCATACTCAGATTGATTGTATTAGGCACAAGGTGTCGTGTGTACGCACCGATGGGGGCAGGTTTACCTTCACCGATGAGAAGGGAGTCTTTGCAGCGCCAGATGGACTCAGGCAGAGGAGAGGATATCCCATCACTCATCAGTTGGCTAGTCTCATCCTAGGAGCAGTTGACATGCAGATTCCTAGATTTCCTGTAGTGGTGGATCAGTATGCGGACATTTTCCCTGACGATGTTCCAGGACTACCTCCTCATAGAGAGGTATATTTTTATATTGACCTGTACCCTGGGAAAGCCCCGATATCCACTCCAGAATATCGGATGGTCCCCGATGTGCTTTGATAGCTACAGGTACAGTTGGAGGACTTGTAGGGCAAGGGATTCATCCGACCCAGTGTTTCACCCTCGGCTTCCCCGATATTGTTCACCAAGAAGGAAGACGTGAGCTTGTGACTTTTTGTCGACTATCGTTGCCTGAACCAGATGATCGTGAGAAACAAGTATCCACTACGGAGGATTGAAGACATCTTCGATCAGCTCAAGGGAGCGCAATGGTTCTCAAAGATAGACCTTAGATCAGGCTATCATTAGCTTAGAGTTCGAGATGAGGACGTGCAGAAGACGACCTTCAGATGTCGGTATGGCCACTATGATTTCTTGGTTATTCCTTTTGGCGTAACCAACGCTCCAACATTGTTCATGGGTCTCATGAACAAGATCTTTCAGCCATACCTTGATCCATTTGTTGTGGTATTCATCGACGAAATATTGATATACTCGACCACTGAGGACGAGCATGCCTACCATTTGCGGGTTGTACTTGACACACTCTGAGAGAACCAGCTTTTTGGAAAGCTCTCGAAGTGTCAGTTCTAGTTACGTGACGTCCACTTCTTGGGACACGTCATCTCTAAGGCAGGAGTTGTGGTGGATCCTGCGAATATCGAGGAAGTGCTATCTTGGGAGCCACCGAGGAGCATGACGGAGGTGCGGAGTTTCTTGGGGATGGCTGGGTACTACCGGAGATTTGTGCTAGACTTTTCCAGAGTTTTGGCACCACTCTCAGCTTTGACGAAGAAGGGGAAACCCTTCGTGTGGTCAGACAGATGTCAGCAGAGCTTCCAGGAGCTGAGACAGAGATTGACCAGCAGTCCTATATTTAGGATACCGGAGGAGGGAGAAGGGTATGTAGTCTACTACGATGCATCAGGGACCGGACTCAGATGTGTCCTGATGCAGGAGTGGGCCGTGATCTCCTATGGATCACGTCATTTGTGGAAGAATGAGCAGAACTACGCTACCCATGACCTGGAGTTAGCAGTTGTGGTCTTCGATATGAAGATGTGGTGACACTATCTAATGGGCGATCCCTTTATAGTCTACTCTGACCACCAGAGTCTCAGGTACATCCTCTCACAGAAGGACCTAAATCTAAGATACCAGCGATGGCTCGAGATCATCCAGGACAATGACTTTGAGATGGTCTATACTCCTGGGAAGTGGAACGTAGTAGTCGATGCTCTCAACAGGAGGACGGGCATCCAACTACTTGGGGAGGCGACAGAGAAGCTAGCCTCTTTGCAGATATCCTTCGTGGATAGATATGAATCATCCTTCCTTCAGTCACTCACAGTCACTCCTCCACTACTGCAGTGGGTCAGAGAGGCACAGCGTGGGGACGCTGACTGTGAGACGCGGCGTGCGCATATATCCTCAGGACATGCACCTGATGGATTATCCATAGGAGGATAGCACGACGTCCTTTTCAGAGGACGTACCATGGTACCCGTTGCTTTACAAGAGGAGGTGCTGAGAGAGTTTCACACTTCCCCTTTGGCGGTACATCCTGGAGTGGCGAAGATGTACCAAGATCTCAGATGACAGCACTGCTAGCCGGGTATGAAGAAGGTTATGGCAGAGTTCATTTCTCGATGCCTAACCTTCCAGCAGGTGAAGGCAGAGCACCAGGTACCAGCAGGCTTGGTACAACCCTTGGAGGTCCCGGAGTGGAAGTGGGACGGGATATCATTGGATTTCATGACTGGAATTCCATGTACTTCCAGAGGTCATGACTCCATTTGGGTGATTGTCGACCGACACACCAAGTCGGCCCACTTCATACCCATCAGAGAGGAGGGCTCAGTAGAAATATTGAGACGTCTCTACATTCCTGAGATTGTAAGGCTTCATGGTGTGCCATCATCTATCGTCTCCGGTCGAGATGCTCGCTTTACTTACCGGCTTTGGAAGGGGTTATAGGAGGAATTCGGGACGCAGCTACGTCTGAGCACCGCCTTTCACCCTAAAATGGATTGTCAGATGGAGAGGACCATTCAGACTCTCGTGAAAATGCTCTATGCATGTGTCCTCGTCTTTGGTCGCAGCTGGGAGGACCACATACCATTGGTGGAGTTCGCGTACAACAACATCTACCACTCCACCATCAGGATGACACCATACGAGGCATTGTACGGTCGGCCTTGCAGATCACCTCTGTGCTAGACAGACCCTGGGGAGTCAGCACTTGTGGGACCAGAGATGGTCCAAGCCATGAAAGAGAAGGTCTAGGTCATCCAGGAGTGGATGAGGACAGCTTAGAGCCGGCAGAAGTCTTATGCTGACAAAAGGCGGAGGCCACTGGAGTCAGAGGATGGCGACCACGTCTTCTTGAGGGTCTCACCTCGATGTGGATTGCAGAAATTTTTCCGAGGTGACAAGTTATCTCAATTCTTCATCGGACCATTCCAGGTCCTCTGCAGGGTTGGCGAGGTGGCCTATCTCCTGGCTCTACAACCTCAGTTGCACCGGGTGCACGATATCTTCCACGTATCCCAGCTAAGGAGATACGTGCATGACCTGACACATATCATAGACCATGGGGAGTTGGACTTTGATGATGGGGTGACTTTTGCGGAGGTCCCGATGGAGATTGAGGATCGACAGGAGTGGGTCCTATGTGGATGGTCGATACCTCTAGTGTGCATCAGATGGAACCACGAGAACCTCCAGGAGAGCACTTGGGAGAGGGAGGCTCAGATGCGTTCTCAGTACCCACATTTGTTCCCCTAGTTTATGATGCATCTTTACGGGGATGTAAAGCCCTGAGGTGAGAGTAGTGTAAAGAATCGTAAAATTCAAGGGAATTTTTTTAATTTTCTTTTGGATTTTACAAGAATGCAGTTTCTAACGGCACCTGATTCTGAGGCCTGGTGTTTCCGGAATCATTTTCTGAAGTTTATCTCAGGTACATTCAGTAAACGAATGAGCGGGTTTTCATAACTTTTGAACTGGTGCTCGGAATCAAAATCAGAGGGCACATATGGAACCACATCGCTGGTAATTTCTTATGAACAATTTTTTTGGAGTTGCGTTTTCTCGGGTGAGGTTATTAATTATTTTGGGTTAACTAAAGAATAAAATAAAATATTGTGGAATAGATTTTATTTTTATTCTATGTAGAGTTAACCTAGGCATGGTGGTTGGAGTGGGACCCACTGATATCCTAACTCCTAAGTAGGATTTTAGTGAGGTGGGGCCCACACAATCCCTACCCCCTTTAATTTCATTTTTACCTCCCACATGCATTTAATTATGTAACTCACCCGCACCCCCTCTTAAATGCCAAGTCAACTCTCGCGTTTAATTAATTATTAAACACCTCATTAAATGGTAAACGCATAATAATTAAATCATGATCTGTTTTTTAATTTCAAAAACAGATTGTATGAGTAATAAAATATGCCAACGCCTTATTTTATTATGTTTTTTCATAGTGTGAGAAGAATTTAAGAGGAGAGCCCAAGTCTTGGAATCCTCATCTTCCTCCTTGAAGAACGCGAAGAACGCACCGCCGCCAACGAAGAACGTCGGCCTCCGACGAAGGGCGATGAAGAATGCCGAACCCTCGGAGATTGAAGACGCAACGTCGTGTACTGCGACGCCGACAATTCCCTTCTCCACGACACCTCTTTTCAACGACTCCTTCTTTCGCGACGTTCTTTCCTGCGACGAACCTTCATTCAACAACACTTGAGGTTGGGGGTTTGGTTTAATTTAATTTATGTGGATTATATCGTCAGAATATAATTAAATTGTTGGAAGTCGTTTGAACCACTAAAGTGGTGGGTGCGGACCAACGAACATGTCCGAACCCACCATTTCTTTGTTCTTGATGCGTGGAACGTTGGACAATGATGAAACGGGACCGTTGAGGCGATTCGAAGACTCCACAAATTGTTTAATTGACGGTGGATCGACGGGAAATGACAGAATGGGCTTCCGAGGCGGTTGATGATTCCGTAGAAAAGTGTGATACCCGAGTTGAACGCCGGCACAGACGGAATTGATAACAGACCGCCAGAGAAACTCTGGCGGCCTGTGGACTACACCGGCGGTGCGGGTCGCCGGAGGCCAGAGGCGGCGGCCGGCACCGGCCAGCCGCCCAGAGGCGGGGGCGTCCTGGCGTGCCACCAGGAGGGACCACCATGGTTGAAGCCATGACAGTAGGCGAATGGTCCCGTGGCCGTGCGGGACTGAGGGGGGGGGGACGCAGCACTGGGCTGCATCCGTTGGCAAGGAGCGGCCCCCATGCGGGGGTCGCGACGTCAATCAAGGGGCAGTAGTCCCCTTTGCGCGGCCGCTCGGCCATCGCCGAGCTGACCCTGCAGGCCAGCGCCAGCTGGGCCGGGCCACTCCCATCGGGCCGGGCCGTACCCTATTGGGCCGGACCCGGACCCAATTTGGGCCGACCTAGGGGGGATAGGCCGGGTCGGACCGGGCCCAGACCCCCCATTTTCAGACCACTTTCGGTCTTTTCCCATATCTTGGGCTACGGACCTCCGATCGATGCACCGTCAGTTGCGATGTGATTCTTGGATTGAGACGGTCGTTTTGGTATATTAAACATAAGGTTTTAGAGAAATTCGGGTATGGCCGGGATGGTTCGAACACGAAACTAACCGGGCCCTCGGAGCCGAAACGCTTATAACATGAGCTCCGGACGTCTGATTGACGTGATATCGAATTTGTTGGATTCCTCTTAGTGAGACGGACCGTTCGGTTTACTCCGATCAAGGTTTGGACACAGTTGGAGTGCGGTCGGGTTGGTTTTTACTTAAAACCCAACCGGGCCCCATGAATGAAAAAGCAAATAACTCTCAGACCGGGCGTCCGATTGACGCGCCGTCTATCACGTTGAGTTCCTCTTTTCGAGAAGGAACTTTGAGATACATCAACTCCGGACTACGTGTCAGTTGATGTATCATCCCCTTTTCTCATGGAGCGGACCCTCCCAGAACGATCATGCAGTGTGCGGGAACCCTAGAGCTGGCTGCGACTATGATGACCGTACTGAAATCCTATGTGGGTTCGATAGCAATGACTACTGTTCTTGCATCCTACGAGGGACTGTAAATGTCTGACTCTGTTCATGCTATCCTATGTGGGTCTGACAGAGTAGCTGGTTTAGTATCATACATGGGTCCAAGCTTGGATGAATCAGTGGCTATATCTGATCATATTTATCACCTTACGAAGAAGTATACATGTGTGAGTTGAGTCTTGACTTTCAATCATTATCTTTGATATGATTGACTTGCTTTCCTATGTGGATTATGTTGTTCTTTCTTATGTGGATTGGGTTGTACTATCATGTGCGGACGTGATCGAACTTGGGCTAGGTCGTTGGAGCCGAACATGAATTGATGACTTAGGTATATGTATGGGCATATACCTAAGTAGTGTTGGTTGTTACTTCGTGATTGTATCTTTATTTTGTGGATTATCCTCTGTTGATTCTGGGAGGCCTTCGGGGGTCTCGGGGTCCCTATTGAGAAGCATATTCTCACAACTGCACAGGATATACCCACACTACGTTGTGCTGGATGCAGATGACAGATAGCGCTGATCATGGTAGAGGCTAGTGGAGCAGTCGGTACCTAAAGGTGGACCCCTGGGCGAGACGTACATGGAGCGGACGGCTGGAACCAAGGAGTTGAGGTGGCTATCTGTACCCAACCTTCAGGTGGGACATACAGTGGACGGCTCGATGTTGCTGCTTTACATTCAGTTGTTGTACTTCTTTTCTAGTTGTACATTACTTTCAGTTTGGGTTTGTATTCTAGCCCACTTACTTTTCCACACTTACTTGTACTTAGTTTAAATAGTGTTATTTTTGCTGGCTTACTCAGTAGGTTTTTTTCTTTATAAAGGAAATGCCTTCTCCTTTTTGTTGGGATTTACACCATGGTGCTAGTCGCCAGCCCCTGGCCTATGGGAGGCGGGCTTGGGGTAGTCACGACACAGGTCCTGAGGACTGGTTGTGACAGTATTAAAATTGAGGTTGAATGTAGTACTGAAGGTGGCATAGTTTCCTTGTCTTTTCTATTTTTTATGCTTCAAAATCGAGATTTTTTTTGGAAATGGATGTGTTTTGGAAAAGGAATGGAATACCACGAACTTTGTTATGAGATAAGTTCTATGATTAGGAAATATGGTACGCAGAATAAGGAACTGTGAAACACAAAGAGGGAATGGTTCAAAAACATAAAACCCTATGTAGACCATATTGGAGAAATAGTTTGCAGAGAAAAAGAGGTTAATGGGAAGGTTTCAGGTTCACGGATGGAAAAGGGTTTGTAGGATGGTGTGTCATTTGTTAAAATGAGGTAGAGTTATGTGAATCCCTGAAGGCTGTTGTATTTGGAAACAGGGTGGTGATTTGTGCCACCACATATGGAGAATGGGCGTACGTGGACTGTGTGGGGAATATGGTTCCTGGGAGATACACGATATGTAGTAAAGGTGAAGTGGCATCAAAGATTTGGTAAATGATGGTTTAACAGATTATGTGGATATATTATCCTATATAAGTAGCATTAATCCCTTCAATAGAAAGGTATACTAAGAAACAAAATCTGGGGGGAAATTGATGATGTCTAGAGTGGTTCCTGGGAAGCTGACCCCAAAAATATGAATTTGTTTAGAAATTCAAAATGAATTCAATGAAGTCCAAAAAATTTCACAAAATATACTTTTCATAACACGACTTGCGGAATATGGTTCGAAGAACACGATTTTTTGAGGAGGAGTTGTTCCTTGGAGATGAAGTAGTATGTGGATGCAGTATGCAGTTGTGGTTTGAGGAGGCATCACATGGAGAACTTGCATTACATGGTGCAGTGAAGTATGCAGAGAAAGAAGTCTAGTTTGAAGGGAAATGTTTGTAGATTAAAAATACATAAAAAAATAGATCACATCTGATGTGAAAAACAAAACATTAACAGAGAATATTTCTATAGTTTTAGATGCATGATTTAATACCAATCCATTAAACCAAACATCATGTAAATAAATTGAATCCTAAATCTTTCCAACACAATGAGAATCGGGGAGTCAATTGATGTGATCCAATGGATGCAGTATGATTTCCTTAGAACCATGTAAAGGAAGTGATCCTATAACCAAGTGGATATACTATTCTTTTGTACTCCACAAGTAGTAATGATTTATGTACTTTGTTATGACAGAAAACTTATTGTCCTATGCTCATTAGACGTATCCCTTAGTGGTGAACCAACTAAATATGTTGGGTCCTGGATTTTCATGAGATTGTCTGTTTTCTACACTTTCTCATCAGACAAGTTTAATAGGTTCCTACTAACATGTGAACATGATCCATTAGTTTAAAAGAAATAACTGACACTCTGATTTTGCCTTCCACTCTCAGGCTGTTCCATGGTCCTTCACTCTCTAATACCAAAACCAACCATTTCTCACGGTGAACAAAACCAAGATAGAAACTTTAGAAGATGTTTAAAAAAGAAATAACTATATGCATGAGAATTAAAACTAAATAGGTCTCCCTGAACAAGACTATTCCAAATAAACATATTTTAAATAAAATAAAAATAAATTTTAGATTTGAAATGAAATAAATAAAACTATCATATCATGAATTTTATTCTTAAAAATCATGGTCCATTTCAGTTTTCTCACTCAAATGAAAATCATCTTTCAATAATAAAACATTACAATTTTCAAAAAAGAAGATAATTTTTAATTAAAAATATATGAAAGTAGTATAAAACATTTTGTCAATATTTTCCAAAAAACATTTGACCAACCATTTTTTAACTTTTCATAATATAATACAAAGACAGAAGGAAATAGTAATAAACACATAACTAGGGAAATAGATAATATCACCCAAGAGTAACCAACAAATAAAAACATCTCAATAATCCATCAGAGATAAAGAAGTGATAAGAGAACATTGGAGAACCTAAAGCTCATGAAATATTCTCCAAAATACTATAAATATTGACTCATTTTATAAATTATGCTTCACTCGATGATGTAATTAATGACCAAAAGCTTGATCACAGCATACCTGGTCTGACCGAGTTAAACTATCCCATATAATTAAAAGAACACAATATCCAAACCCCATATAAGGGGCCACTAGTGGGAGCATAATCCAATACTAGTACAAGAACCGTTCTCATAAAAGTCACTAGCTATGCTAGGAACCATGTTAAGAGAAAATTAAAATGGGGGTGATCTATTAATTCCAACAGAGTATCTAATTACATGAAAAAATATAATATATAATAAACACTCACAACAAAATCACCCCAGGGCGACTCTAAGGGTGAATCTGTTACCTTAAAACCAATAGACCATAGAGGATTCCATAATGGGGATCTCCCATTATAATCAATGACAATGGATCATGAGTAGTCCATAATGATGAAATCCCATCCATTTAGCAAAAATGATCCCTGAGTATTCCAGAATAAGGAAATCTCATCAATTCAATATAAATAAGGAATGATGATAATCCAAGGAGGGTTTTCTCTAGAATCAATAACACCAATATCAAAAAAGTGAAAAAATGGACCCAAGAACCCTTTTTTTCAATGAACCAAAACCTCCTTTCTAAAAAGGCACAAATACAACATTTTTAATTTCACAATCTTTTATATAATTTCATTTAGGCACTCAAACAACATTTTTAATAAAAATACACTATCATCAAAGTTTGAAGTGATCCATACACCATCATCACATTCCAAACCATTTTTATAGATCCAAAAACACAACTCCTTCAAGTCCAGACCTATTTAAAGCATTTAATATATCCATGCCACCATTATAGATTTCATATAAAACATGTACCAATCCAAACCTTGATTTTTATACCACAAATCAACCACAAAGGAAAACCACACATTTTATCAAACACATTATGTAAAAAATTTAACAAAATAGTTCCATTCACTTCATAACAAGGATTCAAAAAACCACTTTTTCCACCAAAAAATTATAAAATAGTCCCCATATCAATATTTAGTAGTCAAGGATGTTGTGGAAAAAATACACCAATGATTCTTATATTTAATTGTAAATTATAAAGGGAAACCAACCAAAAATCATATTCCCTTTCAACAACACCAACCTAAAAAAACTCCATCAAAGTTCCAAGAGGAATGATTAACAAAGAGGAACCTTAAATGCAAAATCCCACAAAATTAAATCAAAGGAATCATGATCCCTAGATCACTATGTCTAAAGAATATTTTGAACTCAATAGAAAATGGAAGAAAAAGAATACATATAAGAGAGTAGATGATTACCTTGAAAAATATTGCCAAAATCCTAAATAAAAATATATATGAACTTGGGATGGAGGAGAAAGCATTGAGAACATGGGAGGGGCTCCCATAGGCCATAAGAACTAGGAAACCTATAGAGGAGGTGTTTTGGGTCTAAAATCCGGAGAGGGAAGAGGAGTAAATTCATAATTTTAATGACATGGCCACTTCCAACAATTAGGTCGCACGGTTTAGAAGACCGTATAACAATCATGCACCCCTTAATTGAAATCTGGGGCACTAAAATGTTTTTTCTCAATGGTTTTGGTAAAAAATGCACCAACTGTGTGGTGTGGATCTATCCAAAATGGGGGTTGTCCAAAACATTTCCTGGTAAAGGGCACATGGTTTCCCCTAACACCGTGCTAATTGTGTTCCACATGTTGTCAAGAGAAAAAATTACATTTTTCATAAAAAGTTCTCCTGGAAACTATATAATAACTATGAGATCAAAAATGAAAAATATAGAACCTCAAAATAAAATCATGGAACTCCATGAATGTGATTGGAAGCCCAACTCCAAAGTATCAACTGGAATAAATAATGAAAAGAAAAATCCAGGTGTGACATGAGACTTGTCAGTGAATTGAGGGCCCCTATAATTCTAAAACTCACCCATAAAAACATATAAAATTCATTCCTCATATTCTTAAAGGTCCAATTAAATTAATAGACAATATTCCTTGTCATTCAATATTCATATCAAGTAATGAATATGAAATTTCAATATTTCACTAGTTAATCATATGACATTTAAAGTAAAACACCATATATAGAATTGGTATATGGTTAAAGAAATAATAATATCCATGTTAAAAATAATATGGATATTCTATTAAAATATCATAAGAATGTGAACGTTTCAGTTAATGTTAATTACCCAAAAATAAATAAGATATTAAAGATGACATTTAATTTATCTGAAATATAGTTTTTGAAATAAATTCACATATCATAAAAAATATATGAAAAATATTTTAGAAAAAATATTTAAAAAGGGTTTTTATTGTAAGACATTTTAAATATTTTAAATTAGGATAATTTTTTTTAAAAAACTACAGATATGGGGAGGTCATTTAACATTGTATAATTTAAAACATTCATTTTGAATTTTTATAATGAATTTTGAAAATGAACAATTATAAGAAGAAAAATACTGATTCCATTTATAATTTATAAAAATTAAAGGATAATTTAAAAAAAATTTATATATAATTTTTGTAAATAAATGGATTTTCATAAAACTTTTTTTGAAAAATATGGTTGTAGATGAAAATTATACTGTGTCAAAAAGAGATATAAGATCGAATTTTCAATTAAACATTCATATTCAAGGAGTAACTTGATGTGAGTCATTAATCATATTAAATTAATAAGAATTTTTACTAAATAATTCATAGAAGAAATTTTCACACCACATAAAGGTAAATAGGTTCATATTACAAAATATATCTCAATAGAGTGGAAATTGGGAAGGAATATTTTACCTCACATTCAATTTTACACATAATTTATTTTGATATACTATATAATAAATATAGATATTTTATTATTACATAATATAACTATATATGTATATTTAATATCATATATTATTCTTTTATAAAATTTTATGACTTATATTTAACAATCATTTAATATCCATATTGTGGGAGTCAAGTGCTTTGTTTTTCATGAATATTTTGATTCAATAGATTTGGTCCTTGATTATTTCTCCTGGTCCCGTCATCTCCAGAATGTTATATGGGATATAAATACAATCTAAATTCAATATACAATAATTTATAATCATATATAATTAAATATATATATGTATATATAAATTAATTACACATTTCAGGGAGATGGTGCGCCATTTTCATGCATGAACGATATTTTCACTTTTTGATTGATGTAAATAAATAAATGAATATAACAATTAACCTTTATGTATTCATTATTATATAATATATATCATATATATTCATTAAATTTATTCTTATTATGAATAATTTAATTTATAAATAAAAAGAGGATCACATCACTTGGTAGAAGTGGTTATCCACACGTGTGCCTTAATGACATTATTGTCTTCCAACATATTGAAAGTTATGATATTTTATATGAAATTATATTTATAAAATAATATTTTATTCCTTATTATCTAATATAATCAATAGTTCAATATTTATAACCATCCATGTTAAATGGTTATGAAAACTAATTACATCGTTATGTTGAAATTGTAAGTTGTACGTATGCATGAGTGTTGTTTTCCCTTTTATTATGATAGAAAATAGAAGAGATATGGTTGTCACATGATCATAATAAAAGCAAAATAAATTTATGGTACTATAATTATTATATTGGGATGGGTAAAACACATAATGATGAGTAGAAGAAGAAATAAACTATAAAGACTTGGTAAAGATGATTATATTTTCATCAGTAGACTTCCATTAAATCACATCATCATGTACATTGGGTAGGTATTTTGGTATCATAAAAACCTATATAATTTTTCTAAGGATGTTGAGAAGAGAAAAAATTCAGGTTTGGTACATCAACACCATTAGATTTGGTGTGAAAAATTTAGATGAGGAGTGTCCTATTATATGTTATGGGAGGGGAAATGTTGCAATTTATAAAAGTATTTTAATAATAAAAATTATATTTCATGTCCAAATGGATCAAATATTATATAATTAGATTATAGGATGATTATTATCCAAAATAGTTTCATATAATAAAATGTGGACAAGTTTTTGATGTGTTTTAACCCATATCTTTTAGTCTTAACCCCATGTCAAACCTTTTGACAATAAACATAATATTAATGTATTCCACCATTTATGGGCCAAAAATGTTACCATATAAAGAAAGAAGATCAATAAATTTACCATGGTTGATATTTTATAACATATCCATCTATTATTTCAATTATTTTTTTAATTTTAAATAATTTTTAAAAATATAATTTATTAATAATTATCATCAATATCATTTTTGACACTATTCACTTTATTATGAATTTAAATGTATCAAGGTAAAGGGAGAATAAAAAAATAATCCTATAAAAAACCATAATATATCTAATAGATTATTAAAACTCACATAACACATTATTTCATTAAAATTATAATATTTTTATTATCTTTAAAATCATTTATTTTAATTTTTTAACAATTAAATAAATGTTGTGCCGATGTTATCCAAGCATTTAAGGTAATTATTTTTGTCAAAATATTATAAGAAAATTATTATGATGAAAAATTATTATTATTTAAAGTAAATAATTAGAACCAAACCTATTATCTTTTTATACTTAAGTAAAAAATTTATTGATAATAATACAAAGGGGATGACATTTTTTGACTTTTCATGAAATGAAATAATATAAAGCTCAGAATCTTGGAAAAATGGAAAGAAGTCCATATATTTAAAATTGGATTATTTTGGGTGGAATATAAACAAATAATTAAATTAAAGAAATTTTTAAGGCCATTTGTGAGTCCTTATCATGTTATTATGAACCTTAATTACCTGATTTACCATTTACCTTGGGAAAAAATTAATATGGTTATAATTTATAATATCCAAAAATAAAAGGGACTTATTTACCAAATTAGAACAACTATTTCCAAATACTGATTAAATTTTTAATTTTAAATTCCCTAAAATGATATAATTTAGGTAAAAGTAAAAAAAATGGGATGAAATTTGTTTTTTTCATCAATATATCATTTAATATACAAAAAAAAATTAAGATAAATTAATGTATAAGATTCATTCTAAAGACTAAAATTATACTATTAAAAATATAATAGAACTAATATTATATCGATCCTATTTTCAAATAAAATATTTATTTTTAAATTCTTGAAACCAAAATACAATTTAAATAAAAAGATGTGTTTTTCAATATTCACTGGAAAATCAATTTTTTTTATAATAGTAGAATATGTTCAGAATAATCTAATTTTCATGTGATGATTTCAAAAATTTATTAAATTTTATCATAATATTTTTCTGAAATTGGAAACAATATTTATATTGTTTTATCCTAGAAAACAATAAAAATCATTTAGGATGAAATGTCATTTTTGAAGCATAAAATAACATTACTTTAAAATTTATAATATTTTCCTAGGAATTAAATAATGAATTTTTAATTATTAGGGTCTTTTTATGTATTTCTAGATTTAGTAAATATTATTAATACTTTCCAATTCAATGGATAGGTTGTAATAGTCATATTTAAATAAATATATTTTTTTGTTTGTTTAAGCTTAGTGATGTGTGTTATAGACACTACAAAATAGAGTGGTTTTTAAAAAATCCCAAGGTGTTACAATTTTTATATAACATGACATAATTTTTTTATAATGGAATAAATTTAATTCCCTTAAACCAAGGTGGATTTTTTTTAAAAAAAATTAATGGAATATTCAAAATTCATTATTATGATAGAATATATGAAAAGTGTTTATATTTAAACAAAAAAAATACATAGATATAATAAATTTTATGAAAATATTTTTATTTTCAACATTAAATTTTCATAAGTATTATGTTAATTTTTAAATATATTTTTTCTATATAAAAAAATGATTCATAAAATTTCATGTTATTTATATGTTGCTATAATTTCATAAATGGGATAGCCTTTTTAATATCCGTATTTTTCACTATTCACCAAAAAATTAACTCATTTTGAAAAATCACAAAAATGCACCAACTATAATTTTTACATAAAGAATTTAGATATGTTATTGATTCCAAAAAATTAAATTTATAAAATTTGTAAACATATATTTTAATCACATTCACGAATAAAAATGTGTGCATTGACTACTAAATTTTTTTGGATTATTCAGTGTAAGACTTTATTAGCACTACAGAAAAGTGCTATTAAATTTTGGCTTTATCACTACTAAAAAAATTCTCTGATAAAGGGTATTTTTTATCAGATCTAAAAGGATATTTTAGAAGGAATCCTTCATTAGGGATTCATTTTTTGTGCTGATAATGTTTTAACGTTATCTACACATTTATTAGTGCTAATAAAGAGTTCCTTTTTCAGTTCATTATTTGCAGCACTAATAAAAGAAAACCTTTATTAATGTGCTCACTAATAGTGGTAATGGTCTTGATCTCTCATATGAGTCCCACATTAAAATAATAGATGTTTGACCGATTCATTATATATGATTACACCATAACACAAATCAAGAAGTCTATTATGGGGATAGACTCTCGTATACCACCTCCACACACACCTATATGATCCCATTCCTCTTCGCATGTGCCCTTGCGAGATTTTTCACACACTATGCTTCATGTGGGCTTTAGACCATCCATATACACATGTCGGGTCCTACACAACCCAACCCAACATGACCCAACAAACCAGCCTATACAGGCCATGACACTAAATTTGAATATAAAAAATTAAAAAAAATAGAACATTAAATATTAAAAACATTAATAAATTAAAATAATTAAACAAATAAAAATTAAAAATGAATAAATATTAACATATTAAAAAATTTATTAATTATAAAAATATTAATAAATTATATATATATATATATATATGAAATATTAAAAATTATTATATATTTAATATTGATTTGTAAAATAAATAAATAGAAATAATGTAAAAAAATATAAATGAGTACTTTTTTGAATAAATATTAAAAATTGTTTTAACTAAAAAATTATTCATAGAAATGACTAAATTTATTATACATACATACTAATTTGAAAAATTAATAAATAGCATATATTAAATATTGATTTATAAAATGAATACACATTAATAAATAAATAAAAATATTAAAAATGAATAAGTTGAAAAATTCATAAAATTTTATTTAATGAAACAATTTCTAAAAGAACGAATAAATTTAATATATATATATATATTAATTATAAGTACTAATAAACAATGTATATATTAAATATTACCAGACCCGGACCACCTGCCCATGTGTGCCATTACACCATCATTTTATATGTTCAAATAAAAATAAACCAATAAAAAATATGTGTAATTAAAAATATTTAAAAAATTAGAATTGTTTAATAAATAAAAAAAATGAATAAATTTTTAATAAGATTAAGAAAATTTATTTATTAAATATTTATTAATAATTTAAATATATATATATTATAAATATTAATAAATATTATATTTTAAATATAGATTTATAAAATGAATAAATTTAAATAGTTAGACTACCAAAAATTAAAAATGACAAAATTTAAATAAATATTAAAAAAATTAATTAAATAATTTTCAATAAAAATGAATAAATTTATTTTTTTCAGGTAAGGTTAGGGAGAAAGTCCCTAACTAATCTATTAAAAAAGATAATTATAAAAGGAGGTTAGTGATAAAAGAGAAAAATTATGTCCAAAAGAAAGTTAATTGCACTACCTAAGATTGACTACACATACTATAATAAGAAAGTCATCCACCCCAACCTCGAGGGTGTTGTCTCCTACTCTATGTCGGGACCATCTACCATGGTCCTCATCCATCATTTGTAGGTTCATTAATGGAGTCCACTATACCTTTTAATCTTCCAAGCACTAATGATTCACTATAACTCTTCCATATGGGCATCGAAGGTAAGAAACTAAAAAGTGTTATAGATATTAACCAACCTACTCATTCTAGAGGATGACAATATAAATTTTTTTTAGTGTCAACAGAAGCTATCATGGGCCCTTCTCTAGAGAAATATTCATCATGAATATAATTAGGATCTTCTGTAATCTTAAACACATGACTAGGAACCTCCCTAATGAAGATAGGTTTCCCCACTACAATTATTATAGGGGGATATATAATAGATCTCAAGAGACCCATACCATTAGGGATTTGAAGACCGTATAATAATGTTGTTATCATTCATACACCACATTGAACATATATTTGGTTGATGTAAATATATACATAGAATAACTTGGTAAATACCACAATATTTCGTGGAAATGACTACATAAGACTGGGTAACCATTATTGAGAAAATTGTATAAGACTTTTTCTATCACCATGAACTATTCCTTTGTCCCGATGGGTAGTAGTTTTATCAATGTTTATAGAATATAGATTATTAGAAAGGATAGTTCAATGTCTATGTTTACATAGAATGATAGAAATATATTTAAATTTCCCTTTACATTTGGCAGTAGAAAATAACTACTCTTTACATAACTCAAAATACCCTATTATTTTGGCATCTCATTAATCATTAGATTGATAATGAATTTATTCAACATTTCCCCTTTCAAAATAAAAATAGAGAGAATATTTTAATGTGATCCATATAAGAAGCATATTCCCCTTGGATTCCTATTCTCCAGCAATGCCATGCAAGGACACCAATGCACCTCCACAGTATGAGGCCACACTGATGTTTCATGGAAATTATTTTGAGTCTTATTCACTTGCATATGACCTTGATGAAGGCCAATGTTTGTTGTAATACTAGGCTGACAGACACCCAGAGGTATAATTGAACCATCCCTAGAACCATGCACCTTTACGTCATAAGGCCACATTGATGTTTCATTGAAATAAAATGGAATATTCTTTACATGTTGATGACCACTATAAAGGTGATTTGTGATTGAAACACAAGTTTCAGAAACACCAGCAGACTATCCGGAAGGATGACCGTGACCTAGAACCTGTCATGAAGGATGGCCATGAAATATATCATGTCTTGTAATATAACTACATTCATTTGTGACATCAGTTTGAGAGGAAAATAGAGCATATCCATCAAAATGACCCTCACCCAATCTTCCTACATTAAAGGTATCGATAAAACCATTATTTTTATGGAGAAACCATTTTCAAATATTCCCTAAAAAAATTTAAGTTACAAGAAATATTCTTCATACTGTTGTATTTCATATTACTAGTAACATTAACGTTGTGGAAAAAATACGGGACCTTTTTAAACACAATTCATTTAAATAATTCATCTTTAAATGTTGAATGGAAGATAATGTAGATAAGAGTAGGGTAGATGTCAACATCCACTAAAACATGTGTATATTGTCCAAATATGATGTTATTAGATTCATTATCCGATTTTATCGGAACACCAAAAGTAAGGGAAATATCATAATGGATTTCTGGATGCCAAAAGATCTAGTTAAACCCATACATTCTTACACAAACCTTTATTGAAGATTTCTGATGTTTAAAAGGATTGAAGTTATAAAAAAATTTCTGGATATGCAGATAACCCGACTAGAAGTAAAAATAACCTATCTCCGAGGACTTCAACTTCAAATCCTTTTAAGGGAAGAGAAGATGAAAGAAACCACTCCCTTTCAAGATACATCTTTAAGACATAAAACCACAATTATCGGATAGACGACTCATTAGGTCCTCCATCCTCTATGGATTAAAACCTGAGAGAAGAATTAAATAAGGAATAATAGAATGTTTAACTAATTTAAATTTCTATGTAATGGAATCCTTATTCGCAATAACATGATCCACATTTCCCTTATTTTCAACCTATCTGGAATCCTCATTCTTAAATTGATTGGAAAAACATCATACAAATTCATTAGATCTTTTTCCCTTTATCAGGACACCCTAGTCTTTATAAGAACCAAACGAGGTGTTTGGGATCATAGAAAAATCATCTTTAGTTCTTTTTGAAGGCCCTCCAGAATGGATAATGATGCCCAGGTAGTACAGAAGAACCATAGTTGCTGAGAAATCCTAGAAATTTTTAGTATCGCTAGGGGGAGGCACTCAAGCCCCAATCTGAATCGCGAACCAATCTTCTTTAAAACAATAAATTTAATATATTTATATATATATCATAAATAAAAATAAATAGTATAGATTAAATATAAATATATTTAATGAATACTATATATTTTTTAATGGAATAAAATTAATAAGGAATAAATTTAAAAATTATTAAAAATAACTATCATTGAAAAAAGTATTAATTATAATAAATAAATTTAATATATATATATATATATATTAATTATAAATATTAATAAATAATATATAGTGAATATTGATATATAAAATAAATAAAATGTAATAATTAAAAACTTATTAATGCCATATTTATTTTTTACTGTTTTTATACATAATAATTCATTAATATATTTAATATTTTTAATAATGAATTATATAAATGTACATATATATATATATATATATATAATTACTAAAATATAATTTATATAACAAAAAAATATTTATTATTTTGATAAATAAGTCAGATATTTATGGAAAATAGATTATAATAAAAAATTAATATTAATTAAATGTATCAATTAATTGTATCGAGTAATAATAATTTAATAAAATGATGTTTAATTTTTAAACTTAACATATATCAAACATCAATTACAATAATTTCACACAATCAAATTCATAAATAATGAAGTTTTATATACAATTCACACAGAAATAATATTTTTCTATGTTCTTCAATTTTTAAAATTAATTTTAGTATTATATTTACTAAAAAAACATATATAATATTTTTTTTCTAGTTGATAAATTTTATCATTTTTTATATTTCTATTAAATATATAATATTTAGTATATATTAATATTATTTTTAATTTATTCATTTCAATATTTTTTATTCATTATTAATCATAATTTTTGTTAATGTTTTTTCAATTTACTCATTTTCAGTTCTTTATAGTTTAATATGTTTTAAATTTTTTCGATTTTTAATATTTATTTATAGATGTTTATTCATTAAAATTTAACTTTTTTAATGTTGTTGCAATTACTATAATTAATATGTATTCCTTACCCTTTTAATATATATAAATATAAATTTTTCATTTTATTGAATTTTCAAAATAATTAATATGAGTTGTTAAATTTTTAAACTTATTCATTCTTCTTCTTATTTATTTCAATAATATATGTCTCATATTATATAATTTCATGGTACAATTTAATGTACATAAATCTTGTATAAATATTCAAATTAATTTCACACAAAAAATTTTACGTAGTTAACGAAATCATATATAGAAACACAAACACTAATATTTATTTAATTTATTCGAATTTTGATATTCAATTAATAATTTCACATAAAACATAATATATTTAACATATTATGTTTTTAATTAGTAAAATGTATTAATTTTTTGTTAATATTACTAAAATTAATATTATTTACTCATTTTTAGTATTTGGTATTTTTTATTTCTGTGAATTTTATCATTTTATAATATTTATTAATTCATATTTAATTAATATGTTTTATGATTTTCAATATGATTTCATCTTCATTTATATATATATATATAAATATCAATATTATAGTTTTTTAATAATTTGTATAATTAATAAACATATTCAATTTTCATAATTTTTAAGGTCGACTCTTTTTAAATTATTTAATATCACTGATTTTTAATATTCATGCATTTAAGGTTATATATTTTTAAATACTATTAAAAATATATTTCTATAAGATTATTTATAAAAAATATATATCTATAAAAGTATATATACAATATTTATAAAATTATATATTTATATTTATAAAAAAATAAATATAATTTTTTTAAAAAATATCAATTTAATAATAAATAAAAATTAACTATTAATATAATTATAAAATTATAATATATATAGTTAAATAAGGACTATATTTAATATATTTATATTAATATTAATATTTATATTTATATTTATTTATTAAATATATATAATTATATAAATAAATAAAATGATATAATTCTTTATAATTACAAATAATAAAATTATAAATATATTTGAACATAAGTTAATAAATTAATATTTATTATATATAAACAAAATTATATATTTATAATTATAAATAATAAAATATATTTTTTAAAAGAAAATATAATTAGAAGTAAATAATTATAAAATTACAAAAAATATTTTTAAATAGTGAATATATTTAATGGATTTATATATGTATTTATATGTATTTATTACATTTATATTTAATAATATAAATATATATAATAATATAAATATATATAATAATATAAATATATTTATATTTGTATAAATATATTTATAAATATATTTACATCTGTATTTATTTAAAATTATAATTATAAATTATTATCAATGTTGATCAAATGCTGATAATAGAAATCATTATTAGCTAGAAAATTTTAATGATGATAAAAAATACCTTTATGAGTGCTACTGTAAGACACATAGATTTTAAGGTATGACTTATTTATTAAATTTAATATCTATAATAACTTATGTTATATAGAACACCGAGCTTAAAAATGATTAAATAATATTATTTTATTATAATAGTTACCTCCTAGTGTTTTTTCAATGATAGGAATGAATACGATTAACTAAATTATTAAAATATGGAATTTATATATATATATAATGAATAAATTGTTTTCCAATACATTTGAAATGAAAATAAAAACCAATTGAACATCAAGGGTGTGTTTTTATAAAAAAACTATTTTTATGCCCATAATGAAATTTTGTCTTAATTAATGAAATTAATAACTATTATTGAAATATATTAATGAAATTTATGTGTTTTATATGGAATAATTTTCTTTTCAAATACATCCAATAATCTATATAGGATTAAGATATGAAACAAATCCAAATTTATGCATAAAGGGGTATATTTTCCCAAAAGGCTATTTTACCGCCTTTTAATGACACTAATTTTTTTAAATAAATTAACACTATTATAAATTTTAATGAAAAAATGTAATTTTCGAATGTAGGATATCAACATTAGTTTAGGGTGATTATTATCTAATAATTTTCATTTTGGATGAAAAGATAAAAAATAATGTTTTTAATTGAAAGCTGGCTTTCATCTAAATAAATTATACTGATAAATTATATTTTAAAATATTTTTAAATTTTAATTAGTTCAATTATACAATAAAACCATAATTTGTTTCATTGAATCAATTTCATATTCAAATTTTTCAATAAAATATTTCAAACATTTTAAAATTTTCACTAGAAAATCCTGATTTTCCATTGCATAGGCGGGATTAATTATAAATCTAGGTTTCCCTATTATGATAACAGAATTTGGTTAAATTTATTAATTATTTCAATAATAAGATCCATGTTATTTTTTTTGTTATGTTTCACTTTTAATCATAAAAATCATCACTGCTGTAATATTAATATTTACGATAGTTTATGTAATATAACATGACAAGTTAATGTGAAATAGTAAAGGCTTTAAATACCTAAAAGATAAAACATTTAATGGTTTTTTATGTTTTAATTTTCCCGAAAAATCATTTAAAACATTAATTATTAAAAAATTCAGGTAATTTAATTCCACTTCAATGAATTCTGCTTTAAACATAAGATAATCACAATTTACCTACTTAAAACCACCCATCCTCAAGTATAAATACCACCCTCACCACACCATTTCACCTCATGAGCCTTGAATCTACTCAAATAGCATCCAAATACCCTAATACCCTATATATCCATGCAAAATTTCCGATAATCTCATGCAAATACAATTTCTAATGTCCTATAGAGATCCTTTAAGGAGGTGATATTTGAAAGGTAATTTTCTCAAATAACCTCTCTTAATATCATTTATTCTTCTACTTTCTCCTCACCTCCATCATTCAGAATTCATAATAATTAAAAATTTAGGTAAATAAGGTAATTTTATTTTTCTTATGGAATATGTTATATCAATCCCTGTTATTACCACCTCTAATTCAATGAAACGAAACTATTTTGCAAATTATGTCGGATAATCGCCTCCGTGAATAATAATTTTGATTATTTTATGTCTTTTAATAAAACTATAATTATGGACAAATAAAATTTTGATAATTATATTATAACTTATTTCATGTACTAGATCTAATATATAGACATGATATTAAATAAAACAAACCTAGTTCATGATATTTTGAAAAACCACCAAAAACAAACTAAACATTTATCATTAATATTTTATAAAATGAATCATCCCCATGTATAAAAAATGATAAATTAAAATATTTAAAATTATAAATTTCCATATGTATCATGTTAATTTTTAAATATATTTTTTCTATATAAAAAAATGATTCATAAAATTTCATGTTATTTTTATGTTGCTATAATTTCATAAATGGGATAGCCTTTATAATATCTGTATTTTTCACTATTCACCAAAAAATTAACTCATTCTGAAAAATCACAAAAATGCACCAACTATAATTTTTACATACAGAATTTAGATATGTTATTGATTCTAAAAAATTAAATTTATTAAATTTTTAAACATAGATTTTAATCACATTCACGAATAAAAATTTGTGCATTGACTACTACATTTTTTGGATTATTCAGTGTAAGACTTTATTAGCACTACAGAAAAGTGCTATTAAATTTTGGCTTTATCACTACTAAAAAAATCCCGGATAAAGGGTATTTTTTATCATCTCTAAAAGGATATTTTAGAATGAATCCTTCATTAGGGCTTCATTTTTTTGCTGATAATGTTTTAACTCTATCTACACATTTATTAGTGCTAATAAAGAGTTCCTTTTTTAGTTCATTATTTGCAGCACTAATAAAAGAAAAGCTTTATTAATGTGCTCACTAATTGTGGTAATGGTCTTGATCTCTCGCATGAGTCCCACATTGAAATAGTTGATGTTTGACTGATTCTTTATATATGATTACGCCATAAGAAAAATCAAGAAGCCTATTATGGGGATAGACTCTCGTATACAACCTCCACGCACACCTATATGTTCCCATTCCTCTTCGCATGCACCCTTGTGAGATTTTGCAAACACTATGCTTCATGTGGGCTTTAGACCATCCATATACACATGTCAAGTCCTACACAACCCAGCCCAACATGTCCCAACACACCAGCCTATACGGGCCATGACACTAAATTTGAATATAAAAAATTAAAAAAATAGAACATTAAATATTAAAAACATTAATAAATTAAAATAATTAAACAAATAAAAATTAAAAATGAATAAATATTAACATATTATAAAATTTATTAATTATAAAAATATTAATAAATTATATATATATATATATTAAATATTAAAAATTATTATATATTTAATATTGATTTGTAAAATAAATAAATATAAATAATGTAAAAAAATATAAATGAGTACATTTTTGAATAAATATTAAGAATTGTTTTAACTAAAAAATTATTCATAGAAATGACTAAATTTATTATACATACATACTAATTTGAAAAATTAATAAATAGCATATATTAAATATTGATATATAAAATGAATAAACATTAATAAATAAATAAAAATATTAAAAATGAATAAGTTGAAAAATTCATAAAATATATTTTAACGAAACAATTTCTAAAAGAATGAATAAATTTAATATATATATATATATATTAATTATAAGTACTAATAAATAATATATTTGTTAGATATTACCAGACCCGGACCACCTGCCCATGTGTGCCATTACACCATCTTTTTATATGTTCAAATAAAAATAAACCAATAAAAAATATGTGTAATTAAAAATCTTTAAAAAATTAGAATTGTTTAGTAAATAAAAAATAAAAATGAATATATTTTTAATAAGATTAAGAAAATTTAGTTATTAAATAATTATTAATAAATTAAATATATATATTATAAAGATTAATAAATATTATATTTTCAATATAGATTTATAAAATGAATAAATTGAAATAGTTCAACTATCAAAAATTAAAAATGACAAAATTTAAATAAATATTAAAAAAATATTAATTAAATAATTATCATTAAAAATGACTAAATTTATTTTTTTCAGGTAAGGTTAGGGAGAAAGTCCCTAACTCATCTACTTAAAAAGATAATTATAAAAGGAGGTTAGGGATAAAAGAGAAAAATTATGTCCAAAATAAAGATAATTGCACTACCTAAGATTGACTACACATACTATAATAAGAAAGTCATCCACCCCAACCTCGAGGGTGTTGTCTCCTACTCTATGTCGGGACCATCTACCATGGTCCTCATCTATCATTTGTAGGTTCATTAATGGAGTCCACTATACCTTTTAATCTTCCAAGCACTAATGATTCACTATTACTCTTCCTTATGGGCATCGAAGGTAAGAAACTAAAAAGTGTTTTAGATATTAACCAACCTACTCATCCTAGAGGATGAGAATATAAATTTTATTTAGTGTCAACAGAAGCTATCATGGGCCCTTCTCTAGACAAATATTCATCATGAATATAATTTGGATCTTCTGTAATCTTAAACACATGACTAGGAACCTCCCTAATGGAGATAGGTTTCCCCACTACAATTATTATAGGGGGATCTATAATAGATCTCATGAGACCCATACCATTATGGATTTGAAGACCATATAATAATGTTGTTATCATACATGCACCACATTAAACATATATTTGGTTGATGTAAAGATATACATAGAATAACTTGGCAAATACCATAATATTTAGTAGCAATGACTACATAAGATTGGGTAACCATTATTGAGAAAATTGTATAAGACTTTTTCAATCACCATGAACTATTCCTATGTCCCGATGGGTAGTAGTTTTATCAATGTTTATATAATATAGATTATTAGAAAGGATAGTTCAATGTCTATGTTTACATATAATGTTAGAAATAGATTTAAATTTCCCATTACATTTGGCAGTAGAAAATAACTACTCTTTACATAACTCAAAATACCCTATTTCCTTGGCATCTCATTAATCATTAGATTGATAATGAATTTATTCAACATTTCCCCTTTCAAAATAAAAATAGAGAGAATATTTGAATGTGATCCCTCTAAGAAGCATATTCCCTTTGGATTCCTATTCTCCAGCAATGCCATGCAAGGACACCAATGCACCTCCACAGCATGAGGCCACATTGATGTTTCATGGAAATTAATTTGAGTCTTATTCACTTGCATATGACCTTGATGAAGGCCAAATTTTTTTGTAATAATAGGCTGACAGACACCCAAAAGTACAATTCAACCATCCCTAGAACCATGCACCTTTACGTCATAAGGCCACATTGATGTTTCATTGAAATAAAATGGAATATTATTTACATGTTGATGACCACTATAAAGGTGATTTGTGATTGTAACACAAGTTTCAGAAACACTAGGAGACTATACAGAAGGATGACCGTGACCTAGAACCTGTCATGAAGGATGACAATGACATAGATCTTGTCTTGTAATATAACTACATTCATTTGTGACATCTATTTGAGAGGAAAATAGAGCATATCCATCAAAATGACCCTCACCCAATCTTCCTACATTAAAGGTATCGATAAAACCATTATTTTTATGGAGAAACCATTTTCATATATTCCCTTAAAAAATATAAGTTACAAGAAATATTCTTCATACTGTTGGATTTCATATTACTAGTAACATTAAAGTTGTGGAAAAAATGCGGGACCTTTTTATACACAATTCATTTATATAGTTCATCTTTAAATGTTGAAAGGAAGATAATGCCGATAAGAGTAGGGTAGATGTCAACATCAAATAAAACATGTGTATATTGTCCAAATATGATGTAATTAGTTTCATTATCCGATTTTATCGGAACACCAAAGGTAAGGGAAATATCATAATGGATTTTTGGATTCCAAAAGATCTAGTTAAACCCATATTTTCTTACACAAACATTTATTGAATATTTCTGATGTTTAAAAGTATTGAAGTTATAAAAAAATTTCTGGATAAGCAGATAACCGGAATAGAAGTAAAAATAACCTATCTATGAGGACTTCAACTTCAAATCCTTTTAAGGGAAGAGAAGATGAAAGAAACCACTCCCATTCAAGATACATCTTTAAGACACAAAACCACAATTATAAGATAGACAACTCACTACGTCCTCCATCCTCTATGGATTAAAACATGACAGAAGAATTATATAAGGAATAATAGAATGTTTACCTAATTTAAATTTCTATGTAATGGAATCCTTATTCGCAATAACATGATCCACATTTCCCTTCTTTTCAATCTATCGGGAATCCTCATTCTTATATTGATTGGAAAAACATCATACAGATTCATTAGATCTTTTTCCCTTTATCAGGACACCCTGGTCTTTATAAGAACCAAACGAGGTGTCTGGGATGATAGAAAAATCATCTTTAGTTCTTTTTGAAGGCCCTCCAGAATGGATATTGATGCGCAGGTAGTACAGAAGAACCATAGTTGTTGAGAAATCCTAGAAATTTTTAGTATCGCTGGTGGGAGGCCCTCAAGCCCCAATCTGAATCGCGAACCAATATTCTTTAAAACAATAAATTTAATATATTTATATATATATCATAAATAAAAATAATTAGTATAGATTAAATATAAATATATTTAATGAATAATATATTATTTTTAATGGAAAAAAATTAATTAGGAATAAATTTAAAATTATTAAAAAAAATTATCATTTAAAAAATTATTATTTATAATAAATAAATTTAATATATATATATATATATTAATTATAAATATTAATAAATAATATATAGAGAATATTGATATAGAAAATCAATTAAATGTAATATTTAAAAACTTATTAATTCCTTATTCATTTTTTATTGTTTTTATACATAATTAATCATTAATATATTTAATATTTTTAATAATGAATTATATAAATATATATATATATATAATATTAATAAAATATAATTTATATAACAAAAAATATTTATTGTTTTGTTAAATAAGTCATATATTTATGGAAAATAGTTTAAAATAAAAAATTAATAGTAATTAAATGTATCAATTAATTGTATCGAGCAATAAAAATTTAATAAAATGATGTTTAATTTTTAAACATAACATATATGAAACTTCAATTACATTAATTTCACACAATCAAATTCATAAATAATGAATTTTTATATACAATGCACACAAAAATAATATTTTTCTATGTTCTTCAATTTTTAAAATTAATTTTAGTATTATATTTACTAACATGACATATATAATATTTTTTTTCTAGTTGATAAATTTTATCATTTTTTATATTTCTATTAAATATATAATATTTATTATATATTAATATTATTTTTAATTTATTCATTTTCAATATTTTTTATTCATTATTAATCAAAATTTTTGTTAATGTTTTTTCAATTTACTCATTTTCAGTTCTTTATAGTTTAATACGTTCGAAATTTTATTGATTTTAAATATTTATTTATACATGTTTATTCATTAAAATTTAAATTTTTAAATGTGTTTGCAATTACTATAATTAATATGTATTCATTACCCTTTTAATATATATAAATATAAATTTTTCATTTTATTGAATTATCAAAATAATTAATATGAGTTGTTGAATTTTTAAATTTATTCATTCTTCTTCTTATTTATTTCAATAATATATGTCTCATATTATATAATTTCATTGTACAATTTAATGTACATCAATCTTGTATAAAAATTCAAATTAATTTCACACAAAATTTTTACATAGTTAACGAAATCATATATAGAAACACAAACACTAATATTTATTTAATTTATTCGAATTTTGATATTCAATTTATAATTTCATAAAAAAAATAATATATTTAATATATTATGTTTTTAATTAGTAAAAGGTATTAATTTTTTTTAATATTACTAAATTTAAGATTATTTACTCATTTCTAGTATTTGGTATTTTTTATTTCTGTGAATTTTATCATTTTATAATATTTATTAATTCATATTTAATTACTATGTTTTATGATTTTCAATATGAATTCATCTTCATATATATATATATATATCAATATTATATTTTTTTAATAATTTGTATAATTAATAAAACATATTCAATTTTTAGTATTTTTTAGGTCGACTCTTTTTAAATTATTCAATATCACTCATTTTTAATATTCATGCATTTAAGGTTATATATTTATAAATACTATTAAAAATATATTTCTATAAAATTATTTATAAAAAATATATATCCATAAAAGTATATATACAATATTTATAAAATTATATATTTATATTTATAAAAAATTAAATATAATTTTTAAAAAAAATATAAATTTAATAATAAATAAAAAATTAATTATTAATATAATAATAAAATTATAATAAATATAGTTAAATAATGACTATATTTAATATATTTATATTTATATTTATTTATTAAATATATATAATTATATAAATAAATAAAATGATATAATTTTTTATAATTACAAATAAAAAAATTATAAATATATTTGAACATAAGTTAATAAATTAATATTTAGTATATATAAACAAAATTATATATTTGTAATTATAAATAATAAAATATATTTTTTAAAAGAAAATATAATTATAAATAAATAATTATAAAATTATAAAAATTATTTTTAAATAGTGAATATATTTAATGGATTTATATATGTATTTATATGTATTTATTACATTTATATTTAATAATATAAATATATAAAATAATATAAATATATATAATAATATAAATATATTTATATTTATATAAATATATTTATAAATATATTTACATCTGTATTTATTTAAAATTATAATTATAAATTATTATCAATGTTGATCAAATGCTGATAATAGAAATCATTATTAGCTATAAATTTTTAATGATGATAAAAAATACCTTTATGAGTGCTACTGTAAGACACATAGATTTTAAGGTATTCCTTATTTATTAAATTTAATATCTATAATAACTTATGTTATATAGAACACCGATCTTAAAAATGATTAAATAATATTATTTTATTATAATAGTAACCTCCTAGTTTTTTTTGGAATGATAGTAATGAATATGATTAACTAAATTATTAAAATATGGCATTTATATATATATATATAATTAATTCATTGTTTTCCAAAACATTTGAAATGAAAATAAAAACCAATTGAACATCAAGGGTGTGTTTTGATAAAAAAACTATTTTTATGATCATAATGGAATTTTGTCTCAATAAATGAAATTAATAACTATTATTGAAATATATTAATTAAATTTATTTGTTTTATATCGAATAATTTTCTTTTCTAATACATCCAATAATCTATATAGGTTTAAGATATGAAACAAATCCAAATTTATGCATAAAGGGGTATATTTTTCCAAAAGGCAATTTTTACCGCCTTTTAATGACACTAATTTTTTTAAAAAAATTAACACTATTATAAATTTTAATTAAAAAAATTGTAATTTTGGAATTTGCGATATCAACATTAGTTTAGCCTGATTATTATCTAATAATTTTCATTTTTGATGAAAAGTTAAAAATAATGTTTTTTAATGGAAAACTGGCTTTAACTAAATAAATTATACTGATAAATTATATTTTAAAATATTTTTAAATTTTAATTAGTTCAATTATACAATAAAACCATAATTTGTTTCATTGAATCAATTTAATATTCAAATTTTTTAAAAAATATTTCAAACATTTTAAATTTTTCCCTGGAAAATCCTAATTTTCCATTGGATACGCGAGATTAATTTTAAATCTAGGTTTTCCTATTATGTTAACAAAATTTGGTTAAATTTATTAATTATTTCAATAATAAGATCCATGTTATTTTTTATGTTATGTTTCACTTTTAATCATAAAAATCATCATTGCTGTAATATTAATATTTACAATAGTTTATGTAAAATAACATGACATGTTAATGTGAAATAATAAGGCTTTAAATACCTAAAAGATAAAACATTTATTGGATTTTTATGTTTTAATTTTCCCGAAAAATCATTTAAAACATTAATTATTAAAAAAATTCAGGTAATTTAATTCCACTTAAATATCTTTGGCCTGAAACAAAAGAAAACCACAATTTAACTACTTAAAACCACCCATCTTCAAGTATAAATACCACCCTTACCACACCATTTCACCTCATGAGCCTTGAATCTACTCAAATATCATCCAAATACCCTAATACCCTATATATCCGTGAAAAATTTCTGATAATATCATGCAAATACAATTTCTAATGTCCTATAGAGATCCTTTAAGGAGGTGATATTCGAAAGGTATTTTTCTCAAATAACCTCTCTTAATTTCATTTATTCTTCTACTTTCTCCTCACCTCCATCATTCAGAATTCATAATAATTAAAAATTTAGGTAAATAAGGTAATTTTATTTTTCTTATGGAATATGTTATATCAATCCCTATTATTACCACCTCTAATTCCATGAAACAAAACTATTTTGCAAATTATGTCGGATAATCGCCTCCGTGAATAATAATTTTGATTGTTTTATGTCTTTTAATAAAACTATAATTATGGACAAATAAAATTTTGATAATTTTATTCTAACTTATTTCATGTTCTAGATCTAATATATAGACATGATATTAAATAAAACAAAACTAGTTCTTGATATTTTGAAAAACCACCAAAAACAATCTAAACATTTATCATTAATATTTTATAAAATGAATCATCCCCATGTATAAAAAATGATAAATTAGAATATTTAAAATTATTTATTTTTCACGCATAAAATTTAATTTCAATTATAGATTTTTATTTCCATCTGAGAAGAAAATCCATAAATATACCCAAATAAACCGATCATCAAACCATGAAACAAACATATCCAAAACAATGAATATAATTTAATATTATTAATATATAGGTGTTTTGATTTAATAAAACTATCATTTAAGGTATTATAAATATAATAATAGTCTTGGAATGAATGAATAAAATTATTTAAACCATTACATATGAGGTTAGAGAACACTACCCTAATGGGAAGCATGAGGTAAGTGTTTTCATATCTCACTTTTACTTCTGTGAGATATATACATTAACCACCACTTCTTTATTATTTGAAGTGAATGTACTAATCCTTGAAACATTATTTCAAGAAACTAACTATCTAAATTGTATTAAATGTTTCATTTTATAATTATTACTTTTATGGGGAATGTGATTTGATAGATTACAAAGTGGTAAGTGAATTCTTATCCCAATTTTTATTCATTCTGCTTGTCTATTTATCCAAATATGGACAATTATGAATTTGTTCACCTATATTATAAGTTCATTTTAGGAATGAAATGGGATTAATAAGAGAAATTTTGTGCCTTATATATCCCATGGATTCATTAATAGGTCTCATTTGATAGACCAGTTTGGGTTTTGGCAGAGACCTTACACATATATATTCTGATGCCGCACTAAGGACATGAGGTATGTTTCTAATGTCTGGAATTCAGGATTCCATCATTAATAAACTTTTTATTGTTTTCCATGTGATTATTTTGATTTATTAGATTACCCATTTATATGATTCAACCTCAATTGATTATTCTATATGGAATTATTTGATCATAATTTTCTCAATCCATATTATTTATTTTCATGATAAATTTATGGACTAAATATTTTGGTTTTTCAGTTATTTACCATTAAATAACTATTTATTCTTATTTATTATAGTTTTCACTGTATATATATCCTTAACTGGAATATTTGATCACACCTACATTATGTTTCATTTTCCCTCAGGATGAAAACATGTTTATTACGATGGATGTTCTAGGTTAAGCTATGAGAATAATGGAATCCTTATTAGATTATCTATTTTCTATTTTTTATTCTCAAAGGTATTTAATGTTTCATGTATGTATCTGGTGGTCAAGAAATAATAAATTTTTTGGTCCTTCAGGATGATATTCCTTGAATATTATTCCAATTTTTAAAGTAACCAATGACTTTAGGCAAATAAGGTAAACGTTGTTACAGTTGGTATCATAGTACGTTTAGTAGAAACCATTGGAACAACATTTATGAAAACATATATTATAGGATGAAACCTTATAACATAATTTAGAAATATATCCAATCAATCTAAGTCCATAATTTATATATTGATTTACATTAATTATTTTTCAAATTATGCATTATGTTTCATAATTTTATGATCAAATTCAGAATACAACACTATAATGAAATGTCTCCTTGAAGATGGAATGAGAACAATGTAAATGCAGATAATAAATGTAGTGATTGACATTCATGGAAGGATAATTTTGTTTCAAATGGAGATGGAGTTCCAGTTAGAGATAAAAAAAATTATGACTATACTGGGAGAATTGTCTCGGATTTAGAGCAATAACAGGTCTCATATAGAGTGGCATGATCCATTGTGTGGTATTACAATATAAGGCCTCATTATGTGAAAACAACCTATATCATTAAATGATAAAAAATACATTTTTTTCTAAGTAATGGATATATAATTTAGAGAATATATTTCTATCTTTGGGATGTAATTAAATGGATAAGGTTGTCATAGAATTGTATCATCTTTTTAGATATAAAGATCATTGGTGGTCCGTATTAAAAACACTAAGAGGATGAGGAAATATAAAAGGTGAAATACAAATAATTTAAGAATCTTTTAGGGGAAAATATGACCTTCTTGAACTGTGATCAGATATAGAGAGTCAATTCTTGGGTCTACCCCCAAAGGAGGATGAGGTTTCTGGAATATACGAAGCGAAATTTACCACATTAGAAAGAAATGTTACCGAATATGTACATAACCCAATGATTATGATTGATTGTTTCATTGATAGGTTAAATACACTCATCTAAAGGGAACTAGTCTCAAAACATTTCACATCATGAGATGATATAGCCGAATGATCTATCAATTAATATAATTAATTATCTAAGTATTAGGAATTTAATGAAAATAAATAAACGAAGATAATGGAGAAGAAATATATGAATAATAAGAAGAAGGTAAAGAAATATTTTCACACCTATGATAATTATGGAAAGAAACACCCTAGTACATTCCTAAAGGGAATCAGATTTTGTTACAAGTGTAGAAAGAAAGGCCCTCAAAATAGTGATTCTAATAAAAATAAATAAGCTGTAAAAGTAGAATGTTTTAACTACAAGGAGACGATTCACTATACAAATTAATTCCCAAATTGTTAAGGGAATATAAATACCAATAATATGTGGGATCTATGCCATGAATAGTCTATTGATGTAGCCAAAATGGAATGATTTTTATACTTATATTTTTGGATCCAATTAATATGTTTTATGATATTATCATTATAATAATTATGAAATATATAAGTATTTTACTCAAATACTATTTCATAAAGGATTTGAATGTATATATTTAATGGTACCAAGTTATGTGATTTTATAGGAGGATTAAATTTTTAGAAAACACATGGAAGAGAGATAGATAGCCCTTATTATGGTCCTGATTTTGAGATAATGATGTTTGGATATAGGGATGATTTACATGGATAATATAAATGGGATAGTATAGAAAAAATTTCAACTGATTATTGATTCATTGAAAAAGTGGTTATGCTATTATTTATGGAATTCACATCATTTTTGGAAAATATACAATAAACATTGTTTTATATTCGGAATTTTTAATCATTCTTGATTTTAATATGGTTTTATGGTGATTCTTGTTTTTTACCATGTTTCATGTAATGCCCTGAACCTAGTTACCCAAAGTCGGTGCATTATTACATTACATTGGAATTATCACAATTGATCATTTCTTGAAAGTCTGATTAGTTTATTTGACTTGGAAGTTATGTATACATACATAAGTTTTATATTACATTATAAAATAAAAAACAACAACATTATTCCCCCTTTGAACACACTCATATCCCTTATCCTATCACTTAAGGTCAATCATAATATAATTCTTCACATCCTGGAAAAAATAAAACATAGAAAGGGTTGAGCTCAGATGTTTAGTAAGTATAACAATATAGCATAAAATTTCATAAATAAGAACAAAAATTTAAGGAAATGTATAATATTATAACATTAGTATTTTAAACTTAACATTCTGTGAAATTTTGAAAATATAAATCAAATAATACAATTTACTTATTCACATGGATATTATACTGGTCGAATAATCACATGTGTTGTGAATAGCTAATTTTATAATGAAGGAATGCATAATTCCAGACATCACAACCACATAACCAAGGCTTCGTGCCAAGAATACAAAATATGATTATGTCAAGGGCTTTTTCCAAGACACTAGTTTTTTGCAAGAGACCTACTGATTCATTGTGGAGCTATAGGGGGCTCCACCGGTCACTTACTATGTCCATTGCATCCCACATTTGAGAAGTTTGAAACATAATCTAAAAATTCATATTAAAACTATCATACGAAATGTAAATATTATAACCAAAAACCATTATTGGTATAAAAATAGAACATCCATTGTCTAACATAACTCATTTAATACAATATGGAAGACTTTATTATAATAAATTTTCCTTAACAGAGAATAATGAAGGATATTGACATAGATAAAAACAATCATCAAAACTATTTGAGAGAAATATCACCTTTTTTCATGGAGACATTTAAAGTCTCACTATTTATCAAGAAGCCATTTAAAATAGATTTTTGAATCAAAGTGTCCCATACCACTTTGAAACGTTAAAAAGTACTTTTAATTTTTAAACAATATTTTCCATATAAGTAAATCATGAAAACCATTTTTAGAACGTGGACATTAATGAGAAATATGTAGAAGGATAAATCTTTAAAACATTTAAAATGATATGATAGTTAGAGTTCCTAATAAAATTATAGATGCTTGAATATAAATAATTGAGGTAATAAAAACATTATAATATCATGATAATAATAGGATTCATGATATAATACGTAAAATTACAGTATATACCCTATATAAATGTGAATTGTCATATAAAAACAAAGAAGTCTTAATTGAATGTAAATTGAGATAAAATACCTTATAAAGATTTTATCCATAGGTTAATGATAAATAAATGAAATAATTATATGTGATAAATATAAATATACTCAATATGATTAGATATTGAGTGTACATCAATCAGAGGACATTCACACATATTCTTGTAAAAACAACACCAATGACATTGATGTTTAACTCAAGGAATAGAAATTGAGTTAAAATTAATCTTATCAAGTTCATATAAATGACTTGAGAATTTATAAATGGAGTGATTATGTGTATCAAAAGTATATCCATAGAATGGGGAGTGGAAATTACTACATAAATAAATGAATAGTGATTTCACACATAATCTTGGAGTAAAATAATCAATGAAGAGTGCGTAAAACCCTATGAGTTGAATTTGAAATTAAAAGTCCCCTTACCCATTTGGTAACATACAAAACATACACTCTATGAAAGATGGATCATATAATTAATATGTAAATAACCATAAACTATGGTATATTACACAAATAATAAGACCATGGGAAGAACACACACCACACAAAAAGAAATAGTGGAAAATATAGCCTGAATTTCACAGAAATAAAAGTGAGATGAAAACCCATTACCTTGTAGCATTCCTTAGTTGAGGGTACATTAACCACATGTTTAATGGTGAAATGATTTTTATTAAATTATTCTAAAACCATATACATAAATATGATATCATATATGAACTTTAAATATTGGTTTGTTGATAATACTTTAGTAGTATCATTGTTTCATGTGTAAACTAATTTTTTTTCTTTATATGTTTTTTACATAAGTCTTGTTTGTTATGGATAGGATGTATTTTATTCATATCCAAAATAATAGTATGTTTTTAAACACTATTTTTTAAACATAAAATTATATTTATTCTTTATGATTACGATGGGGAATGAATATCATCGCGTTCATGGAGATGGTAATCCGTATGTAGGCATGAGTGACAATACAATTCTATTGATGATGAAATCATATATAATTGGATGGTATTTCATATATACAGAATAATTAACTTGTTATATTTTTTAATTAAATCAATTATAATCCTTTTTATACCCATTCACATAATAAAGTATTTAATAACAAACTACACCATGACATGGAGATGATAATCCACACATACGCATGTGTGGTGACTTTTTCATTCATAGGATGGATAGAATAATGAATATGGTAGTTCCATATTTATAATAAAATCTATGTATTTAAAGGGTATGGGAGTTATTATTTGGTCTTGGAAACAACCAAGATATAGGAAGTGGAAGAAGAAAAGAACACTGAAATATGTGATAAAATAATTACCCCTTTTTCGGGTGCCTCCTTTTGATTTGATCAAAAGGGCTCCTTAGGATGGATTTATGATCAAATTAAGGCATCTAGGATGATTTAAGGGTTGTTGGTAGGATATTTGATTAGCATTAGGTATATCCAAATGGCTATGGAGGTGTGATTTTGATTGAAGGGGAAACACCCTTTTATAAGAGAGTTGAGTGAAACTTTAGGAATACCTGGAAATATTATTTTATTATACAATAATATTTTGTTTATAGTGGATCCAAAAAGATTTATTTTGAGTATATGATGGGTATGGGTAGGAAAAATCTCAACCAATAGGTTTTAGACAGGTTTAGGTAACTATATAAACTGTATCTTTTAGATTTAACTCTGTATTAAATAGTTTAACATTTACCATGTATCCTTGTATATTTATATTATATGGTTAATAAACTTAATATAAAATTAAAATTTAAAACCAAATGGTTCACTAATAAAATATATATTTTTATATAAGTCCTTTGGATGATCCTTATATTTTTAAGACAGTTATATCATTTAATAATATAGTATTTGTTTTAGAAACTCAATTATATCATTTTTTACATTATTTAGTATTTTGTTCTTGTGAAAGTCATAAAAATATGATTTATTAAAAAAAATTGATCAACCCTAAAATGTCATAGTAAACTTTACAAATAATTTAATGCATCAAAATTATCAATTTAAATTTATTTTGATATTTATAATATCAATTATTTTAATCATTCATTAATAAGGTAATTATTGAATCATTATTGTGTCATAAATAAATTTAATTATTTAATGTCTTAATATTATAAATAAAATAACATGATTTAAGATGTTTTTTTATATTTCTAATGAATATTTATTGTTAAATTTATCTCATGTATAAACCTATATTAAAAATGTTTTAGTTAAGAAAATTTTAATTTAACCCTTTTAACTCTTCATTAAATAAAATATTAATAAATGTCCTAATCTAATCCATGTGGACCGAAGAGGATCATATTCTATTACTATGGTTGATTTTTGGTTTTTTTCTGAAAAAGATGGAGGCTAGGCCTCTTTTAATAAAAGAAATAAAAAGACTGGGACTGAAGAGTGAGAACGGGAAAACATGGTAATGCCAAAAATAGAAAAAACATGGTAAATACCAAATGAAAAAATATTTGTTTAATTTTTTCACCAGTCGCTCTCTTAGAATCCTTTCTTCTTCTTGAAGTGTGTTCAAATTTTCCCTTCCACGACCTCAGACATGACCTCTCAATCTCACCATTCTTGAATTCACCCTGCTTGAGAGAGATTGAAGCCTTTTAAAAAGCATCTCAACATCAGTGCTTTCAGATTCAGCGCTATCCTGTTTTAATTATTTTCATTTATCAATAGATTAATTTTTGTTCATTGGAGACAACATTCCTTCTACTTATATTGCATTAGCCTGATCCATAATCTCATGGTGTGTTTTCTCATCAAGAGAGCTCAAAATTGAGCTCTTCATCTCACTATTATCATGTGTATTCTTATTAGAGGAAGAATAATTATTACCTGCAATGGATAGCCTAACCACTGCTTGGGTAACAACCAAAAACTATGTCTTCTTATAGTAGAAAAGCTGGAATCCTTCATCATCCACTACCGACTTTGAATTAGTATGAACAGATTTATATATGTCTGGAGCATCGGAATCTGAAACATGACTACCTTTTCAATTACCGGAGGCATCCAATCTTTTCTGTGAGAGTTGATTATCAATATCAAGTTGTACTTCTTCTCTAACTTTCTCTATAGATGAGTAATCATATTTAAGAGTTAAACAAGATTACTGTGAAACCACACATTTTCCTTTGCGAGATGCATCAACATTTTGAACATTCTCCCCTTCCTATCAAATATCATCCCAAGACTCGTTGATTTTGGTTAAAAATACTTATCTAATAGAATTAGTACATGTGTTAGTGTCATTATAATATCATTTTTAACTTTAATTACTCTATATACTTTTAACCGTGGTAAATAAAAGTAAAAATAATACTATTCAACAAAAAATATCTCCAACTTATTAAACCAAATTTTACTTACTAATAACAACCATTTATGTAATATTTTAGAAATTTAATTCAATGAATGGGTAAAATATTATTTAAATGAAAATGTTGGGTTTTTAACTACTACATAGTGTTTTAACTATTCATCAAAATTGATGTTTTTCAGAAAAATACCAAAAATTCAGCCTATTATATATTTGATATTATGAATTCAAAAATGATTTCTATTTTCAAAAATTAAAAACATATAAGTTTCATCAATTAATTTAAAATTAATTCTCGTTGTCAAAACAAAAAGCGTGTTTTTTATGAAATAATAACTATAAAAATATTGAAAATTGTTTATATACAATTTTATAGTGGAATTACATAGAATGACCACAATTGAATTAAATGGTAAAAATATAATCTAATTAAACATTAAAATATATTAAAAATATAATCTAATCCTATAAATAAATTATATTAAAAGGAAGTATTGAATTAATATACTGTATTTATCACTATTCATAAAAAATGAATTTTATCATAAAAATACAAAAAATTTACCAAAAGTATATTTCTATATACTAGTGCTAATGAATGATTTTATTTTTTCAAATAGAACATATAAAAGTGTCAACTATTGTATTTATAAAGGATTCACAATAAAAAGGTGGAAATCCACATTTTTTGAAAAATACTTCTTTTATCAGAAAAATTGAATTTTTTAATATATTATGTCTTAGAAACAAGAAAAAATGAATTTTAAAATTATATGGGATATATATAATTCAATATTTGGTTATTAGTATGCATAAACACTTTCAAAACTGCTTGTTTGATTGGTCATGGTGCACTTGAACTTGGTGTTTCGTATACCGCATGCTATTGTATTATTCAAAGAGAAGCATATTGTGGAAGCTTAGGGTGTTATATTATTACCTACATTTGGAAATTTCATCCTCACAATTTTAAAATTTGTCTTGGGAGCTTTATTGAGCTTCCCACATCAGAAAAAGAACTCATAAATATATCTCTTAGAAATAAAGATACAGAAGTACAAAGGTCACATGAGATAACCCATACTAGGATTCCATGTAAGAAGAAATGGATATGGAAGATAAAAAAAGTATCAAGTTCTGATGGAGAGTGATAAAAAACATGATCCAGAGAAAGTTAACAACAAGAAAACTAAAAACATGTGATGTGTTAAATGGTCATTATTTTCCTATTAGGAAAGTAAATGGACAACATTTTTTGTTTTAAGTTCCATTTAGTAATGTTGAGGAATTTATTTATGATATTGACTAAAAATATAAAGATATATACGTAATTTTTATGTAGTGTTTCATCCTTTAATAAATTTCTACCACTAAATCATCTTTTCTCCAAATGATGAGTATTCAAAATGACTTGGCCACACCTGAAGCACTAGAATCAGCTTCTAGAGAGTCACATTATCCCTAAACGATGAACTATATATTTCCATAGTATTTAGAGATTATCCAAAACCAATTGGTTTGTATAAGATCAGATAATCCACAAAATGGATAATCCTTTATAGAAAGAAATACTAATCTAAATTTCCAAAATTGAACAGACAATACCCAATGTTCAATAAAGACCATTCAATAAACGATTTTCCTTAAAATAATTCAATATAATAGAAACTAAGGTTGAAACCCAAAACACAAAAGAATTTAATTACATAGTCTTTCATAGTAAATTTGAACATTTATCTCCAAATAATAGAAACTACTCTTAAAGTCTCATAGAGATGTGTAATTAAGCAAATCACATAATCTTTATGATAGGTTAATCATTTCCATAAATAACCCAAAAGAGAGAATGTCTTCCAAAATATCATTTACCACTTAATAACCAAATCAATTTCCTATACTTAGGATAAATAATAAGTTCCCAAAATCAACACATTATTTATCTATTAAATCATTTAACTAAATATAATTAGAAATATTAACTTGGGACTTCACGTAGTACAGTGGTAGGTGATGAATCCATGTTGCACTTTGGTTGTGGGTTCGATTCCCGAAGATTTATCCGACGCAATGGGTTGTCACATGGTCTGCATTTTTTCCTTTTTCAAAAACTATATAATTTTATAACATTATAAATAATGAGATAAATTTCTCAAAAATAACAATAACATATTTTAACCACAAATGTTATCTCATTCCTTGAATTTTCTTCCCAAAAGGTAATAACCTTTAATTGAATCCGATTCAAGGATCATATAAACAAAAATGGTTCTTTATAACTATATATAAAAAATAAAAGGCAATTCTACATCAAATAACAATTCCATGTAACTAACTACAGGGTAACACATACAAGAGAAAAGTCTTCTAATGTAATCCCATCAACAAAGAGAATCAATACTTTTAAACATGTCTCAATCCATTTATTTCCAAATAGGTTCTTCCATGACTTAGAAGTTATCCAATAGAATTGGGCATTGACTCGGGTAATGCCAAAGTCTCTCAAATTTATGAAAAATGACTATAATTGGACTCTTATGATCATTGTTATTTTATTCCATAGCACTCTTCATTTTTTCTCAGCAATTCATTACTTTATGTCCTTTATTCCCACACATAATGCATTTCTTTGTTCCATTAAGACACTTTCCTTAGTGTCTCCTTCCACATTTCTTGCATTATAGAAATTGAGATATATTTTCTCAATAGTTTCCACTACTAGAGATCTTATCATTCTACACCTTCCTCTTCTCTGTTGAGTTTTGGAGATGGTTAAAGTATATGTTTTTGATCATATATTTGGAAAATTGATTCGGCATGAACACGATATCTATTATGCCTATCCAAATTCTATTTTTTTCCCATTTACACCATCGTTCAAAAAATTTACAACATGTTCAATGTTACTACGACTTCCTTGAAATCCATCCATTGACTAAAACCATAAAGTAGAGTGTGAGTAACAATAGTCATAAAATCATTTAGAGAATATCATGACACATTAGTTTCAATCTAAAACACCTTATGATTAACCAAGATTATTAATTGAAATCTTTTATTAAAATCCATCAAAATGGTTTGAAAATGAAATGTGAATTGTCTTAAGAATATCCCCCAAGAGTGTCGTAACCTAGAGTGAATCAAGGCCTGTTGTCGTGTACCAGGATACCCTAGGTCACGACCAAAACTTCTTGTTGGAGTTTTCACTCCTAGGTACCTATGTAAGATATCCTCCTCTAACTTCTTGTATCTAGCAAGGATGTATTACATGGAAAACCCACATAATATTTACATTACCAAATTTTTTGGATGTTCTTATATACTAATCCTCAAAGTCTATCTTAGGTAAACATTTTCTAATCAGAGTTTATCTAAATCTAGTATCTATGGTTTGTACTAAACTACCTCTAATTCCAACTATAATGATCTAAATTGTAGTTACCCAGAGTTAGTTCATTAATACATAACAATAGAATGATCACAATATATCATGTCTCGAAAGACCGATTAGTTTAGTAGCCTAGGACGTACTAGATACATACTTAAATTTTTCATTACATTATGAAATGAAAAAAAACAACATTATCCCCCCTTTGAACACACTCATATCCCTTAGCCATTACCCATAAGTCAATCATAAAATACTTCTTCACATCCTAGAAAAAATAAAACATAGAAAGGGGTGTGCATATATTCTCATCAAGGATAACAATATAGTAGAAACATTCAAAAATAATGAAAAATATTTAAGGCAATGTATAAGACAAAAACACAATCCTTTTAAACATAAACATTAGTATAATGTAAAAAATATAAATCAAATAATTTCATTTACTTATTCACATGGATATTCTACTTGTTCGTTAATCACATGTAATATCATTAGCTAATTTCATATTGATGGAATGCATAATGTCGTACATCATAACCACATAGTCAAGGCCTCATGCCAAGACTACAAAATAAGATTTTTTCAAGGCCTTGTTCCATGAAACTAGTTAGTCTCTTGAGACCTACCGATGTATTGAGGAGCTATTGCAGGATCCACCCATCACTTATAAATTCCAATTCATTCCTCAGAAGAAAAGGTTGAAACATAATCTAATCATTAGTATTAAAATTATCCTACAAAATTTAAATATTTTAACCAAAAACCATGAATGGTATAAAAATGGCACATCCATAATCAAACATAACTCATTCAATACAATATTGAAGATTTTATTATAATAAATTAACCTCGATCAAGAATAATGAATGATATAGACATATATGAACAAGATCATAAAAACAATTTGATATAAATATCCCACATTTTCTTGAAAACATTTAAAGCCTCACTAATTATCAATAATCCAATTAAAATAGATATTATAATCAAAGTGTCCCATACCACTTTGAAAATTTTAAAAGGAAATTTAAATTTTAAAAAATATTTTCAATAAAAATAAATCCTTAAAATCATTTTTAAAACATGGACATTAACGAGAAATAATTAGAAGAATAAATCATTAAAACATTTAAAATGATATTTAAGTTAGAGTTATTAATAAAATGAGAGACGCTTGAATACAAATAATTGTTGTAATAAAAACGTTATAATATCATTAGAATAAACAGATTCATGATATACTCTATCAATGTGGAGTATATACAACATATAAAAGTGAATTGGTGCATAACAACAACTAAGTCTCAATGGAATGTAAATTGAGATTAAATACCTTATAAAGAACGTATACTTAGTTTCAAGATAAATCAAGGACATAATTATGTGTGACTAATATAAATACACTCAATAAGATTGGATATTCAGTGTAAATAAATCAAAGGAAATTCACACATATTCTTGTAAAAAAAACATCAATGACTTGGATGATTCACTCAATGAATAGTAATTGAGTTAAAATTACTCTTATCTAGTTCATATAGATGACTTGAGAATTTATCATTGGATTAATTATTTGTATCAAATTTATATCCCAAAAATGGGTAGTGGAAATTACTACATAAATAAATAAATAGTGATTTCGCACATAATCTTGGAATAAAATAATCAATGGAGAGTGTGTAAATCCTAATGAGTTGATTTTGAAATTAAAAGTTTGCTTACTGATTTGGTAACATACAAAACTAACACACCATGAAAGAAATATAATACAATTAATATTTAAATACCCAGAAATTAAGGAACATTACACAAGGAATAAATCCATGGGAAATAAATACACCATACACACTGAAATAGTTGCAAATATAGCATAATTAAAATGGGAATAAAACTTAGATGAACACCCCTTACCTTGTAATTTTACATAGTTGAGGGTATGTTAACCTCTTGGATAATGGTGAAATAATTTTTATAAAATTATAAAATTACCATATACATAAATATGATACCATATATGATCTTTTAATATTGCTTTGTTAATAATACTTCAGAAGTATAATTCTTCCAGATGTTAACTGATTTTTTTTCTTTATATGTTTTATTACATAAGATATGTTTGTAATGGATTGGATGTATTTTATTCATATCTGGAATGATATTATATTCTTACACATTATTTTTTAAACATAAAATGATATTAATCCATGTAGATGGTAATCTATATGTATGCACAAGTGACAATACCATTCTATTGATGATGAAATAAGTTGTAATTTGATGTTATTTAAAACATATAGAATCATTAAAATGTTATATTTATTATTTATATCAATTATACTCATTATTATACCCTTAAAAATAATTAAGAGTTGAATAACATACTACACCATGACGTGGAGATGGTACGTTGTACGTACGCACGTATGGTGACTTGGTCATTCGTAAGATGGATACAATAATGAATATGGTTGTAACATATTTATAATAAAATCATAGTATGTAGATGGTACTGGAGTTATTATTTTTCCATGGAAAAAATAATGAAAGAGGAAGTGGAATAAGAAAATAACATTAATGAAGTGATGAAATAATTACCTTTTAATTGGGTCCTTTTTTTATTTGATCAAAAGGGCTCCTTATGATGGATTTCTGATCAAATTAAGGCCTCTAAATTTAATTGAGGGTAGTTGGGAGGATATTTGAGCAGGGGTTGGCTGATCCAAATGGCTTTGGAGGTGTGATTTTGATAGAAGGGGAAGCACCCTTTTATAAGAAAGGTGACAATCAATTTAGGAAAACATTGAAATATTAATTTATTATACAATGATATTCGTTTTATAATGTCTAAAAAATGTTTTTTTAGGATAAGGTGGGGAAGGGTCAAAAGTCTCTCAACCAATAGGTTTTAGATAGTCTTAGGACACCGTATTAACCTTATCATTTAGATTTAACTCTTGGTTAAATAGTTTAACATTTACCATGTCTCCTTGTATTTTTATATTATATGGTTAATAAATAGACAATAAAATTAAAAGAGAACCCAAAATGGTTTATTAATGACACATATATTTTTATATAATTCCTTTGACCAAACCTTATATTTTTAGGACTAATATATCATTTAATAATATAGTAAATTTTTGAAAAACTACTTTTTGTCAATTTTGGCATTTTTTAGTATTTGGTTTTTTTTCAAAGTCTTAACAATATAATATATTAGAAATAAATAATTTGAATCCACTATAACATGTCATATTAATTTTGAAAAATCATGGAATGCAGAAAAAGTATAAATTGACATTTGTTTTGGTATTTATAATATAAATTATTTTAATCATTCATTAATAATGTAATTACTACATCATCATTGTGTCAAAAATTAATTTTATTCTATAATTTCTAAAAATTATAAATAAAATACCATGCTATAGGAAATCATATTATATTTGTAATAAATATTTATAGTATAATTTGTTTTTATAATACTATATTAAAAATGATTTAGTTATGAAAATTTGAGTTTAACAATTTTAACTCTTCTTTAAATAAAATAATAATAAATGTCCTAATCAAATAAAAGTGGAAAAGGATCATATTTTTTCCCTAGGTAGATTTTGTTTGATAAACACTTATCCAATAGAATTTTGACATGTGTTATGTAGAGACTTGAAGCTTGACGTACATAAACATTACATTACTTTTGCGGAATACTTAATATATAACAAAACCATACACCAATGGACCATAATAGCTTAGTGTCTTTGGAAACTCAGAAAACAACCTTCTAATCGTGGTGAAAGATCTTCAACATATACCATAAATATCATCCACTTTTTTTTCTTACCTAAAACCTTTCATTAAATGTTGGGGAAAAGAAAACATATAAAGGGTGAGCTCAAATTCTTAGTAAGGGTAAGCATTAATAAAATACAACAAATCATATACAATTGAACTTAAAAACATGAACATAATGTTTAAACATCAAAACCTTGATCAATAACATAAACCATGGCAGTACATAAGCCATAGATCATAAAGAAACATTAATCATGATAAAATAGAATAGGAATAAATCATGTGATTGTGGTAGTCATTAAGCACATGATATGATTTCCATTGTAGCCAAGGCATTTCTTCCAAGACCATCTTAGTGGACAAAGTCCCTTTCTAAAACGAGTTCACTCCTCATTCCAGTCCTGTAACACTGAACCAGATTAACTTACCATTCCAGCCATGTCTATCTCATGAGATATAAATCTTTACACAATGCATTGGAGGGAGATATAAGTCCCACAAATCTCATAATAAAATCATTCTTTCATGTGCCACAAAATCATAAATCATACATCATAGCATAACCCATGTAATAGAATGGGATTCTAAACCATCATTCCATCATATCATAATCTATATAAAAAATGGATATCATTTCCTCATAAGAAGAATAAAACCATATAAAAAATAGAGAAATTATACGTGAAACATACACATATGAATTAATGTCATCTTAGATGGAAAATGGTTTTGATAAAACACTTGAAATGAATTTTTGAGGAAAATATTCTTTCTTTTTCAAAATCATTTTCTTTTCCCAAAATGCCATGCCATTTTAAATGAAAAGGTTTTTTTTAAAATAATCATGAGATATTGTAGAGGAAGCTACATTAAAACGAGGCGCTATGAAACTGTAAAAATCTGTTCACGCCGTATAAGATAAAAATAACATTCTCCTCGTACATTTGTCAGAAAAGTCAAAAGGTACCTAGTATGGGTAAAAAAGAATGATTCCTTTCATAACATGTAGTAAAAGTCAAAAATGGTTAAAAATGACTTTAAAAATACATGAAACCATTTTTAGGAAACATGGACATGTATGATAACAATAACCCCAGTAAATACTTACGAATAATCAATCTCAGATATGAACGAAATTGGAATAGTTATCCCTTACCTTACGTCCGACATGATTCATATGTATCCAAACTTCCTGTATAATGATTTAAATAATGTCATTGACTTATTACATAATCATATTAATTTTTATGATATCACATATGGTTCACTTATGACTTTATATTACCCGTTCTTTTGTAAATTCCATGTTAAAGCAGAATTTTGGGAAAAATTGTTTCATTTGTTGTACGTGTTTCAACTTGTTGTTCTTGATATTATTACTTATATAATGATTTAAATAATTCCATATTTAAAACATTATTTATATATAATATATATTCCGAATATATATATATTATAGATAAATAAATGGAATGAAATACACCGTTCATAGAGACGGTAGGCCATACGTACGCATGAACGCTGTTTTCGTTTCCTTATGGAATTGAATGGAATAAAGTAGATGAAATAAATATATATATACCCAAATACAGTATCATTATTATGTCATGTATTTCATTATTATTCATTATGTATACATTATAATCATTAATGAATGGTTAACATGGAGAATTAATCTCATCGCGTCATGGAGATGGTAGTCCGTAAGTACGAACGAGCGATGATATCATTCCCATGATCGTGGAATTATATTGAAGTGTATGTATAATATTTCAGAATAAATATCACATTAAAATAATCATATATAGTTATTATTTTAGACCATTATACCCATCCATGTAAGGTGGTGGGTGAAAACAGATTACACCACGGCGTGGAGACAGTATTCCGTACGTACGCACGTGTGGTGATTTTGTTTTCCGTAGGATGGATAGAAGGTGAAAAAAGGTTGTTTCATATTTATAATAACATATCAGTATATAATTAATAATGATGTTATTACGTCATAATGAGACAACTAAAGATGAATAAGTATAAGAAGAAAGAAACTTCAGAGAATCGGAAGAAGAGATTACCTCTTCTTCGACGCACCTCTTTTAAGCTTCCTCTTAAAGAAGTAGAGTTTTTCTTTTGAGAAGAACAGAACCTAGATAATGTTTCTAGGAATGTGGAGAAGAGAAATGGGCAAGGGTTGTCTGAGCTTCAAGGCTCAGAAGGGTGTGAAGAGAAGAGGGAAGCGGTGCCCTTTTTATAAGGGAGGAGAGGGGCACCATTAGAAATACTTAAAATATTATTTTATAATAAAGGAATTTTTAATAGCTCCAAATTGATTTATTTAAAAGATAAGGTGGGGATAGGTCGCAATACTCTCAACCAATAGATTTTATATAGGTTTGGGTCATTATATTAACCTTATCTTTTAGTTTTAACCCTTAGTTATTTAGATTAACATTTACCATGTCACTTTGTATTTTTATATTATATAGTTAATTATCATACCATATACATACACGAGACCCAAAGTGGTACATTAATGACCCAACTATCATGATATAAGTATCTTGGCCAAACCTTAAATTTTTAAGAATATAATAACAGTTATTAATATAATATTTTTTTAATAATTATTTTATGTCAATTTTGACACTATTTGGTAATTGATTTTTGTAAAAACCATAACAGCATGATTTGTTCAAACAAAGTTAATTAAATCGAAAATATCATTCCATATTAACCTAGAAAATTATTTTAATTCATAAAAAGTTTCAAATTACATTTATTTGGGTATTTATAACATCAATTATGTTAATATTTCATTAATAAATTAATTACTGCATCATCATTGTGTCATAAATAAATTAATTTATTTAATGTCTAAAAATTATAAATAAACTACCATTAGGTATGAAATATTTTTAGATTTCTATTGAATATTTATAGTCAAATTTATCTTATGTATATCCCTATATTAAAAATGAATTAGTTATTAAACATTGATTTTAACTATTTTAACCATTTTTGTAAATAAATTAACAATAAATGTCCTAATCTAATCCAAGTGGACCTTAATGGTCATATTTTATTACTAATTCTATTTTTGGTCGAATTACACTTATCTAATAGAATTAGGATATGTGTTAGGGTAATAATAATACATTTTTACCCTTAATTACCCTATTTACTTTTAACCGTGGTAAATAAAAGATAAAAATTACTATTCACAAAAAATTATTTTCATCGTATTGAACAACATTTTAGTCATTGTTATTAACCGTGTCTCTCAGATTTTCGAAATTCCACTCTCAGAAGCGGTAAAATTAACTTTTATTTAATTTTGCAAAAAGCTCCTAGGAGGTAGTTAAAAGATGGTGAAAAGTTCAATAAAATTTTCATATATCGAAAATTATTATAAATTACTCCAATGAATTACATTGAACATATATAGGAATTATGTATCAATTTGGACATAAAATAAATTTAAATAAAATAACTTATTATTTAATTAAAAAGTCAGTTTTTAAATAGTAACCTATTGTTTTCACTATTCATCAAAAATTGAAAGTTTTCAGAAAAATACCAAAATTTCAGCCTAGGCTAATTTTGATATTCCGAGTCAAAAAATGAAGTCCATTTTGAAAGCTAAAATTTATAAAATTTCAAAAAGTGTATATTACTATTCATAACGGCTAGTTTATATATTATTTTAATAACATATCATTGTTTAGTGAAACTCGATATTGCGTACAACACACGCTATCGTGGAAGGTCGCTATTGCGTGTAAAGAAAGCCAAGTCAGGGATGTGTCCTCTGGTGTAGCGTATAACACAAGATATCAATGAAATTAAAAAGAATATTTTTCATAAAATATTGGGGTGTTACATGTAAGGGTAATTATAATATCATTTTTACCTTTAATTACCCAATTTACTTTTAAACGTCGTAAACAAAAGTCAAAAGGTACTATTTACAAAACATTATTTTAATATTATTGAAACAAATTTTACATAATAATAACCAACATGTATTTTGGATTTTCTAAATTCAATTCACAGAAGTGAAAATTTTCATTTAAATGAGGAAGTCGGTTTTTTACTACAAATTAATGTTTTCACTATGCATAAAAAATAGACATTTTACTGAAAAATTCGAAAATTTTAGTATAAGATATATTTGATATTACAAATTAGAAAATAATTTTTATTTTTCCAAATTAGAAACATAAAATTCTGTTCAATTAATTTAAAATTAATCCCCGTAGTCAAAACAAAAAAGCGTTTTTTAAGAAATAATAATTATCAAAAGATTGACACTTGTTTATGTCCAATTGAAAAGTAAAATTACTTACAGTGACCAAAATTGGATTAAATGGTAAAAATAAAATCTAATAACACTTAAAAACCAATTAAATAGATAATCTATTCATATAAATAAATTATATTAAAAGGTAGTTTTGAATTAAAATACATTATTTTTCCCTATTCATTAAAAATGAATTTTATCAAAAAAAATCCAGAAATTTAAACAAAGTAAATTTCGATGTCCCAGTTCTAAATAAAATTTTTATTTTTTCAAATAAAACATATAAAAGTTTCAAATATTGTATTTAGAAAGGATTCCCTATTAAAAGGTATAAGAAATACATTTTTTGAAAAATACTTATTTTATCTAAAAAATTGAATTTGTACTTATATTATGTTTAAGAAACACAAAATATGAATGTAAAAATTATATGGGTTATATATAAAATTCAAAATGTGGTTAGTACTATTCATAACCTCTTTCTAAATTCCTAGTTTGATAGGTCGTGGTGCGTTTGAACTCGGTGTTGCGTACATCGCACGCTACTGTATTATTCAAATAGAAGTGTTTCGTGGAAGCTTGGGCAGTTAAATTTCCGGAGAATACATAATTGAGGAATTCAAATGTTTGGTATTCATGTTTCTATAAATTCAGTGACAATATTTATAACTATTTAGATCTTGATATTTTAAAATATTCATGAGGATAAAAATTTATGTAATTTTATATATTGAACATTGGGAAAGGTTTTAAAATTATATTCACCTTATGATGTAACCTATGCTCATATATAAAGTATAAATAGTTCGGGGAAAAAACAAATTATAATATTGTGCTTATGAAATAGATATGTGTCATGGAATTTTTATGTTTTTATTTTACATATATTATTTGAGTGTGAAATAATTTATCCAGTCTAGGAAAAAGTTTCTTGAAACAAATTTTCCCCATATTATCAACAATTTTGATGATACCAATGTCCCTTTTCACACCATTGGTTTAGGGTTCTTTGACATTAACATTCTAATGAGGATGATATCTTTCAATATCTATTAGAAAATGGAAGTTAACTTCCTTTTAAATATCCAAATTTTTACATCCCAGAAATGTTATCCAACATGAAAACCCAAATTTTGGGTTTCCTTCACATTTACATTTCACTCTTAGTATGAGGATGTTTTATTAACCCTATTTACGCTTTGGGTTTCCAAAAAAACAATTTTCAATTATCAAAAATTATTTTCCAACGTGAAATTTAAATTTTTGAGGACTCAATATATTTAATGATGGGACAATGTTATGTCACATTATTTTACGTTATTTCATTTTTATTAAAGTTTATCTTTTTGATAGATTACGTGGTGAAAACCCATAAACAGAAAAAATGATTAAATATTATTATTTAATTTTGATAGATATCACATAGCCATTGGAAAAGTCAGAATAAATTAGATTAACTAAATTAAGAAAAAATATTTTAATCATGTTTATAAAATTAATTCATCGGGAACTAATTAATTAGACATGAAAAAAACTAATTTAAGATAAAGGATGTGTTTTTATAAAAACAACTATTTTTATTCCCATAATGGTATTTTGTGTTAAAAAATTACATTAATCACTATAAGTGAATGATATTAATTAGATTCATATTTTCTATATTAAATATATTCTTAAATTCTTCCATTAATTATGATAGGTTTAAGATAATAATTAAGTCAAATTTAAGCATAAAATGTATATTTTTCTATAAGGTAATCTTTTTCACCATTTTATCGTTAACCTATTTTAAAACTACATTTTGAAATGTTTATAATTTTATTTTAAAAATTAAATTTAATTTTTTAAATAGATATATTAAAATTATCTTATAGAGAGTTTTTTTATTTTTTAAATAAGTTTTACGATTTGAGGAAAAGTGTAAAATACTGCATTTTAATTGAAAACAAATTTTTATCTATTTGATTTATAGTGATAAATTAAATATTAAATTTGGTTATAAAAATAAATAATTCAATAATAAATTAATTTATTTATTTTAGGTCATGGGAATCAATTTCATATTGATATTTTTTATAAAAACATTTCATTCTTTTGGAAATTTTCCATTTAAAAACCTTCTTTTCCATTATCTATATGAGATTAATTTGAAATCAAAATTTGATATTTTTTTTGAATTAAATATTGTAAAAAGGAATCTATATTCAAAATCTGAAGGAACAAATTAGGTATTGATGTCATTATAATTTTAGGCATAAACATATTACAATTAAAAAAATGATATTTATCACAGTACAGGTAAGATAATTTAACGAGTTAAAGTCATAAGGTAAAGGCATAAAATACATAAAAATTAAAAAATTAAAAATTTTCATGACTTTTTTAATAACCATATACCAAAAATATAGCCTTAATTATCTTAAAAAATATTTCCAATTAATTCAACCTCTGTCTGGTTGACTTTAAACATAAAATAATCAATATTTAATCACTTAAAAGCACTCATCTAGAAGTATAAATACCACCCTCACCACCCTATTTCGCCTCAAAAGAGTTGAAGATACTAAAATTCCAGAAAATAAAATTTCCTCCACACTGTCGCCACATACCATTGTAGCTGGTATCTCCCAAATACAATTTCCAAGGTCATTAATGGATCCTTTAAGGATGTCATATTTATGAGATAATTTTCTCAAAGAACCTCACTTAATTTCTTTTCTTCTTCTACATTCTACTCACCTCTACCATCCATCATGGAATAAAAATTAAAAAATAATTTAATTACTATTATTTTATGTTTTTAATTTAATATATTATTTACATCTCTCTTAATACCGCATCTTATTCATTAAAACAAAACTATTGTCTTTATTATGCAAGATAATTGCCTCCGTGAATAAAGAGTTTTTTCGTTCTTTATTACCGCCTTCCTAGATGGTCATAAAAAAATTATTATTGAAGGATATTATTTTAGTAAGTATATTAATAATTTTTTCATGTTTTTTAAATACTATATAGAAAAAATATTATATAAAACAACACAATTTTACGATTTTTGTAAAAAACTCCATAATTAAACTAAATATTTATCTTTAACATTTTAACAAATAAATTATCCTCATGTGGGAAAATAATGATAAATGGGACCATTTAATCTTTTTGATTTGTATAAATAACATTTCATTTCACTTTTTATTTTTTATTTCTATTGGTCATAAAATCTATAAATATAGAGTAATGAAGCCATAATGAAACCATAAAACAAACACACAAAAAACAATGAAAAAAATTTAATATTATTAATTAATGGGTGAAAATATGACATAAAATAATCATATAAGGTATTATAAATATTAATATATTTATTTAAGAAATTAATAACATTATTTGAACAATTTTACATGAGTTTAAATAACACTATTCAACACAAAAGCATGAGTTATATGTTTTCTCTCTACACTTTTTCTTGTGTGAGATATATTATTTAGTCACTACTTATTTCTTATGTGTTTTAAATATAATAACATATGATATATAATATCATGAGTCTCATTATATTCATGTAATTAAATGTTCCATTTTAAAATTATTACTTTTTATAGATTACGATTCACTTTATTACATTGTGTTATGGGAATTCTTAACCCAATTTCAATTCATTCTCAATGACTAGTTCTCCAAATAAAAATATATATTAATTTTTACTTTTGTATTTTCTATTTATGTGATGAATTAATTGGACATATAAAATTTGTGTGTTTATCCTTATATATCCCCTTTAATGTGTTGATAGGTCTCATGAGACAAGCAAGTTTCGGTTTTGGCTGAGGCCTTACCCATTTATTTTTAGATGTATTGGCTAATCCATTGAGAATATGTTTCAGGGGTCTGACATTATGAATTACCACATGATGAAACTATTTTTTAAATTCCATGATATTTTTTTAGAGTATCAATTGATATTATTTGTTCTCATGTGATTGTTATATATTAAATTATCTGATCATCATTTTCTCATGAAATATTATTTCATTTCTTTATCAAGTTATTCACTAAATAACACTATGTTTTTAGTTATTTTCAATGAAATAATTATTTATTCTTTATTATGGGATCTTATTCTGTATACATACCCTTATCAAGAAATTAATTTCACCACTTTAATATGTTTTATTTTCACTAGTATATCAATAATTATTATATTCTAAAATTTCATGGTTAAGATTACTAAAAAATAGTTTACTTAATGGATTCTAGATATTATATTTTTTATTATCAATTGGGACATAAGGTTGAATTATGTATATGGTGTTCGAAAACTACTAACTTTTTTGTTCCTTTGGAATGATATTCCGTATATATTATGCCAAGGTAGTAACATGACTCGAAAAACTAGGTTACTATGTTCATGGTGGTTACAGATAAGAATTTATCATTGATAATTATGGGTTTTTTCATTGGATATTATTTTAGCACTGACAAATCTCATATTTATTATAATTTTTTGTACTCATTTTTAAAACCCAATGATATTTTAAAAAAAACCCAAACACAATTAATTTCTATAGTGTTATTCAACCTCTCATGTATGTTATTCCATCCTTCCACTACATCTTGGCCTTATCTTGACTTAATCAACTCTGAAATATATGGTACATAATTTTTCTCTCCAGATATATAATTTTTTTCTTATTCAGCTCTAATGGAGTGTGCTAGTACGGATTTATCTTGGATTGGTGGTCACATGTTTCCACAATTAAGAGCTATGTCGATAAAGCCCCCAAAATCATTCTCCCTCCTATGAAAGTTCATTGTTTGTGTGTCTCTGCATTATTTATTTTAACCACTGATAGCTGATATAGTTCATACTCTGAGGACATCTGGTTCATGATATTATGTTTTCATTTTTTGTTTCCATCACATGTAATGATAATTGGTTTCCTTCGGGTCTTTGTGTCACCAAATTCAATGGTCTATCTATCAAAACTCTGTATTTTTTCTCATTAACTTCTCCACCTCATAGGCTTTCTATGATCGAGACTTATTATTTCATAATATTAATATTTTAAAAAATTATTTACTAATGTGTGAATGGAATGGAAAATTTTGAATTCCTTAAAATGTTAATGTTAAATAAAAACGGAATATCATTGATATCACAACACGAATAATTAATCGGATATATGTTAATGAAACCAAAGCATATGGATTGAAAAATTATAATTTTTTCAATAATTATATTAATTTATGATCTACGATAAAGAACTATAATTTAATACATATATGATTAAATTTTTTAAAAATATATGGTTAGTATAAATAAACATTTGGACTTTAATTAAATGTTTATATTTAACTTCGGTATGATATAACGATCATAACATTTGGTTGTTTTAAAAAACATTAACAATGTTTAAAAATAATATTCATATAATTAAGGATTTATGATCGATTATTTATAGAGTTGGAGTTTTATATGGAATATGAGAGGAATATTTTTCTAATCATTACCTTTTTAATCACTACTAATAAATTTGACAATGTATTTTTCTAATCTAGATAAAGTGTCATTTTAATTTTAGTATTATTTGATACAAAATATTTTAGAGTTTGGGTATATTATTTTACAATACTGATATTTTTTAGGCCCTTCTTCGATGAAATCATATTCATAGTGTTGTGTTTTATGTTTTTATTGACCTATATTTTCTCTATAGTTTCTCATAATGATCCAAACACTGTTGTCCTATCCTTATCACACATGTCCCTATTATGGTCATTCCTTTCGACATCAAGGATGATTTGGGTCTATGTTATGGGATTCTTTGGTTTTAGACATACATAAATTGGTGATTATAAATAATATCAGTGATATGTTCCTTATCATGTGTAACACTTGTTTTTCATTCATTGAAAGAGTTAATAAGAGAGTGTATTTCTTTATATTCTACCCTGAAGATGGTGTTTGGAAGTTGAAAATAATGGTCTAGTTAGAATCATAGGGTAAGAGATAAAAATAATTTTTTTGACACTCATTTCATAATTAAAATTTTGTTTTTACAATATTTTGAATTTAAATTCATTTCTTTATGTGTTACAAAATAGTTTTCAAGATTCTCATTCTAAATTTCAAAAACCCTTTTATGGAGGGTGGCTATCTTTAATGATATTAAGATACCAAATTTTGGTTTAGAAGTATAAATCACATCAATTTATGTGTAATGGTGAAAATATATTTTGTTATCTTTTAATGAGATTTTTTTAATTAATGTATTGAAAATATATCTCCCTTTAAGTGTATTTTTTTAAAACATTATATATTTAAAGAGATTCAAGAAACATTATGTTATATTAATGTTTTTTCTTTTAAATTATTGTAATTATTTTTTAATGTATATATATTTTTTTAATAAATATATCAAAAATTAATTACTTCTATGTAGAGTGATTTCAGAAACTATTAATTTTTTAGGTCAAAGGATAATTAAATTATTTTTTAATTAATTTTTTTTGGAATTCAATGTTTTAAAGAAATAGTTGAATTTGGTTATTTATTTAGTTAAATATAAAATGTTATTTGTAAAGTGTGGTAATTTAATTACTATAAAATAATGTCTCATTTGAGTATATATAACTGGTTATTATTTTTATATAAATATTATTTTTTATCAAATGGGTTATTTGAATGAGTTTTTAAGTGTTTATAAATTCATTTTATGAATTCATTTATTAAATGGGAATTTTTATTCATAATAAAACGTTTTTGGGATTTTGAATCTAAAAATATATTTGTTTTATTTTTGGAAATGGTTTTCATTGAAATTAATTATTTTTTATATATTTTAAGGAAAATGTGATTTTTCATTACGTGTTATTGGTGTTATGACTTGTTTGGGTGTACAAATAATTTTAAAAATAATAATAATATTATGGTATAATAATTTTAAACTCCTTTTATTTTATTTCAATATAACAGGGTTGTGATTTATTGGGTCATACTAAAATGGGTTAGTTTATGATTTCTTTAATAATGAATTCTTTAGTTTTGGTAATGATATTTACATGGTATGATGATTCTTTGAGTTTGAATGTTTGTGGGGTATTGATTTTAGTATGTAATTGTTTATATTAAAATAATTACATGATTTATGATGGGAGTATATTGGATCAAGTGTTGTATAGATTTAAAACTAATAATTCATGTTTTGTCCATGTTTCGTATACTTAAATAGGCATAATAAGTTTGGGAATGTTTGATTTTTCTTACGAAGAATGAAAATTACAGGTTCAATTACTGAATTTCCATGAAATTCTTGATGTTTGATAAATAAAAAAATTATAAAATGAGTAAAAATAATTAAAACAATGACTCGAGAATCTAAATCATAACTCTAGTAGGTAGGTTGTAGTTTCTAAATATCTCAAGAATTTTAAATGTTCTAATTTTGAAAATATAAGCATGAACAATGTATTTACAATAGATGTATGGTCTTCAAAAAAAAAGAGAGTAAAATAGAATCCAACATCACTTATATCATCAATAAAAGTGCCATCCATTTTTTTCATGAAAACCCAGGATCCTTGACCTCGTGTCAAAATCAAGTGATTACCTGACCTGTATGTTTCAAGGAAATATAATTTTTCACAAAATAATAAAGCAAAGAAACAAGTAAATGAAAATAAAGAACAAGAATTTCCAAGGGATGTATTCCATCCAATAATAAATAAATTTTGGTTACCAACATATTTATTACCACCTTTCCCCCCCACATAACTTCAAATCGAGAATCTTGACCAATAGCCATATGTTTTCACTGGGTGATTTCTTTTCATGTCACCCATGTGTAAAATGATAAATTTTCTGAAATCATAACTGATAGCCATAGAATTTTGTGTTCCCCTTATTAGAATTATCCATAATGTTATCCTTTTATTATGAATATATGTTGTTTATCTTTTTAAATAATAGAAATTTTATGAACATAATACTATGAATATTAATCAAACATGGATGCAAGCCGTTTGAATGAAAAAGAATATGAAGATAAGGTTAAAATGTTAATTATGTTTTCAATTAAAAATTAATAAGACCCATATCAAATACTTTTTTCATGTTTATGTTTTTGATATTTACGAAAAATAGTATAGAAGAGTTGGAATAAAATTTTATTTGTCCTAAAATAGATCAAGATATAAATCTAGGACTAAATATGGTGAAAAACTAAATGTTCACATCCATCGGGATAGAAGTATGATTTATGGAAAATTTGATATGAATACCAATGTAAAAGATAATGGATATCAAATAGAATAAATGAAAATGGAAATTAAACATTACCTTTTGTGATTTTTAAAATTTATTAGAGATGTAAAATTTGTGTTCTAAGAAACCATTGTATAATTGTTTTATAAAATACAATAAATTTTCAGCTATATTGAAATTATATAATTTGATATATTCCTATTGATGGAGAGTCATAAGATTTAGATAATTACATGGTCTCTAGAATGATATTCTACCGAAAAAAATGATCTTCCTTATCAATTATATGATGATAAATTAATTCTGCAATCATTGGCAATGATCTTTAAAAAAATACATGCATTTCAAATTCATTTCATGATGTTTTGATATAAAATTGAATCACTCAAAAAATTTCGAAAGTGTGGAACGAATCGACAAAATAAATATTAATCAAGTATTTTGAAAGATATATGGTACTTTCCTATCATTAAATAGTTTATAAGAATATATGTATTCTTTTAAACTATGATACAATTGATATTTCACACTGATATAAGAATTAAATATGGGAAACTATGTTATATAGAAGACTCTCTTTAGTGGAATAAAAATTATTATGAGTTTCCTAAATATTAAAATGAATCAATAAAAATATATATTTCATTATATAAATATGGAATAAGTCCTATTACTATATAGAGTACTTTTCAAAGTACATGGATTTTTATGTTGGTAACTATAACTTTTCTTCATGGTTATACATGAAGTGAAAATACATTATGTTGTCTCTTCTAATATCTACACAAAAAAACCAATAATTATATTGATGTATATTTTTCTCTATTTATTGAACATGTGGAATTGATGTGGGATACAAGAGTTTCAATTTATGATCCCCATAGATGTCAATAATTCACATTGAGGGCCTTGTTTTATGGGACAATAAAAGATATTTCTATTTAGGAAAATCTGGCATGATATATTATTTTAGGAATGTGGGTGTGTCCCATTTTCATAGAATACACACACAATGTTAGGTGGGGAAAATATTTTTATAATGTGTTTTTAGGAATTTAGGAATTTTTACCTAAACAAGATAAATAATGATTATGGATGACAATGTTTGATGGGAACATAGAACAAGTTACAACATTATATCCAAAAATGGGTGATCAACTGTTTGATAATGTAAAATATATTGGCATTGTTTTTAGTATACCATTATCAAAATACCGTATAAAATCAGGTTGGGAAAAAAGATCAATTTTCCTTGAATTATAGCACTTGAGTTTTCTTAACATATAAAATTGTCTTGATTTAATACATGTTGATAAAAAAAATACATTTGATAGTTTTATTGGAAGGTTTCTAAATTTTTACGAAAAACCAAATATGGTATCAAGGATAGGTTGGAAAAGATTGAAATGTGGATATGGGTAGAGTTGTCACTAATGAAGGGGAGTAGTTTCAAATTTATTCCACTTGCTTCTTATAGTCTATCAAAATAAGATAAATTTAAAATTTTAATTTTCATTAATGAAATAAAAGATACATAGTTTTAGTAATCAAATATCAATAATATTGTGTCATTGACTAGTTTAATGTTATATTGAATGAAATCGCACAAGAAGCATTTTTTTATTCTATATTTGATTCTCGTCTATTAACAATTCATTCTTCCTAAAAATGTATGCATAAATTAATAATACTCTTCTCCATTTTCAAATACATATGTAGTAATGTTATTGTCCTATAAAAGTGTCCAATCAAAAATAAGGAGTTGAATACATATTATAGGATTTAAATTTAATCATACCACCCTTATTATTTGATATAATGGTACACGTAATGGTTCACTTTCTTAGAAAGGTTAAAATATGTGATCCTTTACATTATATAAGGATTTAAAATATTAAACGTTATATGATTATTTTTTGAGGGTATTTCATGAATTGATGTTGGATGTAAGGTCATATTGGATAATGATATATTATTAAAGAAGCTATTGAATTAGGTACTAGTAACCTATCATATGTTGATAGCATTTTCCTCCCTGAGTCCCTTTATAGACGACATCTTATAGAGAATGGATATCTGAAAGAAGTGTTTTAAAAATTACAATCATAGAGAGGGATCAAGATCACCTTTACATTAATATATAATAGTGTATTTTTTGATCCATATATTCAAGATCACAAACCAATTATTAGACATTTAAATCCAATAAGGGGTTAAGTATGGATATAATATACCAATAATCAAATGTTTATAGTATGGTTACATTATCATATTAATAAGGAGTTATCTATGAATCTATATTCAATTTCAGAATGACTATAATGGCTATTTAGGGGACTAGACGAATATGTAAAACATTACATTAGTTTTGGAAGTGGTGGTTCTTCATTCTATATAAAATAACACAATTATTATAGTACGATGTTAAAAAGTTGAGTTACAATTATGGAGGAAGCAATGCACATATCTGGTTCCATGTGTAGAAATTTTACTTAAGAAAATATGGATTATTTCAGCATCATCGATATAATGACCCAGAATTTTATCAAATGGACATTCCCTTCTTATAAATATGAAATATAGTATAGATCACAAAAAATCACTTGGAGAAAATGATAAAAACACTACAAATGAATAATTATTGAAATAATATGTATTCATAGAAATTAATGAACATAATCCAATAGAATAGTAATGTGACCTTTGGAATAGTAATGTGACTATTGTGAATAGAATACTGGAAAAAACAATAATAAAATCACCTATGAAAGTGTAAATAAAATATATCCATCTTATAAATTAAAATATAATATTATTATATCATAGTATAAGAAAATAAATGTTTTATATTTGATAAATTATATGTTGGTATTTATATAAAACATAATAGTTTATTTATAATTTTATAAATAAATTAAGGATTTAAAAAATTATTAATTTTTTAAAATAGATTCATAAATTAATATTTTTTTGTCTTATAATTTGAAGATAATTTTATGATTCCTTAATTAATGTTCTAATGTCTTGTTAAGTTAGTTAAAATTATAAAATCGGTATTTTTTTGAATAAATGATAATTTTATTTACATGTAAAATTTCAAATATTTATAAATTTATTTTCATAAAATGGAGTCCATTTTCAAATTTTACATGTCCAAAAATGGTTAGGGTTTATTTTTGGTATTTTTCAAGAAGTAGTTGAATTTTTAGTGAATAGTGAAATAAGATAATTTATGATACAAGCTAAATATATGAATATTTTAGTCATTTTTGAAATATAGATTATTTGAGAAATATTATCTTAGAATATCCTTCTTTATTGACTATATTTATTCATTGGAATCTAAACTATTCATATACTTGAGTGGAATTAAAAATTTAATGAATAAATTAATCAAAAAAAACCCATCTCCCCACATATAAATACCACCCCTAACCACATGTTCTACTCACATCTTTTAAGACTTAAAGGTTGTAATTTTTTTCCCAATACTATTCTACAAATATTCCCAATGTCCTTCTGCCTTTCATCTCAACAAAAGTCCAAACCTAGATTCCCCAATGAGGTTCTCAAGGAGAAGAAGTTCAAGAGGTAACATCCTCTTTCATTTTATTTTATTTATCAACCAATTATTTTCATTTTTATCTTCTAATCATCTCCCGATCCGAAAGTGTAATGATAAATTCAATATCTTTTAAATTTTATAATTTTATTATGTTAATGGTATATCCACCATTTATTCTATTCTCTTATCCTTATTGTTTTAAAAATGAAAACATCGTCTGTGAGGTGTCGATTCACCACCTTCATGGATGATGATTTTTTATAATACTACCACCAAGAATGTTCATAAAACCATTAGAATGGTTAAACCATATTTTAAAATTTATATAAAAGCCTATTTAGTATTTTGGAACCTATATATATTCATAATATTAATTAATAAAACTAAACAAGTTCATGATGATCGAAAAAACACCAAAATAATCTAAGCAGTAATCATTAATTTATTATATAATAATTCATATCTTAAAAAATGATATATAATACTGTTTAATCTTTTGAAATATCATTCATAATATATAATTTCAATTTCAAAAAAACTATTTGATTTTTTCATGGTCTTTTATACATGTATATAAGAAAACCAATCATGAAAACCATGGAATTGAACATACTCGAGGGAAAAAAATCGAATCTCATAACTCATAAAAAAGACCATAAATAAAATTTAGAAAATTATAGAAAATCAAATAATTTAATAGGTGGTTATGAATTACTTAATTGACGGGTTTAATTCTATTATCCAGGATGTTAATTAAAAGTGCAGAAAATTATTAGAGGCAGGGTAAGGTACTCGCTCTGAACTCCCATTTTCCTTAATGTTCCACTTTATCTCCCATTTCTCAAATGTAATTATTCTTTATTTTAATATAATTATATTAATTTCTTTTTATATGTTCCAAAATCATATATCCTGATCACATCATCCTTCTTTGTCTGGGAAATTAATGTATTAAAAGGCTCCATTTTTAATTTTTCCTCATAAGATAGCCCAATTAATGGGAAATACATAGTTTCATACACATTTTCAAGTGCAATACATAATTTTTATAAGACAAAATGTTTTTTTCAAAAGAAAATATTTTTTATTATGAAAAAAAATCTTGGTTAATTCCTTTTTTATACTAATAATTATTTCTTTTCCATTTTAAAGAATCATTAAAATTTTCCTTTAAACATCCTTAAAGTGAACCATTTATAAAGTTTCATAATAACACTTTTTACAAATTTTCATTTCATTTTTGACGTCAATTATGTTGATATATTCCAATATTACCTTATAAAATAACATTTATTATTTAAATCCATTCTTTCTTGGTCACTTTTATGATCCACCCATCTTTTATTCTCTGTGACATGATTATGATACCCATTTCTTTCCATGGGTAACCCTTTTTTATGTTTGATTCTTCATGTGGAACACATATGTATGAAACTTTAATGATGGGTGAGCCCATATAGATCTACAATTCATTGTGTAATGTTTATTCTCTTGAGACATCATGTTGGGATATGGGGTAAACCCAATTTGTTTATGGGACTTGGTCCTCCTTGTGAAATGGTCTTGATAGTAAGCCTTAAATTATGCTTCACTATGTGAGATGATCAAGGAATTTATTCTTGACTCATGATTATTTCATGTTTTATTAGTTTTCCACATTCTTATGATTCCATTATCACATTATTCCATGTTATACATGTTATGATCCCTTTTTTTATTCATGTTCTACTAATTTTTATGTCATCTGGTTATTCATTCAAACATTTTTAATATCCCTTATTTCTATTTTTATACCCCTACTGGTATTTTTCACTCATCACATTGTTCATGTTTTCCCCATGTTATCCTATTGTGATATATGAGTTAAAAGTAAGATAACATCAACTTATAGAAATTAAATAATTTTTTTTATTTCTAATTATGTATCAAATCTTCCAAATACTCTATACTTTACGATCCTAGGCTTCTAATTATTGGTTAATTATTCATAAAATAATGTAATAGTATGTCTAAAATGATTAGGTCTCTATAGTTGGTATTAGAGAACAATCTATTTATTTTTGGAGACTAGAACTAGAAAAACACAGTAAGAACTCGAGGGATAATTTTATCACCATGGATAACCAATATTGAATCATAGAGAATCACAAGATAGGGAGTACTTTTCATTTACATGTATTTCCTTATATGTTCAAAGTTTACCATTTTATGATAAGTATTCAAGACCCCATAAACATACCATTTTATGATAAGTATTCAAGACCCCATAAACATAATGTTTTTTTGTTATTCGATAGAAATAGGAGAACCCGTTACCGTGATCAATGTGATAGGAAATTTAATGATTTTCCTAATAAAATGAAAAATATAAAAGGAATGAGAAGTAAAAGAATCATGAAATTATGTTATCAAAAGGATTAAGATATGAATAATAGCCAGAATCGTGTAGAGTTCACTCCTCTTATGAAATAGATTTTTTTTTTCAATGTATCATGTGATAAAGGCCTCCCATTTTTGGGGATATAATGATACACTTATCATGATATAATGAATTAACTCAATTGAAAATCTATTCATTGTCCTGCAGTGATCAGAAGAAGAGAATGTTGTTTTGAAGGTCTATAATTTTAATATAGAATCTAATTTGTGGTGGAAACTAATCAATAACACTTAGTGAAAATATGATATTGATTACATGGAATTGAATGATTTAATGAAAATATTATTCAACAAATACTTTCCCCGAACTACCCATAATAAAATGGAATGGTATTTCCTTGGTCTGAAGAAAAAGGAAGAAGATTTTGTTGTGGAATATGATGAAAACATCATAAGTCTCTTGAGATATGCATTAAAATTTTTCATGAACACTAAATTCAAAGTGGATCATTTTTTAGTGGACTAAAGCTATGTCAATGAAAAGAGTTTTGAATTGAAGAATTTGAGTGTTTTGAGAAGATTGTACGATGTGACATTATAGTTGAGATGAAGATAAGAGACATTGAAAAATAAGCTTTAATATTGGTGGATCATTAGATAAATATCAAGATGGAAATAAAACCCAACATCCCACGTGCCAACATTGTGGGAAGATGAATCATAGGAAATGTATTCATGGAATAATGTGATGATTTAAATATGAATGAGGGGGATATCTTCCTAATAATTTCAAATGGGGTACGGATAATCCCTCTAATGTGAAAGAATAAAGGAATATTGAGATCAACAATCATCCATTAGTGAAACATCTCAATTGTAAGGAACATGAATATTATGTGATCCATTATCCAAAGCGAAAGGCTTTTGGAGTCAATCAATAATAATTAGGTACATGGAAACAAGGAAGGAAATAAGATATCTATAGAACTATGGTGGAGTTGAAAAATAATGTTGTGATAGGTAGATCATTTATTCAGTTTTAAATAGAGAACATACTATTTGATTCAGGTTCTGTATATTATTTTGTATCTTTTAATTTTATCATAACTATTCAAACACCACCACAAAATATGGACATTGATTTATAATTGAGAAAAAAATTTAAATTACTGCGTCTAGTGTATATAACTCCTCACTAGTTAATATTTTTGGAATAAACCTCTGAAAAAATATTGTTTTACTTCCTTTGGAAATATATGATTCTATGTTGGGAATAAATTTGATATATTTATACAATTCCAACATCAAATTTCTATAATGGGAGATCAATCTTCATATCATGAATCATCCCCTAATTATGTACAAGTGTAAGGAGGAGGATAAATCTTTTTCAAAATAAAATTCTTGGTTGGGGATAATTTATCTTTATGGGCAATCATATCAAGAAAAAATGATTGAGACAAGGGTGAGGATCATGCTCAATGACATTCCCACTGTGAGGGTCCAAACTAATGTGTTCCCAAGAGAGTTTTCATGTATGCATCCTAATAAAGTGTTTGTGTACTTAATTTATATTATTCATGGATCAATGACGATATCAAAGACATGATATATAATGGAAACCATTTAGTAGGTGTAATTGAAGAAGTTTTTACAAGAAAATATTAAAAATGGTTTTATTAACCTATGTTCCACACCATGTGGTGTGACAGTCCTCTTTATCAAGAAAAAGTATGAATCAATGCGTATTTTCAATAATTACAATGAGCTCAAAGAAATCATGATAATGAACATGTATCATCTTCCTCCACTTATGAATTTTTCTATCAACTACATGGGGCCAAGTATCTATCTATGGTGGAACTTTTGTTAGGATAACATGAATTGAAGGTGAGTAAGGAATATATTCCCAAGACACCCTATTAAACAATGAAAGGAAAATATCAGTGTATAGTTTTTCTTTTCAGAACCACTAATGCATTTAAATTTTTAATTGACAAAATGAATAGAGTATTTTGAGACTACCTTGACCATTTTTTGGAAGTATTTATTAATTATACTCTAATTTACTCCTATAGAATGGAAGAACAAGAGGGGCATCTGAAAACTTTTCTAATGACATTAAGAAACAAGAAACATTTTGGAATTAATAGTTTATATGAGTTATGAATGGAGGATGAATAATTTTTTTGGCATGTTATAACCTATAATGACCCTAAAATTCATTATTGAAAATTCTACTTGATCTAATTAAATGTCTTATTATGTAAAATGGATAAATAAAATGTGAACTTCATTGGTTTTATGTTTCTGGATTATAAAATACAGTTCATAACCATGACCGTTGCTAATATAGTCGTTAAATAGTGATCACATGATTAGTATAAATATAGGACTTTGAAAAAACTAATTTACATAGAAAAAGGAACTCATGGCCTCATCCAGTAGGCTTGCCCGGTATGGAGCCTATTTGTAGGAAATCTGAGAGGAGGTGGCTTCATTGTCCTTCGCTCTTGACTAAGCCCATGTCAATCCTGAACACATTAAGCTTGAGTGGAACCGACTACGAGAGTAGTGGAATTTAATAGAGATTACCACCTGAGTGACATTATCCGTGTCACTCCAAGAGTGTGTTGCCATCACGCACCTTACCCTAAGGTATTATGTGGGTGTTTTAAATGTTAATGTAATTATACAATAGTACTATGATTATGTACATTATTATTGTGTAGAGAATATACATTTTTTTATTATTGTTACTTTGTAAATAGTTTTTAAAAACAAATAATGTTTTTAGTTAATATTTATCTAAGAAATATATTTTGATGAATTGATGGATTTTTGAATTAAATAATATTTTTTTAAAATACTATTATTATTTTTATTAAATTACTTTTATCGTATAAATTTATGAATGAAATTGTAATTTTTATTATGGTTTGAAAGCTATTTTTTGTCAAAACCAGTGATTTTTTTATAAATGATGTTTTTTAGTTTAAAACAAAAATTCACTTATTTATAAAAATATATTTATAAAATTAATTTTATTTTAGGAATTAGGACGTCAAAATTATCCAAGAGTTAATTTTTCATAATTTTCCGAGTCATTCAAATTTTTGGGTAAAAATTAAATTCCATTTAAATATATAATGTGTTTTATGACATCATAATGACCAAATCGTGATGTAATAAAAAACTATAAACATCATGTTCGGAAAATATATGTTTTACCATTATAATAATGTGATTTTGGGTTTTTTAGATTTATTTTACAATGATTTAGTGGAACCTTCAAATCTTATAAATCATTTTGTCTTTTCAAATTGTTTTCCTTGAAAATTTGACTCACCTCCACATAAGAAACCCTATTATTTTAAGAAGTTCGTCCATTGTCCTTATAAAATATTTTTTTACACTCAACTCTGGAAAAAACCATTGGAAAAATCCATGTTCTGGTTTTTGGTTTTGATTAGATTAATGTGTGGTGTCCCAAACCTAAATAATAAAGAATTTCCTCTCCTTTCCTATATAAACCCACTCGTGCTCCAACTTCCTCTTCACTAAAATACTTTGATGTTTTTCCAAATTCTTTCATACACTCTCTAGAATCCTCAAAAGGTGCCCTGATCTTCCAGGAATCCACTCTTACATCTCTCCCAAGCCTTTGGGATCACACTTCCAAGTAAGGCATTCCTACCATTCTCTTTTAATCCAAGTTTCGTAATATTGTTATGCCCTTATATTTTCAATTATAAATGTTTGGGTTTGATTTTCCACCTCCCCCATACTTACCTCTTTATGTTTTCATTAGGAGATAACCCTTTCTCTCTCATTAAATTCCTCTCATTTACACCTATTACTATGCCGAAATTCTAAAAGGAATTTGTGTCTCCTCATTTACATTTAACAAATTATTTTGTATCATGAATCTAAAGTAAAAAAAAATTTGGGACATGAGTATATATGACCCCTTACTGTCCATTTTGTTTACATAAATTGTTACACCCCATTCTCCCTCATCATCCATTTTTTATGAATTCTTAAGTCATGACGTTATGCTGCCGAAATTGCACCACATTTTTTCGAGAAAGAGTCATTGTGTAGTGAATACCATGCCCATTTCTCAATCAATGGTATTCAACTTTATACACATTTACTTATTGATTATATAATTTCATGTTTTAATTCCACATTGCTTTATTGTGGAATAAATTATTATGATTAATGAATCCATGTTTTCTAATCCATGTGGCCCACTTATATATGAAATTAAATTCTTAAGAAAGGGTGTTCCCTAATTGCACTCCAATGCATTGGGTAATGTATAGTATTGTAATACGCCATGTGAAATGGGTGTTGACTCATGATTATTCAATTGAAACAAGGGTTTATTCATTATTTATGTGCAATGAGGTTTTACTCATGCTCCATGTGCAATGAGCCTTGGCTCATGCTAATTCGATGTTAAGTATTGTTTCCACATCTCCATGTTATGATTATCATGATTTATGATGCCTTAATGTTCATGTTTTCATTGATCTCCATTGATATGCCTACTGTCTAACATTTATTATATTCCATGTTTTATTACATGTTAATTCCCATACTAGGCTTTATAGGTCACCCTTTCTTACGCAAGTCCCCAGTTTATCCCATGTAATGCTAAGTACGAGGGAATGTAGTTGTCATGTAAATGAAATTTTCAATAAGATGTTGTTTTTTATACTTTATTTTGTAATGTAATGTTACCAATCCCCAAATACACTAGAACTCTTGATTTTCCTTGTTGTATCCAGTGAAGGTATAATGTAATAAATCTTGTTTATGTATGTAATAAAAATAAGGGTTGATATGGTTGGTATCAAAGGATAGGTTTAGTTATATTTGGGGTTAGGATTATAAAACCCTAGTGAAGCCATAGAGACAAGACTATGAATAATAAAAACATCCCTATATTTTTGTGGATATTGAGAAAGTGTTTTATCAAGAAAATAAATCCCTATCAGGATACGAGTAGGTAGAGGCAGTTCTAGCACATATGTACATAGGTGTGAAAACACTGACAAGGAGTTTTGGGACTGACTCGGGGTATCCCGATACACGAAAACGGGCATTACTTCACTCTTGGTTATGAAACTCTCGGGGATATTAATTTGTAAATTCATAAGATTAGTATGAACCATTATTAAGGGATTAAAAAAAATCCCCTAAGAATATATGTTTGAAAGTAGATCATGGATAACATAGATTGAATCCTATAGATTGATAAGTTAATAAAATAAAAGATATTTATAATTTATCTTTTTTTCCATGGATTACACTTTATGTGTTACCACTGGAATTTCTTTTATTCCATCCAATAGCCGGTAATAGGAGGACTCAGGCTAACTACCTAAGTGAAGATCAATGTGATGACTGTGAAAATGAGACACCCAATCTGATGGGAGAGGGTATCGTGAAATTTTTCATTATTCTCAATTAGTTAACTCATGGAATGAATAGAAACATGGGTCAAGAAGAATGTTCAACACCCTTAAGAAAGAACAATTCACTATCGAGTGCTTCTTGAGACATGTGCCTCCTACATTTAATGGGTTATCTGATCCATCAATTATCGAGAAATGGATTAACTCCATTGAAATGATTTTATCCATCCTTCAATGTTATAAAGAAGATAATGTTCTCCGCAATGCTTATCATTGGAGGGTGAAGCTGATCAATGGTGGACATAGAACAAAAATACGAAGCCTGAGGAGGAGATCGAGGCGTTGGAATGGATGGATTTTCGGAAGATGTTTTTTGATAAATATTTTCCATGATCCCTCCGGATTGATATGGAAATGGACGTCCTTGGCCTCATGCAAAAATATGACGAATCCATTAATGAGTATGTGGAAAAAATCAAAATTATTGCATGATATCCCTCATGCTTTTTCGTTACCCTCGAATGCAAGGTTAACCTCTTCTTTGGTGGGTTGAAACCTAGCCTGTAGAAAGCCCTGGCGATCCATGACTTCGATAGTGATGAGGAAATTTTCAGATGTTCCCTCTAGGTTGAAATGGAGATCAATTAATATCATGGGTGTCATGGGGATAAGAATCGTAAGGTGGATTTAAATTCTGGAAATCCGATGGATAAATCCAATAAAGCTAAGAAGATCCAACACCCCACTTTCCAAAGGTGAGGAAAGAAGAACCCTAGAAATTACTTGAAGGGGGTGAGGAAGTGCTTTTGGTGTGGAAAAGAAGGAAACCTAGCTATTAAATTCTAACAAGAAAAACACACAGCTGTGAAAGAGGATAAGAACACTCCGTTCGACTCTCAACACATTGTTCATTACTTCAACTACAAATTACTAGGGCATCTTAAAAACCCCTTCCCAAAGCCAAGGGTTTTCGAAAGCAACCAACAACCTCAAAGGTTGCAAGGGAGATATTTTTCCATCACTACCATTGAAGTAACCTCAACAATGATGTGGTGACAAGTATGCTAGTTATTCTTTCCTAAATAGAGAACATAGATTTTCATTCAGGTTCTATGCATTCTTTTATATCCAGAAAGTTTATTAGAAAATTCCCAACACAACTAGAAATATTGGAAGTAATGATGTCAGTGAGTATATAAAATAGGGAAACCATTGTGTCCCATTAATATAAACCCTCCGATGTCATAATTGGTGGATTGAACATCCATTAGAACCTCATTATACTCCCTCTGGTGGAATTTTATACAATTCCAAGAATGGATTTTTTTTCCTCTATAGCGCCAACAAAAATTTCCGTGATAGGGAAATCACTCTAAATGTGGAGAATCGACCCTTGATTTTATAGAAGTACAAGGAGGAAGATGAATATTTTTTAGCACCATCATTTTAAGAGTATATAATAATACCCTATGAGCACGCGTATCTGGCTCAGATGATTGAGTTTAAGGAGGCAACCATCTTTAAAGACATGACTATTGTTGGGGAATTCATTTAAGTGTTTCACAAGAATTGTCTAGTCTTATTCCTAAAAGAGATGTTGAATTCCCAATTGATCTTATACCTGGGGAATTGCCAATATCCAGGAATCCATATTGAACTACTGTTGTGGAGAATGAGGAGATGAAGAAAAAACTACGAGAGAATCCGGATAAAGGGTTTATATACCCAAGTGCTTCACCATAGTGTTCACTAGTCATCTTCAACCAGAATAAGGAGAGGTCAATGTGCATTTGAATCAATTATCATGAGCATAAAAAATCACGATAAAGAACATGTATCCTCTCCCATGAATTGATGTTTTGTTCGATCAGCTACGTGGAGCACAATACTTCTATAAGGTAGATAGTTGTTGGTATATTATCATGTAAGGGAGCAGAAGGAAGATATCCCCATGACTACTTTTCGTACAAGATACAGGTACAATGAATTAATTTTAGACTCACTAATGCTCTATAAATCTTCATGGACTTGATGAATAGTTTATTTAGAGATTACCTCAAAAAATATTTATATAGATGATATTTTAATATACTCAAAAAACAAGGAGGATCATGAGGAGAATCTAATATCTCTATTAGATACCTTGTGAAAAGAGAAGCTCTATGAAAACTGCGAAAATTGTGAGTTCTAGTTGACGGCGGTTTCATTCTTGGCTTATGTCATCAAAAGAAATGGGATATCTGTGGATACATCCAAGATAGCTGCAATAAAGGGATGTCCAAGACCATCATCGGTAATGGATATCTATAGATTTTTGGGGTTATCTAAATATTATCGATGATTTTTGAGAAATTTCTCATGATTGTCCAACACTCTTACCAAGATAACTCAAATGGGAGTAAAGTTTTCTTGGAGTGATGAATGTGAATAATGCTTCAAGACATTGTAAAAGAGGCTTAGCACTACACCCGTTCTCACTTTACCCACAAGTAGAGAACCTTTTGTGGTATTCAGTGATGCCTTGAAGAAGGTATTAGGCTGTGTGTTGATGAAAAATTAAAAATTCATTATCTATGCGTCAAGGAAATTGAATGTTCATGAGCAGAATTATCCAACACATGATCTGGAGTTGGCTGCGGTGATCTTTACTATTAAAATTTGGTGGAATTAACTATTTGGGGAGATGTGTGAAATATATATGAACCACAAAATCCTCAAGTATATATTCACATAGATAGAGTTCAACATGATCAAATAAAGATTGTTAGAACTGATCAAAGAATCTGACGGCTCAATCCATTAACACATTGGGAAATAGAACAAGGTGTAGGATGCTAAATTTTGAAATGTCCCAGTGATTCCATAATTTATGAGAATTGAAAAGGATCCAATCTTCTTAGATTTGATGAAGATGGATGTGGTAATCATAAAAAAGGGAACACAATCAATCCTTTCACAAATGATTTCTCAACTGTCTCTTTTAGATTGTTTAAAGGATACTCAAAAGGATGATGTGGGAATTCAGAAGAAAGTGGAAGCTATCATAATAGTGAAATCCTGAGAGTTCAATGCTAACGATGAATGAATTGTGAGATTTGGGAAAAGACTATTTGTTCTATAAATTCTGGAGCTGAGGAAGGAACTTTTGGATGATGCACATAGATCAAATTTCTCTGTTCACCCAGGAAACAAAATGATGTATTGAGATCTCTGAGAGCATTATTGGTGTGATAATATGTAGAATGAAATGGTGGAGTATATATCAAAGTGCCTGGTGTGTCAGCAAGTGAAGGAAGTTAGGGAGGAGTCTAAGGGGGTGATGGAACCATTTCTCATACCATCATGGAAATGGGAGAACATCACCATGGACTTTGTCATCGGACTTCTGAAGACAACCTAAGGAAACAATACAATCTAGGTTGTTGTGGATCTTCTTAAAATATTTTGTACACTTCCTTGTAATTCAGGAGGATTTTTCAATGGATCAACTAACATTGATATATATTAGAGAAGTGGTAAGGCTACATGGAGTACCACTATCTATTGTATCTGATTGAGATCCCAGATTAACCTATATGTTTTGGATGTGTCTTTTATATGCTCTGAAAAATGAAAGAAACTTCAGTACGGCCTATCATCCTCAAACTCATGGCCAATCTAAGTGAACTATTCAGACACTAGAAGATATGATAAGATATTCTTCAATAAAATTTAAAGGATGATGGAATCAACATCTTCCACTGGTTGAATTCTCTTATAATAAAAGTTTCCACTTGAGTATCCAAATGGATCCTTATGAATCCCTGTATTAGATGAGATGTAGAACCCCAACATGATGTGATGATGTTGGAGATCGTAAGCTAGTAGGACCATAAATGGTTGAAGATATGGGGGAGAAGTTGAAAACTATTCCGCAGAATATCATGGAATCCCAGTGTTAAAATAAGAGTTATGCATATAACCATTGATGAGACCTTGAGTTTAAAGTTTGAGACATGGTATTTCTATGCACATATCCATGGAATAAGGTCATGAGGATTGTAAAAAGGATAATTTAAGTCCTAGGTACATTGTCCCCTTCGAAATTATTGATCATGTCGAGGTTGTGGCCTATTGTGTAGCACTTCCACCTACAATGGCCAAATTACATGTTCTCATCCATGTATCCTTCATAAATGCGGACATACCAGAACCTTTACATGTACTCTATTCAGAGGTATTACATTTAGAATATGATCTTTCTTACGAGGAGTAGCCAGTGAAGAACATAGATTATATAGAAAAAGCACCACGAAATAAGATAATTCCCCTCGTCAATGTTCAATGAAAAAACCACAAGTTTGTTGAACCGGCGTGGGAATCAGAAGAAGTGATGAAGACGAGTTACCCACACCAGTTTTAGTGTGGGAAAAGAAAATTTTGAGGGTGAATTTTTTAAAGGGGGAATATTGTAGCGACCCTAAAATTTGTTAATGAAATTCCTATTGATTTAATTAAATGTATTTTTATGTAAAATGGTTATATAAAATGTTAACATCATTGGTTTTATGTTTTTGGATTTTAAAATACCGTTATGAATTGTCACCATTGCAAATATATCCATTGAATGGTGATCACATGATAGGTATAAATATAGGGATTTAACAAATCTAATTTAGTCAGACAAAGGAAGTGATGGCCTCATCTAGTAGACATTCCCCATATGAATCCAATTTTTTAGAACTTGGAAAATAGGTGGCGTCATTGGGCTTTGCTCTTGACCAATCCCAAGCTGAGCTTGAACACGTTATGCTTGAGTGGAACTGACAATGGAAGAAGTGGAAGTTAATAGATATTACCACCCAAGTGATGTTATCAATGTCACCCAAAGAGTCTGTCACCATCGCACACCTTACTCCAAGGTCTTATGTGTGTGTTTTTAGGGGTTATGTTATAGGGCCCTAGTACTAAAATTTTGTAAATTATTCTTGTATAGATTATATACATTCTTTTAATTATTGTAGTTTTGTAAATAATTTTTAAAGAAACAATATTATTTCTAGTGAATATTAAACTAAGAAATATATTTTGATGAATTAATGGATTTTTGAATTAAATGATATTTTAATAAAATATTATAATTATTAAATTACTTTTATCGTATAATTTTATGAATTCAATTGTAATTTCTATGAATGTTTGAAAGCTATTTTTGTCAAAACCCATGATTTTTTGTTAAATTTCATTTATAATATTATGAGTAAAAATTCACATATTTAAAAATTTATTTAGATAGAATGAATATTATTTTTCTAATCAGGACATCAAATATATCCAATGGTGAATATTTCATAATTTTCTGACACAGTCGATTTTTTGGGTAAAATTTTAATACTGTTTAAATATATAATGTGTTTTATGACATCATAATTTCCCAATAGTGATGTAATAATATACTATAAGAATTATTTTCATCCAATATATGTTTAACAATTAACTTAAATTGCATTTTGGTTTTATTTATTTATTTTACAAAGATTTAGTGGAACAATCAAGTCTTATAAGTCAATTTTTATTTTTAAATTTTGTTCCTTGAGAGTGTGACTCATCTCTACAAAACCAAACCTATTATTTTATGATGTTCAAACATTGGACGTATAAAATATTGTTTTCCAATCCAATTTGGTAAAAACCACGAGCAAAAACCATGGGATGATTTGTTTTTTTGATTAGTTTAATATGTGGTATCCCAAACATAAATAATAAAGAATATCCTCTCTTTTCCTATATAAACCCACCCATACTCCCACTTCATCTTTCCTAGAAGGGTTTGGATTTAGTCCAACCTCTTACCTCTTCTCTATATAATCCTCCCAAGGTGACCCACGCTTCCATGAAGCCACTCTCAATCCTCTCCCATGCCTTGTGGATCACACTTCTAAGTTAGGGATTTATACCTTTCTCTTTTTATTTGTGTTTCTTAATATTGTTATGCTATTTTATTTTAAATTATAAATGTTAGGGTATAATTAAACACCTCCCACATACTTCCCTATTTATGAATGAATTATGAGAAACCCCTTTCACTCTCGTTAAATTCACCCCATGTATACATGTTACTATGCCGAAATTATGAAATGAATTTCTCTCTCCTTATTTACATTCAATTAATTCTTTTGTATCATGAATCTAAATTACAATACAATTGTTGGGACATGTATATATATTACCCACCTTAGTGTCTATTTCATGTAAATATTATGAGACAACCCTTTCTCTCTCATCAACCATTTATATGAATTCTTATGTTACTTCGTTATGCTGCTGAAATTGCACAATGTTTTTCCAAGAAAAAGTCATAGTGTAGTGAATACCATTCCCATTTTTCAATCAAGGGTATTAAACATTAGGAAAATTTATATATTGATTATAGATTGTGATTTATGAATTCCACATTCTTTTATTGTGGAATAAATGATGATGTTTAATGAATCCATCCTGTATGCTCTATGTGGCATACTTATGCATGAAATGTAATGTTAAAGAAAGGGTAAGCCCTGATAGCACTTCAATGCACTGGTTAATGTTCAGTATTATGATACTTCATGTGAAATGGGTGTTGACTCAAACTAATTAATGTTCAATGAGGATTTACTTGTGATTCATGAGCAAATATGGTTTACTCATGCTCCATGTGCAAGGATCCCTGGATCATGCTAATTCCATGATAAGTGTTGTTGCCACATCTCGATGTATTGATTAGTATTCTTTATCACGCATTTATGTTCATGTTTCTCTTGTGATCCATTGATATTCCTATTGTATAACATTTATTATATTCCTCTGGTTATTCCATGTTTATTTCCTTATTTGGATATATAGCTCACCCTTTTCTTTTGCATGTCCTCTGGTTATCCTATGAAATGCTAAGTACGAGGGAATGTAGTGGTCATGTAAAGAATGTTTTCAATAGGAAGTTGTTTTCTATGATTTCTGTTGTTATGTAATGTTCCTAATCCCCAAAGATACTCTAAATCTAGTTCTTCTATGTGGTATCATTTGATGTATTTATGCAATGAATAATGTTTAAGTATGTAAAAAAAATAAAGGTTATTATATCAACAGGAAAGGAATATCCATGGACCCTTCCAAGACAAAGATTATCAAAGATTTTCCTAGGTCAACATCTTTAATAGAGATAAATAGTTTGCATGGTATTTAAGGTTATTACTAATGATTTTTAATAACTTATTGTTTTTTTAAACCCCAATAACCATGATGACTCATAAGGGAGTAATTTTTTTCTAGACATGTGAATGTGAAGACTTTTTCAATGAGTTAAATAAAAGGATTATCACTACACTTGTACTAACCCTTCCAACAAGTGGGGAACTCTTTGTTGTATAAAATAATGTTCTATTGATGTTATTAAGAAATTAAATAATGAAAAATGTAATGATATAGCCTAATCCTCATAGAAGTTGAAAAATAATGAGAAAAACTATCCCACACAAGATCTAGAGTTTCTGGATGTGTCATTTGCATTGAAAATCTAGAAGAATTATCTCTATAGAGAGAAGTGTGAGATATATACTGATCATAAGATCCTAAAATATATATTTAAATAGAATAATATTAATATAAACCATCCAATATGGATTGATATCATCAAGGATTATGACTTCTCAAACCAATATCGTCATGAAAGTGAAAAAAAACGTAGATTCCCTAAGTAAAAAAGGTACTTCAAACCTCTTTAATGATGACAATTTAGAAGGTCCCATTATTTTTATATTTTCCAAATATGGGCATGGGAATCATAAGGAAGTAACATCATCAATCAGTTCACAAATTAGTGCTCAACCACCCCTCATAAAGAAAATAAATGATGACCAAAGAACTGAATAGAAAAGTAAGAACAAGTTGGAAGAGATTAGAAATGGGAAATCCTCAAAGTTCAAAATTGAATAGGAATGAGTCATAAAATTTGGTTCACAATTTTTCGTACCATCCGATAAAGATATAAATAATGAGATTCTAAATGAACCACTTTTCTAATGTTTCTATAATCAATGAGGAAGCACAATGATATATCAGGATCTCAAATAGCACTTATGTTGTGAAGATATGAATAAGGAGATCACTAAGTACACATAAAACTACCTATTATGAAATCAATTAAAAGATGAAAGTAAAGAATTATAATGGGATGATTGAACCATTACCAATAGAAACATAGAAATTAGAAAACATCACCATTGATATTGTCATTAGACTTCCAAAGACATCAAGAGTAAATAATGCTATATGGGTCATTGTGGATCATCATAAAATAAAAAATAACATTATATAAATCCAAGAGGACTTTCTACCTGACTAAATTTCATGGATAAACATAAAACAAGAGGTGAGGCTGCATGGATTAACACTATTTTTTGAATCCGACCATGATTCGAGATTTAACTCCTTGATCTGGAAAATTCTTCAACATAATCTGAACACTACGATGAACTTTATTATATTCTGCCATCCTAAAACCAGTTTCAAATCTGAGAAAACTATTCCAACACTAGATGAAATATTGAGAGCATGTTCTATGACATAAAAAGAGGATGAGACAAATAGCTACCTCTAGCCCAGTTCTTTTATAATAATTGTTTCCCATCAAGCATATAAACAACTCTATTTGAATCCATTTAAGGGAGTGTAAGCAGAACAAAGGAATGTTGGGATAATTTCGGTGAACATAAGCTTGTAGGACTTGAAATGGCCGAAGAAATGGTGTAATAGGTGAAATCAATTCAATGGTATATGCTGTTTCCCAAAAGTCAACATTAGAGCTACATATAAAATCATCGATGGGACCTAGAGTTTACATTTGGATAGGTGGTATTCCTCCACATATCTCAATGTTAGAGGATCGTGAGATTTGGGATTAAAAGAAATTTGTGTCCAAGGTACATCAGAACATTTAATATTATTGTTCATGGATGATCTGTGAACTAATGAAAAGCAATTACACCAGCCAGGTCTCAAGTATATGATGTATTACATGAATACCTATTAAGGAAGTACATACCAGATACCCCACATGTACTGAATTCATAGGTGGTGCAATTATAAAATGATATCCATTATGAGGAGTTTTCGATGAAGATCTTCAATCATAGAGATAAAGTTATACACAACAAGACTACTCACCTAGTCAAAGTAATATGGGAGAACCATTTGTATGAAGAGGAAATATGGTAACTGGAGGAAGCAATGAAGAAGATGTACCCTCAAGTATTTTTCCCTTACTTTTTAATATGAAATTTTGATAGTGAAATTTCATAAGGGGGAAGAATGTAACCACACATAATTTTATTAATGTAAATATAACTCTTATAATTACGAGATATAGTATATATCAAATAAAATTACATTTATAAAACAACAAATACATTATAAACGAATACATAATGAAATAATAGGTATTTTATAAATAAAAGAACCTAAACCAATGGAATAGTAACCTCGGCTTTGGAATAGAACTATGACCATTATGAATAGTAAAATGACTAATAGAATAAGATCCTCACCTATGAATGTAAAAATAAAATTTATAAATATTATAACTGAAAATATAATATGACTATATCATTTTTTAAGTAAATAAATTATTTGAAAATGATAATTTAAGTGTTCATATTTTTATAAAACAAAAAATGTTCATTTAAAATTTTATAATAAATATAATTATAATAAAGAATATTTTATTTAATAAAAAATATTATCAAAATAATAATTTTGTTTCTAATAATTATTAATGAATTTTATGGGACCATAATTAATTTTTCAAAGTGTTCTGAAAAGAGATATAATTTTAAAATTTGTATTTTTCAAATAAATTATGATTTTAATTAAAAGTAAAATGTTTTATATTTAAAAACATTTTTTTCATAAAATGAATTCAATCTTTGAATTCTACACATCAAAAAATTATTATTTATAGTTTTTTGGATTTTTCAAAAAGAGTTGAATTTTTGGTGAATAATGAAATACAATAGTTTACTATATAAATTAAATTCATGATTCTTTGAGTCATTTATTATGTATAGATGATGTAATAAAATTTATCACAAACTCCCCTTATCTATTTATTCTATTTAGTAGAGGGAATAAAAACAATCCTTATTCTTGAATATAAATAAATAAATAATGGTTGAAATAATCAAAAAACACCACTCTCATCCACTATAAATAAGACCCCTCACCACATCTTCTCCTCATACTTTATAAGACATGATATATTATTAAAAATCTTCCCAATTCTGTCCCAGGCCTCTCCCATATGTCATGGATCCTTCTATCTCAATAAAATACCAAAACCCATATCCCTTAGCAGGTTCTGAAGGAGATGTTCAGGAGATATTATATTGTTTTATTTTCTTTTAATTTTCGTTCAGTTTATTTTATTTTGATATACTCTCATAAAATACATTTAACAAAGTTTAATTATAACTAAAATATCATTTATATACATAAATTTAAATATGGAAATGTAATATCCTTATCCAATTCTATTCTCTTCCTCTATTTGTTCTAAGAATGTAAACATCATCCATGCAGTGTCGATTCACCACATTTGTGAGTGATGATTTTTCATTTTCAAATACCAACATATATTATGTTCATAAAAACATTATAATGGTTAAAATATATTTTAATTTGTATATTACAACCTATTTAGTGTTTTGGAACCAATATATATACGTAAGATTAATTAATAGAACAAAACAACTTTGAGTTGATGGGAAAATGATAAAATACTATAAAAAAGAAATCATTAATGTATTATCAAAAGATTCATATCTTGAAAAAATTATACATAACAGCCTTTTATATTATATAATATCATTAAAAGTATAATTTTATTTCTAGATAACTACTCCCATTTTACATGATCTTTCACACTTGTATACAAGTAGATTAATTGGGAATACCAAGGAAACAAACACCCCCCGAGGACAAAATTAATTATTATAACTCTTAAAAAACCATAAAAGAACATTAAACAATTAATTCCAATAAATTAAATCAATTATAGGTTTTTAATTAATAATTATGAGTTTTAAGATGATTATCAAGGACATAAATAGAATTATAAGACAGTTTTGGATATAAGTTAAGGGAACCACTCTCTACCCTCATTTTTCTTTCGGGTTACGCTTTCTCTCCCTTTTATAAATTTTAAATATTATTTATTTTTTTATAATTACACTACATTATATTTATATCCTCCAAAATCATGAATCTATATCATTTCATTCTTCTTTTATAGAGAAATATATTTTCTAAAAGGTTATCTTCTCAATTCATTCTGATAAGCTTGCCCAAATAAAGGGAACATCCATGTTTCTTACCCATTTTCTTGTATATTCTATAATATTTTTCTGAAACAAATATTTTAATAAAAATATTTTTTTTATCCACAAAAAACTATGTTAGTGACATTATGATTTTATAAAAATAATTATTTCATTTTTTTATGAGAATCTTCAAACTTTTCCCTTAAAGCACAATAAAGTGTCTCATTAATAAAGTTTCACAAACACTCTTTTTACAAGTTTTCAATTCAATTGGGCATAATTTATCATGATATATTTCTATTTTACCTTATTAATATCCCTTTATTTTTTAAATCCATTCATTCATAGAACCATTTTCGAAACGCCCATTTTTTATTTTCCATTACAAAATTATGATTCACATTTCCATACATGGGTAACCCTTATGTTTATGTTTGATTTTTCATATTGGAAACATATTAATGGACATGTTATGATGGGTGATCCTAGATATAACTCCAAAATATTTCGTAATTATTAGTCTCATGATATATCATGTCGGGACAAAGAGTAAACTTAATTCCTCTAAGGGAGTTGGTCCGCCATGTGAAATGGTATTTGATGTAAGCCATGAATCATGCTTAAGTTGGTGAAATGGTATTGGAAATTATATTTGAATCATGATTATGTCATGTTTTATGAAGTTTCCACATTCCTATGATTCCATGATTACTTGATCCCATGTGATACATTTTATGCTTCCTTGTGTTTATTTTTGTTTTTCTCCTTTTTATGTCTTCATGCTATGGATTATAACCCATGAACTATGATTTCATTATATGTTTATACCCTTACTATGATTTTTAGCTCATCACACTTCTCTTGTTTTCTCGATGATATCCTATTATGATTTAAGAGGTAAAAAAATCTATGAGCTCTTTATAAAGATTAGATAAAATATTTATTATGTTTTCTAATTAAGTATTCAATCCTCCAAACACTCTAAACTTACTATCATTGGATTTAGTTGTTGGTTAATTATTCTTAAATAATAAAATAATATATATTATTAATTTCTAGGGTTTCTATAATTCATCAAATATATAAGTTTCAATATACAACATCTCAAGTGCCCATTTTCTACTACAAATGGACTGACAATAAAAGTGATGTGACAGTTGATGAAATTGGCTTCATGAAGGGAAATTTTAGTGTGTAAGGGGATAAGGACAATCCATTCATAATGGATTCACTATTATTGCATGTATTTTAGGTTTTGGATCTAGTAAACTATAAGTTTTCAATTGTTCTACTAGAGACTAAATGAACGCTAGGGTAAGAAGAAAATTCAATCGAGCATTAACATTTCCTTGGGAGATAAAAATCATTTCATAGTGGTCCTAATGTAGTTAATGTCATATATGTTAGAGGGGACTACAAATTGGGGATTTGGATTATCAATAGAGGATAAAAATCACTTTATCGTTTAATGAAATTAAAGATAGATGAATGAGAGGGTTATGTTATTTTTTATATATTGTGTTTCCCTCATAATATTAAATGTTCTATAACTTCTTTACGTAATCAAAATGTAATTTTTTCAATATTTATACATACAATGACTTTTGTACAGGAAGATGTAACCAATATCATTAAATAACAGGCAGTTGATATAGAAAAAATATAATTATTAGTCTATCAACACCATGTTTATGAATAAATAAATAATGAAAAAACATCACATTTTGAATAAAATTACTAAGGTGATATGTTAGGGTAAAAAATATGAGGTTGGCTAGAATCAATATGACCAACCAATTTACCCAAACATGTCAATTTTAATCAGTTATATTGGGGTCATAATGATGATTAATGTGCTTATTAATATATATATTTGGAAATATTTCCATCCTATAATGAAGGAAACCATTTGGTATTGATTATTCTAATGTTACGATATAGATTCACTATTTTACAAAAAATTTAAATAAATACACATTGATTTTGTTTACATTATCCCTTGTAGAGTTCATTTATTTTCAACTATTTCTATATGAAATATGTTTTGATAACTAATGGAAATTCACATAGAGTCTTCCAAACTATTGTTATCGTGTTTCACCTTCCGGAAGAAAACAGAAAACTAATTACCCACCCATTAGTTATGCACACATTATAAAGATAGTCCCATGGAATTAATTCATCAGTCTTCATGATATGAAATCATTTCATGTGTAATTTAGTGGAAAATATAATATTAGAAATTATTTATTTTTAACCAATTTTATTAAAATATTATAATTTTTTAAATAGTAAAGGATTGATGGAAATAAACAACTTGCATCAAAACCAATGTACCCCTGTCGTAATGCAAGTATGGGGTACTATTCACTATAGATGAAAATGATATGTATTTAAAATCAATAACAAATGTTTAATATGATATGAAACAACATATGTGTCATTGATTTTATATAGATTTTTTAATCAAAATCAGAAGCTTCATCTATCCAATTTCATGTTCAATGGAAGGAGGCCCATGTAAATAAGGATGGAAAACTAGTGGATAAAAACAAAAAATTAGTATTGGATTCATATTTATGTACGACATAATATTAATTCATTGTGATTTATAATATTATTAAATATATATATATATACAGTTATATGTTTTCTGTATAATATAGACATAATAATTAGAAGTGACTATAGAAGAAATAAAAACATCATTGATTATATTTGATGCTATTAGAAAATTATTTTTTTTAGAGGTGTAGGTATTAGAGTGTATCCTAGAATATATTTCTAGAAAAACCCAAAAGAAGGTACATTTCTGATGATGAAAGGATTACAGGTGAAAATATATTCCATTTAGGATATTATTTTTTAGTCTCATTTAGAATACCAATTTATTCCAAATGATCAAAAAGAACTACCTCTGGGACAATGATCCTCACATTTACAAACAAATAACCCACTACCTTTGAGGATAGTCATTCCCCTCACAAAAATGCCTTACTCGAGGTAATAAAATTTTCAGTGCTACTTTTCCAAATGGTGAATTAAACAACTTCCAATAACATTATATTACTAAAATAATATAGGAAAATGTTGTATTTATTTCTATCTATCAACACCAAAAAATAACCTTATTGAATGTGGTATGGTGTATAATATCTTTGGAGACATCTTACCCAAAAATGAGATCCCAAAATATCGCATGAGAGTGCATATTGATGCTATTCAAGAGCTGATAACTTTGTTTCCTATAACACATGATGGTATAGATATTACAATGGTCAATGATTGTATTTGAACTTTCATGGAATGGATGTCTTATTTTATTAAGATATATCAGGTATGTTATTCGATAAAAAATTAAATAAAATACCTGTAATAGTTTAAGAAAAAATATTTTATGTGAGGTGTTGTTTTATAGCTGGATAAATAATGGGGAACTATATGTCTAGATTAGGAAAATCTAGAAAATTGACCAAGAAAACAAAAAGGACTTATGGGAGTACATCCCCCCCCCCCCCCCCCGATTTCACTGCAACATATATTATCACTAAAAGACCTTAAAGACACAAAAATTAAAAATGTTTTTGTATTTAATATTCCATATGAAGATAAAATATTTGGAATTATCAATATAGATGTAGTCTGTATAGAGAGTATAAATAAGATTCCCATGATTGAATGGCTAGGCGTATCTACTGTGAATACATACAAAAGGTACATTTTCAAAATGCATCTGTCCAAAAAATGATCTAATATATTGATTTTATTTAATAAATATTGATATTTTTCTTTAGTTTTTTATATTAATAAAATATAAATAGAAAACCCTATAAATCACGATTTGGTCTCATTAATCCCAATATTTATATATTCATGAAATTTCAATATAAGTGAAAAAAATTGATGAAGAAAAAGAGGATTTAAATGATGAATTTGAGAAGAAAATAACATATGAAATAATATTTTTTATTCCCACAATGATTAGGTAAAACAATTCAATCTATTAATACAAAATATATTTTAATTTTTAACATTACTTATTTTTTTAAGAAGCACTGAATTATAATAACAACCAATTTAAAACCCCCAAATATTAATTTTTTTGGATCCCATGGTTGGATATCTATCCACATGACTACACATGATACGTATTTTCAATTTTTAATTCAATTAAATAAACATTTTAAATATATAATTCAAATTATATATTTTTGTATATATTTTATCAAAAATTATGTTATGATAGAGTGATCTCTAAATATAGGCTAAATCATTGTATTAGGTTAGTGACAAGAAATAAGAATCTTATGGACTACTTAAATGGAAACCATTTAAGATATATAGGGAAATATTTAAATATCATAACAATTTCAGAATAATTTACTTATTTATTTCAAGGATTCTATTATTTTCAAAGAAAGGTATTAACAACTATTTTGGATATTAAGTTATCAAATTTATGAAACAAATCGTATACCATCAAAATACAAACACACCCAAACATGTAATTTCCAAAGGTACATATAATTTAAAAGTATTTATTAATAATATTTTTTCTATTTTCTCTGTACTGACAAAATTTCCAAAAATCAATATACTTAAAAGAAGATGATATTTTTTAGAGATGTGTGTAAATGTAAATGGGGTAGAAATTTTTGTTGACATCAAATTTAGGTGATTACAAACAATCGTTGTGATCTAGTATGGGTTGTGACCTTATAAATATATTTGGGGTGGTAATCATTAGTATTAAAATTCGTATATATAATTATAAATCTATTTATCAAGGATAATTATAACAGAGGAAATAAATTTGATTAAATTATATTAAGTACAATACAAGGTGTCAGAATGTATATATACATCATGTAGAGGATATTTCTTACTATTTATTTAGTAATTTTCTCATCATTTTATCAAATTTTTCTAGTTTATATCCAAAATTTTTGTTTATAATACTTATTTAGGTTAATTTATAAATAAGTTTAAAACAAATTCCATTTGAAAAAAAGATAAAAAATTTGATTATTTTTATATTATAGGAAATCAATCCATATTTCATTTTTGATGTATATGAATTTACTACACATAAATATGACACACGATGTTTTTTATATGACTATAAGCGCATATTTTTAATAAAAAAGTGTCATTTTAGTTTGAAAAATGTTTCATATATCCAAAATTTATTGGAAAATAATTTTTTTGAAACATTATAAAAAGGATATATAAATAAATTTTCATCTATATGGATTGACCTCCTATAAATATGATAGACGGTGTGGTCAATATGTCATAAAGTAATTCTTTTAAATATAAAAGTGTAATTTTTGTTTAAAACATGCATCAAATATCCAGTACTGAGAAATATAGATCTGATTTTTTAAAAAATTTAGAAGAATAATTCTTAATTCATTATTCACATGACGGAATTGACCTCACAATAATCTTACACCTGATGTGTTTTTTAAGACTCTAAGTATTTTTTTTAATAAATAAATTTATTTTCATTGAGAACAAAAATAAAATAGCCAAAATTGAGAAAATTATCTTTAGTTGATTTACCACATTAGTAAAATGGTCTATAATTCATTTTTATTGTGTACAAATCAACCACACATAAATTAAACACAAGATGTGATCGATATGTCCCAAGGTGCATGTTTTCAATAAAACATTCCATTTTAGTTTCAAACAAATTTTACATCATAGATAACTAGAAAACAAGATCAAATTGTTTTAAAACAATAGGAAAATGACCTCGAATTTATTTTTTAGGTGTAATAACTTTCCACATTCTGATCTGACACATGATTCTGATGATATGAACCGAAGTCTGTGTTTTTAATATAAAAATGATATTATACTTTTAGATGCATCATATAGAGAAAATAGAGAATAATATATCGAGTTGTTTTCAAAATTCATTGACATGGTCTAGAATTCATTTACGGCATGTAGGAATCAACCCCATGTCAATATGACACCCAATGTGGCTATTATGAATCAATGTGTGTGTCATAGATATTAAATAATCATTTCTGTTTAAAATAATAATCACCTAACCAAAATTGATTAAACAATCTTGTATTTTTTAATGCATCAGTATAGATAGTTGTAGATCATTTATAACATGTACGAATCAACAACACATCATGTTGACAGATGAAGTGGTCAGTGTGACTTGATGTTCTTATTTTCCAAATTGAAGTTACATTTTTGTTTTAAATATGTATCATTTATCCACAAATGAAAAAATGATTAAAATATTGTTTTTAATAATTATGTAGATGATATCTAACATATTTCTGACATGTAGGAATTAACATCATGTCAATCCGAAAAATGATATGGTTTGTTTGAATCCAAGTGTATGTTTTCAATATAAGTTTTATTTTAGGGAAAATGATCCTCACAAAGACACAACTGATCAAAATATATCATATCATTTTTAAAAATTAGTAAAATGATACATCATTCATTTTTTATGTGTAGGAATTGACCTCATGTCAATATGAAACCCTATGGGGTCAGTTGGACTCAAAGTGTGCATTTTTCATTATAAAAGTGTAATTTTTTTTATAATTCCCATAATGTATAGAAAACCATGATATATATTTGACATATAGGGATTTTCCTCATGTAAATATGACACTCAATGTGGTCGATATTAGTCTAAGTATATGTTTTCATTATAATAGTAGAATTTTTGTGTAAAACAAGTATCTCATTCTTAAAAATGACAAAACATTATCTAATTATTTTCTAAAATTATTAAAATGATCCCTTATTCATTTTTTATGAGTATTAGTTGACCACATGCTAATCCAACACAGTATGTGTTTTCTATTACTTAAAGTGACTTTTTTAATATAAAACAATCATTTTAGTGTAAAATAGATTACATATATAATCCTAAGATATGTAGTTTATATTTTTTTCAATGAATAAAAAAATATTCATAATTTATTTTTAACTCATTGGATTCAACCACATGTTAATCAGACACCCGATGTGGGCGATATTACTCAAATTTTGTCTTTTAAAATCAAAAGTGTCATTTTAGTTTAAAATAGGAATTATATAGACCAAATGGAGAAAATAAGATAATATTAATTTAATAATTTATAAAAATGTCCCACAATCAATTTTCCATATTTATGAATTGACCTCACATCAATCCTACAATCTATGTGGCCAATATGAATTGACGTGGGTGTTTTCAATTAAAAAGTGTCATTTTAGTTTAAAACAAGCATCAAATAGCTAAAAATAAAAAACTAAACCAGGTTAGATTTCCAAAATTAGAAAAATGATCCATATTTCATTTTTCACATGTATTAATTGACCTCATATCTATCTAAAACACAATGCAGTCGATATGATTCAAAGTGCATATTTTCAATACAAAAGTGCCATTTTAGAATAGAACACATATCAAATTGACAAAACCAAGAAATAGAAGCTTGAATTATTTTTAAAATATTGAAAAATGATCCATAATTCATTTTTAATGTTTAGGTAATTATTTTAAATCATTCTAACACATTATGTGGTTTATATGACTCAATGTGCATGTTTTTCGTACAAAAGGGTCATTTTAGTTTAAAACACACATCAAATACTCATAATCATGAAAAGGTGATCAAATTATTTTCAAACATTAAGAAAAAAGCCTATAACAAATTTTTAATGTCTAATGAATGACCACTCATGAATCTAACACACTATATGGCTGAAATTAATATAATAGTTTTTTAAATATAATGGTTTCATTTCAGTTTTAAATGCACATTAATAGACAAAACTAAGAAAAAAATTCACATTGTTTTAAAAAATTAGGAAAATAATCTGTAATTAATTTATTACATATAATGATTTTATTCACATCATTCTGACACGTTATGTGGTATATAGGACTTGAGGTGTGTGTTTTCAATATCTAAGTGCTATTTTAGTTTAAAACATGTATGAAACTTCCAAAAATAGGGAAATTGAGATCATAATGTTTTCTCAACATTTTATCAACTAATAAATCATTAATTCCCTTTTCCTTTTTATATAATAGTTATTTAGTTAATTTTATTAGTGATAATTCTGGAGGAAGAACATGAAATGGTGTAATAGTTTAAGGCATTTTACCAAAAAGAGATTCCACATGAATTAGCTACCATATATTGTGAGTTTCTAGGACCAAAGAATTGAGAAAATTCAAGAGTGCGTTCTTTTGAGTATAATATTAAACGATGTGACATATTATAATCAACAAAAAACAATCCAATAAATAGTTTTCCTTACACGACCAAAAATATATGTTTTTAGTTTAAAATCGCCACTTTGTGTTAAATTTAATTCACTGTAGTATCAGTAACATAGGATTTTTTTCTAATATCGGTGAATTATTTTTTTAGCTAGAGTTTTCATTAGAAATAGAACAACCAAGGTTTTTGGTGAAAGAAAAAATGACCATTTATGTTTTTCAATTTCTATGATTATTTGTACTTGGTCATGTAACTATACAAACCAATTTTTTAAATTTATGTTATATATTATCATTTATTGTATATGTGTATTCGCTATTTTTGATTGTTTTTCATCTATATTGGTTGTTTTTTTATTATAGTGTTTTTTTATTTTAAAATAACAATGAAATAATATTCCCCTTTACCAATTGTAGCAATAACACATATATAGAGATCCATTATAAGTGCAATAAAAGGGATGATGAAGGGATCCTTTATATGTGCTACTAAAAGAGATGATAATGGGATCCTTTATCAATGATATTAAAAGTGTTGATAAATAGGTCCTTAATAATCTCTATTAATAATGATGAAAAATAATTATTTATCAGCACTTTTAGAAACACAAATAAAGGTTCCCATTATTAGAGATTTATCTAGAACTAGTAAAAGGTACCTCTATTGCTTAATAAAAGTGCAATTAAAGGGGGTCCTTGATCATAACATAAATAATCTTTAGTATTGGTTTCCTTCATCATTTCATTCATTAGTGATGATAATGTATCCCTTTATTGGAACATTTCTAGAACTTATAAAATCCTATGGCTTTTAATCATGCTATAATTGTCATTATTTTTTTTGTGCTGATAAAGGACTATTTTAGCACTATTAAAGGCCTTATTTATAGTAGTGATTATGATATAGTTTCATTATAAATAAATTATAACATACAATAATTGATGCACAAGTGTTACACTACCTCTATTGGAGACTTCATAGGGATAACTATGGACTCAATGACAGCATCAAGTAGTGTTTTTAGTGAGAAAAATACATCAAATATTGATATTGAAGAAGTAAGGTCATGAATGTGATTGAGCACATCCTATATTCCCACAAAAATTGTGCCTCTACACTTAAGGGATCATTCCTAGGTGGGTAATGCAAAAGTACATGGAATTTGTGGTTCAGGTTCATGGTCATCAGTTATTGTTTATTTTTATTAGTAAGACAGTTTTGGTTTGACCAACAAATCTACTTGATAAAAAAGAGAAGGGTATATTCCAAAGGCACCTACAATATACAACTTATCCCGCTAAGACTAAAATAAATCATTTTTATTTCCTCAAAAACAATGGAAACACTTTTTGGCATGGAAACTGGGGAACTAGGAACACCCATGGAATGTATTCTATTAGAATTATGGAATTGGTCATCTATTTCTGGAGGAGATGATGAAAATCATCTATCCTTATGATAAGATCAATGGATCACTACTCTAATAAAATTTACATATGTAAAATATTACTCATCATCAAGGAATTATTTTGACACGTAAAAAAACATGTCAATTCCTCCAAACAAGATAGAATAAAATCCTTATGAGTGTAGAGTGTCCAGGTGTGATAATGTTTTAGAAATTACCATTATATAATCAATAATGACTCCCATATGATAAAGTATAATTTTAAGCCAATAGTTGTAATGGATAGCATAAATTGGGCGGGGATGGTTTTTACTAATTCAGTCAATAATGAATTATCCCATGTGCTTGATTAGGTGACAATCAGGCTAAAAAATCATTAATATTTAAAAAATCATAACTCAAAACTAGTTTACAATCCCAAAAATAATCATCACATTTAAATGTAGTGGAAGAACTATTGAAATTTTCTTATGGTTTTCTTAATTCCTCTATTCCATGATCTATCATCTTCGGGATCAAATCCTTAAATATAAATAAATACTAGATGATGTATTCAGGGAAACTATGGTAAGGGAAATAGTTTCAACAGTTCATTATCTCAGATTATTATGGATTTTTTATTTCTAGATTCCTAAAAAATAATTTCTTTATGAAACATATGATATTGAAAAGATTATACTCATTCAAAATATAAAGGACCATGTTCCTTAGTTCGTTGAAAGGCATGTTTTTCTTCCCAATATATGATACATAAGCATCATTATTTTCCTGAGATAATAATTGACATTTTTTATTTTTTGGGGTCACCCAAAACTAGATCCATTGTGGGACTATAGTCTAAACCATTGTGTTTATATTTATTTTTATATTTTCTCATATTCAATGGATATAGGGATGTGTTTTTTTCTTGTACTGACATCTAAACACTTCTAGACATCCAGAAATTTTATTAACTCTAAAAATACATTTGTATACTTAATTAATATTGGCTACAGGACCCAATAATCTTGGAAATTTTTCAAAATCATCCTTAGAAAACACTCCTATGAATTTTTAATGATAAGGTATTACAATATACCCTTACATTGAGTGATGAAATAAATGACATACTCTTATACCACTACATTCATATGAATATGTGATTAATGAAAATTCATTTTAAATTTTTGATAACATTAAAGGATTAATATTTTTATCGAGAAATAATCATCACCACTAGATTCCTATACAGGATAAAATTAGTGTACTCTATCATTTAAATAATGAAATGGTGTTTTCCACCTATTACAGCACAGTATTTACCAACATATTTCTATACCATGAAGCAAAGTGGGTGTGGTGCTACTATAGGTGTTATTCTTTTATGAAGGACACAAAACCTATCACACTATTTCATGATAGGGTTACTTTAAAAATTGGATCAGTACACTACATATTCACATGGAATCCATATCTTTTTTATGTAAATGAATCGTATAATATTTTAAAACCAGATTAAATACGTATAACATTTTAGGGTGAATTACAGAATAGTTAGGGTGTCTATAACACAAAGGTGGGGAGTCATGGTGATCTGATTGAGGAAGTGTTATAAGTATGGTAATATATTACCTATATTTGGGTCAAAAATACCTTCTTTCACCCTAATAGTCCATCCAATATCCATTAGATAAATGAATTCATGGTACCACAAGAGTTTCATCTATGTTTGCATAATAACCTCCATGGAGACCAAAATAAATCATTTGAGTATTTGTTTTAGAATAAGAAATTGGTAATTGATCCATTCATATATATATATATAAAATTTAATGGTCTTGGGAACACATGAGTAATGAGTTACACCTTTTATTTTATTTATTTTTTGATGAGTGTTAGTGGTTTTCATGATCAGTATACTACCCAAGATAATATCTTTCATTTAGTGTCACAGAAAATCTCTTCCAACTACATTTTACAATTATAGGGGATCTTCTAGGGGATAATTCTCCCATCCTAATCCATCTACTAAATATTTCCCTTTTATGTTAGGAGGAATAAAAATGAAAATAATAATTATAGTGGTAGAACATGGTGTATGAACAACAGTGCCATCATATGTATATTTTTTTATCTAAATTCTTATATGACATCATAACCTCTTAGAAACATATCAATGTAATCTAAATAGAATTCCAAAAAACTTTTCCTTTCCCTCAATTCCATTCCCTTTTGACCCCTACTAGGTATAGGACCTTACTTCACATGAAGATTAACTATGAGTGAGTCACATTCATTAACCACCTAATTGAAAGGTAAATGCTGACCAATATCCATAGGGGGTTAACACTTAGTCAAGAACATATTGATTTATTATTTACATTAGTGATGATGATGAGAGATAATGAAGGCTATTATTTATTCATATGAAGGTAAACCATCCTTAAAAATTCCACCATCCTAACGAATTGAAACCGTGGAACCCTAGACTAATTATAATGATAGTGGGTGTTTCTAATAGTTAGTGGTGAAATAATTTCATCCCTCACTAACTAACTAGATCATTTGTGTTTATTGATAGCTTGAATAATGTGTCAAGAACAAATCTGTTATGAATTACAGAGAGAGAGTTTCATGCATGATTTGGAAATGATGATAATGGTCTCAATTCATGATACATTTAGTTTTGACGATATCCATGATTTCATAGGCATTTTGTTCAGAATGTAAGTAGTAGATGGTCTTTTTGATGCCTATTTTTAACATTGAATGAGAGATTACTATAGCAAAACAATGACACACACATGTGTATATCCTTTTCTATGAATCGTGGATATACCCTTGTATTTTATAATATTCTCATTGGAATAAAAAAATATTATTTTTATGAATTTTGAATTTTATCAACCTATATCATACATAGATTGAAATTTCAATACTTCTGAATGTGTTATTTAAGATTGTTGGAAACTATATGAGATTTAAAATACCAAATATTAATGCCATTTAATATCTCTCACAGATTATTTCATAGCTATATTGTTTAATTTTCATCATAAAGATCCATAATTGAGAATTTTATATTTTTGGACATATATATAATGGTGGGAATCAAATTTCTGGAGAAAACATCCAATATGTTTTGACTATCAACCACACTTCCTCTAAGATGATTGGATTTCTTTTATGTGGTAGATTAATTCCCAATTTTCCCTATAATTGAGAGTTTGTTAAAAATTGGAGTAAGTTATTAGTATAATTATCATAAGGAAATTCTAAGAGGGGAATTTTATGCTTTGGGTTTCTTCTCTCAAGCTGTAGGGGCTCCTTGATTGACTGGATAAAACTTCAATAACACATATTTGTGAAGAGTATATCAAAATTCATTTTCATATGGGAACATGGACGTTATTTGAAAATGTTTTAAATTATTTTGGTCATTTTGTTTTTTTTTCAAACCATAAAATAATCCAATAACCAGTGTAGTGGAATATGGGATGTATACTGATGAATGTATGGATCGAATGATAGAATACCCTTGGAAGGATGGAATCATATGCTCTATAAAAACAACTTATAAAGGGTTATTATAACCATTTATTACATAGATTCATTAATGTAAATCCTCATTCACCACATGATTTATACTAGTACTATTGGTGGAATATATATAACCATATCCTTGAGATCCCAAAATATGATAAGATACTAAAATATTGATGGAAAACCATCATTCCTTCCGTGGATTGGAACTAGAGTGTTTTTATGGGGTTTCCCTAAGTACAAGTCTCTATAAATCACAGGGATAAAATAAATGAGCATTATTATTGGAATTATATATAGAAACTCTATGATGTTGTGTAGAGTTTATAACTTTCGGAAGGTCTTTAGGTGGATGGGATAAATTATTTTTATGGGGACCACCTTCATGGTTAATAATGGTATGAATGGATTAAGAGACAAAAAATGAATGCCATGTGGATAGATTTTAATTTTCTCATAGTTTTATAGATAACTTCTCCCATACATTGTTCGGATATGTATGCGATATAGGATGAGGTAATGTTCTCTACTGGATTACGGATAGTGTCTTTATTCCAACACTGGATCCACAAGGTTTGGATTTTGGATGCCTGAATAGGAGTTGATTTATCATGGACTATTCTAGATTTCATGTTCCCTCGATACCTGAGATGACATTTACAAGGCCTGAAGGGAGTTTTTGATCCCCATGGGTTGACGAAAACCACCTAGAATTTTACAATCACAATGAAGGATTTGTTTTTTCTTTAAAACTCTGGATGATAACAAAAATAAGTCAGCATGGTCAACACAACAAAAGGGAGAAATTAGCATAATCAAAGAGGTAAAACTATACTTAATGAGTACCTCATCAAATGTTTCCTTGTTTCCCCTTTAAATATCAAAGATAAAAATATTCCACTAGAGGATCACATCCCCATGGTCACTTCCATCACTCTATGTCCCAAGGATCAAGAACATCAACCACATCCAAGTGGTGTTCTTTCCATTAGTTGAACCTGGAATAATAATATCTACAAACATATGAAGGAAAATGTAGGGTGTGGGTTATAAATAAAAGAATGGTATAAATAAATGTTCCATAATAAATCACATAACAATTTATTTAAATATTATTTCAACTTTAAAAAAATAATAAATGTCATTGAATTCGCATATTTTTAAAAACCTGATTTCAAAATAAAAAAGTGATGGGAAAAATTTCAAAACTTTATTAAATAAAAATATTATATAAAACAATTATATAATGTATATTGAAAGAATAAAATAGTTAATTAAATAAATGGAATGTAATTATCATATAATTTATATCATATCACCATGAATCAATCCACACAATACATTAGATTCCAGCAATAACATACTAAAACTACTCATCAGATATCTCAGCTCAATGTGGGCACATGTCCCATGATATAGGCCATCAGAACTAAATAACCCATCATATAATCATAATTCCATCATTATTTTATGTTATTTTTTATCATTAATAATGTTCTTCATGTCAAATCCAATCATTATTGTCCTAATTATCACCAACTACCAAGGCTACATGTTCTAAAATAAAACAATCAATAAAATATGGGAAACCCAATATTTCTGAATCATTTCATCTTTCGAAATTCTATTTCAAAATTTTATTTTTCAACATGACATGCCATTTGAAACCCAAATCACTTGTTTTCATACAATTAAATACATTTTCAAGTTCTATTTCATCTAATCCCATTTTTATTAAATTAGGGAGAATCATTTTTACAAAACGATCTCATTATAATCCATCTTTTATCAAATCATTTCATGTCTCAAAACCAACCAAAATGGGGATTGTTTTTCACATAGACATGCATTTGAAATAATAAATCACATAAACATTAATTTAATTCACATAATCTCATTTTTAAATGAAATTTGGAATAATATATCCAACAAGATTTCAATAATGTTAATGAAACATTAAAGAATCACATACATGTATTCACATGATCAAAATTAATTACAACACCCACTACTGAAATTCCAATGGTGATTTATAGGTGAAAAATATCAATAATTGTCCCTATAAACACATTCCCTAAATACATGGATCTGAAAATTCATCTATATGAGGATTCATCACTCTAAAGTGAAGAAAATATATGGATAGTTGGAAAAAAAATTGAGGAGAGATCAGTTACTAGAGAGTAATAAAACTCTTCCACTAGATATTTGATATACGAAGAAAGGATTTGAGAAGAGTTAAATTTCCAATAAATACCAGTTAAGAGAGAAAAAATAAAATAATATTGAAATAAGATAAAATGAAATATAAAATTGGCATCAGGGCATTAATTTAAGTAAAAAAACATACCACACAACATTGTCCCAAGATATGATGCCGAAAGGCTAAAAATATCATAACCATGATGCAAACTCCTCAGTTCACAATATGTTTACCACAAGTAAACTGAAATCCAAAAACCACAAGGCAGATTATATTGGATCCTATTTAACATGGAGAAATTGGTTATGAAAAAACAAAAAACATCATGTCGCTGCCCTACCTGATTTGGTAGTGGATCTAAATTTTTCCACGATATGGTTGGTTCCCATGCCACAGTAATTCCATAATAGGAAGTATCATCTAAATTAACTTCCCTAGGCTCTAAGTCATAGACATCCCTCCATACTGTAGTAATTAATAAGTATGTAGTAGCTATGGAAACTAGAATTTAGGACCTCCGCCCCAAAAACAAACATCCCACAACACATATTAGACTATCTATAATACAAACCATACACATTGATGTATCACCTTATTGATAAATTTATTATTGTACTCCAGTGATTCAAAACAAAAAATGACCCTAATTTTTAAGGAATTTGTCCATAAAAATTCCCACTATCCTCAAAAATCCTCAATGGATCACAAAAAAATGAAAATAAAATGATATTCAATAAGTACTTGATGAATGTATTGGGGTGTTACAACCTCCCCACCATGAACACTTTATGTACCCATAAAGGATTTCAAGAAACTACCATGTCAAAAATATGAGGCCACTGCTCTCGGAATATTTCCTCACAAAACATAATATCATGAGAAATTGATCTTTGCCTCTATAGCACATGGACTAATGGTGTCATATTCCCCTGGTGAAATTTTGTCTCATATTAATAAATCCTAATAGGAAAGTTAACAATATATAAATTAGGTTCAACATCAATATCTCTCTAAATCAAAACATGTTAATCATCATAAATATACTTTCAAGGTTGTGATGCATAAAACACATTGTGGATCGAATTCAACTAACAGTGGACATTTCTAATGATAGGACACATTCCACACTCACATAACAATGTAAAAAGAACCTATAAACCTTGGGAATGCTTTCCCAATTTTCCAAGATATCGGTGATAAAAAAATGTGAAACTCTCAAAAACACCTAATAAAAAAAGAAACTCCAATGGTTATCACTGATGATCATCATAGTATTTAAACCAAGTATATAATGTTAAGTTCTGATAATGAATCAAAAAAATCAATATCACCATCTATTGAGCCAAACTAGGTCTAACCAAGGACCTTTTCCTAATATCTGACAAACACAATTATCATGACCCGTCCCTCGGGGCCCGTTCTGTGACAAACCTAAGCCTGCCTTTCATAGGAAAGGGGTTGTCAACTAGCATCAGAAAGGCATGTCCCTAAAATGAGAAGGAATTTACTTATTAACCAGTACAGAAATATAGTCCAAGAGAACAACAAGAAGCAACCACATAGGCTAGGACACAACAAGGATGTATCCATAATGTAACTGTTGTAGTGAAAAGTGTGCTGAAAGTAATGGGGCCAGATATACAAGCCCAACTGTAATGTCTAAGTACAACTGAAAGGTGAAAATACAACTGAAAATTACAAAACACCTATGAGATCGTCCACCATGGATCCTACTTGAAGGGTAGGTGTAGATCATCTCCACAACATTCCACGTCAGTCGGTCTCCTCCTTGTACAGCCTGGTCTTGGCTCCCTCAAGTCGTAGCCCAGCTTTTCTTCATCTGTACAGGTCCCAACATGGTGCAACTGAAGCCCATGCAGGGGTGAGTATAACAATACATTTTAGGGACCCCGCGACCCCAAAAGCTCTCCCAGAGTTCCACTAAGGAAAGACCACAAAGAAATACCTAAATCACCAAGAAGTAGTCAAAAACTCTACTAAGATATATGCCCATACATATTCCTAAGTTATCATGATATACTCATCTCATAAATGCAGGAAGAATATGACAAAGTTAAAACCACGAAGCTAACATCATGAAGGTAAAAGTAACATATTGTTACCACCATGATAATATTACCACAAAGGTAAAAGAAACAAATAGGTATCATCATGAATATAAAGGAATCAACTCACATTAGGTATATTCTAGGGTAGTAACTTTAGAATCGTCAGTCACAAACATTGAACTCCTCATCCAATGGAGAACTCCTTATCTATCCATTACAATGGTTCTACCTAGTCACACAGGGTCCTTTCCCACTAACCTTGATCTACTGTAGTACTTATCCTTGATATGTGTCGTGGGTATGTTGGGTCACACAGAGCCGCTCCCCACCATGGGCCTGTTAGGTCACAAATAGTCGCTTCCCACCTTGGTCAAACTGAGGTACTCCTCCTATCGAGTACCATGGTTCTATCAGGTCACACCGGGAAACTCCCCACCATGGGCCTGACGGGTCACACATTGTCGATTCCCATTGGGTCATCGTCAAGCAGTTTTCAGGTCTCAGCAAATCACAGGGTTTCGTATGTAGTGTGATTGGCAGAACTGCTCCTCAATCCATCATTCGAATTTCAAAAATCATGGATCTCCTTGAAGAAGTAACCCGATGATCCATCACATCATAATGAGTCCCACGCAATAGATGGATCATCAACTGGACGCCTGGTCTTCAAGTTATAGGCATTTTAGTGCTGAGGGCCCAGTTTGATTCAGGTACGATCCAACCCGTCCAAACTCCTACTTTCTCCAAAACTCTCATGGAGTATATTAAATGTCATTCCTTGTCTTAAGGATCCCATAAAGACTGTTTTTTATCAAATAGATGTCCGGTTCTCAAGATATGGTCCTCTAAGTGTTTTAGGGCCCAGTTGGGCCAGGGTCCAGTGCCACCCAGTTAGGCCGACCTAGTCAGGGCTGGGTTGCAGAGGGATGGACCTAATGGGATGAGGTCTAGCCCGCAAAGGCGGCTCGCAAATGCAACCCGTTAGGGTGGCCCGACCAGCAAAGGGGAGGACCGCAAAAGAAGCCCGCCAGGGGCGGCCCGACCCGTATAGGGCGCGGCCTGCGAGGGTGCATCGCTCTAGGGTCATGGCCCACTATGGAGGAGGCCAACTAGGGGCAGACCCTAGAGAAGGGACCCACTAGGGTGGAGGCGCTCTATGGGGTTTTCCATCACCAGCGTGGGGGTGTTCCCCCTCGGTCTCCTAAACTCCATAACAAAACGAAGGTCATTCAGTTTGTGAAGTGGCGATGCCGGGTTGGCACCCCCTAATCTCCATGTAACCTACCAGAGACACAGGTTCTACCTTCTTTCTTGGCTATGGCCATGACTTTTTATCTTTTGATGGAGATTTGATCACACAGCCTCCCGCTCAGCGGCACCACAGTGGTCGTGCCACCTCTCCTTCCATAGCCGACCGAATTGTCGGCTGCCTCCTCTGTTCGTCGGGGCTGATGAGCCGAAAACCTTTTCTCACCGTCGGCCCACGACAACGCGCCACACTTCCATAACGATATTCTAGGGATGACCATTCTGATGACTTCCATGGCTTTGTGCCGCAACCTCCTCTTTCAGCGTGTATCGACACACGGCTTCTTCATAGCTGGTTGGTGTTGTCGTGTAGACAGTCTTCCACGAAGGCACCATTATAGCAAGATAAGAGTGGGTCTGGGCTGTGTTCATTAAGCATAGGCCCTTCAATTTAGCTCATAATCACAAGTAAGGATAACGGGGTTAAATAATTCATTTTAAATAAAAAAGAATTTAAAACCCCAGCCTAGAATTGTCAGTGAAACGGCCGCACGTGAAGGCGGGTTGGTGTTATTCGTTCCTAAAAAAATATTCCAATGACGCCGCTCATACCTCATCCTCTGGTTCATGGTTTGGTGTCACCTGTCACCTCCCACTAGGATTGGCTCCATCCTCAAAGGGTTTGGGGTCACGAAACTCCTTCAGCACTTCCTTGCTTAGCGATGTTGTGCCGACACACATCATCAATCTCTATATATATAAGGGATTGGTAGGGTATGTAACGATGTGGGGGAATTAAAGGGGGATCATAAATTAGGAACCATCCTAAATATCCAACAACATCGTTACATAGGATTGGTAGGTCAAGAAATTTATTGGCTTGAAACATCGTTGGCCCCACACTCCGCTAATCCATTAAATGATATGAAAGAAAAATAAAATTATAAAATTATTTCATTTATTTTCATTTTATAAAGTAACATAACATAACATTTTCTCCAGAGTTACTATGGTCAAATTAAAGTCTCCTTTATGAGAATCCTGATGATGTGGACTCAAAGGTGCCCTCATATTTTTAATCTGAGCACTTGTTCAAAAGTAATAAAATGCCTCCCATGCGTTTACTAAACGTACCTTAAAAAAAGTTCAATAAATTAATAACATTCACCCTCGACCCATGCTGGTCAGGTATATGATCTTCCTAAGGGGAACATGCCCCAAAGAAATCAACAGTAATCTTTGAATTTCAATCCGATTTAATGTTTAGAAGTTATGTATTTTAAAATAAAATAATTATCAATTAATTATTTTACTTACGTCCAAAATCTAACATTCACTGGTGGTCTTTTCCAGCCAATGTTAGTATCTAGCTAAAGAAACAATACCCTCCTTAGTTCATCGGTGGTCTCAGGTATTTAATATGAGTAACTGTTTGTGAGTTGTAAGCATTTAAAAAATAAAATAAGTTTATTAAATTATTTTATTTTCGGTTATACCATTTTCGGGTTTTCTCACCGGATGCCTGATCCGACTAAATTTAAGTCGCACCTAGGGTAAACCCACAATCAGGAACACAAAAGTGCCCTTAGATTTTTGATCTGGGAAACCTTTTTTGTGTTATTCAAATTTTTTAGGAAAACTTCTTAAGTGTGCTAATTAAGGCATAAAAAAACTTCGACAGATCATTCTGGGAACTCTGGGCCTCGGAATCCCATGATGTCAGATTTCACTGTCTCAAAATAATTCCATATAATTTAAAAAAATATACAGAAATTTTGGGAAATTACATTCTCCCTAGATATTGGATTTATGACCCAAAAATACAAAACATAGGTAAAAACAAATGGGAGGGTATTGAGCATGAATCTGAGCCTCCCACCCCCCTTTTCCTCCCCTGATGGTTGTCGTGCTACCAGCGAATACGCACCAGAGGTGTCAACCGCTCACGATGGGCATGATCTCATTGATACTCGATCTCCATCAGGAACTCCATAAAATTCACCCCATATTCAAAAGTTTAGCTCTCCCTAGTCGATGACGTGTGATGAATCATGAACATATCTTCTCAACTGTGACACTTGGACAACATTACACAGCTGGTGCATCTATGCAGAAAAAGATAGATAGTACGCCACCTCCCCCACTCTACTAAAAATATAGAAAGGTTTTATGAACCTCGAAGGTATATTACCACCCCCTCCAAACCTCTGCAATCCTCATCAGGTTGAGATCCGTAGGAAGGCATGGACTCCCTCCTAGAACTCCAAGGATGTTTGTCTCCTATCAGAATAATACATCTAACAGCTCTGTGAGGTTTTCAGTTACTGACTTTTGAGGCATCGTGATACATACTCTGCCACTCCTTCCTTCATCCCTGGCCACCAGTACTGACACCGGAGGTCATGGTACATCTTCTCCACTACAAGATGTACAATTAAAGGGAATTTATGGAATTTCTTCAACACCTCCTCCTGAAGAATCAATGGTACCGTGGTACATCCTATAATGATAATGGCATGCTCCCCACCTTCAGAATTTCCTTTAGGAGACCTTTCAGAGGATATTTGAGATCTTTAGGCCTCATTTTCAAAATCCCATGATGTGACAATTGAATTTGTTGAATAATTATGGGATTTAGAGTCATATACTGAAGGTATGCTTCTCCATCTTTACCCATGAATGATATCTGCAATGCGACTAGCTTCTTTGATTCCTCACTCAGTAGCTGTAGACTAGACCTTCTGCTGAGTGCGTCTGCTACCACATTTCCTTCCATGTAGTATAGACTATCTCAAGGTCATAGTCTTGGATAATATTTAGTCATCATCACTATTTAACCTCTTGAAATCTCATCTAACACTTTTCCACCAACAGGAAAGGATCCCCCTTCTTCGTCAAAGCAGTCAAGTGTGCCTTTACCCTAGAGAAGTCTGGAACAAATCTCTGGTAGTACCAAGAAAAAGAAGAAGTCCCTCTCCCTTTGGGGAGGTATTCCTGGAAACATCTATTGAAAAGATGTCTCCACACTCTGACACTTCTATTTGGAATTGAAAACACAAAACTCTGACTGCCACAAGGGTAAGGCTGGACGACTCAAGTGTGAATGGTTGTACCCTCCTATGCATGAGTTTATCCTGTGCTTCCTTGGTTTCCTTTTTTGTCGACCAAGGAAAACCTCATTCCAATGTTGTAGATAAACCAAAACATTTTTTCATAATACAATAAATCTGAGTATGAACAGTGGATGCCCAGTCCATACCCACACTGATGTCGTAAGGCCTCGATGCTGCCACTATCAGGTTCTAACTGAAACTATAGCCTCGAGGGTCAGATCACACTGTCAGCAGGTGCGATTTCTGAGTCTCCTCCCAAAGGTATCTTTAAATGTAAGGGTCACGTTAATGGTTTAACAAGATAATCTATGTATTGAACAATATTTATGCTAATAAGGAATGATTAGTTCATATGTTTATTAATTCGACAGCTACTAGTAGACAAAGACCACACCATTAATCATTTCTGGAGCCCTTGGGTCACAATCCTTGACCGCATGTAGCTAATCCCTTCCCATATCCTACATCTCATGGAGCCTGGTGGGGACCACATTAGGGTGGTGGTTGTAAAATGTCGAAATGTATACCACCTTATGATGCTCTCCTAGCTCTACTTCCATGTCTTCCACCCAACATATTCTTCTATCCCTGATACTTCCTCCCCCTAAAACATTTTACACACCCAACTCTTTGAGAAAGGCATCAGTTTCATACATTCTATCATCTAAAATTCACTGGTTGTATATTCTCATCCAAAAAAAATTCAACCATAATGGTTCTCTATAGCACCCTAAAATAAGTTCGAATTCTTAGAGTAAAAGTGCTAGCTCGGATTTTCCAAAACAAACCACGCTTTGAGGTCTCAGCCCTGAAGAACTGACCATACTATATTCATCATGTTCTAGGAATGGTCAGTACGTCTCGATGAAAACTCAATTACTGACATGTAATCATGCTAAAGCTATAGAAGCTCTAGGGAACACTCATCCCTTAGATCTTTATGGTAAGATACACCCTTATCTGAAGAAGTTTCTCATGCTTGTCTATAGAAAAATCCACCTCTTCATATGATCATGGTATTCTAAACCATGTCATCTTCCTATTGAGCCATGTAGAAGGCTCTAAACTAGGACCACCGTCAGATCGAATGGAGCCCTGGCTTGATGGAAACACGACCACCTCTTTGAGAAAGTCCTATTATTCCTTTGATTCGGGATTTCCCTAGAACCTGAGGGGTATTTGATTATGAAACAACTTTAAGGAACTAATCGTACATGTGTCTTCTGCCGATACTGTCGGTTGTAACTTTTGACCAACATGCAATGTTATAGCTGGCACAGAACCTGAAGGGACCATCACGAAAAATGCTACATGTACCGAATCCTCATCACCATGTGGAACATTATCATGGTCATGCAGAGATAAATACTAGAATCTTGGATCACCATCTGATCTTCTAGAGCCCTAATTGGGCGGAAAACTCTAGCCACAACCTCCCGTTTTTCCTCAGCTGCCTGGGGATCTGTCTCACCACGGAACACCAAAGCTCTCTACTGCTGAAAATAATGAAACACACTCAGTCAGAGTGTGCCATCTTCTAGTGGGATAGTGGCATCTGTTTCCCAATGGGTGGTGGTTCTACTGGTTCACCACTCCATGTTGATAACACTGTAAGAAGGCCCTCCACTGAGGCCTTGTCTCTCAGTGGGTTGTCATCGCCTACTCACTCAGGAATCATAGTTAGATGTCTATGCAGAAGAATACTGATAATGAATAGTGGATCCATGATCATTATGTAATATATAGTGAATTAAATCCAAATAAATCACAAGAAAAATACATCAAAAATACACTCAATCAGTTTTTCCGTGTACTGATTCCGAAATCTGAATCCAGGGTCCTAGTTTATGGATACGTCGGCCGCCGCACCAACACTGGATTCCCAAAACTGAAAACCACACTCATAACACATAACACTATTGCCCCAGAGAAAATACTAGAGACCTAGTTCTTTGGTTGAAATAACTCCTCTGATACCCCTTGTGACGACCCATCACTCGGTGCCCTTGCCTTAACTACCCGAAGCCCACCTTCCATAGGCCAGGGGATGGAAACTAGCACCGGAAAGGCATATCTCTAAAACATGAAGGCATTTCCTTTTTAACCTAAATAGACACAGAGTCCAAGAGAAAAAAATGAAACCACATAAAATATAACACAACAAGGATGTAACCCAAAAGTAACTGCTATAATGAAAAGATTGTTGCATGTAAATGGGCCAGAAATACATGCCCAACTATAAAGTACAAGTAAAAATGAAAGATAAAAATACAATTAAAAAGTACAAAACAAATCCTGGATCATCCACCAAGGATCCTACATGATGGGTAGGTACACATGGTCTCCAAAAAACTCCATTTTAGCCCATCTCCTCTGTGTACCTCCTAGTCCTAGTTCCCTCAAGTCTCAGCCCTACTGCTCATTGTCTGCACAAGACACAAAAAGGTGTCGGCGAATCCCATGTAGAGGTGAGTATAACTATACTCAGTAGGGACCCTCAAGACCCTAAATGGTCTCCAAGAGTTCCACAATGTAATGACTACAATGAAATACCTCAATCACCAAGCAAGAAGTAGTCATCAACTCTTCTTAGGTATATGCGAATACATATACCTAAGTAATCACGATATACTCGTCTCATAAATGAGGGAATAATATAAAAAAGTAACAACATGAATGTAACATCAAAATTGTAAATGTACCACAGATTTATCACCCCAATGATATCACCATGAGGGTAAAAGAACCGCACAGGTATCACCATGAAGATAAAGGACTCAGCTCACACTAGGTACATTCTAGGGTAGTAACCGTTTCATCTTCAATCAGAAATGTCGAACTCGATAGTTGCTGGAGAACTCCTCCTCTATCAAGTGCAATGGGACTATTGGGTCACATAGAGTTTCTTCCAACTATCCTTGAACTGTTGTAGTACTTATTCTTGATAAGTAACATGGGTATGTTGGGTCACACAGAGCCCCTCCCTACCGTGGGCATGTAAAGTCCAACAGAGCCGGTTCCTATCGTGGCCGAACTAAGGTACTCCTCCTATCGAGTATCGTGGTTCTGCCAGATAACACAGAGCAGCTCCCTAATGTGGGAATACTGGGTCACATAGATCCCCTTCCCACTAGCTCATCGTCAAGTAGTCTTCAAGTCTCATCCAACTGCAGGGTTTCATACACAGTGCGCATGGGAGAACTGCTCCTTAAGCCATGAGTCATATTTCAACCAGTATGGATCTATACAAAAAAAGTAACCTGATGATCTATCACATCATAAGGGTTCCAATGCAATAGACAACACGTCAACTGGACACCTGGTTAGTAGGATATAGGCATTATAGTGCTGAGGGCCTGGTTAGATTCAGGTATGATCCAACCCTACCAAACTCCAACATTATCCAAATCTCTCATGGAGTATCTCCAAACAATAGCTTTGTTCTAAGGATTCCAAAACCATAGATGCTTTTTCAAATGGACGTATGGTTCTCAAGATATGGCCCTTTAAGTGTTTCGACGCCCGGTTGGGCCCGGGTCTGGCCCGATCCAGTCTAACTGATCCAGCCCAACCTGATTTGGGTTGGGACAAGTGTCGGCCCTGACCGCAAAGCAGTGGCTGGAAAGGTGGCCCGCATGGGTATCCCAACACACAAATGGGGAAACCTGGTATAGCGGTGACCCGCGATGGGGTATTCCCTAGCCAACACGAGGGGTTTGACCCCTCAGTCTCCCGAACATAAAAACAGTCCGAAGGTTGTTCGGTTTGAGAAGTGGCAGCACCGCATAGGAGCGGTCCTATCACCACGGAACCCACCGAAGGTGAAGGTTCTGACTTCGCCGTGGCATCAGCCATGGATTCTTATCCACTGGAAGCATGTGAGTAGTGCTACCTCCCACTCAAATGAAAACGCGTTAGTCATGCCACCTATCCTTTCGTGGTCGGCGGAGGTGCCGACCACCTCTTTTGTCTTCCACGGCTGACGATCCATGTCCCTCTTCTCACTGGAGGTAAGCGATGGCATTCCACACTTACATCATAGTAGGTCGGTGCTGGTTGTTCCAATGACCACTAGAGCTTTGTGTCGTGACATCCTGTTGCGGCGTGAGTCGGTGCACGCCTTCCTCGCAGTTGGTCAGTGTCACCGCACTAACGGTCTTCCACCGAAACGCAAGGATAGCATGATAGTGGAGTGTCCGAGCCATGTTAATTAAGACCACACCCTCTGTGTTAGCTCAATATCACAAGGGAGGATAAAGGGGTTTAATAATTCATTTGAAATAAATAAAAATTTATAAACCCTATCTCAAATCGTTGGAGAAACGCCTGTGTTTTAAGGTGTGTCAGTGTTCTTTGTTCCCGCAACAGTCTTTCAATGACGCCACACATACGTCATCCTCTGGTTCATGGTTTGGTGTCACCTATCACCTCCTGATGGCCTCAACTCCATCCTATAAGTTTTCTACATCATGGTACTCCATCAGCACTTCATTTAATGGAGAAGTTGTGCCGATACCACTCCCCACCCCCATATATATAAGAGAAGGGGAGGGTATGTGAAATAGCAAATTCACATGAATATTTTTAATCAAATAATGATTATTTTTAAATTTTTTCAATGATAAAACCCAGGTATTTACATGTTTTATTAAAATAATGGGTAATTTGATTTTTTTGAATGAAAATGAGCAAAATTGTGAAAAGTGCATATTTCTAGATTTTTTGACAGATTTTTAACACAAGGGTATTTTTTTCATTTCATAATTTTTTTCAAATTCAGTGAATCTGATTTTGTTAGAATAATTATTTTATTTCCTTCATTTTTTTATTCTGGACCAGGAACTTATTCATAAATCTAGTGGTTCTAAAAATTCAATGAATTTTGACATTTTTCTGGGCGGACAGTGTGGAACACACCACTGTAACGGAACCACAACTCGTCCTACACACATTAAAAACCATTTATTCTACATGGAGAGGAAATAAGACTAAAAGAGGTGTTAAAAAATTAAATTAAATATAGTTTAAATCCATTAAGATGGCTATTTAATGACATACATTTGGAGGAACCTTCCTGGAAGCTTCGTCCAAAAACAGAAGCCTTCGATGAAAAATTCACAACTCTTTCATCCGGTGTCCAAATGAGCTGAACTTTTGAGGGTTCATGGAAAACACATTTTTTAACAAAATTGATGAAATATTCCATGCGTTTATCATCCATTTATGGGTCAAAAAATGCAATCTTTTGGAGGACATAAATCTTCTATAAAAAGAGAGGATCTCTTGCTTCTAAATTCATTCATTCACAGCCCATTCCAGCCAGAAGCAAGAATCCAAGAGGAGGAGAACATCTTTATACTTGTTCTTAATTTATAATTACTTAATCCATGATTATTTTTATTTGAATTAGATGACCCAACCTTGCATGGAGTGGTATAATCTTTTGTGATTGGGTGAAGGGAAGGGGGACCCCATTTTGTGATGTTTGAGTTTCTGAAGTTTAATTAAAAGAAAATCTTTTCTTTAATTGAATGATTATCAATTTAATTTATTTTAGAATTTAAATTAAATACAATTGTATTTTTATTTATTCTTAAATGATAAATTTATTTCAGTTAAATATTATTCTACCCTTGCTTGATCTATTCATTTTTACACTGATTGGCTAATCTATGAAGAAAATCAACTAAGGGAGTGATTTGGTGATTTCTAAATCATGTGGAGAAATTAAGATAGATTAATTTAATTATTTAGGGTAGTAAACACCATATTTGGTATTTCCTATGTAATTAATTTTAGTCCATTAAAATTTATACACTTTGATAAATAATTAAATCAAAGGTGAAACGAAGAAAAAATTGTTATTCAGTAAACTTAATTATTTTTTCTAAATCCAAAGGATTCATATTTTCTTAAAAACTATGATGACATCACAAATAGGAAATTCCAACCTAATTCCAATAACTTCCTTCTCATATTAAATTAACAAACCATTTTAATAAAACCTATTTCCTTCTTAAATCATTCATACTTGTTATTTGTTAAGTGAAACCAATATTGAAACACTGCTCCTTGGAGAATTAAATTCTGGTTACCATTCATACTACACCCTTAAGGGGATTTAATTGTTTTCTCTACACCTCACGACAAGCGTCTGTCAAAACTGGCACTGTTTCTAGGGATCTAATCATTTATTCAATTACTTTTTCTATTTTCACATCATAGTTAGATTTCATTTGTTTTTAAAAAAACAAAAAAAAACATAAAAAACATTCCATAATGAATTCAAATGATTATTATTCTACGTGGACGGAAAATTACTCAAAGGTTCAAGAACAAGAAACCTAATACACTGAGGAGGCCCTCCAATGAAGGGCTGATGCTCTAATGATAAGGATTAAACAGAAAGTAAGAGGACATCCAATAAGGATCTCATTTAAATATTTTATGGCCATGGCTAATGAAATCAAAAGTGACATTCAAATATTCATGGCTAAGAAGAAAGTGCAATAGGTCTTCCCAAATTTCACTAAACAAATCCAATAAGTTGAATACAAAATCAAAATGGAGGAGCCTGACTTCCTACCTCCACCATGTGATGATCGTCTCGAAGAGGAAATTTCCATCTAAGAAGATATTCAATATGAACCAACATAGGGATATGATACATTTTTTAACTCAAATTATTTTAATTTTGTGGAAACGAATTTGAGTATAACTCCCAATTGTTTGGAATTTTTTGAATTAGATGACTCCTATTATGCCATGGAGGATGGAGAGACAAAATAAGATGCACTTGTTGAGGAACACCTTGAGCACCCTGAAGACATCGAATATTCACTAGAGGTAGTACAAGAAGAGATGGAGAATGTTGCACAAGGAGAAATGATAGTGGTGAAGGTTCCATACATCATCCTACCCCAACCTTCCAAGCTGTACCATATCACAAAGGGGGAGGATCTGGGATACTCTATCTATGGAGTCCGATTAAAAAAGAAAGAAGAAGTGGATGCTGAGAAAAATCACATGTGGTGGTTCAGGTCATAGAATCCCCAACCACCATCAGACTTTTCATAACAGCTAGTACTTCCCTCTGGAGGTAGTAAAATAATCCAGGGCCCACCTGGGGGATCGTATCAAGATTTATCTTTAAATAATTTCTAGGACTTTAGATTTAAATTTCATTTCTTTTCCTAGATTTAGTGCAGCATGCAGCCCCCTCCCTTCTATATCTTTTTGAGCCTTAAGGACATGATCCATGAGTTTAATTTTGTTGTTTTTTGTAGGATCATGACAGTAGAAGGAAGCCCCAAACATCTATGGATGACAAACGAATCATTATTTTCTAAAGGGATTTAATTATAATTATCTATCTTTTTAAACTCTCTACATTTCATTCCACAACATGTTTTGAGCTTTAATGATAAAATTACATGGCCACACTTGAATTCTTGTTTTACTTGACTTATCTAGGAGACATTAGTTTCCAAGAAACCCAATAATGCCATGTTCTAGATTTCAATGTTGATATGATTATATGATTGAAATGCAGAATTGAATTTTTAAATATAAATCATAGATTTTGAAATGATTACTCATAATTTTAAGGAATTAATTAATTCATGTAAATGAAATTTCCCTACCAACTTTCATGATTTAAATTTCTGAAATTTATGGAAATTGAATTGTTATTATTAGTAATGTCATGAGTGATTGTCCAATGTTATATTTCCCATTCCCGGAGGATTTCTAGACCAAGTACTTCTTATTTATTCTTGAGCATATTTCTTGAGTGATCTTGGGACACGTAACCAACCAGAACTTGTATTGAAACTTTTCAAAACTATGACTATGATAAAACTAATTTAAAATGAATGAGGCATCCGTTGAAAAGCCACATTTCCTTAAAAGACCACATTTACATCAATACTTATTTTAGCCTATAGTGACCATGAATGACCTTTATATGGATGAGCCATGTTTCAAGCCATTTTTATCCATTCCTACCAACCTCTTGGTATTTTCATGATATTTTAAAGTTGAAGTGTGGGGGTAAAGGGAATCATGGTGGACGGGATGATACACGTTGTGACGAAGAAGTGTGGGGGTGTTATTGTGGGAATTGTAAAATGTTGTGAAATTATTCATTATACTCTATTGTTTTTCCCTCTTGAATTAAAAAAATGAAAAAAATGACAAAAAGAAAAAAAATAAAAAAATCGGTTTTGATTTTGGAGAACCAAAAATCATCATTTTCCAGACCGACGATCTTATTATTGTATCTGGTTAGGTGATGGTTGTGAGGTTTGATCTAATCATAACATTTGAAAAATGAAAAAAATTGTACTAAATAAAAAAATACAGAGGGTGCACAAATCATCCATTATTCTTACTTGATCAGAACCATTTCTTTGAGTTTTGGGAAGTGGGTGTAGCTATTTTGATGGGGAGAATTTCATTATAGTTTTAATTTTAATATCATGCATTGTACTTCAGAGATTCGCCTCCTCCTTGAGCTTTAATTTTTACAGCATCAAATCCTACCAACCTTAAGCCTCAGAGTCATTTGATACTTTATTGCAAGTCCTCATGATTTTATGTGTATTTTATCTTTACAAAGTGGAGAAAGTAGTTCATTTACAAGACTATGGATAAGGAGCATGTTCTCATGATATGAGAATAACTCTAATTGAATTGTATCGTGTGTTATGAGATAAAAAAAGTGAGGTGAATCATGACATGTCATGTTTAATAATGATGAATCAAAGAGCCTTAATGAATGAAAGGATAAGTTCCATCAATTTTCAAATGGGAAAAGTAAAATATGTGAATTATTGGTTTCATTGAAAAATGAGAACATAAATTTCTATTTTATGCTAATTTTTTAAATTTTAATTTTATATTAATTTTTTTTTTGATTTTATTGCATTGAAATTTGATGATTTATAACATTGGTGTCTTCTGATTTCCATGTTTAGATTTAATGCTAGAGGACAAGCATGGTTTAAGTGTGGTTGTATTTGATAGAGCAAATTTACATGCATATTTTTAATCAAATTATTATTATTATTAAAAGTTATTCAATGATAAACCCCATTTATTTACATGTTTTATTTAAATAATGGGCAATATGAATTTTTGAATGAAAATGAGCAAAATTGTGAAAAGTGCATAATTCTGGTTTTTTATACGGATTTTTAACACAATGGTATTTTTGTCATTTAATAAAAAATATAATTTCAAATTTAGTGAATATATTTTTTTCATAATCCTGATTTTATTTCCCTCATCTTTGTCTCCTGGACTAGGAGCTGATTCGACCATCTAGTGGTCGTAAAAATTAATTGAATTTTGACATATTTTTGGGCGGACATCATGGAACACACCACTGTAATGGAACCAAAACTCTTCCTACACACCTTAAAATCCTCTTATTCTACTTGGAGAGAAAAAAAGGACTCAAAGGGGCGTTCACAAAATAAATTACATGGAGTTTGGAATCCATTAAGGCCTCTATTTAACGACATACATTTGGATGAACCTTCCTGTATGCTTCATCTAGAAACAGAATCCTTCAATGAATAATTCATAACTCCTTCATCCGGTGTCCAAATGAGATTATATTTTTAAGGTTAAAGTCCAAAACATTTATGAACAAAATTTAATAAAGGGTCCATGAGTGAATCGGTCATTTATGGGTCAAAAAACGCACGATATTTTGGAGGATAGAAATCTGCCTATAAAAGGAGAGGAGATCCTGCTTCTCAATTCATTCCTTCACATCCCATTCTAGCCAGCAGCAAGCATCCAAGATGAGGAGAACATCCTCCTCCTTGTTCTTAATTTATAATTACCACATATATGATTTTTTTTATTTGAATTTGATGACCCCGCCTTTCATGGAGGGGTAGAATCTTTTGTTTTTGGGTGAAGGGTAGGGGGACCCCATTTTGTGATGTTTGAGTTTCTAAAGTTTAATTCAAATGTATTTTTTTCTTTTAATTGAATGAATAATAATTTAATTTATTTTTGAAATTAAATTTAATATTATTTTATTTTTATTTGTTCTTAAATATTAAATTTATTTGATTTAAATATTATTCTACCCTTTCTTGATCTATTCATTTTTACACCGATTGGTTAATTTATGAAGAAAATCAACTAAGGGAGTGATTTGGTGAATGCTAAATCACGTAGAGAAATTAAGATAGATTAATTTTATTATTTAGGGTAGTAAATTCCAGATTGTGAATTTCCTATGTAATTAATATTAGTCCATTAAGATTTCTACACATTGATAAATAATTAAATCAAATGTGAAACCATGAAACAATTGTTATTCAATTCCGTTAATTATTTTTTATAAAACCAAATGATTCATATTTTCTTAAAAACAATGATGACATCACAAATGGGAAAAACCAACCTAAATCCAATCACTTATCTCTCATATTAAATTCACAATCCTTTTTAAGAAAACTTCTTGCTTTCTTAAATCATTCAAGCATGTTATTTTTTATGTGACACCAAGATTAAAACACTGCTCCTTAGAGAACGACATTCAGTTTACTGTTCATACTACACCCTTAGAGGGATTTAACTGTTTTTTTCACACCTCATGACAAGCGTGTATCAAAAATGGCACTGTTTCTAGGGAGGCTATAATTTATTCATTTTCTTTTTCTCTCACATCATAGTAATATTTCATTTCTTTTTAAAAAAAATTAAAAAAAAACAAAAAAAAATCATTCCATGATGAATTAAAATGATTATTATTCTACATGGATAGAAAATTACACCCAGGTGTAAGGACAAGAAACCGACTACACTAAGGATTCCCTCCAACGATGGGATGATGCTCTAATGATAAGGTTTAAACAGAAAGAAATAGGACTTGCAACATGGATCTCACTTGAATATTTGATGGCCATGGCTAATGAACTCAAAACGACATTCAAAGATTCATGGCTAAGAAGAAAGTGCCACATGTCATCCCAAATTTCAGTAAAGAAATCCAAGAAGTTGAATCCAAGCTCAAAATGGAGGATCCTGACTTTTTACCTCCATCATTTGGTGATCGACTCTAAGAGGAAATTTCCATCAAAGAAGATATTCAAGATGAACCAACTCAGGGATATGATACATTATTGAACTTAAATTCTTTTAATTTTGTTGAAACAAATTTGAGTATAACTAATAATTGTTTTGAATTTTCAGAAATAGATGACTCCTATTATGCCCTAGAGGATGGAGAGACAAAATAAGATGCACCTGTTGAGGGACACCTTTAGCACCCTGAAGACATCGAATATTCACTAGAGGGAGTACAAGAAGAGATAGAGAATGTTGCACAAGGAGCAATGATGGTGTTGAAGGTTCCATACTTCATCCTACCTCCACCTTCCAAGTTGTAAAATATCACTATAGGGGAGGATCTGTCATAATCTATCCATGGATTCCTCCTCAGAAAGAAAGAAGAAGTGGGTGATGAGAAGAATCACATGTGGTGGTTCATGTCAAAGAAGCCCCAACCACCATCAGAATTTGGATAACAGGTGGTACTACCCTCTGGAGGTAGTAAAAGCATCTGAGGCCCACTTGGGGGATTGTACCAAGATTTATCTTTAAATTATTTCTAGGAATTTATATTTCAATTTCATTTCATTTCCTAGATGTAGTGCAGCATGAATCCCCCTCCCTTCTATATCTTTTTGAGCTTTAATGATTGGATCCTTGAGTTTAATTTAGTTGTTTTTTTGTAGGATCATGACATTAGAAGGAAGCCCCAAACATCAAAGGATGAGGACCAAATCTTTATTTTTAAAAGGTAGTTCATTTTAATTGTCTATCTTTTTAAACTTTCTATATTTTTTTCAACAACATGTTTTGAGCTTTAATGATAAAACTACATGGCCACACTTGAATTCATGTTTTAATTGACTATCTAGGAGACATGAGTTTCTTAGAAACCCAATAATGAATGTTTTAGATTTCAATGTTGATATGATTAAATGATTTAAATGTAGAATTGAATTTTTAAATATGATGCATAGATATTTAAATGATGAATCATAATTTGAAGGAATTAATTAATTCATGTAAGTGAAATTTCCCTACCATCTTTCATGATTTGAATTTATGAAATTTATGTGAATTTATCTGTTATTATTTGTCATGCCATGAGTGATTGTATAATGTTATATTTCTCATTACCGGGAGGATTTCTAGGCCCAGTAAATCCTATTTATTCATGAGCATATTTCTTGAGTGATCTTGGGACATGTAACCAACCAGAACTTGTATTGAAACTTTTCAAAACCATGATTGTGCAAAAACACATTTAAAATTATTAAGGCATCCGTTGAAAAGACACTTTTCATTAAAATACCACCTCTACATAAATCCTTCTTTTATCCCATAGAGACAATGATTGACCTTTATAGGGATGAGCCTTGTTTCAATCCATTTTTTCCATTCCTACCCAACTCTTGGTATTTGAATGATATTTTAAAGTTGAAGTGTGGGGGTAAAGGGAATCATGTTGGATGGGATGATACAAATTGTGAGGAAGAAGTGTGGGGGTGTTATTATGGGATTTGTTAAAGGTTGTAAAATCATTCATTATACTCTATTGTTTTCCCCTCTTGAATTAAAAAAAATGAAAAACTGACAAAAAGAGAAAAAATACAAAATTGGGTTTTGATTTTGGAGAACCAAAAATCACCATTTTCCAGACCGAAGATCTTATGATTATATGTGGTTAGGTTTTGGATGTGAGGATTGATCTAATCATAACTTTTGAAAAATGAAAAAAATAACTAAATAAAAAAATCAAGAGGGTGCACAAATCATCCATTATTCTTACTTGATCTAACCATTTCTTGGAGTTTTGGGAAGTGGGTGTTGCTATTTTGAAGGGGAGAATTTCCTTATAGTTTTACTTTTAATATCATGCATTATACTTCATAGATTAGCCTCCTCCTTGAGCCTTAATTTTTAAACAATCAAATCCTACCAACGTTAAGCCTCAGAGTCATTTTATCCTTTATTATATGTCCTCATGATTTTATGTGTCTTTTGTCTTTAAAAAGTGGAGAAAGGAGTTCATTTTCAAGACTATGGATAAGGAGCATGTTCTCATGATATGAGAATAACTCTACTTGAATTGTATCATGAGTGATTATATAAAAACAAAAGTGAGCTAAATCATGACATGGCATGTTTAATAATGATGAATCAAGGAGGTTGAATGAATGAATGGATAAGTTCCATCAATTTTCAAATAGGAAAAGTAAAATATGTGAATTATTGGTTTCTGTGAAAAATGGGAACTTAAATTGATATTTTATGCAGATCTTTAAATTTTTAATTTTATATTGATTTTTTTTATTTTATTGCATTGAAATTTGAATATTGGTAACATTGATGTCTTCTGATTTCAATGTTAAGATTTAATGCTTGAGGACAAGCATGGTTGAAGTGTGGGGGTATTTGACAGAGCAAATTTACGTGCATATTTTTAATCAAATAATGATGATTTTTAAATGTTCTTAAATTGATAAAACCCATTTATTTACATGTTTTATTAAAATAATGGGTAATTTGAATTTTTGAATGAAAATGAGCAAAATTGTTAAAAGAGCATAATTCTGGATTTTTGGACAAATTTTTAACAGAAGGGTATATTTGTCATTTCATAAAAAATATAAATTCAAATTTAGTGAATCTAATTTTCTCAGAATACTTATTTTATTTCCGTAGTCTTTGTCTTCTGGACCAGGAGCTGATTCGGCCATCTAGTGGTCCTACAAATTCATTGAATTTTGACAATTGTCCGGGCGAACAGCATGGAACACACCACTATAACGGAACTGAAACTCATCCTACACACCTTCAAATCCATTTCTTCCACTTGGGGAGGAAAGAGTACTCAAATAGGCGTTCAAAAAACAAATTAAATGGAGTTTAGAATCAATTAAGGCATATATTGAACGACATACATTTGGAGGAACCTTCCTGGAAGCTTTGTCCAGAAACAGAAGCCTTCAATGAAAAATTCATAACTCCTTAATACAGTGTCCAAATGAACCGAACATTTGAGGGTGAATGGAAAACACATTTATGAACAACATTGAAGAAAGGGTCCATGGGTGAATCGCACATTTATGGGTCCCAAAATGCGCATTCTTTTGGAGGATGGAAATCGGCCTATAAAAGGAGAGGAGCTCCTACTTCTCAATTCATTCCTTCACATACCATTCCAGCCAGCGGAAAGCATCCAAGAGGAGGAGAACTTCCTCATTGTTATTAATTTATAATTACTTACTCCATGTTTATTTTGTATTTTAATTTGATGACCCCACCTTGCATGGATGGGTATAATCTTTTGTGATTGGGTGGAGGGAATGGGGACCCCATTTTGTGATGTTTGGGTTTCTGAAGATTAATTCAAAGGAATTATTTTCATTTAATTGAATTATTATCAATTTAATTTATTTTTGAATTCAAATTAAATACGATTGTATTTTGATTTATTATTAAATATTAAATTGTTTTGATTCAAATATTATTCTACCCTTGATTAATCTATTCATCTTTACACCGATTGGTTAATCTATGAAGAAAATAAACTAAGGGAGTGATTTAGTGATTGCTAAATCAGGTGGAAAAATTAATATAGGTTAATTTAATTTTTTAAGGGAAGTAAATACCAGATTTGGTATTTCCTAAGTAATTCATATTAGTCCATTAGGATTTCTACATTTTGATATATAATTAAATCAATGGTGAAACGAAGAAACAATTGTTATTCAATTCACATAATTATTTTTTCTAAAACCAAAGGATTCATATTTTCTTAAAACTATGATGAAATCACAAATGGGAAAACCCGACCTAATTCAAATCACTTATCTCTCTTATTAAATTCACAAACCTATTTAAGAAAGCCTATTTCATTCTTAAATCATTCAAACTTGTTATTTATTAAGTGACACCATGATTAAACCACTGCTTCTTGGAGAACGACATTCTAGTTACCATTCATACTACACCATTAATAGGATTTACTTGTTTTTGCGACACATCATGACAAGTGTGTGTCAGTAAGTAATGACGTGGGGAATTAATGGGGGCTCATAAATTAGGAACCTTCCTAATTCCCCAATGGCACCATTACTTATGATTGGAAGGTCATGAAATTTATTATCTTGAAACATCGCTGGCACCACACTCTGCTTATCCGTTAGAGGATATGAAATAAAAATAAAAAAATAAATTTATTTTATTTTATTTCATTTAAAAAAATCCACAAAACATATCTTTTTCTCCTGACATACTAAAATCAATGTAAAGTCTCCCTTAAGAGAAACCTGGCAGTGTAGATTCATTGGTTCCCTCATATTTTTAATCTGATCACTAGTTCGAAGGTTTTAAAATGCTACCAGCGTGTTTACAAAACGTACCATAAAAAGGATCAATAAATTAATAATGTTCACGCTCGACATGTACCAGTCAGTGTTAGGATCCGCTTAAGGAGAAAGCTCCCCAACTAACTCAATAGTACTCTCGGATTTCCAATCCATGTTACCATTTAAAAGTTATGGATTTTAAAATAAATTAATTGTTAGTAAATTATTTTAATTATGGAAAAAATAACATTCATTGGTGGCCCACGCCGAACAATGTTAATATCTTCCTAAATAAATCATACCCTCACGACTTTATCGGTGGTCTGATATTTTTATTCCAAGTCACCTCTTAATAGTAATAAGCATTTGAAAAATAAAATTACATTATTTTATTATTTTATTTACGGTTATGTGATTTTTGGGTTTTCTCACCGGTGGCATGCACCGACTAAACTTAAGTCGTGCCTAGGGTAAACACGTTATCCTCAACACAAAGGTTCCCTCAAATTTTTGATCTGGAAACCTGTTTAAGAGCTATTCGACTTTTTTAGTAAATATTCATATGCATGCAAATTATAGCTAAACAAAACATCAACGGATCATTTCAAGAAGTGTAGGCCTCGGAATCGTGCACCTTCATATTTCACGGTCTCGAAATAATTCCATATAGTTAAAAATAATTATACGGAAATACCGAGACATTTCAACAATAGGGATCTACAATTATTTCCATAGAATTCCTCAAAAGTATCAATTCTCATAATGGAAAGTTAACTATTTTTATACATGAACATAACCAGTCTAAAACTATCATTATAATCTCCACAAAAGCGAAGAACATAATCTTGTAGCATGTACTCAATAAAATATATAGATTATTCTATCAATCGATCCTTCTACAGATGATATGTCATGCTCCAATTCACAATGGATTCCATGGACTCCTTGAGACCTCTCCATAAGTGATAAGTAAAATGGGTATCCCTATAAGAGAATATAGTAGATGGAGCTCCAATAAATCTGAAATTCTCATACACATAGAGACATCCTAAGACGGGTTTTTTTAATCTTGAATGTGTATAAAGTGGGAAGTTTTGGTCATCTTTTCTATCATGAATCATGTTTCATTATTCCCTCAAGGGGTATGTGCAGACCTAACCACCATGTCCATATAAGTCCAATCACACTTCCAATTCAGTAACGGAAGTGGACGTAGTAAAAATGAAAGTCTCTGGTACTCATCTTTGACCTGTTAGAATGTATGAAAATGAGATTCAAATTCAGAAATGTCCACCACATACCAAGGGACCAGATTCTCAAAATCATATCATAGATCATATTTTAGGATCCATTGTAGACATGGAACAATGAACTATAGAAATCCCCCATCACAACCTTTCACACTAGAAAAGGAACAACATGATTTTTTTATAAATATATAATTCCCTATAGAGAGAACAACCATTCACCAATGGTATACATACCATTAAGAGAGTTCCTAGTTCCCTTGAATTCATAATCAAACTACTGATCATTAATAATCATCTCGTGAAGGGAGGATATTAACTAAATTATTTCCAAAAAAACATAAAACCCATTACCCGGAACTCCAAAATATAATAGAGAAAATTGGTCCATCTTATTCCACTCTTCAAATGATTACTTAATTTCATGGGTCAAATGTCCCCGACTCAAAGAATCAACAATAGAATTCCCAACAATATGGGTTTTGGAAATGTTGATATCAAAAGACTAAAGTTACTCCACCCAACCCCCTATCAAGGGTTCTTATATTATTGGGAAATTTTATAACTCAAGATTATGTGTTTGGAACACAAATTAAACCTTTCTATAAAAAGTTAATAACTCTAAATCTTGAGAAAATTCATCAAAACTATGAGGGGGTTGGATAATTCATCTTGTGTGGCGTTATAAATTTTTAATTGTATGACACTATGTGATCATCGTGTATATGGACACCACCAAAACCAAAACCTGATGCATCATAGAATACAACATAGCCCTATGTAGCCACCCTAATATTCAAAACTATCCCAGAAGTAAAAATACATTTCAACTGCACAACTGAACTCTAAAATTTTTTCATCTAAATTAAACATCATTCATTTCCATGTGATATTGGTGATCAGATAATCAAACATCATGTAATCTATGAAAAATCTATTTTCATATCCTTTAGAATCCAAGAATCACTGATTCTCAAAAACATTATGCAGTTGATCCCATGTCATAACATATTTCACATTCATATGATCAACTGAAATACCATTTTCAAAGGAAACATGTCCGAAAAAATTCCATTGTGTAATCAATAAATCACATTTTGATAAATTTACATAAAACTGATTAATTATCAAGGTTTCCAAAAAAATATTTCAAATTACCCACATGGTCCTCCTCATCCTGAGAGTAAACTAGTATGTCATCAATAAATAACACCATTAAGGACTCAAGGTATGCATGAAATATATTTTTCAAAAAATACATTAAAAATGAATGATTATAGGTTAGATCAAATTTCAAAACAAGATATATCTAATGGCCATACCTAATTTTGGAGGAAATATTTTGAATTCTGGGATCATATATTCTCAACATGTGATAACCAAATCGAATATGAATCATAAAAAACCACATCACCCATTCCAACTACTCAAATATATCATTAATTTGTGAAAATATTTACCCCTTATTTACCATAACTCGACTGTGTTTCTATTAATAATCCCAGAGATGAACCATCCCATCAACATTATTCTTTAAGAGAATAGGTGTATCCCAAGGTAAAGAACTCAGGTGTATACAAAAATTCAATATAAAATAATCCACATGATATTTCAACAAGTATATGTCCACTTGTTTATTACTATATAAAGTAATATGCACCGGAAGAGTATAATATAATTGACTGATAGAAAACCCCACCACTCTTACCAGCAGAAATCATAAGAAATTGGTAGTAAAAACCTCAGAAAACTCAATGAATACTAGTGGGGGATCATCCCTCAAATATTATCACTTCAAGTCAAAATAAAATATTGATATTACCCTTCTATAATATAGAAAATAAGGTCCATATATGCTCAACAATGGGTTTCATTATCCCCGAAAGACGAGGTACACGACATAGGGTATAGAAAAAGAGACCCACCATAGGTAACAATTAATCGATACATATAAGTAATTATCCAATCCATCCCCAAAATGATATTTAGAGGTCTTATGTTGAGAAAAAGAAAGCTCTAGGTAAAATCAATTTTTGATAAAGAGAAACCTCAAGTAGGAAAATGAATACCATGATATCTCTTCATTCTGAGGGGTTTGGTAATATCCATCACATAAGATATCAACTCTATAGGATGACACAACAAATTCAAAAACAATTTCAATATAAAGTAGTGAAATTCACCAGTATCAAATAAAGTAGAAACTAAAGATGAATCCATAGTGATGGTAACTCTCGCGGTCATTGTACCCACTACATATTCCTCCACAGACTTCTCCATTCTGTGAGGAATCTTCATTCTAGATTCTTATTGATGGAACACCATTGTTATTTTAGCATTTTGGTTGACTACATTAATTTTTGGTGATGATGATCATGTGACACTATGAGAGGAAAAAATGAAATTGGAAAACTTATATAGGAGTCTTATGTGACTAAATGAAAAAAATATTGGGTTACTCAGTCAAAACCAATCTCGAATTACAAAACATTACACAGTGGAAGTAAGTCAACAGGCCTCTTCCAAGCACTATGGGATGTCTGAATGTTTAATTATATCTCAAACTGCTACCAAAATCATCATGATTTATTTTTTCACTTAAAAGAACCCACAAAAATACCACTGGTAAAAAAATAAATTCTCATCAACCCTACTATACTAGCCAGGTTAAGTTCAACCATCAATATTGTATCCAACACATCAGTACAGAATGGGATATTTTGTATGAAACCCTATGATCAGATATTAGAATGAAGACCTATATCATATCATAATTTATACATTTTCTCAATTGGGTCTACCACAAAAGAAAAAATAATCATGCTTAAGAAAATTGTTATGTATACAATTTCATGGGCCTATCACCCAACTATAGGTTGGGAAAATAAATAGACTTCAAAATAAACCATCGTATCAGGATATAACTAATCTGTGAAAATAAATGTAAACTCTTTTAGTTCTAATCCATCATTCTTATACCATATAACCATTGAATAATAACATCTCCCTATTTTCAAAATAATATTGATGATTACATAGTTCACTTTAATTAAATCTAGTATTTCAATGAACAAAAAAATGAGTATAATCTTTTCGAACCAATCCTCTTCCACTTGAAGATCAATTGAGCCTTACGGTGCTTGTAATTTTTGATATATAAAATCTTGTGGATGATCAGTTGATTAGTCCCTTGTAGGTTCCACAGCATGAGCCTATTTGGGATCATGTGTCTTTTATTCTCCCAATTATTGGACGACATGTGCCAAAATCTCAAGAGGATTTGGGTCAACCAGAGGATTATCTAACAATACTACACCCATAGCTTCCACTATTGGACTTTTCAAACACTGAATTCTTGATTCCACACAACTTTAGTAGATAAAAATAAAAACATAAGAAATGATATGTCAATTAACCTCGTTCAAAATATTCACTTGAATATCAAGTCAGTCTTGTAGAAATCAAGAATGGGTTTTCAAAATACTTAGATCAAAATAAGCGAGACATATAAAAAATGGATCAATACATTCCTCAAGAAACTTTAAAAAAATACATACTGTCTTATGGATTATTACAATGAGATCTTGTGATGCACTTGATCACAAATACTTCGTAATTACAATATGTTTTACCACCTATCTACCAAGAAAAGGCACTGCATTATAACATCACAAAAATGAAAATATTTTACCTTTCATTTGACTTTTACATGATGCATCACTAAAACCCTGATACATTGATACCCTATCTTTCTTTCACATGGCCGAAAGTGAATTACCAATCCCTATTGGTTGGTGACTCGCTCATGGAATTATTCTATAATAATAAATGAATTGTTTTATCCATAAAACATAAAATGATAACCAAAACAATCTATTATTATCAACACTATAGAAAGAGAAAGTATTTAAATAAATTAGGTAAAAAATAATCAAACAGTACATTATCAGAAAAAGCAACATCTTCCATGATAAAACTAAATGTTAAATTCATGTAAATTTTGGATAAATTTTCTAATGGTCACCTATATCACTCAATGTCCCAAATATTATTAATATCTACCACCTCCCAATGTAGCTTTTCATTTTTCAGTCATTGAATAATATGATCTAAAAACTATCTATGTAAGGGTTGGGCGTGATCTATAAATTTCATTAATGTTCCACCAATTGTTCAATAATAAATCTAATTATAATTAGCCCAGATATGCTTTAAATTTAAAAAATATAAGGTATTGAATTCACATATTTATTAAAAAATATTCATTCACAATCCGAAAGATATGGATGAAATTTTAAAATAGGATTTAATGAACATTTTATATGAAACAAACAAATAATTATGTTTTCATGAATAAAACATTTCCATAATACAATATAATATAATAATGAATTCATGTGTATCATATCCTCATGAATCAATAATGGTGGTATGCTAGTTTATCATAATAGGATACTCATAAAAATGATCAATTATCATGGATAAATGTGTGCACATTCATAATGACTCAAGCCATTAAGGATCAAATACCCATCAATGAAAAAATAAGGTTGTAGTATGATTATGTTAGTGTTGAAATAGTTATTCCAATTTTAAGGGTCTATATACTTCCATAAATGTCTTAATAATCATTTACTACCTAGTCAATATGTTCATCAAGTCAAATAAAAAATTAATCATGGGAAAACTAGTTATTTAAAAACATTTCATCTTTTATATTTAGCTTTCCTAATATCAATTTCCATCATGAATTTTCTTTTGACAACAATGTCATACTATTTTATCCAATTCATGCCCTTTTCAAATAAAATTTTATTTAAATCCATATTCTAAAATTAAGGAAAATTATTTTCACCAAAAAGTTACCATTACATGCTATATTTTCTTAAATCATTCCACATCTCAATATGACACAAGATGTATTTTTTATTTTAGAAATAATTTTATTTGATGTTATATAATTAATTAAATTTATTTCAATGAATATTATATCAATTTTTATTGAAAATTAAATACTATAATAAATTTTATTTTAATTATGTAGAAGAATAATTACGGAACGACCAACCTTTAATCATGAGATCAAATATAAACACAAAATGCACAATATGAATTCCAATAGAGTTTCCTAGGAGAAAAATATCAAGAAGAAACCAATAAAAATATATCATCAAAACACATATCTGATATATTATCCAAATTATGATTCATTACTTGCAAATTTGTGAATTTAATGAATGAGGGAAAACCAAAACTAAGAGAGATGACATACCCTAGAGGAATCAGATACTTCAACTGAAGAATTGATCCAATAAGAAAGAAGTTAGGAAGATTTAAAATTAATCTAGGGAAAATTGATGGGGAAAATGATCAAATGATAGTTGTGTGGTATAAAAATAAATATAAATTGTGGATAATATAATTTATGTATATAAAAACATCAACCATGTCCCAACCCCCATGGCTATCGTGGAGAAATGATTAAATAACTAGACCACGATATAGCCTCCACAGACCAGAGGAAAACCAAACCCAGTCATCTGCCTTCCTTAAACAATTATAACGATTAAAATACATCCTTTTACTTAAAAAATAGGCTACAACACATCCAAAACATTAGGCTTCCACCCTACCAGATTTGATGGTATCTCTAAAAAATCCATGTTTCTGCAATTTAACACACCATAGCTATTCCCAAATATAATGTTTCATTGAAATACATTACCCTAGGATCGATAAATCTACCAACACTCTACAGTGTAGCTATGAAGAAACTATAAAAAGCTATAAAAACTAGCCTCTATCTCCCACATAATGCAACCAAATAGACCACTGTGCAGTTTGGACTCTCAATGCCATTGTCCCTATACCAAAACATTTCTATAAGAAAATACATTTATTCTCTTACTCCATTTATTATAAATATATATATTCCAAAACATTAAGACATTTTCTCTAACAAAATCTAATCATCCTCAAAAATTATGAAATACACACACAAAAAGTGAAAAAATAAGTGTTAAACAGTACATAAAAATGTAATGGGATGTTATAATATTTAACCAAAATATATATCTCAGGGGTATTCTTAATTTCCTAGATGCACCATTTAGTAGGACCACTCCTTGGTGACACATTAATGACTGCTGAAATAGTCCCATCCTAGAATTCGTTAACATACTCTATAAAGGATATGAAATCATCACAATATTTTGGGACAATCTTCTAATGTTGTTTATAGTAGTGGTAGAAGGAGATTTCCCTCTACAACACATATATTATTTGGTTTCATAGATTAGTATTATGGAATTATGTTCCTTGAAATCCATCTTTCATGTTAAGAGAAAAAAATCCTTCTCATACTACTGGTAAATGTCAATTATCACCCTTCACTTTATCACCCCTATCAAGGATAGGGGAAAGATAATCCTTTTTCCATGTGTAAAATAAGGATAATAATATGGGTATAAATATTTGAGAATTTTTTATGTATCCACATAGGATTAATATTATCATAACTAATGTTCCTTTAACGTCCACATCTATTTCACATAGAAGAGGAATAAACCATATAATTTATGAGGGTAATTATTTTTTATGAGTATTATAATTAAGATAAACATGAATTGAAAATGTACTAGTGGTGCTACCAATATTATTAATTGACTCATTATTAAAGGAAAAATGTTTTACATCAGATTTGACAATTTTTTTATTTTTTCTTCTTTGAGGGAATTTTATTCCATATGTTCCTGTATTCCAACATTAAAATGGTGGAAGGCCTCTCATCGTCATAGGGTATGATGATAATATTTTCATTATATTGAATGATTGTAATAAGTAACATCATAATTTGAGGAGATGACATCCTTGTCTGTGACTATATATTTGATTTTAGAAATATCTGTTAAATTATTTTTGAAAATATTTTTTTACATTAGACAATTGAGTTTATTATTTTACTTATATAAAAAAACATACAAAAAATTGATTATTGTATTGTTAATATTGGGATTCTCTATTTAATCCCGATTCTATCTTGTAAGGGTATCATATGTTCATAAGATAAGGAATAATATGTATGTTTTATAAAGTAAGTAAGGTTGAAACATTGATAATTTTAAATCCAAAATAGAGATAAACATATATTTTAGAGTCTATTAGTTATTCTAAATTATTTTATTATATTGAGGACACATGTGGTATAGATTCCATTAGGGACAATCATAATTTAAATAATATCTAGGATATTCATATTTTTGAGTATAATGGGTAAACCATGGCTCAGAGTCTCATGGGGAAACTCAATGTAATAGATCTATATTAATGGGAACTCTGGGGTTTGGCATTTACAATGAAAAAATATGGTGTTGGTGTTAGTCTTGTTGTTGTTTTTGTTGTTGTTTCGCTACCCCTCAATGTGTTTTATTATTTATCATTTTATAAATAGGAATCAAAAAAACATAGTTTGATTAATTAAATTTAATGTCATATATTCTATACTAGTTTATAGAGTTTAACGTCATGTGGGATGAATGTCTTAACCCTGAAAGTAATGATGGAAAAGGACTGATTGGGTTTTATTCATAGGCTTCATATAATTCAAAATTCAACATCTCATATTTCATGAACATTTCCTAGAAAAATAATGGATATGCATGGGTCATATTCAAATGTAACATTCCCCATATTTAATGTAATGTGATGATAGTTAGAAGATTAAAATCCCAATCATGATAAATAGTTATTTTTTATTGATTTATAATTATGAAAATTAATTTCCCATATGAAATCACACTTAATGATATTAATCTATGAAAATGGGGTTTTTAATGTTTACGTATAACATAACTCCTTAAACCTAGAGGCCCAGAGTTGGTGAATTATTTTTGTAAATTAGCATTAATACAGTGAATAAAACCCAAATGGATAAATTAGTTTTGTACTTTTTTTTAAACTTGATTATATTCAAGATACACATTTTACAATGGGAAAATAAAATTAAACATAATACATAACAATGAAAAATAAACTGACTCCATGAAACTCATTCAAAGAATTCATCTTCATATCCTATGGAATAGATACAAAATAATGGTGATACCAAATTCATATTAAGGGTATGTATACAAGAGAATAAATAATTAATAAATATGAATAATAAATATAATAAGGTAAATAAATGCACACACTTTCTATTTAGAAAACAAGATAAGGCATATTCAAAATGGAAAGGTAAATTATTGAAACATATCCCTTTTAATCAAAAAAAAATAGAATGAAATGTGTCCACATATAATTTTAAATTAAAAAAAATCATGGATACATAATAACTTAATCTGAATTATGGAAATTCTTCATTATTGGAAACCATTTTTCCTAATACATAGTACCTTGAATATAAAAATTTATTCTCACGATAGATTAAACTATTGTAATTTGGCCAAATGATTCATATCATGAGAACCTATCGATGCATCAAGGGGATATATATATATATATATGACCCACACATATCACAAATATCATAATAATTCATCTTATATTGAATAACTAATTTTATTTCTGAATATTTTTCTTTATCTACTATACGTTTTGAGTAAAAGATTCCTGTTTACCAATATTTCTCTAATTAATCATAAAATTTTCAATTGCACGTCATATGAAAAATTGGTATATGGTTTTGAAAATTATTATAAATATCACATAAGAGTATTTATATCGATAATAAATATCATTTCCCATTAATAGTGATATAAAATTGATTCTCTTAAGAGAAAGTTAATAATCCCAAAAGAAAGTGAGATTTCAAAGATAACTTTTACCACATGGTAATTTTCTTGTAAAAACACATCGGATAAGATAATTAAAATTAAAAATTTAAATAAAATGATCATAAAATTATTCAGGATATAATATATAAAATCATTAATAGATACACCTCACAAAATAAGTAAGTGGTGAATTTGACATTTAACTCACAAATGTAAAATGTGGGATAAAATCCCTTACCTTGATTCTAACTTGTCACATGTGTCTTTATCTTCATGAATAAAAAAATTATGTTAATTATTAAATTTATTTTTAACATTTTTTATGTTCATTAATTATTTTATATAACTTATTAAAATTTTTATACAATTATATAAAAAAATTAATTTTTGGTTGGCTGTTTTGAGAGAGATCACATCATGTGTCCAAAATGACAATGGTCACTCAACGATGGTGAAATGGTTAATTATATAAACATATATAGAAAAATAATCATGAAATATTTATCATATTTGAATATAAATCATCATTTTAAGATGATTTATGAGTTTTTTTATTAAAAATGAACCTACATTACAATCACAGATATCGTGATCTGGGTGTGTCCATTAGTAATATTCCCATTTTTCCATGATCATTATTGAAAGAAGTTAAGTTAAAATTTAACCTTCTATAATTATAATTATTTCATAAATACTAATTTATTTAATCGTTTATTTATATATATATATATATATATATATTTAATATTGGTGACTTAAAAATAATTACATTGTGTTAAGGAGATGGTAGTCGATGCATCACCGAACTATGTTTTCACTTTTGGTTGTGTGAAAAGGATATAAATGAAAATGTTATATTATATTAACATAAAAATAATTATTTAATAAATATAATATAGATATGTTAAATTTCACATATGTTTAATTAAACTATTACATAGTACATTCGATGTATTTTTTAAATATATCACATTGCTTTCATGAGGCGGTAGTCCCCAAATCTACAATTGATATTATTATATTTACACTAAATTGAATACACAATGGTATGTGTTATATAAAATTATAATAACCATATTTACATCATAAATATCATATATAAAATATGAATCCATCATTATTTCCAACTGTGAATGGTTGTAATAGAAAACTAATGGCACTAGTTCATGAGTTGGTAGTCTGCCATACTCACATATGATGATTACATATCCCATTTGATAGATGTGTGTGAAAGTATAGATTTAAATAAAATCATAAATACATATTGGTATATTTAATATACTATTTTTATTATTTAATCATTAAATATAAATAATTTAAGGGATATATAAATAAATGAAATGAATGTTATCATTGAATAATGTTTCCTCGTATTTGGGTAACTGCTTTTGGTTTATACCAATACCCATCCATGGTTTTCCTTATACACAATGTGGGGATTCTGGGATGTAAGTATGGATATTTGGAGATTATTTTTTTAGGTTTTATGTGATCTAAAATTCATTATAGTTTTGAATAACTATGGGGTTTTAGTTTCTTTTTATAGTGGAGGAGGATAGACATTCTCATAAATATTAAATGTTTAACATTATTTGGGGGAATCTCTTACCACATGTGCAAAAAAATTAATCATAACGGATTAATTTTAATTTATGGTTGATAAAATCCTCCTCCTCAAAAAAGAAGTGAATTTTTAAAAATTTGTCCCTTAACTTCTTTGATTCGCCACATTTCCATTTTTTTAATATGGTAACTAGTTTACAAGCGTATGTAATTTAACCACCAAGAATAATTTAAAGTGATATTTATAATAAAATAAATAAAAATTGAAGTATAAATATAATATCTAATTTAAAAACAAAAAATCCCACATGTGATGGAAATTAATTTTAATATAAGTGCATATAACGTGAAAAACATTACTTTAACCCAAACAATGATAACAATGTTTTCACTATTTAAGGGAAATATCTTCACTCTAAAAGATAAATTGGTCAATAAAAAGACCATATTTTACATTTATTAATATTTAAAAATAAATTCTATGAATTTATTATTTTTAGATAATTTTAAATCATTAAATGAACTATCAATTAATATAATATAACTTTAATATCAATTTTAGAATTGTTTAATTAATTTAAATTTAAAAATATCAATGAAATTATTTATTTATATTATATTAATTTAATATATATATAAAACACTAAATATTAATATAAAAAATGGAAAGCAATAATTCATTAAATTTTCTTCGTTTTTAATATTTTTAGAATAATTTATTTTATTTAATTATTAACTAAATAATCAATGCATTGATGTTTCTTAAGATTTTAATGTAAATATTTCAACTATGAAAATTAATTATAATTATTATGATTAAAATAACACATTTATATTTAATAATTATATTTTTATCCACAAATATGATGTTTTCCATATATCATTTCTTTATAAATACTAATGTAAAGGAAAGTTATTTTTTTGTCTTTTTCATTTACATAACTAATAATATAGGTACAATTTGTATAATAGCATCCCAGTAACTCATAAAATTACAAAACAACGATATATGGTCAAAATATGGTCATCCAATGGCTAATGGAAATGTTTATAGTTTATTTTCCAATTTAGATTAAAGTTTAAACACTTAGGAAACTAATTTTTAAGTCAATCACTATAATAAAATTGAATAACATTAACTAAAATTATTTATCAAAAAATAATTTGATCTTATTAGTATATAAATATAAAAATGATTCCAAATATGTATATATGTTTTTCAAAATACTATCCACAAAAGTGGAAAAAGCTAAACCCACAAACATGGTTGGTAAGTGGGCTTTTAATGTGAAAATGAACAAAAAGTCACTATTTTTTTATATATAACCTTAATATATAAATTATTAAAATGGAATAAATTGGATTAATATGTATTAATTTGAAAATAATTTTAACTCAAATCCAATTTGGAATATAATTTTAAATTAAAAAGTATTTTAATGAAAAGGCAGTTTTCAACTAATATGCTTAATTTTTAATTATTCATCCAAAAAAGGAAATATTTAATAATATATCAAAAATACCACCTAAGAAAAATTTGAAATTTAAAATTCAAAAATTAATCTTATTTTGACAAATAGTATTTATAAAAGTTTCAAATTTAATCTTTACAATCAGTTCACCATTAAAAGGCAGAAAATTATGTTTCTAAAAAAATAGATTTTTATGCATAAAATTGATTTCTTCTAATCATATTTCTATCAAAAATGTTTTATTAATATGATAAAAATAATTTAATATAAAATATACAAATAAATATATCATAATGTATTTGAATGTTATATAAACTTCTAATCATGGTCTTAAATTTCTTATATGCTATCAAAGGAACTTAATATTATTTCTAAAACTACCCAACTTTGTGTTGCATATAAATAAAAATAAAAATTAAATTAAATTTATTCTAAAAGGTTAATATTTTAATTTTTTGAGGTGTTATATTCTACCCACCATATAATAATTTCTTCCTCGCATTTAAAAAATTATCTCATTAATCGGGGTTTGGTATTTTACATTTCCACTACTAAAAGACCCACATCCTAAAAGGGTAAATAAAATATCCTCTTAATAAGATATATAGGAAAGTTAGAAGGTCAAATAACTGGGATACCATGGATGGGAAAATATATTGTAAATGAAAACATGGACATGGAATAAAATATAAAATTAATACAATCATTTTTCTATAGAAAGTTAGTGACGAATTAAAAGTTGAGGGACTCAAAACCATAAAATTTTCATGATCGAAATAGGAATTTTAATAATTAGATATGAACACAATAGGATAAAATTATTATTTTAAGATTTTTTTTCTAGAGTTGAATAAATATTTTACCCTATAAGAATGTAAATAAATATATGTTTCTATTTTATAGACATTATCTTATCCTTTTGTTTTCTATTGAACTATTTCAACACCATCTCTTAGAAAAAGATTCAATATTTTGTGAATTTTTACATGAGTCAAACAAAACACATACAAAGTTTAACGTAAACCATATCATTAATTTTGATTTTTTAACTATTTTTATACAAAATTTTTATAATGAAAGTCGTTGAATTTAAAAAATTAAATTATTATTAATTTAAATATCATGAAGAGGGTCTAAATCCTCATATTCGAAACATGTGAGTACCTTCATCATGTATTGTTTTGAAACAAGGTAATTACTAAAATTAAAATAAAACCTTATTAAAAACGATGATTATTATTTATTACTTAAGTAAAATATAGGATATATGATATATTCATTAATTCCAAAATCTTTTAGACCCCACAAACGATAGCATAACCACATTTCGGATACATCATTAATCAGTTCCAATGAAGTCAGTAACATAAAATTTACTTTCTCCAAATCAATAATCTCTTTATTCCAAAGTCATTATCTTAGTATCACAAACAAATTAAGGTTTCCCCCTCAACTATATGTATTATAAGAAGTTAAAATTGTCATTGAATAACTTTTCTTGTTACCATTAAACATGAACATTCAAATCCTTAATGAAAAGTACAATAGTACAATACCAATATATTTTATATTTTTCATGACTATTACAATACTGATTAAATGCTGAAATGAAATAATTCTATAATCTAGACATAGGTATAATAATCATTTCTCTTCATTTACGGTTGTAGAAAAATCATGACCATGACCCATTTTCCTATTTTGGGGTATATATCATTGAAACGTGACACATTGATTTTAATACTGACCCATTTAACTATATTTGAAACACTAAATATCAGTCCTTTCATTATTCCCTTTGCATTATTTTTCTTTGTGACCCTTTTATCCACACGTTTAAAAATCTCTAAATCCATTCAAGAATTTCCCATGGAGATTATTCAAAAGTTCTCACTTGTTGGAAGATAATTCATTCTCCTATTCACTTAATCTATAGTTTCCCTATCTATTATATTATTCACATCCTTCCCTCCAAATCAAAAATTCATTGATAACTCTTTATCTATCTTGTTATCACATGATATTATGTCCTCACATGATGAGATTTAATGGGAGACTATTTATATTAAAAATATTGGATTATGATGATAAAATATGTGATCCTTATTACTATATGGATCATTTTCATTGGTTAGTTTTACATTTATTCATCTATTTTCCATTTCCAAATGACAGAATACATTAAATTAGATCATTTCATGTATAATTCCAAAACTAGTAAAATACTTAACATAAATTAAAAAAACTTTGTATAGATAATATCATAATAATAAAAATGGTTTTATTAGGATGTTCTGCAATATTTTTCCTCAATGTATATCATATGATTATTTTCTCTAAACTCTGTTTTTAAATCTAGATTCTCGGGTTTCTACTAAAGTTCCTATAATACCAACTATAACACCCTGACCTCATAAACCCTGAGATGGTTCGTTGATTAATTATATTGTAATTATTACATGGAATCAAATACTAAAGCAATAATTAGTATAGAATCTTTGGAATCCTATATTATATTAGTGATTCCTATTTTATATTGGGAAATGAAAATTGAACATAATACCTAACAAAGGAATATAAAATACGTACTAGAAACTCATTCCATGAATTAATCATCATATCTAGGGGAAAAGAAACAAAATATGGGTGAGGTAAAATGAATATTAAGGGTAATCATGTAGTGGAATTAAGAATAAACAAATAAGTAAAATCCATAAGGAATAGTAACTAACTGATCACACACTCTATTTAAACAATAAAATAATGAATAATCAATATTGGATGGTAAATAGCTAAAAAAATGCATTTTAATCAATAAACTAAAAAATAAATTCATTGGTAAATAATTTCCACGAAAAAAATCACGGAATAATATTAGTTGACATGAAATTAATGAAATTATTGATTATTGGACTCTATGATTTCTAGGTACATGGTACCTTTACCATCAAGATATATTCTTAAGATTTTTTAAACTACTCTGGCCTGGCCAACTGATTCAGCTTATGAGAACCTATCGATGCATCGAGGGGATTAACATAAACTAGAAACACCTATTTTATACCTAACCAATACATTCTTGAAATATCAAATAATCGATTTAATTTTTGAACATTGTGCCTTATTGAATATATGTATTGAGTAAATGATATAAGTTAACCAAAATTTATTCAGTTAATCTAATGAAATTCAAGTATAAACCATATGAAAAAATTATATATTGATTAGGTAATAATTATACCAATAATGTATGAGTATGTTTATCTAAAAATAATTTTTATCTAAAATAAAAAATTGCCATATGGATGATATTGTTTCAATATTATTTTACCAATTTTAAAATAGAGTATGATTGCAACGATAACTTTTACCACATTGTAATTTTCATGTAAAACCCATTTAGATGAGGTAATTAAAAGAAAAACATTTGATAACAATAACATAAAATAATTTCTGATACAATATATCAATTTTTATATTATATACACCATAAAAAAAATAAGAATGTGGTGAATACGATAGTTATATCAAAGATGTAAAAAATGGGATACAAATATCGTACCTTGAGTGTAGTTTGTCCTGTGTGTATTTATATAAATGAAAAATAAAAGAATATTAATTATTTAATTTTTTATAATTTATTTAATTTGTATTATTAAATTTTTTTCACTTATTACAATGTTTTATACAAATACTTAAACAATTATGTTTTCAATGGGTTTCTTTGACCAAATCTAGTTCATGTGTCAAAAATGACATTGGTAGGTCGACAATGGTCAAAAGGGTCATTATATAAACAACTATAGAATAATAATTATGAAAAAATTATTATATTTATACATAAACTGTGAATTTTAAACCAATCATTAATTATTGGGTTGAAATATTAACCAACGGCACAATCCTAAAGATGGTTGGTCGTACATATGCTTGAGTAATGTTACCAATTTTCTATGATCACAATTGAAAGAAGGTAATTAACATTTTCTCTAACTAGATTATTCATTTTATAATAAATAAAATTTTATTTAATTATATATTATTATATATTTAATTTTAGTGATGTCATAGGAATCACATCGTGTTAAGGAGGTTGTAGTCCACAAGTCGACGAACAATTTTATCACTTTTTGTGTGTGTGAAAAGGGTAAAAAAGAAAATGAAATATTATATTTAAATAAAGAAAATTATGTCATTAATATCATTTATATTTCATGTATCTCACATTTTTTTAATTAAACCCATATTTAATACATTCTATGTAATGTGTCAATGTGTCTCACGATTTTGATAAGGGGGCAGTCCACACATCCACAAACGATGTAATCATGTTTCCACTAAATGAAAAGCATAATGGTTTGTGCTATATAGAAAGTACAGAAAAATAAAAACATCATAGAAATCATATAAATAATATTTAATCTATAAATCTGTCAATATTTCCAACATTTAAAGCTGATAATGGAAGAACAAATGATATTTGTTCATAAGGCGGTAGTCTTCCACACACACGAATAATGATTTTGTATCCCATTGGGTGGATGTGTGTGAATGTGTTTGTATAAATATTAAAATAAAAAAATATAATAATTTTACATATAATGATATTATTATATTATAGCTATATAAAAATAACTTAAGGGGTGGACAAGTAAATGAAACAAGATTGATTGTTACAGAACCTTACATTTTTTCCTGTTTAATCCTTTTAGTTTATACCAAAATCCTTCCTCAAGTTTCCATATACCAAAAGAGAGACCTATAGGATAATTTTTGGGATTATAAAAGATTATTTTGAAACGGGCTGTAAGAGAGATATATATATATATATATATATATATGAGAATAAGTGAAGAGGTGACTACCTTTTATAATAGAGGAGTGGTGTTCTTGTAAATATAATAAAGTAAACACTATTGGGATGATTGTATTACCTCATGTGACACCAAAATTGATAAATAATGAATTAAATTGAATTTATGGTTGATAAAGTCCATCAACGTAGAATAATTAATACATTTTTATAATTTATTTACTTAACACTTATGTTTCCCCACATTTAGAAGTTTTTTTTATTATGGTAAATACGTTTTTTCCAAATTTATTTAACAAAAAAGACTAAATTAAAGTGGGCTTTATTTGAAAATATATACCCACTGAATTATAGAAATTATTTCTAATTTTCAAAATTTAAAACATAGGTTTGTTGGAAATAGATTTTAACAGAAGCACATATAACTTGGAAAAACACGACATTAAACTAAACCATGCTAAAAACGTTTTCACTATTTAGGGGATGATATATTAATTAATATATATAAATAGTTACATAAATAGAAAATATTTTATATTTTTAACATTTAAAAATAATTTTTATAAATATTTATTTTTTGTAAATTTTGAATCATTAAATAATATATTCTTTATTTTAAAATCACATTAATGTCATTTTTCACATTGTTTACATAATTTAATTTTAAAATATCACATTAATGATAGAATTAAAAATATTAATATAAAAGATATGTAATATGAGATACTCATCTAAAAAATAAGTTATCAAAATAATTCATTCAATTTTTTAATTTTCAATATTAATCACTCCAATGGAGTTTTTTATTCTTATTATGTAACTATTTAATCTAGAGAAATTAATTATATATTATAATGATAAAAACTAGTCTTTTAGGTTTCAAAATTATATGTATAACCGAAAATATGATGTTTTTTCAAATCTCAATGCATTATAAATATTAAAGGTAAAGAACGTTCCTTTTTAATTTTTTCCTTAAATTATTATATATGTAAAATTTTTGTAATAGTATACTGATAACTCATAAAATTTGAACCAATATGGAATATGGCTTAAATATGGGCATAAAAATTATTTTGGACAAATATCTAGGTCATTTTACGACTTAATTGTAAATAATAACAACTAAGTAAACTAATTTTTACATTAATTGCAGTAAATATTTCTAATTAATTTCCATAATATTTTTGGGAAAAAACTATATATATATTATTAGAGATTAAATATTGTAGTAATTCAAATTAGGTATAATCATGTTTTCAAATTCAATTCATAGAAGAGGAATGATTTATTTTAATGTTAATCTCGCAAACATGGTGAGAACCTGAGTTTTTTAAAATGAAAATTTCCAAAAGGCCACTTAGATTGTATATCAAAATTTAATATATAAATGATTTTAATGACATAAATTGTATTTATAGATATAAAATTTTTCTAATGTGACTATAATACCAATACAAAAAATAATTTTTAATAAATAAATATTTAAACGAAAAGGATGTATTCAATTAAAATGTAATATTTTTTAATATTCATTAAAAATGAATTATCATCAAAAAATACCCAAAAATCACCATAATATAATTATTAAATTACTAATTCAAAAATAAATTTTATTTTTGAAAATAAAATTTATAAAATGGTTAAAATTTAGTTTTAAAATAGGTGGTCCCTTATAATGTGGAAAACATTCTTTAGAAAATTGCGACTTTTAAGGAATAAAATGGATTGACTCGTATCATATGTATGTAAAAATTATTGGTTGAATGTAAAAACATTTTATTTAATATATAATATAAAAAAATATCTCACATTCATGGTATGGTATATACAGTTCTATTCTTGGTCTTCTGTATCCTATACATTATCAAAGGAACTCGATATTGTGTGCATCATAAGATAACTTTGTGTTTCATATAATGAAATATATAAATAAAATTAAATATATAATAAATTGAAAATATTTTAATTTCTTGGGGTGTTACATATAAAATGTTTTTTTGAATACTATTTGTTGTCTGACACATTCATTTTCATAGAGCGATATGGATATTCATGAGTCATGTACATCATGGATGGGGATATTGTTTCATTGAGTGTCCCAGATTGTTCAGTAAAATAAATTTTTGTCATGGGGTATTTCATGTAAATTAATTCTCTTTTAATAATACTTTATTATTCACCTAAGTTTAAGGGTTGAAGAAATTGTATTTTCTCACACTAGGATTCCTTCTTCTCTCAATCTTCTATTAAATGATAAAAAAGGTGAGTTAAGGGTTTTTATAAGTCTTTGGATTATATAGATTTGTTAGACGGATGTTTACATTTCCAAGGGTTGAAAAATCAAATGATATGGGATTATTATATAAAATATAAAATTAAAATCATGCATGTATCCTTTTGTTTGATGTCTTTTAATACATGCTTTCATAATATCCAGTTTCCTCCAGAGTCCTCCATATCTAAATTCCAATTATTTTTTTCAGTTAGTCTCTAGATATATGTTCAATGATTTTGTAGCATCAACACATATTTTCAGAAATATCCCTGAAAAATAAATGTTTTTATTGAATTGGTCATTCACTATGAAGATATTAATTCTATTAGGCCATGTTGAATTAATGATTTTTAAAATTTATCTTAGTGAAAATTATAATACATTAGTTGATATGATGCGAGGATTTGAAATTTTTTGTTATCTTATTCCATTGGTATATGTTTCAAACTTCTATTTTCATGAATTTTCTATTTTATTATATTTAATTTCAAATCCTTCCAAATATATATTATGAACTAAATAGGTTTTGTTTAAATAAAATTCTAAAGATAAGAAAATATAATTTTTCCAGTAATATTAAATAAAAAATTTCATTTATTATGGGTAACATAGAGAATATTTTTTAGTATATATAAAAATCCTATGAAATGAAAATGATAGAAAGAAAAAATATTATAATTTTAGAATATATATAAGAGATAATATTAGATATGTTTTTTTAAAATGTGATAATGTTGTGGGTTTTTATTAGTTAAAATATATAGATCTCGTTATATGGGTGAATTCAAATAATTTTGTTACCATAATCATCGTGTAATATATCGATTTTTTTTCTAAGAATCATGATGTTCATTTAGAGGAGTAGTGTGTTCTTCTTGAGTTAGAAGTGTAATGAGTTGTGAATCACTATGAGTATTGAAAACCCATAGGGTTAGTGGACCCACTCTAAATTTTTACAAATAATAAGTTATATTTTTTTTTTGATTTTGGCCCATTAGAAATTCATTGGGTATATACACCTTATAACAATCCAAGATAATGTGATCCATGTAAGATTGCATCTTTCAATTTTCAAATTATTTATGTTAATTGTGGTGCGGTAGAAAATGGATTTACAGATAATCACGAAATAAGATCCTTTAAATTGAGTTGTTTAATTTTTCATACCCCAATTTACTCCACCAACCAACTATAACAGTATATTCCCTATATGGGAATAACCAAGATCATTTCATCAGTAGATATAACAAACTCCATTCATATATTTCTTTAGAGACCCAGGTTTTGGCCTATAAATTATATGAATTTTTCAATAATTTTTTCAAAGTTAGGCCTTGGGTTGGTATAGGTATCCGGGACCCAAAGAGACTAGTTATTTTGTTTTTATAAAATATTATATATATATATATATATATATATATTACAAGTTTATAGACACACTTTAAAATATGAATAAATTCTACCCAGTGTCTTGGATCATATTTTTGAGACCACGGTTGAGTCTAAAAAATCGTGTTAACCCGGGGCATTACATTTAATAATATACGTCAGAAGGTTTGGAAGGTGGTGAGTTTATGGGGAGTTAAATGGAGATTTATTTAATTAAAAAAGGATTTAATTAATTAATTAAAAAAACATAATAATACACCTCCCCTCTTATGTTGGAAAGCAAACGATCCAAGAGGAGAGCCGCTCCTATTCTTCATTTCTACCCATTGGACATTAATGAAAGAGACACCGAATAAACAGAAAAAAGTTTCGATGACTCCCATTTTTTGATGAAGATCGTCATCTGATTGAGGAGAAACATCATCCAGGCACCATTTTTCAATAGAATATTCAACATTTCACCATCGAGGTAGGCATTTTCGAGTTTTATTCCAAATCCCAATCGTTTTACATTATTCCAATGTTATAGATCCCTGTTATAATTTTTTCCCCTGTTGGCAGATCTATGGGTTTTTGGTTGAATTGGGGTGAATCAGGTGATTTTTTAGGTAATTAACGACATGAATTACATTTTATTGTGTAGTGACTCAATTCGTGTGATCATGGGACAAGTTTTGGGATATCTATGTAAGGGAACTTGTTCGTATACTAACACACTGCCATTGTTCATGGATATGGGGTCCAATACAATGACATGGGTTAAAAAACACATCTCAGGAACCGGTGAAGCAGAACATGCCTTGTACCTCTTTTACACACTGTGTTCCCCTACATGGGCTTGAAACCACGTAGTCTGGATACACAGCCAGGTTCTTGGGTGGGAACACATTCTGTGTGTGCCCCAGTGCACACTGTGTACTCTTATGTAATCACCTGGAAATTTTACGCCTTCCATACCTCTTTCTCAAGGAATCAGATTCAGGCTTATGAGTTTCATATTTGGATTTTTTACTTGTATAATGTGATGGTGGAATCATTTTCTATCTAAGAGATATGAGGTGGTGCGTTTAATACAATATTTCATTGTATTTGTGTAAACCTTGTGTAGAGATTAGTGTGAGTCACTAGGTTGTCATTGAGGCTGGTACCCTTCCCTTCAACTTTAGAATGAGGGTCCCCTGGACTCTTTATACCGGTATGTTGGTGCTCCCATTTTATAGCAGGGTGCAGGTCCCCTGCCCATTACGATGTCCCTACATGAAGTATGATAAGCACAAAAATACTCTTAGAAACGCTTTAATAATGTTGGAAATCTGTGTTAACCTTGAAGAGGGATGTTATGACTTGTACTCCCCATGGAAACTAGGATCATGTTTCCCTTACATCATTTCTTTGGTAGAGATGGGGCTCCCCGTGTCTTGGGCATGAGTTATTTTATCTCTGGATAGTTCCGTTAGTAAAAGTAATTTTTTTCAGAGATTTTGAATCACATGAAATAGGAACACTTTCCGACCAAGATGCGTCCATATGACGCAACCTAAAACCCTACAGGTATATTATGGCCGACCAAATTAGATAATATAAATTGATGGTGATTTTTTTCCTTAAACATGTGTGTTTAGGGTAAACATAAGAATGATGGAAATCATCGAGGTTCTTTCATAACTATGGGATCTCCCTTAATAGTTTAGGATGTGAGTTCCCCGTAACATTACTAAAGTAGGACAATGCCCCTCTATCGTACTAGGGTGAGATCCCTCCATTCATGATGTCCAGATAGAGTAGGAACTCAGCTAACATACTAGGTTGTGGGTCCTTTATCCCTAGAGTTGGTGCTTCCCTATCATTCTAGGATGTGGATCCTCCATATTTCGTGTATAGGTATAGATGGTACTCCCCTACCAGGTTTTGGTTCAGGTCCTCTACCCTTGGAGTAAGAACTCCCCTATCATTCTGGGGTTTGTTTCCTTCGTATGTGATGTTCTGGAAGATTTTGTACATCCCTACCCTGCTAGGGATCATGACCTCTAGCCCGAGGATTGTACTCCCCTGTCATACCAAGGTGTGGGTCCTCTAGCCTCAACGTGGTACTCCCCTACTATGTGAGGGTGTGGGTCCTTTACCTACCGAGTTTTACTCCCCTACGGTTCAAGTGATTAGGCCCCCCATCCTCTAAGTATTACTCCCCTATTGTTACATGGTTTTTTCCTCATATCCATAGTATCACTACCATGTCTTTGAGTTTTAGCGGGGAGAGAGTCATACACTAGAGTTGGATCTCTCTTATCTTTTGAGTATAGTTTCAAGGATCAGTCCCCTCCACCTAATATACATGATTCTCGATAGGTGTTAGTTATCCCTCAATACACTGAGGTTTAGAACACTCTATACAGGGGAAATAGGGGATTCATGGGAAAGTTAAGAGATAATACTCCCTCAATTGTGGGGAAACGTCAATGTATGGGTCTCGATGTTCCCTCTCAAAGAGAAGACTCATGCGGTGTATGGTGTATAGTAGTTATCCCTCAGAAGTAAGGAAGTGATGATGATTGGGCCTCTCAACTTGGATTCATTAGCCTCTCTTATGGGGAAGGTTAGTTATGGAAGAACCTCTGGTGCGGGGCACTAGATATGGATCATATATGTTTTTCCTGATGGAGTATGTTTAATTAGACATAACATTAGGAATGGTATAGCTATTCCGATTGGAATATCTCCCATGAACAAGAGCCATCTAGTATAACTATGCTCATGGAATTTGATCTCTACATATGGTGTTTACCTTTTGAGCTATTGGAGTAATCTTGTTATTGGATATGGGGATAGAACCTCACGAAACATAGAGCCTCTTAAGAGTATATATATGTGATGTTTGGGAGCTTGTGTAGTGTTGTTACATTTTAGGTTGACACCCCTTAATGACTATGTATACTTACCATTTTTTCCATACCTTACTTTTGGTTACTCTCCATCCATGGAAGGAAATGGAAGATGGGGTCTTCCATATGCATTCCATGTTTATCTTCATTTGGTTGGATGGGTGCACTCTCCTGATATAGGAATAGAAGACATTATTAGATGTTCATATTCTCAATGTGTTGATCTCTATGAGTTTGGACGAGTTTACTTTTACTCTCTTATTAGGTTGTGTTGTGGGATGAGGTCTTACCCTTACTCCGTTGTAGGGGATTATTCTATGACTTGGATAAATAGTCATGCAAAAATAAGGATTATTGGAGTTGTATTTTCTCTCTTGATGGGGTTCCCTATTGATAGTATTAGTGGAATGTTTCCTTTCAGTCGATCTAGTTTATTTTTGGTTTTTGGGGAGACTATTGAGTATTTTATACTCACCCCATCAAGGTTTTTTCCCACAAATGTATTGTTTCTTATGGAGTCTACAATATTTTCAACAGAGTCCTTGGAGAACCGACGATAGATTGAGCGTAGTGAGATATAATGACTAAGGTGTTTACTGAAGCAGTGCCGATGAGCTTACAATAGTTATCATTGGAAATGATCCCATCTTTCTGATCAAGTCAGATGATTATTTAGTTTAATTTTTCTGGGTTCTTGTTTTTTCCTTTTTTTTACTTCATTACTTGTGTTATATTCTTGTTTGGGATAGATGTATTCATACATTAATGTTTTATCTTTTTATATCTCTGCAACATTTCATTGTAGTGTTTGTGGGTTGGTGTGTATAGGTACTTTAGGAAAAAGCCTCTCGGAGTTTAGTTCTAACTTCAGTTCTTGTTGTCAACCCCTAACCTATGGAGGCGGTCTTGGGATAGTCGCGGATCGAGACCCAATATAGGTTAGGTCATGACATAGTGGTATCATTGGTGGTTCATCCCTTGGGAAATTTTTCGGATGCTTCCCTAAAATGTTTTTTGGTTTGGTTTCATAGCGACAGTGTTAGGATGTTTTGAATTTATATCTCTAGATAGAGGATTCATTTTTAGTACAGTAGTCGACGTATCCAATCACATGGATAGTAACAACCTTCTTTTCAAGATATTACATTAGAAAACTACTCACATGGGGAAAATGGTACATACATCATATTGGATCAGGTTTTTTTCTTCCCAATCCTTGTTGACTTAGATCCCTAGATATAGTCTTTTACCACGACATGTATTCAATTTTATTTTAGGATGCCACTACAATGACATACAGATAAGATTCTATGGCGTGATTGTGATGAAAATATTCTATGTGACTAGGATTTAGTGTAGGTCACTGATTCAGAGGTGTTACATCCGAGTGGTCCATTGGTAGTTCAATCACCTGTTTTCCAATAGGTTATACTAGGAGTTCAGTATGATGATTAGTGAAGGAGGAGTGTATTACCTAATTTCTAGATGAAGATACCTTTGAGTTACCTTGGTGATCAATAACCCCACGTAGTAGATGACGAGATTGAGGTAGTCATGATAGATTTCCACTTAGTGAAGATACCTCTCGACCAAATGGTGGTCCTGTAAGGGAGAAATATATAGGGTTTAACTGGGTGAATGTTGATTTTAGTGATGAAGTACCATGATGAGGGGACACTCACTTTGGAATATTTCAAGTGAATCTTCGTGGAATTTTTCTACCCAGCCACACTGAGATCGATACGTATCCAGGATCGTTTTCATATTTGGTAGGGAAACATGAATGTTAAGGAGTTTTCATCAAGGTATATAGACCTGTTGCAATACTCCTTAGATATGGATTGAGATCCATTTTTTAGGGAACATACCTTCATGTAGCGATTTCATTCGGTGATCATGGTCTCTCTGATTCCATGGTGAATTCCCACAAAATATGGAGTGATAGTGAGGGCACTGTCAGTAGAGAGCTTCATGTTAGAGGAACAGGTGGATGCGGCCAAAGGTGGTAGTCATGAGGTTTTGGAATATCCCACAACTACCAGACGACTAGTGATATGAGGATGACATAGGAGGATACCCATTCCTAGACATAAGCACGTGTTCCAGTAGTTTAGGAGTGGTAATGATGATCAGGTCAACCATAGGAGTGGAAGGTTATGCTTTCGATGGCTGGGAACACATTGATAGAGATTATCCAACCCATCATGCTGCTAAGGGGGATTTGATCGATGGGAAGCCCTGGAAGAGGCTGCGCATGGAGTAGAGGGATCAATGAAATGGGGGATGAGGCAGAGGATCCAGAATGGAAGAAAGAGGTGATCCACACACGGCTCCATGTGCATTAGGATTAGGGTGAGGATAGTTGTAGTTCATAGAGTCCTTCCACCCAGAATCCACAAGGATGAATATAGGTACACCTTGTTTCCATTCTACGTTCATCATTATAAATTGTTATACACTGTGGTGTGTACTCTTTTCATTCCCCTTATTTCTTGATGTTTAAACCAGGGTGGCACAAGGTGAAAATAAGATTTAGTGTTGGAAATTTTCAACATAGTTTAAAACTCAGTAGAAAGAGAGGCATTTCCCCTATGAAGAAGGATTTATGTGATGCGACTAAAACTGTGAGGGTGATTCAATGACTCCCAATTCAGAAAGTATTGAGGTGGGGTTGATGTGTGCCTTTGAGTTTTGTTTTTGGGTTGAGGTTGGGTAGCAGAATCCATTCTTGAAATTGTTTCTTAATGGGAGAGTTAGACTCTATCATGTTTCCATAGTATGGATTGTTTTCCTTCTATCAGTACATATTTGGTATTCTACTAGTGGGTGTGGCAGTGTCTCTAGATTGGATTACACCCCATCAAATTGGGTTAAATACACATGGGGTATGCCACATGAGTTTTGGGTCTATCTTCTCTAGGTTGGATGAGTTTACCCCGTTTCTTTTCCATATGTACCCTCACATGTTTGGAATCACCTCAATGCAACTCACTTGAGAATGCTTTTGAACTGTCCATCCAAGGGGTGGATGTGGACTGTGGGATTTCTTTAGTATCCAAGTCGTGTAAGTGAGGTGGGGTAACACTAGAAACTGTGTATGAATATAGATAGTGGTGTTTATTGATTTTACCCAATGTGCATGTTGGTAAGTTGCACAAAAATTCTTACCGAGATTGCTGGAATGGGAATCTCACTAGTAGATCCCAACATCTTTTCAATGTTTCAAACCATTTTCCATTCAATTAAAAAAATATTTGATAGTGGTTGTTATGTTGGGAAATTGGTTTTTTCTATAAGACATTGAAATATTTCATGAATATCATTGAAGGTAGGAGTTGGTTCAACATAGGTATCTTGGACATGGAGGTCCTCAGTGAAGTGTTTTAAAAAAAATATTAAATATATTTTTTCATGCAAAAATATTATCACTTAAAAATAGGAATAAAACATACGTGGAGTCTCAGATCAGATTTATAAGACTAATATTGATTCTGTAACGTCGTGTTTACCCTATACTTGTCATTTAATTATCTCTGTCAGGTGTTTTTGGCAGAGATGAGTTGAAATGGTGTTAAATGGTGAAATAATTAATTAAAAGATGATTTAATTAATTAATTAAACCTAAAACCTAATATTCCCCTCCCCCTGTCATGTTTGGCATACAAAAAACCAATAGGAGAGCCACTCCTCTTATCCTCTTCTCCCCTTTGGAGGAGAACAAAATTGATGTTGCATCGCTAAAACAAAGTGACTATATTTATCTTTTTTTGAAGATTGTAATTGGATCGAAGAGAAGATTCATACAGGAAGTGTTCACTAAGTGAAGCTTTGAAGTTTCTCTATTGAGGTTGGTGGGTTTGATTTTTATTCCTCATCCCATTTGTTGTGCATTATTACAATGTTCTATAACCCTATTACAATTCATTATTATCCTTGTAAGGTATATCTATGGGTTTTGGGTTAAATTAGGATGAATCAAGTGATTTTCCACATAATTCATGACTATAATTTCTATCTACATATCATATTGTCCCGAGACACATTTCATGTAGTTCTTCATGTTATGTGAAGATGAAATTTGGGGACTACACACACTCTACTGGGGTTGCACGATGTGTAGTGCCTCATATCATGTGATCATGGGAAACTTCTCGGAATAGCCATTTAAGAAAACATAGTTGTATAATAACACAATTTTAAAGTACATGGACACTAGGTCTGATACATTGAAATAGGTTAATCTACAAGTCCATGGCCCGGGTGAATCCAATCACATAGTATACCTCATATACACACTGTGTACAGATGCATGGGATGTAAATTGTGTAAACTAGATATAAGATCAAGTGATCGGCTGTGATCACATGACTTGTGTGCCCCAGTGCATGTACTTTGCTCCTAGGGGATCTGCATTAAATATTCCACCTTCGGTATCTCCTTCTCAGGTACTCATATATTGGATTGTGAGCAGCCTATCCTTGTTGTTATTCCAAGAAGAACAGGGTCATGGCCAATTTTTCAGTATACTAGATACAAGGTGGAATTTTTCAATCAGGATAATTGGGTAGAGGGGAAAACATTGTGTAGTGATTTGGGTGAATCATTGGGTTGTCATTAGGGTTGGTACCCTTCCATTCATCTTTAAGATAAAGGTCCCCTTGAATATTTAGACCATTATGGTGGTGCACCCCTATTAGAGTAGGGTGAGGGACCCCAACCCTTGATGGTGCTTATACATTAAGTTTGATAAGCATGACTGTCCTCTTAGCAGCACTTGATCGATGCTAGAGATCGGTGTGGACCTTGAACATAGATTCTAGGACTGGTAATCCCCTTATGAAAACAAGGTTTGAGTTTCCCTTAACTATTTTCTTTGGTAGATGTGGGACTCCCCAGTTTAGGGGAGTATGTTATTTTACCTCTATGAATTCCTTTGAGATGAGTCATAGTTTGACACGTCATTATAATCACAAGGAAGTAAATTTCATTCCCCATCGAGGCTCATCCTTATGACATGACATAAAACTACTCGAGTGAGTTAGTGTCGATCAAAGTGGATAGTTTCATTGTGTGTTGATTGAGTTCCATAGACTTGTGTGTTCAGGGTAGACATGTGAGATGCTCAGAATCTTCTATGGACTTTTAGAATTATTGGTACTCCCATAATGGTTTTGGGTGTGGGTTTCCCATATCATTGGTAAAGATAGAAAGTGCTTCCCTTTCATACCAGGGTGTGGGACCTCTATACCTATAAGCTAGCTTGAGTGAGAACTCTCTTGACGTAATAGGGTGTGGGTACTTTATCCATGGATTTAGTAGTCCCTTGTAGTTATAGGGAATGATTCCTTCATATTTGATGTGTAGGTAGAGTCAGTTCTCCCCTCCCAGATTAGGATGCAGGTCCTCTACCATTGTAGTTTGAACTCCTATGTCATTCCAGGTTGCAATTCCTCCATTTGTGATGTTCTAGAAGAGTTGGTACTCCCATATCGTGCTAGGGAGTGGATCCTCCAGCCTAGGTTTGGTAATCCCCTATCATTCTAGGTTATGGGCCCCCCCATTGTAAATAAGATCTCAGAGTGGGTACTCCCCTCTAGTACTAGGTTGTGGTTCCTCTAGCTTTAGAGTGGTTCAACCCATACTAGGTTAGGGTTTGGTTCCTCGATCTATAGTGTTTTATTCCAATTCCATACAATGGAGCGGGTCCTCCTTCCTTTTAGCAGTACTCCCATATCATTCTATAGTGTTGGACCTCATCTAAAGAGTAGCACCCCTAATATCTGAGTTGAAATAGGGAGTCGGTCCTCCACTAGAGTTGACGCTCCCTCAAATTTTGAGTTTAGTTATGAGGAGTGTGACACTCCACTTGATACACTTGATACATGTATAATAGTTAGTTCTCCCTCGATGGATTATGGTTAGTTCAACTCCATGCTAGGGTGATAGAGGTTTCAAGGATTTTCTAGGGCCTAATACTCTCTTGACTGTGGGGAAGTGGTGAGGTGTGATTCCCTGTGTTCCCTCTCATAGAGAAGATGCACCCAGTTCAAGATGTAGATCAATACTACCTCAACTGTAGGGAAATGATGAGGATTTGGCCTCTCTACTTGGTCTCTTCACCCTTTCTTAAGTCACATGCTAGTGATGGGAGAACCTATGGTGCTGGGTACTAGAGATGGACCGTATAGGTTGTTCATGGGGGAGTATGTTCTCTCGAACGTACGATTAGGATTGATGGAGCTGTTACTGATGGAATGTATCTCTCAGGCGGGTTCCATCTAGGATGGATGAGCTCATGGAGTGTGATCTCATGGATTGGTGTTTACCTTTTAATCCTCAAGAATAATTCTGTTATAGGCTATGGGTTTGAAACCTCAAGAGACATAGAGCCTTTTAAGAGTATATCTAGGTGATATCTGGGAGACATTGTAGTGTATTGATATTCTAGATTGACACCCCTTTAGGACTGAGTATTTTTACATATTTTGTGATCATACCTTACTTTATATTACTCACCTTCCGTGGGAGGAAAATACAATCGATGCATGTCACATGCTTTATGTGTTTAGCTTCTCATGGTCGGATGGGTCCAGTCTCCTACTATATGTAGTGAAGAAACGATGATATGTTGATATTCTCACCACTTTGAGCTCCTAATGTTTGGATGAGTTTACTTTCACACTGTTTATGGGTTGGGGTACGAGACATAGTCTATTTCTTACTCAGTTGTTGGGGCCTCTTTTTTGACATAGCTGACTAACCATGTATAACTAAGGATGATTCAAGATGGAGTTTCTCTCTCAATGGGGTTCCCTTGGGTTAGGTTAAGTGGAATAATGACTTTTAGTTTCTCAATTTTATTTTGGTTTTTGTGGTGCCTACTTAGTATTTTGTATTCACCCCTACTTGGTCTTTTCCCACACATGTATTTTGTCTTGTGCAGACCATAGGAAATTCAAAAATGTATATGAATGACCAAAGGTTTAAGGAGTATAGAGATATAGACAAATTTAGGTGTTCAAGAGAGTGGGGCTGAGAAGATTTTGATAGTTACTTTGGGCAGCGATCCCCTCCTTCTAAGCTGGTTTGAAATTTTTACTATTTATTTTTGGTGGGTACTTGTTTTTTCCTTTTTTACATTAGTACTTCTCTTGTACTCTAGTTTGGGATAGATGTATGCATGAATTTCCATTTTAGCTTTTATATCTCTATACTGTTGCATTGAGGTGAATTTGTGTGCATGTGTACAGGTATATTAGGCAACGACCTCCCCAAGATTAGATATTCCTTCAGCGCTTATCACCAACCCTTGGACTAAGAAGGTGGGCTTGGAGTATTTCCATCCCGATCCCTGACCTTAGTTGGGTCATGACAATTTCATTTAAAAAACACAATATGATTATTGTGTATTCAAAAAATTTGACAAAAATAAATTTCCTTAATTGAAATTTATTCTAATACATTAATATGACATATCTCAAAGGTTTTTAGAATACTAATAATATTAATTAGGAATAAATGTAACAATGATAAATTTATGGATTGAAGATATAATCCCATAGTTTGATAATATAGTTTTGGGAAGAAATAAAAGATATTATTTTTTAAAGAACATGGATCTGTATGTGTATATAGGAGGGTTGGTAGGTTTATTATTAATGTTATGATATTATATGGGGGAAACATGTAGTTAATTATATATAATATTTTATAGTTAGCTTATACAAAACAAATGAATGTTAAAAATATTCTCAATAAAATACATTAGTTAAATAATCATTACAATTTTTATGAAACTTTATAGAGATATATTGAAGGGGTTTCTTGGCACATGTCATGAAACATAAATTTGTAAAGTTTTAAATATTTTTTATGGAAAATCTATGTAGGGGTATTTACCAGTTTCAAAATGTTTGAGACATAGATATAATCTTTTTTACATCAAATGGGTTATAATGGAGATGCATAAATAAGAAATAATATACATTGAGAATTGGTTTTATTTTGTTATAATGTTATGTACATTATTCATTGTATTGAATATAGTGATCATTACCAATAGACTCCAATTTATTCCTATGAATTGATATGTATTTGTTTTCATTATTTATAGATAAGGGTGTGCCCATTATATGGGGTAACATTAGTGTTATTTTCTAAACAAAAATGTATAATTTAATATATTAATTGGTATTGTGATTTAGTTCAATGGTGGAGGTAATAACAAGACGAGTTATTAAAAATCCAATATAGTAGGGTTTAAAATAACAAATGAGTACATCAATTCATCAAATTCTACAAAGGATATTTTTTTGATAGGTAGTTAATTACTAATCGTTGGTGGTTTTAAGAATATTTTTATAAATGGTACGATATTGAAACAATAACAGTGAATTTTCTCTGACCATGTAACCCTGGTCACACTAGAGAACATGAAATATCATTTTAACGTACCTTATCATTTTAGAAATCAATTGAAATGACAAAACTAAAATTGTCCTAACAAAAAAAGTACGGTCATCATAAGACTGTAAACATTATTCATCATTTCTAGAGGCTGGTAAATAGAATTAATGATTTTTTTTCAGTTAATGTGGGTTTATTTACTCTCAATTCATATATTTGATACCATAAACAAAATTTAGTGACCAAATGGTAAAAAACATTACATAGTGGAATAGTCCATGTTTAATTATAATAGAAATCTAACCCAAAGAATAAGCGAATATAAAACCACAAACATAATTTAATTCCATATAATTTTATACTATCAACACTATGGTTATTCAAATAGGTTAAATATATATAATATTATATGTAAAATATAATCCAAAAATAACAAGGTCACTATAACCGAAAACTTCTTAGACCATCACTATCATCTCCCATCCAGAACCTACCAATTTAAAAAACAATCATCATACAATTTCCCTTGTGTACCAAAAAAATTTGTTATTTTCACATATCTATTTCTATACATGTATGTTAAGAATATTAAATTATGTTAAAAACCAAAACATAATCATAAATGTTTTTATAATATATAATATTTAATGTACAATGATGAATAAATTGCCAAAAAAACTGTTAGAGTGTCATTCATTTTCATAAACTTGTTCATACCCAGCCCCCATGAATTCCAATGCTATTAAACCCAACCACAATTGATGAAACATATACATTATAATACTATATGGTCACATCATGTTTCATATGGAAATGTGACATTACATATCTGACCAATGTTACGTCATAGATTTCAGGTTTTTGTATGAAATAGCCCACCCAAGTCATAATATATTTAGGGATGAAATGAAATATAATATACCCACATCATTGTAGTTAGGAAATGTAATCTCACAAATTTGGATCAGATTAAATTAGTTTAAGAAACAACAATACATTGTACGTTCTGATTACATCAGTCTAAGAAATAAGTTTACTTAGTCAAATCACATAACCGCATAACCTCATTGTCTCATTACATGATATAGGATATAGGTTACATTCAAAATGATTATAGGGGATAAAAAAAGAATAACTCAAAATTCATATCTATAATGTATCCATATCCTAAAAAAACATCAATAAATTAATAACATTAGCATATAGACAATTATATACTAACCAGCACACATTAACCCATAGTACTTTAGTCTATGGCACACTTCCACTTTCTGTGGTAATAGATTCACACATACCACTAATTACATATTTACCAATTTTAATTTCAATTAACCTTATAACATAATTATTATAGAAAGAAATAAGTCATTCAACATGAAAATATTTTTTAGGGCCTTGTTCCTATTAGTGTTCTTTACCAATGTAACTCATCTTTGAAAAATGTCCTCAGATGATCCCATATTAATTTCACCCACCCATCCTTAACCAGTTTTTTTGTTTACTATTATATAAATATATACATGGTCTTAAACCCATGAAATCTTCTATTTGTACTAATTTTAAATTTAGATAAACACATTAACATTTATTTGTATATTTTATGGAAAATCAGGCATCATTGATCATAATAACATGTGACCATCTCCAATTATCAATTTTACCCAAGTCCAAACACCCTTACCAGGTTCATAAAATTACTTTCTTCCTATTCTCAATTAATAACATTAATGTTAAGATACATGAAAAGTATCCAATGTTATAAAACTCTCCTCTATGGCCTGAAAAATCTCCACTAGAAAAAACTATAATCTTTTGACACCTAATACCCTTTTGATTTTTATTAAAATTCCCCCTTCCTACATCATCAACAAATACAATACACAAATATCACACCATAATATATAAATGAAAACCTACCACATTCTAGAATGAATATACCTAATGAAAATATCCACATTAATTAAATCTAAATGATATAATTAATAAAATGAATAAATGAAAATATAGTCTCATGAATGAATCTCCGCTAACCTAATATGAAATTCAATGAAAAAAAATATATTCATGAATTTATTGGTTGTATTTATTGAAAAATTATTGTTAACATCCTCTCAAAGACATATGGGATCATAAATTTTTTTTATGGATTCTAGAAGATATTTTTCGATATTTTTTCATAGAGGACCATAATGATAGTGGAGTAGTTTAGATTTAAACATTAATTTTTTTTTCTAAAATATGAATTACCCTAAAATTATTCTATGAATTTTTATTTAAGGTAGGTGAAGTATTGTTCAAAAAATTATGTGCTCTATACAATGATTTATATAAAAGATTAAATTATTCGGTAATATGGAAGGAAATTTTTTTAATATTATAGGTTCCATATTGAAGTATTTTTTTGTGTCATGATTGAAAGAAAAATAAAAATAAATGTTTCATGGTTTTAAGAAAATTTTATGTGGATATATATTCCTATGTTATACATTCAATGTATATATATTTTAAAAATAATATTACTCAACAAAAGTAGAAGGTTGGGTTATTAGAAATCATTATTTTTTATTGGAAATGGATTTCACCATGATGATGATGTTCATGTTGTGATAGTAGTGATCAAATAATTTTGATATGTTTTAAATTTCCTATCATTTATTAAATGGGTTTTTATTTGAGGGAGAATTCATTTTATAAAAATTAAAAGGCCATAAGAATGGAATTTTCCAACTAAATTGAAGAAATATGTATATAAAATAAGGAAAAATATATATTCACATATGATATTAGATATATATTAACCAACTAAAAATGGAGAACAATAGTGAAATGACCATGTGAGTAATTATATAGAGAGATCAATCCAAATATTGAGAGTATTGAAATGACCTTCTGATGGAGATGTCACGACCCGTCCCCCAGGGCCCGTTCAGCGACTACCCCAATCCCACCATCCATAGGCCAAATGTTGTAGACTAGCACCAAAAGGTGTGTACCTCTATCGAGAAGCCATTTCCTTAAAACCTATACAAACAACACAATAAAAGAACTCAAAAATATTCAACTATGAAGTAAAATATTGTAGTAAAAAGTGTACTAAATATAAAGGGTCCTAAATACAACACCACCTAAAAAGTACAATCAAAACTCAGAAGTGAAAATAGCGCCTGGATCGTCCACCAAGGATCCTACCAAAAGAGTAGGTACAGATAATCTCCACAACACTCTACATTAGCTCGTCTCCCTCACGTACCGCCTGGTCCTGGCTCCCTCGAGCCTTAGCCCAACTACTCATACTCTGCACAAGTCACTACAAGGTGCGGGCGAAGCCTGTGGAGGGGTGAGAATAACAATACATAGTGGGGACACTGAGACCCCTGAAGGTCTCACATAATTCCACAATGGAAAACAAAAAAGAAAAATATCAATCACAAATCACAAAGTAATAGATATAGCTCAATCAATGTTTAAGTGAAGTATAGAAGTAAAAAATGATTATTCACAAAGATAGATATTCTTATTCAGTCAAGAGGAACTACTATTAACCATACTGAGTTAGTCCCACACAGGATCGATAGTTAATAACCCTTGTAATGACCCACACAAGATTTAACCTTCCTGGAGTCGATAGGTACTAACCCCTGCACTAACCCACACAGTATCTGACCCACACAAGATCGGTATGTGCTAACCCACACAAGACCGCTGAGTGCTAAACCACACAAGATCATACCCACATCGGATATGTATGTGCAGTCCCTTATATGATTACTAAGTGTTGAACCTCACAGGATCATACCCACATAGGATGGGTGCTGACCTAAACATGATCACTCGGTACTAACCTCTGTACGATCTGTCTCCAACCTAAACCTTTCTACCAGCCACTAGATTCATGCTCATAACATGCTTGATTCTAGGAGAACCTCTTATCAAGCCATCATCCATATTTCATATGGAATGAATTCCCCCAAATAAGTAACTCTACGATTTTTCACGTCATAAGGGTCTCAACGCAATAGATGGCATGTCAACCAGACACCCGGTCTATAAGTTATTGGCATTTTAGTGACGAGGGCCAAGTTGGATTTGGAGTTGATCCATCCTAGCCATACTCCAACACTCTCCCAAACTATCATGTATAATTTAAAAAGGCAACCTCACACTATGGGTTTCTACACAACATATGATGTGTCAAACAGATGTCCGGTCTGTTAGTTGTATCCCTTTCCATGAAACGGGGCTGATCCCACCTCGGTCCAGCCTAAACTGGTCAGACCCACCAGAATATTCCAAATGGACCACTTCCCAAAAGGGGTCCCAATGCCACAAACAGAGTGTCAGTCAGACACCTGGTTTTGAAATTATTGGTGTTTATTTATTCAAGGACTGTTTGGGTCGATTTCCCGTCTGACACATTCAGACTAGCCCGACACAATGGGTCCTGGGGTTTACTTGACCCCAACAGGGTCCGGCCTGTAAATGGTCGGGCCAGTTCACTAGGTTTGGCCCGTCAGGGTCGCCTAGTTCGGTTTACAGGCCCGAGTTTCAGTTGTCACGGCCCGCTGGGTGGGGATCAGCCTACCCATGTTGGCCCACCAGGCTATAGGTCCAGTTCTCTTGGTGTGTTCACCATGATGTGACATGGGTCTGTCCTAGCCTGCATGGCCAGCCCGTGCTAGCTCGGTTCACTAGGAAGCAGACCATTGCGTCCAGTTGGCCCTGCACTTGTGTGGCCATTCTCTAGCAAGTTGGTTGATGCCCCACTGCATTTAACTGTTCAACTGTTTAGTTGACCAGGGTTTGTTAACACGAAGCAGCGCGGGCCACACTACACCCTCCTACTACCGCTACTTCCATTGGCAGTGCCTATGGGAACTGTCCTTATCCTCTGTAGCTAGCTCAGGCCGACCGGTCTTAGATTATGCAACGCACCGTCATGCACCGCCTTCTACGGCTCGTGGCCGGTTTCCGTAGGTCTCCTATGGCCACTGCTGACATGGTGTGCCATCGGTTTCCTTCGTGGGTCACCAGACACTCTCCAGTGCCCATTCTTGGTACCATCTTCCCCTACGGATCTTCTGCATTTCCAACATCATATCATGTACCTATATTTTATATTGTCATCGAGTTAGAAATTTTTCCCCGAAGTTCACATCAAGAACAAAGAAGCGGAGCGTCCCGGCCTTGTCTGTTTGGTATGCTCCTTCCATGTTACGTGATAAGTAGCTGAAGGTGAATTTAATTCATCATGGAAAAAATTAAAATAAACCCCCTTCCTGGATTAGGCATTTTATGATGTTGATCGATGAAACTCCTTCTTCATTGTCATCAGTTCCTAGTTCAGTGGTTCTCATCACTGCTCGTTGGAATTGGTCTTGTTCTCCATGTGGTTGGGTTTGTAGTAATTTGTCAATGCTTCGTCACTTGGTGAGGCCATGCCAACACTCCTCCTTGGCCTCCATATAAATAGGGGTAACACACATTGTATTATTGGGTTTCGTTTAATTATGTAACCTTCCTAATTTTAATGGTGTGCTTATAATAATAAAGGGAAGTCAAGTCATTTAATGGATGAACATGTCGTTGGTCCCACCACCACCGCTCATCCGTTGGAAGAAATGAGAAATGAAAATAAAATAACTTTTTATTTTATTTTTCTCTTAAATTTCCAAAACTATATTTTTCTATTGACCATCTACGGTTGAAGTAAAGCCTCCCATAAAAGAATATCAATGGTGCAGATTTAATGTCGCCCACATACTTTTAATCTAAGCACTAGTTCAAAAGATATAAAATGTCTCATGCGCGTTTATTGAACTTACCTTTAAAAAAGTTCATAAATTAATTCAGCGACATTGGGCCATAGAATCACACACCGTAAATTTTGGCCGACTCTTAATAATTCAATATATTTTAAAAAAAATTACAAGGAAATTCCAGGTCTTTACATTCTCCCGAATTTATAGTTTTTATACCTCAAAAGACACAACATTGACTAAATAAATAAATGGGGGGGGGGGTACTCTGAATGAATATGATCCTCCCTATCCTATGTTATCTCTTGGAGGTCCCCTTGATGTCAGTGAATGTGAACCAGATGTATTGATTTTCCATGAAGGACCCGCTCTTGTCGATCCTCAATATTTACTAGAACCTCTTTAAAAGTCACCCCATCATCAATGTCTTGCTCTCCCCAATCAATAACGTGTGATGGATCATGCACACACATCCTCAACTACAACACGTGGAAAACTTCATGCACCAGATGAATCTATGGGGGAAGAGCTTGTTGATATGACACCTCACCAACTCTACTGAGAACCTAAAAGGGTCCGATGATCTTCAGAGACAGCTTGCCGCCCCTGCCAAATTACCATAAATCACATCGAGGTGAGACCCGTAGGAAGACATGGTCTCCCACATCGAACTCCAAAGGTCTCTGTCTCTTATAAGAATAAGACTTATGTCTACTATGTGCAGTCTTCATCTACTCCTCGATGGTTTTTACCTTCTTAGTGGTAGCCCATACAATCTTCGGACCGATAAGTGATGACTCCCCCAGGTCTATCCAGCATAGAGGTGATCTGCATGGTCGACCATACAAGGCCTCAAATGGTTAAATACCGATGGTGGAGTGATATATATTATTGTAAGCGAACTCCACTAAAGGTAATTTATCCTCCCAATAATGGACAAAATCTTGGATGCAAACATGAAGCATGTACTCTAGTGTCTGAATAGTTCACTCTGTCTGACTATCCATCTATGGATGAAAGGTGGAGCTCAAACGTAGCTGGGTCTCGAATGCGTCCTATAATCCCTTCCAAAACTGGGATGTAAAACATGAGTCATGGTCAGATAAGATCATTGAGGGAACCCCATGAACCTATATAATTTCTTGTATATAGAGGAGTCTCAATCCCTCTATTAATCCCTACTCTCGGATGGGTAGGAAGTGTGCAGACTTGGTGAGTCGTTAAACGATCACCTAGATAGAATCATGTCCCCTATAAGTCTATGGTAGACCTCTCCCAAAGTCCATGGATATTTCATCCCACTTCCACTTCGTTACCTCTATTTGTTTCACTAATCCTACTAAAACATGATTCTCATCCTTCACATGATAACATATGAGGCATCATGAAACATACTATGCCTCTACCTTCTTCATCCCTAGAAACCAGTACTGATGTCATATTTCCTAGTACATATTCACCACACCAGTATGTACCACTAAAGCAGACATATATAACTCCAACAACACATCTTCCTATAGATCCACCGGGACCATGGTGTGCCCTCTAAAGAGGATGACATGCTCACCACCTTCAGAAAATCCATCAGGTGCATGTCATGTGAATATCTGAACACAACAGGCCTCACATGCAATATCCCCAAGTTGTGCCTCCTATACACGCTGATGAAGAGGGGGAGTGATAGTTATTGACTAAAGTTAAGCTTCTCCATATCTATCCACAAAGGAAAACTGCAACGTGGCTAGCTACTCTTTCACCTCACTCAGCAACTGTTGACTGGACCTCCTATTGAGTGTGTCTGCAACTACATTCTACTTTCTAGGAGTATATACTATCACAAAGTCATAGTCATGGAGGAACTCTAGCAAATTTCATTGTCTCAGGTTCAGGTCCTTTAGTGAGAAGATATACATGAGACTCTTGTGATCAGAGTAAACAGTAAATCATTCACCCATCAAGTAGTGTCACCACATCTTCAAGACGAAGACTACTGCTGCTAACTCCAGGTCATAGGTAGCATAGTTCATCTCATGTTGTCTTAGCTATCGTGAACCATAAGTGATCACTGCTCACTCTGTCATCAGGACACATCCAACACCGGTCCCTAACGTCTCGTAGTAGACTATATACTCAACACCCTCTTATCGTATCCTTAAGATGGGGGCACTCGTCAGTCTCTGACTCACCTTCTGAAAACTCTTTTGGAATATCTTCATCCACACGAAGGGTATCCCATTCTTCATTAAAACTGAATATGGTGGCACAACACTAGAAAATTCAGGTACAAATCTCCGGTAGTACCCAACCAACCCTAGGAAATTCTGCACCTCGGTCACACTCCTATGTGGCCCCCAAGTATGAACAACCTCTATCTTCTCCAGACCCACTACAAATCTAGCCTTCAAGATAATGTGTCCCAAAAAGTGGATCTCCAAAATCCAGAATTGGCACTTCAAGAGTTTACCAAAAAGTTGGTTCTCTCAGAGTGTATCTAGTAATATTTGTAGATGATAGCCATGCTCCTCCTCTTTTGCTGAGTACACCAGGTTTTCATCGATGAAGACCACAACAAAGCGATCGAGTTATGGCTGGAAGATCATATTCATGAGACCCATTAACACAACAGGGGCCTTGGTCATTCCAAAAGTCATATCCAAAAACTTATAGTGGCCATACTGACATCTTAAAGCTGTCTTTCGCACATCCTCATCTCATACCGCAAGCTGATGATAGCCAGATCTGATGTTTGTCTCCGAAAACAAACGAGTTCCCTTCAGATGATTGAAATGATCATCAATCCAATGAATTGGACACTTAAACATTATGACCCCCTTGTTCAAGCATCGATAATCCACACAGAGCCTCAAACTACCATCTTCATTATTGGAAAACAAAATCAAAGATACCTAGGGATAAACACTAGGCCTTATGATCCCCTTCCTCTACATGTCCTCCAACTATACTCGTAACTCACGAAGCTCCATGGGAGCCATCTGATATGCTGGAGTAGATATTGATGTTGTCTCGGTGTACCAATCAATGTATAAGTCCACCTATATATGTGGTTGTAGTCCCTGACCATTTTTAGGGAAGACATCGGCATACAGTTCCACCACTATAGGGTATATCAGACTCCCAACATCAACTGTTCTGAGGGTAAGGATACCCAACTGATGTTTATCGATTGAACCCTCCTTTGGGTAAGTTCATCCTATTCTTAAAAGGTTCCCTTCCCCCTGGTGAATGAAAACATGGTCCCATCCACGTGGACAGACCACAGTTTTTACCTAATAAAATCAATCTGAGCTTGGATTGTGGATAACTAGTCCATACCAAAGATGATGTCGTAAGGCTTCAACGGCACTACTAGAAGATCCCATATGATTCCCTCACCACATAGAGAAATCTCACATTATCAGCAATAGTGTTTATAATAAAATCTTATCTCATAAGAGTTTCTAATCATAAGGATCGAGCCAATAGCTCAACCAGAATCTCTGAGCTCTGAACATGTGTCATGGAAATGAAAGAGTGACTGGAACCTATGTCAATAAGTATTGTAGCTAATATATAGTAGACGTAGATTATACCTCAAATCCTCTCTAGAGAAATTTGGTTATAGGACGCATCTTTCTGGAGCTAAACTCATCCCTGTACTCCTTCTCCTTTGGTCGGGGTGGACCTCCTGGAGGTGGTGGCGGTAGAACTTCGAACCGTTATCCACCAACTACTGCATGACCATCTGCTTTGTGACGTCTGCCGCCCTGCAGACCTCCTCAATCAAATCACTGACTCTACATCAGAAGTACCTAAAATATCTATAGATCATCGGTATGATGGGTCAGGAAGTCATGAGCCATGTGGCCCTTCCCACCGTACTGGAAGCTCACCATGCCTCCCAGATGACCTCCTCTACCTCGCAAGCTCGGCACCTCTGACCCTGCATCTTGGGTTCGTCCACCAGAAGGTCTGGACCACTTGGGCCTCTATTTCATCTTCCTACTACTATTTGTATATGTCCCTACTATGTGTCACTCAGTGGGGGGTCTCGACATTGGTGTCTTCTCATAAAAGAATCTCTCCACCATGATTACTCTCTCCAATACTCCAGCATGCGTCGAGATGCTAAGAGATACCATCGAAGATCTAATCTCCCATCGAAGTACTTTCATGAAGGTTTGAACCCCAAAGAAATGGTCCCACAGCATGTTAGTAGAGTAACATGAGAGGTCAGTGAACCTCAATGAGTACAAGGCCACAGTTAGGCTACCATGCTATAGGAGCTCCTGAATATGCACAAAGTGTCGAGTTGTTGGGATGAAATCCGCCCTAAAAAGGACCTCAAATTCTTCCAAGGTGAGGGCCACCTCATCGTGCATATGGAGCATTAGGCTCCACCCTCTCCCTACTGAACCCATGGAAAGAATGGAAGCGAGGATCACCATCAGGTCGGTTGGGGTCCAAACCAGGAGAAGAACTCTAGCCACAGCCTCCAGCTGGTCGTCACCCACCTATGGATATGTCTCTCCTTGGATCCTCGGAGTCCTCTACTGCTGAAACATGTGCAACATTCTTAGTCAGTGTGCACTATATGGTGGTGGGGTTAGTGGCAATGGCTGCCCAACTAGTAGTGGTATTGTTGGTGCACGAACCGAAGGTGCTAACACTGTAAGAGGGCCCTGCACCATGACCTCATTGCTCGGTGGGCCGTCATAATGTACTCTCTCAGAAATACTGGTTGGGTATCTATGTGGCAGCATCCTAAAAGAAAAAATGTTCCCCACAGTCAAAAACTTATACCTGGTGATCTGACTTAAATAGATTAAAAGTAATACACTTCCAAAACACAAGCAATCAGTGTTTTTGGACAACGAGTCTAAAATCAAAATTTAGGGTCCTAGTGTATCGATACCTCTACCGCTGCATTAAACTGGACTCCCTAAACTGAATTCCATAATCAAAACTCTCAACACTATTTCTCTATTAAAAGAACAGATCCCTAGTTATTTGGTAGAACCATATCCTCTCATACCACTTTTCACGGCCCGTACTTGGGGCATGTTCCATGACTAACCCAAGCCCTCCTTCCATAGGATAGGGGTTGGCGACTTGAAAAAAAAGGAATATCCCTATATGGGGAAATAATTGACTTTATAACTGTATATACTCATAATCCAACAACACAATAAGAAGAAACGATGATTTTAACTGCTGTAGTAAAAATTGTACTGAATGAAAGAGGGCCGGAATACAAGCCCAACTGAAAAATAAAAGTATAATTGAAAATTGAAAATAGATCCAGGATAATCCACCAGGGATCCTACCTAAAGGGTAGTTGTAGATCATATCCATAGTACTCCAGGTTAGCCCATCTCTCATGTGTACTACCTAGTCCTAGCTCCCCCAAGCCTTAGCCCATCTTCTTATCATCTACACAAGACACAACATGGTATGGGTGATGTCCAGGAAGTGGTGAGTATAATAATACTCTGTAGGGAACCAGAGACCCCCAAAGATCTCAAAAAATTCCATAATGGATCACCAAAAAGCATGATCTCAATCACAATGCACAAATCAATAGAAAAAGTTCAAATGAGGTTTATGTCAATTATAGAAGTATAGTTGATTAGTCGCAAAGCTAGATCATCATATTCCATCAAGAGGCGCTACTTTTGATCATTTGGAGTCTGACCCACATAGGATCGGTAGATACTAATTCCCACAATGACCCACACCAGATGATACCTACACTGAGTCGATAGTTACTAACCCCTGCAATGACCCACATGGGATCTAACACACACATGATCGATATGCAATGACCAACACAGGATCGCTGAGTGATACACCACATAGGATATGACCCTCATGGTATTAGTATGTTATAACCCACACATGATCACTTAGCGCTGACACACATTGGATTAGACCCACATAATAACGGTGCTGGGCCTCATAGGATCACTTGATACTGTCACACGTATGATCTATCTCCAACCTTCACCTCACTCCCAGCCACTAGATTTCCTTTCATAGCATGCTTGATTTTGGGAGAACTACACCTCAATCCATCGATCACATTTCAACTGGAAGAAAGTCCCATGAAGAAGTAGCCCTATGATCTATCACGTCATAAGTTTCTCAATGCAATAGATGACACATCAACTAGATGCACGGTCTGTAAGTTATTGAAAATTTAGTCCAAGGTCCCGGTTGGATTATGAGTCAATCCATCCCGGCTGTTCTCCAATATTCTCCCAAACTATGGTAGAGAATTTCAAAAGGAACACCTCATTCTATGGGTTCCAACACATCTAACGGTTTATCAACAGGACAATTAGTCTGTTATTTGCTTCCCTTTCCGTGAAATGGGGATGATCACACCTCTGTCCGAACACGCTCTGCTGGCCCTACTAGAATATTCGAAAGCGACCGCTTCCCAAAATGTGTCCCAATGCCACTAATAGTGTGTCAATCAGACACCTGGTTCTTTAGTTACAAGCATTTATTTATTAGGGGACCATTTGGGTATGGGCCTGGTCTGACTTGGTCAGAACTTCCCGACACAACATGTGATGGGGTCTACCTAATTCCTCCTAGGTCCGACATGTAAAATTACATCCCTATTCAATGGGTCTAGACCATCGGGGTCTTCCTAGTTAGCTCATGGACCCGGTCTGTCGTTGTCCCAGCCCACTGGGTAGGGCTCGACCCTCTCACGCTGGCCCACCGGGCCGCACCTCTATCGCAGCCTGCTGGCGGGTCCGGCCCATGATGGCTCTGTCCACCTAGAGGTAGACCATTGCGTCTTGATGGAACTATTCTTGAAGGGTCGTACGCCAACCTGTGGGGCACTTCCCCACAACATTAAACCATTAGGCCATTTGGCCGACCGTGGTTTCCCAACACTGCACGGCGCGAGCCACACCTCACATTCCTACTGCGTCTACTTCCTCTGGTAGCACCTGTGGGAACCACCCTTTTCATACATGCCTGGTTCAGCCCGACCGCCCATGAATGTCACGGCGTGCCACTTTCCACCCCCGACAAACGGTTTCTGCGGGTTTCCTCCGGCCACCACCGGCCATCATCGACATGGCGCACTGACGGTTTCTTCCGCGGGTCACCAGACATGCATCAGAGTTGGATTTTTGGTGTCGTTTGTGCCTACGTCTCTTCTGCACTGCCACCATCATAACATGACCCAATATTTTTTGTTACCATCTAGTTGGAAATTGTTCCCCAAAGTACACATCAGAAATGAAGCGGTGGATGGTTCATGACTTTTCCGTTTGGCCTACACCTTTTTCATTATGTGATAACAAGTGAGAGAAAAATTTAATTAATCAATGACAACTTCAAAATAAACCACCTCCCTAGATTAGGCATTCACTGATATCTATTGACGGAACTTCTTCATCACTGTAACTAGTTTGTGATTCGGTGGCACTTGTCCCAGCTCGGTGGAACCAGTCTCATCCTCCATGTGGTTGGCATTTCGATACTTTTCCAGTGCTTCGTTGCTTGGTGAAACCTTTCCAAAACTCCTCTTGAGCTCCATATAAATTGGAGAGTGGGAGGGTGAGTAACTCACATGGAATTAACCGGGTTCATTTATTTAAGGAACCTTCCTACTTCCAATGGCACTGTTACAAGAATAAAGGGGAGTCAATCCATTTAATGGCTTGACGTGTCGTTGGTCCTGCCACCGCTGCATGCCTCTTGGAGGAAAGGAGAATGTAAAATAAAATAACATTGTTATATTATTATTCTAATAAATTTCCAAAAATAGTCTTTTTCTCTCGAAATTCTGCGGTCAAAGTGAAGCCTCTCTTAAGCAAATCTCGGCACTATGGATTAAACAGTGCCCTCAGATTTTTATCCATGCATTGGTTAAAAAGAGAGAAAACTTCAACCGCCCATTTTCTGTATATACCTTATAAGAATTTTCATAAATTAATTTCGGGCACACCACGTCGTGGAATCACACACCGTCAATTTTAGTAGACTCGTAATAATTCCATATATTTTAAAAAAAATACATGAAAAATTGCAGTTCTTTACAAGAAATTTATTCAGTGTGACCCATCGTGGACGTTAATGTTGACTCCATATATTTGTTAAAAATAATATTTCAATACTTATCTTCATTTAATTGTCATTATTGGTTCATGGATTTCATAGGTGTATATTGGATTATAATTTTATTCTTTCTGAATGAGGTTAGTAGTGAGTTCTAAACTTTTTGTAATGGTAATAAACATATTTGTTCATTGATACTGATTTAAATATATAATGATAAAAAATTGGTCTTAGTGTATTTTAGAACATTGAAACATTACCATGTTTATGACCCTTATAAATTTCGTAGTGTAACCTAAGAAAAAATTATTTTGTTTTTTATATTATAATATTGGACTTCTAAATTTTTCAAAAATAAAAGAAGTTTTTTTTTCTTATTTGAAGAAAAATATCATTGGGAAGGTAATTTTAATTGAAAATAACATAATTTTACTCATATACACTCGCACACTATCATCCTTATGTGAGACCATAAATTTGTATCTAAGTTGATTGTATAAGATAAATGAATCATTCTATCTTTGGATGTTATGGAATTGGATGAATATAAAATGGATGATATGGTGATTGATGGCCTAAAAATTCCTCTTTCGATGAATATGATACAAAAATATTTTTAATAAAATATGATGTATGTTTGTGTTATTCTAATAAATGTAATTGTAGAAAAAATAAAAAAATAGATCCATGTTATAAAGTGATTATAAAAAGTTAGATATCGTTTTTAAAGGAATTAATTTACTATGGGGAGATTTTTTAAAAACAATCTAGATGAGGGTGATATCATTAAATTTTCACATGCTATGTAGAAAAAATTCCTTAAAAATATATTATGTTTAATTAATAGAATTTGAATACAAAATCTAGGTTATAAATAATATGTATGAGTATTTTAGAGATAACCCAAATATATTTGTTGATGAATTATTTGAACCGGTCCTTGTAATTATGAAAAAATTTGATCACCCAAACAAACCCTTATTTATAATATGATCATGAATTTTGTTATATGATTATTTAAAAAGTGATTAAATCAAAAAGTTTCAGGCCTCAATTCAAGGATCTAATGAAAGTTACACTAGATAGTCTTCATATTGTTCTTATTACATATGGAATAAGGACTGAAAATAATCACCTTTTAGAAAATGATAAATCATATTATGTGGAGTTAGAAGTGATAAAGAATAATTTATTAAAGGATAATATTAAAGAAAAATATGTTGTTGAGGTCATTTAATTATGTTCATCAAATTTGATAGGGGGAAATTGATGTTTAAGGGAAACCATAAACCTGTATGTTTTGGTGTGAAAATGTTGGGCACCATGTAGTAAAGTGTCCCGATAATTTACAAGATGAAGAAGAACATAAAACAATAGCATAATAAGAAATCTTATATATATAGGAAATTTGAAAGGAATACAATGATTTTTTTTAATAATATAAAAAATTATTCACATGAATTAAATAGATCAAAATAAATTTAATTGGATGATATTTAGGAAGTTAATGAACTCAAAAATGATGTTTGTATGTTTTTTATTGTCAAACCAAAAATTGAGTAACAAAAAAATGGTTTAGATTATAAATTTATGTTAATTTTATATAGAAAATTCCAGTTGGAGATTTTTATTGAAGAGAAAAATGTTTTTATGTCAAAAATGATGATATCCAAGGGCACTGTTTATGATTCCAATAAAAGTAGAAAATTTGGATATATCCATGATTAAAAACACTAGATATAATATATATCCACGGTTCCATATGATCATGGAAAGTATTGGCATGGCTATTTTAAAATGATATAGCCATGGTTTTAAGAGGATATTTTCATAGTTTCAACTACGGCCATAGAACATATAACCACATTTTTAGAATCTATTGAAATAGTTCTCACAGTTTTCAACCATGGCTATTGGTATGTGTCAATGGTTTAGGCGCTTGCTACATGGACACTATCCATGGTGTAAAACTATTGATATATCCCCTTAAATCATTGGATATAGCTTGAAAATAAATTTCCACTATGTAGATTTGATATGTATACATCCAATATCATGGACCATCCACCATACCACAATGCTGTTGAAATATTATGATATATATATATATATATATATTTGTTATAAATATTTTTATAAAACAGGTAAAACTAAATGTACTATCACTATATATCTCCCACCACATTCCCACAGGAATATATGTTACCCACACTGATACAGGATACCTATAACCATGGTTTAAGAAAAATGTGGCTATAGGAAGAGGCTACATACATGGTTTTAGATAACCATGGCTATAGCCTTTGAAAAAACTCTATATCCAATGTTTAATAAAACCATGACTATACCCATGGTGTAAATACCTATATCCACAGTTTTTGAAAACCATGGCAATAGGTACATGGTTTTAGAATAGAAGAGTAAAATTATTAATTTTTTCTGATTCCAAAATGCTTGAAATATAATATAATTTAGTTATTATAAACTTAAAATTAAAATATAAGAGTAAAATTATTAATTTTTTGATAGACACCATTAACGATAAGTATAAATGAACTAAGGACCTCGAAAGTGATGTTTTAGTGATATGGTGAATGATTAATGTTAAATAATGATATATGGCTGTTCGGATTATAAGGGGATATTGGATTGTGTGGGGTAAAACAATGGTGTAGCAAAATATTAGGGATCTACATAATAAGTAAGAGTATCTTCTTATGTAAAAATGAAAATATCAAAAATAATAATTATGTACAGGACCTGATTAGAAATAGAATTCGATCATGCTGGATGAAAATACAAAACTAACTAGTACTCAAAACAAATTAATATACTGGTGAGACCAAGAAGACTTCTAGATAATTGATTATTAATAAAAAAACACACTGAAAACTTTTTTTATTTTTTTGAAAGGTAAGGTACATATTGAAAGTGTTTTACATATCCAAGAGGTATTTTATGATATAATAGAAATAAGTACAAATTAGAAGATGAAATATAATTGCAATGTTTTTTATATATTTTATTAAATGATATAGATCGAATGTAATTTCATTATCATCACGGACATGACGAAATTTTATAAGGGAAACTAAATATAATAGAGGTCAGTATCACCAGGTTTCATCAATTGAGGTGAAAAAAATTGATCTATATATTTTAAAGATAAGGAGGACCCATAATATCAAATAGAGGAATAAGAATATAAAAAACCCATGTATGGTTTAAAAAATTCTTGGTCCAAGTAAAAGTAGTATTGAGAATGTGTTGGCATGATATTTTGGAATATGTTTTCTTCTATGAGTTAATTTTATTTTTGAGAACGTATTTCAATCGAAAAAATAAACTAAAAATGATCCTTAAAATATTATATAACTAAACTATAACAATATTAAAACCTATGGTAGATAGAAATTAATGTGATAAATTACAAAATGATTATAAAATACGATTAGAAACACTTAATGTTTAAAAAGGGAAATTTTTACTAAATTCCTATTTCATTTATCCAAAATGATATATATATATATATATTTAATTTACTAGTGAAATTTATATATTTATTAATTATAATTTTAAAAATTAAAATTTATTTTTGAATTTTACATAATGATATTGGATTAGTGTGAATATTTTATTTTATTCTGGAATAATAAATATTATGGTGAATAGTGAAACTTTTTCAGATTTTTGTAATACATAAATTATCATAATACAATAATGCCCAAAAATTATTTGAAAAACATTTTATATAAAGTATTTATTCATATAATATAAAATAAAAAATTTAATATATAATACAGAATTTTTAAAACTCATGTGTAATGTTTTGGAAACAAAAGTAATGTTTTTCCTTAAAAATTATTTTTATTAATTATATTACAATCATTTTTCACCACAGGTATAAATTAAATGTATCAAAATTTAATCTATATTATAGATAAAAAATTTCATGATATCTAATAATTTCAATTTAATTTTAATGAATAAAATTATGATTACTAAGAATAATTTTAATTACATGTTAATGGTAATGATATAATTTCCAATGAATCATTTTACTAATATTGTATAAATTTAATATAATATAATATAATAATAATATTTTCAAATTATTATAATATAATTTATAAATCTATATGTAAACATATAATAAATCATTCAATTTTTTATCAGTACTAAATAATATTTAAAAAGTATAATCATGAAATCAATATTTTTTCTACGTAATAGGTTATATATATATATATTAATTTAATTTAAAATTTAATTTTATATAATATTTGATTTTTTAGCTTAAATATTGGATAAATTTAGTTTTACCACAAACAAAAATTTTAATAGTCGTTACCATATACTTTATAATAAAATAGAAATCACTCGCGTAAAAAATTGTTAACTAGTTAAAAACCTAATTGATAAACATTGAAATAGAGTAGTAAAAGGAATAAAAGTGTCTAAAACATGTGTAATACATAAATTATCTTTCCATTATTGATAAAAATATATCTTCAAAATGTTATGTTCTTCTTTTACAAAAGGGGAAACTTCCACACATTAATGAAATATCAATTCCTTCAAATTTGATCCTAAAAATATTGCATTCTTATTCTCCAAAATTCCACTCTCATCATTACAATAAAATGTTCTTAATTTGATAGCATGCACCTTTAATTTATTAAAAGACATTCAATAGACAATTAAACATCCCAAAATGTGTATTACTTAATTTTTTTCCATTTATTATTAATATTTATTATGAAAACAAAAAGAATTAAATGTATTATAATTACCTAAATATCATTTTTATATTGATTATTTTCTATATTAATGGAATTGAAATTATTTATTCCTTCCAACTAACAATGGAAAAAGAAAGAAATCCATTCTTGTATATTTGTGGAATATTGCCGCAATAAAATGACATGAATTATTTTCTATTAACATGGATGACATTAAAAATTAATTTAGTTTAAAAAATAAATATTTTTGAACTAATTAATTTTATAGAAATATTAAATTGTACATTATATAAATCAAATGAATAATATATAGTCATAATAAATTCATCCATCAAAAATTAACATTTGATAGTACCAATCCTAATATATGATTTTCACAACCCCCTCCATCTAGTATTAAATTACATGGATTGTAATGAATAATGTGATATAATGGAATTTTATTCCCATTGTCAATAATCCACATGATTCTAACTATCATCAAGGGTATAAAAATCTCTCACATAAAATCATTACCCACCGAAAAATAATTAAGTATTAGGATTTAGGATAAATAAACCAATATGAAACTCCCTCACATGATTTAAAGAGGAATAAAACCATCCCCTGATGAATAAAAAATTTCCAAAAAAATATAATGATTCATAAAATTCAAAATATAAATATAATTTCACATCTCAAAAACATCTCTAATCCCCAAGATTGTAATGACAACATTTGTAATCATAATCCTCTTCGAACACTAGAATTTTTTTTATTTTTTTGGATAGAATATTAAGAATACTTTGTACGATCATGTATATGGTCTTATAAAATTGTGGAAAGATAGTAAATATTCCCCAGTGAATAAAAATCAGAACCAACCGGGAACTAAATTGACTAACTATCCATCAAAAACTCAAAATAGATCCCTAACCACATAACACAAGTTAATAGTAAAGTAATAATATGATGACATCAATAAAGGCACCTCAAATCCATTTCCCCACTGAATTTTCCATCACACCCCCAAATATCAAATTCCATGTTGTCCCATGCCTTCCATTCTGTCTCATCACCACATATTAAGACACCATAAATTTTATTGGGGTCCCAACCATATATAACTTATCCTCGCCTAGGGAGTAGATTATGTTCTGTATTAAAATCTCACCAGCCATGAAAAAAAACCATAATAGTCTATGGAATAATGGTATTATGAATGTTAAGGGTACTAACCTCCTCCCCCCTCCTAACAGACATCACCCAAAAAAAATATCACAACCACATCATAGTTGGATAATCTCCAACACTGACAAACGATCATCAAAACTTCCAAAGGAAGGGATGGAATGATGGGGTAATCATAAATCCATTCCTAACCATCAATATGTTGGTAAAAGAACCATCATAACATCTAAGTATTGGTAAATGGTACTCGATGCAGGTGGAATGTGTATATATATAACATGAATTACTAGAATATAAATATATTCATATAGAAAACACACGAACTAGCCTAAAGTATTCACCAAAATAATTCAAAACCATAACCTTAATGTCCACTAAATAACAATGTAACCACATGTTACCACCAAATATAAGTAACCAATACATATAACCAAGCATAGCCAATAATTTCATTTCATTCAGTTATAACCTTACTCAACACTAAAAATTATTTCATTAAGATTCATCCAACATAATCAATCATTTTATCAATTCATTTACCAAACATTGATTTTATCCTAAATTTATAAAATTATACAATTTATATTTATATTAAAATAAAATTAGTCAAATGACCCAAGGAAGTATATGTTAAATTATCTTCCCCAAAATAGTAACAATAACATCCCACACTCTATACTCTCAAGTCACAAAAACACCACCTCACAAAAACAACCACTACATACCAGGAAAAAAACATCAATAACTTTGATTCCTTAACAGACATCAAATTATTAACCAATATCCACCATCATCATATAATCCCATAACTACAATACAAACACATAGGGAATGAATCAACCACATCATCACAAAAAAGTTACATTTCATTATTAGATAATTTCTTATATAAATTTAAAAACAAATTTAACTATATATCATCATATTCTTCATTTGTATTTTCAGAAAATTATATATTCACATGGGCAACTAGTTCTTAACAAAATTTGCGTTTTAAGACTTTTTTGAGTGTTTATATTAAATAATGACTTATTCGTGTTTTATCAACACAAATTAGGGGTTAAAAATTGATTGATTTCACTACATCAACAATAATAGATTTTCATTTAAAATACCTTTCATCAAATTGAAATAAAAATATATACTAGTAAAACATGAAGATACCCACGATCCCCATCAATTCATTTTAATATGTTTCATTATATTCATTATTCAATCTATACCACCCTCCCACTAGAAAACAAAATGATTGTTGTTGCACTATGAATATTTGAAGAGAGAATGAGGATACCTATCCTAAAAAAGGAGCTTCCAAAACAAGATAAACCCAAAACATGGGGGGAATGTGTTGATTTACCCACCACAAACACATCACACAGATATAGCAATGAAATTTTAAACAAATATGTTTAACATTATTATAATCGCAAACAGGTAGGATTTGGGTGGACAGAGATGGATATTTTCCATTTAAGAAAATGTGTCGGTTAATCCATACTCAAAGTGTACAAGTAATATATTAAAAAGAAATTATTGTGAAATATTAATATTGTAGATATGGTTATTAAAATTATTAACATGGTCAAATTTCCACTTTAATTATAATTTAAATTGGTTTTCATTATAACACAGGGAGCCACCATTTGTAGAAATACATGTTTTAAGGAATCATTTGTTCGTGATTTAATCCCCAAAAATGTTTTTTAAAAATTTTTATTGAACATTAAATTGTTCATGATTTGTTTCAATACTTATTCATAACATTTAGAAAAAATCAAAAAAAAATCAAATAAAATTGAAATTTTGAAACTATTTGAGTGACGGTGTGAATAGTATATGGGCCTATGAGACCAACATATGATGTTGACAAGGAAAATGATTTCAATAACAACAAATGTGACAATGAGAAGGAAAAACTATGACTTTGAGAAGGATACGTGTGGTCATAAGAAGAAAAATTACAATCATGGAATCAATTATTACCATGAGACTAGATTTAGTCTATGAGAAGGAAAGCTGTAACCATGAGGATAATATGGAAATATCTGATAGAAGAAGTCCCAGCACACCCCCAGACACCCTCACACATTTTTAAAAAACTTATTGGGGTTATTTTTGTGGAACTATGGGGAACACATAGGATATTTTATATAATTATATAAAAATATATAATTTGTGTAGTAGTTAAATAATAAGAACATAAAACGCTATAATTGTTGATATTATGAAGTTATAAAAAAAACTTATTTAACCATGATTAGCATAAGAAAAGAGTTATTTTCAAATTTATCTAAAAACCTAAATTTACCGTCATAAGAAACAATAATATAATAAATATATTTCAAATGAAATTAAATGGCCTTTATTATCTAAGCAATGGATGAAAAATGTTCCTATATTGTAATATAATAATATTAATTATATTAATAAAGAAATTATATGAATGAAAATAATGAAATAGGACCAATATAGGGGTTTTTTCTAATGTCAATTTCCTTCATTTAGTAACAATTATTACTATTTAAATCTATTATTCCAAGATTGATTTATTATACCTAATAAATAAATTTATTTTAGTTCCACCTTTTTTGGTGTCTAAAAATTCATCCATATGACCTCATTATCAAATTATTATTACCTCAAGGATTATGTTAAATTAATGGAATTATAGGTCTAAACTGGTATTCTTGAGACACACTTTTTGTTATGAACCAATTTACTTTTAAATGATGTCTGTATGATTTTGTTGCTATATTATATCAAGAATTATATTTCGTACATGGTATTTAAAGTTAAATTTCATGTTATTTCTTCTTCATGGGTTTTAATTTAAATTTTAATCAAGGTGTATGTATTATTTTCATAACCATAATTTGATATTGATATCTCTAAAATTTTATAACCCAATTGGTTAATTTGTATAGTCTTTTATTATAATATCACAATAATTATATCCCCTTTTATTTTCCACAGTGATATTTGTTTTCTCATCAACCCAAGTTATGATTAATGTTCAATAATATTTTAAAAAAATGTTGTTTTAAATACTAATATTTAAAAAAATAAATTGGAATTTTTGTTTATGGTCATATTTTTATCATTGAATCTTCATATTGTGTATATCCCTATATTTATTTTGATAATTGAAAATAGAACATTCACATTAATTTATTTGTTTTTCATATATTTTCAAGTAGGATAATTTTTTTCTATATGTCTTGTTTTTTGTAAATATAATAGCTTTATAATTTTGTATTTTTATATATATTTACATTGAACTTGTTGTTTTATATGAAACTTTATATTCATGTTTTCTTGTTTTTAGATTGAAATAATTATTTTTTCATAATATTAATTTTCAAATTATTTATAATGATCAAAGATATCTCTTATTTCCATAGTTATTTATTTTCTAAAACCCCAAAGGAGTGTTTTTCATCTAATTCATCTCCATTAGACATATTTATTTCATGATCATGGATAATATTTAAATATTTAAATCCACGTTATTTCTCAATATATCTTATGTAATGTTAATTTTTTATAAAATGTATGATCTATCATTGTCTTTCTCTTTTATGTATCCATTATTAATATGCATATATTTTCTTCAAATTCCATTCCTTTTTGAAAACCTTTCCTTCCATTTAATCCATTGAATGGTTCTAAAAAATAATCCATATATTTTTTTATTCAGTAAAATATTGACATAATGGTATATACATTATTTACAATGATTGAAAATATATATTTAATTGAATAATATCTACTTAAAATTTTATTCATTGTCCTGAGTTACACATTTGTATTCCATGGATTTTCTTGTTTATTGATGGATTCATGAATGTTTTCCTTTTATGATTTCAATTGAAATAAATATGAAACACATATTATATCCATTATTAATTTTTGATATTAATGATTTATTATGGTAGTCATAGATAAGTATGATTATTAGTGGGGTCTTATATCACCCATTAATAAACTGGTAATGTGTAAATTAAATGGGCACAAAAGGGTACATATAAGGGATTATTACAAGCCAATGGGTACATGGAAGGATTTATCTAATGTAAAATAATACGTAGGGTATTTATCCAAATCAAAATGGGTACATTGGATATATTATCATAATAAATAGGAATCAAAATTGGATTTACACTTGGAAAAATGATTCATGAGAGGATTTATACCAAGAAAAGTGTACACAAGAGGATTTGTACCGAGAAAAGTCTACACAACTAAATTTATCCTCTGTCAAAGGGTTAAACATGAGGTTTTATCCAAATAAAAAGTGTACATGGTGGTATTACCACAATCCCATGAATAATAAAGGTGTGATTTTCACAAACCTACTATATGAAAAATATATTAGTGGGTATCCTTGACATATAGTTTGTGTTATTATGTTTATTCCTCACTCTTATGATACTATATTATTCCTATGATTATGAATTTTTTAGGCTAATAATCCCATGATTACACACTCTTTTATTGTGTAATATTATTCTTCATTTGATATGATATGTACATTTATCATTATTTTAAAAAACTCTTATTATTCCATGTTTATTTTAGTAATAAATTTATTTCCTTTACTTGTTTATTCATATACTTATGATCTAACACTTTATGGAATGTTGATTAGAATTCAACTACTGAGCATTTGAGATCTGCCCTTTATTATATTTCCATTCCTTAGATTATGATGATATGTAAATCTTTTGGGAGGTATAAAAGGTTTTCTATAGATTTTTTATCAATATGAAAATTTCAAATGTGTTTTAAAACAAATTAATTTTGTATAAATGTATCAAGTAAACTAACCTAATAGGTTCTATGTGTTTTGTGAGATTATTGTTAGATATAATATGAATGTGAATTTTTTTAGTTTAATTTTTATAATCTTACATATAATAAATATTAGTTTGTAAAATTATCTATTTTTAACACCAGAACCATGAGTGCTTGTCTTGGGTGCCTTAGTTAGAATCAAAGGGGAGTTTAGTTATTTTGGGGGATTAGATAGGAATGTTTTTACTGGTAGAAGAGTAATTTAATGAAAACCATTGTATAAATATAAGGGGTAGGTATATGTGCTAGCTAAAAATATAATTATTTTAAAATTATATATTATCTTTTTAACTATAAATAAAATCCATGTATTAATATTATAAGTGGATGTAGGATCTAGAATAGATATATCATAATATCCTAACATACATACTTATGAATCTTGGACAAAAGACATAAATTTTATTTTGTGACCCTATTATTACAATAAAAAAACTTCCAATGAAAAAACAAAATATTCAATCACTTACATTCCTAATAACCTTTTATGATTAGTGTTTTATAGAATTAGGGAAACCTCTCAATAACATGGGTAAAAATAACTAGTTAATAAAAATAAACAGTATTTCCCATTATACCCGTCCTTTATTATTTAGAAATAGGTCATCAACATCATCCATTTGAAATAATTCGAGACAAAAGTCATTTAAAATATTTTCTCATAACCTAAAATAAGTAAAAGAAATGGGTGAGCACAAATGCTCAGTAATGATTGACATGAAATATATAAAACCATGATTATATGAAATCATACGATGTTTATGTGGTTATTATATCATGAAAATAATATTTTAAAATTATACCATGTATATCAATGTTAAAAATCACGAGTCATTAAAGAAGACATGGACGCTCATAAGACATGATTCATAAAATAATCAAATAGAAAATGTCATTAGATAATCAAATAATAATTAAAATAGTTGTGTAGACATAATCATATAAAATATTTTTTGTATTATTCAACTCTCACTACTAATACTATCATAATAGACAAATTCCCTCAACAAATGATGTTAAATCCACATTCCAGTCTTGTACTATTGTACTCGGATTACTCCACATTCATGTCCTTTCAATCTCCGAAGATATAAATAGTTAACAAATGAATTGGAAGGAAATATTGGACCAAGAAATCAAATAAGGAAAATTATTATATGATTTCCACAAGAATATAAATCATTCAACATATTATAACCCATAAAAATAAATGGGTTTCATAAAAATTTCATCATATCATAAAAATTGGAAAAAAATAGAATTTAGAAATATTGTTCCCTCATAAAAAAAACCATTTATAGAAATAATAAAAATGGTATACTTGGATCATTTCCCCAATAGTCCATGTGCAACACAAACAGATGTCATATTATATGGAATCAAAATTTTGAAAGATCTATTTAAAATATTTCCAGAGTAAATTATCTTTTCCTCTTTGAAGAAAACATTTTAAAAAAATAATACATTTTGAAACATTTATGTTTGAAAATAAATAATAATAATTATAAAATAGTCTTTTAAAAACATTTTAAAACCATTTTAATACATAATTTTTTTAAATAATTTTTTTTAAATGAGATTAAAAGTTCATTTATATCATTTTTAAAACATTTTTAGAACACATTTTTTTTAAAAGAAAATAAATTTTTGACCGAAGAGAGAAGAAAATTATATTAAACTAATAGTAACGTGGAAGGAATATGATTAATGATACAATATTTTAAAGGAAGTTATATAATCCATATAAAATAATATGCGTAAATAATATAACATGTATCCCAAACTATGAAAATTGGGAATAAATTATATTATATATCTGGTAATATTTGAACTGTATACCCCAGGAAATTAAGAACATCGAATATATATATAAATGACCATAAATTTAAGGATAAATATCATATATTAAATTCATGTGTATAATGTACATCATAAAAAAGAAACAAGTTGTGTATAAAACATCTTTACCACAAAAATAAAAGGGAAACAAAATCCATTATAATTACTATATCATTGAACTGAGCATTAATTAAATGAAATGATTATGTATATTAAATATAATTATAGATTATATAATTTAAAATATAACATTATATAATCAAAATTAATTTTATACATAATCATAAAATGACATAATCATTGAAATTTTATTTTAACCGAGTGAATGGAAATTGAGTTAAAAATTCCCTTACCACGATGTCTCAACATACCATGATCATGTTGAAACCTATAATATAATAAATATGGATTTATTATAAAACTATTCCAAAACCATATATTTTTTATACATTTTATGGTTTATTTATAACGTCCCATTAATTGTTTTAATAATGTTTTTTAAAATCATTGTGTTGTGTGATTACAACCTTGTTTTCTAAGATAGTTTCTGATTCACCAATCTTGGCCCTTATACATTGAACATCGTCTCATAATTTTCATATTTTTCATAATGGTATAAGAATAATATATAATAATTATATTCTCATTTATATTCATTCATATAATGTTGAAATATAAAAATGAGATACACCATTCATGGTGATGGTGAACCATGCATACACATGATGTTTTTTTTTCATTTTTCGACTGATGGAATGAAAGAAGGAAAAAAAATAATTCATGTTTACAAAATTATTATTGTATCTTATAGATAATATTTGTTAATAAAATCAATTATAATTCCAATAAAAAATATGGGGATGTAAAATGAATTTTATCGCTTTGTGGAGATGGAAATCCATATGTACATAGGAGAGATACTTTAACCTATTGTTTTATGACAAAGAGTATGCATATGGTTTTTTATAATAAAAATATTTTCATAGTTAAGATACTGTATTTTTATTTTTAGAAAAAAAATATTACATATATAGGAGGAAAGTAAGTGTAGAAAAATAATTTAATCAGTATCAGGCATGGAAATCACAGCATAGGACAACTAGTAGACCAACCATGTGAAGGGGGAGTGAAGATCACGATGGAGATGTTGGGGAGGGGCTGTTTCAAGTAGGCATTTCCTTGGATGAATTCCATTAAGAACATCGACTCATGTAATGTCACAAATCCTATGAGACATTTATAGCATTAAAATTCAACATTTAATAGGTGGTTATCATAAATGAATATAGTTTTTTCCTTCGATCCATTCATGCAAATTGATTATATCTTCTACAAAACATGTCCATTGGATTTCCTTTAATAGCACCAGGGAAAGCCTTTTGAGAATACCAACAACACTTGAATGATGATAGGGAAGTTGAGAAGAAAAATTTTTCTATTATGGTTGAGGTAGAATAATTAATTTGAAGTAATTAATTTAGGGTGGAGGTTCCCATTTATATTTTAGGTGAGGGGTACTTCTGAAATTTCTCAAAATATTACTTTGTAAGGAATTAATTATCTATCAAAATACCCCCAAATGGCCATGGATAAAAAGATATATTATTATATGGTTGTAATAATAACAAGAGAAATATTTTTTACATGTTTTGGTAATATTTTATACCTTTTCATTTTGATTAACCCTTAGTTAACCAATTTTAAATTTAACTATGGTAAAAACAAATTAAATTAATAGACTTTAATTTTTACTTTTTTGGTTTAAATTTTTTTGAAATGATAAATTAAAGAGGTGTTTTACCAAATCTTAATCACATTTTATTTTTCATTTTTTATGTTGTTTAATAATTTAATAATATATAATATTGATAAATTATCATTATGGCCACTTTTGGTACTATTCATTTATACTGGTTTCAAATACATCTAAATAAAGTAGAAATTAGAATATAATTCATTTAAAACTCATTATTATTATATATATATTTTTTAAAACTCATTTTATATATTAAATTATTCAAATAATACAATAACTAATCTTTTAAAATTAATTTATTTTATTTTTCTGTTAAATAAATAAAGATTATATTACTTATTTAAAATCATTTAAGTAATTATATAAATTATAAAAATTAAAAATAACTTTCTATACATAATATAATTACATTAAGTTAATTGTAGATATTTTTTCATTCATATCTTCCTTTTATACCTAAATATTAAATAAAAATAGAGTGACATTTTAGAACCGTCTTTAATTTAAATAATATAAAGTTGATTTTCTGGGGAACATTTCCATTAATGCACTCAAACTCAAGACTATGGTGTCAGGGTTCGAATAATATTAGTTAAATAATTTTATTTTACACGTTTAGGTCATGGTTATACCCAAATAAATTTTTTAATCTTTATTTAATCCTTTTATCTCTTACTGTGACAACATTAATTATTTTTACTCTTTGAAGGTTCATATTTTTACTATAAAATTCAAAATGAAGACTAAAATAATCATGGATGAAATATTTAATTATATTCCAATACAATCAAAGAATTTAATATATTTAGTAATGTTATATCATTTATTAAAATTTTATTTTATTTTTTTAATATCATTAATGTCGATTTCAACAATATTAATTACATTGAATTTTAAAAATATCAATACCTCAAGATAAAATTGAACCAAATATTTTATTATATCCCATATCTATAAAGGTAATCTAAATTTTTTTTATCACATTAATTACTTAATTTTGTTATAATTTTAATATATTTAATGTCATTTAATTGATATTTACATTAATAAACTAATTACTACTTCAACATTTTGTGGGAATATAAGGAAAATATTTCACCCCTAAAATTATTAGATATATTACCATGATGTAGAAAAGAATTTCACATCTATATATAATATTAATAGTCAATAATAAATTTATTTATACACCATATTATATATATTATACTTATTTAAAAACAAGAGTGTGAACTTTTGTCACTTTCATTGATTTCAATAATATCTATGTCATTTTCATGGAAAACTATAGATGTAAATGAATTTATTTATAAAATTATGTGGTATTTATAGAATTTATTTTTTTAAAATAATATTTGTTAAAGTGTTTTGGTAAATTTATTGTCTGTATCATAGCATTTTTACACATAATCTCCCAATTTACCATTAACCATGGGAACCAGAATTTACCAATGCTACTATTAATATTAACCAAAAATAAAGGCCACCTATTTAAATAATTTGGAACTCCTAAATAAATAAATTATATCAATTTTGGTAAACTAAAAACTAAAAAATTATAGGATTTAATTCAAAATTCAATCGGTAAAAAGAAATGAAAAACAATTTTTCAGAAAAAATGATTTTTACACACTTGGGAAAAATAAATAGAAGATAAATAATTCTCATATAGAACAATAAATTACACCCCAATAGTGGTCAATAGAAATATGGATAAGGAGGGGGATATAAGTACATACTTCATTCGTCATGTCATCATAGGGCGGATGCATGAAAATGATCCTAACATCCTTCTAGTAGCTGGGTCTTTTTTTAGGATATTGACATCATTGACGTTATGGATAATAAATATATTAAAATGATACTAGTTGATTTTAACCCCTCCATGATGGGAGGATATACAAAGTATAAAATATAATTTTTCAACTTCATACTAAGGGTGGTTTCAAATGAGTTTATCATGTCTTTTTAAAGCATGTATGAGGAATCAATGATCTTGGAGGAATTTGAGCTGTTAATGCGGAAATCTCAATGTGCCATGATAGATTCCTGGGTTCCAATTACATTCCCTTCCTCGAACTGGTGAACTTTATAATGGTTGGTTCTATTCAAGACTGCATTAGGGGTGCGATTTTTCCATGGATTATTTGTTCTTTAACATGGGACCTAATTCTAAAAGTATAATATACTTCCTTGCTTAATTATAATTGGAAAATCTATATGTGTAACATCCCTATAAGGTTCACACAAACATTATTTGTAGGATAATTATGAGTAATCATTATAAATAGAACATAGAGAACCAACAAGAGTTTATAAAATGAATATCTACAATGTTTTCCAATGTTTTGGTGGAGAAAATGGTAAAGGATATAAATATAAAATACATTGGCTCCAATGTAGTGATTAAAGTTTACATGAATAAAATACATTGTTAAAATGGAGTAGAGATTAATTATAAACATATTGAAGAATAAGAGATTCTCCAGAGTGGAAGCATAGATTATTTTTATACATTTCAGTTCATTGTGGCTAGTTATCCAATTCATAGGGAACAAGTTTGGATTCATTAAAACCACCTCTGGACTACAATAGAGAGACCCCCTTTCTCCCAGCCTTTTTCAGCATAGTAATGTAAAACGTGAGAAGATATCTAGAGGGGAGAATTAATAAAGGAAATCAGCTTCCATACCATAGTATATTTATGTATAGTGATATATTTCACATCTTTTTGTTGATAACATGATATTTTAATGGAATGGATATAAGAAGAGCATTGGAAATTATTAAAAAAAAGTTGGAAACTCACTAAATGTTGATTTGAAAATCAATCAACATGGAATTTCATACTATGTTCATTTATAAAAGGTCTTATAGATAAGGGGAAATGATATTGGGGATGAACTAGCTATATAATGTAAATCATGACCCATCGAATACCATAGTGCTCCAATCACACAAGAAAAAGTTTAGATCCATTATTTCAACTAGTTAGTTTATAAACATATGAACGAAATTATAAATTGGAAATATCAGTTTTTATCTTTCAGGGAAGGGATTATGCTTGTCAATTTTGTTCTATCTTCCATTACCATGAATGTGATGCATGCACTCAATGGTATAAAAGTAGTGTAGAATTACATTGAAAAGGTATGAAAAGCTTCATCTGGGATTCACATTCGAAGGGACGATTTCACTTGGATTCTTGGGAAAAGTTGTCTTGGGGGTGGGTGATTGGGTTATTAAAACCAGAAGTTTCAAAGACGAAATTTAAAGATGTTAGTCTATACTTTTATGGGATTTTTTGGAATATAAATTGATGTGGGCTATATTCATCTCTGATAGATATAGAAAACAAATTGGTAGTGGAAGTGGGCGAACTCTCGTCGCGAGTTGGAGTTTTTTAAACAAATAACTATGGGAAAAAATCATTGAAAATTGATTTTTGGTTGCTTATAGAAACCTATAATTATCATACTTTTATATTACATCATTTTAGATTAATATTTATGACATTAAGAAAATAAATTCCCAAGGACGATAATAGTTTAGTGTCCTTAAAAACATGAAAAACAAAATATTCTATCATGGTGAAAGATAATCAATATCTACCATATTAATATCCACCTTTATTACATCTACATAAATTGTTTCTTCATAACATGGGGAGTAGGGACATAAAAAAGGGGTGAGCCAAGATGATCAGTAATGGTAAATAGGGGAAATAAGTAAGCATAACCTAAAAAAATTATATGGAAAAAGAGAATAATATTTAAGTATCATACCCTGCATATTAAAGATAATAAAAAATAATGGAATTTCATAATACATAGATCCTAAGATAATTAAGATCACAATTCATGAAGGCATTACATAGTAATAAGACATGGAATTTTTGGAATGAACATAAGAATAGAAAATCTTGTGTCAAGGATACATACCAAGACATTCATAACATTTTAGTGTTGGGCTATAACCTATGTATAATATTCAGGCTTGGGATAACAATCTATCTACCCTCTTTCTTTTAAGGTCCGTATAAAACCCATATACATTCTTATTTTCTAGGTTGGGCTACATCTCGTGTACCCTCTTACTTTTAGGCTTGGGATACAACTTGTATAAAATCATGTTTTTGGTAATGAGATATAAATCATCTACCCTCTTACTTTTTAGCTTTGGCTACAACCCATATACCTTCATGTTTTCGATCTTGGCCAACAACGCATGAACCCTTTTACTTTTAGGCTTGTGCTAAAACCTATGTATAATATTTCGTTTAGGCTTTAGATACATCCCATACACCCTTTGAGCTCATATACAAATTTTCATTACCCAATGAATTAGAGGGAGATATAGGTCCCACACATCTCAAAATAACATTATTCATACAAGTTTATCATGATAAAAAAACTTTCATCATATCATTACACATCAAAGATATACATTTTATAAACATAAAATAATAACTCATGAAATGAAAATGGAATAATTAATATTTTATCACATTATAACTAGTGAAAATATATAATATTTATAATCACTTTAGGAAAGCATAACCCAAGACAAGAAGCTGGTTTCAATATTAGAAAACTTGTGGAAGTGAAACAGGTGTCATAGTAATCATTCCTTCAATGTATAAAACATTCAAGAAATAATATTAATGAAACCTTTAGGTCCTTTATTATATGGTAATTATAAAAATCAAAAAATGTTATCATTTATGTAAAAAAACATGGAAGAATATTTTAAAAATGATTATTTATTTAAATACCCTTTCTTCATCGAAAAAGTATCTATAGAAAATAAAAAAAAATTAACACCATTTTACTTAAAAAATATAAAATAATCTTGAAAATTTTCTGAACACTATTTTATTGGAAATATATTTTCTAAAAAAAGAATAAAAAAACCTTTTAAACATGAAAATAAAACTTCAAAGGATTGGTGGAAGGTAAATTTTTACATGTCATAAGAGGTGAAAAGAACATTATTTTTTACAGTAAAAATGTTAGAAATATGCCTCATTCAGAAAATGTCCATATGATTCCTCTGAAAACAATGGTAAAATACAAAAAGGGTAAAACTTTATTTCAATGGTCTTTGGATATTAGTATTATATTATTGGAAACCCTTTTTAGAAAACATAGTTTTAAAGGAATATAATTTTCTGACTAAAGAGAGTGTAATGTCAGGTATTCTTAAAAATAGTTTATTAACATTTTGATTTACCAAAAAGTTGAAAAATGATACCAATAAACTAATATATTATAAATAAATAGAGTAGAATAAAATTAATTATTGTCTTTGATATATGGGTTAAAATATTTCATCAAATAAAGCTTAAACATAACAATATTGAAAACCATTTAGATTTCCCCAATGAACTCTTCTGACTTGGTAAATTGGGATACTAAACTAAATGTAAGAAAATAAAATTAAAAGAAACATAAAATATCATGAAATTAATTAAAAAAGTTATGTAACCTGTAAAAAATAATTATATACACATCAAAATATAACTTAGGGGCGTAAAAATACTTGAGTCTTAAAAAAAGAAAATAGAGGAAAAACTATTTCACTGATTTGGTAACTTTTGAAACATAAACCTCATTTTATAAAAAACATAAAATTGGATATGTAAATATACATAAATTTATTTATAATACACATATAATAAAATAATTTAAAGTACATACTCCTCACAAAAGGAAATAGTAGTGAACAAATCATATATCTAACAGAAATAACAAAGTGATAAAAAATTCCCTTACCTTGGTTCTTGACTCTCCTCGTACTCATTAAAATAAAATGTAAAATAAAAATAAATTTATTATAAATATTTTAAGAACAATATTTTTATATCTAAAATAATATATGGTTTTATTATTACCTTATATTACCTACTTGTTAACCATAATTTGTTAAGGTTTCACTTTAGATAATATTTTCTTTGTTCTTCATGAGGGTATTAACTTATTAAATCAATGGTCCATAAACTTATATCATGATTCAATAATTACAAATATGATATAAATATCATTTATATCCATTATATGTTTATTATAATAATATATTGAATATATAAGTATGAAATGGAATACACCGTTCATGAAGACGGTAAGCCGTACAAATGCATAAACGTTGTTTCTTTTTTTATTGTCATATTGAAAGAATGAAAGAGAATGAAATATAAGAATATATGTATGTAATATAATTAAATTATAATAATAAATTTATTAATATAATATAATTTCACCAAACTTATCCTTAATACATTCCATGTAGTGTGTGGACGAATCACATAACTTTGAGGGGGCGTTAGTCCACACATCCTCGAATGAAATTATCGCATTTACACCAAATGGGGTGTAAAACAATATGGGTTGCAATAAGAATATAGAAACCTTAATACATAATAAATATAAAATATACTATATATAAACTTATATTCTATCATAATGTCAACCATGTAAGGCGTTAAGGAAAATTTCACAATCATTTTTATGTGAGGGGGGTGTTCGTCGTACACATAAATTGTATGTTCATTACCCATTAGACGATGATGTGTGTGAGTACAGGTAGAAAACATAGAATTAATACATAATAGTTTATTTGGTATACCTTTATTATTATAAAAGAATGTAATAAATAAAGTGGATGGTGTGGTTATGGAATATAAAATAATGGAGCTTGAGATAAGGCATTACCTATTAATCTGGTAACTCTTTCTCGTTTATACTAAAAGGATTCTTGGGAATACATAATCCCCAAGGAGAGGAATATAAAATTAATAAGGATTAATGGAAAGATTATTTGGTTAGATTATGGGTGATCCATGTGGATTGAGATCTATCACAAAGAGGGAGAGGTGGTGGCCTTTTATTGGGAAGGAGGAGTGGCACTCTTGTAAATATTTGAAGAGATAATTCCTCCAATGTTTTTCATGTACCAAGTAGATGGAATAATGAAATATTTTATAAAAATAAGTATATGGTCTAAATATTTCCATAAAATGTCATTTTGAAACGTTTATAAGTTGTTTGGTGTCTTGAATTTATGGTTTAGTCCTTAGTGAAGATTAATTTTACCTTAATTAATGAATTTAATTTTAATTGCATTGGCTATTATTTTTGAAAAATAAGTTGAACTTATTATATATAATAAATAATTATTATTTTAAATATGGAATCCATTTTTCCAAATTCTTATCATATAAGTGGAAGAAATTAATATAAAATGATTCTTGTAGTCATATCGACAATGTGGGTCCTTAAAGTAAAAATAATGAAAAGTTTGAAAAAAAATTAAATCTAATTTCAAAGTGAAATTGGTCAAAATTACCCAAATTAGATTAATTTATAAAAATATAATCTTACTATACATTTAAATATAATATAAATATAATTTGTCCTTATAAATAAATTTTATGAAGAAGAAGTTTTTGAATTAAAATCCAGTATTTTGAACTATTCATTAAAAAATGAAACCTTACCGAAAAATAATAAAAAATTATCATAACATAATTTTTATCTTTTCTTGTCAATTATAACATTAATTTTGACGTATTTAATATATTAAACTGATAAAATTTTTATTTAAAATGGGGTTTCCATTAAAAGTCATTAAAACTACCTTTATAAAAAAATATAGGTTTTTATGTATAAAACATGTTTCTTCTTATCTTATGTCTATAAAATAAATTTAAGGAATACAAAACATGTTTTATGGGCTCATAGAATAATTTTTAGGAATTAAAGGATAGGGTGATAAAATTTTTGAGAGGATGTTGGAGTATTTAGAGTGCGAGGAACCAGTTTTGTCTTGGTGGTATAATGAGTTCACTTATAGGAATGCTGGTTAAAACCAAAAGTATCAATGATGATCTCATACCACTTGTTATAATATGGGAGGATTATCCTTCATTGATAAAGATCATGGTTATCCTCTTAAGCTTACAATTCATAGAGTCTCAATGGACAAGGGAGATGGGTGATATGGGTTCAAATGAGAAGTGTATTAAAACTAATGTTAATTGGTCATTTATTTAGTGGATCATTTAAGGGGGAGGTGTGAATAATGACCATCAGCGGGTGGTGATTTTGGCTTTAATCATTGTATCTGGGGGAAACCCCTTATAGAAGAGTCTTGTGTGATGCTGAAATGGAATGAACCATGCCAATCTCACAACATTAGGCTGGATTCCGTCGAGACGGGCTTGAATTTTATCCATGAATTGTTCAATTGAACGATTCAAGATCCATGGACCATCACGTAAATCATTCAAAAATTATGAAGGATTATAGGCTTGTGGAAGGATATTATAAATACATGGAGTGAGGGAAAAATGTGGCATAATTATTTTCATCACTGACCAAGAATTCATATCAGACTTTTCTTTATTCCAGGTTGGGTTCCCCACCACATGCATATAGTAATCAATCTAGGGATGATACTCATGGTATCCATTATGAAAAGCCACCATAACATTGTTCTATCATGGTTTCTACTAAAATTGAAATAAAAAAATATACATTGGAGTATAAAGATTATATATATTTCATAAGTCCATTAATATTATGAATTCTTGATTATTTAACTTCTGGGTTTTAATGATCATATAAAAATATTTACCTATTCATTTAAGCTTCGTGTTGTGTATCATATATACCATCAACATATTATATCCTTTTGAAATCTTGATATATTAATTTATACCACCCCTAATTAATAAATTATACCTTTGAAATTTTTACATGTATTCGATAACTAAGGATTGACTTTTTGAGATAACTATATTGAAATCCTATATCAGAAAAAGGGTCAATTGAACATCCTCTAAAAAATAAGAAAAGTAAAATGAAAAGATCACCATAGAACTAGTGTTTTTATTAGGAAACAATTATTGTAAAGTGGTAATTGGAACTTGAGAAATGATTTTAACTATCTTGTTATGATAAAGAGTGATAGATAACATTAAAATAATAATGTTAACAATCACAAATCTGTAAATCTGTGATTGGTTAAATACCATTTATTACTCTGTATGAAAAGTATATAGATAATTTTTTTGTTCCAAAATAATTTTCCTAATGTTAATGAATTATTTAACTACCTATATTAATAATATAAGTAAATATACATTCATGAAATATAATTTTTTATCCTTTATTAAATTCCAACCACAATCTCATCCTTTTCCACAATGATGAGTACTCAATATGAATTTTTTAATTCCCAAAGAATCATATTCATATTCAATATATCACCAAATCCACAAATGAATATCTATCTATTGTCCTCATCCTTATTAATTAGTCAAAATCAAAATGGTTATTACTAGTTTTGTTAATTATCCAAAAAAATAAACTCTTATATCTATAAAACCAAATGCTCAAAATAAATCATTAAAAAATTGAAATCCCTCAAAATTAATCAAAACTAGTCAAGACTAATATTAAAATAGGAAAAATTATAAGTACTTGATCACATAATCCTGAAAGATAAATTTCTACATTTATATCCAAATAACACCATTCACTATTAACATCTCATACTGAATAGTAATTTCCCTAATAATCATCAAGATATTCTCACCATTTCCATAAATTAACATTATCACCATAAATCCAAAATAAAAATATAAATGTATTTAAAAGAAAATTCAAGCATCATTCCCAAAATAATATCTTATAATATAATATCAGGTTTTTCGAAATTGAAATCATTTTCCTAAAATTAAATTAATCAGTTAACTAATAAATGAGTATCTAAACTCATAGAAAACTATAATCTCCCCAAATTCAATATATACATAATCCAATTTTTCTAACAATAATTAAAAATACTACTAATTGGGTCATCATGTATTCTAGTGGTAGGAAATGCACCCTTTTCACCCTTTGACTATAGGTTCAATTCCCTGAGACTTTTCATACATGATGGGTTGTCACCCATCCTATGGGTGGTTATTTTTATAAATCCATATTACTATAATCCTTATAAAATCACAAAAACATGAACAATATCCTCAAAAATAAAATTAACTTGTTCAAAATTGTTGAAATTTATTACCCTCAAAAGTTATCTCACACCATTCATCTTTCATCTCAAAATGTAATAAACCATAATTATTTGAAGAATAATGGTCTCTAAAAATATCATTAGTCACCTAGAAATTTCATTACATAAAACCTCAAAAGGGTTTTATATTAAAATGAATATATAATCTTATATATCCATGATGGTATCTATAAATATTAAGATAAATTCTCATGAAAACATCCTAATCTCCAAAGTAATCTAAACCATGTTCTGATACCAAAAGTAACAGACGAGAATTTTATCATCCAAATGTAATTATAAAGACATATATTTTACAATTTGACCAAATATTTTCCATCATAAAATTCATAAAACATTAATATAAAATATTTTATCAGTTACATACCGATGTTAATTTTAGGTTTATCGTTATAGTAAATTTTTAAAAACTCTCAAAAACATGGGTTCCTAAAAATAAAAAATATCTCCCACTATACCAAGGGTTTCATATTCCTAATAGTTCATCAAAAATATCCATGTGAAATACCCCTAGACAAAACACAATCCACATCATTCCTCATCACGATGGAAAAAATAAATATAAGAAAATGGAGAGCTCATATGACTCGTAATGGTAAGAAAAAAATAGAGAAATTCATTAACATATGAAATCATAAAATGAAAAAAAGGGTATGAGATCATGAAAATTGAATTTTAAAATTATAAATTTCATATCAAAAATAAAAATCATATATCATGTAATAAAACATAAATTTTCACAAGAAATGAGTCGTATAATAATCAAAGAACCTATGACATGAGAGTTTAAAATAAGACATAAAATTGTAGCACACACCCGATCATAAAAAGTAATATTCATGTTATTAAAGGATCACATTCATGCTAATAAGAGTGGAAAAAGTCTTGTACTTAACCAATTTCACTCATCCTTCCAACCCTCTATTACTGAACAAGGTGTACTCCACATTCCAGTATTTTCAATATCACGAGGAATAAATATTTAACCAATGCATTAAAGAGAGATATAGGTTGCACCCATCACATATTGAAACCCATATATATTTCTTCCAAAAGAATATAATTCATTAATCATATCACAACCCATAAAATAAATTGGTTTCACAAACATTTCATCATAACATAACACATTGAAAAGAAACATAATAAGTAAATATCTTATCATCAAAAACATAACCATTCAGTGAAATAATGAGTATGGTATCATTGAATCATATCCCATATAAGGAATAAGTAACACCAAAAGATGTCCTATTATATGGAAAATAATTTTTTAAATATATTTTCAAATAATTTCTTGACCAAAATAGCATTTCCACATTGAAAAAATAATTTTTGAAAAATACATTATGAATTATTTGTTATTTAAAAATAACAATTAATATTAATAAAGGATTTTTAAAAAAAAATTTTGATCCAATTTTGAAACATAAAACATTTTGAAAAAAATTCATTTCCTTGAAATTTTTCTTAAAAGATTATTTTATGAATTTTAAAAACATTTTTTGAAAAACATTGTTTTGAAAGAACACATATTTCTAAACAGATAGAGAATAACATCACATAAAAATTATTATATCATGAAAATAATAATAATAATGATATAACATGTAAATTTTATGTGTATAAACCTCATAAAAATATATTTGTTCATAACATAACATGTTTCTGAAAGAAAGAGAATTGAGAAAACATTACCTTACTGATTTGGTAGCATTTGAACTATATACTACATGAAAGAGATATATTCTAATGGATATCTAAATAGACAAAAATTTAAGGAAAAATTTCATCAGGTAAATTCTATGGTAGTACATAAATCACAAAAAATAAACAATTAGTGTATAAAAAATGTGTGCCAGAAATATGAAAGTGGGAAATAAACCCCTTATAATTATCATATCATTGGAGGGAGAATTAATAAAATGAATAGATTATTTATATTCATTATAAATACACATAATAGAATTGTAAATAAAATATAAGAAAATAAAATTTCATTTTATACATTATAATATAATGACATAATAAATAAAAAGGTTGTTTAGCCTAGTGAATGGAAATTGAATTGAGATTTCCCTTACCTCAAGTCTCGACTTTCTTTGTTCCTGTTGGAAGCTCCGATATAATAAATATTGATTTTTTATAAATTTATTTCATAAAAATAAATATTTCATACCCTAGATGAATTATTTATGTCATACATTCAGAATTATATTAATATTATGTTATTAAAATAAATGTTTTGCGTGATAACTTCTTGTTTTCAATGCTTTTTTTGAAGTCGTAGTCCTTTTACATTAAACATTATATATTCTTTTATATATTGTTAATAATAGTATAAGAATAATATATTTTAAATATATTAATTTTTTTATTCATATTAATTATAAATATAAAAATAAATTACACCATTCATGTAGATGTTTGGCCGTGCATACGCATGCATGCTGTTTTTAATTTGTGATTTGATGGAATGAAAGAAATATATATATATATAAATTTATATTTATGGAAATATTACAATATTATATGTGTCATATACTATCAAAAAACCCATAATAATACCCATACATAAATTATGGTGTTGGAAAATGAATTGTATCGCTACATGGAGACAGTAAGTCATTCATATGAACGAATGATACATTATCTTGTTTTTTTAAAAAGAGGGTGTATAATGATGTTTTAAGAATTTTAATAATACTAAAATTTCATAATTTTTATTTAAATTATGTTATTATTTTATATTTAACATTATTTATTTAGATGAGTTATGTAAGATTAGAAAAATAAAGTAATTTGTTAGAGAAATTATGTTTTTTTCAAAACGTCTCCATTGCATCTCTAATAAAAGGATCTAAGGATGGTGTTTTGAGAATACCAGAACCTATAATATGTTACCAGGTAAGTTTATAAGATAAATTTGAAGGTTAGGATTTGTATATAAGGCTATATTTTATATAAATAATTATTGGAAGTGATTTTATTTTGTAATTATGGTTAAGGGAACATCCGGAATTTCTCAAAATATTAATATATACGAAATTCATTTTTTAACTACAGACCCAAAAATTATCTTGGATTGTAATATAACTATGATAGGATGGTAATATCATCACCCAATTTTTTTTGTTTTTTATTTCTTTTTTAAACGTCATAATTTTTATTAAATATTAGTTAACACATTTTAATTATAACTACGGTAATTAATTTAGTAATATTAAAAGTTTTTTATTTATAAAAAGGTGTAAATTATCCATAAAGGACCAATTTATGTCATTTCACATGTTATCATAATGGAATTGTATTTATAAATTTTTTAATTCTTATTAACTAATTTAATAAAATATTATTTTCATAAATTTTCATTAATTACAATTTTGATACTCTTTGTTTACTTTGACATTAAATACATATAGAAAAAGGGTAAATTAGAATATAATAATTTAAAAGTTAAAAAATAATTTATATTTACCAATAAAATTCATATTACACATTAAATCATTAAAACTATTCCAAATTAATATTTTCAGCTAAATTTGTTTTATTTTCCTATTTGTTAAATAAATATTGTAATAAGATTTCACAATAATTTAGGTAAATTATATAATTTTTAATAATATGAAATAAAATTTTATAATAAAAAAATTAAATTAAGATAATATTAGACCTTGTTTCACTCATATATTTTTTTCCTTATTTGGACACAAAAATGGTATGATATACAAAGAGAGTTACATTTTGTAACTGTATTTTATTTAAATAATATATTTGTCATTTTCTTTGAAAAGAGTCTGTTAATACTCTATAATTAAATCCTAAGGTGATACAGTTAGAATCCTATTAATTTAGTAATTTTTTTGAGAAGTTTAGTTCATGGTTATACCCTTACCATCTCCTTTATGCCGTTATTTAATCCCTTTAACTCTTACATTGACAATATATATACTTACTCATCATGGGATCATTTAGTTACTCTGAAATTCCAAATTATCCATAAATGAATCATGGATGAAATTTTTAAACTTATCCCAATCCGTTGTAAAAATATAATATCTTTCAAAATTCTATATCATTAATTAAAATATTATGTATTTTAAAATATAATTAATGTCCATTGTGACACCATTCATTACATTTAATTTTTAAAATATCAATACAACAAGATAACATCTAAATAAATAATTTATTATATCCCTATGATGTTAAAGTAAATTACAAGTTTCAATTATTACATTAATTTTCTCATATTAGTTTTATTTTAATATCAATCATAATCTTTATATGATATTTTCAATAATAAAATAATTTCCGCATCGAAATTATATGAGCATTTAAGGTAATTATTTCATCTATAAAAATATTTAAAAACTTACAATTAGGTATATATGTCTTTAATATTTCTAAATAATATCAATAGTCAAGAATTAATTCAGTTCAACTAAATATTAAAAATATTATAATTAGTTAAAAAATAGAGTGTAAAATTTTGTTACACTATTTGATATTAATAATATCTATGTCATTGGATGGAAAATTTTCCATTAAATGACTCAATTTGGAACCATATGTGTTAAGCGTAGAATATAATATTAACTAAAAATAAGAGGGGAATTTTTTAATTAATTTGGACCTCCTAAATCCAAACACATTATCCATTTTTGGAATTTAAAACACAAAATATTAATAATTTACCTTTATATTAAATTATAAAAATGCAATGAAAAATATTTTTTCAAAAAAAAAGTTTTTTTAAAATTTTAACTATTTTTATACTAAAATAAATTTCAAAAACCATAATTGGATTAATTTAAATAAAAATTTAATAATAAAAAATTAAAACTTATCCAAAACATAATTTGAATTTATAAATACTATAAAAATATAATGTTCTATAAAAAATGATATTTGTCACTCTTCATAGAAAAATCAATTTTTTTCAGAAAAATTATCAACTTTCACCACAGACAAATGTTGCTATTTTGATTTCGAAAATTATTCTTAGTTTTGGAAATAAATTTTATAAAATATCAATAAATTAATTATATTTTTTACCTAAAAGGAAATAGAAATATCTTTAAATAAAATATTTTTTTGATAAATAAAACGAATTTACTAAAAATCTAATAATTATTTAAAAATAATTAATTAATACATTATAAATTTGAATAAGAATTGTATATATTTCAAAACGAAATTAATTTTATGCATTCTTATCTATTTAATGGATATGTTTTAACAATCACATAATAATATTTTAATATTCATTTAATATTGGTGTTGTGTATCTTATATAGTGTCAAACATATTCTTTCCTTTTATAATCTAGGGATATTAAATATAACAAGGGGAAAAAACACTAAAATTGTTGGATTGTGTATTAACTCAATTATACTCTATTTTATGAAAAAAATTTATAACATCCCATCATGTTTGACTCTCTTATGGTATATATGACACATCATTCACATTACCTATAATAATCCATTATGAAGGTTTTGATTATGATGTTTGATAATTATGTTAGAGAACCAAATAAACAAATAACCATGGATAAATTAGGGTTGGAAAAATGTGTCATAGGTTTAACTAAAAGTGTAATATGATAAAAAATCATAGGGGAATATATATTTAGAATGTGTTTTTCAAAATCTTAATATGAATAATAAGACCAGATTTTTTGGTTTAGTATTTAGCTAAAATAGGATCATGAAGATAAAGTTGAGAATGGTATATATCCCGAAATCACTATGTATTATAACTTAATAAGGTAGCATTATTAAATTGTAAAAAATATACTATATTGGTTATATGATCTAAAAAGAGAGTTTATCAGGCATACCTAAAGTCATGAGGTTGATATATTAATTGAATTTAAATATGAACTATCTTATCTATTTTTATTACTGGAAGATATGTGTCAATGATATTGTGGATTATTGAAAATTTATGAGGATTTTGTGAAACATATGGGGACTATTCTTCATCTTTTTTCCATGAATGGTTTAAAAACATATATAAAAGGGTATCAATGACATATAAAGGTGATTTTATGAAATAGATATATTTTTTTGAAAAACAATTTAAGAACACGTGAATAAATGGTAAATACCATATAGGATTTAATATACACTTAATTTTTATATAATAAAAGTGTTATTGATTTATAAAAGGGAGTTAAATAGTATTAATATCCATGTAATTAATTATTTTTTAATGAAAATTCTAACTATGGAATTTATGGTCAATTTTATATAATTTCTGGGATTTTGATATATATTGAGTAGTGTGTGAAATTATGAACTAGTGGTTAGTTTATTTGAGGGCTAAATATAGAGTCAATTTTTAGAGGAATATATTATTTCATTATGGTTTAATTTCTTGGGGATTCAAATCATTTTAGTAAAGGTTTTGTATTGAGAATATACGATTAAAGTATATACATTTTGGGGTACATGATTATATGAATGATAAATATTTCCAAAAGTAAAGTTAAGTAACTTGATATCAGCTATGAGTGTAGAGTAGACTTCATGTTTGATATTATATCCAGAATGATGAATAAATTAATAATTCCCTAACAGATTTTCATCAATAATTAATTAATAAAAGTACGGGGATGCAATTTATATAATGTGTTATGTATAATGTAACAAAAAATAAATTTAGTATATTTTTTTCTCTAAATTAATACTTTGTATGATAACTAGTTTTAGTTGAAATATAGAACAAAAATGATCCACAACATATTATAAAATAAAATTATTATGAGAATAAAACCTATTTTAGTTAAAACAATATTGTTATCAGTTAAAAAATGCTTAAAAAATATAATTAAGAGAACATAATGTTTTAATTTTATTTTAAATAAAATAATTATATATATATTTATAATTTCAATTTAAAAGTTAAATTTATAAATTTCATATTTTAAATTTTAAATAAATAAACTTCATGTTTTAATTCAAAATAAAAAAGATCTTAGGGTGAAATTTTTAGAGTTTAGTAATGCAATTGATATGTCGGTGAATAGAAAAAAAATACATATGTGGCCAATTATTTTACTTTTATTACATTATCATAATGAGAGAATGAAATAAATTTATTTCAAAACCATTTTCAATAACAAATATATAGTAAAATAAATCATTTTTATTTCATAAAACTTGTTTATAATGTTTTGGAAACATAACTAATATTCTACATTAAAAACTATTATTATTCACTTATATGGAAAATAAGTTACCTTAATTTATAGAAAATAAATAAATATATTTATATAGTTTTTTTGATCAAAAATTTCATAATATTTGATATGTAAAATTTCATTTTAGGTATTTAAGTATGAAAATTAATATTAAAGTTATGGACTCAAATAATATTAAAACTGTAAGTCTCAAGATAAAATTATTTACACTGCTTAATTTATTTGTAATAAAATAATTTGAATTTATTTTTAGAGTTTATTTTACTACAATTTATAGAAATATATGAAAATTTATTATCACTCATTCAATTTTTATGCAATACTAAAAAATATTCGAAATACTCAATTATGAAGTCATCATTTATTTTAAAAAATAGTTTTTCAATATATTAAATTTTTTAATTTAAAATTTTATTTTTTATTATTTAAAAATTGAATAACATTAAATTGAGATAGAATTTAGTATTATAACCTCCATATTTTATAAATTAATTACTTTATATTTTTAAATATTTAGAAATTACATTTATAAACACTAATTAGCCAAGTTAAATCCAAAATGGTACAATATATAAATCAAGAAGTAAAAGGACTAAAATGTATTAAAATCTGTAGTAAATGATTTATAAATATTTTCCCACATAAAACTGAACTTTTTATATATTTTATAATGATATAACCTTTAATATTTTGATTCTATTATTGAGAAATAATTGATGTTCACAAAGGTTCCCTCTTCTTCACATAAAAAATGGGACACTTATACCCCATTATTCCATGTAAATTCTTTATAATTTATTCTTGAAACTATTTCATTTTACCATAATATAGTCCTATATCAGGTTTATAATTATTTTACTATATTAAATATCCTTTTCTATTATTTTCCAATGATACTTTCAGGAGATTTAAACGGTACTGAAATAAGTATTAATTAGTCCGTATCTTTTTATTCTTAATAAATATATTCCAAACATGCTTTATCAACAATAATATAATGATCCATAATTAATTATTATACATATTTTTTAATTTTAATGTAAAAATATTTACATATTCTTTCCCATGTACTTTGAAAAACAAAACAACGCCAATCATTTATTTGTGCAGACAGATGGCTCCACACAACATAATGATATGTTTTCTATCAGAACCTTATACGGATATAATTATATTTTTATTTCATGAAACTAATATGATATTTATTAATATATTAATATTATATATATTTAAAATTTTACATTATTTAAGAGATATTAAATATAAACGATCATAGTAAAATTAACCACCTAAAATGAACATATTAAAGTACCACTTATAATTTTGAATTTATTTTAAAATATATATATATTAGTAATTAAATATTTCCAGAATAGAATAATATAATATATACACTCATATAAATATGGATTTTATGAAATTATATTAAGATACCTTTAAATAGAGTCAATATACTCATAGAGTTACTTAGAAATTGAATGATCCACCTCAAATTACCATCATAAGAGAAAACAAAACAATAAATTAACAGAATATGATACAAATAATCCATTTCATATAAATTATATATCAATATGTTTTTTAGTAACATATATAATAAGATAAATTTTATTATTTGGGAAGTTAAGTTCTTTCATATAATAAATCAACATCAAGATAATGATTTGTAATAACTAAATTTTCTTCCACATAGGTAAAAACATTCTTATTAAACACTATTACTCCAATATTTATTCAGTCATCTAAATAAATAAATTATTATATTGTTCATACTTCATTTATCAGGTAAAAAAATTATTCTTTATAACTAAATTTATTGATTGACTCTTACCATTATTATTATATTACATGGAAGGGTTTCATGGTCACAAATCAAAATCTTGAGTAGTAATTCTTGTTATTTAATAATTTAAATTTATATTGTCTATAAACGTCATATTTTTAATATTATAAAAAGAATTATATTTCAATAATGTTATTTTATATTCATTCCCAATCTCTTTATTCCTCATGGGATCTAATTTAAATGTTACCAAAGCTTCCATTTTTCTTTTCCAATTCTCCTTTCAAAATAGATATCTCTCATATATTATATTTCATCCCCTCTAGATGTTTTTAATGAGTTTTTTATAAAAGAATTTAATTTAAAATAATTTTATATAATATTTCAAAAATATTTTGTTTTCCATAGAACTATTTTAAAAATTATAAAAAATGAATTTCTTTTTTGAATTTTTATTTACATTTGACTTAAAAACTGTGGATACCGCTAATTTTTTTAAAAAATTGAAAATTCATTTTCAGTTAACTTGAATTTATTTACAAATGTTTTAAATGAAAACAATTTTCCATTATATATACGAGTTACTTGTATTAATAATAATATCTTTTATATTACTTGTGTGAATGTGTATTTCTGCTGCCATTAACATTTTATATGAAACATTCGTTCAAAATATTTTTGGTTTCTAAAAGAAATTATTTTTCTCAAAATATTTCTTTTAAAATGATTTCCAAATATCAATGTTATTAATTATAGGTAAAGTAATGTATTTTATTAAACTACTTAAAATGAATTTCATTTAGGTTATCATATATTAATATATCATTTTTTATCAGTGATATTATTTATAAATTACCATCCCCCTTCTTTCTCAATGAGAATTAAATTATTTTATTTTCTATCAAATATGGTATCGATCCCTACCTTTTTCATTCAAAACCACTAAATATAAACTAAAAAACATTTCCTCCAATGAAAATCAATTATGAATAACCTATTCTCTCTTTCATTGATTGATTTTTTTTCACCTCAATGGCAAATATTTATTTATTAGGGATAACATATACTTCATCATATAACCATTAACTATTTATTTTAAACCCAATATAATTATTTAAATAGTATTTTCATAGAAAGTGTTTTAGTATAATTTTATAGTATATTATACTTAATGGATTTATCATGTTTATTTTTCTAATTATGAATGTTTTCCTTATATAATTTCTTTGGAAATGTATATGAAAACCATTTTCTTTCCATGGGGTTTTTTAAAATGATTCATTTCAAATGGTACACATATATAAGTATGATAATGGGTGAGTGATAATATCAAACATCAATTAATTGGAAATATTTATATCTAATGATCTCAAAAGGGTGTATAGTATGATTTGTTTTCATCAAAAGGTTTCACTAGGGGATTAACCCAAAGAAAAATAGTACATGGGAGGATTTATCCAAAGCTATAGGGGTACTCAGGAGGTTCTATATAATGGAAAATGGTACATTAGCAGGTCTATCACAAGAAAAAGGTCACACAAGAGGATTTAGTCCAATCTATAGGTACATTATATGATTTATCCCTACCTAAAGAGGTTTAGAGGATGATTTCATGCAAAACCACAGGTAAATAGGGGGATTATATGATGCCCAAGATAGTATATGGGTGATTAAATGAAGACTATTATTTGGTGAATTTATTGGATGGTAGAATTGAAATATGATTTCTATAAATATATTTATCCCAAACCCTATTATCATAATATTGTGCGTATTATTATTCTCATAGACGAATGTTTTTCATCTAATGATTCTTCACTCTTCTTCAATGTTATATGTTTGTTCATTTTTAATTACATGTATTTTTATCAGGATATATGGACAACCCTTATCGGTACATCATTTTTTTAATAATTAATTATACCCCTTCCCATTTATCATTAATTTTTTATGATCTAAAACATGATGAAAACTTGATTATTTTTTCCATATTGGGCATTTGAGATCACCTATTAATTATTTTTCCCTTCCAAAAATTATAAAGATAATTATATGTTGTGGGATGTAAAGAAACGAATATATTTGAGTTTTATTATAGAGAAATTCTCACATGTCTTGTAAAATAATTTCCTTATATAACTAGTCCTCAAAGACACTAAACTGAAAAGTTCCCAATATTTTCATAGATTACTGTGAGATGTAATAATAAAGTGAAATTTGATTAAATTTAATTTTGATAATATAAATTGTTGTCAATGCTAATTTGAAAATGGATTATTTTAGCGCTATAACTAGGAATGGGGGTTTGGGGTTCATAAAATATGGTGTTCATGACTATGGTTTCATTTAGTGAAATAAATTAAGTTAGAGTGTAGATTCGTAACAATAGATGAAATTATCATATGAAAATTTAGAAGGACCATTTCACAAGAATCAAATTTGAAAAGGATGTTTTTTTGGGGGTTTTAATGATGACGGCTTGTTGATGAAGGGATTATGTATCTAAAATTAGTTGGAAGCACATTTGAAATATGGATTGTAATAATTTAATTATTTTTATTCTATTTGGTATCTTAGGTAATGTAATTATTTTCATAATGATGAATTTTATCACTATAGAAATTTATGGTGAAATTTTAATGTAGGGGATGGATGAAATGTTGGATCTCTAACACATTAGTGGATAAGAATCCATGAAATTTTGTATAAGGAATATTTGAACATGATCTAGATTAAAATTAATTGGGAATTTATATTCAAATAATTGTTAGAGTTTGTAAAACATGATGTATTAGGTAATATCCCTACGTATAGACATGTGGAGACTCAGACATGTCAAAAATATCAAAATGGAATGATCATTTGGAAAACTTATATACCAAAGGATATGGAGTTAGAATATCACTTAGAAATTTTTTTCTGATGTTTATTGGAAAATATAAGAAATAGACATTGAATTTAAGAGTCATTTTTTCTATTATATAATTATTATATTAGGATGGTATGGATGATGGTGATCAATCATAAGTCTAAAGTGTTCAATTTGATATTATACTATACAAAATTTGTGAGAAAATATTTTTGGAATGATATTTTTTAAATTATGGACTGATAATGATATAGTTCTTACTGATATCCAAGTATGATATTATATTGAGAATCATGGTATAGGCATCATGCATTAGTATTAAGGACTCCTTAGTAAAACAGTTTAGTCTATAGGTGGAATCAGATAACTAAAAAAAAATTTAATGATTCCTACTAGGAAAACCCTATACTAAACTTTCTGGATGTAAGTCCTATTGAGATTTGTTTATATCCCAAATAAATCCATGTTAAGTATATATGATGAAAATAAACTATATATGTTATGGTATGGGAATAATCCTACATTCAGGAAATTATAAATATTTATAATTTTGTTCTTTATTCTCAAAAAAATAAGAACCAATGGATATTGAAATGTAATAGTGGAAAAGGGATTTTTTTTATGATGTTATTCTATGATAATGAATTATTCTATAAACAACATCTCAAATTCATTAAAAATATCTCACAATAGCACGAAATTATAATATTTATCAATAAAACATGAATGATACTATTGATTAAAATGTTAACAAGTTGACATGATTTTGGGGAGAAAAATTGTATGATTTCTATTAATAAGTATATAAAAAGAATGAGGATGATGGAAAAAGTAATTGTGCCACTTTGATATTGAAAAATTGGGGGAAATTGATGATCCAAACATATTTCATGACCAGGAAAATCCCATTCAAACTTAGAGGATGAAGTATCTATATAAAAAAGACATTTTCATCTCATGTATATCCCAAGAGTTTCAGTAATGGTGATATGAATGAGAGTAGGGTCATTATGTTGAACAAATATCTTTACCATATCAATGAAAACCCAGACATAAATAATTGTTTAGAAAATAGAGGAAAATAAATAAATCAAGGTTAAAGGATTTTATTCAAAACAAACACTGTTAAGAGGGAACCCTGATTCATTATATTGAACCACATGTGCAAAGGATAAACTAATATTTAATGATTCTAATGGATGGTCTATTTTCTTCCATTTTGATGTTAGAAATGATTAATTTAGTCTATGTTCAAGTAATGAAAATAAATTTCAATGTTTCGAAAATAGATATAAAATTTATAACTGCTTAATGTTTTCCATGAATATGTTATTTACATTGAACGAATGAATAGAATTATAATCATGATTATTTGAGAATCATTTTACCTATTGAATATGGATATTTACTTTTTCATGAAAAAAGAACAAAATTCAAGGGGAATAAGTTTCATGATGTTTGGAGGAAGTTTAGAGTTGGTTTTTCATTAAGGACTAAAATCATGGAATAATAATGTAGGTTTCACCATGATAAGAAATATTAAGACATAATAAGAACCATATATTTATTAATTATATCGTTACTTATGGTAGGTGACGGTTTGGGAAATGAAGGGAAGGGGCTAGACCATAACATTTGAATAAGATTAAATTCATAAAATTTGGTAAGATGGGCTTGCTATTAAATTCTAGGTTGTGTTGTGAAGTAGTATTTTTCATAATGATGGAGAGGTTTTGAAAAAATCCATACAGTTTTTTTCTAAGAAGTTTTACTATTTAATGAATATTATATCATTATGTTTTGAAGTAGGATATATTTTTAATATATGATCATCCTATAAACATGGTATGATGGGTTGAGAGAGGATATTGTTGGACCGAATAAGTAGATGTGTATGTCTATTAGATGTAACAATCCAAGAGGGGGGGTGAATTGTAGGTTTAAAAAACCTTTGAGTTTTAGCAACAAAGAGATTAGTTTAAAAGATCTTAAACTAATACAAATACAAACACCCACAATTGTATTGAATATAAAAGGTATCATGTATTGTAATACTAATGTAATGTAAAACCATTGTATTCAGGGTGAACAAAATGATCAGAGTAATACAAAGATGAATGATTCTACCTTAAAGCGTATAGAATCAATCAATACAAAATGTAATAAAATGATTGTAATTGAAACAATTACAATTGAATATGTAAAGAAGAAAGGAAACAATACAAATCCCTTTCTAATATAACAGCGGAAATGTAAAAGTATTACAATTCTTTTAACCCAAAGAGAAGGGTTATCCTTTCACCTAGGATAAAAGGTCTGTCTCACCAACACCTTGGTGAGCCCTCGATACGATGATCGGCACGTCTGTCTGCCTATCCCTGGAAGCCCTCGATACGATGATCGGCACGTCTATCTGCCTATCCCTGGCATCCCTCGATACGATGATCGGCACGTCTGTCTGCCTATCCCTGGAAGCCCTTGATACGATGATCGGCACGTCTGTCTGCCTATCCCTGGCAGCCCTCGATTTTGCAGGTAATCGGCACCTCTGTCTTTCAATTACTAGAAATCCCTCGATACGATGATCGGACGCACAAGGCAGATGAGAGAAGTCACAGTGTCTCTCTCTAGAATCTTGATAGTTCATAGAGTCTCTTCATTTGTTCTCTTCGTTCATCGTTGTTCTCTCAGCTTCAAATGACCCCCTATTTATAGGCCTTGGATTCCAACGGTCATATTGCCTCCAACGGTCATATTGAAACAGAAAGCACGACATCATTTTGATTAGTTTGTATCTAACTCAACGACATCGTTTTTTTAAGACAAGAGATATATAGAAATAAAAAAACACGAGTACGATTCATATGTAGTGAGTGTTTTTGACTAAGTACAAAAAAAATAGTGAACATCTGAATAGCAGAGTCAGTGCGATATGATTGAAAGAGTCAGTACGATACGATTGACAGAGTCAGTATGGTATGATTGACAGAGTCAGTACAATACTATTGACAGAGTCAGTATGGTACGATTGACAGAGTCTGTACGATACGATATGGTCGGTACGATCAACATTGTACGATACAATAAACATGATAAAAGACAATTTGAAATTTACAAACATATGATAGAATACATTTGTGATTTCCAAAACATGATATAGAAGTCAAAATAAGACTTTTGACTTAACAATCTCCCCCTTTTGGGAAAGCACAACACACAAAGTAAATGTAACAAGAAATACTTATCTCCCCCTGAGTTATTGAAAAACTCTTCTAAATAAGAAATTGAATAAAACTAACTCCCCCTTAGGTATGGACTTTCATAAGGATTGTATTCGTAGATTTTCCTTGTAAAGCATTCTTCCCCTTTTTAAAACATTCTTCCCTTTGTAAACATTCTCCCCCTTTGTGATTTACAAAAAGAAAGGAGTAATCTTGAATTGTCTGAAAGAGTTAGTAAAGCAGTACAAGACAATGGATAAAAGAAAAGGATCATAAGAGTCATTAAAAAACAAATACAAGTTCCAAAAGAAAACAAATACAACAATCATTTGTTTTCTCTTTACTTATCCTTATTTATAAGCTCATGAAGAACAGATTTCATCTTCTTGATATCCTTCTTGTCTTCAGAAATTGATTCTCCCTAAGTTTTGAGAATCTCTTGTTGGTCCGCAAAAATCTGATCTTGATTTCTGATAGTCTCCTCCTGGACTCTGATTACTTCTTCAAGTGTATCAATTTTGTTTTGCAGATTCTTGTTATCTTTGGATAACACAGAATTTTGATTCTTCAGCAATACCATTTCATCTTTGAAAGGTGAAACCTTCGAGAATTCATATTGAAAAACATTCATTCTCTCTTGCAAATCTTTTACTGAAGGAACATCGGCTCTTTGAGAAGACAAAAGGTTCAACCTTTCAACCGTTTCTTTGTCAAGCTTTTTGAAAGCAATTGAAAGCTCATTTGATAACCTTCTTATATCTTCAATAACAATTTCATGGTCATTGATTGAGCTCTCTGTTTTGTACGACCACTTGGTCATCTTATTGCATGCCTTCTTATGAGCAACTGAGCTTTCTGAAAGAAATTTCAAATCAGCTTCTACTGACAAAACTTTCTTCCTTAATTCTTTCACAGATCCAAACTTCTTCTTTTTGTTGTCAGTACTAAAATCAATCTTCCCTTCCAGCCTCGGGAAATAAGGAATAGTCTTCTCAACCCCTCTTAAAACATGAACAATGTAATCACTCTTCTTGAGAGAGATTGTATGTTCTGAATCAGTATCTTCATCGTACGATGCTAGTTCATACGATCTGCTTGAGTGAACAACTGGCTGTTTTCCTTTTTCTTTTTCTTTCTACTTTCTTTCTTCTTTTACTTTGTCACTAATGATAATAACTTTATCAGAGTGAGAGGATTGAGTACCTTGCTTTTCTTGAGATGACATTCTATCCGGATATCGTGCCTGATCGGCATGATGAGTTTGTTGAACACCTTCACTCAGCTTTTGAAACGATTCTTCTCTACTCTTCTTTGAACTTTGAAGAAATTCTAAAAGAAAGTCTCCTTCTTCTTCTTCTTCTATCTCTTCCATCACTTGTTTTTGTTTTCCTTCCTCAGGGAGACTCTGTACGATGGGCTCTTGGTGCACTTCTTCTGTTAGTTGGGCACTATCATCCTCAACCTCTTTCAAGACTTTAGAGATAACAAAGTCCCGAGCCTTTATTTTTAAAAGAACCTTCTTCTTATTTTCAGCTTGAAGGGTTTCTTCTACCCTTATTATTTCTGCAAACGCCTCAGCAGGGTCAAGGCCGAACTTCGGATCCCCTTCCTTTCATTGTTCCTTATCCTTTCTCCATTTTACTACAACTTCCTTACTGTACCTTGGATTCTTCTTCGGCTTTGAACTGGTTTGCGGATCAGACTATTGAGTAACACCGGTAGATTGAATGTCTTTGGCTGGCATTGGTGTCAATTGATTCTGAGCCAATTCAGCTTCTACATCTTTGACAAAAAGTTTAGAATTCGGATCAAAACAAACATTCAGCTTTTTCATCGTACTCTTACTATTCCAAGATGGCCTCAAATCCATGGGTTTTCCTTTCAAAGGAATGTTACAAAACTTTATACTCTCAAGAATTAATTTCGTAAGGATAGCTGGATACATAATCATCTGGGACTTAATCCCTCCTGTATTGACATTCTTAATGGTTTCAAAAACATACCCCATTAGATTCACTTTTCTCATATTCACAATATAGTCGAGCATAAAGATATCAGAAACTTTCAGAGTTTCTCTATCCCTTTTCCTTGGGATAAGAAAACCTTGCATCTATAAAGTTACAAAACGATTGTCCGGAGAAAGATGAGATACTTTTCTCTTTTCTTCATTAACAACAAACAAAGTCTTTTCATCACTTTCTCTATTAAACGTACCAACTTCCTCTGGTAGTTTGTGTGATGGACAGAAAGAATCCCCTTCTATAGAAACAATCAGAAAATGTGCCGCTTGTTTCACAGACATAGACAATTTTCTATCGTACATAGCAAAGTTTATAGTCATGTCTTTGTCGAAAGAAACGGTTTTGTAAAACTGACAAACTTCATCAAAAAGAACCGGATCTTGAGAATTAGGCTTTTCAACACACACATGTTCCCATCCTTGAAACAAAATGATCCTCCTAATTGTAGAATCGTACGTATCGAAAAAATATCGAGATACTAACCTTTCCCTGTTAAAGTATTTTTCTGTAAAAGTCTTTGAAGACATTTCGGCGGGAGTATTAGCAGAGGATTGAGACATAAAGGTTCTACCGATGAGAAGATCGTACGATGATTTATAGCTGGTGGAGGAGAGCTTCACCTCAATTCCTAAAAAACCAATGTGGGTTTGGGGAGGGGAGAGGGGTATTTATAGGCGATAAAGAGGTGACCGTTGATCTTCTACTGTCGAAAAAGAGTGACCGTTGATATTCTACGGTCAAGATTAGAGAAAACCAAATCAATGGTTAGGATTAAAAACAAAGAAGAAAAATAAAAAATGAAAAAATTACATGTCGGAGAATGTAAGGTAATTGTTGGTTTTAATAGAAATCAAAAGAAAATAAAATCGTAAGGAAACAAGAAAAAACATCATCAAGCCGATGGAAAACAAAGTCATTACTATGAACTGACCGTACGATAGAAAACAATCTTGTTACCATGAACTGACAGTACGATGGAAAACAATTTCAATACCATCATCAGTTGATTCAATACCAAGATTGATTGATACGATGTAAAAGAATTTCAATACCATCATCGGTCGATTCAATACCAAGATTGATTGATACGATGAAAAAGAATTTGATTACCATCATCGGTCGATATGATGGAAAAGAATTTGATTACCATCATCGGTCGATTCGATGGAAAAGAATTTGATTACCATCATCGGTCAATATGATGGAAAAGAATTTGATTTCCATCATCGATCGATAGTAAATGATACTATAAAACTGTCAATATGATAAACAGGAAAAAATGAACAAAACAATAAAATTGTCAATACGATAAACAGAATGGAAAAAAATTAATGAAACAATAAAAACTGTCAATACGATAAATAGAAAAAGATACACATATTGAGAGAGTAAATAGTTAAAGATCATAAGATAAGAAGAAACATAAAGACAGAAAGAAATGTCCTCCCCCTTTCTACGAGGAGTTTCTTATTATTAGGAGAGATGTAAAATAGGAAGTAGATATGAATGATTATTTTAATGTAATCATTCCTAGCTTCTGTTTTATATATTCAAATCTATCGGAAGGTAAAGGTTTTGTAAAAATGTCAGCAAGTTGTTCTTGCGTTCCGATGAATTGTAAAATAATATATCCTTTTTGTGTGTGATCCCTAAGAAAGTGATGCCTAACATCTATGTGTTTTTCACGTGAGTGATGTGCTAGGTTTTTACTAAGAGCTATGGCACTTGTATTATCACAAAGAATTTGAGTTTTGGAGAAACTCAATCCATAGTCAGTGAGTGTGTGCTGCATCCACAATACTTGAGCACATCAACTTCCAGCCGCTACATATTCAGCTTCAATAGTGGAGAGTGCTACTGAGTGTTGTTTCTTACAGGACCAAGAAACCAAAGAATCTCCTAAGAAATGACATGTTCCAGATGTAATTTTTTTATCCATTCTACAACCACCAAAGTCAGCATCTGAAAAACTTTTTAAAACAAAATCATTTCCAGAAGAGTAGAAAAGACCTAAATCCACAGTGTCTTTTAAATACCGAAAGATTCTCTTTACAGCTTTTAAGTGAGACTCTTTTGGATTAGATTGATATCTTGCACATAAGCATACAGAAAACATCAAGTCGGGTCGACTAGATGTCAAGTATAGCAAACTCCCTATTATACCTCTAAAATTTGTTTGATCTACTGGTTTCCCAGTTTCATCAAGATCAAGAGTATTTGAGGTACCAATTGGGGTGCTAATACTTTTAGTTTTGTCAAATCCATACTTTTTGAGTAAGTCTTTAATATACTTATGTTGAGATATATAAGTTCCTTTTGGTTTTTGAGAAATTTGAAAACCTAGAAAGAATGTTAACTCACCCATCATACTCATTTCAAACTCAGATTTCATTAAGTTTTCAAAAGAATCAGTTAAAGATTTCTGAGTTGATCCAAATATGATGTCATCAACATAGATTTGAACAATCAAAACATTTTTGTTTTCTATTTTGATAAAAAGGGTTGGATCTGCTGTACCTTTTGAATAATTGTTTTGTAAAAGAAATCCTGTAAGTCTATCATACCATGCTCTAGGGGCTTGTTTAAGACCATATAGAGCCTTGGTAAGTTTAAAAACACGATCAGGATGTTTTGGATCTTGAAAACCAGGAGGTTGTACTACAAAAATATCTTCTTGAACAAAACCATTTAGAAAAGCACATTTGACATCCATTTGAAATAGTTTGAAATTGAAATATGCTGCGAAGGCTAATAGAATACGAATAGATTCAAGTCTAGCTACAGGAGCATATGTTTCTTCATAGTCTATTCCCTCTTGTTGATTATAGCCTTTAGCAAAAAGTCTTGCTTTATTTCTTACAATGATTCCATTTTCATCACACTTGTTTCTGAAAACCCATTTTACACCAATCACAGTTGATTCTTTAGGTCTTTCAACTAAAGTCCAGACTCGATTCCTTTCAAATTCATTTAGTTCATCTTGCATTTCTTTGATCCAATCATCATCACTTAAGGCCTCACTTGGACTATTAGGTTCAAATTGGGAAAGAAAAGAAAGATATTCTATTTCATTTCTTAAGGAATTTTTGGTCCTTACAGGTTGATTTATATCACAAATGATGTTATCACTGGGATGATTCCTAAGAAACAATTGATTTGGGTTTTGTAAAACCTTTTCATCAACATATGGTAGAAAATCTTCTGTGGTAAATTTTTCAGGAATACTTTCTTGAACATTTTCCTTATCAGAATGCTCTTCTGATAAGGGTTGATAAACATTTTTAGAAAACATATCCAAGGATGTAGGATTGGGTTGGTTGAAAACAAAAGGATCGGTTTCATCGAATTTTACATGTATTGTTTCCTCAACAGTACAAGTGTTTTTATTGAAAACTCTATAAGCCTTAGAGGCTGTAGAATAACCTAGAAAGATTCCTTCATCAGATTTTGGTGCAAATTTGTGGAGATTATCTTTTGTATTCAGAATGAATACTTTTCATCCAAAAACATTGAAGTATGAAACATTAGGTTTTCGGCCAGTCCATAACTCATAAGGGGTTTTATTAAGAAATGGTCTAGTTAAAACACGATTTATAGTATAACAGGCAGTACTAAGAGATTCAGCCCAAAAGTGCTTATCAATTGAGTATTCACTCAACATGGTTCGAGTCATTTCCTGAAGAATACGATTTCTTCTTTCAATGACACCATTTTGCTGAGGAGTTCTTGGAGATGAGAAATTGTGAGTAATACCTTTCTTACTACAAAAAGTTTCAAAATCTGAGTTTTGAAATTCACCACCATGATCACTATGAATAGTTATCAATGGTTGGTTTTTCTCATTTTTAACTTGAGCTCTAAAAGTTTTGAAATAGGAAAAGGCTTCAGATTTCTTTGTGAGAAAGTAGACCCATGTAAATCTAGTAAAGTCATCAACTAAAATAAATACATAGTATTTTCCTCCAATGCTTCCAGATTGTGAAGGACCAAACAGATCCATATGCACAAGTTGTAATGCATTAGAAGTTGAAACTTCATTAATTGGTTTAAAGCTAGTTTTAGGTTGCTTGCCAAATTGACAAGGATCACAGACTTTTGAAGAATCATATCTAAGATCCGGTAGCCCTTTTACAAGTCCTTTCTTTGAGAGTTTTCTTAGGTTTCTCATATTACATTGTCCTAGTCTCCTATGCCATAGCCAAGATTGGTCTTCTATTACAATTAAGCAAGGTATGTTTTGGTTCCTAAGGTCTTCTAAGTTAATAGTGTAAACATTCTCTTGCCTATGGGAAGATAGAATGAACTCATCCTTGGAATTGTGAACTAGACACATATCATTTCTAAAATTCACAAGGTAACCTTCATCACATAATTGACTTATGCTGATGAGATTATGCCTAATACCTTTAACAAACAAAACATTTGAAATAAGAACTTTTCCAAAAAAAACAATATTACCTATACCAACAATCTTTCCTTGATAATTATCTCCGAAGGTAACTTTTCCACCTTTTGTTTTGATAACCTTTTCAAAAAGATTTTTGTTTCCAGTCATATGTCGAGAACAACCACTATCCATGTACCAAATGTTCTTATTGGTACACTTCTCGTTTTCCTGAAAAAGAAACAATTAAATTTTCGGAATCCAAACTTGTTTGGATTCAGAAGGATTAGACAAAAGAATTTTAGGAATCCACATTTGTTTTGCAAAAGGAGCTTTATGAAATACTAAGGGTTGAGTTTTGTTAAGAGAAAAATCTCTTCTCCAGTGTCCACCACATTGACACTTAGAACAGAAAATGGTTTTTTGAGGAACAAAATAGTTATTTCTAAAAAAAAGGTTTGGAATAAGTATAACCAAGACCAGAATGATTTCTCAAAGGTCTAATTTGAGAATACATCCTTTCAAAGTTTTATTTTCCATGAGTAAAGTTTGACAAACATTTCCTCAATGATAAAATCCTTGACTTTAGTTTTAAAACCAAATTCTTGTTTTCTAAAACATTTGAATTTGAACTAGAGTTAGAATCTAAAATATTTTTCATCGAAATTGCATTTTCAAGATCCTTTGAAAGTTTATACTTATCAGATTTAACTTTCTCAAGGGTTTTTAAAATACTTTTAAAATCAGAAGTTTTCACATCAAGGTCTTTAGAAAGATCTGATACTTCTTTAGTCAAGATTGAAATTCTAGAATTTGCTTTTTCAAATCTCTTTTTTTGTTTAGAATTTTCATTTTCAAGTAACTTAGCAAATCTAGAGACCTCTTCAAAAGAAGGTAATGTATCATCCTCTGATGATGAGGATTCATCATTTGAAGATTCATAATATCTATTATCAATATAATTTGAATTTAAAGAGACATTTGTAATAGCTTCAGCATTATATACCTTAGCCATGAGACAATGATCTTCAATTAGTAGTTTGGCTAGAAGTCCAATATTTCTTTGTCCTGATGTCTCATATTCTGAAGAATCATCTGAGGAATCACTACCACTTTCACTCCACGTATCATTTCCTTTCAAGACTTTCTTTGTCTTATAAAATCTTTTCTTGTTTCTTTCAGAGTGTTTTTCTTTTCTATCTTTCTTCTTCAGTAAAGGACAATCAGGCCTTATATGTCCTTCTTTCTTGCATTCATAACAAGTTACCTCTGAATCTTTCCTATCTTTCTTTTTGAATCTATATTGAAAATCTTTCTTTCCCACAATCTTGTCCATCCTTCGAAAAATATTGGCTAACTCATTATCCGGAAGATTACAGTCACTTGAATCAGATATAACAACTTTCTTGGATTTAGACCTTGTTAGCCTTTCAGGTGTTTTAGCTTTAGATGAAAAATCTACACTTCCATTCCCATTCTTCTTCTTATTGAAATCAGCATCTCTCTTCATTCTTGTCTCATGCTGTAGAAGAGTTCCATAGAGTTCATCAAGAGTTATCTGGGAACCTTTTCTATTTTCATCAATAGCTGTCCTTTTTGACTCCCATTCATTTGGCATAATATGTATAATCTTATCATCAAGAGCTTCATCATCAAGACCTTTTTCTCCCATAGATTGTAAGCTGTTTACAATTGTCATAAACCTTTGTTGAACTTTACATACTGGCTCTCCATAAGTAAAACAAAATCCATGATACTCTGCTCGAAGCATTTCTCTCCTTGTTTCTATAACCTTGGATGTACCAAATTGAGTAACTTCTAATTTCTTCCAAATATAGTTGGCTGTTTCACATGAAGATATCTGACTGTATATATTCCTGGTCATAGAGCATAATAAAGTATTGTGTACCTTGTAATTCAGTTGATATTCTTGCTTCTCTTGGTTGGTGAAAGTACTAACTTCTTTGTCAGGAATTTTGTAACCCCCAGTAAGCATAATAAAATTGTCTACACCAGTATTGATAACGAAAGTCTTCATACGATCTCTCCAATACTCATAATCATTCCCATCAAAGATTGGTGGTCTAGAAGGATTCAGATTGTCTATTGATCCAATATTCATTCCTGCCATCTAATACAACAAAAACAACTTTTCTACTCCACACGTTAGTGTAGTAAGTATTCAAGATAGTAAAAGGAAATAAAGATAGTAATACAAATCAGTGTAAAACCTGCTCTGATACCAATTGTTAGATCGAATAAGTAGATGTATATGTCTATTAGATGTAACAATCCAAGAGGGGGGTGAATTGTAGGTTTAAAAAACCTTTGAGTTTTAGCAACAAAGAGATTAGTTTAAAAGATCTTAAACTAATACAAATACAAACACCCACAATTGTATTGAATATAAAAGGTATGATGTATTGTAATACTAATGTAATGTAAAACAATTGTATTCAGGGTGAACACAATGATCAGAGTAATACAAAGATGAATGATTCTACCTTAAAGCGTATAGAATCAATCAATACAAAATGTAATAAAATGATTGTAATTGAAACAATTACAATTGAATATGTAAAGAAGAAAGGAAACAATACAAATCCCTTTCTAATATAACAGCGGAAATGTAAAAGTATTATAATTCTTTTAACCCAAAGAGAAGGGTTATCCTTTCACCTAGGATAAAAGGTCTGTCTCACTAACACCTTGGTGAGCCCACGATACGATGATCGGCACGTCTGTCTGCCTATCCCTGGAAGCCCTCGATACGAGGATCGGCACGTCTGTCTGCCTATCCCTGGCAGCCCTCGATACGATGATCATCACGTCTGTCTGCCTATCCCTGGAAGCCCTCGATTTTGCAGGTAATCGACACCTCTGTCTTTCAATTACTTGAAAGCCCTCGATATGATGATTGGACGCACAAGGAAGATGAGAGAAGTCACAGTGTCTCTCTCTAGAATCTAGATAGTTCATAGAGTCTCTTCATTCATTCTCTTCGTTCATCGTTGTTCTCTCAGCTTCAAATGACCCCCAATTTATAGGCCTTGGATTCCAACGGTCATATTTCCTCCAACGGTCATATTGAAACAGAAAGCACGACATCGTTTTGATTAGTTTGTAACTAACTCAACGACATCGTTTTGTTAAGACAGGAGATATATAGCAATAAAAAAACATGAGTACGATTCATATGTAGTTAGTGTTTTTGACTAAGTACCAAAACAAATAATGAACATATGAATAGCAGAGTCAGTGCGATACGATTGACAGAGTCAGTACGATACGATTGACAGAGTCAGTATGGTAAGATTGACAGAGTCAGTACGATACGATTGACAGAGTCAGTATGGTACGATTGACAGAGTCAGTAAGATATGATATGGTCGGAACGATCAACATTGTACGATACGATAAACATGATAAAAGACAATTTGTAATTTACAAACATATGATAGAATACATTTGTGATTTCCAAAACATGATACAGAAGTCAAAAGAAGACTTTTGACTTAACAGATATTATTTTTGAATATTAATTTATTAATTCATTTTGATGTTGGTAATGTCATGATAAAATTTCTATTGTATATTTAATTATTTTTTTCACATTAATATATTTTAGAAACTATTTTTTATATAAATTTTTAACATGAAATTTATAGACCAATGTGGAAGAATTTTTATATGAAATTAAAGGATTAATACTTAAATTAATGAAGAGATGTTTAGATATTAGCTTATAAATTTTTGAAAAATATCACCACACTCAAAATGGTAACGATGATTGGAGGGATCTTTTTTGTGTGAATATGGAGAGAGAAATAACATGCATTGTATTGTTTTATAAATATATATATATTAAGATTTATTATAATGTGTAATTTCAAATGGTTCATTGATATTTTTCTAGTTAGCGATATAGGTAAAAATATCTATATATATCTTGGTGCAATTCTCATATCAGTTCATTGATGTTCAATGTGCCACTTATATGAATAGTTCTTTCTTTCTAGGTAAGGCAAGAAATGATATCCAAACATATTTTATGTGTTGTAAAACTATATCGTTAGTGATATTGTTCAAATTTTTTAATGAAATTGTACTTGGTAGATTTTGGAACACTAGAACATCACTTTGTGAATAAACCTTAGATGTAGCCTAATACATGTGATCTAATTAAATTTTATTATGATTTTATCTAACAATTTTTTGCTTCCATATTTTCCATGATGGAGAAAATTTTGTTCATCAATTCCAAGAAAACATCAATTTAGTATACTACTCTTATGGAATGAGACTGTAAGGGGAACAATGCGGTAGGGTTTTCCATTCGTTGTCACCGCCTTCTTCCTTGTTTGACACAATGATCCTCCTTGTTTTCGGTGAGTTCTGAAGGATTCCACATACAATGGAACATTTTGGACTCAATGGTCTCAAACCTTTCCCCATTACTGGCCTCCTCTCACCCAGTTCTGTCTCCCTGGATAGGGTCTCCATTGGCGGCGCAGAGCCGGTTTGTGACATGTTTCCAGATCCATGGCCTAAGGACTCCACTTTATCTCTAGGGATCATGGTGGATTTTGTATTGGTTTTCACGTGCGTACTACTTGGAGAAGATGAGATCTGGGAAGCTGTATTTCTTTTAGGATTTTTAGTGATTTCTTATGCATCGATATTCTATGCAGCCATCTTATTATTGGATTTTCTATATTTTATGTGCTCTGTTGTTGTTTTCTCTCTTTCTGAATCAGTGGTTTATGATTTCCAGATCTTTGGATCCCACAATGCTTGTTTTCTCTCTGGAAGGATTTTTCATTGGCGTTGCTTTGATTCCAGAATCTTCAGCTGATTCTAAGTTGGGATTAGATTCTTGTATGGTGTTTGTTGGATTTTTCATTGTATGGTTTTCTGATTTTGGTCGAAAGGAGGGAAATCATGCTTTTGGTGGATGTTTTGTTCTTGATGGGTTGCGACTCAAGGGTTTTTTCCACCATTATCTTACAAGAAGATTCTCTAAATGACGTTCAGGGAAAAGAGGTTTCATTATTTCAGGGATTTTCGGAATCAGATGTCTATGAGGGTATGACTTTGGCCATCATTACTAGGCCTGTACGTTTTGGAACTGGGTAACATGTCATTCTATAGTGAGATAATGAATGATATTCTTAATGGTTCCTATTTTAGGGATGAGCTACTCTATTGTAGTGAGTGTTGTTTTGGATCATGAGGGTTGTTCTATTAGTGACTCATTCAGTTTTTTCAAGTCTTGATGTCTTGATTGTTTTCCCCTCAGTCATTAAATGAGGGTTTATTTCAATAAAATAAATTTAGTCAGTCATACTAGTTTTGTTTGGAAGATTAACATTAATCTAAACTACCTTTATTTAACCTGATTCTTAGGATATCTTCCTTGTACGGAACCAACACTTTTTTTGTTATCATCAAGGGAAGAAAAAAGACACTAATGGATGAAGGATTAGTTTTGTATCGAATAATTGAGATAGAATGGTTTGGTCTTCCCCTTATCGATAAACCAATTCTTATATGTGAAGTCTGAACTAAATTTTCAATAAATTAACATTTTAAAAACATAAAAATATATAAATTTTATAGTTAGTATTGGTTTTATGAACAATAAAATAAAAATTAATGTTCAACACGAATGTGATGAAGCATTTTAAATTCATGAATAAAATTTCTATATAGCTTTCAAATTATGAATTTATTATTTTCAATCTATTTAATGATAATTTAAATAATTGGGTTTTAAAGCACTCCTTGCTACTTTTACAAACATAAATACACATGAAATAATTGAGGAACTTTTTTCCACTTAGTCTAAAATCTCTCAACTATGTTACATTTTAATTTCCATATTAAAATGTTTTTCTTTACCAAAACAATACAAAATTTTATTAACTCATCCAAAACTCATTCATACTCACACAAATAGTACTTATAAAATTAGAAATATTACCCCAAGAAATACACAAGCAGTGGCACATTCTAGAATCCACAAACATTGAAATTTTTAGCCCAAAATTATAACATATCTAAAAAATGTAATAGAATTGAAATTAAAATTAAAAAACATATTATCACATGAGGAATATTAAAACTACCAAAAATATAATTTATCATCCGAAATAAGTTTAATCAATCATCCTAAATGAATATATCATACTAGTTATACTTCATATCCTCTTATAACACCCAAGAATCCTCCTAGACTTGGTCTTGTTTCAAGATCACCTAAAACAAGATTATGTTCAGCATTTATATAAAATTATAATTTTATCCACGATGTGTATAGGTCACCTCTCATATATTGAATCCACCTCCAAGTCAACATTATTACATATTATCTTATCCAAAGGGTATGAATATTATACCCTAATCTAATATATAAAAAAATTATGTATATTACTTTACTTAGAAAAAATTCCCAATTTATATTCTATTATGTTGATCTTCTCAAGAATCAAAAATCAATCTATGAGTCATGGTGGAAAATACTCATTTTTCATAAATTGTTTTATTATTACCATGCCATCACAAGTATAAATATGTGACCTCTAAAACTAAACTCTATGGGTTGTGGTCTCTAGAGTACATCTGAATTATACAATATATTAGACATCTATAAACATTTCATAATCATATAATCCTTGTTTATAGTCTCTTTCATGAGACTATATCACAAAAATTATAATTGTATCCTTGAAAATAGAGAATTTAATGGTATACCAAAAAGGAAACAAATGTATATATTTATATCGATGATTAATAAAGGATTTTTTTTATAAAAACTCACCTATGTAAATATTTTTTTCCATAAACCACAAAATTTTGAATTTCAGAACACGACACATAATTTTTAATCCTAGTAGTGTTCCATGATAGGATGTACATTTTTGGGAGATAGGTTGTGATGAAATTAAATTGATTAATTAAATGCAATTCCATGATATTTTTGGATATATTTTCTTCCACATAAATAAAATTTATTTAATATGATGTGTTACAAACAACATCATGTTCTAACAAACCTCAATATACTATTGATATTATTTTTCAGACCTGAGAGTTATAATCTATCCATAAAAAAATTACTGTATGGAGTTAAATAAAAAATAAAAATAATAATGTATAATTTTTTTTATAAAGAAAAAGCATTGTTGAAAAAGTGATCAATTTTTAGTAATGTACTATTAGGTTTCAAAAATACTATTTTCTCAAAAATAATGTTCTTATTAACAAATAATAAAAGTAATTTATTTTAAATTTAGAAAATTTATTTGAAAAATTGTATCAACTAAAGACATTTAAATGTTTTCATTTTCGAATGACTTTTTGTTTCTCAATTTATTTGTGAACAACACTATGTTAAGCTTATGTAACAAACAATACTAAGTTAGTTTCCATTACATGTAAGACATATTTTTACCACTTTGTATGAGAGAAGCTATTTTAAAAAAAAAATTTGAAAAATTTATGAAATTTATTTGTCAAAATTAAATTAATTTTTAAATTACTAATTAAAAAATTATCTTATGTTTATTTTTTTGTTTTTTTGAGAAGGTTTTTTCAAGAATAGTGAAAAACACTGCATTTTAGTTTTCTTCTAAAAAATTATTCTTATTAAATTATATTTTAATTTTTATAGAATCATAATATTTATATTAAATTTTATTAATCCAATATAGGTCATTGAAATCATTTTTATATATAATTTAGATATAAATTCTAAATGAACTTTTTATCATTTTAATTATAAAAACCTGTTTTTTCTCCATGTTTGTGGGATTATCATTAAAAATATTTTTCCCAATTATGTGAATTTAATTAGGAAAATAGAAATAAATGGTTTTAATCATTATTATATTTATAGTATAATAATGTTAACATTATTTTTGACAGAATTTTTTATTGAAGTTAATTAAAATTAATTACATTGACTAAGGTAAGGATAAGCTTAATAACGCGCTAAACCTTAAACATTAGGGCCAAAATGACCTAGAAACTTGTTCAAAAAGAATAGGTGATAACAGTTCATACATATGCCTTATTTGTTTTAATTTTTTAGTTATTGGGAATCTTTTCTATGAAAGTTACCTATAGAATAAGTTATGTAAGAAAAAAGACAAATAAGTAACCTTCCTTACCATTAACAGTCAAAACGATTTAGAGTATGGAAGAAGCTACATAATTTCTATAATAAAAATTCTTTTTTTGTGGAAAACGAGTTTTTTATCAATGCAATTTCAATGTTTATATATATTATATAAATACATTAAACACTTACAAAATGTTAGCAGATGGATTATTTAGTTAATATGTAAATGATTTAAATGACCATAAAAACATTAATTTTAAAGTAAATTTAATGAATCATTGCATTATGTTATTTTTTTATGAATCTATCATGATAAATAGATGTTAATTAATAAAGTTTAGTTAAAATATTATTTTGTTATTTTTAAATTAAAATCAAATAAATAATGTCAAAATTTTCATTAATGTTATTTTAAAATAATAAATTTTATTAAATAATATTAAATTAATGAAAATATTATATGATTAAAAGTTGTTTTTAAGTGATAATAAATACAAAATATGGTACATTCATGGTCTAATTTATCTTTTATAATAAAAATATTGACCCATTGAATGTAAAAACACTGTAAGCATGTTCTATGTTAATGTAGTATTTTGCGCATTTCATGCTCTTGTTTTGAAATTAATTTCCAACACAAATGGATTTTTTTAAATTATATATCATATTTATAATTAAATTTGTATATATATATATATATTGAAATATCACATTAATTTATTCTTAGTGGTTAAATTACATAGGTTAGAAATCTAGTAACATTAATAAATAACCAAAATGATAATATTGGAGAAACTTAAAAGTTAATGGAAAAAATTAAAAAAATAACTTTCTTATAGGGTGGAGATTTTTAAAAACCTTAAATTCTATTTACTCCATTATTGTTCCATTTTGGAGTCACATTAGGTAAGGGATACTTCCCAATAGTCTATACCTTTTCATATTTACAAAAACATTACTCCTCCACCATTATAGAAATACATTCACTCATCCAATTCCGAACACCTATCAAGACCAATGGATCATCCAAAATCTACTAAAATTGTCAACCAACATCCCTTATATAAGAACTGAGTAATTTAATTGGGAATAAATCCATCCAAAGAAAGTCCTTTTAGGGAAACCAAAAAGAGTTACCGAAGGAAGAGGTAACATCCTTCCTCAAGTGATTTCGTTAATTTTAATTCCCCACCCTTCAGTTTTTTAATATGGAATTTTTATATAGTAAAATATAATCCTAAATATACTGAATCATTTTTATATTATGGTTTATAACTACACCCACACACAATTCCATCAAATGGGTATCGAACATACCATTCAGGTAAAGTGAAATACCACCTCACAAGATGATGTTGTTTGTATATCATTTTCAAAATTTCATGGCTATAAATAATAATGGAAACATTTTATAAATATGATATATATGATATTTATCATGTATTTATTATTATTAAATAAACATATAGCACCTGTTGTTATGTGTTTTATTGGCTGTAAATATTATAACTTTATTTGTGAATGTGTGGAATACCAGCTCCTCAAAGCGATGTGATACATTCAGACATTACATGAAAATTATTATATATGGTTTAATTAAAAATATGTATAATAAATGGAATATATATTATATTCATTAGTAATTATATTTCTGTAAATATAAAATATAATTTGGTTTATTACTCTTTTCACACATTCATAATTTGTAACGTCATTCTAGGCCGTGCAGACAACCGCCTCCTCAATGTGATGTGATTCATTTTGAATCATAATAATTTTATATATAAGTATAAATGATTAAATAACATGGTAATTATGTTATTTTATCATTATATAATGATATAATTTTACTTACCTTCTTTTCATAATAATCACTAAAGAATGGGATCGTTACTCATGTCTACATACGACCTACCATCACCATGATTATAACATTGGTTCATTTTTCATAAGCATATGTCATGATTGATTTATATATTATAGTTAATATTTAAAGTCTATAGTTATTTCATGATTATTATTATATATTTGTTTATATAGTGAACCCTCTAACCATTGTTGACATACCGAATCTATTCTTAATAGATTAACCAAATATTGTCAAAACACCTGACAAAAACACAAAAAATATAGTTGTTGTTTTCAACATTTTAGTAAGTGAATATAAAGTAATAATAAGTCATAAAAATGATATGAATAAATTAAATAATTAACATATGTTTATTGTTAATGAATATTTATACACACATGATAAGTCAGCCTCATGGTAAGGGATTTCCCCTCAGTTTTAATTTATTGAGGAATATTATAATTTTATACATATAGTTTATTTTGTATTATATAGATACATACATTTGACATGTTATATCATGAATCTAATTATTCCCATGATATTATAAGTTTCCCTTAATGTTATTACATACTGGTTATAATGATTTTACTATTTGAATGTGGTATGTGACTGTTTGTAATGTTTAAGGATTAGTTTCATCAAGAATTTTTGTAATGATATTTAAATGGTATTTCAATTCATGAACATAAAAACCCATTTTTTTACATATCCTCCACTAGGGAATTATTGATAACCCCATATTATTTACTCAATATGGATATTTAATTATAGGAAACATTTTTTATGAATTAGAACGACTATTTTATATATGAATAATGCTTTGGACTAGTACAACATGTGTGGGGCCTAGTTATAGATAGAACCTCGTTGGTAGTCTCATGAGTTGAATCATTTTGGCTAATTATATGGGTTTTTACCCATCATGTTATAGACCATCTTGTGAATTGTCTTGACTGTAAAGTTAAAATTTATTGAGAAAACATGGAATCCAATAATTAACCATTTCCCTCATTTAGACTCAATTATTATTTATCCACGAGAGTTTTCTTTTACATATATATGGATACATCTCAATATTTTTTATTGATTAAATAGCATGTTTTTCAGTTATTTACCCTGAAATATTTATTATTACTTATCCAGTTGTTTAAATGGAATGCATGTTTAGGTATTTACCTTTCTATATTGATTATAACAATTGATTCATTATTTATTCCACTATTCTTTACCCTCATATAGTATTTTACAACACACATATTTTGTTACCATTCCCTAAGACATGAAGATAAATTCTAGGAATGAGTTTCACGTATGAATTTTAATTTTATTTATTATGTCTTATGTTCTTATCCCAATGTAAAATGGGAATCATATATGTGATATGGATTTAAAAACCTGCTAAATTGGTCGGCCCTTAGGGATTTGATTCCACATAATTATGAAAGTGTATTAAAATAATGCACCATATTTGGGATTCTGGAGTAGGGGTATTATAGTTGGTATCAAAGAATGTTTTTCATCAACCTTGGAAACTAGAATTATAAAAAATTTATTAGAGAACGAAACCCCAAGACATACAATGAGTTTATACTGAGAATATCATCCTTGTATTTTTGAATAGTTGTGATTATGTGGGTATTTCTAGTAATAAATTTCTATCTTCATACTGTAGAAGGAGGTGGTTCTAGAAAATATATACCTAGGGGTAGCAACTCTAACAAGGTTCATTGATCGCGGCTCTAGCGTAACTTGTTACATGATAATGGGCCATACTGCACACATGGTTTGATTCTCCGGGGGATATACTTATAATAAATCATATCTTCTTTAAAAATAATTTTGATGGATTCAAAAGTAATGATTTCCCTAACGAAACTATGTTAATTATTTTGAGAATAGTTATGGAAAACATTTTTAATTTATGATGAGTGTTTCACTAGTTTGGGGATTATGTAGTATTTTACCTAATGTTTTGATCAAATACAATATATTCAATTTTTTAGAAATGGTTCATGGTTGGAAAAATGGTATCAGTTCCCATGGAAAATATAGAGGTTTAAATGTTATGAAATACGATATAGATGGTATTAGAACTGACCAATTTATTGATATTTTAGGGAATATTAATTATGTTTTGACATATATCCTTTCCCATATAGTGAAACCTAGTTCATAGTAAGATTATCCATTGTTGGATCAATTTACATGATAAAGTCCCTTATCATTTAGTGGTAATTGTGATGCAATTGTAGTTGAGAAATGAATTAAGTATTTTTAAAATATATTTATGGTTTTGGGATATGGTTAAAAATAAATGTATACACTTGTAGTGTATTATCTCAATGAATATGTTGATATATGGCTGTATTTGATCCAGAATACTAGGGAGGAAGAAGAAATTTAAGCCATTAAATGGAAATATTTTTTAGGAACGATTATTTGAAAAAACATTATGACATGATGAAAAAACTAATATTAAGAGAAAATTACATAGTTTAAATAATAATGAGGAAGAATGTGATACAGACAATGAAGATACATTTATATGTTTATCATAGTATACTCTGGATTTTATATGCAAAATGGAATTCAATATTGACCATTTCTTAGAAGAACATAATCCATTCCTCTGAAGGGTTCCGGTATCTTAAATTTAAAGCATCATAGGATGAAATATTTTTAGCTAATATCAAGATAGACATATAATTATTCAAATATAATGTCATAAATGGGAAGAAATAGAACAAGATAAAGGAATATCAAATAATAGATAAAAGGAAAAATGGAAACAAGTATTTTCCGACATGTGATAAATGTGGAATGATTCACCTTATTATATAGTATAATGGATTTGGAGTTTGTAATAAGTATATAGAAAAGGGTCGCCAGGAAATATAATGAATATGGGAGAAAGAAAAACCTTAAAAATAAGAGTTACAATTCTAAGGGAATGGGGTACTATGAAAAAAATACCCCAATTATCAATGGAATATACCTCTACAATAAGATAAGGGGTCAAGGTAAACCATATGTTATTTAAACAACCCAAGTGGAATGATAAATGTATTTCTATATTTGGATCTAAGAAATTTGTTTTAAAAGTATTTCATTAATGAAGTTCCCATAATATGAATTATGAAATATATAAGAATTTTACTGAATTACTTTGTCATTAAATATTTTAGATCATATGTTTAATGGTACAAAGAAAATTGATTCAATAGAAACGTAAAATTTTGTAAATACATGGTGGAGGGAAATATTAGCCTTAATATATACCTAATGATGAGAAAATGATGTTTGGGTAATGAAATTATTGATTTGGATATATACTGACTACCTTGGAACATATTATTTCTTTTTAAACCATGTGGTTTATGGTATCATTTATGGAGTTCACAACACTTTTTATTTATGAAATATTTCCAATTATAGTTTTTCTACATACAGAATAAGGAATAATTCATATCTTAAATAATTTTTTTGGAAAATAATGTTATTACCCTATTTTAATAAAATTTATGATAAAGTTATTCACATGTTTGGAATATAAAAATATTTAGATGATACTTATTTATTAAAGGATAATGATAAGTTCATTTTGGAAATTCCGTGACCTTATTTCTAAAGTATCTTTTGGAAAATATATCCATTTGGTAAATGGTTTAAGAATAACATTTTATGTGGTTTAATAAATTTATATGTTACATATTGTACTACGGGATGAATTAAAAATAATTCAACGCATAATAAATGGAATATATTATACTTATAGAAACATATATTTTTTTGATATTATTTGAAGGTGAAGTAATTATAAACCTATATGAAAAGGTTCTTGAAATATATTTCATATTATCATCATATTTGATGATATAAATTAAATTTTCTATAACTTTGGTTTATAAATTTGTGGTCATCAGCATTCATCTGTAGAAGTTATCTATCAGTCTCCACCAAAACATGGTATTTTGATTTTTTTCATGTCCATGATTTCACTAGAATTAATCTACTAGAAATGATAGTTTTGTGTTGAAATTCACATTTCAATTTCCCCAAAATTAATAATATGTGGTATTAACCTTATTTAAAAAGTTAGTTTTTTAATAATAGTTTATTCAAATATAAAACCCTTAACTACTGAGGTCACGTTTGAATTAAAAAGGTGTAATTTAATAAGTGTGGGGAGAGTGTAAAATCCCAATAAATTAAAATATTTTGATTTTAAAATAATTTTTTTTCTTTCAATATTTATTTATTCCCAAAAAATGATAATCATACACAATAGAAAACACTGAGTTAGCCTATGTTTCACAGAAGAATGAGTTTTACATCCTTCAAATATGGTGCATATTTTTAAAATAAATTATAAAACATTTATAAATATTATTTGTTGAAATATAATTCATTTTTTTATTATGATTTAGAAATAGATCATTGCGTGACTTTTTCGTATTTTTCTAAGATGTTTCATTTCTTAATGAATAGTTAAAAATATTAAATTTTAGTTGAAAATTTCTTTTTCATCTAAATGGTTATTAATGTTAAATTATATTTTAAATTTGTTTTAAAGTCACAATAGATCAATTATATATATATTAATAAAATTTATGTCATCAAATTCATTTTTATATTTAAATTCCTTGTAATGATTTCCTGAACATGTGAAAATTTTCACTTTAAAAATTATCTTTCTCGCCATGACTACAGGGTATGCTTTAGACGTAAGCTTTGCCACTTCTATGAATTAAATTTTAAAAAATAGAAAACAATTGTTATAATAAGTATGATATTTATGGTCTAATAAGATCAACATTGTTTTTTACCAAAAATAGTTGTGAATTTAATTAAAATTAATTACGAAAATTATGGTAAGGATTAAGCATAACAAGGGACTAAACCATATCATAAGGGCTAATATGACCTACAAACCTGTTCAAAATCAATCAAATGAATATATTTAGACTATATACTCCATTGATACAAATATTATGAGTTAGTGAGATACTATCCCTTGAAAGTTTACAATATAATCAATTGTGTAATTAAAAAGGGAGAAAAGAATTTACTTACCTTTAAAACTTATTAAGCTTTAGAATATTGATTAAGTTACATAGTTTTCATTATAAATCAAATTTTAAAATTTAATGGAGTTTTTTATCAAGGTAATTTAAATTTAATTTTTTTAGCTGATATAATAACATTAAATTATTAATAAAAGCTAATTGCATTTATTATTCAGAAAATAATTATATAAATTAAATGATCCTAAAAACAACAAAATGAAGGTAAATTTAATGAATTATTATGATAATTTAATTTTATATAAATATATATCATGTTATAGACCTATGATATTAATATATTTGAATTCAAATATTTTTTTAATATTTATAAATTAAAATTAAAAGAATTATCTCAAAATTTACATAATTTTATTTTGAAATAAATGATATTTATAAATGATTTGAAATTAATAAAAATCATATATTCTTCTATGTGATATTTAGTAGTTAATAAATAAAAAATAAGGCCCATTCATGGATCAATTTAACTTTTATTATTAACATAGTGACCCATATATAGTAACCAAATTGTTAGCATAGTTTGGGTTTAAGTCATGTTTTTACAAATTATAAGAAATTGTTTTAAAATTAATTTACAACACAGATAAGATTTTTATTTTCTAAATTATTTATCATGTGTAGAATAAATTAGGTCTATTGTTTCTAATAAATAAAACTTTAATTTATTATTAATTGTTAAATTACATAGGTTAGAAAACATGATACTATGAGAATAACAAAAATGATAAAATTTGGGTAACATAGAAGTTATGGAACAAAATTATAAAAAATGAACTTATTTTTGTCCAGTAGGGTTTTTATCAACCATAAATATAATATAATCCATTATTTTCCCATTTTTTAGATCATGTGGTAAGGAGACCTCCCAATAGTGTATACATATTGATATATTCAAGAATACCACTACCCCTCCTATATAAAAATCCATTAAATATTCCCCATACTCAAACAAATAAAGACACTATTATTTATAAAAAATCTACCCAAATAGTCTCTCAAAATACCTAACATCAACTCAAAAGCCTCAACTTTTGCATAAATCCATCCAAGGAAGACTTTTGGTGAAAAAAAGGAGTTACCCAAAGAAATGGCAACATCCATCCATAAGATATATATTTTTATTTTCATTATCAATGAGATGATTTATTATTATTACAATATTATATAATAACATAAGTATCTTAAATATAATGAAATTTTCTTTTGTCAATGGTTTTACATACACCTACCCATAGTTCTATCAAATGGGTTAAGAACTTACAATTCATGTATGGTGAACTACTACCTCATAAGAGGATTCCATTTATTTCTCTCTTACCAACAATAATGGTTGGTAATTTTGATAGAAATGTAGTTTATATATGATACATGTGATATTTATTTTTTATTTATGATTCTGTATGTTTTATATAACACATATCATTATGCCTTCCTTTTGGTGTAAATATGATAACTTCATTTGTGGACATGTGGACAACCGCCTTCTCAAAGAAATGTGATGTGTTCAGAAAATACATGGAATATAATAAATATGGTTATAATAAAACATATGTGACCTAAATTAAATATTTATGATATTCATGACATAATTACCTTTCTATAAATATAAAATATCATTTTATTTTTTACCCATTTTACACACTAAAAATTGATAACATCGTTCGTCGACGTGTGGACTACCTCCTCCTAGACACGGTGGGATTCCTATTACATTAGTACATTATATTTATATTTATATAAGAATAAATTAAAAGATATTTATGATAAAATTATCATTTTAGAATGAGAAAATGTTACTCACCTTCTTTTCATAACGATCATTGAAGATGGGAATTTCACACTTGTGTACATATGACCTACCATCTCTATGACTACAATGAAGTAAAATTGATGAATAAATATTATAATTATGTCATTATTATTATTCTATATAGGTTTATATATTGACCCATTTGACCATAGTCGACCTACCAACTCCATTTTTAACACATAAACAAAATTTGGTCAATAAAACCGACGTATTCTTAAGTCATCAAGTACTTCTGTTAAAAAATTTAATAATTGAAGTACATGAAATAATAAACATTAAAATATTTCAAATCAAGTAAAAAATTTGAATAGATTTAATATTCAGGAAGATAAATTCACATGTGACAAGTCCGACTCAAGGTAAGGGATTTTGTCTGAATTTCACTTCATTGAGGTATACTGTAATGTTATCCACCTGGTTTTTTATATGGTGTATATTCTTCCATTTAACATGTAATATCATGAATCTCAATATTCTTATGATTTTAAATGTCATGACCTGTCCTCAGGACCCGTTCCATGACTACCTGAAGCCCACCTTCCATAGGCCAGGGGCTAGAGACTAGAACCAAAGTCGTAAATCCATAAGCTGGGTAGGCATTGCCTTTATAAAAGTAAACACACACAATCAATGTACACAATTGGAAGCAAATAACTAAGAAATAATTAATATTGAAGAGGTGCTGGAATGTAAAAGGGTCCACAAATACATGCCCAATAGTAAAGTATAAGTACAAGTGAAAGCAAGTACAACTAAAAAAGGGACAAACGACTGAAAATTAATGAGCATCTATTGAATAATCCTCTGGGGATCCTACCTGAAGGGTAGGTACAAATGGCCACATCAGCACTCCACATTCTTCAGGATCCTCTTTGTACCGACTCGTCGAAAGGTCCACCTCCGGGTACTGTCTAGTCCTCGTGCTCTCGGCCTCCGTCTACGCTGTCTGTCATCTGCATCCAACACAACGAGGTGAAGGAATAGCCTATGCATGGGTGACTATAAAAATACTTAATAGGGACCCCAATACCCTCAAGGTCTCACAAAATCCAATAAGGATAAACAAAAATGTTAGGATTAAATGGATAATCCATACTTAGATATATGCCCATTCATATACCTAAGTTATCTAGTAACCCATCTCAATCATGAGGTAACACAAAAGTCATTGACTCATCTCAAACCAGAATTTTAATTATCTAAACCATGACTGCTGGAGAACTCCTCCTATGTCGAGAATAGTTGGCATGTCACGACACCACAGAATTTCTCACTAACCTTGGACTACTGAGGTACTCCTCCTATCGAGTACCACGGGTCTGTCGCAAATAGCTGAAGCTCTTCCACTATGGGTCTACTGCCAAATATCGGGCGCTCCCCCTAATGGACTAAAGAGGTACTCTGCCTATAAAGTACCATGGGTCTGCCACCAAATACCATGCGCTCCTCTACCATGGGTTTACCGACAAAAACCAAGCGCTCCCCACTAGGCTAGTCGAATTGGTCAAGCAGTCGTCAGGTCTGTAAACTACTAGGTCTTCGCACTCTGTCCGCTTATCACTGGAAGGATCCGCTTCCCGAGCTACTTGGAAAAACGCCAACCGTATATATGTCTCATGTAGATGTATCTAAATGTTCTGCCATGTCATAGGGGTCTTAACGCAATAGACGACGCGTCAATCGGATGCTCGGTCTGTGAGTTATTGGCATTTTCATCCCGGGGGCCAGGTTGGTTTCGTGTATGAACCAAACAGACCGTATCTCAACTGTACCCTGAAATTCCATGGGGTATTCTCAAATGGACGAATTTGTTTCAAGAATATTGGCATTGCTGATGGTTCGTCAATTGGATGCATGTAGCCCAAGTTATGGGCGAATAGGTGTATTCGGGTCTGACTGGTCCGGGTCCGGTCCGACCCAGTCGAATTGACCCCACCCGAACTGGGTCTAGACTGGGGTCTGACCCAGTCCTAAGGGGTTGCCTGACCCGATGGGATGGCCCAGCCTGACTGGCTGGCGGTGTGGCCCGGCTGCTGGCCGCGTGCAGGCTGCCCATGTGGCCTGGCTGGCAGGCCATGTGCTGGTTGACTGTGGGGCCCAGCTGGCCATGCCGTGAGGGGGGGGGGGTGTAGCGCCCCCAGGTTTCTGAGGGAACCGGTGCTAGGTGCCAGTTAGGTGATTCCCATGGCACACGAGGGGTCCCGCCTGCAGCACTCACCGGCTGCCGGCTCAGCCGATCGCCCTCCCTAGTCCTCCACATCCAAAGGCTGCGGTCCTTCTTCAGCGTGGCGTGACGATGCCACGCCCAGCTTCTCCACCATGGCCCAAACTGGCTGCAACCTCACACTCTTCTGCGTGTTGCGACGATGTCGCGCTCGCCATCCGACCGCTGCAGCCCTCCTGGTCGCGCCCCTTCCTCCAGGCACGGTGTGACGACAAGTCACCCCTCCAGCACCGTTGCGGCCCGCCTGTCTGCGGCTCGATTCACTATGTGGAACGATGGTGCCACACGCTTGTGGTTACCTGGTGGCCTTGTGCTGCCAGCTTCTTCACGATAGGCTCGTTGCCAGTCGCCGCGTGTACCACCTCCGTCTTCATCAAACAAGAACATACAAATGGGTAGGGTCAGACCGTGTTCATGTGGTCTGAGCCCTCCTTATCATGGAAAACCATAATCAAGAAATTTGAAAGAAAAATAATGGAGGTTTATACTCATATATAAAATTAACTCAAATCCCCCTACCTCGCTTTTCGTTGATCGTTGACGAACTCACGGGATGGCAGCGTCGATTCGTCGACGTCGGGAAGAGTCTAGAGTTGGAGACCAAGGATGAAGCGTCATCGGCATTCTTCGTAGTCAGCTCCTTCCATTGATCTAGTTGAATAAGGAAGAAGATATTCGATGATGGTCTTCACGTTCTTCGTGTTCTTCATGTTTTTCGTTGGATGAATGGTTGTCCGTTGAGAGCATTCTCTAAGGGTACTCCAAGGTCTACCAAGCTTCCATCCAAAAATAATAGAGGGAAAGTCTATTATTTGTTGGCACAACATCACAAAGAGTTCTGTTTAATTAAATAATATAGTTCATTTAATTAATTGGGGTGGAATGGATTCAAAATTCTTATAGGGGAGGGGGAGAGTATGAAATAAATGGATAGAGGGTTGGCACAATTATGGGGGAAGTCCAAGAGTTACAAGGGGTTAATTCCTTTGTGGTCCCCATGTTAATTATCCTCCCAAGGGAGGTTATTTGTGGGTGGCCTCACCACCATAACCACTCATGGGAGGTTATGGTGTGGTGGCCCCCACCTCCAACCGCCAATTGGAGATTTTAACCACCAAAATAAAAATAAGCCACACTTATTTTTATTTAGCATTATTCTTAAACACTCCAAATAAAACTAACATCCATTCTCGCTATAACAAAACTACGGTGAAGGTCTCACTAAGAAATCACGGATGCTGAGAGCTCTATGGTTCCCATGGATTTCAATTCTAAGAACTGGTTTAAAAGTTAAAAATTCCTGAATGTACATTTATTGAACATACCCGAAAAAAACTTTAGAATTTGATTCCTCGCACAACGGGCCTCGGAATCAAGCACCTTCAGAAACTGAAGACTCGTAAAATTCACATGTATTTAAAAAAATTCATTGGGAAATTGGGGTCTTTACATTATCCCCTCCTTAGGGATTTACGTCCTCATAACATACAACTCTAACTAAGGGAACAAAAGAGGGTAATGAGCACGTATCGTAGCCTCCCGCTCTCATGTGCTCTCCTGGAGGTTCCCGTGATGCCAACGAATGCACACCAGAGGTATCGACAGTCTATGTAGGACCCCTCCTGTCGATCCTCGATCCCCATTGGGACCTCCATGAATGTCTCCCAGTCATCAATTTCCAGTTCCTTGTGGTCGATGATGTGAGATGGGTTGTGCACGTATCTCCTCAGCTAAGATACATATAAGATGTCATGCACCCAATGTAGCTAAGGTGGAAGAGCCAGGCAGTAAGCCACCTCTCCTACTCTAAGAAGGACCTAGAATGGTCCAATGAATCATGGAGATAACTTGATGTCTCAGCCAAATATCCATAGACATCATCGAGATGAGACACGTAGGAAGACATGGTCGCCCTCCTTGAACTCCAGAGGTATTTGTCTCCTGTCAGCATAGAACTTTTTCCTACTCTGTGTATTCTTCATCTACTCATGGATGATCAACACCTTCTCCATGGTATCCCGTACCATTTCTGGTCCCACTAGTACTGACTCCCCTATGTTTGTCCAGCATAGTGGAAATCTGCAAGGCAGACCATACATGGCCTCAAAATGTTCCATACCGATGGTGGAATGATAACTGTTGTTGTTGCCAAACTCCAACAAAGGGAAGTGATTCTCCCAACTACGACTGAAGTCAAGGACACATGCATGGAGCATGTTCTTGAGGGTCTGAATGGTCGTCTCGGTCTGACAATCTTTCTGAGGATGGAAGGCGGTGCAGAGAGGTAGCTGCGTCCTAAAAGCCTCCGACAACCCCTTCCATAGCCTGAAAGTAAACCGTGTGTCTCGGCCAGAGACAATCGTGGAAGTTACTCCATGTAAACGCACAATACCCTAGACGTAGAGTCATCCCATGCTCTATACTGAGCATTTCTCTCTAATCGGTAAGAAGTGGGCCTACTTGGGGACTCGGTAAATGATCACCCATATTGAATCGTGACTCCTGGAAGTGCATGGAAGACCTGTCAAAAATTACATGGATATCTCATCCCACTTCCACTCTAGGACCTATAAGGGTTTTACCAATCCTGCTAGTACCTGGTGATCTACCTTCACGTGATGACAAGTGAGGCATCGTGAGACAAACTTTGCTACCACCTTCATCATACCTAGCCACCAATGCTATCGTCGAAGGTCCTGGTACATGTTCGCCACTCATGGATGTACCTCTAGAGGGGAAGTGTGGAACTCCCTCAAAAATTCTTCCAGAAGTGAATATGGTACCAGGGTACGTCCTCTGAAGAGGATGATGTGCTCCCCACCTTCAGAAAATCCATCAGGTGTCTGCCATGTGGATATCTGAGAAAGTTGTGTCTCACAGTCAGTGTCTGCATGCTGCGCCTCCCTGACTCACTGATAAAGTGGAGGTTTGACTGTAAGAGAATGAAGAAATGCTACTCCATCCCTATCCACAAAGGATATATGTAAGGCAATTAGCTTCTCTGTTTCCTCTCCTAGAAGCTGAATGTATGATCTCCTACTGAGAGAAACTACAACAATGTTCCCCTTCCCAGGAGTACAGACTATCTTGAAGTCATAGTCCTGGATGACTCTAGCCAATGCTGGTGTCTCAGGTTCAAGTCCTTCTGAGAGAATAAATACCAGAGACTCTTCTGATCAGAGTACATGGTAAAACATTCGCCCATCAGATAGTTACACAACATCTTCAAGGCTAAAACCACTACTGATAACTTCAGGTCATGAGTAGCGGAGTTCTTCTCATGCTGTATCAACTGCCGAAAACCATACTCGATAAAATATCGGTCCTGTATCAGGACACACCTGAGTCCTATCCATGATGTGTCATAGTAAACTACGTACCCTACACTATCCTCTAGAAGATTCGAGATGGGGGAACTAGTCAGCCTCTACCTCATCTCATGAAAGCTCTGCTCGCATCTCTCCGATCAAAAGAAGGGTTGCCCATTCTTTTTCAAGGCTGATAGTGGTACATGAACTCTGGAAATGTCTGGAATGAATCTCTGGTAGTACCCACCCAATCCTAGGAATCATCATACCTCTGTCACACTCCTGTGTGGCACCCAAGCAAGTACATCTTCGATAATCACTGGATCCACTGCAACTCTGGAATCCAAGATGACGTGTCCAAGGAAGTGAACCTCTCGAATCCAAAACTGGCACTTCTAGAGCTTACCATAAAGCTGGTGCTCTTGGACTATATCAAGTACTACCTGCAAATGGTAGGCATGCTCCTCCTCACTAGTTGAGTAAATCAGAATGTTGTCGATGAAGACTATGACAAAGATATTGAGGTAAGGCTGGAAGATCCTATTCTTGAGACTCATGAACATTGCAGGAGTGTTGGTTACGCTGAAGGGAATAACCAGGAACTTGTAATGGTCGTACCGACACCTAAAAGTTATCTTTTTAACATCCTCATATAAAACTCTGAGCTGGTGATAGCCTGAGTTGAGGAATATCTTCAAGAACAATCATGCTCCCTCGAACTGATCAAAGAGGTCGTCAATCCTCGAAAGTTGGTACTTGTTTTTCTAGGTCACCGCATTCAGGAGACGGTAGTAGACACAATGCCTCCAGCTCCCATCCTCCTTCTTAGAGAGCAGAATCAGGCCTGGCCAGGGAGAAACACTGGGCCAGATGAATCCCTTCCCCTATAAGTCCTCATGATGTACCCTCAGCTCGTGAAGCGCTGCGGGAGAAATTAGATATGCAGAAGTAGATATCAGAGTCATCCCAGGGTACATGTCAATGTAGTAGTCTACCTCTCGGCAAGGAGGTAGTATTGGGATATCGTTAGGGAGAACATCTGCATACTAGTCCACCACTACATGATTATTTGGACTCTCCACATCTACTTCTCTCAGGGTAAGGCAATCCAACTGGTGAGTGATTGGTTGCACCCTCCATTGAGTTAGTGTGTCATGCACTTAAATGCTTCCCTTATTGCAGGTGAAGGTGAACCTGGTCCCATCTATGTGGACACACCACACTTTGTGCCTAATACAGTCGATCTAAGCATGGACTATAGATAATCAGTTCATACCCAAGATGATGTCGTAAGGCCTCAATGCCTTTACGAATAGATCTCAGATGAAGCTCTCACCTCCTAGAGTAAGCTCACACTACCGGCACCAGCGCGTAATCGTTGAGTATGCTCCCATTGGAGTCTGTAGCCGTATGGATGGAGCTTAGAGCTCCATCAGAATCTCTGAGCTCCGAACAAGGGCAGTTTCTTTGAAAGAGTGATCAACACTTTTGTCTATAAGAACTACAGCTAAGGTGGTGTATACATATATCATACCTCATATCATATCTAGAGCTCCATGGTCGTATTCCTCATCTGCCTGAATCTAAGCTCTCCCTTTTCCACCATCTCCCTGCGGTCGGGGTAGACCTCTTTGTGGAGGTGGTGGTAGCACCTCATAATGTCAACCACCGCCAGCTACTCGACCATCTCCTCTTACACGTCTGCCTGCACCTAGAGGACCACCTCGATCGAACCTCTTCTTCTGCCTAGGAGGTCCCTCAACTATCTATTGATTGTTAGAATGGTGGGTTGGACAGTCACGAACCATGTGACCGTGCCAGACGCATGAGTAACACTTCCCGATCCTGGCATGAATAGCTCTGTCTCCACTCTGGGTGCCCCACAAAACCAAGCCTGAGTCTTGCGGTCGTCCACCTATAGGTCTGGTCCACTTGGACCTCAGCGACAACTATCAACTGCCAGCTGTAAAAGACTCTGGTGTTTGTCGACTAGTAGTAGGTCTCACTATTGGTGAATGATCATCTAGGAATCTCTCTACCAAGGGGATTTCTCTAACACCCCCACCTACTTCGGGATGCTGAGGGTGATCATCGAGTCTCTAATCTCTCATAGGAGCCCCTGCTCGAAGGTCCGGGCCCTGAAGAATGGGTCTCGTACCATATCTGTAGAGTAGCATGAGAGGTCAGTGAACCTCATGGAGTACTGTGCTACTGTCATGCTGCCCTAAAGAAGATGAAGTATCTCCTATATCAGCACTAATCGTAGGGTTGCTGGAACAAACTCCGCCCAGAATAGGCTCTCAATGTCTGTCCAGAGCAGTGCTGCCTCATCGTGGACCTGGAGCATCAGGCTCCATCATCTACCTGCTGCTGCCTGAATGTGGCTAGCAGCAAGGTTCACCATGTAGTCTACTGGTGTCCATACTAGCCTAAAAACTCTCACCACAGCCTCCAGCCAATCCTCATCCACCTGTGGGTCTGTCCCTCCTAGGAATTGGGGTGTCCTCTAGCACAGGAACTCATACAGCACACTCATGCGGCGTGCATCATCTGCTGCTAGGGCTAGTGGCATCGGTAGCCCAACAGGTGGTGGTACCACCGGTGCCTCCGATGGTGGCTCAACTGGAAATGGTCCCTGCATTGAGGCATCGTCGCTCGGTGGTCTATTAGTGCGTACAACTCTTGGGGATCTAACTGTTTTTCCATGGGGAGGAATCCTAAATGAAACAGATGCGACACAGTCAAACAATTATACCTGGTGAGCTGACCTGGTTGAGATGACTCAAAGAAAAACTTTTGAAACACACACAAAATCAGTTTTTTTGTGAACTAAGTCGGATATCAGTAGTCAGGGTCCGGGTGTACAAATACGTTGGCCACCGTACCAACACTGGACTCCCTAAATTGAAACCACACTATGTACCCTTAACACTATTACGTCATAGAAAGGAAATATCAGAGTCCTATGTTCTATGGTAGAACCGACTACTCTGATACCAATTTGTCAGGACCTGTCCTCGGGACCTGTTCTATGACTACCAGAATCCCACCTTCCATAGGCCAGGGGATGGTGACTAACACCAAAGGCGTAAATCCTTATGCTGTGAAGGCACTACCTTTATAAAAGTAAACACACACAATCAGAGTATACAACTGGAAGCAAAGCACTAAGTAATACTGAATATAGAAGAGGTGTTGGAATGTAAAAGGGGCCTGAAATACAATCCCAATAGAAATGTACAAGTACAACTGAAAGCAAGTACAACTGAAAAGTATAGAGTAGCTATTGGATATTCCTCCGGTGCTCCTACCTGAAGGGTAGGTACAAATGGCCAACTCAACACTCCACATCCGTCAGACACCTCTGAGTACCGAATCGTTGAAAAGTCAACCTTCGGTTACTGTCCAGTCCTGGCTCTCTCAGCCTCCATCAGAGCTGTTCGTCAGATGCATCCAACACAACGAGGTGTGAGCATAGCTTGTGTAGGGGTGAGTATAACGATACTCAGTAGGAACCCCGAGACCCTCGAGGTTTCACTAAATCAAAAAAGGATAAACCAAAAATGCAAGGATTCAACAGATCAACCATACTTAGGTATATTACCATACATATACGTAAGTTATCTAGTAACATATCTCAATCATTAGGTAACAAAAAATTCATTGACTCAGCTCAAACCAAGATTTTCATTATCGAAACCACGACTGCTGGAGAACTCCTCCTCTGTCAAGAACTGTGGGCCTATCGACACACCAAGGGGTTTCTCACTAACCTTCGACTACTGAGGTACTCCTCCTGTTGAGTATCGTAGGTCTGCTGCCAAATACAAGGAGATCCTCCGCTGTGGGTCTACCACCAAATATTGGGCGCTCGCCCTAATAGCCTGTAGAGGTACTCCTCCTGTCGAGTACCGCAGGTCTACTGCCAAATACCAGGATCTCTTTCACCATGGGTCTGGCACAAAATTCCAGGCACTCCCAACAGGGCTAGTCGAATCAGTCAAGCAGTCGTCAGGTCTGTCAGCTACAAGGTCTATGCACACTATCTGCTCGTCACTCAAAGGATCTACTTCTTGAGCTATTGGGAAGAACTCAAAATATCCTGAATCCTCATGTAGAATTATCTCAAAGGTCCACCACATCATAGGGGTCTCAAAAAAATAGACGGCGCGTCAATCAGACGCCCGGTCTATGGGTTATTATCCTTTTAGTCTCGGGGGACCTGTTGGTTTCATGTATGAACCAACCCGACCGTATCTCAACTACACCCTGAACTCGCATGGGGTAATATCAAATGGATGGCTTCGTTCCAAGAATATTGGTGTCGCTGACGGTTCGTCAAACAGATTCCAGTAGCCCGAGTTATGGGCGAATAGGTGTATACGGGTCTGACAGGTTCGGGTTCGGTCCGAACGAGTCGGACCGACCCGACCTGACCTGGGTCTGGACCAGGGTCTGAACCGGTCCGAAGGGGCGGCCGGGCCCAAAGGGATGGCTCAGCCCAAAGGCGTGGCCTGAACATGGGGGCGGCCTGGCTGGCTGGCCGCATGGCTTGCCCGGTTGGCTGCGTGCTGGCTGGCCGTGCGGCTCGGCTGGCTGGCCTTGTGCTAGCTGGCCGCGTGGCCCAGCTGGCCACGCCGTGGGGAGGGGGGGTACGACACCCCTAGTTTCTGAAGGAACCAGCACTAGGAACTAGTTCGGAGAATCCCTCAAGACATGAGGGGTCCTGCCTGCAGCGCGCACCGATGGCCGGCTTAGGTGGCTACCCTCCCCTGTCCGTCGTAGCCTAAGGCCGCAGTCATTCTCTAGTGTTTCACGATGATGTCGCACCCAGTTTCTCCACTAAGGCCCACTCTGGCTGTGGCCCGCCCTAGCCGTGGCCTCACGCTCTTCCACGAGGCGTGATGGCTTCGGGCTCGTCGTCCGACCGCCCCGACCCTCCTGGTCGCGACCCTTTCTCCTGGAGCGGTACGATGACATCGCGCCCCTCCAGCTCCGATATGGTCCGCTTGGCCGCAGCTCGATTCTCTACGCGGCACAACAGTACCATGAACTAATGGAGACCAGGCGGCCTTATGCCTCCGGCTAATTAACGGTCGGCTTGTTTCTGGTCGCCACGTGTACTACCTCTGTCATCATCACACAAGAACAAACAAAAGGGGAGGGTTGAACCATGTTCATGCGATCAGAGCCTTCCTCGTCATGGGGAACCATAATCCATAAATTTGAATGATTAAGAACGATGTTTTATACTCATATATAAAATTTACTCAAATCCCCCTACCTCTCTTGTCGTTGATCATTGACGAAGTCAGAAGATGGAGGGGTCAATTCATTGACGTTAGGAAGAGTCTGGGGTAGGAGACCAAGGAAGAAGCATCAACAACATTCTTCGTAGTAGGATCCTTCCTTTGATACGGTTGAAGAAGAAAGAATATGTTCGAAGACGTTCATCATGTTCCTCACGTTCTTCGTTGGAATAATGGTTCTCTGTTGAGAGATTTCTCGAAGGGTTCTCTATGCTCTACCAAGTTGCAAACCAAAAAAATAGAGGAAAATTCTATTATTTTTTGGCGCAACAACACAAAGTGTTGTGTCTAATTAAAAGAGACAACTCATTTAATTAATTGGGGTGGAATGGATTCAAAATTTTAATAGGGGAGGTGGAGAGTTAGAAATAAACTAATAGATGGTTGGCACAATTATGGGGGAAGTCCAAGAGTTACAAGGGGTTAAAGCCCGTGTGGTCCCCACATTAATTATCCTCCCAAGGGAGGTTATGTTGTGAGTGGGCCCCACCACCATAACCTCTTAGGGGAGTTTATGGTGTGGTGGCCTCCACCTCCAACCTCCACTTGGAGATTTTAACCGCCAAAATAAATATAAGCCATAATAATTTTTATTTAATTTTATTCTTTAAAACCCCAAAAAACCAACTTCTATTATTGCTAAAATGAAACTACGGTGAAGGTATCACTAAAAAATCACCGACGCTGCAAGCTCAATAGTGCCCTCAGATTTTAATTCCAAGAATTAGTTCAAAATTTATAAAATCACAAACATACATTTACTGATCGTACCAGAACAAAACATTAGAATTTGATTTCAAGGCACACCGGGCCTAAGAATCAAGCGATGTCAGTAACTGCGGACTCGTAAAATATCCATGTATTTAAATAAAATTCCACAGAAATCCGAGTCTATACATTATAAGTTAAATTTAATGTTATTAATTATTGTCTATTATTATTATATAAATGTTACAATTTTGTATGTGAATCTTTGGGATATTTAAATATTAATTTCCAAAAGAGTGTTTTTAATTATATTTGAGTTTTATTTTCATTCATCAACAACAATAGCCCTTTTTTTACTTGTCCTCCAGTAGGAAATTATTGATAAACCCATATTATTTATTCAATTTTCATATTTTATGAAAAGAAACATTTTTTTAATTAAATCAGTTAATCGATATATGAGGAATGCTTTGGGAATGTTCGATATGGGTTAGGTTCATTTATAGATAGCCCCTCGATGCATTAGAAGTATCATGAGAGAAATCATATTCAAAAATTAGATATTTTTTACATGAAATTTTATAATCCTTCAGGTTGAAGGTATTTATTATAAATTCATCGTGTACTTCGGAAATAGGTCATTTGGAATTTAGCATTTCCCACATTCAAACTCAGTTGGTATTTATCAGTGAGATATTTCATTGACATATTTATGGTTACATTTAATTAAAAGTTTATATATGTATGGGAATGTGATTTAGTTATTTAAATTAAAATATTTATTATGAAATATATAGTTGTTTAAATGGATGATTTTTTCAGTTATTTACCTTTTCATATTAAATATACTTATTGATTCATTATTTATTCTATTGTACTTTACAATTACTGAGTATTTGAACTGGCCTTTATTTTCATTCCATTCATAAGTATATGAAGTTGAATTATTTATATGGGTTTTAGTGATTAAGTTTATATATGTTTTTATCAATTATGATTTACTATTTATGTAAAATTAGTTTCCTGTATGTAATCTGGTTTTTCAAAACTGGTATACTATGTAGTCCTTCAGGATTTGATTGCTCAAAATCATTCCAATGTAATAATGTTATTTAATAGCTTTGGGATTATATGGTTAGGGTTTCAAAAAAAGTAAATATCTTTTTATAAATCTATAACTAAAAATTCACTTGGAGTGATTTTTTGATAATTTCAGATTATATTAATTTTGTAATGAATAGTAAAAAATTCTATTTTTTATAATAATCTACTATATTTTAAAAACATACATGTTGTATTTTATTTTGGGAATTGATTAAGATTAAAATTAAAAAAATATATATATATTAATTAATTAAATTTATGTCGTTGGTTTCAATGTTATTTTGAATTTTTATATTAAAATTTTTAATACATATGAATAATTTCTCCATGGAAAACAACTTTTTTGTTGAGTTAGTGTGTATAATTTTGAATTAAATTATGATAATTACATGTATATAATTAGATAAAATGTATTAAATATTTATATTTATAATAATTTATATTTATAATAATTTAATCTTAATTTTTTTCACAAATATTAGAAAAAATAATAAAAATTCGATATTATAGTTAATGTTAAAACAAGGTTTGGAATGCTACTTAAAAATGTGTTGAAATTTATATGTCAATATAAATAGTATAATTTTTTAATAAAATGTATTTATAATTTATAAACATGGAGAATTTTTTTTTCAATAATTCTAATTGTAATTTTATTCTTAAATAATAATTTTTCTATGTAAATAAAAAAAGACTAGTTGCCATGGTGAAAAATAAAATGGTAAAAGAGGAAAAAATTGAGATTAAGGAAAAAAATGTTTAGAAAACGTTTTTTGGGGGTGGTTTTTATCTATTATATAACCCCCCACCCAATCCATTAATTAACAAATTTGGAGGCACATGTCATGAATTCGACATCCCATTATTGAATAGTGTTTTATATTTTCAAAACTTCTACTCTTCCTCATTTATAAATGGGGACTCCCTCCCCTTACATCATCACACCTCATAAGACCTTAGGATCAAAACACACTTCCAAAATACCTCCCTAAAATAATTCTCTAGTTTATATAGCTTATCATCATCTTAAAAAACCAACAATATGGGATTTAATAAGAGATCTGAATAGGTTTTTCTAGGAGAAGGTAATTTTCTTCACTAAGCTATTTCTATTCACCTCATCTCTTGAATACTCTACTATGTCCCAATAATTCATAGATTAAAACAAAATTATATAATATATAATGAGATTTAATTATTTTAATATATTTTCTTAACTCTATCTACTCTCCCTTTAAATGGGAAAAGAAATTGTCGATCATCTGTATGGTGGACTACTGCCTCACGAACCGATGTAATTCATTTTAAATAACTCACTATAATGGGTGGATATTAGGAGAAATTTAAATAATTTATATTAGTTTGAATACATAATTATAATTATGGTGTTATAATATCATATATATATTCATTCTTTCCATTCCTTAAGAATACGACAACATTGATCTTGTGTATGTCGGACTACCACCTCTCAAGGTGATGTGATTCATTTTCACATACACATTACATAGAAGGTAATAAAGATAAATATACTTAATATATGGGATATATATGGCATCCTAATTAATATATAAATTTTATTTTTTACCTACATTTTTTTCACCCATCTTTAAAATGGAAATATTGTTCCTACGTACATATGAACTACCTTCTCCATGAACAATATAATTCGTTTTCTGTCTCTAAAAATAATCCATTAATATAAAAAAATTATATAATTATTATATATATTATACTTTTATAATTTAAAACATTATATAGATTATGTGACTGTTATAAAAATAAACACACTATAAATACGATACTGACACATACATGAAAAACAAAACAGTTTTAACCCGATGTGTAATTATAAAAAGTAATAATGAAAAAATGGTTAATAAAAGAGAATAAATAATTAATAAATATTATATTTTATATTTTTATGGTTTTATAATAGATAAATTTAGTTATTATAAATTAGTTTCTGAGAAGTGAGAAATAATTTGTGACTTATGATTACAGATTCAATCTCAAGTTATCATATTTGGGACATATGTTTGGAACACACCTTTCAATTTTATGAGGTGAATATAAAACCCTTATTACAAGTAAAGAAATTAATTTAATTATATTCATGATAATTATTATTTTAAAAAAAAATCTTTTTTGGGTCTTTTGATTTGAATGATTACCACACGGTAAATGTTTTATGTTAAAATATAAATGTTTATTAAAATTATTGATGATAATGTTTGTAATGATGAAATCATATGATTTATCTCTCCGAAACACATTTATTTTATTTTAATCTAGTTATGTCCTTAAAATACAAGTTTGTCATTAATTTTTCTTTAATTATGCACTCACGTGTCCCAAAAACATTTTTAGAGGAATAAACATTATTTCTCTCTTTGATCAAAAATAATTTTTATTCCAAGAATATGTTTTCAAAAAATTGTTTAAAAAATATGTGTGATAAAAAAATTATTTATGAAATAATTTTTTAGCAATGATTTTATTTATACAAAATTTTTTGAATGAAATATTCATTTCATTTTTTGAATAAGTTAATTTTATTACTTTTTTTCAAAAATGATAGGATAATATTTTTTTAACATGTACGCAATGTATGATATTTCATACTTCTATAAATAGTCAATGTTTTATTTCATAATTCATAATATTAAATTATAATTTTCAAATAAAATAAATTTCACCATGTTTTTTGATATTTTAGTTTTCAATGTGTTATTTTCAATGTTTGATTTTTATTTTCCTCAAAAAATGTTCCATGTGATATTTAAAAATATTTTTCCATCTATGATGACATCCTTTATTGTTACTCAAGACATAATATGGATATAAACCACATATTCCATTATTATTATTATTTATATTAGTGGTTTTATTCTTATATTTATTATATATTTATGAACCCCATTCATTTTCCATGGGTTATGTTATGATACAAAGATAAAATGCTTCTGAATCATTATTTTTTCAATCGTTTATTTTATAATTAAATGATTGTGAAACCCATTTCATTTCATGTGATTTGATATGATGAGTCATTTATATTGTAGTTCACATTTTTATTTTTGTTATTATATTATGGGTGGACTTATACATACCTCCAATGCATTCGATAAGGATAGATATTTCATAAGATAAATATGACATGAATGGGGAGTGAAACCAGTTCATTAAGGGATTATATCCTCTATTATAATCATGGGAGTGAAAATTGAATTCTATAAATGTTTTTGGGGTTAAAATAATCTAATATGATAGTATTAATATTTATCCTTCACAACTATGATGGATTGGAGAGTGTACTTAATCCACTATGATTGTTCTGGATGTAATGTCTTGACTACTATGGAAATGATTTTCTATTATTAATGTGTATGCCAAAATTATATGTCTTATGACAATTTTAGGCTTATATAGATCATATTCATTAAATCCTTAATGATTCATTTCTTATGAATCTCTTTGATTTATTCTATAACTCATTTTTTTTATATTTCATATGAATGAAATGGTTTCCAAATGTTATTCTCATGTTGTGATACCCTTATTATCATGTTTTGTTGATATCTCCAATATCCACCCTTACATAGAATCTTAGATTACCCTTTATTATGTTTTATTTTCAAAGATCATGAAGAAATCTATTGTGTATGAAATGTCTAATAATGGTTATGTTTATAAAGAATATAGTGAGATATGATGAAGTTCACTTATGTACTAATAAATGATTTATCCATGATTCCAATGGTTGTAAAACTAAATGACTCTTGTGTGGATCATTATATATTTTAATAAATATTATTTTATAAATATGTAACATCAATTTAGTAAAGGTGTTGATATCTATAGTTTGTGTCAATTTAATTTTTATGTAATCCTTTGGAAACTAATTTGAGAAATACATTCATGTTAAGATTATAGATAGGAAAATATCATATAATTTTGGTGAAGTATTTAGTGAGGGGTGTCTAAGTATTCAAATACATATCTAGATACTAATAGTAGATGTGTCTCTAGAAAAACATTTCCTTGGGGTAATAACATTGAACAAAGAGAACTGAACAAGTCCCATTTTTCACATGTTGTGCAATAATGGGCCTTTCTATAAACCTGGTTTGACACTCTTGGGGATTTGGTTTTGAAATTAAAAAAATCATTATGAACCATCATGAAGGATTTGAATAATTTCCATTAATGTACTAGGTTAAACCTAATGTGTTATATATTGAAAATATGGTTTAATTATTTATCCATCCTATGAATAATTAATTACTCCGATAATAGATTCTTGATTATCATGCTTACCATTTTGGTTTTACTGATGAATTGAAAATATAAAAATAACATTGGGTTGGTGATATGTATCCTCAATGATTTATGTATATTATTTTAGTTTAGTTATATAAATTATCTTATATCATGAAATTTTTTTAAGAATGTCAATTAAAATCCTCAATGACTATATGTTAAATTATCATTGAAAATACCTAATGGTATGATGATCAAATCTGAGTCTATGAATATTCTCCAGTTGTCCTTTGTTAGAATGGTATTCCTATAAAACAAATTTTTTTAAAAGGAAGGGGCTGAAGCCTCATTTTATTAATAAATAAATGTCCTCTTTTTGACTGGTTATAGGGAGACCTATAAAATATCATGAAGGCCCAAGGCCAAGTGGAGAAATCAAAATTAATTATATACCTATTGTTAGAATTTTTTTTGATTTATTTATGAAAGTGTTTTTTAATCTTCCAACAAAATGTAAAGTTGAGTTCCCATTAGAACTCATAGTGGGTGTCACACTTTTTACTAATACTCTCTATATAATAGTCTCAATTTAGTGACATGAATTATAGAAGATACTCTAAGAGAATCCTGAAAATAAATTCATTTGTCCATGTGTGTCACCAGGGGGTGAACTAGTTCTTTTTGTTAATAATATAGATGGAGTGATACGACTATATATTCACTATTAGGGGATGAACAATATCATAGTCAAAAAAATGAACCATTATCCTATATTTACTAAATTTATGTTCAATTGTGAGGATCTCATAACTTTAATAATTATTAAATTCATTCTAGAAATCACCAATTGAGGTTAAATAAGGATGATATACCAAATACAAAATTTTTTCAGGGTATGAAAAATATTAATAGTTAGTGAGGTCTATTAGTCTTATTAATTATCTCGTTATCTTCATAGATTTAATGAATACAGTCCGTAGAGTGTGCCTCAATCAATTAATGGTAATATTTTTAGAAATTTTATATTCTATTCAAAGAGAAAGGAAGAGAATTAAGACCTCCAATTGAATAGATTTAAGACCCTAGAAATCGCTAATATTTAAGAAAACATTATATAATATGAATTTTATTGAATGAAGTTTCTTTTTTAAGTCATAAAATCTCAAGAGAGGGTATATTAGGGGATCCATTAAATACATAGTCTACTGAACATTGTCCCATACCACAAATTATTAATGAGATACATAGTTTTATTGGTTTATCTATATTTTATTAATGTTTTTTCGAGATTATATCACAACTATGTAATCCACTCATTAATTTAACATGAAACAGAGAATTGTTCCTCTAGATAGATAAATGTGAGGAAAAATTCAAGAAACTGAATATAAAATTAGTTGGGAACAAGTGAATACATTTCCCTAGAGTGTAGATATGCTTGAAATATATTATAATGTATCCAAGAAGGTATTAGCATTTCCTCTCATGTATAATGACATGTTTATAATTTATGCCCCACAATAATTGAATTTTCATGAGAAAAATCACCCATATTATTATTTGGAGTTAGGTGTGAAATTTTTATAATTAATGGTATGGATGAATTATCTTTTGGATAATGGTGTGATAAATATATTTATAATAAGAGTTTATAGTTAATATTCCCAAAAAATAGTTCAACATGTTCCATAAAAATGGTTGGAGATGATAAATGATTATAATTTATTAATACATTTCAACCTAGTGACTAAAAAAATGTGGCCACTACATTGATTCAAATTGATCGTATTTTCTTGTATATGGTGTGGATCAGATAATATCAAATATTACTAGATTTTCAAAGGTTGTATCTACAAATCTTGATGGATGAGGCAAATCACATGTTTTTAAAATAAGTTTTCAACCACATATCCATGTGAGGATAAAACATGATTAGATAGATGTTTTCAATCGCAAAAATGTGGTGAGAAATGTTTTTCACTTTATTTCTGATTGTGATGGAATGTTAAGGTTAATAAATAATGTATCTATTCAATACATTCTACATTTTAAGAGGGATCTATTATAGGAAACTATTAGTTAATCATTCTCTATAATACAGTACTTATATTGACGAATATAGATTTAAAATCATATTTATGATTGGATGGATTGAGGATAAATATTTATAATTTTGAATAATGGTGATTAGTATGTCCTCAAGTGATGGTATAGTGAAAAAAGTCTATGTGAATGTTAAAACTGTTACCCATACAAAAATAGATGTGGGAAAATATTATAATGAATTTTTTCATCAGACTATGTCGAATGACTAATGGAAAAAATAATATATGGTTTATTGAAGGTATAATTACAAAGTCATTAGAATTATTATATATTATAGAATATTATTCTAGAGATCATACAAAAAATATATACATTAATAAAATTTTAAGGATTCATGGAGTACCATTTTCAATAGTGTATGATTAGGATCTAAGGTTTACAAATACGTTATAGAAAAGTATTTTATAGGACATTGATATAAATTTGAGTTTAACCACTATATATAATCATTAGATATATGGGTAGTCTGATAAAAAAATTAAAACCTTATAGGATATTTTGGTATCATGTTCTCTATATTTCAATGGTTATTGGTATCAAAACCATACTCTGGTAGAATGTTTTTCAACAATAGTATTCACTCATTCATTTAAAAGGATCCTTATGAAGAATTATATTGAAATAAGTGTATAACTGTAATTTTATAGGATGATTTATTATTAATAAATATATTAGACTTGATAATGCTAATAAAATGGCATGGAAATTTAGATCCATTCAAAAACATTTAAGGCAGTTTAGATCTGACAGCAAAGTTATACTGAAAGTTATCAGTGAGATCTACAGATAGAATTTGGTGAGAAGTATTTTATAATATTTTATATATTGAATAATCATATGATATTTAGAACATAAAATAAATAATATCGCTATATATATTTCCTCATTTGATATTTTTATTTGATTATGGATGATTTATTATCAGTTGGAGATTCCATTGTACCTATCCCATGTTCTTGATTTTTTCTATATATCTCTTCTGAGGAATTATATACAAGGTCCTCCAAATGTAGTATACATAGAGTCCATGTCATTTTATCATGATTTTTTTAAATGTGGAACAACTGGTGGATATTTTGTAGCATATAAGAAAACTACTACAAAATAAGACCACTCACCTTGTCAATGTTTTGTAGTTGAACCAACACTGTGAGGAACCTTCATGGGAACCTGAGATTTAATGAGGTCCAATTATCAGGAATTTGTTATCAAAAATGATGGATTTTAACTATTAAATTTATTTAAATAGGGTTAAACTTCATCTCTAACATATTTGTTAAAATATTTCTTTCAAATAAATTTTACTTCTTTGATAGATTGTATTACATGCCACACTGAGTATTAACGAACCACAATATACTATTAATATTATTTTTTAGTCATGATTAACATAACTGGGCCATTATACATTGCTGTATGGACAATAATAATGTCTTTTTTATACTATGTACAATTTTTTATAGAAATAAAACATATTGATGATAAATAATAATTAATTTTTAGTAATGTATTTATTTGTTTATAAAATTTATTTTCTAAAAATAATATTTTTTTCATAAAATAATAAAATAATGATTTTAAAATTTTATAAAATTTATTTTAAAAATAAAACTAAAATTTTCAAATAAACATGTAAAAATTATCTTTGAGTAAATTTTTGATAATTTTTTGAAAATATTACTTTTTCTATGAAAAATAAAAAATATAGATTTTTTTAAAAAGTGTCTTTTATTTAAAATAATTTACATGCTCCATTTTATTTTGAGATTTTTTTAATAGTGATATTATTTAAATTATATATTTATGTATATAATTTAGGTTTTTAAAATAAATTTCACAATTAATTTTTATATTAAAATTTTTTATACATATCAAAACATTTATCATTGAAAAAATAGTTTTTTATCTGTCTATGAATTTTATTTTTAAAGAATTTATACCAATTATATTAATTTCATTACATAATATGGATTTAATATTTGGAATTAGAATAATTTATATTATAAAATTAGTCCAAAATTAATATTTTCTCTAATATACTAGTTGAAACAATGGAACATTATTTTTATGGTTAAGGTTAAAAATTGGTATTGCGTGTTACACATGCATGTTCTAAAATTAATTTTCACCAAAAATAAGATATTTATTTATCAAATAGATTTTATATTTTTAATAATTATATAAAATTTATTGAATAAGTCTTAATTAAATTTTTTAAATGCTAAATTACCATGGTAAATAAAAATTGACTTGTTACTCTAGTTAAAAAAATGGTAAAGGTGTGAAAACATAGTGATTAGAGAATGGAATCATTAAAAAATGAGTTTTTTTACATTGTAGGTGTTAATCAGAAATATAATCCCTCCAATTCATAAATTATCATATTTAGAAGCCCATGGCCTGAGACTGACTTCCATTTATTGAATACTTTAGGTATTTATAGAAATGACACTCTTACTCAATTATATAACAGGGATTCCACCACTTATTTATTCACATATCTTATTTAATTTTTCCTTAAAAACACCTCTTACAAAATCTCCCCAAAATACATAAAAACATTCTAGATATTATGGTCATCCAAAAAAGGCCAACCCTATGGCCCATTATAAGATATCCAAAGGAAATTATTCTAAGTGAAGATAACTGTCTCCACTAAGATCTTTCTTATTAACTTATTATCACGAAAAAATTATTCATGTAATAATAATTAAAATATAATAAAATCAAAATCTAGAATATCCATATATGATATTATGTTAATTTAATCATCTATATATGTCTCATATTCCATCAAATGAGAAATGAAACTATCGATTGTGTGTGTGATAGACTACCTACTCGCGAATAGGTGTAATTCATTTTCCTTCACCACTAATCATGTGTTTATATAATGATTGAATAAAATTAAATATATCAAATCCATAACATAATTATAATTAATTAATTATCATATATTCATTCTTTCTATCCATTCTATGGGAATATGATAACGTCTCTCATGTATACGACAAACTGCCTTCTTAAGAAGTGATGTGATTCATTTTCACATACACATTAAGTGGATGGTATTGAGGATATATTAGATGAATAAATTTTATATATATGACAAAATAATTACACTATAATTTTCATATATATTTTACCATTATTTTATTCTACCTTTCAATAAAATGGATACAGTGTTAATGTTTACACACGGCCCATTATCTCTACAGATGTTGCAATTAATTTTAATTCTCTAACATTTATGAATATTTATAAAAATATATATAATTAATATATATAATTTTTATATTATCGGCAATTTTATGGATAGTATGGAACAATGAACAATTAAAATAACTGAGAGTACCAAACCAAACCATACATGAAAAGAGAATAAATTATTATGTAAAGCATAATTTTATCAAAAAATTGTTAATAAATAGGTAATAAAACAAAATAAGAAAATAATATATGTTATCATATATATTAATATGGTTATGGAATATATTTATAACAAACCCATATTTATTATATATGAGGTTCTTAGTAGTAGTAAGGAAGTTGATACATATGGAAGGGGAATTTGATCTCAAATTATATTTTTTAGAAAATATGTTTTGTTACAAACCTTTCTAAATTTATGAGGTGTATATGTATCCTATATTAATTATTATACCATTTATTTTTTTATACTCATGAAATTTATTGTTTCATTAAATTTTATACATTCATTGGTCTTACGATTCAAAATATACCCAAGTGGTAAATGTTTTGTGATAAAATCTCATTCTTTATTGGGATTGTCTATGATTAAGATTCAAATGATTCAATGTAATGGTCTAACTCTCAATAAACTATAGTATCTTAATATCCTCTATTTATTTGAAAAAAATAATTTTCCTCCTTTCATATTTCTCCCATTATATACTCATGAGTCAAAAATATGTTTTTTAAACACATTTGCTTCTCTCTTCAGTCGAAATTTTTTTATTCAATGTTCATTTTTTATTAAAATGTATAAAAGAATGATTTAAATAATCTTAAATGATAGATTAAATAATTTCATAACCATTTTTATATTTTAATTAAAAATTGAATGGAATTTTTGTTTATTTTTTAATAAGTAACTTTTTTTTAATTTTTACCAAAAATGTGAATGAAATATTTGTTTTAACATTATCGACTTGAAAATTATTTCATGATGACAAGACCAATAAATGATTTTAATATCCATTTATATGCCTCTAATATTATTTTAAAATAAAATTATTTTCACAATTAATTTTAATCATTCGGTTGTAAAATGTATATTTTCAAAGTAAAAAATTTATTTTCCATAAGAAATGTTCAAAGTGATATTTCAAAATCATTAAAAATATAAGATAAATTCCTTTTATATTACTAATGAGTTACTAGGAATATTAAAGAAGGATAAAATTATTATTATGTCTATGAATGATTTCTGTTTATGATGAAAATATGTTTTTGAAACTGATTCCTCTTCTGTAGATTATGCTATAATGATAAGATTAAATGTTTATGAAACATATTTCTTTTCCACGGGTTATTCCATTATGAAATGTTATTGAACCCCATTTATTATCATGGGTTATTATATGATTAAAGTTTTATGATCTTTTGGTGTAAATATGTATTATTTTCAATATTTTATGGCTGTAATCTATATCCCCTTCCAATAAATTGGATAAATATTGACATCTAATGAGATAAATATGACTTGAATTCGGAGTGAACCCAGTTCAGTAAGGGAATATATCTACTATAATAGTTATTGGATTGAACCATGACTACTAAAATGATTTGGGGAGTGAACTCAATACATTATGATTTTATTGGGAGTAAACCATGACTACTAGTATGGTTTTTGGAGTGAATTCAATCCATTGTGATAGTTCTGTCTGTGAATCCCTATCGACTATGTCAATGATTTTTTATGACTATGTGTAATACATAATTTCATGTCTTAAAAAAATTATATTTTTATAAGGATCATTTTATTTTATTACATAATTCTTAAAAAAAATTATACATCCATTATTTACTCAATGAATCATGTTTATGTTATTTGATATGTTGGGTATTTCTTTCAAATGTTATTATCATGTAATCATATCCTTATTCTCATGTTGTGTTGATATCTAATTTTTTTACTATATAGAGAGTCTAATCTCTCACATTTTTATGTTAATTCCCCAAGGATATGAATAAATTTATTGGGTATGATGCATCTAAAAGGAGTGGTAGTTACAAAAAACTTAGCGTGAGAAGTTACAATCCACTTATGAAAAAAATGTATATGTATCGAGGATTCCAAATAGACAACAAATAAATAATTCTATAATGTATTATTATATAATATAACAAATATTGATTTATTAAAATGTAATATCAATTTATGAAATGTGTAGTTCACTACACTAAAAGCTATAGAATCCACTTCCAAAAAATAGATGTGATTCTCATTCCTTGATTTCATACAATAATAATTTCCACTACATATTATATAAAATAATTCTAAAACAACACTCTAGTATGATCACCCAATTACCAAGTATCTCTAATTATTTGTAAGTTTGATACCTTTATGAGTCAATCCATGATGACCTAAACTTTATCACTTACCTGGGGTGATCAATAAATCCTAACCAGAAATATTTTCATGATCTCAAAACATTCAAACATCATAATAGAAAGTTCTTTAGTAAACTAGTTGTTCTGTAATGATATAACACCACTAGATGATATGTGAGGGGATTTGAAACATAACCTGAAATGTATTTCTTCAATTCTAGAGAGAAAATTACCACCACATGTCATGATATATATTAATAAAACCAGGTTTGATAAATTGTATATTGGTCTGAGAACCCCACATGTAATCCCCTTATATTATTATCACGATTACTAGCAACCATTAATATTAATGAGTAAATAAATATCCTAAATCTAATACATATGGTGACTCACACCGTATAAAATTTCCCGAATAACATATCAATATTAATTAAACTCTCAATTATCCTCTACCCTATCTACTAATTAAGATGTAATGAAAAATATTACGACATCACCCCACCATGATCCATTATAACTTCCCGATTTAACATTAAAATTTGGTATAAAATATAGTCATCCACCTTAAAATAATACCTTATATCTTACTAAGTCATATTTTTAGGGGAACTATCCCTAGATTTTAATTTTCCAATTATATACCCCACCTTGATGTAAAACAACTCATTATTTTAAACACATCATTTCTTCTTGAGGTTTATTCATCATTAGAAAATGATACAATTTGGTAACTTATGATTAGTATAGAATCTGAATATTCTACAAGTTATATATGGGCACCAACATGTCATATTGTAAACAACTACCACCAGATCGAGATCATCCACCAAATAGTCCATCTTGTGAATCTTAAGCTACAAAGAAGTATAAGATACAAATTTATCATATTTCATCAATACAACACCTAATAAAATATCTATTTCATCATAATATATCAAATTCCACTAATATGGAATGTTATAGATGAAAAATAATTCATAAGAATTCCATTTCATTTTATCGTAAAACCCTATCTAAAATTCATCATCATTGAAAAATCATTACCCCACTCATTATTATTGTCTTCATAAATTCTACCAATTAGTAGAAATATCAAATAAACTGACAATGAAATAACATTATTCCTACAAGACACTATATATTGATCATGTTATTAGGCTTTCCATAAGAAACCATTTTATCCACATTATCACTGTCTAATTAGATGAAAAAATTAGATACCATGTACCACAAAAATGTTACCTCCTTTGATCCAAAATGGACACGTTGTGTGATTTGACTACAATTAATTACCTCATAGTGTTTAAAATACAATATTAAAATATCATCTATATTATTCCTATCCCCATCTATATATAAATATATTTCCAATGAAATTGACCCCAAATAAGATGAGACATGTATAGAAAATCATTTTAATTAAATTACTAAACAAAATTGGTAAATTATATAGACACAAAGGAATCACTTAAAACTATTATAATCAATTATAACATTGCAATTATATCCATGTAATTTCATTGTCCTATATCCTGATCTCATGAAACATAATCATAAATAAATCATTAAGACCAATCAATTAACTCAATACTAATAAGAAAGATTAAAATTGGTTAAAGTATATTAAAGACATCGATAGTAACATTGTTTTAGAATAAATAATCCAAAAAATAATCTCAAAATCATGTATCTTATTCAATAAAAGAGAACAAGAGTACTCCATAGTGATGTTCTATTTTTAATGAACCCATTTACCACAAGTCATTCAAGGTGGAAATCCAATTTCCTTTAAATAAGATAAAGACATATAATAATGATATATAAATACCAACTTTACCTATAAAAAAATAAATATTGAACAGAGTTCGATATTTCAATTTAACTTCAAAAAAGCATCAATAAAATCATTATGTAATCAATCAAAAAATATATGGATGATATGTAGATATATCCCTCGAATTCCCTGTGTATATTATCATATATATAAGATATGATATCTTATTTTATTCTTTGTTAATGACTCATATGACCCACCTTTAAATATTATTAATTTATAAATTTTTAATAATCACCTATAAGATAAGTAATCAACACTCACCTCCAGTAGTAATATATGTGAAATAAGAAGGTTAAAACATATCTATACTGATGATTATGTTTAAAGAGGTAGGTAAAGGATGTTAAAATCCCATTTATGAACATAGTTACTATAAACTATCAAACACCTTGGATACCATCTAAAACATTTAGAAATATTCTCTATAATATTTTTCTGTGAAAAAATATATATCAAGTAATTTTTTCCTTGTCCAAAATCATACACTATAACATTATATATAATACAATTTGTTTCAGCCAAATAAAAATAGAAATTTCTAAAATATGATTCACAAATGTTTTACCAAAAAAATAATATATCCCTCCCCTCTATGTCCCTAGGGTAAATTTCCATTAACTAACAAAAAATATCAAATGATACACTCTGAAAACTCTAGGTTTACCCCTGAAAAAATGAATATGGTGTCCAGGACAATGATAACCATCACCCAACACATCATAGAGTCAACCACCAACACAAATAATGATTGTTTGACATCATGACATATGATTGAACTCCATTAGTATATACAAAAAGAAAATAGAGAATATGTAAATTTTGAAAACACAGTAATTAAATACTTCTTGTATGTGGAGGAATGGAAAACTAATTTGCATACACTCTATATCAATATCATGGTGTTATCACGCATCTCCATAAATCTTCTTCATTACACTAAAAGATACAATATTTTATGCATTAATAAAAAATTATTCCCTGAGAAATAATCCCTCTATAAGACTTGTCTCAACAATGAGATCATTTTTACTCCATTAATATATATCATTAAGATAAAAACATCACTAGGTTTCAAAAAACTAGTAATTACATAAAAAAAATTTAAAATACTTCATAGAACTATATTCTCTCATATTTGGTGTCAAATATAATTTTTTTATTAACCTTATCCCAAAATTATTCAATAATGAATCTGTTTACTAGAGTTTTATGAATAGTTTGGCAGTATTTATCTTTATAACATCTAGGACCACTTTATTCTATCAAATAACGTAAAATTCATCAAAATAATGTTGTCATATTTCTTATAATAGACCAATATATCAAACATGAGTCATTTTTTCACTTAATCATATAAATATTAGGTTCGACCATCAATTTTTTTGTGGTGCCAATCATATCATATATATGATGAATACACATGTTCCTCTACTCTGTTCATTTTATTCCAATGCTTCCCCAAAGTATAGTTGGATACTATATTTTTATCCCCATTAAGAAGTTATCCAGAGTGAAATACCCAAATATATGATCTTTCAATATATTATAAAACATATTAAGAAGAATCATTGTGAGTTTCTTATTCAACTGAATCTCAGATTCTATATTAGAGAAGAAACATTTATCCCACCTTCTCATTAATCATCTAAGAAATCTGTTGATGGAATAATCTACAATGTTCAATTATCATTTCGATATATATATATATATCAATTTATAATGATATTATCAATATTAAAGAAGGCACATGGATCATGTGAAACCCTTTTTTCTCATTTTTTTGATGATACCACAAGGATCACATTTTATCTTAGAATATAATTTAATGAATTATCATAAAATAAATCCTCATATATTTTATCATATATTAAGTTTAATTTATATATTCCAAATTCCTTCTCATACATTGGGATACCAAATCATAAATTATCACATCAAAGAGAACGCACTTCTAGAATATATACATCTCCCGAGAGAGTGATATTCATAGCATAGAATCATAGATATTATTATTAGTTTAAGTAATTAACCTACCACTAATAATATATTTAATAATGAATTAAATATATTAAAAATGACACTTAGTGATCCATACCATTATGCTAATAAATTTTAATCATTCCTAGTTATACACATGTCACGTTAGATTATATTTTGTGGTGCAAAACATATATACACTCCCACTTGTCACCCCAGTGTAATAGAAAATTAATAAAATCTATAACTTAAAAATTATTATTCTAAATAAAAATATATTAAACTATAATATGAAAAAATAAGAAATAACATATTGAAATATATTGTTACATGAACATCCAATATAAACATGTTAATTAAAACAAATAAATCATTCATTTTATTTTCAAACCAATTTCAATCCATATACCAAATTCCAATATAAATATATTTTTATTAATAAATTCTATAATACCATTTTTTAATAACTCAACTTGAAACTAACATAATAACATGAGCTTTATATTTACAAATATTAACAAATCTCCATATTTCTAGAGGATAGTAACTATCATTGCAGGTTTTTGAGTCCACAGTTAGGGAGTGGTTTACCCTAAATAGAAATACTAGATAGCATCAATACCAATCAACAATTTTTTAATAATAATAATAATATAATAATAAAAAACCAATAAACATTTAAATAATAATGACATACATAGTAATTAAATATTGGAAACACATATATTTCATGCCTTTTTATATAATCTAAGATATTCAGCCTCTTGGTTCACCTAGCCAATTGAACATATTCAATGAATCATAAAACGAGAAACCAAATTTGTGAAGACTCATACCATGGTCTGTAATTGGAATTAAACCTCCACCAACTCATGTAAATAACCTACTAGGTCAAATGATAATAATTAGAACCATTCCCATAATTTTTTTGAGGAATATATTCTTTATGTCCACCAATGTTAATGTACAGCTTGTGAGTATGAAACATAAAATGATCCCACAAACTAGCCATAAAAATATTCCCTAATATATATCACACTAAATATAATTATAAATTTATTTATAAATAAAATATACTAAATAATTTAAATATATCATCATATGAAAAATAATGTGGATTTAATTTTATATATGTATTTTATACAAATATTTTGAAAATATTTGATTTTTTTATAAACTTGTGCTTGTATAAGAGAATTTATAAACATATTTTTATATAAAATCGAAACATGTTCTATTTTAATATCTTTATTAATGATATTGATTTTTGGGATAAATTAATTAATTTTTCATGGGTTAATTTTTCTCATAATAAATTGTTTCATGAATTTTTATTTTTATTTTGTCGAATAATCATTATGATATAATTTTCATGATTTTTTTTGGAATTTGGGGCCTAGAATTTAAATGTTTAAACATTATTATTTGATCATAGAATATATTTTATGGAATAAAAAAACTTAATTTTACTCTATGAAACATGTAAATTGATAAATATATTTGGGTTGAATAATAAATACATTTCATAATATTAAAAGTAATAATGTACGACTATTGTTGTTCATATGATGTTTTAATTTTTCTATTTTTAAACTGGTAGGTTATTTTCAAAAGAATTATAATCTCACATTGAATAATTTAAAATCCCATAGGAAATTTTGAATGTTGTAATGTATTATATTTTAATGATGTCTCATTGGACATATTAAAAAGATCTTATAAACCATTTCTCTTATATGTAGGAGAAATATTGAATAATGTTCCCCTTTAAGAAAAATATCATATAAAGTCTCCCTTTTTAAAATCCTTCTCAATAATTTTGAGTAATAAAACATCATCAACCCATTATTAGATAATGATGATGATCTAATACCAACGATGGAACTATGATGTGACGTTGAATATTGATGAAAAATCATAGAAACATGATTATTTGTTGAAAGATCAATGGATGTGTTCTGTCATGGTTGAAATGTAGTTCCCTATACTCTTCTAAATAGGGAAGAATTGAACTATCCAATATGTAATTTTTTATTTTTTTCTTGTTCTTTTCCTGAAATTAATTAATTTAATTGGTTCAACCCAAATATGACATATTGAAATAGATGAAGAAACTAAGTTGATTCATGAATAAAGGATACAATTCAAAGCCATCCTAGCCAAATGAAAATGTTTCTGAGATGATAAACCAAATTTGATATTCTATCAATATTAAGGGGGTAAAAGATAAGTAATTATTAGGAATACTTTTTATCTGATTTAAATAATTTTTAGTGTATAATTGTAGAAGTAATGAGGTCTCAGTTGTTCCATGATGTTATGGTTATAGGAATGTATAATAGTTAAGGTGAGGTGTATGATATAGTGTATAAAATAGTTCTAGTAAATATTAAAATCAATGGTGATATTGGCATAATTATAATGACTCAACCTTTTTGTGAATATTCTTCAGTTTTGAGATAATTCATGACCAATATCTTGTTTTTGGTGAGTATATTAATGAGAATAAACTAAATCAAATCTGTGTTTGAGAATGGAATAATATATACTAGAGTTGAGATTTTGATCATTCTCCAAAAATTTCATATGACTTGAATATTGGTGATCTATTGTGAATTAGTAACATGTATTATATTTATGTCAATTTTTTTTCCAATTAATGATATATATTTTATAATCGTCTGATATTTATAATAGAAAACAAAAATTATTCTTTAAAAATAGTAGTAATTGGGATGTATAATTTATGATATATGGAAAGTATCTGGGAGGATAATTTAAGAATAAATTAAATATATAAATAGATATAGGTACATTGTGCCTATAAAAACAATCAAGATCGTTCGGGGAAGTTAACACTTACAAGGGAGCTTATCTCAAGCCACCATGATGAGGATGCTAAACAGTGATGACCACCATGTGGAGGTCAGTGACTCCAGATTTAAATTACTGTATATGATACACATTATTAGAGTATCATTTATAAGGGTGGATTGTTTATTTGAAAATACAATATTAAAAGGTACACATGATAGAGAGTTTGGAAAAGAGGCAGATAGAAGAATTTGGGAGACACTCTATGGAGGATAAGGAGTAAGATAGAAGGTGTGATATCCATTTTTATTCTATTATTTTCATTCTACTTCATCAATTGATTATTTTTATTTTAATAATTTACTTATTCGATTTCATTTTTTTATAAAAATATATAACTAAACATATCTTGTCACGACCCGTCCTCGGGGCCCGTGCCGTGACTACCCCAAGACCGCCTTCCATAGGCCAGGGGCTGGCGACTAGCACCAAGGCGTAAATCCCAGTTAAAAGGGAAGACATTGCCTTTGAAAAGTAAACAAGCACCACATAGTAAGCAAGAGGAAAATTAAACACTAAGTAAAAACTGTACAAGCTGTGATGAAAGAAAAAGGGGCCGGAAATACAAGCCCAACTATAAAGTAAAACTGAAAGGGGAAAACAGCAACTGAAAAGAAAAGCCGCAGTGTCGAGCCGTCCTCTGAAGCTCCCCCTGAAGGGTGGGTACAGATAGCCTCCACAGCTCCTTGGTCCAGCCATCCGCTCCGAGTATGTCCCGCCTAGTGGTCCACCACTAGGTACCGTCCTGCTCCGCAAGCCTCCACCACGATCAGCGCTGTCCGCCGTCTGCAACCAACACAATGTAGTGCAGGCCTAGCCCGTGCAGGGGTGAGTATAATCTACTCAGTAGGGACCCCGAGACCCCCGAAGGTCTCCCAAAATCCACAAAGGATAAAACAGAAAGGAAAGATACAATCACAAAGTAACATCTGACACGGATTAGGTATATGACCATTCATATACCTAAGTCATCAATTCCCGTTCAGCTCCAACGTCCGAGCCCAAGCACAACCCAGTCCACACAAGAAAGAAAACGTATACCCACACAGGATAGCTCAACACAATCCACAAAGGAGAGTAAACAGTAAATCCACACAGGATATCTCAACACAATCCACAAAGGATAGTAAACAGTAAATCCACACAGGATAGCTCAACACAATCCACAAGGAGAGTAACTCAAGATTCATCTCACACAGGTATACTTCTTCGAATGACGATAAAGATGATCACTGATCCATCTAAGTCGTTGGACCCACAAAGGATCGATAGGTAACTAACCCCCGCAATGAACCACACAGGATCAGGCTCACACAGGACCTGTAGGCGCTGGCCCACACAGAACCGCTGAGCGCTGACCCACATAGGATCGGACCCACACAGGATCGGGCCCACAAAAGACTTGTAACACTGATCCACGTAGGATCGCTGAGTGTTGTAGTCGTCGCAGTCCACTGAGGATCTCTGCACAGTCGTCGTCGCAATCCACTGAGGATCTCTGCACAACCGTCGTCGTAGTCCACTGAGGATCTCTGCACGGTCGTCGATGTCAAAGTAGCAGTCGCAGCCAGTACTAGGGTTCCCGCACACAGGAAGCTCGTTCGGGAGGGTCCGCTCCACGAGCCGAGAGGCTGATACATCAACTGTCTCAATGTCCTAAGTTGATGTATCCAAAAGCTCCGAATCGTCAACAGGAACTCAACGTCGCAGACGGCGCGCCAATCGGACGCCCGCTCTGAGAGTTATTGGCTTTTTCGTCTGAGGGGCCCGGTTGGTTTTTAAGGAAAAACCAACCCGATCGTACTCCACCTACATCCAAACCTTGGGCGGAGTGTGCCAAAAGATCCGTCTCACATAGAGGAATTCAACAAAGCTGACGACACGTCAATCGGACGTCCGTAGCTCAAGATATGAGCGTTTCCGCTCCGAGGGCCCGGTTGGTTTCGTGTACGAACCAACCCGGCCAAACCCAAAGTATTCTGAAACCATGAGTTCGATATACCGAATCAACCGTCTCGATCCAAGGATCGTGTTGCCACTGACGGAGCATCGTTCGGAGTCCTGTAGCTCATGTTACAGGCATTTGACCAAAAACTGTCCGAAGACGGGGGGTCCGGGCCCGGGCGGACCCGGCCCGACCCCCCTGGGTCGGCGCGCCCCGGTCCTACCCGGTCAGGACCGGCCGGGGCGTGGTCCGGCCGGGACGCGGCCCGGCCTGTCGGACCGGCCTAGCTTGGTTCGGCCGAGCGGCCGAACGACCATGCGCCGCGGGGTGCTGCCCCCGTAGTCTGGAGATGCCACGACCCAGCGTTGGGGCCACGCTGGAGCAACGGACGCGGCATCAGCTACGTCCCGTGTGGGCGAGCTGGACCCGCACGGCCGCGGGTCCGTTGGCCGCCACCACCGCGGCTTTAGCCGCGGCGGTCTCGTCCGGCGGCGCGCCGGGGCGCCGCCTCCTCCGGCCGCCGGTGCCGCCGGAATCTTCTGCGGGCCACCGGAGTTGCTCGGGTGGTCCGTTTTCCTTCCCGTCTGCGGAGGTGTTCCTCCCGGGTTCCGTTCTTCACTGTGGGATCAACAAATTTCCCTTGCGTCACGTTTCGTTGTCGCCCGCCAAATCCGCACAACCACGAAGAACGACGAAGGGTTGCCGGGCCGTGTTCATTTGGCCCGCACCCTCCGCGTTAGATAACAAAAACGGGAGAAAATAATTCAACACATGAAACAACAATTTTAATAAATTAAAATTGTTCACTTGAAACTGGTTCTTTAATTTTAAAGAAACGTTCACGGGAAAAAGGCATTTCCAAAACAAATCCCTACCTCGTCAAGTCGTCGTCTATGGGTTCTTCGCGGAAATTGATCGCCGCGGAAGGAGGCGATCGTCGTGTCACGGAAGGCATCGCATCGTCGCGGAAGGGCGTCGAGTCGTCGTGGAATCCGGCGTTGCGTCGACGAACTCAACGGACCAAGAAACAGCAGATTTAATTATAAATAATTATATCTGTGTTTTGTTAAAAACCACAGAGGAGATTAAAAAGAAACCCGAGATCTCTTACCTCAAGCAGTTGGTGATCGGAGATTGGGGCGGGGAAGAAGGTCTCGGATGAAGCGTCGTCAAACACTGAGGGTGACGGCTTTCTTTGCGTTATTCGCATTCTTCGTGTTCTTCGCATTCTTCGCGAAGGAGAATGAAGGCTCAAGAATTCTGTCAAAGCCTCTCAACGTGTAATCCTCCAAAAGTTGTGTTGGTCTTATTTTATTATTACGCCAACAAACGAAAAAGAGATAAGTAACGACCCATTAATTCGTAGAATTAATTCAATGAAGAAACTGATCATTTAATTCATGAATAAAACCTCCCAATTAAATGGTCTGTTAAGAATTTAAGAAAACGCGTCAGTTGACTTTCATAATGACGGGTTTTCGCGGGTGCGTTACTTAGCGGAAAAGAAAGGGCGGGCCTCGTCAAGGACCCACCTCACAAATATCCTACCAAGAGGGTAGGATATTTTTTGGATAGTACCCTATCCGTTTCAAATCAGTTTAAGTGGCTTTAAAGTGGCTACAAGTGGCATAAGTGAAATAAAATAGAGTTTGTCGTAAAATTATTTTATTTCTTAACTTTATGCCCGAAAATTAAAAACCACAACCGAGAAAACGCAACTCCAAAAGAGGCGTTTCTAAGAAAATACCGGCATTTTGATTTCATTGGTGCCCTCAGAATTCGATTCCGGGCACCGGTTCAAATGTTAGAAAAACCCGCTCGTCCGTTCACTGAACGTACCCGAGCCAAACTTCGAAAAATGATTCCTGGCACACCGGGCCTCGGAATCAGGTTCCGTCAGAAACTGCGTTCTTGTAAAATTCCAAAGAAAATTAAGAAAAAAATTTCCTTGAAATTTACGGGTCTTTATATTACTCCCACCTCAGGGCTTTACGTCCCCGTAATGATACATCATAAACTAGGGAAACAGATGTGGGTACTGAGCACGCATCTGAGCCTCCCGCTTCTAAGTGCTCTCCTGGAGGTTCCCGTGCTGCCATCTGATGTGCACAATAATAATCGATCGTCCACGAAGAACCCGCTCCTGTCGATCCTCTATCTCCACCGGGACCTCCGTAAAAGTCGCCCCATCATCCAAGTCTAGCTCCTCATGGTCAATGATGTGTGTCGGGTCGTGCACGTATCTCCTCAGCTGAGATACGTGGAAGACGTCGTGCACCCGGTGCAACTTAGGTGGTAGAGACAGGCGATATGCCACCTCGCCAATCCTGTTGAGGACCTAGAATGGTCCAATGAAGCGTGGAGACAACTTGCCGCCTCGGCCAAATCTCCACAAACCACATCGAGGTGAGACACGCAAGAAGACGTGGTCTCCATCCTAAAACTCTAGTGGCCTCCGCCTCCTGTCAGCATATGACTTCCGTCGGCTCTGAGCTGTCCTCATCCGCTCCTGGATGACCTGGACCTTCTCTGTCATGGCCCGGACCATCTCTGGTCCCACATGTGCTGACTCCCCAGGGTCTGTCCAGCACAAAGGAGATCTGCAAGGTCTGCCGTACAACGCCTCGTATGGTGCCATCCCGATGGTGGAGTGGTAGCTGTTGTTGTAAGCGAACTCCACCAAGGGTAGGTGGTCCTCCCAGTTGTGACCAAAGTCGAGGACACATGCACAGAGCATGTCCTTGAGAGTCTGACTGGTCCTCTCCATCTGACCATCCGTCTGAGGGTGAAAGGCTGTGCTTAGATGTAGTCGCGTCCCGAAGGCCTCCTGCAACCCCTTACAAATCCGGGAAGTAAAGCAAGCGTCCCGATCGGAGACGATAGTAGATGGCACACCGTGAAGCCGTACAATCTCCTGAACGTAGAGACACCCCAAGCTCTCCACTGAGCCCTGCTCTCGGATGGGTAAGAAGTGTGCCGACTTGGTGAGTCGGTCAACAATCACCCAAATGGAGTCGTGACCTCTGGAAGTGCGTGGAAGTCCTATCACGAAGTCTATAGATATCTCATCCCACTTCCACTCCGGGACCTCCAAGGGTTGTACGAAGCCTGCTGGTACCTGATGCTCTGCCTTCACCTGCATGCAGATGAGGCACCATGAAACAAACTCTTCCACAGCCTTCTTTATGCCCAGAAACCAGTGCTGTCGTCTGAGATCCTGGTACATCTTCGCCACTCCAGGATGTACCGCCAAAGGAGAAGTGTAAAACTCTCTTAGCACCTCCTCTCCTAAAGAGACTGGTACCAGAGTACGTCCTCTGAAAAGGACGTCGTGATCTGCTCCAAGGGAGAAACCATCAGGTGCATGTCCCGAGGATATCTGTGCACGCCGTGTCTCACAGTCAGCTTCCCCACGCTGAGCCTCTCGGACCCGCTGTAGAAGTGGAGGAGAGACGGTGAGAGACTAAATAAAGGCTGCTTCATCTCTATCCCCGAAGGATATCTGCAAAGTGGCTAGCTGCTCTGTCGCCTCCTCAAGTAGCTGGATGCCCGTCCTCCTGTTGAGGGCATCGACTACCACATTCCCCTTCCCAGGAGTATAGACTATCTCAAAGTCATAGTCCTGGAGGAACTCGAGCCATCACCACCATCTCAGGTTCAGTTCCTTCTGAGAGAAGATGTGTCTGAGACTCTGGTGTTCAGAAAAGACTGTAAAGCGCTCGCCCATCAGATTTTTTCGCCAAGTATTCAGAGCGAAGACCACTACTGCTAACTCCAGGTCATGGGTAGCGTAGTTCTGCTCATGCGGCCTGAACTGACATGATCCATAGGCAATCACGGCCTGCTCCTGCATCAGGACACACCCGAGTCTGATCCCTGATGCATTGCAGTAGACTACGTAACCAACTCCCTCCTCAGGCAACCTCCAGATAGGTGCGCTGGTCAATATCTGTCTCAGCTCCTGGAAGCTCTGCTGACATCTGTCTGACCACATGAAGGGTTTCCCCTTCTTCGTCAAAGCTGAGAGTGGCGCCGCAACTCTGGAGAAGTCCGGCACAAATCTCTCATAGTATTCGGCTAGACCCAGGAAACTCTGCACCTCCGTCACGCTCCAGGGTGGCTCCCAACCTAGCACTGCCTCGATCTTCGCGGGATCCACTGCAACTCCCGCCTCAGAAATGACGTGCCCCAAGAAGTGGACCTCACGTAACCAGAACTGGCACTTCGAGGGATTTCCATAAAGATGGTGCTCTCGGAGTGTGTCTAGTACAACCCGCAAGTGGTAGGCGTGCTCCTCCTCCGTGGTCAAGTACACCAAAATGTCTTCGATGAAGACCACGACAAATCGATCGAGGTATGGCTAGAAGATCCTATTCATGAGGCTCATGAACACTGATGGAGTGTTGGTTACACCGAAGGGCATAACCAAGAACTCATAGTGGCCATACCGACACCTGAAGGCCGTCTTCTTCACGTCCTCATCTCGAACTCTGAGATGATGATAGCCTGATCTGAGGTCTATCTTCGAGAACCACCGTGCTCCCTTGAGAAGATCGAAGAGGTCATCAATCCTCGGTAGCGGATACTTGTTCCTCAATGTCACCTGGTTTAGGCGACGATAATCGACACACAGTCTCATGCTCCCGTCCACCTTCTTGGCGAACAAAATCAGCGAAGCCCAGGGTGAAAAACTGGGTCGGATGAACCCTTTGCCCTGCAAGTCCTCCAACTGTACCCGAAGCTCTCGAAGATCAGCGGGGGCCATCCTATATGTTGGAGTGGATATCGGGGTTTTCCTAGGGTATAAGTCAATATAAAAGTCTACCTCTCTACGAGGAGGTAATCCTGGGACGTCGTCGGGGAATACGTCCGCATACTGATCCACCACCACAGGAAAACTAGGACTCTGCACGTCCACTGCTCCTAGGATGAGGCTAGCCAACTGATGAGTGATGGGCTGTCCCCTCCTCTACGAGAGTCCATCCTATGCTGCAAAGGCTCCCTTCTCGCCTGTGAAGGTGAACCTGCTCCCGTCGGTGCGCACACATCGCACCTTGCGCCTAAAACAGTCAATCTGAGCATGGACTGTAGATAACCAATCCATGCCCAAGATGACGTCGTAAGGCATCGACGCCGCTACAAGAAGATCACAGCCGAAGCTCTCACCTCCTAGAGTAAGATCACACTGCCAGCACCAGTGCGTAATCATCGAGTCTGCTCCCGTAGGGGTCTCTAGCCGTAAGGATCGAGTCAATGGCTCTGTCGGAATCTCCGAGCTCCGAACAAGGGCAGCAGCTATGAAAGAGTGACTCGCTCCTGTGTCTATAAGAACTGCAGAAAAGTTTGAATAGACATAGATCGTACCTCGAATCATCTCTAGTGCGCCATTGTCATAGGCCTCTGCTGCCTGGAGATGTTCTTGTCTCTGCCCGCCAGCTCTCTGTAGTCGGGGCGGACCTCCTGGTGGTGGTGGTGGCAGAGCCTCAAAGTGTCGGCCACCACCTGCTGCTCGGCCAGCTCCTCTTCCTCCTCCGCCTCCTCCCTGCGGACCGCCACGGTCGACCCTCTGCCTCTTCCTGGGTGGTCCATCCACCATCTGCTGCTCCTCGGTACGGCGGGTCGGGCAGTCATGAGCCATGTGGCCCTGCCCGCCGTAGGCGTAGCACTGCCTGCCTCTCGGAAGACTGGCTCCGCGCTGTGTGCCCCGCACTGCTGAGCCAGTGTCCCGAGGTCGTCTGCCGGAAGGTCTGGTCTGCCTAGAACCCTGAGTCATCCCTCGGCTACCTGTTGCCGAAGACTCCGCTACCTGCCGCCCTGCAGTAGGTCTCGCTGTGGACTCTGCCAGAATGCTCTCGATTAGAAGGGCTCACTCTAGCACCACTGCTTGGGTCGGGATGCTGAGGGAGATCAGCGATGCCCTGATCTCATGTCTCAAACCCTGCTCAAAGGTCCGGGACCAGAAGAAGGGGTCACGTACCATGTTTGTCGAGTAGTGAGAAAGGTCGGTAAGCCTCGCCGCGTACTGGGCGACCGTCAAGGTGCCCTGTCGCAGCTGAAGAAGCTCCTGAATACGCACCGCACGGAGGGTGGCCGGGACGAACTCTGAGCGGAAGAGGCTCTCGAAGTCCTTCCAGATGAGAGAGGCCTCATCGTGCACATGGAGAATCAAGCTCCACCATCGTCCCACTGCTGCGTGCAGTAGGCTCGCCGCGAGCATCACCATGAGGTCTGCTAGTGTCCTCACTAGCCTGAAAACTCGTACGACCGCCTCCAGCCAGTCCTCGGCTGCCTGGGGGTCCGTCTCCCCACGAAACCTGGGTGGTCTCTGGCGCTGGAACTCGTGCAGAGCTTCGAGGTGACATGCATCGTCAGCGGTCGGTGCTGGTAGCATCGGGGGCTGGGCGGGTAAAGGTACCACCGGTGCCTCTGCTGTCAACGGGCCCTGTACCGAGGCCTCATCACTCGGCGGGCTGTTGTCGCGCTCTACTCTCGAAACCCTAGCTAGCTGCCATCGTGGGGCCATCCTGAAAAGGAAACAAGTACGCCATGGTTAGAACAGTATACCTGGTGAGCTGACACAAGTAATCACAATGAAAACTTGAAACACACATGCAATCAATGTTTTCATGCATTAAGTCGGAAATCAGAAGTCAGGGTCCTGGTGTATGGATACGTCAGCCGCCGCACCAACACTGGACTCCCTGGATTGATTACCACACCCAATACGCTAAACACTATTACTTCACATAGAATAAAGATCAGAGTCTGCGGTATAACCGACCACCTCTGATACCAATTTGTCACGACCCGTCCTCGGGGCCCGTGCCATTACTACCCCAAGCCCGCCTTCCATAGGCCAGGGGCTGGCGACTAGCACCAAGGCATAAATACCAGTAAAAAGGGAATGCATTGCCTTTTAAATGTAAAAAAGCACCACAGAGTAAGGAAGCGGAAAAGTAAACACTATGTTAAAACTGTACAAGCTGTGTTGAAAGAAAAAGGGGCCGGAAATACAAGCCCAACTGTAAAGTACAACTGAAAGGGGAAAACATCAACTGAAAAGAAAAGTCGCAGCGTCGCGCCGTCCTCTGAAGGTCCCCCCTGAAGGGTGGGTACAGATAGCCTCCACAGCTCCTCGGTCCAGCCATTCGCTCTGAGTACGTCCCTCCCAGTGGTCCACCTCCAGGTACTGTCCTGCTCCGCAAGCCTCCACCACTATCAGCGCTGTCCGTCGTCTGCAACCATCATAATGTAGTGCGGGCATAGCCCGTGCAGGGGTGAGTATAAGCTACTCAGTAGGGACCCCGAGACCTCCGAAGGTCTCCCGAAATCCACAAAGGATAAACCACAAAGGAAAGATACAATCACGAAGTAACATCTAATACGGCTTAGGTATATTCCAATTCATATACCTAAGTCATCAATTCCCGTTCGGCTCCAACTTCTGAGCCCAAGCACAACCCAGTCCACACAGGAAAGCAAACTTATACCCACACAGGATAGCTCAACAAAATCCACAAAGGAGAGTAAACCGTAAATCCAAAAAGGAGAGTAAACAGTAAATCCACACAGGATAGCTCAACACAATCCACAAGGAGAGTAACTCAAGATTCATCTCACACAGGTATACTTCTTCGAATGAGGATAAAGATGATCACTAATCCATCTAAGTAGTCGGACCCACAAAGGATAGATAGGTAACTAACCCCCGCAATGACACACACAGGATCGGGCCCACACAGGACCTGTAGGCGCTGGCCCACACAGAACCGCTGAGCGCCGACCCACATAGGATCGGACCCACACAGGATCGGGCCCACACAGGACCTTTAGCACTAATCCATGTAGGATCGCTGAGTGTTGTAGTCGTCGCAGTCCATTGAGGATCTCTGCACAGTCGTCGTTGCATTCCACTGAGGGACTCTGTACAGTCGTCGTCGCAGTCCACTGAGGATCTCTGCACGGTCGTCGTTGTCGAAGTAGCAGTCGCACCCAGTACTAGGGTTCCCGCACATAGCAAGCTCGTTCAGGAGGGTCCGCTCCACGAGCCGAGTGGCTGATACATCAACTGTCACAAAGTCCAAAGTTGATGTATCCAAAAGCTCCGTATCGTCAACATGAACTCAACGTCGCAGACGGCACGTCAATCGGACGCCCGGTCTGAGAGTTATTGGCTTTTTCGTCCCAGGGGCCCGGTTGGTTTTTAAGGCAAAACCAACCCGACTGTACTCCACCTACGTCCAAAACTCGGTCGGAGTGTGCCAAAAGATCCGTCTCACATAGAGGAATTCAAAAAAGCTGACAGCACGTCAATTAGACGTTCGTAGCTCAAGATATGAGTGTTTCCGCTCCGAGGGCCCGGTTGGTTTCGTGTACGAACCAACCCGGATGAACCCAAAATATTCCGAAACCTTAAGTGCGATAAACCAAAATGACCGTCTCGATCCAAGGATTGTGTTACCGCTGACGACGCATCATTCGGAGGCCCGTAACTCAAGTTACGGGAATTTGACCGAAAACGGTCCGAAGACGGGGGGTCCGAGCCCGGGCCGACCCGGGCCTACCCAGTTTGATCCGGCCAGGGTGCGGCCCGCCCGGTCGGACCGGCCTGGCTCAGTTCGGCCGAGCGGCCGAATGGCCGTGCGCCGCGGGGCGCTGCCCCCGCGGTCTGGAGATGTCGCGGCCCCGTGTTGGGGCCGCACTGGTGCAACGGACGCGGCTTCAGCCGCGTCCCGTTCGGGAGAGCTGGACCCGCGCGGCCGTGGGTCCGTTGGCCACGGCGGTATCGTCCGGCGGCGCGTCGGGCGCCACCGCCTCTGGCCGCCGGTACCACCTCTCCGGCGACCCGCATCACCGGAATCTTCTGCGGGCCACCGGAGTTGCTCCGGTGGTCCGTTTTCCTTCCCATCTGTGCCGGTGTTCCTCCCGGGTTCCATTCATCACTGTGGGATCAAAAAATTTCCATTGTGTCACGTTTCGTCGTCACCCGCCAAATCCGCACAACCACAATGAACGACGGAGGGTTGTCGGGACGTGTTCGTTTGGCCCGCACCCTCCGCGTTAGATAATAACAACGGGAGAAAATAATTCAACACATGAAACAACAATTTTAATAAATTAAAATTGTTCAATTGAAACCGGTTCTTTAATTTAAAGAAACGTTCACGGGAAAAAGGGCATTTCCAAAACAAATCCCTACCTCGTCATGTCATCATCCGCGGGTTCTTCGCGGAAATTGATCGCCTTGGAAGGAGGCGATCGTCGTGTCGCGGAAGGCGTCGCGTTTTCGCGGAAGGGCGTCGCATCGTCGCGGAATCTGGCGTTCCATAGATGAACTCAACGGACCAAGAAACAACAGATTTAATTATAAATAATTAAATCCGTGTTTTGTTAAAAACCACAGAGGAGATTAAAAAGAAACCCGAGATCTCTTACCTCAAGCAGTTGGTGATCGGAGATCGGGGCGGGGAAGAACGTCTCGGATAAAGCGTCGTCAAACTCCGAGGGTGACGGCGTTCTTCGCGTTCTTCGCGTTCTTTGTGTTCTCTGCATTCTTCACGAAGGAGGATGAAGGCTCAAGAATTCTCTCAAAGCCTCTCAACGTGTAATCCTCCAAAATTTGTGTTGGTCTTATTTTATTATTATGCCAACAAAAGAAAAAGAGGTAAGTAACGACCCATTAATTTGTAGAATTAATTCAACGAAGAAACTGCCCATTTAATTCATGAATAAAACCGCCCAATTAAATGGTCTGTTAAGAATTTAAGAAAACGCGTCAGTTGACTTTCATAATGATGGGTTTTTGCGGGTGCGTTACTTAGCGGAAAAAAAACGGCGGGGCTCATCCGGGCCCCACCTCAGAAATATCCTACCAAGAGTGTAGGATATATTTTGGATAGTACCCTATCCGTTTCAACTCAATATAAGTGGATTTCAAGTGGATTCAAGTGGCTTAAGTGAAATAAAATAATGTTTGTCGTACAATTATTTTATTTCCTAACTTTAACCCTGAAAATTAAAAACCACACCCGAGAAAACGCAACTCCGGAAGAGGCATTTCTAAGTAAATAATGGCGCTGCGATTTCATCGGTGCCCTCAGAATTCGATTCCGGGCACCAGTTCAAAAGTTAGAAAAACCCGCTCATCCGTTCACTGAACGTACCCGAGCCAAACTTTGAAAAATGATTCCGGGCACACCGGGCCACAGAATCAGGTGCCGTCAGAAACTGCATTCTTATAAAATTCCAAAGAAAATTAAGAAAAAAATTTCCTTGAAATTTATGGGTATTTACATATCTAGTAAACTATATTTAAATGAGATGATATTTATAATTTTCTTTCTCAACTATCAAATCCATACATTCTTCTCTTCCTATAATTTCCTTCACTAAATTATTACTTATTATATAATAACGTATCAATTGAATAAATTTTATATAGATATTTTATTTCATTAAAAAAACATTTTACTCTTCACTAATTTGATTATAATTTTTTTAAGAATAGTAGTATAGTGAATAATTACTTCTATTTTATAAATTTTAATCTTCTTTATTGTCCTCTCCAAATTCTTCTCTATACTAGTTGGTTATGATGTTGGATTTGTTTCCATTATGTAACTACCAAATTATTTAATTTTTAATATAGTTTTTTATATTTCTTATGATACTATCATTTTTTTCTCAATGTATTGTTTAATAAATAATTTACTAGAGTGTGTTAAAAGAAAAATTCAGAAAGTTAAGTGATAGTTAGCTGATTTCTCAAGAATCCATCATAGATTTTCTATAAAAATTTATAGTTTTTGAATAGTAAATATGTATCATTTTTATCAAATAATATTTATCTAGATATCACTAAATCGCTTGGTTTTTCTAATTTTCCTCTGTTTATTTTTATTTAACATGTTTACATCACATTTCACTTTATATTTTTACGATATTTTAATAAATTTTCTACATCTATTTTTTTATTTAGACGACACAACATTACCAACAATTTTCACTGACCATAATTTCCATTTTTTTGGTTTCTTGGGTTTCTTGGGTTTTACAATTAAATACATTCAACAATGTAAAAACCCATGAAATCATTTTTTTTCTATCATACTTGGGGAAATCATATGTTTGTAAATATGAAAAAAATATATTTTTTCATAAAATATTCTTCTGAAAATAATTTCGTTCTCTTAATTAGGGGATATATTTATATTTATTTATACTTGAGTATTCATGTATACAATGGATTTATTTAAATAATTGCTTAATATTCTCATTCTTAAATTAAAAAAAAATAGTTCCATTATGAGGAATAATATATATTACATGTTAAAAATTTAATTGAAATATTATAGATATAAATTATATTATCATTCCACATAAACCATTAAATCATATTTTTGAGAGGCATGGAAATAGTGATTTTCAACTTCTTAAATTTTCACGTAGCACTGTTTTCCTATATTTATCGAATACTTCTAGGAATTATTAAATTAAATAATCATACAATTCTATGTTACCCTCCATTAGTGGTTATAACAATAAGGAACCATTTATGTTTATCATAGTACTTTTTGGTAGTATGTTGTAATTAGCTTTTCATGGTATTAGTGAAAGTGATATTAGATTTTCAGTGTTTTAATATTTTTTTTAAAAGTTATGCTGGGAGATACATACAGTAATTGGATAATGAAATATTTGACACATTGTAGGAATTAATAAATTCATTTTCTAATTATATTTTATTTTATAAATATAGTCACTAAGGTTAGTTATAAAAGCACAATTTTTTTTTTAGGATAAGGGATTGCTTTTCCATGAAGCATATGATGAATTTAGAGGTCACCTTAGAAAATCTACTTATAGTAAAATCTCTCCCAACAACATAATGGAAATATTTCATAATGTTTTTATCTTTTAACCCTAAATAATATTTGATCAATCATCACATTTTGATTTATTTAATGTGAAAGTATAGATTATGTATATATATTAATAAAATTTCCTAAAAATATCTATATTAATGTTATAGGAAATGAAATATTTGTAAGAGTGAGACACATACTTAGTCTAAAATAATTCACATTATTAATTCTATTAGATACTAATGAAACCGTTATGGAATATATGAATATACAAAAAACTATTTTCCTCATTTTGATCTACCAATTTAATAAGATGAAAATACCCAATTTTTATACATTATGGGTATAGATTTTTCTCATACTAAACCATTCAAAAATAACTACAATGATGGTTAAAAATATCATCTAAAACATTCTAGGAGAGATTAAGGAGATGTAAAGTACGTTTATCCTTTTGGATTCTGGCCGCATAATAATCTTAATTATTGAACTCACCTATTTTTATAATCCCAATTATGCTTTCATATACTTTGACAATCTCAATCTAGTATTTTTCTGTATATTAATTCTTTCAATCTGTGCTCAAGATGATAATAATGTTAAAATAATCCCTGAGATAGTTTAATCTTTGTTTATCCATGTTTATATAAGCTCTGAAGTAATTATAACCCATTCGGATATGTTTTGTATAAAATAGATAAGTATTAAGTCACTGGTCTACGTTTAGCTAGAGCTACCAGTACTCAGTCTACCGATAGACATAGTCTACTGATAGACAGAGTCAACGATACACTAAGGTCACCAATATGTACAGAGCTACCGAAAGACAGACGTCTACCGATAGAACCAGTTCACAGATTCAGTCTACCTATATAGAACAGAAGAGCTACCGATGTGCATGTCTACCAGTAGTTACCGATAGACTACTGATGCAAAGAGATACCGATGGAGAGATAGCTACCAATGGATCAAAAGCTGCTGATGGAGAGACAGCTGCCGATGGATCAAAATCTACCGATGGAGAGACAACTATTGATGGATCAAAAGCTACCGATAACAAGAGCTACCGATAACAAGAGCTACCGATGGAACTAAAGTTATCGGTATATGACCTACCGATGCAAGTCCAAAAGAGCTACTGATGGAAGGTTTTTCGACACAAATTACACCATGAACATCTACCAATAAAAGGCTATTAATGCTTGACCAACCAGTCAGACCCTATACTGTTCACAGTATTTATTTATTTAGATAACGGTTACATCTGATGGTTTTAATGTAGTTAATGTTGTTTAATGATTTCTGTTGCATGTCAGGGAACCGTACCTAGTACCCATGCAAAAGGAAATTATTCTTTTATGCCAAAGATGAAAGCAATAAAGGGATGGAATGAGAACACTGGATATATGGATGTATGTGACATGAAAGGCTCTAAGAAGACACACTAAGGGTGAAAGAGACAAGAGCTGAACAACATTAAAATGGGGATAATTTTTCACTAGTCTACATCCATACTCCAAGAATCCTGGACATACACGAAGAAACATATTCTAGAGGATAACAAAAGCTGCATCTTGAGTGAAGAACTACAACAAAAATTTCATGCACTCAGGTTGTTAATCTTGACCAAGAATCAAAGAAGAAAACGACACTCTGTTTTCGGAGAAAAACCAGAGAATGACTCAGAAGATTTTTTGATAAACCAAACGAGTCCATAGATGCACTTCTAATCACTAAATCATTTCTATACTCAATCATTCTTATCTTAGTGATTCATTCATTTACATTTTGAGTAGTGTGTGTACCCTGTTTATTTTACACACACACTATCTCCTAAGCTAAACTGGAGGATTCTTAAATCCTCACTCAAACTTTATAACCCGTTGTTTCCCACTATGGATAGTGGTAGAGGTAATGTAAGACATGAACAGCCTGTGTGCTATTGTTTGATTTTCCCACGAAGAAATTTGTTAGAGGTCTTTGGACATGGACAGTAGTGTACTGTTGTTTACCCCCGATCCAGGGTGTGGATCAATTTATATAAATTATTGAGAGTACTAAGTCTTGTCTTGAGACTGAACCTCTTGGTTAACATTATTGTGATTTTATTTTAAGACTATAATTATTACATATATATTTTACATCCCGCTGCTTATTACTTTGAAATACAAAACAATTTTAAAGCTACTTTGATAGTTAAATTAGCATGTGTTTATACATTTTGTAAAACAGTATGTTAGTTTCAAAAGTTAATTTAATCTTAAAATTAAGTCAACTGAGACCTAATCAATCTTTGAGAAAATTATTGAACATTTACACTTTATATAGATTCACTACTGTTTAACTTTGTTTTAAAATTGGGGGATTTTAAGAGAAATAATTTCAACAGTAAATTTTTTTGGAACTCAATTCACCCCCTCTTGAGTATCCACTCCGACCAACATTTGGTATCAGAGGATTGTTTTTGTTGAAGGTTTTTTTAAATACTCTATTTTTTTCAACTCTGATTTTAGTTGAATCTTTAAAGATCCTAAATTTCTGTTAGTTAAAAATTTTATCTCTTTAAAACTATTCTCTAAATTTTATCTATGGATGTTAGACTTGAGGGTGCTGCTACTAACCGGCCACCTTTCTTTAATGGTACAAACTATGGACAGTGGAACCATAAGATGAAAATTCATTTAGAAATCATAGGTTTTGATATTTGGATTGATATAGAATCTCAATATAAATTTCCAGAAACTGAAAGAACATCATCGGATGAACCTACAAAGGCAACTTACAATAATAACTATAAAGCTATGAATGTCATGTACTGTGCTTTAGGAGATGAAGTGTTCAATAGAATATCTTCTTGCTATACTGCTTATGAAATTTGAGATACTTTGGGTGTTTCTCATGAAGGAACGAACAATGTTAAAGAAATGAGATTGAATACTTATACTATTAATTATGGCAATTTTAAAATGAAAACTAATGTAACTAATTCTGATATGTATCTAAGGTTTAATTAGATAGTAAATACAATGACTTCACTTGGGAAATCAGTTCCAGTTAAGGAAAAAATTATGAGGATACTGAGATGTCCTCCAGAATGATGGAGAGGCACCTCTATCTCAATCAGAGAGTCATGTGACATTGGAGCACTACCAGTAAAATAGCTTTTTCGTAAATTAATGATATATGAGGAAGAACTCAAGGTGAATAAGGATGAAGATGATGAACCTAAGAGAAAATCCGTAGCTTTCACGTCTACTGCTTCCAAGAGTAAAGACATGGAGAAAATGCAAATACCTACTGAGAGTTCAACCAATGAAGATTATGATTCAGAGAGTGATGCTGAGATGGCTCAGATAGCCAGGAGATTCAAGAAGTTTTATAGGAAGAACAAATTCTTCAAGAAATCTAACTACAAATGAAAGTATGACAACAAGGGACACTGGAAGAAGTATTGGAATAAAGCTGACAAGAATGATGAAATAGTCTGGTATGAGTGTAACAGGAAATGACACATCAAGGATGATTGTCCAAAATTAAAAGTCAAAAAGAAATATGATTATAAGGACATGAAGTACAAGAAAGCTATGATGGCTACCTAGATTGCATCTGAAGACAACACAAGTGAATCTGATGTTTCTGATTCGGAGAAGAATAGTTCCAACATGTGTTTCATGACCAACACATCTGAGTTAACCATAGAGACTCCTATTTTAAAGTTTTATTATTCTGGAGATAATGCAGACTCTGATTCTGATTATAAAAATATGAAAAGTGAGGAATTATTTGAATACTCCAATATGCTGGAAGAGACATGAAATGATCTTAAATAAAAATACAAATCATTAAAGAAATATCATTCTCTCACTACTACTATTAAAACCGAACTTACTATTGAAAAAGAGAAAAATGCTCAACTGTTGAAGGAAAATACATAACCGAAAATGTCAAATGAGAAATTAGAAATGACTTTAAAAAGATGACAAATGGAAAAGTTAATCTAACTCAAATTTTAGGTAAGAAAGTTCCACCAAAATACACTACTGGAATAGGCTATAAACCTGGACAGAGACACCTTATTAAGAATAGATTTATTCTTAAATCTGGATAGAATTCTGCTAGTTCAAGTTCTGGAAATACCTATGCTTCAACCATTTATTCATATGGTTATAGATCAACTAATGTTTATCTTTCAAAATCTATTGATTCTTTAAATTATATGAGACCCATAAGACAAATATGGGTACCTAAAGGTTTGATTGCTAACCTTTCTGGACCTAAGAAGATCTAGGCACCAAAATCATTTCCTATCCAAATCTGTTTTGTAGGAAACCTGTTTGAAGAGTTCTCACTATAAGGTATGGTACTTGGACAGTGGATGTTCAAGACACATGTATGGATATTATTCATTCTTCAAGAGCTTAATAAAGGTTGATGGAGGCCATGTCACCTTTGGTGATAATTCTAAAGGAAATATCATCGTCCTAGGAAATATTGGTAACTCTAATTCAGTTTTAATTTCTAAAGTTTTATTTGTTGATGGAATTAAGTATAAACTGTTATGTATTTCTCAATTATGTGATGATGGATTTAATGTGAAATTTGAAAATGATTCTTGTAATGTTTTTAATTCTGAAAATATTTTAGTATTTTCTTCTTTAAGAAATGAAAAAGATTATGCTGTTGATTTAAATTCTTTAGCTAAGAAAAATGCTACTTATTTAAATTATTTTCACAAAGAGTCTTGGATTTGGAACTGAAGATTAGGACATGGTAACATCTATTCACTTAGAAAATTAACTAGGAAGAACATAGTTAGAGACCTACCTAAACTTGAATTCCCAAATGACAACATTTGTAATCCCTGTCAAAAGGGAAAGAAACATATGGTTTCTTTTTAATCAATGAAAGAAGTATTAACTTCTCAACCTCTCGTGCTGGTTCACATGGACTTGTTTGGACCTTCAAGAGTTTCTAGTTTAAATGGGAAGCACTATGTATATGATTTAGTAGATGACATTTATAGATATACTTGGTTATAATTCTTAGCTCAAAAAAGTGAATCTTGTTCTTACTTTTTTAAATAATCCAAATCTGTAGAAAATCTTAGTGGACTTAAGATTAATACTCTACGAAGTGATCATGGCCGTGAGTTTGAAAATAAAGAGTTTGAATCTTATTACTCACACAATGCCTATAGTCACAAATTTTCCGCTCCTAGAACACCTCAGCAGAATGGTGTAGTAGAAAGTAGGAATAGAACCCTTCAAGAAATAGCTAGAACCGTGCTTAATGAATATGACGTGCCTATTTAATTTTGGGTTGAAGCTTTGAATATAGCTTGTTATATCATTAATAGAGTCTTAATCAGACCAGTTCTTATCAAGACCCCATATGAGTTGTGGAATAACAGAGGACCTAAAGTTAGTTACTTTAGAGTCTTTGAATGCAATGTTTTTATTCATAATACAAAGGATAATCTGGACAAGTTTGATTCTAAGAGTGATGAAGGAATTTTTCTTGGTTATTATTTAACTAGTAAAGCCTATAGAGTCTTCAATAAAATAACCAAATGTGTGGAAGAATCTGTTCACATCATGTTTGATGAAACTGATCCACATGAGCCTAAAACCTCTCTTGAAAATCATGAAGAAGATTTAAGTGCTCTGGACCTTAATGATAAATCTAAAGAACCTGCTATAAAAACATCTAGTTCTGTACATATTCCAGAATTTGCTACTATGGAACCTAAACCTATAGATGAACCTGAATGTTCTAGTCCTACCTTTATTAGATCAACATGTATTATAAAGAATAATCCTTTGGAAGATGTTGTTTGTAATCTTGATAGAGGGACACAGACTATAGCTTCTCTAAGAAATCAGTTTGAACATCAAGCATTTATTTCACATCTAGAAACTAAAAATATCAATGATGCTATCAATGATGAATTTTGGGTAATGGCTATGAAATAAGAGTTAAATCAATTTGAAAGAACCAAAGTCTGGGAATTAGTTGACATAACTATGGAAACTTTAATAATAGGCACAAAATCAGTTTTTAGAAACAAAGTTGATGAGTCTGGAAACATAGTTAGAAACATAGATAAACTAGTAGCACAAGGATATAGTCAAGAAGAAGGTATAGAATATGAGTAATCCATTTCAGCTGTAGCCATACTAGAAGCCATTAGGATTTTACTTGCATTTTTTGCTCATCTAAATTTCAAGTTATATCAAATGGATTTCAAAAGATATTTTGTAAACAGTTTTATTATTGAAGATGTTTTTGTTGAACAACCCCCTGGATTTACTAATCCTCATTTTCCAAATCATATTTTTAAACTTTCTAAAGTTTATATGGTTTAAAACAAGCTCCAAGATCTTGGTATGATAGACTTAGTAATATTCTTATTTCAAAATGTTTTACTAAAGGGATTGCTGATCCAACTCTTTTTATAAAATAATTTCAAAAGATGTTTTAATAGTTTAAATATATGTTGATGATATTAATTTTGTATCATTTAAACAGTCGTTATGTACTGATTTTTCAAAAAGTATGCAAAATGAATTTGAAATGAGTTTAATGGGAGAAATTAAATATTTTATTAGATTTCAAGTGTTTAAAAATTAAAACGGTACTATTTTGAATCAAAATAAATATACAAAGGATCTTTTAACACGTTTTGGTTTGGATAGTATTAAGGAAAGTGAAACTCCGATGAGTACATCTTGTAAATTCGATGCAGATGAAACTGGGAAACTAGTGTATCAAACCAATTACAGAGGTATGATTGGAAGCTTACATTACCTTACTTCTAGTCGACCAGATATTATGTTTAGTGTGTGTATGTGTGAAAGATTTCAAGCTAATCCAAAAATATCTCATTTACTTGCTATTAAAATAATTTTTAAGTATCTTAAACATACTGTAAACTTTGGTTTGTTTTACCCAAAAGGACAACCCTTTGAGTTAATGAGTTATTCAGATACTGATTTTTCTGGTTGTAAGTTGGATACAAAAATCACATCAGGAACATTTCACCTATTAGGAAAATATTTAGTATCTTGGTGTAGTAAAAAGTAGAAATTTGTAGCATTATCCATTGCCGAAGCAGAGTACATAGCTGCTGGTAGTTGCTGTGCACAAATTTTGTGGATGAAACACACTCTTTTGGAGTATGGATATGACATTAAGCATGTGTCAATCAACTGTAACAATAGTAGTGAAATAAATATCTCGAAGAACCCCATGTCTCACTCTAGGACCAAACAGAATGATGTATGTAACCATTTATTGAGAGATCATTACCAAAAGAGTGATATTAATCTTGAGTTTATAGGCACTAAACTTCAATTACCTGAAATCTTCACTAAAACTTTGTGTTCAGAAAGGTTAAGTTACATTAGACATGAGTTAGGTATGTTCAACCTTGATTGGTAGCTAACCTCACCGATGCAAAATTCTCACCGATGTAAATTTCTCACCAATGTGAAATTCTCACTGATGTAAAAATCTCACCAATGTAAAATTCTGATCGATGTAAAATTCTAAACGATGTGAAGTTCTCACAGATGTGAAGTTGTCACTGACGTAAAATTCTCACAGATAGGAATCCTTACCGATAGAAATTCTCCCAGATGTGTGCGTTATTTTAAAACATCTATCTGCCGCCAGAATCTGAATCATTTCTACTTTATTTTGTTTATTTATTTTATGATTCCTAAATGATAAAACTAATGTTCTAGCTACTTCTAAATCCATCGAGCCTCAAACATTAACCCTGAACCGTATCTCCTGAATCCTTAGAGAACACTAAGTCCTTTGAACCAGCGATGGAAAAATCCAAACTTCCTACGGTCAGAGATGACTCTGTTGAGCCGAAAACAAAGAAGCAAAGGACCAAGCAAGAAGCAGGTGGCAGTGGTAGTGTTGTTAGAACTAGGTCGGGGAGATGACCAGTGAATCCTCGTCTGCAAAATCAATGTATTGTGATTGAAAAAGAGCTGTGTGTAGAATGGCTGCTACCTAGAAAATCCTTAGTGCTCGATGTTCTTGAAGATCAAAAATGGGTAGAGTGTTTTTCGAACAACAATGGTCCCTATTTTCCCATGTTAGTGAAACAGTTTTACGATTTTGAAACCTTTAAAGAATCGAAGAATAAAAATCTAGTAAACTCTTTTGTGAATGTAAAGGAGATGTCATTCTCATTTGTTTAATGGGATGAGTGCTTGAAAGTTCCACATGAAGGAGTATCTGGATATGTCGCGAGAGACATTCCACCTACCAGTGAAATTTTTTATTATGAGACTGCTTTAGAAGAGCTGAATGGTGATGGAAGTAAAAGACAAGTAGTTACTGCAGAAATGGATGGAGAGAAAATATTGCTGTTCAAATTTGTTCAAAATGTCTTGATACCGAGGATAGGAGACTTTTCCAATTTGAGATATCAGGATATCTATCTCTTGCACCTCTTAATAAATTGTGTAAAGGTTAATTTGTGTAAATTGCTGATGCTCCAGATGGATGATATGACAAGGATGAAATAAAAAACAAATGCCTTATTCTTTTCTCAGTTTATCTCTGTGATGATCAAGGTAAAAGGGGTTGCTATGTCTCACAATGAGACAGTGGCAGTGAAGAATAATTTATGTATCACAACTACAGTTTTTATGTACATGAAAATAAATTAGAACCCTTGGAGAGTAGAATGGGTCAATGATGACCAGATGGTGTATGGAATGTTTAATCATGTGGATCATCCTTCAAGACCAATGGATGTGAGGGATCCATGTCTGGGACCTGTTGAAGAGAAGTTAGAATACAGTGATGATTCCGAAGAGGAAGAGTCCTCTACAGATGAAGGAAGAGACCCTGACTTACCTCCTAGCCCAACTCGTGAAAATCTAGATCAACATAAATCAGATAATGAAGAAGCTACTTTAGAGGCTATTGAGGTGGCTACTGTAGAAAATGAAGATGATGTACATGAGAGTGAAGCATCTCTGTCAGCTGATTTGAGCCTGAGTCCAGTGATTGACAATATTTAGTATCTAATGATGAAGAAAATGAAGTTGACAAACCCTTGCCTAATCCAGAAGACCTCCTCCTGATGCTTTGATGTAAATGATAGTGGAAGATTCTCCTCAGGATGAAAGACTTGCTGAGAATGCTGCAGAGCATGATGATAAGAATGTTGTTATCCTAATTGAGGATGCACCCATTGAGGGGGAGCATCAATCCACATCTGGAAGTGTTACAGTGGATGTTGGTTTTAATGATTGGGAAGAAGACCATGGTTTTTTAGTCTGTGTTTTAGACTGTCCTGATTCAGAAAATGAAGCATCTCTAAATAGACCAAAAATTACATATGATGTCAATTCTGAGTTATTTCCTAAAGATGTGGTCAGAATGGATGACCTGGATAAGCTGAAGAAAAACCTTAAGGAATGTGTTGTGGAAGAGGTAAAGAAAATGGAAGTTTCTATTGTATCTTAAATCCAATCAGTTATAACTGACTCTGTGGTCAGTTTAGCCTCTAAAAGAACATCTGTAGCAGTTTCACCTGCTGATTTGGTCACCAAGGCTGATATGGATATCTTAAGGGATGAGCTAAAAGAATCTTTTAGTACCTTTGTTGCTGAGATAAATCAGATTTTTGCTGAAGAAATGATTATTTTGGAAATATCTTTTGAACTATCTCTTGCCTGTAATTTATCATCCTTTATGGGCGAAATAGAAGAAGATGTTAAAGAATTCTAGGCTCAAGTTTCTAGACTTGAAGCATATCTTGAAGCTCTAATGGAATCTGTTGTTTCGTTAGACTCTTACATGAGCCCAAAATCCCAAGCAGAAAAGGACTTGGCTTATGTGAAGAGTGTTGTAAGCCAGATGATGTCAGTATTTGAAGGTTTCAAAACTTATATGAAAGATCATATTACAATCCAGGATTCCCAAGTTCAAAATCTTATCAGTGGATTGACCAAAAGATTCAAAGAGACTATATCTTTCTCTGTTGGATCTCTTGAATCTAAACCTTCGATGGATTTGAATCAGTTTCGATCTATGATGAAAGAGTATCTTGGTTATGCCTCAATCAGTGGCTCTGTGGACTAATCTGAACTGAGCAGAGTTGTTCTCTATACCAGAGATTCAGCCAGTGAAATTTTTAAGATAGCCCCGGACTACATGAGAGAAGCCTCTGCCTATCAAAAAGAATTTAAAGAAAAGGTGGACTCAAATTTCATAAAAATTTACACAAAGACCCAAATGACCAGCCATTTCAAGCATCTGATTTAGAATATGAAACTTTCTCCTATCAATCAATCCTTTAGAGATCAAGTTATCAATCTAAGATAATTGAATCCATAATTGGACAGTTTTATAGAGAATGAGGATGACTTAATATCCACTATGGAGAGAGGAGGAGGAATCATTATGGATTTCAGAAATCTGTTGCTGCCTTTTCTGCATGTTGATGCCAGTCCAGTGATTGTCCCTCCTGCTTTTCCTGCCCCTGCCTCTACTGCTTCTCCAATTCAGCTGACTCCTTTCCAATCCATTCGAATACTCACACCTATGATCACACAAAGGACTAATCAATACAGGTGAGGCACAGTGTCAGTTGCTCAACCTCCTGTGGTCATTTCAGGAATTCCTAAGCCATCACCAGCATCCTCACCACCTGAATCCTCTTCTGATCCCAAGGGAAAATCTCACATTGAGGATGTGTATTGATCATGTGGCTAGACTGTTTGATAGGAATCCTATTTATTTTGTTTTTTGTTTTTGTACCTTTTGTAACATTTAATACAAGTGATTTTATTCTATTCCTATTGTTCCATTTCTCTTTGTTATTTCCCACATTTTGATTATCACAAAGGGGGAGAAATATTTTACAAATGGAGAGAAATACTATCTAAGAATCAAAAGAGGATGAAATATTCACCCAGAAGGAGAGATATTATTGAAAGGGGGAGAAATTTTCTCTCATCCTCTGATATCATTTCATTTAGTTCTCTGATACTACTAAATTTTACCTCTGATATCATGGATTTTTATTTTATCTCCGATAAATTTAATTCTATCTCTGATAAATTATGTTTTATACCATACTGTTTTCTCTGAGAAAATTGAGTTTAATTATATATCCTCAGATACAATTTTTTTAAATCATAATATCATAAGTTGTGATTATCAAAAAGGGGGATATTGATGAACTCACATGTTTTGATAATCCCAATTATGCTTTCATATACTTTCATAATCTCAATGTAATATTTTTCTATATATTAATTCTTTAGATCTGTGGTCAAGATGATAATAATATTAAAATAATCCCTGAGATAGTTTAATATTTGTTTATCCATGATTATATATGCTCTAATGTAATTATACCCAATTCAGATATGTTTTGTATAAAACAGATAAGTATTAAGTCTCTGGACTGCGTTTAGCTAGAGCTACCGATACTCAGTCTACCAACAAACTTAGTCTATCGATAGACAGAGTCACCAATACATTAAGGCCACCAATATGTTCAGAGCTACTGATAGACATACGTCTACTGATAGAACCAGTTCACATATTCAGTCTACCAATACAGAACATACGAGTTACGGATGTGCATGTCTACCAGTAGTTACCGATAGACTACTGATGCAAAGACCTACCGATGGAGAGACAGCTACCGATGGATCAAAAGCTACCGATGGAGAGACAGCTACTGATGGATCAAAAGATACCGATAGAGAGACAATTACCGATGGATCAAAAGCTACCGATAACAAGAGCTATCGATGGAACTAAAGTCACCGGTATATGAGCTACCGATGCAAGTTCAAAAGATCTACCAATGGAAGGTTGTGAGACACAATGTCCACCGTGCACGTCTACCAATAAAAGGCTACTAATGCATGACCAACCAGTCAAACCCTATACTCTTCATACTATTTATTTATTTAGCTAATGGTTACATTTGATGGTTTTAATGCAGTGAATGATTTTTAATGATTTCTGTTGCACGTCAGGGAACCGTACATAGTACCCATACAAAAGGCGATTATTCTTTTCTACCAAAGCTGAAAGCTATAATGGGATGGAATGAGAACACTGGATATATGTATGTTTGTGACACAAAAGGCACTAAGAAGACACACGAAGGGTGAAAGAGACAAGAGCTGAACAACATTCAAATGTGGAGCATTTTTCACTAGTCTATATCCATACTCCAAGAATCCTGGACATACACGAAGAAAATTACTCTATAGGAGAACACAAGATACATATTTATTAAAGAACTACAACAATCATTTCATGCACTCAGGCTGTTAAGCTTGACCAAGAATCAAAGAATAAAAGGAAACTCTATTTTCTGAGAAAAACCAGAGAATGACTCAGAAGGTTTTCTGATAAACCAAATGAGTCCAGAGCTGCACTGCTAATCACTAAAGAATTTCTAAACTCAATCATACTTCTCTTATTGATTCATTCATTTACATTTTGAGTAGTTTGTGTACCCTGTTTATTTTACACACACATTATCTCCTAAGCTAAACTAGAGGATTCTTATATCCTCACTCAGACGTTATAACCCCTTATTTCCCAATGTGGAGAGTGGTAGAGGTCGAGTAAGACATGAACAACCTATGTGCTTTTTTTTTGCTTTCCCACGAAGAACTATGGTAGAGGCCTTTGGACCTGGACAGTAGTTTACTGTTGTTTACCCCCGATCCAGGGTGTGGATCAATTTATATAAATTTTTGAGAGGACTAAGTCTCGGCTTGAGACTGAAACTCTTGGTTAACTTTGATGTGCTTTTATTTTAAGAATATAAGTATTACATATATGTTTTATATTCCACTGCATATTACTTTCAAATACAAAACTATTTTAAAGTTACTTTGATAGATAAATTAGCAAGTGTTTATACTTATTGTAAACCAGTATGTTCATTTCAAAAGTTAATTTAATCTTCAAATTAAGTCAAATCAGACCTAATCAATCATTGAGAAAATGATTGAACAATTACACTTTGTATAGATTCACTACAGTTTAACTTTGTTTTTAAATTGGGGGATTTTAAGAGAAACAATTTTAACCAAAATTATTATTGGAACTCAATTCACCCCCTCGTGAGTAACCACTCTGACCAACAATAATTACTAAAATCAATGTTATGTTGACTTCATTAATTAACAAGGGATTCTAGAAAGAATGGATAAGAAATTTTTTTGAAAATGTATTCATATAAATCTAGACACAATAATTTCATAAATTAACAAGAATCCTGTCATAGTGAAGAAGTGGGGTATAAAAGATATTCCATGAAATCCCAGATGTATAATCTGTTTATAAGAAAAGGCTAAATAAGTAAAGGTGTTACTTAAAGGAAATTTAAATGGTAAATAGAAAAACACAATTAAATACAAGAGAAATGGTGATAGTTTTTACCACCAAATCAGTATTTAAGACATATGATATTGTTATGGTAAAGAAAAGGTAATACTACAATAACAACCTATCTAATTTTTAAAATTAAATAAATGGAAAATTTTTAATCAATAATAGTGGACAAAAAACATAAAATTGTTATAAATAAGATTCATCATTTAAATTTGATAAGTAAATAATAAAAATGATGTTATAATTTATCAAGAAATTTATGAATAAAATCATGACTAATGAAAAAAGGGAATGAAGAACTGATTTTATAAGAAATTTGTCATCACATACCTTTTCAAGAGATATTCAAGCCAAATCATAGTCATCTATATTACATGAATTTTTGTGATATATTTAATACATGAATCATAAAAGTACCCAATATTTAGGCCATAAAATCCCATTATAAGATAAATTTTTCAAATGGTTTATATAAAATAAAAGAAACCTATAAGAGATTTTAATTATAATGATTAATGATGGGAGATGTGTTTTAGAGAAAATAATGTTTCCCTAAAAAATTTGAAGACATCAAAAGAATTTTTATACCATTAATGATATTTCAAATTAAGTATAACATTTTTGTGTATTCTAGGAGAAATTTTTAACTGTTTTATGTACTCCTTATTTAATCAATTAGGTCCCGGAAAGCAGAAATAAACTTTTTTTACTCCAAATATCTAATATTCCATCAGTCAACCCGATTAAATGGTGGATAACCTATTAGTAACTTTATAGATTATTACATTACTCACCCATTTTTTATTTATTGAAATTGATTTTTAGAAGAATATTCTTATTATTTTTGGAATACATAACCCAACTATATTTGGTGATGTTATTGATTTTTTGTTGGGAAATTGCTTTTCTAGATAATGATGATCAATATGAATTTATTTTATTCATGAAATATATAACTGAGTTAAGTTATTATAAATTTAATATGGCTAGAGAGGATTTTTGTATGTGATTAAGAAGGATTAAAAATACTTTTTGGATCAATGATTTATTGTTCCTTTCTTGAGAACATAAATGTAAATTTTGTTTTATCTTAATACACATTAGAAGATAAATGATTAAGGAAAATAGAAAGTAGAATTATGTTACTCATTTATAAGGAAAATTAAGAGCTTCAACTTCAATACTGTTTTTATGTTGAAAATGATTCTTAGGTCGTGGGTTAGGGATAAAAACCCTCTTTTGCGGGGAAACCTTCTCCCTTGGGCATGGTTTGTAATAATATCCTTTTAACATTTATTCTAATAACATTGTGTCTTTTTTGGTTGAATTCACACTAAAAATGACTGTTTTAAGGATGAAACTAACTATAAGGGTTGTTCTATCCCTATATAATTTGTAACTATGTTTTACTAACTCATTTAGATTGTTAAATATATGAATCCATATAATTTAATACAAATTTATTGTAGGTCTATTCTGGTTGAAATATGTTGTTTCAATAATGAATTTTTGATATGGGATCTTAAATAATGTTATGAAATATTTTGGATAATTTACCTCTATCAAATAAGAATCCACATTCTGATAAATATCCTTTGTGTGATGGTAAATAATATCCAATTATTCATGAATATGTTATTGTGGTTTTGAGTTTCAAAATATTGTTGGAATGTCATACAAACACTTTTTGAAAACATGATGATTTATATTGGTTTTTTTATGAATTTTTATAAATTTTTTCATAGATTCTATAGTGAGTAAAAAATTTATTCCTTTGGAGGTTGGGGACATCATATAATTTTTTTGAAATTTTTTTAATGATTTAACCAAAATAAGAAATGATAAAATCATTGAAAACCAACACCATGTGAGTGGCCGTGGATAAATTATTTTGAGTAAAGTATGGTTGAAGGTACCAATCAGTTCACTTTAAGGAAGGTAATATAATGTTTTATAATTTTCATAATATTATATTTATTTTATGTAAAATGTACCACCCTTATTTTGTGGAGTCCCAATTTACTCCAAGCGTAACTCCATTTGTAATCCCTTTCCCCTGATCAATTGAACCAATAATATATTATATTATCTTCTCAAAATATTCGTTCTTTCATGGTTTTATATTTTCATTTTCAAAAATAATAATTTCATGGTTTATTTATTTTAATATTATAGGTACTTGAATGGGAAAATTTAATATTATATTAAATTATTATTGGATAGTGAAATTTAAAATGAATTTTAAAATCATGGAAAAAATTTTATGGTAGTTGCATATTGAATTATCTCATTATTTTTAGAATATTTTATGCATTCATACAGTAATAAACACTCCACTAAATAATTGAATTAATTTTTTTGTGTGGATTTTCACTTAAAATAAATTTAATATTGATAATTTCATGTGATTGGGATATTAAACATATTTTGAATAAATTTATTGGTGAATCTATTGTTAATTTTGGGGTGTTAATTGTTTTTGTTTCTAAGACGTTGAAAACACATGATTATAATTTAAACCATTCCCAAAATCATGTAAATTTATTTAGATACCTTTGAGAGATTTTAAATATATTTTAAAATGTTATTAATAAATAGAATAAATGATAAAAAATTACTTTCCCTTGAACTCATTTAAAATCCTTATGTTCTGTCAATAATGAATCACATATGTCATAAAAACATATTGGATTTTTTATGAATTTTTAACGGCCGAATTGTTTTGTCGTATAGTGACCATTAAATATACTTTTTCAATAATTGTTGAACTCAAAACATTTTAGACGGTTTCTTTAACCTTTAGTTAATACTTTGATAAAATCTAATTTTTCTACTAGGGGTGGGGGTTATAAATATTCTCTGATTTATTTTATTGAAAATGTATCAAATTGAATCCAAATTTTTTTTAACTCTTGATTATTTTCATGAAAAAAATTTATTTTTAGTTTTTTGGAAAGAAATTAAATCAAGGACTATTCTTCTACAGAGTGGTTACTCATTTCTATTATAATATTGAATCAATATTGTAATTTTTCGACATTGGTCACTTGAAAAAATTATTTTTTAAAAAATTCCGAAGTAATATATTCAATTTTTATTGAATTGGAACTTATTTTCATGAATTAAACTAATTATAATTGGATTTAAATGGTATAAAAAAATATCTCCAAATCCAAGATCAGATTGTTATCTTTCAATGTAAAACATTTGGTGTGTTTTTTTATCTTTCCTATTAATTATTAAACTCACCAATACATATAGTTATGTCTAGTTATTTTATGTTATAATGTATTTGAATTTAATCACCATGGAGAGAAAGATAATTTTTGGATGAAATTTCCAAATAAAAGAAAATTTGATTAATTCCTTTCAACATTTAGAAATCAATTAATTTTTATAAAACAAGGAACCAAATTTTGGCTATGAACATTCATTTTAGAATATAAATCATCCATTCTTACGTGAGATATACAATATGAGATTTTATTAAAATACAATTTTTCTTGGAATTGAAACTATTTCATATTTTAGATGAATTAACATCCATTGAATTTGATGAATCGACTGATAAAGGAAATAAATAGGTTATGTGTGGGGAATTATTATGTGGCCTTGATTTGAAACTTTTTCTCAACATCTATATTGAATAATAATTGAATTTTTAATGTAATATTGTTCTTATAATATATAATGATTCAATATATGTAAATATATAGTGTAAAATAATTTAAACTTAATATCATGAAAAAATTTGGTATTATTAGGGCCCAAATAAATAAATATTTTTCACATTAATTTTTTTCATAATAATTTGGACCACAAATTTGTGTTTTATATATTTGGAAGAATCATTGAATTATTATTTCACAAAATTTTATTGTAATTAAGAGGGTGTATCTAAAAGAAACATTATCCAATGACATTTTTATAAAATAAGTATTATATAATAAAATATTTTTTTTAATTATTAGAAAATTATAAATTGGTAAATAAACTTGATTTAGATAATTTGTGTATTTTTCATGACTATTATGTGATTTATTGTGACCATTTTATATTCATATAATATTTTACTTCATCATATTTTATGTTAGATGGTGATTTTTATAAGACTTATCAACTCATGTTAGAAATTTTAAAATACCATCAGATATTTGGTAAGTGTCTACATATGGGATTTCCATTCCATCTTGTTGTACAATTCAGGTTGATCATTTAATTCATTCCTCTTATGTGTATGAAATATGTTCCACCACATTCCCTTGTATGCGAAATCTATTATGTATAGATTCTTTTCACCCACCTCAAATTTTTTTCCAGAAATGTCAACCCACTAAAACCTCTTCGATCTATGCTCAAATGATGATGATGACCTAATTCCAATGATGGAACTATGAAGATATATTAATTGTTTAGTATGAATCTAGGGATCCTAGTTATATATAAAATGAAAAATGATAAATTTCCACAACGGATGAATGATGAATCTCACTATAATATTCATATTCTGGAAAAATACTACTAAAAGTTATCTAAATTGTTTTGATATTAAGATATGGTCCGAATATTTAAAAACGTTCTTGTTTTGACCATGTTCTATTACACTGAAACTGATGAAGACAGTAAAGATGAAACTCAATCGAAGGGTGAGAGTCGAGGTAGTCTTAATACAAACAAAATATTGCGAAATATTATAATCCAATTGATGATAGTGTTGTTAGTAATGGTATAGAATATTAAGATCCATTAAAAACCATTTCGCATCCAGTTAAATCAGTTTTCAGGGTCGATTTAAAGATGAATGGATGACACAATTTCCCCAAAATTCTATATTTGTAGGAATGAACAAAGGTTCATGGAAAGAACTCACTCAAATTCAAGAAATAAGTTCTTGTGAATCGATTAAGAACCATTGATATAGGAATTATTGAAATTATTCAATATTGTATGAAATAACCATCCTCATTAAAATATGTTGTTCATAGTATCTATTTTATAGTAATTCTATATAATGGAGTAAGCTGAAGTTGATCTATTGTTGAGCATGGTAGAAGCTGTACTAGTTGTTTTTCATTTGGTATAATATAAGTACGTTTTTACGATTTAATGATTAGAGACATTAGTTGAAATAAATACTTCGATGCACATGATATCTATGATTTCCAATGTACATTATTATTAGAACTTTTACATGAATTTTAAAATAATATAATAAAATGAATTTGTAATAAAATAATAGAATTTTTGTAAAATATTTGTTGACAAGTGGGAATTATCTAGGAAGACTCCTGATGAATTAATTAACTATAAAAACACTTCTCAATGTATATTCTCTATAACTAATAAATCAAGATCACATTGCACTATTAAAAATCTCATGGGTTCCTTGCATGATTAAATAAGAGGAAGAAAATAAATAGTTATGTCTGTTAGGCGGTGATCAAGGAATCAATCTTGTAGAAGTTATTTCCATGTTTTAGTGTTTGAATACAATTAAAAAAATTACATAAATTGAAAATAAATTTTTAAATGGAGCATGAAATAGAGAGTCTGGAACACTACTAAATGGATAAAATCTATTGATGGGATATAGAGAATCTTGTGTTGGAAATGGAGGAAATATCAATATAGTAACACCCAATTTCCTTCTCCATTTTTCAATTGACAATTTTTATTATATATATATATTTATTAAATTTATTTTCTTCTATGAACATGTCTATCTAATATTATTTTGGAACCCTTTTTGAAATGAGTGGATAATTCATTTATTATTTCATTACATTAAATTTTTTCTTGCTTCCCATCGTAGATTTTCATTAAATACCATTTCTCCTATTCTATAATAAGGTATCCAAAAATTGAATTAGAAATAGATATTTTTTTACTATGAAAAATTATTTCACTCCTTGTGAAAAAACTAAATAATAGAGGTGAGTTTTTTCATGAAGATTTGTATTTTGATAAATTAATTATATTCTATGAATTTTATTCCTCTTGATAATCCATATTACAATGTTCTGAGATCCATCCAGTTATTATAGTTGAAATATTACTTTATGTGACTACTAAAGATCATAATTTTTTAAGGGAAGTTTCTTATCTTCTCCATGAAATAATCAATCATTTTATCTACGTATAGGATGAAAAATTAGTTCTCATAGTATGTTAGTAGAGAAATATTGATAGTCGGGTGATACTATGGTTGTTAGACACCATTATTTTCAATATTTTACGGAAAATTATTTTATTTCAAATAATAAATATAAATCAATTTAAAGATATTTTATAGGACCAATATTTCTTAAATCCATTCATTTGTTAGAATTTCCTCCTTTTTTTATTTCACTAGTTTGTAGTAACATTCACCGAAAATTTCCACCATCCTTCACCATGTTTTCTATCATTTTTTTTCTTTGTTTTAGAATGGACAAACATTCCAACGCTTTGGATTGACCCTACATTCCACTACCTAGGTTATGTAGCATATATAAAAAAATTAAATTCAGTGTGTCAATGATCATGTTATTAAATTTTTGGCATCTAGCATGAAGCATAATCTTATCTTCTTCTGCCAATTTTGGTCATTTGTCTAATTTTAATTCCATTGTGTTACATCATCTCATATCGTGAAATTTTATATAACGTATCTTTTCATATAGTAACACATATCCATGGTCATCATATAATATTATTGGATTATGTAATAAAACATAGAGGGTAATGAAAAAACATGGTTGACTAATATCATGATAGTCAGGAGATGTGATATGACCTGGTTGTCTTGGAACACATCTACAATACCATATGAATCACATTTAAAAGTACTAATAAAAGGATTAAAAGTCCTAAAAATGTACTGAAAACCAATGCGAGGTTAGAAACGTACAATTATTAGTTATATAACAATTCACTGATAAAGGGGGCCTTTATCAGTGACTTAATATTGAACTCATGAAGTTCCCATTTTTTCAGTTCTTTTTTAGGGATGATAAATTCACATTTTATGTGTGTAATAAAAAAATATGATAAAGGAACCCTTTTTCAATTTTTTTCTATAGTGCAGATAGAGGATTCCTTTATCAACATTTTTTTATACCACTGATAAATATTGAAAATAAAAATATTTTAATTTACATTTTCCAGTTTTTGAAACTAACTTTTTCGAGTGATCCTACTGACTTTTCTGAGCCACCCTCTTCTTTAGCACACATGGCCCACATTCCTTAGTCCTAGACAACTGCTCACCCACCTGTTCTATTGTCTATAATTCATAATGTGACTCCATGTGCAAAGTGTAACACTTTACCCCTGCCCTAAATTATTTTATTTTATATTATAATATAATTTTAATTTATTATAAATATTTACATACATCTTTATCATTCATATATATATAATTATTTTTAAACATATTTGAAAAACATTTGTTGGTTTGAGTGTGCATGTGTGTATGATATATATATATATATCATTAAATTTATTTAAATATTTATATGTTAACATTTTTTAACATATATGATAATATAAATTTTAATATAAATATATTTATAAACTCACACGAATATGCATTTATAAGCATTATATATATATGTATGTATATACATATATTCATAAATTGTTAAATTAAATTCATATATATACTATATTTATTGATAATGATGTATGGATATAAATATATATTTATATATCATTTATAAACCCAGTATTCTTACACACGCATACAGATATACACACACACAAGTACAAATTTATATTTCTCACATACACACACAATTATTTACGTATGTATGAGTTTAATTAAATATTTTAGAATGTAGACATAATTTTTTTTATTGACACATACATGTTTTTATATAAACATAACTTGAATAGGTATAGATATACATACTTATAAATTTTTATAAGGTAATTAAAATGGATAATTATTTATAAAAATAAAATAATAATAAATATTTATTTCAACATTGTTCATATATCTAAAAATAAATTTTTATATAAATAGTTTTTAATACTTGTTTTTTTATTATATGAAAATATAAGAAATTATGTATATATTAAATTATAAATGAAAATAAAATGAACGAAATGATAAATTTTCAAAACCTTAACATCAATAAAGATAAAATCCACTAGAATAAATTCAATCACCACTAAAAAGGGTAAAAATAATATCATAAATGGAATTGAAATACTGTTATATTTTAAAAAATGAGGGTGTCCCAACTAAAAACATGGTTTTGGATTACCTATAATATTTTTTACATCAAAAAATAGTTATTGGGGACCCATCTGGTCAACAAAACACAAATCTATTCATAGGATACGATTTGATATTTGGTAATGTTGAAACGAACATCCGAATCAAAAGTTATGATTATTTGAAGTTCAATTTAGGTTTTCAAGATAATATAGTTGGTTCATTAATTTTATTAATATTTATGTCATCCAATTGTTTTAAGACACTATGACTCAATAATAATTAGAAAATTATTATATAAAATTATTTTATAATTATTTTTGAATCCATGTTTTACTAAATAAAATTTATATTATGTGTAAATGCATATTTATCCTTATCTATAAAATATTAAAAAATGTATTATATTTTTATCAATATGAATATATTTATATATAAATATATTTTTTTAGTGAAATATAATTTATTTTATGAAATATATCATTTATCAGTGCTTGTAAAAAAGTGCTAATAAATTCCCGAATTTATAAATGATTTTTCCTAGTACTAATAATTGTCCCATTTAACATTATGATTTTACTAGCACTGATAAATGGTCTATATTTTTTATTTTTTTCTACTAGTGATAGTATATGACCCCTTTACACTTAATTATTAGTATCCCTAATATATGGGTCCCTTTATCTATAGTTTTTTAGCACTCATAAAGACCCCCTTATTCAATTGTTTTTTATCCCTCATAAAGTACCCCATTTGTCAATGGTTTTAACTATTTATGATAAATTCTATTACTGAATAAAACCAAATTTTAGGTAGTTCCATTGGAGGTGTAACATAACATATTGGACTTAAATAAAATTAGAAAATGATATAGAGAATATTATCTTTGTCAGATCAAATTAATTAGGAATGTAGTGTAATATATATGAAAAATGGTCCTACATAACTATATCAAATATGCCATTATAACATAGCACAACCAATCCTTGAAATTATCACAGGGGTCCCAACATTACTCAACTATACATTACTATCAAAAATATTTCTACAATCTAGACATATCATAAATACATGAATATTCTATTAGGTTATCAATGTAGTAATGACTAGTCCACATTAACATGTCACCTATTAGGTTTTGTTACACATCCACTTTCTCATCTCACACATACACACATACCTTTGATTCCATAGTTTTTTAGTTAAATTCTCAATACAATCATAACAACATTATCATCCAAAATGGATATAATATACCAAAATCCTTATATTTTATATTCTCTATTAATCACCTAACATGTCCCACAGTCTAAATCCCTTAGATAATCATAACTGAGAAACCCCCCTCATATACTATCTCACAATTCTTTATTACAATCAATTAAACATACACAATGTCCTTATCCCTTTCCATTTTAGGCTGGAATTTATTTTACAATTAAAAAAATATCATAGATATTGAGTATATTTTCAATATATTTTAAAATCATTTATCTTGGTCAAATGAGGCCATAGAACCCTTTTTAGATTCCTCACAAAATTTACCACTACTACCTCATGAACGAATTGTGTGACTCTAAGTCTCCATATACCACTTAATTGTTCATGGATCGATGGTTCATCACATGTACTCAAGTATTCCTCCATGTATGATTGGGGATTCCAACTATTAGTGAGGCTCTAAGGTAATAAAATGGGGATACTATAACCTCTTTTCAAAATAAACTACACATTTGAAATATCCAAGACTCATCCATCACATAAAATTAGAGTACATAGAATAAAAAAATTATATCCATCAATTATAAATAAATTCATATGTAGAAAAATGTCTAAGATAGTCACCCACTATTCTTGAAACAAAATAAAAAAAAAGAAATAAAAATTATAGGAAGTTCTCTACTACCATTTTTGAGCCTCTCGTCGTCCAAAATTCCTAAATCCATCTGATTTATTCTACAAGATCATGTAGGACTGGACTTTTTCCATACATAAACCTAATAATAATGTTGAATTCTTCGGAACCAAATGGTCTTGACCACCTAATCGGGTTGTGAGTACAACTCAATTGGGATCCAACAATGGGTACCCAAACAAAACCAATTCATATAGTGTATTCATGTGTGATATGATTTAAATAAAACATAAGGTATTTATTTTTAATACAATAATCACATTTAATACTCAGGTTTTACGGTGACACATGGGATCAAACATATCAATTTTGTCCAATGATGGGGTGTCATACAAAATTATATATAATATAATTTCACATGAATATATAATAAAAAATAATTATGACTACTCAGGGGGAAAACCTAATGAAATTGTCATGTGGAAATTAGATGGGGCCAAAATCCACCTATAAGTATCTCAAATATATTATAGAGGGGATGAATCCACCCATTAAGAATGCATAATAACATTATGTATTTAATCCACCTAGTAATCTCTCAGGTAATCGTTATGGGCCAATATCCACCTGGTAATGTCACATAAAAATGGGTGCCAACATCTACTCGATATAATCACATAGCAATGGGGACCAAAATTCACTCTACAGAGTCGCATAATTAAGTGATCTATTATCCACCATATATAATCACATAAATTGAATGGGAAAACATCCACATATAATAATCACAAAAAAATGGGTCTAGCTTCTTTTTAGTAGAATCATAAAAATAGTAGGGGCTATCATCTAGTGGGTAATTCATCTAGAAAATGGTGTTCATCATCCAATTAGAAATATCACAAATAATTGGTGTTCAACATCCATCCATTAGTATGAAATAATAGAGGGGGTGGAATTATGGATGTGAAAACCTAGGTTTAGGGTTAAAAATTCATACATTTACACATTAACTCAGAATCCAAGTGATATTATCTATGCAAAATAAGGGAAAAAATAACATTATCATTAGACCTTACATAAATCAAAGAACCATTTGGTTTTGTGTCAACGAAGACCGGTAATTGAGGAAAATAACATTATAAAACTTTTGAACATATCAAAAAATAGAACTAACCTAGTTTCCCTTCTAGACATATCATAGTTTACAATAACAATTATAATAACGTGAAGTCGAAAAATAAGAGTGTGGTGAGCCCATAACTTTAAATGGGGTAAACATAGCTAATAATAATAAAATAAAATAAGTGATAATAATATGATCATATTAGTATAATCATTATAAATAAGAATACTATACCCAAAAATCATATATAATAAATCATGGAATAATTCATGGATAAATATATGACATGAGTCAAAATATTATGGTAACATGAGACAATAAACATGAACCATGATTGAATAATATAATAGTGATAATAAGAAAAGTATGGTGGAAAAAATTATTATATGGAATTATTACATTCATGGTCATCACTAAGTGATCATAATATAATAATATAAAATATGTACCAAACATTTGTATATGAAAATTTACTTTCATGAGCCAATCAATCAGTAACCATGCTTACGAGAAACTAAAACATACTTGATAATACTTCATCACATAAGATATAATCATACAAATAAATAATTGGATGGTGATATAGGTCCCCATATGTTATTAATATGTAAATAAATCATCCATAAGAAATCAATCATTAATCATATCATAATGAACTAAAAGTTGGATTTTTTTTCAATCAACACATCAAAGAGAGCCCATGGAAAGGAAAAAGGACTTATTCAACCCATAAAACTGACCCCAAGGATGTAAATGGGTCTCATATAAAATTTATATTGATTAAAATACATTAATAATCATTATGATATCATGAAGTAGTGTAAATGGGTATCAAATGATATTCAGTGAATTTCTATGTAAATTCCCTACAATTGAGGTATATCATAAGGTATTCTGCAATGTAGATAAAGGGTATATGGTTAAGTCAATAATTTACCTAATAAATAAATTTTTGGAATCTATGGAAACAAATTTAAATTATATGTTTTAAATACTGAGTGTTCAAAAATAAAATTCATTAAAATAAATGATAGGCCTATTCACGATTGATGGTTATGAAATAAAATTGTAGTGATGTATAATATATATGATTGAAAATAATATTTCATAATCCAATTAGATAAATAATTTGGATGGTATAATTTTATTAATACACTTGATCAATCATAATAAAAATCAAATAAAAATGACCATGATGGATTACACTTTTTATATGTTTTAGAAAAATCACTTAAAAACATGAAGTATGCGTCACATTTAAAAATACTTTTAAAGTAAATATTTTATGTAATTATGATAAGAATAATTTATTTTATAAATCATGGATTTTTCGGAAATTTTTAAGATAAAATTAAAAAGGTTTTGAAAATATGATTTTAAATTGAAGAAAACAAGAATTTATGATTTAGAAAACATGTTTATCATATTTTCAAGAAAACGTTATAGGTCCTTCAAAAAGTTATTTACAAAAATTTGAAGTGAAAAATTTATAAAACATTTATATTTTTAAAAAATAAACCTATATAATTTTATATTTAAAATAATTAAAGTTATCAAATAAAATGGGTGGTTGTAGATAAAACAATTAATTTTCATTCATAGAAAACCTTTTAAATTTTTTGGAATTATATTTTAAAAACATCATAAAAAGGGGTAGGAAAAAAATAATTTTTATAGTATGAGAACAATATCACATGATTAGACATAAATATTAGTTTCAATATAATAATGGAAAATATTTTTATATAAAATAATAATGTAGATATAGGAAATGATATATCTAATGCAGATGGTATTTTTTCATAAAAACAATTAACTTTTAAATGAAATACATTTATAAAGAAATAATATTTAGGTAGAAGAATAATTTTTTAATGATCTAAATGAAGAGAGATATTTAAAATTTATAAATTAAATAATTTATTAATATTATTAGGATGAGGCTAAATAAATCACATTTTAACTTAATGAAATGAAATCTGTGTTAACCAAATCACATACTAATACCATAATTCAAGAATCTAGAAAAATTTGAAATGGTTTTAAATTTTATAAATGAAATTAGTTATAAAAAAGATATAAAATATGTTATAAATAATAAAATACCCTAATGATGCTAATATAATGGAATTTTTTTCAAAAAGAAACACTACTTCTCAATTAACAATAATTATGTTCCAAAAAACTCTTGTAGTAATGGTAATATAAGAATAATAATGTTAGCCCGAAAAAAAAAATTAAAATATCCTAAATTGATCTCTATTCATTATTCATGATGTAAAAAGGTTAGTTAAAATATCATATAAGAAAATTATGATGTGTAATATCAAACAAGTCCTATTGATTTGAAAATGATACAAAGAAACCCTTACATCATTATAAATTTTCAAATAAGAATCCCCTTGAAGAATATGATTTTAAATTAAATACTAAATACCTTGAAATATTAAATTATTATAATTAAAAATATCAAAGGGGAAGTAAATACATCATTTAAACTTTAAAATGTTATATAGTTCGAAATTCGTCTCTTTGATTGAAAATTTGAAAGCAAAAACCCTCACTATAGTCTAGATTCACTCTATGTATGTTCATAAATTCCATAATAATATAATTAAGATTATTTTAAAAAATATTTGGCATCTTATTAATCTATAAATCATTTACTAATGATGATTTGTTAATATATTTTATTTAAATAATAAAGAGTTTTTCTTATTTTTGTTATTGTGTGTGAAAATTGAATTGGGGTTGTGTTTTAATAATTTTATAAATTGAAGGTGAAATTTTAAAACCAAGATTAATATTTAATATAATAATTTTAAAAATTATAATAAACATGTTATATTCTTACTAAATTATTATATATTAGTATGTATTTTTTTATATTCACCCATGATAGTGTTTTATAGCAGAGTTCATGTTGGTGGTTAAATTTAAAAACATTGAACAATTTTTAACATTATGGGTATGGATGAGGAAGTTTATAACATCATTATAACATAAGAATGATGATATTATTATTATTATTTTAGGTTTTTAAATTAATTTTTTTTTTATTTTTGATAAATTATGTAAATCAATCTGTAAAATGAAAAAAAAATATTTCTTGAATGTGGTAGTCCTCACAACAAATAGTTGATGTTGTTTTATTTGTTAAAAGTGATTTTAAAAAAATAAATATTTGTTGTTACATTAATATAATTATAGTTATGAATAATAATTATACAAATTTCATTATATTTTTTGTTTAGTGTTGATTATTTTGGAGAAATATTACGATGAAAAGCATAACGATTATGTAACACTCTCTTTTGGGTACTTTAACATTCTAATTTAAGTCTCTTTAGAAATGATGAATTTAGGATAAATAAAAACACATTAATATTATTTAATTCATATTCATTTTTATGGGTAATGAAATTTATGAGTTTCATGAATAAATTTTTGGAAATAGGTGTGTAATAAAGTATAGGAAGTCTTCCCCTTTTTTAAGTGATGAAAAGAAACCTTCTGTGAAAAAATTATTTTTCATTCAGGGAATGACACAATTGAAGGATTAATACTTAAAAATGAGATAAATAATGTATTTTTTATGGATATAGTCAATAAATCCCCCAAAACTAGTTTTACAACATTTTTTATACATTTTTTACGCATATCACTACATGAATTTTATGTTTTAACATTTCAGTTTTTACCTTGGTAACACGTCTTCACCATCACATTTTATATTTCATTAAAAAAATTATGGTAAACCTTATACCCAAATTTTTATTTTATTAACAAATATTTTTTATCCATATTTTCTATATGAAATACTAATTATCTTTATGATAAATTTAAAAATAATCCATTTAATATAGAAGAAGTTTTTGATTGAAAAATTATTTTTTTATCCTCAAGTCATCATAATATTATTTAGTATCGATTAATAATTAAAGAAATATATATGGGTTTATATATATGATTAATCATTATATTAGATTATTTATTCATAATATATTAATTTATTTTATTAGATAAAAATTACACCATGCTAGTAAAATAATTAATAATAATAATAATTTTAATGTTATCATAGTCATTAACTTTATTATTATTGACCATAAATTTATGAAAACAAATTATTGATAATTTCACATAATATTTACATGATGATATAAAATATTTATTACATTTTTTTTATTTTATATAAATACAAAAAATGGATTTTTTTTATAATAGAATAAAAATAATTCTTCAAATAAAATATCACTTATCATTAGGAAAGGTAAAAAATTTGTTTTATAAATATTAGATAAATTTTTAAATAATTTATATTAATTTTTATGTAAATTTCTATTATATAAAAGGGTTTCAAAGACATTTAATTCAAAATCTAAGGTATTATAATAAACATAATTTTTTTACTAGTCTCCTGAAAATAAAATATATATAAAAATCTATGCAAACAATATAGTGTAATTTCATTGTATGGAATTCAAAAATTATGTTAATTTTGGATAATTAAAATTGAGAAATTACTGAATACAAATTTTAAATGAAATATAAATATAAATATATAAAAAATATACTTTTAATGAAAATTAAATTTTTAAACTTTCAATGGTTCTGAAACATATTTTTTATAGATTTTATAATTAATTAAAATAAATACTATTTAATAGATGGTTTATTATTCTTAAATTTTCTTAATAATAACATATTACTACTTGTTTTAGTTTGGTTTAGTGTGTGAAATAAGCTATTTAAGATTGTATAAATTCTAAAGATACTAAATATACGGTTGTTACAATCTAATTCCTTCAATAAATTATTTCACAAAAGTTTTAACTAGTAATAAGTTATGAAAATAGGAAATTATATTAATAACTTATTTATCATTTGGGATATAACCTCTAATATGCAATCTTCCTTACCTATTTTTTCTATATTTAGTTACTCAACATTCCTCATTCAACATCAAACTTTCATATAATCATATACACAAGTATGTATATAGCCTAAAAATATATTCTCCATAGCATACCTTTCCAAATATTATTTTAATATCCAATTAATTAAATCACAGTGAAACCATATGTTCTTCCAAAATTTAACACTTCATTTCATCCTCAAATAGTGTTAATCTGTGAGTCATGAAATCACACATTATCCAATATATTACACAATCCCAAAAAATATAATTAATATCATGAAAACTATCATGAAAATGGTATCAATCCTAATGTTACCAATTATTTCTAATTTAATTAATTAAATTTAGTAAAAACTTTATCAACTAAACATTAATAATATGTTAAAATAAAGAATTATCCATCCCAAAATCAGATTTTCATAAATACTTATCCCATAAAATATATTTTCTTATAAAATCACATTAACATGTTATCGATATCGTGCAATTTATTATAGTAAACGATTAAAGAAAACCTGATGAATTAAAATCCATATATGGTTCTCATAACACTTATAAATTTTAGAATATAAATAAAACATTGATAAGTATCACTCACTAATAAAAATAACTAATTGTGTCAAGAATTATTCACTATTAAGATATAAACCTCACTACAATAGGATTGAAAAGTTAACACACATTTTCTATAATATCAGGAACATACTAAGAATATCAAACATATTAGTATACTATAACATTTACTTATAATTTTAGGGATCTCTAGATATATAACATTCTCAGATTCATTTTTAACATATTTTAACTAAATACTTAAATCATAGTAGTTAAGACAATTTATAATTTATGAATATCAAATAATAAATATTATTATTACCTCACCAGTGACACCTTCGTTTTTAACATATGATACTGTTGGTTCACCCTATGACTTAAATTGATCAATTTTTATCTATATGTGTTCATTTTTATATTCAGTTATAAAAAAAATTACTCAAAATCATACTCAAATAATTAATAATTATTTATTAAAATTAATTTAAATTAACCACAAAATATCTTATTAGAGTGTCATACAAGGTGTGCAATAAGGCATCATTTGTCCACTAGATAAAGATTGAGTTAATGAAAAATACACCCTTTTAGGGTTATTTTCCCCTGGTACCTCATTGGGGGGCCAACATCTATGTTTTTCATCTTGAAATTGATGTCATTTCATAAAAAAATGTGCCATATCTAATTTATCTAAGTTTTAGGATATTATCTTGTAATTATGATTATACCTTATAATTATCCCTAGGGTTTTAACTAATTTTCTCTACTCATAATAAAAAAAATATCTAGAATAATCCTAAAAAATAACTAAACGCTGTTTTTATACCATCAAGGGAACCCCAAAACCTCACTTCTGGACCATTACTAAAAAGAATAGATTTACAAATTAATTTTGATACGAAGGGAGATGGTCTAAGAAAAAAATTCAATTAATAATACATATTATAATAATCAAACATTACTCCTTGAACCAATTTTTTTGGGGTCCTTAAAGAACAATTTTTGAGGAAACATATTTCATAAAACTTATGAAAATTAATTAACTATCCAATCATACTTGAGATGCTTCAATACTTATTATAGGTTGAACACACCTTCACAACATATGGATACATATACAAAGCAAAGGTGTGAGATTAGAATCTATGTAATTGTAAACATAAGAAATTATAATAAAAGATCATATGTGAATATAATATCATATTTATGTATAATCAGGATATATAATAAATGTATATACAACAAATCATAGATAATAAATAATGGTATAAATATTCAAATAAAAAACACATATGTTAAAAGTGTGTAAACATATGGGTTAAAAAACATTATCCACGAGTGAGTAACCATCCACATTATGCTTATTATTTTACATTTTCAGTCGTTTGGATAATTTTGAAGATTCATTATGAAAAAAATTTATTGAAGGATGTTGTAATTTGGATATTATAATTCTTCATTCCCTGAATAATCCTATCCAAAAATCATGTGTTCCTTCAAAACATGAAGGGGGTTCATTGGGTGGATGTAGAATACCTTTGATGACCTGAGAAAAATTTACTATAAAAATGTATTATTTTGATTTTTCACCAATGTTGATGGATTTTATGATGTAAAAGATCTCTCAAAAAGTCATGCCCAGATCTCCTATCACAAAAAATGAATTTTTTCAGTTCAAGAATTTTTTTAGTCTATATTTCTATAGTAAATTCCATATTTATTTAAATTATTTTACATTCAAATTCATGGGAAAACCTAGGTGATTTCCAATGACATTTGACTCAAGAACATCAATTCCAATGAATATTCATGTGTTTGATTAGGAAATAAATGTTTAGGGTGTTATTCTTCATTCTTAATTACTATCTCCTTAATTTTAATCAAATCGAAAAAACATAGATTAGTATGTAATTACCCGATCTAGGGAATTTAACGAGTTTTGATGAGATCTTGTTGGGTTATGATAGAGGAATTAAATGAAATATATCATATATTTTTTGAATATGCTATGATTCATTCTACCCAAAATAATTAGGTACAAGGTTTTTCTCCCATTCAACTTCTTTTTATAACTAAATGTATTTTTGTTTTCTAAATTATTTTCCCCCTGTTTATCAATGGTTTTCACTAGTAAAAAACTTTTAATGATTCTCGTACTATTTGACTTCAGAATTAGAATTTGGGTGTCTCCCACAATAAATTTTTAAAATCAATTAAAATAGTTTTCTAGAATGATTATGTTCTTTATGCATGTTTTGTAATTATAGATTTTAGTTTCCATTTAGAAAGGCCCAAGTTGGTGGGTGAAAGGTTTTATTTTACAAGGAATTATTTTAATTGAAGTGGTTTTGGTGTTAACTAGAAAGAAACAAGGGGAAATAGTCCCCCAAGAGGAGACTTAGTGGAAAAAATACCACTTCTCCAAGAATATGGGCCTCATTATCCAAGCAAGGATTTCCATGATAAACAGAACATAATTGATTATTCCAAAATAAAAATTATGAATGGCATATTCATTCCGAATGAGAATATATTTTGGTAAAGATGATTTGACAAAAACATTCACTAAGAATAGATTATTATTTTGAAAAAAATTTACAGCATTGATATTCTTCACTCTTGTTTTATACACTATGATCTATCTTCTTTCTATACTAAGTGGAATGTGGGAAAAACAAAGGATGTTTCCTACGGTTTATGATTACTCACCCCTAAATATTCACTTTATTGCATCACCATATGCTGTTTTCTATAATATAATAGGATGTGGATGTTATACTATTATCTTTTTTCTTCTTGATGTAATTTCATGTTTGTGATGTTGGAGAATGATGTGGTTCATGTATTTTTATATTGAGGATCAACATCGGTGCCCAGTTCTCTTACTAATATATAATTTTAGTTTCTATTTCATAGTGTTACGATGTTACACTGATGTTCTTATCTTTTTCATTGTTTATAAATGGACTGGTCACATTTTATACAACTACCTTTCGGTGTGTTCATCATTTATATATATTTATTCGGTTTTATTTACTCTTACAAAGAGATTTGAGTGATGTGTGTGCGTTCATTAGAGATAATATATTTACACTTTTCTCTTGTGCTTTAACCCCTGTATTTTTTCTATCTCTTATTATTTGGGGGATGTCATATAAGGTTCATAGAACATCTTCCTCCTCTCAAGCCAATGAGTTTGGGTGAGATATTAAAATTGTAATTAGTATATTCATTCCATGATATGGGATGCAGGTGTGGATATAGGAATGTCAAAACAAGAAATATGTTTCATAAAAAGACACAACTAACCTATTTTTACTGAAACTCAAGTTAAAAATTAGTTTTGGGTACAAAAGTGTTCTAAGACACTTCTAGTCAAGTTCATATATCTTCATTATGGGTTTAGACTATGAGTTTTAGTTACCATGAAACTATATATATAATTCCCACTTGGACTACATTTTCAAATGAATATTTTTTTTGATCAAAAGGAATAAAGATTATTGTATTAATATATAAAATATAATCATGAAAAGGTGGATTTTAAAAATGATAAATTTTTCATTTATTAAATACTTTTTAGAACCAAAATTCTACAAAAAACAAACCATAAGGAATTAGTGAGAAGGATAATCAAAGAATGTGGTTTTACTAAGACCATAAGTAAATCGGTATTCGGTTTAATGTATTGTGAAATACATTTAGGTTTGTGTCAATGGATCTTGGATTGAGGAACCATAATAAAAAAATCACACAAAATGCATTATAAGAAAACAATCCACTAAGGTTTCATGGTGATACTTAACTGACTCATGAAGAATTTTAGTTCAGTAGTATGCCATTATTTATGAAATATTTGGGACTCCAAACTAGAAGAATGTCAAACGAGAAAGGTTTATACATGGGGACCCATTGCTATCATTGTGGGACATAGCTGTTCTTGATAAGTTGGACTGAGAACTCACATGGAAAGTATATATGGAACTATTTATTAATAATTTATTTCCAAAAAACATTTAGATATGAAAATAGTATTTTAGTTATTGATTATACTACAAAATTAACATGTATATATCGTTATACCTTATGGTAAATTCTAGTGAATGACTAAAGGATTAGATATTTGAAACTGGTCTTTTACTCGAGGTTTTGTCAAAGTTAGGAATGTTTTTATTAAAAACTATACAGAAATAGTAAACACTGTACTAGTGGGAGAAAGAAACCTTTCAGGTAATCCTAGTGGAGGGGAGAAATTTTCCCATATGAGTGATTATTGTTGATTTAGTGTGAATAATAAACAAAATATGGAGAGTTACTCTTATGTTAGTAAGTCTATATAAGATAAATCCAAGGTATTAGTCTCTTATCCACCATATCACAAAAATAAACTAGACTATTTCTACCGTGTCCATATTTTTCTTAGGAATAAGTAATGTTCTAAAATTCAGAGTAATTTCCACAAAAGTGGTAAAAGTAAAATCTCAGAAATTATTTCCATATACTTCATAATTCAGTATGTGTAACAACATAGACTCAACCACTCTTCTCTTATGTTGGGATGAGATTGTTACATCAGAATAGTTATAATCTATAAGCATTTATGAATATGGAAACTCCGAAGAACACATTGATTGTCTAGTAAAAACCTAAAAAATGAAGGAATATATGTCCTATAGTAGATCATATACAACTATAGGTAGTATATAAGTCTATTACAAGGGACCAATTGGGTCCCTCCATGGTGCAAGGTACCATTATTATGAACTCAAATATTATGATTTTTGGTCTTCATACCAGTGAATTACATTCTTTACTTATATCTTTTTTGGTTAACAAAATGTGAATAAACATTGAAATAAATCCTTGTATAATGAGTATCATGAATCCCCTTGGACAGTCGGAGAGTAGAGGATTCAAAGGTCCTACATGTTCCATTACAATTTGTGGAGTGCATTTTTTAGGATGATATAATGCAGAAGATGGATTTTATCTATTTAATAATTGGGATAGAATGGATGTTGTATTATAAAACACCATATAGACTGGTACATGTGGTAGGTGGTGATTATATCCTCAATTAAAGCTATTCAAGAATTTAAAGGTGGTTATGATATAAATATATTCTAATTAAGAACATTAATGATAATAGAAAGAAAAATCTATTGAAATTTAACTATAATTACCTAATATATTTCCAATGAAAAAGGAAACAAGACTCTTCTTAATATAGTTTATTGAAACCTAGATGTGTTTCTTAATTATTTATCTGCGTTTCAAACTGACTAAGAAATCAAATTTTAAATCTATACACTTTTGGGTACAATACCTATTTAATTTATGTAAAATATAATGGATCTAGTTGAGTTTTTGTGATAGAGTCTTAACTTGATTATTTAAGAAAGTAAAGGCTTTATTAGATGTAGTACATAAACATATTAGACAAAATTATTATTCATAAATAATGTTGATGATTTTCTCCACTTAAGTGTTGATTTCTAGAAACTGAATGAAGTTACAATTTACAATTGATATCATTTAACTCTAATTGATGATTTTTTAAACTATTAAAGGTATCAAAGTGGTTATAAAAAATTATTTATAGTCATAATATTATTAATTTAGTTTCATATGAGATTATATTATGAAGACATAATTTTGGAGTCATTAAGTGTAACAACCATGTGTTTTATGAAATATTCAATTAATTTTTAATCTTCAGTAGCTTGTTTTTCACTCAATTGTGAGTTTAAACAAAATGTGAGATGCCCTTAATATAATGTTAACATTATAACAAAGATGTTATGTTATCAAGAGTAAATATAACTAACTTTAAAAAATTTATATGATAAATTTAAATCAATTTTATGTCATAGTGAATGAAATTAACAAGATATGTATGTTATTAAAATGAAATTTTTGATATTCATCAAATAGATATTAAAAGAATTTTTTTACACCTTATAATGGAAAAACTCTTTAGATACATTAATAATTTTAATATTAAAATTTAAACCTTTTAAATGGAAGTAGAATATTAAAATTTACATTGGTTAAAATTCTGATATTTTTCTAAAAAACATAATAATTTTATGATTAGTAAAAATATGCTAAATTTTAATTAAAAACAATTTTTTTTTCATCAAAATAATTTATATTTTTAAAAAATAATATTTAATGGTTTTAAATTATAAATAGTATATATTTTTACCATTTAATATAATGAATGTAATTATCATCATATTCCTTTGAATTCATTGGTAAAAACATTTCCATCTTTTGAAATGTTATAACTTTTAAAACCAACTTTCTCAAAATTGGGATTAATTTTAATTTAAATACTACCACTGATGTATTTAGAATTTAGAAAAATGGATTCTATATTTCGAATCTGTAGGTCCAAATTATGTTAATATTCTACTTTTTATTTTTAGGCATTATGAATAGTAATTACGGCAAATTTTATTTACCACACATAAAGGTAAATTAGGTAATTAAGGGTAAAAATAATATAATAAAATCACCCTAACACGTGTCTTAATATAATTAGATGATTATATTTCTCTATAAAACATACTTGGGTCGAAATGGAATCTATTTGAACCCACTTCGATAAGATTAAGACCTTTAATTTATTTTATTTAAAGGAACATGAAATATGTGTCACTCAAGATTTATTAATAAAATTTTTCTTAATATAATGTTATACAGAATATAAATTCAATTATAAGTACTCAATTTAAAGAAAATAATTTTTTTCTTCATCATTGTAATTAATTTTTAGTTTTTTTAGAAATATATAATTACTTTAATAGCTTATACATTAATGATGCAGAAATTATTTATTTAGTGATAAATCAATAATATAGTTTTTATTAAAATAATAATACCCATAAAAGGGACTAAAAACTTGACCAATACTTATTTGTAAAGTTTATATAAACCATAATCATCCAAGGGTGGAATTTTGGACTATTGGGAGCCTTATAAAATAGATTATGACATTTATATTATATTATTTCAATTGACGTCAAAGTTGTCACCTTCATAATTTTTTGAACATATCATTTTAAATTTTGGGTGTTTTAGAAGATAAATTCAAATAAAAGTACTCTTATGAAATATATTATAGTTATACTAATCTTAGTATTTTATTTTTAATTATTATGCAACAAATAAGTATATTAAATAATTATAAAAAAATGTTGTACTAATTATTTTATTAAGAAAAATATCCATTGAATGGTTTTAAAAATATTAAAATAAATATTATATGAACTAATTAATTTGCTACACGAATTTTATAGATAAATATGACATGTTAGGAATCTATTACATATTTTTTCGAACATATATTTTGTGTTTATTTTATTTAAATTCGAATAAAAAAATTGTGTCAAAATTGACGCTTGATATTTTAAAAAAATTACATATTATTAAATTGTTTACAAATCACATTTATATTTTAAAATTAAAAATTGTAACCTATATGGTCAAAAATGTCATAAATTATCCAATTATGGAAAATTCTCAACACATAAGTAACTATTAATATCCAATTGATATTTAGAATATTATTACCAAAAATAAAATTAAATAGATTAAATAAGGATAAATAAAAATGATAAGGATGAAAATAAAATCAAATCATGTCTATATTTTATTAGTTGATAATATTACAACCCTATATTATCTCACTATCGAATCACAGTCACTTTGGAGGTTTTTATGTTGGATTTAAGTTTATAAAAATAAATATTTTGGAGGTTTCCAAAAGTGCCCCTCTACACTCTTATAAAAGGGCACCTCCTCCCTCTTATTTTCACTTCATTTCGAGCTTTCAACCTCGACCAATCCCTACCAATTTCCCTACTGAACATACATAGAAACATACTATAGGTCCTGATCTTCTTAAAAGACCAACTTTATGCCCTAATATGAGGTTTAGAAGAGGCACGTTGAAGAAGAGGTAACATCCTTTACCGATTCTTTCAAACTTCATTCTTATTCTAATTCCTATATATGAGTTGTTTCATTTTTAAGTAATAACTACTATATCACTTGTATACTAATATTTTATTATGAACATGAAACAATCATATTCAATCTTCTATCCATCCTATAAGAAATGGAATCACCACACATGCGTACGTACGACCTACCGTCTCCACGTCGTGGTGTAATATTTTTTTCATCACCAACATGTTTGGATGGGTATAATGATGGAAAAAATACCTATATATTATTTTTGTAAAGTGGTATTGATTCCAAAATATTATTAACCATAAAATTCAATACAATTCTACAATCATGAGAATGATATTGTCCCTTGTGCGTACGTATGGCCTACCGTCTCCACGATGTGATGCGATTCGTTCTACATGATATTCATTAATGAATGATTTTATTAATTAATTAAATGAATAAATATGATATATATTACACTAATACCACTATTTAAATGATATATCTATAACCTAAAAATAGTAATAAGAATTTATTTGAAAAAATATGCTTAATAACATAATGCAGTTAACACATGAATAACGAGTAACAATGAAATGTTACTAATAAACAGACTAGAATATAACCATATATAATATCATAACAAATACTATGATTACGGAATAATTCAATGAAATTATTTAAATCATTATAGAGGAGGTTCGGATACGTACAAAGCATATCAGACCTAAGGTAAGGGAAAATCTCAAAATCTCATTTTTATCTGAGATTTTTTATACTTCACTATTTACTAGGTCATATTTATCACCCACATCCATGTTTCCTCATTATGTAATATTATCCTCCAACCATTGTTTAAATAAAATTTTAACTATTGGTGAATTTTTGGTAAAATATATGAAAGGAATCTTTTGTAGTTTTCAGTATGAGATACTTTTAGACTTTTCTAGCCAAAGTAAGATAAGAATGCTTTTTTTAAACATATACGGGATGAAAAGATTTTTATGCTTTCATAATACATTATTTCCATGAAGCTTATTTTATATGTTTTCATGTTTATTTTCAATTAACTTATTTTATTTCATGAAATGTTGGGAACATAAAATGTTTTTGGAGAAGAAAGGATATTTTCCTCAAAAACTATGTTCAAGTGTTTTATACAAATTATTTTCCATCTAAGATGACACAGGATTATGTTTATATCACTATTATTACATTGATTTGATTATGTTATAATGGAATTATTTTTATGAAGTCCTTTTATCTTATATGGATTATGTTATGATGCCATGTCGTTTAAAAATACCATTCTATTACATGGATTATGCTATGATGTTTGATTTATTATTTTGTGGCACATATAGGAATGGTTTCATTATGAGATGGGTGGGACCTGTATCTCCCTCCAATGCATTGGGTAAATATTTTTATCTCATGAGATATGTATGGCTGGAACGGAAAGTACATCTGGTTCAGTATTACATGGCTAAAACGAGGAGTGAACTCGGTTCAGTAATGGGCTTTGTCAGCTATGATGGTATTGGTGATGAGCCTTGAATAATATAAAATGATTTTATATTATTTTGTGTTCATCACACAAAGATTCATTCCTTATGTTCTGATTTTTGGGATTACATTGCAGTTCTATGATTTATCCCATGACATGATATTATGACCTCTTATACAGGGTATGATTTTCAAATGTTATAACCTTAATAATATGATATGATTGACATTTAATTTGTTTGACCTTACTGAGAATTTGAGCTCAACCTTTTCTATGTTTCTCTTCCCCAGATTAGGAAGAAGAGTATTAAATATGATATGCCAAAAAAGAGTATAGATATGATTAAATAAATGGGAGACAACGTATATTCTTTATGAACCAGTTGTTTATGTTTCCCAGTTTCTAAAGACACTATACCTATACGGTCATGTCATGGTTTTGTTATATGTTGTAACAAATATACTTTAATTCTGAAGTGTTAACAATGTATGTAAAGTATGGGTTGTTATAGTTGGTATCAGAGGAAAGGTATAGTTAACCTTTGGAAACTAGGATGTGAACTACTTATTAAGAGCCATAAGGATATGTTTAAGAATAATAAACAACCCTAGTTTTTTTTGAAATGGCCGTGAATAACCTAAGATAATACCTAAAGTGTTAAATTTTATTCTTGATTATGTGTTTTTTCTATTGTAATTAGTATTCTCACACTATGCATTATGGTTTTGGTCAATGGATGGAGCCCAAAGAAACTGTCTTAATGCTTAATGCGATGGTAAATGTAATTATTATCACCCTAAGTAACCAAATTTTATGGGAACTAGAATGAAAAATCATGTAGCCATGCTCACACAACATTCTCATGTTATGAATCACGCATGACTTACGAACGATCAATGGAGAAACATTCTGTTGAATCCTTCATGAGGCAGCGTCTACCTTCATTCTATAGGTCTTCTGGTCCATTAGTGGCTGAACAATGGATTAGTAAAACTGAAAATATATTTTCAGTTATACAATGTTCTGAACCAGATAAAGTCATCTTAGCAGTATATCATTTGGAAGGTGAAGCTGATCAGTGGTAGAATCTTTTCAAGAATACGAGGCAAAGTGATGAAATTGAGTCCATGGAATGGGATAAGTTTAGGAACATATTTTTCAATAAGTACATCCCTCATATACTTCGAAAAAAGATGGAGAAGTAGTTTCTTGATCTAAAGCAAAAGGATGATGAATATGTTGGTACCTATGAAGTAAATTTTACAAGACTTGTAAGGTATGCTTTTGGAATTATTATCCAACCTGAGAGTAACATCGATCAATTCTATTGTGTATTAAAAATAGGTCTTCTAAGGTACTTATCCATAAGGGACTTCAATAGCTACGAGGGAATTGTTCGATCTGTTCTCAATGTTGAGATGGAGATTGGAGTAACCCATCAATCATATGGGTTTGATAAGAAGAGGGAAATGGAATTCAAAGAAAATATAAAGGCCATACTGAAAAGAAGATGAGTTTTCCCTTATGCTCAATGTGTGGAATGAAACATGGGGGGAATTTTCTTAAATGGACAAGTAAATGTTTTAAATGTGGAAAAAAATGTCAGCGGGAAATTGAATTCCATAATGATGGGGAAAAGCTGTCTAATGACCCGAACAGTGAAAAGGCTACATAGAATGAACCTCCTACAATTCAATGTTACAAGGTCAAGGATATGGGGAAATTTTCAAATCAATGCCCTAATCCAAGGGTTTTTTATGATGATTGAAGTCAAAAAATTCTTAAGGCCAAATATAAAGGAAAGTCACATTCAATTTCTCTCGGTGATGTGGAGTACGATAAAAAAGTGGTGAAAGGTACACTTATCATCCACTCTAATGTAAAAAATGTTTTATTTTATTCTGCATCCACCCACTATTTTATTTGTGAACAAATTTTTAAGGGTATTGTTGTACTACCTCATAAATTAGATGTTTATTAAGGTGTGACAACTCCTAATGGCACAATGGTGGAAAAAAAGATTATAATTTTTATACAGTTGACATTTGTCGGAAAGTGCTTCCTGCAATTATTGCGATCCTACCTATAGTGGAATTTGATGGTATTCATGACAGGGATTGGATTTCCTTATATGGAGCTCATATAAATTTCCAAAGAAGGGAAGTCACATTTCATATTCCATATCAATCTATGATCATCTATCGATGCAAGGATGAATATAACCTTCCAGTGGACATATCTTCTATATTATGGGTCATGATTCCAATAAATGAATGTGATTTATCTCGAATGATGGGAGGGAAAATCACATTTAAAAATATTCCCATTGTACGGGAGTTTGATGATGAATTTCAGAGGAATTTCCAGGTCTTCCACCATATCATGATGTTGTGTTTTCAGTAGAACTCATATCGGGTGCTACACCCATTTCAAAGAAACCTTATAGAATTGCCCCAATTGAATTTTAGGAATTGAAAAAACACCTCCATGAGAATCCATATAAGGGATTCATATTCCCTTGTGCATCATCTTGGAGAGCACCAAATCTATTTGTTAAGAAGAAAGATGGATTAATGAGACTCTTCATTGATTATCAAGAACATAACAAAATCACTAACAAGAAAAAATATCCCCTCCCATGCATTGATGACTTATTTGACCAACTATGTGGAGCTCAATACTTTTCCAAGATTGATCTTCGTTCATGATATCATCAATTAAGGGTCAAAAAGAGGATATACCATGAAACGACCTTCTGTTCAAGGTATAGACATTATGAAATTATAGTGATGCCATTTGGTCTTACTAATGCCCCTTCTATCTTCATGGATCTAATGAATAGAGTCTTTAGAGACTATCATGATCAGTTTGTGGTAGTCTTTATAGGCAATATTCTTGTCTATTCAATGATCAAGGAGGAACATGAAGATCACTTAAGAATTTTATTTCAGTTCCTGAGAAAGGAGAAGCCTTATTCCAACATTACCAATTGAGAATTTTGGATTCAAAAAGATAAATTTTTGGGTCACATAATCTCAGGATAGGGGATATCTATGGTTCCAACAAAAATAGAGGTTATCGAAAGATGGTCGAGACCAAAAACAGTAACTATGATCAAAAGTTTTCTTGGTTTGGCTGGATATTATCAACATTTTGTGAAACATTTTTCACGATTATCTAATCCACTCACCAGGTTGACTCAAAAGGGGTTATGTTCATTGGGATAGAGGAGTGTGAAGATAATTTCATGGAGCTAAAAATAAGGTTATCCAGTGCACCTTTGTTCACACTGCATTGTAGTGGAGAAAGGTTTGTGATCTACAAGGATGCATCCAAGAAGGGATAGGGGTGTGTTCTCATGAAAAATGATATGGTTATAGCTTATGCCTCAGGACAGTTGAAAATCCATGAGAAAAAATACCCAACACATGATTTGGAGTTAGATGCAATAATCATTGAATTAAAAATATGGAGGCATTATATTTATGGTGAAAGAAGTGATATTTATACGGATCATAAAAGTTTTTTTCACACAAAAGGAGTTGAATATGCGCCAAATAACATGTTTTGAGTTTAATAAATATTACGACAGCTTATACATTACCACCCTAGGATAGAAAACAATGAGGCAGATGCATTAATCCGACAAGATCATGCCATCATATCCATGATGAGGATCACAAAATATCCAATATTTATGGATTTTAAAAGGATTGATCTTGTAAATATATCTGAAGGGGAAAATCCCATCCTTCTCAATTGAATTTTCGACCATCTATACATGTGAATATTAAATGGGCACATAATGAAGATGTAGAGTTTCAAAATAAGAGGATAAACTTTCTTGAATTCAACGTTGATTGTGATGAAATAATAAGGTTCAAGAATCGGGTTTGTGTTCCTCCCATACCAAAATTAAAGAAGGAAATATTGGATGTGGTTCATAGTTCTTCAATCTCTATTCACCATAGAAGCATGATGATGTATATGGACCTAAAAGATTACCTCTAGTGGGATGGAATAAAAGGAGATGTTGATGAATATGTCTCTCGATGCTTGGTTTGTCAACAAGTTAAGGATGAATGATAGAAATATAAGGGGATGTTGCAACCATTACCCATACCAGAATGGAAATGAGAAAACATCACCATGGACTTTGTCACCAAACATTAAAAAACATCCAAATGCAATAATTCTATTTGGGTTATAGTTGATCGTCTTAGGAAGTTAGCACATATTATTTCTATTAGAGAGGATTTATCTCTTGATCAGCTTGCCAGGATATATGTAAAAGAAGTGTTAAGATTTCATGGAGTACCACTTTCCATTATATCTGATCCGGATCCGAGGTTTACCTCTATGTTCTAGTGAATTCTTCATCATGATCTAGATACAGAATTGAGTTTCAATACTACTTATCATCCTTAGACCGATGGTCAGTCTGAAAAGAAAATCCAAACTCTAGAATACATGTTGAGAGCTTGCTCTATGGATTTAAAAGGTTATTGGGATCAACACCTACCATTGGTAGAATTTTCTTACAATAATAGCTTTCCCACCAATATTCATATGTATCTTTATGAATCCCTATATGAAAAGAAGTGCAGAACTCCAAATTGCTGGGATGAAGTTGGGGAAAGAAAGATATTAGGACCTTATATTGTTGATGAAATGGTAGAAAATGTCAAATCTATTCAACAACATATATGAGCAGCTCAGAGTCGACAAAAAAGTTATGCTTACAACCAAAAAAGACCTAGAGTTTGAACTGGGAGATATGGTGTTCTTATGAATATCTCCCTGGAAGAGAGTAATGAGATTTGTAATGAAGTGAATGTTGATCCCTTGTTATATCGGTCCTTTTGAAATCCTGGATCGTGTTAGGAAGGTAGCATACCGATTGTCACTTCAATCGAATCTCTCTCAAGTTCATGATGTGGTCCATGTATCCCTTCTGAGAAAGGAAATTCCTGATCCTTCACATGTACTAAGCTAATAAGTTGTACCACTAGAGCAAGATCTTTCTTATGAAGAACAACCAATAGGGATTTTGGATCGTAGTGAAAAAAATTTACGAAACAATACCATTCGATTGGTTAAAGTTTTATTGAGGAACCATCAATTAGAAGAAGCTACATAGGAACATGGGGATATGATGAGGGAGAGGTATCCTCATCTATTTTTTTTCTAATTGATGAATTGTGAGGGAACAATTTAGTTTAAGGGGGTATAATTTAATGTCGATGTGTTTTATTAAATATTTAAATATTTTTTATTCTTCAGTAGCTTGTTTTGCACGCAATCGTGAGTTTAAATAAACTGTGATATGCCCTTAATATAAATTTACCATTATATTCTAGTCAATATGTTAGCGGGAATAAATATAACTAAGTTTAAAAAAATATGATAAAGGTAAATCAATTATATGTCACAGTGAATGACATTAATAAGATATGTGTGTTATTAAAATGGTATTTTTGATATTCATCAAATTGATATTGAAAGAATTATTTCCGCATTTTAATGGGTAACCCTTTTTGACACATTAATAATTATATTATTAAAATTTAAAATATTTCATTGGAAGCATAATATAAAAATTTATTTGGTTAAAATTATGATTTTTGTCTGATAAACTTCATAATTTGATAAATAGTAAAAATATGCTAAATTTTAATTAAGAACAACTTTTTTCATTGAGATAATTTTTAGGGTAAAATTATAATATTTAATGGTTTTAAAATATAAATAGAATATATTTTTACCATTTAATATAATTTATGTCATTATTATTAATATTACATTGCATTCATAGGTAAAAACATTTCAATATTTTACAATGTTGTAACTTTTAAAACAAATTTTCTCATCAATGGGATTAATTTTAAATTAAATACTTCCACTTCTGTTTTTTGAATTTGGAAAAATAGATTCCATATTTGGAATCAGTAGGTCCAAATTATGTTAATACACTACTTCTCTATTTTTAGGCATTATGAATAGTAACTACGGAAAATTTTATTTACCACACATAAAGGTAAATCAGGTAATTAGGGGTAAAAATAATATTATACAATTTCTCTAACACTTGTATTAATATAATTTGATGATTATATTTCACTCGAAAACATAGTTGGGTTGAAATGGAATCTATTGGAACCCGTTTGGATGAGATTAAGACCTTTAATTTATTTTATTTAAAGGAAAGTGAAATATATCTCGCTCAAACATTATTAATCAAATTATTTTTAATATAAGGTTATAATGAATATAAATTCGATTATAAATACTAATTTGAAATATATAAATTTTTTATTCATCGTGGTAATTTATTTTTAATTTTTCAAAAATATATATTTACTTTAATATCTTATACATTAATGACCCAGAAATTATTTATTTAGTGAAAAATCAATAATATAGTTTTTATTAAAATAATAATACCCATAAAAGGGACCAAAAAATTGACAAAAAAATATTGGTCAAGTTTATATAAACCATATGTACCCAAGGGTCGACTGGATGATCATTTGGAGCCTTATAAAACAGATTATGACATTTAAATTATTTTATATTAAATGTTGTCAAAGTTGTCACCTTCAAAATTTATTAAACATATCATTTTAAACATTGGGTGTCTTTGAAGATAAATTCAAATAAAAGTATTCTTATGAAATATATTATATTTATATTCATCATGGTATTTTATTTTTAATTTATATGCTAAAATAAGTATATTAAATAGTTATAAAAAATGTTGTAGTAATTATTTTATTTATAAAAATATCAAATATATTGTTTTAAAAATATTAAAATGTATAGTATATGAACTAATTAATGTGATCCACGAATTTTATAGATAAATACGACATGTTATGAATCTATTAAATACATTTTTTGAACATATCTTCTATGTGGATTTTATTTAAATTCAAATAAGTGAATAGTGTCAAAATTGACACTATTGATATTTTATAAAAATAATATATTATTAAATTGTATAAAAATCACAAATGTATTTATAAATTAAAAATTAAAATTTATATGATTTACAATGTCCTAAATTATCCAATTTTGGATTATTTATAACACATAAGTATGTATTTATAACCATTTAAAATTTAGAATATTATAACCACAAATAATATTAAATAGATTAATTAAGGATAAATCAAAACGATTAGGTTTAAAATAAAAAACCTGTCTAAATTTGATTGGTTGATGATATTACAACCCTATATTATCTCACCATTTAATTTGAGTCACTTTGGATGTTTTTAAATTGGATTTAAGTTTATTATAAATTTATATTTTGGAGGTTTCCAAAAGTTCCCCCCAACTCTCTTATAAATGTGCACCTCCTCCCGCTTCTTTCCAGTCCATTTTGAGCATTCAAACACGGCCAAACCCTTCCCATTTACCTTATCCACTTACCTAGAAACATACTAGATGTATTTTCCATCTTATAAGTCCATATTTAGTTCCCTAAGGAGGGGGGGGGGTTTAGAAGAGTCATGTTGATGAAGAGGTAACATCCTTTACCGATTCTTACAAACTTCTTTCTTCTTCTACTTCCTCTATATGATTTATTTCATTTTTAATAATAACTCTTATATCACCTTTATATTGATATTTTATTATTAATATGAAACAAAATATTCCATCTTCTATCCATCCTATAAAAAAATTAAATAACCATGCGCGCGTACGTATGACCTACCGTCTCCACGTCGTAGTGTAATCTATTTTTCATCAACAACATGCTTTGATGGGTATAATGATGGAAGAAATAACTATATATGATTATTATAATGTGATATTGATTCTACAATATTATAAACCATACACTATAATACAATACCACAATCATGAGAATGATATCATCGCTCGTGCATACGTACGACCTACCCTCTCCCCAATGGGATGTGCTTTGTTCTACACAATCTTCATTAAAGAATGATTATATTAATGCATTTAATGAATAAATATGATATATATTATAATAATACCATTCTGTAAATTAAATATCTATTACCTAAAAATATTAATAAAAATTTATTCGACAAAACATGTATAAGAACAGAAATCCATTAACACCCGAATAACGAGTAACAATGAAATGTTACTAATAAAAAGATAAGAATATGACCATATATAATATCATAAAAATTACTATGATTTTGGAATAATTATATGAAATTATTTAAATCATTATACAGTAGTTTTAGATACGTAAAAATCATATCAGTCCTATGGTAAGGGAAAATCATGAAATCTCATTTTTACCAGAGATTGTTTATACTTCAGTATTTACATCGGCATATTTATCATCCACATCCATGTTTCCTCAATATGTAATATTATCCTTCTACAATTATTTAAATCCAATTTTACCTATTGGTGAATTTTTAGTAAAAGATATAAAAGGAATATTTTTCCATTTTCTGTATGAGATACTTTTTGACTTTTCCGACCAAAGTATGAGAAGAATGTATTTTTAACTTATACGACATGAACTGATTTTTATGTTTTCATAGAACATTATTCCCATGAAGAATAATTTACAAATTTTCAAGTTTATTTTCAATTAAATTCTTATATTTCATGACATGTTGAAAACATAAAATGTTTTTGAAGAAGAAAGGATATTTTCGTCAAGAACTAAGTTCAAGTGTTTTACCAAAATTATTTTCCATCTAAGATAATATAGGATTATGTTTCTAAACCTATTATTACAATGATTTGATTATGTTATGATAGGATTATTTTTATGATTTCCGTTTGTATTATATGGATTTTTTTGATGGAATGACGATTAAGAATTCCATTCTATTAGAAGGATTATGCAATTATGTTTGATTTATGATTTTGTGGCACACATAAGAATGGTTTACTTATGAGATCGGTGAGACCTATATCTCCCTCCAATGCATTGGCTAATGATTTTTATCTCATGGGATATACATGGCTAGAATGGAAATTAAATCTGGTTCAGTATTATGGGGATGAAACGAGGAGTGAACTCGGTTCAGTAATGGACATTGTCCACTATGATGGTCTTGGCGATGAGCCTTGACTAATATTAAAGGATTTTCTATGCTTATGTGTGCATGCCACAAAGCTTCATTATTATGTTCTGATTTTTGGGATTACATTGTATTTCTATGATTTATCTCATGACATGATATTATGACCTCTTATGTAGGATAATATTTCAAACGTTATGATCTTAAGAATATGATATGATTGACATTTCATTTGTTTTCCCTAACTGAGCATTTGAGCTCACCCTTTTGTATGTTCTTTTCCCCAGGTTTGGAAGAAGGATATTAAATATGATATGCCAAAAAGTATTCTACATATGATCAAATAAATGAGAGACAATGTAGAATCTTTATGAACCATTTGTTTATGTTTCCCAGTTTCTAAAGACACTATTACTATATTGTCCTGTCGTGGTTTTGCTATCTATTTTAATAAAATATACTTCAATCTTGAAGTATTAATAATGTATGTAATATATGGGTCGTTATATTTTGTCCAATATGAATATTTTTTCACTCCCCTTGTTCAAAAAAATACACCAATAGTTTTAATCGAATTTATGAACCATGTCTTTAATAGACTCCTAGACACTTTTTTATAGTAGTTTTTGATGATATTTTTTCTTACTCTTGATGTATGAATGACAACAAAGAGTACGTAGAAATTATTCTGAGTACATCATGGGATCATTGATTAAATTATAAGTTTTATAAGTTTGACATCTTGACATAAGATATTATCATCCTTGAGAATGTCTTCCCTGAAGAAGGAATATCAGTTTAACATTGAAAGATAGAAGAAGTTTTCTCTTGGAATACACAAAGGAATGTTTCTCATATAGACAATTTTTGGGATTATTATACTATTATCATTACGTTGTTTTATATTTCATATGGATTTTTACTCTCATGACTACATTGATAATAAATAGTGTTCCATTCATAAAAATTGATGAATTTTAGAGATGATTAGTAGATATTTAATATCATATCACTTCTTCACACATTCTTATTCTTGTAAAACTATGTAATCTCTATATTGTAAATTTTCATGGATCTAGATACAATTTTTTGTGGTCTTCTGATGGTACAAGACAATTATGTGTTCTATTAAATAAGGATGTTGTGGATAAATGAGAAGAAAAATCTCGCACATGAGCAATAATTAGTTGTAGGGGTCTATACCTTAAAAACATGGTGATATACCTTTTTATTGAAATTTTCATAATTTTCAATGAATATATGAGTTTAAAATACATATTTTTTCAGTGCTGCTTAAACATGATAAAATGAATAATCAAAGAGTACCTCTATATGATTTATATACACTTTTTATATGCACATGTTAATCAAACATCTATGGTTGATACATGGATTTGGAAATTATATAGTGAAACTGTTCAGGATGTTTGTAACCAATGGAAGATGATGATCCTAATTACCAATATGAATATGGGTTATTCCAAATAGAATTACCATGAATTCTTCTTTCCAGTTAACATTTTTTGAACATGGTGTATGTTTTCAAATTTGATCAAATTTTACATCATGATTTCCTCACCAATGGGTCAAACATAAATGGTGGCAATACTTCTGATTTATGAACAAAGGATGGAAACTACTTATTGAGTTTTTTTGTTCTAATAATTTTTTTGTTTTGTAGTACTTCTAGAAATATCTTTTGAGATTGTATAACCATTTTATTTAGGCTATTCATCCAGGTATTCATAAAATGTACAGGGCGATGAACGAACATTTATGGTTGTTATTTTTCAGTTGAAAATTTTAAAAATGTGTGACAAAATGTTAAACTTGTCAGTAGGTAAAATTTTATGAACAACGACATGTATGTATGATACATTGTATACCTATGTATGTATAGAAGTTAGTATATAACACCATGGTTTTAACATCATTGTAATAATAATTTTATAGAATCATGATTCTATTTGGGTGATTGTGGATTAACTCACCATGTCATCACTATTCGTTCCTATCATAGAATCTTACAAGGTAGATGATTTGGAAATGCTGTATATTTGAGATGTGGTCACATTTAATGGAGTTCCAATTTTTTCTCTCTAAAAAACGTTCCACGATTAACTTCTTTATTTTTTTCATTCATAAAAACAAGATATTGTTAGTCAACTGACCATCAGTAAGACATATCATCACCTTACAGATAGGAATTCCGAATGCATAATTTATATATATGATTTTCTGGTCAGGGACTATGAAATTGACATTAATATCTCTTGGGAACACCGTATTCCTTTGGTGGAGTTCTCTGATAATAACAACAATCATTTGGTAATAATCATGGCCATGTTTCTGGATTTTTTCCCTAAATTATGATTCTCCACTATGTTATGTTGAAACAAGAGAGACATATTTAATTAGACAGAGTCATTTCCATGAGACTAATGAAATATTATCTAGAGCCCAAATTTATATGTATATATCTAAAATTTGATAAAAATCATATACAGACAATCATTATTGACCCTCTTTTGATGTGGGTGAACACATATTCATGAATGTCTAACTGATACTTATTCATTGATTTTTATGGAAACAAGGGATGTTACCACAAAAGTATATTGAAATATTCATGGTTTTTGAATTGAATGGAGCTAAAGTGTATTTTTTATCCCTAAAAATGAGTTTTAGTGATTTTCAAAACAACTTAAATGTTTATATTCTGATGAGTTATCACACATATCCTTGTCATGTGATTAGTTATGATCATGTTACTCTTGATCTTGTTGTAATTTTTTCCATGAATTATTTTGAATCCTTGATGGACAAGAAAATTTTTTAAGCGATATCTCTATCCATTGTATATTTTTTAAGGAATAATGGTTTAGTTCATGATAAAAACATTGAATTTGAGGACATTATATAGGGGAGATGGAAAGATATATTGAAGGAAAACATTGATATCTAGCTTCGGGAGGATGTAAATCCCAATGGTGGGGAGAATGTAGCACCCCTATTTTGAGGTATTTCATCGAGTTATGCTTTTTTCTCCTTAGAATCATTGTGATAATATTCTCGAATCATTTTATTGGAATATAGAGAAGGGAATAGTTTTCTATATACATGAATTTTTCATTCCATAAATGGAGTATTGATGATGTAAATAGTCCTAGCCTGGTGTTGTTTGTTCCTTCATATAACAAAATTTTTTAACCTAGTGGATAATATAGGGAATTCATTACATCTACGAAATTCATGACATTAATAGAATTTTGTGATTTTCACCTGAGCTGATTGTGTTCTCAATATAAAAGACCCCTCATTTATTCATATTATAAATTTTCATGATATGGATTGAATTTGTTCAGGTTAATCCAGTTTTATCCCATATTCTGTTTTTTGAATTCGACATTATATTTTTTTTCATTTTCCCCTTTAAATATATGGATACCCAAAGTAATTTATAATAGTATATGAAATCTATTTTTCTATTGAATGGAAAATGTTAGGGTTTTATTGTGGGAAAAAAATTTATAGACCATGTTCTTTTTTCTGTAATTATATCTCATTAGTTTTAATTGAACATAACCATGTATTGTTTTTCAAAAGATGGATATATGGAATTGGATGAGTTTTGAAGGGATTATATTGGGTTTAGATAGAACAATGGAAATAGTAATTCAAATTTTTGGAAACATCTACAATTAATCTAGGTAACAAACATGATGCAGTGGGTATTGACCTCGTTCAAATTTTATTAGCTTTTGATGAATTATAGATTTCGAATTGATTTATCCTCTATTTTCAATTATTTTTCCTTGGTAAAACACTGATAATGATTCTGTTCACGGTTGGATTTGGAATTTTATTGTGGGTGATTCCAAGAAAGGATTTATAAAATTTATTAAAAGACTTTTCCAAAATGATTAAGGGATTTAACATGCGTTTTTGAATAATGATTCATGGGTGTTTCATGGAAATGGATTAGTTTATTTTTATTCATGATTTCATTATACTAGGCCTTATTGAAATAAGCTTAATGATTGATGCTAACTATAATATCACATAGAAACTATTCCATTGAGAGATGGCAAGGTGGATGATTTACCACTACTTGTGATCATAGGGGTTTCATTTGGCATATTTGGTTGTTTTTTTTGTGTGAACATTAATGATTGTTACAAACTATAAATTTTTAACTCCTTCTGCATTTTTATAAATAATTTATATTTAATAAAATAGTTTTATAAAACACGTTCATCTGGAATATCATTATATTTTAGAATCTATTTACATCATTGATATTATTCTTTCATTTATTATATTGTATGATCTATCGTTATTCTTATCATAGTGATATGTTAAGAAAACATTGGGGGGATTTGTAATGGGTATGATTACTAACCCTTAAATATTCTCATTGGTGTTTTGTCCAAATTTTTTTCAAAAATTAGTGATGGTCCATGTTTTTTACTTTTATAGTAGTGCTCCTTGATTTTTTATGTTGGTGTATGAGTTGGAGTAAGGAGTCATATAAGTCATGGTCAGGGGTGGTTCTGCCATTGTTCTTGTGTCTCTATTTTCTTTTGAGTTCTAGTGTTTATCACTTATTATTCCCTTATTACACTGATTTTATTCTCAATTTCATTGTTTATTTATGTATTGGTCTCATTTATCATGGTTGGGTTTTAGTTCATGCATAATTTATATATATTCCATTGGTTTTATTTATTATTCTCCTGATATGATTGTGTTTTTTTGTATCTAGTAAGGTTGAATCATTCAAAAATATCTATTTTGTTTAATCCCTTGTAATTTATTTCTATACTTTAGTATATGAGGAATTTCACCTAGGGTTAATATCACTTCCTCATCCTCTCAATCCAGTGTTTTGGGTAAGGATGTCACAAAAACATATCCATGTGAATTAGAATAAAACTATTAAATGAGAATTAGTATTTAGAAAAATTACTTTATTAAGACGCACCCTGAGAATATATGATAAAAAATAATATCATTATTCAAATTTGGTATATATATTAGTATAGGGAGAATAATTTTCATGAGCCACAACATAGCTCCCACCCATACGAGAAAAACAAATATACCCATAAATACATTTCTTGATAAGAGATATACTTTTAACAAATTCATTGGGCAGATATATAGAACCCCATCAAGTTATCATACAAATATACATGTTCTATAATAAATCAATCACTAATCTTATATAGAAGAATCAATGGAATGAATGTGGTTTTCATTCAATGTATCATAAAGAACTCATGGAATGAAAATGGGTTTCATTCATCACATGAAAAAGGTATCTTTGTAAAAAATGGGTTTCAAATTCTTTTCAAATGGATTTAGATACTGAAATCATCAACATGATAATCCATTAAAAAATAAATGGCTATCCAAAGATATTACGTAACTTTTTAAGTAAAAACTCCTCAGTCATGATAAAGAATATGATATTACCACTGTATATGTAATGGGTATATGATTACGCTAATAATTTCTGTTATCAATATATTTATGGACTCTAGTTTAACAACCATTAGTCATTGGAAGGTCATATAGATTGTTCAACAAGAAATATAATTGGAAGAGTATATATACATATTCATGGTGGATAGTCAGGTAAGATAGTGGCAATGATAGACCATATATTCGATAGAAAAGAATATTTATTAAGCCATATTCATAAATAAGATTTACAATATCCTAATATGTAAAATGATAATAATCATAAGATATATCCAATGAAAATAACTAAGATAGAATAACCATTTTATGATTTTAAAAAAAATTCAAAATAATTAATAAGTATCCTTGATCTTTTGAAATAATTTTAAAATAAATATTATATAATACATGGAGAAGAATAATATATTTTAGAAACCATGAAGATGTTGGGATATTATTTCGTATAATAAGGAAAATGAGGAAGAAATGTGTGTTCACATTGAATAAAGAGTATGTGACAATTTTATAAAAATTTAACATATTTTCAAATATAAAAGGTTATGGGTCATTTAAATCATTTTTTAAAAATTTGAATTAAAATATGTAGAAAAAATTAAAATAATTTGAAAACGAAACTTCAATAATATTAACCTAAAATTAATTAAATGTTATCTTAGAAAATATGTGGTGATTGTAAAAACATTTGATTTAACTGGATAGAAAACCATTTAAAATTTTTCTGAATATCATTATCGACAACCGTCATTAAAAAAATATTTAGTAATCAATATTTTTTAAATATTGAGAATAGAAATATATAGTTAAATTGATTGAAAACATATTTGGGTCTCAAAATAAAAATAGAAAACAATTTTGGAAAAATGTATCATATAAATGGAATAAATAAGCTTTAAAGGAGATTATAATTTTTTCATAAAATTTTACACATTAATTATTATAAAATCCTTAAAGAAAGAAACATTTATTTAGAAACATTATATTTACTATAGTTAAAATAATAAATACATTATCAAATAATAAATAGGATAATTTATTAATCTTAAAATAGTGATTCTCAAGGAATAACATTTTATCTCAAGGAAAAGAAATTTATTTTTTCCAAATCAAGTATGGATTCAATAATTCAAAACGAAAGAGACAATTAGAAAGGTGATTATATGGTGGAAATAAAAATTACCCCAAAAAGTGAAAATACCACAATAGAAAAATAACATATCACAATTTTGAAAACATATTTGAATTAATTTCATGAAGAACAATAATATATCATTTAATTTGAATTTAATTTCTTAGGAAATTTTACTTAATATTAAAAAAAATAACAAGAGGGTTACCCTGAAAAGTAAATATTATTATCATTATTGAAAACATATTCATTATAATTGAATGATATTTTTTAGTCAATAAAATATATAAGATAAATGATATTTGACAATATCAATCATATCCTAGGGATTTGAAAATGAGGCAATGAAACCCTTACATAATTAGAAATATATGATCCAAAACACATTGAAGGATATGTTTTAAATTGAGATACTGAATATCATGAAATTTTATGGGACGATAATGAAAAAATAAAGGGTTTAAACATAAATTATTACAATGAAAAAGTTGTGTACAATTTAAAATATTTATAAATGGTTGAAAATTTGAGACAACAACCCCTTATTGTGGTCCTCATTCACTCTGTGCATGCTCCTATCATCTAGAATAATCAAATTATGTTTATTAGATAACTTCATAGAAACATTATTCATCTATAATTAATTTTAATATAGAAATTTTATGTTATATATTATTTACTTATAGTATTGTTTTTTCTTATGTACGTTATATTTTTATGAAAATTTAATTGGTGGTGGAAATTTGTAAATTTAGTAATAGATGAGGATATTTGATTTGTAATTTAAATAATTAATATAAAAATTATATAAATATAAAATATATTAATTTTATTACTAACCAATAATATTATTATTATTTATGTTCTATAGGTTATATATGATAGTGTTTTATAGTATAGTTTATGTAGTGGTTAAAACAAACCAAACAAGAATGGTTTATTACTCTATGTGTGGGTTTGGATGAGGAATTTTATAATATAATTATAATAGAAGAATATTGAGATTATTTATGTTTTCTCTATTTTTGTGTCATATTTGAATTATTTTGGATAAATAATGGAAACCAATAATAAAAAAATGATATTTTGTAGAGGTGGTAGTACACAATGCACGATTGACGTTATTTTGATTTTTATAAGTATTTGGGAAGGAATATATAATAGTTGTTTCACTAATATAACTACACTTTAGTATAAAAATATAATATAGTTCATAACAAAATAATTTTATGGATAGTTTTGTAAGAGTAATATTATGAAGAAAATGATAAGGGTTATGTGATACTCGCTTTGGGCCAATAACTATTCTCTTGAAATTATCCAAGGAAATAAATGGATTTGACATATTAATTTTGACTATAGGCTTATAAATATTATTTTGGATTATTGCTGAATAAAATAAAATTATTTTCAAAATGAAATTTAGAGGAAAAGATGTTGCATTTAATGGTGAAAATTTAACCCTTTTATAAGTGAATAAACGTGATCTTTTTTTATACCCATATTATTCAATAATTTAATGACAATATTACCCGGAAAATGGTTCCAAAAGAGAGAAATAATATATTTATTAGTGGAAGAAGTTCAAAAAATACTACCCCACAAATTTTCCAATATGTTTTAAACCTATTTCAGTCCTTTTATTACTATATTTATATGTTTTACTATTTTTTACATGATAACAAATTTTTACCCAAGTTGTTAATATTATATTAAAAATATAAGGATACATTTATAAAACAATTGATACTATAAACCAAAAAATTTGGATACATATATACTATTTCAATTTAAAATTAATATATAATTATATTATAAATAAAAACATTATATATATCAATAAATAGTTTTGCAGAAAAACATTGTTTTTACAATTAAGTCTGAATAATCATATTTAGTATTGATTACCAATTGAATGAGTGTTAATGAGAATAAATATTAGATTAAAAATTATATTATATGAATATATAAAATATTTTAATTTATTTTATTGGTTAAAAATTACACAATGTTAATAAAACAATTAGTTGAAAACAAAATTTGTACAATTATCAAGAAAATTTTCATTATTCTTAGTAATCATGCTTTTTTTTTCCAAAAAATGATTTTAAAATTAATAAAAAATATGAAAATTTTGATCTAAAATTATAAATTTATTTTAATATATTGAATATCACCCAGTGCTGAAAAATAAATTTTTATATAAATGAATTAAAATATTTTTTGAAGAAAAATTATACTTTTGTTTTGAAAACATTTTAAATAGGTTATATAAATATAAAATTTTATGATTAAATTTTTTATTTTACTTCATAAATACATATATTTTATAGAATTTTTTTTTGAAAAAATTTAAGTTAAATTGATGTTATTAATGTGTACTTTGACATTATTTATAGAATTTCTAGTCATCAACACATACATGGAACTATACAAGTTCCTACTTAAACATGTCACTATACCAATATGTGATTGGTGACAACAAAATGTCACTATATCTCCAAAATCATCCAATAATTGTTTAATATAGAATAATAGACTTCTGGTCAGTGAAACTATAGAATCATGGGTTAATGTAAAACCGTATTTCTTTAAAAACTCATTCATGCCATGATTTATCTCTATACAAAAATTTAATATTCACCATATGATTATAGTATTTTTTGAAATCTATTACTCTCCACGGATATTGGGATATTATTTGGATCGTGTAAATATCTATGTCTTATTATCTTCATTTAGTTCTTTGTTCTTTTCATTTTTTTAGTCTTCAAATGAAAAAATATGTCATTCATTATTCCATAAATTTATGAAACAAGTTTCCCCACATGATTTCCCTTGTAAAAGTAATGTGTGACTTTAAATAAATGATCATTCTTTATATAAAATAAATATAATATTTTTATTACATTATTTCCACTTCTTTATGGAACTTTATTTTCCTCAACAACTCAACCCATCGGTAAACATGATACTCCAGAACCAATGGATGTCCTAAAAAATAGTGATTTCATATGTTTAGGAAATTTTATTATCTTATCTCTAAGAAGGTCTTATGAATTTAAAAAATCAAAATAGAGTTCATTAAAACTCAAATAAAACTTAATTTATGAAAGTCATCCAAAAAATCTCATATCAAACGTCCAGAGTGGAAATATGGCCCACTTGGAGATATTAGTAAAAAGTATCAACGAGAATAAAGAAGCCACTAAGAATCTAAAATAAAAAGGTTCAAAATTTAATGCTATCTTTCCCACTAATATCAAGAAAATAGTTCTGGTTATGGAGGCCCCAACCAAAATCATAGAAATAAATTTCATCAGGGAAAAGTGTCCCACTCAACGATCTTAGGAATATTGTCCTAGGATGACAGCCCACCCATACATCTCATATATCATCAATGGAAATTATATAACCCTTAAATAAGATCACATATTACAATCATCGGAAATAGAAAATTCCCCACAACATCTCATAAATCATATCACCATGAAATTAGGAAAATACCCACTCCATCCAAAAAAACATATATATTTCAATGCCGAATTATTGACCCATGATAAAATCACCTCACATTAGGAAATTAATACCACATTCGTAAATCTTTTACACCACTATTAGAATTTGGAGTTTTTGTAAATGTGATTTACTGATAGAGACCCATTAATAATGATCTCTTATGACGAGAGTCTATCACTATTGATTAATTATCAAAAACAACATCATAATATTTTTTGACAAGACATTAAATATAAAATCGATTTCTGATGAATATTCTTTCATTCCAAATACTCTACAAACATATTTTATAATTTACATTTGTGATAATTCCATTTCAAATTGAAATTATTTTGGATGACTTCCAGGTCTGTGACAAATATTTATGACATTTTAGTAACCAATTGTGTTGTATCCCTATATTTGTTCCAATTTCTAATACTAAACATAAAAAATACAAAAAATATATATATATAAAGTTAAAAAATGATAATTTAACAAATATATAAAAATAATAAAAAATCCTAAAATTAATCCATTATCTCTCATATAGTATATTTATAATCCAAAAACACAAAACTCTGATAAAATACAACATAAAATCATCATGTATGATCAGGTGGAGGAGGATAAATTAAATAGTAAGGGCAACGAAACTCCATGCCAACACCATGTGAAATTCATCATAAATACTCTACTATCTTCTCATATCTTATACGCTTCTACTCATACTCCTACTCACTCTCTCTCTCTTGCACAATATATATATATATATATTATCGTCTCATCCTAAGATGTAGACCTTTCCACATACTATGACTCAAATAATGAAGACTCTCCATGATCTCCCATTAAGCTAACTTTTGGAATCATAGATGTACCAAAATAATTCTTTGGTTTAATTCATGAACCAATACCAATTACATGACCCTTATCAACTCTAAGTAAATTTTCTTGTATCCAATACCTCTTATCTAATCTTAAAATGTAAGTGGAATATAGTTTTCTCTCAACTAGACTCTCCCTTGAATTAGAACCCACATCTTCATAAATTTCATTTAAATATAATTATAAATTATAATAAGAGTAAAATTAATATTTGTCAAATTTAAAACAAAATTACTCACCGCAATCTAGCACTATTAATCACCGACAAGCAGCCTTGTATAGGGATCATTGTTTCTACCTGGTGTGTCCATCATGCAGTAAAATAATATATCAAATAAAAATATTCTCAATATTCATGACATTTCAAAGGTTATACACTAAAAAATCAGACCTATAGGATAGATTCAAAAAAATTAGATACTTTATCAAATCATGATCTCTCCTCAGACCATTTATTTTTTGTTTGTTTATGGTTGGTCCAAGAGTAATAGGATTTAATGAAGTGCTAATATATTCTTCTTGAATACCATAGGGAGTTTTTGGAGGTTCATATATTTTAATTCTACAATTTGTGAAATTATTTCTATTCCATTGATATTAGTTATCCATGGGTGGAGATATCTGATCAAAGTCAAAATAACTTTCCATTATCCCATTTCCATTGAATAATATTTTTTCAACCATGTAGTATAGATATGATGGTATACCATGTGTACATGATGTAGATAACATACCTAGCACCATAAATTCATGGATTATTAACATTAATTCAACCTTATATATAAACTTCTGATCTGCAACTATATAAAATCTTGTCAAAACATTATTCCATAATGAAATTAACTCATAAATTATTTTCTTCAAGCAAAAATTAATATTATTATTTAAATTTTAATTAAATAATAGTTCCTAATATATATATATATGGTTCCATCATCTACATCAATTTAGAAAAGTTGTAGGAGTATTTAAAATTGGACAACAAGAATATTTATTATCGTAAAAACTGAAGCGAAAAAAAAACCATCAGTAGAAAGATCCAAATATATGTTATAAGGTTCTCAAGAAAATAAAGGATTTAACTAATCAATGTATATCCATTAATCATAATCACGTGAATGATTAAATGATTTAACAATGGAAATATTTTATTTATTCCATGTTTTCTGTAATGAACCACTAATTCTCATTGGTTTGAGAGTTCAAAGCATCATTACATAGCCTTAAGTGACATCCCCAAGACACAAATGGTGGGAAATAAATTTTTTAGGCATTCAATGATTGGTGTAGGTGAATATACCTTTTAAATATCTACTATAAACCAACCAACCACAATCCATAGACACTAATATGTGAATGAACAAAATTATTACAATTCCAAAAATCGTTTATACCAAAGTGAGAATAAAAAAGTTCTATAGTGGAAGAAAACTATACATCAATCTAAAAATTTAAGATAACTAAAAAAGATGGAAAAATCAAAAAATAATGTAGGCTCTACCAACTCGATGCTCCACCACTACGAGGCATCTCAACAACCCAATAAGTTGTGCTAAAAACCTGTTGCACCCTACTATTTCTCAACAACCCAAGAAGTTGTGCTAAAAACCTGCTGCACCCTACCATTGCCCACATATCAGAAGTTTACATCTAAAAAAGAATGATTGTTACAAATATGGGGTGAGTATACAACTTAGTATGATATCTCCAATGACATCCCAACTCATTAAACTATGTTATAAGAGTTAGAAAAACTAATATAAAACAATTTATATAAAACAGTTTCTCAAAACTATTTACAACTTAATATAATCACTTCTCAAAATAGTGTATAACTAAATATAAAAAAACCATGTGATAAAATTTTCAAAAAACCTATACTCCTTGTAAAAAATTATATAATTCTATAAAAATATTTCTAAAAACTACTTTTAAAAACCAATAAACTCCACACAACAACAATTACCAAAAATGTGTGCATTGTTATGACAGTTCCATACTCATGATTGGTTTCTCATCGATCTACCAAGTTTTCAAAAGGTAATTATTTCTGATGTGCCATTTAAAATTTTTCCCTAGGAACATGAACATATTTCAACCATTCATAGTAATTCAATATGATACAGAAACGATCTTCTCCAAAAACCAAAACCAAATTTCAAAAAATTTAACCCGTTTCATTAAAAAGCCCATTTATTTAAAACATTCCAACCACCCACTATCAAAAAATTAAATTATTCAAAAAACCATTTATTTATGGTAAAAATTATAAATAAATTAATTTTTAAAAATTCTAGAAGATCCATAATTTAAAAATCCCCATTTAAAAAATTAGATTTTTCTACAAAAACTAAATTTTCTATGTTTTCCACTACACTTCAGTAAATAGGGTTATTGAATTATACAATAGAAAACGTACTTTTATAAAATTAAAAAACTAAATTTTAATTCATCCCAATAAATTCCACCAAGGGGATATTTCTTTCAGGCCACCATACTTGGTCATTTCAACAAAAACTGACAACGGATAAAGAACACTCAAGAATCTGTGTCTAGATTCCAAGAAACTGGCCATGATCTCCTCCACTATTAGGAAAACAACATATATAACCTTATTTTCCCACAAAACTCATAGATACAATCACAAGAAACATAAATTTAAGAAAAATATATGAAAGTAGGAGTAGATCTAAGAATCTCTATAGAAAATGATGAAGATAAAGCACCTATCGCAACAATCTACCTTTGATTCACCAAGGAACATGTTTAGATCGATTCTAGATCAATGCAAAAAATTAATATGGAGTTTTTGGGTGTAAAAATTGATGTTATGGTGTATTTGGGTCTAAACTGATCGAACATATGGCCAAAACAAATTATGTCTACAAAGACAGAGAATTAGTTTTGGCCTTTAACGATTTGGCCACACGGTTTGGCCAAACCTGGTGCTAACTATGAACCTCTTTTTTGAACCAAATCCCTCCAAATGTACTAAAAATTCACCCCCAACATCCCAAATAATGATTAAACATATGAAAAGCATCAGGTAAGTGTTACATACCTAAAAACAAGGATGCTACATTATCCCCCCATTGTTCTTTTTGTCCCTATAAAGTTGAATGTGATTAATAACCTGAAAGAGTTATTTCCATTTATCTTTCATTTACTTCATGCCTTACCAAGTATATTTGAATTTTAGGGACATTTATGTTATCTATTAAAGACCTTCTCATTGTCTAAACCAATGTTGATGAGACTCTATTATCCTACTAGTGTTTCCAAAACACTTACATACCTAACTCGCTAAAAAAATGACTTTCTATATAAATTCCAAAGGGTTTTTATGAATAGTGGTATAAGATTTACCCTTCTAAAGATAAAATATAAAAAAAAGAAACAACAATCCATAGAAGTTATATGTTTCATGAAGAAAATATTGACAATTCAAAAAATAATTTATTCCAAAATGATCCCAAAAAAGCTGCTACAGAAGAAGGAAACTATTCATTAACCTAATAGTGGATGATAACTCAACAAGACAACAATATATCCAAAGACTCTAGGCTCCACCTTCTCCATGCTCCACCCCCACCAGACAGATCAATAACTCAATATGTAGTGCTAAATACCTATTGTTCCCTAACTTTTCCCACGTCCATGAAAATGACATCGACAAAAGTACCAATGTTCCAAAGCTGGGGTGAGTATAAAAGTTTTCAGGATTTCCCCAATTACTTCCCTACTCACATCACCAGAATATATTTGTTAGAATCATGTATATAATGCTATTTATAGAAAATAATTTCTAAAATAAGATTATAAAAAAATAAACACTTCTCAAAATAGTTTATAACTAACTATAAACTAAAACCATGTGAACCAATTTTCTAAAAAGATATAACCCTAGAAATTTTTTCTATAAATCCATAAAACACATTCTGAATACTACATTGTCTAACTAATAATATCTATACAACAACAACCACAAAAAATGCATGCATTGTTATGATAGTTTCATATTCATGAGTGGTTTCTCATCGATCTACCATCTCCTCAAAAATTAATAATTTCCAATGATCCATTTATGATTTTTCACTAGGAAAATGAACATGTTTTAACCATGAAATATATTACAATATGATTCTCACACCATGTTTCCCAAAAACAAAATCCTATTTCAAGCAATTTCACTAGTCTAAAAAAATTCTTTTTTATTGAAAATATTTCAAACATCCAATTTCAAAACATTAAATCATTAAAAAACCACATATATCTAATAGAAAAATTCTAAATAAATAAATTTTTAAAATTTTAGAAAATATGGAATTTAAAAATCCCCATTTAAAATAAAAAACTAGGGTTTTTCACAAAACCCACAATTTTCTAAATATCCACCACTTATCACTAAATAGGTTTTACTAATTGTAAATAGGAAAAATGAAACTTTAATTAACATAAAAAACTAAATTTTAATTCATTCTAATCAATTATTTCATGGTTAGATGTGTGTGAAGTCGTATACCTCACTCGTTTCGATGAAATTAGACAATAGACAATAAATACTCTAGATTTGGAGTTAGGATTGCAAGAAACCACCCACGATATCCTCCCCTATCATGAAATACACCAGATATAACCTAATTTTTAATCAAAACATATTTTATATTCCCACATAAGGGGTATAAATAAAAAAATATGGTAGGAGGAGTAGATCTAAGAATCCATGAAAAAAATGATGAAGAATGACCACTTACCACATGAATCAGTCTTTGATTAGCTAATGAAATTGTTCATATGGCTTCCAAATTGATGGGATAACAACCTGTAGACTTTGGGGGAGATTAATTTAATGTTAGGGTTGATTAGGGTCGAAATATATCAAACGGATGTCCGAAATGTATTAGATCCACAAAGATATTGAATTAGTTTTGGCCTGGAACTGTTTGGCCACACGGTTTGGCCAAACTATGCAGTGACTTTGCACCCATTTTTTTACCCGAAACCCTAAAAAGTATTCCAATGTCTCCCCCACTATCCCACATAACCTTTAAACATATGAAAGGAATCAAGGAAGGGTTATGTATAAGAAATTGGGGGTGCTACATCATTAGTGTGGCAGTGTTGTGAGACATAAATTAATGTTGTAAATGGGGTGTAGTTAAGGAATACCTAAATTATTTAATAGTAAATATGACCTTTTTTTACACTTTATGCCATGATTATCCATATTTTTGACAATTAACTAATGATTAATAATCACCACAATATAAGATGAAGTCATTTGAATACTCATGAATCTTTTAATAACTAAGTTAAAAATTATGGACCATCCACTTGCATAAAAACATCTATGAAATGATTTTTATTAGGTAAAAACGATTCATCCAAAGATAATATCTTAAAATTTAAAATATTTTACATTAAAAAATATTATCATATAGTCACATGTTTTTTAATATTCTCAATTTTTCCCTTATAAAATCTCAAATATAAGGGCATCTTAACAAGTTCAAACAAATTATAAAATTTAGAATATTAAATATTAGGATTTGGAATATCATTCTAGTTTATTGTTTCGTGAGTATACAGGCTTGCTTCTACACAACTAAATTATGAAATGATGGATTTGAAACAATTTTTTTAATTTTACACTAAATTATTTTAATCATATTGGTACCAATAAATATAATATTGTCAAAAAACAAAACATAAATGAAAATGTGCAACATTTTAAAATGTTTATAATATCCTAAGAACGCAATTCTTACATGGAAATTTAATTGTTAGATTTGAAAACAATTCTGAATTCAATGATAGAAATGATATAAATATTTCAAAACCCTCAATATTTATATTATTTATACTAGATCAATTGAGTTTTTTAAGATGATTTATCTAATCAAGATATTGTAATAGAAGTCAGCACCAAATTATAAAGCCTATAGAAATATAAAAAACAATCAAAATTTGAATAATTATTATTCACTATAACTAATAGAAAAAAGTATCATAATATAATAGCTTGTAATATTCTATTTAATATATTACGTGCCAGCCAATGAATTAGAACTGGATAACAAGGGTCGTAGAGGCTGAAAACAGATAAAATAATAATTTTAAACATATTTTATCACACGGACTATTTTTCTAAAATAACGGAATATCGCCAAAACAATGTCTCATATTGAAATTTTTATACCACATTTTGGTATGAGAAAGGTGGTTTTCCCTACGAATGAAATAATATTTTGGTTCCTTATGTGTTTGGTTATATTTCTATAAAAGACAATTCATTTAGCTTTTTTATTATAAGGTTTTATAAAAAATTTAAATATCTCCAAAACTATATATTTTATGTGAAATTGGAGACCACTGTTACATCCAAGGTTCAAGGTTTAAACTAGGCATGATATAACATTTTTTTGAGTCGGGTGTTTGGTAACATTTATTGCGGGGTTATTTTATTTAATATTTCTAAGATAATTTTTTTATAAAAAATTCAATTGTATCGTATAAAATTTATCATATGAGACATAAGGGACAACAGTTACATATGGGGGGTTAGGGTTACCCTATACATGATATAATATTAGTGCACATAATGAATTTTTTTACACCATGAATGATGCTAATTCATTTAATTTTTTTTATATTTTTATATAAAAAATTGATGTATCTCTATAATAGTGTATCAAGTCATAAATATTAGGCCACTGTTAGCATCAGGGGTGTATGGGGTTTACTCTAAGGAAACATAACATTTTTTGTGCATCTGGTGTTTTGTACCATCACTAGTACGGGTAACATATTAAATATATTATTAATATTACATATGTGTATGTGTGGATTAAAAATTATTATAATTGACTTATATTTTCGAATTATTACAAAAATTTACAAATAATTTACTAATTAATAAAATAATTTAACAACAAGTACTATTTTCTAATTATTACTCCATTTTTTATTACTTATGGATATTTTTAAAAGATTATTGGTATTTTTATATTTTTTACACGTAATTATCAAGTAATAATTATTTATTAATTATAAATAATGTTTTTCAAAACATAATTATTATTACTATTATTAGTGTTTATTTTAATGAATCCCATCAAATTTTATACATTAATAAAAAATACCCAAACCATTTTTAAGTCCCCATAAAATTTTTAAATTCCAAATTAGATCATTCATTAAACATTAATCATTATAGGGTCATTTTTATTAAATTTTCTTATATTAAATAAATGATATTTTTTTAAAAAAAAATTGTTTTTCTTATAAAAAATTGGTTCTTCAAATGTTTTCATTAAATTTATTTTCTCATCATTTTTATAAAACAATTATTTCCTATTTATTTCATTATATATATATATATATTACATTATTTTATAATCCAATTTATATACATCAAATATATTTTTAAAAAAAATTTCAAAAAATATACATATCAAAATTATACATACATGCATGCATACATATCCTTATATATATATATAAATCAAAAACATTAAATTTTTATATGTTTATTTATGTATATTAAAAATTTCATATTTATATAAATATATTCAAATGTTTAGAAAAATATATTTATTTTATTTAATTAAATTAATGCCAACATTAAAATAAAAATAACCCGGTGTTTGACAACTTTACTAGAATCCAATAATTATCATAATTTATAAAAAAAATATTTTCCTGTAACCAAGAAATACAATTGTCCAAATTAATTTAATTTATATAAACACCATAAATATCAAAACATCTAATAAAAAATCCATAATAATCATATTTCTATTATGGATATAATAAAAAAACATAATGTAAGCCAACATATAAAACATCTAAATCTGTTTAATCTAAAGGTCAAACAATAAAGGAAATACTTCAAATCAATTTAAATCAACCCATGATGAGAAATTGGACACCCATATAGGGTGTATTAAACATATAGTAATTCTAAATATCTTATAAAACAACAAAATAAGGTAAATATATTAACATCGGGTTTGACCAAACTAGTTATTGTTGGATTGAAATGAAAATAAAAATAATAATAATGTCTGGTGGAAGAGGGGTCTGTACCAAGGATATTCAATCCTAAATCAGCATGAAATCAGCTGAACATGGATATTCTTAGATGGGGTTATTGGAGTGTTTTTTTCTCTCCGATTTTTTAGTATTGAAAAAGAAATGGGGGAGGAGGACATCGATTCACCTGATTTTAAAATATTAATTTTTTTGTTGCATGCCAATATCAATGTAATTTATCCTCTTTCAAAAGGATTTCTTGAAAAACAGATTATTTGAATAATTAAACTCTTCACATAAAAATTTGAATGATTTTTTTGTTTAATAAAATTTTATTCCACTATTATTCCTTGCTAATAACACCCTCACATAGTGGTGTGAAAGTGCAAAAATTGTATTTGTGATGGCCAAGGATTTCCAGTCAGAAATAATTTTTATTTGTTATAAAATATTATATATATCATAAATATCTCATTCTACATGTTTATTTTTTACTAGACTCATTTACATCTTAAAAATCCTATCGAAAATATCCATTTTTCTTGAAGTTTACATCAAATAGAAGAATTATTACCCCCGCCAAGTGTGAAAACTGACCCTTCTATAGATAGGTTGCACATCACTATTATGAATCTTGCCTCACTCTCTCTAGATAAAATAATACTCATCTCTTCATTTAGTATCTGTAACGAGAAAAAACATGTAGTCACAACCATGGGTCCATGGCCTATCATATGAGCTAATCATCATATCACTATGGTTATATTTACTAAATACCAATCCTTTCATATCAATATATTCCTAGATTCCCATCAAACTTCTTTAGAATGTTTCCTTAAGACCAATATTTTCACCCACAATCATCATGTTATACATTTCATCTTTCTTATCTTTCCCACATTAGCATCCCCCATATTCCACTTTCACTAAATGAGTATATGTTCATTGAAACTATTGTATAACTAACACCCCCTATATGTTTACTCATCCCATACGCACCATATAACCCTATCCTCAATAGGCCATTCCAAAATGTCATCCAATCCCACATACTAACCTAGTTCTTCTTACCAAAGTCCATCCAAAATATATTATAATAAAACTCATAGAAATCTTATTCCACTTCATCTATTAATTCTCATGAACCACACCTAGTACTCAATTCACTTATAACTTAGGACATATCTCAATCAATCACCCAATAAAAAATTCTATTCATCACATCTCATGAACACTGATTAATCATTCTAATAAACTTTAATAGTTTTAACAACAACACCATCATGTTCAATAGGGAAAAATACATGGAATAGAATTTACACATATAAAATCTCATCTCGAGGGCATGAAAACATTAAAACCTCTTTAAGGGTATAATACAAGTCATGTACCATAGATTACATGGAATGTACTCTGAAAACCCATCGACTCGAATGTACACTATTCATCCTTGTATTTATTTCCCAAATACAAAATAGGTATTAATGAAACATGGTTTGTAACCCACATGGGGTATCTGGTCATGTACTTTAAGGGATTTCTGGACAAGTACTCCATATGATATATTGTCATGTACTGAACATAGATTCTAGCTATATACTGTACATTTTTTGAACTACACATGGGGTGTTTGGTCGAGTACTTAGCTATAAAATGGGTCACATTACAAAGGACTGTCATGGAGTATTCACAAGGACTACATACAGTATTGTAAAAATAATGAAACATATTCACTACAAAGAACACATGGAGTATGATCAAGAACTATACTTTAGGTGATATGATTTCTCAAAATATAACACTTTTCAAAAACTATAAACACTTTTTTATCGCCAAACTATGACCCTACATTACATATATCATCCCAAGAATCCCATATATGATCATACAAATTTAAATTTTAAAATTAAATGGGGAAAAGGAAAATAAATGAAAATTTAGACTACCTAGTGAAGATATCATGAATCATTGGGTGCCATTCCAATTTTGAAGGAAATTTCATCTCAATCAAGCTCTAATCAGAATTCATAAATATTATTGTTGCCTCATTCTCTCATTTTTTCTTTCCTCAACTAGCAGCATGCTGGGGAATCCACTCCCCTCCAAATCTAGTGATGTAGAGAGTTTTGGGAGTGGACAACAAAAATTAATAACAAAACACTTTCAATAATACAATTAAACACTCTATGTGGTTTCCACCTCACAGCATCAAATATCATGTAAAAACATTAGTTAAATATCCATCTCCACTTAATGTAATTCCATGGATAGACCATCAACCAGAATAAACAGCCACATTTCTATCACCATGAACATTAACACACCTCTAATCCAACTATATATCAGATCTCCTCACATCTATCCCGAGTATGATTGAACTACTACACTCCATCTATTATCTCATTTGAATATACAGTCAATTATTGTATAATGAACAATATATTCACATATCATACCAGAGAGAAGTATCTTAATGTATCTCAACTCTTCATCCCTTACTCTCACTATATTCAGAACAATTCCAATGGGATGGTCATACACCAATGACCAATAACAAGGTCCCCACTGTATTATAATCTTTATAATTTCTCTACCGAATAACATTTTGATTCCCAATGTAAAATATCTATGACTATCCATTCGTAACTAACCAGGAATTTCATAATCAACATCCATAAAATATAAATCCACAAAAGGGTTACATTATCTAACATCCATTGGTTTTTTTACTCACCATAAAATTCCTCTTATACTACTCCTTCACTTTATCTTCAATAGATTCCATCATCACACATGTGTCCCCAAGAGTTATACCCATTCATAATATTACCCCCATTCATTGAATAACCTCAAGATAGTCGTACCAAAACACCATGATCTATCCATAATATCAATGTCAATGTCAGCATTATCATTCCTCAATCATATCAAATCACTACGTAATTATTACCACATATATTTAATTGAATACATTGGTCCTTGGATCACACATGACCCTTCCCCATTACAAAATGAATAAACACTAGATTTAACACCATTCATTCAAAATTGATCTCATCAAAACCCAACGAGCGCATAGTTCCATAAACTAGGGTTGTGCTATAAGAGTCATGCTACGATGAGTCTCACATCATTTAACATGGATAAACATCCATAATATCTTACCATGATCCACTAAATTTCAATATAAACATTCAAGAAGAATCATTGATATGTTATTTTAATCAACCAAATAAATCTCACACATGAAATTGTTGACAATATGTTGAACTACCCCATCATGGATGATGATATCCTTTAACATCCTACAATACATATCACTATTATGATTCATATATATAATATCATTTTCATATGGTTAGGTTAAGAAAAATTTCACTAAGATGCTTTATGGGGAAGCAACATAGAGTTTATTATTGATCTTGTATGAAAGTGAATTGTTTTCCTCATCCCGAATCAAATAATTATTACCCATAAATTTTTTATCATCTAGGTATACAATATATATTTAAACCCACAAAGGATCACTATAAATCCATTACTTTGAGATACTTCTTAGCTGTCAGCAGATTATATCTCTCTATAAGATCCCCTTGACCAATCATCAAAATTAAATACATTCTGGTCAACCAAGAAGTTGTATTGGGAAATAATATATCATTTCTTGTTGAAAGTTAAAAAAATTTATCCAACTATCATCTTTGATATCAATCACTCACATGCACAAGAATTTCATGTGAATCCTATATTCGAAATTTGATTTAAATATCAAATATTATTTCCACTATGTTTCAAGATCCAAAAAATTAATAAAAATATTAAATAAAAATATCATCTTGAATTAATATCTTAACTATTACCTAAAAAAGAATAGTAATCACATAACCCTAGTAACTAGAACATTCCACTAAAAAGGATTTTTTCTGATTCACAATTCCAAGGTCCATAAAAAAGGTACAACTTGTTTGTTTTCCATGTCTACCATCTCTCTAAATAGTAAAATAATAAAATTCAATATAATAACACATTATAGATTCATTGTCCCATGACAACTTGATAGTTTTCAGATCTGTAGTGCTATGTTATTGCAAGTGTTTCTCCATATATTCTAGAGGTTGTTGACTAGTATTAAGGGTCTAAGGTGTTCCCAATGAAAGATAGTCCCCTAATATTACAGTGAGAAATGAATGTAGAAATAACAAAAAATAATTCACAATAAACAATCAATGTACAAATATTTAATAGAATATAATTATGTAATATGAAATGAAAGGTTTCATACCATTATTCATTCCAACTAAGCTATAATTTCTACAAAAATATATTCAAAATATATATATATATATATAGGGTATCTAATGAAATTTGTGACCTATAACTAAATTATGGTCTACAGATCCTTTTCACGATTCATGATCCCTTTCATGAAATAATTGACCTCTTCCCTAGCAACAAAACATTTTTTTCTCCACCAGAATGTTGACATAGAATCATCTGACACGCCGTGGTTCCCATATAGGGTTGAGATATAAATTCTCAGTAGGTCACACCCAATGAAGTCCATAATGTCTTATTCCATATTTATGTAGATGAACCTATTATTTTACCATTTTATGTGAATAATAAGTAACGAAAAATTATTAAATAAATAAACATATAAAAAAAATTCACCATCGATCATTGGGTTATAAGGTGAATCATAAGATCGACCAAACACTGTTTGGTCATTTATTGATCTCTCTTAGTTTGACAGAAAACATCATGTGAATACACATCCTTCTCTAAAACATATGAATAAGAATATGGGTACATATGAATACATAAGGGTAAACATGTCCCTCAGATGACATATATTATTTAAAATTCCCATGGAGAAGAGCAGACCGCCATGGTATCTCATATAAATGATCACTCTTTGGAAAATTCTCCAACTGAGATCAACCAATGAAAATTGTCTTGGGGGAATACCATCCTCACTCAGAACATTAATTAAATGTGCATGAGGGTGGGGGGTGTCCCACCTATTAATCTCAGTAATATAGTTATGGAAAATAGGGGACACACCAATAATATCACATAAAAATTCCATAAAGGATAATCATCCCACCTTGTGATCTCATGTATATTGCCATTGGGAATGGTGACCCCACTCAGAATCATAAATAAAAAAATGAGTGGTGAAAATGGGACCCACCTGGTTTACTCATGAAAACAGTATAAGTGAATGGTTTCCCCACTTGGAATATCATATAAAATGTGCATAGAAGAAAATCATCCAACTCCACAATATCAGATATATAGTAAGGGGGAGTGGTGCCTCACTTGTATATCTCATATATTAACAACAAAAATGGAAACTCACCCATAATATCTCATGTCATAATTATGGGTAATAATATCTTCTCCATAAAATCTCATAAATCATAAAACCAGGAACCATGGGGAAACATACTCCTATATATAAACATATATCATATCATTTTATTAGATCTTCATTAATAAATCACATTACATTGGGTAATTATCACCAATGATTAATACCCTAATATATCATGTCTAGGAATTAGAATCCCATGCGAAGTGTCTAATCCAACCCCTCTCTAGGTAGATCACACATATCCATTCCACAATATGTCCCTCCTCCTCTAGGTTAACAAATATCCATCTCTTTATCTAATTTCCAAAAAAAAGGGAACATATACAACAACTACTAATGCAATATAACCATTATCATGAGCTCATCAACTCATCACTATGAAACTAGTCACTTGATACATATCCTTACAGCAAAAAATATTCCTCTACAAACATGTATCCACTCAGATATGTTTCCTCAAGACCATATTTGTCATAAAATATTATCATGTTGTACTCCGTAACGTTATCACCTCACATGAATGGATACCCACAATGATCCTACATACCTATCCTAGTCCATTTTCTTTAGTACCATAAAATATCTAATACCCTGGGGTATTTTCTATTCCTATATTCTATATCATACCCTAGCCTCAATAGTTTAGTTAAAAGTATAATCCACACACATATCATAACTTTTTCACACTTACCATGGGCTATCCAATCTATCTCATTCTATGAAACATGGCAATATCACTCTAATTCACCCTTTCATTATCATGAACCCACCTATATCTCATTTCACATATCCATTATTATTTCCCTGAATACATCACCCAAAGTAATCTCCTCTCAATCACATCTCATTAGCTATTAATAATATATCCAATGACCACTTTTTGATGTAAGGTCCTCACCATTTTCTTAAATGTGAATAAACAATCTAAATGGGCTTTTCAAATGTCCAATCCTAGGCCTAGTTCCTGAAAACATGGAAATCATCTTTATAGGGAAAGTACACAAAGTGTAACTCATAGTGCATAGTGTTTAGTCTCAAATCCCTCCTCTAGGAGTGTATATCTACTCATCCATGCTTATATCTCACAAAAACGTGGTGTGTATTAATCAAACATAGTTTGTAATACACATAGTGTTTCAACACATCTACCTCATAGACCATGTGTCCTTGTACTCCACACAACATCTAGCCATGTACTATACACTATATATTTTCATAAACCTCACATAATGTCTACCCAACAAGGGGTGTTTGTCCAATTACTTGGACACTCTATAAGTCATGTTCCAAAGGCATTATATTTTATGTCCTTATAGGCTAAACTCACAACAGTCTATATCTTCCAACTTAATTACATTAAAGAACAAAAGACATGTGTTATTGACCTAACATCCTTGTGATCATGTTTTAAATGTGGAAAATCCCTCAGAATCACAAAAAATCCACACTTTTCTTTATACACACTCACATGAGAAACAACACATCCCCATCAGTCCATGTATCATTATAAAAATTCAATATTTTGATTAAATAAAGACGCAGTGTAAAATTAATATATAGCCTACCTAATGGTGAAATTATTAAAGCCTCACATCCAAATTTTAATTACAAGGTCAACACATCCTAATCCAACTCTCATCAGACTCCATAGATTAATATGGCTCCTATATATCCACTTATCCTTTTTTGGATATGTGGAATTTGGTGGATGCCTACCCCCTCTTCTATGAAAGAGGAAGAGGGTAGGGGGATAACAAAAAATAAAAAAATATAATATACTCATTGAATTCCCGACCTGGGACTCAGATGACTAGGAATTTCTATATCCAACCTTTATAAAAAAAATCATTCCCAATTCAACTACAAAGTATAAATTTAAATACCTGACTTCATTTTGAGATATCAATATTCATGTGCATCAGAATAATTGATATGTATTTATTAAAATTTAAAATATTTTTATAAATATAATCAGGTTGAAATATTACCAAATTCTAGCCTAAGGTAATTACCCCCATTGTGAGATCAATAGAACCATCAAAAGAGTATTTACAGTTCATATACTATGCATAAGTACTATTTGAAACTCAAAATTACCAGATATCAGAAATTTAACTTTCCCATTTTTTTAAAACCTTTGGTGATGCGAGTCAATAAATCTAAGAATGGCTATGATATCAACACATGATTTAGGATGATATTTAATGACCAATAAATAAAAAATTCCAGAAATTCTATACTCAATAACGAATTAAAAATGAATATCGTAAAATAAGGTATTTGAAATCACACATAATATATATGTATCTCTTTAGGTGATATCTACATGAATATCTTTCTTACACTAATTCTATATAAACATTTCCATTTCTCATTATATTATATCATTTATATTAACTTATAAAATCATATCATGATCACATTTTTTGGTATTTAATAAAATACTTTTGTAAATCCTTCCTGAAATTCAACATGTATCACAAAATATTTAATTCCTTTTTAAAAATCATGAAAAAATCATTTGGAAAAAATCAAAACCACTTTTGGAGCATCTCTCCAATTAAAACACAATCACTCTTCAGTAAACCATAACGAATTTCCCCATGGTCCATTGTATAATTGAGAAAAAATATAATTTCTAAAATAAATAAATGAAATTAAAGAGTGGCTTTTAGTAAACAATCAGTGCTACCCAGTCTACAATGGGTTTTGGAATGATCTTCATAAAACAAAAGTACCTCTATACAAATGTACACTTGATGCATATTATACAATGATGAATTTTAAAAATGATTCAATTGTTCAAGGAATTCACAAACCATAACCCTGGGAATATATCATTATCACATATCCACTAGTATGGTTATATTTTAATTATAAACATCTTTATAAGAATCATTGTAATTCTTTTTTCTAAATCATAAATTCTAATTGATGTAAAAAAAATATCTTTTCAATTATTACTATTAAAACCATCATAACAAAAAAAACATTTTAAATGAAATATTTTGAAATTAGTTATTTTATAACTAACATTAAAATGTTAAAAAATAAATGTTTACCTCGGTTATCAAACAACAGACATAAAAAATAATGGCCTTTTAAAAATTATTTGTCAAAATAATGATTTCCCAACCAATAATAGATAAAACAAATTAGTAAAAATATAAAAATAAATAGTAGTAAATGAAGTTCCCTAATTAAAATTATATAAAAAATCTACATCACAACTTTATCTAGGTTAAAATAATGTTAAAGTTACAAATTTATGCATTAAAATCTACAATATAAATACAGATAAACTATAACTAACTTTTTCTTAAAAATTATCATACCCTTATGCTACTACAAGATTTAAATATTTTCCTATAAAATTTAGTGATTAATAAAAAATATAAAAATTAAATGGAAATTACCCAACAAGTGTTTTTAATATAATGATAAGATTGGTGAAAATAAAAATTATAATAAATTTTATCCTATTAAAATTTTATAATTTTCAAAGATGAAATTAATTATAAAATTAAACTTATCATATAATATGTTACTTATTTTACTAATTCTAGATAGTGAAAATTATATTTTAAAATAATTCTTAAACATAAATAATATTTAAAGTATCCGTAAAATTGAATTAATTATAAATAATGTTTCCATTTTGAACACATATTTTATATTTCTTTTTCATATACTTATTTAATCTCTATAGCAATCCCATTCATAGTTAGAAAAATGATATGTATGAAGTAAAAATAAATGTTATTACAATATATTATTGTTAAAATAATCAAACTTATCTTTCCAAAACAACATTATGGTTTTCTAAAAAATAAATATTGATATATCAAACACATTAATATATATTATCTTTTTAATAAAAAAATTCACAACATTTAATGTTCATTTGTATAGATAAGTATAATTTCATTGGTTTATTAATTAAAATAAATGAGACTGTATGAAATATATTTCTCATACATATCAAGATATGTAATCATCAGCCATTAAATTAAATCATTCATAAATATTTTTGTAATATATGTTATTACATTATCATCAATCACTAATTTTGTTGTCAAATAAATTTTTTTTCAATAATCCTTAAACCGATTTCGTATCACAATGAATAAAAAGTGTATAAAGATACCTAAGAAATAAATATACATGTTATGTTATGTTAATAATATTTACATATTTTAAAAAAATTATAATAAATTTATATGGAAAATACTTGTATCTTTTTAGGCCCATAATTTCTGAATATAAATGCCCCATGATATATTACATTCAAACCATCACAATCATACTGCTCCCAAAAATTAAAGAATCCATTGGAATATCAAAAAAATCTAGAAACATAAATGGACATGTTGATAATTACCAAATTCCTTAATAAAATGTTACATCTAAAGTCAATGATTCCTTAAAATATTATTTCGTTCCACAACACATTTCATTACATTTAATGTAAATATATATCTCTCTCTACGTGTGTGTGTGTTAAAATACTAAAAAATATTTATATGAATATGAATAATAATGTTCTAATTCAATTCATAACTCAGTGATAAGTAATCAGTCAATTATAGATATCTAATGTAATAAATTTCTATCACATTATCCATCTATAGAAACTTCAACTATAGGGTACTATAACATATCTTATGCTTCTATAATATCTCATACAGTTACATTACACTGATTTATCTTTACATTATGGTTTAGGGTATCCCCAATAAAATATATGAACCCATATGATACATTACAATATTTAAAATACATAAAACAAAAAAAAATATATTGGAAGTTGTGTAGGAGGTGGTGTTTTAGTGGGATATGTAGGCAAAGGTGGTGGAGTGTGATATAAAATTATAGGTGGAGGAGTGGCATATGCAGCTACAATATATCTCAACACATCATTAAACATTGACTATATTGAATCTCTAAGCATATCCTTCATCATATTATCTGTATATTAAAAATTAAATTCTGAATAATCTATTTTTCTTTTATAAACATCCACCCTTGCCGAAGATATAGGATAAACAATGAATTTATTAGTTATTACACATACCTAGTATCCTCATACATGAAAGAGGTGTTCATTATTTCTTGACATAGTATAAAAAATATTCATCATACCGTTAGATATAATGGTCCCTTGTATTCTCTTTTCCTCAAGATCTTACTTTTTTGAATATTTTAAAAATTTATTAGTGAATTATAAAATATACATATTTGAAAAATTATTAACTATCTCTTTATTTTTATCTTACCTATAGACCTCGAGTCTTCTATAAGATATGTTACCTTTTTGGAATTTTGGACCCTTTTAAATTTTTTATGTTTAGTTTGGTGGAATGTAACTCCCAAAAAGAAAAAATTAGAACAATGTATTCGATGGAGTATGTGAAAATAAACATTGAGTTTAAACAACCCATTAAATATATTTCTCTAAATTTAATCACTACGATAGCTTGGGGAACAAGAAACCCAAAGTCTAAATGAAAAATAAAATATTATACAATTATAACCTAGTCAATAAATTAGATAGTATGACTAGTACTAACTAAATTATGAAAATTATAGTAAAATATTTAATAGATATAAAATAATAATCATTTAAAATAAAAATAAATATTTTTTAAAAAACTATATTTTTCCTAAAGATACAATTTAATCTCACATTGTGAGAATAATTTAAAATTAATTGTTAAAAATATTTGAAATTTTTTTATATAAATTTAACATAATTTTTAAAATAGACTTATAATAATTATTTTATGGTTATTTTTTGATATTTATATGAAATGCTTCATTTTTTGATGAATATTGAAAACAATGAATTACAAATAAAAACTACATTTTAAATTAAATTATTTTAAAATTTAAATTATATTTTAAAATGTTTTTAATATAAAAATAGTAAACTTATATATCATTTAATCCAATTAGGTTATTTGAATATGATTCATCATGAGTTTTGATATAAAAACCCTGAATTTGTTTTATAATTTTCTCTTTGAAAAAATGCTTTCTCATCATGTCGGTAACATTAATTTTAAATTGTTTTTCTACTCTAATGTGTATGGAATTTAGATAATGGATATAATATTTAGAATATTAATAATTTATATTGTCTAATAATGTTAAATTCATTCTCTAACAAAATAAAATTTTTAAAATTAAATGTTATTTGTTGTGGTTAAGGTAAAAAATGATTGGAGGTAAAATATTAGTATTAAAATGACCTCGAAATTGGAATTTAAATATGTTTTATTGTAATATTTACACCATATTCTGTATAATTGTCACTAATACTCAATTTTTGATACTTTTTTCAAGTGAAAAACGTGGTTATACATTTTTATTTTCAAAAACTAAACGTGTGATGCTAAACTAACCCATAAATGGTCACCCAATCCACTCTCCACTTCACACATTAAATAAATTTTGTTTCAGAAAATACCTAACCAAATTATCTATAAAAATTCCTAAAATAATATTTAAGTCATTATTTTTTTTTATTAAATCTATCTTTTTAAGGCTTTGGTGATAACTTAAATGGGTTACTTGAAGAAGCGGTGACGTTCTTCAATGAGCATTTTTATTTTTTTTCTTCCTCCACATACATCAACTATAGTTAAAACAAATGAGATAATAACAATAATATTTTTCATATGATAAGATTTTTTAATGTTAACTTCATTACATACAACCATATCCACTTCTATCAAATCTGTTATGAACTCATTATTTTTGTGTATGTATGACTACCTCATCACGAGCTGATGTCATTCATTTTTTCATTAAGACCTCTCAATGTTGGGTATGTTGATCGATAAAGAGTATATATATTACATTTATAAAATATGTATACCAAATTAGTCATTATTTAATAAATATATTATTTAATTCCCATTCTGTAGTAGATATGACAATGTTTCCATGTGTACAGAAGACTATAGCCTCATGATGAGACGTGATTAATTTTTCACTAACTAATTGTATAGAAGGAAATAAAGAAAAAGTGAATTAATACATGTGATAAATCTAACATAATAATTGTATAAATATAATAATTATCATTCATTAATGGAAACTATTTAATTTCTTTTTACCCTTTCACTCACCGGAAGATGATAACATCGTTTCCTCAATGTGTTGACTACCACCCTAATGAAGTGATGTGACTCTCATTTCATCACTATCAAAAATAGATGATATTTATTTAAAGAAATAATATGGTAATTATTTTAGTTTTATCATTATATAAAGATGAAATTTAATATTTTTTCCATAATTATCAATGTAGAAAGGAAACATTGCTCATGTGTACGTACGAACTAAAATCTTCACGGTCATAAACAAATTAATTTATAGAAACAATAATTACGGAATTGTATTAAAATTATAGATAATTTATAAATATGAAAATTATTTCATGATTATTAATCTTGATATCACGTAACTATATAATATATTCGAGAACTAGATCTCTCATAAAAAACAATCATGAAAAAATAATACAATTAACACCTAAATCAATGAAAATAATGAATGATTATTAAGGAAAGGGTATTAAAATGTTATAAAAGGATCATATATGATATTATAAATATTAATATTCTTTAATTGTAGGTTATTAAATGTTTTTAAATCATATAAAAAGAGGGTAAATCATGTTCAAATTTTTTTTGCATGATGTATGGGACTTCTTCTCAATTTCCCATCATTACGATATATTTTAATGTAATTGGCCTAATTTAGTTTATTTAGTATATATACTTCCACATTGAGATGTAATGTCATGATTAGCTAACAATTCATTTTATTTTACATTTCAACGAGAGTTATATTAACAAACAGTATTTTATTTAAGGTTTTCCAAGTGGGAATTAATTTTAGAAATCAATTTCTTTTCCATGGGTTATATTTATTTTTCATCTTCTTTTTTATTTAAAGTTCATTTATGAAATAAATTTTTATTATTCAAATTCTTATTTAAACTTAATTTGTGTTTCATTAAAATTGATTCACATAATAGATTAATTTATTAATCCTCCCACCAATATTATGATCATTATAAGGGTTTAATTTACAATGTCATTCTAATCGATATTGTAACTTATTGAATTTAAATTGAAGAAAATTGAAATACCATTTCCTAATAAACCAATTTAAATTTTTTCTACTCTATAAATTCATGATATTATAAGGTAATAGTACCATTTTATATTCTTGGTAAGATAAAATGTTTTATATAATGTTTTTAAGAAAAATCCAACATCTTTTCACTCTTTAGTAGGAATCAGTTTTCAACCAAAACCCTGTTTTTTTAAAAATATTATCCAAAATGTTTTTGAACAACTGGAAAATTATTTATTAGATATATTTTTTCCATTTTTTGTTTTCAATAATTTTTTTAAAGAAATCTTAATTTCCTTTTTGAAAAACTTCCAATTTTATTTTTATAGAAAAAGTGAAAGAAATATTTTCTTTAACGTGCGTGACATGAAAAGAAAATTCCAGTTATCATGAACACTCAAATTCCATAAATATCTTTTTAATAATTTTCAATGTTTATTTTAAAATAAAATTATTTTTAATTTTTCTTTAAAAATATGTTGTTTTAAAAATTTATTTTCAAAATTAAATTTTTATTATCCTCATGAATGTTCTTAATGTCCTTTTTATGATATTTCTTTTCATCCATGACAAAAACAAATTCATACTCCAATGGGTATATATTGTATTGGTACCATCCTTATTCTATCTCTATGTGGTTTACTTTCATTTTGACCAAGGAATGTATTTATATTCACTACATTTAGTCCTTTTTTAATTCATTTAATTGTATTAGAATTATTAACTTTCATGTGGTGATTATATTTCCCCTAAATACCCATATTAATTTTCTGGGATATTTTTTTGCATGTAGCATATATCATATCTATATATGGTGTTATATATAAAAAGTTACTTTTTTTCTATGGAATATTTGATAAATATTTATTCATTACTCATTATAGATATTTGATAATAAGGAAAAAAATTTCATTAATTAAATGGATTTTTTAATATATGAGGAGTGATATGGACACATAGAAAAGGTTAGGAACTGGTTATAATTATACACATTATGCATCAACAAGTCTCATGAGACAAAGCATTTGGCTAGACTATGTTAAATGGGTTTCAACCCATCAGTTTTTAATTTTATTGGGGATTGATCTCAAAGGTATTAGTTTTAATGATGCCTTTGATCATGAAGTAAATTAAATAAGAATATCCTTCATTCAAAATTCTATTATTATTATCTACGATATTTTCACAACGATATTATCTCAAAAGGAATTTTATTCTCAAGTTGTTGTTTAAATGAAATAAGTGTTCAATTATTTGATATTACATATTTATTATTTCTTATATTATCTTGTTATTAAGGTTTTTTAAGTTGAATGTGTGTTAATTTATTTACCTTTCCATATTGATTATTATTTATTTAATGATGATAGCGTCTAATGTACTTAACCATTACTGATCTTTTGATCTCACCATTATCTTGTTACCTTTCCCCATGATTCATTCATGTGTTCAATGATTAATGTGTACGGATATTCTAGAAAGATTAATGTTAGTCTAAAAAAATATGTTGAATTGTTTTCTCAAATGTAATATGTGAATCATGTATTTATATAGATTACCACTACATCTAAACAATTTGGTCAATTATGATGAAATTCCTTGAATATTATTATAATGTAATAAATAAGACATCAGTTTTTGAATACTAGGGTTAAGGCTGGTACATTTGGTATCAAGGGTGGTTTATTATAATCATTGGAAACTAGATTTAGGAAATCATAGATTATGGAACATAAAAAAATCATATAAATTATGTATAAATGTACCATCATATATTTTTGACTGAAAATTATTTCCTGAAAATGTGTGTTATATTATTTTATAGTCAAAAAACTTATTTCCATTTAATAATGATGTATGTATAATTGAAAAGTGACTATTTTGTTTCGACCGTTATATGACCGTTGGTCAAAATTATAGATGGAAAAAATACTCTTAACAGTAATTTTAATTTTATAATATGTAATATAAGTAGAAATTTTCATGTTTAATTAATGAAGAAAGAATATTTAATGGCATCATCTTATAGATTTGTTCCATATAAATAATATTTTTCAAAACTTGACTGGGAAGTAGCATATTTGGGTTTCTCTCTTGACCAATCCCAAGCCAAGCATCAACATGCAATGCATGAATAAAATCACCTATGGAAGAAGATCATATTAGTGGAGATTACCACTCAAGCAGTGTTAGTAATGCTACCCCATGAGTCTATCACCGTCACACACCCCATTCATAGGTCATATACCTTTTTTAAAAGGGTTTATGTGTCAGGAATTTAGTTATATAATGTATAATCCCTTTCAATAAATTTTTATTCCATCATTTCCATTTTGAAATTAATTTTTCATTAACATATGACAAATTTCATAAAATGATATTATAGACAAAAAATAAAATTTTTATAAAATAAATTATTATTATAATAAACTAAGTTGTTAATAAATTTTTTTTATAATGAAATAGAATGACTAATAAAATGTTATTTAAATTTAAATGATAAAATATTTTTATTTTTTTCATGTGTCTGATTTTTACTATGCACTTTACTATAAGTTTTCAATCATATATTATTTTCAATAAATAAAAACAATTATATATAAAAGTTAAATATCTCATACTTAGACAATCATTGTGATAATATAATAAATATTTTTGAAAATTTCAACTCAAAATTAGGATAGGGAGGATTTATGAAAATATTCTAAAATATTTTGTTTTTTGGTGAATAGTAAAAATATAGTTATTAGTTTCCTATATTTTTGATGATATAATAATGATTTAATAAGTAATATAAAATTATAGTGGACTATATTAGATTAAAATATCATATTAGGTTTCCCAAATTCGTAATACAATGGTCAAATAACATAGTTAAGACAACAGTTTGGAAAATAGCTCTATTGAGGTGTCCAAGGAAAATAATAAAAACTCTCTTGATTTTTCCATAAATACCCACCCATTTATACATTTCCATTCCTTAAAAATTCATCCTACATGAATATATGATAGTTTTACCTAATAATGAGTCCTCAAAATGTGTCTTAAATCCCTCACCATCAGAATCCTTGATTTTTAGGAGTTTCTCTTCAATGTACGGGAAATCTCAACTTCTTTTTTCCTTTCAAGTTAATTTTTTATAGTATATCTTTAAAATTTATATACTATGTTCTTCTTTCCATTTTATTATATCCTTATACTCTATTAATAGTCTTTATTGAATTGGATACCCTTGTATCCATCCATTTTAATGTCTTCTAAAACTGTGTTCTATTCTTGTTAGTCTCCTGAATTTCCTCTCAAAATATCTCTTTTTTTTCTCAATAAATTCACATGTTTTATTTTTTGAATACCGAAACCACATTATTTTATAGTGTTATTCATATAGTTTTAAAAATTATAAATTCTTTCAGGTATTAACATACATGAAACCCCACATTATTTTTCATTGGTTAATAATGACATAAATAACTTATCCTTAAGCACTTTTTTTAAATCATGATTTTTATATAAAACTCATTCCTTTTTGTATTCACTGGTTATTTCGATATTTTTTATTATGATCAATGTGTCTCAAATTAATTATTATATATTAATTGTATAGTTGGTTAATTCTACAATTCAATGGGTATTGCATTTAATCTATAGAGATGACATGTTTTTCGATACCTTGGGGAATAAACCTGGTAATTTTCATAACACCTTAGCGAGAAACCTTGGTGATATTATTATGAATGTCTCAATTAAATGTTGCAGAAAAATTTCAAATTTATGATTCATGTTATTATTATTATATTCCTCTTTCTTAGGACTTTATGTATTTCCTCGTGTTCTTATTTTTTTTTCTCAAGATCATATTTAAACTATTTCCCTTTTTTCCCTTATTGGGAAATATGATCACCCTTTCTTTTGATGTGTGTTCCCAGGTTTTGAGATTCTATAATTATTCTTAGAATGAAATTTTTATGAATCATCTCTGCTGGGATAGATTTTTTTATGATTTAATGTATTATGTACCCTTTTTTTATAAATTAATCCTTAAAATATCCTCTGCCTTGTACAACATAATGATAATTTATGTAATAAAAAGGTGGGATTACATAGTTGGTATCAAAGGAAGGTTTAGTTATTTTTTAAAATTTGGATATGAATATTTTAGGAAGAACCTTAAGGATTGGTTAAAATATAGGAAACCATCCTAGTATTCTGTTGAAATATTATGTAATTGGTTTGGGAGAAATGAAATCCTTATATGGATACGAACAAGTGGATATAGAACCAAAATGGATGTATCTGATAGTAAAACCCAAGAAGACTTCTTTGAGATAGACTTAAATAGGAAATTGTTTCTACAAATGAGCCATATTATAATCCTATTCTTACACTCCCAGGGGATATGTTTGGTTAATGAAATGATTTTAATGAACCAAAAAAAAAGATTTATAGAAAATATATTGGTTGTTAAAGAATAAAATATTTATGATTGATGCTTGAAGAAATGAAATTCCTTTGGATTTATAATATTATTAAATGAAACAAGTTTCTCATTTAGGTTTTCTTATTTTAAAAAATCATGGGAAATTGGATAAACTATGAAAATGGTGAGCGCAATGAACTTGGAACTGACAACCTATGGAGGGAGGTAGAAAACGAAAACATCATGAAAATGATTAATAAACTGATTCTAGTGATAGTAAATAACATGAATCATTCCAAGAGACCAAATTCACCTCAAGGGAAACAAAATTCCATTGAGTCCTTTCCTCATCGACCACCTTCATTTAGTTGATCTGCAAACCCATTGATTGTAGAATAGTCGATAATATATATAGGAAAGATCATTTTTATACAACATTGTTCAGAACAAGGTAAATTGAACATAGTTGTGTACTGCTAAGAGGGCGAATCCAATTAGTGGTGGAAACTTCTTTACAACCCAATGTTAAGAGTATATATTTATGTAATGGATTTGGAAGCGTTAAGTGGAACTTTTCTCAAAAAAAAATCCCCCATTAAATGTGAATGAATATAGAGATAGAATTACTATAGTTGAAGTAGAAGGAAAATGAATATGTGGAAGTCTATGAGATGAAATTCACAATACATTATCATTACGCTTAAATATTTTTCATTGATGATAATGGGAAAGTTGATATATTTTTTGGTGGACTAAATACATATCTATGAAAGAATCAAGCGAATATGGACTATGATAACTATGAAAAAGATCGTGAGGAGTTATATGAAAGTTCAACAATGGTTCAAAGAGACGTAGTGGGACCATAGATATAATGAAATTAAGATATATTTGTATCCAATCGTACGGGGGATTTTTGATAACTAATAGGTGGAATGAATGTGAAATTTTCAACACACATCAAATGTGGGGAGAGGATTTTATGGTTCTGCTTTCATGGGAGCGAGAGATGATTCATGTGTGGAAGCGATTACCATATTTCTCAGAACTATCAAAGTGAGGTGAATCCTCAACTTCTCAACACTAACAAAAAATTGGAGATGGTGTGGGATCATCCTAAAGACTAATACATCAGGTGTGGATATATTGAGGAATTTTCCAATCAATGTCCAAATCTATATTTAATGAAGGGGAATCACCTTGAACCATAGTATCATCTATAGGAGGAGGTTCATTCTTTTTCTATCATCAAAAATAAATTTGATACTAAAAATGATGTAGTAGAGGTTACTCTCGTTTTTCATTCAAAAATAGAATGTAATTTGTTTGATTCTTGTTCATTGAATTCCTTTATTTTACTCATGTTTACAATGAATATAGAATCAATACATTAAATACTAAAAGAAGAGTTATCAGTCAAGACTCCTTGAGGGATTATCAAAGAATCAAGTGTGCATTGAAACTATAGTATTCATTTTGGTGATAAAAATATAATTTAAAATCTAATATTAATTCTCATGTTAGAATTTGACAGTACACTAGGGATGGATTGTCTCTTAATGTATAGTTCAATGATCAACTATAGTGGAAAGAAAAACTCAATTGTATTGAAAGGAAAACTGATAGTTGCTTTCAAAGGCGCGATATCTAGACCTGAGATTATTCTTGAAACACCTCCCATATCATTCTTCATAAACATGATTGGTGATAATGAAGAAGTAAATGTATGTATACTAATAGTGAATGTCCCCAACGTTCAGGAATACATTGATGTATTTCCTAATGAGTTTCCGGGAACTCCCCCTAGAATGAAAGGTAGAGTCCTCTATTGAAATCATTCAAAATTCCAAGAAAATTTCCAACACCCTACAAAGAATGGAAAATGAAGAGATGGTGGAATTCAATTAGAAACTCTAATATCTTATGGAAACAGGGATTATATTACGAAGTGTGTCCCCTTGGAGAGAACATGTTCTCTTTGTGAAGAATAAGGATGGATCAATGAAACTATGAATTCATTATATAGAACTTTACTGGATCAAAGTGATGAACAAGTACACTATTCTAGGAAATGATGATTTATTTTACTAGCATTATAGGGCTCAATAGTCATCAAGATTGATATTTTAGGTTTTATCATCAATTGAGGGTGAATAAAGAAGTTATTCTTAAGACCAACATCTGATCAAGATGTGGGAATTATAAGTTTTTTCTTTCCACTTTGTCTTGACTAATTCTCCTACAATATTTAGGGATTTTATGAATCATGTCTCTATGGATTATGATGATAACTTAGTGGTAGTTTTTATTGATTATACTATAATATATTCAAAATTTTGTGAGGACTAATAAGATCATTTAAGGGATATATAGAAAACCATTAGAAATGAGAGGATATTTGGATAGTTTATTAAATGTGAAATTTTCTTACAATAAGTTTCTTTGTTGGGGCACATAATAACCAATGATAGACGTATAGTTGACCCTATAAAGAAAAATGGTGTGGAAGAGTGGCCTTATCTTACAAAAATAACTGAGATTAAGATTATCCATGGATTAGTGGGACATTATAAGTGGTTTGTCAAAAACTTTTCACAACATTGTATTACACTAACCATGTTAAATCAAAAAGGGGTCTAGTTCATCCGAAAAAAAAGTGTGAAAAAGGATTCCAAATGTTGATGAATATATTGTTTATTTCACCCATGTTAACTCTACCCTCTATCGATGAAGGATTTGTTATTTTTAGTGATGTATCTCTGAAATGGATTTGGTTTTTCCTCATTGTAAATGGAAAGGTGATTAAATATGCATCTCAATATTTGAGGTCACATGAGAATAAATATACTACACATGACCTAGATTTGGAGGTAGTTGTTATTTATCTAATGATATGGAGGCATTGTTTTCATGCGAGAAATGTGATATTTACAAAGTCCATGAATGTTTGAAGTTCATTTTCATTAATATGTAATTGAAAATGATACAAAAGATATTGATGGATCTTCTTAAAGGCTGTGATTTTTCAATTCATTATTATCCAAAAAAAGAAAACATAGTCATTGTGCCTTAATGTAAGAAAGACCCTTTTGTACATGAAATTATAATGATTCAAATATATCATTTGATCAAAAAACTAGTAAAAAAACACATAGGAATAATAATTCAAGGGAAATCATCGACCCTATCCCAAATGATTTATCAACCATCATTACTAGAGAAGATAAATAAATCTCGAAGATAATATCCTTATTTACAGCATAAGTTAGTGGATATGAAGAATGGGATGTTTTCCAAGTTTAATTTCGATCAATAAGGTGTGCTGAAATTTCATACAAATATATGTATTCCATTTATTTTGAAAATTGTGGAGTGTATTGATGAATACCATAGCTCTTCTAATTTTTCTAAACATAGATGTAAAAAAATGTATAGGGCCCTTCAAGAACATTATTGGTTAAATAACCTAAAAATAAAGATTTCTAACTACATGTTAAGGTGATTAGTGTGTCCAAATGTGGCGGTAATAAGATAGCTTCATAAAGTGGTATTACAACTAGTAAACATACCAGCATTGTAGTAGGACAATATCACAATAAAATTTTTAATTAGCCTCTTGAATACATCCAAAATAAAATAATGAAATATGGGTTGTAGTGGACTGTCTCACTAGGGCTGTCCATTTTATCCCTCTTTGGTAAGACTTTTCTCCTAGTCAATATGCCATGATTTACAAAACAGTTGTGAGGTTGTATTGAGTTCCACATTATGTTGTATCTGATCATGATCCAAGGTTCACATAAAAGTTTTGGAGAACTATTCAAAATGATCTGAGTAAAGAATTGAATTTCATTACGAACTATCACCCCCAACCTGAGGGTCAATCTGAATACACACTGAAAACACTCAAGGACATGCTACGAACATTATTAGTTGAATTTAATGGTGGATTAGATCAACATATTTCGTTAGTTTAGTTCATATACACCAACAACTTCCATGTGAGTATTAAAATTTCACCAGATGAATCTCTATATGGGAATTGATGTAGAAACTCTACTTGTTGGGATGAATATAGGGAGATAAAAGTTCTTGGTCATGTTCTTCTATAAGAGATGACAGAAAAGGTTCATTCCATCCAACAACACATAATGGATGCTCAGAGTCAGAAAAAGAGAAATGCTAAAAACCGTCGAATGGACTAGAAGTTTGATGTTTGAGAAAATTTATTACTTCAAATATCACCTTGGAATATAGTCATGTAGTTTGGGATGATAGGGAATGTCTTCCCCAGGTGCATTGACACATATAGAATCCTTGATTGCATTATATAAGTGTCCTATCAGCTTTTACATCCTCTAAATATAGCTCAATATCTAGATGTGTTCCACTGATCTATTGTGAGGAAGTACACACATGACCCTTCACATGTAATGAATCCAGATGTGGTACAACTTGAACATGAACACCCTTATGAGAATAATCCAGTGGATATCTTGGACCATAGAGATAAGGTTTTACCCAAAAAGACTACCCACCTTGTTAAATCTTTCTCGAAGAACCATAAATAGGAATAATCTACATGGTAACCAGAGGAGACAATGACAGAAACATTCCCACACATCTTCTCAATAAATATTTTTTTGAAATTTTGGGGATTAAATTTATTATGGGGTAAGAATGTAATGAACCTAACATTTTGAATGATAATTTTTTCCTAAAAATGTTTGTTATATTATTTTTTTATTCAGTAAAACTGTACCACATTAATAATCATGTTTGAAAAACTAAAATGTGACCAATTGGTGTCATCTGTTATATGAACTTTGTTAAATTATAATTTTTGTTCAATATGACTGGTGGAAACAATACTCTTAATAATAATTTTAACATTATAATTACTATTATAAATAGAAAATTCTAATGGTTAACTAATGAAAAAAAGAAGAGTGGATGGTGTCATCCAATAGAGTTGTTTCATGTGAAGACTATTTGTCAGAACTTGGTAGTGTAGTAGAAACATTTTTATTTTCTCTTGACTAATCCCAAGATTATCTTTAACACGTTAATCATGAATTAATTCACATACAAGAGAATTTCGATTTGGTGTTGATTGCCACTTGGGTGATGTTAGCTGAGCTACACCATGATTCTATCACAATCGCACACCTCACCCATTAAATATATGTATGTGATATGATGGGGTTTTTTATGGCCTTAGTTTAAAAAAAATTTAATCCCATTGTACAAATATAATTTTTTATCCATCATTTCTGTTTTGAGATTAGTTTTTCTTAAAAATATGACAAATTAGAAAATTTTCTTTTTTAGGAAAAAATTATACATTTCAAAAATGATATAATTATTATAATAAAATATCGTAATATTAATAACTTTTATTTTAATTAATTAATTTTATTAAAACAATCTTATTTAAATTTAAATGATAAAATAATGGTATTTTTTCTAGTGTGAGAAATTTTTCTATGCATTTCACTATAACTTTTCTATCTGATATTTTTTTAATAAATAAGGTGTTTTTTTAAAATTTATAATTAACATAATTATAGAATTAGTATAATTAAATAAAAACTATATTTGAAAATATAACCTTGAATTTTTTTCGGTTCATTTATTAGATTTTTCAAAAATATTTTTTTAGGTGAATATTAAAAATACAATTTTCGGTATTTTGAATGTTTAATGACAACATAATTACGTAATAAGTAATATATAAAACTATTTTACTCTTATGGATAAAAATATATTATTATATTCCCCATTTTTATAATATTATGGGAAAATATGATGTTCAGAACCATGGTTTTTCAAATACGACTACTCAGGTTTTCATGGTAATTAATAAAAAAAACTAACATTTAATAAAAATAATCAAAAATTTCATATTTGACATTCATTAAAAATTCATCCCACATTATTATATTATTTTTTACCTCCCATCTATTCCTCTCAATGTATCCTTATACCACCAAGGTCCCATTATTAATTTTTTAGGAAATACTCTTCAAGGTAAGGGAAATCCCAACTTCACTTTTCATTTCAAGTTCCTTTTTACGTGGTTTATCTTTAAAATTTCCTTAAAAAAATTTTTGTACATTTTATTCCATAAAATTAAAATATTTAGAGTCTTTTATGAATAGGAGACACTTCTACCCTCAATTTTTAATATTTTTTAAACCATTTTTCTTACCTGTTATGCAGCGCAATTTTCTACTCTGTATTTTCTCTTTTTGTTATGAAATTATCATTTTTGTAGAATATAAAAAACAATTTATATTAAATGGGTATTTATATTGATTTAAAAATTATCTATTTTATTCAGGTTTTATCATACATGAAACCCTCCTTTGATTTTTTTGTGTAAATTATGACGTCAATATCTTGTCTTTAATAACTTTTTTTAACGTCATGATTTTGATATAAAACTCAATTCTATTATTCTATGTGGTTTATTTGTAGAATGATTTACTTTTATATATTTGGATCAAATTATTAATAAATATGAATCCTTAACCATGATATATGTCCAATTAATTGGGTTATGAATTCAATCTCTAGAGATAACATGTTTTGCAATACCTTTTTGAAAAACATTGGTAATTTTTATGACACCTAATTGATACACCTTGGTTATATGATTATGAATTACTCAATTAAAATTTTTCAACACATTTCCACATTATTATTAATGTTGTTATTAGTATTATAATATTCCTCTTTCTCATCCCTTTATGTATTTTCTCATGTTCATACTGATATTCCTCAAGATCACAATTAAATTGTTTCCTTTTTTTCCTTTATTGGGCCTTATGATCACCCATTCCTTTAATTTATGTCCTCAGGTAAAGAGATGTAGTAATTGTAATTATTATGAACCTTTAATAAATCCTTTAAAGTGTAATAGATTAATTTTTTCTCTTTTTATGAATTATCTACAGTTTAATCCTAGGAAACTAAATATTAAAAGATCCTCTAGTTTTTACAATGTAATAAAAGGATTGGTAAAATGAATGTGTGATTCCATAATAAGTATATAATAGAATCATAATTTCATGGTAAGGAATATATCATTTGTTTCATCCCCCCCCCCATTATTATATAACATTTCATTACATTGTACAAAATAGAGGATCTTTTAATATTTAGTTTCTTTGAAAAAGGGTTAATAATACATGAAAACAAGGAACATTATTCTTTTCCACATCAGAGGCTATATAAATGGTTCTTCCTAAGTAAAATTCTTTCAAATAATAACATGATTTCATAGATCAAAGTAAATGGTGACTATAATCCTATTAAGGGAAAAACAGGGGAAACAGATTACGTGTGAGTGTGAGGAATATCAATAAGAAATTGAGTAATATAAATAGTAAATGGAAATAGCGATATAATCATAATAATACCATGAAAAAGAACATTTAGATTTGGATAAAAAAAATTTATTGAGTCATTCATATGTACGTTACCATGTTTTTTCAGTTTGGTGTCATAATAATTGTAAAGGTTATTCGCCAATGTATTATAAAACATGTCATCTAAAGAGCATAAATTATTTTCTCAATGTACTGGATCACAATTAGAGAAATATATTTATATATCTTAATTAATGTGATAGCATATATCATAGAAAAACATTTCTTAAATGACACAAGGAAAATAAGATAAATTACTTTCATTTCAAAATCATGATATTTTTTTAAACAAAGTTTATAAATACAAGATCAATATGTCATTATTAACCCATGAAAAATGAAGGAAGGTTTAGTATATGGTGCTCCCAAAATAAAATAGATAATTTAAAAATCTAGGTGAATAATCCTATATGAGAAATATGTTAGGTTATTCAAAATACAAAATAATAGAATTTCTTTACAAAAAAGATAATTTTTTGACGAAAATTATACAGCATAACGGGTAAGAAACATGGTTTTAGAAAACATTAAAAAGAGCTGGGATAAGGATATACCATTAATAAAATACTTTTAATATAGTAAATTGATAGGTTAATATGGATATAATTACATATTATGGAAGTTTTAATTACATTCCATATAAAAAGGTACATGAATGGAAATGAGAAGTTGAGATTTCCCTTACATTGAATAGTCAATCCCAAAAACAGAATATTGGGACATTGTGGGATTGAAAACACCTTAAGAGGACTGATTGTGAGGTAAAACTATAACATATTCTTGTAGGATTGATTTTAAATCAATTAAAATGAATAAATACATGGGTATTTATAGAAAGAGTAAGATATTATTTGTTAATTTATTTGGACACCTCAGTAGTGGTATTTGAATACACATGGGATTTTACACAGTATTGGCCACTTAGGACACATAATATGATATTTTAATCTTTATAAGTCATCCATCATTTTATAATACTTTTTAGATCATTATGATGAATTAAATATGTCGAAAATTCAAATATATATATTTTACTATTCACCAAAAAATAAAATACTTTACAGAACTCTCATTAGATCCACCAATATAATTTTGACGTGATGATTTCAAAAATAATTTGTATTTTTTACAAATAATTCTATTTTAATGAGAAATATATCTTATAAATATAAAAATAATTATCTATTAAAAATAATAGTGAATAGATAATGCATAGTAAAATGCATAATGAAATTTCTAACACTAGAAAAAAATAAAAATATTTTATCATTTAATTCTAAATAAGAGTGTTTTAATCATACTATTTCAATTAAATAAACATTATTAAAATTACCTTAATTTTTTATAAAAATTATATATTTTGTGCGATGTAAAATTTCTATCTGAAAAATCAATTTACCAAATTCATATAATTTTTAAGAAATTCAAAACATAAAATTGAAGTTATAGAACATGAATTTTATTTGTACAAAGGTATTACACGTCATATGACTAAGGTATTGACACATAGCCACTTATAAAACCCACATACTACCAAAGGGTGTGGTGTTCTATGGTAATATCCTAATGGAACTGCTCAGTTAACATCACGGGAGTGGTAATCTCCACTAAATTGAACATAACACATAGGTAATTTCATCCAAGCATAACATATTCAAGCTCAGCTTGGTCTTGGTAAAGAGTGAATCGAAATATGCTTCCTCCCTCCCATGTTCTGAAAAATGGGCTTCATACATCATGACTCTACATGATGAGGCCATCGACTCTTCTTACTACATCAATTATCCATTATCATTTCTATTTTGTAAAACAAATTATAATGTTAAAATTATTATTAATAGAATTTAATCCATTGATCATTTTGACCAATGTCATAATTGATCAACGGTCATCTAATAGTCAAAACCCAATGATCATATTTCAATTTTACTCACATCACTATTAAAAGAATATTATTTTATTAACTATAATATAGTATTACACACATTTTACGAATGTAATTTTCATTCCAAAGGTTCAGGTCATTTCATTATTTCCCCCTTACAAAATTTCATCCTTGAAATTTCATTGTTTTTCTCCATTGAGAATTGGTCTGGGTACTATTGAATCTTTTTCTCTTCTGGTTCCTATATTGATTCTTAATATTTGGGGTTCCACCCCAAATCATTAATGAGGTGGGTATTCTTGCGGAATGCAACCTTATCTCTACTATCCATGATCTCTATGAGCTTCTCCTCATAAGAGAGGTAATATTCCTATTTTACCACCTTCAGATTCAGTACATGTAAAGGGCTAGGTATGTACTTCTATAAGAGAGATACATGGAATAAATCTTGAACATGAGCTAGATTTTAAAAATGTTCAAGACGATATGCCAATTCTCATATGCGATCAAAGATTTCATAGTGTCTAATGTACCAGGGGATGAGGTTTCCTTTATTCCCAAACCTCACGAGTCTCTTCCAATGTGAAATTCAAAAGAAGAGTTTTTTACCAACAACAAATTATAAGTCCCTTCAATGGTTTTCTGCATATTGTTTTGGATGAATATGTGCATCCTTTATGTGTTGTTGGATGGAATGAACCTTTTATATGATCTCATCCACAAGATCTAGCCCAGGAATCTTTCTCTAACCAGATTCATCCCAAATAATAGAAGTTCGACATCACTTTCCCTATAGAGCATCCAAGTGTTCCATTTGAATACATTATTGGAAGATATTTTTTTTAAGAACTCAACTAATGAGATATGTTTATCTCATCAACCTGAAAATTCCATGGATCATTTTCTCATCATGTCCTTGAGTGTTTGAGGAGTTCATTCAGATTGGCCTCCAGTTTGGACTGGATAATCCATCCTAAAATTAAATTCGATACATAGAGCATTTTGAATACTTCTCTAGATCATTGATGTGAACCATGGATCATGATCAGATATAATAGAAATTTTACCTCTATGCAACCTCACTTCTTCCATTATATAAATAATGAAATGTTGTTCAGGAGATATTTCTTCTAGAATATAATTAAAATGGGAAGTCTTGGTGAGATGGTACACTATAACCTGTAACGTCCCGACCCGATTTACCATTCAACCCTGTAGCCGGACCGGTCACCACATGGCCTCAAGCGCATCTCCCCAAACGTCAGAGGCTGCTGACTAGCAGCGAGGGCCTAGGTGAGTCTGTGGGGAGACTATGCTCTCATTACCAAAGTATCATAGAGGAATTACAAACATACAATAGCATAAGAAGGTAACTAGTAGACAACACATAGACAGTAGAAATAGATAACAAATAGAAGGATATGATATATATAGGATGGTGCAAGTCAATATAATACAGTACAAGTATACAAAATAACAAAAAGAAACCAAAATGTATCCCATGTCGCATCACAAGCCTCATCTTGGTCCCATGCACTCCTACTCCAAGTAGCAAGTCAAGTGCCTGTAATAGGGTGTTTTCCCTTCTCATTACCAGAAATCATATAATCCTATTGGGTCCAAAAACATGATTCAAATAGGATGTGAGACTAAATCCCAGTAGGCAACCACCAATGATCAATGCTAATCTGTCAGTGAATATATAAATTAGGCATTGTAATATGGAAAGCAGTAAACAAAGAGACAAGAAAGACGAACCCAAGCTTCTGCTTTGGCTTGGCGTCGCTTCAAGAATTCATTCCATTCATTAATCACTTCATTCATGTGTTCAAACCATTCCGTTAGCACGTTCCTAGAATAATCATTTCAGAAACCAGGCATCACTTAGCGAGAAAATCCACCAACATCCTACAAACTCATTTCGGTGAACCTCCAAGGTACCCAGCCACGCTCTAGGTGTGGTATAGTCCATCATCTGAGCCAGTCCCCAAGATACTATAAATAAGATTTGGGTATCTCCCATGAAATATCATGCCCTGTTGAGTCCGTCCATGGAATCTCACTCTAGATCCATGATTCACTTGGCATTTTAGTAACAAGTCTCGTATGAGTCCGTCCAAGGTAACTCACATTGGTTCCATGGTTCACCTGCGACTTTGTTTCACATTTTAAGCAGTTCAAAAAGCATTTAACTCACGTGGGCTGGAAATTCAAGAATTAGCATACAAGGGTCGAGGGAAAAAATTCCATCCCATACCCGAAACCATTTCAATTTCAATTTCATCATTTTAAAATTGAATTCATATTCAATTTACATTTTTAGGAACCCATAAGGGAATGAAAAGTCATGCCTCATAGGCATCCTGGGTCAAAAATCCATAATAAATCCATTCAAGGAAATTCACCCAAGCAGTTGTTTCTGTCTATGGTGTACAACCTAACTCAAGCACATACCATCCTATTCAGATTACCTACAACATGCTAGGTAATAATAGGGTTAAATTCCATGTTCAAGAGACACCCCAAAAGTAGGCTCGTGGCACTACAACATATATAAATAGCTTGAAAGATAGAAAAAATCATGAGACCACCTACATTAGGCTCGTACTAGATAGCATGTCCAGTATCAGGCTCTGATTCTTCTTGATTTGGAAGAAATCTGAAGAACAGATGAAGAATGAGAAATTAGGTCATATGAGCCTTAATCAAATATGTGTTTGTTATAACCAGAAGAACAGAGAAAGATTAAAAAGGGGTTGAGGACATACCATTGGAGATATAAAAAGAAGAATGACATTTTAAATGGAGATTTGACGGAGAAGCTGGATCAAATCCCTTTGTAACCTCCTGAGCGCTCTTCCCCTTTCTGTGCGATTGAAGAGGGATATGTTTAGGTTTTTATAACATTTAATTAAGTTAATTAAAAATTAATTGAATATCAAAATACATCAGGTTGCACGGTTCACCCACATGGCCTGGACAAACCGTGCAGAGACCATGCGAACCTTAATGGAAGGAAAGGGGAAACCGCATGGCCACCCCGCATGGTTTCCCCAAACCGTGCGCAGGCCATGATCCTACCTCTGCCAAGCCTACACCAAGGCGCACAATTTAACCAGGTCGTGCGCAGGTTGTATGCAAACCATGTACCAGGCCATATCCAGCCTAAAACTAGTTTCTGGGCTCTGAACAATCCCTATACCTCCGTAACTCCCTCAGTCAAGTTAGGTATCCACATTAGTCCTCAAAAAAACAGTTAAACCGAAAATAAAAATGATCCATACCTTGTACAAAAACCTGGGTTCTTACAATATTACCCCTTATAACAATTAGTCCCTAAATTTCTCTCTGAAGGGTGGTCAAGATTCATCTACGAACAGCTCTGGAAAATGAGCACGTACATCGGCCTCTCACTCCCAAGTCTCATCCTATAAACGGTCGTGCTGCCATAGCACCCGTACTAGACGAACTGACCAGCCTCAGAGAACCTTCGTGGTCCTATCAACATATATGAATCAGATGCTCCTCAAAGTATGCATCTACAGGAAGCACATACTCCTCAGGTTTGATGGTATGAGACGAGTCTGAATTGTATCGCCGTAATTGAGAAACATGGAACACATCATGCATGGCTCGGTACCTCTGAGGTAACTACAACCGATAGGCTACCAACCCCACCCTCTCTAGAATCTCAAAAGGCCCAACATATCTCGGCAATATCTTACCCTATCTTTTGATCTGCCTGTGTCCCAGACTCGGTGAAATATACAAGAAAACTAGATCCCTGACTTCAAACTCTAGCGGTCATCTACGGTGATCATCATATGACATCTGATGAGACTGTGTGGTAGCCATCTAATTCTTTATCAACTGGACCTGCTCAAAAGTCTCCTGAACAAGACAGTGTCCCAGTAAAGTAGTCTCACCTACCTCTAACTAGCACATGGGTGATTGGCATGGCCTACCATATAAAGACTCATACAGTGCCATATGTATAGTATCCTAATAAATGTTGTTATAGGAAAATTCAACTAGGGGAATATTCCTCTCCCATGAGCACCCAAAATCCAGGATGCATGCTTGCAGCATGTCCTCAAGCACTTGTATCGTACGCTCTGACTTTCCATCAGTCTGATGGTGGTATGGTGTTCTTAGAATCACCTGTGTACCTAGTTCTATTTGAAAACTTTTCAAGAAGTGTGACGTAAAATGAGCATCCCTGTCTGAAAAATGTTGCGCGGGACCCCATGGAGTCTTGACATATCTCGTATATACAACCTTCCCAACTCATCCACACTGAAGGTTTCCTTGATTAGAAAGAAATGAGAAACATTCATGATCCTATCAACCACAACCCACACAGCATCGTTACCTTGAGGTGACCTCGGCAAACCAGTCACGAAGTCCATTGCAACATCATCCCATTTCCACTCTGGGATATGTAACTGCTATAAAAGCCCAGATGGATACTAATGTTTCTCCTTCACCTACTGACAGGTGGAACATCTCGTGGTAAAACTAGCCACTTACCTCTTCATACCCGACCACCAGTTTTGTCTACGCTAGTCAGGATACATCTTAGTGACTCCGGGATGAACATCCCAAATTGAAGCATGAAACTCCTGCATCAGCTCCTCTCTAATATCCACTGGAACCCACACAAATCCCTGGATATGAATAACTTCATCCTTGAATATCTTCCAACTTGGAGGAGGGTCCTCACCTGGCACACCTTCACACAAAATTAGGCCTTCCAAATCTGATAGTTGTCCCATCATTTCTCTGTCCATGAGGGTAGAAGTCACAGCTAAGGATGGTAGAAAATACAGCCCTTGGCTATTCTTCACATCAAGATGCATCTCATAGAACAAGTACATAATATTCTATTCATTTCTAGCCTGTTTCACTACTTGTATTTGAGTCCTCCTGCTCAATGCATCAACCACTGCATTTCCCTTACAAGGCATATAAGCAATATCGAAATCAAAGGAATGTAGGTACTCCACCCACCATCGCTGCCTAAGATTTAGATCACGCTGAGTAAAGATATATTTTAGGCTCTTATGTTCTGTGTAAAACACAAAACGCTCTCCCAATAAATAGTGTCTCCAACAGCGGATCGCTTGAACAACTGCTGCTAGCTCAAGATCATGCATCAGATAATTCCTCTCATGTGGCCTCAGTTTCTGATATCCTTATGCCACGACTAATTCTCCCTACATCAACACTGCACCCATCCCAATACTCGATGCGTTACAATAGACCGTGTAACTCTTGCCCTGTTCTGGCAGTATTAGTACTGGTTCTGATGTCAACCTTTCTTTCAACTCTTGAAAGGCAACTTCACAAGCATCTGTCCATACAAATTTCATGCCCTTCTTAGTCAATCCTATCAACAGCACTGCTAAGCGTGATAAATCCTGTATGAAAAGACGATAATAACTAGAAATACCCAAGAAAGTCCCTATGTCAAAGACATTCTTGGGTTGTTCCCAAGAAACAACAGCTCTAACCTTCTTTCAGTCTACAGACACTCCTGTCTTAGAGTTATCATGGCCCAAGAAGTGAATCTGATCCATCCACAAGTGTAACTTAGTAAGCATTGCATATATCTGATGCTCTCTTATTCTATTCAGGATGATCTCTAGATGGTTCGCATGGTTGTTTTGATATCTATAATACATCAAAATATCATCCATGAAAACCATGCCGAACAAGTCTAAGTAAGGATGGAACACGGGAGTCATCAAAGCCACGAAAACTATTGGCATGTTCATGAGACCGAACGGTATATCAAGATACTCATATAAACCATACATTCTATGAAAAGCAGTATGAGGTATGTGTGTAGGTAAAACACGTGCATGGTGATACCTTGACCTCAAATAAATTTTCGAGAACACCCAAGCTGTACAAAACTGATCAAACAGGTCATCTATCTGCGGCAAGGGATGTATGTTTTTAACAATCAGTTGGGTAAGCTTCTGATAGTCCACACACAGCCTAAGAGTCTCATCCACCTTTTTCACAAAAAGGAGCAGCACACCCCACAGAGAAGTACTAGACCGAATAAACCCCTTTGCCTCCAAATCATTGAGATTTTTCTTGCACTCTGGAAACTCCATCGTAGCCATCCTGTTAGGAGGAATGGATAGTGGTACAGCTCCTGGTACTAGCTTAATGGAGAACTCCACCTATCTCTAAGGAGGTAAACCTGAAAAGTCATCAGAAAAAACATCCATGAAGAACTCAACTACTAGAGGAAGGTCCTTATGACTCACTCCCTGATAATCTAGAAACAAACTAGCGATCTGGGATATCTTCCCGTCAATCCCACCCTACTCTGGTCTAGCTCGGCTTACCTGGAGATCCCACTCGCCCTTAAGAGTATACACTGCACCCTATGGTGATGTGAAAATCACCCTCTGGTAGTAACAATCAACATAGGATCGGTAAGCTAATATCGAATCCATATCGAGAATGACATCAAAGCCTGTCATTTTGGAGAACATAAAGATCCCAGATGAAGTGACCTCCTCCATCCTCAAGGGGGAACCCTCTGCACTGGCACACACCCTCGGTCCTAACTCTTAGTGGTGTGTCTAGCGTCAAGATGCCATCAGAAGACAACACAACTAGCCCAAGTATTTTCACTATAGGCACAGATATAAAACTATGTGATGCACTTGTATCAAAGAGGGAAGACAAAATAACATATTCTACTAAGATAGTACCTCTCACCGTAGATGGTCCCGCTCCGTGATCCTCAGAATTAGGCTGAACTAAATATATCTAGCCTGAACCACAACCCTGTGATACAACCTCACTACCAGGAACTGACCCACTCTGACGTCTCGATGTACCCTATGCCTGGCTACCTCTACCACGACCATTACCTTGTCCTGATCGCCTAGTGGCACCACAACTCCCTTTCTAATGAGAATCTTCCAACCCTACTCCTGCATATGGAGTCGGTGCAGACCCTCTGCCAGTGGCTGCTGGTGAAAACGTTCTGCATAAACCTTGAAAATGACCCATCTTTCCCCATCATCGGCACTCGACTAGGTCCCTTGGACACTGCGGCTTCATGTGTCCCAGCCTACTACACTGGTAGCACCTCATATTGCTAACTAAAGAAAGGTTTTGACCGCTAGAATCACCGTGTGGATGCTCCAGACGACGATTCCTACTAATAGTCGTTGCAATACCTGGTCTCGATGTCGAACCACTCTGGCCCGCACCACCATCCACTCTCAGGTTATGTTCTGTGTTTATAGCCTAGTTCATAATTCCAAAAATGGTTGTCAACCTGAAAATATTTACCTGAGATCGGATGTCATATCTCAGACCATCCTCAAAATGCCTAGCCCTCAAAAGATCATCACCCATTAGGATAGGTGTAAAGCACTAAAGCTCAGAAAAAAGGTCCGAGTATTCCATCACTGATAACACGTTCTGTTCCAGACACAAGAACTCCCAGGCTCGATCGGACCCCAAAGTCTCAGGATAAAAGAAATCATTGAAGGCCATATGAAACTCTATCCAATCCGTCTCGTGATGACGATCTGACTAGGTGATCACGTCCCACCACCTCTTGGTGGAATCACACAGCATGTATGTAGAGTGCTTGACCCTCTTCTCTAGAGCCATCTCCAAATGCTCAAAGATAGCTAGTATCACCTATAACCCGGACTCTACATCTTGTGGTCCTCCATCCCCTGAAAACGTAGGAGGAAGCTGAAGCTGAAAATCACACATCAACTCTGCCATAGTCGGGGCAGGTCGTGGTGCTCCCTGAACAGTTTTCATAAAACGCAACATGCTCTCATAGAACTGTGCGTCATTACCTGTGTCTGGTATAACAGATGGTGCCGTAGATGGCACAACTAGAGTTTTCTCTAGTATCCCCTAGCCTACCATCACCGGATCGTGGTCTTCACCGCTCACCCAAAGTATGACTAGAGGTCGTCGTGCTGGCATGACTCTACAGTGCCAAACACATTCCTCAGTTCAAGATTTTTAATGAGATTCGAAAGTCACAAACATAAGAACCAGAACAAGACAGGTCAAGACCTTCCTAAAAACCATGTCAACCCATAGCCTGCTTCTAAAGGTAGGACTGCATAAGTAACAGTCACCAAAAACCACCAGAGTCACAACCTCTTGCCCACTCAGAAGTCGGGTCTAGGTCAGGCTCTATTTTCAACATTCATTATTTTAACATACCTTTATTCAAATGCTTTAACCAATGGTGCACCAAGTTCTGATCCCTGAGGGCCGATAAGACCTCATGAATCAAAATTTTATTCCAATATAGCCATGAAATTTAATTTAATTTAGAATCTACATCCCATTGGTGTGCCTTTTCCCAATCCCTATGTGCCCAAACACCTTATGAATTGAAATATGACATCACTCTTCATTCATTTCACCCAATATAACACAACAGTAGGCAGACCTATCAATCAACTATCAAAACAACATGCAATAGTTATAACAACGCCTATCACAATAGCATGCAATATCTAATGCATCCTAGATAGAATGGAATAATGCATGACATGTGATTCCTAAAAAGGTTCCTATTTGATTCATGAGATGGAAAACCCTCATCTAATCAGGTTGCAATGAAATAGAACCCTCAATAATATAAAGAGTATCTGTAAAAACCATGAGCATTACCCAAAGATGAGATACGAACAACTGTAATAATTAAAACCAGACACAAAATTCCATACGAGGCAACTTGGATTTTTCCTATACATAGGTTTTCAACTCCCAAGAACAGTTTATTACCAAAGTCCCATCCCTTCCAAATCCTATCTATAGTCTCCAAACAGTAAGTCAAATCTGAAAAGGAAATCCCTCTAATACCACTTTGTAATGTCCCGACCTGACTTACCATTCAACCGAGTATCCGGACCGGTCTCCACATTGCCTCAAGTGCATCTCCCCAAATGCTAGAGGCTGCCAACTAGCAGCGAGGGCCTAGGTGAGTAAGTGGGGAAAATATGCCTTCATTACCAAAGTATCACAACAGAATTACAAAAAATCAATATCAGAAGAAGGTAACCAGTAGAAAATACATAGACATCTGAAATTGATAACAAATATAAGGATCTGATATATATAGGATGGTGCAAGTTAATACAATAAAGTACAAGTATACAAAATACAAAAAAGAAACCAAAATTTATCCCATGTCGCATCAAAATCCTTAGCTTGGTCCCGTTCACTCCAACTCCGAGCAGCATTTCTAGTACATGTACTAGGGTGTTTTCCCTTCTCATTGCATGAAATCATATAATCTGCTTGGGTCTAAAAACATGACCCAAAAATGGTGTGAGACTAAATCCCAGTAGGCAACCACCAATGATCTATGCTAATCTATTAGTGAATATATAAATTAGGCAGTGTAATATAGAAAGCAGTAAACAAGGAAACAAGCAATACCAACCGAAGCTTGGGCTTTGGTTTGGCATCGCTTCATGAATCCATTCCATTCATTAATCACTTCATTCATGTGTTCAAAATATTCCTTTAGCCCGTTCTTGGAATACTCGTTTCGGAAACTACGCATCACTTAGGGAGAAAATCCATCAACACCCTACAAGCTCATTTCGATGAACCTCCAAGGTACCCAGCGTCGCTCTAGGTGTGGTCTAGTCCATCATCTGAGCCAGCCCCTAAGATACTATAAATATGATCTGCGTATATCCCATGACATATCATGCCCTGTTGAGTCTGTCCATGGCATCTCACTCTAGATCCATGATTCACTCGGAATTTGGTAAAAAGTCTCGTATGAGTCCGTCCAAGGTAACTCACATTGGTTCCATGGTTCACACATGAATTTTATTCACATTTTAAGTAGTTCAAAAAGCATTTAACTCACGTGGACTGGCAATTCAAGAATTATCATACAAGGGTCAAGGGGCTAAGCTCCATCCCATACCTGAAACCATTTAAATTAAAATTTCATCTTATTGCAATTCAATTAATATTCAATTCCCATTTTTAACAACCCGCAAGGGAATGAAAAGGCATGCCTCATAGGCATCCTGGGTCAAAAATCCATAACAGAGCCATTAAAGGAAATGCACCCAAGGGGTGGTTCCTATCCAAGGTGTACAACCTAACTCAAGAACATACCATCCTATTCAGATTACCTACAACATGATAGGTAATAACATGGTTATATTCCAGGTTCAAACGACGCCCCAAAAGTATGCGTGCGGCACTCCGACATATATAAACATCCTTACCAACAACGAAAATCACAAAACCACCTACCTTTGGCTCGTACTAGACAGCTCGTCCAGTTTCAGGCTCTGATTCGTCCTGATTTGGAATAAATCTGAAGAAAAGAAGAAGAACGAGAAATTATGACATATGATCCTTAATCCAATATGTGTTCATTATAACCAGATGAACCGCGAATATTTAAAAAGGTATTAAGGACATACAGTTGTGGATCTAACAAGATGAGCAGAGTTTGAAATAGATATCAGATGGAGAAGTAGGCTCAAATCCCTTCGTAGCCTCTTGAGAGCTCTCCCAATTGTTGTGCAGTTGAAAAGGGATAGGTTTAGGTTTTTATAACATTTAATTAATTTAATTAAAAATTAATTAAATATCAAAATACAGCAGGTCGCACGGTTTACCCACACGGCCTGGACAAACCGTGCGGAGACTGTGCGGACTTTATTGGAAGGCAAGAGGAAACCGCACGACTAGCCTGTATGGTTTCCCCAAACCGTGCGCAGACCGTGCTCCTGCCTCCAGCAAGCCTGCACCAAGGCGCATAGTTTAACCAGGTCATGCACAGGCTATGTAAAAACCATGTAATAGGCAATTTCTAGCCTATAACTTGGATCCGAGATCCGAACATGCCCCCGACACCTCAATAACTCCCTCGTTCAAGTTAGGCATCCACATTAGGCCTCAACAGAAAAGTTAAACTGAAAAGAAAAAGGATCCGTACCTCGTACAAAAACTCGGGTTCATACAATAACCCATACCACATTATTTCATATAGATGTTTTTTGGAGACCAATGACTATGTCTGTATTGATATTATCCAACTTCAATGATGGTATGGGTAGTGGTTGTAATAACCCTTTATGAACCTGTCTTTATGCCTTCACTTTTTGACACACCAAGCACCGTGTAGTGTAGTCCATAATCACTTTTTTAATGTTATCCCACCAATAATGATCATAAAGGTCCATATACATTTTTCCCCATCCAGTATATATAGATTAAGTAGATCTATGATATTCATCCATCATCCCCTTCATTGTTTCCATGATATATATAATACATAGCCTTGTATAAAATTATATTGCACCATCATGATCAATATTTAACTCTGAAAACGTCACATTTTTCATAGCCTAAAACATATTTTGTAACAAAGGACATTATCTTTTATATTTCATGATATTATCTATTAATTGTGGTTGAAAAATAATTTAGGAGAGGGTTGATTAGAAAACATACCTTAAAATTCCCATGTCTAGTTTTACTAGGTATTTAATAAATGGATATCGTTGAATCCATATCATTTCTAGCACAAACTGGTATTCCCTATATAATGCATCAGTGACATTATTTTCTATTCTAATTTAAAAATTAAACAATCATAGTTTTTAAGAAGTTCCAAACACATCCTATGTCTCATGTTCAATTCCATTTACATGAAAACATACTTCAAACTTTGAGGTTCTGTGTATATGTCACATTTATCCCCGTAAATAAAGTGCCACCATATCTAAAGAGAAAAGAAAACAACCTCATCTAGCTCCATGTCATTCATAGTATAGTTCTACTCATGCGGCTTCAACTATATATATTCATAAGAAATCACCTTATCATTATAAATGAGGAAGAACCCAACCCCTTTTATAGATGAATAACTAAAAATAACAAATTGTTCTATGATATAGGGTTGAGTTGACATGGTTTAAGAAACAAATTTATACCTCAGATGTTGGATACATTCTTCTCCCTTAATTGTCTTGACGATGTTGACCCCTTTTCGAGTTAACTTGGTTAGGGGACTAAAATTTTGGGAAATGTTTTTCAAATCATCTTATAAAATCTCTATAATCATAGGAAACTATGAATCATAGTTACTGTTGTAGGATGAGACCACTACTCTACAACCTTTTTCATGGAAGGGTCGAACTAAGATTCCTTCATCAGTTATAATGTTCCCCAATAATGAAACTTTTTTTGACCAATATTCACATTTAAAAAACAATCCAAATAACATATCATTATAATGTGTTTGTAATATAACCTTTATATGATCCTCACACTCATCATAAATTTTAGAATATATCTCAATATCATCAATAAAAATTGTCACAATGTTTTCAAGATGTTCCTTAAGGACTCTATTCCTCGAATCTGTAAATATATCAGGGGAATTATTCAAGAAAAAAAGGCTTAAAAAAACTCATGATACCCATATCATTATTGGAATGTGGAATTTCAAATATATTATTTCTTAACCCTAATTTGATGATAACCAGATTTAATATCATCTTTGGATAATAATTGAACCACATGAATATTTTCAAATATTTCTTCAATTATTAAAAGAGGGTTCTTTTTCTTCATCAAGATCCCATTAATTTCCCTATAATCAATGCATCGTTTCACTGATCCATTCTTCTTATTAATAAAGAAATAATGTGCTCCCCAATGAGAAACACAATGTCAGATAGACCCCTTCCACAAAAGTTATTATATATTCTTCATTAATTCCTCAATCTCGACATTTTCCTTTCTATATGGGTTCTTTTAAAATGGCTTGGAACAGTGAATGTATTCAATGAATAACTCTACCTCACTTTCTAGGTGAGGTCTAGTAAACTACTTTGGAAATACATAATTATATTCCTAAATGATGGTGAAATTATCTATTCATATAATTTAATTTACTTCTTCATATTCACTGATCATGTTCATAATGAAATATGAGGGACGTGTTTCTAAACTAAGCTCAGGTTGAGATATATATCCACTAAAAAAATGTATGTTCTCCATTCAACAATAAATGATTCCCTTTCTTCTACAGATGATCAAATATTTATATATTTAGAGCAAATCCATCCCTAGTGTAATTCAAATTCCATCATGGGATTGACTACTAGATTTGAGAGGAGATTGTCATCCCTAATGAATACCCTAGAGCTGCTATACACTATTGATGCTTGGATAATAACTACAGGTGTCCTGAATGATATCTTTACATATAGTAGTTATAATATTGATTATATATTATTTTAAAACATAGAATAAATAATGAAATTTATAAAACTATAATCAAACAATGTACTTGTTATATTTAAGATAACAACTAGAGTACTTCCACTAAATCATTTAGAGCTTCAACTCTAGCCATTGTGATAGATGAATCATAACATTTCTACCTTAGCCTATGATGAGGTTGATGGTAATTCCACTATAGTAACATTAGATTATGAATGTGATTAGAAATGTTATTATGTTTTCCACAAATTAATCATTAGTCTTTAGGCTATGATTACACTATCTTTCCTGTGTCATCCGTGTTGAGAATTTGAGGCTTCACGTCACTACGAGTATTATGAAAAATATAGCCATATCTTCAAAAATTGGGACACTTCCTCTTACCAAGAAATTAGTTCCCTAAAATCCTCGTCCCACATTCTTTTCATGTTAAATGTTTCACTTTATTTCCTCCTCTTCCTTGATCAAAAATCCACCCCAAGTATGGCTACAAAGATATTTTATTTTCATTTTATTTAAGGGACCACTATTTCATATTGAACTCCAGTTCAAATTTCATATAACTCCTCACAATCTCATCATAGTTTTCATTGTCTAGGTTTTATAAATTCATCTATAGATGGGGTGTTATTCCATTGAAGAATCTATCAACATTCCCATTAAAATCCATCAAAAATCACGATGTGTAAAAAGAAATTCAAGTGATGTTCATCTAATAGATTAAAAATGATTAATTTTCCTTATGATTCATCCCTAAGAATTAATCCTCCATTTTCATTCAAATTGAACGAGGGAATTTTTTTCAAAAAAATTCCCATCAACTCCTCCCACTCCATTTCATCAGTCTTAATGCTTGGCTTCACATTTCAAACCAATGACCACCACTGATCAGCTTCTCCCTTTAATTTTTACACACCCAATGCGATTTTATCTTATTATTAACAATATAGTACATAAAATATTTATTCTACAGCTATTATCCACTATTTAGTAATCAATTGTTCATTAGATCCATTGAATTAAGTTTAACGTTGCTGCATGAAGGACTCAATAGATTTTTTTGCCTTTCTATGTTAATATGGTCTCTTGGATTGATTTATGTTATTTCCTATAACACGAGTCATTTGATTCATCATTACGATGAATTTTTCCATTACATCTTCTATAATAAGGTCATCTAGTGCTTGGTCCATGGCTCTCACTATTTATATGGTTTCTCTTATTTCCCTCCATATTATGAAATAAGAAAACCGTAGTGATAAATGGGTTTCATTTAATAATATTAGGATTATAATGGAATTTCAATTCCTAAAACATCACCCATATTAATTTTATTCTTTAACAACAATTAAATTTTCTATAAATCCATCATAATGTTTCATAGAAAAAACAGTTGTTAACCAAAAATATCCCTTAGAGGGGTCAAACCAGGTGTGAATCAAGGGTCGTTCTCATGGACTAATTCAAATTCGTGAGAAAATAAAAGTGGGTTTTTTGGTTTTTACCCTTTGATACATCTATTTCAGGGACACCTCCTCTTTTTCATATCTAGACAAGGATTTCTATTCTCAGAAACCACTAACATAAATTTTCACCAAAATACCAAGATGTTTTCCTATATTTTAACTTTTCCATAAGGTTATTAATAATGTTTTAAAATATTAATATACATGAATAACTAAACCTTCTTTTTATACCTATTATGGAATCCCAATTTCTTATTACACAACTTTTCATTACTTATACAAACAGATGATCTTTTAATGTTTATGTTGTTGGAAAAATGGGTTTGTGATGCATGAAAACATAAAAAATTATTACCTTACACATGAGTTGATTCATAAAATTTTAATACTAATTAAAATTACAAATTATAAATAGTTAGGGAAATACATTAAAAGAAAGGGTGATCATAGGGACCAAAAATGGAAAAACAAGGGTAACAATTTACTTGAGATCATAAGGAATATGAATAAGAACATGAGGAAATACATAAATGCATGAACAAGAGGGATATAATAAAAAAATTATCTTGAATAATAACAATTAAATGTGTCTCTAACATTTAGTTGAGTTATTCATAAGTATATCACCGTGGTTTCTCGATGAGGTGTCATAAAAATTACTAATGTTATTCACTAAAGGTATCATAAAACATGTACTCACAAAATATTAAATTCATTACCTAATGAATTGGAGTTCTATCAGGGGAAATCCTTAATATGTATTATTTAATTTAATGCACATATATCATAATAAAAAATGTCAAAAAAATCTTGAATAATTAAATAAATGACTTTCATATCAAAATCCTGACATTTTAAAAAAAAAGTTATTAGTGACTATGTATTTATGTCCTTATTGACCCAATAAAAAGGAAGGAGGTTTCATGTATGTTAATCCAATAATAAAATAGAAAAGTTATAAATCAAGGTGATTAAACATGGAAAAGAAAGTTGATTGGGTTTTGAGAAAATAATATAAGATAATTTCATGAGAAAAAGAGATAAATTTTGAGAAGAAAATTCGACAGCAGAATGATTAAGAAACATGGTTCTAGAAAATTGTAAATAAATAGAGGAAAAGGGTAACCCATTCATAAAATAATATCAATACTTTAAAGATACAGAAAAAATTACATAAAATAACATAGTATGAAAATTTTTAACATGTAACTCTTATAAATGAACATGAAAGGAAAAGGAAGTTGATATTTCCCTTACCTTGAAGAGTAACTCTTAAAAATAGAACATTAGGAGATTGGTGGATTCAAAACACCTTGGGAGGAATCCTTGAGAGGTAAAATTTTCATATCTATACGGATGATGATTTTGAAATAAAATAAAATGAGGAAATTAGTGGTAGTTTCTAGAAAAATGATGGAGTTATTTTTATTAATTTTCATTGAAACCATAATAGTTGTATTTAACAAACCATTAGCATGACAATGGTATATTCCCATGTTATTGGATATATGGGATATATAATATAATATTATAATCCAAAAGAGTCTACCATAATTTTATATTACTTATTACATCATTATTGTGTTATTAAACAAACCAAAACTAAAAACTGTGTTTTTACTATTCACTAAAAAAAATAAAACATTTTAAAAAATTCACATAAATTCACCCAAACCTAATTTAGATGTGTTTATTCAAAAAAATATCTCTATTTTTTAATAATAATACAATATATATGATAAATTTAACTTGTAAATTGAAAAAAATACTTATTTATTTTAAATAACAGTATATATAAAATGCATAGTAAAATGTAGTAAAATATTAGACACTTGAAAAAAAATTATCATATTTTATATTATATATTATTTTTTTAATCAGATTATTTATTTAAAATAAAAAATATTAATAATACCATATTTTTATAATAATTATTTCCTTTCTGAAAAGTACAGTTTCTGGCAATAAAATCAATTTATTAAATTCATCAAATTTTTATGAAAAACTAAAATCTAAATTAAAATGATTGAACAAAAATATTATTTATAAAAATGGATTACAGATTAAGTAACTAAGGGATTGAAACATAACCCCTTATAACACCTGCATATTATATAAGAATAATATGTGATATTATGATAGACTGGTATAATGTTTAACAGAAACCATTTCCAAAATGGTTAACCTTATGAAACATCTAAAATATTATGATCCAGAACAATATATAGAAATTCCATAACATTCCATATAATTATTTGGATCATAATATTTTAGATTTTTTTACGGTTATCCATTTAAGAAATGTTTTATGTAAAACATTGGATGAGGTTTTATATATTCATGTACTACCTCACCGTATAGAGATTCACATTTATTGTAAAACTAATGCTAACTATATTATCGTAATAATTACTTGAGATCTAGGGAATTACCTATAATTATATTTTTTATTTTATGATCTGTTATAAGTGAATTTTAATAATTCAAGGATAAAAAAAATTAATATTCATTTCTCGTGGTAAGTGATGAATTTGAGATTGATTGAAGCATATACTATGGATGAAATTGTACTTATGAAATCAAAATATATCATATAATTATATTTATGTAAATTCCTAGATCGAAAAATATTTCCTAAAAATTAGGAAAAGGATATTGAAACAAAAAATTATCATTTTACAATCATATTCAATGAATCATTTGGCCTTTTAAATCATCACAAATTTATGGTTTTGAGGTCCTTAACATTATAATAATCATTCACATTATTAGGATCAATGACCTATGTCATTATTTATAATTATTAATAATTTCTAATCCATGTACATATCTTCACATGCCTCCAATTATCTCCAATAGGGAAACATATTTACGTGTTATTCTATATGACCATTATACTTAAATTTTACCATATTAATAAGATTTTTATTATCCCTTTTTTGGTGGGTTTTTTCACCAGTTGAATTTCTGAATGTCAAACCCTTGATTAAAGAGTTTAGTTTTTAATTAAGAGGATTCCATTTATTCATGTTGGGTAGAACACAACATGAAAATATTAAAATATAATTACATTTTTTTATATCATATGTGAAACACAACACTGAGGTTAAACAACCAATGAAATTTTTTACCTCAAATTTAATCTCCTTGATAGCTTGCAGAACCCACAAATGCATGTATAAATGAATATGAATATATCAGACCAGTATAACCAAATAATTAAATGGGTGAGTATGAAAAAAAATTAATATATTAATAAAATTATGGTTATATATTTATTAGAAATAAAATAATAATAATTTAAAATAAAAAAAATTTCTGAAAAAAAAAATTATTTTTTCTACCAGACAGTTTAATCCCCCTTTTAGAATATAATTTTAAAAAATTCTTACATTAATAAATTATTCTATAATATTAAATTACTTTTTTAAATCATAATATAAAAATTAAAATGGGTTTAATTTTTTCATCTTTCTGAAATGTTTCATTATTTGATGAATAGTGAAGAATACAAAATTTTAGTTGAAAACTATATTTTTAATTTACTTATTTTTAAATTTAAGATATATTTTAAATTGGTTTTGATATAAATAATTAGTACAATTAAATAATAGTTAATAAATCTTACCTCGGTGTAATAACATTCACATCAAATTTTTTTATAAAAACATTGTAAACTATTAAATATTTTCTCTCTCAAAATAAGAATTCTCATCACGTCTACGGGATTAATTTTAAATTAAATTCTTAAAATTATATGAGTTGTATTTTTAGAAATGTATTAATTATTTTTTAAAAGAATAATAAATATTATCTAATAAGTTCAAATAATTTTTTTAATAATGTAAAATTTAAAAATGGTTTAAAATATATATTGTAGTTAAGGTAAAAATGGATTCATCTGTAGTTAAACTAAAATTATAATGGTTAAAATGACAATAAAAGATAAATAAATATTTTTTTGGTTATATTTAGTCACTATAATGTATAAGGATCTATAATAATTATTTTTAGACTGTTTTGGAATCTGAAAATCATGGGCTCACCCATTTCTTTTCAAACATTACAGCTGTGCCACTCACCTCTCCTCAAAATGGACACTCCCTCTCCTCTCCTATTAAAACATTAAACACATTTTTATTCATAATATATCTTCAAAATAAAATCAAACCTTACCCAACCTCATCCTAGAATCATTATTTTGGGAATAAATCCAACATTGGAAGGCTTTGGTGCATACTTAAGGAGGTTACTGTAAAAATAGGTAACCTTCTTCAATAAGGTTTTTTATTTTATTTCTTCCTTCACCTCCCTAAATTATTTTTAAAATATTATTATATAATGAAAATAGTATAATTAGTATATATAATTTTTTAGATAATAAGCTACAACCATGTCTAAATCCATCAAATGGGATACAAATCATCAGTCTTGTGTACGGAAGACTACCACTTCGTGAATCACTGTATTTTATTTTTCCATTAGCACCTCTCACAGTTGGTAATATAGTAGATATAAATTATATATTATATATATAGAATAAAATAATACTTCTAGAGTAATTATATCAGATATACCATTTCACACATCATTCTATATGGGATATGATAGCATCGCTCTAATGTACGGTGGACAACCACCTCACGAAGTGATGTGATTTATTTTTTACTGACTCTTTATAGGGAAAGTAATAAGGATAATGTCAATAAATATGTGTTATATAAATAAAATAATTATGATATTAATGAAATTTTTTTCATTATTCAAATATAATATAACATTTATTTTTTCTTTCCTTTTTACTCACTGAAAGATAATAGCGTCGTTCATGTTTATGTGGATTACTGCATTCAAAAAGTGATGTGAATCTGTTTTAATCACCAAATGACATGAGTAATATACACTAAATTAAATAATATAGTATTGAAAACTATTTTAAAATTATATAAATATATAATATGGCATACGTCATTTGCAAAACGTTCACTGAAAAATTGAAATATCGATCATATGTATGTGTGGTTCGTCATCTCTCTGATCGTAATGTAATCCATTTAAAAAAAACAATCATTCATGATTTATATTAAAAGTGTAATTAATGTATAAATATGATAATTATTTTTTATATTATGTAAATTTATAATTTTTTGAAGAATTAGATCTTTCATGAAAACCCATGCATGAGAAAACAAGACAACTAACACCTGAAATAATGAAAATTAAGAATGATTATTAATGAAATGGTAATGATATGTTATAAAAGGGTCATATATTATATTATAAATATTAATATCATTCTTCTATAGTTTAATAACATGTTTAAAACCATTATACAAGATCTTAAATCATGATCCTCTATACAGAATCATGAGATAAGAGAATTCAACTAAATTTCCCTTCATCGACTTATATTGTAATTTGATGCACGTCATTTATTTAAAATGGTTTATATAGTGCCCCTATGAAATTTAATGTCATTATTCACTAATAGTTTATGGTATTTTCAGTTTTAGATTTAATTATTTTAGCCAAGTGTATTTTATTTATGATTCACCCAGTGGTAAATAATTTCATAACTCAATTTACTTTCATTGGGTTATATTACTTCTTCTTAAAAAAGTTTATTCTAAGATTAAGAGATAAATTACATCTGATTATATTATTTTTAATTTCACATATCTCTATTTTGATTTAAAATTGATACACATAATGGAATAATTTATTAATTCTAACTTCAAAGTAATGATCATTGTAAGGGTTTATTTTACAATCACATTATAATAAAGATTGTTTATTCATATATTTCAATTGATGTAAATTATTTGACCATTTAATAATGAAAAAATTATATTTATTCTAATATTGTTATTCAGTATATATTTATGAAATATTACCATTTTCTGCTCTCTTTATACATAAATAGTTTAAATTAATTTTGGAAAATCTAACGTCATATCTCTCTTTGGTCAGAAATACTTTTTCTACCAAAACCCAATTTACTAAAAATGTTTTCAAAAATGTTTTCATCAATTGAGAAATTATTTATTAAATAAATTTTTACAAATATTTAATTTAGTCTTAAAAACCCCGTATGTTTGGATTTTATTGAAAACGATAATATAATAATTGCTTTGACATGTACGACATGAATGGAATTTCATGAATTCAAGACAACAACAAAATTAAAACATTATTTTCTGATTTTAAAAGGATTATTTTTTAAAAATTAATTATCAAAATGTTTTGTGACATTTTAGTTTTAAGATTTATTTTTAAAATGAACATGATATTTTCCTCAAGAAAGTTTTTATGAAATTTTTAGGGCATTTCTATTCATTAGAAAAAATAATTATTTATTCTTTATCTAATGGGAATATGTTTTGTTGGTATAATCCTTGTTCTTCCTCTATAAAATTTATGACAATTTTGACCACATAAAGTATTGAAATTAATTTACTTGATTAATTTTGGTAGTTATTAATATTCTTTTATATTATTCTCTTTCCTATGGACATTAAATTTCCCCTTAATATCAATATTATTTATCATGGACTTGTTTATTTATTAAAAAATATTTCATTTATATATATGATGTTCTATATTGAACATAGTTTTTTGATCGAAGTAAATATAGATAATTTAGGATTCTTTACTCGAAACACATATTTGAATATATAGAAATTTGTTTATGAACTATAGATATTATTTGATATATGAGGAATACTTTGGAAATGCAGACATGGGTGGGGACCAGATATAGATAGCATCTCGATGCATCTTCATGTCTTATGTGATGAATATATTTGATAGACTTAGTTAAATGAGTTTATAAACATCATTTGTAAACCTTATTGAGGATAGTTCTTGACAGTATAGATTTTAAGGAAACATGAGATCATGAAATCTTATAATTACGCATTTCGTTCAATATGAATTATTTAATTATTTTACATTATATTTTCAAAATTTCATTATCTCTCAGAGCATTTTAATCAAAATTTATTATTTATATAGAATGTTTATTCATTTATTTACCTTAAAATATTGATTATCTCCCATCTTATCATGATGTCCTGATTTTTAAATGGAATGTGTGTTTATTTATTTATCATTCCATATTGATTATTCATTATTGAATCATGATAGCTTCCCATGTACATAACCCGTAATGATAATTTGGGATAAGTCTTATTGATTTCCCACTACCAAGGATTTAAGAAATTTTAAATTGATTTTTGTATAAGGATATTCAGGAGGAAATAATTTTATTAATGAAATAATATATATTTTAATTGTTTTTGCAAATGTAATACGAGAATAACATAAGTATCAAGTTTACTAAGACAATAAAACTATTTTTTAGGGATGAAATTCCATGAATATTATTTTAATGTAATAAATAAGACACTAGCTATGCATTACTAGGGCCAGGGTTTCTACATGTCATCTCTCCTAAGGAAAAAGACTTAGATATAAATTTTTTTAAATTTTCAAGCATCTTTTTATCTTCCAATAAAAAAATCCTCCATGAGATAATGCATTTCAATAAAATTTTAGTATTAGATCACTCGATTTGGTCTCACATTTAATATTAATTTTTGATAACCAAATAATTAAAATGGTTATTTTTAGTTATTTTACAAAAAACATTAAAAATTTGACATTTTACTTAAAAAATTGATTCTTACCTTCCACATTCGAAAAAATTATTTTTAATATATTCATCTAGAATAACATATATATATATAATTTATTTCCATTTTCTCTTGCACCAAAAACTGAATTGATAATTATTTTTTATTTAAAATCCCACCATCTCTATATAGAAAAGATAAATATTTATTCCAATGATATTTATTTTTAGGTATGTAATATTTCAGCGAGGGAGGAGGAAATAATTTAACATATATTTATAAAAAAATAAATTAAATGAAAATAATAAACATCGGCCTTACCAAAATTATCTCCCATAGATGAACTCATTTCATACTGAAATCACATATCTAATTAGTAATCAAAATTAAAATATTTACTATAGATTTAATTGATAAAAAATCATAAGACTTGAATGGCCCGAAGGCATTCTTTTTCTAATTGAAATTTGACCCCTAGTTTTACTTTTATAATAAAAATCAATAGATATATTTTGGTATTGTCTATGAGAAATTAGTAATATATCTTAATGTGTGTCACCATGTTTACTAACCCGATAATCCTTTCCCATCCATGTTTAAGTAGAAGGATCTTATGTAGAATGATAATGATTTTCCATAGTAAAATAATATATATGATCCTTTATAAAGGAATAATGTAAATCAATGGTTTTATCTTACATTAAAATAAATATTGAATTCAAAATAATTAAGTAAATTATTATAAAAATAGATCTTTTACAAGAAAAATTAAATATAATATTAAAATTTATTTAAAATAAACTGAAATAAAATAAATATTATTTCTTCATATTCATTAATGAAATATATTAAAGCACTGAATTAAATGTTGAAAAAATTTATGATATATTAAGTTATTCAAAATAAAATAATTAAAAGGAAAATATTATACATATTAACATTTTACATTTAAATTAGATTAAACATTTTAATTTGATACAAATAAAACAAAGAAAAATTAAATAAACTCAATAATATTTGTTAGATCCATTAACAAAATTTTTTAATAAATAATGGAAGTATTTGTAAAATAAGAGATGATATAGAAACAATTAATAAACCATAATTAAGATTTTATAAAAATCCAGTAGTTACGTTAGAAATTGAATAATAAGAAAATAATACAAAAAAAACTAAATATTGAGAAACAAACAATTTATCATATTTGTTAAAAATATGTTACATTAGTAAAAACTAAAATTAGATTTATCATATATAATATTTCGAAAATATTGACATGAAAAAGAGGAAAAAAATAAGATACCTATAATATAAAGAGATTACTAAATGAATATATTCTTATCTTCCTTATCTATGAACATTTTTTGTTATACAGACCATCTCTAAAATGTGGTCATTAATATCATCTTTTAATGTATCCGAGGAAATAGTTATATCTCCCAATTCATCATCATCAACATGTTTTTCATCACCAAAATACTTCTTTCTTTTGAAATTAATAGACTACAGCACATTCTACTGATCAAAAGGATAGAATTTTTTTCCATGGGTTTCTATGATTAACGTATCATCTGTATATTCCAATGTATTAATACCTACTAGTTTTATATTTAATTAATCCTTTTAATGCTTTTTTAACAAAAGAAATTGAAATTGAGAATAGGAAGTATAAATTTGGTATGATAAATCTCCCATATTTCTTCAATAACTGTATAATATACACATAATATAGAGATTCCGTTTTTCTATTTATCACCAGAAGAACGTTTTACATCAGAAGAAACCAAAACAATTCTACACTTATAATGTTATGGTCTTTCGTTTAAAATGTATATCCATTAATTTCTTACCCAAACCCAATTATCACATTTAGCCTTGAATCACACACTAACAATACTATAGATTCTAACAAACCTAATCTACCATACATTATCTTCTTAAACCATGACGAAAATATTTTGTTATTATCATTCAAAAACATAATATCATCTTTCTTTAGTGAATCATGTTTTAATTAATTAACATGTGATGTTATAATTGATTTTTCATTATCTCTCTAATTTTATATTTATAAATTTCCCTGTTTTACTTGTATAAATATCACCAATTTTATTTTCAAGATACAAATCCACATTCTCCCAAAATTGACTCATTCATGGAGATATATAGGAAAACCAAGATTATCTATAATAAAAATTAATTATATACAAAACATATCAACCAAATATGAAATAAAATTATTATAATAGAGGATATTTGATGATATATATTATTAATAAAACCTGTCAATACCTTGATATACCTTTAAAAAGGATACATCCAACATATACATATGGTATTATAATGATTTATTTCTCTCCTCAAATAAACCATTTCATACACCATTATGTCAAATAAGATAGTGTAATGTATATTCCATGTTGATGAAGTATATGAACTACATCATTCATGAATTTGTTTTATAAAATCTTATCCATCACTTTGTAAAATATGTAATTGAAAAAATAACACACCTTCATAATAGTTATGAAGATATAAATGGTTGGTATTATATAAAATGAATACAATAGGATTCATTGAATCATAACATGAGAATAATTATATTTTAAACCTATTAAAATAAAATATTTTAGAGACACATGTTTTTTTACATTTGAAGAATTACCCAAAAACACATTGATAATAGAATCACTTAAAAATAATTATTTTCTCCCACATGAATTATATATGAGAATCCAGATTCAAATATTTTCATTTTCCATTAAGAATGTTAACTAACAGTATATGTGTTACAATTTATAGAAAATCCCATATTTTATTAAAACCATCATTTCTCTTTTCTTTAATATATAAAAATATTCCATTAATACTCTAAAATATATCCTTCTCAATGTGTATCACATCAAAGTGATTTTTGATCTCCTCATATCTCAAATTCATAAGCTCAAAAAATGATCATTTCTTATATATATATTTTTAGTAGAAAAACTTTTCCCTTACTAATACTATATAAACGTTTTCACTCTCTCAAAATATTGATTAGTCTTTAATGGATTTAGAGTAATATCAAATTCCTTGTAGTTTTTTATTTTCTTCCATTAAATATTACATAATAATGATCCATAGACAAAAACCACTAATGAACCTTGTACACTATTTTCATCCACGATTGTTTTTTGAAAAATAAAGACTCTAATTCACAAATTATATGATATTTATACTCCTTGACACTGTATATTATAAAAAATTTATATGTTGGTAATTCATCTATATAATACATAATCATTTTATATATTAAAAACATCAAATTTCATAAGATTCATAATCTTAGAAACATTCTCACTATAAGTGTTTCATATCATAAATTATTACTGAAAAGTAAATATCAATTTCATTTCATATATATTTTGGTCCAAAAATAATTAACTCAACGTGATTTATTTATTATTCACACAAATTTTAAGAGATAAGTTGTAAATTACTAAAATTAAAATTCTTAAACTATGTTTTTAATTGATGAAATAGTATGTATTAATTATATCTATACATAACCCTGGTCTGATATTTCTATCTTCATTTAAAAATTTAGGAAAATATTGATCAACTTTCATCTATTCACATGTAGATCCCATGGACCTGTTTGGTTCTGGTGAGTGGGGGGTGAATCAGTGCTGGCGTTTTTTATGAATTTTTATCCTTTCATGTTTGACCAAATGGAATTGTTATGGTCCTCACTCTACTAAATATTTCTATCTAACTCACATCATGTGTTTTATTAAAATAATATACGACAAACACACATTATTTAGATGGTTAGTTAATGAAACATCTATACATTGCATTATTGGTTAGAAAACCCAACATGCATTCTCATTAATATCAAAAAATGTGAATACAACTGGTTATAAACCCAAGTTCTATAATTGGTTAGACACACCAATTTACCTCTCCATAGTTGGATAAACACCCCAACTTCTCTTCTACTTTGATTGGTTAGACACTCCAATCACAAACCTCGTTAGAAACCCAAATACATGAGTCCTAATCAATTAATTCAGTGTTAGAAACATATTCGTAATAAATATTCTTAATCCAAAAAAATATGTGTATCCCTTCCTTCAGTAAAAATATTAATGGTCTTCAATAGATGACTGGATATTTATTGTTGGTCATTGAAAAACTTCATTCAGATCAAGAATGATTTGAATTATTTTTTTCAAATTTTTGGGTATATGCAATTACCGTACGAATTATCCGCATTTGGATCACTCTCAAAATTATTCATTCACAACGGTTAAAATGAGCCTCAAGATTAATTATCAATTTATTATATCTTCTACCACCTATATACATGTATTTGTACATGAAAAAATATGGTTCATGGGTCACTATAATTGAATAATGTAAACTCTCCCATTTAAATCCTCAAATGAATTATTTGTTAATTAGACACGTTGAATTTTATTCTTGAGATAATAATACCTAAAAGTGTGATATTATTTATTTCCACATTTTTCACACCCTAGTTAAAATGGGTATTTATTTCATCATCTCACTTTAAATCCCCCATAATTAATAGTTAACTCATTTCATTCATGCACATATAAAATATGAGTTCATCTCACAAACCCATTCATGTATATATATTATTTTTCTTAAACTGGTTATGTATTCACCAATGAATAATTCCAAACACGTGAGGGATTCTGGTTTTCATATCCTTCTCAGACAATAAGTTCACCCATACATCATCTTATTTCATGCATGAATAGAGGAACCTTAATCACCTGAGGGTCTCAGGTTCATTCTTCTTCACGTGGTATCAGAATTTTGGAGCTCATCTAAATACCAAATTGGTAAGAGTATCTATATTTCCTCTTATTGATAAGTGTAAGTTATAAAATTCTATTTACTCATACAATAAAAAATACCAAAGACTTGGGATTCTTCAATCTATCTGATTATCACCCATGACTTACCTTATTTAAAGACCTGAATATTTCGCGTACTCTGTTATTCATGTGAAATATCACGTGGAATCATCATTTTCAACTAAGAGAATAAATTTTCTCATTTTATCATTGCATTTAATGTAATCATCTGTTACAAAATCAATTTTTTATCTTACATTATCATTAATCTGACATTTATCTCATCTAGGTTGTTAAATTTATCAATGTAAGACATCATGAATTGGTTTCATTTTTATTAAGAATTTTCATGCCTCAAAAACATTTAAAACATATTCATGGATCTTCCCTAGTTCTCCAGTGTTCATTGAGACCTTATTTAGTCGATTTTTTACCTTTTGTTTTCTTTTAGGATGTTTGGAGATAATTTTTCTAGCTCAAAAATATTGTAGGTAACTGTATTGCAAACACCGTCGAACATAGATAAATGAAGAAAATTTCCCTGATGATCAAAATTTCAGTATCTACATGATTATACAAACATACTTATATGCGTATCTTTTTTAGAGGATAAATATTACCCCACCCAGATATTTCATGCATTGACTTTACATTTTCTCGAGGACATGGATTATTACTCAAGAACTACTTGAAGTGACCTAAAATTTGGCCCCCCCATACCTATATAAAACTAGTATGGTTTCTCTACCACCCATTCCATGTGTTTTTCATCGCACACTCTCCTTTTTGGGCCATATACACTGGCTCAATATCCTTCTACCATTTGGATTTCCCTAGAAAGTTCCCTTGGGTGTGTTTTATCTCGTAGTCCTGCTTGAGCCTAGGGTCGATCTGGAATTGGATTCCTTATGGGCTGGAAATTAATTTTATTCCACAATGCATTAAAAAATAATTGTTATAATTTATGTAAAATATAAAATAATAATCTATCCCAAATAAAAATTTCAAGAAAACTTCTTCTCTAAACTATCTAATTCTTCCTATCTTATTCTCCATGAAAAATATATATGAACTTCTATTTTTTTAATGTACACTATTAATTAAAAAGCCTTATGTATTTATAATTTCTTTTTTCATGTAAACTTGAAAACTTATTATACTAGAAAATAATATATTATTTCAAAATAATATTCAATAGCTTTGAGTATTTTTTAATATAATAACCTGGATGTAAGGAATGTGAAAACACTTTATAACATTGGTCTAATAATTGAAGATTATTTAGAAAATATTTATAGTTCATATCATCAATATATTTACATGACTGACAACAAATGCATCATGGGCTCAATAACCACCTATTTTTTATTTATTTTTTTTGGTAAATATACCTTCACATTTTCAAAAGTAAATATGTGGGTTCAATTTTTTCTCCCCCATTGAAAATATAATGAGAAGGAAAAGTGGGGGGGGGGAATTCTAATTATCATCTCCAATATAGAAAACATATTCACAAAATTTCAAAATAAAGGGATAATATCACATGATACATTGCAATGATCTTTTATCTTACAAACTATAAGTCTATTTTTGATAACCTGGTCCAGAAAATAGAGTGAAAGAAAAATGTTGATCCAAGATATCCATAAAACATACTCACATATGATATCGACCATATAATTTCTCAATTCTCATTTAAGGGGTATGAAATAATTATATTTATCAATGAAATGAATAAACCTCCACACACTTCAATAAACACATTAGAAAGTTCAAGTGAAAAAGATAATATTTCTTCGTCTTTCTTATTCTCCCATCAACCGAAAACCCCATTAAAGAAAAATATTAATGAAAATAGGTTGAATGTGTGATTTAAATACCTCATGTCTTATAAAATCTCAACATAAAGGAATTAAAACACAATTATCATCAAGGAAATTAATTGAATCCACAATGAAAAACACATCTCCTTCAATTTCCTTCATATTAGATCATAATTGAATAATAAATATGTTTTATGGAGGAACATATTATTTATATATTGGAAACGTTTAAGATGATAATTTTATTGGATCCTTGATTTATAATTATTTCAATGCTTATCATGGGATGTAATTTCTTTCTTGTTTACATAGTTCATAGATTGTGAGCATATTTTCATCCCATGAACTTATTATTTTTTGAAATATCTTTTTTTCATCTCCTTCATAGCCAGATTCATTAAATTTAATATTTTCCAAGAAAGGTTTTGATTTGAGTGATAATATTTTGGTTCTTAACACACCATTATTTGTAAATAATTTTAATTATCCAAAACATTAATCCTATTTTCTAGCATGATAGGACAATTACCATGATAAAAAATATTTTAATAAGCCATATGAGTCAAGTTTCTATATATGGATTTGTTACCTTTCCACGTGCTCTTAAAAGTGATATAATTTTAAATAATACCTAGGATAGGGAAAATAAAAAATTTACCTGAAATGGAATAACACCCTTAATCTCTCCATGATTGAGGTATTGGAGCTGAGGGAGTACATCCAACGTCACTGGGGTTTTCATCTTTTAAACATATAATCATGATGTTCCAGAATTATCAACAATAAAAACAATTTTTTCTATAATCTATTGTGGGACTAATATTCTACATTATTCATGGGAGAAAACCTAACTTCAAGATTTCCGATTTTGATTCCTCTTTGTTGTTACACATGTTAATACATCTTTTGGAAGGATATTTTTCTCTCTCTCTATAGGTGTTCAAATTATCCACATGGTAACTTATTTTCAAGTCTTTCTATTTTATTTTAGAAACCATTAATTATAAATTTGATGTAGAATTTATACTTTACTGTCTTATTTATTAATGTTGAGTTCTAAGAGATATGGTGTTAACCTACAATTTCATATCCATAACAATTGGATTAAGAATATATTGGGTAATATTATCTAATATATCACTTCGTTACATCATCTTAGTTCCCATTATCATTGATTTTATATTTATGTCCACATATTAAATCCATAATATTTTATTTTCCAAATATAAATCATTCACAATTGATTATTTCAAAACAAGTATGATTTTCCATTGATATTGTTTTTTAATGCATGAGAATTACATTGCATAAAAACTTGATGTCGTTAACTTGTCATCACCAAAATCTTGATTCATATTCATCTATAAGTGTATGTCTAAGATTTTCCAGTATTTATCTATGTAAATGTTATAATTATAATGGTCATAAAGTTATAATTTTACATTGATTAATTAAAACAATATTTTAGGATGTATTATTATTATTTTTCTTTTCATGGAAGGAAATGAGATTGATTTCATATCATGTTATTGGATTATTTTTAGGAAAATTTTTTCATTTATTAGTCATTTATCCCTTTTGAATTTCTTGAATGAAGGGAAATGGGCTCATTATAATCTTCAAAATATTCCATATTTAAAAAATCTAGGATCAATATAGTTGACCACTGCTATAATAATACATAAAAAGCCCAAGGGTCGATTAGGATCCACTGAGAGGGTGGTGAATCAATGGTACCCTTACTTTATGATTTTTTTTATTTATAAATTCAACCTATTAAACATCAAGAGGGTAAGTGTTCACCCATGTATCTCCTAAACACCAGAGATATTCTGGTTTTCTTCTCATTATCATACATCAAGGTCAGTCATTGTTAATCTTAATTCATGCATTAATGCATGAATATCAGATACCTAAGATACATGGGTATATTATTATTCACATGGTATATCGATGTCACAACTCATAAAAATTCCTAATAGGTATGGGTATCTATATTACTTCTCATGGATAACTGTAAGCCACATATCCCTTTTTACTCACACAGTAAAAAAAATCCCAAAGACATGGGATTCTTTATATTATCTTATTAAATGCCAAAACTCACCTCCTTTAAAAACCCAAATATTTTGGGTTCTCTTCTCTTCATGGATGATATCATGAGACCTCATCATTTTAACCAAAGATAATCAATTATCTCATTAATTTCCATTAATTAGATTCATGAGAGTGTAACTGAATGAATTTTTAATCTTACATATGATTTAATATGATATTTATCTTATCCAGATAGGTGAATATATCTATGGGGAACATCACTAATCATGTTCCTTCTATTTATGCAAGGAAATTCATGAAACATGTTTGATACATGTTCCTAGATCTTACCAGGAACTTTGGAGTGAAACAACTACATTATTTTTCCTATTTATGGACATCTATTTGTTCCTAGGTGTATTTTACATATTTTTTTTCTATTTTAAATCCCATAGAAACCCATTCTACAGACATTGCTGAACATAAAAGAATAATTATTATTCCTTGAGACAATTTGATGGTTCATATCTGCTTAAATCGAAAAAAACGCACTTATATTCATATTATTGTTAGTGGAGGAACAATACACAACCTCATTTTGTACCACATTAACATCAATTTTAGTTTGGGTTGTTGTATATTACTCATGTGCAATCTGAAGTGGCCAGAAATCATTAACCCCTAGCCTCCATGTCACCCAACATGGTTGTACCACGACTTCTTCCATTTTCTCTACACAAAATACTCTCCTATGAGGGCCTTATATGTGGGAACACTCTTCTACTTATCATGGCTTGTCTGATATAGTTCCCCTTGGCACAATTGATCTCTGGGTCCCAAATGAGAACTTGGTCGAGATGGAATTGGATGTCTTGTGGATTTGATGTTATTTTTATATAGCCCTCCATTAAATGACACATGGAATTATTTAAGTACAAAATTAAAAAAAAATATTTCCCTAATTAAAATTCTAATAAAATTTTTCTCACATATATCTTATTATTCCTCACTTATTATCCATGAAAAATATATATGAACATCTATTTTTTATGGCCACTATCAAATAAAATTCCTCAAGAACTTATATTTTCATTGTCTTTTTAACTTCAAAATGTCTCATTCATGAAAATAATATATCATATTCAAAATAATATTCAATTGAATTTGTCATTTTTCCATGGCATGATTTAGATGTAACTAATTTGAAAACTCCTTATAAAAAAGTATTTAATCATTAATGATCATTTCAATATTTTTCACAGAACACATAATCCACATATTGACTTGATTGGAAACAAATGCCACATGGTATCAATAATACATAATCATCTAGACAATATAGTTCTCAATCAATCATTTTCTCATGTGCATGCCACTTTAACCTTTTAGGATCTTTTCAATTTACAAATAAACATTTCATATTTGGGGTTATATGAAGATACCAAATATCTTTTGTAGGAGTCTTCATACTTTTCATAATATATGAATCAAATTGTATTTTTTTTCAACTTACACCATGAGGTACTATATTTGAGACACTCTAAAATACCATTTTATTCCTTCGAAAATAACACATACTCATTGGGACCGATATATATTTTCTTATACACAAATATCATCTGGTATTATATTTTTTCGCATTATAATATGAATATGAAAGATCATTATGTTAAGAAATATTTTCATTTAGAGTCTGTAGTAGATATATGAAACACTTATCATACTATCCAATATTGTTTTTATCTTCACTAATATTAACACTATTAAAAAGAACTTTGATTTTTTTACAACCTAGATACTTTGGGTTTTCATCATTAATATAAAAGAGCTCAATAGATGGTGTTTCCTCAATTTCCTCCACTTCAATATCATGATTCATTTTTTTGATTTTTTCAAAAGACGCATTTTTAAAATCTCAGTCATCATTAGATCTTAAATTCTTCTTAATATAACCTTGAAAATTCCATGCAATGTAACTCAAATTATAACCAATTCAAATTAAATTATTTATAATCTTGCTATATTTTTTATTTTCATATTTATTCATTTATATCTTTTTAAGAAAAATATGTCCTTTTTTGTAACATTTCAATAAGAAAATTAGAAAAATAAACATCATAACATTCCTCATAATGATCACATTTCCATTCTAAAGTGATTTATTTTGATTCATTATCATTTAGAAAAACATTTTTTAAATATAATTTAATACATTTTAGAATATAAAATCAAATTTACTTTTATAAATTAATATATATATATATATATAAATGGACAAAATATTTCAATAATAAAATAACAAAAATAATGTCAAAAAAATGTTACTTTGTATAAATTTAATTACAAGAATATAAATTCTCACCCACTTAATATATTTTCACTATTTTTGAAAATCATTAATAATTAATCATTATTATTTCATTATCAACCGTTTATAAATAATAAAATGAAAAAAAATAATAAAAAATTCCTTATCATTGAATTTAAAGATATTGAACACTAATAACACATTATTTTTCATTATTTTCATATTTATATTTAGATTATATATATGTATATATCATTTTTCCACACCATATAAATAGATACAATAATATAAATCATGATAAAATATCCATGAAATTTGGTAAAAAAAAATTAGTTTATAATATTTAATGACATACAACTTTTAATATTATCAACTATATAAAGTAAAAGATCAGGTAGTACACATTTCAAGCCAAGCTGAAAATAATTTATTAAAAAATTGTTAAAGATATAAATAATAAGTACTACAGTAAATCAGTGAAGGTAAAAATGATAATTTATTTACATGGCAAATATAATATTAATCATATTTTTAAATATTTACTTGAAAATGGAAAAAATATTTAATGATCCTCCAATGATTAATGTAATTATAATGTGAATGATTATTGAAAAAAGAAGTTCATTTTTAGTTTTGAATGAGAAATGTGATTATATTTTTTGGATCAGGAAAACTAAATAGTAATAAAAACTAATAAAACAACTAATTATAAAAAATATTTTTTTATTTAAAATATATTCAATTTTATATTATATTTTTTATTTTTATACACACAATTTTATCAATGAAAAAAAATATTTTTGTCACTGTATAAATTTTTATTAATATTCTTTATATTATATATATTAATATATAAAAATCTAAAAAATAATCTACTTGTTTCTTAGATAATAGTTTCAAATAATGATCAATTCTTTGTCTTTGTTAGGTTTTCAAAATATGTTTTTAATTAAAATAATTTATTAATATAATAGAGAAGAGTCAAAGTATATATGAAAAAGAAAATTTGTATATGGATATTAAACTTTAGTTAATAAATATAAATAAATGAAGCAGTATGGGTGGTGCTTTTTATGATTATATATAATAATAATTATAAATCAAAAATTCATAGGATATTGGAGAATATCAAGGAAATTGTATAATAGTTTACCATTAAATATAACATAAAAAAATTTCCATCCATACTGATCAAAATAACATTGAAATAGTAAAAATTAAATGAGATAATTTAATATAAATTCATCAAATAATTCAAAAAACTAATCAAAAGAGAAATAATTGAAAATAAATTAATAAATATAAAATAAATCTAATGATACCTGGAAAATACACCTTGAGAATATAGTAAAACCAATCAAATAACAAAAAAACACCTAAAATCCACATAAGATGGGATTTTCATTAGGTTATAATAGAGAGAGGTCAGTGGAGGTTGGTGGGTGATAGTGTTGGAGGCTTTTATTAGCAGTATAAGTAGTGGGATGAGATTAACATTAAAGAGAAGTTTTAGGTTTTGTCTTTATGATGAATGTAAAAAGTAAATTAAAAAAACTATACCGTAGTGAAAAATTAAAAAAATGATAATGGGTTTTTATGTCAGTTATTATTTAACTGATATAAAAAACTCTTTTATTTCTTGGTTAATATTTCAGCAATCTAGAATATCCTATTTTTACATTGTCTATATAATAAACAATATGAAAAATATCATCAATTAGTATTATACATCTAATAAATAATAATTTATTTAAAAGTAACATATAAGTTCATTTATAAACAACTAAATTTATAAATTAATCAATTTAAATTGTTTTTATACTAGTGATCTACTAATGCATAATTAATTCTCCAAGTATAGACTATTAGGGTTGATGAATACATCAACTATCATTCATCTAATGGATGATCACATCACATGAAACTTATTTGATATACTAGAACATAATATATATAATAATGGTGTGACCATACACTTCCCAAGTCTACATCAATCAATGGACCATATTTCAAACTCATCATATGAGTGTAATAATCTCATACAGATTAATATATAAATGAAAACATGATGAAAAAAATACCTAGAAACCCCTAGTTATTTAATACTAAAATATCGTATCAGAAATTTATCGAAGTTCGATGTTTTTCATGCTTGGTATCTCTCAATCCTCAAGTACTATGGAAATATATTATGAACCTATCATCTCTAGTATACCAATTATATACCATACTAAACTCTATATGATATTATTCATAGGTCATCCAGTTCATAGAACATTTTTTATACCTCTTGAGAATATTTTATATTTTTATAAAATAATCATACTCATGGTATCCTTAATATTTCACCAAAACATATAATACAACATTATGAAAATTATTTTACAAAAAAAATGTCATACTTTAAGTGGTTAATTATCATTTTATATCGTGACTCTATGTATCCAACTAGAAAGAATGATAATATGGATATTACCTTTCATATGACATGAAACATTTAATTTTATTAAGATTCATCATGAATTTAAAAAACACACATAATATCGTGTCTCTTTATATTTCATATGATTGATATACAAATCATCCTTATGTTTACAATAGTTTTTGGGGTTTTAAAAACACATTACATATATATATATATATATTCTAATAGATTTCTGTGTGATCAATTGATAAAACTCTCCCAATACACTTTTAGTGAGTGAAATTCATAAATATAATAAGTTTTAATAATTTGAGACTTTGGAAACATATTCATAATCTTCAATTATGGAATCAATGTATTCAGAAATTTTATTATGTTATTATATTTTATTATCTATAGATAATTCTTTTCATGTTCATCATCATCATCATTCATGTAAATTTTAGGTAAAACACTTTCCTTGACAAATTTTGGAAAATAATGTAACTCATTACACTAATATTATATGGGTGTATCCTAATTATTTTTGGATATTTACTGACATTCATTATCTATTTTATCTAGCATAATATTTATTTCAAAAATATTAACTTCTAAAATTCTAAAAATATTCTCACTGGATTCATAGACACTATATTCTCATTATAATATCATTATTAGATAAAAAATGATTTTGGGTTCGGAACTAACAATTATTTAATATCTATTTAAATATATAAAAAATAAGAGGTTATATCCATTTCTTATATGGTATAATATTTTTTAGAGTGTAACTTTGAAACTAAATGTATTATTTAAAATAGAGTTGGGATCACATCCCACCTATTTTTATGCATATCTAGATAAACACTTTATCGAAAATAAAAAAATTTATTTCCCTACATTTCATTCATATCATGTTATCGAATAAATTGCATCAGAAACCTTGTGTATATAAAATTGTACATAATAAAACATTGTTAATAAAAAAACTATATGATCATTATATAGAAATATAATGATGACAAAATCATTTATATGGGTCCATCTAACTTTGGTATTTTTTATTGGAATAAAGTCTAGGTTTCACCAACCCATTACATCATCATTTGAAATGAAACTATAAGAACCACCAAATATTTACATCATTATGAACTCATATATATTTACATCATTTAAAAAATTCTAGTTGATATAATATAGCCTTTAAAATCCAAAAAAAAACTATAAAACTGATACCTAACATGAAAATTTTATAGATATTTCATACTCATTAAAGTATTGTAGAAACTTCTTTCATATGGAAACATTTGCGGACCTCATAGGCCAACCATTAAGTTGAAATAACCATTAATGGATATTTTGGATAAAAATTGTTGGAAATTAAAACTATTTTTTCCTTATATCTTGAAAATTTGACCACTTATCTTGTTGATACAACACAAGGACCTGAACATCACATATTCAATTAATTTATCATTAAAATTTTCATAATTCTTGTTAATAATTTATTGAAATTAATTCACATGTATGATAATTTCCAATTTTTATTACATAATGAATATAATAAGTAGAATAATCCTAAATAGAAACATTATAAGAATCATTATATTCTTCTCAAAATAATAAAGAATAACTTTTTTAACTACATCAATATAATGTTACAGAGAAAATTGTATCATTAACATGTTGAATTTTCTATGTTAATTATGGAAAATTTTTAATTTTAGTTCAATTATTAGAAGTATCTTGAATTGAGATTTTTATATTTCTAGGATTTATATATTGTTTTATTTTTTAATGGTGATTCAATTTATCTATTAAAAATTATTTATTATAGGATTATCATGTTTTAAATTCAATTAATTAGGTCTTTTAAAATAATCTCCCACTACAATGACTACCATTTTTTAGAAAATATCATATTGTTTAGACAGAAAAGAGATATATTTCCCTATGATTTGAGTTTATTTTTCATTTCTACCCTCACATAGTATTTTATATAAGGAACTATCATAATCACATGATATATCACTCACGGATAGTTGAGATGACAACCTGTTATCCTAAATAATCATAGGGATAAATCCATCTCTATTCCTTGAGTAACCTTATTCTATTAGTGTATCCAGGATAATTTTAACAAGTATAAAATACCAAAATTGTGTATCTAATCCTATTATGGTGACCCATTACTTTAAAATTTTATAATATTATCTAAGGGAATGCTGTAATGGAATTTTATACTCAGTTATACAATTGAGAACTTGAAAAGTGTTTAATTATAAACTAATTTAATAAATGGTGTTTTTGTAAAGGTGTATTTAATCTCATCATCTTATCTCTTCTTATTGGTTTTATAGGTATGAATACTTATAAATATTTTATTTTTTAATATTATTCCTTATAAAAAATAAAAATTATAAAAACATATTTATGTGAAACGCTTTACACCACTCATAGATTATGTTACCCAAATTAAGAGAAAACCATATTTATGCACATCTCAATCCATCACATGTATAAGGAAGATGAAACCCATTCATGTATAGGATTATAATCCTGTGAACCCAATATTCAACATAAGAGTGGGCATGGAGTTAAGGATAGTTGACCCCCAATCTTTTTTAAAGGAATGTGTTTCAAGTCTAATTAAAATCTTGTCCAGATATTAATCTACACTAAAATACATTTCTTAAGAGAAACATAAATTCCAACATAATTATAACAACTAATATGTATAAACTATGGGAAAAATCTTCATTCAATATCATAACCTATTACAAGACAATATCAATTTAGATTAAAAATAAATCAATTTCTATTTATAGAAAGTGACTCTTGGGATGAAATTATAAAAATATATATAAGTAGTTTAAACTTTTTATCTAATTCACACATCCATTGATAATATAATAAATATTATTAGGAATAATAAACAAGGGAATATACTTAATTTATAAAATATTCATATATAAAAACATGAGAAAAAATATTTACGAATAATTCATATACTAGTAAAGTTTTAAACACATTCTAACAATCATATGAATTATGGAAATTCCAAAAATAATTGTTTATAAACACTTTTTATTTATTCCAGTATGAATACATTTGTATTATCATTTCCTGGTATTTAAGTTAAATATATGTAATTTAAATATAAATATTTTATATTTGAAATATAATTATGTATAAAATTTATTGAAAAAATAGAACATATTATTATTTAATCCTTGATCAAATAAATTGTAAAAAAACACAATGAGAGGGATTAAAAAATTTTATCAAATAAATAATTTTAAATTAAATAATTCAAATTAAATAGTTATAAGAAATTCAATATTTTAAATATAATATAATTTATAGTATTCCTTATTTGATGATTAAAAAAATATACATTAAATTTCCTTATTAATATTTAAAAGTAAATTATAATTCATGCCCTATAATTTCAAAACATATTCAATATTAAAATTTTATATTATTAAATATTTAATTAATAAATGTTTTATAAAAATTTAATTATTTCTTTATATACATTTTGTAATAATTTATTTTTTTGAACACCTTTATAATATAAATAATTATACATTTAATACATTTAATAAGATTTATGAAAAAAATATAACCAACATAATTCAATCAATAATTGAAAATTTAGAAAACTATAATTTTCATTGATATTATATTTAATGATATTTTATATATCATAATATGTGGTTTTACTCTCTTATCTATGATATTTAATAATAGATAATCCTGGTTTCAGTATATCGTTACGATGTTATGGTATCATATATAATGATATAGCTAATATCGCATCGATTATTCGAGTTTTTTTAAAACACCAATCAAGGTTATCACCCCACACATTATCCCCCATTATATGCAATGATAAAGTAAAAAAAGTAATTATTTTGTGTGATTTCCAAAATATATTATGTCATATAACATGACCATATCACTTCCTACAATATCGCATATCATATAGAAAATCAAAACTCCAGTTGTTTAACATTTTTTTATAATTGAAAATATTGCATCCACCTAATTTCATATATTTTTCATTTTAAAAAGATTATTTAGTGAACCATAAAAAAAATTTATTCTCTAATACCATTTATTGGGTTCTATGGATAAATTAACACTTACTCAATATAGTGAATTCAATTAGAAACCTAAAATAAAATATATATGCCATGATTGAAACAGAATCCATGTAACTAGAAAAAAAATGAATAACACAATGTATGCCATGACCCCATCCCCCAAAAGTTTACCTCACCAAGGAGTGTTATAGGGGAAGTGAGATGGTAAACACCTGATTCCTACCTTCATTTGGCCATAGGTTAGCAACTAGAACTGAGGTTATAATATGCATACATATGGCATTCATTAAACACTAATAGAACATGAAGGATAGAGATATAATATAGATACACTACTCAAAAAAAATGTTAGATATATATATATATATATATCCTATATTCATACTTACAAGTCTATATAGTACTATGAGAACTAAATGGATAATTACAAGTACCAAAAAGGTAATTACATCGGTGGCCATGAAGCCCAAACAAGTCCTACTAAACCAAGAGCTAGTAATTTCTAACCCAATCTACAACCTACTACAGTTGACCTAAAAATAGTTTATAAATATGTACAGTGATCATGAAGGTATATTTAGTAGGATTAACCCATGATCATATCATATAGAAGACAAATAAATAATTCAAAAGAAATGTTGAACGATATTGAAACTAACTCTCCACATAAATAGGTATAAAATTTCCCATCCTCTCCATGGATAACATTCACCAAATATCGCATGCAAGGGAGCATAAAATATAATAATGAAACATCATGGATACCCTTATCCCGCTTCCAAATAGGATTTCTACTCTTCCCAAAGGTCGCATGTTGTGATCTATCTCCCCCAAAAATAGGCGATCCCAAAAACACATGGGAAATTCATAACAATATTCACATCATGCATTATATCATCAAATCATTCCATCAAAATATCTGTATATTGTAACCATGGAGTTTCTAGAATCCACCATATATCTTATGATGTGTATCATACATTAGGTATAATAACTCGGGGAATTATATCTTATACACATAGTATATATCTCTATCTTTCAGACCCTATACACTTCCTATAAATAATAATCATTTGGATACTATATCTAAAAATACATGTTTGTGAAATAATAAAAATCCATCACATCCCACTACAAAGTGATATGGGAAAACTAATAGTTTTTAATACCATCATAGGTTACTACCAAGAGTGGAGAGAGGGCCTAGAGGGGGTATTTATCCATCCATCATCCCATTGGGATGTTGGGGGAAACACATTCCTAGAGACCCCTAGGTTTCAGTCTCCCAAACAAAAATGGGTTGTGAATAATATGAAATCACATAATATATATGATATAATATGTCTCACAACCACATTTTCTTCAAAATATAGTCTTATAACCAACAATAGTTGAAGTTACTTGGACTCCCCAACTACCAATACTAATTATAGATATCCTATATGTACACAAACATTTAAAAGAGATACATTAAATAATTCTTTCATTTCCATAATTTTATTTCATTAATTAGCTCATTAACCATTATTAAACTATTATAATTATTTTGAATCACATTAAATTGATCATCACATTAATGTTTATTACCTTCAAAAATAATCCGAATTCATTCCATGATTTATCAAGTTTTTATCTTATTGGCATTTTAATTCCAACAACACCGACCCCATGGGATAATTATTATTTTTTTATTGTTATTGTCATTACATAATCCATGTACTCCAGTAAAACCATCATATAATACCACTGAGTGGATACAAAAAAAACACCTCCACATCTTTCTTCCTTAAGCAGTCTAGAAATGAATATAGAGAAAACAAGAAAACCAACCATCATCCATAAAACATATTAATAAAAGATAATAACATCTCTCAACATCACACAAAGGGTAATTCCATAATAAACTAGTTCCTTCATCTCTAATCCCTTCCTCAACAACCACATGTTCATCCTGATGCATCCATTCATCAAAGGAATCAACTACAGCAACATCATCCAAGAATCCTCACCCCAATCACATCGGCCATCCCTATCTCAGACATACCAGGATCATAAGACATTCATAGAAATATTACCCATATCACATCTCTTACTAAAGATCACATCAAATGAATATCACAATGACATCATGAAGAAAACATAGAAAACAAGTTAATATAGGCTCTAAAACCAAGGAATAAATCTTTCACACATATCACTCATGACTCCCAACTCATGGAACTCAATATTCACAAATAGACAAGTAACTTTAGAATGAGAAATTATCTTTATCAAACAACCAATTTTCATTATATCTGGAATTAAATGACCAATTATTCAGAGGTTCTATCTATGGGGAAAATAAACCATCAAGCTATAAAAATATATCAAATGATTAAACATTATCCCAAGCATTAAAACAATTTCCCCAAAAATTAACAAAAAACCTTATCAATTAACAAGAATTTTTTTTATTATCAACAAGAATAAACATGGTTAACATTATTTATAAATTAATTTAATCAAATGGATGATCTTTTACACAAACCATTTCATTGCATCAATTTGATAATAATCCTTTCACAAGAAAAATTAGATTAAAAACATTACTATTATTTAATTTAATAAGAAAATTAAATATGAATTGATTCTAGATTTACATTACATACAAATTTAAACAAGAAAATCCAATCATAATGGAATAATAATAACTAATAGAATATATATCACACTATCTAGGAAATCTAGTGGGAAACTAATACCATTGTATAAAGAACCTCAACAAGAAATATTTAACCAATTAACTATTAATTTTTTTCAATAATTATTATGTTAATTCCATTTCTATCTAAAGGGATAAATCATGCTCATTCTACAATTTCACATAAATAATTTGGGATAAAATGACTCCCATATCTCAATAGAGTCGACATTCTTTGCATGAGAATGGTCCAATGTTATAGATCTTTATAAACTCTCTTACAAATATGGAAATATTTCCAATGATTCCATTACACAGAAAATCCCCCAAAAAACATTTAGAACTCAATTAGAAACATACATAAAAACCACCCTCTCAAGGAAAAAATTAGAGAAAGGATGTGGATAGAATAACAATGAGAAGAAATTTAGAATGTTTTTCGGGTCACCATGGATTAAATATGGGAATAAAAAGATTGATCATTATAGAGGTAATCACAAAACCGAGAAGAGGGCATTACAATATCATATGGAATTGGAATAATCAGCATATGGTTTGAAAACTCCCAAGACAATTCACTCTACAGAGATGCACTGTATACGGGATTTACATGCTGTGTAACTATTATATGTTTGGTAAGTATTGGGATTTTTGTTTATCTAAAAATTATATAAACTTAAAGGATTTAATCATTAATATTTACATTTTTTTAACACCCTATAAACTAATCTTAAGTAACATTGAACTTTTAATATAGGACATGAAACACATTTTCATGTTTTATATTCTCATAGATTCCATAATTTTGTAGCTGAACCCCTCTGGACTCTTTCTATGCCTCCTCCAAGAACCATGAGAATTAGAGAAATAAAAAGTTTTGGACTACATGGATATGGGTCCTTACCATAGATACTTTTCAATCTTTTCTCATTCATGAGAATCAAAAACCAAACCACGGAGACAAAATGAAAATGGGTTGTTTGAATAGCCACCCTAAGAGATACCTTTTAAAGATATCTCCATCAGAGGAGATTTAATACATCATTATATGAATAACATGAGAGAACAAAATATCATGAACCATATCTTAAAAACTATTTTTGAGTGTGATACCTCTCAAATTAGAGTAAAACCATAATAAGAAACAAGTGGATACCATCTCATAAATTAGAAATATCAACATAAAAAAATAGGAAACATTAAAATATAATATATAAACATAAAATAGATTGATTTAATGGGTGTGCATCTATGATTCCAATTCCCATGTACTCTCCTCCATGCCACTGTGGTGCCATAAGACATAAAACAAGGTAATATCACCCCAACAAAACACTTTCTCCTAGATGTCCTAGATCACCACAAGCCTATCTTTGATAGTCGTATCATCATGAACATAAATTTATCCCTAATTGATGATGCAACAGTCATAACTAAGACAAAAATGGAACTAAGACACATGAAAACCATCTTGTATCCAAATAATTTTTTGGGGAATTTTTATATGATAATCCATGGACCTAACATGAGACAACACCTCAAATTCTCAAAAAAAATATGAGGAGTCTTACTCCAACAACCATACCATCATTGCCCATAATGATGAGTCGCCTTCAGGAAGACATGATCACAAATGTCAAACACCATGAGTCTCCTCCTATTATTAGGATAGGATTTCTAATAATCAAGTGTTACCTTAATTATATTTTGAATTAACTGAACCATATCTGTCATATTTTTTACAAATTCTAACCTGACCATTACTCCCCCTCTCAACCCAATCAAACACAATGGAGAATGTAAATTCCATCCATACAAATCATGAAATGGGGTCATACCAATGGTGGATTAGAATCTAATATTTTATTAAAACTCTTCTAGGGGAAGGATCCTCATCCTAAATCCAAAAAAATCCAAGAAATATGATAACTACATTTCTCTAAGAGTCTGGAAGGCCTACATAATTTGGTCGTCCACCTATAGATGATTGGTAGAGAAAAGGAAAATTCAAGAACCAAAATCATACTGAAAACCTCTCCACAACCTAGATGTAATACATCGATCTTGATCAGAGATTATTATCCTTATGACTCTATGGATTCAAACCACCTCCTTGATATAAAAACTTGAGAAGCATTTCATTGTTCTCACCTCCCAAGCTTCTATAAAATGGATTGATTTCATAATAACATCATCTATCACCCATATAGTATCATAACCTATATGATATCAAGGTAAAATGATAATTAAGAACACAGATATGTCCTCCAACTTCCAATGGGGATCATCCAATAGATGGAACATACCACATGGAACACAATGCTTGTCCTTTACCTTATGGATGAAAAAACATTTAGAAAAAAACTCAAAAACTACCCACTTCAACCTAGGACACAAAAAAAACCTCTCAAATATTGGTAAATATTTTTCAAGAAATGATCTATGAATAAATTCACGAAATGGAACTTATAGATAACCATATTATGCATCAATTATGGAATGAAAATACTTACCTTAAACATCACCTGATGGTGTCCATCCGTAATCCAACCATCAGGTTCATCACAAAAAAAACTCAGTTCCTCTAGACCTACACCTCAACATCACCCAACTAGGACTCCTCCAATGCCTATAAAAAATATGGTTTCACATTAATTTAGAAAAGAAAATCTCCACCTCCGACCTATCACATATCTAGATGCATCACTAAGAATTCTTTTATCACTCTCTATGAATATACTGATTCACACATGATATCACTGTGGGAATTTATTATCAATGAATCGACAACAACATTTCCATTTTATGGAGTATATGAACTCTAAAAGTCATAATATTGTAAGAAATGCATCCATTGATGAAGATATAGGTTCAATAAAATCTTGTATAAGTCATTACATAGACTCTTATAGTTTTTAAAAACCACGAAACGCACACTGATGATTTAATTTCACTAAAAAAACAAAACTATGTCCAAATCATGATCATGGGTGGAATAGTTACATTCTGGGGTATATAAATTCGAAGAAAACTAAGAAATAGTGGATCTATACTACATCTGAAAATGGACAAAGACAATACATGATTCATTAGAGACAATATCAAACTAAACTTCTTATGCTGGAAAACAAAGGACCAGAGCACTATACACATTCTCTTTTAAGTACTCAGAAGATGCCCAGAATTAGTCAGTCCATTTGAATGCATTATCATTCAGGGACTAGGATATTAGAGGAGTCACAACCCAAGAGAAATAAGTTATGATCCTCCTATAATAGAATTTAAAACCAAAGAAATAACACACCTCTCCCAATAATTTTGTGTATTCCCATAACACAAAAACCTCTATATTAAAAAGAACCATATATTGTCCCTATTGGGACATGAAAATACCAACGAAACCTACATCACAAGCCTAGAAAAAACACTTTGAAAATATCTCACAAAACTTCTATTAATGATGAACTCTCAAAATGGCACAGAGATGATCTATATTCTCCTCATTAAATGTGGAGTACACAAGGATTTCGTTGATAAAAATTACAATAAAAAATCCAGGAAATCTCTAAGAAATGAATTAATCAACCCCCTGAACACATATAGAGGATTCCCCTCATCGAATAACATCACAAAAACCTCATAATTACCTTGATGAAAACAAAGAAATGTCTTATTTGAATCCTCACCATTCACACAAATTTGATGATATCACAACTACAAATTGATATTAGAGAACCAACTATTACCTTTAACTACCTGAATAAATCATCAATATGTATAATATGTTAATAATGCTTCACTGTTTTTTATTTCAAGAGATTATAATTGATACAAAACTAAAAAAATACTATCAAACTTCTCTATAAACAAAACTAGTTCTTCCTAAGGTGACACACTTAATCAAAAACAATCGCATTGCAATATATCATTTATCTATACTCACATATCTCAAATCTCTTTATGAGAAATAATATACAAAGATATTGAGAAAAAATTAGCACTGATATGTAGATATTTTGACCTAGATTTTACGGATGATCATAATTAGGTGTTTTCTTTTGTTTTCATTGACATTTAAGAAGAAAAAGAAGTTTAAGAAGAAATTAAATCGCATCACAGTTTTTATTTCTAACAATTTTACAAAACATAAAATTCAATAAAAATCGGATTCACAATGGTTGAGAATGTCTAAACAATTTTATAAGTAGTTTTCTAGATGAAAATGATCATCGAACTCATCTCGGTACTAGCTTGTAATAAGAGATCCTAATGGGGAGAGTCAATGTTTTTGATGACTATGATATAAATGTAATGATGCTTTGTTGATATTAGAGGTCACATAAATAACATGTATTCTACGAAACATTTGATCCAAGCCTGTTGAAAAAATGGGGATCGAAATAGATGATAATAATCAAAATCAGTATGATCCTATGTATGTTAATTGTATTCAGGATTAGCAAGAAATAAAGATATTTTGGAGGAATGGGGAGGTACAATAATATCCATTATAATTTAGAAGATTTTAAAGCTGATCTGAAATATATTAAATGTCATTTAAGAAGTCACGAAAGAGAAAGAAGTCATTGAATGAAGAATGCTGATGAAGGTGATAAATTATTATCTAAATATCATTGTAATGAGTTTTCCAAATTATGTTTTTTAAAAGGTGAGATGTTTAATCATAATGATGATAATAATGAATTCAATGAACCTGGTGATTATTCATTATGTCCAGTGTACCATAGTATTCATTATAGATCACATAGTTTGTGATGAAAATTCATTGGTATGATATTCTGAAGATAAATAAGAACTTTGATTTGTTTTCAAGAGATTTTATCAATTGGTTTAACTATCATAGTTTTAGATTTTATACAAGATCATCATCTTGAAGAAAATAATAAAATGAAGCCATTGAAGAAGATTAAAAGAATCAGTTATCTTCATTGTAATGGAGAGTATCATATGGAAAAAGTCATAATGGGATGATTTTCTTTCATTTAGTGTAGAGGAACGTGATGGATAAATTATATCAGGAAATCTGAATATAGAAATAGAATCGAAATAGGGATTGAAAATAATATTGAATATGTCTATTAATTTATACATGCAATTGGTAGGGAGCATCTTATAGCATAAATAATTTTGAAAATTCAGAATGGAGAATCAAAATCAAACTCGTGTTTGTAAAGAAAATTTGAAGCTAAGATGATGTTTTCTTATGATTTGAGAAGGATTGAGAACAAATGAGAAGAAATGGGAAACATTGATGAAGTCATGATGAACCCAAAACTCAAGAAAATGGGGGAAATTATGGTAATATGGTTTAGTGGAATGGTTTTCAAGAATCCCACCAAAACCACAATTCGGGTGAGTGTAACTGGAGAAAAGTACATTTTAATTATTTGAATGAAATAATGTTCCTGTGAAATAGAAAGATGTTAGATTACCGAGAAAATTCAAGTGAGAGGAATGGGTTTTCATAATTTTTTTCTTGAAGAAATTGTGCCAAAAATAAGTGAAAGGAGAGGATATAAGATATCAACATATTCTGTCAGTATTCCTATTTAGTTGATTATTATATTCATTCGGTTACCGTATTTGGTTGGATTATCATTTTGGGATTTCAATACTGAAGAAGAAAGTGTTCATAATTTTCTTAAATGTATATTGACAGCATTATATTTTTCTTATCGAGCAATTAGAATGGAAAAATTTGACCGGGGAATCATATTGAGTTTGATTACAAAGTTCAGGAAGTTATTACCATCTTCTGTGTAAAAAAGAGAATAATTACTTTGAATGCATATATTTGTGAAAGCTGATAAGGAATTATTATAACATGGTTTGTAATAAAAAATGTATTACTTCATTTGTTCTTATAGGATCACACACACTATTAAATTGGTTACATAGTTCTATACAAGTAAAATGGAATATCCTACTCAATGTATTCCACACAAAAGGAATTTATTCTAGTGTATTGTGTGGTATTGGGTCATTTCATAAAAATACAAAGGATATAGTTGTTCTTATTTAATAATGAACCTTATAAATAATTTTGTTCCTATATATGTGAATTTTATTTGTTTTCAACATGGAATGATATATTTTATAGGATGTCAAATCTGTTTCCTAAGAAAGGAAACATAAAAAAATATTTATCACTAATTCACCTCCTCTCCCTCTCAATGATACAACTATATAGGCTAGGAAATTAAAATTTTTATGAGATTGAAGGTTCTAATGGATTTCCATTTCTTAATTTTTGAAATCAATTTTATAGAGAATGTAAATTATGTGAACATAAAAGGTATCCTAGTTTTTTTATGGAAATAATTATCATATATGGAAGGTTGTAAATTTTAATTTTTTATGACTATTACTTATAATGGTCATTAGGCCACACCAAATTTATTTCATCTTATTGATGATAAGGTTTCACTTACATATTTTGATAAAAATTTTCTTGAGAATGATGGAAGGGTCAAGAATTCATTACTATCATCACTTTATGAAAGTGAATTTATAAGGGTGAAAGGTTTTTTCAAATCCAAAGTTATATGGGGAAGTTTACAAATACATATGAATGCAATAAAAATGTGAACGAGGAAAAGTTACAAATCAAGATACTGAAGTATGAAGACTATAAAATGGGTGAGTATGAATCTATTAGGGACTTTTTTTACTAGGGTAAATGACATGGTCAACACTATCCGATGTCATGGTGAAAATTTAGATGATTTTAAAAATATTTAAAAGATTTTTAGAATCATACATGAAAATTTTGATGTTAGTGTTTCTTTTTTATAAGATAGTGATCTTGAAACATTATCTCTAAATGATTTGTGTAGAACTCTCATCAATTATTAAATGAGAAGAGACAAAACTATTTAAATAAAAACAACACTTTATGGAGAAATATTATTCAAATAATTCAATAAGGACAAGTCAAAAATATTATTATTGAAGAAGAAGATAGAAACTACAAATCTTATAATAAGGTATGTAAAAATAATGATGATATTTTATCTTTTTTAAAAAAAATTTGTGAAGAGTTATGAGGAAATATAAAGGAAAAATTCCATTGAAATGATTTGAATGTGAAAACTTTAATAACATTTAACTAATTTTCCACCATTATTGAAAAAAAAGATAGTTATGAAGAATAAAAGAATCCAATAATATCATTGAATAGATAAGGAGATAAGGATAAATCTTTTTCCATAGGGAAGGATGAAAAATTATCCAAATCCAAAATAATATTTTTCTTATCTAGAGATAATGAAGAAGAAGGCAGTGATGCGAAATCTAAAAAATTATATTTTGTATATTAGTGAGAATAGTTTTATTGCAATAGTGAATGATGAATAATTGGAAATCATCATTTCTGAAAAATAATAAACTCGAATCTAATTTCATCTAGAAAAAATATCAACATAATTCATTATAAATATTAATGCTAAAGACAAAAAAATTTGGAAGTTGAAAAATAAATGTTCCTTAACAAGAAATCATGAATGCCATTCGAATGAAAAATTAAATAAGTTTAAATATATTTATTATTTAAATAAATATATTTTGGATGAAACGAATAAAAATTAGCATAATGAAGTGAAACTAAAGGAAAAAATAAGAATAGTTTGAACTTATCTCACAAAATCAATCTAAAAATGAAAAGATAAATGTAATTTTTAAAAACACTATCTGTGAAGTTGGTTATAGTTACCGTAATAAAAAATATGAAAAGGATCAAAAAAAGATACTTTCAAAAGATTGAGAATAATGATGGAATAGTTTTTAAAAAAAATAAATCTTGAAATATTATGTATTTGTAAAAGATTAACAATTTTTGGGAATTCGGAAATCTCTAAAAACCCTAAGTCTGAATTTATTCATAGACATTCTAAATATGGAAACATTTCTATTACTTCTGATTCTAATAAGGATTAAAATAAGGATGTTTTTATTGTTAACAAAAATGGTTTGGGTTTAGATAATAAATAGAAGAAGGTTGTTGAGAAACATGTTCACAACTTTAGTAAGTATGGAAGTTTAAGAGGAAAATACACTTTTTATATCTACTGTTGGTATTGTGGTGGATTCAGATGTACATAAAATATGTTTGGGTTAATCCAATAAAATTTATATTATTCCACAAGTAATGGAAGAAACTTTTTGAGGGGGATTAAATCTCTTTATTGAATGAACCCTAAGAAGGTTGTTTTGATGAAACATGAGAAGGTTAAAGTAAAGATTGAAAATCGATTCTAAACCCTGGAAACTATTGGGAAAGAATTTAATATCTTTGACTTATTTCTAAGGGTTATTTTGTTTTGATACATGTACTGAAAAATTATAACGACCCAATATTTTTCAAAGGAAATTACTTTCTTATAAATATTTCATAATCACATGAAATCACAACTTAATTAACTATAACCCTCTATGTGACCCTTAAAACATAATTTTGTTACTTATGTGATCTAAATTTCAAAAATCTGAGACACATGGTTGCGATCCGTAAGTTATTTGGAGTCCAATAAGAAAAACCTATATTTTGATGAATTGTAACCTACCATTATGAAGAGTAACATACCCTTATGACTAGTGATATACCCTAATGAATAATAACCTTGCCTATGATTGTATATAAAAAATATTCAAGTGAATGTATGATATACCTATGCTTTGGAATAAGTAAATATATGTTTTAAAACGTTTGTTTTTTGAATAAATTGTGATTTTAATTCAATATTAAAATAATCATATTTAGAAATTATTTTTGAAAAATGGAATTCATTTTTGGATTCTACATGTACAAAAATGGTTGGGGTGAATTTTTGGGATTTTTATGAAATACTTGAATTTTTTATCAATAGTGAAATACCATAATTTACAAAATAAGCTAAATAAGCTAATTAAAGATAAATGCATGATTTTCTACTGATTTAAGCCCAATTTTTCCGGGATAACATGATAAAATTAATATTCCTACCCAAGGAGGACTCACTTTTCATTTTATTGGTGGGAAATAATAAATAAATGAATTTTATATTAATAAATATCTTCTCCCCTCCACTATAAAACCTCCACTGACTCCCTCTTCTCTTCAATGCTATATAGACTTGTTACTTCACTAAATTCTTTCCAAATATCCTACCAGCCACATATCCCTGGATTCTCAAGCCTTGTCCCCATAAAAAACCAAAACCTCTCCCTTAAAGAGGCTCTCAAGGATGTTTTGTTCAAGATGTAAATTCCTCATTCCAATTCTTTGTCATTCATTTCATGTCCATTTATGTAATTTTTCTATTACCTCTCCATATAAATTTTTTTTGATGAATCTAGTACCTTATATGTACTGGAATGTTTTCATAATAGTGGAATAAGTTTTCATCATCTCTCCCATTTATCTTCTTTTACACTATTATCAAGAACACCATCCGAGATGTGTCAATTTCCCACAGTCAAGGATGATGGGCTTTCGAGTTCTATTACCATTCTCAATTCTGGTCCGAAACATTTCTTTTTATCATTGAACCGTATTATTATATATTTAATATATCCAATTTAATATTATGTAATCCCTTTGTACAAATGGTGTTATGTTATAATGAAAAATGAGTTCGTTCTAATCAAAACCTAAAAATTAACCGAATCAGTTATCATTAAAGATCTATATAATAATTCATCCCCAAGCCATGTAACCAAGTTATAAAAATGACCAATAACACCTCTGTATGATCATAAAAAATATTTTATTTCATGTTTTTTGATTTACATGAACTCCATTACTTAAGACCAAGTGAAATGATTATGAAAAAAATGGAAACGAATGCTACAGAATGATGAAATTCAATATAATAACTTATCCATAAGGGAATAAATGAACTAAAAGGAATTATGAAATAAAAAATACATGTCTAATCGGCTCTGAAATAAGTTATAAATAAGTATAATTTCATATTCCAAGAGACTAATTTCATGATCGGAACACGTTCAGAGTTAAGGTAAGGGGTTTCCACCCGAACTTCAACTTTCATTCTCGTTACTTTTATTATTTAATTACCTCAGTGAAATTCGTATATATTATTATGCACTCTTAATAAATTCAATGTCATTAATTAATATATTTATACCAACCATAATCCTTCCCTATTTTCTGGATAGTTACATGTTTTAAAAGAATCATTCAAAACTGTTTCCAAAATACAAGCCCTATTTAAGGGAATTTCTCAATTTCATATCTATTTTCAAGGTAACTCTATAATCTATTTTTGGAAACCACTATCCTTAAAAAAACTCATTCTATCATAAAATAATATCTTACTTAACTTTTTATTTTATATAATTATTTTTTTAAAAGAACTCTTCTTTTCAAATAAATGATTATTTTTCTCAAAAATTTCTTAAAGATTTTATAAGAGTATTATCATCTGATTCAACACTCTTATCAATTCCTATGAATTATTTGGTTTAATAGTTTATGAATTCATCTAAAATATTTTATTTAATGGTTTATGAATAACTCTATTGTTCATGATCTATCCTAAAACCATTCACCATATTATTCAGAATGGATAGTCTTTAATGTTTAATGATTGGGGAAAATTTAGTTACATTTCCTATGATAGTTTCAATATGAATGTATATATTTTTTAGGTTTATCCCCACTCATATAACGAATGAATTGGAATTATTATTTTCTGGGTGGGGCCTGCGATAGCCCCTCGATGCGTCGGTAGGTCTCATGAGACAAATAGACGTGGAATTGGCCAAGTCCTTTCCCAATGTGATATATAGATTTTGGAAAAGGCCTTAATCGTTAGATGTCTTGGGCGAAGCCTTGAAAAAATGTTTTAGAATGTCCATAATATGCACTTATCTCATTATGAAGATTCAAATTAAATGTTAATGTTGTTATTAAACTAGTAGAATACCCATGATTATGTTATATTATGGAAATATTTACTCAGCTCATAGTCTTTCTATTTTGTGTTCAAACACATTTTTAAAGTCAATTCTTTTCAATTAATAACCATATTTAATGTTTATATTACCTTAAACTTTTTTTCTTACTCTTACTAAGCATTTAATCTCACCCTTTTCTTATGTTCCATTTTCTCAGGACATGAAAAAGTAAATTTTGAATGACATGAAAGCACAATCAAGGAGTCATGGATGTTTCTAGTGGAATAAAATAGTGTGGTTTTTTTCATAATGATGTAATGATATCTTATTTATGTATCTTGTTTCCAAAATCTATTAAAATTCTAGTTCCTTTGGGATTCTTATTCCTTGTTATATGCTAATGTAATAAAATAAGGTACCGGCTCCGGGAAATGGGGTTTGGGTCCTTTTAGTTGGTATCCAAGGAAGTTTAGTGAAACCATGGAAACTAGATTTAGAAAACGTAGACTAAGTAATAGTCCCTAAGATAGTTCTTGAGGATAAACATACAAGAATGACCTAGTATTTTTGTATGGAATAGATAATGTGGATCTTAAAAAAATACATCTTTGTTTGGATACGAATAGGTAGAGGCGACTCTGGCATAGATGTACCTAGGAGTGAAAGTTACGACAAAGAGTTTCGGGCTGGAACCGAGGTATCCTGGTACACGAAAATGTGTCTTGATTCACCCTTGGTAATGACACTCCCAGGGGATATGATTAGGATAATTTTCATTTTCTTTACAAGCCATTATGAAGGATTTAAATGTAATATTTTCCTCAAGGAAACCATTCTTGTGATTATGGGATTATCGATGCATCGAATTTCATTTTTTTTCTATGTATTTTGTTAAGTATGATTATACATTATGATTCATAACCTAATCTTGTGTATGTAATTATCTAGAGATGGATCCTAGTGGAAGTAATGGAATCCACATGAATGCATGTGTCCCCTAGAGGGATTTCACTCAGATGTAGGATAATGATGTTGGCTCTGGGGCTGTGATGGGTGTTAAGAAACTTATAACTATATAGGGACAACATACTCAGGTTATGAATAATATCCTTACCCACATGAAGCATCCCGATCTATCACATGGAGGATCTATGTTAGATCACTTTATGCGAAAACAACCACCATCATTTAATGGGACTACAAGCCCATTTGTATATGATCAGTGGATAAGTTACCTAGATAAAATATTTCTAACTTTGGGATGTAATGAAAAAGAGAATGTCATCATGGCAGTTTGTCGTCTATCAAGAGATTCTTATTAGTGGTGGTTGTTAATCCAAAACACAAAGGAGTAGGAATAAATAGGGGAGATGGAATGGGTAGAATTTAATGAAATATTCCAATAGAAATGCATTCCTCATGAATATAGAGTACATATGGATAGTCAATTATTGAATTTGAGGCAGAATGAAGACAAGAATGTTGGAAAGTATGAAGATAACTTCACATGGTTAGCTAGATATGTTGTGGACTACATTATAAGTCCATGTAGAAAATTTGATTGATTATTTTATGGCATACATTAATTACTCAGACAGGAACTGGTTTCCATAAGATTTTCATCATATGAGGATATAGTATCATGTACTCTAAAGACAGAAAAAGATTTCTCTAAGTCTTATGACTTTATGGGAATGAAAGAAAAGAAGAGGAATTTTTAAAACTCTGGGAATGGAAATGGGTAAATAAGGAAGAAGGTAAGAGTTTAATTTCCAACATGAGATAATTTTTGAATGAAACACCTTAGTGAGTGCTTAAAGGGAAAACATGTATGCAAAAAATGTGGTCAAAAATGACATCGTATTGGTGATTCCAATGGGATGAAAGAAGACATTAATTTATAATGCTATAATTTTCGATAGATAGGACACTTTGAATATGATTTTCCAAAGCATCAAGAAAATATGAAATAGAAAATGCCAAACGAGCCGGGATATGCTTATGTGATCACAACTGTAGAGGATGAAGTTCCAAATTATGTGGTGGTAGGTACTTTGATCAATTCATCAAATGTTGTCAATACATTATTTGATTCTGGATCATCACATTCTTTTATATCTTCCCAGTTTTTCAAGTAAATTAGATATGTCCAATTTTATTTAATAAATGAGTTATCAGTCTAAACTCCTATTGGATGTATCATTGCAACAAATGTGTGTCTTTTAGTCCCCTTCATGACACATAAATGTTATTCAGTTGTTAACTATATCATCAATAAAATGGTTTACAATTATATAATTATTGGTATGAATTCACTATAAAATCAGGATCTATAGAATTATTTCAATAAGAAGGAAGTTTCAATTTTTGAGAATGGTGTAGAATCCCTTATTATTTGAGTACAAACCTCACCATGTGATTCTAATATAGATCCACCCCCAGTAGCTCTGCTGAATTCAATTATTGGGGAGGAAGAGAATGAAATTCATATGTGTGAGGAGAATAATGTATAGATAGAGGACGTACCTATTGTGAATGAATATGTCAACGTCATTCCAGAGGATTTACCTGGATATCCTACGGAGTGGGAAATCGAGTTTCCCATTGACATAATTCCTATTTCAAGGCCCATATCAATGACCCCTTATAGAATGTCCACTATGGAGTTATTGGAACTAATGAAACAACTAGAGGAATTGAAAGATAAGGGATTTATTCTCCCTAGAAATTCTCCATGGGGACCCCTGTTCTTTTCATTAAGAAGAAGGATGGGTATATGAGGCATTGCATTGACTATAGGGAGATCAATGCTTATAAAATTAAGAATAAGTATCCTCCACCATTAATTTAAGATTTATTTGATCAACTTCATGGAGCCTATTATTTTTCAATGATTTATCATCGATGTGGATAACATCAGTTTCTTGTCAAGAAGGAAGACATTTCAAAAACTTCATTTCGAACTAGGTATAGGCATTATGAGTTTATAATAATTCCTTTTCGATTAACTAATACACAATCTATCTTCATGGATCTAATGGAAAAACTTTTCAAGGACTATCCTTTTGGCTTTATAGAGGTATTTATTGATTATAACTTGGTATACTCTAAAAGCTATGAAGATCCTAAAAATCACAATCACATTATTCTGAAGACACTTAGAATAAATCAATTACATGGGAAGTTTAGAATGTGTGATTTTTTGTTCCAATAAGTTTCCTTTATGAGCCACATTGTCTATAAGGATGTAATATCTATAGATCATGTGAAAACTAAGGAAGTGAAATAATGGAATACTCCAATGAACATAACTGAGGTGCATATTTTTATTTATTGAGATGGTTATTATCAGTGTTTTGTTTAGAACTTCGCCCATTTAACTAACCCAATGACCAAGTTCAGACGAAAAGTGGTTATGTTTGTATGAATAATGGATTTTGAAGACTGTTTTGAAAAATTTGAGAGGATTTTAGTGAATGTTCTGATCCTAACCCTACCATTGGAGAATGATGGGTTAGTTATATATAGAGATTAATTAATGAAAGGACTTGGTTGTGTCCTATACTGAATGCTCTAGTGATTTCCTATGCATCTAGGCAACTTAAAATTAATAAATAAAACTATCCAACTCATGATCTTGAGTTAGTAGTGGAAATATTTTCTTTGAAGATTTGTATACATTACCTCTATGGTGAAAATATGAGATATATACATATCATAAGAGTTTGAAATATGTATTCTCACAGAAAGAACTAAAAATGAGACAAAGGAGATGGATAGATCTACTCAAAGACATTGATTTCACAATACACTACCAACTAGGGAATGAAAATAAGGTAGCAGATTCTTTGAGTAAAAAGGACCAAGGAATTCTGAAAAATATGAGAGTTGAAAGGTATCCTATATTCATGGATATAGTAATTATGGATATGGGAATTATCATGGAAGTATACACATCAATACTTTTTCAAATGGTATCCAAAACATCTTTACTAGAAAGGATAATAAGTTCTCAGGGTAATGATGAGGAGTTTCAAAAGAAAATTATTGTTATAAATGATGGGAGGTTGACTGAATTTTCATATGAAGGTGGAATTTTGAAATTAGGGAAGAGGTTTCATGTTCTTTCTATTCCTGAGCTAAAGAGGGAACTATTGGATGATTATTATAGCACTAATTTCCTTATACACCATGGTAGCATAAATATGTATTCAGATGTCTGAGAAAAAATTTGGTGGCACAATATGAAAAGGGATATAGCTGAATATGAATCAATGTTCCATATATGTCAACAAGTTATGTTTGAGAGGAAAGGGTCTAAGGGGATGATTCCACCACTACCCATTTCAATAGGAAAGTGGGAGAGAATTTCCAGGGATTTTTTTCAGTGGACTTCCAAGGACATGTTGAGGAAACAATGCTATATGGGCCGTTGTGGATTGTCTTACAAAGATAGTTCACATTATAATGATTCTATAGGACTTCAAATTGGATCAACTTTCATGGATTTATATCAAAGATGTTGTAAGGATACATGAAATACCACTATCTATTGTATCTGTACATGATCCTAGATTCCCCTCAATGTTCTGGAAAAGTATCTAACATGCTCTAAGCACTGAACTGAACATCTGTATGGACTATCATCCCCAAACTGATGGCCAATCTGAGTAGACTATTTATACACTGGAAGACATGTTGAGATCATGATCTATGGAATTAAATGGAGGATGGGACCAACATCTTCCACTAGTTGAATTCTCCTACAACAACAGTTTCCACTTGAGCATCTGAATGGCACCATATGAAGACCTTTATGGAAAAGGTTCAGAACACCTACATGTTGGGATGAAGTTGGTGAGAGTTAGCTGTTAGGTACTAAAATGGTCGAAGAAATGGTGGAGATAGTGAAAACCATACTGCAGCCTATCAATGCATCCCAAAGTCGACAGAACAGTTATGCAGATAACAATCGAGGAGAACATGAATTCAAAGTTAGAGACATGGTATTTCTATGAAATTATCCATGGAAGAAGGTCATGAGGTTTTGGAAGAATGGAAAGTTATGTCCCAAGTATATCGGCCCCTTCGAGATCCTTGATTAAGTCGGAGCTATGGCCTATCGACTGGAACTTATACATACCATGTATAAAGTACATGATGTCTTTCATGTATCCCTCTTAAGAGAGTACATACCAAACCCTTCACATGTACTCTACTTCGATGTGGTACAGTGGGAGGATGATATTTCCTATGATTACCAGCCAGTGAAAATCATGGATCGTAGAGACAAAGTTCTATGCAACAAGACTATTCATCTAGTCAAGGTACTATGGTGAACCATAAGTATGAAGAGGTTACAAGGGTACTAGAGAAAGTGATGAAAGAAAATTACCACCACCTATTTTTAGTGTAGTTGTAAAATGAAAATTTGAGGGAGAAATTTTGGAAGGGGGGAAGAATGTAATGACCCAAAATTTTTCAATGGAAATTCCATTCTTGTTAATATTTCATAATCACATGAAATCACAACATAAGTAAATACTACGTTCTATGTGACCATTAAAACATTATTTTCTCACTTATGTGATGTCAATTTCAAAAATCCGACATACATGGTTGCGATCAGTTTATTATTTGGAGTCCAATAAGAAAAACATAAGTTTTGATGAATAGTAAATTACCCTTATGAATATTAACATACCCTTATGAATAGTGATATAACCTAATGAATAGTAATGTTACCAATGATAGTATATAAATAATATTGAAGTGAATGTACGATATACATTTGCTTTGGAATAAGTAAATAGATGTTTTAAAAGTGTTGTTTTTAGAATAAATAATGATTTTAATTAAATATTAAATTAATTAAATGTTGAAAATTATTGGGAAAAATGGACTTCATTTTTGGATTATACGCATCAGAATATGGTTGGGGTGATTTTTTGGGATTTTTTAAAATACAGGAATTTTTTATGAACAGTGAAATACCATAATTTACAATATATGCTACATAATCTAATTATAAAGTCAAGAATCATGTTCTGTAGATGTAATATCAATTGTTTCGAGATCACATTATAAAATTAAAATTCATAGTCTAGTAAGACTCATTACTCCATGTCTTTTTATGAAATAATAAATTAATGAATTTTATATTAAGAAATCTCCTTTATATCCTCCACTATAACCCCCCCCCCCCCTCTCACTCCTTATTCTCTTCCCTCCTCTCAAGCCTTATTACTCCTCCATACTTAGTCCAAATATCCTCCCAAACTCCTCTCCCAGATCCTTAAAGACTTGGTCTCATAAAAATACTAAAACCTCTCCCTTAATGAGGCTCTCAAGGAAGTTTGGTTCAAGAGATAAATTCCTCCTTTTCAATTCTTTTCCTTTCATTTCGTGTTCATTTATTTTCTTTTTCTATTACCTATCCTTATCCAAATTTTCTGATTACTCCAGTACTTAATATGTACTATAATTGTGTCATGATAGTGGATTATGTTATCATCATATATCCCTTTTACATTCTGTTATACTAGTAGCAAGAACACCATTCAGGTTGTGTCAATTTTACACAGTCAAGGACGATGGGATTTTGATTTCTATTATCATTATAAATTCTAGTCATGAATTCATTATTTGTATGGTTTAACTAGATAATTATATATTTAATATAACCTAGTAATCTTTTTGTACTAATGGTATTACGTTATAATAAAAAATTAATCTGTTGTAATCAAAACCCTCAAATTAACGAAAACAGTTATCATTAAAGTTATATATAATAATTCATCCTTGTGCAATGTAACAAAGTTATATAAATTACCAATAACGCATATTTATGATCATAAATACTATTTTAATTAAATTTAATAGATTTACATGAACTTCATTACTTATCAATAAGTGAACCGATTATGAAAAGAAATGAAATGAACATTACAGAATGATGAAATACAATATAATAACTTATCAATAAGGGAATAAATGAACTAAACAGAATTATAAAAATCTAGATAAATTTCTAATAGGTTATGAAATAAGTTATTAATAAGTATAATTTCATATTCTAGGAGCTTAAGTTCAATAGAGGAACACGTTCAGAAATTAGGTAAGGGTTTCCCACTCGAACTTCCATTTTCATTCTGGTTACATTCATTGTCTAATTATCACAAATAAATTATTATATATTATTAGGTACTCTTAATAAATTCTTTGTGTGTATTATATATACGTACACCAACAATAATCCTTCCTTATTTTCTATATAGTTACATGTTTTAAAAGAAACATTGAAAACAATTTCCAAAATAAAATCATGATTCATGGGAATTTCTCAAATTCATATCTATTTTCAAGGGAAGTCTATAATATATTTTTGGAAACCATTATCCTTCTAAATACACTGATTTTATCATGAAATACTATCTTAATTCTCTTCAGATTTTATAAAAATGTTTTTCAAAAATAACACTTCTTTTCAAATAAAAGAGTATTTTACTCAAGAGTTTCTTAATGATTTTATAAGAGTATTTTCATCTGATTCAAAACTCTTGTTGATTCATATGTATTGTTGGGTTTAATAATTTATGAATTCATATACCATATTTTATTTAATGGTAAATTACTAACAAAATTTTGGATGATCTATCCTAAAACCAATCACCATATGACTCGGAATGGTTAGTGTTTTATGTTTAATGATTGGTAGAAAGTTAGTTACATTTCATAAGATAGTTTCAATATGAATGTATATGTTGTTTATGTTTATACCCAGTCATATGAGGAATTAATTTGAATTATTATGTGATGGGTGGAGCTTTCTGTAGTCCCTCAATGCATCGGTTGGTCTCACGAGGAAAATAGATGTGCAATTGTCCAAGACCTTTCCCAATGGGATATATTGATTTTATCAAAGGCCTTAATCATTAGACGTCTTGGCCGAGGCCTTGAAAAAATGTTTTAGAATGTACATCATATTCACTTCCCTCATTAGGATTCTAGTAATTTAATGTTCATGTGGTTATTCGACTAGTATTATACCCATGATTATGTTATTTTATGGTAATATTTACTTAGCTCATAGTCCTGCCATTTTATGTTCATGATTATTTTTAAAGGCATGTGTTTTCAATTATTCACTAGGTATAATGTTTATATTATCTTACACTATATTTCTTACTCTTAATGACCATTTTTGATCACCCCTTTCTTATGTTTAATTTTCTCAGGACATGAATAAGTAAATTATGAATGACATGCAATAACAATCTTAGAGTCACTGATGTTTCTAGTGGATTAAATTAGTGTTCTTTCCTTCATGATGTAATGATAACTTATTTATCTATCTTGTTTTCCAAATCTACGAAACTATATGGTCCTTTAGGAGTCATATTCATTATTATATTCCAATGTAATAAAGTAAGGTACTGGTTCCAAGTAGCTGAGGTCGAGTACTTACCAAAATATTTCATATAAATTAATAGAATCTAAATGTGAATAAAGAAATGGTAGACGAAAATGCTCTTATTGTTGAAACAAATCTGAAAGACACAAAAGGAGAACATCTTTTTATTCTAGATAGTGGGTTTTCTTCTCATACGAATGGATATTTGAAGTAACTATATAATTTTAAATAATATAATAAGGAACTATGACATTGGGAAATGAAGAATTTTTGAGAATCAAAGGTATGGAATCAGCCATCATTGGAAAAAAATATGAAATCCATGAACAATTTATATGTTGATGGGATGAAACACAAAATTTTAAGTGTTTGAAGACATTTAGCTGAGACTAACAAGGTTATCTTAATAAAATATGGTAGTTTGTGAGAAGTGAATTATATGGAAGGATAGTAACAAGAGGCCAATATAAAAAATGAGACTTGTTTCAAGTTGGTGAAATAAAAAAACACTTGTTATATGATTATGGTGGAAGATAATCAGTTGTTGAATAATTGTATGGGACACATGTGTCGAGGAATCATGATCATGTTATCAAAGAAATATAGTGTTCTTGATATTCTAGATTTTACAAGAAAAAGTTATTGGCATCTCAAAATTTGTTAGTATGGAAAATGAAAATCTTAGTGCATAATAATGGTGAAATTTGTTCAAAACAACCCCTGAAGATTATTCATTCTAACATCCATGGTTTAATGAGAAAAAAATGAATAGTGATAAGAACATAATAATTTTCATTAATGAATTTACTCGCATTACTTGTGTTATGTATATAAAACATATGTTGGATTCTTTGAAAAGGATTAAAAGTTAATAAAGGAAAGATGAGATGGAATGTGAGTATTCAGTGAAAATATTGAGAACTAATAATGGTGATGAATATAATATTAATTAATTTTGATGTTATCCTAAGAAATATAGAATAATGCATGAGTATAATTCCCCATAAACTACTTAAAAAAATGGGTTTTTTGAAAGAAATAATAGATTTTTTGTGGAAATCAGGATAATAATGTTACATAGAAATGGTCTTTCTCATTACTATTAGAGTAAATCCACGAGTGCTTACACTTGTATTTTAATCCAATGTTTCTACAATATAATTTTAGATACAAATCTATAAAAATAGTTTTATGAGAAAACTACATGTTTGAAACAATTATGATTTTTTGAAGTCCATGAATTATAAATAAGAAAGGTGGAAACATTAGATTTCTTGAGTAAAATGGCAATGATGGAATATTTCTTGGCTATGCTCTGGAAGGAAGAGGTATAGATGTTTCCGAAAATAAATATGAAAAATGGTTGATTCTGTTAATGTTAATGTTATTGAATATGAAATAAAATATAAACATACTCCTATAGAGAATTTAGTTTAGAAGGATAAGGAAAATAATTTTGATAAGGATACAGTCAATTGTAATCCATCCCAAGGAGAACAACTGGACTAAACAATTTCCAGTAATGAGAAATATAAAATAAAATATCATCCTTGGATAAGAATTCATGTATAATCTTACAATATTATTGGTTATCAACATCAAAAGGTTCAAATAGGAAGAAAAACAAATGATAATACACATAATGACCTGTATTCAAAATTCTAGTTGAATGATGTGAATGAATATTTGATGGTCTGGAATTGGATCATGAAATTAATGAAGAGATATATCAGATAAAAATTAATGATTCATGGAAAATGTTCCTATAACAGATAAATAAATTTAGTGGTTTAAAGTGGGTTTTCAGAAAGAAGCTGAATGAATAAGGTGTAGTGATAAGAAAAAAAATAAAAATTAGTGTGAAAAGTTTACTAAAAAATTTAATTTGTTGATTTTTATGAAACATTTTCTCCAGTTTCATTGTTAGAAACAATTATATTCCTTTTTTATATTTCTTCACAATGAAGTTAGAAAATATTTTAAATGGATGTGAAGGTCGTATTTTGAAATGGGAAAATTAATGAAGATATTTACAATGAACATCCTTGGGTATTTTTTATTTGTAAAGATAAAATTTAGGTTTAAATAATTAATAATTATCTGTATGGGGTGAAATAATCTTTGAGGGAATAGTATTCCAATTGGAAACATTATTAATGAATGTGAGTTTGATGAATTGAGGTGTTGATAACTGTATTTGCATCATGTAATGTTCAGAGTTTTAAGTCATTTTGATTATTTATGTTGATGAAATTATCATTACTAGGAAAGTTGAAAGATCATGTGACTGATTTGTTGAGTAAATGAAGAAGTTTTTTGAGATTTCCATAATGGGGGAAATGAAATACTTTAGTGAGTTAAAAAATTTACAAATGAAGAGACACATTTTTTTTTCTAAAGAAATTTATGCTAAAGAACTTATTAATAAGTTCTGAATGGAAAACAAGAAACATGTTTCTAGAAATATTTCTTTGGGAACAAAGTTCAGTAATGATAGACAATTCAAGGAAGTTAATCATAAATAATTACCAAAACTAACTGGATGTTTGTTTTATTTGACTGCCCAAAGACTCGACACCGTTTATGTTGTTTCCTTATGTTCATGATTTCACAGTGCTCATCAATAATAACATTTACTTAGTGGGAAAAAAATAATCATATATATTAATGGTAAAAAATAAAATAAATTATGATAGCTCATAATGAATTTATTTTTTGGGTGTTCATATTCTTATTAGGCAAGAAATGTTGATTATAGAAGATCCACATCTGGTGGATTATTGTTTTTTATTGTGAAATGTTGTGTTAGTTGGTATACAAAGAAATAGAACTCATTAACACTTTTTAAAACTGAATCTATGTATTCTATTACTACTCAATCCATTAACCAAATTATGTGGTTAAAATGGAAATTTAATTGACTTAATTATTGAGGTGAAGCAACCCTTGATCTTGGGTTTTTATAATCAATGTTCAATAAACATCACTAGGAATCCAGTTCGACATTATCGTTCAAAACATATTGACTCAAATATCTTTTAATTAATGAATATATGGACAATAACGTATTTAACCTAGATTATTTTCCTACATTTGAACAAGTTTCTTAAATTTTCACAAAACCATTACTGAAGGAATCCTTTTCTAAATTGATATTGAACATGGCCATCCAACCTATTTCTCACAATGTTTTTGGTATGTGTTTTTATCCCTTATTTCAACATATCATTGGATATTATTATAAAGGGGGAATTATTTCATAAATTTATCCTTATGGAAGCATGTAAATTTGGAATTTATGGTTAAGAAATGAATCAATCATTATATGTATGTGAAATATTTAAACTATTTGTTGGGGTGGTTGTAGGAAACAAAATGTTTGTATTCTATGGAAGTTTAATAATTGGATAAATATTAGTAAAAATGTTGTGAAGAAACTTTTAAGAGGGTTCATGGTCAATACTTTTGGACACCATGGTTTTACTTTCAATGATTCTTGTTTCCTATAATGAGTTAGATCATGAAGGATTAGAATTGTTAACAAGTAATCCATAGATTGAGGATATAATGGTCAGTGATTTATTAATCATAGTTGAAAAAAAAATCCAAAGGTTGATATTTTTTGGACCAAGATGATAAGGATGATTGTATTAAGGTGTATTCATTCATTTTCAATGAATATTAACAGTAAATTTAGGTTAAACATGAAAAGAAATCAGCTCACTGTATTTTTAATGACAACCAAAATGACCATCATTTTCAAGAAAATCATGATTAAAATAGTTGTGAAAGTCCATCATAATAAGATGTGTTTTTCTATATGAAAATTATCCTCAGAACCATCTTAGGATTAGTCTATAATAATTGATAGTAATGTGAGAGAATTAGAGTCTCCAAGACTGTGATATAAATGTGATGATTATTTTTTTAATATTTTAGTTCTCATAAATAATATGTTTTCAATAAAACATTTGATGTATGGTTTATAAAAGACAGGGGGATTGAACAATATTATTCCAATCATATTATTTCTGATCATAATGATTTCAATTGTATTCAAGATGATCAAGAAATAATATTTTGATGGAGGAATGGGAAGGTACAATACTTTCTATTATAAGTCAGATGATGCTGAATCTAGTCGCAATTGTATTCAAAGTCATGAAGTAATAATGAGACAAGAAAAGTTTTTGAAAGAGGATAGTTGATGAAGCTGAATATTTCTAGTCTCAAGATCATCATATTGATTCTATTGAATGATGATTTGTCTAAAAGTTGAGAAGGATGGTCGTAATGATGAGAACAATGAAGTTGATGGAGTTGATGATGATCCATTGTATTCTGTGTACCATGGTATTAATTAGATACAGAATTTTTTGTGATGTAAATTCATTGGTACAAAATTCTGATGAGAAAGAATAACTATGATTTGTTTTCAAGTGATTTTATCAATTGGGTCATGATTCATAGTATTAGAGTTGATATTGGATCACTATCCTGAATAAAAAATGAAGTGTAAGTGATTGATGAGGTATGAAATAATATATCATCATCATCATAATGAAGAATATTGTAATGAAAAAATTGGAATGGGTAGATTCTCATTAACATGGTGTAGAGCAACATAATTGATAAATAATATATGGAAATTTTAATAGAAAAATACAACTTAACTTGGGTTTTTGAAGAAGATTGAAGCTATCTATTTCATCATAAATTAAATTGGTATGAAGAATCGTAATGAAGAAATCATATTGATATATCGAAATGGAGAATCAAAATCAGACAATGTTTTGTGAAGAATATATAAAGAAAAGTTGTTGTTTATAGAAGATTCAAGATTGATTGAGTGGAAACAAGAGGAATTGAGAAACGTTGACGAAGTCAAATGCACCTTAAATTCAAGGAAACGAGTAAATTCAGGTAATTTGGTTGAGTGGGAATGTTTTTAGGAATCTATCCCATACCAGGATTTGGGAGATTATAAAATGATAAAAGTACATTTTACTTTTCTAAACAAAGTATTGTTCATAGAATTTAGAGAGTAAGTGAAGGCCTACTAAAATTTTAAAACAAAGAAGAGGTTTCTGGATTGATTTTCATGAACAAATCATGCTAGAGAGACGAGAATGGATAAGAGAACTGATTGCAATGTATTTAACTGATCATCACATTTAGATGATTATCATATTTATTTGGTTACCATATTTGGAAGAATTATCATATTGGGATTTCTAGAATTATGAAGAAATTGTTTAGAGATTTATCAACCATATTAGGATAGAGTTATATTTTTTTCATTCAGAAATCGGGTTTGGAAAATCATACTAGGGAATCAGAATGAGTTTTAGTATAATGTTTCAGAAGATCTTACCAACATCTGGGTAAGAAAATGAATAATTTCATTGAATGTTTATATTTGTTAATGTTGATAAAGAAGCACAATAACATAGTTAGTTGAAAAAACTTTGTATTACATCATTTGTTCTAGGAGGATCACATGCACTATTTTATTGTTTACATAATGATACATGAGTGAAAGGGAATATCCTACTCATTGTATTCCACACAAAAAGATTATTTTCTACTAGATTGTGCGTGATTGGATCATATCCAAAACATAAAAAGGACATATATATTATTATTGAATATTGAACCTATAAATTCATATGTTCTTATGGATGTGTGTATGATTTGTTTTTATTAGAAAAATAATTAATTAACAGGAGACGAAGGTTGTTTCATATGCATGGAAACCAAAATTTAAAATTTATCACAGATTGAAGCCCTCCCCTACTCAATGATACAGTTATCCCATCTAGGAAATTACAACAACATGATCGCAAACTCAATCTCCATTCAAAGGGGAAATCCTACAATGTCCTCTAGAAAGACCTCAGGGTACTACTCTATAATTCCAAGAGTCACCAACTACTAAACATCTGAAAAAATCAACATCAAATCAACAATCAAAGAGACAACGAATGAACATGCCTCTGACCCATTCAAGGGTATCACAAACCAACAAACAATAATTTATCTATATTAGTTTCATATATCAAAAACATACTCCTAAAGAAATCGAAAATTGAAAACATCAAATACAACCAATCAAAGCTGAGGATGATGTCAGATGGTGGTATTAAAAACCATTTCAAATCTACCCATGAGCAATGATGCGTAAGAACTAGATCACAATCTCTATAAACATCATAGAAGTCAATCAGACCTCTAACATGAATAGAAAATTCCATGGGTACTAGAATAATCTATAGCTCATGTTACAAAAACTTTATGGGGGTACGTGGTATAAAAGAGGGTGTTACTCCGAAATCAAACAATTCATGAACCCATTTAAAAAACAATGAAAGGGAACCTCATATGATGTTTAAATCACCTAATTCTTGAAATTCTAAAGAATAATCCTGACCATGTCCTACACCACGACCTCTCTGTCTCTGATAATGACCACCACTATAATCATGCTCTATATTATATAGATGAGGAGAATTTTGTGGATATTTATTTCCATTTTTATCTCTTTTTTGATGATACCAATTAGAAGTTACATGATTCTACTACCTCAACTAAAACTACCACAATAGAGTAACCTAAAGTAAAACACACGGTTCATAATGATTTCTTATAATGTCTTGTCACTCTCACCGCTAATGGCCTTGTACTATAGAGGAAAAACAATCTTCTGATCCCTTAGCATTGGTCTGAGATTCACCACCCAAGAGAAAAAATATTATGAGGTCTTAGACCTTCCCCTGGTTGACTGAAAACTATTCTATTATAACAATTCAAAACCCTTTCCATAGATTAGTATCCTGAGGAATTTTGTTGAGTCCCCGCTTATAAAAATAATGTTATGGAATGAATCCTCCCAATAACCTCTTCTCTCACCAGCAACTCAAGATACATGTTCAGAAAAAATGAGGATACATGGAATTGGATATCAAAATGTAAAGCCTCCCCAAAATTCCTCACATAGTCATCCTCACTAGAAATAGTTATGATACAAAATGTATAATGTACTGAAAATGGATCACAGAATCTCTCACAGAGGAACTCCCATGTCGAAGGGTGAGTAGCTCCTAACGCTTGGCCTCCATTGCAGCGTAAGAAAGTAACACTACTCAAGATAGGTCTTGGAACTTCTCCCATCATAATTTTGACTTCTCATGATCACCGAGGACCAAGAACAACCACTGCCTCTTCGATTTATGTAGCATCACTACTAAAAATGAAAATGAGTTATCCTTCGGATCATAGATCAAGATAAAAATATATATCAACCTTCTCCAAAATATATTTTGGGACTAAATCTGAAACCAATACTTCATACTTCTATAGACTCAATAAATTAAATTCTCATAGTTTCCTTCTCCAAATTTCTTCTTCGTCGAATTATACTATACTAAGATCTAATGGAACTTCTTACTGGACATCTTCCGCGTGAACCTGATAAGGATGTCAAATAGGAACTGTGCCAGAAAAAAAGAACAAATGGTTAGAGCATGTAAAGCTAGAATATGTAATTTGTAACATTAGTAAAATAATTGTTTATTATCATTTTTAGGGTTTTAACCTATCCCATGTTATACACATTTCAAACCCAAGTGAAAAGAAGAAATATTCATGATCCTTTATAAGTTATCTACCCTAAAACCATTATCACTTCATTTAGTAGGACCTGTAAAGATAAATGTATATGAATCAAATCACATGGGGCCCTAAATACCCATTTCTCATCTGGTCTCCTGTGTTTAAAATTCTTACTAAAACTTTCTCACACTGATGTCCTACCATCCCATGTAATCGAACAAGTACCTAACTCTATGATTCTTCATATCCCTCAACTTGAACCTCTGATACCACTTGGAAATTACCCCTAACCCAAAAGTCTACCCCTCCAGGGCTAACATTGAGATGAGGGAGAGTGTGACAGTCCAAGTCCCACCACCAATAGACCCCTAGTTGGAAACTAGTAGTAAGGGTATAATAAGACTAGATATGGGAGGAAATACCCTCAATTAGAACATGTAGAAGAGATAGATTTGATAGACACAACTATAAACACATTATTAGACACACACACACACACACATAATTACAACCCAATTGAAAACATAAAATTCCATATAGTACTTTAACAACAGAAAGGAAAACATCAAGTACAAAAATGTATTGACTACAATGACCGTGAATCCCAAACAACGCCTTCAAACCCATGATCTAGTAATATCTATCCATATCTCTAAACAAAATTTTCTTAACAGAGAAATAGTTTATATATACGTAGAGTATTCATAACAGTATACTTAGTAGGAAATTTCCTCGATCCTCTAATGAAAAACATAAAGAAGGCATATTAAGGAAAAATGAATAACTGTGCAACTAAATCATCACCAAAATAGGTATAATAAATTCATATTCTCACCATAGATCACTATACCTATGTTTTTTATACAATAGAGAAATAATATAATAATGAAACATCAGGGGTACCCCTCTTTTTCTTCCGCATGACATTACCACTCTACAGTGACATCACACTTCTTGAGAAATATCTATCAAAAATAGGCCTACCATAAAACATTGGAAATGCATCACAACAATTACCTCATGCATCATATCATAAAATCATCACATCATCTAATATGTATATTTTTATATGGTAACCAATTAGTTTTTAGGAACCACCATGGCTCATTTTACTTGTACAATACATAAAGTTTTATACCTCAAGCAATCACAACCCATACAATGAGTAGGTACTTAAACCAATCATTTACTACACATGCAACACCTATAATAATACTTTGGATGTTGTATCCAGTAACACATGTGTGTTAAATAACCAAAATCCATCATATCCCTCTACACACATATATCATTATAGTAACTCCCATATGTACCATTAAAAGTAACAACAAGGAGAATAGAGAAGGACTATAGAGCGTAGTTATCTATCCATCCTATCATGGGGTTATTGAATAAAACTCCATTTAAGAGTCCACTGGGTATAATCCGATCTAATTGATATAGTTGGGGCTGTGTATTAAATCATATAATATAAATGATATAAAATATCTCACAACCACAATATAGGAACAACCTAGTCTTAGTCACAACTACAGGTAACACCACTCATCCTACTAGCTTCCACTACTAGGTCTAGATATCCTTTAAGTACAAAAGAATTTAATATATCTACATTAATTACTTATTTTATTTCATTTACCTACGTTAATTAGTTCACTAACTGTTAATTAACCATTAAAATTATTTTGAATCACATTATATTGAATGTCAGAGTAATTTTCATTACATCAAGATATAGTCCAAACTGGGTCCATGGTTTATCAAGATTAATATATTTTAATAATTTATATTCCAACAACACCAACCCTATAGGTTAAGAATTATTTATTAATTATTAGCATTATTCCATAATCCAAATACTCAACGAAAACCATCCTATGATACCACCAAGAAAAACATGAAACCAAGCACACTGAAATGCCACACGGAATGGGTAAAAGAATTAACATAAAATAATTAACCCATCCTTAAACCATTAATCATATAATAAGAGATCATAGCAGATATCATCATCACATCAGTGGGTATTCCCATCCTTAACCTATTCTATCATCTTATTTTATATCTTACACTAACATCCATATCCCAACACATCTCTCCATCACGTAAGTCAACCGATACCACATTATCAGGGCCTCCCCACCCACATCACATCAACCAATCTAGGATCATAATGCATATGGTCCTCCCCATCCCATATCCCATAACATATCAAATCCAATGTCAATATAATATCACAAAAACCAAATAAAAAACATTGACAATAGGGAAATCTATGCCCTAAAAACATGAAATCTATCCTTTAAACATAAATGATCTCTCACAGGTTCAAACTGAAGGCACATGACCTTCAAAAAAATGGTAAAATCATAATCTAGAAATTATCTTCACCAATTTTTTTATTCCATCTTAAATTAATTGACTCATTATTCATAGGTTCCAAATACAAGAATACTTAGGAACCAAGTTATAGAAATATATCAAAATATTAAACATTCCCTCTAGAATTAAACCATTTTCATCAAACTATGAGAAGAACCATTATAAATTAACATTCCTTTTTTATTATCTACAATCATAAAAATTCTCCATATTATTTATGATTTCCATTAATAAGATGAAAAGTCATTCAATTAATCATTTTCATTGCATCAATTTAATTACCATCATAATAAAAGAAACATTAGATTACAAACCTTAATATTCTTTAATTTAATATGGTAATTGATTTTCAATTAATTATAACTTTATATTCATTATCAATATAATCATGTTTCTCAAATATTAAGAGTATGCAAAAAAAATACAAGAATACACATCACACTATCACGAAAATCTTGGGGAAAACCTATACCATGGTATAAATAACATCAACATGTGATCTGATTAATAATTATTACGATTTCATGTAAATAAAAAGGGGTTAAATAAATTACATAATTCAAAGGAGTCAATGTTCAACACATAATAATGGTCCAAAATTGTACATCCTAATCAACTCTCATCAAAAAAGATACATCCCTCCAAGTACACGACAACAAAACCACATGAATAGAAAACTAATAAAACTAAATTAGAAACCTAGTGACAACCCAAAATTTCATTGAATGAAGAAGAAGTATCCTAATTGAAGAACAATGATAAAATAGGTAGAACCAACCTTAGTTCATCAGAAATCAAATATGAAAATACATCGATTGATCCCAATTGAAGGAATCCCAAAACCTAGAAGAGGGTGTTGCTGGATTTCTAGGAATCAAGAAAATGATGTCGGTTTTGAAAACTCCCGAGCTCCTACACCTCTTATTGTCATGTTTCACAGGGGATTTACATAGTGTGTAACCCATACCCAATTCTTAAATTACAGTATTTTTGTTTTGTAGAAAAACATGTCACATGGAAGGATTAAATAATGGATATTTACACATTAGTTAACCCCCTATGAACTAGAATTAACATGTCATGAAATTTGAAAAAAATGACATGAGAAAAAATTACACACTATGTATTCTCCCTAATTCTTTATTTTAGCAGATTTACCACTCAAGACATTCTATGGTCCTCCTATAAGACCAAAGACATTTGAAAACACACAAATAGATTGGACTCCATGGATTATGCCCCTTACACTATATATCATCACTATTTATTGTTGATCTTCCTTTATCATCAATGTGTATGGTGAATATCCCTTATAGGTGGTCAAACAATTCCCTCTTTAATGGTGAACCTTTGGATTGACATGACTTACCATTCACATGGAAAGGAACCCCATCTATTTTTATAGAATTATAGTCCCTGTTGAAGTATAGAGTGAAAAAATAAGGTAGAATCAATAGATAATCAATATAATTCATTAGATATCTCGATGGAACATGGAAAATTTTTAAAGGCCTTAGGAAAATTATGATCATTCAGTAGAATTTACTCATACATTACAAAAAGTACAATAGAATATGTTATAATACTTATAACCTATAGTCCTCCAATCAGTATCCATTGCATTTAATCTTATAAAATATTTTCAATTATAATAGCCAATATGGAAGTATTATCAAAATGTTAACAATTAACATCAAACTTACAATATTAATTGTAGCCATAATGTTAATTAAACAATATGATTCACTACACTCGGATTTTACCATTTCATTTTCTATAATTATCTTAGGGAGTGGTTATGATATGCATATATTACATTTGATTATATTCAAAAGTGAAGAAATACAATATGCCTCAATTTCTTCATTTCAAACAATATAACATATCAATATCATATAATAACATATTAGTACATATACATCATATATATTTATGGATTTAGCGTTAATATCTATCAAATAAAACTACATTTTGATAGATTAATTTTGAAGAATAAATGGATACAAGTTGAATTAATTTTTATCTCTTATATAAGAATCACAATTCAAGCAATATATTGTGTTCTATGAAATTATTTTGATGAGTCACATTGATTGGTCCATTAGAAAATTTTAGCATGATAGTGATTTGTGATTTATGAGTGTGATGTTATTTCTGATAAAGAATATAGTGATTCCAGAAGAAGGGGTAACACATCAAAAAAATGACTCCACCACAAAATTTGTCAAACCATGCAATATTTATAGGTAATTACGATCAAGGAAATTGAAATGTCACTCTTCAATATTATTGTTCATATCGTCTTGAATATATGGTTAGTGAAACTCATATAAATATATTTTAAGGCTTTAAAGGTGATATAATCCATGTATTTTTAATCTAAAAAACAACTCAAAACGTGTATGATCATGATATGATTCATGTGATGTCTTTCCAAAGATTTGATAAAATGAATAAGAAAATGCATCATGAAACAATGTGATACTCGACCATACATTATATTGAAAATTCTAAATTATATTTTGATGTGATTTAGAAGAAAAAATTTCCCCAAGTGATATAAACATTGATGCACCTTAGTTTGGAAGAAAAATATTAACCAAATTGTTTTTGATCATCTAAATCATACATATACATGGAGTTCAAAACAATATACAAAATTACATTTTTTATTGATAATAATATAATGACATCGATACTAGGAATAGAGGAACTAAAAAACCAGGACGATCCACTGAAAAAGTGTATATAAAAATTCTAAAATATATTATGTTGTTATCATTATGTATCTCTTTATATAATATATCTATTTGGTTTCATTCATGACCCTATAAACAAACTCATTTTTAGGATAATTGTGGGAGAGTTAGTGTATTGGTAACAACTAATAACCCCCCCCCATTGGTGGATCTCTCTCCCATTTGTCCTATCACCTCAAAAAAATAATTACTTGTAATTTTAAGACCATGTTTTGTCAATGTATAAAGATATTATACATATGAATTTATAAATAATGATCATTATGGTATAATTAAAACCTCAGTATAATTGGTTTTCAGAGGTAGTAATGTGTCTACATCAAAATAATTTACTTGAAATGATTAATGTATAATAATCATTATATGAAAAATATAATAAATTTTAAAATTATTCTCATTTTATATATTGATGGAATATGTTTTTACTATATAATTTGAATATAAATTCATGCTTCTAAAAAATAAAGGCCTACTTTTAAATGTACATTCCAAGTGAGATATATTTTTTAGATAATTAAATTAAAAAAAATATAAAATTACATTTTCATTTATAGGATAAATGTGTCATATAATTTCTAAAGATGTTTGAAAACGGGTAATATAAATATGTTTTAACACCGATTATTGTTACAATAAAGCTTAATAATGATGACATCGTGCTAAGTGGAAATTACGATAATTATACGAAGTTATTTAGTATGTAATTTATATCATAAAATTGAAAACATATATTATTTTTTTACCCTTAATGAATAATCTCACAGTGATCTTAAAGGGGTAACATGTAATGGATACTAAAAGGAATCTATTTTGGGTTATGGAAACAAATTATTAAAGGTAGTTGTATGGATGATAACGAAATAAAAAATTATGTGGATTTAATGATATTGATTGGCTACGAATATTTTTCTATGGATAGTAAAATTTACTAGGATTGTTTTTTCATGGATGAAAATATGTGATCAAGATTTTAAAAAACATAATTCAATATCATTAGTAAATTCATATATTTAATATATATCAGCTACAAAATCATATACGCTGGTGATATGTTTGAAATAAAAACAACATTATTACATGGAGAAAGTGTGTTTTACATTAAGTAGTAGTTTTGGAAATAAAAGAGTAATTTTTATATATAAAACCCATGTTAAACACTCAAGATGAAAACAAAATGATATTAAATTTATTTTATTTTGGATAAAGTTGAAAATGGTGTGTTGAATCCTGAGTATGTGTCTACCAAAGAATATATTATAGACATATCCAGTAATAAATTATTAAATAATATATTCCATGTATTAAGATTCATAATGTGAGATCCAAATGCCCCACTTGGGAATTGATCAATGTTGATTATGCCATATTCCACTGTATTTATTTGAAGATTACTGAAAAACATATCTGTTCAAATGATTAAAGAAAATGTATTTTCAAGACAAATTTCTATGGGTTTATATAATTCAAATTAATTATTTAATGTGTTTTTAAAAATAAATTAATTTTTAGAGAATATATTTGGAAATATAATAAAATTGATAAAGTAATTTAATAGAAAAAATATGTAGACAAGATAAATTGATTCAAAAATATAATTTATTAATTAATATAATTTATAATTAATCATTTTATTAAGAAATGTTAGAGTTTTTTTATTAATGTCACCAAATTTAATTTTCTACATTAAAATCAATATTAATAAATATAATACTTTATTAATTTATTATCAATACGGGACATCATTAAAGAATGTAATTAATTAATTTATAAGGGTCTAATTATTATTTACATTATTTTGGGGGCAGGGGGTTGTGAAAATGTTTATTAAATAATATTTTTGGAATTTTTATTATTGTATTTTTTTAAGTCAATATTAATATTGATGAATTTATAAGTATTTACAGAAATTACATTGTGGTATATTGAAGTACTACATAAATGAACATGAATTTATGTGGGGTGACTAATGGGATACCCCTAAATATATTTTTTTTTGTATAATTATGGACTGAGGATAATATATTTTATGGATGTGCCAACTACTCCAAAATATTGATGCATTATGAACTTTCATAATCTACCTTTTATACTAAAATATTAGGGAGGTGGTTAATATTATAATTCATATTAAATCGATGAATAATAATAGTCTTGATAATAAAGTTGATAGATTTTAAACCTAGAAAAAATAGGGGGTATGTGATATACCCAGTGTAACATCCTGATATTTTAAAAGAACACAATGCTTGATAAATCATACAACACACAACTTTGAGCATTTATGAAACATGAAATGTAGTTATCTTAATGTTATACTTATAAACTGAACATTAAATTAGAATGAATCAATAGTATTAACTACATTATAATAATTATATATAGGTCATACATAATAAAAACTAATTTATTAATTCTTATTAAATAAGAACTAAATTTTTTAATGAAGTCATTTTATGCATCAAAAAAATAATTTTCTCCAAGAATGGTTTGTAATACAATTTTAAAGAGAATTTTTACCTAATTTTAAGAATATTTATAAATATTATCTGATAAAGATGATATTATTTTTAAATTCACCTTGTAAAAAATTATCTTAGGGTGAAATTTTTGTATTTTTCTAGAAAGATTAAATTTTAGTGAATGTTGAAAAATTTCTATTTTTATAAAACATTCATTTCTATTAATTTTATAAATTAATTTGAAATTATAATATTTCATAATGATACATAGATATTATTTAATTATAAATAAAAAAAATTAATTACATGGTAATAATAATTTAACATGATTTTTGTATGAGTACATTTTGGTGCTAAAATGCATTTTCCTAAAAACTGATTCTCTTGGTGTTTTGAAATTTAATATTAAATTAATTTATTCCAATTTGATAAATTGATTCATTAAAAATGGATTCTGTATTTTGGAATTGAGAGGTCTTATTTCTTAAAATATTTCAATTTTATTTTTGGTTATTGTGAAAAGTACTTGTAGTAAATATTTGTCACGACGATAAGGTTTAAATTGAGTAATTAAGGTTAAAATGATATTATAAGGACTAAAAAATGCCCTAAAACAAACCATTAATCTATTTTATAAGTTGGGTTCAACCACCCACACCCAATATTTCAATTTATTTTTATTTAATTTTATTTAATTTAAAATAAATGATTTATTATTTTATGTAAATATAATGTCAAAAATGCCACTCTTTTTATTTTAATATATATATATATATTAATTTGAGATAGGGATGAAAAATATGTTCTGTTATGAATTGTTATTTAAAATATGAATTATTTTTATTAGGATATTTTATTTTTAATTTTTAGTGATGAAATATGTACATTAAATGATTATGCAATGTCGACTCAATGGTTTTGTAGATAGTGGATAAAACCTGTAAATGATATTAAAATATATAAAATAATTTTTTTGAATGATTTATAGTGTCCTAGGAATTTTATAGATAAATATAAAAAATATTTTAATTCTAAAAGGTTTATAATTGAATTAATTTTATATCAATTTTTTCAACGTCAAATAAAATTAAGTGTCAAAATGACCTTATTGATATTTTATGTTAAATTAAAATTTACTATATTATTTAAAACGTATAAAAATATTAAAATAGGATAATTAGGATCATTAATGGTTTAAAATATCTTATATTATCAATTTATGATCTAATTTTCATGTTATAAGAAAAATTATATCTATTTATTGTTGAAAATGTCACTACTAGAGTTAAGGATAATATTTGTTAACCAAGGGGTTTATCAAAATAATAAGGATTTAAATAATATTTTAAACTATATACACTTTATTTTTTGATTAAATTAAGACCATATAATAATTTTAATTGAATACTTTTCATTTTGGTATTATTTTTCATGAGGTTAAAAAATATTATATTATAATATTTAATGTAATTACAAAAATAACACTAATGGAATTATTAATAAACAACATTTTATTAAATTATTTAAAGTTATTAAAATACATATATTAGTAAAATTTAAATTTATATGGTTTAAAATATAACTGATGGACAATTTATGTTTAACTTTTTCTTAATAGCTACTTCACTCACCCCTGAAGAGTAAAAATCATTGATATCGTTTTAATTTTCAAAAGGGTTAATAGGGTTCAAAGAAAATAGATAAGTGAAAAAACATAAAATACATCCTTAAATTTTTTTAAATGGGATTATTTAGAATATTATATATACTATATTATTATTATATTATTTTCTATCCATTTTATCGGGATAATTAATTTTTATTAATTCAATACATTTTGAAATTCCAAGAATACCCCTCCATTCACATATAAAAAGAAACCCCTTCTCATATCCAATAAAAACATAAAAAGACATTTTTTTTTCATTCATCAGACTAATTAATTTTATAAAATCCCTCCACAAACTATATAGGTATTATTTTCAGCATAATACCACCCTTAAAAGTTTTATGTTGTGTTGAAGAGGCATATTTTTGAATAACATGTATAGCTTTTAACAGAATTATTTAGTTTTATTTATATATGTACATCCTCTTAACATTATTGAAAAATTATATAATAATAAAACTAGTATCTTAAATATAATATGATGTTTTATAATAATTTCATACCATATATTCATATCTTTATTCCATAAAATGGGAAATTAATTCATCATTTGTTTATAAGACAGAATACCACCTAGTGAGACGAATGTAATTTTTTTTCTATCAACACCACTCAATAATTCTAATAACATGTAATTAATGTAAATATATGATATTTATTAAATAAATATCATTCTATAAATATAATTTTTCATATATTTTATTACCTTTCCATCCATTGGTAAAGGATTACTTTAGTCGTGACAATGTGTGGATTACGACATCCACAAAGAGATGCGATACATTTTTCAAACTACATACAGTTGTGGGTTCAAATAATGTATTTAAATAGTAAATATGATACTGATGATATAATAAAAATTCTGAAAATATAATATAATACTTAACTTCTATCCATCTTTCCCTTCATTAAATATAAACATTACTCATCCGTACGTATGACTTACCATATCCATGATATTAGCGATGTTCATTTTTAACAAACATAATTCATGGTTGGTTTTAAATGAATAATATATAAACAAAATTATAATTATTGTATCATTATAATTCTTTAAATGGTGTAATATTGACCATTTTAACTGTGGTCAACATACCAAATCCTTTTTTAGATTACGGACATAACATCTTAAAATCACCAAACATGGACATAATCGATTAAGTAATTAAATATAAAAATAAAGGAAATAAATTCACATAGGGTAAGATATTTATATGGTGAAATTTTATTAAGAAATAAAATAATTAATATATAATTATAATAATGGTTTTAAATAACAAAAATATGATGTATGGACTCATGTTGAATGATTTTGTAAAAATTCCATTTCATTATGGAATATTTTAATGTTCTAGAGATAATTTTATATATATGGTCTATATAATACCTATTTGATATTTTTTATCCTTATTACCTCATTTTTACATAATTTATGTTTATATAAAAATTATATCATAAAAGGGGATTTTACATGAATGTTACAAAGTATAGGGGTTTCATAACTTTATTTCCTTTCATTAGGTTATAATTATGATTCATTTCTAATGTTATTACATGATTATTTGTGGACTCACATATTATTTTATTAATTTTCATTTTATCATTTTTTTTCAATTAGTAAACATAATAACTTCATTTATTAAATTCCTGCTTCAATGATAAGGCCTTTCTATGGATTATTCATCTTAATATTGTTTCTTTGATAAATGTCTTGTATTATGTACATAATTTATATTATATGTTTCATATGGTATCTATTGATATGTTATATCATTAATGACACTTTGATAATAATATTCAAATTTCTTTCCATTTTCTCAATTTCATGAGATATTGATTCGAATGATACAAAAATTGCAACAACTACTCAACTTAAACATACTTCTTTGAGACATTATTTGAATGATGAATCTATATTAATTTATATAGTTTATATTATCATTATATATTATATATTGATTTTTTTTATTCTCATTTAATTTTATAATCCTTCATATATTATTTGTTTTAAATGGTTTCTAGTCTGTCATATGTTGTGGAGGGGTATCTGTTTAAAACATTCTTTATAAAGTTTGTATAGTCTTTTATTCAACATATTCCTTAAAGTCCATTATATTATTTCAATAAATTTTTTTATAAACATAAATAATTTTATTATTTCATTATACAATTTTATTGACCTTCACTTAATTTATTTAAAATGATATTTCTTATTATTTATCTACATGGGAAAATTTTCAATATATTGTAAAAGTTTGAATAGAATGATTATATTAATTATTTCTAAATGAATAAATTGTCCCAAAATCATGAAAAAAAAAGAATTTTTAAGTTTTAGTTATAAATATCTAATGTTATTTTATGTGAAAATAATTTTCGAAATATTTTACGATTTTTTAGTTTTTAAAAGTTATTTTCAAAATGAAATGTGTATTTTCCTCAAGAATATTTTTAATGATCATTTTATGTTTTTTCTATTAATATATTAATGGATTAATTGTTTTTATATAAGATCTACTAGGTATAGGTTGTAATTATGCCATCTTTATTCTTTCTATGGATGAATAATGAATTTTTTGAGGAACATATAGAGACCCAGACTTCTCATAATATAATATTACATCTTAAAAGATGAATATTTATCACATAACAAAATTATAGATAAAAAATCAACTTGGTCTGGTGAATTTGTAAACATGGATGCATAAACAACTTGTTCATAAGTAAACTACAACATCTACTAGTATGTTATGAATAACTAAAACCCCTCATAGACTTATCATACAAAATACATTTCTTCAGAACCTAGGGAAATTAAACATGAGAAAGGTTGAGATCGGATGCTCGATATGGGAATGAAAGAAAGATATCGGCATTACAAGATTATAAGGGTATATAAACATGGGTAAACCCTTTAAAAACCATACCCAACATATCATAGATCATAAAAATGAGTAATGTAATAAATAATGGTAGTTTATAAATAACTAATCATAAATAAATTAATTTAAATGATACATGGAATCATAACACTAGAATAAGACACATAATTATGGCATATACAAAATTATAGAAAAAAATTTAATTAGCAGTCAATGCTTCACTTCTAGGACTGGAATAGTATATTTTTTCACAACCCAATCCATCATAGTTGTCAAGGTTCACTCACAATACAAAAATATATAATTTTACTCTCTATCAAAACCATTATAGTATATATGGTTCACACCCACGACTATCATAGTGTAAAGAGTCTCTTACTTAACTGAGGTAACTCCCCATTCAATCTCTTTTTATCACATCAAAAATTAAACCTTTCCAAATTAATTATTCGGAGATATATGTCCCACCCATAACATAATAAAAATAATACATATGTAATTAAAAATATCATAAATCATTTATAATATTACAATCCAAGAAAATAAATGGTTTTCATAAAAATTTCCCCACAACATAACTCATGGAAAAGAAACTGGTTTCAAACCATAACATCATTTCACCATAGCATAACCCATGGAAAAATACTGATTTTATGATACATATTATCATTATAAAAAAACACCATAAAAATATTAATGTTTGTATCCTTATATAATATCCCTATTAAGGATTATTTAACTTAAAGATATGTAATTTTAGATGGAAAATCATTTTAGAAGAACACTTAAAGCATTTCTTGAAGAAAATTTCTTTTTCAGTTTGAATTTACTTATTTAAAAACTAAAAAATTCCCAAATATCATAGTAAACATTTTATTTGAAATATTTACATAGAAATTTTTATGTTAATTTTTAAACCATTTATCCATCATGATAGTGAGAAAATATAGTTCATATTTTACACATTAAATAAATATTCCTTTAACATTTTCAGTAAAAATAGAAAAGGGAATTATATAGAAATTGAAATGCATATTCCTTTTAAAACGTTTTGTATAGTAAAACATGGGTACAAATAGCTCTATATAAAAATTTAATAATATTAAAATATTTCATTAAAATATTAATTATGAAACATCGAAGGGGAGGAATTTTTTTTGACCGAATAGAGTAATAAATTCAGCTTTTCCTTAAACATTTATTTCCAAATATTGAATTCATAAAAAGAGGATAATGAAAGGAAAAAATGTATTCTATGTAAATAAAAAAATGAGGAAAAATATGTGATTTTTTTAGAGGTCTATCAAAATATTTTTTCAATGTGAACATAATCATAAAAAATGCTGATAAGAAAAGTGATTTTAATAAAATACATTTACCAGTTAGTTATCTTATAAATTGTATGACCTACGAATAAATAAATTTAAATTAATATTTAAATATCATTAGAGAAAATAATTTTTGGTTATAACATTGAATATTTTATTTATTTATACGACCTAAAATAATAGAGGTTCATAACATATCATATGTCCCAAAGAATACAATTTGAGATGAAATTCCCTTCACATAAGTCCCAACTTCTACATACTCATGTAATACTTATGGGTGTTAAATATAGTTTTATTAAACATATATTAATTAAAAATAATCATTTATATAATATTATATATTTTTTTTACATTTTATTAACCTCTTATTCATAATTCCTTGTTAAAATTACACTTTAGATAATAACTACTTTATTTTTCGTGAATGTTTTTGTTAGGTGTTTTGGATAATTTAATTTTGATTAGTTTTATAAAATATCTACAATATTAATCAAGAAATAAATATCATATATATTTATTTTATATGTATTTTGAGTAATTCATAAAATTTAATGATAGAGAATGAGTTACACCATTTATTGAGATGGTAGGTTGTACATACACAAGAATGCTATTTCCGTTTTCATGATGTATAGAATTAAATGAATGTAAATAATATAAAAAATTAGAGAGTCATTATGATGAAATATTATCACATATATTCACTATATTTATCCTTATTATGATACATATAAAATTTATTTGAAAATTGATTCACAAAGCCTTATGAGGAAGTATTATTTCGTACACACGAGCGCCATTATCAAATTCATATAGAATTTAAGGAAAGAAGATTTATATAATATTATTATACCATAATTATAATTATTTTATTAATATAATCTATATTTTAAGTCTATTATGATATCCACCAGAGAGATTTATTTACGAAAAATGAATTACAATTGTTTGTGAGGCAGTAGTCATCCATACACACGATCGACCATTTCATCTATTATATGGAAATTGAGATAAATTTATGTTATAAAAAAATAATATCATATCAGTGTATTTTATATAATTATTTTTTAATATTGTAAATATTAGGACATAAATTGTTCTTGAAATAGAAGAGGTGAAAACAAATATTTTAGTCAATACAATTACCATTGATGAGAACAAACTCCTTTTTAAAACATATTCAGGACCATAGGGTTGGTATTTCGGATGAATAGAAGATCATTAACATGGATAAGGATATTGTGAATAGATTTTGTTTTATTTTATGGTACAAACAAGGTTCCTAACTGGTGAAAATAAGTGAGGGTATGAAGTAGACATTTATAAATGAGGACTGTATATTTTTTAAATATAAAAAACTATTCAATAATGGGATGCCAATCACACACCATGTTCCTAAAAAATTAATAAATAACATATTATTTGGATTATATGGTAAATGAACCCATCCTCCCACTAAATCAAAAATACACATTTTGAAAATATGGCTCTCCTTAATCTCTATTTTTACTCACTTTAAAAATTTGTTTACCACAGTAACTAGTCTCTTTTTGCATTCCTAGGTAATTTATCCATTTATAATAAAAATTAAACGAGTCTTATTAGATAATTTATTTCAAATTTTAAAAAATATTAAATCCAATTTATTATATAAGGATTATATTTGTGTTGAAAATTAATTTTAACACATACTTGTATATCACCCAACCCCCTATTTTAACCGTAACTACATTGACTAATTTTCAGTCATTTTCTGAATATTTATGATGAAAAATTAAATTGAAATTATAATATAATATAGTTTATTATGATTCAAAAAATTAACCCAATTTTAAATAATTATATTCATATAATTGGTAGAATTAAATATTAAATAAAAAAGGCTGACATTATAAAATAACAATTTTCCAAAGAGAAATTTTGCATATTATAAAAAGTTTTAAAATCCAAATTCAACAAGGAATTTATAAAAATAAACTAAATTGGAATAAAAAATATACAATTTATCTAATTTTACTTTTTAATACAATGATAAAATAAAACTAAAGTATGTAAATTCTTTTAGTGAAATGATTTTTCTAATAAAAATCTGTATTTTATACTACTCAAAAAAAATTAACCTTTTAAAAAAATTACCGAAAATTCAATCAAAGATAATTTCTACATGTAAATTTAAAAATCGACTTTGTTTTTACTAATATATCTTCTAAAATATTCAAAATATAATTTTCTATTTGTTCACAAAAATAAATAAGAAAATGTTTTTAGAAAATAGTATTTTCAAAAAATAAAAATACAAAATACAAAATTTTTATAATTTTTTGTCAACATGATTACATTATATATAACAAATATAACTTAATTTTAAAAAATATTTATTTGTATTCACACCGACATGTATCATAGGCTATAACATTCATGTTTAAATAAAAATAAAAATATTATATCATGGTTCACTAAAAATCATTTTTGTATGCAACATAAGATATTGAAAAAATTATATTTATTTGATATAATATTCATAAAATATTGTGTTGTTACTTTATTGATTAAATTAAATTAAAATTTAAATTTAAATTCTTTCACTTTTTTATAAAAAATAATATTTCTTCCTCATTACATCATCCTGTTCCGATATTGGATCCTCAAGATGGTGGTTTTAACACAAAACATTTCACACATGAGTGGTCTTTTTCCATATCAGATTTTCTATATGATCTATAATCTATAGTGGTAATTCAAAATAAAAAATATCATGCTCTAATATTATGACCTATGAGTTTATTATATGTGATGGATTAGTTATGTACATTTTTTAATATAAGCATTAAACACAACATGAACTAGATATTGGTTCGGTGGAAGCTCCAAGTGATAAGAAACTATTCCTACTCATTAGATATTATAATTTGGGTCAATACTCATAGAGGTCAACATTCCTTTCTTCTTGAATATCAAAACCTTATTCCATTTATATATTCATATAAACTTATTTTCACCAACTTCAAACTCTACATCATACAAATTATTGTTTGTATAAATTTTATATTGAATCTGTTATGCCTCGACATATTATTGAATGGATCAAAATGTATTAACTATTTCTTTATCTTGATATTTTCAAAAAAGATTTTTTTTTCAAAAATAGTGCTAAAAATGGTTTTCTACACTCCTTCTATGTGGGGTTTCATATGTAGATATATAAATGTTGGAGTATAATCTATTATTTAATGAAAACTTTATTAAAGAACAGTTTTGATTCTAACCTCATTTTCAGTCCATAAAACAAGATTTAAACACATCCTCTAGGGTTTGAATTGTTATGTTAGACTGAACATCTATCCAAGGATGATACAAAGTATTGAAACTCCAAAATATGTATAGGTAATGTAAAATACTTCACTAAAATATTGAAGTAAGTTAAATATCCTGATCAAATAAAAGAAAATATCATACTCCATAGAACCATATCAGTTCCTCAATGAATATAATTTCATGTTGATCTAGAGGAATATATTCCCGCATAGTGATGAATTGTTATGACTTTTTTGGTGATCTAAAACAACCAATATATATTTTTTCCCTTGATATGATTTCGGGAGTCCGACGACAAAATGCATGGTGATTCTTTTACATTTCCATCCTGGTATGGGTAATGGTTTTAATATCCCCTTATATGTTTGTCTCTTAGACATAACATACTCACATACAAAGCATTGTGATACAAACTATGAAATATCACTATTCATTCAATCCCACTAGAAAAAACATGTTTAATTCCTTAAACATCGTTTTATTTCCTAAATAAATAGAGAATGATGAACTATGAGTTTACTCTAAAAGATCCTTCTTCAAATATGGTTTAGATAAAGAATAAACACAGTTCCTGAACCTTACCACTCCATCATAATCAATGTTGAAATCATGAACATTTCTCAAATAATTTTGGAACGCTACATCATCCTTCAATGCCTCTTTTATCCTCACATGGATAGATAGTTTATCACTTATTTGAGAAAGATAAAATTTACCCTTTATTCCCAATTTCTAGATCAATCCATTATAAATACAAAAATATTGGATATTTTTTATCCTAAGAATAAATAATCTATCATGATCATTTTGAATCAAATCATTGTTTACCTTTTTCAGTTTCCCAGATTGGTTATGTATTAAGCAATAATAATTACTTGTCAGCTCCAACAATCATCTCTTGACTATGATCAACTCTTTCTGTTTGAATATATACATTAAACACTTATAACCAGTATATATATCACACATTTCTACATAAAGATAACACATGTATGTCTATAATGACAAAAAAACTATATCTTACCCTAAATTATGATTTGGGATATTTTTCTCAAGAACCATTAGTTTTAGTGAGTCATAATATATCACTATGTCATTACGTATGAAAATTCATCCTAATTACTTCTCACATGCATCACAATTGATTAGAAAATGTTCTCTACAATATGGAAATATAATCACAGGTTCATTAACTAATACTCTATTCATTTCTGGGAAATTTTATTCACATTCACCTATCTATAAGAACTATCCACCCTTAAATGTTAAATTGGTGATTGGTTTATATAGTCATGAGAAATTATCGATAATCCATTGATAATATCCATCCAAACCAATAGAACATCAAATTTTATTCACAATGGTTGGTCTAGGAAAATGTTTTAAAAAACATCAATATTTTATAGTTCCATATATATACCATATTCGGAGATTATATGACCCAAAAATGAATCCTTTTATAAATTAAATTCACACATGGATAGTTTTTCTTACAACTTATACTTCTCTAAAGTCATCTTTATAATATTCCATTTATATAAATGATATTACCTTCACTTGGAACCTATAATAATATCCATACAAATAATTTTTTAATTTTAAAAATTCATATTTAGTTTGAGTGATAACAACATATAAATTCTGTGATTCAAACCAAAACAGACAACCACAGGTTCCAAAAAACTGTGGAACCCAATTGAAATTTAAAAAATGGAATAAATGAATAAAAAGAAGATATATAAATCTCTAATTACTTTATTAAATAGTATTAATTCCTTATTAGATTCTAGTATTCTTCTCCAACCATATAATCCATTATCAGTATAATCTGATGCAATGGAGGAATCCACTGAACATCATAATCTAATGAACAATGACTTTTATGTAACTATCATCACCATTGTGGGAGAAAAACGTACCACCGTCTCCGAACAGATGTTTTCAAAGAAAAAATATAAAAATAACCATATCCAATTAAATAAGATAAATAATAATCACAAAGAAAAATCCCAATTGGGGGACCAATGTTAGAAAAAAATCACCCATGATAGACTCCTCCCGGAACACTGTCATACACTCGAACTCACCTATCATGACACCATGAAAACCACAATGAAAATATAAATAAGAGAAGAGATTACTTATCCTAAATAAATATCGTAGTATGGAGGAGATTAAGGACTCAAAATTACACTTTTTTCATCACCCTAACCCCATAACCCTCCCTTCAGGTTAAGGAAAATATCATCAAGTGGAAAATCATCATTGAATACTTCTATGGTAATCGAGGATAAAAAATATAAAAAATATAAAACATAATGAGGACAAGAATCAATCAGGACCAGAAACACCACCATGATAGAAATACTAACAAATAAATAAATTCCATAATAAAAACCAACAAATACTGAAACAGTAGGGTAGAAGAGAACCAAAACAATTTGTGAAACCTGGAGAACTAATGAGATCTTAACAAACACATCCCAAACACCCCAATATGGCCACTCCTTCAGAACTAAATGGATTATATTAAAATAGTTCTATGATATAGAGCCAATATTGAGACAATTAAGGGCCTTAACAATGAGCCTCAATCCCGAAGAGAAAGAAACACCTGACCAGGATGGACAGAAATAGTGTTGATGATGGTAAAAATGTAAAAAAAGTTCCAAGATGTATAAAGATATTGGTCTTAGTAAAAAAAGAGTTTTTTAGAGGATAGATACCCATACAAGAAGGTTAATCATGAACTAAAATAGAATCATATATAGAATACAAATAGGAAGGGGACAATATGGATGAAAAAGCATCATCAATGGATGTGAGAGAATAGATATACAGAATATGAAAGAGGAATTTATATCACTAGTGGGAAGAAATCCTAGATTTGTAGAGGTGCAAGAAGCTCAAGATATCTGCCTATGAAATAATGGATCCATGAATAGATTAGAATATCAGTTATAATGACTATAACAAATTGATCTGGGTAATTTATAAAGACTCAATTTAATAAATCGATGAATATAGAATGGAAATTAGTAAGACCAAATGGAATCACTATATTTTCATAGTTTCAATATCTTTTATCGATTGATTTCTTCGGTATATCCTCCTTCATGACCCTAGATTTATGATATCCAAAATAACAGTCAATCATGGAAAAGTATTGAGATATGTGGAGTTGATCAAATGTAATGCCCCGACCCTAGTTATCCAGAGTCAGTTCATTATTACATAACATTGGCATGTTCATGAGAGATCATGTCTTGAAATAACAATTAGTTTAGTAGCCTTAGATGTAATAGATGCGTACAAACATTTCACATTACATTATGAAATGGAAAAACTACAACATTGTGTCTCCTTTTAACACACTCATATCCATTATCATATTACTTCAGGTAAATCATAATATACTTCTTCTAATACTGGGAAAATAAAACATAAGAAAGGGGTGAGCTCAAATGCTCAGTAAGGATAACAATATTGTGGAAACTATCACAAATAAGCATAATTATTTAAGGAAAATTATAACATTAAAACAAAAGACTTTTAAACGTAAATTGTAGAATAATATGGAAAAGATAAATCAAATAATGCCATTTAATTAATGACATGGATATTCTTCTAGTCTAATAATAACATGTAATATCAATATCTAATTTTACAATGATGGATTGTATAAAGTCAGACAACATAACCACATTGTCAAGGCCACGTGCAAAGACTACAAATAAAAATTTGGACAAGGCATTGTGCTAAGACACTAGTTTGTTTTATTAGACCTACTGATGCATAGAGGGGCTATAGAGGGCCCATCCCATCAGAAACTACATCCAATGCATTCCTCATATGAAAATGTTGAAACATAACATAAACATTTATATTAAAACTAGCATACAAATGGTTAATAATTTAACTATAAACCATTAATGATATAAAAATATCTCATCCAAAGTCAAACATAACACAAAACCTGAAATACAATATGGAATATTATATCATAATAAATATACTTCAAACAAGCATAAAATCCAACAAAGGATCTTGAGATAGATGAAATCAAAACTATTTTAGAGAAATATCTCTTTCTATTTTGAAATCATCTAAAAGTCATGTAATTATAAAAGTAAAAAATAATTTTGAAAATATTAATATAGGTTTGTAAGGGAATCTTCTATGGTTTATAATGGTAGAAAATAGTTTCACCATCCATATAAGTTAAAAAACATTTTTTCTTTAATTTTTCAAAAAGGTCATAAAGTACCTTTTTAACAATGTGACAGAAAGATTCCTTTAAAATCATTTAATAAAAATTGAAACAAAGTTATAAATAAATTTAAAACATATTCTAGTAAATAGTAAAATTGTTTTTAAATACATTCTTAAGAATCACGGATGTGGATGATAAAGGGGTCCCATTAGATACTCACGTATAAACAACCTCGGATAACAAAGAAGTTGTAAAATTAACCTTTACCTTGTACTCTTTCTTAGTCAAGTGTATATTAAACTCAATTATAATGGTTATATAATTGTTATTAAATTATAAAATAACCAAATCCATAAATATGATATCACATATGATTCTCTAATACTTCTTCGTTAATAATATTTCTGTAGTATCAGTGTTTTGGGTGATACTTGATTTATTTTCCTTTATATGTTTTCTTATATAAGTCATGTTTTTTATGGATAAGATGTATTTGATTCATATAAATAATTTTATTTAGTTCTTAAACATTATTGTTAATCTTTAAATGAAAATTATTCTTCAATGGTTATGATGGGGAACGAAATCTCATCGCGCCATGGAGATTGTAAGTCGTACGCATGCACGAGAAAAAATATCATTCTATTAGTCAGAAAACTGTATGTAATTGGATGGTATATTATATATTAAGAATAATTAAAATTTTATATTTATTATTTACATAAATTATACTCATTATTATACCAATAAAAAAATGAAGTGTTGAATAAAAAACTATACCACGACTTGGAGACAGTATGCCGTACGTACACACGTATGTAGACTTTGTCATTCATAGGATGGATAGAATAATGAATATTCCTATATCATATTTATAATAACCTCACAATATGTAGAAGGTACTATATTTAATAGTTTTTTATGGTAACATCAAATAAATAAAAAGTGAAAGAAGAAAAGAACATTGAAAGAGGTGCAGAAATAATTACCTCTTCTTCTGGTGATTATATTAGATTTGACCAAAAGGGCACCTTATATCATATTTCTAATCAATGTAAGGCCTCTTATATTAATTTAGAACTGTTAGGAGGGTATTTTAAAAAAACTTGGCAAATAAAAATGGCTTTAGATGTGTGAAGATAAGAGAAGGGGAAGTACCCTTTTATAAGAGAGGTGAGTTGAACTTTAGGAAATGCCTGAAATTTTAAATTATTATAAAATAATTTTCGTTTATTAATAGCTCCAAATGTATTAATTTAGAGTATAAGGTGAGTGAATTTCAAAATAATCTAAACCAATAGGTTTTAGACTAGTTTAGGTCACCATATTAACCTTATCTTTAAGTCTTAACCGTTAGTTAAATTGTTTGACTTGTACCATATCTTCTTGTATTATTATAATACATTGTTAATAAAAAACAATAAAATTCCTATAAAACATAAAGTAGTTAATTAATGAAATATCTATCATTTTATAAGTACTTTGGATGAAAATTATATTTTTTGGACTATTATACAATTTAATAAAATTGTAAATTTTTTAAACAAATTTATGTCGATTTGGACACTATTTAGTATTTGGTTTCTTTGAATGTCATAAAAACATGATTACTTCGGAAAAAAATCATTGATTCAACCCTAACATGTCATATTGACCTATAAAAGTCTTGGAATTCATCTAAAGTCTCAATTTACATTTATTTTAGCCTTTATAATATCATTTATTTTAATATTTTATTAATATGGTAATTACTACGTCATCATTATGTCATAAATAAATTTATTTATCTAATGTATAAAAACTATAAATAAAATACCATTATATAGGAAATATTTTTTTATTTATAATTAATATTTAAAGTCAAATTTATCTTATGTATAACCTGATATTAAAAAATTATTTATTAAAATTTGAATTTTACACTTTTAACTCAACATTAAATAAAATATAATTAATGTCCTAATCTAATCCAAATTATTCAAAATGGGTCATATTTTTTTCATAAGATTTATTTCAGTCGAAATAAACTTATCCAATAGAATTGGGATATGGGTTAGGGTAATTATAATATCATTTTTACCTTTAATTACCCTATTTAAATTTAACCATGGTAAATAAAAATCATATGTTAATATTCAATAAAAAATATTTTCATCTTATTGAACCAAATTTTACTTAATGATGCCAACCGTGTCTATTGGGTTTTTTAAATTCAATTCAGAGGAGTTGTAAAATTATGTTTTATGCAAATTTGAAAATATTCCAAGAAGGTGGGTAAAATACATAAAAGGCTCAATAATATTTTATATATCTAATATTATTATAAAATGACTGCAAAAAATTAAATTTAACTAATATTGGTTTTATGTATATATTTTTAATTTAAAAAAATTAAATTAAAATTAATTATTTGCATAAAATTTCGGTCTTAAACAATATAGTGTTTCCTTTCACTATTCATCAAAAATTTAATGTTTTTAGAAAAATAGAAAAAAATTTCCCTAAGCTAATTTTGATATTCTGAATCCAAAAAAGATGCCCATTTTGAAAAATAAAATTTATAAAATTCCAAAAGGTGGTTATTAATATTTATAACAGTTTTTTAAACAGCAATTTTGATTGGTCATGGTGTGCTATAACTCGAATTTGTGTACATCTCAAGCTATTGCATTATTAAAAGGAAAGCGTACCGTGGATGTTTGGGGTGTTACATCCAATAATTCATCAAGATCGGGTAGAAGATACTGGTTCTTGGTTTCAATAATATTCAGTTCCTAATCATTAATGAAAAGTCACATTGTTCCATATTTCTTCTTACTAATAAGAAAAATGTCCACCTCATGGTGAAAACATGGATGAATAAATCCCTTTTCTTGATTCTTCTATAGTTTCTTCTTCAATTCCTATAACTCAATCGAGTCCATTTTATATAGAGTCTGTGATATAATCATATAATATTTTATGAATTCTATTGAGAACAAATCATCATATTTTAGTGGAAAACTAGAGAACTCTTACAAAAGACATAAAAAACTCCCACACAATATATATATCATCGATATAAAGTTTTTCCCAAACCATCTGAGATTAAAACCAATTTCTCATAGGTACTAAGGCACATTTAATGGATGTGATATCCATTGAATTTTTATACATTCATCTCACCCATAGATGATAATAGTTTGGTTTGGAATGTCACACATGAATTCCCTTACATGTTATTGATGTGGGAGTTATGTAGGGAAAGATAATATATTTATAATAAAAACCTAATTCATCAAGAGGGTGATTAATTATATTTACTTGAAGCCCATTCCAACAAAGAAAAATTGGAGAAAAATCATATTCTTAACATTAAATCTTCATGCCCTTGGGGTTTTTAGTGCTAATTCAACATCAAATTGAGTGATATAAAAATTAATATTCCTTTAGAAATTTCCATATATATAAGAATTCATAAAACTAATCACCAATAGGCCACAAAAATATTTATGAAAACATATTACCACATCAACCTGATCTCTCTTAATTAATTCCATTACTACAATAAAAAATGTCCTACATGAACTTCATGTATAACTGATCCAAGTGATCAATCATGACAAATCACTCATAGGATATCAATATTTTGATTCATTATTTTCAAGGTATAATAACCCAGTTTTAACCTAGGTTATTAATGGTTATAATATATTCAAATTCATCATGATGGATTATAAATAGTTTTTGAATTTATAAATAATCCCATTAAGAGTGTCAAATCATGTGTGTATCAAGGTTCACTGTCATGCACCAAGTGATGGTCGAGTCATGATTAATGTTAAATTTTCATATTTGTTACCCATAGGTATGGATGTTACATCCACATGAACTTTTAGTATCCAAAATGTTATATAATCAAATAGAAACCTATCATTCTATCCTATACTATAATTATTGGACATTTTCCTAAACTATGAATTATCCATAAAAATATCCTTAGATATGTACCTATGGATTTCAATAATATTTTGTCAATCAAGGTTTCAAAGGTTAACAAAATCATTCCCTGATGTGAACTATAATGAACTACACTTCTCATACATTGATATGACATCTTAATTGATGAATATTCATTCGACAATATCATAATCCATGCCAAAATCATTTAGTTCTAGTTCCTTTTGAAACTTGCATACCTCAACAATTGATTTATAAGTGAACTACATAATCTCCAATTATGTCCTTCATCACTAGTAGTCCTCTTAGATATATCATACATAATACCTATTTTCATAACCTGAGGAATGAAAGTATATGAACGGTTTATCTCATACAATATGGTTAAAGAAGGAATATATCCATATAACATCTACATAAGGGTATAAAGACATGATTAAAACATTTGAAAACCATACTCTGTATATCATAGATCATAAAATTGAGTCATATCATAGAAATTATTAGTTTATAAGACCTTTATCATAAAGTAATCAAAAAATGAGTCATGTGACCATAACGTTTCCATAATTCATAGAATTTTTCAAACATAGAAGCATAGAAATTTTTTTCCTTAGTATCCAAGGCTTCAATGCCAAGACTATCATAGTGGATTGAGTTTACTCCCCAAACTATCATAATTTTCAAGGTTCATTTACATATCCATCATAGTGTATTTAGTTTATTCCTTAAACCACATAGGTAATCATGGTTCACTACAATGACTATAATAGTGGATAGATTCCCATAATGAACATTATGTAATCCCTTTCCCAGTCATGATTATCCCATGATATATCAATATTTACCAAATTCATGGGATAGATTTATATTTTCCACCATTCAAATAATTAAAATAAAACATATTTGAGTAAAAATAACAAAAATCATTAATCATATTAGATCCTATGAAAATAAATGGGTTTTATAAACATTTCATCATAAAATAACCCATGGAAATGAAAAGTGTTTCATAAACAGTTCATCATTTCATTATTCGATAACCCATGGAAGAGGATTTATTTTAATAAACATATTTTCATCATAAAAATTAACCATATAGAGCAAGATTAATTATGGTACCATTGGATCATATTCCAAGAAAAATTATTTTTCATCAATATATATCATATCAAATGGAAAATTATTTAAAAGATCACCAAAATCATTTCCTAAGGAATATATCCTTTAAATTTTGAAATAATATCTTTAAAATATAAAAATTTCATAGATACTAAAATTCAAATTATTTGAAAAATATATTTGTAAAATTTAATTAAAGCTTTAAATAATTGAGCAATCATGTCAATGGGAATTATAGTTCATGTCTTACACATTAAAATCACATATAACATTCACATTTTTACTAAAAAGTAACAATTTTTATGTTTGCAAAATGACATGAATATTCCATTAATTTTATTTTAAAATTAAAAAATGTTTAAAAAATCATTTATAAAATCATATGAGAATACTAAAAAAATTATTTAATAAAATTATTAAAAAATAAACAAAGACATGGATGTAAAATGGTTTTCCACCAAAGAGAGATATAAATTTAAATTTCATTAAAAGTTATAAATTTAGAATATTCATTAAATTAATTGTGGAAAATGGAATGAAAAATTTTATTTTCTATAAATAATCATATTATAAGAAAATAAATGATTTCTTTTGGAGATATATCCTAAAATTTCATCATTATAAACGTAATAAAAAACAATTCTGATGAATAATGATATTGGAACAAAAAATGTTCCACAAATTGGATATCATATATTCCTAATACCCATTAAATAATCTCGTTAAATTAATCCCTAAATATCACAATAAATGGAAAATTCATTATAAAATATGTAATAAGGTTTGTATATACACCACATAAAAAATACATGTACATAACATAACATATTCCAAAAGAAGACATCTTGAGATGAAATTATATAACCTAATTATAAACATCCTTATTACTAATTAAAAACTCATAAATAATACCTATATGTCTATTATAATTAAATTAAGGTACTATAATCATATATATTATTATATAACATATTTATTTATAACATTTTATTGCCTTTTTATTAAGAATTATTTGTTAGAATTAGTCTTCGGGTAGTAACTAATTCGTTTTTCGTGTGTGATTTGGTTTTTTAATTTCAATAGTTTTATTTTGGTCATGGTTAAATAATATAAATAATTTTTAAAATGATATAAATATCATATATATTCAATTAATATGGATCTATATTAATCCATAAAATTTATATAGTGAAAATGAATCACACCGTTCCCTGAGATGATAGGTTGTACGAACGTAAGAACATTCTTTCCATTTTCTCGATATATGGAAAAAATTAAGTAAAAAAATATTTCAACTTGATAGAGTCATTATTATTTTATATACATCATATATTTCCTTAAATGTATACCTATTAACTTATATGTGAAAAATAAGTGAAAAATGAATCACACCGCTTTGCAAGCCGGTGATGTGTTGCACGCATCAGTGACGTTAAAATTTACCCACAAAATGGAAAGTAATAAGGTATATATGATATAATAATTATAGAACTATAATTATGTTTTGAATATAATAAATATAATTTAAATACATCATTATATCATTCAGAGAGAGATGGTGATGGAAAATTAATTACTACAGATAGTGAGGTAGTAGTTCATTGTACGCATGATTGACAATTTCATTTCCCATTTGATGGAATATGAGGTAGGATATTGTTATAAAATCAATAAAATATCTTATATATATATTTTATATACATTTTAAAAAATATCGGATTTATTTGGACATGAATAATGGTTTTAATAGAAGAATTGAACATAATCAGATTTATAAAGATAATTACCTTTGATTAGAACTACCTCCTTTGGGTCTCTTATTAAGGATATTATGGTTATTCATTGGTAAAATCAAGAAAATAAGAAAATGTATACAGATTTTTGGGATGGATTTTCGAGGGATTATTATTTTTAGTTAGTGATAGGAGGTTGTGTATTTTTACAATTGAGGAGGAAGGGATTTTTTATAAATTCCCAAAAGTAATCAATAATTGGATGTCAAATTCACCACAAATTCAATGAAAATTGATAAACAATTGATTTTATGGATTATATTTTTGATATGATCCTATAAAAAAATACACATGTTTTAAATAATTTTTTTATTAATCTCAATGTTTACTCACTTTAACAACATAATTTTTCACCATGATAACATGTCTCTTTTTTATTTACTAAGTTAAGTTATCAATAAAGAATAAAATTGAAATGATCATAAATACATATTTTATTACCCCAATTTTTAATATTAAAACCATAAAATTAAATAAATATCATTTTTGTGATGAAAATTTAATTTAACACATGTATGTAACACACAAAACCTTTTTTTAAATTTAGCTTTAGTAATTAATTTTATTTATTATTACAAATAATTAAGAAAAAAAATTAATTTGAAAATATTATATAATATAAATTATTATAATTAAAAATACTAAATCAATTTTATCAAATTCAATTCTGTGAATTTGTGGAATTTAATTTAAAATAAAATCCAAAAATGCAACAAAAATTCAGTTTCCCAAAGATAAACAATCCATAAGTATTGAATGTTTTAATATCAAAATAGAAGATAAAATTGATTAAAGTGACATAAAATGGGTTTAAATTGTTTAATTGAACAAATTTTACCCTTAAAATTATCTTTAGATTATAATTGTTCTTGTATATTCATTAAATAAAAAATATAGTTTTTAATAAAAATTGCTAATTTTTTATTATTCATAAAGATTAAAATTTTCATAAAATTTACAAAAAATTCATTCAACGAAATTTTATTATGGAGATTTCCCAAAATAATTTTATTTTATAAAATAATATGTCTTTATGTGGAAATAATTAATTTTATTATTTTTTATAAAAAAACAAACATATTTTTTTTAGAAAATTAATTTTTCAAAACAAATAAAAAAATTACGTAAAGTTAGGTACTTTTTTATAAATAAGGTTTATTTATATAAAATATTATATTTAATATTTAAAATATTTTTAGTCATATTTTTAACACCATTTTTAAGGTCTATGTTATAATAGTATTATTTAAATAATAATATTAATTGTATACCGTAGTTCGTTAAAACTAAGCGTTGCATGTAACGTAAGATATTAAATAAATAAATTTATTTTGAAAAAATATTTTATAAAATCTAGATCTGTTAAATTGCCCATTTATTTTCCAGGGCTTAACCAAGGTATGAAATGAATAATGGTTAATTCATATAGTTTTATGATGCAATGAAATATTTATATACTTTATTAAGGTTATGATTATGCTATGGTTCATGGAAATTGATTATTTTAATAGGTCAGCATGATATATCTCATCATGATGGGTGTTCCTAATTTATCTCTCTAATTCATATATTAATTATGATGGAGTAAACTCAAAATAAGTGACTCCGAAGATTTTAAAGAGTCAAAGTGTTAAAATGTAACTCTTCATTTATTATGGATATTGACAATGTAAGGTGATCCTCTATATAAGGGTTCTTATAAAGGATCTATGAAGATAAGGTTCCAAAATACTGACACACTTTCCTTATTCTTTCAATGATTTTTTATTGGTTCCTTAAATCAATACTGATATCAAATGACTCATGATTATATATTCTTATGACTCTTTCCTTTTGAAAATATTTATGTTATGTCTCAAATATTACGATCTAGAATTCTATCTGTATAAATTATATTATGTTTTCCTCAGGCATGTTGATTATGTCATCATACCACTATGCTAATTTTATTCTCATTGGTCATGTTTACACATATTTATCATTTGATTTAATAATTTTTATGTTTCCTTTTCCCCATGTTTATAAAAATTATTTTACGTATTTGAATCAAAATAATGTTACTATATGAGAAGAACATAGTGGGAGATGATATAGATTTTTATAAATGAGTTTTTGTGTTACCAAGATGTTATATAAGTGTTTTTACTATTTATCTAAAACTCCTAACTAAAAAAGTCTTTATGTATATAAGTGATCCTATATTTTTTTTTGATTTAGTAATTTTTGTATTGTTGAAATTGGTTCTTGTTTATCAGTATCATACTGGAAATGTAATTTTTTAAGACTGCATCCATGATTATTGGTTCATTGATGTTATAGTTGGTAATAGAGTAGGGTTTTACAACATTGTAAATTGGAATACTTTCATGTGGTGTTAACTTCAATGTTATGGAAACCATCTAGAGGTTATATTATTGTGGATGATTCTAAATTCAAAGGCATAGAAACCACTTTTGAGGTTTTGAGTGATGATATTTTGAGGTGTTTAATGAGATTTTGGGAAAACAATTTTGGGTTTGAATATATATATGTAACTCTTATGTTCAACATGATGGATTATTTCAAAAACAATTATATTGGATTTTTTGGGGATGTAAGATGAGATGTATGCGGGAACCATTTATGTTAAAATCTTTTTTAATGGTGAGTTATCTGAGGTTATTTGGGATATAGGGTAATTTAATTATGGAACGATCTATGTTGAACCTTTTGTGTTTTTATTGAATATTGACGATTAAGGTATTATTTTTTAATTTGATGGTTTATTTATTTTGGGAATTATCTTATCATGTTATGAATATATTTATTTTGGTAAATTTGAATACTAAAGAGGAATATATTTCTATCCTCTTTGATATTATGTGATTTTATAGTAGCTGATTTCAGTACTTCATGAAAGAAAATTCCTCCAGAATAATAATCAATTGGAAAAATATATGAGATTGTGGTTGAAATTGATTTAATGGTAAAATTATACATGTTGAGTAAGTATATTTCTATATATTATAACTCTAGATAGTAAATAAATTTGGTGACTCTAGGAAATGGATCATTAAAATATCATATACCTGTCATTTTTTATGAATTGATGGTCTTTTTCACGCCTCATTGATTTGTGGTATTGTGGTAATTAACATTCTCAAAATAATTCAATTTCATTACATAAATTTTATCTGTTACTTGTCATAATTTTTTAAATACTACAATTTTCTTTCATATTGATATTTTCTCATCTAAAAAATTTGATACTACATGGAAACCATGTTATATGTGATTCATGATGACCATTGTATTTTATTTTCCCTCATTTAAAAATGATGTTATATTTACCCTTTTAATGATGTGGGATATCAAAATAGGTATTTTAAATTTTAAATCCCTTTTTTATCAAGCCCAATTTGAAATTTAAAAGACGCGTTTTATCAAATGGTGAGAATGTAATATCCAAAGATTATTAAAAACACATTGTTTTAAAGTGTATATAATAAACAACATTGAGCATAAAATCATGATATTTAATTATTTAATAACCATAATTTTAAAATTAAAAATCAATTAGAGAAAAAAATAGACAAAACAAATATCATTACATGAATTATGAAATATAAATAATTGTATGGATGAATATAAAAGCATCGATTAATTCTTAGGTTATAAAAACTCAATTTTTCAATAAAGTCATTTTATTCCATAAAAATATATTTTATTCCTAATTTTTTTATTTAATTTATGGAGATAATATTTTATTAAATTAATAAAAATTATATATGAAAAAAATTTATATCATTTTTGAATCCAACAATTCAAAATTTGCTTAAATTAAAATTTTGGTATTTTTATAGAATGTTTTTTTAGTAAATAGTGCAAAATACAGTTTTAAAAAAAAGTCATTTCTTTTCATTAAATAAAGTAATAAAATTATCATATTTATATTAAAGTAACATTAAAATCCTTTAATTATAAAAAATATAAATAATTACATGGGATCACAATTATAACTAATTATGTTATAAGTTTTTTTAGGTCTTAGAATACATTTTTATAAAAAATGTTTTTCATTGTGTTTTAAAATTTAATATAGATTTAGTTTCGTCTGCAAATAATGAAATAATCTTAAAATTTGATTCCATATTTGGATATAGGATGTATAAATTGGTAAAATTGTACACTTTTATTTTTGATCATAATAATAGTAACTTTACTAAATACCTGTCGCATCTATAAAAATTGAATCGGGTAACTAAGGTGAAAAATATTATAAAAACAGAAAATAATCCTAAAACATGGGAATAATGTGTTCTATGGGTTTTTTCCATAATTATCCACTATTTGAGTATATGGAAATATTTTTATAATTGTATTTGAAAATTAATTATATATTATTTTTAGGTAAATATATTGCAAAAAATGTCACTATTTTTCTTTTAATATATATTATTTGATATATGGATCAATAGAAATATAGTTTGGTTAGAAATGATTTTTTGAAATTTAAATAATTTTTTCAACCTAATAATTTATTTTTAAGTTTTAGTGATGAAATAATTACAATAATGGCTAATGAAATGCCAACTCAAGTCTTAGTCAAAGGATAAAAAAATATTTTATAGGATTTTAAAAACAGTAAAAATATTTTTTGGGTATTTTCTAATGACCTTGAATTCTATAGATATAGAAAACATATTATTATTTTCTATAATTTTTATATTTGAATTAATTTTTTTCATGTTATTTCCAATGAAAAATTTAAAGAATAGTCAAAATTATAGTAATGATATTTAATATCCAATGAAATATTATTAAATTATTTAAAAATCATAAAAAAATATAAAGACAAAAATAAAAATGATAAGTATTATAAAATTGAATCTCTTGGGAATTTAATATCCAATTTTCTACTAATTAGTTATTCTTATAACTCTTTAATATTGAAAATTCCATTACCATGGTTAATATTAAAATTCATTAACCAAGGGAATAATCCAAAACATATGTTTTAAAATAAAAATAAAGCCAATCTCAATTTGGAATGATAAGATAATTAATGTCATATCCTATATATCATTGAATCAATTTTTTTAACCCTTTTACATTTGTTAGACACAAATTATATTATAATATTTCATTCATTTCCAAAAATGATTTTAATGATATTTTATAATAACTAATAATTCTTTAAAATGAATTAAAATTTAAAAAAAAATTATATTTTTTCAATTGAATGGGAAGTAGTTGAAAATATTATTCATCATCTAGTTTTGATAAATTTTTCTTTTTTTATTAACTTTACATTCCAATAAATATTAAAAAGTATTAATATCATGGATATTATCAAAAAGGGTAAGGAGGGATTAAAATATATAAGGGTTCAAACATAACTGCAACTTGTCAAAATTTTATTAGATGATAATATTTAGATGATTAATCATCATATATTCTAATTTTATTATTTTGGATCAATTTTTATTTGAGAATTAATTTATATTAATTTAAAACTTTAATAAATTCCTATAATTCCACACCCCACGCATATAAAAGGGAACCCCCTCCCCACATCACTCAACACTTCAAGGGTTATTTCAATGGACATTAAAAACCCAAATATCTTCATAATGTTACTTCTAGTATCTTTGAGTAATTACTTTGGGAATAATTCAACCATTATAGGACTTATTATGTTAATCTATGGAGGTTATCTCAGGAATATGTATAGAATTTTAGCGAATGTTTATTTTTATATGTTCCTCTATATCCTAAAAATATTATTGAATTTTTTTTAAATAATAAACAAATATATTATATATATTTAAATATTTTTATGTTAATATAATAACATATATCAATATTCTTATTCCATCAAATAGTTAATTAATCAATCATTAGTTTTGTATAACAGACTACCGCTTCATGAAATTGATGTAATTCATTTCCCATCACTGTATCTCATGATTTTTTATAATGATGGATTTAATGTATATATATGGTACTAATGAAATAATAATTATATAAATATATTATATTATCTATTTAAATGTCTCACTTTTTGTTTATGTTGAGTTTTTAATATATTATTATTTATTTTTTCAGTGAAATAAAATGATTATTTTAATGTTACTTTTTTGAAGAATTTTGGAAAATTAGACTTTTTGATATTTGGTTGATGTTCCAAGCATGATAAGAAATTTTATATACATTTTATGTAAAATTAAAGAAGTTACAAAAGTCTTACTATCATAAGGAAAATATTTTTTTACTTTTATTAATTACATATTCTAATTAGTGTGATGTTATTTATGTCTAAAACATGTGATAAATTTGGAGAAGAATCTTTTTCATCAACACTAAATAGTTGATGAATTTTACCAAAGGATTTTTATTAATAATTTTTATATATATAATACAACTGTAGACTTATTAGATGATATTTACATAATAATTTTCCCAATGGGATTTTTTGAATCTAAAGAAACATCTCCTCTTTTAGATGATTTAGGGAATAATGTTTTCAAATACTAAAGGTAATGAAAATTAATAAAGAAAGAGATATAATTATATCAAAATTTCAATCATAGAAAAAAATAGAATACTTTCTAGAGTATAGATATTAATGATGTCAAGAACTATCGGATGGAGTTTTCCAAAAATCTCTATTTAGGGGAGTCTTAAAATAGAAAAATTATTGTTAATTACATGGACATAAAATTATAAATGATTACCTTCAATGAATTCATAAAAAATTTATAAGTAAAATATATCTATTTATTCTAAGTGAATAATTATTCATAGATCAAATATCATAATTTCTTGTGATTATGATTCAAGACGATTAATTAGAAGAAGATATGTGAAAACTCCATTGGATGGATGCGTATAAATATCCTGATGCATTGCAGAGAAGTACCAATGTTGTTTGTAATCCAATCATCTATGATAGAAAAAATTATAAGTTATAACAATGTAATAACTCAAAAATGAGTCAATAAATAATTGAAATAGTTATATTTCTAAATAAACATATTAAATAAAAATAACATAAAACTTTTTGGTGTGTTTTAATATATAAAGGGGGGTAATGTATGAATACATTTGTTCAAGTCCATAGTATGAAAAACTATCAAAACAATTAAATCCTAATAGATTCAAATAATTTACCTGGATCGATAATAATTTATTTAATAAAAGAACATTTAAAATTAGTCATGATGTTATTGGAAAATAATTAGAGATGTATCATCAAATTGGAATTTCTAGGAAAAAACAAATGACATATATTCCATAGTATTCTAAGAAGTTGAGTCAAAAAAATGTTTTCATGTGATGCTACAAAGACATCAAGTAAAGTTTTAAAAATTTATCTAATTTTCTTCTACAAAGATATATTATCGAATAAAGATAATATATTATTGAGGGATCAACGGATGAATGAAAATGATAGATATTTTGGAATCTATCAAGCACAGATCTACATAATGTCAATTAGAAAAACATCTATGATGTTTTGAAATTGAAGTTATAAAAAGATGAGAATATGAACATCATGAATAAATATTTGAGTAGAGATAAAGTTAGTTTCTTAATGAATGAATGAATGTTCATTAGAGTTCATATAATAGATTTTGTTGAAATGAGATAGAGAAAATATAGTTATGATGAAATTCATTGAGAGAATGATGTTTGGAAAATCATTCTTGAAGATCTTATGAATATTTTCCATGAATAATAAAATGAATAATTTATGAAGGGGAAATTCATTAAATATTTATCATCACATGAAGAAATAATATGGGGTATTTTGGAAAAACATTTTCCTAAAAAATTGTGGGATTTGAATTTGCTAGTGATGGTTTCAAAAGATGTCAGATGCGATGATGATAATATTATCATTAAACAACCATAAAAATATTTTATGAATTTTTATATACCGACAATGAGAAGGATGATTAGTAATATTACTTAACACTAATGTTATAGAAATTAGAAGAAGAACGTGGTTACTGGAGATTTTGTGATGTACTATGAATATTATAGAACCTTTGAGAATTTTAAAATTAAAATTGAGAAAAAAAATTTGATATCAAGTTCTCATTGAGTGGGAAAACAAATTGGTTTTCCATCACGCACTCCCTTAAAATTTATTATTTAAAGGGATACAAGAAAAATTCAATTGTGGAATTTTATAGTTACGAAGGATCTAAAGTTCTTAAAATATTTCACCATAATTATGAGCTTCCATAAATCATGAGAGCATTCTAATTAAGTGAAATTTTTTTGTAGATAATGAATCAGACAGAGTAGGAGGAATAGATTTAGTTAAAATCATCGAACAAAACTAAAGTACTAGAGAAAAAATTTGCTTGTCAAACAAAATTACACCTGGTGAACATAAATTGGAAACTCAAATCCAGAAAGAAGGTGAAAAAGTAATAGCAGTGGAATAAAATGTAAGGTTATACTGAAGTGAATATTCATTAGAATAATTGGTGAAAAACTTTGGATAAGGGTGGTATTGGAATGAAAAACCTAAATCTATTTAATGAGGACCTTCAAGCCAGACTAAATTGGACCCTAATTCATAACTATTCTATTTCTATTTCTTTCAACAGAATCTGGTTTCTGTATAAATTGATGAATGGAAATTTGAATTTTTTGACCTCTTCCGTCTGGCCTTCCATTAAAAAAATTTATGTCAATATTATAACCAACTCCAGATAGATGGTCTCTAAGAATTCCACTATGAACTTATGGCTAGACAAGTGGATGGTTCTTCACTAATTTCGTTGATTCCTCCTAAAAAAAGTTGAAAATATCAATATTACTATTAGATATGTCATTAATTATCATCTTGATAGACTCGTGGATAATTTTTTAAATTCTATTGAATACTACACTTTCTCTAATATGAATGAAATTCTGATCTAGAAGCCTTCACACAATGGTATGCTAGATTCAAAAAAAATATCCACTGAATTCAAAATTTGGGAAATTACTTTAGTTGGATAAAAAAATTGATAAGCCATGGATAAAGCCCTCACATTATATTATTATTAGAAATATTTCCTACAATAGTTTTACCACTTATACTTGTATGGAATCTTTTGGGATCCACATCTGCTCAAAATTTTGACTATGCTATCAGTACAGGGAATATGGTAATCACTTACTTCATCCCAACACCACTACGACTGCACTTTGGAATTATATTTTTGAAATCTTTTATTATAGATGGATGGTCCTTGATTTTATTATCACTCAACTAAAGAATTATTTGAATATGGATAACTCTCAAAAAATATATAACTTATTCCTTTATATAATTTTTCAGCTTCTTCATCTGATCTGGTATGATAAAAATGAAATTTTTCATAATAATTTCTCACGCTACAATCATTCATTTCAGATGCAGGTTCTCATTTCTATTTATGAGGCAGCATTGATTCAAAAGGGGGACAGAAACAACACGGTGAAAGACATTATGATTGTGAGGCATCTACAGGTTGAAGTAATATTCCTCCAACTACGATGCACGTTTGGAATTTTTTATCAATGGTTGCTCTATGGTTGGATTAAAATTAATATGGGTGATGCTTCTAAAGGAAATACGGGTTCCATGGGGTGTGGCACCTTCTTTCAAGAACATCTTGGCTAGATTCGCTAGTGCATCTTGGGATGTTTTGTCATTTCCTCTTCTATAGATACAGAAATGATGAGTGTGCTTCAAATTGACTCTTTCTCCAGACACAACGGGAGGAATAATGTTTGGATTGGAAGTGACCCGACTAACATTATAAAAGAAATCTGTAAGGGTGAGATTCATCTATCATGGTCGATTACTATGCACTATATGGATTGTGTTTGTTCTCTCCAAAAATTAATCATATTATTACTCACACCTATCATGAATCCAACATGGTTGTATATGGATTGGAAAATACAGGCATATTTCGGGATATTACATGGTTGGGGGATATCCCAGATGATTTACACCCCCTTCATTTAAAATATTTTAATATTATCTCATATTTTAGGCTCATGTAAGCTCTCTTTTTTATTTAATAAATTATTCTTTGGACATTTGACCAAATCACCACTTTTTTAAAAAAATTTGTTTCCATTAAAATTTCATATAGTGAATTCATTAGATGATAAGAACCATATGGAATAATTTTCTAGAAAAATTCCATTTAAACTATGACAAAAATAAGATTATCTTGAAGTTTTATTTATATATGAATAAAAATGTTCAACCAAACCTCAATGGATGAACCCATCATAAGGACAGGATTTTATGGAAAAATAGGACATTAAATTTATGTATGATCAAAGAAGAATGAATTTAGTTACCTACTACAAGGTAGGGAATTGAAGAATATGTTCCTTCAAGAAGAGAAATAGTGAAGACGAGAAAAGAAAAAATATAAATTCCTACATTAGTATAAACCAGTAGAATACATCATAGTGTTACAAAATTACTAAATAAAGTGATGATTGTCTATAGCATAATTATAAATATTCATCAAGAAACTTCATATTTGGATTTAGATCTGTCCATTCCAAGGAAGAGGATCATTTCACTCCCCCATAAAAAATCATGAAAACTCATACTTAATCAAATAATTGATATCCATCCAAATAACTATAACATGGTATCATCATTATAGTGGAGAATCTATGAAGTAACGACCACCATACATATATAGGAATAGTTGATCATATTGAGTAGTTCACCTTGAAAAAATATTCATTTGAAATATTATCTTTATTTTATAGACATTCACGTGATAATTAAATATGTAATAATAGAATCAAGATCCAAATTGGATAAATAGTTAAAGGGATAAAACATTATTACATTTTAATGGTTCCTAACACTATTTCATCCCTCTAAGTGTTATGAATTTCAAAAAATTGGTCCTCTCAATTGGAATCAGAGGGAGTTTAACCTATGATGGACTCTCAATAGGAATGTTATTACCTTTTGTTTATTTTTGATTATTTACTATGTTATAATGAAGTGTAGTTTCTATGATGAATCTATTATTTTATATAGAGTAATATTTCTACCAAGACCATACTAAATATGAAAAATAAATAGAAATGAAATTATAGGAATTTATCCCTCATTACTAAAGTAGAGAAAGAATCAATTAATCCCTGCCCTCCTAATAATGAAGATTTATCAATTTATGAAATTTAATAATAGGTGACTCAAATTTATACTATGGATATGGATAAAACACCTTATTTATGTGACAAAATATTGTTATGTGATCATGTGGTATGTGAAAATTCAAATAAAAATAGTCCTCAAGAGAAAGAATCCAAGGATAGGTAGTTTTGATTGTCAATCTCTATCGCCTCATGATATATAATTTGATAGATAAATATATATTATATACTAATTTCCAAAAGAAATAGTCTCCCTCATTGTTGGAGATTTCCAAAGTATCTAGGAAGTCATCACCTAGATGGAAGAAGAAGATAATTACATGGAGATTTACATACAAGGAATTGTTCTTGAATGTATAAATCTCTCTCGGGAAGTTGAATCCTTTAAAATAAGGAAGATAAATCTTGAAATAATATCCTAAAAATTATTGATGAAATTTGAATAGAAATGATTTTTTATGATTCTAGAAGAATATATTCGTACTCTTTAATAATGGTTTATAAATTACATATATGAATAGGATTTCAAAAAGTAATTAAAATCCATGAACAATTGGATTCATAAAAAATATAAATTAAAATTATTCTTCATAATGATGATGTGTAAAATGTGAATATTTGTTTGATTAAAGCTGTGTTATGGATACATATCAGAGATAAGAACTTAGTATGAGATGTTTATAATTGGATGTTATATTGTCAAATCTTGAGAAATTACATATTGATACCTCAAAAAAAATTGGGAATGATATTATTTCCACTGAATTTTTATGAGAGTGTTTTAAGGTTAAAATACATCCAACATTTTATAATAATAACATGAAATATTTTTTGATCTATCTTAATAATATATGATGAATGATGTACAATCCACACCTACTTGAATTTTTTTACAAAATATGATATCCTGAACTATGCAGGTTGGAAAATTATCTGACCAAGTACATATGAGGAAAGGTGATAAAAATTCAAGAACATTCCCTAAATTGGATACAACAAATAAGTAATTTTGTTCCCCATGAATATCCAAACATGTTATGAATAATATCTAAACAAATTGTAAAAAAATGGTAATGTCAATATTTTTGGGTCAATGATGGTTCAACAATAGATTTTGGCATTGTGAAATGAATAGATGGTAAAATACATTAAATTTGAAGGGATAAAGGAACCCAAATCCAAAAATAAAGGAAAAATTTTACATTGTTTTTTTCAGATTATTTATACATGCTCATCTCAGCATGAGTCAATATATGATATGATAATAAGACAACATAAGTTGTTATGTAATAGAGAATAAACTATGGGAAATAATCATAAGAATGTTGTAAAAACAAATTCTACCAATAATATTATATGTAAGGAAGATGGGAAGTCATTGGATTCAAAATCCAAGAATTGTATGACTGTTTTTCATCCAAAAATAGAAGTATAAATTATTTAACTTGGAATAATCAATGTTAGAACTCGAAAAATACATCCAATGTTCCAAAAAATGTATTAATTCTCTCTCTAGACTATTTTTAAAGATTTAGGAAATTCAATGTTTCACATGTAAATTATAGTTAAAATGGAAATGTAAATATACACATGATTAAGTAAATGTTCATGAGAGGTTGATTATAAAAGACAATACAAATTTTGAAGAATTTTTTTGTGAAATGTATAACAAATCTGTATATTTTGTAAAAATATGTTTCTCTATTATTACAAAATGAGGTGTAGTTATTAAGAGGAATAAGAATGTGACACTTATAAATTTGATAAGAATAAAATCATTACACACCAAGAAGAAGATAGTGTAAGGAGGTATATATTCTTTCAATGAAAATTTGAACTATTGATCAAATGTGAATCAATAAATTTTAATGAAATGTGGATATATTGGTTGATAAAATAATCTCAACCTTGTTGTTTGCATTAATGAAACAAGGAAGATTCACCTTATTTCATTATTTTTTTTTTGAATTATTAAAATCACAAAAGAAAATTCAATGTGTTTAAAAATCTCAGGGGGAGAAACAAGGATAAATAAATTGTATTTCAAACAATAGATGGAAGTTGATAATAATGTTTTCATTCTGGGATGTTTCTTTAGCCGAATTTTTGGAAAAATTATAAAAGGGTCACTCTTGAGGAAGATGCCGTAATTATCAATAGCCCAAACATCAACATCGGAAAAGATACATTTTTATGTATTCTCAAACTAAAGATTATAAAATGATTCATTTGATGAGTTTTATGATTATAAATAATATGAGGAATGTCATCTTGAGGAGGATACATTTAAAGTATGTTTAAGGTTCAATTTGAATCATTATTTCAATTGTTATCAAGTATTATTATTTTCGAATATACGTAAAGAATATTTTATTTTAAAAGGAATGAATTTATTAATACCACATTCATGGTTACAAAAATATTCATCACAACACAAAAGGGTATGTTTTTTAATTAATCAAGGACCTACAAATTGGATATATTAAAAATTATTTATTTCCACTTATCCAACATTTTCACTTAAATTTTTTTGATCAGTTTTTAATGTCAATTTATGAGTTTATGGTTGAATTTTAATATAACAATAATCTCATTTTGTACCTTCATTGTATAATTAATGTTAAAACTCTTTGAATTAATTTTTAAGAGTTCTCATTCCATGTAGAATCATGATTAGTTTGTATGGGACTTGTTTTTTCTATATAAAATCATCATGATTTCTGCATCGAGCATGGATCATGTATACATATAGTGAAATGATAGATAGAACATTTAATTATATATATATGATACCATTTCCCCATGAAAAATTTATTTTGGGTAAATAAAGGGGATATGAAGTGAAATTTATATTGGAACAAAAAATGGGGGAGTGTGAAGAATGTAATGGTGGGAAAGGAATTACATATTCACCCAATCATTAGGATAAAAAATTGAAGGTGTTTCCAAAAAATAATAAGCGGGATATCGTAATTCCCACTCTGTGTATATGTTTTTTTGGAAATGGTTATTATTTTTTACAATTAGATAGAAATATTTCATTAATATTTATATGTTAATGAAGTTATAAATAAGAAGTTGTTGAAGATTTGGCTAAAGATCCTAAGAAAGATAACAAAGTTGATATAGATTGGATTTTGAAGTTGTTAATTTACTCTTATTGTACTATCTTAAATATTTACATTAAAATAAATTAATATTATAAACATGATGATTGGTGTGTTGTTATTCTTATCTCAAACATGAGATGAATATGGAGAATAATGTTTTTTATCAATGTTAATAAGTTAATATTTTTCCTTAAGTTTTGTTATGAAGAATTTTCAATATTAAAATGATAAATAAATATTTATCAGATGATATTTCTTTAAGATGTATTACAATTGAATTTTTTGTAACAATTCTGATGGAATTTCCTTAATAATATTCAGATCATATGGTTTCTAGATAACAAAAGTGATGAAAAATGAAAATGGAAAGGGAGATCATTTGAAAAGCATTCCCATTTAGGAAATAGATGGTTATAAAATTTTTAATCATGTAAGGAAAGTCACAATGTTGTGTTCCATCAACAAGAGTTTTCAAATAATATTCATCATAAAAATCATTCCATCATATTTTTTAAAAAATTCTATTAAAAGTTAAATATGGATTCTCAAATTAGCAGATTTCATCAAAAAAAATTGATCATACAAACATTAATGTTGATTCTAAATAAACCATTCTTCATTAATAAAATATTAAAATTAATTGTGATTTTTATTCAAGTAAAATATTTGAATTAATAGTTTTACATAATTTATCAGATAAATATGTACATATATCAAGATGTGAAATAGAGAAGTTCCATTGAAGTTTTAACTGATTAAAAAATTATTTTGTGACATAATAATTTAGAAGTTCAAAAAACATAAAATCACATAAATATATCAAGATGCAAAGGAAAAATTAATATTTCCTAATTGAAAAATTGTATGAAATTATCACATTATCTTTCGTATGAGTTTCAATGATCAAAAGGGGGAAGAGGTGTGAAGGTGTCAGTTCGACTCCTTCAGATGAAGAAATATCATATAGGGAAAATATAAATAGATATATAGAATTGAAAAACATAGAGAATACTTAATTGGGTAAATTATGTATCCCCATAATTTCATGTATATAACTATTTCTGTATGATTTTTATATATATAATGTGTTTGAGTGATGTTTGGGAGGGTTTGGAAGAGTTTTTGAATGTTTCGATAGATTTTATAAAGTTATATGGTTGGATAATGATTACATTAAACCATGAAACACCTACAGGAAACTGTGCATAGTTATACATGATCTAGAATGTAATTGCATAGTTAGGTCCACGTTTTGGCCAGACTGTGAGGCCACCTAGGAGAATCCATGAAAAGTGGGATTGTGAGAGTTTTCATGGTTAAGAAATAAAATGTCCAACTTTGTGGGATAACCATGTGAAGTTTTCCTTCACACGTAGGCTAGTACATAGTTAGGGAATAGTTTTCCTAACCATGAGACTAACCATGCAATGTTTAAAAACTAGAGTAAAAAATAGATCTAGGTCAGGATTAGATCTAAACCCCTCATTTTCCTCATTTTAGCTCTAACTCATTATTTATTCCTCTAAAAGTCTATGGAGTCTTTCTATATATATGTTAAGCTTATTTGAAGTGTTTTCTTGGTATTTTGAAGCCCTATTCTCTTGGAATGTGTCATATCATTGTATTTTTTTATATTTTTTTAGATCCACTTTCTTAACATTCTTGTTTTTATAGATTTTCTCTTCTATGGATAGATATATGGTTTTGATACCAATTATGGAATGTTTTTTCTTTCTTAATGTTAGGGGAATAGATCTTAGGTAGGTTTTGTAGATTCAACATGTTTTTATCGGTTTTTTTGTGTCATTTTATCTTTATTCATAATTCCCAGGGTAGATGGATTCCCTCTCGACTCCTATTTCTTGAACTGGAAAGCCTGTTTCAAATTGATTGTTTTTATTGAAATTTATTGTGAATTTTTCTTGGAATGATTGACTAGAACCATAATTATTTATGGTTTATATAATTGTTCAAATTGTGTGTTTTGGTGAAATTTTATTTTGGTAAAAAAATATAAAATTTTAGTAGGATTTCGATGTAAAGAAATATGTTTTCAATAAAAGGATGGTTTTATTGAAAGGGTTTATAGAATATGGTTATGCGATGTGGTTATATGGCTTAAATGTTTTAGCATTAGTTCAATGGGTAAATAATTATTGTGAAGTACAAAAATCCAAGGGACGAGTTATGGACATAAGTTCCAACCATCAATGGTAACATAAAGAGTCGTTGGTTTAGTGTGTGTTTTTTGTTACATTAAATTGAATGGGTTATTCCAACCTGGAAACTAAGAAAGGGATAAATGATTTATTTAAGATCATTCCTTAGAAATTGGTTTAATTTAGAAAATTGTTTCTTATTTATTTGTTTGAATTGGACAAGATGTATACACTCAGTAAAGGAAATGTGGTGCAATACGAATTTAGCCAAAAGTCATATTCTTAGTTGGTAAAAGAGACTTTTTATCAGTGGTAGTTTATGGATGTTATAGTAGACAAGAACATGTATTGGTAAGACCTAGGTGATATTGATGTTTTACATCTAGTTTATCATTTTCAAAATTTTGTGGAGATAGTTAAAGAGGTGCAAACTTTTAATTCTTAATTTTTTATTACATGTTCAAAAATCAGTGGTTAAGATAACATTTAGGGATTGAAGATTGACGGGAATTCAGTTTTGTGGGTTGAAAATAAGATGGTGGTACATATATCTGGTGATGGACAACTTATTCATTCTTGCTACCATTTTAGATGGGATGTTCATCTTGTAATATATACGATTTATACTTCCTTGAAATCATAGGTTTTATTGGTTGATATGAAAAAGAAAAGTTGATGAGTTTTTTTAGAGATGCTTAACTTGACCGAAGGTTAAGGTAAAACAATAACAACTAGTAGGAATGTTGTAGTCATTACTTATCCCTATATAGAAATGGGAATAGATATCCATGGATTTTATCATAGGTCTCCCAAGAATGGTTATGAAACTTAATTTCATACTGGTGATATAGGATCATCTCCCAAAGATGTCCCATTTCATCCCTATTCATGAATCCCATAAGGTAGAGGACTTGTCAAAAATATATATCTGAGATGTTTTAAATAGGTATTGAATAATAGTTTTGATAGTGTCAAACTATGATATATGTTTCCTGTCACTTTTATGGAAATAATTATATAAATACATTGGGAATATTTGGACTATGGGTACAACATATCACCCTCAAATAGATAGACAACATGAAATAATGATACATACATCGAAAGATATGAAGCAAGCTTGTGTAATTGATTTTTTTGGATTCTTGGAAGAGCATGTACCTTTAGTTGAGTTATATTATAACTAAAATATTCAGATGTTGATTCATATTGGTCATTTTGAATAATTGTATGGGTATCCTTGATTATTTCCATTTTTTGTGGAAATAGGAGATACATCAATGGTTGGTTCTATCCTTTTCCAATAATCAATAAAATAAGATTCAACTGATTCCTAAAAGGCTGAAGATGAACCATATTTTCCAAAAAATGTTGATGATTATTAATGGTTGTTATTATTTGAGGTGAGTGATCCTATATTCATTAGAATCTCTTTATGGCTTGGGAATCATTGTTTTGTGAAGAAGGGAATGTTATATCTTAAACATATATTCCCTTTTGAGATATTATAATAGGTTGGAGATGTGGAATATCGATTTCCATTTCCCCCGTGGTTTAGTGTTGTGTGTACTATGTTTCATGTATCTTCATCGAAAAAATATCAACCTGATACTAAATATGTGATTCAACAATATCACATTGACATAGAGCTATATTATTCATTGGTATACGCGTGAGTGTGTATTGAAAATAGGAAATAGAAAGTATTACTTGGAAAAAGAATCAATTTGGTGTGTGTTTGGTGGAAACATGGTCAGATCCATGAAGAAACTTGGGAACAGGAAAAGAAAATGATCATGAAATTGACCGAATAATTTTAGGGAAATTATGGTTTTCTACTTTCTGAGAATAGAAATGCCAACTATGGGGAGAATGTAGTACCCTTGGTTTCAAGGATGTAAACCTTTCATTATGATTTTTAGGTAAGTAATTTACATGGTTGGTGTTTTAGAGTATTTGGAAGTCTTTTGGAATGTTTTGGGGGATTTTCTAAAAGTTCATGGTTAAATCACAGTTAGTTTAAATTAGGAAACTCCAACAAGAAACCATGCATAGTGATAAATGGTATTGTGGTATGGCACATTATTAGGCGCACAGTTTGGCTAGACCTTATGACAACATAGTAGAAACCACACAAAGTGGGAAAATGAGATTTTTCACATTTGGAGAATGGTTTTCCTAACTATTTGGGCCAACCATGTGAGGTGATCGTTGAGGCAGATTCTTGTTCATGGTTACCACATGATTTTCCTAACCATGAAACTAATCATGTATGGTTTAAAAACTAGATCCTACAAAATGGATCTTGTTTGTGATTCACTATAAACCCCTCTTTTTTCCTTCATTTCACCAATAAAATAATATATCTTCCTCAAAAATGTTATAGGGTCTTCCCCAATAGATCGAGATCCGATCTGAAGTCTTTTCGGGGTTTGAAGCTCGATTACATTATTAAGTCACATATTGTGGTAGTTTTTTATTAATTTTTTGTAGATATACTTTCTTACCTCCCCCGGTTTATTAGATCTAGTGTGATGAAAAAAATGATATATGGGTGTTTATTCCAATTATTGTGATATTTGGTCTTCTTGATGTTAGGGGAATATATCTAAGGCAGGTTTTTGGTCATTCAACCAAGTTTTTTTGGTGTTTTCATGTCATTTTTTATTCCTTAAAATTCCTAAGGAAAGTGGATTTAATCTCAACTCCTCTTATTAGAACTAGTTGGATTGAATTCAAATTTATTATTATTGTTGAAATTTATTGTGAATGTTTTGTGAAATTATTCATAAGATCCCACTGTTGATGGTTAATGGAATTGAAAAAACATGTTTCTTTGGTAAAAAGATAACTTAGTAACATGATTTTAAAATAATAATCTTTAAAATGATTTCTTGTTTTTAATGTGTTGAAAATACTTTCAATAAAATAATGGTTTTATTTAATGATTTTGGAAAAGAGGGTTTTCGAATGTGGTTATTGGGATTAAATGGTTATGAATGGTCATAATGGGATTAATAATTTTTGTGAATAACCACTATAGATGGGGTGGGTTATGGATGTGATGTTCCAATGTCAGTGGTACCATCATTATTAAGTGGTTGAGAGATTCTGTGTGTGGTTATTTGAAGGTGAATGGGATATTTCAACCTGGAAATTGAGAAAGGGTTAAATGACATGTTTGGGAGCTTCTATTGGAAGAAGATTTATTTGAGAACACTATATTGGTATCAAATTTTTTGGATTTCATATAAATTATTTTATACTATAAATTTTCTTTATAGAAATTGTTTTATATATATTTGAAAAATTGTTCTATACTAGTAGTGTGAGTTGGGATGTAATTTGCAGAAAACCTTCCGAATTTCATTACTCACCCACTTATTTTCCATGTTGGTGATTTGGTAGATGTAGTTTATGGGTAAATGGGTAATGGTAAAGCATCACACTTTTTAGTGGTTATTTATGATATTTTTGTTGTATTGTGGTGTTAGATCATGGAGAATATCGGGAGATGTGGAGTTATGTCAATGATTAATTGAGATTTGTTGGTATGTCTTCTTCTTTTGTACTTAATTTTCGTAGTCTTCCATTTTGGTACATGGTTATAAATTGTTTTTAATATCAATGGTAGTAAATTTAGTTTTTGTACATTGGTTTCATTCATCATATAGTTGTCATTTTTTTATGGAATGTTTGGTTGGGTTGTTATATTTTCAATGAAAAATTATCCCCACCAGTTAATGACGACCTTGGAATTTATTTCCAGCCTATGACATCTCGGGGATGTCTCTTAGGAAAAGTATAAATTCATCCTTGGCTCAAGAAAATGTGGAGGGGAGGGATGTTACATATGAGCATCAAAAAATTAATCATTATTTCATTACATGAATAATTTTGAGAGGTTTCACTTAACAGATGCTTCCATGAAATAATTATTGTGGATATTTTCCTAGGTTTTTGAGAAGTTGAATCAGAGAGGAAATTTTGAGAAATGTTGCAAATACATCATAAAAATATCTGTTAAGAAAACTATAAAATATTTGTGAATTAATCAATCACAATTTTTTACAATGACTATCATAAAAATATCTATTAATTTATGATTTTGATGTTCCAAGAAGTTCTTTAGATAAACTAGTGGAATAATGTTCAAGTGATGTTAAAGTTGGATGTGAAAGATCAAATGTATGTTTTTTTAATCTTCATCGAACATATTATGGTGAATGGAGACATAAAATAAATACTATACCAAGATTCTAATTTATTGATATTGCATCTTTTTAGATTAATCTCCGTTACATAACACAAAACATTCATGGGGACTTGTAAAGGTGTAGTTCCTTTGGAGAATACACACAAACTATTATTATTTATTGAAATATATTCAATATATCCCATAATTTTCTTTCCACATAATATTATTTATAGTTATAAACTACTTAAAATCATACTTCATAACCAGTGGAGAGAAAGAAAAATAAATGGTTCTCTCGGATGTTCAATAAGGGTAAAATGGAGATGCAAAATTGTAACATGATCAAAAGGGAGTGAGAACATGTGAATAACATTTTAAAACCATACCTTGCATATCATATATCATAATATTGATTCATGGACTAAAATTGGCATTTCAAAATAAATGAATCTATTTTAAATCAATTATCATGAGACAAGATAACATAGAATTTTCATAAGACATATAATTGTGTCTTACATGTAAGAATGAAAAATCATTTCCATAATATTCGAGTCTCGCTTCTAGGGATATCATAGTTGAATGGGTTAAATTCCCAAACCATTATTGTAGTCATTGTTTACTCCCAAAATCATCATATCCTATAATATCCATTAATGAAATGTGTTCAATATCTATTCCAATATTATATATCTCATGATATATAAATCATTGTCTAATGAATTAGAGGGATATATCGGTCCCACCCATAACATAATGAAAATCATACGTATGTTCCCCACAATATTATGAAGCATTCATCATATCGTAACCCATGAAATGAAATGGGTTTCATAAAAACATCATCATATCATAACCTATGAAAAAGAAATAGCTTTCATAATCATTTCAACATTTCATCAATGAATAATATTTCCAATGAAGTGCACTAAATAAAAATATTTCCATCATAAAAAATTACCATTCATATAAATAATATGAATGGTAAAATTAGATCATATCTGATGTAAAGAATATATATTATCAATGAATTTGATATTATAATGAAACTAATATTGAAAATTCAAATTGAACATTTCATTTTGAAAATTACTTTTCTTTGAAAGTATATTTTCAAAATATGAAAATTCATATAAAACAAGGAAATCATTTCTTTGAAAACAATAATTAAATCAAATAATCATTCCATTTAAAAGTAAATTAAAAAATTTACCATAGAAAATATTGTTTCCCATTTGAAATAAAACATTATAACCAATAAAATATTTTTTAAATCATATTATTTCAAAAAAAATAATTTTAAAAAATATATATTAATCTTCAATGAAAATAATGTTTATTAATGTTTAAAATTTTGTTCATTCCATTAATTTTAAACAAAATATTCGATTCAAATGTTCGGTAAAAGACAAGCATACATTTTTTAAAAGTTGACAAGAAGCCTAATTTTGAAAAATTTTATAAAACTATAAACATTGGTAAAATTTAATAAATAAATCATTTTGTGATTGATAAAACATTTTTAAATTTTTTAAATGTGGATTTGGAAGAAAAACGTGTTTTCAACCGAACAGGGTAATAAATAAGATTTTACTGGAAAAACAATTTGTACTATTGAGTACATAAAGAGATGAAAATAAAGATAAAACGTGTATTCAATAGAAATAATAACTAGACTACAATATACAAGATTCCCTTTGTAAATAGATCATAATATTTAATAATTGGAGTCATAATCATAAGAAATCTTGTTGGGCAGTGAGGTTGTAACCTAAAAATCTTACCACACTCGTAACTATGAATCAAAACCGCACAAAATAATAACATTAATTGAAACTCATAATATCATTTGAATAAATAAATTCATGATATTACATTTCAATGGTTCTATATATACACCCAATAAAATAATATTGGTGCATAATGTGCCATGTGTCATGGAAAACTGAGACAAAAATATTATACCACTTTTGTAATGCTCAAACGGTAAACATCATGAAATAAATATCCCAAAAGTGATTTTAAGATCAAAATATATCTCTTTATAATAATCATAATACATGATCAATGTCACTATACACACCACATAAATGAAATTGGTGATGAATATGGCATGTTTCTCACATAAGTAAAATTTGTGGTAGAAATCCCTTACCAAAACACTTAACTTCTTTCTTACACATCATGACCTCCAATATAATAAATATATGTTTATTATATATATATATTATAAATACATAAATATATATTTCATACCATTTATTATTGAATTATGACTTTTTATTTCCCATTTATTAACAATTCTATGTTAAAGTTAGATTTTGTGCGATAACTGCTTTGTTTTTTGTATATGTTTTTCTTTTTTTATTTTTTTTCCTTTAAATTAGATAATGGAAAAACAATATACAAAATAATCAATATTATATATATATAAAAAATATTCAGTATAAATTTATTTATTAGAACCCATAAAATTATGGGATATATAATGAAATAAACCGTTCATTGATACGTTCGGTCGTATGTACGCATGAACATTGATTCCATTTTCAAAAAGTATTCCAAAAAAATGTAAATAATATATTAAATTTATAAAATAATTATTAATTAATACATATCTTATATCATTATTAAAATTATCCTTATTAACTTCTATGCAATTTTCAAGTGAAACAAAACACATTGCTTCATGATACGGTAATCTGTCATAAACACATGTGATGTTATATTATCCCCCATAGAATTGAAATTAAGAATGTATATAAGATATAATATTTAAAAAATTATATTAATTTAAAAAATATCATACAAATATTCTAAATAAATAACTATATCCATAATTTCAATGTTTTTTGGAAAATAAACTACATCGGTTCCGATGACAGTAATTCATCATACACATGATCGACGGTTTCATTTTCCATTCAATAGAAGTGGTGAGGGATATAGGTTATAAAATTAAAATAATATCATATAATTATATAAGATATACTAATTCTATTATATTTTACACTCAATAAATAATTTATGGTGTAAATTAATAAAAAAAATTGGATCTCAGTGAAGACAATTACATTCACTTAAAAGTACCTACATTAGGTATCTTACTAAGAACACTATTCTTGGTCAGTTTGAAGAACCATAATCAATATTACCAGTCTAATTGTGTTGTGGATATATTTTTGAATTTTTTTATGAACTATATTGCTTTATTGGTGTGAATAAGGTAAAGGTGGTGGTGGCCTTTAAAAAGTGGGGGAAAGGTCCCACTTCGAAATGACAAAGAAAATTTTCAAAATAATAAAAAATAATAAAGTAATTCCCAAGATAGAAAATTAAAAATGACAATATATTATATAATGGGATATATAATGTTTTAATATTTCCATAAATTAAGAATTTTACATGTTTAATAGTAATACTAACCCTTTTTTATTTGTTTAACCCTTGATAAACTCATTTTTACCTTAACCGTGGTAATTTTTTTTTACTATATTAACAATTAATTCTAGAAAAATTAATAATTTCACCATATTATATCATATTAATTATTATAATTTCAAATATAGAATTTATTTTTCTAAATTTCATTTATATATGTGGAGGGAAAATTAATTTCAAATTTAACCTACAAAAGTGATCAGAAAGCTGTTTTTGAAAGATAAAATGATATAAAGATAAAAATGTTTTCAAATAATAATTAAAAGATAAATTTTGAATATTTAAATTAATTTTATTAATAAATATATAATTAAAATATTTTTTACTTTAAAACCATCTTTTCACAATTTGGGTGTTTTTAAATTCCTTCAATGAAATGGAAATATTAATAAAAACTCATACTTTTCAATATTCATCAAAAAAATTATCCTTTCATGAAAATATTAATCAAATAAATCAAGGATAATTTTAACATAATGAATAAAATATTAATTTTATATTTAAAAATTAATTTACTAAAAGTGGAAAAAACTAAGTTAAAAACAAGTTCACTATGGAGAATAAATGACGTTTCTAAAAAAATACAGTTTTAAGAGTAAAATTGGATTTATTTTTATCTCTTATCCAGAAAACACATATTATAAATTTAAATATTTTATTGATTATATAATATATAATGATATTTATATATATTGACTAAAAGTTATTTAGTTTATTTTTTGATGTAAAACACATTTTTCACATAAAAATAGTTGTTTTCAAAAAATGAATTCAGTTATTTCAAAATGGTTTTTATTTTCATTTATAATTAATTGACATTAAAATAATTCATTATGTATACCTATATAGAAAATATTTTCATATCATAGTTAATCTTATTCTGACCTTATATCCTAACATCTGGGTTATAACTATTATATTAAAAATATTTTTTCAATAGTATATTATATTTTGTTTAAACTCATGTTGCTTGTGATGAAAGATGCCATCAATGTTGTGTGTAACAAAAGAGAACCTCTGTCTAATTTTAACACAATCAAAAATTGGTGTTCCATATAAATAAATATTCCAAATTTATTAAATTTATCTGAAAGAAAACCTGAAATTATAGGGTATTACATTGATCCCCCATTAAAATGAATTTCTCCATAGAAATTTTTCTCTTTTCACAAAGAACTAAGAATACTTATTCCTCATTAAATCATTAGGTTACCAAGTAACATCCTCAATCTAGTAGTTTCACTAAAATTAATTGACTAGGTGAGTGGTTTTTTATATCGCCTTATTTTTTTCTCTAGAATCATAAATGATTGTTCCTTATAATACATACCATGGTCCTACTATATGACCTCTAAGTTTAGTACATGTGACAGATTAGGTTTATAGTTATTTGACAGAGATACGTGGAACACATTTTGAACCTGATAGTGGTTCAGGGCAACTTCTAATGTATAATATTTGGTCTAAATACAATAAATAATTTCAAAGGGACCAATATTCCATGGGCTTAGTTTTCCATTCACTCTTCTATAGAGAAATTCATATAAAACCTTCTCACCAACATTAATTTCTAGATCACATCGATGATTATCAACATATCATTTCCATCAACATTTTTCTTTCATTATGTTTTGTTGAATGGAGCTAAAATTATCTTCCTTTTCACCAAGTATCTCAGGTATCAATAGATTTATTTCTAAAACTTCATTCCATTATATTGAATTTATGCACTTATTTCCATAATGTAATTTATAAGGAGGCATCTGAATGATCTAGTAAAATATATTTTTTTTATAAAACTCTTGTACTTTACGGATTTGATCCCAAAAACCTGTTATATCAATATAATATTATCTTAGTACATCCACTAGGGTTTTAATGGTTCTATCATATTGATTATATGTCTAAGAATGATAAATAGTTCTGAAACATAACATTGTATCATGATCATGCTAAATGCATCTCTAAAACATCGAGGTAAACCATAGATCATAATTGGATGAAATTTAATGTGGTACTCTATAAAAAATTTCAACTTCTTTTAATTTATGTTATGGAAATCAGATCCTGAGAAAAACCTTCTTTGATAGAGACTAAATGTGCTAACATGGTAATGTGATCACATACAACCCATAACTTTGTAAAAATATAATGTAATATAATCCCTAATGTTTATAAATATCATTAATCATATGTCCTCCAATAATTAAGTAATTTCTCCTCAAATAACATTTTAACTAAATAATATTCAAAACCAAAGGGGTTTATTTCCATGAATGACTCTTAAAATAACCATAATCATGACAAACTAACATTACATAAAACCAAAAAAATAGGTTTAAATTATTTTGAACTTATGATCCACCTTCTGCTCATAAATCCAAAATGTTATCCATTAATCAAAATTTAATCTTATATATAGGCTTAGAAATGTTAATTGCCCATTAATTATTCATATATGCTCTTATCATATATGAAAACAATTTCATTGGATTCTTTTTCTCATACTTGTAATGATAGAATATCAAATGTTATTTTATTATTCCATAATCCTTTTACAGGGAGATAATAATTAGGAATTTCAGTAAAGGATTAATAGTAATATCTTCATAGGTATCATTCATACAAAATTAATCATGAAACTGCCAACTAAAGAGGGGAGGATATGTATGGCCTAAATTTCATGATTCACGTAATCCATTTTGATTGTATAAAATTTATCTTTGTCCTTTTTCTTCATATGTTAGTGGGGATTATAATCTACATTAGACATTGGATTTGGGAATTGATTATTATAATTCCCAAACTCCTTGGACATGAAATGCTAGATCATGGTTGTGTGTCCTGTTAATCTCTCTATCTATTTATTTCATTGATATTTAAGTTTTACATCACTTCTACATTACTTTTTATGATGTATAAGATTCAAAAAAAATCAACACCCTCTTATTCTATTCATTCATTCTCCTAAATTATTTTTCCAACATTTATGGAAAGTTGGCCAATGAAATCACTTTCAACCATGTGATATATTCAATTTAACATACGCATCGATCTCCCTTTTCTTATCAAAACATGGGAAATGGTATTCATATATAATTTCCATTTTTACCATCATTTCACATAGAATTAAATATTACTATCTACTAACGTTTCTTATAGAGAATTAATTTTGATGACGCAGTCTTAATCCACCAAATAATCAATCGTTTTTTATTTTTAAACAGATGATTAATCCTGAATCATTTAGTGAATGACTAGAAAAATTAACTATTTATGTACCAATAGGTTCAATATCCTTCTATTTGATCTTGATAAATTATATCATCATCATTGTTCATATAATACATGGAACATATTTAATGAAAATTTTCCTCTTAATTTCATCACATTTCGTGTTTTCAATTACTTCCTCATGACTTATATTCTTAATAAGGTTCGACCATTGATCTTCTTTTCCTTACAAACGATAGACAACCGAAATGAAATTTTCATATTCCAAACACTAGATAATTGAAAATATATTTTCAGTGGAATGTATCGATATTATTGAAACTAGATGATCATTAGAACCACTGAAAGAAGGTGGTTGTTTCCTCAGGATAGAATAAACAGAAAGTTGTTTCCTCTTTTTCTCAATTGAAATTTTAGAATGATTCATTTATTGATAAATATTTATGATAATAGGAATATTATTTTTCATTCCATATCCCATAATGATCGGTTTCAATGGAAGAAAATAATAAAATTGTATGTTTTATTTAACATTTTGAAGGTTCCTTCAGTTTCAATCCAATGAATAAAACAAAAATTAACAGTGTTTGAAATAATAATAATACTGTAAAACCACATAATCATGAAAAATAATTCACACATTGTCTAAATAATGACTCTTTATTTTTAATATAATACACCTTAGGCATAACCTACATCATTCATGGTCATTATTCAAATCCTTCATGAAGGTATATTAATATTTGATGAATTTACAAAACAAATCCTCCAAGACTACAAAAGTATGTGTCCCCCAAGTCATGTTTTCTAGAATCAGATGACAATTGAGTTTAGCTCAATGTTCCCTTTACAAAGTTATTACCACTCAGTGACTCTTTCCTAGATTGATATCCACTTTTAGTATCCATAGGAGGATGTAATTTTTTAGAAACCACATACTTTATCCTTTAAAAAAATTACATGATATTTTTCTAACCATTGACTCATCCATAGACATATCATTAGATGTATCCCTAGAAATATCATTATAAATATCCCTAGGGATATCACTAATGTTTTCTCAAACTCGTTTCCTAAGGTTAACTAAACCGTTATTCTAATTACATCTTTAGATACCCAGACCTATCATACATAGATATTACATATTTTTATATTAATATTCAACACATTACCCAATCACATGCCTAGGGAATTTAATAGTATAGTAAATTGGGATATTATACACAAAATAATTTCATTTCATTATTGATCTTCAATATCTACCATATAAATACTTCCTTGTATTTATCATCATTGAAATACCCTACTTAACACCTTTTCCCATAACCTGTAGAAAGGATACATAATAATGTGTGAGCTTAGATGCTCAGTGAGGCAAAAAAAGGTGATACGTAATCATAACATGAAAATAAGTGTATGACAACATGATCATAACATTTGAAACAAATATCATAGATATCATTGATTATAATTTTGAGTCACGGTATAATGATTGGGAGTTCATAAGGTATGGATAATCATAAAATAAAATATCATGATCCTTGAGAGCATAATATTTGCATAAGACATGAAATTATTGCATACACACAATCAAATAAAATCATTTAAATAGTAGACAATGATTAGTACTAATGAAATAATAGTATAATCGGTTCACTTCCCAAACCATCATAGTAGTGGAGGTTCACTACAAAGAACATTGTAGAAGACATATTTACTTACTGAACTATGTTTACTCCCAATTATAATCCTATCTTTCTCATGAGATATTAATATTTACACAATGAATTAGAGGGTTTTTAGGTCCCATGGATCAAAAAAATGAAAATAATATGTATCTGTTCTACAAGATCATAAGATATTCATCATATCATATCCCATGAAATGAAATGGGTTTCATAAAGATTTCATAATATCATAAATTTTAGAAAACAGATAGGGTTTTTAATAATTTCATCATTTAATTATAGAAAAACCTATAAATAGAAATGAGTTCCATAAAAAACATTCTATTGTAAACATTATCCATCCAGAGAAAGCATAATAATTATATCATTGGATCTATCCCTATTAAACAATAGAAAACATCAATGTATTCCAAATTAGATGGAATGCTATTTTAAAAAGACATTCAGAAAACATCATGAGAAAACTAAACTTTCTTTGAAAATCATATTCTAAAACAAAAAATTAATAAACTTTTTTAGAAATAATTTTCATTTAAAAAATCATTAAAATATATAATTGAGAATTTAAAAATCACATAAATCATTTCTTGAGGAAAATATCATTTCGACATTAAAAACAACTTTTACAAAAAAAAATTTTGTTATTTTTTTTATATTAAAATAAGAGTGAAAATTTATAAAGGATTTTTCAAATAAAATAATAATAATAATGGTGGAAAATATTTTAAATTCCATATATTTTAAAACAAATATTCCTTTCACATTTTTAGTAAAATCCAAACAGGTGTTGTTTTTGAAACCAATATAAAGATAACTTTAAACAAACATAAAAATTAAAACCTAGCTAAATTTTAATTAATAAATTTGTTTATTAATGTCAAGAAAATTTTTAATTCATTTTTAGAAAACATTTTTTTATAAGATAAAGGGTTTTCGATTGAAGAGAGAACTAAAGACAGTTTTCATAAAAGTATTTTTTAAAAATATTAGGTTAATAAAGATATAAATATTAAAGAAATACCTTAATTATATGTAAATGACCATATTATAAAAATATACATGAGTTTATTGAGATATAGATCCTAATTTTACTTAATTTGATGCATAATCATGTGAAATCTACTTAATAAATGATATTGTAACCTGAAAAAAATTACCACTTTTGTAACAATGAGTTGTTATTCCAATGAAAGAATAATGTTAAGTGAACTAAGAATATCATGATAATAAATAAATTATTTCTATTAAATTTAAAAGGTTATGTATATACACCTCATAAGAGAAGATAGTTTCATAACATAACATATGTCTCAATGAAGGAAAATTCAGAAAAAAATCCCTTACCATTTTGGTAACGTTTAAACCGTAAAATCCATGAATAAAAGATCATAAAATGTATATGTAAATAAAAATAATTTTCATTATGACAATAATAAAATAAATTCATGTTAATTATATACACTATATAAAAGAAATGTTTGATGAATATATCATGCATCAAATGAAGTAAAAACTGAGAGGGAAATCCCTTCCCAAAAGTCTTGATCTTTTCTATACACATTAAAACTTTTTGAATAATAAATATTAGTTTAATATAAATATATTAAAGGACCATATATATGTTTATAATAGAATATATGATTTAATTATGACTTTTTATTACCCATTTTTTAAAAATTTCATGTTAAATTTATGTTTCAAGCGAGAAATATTTTGTTTTTACATGTACCTGAATGGTCTGAATGCCTTCAGTTTTATTGATTTTGATAACCCCCCATTCAAGGGATGAGAGGAAACCCTTATAAGGCTTGTAGGATTAGATATTACAAGGCCCGTAGGTTTAGGAGATTACATGACCCGATGTTCTTAGGGAATTCAACCAGACTATCTACAAGGAACTGCCCCTCCCTAGCATCTGCATTATGATAGTAGCTCTACAGCATTGCATGGATATCTAGCTAGGATTCCCATGCAAGCATAGGCTGGTCCCGATGGCACAGACATACCCTCTCAATCTGACAAATCCATTTGGCTCTGCTCTGTTAAGTGCAACAGCTCTAAATCCTTCTATGGGGATTCTCCTTTTTTGTAATGTGTTTGGGGAAACTACATGTGACCCGAAGGCCTTGAGGTGGCCCGAGGGCTTTAAAGGTGGCCCGAAATCCCTACTAACCCGAAAGCCTGGGTGGCTCGAAATCATTAAGGACACCAAGCCCAAACCGGAGGCCTATGGTGAATATTTTGAGCTATTACAGTTCTGAACATTACATGCTATAGTAAATACTATAGTGCCTAATATAATACCCGCAAAGTGTATATTTCTAATATAGTACCTGTATAGTGTACAGTTCTACTATAGTACAGCATGATGTATAGTATTTCTATAGTACTTCTATAGTGCCTAGTACCGTAGCTTCTACAGTACTGCTACGATACCCAGAAATATGCCTTTACCTGGTTTGGAACATGGGACTTATGGCTGCATTTAAAGATACCTCACCAACTGGGATGAGGCTCATGTGCTTTCATTTTACATGTGAGTTTAGATTCTTTAACATTAAATTTGTTAATGGATCTATAATATTCACTATTTTAACTATTATATAATTTTAATATATATTAATTATATATTTATTTATTTAAATTCATTATATTTAGAGATATAAACTGAAATTCATTTTTCATGGACATAGTAGGTTATATGTTAACATAAACATTGTTTTCACTTTATTAATAGTTTGGAAAAAAGAAATGTAAATAAAGTATCACCATTAAATAATTTTTATTATTTATTATATATATAATGTATATTTATTAAATTTATCTTTACTACCTTCCATGCAAATATTATGTAAAAACTGATCAAATCGCTTCGCAAGGTGATAGACTTCCATAGCCACGAGTGATGTTCTCATTTCCTCCATGAAGTTGAATGTAAGAATATATCTAATATTTCATGATTAAAAAGTTATTTTGATATAATAAATATCCTATAAATATGTCTGATCCATCATTATATCTCTCTTGTAAGGGAGATGATGGAAAATAAATAAATTGGTTTGTGTGGCAATAGTCAGTCGTTCACATGAACTGTTATTTCATTTCTCATTTGATGGAAGTTGAGATGGATATAGGTTATTAAATTAACATAAAAAATATAAATATATATGGGATAATTATGTTAATATATTTATTGTGTTATGAAATAATTAAAGGATAAAAAATAAGAAATGAAAAGATGTATATTAGTGAAGACAATTACCTTCTCTTAGAATCACCTCCTTTGGATATTTTATTAAAGACGTTAGTGTTTCAATATTAGAAGGAAACATATGACTATAAAATTGATAAGGATTTTGGTGAAGAATTTATTAAATATTTTTATAAACTACATCTCTTTTTGAGGTGTAAATATGTGAAGGGTGGTGATTGACATTTATATGTGGGGGAAAAGGAACACATTTTTAACATAAATAGACATTTACTAAAAGAATCCAAAATAATAAAATCATTCCCAAGAAAGAATATTCCCAATGACAATATATTTAAAATTGGTATGGATAATATTTACACATGGCCATCCAATATAGTTTTACAATTGTTATAATCATTTGGACACTTATCTTCTTAGTTTAACACCTAGGTAAACTTGTTATCCATAAACATGATATTTAACTTTTATACTGATTTCACTCTTTATTATGGACAAAAAAATTTTACACATTTCAAATATTATTAAATATTTTGATTTATAATATGGAATATATTATTCCAAATTCGTTTTATATAGGTGAAAAAAATTAAATTAAAAATAATCCTGCAAATATGAAAAGAAAAAAGATAAAAAAATTTGAATAAAAATTAAATATGACATTAATTACAATTACCAAAAAATATTTATTTATATAAAATTGAACTAATATTAATTTCAATTCCTTATTTCAAAAATTTTAATTTTTTAATTCATTAAATGAAAACAAAATTCTTAATCAAAATCGTATTTTCGACTATTCAATGAAAATTTTATATTTTTTCTAAATTATTAAAATAAACTTACAAGATAATTTAGAAATCATGAGCTAATAGTTGAAGTTTATTTTTACATACTTTTTTTCTAATAGTAGAATATATTACTTTAAAATAAGCATATAAAAGAAGATTAAAAGGTTTTAGAAAAATATAACTTTTAAGCATAAAATAGAATTTATTTTTATCACCTATCAAGAAAAGAAATATGATGACTGCTAATTATTTTATTGAATTAATAATATATAAATTTTATTACATCCATTGACCAAAATTTATTTTGTTAATTTATAGATGTAAAATTCATTTTTGTAAATTTGAATAGTGTAACATCCCAGATCTGGGTGCCTCCCAGAGGTTCCCCGAAGCTAGTTGGTCATATAACCTCATGGGAATTTACACAAATGTCATAGGTTTCTGACTAGAAGTTAGGGACAATGTGTGATATTGGGGAAAATATGCCCTCATTGGCAGAGTATATGCAACATAAAAATAGTAAACAGTTGTGGAACCAGTAATACCACATAAGTAAACAATGGGAGACTGATGTAAATTCATTAGAAGCCACAATAAATATATGATACATGGAATTTTTATCTAAGGAAATAAACATACAAACCACAATGCTGGAAAACAAAAAAGATACCAAAGTTCAAAATAAACAAGTAAACTCCTGAAGCATCACAAGCCCAATCTTGGTCTCATGCTATCTGGTACCATCAACAATCAAGTACCTGATGAAGAAGGGAGATTTACCATATCTATTCCTACAACCATATAATCAATTAGGGTCCAAAAAATGACCCAAACAGGGTGTGAGACTAATCCTAGTAGGGAACCACCAAAAGATATGTGCCTAACTATTGATTAATATATATAGTAGGTAAAATGTAGAAATAAATAAATAAACTAAGAAGTACTCAAAAGTAAACAATTTTACAGTTTTAAATTACATTCATTAACATTTATTGATCATCAATTAAATAGAATAACCCTGGGATCTAGTATAATCTCAATATTCCATGGGTAATAGTAATAAAAAATATGTCTTAGAATACCATCTAAACAATAAAGTTATATTCAGTCCAAGTTTGTGCTTTGGCTTTCCAAACATGTCACAATCATTCATTTATTAAATAATGACCCTCTGGGAAAGCTCTCATGGTCTAACCCCATTGGTCCAACATAGCATAAATTAATTACTAATATCCACCTTGACCACTCTCATGGTCAATACCCCTGGGTCAACATAGAATTAATAAATTATAAATGACCTCCTAGGCAACTCCCATGATCAATTCCCCAGGTTCAACATTGCATCAATAAATTATAAATGACCTCCTCGGTACCCCCCCATGGTCAATACCCCAGGGTCAAACATAGAATAAGTTAAATATAAACAAACTATTAGATAGCTCTCACAATCAATACCCCTATGTCAAAAATCTAAACTGAGGCTCTCATAATTATCTTCAAATAAACATGGAAACCCCAACAGTTTTCCTAGTCCAAGGCTCTCAAGGTCCATTAGAAACATAGTGTTCATAACATATCAAAGCATCTCATGTAATCTATAACTACTACATGTCTAGGATTCGCAATTCATATCATATAAATTTCACATAATCAGTCAACCACCATCCTATGCAATTCAATTCATGTAAAACAGGGTACGCCTCATAGGAAACTTAGATATAATGGCCATAAATAGTCAATCAAGGGAAAATCACCTATGGGGTGTCCCATAATCAAGGTATCTAACCTTACACATAAGAAAACCCCCATTATCAAACAATACAACCATATTTGGTAATAAACAACGTTAAATTCAAAAACAAATGATTCAAAAAACATGGGTATGCCGTAGTGTTTTCTTATATAATCTAAATACAATCAATGAAAGGCATAAAACACCTAACATGATGTTCTGTGATTAATATACTTGAACATTTTCCCTTAAAATGACTTACATTGGTAAAGATCTACAAGAAAGTGAAAAGAGTTCAACTATGAACAACTCACAAGAGAGAATTAATCATCAATAAAGGATCTAGGGGTTTTGATAACTCATCGGTGGGATTTCAATGCACCCAACAGTTTCTCAATAGGATCTCATATAATGAATTGGGAGGGGTTTGAATTTCTTTAGTCGTTCATCACTCTCCTGTACTAACCATGGGGAGAAGAAGATAGTTCTTGACATGATACATGACCTCACTCTAATATATCCATTAAAAAGAAAAATACAAGGAATGTTCATCAAAAGTACACACCATGTGGTAGTCATTACCGGCCTCCTGCTTAAGTGTTTTGGTAGGTCATCACATGGCCATGTACTCAACCATTACATGGGTAGTACATGGTTGTACGGGGAAATCGAGTACACGGCGTGTACTCAGAAATACTGGTCATGTACTTAGTTAAAATTCATTTCTTCCTTTTCCTCAAAACAACTCGAAATCAAGATCTATACATGGAAGAATGATTTTGGTGCTTACAAACTGCCCCTTAAAAAAATCCTTCCTCAAATTATCCTTCCAAGGGTGGTGTAGAAAAATCTGCAATCAACTCTGTCCACTGTGAACATACGTTGGCTTCCCTATCTCAATTCCCATTTTTTACTCACCCAAGCTACCATAACACCCATACCATTGGAACAGACTAGACTATGAGAACCTTCATGATGAAATCAACAATTTGAATAGGGTGCTCCTCAAAGGATGCATCTACCTCCAGCTCAACCTCCTTGGGTTGAAAAAATTGATACGAGACTGAAAATTAACAATGTTTCTGAGAAACATGAAAGACATCATACATAGTCTGGTACCTTTGAGGTAACTGCAACTGATAGGAAACCATCCCAACTCTCTACAAAACCTAAAATGGGATGATGTATATCTCTGAAGGCTTCCCCTATCTCCTAATCCTCATGTGTTCAAACCTCATGGTGATGCGTCGGAAAACCTGATCTCATACCTCAAACTTCATTGGTCATCTCCATAGATCAGTATAATATTTTTGGCAAGATTTTGTAGTTGTTAACCTCCTTCAAATCAACTTCACCTACTCAAGGATCTACTTGATAAGATGGGGTCCCAGTATACCTACCTCTCCTACCTCCAGCCAGCTTAGGGGTTATTGGCAGGGACTACCATATAAAGCTTCCTATGGTGCCATATGAATCATTTCCTAAAAATAATTATTGTAGGAAAACTCCATGAGGATAATTTGTATCTCCCAAGATCCCTTGAAATCTTGGACACATGCTCGAAGCATGTCCTCAAAAAACTAAATTGTGCCCTTAGACTAGCCACCGATTGGGGGATGGTAAGCCGTACTCAGAAGTAACTATATTCCCAAATCCCACTATAGTCCCTACAAGATACAAGAAGTAAACTACGAATCCCTATCTGAAATGAAAATGTATAGATTCCCATGAAAATGTACAATCTTGTTCATATAAAACATTCCAAGCTCATCAAAACTGAATGTTTCCTTATTCAGTAAGAAATGTGAAACCTTTGTGAGTCTGTTAACAAAAACACATACAACATCATTTCCTCTAGGATACCTTGGTAAACCCTTCATAAAATTCATCGTATCATCATTCCACATCCACTCAATAACGTGTAATAACTGAAAAATCCATGTTGGTCACTAATTATCCACCTTAGCCTATGGAGATGTGGAACATCTCATGAAAAAACTAGAAACATCCCTCTTCATATCTAGTAACCAATACTGGTGATGTAGATCTTGATTCATCTTGGTGACACAAGGATGAACTTTCCATACTAAGGCATACAAATCAGTCATCAAATACACATGCATGTCAGCTAACACCCATACGCAACAATGAAAATTCAAAACCTCATCCTCACATATAGTCCACCCAAGAGTAAGGTCCTTGCCAGACACACTCTCCCATATGATTAGGACTTCAGAATCTGATAGCTTTATCATTTTCACAAGGTCCATTAAATTTGAGGTAACATATATAGATGAAAGAAACATATTCCTCTATCTGTCATGCACCTCCAAATGCATCTCAGAGAACATAGCCATAAGTTTTCTCTCAATGTTGGTCTCTTGATCTACATATATATTGGTTCAACTACTCAACATATCAGCCACAATGTTGCCTTTCCCAAGCATGTTGGCAAACTCCAAGTCAAAATACTGAACGTAATCGTCCCATATTCACTATCTTAATATCATATATCATTGAGTAAATATATACATGAGTCTTTTTTGGTCAGTGTACACCAAAAAATACTCTCCCAAAAGATAATGTCTCCAACCACAGAAATCATTCCCAACTGTAGCTAACTCAAGATCGTGTGTCGACTAATTCCTCACATGTGTCCCCAATTACTGAGACTCATATGCAACAACTCCTTCCCCCCTTAATAAGAATGGATCAAATCATAATACCTTATTCATCATAATAAACACTTTACCTCTTTCTCGGCTCTGGAAAAATTTGGATTGATGTTGAATTCAGTATCAATTTCAGCTCCTAAATGGATGAATTATAGGAATCTTTCCACAAATACTTCACACCCTTCTTATTCAGGCCTATCATTGGAACTTCTAATAATCAAAAGTCTAGTATAAATAATATGTAGTAACCAGCAAGCCCCAAAAATATCATACCTCAAAAATGTTCTTCGGATGCTCTCGGGAAACTACCACTCTCACTGTAACACCCCAAGCTTCCACGATACGCTTCTCTTTCAATAATGCAATAGCTTTCATTATACGCAAGTTCGAGATTCTAACGCACCGCGACCAATCAAAATAGCCATTATGAATAGTATTACCAACTTTATAAATTGTAGAAATTTTATATTTCAAAATGGACTTCATTTTTGTATTCGTAATATCGAAATTATCCTATGTTGAATTTTTTGTATTTTTCTGAGAACTTCCAATTTTTTATGAATAGTGAAAAATACTTAATAACAAATTTTTTAATAAAAATAATTTATATTGATAAATTGTACTATTTATTGGTTTAAAAGTATAATTGGAAAATATTTTTACCATTTTGTCCAATGGTGTTCATTAGAATTAATTACACTTTGAAATTGGACATAAATAATTGTCAATCTTTTGATATATATTGTTTCTTAAAAATACGCTATTTGTTGTGAAAGCGGTAATTAGTTATAAAATTAATTAATGAAACTTATATGTTTGGAATTTTTTAAAATAGACATCATTTTTGAATTTGGATATCAATTTTTGCTTACGGTGAAATTTTGACATTGTTCTAAAAAACATCAATTTTTGATGAATAGTGAAACCACTAAGTGGTAGTTAAAAAATGACTTTTCGTTTAAATGAAACATTACCACTTGTGTGATTTTATTTTCAAAAATCCGACATACATGGTTTTCATTAGTAATTATGATGTGGTTCAATGGGATTAAAATAATTTTTTGGTGAATAGTAAATTTTATGTTTAATTAATCGCGATTAAAGGTAATTAGTGAAATTTAAGTTAAAAAGGATATTATAAAAATATGAAATTACTTTTACACTTATCCTACACTTATTGGATGAGTAATGGCCGACCAAGACAATCCATGGGTCAACTTGGGGACCCCATAGAGCCACATGGGTAAGAAAATGACATTAATAACTTCTTATTTAAAGTAAAAATAAAATTCTCACAAACATTTGTTGTTTTAATAAAACAATTCTTACATGGGGTTATATAAGTTAAATTTTTTACTATAAATATTCATTGGAAAGATAAAAAAAGTTCCTACATAATTTTAATTGTTTTATAATTTTTATACATTAAATAAATTAAATTTTTTATGACACAATGATGATGCATCGATTACCTCATTAATTAACGATTTAAATAAAATGAAAAGATAATGTAAAATCTAAGGCTTACACTTCTCAAAAACCTATTGGATGATGAATATTTTGAAACCTTATCACCTTATCCTCGAAATATATCATTGTGGGATCTTTATAATCCGAAAATCATTTCATAATAATGTAACATTTCAATCTTTCCAAGAGTGGCCCTCTTCTCCCCTTATAAAAGGCCCCCTCCACTACCATCTTATTGACACCTTACAAGCCATTTGGCTCGGCCAACCTCTTCCAAAATACTCTCTAAACTTCCCTCTATTACTCCTAGAAGGATCACATTGGGCATAATTCTTCCCAAGAAAGCCTTTGGCTCAAATCAAAAAGAGTTACCCGATTTTAAGGTAATGTCTTCTCTTATGTTGTTTTGTTTTATTTTGCTTCTCCAACCCCTTAAACTCTTCTTATTCCTTTATTTTGTAACAAAACCATTTTATTAAATATACTAGGGTATTTTTTTGAGAAGGATTTAATTTACACTGACACACACCATTGTCTAATGGTTAAATAACATATTGTTTCTGTGGTTGGAAAATTTCTGCCTCACGAAACAATGATTGTTCAATCTTCTTTTAACACCTCTCATGGTGGCCATTATGATGAAACAATTTTATATATGATATATATTATGTTTTTGTTTTCCTTATGATTCTTTATTTTTCATTTATGGCATACCTTTACGATTTCCATTATCGTTAAACGCGATAATTTCATTTTAGGAAGTGCGGACTACCGCCCCCTAAAAGTGATTTAAATAGTTAATGCCATATGTGGGATGTATAAAGGAGGAAGTAAATGGTATTATACATTATATTATACTGGAATTATATTATACCTTAATATAATTATAACTTCATTCCATTAAATATGAAATAGAAATGAAAGTAGCGTTCATGCGTACGTACGGCTTACCGTCTCCATGAACGGTGTATTCATTTCTTACGTCTAAATGTTATGTAATATTATAAATGCATGTATATACTGGATATACTGGATATATATGATATCTACATCATGAATATAATTTTGGAGATAATGGATATTCCACCACATAAAAAACTTGTAATTATAAGAAGTATATTATTGACTCAAGTACCAAAGATCGACAAAACAACCGTTATTAACTTAAATGACAACATAATTCTTGTAACATTGTAATAAGTGATATAAAAGGGATGATGAACTTGAAAAAGGTTCTTAAGCAAGTATAGATTAACTCTAGTTTATTATTCAGGAGATTAAAGAATGTTCGAGTGAAGTCGGACACGAGGTAAGGGAACTTCTTAACCCAATTTCCGTTCTTTGGGTTAATCTCCTACTTTCAAATTATGTCATGATATTATTATGTACTATCTTGTATTTGTAATTTATTTATGTGTAATTATATTTAAAAGATATAATAGAACTATTTTATTTAAGAAAAATGAACTTTGTAAGGGACTTCATCTCAATATCCTTTCATTGAGGCATATTTTGTTTTATACACAACTTTCTTTTATACAGTGTATAAAACCCTTTGAATTTTACATTTATTCAAAAGGAATATTTTTATATGAAGCATTTTTACTAAATGAAAAAAGGAATGTTTTGTCTTACGTATGCGATGACAACGACTTCTCTGCCTCCGTGACCTTTATTTGAGTTTCGGCTTTCTCTACAAGCCATAACCTTTTTAAAATGAAAAATAAATACCATGTTTTAATTATCTTTTATTTTGTTATTGAAAATTGTTTTGAAAGTGTTTTTATTATATCAATGTGTTGTATTGATATCTTGTGATTGAAATGTGGAAATGTTATGTTTCCTTTATGCATGTTTTATGTGATACGATTATGTTATGGTTTATGATATGTTTAAACATATTCATATGAGGAATGCATTGGACTTAATAAGTGACGGGTGGAGCCCATTATAGCTTGTCAATGCATCAGATGGTCTCATAGGACAAACTAGTGTCTTGGCATGAGGCCTTGACAAAATATTATTTTTAGTCTTGAAATGAGGCCTTGGCTACGTGGTTATGATAGTGTGGCATTATGCATTCAATCATTATGAAAGTGGTTATTGATATTGCATGTGATTATTCGACCAGTATAATATCAATGGGAATAAGTAAATGGAATTATTTTATTTTACTTTTTCCATATTATTCTAATGCTCAAGTTTAAAAGGATTTTGTTTTACTTATACATTTCCTTAAATGTTTATGTTTATTTATGAAATATTCCGCTATATTTTTATCCTTACTGAGCATCTGAGCTCACCCCTTTTAATGTTTTAATTTTTCCAGGATGTGTTGAAGTATATTATGAATGACCTGCAGGGATAGTATGAGGGGATATGAAGATAGGATTTTGTTTAGTTTTTTTTACTTTATGTCTTAATGTAAGACTTATGAATGTATCTAGTGTTTCCAAGGCTACTAAACTAATCGGTCTTTCGAGACTTGATATTTTTTTATCATGACAATGTTACGCAATAATGCACCGACTCTGGGTAACTGGGGTCGGGGTGTTAAAGTTGGTATCAGAGGTATTTTATTACTAACCTTGGAAGCTAGATTTCGAAAAACTCTTATTAGAGCACATAGCCCAAAGATAGACTTTGAGGATTAGTATAGAAGAACTTCCTTGAATTTTGTTATTATAGAGATTTTATGTGTTTTCCGAGAAATACATACCTGTCTGGATACGAGCAGGTAGAGGCGGCTCTGGAATAGATGTACCTAGGGGTAAAACCAAAAAGCACCGCTTTGAGATAGACTCGAACAGGAACTGGTGCACGACAAAAGGCCTTGCTGCACTCTTGGTTATGACACTCCCAGGGGATATGTTTAGGATAATTCTCATTTTCTTTAAAAACAACTATGAAGGGTTATGAGTATATACTTCCAAAAATAAAACATTTATTATGATTATGGATTATATCCATAAATAGTTCAATTTATGTTAAGTGTTTTTTATGTTTGTAATTATGTATTTTGATTCATAAACTAATCTAGTTTATGCCATTGTATAGAAATGGCACCTAGTGGGAAGAATGGAAACCGTATCAATCCACGCACTCCATGTAGGGATTTCCCTCCTGCTCAAGATAATTATAGTGGATCTGGTGATACAACTAGTGCTGATCACCTTATCACCATACTAGGACAACTCACTCCGGTTATGAATAATAACCTTACTTGTATGGAGCACCCTGATCCGCATCGTGGAGGATCAATGTGAGACCGCTTCATGAGGCAACAACCACCAACATTTAATGGGGGTACAAATCCATTAGTATCTGAGCAATGGATAAACTCTTTAGAAAAAATATTTGATGCCTTGGGGGGTAGTGAAGGGAGAAGGTTGTCCTGGCAGTTTACCGCCTTACTAGAGATTCCGATCAATGGTGGACGCTGGTTCAAAACACAAAGGAAGATGAAGAAGTATCAAATATGGAATAGAGGGAGTTCAAAGATCTTTTCTTAGAAAAATAATTCCCTCGTGACCATAGAGCATATATGGAAAGGCAATTTCTGAGTCTGAGGTAGAAGGAGGATGAGAATGTCGCAATGTATAAGGCTAACTTTACAAGGTTAGCGAGGCATGATCCAGATTATATATGTAACCTAAGAAGTAATATCGATCGTTTCTTTGATGGGTTAAAACTGTTTCTCCATCGATTATTATTCTCACAAACCTTCTCATCTTACGAAGATATTGTCTCTTGTGCTATCAAGACGGAAAAGGAGTTCTCTAAATCTTTTGACAATAAAGTCAAGCAAGAGAAGAAGAGAACGGTGGACAAGAGACAGATAAAGGGAAAAAGGGAAATAAGGATTTTCCATTATGCGATAATTGTGGGAAGAATCACCCTGGTGCTTTCCTAAAACGAATGGGAGTTTGTTATAAATGTGGAGAAACAGGTCACCAGGCTCGTGATTGCAAGTGGAAAAAAGAGGCTATCAATGTGGAATTCTAAAATTGTAGGGAAATGGGTTATTGTGCAAATGAATGTCCAAAGAGTCAGGGAAACTTACCTCAGAAAAGGCCAAGGGATCAAGGACAATCTTATGTTGTTACTACAGTTGAAGTGGACTAATTAATGTATTGGTGCTTTTTGACTCAAGGATTATATTCTGTATTAAGAATAATGTGATATATATACGGATTGTACTGCAGTACTTGTAGTTTTCATTAAGATTTTAATATGATGAAGGTAATCATAATTTTTTATGTGAAAATAAGAGAAAGTTTACTTTGTTTGAGGAATCTCACTATTGGAATTTGGTCTTTTCCCAACGGTAGTATACCAACGGTTTATTTAAACCGTTGGCAAAGGGAATTTTGGTGGACCCTTTCCCAACGGTTCACTGGAACCGTTGGGAAATGGGTGCTAAACTCAGACATTTCCCAACGGTTCCAGTGAACCGTTGGGAAAGGTGTGCCTTTGCCAACGGTTTTTATAAACCATTGGCAAAGGTTTTCCCCAAATTGCAGATCGTGATCTCCTCTCCCCATTCGTACAAAGCCCTAATCTATTCGCTCTGCTGCTCTTGTGAACCCCATCCAAATCTCTTTCGCTCCACTGCTCTCATGAACCCCCCATCCGAACACCATCACCCCCCATCCCAACAGGTTCACCCCCATCTGAATAGGTAAAATTTGATCTCAACCATATTGTTGTAGTTGTTTTAATGAATATATTTTTTCCAGGTGTTGGTGGTTTACTTGATTATTGAAATTAATATCTAAATAGGATATTGTTTTTGTTTATGAAGACTTATTTAATTTTTTTATATTCTATGTTTGGAAGGAGAGTGTTCAAAACATGTAAATCAGAGTTGGGGGAGGCTATCGTGAACATTTACATGTTTTGGATAATGGATTGTGGGAATTATGGATTTTGTTCAAACCAATTTGATATGTTTTAGATAATGGATTGTGGGGGTAGGGGGTGTCCATGGGGGTGGGTGGGTTGTCCACGGGGGTGGGCGGGGCTGTCCACGGGGGTGGGAAAGGCTGTCCACGGGGGTGGGCGGGGCTGTCTAGGGGGTGTGGGCTATCCTGGGGGTCTGGGTGGGGTGTCCTGGTGGGGGAGGGGTGTGTGGGGTGTCTAGGGCGGGTGGTATGTCTAGGTGGTGGTGGTGGGGTTGCAGGGGAGGGGGGTGTGGGCTGTTTGGGAGGGTGGGCGGGATTATCCAGGGGGTACGGGGTGTCCAGGGGGTACGGGGGTGGGTGGGCTGTCCACAAGGGTGGACGGGCTGTCCATGGCGGTGGTCGGGCTTTCAAGGAGGGGTGGGCGGGCTATCCAGGGGGTGGGTGGGCTGGCCACGGGGGGGTAGGGGTGTCCAGGGTGGTGGGCGGGCTATCCAAGGGGGTGGGGGTTGTCCATAGGGAGAAGGGGTGTCGAGGGGGTGGGTGGGCTGTCCACGGGGGTGGTTGGGCTGTCTAGGGGGTAGGGGTGTCCACGGGGGTGGGCGGGGCTGTCTAGGGGGTGTGGGCTGTCCTGGGGGTCTGGGTGGGGTGTCCTGGTGGGGGAGGGGTGTGTGGGGTGTCCAGGTGGGGTGGAATGTCTATGTGGTGGTGGTGGGGTAGCAGGGAAGGGGGTTTGGGCTGTTTGGGAGGGTGGGCGGGGCTATCCAGGGGGGTATGGGGTGTCCAGGTGGGTACGGGGGTGGGCGGGCTGTCCACAATGGTGGACGGGCTGTCCACGGGGTTGGTCTGGCTGTCAAGGAGGGGTGGGTGGCCTGTCCAGGGGTGGTGGGTGGGCTGGCCACAGGGGGTAGGGGTGTCCAGGGGGTGGGCGGGCTATCCAAGGGGGTGGGGGATGTCCATAGGGAGCATGGGTGTCGAGGGGGGTGGGTGGGATGTCAACTGGGTTGGTTGGGCTGTCTAGGGGGTAGGGGGTGTCCACGGGGGTGGGTGGGTTGTCCACGGGGGTGGGCGGGGCTGTCCACGGGGGTGGGAAAGGCTGTCCACGGGGGTGGGCAGGGCTGTCCAGGGGGTGTGGGCTGTCCCGGGAGTCTGGGTGGGGTGTCCTGGTGGGGGAGGGGTGTGTGGGGTGTCCAGGGGGGTTGGTATGTCTAGGTGGTGGTGGTGGGGTTGCAGGGGAGGGGGTGTGGGCTTTTTGGGAGGGTGGGCGGGGCTATCCCGGGGGGGTACGGGGTGTCCAGGGGGGTACGGGGGTGGGCGGGCTGTCCACAAGGGTGGACGGGCTGCCTACGGAGGTGGTCGGGCTGTCAAGGAGGGGTGGGCGGGCTGTCCAGGGGGGGTGGGTGGGCTGGCCACGGGGGGTAGGGGTGTCCAGGGGGGTGGGCGGGCTATCCAAGGGGGTGGGGGCCATCCATAGGGAGAAGGGGTGTCGAGGGGGTTGGGCGGGCTATCCAAGGGGTGGTGATATAGTGGTTTTGGATTGTTTGAGGTACTCTTAGTGTATTATAAACCCTCATTTGTTCCATATTCTTTTAAATTGATTTAATAAATTTTTTTCACACACACCATTATATCCTCTCAAACTATATTTAGATTGTATTTTCATTCGTATGGTGTTAAATATTTTAGTAAATGTTCATACTATCTTCTTTTATGTGTTCTAGGGGTTTAGACTAATGACAGGGCTGCATGATTATTGTGGGGGTATTCTTTTCACATAAATATACCTATACACCCCGACCCCCTTGTACAACCTGGCCACCCCCATGGACAGCCTGCCCACCTGGACACCCCGACCCCCCTAGATAGCCCCCCACCCCCTGGACACCTCCGCCCCCCCCGGACGGCCCCACCACCCCCTAGACACCCCGCACCCCCTGGACACGCCACACCCCCCTTGGACAGTCCGACCACTCCCATGATCCTCATCCTACTCCTCATCCTGATCTACCTGAAGAAGTTAAAGTATAAAACTCATATACTCCCAACAAGACCCTTAAGGATTATGTATTCCATGATCCACTTCCAATATCATACTGGTCAATCCGTGAATATAGGCATTAGAAATTTTGTATCTTATTTTCTTATATACACTGTATTTTGTTGTATTTATTAATATGATTCTCATATAGAGTAATGTGTCAGTTATGCTTTTATATAGAGTAAACAATTGTCATTTACGAAAATATTTTTTTGATTAAACTTTAATATTATTGAATTTCTTTGAAATGACTTATTGAGATTTTTTTACAGAATGGATAGAAGTTGGATGTACGAAACTGATCGGATTTCAACCAATTTTCAAAATAATTTGAACAGCATTCTAGATTTTGCATTTGAAAAGGCTTCAGATAGTGGTCGCATACACTGCCCATGTTTTAATTGTGTTGTAAGACCTTGGTTGAGCCGTGAAGCAGTTAGCTATCATATAACCAAATATGGTTTCCAAACAAACTATTATGTGTGGTATCACAATGGATAGAAAATGGAATCTCAAAATGTTGATGATCAAAATGATAGGACTGAATTGGAGAGTTTGATATATGATCGGTTTCCATTTATTCGAAATCATGAGAAGAAAAGGATGTCCAGCCAACAATATTTTAATACAATCACACATGATGCTTCCAATGAAAATGATGATGTTGATAGGGTGAAAAAATTGAATGATGCTGTGATGAATCCAGTATATCGGCAATGTGATAAAATGAAAAAGTTGGAATTTTTAATCTGATTGTTTCATGGGAAAACTATGTATGGGATTTCAAATACTGTAATTGATTATATTCGTACCTTCTTGAAGGACTTACTTCTAGATGATGCAGATATTCCCTCAAACCACTATATGGAATGGAAGTTGGTTGATAAACTTGGATTCTCAAAAAAAAATCAATTTTTCCCAAATGATTACAGCTTATTTTGGGAGGAAACTGCTGAAAGAAATGATTGTATAAAATTTGGAACCTCCCGATGGAAGCCAAAAGATGATGGAACACCATCTCGTGTGACACAAAAAGTAATGTGGAACATTCCATTGATCCCCAAATTATAGAACCAGTTCATGTGTAATGAAATATCCGTAAAAATGCGATGGAATGACACCGAGAGAAAAAAGAATAATGAAGAGATGGTTCACCCTGCAGATGGATTTTCATGGCAGAGATTTGATGCTCGACATCCTGAATTTGCAGCCGACGTGCATAATGTGAGACTGGGTCTTTCATGTGACGATTTTAATCCATTTGGGCAGATGATTACTTCGCACAGCACATGGCTGGTTTTCATACACATTTATAACCTTCCCCTTGGTTGTGTATGAAAAAGCCTTACACTTTCTTGATGATACTGATATCTGGCCCTTCTGATCCCAGCAATGATATAGATGTATACATGAAACCTTTAATAAAAGATTTGAAACTTCTTTGGGATGTGGGTGTGCCCACATACGATGCATGTTTGAAAGACATATTTCCTATGTGTGCTGCACTTATGTGGACTATCAATGATTTTCCTTCTTATGCAATGATGTCTGGATGGAGCACAAAAGGAAAATTGTCATGTCCTATTTGTATGAAGAATACTCGATCGAGAAGACTGAAATATCGTCGTAGTTTTAGTTTTATTGGACATCGATGATTCTTGCCAATGAACCATCCATATAGAAACAATCGTCGAAGATTTGACAATACCATGGAGAATGAAGATCCCCCTCAGCGTATGTCTGGAACTGATGTGCTTAATGAATTGAAAGATTTCAGTTATTCATTTGGGAAGAGTGTAATGAAATCGAGAAAGATGGAAAATGTTTCCAATGATACCTGTTACTATTGGAAGAAGAAGAGTATATTCTTTGAGTTGTCATATTGGTCAACCAACTTGTTACGTCATTGTTTAGACGTAATGCACATTGAAAAGAATATATGTGAAATGTTGCTTTCGATTCTTCTAAATATCAAGGTGAAGACAAAAGATGATTTACGATCTCGGCGCGACTTGGTAGATTGGGGGATCAGACCAGAATTGCATCCTATATGTATCAGTGAAAATAAATGGAAAGTTCCATGTGCTTCTAATGTGATGACTCCTGCTGAAAAAAATCAATTTCTGGAAGTGCTAGAGACTATTAAAGTTTCTGATGGCTATTCAAGCAATATATCAAAACGGGTCAACAGAAAAGAGTTGAAGTTGAAATCATTGAAGACTCATGATTATCACGTCATTTTGCATGAGTTGATTCCAATAGAAATCTGTCATCTCTTGTCCAATAATGTTATAGTCTCAGTTATTCGGTTGTGCTATTTGTTTAGAGATCTTTGTGCTAAGAGGTTGTCCAAATCCCTCATGCAAAAACTGTTGGCAGAGACACCATTAATTTTGTGTGAGTTAGAGAAAATATTCCCTCCATCATTTTCTACATGCATGTTGCATCTGACTGTCCATCTTCCGACCGAAATATTTCTTGGAGGACCCGTTGCTTTCTGTTGGATGTATCCAACTGAAAAAAACATGCTCACATTGAAATCATATGTTCGGAACATGAATTATCCCGAAGGTTCTATTGTGAACGGTTACTTGGATCAAGAATGTACGGATTTATGCTCAATGTATTTGTATGATCATACTACGAGAATAAACAGACCAATGAGAAATGAGGAAGAACAGTATGGGAAAATTGAACCCAGTTTTCCATCACTTCCTCAGACAGGAGAATTCCAGGATCATATACATTGACTACATTAAGCCTTGAAGAGCGAGAGATGGCACATCACACAGTGTTGTTCAATTGTGATTTGTTCGATGAGTATATAAAGTAAGTAAATTGTACATGTATCTCTTATCTTATCTCTTGTAATTTTAAATATTTGTTAAACTATTATTATTTTTATCAACAGTGATCATAAAGAATTGATATATAGAAAGCATCGTTCTTTATCATTGAGAAAGAAGGAGACTTTTCATAGCAAAGGGTTTTCTGGTTGGTTGAAATTTAAGGTAAGAATATTTCTGTAATAACTAAATAAAAATAATATTTAATTACGTTTACTATTTGTTTATATTTCAGGTATCGAGTTTGCCTACAGACTCTGTTTCTGAGGAAATAAGAGCTTTGGCTTTTGGTCCTAATACCATGGTTCGTGCATGTAAATCACTTGTGATCAATGGATACAAATTTTTTATCACTGAACGAGCAAGAAACATGAGAACACAACATAATGGTGTTATAATAACTGCCACAACAGACTGTTATGCCAGTTCATCGGACACTAGACCTCGTTCTGAAAATGTTTCTTATTATGGTGTCGTGGAGAAAATAATAATTTTGGATTATTACTCGCATGGTCGAGTCACGATGATGAAATGTCAATGGTTTGATTCAATGAAGAGGCAAGGCAACTTTATTGATGATTGTGGATTTCGAGTTATTGACTTGACTTGCACTCTTGCCACCGATGAACCATATGTATTGGCATAAATGGTGAAACATGTTTTTTATGTCAAAGATCATCATCATCCTAAATTCGGTGTAATTATTGAAGTAAATCCCAGACATGTTTTTGATGATGGTGATGATGAAGTTGACACTATCCCTACAGCAATTGGAAGCAATCCGTTTATTACTTATGATGATCCCAACAACTCAATTTTCAGAGTTGATTGTGAACCAGAAGTTGTGGTTGGAAATATAAAGAATCATACAGTCGTGTTCTCACCTACATGTTTCACCTACATCATTCAGAGTGTGTATCCTAGTACTTACCTTCATAACACCATAAATATTCCATTTCATTATGTTCTTTTTATCATAATGGTTTTTCTATATTTTGTTTTTTGGGTTACACATTAGTTATCTGTTTCTAATTACTTCCATATTTGTTTTCATTGCAGGAAATGACACCCATTGAAGAGAGGCGGCGGAAAAAGATGACAGATAATAATCGTCGCATGGTACAGATGGGGGTTTCTCCACTCATCCCTGTTGTGAGTATTTTATTTCAAATATAAATATTTCAATAACTTATAATATCATGTGTTTACTTTTCTATCAAACTTTCTTTCAGGATCCACCCCCTAGACGACAGATATCTGACGAGGAGCCTCATATTGCTCCCAGTAGAGAGGTTGGTGGTACGAGGGCTCATGGGGAGAGAGTTAGAAGATCCACTACCACAGACGTATCTTCTACGCCCTATTTTGATCCTAGTGTGTCTTCAGGGACATATGAGATATTTAGACCTCCGATGTTTACACTACCAGCTGGCCAGACGTCTATGCCATCATCTTTTGCTTCTGGTTCATTATCTACAGGTTATTATATTCCACCTTCTTCAACTCCTTCTGCCATACAGTATGTGGCTGAGGAGCATACATTGAGGGACACTCCACCTGTACAGGATATTCCTTCAGCTTCTGCACCCATTAATCCGACTACCAGAGGTATATTTATATAACTCTATCAAATTTTTATACCAAATTTTTCTTTTATTATAACATGTATTGATATTATTTTTCATTAATAACAGATTCATCTACAGATAGGAGGCGAGGGAGGGGGCGTACTCGCTTGCATGCGGTATGGAACCGCCAGACACAATTGATGGTAGAATACAATGTTGATGGACAAATGATTGAGAAATATGGGCAGCAATGTCGGGGTTTTTTGGGGACGCTAGCCAAATACTCTGATATCATTCCGGTCAGCCCTCTCTCTTAGAGACATCTTCCACCCGAAGTCAAGGATAACGTGTGGGCACAAATATGGGTAAAAAATATATTGGATTTAATGTAGTATATTTTTGTATTTAAATGAACTAATCAATTTGGTTTCAGCTTCGGTTTAACTTCCCTGATGGCGAAGGTGCACGACCGGTGCATTTAAAAGATATAGGAGAGATTTGGAGAGCTTATAAGCATGAGCTGTATGTTGGATGGTGTGATAAAGTGGGCACGGAGTTAGAGACATTACCTATCGTGGATGACTGCCCGATAGAGCAATATCGCCAAATGATTACCCATTGGGCGACTGCCAAATTTAAGGTATTAATCTCATTTGAGTTATTTAAATGAGAGTTTTCATATTTTTCATTAATATAATCTTACTAATTATTAATAATTATTTAGTAATATTCTGAAAAAACAAAAAAAAACATTGATTCAAAGAAATACCTCCACACTTTGGGGCGCACAACAATGTCAGATCATGAGAGGCAACAGGTACGATATAGTTGTTTATAATTTTTCTTTAGGACTTTCCCTTTTTATTGGATCCTACTTAAATTATGTGATTTATTGAATAATGAATATATTATTATACTTTCACTTTATATTGTTTGAATTTCATTACAGAAGCACAAAATGAATATTGAAGGACGTATCCCTCGCGCAAATTTTTTTTGCTCGAGTAGAAGAAAAAAAGATGAAAAGACCCAAGAGAAGATTGTAAGTTTTAATTTGTTTATTTCAATGTTTAATATCTAATTTGAAATTTAATAATCTATTAATATTTTTTACAGGCTGCTTTAGAGGCTCTTGATGCCCAGGAGCCTGACAATTTTGGGCCACACGATCATTTATATCAGGTTTTGGGAGATGAGCACTTTGGTCGAGTACGCTGCCGACCTGGTAAGAATATAGTCCAGAGGAGGTATTGGTCATCTCCAGGTATCCACTCTAGTACCACCGAGTTGGAACAGGTCAAGGAGCATGCAAGAGAGTCTTATAATAGGGTCACAGAGTTGGAAGTACAATTTCAAACAAGAGACATAGAATTTATGAAACCGATGAGATCTTTATCTTCATCACTTCCACCAGAGGCTAGTGCGGATTGTCAGACATTTATGTCGTCGATGGGTGCATCATCCAATGAACCAGGAGGAAGCACTAGTGGATATCGAGATGATGACGTTCCTGGTGATGACGAGGATGCTGAAGAGGAAGAGGGCGAGGATGAGTATGTGGACGAGGGCGAGGATGGGGCCGATGGCGAGGATGGGGCTGAGGGCGAGGATGATGCCGAGGACGAGGACGACGACGAGGACAGAGATGGCGGGGAGGATGATGCTGATGATGATAGTAGTGATGGTGAAGGTGATCAGAGGCAGATTAATCCATTACATTTTTGAATTCTTTATAAATCTTTATTTTTGAACATGGTTTTCCACTTTGGGGTTTTCCTCTGGTTCATAGGGACGTTGCATTCATATTCTGTTTTTTGCACTTGATTCTTATTGTATGATTAGTCTACTACATAGAGCTTTAGTATTCCTTGGTACTGTGATGCTCATTTTTATATTTTTTTTACTTAGCTTTCTTAGTTAGCCATGTATTTCATGTTTATTCATGTGGAAGATGATATGGAAAATGTGCATTGAAGTAGTGGCCGGCACCACTCAAACTGCCTAACATTTATTTAAAATGGACATGATTTTAAGTGAAAACAACAAATGGCATATAGAAAATAGACCAAATGCATTCGGATTCTGTTTAAACTATAGGAAAATGATCCATGGGTCATATGTGACGTGTACGAGTCAACCCTGCCTCAATCCGAGGTCCGGTGTGGCCGGTACCACTCAAAGTGCCTTTCTTTTGTTTAAAATGGATGCGCTTTTAAGTAAAAAAAACCACATATGGAAAACGGACCAAACACATTCAGATACTGTTGATAATTTAGGACATGTATCCATGGGTCATTTTTGGAGTGTAGGATTCAACCCCGTCTCAATCCGAGGAGCGGTGTGGCCGGCACCACTCAAAGTGTCTAACATTTATTTGAAATGGACATGATTTTAAGTGAAAACAACAACTGGCATACAGAAAACCGACCAAAGTCATTCGTATACTGTTGATACTTTATGAAATGTATCCATGGGTCATATGTGACGTGTGAGAGTCAACCCTGCCTCAATCCGAGGGTCGGTGTGGCTGGTACCACTCAAAGTATCTTTCTTTTGTTTAAAACGGATGCGCTTTTAAGTAAAAAAAACCACATACAAAAAACTGACCAAACACACTCGGATATTGTTGATACTTTAGGACATGTATCCATAGGTCATTTTTGATGTGTACGATTCAACCCCGCCTCAATCCGAGGCGCGGTGTGGCTGACACCCCTCAAAGTGTCTAACTTTTCTTTAACATGGACAATAGTTTAAGTTAAAACATCAACTAACATACGGAAAACCGACCAAACGCTTTCAGATTCTGTTTAAACTGTAGGAAAACGATCCATGGGTCATTTTTGACGTGTACGAGTCAACCCCACCTCAATCCGAGGGCCGGTGTGGCCAGGACCACTCAATGTTTGTCACTTTTCTTTGAAATGGACAACGGTTTAAGTTAAAACAACAACTGACATACGGAAAACCAACCAAACGCATTCTTATTCTGTTGAAACATTAGGACAACGATCCATGGGTCATATGTGATGTGTACGAGTCAACCTCGCCTCAATATGAGGGCCGGTGTGGCGGGGACCACTCAAAGTGTGTCACTTTTCTTTGAAATGGACAACAGTTTAAGTTAAAACAACAACTGACATACAGAAAACGGACCAAAGGCATTCGGATACTGTTGATACTTTAGGAAATGTATCCATGGGTCATTTGTGACGTGTAGGAGTCAACCCCGCCTCAATCCAAGGGCTGGTGTGGCCGGTACCACTCAAAGTGTTTTTCTTTTGTTTAAAATGGATGCGCTTTTAATTAAAAAAACCACATATGGAAAACTGACCAAACGCACTCAGATACTGTTGATACTTTAGAAAATGTATCCATGGGTCATTTTTGACGTGTACGAGTCAACCCCGCCTCAATCCGAGGGCCGGTGTGGCCGGTACCACTCAAAGTATCTTTCTTTTTCTTAAAATTGATGTGCTTTTAAGTAAAAAAAACCACATATGGAAAACTGAACAAACGCACTCGGATACTGTTGATACTTTAGTAAATGTATCCATAGGTCATTTGTGACATGTACAAGTCAACCCCACCTCAATCCGAGGGCCGGTGTGGCCAGTACCACTCAAAGTGTCTTTCTTTTGTTTAAAATGGATGTGCTTTTAAGTAAAAAAACCACATATGGAAAACTGACCAAACGCACTCGGATACTATTAATACTTTAGTAAATGTATCCATGGGTCATTTGTGACGTGTACGAGTCAACCCCGCTTCAATCCGAGGGCTGGTGTGGCCGGTACCACTCAAAGTGTCTTTCTTTTGTTTAAAATGGGTGCGCTTTTATGTAAAAAAACGACATACGGAAAACCGACCTAACACTTTAAGATTCTGTTGAAACCTTAATAAAATGATTTATGGGTCATTTGTGATGTGTACGAGTCAACCCCACCACAATCCGAGGCGCGGTGTGCCCGACACCACTCAAAGTGTCTAACTTTTATTTGAAATTGACGGGATTTTAAGTGAAAACAACAACTTGCATATGGAAAACTGACCAAACGCATTCAGATTCTATTGAAACTTTCGAAAAACGATCCATGGGTCATATGTGACGTGTACGAGTCAACCCCGCCTCAATCTAAGGGCCGATGTGGCCGGGACCACTCAAAGTTTGTCACTTTTTTTTGAAATGGACAACGATTTAAGTTAAAACAACAACTGACATACGGAAAACTAACCAAACGCATTCAGAATCTGTTGAAACTTTAGGGACACGATCCATGGGTCATATGTGACGTGAAAGAGTCAAACCCACCTCAATCTGAGGGCTGGTGTGGCCGGGACCACTCAAAGTGTGTCACTTTTCTTTGAAATGGACAACAGTTTAAGTTAAAACAACAACTGACATACGGAAAACGGACCAAAGGCATTAGGATACTATTTATACATTAGGACATGTATCCATGGGTCATATGTGATGTGTACGAGTCAACCCCTCCTCAATCTGAAGGCCGGTGTGGCTGGGACCACTCAAAGTGTGTCACTTTTCTTTGAAATGGACAACTGTTTAAGTTAAAACAACAACTGACATATGGTAAATGGACCAAAGGCATTTGGATAATGTTGATACTTTAGGACATGTATCCATGGGTCATTTGTGACATTTAGGAGTCAACCCCTCCTCAATCTGAGGGCCAGTGTGGCCGGTACCACTTAAAGTGTCTTTCTTTTGTTTAAAATGGTTGCGATTTTAAGTAAAAAAACCACATATGGAAAACTGACCAAACACACTCGGATACTATTGATACTTTAGGAAATGTATCCATGGGTCATTTTTGACATGTACGAGTCAACCCCGCCTCAATCTGAGGTGCAGTGTGGCCGGAACCACTCAAAGTGTCTAACTTTTCTTTGAAATGGACAACAATTTAAGTTAAAATAACAACTGACATACGGAAAACTGACCAAACGCATTCGGATTATGTTGAAACTTTAGGAAAACGATCCCTGGGTCATATGTGACGTGTAAGAGTCAACCCCGCCTAAATCCGAGGTGCAGTGTGACTGGTACCACTCAAAGTCTCTAACTTTTCTTTGAAATGAACACCAGTTTAAGTTAAAACAACAACTAACATACCGAAAACCAACCAAACGCATTCAGATTCTGTTGAAACTATTGGAAAACGATCCATGGGTCATATGTGACGTATACGAGTCAACCCCACCTCAATCCGTGGGCTGGTGTGGCCGGTACCACTCAAAGTGTCTTTCTTTTGTTTAAAATGGATGCGCTTTTATGTAAAATAAACGACATACAGAGAACAGACCAAACACTTTTGGATTATGTTGAAACTTTAAGAAAATGATTTATGGGTCATTTGTGACGTGTATGAGTCATCCCCACCTTAATCCGAGGCGCAGTGTAGCCGACACCACTCAAAGTGTCTAACTTTTAGTTGAAATGGACAGGATTTTAAGTGAAAACAACAACTTGCATACGGAAAACCGACCAAACACATTCGGATTCTGTTGATACTTTAGGAAAATGATCCATGGGTCATATGTGACGTGTACGAGTCAACCCCGCCTCAATCCGAGGGCCGGTGTGGCCGGGACCACTCAAATTTTGTCACTTTTCTTTGAAATGGACAACGGTTTAAGTTAAAACAACAACTCACATACGGAAAACGTACCAAAGTCATTCGGATACTATTGATAATTTAGGACATGTATCCATGGGTCATGTGTGACGTGTACAAGTCAACCCCGCCTCAATCCGAGGGCCAGTGTGGCCGGGACCTCTCAAATTGTCTTTCTTTTGTTTAAAATGGATGCGATTTTAAGTCAAAAAACCACATACGGAAAACTGACCAAACACATTCGGATATTGTTGATACTTTATGACATGTATCCATTGGTCATTTGTGACATGTATGAGTCAACCCCGCCTCAATCCGACGCGCGGTGTGGCCGACACCACTCAAAGTGCCTTTCTTTTGTTTAAAATGGATGCGCTTTTAAGTAAAAAAAATGACATACGGAAAACTGACCAAACGCTTTCGGATTCTATTGAAACTTTAGTACAATGATCCATGGGTCATTTGTGATGTGTACGAGTCAACCCCGCCTCAATCTGAGGCGTGTTGTGGCCGTAACCACTCAAAGTGTTTCACTTTTCTTTGAAATGGAAAACAATTTAAGTTAAAACAACAACTTACAAACGGAAAATAGACCAAAGGCATTCGGATACTGTTGATACTTTAGGACATGTATCCATGGGTCATTTGTGATGTGTACGAGTCAACTCCTCCTCAATCTGAGGTGAGGTGTGGACGACACCACTCAATGTCTCTCTTTTATTTCAAAAGGAAATCATTTTAAGTGAATACAACTGAAATTTACACTCATCAACGACTCTTTTTCATGAGTTTGGTAGATTCACTCATGGGGTCATAAGTGACGAGACTCCTATGAAAATATCTTTTCACCATATATTATAAACAATACAAGTTCAATGCAAAATTCATCACAAATCATTACATACCCAAACCTAGTATCACAAAAAAATGGGATTTGAGTCAATTTGAATGTCTTATTCAACTCTAATAGATATTTATCAAACTATTCTGCCTATTACAATTTGACGGGTGAGGTGAATTACCACTGTATGATTGTTGTCATATGTGTTTTTTTGGGCTATTTTAGGTGTTTTTTATACTGTTTAAAGTCTGTATGTGGATTTTGTGATATTTTTTAGGCAGTTGTATAGTGGAGGGTATACTGAGGGCTGTTGTGCACTGTTTTTTTATGCAGGTGTAGCTTCTTGGAGGGCTTCTGGGTGTTGCTGTGCAGTAGTTTTGGGAAACTCTTTACCAACAGTTTTGAACCATTGGTAAAGCTTTTTCCAGAAATCTGGAAAAACTTATACCAACGGTTCTGAACCCTTGGTATAAGTTTTTCCAGATTTCTGGAAAACATTGTACCAACGGTTGAGAACCGTTGGTAAATTGTTTTCCATAATTCTCGAGCACTTATACCAACGGTTTAAATGAAACCATTGGTAAAGGGCTTTCCCCACGCCTTACTAGCCAACGGTTTGTAAAACCGTTGGTATACCCTAAACCAACAGTTTTCCAGCCTATAGCAACGGTTATAAACCGTTGGTATAGCCTACTTTTCTAGTAGTGTCTGATGATACAATTGATTTTGGAATTTAAAGACCTTTTAGAAAAAGTCTGGACATTGGTATTTTTGATAACTATAAAGGTTGGAATGGATTATGTTGAACTTTGTATACTATTGTTTAAGGTTAAAACATTTCTGAAGATTATTTTTGGAATATTATAATACTATAGCATTAGGAAATGGACAACCTGCAGGTTGGGGGATAACCCGTCGCGTCGGACAAAGTTGCAGGAATCGAACCCACAACCATAGTGTGACAAGCCTTTATTACCTACCACTAGCCTATAGGAAGTCCTTGGTTATTTCAAAATAGTTTTCCTAATCTAAATGGTATGAGTTAATATTTGGATCCTTGTACGATTTGGATAAATATAATATTTTTGAGTTCTATTATCTTTTTGAGTGAAATATGGGTTTGTGGTAAAAATTTATTAAAGAATGAAAGTCTACATGACATGTAAGTATATTTCCTTACGTTCTTAGTAAATCTCTTAAATAAATTTTCTCATCTTTATGAAAGGTAACTTAAAACAAAAATGTTGTCGGTTAACTTTTCCAACTAGGGATTTAATGACCGTTTAACCAATCACAAGTTTGTGATTTTCTTGTGGTCAACTTTCTCATAATCATGTTTTCTACAACTCCCCATCGGACCTTGATGGTTTGTTTTTCCTCCATATCCATATTTTCATGGAATCCTAGTATGGGCTATCTCAGGTGACCTTTGTACTTCTCTTTATTTCTTTTAATGTTATATTATTATTAACCCTATTTCCGATGTGGGTTTTCCACAAACGTATTTTCTATTTTCAAACATTTATTTTCAAAGAAAAATTTCAAATTGCGAGGACGAAATTTATTGAAGGAGGGGAGAATGTAACACCCCAAGCTTCCACGATACGCTTCTCTTTAAAAAATGCAATAGCTTGCATTGTACACAAGTTTGAGAATTTAACACGCCGCGACCAATAAAAATAGCAATTATGAATAGTATTACCCACTTTTTAAAATTATAGAAATTATATATTTCAAAATGGAATTCATTTCTGTATTTGTAATATCTAAATTACCCTATGTTGAATTTTTGGTATTTTTCTGATAACTTCCAATTTTTTATGAATAGTGAAAAATACTTAAAAACAACTTTTTTAATCAAAATATTTTATATTGATAAATTAAACTATTGAGTGGTTTTAAAGTATAATTATAATATATTTTTACCATTTTATCAAATGGTGTTCATTAGAATTAATTTCACTTTGAAATTGGACGTAATCAATTGTCAATCTTTTGATATATATTGTTTCTTAAAAACACGCTATTTATTGTGACAGCGGGAATTATTTATAAAATTAATAAATGACACTTATATGTTTGGAATTTTATAAAATAGAAATCATTTTTTGAATTCAGAATATCAATTATAGCTTAGGGTGAAATTTTGGCATTGTTCTGAAATACTTCAATTTTTTATGAATAGTGAAACCACTAAGTGATAGTTAAAAAAACGATTTTTTTCGTTTAAATGAAACATTACCACTTCTGTGATTTGATTTTAAAAAATATAACATACATGGTTGTCATTAGGAAGTAAAATTTGGTTCAATTGGATTAAAACAATTTTTTGGTGAATAGTAACTTTTAAGTTTAACTAATCTCGATTAAAGGTAATTAGTGAAATTTATGGTCAAAATGATATTATAAAAATATGAAATTACTTTTACACGTATCCTACACTTATTTTATGAGTCATGGCCGACCATGAAAATCCATGGGTCAACTTGGGGACCCCATGGAGCCACTTGGGTAAGAAAATGTCATTAATAACTTTTTATTTAAAGTAAAAATAAAATTGTCACAAACATGTGTTGTTTTAATAAAACAATTATTACATGGGGTTATATAAGTTATCTTTTTTATTATAAATATTAATTAGAAAGCTAAAAAGATTTCCTACATCATGGTAATTGTTTTATAATTTTTAAACAATAAATAAATTAAATTTTATATGACACAATGTTGATGTAGCGATTACCTCATTAATTAATGATTTAAATAAAATGAACAGATAATGTAAAATATAAGCCTTAAACTTGTCAAAAACCTATTGGATGAGAATTTTTCTAACCATTATCACCATAGCCTCTAAATATATCATTTTGGGATATTTATAATCCTAAAAGCATTTCATAATAATGTAACATTTTAATCTTTCCAAGAGTGCCCCTCCTCTCCTCTTATAAATGGCCCCCACCACTACCACCTTATTCACACCATCCAAGCCATTTTGCTCGGACAACCTCTTCCCAAATAATCTCTCAACTTCCCTCTCTTACTCCTAGAAGTCTCACTTTGGGAAGAATGCTTTCCATGGAAGCCTTTTTCTCAAATCAAAAAGAGTTACCTGATTTTAAGGTAATGTCTTCTCTTATGTTATTTTGTTTTATTTTGCTTCTCCAACCCCTTAAACTCTTTTTATTCCTTTATTTTGTAACAATACCAGTATCTTCAATATACTAGGATGTTTTTATGAGAAGTATTTGATTAAATTTACCCACACCTTCATCTAATGGTTAAAGCACATACTGTTTCTGTGGTTGGAAAAGTTCTGCCTCACAAAACGATGATTGTTCAATCTTCATTTTACACCTCTCATGGTGGCCATTATGATGAAACTATTTTTATATAAGATATATTTTATGTTTTTTTCTTATGATTCTGTATTTTTCATTTATGGAATACCTTTAAGATTTCCATTATCGGTAAACGCGATAATTTCATTTTAGGAAGTGCGGACTACCGCCCCCTCAAAGTGATTTAAATCGTTAATGCCATATGTGGGATGTATAAAGGATGGAGTAAATGGTATTATACATTATATTATACTGGAATTATATTAAAACATTATACAATTATAACTTAATTCCATTAAATACGAAATAGAAATGAATGTAGCGCTCATGCATACGTACGGCTTACCGTCTCCATGAACGGTGCATTTCATTTCTTACCTCTAAATGTTATGTAATATTATAAATGCATGTATATACTGAATATATAGGATATATATGATATATACATCATGAATATAATTCTAGAGATAATGGATATTCTACCACATAAACAACTTGTAATTATAAGAAGTTTATTATTGACTCAAGTACCAAAGATCGACAAAACGACCGTTATTAACTCAAATGACTACATAAATTTTGTAACATTTTAATAAGTGATATAAAAGGGATAATTATGATGAAAAAGGTTCTTAATAAAGAAGAGATTAACTCTAGTTTATTATTCAGGAGGTTAAAGAACGGTCGAGTGAAGTCGGACATGATGTAAGGGAACTTCTTAACCCAATTTCCGATCTTTGGGTTAATCTCCTACTTTCAAATTATGTCATGATATTATTATGTCCTATCATGTATTTGTACTTTATTTATGTGTACTTATAGTGAATACACATAATATACCTATTTTATTTAAAAAAATGAACTTTATAAGGGACTTCATCTCAATCTCCTTTCATTGAGGCATATTTTGTTTTATACACAACTTTCTTTTATACGGTGTATAAAACCCTTTGAATTTTACATTGATTCAATAGGAATATTTTTATATGAGGCATTTTTACTAAACTAAAAAAGGAATGTTTTGTCTTATGTATGCGGTGAAAATGACTTCTCCGCCACCGTGACCATTATTTGAGTTTCGGCTTCCTCTACAAGCCATAACCTTTTTAAAATGAAAAATAAATACCAAGTTTTAATTTTATTTTATTTTGATATTAAAAATGGTTTTGAATGTGTTTTTATTATATCAATGAGTTGTATTGATATCTTGTGATTGAAATGTGGAAATTTTATGTTTCCTTTATGCATGTTTTATGTGATACAATTATGTTATTGTTTATGATGTGTTTAAACCTATTCATATGAGGAATGCATTGGACTTAATAAGTGACGGGTGGAGCCCACTATAGCTCCTAGATGCATTGGTAGGTCTCATGAGACAAACTAGTGTCTTGGTACGAGGCCTTGAAAAAATATTATTTGTATTCTTGGCACGAGGCCTTGGAAACGTGGTTATGATTGTCTGGAATTATCCATTCCATCATTATGAAAGTGGTTATTGATATTGCATGTGATTATTTGACCAGTAGAATATCCATGGGAATAAGTAAATGGCATTATTTCATTTTACTTTTTCCATATTATGCTAAAGTTCAAGTTTAAAAGGATTTTGTTTTAGTTATACATTTCCTTAAATGTTTATGTTTATTTATGAAATCTTCCACTATATTTTTATCCTTACTGAGCATCTGAGCTCACCCCTTTCAATATTTTAATTTTTCCAGGATGTGATGAAGTATATTATGAATGACCTGCAGGGATAGTATGAGGGGATAAAAAGGCATGATGTTTTTTTAGTTTTGTTTTACTTTATATCTTAATGTAAGACTTATGAATGTATCTAGTGTTTACAAGGCTACTAAACTAATCGGACATTCGAGAATTGATCTTTTGTGATCATGCCAATGTTACGCAATAATGCACCGACTCTGGGTAACTGGGGTCGGGGCATTACACTCACCTTCTATGGGACAACTGATACTCATGTCTCTAAGATAACATCACCCATGAAATGAATCTGGTCCATCAAAATGTGGCATTTTAATATCTTATCATATAACTGATTCTCTCTCTATGTAATCAATACAGTATCAAGATGGGTGGCATGGTCATGTCGAGATTGAGATTACACCATGATATAATCCATGAAGACTACCACCAAAGAATCGATGTAAGGATGTATCACTTTTTCATCAGTTTCATGAAAAATTTCAGCACGTTCATGAGACCGAATGACATAACCAAATACTCATATAGACTTTACATACTTCAAAAGGATGTGAGAGCTATATAAAATTTTCTAATGTTCTTCTGGTGATAACTGGATCAGAATTCAATCTTCAAAAACACAGGGGCTCTCAAATATGACCAAAGAGGTCATCAATCCTTGGTAATTGATTTTTGTTATTGATCTTCTGCTAGTTCATCTTCCAAAAATATAGTAAATGTTTGAGGGAATCATCCTCCTTCATTGTAAAATGGATAGGAAACCTCCAAAAAGAAGTATCGGGTTTGATGAAACCATTTTTCTGTAACTACTCTAAGTGGTTATTGAGTTCCTATAACTATGGTGTAGCCATCCAGTAAGTAGGAATGGACACTAGTGCCACTCCAAGAACAAGATCAATATAAAAATCCACCTCTCGCTCCATAGGTAAACCTGAAAATTTGTCTGGGTATAAATCTTTGGAATGATCCACCACTAGATGATATTCCATCTGTGAAGTCCCATGGTCATCCAGATATAATCTAGAAATCTGGGATGTAATTCCTCTTATCCTATGATGCTTGGTTCTATCTCTGGTTGCATAGAAATCCCCTTTTTCCTTGTTTATAAAATACCTTCCCTCTAGTAACATGAAACTAAACATGCGATGATAATAGTAAAAAAATTCATCAATGGAGACCAACCAGTCCATTTATAGAATGACATCGAAGCATGTCATCTCTAAAACATAGAGGTACCAGAAGAAGTGAAACCCACCATCCTCAAGAATGCACTCAATTCATTGACATGCACTAGTCGTGATAATCCCCAACATAGTGTCTAGATCCATAATGTCATCAGAAATAAATATTAAGAGACCAAGGGTCTCCAAAATGGAAACAGATATAAAAATATGGGATTCCCCTATCTCGAAAAAAGAAAAAGCTAAAACTGCGAAAAATAGAATAATATATCAAAGTATAGTGGGTCTGGGATTCTACTCCTATTGGGTCTGTTCCATTGAAAATTTATGACATGTACATTAGCCCTATGACCATGCCTTTCTACCCTGACCTAACTCACCCTGTTTTCACTAAACACTTGTCATCTAGCTACCACATCCATGACCACCTCCTTGGCCAACACGGCCTTACGAACTCCAGTTCCCTATAAGATGAGAAATTGGGGATCCTACACATGAATGTGGATTCATAACAGAACCCCTCTCACCCGTTTATGGTGAGGACACACTACAAAAATGATGAATATGACCCAAATTACGACAAGATCGGAACTCAACTGGGTCTATTGGGAACTACAGTCTAGTATTCCTATTCATCTAGAACTGCTAGCACACCACTTCGTACCTGAAGAAACATTGCATGAAAGATCCCTGTAGTGCTTCCTACTATCGGTTAAAAGAGTAACAAATCTGGATGGGTAATCTCCCTTTCTGACCACTCCTAACTCCCTCATATTTCGCTCGGTAATTATTGTCTGGTTTACTATAGAAGTTACTGATGTCAACCTAAAACATTCACCTGAGATCAGATGTTGTAAATATGACCATCCTCAAATATCCTGTCCATAGATAACTCACCACCTCCCAAAATAGGTATGAAGCATTGAAGCTCAATAAAATGAGAAGAATAATCCATCACAAAAAGAGATCCATCCTCCAAATGAATGAACTCCTGTTGTTGGGTGGAACTCAGCGTATTAGTGTAGATGTAATCATAAACGTTCCTATGAATGTATTCCCATGTCACACCTCGATGAAGTCCCTCCTATGAGATAAAATCCCACCATATCTTTTTGGAATCATGTAACATGTACATCATGATATTCACCCTCCTATTAGGAGGCATCTCCAGATGCTCGATGATAGAAATAATTGCATCCATCCATGACTCTGCAACCTGTGGTCCTCCATCCCCCCAAAAAGTGGGAGGATGTTGGTGCAGGAACACCCATGTCAGCTCTTCCATAGTCGGGGTAGGATACAACTCTTTCTAAAAGGTCTTCATCATCACCAAATCTTTTCACGGAATGATGCATCAACAACTGCATCTGCTATAACAGCTGGTGCCATGATGGGTGTGATGAGAGTATCTGCTTGTAGTGCATATTCTATAATTTTTGGTGTCAGATCATTACCTTGCATCTGGAACACAACTGAAGGATGGCTTGGTAGCATGACTCTGTAAGGTCAAGTGTACAGCTTAGTTCAATATTTTCAATTATAAAAGTGAAATAAATGAACAAGATAAAGAGAGAAATCATGTTTTTTAAAAATAGGGTTACATGGTGTGTAGAACCACTACATGACTTGTTCTCTTAAGCCTTAAACTGGGCGTTCACTCCTGCCAACCAAGTCAGGTAAACCCTCATATAGATGGTGTGTCCCTCCTTAAACACTATGTGTAGTTGAATATTCCATTCTGTCCAAATTCATCTACATGGCTAGAACTATACAGTTCTCTCATGGTGTAACACTATAAAACGTGTTCACTCGAGACAGGGGATGTATGACTTATATTCTATCCACCCATGTCATTATTCCCATGGAAGGATACATGGTTGATTACTAATCATCATTTATAATCTAGGAATGGTGTGTATAACCCAGGTTTCATCCACCTACATCGTTAGTCATCCCCCGGATACATGGTCATTGACTGCATAGTGTGTACTCTTAGTACATGGTATGTTCTACCAAACATTTTTCAACCCCATGTTTCTGCTCACACAGTCAGTCACACGGTCCAAAACATCATAGAATGTACACACAGTACATGGTGTGTACAAAAGAAAATTCATTTTATTCTAGAACAGATGAACACAAGGCATGTGTTCATAACATCACATGCTGTATTGTCTGGGTTTTCTGAGAGAAATCCTCTGAAACATCTCCAGAACACCCAAGATCAAAACAAATTGTCCAAGGAATGCCAATTTATGAACTATGATATCCCAGACTCTCTGAAAATCAATGTTTTACATCCTTATTCACATCATAACTAAACATAAATCAATTAAAGGTCAACTTTATCCACCAAATTCTGATCTAAGAGATCCCATAACACCTCTGGGACCAAAGCATGGTGTCCATCCAAATGAAACTTTACATCTACCAATACCCTATTAAAATAGAAGGTATTTATATCAGGAAATCTTTCACAATAGCTTGAATATCTAGTAAAACATCTTCCACAATAACATGCAATCAGTTATGTACCCTTCATGGAATGAAAAAAATGCATGACATGTGATCTCTTGCAAGTGCCTATATGATGAATGAGATGGAATACCTTCATTTCATTAGGGTGAAATGGAAATGGAACCACAATTATATCAATCATAAATGCACAAAACAAGTGAATAACCCAACAGTGAAATCAAATCAACTGTAAAGATTGCAAAACCAGAAAAAAAATTACAACATTCAAGGTAACATGGCTTTTCCCTATACACGGTTTATCTACTTCAGATAATAGTTAATTACCAATGACCCATTCCTTTTTATCATACTCTATTGGATCCAAATAATAAATTAAATTAGTAATTAATTTCTTTGATACCACTTCATAACATCCTAGATCCGGGTTCTACCCAAAGGTGCCCCGAACCCAATTTGTAACATAACATCATGTGCATTTCCCTGAACCCCAAAGTTTACTGACTAGAAGTGAGGTCCAAGGTGTGATATTGGGGAAACTATGACCTCATTTTCAGAGTATACACAGTAGAAAATTAATCGTAAAAAATAGCAGATGCAGTAATACAACAAAAATAAATAGAGGAAGAGTGAATTAAATCCAAGAAAAGCCAAAATAAATATATGATGCATGGCATACATATCTATGAAAACAATTAAACAAGTCACAATGTTGGAAAACAATATACATACTAGAGTAAAAAATAAACAAGTAATCTCTAGGGTCATTGAAAGCCTTATCTTGGTCCCATGCACTCGGACTCCAACAGAAATCAAGTACATGATAATGATGTGTGTTTTCCCTTATCTATACCTGTAACCAGGTAATCTATTTGGGTCCAAAACATGACCCCAAAATGGTTTGAGACAAATCCTAGTTGGAAACCACTAAAAATTATGTGCCTAACTATAAGGTAATATATATAGTAGGTAATATTTATAAATGAAGAAAAAAGTAGGAAGTACTCAAAATTAAACAATCCTATTTTTTTTAATTACATTCATTTACATTTATTAATCATCACTAAATCAAGTAACCTGTGGATCTAGCCTAAGATTTGTATTCCCTATGTAATGGTAACAAAATAGATGTCTCATAATATAATCTAAACAACCAATTAAGGTTGAGTTCAAGGTTTTGATTTTCCATGGCAGACTCATCACAATTATTCAATTATTAAATAACAAACCTCTCGGAAATCTCTAATGGTCTAACCCCTTTGGTCCAACACAGCATAAATCATTTAATAATGTACACCTAGGAATCTCTCAAGGTCTATACCCCTGGGTCAACATAGCATCAATAAATTATAAACAACCTCCTGGGTAGCTCTCACGTTCAATACTCCTAGGTCAAAAAAACATAAGGTACTTATAAATTACCTCCTAGGTACCTCTCAATGTCAATACCCCTAGGTCAAACACCTAAAAAATTACTCTCATGGTCTTGGGTAAATAAACACAGAAACCCACATAGTTTTCTTGGTCTAAGGCTCTCACAGTCCATTAGAAACATGGCGCACATAACTTATCAAATCTTCTCAATACTACAAGGATAACATTCATAATGAATATCACATGAATTTATAGTAATCAATCAAACACCATCATAATCAATTAATGTAATGTAAAAAAAGGTATGCCTCAAAGGAATCTTAGACCAATATCCATAAACGATCATTCAAGGGAAAAGCACCCATGGTGTGTCTTTTAATCATGGTATATAACCTTAATCAAATGAAATAACCCCTTATCAAATAATAAAACCATAGCAGGTAAAAAACAGTTCTAAATTCCAAATCATGTGATACCCTAAATGTTGGTATGCAACAATTTTAGCCTATATAATCCAATTACAAAAAACTACATACATAAACCACATTCCTCGATGTTGTGTGATCGATATACATGAACATCAGCCCTTAAAACGACCTAGATCGGTGTAGATCAAAAAAAAGGTGAAAATTTTAACCTTAGAAAACTCACAAGAGATAAGTATTCAGGAATAAAGGAACTATGGGTTTTGATAACTCATTGGTGTGATTCCAATGCACCTGACAATGTCTCAATCAGAGCTCGGACAGAGAATCAGGAGGGGTTTGAATATCTTTGGTTGTTCATCCCTCTCCTGTATGAACCACAGGGAGAATAAGATAGTTCCTGACATGCGACCTGACCCCAATTCAATATATCAACTAAAAAGTAAAATACATGGAATTTTCCTTAAATGTACATGTCATGTAGTATCCTTAACCAACAACTAGCTTAAGAAAACTACCAAGTCATCACATGGCCATGTACTCGGTCGTTACATGGTTAGTACATGACTGTATGCAGAAACTGGGTACACGAAGAATACATAGGAGTATATAGCGTGTACATAGAAAACCCCCATTTTTTCATTTTCCTCAAAACAACCCAAAATCAAAATCCATACCTGAAATGATAATCCGAGTTCATATAAATAGTTTTTTAGAAAATGATTTTATTTTAGTTTTCAGAAGTTTTTTATTTTCCTTCTGAATTTATTGTTCACCAAAGAATTAAATATATATATAGACACACCATATTATTATAATTTATATTACCCTATTTATAGCCTCCATAATTATTGATATATGATACTGGTAATTTAAATAATAATATTTCAGTAGTATGTAACATTTTTTTACACTCGATGTTGTGGGTAATAAAAGATACAATCCTTGTTGCATGTAACCCAAGATACACTTAGTATCTTGTCTAGTGAAATATAAACTTCATGTTGTGTATAAATAAAAATATCAAATTGAATAAATTTATTTGAAAAAAAATCACAAAATAACAGGGTTTTATAGAGAGTTATGATGTACTTTATTAGACAAAAGAAGTTTTGATAGTTTTTTGAGAAGTTCCAATAATTTTTTTCAAAGAGGAATATAATTGTGGTTTTTAGAATAGAACATTTATTAAATATTTATCATAAGAAAAATAAATCTTGTAGATGCTTCGAAAAAAAATTCCAGATATGTTTTTGTGAAGTAATGTTCTTTTCAAAGGATTCGTAAATATATCAAATGTAAAGATGTCATTCTGATCACTCAACATTCTTAAAAGTAAGGAAGGTAGTTTGTGAATCATTCGATGGGAATGAAGTTTGTTAAAAATAAATAACACTAAAGTTAAAGAAATATTAAGATATAGGTAGTTTCTTGATATTTCATGAAGCTTCTAAAATATTCTAGAATATTCAATGAGATTTATGAAAATAGGTTTGAGTGGGAGATTTTAATTTAAAGTATTCATTGTGTGGGAAAGTAAATTGGTTTTCCTAACTATGCCGACTCAAAATTTTATATATAAAGGTTTGAATGAATAATATTTGGTGACATTTTTCATCTTTAAAGGATATAAAGAGATGAATATTTTGTTACTATATGAATGTCCCGATAATAAATCTATAGATCATTATGATCTCGGAAGATGTTTTGGTTGAGAATGAATTGGTTGGAGATAATATCACTAAATGATAAACTAATATATGTGAGGAAAAGAATTTATTATAATTGTTTCTATTGGAAAAAATGAATTGGAAGGACCATTTCAGAAGAATAGGTGGTTAAGAAAGAGAAAAAGAAGAAAAAATATGGTCCCATTAAATAAACTTCCAAAGAATTAATTAGAGAAACATAATCAGACAAAAAGATCTAATGGAAGAATTTTAGATGATGAAAAAACAAATAAAGTGAAACTTATAGTATTCTCTAGATTAGTAGAAGGAAGTTCCACTGAACCTCACTGAATAAACCCATCAGATTGATAGGATCAGAAAAATTAATAGGAAATATTGTTTTTGGGTAAACAAATAAGATGGAATGTTCTTACCGACTTCTAGGTAGGAATGTGATTAAGAAGTTCTTACAAGAAGAGAATGAATTTGGAATGAAAATCCCAATCCAGTGACATCATAATAATGTATCAACATGGGGAGAAATTTATTAATGTTAAAAATTTATTAAATATTGTTGGGACTCTCTTGAGATGAGGTTTAAATATGTAAAAAATAAGATTCAAATCAACATATAGTTTTCACCAATGCAAGGAATATGATGTTTTCCCTCAACCCTCCAAAATTATTGGGACTCACACTTTAGCTAAGTATTGTTTTCTAGAAAATCCATTGTGGCATGGAATCATCATTATATGGGAGAATATATTTAGTGGTCATAACCATAAAAATAAAGGAATTTATTTTTTTATTGAGTATTGAAACTTGAAAAAAAATCATGTTACACCTTTAATTTCATTTACATTCTTGCATAAGATAAGTAAAAGATAATAAGACAATCAATATCCTAGTAGGTCAAATTGCTAATGGGGTAAAAATTTGAAAAACAGATAAAATTTATTAACATGGATCCCCCCACCCTCTATGTTTTAAGCATATCCAAAACTAATCCTCTCACAATTTCCATACCTTTTCATCCATTGAAAAATGATAACATCATTCTTCTGTATATATGGATCACCACATCAATAAAGGGATCTTATTAATGTTTCACAACTACTTAACATGGGATGTATATATAACATTTTTAAATATTAAAATATATATATATATATATATATATATATATGATCTAATATTATTCCTACAATGATGAAATAATACTTATATTCTTTCCCCCATCCTATTCAAAAAATAAAAATTGTACTCAGGCGTACATATGGATTACTATCTCAATGATTATAATGTATTTAATTTTTATATTTACCTTACACAGTAGGATTTCTATGTATAAATGAGTTATAAAAATTATATTTATTGCAGGGTTATTATTTTATAGATGATGGAAAATGACCCATTTGACCACATTAAACACACCGAATCAATTTTTAAATTGTGAATTCAACATCCTCAAAATAGAAAATGTGGACATAATAAATTCTGTAATTAAATGTATCATTAAATATCTAAAATTAATGGTTTGAGGATAATGAATTAATCCTACAAGTGGTTATTAAGAAATATAATAATTAAAATATGTTTATAATATATGGTTTTAAGAACATACAAAGTAAGTCCAGACTAGAAGTAAGGGATTTGACCTCGATTTCCTTTCACTGAGGCATATTTTAATGTTATGTAAAAAATTAATTTTAAATATTATATTTTATTCCAATTTTAGATTTTATAAAATTAGTCATTTATTTTTCATTTTTTATAAGTTTCAATTTAAATGATTTCATCAATGGAATTTGGCATGAATGTAACCATGTGTTTGAGAGTTTCAAAACTAAATTTTCATTTATTAGGTTATACTATTAATTAATCGACTACATTATTCCATGATTATGGGTGAAATTACATATGGTTGTATTATGTGGTTTTTACACTTTTTGTTTTAAAATTATTACACATAGTCACTTAGTTGATTTTATTATGGCATCAATGGTACTATAATTTTAAGGATTTTTTATTTCAATATTGTTCCATAGATACATCTCTTTTATTATTTAGATAATTTATTTATAAGGTTTATATAATAACTATTGAGATATTATAGCATGAATGAATCTTTTCTCATGATAGTAAATGTTATTTTAATGTTGTCTCTTCCATGGTATATGTATTCAAATGTTAAAAAAATTGAAAGGATTTCTCATCATAGACTACCTCCTTTGAGACTTGTTTTGATCAATGCACATATATTCTGTTTTATATTGTAACACCAGAATCGTGACATATAAAATCATGAATATTTTTATAATATTTTTATTTTATGTTCTTTCTTATTTTCTGTCTTTTTAATGGTTTTCTGGTTTTAAGAAAGACGTAATTTGGTATTTCTTAAAAAAGATGTTTTGTGCTTTTTATATATTTTAACCATAATATTCCACTATTTTCAGTATCTTATTTCAGTAATGTTATTTTATAAGAATAGATTTTTTAATTAAAATTTCTATGATCATTGACATTATTTTAAAAAAACTATATCTTTGAACATTTTTATGCATGGGCCACTTTGACTCTCAGATAAAAATTTGAAAAGAATTATTTTTTTCATTACAAATAGATTTTCTTGCCTTAATGAACAAAATTTTTTTTAATATTCCATTGTAAATTTATAATGATTTTGGAAAAAATAAATTTTCAAATATTTTTGGAGTTTTTAGTTTCTAAACCAGATTTTTAAAATGAAAAGTTCATTTTCAGGAAGTATTATTTTAATTATATTTTATTATATCTATATTAATCAATGAAACCAACCCATGATATTAATTATTCTCCCCTATGGATATGTTGTATTGATTCTGGCCCCATTATTTCTCTAGAATTATTATGATATAGTTGTGGAACCAATTTCTTTTACATGGTAGAATCAAGGGATTAATGGTATAATGTTTTTTAATGTTTTTTTGATTTAATTAATGCTCTATATACACTATTCATCTTAAGATTATGATATGTTTCATGGAAATTTATTATTATAATGGGAGAGACAAATATAACTCATGATGATGAGTGAAAAATTTATATATCTCTAATGTGTTGGTTAAATATGATGGAATAGACGGATTATAAGTAAATCCTAAGATATTTAGGAGTTTAAAAGATATCATATTACTCCAAGTAGAATATAGGATTTAACAACAAAATGTTATCCTATATATATTTGTAACACCAAGTTTCCAACTTTTAGGTTTTACCTCCTCTTTACTTATTTTACTCTTTAATTGGATGAATCATGGGACTCATGAGAATGGAAAAAAATTTCATTATAAAATGGATTTAAATTTTTTGATGTATGTTTTTTTGAATTAATAGAGTCTCGGTACACTTGGCTAGTGAATTTATTTAGTTGTCCCAATGTTTGGAGAATTATTATGTTGTTTGGAGGTTTTTGTGAGAAAAATACAATTTTTTTTGTATGTTGGAGAAATCAACATCCTTTAATTTAGATAAATGAATTGTAATCTCTAAAAGGAATATTTCAAGAACCGTTTATAGAAAATTAATGGAGTACACTCTGTGTATAGGATAAACATCATGTAATGATAAAATATTGGTGTTAATAATAAAAAGTCAATGCCTTTTGTTGTATTTGAGTATTGTACATTACATGACCTGAAAAGGGACTACATGCCATATAAATTTCACAAACATGGATTTTAAGGTTCTAAATTAGTTGATTCTTATTTCATTCTTCCACATACTTACTTTATCTCAACCAATATCCATTTTATAGAGATTTTAGGTGCCTTCATTCGATCTGGATTGACTCACTCGATGATTGATAACCATTATAGTTGGATTTTCTCTTTATTGGATAGTATTAATTTGTTCTTATTAATTGATTCGATCTCATAAGAACTATTTCATTAAATTATTTTATTTATTTACCTGTGGTGATATTTCTTCTTTAATCTCGTTAGATCCAATATGTGATATCATTATGGGGATAATTTCATTTTTGGATGTAGCATGGCAGGTGTGGGTTCTAGCAGCATGTTTGATTCCTCTTCTCCACCAACCCTTTTATAAATTTATTCAATTTTGGGTTTTTTATAATGATTATAGGGACATTATTTTCATTTTTTCTTCTATTTGGTGGATTTGTTGGTAGTTATGTTAGACATGAGTTTTTTGGTTGATGGTTCCATTTCTAGCCAATGTTTTTGAACAAAATTACTCATTTTTTTATAATTGATTTTATTAAATGAAATGGAATGATGTGATGAATTTATTTTTTCTATGAAACATATATTTTTATAAAATAAATTTTTCCCATACTTTTGGTAAATGGTAAACCATTTTTCCAAGCATTTGAAATGGTTTTTTCATATGGTTTTCAAATAATGGTTTAATAAAAATGGATTGATGAATTTATTATCAAAAGAGATCACAAGAGAAGCCTTGGTTACTTTTGTGGAAGGTATAGAATATGTCTCATCCACTATAGGGTGGTTCTCTCATGGGGATATCATATTCTACTTAATCTTGTGGTTCTATAGACTTTTTAGACTTATTGGGGCTTCCAATTTTTATGGTGTTCCTCTACTCTCTAGACTTGATGCATACGTCTAGTAGATTTAACTGTGCATGATTTTATAAACTATTTATGATTTTTCTAGAAATACTGACATGGTATGATCCTTGGTATGATTTTACATGTCATAATTCTTGATCGATTTGTGCTTTTGGATTGTACTTGTTACACCCCAAGCTTCCACAGTAGGCTTCTCTATGAAAAATACAATAGCATGTGTTGTACGCAACTTCGAGTTCTAACATACCAAAACCAATAAAACTAGCCATTATGAATAGTAATACCCACTTTTTGAAATTTTATAAATTTTATTATTCAAAATGGACTTCATTTTTGGATTAGGAATATCAAAATTATCTTAGGGTGAATTTTAGGTATTTTTCTGAAATCTTTCAATTTTTGATAAATAGTGAAAAACACTAATTTATAGTTTAAAACCAAATTTTTATTTAAATAATTATTTATTTTATTTAAATTTATTTTTGGTAAAAATAGATATATAATATGTATATAAGTTCAATGTAATTCATTGGATTTAGTTTATAATAACTTTAGATATACAATAATTTTATTGAACTTTTTACCTCCTTTTACCCACCTCCTAGGAGCATTTTCAAATTTACATAAAACATAATATTACCACTTCTGTGAGTTTAATTTCAAAAATATTAGAGAAACGGTTCATATCAGAAAATAAAATGTGGCCCAATAATATGAAAATAAATTTTGGTGAATATTAACTTTTTACATTTATTTACCACGGTTAAAAGTCAATAGGGTAATTAAGGGTAAAAATGATATTATTATTACCCTAACACATGTTCTAATTCTATTGGATAAGTGTAATTCGACCAAAAAAAACCTAAGGAATAAAATATGATCATTTAGGTCCACTTGGATTAGATTTGGACATTTATTATTACTTTATTTAAACAAGAGTTAAAAGAGTTAAAATCAATGATTAATAACTACAACATTTTAATATTGGTTTAAACATAAGATAAATTCGACTATAAATATTCATTATAAACATAAAATGATTTCCTACATAATGGTATTTTATTTATAATTTTTAGACATTAGATAATGTAATTTATTTTTGACACAATGATGATGCTGTAATTACATAATTAATGAAATATTAAAATAACTGATATTAAAAATGTCTATATAAATGTAATTTGAGACTTTTTATGAATTATGATAATTTTATAGGTTATTATTATATAATTACGTTGGTTATATGAATTGTTTTTTATTTAATAATTCTTTTATGATTTTTGAAAAAACAAAATACCAAATAGTGTCAAAATTGGCATAAAAGAGTTTTAAAAAAAATATTATTTTATTAATTGATATTATATTACTAAAAATATAATGATTAGCCAAAAGACTTATATAATGATAGTTGAATCATTCATGAACCACATGGGTTTCCCTTGTATGTATATAGTATGTTTATTAACCATATAATATAATAATACAAAGAGACATGGTAAATGTCAACCTATTTAACTAAGAGTTGAATCTAAAAGATAAGGTTAATATAGTGACCCAAACCTGTCTAAAACCAATTAATTGAGTGGTTTTGGACCCATAAAAAACATATACATTAAATAATCCATTTTTGATCCATTAGAAACCGAAAATTATTTTATTATAAAATAATATTTGTAGCTTTGCCTAAGGTGACGCTCACCCCTCTTATAAAAGGGCACCCCCACCCTTCTCTCTATGTCACACATTAAAATCCATTTGGATCATCCAAAACCTACCCAAATACACTATAAACTGTCCTCCCTTAATTATAGAGGCCTCACTTTAGTGATAAATGCAACCTATGGAGCACTTTTGATCAAATCAAAAGGAAGAACCCGAAGAAGAGGTAATGATTTAACCACCCTCTTTCAAGTTACTTTCTTCTTCCACATCCTCTTTCTTTGTTGTTTCCAGTATAAAATAATAAATCTAGTATATTTTATATATTGTGATGTTATTATAAATATGGTAAAACCATAGTCATTATTATATCCATACTTTGATTCACATGTCACTATACGTGTGCACGTACGGCTTACCATCCCCACATTGTGGTTTAATTGTTATTCAATACATTATTATTTGGATGGTTATAATAATGTTGTATAGTTGATGTAAATAATAAATATAAAATTATAATTATTCTTTATATATGATATTAAGTCCAATTATTTATTAATTTAATATCAAAATAATGATCTTGTTGCTCATGCGAACGTACGGATTACCATCTCCACGAACGTGATGAGATTCATTCTCCATCGTATCCATTCAAGACTAATTTTCATTTGATTATTAAAAATAATTTTTAAAGACATAATATAATCTTGAATATGAATAGGATAAATTCTATCCATAACAAACATCACTTACTTAACAATTCATGTAAAATAAAACGAACCAGTTAACGCCCGAAACGATGATAATACTAAGATATTATTGACAAAGAAAAGTTAAAAGATCATATATTATATCATATTAATGTATATGATTCATGTATAATTTAATAACAATTATTTCATCATTATAAAGGATCTTAACCTACCCTTGACCAAGGAAATGTACAAGGTAATGGTTAATTTCACAATCTCTTCATTATCTGATGTCGTTTATATGTAATTACTTATTGGGACCTCATTATAATCCACATCCATGTTTCTTAAAAATTCATTCTAATACATTTTTACTATTTACTATAATATGGGTTAAATTCATGTATACCCTTGTTTTACTTTTTATAAAATTGTTTGAAAGGATTATTTCTATCATTTTCCAAACAAGGTTCCTTATGACTTTTTCGATAAAATTAAGGAAAAAATGTTTTTTAACTTATACGGCGGGTGCAGCTATTTTTTGCCATTATAAAAACGTCGAAGCATCCCATACAAGATTATAAGAATATTTTCAAATATAAATGTTTTCTTTTCTAATTATGTGACTTTTAAATGATTTCAAAATAGAAAGATATATTTCTATAAAAATGTTTTGATTTCATCAATGTCAACATCCATTGATGGATTATAATTTTGTTTGAAGTTTATTTTTTATAATTCCAAACATCCATATTGTATTGAAGTTTTTTTGGTATGTTAAAATATGGATGTGTTATTTCCTACTATTCATGGTTTATGGATAAAGTATTGACATTTCATATGCTAGTTTTAATATGAATGATTATGTTATGTTTAAACCTTTTCACATGAGGAATGCATTGAACATAGTAAGTGACGAGTGGATCCCTCTATAGATCCTCGATGCATCAGTAGGTCTCATAAGAAAATCTAAGGTCTTGGCACAAGGCCTTGACTAAATGATATTTTTATTCTTGGAACAAGGCCTTGACTATGTGGTTATGAAGTCTGGCATTATGCATTTCATCATTATGAAAGTGGCTATTGATATTGCATGTGATTATTCTACTAGTAGAATATAAATGTGAGTAAATAAATAGAATTATTTTGATTTATATTTTCCATATTATGATGTTGTTTATCTTGAAAAGTCTTTTCTTTTAGTTTTATACATTTCCTTAAATGTTTATGCTTATTTATGAAAATTTCTGCTATATTGTTATCCTTTCTGAGAATTTGAGCTGAGCCCTTTCTGTGTTTTATTTTTCCTTGGATGAGAAGAAGTATATCATGAATGACCTGCAAGGATAGTCTATGGGATCTCATTGTTTTCCCTGGAAACATTGTTTTTGTAATTTTCCATTTTATGATGAAATGTAAACCTTATGAATGTATCTAATAATTCCAAGGCTACTAAACAAATCATCCATTCGAGACGTGATATTTTGTGATCATTCCAATGATTTGTAATAATGCACCAACACTGGGTAACTAGTGTTGGGGTGTTACAGTTGGTATCAGAGAATGTTTAGTACAAACATTTGAAACAAGATTTAGATAAACTCTAATTAAAGCACATATCCCTAAGATAGACTTTGAGGATTATTATAGATAAACTTCCAAGAATTTTGGTATTGTAATGATTTTGTGAGTTTTCCAAGCAATACATCCATGTATGGATATGAGCAGGTAGAGGCAGCTCTAGCACATATATTCCTAGGGTTAAAACCCGAAAACACCACTTTGAGCTAAACTCGAATGAGGACTTGTGTATGACAATGGGCCTTGCTGCACTCTTGGTTACAACACTCCTGGGGGATATTCTTAGGATAATTCTCATTTTCTTTACAACCCATTATGAAGGGTTTTTGAGTATATTATTCCTCAAGGAAAACATTTTTTTGATTATGGATTATATCAATAAACTGTTCAATTTATGTTAACTGTTTTACAAGTTTGGATTTGTGTATTACTATTCATAAACTAATATAGGTTTTGACATTGTTTAGAAATTGTGCGTAGTTGAAGGAATGGAAACTGTATCAGTTCACGCACCCCTGGTAGGGATTGACCTCATACTCAAGATAATTATATTGGAGCTGGTGATGCAACTGGTGCTAATTAGCTAATCACCATACTAGGACAACTCACTTCGGTTATGAATAATAACCTTACCCGTATGGAGCACCCTGATCCACAACGTAGAGGATCAATGATAGACCAATTCACGAGGAAACAAACACCAACATTAAATGGGAGTAAAAATCCATTAGTAGCTTAGAAATGGATAAATTCCATAGATACAATATTCCATTCCTTGGGGAGTAGTGAAAGGGAAAAGTTGTCATGGAAGTTTACCGCCTCATTGGAGATGTGGATCAATGGTGGTCATTGATTCAAAACACAAAAGAAGGTGATGAATTATAAAATATGGAATGGATGGAGTTTAAAAAAAATTGGATAGAAAAATAATTTCCACATGACCATCGAGCAGATATGGAAAGTCAATTTCTGAGTCTGAGGAAAAATGAGGATGAGAATGTTGCAATGTATGAGGCTAACTTTACAAAGTTAGTGAGGCATGCTACAGATTATATACATAGCCTAAGAAGTAATATTGACTGTTTATTTGATGGGATAAAACCATTACTCCATTGAGTGTCAGTATCACAATACTTCCCATCGTCGAAAGATATTGTCTCATGCTCTATCCCAGCCGAAAAGGAATTCTCTAAGTCTTATGAAAATAATGTAATGGAAGAGAATAAGAGAACGGTGGATCAAGAGATAGGTAAAGGGGAAAAGGGAAGGAATGATTTTACATTATGTGATAATTGTGGGAAGAAACACCGCGATACTTTCCTAATAGAAATGGGAGTCTGTTACAAGTGTGGTAAAAAAGGTCACCAAGCTCGTGATTGCAAGGGGAAGAAAGAGGTTGTCGATGATGAATGCTATAATAGTAGGGAAAGGGGGTATTATGCGAATTAATTTCCTAAGCATTAGGGTAACTTACCTCAAAAAAGCCCAAGTGATCAAGGCCAAGATTATATTATCACTATTGCTGAGGTTGAAGCACCGAAAGACGTTGTGGTGGGTAATTTAATGGTTTCCTCAAGTTTAGACATTGATTTATTTTATTCGGTAACATCGCATTGTTTCATATCTTCCTAGTTTTCTAAGAAAATTAGATATTTCCAATTTTATTTAACAAGGGAGTTGTCTGTCAAAACTATTAATGGAAGTATCATTGCAAAAAAATATGTGAATTTATCCCCATTAGGGCATATAAATGTTCTTTATCTGCTGATCTCATTGTCATACCCATGATTGAATTTTATATAATCTGTGGTATGGACTGGCTTTCAGACCATGATGCAAAAAAAATTTGTAAGAAGAAGGAGGATACTATTTTTTATGACAATGATAAAGAACACCTTATCTTTAGATCATAATCATCACCACCTAATTCTTATCTACATCCACCCATAGTAGCTCAACTAAATTCAATTATTGGGGAGGAAAAGAATGAAATAACTATGGTTGATGAAAGGAATTTTAAAATAGATGGTGTACGTGTTGTGAAACAATATGTTGATGTGTTTCCAAAATATTTAACTATGCATCCTACAGAATGAGAAATTGAGTTTTCCATTGATTTAATTCTTGGATCAAGTCTCATATCGAAGACCCCTTAGAGAATGTCCATTGTGGAAATAGTGGAAGTAAAGAAATAACTAGAGTAATTGAGTAATAAGGGATTTATTCTCCCTAGTGTTTCACCTTGGGGAGCCCCTATCCTTTTTGTTAAGAAGAAAGATGGATCTATGAGGTTGTGCATTAAATATAGGGATATCAATGCTATAACAATAAATAACAAGTATCCCCTACCTCACATTAATGATTTATTAAACCAAATTCATGGATCTCAATTCTTTTCAAAGATTTAACTTCGATCTAGATATCTTCAGTTGTGTGTAAAGAAGAAAGACATTCTGAAAATAGAATTTCAAACCAGGTACGAGGATTTCGAGTTTACTGTAATGCCTTTTTGATTGACTAATTCACCATATGTCTTCATGCATGTAATGAATAGAGTTTTAAACGAATATCTTGATGACTTTGTAGTGGTATTTATTGATGATATCTTGGTATACTCCAAAATCTATGATGATCATGAAAATCAATTGCTCGTTATTATAAAGACTCTTAGAAGACATAAATTATATGGCAAGTTTAGCAAGTGTGAATTCGGGCTTCAGGAGATTTCTTTTCTTGTCCATATTGTCTCTAAGGATGGAATCTCTATTGATCCATCAAAGACCAAGGCAATCCAAGAATTTCCACGACTGACGAGTATAAATGAGGTATGCAATTTTATTGGTTTAGCCGGTTATTATCGGCATTTCATCTAGAGTTTTTCCTGATTGGATAACCCATTAAGAACGCACACATGAAAAGGGGTTAAATTTGTTTGGACAGAAGAGTGTGAATAATTTTTTGAACAATTTATGTTTAGATTATTTAATTCTCCTATCTAGACTCTACCATTGGGGAATGATGGGTTTTTAATCTATAGTGATGCTTCAAATAAAGGACTTCATTGTGTCCTTTGGCAGAATGATAGGGTTATTTCCTATGCACCACGACAGCTAAAAATTCATGACAAAAACTATCATACTCATGATCTTGAGTAAGCAGCTGTAATCTTCACTTTGAATACTTGGTGACACTATCTCTATGGTGAAAATGTGAGATATATACCGATCATAAGAGTTTGAAGTATATTTTCTCACAGAAAGAACTCAACAGAAGGCAAAAGAGATGGATTGAAATACTCAAGGATTTTGATTACACTAATCACTACCACTAGGTGAAGGCAAATAAGGTGGAAGATTCTTTGAGTAGAAAGGATCATGGAGTTTTGAACAAGATGAGAGTTGAAAAGTATCTTATATACATGGATATAGTAAAGATGGATATGGGAATCACCATCGAAGGTGAAACATCAATAATTATTCAAATGGTTGCCAAACCATCTTCACTAGAAAGGATAATGAGTTCTTAGACTGATGATTAAGAGTTTCAAAAGATGATTGAAGATGTGAATGATGGGAGATTTAGTGACATTGGGTATGAAGATGGAATTTTGAAATTTGGGAAGAGACTTGGTGTTCCTGATATACCTGATCTAAAAAGGGAATTATTAGATGATGCTCATAGTTCCAATTTCTCTCTACACCCTGGTAGCACTAAGATATATAGATATTTGGAGAAACATTTTTGGTGGGACTACATGAAGAGGGAGATTGCTGATTTTTTGTCAAGATGTATGGTTTGACAACAAGTGAATGATGGAAGGCAACAATGTGGAGGAGTCATGCAACATTTTCCCATACGTGAGTGGAAAAGGGATAATATTATTATGGACATTGTCATGGGACTACCAAAGACTCCTAGAAGGAACGATGCAATATGGGCCACTGTTGATCGTCTACCAAGTCAGAACATTTTCATTCTATATGATAAGTTTTAACACTTGAAAATTGAGAAAAAATATATATTAATGAATTTGTAAGACTTCATGGAGTACCATTATCGATTGTTTCTGATCATGATCCCCATTTTAAATAATGATTCTAGAAAAGTCTTTAGAAAGCCCTGGATACTGAACTTCATTTGAGCACTGCCTACCACCCCCAAACTGATGGACAATCATAATGGACAACTCAAACCTTAGAAGACATGTTGATATCATGCACACTTGACTTTCAAGGTATGTGGGATCAATATTTACCTCTAGTAGAAATTTCCTATAACAATAGCTTCCATTCAAGTGTTCAGATGGAACCATATGAAGCATTATACAGAAAAAGATGTTTCACACCAAACTGTTGGGATTATATTGGTGAAAGAAAACTCGTATTCCTAGAACATGTGGAGGAAATGATGTAAAAGGTGAAGGTAATCCAAAACCACATCAAAGCTGCTCAATGTAGGCAGAAGAGCTATACTGATAACCGAAGGAAGGATTACGAATTTCAGGTAGTAGACCATTTTTTCTTGAATGTATCTTCATGGAATAGTGTTATATGTTTTGATAATAAGGGTATATTGAGTCCTAGGTACATCAGACCTTTCAAAATTCTAGAACGAATTGGGGCTGTAGCTTACCGTTTGGAAGTGTCGCCAAGTATATCCAAAGTTCACGATGTGTTCCATGTATCACTCTTGAGAAAATACATTCTTTACCCAACGCATGTACTCACCTATGAGGAATTAGAAATGGAACCTGATCTGCCTTATTTCGAAGAGCCTGTCATGTTTCTTGATACAAGAGAACAAGTGTTGAGAAACCGGACGACTCATCTAGTAAATGTTCTATGGAGAAACTATAAGATGGAAGAGGCAATGTGGGAACCAGAGGAACATATGATGAAGAACTACACAAGTATTTTTATGCAGTAATACTCAAGAAATTTTAAGGATTAAAATTATTTGATGGAGGAGAGAATGTAACACCCAATGATTCCATGGTACGCTTCCCTTTGAATAATACAATAGTGGGTGTTGTACGCAACATCATGTTCTAACATACCACAACCAATCAAACTATCAATTATGAATATTAATACAAACTTTTTGATATTTTATAAAATTTATATTTCAAAATAGGCTTCATTTTTAGATTCAGAATATCAAAATTAGCTTATGGTGAATTTTTGGTATTTTCCTAGAAAACATTCAATTTTTGATGAATAGTGAAAAACACTCAGTTATATTTTAAAAATGAGTTTTTATTAAAATAATTATTTAATATATTTAAATTTATTTTAGCTCAAAATAGATACCTAATACCTATACAATTTCAATGTAATTCATTAGAGTCCGTTTATAATAATTTTAGATATATAAAAATTTTATTGAACTTTTTACCATCTTAGACCCACCTCCTAGGAGGATTTGTAAATTTACATAAAACCAAGTTTTACCACTTCTGTGAGTTGAATTTAAAAAATCCGAGAGACACTGTTGATATCAGTAAGTAAAAAGTGGTTCAATAAGATGAAAATAATTTCTATTGAATTGTAACTTTTTACGTTTATTTACCAAGGATAAATATAAATAGGGTAATTAAGGGTAAAAATGGTATTATTATTACCCTAAGACATGTCCTAATTCTATTAGATAGGTTTAATTCGACCAAAAACAACCTTAGGGAAAAAAATATGATCCTTTAGGGCCACATGAATTAGATTAAGACATTTATTATTCTTTTATTTAAAGAAGAGTTAAAAGAGTTAAAATCAATGTTTAATAACTAAAAAAATTTATATAGGTTTTAACATAAGATAAATTAGACTATAAGTATTAATTAGAAAGCTATAAATGTTTCCTACATAACGGTATTTTATTTATAATTTCTAGACATTAAATAATATAATTTATTTATGATACAATGATGATGCAGTAATTACCCAATTAATGAAATATTAAAATAATTGATATTATAAATATCCAAATAAAGGTAATTTGATAATTTTTACCAATTAAAATAATTTTATATGTTAATATGACATATTATGGTCGGTTAGATGAAATTTTTTCGAAGTAATAATGTTGTTATGATTTTTGCAAAAACAAAATACCAAATAGTGTTTAAATTGACATAAATGAGTTTTTAAAACAAATATTATATTATTAATTGTTATTATATACCAAAAAATCTAAGTTTCGACCAAAAGTATTAAATAATGATATTTGAATCATTAAAAAACCACTTCAGTTTCACATGGATGTATATAGTTTGTTTATTAAACATATAATATAAAAATACAAAGAGACGTGGTAGATGTCAAACTATTTAACTAAGAGTTAAATGTAAAAGATAATGTTAATATAGTGACCCAAACCTGTCTAAAACCTATTGGTTGAGGGTTTTTAGACCCGTCCCCACCCTAGACTTTAAATAATCTATTTTGGGGCCATTATAAACTTAAAATTATTTAATTACAAAATAATATTTCTAGCTTTTCCTAAGGTGACCCTCACCCCTCTTATGAAAGGGAACTCCCCCTTCTCTATAATTCACACCTTCAAAGTCATTTGGATCAGCCAAACCCTACCAAAATACCCTCAAAACTTTCCTACCTTAATCATAATTTCCTTACATTAGTTATAAACCCAACCTAAGAAGCCCTTTTGATCAAATCAAATGGATGAACCCGAAGAAGAGGTAATGATTTCACCACACTCTTTCAAGTTCCTTTCTTCTTCCACTTCCTCTTTCTTTGTTGTTTCCATTGTAAAAAACATTAATCCAGTATATTATATATACTATGATGTTATTATAAATATGGTACAACCCTATTCATTATTCTATCCATCCTTTTAATGACATGTCACAATACGTGCGTACGTACGGCTTACCGTCTCGAGGTAGTGGTGTAATTGTTATTCAATACATTATTATTTGGATGGGTATAATAATGATGTGTAATTGATTTAAATAATAAATATAACATGATAATTATTCTTTATATATGATATAAAATCCAATTATATATTATTTTAATATCAAAAGAATTATATTGTCACTCATGCGTACGTAGAGATTACCGTCTCCACGATCGCGATGAGATTTATTCCCCATCATATCCATTCAAGAATAATTTTTATTAGAATATTAAAAGCACTGTTTAATGACTTAATATCATTATTAATATTAATAGGATACATCTTATCCATAACAAACATTACTTATGTAACAAATAATATAAATGAAAACGAATCAGTTAACACCCAAAACGACAATAATACAAAGATATTATTAACAAAAAAATATTAAAAGATCATATATGATATCATATTAATGTATATGATTCTTTCATAATTTAATAACAATTATTTCACCATTATACAGGAGTTTAACCTACCCTCGACCAAGGAAAAGTACATGGTAAGGGTTAATTTCACAATCTCTTCATTATCCGAGGTTGATTATATGTAATTATCTACTAGGACCTCTTTATCATCCATATCCATGTTTCTTAAAAATTCATTCCAAACCATTTTCAATATTTACTAGACTATAGGTTAAAGTCAATTATACCCTTTTTTGAATTTTTATAATATGGTTTGAATGGATTCTTTCCTTTTTTTCCAAACAAGGTTCCTTATGACCTTTGCATCAAAATTAAGGTAAGAATGTTTTTTAAACTTATACGGCGGGTGCATCTATTTTTCACTGTTATAACATCATCGAAGCTTCCCTTATAAGATTATTAGAATATTTTCAAATATAAATGCTTTTATTTATAATTACGTGATTTTTAAATGATTTCAAAATAGAAAGAGATATTTCTATGAAAAGGATTTGATTTCATCTATGTCAACATCTTTTGATGGATTTTATGTTTGTTTGATGTTGATTTATTATGATACAAAACTTCCATATTGTATTGAAGTTTTTGTGGTATGTTAAACTATGGATGTGTTATTTCATGACATTAATGGTTTGTTGATAAAATATTGACATTTCGTATGCCTATTTTAATACGAATGTTTATGTTATGTTTAAACCTTGTCACATGAGGAATGAATTGGACTTAGTAAGTAATGGATGGAGCCCACTATAGATCCTCGATGCATCGGTTGGTATCATGAGACAAATAGTGTCTTGGCACAAGGCCTTGATAAAATCATATTTTTATTCTTTACACATGGCCTTGACTATGTGGTTATGAAGTCTGGCATTATTTATTAATCCATCATTATGAAAGTGTCTAATGTAATTGCATGTGATTATTTTACTAGTAGAATATCCATGTGAGTTGGTAAATGGAATTAATTTGATTGATATTTTCCATATTATAATGAAGTTTATGTTGAAAAGGCTTTTTTTTTAGTTTTATACATTGCCTTAAATGTTTATTCTTATTTATGAAAGCATATGCTATATTGTTATCCTTACTGAGCATTTGAGCTCACCACTTTCTATGTTTTATTTTTCTTAGTATGTGATGAGTTATACTATGAATGACTTGTAAGGATAGTCTATGGGATCTTAGTTTTGTCCACAGAAACATTGTTGTTGTAGTTTTCTATTTTATGATTTAATGTAATCCTTATGAATGTATCTAGTACTTCCAAGGCTGCTAAACTAATTGGCCTTTCGAAGCATGATCTTTTATGATCATACCAATGTTATGTAATAATGCACCGATACTAGGTAACATGGGTTGGGGTGTTATAGTACTATTTATTTGTACTACCATGTATATAATATGGTAGGTGATTGGAGATTCATTTTGATATGATATATTTGTTGAGATGTGTGGAAATGAAATTCTTTGAAACTAATTTAACTTTTTTATTTGAAAATTTATAAAAATTAAAAAATTACCTTCTTACATGATTTTATAATAATACTTGTCAAACAATTAGCAAGCGTTGTTTTCTTTGAAGTACAAAATTCATGTATTATTGTTCAAATACATGATATGGAATAACTAGTTGAGGCCCTTATAAGTATGTTAACTCACACCCAACATAACCATTTAGTAGTGTGTTGACCTAGTTATTTATTTAATTGTCGGGAAAGGAAAGCCACCATAGTGAGGTAGTGAGGTTTTCTATCTACTAGGTTTTGGTTATATGGTGGTGAGGAGGTGAGGAGGTGGGAGTTTTCCACACATTATCACTAGTGATGTTAAACAAGCTGTTTGGTTTGGAAGTCCAATGTAGTTGATCTTACCACATGAAGATTATTTGTACCTATTTATGTTTTATCGCTTCCATTATCCTTTTTAGTGGTGAAATATATTTATATATTCCACTTTTTCTCTCTATTTTGTATATATAGTCCATGTTGTTTCCTCTGTTTGGGAAAAATTGTTCCCACAGTTTGTTTCTGGATGCGGAGGTACTAGTCTCTAGAATGTGGGGATGAGGAACAACCTTCAGGTAAGTGGAAAATTAGGATGGGAACTAGTTTTAGAGGTTATTCAGGTGGATTCATTATGGTATGGTATCAAATGAAGTATTTACTCATGTTCTATTGTCTTGAGACAATTTTCAGACTGGAGATATGATTTTCTATATTTGAGAGGTATATTTCAATGAGTTTCTAACCGGATATTATCGTGACGAGACTCAAGTTACCTTGGGTATTGGGATGTGTGTATCTAGTTTTGAGTTTATGAATTTAATATCAGTTATTTCATATTGTTTTTATTTTTTGAATAAAGATGTTTCTATTTTTTTGATAATTTATTTTGTTTAGGTTTACAATAGTATACTTACAAGATGTGATTTGTGAGTTCATCAAGTGATTACAGTTTATTATTCTCAAGGGAATTCTCTGATGGAATTGAATTTTATCAAGGTTTTATTGTTGGATGTTCATTCCATTGATGATAATGTACCTAAATCACAGAACATAGTTTTTTATGTACATCCAAGAGCTATTGGAGAAATGGATCGATCACTAGAGTTCATTAATGAGAAGAAATTGTCCATTAAAGGTATAAATAAACCTCAATAAGTGCAGTACCTGCATGAAAAGATTGATCAATCATATACTTACTTGATATTCCTAAGAGTATTGAGTTGATGTGTAAAACAATAATACATTAGGTCTCATTATGTGTTTGTGGGATTATATTGTTCAGGTAGATCGAGAAGTGGTCTTGGTCAGAAAGGGTTTCATGACTCCTTTCTTTTATCGTTTTTGTCTAGAGTCACTAATGATGGTGATGCCTCTGAATCCCCCTCTATTTTTATTAGGGAGATCATTATTTTTCAACCTACACTAATTGTTTTGATGATCTATATTCTTTTTCAATAGTGGTCGTGAAGAATGAACAACAAAAAGTTATAATGTAAAAATAGGTTATGGGACCAGATATCATATTTCTAGTATTTATAATAAATATTTTGTACTATGCAGAGATTTTTTATAAGGATATGATAGAATAAATAAATTCCTAAGGCAAGGAGAATATTTTTCCACCTATGTTCCTCCTAGTGTAAGCATCATTTGCATTCTAGAGAAGAAAAGATAGTGGAAAAATTATTACAAGAGTGGTAGAGATTGTAGGAAAGAGAAGGCATCTTTATAACCTCTAGTTTTATCTAGTAGTGTTACTCTTACTTGCAATCAATGTGGCCATTTCATACACACCAAACTTTATTTACCTTCACCTACAAATATGTGTAATATTTGTGAATGTTATGCTCATATAATGTATTTCTATCATGATATTTCTATTCGTTTTTATAGTAAGATATTTTCATATCTGAAGGTTATTGTGGGTCAATCATATGTTTTAAATACTATTAGGATCCAGCATAAAGCCTCATCTTTAATGAACCATCACATACTATATGAGTTTATAGCGGATAAAGATGTTGGTCAAGCGATAATGGGAGGTACCATCATTATTGCATCCTTTATGGAGATTTATTTATTTGATACTATTACTTTCAATTCATTTATATCTATCATTTTTTTGATATTCTTTAACATACATTGAATATCATGTCCCTTTTTATGTATTTATTGAAACATCTTGGGAAGAGGAATGAACAAGGGTTTTAGTGTATTTGTGTTTTATCAATAGATGATGCATAGTTTGTCATGGATTTTCTTGTCTGTGATCTGGATCTTTTGGATGTCATCTTGAGGATAGATTGGCTTATTTCACATTGTGATGAGATTTATTGTTATCATCAGTGTGTATCTTTTCTTTTGAAATTTTTTATCTCATTGTTGTTTTAGGGAGAGTGGGATCTAAGGTCCAGTATTTCTAGACCTTCCCACCTAGATTATAGGAGGTTGTTGGATTCTATAGTAGTTGATCCTGATGATGTTTCTTATTTTTTTGATTCCCCCTTCATTGTTTATGATTTTATTGACTTATTTCTAGAAGATTTATCTGAGATTAGTCTAGAGAGAGAGGAAGAGTTCATGATTTACCCGTTTTAAGGGATGTAGAGGATATCAATACCTACATATCATATGGTACCGATAGAGTTGAGAGAGAACAATATTAAGTTGGTTGATCTGGTGGAGAATGGTTTTTTCACCCTAGTGTTCCTCCTTAAGTAGCCACACTGATCTTTAACAATAATGTGTATGGTTCAATGTGATTGTACATGGACTATTAGATGTATAAATTGGTAACAATTATGAATAAATATCCTTCTCCTCATGTTGATAGTTTTTTTTCAGGCATAGGTATGGACATTATTAATATCTTTTTATGTGGTTGGGTCTAACAAATTATCATGATGTTTTTATAGAATTTATAAGTTATATATTCCATTACTATCAAGGGACTTTTGTGGTAGTTTTTATTGATTATATTTTGATTTATTAAAGGTCCAAGAGTGAGCATGATTACCATCAGTGTTTTTTTGTAAATCCTACGGAGTCATAATTTTTATGATATAATTTCAAAAATAACTTTATGTATAAGGCCCCATCCTTAAACCTTACTTAATCTTGAGTTATTAGAAGATTACACATTGAGGATGTTTTCAGGTTTATAGTTTTAGAGAATTAGAACATAAAAATTGCATTACATTCCACATATAAACAAAGTGGTTACATAAAGATAGTATTCATTTTTCCCATAAATGGAAAAATATTTAAAATAAAACATGGATTCATTCTTGACACTTCCTTGACACTACCATCATATCATTTACCTTTCCCTTGACCTGTGAAAAACATTTCAAAAAAACTTGGGATGAGCATAAAAATCTCAGTATGGGATATAAAAATATAGAAAGGAAACATGAGTTCATATATACATAAGAATGAAATCATACATTACCCATAAAACATAAGCGCTTTAACATACCTCATCAAATCACGAATAAATCATAGAAATCATAAGACATAAAGGTAACTTGAGGCATTCTTAACATTCTTACTTAGGGAGTAAAGCTCTTGGTTACGTTTGGAATACCCATCACAATATATTACCTAAATCTCTTCGTAGAAACCTTAAAGTTTCACTCCTTCGCGTTACCCAATGTATTGGAGAGCTCTATCGGGCACACCTGCCCTTAATCTATCACGGAACCACCCGTCTTCATAATAATTCTCAAGAACCTCAACATAATTGTATCACATAAAACATGCATAAAGGAAACATAACATTTCCACCTTTCAATCACAAGATATCAATACCACACATTAATATAAATATATTATGAAAACCATTTTCAATACGAAAATAAAAGAAAAGTAAAACATGGTATTTATTTTTCTTTTTAAAAAATGGTATGGCTTGTAGAGGAAGCCGAAACTCAAATAATAGTCACAGCGGCAGAGAAGTTGTTGTCTCCGCATACGTACGACAAAAACATTCCCTTTTTTCGTTTAGTAAATGCTTCGTATAAAAAAGATTCCTTCTGAATAAACATAAAGGTAAAAGGGGTTTATACACCATATAAAATAAGGTTGAGTATAAAACAAAATATGCCTCAATGAAAGGATATTGAGATGAAGTCCCATACCTCGGGTCTAACTTGACTCGGTCGTTCTTTAATCTCCTGAATAATAAACTTGAGTTAATTTCTACTTGTTTAAGAAAATTTTTCAATTTCATTATTCCTTTTATATCACTTATTTCCATGTCATGAACACTTTGTAATTATTTAAGTTAATAACGGTCGTTTTAACGATCATTGGTACTTGAGTCAAAAATAAGCCCATTATAGTTACAAGTTGTTCATGTATACATTATATCCAGAATGGTATTCATGATTTAGATATCATAAATGTCATATATATCCAGTAAATTCATGCATTTATAATATTACATAATCATTTAGAGGTAAGAAATGAAATGCACCGTTCATGGAGACGGTAAGCCGTACGTACGCATGAACGCTACTTTCATTTCTATTTCATATTTTATAGAATGGAATCATAATGATATAATGGTATATTATAATTCCAGTTTAATTTCATATATAATATCAAAACTCCATCATTTATACGTCCCACATATGGTATTAACGAATCAAATCACTTTGAGGGGGCGATAGTACGCACTTCCTTAAATGAAGATATCACATTTACCCATAATGGAAACCATAAAGTTATGCAAAAAATGAAAAATAAATAAGATTAAGGAAAACATAATCATATTATATATCATATATAAATATAGTGTCATCTTAATGGCCACCTTTTATGGTGTTAAAAGAATGTTGAACAATCATCGTTTCGGGAGGCAGAAATTCGCCATCCACGGAAACAGTATGTTCTTTAACCCTTAGATGTAGGTTTGTGTAAGTGTAGCTCGAATAATTCTTATAACAACATCCTAGTATATTGAAGATGCTGGATTTGTTACAAAAGAAATTAATAAAAAGTTTTTAGGGGGTTGGAGAAGCAAAATAAAACAAAAGGACTCAAGTGAAGACATTACCTTAAAATCGGGTAACTCCCTTTGGTTTGAGCTCAAAGGCTTCCTTGGGAAGACTTATGCCCAAAGTGAGGCTTCAAGGATTAAGATAGGGAAGTGGAGAGACAAAATGAGAATGGGTTGGCCGAGACAAAGGCTTTGGAAGTGTGGGTAAGGAGGTAGAGGTGGGGGCCTTTTATAAGAGGAGAGGAGGGGCACTCTTGGAAAGTAAAGAAATGTTACTTTATTTTCAAATGGGTTTCTGATTTTGAAGGTCCCACATTGAAATAATTAGAGACTATGGTGATAAGTGTACGAAATATACCCACCCAATAGGTTTTGGACATGCGTAGGTCTTAGATTTTACATTATCGTTCCATTTTATTTAAATCGTCAAATAATGAGGTCATCGCTGCAACATTATGATGTCATAAATAATTTAATTTATTTAATGTCTATAAATTATAAAAAAATACTATGATGTAAAAAATATTTTTATCTTTCAAATGAATTTTTATAGTCCAAAAGATCATTTATGTAGACAAAATTAAAAATATTTTACTTAGGTGATACATTCTTTGTTACATTTAACATTATTTAAAAAATAAAAAGATAAAAAGTCACTTTCTCACAAAAGTGATTTCATGGGGCCCCCAAGATTGGCACATGGAATCCCATTGTCGGACAGGAGACAACCAGTATCCTTAGGACACATTTTGGTGTCATTTTGTATTATTATGATATTATTTTATTATCCTTAACTACCCGATAACTCATTAATCAAGATAATTAAAGATAATTACCTTCGTTACTATTCATAATGTACAAAAACAAAAGAGTCTTAATTACATAATTTGAACCTTCTGATTCCAAATATGTAATCCATTTTACCAAATTACAAACATATAAATTGCAATAATTGATTTAAAAATAATTCCGTAGTCAAAACAAATAGCGGGTTTTTTTGAAACAATATCAATGAAAAGTCTGGCATTAGTTTATGACCAATTTCAAAGTGAAATTAATCCTAATGACCACCATTTGATTAAATGGTAAAAATATATTCATATTATACTTTAAGAAAAATTAAAAATATAATCTATCCATATAATTAAATTAAATGAAAAAGCAGTTTTGATGTAAAATGCATTATTTTTCACTATTCATTAAAAAAATGAACATTGTCATAAAAATACCAAAAATTAATCCAATGTAAATTTCAATGTCCCAATCATAATGAATATGTTTATTTTGAAAAATCTAGATTATAAAATTGTCAAAATTTTGATTTAAAAATGGTTTGCCATCAAAAGGCAGTAAAACAATCTTTTGAGAATATTAGTGTATTACATGCTTAAGATTGGATTTATTTTCATTTTAAGCCTCTAAAACACTATCTAATTAATTAATTGACATAGATAAAAATATACATTATTCATTACTTACTTGGGATGTTACATCCTTCCCCCCTTTAGAAAATTTTGTCCCCGTAATTTATTTACTTATCAAATAAATGGGGGTACTTATCCCTCATTGCATTTTCAGAATCCCATGTTGCCTCTTCCATTATGTGGTTTTTTTCACAAAACCTTTACCTGATTAATCAACTTATTCCGTAACACTTGCTCCCTGTGGTCAAGAATCTGGACCGATTGTTCCTCATAAGATAGGTTCTCTTCCAGCTGAACTACCTCTGGACTCAAAAAATGAGATGGATCTGGAATGTACTTTATCAGCATCGAAACATGAAAAAAATTTTGTACCTGAGATAAACTCGGAGGTAAAGCCACCCGGTATGCAACTAATCCAACTCTCTCCAGAATTTCGTATGGTCCAATGAACCTTGGACTCAGATTTCCTTTCTTACCAAATCGCATCACAATTTTCCATGGTGATACTTTGAGAAAAACATGATCGCCTACCTGAAAAGAGAGATCCTTCCTCCTGTTGTCCGCATAACTCTTCTGCATACTCTGAGCTGTTCTCATGTGTTTCTGAATCAGCTGAAATTTTTCTTCCATCTCTTCTACCAATTCTGGTCCCATCAACTTCTTTTCACCCACTTCATCCCAGAAAGATGGAGTTCGACACCGCTTCCCATATAATGCCTGAAATGGTGCCATCTGTATACTGGAATGAAAACTGTTACTATATGAAAATTCAACCAAAGAAAGATGTTGGTCTCAACTTCCCTGATAATCCATCGAACAAGCTCGTAGCATATCCTCCAAGGTCTGAATTTTTTGTTCTGACTGCCCATCTGATTGAGGATGAAAAGCTATAGTAAAATTTAATTCAGTACCCAACGACTTCTGAAGGCCTTTCCAAAAGATAGAAGTGAACCTGGGATCACGATCAGATACAATGGAGAAAGGAACTCTATGTAACCTGACTATCTCTTTAAGATACAAATGGGAAAGTTGATCTAGGGAGAAAGTTTCTCGTATAGCAAGGAAATGAGCAGATTTAGTCAAGCGATCAACAATAACCCAGATTGCATTATTACCTCGAGATGTCTTCAGTAATCCCACAACAAAGTCCATGGATATATTCTACCATTTCCACTCTGGCACTGGAAAATGCTGAAGCATCCCTTTTGGTAACTGACGCTCTGCTTTAACCTGTTGACATGTCAGACACTTCACAGTAAAATCAGCAATATCTCTTTTCATTCCATCCCACCAGTAATACTCCTGAATATCTCTATACATCTTAGTACTACCTGGATGAACTGAAAACGAAGAACTATGAGCTTCACACAACAACTCTCTGTTTAACTGTGAATCACAGGGCACACACAATCTCTTCCCAAATCTCAAAACACAATCAATATCAATGTTGAATTCATGCAACTTACCTTTCTGAACCATCTCTACCTTTTTCTGCAACTCATTGTCTTGCTTCTGTGCTTACTTGATTCTATCTGATAGAGATGATCTCACTGATACCGGAAACAAAACAAAAGAACTTCCTACACCAACAACTTCTATGCCAAAGTTCATCATATCCTTAACCAAAGGATCACGTTCCAAACGCAACATTGCTAATGAAGCATTACTTTTTCGACTCAACGCATTAGCCACATTATTTGATTTTTATGGATGGTAATGAATTGTACAATCATAATCCTTGATTAATTCTAGCCATCTCATCTATCTCATGTTTAACACTTTCTGAGTAAATATATAGTTTAAACTTTTTTGATCAGTATATATTTCACACTTTACTCCATACAAATGATGCCTCAAAATTTTTAAGGCGAAAACAATAGCAGCTAATTCCAAATCATGTGTAGGGTAATTTACCTCATGAGTTTTCAACTTTCGTGAAGCATAAACAATTACTTGATCATTCTGCATGAGGACGCAACCAAGTCCTTTCAATGAAGCATCATTGTATATAACAAACTCACCTTTCCTGGAAGGTAGTGCCAAAACTAGAGCATTCACCAATCTTCTTTTCAATTCCTAAAAAAAATCATCACATTCTTTTGTCCAGATAAACTCAACACCCTTCCAAGTTAGCTTAGTCATTGTACTAGATAACCGTGAAAAATTTCTAAAAAACCTTCAGTAATAGCCTGCCAAACCAAGGAAACTACAAATCTCAGTTTCATTTTTGGGTCTTGGTCAGTCTTCCACAACTTTTGTTTTTGCAGGATCAACAGTTTTCCCATCTTTAGAAACAATGTGACCAAGGAAAGAAATTTGTTGCAACCAAAACTCACACTTGCTGAATTTTCCATACAGTTTCTTTTCATCTAAGGTTTTCAAGATAACCCGTAAATGTCTTTCATTCTCCTCTTTACTTTTAGAAAACACCAAAATATCATCAATGGAAACCACCACAAACTTATCCAAGAACTCATGGAAAATTCTATTCATTAAGTCCATGAATACAACAGGTGCATTGGTTAGACCAAAAGGCATTACTACAAATTCATAATGGCCATATCTTGTACAAAACGTAGTCTTCCGAACACCTGATTCCTTTACCTTCAGCTGATGGTACCCCGATCTCAGGTCAATCTTTGAAAAATACTGAGCTCCCTGGAGCGGATATAACTTCATTTGATGGCCCGACATCTTCTGAAGTAGTTGCAAAGGATTTCACCACCCCTTTCTGCTTGTAGTCTAACTGCTTCCCATCACTTAAGCTCTTTGTCAGACACTCGTTTTCATAGTGACCCATTTCATTACACTTAAAACATTTCACTAATTGTAAAACAAATATGGTCTTACCTTCACCTTGATATTTTTCAGTGAAATCACGAGCCTTATGTCCCATCTTACTATATCGGTAGCACTTTCCAGAATTCGGAAGACATTCCCCAGCATTCATTTTTCCACATTTATCACAAACTGGAAACTTAGTTTTATTACCATCAGACTTTTTTGAAAAATTATTACCTTTCTCCTGCCACCTCAGTCTCTTCTTCTGTTGGTTGTTATAGAACACTTGATCATTGGTAAACTCCATTTCCACCTTCTCAGCACATCGAACAAGATTTTCATAACTTTTAAACTCACGAGAAGCTAATTCCCTTCGATATTTTGGCTTTAATCCTGAGTAAAAACTATTGATTTTACTATCAAGGTCTCGGATAAAATTTGGAGCATACCTTTCCAATCGAGTGAACATTTCTTCATAGGTAGCCACTGAGTCTTCCTCTTGCCTCAATTCCAAGAATTGTTATTCCATCCTATGTCGAACAACCTTAGGAAAATACTTTTCAAGAAACATACCTTTGAATTTATCCCAGTCGAGAGCATCAATCTCATCAGCGTCCCTGATATTTTTAACCATCGACCACCACTGATCTGCTTCACCCTCCAAACGGTAAATAGAAAGACTAACCTTTTGATTTTCTGAACACCCCATGACATCGAAAATCTTCTCTAGTGCTTTAATCCACCCTTCAGCTAGCACATGGTCAGATGATCCTCTGAATGATGGGGGATGTTGCCTCATGAAATGTTCCACCACTGACATGTTCCTCTACGGTTGATCTGGATGATCTCGTGCATGGATACCACCACCATTTATCGCTTGAGTCAACTGCGCCATTACTGCAACAAACTGTTCAGTTCCAATTCAGACCATCTCAGGATGCTGATTCGGAAGGTTATTTCCTTCTGCATGCCTTCCTATCACTGCTTCCATGTTTCCTCTGCGAAAAACCATTCTGAACAAACATGTCTTAGATGAAGCAACATGGTAATATTAAAATGCTATATCATTTCAAAAAATATATTTTTGGATAATTATTTAATGGAATTCTAACTCCCAAAGGTATCTAAACAGACCATTGTTACCAACTATAAGGCCCCATCCTTAAACCTTACTTAATATTGAGTTATTACAAGATTACACATTGAGGATATTTTCAGGTTTAGAGTTTCAGAGAATTAGAACATAAAACATGAATTACATTCCATATATAAACAAAGTGGTTACATTAAGATAGTATTCATTTTTCCCATCAATGGAAACATATTTAAAATAAAACATGGATTCATTCTTGACACTTCCTTGACACTATCATCATATCATGTACCTTTCCCTTGACCTGTGAAAAACATTTCAAAAAAACTTGGGATGAGCATAAAAAGCTCAGTATGGGATATAAAAATATGGAAAGGAAACATGAGTTCATATATACATAAGAATGAAATCATACATTACCCATAAAACAGAAGCGCTTTAACATACCTCATCAAATCATGAATAAATCATAGAAATCATAAGACATGAAGGTAACTTGAGGAATTCATAACATTCTTACGTAGGGAGTAACCCTCTTGGTTACATTTGGAATACCCATCACAGTATATTCCCTAAATCTCTTCGGAGAAACCTTAATGTTTCACTCCTTCGCATTACCCAATGCATTGGAGAGCTCTATCGGGCTCACCCGCCCTTAGTCTATCACGGAACCATCCGTCTTCTTAATAACTCTCAAGAACCTCAACATAATCGTATCACATAAAACATGCATAAAGGAAACATAACATTTCCACCTTTCAATCACAAGATATCAATACCCCACATTGATATAAAAATATTATGAAACCCATTTTCAAAACCAAAATAAAAGAAAAGTAAAACATGGTATTTATTTTTCTTTTAAAAAAAGGTATGGCTTGTAGAGGAAGCCGAAACTCAAATAATGGCCACGGCGGTGGAGAAGTCTTTGTCGCCGCATACGTACGACAAAAACATTCCATTCTGTCGTTTAGTAAACGCTTCGTATAAAAAATATTCCTTTTGAATAAACATAAAGTCAAAGGGGTTTATACACCGTATAAAAGAAGGTTGAGTATAAAACAAAATATGCCTCAATGAAAGGAGATTGAGACGAAGACTCATACCTTGGGTCCGACTTGACTCGGTCGTTCTTTAATCTCCTGAATAATAAACATGAGTTAATTTATACTTGTTTAAGAACCTTTTTCAAGTTCATTATTCCTTTTATATCACTTATTTCCATGTCATGAACACTATGTAATTATTAAGTTAATACCGGTCATTTTAACGATCATTGGTACTTGAGTCAAAAATAAGCCTTTTATAATTACAATTTGTTCATGTATCCATTATATCCAGAATGGTATTCATGATGTAGATATCATATATGTCATATATATCCAGTACATGCATGCATTTATAATATTACAAAATCATTTAGAGGTAGGAAATGAAATGCACCGTTCATGGAGACGGTAAGCCGTACGTACGCATGAACGCTACTTTCATTTCTATTTATTATTTTATAGAATGGAATCATAATGATATAAAGGTATATTATAATTCCAATTTAATATCATATATAATATCATAACTCCATCCTTTATACATCCCACATATGGTATTAACGAATCAAATCACTTTGAGTGGGTGGTGGTCCGCACTTCCTTAAATGAAGATATCACGTTTACCCATAATGAAAACCATAAAGGTATGCCCAAAATGAAAAATAAAAAAGCTTAAGGAAAACTTAAACATATTATATATCATATATAAATATAGTCTCATATTAATGCCCACCTTTTAAGGTGTTAAAATAATGTTGAACAATCATTGTTTCGGGAGGCAGAAATTCGCCATCCACGGAAACAGTATGTTCTTTAACCATTAGATGTGGGTGTGTGTATGTGTAGCTAGAATACTTCTTATAAAAACATCCTAGTATATTTAATATACTGTAGTTGTTACAAAATAAATGAATAAAAAGTTTTTAGGGGGTTGGAGAAGCAAAATAAAACAAAAGGACTCAAGTGAAGACATTACCTTAAAATCGGGTAACTCCCTTTGGTTTGAGCTCAAAGGCTTCCTTGGGAAGACTTATGCCAAATGTGAGGCTTAAAGGAGTAATAGAGGGAATTTTAGAGACAAAATGAGCAGGTTTTGTCTGAGCCAAATGATTTTGAAGTGTGGGTAAGGAGGTAGGGGTGGGGGCCTTTTATAAGAGGAGAGGAGGGGCACTCTTGGAAAGTAAAGAAGTGTTACTTTATTTTCAAATGGGTTTCGGATTTTAAAGTTCCCACACTGATATAATTCTAGGATAAGGTGATAAGGGTTCGAAATATACCCACCCAATAGGTTTTTTACATGTGTAGGTCTTATATTATACATTATATTTCAATTTTATTTAAATCGTCAAATAATGAGGTCATCGCTGCATCATTATGATGTCATAAATAATTTAATTTATTTAATGTCTAAAAATTAAAAAAAAATACTATGATGTATAAATTCTTTTTATATTTCAAATGACTATTTATTTTCCAAAAGATCATTTATGTAGACAAAATAAAAAATATTTTACTTAGGTGATACATTCTTTGTTACATTTAACATTCTTTAAAAACTAAAAAGATAAAAAGTCACTTTCTCACAAAAGTGATTTCATGGGGGCCCCAATATTGGCACAAGGAATCCCATGGTGGGAAATGAGACAACAAGTAGCCTTAGGACACATTTTGGTGTCATTTTGTTTTATTATGATATTATTTTATCATCCTTAACTACCCGATTACTCATTAATCAAGATAATTAAAGATAATTACTGTCGTTACTATTCATAATGTCCAAAAACAAAAGAGTCTTAATTACATAATTTGGACCTTATGATTCCAAATATGTAATCCATTTTACCAAATTCCAAACACATAAATTGAAATAATTTATTTAAAAATAATTCCCGTTGTCAAAACAAATAGCGGGTTTTTTTGAAACAATATCTATGAAAAGTTTTGCATTAGTTTATGCCCAATTTCAAAGTGAAATTAATCCTAATGACCAAAATTGGATTAAATGGTAAAAATATATTCATATTAAACTTTAATACCAATTAAAAATATAATATAACCATATAATTTAATTAAATGAAAAAGCAGTTTTGATGTAAAATGCAGTATTTTTCACTATTCATTAAAAAAATGAACATTGTCAGAAAAATACCAAAAATTTATCCAATGTAAATTTCAATGTCCCAATCATAATGAATACGATTATTTTGACAAATATAGATCATGAAATTGTCAAAAGTTTGATTTAAAAAGGGTTTTCCATCAAAAGGCTGTAAAACAATCTTTTAAGAATATTAGTGTATTTCATGCTTAAGATTGGATTTATTTTCATTTTAAGCCTCTAAAAAACTATCTAATTCATTAATAGACATTGAAAAAAATTACTATTATTCATTAATTACTTGGGATATTACATTATGGATTCAATATGTGATGTTATTGGGGATATTTATTTCTGATCATGCATTAACATTTGATTCTAAGAATATATGTCCTATTTTTTTCAGGGGAATAACCATAGAATAACATTGATATTTGGATATTCTATGTAAATTCATAATATTATTAATGTTTTTATGTATTTCTCAAGGTTGGTTTCACCTTTTACTTATCATTCTATGAAAGGTTTGAAATTTGTATGTGGTGAAAATTTTCATCCTTATTTTGATAAGGGAAAAAGAATTTTTACATCAAACCCTATTTTGATCTTACCTGATCCCTGAAAAAGTTAAATTTTCATCAATTATGCCTCTAGTTCAAGTTTTGTTCTTATGTTCATTCAAGATGATCTTGTTATAGTTTATGGTTCTCATCAACATTTACAACATGGAATTAGTTCCCCCACGCATGATTTTGAGATTTCTATATATATTCTTGCACTTCATTTTTTGTGTAATTATATTTTTTGGGGAGAGGTTCATAGTCTTTCCTGAAAATAATATTTAGAGCTATATATTTTCTTAGAAGTATGTGAATCCTTGATAGAGGTTATGGGTGAATTAATAAGGTTGATTTTGATGTCTCCTATACCATGGTGAAAGGGAATGTTTTTTATATTCTCTTATAGAGAAAGTGAAATATAAATCTGTGTAGGAATCATAATTAGTCTGGAATCTTATGGGGTTTTTTCATAGTTGATTTGAATGAATAAAAGGATGTATCTAGAATGGTTCTAATAAGTTTTTATTCATCATAATCTCCACCTGAGTCTATTGTGTAGATTCAGAATTAGGATGATTAGTTTAGATGAATTTATTTAACCCTATATGTTAGGGAGAATATTTCTCATTGGTCTCAATCTTTAAATGGTATTCTCAATTTCGGGGATCGATTTATGGTCCAAGAATATGTGAGGGGCTTGGTTTTTTTATTTGTGGAACATACCAAGTATTTATGGACCTTTTTTAATAAATTAATTCTCTTTCTTTTCTTTAATTTCACTCTAAACTAATATAGAAATTTGTTATACACTATATGAATATAATCTTTCACTACACGCAACATCGAGTTAGCTTCCATTACACGCAACACTGACCTTCAATGAAAAATAATTTTATTATTATATGAATTTAAATGAGATATTTATAACCTAGTTGTAAAACATAGTAATATGAATCAAAATAATTATTTTTTATTTTTTATTTTTTATTTTTATATATAAATAAAACATGTGTTTTTTGGAAAAGCCTTTATATATTTGAAAATATAATTTCCTCAAATGAACGGCCTTTTATGTCCTTTTTTGAACAATTATAAAATTAATTTTTGAAAATTTTATAAAGTAAATTTTCTAAAATAAACTTCATTTTTTTAATTTATGATTTTAAAATTCGTAATGGCTAACTTTTGAGGATTCTTCTAAAAACATATTTTTTTAAATTAATTGTGAAAAATATTGGATTTTATTTCAAAATTTCTTTTCATATAACCTATTTATATAGTTAATTTATATTTTAATTTGTTTTTAAACTATAATTATATTTAATGTACATAATTTAATCAAATATAGTTCATTTTAATCAATCTTTCATTGACATTGGATTTTAAAATTTTCAAACTTTTAAACATTTTTTCTTAAATAACTCATTGTCACAATAGATCGGTAGCATTAATTAAAATTTAATTTCTACAAATTATGTTATTATAATATTTATAAATGGATTCCATATTTTTAATAATAAATAATTTTAATTTATTATAATTTTATCTTATTTATGAATAAAAAAATTAATAATGTGATATGAAATAATTATAGTGGTGAAGAGAGAAAATTGGCATAATAAGAAACTAACCCTTAATAAGAAATCCCAAAATGAACATTAAACTTGTCAAAAATCAATTATATATTAATATTTATACCATTAAATACATTTTCTCAGATGTGAAAAATTATTGGAACCACTTCAAATGAGAATAACTTGGGTGTAATATCCTGTTCAAAAAATTTCAAGAAGGCCACTCCTCCTCCACTATAAATAGGCACTCACCCATCCAAATTATTTACACATATAAATCCCTTTAAATCACACAAAATATTCTCAAATAATATCCCAAAATCTTTTATTTATCCCTATAATCATCCCTTTGGGCATAAATCCATCTAAGGAAGACAATTGGTGCGAACCAAAAAGAGTTTCCCATAAAAGAGATAACAAAATTCATTAGGCTCCTTTGTTTTATTTTCATTATACACCCCATAAAATGTTATTATTAAATTATTATAAAACAATTAATTATCCTCAATATACTATTTTTTTTATTGTATTCTTGTGACCTAAAATTACACACACTTACATCTAAGGGGTAAAAAAATTACCATTCTTTTGTATGGTGGACAACCGCCTCACGAAATGATGATGTTTATTTTTCATTTACCACCTCTCATGGGTGAGAATTATGATCAAATTTTATTTTTTATATAATATATATTAAATTTATAATGTCTTTATGATTCTGGATTTATTATATAAATCATACCTTCTTGTTTTCGATTTTTTGTAAATACAATTACTTCTTTTGGAGAAGTGTGGACTACCGCCTTCTGAAAATGATGTGATTCGTTTGCATATAAAACAAAATCTAATAATGATGTTTTTAGTAAATATATATGAAATATATGAAATATTAATACTATTATAATGATATAATATATATATACATATATGTCACGCACATTCTTTCTTTCAATACAGTAAATAAACAGAAAAAATGTTCATGTATACGTAAGGCCTACAGTCTCCATGAAAAATGTATTTTGTTTAATATATATATATTATAGATTAATATAAATAAATATATATTATATATATATATATGAAATTTAAATCATATTTTTATTTATTTAAATCATGATATTTTTATGAGTATAAAAAATACTATAAATCAAAACACATGTGAAAAACAAAGCAGTTATTACCCGAAATGTAACTCTAACATGGAAGATGTTATTAAGAAGGTAATAAAAAATATATGATAACAAAATTAATGGTATTATATATATTAATATGGTTATATAGTATATTTTTAATAAAAATATATTTTTTATACTGGAGGTTTTTATGTGTACAATTAGAGTCAAGACGTAAGGTAAGGGTTTTCTTATCGTACTTTTATTTTTCGCAAGACAAAAATTTTATACAACTCTTATTGATTATATATGATGTGTATACTAACCATGAATGTTTTTTATGATACTTATTCTTAATTTTTTTTCATATTTACAAAACTTTTTTATGATATCTATTTCATGGGGACAAATTATTCAATGTTACCAAGTAGAAAGATCTTATTGAAATAATATCATCGGTTACCAAGATTGTTTTTAATTATTCCTCTATTGATGAAATATTATTATACATCTCTAGATAAAACTCATTAATTTCAATATCATCTATTGATTCAAGTTACCTTCATTATATTTTTTCCATTATCCACTATTTTTTACATAAGATAGCTATGATGTTTTTTAATGAAACCTGACATTATCTCTCTCTTTGGTTGGAAATCTATTTCATTCAAAAATCCATGTTTTAAAAATGATTTCAATGATTATTTAAAATGATATTTTAATACCATTTTGAAAAAAAAATTAAATTTATTATTGTTCTCAAATCATGTTTTATAATTTTTCATAAGGGTATTTTCAAAAAGACTAATTTCAATGCTTTAAAGCATTTTTATTTGTTTTCAAAGTACTTTCAATGAAATGGTTTTCAATAAAAATGTTTTCAATATTATATATTATTTAAAATAAAAAATGTGTTCAAATTGCATTAAAATCATCCTATATATGTCTTCAATTTATATTCAAAGTAAATAGTTTTCAATAAAATTTATCTTTCAAAAATATTTTTTTAAGAAGAAATGATATTTTCCTTAAGAAAAGTTTTCAAAATATATTTCCAATTTATTTTACATATAAGATGAAAAAAATTGATATATTTTATTCTCTAATTTTGTTATTATTCAATAATACCATTCATAATATTTCTTTAATGATTTTTTCTTTAATGTATTGATTGTTATATAGGATATTATTCTGGTAAATGTGAATTTATAAAAAGATTTAACATTTAAAGAAAAATATTAAAGTTAATAAAATTCATTGAAATATTATAATGAGTTTATTATAAGGGTGATAAATAATGAAAGATCTAAAATAAATAGAATACAATCATAACATATAAAATTGACATTTTCCTAAAATCAGGAAATGTGAAAAAATGTTATCATTTTAAAAAGTAAGACAATTAGGTTAAGGATGAAATAAAATAATGAAAATTTGAGAAAACTTGGACTATTAAAAGTGTTTATTCATCTCATGTGATAAGTTATTTGATAAATCTAAAAAATATATAAAATTATGAATGTTGTGATATCAAATTTCGTAATGATAACTCTTTAAAAGGTCAAATAATTTTGAATATCCCGAATTGGAAAATTAATATTACTTCTAGTAATATTATATTTGTTAATGGGATAAAAAATATATGTTGAGTGTTTCAAAAATATATGATGGTGGTAAGTATGTATTCTTTAGGAAAAAATGGGTGATCAGCAATGATTTTCATTTGTATTATTTATAATAAAATGGTTGAAAACCTCATGTAACATATTTCAAGTTAGAGAAGCCATGAAGGAATGTCATATGACACGATAAGAAATAAATAATTTATGAAAAGGAAAGATAAAATATCTTGGAAAAAATATTATGAAGAAATTAATCGGATAAAAATTTATAATAAATTTATATGTTCTATAAAAATACACTATTACTATTTTTAAAACATGTTAGAATAGAAAAATTGTAAAAAAAGGTCATAAGGGAGTAAAACATCTAACTAAAAACCCAATAGTTCTAGTCCACTATTGTTGTCGTTGACCTATGAAATAGAAATTAATAAATTGAGATAAAAAAATTATCAGTTCTATTTAGGAATTTAGTAGAATGAAATGTATCTGGTTCATGTTTCATACTCCTAAATCCTTTGTTATATTCAATATCTTTATAATCCTCACTAAAAAATGAATAGGTTTTCTCTTAAATATGTTAATATCTAATAATGGAATTGAATATAAAAAATTCTTCTCAAAAAAATTAGATAAATGACATTAGGTTTGTTTTTAGTGATCCATATATTCCCCAATAAAATGGTGTGGATTAAATAAATTATAGAATTATAATGATCCATCATAGGTCTCCACTTGAATTGGAACTTGACCAAAGTTTCATCTGGCCCTTTGGATATTTTCAATCCCCATGGTGTAGAAAATGAAGATCTATTGGGATGTTTTTTAATCAATTTTGGTATTTATTATAAACATATTTCATTATGGATGTTTTTTAAAGAGGAGGAAAATATTCTTTAAATGTTGTTATGAAAATATTTTTTATTAATGTTTGGAAAATTTTTTAAAGTGTTCCTTGAGAATATGTGAATGTTTTTCTTTAACTATTATAGTAAAAAATTCTTTAAGTTAGACGATGTGAATATTTTCATAAATTATTCCAAGATGAAGGAAAATATTTTTAACCAGACTTTTGATCAAATTGGGGGATCCCATCCTAGGGGGTATTCTTTAATCTGAGTGGGCATATAATGTTCTAGCTGAAGTAAAAGATGTCTACAAATGGAAATATGGTGTTGAAAAACATTATTTAGAAGTAAATATTTGATTAATTTTAGAATTATTATGTGAATATATATCTTTAGTATCATATTGGTACTTTTTATGTTTCTATGGATGTGAAAAAGTATAATACTATCATTTAAGGTTAAATCGTATAATGATTTTTGTAAGGGTAGCATTCCCATTTATGGAAGGTAACTGATGTCTACCAACTAGTGATACTGAATGAATCATGAATGTTGTTAGTAGATGAATGTTTAAAGGAATTATAAATAATGAAAGAAGATAAAATATGATACAATTACAAGTTCAAGAATTAGTCAATGTTAAAGTTGTAACATTGTAAATAACAATGAAGTTGTAACTAGACAAAGAAATTATTTTATGTCTAAAACACATATAATTTACAACAATGTTAACTCACATCAATTGATCTAGTGTAATGGATATAGGTGAATGTAGTTTCTAGATATATAACTTGATTGAATTTCAAGGGGAAAATATTTTTTCATTAGATGTATGAATATTGAAGATAAAAATTGAGGTAGTGAACTAGGTGAGGAAGCCTAATAGATTGATTCTATCAAAAAAACCTGTCAGATCAATAGGCATCAGATTATCATTCGCGATATTACCAAATGAATGTTTCTAGAATGTTGAACCAAGTGGTGTATAAATTTTGAGTGTGTGGAATGTTAATAGATAGAGAAATGTTGTCTTTTTTGACTACCATTTCATAATTCCAACATAAATAGTTTTTTAATAATAGAACTGGTGAAAGAGAATCATAGGAAGGGTGATCCTACAGACAGAACTAGTACAATAAGTTCTTATTTAGTCATTAAAAACCCCTTCATGGATGGATTTTTGATAAAGTACAAAAAAAATTGAAGTCATTTTTAAATTAACAATAATGAGATCATTTTATTGAATTGGTTTCTTATGTAGATGTGATAATGATGGTTTAACATTTTTCATAAAACAGTGGTTGATGGAGTGTTAAAAAATGGTGAAGATTCATAGTTTTCACAAACCATCAAAAATAATATAAAATATTCATGAATACATAAAAATAATCCAAATGTATTATATTTGTGGTAAAATTAAATTGAGTTCCCTATAATTATATTTTTATTGAATCTAAAAATAGGGACTAGATGTACTATTTGAAATGACATTGTTCATCCATGTCAAAATGATGACCTGAAAAAGTTTTGAGCAATATGAGTTTCCAAACAAATGGGTTGTAGAAGAGAGTATATAGTCAAAGTAATCAAAAAAATATTCAAAGATAAGTTAATAGACATAGTATATGTACATACAACACACATAGGAGATTTTAGACCAATTGAATACATTATATTATATAGGGTTTTTGAGAGGGTCTTGATAGACATTAGTTTTTTTTTTCCAATAGAAAGTATGTTTGAAAGAAATTCATAATTTCAATGAGTTTCATCAGATATAAAATACTATATTAACGTATGGTGAACTATATGGAATCTTATTGGGTAGGGAAAATTGGATTGATATTATTTCTGAATAACATTTAGAGAGCTAGTTATAAATTTGATTATATTTGGTGTGCCCCAATTTCATAAGAAATTTTTTTCATCAGTTGGGAATTTCTATAATCATTATTATTAGGAGATATAGAGAGTCTAATGGAAGTAAAATAAAGGATTATTCACTTATTATTAATAATGAAAATATATATACGGATGGGAATATCTTTGTAAAAGATGTAGGTTCTTATATGGAGACTTAACTGTGAAAATCTTGCATGCCTTGTATTACATTAAAAACAATTCATGCTTGTGATGTTTTTCAATAACATTGATAATGATATTAACTCTAAAAAGATAATATGATTTAATTTATAAGGAATAAAAATTGTAAAATATCACTACTGAATAACCCCACCACCATCCTCAATGGCTTTTACAATCCTATGGAAATTCAATTTGTATCGAATCCAACGTTCATTTAAATATATATATATATATTATGGAAAATATTAATTTATTAAATATCCATCGTATTTATACCTTTAATGTAAAACCCATAATTTTTGGAAAATAGAATGATGTAATATATTCTGTCTCTTATCTAGGAGGTAAATTATTCAGCTATAATTAGGTTACCACCCATTCAGAAACAAGCTCCAAGGATATTATAAAAAATAAATATTTGGGTATATGGGTAAGTGAGAAAATATATTTTAATATATTTTTCCAAAAAAAAATTATGAAGGTGATGAGTTTCAAAATCAATAAAGAGACTTCGGTGAAACATGAATTTATTTTAAAAGGAAATTGTATTTTTGAGGAGGAAAAGAAAAAAATATGGCACAACATATTTGAATATAATAGAATAGATGATGTATAAAATGTTGAAGAGTATTTCACTAGAGTTAGGGATTTTTTGTAACATCAAAGGATTTGGATATGTCATGGAGGATTCTACAATTTTTAAAAAGATCCTGAGGCTCTTACATTTTAGGATTCATTCAAAAATATTTTATGAGAAGATAAATATTATTAATCTTTTGATGAATTACATAACTTTTTTCATATATATTTGATGAGGAATGATCCAACATTAAAAAAATATCAAGGAAGAAATATCTTCAAAATCTTTTAGATTTTTGAAAATACAAGATGTTGAGATTATTAACATTAGTTATTCTGAAGACAAGGAATATGATAATATGCATGAAAAAAAACAAGCCGATTATCATTATAAATTATTGATCATATGGAGTAACATATAGAGGAAAACTCCCACATAATGTTTTCGAGTGTGGTGTAATTGGGAATTTTTCTAATAATTTTACTATGAATATCATTAGATAATATAGAGATTATTATAAATAAAAACAATAGTTGAAGAAGTTGAACAAATCATTTAAGGAAGATACAAAATCCATTAGTTGTAAGAATGATTTTCCTAGAAACAAAATAAGTTTGAGCAGTAAAAAATTAACAAATTAATCTATTGAAAATGATTCTTGAAAATTTGAAATTCCAAAAAAGTTCAAACATTTTTTGAAAACATTGAGAAAAAAAAGATTCCTCAACTAGTGAGAAAAAAGGGGAAGAAACGTACAAAAAATACCATTAGAGATCAGAACATATGAAATATCTTTAGAAAACAAAAAAAATAAGAAATAAATAATAATGAGAATGAAATAATGTGTTAAAATGAATTTTTTAAAGGAATTATTTTTTAAAAATGAGGATGTTTACATTGAGGAAATAATAATCCTCAAATGTGATGTTGAAAAACAAGGAAATGTGGTGTAATATTTTACTAAGAATCATTTTTATAAGGAATATCAGGATTGTAAAACTAAGTCAATATTTATTATATCTAAAAATACATTATGATAGTTGAAGGAATATTTCAACGGGGATTCAGTGGTAAAATTTACAAATTGATAAAGCTTTTGATAATAGTCCTCCTCAGAATAATGTGATATCATTACCCACTAAACATAAAATACCATCTGATCTTTCTAACCATGATAGTGTTAAAAATAAATCTGGGTAATAATGGATTGAGATTGGATGTGATAAATCAATCACATTAGAAAAATTGTTTAATAATATTTGTATAAAGTATTCCTTACAATAGGGATTCTCTCATATAGAAGTATTTGATAATTACAAAAAAACAACCTATAAAAAAATTTACAAAAGATTGGGATTCAATTTATTATTTTACTGAAATGAAATTTATGGTCACAATGGTTATATCTATTGGCAGACACAAATATCTCCCTTGAAATAGGCATAAACGATGGGGTAGAAACATTTTATTAAAATTTATCAACTATTTTATGTTTTGGTGGAAAGAAAAATTAAATCATTGGATGATAGAAAGTTCTCTATGCAAGTCTAATTTTATATCGTAGAGGAATTTTGTGAGAGATGAAAGCTACTAAGTCACATTGATGATTTTTTTTTCAAATTCATAGGGAAAATTTTCTATTTATTGGAAATAAAATGATTCTATAAATAAGAAAGTTAAGGAATGATATTTTTTTGAGACATCTCTAAAAGATAAAAAAAGGAAAAAACATTGGATTCTAGATAGTGGTTGTTCTTCACACATGACAGGTTATATGAAAATATTGAAAAATATATAAGAACATGAAGGTGGATCTGTTAAATTCATAAATAATAGTTCTTTAAAATCATAGGAATATGAACTACTGAGATAGAAACATATAAACTGAGTTCAATGGATGTTTTTTAGGTTTATGGGTTAAACAACAATCATGTTATATCCAACTATCTAATTAGGGTGAGGATGAAATCTTTGGGGAAGACTCATGTATCATTAGAAGTAAGAAAAATGGAAAACTTGTAACTAAGGTTTAAATAACTGCTGATAATATTTTTTAGATTCATGATATTTTTACCTCATTTTACTTAACTATTGAAGATAAAAAAATGTTTTGGCTTTGAATACTCGAACATTTTGGATAGAAAAGTATGAAACAACTTTCTAAATAATATATCATTATAAACATACCACAACTAAGGATTAGAGAGTATTTGTTTTGTAAAACTTTGAAAAGGGGAATAATGTTAGTGAAAAATAAAATAATTTTGAAATTAAATCCATTAAACCTCCTGAGATCATCCACACTGATCTTTGTGGACTTATATGACATAAATACACTAAAATAAATTTTTACTTCCTTCTATTCATTGATAAATTCATTTAGATGACCAAAAAAATTTATGAATCATAAAACATAGGTTTTAGAAGTGGTTAGATATTTTAGAATGAAAATTAGAAGGGAGATATTTATTTGAATTCTAAAGCTAATAAAAAATGATTACAAAAGATATTCATTCTAACATAATCTGAAGAAACATAGAATCAAACCCTAATATAGTGCTTCATACACCCCTTTACCAATTGAGTGATGGAAACAAAAAAATATAAGTTTAGTTGAAATTGGAAGAAGTTTGTTGTATGAATATAAATGATCTATGTATTTTTTGGAGAGAAACTAATTTAACTATGAATCATTAACATAATTTTTTTTGTGTGTGTTTGGAACCCAAAATAACTTTTTATTATATGTAGTGTTAGAAAAAAAATGTTAGTGAAATATTTCAATGTTTTCTGGAGTCTTTTCTTAATAAATATTAAAAATATAGATCATGGAATGTATTATAAAAAATATGAGGAATTCATTCGCTTGAGATATTTATCTAACATTAGAAATTATAAATGATGTAATAAAATTCTACAAATGTTGGTTGATTATTCTAATGTAGAAGTTGATGAAAATCCAATTTCCTTAACAAAAAATTATGAATATATTATCAAAAATATATTAAGTGCATTTATTGAGAATGATAAATTTGAAGTTCCGTGAGAGCTAAAACTTTTAAAAAGTGACTCAGATCTACCTAGTAATGAGGAACTTTTTAGAGGATGAAAATCTATAAAATTTCATACCATGTAGAAATAGGGTGCATATGATAAAATCATTGGAAATTAAAAAGAAAAAGTATAGAACAGATGGAAGCAAGGATTAGATAATCCTACATCACTTGTTTCATAGTTAGAACCAGATTCAGTCTCAAAGGATATTGAATATAAATATTTTGTTGATTCTATTAAATAATTGTTATAAAACATTGAGAAAAATATAATATTGTATCATATTCCAAAACTAGAAGAATAAAATTATTGGAACCATGTGAGTGTTCAGAAACAAGTTGAATAAACAAGTATAAATTTTAAGAATCAAATAAATACTTATTTCTAACAGTTTATCATAGGTCGAATGTGTTTATTTTCATGAAACATTTTCCACAATTATGAGAGTAGAAACTAAATAATTTTATTTAATTTGTTTCACATCATTGTTAAAAGTATTATCAAATGGATGTCAAGTAATATTAATTAAATGTATAAATTGAAAATTAATATTATGTTTAAAAACCATGGGGTTCTTATTTAATAAAGATGAAACCAAGGTGTGTAATATGAAGAAACCTTTATATGGGTTAAAATAGTGTCCACATTCATAATACTCTAAACTTCATATTTTCTTAAAACTAATGAATTTTTCTAAAGGAAACATTTATATAAAACTATATATCAAACAATATATCATGGGTACTCTTATTAATATTGTCTATGTTTATGATATAATCATTTTATTTAACCTAGATAAAACAATTTTTGAATTTGATATAAAAATTATGAATATTTTTAAATTGTCAATTATAATAAAATTTCCAATATATATGGGCTTACAAGTTCAATAGAAGGAAAAATATATTTTTATACCATAATAAAATTATTAAAGTTAGTTACAAAAAAATATTTGAATGGTATAATCAAATGATGTTTTAACTCCCATTTCTATTGGAAAGAAGATAAGTAAACCTGATGCTCGGAAAAGTGTAAATCCAAAATTCTTCAAGAAGATGATTGGAAGATTTTTTTCTTATTGAACGAAGGCCAGAAATTATTAGTGATATTACATTATGATAAATATATGATTGTAATCCAAATAAATCACATACGTTGGAAGAAAAAAAATCCCAGATTGGTTAATGAAACGTCTTCTTATGGGCTATTATATAAAAGAATCTGTGATATAAAATTTCATGGATATATTGATTGTAACTGATAAAGAGACACAAATGATAAAAAATCAACATCAAGAGGAAATTTTTTCGTGGTATAAAGATGTGTGTGATAGTATAGTAAATAATAAATTTTAGTTACATTGAATATCATGGATGAAGTAATTCTAACTACCACCCAATATTTCCATCAAATATTTTGAATGAAGGTACAAATTTATTATTTCATAATTATTATTAAAACCCAATTGATGAAAATCTATGATAATCCTAGTTCCGTTAATATTTCTACAAACAATGTGTAACATTCAAGATCAAATCACAGTGATATATTTTATCACCTTATAATGTAGAAAGTTTCTCATTGATATTAATATTCATGAGAATTCATCACAAAGTATCAAATTGATGATATTTTCACTAAATCCAATCTAATGGAATTATTTGATAATTTTTAAGGGATTCTAAAATAATTTCCTTAGATTAGATTTAGTAAAATTGACTAGTTTTATCTGATCATAAGTACAAAATTTCTTGACACCTAAGGGTAGAATCCCTTCAAAAAAAATCATTATCCAAAATTTGTGGTATTAGTACATTCCTATGATAAAATTTGGTATTTAGGGAATGTTTTAAAAACAAATCTGTTATGGAAATTTTTGTCTTTGAATTTTGTTTAAATGGGTAGGAGGTAATGAATCTTTTATTGAAAAAAAACATGACCTCTTTTAAAAATGGATAAATCAGAAACCTATTACAAACATTTAAAAAATCCATAAAATAGACTGAACCAAAGGCTTCTGATGCAACCAAAATATATAATATAAAGAAAACATAAAATGAAAAATTGAAAAGTCTCATCACCCTTCATAGACAGTGAAGCAATGAATTTCTTGTACAATATTCGAAGATTCATAGAGGACAAAGGCAATGATATGATGGAGGATTTACTAGGTGAGGAGAAAATCAAAGAGATTGTCTCCACTAGGAATACAGAATGTGTGGCCAGTCCCAATGGATTTCCTAGGTCTTTCTCCAGGGTTGCCTTGGATATCATTAAAGAATATATCAAATAAGTGGTTCAAGATTACTTTTTTATAAGAGCGCTTCCTAGAATAATGTGTTCCTCAAAAGTGGTTCTCTTAAAAATTCATTAACCTAGTTCCATCAAATAGTATCAGACCATATGTTTATGTGACATTATACACAACATTTAGTTAGTGTGAATTAATATAATATTAGGAGGTATCATCTGAAGGATTATCTCCGATGAAAAACATATGTTCATTAGTGGGTGGAAAATTTAGAAAATGGTTGGTCATGTAAAGCATATGGTGGAGGGCATTAATAATAGTTTGATTGGGTCCAACATTATCATCAAAGTTGACATATATTAATAATATGAAAATCTATAATGGAGTTTAATTCTCCAATTTATGAAGAAATTTTGGTTAAAGAATGGGTTTGTGACTTATTTTTTAGATGTTACTATTGTCCCTGGATGTTCATTTCCCACAGGGGAATTGTTTTTAGATTCTTTAAAATACTGTGGGGACTAAAGAAATGTGATCCAGACTCTCTTAATCTCTTTATCCATGAAAAACATTCACTATCAAAGATCCTTATATTCACCTTTGAAGAGGGAACCATTATCCCATATAGGAAAAATCCATGTAACAACCTTAATTTTCATTTGATTATTTTCTGAAAAAACCTATTTTCATGAATATGGATAAAATCCATCAATGGATTTAACAAAGACATGAATATTTATGGATGGATTAGCAGGAAAAATTTAGAGAACCTAAGAGGAATTCCTTCATTTCAAATAAATTTTCCTTCCAGTTAAGTAGATTAATTCGAATTAGGCTTGGACTGACTTGGAAATCCTTACTAATGGTGTATCTGGGAGAACCAAACTCAAATGATCGAGTCACCAAGTTATTTAAAGATATAATCAACCAAGTCATGAGACATATTTTAAACTGTAAAAATAGATTTTTATAATTTAGGGGATGTATAAGATAGGTGAATTCTGTTCTTACATCAATTAAAATTCGCATAATGTCTATAATTAAATATCCAAAAGGGTCCATTCGGAGACTAAATAAACTAATGGCTAGATTTATATGGTATGAAAACAAGAATAAAATATTCAATTGGACTTCCTATAAGAGGATATAAAATACTATTCATAATGGGGTCATTAACCATCATAGGAATTCAGAAATTATGCACGAATTACAGGAACAATTACCATGGGAAATGGTTAATGGAAACTCCCTTTTAGAAATAGTCATGAAAAAAATGAATAGGAAGGATTAGAAAAAAATTTCAAATGGAAAGGGATTATTTTTAGGGCTGTCTAAGAGCATGATTGATCCCTTAGAGAGTCTTAAAAGGGTAGTCTATTAAGTGGTTTGTTGTGGTGACTATAATTACTGGAAGTCTATCAGGGCTAGTTAGTTCTTATTTGTTCTAGGGTTTCTAGTTCCAAATATATCATTTAGAGATTCTTTAAAATTTTATTGTCTCATTAACACAACTCTAGACCAACCAAAGAAACATTTATTTCAGAATATTTCCCTACATAATGAGCCAGATAAGTTTTTCTTTACAGAGGCATGATCGGGAAAATTTAATAGTAGATTGTTTCAGAGGATGAAACGTACATGAAATGAGACTAATGAGTGGGAAAATATATTATGGTTCAATGATATTCCATAAAAATTTAATTTTCTATTAGATAATATAAGGAATAATTCCTTATAGATAGATGACAACTTCCAAAACAAGGGTCTCTACCTAGCGTCACGATACTGGTTTTTCTCTATGGTGAGTACGAAAATGTATTTCCACATATTCTTCAGAGGTAAATGAGAACACTTTATCTGGAACCTACTTAGTCAATATATAGTATTATGTTGAGGAGGGGTCTCAATAACTATTTTTTGATGGCTTGGTTTTAGGGAGCAGAACAGGAGGCTGAAATGATGGCTTGGGATAATCTATTTTCAGTTCCCTTCTAGGTCATCTGGGAGTGTTGAAATAAAGCCTAGTTTAGAAATAGATACTTCGATAATTAAATTCAGGATTATACTAAATAATTAGTTGAAGATATGGAGTTGATTAATCTTAATGTTATTTATTCCCCACTGCAATGTGAAATGATTCAATGAAAAGTTATGAGCACACATGAAGATGGTAGGCTTAATAATGGTGTGTGGTTTTCTGGAACCCCAAAAAAATGGGACTAAAAATCAATGTATATGGATCCTAAATGGGTGGTGAAATGAAAGGAGGATGTATTTTTCTCAACTAGAGAGGCTCAATCATGTTTGGTTTTATCAATTCATATGAAATAGGAAACTCATTGGATAAGAAAGAAAGAGCGATGGCTAATGGTATTCATCTTTGCATACAATTGAATATCATCATCATGTAATTTTAGTGTGAATATAAATAAATTATTGATATTATTCATGATATGTACATCCCTCTTAAAAACATGACATATATTATAAGAAAATGTATCTCAATTATGGATTGGGATACTGTTTTCAAGCACACTAGTGGAGAGGGAAATATTTTCACGGAGGAGTTGTCCAAGATCGGGAACTATAATGTGGTAATTTTCTTATATCTCTATCTTAGATCCAACCCAATGATTGTAACATTTTTTTAAAGGGTAATTATTTGATCTTGATTCATTTTTAGTCATCTTGACATGTGGTTGTTTTTTTTTCTGCTCACCCTTTCCATTTTAATAAAAAAATAATTCCATACATAAAGTTAATTGATGTCTAACATCTAGATATTCTGGATCTAACTTTCATTATGTTACTAGAAGATTATTTTTATGAACTATTAAGGGTGAATGAGGCACAAATCCATTAGATGTTAGAGTTAAAGAGCATTCAGTATTGAATATTCCATATAATATTAAACCAAGAATTTTTAACTGGATGGAGAAAGAATGTTCTCAAGAATGACTTTAAATGTCTCTAGAATTTTATTCCACATAAATATATTAAGTGTAATGGATAGAGTAAAAAAATAGAAGCAATGGAAGGATGATTAATTGGACTCATATTTCTTATTTCCAATGGATAGAGGTTTATTAGAAAGAAAATTAGTTAAATAGAAGCAATGGAAGGGTGATACAAAAAAATAGAACATGATGAAGTAGTTCTTCTAAACTTGTCATAAAAACCATACCAAATAAAAATATGATAAAATTATATAAAATATAAAAAACCATTTTAATTTGATAATGCTGAGATGAGTTTTTTATTAATTGGTTTCTTATCTTATAGTGATTAATTTTTTTGAATAATTTTCATTACATCAAGGTTAAATAAGTTGGACGTAAGTGTTTGAATGTTGAGTTTTCATAAACAATTAAAAAGATTCTGGAGTTGTATAAAATACAAGAGAATCATATAGACATTTTTATATGAGTCTGAATGTGAAATTGAGATACCACCAACTCTATTTTGAGTACACATATAAATAGTGATTGGAAGTCCAGTATTAACATACACTATCCGTCCCTGCAAAAAAAATATGGAATGCTAATATTTTGGGAAATAAGAGTTAACAACTAAATTGGTTAAAGAAGATAGGAACTGGTCAAAGAAATTAGATAGAGATTTAGAGCTAATATACCAATTATATTTTAAGTTCAAAAATATTATAGAATAGTTGATCAGACAAACAAGATAGAGTATATCAAAAAGCGTTTCATAAATGGGATTTAAGTTCAATAGTTCTGTTTTTTAGACAATAAAAAAGCTATAAAAACAATATGAGTTTTAGTGAGTCAATCATACAGTGAATTTCATGTTAAGGAAGGGTTCACTAGAGAGAACCCTACCATATGAATAAAATTTTATTGAGATTTTTTCAAAAACACATTCTTATAGTTGGTTGAAAAGTTTGTCATTATTTTTTCTGGATTAGTTTCATAAGAAAACAATCTAATTTATGGGATTCATTATAAACATACCTGTTTATATATATATATATATTTTAACACGAGTTCTCTAATGTTTTATTCACTATATATTAATATTGAATTTCTAGGGGTCGATGAGAGTTTCAAAGTAAAAGATATATGTTCCCACCCTAAGGAGGAAATTTATAGATCATACGTTCCTTATATTAGTTTCCTAACATTTCATACTTGTGAGTTTGTAATATATATTTCAAAAGGAAAATACCTATAACAAGTTTAAGGGAATCATTTTTAATGCACTAAAATTTTAAAATATCAACACTAATTCAACCTCCATTCCCTTTGTTTCTCATAATCCTAAGGAGATATATAAACTAGTTCTTGGACACTACATAACACTCTTAGGAATAATTATTCCAAATAAATCAACATAAAAATTAAAATCCAAAATATAGAATGTTAATTTCAGAAATGAAACATACAATCATATAATAGTAATAAATATAAAAAAAATAAATCATCATCACAATACCATGGGTCATGATCAAACGGATATTCAGAATAAACATCAACACATCAAAAAAATAAAACATCCATTGAAGAAACCATTAAAGATATACCCATGATATCTATGTTACATTGATTCACTCACTACACCCAACAAAAAAAATCCAAACCATCCAAACATAGGCCATGAAAGAAAGTTAAAGTGAGGCCAACAACATCAACGAAGAATATGAAAGATATAATACATAAAATGGTGTATATAGGGTGTGAGAAAAAAATTCCACCTTGTATTTCAATAAATATTTTTGTGAAATTATTTTAAATGTAAAATTATTTATGATAGTTTAAAATATAGTAAGAAAATAGATATTTTCCTATAAACTTTTCTGTCTTGGAAAATAATAAGAAACTTTTTTTTTCATAAAATGATAAATTGCCTTTAATAAAATCAAGGTGAAGGAATTCCTTTTAAAAAATAAATATAAACCAACATTCATAAAATAAAAATGAAATCACTTTGAAATAATATTTTTAACAACGCAACCCACACAAAATAACAAATTTATATTTAAAACCCTCCATTCAAATGTTTTCAGAATCCTTTATAATATTCAATCATTCCATATAAATAAAAGTTAAATTGAGGGGAATTTTATAACATAAACACATGAATAGACAAGAAAATAACCAATGGTTTCATAAGTCATCCAAATATGGAATAAAAAATAATATTCATAGGTTTTCCATGCATCAATCCACCCATCAAAGAATATGTGGCATGATCTCTACCCGAGGTATTAAAGTGATAACCCCCAAAACCCTATAAAACATGAACCAATCTATCAGGATATATTTTTTCCTACCCCAAGACACATAACTAAGCTAATCCAAGAACCCCTCGGGTACACAACATATCTATCCATATCACATAATTTATGGGAGACTAACAGTGTAGAACTAACTTTTAAAATATAAATATACACCTACCATATATCTACTTGGGTTCCCATGACCAAAAAATAATTGGAGGTGTGAAATAATCATAAATAAATACAACCATCACAATATGAATAATAAATCACGGACACCTATAACACCATAACAATAAATATAACATGATATCTATTACCCAATAATTGTATATTTTAAACACCACTCATTAAAAAAAGTGTATCACACACCTACACTTTTCAAAACTACTGAAATTTCCAAACATTCCTTCTAAAAAAAAACTCAGTTTTCCATGTCTCATTATAATAATTAATAATCTATTTAAAAAACATTTCTTACAACCTTGAATTTGAAACAACCCGTGAAAATATAATTGAAATCACCCCACTTTTTTATAAAATATCATAAAATATAAAATCATTATCTTTTGGTTTCTCCAATAAATAAAATGGATTAATATCCATTAATTTTTTTTACAAATAATGTTAAAAATTTTAAATCCATAACTTGATTACTTATCATATAAAATAACCTTTGGAAACATGGAAAACCACTATTACAAATGAGGATTTACCTTGAAATAATTAAAAACTGTTTTATGAAAATTTTAATTAGTTTTCATTTAATTACCAAATAATTTATAAATCATAGATCACATAATGGAATTTCAAATAATATAAGAGAAAAGCATTCCTCATGAAATTAGTAATCAAGTAAAAATGATCATAAATGCATTGGTTTTGGTGGTTACTTTATGAAAAGTATGACAATTGCTACCAAAATAAACATCCAAAAAACCAAAATTAGAAAAATACCTAAACACTAACACATCTATAAATTCCCTATTAGATTCTGAGAGGAAGTAGTGTCAATAGATTAGAAGAAAATAAGTTTGAATAAATATTTTGAAGAGGACCATATGGTATTTATCTAAGAAATATGAATGAAATAAAATTTTATTGGCTAAAAAAATATTAGATGTGGAGGGAGACATCTCTCCTGGAATTCCGCATGTTGTTCAAATGGATGTGGATATAGAATGTAACATATTTTTACTATTTTTAGTTTTTTCTAAACCCCACTTTTACATGAATTTAATTGGTTTTGGTTAAGGGTGATTTGGGTGAAATTATTTAAAAATTTGATTTTTTGGGGTGGTGAATAGTTAGCCTTTTTTTCCAAATTTTGCACCCTGCTATAAAAAACAGTGAAAAAAAAGAATGTGGGATTTTTCATTTTTGTTGCATGGTTTGAAAAAATATTCACACACCCAGTAAAACCCAAATACCTAAATAGGACGGGCTTATAGTTAGGGCATATGGTTTTTATAAAACATTCATCACTTCTAAGGAAACATTCTTAAATATTTTTTAATCCAGATTTTAATTTCAAAATTCACCAATTCCCTTTTTAGGTCCCTAGTGGACTGATATGAACATAATGTGATTTTTTCTTCCATAGAGGATCCTAAGAGTAGTTTTGACCCCTCAATACCACTCTATAAGTGAATCGAATCTGAGAGAAATAAATTTTATCTTCTCCAAATAGGTTTCCACTTTCCATTCTCCTTCTCCAACAATATTGTTTCTATAATTGTGTTTTATAGATCTCTCTGTTGGTATGAGGATCTAAATCTCTCTATTTTGGATCATGAATCTATATTTAATTCTTGGATTCTTATTCCCTTCATTATTTATTGGGGAATATTTTTTAAGGTATTGTGACTCATGATATAGTGATCCTATGTTATGTGGATAGGTTTAGATTGAATTTTTTAATTAAAACTATATTTCTGGATTTAAATTAAATTTTTTGATTCAGATCCAATTCGTTAAAATTACATTCAATTGTTTTATTAGAAACCCTATTTCCATTGAATTAGGTATTTGGTTAAAATTTGAAATAATTATAGAAAAACCCCTAATTCCTTTTAATTTGGAATGTATTTGGATGTTGGATGGATTGGTAAATTGGATGGGATTTTTTTGAAATTAATTTTTGGAATTTAATTTGTGTAAATGGATTTGATGAAATTTATTTTACATTGTATTGGTAAAATGTATTAAATTTATTTGAAAGAAACATAATGTTTTATCATGGAAAAAATAAGGTTTTCATTATAAACCCATGTTATAGATTTTAAATGGAGAATTGGAATATATTAAATTGGGAATGGGATGAATTCATTTTTTTATAATTAATTTCCCATCATTGATTTTGTACTAGAGCACCTGCAAGCCTAGGTAGTTAGTGAGTTGTTGAGATAACACTCCACAGTTATAAAATGTTATAATATATAAATAAATCATGTAAAATCCTCAATGTGATGGTGATAAATTCCTTTTGACCCATACTAAAGGATAGTGTGTATATATAGATTTCCATGTCACCTAGAGTATGAGGGATTCTGGTAGCTTGGAACTGTCGTATCTTTTTTATTATGACTATGTCATTTACTTATTTGTATTCTAAATATATATCATTGATTGTTGAAAACTATTTTACATTCCTTGTGACTTTATATAATTGTGTTATATAAAAATAATTAATACATTGTTTATAAATGTTCCATCAATTGAAATGTAAACCATTTTTTAAAATTATTTCCTGCGGTTATAATGTGAAGCATGATTTATTTAAATGTGAATTTGAAATTCCAAACATTTCTATCCAAAATTAGATGATTTATTTAGATAATTAAATGTGGAATCTTATAATAGAGTAATTAGTGAAACCCTTCTAGGATTTTAGATCCAGCCCTACTTGTGCTTTCAAGTGTTTGTATATTATCTTCATCCATGTTTGAGCAAGGGCAAGGCACCACATAGAGGTGGTAGTACTTTTTGATCCATTGACTTGGGGATTTGTGTCCTTTGGGACTTGGTATTTTTTCCTATTTTCTAAAACATTTATATAGAACTTTTCATTTTTATAACTATTTGACTTCTGGTTCACTTCTCCCTATGGATTTTCAATTTTATGCATTTTGGTTTTTAGCTCATTTTTCAGATGTTTTGACCAAAGTCATTCTCATATTATTTTCTTCATGATGCTAGGTGATTCTATATAAACCATGGAGATCAGGAATTCCCTTCAAAATATATCAAGACTAGGTATGTTATCTGGTTACCAGGGTACCCTGAATGGTTCCGGTCAAAGTGGTATAAGACCTCAAGGATTACCTTCTTGTCTTAAAGTCTGTATGTAGTTGAGTAATATTGTCAGAACATAAGATGTAGTTTCAATTTTTTTCTTGGATAGTTATCACCATTATCAGCCTTAATTCACCAGGGTTAGTTTGGGAAATATTTCTTGGTGATTAGTTTTATTCTTTTCCCTACTTTTTATTTTGATAGTATAGACTCCAAATATTTTGGTCTATCTGTAGGGATTAATTTCCCATGTTTCGTAGTTTGATTTTAAATCTGATGTATTAATTATTTTATACTAATTTTGTGTAGTGTCATGCCTCAGATAAGAGATTTCCATCAGATCCCGGAGGAATCTACAGATGAAACTCAGGGATAAAATCATCTAGTGGACCTGAGTCTAGGTGAGGTGATTGTGCATCATGTCAAAGATCCATGATTTTCACAGTCGCGAGTTCTCATTGATGCTCCAAATGTGGAACCTAATAAGAACATTCCCTGAAATAGTTCTCAAGATTTCCTTCAGAATAATCCACCATCATCTTGAGGATCAATTTACACTCAATAGGATGAGGATTGGTTACGAAGTGGGGAGCACTTTTTTAGGTTCTTGGAGACACCCAAAAAATCAAGGTAAAGTGTGCCATGTTTTGTGATCGAAGTAATGAGCTAGAGAAAATGGAACATTATCGTTATGGTGAAGAAACATTTGGTATTATAGTGGAATGATGTAAAATTTATTTTTAATGACCAGTTCTATCCAGAGTCAATTTTGTTGGCCATGGATGCTAGGTTTTTCAAAATTGAGTAGGTTAACAGGACTATGAATGTATATCATAATTCTTTTGCTGAGCCTATGAATTTTACACTAGAGATAGTATCAAATTATAAGATTAAGTCTCTGTAGATTATTAAGGACTTTTCAATGTTGGATTCTTCGATGAATGCACTCACTCAAAATGGGGTAATGTTTAATGGGGTAAAAAATGTTAAAATTATATTATTGAGAGAATACAACTTTTGAAACTATATCAATGTTGAATATTACAAGTGCTGAGTAGGGCTATGTATTCTTATATGATTAAAGTGGTTCATTATTAGGTTGGTTTCTTATACTCGGTGATCATGATGTTACTTATGGATCATGTCAATATAGGCTACTTGAGTTGAATTATTCATCCCAATCCCTTAAACTTGTAGATATTATGCACACAGTTAAGAATTGTCAGAATTACCATAATAGATAAATGTTTTCCATGATTTCTAAATAAATGATACAAAGTAATATCGTCTCAAAAAAATAATTGAATCTTCACAGGAGGTGTTGGGTTGAATACTTGCTATATTTTGATTTTGACATCACCTACACCCTGAGGGAAGGGAATTACATTGCGGATGATTTGAGTAAGAATCTTCCATCCCAGGAAATGAATGAATCTTTATAAGAGTAGAACATGATGGATCTCATTGAAAATTTTCATATTGGAGGCCCATAATCAAGGCATGACATTTCCTTGGATAGTTTTCAGTTGATATTCGATCTTATAATGATGATTCTTCAGGAACAACAACTTTAAGATGAGTTCCATAACATTTGAGAATATCTCTATTATAGGTAAACCATGGTTGATTGTTCTCTATCAAAAGATGAAATTATATGCTTTAAGAACCATTTTTTTGGGTTTTATTCAATGAGGGATGTTTTGATATAGTATATCCATATTTTCTAGTTGGAATTACAACCAGGAACCACAATGATGTTCTATGAAAATCCATTATAGTTTTGGTGGATAAGGTATGAGAAGGGAAATTTCATTATTTTCACTCATTGTTATACATGCAAAAAGGACAATAATAATCACCAAAACCCATTTTATTTTCTCCAATCACTTCCACTATCAATAAAGAAGTAGGATGATAAATCTGCGGACTTTGTTGTTGAGTTTTTTCATACCCAACGAAAGAAGAATGGGATATGTGTTTTGATAAATCCTTTTATGAAATCAGATAACTTTATTACCATTCATGATAAAACTAAGGTTGAGGAGTTTGGAAATCTCTATGTGAAAGAGGTTGTTTGTTTTCATAGAGTTCCATATACTATTGTTTCTTATAGAGATCCTTGATTCACTTCACTTTTTTATAGAGGCCTTCAAAAGGCACTAGAATCTCTGGTCCATTTCTGTACGACATACCATCCACATTAGGATGGATAGAAATAAATTGCTATACATATTCAAGAAGATATTCTCGGTGCTTTTGTTATCTATTTTTGGGGCATGGGATTACCATGTTGGAAATGGTTGAGTTTTATTATCATAAAATTTACCAGTCCCTGGTCAAAATTCATTCTTTTTAAGACTTGAAAATCTACATTATATTGGTTATATATTGGTGAAAGTTACTTGGCTAGAGCATGCCGAGTTGAAGAGATGAAAACAATGATTTATTATATTCATCAAAGAATTTTGATGGAAAAAATTTGGTATAAGTATCATTTTGATCATCATCGTAGACCATTGGAATTCTTACATGGTGACCAGGGTTAAATAGAAGTTTCACCTTGGTTGGTTCATTTAAAGATTCCTAAGAAATGGAAACTTTCGTTTCATCTTTTGGTACCTTTCTAGTTTTTGGGATTGGTCAGGAAGGATTCATACCACATAGAACTTCCATTGTAGCTGATATCAATATAGAATGAATTTCCCATATATTATCTCTAAATGTATCAAAATGGTACATCTCATGTTCTTATATGGAGTGATCCCGAAGTTGAACTTAATTTATATGTGACATAACATCCAATTAGTTTAGTTAATTATAAACCTAAGGAACTTAATGGGATGAATATACCTTTTTTCAAGCAATGTGAAATAATAATTATAATAATCAGTAGATGTGGTAGAGGGAGGAACTAATGAGAGAGCAGTGGCCTCATCATTTTGGAATGGAAGCATCTGAGTAGCATTTTTTGTAAAAAAGATTTATATGGTGGTGAGGTTCTAACATCCTATTACTGTTTTTCGGTATTCTAAAGAAAATACTTTTATAATTATTTTATTGGGTTTGATTTAATGGCTCTTTGGGTGAAATTTTAGAAAATTATTAATGTTTTGTGATTTTGCAAAATTGGTGAATTGTTTTTCCCAAACCGTGCACCCTGCATTAGAAAACCTATAAAAACAAGTTAGAGGGATTTTACATGGTGGGAACACAGTTTGAAAAACTATGCACCAACATAGTAGAAACCATGCACGTAAATAAAAGGTTCATATGGCCAAGGCACATGGTTTTTCAATATAGTAGTGTTCTATACAATAAACCATTCATATAGGTTTTTTTAAACTGGATATTAATTTTAAAATTCCTGAAATCCCTCTATTAGGCCCCCAATGGACCAGTATGAACCCAGAGAGGTTTCTTCCTCATTGGAGGCTCCCAAGGGTTCTTTTTTTCCCATCTACACCACACAAAAATAAAATCAAATCTAGGAGAACAATATTCAATGTTCTCCCAATTGGTTTTCTCTTCCAATTTCTCCCTCTGCCTCTCTCTATTTTACTCCCAATGGTTTTTTTGATCAATTTTTTGAATATAAGATCTAAAACTCACTTTTTTTATTTTTAAACCTAGTTTTAATTCATAGATGATTATTTCTATTATTCGTAATTGGTAAATCCAATTTAGGGTATTGAGATTCATGATCTAGTGATCTTTAGGTAGGCAATTCCGTTTTGATTAGAAAATTTAATTAACCCTAAATATATTGATTTAAGTTCAATTTTTTATTTAAAATCAATTTCAGAAAATTTATTTCAACTATTTTATTAAAAACCCTATTTTCTTTTAATAATATATTTATTTGAAATGGTCAGAAATTTTATATAACCCCCCAATTAATTTTTATAGTTGATGAATTTTGAAAATGGATTGTGTAATTAGATGAGATTTATCTAAAAATAGATTATGGAATTTAATTAGTGGAAATTAATTTCAACTTGTTTTGGGAAAATAGATTAAATTATTTTGGTATAAACATAATTGTTTTATCCTGGAAAAATTCATGTTTTGATTAAAAAACCATCTTATGGTTTTTAATGAAAAAGTGGAATATTTAAAATGGATAATGGGATGAATTTTATTTTTGTTTTAATGTTAATTTTCTATCATTGATTTTTAACTATGGAAAATGAAACCCTAGGTAGTTAATAGGTAATTCAGATAGCACAATATGGTTCTAAAAGGTTCTAAAACATTAATTTGGAACATCACATCCCTGATGCAATGGTGATGATTTCCTTTTGACTTGTGTCGAAGAGGTGTGTGTATAAACATATTTTCATGTCACAATTAGTATGAGGGGTTCCCATAGCCTTTAAATATCATACCTTTTATCATATGAAGATGTGGGAAGGTTGTTTGTTTTTGAAATAAATTCTCTTAATTGTTCAAATCTATTATAAATTCCTAGTTAATTTATATAAACTATTTTATATAAAATGTTTATTTAACCCATTTTTCAATATGTACTATAAATGTAAATTTTATGAATTTGTTTAATGTATTTATATCCATTTAAATTTAAAGAAAGATTTCTTTAAATATACTTTTAAAATTACAAACCAATTTATTTAAAATTGATGACATTATTCAGTTAATTAAATATTTTATATTTTTGTGGAATATTTAGTGAATCCCTACTAGTATTTTGTCAAACATCCTACCTTTTCCTTTAGGTGTTTGTATATTATCTTCTTCTAGGTTTGAGTGAGGGTATGGTGAAAAATGGAGGTGGTAGTACTTATTGATCCTTGAACATGGTGAGTTGTATCCATTGGGACATGGAATGTTTTTTCAATTTTCTGGTACTTTTCTACAGTTAATTGGGTTTTTATACATGTTTGAATTATCATAAACTTCTCTATATAGAGATTAATTTTTATTAATACTTAATTTTTATCTTGTTCCCATAATTTTTGTGGCACAATCATTCCCCCATTCATTTTTGAATGATGTTATGTTCTGGTCGCCAACCTATGGGGACCAGGAATACCCTTAGGGCTATAAAAGTGTCGTCTCAGTTATCAGGTTACAAGAGTAACCTAGTTAGTTCATGATAATGAAAAGGTTTGAAACCCCCTTAAATTGAAATAATTTCAAAAAAATGAGAAATCAAAATTTTAAATATGGGAATCTTATATGATTTGGTCATATGGTTTTTTAAGTTGTGTGCTAAACATCTGGGTTCTGTGGAAGGCCCATAAAAACCTTCATAGTTTCACTTCCTTGTTAGTAAAATGTGCATCAGAAATGAAATAAACCACTATAACCATCTGTGGAATTTCCATATACCTTTTTCATGTTTTTTTGAATCATGAAGGATAATTTTCACTAAATCCCTAAGTCCAAAATGTAACTCACAATTTCCCTTGAAACTCGCATGGATTGATCCAAACTATTCACTTCCCTTATAAGTAAATCCAGTCATGAACAAAATGACCTGAATATTTTCATTACATGGGGACCCCATGTTATTTTTTCAATCTTATTCACATAAAAAATTTATAATTTGTAAAATAAAAGAAAAATAAAATATTTTATCCTGAAACCATTGAATGCTAAAATTAACCAACAAAATTATTATATAAATAAAACCATAGTAATATCGGGTGTTAAAATCCTCCCAAAAAACAACTTTCTACCACCATAAAATCCTTAGTGAACATAATGCTTGAAAAAAACTCAAATGAATCGAACCTAAAGAAAAGTACTCACAAAATTTACCATAAAAACCAATATAATGTTTCATAAAGATAATATAGACCTAAAAATTTCCTCCCCTCGATTTTATAATTCTTCAAAAATTATATAATCCAAAAAAAGGCATGCACTAAAAGATGATACATTACTAAGAACATCAAGAGAACAGGTAAAAAACAACCAACCCATTCCAAAAAAACATGGGTATTACAGCCTGATCATCATGCCTCATACAAATAAATTATGACCCCAAATATATTTTTTCCTTCTGAAAAACCCTAGAAAAATAAAACCAACACCCACATGAACTTTTTGAATGAAAACTAGGCCAAAACTATTTAGTATTTGTCCTAAGGTATCCAATGTTCCATATATAGAAGAACCAATCACCAAAAATCTCAACAACAATCACAGACCACAAGCAACCTAATAAACTACAAACACATCCAACCTTAAAAATACAACACCAAATAAATATACAAACCCCAAGATAAATCCACTGAAATCCAAAACGAAATAGTGGAATAAAAACTCACCCTAGAAAATGAAATGAACCTAAAGAATATATATTATAAATAACTATAAGATAAAAAGAAAATGGCTTCAAAGGAATATCTTCCTGATCAATAATATAGCATCCAAAAACTTCATCACATACCATTAAGATTCCAAAATTTCAACCAAAAAAACATTCAACTAATAAATTAAAAAACCAATGATCACCCAAAAAACCCAAAAACCTTTCTAAATATTTCCTCTTCCCACACACTAACTACCCAAAACCATCAACGATAACCCATAAGGAAACACCAATGACACAATTATGATGATGTTAAAAAAATAAACTAATTATTTCATAGAAATACACTAATCTAATAGAAAGACCACCGTTCAATGATCCAGATAATTACCATTGTGATTCAAGAATCCCATGATAGAGACTAAGGATAATGTTGAATTTGGTTCTATTTATATATCTTGAGACTGTAAATATTCCACAGATAATGGAAAAATTTCTAAATAAATAGAGACATCCTAAATATTGGCTCTATAAATGGACTTAAATCTCATATTTTAATGCCAACTAGGAAGAATAATCTAAATAATTTCAAAACAAATTCCATCAATTCAGGTTCAAAACCAATTTCAAAAACTCCAAAAAATACAACATATAAAACGAAACAACCATTACATAATATTATAAACATTATTATAATTTTTTTATATGATTTAAAAAACACTAATAAAATATTCGTTGACCTTTATCCAATACAGCACCCTTCTATTTAAAAACACTCACTGTTTTATATTAATATCAATATTAATGAAAAAACCAATATCCTAATTCAAAAAAAAAATATTTCCATTAAACAATTACATTAAAAAAAATTTATAAAAAAAATAATTTATAAAATCTCAAACATTAATTTTAAAATAAAAAAAACTAACTCCTTAATTACAAATATTCACATATAAAAATATTATTTTAATTGAAGTACCACATTCTAAAATCATTAAATATTTTCTTCAAAATATGATACCAGACTCTGCTATTTTAAAACATTTTATAATGATATACTTTTATAAAATATCCTAAAGATTTATTTTCTCATCCCATAAACTACTTTTATAAACATAAAATTGACTTCTGAATGATAACATAATTAATAAGAAGTAAACATATATAAAAAACACATACAATAACATCAATATTTATAAAAAAAATCACCTTTATTTCACTCATATCAATGGTAAACACCATTAAAGTCAATATAATGAGTAAAATAACTAACAAAATATTTTGGTTTTGAAACCAATTTGTGGTAAACTTTGGTCGGAAGGGCTGGAAAATGTGCACCGGACAAAAAATATCCACTGGAATGGTTTTGTAAAAAAATACACAAACATTTCATGGAATTTCTATACCATGAAATATTAACCATGAAATTAAGGTTCATTATTATTTTCACCCTCTAACATCAATGTGACCCTAGAAATAATTATAAATATCAATGACATTCCAAATACAATAAAAACAAATAATTAATTATATATCAAGGATCATGCACTAACATCCCATAGTAAATAAATTTATATCCTAAAGAGAAAGAATCAATCACCCATATGATATAAACCTCTTGATTTCTAATGATGATCTTAGCCTTTAATCTATCTAGATATAGACAAAATTATATAACAAACTATCCAAGAACCTAGGAACCATATAATGAACATGGGATCTAAAAAATATTAAAACGAATTATCTCAAGCATCAACCTTAACTAAAAAATGACTAATACTAACACAATCTAAAAGGGATATCATATTCACCTTGTGTTTTCAACTTGTTCATAGGAATTATGGAAAACTAGTAGGAATTTTTTATCCCAATAAAAAAAGATAAAAATAAAAATCTAATTCAAATAATATAGAATCATAAATAAAACATTCAGTCAAAAAATAATAATAAATTGAACATAAATATATAATCATCCCACAAACAAGACCCCAGATATACTAGATAACTATAATAAGCATAAACACATAGAGAAATAAAAAATACAAATAATAAATCATTATACATACAACATAGAATAAAAATACTAACATAACTACAGCTTTAGTATAACCATGACTAACTCACAACATCCCATGACTGTAATAAAAACCATATAAACAACAATGAGGAAAGAGAGGGAATGTGAGTCCAAGTTCCTAAAAGGGGAATATGAAGGATGGAATTCATCAAATGGTGCATACATGGTGTGACTAATCAATTCCATTTTGGATTGTAACGAATAATTTTTTTAAATTAATTAAATTGGGAATTAATTTTTTATAGATTGAAGTACAATAAGAATATTATTTTTTCGATAAAATTATTTAACAAGAAAAATAATAAAGAATTATTCTTTTATAAAAAATATCCATTTCCATTAAAACACCACAGTGGATCAATTCCATTTTAAAAAAAAAATAAATGACATTTCATCAAATGAAAAATAATCATGTTGATTCAATCCATTAAAGCCATAAAATCCATAAAAAATAACACTATTATATTTAAAACACATTCACTCAAAAAATTAATAAATAATTTTGATAAATAACTCATTCCATGTAAATAAAATAGAAATAGAGGTGAACCATGTAATCAAATATGAATAAAAGAATATGAAAATAAATTACCAATAGTTCCATAATCCAAAAAACTAGTGAATAAAATATAAAAATATAGGTATTCCCAATATCAAACCACTCATTAAGGAATAAGTTTCATGGGATGTACCCTAGGTCATAAAGTGAGATAGTTATATACCTCACCAAATGCAGACCGACTAATTAGCCTATATTACATCCTAACACAAGATAACCGACTATACTACACCGAGAACCTATTGGGGAAGCACCCCATACATTCATATCTGAAATTATAGTGGACTCTGGAAACAAGAAACTAACTAATTAAGAAAAAGTAAAAAACCACTCATTTGTCAATCCAAGTTACCATGAATATAAAAAATGTGAAGGTATGTGATAATATTCAATCAATATAATCATAAAAACAAGAATAATAACTCACATGCACATCTATCTCACTCAAAAAAAAATTACCATAAGATCTATAACCAAATATACAAAATATCAAACACCACCCAATAAATTTAAATAAAAAAATTCTAAAATATGATTTTCCACACCCGCATTATTCAAAAAAAATGAATGTTAAATGTGGAGATTCTTAAAACTACTCGATATTCCATGTCTCATTATAATAATTAAAAATCAATTTATACAACCATTTATAAATTATTTCTTTAAAATAATCCCTTGAAATCAATATATAAAAACCCATTATTTTTATGAAATTTCATAAAAGATAAAAACCCAGAATTTTATTTCTCCCATAAACTAAATGGGGTAAAATCCAATTATTTTAAAAACCCATATATAGAAACCTTTTTAATCCCTTACTCCCATAACATTTTAATTCAAAGAAGCATTAGAAACACAGAAACCATGAAACTAAATGATAATTTACCATTAAAATTTTTTACAACCATTTAGAACTATCATAAATGGTTTTAATGAAATTACCAAATAATTTATAAATCATAGATCACACCATGTAATGGAATATAAAATATTTTCATAAATTAACCTACATCTAGTAATGGGTAATCAACTCAAAATGATCTGATATGATTCATATTTAATGGTGGAGGCAATAAAAAGGGAATATAAAATCATTTTAAACATGTAAAACAAAATGTACCACATTAGAAACATCCCCAAACATTAATTCGGTTATAGAATCCCTCTAGGGTTATGGGAGGTAGCAGAATCAATATATAAGAGGGAGTAGTGAATATACGGTCTTACAATAAGAAACTAAAGGACCAGAGGATCTAAAAAATAAAATTTACAGACATTGATATCTCTTTTGGTACACCCAAATTTAGTTGAAAGGAGGTGGAAGAATGGGGTGAAAACCCCCATAAATCAAAGTTGGGTCAAAAATAGAAACTCAAAATTTTAAATCCCGGGAACACACATAGTTTGGTAAAACGTATTCCAACTAGGTGATATATATTTTTTAACCATAGTTCACCCACACAATTTGGAGGTGGTATTGGTAAACTATAAAAAAACTATAACAATCACCTCTGAAAATATTTGTAGCACTACATTATGAATTATATATGGTTCATCAAACCATGTATTCTAACAGTGCACCAACTCCACAAGACCAAATTTCTTGACATCATTTACCCTAAAACTTGCATGATTTAATCCAAACATTACTCTTACTCTATTGTTCATACCATGAAAAATTAAGTAGACATAAAATTATCATTCCCTTAGTACTCCATATTATTTTTCCTAGCTTGTGTTCATAAACTATGAAGAAGAATTATAATTACTTACAAATTAAATATTCATGAAAAAATCCATTAAAAATTTATATTACCCCAAATTTACATTATATAAATATAACCATAATGTCCCAAGGTGATATAATAATTATTGTTCTCTTTTCTAAAACTATGCTTTTTGAGCGTGGTAGCATAATATTTTTCTCATTATAATATTTTAACATTACATGAAATATGAAAAAAAAATTATTTTTAAGGAAGATTCAATAATGACATCTTATGAATGTAGTTTAGGATTTTTCAAAATTTAAATTACTTTAGAGACTTTGGGATCCCATACATGATCAAAAGGAACGTAATTGGTTGTAGAACGTTCGACAAAATGATACAAGGCTGAATATTTCTAGGTTTTAATATAAATGGAAATTAATTCCAATAATATAAGACCATGATTGAGATGATTTTGATTTTTATAATGTAATATTACTTTAATATTAAAAATATCATGAAAATCAAGGATGATAATTAAAGTGATGTTATTAATTCTAAATTTTCTGATGATATTGTTGAAGGAATTCAAACTAAAGAAGAATATGTAGAATATAATCATTCTATTGATAATGAAAATAATCTCAAATGAATAGGAATAAATTCAAGATTAAATAATCTTGTTTATTTTGAAGATATAATTAGATTTCATAATCAAGGTGTTCAAAGTAAAATAAAAATCATGAAAACTAGTCACAATAGTTTTTTATAAGTGACTCAACCTCAAAATATTAAATAATATTTTGAGTATAAATAGTGGATACAAATAATGACTGAGGATCTAGATCAAAATGAAAAAAATAACCATTGGATCATGTTCCAAGATTGAAGGAAAAAACTCATTGGTAATAAATGGGTCTTAAGAAATATGCTAAATAAAAAAGATAAAATTTCTTAAAATAAAGAATGTTATTAATATAAGGGGAACCCATATATTAAACTAATTCATATTCATGAAACTTTGATCCAGTTTTAAAACATGACACATCATAAAAATATCTTGATATTTTATCCAAGATATGCTTCATCATTTTTTTAACACGTCTAAAATTAGATTTTTTTAATATTAATCTAGATGAAGAATTTTATGTGTAATGGATTCATATCATTATTCTTGATTCAGATCATATAAAACGTTTTATGATAAATATGAAATGTTATATAATATCCTAATATTGTAAAAAAGGTAAATTATGTTCAAAAACATGTAAGACACACAATGCCAAGCAAAAAAAATCACAAGAAATTATTATTTAAATATGACATTTATAACCTAGATATTAAATTAGTGGGTATGAGAAGGAATAAATATTTTTAATATATATATATATATTCTAATCAATTTAAATTTATTTAATAAAACATTGTAAATAATAACTCGGGTTTTAATAAAACTATTTTATTTATCAAATATATGTTTTCATCAAAATGGATTTTGATAGATTTTTATCAGTGAATAATATGTTTTATTTTAGTAAATTTTATAAGTCTTATTAAATAAAATAAATACTCTTTTTTAAATCAACATATCAAAATTAACTTACGGTGATATTTTTATATTTTTCAGAAATGTTTTATTTTTTATCAAATAGTGAAAACAATGATTTTTCTTGAAAACTATATTTTTTTAATTAAAATTATATTTTAGATGGATATTAAATATTTATTTTTTATTTTTTATTTAAAATAATCCAATTATGGGTTTTTAAATTAATTGTTTACTTGAACATAGTATAAAAACATTCTATGATTTAAGAGGGGCATTTTATTGAAAAACTCTTTCTCATTGTGTTTTTCCTATTAAATTTTAAGTAAAATTATATCACATAAGTGTTTTGAATTTTTTAAATTGGATTTAATATTTGAAATTAATGGTTTCAAATTTGTTAAATATGCCACTTTTATTTTTCATGAAAAGGAATAGTAACCTTAGTAATATTTGATATAAAAGTAAAGGGTAAATCGGGTAATTGTGGCTAAAAATAAAATCATAAGGACTAAATAATTACCCAAAAACCTTTGTTAATCTTATTGTATGTGTATATATAGTTCATAATCATAAAAAGGATGAAGAAATTTTCTTTTCTCTATATGAATGTGATTATAACCATTATAATATTTTATTTAAAAAACATAAAAATATATCACTATTTATTTGATAATAATTATATTTTTACCATATGGAAAACCATAAGTTTTCTTTGGTTTTAAATTTTTAATTTAAATATAAATTATTTATCTTTATCATCGTAATTTATTTTTAATTTTTAGTGAAGAAATAATTAGCTTAAATGCATGCACAAGGTTGATAAGGTAATTATTCAATTGATAGAAAAATAAAATAAATGATATTAAAAAATATTAAATGTGGTATAATTTTAATGAATTAAGGGGAAAATTTAATTAAAAAATGAATTATTATATAGGTATTTATTTTTATTCTAATTCCTTTTTTGACGTCTTGTTATTAAAGTGTATGTTATGGGATTGTTCTAAAATTGAAATTAATGATATTTTATAATAAATAATATCTTATTAAATGATTTAAAATAAATTAAAATATTTTATTCGTATAAATGAATTTTATATTGTCAATGAAATCAATCTTGTTACATTTATGGGCTGTTTTTTAAAAAAATTACATAATTAACTGTTAAAGGTTAAAAAACATTGTTGTAATGGTAATTGTCACAAGGGTTGAAAAATTGTAAAAAATAAGGGTAAAAATGTAATCTAAACCCATCCAAAAATTATTTTATGATATTTTTTAGACTCATCCAAATTTTATATTATAATATAATAAATTTTATAACAATTTAAATTATTCTCTATTTATATTAAATTAATATTTTAATTAATTCCAAGAGTGCCCCTCCACATATTTATATAAGGGAACCACTTCTTCTCATTCCATAAAACCTGAAAGCCTTCTAATTAATCCAATATATACCAAAATACCTTACTAAAATCCCTCACCAAGCTCTAGATTCCTTATTTTGTTTATAATAAAAATATTATATGTCTTAATGTATTAATGAAAGGAAATTTTCCAAATAAGAGGTATTGTTTTTAACTATGTGTTTTAGTTTTATTACTTATCCTTCCTCCTTAAAAGATAATTAAAATATTATTAAATAACAAAAATAATGTCCAATATATTTTATGATGTTATTATTTAATGTAATAATGTATATAAATCAACAACCTCTTTGAAATGGGAATGTAATTCGTTGTTCGTGTGTTTGGTGGGCAACCGACTTGCAAACTAATGTAATTCATTCTCCATTATTGTCTCTTAAATATGGTTATAATGATGAATTTAATTTATATATATATATATATGAAATTCATGAAATATTTATCAATCTATAAATATAATATAAAACATATTTCAATATCATTCTATAAGACTGAAAAATGATAATGATGGTCACACATATGTGTGGACAACCACCGCCATGAAGCAATGTAATTTTTTTTTCATCACCAAAACATATGGATGACATACATAAGTATAATTAATGAAATAATTTTATTTTTATGATATAATAATCATTATTTAAATATAAATTGATACTTATATTTATTTCGTAATAATTATTGATTAATAGAAATGTTATTCACGTATACGTACATCATACCATCTCAATGTTTGTAATGTAGTTAATTTTTAATAAACATAATTCATTATTGGATTTTAAAGTATAATTTATGGTTATAAATGATAATTATATCATGAATAGGATTATTTATATGAGTTAATAATTACCACTTTGAGAGTTTTCAACCTACCAAATATATTTTTTACATATGAGCTAAATATCGTCAAAACACATGACGTGAACTTAATTGAATAAATAATTATATATAAAGTGGTATTAATTGAATTAAAAGGAATAAAAAAATGAAAAAATTTAATAATAAATTAAATAATTAACATTATTTTTATATTTTGGAAGATAAAGAACATATGTGATCATCCAGACATGATGTGAAAGACTCTTTAATTTAAAAACATTATTTTAAATGTTATCATGCTTTATTTTTAAATATTTCACTTCAATGTTCAATTACTTTTAAGTGTTTCAAAAAAATTATTATTTATAAATAAAGGGTTTAAAAATAAAATATTTGTCCATATTTTACTTTTTTGAAACTTTTTAACAAATAATGAACATTTTTATGATTTTATCTAATAGAATATCATTTAAACTCATCTTTTAATGTGCCCCTTCAAACAATATTTTTTTCCCATATCCATATTTTAGGAGTTATTTTATGGATATTTTTATGTGGATTTAAAATATTTAAAATTGTAATTTTATGACTCTCCAAACTTTCATTAAATTTTTTTCAAAAGGAATATTTGATTCAGAATATATGGAATTTGTTTATAAAAAGATAATATGAATATTGTATATTAATATATATTTTGAAAATTAATTTTTCCACAAACTAAAAAATATTTTATAGGTTCATGGAATGTGTTTATGATGCTTGTTTTTATGTGTTATGATTTTTTTATAGTTTTTGGGAATTTTTTATGATTATGGATTATTCTATTATATACCATGGATGGTTAGTTCAATTATTAACCAAGGTAATGTGGTTCCATCAAAAACAAAGGTTGGGTGAGCTCTTTATAAATCTCAAATGCATTGGTTATTGGTATTGAATTAACCAATTAGGTTTCTCATAAGAGAATATGGGAATATACTATAATGGTTATTCAAAATATGGGATAGATTCAATAGATTATTATTATCCTAATAGATTATGGGAATACACTATGATGTATATTTTAATTATATATATGATTTTTATTCCATTTAAAACCCATATAATTTCAAAAATAACATTATGTTCCATAGCGTATTTGATGCGCAACATAGAGCTTAAACGACCAGTGAAATATATAACTCTTATAACCATGACATTAATTTAGTGGCATTAATAATATTGAATAATTTGTGAAAAAATATTTAAAAAATTAATACTGAATATAAATTTTTTGTTAGATTATTATTTAACAAATACTCAATTTTTAGTAATTTTCTTTATTTATCAAAATAAATATTTTCTTCAAAAATGCTTTTTCTTATTTTTTGTCATGATATATTATAATTAATTCTTTGAACTTTTAAAAGCATTATTTGATAAAATTAAAATTATTTTTTAAATAATAATATCAAAATTAACTTGGTGTGAAATTTTTTTATTTTTCATAAATTATTGAATTTTTATTGAATATTGAAAAATAAATATTTTAAAAAAACAATAATTTATTTTCATTAAATTAATTAATATAAAATACCATTATTTATTAAATTTTATTTAAAGTAAAATAATAATTTTTTATTTATATTTAATCCACTTAATTAAATTTGAATCATCTTTTTATTGTAATTTTGTATAAGTTTTTTTTTGAAATTTAAAAATATTTTTTTTCTGAAAACAATTTTAATATGCATAAAGTATCTTCATTTTAATTATTTAAAATATTGTCTAACAAGTAATTATTTAAATTAAATTTACATAATATATATCTATTAATACTAAATTTAATTAATATAATTAATATTTCTAAAAATTGATTTAATGTAAGATCATCATTTACTTCAAAAATACAGTTATTAAAAACCCACTTTTTCATGGAAATTGTGGGTTTAATTTTAAATTAAATTATTATAATTATTTGATTTGGATTTTATAAAATGGATTAAATATTTCTAATCAAAATATTTTATTTTTTTTAATATTTTTAACTTAATTTTTTTTATCATTGAATAGTGAAAAAAGTAAAAAAAAAAGTTCATCAGAGTTAAAGTAAAAAAAAGGTTTAGCGAAGGGTTAAACTGAAACTTAAATTGTTAAAAATACCTAAAATCTTGTATGAATTCTAATTTATGGAATTATTTCAACCTTATATCATTTATTACTTCATAATTTTATACTTTTTATCCTTTTTCCATGATAAAAACAAGAATATATCTTTTTCTTTTCATAAATTACATGTGTATCTTCTCCCCCACTTATAAAAGGACACTTTCCCTCCCCTCCTCTTTACTCCTTAAAAAATCATTGGAAAATAACTACTAAAATAGTTTCATTAATTCCCTCCCCACATCCAATAGTTATTGTTTAATCATAAATCTAGTCTATTAAGGATTTAGGTATAATTTGAATAAGGTGGTCTGAAGAATAGGTAACATTCTTAGCCAGTAATGTTTTATTTGTTATTTATCCACCCCCTTGAATTCATCTTCAACCATGATAATATAATAAAACCCTTTTATAACATATATTTATATGTTATTTTTTAAATTTAATAGCCTAAATTTGTCTCCATTTTCATCAATTGGGAAATAAAACCATCATTCTTGTTTATAGTAGACTACCGCCTCATGGACCGATGTATATATTTTTTCAAAATCATCTCTCACAGATTGTTATAATTATTGATTTAAATTATATATATTATATTTTAAAAATATATATACTTCAAGAATTATGTTATCACCTATACCTACTTAAAATTAATTCAATGGGGGGATGTGATAATGTTGTTAATGTGTATAATGGAGTACCACCTTACGAAGTGGGGTGATTCATTTTTCAATAACACATTACATGGAAGTTAAAAAGTAAATTGTTTATAATTTAATGTGATATAAATGAAATAATTATGATATAAAAAAATATTTATCATTATGAAAATATAATAAATCATTTTCTTTCTTACACTTAAAAATAATAATTTCGTTTGTCTGTACATGTGGACTACCACCTCCCCGAAACAATGTGATTATTTGTTTCATCCCCAAATAATATTGATGTTATATATATAACTAAATGATGTGATATTTATCATATTATTATCAATTTTTAAAGATAACATGCTACTTAACTTTTTCTATAATGGTCTTCAAAAAATGGAAATGATGCTCAGGTTTACATGTGGCCTAAGGTCTCAATGATTGTAAAGTAGTTAATATTTTATACACATATATAATGATAGGATTTAAAAGTATAATTGATGTATAAAAATGATAATTATTTTATTATTATTATTATGAAGTTTATGTAATAATTAACCCTTTTTTAATATTCAACCTACCAAATTTAATTTTGACATATAATCTGAATACTGCAAAAACATCTAAAGTGAAATTAAATGATTAAATAACTATTTTAATTTTTTTAAAAGATAAAATAAAAAGAATAATTAAAATATTTTTTTTATTATATAAGTAAATAATTTATATAATTTCATTATTCAGTAATATAAAAAACTTATGTGATGACTCATATTCAAGGTAAGGGACAATTTATCTAAAAACCATCATTTAAATTTTATAAAGAATTATTTTATATATCATTATCTTCCATGTCCATATTATTCTAAATGTTTCAGAAAAATATTATTTATTTTTAAATGTGTTATAAAGTTCTTTTTTACCATATTTAAATTTCATTATAATTCTTTTATAAAAATAGTTTATTTCTGGTTTTAAGTACGAGACATTCTTTCAAATATAATATTTTATAGATTTATTTTTAATTATTTTTCATCCATGTCCAAATATTTAAAATGTCTATTTTTTGGAGTTTTATAAAGAAAATATAAGATTTATAAAGGAAATTATATGTCTCTTTTTACATTATTTCAGTAGTTTTTAAAATGAATATTTTTATATGTTCTATACGAACTATTTTAACATAAAGACAAAAAAATGTTCTATTTTAACACATACAATGACAATCAATTTTCTCATCAGCATAACTGTTATTTAAAGTTTGGATTCATGTAAATGATTTTATTTTTTTTCAAATTAAACATCATTTTCCATTTTCTGGTTGTTTTGATACTGAAAATGTTTATTTAAAAGAAAAGGGTATTTTTATATACGAAAGAGTTTTTATACCTATTTTATATATTTTTCAAATGTTATATCAAGAAAAGTTACAATATTGAATTGTTTTATCCATGTTATGGTCCATTCTGACTAATTTGTGATGGGTTGAGCTCCATTGTAGCTCATGGGATTTCTTAGTGTAGTATATATGAGGGGACCGTTTAAGTGTCCATTGTTTAATTTATTGTTCTATTATGTATTAGTTCTGACCTAATTCTCTAAAACTATAAACCTAAAATATATATATCAAAAGAATGTGTATTATTGTAAAAATAAAAAATAATATGTAGTGTTAAAGGATTTTTCTTATATTTCATGTGTAATCGTGATGGTTACTCCATATGTAAATTATATAAAAATAATTCCCAATTTTTCCAAATGTTTTATCTATTTTAATTATGGGTTTTAAAACAATACATTGGGAAAAATGACTTTTTTGAAATATAAATTATTTATTTAATAATCTCAATGAATAATGTGTTAAGGGTAAGTATTTTATGGGTTATCATTTCTTTCATTAGATGAATGGTTTATTTAATTTTTATATACCTTGTTAAGGCTTTTATTTGCTTCACATATTTTGAAATGTTTTTCATAGGTTTTTAAGCATGAGTATGGAAAAGGATGATTTCAATATGAAAATCATGAATATATTTCATGAAAATAAAAAATATTCAACATTTAATTTTTTTTATTTAAGGAAAATTGATACTGAGTAGAAGTGTTCATGTGTGATATGTAGACCTATTACGTATTATTTATGAACAAATTATCTAAAAATAGAAACAAAAAATATATTACGGAATAAATAAAATATAATTATAGATTAAATTAACTAGAATGTGTATTGTTTAAATCCACGTACTTAAATTTGGATTCACAATAGATTTTGGATAAATTTAGAGCTTAAGATATGAATTGATCATAAGATAAAATTCATATATGAGGAAAAATGATATATTGTTAGGGATAAATTGTTTTTTATGAATACATTTTTTTGAAGATATCATACTTAAGGATATATTATAATTTATTGTTTACATAATATGGTTTAATGTGATTTTATTGATATTCTCATACTAAAAATTTTGGTTTAGTAAATTGAAGGATTTAGCATGCACCAAAGTAACATTGGACATGAAAGAGAATGTGGTGGTTGTATGAATGAGTTATAGAATGAAATGATAGTTATAGTGAAAACTATTTTTCTTTTTATTAATTATAAGTCCCTAGTTATGATTAAAAACATGAACCTAGGTGTGTTTCTAAACACTTAAAATAATCGATAAATTATGCTTCATAAATTTCCAAGTGATAATGATCAAAAAGTTGAAAATATTTAATGACCAAGTTTTCAGGAATTTGGGAAGAAGAACCCAACAAAATGTCTTAAGATAATGGTAAGATGATTTTTTTGTGTAAAAGGAGGGAATAATGTAATAATAATATAATGAAAAATGATGTGTTTAGTTAACACCATGAAGAGGAATAATGTTCTTCCCAACTCATCCAGTAAATGTTTAAAATATGTAGTGAGTGTGAATTATAAAAATTCATGTCCTAGGGGTAAATCATAAGAAAGATGTTAATAACACTATATAGATGATTGTTTATCATTGTATAATTAAATTGATGATTAAATATGAAAAATATTTAATTGAATTATAAAAGGTATGTATTATATCCTGGGCTATATTATGATATTATTGAATCTTAGGATGTGATTAATATTTTTTAGTAGGTAAGTATTACGTAATAAGATTTAAAATCATATATAATGACGAATTTGGAATGATTTTGGTATCTACATATAGGGGTTGAAGAGTCAAGATGTAGTGGTATATTTAAGGTAGGTCAAAAGGTCAAAGTATTAGACACACCTTTTGATGTTTTAAATGATGAGAATACATTGTGATGCATCAATTTAGTTTTGGTAGATTAATGAGTTATATTTAAACATTATGACTAATATATGAAAAAGTTATTTAAGGAATAATTCCCATTCCATTTTGTGGATATAATATTAATGTTTGCAGGGCTTGAACTATCAATTAAAGCTTGAAAAATGTGTAGCACCTACAACTAGCCTACATCATTTCATTGTTAGTGTGAAATCACGTTTATACTAAAATATTTTTATATATAATCATTATGCTGATTTTGGGAACATGAATTTTATCATAACCAGGGGATTGAAGAGTGATTTCTGTATTAAGTTATTTTTGATGAATATCAACACAACATTGAGGTACATTTTGTTATATTAATGGATTTTATTTATGGATTTAAAATTGACTAATATATTGGAATTCTATATGATATATATGATGTTTTTAGTGATTTAGTTTATTTTAGGAAATGATTATCAAGTCATAGATAAGATGTGGTTAGGGAATATACATTTTTTTATAAGAGGAATTAATAGTGATAGATGTTATTATGAGATAAATGTTAAATATATATACAAATACATGTTATAAAATACTAATAATATTTGGATTACTGTATTAATGTGGAATATTTTAATGAATTTTAAGGTTAGTTAATTATTGAATGATCTAAATTAATATAAGTGTGATATTATTGAGGCGTTGATGATTAATGTTGTAGTTTAGTATGAAGTTTTATTCATTTTTAGAATTATTTTACTTTATTCTAACCATTCTGGTTTTGGTTAGTGGCCAAATACAAGAGGAATAGTGTGTTATAATTTTATGGAATTTTTTCATCCATTAGAAGTTCATTTTAGTTGTTCATGCATGAAAAATTATTCTTGAATAGTAGTCATTTGAAAAAAGATATGAGATTGCATTTGAAGTTGATCAAATGATGAAATTAAACTTTTTATTTAAGTATATTTACATATTCTATTAGTATTTATAATAAATGAATTTTTAAAATAAAGGAAAATTATCTTCAAATAAAAACATTATCTGTTTACTTTTCTTACCAAGAAATCAAGGGTATTTTACCCAATAATTGATTTATAGTATTTTTATGGTTAACATTCTCATGTCCTTGTTTTCAATCACCACCTATCAGTGAATTGGAATTATTTTATTCTTCCATTTCAATGTTTTCACTTCCTAAAAACATTTTCCTACAAATAAATCTACTGATATTTTATTCCGGATAACCTTCATAATTCCATTTTCTTTCATTTCATGTGGATGTTCTACTAACCCTTGTTTTGATGTGTGATTTCAAGAATTTTATTTTGAATGTTCTGACCCTTAGTTTTGATTCCAAAGATAAAACTTGGAGGACCAAATTTTTAAAAGGGTGGATAATTTAATATCCTGATATTTTAAAACGAGTACATTATGTTTGATAACGTGTACAACATGCAACAAAAAGCTTAAACAAATAGTGAAATATTATTATTTAAATATGATCCTTATAACCTTGTAATTAAATTGGTTAGTATAAATAGGATTAACTGAAATTTTAAATTTAAATATTAATAATCTAATTAATACAAATTTATTGACTAATTCTTCAGAAATAAGATCTAAAGTTTTAGTAAAACCATATTATTCATTGAAGTTATATTTTCTATAAAACTTTTTTTGATTTATTTATATGTTTAAAAAATTTAAGTAATTTTGATAAATTTTATTTTATATAATTAATATCATTTCTGAAATCAACATATCAAAATTTCCCTATTGTAAATTTGTGTTTGTAATTTCTAAAATAGGATTTCATAATTTAAATAATTTTGTAAAAATATTTTAAATATTTTTCTTATTTTTCTTCAATATTAATAATAACCTTAGTAATTTTCTTTTACCACTATAATGGGTAAATTAGGTTATTAAGGTAAAAAATAAAATTATAAAGAAAAAATAATTACATTAAAACATGACTTAATTTTATTGGATGAATATAAAAAATTTATTGTATTAATAATTTTTAATATATTTAATTTTTCCCATTTAATTTTATTAAAACATTTATAATATTTTATGTAATGAAAACTCAAAAATTAGAAACTCATGTTTTTAATAAAAAATATTGTGATCATGGAAATTGATAAAATATGTGTTGAGTTATAAATATTAATCTAAAATATAAATCATTTATACTTATTAGGGTAATTTATTTGTAATTTTTATTGAATAAATACTTACCTTAACTACTTACACAATAATGATGTATTAATTATTCAATCAATTTAAAAATAAAATATATTTTAATAAAAATATTAAAAGTTGTATAATTTGAAATTATTAATGTGTCACAAATATTTAATAGGTAAAAATTAAGTATTATATGGTATTTTATTGATTTTATTCAAATTAAATTGCTGTATTAATATTATTTATTTCAAATTAAATGAATAGTTCTAAAATTGACAGTAATGATATTTTATTATAAATATTATATTATTAATGGATTTAAAATTAAAAAAAAATTAGATTTGTAAAATTAAATTTTTTATGGATAATTAAATAAAAATTTCCCATTTATTGGTATTTTTTCATTTTATATTAATATTATTAACCATTAAAGTATAGAAAACTACAATATTATGGTAATTGTAAAATGGGTTAACAAAGTGATAAAGAAAAAATATAAGGGTAAAAATGTCATCTAAACTTGTTAAAAAATAGTTTGTGATATTATTTATACTCTTAATAATATTATATTATATCCTTATAAATTTTATTAATATGGACATCCAAATTGAATTGTATTTAATTAATATTTTAATAAATTCTAATGGTGACCCTCCCCTCTCTTATAAAAGTCAACCACTTCTTCTTGTTCCATAAAATTTAAAATCTATATTGTTCATCCAACTCCGACCCAAATCCCTTTCCATAATCCATAAAAAAATTTGGGAGTACATATTTTGGGTAGTATACCAATATTTTAGTTATTAAGGTATTAATAAACAGAGACTTTCCAGAGAAGGTATATAGTTTTTAACCATATGTTGTAGTTTAATTTTATCATCAAAATCCTTCAAATATTATTAAAATAAGAAAAATATAATAAAACCAATATTATATATTTACTGAAATATTATTTTGTTAATGGAATAACCTATATCCATCTCTATCCTCCATCAAATTAGTTGGGAATTCATTATTTTCTTGTACGGTGGACTACCGCCTCGTGAACCAATGTAATTTTTTTTCATCACTATCTCTCAGAGATTGTTATAATGATAAATTTAAGATATATAAATTATAATCATGAAATATTTATCATCATATAAATATAATATAACACATATTTTTTTACCATTCCACAAAATGGAAAATGATATCGTTATTTTTCCATATGTGTGAACTACCACATCCACGAACCTATGTGATTCAATTTTCATCACCTAATCACATGGATGAAATTTATAAGTATAATTAAATAAATAATATAATATTTAATAAATTATTATCATTATGGTAATATATATTGATACAGTCCTTTATTTCATAACGAGCGCAGAAAAATGGAATTCTTACTCATGTGTTTGTAGGACCTATTGTCTCCATGATAGTAACGTAGTTCATTTTTCATAATCATCCCATAAAATTGGTTATAAAATCATAATTTATATATAAAAATCATAACTATTTCATGATTACTTTTTTTGATATGATGTAATTTGAAGTACATTTACCACAGTTAAGTTACCAAATTCTTTTTGAACATATGAATCCAATATCCCCAAGACACCTGATGTGAAACTAATTGATTAAGTAATTTTATATGACCTGTTATTAAGTTAAATAAAAGGGATAATAAATTTTAAAATGGTTATAAATCAGGTAAATAATAATATTATGTTTATTATTCAATAAGATAATGAATATATGTGATTTTTAGGACTCGAGGTAAGCGACAATTTACTTTAAAAACTTATTTTTAAATTTTTTGAAGTATAATATTATAAATACTTTTCTTCTATATCAATGTCCTAATTAAAGTTTTAAAAAAATTATTAGCAATACTTCAAGGGTTTATAGATTCTATTTTTCCATGTTTTATTTCTTTATGATGTTTTTTAAAATAATAAATCTTTTTGTGATATTTTATAAGAGCCTTAATTTTAAAAATAATCTTTTAAATTTCTCTTAAAAGTCTATTTTTCTTAGATATAAATAGTTTTAACATTATTTTTCAGATGTTTTTATATTTAAATAAAATATTTATTTAGGTTATTTTATTTCACTTTTTACTTTCATTTAAAGGTTTCTAAAATTAATAGTTTCCCAAAAAAATTGACTTTCCTTACGAAATGAAAAAATATTATTATATTTAAATATTTACTGTGACAATGAATTATACCACCACCATAATAATTATTTTATGTTTGGAATCGTTTATAATATTTCTTTTTTCTTCCAAGAAAACACATATTTCATTTTATTCTTGGAATTTTGTTTTTAAAAATTGGGTTTAAAGAAAAGGAATATATCAATATTTGAAATTTATATATTATTGGTGAAGATTGTGTTTTTATTAAGAAATTTTTTATGTTTTATGATTATGTTATTTTTTTAGGAATTGATTATGATCAAGGGTTTTCATGTTATAAACCAATGATGGGTGGTCCTGTTATTAACCATGTATGGGTGGTTATTCGATAAACCAAGGTCCTGTGAGACCATTATATCTCTGTATTGCATTGGGTGAAGGGATGGAATTAACTAATTAGGTATCTCTTCATATAATATACTAATATACTATGATAGTTATTCCAAATATGGTACAGATTTAACTAATTATTTTTCTCCTAAGAGATTATGGCAATCAACTATGATGGTTATTCCAAGTATAACTACGATGTTTATTTCATGTGTAACTGTGAGGGTTACTCCATATTCATTAGTGATATTAAAATGATTCTTTAGTTTAAAACATATTTTATCTATGACTAATATGGGATTTTAAAGTTTCCTTTGATAAAATAGTGTGTTTTTTAATTTGGAAATTCTTTATTTAATAATTTCAAAAAATAATGTGATAAAGGTGATTATTTTATGGGTTTTCTTGTCTTCAACTATAATAAGAGTTTATTTATTTCATTTTTTATCCCTTAATAATATTTTTGTGCTCATCGCACCTTTTAAAAAGATTTTCATAGGTTTTTAAATATTTTTGTTGAAAAGTATGTTCTCGAGAATAAAATCACAATGATATATAATGAAAATAAAATAGCTTCCTCCTTAAATGTTTTATTTTATGAGAAAATGGATATTTATTATAAGTGTTCACTTGTAATGTATGGGTATATTATGTACTAGTTGTGACATAAGCCTTTAAATCACTAAACCTACAATATCATTAGTAATGAAATAAAGTTATTTCAAGTCTCAATTCACTAGAATATGTAATTTTTAAGGCCCAAACATTACACTTTATATATTAAAACATAATCCAAGAGCTTGGTACATCAATATAGAGGATATTTTGGGATGTATGGAATTATAGAAGGGTTGGATGGATAGAAATTTATATGTGAATAAGAACAACACCACATCACTCTTTATAGTTGTGTATGTTGCTACTATATTTTTTGATATAAATGAATAGATATTATTGTGGTGTATTTTATAAAAAGATAAAAAATAAATTTATGATATAAATAATAAGAGAAATGACATTTTTATTTGGCTTATAGGTTACTAAATTAATTTTTCAAATTTCTGTTTCAATGTAAATCTATACTAAGGATCAATATAACATTTTTCTTATTGAGTAGTCTATTGGTGTGTTTACAACAATTCTAATAGGAATGATTATTTGAAAAGATAAATAAAGGAGAGATATAAATAAAATATGGATTCCTAAGATTAATTTCATGTCTATATTACCTAACTTCAAAAACAACTAATATAGTATATTCAATTAAAATGTATATAAGCTATCTATACAATCCCAAAAAGTCACATATTCTAATTGAAACAATAATTCTAAGATATATCTCATATTATTTATATAATAACCTAGATTTTAATAAATAGATATTATATCTTTTTAGATGAATATTCATTACATTACACTAACATATTCCAAAGGATCTTAATGTTATAGTGCCTTTGGAATTGTTGAAACATAAAAAAATAGTTCATAAGAGTTATAAATTGTTTAAAATTATATCCTCATCACTAAAATCCTTCTAAGATAAATAAAATGTTGTACCTATTATCATAACATCGCGAAAATAAAAAAACACAAGGTAAGCACAAATGATCTATATGGTTAAAAAATGTAAATATGTAATCATTATGTGAAAAACATTCTATGAGAATAAGAGAATTACATATGAAAATTATTCCCTAAATATCAATGATGAAAATATTGAGTCATGGAATAAATATTGTATGTTTATAAAAATTGAATCATAAGGAAATAAAATAACATGATCCATGATAGAATAACATTGGGATAAGAAATAGAATTGGGGAATACGCATAAGCATAGAAAATAATTTCCATATTATTCCAGGTTCATTACTGATGCAATTATAGTGTAATGAGTCCACCTCCAATCTATCATAGTTTTCATGGTTTACTCCCAAGACTATCATAGTGAACAAATTCCCTTAATGAACTAGTATGACTCCTAATTACAGTCATGCTAATATCATGAGATATCAATCATTATTTAATACATTATATGGATATATAGGTCCCACCCATAACAATATAAATATAAAACATATGTGTTCTATAATAAAATAAAACATTCATCATATTGAAACACTTGAAAACAAATGGGATTCATAAAATATTTAACATATCAGAACCCATGAAAGTAAATGGGCTTTATAAACATTACATCATAGCATAACCTATATAAATCAAATAGTATTCATATTCATTTCACCATTTAATCATAGAATAACCATTAAAAAATAGCGAGTTTCATAATCATTCAATCATGCCACAACACATTGAATAAACATGAGTTTCATAAAAATATTTAGATAAATAATAAAAATGTTTCCATTATATCAAATCATTAGGAAATCATATGTCACCTCAATGGATTTCATCTTAGATGAAAAATGATTTTGGAAGATTAATTAGATAACTTCTGGAGGAAAATATTTGTTATAAATTGACTAAAATATTATAATTTAAAATTAATAATAATTTATGAAATAAATTTCATTAACAATAATATTTGAAACATATAAAAGAATATTTAAAAATAAATAAAATTTGATCATAAAAATATACATTTCACATTGACAAAAAATAGAAAACATAAAACATTTTAAAAATAAAATTCATTTAAATTAATCATATAAATTATAAAGGAGTTGTTAAAACATTGGGTTTTCATGGTGGTGGGAAATGTTATACACGTTTAAATATATATTCATTTTACATTTTTTGGTAAAATCCATAAGGTCATTATCTTAAAAATGACATGAAGACCCCTTTTAAAATAGTTTTTTTTTAAATAAAAATTGAGTTTATAAATAATTATGATAATGTTAAACCATATTTTCAATTATATAATTATAAAACATTGATATAGAAAAATAAAAAGGGTGTTCAAACAAAAAGAGAAATAAAGAAAAAAAAATTTAAAAATTTCTTTTTAACTCTTGAGTACATAAAGTGAGGAAAATGTGGAGAAAAAACATATTCCCATGAAATAACCATAGGATAATAAATATTATGAGTTTATTTAGATAAGAATCATAATACTTCCCTATTTTAAGCATAATCATAAATAATCATGATAAATAATGAAATTGTTTCATAAAACCATTACCACTTTAGTAACATTGACTTGTAAACGCCCTTAAATAAATAAATAAAATTTAAAATAAAATATATTAACAATAAATAAATTAATGATGTTACATGTCAAATGGGGATTATATAAACCTCATAAAACAATATAGGTGTATAACATAACATAATATCTGTCTCAAACAATGAAAATTAAGACAAAATTCTTTTACTACATTAGTAACTTTTGAACCGTAAACCCCATAAAATATAGATCCTAAAATTGGTATGTAAATTTCAATTATTAAAAGGAATAAAATTATAAAATAAATTAATGGGAATTATATACACTATATAATATAAATAGTTGTTGAATATTTCATGTATCTCACAAAACCAAAAAGTGAGACAGAAATTCCTTACCATAAGTCTGAACTTACTTCATACACATTTGAACCTATGGTATAATATATATAATTTTATTATAAATATATTTATTATCCATAATTATATATATAAATCTATATATGATTTACATAGGGATTTTTGTTTCCCATTTATTAACAATTTCTTAGTAAAATCATGTTTGAGGTAATAAGTGCATTATTTTTCTTATATGTTTTGATTTTTTAGTGTCCATCCTATTAAATTATCATGGTTCCATCATATAAAAAAACATGATACATGATATAAATATCATATATATTCATTATATATGTATTTATAGTATCCCATATAAGTTAGAGATATAAAATTAAATACACCATTCATGGAGATGGTATATCATACATATGCATTTACATTTTTTCCATTTTCTCGATAGATGAAATGAAGGAAAGGTGAAAAATATATGAAATTTATATAATATTTTTTATATAATATATATAAAAAATATTCATTTAATTTACCATTATTACATTCCATTCAGTGCGTTAGTGGAAAATGAATCTTGTCATTTCAAAAGGATGTTGTTCTTTGTACATGTGAATGATGTTATCGTATTCCCACTAAATGGAATGTATGAAGGCAATTTGGATATATTTCCTTTTTAGTTTTAATTATGATACCAATATAATATATAATAATTTAATTTATCTGTATTACCATCCAATTAATATATAAATACAAAAATATCACATTTGTTCACGAGGTGTAGTCTGGTGTACACATGATCGATGTTATTGTTTTCCAACAAGTTAGGATGTGAGAAGGTATAAGTTGTATTATAATTAAAATATAATAGTGATATCAGAAAAATATTAAATAATCTTTAAATCCATTATTATATCCATCAATGAAATGTGGTGATGGAAAGCGAATAACATCGGTTCGTGGGGCAGTAATCTATCGTATACATGAATAAAGAATATTTATCTCATTTGATAAAAGTGAAGATGGACATAGGTTATTAAATTAAATGAATAAAATATAATTATATTTCATATATTTTTTATTATATAATCCTATATTATGATGATTTAAATGAGTTATAAAAATAAGTAAATCAAAAATACATCGTTTTAAACATTACCTCTTCTTAAGACAATCTCTTTAGGTTCTTCTTAAATACATCCTATATTGGATTTATGAAATCCCCAAGGACACAATGATTTAGGCAGATAAGTAATGAAATTTTATTATCATGTCTTAGAAGAACCAAATAGTATTTTATGTTATTGAAGGAGATGATATTGGGTGGCCTTTTATAAGTGAGGTGAGTTGAACACTGGTAATTTTTGAAATGGAAATGGTGTACCAACATTTTCCTCATTCCACTAGGCTCTAAAATAGAACAGTATGGAACCTATAATAGAAATTTAATATATATATATATATATATAATTTAGATAGGTTTTTATGCCATCTAAACCTTATTATTTTAATTTAACCCCTAATAATCTTGTTTTCACCTTAACCACAGTAATTAATTTTAATGTTTTCCCTATTTATTAGGGTCAAAATATATGTTTAAATTCTTGAATAATATAAATCACACTGACTATAGATATTTAATACAATTTATCATGTTAATTTCACATAATTGAAAATTTTTTATTTAAAAATAAACTCACAATTGGGATTAGAAGGCAGTTTTTCAATGGGAAAATGTTCAAATATTTAATAGGATTTTATATCAAAATTTAATATGATATTTATACTAATGAAAAAAATTGGATTAATATATATATATATATAATTGAACTAATTTAACTCCTAAAATCATATTAAATTAAAATTTACCTTTTAAATGCAATAACTGAAAATGTAGTTTTTAATAAAAACTGGTATTTTTCACTATTCTTTTAAAAAAATTTTTTGAAAATTATCAAAAATTAACACCAAAATAATTTTTACATTCAAATTTTAAAAATGAATTTTTTTTAGAAAATATTTTCTTAAATTTTGAAAGATCAATTTTAAAATACCAATAAAAAATACGACACAACCATTTTTGATAAATAAGGTTTTTATGAATAAACGTATATTTATTTTTATCTAATCCCAAAAAACAAAAAAGATGATTTTTAATAATTTTATTGAGTATATAATATATAAATTTAATTAAAATAATTCACCAAAATCTCTGTATTTAATTTTTTTTATATAAAAATTATTTTTTCCAATAAAATAGTTGTTTTTAAATTTATTTTATTTATTTTAAAATGGTTTTTAATTAATATTACTAAATAATTGGTTACCAAGTAAATAATTTTATATGCATGTGTAAACCATAAATTTTAATAATTTATTTAATACTATTTATATCTGTTTTTCCAATGGATTGGTGATAACTAAAATAATAAATAAAAATATCTGACTGCTTGCTTTTAATAAGTCTCAGTGTTGTGAGAAACGCAAGCTATTGAATAATTTAAATTCATTCAAAAATATATATTTCATAAAATATCATTTTTTACATTCAATTACACATAAAATTAATTTCACCAATGAAATTCAACACTTTGGTATAAACAAGTAAGGGTATTTTTGTCTCATTACATCATCAGGTTCCCAAGATGCATCCTCCAACTAGTGATTTTTTCATAAAACATTGACCATTTGTGTGGACTTATTCCATATAGCATTCCCCCTATAATCAATATTTTCCACTAGTTTTTCCTTATAATAAATTTCATAACCTAGTGTTATGAACTCTGAGTTCAATAAATGGGAGGTAACGAGTATGTAATTACCCAGGAGAGATACATTGAACATATCATGGACTTGAAAGAGGTTTTGTAGAAGCATAAATAAAAAGGATACCATCCTAATATGATCAATAATTTCTAAGGGACTAATATAACTATTTCATGTATTTCCATTGTATAGTAATAAAATTTTCATCCTTTGGTTGTGATTTTATCAATCTACACTTTATCTCTTACTCATATAAATGAATATGAGTTTTTAATTCCTAAATCACTTATGGATCACATGATCCATAATAATATGATAAGTAACTCCTTATCACCGTATTTACGAAAATGGTTAGCACAAGTTCTCAAATATGCATAAATCATTATATGGTTAATTAATACATCAATCTCTTAAACCATGACCTAATTTTATCTTAAACAACTCTAGAAATGGTTAACCTTAACATTCATAAAAAATTAAAATATTTTTTAAATAAGGCCATTATATTTCAAAAAAAATTATCATTAATCCCAAAATATTATGAAGTGTCTCTAATTATCAAATGAAAAATATGTGAATTACTTAGTCATATATTTTCCTAAAACATTTACATAAACATAATTATGAAGAATCCATAATGAAAGAATACATGTTTCCTCATTCCTTGAATAAAACCACCAATTTTTGAATATATTTCATAAATATAGTAATAAGGTAAACACAACCAATGTTAACATATTACATTTTTCAAAAAAAATCATTAATCAATTCAAAATCCAACAATACATTCATATTTAATTTATCCATATAAATAATCTCTTTATCCATACTAAATACCATTTTAATCATGATAAAAAACATATTAATCGTCATTTTTCTTTATTCATTTATTCTTTTTGTAAAATATCACCTTTACATTAAATCAATTTTCTAGGTTATTAGTTCTATTGATCATATTATCAAAAATACATAATGAAAAACCTCTATAAAATAATCCTTATATATTTCATAATTACTGAGTTAAAATACAGAAAAACATCAATCATTCCATTTCATTCTTAAACAATTAACCAGGATTCCTAATATTATTACTTAATACCACTTTCAACAATAAAAAAATTTAATCTTATCATAAGATTAATAAAACACAATTTGATCAGGATTATTACATTTAACCTAAAAAATAATGTTATAATAGACTACACCATTCATACTTAATTTTTGGTCAATTCTCCTTCATTATTATTACCATTCCTCATACCACATTTATAATTCTTTTAACATTCTTTCCCCCTGGGATATCAATTTTCATAATTGCAATACATTCCATATTTAAGAGTTTTAAACACTATTGATACATTAGGAAGGATATTATTCTAATCCATTTAATTAAACAAACACTTAATTTTTTCCTCAGCAATTAATTTCTTTCACCATTCTTTTCCATACTCAATAAATATTACTTTTCCTCTCATACATTCGATTGGGTTTTTAATCCAACATTCTCAATATATAGATACATGTATCTTACTTCACTATGGTATCTACAACCCGATATCTTTGTGAACTCTATCCTTCTCTTCATTGTTATTTCTTAGAGTTGGTTAATAATAATGTTTTTAATCATATATCATGATAAATGATTAGGGATAACCACAATATAATTCACTACAGTTATCATCTCATTTGGTTTATCATAAACAAAATGTCTATAGTAGTCAATGTTAACTTGTTTCTCTCTGGTTCCAACCATTTACTAAAACCAAAAATCATAGTGTTTGAAAAAATATTCATAGGGGAAAACCACATATTCATGAAAAATAACTTATATTATGTATAAATAATGAAATCTAATTTTCAATCTATGAAACATTAGGAATAATATAATTCATTCATTATCATTAATTAAAACCTTCATGATGGTTAATAAAGAGTTTGTGAATTTCCAAATCACATCCCATTAGAGTGTCAAACCAAGTGTGTAGTAAGGCTCATTTGTGGGTAATAGGTAATGCTTATGTCAATTACATCACACATTTTTGGATTTATTACCCCTAGGTAAAACTATTATTGAACCCAATATAATTTTAGTATATAGACAGGGAAGAATTTCTAGTAAAATACATCATCTATCTATCACTAATATTTTAGATATTTTCCAATGTGTACAATTATCCTTATTCATATCTTTAAACATATCCCCAGGGATATCACTAAGTTTTTTATCATTCATGTTTCGAAATATTATCTAAAATTTTCCCATGATTCCAACTATAATGACCTATATTTTAATATATATATATATATATATATATATTTCATCTTATTATATTAATATTCTTTATATTACTCAAGCACAAACCTATGGAATATAAATGTATGACACCTTTGGAATCCTTGAAAGATAAACAACTAGTTCACATGAGTTTTATGTAATCTTCCACTTATATCCCCATAATTATCACCCTTAATATGAATACCAAATTTAATATATATCAACATATCTTTGGGAAAGGAAACATAAGAAAGGGTGAGCTCAGATGCCCAGTATAGGGGAAAAGGCAAATATGCAAACATTAAATGCGACTAATCATATGAGAACAAGAGCCTAAAAAATGAAAACCATGGCCAATATATCAATGATAAAAATATTTGAGTTGTGGAAATAATTGTGGCAGTTCATAATATATAAATCATTAAAAATCAGAGAACATGAGCCATGAGATCATAATAATAGTATAAGACATAGAATTGTGGAATTCACAGAACCATAGAAAAATGATTTCCATATTAGTCAAGAATAATTTCCAAGTCTATCATAGTAGAATATTTTCACTCCCCAAACATATTAATAGTCACGGTTCACTCCCAAGACTATCATTGAGGACAAAGTACCTTACTTAACTTGGTACACTCTCCATTCTAGTCCAATTTATCTACTGAGATATCCATCTCCACCCAATGAGTTAAAGGGTTATATATGTCCCACTCAACACATAATGAAAAACATAAATACATGTTCCAAAATATCATAAAACTTCATCATATCAAAAACCCTGAAAATAAATGGGATTAATATAACATTCATCAGATAATAACCCATGAAAAGGAATAGGTTTCTTAAAAATTTCATCATATCATAACCTATGGACCTGAAATAGGATTCATAATAATTTCATCATTTCATAATAGCATAACCTGGGGAAAAAGAATATGTTTTCATAATAATTATATCATTGAGTAACATGTGGAAGAGGAATATGTTTCACAAAAATATTTCTATCATAAATATAAAATATTTAATAAAATAATAAGAATAGTGTCTTTGGATCACATCCCCGATAAAGAAAATGTTATATCAAAGTATGTGATCATAGATGGAAATTGTTTCTGAATGATTACATGGAACATTTATTAAGAAAGATATCATATCCATATTAAATCTTAAAAAAACATATAATTCATAAAATTATTTGGCGGTACTTTTTTTGAAAAGAGTATTTTATTTTTTAAAGGATCCAATAAAACCCATTTTAATCCTTTCTCATGTAAAATATCATTTTCAATTTCAAATTATTTTTTGATAAATTAAAAAAAATAAAAATACAATTCATTGAAAATAACCCATGAAACATATAAAAATATTATTAAAACAATGGTTGGTCTTAATGGAGGGAAATATTGTACATGTTAAAACAAAGATTCCTTTCATATTTTTAGTAAAATCCAAACAAGCCTAGTTTTGAAAATTTAATGAAGATTACTTTTAAAACATTTAATATAATGTAAAATATGGGTAATAATATTTTAATAAATATTTTTGAAAATGTTAAAATGTTTCTTAATGAACTTTCAGAATGTATGGATAAGAAATAATAAAATTGTTTTTCCAACGAATAGAGAATTTAAGATGATATTTCATAAAAATGTACTATTGAGATATTGAATAAATAAAGAGATGAAAATAAAGGAAAAGCATTCATTCTCATGAAATAATTATTGGATAATAAATTTCATGAGTTTTTTTATATAAGACTCATAATGTTTCATCATCGGAAGCATAAATATAAATAATCAAAATAAATTATTAGATTATATCATAAAAATATTAACACTTTAGTAACATTGAACCGGAAGCCCCGTTAATGAATAAAATAAAATAAAACATAAAATATCCTGATAAAAAATAAATTCATGATATTTCAGGTCCAATGGTTTGTATATAAAACTCATGAAATAAGATAGTTTCATAACATAAAATATGTCTCAAAGAATGTAAATTAAGAAAAAAATCCCTTGATGATTTGGTATCATTTGAATTAACAACCCATGAAATAGATATACTTATATTTATATGTAAATAACAACAATTTTCAGGAGAATAATAATATAATCCAATCATTGGATGTATATACACCACAAAAAATAAATAGGTTGTGGATATGGTATTTTTCTTACATATGTGAAAAGTGGGAGAAAAATCACTTACCATAAGTTTAAAATTCTTTTGTACACATTATAACCTATTATATAATAAATATAAACATATTATACATATATTAAATAATAATAATTATATATTTCATTACATATATAATTTACTTATGAACATTTATTATGTGTTCGTTAACAATTACTTGTTTAAATCACGTTTTGTTTAATAACTTCTTTATTTTTCATGTATGTTTTAATTTATTATTTGTGGTCTTATTGCATTGATAATGGTTACATAATATAAATAATATTACCCATAATTTATATATAATATACATTCAATATATTTTAATTTATAGTATTCCACAAAATTTAGTGATTGAAAATTAAACGCACGGCTCAGGGAGATAATAGGTGGTATGTACACATGCACACTGTTTCCATTTTCTCAATGCAAGAAATGAAAGAAATTTAAATAATATATTACTATTAAATAATAATTTGTATTTAATTTATATAATATATTTTCATTAAATTTACCATCATTAACTTCCACTCAAAGCGTTAGTAAAAAATGAATGACAACACTTTATGATGTGGTAGTCCATCGCACATGAAAACGACGTTATCATGCCCCCCACAGAATTAAATGTAATATAGTTTATGTGATAGATATATTAAATAGTTTTAATTATGTAAAAAATATAATATATATTTATTTAATATATCCTTATAACCTTCCATATAAAATGGAAATGAAAAAAACACAACACATCAGTTCGTGAGGAAGTACTCTTTTGTATATATGGGCAAGGTTATTATTTTCCTATGGGTTGGGAGGAAAGAAGGTATAAGTGGAACTATAATTATAGTAGTTTGATAATATAATAAATAATATATATATATATACATTTAATCCATCATTATATTCAGTTGTGAGAGGTAATGATGGAGAATTATTAACATCGGCTTTCGAGGTGGTGGTCTGATGTCCAAATAAAGGAGGATTTCATATCCAATTTGATGGAATATTATATGGATATAGATAATTATATTTACATAATAACATATAATTATATGATATATATATATATATATTATATCAGAATAATTTTAAAATTATTTAACTAGTTATGAGAATTAAAAAAAACACACAGAGTTTAAAAACATATATCTACTTTCGACATCCCCATTTGGATTAACAAAAATAATTCCAATATTGGATTTAAAATATACCCAAGGACAATAAATTATTTTTGTATATATTTAATCCATTTGGATGTTATTTTTCAAGAGAAATTGTTTAGTAATTGTTAAGAGGAGATGATAGATTTTTGCATTTTATAAGTGGGGTGAGTTTCACACATGTAATTTTTGAAAAGAAAAAGTCATACCTAGGTTATTCACATTCAAAATGAATCAAAAATAGGCCATAATTTATATTATAATATATAAGTTCAAAATTATTCCATAAATGAGATGTATTAAGGTTTTTACATCATTTTAACCCTTATCCTTTTTGTTTAGCCCCCAATAAACCCATTTTCACCTTAACCACAATAATTAGATTTTATTGTTTTCACTATTAATTATGGTAAAAAAATTTAAATAAAAAATATTAGATAATTTAAATTAATCAATTTCCATATATTTAATACATTTTCAAAAATTCAACTCATATAAGTATAAATTTTTAATTTTTAATTAAACTCATAGATGTGATGAAAAATCAGTTCTTCAAAGAGAACATGTTTCAAAGTATAAAAAATTTTTCTATAAAAATTCATTAATAAATTAAATAAAATGACCAAATTTTTATTAATATATATATCCGTGAACTAATATAATTTTAAAACAAAAAGTAAAATATTTTTTATCATATAAATTATTTGTATGAAACTGCAATTATTTTAATAAAAATCAGTTTTTCCACTATTCACTAAAAACTAACTTTTCAGAAAATTATTAAAAATTCACTATAAGATAATTTTTATAATATGATTAATAAAATTAATATTATTTCATAAAATCTAATTTTATAAATTTAAAAAATATTCTTCAATTAGTCTGAAAATGAGACAAAACAGTTTGTTAGAAGAATTTAGTTTTAAAGCATAGAATTTGATTAATTATTATATCATGCCTAGATAATACATAAGATGAGTGTGAAATATTTTATTTCATATGTCATATAATAATTTCAATAAAATTATTAAATAAAATTTATTTATTTTATTTATTATTATTATACATTTTTTCTCTCATAAATTTTTTTTTTCAAAAAACATTATATTCATTTTCAAATGGTTTTTAGTTCACCTTTCTAAATAATTGGTAACTAAATAATTAATTATATAGATATGTGTGGACCCTATATTTTAATAATTTATTTATTCATATCCACACCCGCAATTATAATGGATTATAAATTATTATCATATTAAATAATTACATTTTAGTAGTGTCTTTTTCTAATACTCAACATTGTGTGGAACACATGAAATCAAAGAATTTAAATTTATTCAAAAAAAATATTTCATAAAATATCGTGGTGTTACATTCTACCCTACCTAAATTTAATTTATTACTTGAAATTATTCACTTTTGTGAAGACAACTAAGGATACATTCATCTCATTTCATCTTCAGGTTCTCATGTAGATTCTTCAAGCTAGTGATTTCCCTAAAAAATTAATTATGTGAATGGTTATGTTTCATCAGACTTTATACCTATGATAAAACAATTTCAGTATTTATTACACATAATAATGGTCATTATCATTAGGTGTCACCTTTTAGTTCAATACTTATGAAGGATCAAGTATACACTTACCTAGAATAGTTACACGGAATTCATAGTGGATTAGGGAGAGGTTCGATGGAAGAACCAAAAAATAGGACCCCAACCTTACATGATCAAAATTTTAAAGTGTACTAATATACCAAGGTCTTATATTTACTTTTTATCATAAGAAGATTTCCATTAATTGGTTGTTATTCGTTCAACTTCCACTTCAACTCTTACTCTATGAAGTGAAGATGAATTTTCTATGCCTAAAGAACTAACAGATAACAAGATCTGAAATATAATAATAAGTAATTCATTTTCTCTCTATTTATTAAAATGGTTCTAAATAGTTATCTAAGATACATATATCTTCATATGGTTATGTAATACGGTAATCTCTAAATCCTCACCCAATGTTCATCTTAAAAAACTCAAAAATGGTTAACCATCATACCTATAAAAATATAAGAGTTTATAAATAAGGCCAATAAATTTACCAAAATAAAATTTACATTAACACCCAAATATCATAATGTATATATCGATTCTCACATACCAATTATGTGAAAACTTTGGTCAAATATTCTCCTAATACATGGAAATTGCCAGAATTTCATTAAAACCTGAAGGAAAACATCCATTATTCTTCATTAATTTAATAAAAAATTAGATTGTTGAATTGATTACATGAATACCATAATTAAATAAAATCCATAACTGATAACATAAACAAAATTTCCAAAAAATAATTAATGAGTTCCAATTTCATCAATACTATCTAGTTTAGTTATCCATATCAATCACCTCTATATCCCTACGAAATGCAATTTTTTTAACATCAAAAGCATATTAAGGGTTGTCTTACCTTATTATTATGATTTCTGTGATTATGAACCTTATTTTAAATCAATATTCTTGTTTTTCAATACCATTTAACATGCTCTTACAAATACTTATTTAAAAAATTCTATATAAATATCCTTACATATTTCATAATTATTAAATCCTAATACATAAAAAATAAAATCATCTCATTTCATTCATAAACCATTAATCAACCTTCATCATCATATTCATTAATAAATATTTCCCAAAATATTTAAAATGAATCATGTCATAGTATTCATCAAACATAATTCAATCATGCTTCTTTCATTTAACATAAAATACAATATCAGAATTACCCATAAATTTCATATGGCATTCTTGGATTTTTATTCATCAGTAGTATAAAACTTAATCATATGACCTTATTGATTCTCTTCATGATATTTCCCCCTAAGACATTTATTTTCATATATTCCACACATCCCACATTTGAAAAATTCAACCATCAATGATACCTTATGAAGACCATTATTCTGGTCCTCTTCATTAATAGAATTTTTCATTTTTTTCAACAAATTACATGATTTTTTTTCTTCTTATCTACACTCAAAATATCATCCCATTCCTCTAATAAAATCACATGGGTGCTTCTTCCAAAATTATTGACATATAGGAAATGGAATATCCTTTCCTCTATAGTCTCCACCACCCGAGCTCTCAGTGAACTTTATACATCTCTTATTTGGTGATTCAAAGTGGTAGTTAGCATTAAAGTGGTTACTAATTTATTATGATAAATTATTTTTATTATTTAGAATATCATTCACTCTAGTTTACATCACGTTTTTTTCTCATCAACACATTTTCTATCACATTCAATATTTAAACAGTTCTTTTTAATTCCCTCTATTGACTAAAATCAAAAAAAGGGAAAGAAAAAATATTCATTTTGGAAAACCACATGATCATGAAATATCACATATAAGATGTCTAAATATTGAAACCATATTTAAAATATATGGAACCTTATACAAATATTAAATCATTCAATATCATTATTCAAATCCTTCATGATGGTTTGTAATGATTTTGTTAATTTCCAAAGAATATCTTTGATGAGTGTAAAACCTGGTGCATGGTAAGGCCAGTTTTGATGTAATAGAAAAATATAAAATCAATATTTACATGAATTTGTAAGATTTATTACCCCAAGTTACATCTGTTAAAAAATAATTTCCACATATAGTATCAAGAAAAGAATATATTTCTATTTGACTACTCATTCTATCATTCACTAATATTCCAATATATTTTTTTGTGTTTAGAATTATCCGTTGAATTATCCTTGGACATATCCCTAGGTATCTCAATAAGATTTTCCCAAAATAGTTTCCAAAGGTTGACTAAACCTATCCTTAGATACCAAATATAATGAACCTTCTTTTCATTTATATATATTATATATTTTTATATGAGTATTAATTACATTACATAGACATACACCTAAGGATCCTAAAAGATTAGTTGCATTAAAAAATTGATACATAATGAGTAGGATCATTCGTGTTCAACATCGTCTCTCACCTATATCATCATAACTAAAACCCTTATTATACATACCATACTTAATACAAATAATCATAACCTAGGTAAAATAAACAAAATAAATGGTGAGTTGAGATTCTCAGTTAGCGTAAACAAGGGAAATTTTTAAATCTAAAAAAAGATCATAATGGTGTGTGAACATAAATATAACATATGAAGTCCATAAACATCATATCAAATAACAAAATCATGTGTCATGGAATAAATATTGGTAGTTTGTAAGACATGAATATTACGGAAATCAAATAACACAATCCATTAGATCATAACATTAACATAAGATATATAATTTTAGTATAGAGATAATTATATAATATCATTTCTATAATATTTAAGGAGTATTTACAAGGTTATAATAGTGGATGGGTTTACTTCCCAAATGATCATGGTAGTAATGGTTCTCTCACAAGAATATTATAGTGGATGAAGTCCCATACTGAACTAGGTTCACTCCTCATTCCATTCCTATTTTTTTAATGAGATATAAATCATTACCCAATGCATTGGAGGGAGATATAGTTAAAACCCATCACATAATAAAAATATACATACATGTTCCACAATATCATAAAGATTTGATCATATCAGAACCCAATAAATGAAATTGGTTTCATAAAACATTAATCATATCACAGCCCTGGAAGATAAATAGGTTTTATAAACCTTACATGATATCATAATATTTGGAAATAAAAAATGATTAATAATCACCACATCATTTAACTATATAATAACTTATTGAAAATGAAGCAGGGTTCATAAGAATTTTATCGTGGTATAACACATGGCATATAAATAAGTTTTGTAAAAATCGTGTCATTATGAAAATAAATCATTAATATGAAGAATAATATTATTGTCCTTGGTTTATATCCCCAATAAATCATATGTTATAGAAATTTATGGAATATTATATAAAAAATTATGTTAAAATATTACATGGAAATATTTGTAAAAAAATATCCATTACATAATGAAGAACATAAATTTTTTTATTCATAAACCGTTTTTAAAATCCTTTTCACAGAAAATAAACATTCAAAATTAATAAGTAAAATTTAGAAATCCAATAAAATATTTCTTGGGGAAAATATCATTTACACAAATAAAATAAAATTAAAAATATAAAAAACATTCTTTTCATTGAAAATAACCCTTGAAAGTTTTAAAATAATCTCTAAAACGTTGACTAGTCATGATGATTGGAAATTTCATAGATGTGAAAACAAATATATGTTTCACATGTTCACTAAAATCTAAAATTTCCTTTTTTAAAAATGAAAATATGATTACTTTTTAATCTTTTTTAGAAATTTCAAAAATGGGACTGGATATATTTAATAAAAAAAATTCGAGTTATAAAATATTTTGGAAAACATTTTTAGAAAATATGGATATTTAAGAAAAAAATTGTTTTCCTCTAAAGAGATAAATAAGGATGAATTCTCCAAACAAATTTATTTTGACCTTCAGATTATATAAATAGAGTGGATAATGGGAAAAATATATTATCGTGAAATTGATAGAGGATAAAACAATTCATGAGTTTCCAAAGATAGGGATCATAATATTTTATCATTATAAAAATAAACATATATAATCCTAGTAAATGATGAGAATATATCAATAAACTACTACCACATTGGTAATATTGAATCATTTTACAAATGAATGATTAAAATTAAATAAATCAAAAAATACAATGATAAAAAATAAATTCATGATATTAAATGTCAAAGGGTAATTGTATATTCCTCCTAAAAGAAGACATGTGCATAAAATAACTTCTGTTTCAAAGAAGGAAAATTGAGAAAAAATATCTTCTATATATTTGGTAACATTTTAATTATAGACCTCTTGAAATATATATACTATACTAGATCTGTAAATATAAATAATTTTAATGATAATAATATTAAAAAAATTATGGGATTTATATACACCACGTAAAATAAATAGTTTGTGAATATGGAATGTGTCTCATATAAGTTAAAATTGAGATAGAAATATCTTTCCATAAGTATCGACTAAATTCATAATTGTTAGAACACCATGCATAATAAATATAAGTTATTTATGAATCTATTATATAAAAATAATTATATATATCATACCATATATGATTTATTTATGGCCTTTTATTACCCTTTTGTTTACAATTCCTTAATAAAATCATGTTTTGGGTAACAATAGCTTCGTTTTTTGGGTATGTTTTGATTTTTTATTTTTGTTCCTCTTAAGTTGATAGTAGTTACATCATATAGTGAACATTAAGCATGATATTAATATAACATATATTAATTATATATGATTTTATAGTATTCTATAAATGTAAAAGATGGAAAATTAAATATATCATTCATGGAGATGGTATGTCATAGGTACATAAGAATATTGTATCTATTTCCAAGAATTTTGAAATGAAAGAATTTTAAATAATATATTACCTTTAAAAAATAACTTTTATTTCATATATGTCACATATATTAATTAAATTACTATCTATTACAATCCTTACAAAGAATTTTTTATGAAACATTCACATCTCTTCCAGAGGCAGTGGTCTGTCGTATACACGAACAGCATAATCATATCACCCAAATAAAGGAATGCAAGAAGGTATAAGTGATATATATTATATTATTATATTTATTTCAATAATATCATATATTTATACTCATTGTACCCTTATTATAATCCAATTAAAATTGAAATGGAAATACAAATCACATCAGTTTGTGAAGTGGTAGTTGGCCACACAAAAGGGCGACGTTATTGATTTAAAACATGTTGGGAGGTAAGAATAAATATATAGTATTATAAATTAATATTTAAATTAATATAAAATCTATTATATATAACAAATACATCCATAATTATATAAATTTGTGAAAGGTGGTGATATAAAAATATCAACATTGGTTGGCGAGGCGATTCTCCATCGTACACAAGAATGATGATTTCAAATCCAATTTTATGGAAGAAGATATGGATATAGGTTATTCCATTAACATAATAACATAAAATTATCTTTAAGATATTGGGAATTTTTTATTGGTCTAATGGAATGATGTTTTAAGGATTTATATGATGAGGTCAAACGAAAATGCATAGTTTAAAATAATACCTCTTCTTCAACCAACCTTATTAGGTTTATCCCAAAGCCTTACTAGATTCGATTTATGATATCAAAAATACCTATAGGATTTTTATAGGAAATTATGAAATATATTTTAGCAGATATTTTTTGATCCAAAGTGTTTTCGGGAGTGTTAAGAGAAGCGGAGAGGGGGTGTCCTTTTATAGGTGTTGTAAGTGGCAGACTTGTAATTTTTTAAAAGAAACCAATGAACCCATATTTTTCTAATAATAAAAGGATCCAAAATGGACTATTATATAGAATATATGTTACAAGGTCTAAATATTTCCATAAAATATATTTTATACAACTTTTTATGTCATTTTAAACCTTATATTTTTATTTCAGCCCCGGGTAAATAAGTTTTCACCTTAACAAAAATCATTAAATTTTTAATTTTGTACAGTTTATTTTGGTAAAAAATTATTTTAACATTATTAAAAAAAATATATTATTTTTATTTAAAATATTTACTCAATTATATCACAATTAATTTATATAATTAGAAAAAATTAATATCAAATTAAACATGCAGATTCTATGAGAAAGTGGTTTTCCAATGAGAAAATGTTCAAAGGTTTAAAATGTTTTTATATCGAACACAAATATGAAATTTATTTAAATAAAATAAATTGGATTAATATATATATATATATAATTACTTATTTTAATTTTAAAACAACATGAAAATAAAATTTATTTTCAAAATTATTTGATTAAAAGGGTTTCTTTAAAAAACAAGTATTTTTCACTATTCACTAAAAAATAATATTTTCATAAAATTATTAATTATTAAATAAAATATAATAATTAAATCATGATTTAAAAAATATATTTTATTTTTTCAAATAGTATTTCTAAAGGTATCAAAAATATATTTTAAAATATGTTTTCATAGTGTGACAAAACTGTATTTCATAAAAATGCAGTTTTTAATCATAAAATTTGATTTATTCTCATCTCACACCTAAAGAAAAATTAGATTAATTTTAAACATTTTATTAAAATTATAATATATAAATTTCAGGAAAATAATACATCAAAATTAATTTATTTAATATATTGAGATAAAACATGTTTGTTCCTATAAATATTTTTAAAAAAAATACTCATTTATTTTTAAATGGTTTGTAATTAATATTTATATATAATTTTTCACCAAAGAATACATTTAATATATATTTATCTACCATATATTCTTTTAATATCATTAATACTATCCATATCTTCCATTCCAATGTCTAGAATATATTTATAAAATTATATAATAATATTTTAGTAGTGTTTTTTGTTGAGACTCGATGTTACATTTAATGCATCTATCGATAAATTTTAATTTATTAAAAATATATTTCATAAAATATCAGGATGTTACACATTAATCTATATTTTGATTTCAAATAAGACAGATTAATTATATTTTGGGTGGTTTATATATGATAACTGGGTATATATAGTTGATGATAAAAATTCCACATCTGGTGGACCAACTTTCATGGGTTGTTTTGTTTTATACCACTCAATGAATAAATCATTAATTACATTGATATCAACAAATTTTGAATATTTGGATGCATAATAGGTGTTTTAACATATTATCTATATGAATTCATAAATTTCTGATATGGAGGTTATTGTAAAATACCCACTAGTCATTGGTTTGGATAATCAATGTCCCATAAATCTATCAACAATCCAATGTATCAATCTAGATAGAAAAACATTGATATTAAATATAATTTTTTAATGGTAAAGGTAGGCGAAGAAATTATGAAATTACTACTTCTTTCATCTAAGGATAAATAGTTCACATCCTTGCTAATTCACTATAAATGGGTCTTTTGATAAGTTTAGGCTACAAATGGGAATGCATCCCACTTCCCAACGACAAGGAAAGATTGGTTCTGATTTTTCTCTCTTATTTAATTATATTTAAATTTATATAATGGGGGATAAGTTATATAAATGTGATTAACATTATTATTCACAAAATTAATTGATTTATGTGTTGAGTGAGTGAAATTATATATTTAAAATATTTTACTTATTTCATATCTAAATTTCATAAATTTTTTTTTCTTGATGAGTTACAAAACAATATATTCAATGTTCTTAGATAGTTATTCTCGTTTTTTACACTAATCATGCTCAAGTGACTTATATTTGATTTTTATAGAAATCATTTCTTTAAATATGTTGATACCACATATTTTACTTATTCTATCTTTATTTATTATCAATAAGGGGTAGTGATGAATTGGTCACATTTTTGGTATTCATAGATTAAGAGGGTGAAAATTTCAAATGTTATTAATAAATGAAATTTAGGGTATTGGTTTATAAATCAAATATAAATGTGAAAATGGTTAAACCTAGAAAATTATGATGTTATATTTGTTTAAAATATATATTGTTGAGGTTTTATAAGTTTTATTTTTTGAGTTATTAGATATTCTATGAGGATTATTGAAGTGTTTTTAAGTAGTTTTGAAAAAGGTTATGAAATTACATGTTATGGTTAAAAAATTAACTTAGTGATCCATCTAAATTAGGAAAGAAATATTTTATGAAGGTAATTGATGTTTGTAGGATTCACCTATAGATTTTATTAGAGTCATTTAGAAATATATAATAGTTTCCATGAATTTAGAAAAAGTTATATAACACTTTCCAATGTTTGTATCTTATTTTATAAGATTCAGATGAATTTCATAAGCTATGTATCATATTTCAAAAGGGTTGGATAAATTTCCTAATAGTCATACCCTATTTTGTATGATTTATCTGAACATTTTAAGGGTCATTCTTAAATTTTTTAAGGTTTATTTACCCTTAAGATGCTGTAATAGACCGAAAATAGGGAAAATCGTGACGAACATAAGAGTAAACAAACTCTTATATTGGTCTCATTAGTTAGAAGAAAATTTCACCAAAATCAAGATCTTATTGAGTAATGTAAGAGTAAAATTAAATTCCATAAGGTTAATTGTTCTTCAAAATTTGAGAGGGTTATGAGAACTATCTAAGAAAATTAGAATTTAAACATATAAAATATTAATTCAATGTATAGAAAATAAAATTTATATATTTATATTTTCTTCAATGATTAAATATCATGTTGTTTATTATGAATAGAAATTATTTATGTATATATTAGTTCAGTGTTGAATATTGTGGGGGTATGAATTGTCACACTAAGAAAAATGGACTACGCCTCAATGAATTATCAAGAAATTTATATATATTATAAATGATGAAAATTTTAAACCATGATTAATGATTATTTCCACAACTAATCATGCATTTATTTATGAAAATTCTGATATAATTATGAAGATACCATTGAGAGAGATAGAGAGAACCCAAAAAATTATGATTATCATGACGAGTTAAATACCCAGTCATTAGGAGGTTTTAAGGATATTAACTATTATTAGTAAATTTTTTTACACTAAAAATTCATGGAAATTAATATAATGTATATTTTTTTGTGGTTTTACTTTTATAAAATGATTAGAGAAAAATTCAAAGAATTTTTTATAATATTTGAGAAGATTACAGAATCAAGGAATGCTGATAAGATAAAACATTATTTATCACAATACCAATTCTTTCACTTGTTTTGGTTGTTAATCGTTGAGATAGATTATATTACTTTTGTTGGTAATTACTTAAAATCCTTGACATAGATGAATTTTTTAATTGGTTTAAGATCATACACTTTCTTATAGATAATTATTCATAACAATAATATATTTTCAAGTATATATAGTGTAAAAACCACTAAAATTTAGATATGTATTCATCCATTATTAAGGTAAGAGTCATAAAAATGGTTTTTCCTTTCATCGCCTTTATTATCTCATGTCTTGATAGTTTTCTAAATAAGAATGGTAGTGAATGAATTTGAAAAGAAAAATATAAACACTAAATCACCCCACCCCTCCATTATCTTTTAATCATAATTCAAGTGAACTTATTATATTTACAGTTTTAACTAGAGTTAATATTTTTTGGACATTATAATTAACCCATTAAAATTCAGTAAGAACCTCTTTATTGGGAAAATTGCGGTTACCAAGGGATGTTTGAGTACTCAATAGGCACTATATGTCTAACATAGGTTTTATTTTTTTTATATTAACAATAATAGAATGTAACTCAAGAAGATAGTTTAGGGATCAGCCAACAGTCAATATTTATTTCACATATCATATTTGGTCTCAACATGTATGAACACATAGTCTACAATCCCATTTTTCTTAAATTAATGTGTTTTTTATACTATAGTTAGACTTATAGTTTGTATTAACTAGAAAACTAATAATATATATAGTGACTTCATATATATATTTTATGGATGGGTTAACATAAACTAATATATTTTTCCTTTGATTTAGATAGATGTTCTTATTTTTCTAATAGTTATTCATCAATGTTTAATTATTAATTTTTTTGAAGCATACCTTTATTTTATGTTTAAATTTATATTTTTAACATATTACATGATTACAATCTATAATTTTACTACTAATCATGTTATAAATTTCATATATATGTTTTATCATTGAGCATTATAATACCAATCTAGTAAGAAAGTTATTTATTATTTTTGTATTTAAGTTTTGTTAGAATTGTTTTTTAAAAATAACAAGTTCAACATGATAATATCTTTATCATAGTCATCCTGAAGGGGAACCTGTATCATGTTGTAGTAGTAACTAATATGATTATTAAATTTTCATCACGTAAAGGAAAAAAATTTGATATATTATGTTCATAAATTGGATAAAAATATATGATAAAAATCTGTTTTAAATTTTTTTATATTTAGAAAATAGGATCATGTTTTCCTTAAAAAAATGTCATATTAATCTTCATTGAGAGAACATGGTTTTTTAGAGTTGAAATTTTGTCATAATATTTCTCATACATAATGGGTTTTGGTGAAAAAAATTGTTGAATCATGATTGGGTTTTAAATTATGTAATGGGGTTTGAAAATGTACATATTTATTTTGAAAATATATTATAAATGAAATTTTAAATGTAATTATATTCTTCAAAATGGATTGGAAATTTCATATGCATTTTAATTATAATATATATTTTTAAAATTCATAAGGATAACTTGTAACATAAAATTTGGGTTGTTGTTTATTTAATGAATGTTTTTAATGGATTTTTTATATAAAATGAGACATTTTATGAAATAATACTATATAAAACATTGGAAAAATTATGTATTTATATAAAACTTGTGGTAAATTTTTCATTTTTATAAACTAAGCATTAATATATTGTTAGGATTATTTTGGAAATAGTGAAATTATATTGTGGGGAGTATCACATCTTGTCTTCTAAATGGATGATGGTATTTTTAATATTATAAGTATGATGATACATCTATTTATATTGATATCTCATGGTGATTTATTATTATATTTATTTTTATGATTCACACATGGAAAATGTGGTGTATAGTTATGTTTTATGTTGGGTTTATCATTATGGATATTGGAACAGTATAGGTTTTAGTTAATTGAATAAAAATTGTGTGTTTTATTGAATATTAGTTATTAGTGGATTTTATAGTTTGTAATTTTATAATTCTCAAGGTGTTCGACATGGAATTTTTGGTTATTTGATATTTTGGATCTGATTTTGGATTTGTGAATAAGAAATGGAATGGATATTTTTTATATGATTCAATATGAATTTTCAGATATTTATTGATCATGTAATCATAGTTTCGTGTTTTAAAATCTATAATTGGATGGACATGGTGACTTGTGATGGAAATATAAGTTATACTTCATGGATTTCATTATTTTGGTGTACACCATGGAATACTTATTTGTTATGATAAGTCCTATGGTGAGAAAGTTGTTACAAATATTTCCCTAAATATAGTTATTAAGGTACTTTTATAGACTTAAAAATGAAATATGGAATGTTAAAACATGAATTTAAATAAATTTATTTTTCTGACTAAGGTTCTATTTTTTATTTAGCAAATCAGTGTTGATTTATAATGATTGAGTATGTATTATAAAAAAATTGGTGTTTTTATAGGTTTAATATGATTTGTTAAATACCATAATGGTGTCCATGTGTGTTTGGTGATGTTATAGGAATGATATGGAGTGTTTTTGGTGGCCTAAAAAACTAGAAATCCAGTAGAGGTCAACCAGTAGTCTAGTGGCTAACCAATGTCAAGTTATCCACTAGTGTGAAATAATATGTATCATTGGGGGTATAAAAACTCTAAAGTTATCTTAAGATTTTTATTCTATGTTTCAATAAAATTATTTTTTAATTATTCATTTTACTTCATTAAACTCATAATCTCACCTCACCCTCTTTCATTATATTAGGGTTAAAAAATACTTCGCGTGCTCTTTCTTCCCTCAATTCATGTAATATTCATTCCCCTTAAAGATAATGTAATTTTTGGGTGTTTTTATCTATATAAATGGCTATATAAGATCTCTCACATCATCAAATATCCACTCTAAAAATCTTCCGTCCAATACCCTACTATAAATGGATTCTATAATTTTTTATTTCATTATTATATTTATAAAATTCATTCTAGTTCTAAATTATATTCATGATTGGATTTGATATAATATTTATTGGTTATTTTTTAGTAATTTCTCATTATTTTAATAAATTATCTCTCTACAAAAATTTATTTAAGGTTATTTTTTATTTGGGAGTTTTATTTCTAGTCTTTTAGATTTAATTAGATTAATAATTGATTCTAATAATAGGATATAGTGATTATTATGATATTCTGTAAGTATTTTATCCTTTTTTATAGATTAACAATATATAGTGAAGTCTTTATTACATAGAAAATTTAATATGATTAGTTATATAATGTTTATTTATGTATTTTTGCAGTTGTTATGTTGAATATATAGTTTAAGTGAATATTTCACATGGGTTAAGTAATGGTTGGTTATCTTGAATCACTAATTAATTATTTTTTTGTTGTTATATATATAGACATATCATTTGCCTAAGTTAATAAATATGTTAATTTAAATTTTAAAGATATAAATGAGATGTTTTCATAGATATTTTCTGTATAATCACTTAATGGTTTCTAATTATGGTTATTTAATTATATGAAATGAAAACCCCATCCTATGATTGATTTATAAATATTCTTAAACATGTTTTTTTGTAGCTTATTTTCATGTCTTATGTCTGGTTTCTAAATATATATTGATATATGTGTGTGGTAACCCATACATAGGACGTTTCCTTAATCCCTATTTCCAAAAACTGTCGGACCATTCCCCTGATATAAAACATGGGATGAAATTGAGTCCTTTGATATATTGACAGACCTAATGAAATTTATAGAAAACAATAAACCTAGGAGTTCCCCCAAATATAAAACTTATTCGATTGTTAATATAAGACTACATGTAAATTCTTTGATTCCAAACCATATTCTATAAATAAAAATCAATTATTTAATCATAAATTTTAACAATATTTAAGTCAATAAACTAAACATAACATATGGTTTAGAGTTTTCTCTAGTTAAGATGTGTTCTCTATGTTTAAAGGTATAAAGAGGTTATTTAATATTTAAATCATAATGGTTAAAATGTTACATAACCATGAAAATTGGAAACTATTATGGTTTTTAAAAGGGTTTTATATATGGGGTTCTTTTTTAAAAACATATTTTGTAGAATAATTCATTCTATAAAAATCATATTAATTATGTTCCAATATTCCCTTATTTTATTAATCCATAAAAAAAATTTACAAAAGGGATTTTCATTCATTTGTGATGTTATTTATTCACTCAAAACAACATCATTTAAATAAATCATGTTGTTTTAAGAATCAATTTTAAATCTCTTAATGTGGGTTGAGTAATAATGTGGTACAAAATAATACCTATATAATCATAATAAGTGATGTCTTATGAAATTCATCTCCTATATATCTTCAATTGAATTTCAACACATTTATTAATACAACTAAGCCTTTTTTTAAACCATGGTAAGTTCATATACACTTCACTAATTCATTTTTAATAAATTAATGTTTCCATAATAATATATTCTCCTAGTGTGATTTAAAAATCAATTTTATCATAAAAAAGTTTTTAATTTTTTTAATGACTATATTTATTAATTGATTATGTGTCATTACATACTATTGAAATAACTTGTTCTTTTTACCATGACTCAAATTTATCTCGAAGAATTCGATAAATGTGTGATTTTATAGTTCAGCATAAAAATCCTGAAAATAATGTTATGTTATGATGATAATTTTATTTTCATAATATGAAAATAATTGTTTGTTATTTTATTAACTATATAATCTTATGAATGATTATGTTTTTCTTGTTTTAAGCATTATAGACAGGGTGAAAATGTGATTATTTATTTATATAGTATGTTTTATTTAGGTTTAATTTTATCCATATATTTTATTAATATATAATTTATATGTTGTTATAGCCTTATGTTTTTTTGAAATTTTTTATGATTGTATATATCACATAATGGGGTTCTATGCCCAAACTGACTATACCCCTTCCTCAAATTTCTAGGACTTGATGAGTCCTCCTCTTTGTCTAAACCTTCCCCTTTATATGTGATGGGCCTTATACATAAATCTAAAAATACACCTAGGTGGGATATACTATAATATTTTCCAACCTCCATCTTAAATGGGTTGGGATATAGGATTTCCCTACTAAAACCTGAAATTTATACATTTCCTTCCCAATGTTGGTAAAGTGTGTTTATGTATGGATACTCCATGTATATGGAGTTTCTATTTATAGCCTATATTGATTCATGATTTCTAGAACAACTATTTTTCTTTAATTTCATGCTTACTTCGACTGGAACACTATATATGTATGTAAATGAGTATTAATTTTTAAAAATAAACTTATCATATTATTTTTGTCTTGAGACACCACTGGTGATTCCTTGTTTAGTATTTTATGCGCACAACTTACACAGAGACCTCAACAGACATACAACATCTCTTATGATTTATCTTAGATTCTTATATGAACTAGAATATACTGAATCACCTTAATGGGTTTTTCATTTTTATCATTATTGTAGACTCGATTCCAATATTGGATTTAGAGCTACTCGAGGTGGATCGTGGTATTTTTTGGGAACATAAATTATTCTCTGTTTGGTTTCATTGGTTATATTCCATGATTGGATTATGAATTTACTAGAGATTAGTTTTTTTAAGATGATAAAAAGGTATTTTTTATATCTATAGAGAATATTAAACCTTTATTTAATTTATTGGTAATTTTCTTTCCCCATTTTTGGATTCATGTTATGTTGTTTGATCTTTTGACTTCTGTATGATATATTCAATTTCCTAATAAATTTTAGTGATGACTTATTTCTTTCACAATGTGTTTATATCATTAACTATGTAAATATAAATACATGAAATACTAGTCACTATCCCCTTTGAATCTAGGATCACTTGTTAGGTACTGGAAAATGTGATTTGGTTTCTTAAATGGGTAATTGAATCCTAAATGATAAAATCATTACATGTACAGTATAAAATTTTAGATAAATAATTTTATCCATAATTAATCCTCATATTTGGACTAACTATGTCACACTATAGTCCTTTTTAAAAATAAATATAATTATGAATTACTCAACCCATAATTGTTAGAAAATAACATATTAAATAAAAAACATAATTGTTACTCAAGATACACATGGATATGGAATAATATTGATTAAACACATTAATATCACTATATGAACATGAATTATATAAGTCATGTCTCAAAATATTAAATACAAACATACATAATTCCTTCATCATGGATAACAATTTACCACTAGAAATGTGTTGGGAACAAGGTTGTTAAAAATGGATAATTTTGGTTTGGAGACTTAATTTATAAAACAATTTTTCAATTATTAGGTTCATTTCAATCTATGCTTATAAATTTGGTGTTACGAATGAATTTTAATGTGGTGATAATAATAGAGGATTCTTGGTAATTTTTTTTCTAATGAATGGGATCATACCATACTATAGTGGATAGAATTAAATTGTGGTGATATATACCATGTTGATGGATGATGTTTCTTTTTATAGTGTAATCCATATTGTTTTGTAAAATCGTTATGGTCCAAGAGATAGTGAACCAACCCATGGAGGAAGAAATGTTTGATTGATAAATAAGGAAGTCTTTATGGTGTAAATGAGGATATTATTATGGTTTCATTCCTTAACATTAAAAATTAGGATCTAATATTGACCATGTTGTAATTATCATTCTTTTAGCTGAAAAAAGTTCAAGATTTATTATAAAAAATAGGGAAATGGTCTAAAGTATGAATAATGGGAAATTTTTTTATAAAATATTTGGGGAAAATCATTTCTATAAATGTAGAGAAAGTAATTTTCCTAAGGAAGAGTGGTAATTTAAGGTTTATTATACCATGTAATTTTTAAATGATTCTGCATTATGGTCTGTTAAGATATAAAAATTTTAATAATAGAAATGGTCAAAAATATTTTGAATTTTAAATATAGAGGTTATGGTTTTCAGAAAAATATATAAGGTTTACAAAACCATATCCTGGTGTGGAATGACCACAATATAGTAAGTAAATTTTGTGAAAAAATAAAATATTAGAAATTTTTTAAATATTTAGTGAGATAATGATTTAATTATGGGATTTAATTCATTTATAACAGTTGAATTTTAGGGAAATTTAGGGGACATAAAATTTTAATAAATTGAGGATTAATTAATAAGATCAAATAAAATATATTTTAAGGCGTTATTATAAGTTTTGAGATATGGAATAATTGTTGAGTAAATTTTATATCTTTTTTTCACATCAAGAATAATGGAAGAAGTGTTTTTATTGTGGAAGAACATCAATTATGATTCACATTTAATTAAATGAGGATGATGAAATATTGGTCTAGGATGACCAAGAGGAACCCTTAGTGGGGAGGTGAATCAAGGTGTCCAATGATCCAATGGAATATTTCCATTAGTCTTCTTGGACATATAAATCTTGTTACTATGTTAGTTGGAATGAATTCAATATCTTTTTCAAACACTCTCATTCCCAAAATGAAAAAGAAGCTAATCAAAGTAAATCATACCATAGATAGAGATTTTATTTGGTTCACCAAAAAAATACTCTAAGTGTATACACATGATTTTTTTATAGTATACTAAGAAATTGACTATAATTCACTATATATATGGATATTTGGTCTTATAAAGGAACACTACATATCCAATGATTCCACCTACACTTTACTAGTTGTAAAACACTCTAATAAGAGTTTACCATAGTTTATAAATGATACAAATAACTTAAATAATTTTAAAAAATAATTTTATGTCTTTATTTGGTATAATTAAATGAGAAACCATGCAGATTCTTCTTTGAAATTATGGCTTTTTTTACATCATGTCATTCATCCATCATCAAAATTGGATGTCTTTATCACCTCTATGTGAAGTTATAAAACTTTTCTAATCTCAATCATAACAGAGTCAATGTATTCCATATAAGGATTATTATATATTTTCATAAACATTATTCCTTCTTCGTCAATATTTTAGATGTAGTAGTGTAATTCCCTTTTTTATTCTCTCTTCTCTTGATGAACCAAATTTTGAAATATGTTTAGGCTCTAAATTATCTTCAATGTAATTCAGATATGTTTTTTCCATATTATCTCTTCATCTCCTAAACTAATCTAATAAATTATGTAATTACCCAAACTTCTCATACATATAAATTACAACTTTTAGATAAATATTCACTACATTACACAAAAACACACATGAGGATCGTCAAGGTATCATTCCTTTATAAAAATAGAAAAAGAAAAAAACATGTTTATAATAGTTCTACGTCATCTCCCACATAGTTCTTTATAACTAGAATACTTATTATAAATATCACATGAAATACCATTCATCATAATTTAGTTAAAATAAATATAAAAATGGTTGATCTCAGATACTTAGTAAAGGTAATAAAAATTAATATTTAAACACAACATGAGAAAAAGGGTGTGAAAATGTGATCATAGCATATGAAAACCATACCTTGAATATCAAAGATTGAAATATAGAGACATATAAAAAATATTGGAAGCCCATAAGACATTAATCATAATAAAATAAAATAACTTGTGTCAAAAGGAAATAACATTGACATAAGACATATAATTTTGGAATACACATATTAACATAACATAATTTATATAGTAGTCAAGGATATTTTTCAAAAACTACCATAGCGGAATGAGTTCACTCTTCAAACCATCATAGTAGTCAATGTTCACTCCCAATAATATCATACTTTAGAGATTCTTTTACTTAACTAGTTTCATTCCCCATTCTAGTACTATTTATCTCTTGAGATATCGATATTTACCTAAACAATTAGAAGATAATATATTCCCAACACATATTTGGTTATAACTGAACCACCTTCGTTGGTAATAATGTAACCATTAACCATGGTTATAAAGTATCTATTGTGAAGTAATAAAAATTATAAATTATTGTTAAAACGATCTTACAAACATTCAACATATTTGAACCACTAAAAAATGGTTTTCATAAACATTCATCATAACATAACCTCTAGAGAATAATGAAGTTTCGTAATCACTTAATAATTTCATAAAATCATATCCCATTGAAATAGAATATGGTTTCATATGAATTTCATCATGATATAACCCACGGAATAAAAATAGGTTTTTTCAACATTAGGTAATATCAAAAATAAACCACTCAGATAAAGGATAAGAGTAGTGTACATGGATCATATCCTAAATAATGGAATGGATACATCAAAGGATGTAATATTATATGGAAAATGATTTTAAAAAAATACATGGAACATTTATTGATGAAAAATATCATTTCCACTTTGGGAAAAAAACTTTTTAAAACATAACACATTGTAAAAATCATTTTAGATGAAAATAAAACTATAAAATTATAAAACAAATCATTAAAAATCATTTAAAACATTTCATGTGGAAAATAAATCTTCCACATAGAAAAAACCATATTAAAACATACATATTTTTTGAAATAATTTTAATTTATGATAACGTTGAATAATTATAGAGTAATATTGAAATAAAATAATGGTAATGATGGCAAGAAATTCTATTCATGTCGTATAAGTAAAAAAAGATTCATTTCTCTTTTTAAAATACAAATTACCATTGTTTGGAAAATTACATGAATAATACTTTGAATAAAAATATAAAAAGTAAAACATGAAATACACCATTCATAGAGATGGTAAGTTGTACGTACTAATGAACATTGTTTCCATTTTACCAATGAAATGAAATAATGAAAGGAAAAAAATATATTAAATTATTGGAATCATTTTTTTATATATATAAAATATTTTCATTAAACATATTCTTATTACCTTACATGTAAAGTGTGAAAGAATCACATCGGTTCGCAAGGCAGTAGTTTTCTATACACAGGAACGATGTTATCGTATTCCTGTGGAATGGAAATTAATATGTAACTTGTTATATAATGATTAAAAAATAATAATAATATCATATATATCATATATAAATAAATATATATCATTATATCAATAAATGATATGTGGTGATGGAAAACAAATAACATCAGTTCACGGGGCGGTACTCTGCCGTACACATGAATGGTGATATTATAAACCATTTTCTGGAAGGGGATAAAGATTTAGGTTATTAAAATTACATAAATAAAAATAATTATATTTTATAGAAAAATTTTATTTTGTAATATTTTTTAATAATAGTTTATGTAGGGGGAATAAATAATATAAAACGATTGGTTAGGGACGTTACCATTTCATTAGAAAAACTTCTTTTGGATTGCACCAAAAGGATTCTAGTGTAATATTTATGAAAAAAAATAAGAAACTATGATTATAGGATGGAATTTGAAAAGTTATTTGAATTTTTTTTTAAATCAAATAGATTTTTATGTTTGAATAGGAGAGGATAGGGGTGTCCTAATATAATTGAGGTGAGTGTCCCCTGGTAATTTTTGTAAAAGAAATCGATGTAGCTTCATTTTTTCCATAGTAATAGGATCTTAAATTGACCATTATTGATCTTAGAAGAGTCATGGTTTAATTATTTCGGTAAAAAAAATCTGGACTATTTTTTGGTCATTTTTAGACCATATCTTTTTAGTTTATCTCCCGATAAACCAATTTTTACATTAACTATGGTAAATAATTTTTAGGGATTTTACTATTCATTATGTTTAAAAATTAATTTGAAATTATTATATAATATAAATAATGATAATTCCAAATATAAAATCCATTTTCACAAATTCAATTAATATAAGAGTAATGTTTTAAGTTGAAATTTTACCTAGAAAAGTGATGATAAAGAGACTTTGCAAAGGGAAATGTTTAGAAGAATAAAAAAATTTTATATCTAAATAAAATATGAACTTTATTCCAATGAACTAAATTTGATTAATAAATATATTATATAAATTATTATTTTTTTGAATCTATTTTAAAATAAATTTCACGTTTTTAAATTCATTAAAAGAAATGAGAATTCATAATAAAAACCAGTGTTTTCTCACTTCATTGGAAAATTTATATCATTACAAAATTCTCAAAAAATAACTCCAATATATTTTTTAAAATATTGATTTAAAAAATAACATTTAAATTTTAGAAAATATATTTTCTTAAATGGGAAAATATTAGTTTTAAAATAATTGTGCAAAATTAGAAAAAAATAACATTTAGAAAAATATAGCTTTTGGGGGAAAATTTGGGTTATCCATTTCTATTGTCTATAAACACATATGATTAATTTTAAAAAATTTATTGAATATATAATATAATAAATTATTTAAAATAATTCAAAAAAAGTTATTTTTTTAATTTATTGAGGCAAAACATGTTATTGTTCATATAAAAGACATTCATAAAAAGTGATCCTTTATTTTCAAATTGCTTTGGCATTTAAAATTTATTGGAAAAAAATGTTTCATTTTATATATATCTGTAGACCATAAATCCTCATAATTTAGTTATTTTTATTCATAAATTATATTATAATTTCTTGGTGAGGAAATAATATTAAATAATAATATTTTAATAGTCTGTTATGATTCGTTTAAACTTTGAGTTTCATATATTACAATTTACCCTTATTGTTCAATGCAATGCAAGATAAACCCAACATTTAATGTAACACAATATATCCAAAATATTAAATTTATTTGAAAGTAATATTTCACACAACATTGAGGTGTTAAATTCTACCCAATTAAATAAATTTCATCCTCATATTAGTAATTGTTCTTGGTAAACAAGGTTTTCACATTTGAAAATTTCTGTGTAGGAAACCCACATAAAAAAAGGTAAATAAAACTTCATATTAAAAATAGTGAAAGGTATGTGTGATGTTCATCTTGAATAACACATACTAGGTTTCCAAAAATAACAACATAGGTGGGAAGTTTTGATTTAGACAGGGAAGAAAATAAAAATTTAAAAGTAATTATTGAGAATGATAGAGCTAATTGATCACAAGAAAGTGAATGATAATTCAAAAATTAGAAACCACAAAATCATAAACCAATGATGTCTGAAAATTTAATTTATATCATCATAAATGATATTATTAGGATAGAATTTTATTTCGGTATAATTTTCATGAAGTTAGGGCTTTATTCATAAGAAGATATACTTACTTTATTTCTTTTAATTCCATAATTATAATCCCATTATTTAGTTATTATTATATCAATTTCCACTCCATATATTACACCAAGAAAAGTAGATGATTTTTTTTTCAGATGTACTATGGGATCATATGATCAATAAAATAATGATTTTTCATTAATTCATTATTTTGTTTTTACAAAAGGTAGAATTGTTAGGAAAATATATCTAATAGCATCCAAATTTTACCTAAATCCATTTCAAGAATTTTTAAACATAATGATCATCCATTTGTGGATGAAATTAAAATCCATATATTTAAAAATAAGGACACTACATTTCCAAAATCAACTTTCATTAATCCCTTAAACAAGATGGATAATCGCTTAATGTCACATTAAAAATACGTTAATACAAAGATCATATATTCTCCTAAAACATGGTAATATCTTTAATTACTATAAAACCTTAATAAAAGCATACCTAATTTCAAAAATTAACTCTTTCCTCATTCCTTAAATAAAATCACATATTATTATAAACCAATTATATATTCTCCAGAAACATGGAAATATCATTATTCTCCATAAAACCTTAATAAAAACAAACCTGATTTTAAAAATAACCCTTTCCTAATTCTTTACATAAAATCACAGATTATTGAATATATTCCATAAATCCAAAAAAAAGTATACTCCATCAATGATAACATAAAACATTTTTCAATGAAATCATTGATTTGATCCAAGGTATTCAATAATATCTAGTTTATATTATCCATATCTATCATCACCTTTTCCAAATTGAATACCATTTTCTCATCATTGGGAACATATTAAGGGTTATCATCCCTTGATCAAAATATCACATTTCCATTAAATAAATTTGATGGGCATTGGTACTGTTTGAAATATTATTGTAACTCATTAAGGAAAAACTATTGTAGAAAAATCCATTGATGTTTCATGATTCTAATAACATAGAAACCATTGATAAAAAATAATTTTTTGAATCCCAATAAATAAAAAATTCAATCATTCCACTTTCTTTATACATAGTTAACTATGCTACATCATCTTATTCTCTAACACTTATATCCTTTGATATGTCATTTTTTATATCTTATTAATCATAAATATATAAATTAATCTCAAAACCATATTAATTATCTTCAGGATCTTTCCCTTTAAGACACTGATTTTCATAATTCCCAAACTGTCCACATTTGAAAAATTAAAATGTCGATAACATCCGGGAGAGACTATTATTATTATCCATTGTGTTAACTAAAATTATCATTTTTTCACTATAATTATATTATTTTTTCCCTTATTTTTCATATGCAAAACAACTTCATTTTTCTCCAATACATTCACTGGGGAGGTTCTTCCAACATTCTCAATATATAAAAAATAAAATCTTCTTCAATTCATGGTCTCCACCACCTAAACTCTTAATGAACTCTATCAATTAATTTTTTGTGAGTCTAAGAGTTAGTTAAGGTTATTGTTTTTAATCATATATCATGATAACTAATTAGGTATAATAATAATATCCATTAATCCAGTCATCATCTCATTTAGTTACTCACCAACAAATTATATATCACAATAAATATTAATCTTGTTCCTTTAAGTTTTTATATTTACTAAAACAAAAAAAATTAGAGTGTGAGAAAGAATAATAATAATGGGAAACCCCATAATCGTGAAAAATAACATATAGAATGTCTAAATAATCACACATAATTATCAATATTTTTCACATTAGGCTTAACCAAGGTCATTTATGGTCATTATATAAATATTTCAGGATGTTATATAAAGATTTTTTGAATTTTCAAATGATATCCTCTGGAGTATCGAACTATTTGTGTATAAGGGAACATTTTCATTCACTATGTGATGATCGAGCCCATCTCAGTGCACCCTTTTTGGGGTTGTTACCCCTAAATACATTTATTATAGATCTACATTCACTTATAGTATCCAAATAGGTATATAATTTCTTAGAAGCCATTTTCTCAGTCCTTTACCAAAATTGACATACATTTTACTATACTTCGACTTATACTTAGACTTATCCTTATATATATACCTACTTATATCCCATTAAATATACCTTTGTATTTTACTAAAATTTTATCATCCTAGATTCCAAAGGTTAGAAAAACCATTCCATTGATACAAAATTTAATGACCCAAACCACTCAGAAATTCACATTACATCATTTATATGAATATTAATTTAATTACCCAAACACTTTATTGAGGATCACAATGATATAATTCTCTTAGAAACCAAGAAACATAAAAAACTGGTTCACAAGGGTTCTACATCATCTCACACTTACTTCTTGATAACTAACTCTCGTCGTATACATATCACATGTATTACATATCATTATAAACATGCTAAAAGAAATAGAATTAAAGGTGAGATTAGAGGCACAGTTTTGGTAAACATGGTAAATATATAAACATAACATTATCATTAGGGTATGATAAAATTATTATAACATATTAAAACTATTACTTGCATATCATAGATCAAAATAATAAGTCATGGAATAAATATTGGAAGTTCATAATAAATGATTCATAAGGAAATCAAAGAAGAAGATCTATGATATCATAGAGTAGACATAGGATATGGAATTTTTTTCATACATATAAGCATAGAATATCATTTCCTTTTTAGTAATGTCTCATTAAAAAAATTATCATAGTGGAATGGGTTCACACCCTAAAACATTGTAGTAGTAAAGGTTCACTACCAAGACTATTATTGTTCATGGAGTCCCTTACTGAAATATATATACACCATATTCCAGTCCTTTTTATTTCATGATAAATAAATCTTCCCCCAAAGCATTATAGGGATATATAGTTCTCACCCACCATTGGTTATTATACAACCATCATCTGTGATTATATCATAACCACCAGAATTGGTTATCATATAACCAACATCAGAAAATGAAAATTATACTTATTTTTTCCATAACATTATATAACATTCTTCATTTCATAAAACATGAAGATAAATGTGTTTTATAAACATTTCATCATAACAAAACTTATAGTAAAAAAATAATTTCATAATCATTCCATCATTCCATCAAATAATAAGCCATGGAAACTGAACCAGGTTTTATATTCATTTTCTCATGGCATAACCCATGTAAGAGAAATGGGTTACATAAACCTATTTTCATCCTAAAAATAAAACATTTATAAAGATAATAAGAATTATTTCCTAAGATAGTATAAATCGTAAAGTATATATTACATTAAATGACGACATGTTAGATGGAAAATTATTTTTAAATATTAAATGAATCATTCCATGATGTAAATAAACATTAAAATTTGAAAAAAAAATTAAATTTATAACATTTTCAAAATAATTTTGTATGAAAATAACATTGGAACCATATAAAAGAAGATTTAAATGTCATTTAAAACGTTTCTTTATGGAAATATCCTTTCCACTATGACAAAAACACTTTTAAAATAAAATATTTTGAAAATATTTTTCATTGAAAAGAAACTCAATATCATATAGACCAATCCCCAAGGAAAATAATTCTCATGATGATGAAATTGTTTCTCGTTCTATACACATTAAAATAATTCTTCGTTTCACATAGTTATAAAATATAAATAGGGATTTTTTTGGAAAATGGTAAAAATATTCCTTTCAAAACATTTTTAAAAAAGAAAAAACTTGTAGAAATTGATTTAATAAATAATTTTCATAATTTAATAAATATATTTTTATTTTTTTATAATACATGATTTTAGAAGAAAAATGGTTTCAAACTGAAAAGATAAATAAAGGTGATTTTTTTAAAAAATAGAATATTTAGTGCATAATAGTGTAAAATGAAGATAAAATGTATTATCATGAAATAATCATAGTAGAATAAAATCCATGTGATTATTGAGAGTTAGATACTAATAGTTAATCATCCAAAGTATACTCATAAATAATCCTGAAAAAATATGATATTATAGAATAAAACTCTTACCACTTTGGTAGATTTAAACCACATTAAAGAGATAAAACCAAATGGATATTGATATTAAATTAAATTTATGTTTAATAATCATAAAATGAATTCATGGTAGGTAAATACACTATATAAAGTAAAAAAACATGGTTAATACAACATGTGTCTCATAAAAAAAGTGAGACATAAATCACTTACCATAAGTCTTGACTTCCGTCATACACATTTAAACCTCCTATGTAACAAATATAATTATATTATAATTATATTACAGAACAACACACACAAAAACATATATATATATATATATATCAATCCGTAAATTATTTAATTATGACATTCTATTTATATTTTATTAATATTTTATTATAAATTAATATATATTGATCACTCAAATATAGATATATCAAAAAATACACTTTTTATATAGATGAAAGGTCATACATATGCAGGAATGATTTTTCTATTTTTGTGATGTTAATAAATAAATAAAGGTATGTAATGGATTAAAATTAAATAATTATTATTATTTAATATATATTAGATATTTATATTAAACTCATCTTTATTACCTTCCCTAAAAATCATGAATGAATCACATTTCATCACGATGTGGTAGTATGTCATATACACGAATGATGTTATCTTGTTCCCATGAAATAGAAAGTAAGAAATTTAAATGTGCAATCATGATTCCATAATAATAATAATATCATAAATAAAATAAATAAATAATAAATTTATCATTGTATCCATCTTTGAGAGGTGGTGATTTAAAAAAACATCGGTTCGCGATTTGGTATCCCATCATACACACAAATAGTGATTTCATAAACCCTTTGATAGAAGAGGAGAAATATTTAAGTTATGAAATTAAAATTATAAAACATATGTATATTTTATATACTTATATTATTATATCACCATGGTTTAATAATGAGAAAAGGAGGTGTAGGATGAAATAAAATAAAATTCTTGATTAGGGATGTTTCTATTTCTTCAGGAAACTTCTTTTGGTTTGCACAAAAAGGATTCATAGATTTTATTTAGTCCAAGTTATGTTTTATATGATGATAAGAGGGAATTAATTAATTTTAGTATTCTGGTATTTGAAAAAACTGAGTTATTTTGGTTTTATAAATAGGATAGGATATGGGGTGGCCTTTTATATGCGAGGTGAGTGATACACGTGAAATTATTTAAATGAAAAATATGAACCCACATTTATCCCTTGAAAAAAAGGCCCCAAAATGGTATATGAAATAAATAGAAGATATAATGTCAAAATATTATCATAAATGGGTTTTGTACATGTTTTGGGTCATTTGTAACTCTTATCTTTTTATTTTAAACTCCAGTAATCAGATTTTTATTATAACTGCATTAAATAATTTATTTTCGTTTTACTATTCATTATGGTAAAAATTTAATTTCAATTTATTATATGATATATTTTTTTTATTTAAAATGTTTAATATATTTTCCCAAATTCAATTCATAGAAGTGGTAAATATTTATTTATAATTAATCCCACTGATACAATGTGAAACTAGTTTTCCAAAGTGAAAACTTTTTAAAGTTTAAAAAGTTTTTATGTAAAAATTAAATATGATATTAGTTATAATAAAAAAATTTGATTAGTAGATAAGTAATTGTAATAAAAATAATTTTATAATGATATTAAAATAATTTGTATGTTTTTAAAAGTTTTGATGCAAATGAGAATTCTTAATAAAAATGGTATTTTCATAATTCATTGAAAATTTTATCTTTTATAAAAATTATCAAAAATTCTCCCCAAGTTAATTTTGAAATGAGTATTTAGAAATTTTAGAAATAAATTTCTAATAAATATTATAAATGTGGTAAAACTTAAATCTCATATAAGTGTGAAAAATGTTATAAAACTGCTTTTTAAAAAATACACTTTTTAAGAAGAAGGAAATTCGAATAATTCTTATATATTGTACAGAAAGCACATAAGATGAATTTTTAACATTTGATTGAATATATAATATAAAAATATAAATAAATTTACTCACAAAAAGTTATTCGTTTAATTTATTGAGGTAAAATACATTTCTCTTCTTAAAATGTTTTTTCAAAAAAAATATTTCTTTATTTTCAAGTAGTTATTATTTTCATTTATAATTATTTGGCCAAAAAATAAATTATTTTATATGAATTTGTTGACCACATATTTTCAAAAAAAATTAAATTAATTCATACACTTCATTTAAATGGCTAGGTCATAACTATCATAATAAATAATAATATTTTAATATAATGTCGTGTTTTGTTTAAACTCAGTGTTTCGTGTATTGCGAGTTACACTCAATGTTTCATGTAATGAAAGATAAAATCAATGTTTTATGTATATTAATATACCTAAATAATTAAATTTATTTGAAAAAATATATATTTCCAAAAAAACATGTGGTGCTACCAGTTATATAAAACTTAGTGGATATATCCCCTTTTATCAAAGGGATAGGATCAATTCTCATTCTCATGATTTTGTATAATTTTCTAGATTATCTAAAACCCTTAGTATAATCAGTTATTAATGATTAAGCTGAATAATACAATGAAATTTTGAGATATAAATTTTTTTCAATTCCATTATAAATTTCCAATTAGTGTTAATACCACATCCTCACTACATAATCATGAACTATAGAGAATTGTGTTATGGACATCAATTATTCCATAATGTTTTTTTCCCAAAATTCATGGTCTTCTAGAATCTAGAAATTTTTTGACATGGTATTATTCATCATCGAATTTTATTTAGTAAAATGGTAGATCCCCAATATTTGGATGAAATACTTTAATCATAACTCCTCCAGAATCATAGAACAATTATTCAATTCATATAATCATTTGATATTAATTAAAGTACAATCTACTAATACATAGAGTAAGGACTTGAAGTATTATTGAAACTAAAATTATCACTCTTCTAAAGCATACCTCCTTCATGATTTAAAAAATATATTACATTTTGATCCTACTATTAAACTTCATATGTTTCAATTAAACTATATTCTATAAAATGGGTGTCACCAAATCTCTAGCATGAATGAAATTCTCGTGGTCTTCCATCATAGCATAATAGATTTCATGTGGAGTGGTTTCCTACCTTATTTTCAAGGCCATTCCAAGTTATAGAGTGAAATTATTCTCCATGATGAAGGTGTACCCGCACATTTGTAACAAAAAAATTCCATATTAGATATATTTTCATCATATCATCTTTTTTGTATCATGACATGCATAAATCGGATCTTACAATGAATGTTTTTTGAAGCATCTTATTTGTAAAATTCATCACAAAATCCATGACCCTGAAATTATATTGGTGTTTCCCCACCTGATGAAAAAATCTCCATTGTGTTTTATTTCTCTTTCTTTTACATATCAGCTTGTTTCAACCTACATTGTTCTCTCTTGTCCACAACCCACTCGTGCTTGTTTTTTGGTAAATCTTATGGATACATCATGGGGTTGACTTACTATAGTAGTATTGCAAGGGTTGGATCCTTCCTTTTTAAATCCAAATAAAAACATAGCGTGGTATTTTCACATGAATCAACGTTTTTGTATTCATATTCTATAAAACATATCAAACTATTATTCATTATAATATCAAACTATTTTCACCCAATAAATTGGAAAACATTGGGAAACGTTTACATTTTTTATACTAGATATTCCAATATATTCAAATCAATGTACACCAATTCCATGTCCATTATATAGATAAAAGGATGTTTCTATTGATATAGCCTCTAGTGAAACATTGTTTACCAACTCTCCAAATCTTATATGAACATTCAATATCCCCATGACATCAATGTCTTCAGCCATACATCTTTATCAGTAATTTTTCCCCTTTCTATCACTAACAATCAATAAAAAATGATTTATAGAAGGGGAAATTTCTTATCTAATAATTTTCCTGCACTTGGAACTCCCCCTTATCCAGATATGGGAATCAAGGCATTAGTGTCATGGAGTAACCTCATCGGTTGTGTTGCAACACCTAAGCATCACAACACATCCCTATTTTTCATTCCATAATTTCTATCATCTAGACTATTTTAAGGTTAGTCACTTATCATGAACCTTTTTGAGTGATGGCCTCTTGTATAGAACAATATCACCTTCAACATTACTTATAAGGACCCGGCCTTAAACATTTCTTATTATTGAATTAAATGAATAATTCACATTGAGGATCTTCTCAGGTTTAGAGTTTTAGAGAATTAAGACATAATTATTACATCTCAAAGGTTACAAAGTAGACACAACTACTCATCTTCCATTTTTTCACAAAAATAAAAACTCTTGAACAAAAGAGTCATTTCTAGTTCCTTGTTTTAGACAGCCTGACATTTCCTTGATCCCATCCTTGACACTATTCACCTTTATGTAATGTGAAAAACATTTCAAAAAAACTTGGGATGAGCATAAAAATCTCAGTAAGTGTTATAACAATACAGAAAGAAAACATTAGTCCATGTATAAGAATCAATGAGATCATACTTTACTCATAAAGCATAAGCAATTTAACATACCTCATGAAATCATAATATTTACGAATAACTCATAGAAATCATAAGACATAAAGGTAACTTGAGGCATTCATAACATTCTTACGTAGAGAGTAACCCTCATGGTTACGTTTGGAATACCCATCATAGTATATTCCCTAAATCTCTTCGGAATAACCATAATGTTTAACCCCTTCGCATTACCCAATGCATTGGAGAGCTATATCGGGCTCACCCGCCCTTAGTTTATCACAGAACCACCCGTCTTCATAAACAATGCCCAAGAACCAAAACATAATCATATCACATAACTTAAGCATAACGGAAAGATAACATTCCCACATTGCAATACCAATATAACATTTTATGATATTGAAAAAATGAATCCATTCTAAAAACCAATTTCAAAACCATTTAAAACATTTAATAAAGATATTTTTTTGAATCAAAGCATCTCATACCACTTTGAAGATTTTACCATTTTAAACCATTAATATCCATATAAATAAATCCTTAAACCAATTTTTAAAACATGGATATTAATGAGAAATATTTATAAGAATAAATCATTCAAACATTTACAATGATATTTTAGTTAAAGGGTTTTTAACGAAATGAGAGACACTTGAATTCAATAATTGAGGAATAACATATATTCAGAACATTATAATATAATGATAATAAAGGGATTCATGATATAATATTCCAAAGGATAGTATATACACCATATAAGAGGGAATTGGTGCATAACAACAATTAAGTCTCAATAGAATTGTAAAATGAGATAAAATCCCTTATAAAGAAGGTATCCTTAAATTAAGGATAAATAAATCTCATAATTATCTGTGAAAAATATAAATACTCCCAATATAAGTTTATATTAAGTGTAAAACAACCAGAGGTCATTCAAACATATTCATAGGATGACATATTCAATAACTACATGTTGAATCCAAAGAAATCGAAATTTGGTTAAGAAGTTCCCTTGGTAAAATTCGACAGCCTAATAGCGTCACTTTAAAATTCATAACATTAGTTGATGAGAGAGAAAATGGTATCTCATCACTTGGACATAAAATTTTCATCAATAAGGATATATAATAACATATCCCAACATAAAAATATGTAAATTAAAATACATAACAAAATAAGTCTTTTTAAAAGAGGTGGGTGAATGGTTTCCTTACCGATTTGGGGAACTTTCGAAACGTACACCCCATGAAATAAGGGCCATAAAATGAATATTTGACAACCCATAAATGAGAGTATATTATAAAAATAGTAAAATAATGGGAAGTACATACACCACACAAAAGTAAATAGTGTCCAATGTAGCATGAATCTCACGGGAATAAAAAGTGAGATGAAAATCCCCTTATGAAAATTCGGCAGCCTAACGGAACTACATAAAACATCCAAAAATGGATTTATGAGATAAAATAGGGTCTCTAATCATATTAACATAAAATTTACATAAATAGGAATATAAAATAACATCACCCAACATAAGAAAGATGAGCTTAAAGAAAGTTACATAAAAAGAGTACTTAAAAGGAAAGAGAGAGGTAGGATCCCTTACCTCAAGTCCGACTTATCTTGTTCGTTTCTTTATATTCCTGAATAATAAACTTTTGAAAATTTATAATTTTTTAATGAACTCCTTTACTGGTTATTATTCAATTAATATCACACGTTATAATGTTATAATATTCAGTTAATTATGTGAGTTCATATCAAATGTTTTTGTCGATGTTTGGTACATGAGTCAAAAATGAACTTGTTTGAAAAGAATCGTCCATGTAGTTATAAGTACATAATATCTAGAATAGTATTAATGATTTAAATATTATATATATCCATTACATATCCATTTTATACTATTCCATAACATTTGGAGATAAAAAGAAATGAAATGCACCGTTCATGGAGACGGTAGGCCATACGTACGCATGAACGCTACATTCATTTCTTTGTCATATTAATGGAATTAAAAATAATTGAGATATATATATATTATAATTCCATTATAATATATATGTTATATAGGTCACATAAGTTTATTAATTTCATTCTTTATATATTCCATGAATTGCATGAACGAGTCACATCACTTGAGGGGTTGGTAGTCCACACTTCCTCGTTTGAAATTATCGCATTTTCACAACATTAAAATCATAAAGGTATGTTTTAAATATAAAATACAGAAGCATATGGAAAACATAAATACCATATATATCATATATAAAATACAGTGACATCATAACTTCTTCCATGAAAGGTGTTAGGACAATATTGAACAATCATCGTTTCGTGAGGCAGTAATTCGCCATCCACAGAAACAGTAAGTTCTTTAACCATTATACGGAGGTGTGTGTAATTTTAGCTTTAATAATTCACATAAAAACATCATAGTATATTTAATATACTGTTTTTGTTACAAAATAAGGTAATAAAAAGATTTTAGTGGTTTGGAGAAGCAAAATAATACAAAAGAACACAAGTGAAGACATTACCTTTAAATCGGGTAACTCCTCTTGGTTTGAACCAAAAGGGTTTCTTGAAGAGCATTCTGCCAAAGTTGAGGCTTCAATGATGAAGAGAGGGATGTGAAGAGACAAAATGGGCATGTTTTGGCTAAGCCAAAGGCTTGATAGGTGTGGGTAAGTATGTAGAGGTGGGGGCCTTTTATAAGAGGAGAGGAGTGGCACTCATGGAAAGTCAAGAAAGGTTACTTTATTTCAAAAAGAGTTTCTGATTTTAAAGGTCCCACATTGATATATTTCTAGGATAAGGTGATAAGGGTTATAAATATACTCATCCAATAGGTTTTTTCCATGTTTAAGTCGTATATTTTAAATTATCTTTTCATTTTATTTAAATCGTTCATTAATGAGGTAATTGCTGCATCATCATGATGTCATAAATAATTTAGTTTATTTAATGTCTAAAAATTATAAAAAAAATACTATGATTTAGAAAATATTTTTATCTTTCCAATGACTATTTATAGTATAATATATCGTTTATTTAGACAAAATTAAAATTATTTTACTTAGGTGTTACATACTTTGGTTACATTTTCCTTTCTTTAAAAAAACATGATAAAAGGTCACTATCACACTAAAGTGATTCCATGGGGTCCTAAGGTTGGAAAAAGGCATACCATGGTCGGACATGACACCAAAAATAGCATTAGGAAACATTGTGGGTCATTTTATATTTTTATGATTTTATTTTCTTACCCTTAATTACTCGATTACTAATTAAACATGATAATTAAAGATAATTATTGTCGTTACTATTCATAATGTCCAAAAACAAAAAGGTCTTAATTAATTAATTTGGATCTTCTTATTCCAAATATGTAATCCATTTGATCAAATTCAAAAAACATAAATTGTAGTAATTAATTTAAAAGCAAATATCGTTGTCAAAACAAAATACTGATTTTTAAGAAGTAAACTTTATCAAAATATTGACTTGTTTTTACACCCAATTAAAAAGTGAAATTATTTCCAATTAACAAAATTGTATTAAGTGATAAAATTATAATTCAATTATTCTTTAAAAAAAATTAAAATGATAATTTAAATATATAAATAAATTTGATGAAAAGGCAGTTTTGAATTAAAAACTATATTTTTCACTATTCATTAAAAAAATCATTATCAGAAAAATACCAAAAATTAACCCTAATCAATATTTGATATATCAAATTCAGAAATGATGTAAATTTTACCAAATTCAAAACATATAAGTTTCATTATTAAATCATATAGTTAATTCCCGTTGTCAAAACAAATAGCGGGTTTTTTTGGACGCAATATCTAAGAAAAGTTTGGCACTTGTTTATGTCCATTTTCAAATTGAAATAAATTATAATGACCACAATTGAATGAAATTGTAAATATATATTCTAATTAAAATTTTATACAGATTAAAAATATAATCTAACCATATATTTATATTATATGAAAAGCTGTTTTGATGTAAAATGCAATATTTTTCACTATTCATTAAAAAAATGAACATTGTCAGAAACATACCAAAAATTTAACCAAAGTAAATTTCAATATCCCAATCATAAATAATAAGTTCATATTTATAAATAGAGCTTATAAAATTGTCAAAAGTTAGATTTAAAAAGGTTCTCCATGAAAAGGCGGTAAAACAATCTTTTAAAAATATTAGAGTATTTATTCTTAAAATTGGATTCATTTGGATTTTAAGCCTCTAACATTTATTGGATAAATTTAAAAATATTTAATAAACATATGTAATCATTTTGTAGTTATTTCTGTTCATTCCCTCCATTATAACGGCTAGGCGTTAACTATTATAATATTATTATATTATTAGTGTGCAACGTACGATTTCAAAGAAACTCGTTGTTGCGTATTGGGTACGCCATCGAGCATAGCATTCCCATTAAAGTAATATTAACATTTTATTCACAAATATTGATAATCCTTAGAATTTAATATTATTTATTTACCTGGGATGTTACATCCTTCCCCCCTTTTGGGAATTGCATCCTCGAAATTTCAAAATTGGGCTTGGAAACTTCATTGAAAGTCCCACATCGAAACAAGAGTCAGTAAAACTATCACTTCAAAAGAAAGGGATATAAGTACAAAGGTCCCTCAAGTCAACCCATATTAGGATTCCAAGTAAGAAAATATGGATATATAGGAGAAAAAAAATGGCCATGTTCTGATGGAGGGTGATAGTAAACATGTCTAGGAGAAAGTTAACCATAAGAAAATCACAAACCTGTGATGGGTTAAACAAAATTCGATTCCCCAGTAGGAAACGTTAACAGACAAATTTTTTTTTAAGTTACTCTTCATTGAGGAATTTATTTTTGAGCTTAACTAAATCATAATGAAACATACTTACTTGTCACGTAGACTTTCAACTTTTACTAGATTCCTTAATCAGACTCATATTTTCTCAAAAAGACGTGTATTTAGGAAGACTTGTTTGCATTAAGAGTACTATAATAAACATCTTGAGAATCACCTAATCCACAAAATAGAACTATATATTTCCCATTTCTTTAGATCTCAACCAAAACTAAACCAAAAATTTTACTATGAGATCATATAATACCCAAAAAGGATTTTTTTTTACAAAAATAAAAACTACTCTTAATCTACAAAATTTGTCAAACAAAACCCAAAGATCAACAAATACTATTCAATAAAAATCTATAAATAATGTTCTTCAAAGTGAACCCAACTAATATTGAAACCCAAATATTTGAAGGATTTAATCACATAGTCTCCTTAGATAAATCTTAACATTTTTCTCCAATATAACATCAGTTACTCTTACAGTCTCATAATGAAAAGTAATTAACCTAATCACATATCCTCCATGATAGGCTAATAATTTCTATTGATAACCCAAAATCAACTTACTCTTAATTCATAATATCATCTAACTAAAAACAAATAATTCAAACTAACCAGGGACTTCACGTAGTCCAGTAGTAGGCGATAAATACCAGTTGCACTTCGGTTGTGGGTTCGATTCCTGTAGCTTCATCCGACGCGACGGGTTGTCACACAGTCTGCGTGTTGTCCTTTTTCCAAAACAATATAATTCTTAAAACATTCCCCAAAACGAGATAAAATATTCAAAAATAACCATAACATAATTTAACCTCATGATTATATCATGTCGTACATATTCCATCATAACGTATAGTAACCCATAATTACCTCAAAAGTAAGGATCATATAAACCCTAATTCTTACCTTTATGATTATTACCTGAACTTCCATATCGAGTTGGTTCTCTCATACTTGATGCATTAGAGAACTAACCAAGGTTAATGTTTTTTATCATGACTCCCGATAGTTGGTTTAGAATAACCACGATATTTCTCATTAAATCCCCCATTTCATCCAGTCTCTTAATCAGAGAACCACCATAGTTTCCTTCAAACCCATTGTCACTTTGGTGACTTCTATATCCATCCATTTACTAAAACCAGAAATGTCAGTGTGAGTATATCAACAAAATCATTAAGTACTAAAGAGGAAGATAAACACTAACATATACTTATCCAAGTTATCTCAAACTCATTCCAACCTTAAAAAATAATAATGACTCGATCTAATATAATAACCATTGTGGTTATACACAACTTTTCACTTAACAATCTAACCTCTAAAGTTATCTAAACCATCCTTTGATACCAAATATAAGGACCCGGCCATAAACATTACTTGTTATTGAATTAAATGAATAATTCACATTGAGGATCTTTTTAGGTTTAGAGTTTTAGAGAATTAGGACATAACTATTACATCTCAAAGGTTACAAAGTAGACACATCTACTCAGCTTCCATTTTTTTCACAAAAATAAAAACTCTTGAACAAAAGAGTCATGTCTAGTTCCTTGTTTTTGAAAACCTGAAATTTTATTGATCCCATCCTTGACCCTATTCAACTTTATCTTCTGTGAAAAACATTTCAAAAAAACTTGGGATGAGCATAAAAAGCTCGGTAAGGGTTATAACAATACGGAAAGGAAACATTAGTCCATGTATACATAAGAATCAATGAAATCATACTTTACTCATAAATCATAAGCAATTTAACATACCTCATGAAATCATAATATTTACGAATAACTCATTGAAATCATAATATATAAAGGTAACTTGAGGAATTCATAACATTATTACGTAGGGAGTAACCGTCATGGTTACGTTTGGAATACCCATCCCAGTATATTCCCTAAATATCTTCGGAGAAACCTTAACGTTTAACCCCTTCGCATTACCCAATGCATTGGAGAGCTATATCGGGCTCACCCACCCTTAGTTTATCACAGAACCACCTGTCTTCATAAACAATGCCCAATAACCAAAACATAATCATAGCACATAACTTAAGCATAAAGGAAATATAACATTACCACATTGCAATAAAAATATAACATTTTAAGATATAGAAATAATGTATCCATTCTAAAAACCAATTTCAAAACCATTTGAAACATTTAATAAATATATTTTTTTGAATCAAAGCGTCCCATACCACTTTGAAGCTTTTAACATTTTAAACCATTAATATCCATATAAATAACTCCCTAAAACCATTTTTAAAACATGTTTATTAATGAGAAATATTTATAAGAATAAATCATTAAAACATTTAAAACTATATTTTAGTTAAATCGTTTTTAACGAAATGAGAATACAATAATTGAGGAATAACATTTAATCATAAATTTATAATATCATGAGAATAAAGGGATTAATGATATAATATTCCAAAGGATAGTATATACACCATATAAGAGTGAATTTTTTCATAACAACAATTAAGTCTCAATAGAATTGTAAAATGAGATGAAATCCCTTATAAAGAAGGTATCCTTAAATTAAGGATAAATCAATCTCATAATTATGTGTGAAAAATATAAATACACCAAATATAAGTGGATATTAAGTGTAAAAAACCAGAGGTCACTCACACTTATTCATAGGATGACATATTCAATAACTACATGTTGAACCCAAAGAAATCGAAATTGGGTTAAGAAGTTCCCTTGGTAAAATTCGACAGCCTAACAGCGTCACTTTAAAATTCATAACATTAGTTGATGAGAGAGAAAATGGTATATAATCACCTGGACATAAAATTTACATCAATAAGGATATATAAGAACATACCCCAACAAAAAAAGATGTAAATTAAAAGACATTACAAAATATGTCTTTTTAAAAGAGGAGTGTGAAAGGTTCCCTTACCGATTTGGGAAACTTTCGAAACGTACACCCCATGAAAGAAGGGTCATACAATGAAGAATTAACTACCCATAAATCAGAGTATATTATAGAAATAGTAAAATAATGGGCAGTAAATACACCACACAAAAGGAAATAGTGGCCAATGTAGCATGAATCTCACGAGAATAAAAAGTGAGATGTGAATCCCCTTATGAAAATTCGGCAGCCTAACGGCACCACATAAAACTTCCAAAAATGGCTTGATGAGATAAAATAGGGTCTCTAATCATATAAACATAAAATTTATAGAAATTGGAACATAAAATAACATCCCCCGACATAATAAATAGGATCTTAAAGTATGTTACATAAAAAAGAGTCCTTAAAAAGAAAGAGAGAGGTAGGATCCCTTAACTCAAGTCTGACTTGTCTTGTTCGTTTCTTTATATTCCTGAATAATAAACTTCTTTCAATTTATAATTTCATAAGTACCTAATTTAAAGATTATTATTCAATTCATATCACATATTATAATGTTATAATAATTAGTTAATTATGTGAGTTCATATCAAATGTTTTTGTCGATGTTTTGTACGTGAGTCAAAAATGAACTTGTTTGAACAGAATCATCCATGTAGTTATAATTAAATCATCCCCAGAATAGTATTAATGATTTAAATATCATATATATCCAGTACATATTCATTTTATACTATTCCATAACATTTGGAGATAAAAATAAATGAAATGCACCGTTCATGGAGACGCTAGGCCGTCCGTACGCATGAACGCTACTTTCATTTCTTTGTCATATTAATGGAATTAAAAATAATTGAGGTATATATATATATATATTTTAATTCCAGTATAATATATATGTTATATAGGTCACATAAGTTTATTAATTTCATTCTTTATACATTCCATGTATTGCATGAACGAGTCACATCACTTGAGGCAGCGGTAGTCCACACTTCCTCGTATAAAATTATCGCATTTACACAACATGAAAAGCATAATGGTATGTTTTAAATATAAAGTACATAAGCATATAGAAAACATAAATACCATATATATCATATATAAAATACATTTACGTCATAATGGTCACCATGAAAGCTGTTAAGAGAAGATTGAACAATCATCATTTCGTGAGGCAGTAATTCGTCATCCACAGAAACAGTATGTTCTTTAACCATTAGACGGAGGTGTGTGTAAGTTTAGCTTAAATAATTCACATAACAACATCCTAGTATATTTAATATATTGTTTTTGTTACAAAAGAAAGGAATAAAAAGAGTTTATGGGTTTTGAGAAGCAAAATAATACAAATGAACACAAGTGAAGACATTACCTTTAAATCGGGTAACTCCTCTTGGTTTGACCAAAAGGGTTTCTTGAAGAGAATTATTCCGAATTTGAGGCTTCAATGATGAAGATAAGGATGTGTAGAGATGAAATGGGGATGGTTTGGCCGAGACAAATGCTTTAGAGGTGTGGGTAAGGAGGTATTGGTGGGGGCCTTTTATAAGAGGAGAGGTGGGGCACTCATGGAAAGTCAAGAAATGATACTTTATTTCAAAAAGAATTTCGGATTTTAAAAGTACCACATTGATATATTTAGAGTATAAGGTGATAAGGGTTCGATATATACTCATCCAATAGGTTTTTTCGAAGTGTATGTCTTAGATTTTACATTATCTTTACATTTTATTTAAATCGTTCATTAATGAGGTAATTGCTGCATCATCATGGTGTCATAAATAATTTAATTTATTTAATGTCTAAAAATTATAAATAAAATAATATGTTGTAGGAAATATTTTTATATTTCCAATTAATATTTATAGTCTAAGAGATCGTTTATGTAGACGAAATTAAAATCATTTTACTTAGGTGTTACATACTTTGGTTACATTTTCCTTTCCTTAAAAAAATATGATAAAAGGGAACTATCACACTAAAGTGATTCCATGGTGTCCCAAGGTTAGAAAAAGGAATCCCATGGTCGGCCATGACACCATAAATATCATTAGGATACATGGTGGGGTCATTTTATATTTTTATGATATTATTTTCTTACCCTTAATTAACCGATTACTAATTAAACACGATAATTAAAGATAATTACTGTCGTTACTATTCATAATGTCCAAAAACAAAAGACTCTTAATTAAATATTGTGTACCTTATGATTCCAAATATAGAATCCATTTCATCAAATTCAAAACACAGAAATTGTAGTAATTAATTTAAAAGTAAATCTCGTTGTTAAAACAAAAGACGGGTTTTTAAGAAGTAAAATTTATCAAAAGATTGACTTGTTTTTATATACAATTGAAAATTGAAATTACTTACAATGAACAAAATTGTATTAAGTGATAAAAACATAATTAAATTATACATTAAAAACAATTAAAATGACAATCTAAATATATAAATAAATTGGATGAAAAGGCAATTTTGAATTAAAAACTGTATTTTTCACTATTCGTTAAAAATCATTATCAGAAAAATACCAAAAATTAACCCTAAGATATATTTGATATTTCAAATTCAGAAATGATTTCCATTTTACCAAATTCAAAACATATAAGTTTAATTAATAAATCATATAGTTAATTCCCGCTGTCAAAACAAATAGCGGGTTTTTTTGGAAGCAATATCTATGAAAAGTTTGGCACTTGTTTATGTACATTTTCAAAGTGAAATTAATTCTAATAACCACCATTGAATTAAATTGTAAAAATATATTATAATTAATTTTAAAACAAATTAAAAAGATAATATAACCATTCATTTAAATTATATGAAAAAGTAGTTTTGATGTAAAATGCATTATTTTTCACTATTCATTAAAAAATGAACATTGTCAGAAACATACCAAAAATTTAACCAAATTAAATTTCAATATCCCAATCATAAAGAATAAGTTTAATTTTACAAATAGAGCGTATAAAATTGTGAAAAGTTATATTTAAAAATGTTTTGCCATCAAAAGGTGGTAAACAATCTTTTAAAAATATTAGAGTATGTATTTCTAAAATTGGATTCATTTGGATTTTAAGCCTCTAACATTTATTGGATAAATGTAAAAATATTTAATAACCATATGTAATCATTTTGTAGTTATTTCTGTTCACTCCCTCCATTACAACGACTAGGCGTTAACTATTATAATATTATTATATTATTAGTGTGCAACATAAGATTTCAAAGAAACTCGTTCTTTTGTATTGGGTACGCCATCGAGCATAGCATTCCCTTTAAAGTAATATTAACATTTTATTCACAAATATTGATAAACCTTATAATGTAATATTATTTATTTACCTGGGATGTTACATTACTTGTGTATTCTCAGGCTACCCCTTATACCCTATACTACTTAATAGGATCTTTACACACATCCAAACATGATCTTGTCAACTTTAGGTCAACATATCAAAACATTATTTCTATTAGGGTACATAGAACATTGATAAATAATTCCTCACAATGGGTAAAAGATTCCATATGAGATTTATAAAACACATAGATCTCTCCCTCGCCCTGATGTGGTACTGGTGGTGTTGGTGTCATAGTGTAACCTCACTAGTTACATAGTAGAACCCTATAATCATGACATGACCTCACTGGTCTTGTCGTAATTCTCAAAATCCATACAACCATGTGGTTAGTATAATCAACCAGTCAAGACATTCGTTAACATTACATAAATTTTTCTAAATACATTAGCCATTATATAATCATACACACAAATACTATAATTGGTATAGTGTCTTTGGAAACATGGAAACATAAACACTGTTATATTAGAGAGCTCCATTATCCCCTACTAGGTACTTCATTACTAGAACCCTTCTTTGACACATCATACATAATACATATATTTATAACCAAGGGAAGGAAACATATAAAGTGGTGATATCAAATGATCTGTAAGGGTAAACATGGGTGACATGTAAGCCTAAACATGAGAATAGGATTATGATAATGTGATCATAACATTGGAAGATCATAAAATGTATATCAAAGATCATAAACATGAATAATGGAATAGAGAATGGAGGTTAATAAGGCATGAATATCATGGAAAAAATAATATAATCCATGAAATAATAACATATGAATAAGACATGGAATATTGGAATTTATAAATGTGAGATATCATTCCGTATAAGTCAAGTTGCTTTGCTGGAACTTATCAAGGAACATTATGAGAACTTTATATACTGAGTGGGACACACCACCATCCCCAGTCACTATATTTTCCTTGTAAGGGACTGGGTTTCCCTAACTTTCAATAGTTGATTAGGTTTCTCCATCTTCCTATAGTTTATTTAGTTCTCCCATATTCCATCTTCATGGTTACTATACCTACTAGGCGGGAAACAACACTATCCATAGTCAGAGTGATTTCCTTGTAATGGATCGAGTACCCCCATCATACTATAGTGGATCAATCCCATAAACATTATTCCAATAATTATCTCATGAAATTTAAATCATTACCCAATACATTAGAGTGATATATAGGTCTAACCCATCTCATGATAAAATCATTAATACATGTCCCACAATATAGTAAAACTTTTATCATATCATGACCAAAAAAAAGAGATGGGTTTTATAAACATCCCCTCATAATCATGTGAAATGAAATTGGAATCATTATCATTTCATCACATCATAACCTATTAAAAATATATAGGTTTCATTATCTTTTCATTAAAGCATTACCTATGATGATAAGTGGGTTTCAAAAGCATATAAATAATGTAAGAGAAGAAAGTGTTATAATAATTATTCGATAAAAACATAAACCATTAAAGAAATAATGTGAATAGATCCTTTGGATTATTTCCTAAAAGGGAATGAGTTACATCAACAGATCTCATGTAAGAACCTGGGATTTTAGAACGGGTCAAAATCTTGACCCTGTATAAATTTTGACTTGTTTCTGAGAAAACATGGAAATTTTGGAAATTTCTACACTACACACCATGTACTCAAAAGTACACATTGTGTATGGGTTAGGTATGAACCAGCTGTGTTCTTGCTGAGTACATATCATGGGATGACTATGTAGAATTTCCTATAACATGATTTGTAGTGTTTCTTGACACGTTATGAATTATTATTTCTGCATACAAGTTGAGTTCTAGTAGTGTGTCGACCCATGTGGCACTTCCAAGTTGTTTTCCTACCTCTACTAAAGTTAGAGTGTGGATAAGGAAACTACATGGTGTGCAGTCCTTTATACATGCCCTGTTTTTTAAATTTCTTTAATGAAAGAGTGTCGTGTCTTATTCCTGAAAATACCTTCTTTTTTCCTTGTTTTGGACTATGACGCTCTGGGAGGATAAAAATGTTTCTTCTTATAGAATCTTCATCCGAAATGAATTCTTCAATCAGTTGGGGGCTGTAGGATCGCATCGGGAAGGCTAAAATCATGCACCCACTTTCAGACCAATTTATTTTACTCACACACCGCAGCTTCCATCTTAGCAAAATTGTCAGGATTTAATGGAAATGTAGATCTACAAAGATCAGCTTCAAATTGGACTTCGCTATCGAAGGTTCCAACATTTACATGTCTCTTATACGTGGTGCATACCTTCTTTCATATTTTTACATAACTTTGGGTGGTGCAGTGTAAAGTGAGTAATTGGGTATTTTGAGCAAGACCATGTTTTATCTAATATTTCATATTAAATTGTTTATTAGACTTGTGGGTTGCCTTTGGGGGTGCCCTACACCTGGTTTTCTTGAGCATGGTCGGGCGAGGGGTTGTTTCTAAATTGGGGAATTTTGGTCGGTTATGAAAAAATGTGTAAAAAAGAATTATTTGGATTAAACTACTGATTTTAACTTGTTACATTATGATATGAATTGTTAGAGGCCTTAAAGGCCTTCGTGCTGGTATAGGACAACACATAGTTATTGCAATTCAACTATTTAGTTTGTTTTCCTATTTTATGTATTTATTTTTAATATATATATATATATATATATATATTTGTGTTATGTGTGATTTTGCATATGCGATAAACTTCAGGTTATGTTTTGAATGGCCCAGATATTCATTAGTGATGCATATCACAAGTTGGGATTGGCCTATATAACATTGGGTTGTTCTGACCATATGATTGAGCGTCATAGACATCGGCTTGAGGTAGTTTGATTGTGGGCATGTCCCAGGTCACTGGGATGGTGAGGTCAGCAGACTTGTGGAACACGGTCTTCGGGACACGAGGTGTCAGAGACGTTGTGTCTTGGGTATTATTTTGGTTATTACCACTCACCTGAAAACGTTGAGTAGTGTGCACATAGAGAGACTTCATGATGAGGTGTTTTTGAACACTCTTGTGGGTAGAGGCCCCAGTTAGTTCCAGTTTATGTACTATTGGTATGGGGGTTCTTGTCATAGGAATCCTCGTGGAAGGTGAGGAGCCTTCAGGGGATGGAATTGAGGATATTAGTTTGGGGGAGGAGGCTCTCTATTTTTTTAGGGTAGATATCATTATCCCTCCAGTTACTAATTTGATGGAAGACATCATTGTCCCTCCAGATTCATTATTGAGGGCAGACATCGCTATCCTCTGGATACATATTAGAGAATAGACATCTATGTTCCTTAGAGTTACTACTTCTTGGGTTTGCCTTTGGTATGTTGGTACTTGATTCACCTAGTTTCAGTAGGCACATGGTGCCAGGTTACATGAATGAGATTCTGGTATTAGCAGAAGCAGGTGACACTCCATTGTAGCTACTAAGCACCCATGGAGTTTATGTTTATTTGTGTGTCATGTTGTTTACTATTTTATTTTTAAGTGTGTTCCTGCTTAAACACTTATATTAGGTACGCACTTTTGGGTGGTATCATACTGAGATTTGTCAAACATGTTGCACGGGCCCTTTGGGACGCATTTAGACTTTATGGATTAACGTACAGGAAAGAGAACTGCTTCAGGATCTATACTGCATTTGATGTTGCATGAAGATGGTATGGAATATGAGGTCTTGCCTAGCTAGAGTTTACTTTGTTTGTCTTTCCTTCTTGTATCAGCATGTAACCTTATTTATTGTAGCTAGAGAAGGTTATCCATTATAACCCTTCTGTGTACTGACCTTCCATGGATGTATGCATTGTTGTTTAGTAGTTTCTACAAGTGGATGAACATGATTTTTTTTTAAATTCAACTACATTTGTTTATATATTTCTTATGTTGTTTATTTATATTGGATATGCTTCCACTCTATAGGTCTATTTCGAGTTTGCTAAGTTTTTTACTTCCGTTGCACGTTATTTATCTTTTCTCAGACTAGTACCATTATTTTTCCTCATCTGAAAGGGTATAGCCACCCCATTAAACCAATCAGACCCTCTCTGCTAGTCAGCAGCCTTTGGCGTTCGGGGAGGTGCACCTAAGGTAGTAAAACCCGTCCTGTTTAGCTTTGTTCGGGTCTTGTTCATTACAATGTGGTATCAAAGGAGTTCTTGATAGAGATTGAGTAGTAGTGTTTTTTTTTCTAATAATGAAATTGAGACTTCTCTTTTTATTTCTATTGCTTTACAGTTTTTTAAATGGTAGACTAGAGATAGGTTGTTAGTGGAATTGGGTTTCTAACTTGTTCTTCGGTGCCGACATCTGGTATGAGGGATGGACTAAGTTTCCATGGGTGGGAATATCTGTTTTCTTTTTCTCATATTATAGATTATATGATTTTCACCTTGGTGTCTCACTTGGTGTGTGATGTTATTGATTGTGATATATAACCCTTGTCCTGGTGCGGTAAGGGAGAATTCGACCATAACTTGGTATGGAAACACATGATTATTTTGATTTTGATATGTACATTTTATGGTTATTCCAATTTCATAACAGTACGTATGATTTTTAAAGTGATAATTCATTGTGAATAATATCAATTCCCATGCTTTGTGACCTTTGAAATGTAATAAGGTAAAATTCCTAATAAAATTTCTAGTTTATTGCAATGTACTATTCCATGCTTATTATATATTCTGAATTTCATGAGGGGGGAGATTTTGGGCCGGGATCTTGTATGAGTAGGGAGGTACTATGGTTGAGGTGATTTTGATCCCCAGGATTGGGTGCCCTGGATGTCATTTTGAGGCAGTTTGACTATCAAGATTGGGTAACTCAGTATTTGGTTTGAGGCAGCATTGGTTTTTAGGACAAGAATAGCTCTAGGTACTTTGATATTTATCTCTGTTGAGGGTAGGTATGGAGGCCATGAGGTCAGGATGCCATAGGCATGGGTAGAGATAGGGGGAGTAAGGTTAGTTTTCATACACTTCCACTTTATGGATTTCTTTATATGTGTGATATATATATATATATATATATATTGTTGTATATATGGGTTATTTGACCATTATTTTATTGAGTCGGTTCCTCCTAGATGATTGGGATGGAGCATTAGGAGGGTGATCGTACCATGCCACAGGTGCACGATTAGGTTTTGACACCTGGGGGATAGGCAGAGCATGAGCTGCAGGTACAGGCTTAGGGATTAGATCATGTTCAGGATCTAGTGCAGGCAGGGAAATAGCTGGGACTGGTGGCATTCAGGCAGTGGATTAACGAGTAGCTCCGGTCTAGTTTGGAACGTGTCTTTCTGAGGATCGATAGAGGCATGCAGGGTACAAATCCATCTATGGAATATATAATTAGAGAGTTCTTGTCACAACACCCACCAATTTTTCAAGGTGAGGGTGGTCCACAAGTGACATAGAACTAGATAGAGAGAATATAGATTATTTTTGAGCATCTTGAGATGCCTCCTGGGTGGAGCGTCATGTTGGTGATGTACATGCTGAGAGGATCGCAGGAACGAATGATAGGAATGGATGGACATCGAGGATAGGTTTTTTTGAGAACTTCTACCCAGAGACACTAAGGGCCAAAAGAGAATGGGATTTATTGAGCCTTCAGTATGGAAACACGCCCATCATGGACTATGTAGCTACTTTCACAGAGTTTTCTCATTTTTTCTAGTATGGTAAGTGATAAATCGGAAAGGGTGAGAAATTTCGAGGATGGATTGTGACACACTATTAGGATCCTAGTAAATATCTTCAGGCTGGGTTTCTTCTCAGAGGTGATGAATCAGGCACTCATTATAGAGGGAAACTAGAGGGATATTTCCTAGGTTGGTCTGGAGTCAAACATCAAATGATGGTTCAGATAACAGGAAATAAGGATGTGAGAAGTTCCAGTAGGGCGGTCCATCAAAGGACTCGTCTATACCACCAAGTAGCAGTTATTTGGTGGTTTTCTTTCAGTGTGGATAGCCAGGGTATGTTTCGAATTAGTGTGATAGACCCCCAAAGGAGTGTCAAGCATGTGGATAGGTTTGGAATCTAGAGAGGTTTTGCAGGAATCCTTCTAAGACAACTAGTAGGAAGGGACCTGGATAGACGGTGGCATCTGGTGTTGGTTCCGGTTTGGTACCAGGAGATGGTGGTGGATTTTCAACTTCATGCCGAGGACACAGAAAAGATAGTGTCACCTAGCTAAGGGATCAGTGGACAATAACTAGAGCAGTGCCGTAGGGAGGTCTGGCATCAGGAAGTCATACGTCAGGTTAGGTACATGCAGTGTTGGTGCTAGAAGATGAGTAGGCTAGAGAGCTGACAATAGTTATAGGTATACAGCAAGTGAGATAGTCAATTTCTGGTTTTTATTTTGGCATGTCCTGTAGGGGAATTTCCACTTTGAGTGAACGAGGTGTAAACGAATTATGTGGACTGACTAGATGTTGGTTATTAGGATTGGTTCCATATCGGGTGTGGGATATATCTATATATATATATATATGATATGTGTAGAATCAAAAGAATCAAGGATGAATGTTACTTGATCGGACATGTTCATTGGGGCATCAAGGATGCGGGTTACTTGAGGTGCTAGGCAATAGGTTTGTTTTGAGTATCCATGGAATGCAGGACCTCGTGAAGGTAGACACCGATGCAGGGCAGGATACATTTGGTTGTCAGAAATGACACGGGATCACCAATGATGTGTAGGGTTGATGATGCATCACCAAGGACCATGGGTATGGAAATAGGTTACTAAACCCTTTCTTGATTTGAGTTTTTTCGGGTTGAGACCGGGTTAGGAAAATACAAAGGTGGGGAGCCCCTTGAGGAATTTTTTCCAGAAATTTTAAGACCCGGGTAGTCCGGGTAACTTTTATAGGGGTTTTATTTTCAGTGCCATCTTTGGGTTGAGTTTGATAGCTCAGGGATGAGCTATTTTAAGGTGGGGAATTTTAATAACCCGGGTTTTTAGAATGGGTAAAAATCCTAACCCTGTTTAAATTTTGACTTATTTTTTATAAAACTAGAAATTTTTTGAAATTTTTGGACTACCTGTCATGTAATCTAAAGTATATACCATATATTGGTTAGGTGTGTACTGATCGCGTGCTCTCTGTGTTAATTAGGTGTGATGACTTTGTAAGAATATCTTATTACACATCGTGTGGTGTTTATTGACACACCGTGTTTTCTGTTTTCTGCGTACCGGTTGATTTCTAGCCCTATGTAAACCCATGTGGCACATCTAAGCCATATGGCTACATCCTCTTATGTCGGAGTATGGAAAAGGAAACTACACGACATATAGTCCTTTATACACACTGTGTATTTTTATTTTTATTCTCTTAAATTAAAGAGTGTTGTGTGTTATTCTAGGAAATACCTTCTTCTTCCCTGTTTTCATACCATGATGCTCTAGGAGGCCAAAAAGTTTTCTTCTCATATATTCATCATCTGATGTTCGTTCTTGAATTTTTCAGTGGATTCAGGATCTCATCGGGAAGGCTAAATATGTCAATCCTCTTTCATTCCTGTTTCTTTTCTTCACACACCTTAGTTTTCATCTGAGAAAAATTGTCGATATTTGATAGAAACGTAGATCTACAAAGATCGTCTACGAATTGGAGCTCATTATCAGATCTGCCTACGTCTACAATTCTCAGGTAGGTGGTACATACCATCTTTCTTGTTTTTGATAACCTTTGGGTCGGGCAGCTTAAAGCACGTAGTTGGGTATTTTAATCGACACCATGTTCAATCTGTTATTACATATTCAATTGTTTATTAGACATGTGGGTTGCCTTTTGGCATAGGATAAACCTATTTTTCTTGAGAGAGGTTGGGAGAGGGGTCATTTCACCATTGGGGCATTTTGGTCAGGTAGGCCGAAATGTTCTAAAATGAATTTTTTTGACTCAATTATTGAGTTTAACTTGTTATGTTGTGATAGGAATTTTTAGAGGAGTTAAATACCTTGGTTCTGGTATGGGAAAACACATAGTTAGTTCAATTCAACTGTCTAGTTATTTTTCATGTTTTAATAATTTATTTTGAATATATATATATATATATGATGTGTGATATTTCATATACTGTAACCTTTTTGTTGTGTTGGGTGTGGACTAGATATTCTTGAGTGAAGTTAATCATAGGTTGGGCTTCTCACGAGTTACTTTTGGTGGTTCTGACCATGGTATTGGGTGTTATGGATGCCGGCTTGAGTTTGAGTGACTGTCTGTTTGGGCATGGCCCGGGTTACTTAGATGGTGATGCCATTAGACTTGAGCGACATGGTCGCAGGGACATGAGGTGTCAGTGACTTTGTGGCTTGGGTACAACTTTGGTGATTACCTATCACCCAAAAACACTGAGTATTGTGCACATAGGGAGACTCTATGATGAGGTGGTTTTGACCACTCGTGTGGGTATATTCCATAATTAGTTGCGGTTTACATACTATTGGTTGGGTGTGTTTTCCATAAGAAGCCACATGGAAGTTGAGGGGCCTTTAGGGGATAGCATAGAGACTATCATGTTGGGGGAAGAGGCTCATCATGGTTTGAAGTTAGACACTGTTGTCCCTCCGATTACTGACTTGAGGGAAGACATCAATGTCCCTCTGGTTACATTATTGATGGAAGACATTGTTGTCCTCTATTTACTTATTTGAGGATAGACATCAACTTTCATATGAGTTAATAATTCTTGGGAATTCCATTAGGATGATGGTACATGAGACTTGTAGTGTCATGAGGCACATGGTGTCGTGTCACTTAATTGAGATACTGGCATTTCCCGAAGTAGGTGACACTCCATGGTGGCTACTGAGCACCAGTGGAGTTTATATTTATTTGTGCATCATAATGTTTAATGTTTACCTTATAAGTTCCTGACTACATAAACCCTTATATTAGGTATTCACCATTGGGTGGTATCCTACTGGGATTCATCTCACACCTTGTATGGGCCCTTCAGGACACATGTAGACTTTATGGATTTATTTGACAGAAATACACAAGATTCAGGAGGTGGACTACATTAGATGTCCTATAGAGATAGTCTAGAACATTAGGTCTTTCCTAAATGGAGTTTACTTTGTGTTTCTTTCCTTCTTGCATCACCATGTTACATCATTTGTTGTATTTAATGTTGGTTATCTATTGGCCCCTTTATGTTTACTGGCCTTCCATGGATTCATGCTTAGTGGTTTAGTAGTTTATAAAGTGGTTAAGTATGCAGTTGTGTTTACATTCTTCCTCACTTGTTTATATATTTCATCCTCTGTTTATTTGTATTGGATATTATTCTGCTCAACAGTTCTGGTTTGAATCTGTTGATTCGTTTATTTCAATTTCATGTTATTTTTCATTTCTCATACCAGTACCATTATTTTTCCTCCCCTAAAAGGGTATAGCCTCCCCACTATACCTATCATACCCTCACTTCTAGTCAAATTCCATTGGTGTTTGGGGAGTTGTGCCTAAGGTAGTAACACCCAACCTGTTTGGCACAATTTGGGTGGCTATTCGGGTCTCCGTCATTACATGTCATCTTAGATGTAAAATAACCTGGAATGGTATTTTGAAAATATTTCTTTAGGAATATATGAATTATTCTATGAAAAGGGCTCTTTAAAAAACCTTTTGAAAACAATTTTATTGAAAATAAACATGAAAATTTATAAATAAATCTTCAAAAACATTTTTGAAACCTTTTTCATATTAAACATAAAAATAGATCTCGAAAACCAAGGAAAAAATAGTTTCCTGGAAAACACATAAAAAATTTCAAAATATTTTGGAAACAATTTTCCTTAAAAACACAAAAATGGATCTTTAAAATGTTCTTAAAACTATTTTCCCTGAAAACATATAAAAGGATCATGAAAACATTTTGAAAACCCTTTTCCATGAAAACTTATAAAAAGAGTATGAAAACATTTTTAAAAACATTTTCCATGAAAACATTTCAAATTTACTTGAAAACAAAAAAAAAAATTTGTTTAAAAAAGTTTTGAAAACAATTTTCTTTGAAAGATTTTACAAGGACATTGGAAATTTTTTTAAAACATTTTTCCTAGAAAACTTATAAAATAATCTTAGGAGCCTTTTAAAAAACACTTTCCTTGAAAAATATTTTGAAAACATATAATGAAATTTTCAAAAAAAAATTAAAATCATTTCATTGAAATTTATTATTAAAATCATATTCTTAAAAATTTACCTTTTAAACATGAAAAGTATGCCTCATAGAAGTGACGATGGTTAAATCCATATATTTCATACAAGGTAAAAAGAATATTCCTTTTCCATAGTAAAAAGGGTAGAAAAATTCCTTTTTTTGAAAATGATAATAATATTCCCATGAAAAAACATTCAATAGAAAAATGGGTAATAATTTCTCTTAAATATTAACGTAGGATAGTATAATTTCCTCATAAATAATTTTTATAAAACATGGTTTTAAAGAAACTGATATTTTTGACCGAAAAGAGGGTAAGGCCCGAATTTCATAAAAATGATTTCTTAACTATATTATTTTATAATGAGTGGGAAACAAATTACATTGAATGTATATAACATCAATATATAGAGGGTAAGAAAATTCATGACGTTCTTGAGAGATGGATCATCGAATTTTATCAAAGGATGGACAAACATAAGCAATCTTGAAAAATGATGACATTGTTTTAACAAACTCTTACCACTTGGAATCATTAAACTTTAATCCCTATTTGTGAAAATTAAATTATATGAATATTAAAATATCATTAAAATAATTATATTCATGATATAAAATTTAAAATTTATTATAGACACCTCATGGAAAAATATTGGTGTGATACATTGAATGTGTCTCAAAGAATCCTAATTTTGACAAAATTACATTACTGATTAGGTAAATATTGAAATGTAAACCTAATCAAAGGATAGATCATAAAATTGATATTTAAATACTCATAATTTTAATTTTAATAAAAATATAAAAAATACATGATTTTTATACCCACCACACAAAAGGAATCGATGGTGAATAAAACATGTATCTCTCAGAAATAATTAGTCAGATGAAATTCCCTTACATTGTGTCCTAACTCTCGTCTTAGTCATTAAAGACTCCTGTATAATAAATTTAAGTTTATTTTCAAATATTTTAAATAACTATATAATTATATATAAAACCACATAAAATTTTATAATTACTTCATATTACTATCTTTTTAATAATTTTCTTTTAATATTACACTTCGGGTATTATTCTATTTATTTTTTTCTTCTCTCTTAATTTGGTATATCTTTGGTAACATATATCAAGATTTAAATAATACAAACCATGATATAAATATAATTAAAATTCAGTATACTATTATTATAATAATATATAGAATATATATTTATTAAGTAGAATACATCATTCATGTAGATGGTTGTTCGTATGTACTCATGAACGCTGCTTCTGTTTTATTGATGTATTGAATGAAAGTAAGTAAATGAAAAATATGTCTATGTATATGAATACATAGTATAATTACAGTAGAATTATTATTTCATAAATATAATATAGTTTCACTAAATGTTTCATTAATAAATTCTATATCGGGTGTGAATAAATCACATCGCTTTGAGGAGCTGTAGTCCAAACTTCCTCAAATGAAATTATCGTAATTACACAAGAGGGAAAGAAAAATGGTATGTTATAAATAAAAACTAAATAATCATAAGGACATTATAAATATCATATATGTATCATATATACAATATATATATATATTTTCTATCATAATTTTCATCATGAGAGGAGGAAAAGTAAAAAATGAGCAATCATTGTTTCATGAGGTAGTAGTTTGCCAAACACGTAAACAATATATATGTTACCCATTAGATGGAAGGTTGTATATTATAGGTTGAACTCATATAATAAATAAAATTATATTATATATTGGATATTTTTTTATAAAATCAGGGAATAATAATATTTTATGGTTTGGAGAAAGGAAATAAAGGAAATGAGCTTAAGGTATGGTGTTACCTCTTAATGAGGGTAACTCCTTTGGGTTTTCAATAAAGAGATTACTTGGAAATATTTATTCCAAAATTTAGGTTTAATGGAGTAATTGAGGGACATTTCTAACTTTTTTAGGGTAGTATTGTCCTAACATAAATGGTTTGAGAGGTTTGAGGAAGTGGGAGAGGTGTTGGCCTTCTTCTAGGGAAGGGAAAGGATACACTTGGCATTTTTTTAAAACAAGCTAGGTGTACCCAAATTTTTTCCTAAAAAAATCCTAGAAAACAAATTAATTCAATAATTGAATTTTTATATTATAAATATGTCCATAAAAATGTTTTTTGAAAATTTTCTAGGATTTTTGGGCCCTTCTATTTATTTTTTATTCCCTTATTAATCATAATTTTACTTTAATTATTGTAAATAATTTTAAATGCATTACCTAATATTTTTTTTAAAAATTATTTTCCCATTATTAGAAATTATAAATTATTCTTATTCAAAATATGGAATCCATATTTTCAAATTTTTTTAAAATATATTTCAGAAATTAATTTAATATTAATCTCGCAGACAGGGATGACACTGCATGTTTTTAAAGTAAAAAACATTAAAAAGATTGCTATGTTTTTTATACAAAATTTCAAAGTGAAATTGATTTTAATGACCAAAATATGATTAATTTATCAAAAACAGATTTAATTAAACATTGAAAAAAATTAAAATATAATTCATTTTTACAATAAATTAGATGTAAAAATGATTTTAAATTAAAATTTAATATTTTTAACTATTCATTAACCAATGAAACCATTCTGAAAAATATAGAAAAAATTATCATAACCTAATTTTTATTTTTCTATTTAAAATATTGAATTTAATTTGACCTATTAAATATATAAAAGTTCCAAAAATTGGATTTAAAACTAGTTATCCAATAAATGGAACTGAAACTTCATTTATAAAAATATAGTTATTTTAAATATAAAAATCAGTTTTTCTTATATTATGTATATAAAATATATTTTATGAATATAAAATATTTTATAGAAGATATAAAAAATATATATTTCATTATTATCACTCACTAATTGTGAATAATTTAATTTATTAAGGAAAAATCCTTTTGGGTCAAAAATATAACAATATATCCTCTATATGAAACTAGATGTTATATTATTATTTCTAATTAATTGGTAACCAATAAATTCATATTATATTAATTTAAACCATATATTTATTCATTTTTAATAATTTAATGGTTTTTTATGAAAAATAATATATTTTTATTCGGAAAAACTCATTCTTACATGTTACACAAGCCATCGATGAAAGTCATTATTCAGTGTAATGCAAGATATCCTAAGTGTCCCATATAGAGAAATATAAAATTTATATTTCCTATAGTGAAAAATTAACATGGTTTTTTATATAACTTAATACAAAACATAGATATTAAATATAAAATAAACAATTTTTAGTGTTGTGTGAAATGAAAAATATCCAAACGATTAAATTATTTCGAAAAAATACACATAATATCAGGGTGTTAAATTCTACCCCCCCCCCCACCAACCCCCCTTAAAATGAATTTTTTCCTCCAAATTATCTAGGTTATCAAATGTTTAATATATTAAATTTTCATTCATATAAAACCACATCATAAAAATGAATAATAAAAATTCCCTTGAAAAAGGAATGTTAGAACTATAATAGTTCACCAGTGTAACATATAAATATGTTTCCTCGTAGATGAACATATGATGGGAGTGAAGATTGGACATAGATGAAGAGTGTAAATATTTACAGGGAGTGATTGAGGTCATCATTCATAAATAATTGAATGGTCAATTAAAATTTTAGGGCCTCAAAGTCCAAAATATGTAATGATTTAAAAGTCCATCAGTTCAAAAAAAATTAATGTATTGGAAGAACACATTTTTTATCATTATAATCTCAATGAGTAATTATTTTTTGACCATAAATATAAATAAATTTAGCTACATGATATATTTTTAAAATAAATAATAGTTTTTTTCTTTAAGAATTACTAATTCTTCCATTACTTGAAGAAATGTATGTTAAGGAATTAACTTCAATGCATGAAGGACTATAATACACATATAGCGGATCTTAAGAAAAATAAAATAATGAAATTTTTAACTATTTGTCTCTAACTATTCTTAAATATCAATATAGTTAATAAATTAATACCTAAACATAAAATGTAACACTATTATTTTATCTAAATATTTAATCATTAAATTTAATTATACATTACCCAGGATATCATGTAGTCTAGTGGTAGGTATGAAACTATTATCATCCTGTAATCATGGGTTAAAGATATGTTCCCTTATAGAACATGATTGGTTGTCCCTGAAATATATGATGTCCTTTTCTAAAACCACACTAATATAACAAAAAACATATTATGGACATCATTAAGATATAATTAATCACTAAATGTCTTTTTAACCTAGGATTTCAACACAATATCACTAAATGAATACTTCCTCCAAAGTGTAACTTAAACATTTCCTGAATTGTTAACCTTACCACCCTTATGGAAAATGAAAATAAAAATAAGTAAAATTAAGTTCATGAAATTTTATTAACATTGATCCACTTTATATAAACAAGTATCTCTTTTATGTCGCATTCTAATTATGTGAATAACCTCATCGTATACTCTCTTGAAACATGGTAATGAACATAATTACAATAAATCATTGTTTAAAACTCACATGTTTTCTTATTCCAAAGTATATTAAATATATTACTTGAGTCCAAAAAAATATTTAATATTATCCATCAATTATAGTATACACCACTTTTCGATGAATCCTTAATCAATTCCAAGGTGATCAGTTTCATCCAATTTACTTTACATATCTAAAATATCTTTATCCAAGCATTATTATATCGATAAAAGGATTATATTTTGGTTTACCTTCTCCTATTAAATTGTCTCCTTTCTATGAAATCACATTTATATCTCACAAGAACAAATAAAAGTGTCCTTTTAAAATTATAAAATAACTTATTATTAAAATACTTATATATTTCCAGGTTTTTATAATATAATCATTGGATTCCACATTATATACACTTAAATAATCTATTTCTTTAAACCATTAATTAGGATTTTTCAAATTATTTCTTAATACCTATTTCCAAGAATATGAAACATGAATCATATCTTGACATTTATCAAACTCAATTTATCCATTCATATCAACAATACTATTGAAACATCACACACCTTTCAGACGTCATTTTTGTTCTCCTCATCATCAATTGAAAACCAATTACTTGTACCACTATACTTATTATCTCGATGGGCTATCCACATAGAAAATTTAATTTCACAGTGCACATACATTCAACATGAATTAAATAATCAATTGATAATACCTTTTAGAGGCCTACATTATCATCCATTGCGTGAACAAAACTCCTTATTTTCCCAATACAGTTACTTTCTTCTGGTCCTTCTTTTCCATATCCAAAAACCTTATTTTTCATATAAAATAGTCACATAGGTGATTATTTCAATATTATTGACACAAAAGAAAAAAAATCATTCCTCCATGGTGTCCATTACATAAACTCTTAACAAACGCTTTTCTTCTCTTCTTTGATGATTCTGAGAGTTGGTTAAAGTACATGTGGTTGGTCTAGTTCATAGAAAATATATTAGGCATGATAAAAACATCATTCACTACAATATTAATTCAATTTGACATCTTATAAGAATATTGTCTATCACATTCAACGTTAATCATGTTTCTTCATATTCCCTATATTGGTTAAAACTAGAAAGTAATGAATAAGAAATGATTATCATAGTGAGGAACCCTATAATAATAAAAAGTTACTTATAGGATGTTTATGTTATATAGCATTCCTTAATTTATTACACCTTATTTTTATCCTAGGTTATTCATAGTAATCTTATATTTAAATCCTTCATAATGTTTTGTGAACCATATGTGAATTACCAAAGCATATCCCCCATGAGTGTCAAATTTGGTGTGCATCAAGGTCCACTGTAGTGTATCATATTATCTTGAGTGAGGCCTTGTACATCTTGTCATAGTTTTCATTCCTAGGTATATTTGTTTTAGAGGCACATTAACTTATATTATCCATATAGGGTTGGATTTATAGTAAACCACCCATGGTATCTTTTTCCATAATTATGGGATATTCTTCTAAACATTAGCTCATCCTTATACTTATCCTTAGAGATATCTAGAGATATCTCTTATAAATAACCCTAAGGATATCATAAAGTTATCTCATCCTAGTTCCCAAAGTTTAAATAAACCTTCACTTCGATACCAACTATAACAACCCAGTATTGACATAAATAAGCATTACACAATTGTTTCTGAATACTTTAAAAATTTTATAAACATACGTCCAAAGTCCATAATTGGTAAAGTGCCATTGGAATCACGGAAAAATAAATACTGGTACTTTGAGAGATAGATTATATCCCACTAGGTTTCTCATGACTAGAACAATTCATAGACACATCATACTTAATATATATCTTCATAACCTGGGGAAGGAATCATGAAAAGGAATGAGATCTGATGCCCAGTTAGGGTATACAAAGGAGGCATGTTGGAATAAACAGAAGCATAGGGGTATGATAATTTGATCATTACATTATAATATCATACCCTATATATAAAATATCATAAACATGAATAATGGAATATATCATGGAATTTCATAAGACATTAATCATCTAGAAATGAAGAACATAAGCCAAGAAATCGTAACTTATAAATAAGACATGGAATTGTGTCATAAATAAACATGTGATGTCCTTTTATATAAGTTAAGTCACGTTACTGTAACTCATCAAGTCACATTATGGGATCTACACCTACTGTGATAAACACACCATTATCCCCAGTTGTAGTCCTTTCCTTGTAATGGAATAGGTTCCCCCATATTTCCATAGTGTATCGTGTTTCCCTTATCCCCATAGTGGATTTGGTTTCCCCATATTATATCTTCATAGTGACAACACCTATAGGGTGGGTCACACCAATATCCCCAGTAATAGTCCTTTCTTTATAAAGGATCGGGTCTCTGCTTCTTTCCATAGTTGATCAAGCCTATTGACTTGATTCTCATCATTATCTCATGATATATAAATCATCACCCCATGCATTGGAACGAGATATAGGTCCCACCCATCTCATAATAAAATCATTAATACATGTCCTATAAGATAATATAACATTCATCATATCATGATCCATAAAAAGTGATAGATTTTATAAACATATAATCATAATCCAATAAAATTAAATGGGTATCATTAACATTTCATGACATCATAACCTATGGAAAATAGGAAGGTTTAATAATCATTTCATTAAATAAAAACCCATAATGTGAAGCAGGTTACAAAATAATATAACATGTGGAAGAGAAATGGTTTTCATAATCATAATTCCAACCAAAAATAAACCATATAAGAGAAAATATGAAAAGAACCTTTCGATAATTTCCTATTAGGGAATAAGTAACATCAACAGATGTCATCTTAGATGGAAAATTACATGGAATGATATATTAAAAAATTCAATAATAAAATATCCATTTTTTCTTTAGAAAAGGATCTTTAAAACCTAAAAACTATTCAAAACCATTTTCATGAAAATAATCTTGAAAAAATATAAATAAATATTTGAAAAAAATTTGGAATCTTTTTTTATTGTAAAAATATACAGAATTATTGAAATATTTTGAAAACACATTTTCCTTCGAAATATATATATATAGCATGAAAAAAAAAATTAAATAAATTTTTATTAAAAACGTATAAATGGAGATTGAAAATTATCTGAGTCCCATTTTCATTGAAAACATATAAAAAGTATCTTGAAAATTTTTTAATATCATTTTCCATGAAAAATTATAACAGAATATTAAAAACCTTTTGAAAAAACACATTCCTTGATAAATTATTTGAAAACATATTGTAACACCCCAAGCTTCTACGGTACACTTCTCTTTGAATAATGTGATAGCGTGTGTTGTACGCAACACCGAGTTCTAACACACCATAACTAATCAAACTAGCCGTTATGAATAGTAACACCTACTTTTTGAAATTATATATATTTTATATTTGAAAATGGACTTCATTTTTGGATTCGGAATATCGAATTTAGCCTAAGGTGAAATTTTGGTACATTTCGGATAACTTTCATATTTTGATGAATAGTGAAAATTACTAAATTTTAATTAAAAACAACTTTTTTAACCAAAATAATTAATAGTGATAAATTATGAATTTGAGTGGTTTTAAAGTATATTTAGAATATATTTTTACCATTTAATATAATGTTGGTCATTGGACATAATTTTACAATTAAACCGAACATAAACAAGTGTCAATCTTTTGATAGTTATTATCTCTTAAAAACACGCTTTTTGTTTTGACAGCGGGAATTAATTTTAAATTAATTTCTGCCACTTCTATGTTTTGAATTTAGAAAAATGGATTCCATATTTGGAATCAGGATGTCCAAATTATGTAAATAGGTAACTTTTATTTTTACACATTTTGAATAATTACTGCGGTAAATATTTTATTTACCATGGTTAAAGGGTAAATCCGGTAAATAAGGGTTAAAAAATAATATTATAATAATACAAAATTACCCTAAAACGTGTCCTAACCTTATTGGTGGACACATACCCGACCATGAGCATCCTTGGGTCAATTTGGGGACCCCTTGGAGCCACTTGTATGTGGTAGGGACACTTTATATTAATAAAGCTAAAATAAAAATAAAAATGGCATAAGCTTACATCTTTTAGAAGAACAATTTTTACATAGGGTTATACATGTTTTATTTTCGATTATAAATATTCATTAGAAATATAAAAAGATTTCCTACATAATGATATTTTATTTATAATTTTTAGACATCAAATAATTTAAATTATTAATGACACAATAATGATGCAATGTTTACCTCATTAATAAATCATTTAAATAAATAAGATTATAATGATTAAAATATTATCTAAAACCTGTCCAATTCTTATTGGTTGATGTTATTTAGAATATTAGTCATCTTATCTTCGACCTCAATGATTTTTGGACCATTATAAACCGAATATAAATATATTATAAAGTAATACTTTCACTCTTTCCTAAAGAGCCCCTCTTCTCCCTTATAAAAGGAGACCACTTCTACTCATTCCTCACACCTCTCAAGCCACTTGGCTCGACCAAACTCTGCCCAACTAAGCTCCCCACATCCCTCTACTCCTCCTTGAAGCTTCCCCTTAGGCAGAAATCATTTCAAGAAGTCCTTTGGTTCCAACCAAAGTGATTTACCTAAATTAAAGGTAACGGTTTCTCTTTAATTATTTTTTATTTTGCTTCTACAACCCCCAAACTCTTTTTATTTCCTTTCTTTTGTAACAACACCAGTATCCTCAATATACTAGGATGTTGTTATAAGAAGGATTCAAACTACACATACACACAACTCCATCTAATGGATGATGAACATAATGTTTCTGTGGATGGCAAATTAACGCCTCACGAAACGATGATTGTTCAAATACATCTTACCGCCTCTCATGGTGGCCATTATGATGGAACTATAATTAAATATGATATTAATGATATATATTTTATATATAAGCTTCTGTAATTCCATTTTATTTCATACCATTATTCGTTTCATGTTGTATATACATACGATAATTTCATTTGAGGAAGTGTGGACTACCGCCCCCTTAAAATGATATGACTCGTTCATACCACACATGGAACGTATAAAGGATGGTGTTAATGAAATTAAGTAACATATATAAAATATTATATTGTACTGGAATAGTAATATACCTATGTATCATTTGGATTCAATTCTTTTAAAATAAAAATTAAATGGAAGTAGCGTTCGTGCGTACGTACGGACTACCGTCTCCACGAACGCGGTGAGATCCATCCTCCATCGTATCCATTCAAGTCTTATTCTCATTTTAGGGTTAAAAATAATGTTAATATCATTCTGATTATGAATAAGATTTAATCTATCCATTACAAACATGTCTTACGTAACCAAACATTTAAGAAGAACGAATCGATTATCACCTGAAACGACGATAATACTAAGATATTATTAATAAAGCAATGTTAAAAGATCATATATGATATCATATTAATGTATATGATTCTTGTATAATTTAATAACAATTATTTCACCATTATACAGGAGTTTAACCAACCCCAACAAAGGAAAAGTACAAGGTAAGGGTTATTTCACAATCTCTTCATTATCCGAGGTTGTTTATACGTAATAATCTACTGGGATATCTTTATCATCCACATCCATGTTTCTTAAAAATGTATTTCAAAACATTTTTACTATTTACAAGAATATGGGTTAAAGTCATCTATACCCTTGTTTGACTTTTTATAAGAGGCTTATAAAGGAATCTTTCCGTCGTTTTCAAAACAAGGTCCTTTTTAACCTTTTCGACAGAATTGAGGTAAGAATGTTTTTTTAACTTATACGGCAGGTGCGGTTATTTTACGCCGTTATAAAATCTTCAGAGCTTTCCTTACAAGATTATAAGAATATTTTCAAAGAAAATGTTTTATATTATATGGATCTTAAATGATTTCAAAATAAAAGGAGATATTTCTTTAAAAAGAATTTTGATTTCATCTATGTCAACATCCTTTGATGGATTTTAAGATTATTTGAAGTTGATTTATTATGATACAAAACTTCTATATTGTATTGAAGGTTTTGTGATATGTTTGACTATGGATGTGCTATTTTTATACCATTCATAGTTTATGGTGAAATTATTGACATTTTGTATGCTAGTTATGTTTAAACCTTTTCATATGGAAATGCATTGGACTTAATAAGTGACGGGTGGAGCCCGCTATAGCTCCTCGATGCATCGGTAGGTCTCATGAGACAAACTAGTGTCTTGGCACAAGGCCTTGGCAAAAATCTTATTTGTAGTCTTGGCACGAGGCCTTGGCTATGTGGTTATGATAGTCTGGCATTATGCATTCCAACATTATGAAAGTGGTTATTGATTTTTCATGTGATTATTCGATTAGTAGAATATCCATGTGAACAAGTAAATGGCATTATATCATTTTACTTTTGCCATACTATGTTGATGTTCATGTTTAAAAGGCTTTTGTTTTAGTAATTCATAGCCTTAAATGTTTATGCTTATTTTTGAATGTTCCTCTATATTGTTATCCTTACTGGGCATTTGAGCTCACCCCTTTTCTATGTTTTATTTTTCCCAGGATGTGAAGATGTAAGTTATGAATGACCTGCAGGGATATAAGAGGGGATTATAGTGTGGACTGTGGAAACATTATGTTGTTGTAGTAGTTTTTCATTTTATGATGTAATGTAAAACTTATGAATATATCTAGTGTTTCCAAGGCTACTAAACCAATCGGTCTTTCGAGATTTGATCTTTCTTGTGATCATGCCAATGTTATGTAATAATGCACCGACTCTAGGCAACTAGGGTCGGGGCGTTACAGTTGGTATCAGAGGAAGTTTAGTACAAACCTTGGAAACTAGATTTAGATAAACTCTGATTAGAGCACGTAGACCTAAGATGAACTTTGAAGATTAGTATAGAAGAACTTCCTAGAATTTTGGTATTGTAGAGATTTTGTGAGTTTTCCGAGCAATACATCCCTGTCTGGATACGAGCAGGTAGAGGCGGCTCTGGCACAGATGTACCTAGGGGTAAAACCCGAAAACACCGCTTTGAGCTAGACTCGAACGGGAACTGGTGCACGACAACGGGCCTTGCTGCACTCTTGGTTACGACACTCCCGGGGGATATGCTTAGGATAACTCTCACTATCTTTAAAAATCATTATGAAGGGTTTATGAGTATATACTTCCTCAAAGAAAACATTTTTATGATTATGGATTATATCCATAAATAGTTCAATTTATGTTAAGTGTTTTATAAGTATGGGATTATGTATTTTGATTCATAAACTGATCTAGTTTATGCCATTGTTTAGAAATGGCGCCTAGTAGAAGAAATGGAAACTGTATCAATGCACGCACTCCATGTAGGTATTGCCCTCCTTCTCAAGATAATTATAGTGGGGCTGGTGTTGCAATTGGTGCTGATCAGCTAATCACCATACTGGGACAACTTACTCAGGTTATGAATAATAACCTTACCCGTATGGAGCACCCTGATCCGCAGCGTGGAGGATCAATATTAGATCGATTCATGAGGCAACAACCACCAACGTTCAATGGGAATACAAATCCCTTAGTAGCTGAGCAATGGATATTTTCCCTAGAGAAAATATTTCAGGCTTTGGGGAGCAGTGAAAGGGAAAAAGTTATCATGGCAGTTTACCGCCTCACTGGAGATGCTGATCAATGGTGGTCATTGATTCAGAACATGAAGGAAGATGATGAAGTATCAAATATGGAATGGAGGGAGTTCAAATATCTGTTTTTAGAAAAATACTTCCCTCGCGACCATCGAGCAGATATGGAAAGGCAATTTCTGAGTCTGAGACAAAAGGAGGATGAGAATGTCACAAAGTATGAGGCTAACTTTACAAGGTTAGCAAGGTACGCTGGTGATTATATTCATAACCCAAGAAGTAAGATTGATCATTTATTTGATGGGTTAAAACCATTTCTCCGTCGAGCATTAGTCTCACAATCCTTTTCATCGTATGAAGACATTGTCTCATGTGCTATCAAGACCTAAAAGGAATTCTCTAAGTCTTATGACTTTAAAGCAAAGCAAGAGAAGAAGAGACCTGCTGATCAATCTGGGAATGGAAATAAGGGGAAGAAGGGAAAGGTTGAATATCCATCTTGTGGTAAATGCGGGAAGAAACATCCTGGTACTTGCTTGAAGGGAATGGGAGTCTGTTACAAGTGTGGTGAAAAAGGCCACCAAGCTCATGATTGCAAGGGGAAGAAGGAAGCTACCAACGTTCAGTGCTACAATTGCAGGGAGATGGGGCATTATGCAAATGCATGCCCTAAGCGTCAGGAGAACTTACCTCAGAAAAGGCCAAGGGATCAAGGCCAGGCTTATGCTATCACTACTGCAGAGGTAGAAGCTCCGAAAGATGTGGTGGCAGGTAATTTAATGGTTTCCTCAAGTTTAGAAAATGCATTATTTGATTCTGGATCATCGCATTGTTTCATATCTTCCCAGTTTGCTAAGAAAATTAGATATTTCCAATTTGATTTAATAAGGGAGTTGTCAGTTAAAAATCCTAAGGGAAGTATCGTTGCAACAAAGTTTTGTGAATCAGTCCCCATTAGAGCACATAAATTTTCTTTATCTGCTGATCTCATCGTCATACCTATGATTGAGTTTGATATAATCCTCGGTATGGACTGGCTTTTGGACTATGATGCGAAGATTTATTGTAAGAAGAAAGAGGTTACGATTCTTGATGATAATGATAAGGAACACCTTATTTTTAGAGCAGAATCGTCACCACCTAATTCTTATTTAGATCCACCCCTAGTAGCTCAACTAAATTCAATTATTGCGGAGGAAGAGAATGAAGTAACTATCGGTGAGGAAAGGAATGTTCAAATAGAGGATGTACCTGTTGTGAAAGAATTTGTAGATGTATTTCCAGAAGATTTACCTGGACATCCTCCAGAACGAGAAGTTGAGTTTTCCATTGATTTGATTCCTGGATCAAGGCCTATATCGAAGACCCCTTATAGAATGGCCACTGTAGAGTTAGTCGAACTAAAGAAACAATTAGAGGAATTAAGTAATAAGGGATTTATTTGCCCTAGTGTTTCTCCATGGGGAGCCCCTGTTCTTTTTGTTAAAAAGAAAGATGGATCTATGAGGTTATGTATCGACTACAGGGAGATCAATGCTATAACGATAAAGAACAAGTATCCCCTACCTCGTATTGATGATTTATTTGACCAACTGCATAGAGCTCAATACTTTTCAAAGATTGACCTTCGATCTGGATACCATCAGTTGTGTGTGAAGAAGGAAGACATTCCGAAGACAGCATTTCGAACCAGGTACGGGCATTACGAGTTTACTGTAATGCCGTTTGGATTGACTAATGCACCCTCTGTATTCATGGATCTGATGAATAGAGTTTTCAAGGAGTATCTCGATGAATTTGTGGTGGTATTTATTGATGATATCTTGGTATAATCCAAAACCTACGAAGATCATGAAAATCACTTGCGCATTATCTTGAAGACTCTGAGGAGGCATGAATTATATGGGAAGTTTAGCAAGTGTGAATTCTGGATTCAGGAGATTTCTTTTCTTGGCCATATTGTCTCTAAAGATGGAATCTCTGTTGATCCTTCTAAGACCAAAGCAATCCAAGAATGGCCAGCACCTACGAGTATAACTGAGGTACGCAGTTTTATTGGTTTGGCAGGTTATTATCGACGTTTCGTCCAGAATTTTGCCCGATTGGCTAACCCATTAACGAAGCTCACACGTAAAGGGGTTAAATTTGTTTGGACAAAAGAGTGTGAAGAATGTTTCGAAGAACTGAAGAGAAGATTAGTCAATGCTCCTATATTGACTTTACCATCGGGGAATGATGGGTTCGTTATTTATAGTGATGCATCGAAGAAAGGACTTGGCTGTGTCCTTATGCAGAATGATAGAGTTATTGCCTATGCATCACGATAGTTGAAAATTCATGAACAAAACTATCATACTCATGATCTCGAGTTAGCAGCAGTGATCTTTGCTTTGAAGATATGGAGGCACTACCTCTATGGTGAAAAATGTGAGATTTATACTGATCACAAGAGTTTGAAGTATATTTTCTCACAAAAAGAACTCAACATGAGGCAAAGGAGATGGCTTGAATTACTCAAGGATTATGATTGTACGATACACTACCACCCGGGGAAAGCAAACAAAGTAGCAGATTCTTTGAGCAGAAAAGACCATGGAGTTCTGAACATGATGAGAATTGAAAGGGATCCAATTTTCATGGATCTAGTGAAGATGGATATGGGAATAACCAGGGAAGGTGAAACATCAATGCTTTTTCAAATGGTTGCCAAACCATCTTTACTAGAAAGGATTAAGAGTTCTCAGACCGATGATGAAGAATTCCAAAAGAAGATTAAAGTTGTGAATGATGGGAGATTGAGAGACTTTGTGTATGAAGATGGAATTTTGAAATTCGGGAAGAGACTTTGTGTTCCCAATATACCTGATCTAAAAAGGGAATTGCTGGATGATGCTCATAGTTCCAATTTCTCTATACACCCTGGGAGCACCAAAATGTATAGAGATTTGAAAGATCATTTTTGGTGGGACAATATGAAGAGGGAGATTGCTGATTTTGTGTCAAGATGTATGGTTTGTCAACAAGTGAAAGCTGGAAGGCAACAGCCTGGAGGAGTCATGCAACCTCTTCCTATACCGGAGTGTAAATGGGACAATATTACGATGGACTTTGTCATGGGGCTATCGAAGACTCCTAGAAGGAACGATGCAATATGGGTTATTGTTGATCGTCTTACCAAGTCAGCACATTTTCTTGCTATAAGAGAAGATCTACCCCTGGAACGTCTAGCAAGACTATACATTAATGAAGTTTTGAGACTTCATGGAGTACCCCTATCGATTGTTTCTGATCGTGATCCCCGTTTTACTTCAAGATTTTGGAAAAGTCTTCAGAAATCCATGGATACTGAACTTCATTTGAGCACTGCTTACCACCCTCAGACAGATGGACAATCAGAACGGACTATTCAAACCTTAGAAGACATGTTGAGATCTTGCTCACTTGACTTTCAGGGTATGTGGGATCAATATTTACCACTGGTAGAATTTTCCTATAACAATAGCTTCCATTCAAGTATTCAGATGGCACCATATGAAGCGTTATACAGAAAGAGATGTCGTACACCAACCTGTTGGGATGACGTTGGTGAAAGAAAACTTGTAGGCCCAGAACTGGTGGAGGAAACGGTGGAAAAGGTGAAGGTAATCCAAAATCACATCAAAGCAGCTCAAAGTAGGCAGAAGAGCTATGCCGATAATCGAAGGAAGGATTTGGAATTTCAAGTCGGTGATCATGTTTTTCTGAAGGTATCTCCGCGGAAGGGAGTCATACGTTTTGGTAAGAAAGGTAAATTGAGTCCCAGGTACATCAGAACTTTCGAAATTCTAGAACGAATTGGGGCTGTAGCTTACCGATTGGAAATGCCGCCAAGTCTCTCCAAAGTTCACGATGTGTTCCACGTATCTCTATTGAGGAAATATATGCCTGACCCAATGCATGTACTCACCTATGAGGAATTAGAACTGGAACCCGATCTGTCTTATTGTGAAGAGCCCGTCAAGATTCTTGATACAAGAGAACAAGTACTGAGAAACCGGACGACACGTCTGGTAAAAGTTTTGTGGAGAAACCATAAGATGGAAGAGGCAACGTGGGAACCCGAGGAACTTATGATGAAGAACCACCCGAGTCTTTTTATGCAGTAATACCCTAGAAATTGCGAGGACGCAATTATTTGAAGGAGGGGAGAATGTAACACCCCAAGCTTCTACGGTACGCTTCTCTTTGAATAATGTGATAGCGTGTGTTGTACGCAACACCGAGTTCTAACACACCATAACTAATCAAACTAGCCGTTATGAATAGTAACACCTACTTTTTGAAATTATATATATATCATATATTTGAAAATGGACTTCATTTTTGGATTCAGAATATCGAATTTAGCCTAAGGTGAAATTTTGGTACATTTCGGATAACTTTCATATTTTGATGAATAGTGAAAATTACTAAATTTTAATTAAAAACAACTTTTTAACCAAAATAATTAATAGTGATAAATTATGAATTTGAGTGGTTTTAAATTATATTTCGAATATATTTTTACCATTTAATATAATGTTGGTCATTGGACATAATTTTACAATTAAACCGAACATAAACAAGTGTCAATCTTTTGATAGTTATTATCTCTTCAAAACACGCTTTTTGTTTTGACAACGGGAATTAATTTTAAATTAATTTCTGCCACTTCTGTGTTTTGAATTTAGAAAAATGGATTCCATATTTGGAATCAGGATGTCCAAATTATGTAAATAGGTAACTTTTATTTTTACACATTTTGAATAATTACTGCGGTAAATATTTTATTTACCATGGTTAAAGGGTAAATCCGGTAAATAAGGGTTAAACAATAATATTATAATAATACAAAATTACCCTAAAACGTGTCCTAACCTTATTGGTGGACACATACCCGACCATGAGCATCCTTGGGTCAATTTGGGGACCCCTTGGAGCCACTTGTATGTGGTAGGGACACTTTATATTAATAAAGCTAAAATAAAAATAAAAATGGCATAAGCTTACATCTTTTAGAAGAACAATTTTTAAATAGGGTTATACATGTTGGATTTTCGATTATAAATATTAATTAGAAAGCTAAAAAGATTTCCTACATAATGATATTTTATTTATAATTTTTAGACATCAAATAATTTAAATTATTAATGACACAATAATGATGCAATGTTTACCTCATTAATAAATCATTTAAATAAATAAGATTATAATGATTAAAATATTATCTAAAACCTGTCAAATTCTTATTGGTTAATGTTATTTAGAATATTAGTCATCTTATCGTCGACCTCAATGATTTTTGGACCATTATAAACCGAATATAATTATATTATAAAGTAATACTTTCACTCTTTCCTAAAGAGCCCCTCTTCTCCCTTATAAAAGGAGACCACTTCTACTCATTCCTCACACCTCTCAAGCCACTTGGCTCATCCAAACTCTGCCCAACTAAGCTCCCCACATCCCTCTACTCCTCCTTGAAGCTTCCCCTTAGGAAGAAATCATTTCAAGAAGTCCTTTGGTTCCAACCAAAGTGAGTTACCTAAATTAAAGGTAACGATTTCTCTTAAATTATTTTTTATTTTGCTTCTCCAACCCCCAAACTCTTTTTATTTCCTTTATTTTGTAACAAAACCAGTATCCTCAATATACTAGGATGTTCTTATAAGAAGGATTCAAACTACACATACACACAACTCCATCTAATGGATGATGAACATAATGTTTCTGTGGATGGCAAACTAACGCCTCACGAAACGATGATTGTTCAAATACATCTTACCGCCTCTCATGGTGGCCATTATGATGGCACTATAATTAAATATGATATTAATGATATATATTTTATATATAAGCTTCTGTAATTCCATTTTATTTCATACCATTATTCGTTTCATGTTGTATATACATACGATAATTTCATTTGAGGAAGTGCGGACTACCGCCCCCTTAAAATGATATGACTCGTTCATACCACACATGGAACGTATAAAGGATGGTGTTAATGAAATTAAGTAACATATATAAAATATTATATTATACTGGAATAGTAATATACCTATGTATCATTTGGATTCAATTCTTTTAAAATAAAAATTAAATGGAAGTAGCGTTCGTGCGTACGTACGGACTACCGTCTCCACGAACGCGGTGAGATCCATCCTCCATCGTATCCTTTCAAGTCTTATTCTCATTTTAGGGTTAAAAATAATGTTAATATCATTCTGATTATGAATAAGATTTAATCTATCCATTACAAACATGTCTTACGTAACCAAACATTTAAGAAGAACGAATCGATTATCACCTGAAACGACGATAATACTAAGATATTATTAATAAAGCAATGTTAAAAGATCATATATGATATCATATTAATGTATATGATTCTTGTATAATTTAATAACAATTATTTCACCATTATACAGGAGGTTAACCGACCCCAACAAAGGAAAAGTACAAGGTAAGGGTTATTTCACAATCTCTTCATTATCCGAGGTTGTTTATAAGTAATAATCTATTGGGATATCTTTATCATCCACATCCATGTTTCTTAAAAATGTATTTCAAAACATTTTTACTATTTACAAGAATATGGGTTAAAGTCATTTATACCCTTGTTTGACTTTTTATAAGAGGCTTATAAAGGAATCTTTCCGTCGTTTTCAAAACAAGGACCTTTTTAACCTTTTCGACAGAATTGAGGTAAGAATGTTTTTTTCAACTTATACGGCGGGTGCGGTTATTTTACGCCGTTATAAAATCTTCAGAGCTTTCCTTACAAGATTATAAGAATATTTTCAAAGAAAATGTTTTATATTATATGGATCTTAAATGATTTCAAAATAAAAGGAGATATTTCTTTAAAAAGAATTTTGATTTCATCTATGTCAACATCCTTTGATTGATTTTAAGATTATTTGATGTTGATTTATTATGATACAAAACATCTATATTGTATTGAAGGTTTTGTGATATGTTTGACTATGGATGTGCTATTTTTATACCATTCATAGTTTATGGTGAAATTATTGACATTTCGTATGCTAGTTATGTTTAAACCTTTTCATATGGGAATGCATTGGACTTAATAAGTGACGGGTGGAGCCCGCTATAGCTCCTCGATGCATCGGTAGGTCTCATGAGACAAACTAGTGTCTTGGCACAAGGCCTTGGAAAAAATTTTATTTGTAGTCTTGGCACGAGGCCTTGGATATGTGGTTATGATAGTCTGGCATTATGCATTCCATCATTATGAAAGTGGTTATTGATTTTTCATGGGATTATTCGATTAGTAGAATATCCATGTGAACAAGTAAATGGCATTATTTCATTTTACTTTTGCCATACTATGTTGAAGTTCAAGTTTAAAAGGCTTTTGTTTTAGTAATTCATTGCCTTAAATGTTTATGCTTATTTTTGAATGTTCCGCTATATTGTTATCCTTACTGGGCATTTGAGCTCACCCCTTTTCTATGTTTTATTTTTCCCAGGATGTGAAGATGTAAGTTATGAATGACCTGCAGGGATATTATGAGGGGATTATAGTGTGGACTGTGGAAACATTATGTTGTTGTAGTAGTTTTTCATTTTATGATGTAATGTAAAACTTATGAATATATCTAGTGTTTCCAAGGCTACTAAACCAATCGGTCTTTAGAGATTTGATCTTTCTTGTGATCATGCCAATGTTATGTAATAATGCACCGACTCTAGGCAACTAGGGTCGGGGCGTTACACATATAATGAAAAATTGAAATAAAATTTAAAACCATTTCATTGAAAATTAATCTCTAAATCATAATCTTAAAATTTACCCTTTTTAAAATGCATTGTATGCTTCACATAAATTATGGTGGGTAAATTTGTACATTCCTTACAAGGTAAAAAAACATTACTTATATACGCTAAAAAGGATAGAAAAATGATTTTTTCAGAAAAAATAAAAGAAGATTCCCTTGGAAACATTGGTAAAATAAAGACGTTAAAATTTTCTTCTAAACATTATAATATAATAGTTTAATGTTCTTGAAAACCCATTATCTAAAACATGGTTTTGAAGAAACTAATATTTATGACAGAAGAGAGGGTAAAGTCAGGCTTTCATATAAATGATTTCTTAACTATATTATGTACCAAATAGCTAAAAAAAGGTTTCATTCATGGATATAAAATTCATATCCAGATGTTAGTAAAATTCATGAGATTTCTTGAGATATGGATTACAATATTTCATCAAAGGAACCATGAACATAAAAAATCTCAAAAATATGTGAGATCTTTTTATTAAACTCTTACAACATAGAAACTTTTTACCACACTCCATATTAAAGAAAATTAATTGAATAAAGATTAAAATATCATGAAAATAAGTATATTCATGATATAACATTTCAAATTCAGTATATACACCCCATGGAAAATTATACGTTCATTACACGGCGTGCGTCTCAAATAAGTAAAATTGAGATAAATTGTCTTTACCGATTTGGTGACATTTGAAACATAAACCCCAAGAAAAAATTATTCCTATAATATATATTTAAATAAGAATAATTTTAATTATAATAATGGAATAAAACATGCATAGTAAATAAACTCACCACATAAACATAATGGGTGGTTAATAAATAATGTATCTCACAGAAATAAGATGTGGGATGAAATTCCCTAACCTTATGTCTTGAATCTTGTTATAATCATTCAAACAACTTGTATATTAAATTTCAATTTATTATAAATATTTTAAAGAACCATAATATTATATCTAATTCCTTATAATTTTTTATTATGGATTTTTATTTTTCACTTATTAAAAAAAATTATTAAGGTTACGATTCAGGTATTATTTGCTTTGTTTTTTCACTTGGGTTTTAATTTGTTATATCTTTGATCCTTATAATTATCTAAAATAATTACCATAATTTAAACCATGATATAAATATATTTAACATTCAGTATATTTATATTATAATAATCTATATAATATTGAAAAGTGAAATTGAATAAACCATTCATGAAGATGGTCAGTTTTACATATGAATGAACACTACTTACATTTTTTTGATGTATTGAAAGAAATAATGTAAATGGAATATATGTATATGTATATATGTATATAATATCATTATAGTATCATTATTATATCATATATATAATATATGTTCATAAAAAATATCCTTAATACATTTAATGTAGAGTGTGGAAGAATCACATCAAATTGAAGGGGCGGTAGTCCACACTTCCTCAACTGAAATTATCGTATTTACATAAGATGGAAAGAATAACAATAATTTATAAATAATAATAAAATAATAATTAAGATATATTAATTATAATATATATATTATATAAATAGTAAGTACATCATAATGTTCCCTAGGAGGGGTAGTAATGGAGAAATGAACAGTCATCATTTCGTGAGGTGATAGTTCACCGTTCACGTAAACAGTTTGTTTGTTACCCATTAGATGGAAGTACATGTAATTTTAGGTCAAAAATAATAGTAAAACCATCTTATTATATTTATTATATAGTTTTTTATACAATCGTGTAATAATATGAGTTTAGGGAGTGGATAATGGAAATAAAATAAAGGAACATGAGGGAATGTGTTACCTCTTAATCGGGAAACTTCGTTTGGATTGAACCAAAGGGAGGTTTAAATTAGGTATTTTGTGATTTTGGTAAGTTTATTGGTAAGATATTGGCCCGACATAAGTGGATTGATAGTTCTGAAGAAGCGAGAGAGGTGGTGGTTGTTATATGGAAGGGAAAGGACACAGATGACATTTTTTAAAACAAGTTAGGACTACCCACGATTTTACCTAAAAAAGTGTTACCAAAAAAATTTAAAAAATAATATAAGTTTTATGGACTAATTTTTTACTTAAAATGGGGTTTTTAAATGTTTATAGGTCATTAGTTCCCTTATGATTACGGTTTATTCCCTTCCTATGTATAATTTTACCTAAATCACTATAATTAATTTCAACTGCATTAACAAATATTCTTAGTCCAAAATTAAGATTAAATTATTATAAATTAAAAATTATTATTATTAAAAATATTTATTCCTTTTTCTAATTTAAATTGAAAAAAATAGGAATTAACTTAAAATTAATCCTACAGATGAGACTACAATGTAGGTTTTTTAATGCAAAAACGTCCCAATGTTTGCAATGTTTTTTATACCCAATTTCAAAGTGAATTTTATTCCAATGACAAAAATTAGATTAAATTATTATAATATTATAAATTTAAACTTCTTTTAAAAATTAAATTATAATTTATCCTTACAAATAAATTATATTAAAAGGCATTTTTCAATTAAAATTCAATATTTTAATTATTCATTAAAAAGTAATCCTTATAGAAACAAATCTAAAATTTATCCTACCAAACATTTTCTATTTATCATTAAAATAGGATGTTTATTTTGTAATATTAAATCTATTAAAGATCCAAAAACTAGATTTAAAATGGGTTCTCCATTAAAAATTTGTAGAACATCCTTTATAAAAATATTGCTTTTGAGTATAAAATTGGTTTTTTTCTTGTCTTATGACTATCAAATATATTGTAATAATATAAAAAATATTTTATTGAAAATATAAAATGTATATTACTTTAATTTCAGTCACTAATTGTAATTAAATATGTTTTTTAGGGAAAAAAGAAATTTGATTCATAAAAATAATAATATTTCCTTTATATTCAATTGGTTCTTATATTATAATTTTTAATTAATTGGTAACCTATAAATTCATATTATATCTATGTAAACAATATATTTTTCAAAAGTTTTTTATTACTACTAATTTAATGTTTATATTTTATTAAATAATATGACTTTATCTGGTAAAAATCTGTCTAGCGTGTTGCACAAGCTATTGAGGGAAGTCATTGTTCTGTTTGACACAATATAATATCGATATGTTGTGTATAGATAGATAAATTTATTGATAATTTTAGTGAAACATAAATTGTTCTTTCATATAATTAAATCCAAACTTAGTTATTTAATATAAATTTAACCATTTTTTTGCATTGTGTGAAATGAAAAATGTCAAAAATATTAAATTAATTTGAAAAATAATTACACCAATTCTTGGGGAGTTGTAGTTAATCCCCTATCATGAACCCTGAGGATTTATGGAATCATGTATCTAATAATAATAGTGAATTTTTTTATTATATTTCAGTATTATCTTGATGTTGATTAAGATGAATCTAAATATCATTTATTCGTATTTATTTCCTTGAAATGGTGAAAGGATGAGAATGAGGAGGTTGGGGACCTTGGATTGGGAGTGATCATTACCAAAACTATATAATCACATATAGTATAAAGTGAGAACTTGAGTAAATCGAGACATATTTATTATGTTCTCTTTAGATAAACCATTTGTTGTTAACATTATAAAATTGCTGTGTTAATTAATTTTCTTTCTATATTTTGTATGTTTTAGATTTGTGGTGAACTATGTAAATTATGATCATTGTTTTCCATAAATTTACCAAGTAAATTATTGTGCCTATTTTATTATAAACCTGGTTCAATTAATAATTCTAAATATGGGAACAATATCCATTTTTGTTTAGAAAATAAATTTCACACACTAATTCACCCCCTCTAATGGTATTTTTTTGGATCTGTCTAAAATAAATTCTTGTTAGAATAATTAGGTTGAGTCTTAGATAATTTTTCTTTTAGGGTGTTATAATATAGAGCAAGTTGTGAATAAGAAATGTGTTCCTATATTATATTTATGAAATTATAAATTATTTAAAAACTAAATTAGACCACATTTATGATTTATCATATTTAATTTTTTTATTTTATGTATACATATAATTCAAGTGAGTGGTACCATAGAGTTGTATTTGACTGAATCTGATGGTAAGCTGCTAAAAATTGCTTAAAAATCTCAAAATTCTTTATTTATAGATACAAAATCATATTTATATGATTTTTATGATTTTTAAATCCACTAAATTCATATGGTACATTTTGTACACTATTTATAAAAAAAATGTGGTGAAGGAAGCTAAGTAACAATTATTTTATAACATGTTAGAGGATTTGAAGACCTTTCATAATAAAAAAATATATATTTATTATTTATTATAGTCTTTAATTTTATTGGAACTATTTATGTTCATGGATATTAAATAAATAATGTAAATAACATGAAGAAAATTTTATAGAGATTATCAACATAATACAATATGACAATATTTATTCTTGAATAAACTAATATTGCAGAGCTTTACTGTGATAACCTATATAGATGTTTGGTTTCAAATGAAATGAATGTAAATTTTGAAGGAATGTCCTAATATTAATACAATGATATTGAATTCAAGGCTGTGGATAAATGTGAATTCAGTGAAAGTAGAAAATTAAATGATTATTTTCCTGATAAGGTTTTATCACTTATATAATGAAATTTAAAATAAGTCAAAGGAAGGTTTAAATTAAAGTTTAAATTGTAATTATTTAAATATAGAATGTTTAGTCACATAGATGAAAGTTATACAAGTATGTTAAATGGTACTACAAAATCAAATTACTCTTAAATATTATAATAGAGGTTTTCCTATAAATGAACATAAAATTAAGTACACCTAGAAAAATATTTTAAATAAAAATATTGGGTTCAAAATTGGGTAATAATGATTATATTCACAATTAATAATGTTATGTAGAGTTAAAATAATATATGGGTGATTTTTAGGATCAAAATAGTTGAGAAAACTCAACTAGAAACTAAGGAAGAAAAGAAATCTAATGGTTTTGATAATCTCATGTTTTAATTTCAGGTTTCTCTAAGATGATTTATATACAATGGATAAAAATAGAAAAACTAAATTACTATTAAAGGATTATTTATAGTATGATATCCAAATTTAATCTAAAATAACTCAATTAAATAAATTAGTAGAGGTAAAATTTACCATATAAGAAAATCCAGTAGAAGTTTTTGATTACAAGAAAAGTGTTTAAGAGAGATATATGGTGAATTATTTCATAATTCATGCATTATATGTTGTGAAAAGGGGATAAAAACTCTTAAAGAAGAACTGGTTTTGTTTTGGAAGAGTCTTGGAGTTGAAATAAATATTGGTTGTTCTAATAATAAGTTATGTTTGGGACTTTTAAGAGATGTAGAGTTAAAATAAAGGGTTGTAAGAAGCATGGGGAGTGCTATGAATGTTTTTTAATGACCACAGATTGAAATTCATGTGTAAAATAAGAGTTCTATTTGATTTTTTTCAGTTATTGTTGAGATGGAAAAGGATACATATTAAATAATTTAATGTTTTAAAGATAACTCTTTAAAATATAGGATATATCAAATACTAAGGATCTATTTATGGGTAATCAATTTGTGGAATAGTAGAGAAAAAAATACTTCCTATAATGAAGTAAATTTTTTTATACTATGTTCACATACCTATTTTTTATGACTATGTTGAAGGAAATATAAAAGGTGAGGTTCCTGAAAGACAAAAAAGGAAAATGATGACATATCCTTCACCTTAAATAGGGAATTTTGCTTATAGATATATCTTATATTATTGTAACATTTATATCAAATATCATGATTATAGGAAAGGGAGTGTAAATAACTCTTCTAGTGGTTAAATGAGTATAGATATGATCATAATGAACTCTATTTCATTGGTGAAAAAATTTACCTATAGGAAGAAGAGGAATAATAATACAACATTAGTGTCGAAATGTAATGAGGAGATACCCACAAAATTCATTGATCAAAACATATCATTATAGAAGGAATATATAAAGAGACAGAAGGATAATCTATCCAAATTAACTCTAACACTTATTAATATTAGTATAACATAGAATATTAATAGCGGATGCTCATCCCACATGATAATTTACATAAATTCATCAAAAATTTACGGGTCGGGTTGATGGAATAGTTTACATTTGTATTGATAGATATTTAAAAAATAACTGAAGCAAAAAAATATTAAGCTTGGAAAAAAATTAATAAATAATAGAGTTTTTTTATTTAAAGGTCATCAACACAATATTTCGAGCATAATTAAACTTTATGTCTTTGGATAAAAAGTTACATTCAACTAGAATTTATTATAAATTCAATGTGTGGATGGAAATTTTTTTTAATATAATGATGGAGAAAAAATGTGAATTTATATCAAGTGTGTTAAAATAAGAATATTTTTCTTCACATGGTGGATGATAACAATAGTCTATGGAATCAAATAATTAATCCATTTTAATAAAAAAAAATCATATAAACTATTAGTACGATAAAATTTGGGATTTACATTTAATGTTTAATGAAATATAGAGAAAAACTATTGATTCATATATAGGAGGGAATATAATGAGAAATACATAAAAAATAGGGAAGTTGTATCAAATTGTAATGACATGGTTCACATTAACATGTAAAATAAAATATCACAACATAAAACATGTGGTTAAAGTTATTTCATATTTTTATTTATGAAATAGAATAATGGGATATATTATGTTTATAAAAACAAAAAATGTGGTGATGGAATTTAAAAAATGGTTTAATGGGAGAGATGAAATTGAAACTATAAAATAAATCAATATTCATTGATCTGTAAATGTCTGGGAATATACATCAATTGGATTAGAAAACCATTTTCAAGAACACAGTATCAATTAAAAAGTATCATTGGTGTGAACTCTATAAAAAATGTAGTTATTTAATGGTGAAAAAGGATGATAAATAACACGGTAATGATGAAAATTATTGAATGTGGTGTGTTTTGATATTATTCCAATAAATATATGAAAGTAGTAGTTTATACTAAAAATCATAATGTTCTATGTCCAAAAGAAAATAATACATTGTACTATATATGGAATAGAAAGAATAAATACCATAAAAATTAGATTTTGTATGTATATTATATATTCAAAATAATGGAAATCAAGGAACTTGTGGTGATATAGGTGATATGGGAGTATTTTTTTGGATATTCAACCATGAAAAAGTCCAATAAATATTTTATAATCATGGAAATAAATGATATTAAATTTATTTGATTTAAAATAGTGAAAAAAATATACAAATTAATACATAGAAGAAATATAGGAGATTTGGGTGAAATTGACACTAAGTCTATAGGGCCTCAATATATAATTAATAATGAGGATTATGAGATAGAATTGTAAAAAGAATTGATTTCTGAACAGAGTTAATAATTGACTCAATATATTGGGAGAGGATATGAACTTGACTAGTTTAATACAATGTGGATAAATCTACACCAACAAAAACCTATATGATGGGGAGAATAGAAAATATTATGGTATCACTGGTGGCTATTGAATCTTTTGAATAAGTAGATAATGTTGAATTATAAGATAAATCAACAAATTAATATTTGGATTAAATAGAAAAAAAATTATAATTAGGATATTGTAAAGAGTTTAAATGATCACAGTGTTCAAGGAACAAAATGGGTGTCCTAAAATAAGTATGATGAGAATGGGTACGTGATTCAAAATAAATCATGGTTAGTCTGTAAAGAATATTCTCTTATTAAATGCATTGATGTGAAAGAAATATTTTCTCTATTGGTGGTACTTGAGTAAATATGAATTTTCTTATTAATTATAATTTATAAGCCTTTAATGGTTATTAGATAGACTGTGTTTTCAGATTATAGATGATAATGAAACAACATATCAATCGAATAAATATTTATATAAATTTAAACAATAACCACATATCATGGTATTCACATTCAGACACTTTCTTTAAGAATCTATAATTCTATAATGGTGATGTTGATCACAAATTATAGGTGAAGTACTCAAAAGAACAGAGTTTTATGGTTATTTTCTAGGTTTATGATATTAATTTTAGTGGATTTAAACTAAAATTGGTGGAGTAGTTTTCTAATTTGATGTGATTGGAGTCCAAGATGTCTTTTCTTTTTGAGATTATGTTTTTTTATAGGATATTAATTAATAAAAATGATAAGTACACTTTTATTTCCCTATGAAAATATACAAGGGGGCTAATGTTGAAGTTTTATATGGATGACTACAACCAAGTTTAAAATCTAATTATAGATGGAAATAAATTTGAATAAATTTAGGATTGAAAGGATATGGATTAATGATTTATTATAGAATTATTAATTTTTTTATTTGATGGAAATGGGTTTAGAAAATATTTATTTTACTTTTTTAGATAACTTTTTTCACGTTATTTTAAAAGAAGAAAATATCAATAGTGTGAAATGAATCCTTATTTATATAAATGGTAGCCTTGATTATGTATTAGTATTCAATAAAGGAAATGGTCAATATTTTTTGAAATATTCAGATACATATTGGCTGAGAGATGTTGTGGGTGGGAAATATATAATTCATTGTGTATTTTTTTTAAATAAAATGTGTTGGTTAGATTAGAAAGGAATGATAAATAACATCACAGTTAAAAAAGTAGTAGAATATATTTTAATCCCAGTGGCATGAAGATGATGGATTTAGATGAATAAAACTTTAGAGGATCTCTATAATGATAAAAAAATGTATGTGGTGGTCTATTATAATAAAAATAGTGATAGGGTTTTTTGATGATCATCACATGATCATGGAATTAATCAACATATAGTACTAGGTACATAATATAACGATCATATCTAAAATGTAACAACAGAAATTCGTGGTGATGTCAAAGGAATTTTCTTGATCTCAGTATCCTAATGGTAGCTAATGGAATCTCACCTCAACAAGGATAGAACTAGCAATTAGGATCCTTGTACACTATAATAGGACTCTAAAACCCAAATTGTGTTCTAGATCCTTCTCTGTAAAGAGGAATATTAAATAAAGATGGCATGGTGTGATTTTGGTATAACACACATATCATATATCCCTAGTAGAGGGAACGAGTTCCATTATATAGGGTCTATTACTTTATTAAAAAGAGTCAGTCATTGGATGCCAAAAAAAAGATAGCTAATATACATTACAATAACATATGTATGTTGAAATATAATAATTTGAAAATTTGAAATATTTATGTGTAGACATAAATTTATTCATAACCAAATTAATCCATATATAATATTGTATAGAATCCATGCACTCGATATCAGAAACATATAATAATATATAACAGAGACATTATAGACCATATGAGATATCAGGATATCATAATCTTCAATATGAATCAAATTCGTAACACTTTTTTTGATTCAAGGTATAAATTATAAAATTATATACCCATTTTAGTAAATTTTCAACAATCCCCCACTAATATTAAAATTCCCTAATTAATTTATTAAATAATTCCACAAATCATTATGAATCAATCCATACTCTATTGGATATGATTAAGAGAACTCCCTTAATATTGGAAAAACATTATCCAAAAGTAATTATTTATCATAATGGAATGATATGTGACCCTATTGGCCTTTTATAATTGAAACTAATTAAAAAATATTAATTTTATAGTTGTTAGTAAATAGGTAAATCTTTAAAAAACTTCTATAATAGTCATGCTATAAAGGGGTCTTTTGTAATCTCAATAAAACAATCTCATATAGATTTTTGAACATGTCCCTCACATATTATAACATATAAATTATATTTACACATAAATAATTTATTTTTCCTTAATATAGAGTGTCAAGTACATATATATCATTTAAATCTATTATAGGTTATCTCATACATTCTTGATTCTTCGAAATAGACTAATCAAGTTAATGAATATGTCATATGTCAATCATATAGTAGATTATCATATCTCATGTCCCTAATCCAAGTAGTGTAAAAATCACATGTCACTCGACAAAGAATGGCCACTCATTTCCTTAGTTTAATTTTATTCAAGGGAACAGATTTTCTTAACATAGCATACAAGTAGAAAAATCTCATCCTGGTTGATATTCAGCAAATGAAATAATGAGAGGCATACCCAATCACCCTAAAATTAACTTAAACTCATAGATTTTGTAAAAGTGGTATAAAATTATTTATGTTATAATGATATGTATTTCAGTAAACTTGGGTAATTGGGATTCATAATATTTTTACACAACCAAATATATCAATGATCCTATAACATTCTAAGTGATATAATTTGGTGTTTCAATCCAGAAAAAATGTCTTAACTTATTACCACATGAGTCTATTATTTGAATATTGATTTTATTTTTTTATTAATTACGAGATTCAACAAATGATAATATTATCATATAATCCAAAAACAAAATTATTTCTGATGATGATCAATTCGGGGTAACTAAAATTTAACTTAGAGGGGATATAATCATTCCACTATTTTTATAGTATAAATTAATGTATCCATTAATCTATAATAAATGGATATTTATTTTACAATAAAACATTGATATAATTTATAATTATTACATCCAATATCTAATGTATTTTGATCCAAGATATTAAACATCATTCCCATAATTTTATTGTGTTAATGGTTCCATCAATGGATGTGATACAATTTCATCTTTATTCACCCAACTGATCATTTTGACACCTCTCTCAATGATCTTTTGAATGAGATGTAACTTTTCAAGGATGTGGTTATTATTTTGGTGTGATTATGTTTTAATGACCTTAGGAATAAATACATTATTTTCATAGTAAATCTCAATTACTCCATCAATTTTAGAAACCACCACATGTCTAGGGATGAACTTCTTGATCTAAATAGCTTCCTCTATAATATATAATGCAATGACATACTCTACCTCTATTTTTTACTCCACTATGGTGGATTGATTAAAAATAATCAATATGATATCTTTGTTATTCCGCTAATACATAAAACTAAATTGAGATCTCATATAATTATTTTTATATTTGAAAATATAATTAGTTTAACCCCTTAAAATGAGCCAATCCATTCCTCTAATGAATTATAACATATCATTACATCTTTATAAGTATTCAAGGATGTTATTGATAGAAATCTAGTGAATCTCACAATGATTGTATTTGAATCTATAAGAAATTCTCAAAGAACAAGCTTCATTTGGATGATTATAAAACATTGAATACATGATTAATCCTATTGAAGGTTCATAAGGGGTCATATCCATATTTTCAAACTCATTTGATGTTTGTTTAATCTTTATAAGAACTATTCTGTGAAACACTAATAAAGATACATTTTGGAATTCATTGCACTAAATCACTTTATCCCTTTTCTAATATATGTGTTCTGACACAATTTAAGAAACTTATTATCAAAATATTTATATATATATATATATACCTAGTATGTGGGCATCTTTACACATGACTTCGATTAAGAAACATTTCCCTGGACACATCTTTATATAGTGTAAAGACAGATGTCATTTAAATTTAGAAGTATCTATTATATATAAAATATAAAAAATATTACCACAGTCTTATTAATCATATTTTATACACAAGAATTATATATATTAATTATAAAACCATAAAAATTCACTACATCAGAAAACATTATATTCCAACTCCATTATGATAACTTCAGTCGATAAATGGACTGTTGCAAGTTGAAAATCATAGAATTCTCTTTTAGAACATCAAAACACTTCTTCAATATCATATAGAAGTCCTTGAATAAATAATAAGTATAAAAATAAGATATAATGTAAAAAATAATCTAAATGTAAATTCTTATCACAACTTGTTAAAAATACTCTTCATAGAAAATACCATGATTTTTTTGGTAAATCCTTCAAACTGGGAGTTTTTTATTGGTAAAAACTCTATTATCCTTGTTAGGTTTTATGAAAAAAACCTACTTTCACCCATGGGTCTCTCCCTTTTAATAAAATTCACTAATTTCCAACCATTGTTATTATACAAGGAATCTCTTTTAGATTCCATGGGTTTTAACCATTTCACATAATCATAACTATTAATGATCTCTCAGTAGGTAGCAGGTTCATTACCTATATTAAAAGACACCTCAGGATACCATTAAACCACTATATATGTCAATATTCCACTATTATATAAGGGTGTTATTTATACCCACATATGGAAATTAATTCCTAGGGAAAAAGAAGATGTAAATTATAATGTTTTTAATTTTCAATAGCAATGTAAATGAATAGTTGAACCCACTAAAAATATGGCATCACCCATTCGTACATTAGATTGCCTTGAATATAAATAAATAAACAAAATATATCAAAAAAATTAGAATAAAGAAAATAAACATCCAAATTAGACATAATCGATAGAAGTAATTATTCCAATTTTGAAACTTAAAAAATTTCAATAAATAAACAATAGTAAAATAATAAACAGTGGAGGAAATTTTGTCATGTAAAATGAAATAGGGGAAGATAAAAAATGTCTTAATGATGTGGTTGATACAATAATATCACAAAATAAAAATAAATTCATGTTGGAAGGACTATAAAGAGCCTCTATGGGACCCATGGTAGCCACCACATCACAACACTTTCATCAAAAAATGAAAATGAGCATGAAATGAAATATTGTTATATTTGGTAACGAAATAGTAAATATAAGATTTATATACATGAAATTATGTGCATGTATGTTGTGAAATAAACAGGCTAAATAGGGTTTTAACAAATATTTTCTATAGTTCCGTATATCAAACATTTTAAATAATCTATTATGAAAAAAAATCATTGTAATTTTTTTACACATAAACTATAATAAGAAAAAAAATCATATAATATAACCATTTTAAAATTAAACACACATAAATTTTTATATAATCCTATTATGAAACCAACACATTTAAATTAAATCTCTCTAAAACCAAAAATTAAGAAGTTAAATTTTGAAAAAAAAAATCAAATCCATTTCTCTATTTTGAAGTGTTTCTCAAAATCCTTTTTTAACAAGAATTTACAATACATTTAAAAACTCATCTTTAAAAATAAACCCATCCATTATGAAATTATGATACAATTTATTTTAGGAACCATAATATCAAATACCCATAAAAGATAATCCCATTCTATATGAATGGTGCCTTATCAAAAAATCAGATCAAGGAGATGAAATAAAGTACAAAGAGTGAATATTCTAACAAGAATAATTTGGATGAACTCTGTTTCATGGAAAACATGCAAGTAATTAATGGGGGTGGTCCTAGAAATCACTAAACCTGGAACCAATTTCACCGCCATGTTGCATTACTTACAAAATTACCACATAAATTACTCTCTCTATCCCCATTAAGGGAACTCCCCTATCCATGATGTATCATCTAACTACGGGACACTAGATAAATTATAATATACAGTATTATATAATAAATACAAACTTATGTCATGGTTCCTAGGGTTCCCTTATAATTAATCAAGTGATGCTGATCAAATAATGTATGAAATGATCAATAAAAAATAATAATAATTTATATATCCCCTATAACACCCTCCCAAGAAACATCCCCTTACATTACACTCACAGAAAAAAAAATAAAACATCTCCCATTATGAAAAAATACACATTAACCAGTGGTATAAATAAAGGATCAATTGAGGGTGTCAAACATTTCATGAAAAATATTTTATAAAGTGATAAATGGAATTTTTCAACAACTGCCTCAGGATGTTAAGTTATTTCTCCACATTTGAGAGCACAACATTGAAAACATTATTTGAAAACAAAACTATAAAAATCATTCAAAAAATCATTAAAAATAACATTAAAACAACAAAAAAATTATAATTCAAAAATAATCAACAAGGGATAACATAATCCTTAAAAGCCTTAAATTTTTTAGGAACGGACTCTTGGGAATTTTTAAAAACACTTGCCACTTAGAATATCCAAAAGATTAATTTAAAATTAAAAATAACAAAAACAAAGAGAATATCATTTATTCCAAGTGTAAAATTATTTGAAATCTATTTACAAGCCCATAATAGGTGTATGTAATAAGAAATCATTTTATAAATGTACAAAAATTTCATAAAATGTAAAATAATGGAATTTAAAAAAATACACTACCTCAGTAACTGAAAAAAAAATTCTTGATAATACTCTTTCAATAGTGAAATAACATCCCTACTTGAAATAGACCTAAAAACCAAGACAAAAGAAGGTCAGTGATTAAATGAATGTAAACCCTAAATTCATACCGCATGGTTTATATTGTTTATGAGGAGAAGATAAACTAATAAGAAATGTATAATGAATAATAAAAATAATAGAGGATAGTATATTCAGGATAAAATCATAAATAATCACATTAAATTATATATAAAACACCAATAAAGGGACAAAAAATTATAAATAATGAAAGGGTATTATCCTCTAGTGGATATCCAACATAATATGGGGGAAATAGAGTTGGAATAAGTTAAAACTTTTTTTTATAAAAACAATTTTTTGTATTTAATAGGACACTTGGTTTTTCTGTTGAGTTTAATAAACCATGAAAAAACCCTTATTAATTCTACTAAAAACACATTTTCAACATGGAAGTGTGTGATACACAATTTGGAAAAACCATTATCAAACTGTGAAACCAAAAAAAATCCCACAAAAATAACACCCCAGACACTTGGGGAATCCACCCAATGATCAACAAATTAGTTGTACATCATGTAGTAACACTGTGGTTGTGATAAATATCTCTATTATGAAACTTTCTTCCCCTAATAGTTTATAGAAAAATTAAAAACAATGAATTTTAGAACCATATCACTTAAATATAATATATGTGAGGTTTGGAAAAAACTATTGTTGTATCCTTATAAAAGGAATCATTGTACGCAATATAATTCCTAATATCAATGAAATAAGTCCCCAAATATCACCAAGAAACCATGTGACAAAACAATAAAACTCATACTATCTGTATCGCTAAAAAAAGGATACATACCATAATTATCCCAATCATTTTTAATTCCTATAAATTATAATGATAATTTATAGAGATGAAGAAGTGAAAGAACTAACTAAAATCCCACATCTCTAAAAAAGTTCCATGGAAAAGGTAATTCTCCACCAACTAAAAATAACCATCCCAAACAACCGGATCGGAATAATAAAAATGAAATAAACCCCAAATATCACACAAATAACCCGAATCCAGCTTCAAATAACCTCTAATGTCCTATTGCAATTGAATAAATTCCCCAATCATAAACCCACCTCAACCAGAAATAACATGGATCTAACATCATGTAAAATGAAAAAATGAGCTATGGACTGGGACCCTATTCACAGAGCATAAAATCATGGAGAACCCAATAAACATATGACCAATTATCATCCATTAACCAAACTAAATTAATGGAAAACACATTCTAGTTACCAAATAATCTACCAAAGTCTTACATATGTTCAATAAATCAATATCAGATCTCATTGAAAATATATAACCACATATGAACCTAAAGAATCCTATAAAATCAATGAGGCATGAAAATATACTATATTTTATAAAAATGATTGATCATATATATATCTCAAGAATAAACTACACAATAGTTACCTAAAAATACTTAACTCGTCTGAACTTATTGATAATAAACCTAAAAATCATCACCAAAATCAAGACTTTAACCTAAGAGTCCTCTATCTATGAGGGACTTGTAAACTCCTTGAACAATGATCCTCACTAACTTTACTATCAAACCAAGTCACTTTTTCTTAATCTACTCAACTCAAACTACACAGTTCCCAAATAAATCAACATAACAAACAATACCCTAAATAGTCACCAGAACAAAGCAGTACCCCACCAAGAGGGGAGTTAAAATTATTCCACTCTATACAAAGTCTGTACATAGTATAGAGTATAAAATTGAATATTTTTAGGGATAGACACACTATTTTTTAAAAAAATTATGAGGATTAGTTTAAATCGTTTAAAACATAATCCTAACACAATCATGTCTCCAAAATTACATAAAACAATCCAAATATCAATCAAGGGAAAAATCCAAGTGCACAATTCACTAAAATAGTAAAAAAATGAAAAATAGTCTTTTTTAAAACACACCCCCCCTTAAAAAATATCTAAAAAACTTATTTCATTGTACAATAAAATTTTAAAATAAACTAACCTTTATTTTAATCATCCCTTTAACAATATTAGATAAAGGTTTAAATCCCATTTCCCCACTATAAGAATTAAAATAAATTATTAATATCCTCACAAAAATAAATTCAAAACCGCGTTTCAATTATAATACATTAAATAAAACATTAATTTTTTCATAAATTTCCTTTTAAAATATTTTCCACTAAATATTATCCCATATTCATTAATTATTTCAAAACCTAATAAATTTCATATCAAACACCATGTAATTTTTTTCCCAAACACATTATAATTTAATTAGACAAATATATGAATATTCAAACCATTCAAACCCCATATTTTGATAAAATCTAAAAATCAATAATTTTATTAAATGATAAAGGGATTTTGTAACACATCAAATACATGTACTTAAATTTTTTTTCTATTTAGGAAATACTCTCATGGAAATCCATTCTTTTTTAAAAACACACCCTGATATTATTTTCAAATCATTGACCATTGAAAGCATCTAAATGGTGTTAAAACATCTTTTTAAATTATAATAAAAACTAATTTTTATTATAAAATATTTGATTAATATTATCATTTTATCACTAAAAAGTAATTTTATAAAACATATAACCAACTATGAAAGGATAAATAAAAATAAAAAACACAACCATCATTAAAATTCATGCCCATTAAAATTAATTTCGCAATAAAAACTCTCTTTGTAAACCTTACACCAATGGTAAACAATATTATGATCGATTTTGAAGTAAATGTGGAGAGAAATGAGATAAATTGAGGTTGTGGGGTAACATAAAGAGTTTTTAAAAGGAAACACTCTGTTCGATATCGTATATGATACTCCATGACATGTTTAAACGAATTGTTAAATATTATCATGTTACCTTTAAAACATAATAGTTACAATGTCGGTAATGAACAGTATTAACAAAATTATGGAATTATTTTATACACATGTATATATAATTTATTATTTGGTAAAAAATTAATTATAAATGAAAGGAATAACCTTTTTAAAATAAAATGAAATGTTTCTCTAAAAAGCATGTTAAATGTGAAAAGTGTTTTTTATACAAATAAATTAATAAATATCTACTTTTTTATTATATTAATGATATATATATATAATATTAAATTTAATTTTTCACATTCATTTTATGTGTTTTATTAAAAAAATATAATAACAAATCCAATTTTAGGAATAAAATTGTTATTTTTTTCAAAATAAGGCATTTTTTCAACTTTTAATGGTCCAATTTTTTAGATATTTTTTTTTACACTTTTAAAATTTCTATTTGAAAAAATTAACTTCATACTTTAAACATGAGTATCAAGATTTACATTGATTTATTTTATTTATTTTTTTTGATAACTTTTATGTTTTTATGAATAGCTAAAAAATAATGTATTTTATTTGAAAACAACATTTTCATAAAAAAAATATCATGTTGAATTATAATTTTGGGATTTTTTAATTATAATTTGACATTTTTTATATTTAATCTAATTTAGTTTATTATAATAAATTTAACCTTGATACTGTATATAAAAACATTGGGAACATTTCAACGTTTTAACTTTAAAAACACGTCTTCTCATTCCATCAACGAGATTAATTTTAAATTAATCACTACTAAATATATGATTTGAATTTTGAAAAATGGATTCAATATTTTGAATCATAAGAACCAAATTATTTAAATACACCCTTTTTATTTTTGGACAATATTAATAGTAACCTTAGTAACAAAAACATTTCCCCGATTAAGGGTAAATCGAGTAATTAGGGGTAATAAAATATTATGAATATTATAAAATTATGATAAAACTTTACATAATTTAATTGGATTAGTTTTTTTGATAATAATAAACCTTGGTCCAAAATTATGACCTTTGGAATCCACGTGGATGATAGTATGACATTTGTTGTATTATATTCATTGGAATGTCCATTTTGTCACACATCTATTTTTAACAAGTGAAATATTTTTAATATGGTATTATATAAGAGATATGTTCAATTATAAATAGTCTTTAGAAATAAAATGTTTTTATTGAAGTAATTTTAATTTATTTATAATTTTAGTGGCAAATTAATTTCCATAAATAGTGACATAATGATGATATATTATTTGTTTAATTAATGGAAGAATTGAATAAATGATATTAAAAATATTAAAACAAATATAATTTGACATAATTTTTGTCACACACATATTTTACGGATGAATATAACATTTTATATATATTTTAATGTAGTTTTTTTGAAGATATAATGTTGTTATGATATTTTTTAAAAGTCATGTAATGAATAGTTTCAAAATTGACATTATTGATATTTTAAAATAAAAAATATTTAATTAAATGATATGAAATTTATACAAATATAAATTTCAGAAAAATAATTGGTATATGTCATTAAATTTCATAAATGATTCATTTAATTTTCCTTTATCATTTTATTATAATTATATTGAACCTTGGTGTGTAAATTACTTTATATCATGGTAAGAAATAAAATTGTTAAATAAGGGTTAAAACAAAAAGATATGGATTACAAAGATAGTCAAAAAATATATAATTATAATTGGAAGAATCTTATTCAACCGTAAAATAATATTATATTATAAATAAATCTCTTTTTATCCATTTTTAATAGAAAATAAATTTATATTAAATTAATATTTTGAAGTATTTCAAAAGTCCCCCTCCCCTCTCTTATAAAGGGGCACCCATTATTCTCATTTCAATACACCTAAAACTTATTTTATTTGAACATATATTCAAAAATTCAATCCTATAATCCCATATCACATTTTAGAGGCCTTATATTAGGTAGATCACCATCCTTATTGATCAAAGGAGATCTTCCGAAGAAGTGGTATCGTTTTTAATTAAGTATTTCTATTTAATTTTTTCTTCAACATCCTTCAAATCCTCATAAAACAAAATGAAAGAATAATTAATGAATATTTTAATATAAATATATATAATAATTTTAATATCCTTACCTAAATCCATTTCCACTTCCATAAAATGGGAAAATAATTATCTTTGTGTTTACGGAGAACTGCCAACTCATGAACTGATAAAATTTATTTTCAATCAACCTCAATCAATAATTATTATAACAATAGAATGAATTATTATATATGATATTAAAGACATATTTATTATGATTAAAGGATTAGGAATCATTTATTTTCATACCTTTCCATGAACCTAAAAATGATAATGTCGTTCGTGCATATGTGTGAACTATCACATTGACAAAGCGATGTGATTCGTTTTTAATCACCACATAACTTGGATGATATATACAAGTATATTTAAATTATTAGTATAATATTATAGATATTATGGTAGTTATATAATGATAAATAATAATCACCTTAGTTCTATAATGATTATTGAAAAATGTAAATGTTATTCATGCGTACATACGGTTTATCGTCTCCATAATTGTAAAATAGTTAATTTTTCTTTTCTATATTTAATGGATTGATAGAAAAGTATAATTTATGTATAAAAGTGATAATTATTTAATTACTATTATTTTATTAATTATGTCCTTATCAACACTTTGACTATTTATATCAAACCAAGTTTCTTTTCGACTCAAGTACTGAATATTGACAAAACTTCTGACATGAACATAAATAAATAATTAATTGGTATAGCATCATAATAAGTTATATAAATGGAATAAAAAAATTTAAAAATAATCTCAAGAAATTATTTAATTAATTTAATTTTATTATTCAAGAAGATAAACTTTTTACATGATTATTTAGACTCAATTTAAGAGACTCTTTAACTAAAACATCGTTTCAAATGTTTAAAGATCTATTATTCGAAATACTCCACATTAATGTCCATGAATTAAAAATTGATTTTACAAATGTACTTATATGGACTTGGATTTAGCAAAAATTGTAAATTTTGAGTTTCTTTCACAATATTCAAAGTGGTATGGGACAGTTTTATTTAAAAATATCATCTTAAATTTTTTAATTGAGTATTAAAAATGGATTAGTTATTTCAATAACATGAAATTTTTTATTGTGTGTGAAAATGAAATTTTATGATTTAAGTATTGAAAATTTCAATATTTTATTTAATTATGGTTATATATTTCTACATGGACATTTTATGGGTGGTTCTGTGAAAACCCAAGGATATGTGGTTACCTTATGTCTTCTAATGAATTGGGTGTAGAAGTTGATCGTATGGTTATTTCCTTTGTAATAGTGACATGTATGTAAGTGAGTTGTATGACTAACCCATTAATAAGAGTGACGTTTATTGAAGTTTAGTGCATGGTTATTCCATTTTAGTATTTTCCTATTTTACTTTCTTATCTTTTATACGATTTCTTATGTGTTTCCATGAAAACTGTTTGATTTTCAAAAGGTATGATAATGATCATTTTTAAATGATGATCTATTTTTATGGGTAAAAATTCATTTATTAATGAATGTTTTTGTAGTTCTTCACTAGATAAATTGTTTCTTTCCTTTTAAGTCCCATACTATGATTTTTTTCTCAGTTTATGTTTTATAAATTTTGTCATAGGGTTTAAGGAGAGTTGGTTCAAGGATGGCATAGAGGATAAATTTTCACGATTTATCAACATATGAAATCTTGTTTATAACAATGATTTTTGTTATTTTAAAGAAATTAATATTAATTATAAGTTTCCTCTAGTAATTTAGTGGTTCACTATGTAAGATTTTTTCCTAATTCTCTAGAAACCTAAAAACATAATATCTTTTGGAAAAGAATGTGATTTATAGTGTTAAAATAACTAGAATACATAATGTTTAAGGTCAGGTCCATAAATTATGCATGTTTAGGCCACACAATTTTGAAAACCATGTGACAACCTCTATAATGGAACTTAAAACCATATTCATGCACTATGTATAGTTTTCAAGATCATAAAATCTAATAGTGTAGCTCTATTTATTCCTTTATTCTAACACAAAAATATCAAGGAGATCCCAAAAATCAATGATATTCTCAAAGGGGATGCAAATTCCTTCAAAATTTACCAAAACTAAACATATATTCATGATTAGAATCCTAATTACCCATAGTAACTCTTGAATCATCATGATATATAGTGATCAAGAACATACTTGTGAGCGACATCTTAAGCCGCGATGATTTTATATCCAATATACAATAACAACCTAAAAAAATATAGATTTGATACTATTTATAATGAAAAATCCCATGTGGTCATCCATACGATACCCAAGATGATCATTCACTAGGGTCGAAGGAAATAGTCAATCCCCATAGGCTGAAAACTAGTTCCTGGGAACCAATAAGACACACTTTAGAATAGTTTAACCCCAAAATAAAAACATTGTAAAATAATGGAAACCATAGATAATACATCATGACCCATCAATACACTAGAACATAATCCCCAAAATTAATCATATAAAATATTATAAAATAGTCAAAACAATGAATTAACCAAATAAAAATCCAAATGAAACATAATCATGGGAATAAAAAAAAATCTCATTTTAAAATATAAACAATATTAATAACTAAACATCACCAAAATAATATGTAGTATAGTAAAATGTTTTATGTAAACCAAAATAGGAAGGGTAATAATAAATAATAGGTAGTTTAAGTGTTTGATACTATAGCATCCCAAAAAAAATAACTACATTCTCAAAAAACTATAAAGAGCCTCCATGTAACCCATAGCCACCACCGCATCCCAACACATATATAAAATGACTAAAATTGGAATCAAATGAATGGGTGACACTTTAGAATATGTGAACAAATATAAGGGACACATACACACATTTCTATATATATATAGGGGGTGAGAAAAAAATTATGTAGGATTACACCAAAGAGTCTGTAAAATTCATTATATCAAATAATTCAGAGATTATAGTTTCAAAATTTAATTTAAAATTAAATTATTTTTCTTTGATACAATAGTAAGGAAAATAAATCAAATACATAACCCTTTTTAAATGATTCATCCACCCCTTTTAAATACACCAAAGGTGAATCTAATTAATAAAATGAAAAGTATTTTAATACAAAAAACAATGAATTTTATATTGGAATACTAAACAAATCTATTACCCAATTTTAAAGTGTTTCTAAAATTCTTTTCATAATAATTTTTTTACATTCCTCTTAAAACCATCCAGGAAATACACTTTTAAAATAGTCATATTTGTGAATAAAGGAATATAAAATATCACATAAGATCCATAATATCAATGAAAAAACAAAAAATAATCATAACTAATGTGAATGGTACCACATAATCAAAAAAATATAAAGTGGATAAAAACAAGATTGAAGTGTAAATTCCGTAAGAACAAGAATTTAATTGAACTAAGTGTCAATGGATACTATCTAGGTCCTAATGGGATATCATTATAGATATCACAAGACATGGAACCAACTACTAGAAAATGTTTCATTGCTAAGCATATAACCACAAGACTTACTCGTGATATCCCTATCAAGGGAACTCCCATATCCTGTGTGTAGCATAAAATTATGGATCACTAAAAATTATATAATATAACCAATCATAGAATAAAAATAGACACATATAACAGTGTCTAGGGTTCCCATAGATTCAATAAAGTTGAGGTGATATAAAAATGTATCAAATGATAAAAATTAAAACAGAATATTAAATCTCATCCCACCTCCATAACCTTTGCAAAAAATGACCCCTTATGTATCATTAACATCAAAAAAATTATGAAATCCCCCATTGGGTATAAATACATATTAGGTAATATATGATAAAGGGGATGAATTTTTAGTATCATAAATTTCAGGAAAACACATTTATAAGGTTCCTAATGGGCCTCTTTACAAAATGACTGATAATGCTACATCATTTCCCACATTTAAGACCCTATGCATAAAAAAAATATTAAAACCCAAAACCATGAAAACCTCTCATTAAATAGAACATTCAAAATAACAATAAAACACCGCTAAAACAATTAAAATTTAAAACCATCCACAAAGGAAAACATACTCCATAAAATCCATAAATTCATTTAAAGGACCCTCTTGGTAATTTAAAAACACATGGCACATGGAAAGCATATATTTTTGTTTATAAATTGAAACTAGAAAATAAATGAAAATAACCTTTATGAAAAGTATACATTTCATTGAAAACTATTTGAAAACCCATCGTTGTCACCACATATAGGTGAAAATTATATGAAATAGTTTGGGTAATGATAAAGTACTTCATGAAATGATAAAAAAATGAATTACACAAAAGCACATATCTCAATCATTGAACATAATTTCCAAAATGTCACCATCGATGGTGAACAAAAACCCTAAAATGAGACAAATTATTCTAGCATTGGAAAACCCCCATGATTAAATGATCTCAAACCATAAAAATTATCCCCCATATAAATTTGAGTTTTGGAGAGGAAAACACCCAATAAGAAAGAGGAGAGTGAAAAAATGATAAATAAATCATAAAGAATCACTAACCTTTGGTGAAAAATCACCATGAAAATGGACCAATATGAAAGAGAGTAAAGGGAAATAGGATTTTGGTGGATATATAATGTAATTCATGTCAAAATAGAGGTGTAATAATTAAAAAAAACGTTTATAAAAAATTATTTGGGATTGTATGGTCGATATAGCTTTATACATGGTTTACTGAACTATGAAAAAAATATCTATTCTACTTGAAACACATTTTAAAAAAGAATGTGTTTGATTCATGGTTTTTTAAAACCATTCATAAAATATTCTACATAAAAAGTTCCCCAATTCAATAATGGCTCTCTAAACACAAGGGGAAGCCACCTAATGATAAATGATTGAGTTTTACGTCAGGTACTAACACTATGAGTGTCACAAACTATAAACATTAGTTTATGATCATTTTCTATAAATAATAAATATTTAATTGATCCCCATAAATCCTATCAATCTTTATTGGTTTCATTGTAAATTATGTTGGTTCTTCTTCCATAATATATTATAGAACTAGAGAAACATTCTTCCTTGGAACAATTCAAATTTTTCAACAATTATATTATTTATGTTCAACCTTCCTCCCATTAACTCTGTAACATATATGCTATTTCTCAAGGAAAAAACCCATTTTCCAAAAACACAGTATTATTAGTATGGTTATAAAATTATCATGCATTCTATTATACATAAGCAATAAATAAACATTTATATGATTTGCGGAAGACTTTATACGAATCCAAATATCATACATATTCCTTATAAACCAGATTCCTAATTATAGATATACTAGGAAATTTCCATTTCCATGTCACATATAATTTCTTTATTCATGTTTAGGATGGAAATCGGTTAATTATAAATGTATAAGTTTCTATAGAATATCTCTATAATGAAAAAGGAAGATCACAAATACTCATGATCGACCCAGTCAATTTTCACATGGTATAATTCCCCCTTTTAGACAAACTATTATACTATAGTGTTCAAGGAGTAGTGAGTTAAAAAAATCCACACCATTTAGATTATTACTAAATTCTTTTCATAAGTATTCGCCTCCCAAATCTTATTATGTAATCTTAATATTTTTTTGAGTTAATTTTTTACTTCTTTCTGAATGAATTTAATATTTTCAAATATTTCATACTTATAACTCATTATAATCACATAACCATACAAAGAATCATTAGTAAAGGTTATAAATTTACTAAACCCAATAAAATATTTCATACTATTTATTCTATATACATCACTATAATATCCAACAATTCACTCACCCATTAACCTTTTCCAGTAAAGAGGCTTTAGAAATATTAATTTATAAATAATATTTTTTTATCATATAAATCATAATATAATTATTCGAACAATCCATCTATTTAGAGTCTTTGAATGCATTTCACATTTATATATCCAAGGTGACATCTCTAACGGTAATTAGGATTAGAATATACCATTACCATTATATTCAAAATTTTATTAACAGGATTGTCCATATCCATATTGCATAAATCCTTTACCATATTACCAATTCTATAAAAGATATTATTCATATATAGAGAATAACTATTTTTTCTTAGTAATGAAGAAAAATATTATCTTTTTTCAAAAAACATAAATGAATAAAATTTATGTTTATAGTGGGAACATAATAAAAATTTTCCAATTAAAAAAATAATCCCCTATATATACTTAGATCATCGGTATTAGCCTTTAATGAAAAAAAAATTCTCTATTTGCAACTCATAGATATATTCCATCTTTCTTCAATTCTCCCATATTGTTGAATCTATATTTATTAGAAAAAATTTGTGATTCACATCTAGTATATAATACCCATGATTCAGAGTTTTATAAATTTTTCCCTATAAAATTAACATTCAATAACTCCAAATAATTCTCTTTAAGATAATGTTTCAAAATCAGATTCCAATCTGGAATAGTTTAATATTTATAAATATAAGGTATCTAAAAATGATAAACATGTTAAATTACATAATCTATAGAGAAACAAATAAATTGGTGGGTATCATGTTTTATATAGTTTCATTATTAAATTTTAATAAATTTACTCCCATTAAAAATGGTGTTCCCATATGTAATATCCATTTAGTGAGAGAACATCAATACTTCATCATGACTTACACCGATTAAGAATGCAAATAATTCATAACTATATCTCAAAGTCAAATATTGTCAATAATATCATACATGACTTGGATAAGTAATTGGATAACTATTTTTCCAAATCCATTATATGAATTCACTCAACTCTCGTTCATTGGAATCCTAAATGTTAGGATTTCCCAAATACATGTAAAATAAAGTAAGAAACCTGAAAAAATAACCTAATGGCTATAGTTACCTTATTAATTTAATTATATATATAAAAAACCATGAGAATATAATGGTTAAGGTCACACATACTCAATGATAAAGGATGTGGAAAGTGACTCTTTAGAAGGAATCTCAAACTTAGTAGTTGAGGGGTTTTATTTTAAATTTATGATAATTTAATATATATCAGATGAATATTAAATACATGACTATTTTATCTTATAAAATATTTTAAATACCATATTATACTAATTTATAAATTCATTATTCTATCAATTTAGTTTTTTAATCCCTATTATATTTACCAAATTAATATTTTTAATCCACATTAATATGAAATTCATTAGACAACCAACAATTTGTGTTACTCACTGAAAAATAATATCCAAACATGTTCAAACATATCAAAATAAATCATGTGTATAAGGTACAAGAACAATCCATTTGAAGGTTTTATAATTTTTTAAAATTGATAATAGACACATGAGTAAGCTAATATCCATAGATAGATAATCCAACTATTCTAGAAAAAAGAATATGCCTCGGGGGAAGTAGGAAGTCTGGCCTATATTCTCTGTACCTATGGATACTTTACTCAAGAGAGATTTTAGTTCATCATAACTCTAAATCTTAATTTTTATAAACCATTTTCAATAACTAAATTCATGGAAATAACATTAATTATAAATAAAGGTCAAGTTTGATGAAAAATATAATCTTTTGTTGTCTTATATAGAATGTAATGCATTCCATGACAATTTATAAGAAGTAATTTTTCACATAAAAAAAATATTTAGATTTGATAAAAAATTCATAATCATGAATTTTAAAATGGAATCAAAAAATAAATAGACTATTTATTTATATTCCAAACCTGAGATATCAACAAAAAATTTCATATTTTATTTATAAGTTAAAATATTCTTTTTACAATACTTAATACATATCTTTTATGAAAAAATTATATTATATACTCATTTTAAGACAAAATATTATTTGTTCTAGTTTTAGATAATATAATATTTAATGGTGGATAATAATAATTTTCTATAATAAGACATGATATGATTCAACAAGAACCAATACATATGATTTTTGTAGGTATTGAAAAACCCTTATATATGGGGTAACCGACATATAAGAGAGTCATATAAATCCTTACTTATTGACTAATATTTTTTATGAAAATAAACAAATATATATATATATAGTAACCCATACATAGGAATGGGAATCATGTAAAGTTAAAAAAAATTACTGATTTGGTAACCCATAGATAAGAAGATTTATCACGTGAAGGAAGAAACACCGGTTTGATAAATTTCTCATTTATTTACCAGTAATCAAGAATGATATATTCTATATTGTAACTATGACTTAATTCTTTGTTTTCTCACAACTCTATAATTGATTGTAGTATTCAATATTTCTTTTCATAGCGTATTTCATAAAAAATAACTGATTTTCAGTGTATCATATCTTATGATACACACCATTTTACCATATGCCTAGAAATAAATTGATATCCTATATATAAATACATTTTTAATGGTGGAAAATATTCATCCACAATAAATTGAATGACATGATATGTTCTAAAAAATATTAATATACGAATTTTCTTAATAAAATTAGTAAAAGAACATATTTATCTGATAATGAAGATGGATCTACTGCCACTATGGGGTTTCAAGGACCATCACGAGATCATCGGTTCAAAATAAATCTATAAAGTTTTCCTTATATAGCATCATGATAAAATATAAAGGTTTAAGAACATAATAAAATAGGCACATATGATGTGTAGAAATCTATTTACCAAACAAACTCAAATGATTTTTCTTGATCACAATCAACTAGTTATAGCTAATAGACACTAACCTCCATATAGATGAAACTAGTCACTAGGATCCTCATATACTACAAGAGGACCCAAAAAAACTAAATGTGTGCTAGAACCTTCTCCATGAATATTAATAGGGAACAGGAAGGATGATGGATCTTTGGCTTAAGATACACAGTATAGTATGCTTTTAATATAGGGATGGAATATATTTATATTAGTTCTCTTAAGACAATTTGGAGATTTGATCATTGGATTCCAACCCTCAATATCTAATATATATTATAAAAATTTATACCTGTTATAATATAATAAATTGAGTATTTCAAACAATTTCATATTGCTATATATAAAACGGCCCATTGGTTCATAAACAAATGATATAGTGTAAGAGATATGGAAAATCCATGCAGTCGATATCATAATAAAATAATAATTTATGGTAATGGCATCACATTCACTATATAATATCAATATATCATAATATGTAATATGTATCTCTGTAGTATCATAGGATATGACTCTGGGTATATCATACAATCTGATGAACCTATTTTAGTTCCTTTCCAAAAAAAATGTTATCTAATTAATGAATAACCCAGTATAGTACTTTCAAATAAAACATATTTAAATGCAATACCATTTTATCACAGATAAAGTAGATTAAGGAGTTCTCAAAGTAGAACACATTTGAACATATCGACATGTGGAATAAATATTTTAAAAGCCTTTGTTCATGCTAGAATTTGTGAGGTATCTTCTGAATCTATTTTTTTAACCACCTCACAAGATATTAAGATATTTTTTATATACACTCTTCTTGTGTGTATTTATTATCATACTTGGTTATTAAATTATTTAGATCTTTGAACAAATGAATTTTTACTAAAATGGGGATATTGGATAAAATAAATGTGTTGGGAATATTTAAATACAGAACAAGTGAAATCAAAGCAAGATATGACTCACCTGATAAGTAAGATAATGATTTTGATATCAAGTGGGAGTTATAAACCTTTGATGAGGAGTATTTTATGCAATAAATAGTAGGGATATTATCCATGGGGAGTAGTATCAATAATCTATTTCAATATGGAAATTGAATAGAAATAATGTTTATAGGTATAAATATATGCATATAATGCTATTTTATTCTCTTATTTTCTACACTCAGAATTTATCATGTAGACTTATTGTAAAAAGTAAGTGATTATATGACTATTTGTATTTAATGGAACATTATAAGTATTAAATTTCAATTTAGATTTCCAAAAAACTATAAGGGTGGAATATTGGGAACAAGTTTATTCATAATAGAGAATGTTGGTTTGGTGAGGTGATTGTTTAGATTTAGTTTTCAACTGTTGTGGTTGTTTTATATATATGGAAAAAATAAGGTGTTAAGAATGTTATTTATATAGTGAGATGGTTAAAGATAAATATGGTATTCTTGTAATTATTTGTTGATGTTTTTTAATTGATATTAAATCACACTAAAATGGAGTGAATTATGTCACATTTATATGAACCATGATGAAATATGAATTTAATATTCTTGGTGGAATCCATTTTATTTATAAAAATTCATGGAGGCCTTGAGATGGTAAACCATGTCATGGGAGAGGCCATGGTTCATTGAATAACATAGATAGACCTTATAGTTTCAATGAGGATTGATCATGTTTTATTTCATTAATACGGAAAATGGGGAACTATAGTTTGAAATAGGAATTTTAAGGGGTATTTTTATTAAAAATGAGCCACAATGATTTTTGATGAATTCAGAGTGATTAATTTTTTCTGGGGAATATTTTTGGGTTTTAGGAATATAGGCCCATGCTATTTTTCGAAGAACATCATTTCATGGTGTCTTAGGTTATTGAGATTTTAAAAAGTAAAATAACTAAAAATATTAGGTGTTCTAAATCTACAGGGCATAATTTTAAACATTATGATATGTGTCAAACTGAACCATATTGTACTGGGGTATTAGAAATGTATATTCTATGAAATTAAACCAAAACTATATTTGCAATATTTTTTATAATTTAGAATTATATTTACATTAATGGGGGATTTAATTTGTTTATAATGGATGAATTTAATAAAAAAATTGGGAGATAGAACCCATGTTTTGATGTAAGAATAAATTAGATGTCTATTATAGGTTTTGTGATATATATGATACAGTTGAATTAGAGAGAATTTTTTCACACCAATAGTTTTAAAATAGGAGTTATCCTTATATAAAAAAATAATTAATTCTTCATATTTGATCAAATGTGGTTAAAGGTAAATGGATAATACCCTTAAAAATAAGGGTTTAAATACACTCTTGATATTATTCAATAGAAACATGTGCATTATTTATTCTTATTCTCCTCCATCAAATAGTTTTTTGGATGGGAAGTATAAGGTGGTGGTCCTTGGTTAGAAAATGAGTGATGCTTAATTGTGTAATCACCTATCGTGTATACTAATCTACCTGGTACATAGACACAATGTTAATAAAATATCCTTCAATTATCCCTTTGTGGTAAAATATGTAAAATTATTATTTCTAGGAATTGAATTAACATATTTTTTATTCTCTCAATGTGAGGTTGTTTCTTATTCCTTCAATGAATTCTTACCAATTTGGGAAGAAAAACCATACGATCTTTAAAAAACTTCACAAACTATTTCATCCCCCTACCATATTATGGTGTGTTTTGAGCTTGTGGTGGTAGAAATATTTTACATGTTAATCTATTATAATATAACTCATAAATTCATGATTCTCTAAAAAAATAATTATTATAAATTAATACATCACATGTCATTCATCAAAGTGGTTGAGAACATAACATGACACCCATCAAAGAAAGCCCATGTGTTTCATCAATCATATGTAATTGAGGGTCTAGATGTCATACATTTAATATAAGTGGAAATATATTATCTTATTTAAACTCAACTAATTTCATGATCAACAATATGCCAAAGAACCAGTAATTACCTCATACTTAAGTTAATCATAAGAAAGGTATTAATATATGATGTTTGATTCTAGGTATCCTAAAATATTTTCGTAATTAGTATTCATGTGTTGAATACACCCTTGATTAAATTATTTAAAATATGTTATTTTATGTGATATATTTTTATAGGTTTGTCTTCATAAAAATTCACTAATTATTATTTCATGAGTATACTACATATCATATACACCATTTTACTCACACTAATATTAACATATCAGCAGCACCAATAATATTCTATATTGATCATCGATTAGAGTTAATTAAAAGTACAATTTTTAGGAGATTTTATCATTACACAATTAATGAAGTATAAATAGAACACATCATTAAATGACAAATTGAGATCACATTTTCTAAATGAAATATTGAAATTGGAAATTACCATTACATATAATATATTTTTATTTAATATCCATAGGTTTTACATTACCCCCATGATTCTATAATGTTAATGTCTTAGTAAGTGGTTGTATTATGTTCTCTTTTATGCCCAACCAATAAATATTTACATCTCCCTCTCAATAATTTCTTAAACAACATAGTATTTATGAAGGATGTGTTTAGTAATTTGGTGAGTTTTAGGTTCCTTGCCTTAAGAAACAACACTATTCTTATCATCGTAAATTCCAATCAATCTCTCAATAGTTGAAACATCCCCCAATTCACTATTAAACATCATAAAAAAAATTGTTTCATCATTAGATACAATGGTTTATTATACCTCAACTGTTGAGGACTCTATGGTGGTTTTTCTAGAACCCTTCCAATTGAGTTCTCTACGCTTGAGGAAATTCAAAAAACTTGATTGAGACTTCGTATCATTTCATTAGTTTAGAAATAGAAATAAATTTAACCCATTTCAGTGATCTCATCCTCGCCTCAAACAACTAATAAAATATTTTATTTTCTTCTCAAGTACCCAAGGATGTTTATTAAAGTGATCCAGTGACTCTCACCCAAATTGGATTTCTATCTACTTGTTATGTTCAAATCATATGCAATATCAATCAGTGTAAAAAAACAATAAATATAAGTTAATCCTATATAAACATCATTAAAAATTTCTATTTTTCTCCACTATAAATTTTTAAATGTAAATTGATTATTTATATGATTTGTTTCATAAAACACAGCTAAGAACCCCCTTTTAGAGTTCTCTATGATGAACATTTTTATAAATTTAATGACATATGTGACATGAATCAGTCTAAAAACATATTTAATATATATTTATAGATATTCATACTCAGAATATAGTTTTTTTCTAAAACATCATGGATTTTTAGAGTGGTAAAAAAACTTTTAAATTCCATCAAACCCTTATTAAGTTTTATTGATTGGCTTAAACCCTGGTGAACGGGACCTTAGGTCAACCATATATTTTCGGGGTAGAAAGGATCATGAGGTCAGGAGGATTGATGTAAACCAAATACATGACATTTAATATATATACATGACATGTGTTTAAAATACCTGATTTTTATTGGTCTTACCATACCGCCTTTTACGTCATCAGTTGGTTTTTTATAATAAGGAAAACCAAAGAATTACATGGCGTGTATAAATATACATGTCAGGTACATTTGGGGTTTTTTTTGGGGAAAGAAATATTCCTTTTTATAGGGGATCTTTTCTTTTCTCCTGTATAATATTCCTACTGATAAAACATCTTCCTCCCATGTATAACTGAGGTTCCTCCAAAAATCATAGTCATATATTCAATTCCTTAAGTGCTGGTCATTTTGGATCTAAAGTGGTAATCTTCTCATTCATATTCCTTCCATTCGTAGTCTATCTTGCTATCTTGTTCACTATTTTGGTGTGAGCTCATATACCCTATTTTTAGGGATTCTACCCATTAATATTATTTCTCTTATTCTTCAATAATTCAACGTCTGAAAATGGATGAGTGGTCATTTAACAGCATCAGTTAGTTGGTCTAGTTATATTCACTAAATGTCTCATTATATTTATCATGAACCATTTTTATGGATGCCATACTTTTCCGCTGATTCCTCCATAAAGGATAATTAATTAAATTAGAGTGTACTATTATTTATAGGAGGACCCTAGCTAAATGAAAATCATTGTTTTCTGGCCTTTCCTCTTGGCATGATCAACCCCGATGGTTATTCCTTCCTAAAAGACTTAAGAGACTTATGTATTTCAACAAAATTTAATTTCATGTATTTAGGGTGTGTGAATCACCTTGTAATAAATGTATTGGAATTTTAACTAAAGTAAAAGAAAATATAGTACATGTTTTAATACCTTGTGATTTATGAAACATATTGGATTATTTTAATTAAATGGATTGTCCAAATTGATTAAAGGGTGATGACTGTTATTTGTTGTTAACAAGATTGAATTATTGATAAGTAAATCATTCCTTCAAATAAAGATGTGGGGGATACCAGGTTTCAGACATAAGGACTCCTGGGAAAGGCCCATTATTATTTATAATTAGAATTGTAAATAAATATTATTTTTCTGAGAGAAATGAATGGATTATTTATAGAATTCCAGAGGTTGGATCACCTAGAAGATGACTTCTTACCCATAAGAAATATCACATACCTAAGGTAAGTTACGTTGGATGGGATTGGTGGGAAATTTCATTATTCTATGACATGTTCGAAATATGGTATACTATGTGTCATAACTAGGATGGGAATATAGGGTCATACAAACACCATAATGAGAGTGATGCTTGGGATTCCTTTTACAGATCACCTGGGAAAAACTATAATGGTGATGGGTATTTATAGTTCTCTAGAAGAGATACTTAATATTACTCTTCTTGATCAACTTTTATGGAAAAATAAATTCACTTATTAAATTCTAAGAATAAAAATTATATATTCCATGATCCAACCACTAATCTAAATAACATTCTTTGGTTCATCCCATGATTACCCTTTCCTTTCATATGTCCCAGTTAAGTTTTATATACATGTTTATAAGAAGTCTTACACTGTTTCTATATAAATTTTGACATATACACTATATGTGTAGCTTAAACATGGTTTAGATATAACCTTCCCTACTTTAATGATCTAGTTATAGTCTGATATCCCACGAGGAACATATTTCAATGTGTTTTTGTCTATTTACTTCCTTACATTTATTATGTACTTTCACAAATCATATTTTATTTCCACATAATGTAATGTTCTAGACATAATTAGTGGTGGCCTTTTGAGTATATATCACACCCTATTTTTGCTGCCTCTTTTACCCAGACAAACTTCTTGATTTTAGATATAGATAAAGGGCATTTACCTGCTTTTGATATTGGGTTTGTAATTCTATGATGGAGTATAAGTGTAGAGGATCATGTATATACATGTGATTCTAGAGGAGATGGATTTTGGTTTGTTTTATTGAATTTTTGTATAGAATATTCTATATTCATATATTCCTATATACTATTTACATCCCTTTTTGTATAGCATTAAGTCATGATCATCATTTTTATATGATATTGAATCAGCTTTAGCATGTTGGTTTTATTCATTACTTATTACATTCTGCTATTGTTAATCATTATTATCTACCACTATGATACACTTTAATTTTTAGGTAATAATCTCCCCAAAAACACAACATAGGCCCTCACTTCTAGTTTTCATCTTTTTGTGTTTGAGGAGGCACGCATGATATCCTATGGCCAATTTGATCAGGGAATCTCTTACCGGCTTCTGGATCAGGGTGCTTAAAATTAGTATTAGTGGATTGTTTTTCCTTTTTTATTATATTTTGGTTATTAGACAAGAGACTAGGAATGTTATGGAATTCTGAAACAATAATGTTCCAAGGTGTATAAAACTCATATAAAGGGGAAACCTAAATTAACACAGATGGGTTATCATTGTATTTTTTATCCTGTTAAAGTTGTACATATTTCATCATTGTGTGATGGGTATGTTTTGTGACATTATAATTACTAATATTATTATTAAGAATTTCATTTTCCTTTGTCTTATTATGTAATGTAGGTGACATCTAATACATCATTATAGGAACATAATGATTTACATTTCTTGCATTATGGACTGCCATAATTATATTACTATGTGCATTTCCTATATTATCGTGGATTTTTTGAGTGTATTTATTATTATATAGGGAAATGTGCTAGAGTTTCATTCAAGGATAAAATAATTGGATTAATTAAAGTTAATTCATCATCATAAATGTTTTTCCCATATATATTGATTATGAAACCATAATTAACCAATTTTTCCAATTTTTATCCATGAACCATTACTCATATGGGAAGAAAAATGAATTGAATTGATTATATTAATGCTATTTTATATTTGTAAAAATTTTGATTTTATATATTGGGAATTGTGATTCATTTAATCAAATAATTTTATATGACCTGTTACATCCTAATACTAGTTGTAAGGGTGACCTCACGGTTACATAACATACCAATTGTAATTTATAAATTGTATAGTCTTTTATAAATTTGTAATTGTAATACATCTAACAAGACTATGACATCTATATGCATATAAATTAGAATGAATATAAATAAGAATAATCTTTTAAAATAAATGGTTACCATAAAATGGGGATAATAATTGAAATGTAAAGAGTGTTCTCCCCAATTCCTTGTAATTGACACTCCATATACTAGAACCCCTATGGTGTTATATGATTCCTTAACCCTAACCCGACCTTAGTAGTGGGAAGTAGGAAGTTTCTCCAGTAGTCTGTTATGATAATTTGTATCTCCTAGACCATGATTTAGGAGCTAGCTGAGAGGTGTGACTCATTTTTAGAAAGGATTTCTACAAATCCATTAATGTTATCATTGATCTTATATGATTATAAATATTATCTGAGGCATCTATTTTTCAATTATAGATATATTCTTCCATAATTTCATTGTTTCATACTCTAGGTGGGTGGTGATGACCATGCTATAGATGTAGTGGTACCTGATTCACAATAATTACTTCCTATAGTTCCACTACATCTAACTCTTGTGGATCCTCCAATGGGTGTTGATTCTCAGGTTAGAGACATATTATTACATTCCATGCAATTTTTTTAGGTATCTCCACAACCTACCTATTTAGTGGAAGAGTTGATGTGGTAATTCCAGCAGAATCATCCTCCCACCTTATCATTGGATGGGGGTCCTCGGGATATTTATTCTTAATGGGATCCATGTTATGCATATTCAATCATTTAGAGATTCCTCCTAAATTCATGTTCAAGATCGGCACCTATATGCCATGTGACTCTACCAATAATTGGTGAGATTTCATCTCTTAGGTTGATCTTTGTTAAGGTATGGTCTCGGAAGACTTCTAGATATCCTTATATGACTTATTATTTCAATGGACTCTAGTAGATAACCATTCAATAGTTTTTATGCACATATAAAAGAGATATATGTTCACGATGGAGTATTTAGATAATTTCCCCCAGCATAAGTGTTTTTCACAAGAAATAGTTGGTAATGAGTTGATGATTGTGATATGGGTTGAGGATGGGCTTTTGTATGTCATCCAGTCATAAGTGAATTTATTTCAAGTGAACATCATATTAGGTATAGTGAAATATTCCCTTATAATATTGGGGAACCTGAGGGAAGATCATAATGTGAGGGAAGGTTGATAAACATAGAGTTAGGGAGATGGTTAATCAAGCGGTAGGAAACCTCATTTTGATCATTCCTATTGGGGTATAACCAATAATATGATGTGCATCAATAGTTATATGGTGTGTTGTGAGTGTGTTAGGATGGGCCAAAAGAATCTCCAGTGTATGTGGAACCAAATTGAGTCCCATGATTTCAATAGGATGGGACACTTTCAACACTTCTTCTTAATTTTCCCTCTACTGCCTACTGATACAGTTGTATAAACATGACATTCAGGTATGGGATCCATACCCCTACTTTAGGTGGGCAGATGGTCTATTACCATTTGATATGGCCAAGTGGGTAGTTTTGGATGAGGTAGTTAGACTTCAGAGGTTTAGTTTCATTTTAGAGAACTTTCACACGTCAGTCAGGTTGATTCTCAGGGCCATAGATCTGTCCATGTCTATGTAATATAGCATATACATGAGAGCTTGATTCTCAGGCCTTCTACAGTTTGAGGTTATATTCTAGTAGCCTATACATTATTATCTATGTTTTTTATAGTGGTTCATCACACTCTTTTATATATTAAAAAAAATTATTGTATGAGCCTCGAAAATGATTACTTTTGTGGTGTGATGGATCTCGATACACCATTAAGGATTTGATATGATAGTATATTCTAGTGTAGTGACTTACCTCTTCATTTTGGAGAATTTATCTTCTATTGAAATTGTTTTTTCCATGATATTATAGTATTTGATTTCATCCTTAGGATGGACTGGTTGGTCTCATACAACACCCATGTTAATTTTTATCATTATAGGGTGTCCATTACATCACCATACAGTTGTACATTAGTTCAAAATGTAGAATTATATGTTTGTGAATATTGAGATTCACTATATCATCATGGGATACAAAAACTAAAAATTCAAATGGTTAATCCCTTTATGAGTGATAAGTGAATGCATTGAATATAATTCCCTCCGATGGTGGATTTTTTAGGGATTTTTTTTCATTAATACTTCTCTAGATTAACCCTTATGAGAGAGGTGGAGTTCACCATTGAGGTAGTTCTTGGTGTGGAACCAATGTTGATTCCTCCTTATATTAAGGAACCTGTAGATCTTCAGGAACTAAAGAAGTAACTAGAATACTTAGAAGATAAGGGTTTTATTTGACTTAGTAATTCACCATGGGGTACACCTTTCCTTTTCTCCATGAAGGCTAATGGTACCATTAGTAATTTGATGGATCATTTCTTATTAAACTAGATTATCATAGATAAATGGTGTCGACTTCCTCATATAGACGACCTCTTCAAGCAGCTCTGAGGACATGAAATTTTCTTTAAGATTGATTTTAGCATGTGCTACCCCCAGGGGAATGTTAAACCATCACACATCCCATGTAAAATGTTTTGATGTTCTTATGGCTTATATGAGTGTCAGGTTATGTTTTTCATCCTATCAAAAATACAATAAGTTTTCATGGCTTTAATGAATCATGATTTCGACATATATCGATATTCAATTGGGGTTGTCAGTATTGAAAAGATCTTTTTGTATTCTCATACTATAAATGAACATGTCAAACATATTGAGATTGTGTTGAATATATTAATAGAAAACTTGATATATGCTAAGATCACTAAATTACATGTATAGATTAATAATGTTCACTTATTTGGTCACATAATCTCAAATATATGGTTTTTTTTTACCACGAGAAAATGATCACAATTGTTTCCAATGAGTGGACCAAAAATGTCTTTGACATACTCACTTTTTTAGGGCTATTTATATATTATAAGAACTTCATTCAGGACTTCTCTAGCCTAACAACACCTCTCATGGGATTTACTAAAAAAAATTATACGTTTATTTGGTTAGATACATGTGACACGTCCTTTCATAATTTTCAAGGGAGAATGACTTCATCATTGATCCTGACTATGCTAGATAGGGGAATAATCTATACCATTTATTAAGATGCATCAAGAATTGGGATTTGAGAAATTTTAATATAGGGAGATAAAGTTTTAGTATATAGGTCCCTCTAGTTAGAAACACATTAAGAAAAATACCCTATGCATGACCATGAGCTTGAGTTTTTTGTTCATCTGTTATGTTGTTGGAGGCATTTTCTATAGGGAGAATGGTTTTTCATTTACATAGATACTAAAATTATTAAATAAACATCCACATAGTTTGACTTGAATTTTGGGTAGCATAAGTCAGTAAAATATCATCAATATTTTATCCTTGACCTCATTCATACAATTAAAAAGGGGAATTCTATATTTGATTCCTTGAGATGGAAGATTTTGAAGCAGGTCGTCCCAGATGTTAATAGTTAGTTGATGTTGATGACCCTATATTAGGAGATGCACCTTTAGGTTTAGGAATATTGTGGGTACCGAGTATTAGAGACTATGGTAGTAACATATCCCCTTTATTAATAGGTTAGGATGTGATAGCTTTCGGATTCCTAATGCTTTTTTCCTGAGGGAGATTTTCTTAGGTGATAACCCACCATATAGTTGGGTTGCTAATGACAATGATATCCTACACATACATGGATTTTAATGGTTACATTTAGATAAATAAAAATATTTGATACATAAATATCATGAAACTATTTTGGAAGTTCTCCTAGGGCTTACCATAATGTATTGAGATGTACGTCCATAGTATTGGTGGCTAGGTATAAAGAGGAAGAATCTAGTTTTTATCACTTGAATCTGTATCATTGAATAGTGGAAGGCTAACTACTAGAAACCTTCTATACTTTTATAGATTATATCCATTACTAACTATAAATAGTGTGACATCATTACATATTCTAGGATGGGTTTTCTAAGATCACCTTGTGGCAGTGGTGTAATATGGGTGATTGTCGAAAGGTTGACAATAGTCACACACTTCTAACCTATTTGAAATACCATATCAGTTGAAAAGAATGGGAAATTTTTATTCAAGATATTTGAAACCGTTATGTCATTCCACCTTCAATCATATTATAAAGAGACAACCATTTTTCGTCATTTTTTTGTAAGGGGTTACAAAAATATCTTTGTTCGTAGATGATTATGAGTACATCATATCACCCTTAGACAGAAGGTCCATCTGGGCATACAATATAGGTGTTGGAGGAAATGTTTTGGGCATGATTCATTGATTTTGGGAGACCTAGGGAGAAAAAATTACCTCCGATTGAGTTTACCTACAAAACAATTTTCAAGAAACAATTCAGATGGATTCATATAAGGTCCATTATGGTAGTTCATGTTGTTCATCCATGTTCTGGTTAGAAGATATTGGGGCATCACTATTGGGACATCATTGCATTTAAGAGACATTATTTTAGGTATAGTTGATTCAGATGTATATGGCCATATCTTAGCCTCAACAGAAGTCGTATACTGGTTGTCACTAACAACCTCAAGAGTATGAGGTGGTACATTGGGTCATTTTCTGAGTTTCTCCTATATTGGTTCCAAGAAATATTTAGAGACAATAAAATATAAAGCCACATTATGTTAGGCCTTTTGAGATCATGGAGAGGATCAGGGTAGCAACCTATCAGTTGGATTTACCTCAGAGGTATCGAACCATGAACAAAAGCATCCATGTATAGTATCTCCACCATTATTTTTTTAACCCATCTAATTTTTTTAATCTTGAGGATATTGAGATAGAGGAAGATGAATAATTTGAGGAGCATCAGGTACATATCATTGATCAAAGAATGAAGGATCTCCAGGGTAGTTTAATTCTTCTTTTATTGGTGTTATATAAGTATGTTCATATATAGGAAATGACCTAGGAGAGAGAGGAAGATGTACATGCTCAGTATCTATAACATATCTAAGATGGTGAATTACCACCCTCTAAAGGGAAACTAGAGGATGAGTTGTTTATGGAGGGTAGGTTGTAATGTACCATATTTTTAGTATCGTATGAATTATTTTAATTTTGTTCCAATCCTTGTTAAGTTTCCTTTTATGGTTTATGACATAGTGACTGGGCCTTAAGGTTGTCAGTTTAATTTTGGGAATAAAGTATCAAGAGGGGTGGAGGCTTTCTGTAGTCCGAATACATGATGAGTATTTAAATACGTGATGAGAATTTAAATACATGAACTGTATTAATTTTTACATACCTTATTCCTATCATGAATTGGTTTTTCTAGGGATGTGAAAACCTGAGCATTACATGATCAGTAAAAATATACATGATTTTTAATTTTTGGGATTATTTTTAAAGGGGTATAGCCCCTTATATTTTTTATAAGGGGTGTTGTTTCTCATATATATGAGGCTAGCTAACCGAATCACCTCCTCTATTCCTAACTTATGTTTATTCAGTTCATCCTTTCCCAATATTTATTTTCTTCTCTATATGTTATGTTGGATTTGAAATGGTATTATCCTCATTCATATTCCATCCTTTTATTTTATATCTCACCATATTTTTCTTCATTTTAGGGTGAAACCGAATCCTCTATTTTCAAGGCTTTAATCTATTTTTATTTTCGTTGGATCGGTACGGAAGTAAGAAATGATACTAGATAAAGAGAGCACTATTAGATTATATTAGGTGTTGTAGTTATTTTTCCAAAAATATTCACTGTATTTACCAAGCATCGTCATGTCTAATGTTGAATTCTCCAATTTCACTACTAGAAAGGAATACTATACCAATGGTTCAAAGACATAGGAAATGCATGGAGAACAGTTGGTATAGCCTATACCAATTGTTCTTCAAACCATTGTCTATAGTGTGGTTTGGAAAACCTATTGCAATGGCTCATAGTTAATCATTGGTATAAGCGGGTTATAATTACATATTACCAATGGTTAATTATGAACTACTAATATAGAGATATTATAATGGTTCAAACCCATTGGTAAAGTGATTTAAAAATTATTCAAGATGTTTTGAAAGTCCTATAAAAATGGTACAAAACTATTACGAAAGGACTATACCCGTGATTTAATAAAAACCGCTGGGATGAGAAGGGTAAAATTTTATTTTATTAAAGGTTCATTATGAAAAATTGGAATATAGGTATTCCAACGGTTATAAAACCAATGATATAGACCCCCCCTCCCCAACACCCAAGCTAGCAGCATCCCCACATCCTATTTCACCTGCATTAAAATTTACAAAACAGAACACAAGAAATAATGAAACCAATAGAACACTTAATCTATAATCAAAACTCCTAACATCGAAACAGAATATATAAAATAATAAAACTAACTACCCACTACACCAGAAATAAAAATAGAAAACCCCAAATGAAAACAGAACATCTTCAACTAGTAATAAAACTAACAGAACATCCTGAACTAATAGAACCAACAATGCAACTAATATAACATCATCAAATAGTAACAATCTAATACAAAAATAAATATAACCGAGGAAATAAAATGATTCAATTAACCAATGGTAAAAACATAAAAAATATCACATATATTCATTCACACAAAATTATTAAATATAAAATGTCATAAATATTAGTAAAAAATGTAACAAATCAATATTTCCCTCAACATTATAACTATCATCGTTTCCAACCTCTTCCTCATCTCCAGCCTCATCCCCATCCTCATCCTTGACCACAGCCTCGCCCGCTTCCTCACCATCAGCCCTGACCTCTTCCTCATGATCATCCTTCACATCACCATCGCTAGAAACTTTATCATCCCAAAAATCACAAGGAATACTTCTTCGTGCACTATATAAGGTACAAATCATCGTCATATATTCCATACAAGACATCATGGACTCTAGTGGAAGTGATAGAAAAAAAACTTCCATCAGTTTTATAAATTAATCGATTTCACTTTGATTTTATTCTTCCCCCATTATAGCCCTTTTTAATCCTTTTCTACCATATCCTCATATTATGATTCCCCAGAATTAGATTTTTCTAACTCATTTTTTCTATAACATGGACTTGAATTGGGAAAATACCTCATCGTGATAACACCCTACCTTGGTCCTCATCTCCCAAACCTTGTTGTAATTGGTCATTTTGGAAATATTTCTGAGGTTTCTGGGTATAAAGGGCCTCTAAAGTAGAATGTTACAAATATAAATAGAATATTCAGTTAAAAATATATATTAAAATTTTAAATCAGCAATGTTAAACGTACAATTGTTTACTCTGTCGATTCATTAACTATTCTTCCATTTATTTTCATTCTACATGATCTAAATTTTTTTACTCAAGACACACATCTTTCAGTATTTATAAACTCCACATATAATTACATTGAATGTAAGAAACCATAATTGAATACTGGTTACTAATAATTAATTTCATAACTAAAATCAATCGTATATTAATTTTAAATGAAGTTGAAAAGAAAAAACATTAGTTGGATTAATTATAACTAAGTTTCAATGAATGGGTTTTCAATAAATTTAACATACATATAAGTGAATTTTTCATCACAGTAATCATTAACAAGGTGTTTGTGTGATCACCTTAATTAATGAGAATATGACTATTATAAGGCCCCGGCCTTAAACCTTACTTAATCATCAGTTATTACAAGATTACACATTGAGGATCTTTTCAGGTTTAGAGTTTTAGGGAATTAGATCATGAAACTTTCATTACATTCCACATTTAAACAAAGTGGTTACATAAAGGACCGTATTCATTCTTCCCATCAACGGAAACATATTTAAAATAAAACACGGATTCTTTCTTGACACATCCTTGACACTATCATCACATCATGTACCTTTCCCTTGACCTGTGAAAAACATTTCAAAAACTTGGGATGAGCATAAAAAGGTCAGTAAGGGTTATAAAAATACGGAAAGGAAACATGAGTTCATATATACATAAGAATGAAATCATACATTACCCATAAAACATAGGCACTTTAACACACCTCATCAAATCATGAATAAATCATACAAATCATAAGACATAAAAGGTAACTTGAGGCATTCATAATATTCTTACGTAGGGAGTAACCATCTTAGTTACATTTGGAATACCCACCACAGTATATTACCTAAATCACTTCAGAGAAACCTTAACGTTTCACTACTTCACGTTACCCAATTCATTGGAGAGCTATATCGGGCTCACCTGCCCGTAGTTTATCACGGAACCACCCGTCTTGATAACAATGCCCAAGAACCATAACATAATCTTATCACATAAAACATGCATAAAGGAAGCATAACATTTTCACCTTTCAATAACAAGATATCAATACAACACATTGATATAAAAACATTATGAAAAAGATTCCTTTTAGATAAATGTAAAAGTCAAAGGGGTTTATACACCGTATAAAAGAAGGTTGTGTATAAAACAAAATATGCCTCAATGAAAGGAGATTGAGACGAAGTCCAATACAAAGACAGTATCTTTGGTTTAAGGATAAATCAATTACATAATTATGTGTGACAAACGAATACACCAAATATAAGTGGATATTAAGTGTAAAATAATAAAAGTTCATTCAAACATGTTCAAAGGATGACATTTTCAATAACTACTTTTTGAACCCAATGAAATTGAAATTGGGTTAAGAAGTTCCCTTGACAACCTAACTGCGTCACATCAAAATGAGTTGATGAGAGATAAAAAAAGGGTATCTCATCACTTGGACATAAAATTTACATCAATAAGGATATATGAGAACATATCCCAACATAACAATATGTAAATTAAATGACCCAAAAAAATAAGTCTTTTAAAAAGAGGAGGGTGAAAGGTTCCCTTACCGACATGGGTATCTTTAGAACCATACACCTCGTGAAAGAAGGAAAATAAAACATTGATTTCAATACTCATAAAAGAAATTATATTACACAATGAGTAAAATAATGGGCAGTACATGCACCACTCAAAGTAAATTGTGGAAAATGTAGCATAAATCTCACGGGAATAAAAGTGAGATGAAAAATCCCTTACGAAAACTCGCCAGCCTAACGGCGCCACATAAAACATACAAAAATGGATTGATGAGATCAAAGAGGGTATCTCATCATATTAACATAATGTTTATAGAAATAAGAATAAAAAAAGAACATCCCCTAACATAACAAAGAGGAGCTTAAAAGAAGTGACATAAAGGAGAGTACTTAAAAAAGAAAGAGAGAGGTTAGATCTCTTACGAAAATTCAGCAGCCTAACGGCGCCACTCAAAACTTCTAAAATGGATTGATGAGAGAGAATAGGGTCTCTAATCTCGTGAACATAAAAATTACAATAAGATTAATATAAAATAAAATTCCAATAACAAGAAATATGAGCTTTAAAAGGAATGACATAAAAGAGTGTACTTAAAAAGAAAGAGTGGAGTATGATCCCTTACCTCGGGTCCGACATGACTCGATCATTCCTTAATCTCCTGAATAAAAATTTTGAGTTAATTTCTACTTCCTTAAGAACCATTTTTCAAGTTCATTATTCCTTTTATATAACTTATTACCATGTCATGAACACTATGTTATTATTTAAGTTAATAATGGTTGTTTTAACGATCATTGGTACTTAAGTCAAAGAAATAAACTCTTTATAATTACATGTTTTTCATGTGGTAAAATATCCATTATATCCAGAATTTTATTCATGATGTAGATATCATATATATCATATATATCAAGTATATTCATGCATTTATAATATTAAATAAAATTTAGAGTTAAGAAATGAAATGCACTGTTCATGGAGACGGTAAGCAGTACTTACGCATGAACGCTACTTCCATTTCTATTTCATATTTAATGGAATTAAAACACAATGATATATAATAGTATTTTAATTCCAGTATGGTATCATATATAATATCATTAAATATATCATTTATATGTACCACATATGGTATTAACGAATCAAATCACTTTGAGGGGGCGGTAGTCCGCATTTCCTAAAATGAAGATATCGCGTATACCCATAATGGAAGCCATAAAGGTTTGCCATAAATGAAAAATAAAGAAGCTTAAAGAAAACATAAACATATTATATATCATATATAAATATAGTTTCATCTTAATGGACACCTTTTAATGTGTTAAAATAATGTTGAACAATCATCGTTTCGGGAGGCAGAAATTCTCCATCCACAGAAACAGTATGTTCATTAACCATTAGATGTAGGTGTGTGTAATTGTAGCTCGAATCCTTCTTATAAAAACATCCTAGTATATTTAAGATACTGGATTTGTTACAAAATAAATTAATAAAAAGAGTTTAGTGGGTTGGAGAAGCAAAATAAAACAAAAGGACTCAAGGGAAGACATTACCTTAAAATCGGGTAACTCCCTTTGGTTTGATCTCAAAGGCTTCCTTGGGAAGGATTCTGCCCAAAATGAGGATTCAAGGAGTTATAGAGGGATTTGGAGAGACAAAATGGGCAGGGGTTGTCCGAACCAAGGGCTTTGGAAGTGTGGGTAAGGAGGTAGAGGTGGGGGCCTTTTATAAGAGGAGAGGAGGGGCACTCTTGGAAAGGTATAAAATGTAACTTTATTTTCAAATGAGTTTCGGATTTTAATGGTCCTGCATTGATGTGTTTCTAGGATAAGGTGATAAGGGTTCTAAATCCACCCATAAAATAGTTTTTGGACAGGTGTAGGTATTAGATTTTACATTACCTTTCCATTTTATTTAAATCCTTTATTAATGAGGTAATCGCTGCATCATCATGATGTCATAAATAATTTAATACATTTAATGTCTAAAAATTAAAAAAAAATATCATGATGTATGAAATATTTTTATCTTTCTAATGAATATTTATAGTACAAAATATCATTTATGTAGAAAAATTAAATATATTTTACTTAGGTGATACATTCTTTGTTACATTTAACATTCTTTAAAAATAAAAAGATAAAAAGTCACTTTCTCACAAAAGTGATTCCATGGGGTCCCCAAGTTTGGAACAAGGCATCCCATGGTCGGACATGAGACAACTCGTAGCCTTAGGAAACATGTTTTGGTCATTTGGTATTGTTATGATATTATTTTATTATCTTTAACTACCCGATTACTCATTAATCAAGATAATTAAAGATAATTACCGTCGTTACTATTCATAATCTCCAAAAACAAAAGAGTCTTAATTACATAATTTGGAACTTCTGATTCCAATTATGTAATCCATTTTACCAAATTCCAAACACATAATTTGAAATAATTAATTTAAAAAAACTTCCCGTTGTCAAAACCAATAGCGGGTTTTTTAGAAACAATATTTATGAAAAGTTTTGCACTTGTTTATTCCCAATTAAAAAGTGAAATTAATCCCAATGACCATAATTAGATTACATGGTAAAAATATATTCTAATTCCACTTTAAAACAAATTAAAAAGATAATGTAACCATATAATTAAATTATATGAAAAATTAGTTTTGATGTAAAATGCAGTATTTTTTTCTATTCATTGAAAATTAAACATTGTCAGAAAAATACCAAAAATTAACCCGATGTAAATTTCAATGTCCCAGTAATAAATAATACGTTTATTTTGAAAAATAGATCTCATAAAATTGTCAAAATTTTGATTTAAAAATGGTTTTCCATCAAAAGGGTAGTAAAACAATCTTTTTAAAAATACTAGTGTATTCAATGCTTAAGATTGGATTCATTTGTATTTTAAGCCTCTAAAATTTATTGGATAAAAGTAAAAACATTTAACAAACATATTTAATCATAAATTAGTTATTTATATTCATCCCTGTCAATACAACGACTATAATATTATTTTATTATTAGAGTGTAACGTATGATTTCAAAGGAACTTGTTGTTGCATATTTGATACGCCATTGAGCATAGCGTTCCCATTAAAGTAATATTAACATTTTATTCAAAAATATGGATAGATGTGAAAATTTCATACTCTTTATTTACCTGGGGTGTTACATCCTTCCACCCTTTTGGGAATTGTGTCCTCGCAATTATAAAACTTGGCTTGGAAACATCCTTGAACGTCCCACATCGGAACAAGATTCGGTAAAACAATCACTTTAAAATAAAGAAAGATAAGCACAAAGGTCACCCGAGTTAACTCATTCTAGTATTCCGAGTAAGAAAAAATGGACATGGAGTAGAAATCATAGGGTCATGTTCTGATAGAGAGTGATAGAAAACATGTTTAGGAGAAATTTAACCACAAAAAATCACAAACTTGTGATGGGTTAAACGGTATTCGATTCCCCAGTAGGAAAAGTTAATAGACAACATTTTTGTTTTTTTATTGAGGAATTTATTCATAAGGAAACATAATTACTTATCATGTTGACTTTCAACTTTTATTAGATTTATTACACAAACTCAAACTTTCCCCAAAAGACGAGTATTTAGGAAGACTTGTTCACATTAAGAGTACAATAATCAACTTCTAGAGAATCACCTAATCCACAAAAGAGAACTATATACTTCCCATGTGTTTAGACATTAACCAAAACCAAAACCAAAAAATTTAGTACAAGATCTGATAATCCAGAAAAAGATAACCCTTTATAAAAAGAAAATCTATTCTTAATCTCCAAAATTTGTCCAACAAAACCCAAAGATCAACGAGGACCATTTGATAAACAATTTTTCCATAAAAATTATTCAAACTAAACCAATATAATATTGAAAACCAAATATTTGAAGGATTTAGTCACATAGTCTTCCATGTTAAATCGTAACATTTATCTCCAAACAATATCAGTTGGTCTTAATGTCTCGTATTGAAAATTAATTAACCTAATCAAATATCCTCAATGATAGGTTAATAAATTTCCATAGATAACCCAAAATCAACATACTCTTAATTCATAAAATCATCTAACTAAAAAGAATCAGGCAAACTAACCAGGGACTTCACGTAGTTCAATGGTAGGCGATAAATTTCAGTCGTACTTTAGTTGTGGGTTCGATTCCCGCATCTTTTTCCGACACGACGGGTTTTCACACAGTCTGTGTGTTGTCCTTTTTCCAAAACTATATTATTCTCAAATCATTCCCAAAAAGAGATAAAATCATCAAAAATAACCATAACATAATTTAACCAAAATTTAATCTCATGCCTTTCACTTCCATCATAACATATAGTAACCCATAATTACCTCAAAAGTAAGGATCATATAAACCCAAATTTTTCTTTATAACTATGTCCACAAAAGAACAAATAACTATTACTTGAATAAAATTTTCATATATTAAACATCAAGGTTACAAATACTATAAAAAGTATTCTAATGTAACCCCATCATCAAAAGAGACTTAATACTCTTAAGAATTTCACCATAACTCTTGAAGCCCTTATATGTTGACTTGTTAATCATTCAACATTCTTCATGATCCATTAACCATTCCTTTCCAACTTATTCTGAAATACTTATTTCCTACAAACAAAACCATGAATCATATCCTAAGATTCCAAAATAGGAAAACAATAGTTATGAAATAATACATACCATTGATTGGTCATTGTCAGTTTCTTCATCCTCAATCGTAATGGCATTAGGTATTGGTAAACGAACATTTGTATGATACTGGTGATCCCATTCACGACACTTATTTATAGGACATGTGTTTGCATAATGACCACGCACACCACATTTAAAACATTCAATTGATCCCTCAGAAATAACTTTTTTCCCTTTCCTCGAGTCAACTGGATGCTTCCTTTCCCCATGGCAGTTTCTGGCTTTATGACCTTCATTTCCACATCTATAGAATATTTATGTCCCTTTGAAACATTTTCCTAGGTGTTTCTTTCCACATCTTTGACACATAGGTTTTTGAACACACTTACCTTTATGATTATTACCTATACTTCTATAGGGATTTGTTTCTCGCATATATGATGCCTTAGAGAAATAACCAAGGTTTAGGTGGTCAATCATGACTCCAGATAGTTGGTTGAGGATAATCACAAGAGTTCTCATTGCAGCTCCTATATCATTCAGTTCCTTTCCCAAAAAACTGTCACAGTTTCCTTCACATCCACTGTTACTTTGGTGCCTGCTAGATCCATCCATTCACTAAAACCAAAGAGTTCATTGTGAGTATATCAACAAAACCATCATGTACAAATGAGGAAGATAAGCACTAATATATACTTACTCATTCAATTTATCTAAAACTAGGACTCTTTCTGAAATCCTTACCATTATGGTAATGTCACTTATGCTTAAATAATACCCTAACCTCTAAAGTTATCTAAACCGACCTTTGATACCAACTATAAGGCCCCAGCCTTAAACCTTACTTAATATTGAGTTATTACAAGATTACACATTGAGGATCTTTTCAGGTTTAGAGTTTTAGAGAATTAGATCATGAAACCTGCATTACATTCCACATTTAAACAAAGTGGTTACATAAAAGACTGTATTCATTCTTCCCATCAACGGAAACATATTTAAAATAAAACACAGACTCTTTCATGACACATCCTTGACACTATCATCACATCATGTACCTTTCCCTTGACCTGTGAAAAACATTTCAAAAACTTGGGATGTGAATAAAAAGCTCAGAAAGGGTTATAAAAATACGGAAAGGAAACATGAGTTCATATATACATAAGAATGAAATCATACTTTACCCATAAAACATAGGCACTTTAACACACCTCATCAAATCATGAATAAATCATAGAAATCATAAGACATAAAAGGTAACTTGAGGCATTCATAACATTCTTACGTAGGGAGTAACCCCCTTGGTTACGTTTGGAATACCCACAATAGTATATTCCATAAATCTCTTCGGAGAAACCTTAACGTTTCACTCCTTCGCGTTACCCAATGCATTGGAGAGCTATATCGGGCTCACCCACCCTTAGTTTATCACGGAACCACCCATCTTCATAACAATGCCCAAGAACCATAACATAATCTTATCACATAAAACATGCATAAAGGAAACATAACATTTCCACCTTTCAATAACAAGATATTAATACAACAAATTGATATATAAACATTATGAAAACCATTTTCAATACCTAAGTAAAACATGGTATTTATTTTTCTTTTTAAAAAAAGGTATGGCTTATAGAGGAAGCCGAAACTCAAATAATGGTCACGGCGGCGGAGAAGTCGTTGTCGCCGCATACATATGACAAAAACATTCCCTTTTGTCGTTTAGTAAAATGCTTCGTATAAAAAATATTCCTTTTTGATAAACGTAAAAGTCAAAGGGGTTTATACACCGTATAAAATAAGGTTGTGTATAAAACAAAATATTCCTCAATGAAAGGAGATTGAGACGAAGTCCCATACAAAGACGGTATCTTTGGTTTAAGGATAAATCAATTACATAATTCTGTGTGACAACCGAATACACCAAATATAAGTGGATATTAAGTGTAAAATAATCAAAGTTCATTCACACATATTCAAAGGATGACATATTCAATAACTACATGTTGAACCCAAAGAAATCGAAATTGGGTTAAGAAGTTCCCATGACAGCCTAACGGCATTACATCAAAATGAGTTGATGAGAGATAAAAAAGGGTATCTCATCACTTGGAAATAAAATTTACATCAATAAGGATATATGAGAACATATCCCAACATAAAAATATGTAAATTAAAAGTCCCAACAAAAGACGTCTTTTAAAAAGAGGAGGGTGAAAGGTTCCCATATCGACATGGGTATCTTTCAAAACATACACCTCATGAAAGAAGGAAAATACAACATTGATGTAAATACTCATAAAAGAAAGTATATTATACAATGAGTAAAATAATGGGCAGTACATACATCACTCAAAGGAAATTGTGGCAAATGTGGCATAAATCTCAGGGAAATAAAAGTGAGATGAAAAATCCCTTAAGAAAACTCGGCAGCCTAACAGCGCCACATAAAACTTACAAAAATGGATTGATGAGATCAAATAGGGTATATAATATTATTAACATAAAGTTTATAGAAAGATTAATATAAAAGAACATCCCCCAACATAACAAATAGAAGATTAAAATAATTTACATAAAGGAGAGTACTTAAAAAGAAAGAGAGAGGTTAGATCTCTTACGAAAATTCGGCAGCCTAACGGCGCCACTCAAAACATCCACAATGGATTGATGAGAGAGAATAGGGTCTCTCATCACATGAAAATAAAAATTAAAGTAAGATTAATATAAAATAACATCCCAATAACAAGAAAGATGAGCTTTAAAAGGAAAGACATAAAAGAGTGTACTTAAAAACAAAGAGCGGAGTAGGATCTCTTACCTCAGGTCCGACTTGACTCGATCGTTCTTTAATCTCCTGAATAATAAACTTCAGTTAATTTATACTTCCTTAAGAACCATTTTTCAATTTCATTATTCCTTTTATATCACTTATTACCATGTCATGAACACTATGTTATTATTTATGTTAATAATGGTCATTTTAACGATCATTGGTACTTGAGTCAAAAAATTAAACTCTTTATAATTACAGGTTGTTCATGTCATAAAATATCCATTATATCCAGAATTTTATTCATGATTTAGATATAATATATATCATATATATCAAGTATATTCATGCATTTATAATATTACATAACATTTAGAGTTAAGAAATGAAATGCACCATTCATTGAGACGGTAAGCCGTACGTACACATGAACGCTACTTCCATTTCTATTTCATATTTAATGGAATTAAAACATAATGATACATAGTAGTATTTTCATTCCAGTATGGTATCATATATAATATCATTAAATATATCCTTTATACGTACCACATATGGTATTAACGAATCAAATCACTTTGAGGGGGCGGTAGTCCGCACTTCCTAAAATGAAGATATCGCGTATACCCATAATGGAATCCATAAAAGTAATCCATAAATGAAAAATACAGAAGATTAAGGAAAAGATAAACATATTATATATCATATATAAATATAGTGTCATATTAATGGCCACCTTTTATGGTGTTAAAATAATGTTGAACAATCATCATTTCGGGAGGCAGAAATTCGCCATCCACAGAAACTGTATGTTCGTTAACCATTAGATGTAGGTGTGTGTAAGTGTAGCTCAAATCCTTATTATAAAAAAATCCTAGTATATTGGAGATACTGGAGTTTTTACAAAATAAATGAATAAAAAGAGTTTAGGGGGTTGGAGAAGAAAAATAAAACAAAAGGACTCAAGGGAAGACATTACCTTAAAATCGGGTAACTCCCTTTGGTTTGATCTCAAAGGCTTCCTTGGGAAGGATTCATCCCATGGTGAGGCTTCAGGGAGTTAGAGAGTTATTTGTACAGACAAAATGGTCAGGGGTTGGCCGAAAAAAAGGCTTTGGAAGTGTGGGCAAGGAGGTAGAGGTGGGGGCCTTTTATAAGAGGAGAGGAGGGGCACTCTTGGAAAGGTATAAAATGTAACTTTATTTTCAAATGAGTTTCGGATTTTAATAGTCTCACGTTGAGGTTTTTCTAGGATAAGGTGATAAGGGTTCGAAATCCACCCATAAAATAGGTTTTGGTCATGTGTAGGTCTTAGATTTTACATTATCATTCCATTTTATTTAAATCCTTTATTAACGAGGTAATCGCTGCATCATCATGATGTAATAAATAATTTAATAAATTTAATGTATAAAAATTATTAAAAAATATCATGATGTAGGAAATCTGTTTATCTTTCTAATGAATATTTCTAGTCCAAAATATCATTTATGTATACAAAATTAAAAATATTTTATTTGGGTGATACATTCTTTGTTACATTTAACATTCTTTAAAAATAAAAAGATAAAAAGTCACTTTCTCACAAAAGTGATTCCATGGGGCCCCCAAGTTTGGAACAAGGCATACCATGGTCGTACATGAGACAACCAGTAGCCTTAGGACACATTTTGTGGTCATTTTGTATTGTTATGATATTATTTTATTATCTTTAACTACCCGATTACTCATTAATCAAGATAATTAAAGATAATTACCGTTGTTACTATTCATAATGTCCAATAACAAAAGAGTCGTGATTACATAATTTGGACCTTATAATTCCAAATATGTAATCCATTTTACCAAATTCCAAACACATAATTTTCAATAATTAATTTAAAAAAACTTCCCGTTTTCAAAACAAATAGCGGGTTTTTTAGAAACAATATTTATGAAAATTTTTGCACTTGTTTATGCCCATTTAAAAAGTGAAATTAATCTCAATGACCATGATTAGATTACATGGTAAAAATATATTATAATTAAACTTTAAAACAAATTAAAAAGATAATGTAGCCATATAATTAAATTATATGAAACAGTAGTTTTGACGTAAAATGCAGTATTTTTTTATATTCATTGAAAAATGAACATTGTCAGAAAAATACCAAAAATTAACCCAATATAAATTTCAATGTCCCAATCATAAATAATATGTTTATTTTGAAAAATAGAGCTCATAAAATTGTCAAAAGTTTGATTTAAAAATGGTTTGCCATCAAAAGGGTAGTAAAACAATTTTTTTAAAAATATTAGTGTATTCAATTCTTAAGATTGGATTCATTTGTATTTTAAGCCTCTAAAATTTATTGGATAAAAGTAAAAACATTTAACAAACATATTTAATCATAAATTAGTTATTTATATTCATCCCTGTCAATAAAACGGCTATAATATTATTTTATTATTAGAGTGCAACGTATGATTTCAAAGGAACTTGTTGTTGCATATTGGATACGCCATCGAGCATAGAGTTCCCTTCAAAGTAATATTAATATTTTATTCACAAATATGGATAAATGTGAAAATTTCATACTCTTTATTTACCTGGGGTGTTACAACTATTTATTACTATAATGTAATGTAATATGAAATAATGGGTTATTAACACTCTAATCATCTATAACATATGGGAATTATTTTCTGGTAAGATTTATTGACACACATTACTTTTCCTAAATGATCATTTTGAAATTTTAAATTTATTACTTCGGTAATTTTGAATTAATGATTCTAGTGAAAAAATATTTTTTCTAACGAGGTCATAGTGTAGTTGGGAACCCGCAATTCTATTATTGTGATCCAAATCAAGACTAAAAGAATTGTTTTCTATTATTTTTTATAATATTTATATAAATTTATTTTAGTTTAACTCAATTTAGTTTATTCTATTATAATTCCATTCTATTAATTTTATGTCAATAAATAATCATTCTTGTTATTAGGTTTTATTTAGTCCAGTTTAATTCATTTCAATTAAATTATATTTAGTTTGGTTTATGCTTGTTTGTGGGTGGTTTAGGTCAGTTCAATTCATTATTGATCTATATAATTCTATTTTTTTAAAGTAACTTAGTTTTTTTAAGATCTATTCAATTTGGTTTGATTTAGTTCATTATATTTTAGTAATATTGGGTTAATTTAGTTATATATAGTTTAATTAATTTTTTAGTTAGATTGATTTTCATTTCCTTCAAATCCAGATGGTTTAATCCTATCAGTTTATGCTAAATATACTTTAGTATAGACCAATTTGGGACAATTCATATTGTTGTAGTCCAATTTGGTTTTCTAATGATTTATTTACTTTATTTTAGTTTAATTTAGTTTAGTTTAACATAATTCGATTTTTTTCATATCCAGTTGAGTATATTTAGGACAAGTTTGTTCAATTTGGTTCAATTAAATTCATTATTTTTTAGTTTTATTTCAAATGTTTTAATTTTATTCTATATAATCCAAAAAATATATTTATTTTTTATAGTTTTATTCAATTCTATCTAATTTGGTTTTTTGTTGTTTTTTTGGATAATATATGGTTCAATTGAGTTTAGGTTGGTTTTATTATTTTTAATAAAAATATTTTCATTTTTTCATTTTCATTTGGTTTACCTCTACTTAAAATAGTACATAAATGTTTTTTTGTTCACTTTTGTTTATTTATTATAGGGATATTTCATCTTAGTTCAGTTGTCTTTTATTAGGTTTTATTCAATTAATAATTATTTAGGTCTAGTTGGTTTTTGTTTCCTTTATGTGTCATTCAGTAATATTTATTTTTGTGTTTTATATAGACAATTTATATTCAATTATCATTTGTTTAATTTAGGTTGATTCAATTTGATTAAGTTTAGATAAATTTTTTGTTATGTGATTGATTAAAATTATCATCACAACCACTAAGTGAGGCTCCCCACACACTAGAAAGATGCACCCTGAGGACTCAACCTTCCGACTACCACCCCAAAACCCCTAACCTCCATACCACCATAGCCTCCTGCATGGGGCATTGATTTGTGATTGATTAAGTTTCTATAAATTATTTTAATTTGGCTTCATTCAATATGAATAAGTTGTAGATATATTATTTTAGTTTGAATTAGTTACGTTTTGTTTGGTTTGACTATGTTTTGAGTGGATAAGGTATTTTTAGTAATATTGGGTTTTGCTTAAGTTTTCGTGGTTTGATTTAGGTCATTTAAACCCAATTTGGTTTTGATCTATTAATTTTCATTTATTTCATTTCATTTAAATACAGTTCCATTAATTTTGGTGCAGGTTGTGTTTAGTTTTTTTTACTCAATTCAATAATAGTTACTTTGGTTTAGGTTACTTATATTTGATTCTAGTTTTTCGGTTTGTTCATATCAACATCAATTCCATCATTATCATCATGTTTATTATCATCATTTTTTGGTTAGTAAAACATAATGGAATAACTCTTTAAGGCCTAGGAAAAACGTAAACTATAAAATATGTGGTACATGAATTCTAGTCCTGTCATGAAGGGATAAAACATAAAATTTATGATTCTATTCTCTAAGTGGAACCAAGTCACATACTTTTATTATTATTTTGAAAAGTTAATTTTTAATCTAATTTAACCCATATAATCATGAGATATAAAAAATTAATTACATCTAATTAAATGACTATCATACCCACTTCCTCTAATTTTATGGCATCATAGTTTACCCAAAAGTTTTGAAATATGTCATAACAACCTTGTTTAGTTTATTTTTCTTTATGATTCATAAAAAATAAATAATAAAAAAGTAATTATTAATGAAAACCATGGTAATGTTCATTTAAAAATATCTAATTTGATCAATACCTTGTACTCGGTACTCATCTAATGATTAAACATTTCCCGATAATTATTCAAATCGATATTTATCCTCGATAGTTGTGGCCTCTAAATCCATGCAAACTATCCCATTCCAGCCACTATAAAACTCATTCTTATATCCACTCTATATATCATTTAATTCCATAAGTCGTGCTAGTATCAGAGCTTCGCCATTAGGAAAATTAAAATGAAGCTCATACCAAAATATCAATTCATATAAATATAATAATAATAATAACATAACATTAAATCCAATGAATGTTTTTACCCATATTTATTCCCAAGAATTATCCATACTTCATTTCGTAGGTTTTATTAGGAGAGTGGATGAATAGAAATGATGTCAGAGTATTTTCAAAGCGTTGACAAAAAATCCTACAATCATGTCCTATTTTTTCAATGATTTATTTTTCTTCATTGTAAAATGATATCAGCAACATGAAGTGGTTACACAATGCACACATACATGTATAACCGCACTGCTTATTGGTATATCTAGTTGTTTTAGAAGAAAATAAATATTATATCCATACATTTTATAATGAAAATAAATTATGATAAAAAAATATTAGTTTTCTACAAATATACTTGAGGCAATCTCATCATTAGGTATCTATGGATCCCCATGTAGTGAAGTAACATCAAATAGTATTGATAGATTTCATCCCAGTGTATAATCCACATGCTCATAATGTATTGAATCATCTGTCGAAGAAGAATAAATATAGTATCCTAGGGAGAAGGAAATACAAGTAAATGAATATGGAATGGATGGATTTCAAATTTCATAATAAGGATGATGAGTAGGAATCATCATTAGGTAATGGAAAGGGATTAGAAAAGGTTTATATTTAAAAAGTGGTGAAAAAATGGGTGGCCTAAATATATCGGGTTTCTGTAATGACATTATGGGATCATAAAGGGTATTATATGGTACATCAGGGATAGGGACAAGGTGTGATCAAACATGCCTACTGGAGAACCTAGTGGTAGTACACCCTGAATCTCTAGCCTGGTCACCAGAAATACCAGGTTGTTCGATAAATAATTATCACCTTGGCGGTAGATACTGATTAAAAGTTAAAAAATAACAAGATATTATATGTTATTGATATATATTTTTTAAATAAAATACTCACAACAGGCACTAGAGGAGTGACTCCATCTCACTCATTAATCTATTGTTCTCTACCTTCTTTTTTTATTGTATCTCCTCAGTGTTTTCCATGTCCTTTATTTAATAAAAAATATGGAATTAATTCAAAAAAAATAACTAATGTGTAATGTAAACAACAAATAAGATATGGGATGTATAAATTCAATAATACCAGTTTTCAACCCAAATACAAGATACATGGTGATATCATTATATTATTTTATATATAGTGGGAAGAATACAAAAACATAAAAAATATCATAGAAAAAACAATATGTTAAAATTTTCATGTTTAGAATGGGTATTATATAGTTTTAATTTATTTTTAATTTGATCCAATTAAATATTGGTTAGGTAATTTTGTTCATTTTAGTCAATTTATTAGGCCATTTGTCTATTTTTTTTGTCTTATGTCATTTAGTTCATTTTTTCAGTTGATTAGGTCAATTAACCATTTGAATTTATCTTTGGTCAGTTGTTTCATATTTTGGGTTAGATAATTTTTCCTTTTTTTGTTTTTTCATTTTTTAATTGGTTTTTGTTTTCTTATCAATTTTTTTAATATGTCCAATTAGATTCATGCCAAATAGTGTTTTGAGGGAATATCTACATCATGTTGAAGAAATTCCTTCAAAAATATAGGAACGTAATCTATGGTAGTATTATAAAGCTCATACATTGTGTTCCCATGATTCAATCAGATTTAAAATTTCAACTTCTTAATTTTACCACATTACCGATACACTAGAGACATGGAATCATCATTAAATTTTTTCAACATTTCAAAATCTTCATTTTCATTAGACGCATCATCTGTTCTCGTATCAAAGTCTTCTTGGGTTAGTATCCCTTCTTTCTCATGATGACCAAAAAAAAATTAAACAGCTTGTCTAAAAAATTCCCCATTCCAATTCTCTTATTTGGATCACTATCATTTTTAGATTTCATTTTATCCCCATTGTGATATGACACATATTAGTTTGTCTTAGTACTACACATGGTTATATGATATCTAAATTCATTATTAATCAACAAAAGTATTCCAATATAATTATAACATGGGAAATGTAAGTTACCACTATCTGAAGAATTATCAAACAAAAAAATATAAAATACTCACCAAATAGTTTTGAGAATAACTTGAGATCTGATCAGTTTCATACATCTAACTCTTGTTCATTTTATAAAATAATTCTTATATGTCATTTCGTAAAAAAAATTAAATAATATTTAAGTTTAATCAAAAATATATTTAAAGAAATAAGAACTATTAAATTTATATGAATCCATAACTGACACAGTAGTTTATTTGAGAATCATAATATAAAATAGAAATGAAACCTAAATATATAAAAAATTTCTATATATATAAAACCATAACAATTAATTCCATTATATCAATGTGTAATCATGTGCCAAATCCATCGAGGTTCAGGGATTTAATTAAGAAAATATTTATTATAGAATATAAATACATAGGTGTGTTATTTAAATGAGATTTACTATATATAAGAACATATATCAAGACATATATTGATAACCCTCAGAATAAGGACTTGATAATACTTCAAAATATCCAAATTTAACCACAGAAACTCCACACTCCATGTCCCTCACGTTCTCTTAGAAATATCCATTACCTAGTGCTCGTATAAAAGGATGGTTACACATATTATATAATCATAAGAATAATTCATGTAAAATATAACTAGTAATAAGTCACCAACCCACCACATATTACATGTTATAATATATTTTTTTTGTGGAAAAAATATAGAGTTATAGGAGTAGAAACAAAGATTGTTATCATTGTAAATCAGAAATTTTGGATAGATATTTTATTTTTGAAGAGTGTCTACCAATGTAATGATGTTCATGACCTTTATTACCTTTAATTAACCCACACATAAAATTTTAGAACAAAAACCTAATTGATTCTCGGAATAATACCCCAAAATTTATAGTTGAATGAGAATATTGAATCCTATTTTATTTATTTTATTTCTCTTTAGCATGGGAATAAAGTCGGGCTTATATGAAGTCCACATATTTAATGTAAAACTAATTCTATGAAAATGTATTCAACAATAGGTATACCTATTAATGATCATTCCTAATAATCATTGCATACAAACATTCACAATACAATTTGAAAATATTATGTTAGATATTATGGTATTTTTCGAAATTATTGAATGACGTAAAAAAGGAGAAAACATTGTATCTCATATTAGATAGTTGCATATGATATGATTATATCCCTTTGAAACATAATGATCCAGTATCAATGATTAATTCCATCAAAGTAGAAAAAAATAAAAAAAATAAGTAAAATAGTAGAAATGAAAAGTTAAAATGAAAATATATTTTAATCTGGTCAAAAAATTAAAAATAATGAAATCACATGAATGTAAAATATTATATTTGAAAACATATGAGTGAAAAAATATACTCATTATTATAACATTTCTATTTAAACCTTACACATTAATGGGGGAGGTAATGTGTTACAAACTAGAATAAATTTCAATATATGTTTTGAGGTCAAGGAGGAAGAAGTTCTTTTTCCGATTTAATAGAGGAAACAGTGTTATATAATTGAGAATTAAGTTATTATCTTATAAAGGTCATCAATATAGATAAAAAACATATTCTCATATTTGATTTTATAAGGATAAAATATATCAATGGTATAATGGTTGTTCTATGTATGTCAAAAAATAACCTACCTAAATAATTTATTTTCTACACACACACAACTATTTGAGATATTTAAAATTCACACCATATCAGTCCACAAGTTAAAAATTAACCCTCTATGAGTGACTTTTTTCAATATCATTTTTCACCAAAAAAATTATTTTTATTCAACTTCACTAAAAATAATATAAAATAAATTTTTTTAATGTTCTTTAAATAATAATTTAATATGAAAAGTAATAAATACAAAAAAAATATGGAGATAATGATATAATATAAAATAATGAAAATATTAAACAATCAATATGAATAATTAGATTAAAGAAACATATAATAAGTATTGAAGTTGTGTAAATGGGAACATCATTCCATATGTCAAAAAATTCAATTACTTAAGATCACACATTTAGCTAAATATATTAAATAATAATAAATATAAATGATGAATCATAATATATTCCTAACAAGTAAAAAATTAAAAAAATGTAGTAATATTTTTTATGATTTCATGATTCAATGGGATGTTTCATACCTAATATTTTTGTAGATATATGAATTAAAAATTGAAATATAAATATTGAATTGATCTAAATAGAACCAAAATGATTCATAACAAAAAATAATAAACCAATCTAGAATTTAATAGAACAAACCCAAATCGAACAAAACTGGTGTGAAATAACTCAAACATACATGAAAAAAATATTAAAAATCCTAAATCAAGCCACATGATCAAAAAATATAATTTCTCAAGAAATTTTGTATCTTTGGTGGTGATTTAGAATAAAAATTAAAAAATAGATGATTGATAGAATACCTCAATGATTTAGAGCCCACTGATTTAATATTGAAGAATAATGAATTGAAATTACATAAGAAGATCACTTGGCTGGTGGGGAAGATAGTCGAATGTCACCGCTACTGGGGTTTGGAATCAGATCTAGATAAGGGGAGAAGATAGGTGAATGCCGCTATTGGTTCTGGATTAGATGTGGATGGGAGTCATGCTAGGGGTCAGATCTGGATAAGAGTGCCACTAAGGTTATATAATTTTGATGGGGGAGGGGAGGGATCAGGTTTAGATCCTGATAGGATGAGGGGATGAATATACAGGATGTGATTTTTGGGAATAATTTTCTCAATGGTTTTTATTTAACATTGTAATATATAGTCTTTCCCAATAGTTTCTGAAATCTATTGTGAAAGATGTTCCTAAATTGGCATATCCCAACGATTTGGCCAACCCGTTGGGATACGGAAATTGGTATAGGCATCCATTACATTAGTTTTTTCCTCAATAAGGACAAATTAATTAAATTAAGTGTCATTATCATATGTAATGAGATCATATCTACCCTTAGATCAATTTCATGGGGCGATTTCATTACAAAGATCCATTCATATGGTTGTTACCCTCCTTAATTCATAATGAGTATTGTTTCTTAGAACTAAATTTAATTTCTAGTATTCTGGGTGTAAGATTCACCTTTTTGTGTGTGTGTATCTACATATATATATATATATATATATATTGGAAGGTGTTTTGAACTAAAAAATTTGAAAGGCCAGGTGCTTGGACCTTATTCTTTATTCCATATCTTTTTTTATTTCAGCTAAATGAATTTCCCAACATGATTAAATTATTATAATTGAAATTCATTGATAAATGATGAGAGTTTTTGATAGGTAAATCATATCTTATTACCAATTCAAGGTAAATTAAAGGGACTGAATTTAAGGACTCCTTGGATGGACTCATCATGATTTCAAATTGGAATCTCAAATGAACTTCAATATTCTAAATATAATACTTCTTTTCTTTTTAACAATACCTTTGATGGGATCACTGGTTGGATTACTTAACTACCCATGAGAGATACCAATTCCTAATGGAAATTAACTGGAATGGATTGGTGGGAAATATAGTTATACCATTCCTTGAGAGATACTTGGTCCCCAAATTTCTATACTAGGTTCAAGTTCAATGTTTCATGTATTACACCATACTGAGGGTGATACTTGGGATTAATTTTATGAATCTCCTTAGGTGGACTCCTACTATGATGTGTATTTATAATTATATAATAGTGATACTTAGGGTCCAATGTACTGAATCACTTGGATGGGCTTAAGATGCAATTTATTAGGAAATATGGATGTTATTTATTAAGAACTAATTATTACTTTATACTAATTTAACCATGATTTTTCAAGGAAAATAACGTGTTTTGGTTCAGTCCATGTTTACACACGACTAATTTTCAGTCTAGATATGCATCCCATACATATTTTCCAATATACATCTGATACATATATGTGCATTTATATACATTCAAATATATACTATACCTAAAAAGGTTTCCCTGAGTTTAGAGATATCCATATTAGGACAAAGCAAGATGTGTTATTCGGGTATCCCATGAGGAACCCGATCTGATGTGGTATGTATTCTTATTTCCTTACTTTTATTATTTACCAGCAAACTACTAATTTAACCTAAAAATACTTGATAATTATAAACACCATTTGTGGTGGCTTACTAAGTATATCTCTCACCGTATTTAGTCCACCTATGGTACCTGAACAAACTGCAAGTCTATAGGTATAGAAAATGGGACATGCCCAACTTTTGAGGTATTATTTTATTCAGTATAAGGATTAGGTATGAGAGAAAATGACTAAAATTTTTCTCAAGACGTTAGTGGAGGAATTTTATGGTATTCTTGTATTTTCATGTATGTTTTTTGTTTTTTCGTACACCCCTATATACCTTGTACTTCCCTTTTTTGTATCTCGTCATGGAATGATCAATATTTTTGTTTATGGTATTCTTTTATAAAAGTGAGCACTAAGGCTCTTGTATTAAGTCAAGAAAAGATTACAAGAGTCTAAACTAATGAATTTTTCATTTTTCTTAGAGGAAGAATGAGATCATTTCATTAGGAAAAGTGGTCAAGTAAACCCATTCTCTTGTACATACCCCTTTGTTTGCAAGCCCATCAGCAATATAGTTTCTTTTGCGATATATATGGGTGATGAAGAAGTTCATGGAAGAGTGTTTGTCCATTGATTTTTTCTGATTAATTGTTAGTCACCATGATAGATTAATATGACCCATTCTTATGGCTTGTAAAAGGGTGGGGAAGTCACTTTTGAATGAGATACTACTCCAATCTCCCTGATGTGTGGGATCAATTTCTATGATAAGTCCCATCATCTCTGCTTCCAGTGCATTGATCTATCTAGCCAGGCTATAAATTCCCTCAACAACATCCCCATTATGGTCTTTGAAAATAGCACTATACATAGAGGGTCATGTATTACCCCTAAAATCCCTATTTTTGTTACATTTAATTCATCCAGTAAATGGGGAATCCAAAACACATTGAAGGTTCCATGGGGGAGGAAAGCTACGAGCAATCTTGAGCCACCTTAGAATCCAAAATTCATCCCCTAAGTTTCTACAGTTTTCTATGTGAAGGGAATTAGAATATTGCACAATAGTGAGCATGTCATCCAATGTGAGACCTATGTTAAATTGAATCAGTATATGAAGGAACTGATTTTTTCCTTTCCATACACAGTGGAAAATTTCAGCACAGGATACTCGAATGAGGATTGTGAGTTTCTTTTAGAGGTGAATCATGTACACTTATTCAAGGAATATGAGAATAGATTCATTTTGGAGAAGTCAAACCTCAAAAATATCAGAACAACCTTCCATAAAGAAGAGGTTGTCTCAAAACATAAGAATAATTATCCCACAACCTCTCTGTTCTGGTATCATAGAGTGCATTTGGAGCATAGAGATATTCCAACTCTTTGTAAATTATCATCCACTTAGATCTTTTTAAGGGATAGCCTCCATAGTAAGGTGAACCAGGAGGGGGCCATCCATTTCTTTCTTAAATTACCAATCCACTGATTTTTCCCATATAGAAGATGCATCTATAAGATCTTTGAATCTAGAATACCACTAAGAGACGTGTCCCATATTAGTAGACCATACCGATTAGCAATGTCATAGTGAGAAATAGTAGAGGCAATATCATTCGGGACCATTTTCAAATTTTCCAGTTCCTCCCTAATTGTGATATTGGAATCAATTTTTTGATTGTCCATATTAATTATTTCAATGATATGTGTGCCTATCCATTTATCATGCCAAAAACTCAGTGAATATTTTTTACTAACAGTCCAGTGGGAGTGAGTAATAATTTTCTGTAAGATAAGCTTCAGAACATGATAAATAGAGGATTTGAGATAGTTTCTTTTTCCAGCTATGATCCTTTCCATAAACTAGGTTCTAAGAAAGTATATGAAATTATTTTTTTCTACTAATAATCATCCACATAAATTTTTCCAGCATAGATTGGTTGAAGAACTCCAAATTTGTGATGCCAAGTCTGCCTATTTTGTATAGAAATCATCACATTTTATAAGAAGCAGTTAGGATTATCCTTTCCAAAATGCATCCAGTATAGATGATATTTCTCATAATTTTGTTGAAATTTATAATAAAAGAGGTAGTTTATAGATGCACCATAAATTAGTTAACATGCTTTGAGATCCCCACATGCTTGACATGGAAAAGGCGACTTTCTGTTGAGAGCAACTTCCCTTTCTATAAGGCCATTGTTCTTCTGAACTGATCCAAAGTATTTGAGAAGTGAAATGAATGGGGTTTTCCTCACAATAGTGGGACACCAATATAGGAAAATGGTAGTGATCCCTTCTTTATTTCCAATTCATTTTTGAGGCAGATCTTCCTTGAGACAGAAATGTTCTTCCTAAAGTAGATAAAATATTTTCTCCAACTGATCTCTTGACCAGAAACATTCTCATAATGTTGTAGTGAATTTTTATGATTATTGATGTTCCTCCAGCCCTCCTAGGTAAAAATGACAATATCATCAGCAAAAAAAATGAGAGGGTTCATTGATACCTTAGGATTCTCTGATGGTCTTCAAAACACCCATTTTCACCATGTCAAGGAGAATCTTATTGAGGTAATCCTCAACAATAGTAAATAAAATAGAAGATATGGGATCTCATTTCCTCACCCCTCTAGAGCATGTGATGTATCCCTCATGGGATCCAATGACATGGATGGATACACGAGATGACTCTATAAGAAATTTGATCTTGTGGATGAACTTCATTCTGAATCCAATGTTGTGTAACACCCTACCGATAAATCCCGAGTCAATTATATCAAAGGAGTTCTTTATTTCAAGTTTAAGGTCTATATTTCCTTTTTAGTTTGATTTGATAAGGAAGCTGACACACTCCCAAGAAGTAAGAAGTCTATATTAAATATTTCTTGCTTTTAGAAACCCAAATTGTTTCTAAGAGATTATTTTCTCTAAGACAGTAGAAATCCTATCAGCAAGAATTTTTATGATCACTTTTTAAATATTATTGACCAAAGAAAATAAACTGAACTATCTTATCTCACTGGAATTCTCAACCTTCGGAATGAGGGAAATGAACTGAGCATTAACACCTTGAAGAAAATACACAACTCTGAAAAACAAATTTGATGAGATGACAAAATTTATTTTAGATTATGTCCTAATATCTCAATAAGAATTAGTTGGTAAAACTTTATGGACATTGAGATCATTCCTTCTTTTATCTAGTCATTCATTAGCATTCACCTATTTATTATCTAGGTTATTTCGCTTTCAACTATTGGTAATATATTTCCTCTTCCATTGTTTATCATTATATTTACCATTCTGCTAAACTCTAATAAAGAAGTCATATTCTCCCCATGGACCCACCCTAAACATCACTTCTATTCAGGAGCCTTGGATTTTGGGAAGGCATTCTTGAGGTCATATCACAAACCATCTTGGGGCACTGATCAATGAATTTCGAGCTAGGAAGCTATAGTATTTTTTTTTATAAATTTCACTATAATGTTATTTCTAAAAATATCATATACATTAAACCACATATATATAATTATTTAAACAACCATATTCTAAAATATTAATTTAGTATTATATATATATCCTTTTTAGAATATCAGATATATAAATATCTTCCCTTTCGGAGAACACTATGAATAAAATTTAGAATTGGAGGAATAAGAGAGATATAAAAATTAAAAAGATAGAGTGGGATATTTTAAGGATAAAATATTTAAATAAGAATAAATCTATTTTAACATCATTGTTTCTATAAATAAATATAAATGAATTATATTATTTTCAAAATCATCTTAATATTTTATGTATAAACTTTTTTATTTAAATTTTCAAAACCCTATTTTAAGGGAAAGTGTTTTAATTAAAACTATCCATAGAGTGGATTTTATTGGGAATTTAAATTCAATTCTCCTATATAATTTCAATTTTCAAATTAATTATGTTCTGTCAAAGAGTGTATTTTTTATTATAAATAAATTATTTCTTTAATGATAACATCTTATGATTTTATGTATAAATTGTTCTTTAAATTCAAAAAATGTCGTTCATAATATTAGTTTTATCCATATATTATATTTATCAATGGTATTTATGGTATATTTATAAAACCATTTTTTTATTTTAATTTAGAAAGTGTTTACAAATACTAACTCTAAATTTATGAGTTTCCACTAGTAGTATAGATTTATCTTGACCCAAAATGATTTTTACTGATAAATAGATTTTTCATAATATTTAATGTTATAAAATTATTACATTATCTAAAAATAATTTATGAACTTTTTAAGGTTTTTAATAGGATTGAAAATGAGAATGGTAAACCTGAAGAAATTGTTTTCTTAGAAATAAACATGGCACATAGATATCAAATGAGATAATAAGAAAGGGGGAGTGAACCCACTACCTCATGTGGATGTTTTCTTTAAGGTGATACTGCCATTGGCCTTATGTATATCTTATGTTCTTACAAGTATCATTTTAATCTATAAAATTTTATTTTTTCAACAATTTTTAAACAATAAAAAATAGTATATTTTCAAAAGTTACTTATTTTGAAATAAATGTGTTTTCAAAGTAGTATTTATTTGTAAAGGTTATGAATGTGTTTCTTAGAAACCATAGCTAATTATTTTGGAAAATTATATATCATATCAAATATTTTTTATTCTATTTGAAAGTTCATCAAAATATAATCAATCTAACTTCAATGTATTTATAAGTATTTTTAAACTAGGTTTTGAAACCACTTACTGGGAAATTTTATTTTCACCCTATGTATTTTAAATTATTTTCCACATGATCCATAGAAGAATCAAAGGTGTTTGGTCTTAATTAAGGAGACAGTAAGAGTAAATAAAATATGTTATTTTTTAATTATTGTATAACCTAACATTTTTTATGTAATTTTCCTTATCTTATAAATTCTATACTGGAAAAAGTCCTTTGGTTTGAAAAGGACTGTATATTTTTCTATTGTTTGTTTTATAAAAAAAAATTATACATTATGTTATCAGCTCCAGATCTGAATGTGAGGGACATTGGATGTTGTAATTGAATGAAATTATCATATGTTGAAATGATAGATTCATAAGACAAGAAATATAATTATTGAACTTTTATATTCATATGATCATTTACAAGGATTTTATTGGAAATTATCATAATCATTTTGATTTTAATATTTTATTATAAATAGGATCTTGAAAATTATTATAAGGAATGTATGTATCTAGAAACTCATAATACTTAGATATAGATCTATATTTAGAATAAATTTCCTTGAATATTAATATATTTCTATTTTGAAGGGAAATATTTTTTACCTAGTACACCATATGATATAAAGGATTTTATTAATTTATATTAAATATCCTTAGTCTTGATTATATTCTAGATACTCATAGGAATTATTTTTAGTAACTGATAATTAAAATATAAAAAAATTATTAAATAGATAGAATATAAAAACTTGAAAATTTAGTTTTTCCTTTCAATTAAATACATTTTTTAATAGCATTCATTACATGAGCAACAAACTAAAACATAACCATCATGCATTTTATTAAAATAAATGTAAAAGTAGTAAATATAAGTATTGTTATTAAATTAGTGGGTCTAAATAAAAGTAAATATATTTCAAAAATATATGTATAATAAAAACAAAATGAGTGGATCGAAACAAAAATATGCTAATAAAAATCAAATCCTATACCTAAATTACGAATAAGATCACTTCATTTTATAATAAAATTAATTTGTAAGATATATATATGTTTTTTTCAGAAATGTAATATATTATTCTTCAATGATGATAAAATATATTACTTATAGAAATAATAGATTACAAAAATTCAGTTAGTAATAAATATAAAATATTTATAATAATTGTTCATGTTCTAAAAATTAATTTTCCAAGATAATTGACTATTCATTATATTTAATATTCTTATTCTGAAATTTTATAATTTAAAATTGAAAAATAAACATGATTTTCGTATCTAGTATAAACCTATAATATAATGGTAAATTTTTGATATTTTTATGAATAGGTTGTGTTTTGGATAAATAGTAAAAAAATAAAAATTGTGAAAAGGCTATCACTTTTAAGACATATTAATAATACAAGAATAATTTAGAAGAATATTAAAAACAATTATATAAAATATTATTTATATAATAAAATAAGGAATTTAAAAATACAATTTAGAATTTTTTAAACTGTTTTTTAACATTTTGGAGTCTTTAGTAATATTTTATTATTTTTTAAAAAATATTTTTGGTCATCTTATTATAAATATCTATCAAAAAGGTGGAATTACGTTTTGAATTTTTTTAAAGAAAAAAATTCTTCTTTGGTTAATAATAACCAAATTATTTTCATGGAAAAAAAATTATAATTTTATTTTAATCAAAAAAATTAATCACAGTAACACAGTTTTTTTAACATTGGTTTTTATGTTTAAATTGTACAAGTGTAAAAATTAATATTTCATAAAAAAGGTATTTTTTTATAAAATGGATTTAATATTTCACATTAGTTGGTATAAATTAATTAATAAAGCAACTTTATTTTTTGGCTTTTAAAGTAAATTACATAGGTAAAAATTTATTACCACAGTAAAAACCAAGAAAAGGTAAAAGTGAAAATTCTTAGAAAGAAAGACATAAAAATGTCAATCATAATTTTAAAATTAAAAGTAAAGTGATTTTCTTATTTAACTCATAACCAAAAAATTATTTTATGTTTTTTCTCCAAATTCCATATGAAACATGTGCCCTCTTGTGATTAGAATTTTATATTTAAAAATTCCATTCACTTTACAAATGAAAGGGGCTCACTTCCTCCAAATTTAAATATTAATTATAAAGATTTATCTTCACCAAAAATATAAATTACTCTACCATACACTATATCCCCATTCCCCAGAATCGTTTTCCATTTCACAAGAGAAATCTTAAATTCCTTAAGGTATTACCCATGGAAGACCATAAAAGAGATATGTAATGTTCTTATCCCAAGGTCTCTGAATTCTTTTTTTCTACCCCCAAAAACATATTATATACATGATTTTATATAAAAATTAATAAAAATATTATTATGAAATTATATTATACAAAATAAATATCCATTTTCTACCTTCCTCTGTAACAATTCTAAAAATGAAGGTGTCGTCTTGTGTACATGCAGAATACTCTTTCCATGAATAGCATTATCGACATTTCATCACCTCCAAACAAAAATATTTATAAAAGTATATTTAATGCATTAATATGATATTTATAAAATTATAAATATAAATAAATTATAAACCATTTATTATCTTACCCTAGTCTATGGAAAATGAATTTATCGTCCATGTATACTTGTGGTCTACTACCTCTACAACAATGACATATTTCACTTTTAATTAAAATATTTTATTATGTATAAAAATGTAATAAATTATAGTTATACAAAATTAAGAGAATCTAAATAATACCATTATAATTATTTGATAATGATATTATTCTAAAATAATCACTTATTTAATTATACACACCCATCAATTATAGTACGTTCTTGTTTGGTTCAGTTTAACCACCTATATGTGAAATGATGGAAATTTTTGTCATAGATAACACTAGAAACCTATTTATTGAAGATATTGGAAATTAATAAGTAGATAATATTTTTTTTGGAAATTTTATTACTAATATCAAAACTATTATTATCATACTACCCCTCATTCATTAAATTTATTGAAATAAGTCCATAGAAACGTACATCATAATGAATCATTGCTAAAATTATTGGGAAATTTAATGAGTACATTAACAAATAATTAATAAATATATATTTTGGTATCAATAATGATCTAATAATGACGAACTACGAGTCTATAAAAAATAATCTACATTGATATTTCAAAACTAGTATTGACCATAAAATTGAACCAAATAACATATGATGATAAAAATATAATATATAAACTAATATATATATATATATAATAAATAGATTTAAATTATAGCATCCCCGACCAGAACATCTTCATAAAAATTTCAATTGGATCGGGTTTGACTAGCCTTAATTGTGCCTCCCTGAATTCTAAAGGTTTCTGACTAGCCTTGATGGTATAACTTAACAAGTTGGGAAGACTATAACTTATGGGAACATATGATACACTTGATTGAGTATATTACTATAACATTGAGTAGAAATAAGACCCAAAAGCCTCAAACCCCAACCACAAAAGGTGGAACCACAACAATATAAATAAAAATTAGAAGTAATAAATAAACAGAATATGTAGAATAAGTTAAATAAACTATCAAGCATGCTAGTAATCACTAGTATCCACTACTAAACAACCAAAAAACCTGCATTTCATAACATGTCATAAATTTCATTTGAAAAAGGGAACCCATGGATTACCACTATAGTAACATACTACATACAGTATAGAAAGATGAAACCGAGAAGAAACTAAATAGAAACCCCATCTAGGAAAAATCTCATGGTCTATGCCAGCTCCATGAAATCATCTACTAATATCTAGCTTAAGAGGATTTTCCTTTACATTTATGTAAGTTCATAAAGTTTGAACTCATCCTGAAGGTCCTGTGAAGGGTATAGGAATAATCTCAATAATATAGCACACAATGGTATGTACCAACATTATTTTTTTATGTAGTCATGCAACATAATTAAATAAGCAGCAGCACAAAGAGAAAACTAAGTAATACAACCCCTAAGGAGCTTAACAACCACCAAGAAGTGTCACCTGCATTAGCCAATACCAGAATCACAGAAGTCAATAGGTTCCTTGTCCCATGGCCCATGGTACCCCTAATGAATAACATTCCAAGTGAACCCTTAGGTTCTACCTCAAATCATGAAACCCAGTACCACATGCCTCCTGACACCTCATGTCTCCCAGAGTCCAAACATCCTGAAGGAATGTCCATATATTCAATAACCTAGTCTTATAGACCCCTTATAAAAACCTCACATCATCCCAAGGCCTAACAACATAAAGAGTATTTATTTCTATCTTCAATTAATATCCAGGCTCATGGGATCAATCACGGTGAGCCTCATCCCCCAACAAGATTTCCACATCACAAACAACTGAAGGATCCTGACCTTCCATAAGGATTTCTATAGAATGCATCCCCAAACCATATTCACATAATCCACATATATCTGGCGTCTTTACCCACACAATTGGTAAAAAAACCTCCTTACAGAGTCCTCCTTTGTTCACGTGAATCAATAGGTTCTCTCTCCATCATAGGTGAGATGAAATCACCAAAAGGAGAACCTAAGCCACACCAAATGACTCTTTATTCCCCTTAAACCTTGTTTCTCAAATATGATTGTATTTCCATCCATGCATCGCACACCATACCTAACCCGATGTCCTCACATCCTCAACTCACATCCTCAACGCCCAATCACGTGGTCAAAACCAATGAAGAAAAGTTGGGTCAAGTACAACCGGTTGTCAACATCACTCAATCTCGATAGGCATGCCATCCCAACCTCGGGATGAACCCATAGTGATCCAATGGGTCACAACCTATGAAATCTCAAGAAAACTATATATATATAAACTAAATTAAAACATTTTATGCATGAAATTCAATTTAAAAAATTGAATTTAAAAATATGAAAATTACAACATATAATATTGAAGGTATAGAATTCATCTAATTTTTTTAACAAATCTATAAAAATTTAAACAAATCAATTTAAATCAAAACAATTCATTATAGAAAAATTTTAAAACCGCTACGAAAATACCCCAAGGAACAATGGCCTCTAACTCGACCCTACTCAAGTAAAATATGAATTGTGCATGCCCAATGAAATCCCACAGGTCACATGGTCATTTCTATATGAAGCCTGAGGTATACTGGGGTCCCACTCAAAATATCCAAAATGTGAACTTTGATCTGGACCCCCAAAATTATGAAAAAACACAATGTAAGGTATGCACCACCTACCTTAGACGCTTAAATGTAGGCACATTCAATATTGATCTCCCATTAAATTAATAATTATGTAGATCTAAGTTTACATCAAAACCCTTAAAATTGGCATATAAGACATAAACATTCATTTGTAAAAGAAAAATTACGAGGAAGGGTGGATGGGGTTATCCATGCCTCTAGGCTTTCATAGACTCTGACGAATCGAAGAACGGATCAAAGATGATGAAGATGGACCAATTTTTACTAGAGGAGAAAAAGAAAGGATTACCCTTTGATATGTGTGCGACCAAGTAGAAGTAAGTGGAGAGAGGATAGAAAAATAAATTAAAAAAATAAAGAAAAATTAAAAAAAGAACCCGGTAGGGGCTGCACGATTAGTCTACCTAGTTTTCCTAGCCGTGTGAAAATCGTGTGGGATATGGTGTATAGGTACTGCCTATGTGGAAGTTCTTGTGAGTCATTCTGCATTTCTTTCTCTAAACATGTGAAAACCTTTCACAATACTATGAAATTATTGTATAACCCATCACACATTCATGTTTCACCATAAAACAACTTACACAAACCATGATCCAGTATAAAAAGGGGTTGCATGGTTACCTGGATGGGGCCGCATGGTTTATCCAAAACTGTGCACCCTAAACTGCAATTCCAAAACTAGACATTTCGCCTCTAACACTTCCAAAACCAATATAAAACACTCGTGGCACTCTCCAAGCCCCTAGAAAAACAAAAAAAAAGTATCATATATTCTATTAGAACTCTCGGAATTGAGTTCCAATCAATGAAACAAAAAGTAACTTAGCCACTAATTGAAATGTTCAAAATTGAATTAGTTTTCAACCTGACCCAAAAACCTAGGATGTTACTATCTCCCCACCTTAATATAGATAATCTCTGAGTTATCAAAAAAATATTGAAGATGGTACCAAAAATACCCATCCTGGTAAAAATAACCTAGACTACCCTGATCTCACGGGTATAGGTCAATTTCATCAAGGAGAGATCCCCACCTTAGTAATTTCTTAATCTGGTCTAATCCATCCCAAAACTCGAATCAATAAAAGGTATATAAACCTATTTCTAGAGCCATGGTCCTCTTGATACCCATCTACACTCCTTCACCTCATCAGGTTCTCACATGTCACTCTTGACACCTAATCACATCCCACACTACATCAGTGCCCACCTTCACCCCATCGAACACAAGGTACCATGAGGTCTTACATCCCATGGATGATAAAAATAAACACGGAAACTCACAACACAATAAAATACCACACCCTCAAGGTCACCATATTCCCAATTCAACCTAGTTTACATGCATTCTTGGGATGCCCTGATGCCTAAGCACCTCAAAACTCACATCCAAACATTTTCTTGATGCTAAACATCTCATATATATATATATATATCATCACGCACCTAAGATGGTTCCAACCTACTTAACATTGTCTTTTCAGTCCATATATAGCCTATAGACCTCAAGCACTCAAAATAGACAGGCCTCAATAGGCCACACCAAAAGAAAACAAATGACTCGCAGCCACACCCACGACATACCACTAACCATTGTCTACTCACCAGCCCTCTTAGCCCCAAGAAGATCCACGTTGTTCACCTTTCTTGACACAAAACTTCCAAAATCATGGCCTCTCCATGGTGCTGCTATAGCTAAAGGTCACTGACCCATCAATTGGGTCCCACTGTGTCTGCCACATCCTATTCATGAAGATCAACCTTGGCTACCCAACTAGGTACCGATCTCTAAATCATATGTCTTCCTCGTCCCCTTCCATATGACTATCTAATAAAAATACCTGTAGAATATTTTAAGGTGTCAAGCCTATCCACATTCTTGTAACTCCTTTGGAGGCCTCTCACACTATGTCTAAACATGATCTAGTTATCCACACTTGAAGAAAAATATCAAAGAGCCACTGTGATGTTGTATTTTGGAGTCCTGGGCCCGACCTCCCTATTATAACTCATCTCAGCCTCATTTATAGACATATGAACCACCACTTCAATCCATTTCCCGACTTAATATAGACTTTTACATCAGGTTACCCTCAAATATGACTGCATGATTGACCATTTCCGAGAACAAGTCCAGTCTACATATGTTTACCTACACTTGAATGGCATGTCATAATCCATCTTTAAAGCGCCTCACCCTCAAACATTCATCACTTACTATATAATGTGTGAAGTGATACAATTCAGTGAATGTAGCTTCATAGTCCATGATGGTCATGTCACCCTTCCGAAGGCTCAAGAGCTCTTGAGCTCAATCCACCCTCAATGTCTATTGGAAAATGTGCTCGAAGAACTTTGCCTCAAAATCCTTCAAGGTAAGTCTCTCATGTATTCGTTTCTTCCCCTTCACATCCCACCTACACAAAGCTGGACCCATGAGCATGTATGTTTCTAGCTTGGCCCTCCTCCCACGAGGCATCTCGATATTCTCAAAGATCATCTATATTTTCTCTATCAAATTCTCAGCCACTTGTGGGCCACCCTCCCCCTAAAAAAATAGGTTGGTGTCGGTACAAGAACTCCCATGTAAGGTAAGAAATTTATGGATCTTCTCCTTATGCACCCTAGTTAATCCCCTACAATACATATACCAGGTTCGATCGGAGCTATTCATCAGCCACGTCCAAAACACTAACATGTTTGGAAGCTGCCCTATTTTCAATAGATCCTATACCTGAGCCTATACCTGTGGATCATGATTTTCTTGAACCTCATGGATCTGAACTGATTCATTCTCCTATGTCACTATATCCTCACCCACCTGACGCTCCATCCAAGTCATCTAGGAAGAACTTTATATATAATATAAATGTTAATATAGCCCATATATATAAAAATATAAATATAATGCAGATAGGGAATGGAGTAAAAAGGAATCACATCCACACCACCCCCATTCTACCCCGCTAAAGACTTGTCCCTGCAGAATCATGGCCTCATGACCTCCTTACTCTCCATCATAGATTCAATCCTCACAATATCCTCAAGTCATACTTGTACTGACATCAAATTTTGAATTAATCCGATGACCTAGTTGCATAATCCTGGTGATATAAATAACCTCAAACATAGTACATGTCTTATTCTATAAGATTCAGGCCCAATTTTCATGCCATGTGTATTTTTAAATATATATAACCCATATAATATCAATTAAATATCACATTTAACATTTAAAAGTCATTTAAATCATGGCATTTCTCATTTTAACATGGAATTCTATATTTATCACATTATACGATTACTTAACAAAGAAAACATGCAATTATAAAATTGAAATACCCTAAAATGATCCTATTAATAGACAATAAAGTTTAAGAATCACAAACCCATTTCCATACTAGGCCAAGGGAACATAATCTCTTCCCTTACCCCACTAGGTCAAGATCCACATATCACAACCAATATAATCACATTCCAAGTGATCCATCGAGGTGGAAATTATATAAACTAAAATCTGTGAAAAAACAAACCAACATTTCCAACCCATGTAAACTCAATGCATCCCTCGTACTTGTGGTTGCAGGCATCCAAGAATGAGTTTGAAACCCAGCTTCAACCACGACATAATCTCCAGTACACCATAACAAAATTAGAAATACCATGAAAATAAGTAATATAAACTTTCCTCTAATAACACTTGTAGCATCCCCGACCAGAAAAGCCTCTCGAATGGTGCTATAATATTAGGTTCCACTAGCCTTAGGCACACCTCCCCAAATTCTAAAGGATACCGACTATTAGAGATGGTGTAATTTAATATGTTGGGGGAGGCTATAAACTCTATGGTTATATAATACATTGGTTTGAGTATAATAATATAACATGTAGGTAAATAAGACCCAAAAAACTCAAACTAGCCTCAAAAATGGTGGAAGCACAATAATATAAAGAAATATAGGAAGTAATAAATAAAAAAAATAAGATTTGAAAGATAAATAAAAAATCTAACATGCTAGAAATCAATAGTAACCACTACTAAACAACCAAGTAAGGAATGAATTTCATACTAGTTCATACATGTCAAGTACAAAAGGGTTCCCATGGATAAACACTATATTCACATACTATATACAAAATAGAATGCTGATAAAGAGATGGAACTAAATAGAAACTCTATCTAGGAATGACCTCATAGTCCATGCCAACTCCCTGCAAGCAGCTACTAAGATCCATCTCTTAAGGCTTTTCTTTTACCTATACATAATTCCATAAATTATAAACATTTCCTAAAGGACCCATGCAGAGTGTGAGATGAATCTAACTAGGATACATCCAAACGGTGCGTACGAAGAATATGTTTTTAAGTACGAATGAAAAATAATAAAATAAGAAGTATAAAAAATATACAAATAAACAATACAGCCCCTCTAGTTCTCAATAGCCACCAAGAAGTGTCACCTTCTTTAGGAAACATTGGAATCGTAGAAGTTGAGAGGGTCCTTAGATCATGTCCCCAGGTACCTTGATTTTTCATAGTCTATTTTAACCCATAGGTTCCACCTCAAATCACGTAACCCAACACCATCTGCCTCCGGAAACCTCGTGTCTCTCATAGTCTCGATGTCCTAAAGGAACACCCAAGTAATCAGAAACATGGTCCTACGGACCCCTGTTCAAAAGCTCAAATATTCCCAACCCCAAAAACTAGTGGAACAAAAATTTATGTCCTCAATTAAATACCAGTCCCATGACCTCAATCATGGTGATCCTCAGTCCCCAACCATATAGAATCATCACTAAAAACCAAAGGATCCTCACCTTCCTTCTGTCTTTCTACATCAAGCACACCCCAACCATATTCACGTAAACCACACCTATCTGGGGTCTCTACCCACATTATTAGTTAAAACCACTTCATCACAGAGTCCATCAGTGTTCACAGGACTCAATCGGTGCTTTGGAAATCATAACTGAGCAATAATAACCAAAATAAGAACCTAAGGCAGACCATTTGCCACCACATGCCCCTGCAACCATGTCGATCAAATCTGATGGCCATTTTGTCCATGTATCACATGACTTTCCCAAGATGGTGGCCTCTTCACCTCAATAAGCATCCTCAATGCCCAGTCTTGTGGCAAAAACCTCCAAATAAACTCTGGGATAAGACTAAACAGTGATCAAAATCTCCCAATCCTGATGGCCATTCCATCCAAACCTCAAGGTAATCTCATCACAACCCAATGTGTCTAACAATATGCAATCTCAAGTAAATAATATTTATATAAATCAAATTAAAACATTTTAAACATTGAATTTAATTTAATAGATTGAATTTCATAATCTAACAATTACTACATAAAAGCATGGATGTCTTGAATGCCTCTAATTCATTTAATAAATTCATAATAATTTAAACTAATAAATTTAAATAAAAAATAGTTTTGGACAAATTTTTCACGCCATTCCAAAATACCCCACGGAAAAACAACCTCTAACCTGGACATTCTCAGGACAAATAAGAATGGGGCATGCCCAAAGACATCCCATGAGTAACATAGTCATTTTTATATATATAATGAGTTATATTAGGGTCCTACAAAAAATACCCAAAAAGCACACTTGAGTCACTCCTGCAAAAGTATGAAAAAACATAAAGTAAGATATGAATCACCTAAAATATACTAATAGAAATAGGCACATCTTATATAGAGCTCCAATTCAAATCAGATCGATTTAAATTTGATTTTTCATTAAAAACCCTAAAATTGGATTGGACATAAGTTGGATTCATTTAGGTGAATGATACCAAAAGGGGAGGGGTGGATGGGTTTAGCCTTAACACTACACTTCTATAGCCTCTGACAGATCGAACAATAGATCAAAGACCATGAAGATGGACCAATTTACATTGTATGAGCAAAAAGAATTTTTCCCATTTGTTGTGCATGCGACCAAGGAAAAATAAGTAGAGAGGGGAGAGAAAAATAAAAAAAAAATTAAAATTTAAAAAAAAAGAACCCATTAAGGGTTTCACGGTTATTTCTCATGGTTTTCCAAACTGTATTCAAACCATGTGGGATACATTACATTGGTACAACCTAAGTGGTAGTACCCGTGAAAAAAATTTCAAAGTTTTCCCTAACCATTTGAAAACTATGATAATTCCTCTATAATTACTGTAGAACCCCTCACATAGTCATGGACCACCATCTAAGGGATTACACACACCAGGATTCATTTTATAAAGGGGTTTCACAGTTTCCTAGAAGGGGTCGCATTGTTTACCCAAAACCGTGTGCCTGAAACTGTAATTCCAAAACATGTCATTTGGCCCCCAATCCTCCCAAAAATAAACTGAAACACTCAAGTAACTCTATGAGAACCTTGAATAAATCAAAACCATTTTATTAATCCAACAGAACTCTCATAATTTGGTTTTTATCAATGAAACAAAAAGGAGAATAGCCAATAATTGAATATATCAAAATGGGAGTTGTATTCAACCCAACTCAAAAACCCAAGACGTTACATAAATGATATTTATATAAGATTATAATTATGAATAATGTTCTCAAATAGGTGATTAAAATTTTCATTTTTATTAAATAAGAGTTCAGATAACCTTTTTCTAAGTGAGATTGAAGGTAAGGGTTTTTTGTCTTAATTTTCCTTCATTAACATATGATGAGTCTTCCCCAATTATTTCATTTTTGTTGTTTAAAAGTTAGAAATGTATTTATTTTATCATAATTTTTAAACAAATATGAGGTATTTACACACACATCTCATGATAATCCATTCATGGGTTATCTAATCAAAATATAATAATAATATGAATTTTTAGATAATTCAATTTTCATTCCTTGAGTTATGATTTATTATTCAATGTTAATCATAAAAATTCAGTATGTTCTACAATATCATTGTATTATATTGATCTTAATCATTTTATCATAGGATTTTCAAGTTCATTCATGAATCCAGTATTATTTTTTTAGTCAACTATTAACAAATCTATAAGTGTTTTTTGATAACATGAACCCCTTTCTTTAATTTATAATGTTTCATATAGAAATTATTACTCTAATCCATGGATCCATGAACCCTCGGATTTTCTATTGTAATTTCTATAATTATTTATGGAATGTTACACATTTGTTTCTAGTGTTCCACCTTTAATAATATCATACCCATAAATGTATGACATTCTTCCAAATAATTGTCATTATCCTTAAAAATGATTCTTTGTCTGGGTTTATATTTTTTATTCCCTAAAATTATATCATTAATATTTAGAAACATAATTATATTTTATATCATATGACCTTCATATTTCCATTACCTTATTTTAAAATAAATTATTATTATCCCTTTATATTATATGATATTTCAACAAATGTATTTTAAAATATTCAAATCGTTTTGTTGAAATGATCATTTGTTATAACTTCATTCCACATTTCATTAATATAGTATTTATTTATTTTAGCAGGCACTATTTTTTAAGGTTGTAATTTTTTAAATGAAACAGATATTAAATTTATTCAATTTATATTTAAAAATATTTGTGAGTGACCCATAAATTCATCATTTTACAATAATGTTTAAAATGTTTTCTAAAATCTCATTTAAAGGTTTTTTTCTTTTTGAACTAGTTCTTTTATCTATTAAGGCCATTTCTTTTAAATAGGAATTATTTCAATTTTTATTGATATTTTTTCTGTATTTACCAAAATCACAATGATTTTAATATAAAAAAAGTTTATTTCAACTTATGTTTGAAATTTATTTACCCAATTATCTTCAAAATGTATTTTCTGTCTATGTGAAAATTATTAATGCTCCTTATGTTACACTACAGATATGTTCTTCTAAAACTATCCACCTTATTTTTATTGATTTTTTATTAAATATTCCATGTATTTTTTCTGGATAACGATCTCTTTTCTTGGGTATAATTAATTTATGGATTAAATATGAATATTTTATGTTTTCTTGGAACACAAATGTACGGAATATTATTATTCACACATAGGTACCTATATCAACTTCCTTTTCAATGGTTGATGTTTTATATATCTTGACAAATAAAATAGTACATAGGTTATTATACTAGTCTTGTGTGGGTACATGTGTTTTTATCCTGAGCCTAAGAGGGTACATATGTAGTAACCTAATCCTAAGAGGGACATGGTTGATAGACCAAACCCATGTGGGTACATGTGTTTTCATCCAAAACTCTAGAGGTTACAAGGGTTCTTATTGAAATATCTAGATGGCATGTGGGTTGTTATCCAAAACACAATTCTGACATCCCATATATGCACATCTAGATCCAATCATCATAGATAGATACTTTATATACATTCTTTGATTAAAATTATAGAATCCTGGATATAACCATCAATAATTATAAAATTTAATAACAATTATTGAAACTCTTACATCCAGAATATAATTCCAAGTATAGATATTTAGATAATTAGAATGAATCATATACTAATGAATCCCATTTATTTCCCAACCTATAACCATTTTTCCATTATATAAAAAAACTAATAAATTCATAATAATTATTCATTATCTCCCATAATTTCTTCCACCCAAACAACTCTTATAAACTGGTAACATGTAATAATATTATTCATAACTATGGGAATAAAAAACATAATAAATTGGTGACCTCAAATTCTCATTAAGGGAAACATATTACTAAATAAATATCATTATAATACAGGCATATATATTATAGTAGGAATAGGTAAACAACCTAAACATGTAATCAACACAAACAGGGAGCATAATATATCCATGAAAATAAATTAAAACAAGGTTAGAAATAATATTTATCACATACTAATGGACTTCATAATGTAAAACAATAAAAACATGTTTTCAAGGCTTTATGCTAATACATTATACTTGTTATCAAAACTGTTGTCAAAGATTCATTCTAATTTGAGTTGGCATACACCGAATACCCAATCCTATTTTGTCTCATTATACATTTTTTTTCTTCAAGGGGCCATATAATTTATATCCCCACCCTTTAATTTTTATGTCTATTTAATTCACTATAATAGTAAATAAGACATTTCATACCATTCCCTAAGGAACCCCTTACTAATTAAATCATTGAAATAAATATAATGTGGAATATGTTAATAAAATAAATAAACCACCTATATTGGTATCCAATAATCATCAAAAATGAAAATAAATTTACCTATGTAAATAAAAGGGATTACATGAACATAACCAATCCAACGAATGAATTTATATGGTCAAACATTACAAAATCAACATGCTAAAAATAGTAATTATTAGATTAAAAATATAATGTGCTTCAATACTATTCTTTGTGCCTATATAATATCATACAGTATAGTTAAATATCATCCCATTATATTTATATAAATTTTGATTTTTATAACATATATATCAATAGGTATACATTTAATACGATACTTGAATAATATGACTATAAATTATCTAGAGAATGAAGTATGATGGTACCAATATAACATATCAAAATAAGTGATCAATATTTTTCAAAGGTATTATTTAAAAGGAATGAATATCCTTATAAAAAATGAGATAAATAAACATAATTAATAAAAATGGAATAATATACCTAAATTATATGAAATATTTTCAATTAATGATCATAACATAATTTATAAAAATTGAGTTACAAAAAATCCTCACTACTATGTAAATAACTAAGTGTGTAAAATCATGAATAAGGGTATATAATTTGGATTTTAAATCCCATGAAATATATGGAATTCGATATAAATATATCCATTTTATTAGAATACACTATTCAAATAAAACATGGTGCACAAAATGTATTTTTTATCAAAGATTCATTTTTGAGACCAAGAAAACCCTTACAGATTGAGTAACACATTAATCAAAACCATTTAAAAGAGATGTATCATAGTTAAAAACCAATTACCATGATTGAGATTTTATTAATGGTATCATATATCATATAGGTAGTATATACACCACAAAAATGAAATTAGGTGCATAATAACAAACATTTCTTAAAGAGAGGAATTTGAGATGAAATCCTATACCTATTGTCCTAATTTCCGTGAATGTTACTTAAACTCCAATATAAAAAGTATTGATTTCATAATAAATTAATTAATAAACTCACTCATATAAATTCTCATTTACACTCTTCTTAAATTTTTCTTCTCTATATTAATTCTTTGTATTTTCCAGAATGGGTGTTTATAGTTTTGATCGATTATAATAGTATAATAATATAGGTGTCTTTATTTATCCATCATTAAAAGTTCCTCATTAATAGATCATTTATATTATTTATTGGATATATATATATATATGTGTGTATTTATATATGTATATATATTTATGTTGTTTCAAACACCTTTGATGATTATCTTAGTATTTATCCGTGAAGATGAAATTGGTAACAAGCGTGATTCGATGATTCTTGATGATCGTAGAGTGTTTTCGTAATTAATGGATGAAATTTTAATATAATATATCATGAAGTAAAAAATGATTATTATTAAAAAAAATATCACATAATACTAGTAATTATTTTAATTTAGTCATTCATGAAATAAATTCATTGCATTCATCAATTAGGTGGTTAAACCGACCCAAACATGAACATTCCCTAAATTAATGACTTATCATGAGTTGGTATTGTTGAAATATCATTATACCAAACTCATAATGATATCAGTATGTGTATATTAGTTATATATATTATAGTTTCATGTAATAAATACTATATTTAATTTATGTGAAAATATTACATGATTTGATTAAAATATTATTCTCTTAGTACGCTTATTTTAAATAACTAAAATAATTTTCATCATTTTTCAATCATATAATTAATAGGTTCTTTAATTTATTATATAAAATCCTTAACTATAACATAAATATTAAATTTTAGCTTTAATATCATCCTTAGTTATATCCTTGTATCATATTGAAGGAGAATGAAACAAGCCACGTCTTGGAGTCGGTAGTCCTCACAACGCACGAATGGTGGTTTTTTCCTTAATTGATGGGGTATATGAATAATAAATTTTGTCATCCTAAATATAGTAACATAAAATTATTTTAATTAAAATAATATAATAATATTAGTTTTGATAGAATAAATTCTAATGATGACAATTATGAATAAAAACTATGTAGTCGATAGAACTCACATCGGGGACTTGAATATTTCTTTGAAGTAACATTGGGAATAAAGACTTATGAGTACTAATGGTGACCAGATGATTTTTATCAGGGGATAAGGAATTATGTGGAAAATTTTGGAATATTTTAAAGAGTAAATTCATGTGATATTTGATTCCTAAAGTGGTGAAGATGTTATGCTTTTATAAGTAAAGGGAAGTGTAGTCCTGGGAGTAACCATTACATTTTCAATAATGTAAGGATAAATTTCTAGTTTCAAAGGAATTTAAATGTGAAAAAGGAGAGTAAAATGATTTTGTGTCTAAAATAACATCAAACACTAAATGTTTAGATATCTTTTTGTGTTCATGGATTTTTAGGTTAACTTTTTAACATTTACCCTAATTTACATTTATCCTATTGATTAATTTATAACCATAGTACTTAATTTTAATAAAAAAGAGTAATATTGACCTTTTCACCTAATTTTATAATTATAAATCCAAATTATAAAATAATTTTATCAAATAAAATCATTAATTGTGTGAAATTTTAGTTTTAAAATAAATACACATAATCATGTAAAAATTGTTTTTAGATAAATAATGTTTTATTTATGGTTCGAAAAAACATCCAGATAGACTTTTATGAAATATTTTTTCCACATACATTGAGAGAAGACCATGGTAGATATTTTATGAACTTAAAATATGGTTTTATGTTTGTTATGGAGAATTAAAATCATTTCATAGAGATTCGGAATTTTTCACTGACACTAACCGGTAGTGAGTTGACGAATGTGAGATAGTTTAAAGATGGTATTAATAAGCCATATGATCACATGTGAAGGTATTCTAATTGTGTATATTTTTGAGATAGTTATCTTGGACCTCATCACATAGTGGAAGGTAAGTGAAGATAAAAATCTCATCTATGAAATTTCTTCTTTGATGCAGGGACACAATTTTTCTAGCGGTAGAAAATGACGCTTCATGGAGGTCACGGGGGTAGCTCTAATTAGATGAAGTGCACTAATATTTTTGTGTTTTGCCATTGGTATAGTAGGATAAGATAAAATAATCACTAGTATATGAGGTACCCAGTCAATTATCAAGACTGTGGTAAGATGGGTCACATTCAGTGTTTCTTTCGAACATTCCCTCCAATGACTAATGATTAAGGACCCATACTGACATTGCATTAGGGTATAAGATTTATAGATCCATGTTAGGAAGGTATCTGGTATAATACTTTAATATTAGGCCAAGGAGGTGGTTATGTACAACTTAGTCAGACCTCATAGGTTCAGCACCAGCCAAGTGGACCTTCCTTATTAGTACGGTTTCATATCAGGGTCATAGATTAGTCCATGTATATGCAGTGTAGCCCAATCATGATAAGTAGAGTCTAGAAACTTCTACAGTATGAGGTACTATTCTATTTGAATCTACATTAGTTTCTTCCTTTTTGATACAGGTGTTTCAAACACCTATTTATATGTGGAAATTATGGAATGTCTTGGCCAAGAAATGGAATACATATGTTAAATTATGACTCTCGGCGTACCGTTAGGGTTCTGATTAGATTGTATTGGTAGTGTTTCTATTTACCACTTGATGTGAGTAGATTACTATAGAATATGGTTTCCCTGAGATGATACGCTTTCATGTCATTCTTGGGATAGACTTCCTAGTTACATACCATGCTCGTGTTGATTTTTATCACCAGAGGGTGTCTTTTACTTCACCTAATATAAATTCTTATATTCATAATGGACAATGGGATGTAAAAAATGAGTCTATCTAGACTCAAACATCATGGTTTTGGTGGAGTGATGTACCAAATGGCTAGTCTCATTATGATCGATTGGGGAATGAAATATATGGAACTCCCTCCTATGGTAGATCATTTTAGGGAAACCTATCATGAAAAATTATCAAGATTTCCCCCTATGAAAGAGGTAGAGTTCACCATGGAGATATTTACAGGAGTGGCCACAATTTATATTCCATCTTATAGGATGGAACCTACAGAACTCCATGAAGTCAAGAATAATTTAGAGTACATAGAAGAAAATGGTTTTATATGGCCTGGTACTTTTCTATGGGGCTCACCTATCCTTTTCACCAAGAAGGTGGTCGGTACCATGAGGTTGTGCATGGATTACAATCAGTTGAACCATATTATAGTAAAAAATCAATATACACTAAATTTTATAGATGATATCTTCAACTATATATAAGGGGAAATGGTTTTCTCTAAGATAAATTTGACATTGGGTTACCATCAGGTACATGTGAGCCCATCAAACATACCATGGACATCACTCTAGATCGGATATGGTTTGTATGTGTATCTGGTTACTCTGTTTGACCATACGAACAGGCCAGAAGTTTTCATAGTTTTAATGAATTGGGTTTTCCATAAATACCTAGATTCATTTGTGGTAGATTTCTTGGATGACATCATGTTATATTCACATACTCAACGGGACTATTCCAAACATCTTGGGATCATGTTTAATACACTAAGCGAGCATCATCTATTTTCTAATATCACTAAATTCCACTTTTTTATTTATAAGGTTCAATTGTTGGGCCAAATAATATCAAAATTAAAAGAATATATTATCCCAGAGAAGGTGAGAATCATAGTTTCCTACAACCATCCTAAGAATGTATTTGACATATGTAGTTTCTTAGGGATGTCTAGATATTATAGGTATTTTGTTCCTAAATTCACATATATAACCACACTGGTCACTGGATTGACTAAAAAGGGTGTGAATTTCTAGTGTTTTAAGGCCCAAGAAGTAAATTTTTAAGAGCTTATAGGGAGACTAAATTAAATGTCCATCCTAACACTTACATTTTCAGGAAAAGTCTATATGGTTTAATGTGATGAGTTGAGAATTAGGATTGGAGCAGTTCTAATGTAGGGAGATCTTGTTGTAGCATACAATTCCCACAAACTAATAAATCATTAACAGAATTACACTACACACAACATGAAGCTAGAAATGGTAGTTTACGATTTACATTATTGGAGGAATTATCTATTTTAGGATTGGTTCAATATTTATATAGACCACAAAATTCTGAAATACATTTCCACAAAATGTGAATTAAATCTCAGGTGGCATGGATGGGTAGAGTACATGTTGTTATTCAACATTGTTCTTTCTTATACACTCTGAAAGGGAAATATATTATCCTCCACCCTGAGTAGAAAAACTCTGAAACAGTCCACCTTGGATTCCAATAGTGAGTGGTAATTGATAGCTCTATTTATTGAGATGTTTATAGAGGTTTGGTAATATCATGGGTTTCATGTATTAGAAGCTATAAAAGTGAAACCCTCCCTACTAGAATGGGTAAGGATGATATAACATTCTAATCCCGAGGGTTTTTAAAGTAGTGAATCTTCAGAAAGAACCCAACTCCTGGTTGGGTTATTGATGACGATGAGATTCGACCCTTTGATGGATGTGTTTGGGACCCTTCAGACATAGGCGGTGATTTGTTGTATGAATTTAAGGCCTCTATTTAGGGAGTACACCCTGGTCTTAACCAATGTACCAAGACATACATTATTAGTATTGGTTTCCATGTATGAAGACGAATATTGTATGTACTATCAGACAGTGTTTCACTTATCAATAGATGAATAAGGACAACTAGGGTCCTTATTGACTACTATATAATCTTTTTGTTATTGACTGGAAAATTAATGATTTCACTATGGATTTTGCGATGGGATTTCTGAGATCCCCTCAAGGAAATGATGCATTAATGGGTGATTTTCAAAAGTTTCACCAAGGTCACATACTTCCTACCTATCCAATATACCTTATCATTTGATGGAATAGTAAGGATTTATATTTGGTGGATTTTATTCCTTCATGGTGTTAAAGTTTCTCTCATATCGAACCTATATGCCTAGTTTACATCACAGTTCTGAAAAGTGTTTCAAAATCAATGAGTACACAAGTTCTTCTTGGTACAACATATCACCCACAGATTTATGGGAAGTCCTAAAAGATAATCTTTGTGTTAAATGAAATGATCTGAGAATGAATAACTTATTTTGGAGGTTATTTAGAGAATCACATACCTCTTTCCGAGTTTAACTATGATAATTGTTTCTATGAAACTATACAGATGGATCTAAAAGAGTCTCTTTGTGGTACATTTCTCTATTCGTCCTTTGTTCTAGTTAGTGTTAGATGAGGCAGCACTACCAGGTCCTCATATCATCTAGAATAAATTAGAGAAGGTAAATATTATTTAAAAATTTAAGGCTATAGATTAGTCCATGTAGAAGTATTATACCAATCATCATTGTCAACCTCTGGAGTTTGAGGTGGTACATTGATTCTTTCTGTCTATTTCACATACAATGGATCATAGAAATATTTAGATAAATGTAAATATATAACATCATTATATCATGATTTTTTATATCATGTAGAGTGTAAGGTCGGTATCCTGTTGATTATCTTCGCTATAATGGTATCAGGTCATACATGAAATCCTCCATATATTTCAGCTTCACCATTATTATTCTGACCCATGTAATTTATTTGATCCTAAATATATTGTGATTGATGTAGAAGTTTCCTTTGAAAAAAATAAAATACATATCATTTATCAGAGAACAAATCCCCTCGGAGGTAGTTGAATTCCTCCAGTTCGGGTTCTATGGTAGCATGGTCATGTATAGAAGAGACCTAGGAGAGAGAGGCTAATGTACGTGCTCGGTGGCTATAACTCTTTTCTTATTATTTTTTACCACCCTCATACAGTAAATAAGGGGAATATTTGTCTTAAGTAGTAGAGGTTTTAATATCCCATATTTTTAGAGTGGTATGAATTATTTTAAATTTTCTCAAACCCTCCCTGATTTTTTCTTTTTGGATTACACCCTACTGATCATGAACTTTCGCTAGCAACTTTGATTCTTGGAAGAAATTATCATGAGGTAGAGGATGGATTCATGCCAAATATATGATGTTTATTATATATACATGGATGGTATTTAACTACATGATTTATCTTGGTCTTGTCAGACCCCCTTTCTCGTCATGAGTTGGTTTATTTGAATAAGTAAAAAAATATAATATTACATTGCATTTAAAAATATACACACCATGTAATTTTAAGATTATTTTTTTAAAGGGGAAGAAACCATCTTTTTTATAGGACCTCCATTTATTTTCTCTCGTATATGATTCTATCTGACTGAACCACCACCGCCCATGCCTAACTGAGATTCATATGGTTCTTCTTCATCTGAGCTTTGTTTCCCTCATCATTGGTTGTGTTAGATCAAAAATACTAAGTTCCAAATTTCTCATTTCTATTTTCATCATTTATCACTTATTATTTTTTTTATGGTGCAAGATCATATACCCTATTTTCAGGGATTTTTTCCATTTTTCCAATTTCTCTCATTCTTCTCTGATTCAAAGGTCAGCAATAGATGAGTGGTCATCTACCAACATAAGGTAATGGGTCAAATTATTTACCCTTAATTTCTCATTTTATTTATCATGTTTCATTCTCATAAATGTGTTAATTATTTTATGATGCCTATATAAAGACTAATTAATTAGATTAAAGGTTATTATCATGTGTAGTGGGACCCTAGATACCCATGAATCAATTTTTGGGGGAGTTTCATCTTGGAATGATCCAACAGTATTGGTGTGACTTCCTAAAATTATAAATATCCTTATGTATTGGAACTAAATTTACTTACTATTATTTTGTGTGTGAATCACCATGTCCTAGATGTATTGGAATGTGAATTAAACATAAACAGAAGTACAACTGTGTGTAAGGCCATTGTGCTTTATTCCATAGCTTGCCATATTGGAATTAAATAGATTGTCCAACTTGATTAAAGGGTGATGGATGTGATTCCTTGTTAAATGGAATGGATTATTTATAGGTGAAACAAACCTTGATATCAAGATGAGGGTGATATAAGATTCCTAACATAAGGATTCCTTGGATGGGATCACTATTCTTTATAATTGTAATTGAGAATAAATCTTAATGTGTTGGGAGAGATACTTGGATTATTTATACAATTCCATAGAGGGGATGAATAAGAAGATGTTTACTTACTGATGAGAAATATCAGTTCCCTAGGGGAAGTTACCTTGGATGGTCATGGTGGTAAGTATGGTTATAACATACAAGGAGTGATACTTAGTCCCCTTTGTGGTATACCTGGGATAGGCTCAGAGGGGAATTCTTACACCTTCCCAAGACTAATTCGTGGGATTAATTTTATGGATCCCCTTGGATAGACTCTTATAGTGTTGGGTATTTATATATATCCTAGAGATATATGTGGGAATAGTTTTATGGATCACCTTGGATAGTCTTAGGATTCCATTTATTAAATTATATGAATTTTAGTTATAAAATCAATGAATAGACTTCCAAGAAAAAGAACATTCTTGGGATCAACCCATGTTTACTCTTTCCATGCAGATGGCCCAATTATATATTCCATGCATGTATCCCAATTAACATACAATGGATATATATAAATTTTAATATATACTATATTTTTATAGTTTGACCTTGGATTATAGATATACATCATAGGCCGAAGTAGGTAGTGATAGTCGTGTATCTGATTAGGAACCTGATATGAAGTGCATTGTTTATTTACATACTCTAATTTAAAATGTACCTTTACAACACTCATTTTATATGAATAGAGAGGATAGTTCTATAAATCCTTGGTTGTGGACTATTGAGTATATCTCACACCCTATTCAGGCCTCCTGTAGTACCCAAACATACTTCATTATTGTAGGTACATATAAGGGGAAGCGTATAGCAATATTTTATTTTAAATAGTTGGATATGGTATGTGAGTAGAGGACTGATCTGTTTCACATGATTCTAGTAGATATAGTGTTTAGTTTTTTTATATCATGTTGTATATATACGTACCCATGTTTCCCATGGGATTTTATTTTTGTATAGCATCATGAAATGGTCATCATTTTTTGTATATGATGTTGATTTGGCTTCATTGTGTTTTTTATATTGGATGAGTAATTATATTTTGATGTTGTTAATTATTATTATCTATTATTTTATACACTCTATACATGAGTTCATATTCTGCCCAAAGAAACACCCTAGGCCCTCAATGTTAGTTAGTTTCTGGTGGCATAACAGATGGAGCTTTTGAGGTCATGTGTCCAACTGGCTCAAGGCACTTCTTAGGGGATTCTAGTATGGGACTCAATAATTTCACTCGTGTCTTTAATTGAGAAGTATTTTCCCAACCACAGCATTACATAATTTAATTTTATGGAATAATTTATGATGAGTAATATTTAAAATACCTACAACACTAAAAATACCATAACACATCCACTAATTTTATTGTATAGAAAAGAACTGTCTATTATTTTGATGAATCCAAACTCTTTAATTTCATCATCAAAATGGATATTCTAACTCTAAAACTCTTTCCTCAATCCATAAATATACCATTGTAACGTCCACACATTACTAGTCTAATTTTTCATATCAATACCATCGAGTGGTATCATATACATAACATTAATTAAATTATCATTAAGAAAATTTATTTGGACATTCTTTTGATATAAAAAATAATCATAATAAGATATTGTGGAAAGAAATATTTTAATAGGATTCATAATACCAATTAGTGAAAATGTTTCTTTATAGTCAATAACATGAAATTTTTTTATACCCCTTTCCCACAAAGTGAGCATTATAGGTTGAAACATAATCATCTATGTCAATTTTATTATAAAAAATACACTTTCAACTTATGGGTATAACACTTTCTGGTGAATCCACCATGTTCCAAACATGGTTTCTATACATATACTCCATCTATGATCTCATAAACTTTAATAATTTCAATGAATAAAAAACCTAAATGTAATCTTGTTAGGTAGTAAGTTTATCATATAAAAATGTTACTTATTTATCATTTTCCCTATGAAATACATATCTCTCGGGATCCTGAAAAAAAAACCCAACATACCATATAAGTTCTTTTTTATTCTCAATTGAATCTACTTCCATAACCCTTTATTGAATTGAATTAATTTATATCTAAGGAACAATCCATTTTTATATATTTTTATCTTATCTAATTTTGATATTTCATACCAGTAAATGACATGACCAGTCCCACCGAGACCCCTCCTAGGTCAGACGTTAAGAGAAGTGTGTTATCTAAATACCCCACCCAATAAACTAGGTGGATAGTTAATAACACCAAGATAAAAAATCACTTATATTAAAGTTCTTACCCTAATTATATCTTGTATCAAGTCACTTATATCTAAAACACTACAATATTACTTTGAATCTAACAATAACATCATTTGTATGATCTTGTCTTTTTCTAGGTATGTTTCTCTCTGATGTTTTCATTTCATCCTTGGGGGTAGATTTTATTTGAAGATAGAGAGACTATTTTGGGGGAAATGATCTAATTTTTGGGGATGTATACTCATTTGAGTCAATGCAGTCCTAGTATAAATGGGACTAAGTGTTAAAATGGGTTCTCAGTAAGTTGAAAATTTTTAAGTGAGGTTTGGAGAGTTAAAGGAAAATGGGATGAAAACTCAATTGTAGGAAATTCCCACATCCTTTAAAGGTATTACATGATGTGTAATGTTTCGAGGGTATTAAGTAAATAAATCTAAGGTTATGGGGTTCTTCATATAATTCCATTAAAACATTTACACTATGTGAATCCACTTTACATGTAGTGTAAATGTCAGACCTTCTATTTTAAATTTGATATACGACTAAAAATATTTTCATTTTGATGCATCACCTCTCTTCTCAACCCTATAGAATAATTCAATCAATTTTGGAGTTCCAAGAATCCTTCTAGATGTTATGTTCATGTTTTCAATACCTTGTAAGTTCATTTGGTCATGTTTCTTACTTCTTCCATTTGGTTTTCAAACTATTTTGGTAAATATTTTACCCAATGGTGTTGTTGGTTTACCTCTTAACCAGCTTTGATCTAGGAATATCTTTTCAATTATTTTCACCTCCTTCCTCATGGGTGTTGTTCATAGGAAGAATATTTAGATCATTAGTATAAGGTATGGGGTATAAACTTTATACCTATGGTTTGATATTTCCATCTTTATGCAATATCTCGATTGATCCTTCATTGAGTGTTCCCAAATTCAATAAATAATTGAATGAAATTATCCTTTAAATTCCATTTATTTCAAATTTATTTTCAATTGGATAATGGCTTAAAGTATGTATATCATGACATGTGACCAAGGGTGATTTATTGTTATATAATGAATAAATTTTGGCTTATATATTATTGATAAAATTTTTAATCAATGGTAAATTGAATTTCATGTGGCATATGAATGAATAATGGAAATTAACATAATTACCCATTGAGAATTGTGATGTGATATTGTGATATCCATGTAGTATGATAGGAATTGTGTTTCGTGATGAGATGATCATATTACAGGATAGGACTAGACCCTTGCACACATATATGCTATATGGATTACAGAGAGTGTTGATTTCCTAGTCCCATGTTATAATGATTATAGAGATTTGACCCAGAAATACTGTAATTCTTATAGGTAATTGACTCAGAATGTTGTAATTATTATAGGGATTTGTCTCGATTTGGTTGTGGGGATTATACCATGTTTATATGGTTGTCATTCGCATTGTCGTAAGACATGCTCATAGGTATTCTAGAATGGTGTGGAATCATGTTTTTTACCTTGGTTATATGTTTGTGGTTGGAATGGTCATAAGACATATTTAGAGATATTCTGGCATAGAATCGAACCAACTTATTGGGTTTATTTAATGGTTGAATTAATTGATAGACTTGTTTATCATCTTGTTTCATACACTTTTTCTTATGTCGGTTTTCGTTAGACATGACTGTGTAGGCATTCTGAGTTATACTCATAGCCTATTCAGGACACGCATTCTCACCCAACTAGATTATATGGATGAAGGTTTTGAAAAGGGAAAAGGACCTTGTTGTTGATAACATGTATGTTTTTTGCATGATGTTTGGATATGGGACCAGCAAGGGTATCGGGACCTGAGACTCTGAGACTTTTATTCAGACTTCTAGTATTTTTCTTTTATTTTTCTAGCGTGAAATTTATTTACATTCAATAATTTCATTCTGTTATTATTTTTTTATTATTGGATTATTCAGTTGCCTTTTATTTTTATCTTTCAATGTGTTTTTAATTTCATTATTATATTTGTTCTATTTTTATTTGTTCTAATTCTATGACATTCCATGTCAGGGGGTATAGTCTCCCTACAATACATTTCACACCCCTGCTGTTAGTCAGAAGCCTTTGGCTTATAGAGAGGTGTGATTGAGGTCTCATGACTAACCATTTTTTTCATTGTGGGAGATTGTCAGTTTGGTGGATGTTATAATGTGGAATAAAAGGATTTGGTATTTTATTCTTATATTCACTATTTGGTAAAGGTATAAATAATACTCAAATGTGTTAGGACTTTGTAATGAGCATGTGCATGGGAGTAGCCAACCCATTTATGGGGGAAATCTAAGTACCCAGGGATGGGATTTCTATTTGTGTTGTGTGCCTTTTATTGTTGGTGTTATTTCACCTTGGTTTATTTCTATGTTATGTGAGTTTATCATTTTATGATTTTATTATTTCTTATGATTATTCTTGTGGCCTGGTACGGCATGAGATATGAATTCATGCATCATAATAGGAACGTAGGGATATATTGACATGAATGTTTCTTGATAGTGGCATGTCTACTTTTTCATGTATTATATACTTTCCTATTGAACTATGATATGATATATCAATTTAATAGTAAAAATTAAATAATTTTTCCTGTAATTATAAAATACTTGTAAGCCATGTCTGGTGATAACATGAGTTAGTGTTTCTCTATTACATTCATCTATTGGGTTGACCTTGTTGCTAGCCAGATCTCTAAGGTGTGTTTTTTTTCATAGAGAAAATGACTCCTCGTCCTATTAGAATTCAGTGTCAGGAGGGTGAAAATAAAAACATTCAAAACATAGCTGAACGAGAACTTCCTATAGTTCCTAATTAGAAGATGGATGTACAACTTCATGAAATATTGTAGAGGTTCATGCGATCTATGTAAAGGGATACTATTCGTACCATTCCTTTGTTGTTTGAGATGAAAAGAGTCTCATCCTCAGCATCCTCTTATATTTACTAGGTAAGGGGGACCCTTGGATTCTGACTTCTAGATTGAATTAGTCCATACCATCTTCAATAATAACAAGACACCCATGGATAAAAGGGTGAAACATGTTGGGTATATTCATTTTGGACCTTCCAAGCATTGATGGGATATTCTATAGGAAGTTGAGAAGAAAGATGAGCTATTTTGGAAGGGAATAGAGATGAATTTCCTAATCCAGTTCAATATCGAAACATTAGGGGATGAAAAATCTCATGAGTTCATTCATCTGATATGGTAGGGTTTGTCATTGCTGGACTATGCTGGAGGTTTTACAGAACTACAAAACGTTTCTCCATTTTTGGTAGCTAATGAGATATTTAGAGAAAGACGTTTCCAAGATGATATTCATATTGAGATCATGTCATCGGTAAATGTTTTTCATTTAAGAATCTTTTAATATTTGATGAATTAGGAACTCATCATGGAAAGAATTCTAAAATAGGCCCCATTTAGTGGTCATGCTATTTCAACAGAGCAATCTGGGAGTTCTTCTTTGAGTGGTAGGAAGCACGATTATGAATGTTTCCAATAAGGATGTAATGGGAAAAGCTGTTGGGGAAGTGTACTACCATCTCAATATCGTGTTCCATTCTAGTTATATCAATGTGGAAACTTTGTTCACATGCTCCTATAATGTCCTTACCTTACAGTCAAGTGTCGCATTTTTGAAAGAATGTGTCATTTTTTAAGGTTTTGTTCAACATTTTAGAAGTATTCCAATGGTAGAGGATCAGAAAAGGCATCATAATTCGAAAGGGGATCAGATGCAAATTAGAAGGGTGGTAGCTAGAGTTTCACATGCAGTTCAGGATGAGGTTAGAGACGTGATACCCCATTTCTTGAGTAACAGTACCATGAAAGGGAAGTACCTTAGGGTAGTAAGATTGTAACATAGATAAGAGGGAAAATTTAGTTGCACGTTATGAAAACTACTTAAGATAATGTGTATGAAGGACCATCAACCAACAAAGGTACAGTTCTTGTATCATATGCCTTAGCTTGTATGTTGTTTGATACTAGAGAATCGCATTCTTTTATATATTCTGTTTTTTGTAAATTGGTTGGGATTGGATGTGGAAAGTGTAGATGGAGTTTTAACCATCAACACACTATTGGGAGATCAATCTGAAAATATAAAATGTTTCAAGGTGTGTTCTCTAGAGATTGGTGGTTACCGCTTCTTTTGGGAAAAACTCATGCTTTAAATGAAAGGTTTCAACTTCATTATTGGTACTTATTTTATAGTTATATACCAAACTCATATTGATTGTTATAGGAGGAGAGTCACCTAATTTTCTCTAGAAGAAAGTAGTTATTAACACTAGGGTGAGTGAGAAATTCAATCTGGTTATATGGGACCAATTCAGTGAAGATTAGATCATCTCATGGATCAGATTTCTTATCATTCTCTTGGTTATGGTGTAATGAATTAGTATTTATTTCCTCCAGTGTTATACAATTTTCAATATTTTTAATCTAAGATGTTATATGGATTACTTCCCAAGAAATATATTGACTTCATGATCGAGTTGGTATCAGGAGAAGAGCTAGTTTCTATCACACCATACTCAATGGAACCAGCAGAGCTTCAGGGGATGAAGGTTTAGTTGGGAGATATATAATATAAATGTTTCATTTGAATGAGTAATTATACATGGGGTTATCCAGTTATATTTTTCAAAAACAATTATGGTTCATTGCGTTTATGTGTGGATTGACTAAGTTTAAACTCGAAGATGGTCATGGAATAGTATCATATTCCACGTATTGAGGATCTTTTTGAAAAATTGAAAATTGATATGATCTTATCCACGATTGAATGGGGTTCTAGATATCATCATTTAAGGGTGAGACTATTGGAAATACATATCACTACTTTTAAGAGGGTGTATGTCTTGTATGAATTCATAGTGATGTCATTTGGTTTTAGTAATGTACATGAAGTATTCAGGGACATAATGAATAGGACCTATCATCCGTTTCTGGACCTGTTTGTGGTGGTTTTCCATGATTCCAGATTAGTTTAATTCCAATCAATAAATGATAATTCCAAACATCTTGACATCATCAAGATTACATTGAGAGGGCATTGAATTTATGCCAAGAAACCAAAATGTAGTTTATGGATAAATTAAGTGCATTTTTGGGTCCTGTAATATTAGAGACAGGAGTGTCAGTGGACCTAGAGAAAGTAACAAACGTTATATCATGGGAATATCCAATGAAAATCTTTTAAATAGGAATATTTTTGGGTTTAGAAGGTTATTACTGATATTTTATCAAATATTTATTCTGATTGGTAGCACCAAAGTCTAGATTGACCAATAAATGGATGGATTTTGTTTGGAATGACACTTGTGAAAGATATTTTCATGAACTGAAAGGCAGGATATCTTTAGAACTTATCCTCACTATACTTTTGTTGGTTAAATCATATATATTGGGTTGTGACACATCTAGAGTCTTACTCATAGTAGTTCTAATGGAGGAGGATCATGTTATTGCCTATGGATCTAAGATTTTGAAACCACATGAGAGGAATTACCCTACCCATGATCTAGAGTTCGAAGTAGTGTTATATTCACTAATATGTTGGAGAAACAATATCATGAGTTAGATTTCTATGTTATACACAAATCATAAGAGCCACATCTACATATTTTCTTAAAGAGACATTAACCTTTGGAAGCAGTGGTGGGTTGAGTATATGTAGTCTTTTGACATTGAATTGTTTTATAAAATAGTAAAAGGAAACATCATTGCTGATGCTTTTGAGCTAAATAAAACAGACAGAATCAGTAAGTGTGTCTTGTGATGAGTGGAAGATAATGGCCCTCTTTATGAACATGTATCTAGATGTTTAGGAATCTCAGTGGTGAGTATCTCTAACTTCAATGTCTATCAAAACCGTACTTTTGGATCAAATTATGTCCTATTAGTTGTCTATTCTGGTGGTCTTAGTTATGAGGGAAAAATTATAGGGTGGGGAGATTTCAACATATTGGTATCTTGATAGTGAACATTCTCTTATATTCTTTGACTAAGTATGGGTTCCTATAGTTTTATCACAAGAAGATAATGAGGGAAAATCATGCTTCTATAGGGTAATTTCATCATGTTTTAACAAAGATGTATCACGACCTCTGTAGATAGTACTAGTGAACAAGAATGATGTGTGATGTGGTAAGCATTATGGTTATATTCTTCACTTTCAATTGGTGAAAGCAAAGCATCATAGGCCAGTTTGGATTTTTCATCCTTTTCCCTTTCTGGAGTGGAAATGGGATGATTTACCAATTGATTTTGTGACAGGATTACCTTGGATGACCCATATGAATGATATTGTATGGGTTTTAGTGGATCAACTGACTAAGGAATCCTATTTCTTACCTATTAGGGAAACCTTTAATGTTGAATACATGGAAAATCATTATGTGTGTGAGGTAGCACAGTGGGATGGAATTCTGGGGAGTCTAATTTTAGATATATATCCCCATTTCACATCAAAGTTCTAGAAGGGTATTTATAAAGCTATGCATTTATGAGTTATTTTATGTAGAACCTATCATCCACATATTGTTTTTCAATCTGAGTGGACTATTTATGTTCTGGAGGATATGTTACGAGCCTGAACTTTGGATTTTGTCAGTTCAGGGGAGAAACATATGGAACTCGTGGAGGTTTCATAAAATAATACCCTCCAATAATAAATCCAAATAGAACCTTTTATGGGTTTTTATGGAAGTTTTTATCATTTTCCTCTTTGTTGACTAGAGGTAGGTGAGTCATCTCTCTTTGGCCCTAGTCTTGTGTAGGAGATGTCTGAACATATTTACTTGATCATAACATGCTTGGTGACCATGCATAGTACGTAGAAATCATATGTTGAACATCATAGGTAACATATGGTGTTTGAGTTTGTTCATCATGTTTTCTTTTCGGTGTTCCCTATGTAGGGGTAGTGTCATATCAGGAAATATGGAGAGCTAGCAGCCATGTTTTTGGGTTGCTTGAAATAGATGTAAGGATCGATCTCATGGCATAATTCGTATCCCTTCCATGACACTACAATTTCATGCATGATGTGTTCCACATGTCTCTTTAGTAAAGATATCATATATTCTCGTCACATATGATAGACATAGAATCCATCGAGATTTGTAAAAATACATCATTTGAAGAGAATCTTATATGGGTTTTGGATTATAGAGAGAAATATCTTTAGGGTCAGACTATATTTTTGGTTAGAGTGAAGTGGAATAATGGGGTATTTCAGAAGGAAATCTGGGAGTGAGACTCCGATATGTGTACATAGTTTCCAGACTTGTTTGTAGAGACCCCACAATGATGTTTGTATTTTCTCAAGGACATGTTATTATAAGGTGGTGATGTTTTAAGATCCCATATTTTTTCAGGAACATTTCACTCTGAGATTATTGTTTGAGCCCTAATGGTCGAGTATGTTCGGAGATAGAGAGCCTTTATTGCAGAAACTGACCTAAATTTCTAGGATTTACGTCTGTTTGTGTTAATGGAGTCGAGGTATAAATGGAACTAAGTGTTAAATTGGGATCGTGGTAATATGAGAGGTTTTAAAGGAGGTTTGGATAGTTGAAGGGAAAATGGGATAAAAACACAACTACAAGACATTTCCATATCTTGTAAAGGGATTACCAGTTGTTTAACTTTTTGCGGTATTTAATTAAATAAATAAGTGGTGATGAATTTTTTGGTGAATTCCATTAAAAACATTTACACGATGTGAAACAAATTTACACATCGTGTAAATTCCTAACATGTTGATTTAAAGGTGTTTTCTGGCTGAAATTCATTTCGTTTCACTGAAGCTCCTCTCCTCTCAACCCTAGGGAATTTTCTATGAAATTTGGGACATCCAACCTTCCTTTTAGGTGTTCTGTCCAAATCATTAATCCTTAGTAGGTTTCTTTGTTCATGTTTCTTATTCATTCTATATAGTTCTCCAAATTTTTTGGTAAATCGTTTACCCAATTCAATTTTTGATTATGATCTTGATCAGTTTTGATCAAGGAACCTCTTTACAATCATCCTCACCTCATTCCACATGGTATTTGGCCAAAGTAATCATTTTGGATCATCTGTCTTACATATGGGTCTAAACATTAACCCTATGGATTAATAATTCCATGTTTATTCAATATCGCGATTTCACCCCATTGTGTAGCCCCAAATTCATTAAATAATTGAATGTGATTATCCCATTAATTCCTTTGATTTCAAATGGGAATTTAATTGTCTAATTTATTAAAGTATGTTTACCGTGACATGTGACCTAAGGTTTTTTCTTGTTATATAATCCCGAAATTGTGGCTTATTTCTTATTTATATAATTGTTAATCAATTATAAATTTAATTTCATGTGGTATATGAAAGATAAATGGTAACTCACATAATTAACCATTGATAATTATGATGTGATATTGTAATATCCATGCAATATGACAAGAATTGTGTTCCATGCCAAGATGATTATATAACAGGCTAGGCCCAGACACTTGTACATGTGTATGAGGTAATTCTTATAGAGAGGGGGCTCGACCCAGTACCATGTTGTAATTATTATAGTGATTTGAATTGTAAATTTTGTAATCATTATAGGGTTTTGACTCGTAATGTTTAAATTCTAATAGGTATTTTTCTTAGATTGGTTCTTGTGACTATACCATGGTTATATGGTAGTGGTTGGCATGGTCGGAAGGCATGCTTAGAGATATTCAATCATGGAATTGACATAGTATGTTTACCTTGGTTATATGTTTTTGGTTTTCATGGTAAAAGTACATTCTCATAGATATTATAGTATGGTGATTATGTTGTTTGTTGGGTTTATTTAATTATTTAGTTAATTAATGCACTTATTTATTTCCATATTGCACACACATCTTATCAAACTGGTTTTGTTTAGACACAAAGGTGTTGAACTAATGAGTAATATTAACACCCTATTCTGGATGCTATTTAGCCCCCAAGATGATTATGTGTATGATGATTTGGACAAGGTAAAAGGAACTTGTTTTTTATTACCTATTTTTTGTTGGGTTAGAGTTTAGATATTGGAACAGTGTGGGGATCGAGACCCGGGACATTGAGTTTTTGGTTGAGTCTTCTATTATTTTTCTTGTATTGTTCTAGAATTAAATTTAGTCACATTCCATCATGTAATTACATTATTCCTTTATTATTATAAGATTATTCAATTGGCCTGTATTGTTATATTATACTATTTTTTTACTTTTATTATTATTATTTATCTATTATTATTTTTTATACTGTTATGACACTTTATACTTAGAGTTATAGCCTCCCCAAAATACATTTTTCACCCCTACTTCTAGTTGGTATCCTCTAGTGTACAGAGAGGCACACATGCAGTCTCATTACCAACCCTTTCTAGCCTTGTGGTAGAGTGGATGATTGGGTGAAGTTAAATAATTTAACAAGAAAATTATCGTAACTAGAATAATTACAGTAATCAATAACTAATTAAAAAATAAGTATATGGGAATAAAAATCATAGTATAATAGACCTAAAATGAAATATAAATCCACCATCACATTATAATGGCTCATGGTACGAGCTCCAATAGTAATTTTCTTTGATAAGAACCACTTGGAAATAGCTCCACATCAAGTAAAATCCACTATAAACTATGTGTTATATACCCAAACACAACATTTTTGTTCATAATGGACCAGGTATGGTTGATTATAAACATATCCAGTGTGACACCCTAAAAACCCAATGATAAAAAAAATGTAAACTGAAAATAGTGGTAAAGTCCAATTTTTCTTTAATTATTGAGATAACTAGGGAAAATGTAGAAATCCCAATATTTATGCTAAACTCAACAAAGGAGATTGTCTAAAGGGAATCCTAAGAAATATTAAATATAAAGGACCCATTATATCAAAACTATTGTGATTTATATTTTCCATATCACTGCATTCCAATTATTATTGGGGACTCATACCTCACCAAGGAGTGAATTTTGATTGAGGTAGTATTAACCAAAATGGAGGCCACATCCCTTATCAAGATATAAGTGTAGATAATGGTATTTATGAAACCATGGTTGGAGGACTCACACTTTATCTTGTGGGGGAACATTTTCATTGTCTATTATATAGTGGACCCATGAATTTCCAAGGTAAAGGGAGTACTGCACCCATGATTGATGTATAGGACTCAAGATTTATACACATGTGGGAGTACCATCTCTTTAATCCATATGGGGGACCTTTCCCCTATTATCAAGATGTCTCCATGTAAGCACTAACATCTTACAGACTAAAAACATCTCACACAAACTCAATAATTGTCTCTATGAATCTAGTATCAAATGAACTCCAAAAAGTCATTAAAATGGTTTAAAATGGAAAATGATCAAACCATTGCATTCTTCATGGAAAAAACATACTATAGACTATATGTTCATCGAATTATTACACTTGGGAGAGAAAAAAATAATAAATATAAGGATAAAAAATTAGAAAAAACATGTGATTATGCTCTTCATTGCTTATAAGCTCTAGGAAGTAGTCAGGAATATACCATCATTGTTCAATTTATATGGATTCAACCTATATGTTGTCCCTATTTAGTGAAATGGTATAAGAAACAAGTTAGTTAACCCGGTTTGTATTACAAATACCTAGAGAGATGTTACCCATAGACACAACAAGTTCCTTATCCCACATGATGTGTGTTCCAAGGGGCTAGTCAAGAATGTATTCGATTATAGCATGAATCATGTGCGAAACACCTCAAGATATTAATATATTATTATGTTTAAATAATTCAATTTGATTGATAACTTTCTCTACACAAATCACTAAACATAAAAGAAATCAGGATATATTCAAATATAGTATAAATATTTAAGTAAGATTGTTAAAATATAGCTATAAAATTATCAAGAATGAATATGGGTGACTTATTTATGAAATATCTATAGAAATAAAAAAAATTATACTTTTAATATAAATGAAATTCAATTGGTAAAACTAAAATGACTTATAAGGTCATTTTATACTTTGAATATATATTTTTCTAAATATTTATTCTTAATGTGATATGAATTTATTTTTCAAGAAACATATGGGTAACGATGATAAAATATATTTTATGTGAATAAGTGTTTAATACTAATTTAGTTATTAATAGATAATTAATAAGAATAAGAATATTTTATATTCTTATAAAAGTTATTTTCTTATGAAAACAGATTTCATTGTATTAATAAATTTTTTTATAAAATTTATTAAAAAATAGAAATATAATCATATAATATTATGTTAATGTTTTTATTAACATAATAAAATTAAATAATCAGTTTAATTTCATTTTTTGGCATAAAATTAAGTTATATGGGTAAATATTAGTTACTAGGGAAAAACACATATAATTTTAAAGAATGAATCTTTTTTAAATATTATGATTTTGGATTAAATTTATTTTCTAAAAAATAAATAATTCAATATTATTTTTAAAAAAAAAAATTTATTAACACTCATTTAACTGGTAGAAAATTTAAATAATATTAAGAAAATATAATAATTTAAATGAAATTTTTCTACAAAAGAACATTTTTAGTAGATAATATGTTTTAATTTATAATATAATTTTCTTATATTTTTAAATTGAATTTGGTTACATGGATTCCCAATAATTATTCACCACATAAAAATTTGTGAAGAAGTTTCATCTTATATTTTTATTAATAAAATAATTACCAGGGTTAAATTTAAATCAAGGTTAGTAAGGTTAAAATTGGGTTGGTGAAGTATCTCATATTTGTTTTCATTAAATGGTCCCTTAAACCTGTTTGGCCTATTATGTATAAAATTCATACTCACACGTCTTACCTACCATTTCTTAACCTAACTCACCAAATTCCCATGAAACACATTTCTTTTTTCTTACATAACATTTTTTCCAAAAAAATTGATCTATCTTTTTCACCTACAAAAGGATCTCACTTACTCCCATTTCAAGACACACATAAATATATGAATTCCCATTATAATATTTAAATATACATATTATAAATCCACTATACACGTTTTTAATAGTCTATCATTACAAAAGTGCCTCATTTCTTTCATTTCCAAACAATTCTTCAAGGGAGTATCTATATTTTCAATGTATGTATTGATTACACATTTACATTTATACTTTATCCCTCCCATACACCCTACTCCAAAACCATTATAACAATATGTATATAATTACATAATTATAAATACTCTACTAAATTTCATTATATTTATAGTGTACCCATTATCTATTCCTATCTAATTCAATCGATAAATTGAAATTGTTAAAGGTGCGCGCATGTAGACTATCGCCTCCATGAACGACATGTTTCATTTTTCATTACTTCCATTCAAGAATGCTTCTAGAAAATGGTTTAGTGAATAAATAAGTTATTAATGTCACTATTTATATTATTTAAATATAAATTAGTCATTGTATAATTAATATTAGAATTAAGCGATCATTGTAACATCAACTATCTTAAACAAGAATACCATGATGAAAATCTTTTTATCCATAATATGTAATATTTTAAAATCAATTTATTTTTCTTATAATTTGTTCCAATTTTTCTTTATCGCACTAATTTATTATAAATAAGATCACCATGATTCTATTTTAATGATACTGCAACTAAAACAAGTTATAATAATTCATTAATTGTGTTGGGTTCGGGTTTGAGTCAGTTTAACCACCAACATGATCAATAAAATTAATTTATATCATAGATTACATTGATAAAATATTAAATTTTATAATATGATATAAATATATAGGTAATATTTTTTATTTCTAGTAATGTTATATAAATATTTAACTCCTTAATTAAAAAATCCCCTTTCATTCACTAAAATTCAAAAAAATAATATCTCAAAATTCATCTTCATGGATCCTAACCGAATATTCAATGAAATGAGATTATATATTAATAAAAAAATTATTGAATCTTTTATTCATGTACCTTATATGTTCTTATAATGATGTAATTTGGGATAAAAATATACACCAATGCCATTTTTATAAAACTAGTTCATAGCAATAGAGATTACTTACACCATGTTTTAAAAATAAGAAAAGAATAACTAATATGTATATATATATATTTATTTATTATAACTTAGATTTATATATGTTTATAGATATAAATAAATTTCGGGGTTATTTATTTAATGAAGTTAATTTAATTATTTAAGAAATTTTGTAAAAGTGTTTAACGACTCGGAATAGTGGTAAGGGTTTTCATGTCAAATTATTCTGTTAGATAATTTTTTAGTATTATGAACCTAATTTCATTTATGTCTTACATGTAATACCTTTTTTAGATGTCATATTATGAATTATATTTTAATTTTGATAAATTATTTTCAATTCCAGACCCTATATTTCATAGTATCATGAAGTTTTTCTCAAGCTAGAAGGGTTTTTTTAGTCCCAATTTTGATTCTTTGATACATATTACATGTTGTGAACCATGTTTCCATGATATGATATTATATTTATTTACTATCTAATTAATTATTTATAACTCATTTACCTATAATTAATGGGATAAACTAGTCATAATCAAGATCTTTTCCTAAAATTTATTTCAACTCAAGTGTTACCCCTGTCATTAGAGTTTTTGGTGACTATGTTTTCATTAATTGAGATATAATCGATCACATTAGGTAATTTCATATAATTTGGGTACAATATTACCTTTTTTTATATTGTGTTTAATTATATCACTATTTACATTTTTACCATAAAATCGCATTTTCAGATGTTTCATGCTTTATAGAGTATGTTTTCCATAAGTTATATTGATAACTCAAGTATCCCTTCATTGAGTAATATTATTTCATCATTGAATTCATATATAAATGATAATGTTATACCGCTATAATGATTTATTATATGTTATTGTATAATCATATCAACATATTTCATGCCACCTTGTCAAATATTACCTTTGAAATAGTCTTATAATTTATTAATTTACATCAATGTTTAAAAAATATAAAAGATCTTTTCATATTTCATTTTCACTTCCCTTTTTATTTTCAAAAAAAATTTCTATAATGGTTATTATGTTTAATTATTTATCCTTTAATATATATGTTATCATATGAGTGATTAAATCCTCTCTGTCAAACAATTCAATTCTTTCGATACTATTCAAAGAATTGTTTTAGTGGTTTTCATTTATGTCAACACAATTCTATATTTCATTATTACACTGGTGTTATGTTATTTTTAAATCATCCTCCTTCATTCCTTCGATGTATTAGGATCATTTTATTCTACAATTAAAATAGTTATATACTCTTTACTCAATTTTATGTGAGCATGAAATTTTACATAATTTAGATTAGATGATGTTCACCATGAAAGTAATTTATTCCATTGACTTGGGGAAATGTATTGTAATTCCATATATTATTATTCTAATATGGATGATTATTAGAAAGTGGACTCTATATTTTTTAACGAGCCACCGTCTTCCTCTATATTGGTTATCATAATTTATCCCTTTTATTCACAACTAGAAAATAATTGGAATTCTATATATTGTTATTCCATTATGGATTATTATTGGCATGTTAATTATGCATTGTTTAAACATTCACCTTCTTTTACTTGATTGGTAATGATCATGTTATTCCTTTTATTGAAATTGGGGAATGTATTTACATTCTTTATTTTTATTTACTTATAATTCTTTTTTGTTATTTATTAACACATTGTATCATTATTTTTATGGATATACATGTTTTTATTTAGTAAGTGGTTTCTTAAAAAATTGTATGAAAAGTATTCTTGACTCTTATGGAAAATTTATTATAATTTAATAGGTGAAGGGTGGATCCTAGAATTATATATCCCCTTAATTCATAGATGGATCTCTTGATAAAAAATATGTTGGGTTTTGTGGTATACGTCTCTCAAAAATTCAAAATTTCATGGAATAAGGCCTTGAAGAAATATTTTAGATTTTCAGCACAATTAATTCAATCTGTATGATAATTTCATTATTTATACCCATGTTTTTATTTATTTTCATAAATATGTCATTATTTTAGTTCCTAAATTATTATGGATTCATTTTTTTTACTTATTCCTACCATTATATTTATTCCATGTTTATTCTAAGATAACCTCAATTGTTTGTTTACCCTTAATATGAAAATAATCTCACCCCTTTTAATGTTTATATTTCCTTGGGTTATAAAGAAAATTATTAAAAAATATAATAAAATAGTATAACATATATGTGTAACTTTTTTTTATTTTAATGACTCATTATAGATTAATAAGTTTCATATATAATGGGAAAATGATCATTTGATACAAAGAATGTGGGTGTTTTTAGTTCATTTTCTTTATTTCCCAACATATTTTATAAGGCCCCATCCTTAAACCTTACTAAATCTTGAGTTATTACAAGATTACACATTGAGGATCTTTTCGGGTTTAGAGTTTTAGATAATTAGATCATAAAACTTGCATTACATTCCACATATAAACAAAGTGGTTACATAAAGATAGTATTCTTCTTTCTCATCAATGGAAACATATTTAAAATAAAACATTGATTCTTTCTTGACACTTCCTTGACAATATCATCATATCATGTACCTTTCCCTTGACCTGTGAAAAACATTTCAAAAAACTTGGGATGAGCATAAAAATATCAGTAAGGGGTATAAAAATATGGAAGGCAAACATGGGTACATATATACATAAGAATGAAATCATACTTTACCCATAAAACATAAGTCCTTTAACATACCTCATCAAATCATGAATAAATCATAGAAATCGTAAGACATAAAGGTAACTTGAGGCATTCATAACATTCTTACGTAGGGAGTAACCCTCTTTGTTACGTTTGGAATACCCATCACAGTATATTCCCTAAATCTCTTCAGAGAAACCTTAAGATTTCACTCCTTCGCGTTACCCAATGCATTGGATAGCTATATCGGGATCACCCGCCCTTAGTTTATCACGGAACCACCTGTCTTCATAATAATGCCCAAGAACCTCAACATAATCGTATCATATAAAACATGCATAAAGGAAACATAACATTTCCACCTTTCAATCACAAGATATCAATACAACACATTGATATAAAAATATTATGAAACCCATTTTCAATACCAAAATAAAAGAAAATTAAAACATGGTATTTATTTTTCTTTTAAAAATAAGGTGTGGCTTGTAGAGGAAGCCGAAACTCAAATAATGGTCACGACGGCGGAGAAGTCGTTGTTGCCGCATACGTACGACAAAACATTCATTTTTGTAATTTAGTAAAATGCTTTGTATAAAAAATATACCTTTTGGATAAACTTAAAAGTCAAAGGGGTTTATACACCGTATAAAAGAAGGTTGAGTATAAAAAAAATATGTCTCAATGAAAGGAGATTGAGATGAAGTCCCATACCTCGGGTCCGACTTGACTCGGTCGTTATTTAAGCTCTTGAATAATAAACTTGAGTTAATTTCTACTTGTTTAAGAACCTTTTTCAAGTTCATTATTCCTTTTATATCACTTATTGTCATGTCATGAACACTATGTAATTATTTAAGTTAATAACGGTCGTTTTAATGATCATTGGTACTTGAGTCAAAAATAAACCCTTTATAATTACAAGTTTTTCATGTATCCATTATATCCAGAATGGTATTCATGATGTATATATCATATATTTCATATATATCCAGTACATGCATGCATTTATAATATTACATAATCATTTAGAGGTAAGAAATGAAATGCACCATTCATGGAGACGGTAAGCCGTACGTACGCATGAACACTGCTTTCATTTCTATTTCTTACTTTATAGAATGGAATCATAATTATATAAAGTTATATTATAATTCCTGTATAATATCATATATAATATTATAGTTTCATCCTTTATACGTCCCACATATGGTATTTAACAAATCAAATCACTTTGAGGGGGCGGTAGTCCGCACTTCCTTAAATGAAGATATCACGTTTACCCATAATGGAAACCATAAAGGTATGCCCAAAATTAAAAATACAGAATCTTAAGGAAAACATAAACATATTATATATCATATATAAATATAGTTTCCTCTTAATGGCCACCTTTGAAGGTGTTAAAAGAATGTTGAACAATCATTGTTTAGGGAGGAATAAATTCACCATCCATGGAAATAGTTTGTTCTTTAACCATTAGATGTAGGTGTGTGTAAGTGTAGCTCAAATACTTATTATAACAACATCCTAGTATATTGAAGATACTAGAGTTGTTACAAAATAAATGAATAGAAAGAGTTTAGGTGGTTAGAGATGCAAAATAAAACAAAAAGACTCAAGTTAATACAATACCTTAAAATCGGATAACTCCCTTTGGTTTGAGCTCAAAGGCTTCCTTGGAAAGAATTCTGCCCAAAGTGAGGCTTCAAGGAGTAATAGAGGGAATTGGAGAGACAAAATGGGCAGAGTTCGGCTGAGCCAAAGGCTTTGGGAGTGTGGGTAAGGAGGTAGAGGTGGGGGAATTTTATAAGAGGAGAGGAGGGGCACTCTTCGAAAGTAAAGAAATATTACTTTATTTGAAAATGTGTTTCGGATTTAAAAGGTCCCACATAGATATAATTTGAGGATAAGGTGATAAGGGTTCGAAATATACCCACCCAATAGGTTTTGGACATGTGTAGTTCATTGATTGTACATTATCTTCTCATTTTATTTAAATCCTTTATTAATAAGGTAATCGTTGCATCATCATGATGTCATAAATAATTTAATTTATTTAAAGTCTAAAAATTATAAAAAAAATACTATGATGTAGGAAATCTTTTTATATTTCCAATGAATATTTATAGTCAAAAATCTGACTTGTATAACCCCATTTACAAATTGTTTTTGTAAAACATATTATTTTTGTGTCATTTTTACTTTTTCATTATGTAAAAAGTTATTTATGTCATTTCCCAACCAAAGTGGCTCCATGGGGTCCCCATGTTGACCCATGGATTTTCTTGGTCGGCCATGACACATCCAATGAGGGTAGGACATGTTTCAACCTCATCTCATACTATTAACACATTATTTATACCTTAAAATACACTAATTACCACTAATCGCGATTAAAAACTTAATAAGTTACTATTCACCAAAAATTTATTTTAATCCCATTGGACCACATTTTACTTCTTAATGACAACCATGTATGTCGGATTTTTGAAATTCAAAACACAAAGGTGGAAAAATTTCATTTAAATGGAAAATCAGTTTTTATAATTACCACATAGTGGTTTCACTATTAATCAAAAATTGATGTTTTTCAGAAAAATACCAAAACTTCACCCAAAGCTATATTTGATATTCTGAATTCAAAAATGATGTCTATTTTACAAAATTAAAATCATATAATTTACATTAATTAATTTAATAATTAATTCCCGCTGTCATGACAAATAGCGTGTTTTTATGAAACAATAAGTATGAAAAGATTGACACCAGTTTAAGTCTAATTTCAAAGTGAAATTGATTCCAATGGCCACCATTGTATTAAATGGTAAAAATATATTCTAATTTAACTTCAAAACCAATTCAAAATATAATCTGATCATATAAATAAATTATATTAAAAAGCAGTTTTGATGTAAAATGCAGTATTTTTCACTATTCATTAAAAAATGAACAATGTCAGAAAAATACCAAAAATTCACACAAAGTAAATTTTGATGTCCCAATAATAAAGAATATATTTATTTTGACAAACATAGTTTATAAAATTGTCAAAAGGTAGATTCAAAAATGGTTTTCCATCAAAAGGCACTAAAACAATCTTTTAAAAATATTAGTGTATTCCATTCTTGAGAATGGATTTATATTTATTTTAAGCCTATAAAACACTATCTAATTCTTTAATAGACATAGATAAAAATATCTATTATTCATTACTTACTTGGTATGTTACATCCTTCCCCCTTTATAAAATTGCGTCCCCTCAATTTATTTACTTATCAAACAAATGGGGGTACTTATCCCTCATTGCATTTTCAGATTCCCATGTTGCCTCTTCAATCATGTGGGTTTTCCAAAAAAACCTTTACCTGATGAATCACCTTATTCCGTAACACTTGCTACCTGTGGTCAAGAATCTGGACCGGTTGTTCCTCATAAGATAGGTTCTCTTCCAACTGAACTTCCTCTAGACTCAAAACATGAGATGGATCTGGCATGTACTTCCTTAACATTGAAACATGAAAAAAATTTGGTACCTGAGATAAACTCGGAGGTAAAGCCACTCGGTAATCAACTGATCCAACTCTCTCCAGAATTCTATATGGTCCAATGAACCTTGGACTCAGCTTTCCTTTCTTACCAAACTGCATCACACTTTTCCATGGTGATACTTTGAGAAAAACATGATCACCTACCTCAAAGGAGAGATCCTTCCTCCTGTTGTCCGCATAACTCTTCTACCTACTCTGAGTTGTTCTCTTGTGTTTCTGAATCAGCTGAACTTTTTTTGCCATCTCTTCTACCAATTCTGGTCCCATCAACTTCCTTTCACCCACTTCATCCCAGAAAGCTGGAGTTCGACACCGCTTCCCATATAACGCCTCAAATGGTGCCATCTGTATACTGGAATGAAAACTGTTATTATATAAAAAATCAACCAAAGAAAGATGATGGTCCCAACTTCCCTGATAATCCATCGAACAAGCTCGTAGCATATCCTCCAAGGTCTGAATTGTTCGTTCTTACTTCCCATCTGATTGAGGATGAAAATTTATACTAAAATTTAAATCAGTTCCCAACGACTTCTGAAGGACTTTCCAAAAGTTAGAAGTGAACCTGGGATCACGGTCAGATACAATGGAGAGAGGAACTCCATGTAACCTGACTATCTATTTAAGATACAAACGGGAAATTTGATCTAGGGAAAAGTATCTTGTATAGCAAGGAAATGAGCAGATTTGGTCAAGCGATCAACAATAACCCAGATTGAATTATTACCTCGAGATGTCTTCGGTTATCCCACAAAAAAGTCCATGGATATATTCTCTCATTTCCATTCTGGCACTGGTAAAGGCTGAAGCATCCCTTTCGGTAACTGCCACTCTGCTTAAACCTGCTGACAAGTCAAACATTTCACAGTAAAATCAGCAATATCTCTTTTCATTCCATTCCTCCAGTAATACTCCCGAAGATCTCTATACATCTTAGTAATTCTAGGATGAACTGAAAATGGAGAACTATGAGCTTCACATAACAACTCTCTCTTCAACTTTGAATCACAAGGAACACACAATCTCTTCCCAAATCTCAAAACGCAATCATTATCAGTATTGAATTCAGGCAACTTACCTTTCTGAACCAGCTCTACCTTTTTCTACAACTCGCTATCTTGCTTCTGTGCTTGCTTGATTCTGTCTGATAGAGAAGATTTTACTGATACCTGAAACAAAACAGAAGAACATCCTGCACCAAAAACTTCTATGCCAAAGTTCATCAAATCCTTAACCAAAGGATCACGTTCCAAACGCAACATTGCTAATTAAGCATTACTTTTTCGACTCAAAGCATCAGCCACTTTATTTGCTTTTCCCAGATGGTAATGAATTGTACAATCATAATCCTTGATTAATTCTAGCCATCTCCTCTGTCTCATGTTCAATTCTTTCTGAGTGAATATATACTTTAAACTTTTGTGATCGGTATATATTTCACACTTTACTCCATAAAAATGATGCCTCCAAATTTTTAAAGTGAAAACAACATAAGCTAATTCCAAATCATGTGTAGGGTAATTTACCTCATGAATTTTCAACAGTTGTGAAGCATAAGAAATTACCTGATCATTCTGCATTAGTACACAACCAAGTCCTTTCAATGAAGCATCACTATAGATAACAAACTCCTCATTCCTAGAAGGTAGTGCCAAAACTGGAGCATTCACCAATCTTCTTTTCAACTCCTGAAAACAATCATCACATTCTTTTGTCCAAATAAACTTAACACCCTTCTGAGTTAGCTTAGTCATTGGACTAGATAATCGTGAAAAATTTCTAACAAACCTTCGTTAATAGCCTGCCAAACCAAGGAAGCTACGAATCTCGGTTACATTTGCGGGTCTTGGCCATTCTTCAACAACCATTGTTTTTGCAGGATCAACAGTTATTCCATCTTTAGAAACAATATGACCAAGGAAAGAAATTTGTTGCCACCAAAACTCACACTTTCTGAATTTTCCATACAGTTTCTTTTCTTTTAAGGTTTGTAAGATAACCCTTAAATGTCTTTCATGCCCTTCTTTACTTTTAGAAAACACCAAAATATCATCAATGAAAACCACCACAAACTTATCCAATAAATCATGGAAAATTCTATTCATTAAGTCCATGAATATAGCAGGTGAATTGGTTAGCCCAAAAGGCATTACTACAAATTCATAATGGCCATATCTTGTACGGAACGCGGTCTTCGAAATATATGCCTCCTTTACCTTCAGCTGATGGTACCCCGATCTCAGGTCAATCTTTGAAAAAAACTGAGCTCCCTGGAGCTGGTCAAACAAATCGTCGATATGAGGCAAAGGATATTTGTTCTTAATGGTGATATTATTCAAGGCCCTATAATCAATGAAAAGTCTCATTGAACCATCTTTCTTTTTAACAAATAAAATAGGAGCACCCCATGGTGAAGTTCTAGGTAGAATGAAACCTTTATCTAATAAATCTTGCAATTGCTCCATCAACTCTAAAATTTCAACTTGAGCCATTCGATAAGGGGGTTTTGAAATTGGCTTAGCATCAATAACTAAGTCAACAGTAAACTCAACTTCCCGGTCTGGTATTATTCCAGGCAACTCATCAGAAAAAACATCAGGATACTCATTTACCACTAGCACATCATTAATCTGAACAGTTCCATTATTTTCAATGATGTGTGCAAGGTAACATTCTTTTCCATATTTTACAAGTTTCTCGGCCTCTTGATAAGTTATCAACAGTAAGGGTTCATTCTTGTACACAAACTGAAAGTCTTTCTGAAAAGAAACTTCTTTATCTCTACAGTAAATCTTATAATGGTAAATAGAGATCCAATCCATACCCAGGATAACATCAAACTCTACTAAAGGTAAAACAATAAGGTTTGCAAGTAGGTTCTTTCCACAGATAAGGATAGGAAGATTCTTATAAATTCTTTTTGCGTCAACATTTCCCCCAGGTTTTTTTACCAGAAGTTCAGGAGTCATTCCCATTTTACTAGAAAAGGTTTCAGAGATGAAAGAATGTGTAGACCCCGAATCAAACAACACACTGGCATAATATGAAAAAACAAAGTACCTGATACAACTTCATTTGATGGCCCGACATCTGCTGAAGTAGTTGCAAAGAATTTCACCACCCCTTTCTGCTTGTAGTCTAACTGCTTCCCATCACTCAAGCTCTTGGTAGGACACTCGTTTTCATAGTGACCCATCTCATTGCACTTATAAAATTTCACTAACTATAAATCAAATTTGGTCTTACCATCACCCTGATCTTTTTTAGTGCAATCACGAGACTTATGTCCCATCTTACTACATCGGTAGCACTTTCCAGAATTCAGAAGACATTCCCCAGCATGTCTTTTGCCACACTTATCACAAACTGGAAACCTAGTTTTCTTACCATCAGACTTTTTCGAATAATTCTTACCATTCTCCTACCACCTCGGTCTCTTCTTCTGTTGGTTGTTATAGAAAACTTGATCATCGGAAAACTCCATTTCCACCTTCTCAGCACATCGAACAAGGTTTTCATAACTTTTAAACTCACGAGAAGCTAATTCCCTTAGAAATTTTAGCTTTAATCCAGAGTAAAAATGATTGATTTTACTATTAAGGTCTCGGATAAAATTTGGAGCATACCTTGCCAATCGAGTGAACCTTTCTTCATAGGAAGCCACTGAGTCTTCCTCTTTCCTCAATTCGAAGAATTGCTTTTCCATCCTAAGTAGAACAGCCTTAGGAAAATACTTCTCAAGAAACATACCATTGAATTCATCCCAGTCAAGAGCATCAATCTCATCAGCTTCCCTGAAATTTTTAACCATCGACCACCACTGATCTGCTTCACCCTCCAAACGGTAAATAGCAAGACTACCCTTTTGATTATCTGAACACCCCATGACATCGAAAATCTTCTCCAGTGCTTTAATCCACCCTTCAGCTAGCACAGGGTCAGATGATCCTCTGAATGATGGGGGATGTTGCCTCAGGAAATGTTCCACCACTGACATGTTCCTCTGCGGTTGATCTGGCTGATCTCGTGCATGGATACCACCTCCATTTATCTCTAAATTCAACTACGCCATTACTGCAAAAAACTGTTCAGTTCCAATTCCGACCATCTCAGGATGCTGATTCGGAAGGTTTTTTCATTCTGCATGCCTTCCTAGAACTGCTTCCATGTTTCCTCTGCGGAAAACCATTCTGAACAAACATGTCTTAGATGAAGCAACATGTTAATCTTCAAATACTATATCACTCCAAAAAAATATTATTGGATAATCATTTAATAGAATTCTAACTCCTAAAGTTATCTAAACCGACCTTTGATACCAACTATAAGGCCCCATCCTTAAACCTTACTAAATCTTGAGTTATTACAAGATTACACATTGAGGATCTTTTCAGGTTTAGAGTTTTAGAGAATTAGATCATAAACCTTTCATTACATTCCACATATAAACAAAGTGGTTACATAAAGATAGTATTATTCTTTCCCGTCAATGGAAACTTATTTTAAATAAAACATGGATTCTTTCTTGACACTTCCTTGACACTATCATCATATCATGTACCTTTCCCTTGACCTGTGAAAAACATTTCAAAAAACTTGGGATGAGCATAAACAGCTCAGTAAGGGATATAAAAATATGGAAGGGAAACATGGGTACATATATACATAAGAATGAAATCATACTTTACCCATAAAACATATGTCCTTTAACATACCTCATCAAATCATGAATAAATCATAGAAATCATAAGACATAAAGGTAACTTGAGGCATTCATAACATTCTTACGTAGGGAGTAACCCTCTTGGTTACGTTTGGAATACCCATCACAGTATATTACTTAAATATCTTTATATAAACCTTAACTTTTCACTCCTTTGCGTTAAACAATTCATTGGAGAGCTATATCGGGCTCACCCATCCTTAGTTTATCACGGAACCACCCGTCTTCATAATAATGCCCAAGAACCTCAACATAATCGTATCACATAAAACATGCATAAAGGAAACATAACATTTCCACCTTTCAATCACAAGATATCAATACAAAACATTTATATAAAAAAATTATGAAAACCATTTTCAATACCAAAATAAAATAAAAGTAAAACATGGTATTTATTTTTCTTTTAAAAAGAAGGTGTGGCTTGTAGAGGAAGTCGAAACTCAAATAATGGTCACGGCGGCGGAGAAGTCATTGTCGCCGCATACGTACGACAAAACATTCCATTTTTTCGTTTAGTAAAACGGTTCGTATAAAAAAGATTACTTTTGGATAAACGTAAAAGTCAGAGGGGTTTATACACTGTATAAAAGAAGGTTGAGTATAAAACAAAATATGCCTCAATGAAAGGAGATTGAGACGAAGTCCCATACCTCGAGTCCGACTTGGCTCGGTCGTTCTTTAAGCTCTTGAATAATAAACTTGAGTTAATTTCAACTTGTTTAAGAACCTTTTTCAAGTTCATTATTCCTTTTATATCACTTATTTCCATTTCATGAACACTATGTAATTATTTAAGTTAATAACGTTCGTTTTAATGATCATTGGTACTTGAGTCAAAAATAAACCATTTATAATTACAAGTTGTTCATGTATCCATTTTATCCAGAATGGTATTCATGATGTAGATATCATATATGTCATATATATATAGTACATGCATGCATTTATAATATTACATAATCATTTAGAGGTAAGAAATGAAATGCACCGTTCATGGAGACGGTAAGCCGTACGTACGCATGAACGCTACTTTCATTTCTATTTCAAAATTTATAGAATGGAATCATAATTGTATAAAGGTATATTGTAATTCCAGTATAATATCATATATAATATCATAGTTCAATCCTTTATACGTCCCACATATGGTATTTAACGAATCAAATCACTTTGAGGGGGCGGTAGTCCGCACTTCCTTAAATGAAGATATCACGTTTACCCATAATGGAAACCATAAAGGTATGCCCAAAATGACAAATACAGAAGCTTAAGGAAAACATAAACATATTATATATCATATATAAATATAGTGTCATCTTAATGGCCACCTTTGAAGGTGTTAAAAGAATGTTGAACAATCATCGTTTCGGGAGGCATAAATTCACCATCCACGGAAACAGTATGTTCTTTAACCATTAGATGTAGTTGTGTGTAAGTGTATCTAGAATACATCTTATAACAACATCCTAGTATATTTAATATACTGTATTTGTTACAAAATAAATTAATAAAAAGAGTTTAGGGGGTTGGATAAGCAAAATAAAACAAAAGGACTCAAGTGAATACAATACCTTAAAATCGTGTAACTCCCTCTGGTTTGAGCTGAAAGGCTTCCTTGGGAAGACTTCTACCCAAAGTGAGGCTTCAAGGAGTAAGAGCGAGAAGTTTAGAGACAAAATGGGCAGAGTTTGGCCGAGCCAAAGGCTTTGGGGGTGTGGGTAAGGAGGTAGAGGTGGGGTCCTTTTATAAGAGGAGAGGAGGGGCACTCTTGGAAAGTAAAGAAATATTACTTTATTTGAAAATGAGTTTCGGATTTAAAAGGTCCCACATTGATATAATTTGAGGATAAGGTGATAAGGTTTCTAAATATACCCACCCAATAGGTTTTTGACATGTGTAGGTCATAGATTTTACATTATCTTCTCATTTTATTTAAATCCTTTATTAATGAGGTAATCGCTGCATCATCATGATGTCATAAATAATTTAATTTATTTAAAGTCTAAAAATTATAAAAAAATTCTATGATGTAGGAAATCTTTTTAGATTTCCAATGAATATTTATAGTTAAAAATATGACTTGTATAACCCCATTTAAAAATTGTTTTTGTAAAACATATTATGTTTGTGTCATTTTTACTTTTTCATTAAGTAAAAAGTTATTTATGTCATTTCCCAACCAAAGTGTCTCAATGGGGTCCCCAAGTTGACCCATGGATTTTCTTGGTCGTCCATGACACATAAAATGAGGGTAGGACATGTGTCAATCTCTTCTGATACTATTAAAACATTATTTTTACCTTAAACTACACTAATTACCACTAATCGTGATTAAAAACTTAATAAGTTACTATTCACCAAAAAAAATTTTAATCCCATTGGACCACATTTTACTTCTTAATTACAACCATGTATGTCGTATTTTTGAAATTCAAAACACAAAGGTGGCAAAATTTCATTTAAATGGAAAATCAGTTTTTATAAGTACCACTTAGTGGTTTCACTTTTCATCAAAAATTGATGTTTTTCAGAAAAATATCAAAACTTCACCCAAAGCCATATTTGATATTCTGAATTCAAAAATTTTGTCTATTTTACAAAATTCAAATCATATATGTTACATTAATTAATTTAATAATTAATTCCCTCTGTCATGACAAATAGCGTGTTTTTATGAAACAATAAGTATCCAAAGATTGACACCAGTTTATGTCCAATTTCAAAGTGAAAATGATTTCAATGACCAACATTGGATTAAATGGTAAATATATATTCAAATTTCACTTCAAAACCAATTCAAAAGATAATATAATCATATAAATAAATTATATTAAAAAGCAGTTTTGATGTAAAATGTAGTATTTTTCACTATTCATTAAAAAATGAACATTGTCAGAAAAATACCAAAAATTCACACAAAGTAAATTTTGATGTCCCAATCATAAAGAATAAGTTTATTTTGACAAAAATAGTTTATAAAATTTCCAAAAGGTATATTCAAAAATGGTTTTCCATCAAAAGGCAGTAAAACAATCTTTTAAAAATATTAGTGTATTCCATTCTTGAGATTGGATTTATTTTTATTTTAATCCTCTAAAACACTATCTAATTCCTTAATAGACAGAGATAAAAATATCTATTATTCATTACTTACTTGGGATGTTACATATTTAATCCTTAAAAATATAATAGGTATGTAAGGTATATAATGATAATTTTTATTTTTTAATTAAGTTTGGTTATATCTAGTATTTTACTTATTTTATCAATGGGTATGTAAAGTACGTGTTTATGGTAAAAAATCTGGGACTGTAAGCCTCGGGCATCTCAGTTGGTATCAAAGGAAACATTTAGAAAACATTAAAGATTAGGATTTTTGATGAGGAAAATTTGGGGTCTGATAAGGTAATTTGGATCATAATTTTAAAATTATTTTAAACCCTAAGGGATTGTATATTATATTTATTCTTTGTCAATAATGTACATTTTATTTAGGAATATGGATCAGAGAACATTACTGAAAATACTAGGAATAAGAAAACTTATTGGATGACATCTTGATGTTTGGGTAAAAAATTTTGTATGTGGTTTTCCTAGAAATATATCATTTTCTAGATACTATCCATTAGATTTGGTTATGACATAGATTCTTCTATGGGTAATCACCCTAAAAAAGATTGATTGAATATTAACTCAGTCTTCATTATGGTGAACGGTGAATGTTACTATGACTACACATGTACCAACCCTGGTAATAATATAGTATGTTTCAAAATTATTTATAAAATATTTTTACATTCATCTAATAAATTTTATATTCATGATATAATAATAATCCCAGTTTTATGCATAAAACATATTTGTCTAAAAAGAAGTTTTACGGCCTTTTGATGGTGCACATATCTTAAATTTGATTTAATAACATTTATAAATTCTAATTGAAAAAACAAACTTCTTATTTGGAATCTAAATGTCAAAATTTATTTTGGTTTAATATTTTCTATTTTCTGGAAATGTTTTGTGTTATGATGAATAGTGGGAAATATTGTATTTTAATGGAAAACTACTTTTTTATCCAATTTATTTATTACGTTGAATTATATATTTTAATAGTTTTAATGCATAATTTAATCTATTTTTTATCACTTAATCCATTTAATTTCATTTCAGTCAATTTCACATTGAAATTTGATAAAATAACCTTGTGATCTTTTGAATGTTTTTACTTTAAAATCATGCTTCCTAATTCCATCGACAGGATCAAATTTTAAATAATTTCTATGAATTAGGTGTTTTGAATTTTAAAAAATGGATTCCATATTTTGAATCATAAGTTCAAAATTATGTAAATATGTCAATTTTATTTTATTACAATATGAATAGTGACATTAATTATATTTTTAATAACAGTAATTAATGGTAAATCAGGTAATTAAATGATAAATTAATATTTTAAATATTACAAAATTACCCTTAAAATTGTATTACTTTTATTATATGAGTTTATTTAGGAAAACATAATCCTTGGTCCAGAATTAGGACATTTGGATGCCACCTGGATGATAGTATGACATTTATAATATTAAATTCAAAAGAAAAATCAATTTTTCACACATTTTTTAACAAGTGAAATGTTTTTAATATGATGTTATAGAGGTAATATCTTAAACTATAAATATTAATTTGAAATATAAAATATTTATACACATCATGATAATTTATTTATAATTTTTTGTGATAAAATAAATAACTTAAGTGGTGACATAATGATGAAATAGTAATTATTTAATTAATGGAATAATCAAATAAATGATATTAAAAATATTAAAATAAATATAATTTGATATAATTAATTTTATACAATAATTTTAGGAATTAATTTTACATTTTAGTGATTATTTAATGGATTTGTTTCTATGATATCAGGTCATAATGATAATTTTTTAATATTTATGTAATGAATAGTCAAAATTGATAATATTGACATTTTAAAATAAATAATATGTTATTAAATGATCTAAAATTAATAAACATATAAAATAGGTAAAAATAGTTGTTATTAGTCATAAAATGTTATAAATGATACATTTATAAGTGTTTTGGGTTATTATTGTAATTATATTAACCCTCAAAGGGAAAATTACATGATATGATGGTAAGAATTAAAAAGGTTAAATAAGGGTTAAAACAAAAAAGATAAGGATTAAAAAATTATAAAAAATTGTCTAATATTATTTTTATGAAGGTTATGAGACCCAAAATCTTTTTATATTCTAAATAAATTAATTTTGAACTATTTTAAACAAAAAGTCTTTTTATATTAAATTGATATTTTGAGGAAATCCAAGAGGTCCCTTCCCCTCTCCTTTAAAAGGTAACATAATCTTTTCATTTAAATACACTTCAAATAATATTTTTTTTGAATAATATACAAATACATACCTTCCTATAATACCTCTCCACATTATATAGCTCTTATTTTAGAAATAAATCCCCACTTAGAGGTGTTATGTTCTTAATCAGAGGGCATCATCCGAAGGAGATGTGTCATTTTTAATTAACTGTTTCTATTTTCTTCTTCTTCCAATTATTTTAAATATTCTTCAACCATGATGAAATAATAAATAAACTATTCTTAATATAATGATATTTTATTATGATAATATCATCCCCCAAAACAATGTATAATTTCATAAAATGTGAAATGAATTATTTTTTCATGTGTATGGTGGACTACTACCCCACAAACCGATATAGGTTTTTTCCATCCCTATCTCTAAAGACTGGTTATAATTATGGAATTAATGTTTATATATTAAGTTCATGGAATATTTATCATTATTAAATGACAATATATCATTTATATTAATACCTTTACATGTACATAAAAATGAAAATATTGTTCCTCTGTACGTGTAAACTATCACCTCCACGAAGTGATGTGATACATTTTTCAACACCAAATCATAGAGATGATATATATAAGAATATTTAAATTATTAATATGATATTTATGATATTATGATAAATATATCAACATAAAATAATAAATACCTTCTTTTTATAATGATCATTTTAAAATGAAATTGTTACTCAAGCATACGTACGACATATCATCTCCATGATTATAACGTTATTCATTTTTCATAACCATACATAAATGGTTTGATTTAAAAGTATAATTGATTTAATAAAGTGAATATTATTTCATGAATCATCTTTTTTATATTATTTAATTATGACCACTTTGACTAATTATATCATATCAAATTCATTTTGGAATCATGTACCGAATATCGACAAAACATTTGACATGAACTTAAATAATTAATTAATTATTACAAAATGATAATCATTTATATAAAAGGTATAAGGAAAATTAAAAATGTTCTCGAGAAAATTAATAATTAACTTATATTTATTATTCAGGAGTATAAAGATTTTATGTGATGATTTATACTCAAGGTAATGGAAATTCATAAAAAAATAATTTTTTTGAAGTTACGTTGTAAACTATTTTTACAAAATCCTAAATAAATGTTTTTATCATATAATTCATAAAAAATGTCTCAATTTCATGTAATTTTAATTTATTTGATGCTTACTTTTAAATTACTATTTTTATTTTCAAAAAATTATTTATCATTTTTGAGTGTGTGGCTTTGTAAAAATGAAATGTGATTTCAAAGTTGAAATGTTATTTTTTTTTATTACGTTTATTTTATGTGTTAGGATTTTGTTATGGTTCATAGTAATTTTGTATGATTACGGGTGGTTCCATGAAAAATTGAGGTTTTTTGATTCTGTGATAGGTATCCAATCCATTGGGTAATGAGATGGAGTTAATCATTGGGGTTTCTCCAAAGAGATTAAGGGAAGATAGTGTGATCCGTATTCCAAATTTAGCCATGAAGGTTACTCTATATATAGTCATGATAGCTATTGTAAATATGAGAGTGATATGGAATTTATTCCACAAGTTACCTTTATGATTTTTTTTATGGATTTTTTTAGGAATCTTATGATTTCATGAGGTAATATAAAAAGCATATGTTTTATGGGTTAAAATAATAATACTATGAAAATGTATAGATGGGTTTATAGTATTTATAAACTGATGATTTATTTATTTCCTTTTATGTCCCTTACTGAGCATTTTGTGCCCATCCCATGTTTCAAAAAAAATCCATTGGGTATAAGGTTGGGTAAGAGAAATCATAAAGTAAAAGTGAATGTTATGCAGATTTATAAAGAAAAACAAATCATTTTATCTTTTAAAATATTTATATTTTTGAAGAAATAGATGATAATTTAGTTGAACCCACTTTGTATGAATGTGAAATGTTATGTTTCAATTATGGCCCGATTATATAAAATATAAACCTGAAAATATCCTTCAATATAAAGAATGTAATTTATTGACTAAAAATCACGAATATGTAATGTGAAAGGTTGTCTTCTTGTAGTTTATATCAATGGTTAGTTTAGATAACATTATGGGTCGGGATATTTTTAAAATAATATCAAAAAATTAATTTTACTTGATGGTTAGGTTGAAATGATATAGCATTTGAAGATTAATATGTTTCCCCATTTAAAATATGTACTTTCATAATGGTTTCCCATAGAGTAAATGGAGTATCTATTCTAGGAAGTAATCTTTTTAAAAACAACTTTATAAAGATGTATCTTAAGATGTTCAAATTAGAACTGTATAGTTTATTGTTTAAATTAATTTGTTGAAATAATATATAAATGGAAGTGGAATCCAACCATGAGATAAACTAGATCAACCATAGAGGAATATATCAATATTGGAGAATTTTCTAGGGAAACATCTTCCAGTTTATAGTGGATCATCTAACCCAGTGGTAGATGAATAGTGTATTAAATCCCTAGAAATGATTTTCAATTTCAAGGGGTGTTCATAAAATCAAAAGGCTAGTATTTTTTATTTCTTATTTTAAGGTAACGTTGATTAGTAGTGGTCAATGGTTATGAATATTAGGGATAGTTAGAAGGATGATGCTTTGGAATGGGATGAATTCAAAAATATGTTTCTTGAGAAGTATTTTCCTGTGTTGGATTGAATTAGGATGTGAAAAAAATTCATAGAGCTTTGGAAGGTGGAGGATTCAATGGCATTTTATTAATCAATATTCACTTGATTGGAAAGGTACACTCTAAATTTTATCTAGTATCTTGATAATAAAATAAATCATTTTTACTCAGGGTTAAATCAAAAAAATCGATGGGCCTTGGCTTCTTGTGGATTCCAGAGTCACCAAATTCTTTTTTGATGTGTGGAGAAGGTGGAAATGGAGAATGTAGATGATCATGTGTTCTACGAAAACTAGAAAACAAATGTCAAGGTGGATGGAAAAAAGGAATTATGCATCATAATTCTGATGATAATAAAATTAAGTTTATAGTTTTTTAGAATTGTGATAAAAACACATTGGGAATCATCTTCTGAATATTGTTAAGTGCTTTTGATAAATTAAAATAGGTAATAAGGCTCATAAATGTAATGAAAAAGAACATGGTATAGGTAAAAAAAATCTAATATACATAATGTTAAAAAAAATTTAAATGTAATGAGATAGGTCATTATACAAATGAGTGTCCAATTAAGAACCTGAATGATGGAAAAAAAAGAAGACTATAAGAAGAAAGGTGTGGTGAAATCCTTTACAATGACATAAGATTATGCTAGACCATTAAATGAAGTGGTATTAGGTACATTTTTTTATACATATTATTACAATGTGTGGTCTGATTTTGGGTCTACACACTCTTTTATTTATGATAAATTGTTTCGTAAATTGGAAATTCCACCTCAAAAATGAATCCTTAACATATAGTGAAAACACCTGGGGGAATATTAAGGCAAAAAAAAAGTTTTAATAACCTTCCTATCTTTTTTTTGTGGAAGAAAATTACCTAAATATATTATTATTATTCCTCTAGTATAGTTTGACGCAATTCTGGATTTGGATTGACTTTTTATTTACTATGATAAGATAAACTGTAGAGATAAAGAAGTTTCTTTTTAGAAATAGTTTCATTTTTTATAAAGTAATGAACCCATATCATTGATAACATATCAAGAATATGAGAAACTATTAAAATATAGAAACAAATTTTATCTTGAACATATTGTTGAAAAAAATTAACTATTGAAATTAATGATATGTCGTTGGTAAATGGGTATATTAATGTTTTCCTTAATGATTTTCCAAGTGTTATACAAGATCAGGATATTTATTTCCTTATTGACTTATTTCTTGATGATAAGGAAATTTAAAAATCCCTTATCAAATGGCTCAATTATAGCTTTTAGAGTTGAAAAATAAATTGCAGGATTTATTATATAAAGGATTAATCTAACCTAGAACATCACAATGGGGTGCTACTATCTTTTTTGTTAAAAATAAATATGGTTCAATTAGACATTTCATTCATTATAGAGCCTTGAAGAATATCGTTATTAAGAATAGGTATCATTTTCAATATATTAATGATTGGTTTGATCAGATCCAGGGAGCACAAAATTTTTCATAGGTTGAATTGAGGTTGAGGTATCATCAGTTGAAATTAAATGAACTAGAAATTCTGAAGACTTAATTTCAAGCAAGATATGAACATTATTAATTTTTGGATATGTTGTTTGGGTTAAATAATACACATATTATATTCATGGATCTTATGAATATAATATTTCTTGAATTCTTTAAGAATATCATTATTAAAAATAGGTATCATTTTCAATATATCGATGATGTGTTTGATCAGATCCAGGGAGCACAACATTTTTCATGGGTTGAATTGAGGTTGGGGTACCATTAGTTCAAATTAAATAAATGAGACATTCCAAAGACTTCATTTCAAAAATATATGAGAATTATTAATTTTTAGATATATTATTTGGGTTAAATAATAAACATGTTTTATTCACTGATCTTATGAATATAATATTTCATGAATTCTTGGATAAATTTGTGGTTCTGTTTATTGATTAGATTTTGGTATATTATAAAAGTAATGAGAAAAATAAAATAAATCTAAGGGGATTTTTTAAACCATAAAATAAGATAAATTCTATGGGAAATTAAATAAGTGTGAATTTTGGTAGCCACAAATATCATTACTTGGTCACATTATTTCTAAATATGGAATAACTATTTATCATTCTAAAACTAAGGTTTTTAAAAAATGTGAGAGACCCAAAATTATCACCAAGATTATAAGTTTTTTGTGTTTAGTTGGTTATTACAAATGTTTTTTTGAAAAAAAATCATCGGTATATATTCCACTAATTAAGTTAACATGAAATTGATTTAATATTATCTAGATAAAAAATTATGATGATTGTTTTTAGGATTTGAAAATAAGATTAGTGAATTCTACAATTTTTTCCCTTCCTTCCAGAAGTGGTGAATTTTTCATCTATAGTGATGCATCATTGAAAGAAATTGGTTGTATCTTTACATATATTGATTAGATAATTTATTTTGCTTCATGTAAGTTGAATCCTCCAGAGTGAAATTACCCTACACATGATTTGGAGTTAGCTATTGTTCTTTTTTAATTTAAAATTTGTAGGCATAATTATTATAGAGTAAAATTTGAAATATATATTGATCATAAAATTTTGATGTATATTTTCACTTAGAAATAATTGAGCATGAGACAAAAATATGGCTAGAACTAATAAGGATTATTAATTTACGATTCATTACTATCCTGTAAAAGTAAAAAAAGTGTTTGATGATTTTAGTAGAAAAATTAATGATACATTAACCATGTTATAACAAGAACATGAACATTTGGTTGATTATTTGATAAATTTTTTTCTTGGATGTTGTCAGTGTTCGAAATTCCTTTATATAATTTCTGGTGTCAGTGCAATAGTCTCTATCAAAAATAATTAAGCAACCACGTAGGGAAGATCATGAATTGACAAAAAAGTATAATTGCATCAAAAGGGTATTTTGGGTAAATTTAACATTGATAAATATTAAGTTTTGAGAATTGTTATGATAGTATGTTTTCCTTATGATTTACAATTGAATAAATATTTATTATGGGAATCTTACAATTCCCCATTTTTAGTCCATCCTTGTAGTACTAATATGTATAAAGACCTTTGATATTATTACTAGTGGTGGGGAATGAAAACATATATTTTTATCTTTACCATGAAATTTATTACTTTTCAGCTGGTTAATGAAGAATGAACGTTTATGAAGGGGATGATTCAGCCTTTTCCAATTCCATAGTGGAATTGTTAAAATATATATTTGTACTTCATACTAGAATTACCAAATACCTTTTATAGTAACAATTAAATATGGTTTATTGTTGTTCAATTGACTAAATATTCACATTTTCTTCCAATTCGATACACATTATCTCTAGATAAAATTTCTTGAATGTATCTTAATGTGATAGTCAGGTTACATGGATTACATCTATCCATTACATCTGATCGTGATCTTGGGTTTACTTCTAACTTTTTGAAAGGACTTCAGAATACATTAGTAACTAAATTAAATTTCAACACAACCATTCATACTCAGTCTGATGGTTAGTTAGAATGAAAAATTCAAACCTTACAAGATATGTTACATGCGTGTTACATGGATTACTAAGGAAGATGGGATCAATATATTTCATTGGTTAAGTTTTCTTATAATAACAGTTTTTTTACAGTATATAGATGGCACTATTTGTGGAATTATATGGAAATCTATGTTGAACACTATAATTTTGGTAAGATGTAGGTGAAAGGAAGTTGATGGGACCGAAATTAGTAGATTAAATGTCCAAGAAAGATTTGTTTATTTAGAATCACATGGGGACAACTCAGATCATGCAGAAAAGTTATGTAGGTAACCAGAGGAAGGATCATTCTTTCAAAGTAGGCAATCATATCATTCCCAAATTTTCTCTATAGAAAAGTATTATAAATTTTATTAAAAAAGGAATATAATTCCATATTTCATTAGATTTTATTAAATCCTAAATAAATTTGTTTCAGTTTTCTATCAAGTGGATTTGCCTCCAAATTTATCTTAGGTACATAATGTTTTTCATGTTTCAATGTTAAGAATTTATATTCCAGATCCATGTCATGTTCTGAGTCCAGAAGTAGTTTAGTTGGAAGAGATCCTTTCTTATAAGGAACAAAAATTTTAGGTTCTTGACCATAGAGAGAAATTTTTTCATAATAAGGTGATTCATCTTGTTATGGTTTTATAGAAAAACCATATGGTAGAAGAGGAAACATTGGAATCTGAACATTCTATTTGGGAATTATATAACCAATTATTTTATTAGTGAATAAAATTGAGAGGACACAATTTCCAAAATGGGGGAAGAATTTAACAACCTAAGTAATGATATAATAATTTTACATTGTTTTATTAATAAAATATACATTCATCTAATGCATTTTATACGCATACCAAAAGAATAAATCCAATTTTATGCATAAAAATGTATTTTTCTAAAAGTAAGTTTTACAACTTTTAGATGGCGTACATGTTTTAAATATAGTTTTTGTAAATTTAATCCAATTTTGGTCATTAAAATCAATTTCACACTGAATTTGGAAATAATTACTTTATAATCTTTTGGATGTTTTAATTTTTAAAAACATTTTTTCTCGTTCCACCAAGGGGATTAATTTTTAATTAATTTATACCAATTAAATGTTATGAATTTTGGAAAAATTGTTTCCATATTCATAATAATAGCTTCCAAATTATGTAAATATGTCCTTTTATTTTTGGATAATATGAATAGAAACATTAGTAAAACAATTCCACGGTTAACGTTAAATCGGGTAATTAAATGTAAAAAAATATTTTGAATATTTTAAAATTACCCTAATGGTTTTCTTAATTTAATTATATTTTTTTTCCACCAAAGTGATCCTAATTCTGATATTATGACCTTTTGAAGCCACTTGGATGAGTTTTGGCATTTATAATATTATATTCAAAAGAAAAATCATTTTTATCACACTTTTGTTTTTAACAAGATAAATATTTTTAATATAGGGTTATACATAGGATATATTAGACTATAAATAGTCAATTTATATATAAAATACTTATCTAAATCATAGTAATTTATTTTTAATTTCTATTGATAAAATAATTACATTAAATGGTGACATAATAATGATATATTCTTTGTTTAATTAATGTAAAAATCAGATAAATGATATTAAAAATGTTAATATAAATTTAAGTTGATATAATTAATTTCATCCGTGAATTTTCAGGATTTATTTTAAATTTAATTGATGAGTTAAATGATTTTTTTGAATATATCATGTTATAATGATGTTTTAAACAAATCATGTAATCAATATTGTCAAAATTAACATTATTGATACTTAAAAATAAATAATTTCTTATCAAATGATATAAAATTCATAAAAAAATAAAATTAGGCTAAGTAGTTTGGATAAGACATTCAATGTCACAAAAAGCATTTATTGGTTTTTTGGAATTTTATATGAAATATATTAACTGTTAAAGTGAAAATTACATGATATCGTCGAAAGAATTAAAAAGGATAAATAATGGTTATAACAAAAAATATATGGTTAAAAAAATAGAAAAAACTAATATAATATTCATTTTATGAATTTTATTAGACCTAAAATCATCCTATCTTATAAATAAACTAATGTTAATCCATTTTTAATAGAAAACTAATTTACATTAAATAAATATTTTCAAGAATTCCAAGAATGCTCCTCCCCTATCCAATAAAAGGGAACCCATTATTCTCATTTCAATACACATAAAAATATATTTGGCTAGGAAACTAACATCCAAAATACCTTCTAAGAATCCCTCCCCACATTTTAGAGTCCTTATTTAGGCATAAAATATTCTTTATATGTGTTAAGTTGTTAATCAAAGGAGGTCATCCGAATGAGAGGAATCATTTTTAATTAAGTGTTTCTATTTTATTTATTCTTCCAAATCCTTCAAATATTCTTCCACCATTATGAAATAATAACTGCACTATCCTAAACATACTGATATTTTATTATTCTAATACCATCACCTAAATAAATCTCCAATTTCAACAAATGGGAAATGAATTATTTATTCGTGTGTTTGGCGGACTACTACCTCGCGAACCGATACAATTCATTTCCATCACTATCTCTAAATAATTCTTATAAAGATGAAATAAATTTTAATATATTATATTCAAGAAATATTTATAATTTTTATAAAATAGTATATCATTTACTTTCATACCTTTCCATATACATAAAAACGATAACATCATTCGTACGTACATGTGAACTATCACCTCTACGAAGTGATGTGATTTGTCTTTCATCACAACATCACATTGATGATATATGTAGGTATATTAAAATTATTAATATTATATTCATGATTTTATGATAATTATGTATATATAAAATAATAATTACCTTCTTTCCATAATGATCATTAAAAAATGAAAATGTTACTCATGCATACGTACGACCTATTATCTCTATGATTATAAAGTTGTTCATTTTTCATAACCATAAAAAATTGGTTAAATTTAAAATTATAATTTATGTATAAAATTTATTATTATTTCATTAATATTCTTATATATATTATGGAATTATGACCACTATGACTATTTATATCATGCCAAATTCATTTTGGACTTAAGTACTGGATATCGATAAAACGTCTTACCTGAACTTAAATAATTATCTAAATATTATAACATGATAATAAGTTATTTAAAAGGAATAATAAATATTATAAAGGTTTTAAATAAAGTAAATAATTATTATATGTTTATTATTCATTAATATAATGATTTTAAGTGATTATCCAGACTCAAGGTAAGAGAAGTTTTTATAAAAATCCTCTTTTAAAGTTACTCTGTCAACTATTATTAAGAAATCCAAAAAGAATGATTTTTTATAATATAAGCCATGAATGGAAGTTCCCCCCTTTCATGTTGCCTTAATATTTTGATGCTTTATTTAAAATTTAACAATCTTATTTTCAAATAAATTGTTTTTATTTTTGAGTGCACATATTTGTAAAAAATGTAATGTAATTTCAAAGTGGAAATGTTATTTTTACTTTATTATTATTGTATGTGTTATAATTATGTTATGGTTCTTTTGAATCATTTATTATTATGGTCAGTTCTATGAAAAACTAAGGTCTTGTGATTCCATGATAGCCCTTTAATGAATTGGGTAATGATACAAAGTTAATCGATGGGGTTTCTCTTAATAAATTACGGGAATATATTGCAGTTAGTATTCCAAATGTAACCATGAAGGTTACTCCCTATGTATCAGATATAGATATGGTAAATTTAAGAGTGATATTTAATTTATGTAATAAGTTACCTTTATGATAAATGTTTTCTATGGAGTTTTTTATGAATATTATTATTTCATGAGGTATGCTAAAGAGGATATGTCTTATGGGTCAAAAGTATAACTTTGTGAAAACGTTTTCACGAGTTTAAAGTATTAATGAACTGAGGGTTTCATTATTTATTATTATGTACCTTATTGTGATTTTTCTTCTCATACAATGTTTTAAAATATTTTTGAAGGGTATATGGATGGGTTGGATAAAAGATGAAGTCTAGATGAATGTTATGAAGATTTATCAAGAAAAATAAATATTGTTTTCTTTTAAATGTTTTATATTTTGGAAGAAATGGTTATTATTTTATTTGTATCCAATTTTTATGAATGTGAAATATTATGTCTGAATTTTATCCTAATTGTCTAAAAAAATAAAAATAAAAATATCCTCAATGATAAAGAAATTAATTTATTGACTAAAACTCACTAATATGTAATGTTTAAGGCTGGGTATTTATAGAACACCTAGATATACACTCCCATGGGATATATTTTGGTTAATAACATTACATTTATGAACCATTATGGAGGATTTAATATTTATGTTAACTAATTGTGTAACACCCTGAGACATTATGAAAAATATTCTTTTAATTTCATTAATGTTTTGTGTTGTATGATACACCAATATTACCTTGCGCTATACGCAACACAGTATTAGCTTGCAGTATACGCAACATTATTCTTGGATCGTGTTACACACAATTTTGATAATAGTTATTCTACGCAACATTGAGTGTATATATATATTCAATTTATAAATGAAATATGTTTGGATTCTGTTATACGAAACAACAAAGGATTCTTGAACAACACGCAACCCTGACTTGGCTTGCGTTACACGCAATCACAACCTTCCTCGATAGCGTGTGTTGTACGCAATACCGGGTTTTACTAAACAACAATATAATATTATAATATTATTATGAACTAGCCGTTATGAATAGTATTAACTAAATTTTTAATTTTATAACATTATTATTCATCTTTCACATTTTCTAGAACATGGTATAAGAACAAAATAAATTTTTCGGGTAAAATAAGTATTTTTCAAAAAATGCAGTTTTTCCGCCTTTTGATGGCGCACCCACATTAAATCTAGTTTTTCACATGTTTATAAGTTCAATTTGACAAAATAAAATTCTTCTTTGGAATCATGAAATTAAAATTTACTTTGGATAAATTTTTCATATTATTCTGGTAACTTTCATATTTTGATTAATAGTAAAAACACGCTATATTTTAATTAAAAACAACTTTTTTCATCGCAAAAATTTATATGGTTAAATTATAATATTGAATGGTTTTAAAGTAGAAATAGAATAAATTTTTACCATTTAATATAATTTATGTCATTAGCATTGATTTTACATTAAATTCGTAGGTTAAATCAATTCAATCTTTTGCAATGTTTTAAAGAAAAACATGTTTTCTTCCGACAACGGGATTAATTTTAATTTAATTTCTGCAACTTTTTTGTAATGAATTTGGAAAATCGGATTCCATATTTGGAATAAGTGGGTTAAAATTATGTTAATAAGCTACTTTTTGTTTTTGGGATTTATGAATAGTAACTACGGTAAATTTTATTTACCATAGTTAAAGGTAAATCGGGTAATTAAGGGTAAATATAATATTATAAAATTACCCTAACACATGCCAAAATTCTATTTTATGGATAAAAGTATACCCATATAACCTAATGGTAGGATTAGATTCATTTTATGGACTTTTGACCATGAAAATGATTTAATTATTATTAAAACCATAGAAAGTGACAACATGTCACTCTCTTAAATCTTATAAGTATAATAATTTTAATTTAGTGATAAACATCAAAAAACATCGAACATGAATAGTCTCCAGAAATCTAATAAAATTATCTACATTATGATAATTTATTTAGAATTTTTAGGGATTAAATAATTGTCATTAATGGTGATAAATTAATGAAACAAAAATTATTTATTAAGTGAAAAATAAGTAATATAGTTATTATTGAAATAATAATACCCATTAAAAGGCCCAAAAATCGGAAAAAAACTTATTGGTAGTGTATATATAAACCTTAATCATCCAATGACCTGATATATAACCGTTTGGAGCCTTATTAAAGTGATTATGACACTTATATTATTTTATTTTAAATGATGCCAAAGTTGTCACCTTCATAATTTATCAATTTAAATATTGTGATTTTAAGATGATAAATTTGAGTAAAAGTATTATTATGAAAGGTAATAGATCTATATTTATCATAGGATTTTATTTGTAATTTTTATGCAAAAAATATGTATATTAAATAATTATACAAAAATGTTGTAGTAATTATTTTATTAAGAGATAAACCAAATAAATGGGTTTAAAAATAATAAAATAAATATTATATGAACTATTTAATGTTATCCAATAATTTTATAGACACATATGACCTTTTATGAATCTATTAGAGATTTTAGTTCAAACATATCTTTTGTATATTTTTTATTTAAATTAAAATAAATGAACAGTGTCAAAATTGACACTATTGTTATTTTATAAAAATAACATATTATAAAATTGTTTAAAAATCACAAAAATATTTATAAATTATAAATTTATATTTATATTGTATATAATTTTGTAAAGTAACCAATCATGGAAAATTCACAACAAATATGAAATTATTTGTTATAATTTAAAATTTATAATTTTATTACCACAAATAAACATAAATAGATTAAATAAGGATAAATCAAACTGATAAGGATTAAAATAAGATCCAAACATGTATAAATTTTATTGGTTGATACTATTACAACCCTATCTCATCTAAGATTCGAATATGAGTCGTTTTTGGAGGTTTTTAAGTGGGGTTATATTTATTATAAATTAATATTTTTAAGAATTCAAAAGGTGCCCCTCTCGTCCCTTATAAAAGAGCACCTCCTCCCTCTCTTCCTCACACCACATTGAGCCTTCAAGCTCGGACAAACCCTGTCCAATTATCTTCTCCACTTCCCTAGAAACATCCTAGAGGTTCTGGTCTTCTTCAAAGGCAAATATTAGTGCCCTAAGAGGAGGTTTCAAAAAGGCGCTTCAAAGAAGAGGTAATGTCCGTTACCGATTCAGTCATCTTTATTTCTTCTTCCACTTCTTCTTCTTTAGTAGTTTCTTTATGAAGTAATAACATCAATATCACTAATATACTGATATGTTATTATAATTATGAAACAACCCTATTTCACCATCTACCCATCTTACGGAAAATGAAAATCACCATGCGTGCATACGTACGGAATACCGTCTCCACGCCGTGGTGTAATCAGTTTTCCACCACCACCATACATGGATGGGTATAATGGTGTAAATAAATAACAATATATGATTATTGTAAAGTAATATTGATTCTCAAATAGTATACATACACTCCAATCAAATTCCACGGTCATGGGAATGATATCATCGCTCGTGCGTACGTACGGACTACCGTCTCCACAAACGCGATGAGATTCATTTTCCATGATTAACCATTCAAGAAGGATTATAAAGTATATATAATGAATAATAATGAAATATATGACATAATAATGCTACTGGATTTATGTATATATATATATATGTATGTCATCTATTTAATTTCATTCAACTCAATAAGGAAACGAAAACAACATTCATGCGTACGTACAGCCTACCGTCTCCATGAACGGTATATTTATTTCAATTTATCGATCTATTATATATATGTATATTCTGAATATATATTATATATAAATCATGTTTTATATTCTGGAATTAAGTAATCATGATCTAAGTAATCATATGAATAATTACAAGTCAAAACACGGACGACAAATGAAACGATTTTAACCAAAACGCTATTTAACATGGAATTTACAAAAGAAATGGTAATATAAAGTCATAAGTGAACCATATATGATATCATAACAATGAATATGATTATTTAATAAGTCAATAACATTATTTAAATCATTATACAGGAGTTTCGGAGACTTACGAAGCAAATCCTACCTAAGTTAAGGGATAATTATTCCAATCTCATTCTTATCCGAGACTGTTTACTCGTAAGTATTTACTGGGGGTTATGTTTATTATCCATATCCATATGATCTAAAAATGTTTTCATAAAATTTTTACTTTCCATCCATGTATGTTTAAGACATTTTTACCCTTTTCTTACTTTTACCACATCATATGGAATGAATCTTTCTTTTGTTTCCCATACGAGGTACTTTTTGACTTTTCCAACAAAAGTATGAGGAGATTGTTATTTTTAACTTATACGTAGTGAATGGATTTTTATGGTTTTATAAAGCCTTATTTTCATGAAGATTACTCCAAAATATTTCATGACTATTTTCAATAAAATCTATTTCTTTTAAAATTGCATGACATTTTGTGAAAAGAAAATGATTTTGAAGAAGAAAGCATATTTTTCTCAAGAATTCATTTCAAATGTTTTATCAAAACCATTTTTCATCTGGGATAAAATTATTTCATAAGTGTATTTTTCAATTATAATGTCTCTATGATTTACATGGTTTCACTTTCCTTATTATGAAATGGTATCCATTTCTTTTTTATGGATTATGTGATGATGGGATGATGTTTATGAAACCCATTTTATTTATTGGGTTCTTATGAATGATGTATGTTTATTCTGTGGCACAAGTAAGAATGATTTCATTATGAGATGGGTGGGACCTATATCCCCCTCCAATTAATTGGTTAAATATTTATATCTCATGATATATACATGGCTAGAAAGACAAGTTAAACTAGTTCAGTAATACAGGACTAGAACGAGGAGTGAACTCGATTCAGAAAGGGACTTTGTCCACTAAGATGGTCTTGGCAGAAATGCCTTGGCTAATATGGAAATCATATCATGTGCTTAATGGTTTCCACAATTACATGTTTTATTCCCATGCTATTTTATCATTCCTAATGTTTCTTTATGATCTATTCCTTACGTACTTCCATGTTTTATGTCATTGCTCAAGATTTTTATGTTTAAACATTATGTTCATGTTTTTAAGTGCAAATGTATATGGTATGTTTTATTTTATCCATGCTTACCCTTACTAAGAATTTGAGCTCACCCTTTTTATTTTTTATTTTCCCCAGGATATAAAGAAATGTTTTAGGTAAGAAAAAAAGTGAAGATCTTTATGGGAGATGTTGAAGATCTTTCACCATGATTAGAAGATTATATTCCGAATTTCCAATGACACTAAACTATTATGGTCCTTGTGTGTGTGTTTTTGTTATGTACTAAGTATTCTGAAAAAGTAATGTAATGTCCATGTACGTCAATCTTCGGGTCTCTACAGTTGGTATCAGAGGGATGTTTAGTCAACCTTTGGAAACTAGGATGCGAAAACGTTAGTGAGATCCCTAGAGATATTTCTATGGTATGTCTAGGGATGTCCCTAATGATAAGTATACGTATAGGATATAGTCCTAGAACTACGGTAACGATCTTAGAATTTAACCTAAGATGTTAGATATTGAGGATACTCCCCCTTTACTATGTTGTTTTCCCTAGCATGAATTTTGCCTCTCACACTATTCTTTTTGGGTTTTAGAAAATGGCTGGAAACAGGAAGATTCATGATAATGGAGGATATGACGAACAATGGAATGATATTTTTCATGAGAAACCAAATGAAACAGGATTTGGAAGTCCAAACATCATTATTATGCCTAATCAGCAATCTCAAAATATGATCAATAATATCAACTTTGGTAAGTTTCCCAACTCAGATAATAAGAGAAAGATGGAGGTTCATGATGATCATAGAGGAAAGAAAGTTCAATTTCCCTCATGTAAATCATGTGGGAAGAGGCATCAGGGAGATTGTTTCAAGGGAACTGGTAGATGCTTTGGGTGTGGAAAAGAAGGACAAAAAGCCAGTAAGTGCAAAGGAAAAGGTTCAGTTAACACCATGGATGAGGATAATCGTATTTCTACGACATCAACAATGGTTAAATGTTTTAAATGTGGAATGTACGGGCATTATGCAAACCAATTCCCTAAGGGAATGTCTCATGAAGAGAATCAGTATGGCCGTATGGGTAGTATTTATGTTGATGATTATGAAGAGACTACAAATGATATGTGAGATGAAATAATTGTTGAAGATCGGTCAGTGGTTTAAGAAGGTAGTGGAATGATTACATGTTTATCAAGTGTAATGTTGTATATGTAATCTCATGGTACTATAGAATAAAGAGACATCTAAGGATTTTTACACTATTATCTTTCCTTGAGTTTTGAATGTGTATGATTAATGGTACCAGTATCCATGAATGGTTATTCAGATATTTTTAGAATGTATATGATATGCGCATAATGAAGGGATAAGGAGAAAATTAAATGTTTGATAGTATTCATGAGCTCATGACTGATATAAGGAGAAGGTTATATCATGTTTTGAGTATATAGAATTTTTGGATTTTGGAAAGAGTTAAATTTTGACAGAATTCATGTTTTCATTAAGGTTTAATGGGTATTAATTTTTCAAGAGAATACATGATTAAGGAATTCACATGATTGGAATGTGACCAACAAGATATATAGGGGATAAATGATGGTATTCACATGCTTGGTTGATGACATTTCAAGTAATCATTTTCATTATACTATGAACTTGGACCGAAGTATTTTAGATAAGCCTAAAGATTGGAATGGATTATGTTGGACATAATTTAGTACTGTTTAAGGATAAAACTTTTTTTGATATTATTGATGGGATGTTATATTAATGTAGTTTTAGAAAAATGACAACCTGCAGGATGGGCGACAGCCCATCGCGTCGGACAAGGCTGTTGGAATCGAACCCACGAACGAAGTGCGACTGGCCTTTATCGCCTACCACTGGCCTACAGGAAGTCCCTGGTTAGTAGAAACTAGTTTTATTTTATTAAGCGGTATGATATATGAAGTATAAGTTCATTTTTGGAACCATATACGATTAATCTAACCATATTATGGACTTATAACTTTTGTAAACCTTTTGTTTGAAACAGATGGAATGACCCATCATTATATCACATGATCTGTTAACACATCACGAATAACAAATTCAACTTCATTTCTTTAAGGGATGAAGTAGAAATTGTTCAATTCATGAACAATAGTGAGATTGTACCAAAATCATGTAAGTATTTCTTTTGATTCATCAAATTTAGGGAAATGATCTTGAAAACAAAAAAAATTATCCTAGTGGCCTTATGTCCAATGAATCAGATGGTACCTTAGATCATCACAAATTTATGGCTTTGTGATTGTTGGATTTTTCATATCCATGTTCTCTACCACTCTCCATCAGAACTTGATGGTTAGATTTTTCTTCCATATCCATATTTTCACCTATGTTCTCCTATGTGTATACCCAGTGATGAGTTAATTTGGGTAACCGTTACATTTCATACTTTAGTTTTTAAATCCATGTTTTGGTATTCCTTTTTACAATGTGGGTTTCTATTAAGAAAACTTTCGAGTAGTAAACCATTTATAACCCGACAAATTTAAAGGGTGAAATTCATTTTAAGGGGGGTAGAATGTAAGAACCCGATACTTTATGAAAAATATTCTTTTAATTTCAATAATGTCTTGTGTTGTATGCTACACCAAGATTACCTTGCACTGTACGCAACACATTATTATCTTGCAGTATACGCAACACTATTCTTGTATCGTGTTACACACAATTTTGATAATAGTTATTCTACGCAACAGTGAGTATATATATATATATATATATATTCAATTTATAAATGAAATATGGTTGGATTATATTATACGAAACAACTAAGGATTCGTTCACAACACGCAACCCTGAATTGGCTTGCGTTACACGCAATCACGACCTTCCTCGATAGCGTGTGTTGTATGCAATACCGGGTTTTACTAAACAACGATATATTATTATTGTATTATTATGAACTAGACGTTATGGATATTATTAACTAAATTTCTAATTTTATAACATTATTATTCATCTTACACATTTTCTAGAACATGGTATAAGAACAAAATAAATTTTTCGGGTAAAATAAATATTTTTCAAAAAATGCAGTTTTGCCACCTTTTGATGGCGCACCCACATTAAATCTAGTTTTTGACATGTTTATAAGTTCAATTTGACAAAATAAAATTCTTCTTTGGAATCAGGAAATAAAAATTTACTTTGGATAAATTTTTCATATTATTCTGGTAACTTTCATATTTTGATGAATAGTAAAAACACGCTATATTTTAATTAAAAACAACTTTTTTCATCGCAATAATTTATATGGTTAAATTATAATATTGAATGGTTTTAAAGTATAAATAGAATATATTTTTACCATTTAATATAATTTATGTCACTAGCATTGATTTTACATTAAATTCGTAGGTTAAATCAATTCAATCTTTTCCAATGTTTTAAAGAAAAACTCATTTTCTTCCGACAACGGGATTAATTTTAATTTAATTTCTGAAACATTTGTGTATTTAATTTGGGAAATTGGATTCCATATTTGGAATAATTGGGTCAAAATTATGTTAATAAGATACTTTTTATTTTTGGAAATTATGAATAGTAACTACGGTAAATTTTATTTACCATAGTTAAAGGTAAATCGGGTAATTAAGGGTAAATATAATATTATAAAATTACCCTAACACATGCCAAAATTCTATTGGATGGATAAAAGTATACCCATATAACCTAAGGGTCGGATTAGATTCCTTTTATGGACTTTTGACCATGAAAATAATTTAATTATTATTAAAACCAAGGAAATTGACAACATGTCACTCTCTTAAATCTTATAAGTATAATAACTTTAATTTAGTGATAAACATAATAAAACTTCGAACATGAATAGTCTACCAAAATCTAATAAAATTATCTATATCATGGTAATTTATTTATAATTTTTAGGGATTAAATAGTTGTCATTAATGGTGATACATTAATGATACAGAAAATTAAGTGAAAAATAAGTAATATAGTTTTTATTGAAATAATAACACCCATTAAAATGCCCACAAACCGGAAAAAAAACTTATTGGTAGTGTATATATACAACTTAATCATCCAATGACCTAATATATAACCGTTTGGAGCCTTAAAAAACTGATTATGACACTTATATTATTTCATTTTAAATGATGCCAATGTTGTCACCTTCATAATTTAACAATTTAAATATTGTGATTTTAAGATGATAAATTCAATTAAAAGTATTATTATGAAAGGTAAAAGATTTATCTTCATAATAGTATTTTATTTTGAATTTTTATGCAACAAATAAGTATAATAAATAATTATACAAAAAAATTTTAGTAATTATTTTATTAAAAGATAAACCAAATAAATGGGTTTAAAAATAATAAAATAAATATTATATGAACTATTTAATGTGATACACTAATTTTATTGATACATATGACATTTTATGAATCTACTAAATCTTTTAGTTTGAACATATATTCTGTATATATTTTATTTAAATTCAAATAAATGAATAGTGTCAAAATTGACACTATTGTTATTTTATAAAAATAACATATTATAAAATTGTTTTAAAACAACAAAAATATTTAAAAATTATAAATTTATATTTATATTGTCTATAATGTTATAAAGTAACCAATTATGTAAAATTAACAACAAATAAGTAATTATTTGTTATAATTTAAAATTTTGAATTTTATTACCATAAATAAACTTAAATAGATTAAATAAGGATAAATCAAAATGATAAGGTTTAAAATAAGATCCAAACATGCATAAATTTTATTGGTTGATGAGATTACAACCCTATATCATCAAAGATTTTAATATGAGTCATTTTTGGAGGTTTTTAAGTGGGTTTAGATTTATTATAAATTAATATTTTTAAGAATTTAAAAGATGCCCTTCTCCTCCATTATAAAAGGGAACCTCCTCCCTCTCTTCCTCATACCACATTGAGCCTTCAAGCTCGGCCAACCCCTACCCAATTATCTTCTCCAATTCCCTAGAAACATCCTAGAGGTTATTTTCTTCTTCAAATATCAATATTAGTGCCCTAATAGGAGGTTTCAAAAAGGGGCTTTAAAGAAGAGGTAATGTTCGTTCTCGATTCTTTCAACTTTATTTCTTCTTCCACTTCTTCTCCTTTAGTAGTTTTATTATTAAGTAATAACATCAGTATCACTCATATACTGATATTTTATTATAATTATGAAACAACCCTATTTCACCATCTATCCATCCTACGGAAAACGAAAATCACCACGCGTGCGTACGTACGGAATACCGTCTCCACGCCGTGGTGTAATCAATTTTTCTACCACCACCATACATGGATGGGTATAATGGTGTAAATAAATAACTATATATGATTATTGTAAAGTGATATTGATTCTGAAATAGTATACATACACTCCAATACAATTCCACAGTCATGGGAATGATATCATCGCTCGTGCGTACGTACGGACTACCGTCTCCACGAACGTGATGAGATTCATTTTCCATGATTAACCATTGAAGAATGATTATAAAGTATATATAATGAATAATCATGAAATATATGACATAATAATTCTACTGGATTTATGTATATATATATATGTATGTCATCTATTTAATTTCATTCAACTCAATAAGGAAACGAAAACAGCGTTCATGCGTACGTACGGCCTACCGTCTCCATGAACGGTGTATTTCATTCCATTTATCGATCTATTATATATATGTATATTATGAATATATATTATATATAAATCATGTTTTATATTCTGTAATTAAGTAATCATGATCTAAGTAATCATATGAAAAATAACAAGTCAAAACACGGACGACAAATGAAACAATTTTAACCAAAACGCTCTTTAACATGGAATTTACAAAAGAAAGGGTAATATAAAGTCATAAGTGAACCATATAAGATATCATAACAATGAATATGATTATGTAATAAGTAAATAACATTATTTAAATCATTATACTAGAGTTTCAGACACTTACGAAGCAAATCGGACCTAAGGTAAGGGATAATTATTCCAATCTCATTCTTATCCGAGATTGTTTACTTGTAAGTATTTACTGGGAGTTATGTTTATTATCCATGTCCATATGATCTAAAAATGTTTTCATAAAATTTTTACTTTACTTCCATGTATGTTTAAGAAATTTTTACCCTTTCAGTACATTTACCACATCGTATGGAATGAATCTTTCTTTTGTTTCCCATACGAGGTACTTTTTGTCTTTTCCAACAAAAGTACGAGGAGATAGTTATTTTTAACCTATATGGCGTGAATGGATTTTTATGGTTTTATAAAGCCTTATTTTCCTAAATATTACTCCAAAATATTTCATGACTATTTTCAATAAAATCTCTGTCTTTTAAAATTGCATGACATTTTGTGAAAAGAAATTATTTTGAAGAAGAAATGATATTTTCCTCAAGAATTCATTTCAAATGTTTTATCAAACCCATTTTTCATCTAGGATAACATTATTTCATAAGTGAATGTTTCAAGTATAATGTCTCTATGATTTACATGGTTTCACTTTCCTTATTATGAAATGATATCCATTTCTTTTATATGGATTATGTTATGATGGGATGATGTTTATGAAACACATTTTATTTATTGGGTTCTTATAAATGATGTATGTTTATTCTGTGGCACAAGTAAGAATTATTTCATTATGAGATGGGTGGGACATATATCTCCCTCCAATTCATTGGGTAATGATTTATATCTCATGATATAGACATGGATGGAACGGCAAGTTAAACCGGTTCAGTAATACTGGACTGGAACGAGGAGTGAACTCGATTCAGGAAGGTACTTTGTCCACTAAGATGGTCTTGGCAGCAATGCCTTGGATAATATTTAAATCATATCATGTGATTAATGGTTTCCACAATTACATGTTTTATTCCCATGCTATTTTATCATTATTAATGTATCTTTATGATCTATTCCTTATGTACTTCCATGTTTTATGTCATTGCTCAAGCTTTTGATGTTTAAACATTATGTTCATGTTTTTAAGTGAAAATGTATTTGGTATGTTTTATTTTATCCATTCTTACCTCACTAATAATTTAAGCTCACCATTTTTATGTTTTCCTTTCCCCAGGATATAAAGAAAGGTTTTAGGTAAGAAAAAAAAGGAAGATCTTTATGGGAGATGTTGAAGATCGTTCCCCATGATTAGAAAATTATATTCCAAATTTCCAAAGACACTAAACTATTATGGTCCTTGTGTGTGTTTTTTTTATGTACTAAGTATTCTTCAAAAGTAATGTAATGTCCATGTACGTCAAGATTCGGGTCTCAAAAAATTGGGTGAGGTAACTTAATTGATAAATGATCATTGGTAATAAAGGCTTTGAAAAAGACAGTCATTAGTTGATCAAAAAGCATCATATGTTAATGATGTAGGTTTCCTAGGGGAATATATCTTTAGATTTATGTTATTATATTCATATATATTATTTTATTGAAAAATCATTTTCAGTTTCTGTATTTTTCTAAAACAATATCTCATAAATGGAGATGGTAATTATATGTACCTAAAACCCACTATGATTTATAATAGAATAAGAGATCATACATATATGGTTAATAATATTATTATTTTCCTATTATGAGGAAAAATATGAGTTTACTAGTCTTACCTAAGGTATTGAGACTGATATTTTAATATAAATTGAATCTTTGAACACTTAGAGATTTTCATTATTGAGTGATACTTATCAATGACATTTTGGTATATTTGAAAAATTATTAAGGATAATTTGAAACATCTAAGGATCATTCATCAATATTTTATCATTTTTGGTCTGAAATCACATATTGAATGTTATTAATAACCCTTATTGATAATTTTATGTCAAGGATTTATTTTTTAATATTACTATTTAATAATAGATTTATGAGGTATGGATAAATATTTGGATTAATATACAATTGAAGTAAAGATAATAATGGGTGTCTTGAATTTGAAGAATTCAAATATTGTTGGTAACCATGGGATTGATATTTTACCCATGATATGTTTGGGGATATTCATCACATATTTGGGATTATAATATATATTGTCTAGTGTGTGACCTTATTAACTAGTGGTTGGTTCCATTTCAGGATTAATGATAAAGTTATTTTTTTATGAATATATAGATTCATTGTGGGTTATTGAATTGAATATTCAAGTGGTTTTGTGTATGGTATGTTATGGAGAATATATGATTAGTGTGTATATATAAATGGTTATATGACTTTATAAATGGGTAAATTTGTTTGAAGAATTATAAGTAACTTGATATTGTTTAAGAGAGTATCGTAGATGTCATATTAAATGTTATACCTCGAAAGATGAATATGTTAATAATATCATCACCTACATTTTTTGATGAGTAATAAATACAATTATACAAATGAAATTTATTTAATGGGTTATAAAGTAACACCTCAAAGATTATAATATATGTTTTCCCTAAAAAAGTCAATTTATTATATAACATTCTTCACATGCAACATTAAACATTAAAAAACTGTGACATGGTTAGATTAGATATAAATATTAAAGTACGAAAATTAAAACAATTCCTTTGAATTATAAAGAATAAATAAGACTAACCACTTTATTAAATATTTATATAAATAAAATAAATTCTACTTTTAATACAAATTTAACTCAATTGCTATAGCTCAAATTACCAATACTGCCGTTTTATATATAGAAATGAATTTTTATAAATATTTCCATTTTATGAGAAATATATTTAAATTTAAACAGACATAATACTAATTAATATAAAATATATTTTAAATGAATAATTATTTAAGGATAATTTAATTAGTAATTTATAATAAATAACAATAACAATAGTTGATATTTTTATAAAATTCATTTCCCAATGAAAACAAATTTCGTTTTACTTTTATGGTTTTATATAAATATGAATGTTTATTAATTTTAGATGTTGAATTGGATGATATGATTTATTTTATTTTTAATCATCATAATCAAATTAAGTAAACAGATCAACATCATTTTTAGTCATAAATTTATGTTAACAATGTAAATATTTGTTACCTTGGTAAAATATTTTTTTAAAAGAATGATACCTTTAAAAATATTATGATTTTAAATTAAATTAATTTTTTTTTAAAAAATAGAGACTCTAATGTGATTTTTAAACATGTATTAAAATTAATTAACTCTATTTTAATTTTTAATCAGTGTTAAAATAACATTAATAACACTTAACAATTAAAATGACATTTTCAACAAAAACCATTTTTCAACAAAGGATATGTTTTAATTTAAAATTTAATTTTTTCACATTTATAAATTATATTGGGTTATAAGGATTATAAATTTTGATTCAGAACATATAAATCTAATAAGAATGGATACCATATTTTTTAGAAGAAAAATAATTACCATGGTTAATTTTAAATCAATATTAATAATGGTAAAAGTTGGTAAATAAAGTATCTCAAATTTTTAATAATTAAAAGGCCCCTTAAACCTTGTATATATACTTTTTTAGGTATTAAATTCATAACCACATGTCACAACAATCACTTATCCACCTATCTTACCTAACTCTAATGTAATTCCATTCTTATCTATTACCTAAATTTTTTTTAAAATATTTGTCCCTCCTTTTATCTTATAAAAGGATATCACTTCCTACCAATTCAATCCATGCCTATAGTTAAAACTTTCAGTGAAAATATTTTCAATTTACATATTCTAAATCCCCTATACATGTTTGGTATCCCATAACCTTAATAAAGTTTAACAAGTCATTCATTTACATTGGATACTTCAAGAGAATATCTAAATTATCAATGTATGTAATACTTACCCTTTTACTTTTAATCTTCATACATCCCATACAACTACTTAAAACAAATTCTAACCATATTTATATAATCAAATAATTATGAAAGAATTACTAAAATATTTCTATATTTATGAAATAATCATTATCTATTTTCTCTCATTCAATCAAAAAAATGAAAACGTTTCCCATGCGCATGTAAGGACTACCAGCTCCATGAACCACACGTTTCATTTTTCATCACCACCATTCATGTATGGTTCTATAAAATGGTTTAGTGAATATATATATTATTTATCTTATGATTTAAATTAATTAAATAAAAATTAGTTTTTCTAGAATTAATATTATAAATAATAAATTTGTAACAATAATAATCATATACAAGAATAATGATATCAAAATATTTTTATTCATAATACATAATATTGTAATATATAATAATTATTCTTATAATTCATTAATATTTTAATATATAACACAAATTAACACTACATTATATTTTTATTATTCGGTTGTAAGGATATTAAACTATACCATATCATAATCATCCATAATCATGGAAAGTTCATGTTTAGTTCTGTTTAACAACCTACTTGAATAGTACTACACATTTATATGATGGATGACTATGAGAAATTATTTAAAAGTATAATATTTTATAAATATGTAAATTATGTTTTGTTTTTTTAAAATTATATCAACATTTTTCCCATTAATAAATAATTAACTCTTTATTCACTAAAATTCACTGAAACATGTTCATCATTGATTTCAATATCATGGATCATAACCAAAGATACAATCAAATAAGATTATATATTTTTAATAAATATTTAGAACTCTATTACAACACCTTATATTATCTAATAATGATGTAAATTTTAATAAAATATATACCAACAACATTTTTATAAAACTATTTCAAAGTGAAAAATATTAGTAACATCTTGTGTTGAAAATAGGTAAAACAATAACTAACATATACATATATATATATATAATGATTAGAAATTAAGATTATAAAGGTTTACAGATATTAATAAGTTTATTGGGTATGAATTTTTTTAACTTAATTCAATTGTTCAATACATTTGGTGAAAACAGAGAATGAATCTGGACAGAGGTAATGGTTTTCATCTCAAATCCATATCTATGAGACATGTATAGTATTATACAAAAAAATCATTTATTTTAATGATATACTGATAATTGGTGATATAATATCATGAGTTGTCTTTTAATCATGGTATTTTAAGTTCACTCACAAAATTTATCTTTTTAAGGGATTTTTATTAATGTGTTACTCAATCCATAAGGGTTTTCTGGTTATCAGTTCTAATCCATTGAGACGTGTTACATTTTATGCACCATGTTTCCATTTTATGGTATTACATTTATTTATTATATGATTGTATATTTTATACCATATTTCCTTATAATTCATGGTATAAATTGATCCTAATCAATTATTTTCTTAATCTTTCTTTTCAATCAGTTGTTACCCTAGTCATAAGTGTTTTGGTGACTTATTTTTCATTCATTGAGTTTTGATCATTCACATGAAATTATTTAATGTAACATGGGTATATTATTCCCTTTCATTTTATTATACTTTATTATCTCAATTTATTAATTTTTTACCATAAAAAACCCATTTTTAAAATTTTCTATTCTTTATGATGTATATTTTCTATATGGGATATTGATAACTCATTTCTATTTTCCATTATTTTTTTATTTCATCATGTAATAATTATTAAAATAATTTGGTTCTCCTAGAATAATATTTTATTATATGTTATTTTATAATACTATTTTGGAAAAATAATTTTAAATAAATTAAGTTTCTTTTACTATTCTTATAATGTGAGTTAAAAAAGGTATTTTGAAAATATTTAAAAGGATTCTTCCTTTCACATTCAAAAGGTTCTTCTTACTCTCATATTTTCTATAATATAAAAGTTTAGACTTCTCAAAGAAAAAATACAATATATTACTTTCGAAATATAAGGTTTTAAAAAAAATCATGTCTACTTTTAAAAAGTTAACTTTGAAAGTGATATGTAAATTTTTATTTTATATAAATATCAAAAATGATTTTAAAAATATAATTGAAGTATTAATTTCCACTTCCCCTCTTATTTTAAAAATTATTTACTCTAATGGGGATTATGTTTCATTTTTTATCATCAAATATGTAACGTCCTAAAACTCTTTGGTCCATTCCTTTGTGAAAATCCGGTGTATGAGGTGTTTTGGGAGGTTAAGGTGACATATCCCCAACACTTTCCCAAATTTCCATTTCTCTGAACAGTTCCAATGGTAGACCATTATGAATAGTGCATCGGTAACCTTCTATGAACAATGACATCAGTGACCTTTTTCCTTTTCCCAATTTTGAGTTCAAGAACAGTGTTTCCAGAATGGTGATGTTCCAATGGTGACCTTTTTCCATTGTCAAATTTTGTGTTCATGAACAGTGTTTCTAGAATGGTGAGGTTCCAATGGTGACCTTTTTCCTTTTCCAAATTTTGTGTTTATAAATAGTATTTCTATAATGGTGATGTTCCAATAGTGACCTTTTTCCTTTGCTAAATTTTGAGTTCATGAATAGTGTTTCCATAACGGTGAGGTTCCAATGGTGACCTTTTTCTGTTGCCAAATTTTGAGTTCATGAACAGTGTTTCTAGAACAGTGAGGTTCCAATGGTGACCTTTTTCCTTTTCCAAATATTGAGTTCATGAATAGTGCTTCCATAATGGTGAGGTTCCAATGGTGATGTTCATGAATAGTGTTTTTAGAATGGAGAGGTTCCAATGGTGAGGTTTATGAACAATTTTTCAAGAATGGTGAGGTTCCAATGGTGAGTTTCAAGAACAGTGTTTCTAGAACGGTGATGTTCCAACGGTGAGATTCATGAAAAGTGCTTGCAGAACAGTGAGGTTCCAATAGTGAGGTTCATGAACTGTGTTCCAAGAATGGTGAGGTTCATGAACAGTGTTTTTCCTTTTCCAAATTTCGAGTTCGTGAACGGTGTTTCCGGCTTCCTACAGTTTCACCCATTTAATGTTTCCTTTGATGTAAAATGAATTTAATGCCTTGTTTTATATATTCTAATGTCGATTCAAAGGTATTAACTTCTATATTAATTTCTCTTAAGTCTTGGGAAAATTTTACTTGGTCAAACCACATGGTTTAGTACGATCTTCTTTTAATGGAAAATATATAATATCTTAAACCATTGTTCCATTAAATCTTATAAAGGGATGGTATATCTTCCCCTCTTATTCTACCTTCTTGTTCCCTAGTGCGAGGAACTTGATCTTTTCCTTCTTCCCTTAGGAGTGGTGTGATTGAGCCTTAATCCTTGGATCAGTTCCGCTCTGTTTTTTCTGAAACAAAGTAGTATCGATTGATATTTGATATATGGTATGTTCTATAATCATTCTTTTGGGTTCATCTTCTTCTGTTTTCCCTCGCCCTTTTATAGAATGCTATCTCCTTATTCCTAATGGACTTTTCTTGGGTATTAACCGGTGTGGTGGTGTCTCTACATCCTCGAGTGGATATAGTTATCACAGGGGAGCAAATCATAACCTGTTTTGTTACTTGCCAAGAATTTTTTTAGGTAAGTGATTCGGGGATTCTCTTTTCTTTTAAGTGAAAAATTATAGCTATCATATTTTATCCCATTATATCACAATGGAATGGATATAATAAATATTTTAACCGGGTAAATAAATTGATATCAATCATATGTTATTTTCTATTATTTTTCTAGATATTTTGATTTTTATGATTGCTTTGTTTAGCCTTTTGTTCTTGATGGAAATTGGTAAATAACATAAATCCGGAATTAATTGATAATTGATTGGATAAAGATAAAGAGGAATGTAAATGAATCCAGTTCTTCTTATTGTAATTTGATATTAATCAAATTGGTGCAGTACGCATGTTTAATTATTTTTTATATCTTACTAGTTAGGTTTCTTGAATTTGAACCTAAAAATATTAAATTAGTTAATATGAGGGGGATTAAATAAATGGTTGTTTGATAAAAGGTAATTCCTTGTAGGATTCTGAGTTACCCTCTTTCTTGATTAAGGGCCAAGATCCCAATTTATATGATGTTTTTGTTCATGATTCTTGTGTTTTTATGTGAGCCTGGATGGCTATTGTGATATGTGGGGCATGGAGGCCTATTGGTTGTGGCAGAAGATGCCACCGAGAGTGGAGAGATGCATCGGTTTATGCATGTGGGTTTCGAAGAGGACACCAGGGATAATGGAACGGGTTGGATGTGAATGTTTGGATGCTTGAGGTTTCTTTGATTGGTTATCTTCTTTACTTTCCCAACTGCTCAATGCAGCTGGTCTTGCTTACCCTTCTTCTGAGAGGGGAAAAGACAGGTGTGGTAATCCATGTGCTTTCTATGTCCAGCTTCTCAAGGGTGGATGGGTCTACGCTCTTTCTATAGGTAGAAAATACTCGAAGGGTAGTTCATCTACTCACAGTGTCGATCTGCATTATGTTTAGTAGCATAAAATGTTCTTCTAAAATGCCTAGGTATATTATAAAGTAATGCTATAAATAAATAATTGAATAAATGATGTTAACCCATGGGGTTGGATCTTTCTGGGATGCAATGCTGAGGACTGTGGAATTTGGGTGTGATGTTAATGAAATATAATGTGGAAATTTTTAATGGTTAATTAATGTATGATGAATTAATTAATGTAAATTGTAACTGACAAAAAGTAATGAAGTAATGTAATAAATCTATTTAAATTGTCATGTGCTTATAGGATTCCAAGTATAATAAGTGGTATTCGGGTTTCAGAGAGACGTTATATATACTTGAGTCTAAGACTAGGTTATTCCCATAGTGTGGTTGTGAGATATAGTATATTCTATACATTTTTGTGTTTCTACATGCTACTCCACTATATATGTGTGTAGAGGGTTGTAATGGCTGGTGGTTATTCACACACATATATTCTGGATACAGTATCCTATAGACTACTATAGGTGTAATGTGTATAGGCTGTGATGATTTGAGAATTCTTACTTGGTGTGTGGGATATAATGGATTTAGTTATAATAACCGATGTATGATACACATTATGAGAGCATTGGTGTCCCCCAAAAACCACCTGGTTACTTTTCATACATGGAGGCAGTGGTTTTCTTGCATGAGGTTCATATTTTGGTGATTCGCCCAGGTGACTACGGGCAAGCCTTTTTGGAGAGAGATGCTTAGGACGTGCCACATTGGGGAAAATAGGAAAACCAGTGGGGAAGTAGTAGTAGGGTACCCTTGATATTCATTATTATATTATATACTCTTGTATGTGTTACATGGTGAGAGTATCCATGGTTTGGTTGGGAACTTAGTATACGTGTTTATGTGATGAATTAGTTTCACTTGTTGTTCACTTTGATTTAGCATGCTTTCATTACATTTGTAAGAGTGGATCTGGGGAGGATCCTACTAAGTATACTGTTATACTCACCCTATGTAAATATAAACTGTTTTTCAGGTCACATTGATAGGGTTGGAGATCAAGCTGGTTTCTACGAGCTTGGGGTTATAGGAGCTGTTTGGGCTTGTTGTTGCTGCTGTTTTTACTATCTTTTGGGTATTTGTAGTTTTTACCTTTTCTGTTGTAGTTGGTTTCATTTCATTACATAATTGTACTTGGGAACTCTTTTATATTTCAGTATAATTTGGATTTGGTTGGTTTCTATCTTAACTCTCTATTCTATGTGTTTTCTCATTGAGGGTAATGCATCCTATCTGTTTGTTTACTATACCCTAAGTGCTAATTGGAAACCCGGGGCCTACTGGAGGCAAGACTCGGGGGCCATTATCTCCCTTATCACATTTTCAACCTAGGAGGGGTACACTTTGTCGGAATGGGGGTCATGACCGAGTGGTTTAGAGGGAGGTTGAGGGATAGGATGATGTTTCGAGTTAGGCAAAGGTGAGTTTTCATGGGTTGGTAGGCAAACAATGTCAGTCATGTTTAGCAAGTGATGTAAACAATGGAGACTGGAGGAGACATTGGCATTTAAGGCCCCTAGGATATGATGTATGGAAATTTATGTTTACAATGTCTTCTAAATGAGGTGATATTAGTTTCAGGGTAGAGACCAAGGAAAGGATCATGCATCATTCTTCTTTGTTCATGTGTTTGAATGGGTATACCTTGGGATAGGTTGACCTAAAATAAATAAAATAAAACAATTAATTAAATAATGATGACTCTCCCAAATTCGAGGTTTAGGGGATACAACTATTTTCTATTTTATAGGTAAGGATCAAGGTCGAAGTCCTCATCAAGATCACATAGAAGATGTATAACAGGTTGTGCCTACAGATCGATGTCAGGTAGAGGTTGACGACGTCAACACATGGAAGAGGACACTATGAGAGTTTTATTGACACAGTCTGTAGAAGTACGAGGGCTCCATTTCAGCTACAGTCATGGAAGAATGGTGGGAGGAGGTTGAGATAGGCTTTAGTTTGATTCGTGCTTAGAAGAAGAACTGGGTGTCCTTGGATGTGATGATGTTGCGTGGAGTAGCGAGTCAAAGGTGGTTCTTATTCCTATGGGATCACAAGGAGTCATCGATCTCATGGGAGGAGTTCTGAGACAAGTTTAGAGTTGAGTTTCTTTCCTATACTGCAAATGTGTCTAGTCTCCAAGAGCTTCTTATACATCGATAAGGGATTTATAGTGTGAGAGAGTTTGGAATTCATTTCAAGAACCTTTTACAATATTCTTTGAAACTGTTTCAAGATGGTGAGGCCAGGGAAAGGCATTTTGAGGAGGCTTTAAGTCCAGAGATCCTACGCCAGGTCACCCAATTCATGATGAATACATATCTTGAGGTGTGGGCGAGGATAGAGGTTATCGAGAGGATTCTGGCTATAACCAGATCATCATGAGAATGGATTCATTACTATTCCTTACAAAGTAGAGTTGTGGTCTAGGGTTCTTCTTTTTTCAGGGGAGAAGAGTTTACGTTCATCCAGGGGTAGGTCACATCCCTCCGCCTATCATTTCATTGGAGGTAGTTAAATGTAGACCTATTCCAGGGGATCAGGTGCTTGTTTTTCTTATGGAAGTCGACGTCATCAGCAGCGAGAGTGCCCGACCTTTCAGATCAGTCATCATGCACCTATTTTTCCACTCCAGGTTTCTCCATTGAGGCAGTTTCAGCTGAGGCAGTAGTAGCAGGTTGCACCATATTTAGATCAGTAGAGGGTATATGGGGCAGGTAGAGGACAACACTGTGATGCTCCCCATCCTCACAGAATAGAGCATGACCATGGTGGTTTTCATCATCAGGGTCACAGAGGCCTTGGAGGAGGTCATGGTCAGCTTTATGCATTACCGTTTCTAGCACCAGGCGAGTCAGACGTCATTTGAGATACCCATTGCTTGTTTTCTACCATGGTTTATTTCTTATTTGATTTAGGAGTGACACCCACCTTCATATCACCTACCCATATCCATGCTTTGGGACCTGATTTAGAGAGGCTTCTAGTTCTCTGGGTGCTGACTACACCAGTTGGAGGTCGAGCTGACTTGTTTGATGTATGTTGAGATTATGAGCTAGTGTTGGGGAAGTACCATTCTTGGGGAAATTTACTATGTTTATGAATAAAACCATATGATTTTATCCTAGGCATGTATTGGTTGTATTCAGTGCAGGCTATCATGGATTGCATCAGGAGGAAGGTTATGTTCTTCGATGCGGATGGAGATCCAGTGGTGTTCGTTGGCGAGCAAGACCCTCGAAAGAGTTAGCGGTGTGTTATGTCCTTATCATCCATGATGGATGATTGGATTATGAGTTCTTCATAGGTCCATTAGTTGGTGTTTTCTAGGGTCGCATGAGAGTACCCTGATGTCTTCCCAGAAGAGGTTGTATCATTACCGCATTGAAGGGAGATCGAGTTTGGGATTGAGAAAAAACCAGGTGCATCTCGTATCTCTATGTCTTCATATAGGATGGCCCCTTTAGAGTTAAGAGAGCTATGTATATAGCTTGATGGTCTGTTATAGTGCGGTTTTGTTTGGCCAAGTGTGTCACCATGAGCTACAATAGTTTTTTTCATGAATAAGGTTGACGGTAGTTTGCGATTGTGTGTCGATTATCGTCTCTTAAACAAAGTGAAATTGAAGAATCTCTATACTATTCTACGTATTGATGATTTATTAGATCATGTGAAGGGTGAAAGTTGGTTCTCAATGATCGAATTGCAGTCAGGATACCATTAGTTGCATGTGAAGGATGAGGACATCCCGAAGACTACTTTCTGTTCTCGTCAAGGTAATTATGATATTATTGTAATGTCATTTGATGTGATGTATTCTCTAGGTGTGTTAATGGTATTGATTAACATTGTGTTCCATGAGTTATTGGACAAGTTCATGGTGGTTTTCCTAAATGTAATCCTTCTGTACTCCGTGTCTGAGGAGCATGTACATCATCAACATGCTGTTTTGGGAGTTCTTTGTCAAAATTAGATATTTGGGAAGTTGCCGAACTGTGAGTTTTGGGCTCAAGAAGTCCATTTCTTGGGGAATGTTGTGTCCTAGAAGGGAGTAGCTATGGATCCAGAGAGGATAGAAGTAGTCGTGTCTTGGGAATCCCCCATGACAGTGGCAAACGTGTGAAGTTTCCTCAGTCTTGTAGGCTACTACTAGAGGTTTGTGGAAAATTTCACTCAAGTTGCGACTCCTTTGACAACTTTAATTAGTTAGGATCAAGAATTCATATGGACTGATATGTTTCAGGCATATTTCAGGTATCCAAATGAGATGTTAGTTAGTGATCTATCTCTCTGTCTTCCAGATGAGTGAGTTCAGTTTGACTTTTTCGGCGATGCTTTGCATTTGGGGTTAGTCTGTGTTCTGATGCAACAAAGATCAGTTGTTCATTATGGGTCTTGGTAGTTTCATCCTCATGAAATTAACTATGCCACCCATGATCTTTATTTGGAAATTTTGTTGTTTTCCATCATGTTTTGGAGACATAACCTCATTGGTGAGTGCTTTTTGGTTTACACCAATCATGAGAGCCTGAGGTATGTTTTCTCCCAGTGTGACTTGAACTTATTTCAGAATTAGTGGATGGAGTTCGTATAGTAATACGACATCAAAATATCATATACACCAGAAAATTGGAATGTTGTAGCTGATGGGCTGAGCAGGAAGTCATGTGGTGTTGCAATGCATGAATATGGTGATTCTTAGAGAGTAATGGAAGAACTTTCAGCATTACATCTTGATATGGGAGACGTTAGTTGTAAAGGACTTCTTTTTCAGATGACGGTGTATTCATATCTGGTGTCGCAGGTGGAAGAGTCCTAGTAAGGGGATCTGGAGGTGGAGTTCTGGAGTGACCGAGTTATTTGTGGCGAGGCCCTTGATGGTTTGTCTGAGGATGGACTACACTGAGTGTTATATCATAGAAGGATATTTATTCCATTGAAAATCCACAAAATAGTTCTCAGAGAGTTCCATATTTCTTTTTTAGTGGTGTATCCGGGCATAACAAAGATGTACCAAGCCTTGAGGAGCCAGTTTTGGTGGCCTAGACTGAAGCGTGCAGTTGCAGAGTCTGTGTCTCGATGTTTGGTCCGCCAGAAGGTGATGGACGAAAACCGTGTTCCTGGTGATCTACTCCAACCATTATATATTCTTCATTGGAAGTGGGGGGGACATCTAAATGGACTTTGTTACTGGTATACCACAAGCTTCGAGAGGACATGATGCTATTTGGGTGGTAGTGGACCATTTAAAAAGTCATCCCACATCATAGCAATCATGGAGACAAGCTCAGTGGAAGTTTTATCGATGCAGTATCTAGAGGAGGTGGTGAGACTTCAAGGAGTCCCAAGGACGATCATTTATGATTGATATCCTCATTTTACCTCTAGTGTGTGGATAGGTCTCCAGTATACTTTTGGTTCTCAACCATGCCTTATCACTACTTTTCATCCTCAAACGGATGGTCAGACAGAGCGAACCATCCAGACTCTAGAAGACATGTTATTCTCTTGTGTCTTGGATTTTTGGCATGGAGAAGAGTATCTGGGAACGTGAGTCACAGATACGTGCTCTGTACATAGAGTTGTTTGATTTTTAACTCTTTTTATGTAACTATGTCCCCTTTGTGGTCATAAACCTTTCGTTTTTATGAGATTTATATCTTTGGTTCTTATTTTGGATGGCTCTCTTTTGAGAGGTATCTTGATGGGTGGTTGTTCAGAAATTTTTTTTTATTTCATTTGGTTTGGTTTCAGTTCTCGAGGATGAGAATGTTTTGATAGGTATATGATGTAATGTCCTGGAACTCTCTGGTCCATTCCTTTGCAAAAATTAGGTGTATGAGGTGTTTTGGGAGGTCAATGTGACATATCCACAACACATTGCCAAATTTCCATTTCGGTGAACAATTCCATCGGTGAACAGTTCTAACGGTAGACAGTTATGAAAAGTGCATCGGTAATCTTCTATGAACAGTGACATAAGTGACCTTATGTGAACAGTGTCATCGATGACTTATGGTGAATAGTTCCATCGGTGAACAGTTCCAATGGTAGACCGTTGTGAATGTTGAATCGGTAACCTTTTGTGAACAGTGATATCAATGATCATTTTCCATTGCCAAATTTTAAGTTCATGAATAGTGTTTCTAGAATGGTGAGGTTCCAATAGTGACCTTTTTTACTTTGCCAATTTTTTAGTTCATGAACACTATTTCTAGAACGGTGAGGTTCCAATAGTGACCTTTTTCCATTGCCAAATTTTAAGTTCAAGAACAGTGTTTCCAGAATAGTGAGGTTCCAACGGTGACCTTTTTATTTTACCAAATTTTGAGTTCATGAACACTGTTTCTAGAATGGTGTGGTTCCAACGGTGACCTTCTTCCTTTTCCAAATTTTTTGTTCATGAATAGTGTATCCAAAACAGTGATGTTCCAACGGTGAGGTTCATGAACAGTGTTTCCAGAATGGTGAGGTTCCAACAGTGAGGTTCTTGAACAGTGTTTCTTGAATGGTGAGGTTCCAATGGTGTGGTTTATGAACAGTGTTTCCAGAATGGTGAGGTTCATGAACCGTGTTTTTCTATTTCCAAAATTGAAGTTTGTGAACCTTGTTTCTAGATTCCTACAATTTCACCCATTTAATGTTTCCTTTGACCTAAAATGCATTTAAATCCTTGTTTTAAGGACTCTAAGGTCAATTACATGGTCTTAACTCCTATATTAATTTCTTTTAAGGCTCAGGATACTTTTACTTGGTCAAACAAAATAGTTTAGTACGATCTTCTTTTAATGGAAAATCCAGCATATCATAAACCATTCCACTGTTAAATCTTCTAAAGGGATGATATATATTCCACCCTTATTCTACCTTCTTGTTCTGTGGTGCTAGACGCTTGATATTTTCCATCTTTGTTTAGGAGCGGCGTGATAGAACCTTAATCCTTGGATCAGTTTCCCTTTGTTTTTTATGCAACCAAGCAGTATCGATCGATCTCCAATATAAGGTATGTTCTATCATCATTCATTTGGGTTCATATTCTTCTGTTATCCCTCTCCCTTTTATGGAATGAAATCTCCTTGTTCCTAATGGAATTTTCTGGGGTGTTGGCCAGTGTGGTGGTGTTTCTGCATCCTCGGGTGGATGCAATTGTCATGGGGGGGGAGATTGTAACCCATTTTGTGGCTCATCAAGAACTGTTTGAGGTAGTGGATTCATTGATTCTCTTTTCATTTACATGAAAATGTATAGCTATAATGTTTTATCACACTGGATCACAATGGAATTGACATAATAAATATTTGAACCAGATAAATAAATTGATAGTGATCGTATGTTATTTCCTCTTGTTTTTCTAGATAGTGTGATTTATATGATTTCTTTTTTTAGCCTTTCATTATTAATGGTAATTGATAATGAAATTAAATCTGAAATTAATTGATAATGTTTCGGATAAAGATAAACAAGCATGTAAATGAATCTGGTTCTTCAAGTTGTAATTTGATGTTTACCAAATTGGTGCAGTAAGCATGTTTAATTATTTTTTATAGCATACTGTTTAGGTTTCTTGAATTTCGAACCTACGAATATTAAATTGGTTAATCCAAGGTGGATTAAAGAACTGGTTGTTTGATAAAATATAATTCCTTGTAGTGTTCTAAGTTACCATCATGTTTGTTTAAGGGACAAGAGCTCAAATGATATGATGTTTGTTTTCATGCTTCTTATGTTGTGATGTGAGCCTGGATGGATATTGTGATATGTGGGGTAATAGAGGCCTATTGGATGTGGCAACAGATGATTCCTTGAGTGGATAGATGCATAGGTTTATGCATGTGGTTGTTGGAGAGGATACCAGGGATGATGGAACAGGTTGTATGTGAATGTTTGGATGCTTGATGATTCTTTGATTGGTTATTTTTTTACATCCGTAATACTCAAGGAAACTGTTCTTTTTTACCCTTCTTCCGAAAGAGGTAAATAAGTATAGGGTATACCATTTGTTTTATGTGTATAACTACTCAAGGGAGGATTGGTCTACGCTCTTGCTATAGGCAGAAAAGACTCGACGGGTAGTTCATCTACTCACCGTGATGAACCCCTTATGTTTAGTAGCGTAGAATGTATTTATAGAATGCCTAGGAATATGGGAAAGTAATTTTGTAAATAAATAATTGAATAAATGATGTTAACCCGTGAGGTTGGAGGTTACAGGGATGCAATGCTGAGGACAGTGGACTTTGGGTGTGATACTAAAGAAATATAATGTGGAAACTGTTAATGGTTCATAAATGTTTAAAGAATTAATTAACCTAAAGTGGAACTAACAAAAAAGGAATGAAGTAATGTAAAAAAGCTCTTTAAATGGTTGTGTGCTTATAGGATACCTAGTATTAGAAGTGGAAGTCAGGAGTTCTAGAGACGTTAGCTGAAGTTGAGTCTAAGAATAGGTTATGCCCATAGTGTGGTTGTGAGATATAGTAGATTCTGTACTTTTTGTGTTTATATACTCTAATACACCCTCACTATTAGAGAAACTAAAAACCTAAGGATTTTTTTCCTTAGGGGGTGTTTTCCCCAATATTCCGGTGGGAGGATGGATGGATGACTACCCCCTTTTTCCCTGCACTCTTCTCTTGGTAGTTAATTGTGCTGGTAGGAACAGTGGTTAGTTTCCCCCATATATGTGTGTAGATGGATGTAATGGCTTGTGGTTATTCACACAAATATATTCTGGAAATAGTATCTTATAGACTACTATAAGTGTAATGTGTATAGGTTGTGATGGATTGAGAATTCTTACTTGGTCTGTGGGTTGTAACGGCTTGAGGTATAATACCTGATGTATGATACACGTTATGCGAGCTGTGGTGGCTCCCATAAACTACCTGGTAACTTTTCATATGTGGATGTGGTGGTTTTTTTACACGAGGTGCATGTTGTGGTGCTTCACCGAGTTGTCTTTAGGCAAGACATTTTGGAGAGAGATGCTTAGGATGTGCGACATTGGGGTAAAGTTCCAAACCTGTGGGGAAGTAGTAGAGGGGTACCCTTGATATTCTTTATTAGGTTATATACTTTTGTATGAGTTACTTGGTGAGAGTATCCATGGTGAGGCTGGGAACTTAGTATATCTGTTTAGGTGACGAGTTAGTTTAACTTTTTGTTCATTGTGATTTATCTTGATTTCATTACTTTTGCATGAGAGGCTCCAGGGAGGATCCTACTGATTATACTATTATACTCACCCTATTTATAAATAAACTATTTTTCTGGTCACTTGGAGCAGGTCTGAGATCAAGATGGTTTCGACTAGCCTAGGGTTGTAGGAGTTGTTTGGGCTTGTGGTTGCAACTATTTTTACTTTTTTTGGGTATTTTCAGTTTTTCCTCTTTCAGCTGTAGTAGGTTGCATGACATTACATATTTGTACGGGGGATTTCTTTTATATTTCAGTCTGAGTTGGAGTTGGTTGGTGTCTGTCTTATCTCTCTCTTCTGTATGTGTTCTCTTAAAGGGTAATGCCTCCCATCTTTGTGCTTACTATACCTTTGGTTCTAGTCGCCAACCAGGCGATTACTAGTGGTGTGACTCGGGGGGTCATTATCTATCATGGCCCGTCCTCAGGGCCAGATCCATGACTACCCTAAGCCCACCTTCCATAGGCCATGGGCTGGCGACTAGCACCAAAGGTTAATCTCCGATAAAAAGGGAAGGCATTTCCTTTAAACCTGTAACACACACATCCTGAACACAAGCAGTAGAAGCAACAAGTACTAATATAGAAAAGAAAGGTGTGCTGAAAGTACGTGGGCCAGTATACAAACCCAACGGAACAACAAGTACAAGTACATGTAAAAAGGGGAAACATATCCTAGATCTTCCATCGGGGAATCCTACCTGAAGGGTAGGTACATTCCTTGAATAACTCATCTCTGAGGTACGTCCCGTCTAGTCTAGCTTCGAGCAACATCCCATCCGTCACCCTCAGCCTCGATCATTGATGACCGTCGTCTGCACAGAACACAACAAGGTGCGGGTGAAGCCCGTATAGGGGTGAGTATAACAATACTCAGTAGGGGACACTGAGACCCCTGAAGGTGTCCAAGAATCCAATAAGGATAAACCACAGTAGTAAGATACAATCATGAAATATCAAACCATCCCTACTTAGGTATATGCCCATACATATACCAATGTTACCTATCATAGTCCGGCTCCAACACTCGAGCCCAAGAACAACCCATTCCATAAAGGAAGTAAAATCAATCATCTCTATGATAAAAACTTATAGTCAAGACTAATCTCACATAGGTATACAAATAATGTAGAGGTGTAGATATGATTAGATGTAGCCACTAAATCATCTCCTCCGTCGAACCCACGTAGGATCCGGGAACAGTATCAGCACTGTCAAACCCACGGAGGATCACGGTACAGAAGTCATCACTATCGAACCCACGGAGGATCCCAGTTCGTACCATCGCTGTCAAACCCACGGATGATCCTGGTACATTATCGTCGATGTCGAACCCATGGAGGATCCTGGTATAGTAGTAGGTCCATGTAGGATCCTATCATCTCAGTTGCAGCCATCCATTGGGTTCCCGCACACAGCACGCTCGATTCCGGGAGAGTCCACTCCTTGAGGCATGTTTCAATACATCAAATACCAATAAGTCTTGATTTTATGTATCATTTTGTTCCATCTCATCATAAGGAACCCAACGCGACAGATGGCGCGTCAATCGGACGCCCAATCTGTGAGTTATTGGAATTTCTGTTTTAGGGGCCCGGTTGGTTTTTAGGTTCAAACCAACCCGATTGTACCTCAACTTTGTCAAATACTCAAGTAGGATATGCCTAAAGAACTGTCTCGCTCTGAAATTTTTGTCATCATAGAAGGTTCTTCAATCAGACACCTGTAGCCCAAGATACAGACGAAAGTGTGTTTTCGGGTTAAACAGATCTGGTCTGAGGTTTGATCCGGTCCGCAGGTCTGACCTGGTCCGTAGGTCCGACCCTGCCTGATGGGGCGGCCTAGCCCAGTGGTGGCCCAGCCCGGTGTGGCGGCCGAGCCCAAGTGGGTGGCCCGGCCTGAGGGCAGCCCGACCCGGCTCAGATGGGTAGCCCGGTCCAGCGGCCTGGCTGGCTGGCAGCCCGGCAGCTTGCAGGTTCACCTAGTCGCGCCTAGGGATAAGTCACGCGCCCCCTGGATTCCAAATGGCTCGTTCGTTTGAGTGTGAGCCGAAACCTGGACCAGGTGGCGTCGATCCAGCACACGCGGGACCCGACAGGGCCTCTCTCCTCTCAGCTGGCCGAGCGGCCAGCCGCTCGCACCCCCGGTGCGGTGCGGTGCGACGGCGTTGTGCCCCTCAGCCATGGCATGTCTTGGCCGCGGCATCCTGATGCCCTCCGTGCAATGCGACGGCACTGCGCCACTTCAAACCATTGCTGCCTACATGGTCGCGGTTCTCCTCTGATGCGGTGTGATGGCACCAAGCCCCTCCGGCACCGAAACTTCCCACTTGGTCGCGGCTCTATTTTCAGCGCGACATGACAGCGTTCTGCCCCTCTAGCGGCCTAGCTGCCCTTGTACCTCTGGCTTCTTCTACGGCCAGCTCGTTTCCGGTCGCGTTGCTCCACCATGTTTCATCCTTCTGGCGGCACCGTTACGCCACCATCGTCATCAACAAATGTGATCAATCAAAATGGGAGGGCAGGTTGTGTTTGTGCAGTCTGATCCCTCCACGTTACATTGATAACATTTGGACAAACAAATACCCAAGGTTGAACGATGTTGAACGAAGGAAACAAATTTAAACGTAAAATCCTCTACCTCACTTTTCGTTTGAAGATGGTGGAAGGAGAGGAATGGTGTACATCAATTCGTTGAAGTTAGGAATCTTCCGGTGTAGGAAACCGAGGAAGAAGCGTCATCGGTGTTCTTCGCGAGCGAAGGTTTCATCCCTCGACCGAATGTTCTTCATTGGTGGGGGAAGAGTTCTTCGTGAGCGAATTCCTTCTCTCCCCATAGGTCCCCCAAGATGAAAACCAAAAATAATAGATGATGTTGTCTATTATTTTTTGGCGCAACCATTCAAATTCTTGTGGATAATTAAAAAAGATGACCCATTTAATTAATGAGGGTGGAGGCTCAATAAATTAGTGGGGGAAGTTCAAGGGTTTCATCCCACATAAATGGGGAGTTTAAAGCCTGTGTGGGCCCCACCAAGGTTATCCTCCTAAGGTAGGTTATGTGTGGGGGGCCCACCACCATAACCTCTCATGTGAGGTTATGGTGTGGTGGACCCAACCACCAACCTCCTCTTGGAGGTTTTAACCACCATAAAATAAAAAAAATTAACACATTATTTTTATTCAATATTATTAAAATCCACAAAAACTAACTCCCATTCCTGATAGTAAGCCACTACGGTGAAGGTCTCTCTAGAAATCACTGACACTGCAAGTTCAACGGTGCCCTCTGATTTTAGTTCTGAGCACCGGCTCAAAAGATATAAAATCCCTCTTGCAAGTTTACTGATCGTACCTGAAAAAAACATCAGAAATTGATTCCGGGCACACAGGGCCTCAGAATACAGTGCCGTAAATTTTTATGGACTTATAAAATTACCATGTATTTAAGAAAAAAAATTCCAAAGAATTTCCGGGCTTTACATTCTCCCCACCTTAGGGATTTACGTCCCCGTAAGATACATCTCACACTAAGGGAACAAATGGTGGTACTGAGCACTTATCTGAGCATCCTGCTCCCATGTGCTCTCATGTAGGTTCCCGTGGTGCCAGAGAACGTGATCCAGAGGTAACGACCATCCATGAAGGACCCGCTCTGGTTGATCCTCAATCTCTACTAGAACCTCCCTGAAAGTATCCATGTCATCGATGTCCAGCTCTCCATAGTCGATGATGTGGGAAGGGTTGTGCACGTATCTCCTCAGCTGAGATACGTGGAAGACATCATGAAATGGTGCAATTGGGGTGGAAGTTCTAAGCAGTAAGCCACCCCGCCTACACTTTTGATGACCTGGAAAGGTCTGATGAATCGCGGACACAACATTCCACCTTGGTCAAATCTTTGTAGGCCTCGTTGAGGTGAGACCCGTAAAAAGACATGGTCGCCATCCTCGAACTCTAGAGGAATCTGTCTCATGTCGGCATATGACTTCTTCCTTCTCTGTGTAGTCTTCATCCACTCTTTTATGATCTGCACCTTCTCTGTTGTAGCCTGCATCATCTCTGGTTCCATGAGTGCTGACTCCCCTAGGTCAGTCCAGCTCAGAGGTGATCTGCAAGTTTGTCTATACAGTTCCTCGAAAGGTGTCATGCCGATGGTGGAGTGATAGCTGTTGTTGTAGGAAAACCCCACCAAAGGCAAGTGATCCTCCCAGATGTGACCAAAGTCTAGGACACATGCACGGAGCATGTCTTCAAGAGTCTAAATGGTCCTCTCAGTCTGACCATCCATCTGAGGATAGAAGGCGGTGATCAAGCAAAGTTGCATCTCGAAAGCCTCCTGCAGCACCTTCTATAGTCGGGAAGTGAAACGATCTTCTTGGTCGGAGACAATCGTCAATGGAACACCATGAAGTCGTACGATCTCCTACATATAGAGGTGTCCCAAGCTCACTACTAAGCCCTGCTCTATGATCGGTAGGAAGTGGACCGACTTGGTGATTCAATCAATGATCACCCATATAGAGTCATGTCCTCTGGATGTATTTGGATGTCCCATCACGAAATCCATGGATATCCTGGCCTACTTCCACTCTGGGACCTCTAAGGGCTGAACCAATCCTACTAGTACCTGGTGCTCTGCCTTCACTTGCTGACAAGTGAGGCATCGAGAGACAAACTCCTCTACCGCCTTCTTCATACCTTGCCACCAGTGCTGTCGTCGATGGTCCTGGTACATCTTTGCCATTCCTGGATGTACCGCTAGAGGGGAAGTGTGGAACTCCATCAACACTTCCTCCTATAGTAAAACTATAACCAAGGTACGTCCTCTGAATGGTATGACGTTCTCCCCACCTTCAGAAAATCTATCAGGTTCCTGCCCTGTGGATATCTGAGCATGTTGCATCTGATAGTTAGCGTCTCCATGTTGTGCTTTACTGACTCGCTAAGGTAGTGTAGGAGTGACTGTGAGAGACTGTATAAAGGCTACTCTATCTCTATCCACAAAGTATATCTTCAACGCGGCTAGCTGATATGTCGTCTCTCCTAGCAGATGAATGTCTGATCTCTGGATGAGATCATCTGCTTCAACGTTCCACTTCCTAGGAGTATAGACTATCTCAAAGTCATAGTCCTATAGGAACTCAATCCAACATCGTTGCATCAGGATTAGGTCATTCTATGAGAAAATTTACCTGAGACTCTGGTGGTTAGAGTACACTATAAAACACTCGCTCATCAGATAGTGCTGCCACATCTTCAAGGCGAATACCACTGCTGCTAACTCCCGGTCATGGGTAACATAGTTCTGCTCATGTTGTCTTATCTGATGAGAACCATAAGCTATGATTGCTTGCTCCTGCATCAGTGCACACCTGAGTTCGGTCCCTGATGCATCGCAATAAACAACATACCCTATTCCCTCCTCTAAAAGCCTCAAGATGGGGGCACTAGTCAGCCTCTGCCTCTACTCCTGAAAGCTCTGTTGGAATCTCTCTAGCCACGTGAATGGTTTCCACTTCTTCGTCAATGCTGAAAGTGGTGCTGAAGCTATGTAGAAGCCTGTCAAAAATCTCTGATATTATCCAGCCAGTCCCAGAAAACTATGTACCTCCGTCACACTCCTAGGTATCTCCCAAGCAAGTACTTCCTCAATCATCACTGGATCCACTGCAACTCTAGCCTCTAAGATGACATGTCCCAGAAAGTGTACCTCTCAGTTCCAGAATAGGCACTTCGACAGCTTACCATAAAGTGGGTTCTCTCAGAGTGTGTCCAGTACTACCCGCAAATGGTTGGCATGCTCCTCCTCGGTAGCTGAGTATATTCGAATGTCATCGATGAAGACTACCACAATGAGATCAAGGTATGGTCGAAAGATCATGTTCATGAGACCCATGAACACTACTGGTTCATTGGTTACACCAAATGTCATAACCAAGAACTTCTAGTGGACATACCGTCATCTGAAGTCCATCTTCTTCACATCCTCATCCCATACTCTGAGCTGGTGAAAGCCCGAACGAAGATCTATCTTCGAGAACCAACATGCTCCCTTCACCTGATCAAAGAGGTCGTCAATCCTCGAGAGTGGGTACTTGTTCTTCACGGTCACCTGGCCCAGGCGACGGTAGTTGACATAGAGCCTCAAGCTCTCATCCGCATTCTTGGTGAACTAAATCGGGGATGCCCAGGGTGAAACACTGGTTCAGATAAATCCCTTCCCCTGTAAGTCCTCCAGTTGTACCTGCAGCTCATGAAGCTCTGCGGGAGGCATCCGATATGATGGAGTGGATATCAGTGTCATCCTAGGATACTAGTTAATGTAAAAGTCTACCTATCTGTGAGGAGGTAGTCCTGGAATGTCATCAGGGAAGATATTCGTGTACTGATCCACCAAAACAGGAAAAGTCGGACACTGCACATCAACTGCTCTGAGAATGAGGCTAGACAACTGATATGTGTTCACTTTCCCCCTCCTATGGGTAAGTCCATCATGCGCTTCAAAGGATCCCTTCTCTCTGGTGAATTTAAACCTCATCCTATCCTCGTAGACACACCGCACTTTCCGCATAATGCATCCAATCTGAGCATGAACTATGGATAACCAGTCCATACCCAAGATGACATCGCAAGGCCTCGATGCCACTACGAGGAGATCCCAACCGAAGCTCTCGCCTCCTAGAGTAAGCTCACACTACCAACACCAGTCTGTAATCATCGAGTCTACTCTCGTAGGAGTATCTATCCATAAGGATCGAGCCAACGGCTCCGTCGAAATATCTGGGCTCCGAACGAGGGTAGCGGCAGTAAAATAATGACTCACACTTATGTCTATAAGTACAGCATCATGGGAGTAGTAGGCACATATAGTACCTCAAATCATCTCAGGTGCGCCGTGGTCGTAGGCCTCGACTGCCTGTAGTTGGGCCCACCTCTGTTCACCAGCTCTCTATGGTCGGGGTGGACCTCCTAGGGGTGGTGGTGGTAGGACCTCGAAACGTCGTCCACCACCTGCTGCTCGGCCAACTCCTCTTCCACGTCCGCCTGCTCCTAGAAGACCACCATGGTAGAACCTCTGCCTCTACCTAGGAGGTCTCTCTTCTATCTTCTGCTCATCTGCATGGTGGGTCGGGTAGTCATGAGCCATGTGACCCTGCCCGCCGCATGTATAGCACTGCATGCTCCTCATACGGCTGGCTCTGTCTCTTGTGCCCCAGACAACCAAACCTGTATCTTGGGGTCACCAACCTGATGGCCTGGTCCGGTTGGACCTCTGCAACATCTGTCAACTACCAGCTACAGAAAACTCTGCTATGTTTGCCCTATGGTGGGTCTCGTTGCTGGTGATTGCTCAGCAAGAAAACTCTCCACTAGAAGGACTCGCTTCAGCAGCCCTGCCTGTGTCGGAATGCTAAGGGAGATCATCGAAGCCCTGATCTCATGCCTGAGTCCCTGCTCAATGGTCTGGGCCCTGAAGAACGGGTCCCACACCATATATGTGGAGTAGTGCGAGAGGTCGGTGAACCTCACTGAGTACTGAGTTACCATCATGCTACCCTGCTGTAGATGCAGTAACTCTTATATTCGCACCGCATGAAGGGTGGCTGGAACAAACTCTGACCAGAAGAGACTCTCGAAGCTTTCCCAGAGTAGTGATACCTTGTCATGCACTAGGAGCATTAGGCTCCACCATCTTTCTACAGCTTCCTGCGAGAGACCCACAGTAAGGGTCACCAAGAGCTTGGCTAGTGTCCCTACCAATCTGAAAACTCTCACAACAGCCTACATCCAATCCTCAGCTTCCTGTGGGTTCATCTCTCCCCTGAACCTGAGCGGCCTCTGGCGTTGGAACTTGTGAAACACACTCATACGGCAGGCACTACATCCCGCTAAAGCTGGTGGTATCAGTGGCCTAGCGGGTAGTGGTACCGCTAGTACCTCCACTGTGATGGGGCCCTGCACTAAGGCCTCATCACTCAGTGGGCTACCATCCTGTATAAAACTCGGAACCCTAGCTGGCTACCTATGTGGGGCCATCCTGAAAAGAAACAGAGGTGCCACAGTCAAAACAATATACCTGGTGAGCTGACACAAAGTAATCATGACGAAATCTTTTCGAAGGAAACACACATGCAATCAGTTTTTTCGTGCACTAAATAAGAAGTCAGAAGTCAGAGTCCTAGTGTCTGGATACGCCGTCCACCATACCAACACCGGTTTCCCGGAACTGATAACCACACCCAAAACACTCAACACTATTTCCATTAAATTAATCAGATTCCATGTTCTACGGTAGAACCGACCCCTCTGATACCAATTTGTCACTACCTATCCTTAGGGCCTGTTTCATGACTACCCCAAGCTCACCTTCCATAGGCCAGGGGCTGGTGACTAACACCAAAGAAGAATCCCCAATAAAAAGGGAAGGTATTGCCTTTAAACCTATAACACACACATTCTATACACAAGAAGTAGAATCAATAAGTACTAATATATAAAAGAAAGGTGTACTAAAAGTAAGTGGGACAGTATACAAATCCAAATGAACAATAACTAGAGGTCCAAGTAAAAAATGGAAAACAACTTCTGGATCGTCCACTGGAGAATATTACTTGAAGGGTATGTACAGATCTCAAACAACTCATCCCTAAGGTACATCCCGTCTAGTCCAGCTACTGAGCAGCCTCCTGTCTATCACCCTCAACCTCGATCACTGCTGACTGTCGTCTGCACAGAACACAACAAGGTGCGGATAAAGCTCGTTCAGGGATGAGTATAACAATACTCAGTAGGGGACCCCGAGACCCCCGAAGGTCTCACAGAATCCACTGAGGATAAACCACAGTAGTATGATACAATCAATAATTATCAACCATCCCTACTTAGGTATATGCCCATACATATACCAAAGTTACCTATCACAGTTCGTATCCAACACTCGATCCCAAGCCCAACCCATTCCACAAAGGAAGTAAAGTCAATCATCTTGATGATAACAACTGAAATTAAAGACTCATCTCACATAGGTATACAAATCATGTAGAGTGGTAGTGATGATTAGATGTAGCCATAGAATCATCTCCTCTGTTGAACCCACGTAGGATCCTAGAACAGTATCAACGCTGTCAAACCCAGGGAGGATCCCGGTACAGAAGTCATCACTATCGAACCCATGGAGGATCCCAGTCCAGTACTGTCTCTGTCAAACCCACAGTGGATCCTAGTACAGTATCGTCGCTGTCGAACCCATGGAGGATCCTGGTACAGTAGTAGGTCCACGTAGGATCCTATCATCTCAGTCGTAGCCGGCCATTGGGTTCCCGCACACAGCACACTCAATTCCGGGAGGGTCCTCTCCTCGATCCAAGTGTCGATACATCAACTATAACGAAGTCTCATCTTGATGTATATCATAGTTCGTTCTCATCATAAAGAACCCAACGCGGTAGACAGCACGTCAATCGGACGCCCGGTCTATGAGTTATAGGAATTTACGTTCCAAGGGCCTGGTTGGTTTTTAGGTTCAAACCCACCCAACCGTACCTCAACTATGTCCAAACCTCAAGTATCATAGGCCAAAAGAATCGTCTCACTATAAGATTTCTGTTTCCACATATAGTTCGTCAATCAGGCACTTGTAGCCCAAGATACGGACGAAAGTGTGTTTTGGGGTTAAACGGGTCCTGACTCGGGTCCCACCCAGTCCGCGGGTCTGACTTGGTCTATGAATCTGACCTAGCCAAATGGGGTGGCCCGGCGTGGTGGCGGCCTGACCTGGTGTGGCGGCCCGGCCCGAGTGGGCGGCCTGGCCTGAGGGCAGCCCGAGTGGGCGGCCTGGCCGGAGGGCGGCCCGGCCCGGCGGCCCGGCTCGGATGGGCGGCCCGGTCCGGAAGCCCGGCTGGCTGGCGGCCCAGAAGCTCGTGGGTCCGCCTAACTGTGCCCAGGGGGAAGCCATGTGCCCGCTGGCTTCTGAACGGCTCAGCTGTTCGTGTGTGATCCAAAACCGGCGCCAAGTGGTGACGGTCCAGCACACGTGGGGCCCGACGGGGTCTTGCTCCTCCCGGCTGGCCGAGCATCCAGCCGCTCGCACCACCAGCACGGTTTGATGGCATCGCTCCCCTCCATCATGGCTCATCCCAGCTGTGACCTCCAGCTTCCCTCCGCGCGGTGTGATGGCGCCACGCCACCTCTGACCGCAGCGGCCTATGTGGTCGCGGTTCCATTATGGCGTGGTGTGATGGCACCGCACCCCTCGGGCACTTCCGTGGACCGCATGGCCGCTGCTCGGTTTTCTGTGCAGCGCGACAGTGCCACGCCCCTTCGGCGGCCTGGTAGCCCTTGCACCGCCAGCTTCTTCTGCGGCCTTCTCGTTTCCGGTCACGTTTCTCCGCCACGGTTCTTCCTTCTGGCGGCGCCGTTGCACCGTCGTCGTTGTCAATAAACGTGTTCAATAAAAAGGGGAGGGTCATGCCGTATTAGTTTAGTCTGATCCCTCCACGTTACTTTCATAAAATTTGGTGAAACAAATAATCAAGGTTGAGCAACATTGAACAAAGAAAACAAATTTAAACGTAAAATCCCCTTCCTCACTTGTCGTTCGAAGACAGTGGGAGGAGAGGAATGGCGGACGTCAATTCCTTGACGTCGGGAAGTGACCAGTGTAGGAAACCAAGGAAGAAGCATCGTCTGAATTCTTCACAGCTGATGGTTTCATCCCTCGACCAAAGATTCTCCATTGGCGGAGGAAGCGTTCTTCGTGAGATAATTCTTTCTCTCCCCAAAGTTCCACCAAGATGCCAACCAAAAATAATAGATGATGTTGTCTATTATTTTTTGGCACAAACATTTGACTTCTTGTTGTTAATTAAAAGAGACAACCCATTTAATTAATGAGGGTGGAGGCTCAATTAATTAGTGGGGAAGTTCAAGGGTTTCATCCCACATAAATGTGGTGTTTAAAGCTAGTGTGGGTCCCAACAAGGTTATCCTCCCAAGGGAGGTTATTTGGTGGGGGGCCCCACCACCATAACCTCTCATGGGAGGTTATGGTGTGGTGGCCCCCACTACCAACCTCCTCTTGGAGGTTTTAACCACCATAAAATAAAAATAAAGTTAACACATTATTTTTATTGAATTTAATTAAAACCCCCAAAACTAACTCCCATTTCCAATAGTATTCCTCTACGGTGAAGGACTCTCTAAGAAATCACTGATGCTGAGATTTCAATGGATCCCTCGGATTTTAGTTCCATGCACCGGTTCAAAAGATATAAAATTATTCTCACATGTTTACTGAACGTACCTGAAAAAAACTTCATAAATTGATTCTGGGAACACTGGGCCTCAGAATCAAGCACCATAAATTTTTGCAGACTCGTAAAATTCCAATGTATTTAAGAAAAAAATTTCCATAGAATGTCTATGTCTTTACATTATCTCCCTTCTCACATTTCCGGCCTAGGAGGGGTACACTTTGTGGGGAGGGGTCGTGAAAAAATATATATGTTATCATTTGGGGTATTGAACTCACAATAGAAAAATTATATTCTACTGATATCATTGAAAGGATGCATTTTAAAAGGTGTTTTCATGTATTTCTACACTATTATATAATACTTTGTTTCATTGGAGTTCTATTATTTTGAAATCATTTACCTTCTTACTCTTTCTGTATTCTCACTATGATATTTTGTTATTGAATTATTAATAGAATCATTACTTTATCTAGTGTGAACATCGTAATTTACATAATTCATATTGGATGATCATCACCTAGAAAGTATGTTATTCCATTAACATGGGGAAATTTATTATCATTATATTTTTTCTCCAATGTGGAAGATTATTGGAATGTTTTCAATATATTGTTTAACCACCCAAATTCTTCCCTCAGATGGGTTATAATCATGTTTTCCCTTTTACTGACTTGGGGAAAAGTATTCACATTCTGTATATTATTATTATAATATGGTTTATTATTGGTAATTTTACTATATATTTTTTGACCATCATATTTCTTTCATTTTATGGATAATGATTAGGTTATCCCTCTTATTGGCAAGGAGAATAGTATTGAAAATTTTTATGATTATTTACTCATAACTCAAGTTGATTATGTATTTAAATTCTATATCTATCCTTATAAGGTTAGCCATGTTTTTATTCACTAAGGGTTTCCTAAGGTAATGGTATGAAAATTCGTGTTGACTCTTATGATTAATTCATTAGCAATGATCAGGTGAAAGGTGGGGCCTAGAATTATATATCACCTAGATGCATTTAAATGTCTCATAAGACAAAACAGGTAGTGTTTTGGGTGTATACCTCTCCCCATAATAGGATATTGTCTTGTCATAAGGCCTTTAAATTAAGTTTTTTATGCCTAGAATTATGAATTACATTAGTATGAGATCTGAATTATTGAAATTCATGATTTCATTTATTATTATGGATATATAATTCTCTCAGTTTCATGTTTATTTTAAATTCATGTATTTTACATATTATTTCCAGAATTTTTATGCTATTTTTATTCCATGATTACCTTAGTTTTATGTTTTTCTTTACGATGCATTTTATGTCACCCGTAATTATGTTTCCATTTCCCCAGGTTATGAAAAAAAATCATTACATGTGAAATTCCTAAGAGGGTATCTTGTGTAGATAATTTATTGGATATATTGAAGACTTGTTATGGATTAATTAGCTTCGTATATAATAGAAAAAAATCATATTTGTTATAGATAACATGGGTGTTATTAGTTTTTGTTTTTTCATAATTCTCTAATGCTTTAAACCTAAAAATAACCTTAAAATATTAGATATGTAGTAGTAATTTATAATTTTTTTAAATAAATATATTAATATCCCAATACTTATAATTGTAATCAATGTGATCATATAAATTATGTTCTTATGGAACTAGATTCAAGAGTGGAGGACAAGGGTGACTCAGTTTGTATCAAAATAAATTTTTAGATAAATTTAGATAATATTATATTTTTTGAAAATAATTTAAGGGTTTATATGTTAAGGTTTATCATAATTTCAATGTTATAGGTAATACTTTTGGATCGTATATGATTTAATTATTGGGAAATAATGTACATTTTATTTTGGGATTAGGATCATAGAACATTAGTGAAAATCATAGGAATAATTCTTAGTATGGGATGACATCCTAAAGTGTTTTTTTTTTCTAACTATCTAGATTCCCTAGAAATACATCCATATCTTGGTACAAGAACATTGATGTATTTTTGGAACAAATGAATCTTGAGTTAATAACCTAAAAATTATTATTGAGTATTGGATCAATATTTACTCGGGTGTACAGTGAATGGGACTAATACTTCAAACCAGTTTAAGAACTATAGAGGGATATGATTTGGTTAATAAAATTCTCTTTAAGAACCATTATAAAGGATTTATTATTAACCTTAACTAATTTTGTTAGATAAACTAAAAGGGAAATGACCATGGATAAAAAATTATTGAACAAATAGAGTCATAGGTTGAACTAAAATTATCATATGTTAAGAATCAATGTGTCATAGGGGAATACATCTTTGGATTAACATTTTCAGATTTATATTTAAAATTTAATTGATAACCATTTTTAGCTTTATTAATTAGTTGAAATAGGATCTTGGAAATGAATATGAGAAAGTTATATTCTGAAAAAAATAATTTCTTATAACTGAATAAGGGAGCATTCTTAAATGGATAGGAGTCTTATTATTTTATAATTATGGTGGAAAATGTGAGTTTCAAAGTCTTACCTAACATAGTGATATTAATATTTTAATACAAATTAAATATTTAAAATCTTATTTGTACTTATCAGTGAATGATATTCATTGATGGAATTTTTTATTTTCAAAAAGTCATTAAGGATGACATAAAACATATAAAGATTATTCTTTCGTAGTTGGTAATTAATGGTTGGGAATCACATATTAAATGGTATCAATAACCTTGGGAAATATTTTTTCAAGTTATATATTTTTTATAAATATTGAAGAAAACATGTTTGAATTATGCATAACCCTTAGGTTTAATATATTCTTGATGTTGAGATAATAAAGGGGGTTTTATTTTGATGGATTAATTCAGATAGTAACGGTAACCTCAAGATTAAAAAATGACTTCTAATATTTTTTGTGATTTTCAAAAATATTTTGGATTATGATATATATCTAATAGTTTGTTGCCTTATAAACTAGTTTTTAGTAGAATTTTGGGTTGTATATAGAGTTACTTTTTAGAGAAATATATAACTTCATTGTGTTTAATTGACTTGGTTATACTAATGGTGTTGGGAAGCGTATGTTATAGATAATTTATGATGAGAGTGTATACATACTTGGGTATATGACTATATGAATGGATAATATTTTTTGAACAAATATAAGTAACTTGAAATATCCTAAGAGAGTATGGTATATTTATAGTAGAAGGTATACCACAGATAATGAATATGTTAATAATAACCTCACCTATATGAATCAATGATTAATAATTATAATTTTGAGGATTAAATTTATTTATGGGAGAAAATCCCTAAGATCTTAATATATGATTACCTATAAATATGTAAATGTGTTTTATAGCTTGATCCATATGTAGAACCTAACATAAATGGAACCACAATATAATTAAATAAAATATAAATATTTAACTACGACCATTCAAATATATACATTTAATAAGTGGTAATGAATAGTAAAAACTAGTTGATGTAATATTTATAGAATGAAAATAAATTATACTTTTAAAATAATGAAATTCAATTGCTATAAATAAAATTTACAATATGGTCATTTTATACTTATAAATATACATTTATGAATATTTCCTTTTCACATGATATGCATTTATTTTACGAGAAACATGTGATTAATATTGATAAAATATATTTTATATGAATAATTTGTTAATAACTAATTTAATTTTTTTATTTATAATAAATAAGAATTAGTATAGTTAATATTTCTATAAAAAAATTCATTTGAAAAGTTTTTTCATTATATTTTTATAAATTTATATAAAAAATACTTTATTCCAATTTAAGATATTGAATAAGATGATATTATTATTTTTATATTTTTAATCAGGGTGATCAAAAAAAAATTGGTTCAATTTCATTTTTATACATTAACTTTAGTAATGAGGGTAAATATTATTTACCATGACAAAACGATTATTTTTTAAAGAATGATAATTTCATAAATATTATGATTTTAAACAAAATTTATTTTTTTAAAATTGAAGATTTAAATATGATTTTTAAACATATATATTAAATAATTAAAAATACTTTAATTGATAATAAATGGTAAATAAGATTCAGAACACTTAATGATTTAGAAAATGTTTTTCTACAAAAATTATTTTCCAACGGATGATATGATTAAATTTAAAAGTGTATTCTCTCATGATTATAAATTGAATTAGGTGAAAAAGAGTCAAAATTAGTATTCTCCAAATATAAATTTTGAAAAAATATCATATTATATTTTTATTTTAAAAATAATTAGCATTGTTATTTTTTATTAAGATTAATAAGGGTAAAAGTTGGTAAATGAAGTATCTCAAATTTGTACAAATTAAAAAGCCACTTGCACTATATAAATCCATGCTTAGGTATTAAATTTATACCCAAAAGTTTCACCATCCATTTCTCCACCAGACTCACCTAACTCTCATGCAATTTGATTTGTATCCCATACATAACATTCTTTTCCAAAGATTTATCCCTCTTTCACTTATAAAACGACCTCACTTCCTCCCACTTCAAGCCACACCAATAGTTATAAATTCCCATAATATAAATCCCAATATACTTATTATATATCTCTTATACACGTTTTTAATTACATAACATCAAAAAGTTAGCTAATTTTCATCCTTTCTAATGGATACTTCAATAGAATATATAAATTCTTAGTGTAAGTATTACTTTCCCTTTTACTTTTATTATTTTTCAATCTCATCCAATAAACTCAAAAAAAAATCTTACCATATGTTTAAAATGAAAAAATTATAAATAATATACTAAAAGATTATTATATTTATGTTATAATCATAATCTATTCCCCTCTCATTCAAATAAAAATTTAAAAAAGGTTATCATTCGTGTGTGTAGACTACCACCTCCGTGAATGACATGTTTCGTTTTTCATCAGCAACATTCAAAGATATTTATAACAAATGTATTAGTGAATAAATTTGTTATTTATTTAATTATTTATATTCTTGAAAAATATATTATTCGTACTATAATTAAAATGAGAAATAAACGGTAATTATAACATTAAAAATTTTAAACAAGCATAATATGATGAACATATTTTTATTAACAATACATAATATTTTCATATCCATTACATGTTCTTATAATTCCATAAAATTTAAATTTATCACACTAATTAATTATAAATTAAATCATTCTTCTTCTGGTATATTTATAATGCTACTAAAACACATCAAAATCGTTAATTAATCATGTTAGGTTGTGGTTTTGGGTCAGTTTAACCACCTAATTGAACAATAATATGAATTCATATCATGGATGAATTTGAGAAATTATTTATAGGTATAATATGATATATATATATATATATATATATTGTGTTATTTTTGGTTCTATAAATTTATATCATCATTTATCTCATTTATTAAGAAATCGGTATTTGTTTGCTAAGAATCACTAAAACATGATCATCACTGATTTCACCCTTATAGATCATAAAAAAATATACCATTAAATGAGATTATTGATTTATAAAAATTATTATAACATCAATTAAACTACCATATATTATATTATAATTATGTAATTTTGGATAATAAAATATACCAAAACTATTTTTATGAAATTATTTCAAAGTGATAATGATTACATACTCCCAATATTGAATATAGGTACAAACTAACTAAAATATATGTATATAATGATTATAAATTTGGATTATAAAATGTTATATATATGAACAATTTCTTTTGTTATGTATTTAATGAACATAATTTAATTATTTTGGACATTCAATGGAAGTGCGGAATGGATCAGGATAGTGGAAAGTGTTTTCATTACAAACTCTTATCTTTGAGACGTGTTTAAAATTATACACTTTATTTAATTTATATAGTTTATATTATTCATATTTGAGATACCATATCATAAATTATATTTTAATAATTTGACAATAATTTCAATTACTTTCCCTCTCTTTCATGTTATTTTGATTAAAGTGTAACTCAAGCCACAAATATTTTCTTGGTTTCAAATATTATTTTTTAAGACATGTTACATATTATGAATCATTATTAATTTGTATGGTGTTATATTTATTTAATATCAATTTAATGTTCTATATATTATTTAATTTTAATTAATGGGATAAATTAATCTAAATCAAATTCTTGATTAAAAATGTATTTTGACTAAATTGTTACCCCATTTGTATGAGATTTTGTTGACTCAATTTTCATTCATTGAGTTATTATTGTTCACTTGAACATATTTCATATAAGTTGGGTGAATTAATACCTTTAATTTTATTATTTGTTATTGTCCCATTGTTTACATTTTTTTACTAGAAAACCACCTTTTAAAATGTTTCTTTCTTCATGGAGTTTGTTTCCTATAAGGGATACTGATACCTTAAGTCTCATTTACTTGAGTAATATTGCTTCATCTTTTAATTACTTATCCAAGGAATGGTTTATGCCACCATAATGTTTTATTATATGGTATTTTATAATACTATTAGGGAAAATTATTTTTTAATAAAAATTAATTTTTTGTTACTCTTAATACAATGTGAGTTTTAAAAAAAGGTATTTTGAAAAAAATAATATTGGATTTTCCATTCACTTTCACTTATTATATTTTCCTCCCCACATTAATAAAATATAAAATTTATATATTTTCAAGGATAAATTATTAGAAATTTTTTTAAAAAATAAGTTTTTTTAAAAATATTTCATGTGTCCATTTAGAAAGTCACCATTTAAATAGATATACACATTTTAATTATATGTCAATATTAAAAATGTATTCTAAAATATACATAATGATTTCATTTTCACTTCCCTTTTTATTTTTAAAAATTATTTTCACTAATGGTGCTTATGTATCATGATTTATCCTCTAATATATATATTTACTTTGGGGGATTGAACTCATGGTATCAAATAATTTTATTCTTATGATACCATTTGAAGAATTCTTTTTAAAAGGAGTTTTCATTTATGTTAATACTCTTCTATGATTCCTTATTCCATTGGGGATATTGTTTTGGAAATCCTCCACATTATTTCTCTAAATGGATTATGATCATGTTATTCTAGTATTCACTTACTCGTATAGTCATTGATCTATATGGTGTGAACATTAAATTTTACAAAATTCATATTGAAAGATGTTCACCAAAATAGTATGTTATTATATTGACATTTAGAAATTTATTGTCATTACCGATAATTTTATTCCAATATGGATTATTATTAGAAATTTTAATACATGTTTTTTATCCCTCCACCTTCTTCTTTATGATTTATAATTATTATTTTATCCCTTTTATTGACATGGGGAAAATTATTGGGACTCTGTATATTATTTTTCCTATATGGATGATCATTATAAGTGATTCAATGATTTTTTGTACCATACAAGGTCTTTCTCTGAATGGGTAATGATCATGTTATCCATTTTATTAACATAGTGAAATGTATTATTAATCTTTATGATTATGTACTTATAATTCTTGTTGATTATTTTTTGAAATTTTTTACCTTTGATTACATTGATAGTTATGTTTTTGTTTAGTAAGAGGTTCCTTGGGGAATGGTATAAAAATTATTTTTGATACATATGGTGAATGAATTGAAAATAATCAGGTGATGGGTGGGGAATTGATCTGTATATCCCCTTTATACATTGGTGGGTATCATGTGAAAAAGCATTTTCTATTTTGGTGTATACTTCTCCCCATAAGAGGATAGTGTCTTGAAATAAGACCTTGACTACATGTTTTCTGTTTTTGGCATCATGTATTCCATCCGTATGAGATCATTATCATTAAAAACCATGTTTTCATTTATATTCATGGATATATAATTCTCTAAATTTTATTTTGGTTTTGGATTAATGTATTTTACATGTAACACCCCAAGATTTCATAATACATTATTTCTTCAAAGTAATGAAATAACTTGCACTACACGCAACACTTAGTTCAAGCGCATCATGACTTACCAAACTAGCCGTTAAAAAGAAGTTATGAATAGTATTAACTAAATTTAGAACATTATATAATCATTATAATTTTATAATCCATATTATTAGTTTCATTGACATAATGTAAGAATAAATTTATTTCTTTCTGATGAAAGAATTATTTTTCAAAAAATGAAATTTTACAACATTTTAATGGAAAACCCTTTTTAAATCCAATATTTGAAACTTTAATATATTAAATTTGACAAAATAAACTTCTTATTTATAATCGATATATAAGAATTTAGTTTTAATAAATTATTGGTGTTTTCTGATAACTTTCATATTTTGGTAAATAGTGAAAAATACTATATTTTAACTGAAAACAACTTTTTTAATCAAAAGAATTTATAGTTTTGAATTATACATTTTAATGTTTTGGAAGTAAAATTAGATTATATTTTTACCCTTTAATACAATGTTGGTCATTGGAATTAATTTTACATTGAAATTATATAGTAACAAGTGTCAATCTTTTGATTGTTATTGTTTCTTAAAAACACATTATTTGTTTTGACAATGAGAATTAATTTTAAAAATAATAAATATGACTTCTATGTTTTAAATTTTTTAAAAGAGACTCCATTTTTGGATTTGTAATATTGAAATTATCCTAGGGTGAATTTTCGATATTTTTCTAAAAACGTTCAATTTTTTATGAATAGTGAAAAAACACTCAGCTATCGTTTAAAACCGAATATTTATTTAAATAATTATTTATTTTATTTAAATTTATCTTAGGTAACATTAGATACATAATACCTATATAAGATTAATTTAATTCATTGGAGTCAATTTATAATAATTATATATATATATAAAGTTTTATAGAACTTTTCACCGTCTTTTACCCACCTCCTAGGAGAATTTGCGAATTCACATAAAACGTAATTTTACCTCTTCTGTGAGTGTAATTTCAAAAATTAGTGATACATGTTTAATATCAAACAGTAAAATGTGGTTAAATAAGGTAAAAATATTTTTTGGTGAATATTAACTTTTTACTTTTATTTACCACGGTTAAAAGTAAATAGGGCGATTAAGGGTAAAAATCATATTATTATTACCCTAACACATGTCCTAATTCTATTGGATAATTTTAATTTGACCAAAAAAAACTTAGGAATAAAATATGACCCTTTAGGTCGACATGGATTAAATTAAGACACGTATTATTATTTTATTTAAAGAAGAGTTAAAAGAATTAAAATCAATGTTTAATAACTAAACCATTTTTAATATATGGTTATTAATAAGATAAATTAGACTATAAATATTCATTATAAAGATAAAAATATTTCCTAAGTAATTTTATTTTATTTATAATTTTTAGAGATTAAATAATTAAATTTATTAATGACACAATGATGATGGAGTAATTAAATTATTAATTAAAGAATCAAATAAATGGTATTATAAATATTAAACTAAATATAATTTCTTAGTTTTTATGACATAAAATAATTTTATAGGTGAACATGACATGTTAGGATTTATTAAATGTATTTTTCTGAAATATTCATGCTTTTATTATTTTAACAAAAAACAAAAACCAAATAGTGTCAAAATTGACATAAATAGTTTTTAAAACAAATATTTTATTATTAATTCATATAATGGTCCTAAAAATATAAGGTTAGGCCAAAATACTTATATAATAATACATATGAAATTAATGAACCAATTGGAATTCTATTTGAAGTATATAGTAAGTTTATTAACCATGTAGTGTAAGAGTACAAAAAGACACGGTAAAAGATAAATTATTTAACTTAGAGTTAAATCTAAATGATAAGGTTGAAATGGTAATCAAAACTTGTATAAAATCTATTTTTTGAGATTATTTCGACCCATCCCGACCCTATCCTCAAAATAAGTCACTTTGGATCCATTATAAACAGAATATTAATTTATTATAAAATAATATTTTAAGTTTTTACAAAGGAGCCCCTCACCCCCTCTTATAAAAGGGAACTTCCCCTTCCCTCACATTCACACCTCCAAGGACATTTGGCTCGTCCAAAACATACCCAAATATCCTTCCAATTATCCTAAATTCATCCTAGAGGTCTTCATTTGGTCATAAAGCCAACCAAAGGATCCCTTTTGATCTAATCCGAAGGAAGAACCCTGAAGAAGAGGTAATGATTTCACCACCCTCTTTCAAGTTCTCTTATTCTTCCACTTACTCTTTATTTTTTGCTTCCATTTTAATATAATAACTCTAGATTATTATATATACTATGATTTTATTATAAATATGTATCAACTATGTTCATTATTCTATCCATTTTATGATTGATAATGTCACAATGTGTGCGTACGTACTGCTTACCATCTCCACGCCATGTTGTAATTTGTTTTTCAACACTATGTTATTTGGATGGATATAATGATGAGTAATATGTATAAAAATAATGAAAATAAAACTCTAATGTCTCTGTAAAATTAATATACCATCAAATTCCACACCTTTAAAAGAAATAATATTGTCGCTTGTGCGTACGTACGGATTACCGTCTCCATGATGCGATGAGATTCATTTCCACGTTCACCCTTCATCGATGAATAAAAAAAAATATATTACTAACAATTATGTAATATATGACATAATAATTATACTATATATATATATATATGTTTACTTACATATATCTTATTCACTTAGTTCCGTTCATTAAGATATGAAAACAGAAACAACGTTTATGCGTACGTACGGACTACCGTCTCCATAACCGGTGCTTTTCATTTCATATATATATCTATTATAAATATTTATTTTCTAAATATATATGATATATAAATCATGTTTTATATTCTGGATGTATTTAAATCTTGATCCAAGTGATACAATCAAGAGTAACAAATTAAAACGCATACGATTAAGAAAGCGATTATTACCCGAAATGTTAATTTGACATGGAAATTATTATTAAATGGGTAGTATAAAGTCATATATGAACCATGTATGATATAATAATTAATAATATGGTTTGGGTATAATATAATAACATACTAAGATCTTTATACAGGAGGTTAAACATACCCTCAACTAAAGGAATGTTCAAGGTAATGGTTAATTCCTCAATCTCATTATTATCCGAGATTGTTTATGTGTAAGTATTTACTAGGTCATTTTTATCATCCATGTCCATTTTTCATACAAATGATTTCAAAATTAGTATTTTAAGGATTTTTTAAAGGCAATCTTTATCAATATCATGATTTTAAGTGTTTTAAAGATTTATCTTTCTAAATCTTTTTAATTAATGTCCATGTTTTCAAAATGAGTTTAAGGATTTATTAATATGGATATGAATGTTTTGAAGTGATAATTATTTTAAAAAGTTTCAAAGTGGTATGGTAAACTTTGATTCAAAAATATCTTTTAAATTTACTTCCTTTATAAATTTTTGACTTTTAAATTATTTTACAAAAAGGTTATTTCTCTCAAAAAGTTTTACTCGTCATTTTCAACTATGTTAGCATCCTTTACTGGATATTATTTTTGACTGAGGTTGATTTATTATAATACAATCTTCCATATTGTATTGATTGAGTAATGATCTTTTTTACTGTGGATGTTCTATTTTTATACCATTCATGGTTTATGGTTAATGTATTGACATTTCGTATGCTAGTTTTAATACGAATGTCTTTGCTATGTTTCAACTATTCATAAGAGGAATGTAGTGGACTTAGTAAGTGACGGGTGGATCCCGCTATAGCTCCTCGATGCATCGGTGTGTCTCATGAGACAAACTAGTGTCTTGGAACAAGGCCTTGAAAAAAAATATTTTTAGTCTTGGCACGAGGCATTAACTATGTGGTAATGATGTCTGGCATTAGACATTCCATCATTATAAAATTAGTTATTACATGTTATTATTCAACTAGTAGAATATCCATGTGCATGTTTATATGGTATTGTTTGATTTATTTTTTTCATATTATGTTCAAGTCTATGTTTAGAGAGTTTGTTGCTTTTATCACCCATCTTTCCTTAAAATTTTATACCTTATGCTAAATTATTTACCCGTACTGGGCATCTGAGCTCACCCCTTTCTTATGTTTTATTTTCTAAGGTTTCCAAGAAGTGTATTATGATTGATAAGAAGGTTTAAGCTTGGGGATTAATGGTGTTATCAAAGGATCATTTCTTTTGTGTTTTATTTCCTAATTTGTAATGTAACGTTCATGTATGTAATCTATTTTCCAAGACTGCAAAACTGATCGGTCCTTCGGGACTTGATTCCTTGTAATCATGCCAATGTATTAAAATAATGCACCGAATCTGGGTAACTGGGGTCGGGGCATTAAATTACATACTACTATTATAAAATTTATTCCATGTTTAGGTAATGATTATTGTAGTTGTATTTTTTTCCTTTACTAAGCATTTAATCCCATCCATTCTTGTGTTCCCACTTCCCCATGTTATAAATAAAAGTATTACACATGATATTCTTCATAGAATATGATTTTTGTGGAATTTATGAGATATTTTTAAAACACCTTTTCGATTAAGTAGTTTCATATATAATGGATTAAAAATATATGTTTAATAAAAATAACAGGGGTGACGTTAGTTTATATTTTTTTCATAATTCTAAAAATCATTAAACCAGAAAATATTATCAGAATATAAGAGAAGAAATAATTTATTTTATTTTCTAATTATGGATGGTTATATCAAGGATTTTACAGGTCTTATCAATGTGATTTTGTAAATAATGTGTTTATAGAACTAGATCTGAGAGTGTAGTTGAGGGCATCTAAATGTGTTTATGCTAGCGGCAATCTATTTTTCGAAACAACATATTATGTGATTTTTATATTATTTTTTAAAATCCTAGGAACAAATCAACACTAAAAAACTGTGGACCTTATAGATCATAGAATTTTTATTGCGAACTCATGTTCGAAGAAGCCTGGCTAATCATATTTTATATCACCACCACCGAAACCCCCAGGAACGTTTTCATTATCTATAACTATCATCACTGACTGACATGAAATTGGTACTTGCTTTTGATCCCATATTCATCACTCATCATCACTCCCTATTGAACTAGTATAAGACCCACCACCTAGGGGACCCCTATCATGCACCTTCCACCACTACGACACACCATAATTATCCCCCTTCATAAATTTCTATCCCAATCAATGATATACATTCCCATTTCTAATCGGGCCACTGTCTTGGGCTACCGTCATTAATCCTCTATCCATTTCAATGGAAATTGGTGAAAAAAAATTCCATGATAAGGTAAATAATAATGGAGAGAAAGGGATAATTGATTGAAAAAAAGTATCCCCCACTTATCAAACATGGGATTAATATTCCATGAAGAATGTACATAATTTAAATAAATGAATGATAATAGTAATAATAATAAAAATAATAAACAAATAAATTTTTGGTTATCGATGAAAATTTATATTCTAATATCATTTCAAAACATCAAGAATAATGGGGTAAAAAAATATAAAAGTATATTCCCTTTATGGAAAAAAATAATTGGAACATAAAAAATAATTTGTGGTATGTGATCCAATGTTGAAACCTAAATAAAAAAATAAATCCCCAACCCTCTACTCTAAAGGATTATTCTAATGAAAATGATCTCTAATCCACTAAAAAGTAGACTATAGATCAATTTATATCTTTAATCATTATCAATCAATGATTTAATTAAAAACCTAAAATGGCTTAATCCAATGCCTAAATCCCTAAAATTTAAATTATATGTCTCCTATATAAACCCAATATCCCATAAAAAATCACAATTTCAAAATTTATACACAATACTCCATTTAGGGTATACTAATCATCTTAATTTTCACACATGAATGGGTTAAAAATATTAGTTTAAAAAGATAAAAATTTTGCAATGATTTTTAACAATTAAAAAAAATATACCATACAATATAAAACCTATTTGAATATTTTTATGAGTATTTAAATTTATTTTGAGACAAATATAATCATTAAATCCTCTTGAGCTACAAGGATTTTCATCCTAAAAATCATAACTAACCCAAAGAGTTGAGGGTACTGAAATCACATCTAACTATCAGGATCCCAGGAGATATCTTAAATATTCTCATACTTCTACAAGTTGTGTAAAAATGGAATAAAACTCCCAATATTGGTCTTCTATTATTATCCCTTGATCTTCACCAAATTCTCCATAAAGGTTGTGGTGTCCTCGTTTTCCAGCTCACTACTAGTGGATAATCAGTGACAAGTCATGTGTATACCTCCTTAATAATGAATAATTAAATGGTGAGAGTAAAACTAAGAGATAATTAATGTCTCTAATACTCTAGAAAATAAGGAATATTCCAATCATCCACAGGGATGTATTTTTTACATTCCAAAATTTTCAAAGTTCTATCATTATGAGACCTTTAGGAACACAATATCTCCCTCATTATACTCATAATAAATTCTTATTTAATATCAATGAGACTAATGATGTATTTGAGTTGTCATAATTTTCTCCTGGACCACTTTCATTTTCTCCAATTGTCTATCACACCATATCGGTTACCACAAAATATGACTCATTGATCTTTTTCCAACAAAGTGAAAACTTACAGGGAATATGAAACAGAACCTAAAAAGGTTGCATGATTATAGTAGAGTGTTTTATGTTATTTTATGTAATATCCAATAATTTTAGTTTATTGGTCAAAATCATAATGAAATTATGAACATAAGGCTGAAACATGTCATTGAGAACCTGAATGGTCCTCTCTGTTTTGTAATATTTCTATAGAATGTATTACTCAACCACAACTGAGTCAAGAATCCCTCTTGTAAGATCTTCCATAACCAAGATATGAATAAATAATATTGATCATAATTGATCATTAAGGGTACTATATGAAACCATATGATCTAATTTGTTTCAGGCATCCTAATATTTCCACCAAACTCTACACCTAAATGGGATAAAATTTAACTAACATGGCTATTCAGTCAATGATCACTCAAAAATAATTGATTCCTTTTTTAAGATATACAAGTCCTATAAAAATATCCATAAATACAATTTCCCATTACCACTTTAGAATCTCTATGGGTTGACTCAAACTAGCCGGGACCCAGTGCTCAACCATTCCATAACAAAAAGTAATGCATCATAATAAGGGATCTATATCACTATTCATCATCCCTAACAACTAAAAATGATACTTAATAACCTGGTAAATCTTCCCCAAACCCATAAGAACTTCCATTTGGTATGTATGAATCTTCATCAATACCTCATCATGTGTCTCAAATGGAACCAATTTCTTCACTTCGAGAAGATGATGTGCTCTTCACCTTCAAAGAGTCTGTTTGGTGAATGTCATGGGTATATTTAGTAATCAAAAAACTAATATATATATATATATATGTTTATACTACTCAAAATTAGGAATAAATTCTAATTCTACCATCATTTATTTATGTTATGAAATGTCTCCATCCTCCACCAAGACAAACTTCATAAGGGATAGTTGATCAATCACTACTTGCACTAGTTGATCACGAGATATCCATGTAATGGAATCATGGACCATATTAAACATTTATTTATTATATATTATCTTAAATTAGTAGTCTTTTAAGAAATATATCCATAACCTCTCCCTCACGATATGTTCTCATTAGGATAATATATAACTAATATTATTTTAATTTGTTTAAATAAAGAGTATCTCACCAACGACGAAGTGTGATAATGTTTTTATAGTGGAAACTACTATTGTAATCACAAAATTTTGTGTAGTGTTGTTATTTTTAGTGTTTTTTACCTACCTAGACCTGTAAGTGGTCACCTATAACCTATACATTAGTAAAAAAACTAATCCCATCTCTAATGTTGTCACAAAACACCACACACTCAACTCCTTCCTCTAGAAAACATTGAATCATAGCACTGCTTAACATCAACATTATATCCTTAATATAATAATGAAATTTTTTATAAAATATTAATGGTTTCCCATTATAAATAAGTGAATTCATGGGAGACATAATCCTATAGAGTTTCACCATCAATCTATAGTAGTTACATGTTAACCCAACAAATTTGTGCAACTAAAAAATTGTATTTGATAGCTTATAGGTAATCACAACCTCAATATTTACTAATATAACAACAACTTAAACCTCATAGATGATATACCCCAAAAAATAGAATTATAAAACCAAACATTAACTTCTAGATTTTACCATATTTCTAGTGATCGTGAAGAAATTCTAATAAAACTGTCATATTCTCAGCATGATCAACCTCTTAAAAAAGCAGATAAGGTTGTTGATGATGAATTCCACCATCAACTAGTCTAGGAATGGATGGAATATGTAGTTCTTTAAGTTCCATTAACATAATCGGTGAATTTGTTACCCCAACTAACATCTTTAGAAACTCTTATTGTCCATAATGACACTTGATCACCATATAAGATAATTCCTCCTCCAAAACATGATGTTGGATATATTTGAACATGAATTAAATCTTTAAGAACCACTTTCTTCCCCTTGAGTGGTTAAAAAGGTGGTCAATCCTCAAAAGAGAGTATATATTATTTTTTTTATCTGGTTTAAGTAGTGATAATAAAAAAAATCCCCGGACCCCCCAACATCATTATTTCTTTACAAAAATTGAGATGCTTAGGGGAAATATATGTTCTGATGAAACCTTTCTCCAAATGTCCCTTCAACTAAAAATTAAAATTCATTGGATCTTTTGGGTCCATTTTATAAGATAGAGAATCTATTCATGTGATCTAGCTGTTTATTTTAATGTTTAAATAAATCTCCCGATGAGGGGAAAACCCTGGAATAACTTTTATAAAAATATCTATTTATGGATCCACAATAGTGGGGAGTTCATCCTATGAAGCATCTATTGTGAATAAAGGTAATCACACCTACTAGAAGCATTTTATCAACTCAAAATCACTCTATAATGATAAAAATACACCCAAGATTGTATTTTCTGTAACTAGAACATATCCAAGAAAATGTCTTAAGTTCTAAAATCCACCATCATGAGGTCCTAATAAACCCTCTCTATTCCTAGTTCATGTTTACATTAACAACATATTGTTTGATGGGATGATCATAACAAGTTGGAGTCTCTAGCTATAGAGGTCAAATAATAGAATCTACTCGTATTCCTAACTACTAAACAAATGATTCAATGTGAAAATAATGGCTCATGTTATTCTCGATAAGTATTAGTGACAATATATAAAATAAAAAATCTCATACCTCAAACCATATGTGGATCTATTTAATTTTATACCTCTATTGCATGCATCTAATCATGTCTCTAGACTTTATCACCCTATGTCTGGACTGGACTATCTGTGGGAGGTGTTGGTGGAAGTGGATCAAAGAATCCTAAACCTATATCTTCTCTTTTTTAACTATTCAAACCTCTTATAATATTTCCACCTAGAGGTATACCCTATCAACCATGGGGAGGAACTTAATCTTGATATTTTCTCTCATCTGAAGGTTTATCTATGGTTTTTCACTAGAAATCATATTCTTTTTACATGACTAGGTTGATAGGAACCAGGTGTCCATATCCTCTGAATGCATCAAAATTCATATTTCACAACTATTTAGACCCTATTCCATCAATATTATATAATGGGACATCAAATTTTTATTCCTCATATGACAGTACCATGATAGATATCATTGACCAGTAGTTGTTGATTATGCTATCAAGATAATTAGTTCTTCCCCAATACCAAGCTATATATCATCCAAAAATATATTTATCACCAATTATCTCTCTATAACTCTAGGAAAGGTGGGTATGAATAATGTATGTTGTCCCGGAAATACTATGTAATTTTTTAAAAAATATATATATGGGATTTTTTAAAGACCATATGCATAGATAACAACTGATTCTGAGGCCTTGTGAGCCCGAAATAGAATTTTGAACTTTTTTTAAAATCATTTAAATAAACGTATGATGGTGTTTTTATAAATTTTAAACTGGTTCTCGGAAAAAAAAATATGAGGGCACTATTGAACATGGAACTTCAGGATTCACTAAGAAAGGGCTTAACTTCAACCAGGAAGGGTTGACCGGAAAAATAGTTTTCATACTTTTTGGAAAAAAATAACTTAAAATGTTAATATATATGTTCCTCTTCCCTGTCAGGTGGTGGAATGTAAGCACGGTGGTGCGGTGAAGAGGTGATGACAATTCATATTAAATAAATCACATTAATGAGGCTCTTAAATGTGTAGCATAATTACTCATTAATTGAAACGTAACAAATACGTTGTTTCATAAATGAAATATCATAATGAAACTATGACGCATCATAAGAGAAATGTTGGGACGCGTTTCTATTTTAAAGAGATAATTGGTTGGAAAATTAGAGCGGTAATTTATCTAATGGATGGTTTGGAAATTATCTCCAATGAATAATGTGGGTGAATCACTAGCAACATCGATGCACCTCAAAGAATGACATTATAGAGAGACAAATACCAACGCCTTTGAATGGAACATGGATCCTCATGGACAGATAGCTTCAGCAATAAATCTATCCCAGGTAAGGGTTTTCTTTTTTGTTTTGAGTTGCTACATTCTTCATTCTAAAACAACGAATGGGGATCAACCCATGAAGTATTTGATACGTGGATCGCTTGTTCTTGTGGGAGAGTGCTTATTCTCAGGGTTTTGCATGAGGAATAAATTGTTGATAGAACCTAAATCTTCATCCCCCATTTTTTAAATTATAATGCGGAGGTGAGTTACAATATGAGCAAAGCTCAGGCCCCTTCATCGTGGGCGTTCTGGTGTGTTCTTTGTGGTCGAATCTCCAAGTTGACAGAAAATAATTTTCAAGGTTGTAGTAGGGAAGATGACAACCCATGGAGGCCAGATGCATAGACGGTCTAAAGAACAGACCACCAAATTGGACCTGGTGGTCCGCCGAAAATATTGTTGGCATTTTTCTGGCCGCAGGTGGGTGGCGGCACACCACAACGGCAGGCCTAAGAGGATTTTACGGCCGTCTCAGGCCACGACAGTGAATCAAGAGCCACCAGCTCTCAGGCTGGTGGTTGGAAGGGGTAGGATGTAGTCAACCAGCTGCATCAGTGGATCAACCCACACCGTGAGGATTACGACTTCATGCTTGCACACGGTCCAGTGGGGACTATGTGTGGGACTGGATAAGGCATCCATCAAAGTTGGCTACGGGGCACATGAATCAGAAGCTCTCTTTGCGTCTGTGCTAGACGAGATCATCCCATTGTGCGGCCCAGGCCGGGGGCATGAACTGGGCCATGGGGTGGCCCGGGATATAGTAAGGTTGGCCTGCTTTTGCTGGCTGGGGAGGATGCAACTGGTTCGCTGGGAGACCTTGTGGGATGGACCAATAGCCGAATTGGACTGGGTCTCGCAAGGCCCAATGGGCATACCCAGTGGTGAGGCCAGTCAGGGCTGGACCAGACCCAACTGGGTCGGGTTGGGTCAACCGAGCTAGGTCAGTTCATACGGACACCCCAAGTTGGGTTATTCGGGTTAGCCCGAATGGGTCAGACTTGGCCTAGACACAACCAGACCTTGTTTAACAAAATTCCAATATCATTTAGACTGGGTGTCAGATTGAAAAAATGGTTGTGGCATTGGAACCCTTGAGAAGAGGAGGTTCTTTTATAAAGCATTAAGGTGGTTTTCAGAGATGTTGAATTATGAAAAAGAAATGAGTAGTTCATTCTATCATAATCCATCACGCTACCTATAGAAATCATGCAGCTAACAAGTGACCATGTTTGGAATAGGTACAAGTGACCTCGTGTGGATCAGCTTCAAGAAACCCTATGTGGATCAGATATAAGTGACCCTATGTGGATCATCTACAATGGACTATGTGGGAAACGGATCGGTGTGACCAGGAAGGACCACAGTGGTGAGTGCCTTTATGTGACCCAACATACCCACAGTACCCATCAGGGATAAGTACCTCAGCAGTCCAAGGTGTTCAGTGTTATGACTGATAATCATTATTTTCTTAATTTTGATTACTCTTATGTGAGTTTTATGTATTTTTGATAATTCATTGTGGTTATCTTTGTAGATTACTCTATGGTCTTTCCTATGTGGTTTGGGGTCCCTACTGAGTATTTTGTTACTCACCCCTGCATGGGCTTCACCTGCACATGTTGTGTATGGTGCAGATGACTAATGCCTTGATGGGGGACTTGGTGTCCTAGGACCCAATGGTTCCCAATGAGATCAGGTGGGTGGGGTGTACATCTACTGATTTCAGCAAGTACTCTACACTTACCCATCAGGTGGGGTTTTAAGTAGATGGATTTTCATATATCTTTTTTACTTTCCTATTTTCAGTTTTTCTTTTGTGGGGTTTGTATTTTGGACCATTTGAACTACATCCTGTACATTTACTCAGTGGATTTTTATTGGAATACATGTTTTCATTTCATGTTTTTTGGATGATTTTGTCTGTGTCTGTGTTCAGGTACTTAGTAAAATGCCTCCCATTTGCAGGCGCTAGCCTCCAACCCCTGGCCATTGGGAGACGGTCCTAGGGGAGTAACAGCATGGGCCCTGGGGGATGGTTTGTGACAAAAAGGTACAAACGTAGCTCAATTCTCCCTCTAGAGTCCTCACATGAACTTCCTAGCATGTAAAAATACATTATGAATATTTTAAAGGTATTATCTCCTCACATTTGTTATAATCTATACATACTAAATCATTTACATGTTTATATAATAAACATCCATGAACTACTAAAATTATACCATCCTGAATGTAAAATTTTATTACTCTTATATGAATAATTGTTCAAATTCCGATTGGGCCTGAGTATTCACATTGTGAGTCTTAGAATCCAGTTTCCACCAATGGGTAGTCTCAACCTAAAAAGAATCAATGAAAGAATCACCATTTTTTGTTGTAATTTCAAACTAGATAAAATATATGAATCACTAAATCAAACAAATTGTTTTATTTAAGGGTTCTAGTCATAACAGTAGTTACTTTTGTGGGCATTAAATTAAAATTTCTTTCACTTTTGAGTATCTTAAAACCACAATAGAGGATATTTCTTGATAACATTACAATTAATTAATTAATATATGAAATAGGATTACCTCTTCATATGTTCCTTCATTCAATGAGGTTTTTGATCTCTTAAAACCCTTTCATATTACCTTCATTTCATTGTAAGGGTTCAAGTATAGAATCCCTCTAGTAGTGATCCATGTGTGCTCCATCGATATAAGAGAAATGCTAATTGATTTCATGGTGATAGCATGGAGAATAAATTCTCTTGAATTTTTCATATTTAACACTCCAAGAACCCTTAATATTGAATTAGTTCTTTCATTCATTAGTGGAACATAGGAGGAATTAGAGAGATAGATATTTATAGAGAGAAATAATTTCATTGTGTGCAATGATTATCTTTTATAATTTCTCTATTATCCCTAAAAATAGTCATAACCATTTACTTATTGAACTAGGGTTTCCGTTAAAATATTATTTAATCGTTTACCACCCTTATATAATATTATAATTTTTATTAAACACCATGGAAAGTAGTAACATTTTAATTATTATTTTATATAATATGTGATAACTTACACAATAAAAAGTTTTATTTAATTGGATACTAAATTAATACTTATCACCAGTTGCAGTCTTGGTCCATTAAAACTCCTCATAATTTATTGAATACCCCAATAAATATTAAATTAAATATTTAATTAATCAATAAAAATAATTCTTTGAAAAAACATGAATAAAATTATTCCTCAATCTCAAGAATAATATATTTCTTTATAGTTAAATTCTAATATAATTTAATTTTGGTCAATGGAAAAATTTAAGGTGTGACCCTATAGGATTCTTTCTCATTAGAAATAGATGAGCCTTACTAAATTCAAATATTATTATCTAGTAATGATTACAAAAACACAAGATAAATAACATAATTTCACAACATTGAAAACCACATTTCAATGATAATTGAGTAACATAATTCCTTTGTCTTGATATCTCATCAATAAGGTGGTTCATCTGTGTCATCAACCTATATGCTCAATACGTCTTTCTTGGACTATCTAAAATAAAAATATTGTCGCACCATGTCCATTTAATTTAATGTGAATATTCTACTCTTATCAAACTGTTAAGATATAGGCTTCTATAATTATAGAAGGTACAAATCCTTCCCTGACTTATCCATTAATAACAAGTCATTCATGGCGCACCTAATATACCATACTTCCCACCAAAATATGGAATCATGGTTTTGGTTATTAAATCTAAGTGTGCAATTCATAACATATTTCAATGATAATATTAAGGTCTAAGGACCATTACACATACATGTAGATATGAATATTCAATGACACCAAAACATGTGTAATTTCTATTAGGAGGTAAGTTCTCATAATCCTCCATATTGGAGATAATCAAGTGTGGAATTCATAAGAAGAATCCTAAAACACTTATGAGTATTCACACATGGTAGAATACATATTATGTGTCCTATTATAGTAGTTTATCCAACCATATATCTATTTTTAAAAATTTCTTCATAGCACTTTAAGTTCCTCATCATAGCTGGTAACTACTCTGATCTTGTCAATGTGATAGTTACCATAGGACATTATTATATTAAATTCCTGAATAACAATGAAAAATATGTAATATGATATTTTATTAATATAAAATTCATCTAATATACATGTAATGTAATTACAATCAATTTTTCTAGGAAAATAACTCCAAAAAACTCCCACATGTACTAGAGCCAACTACCTCTAACTTTTAGTCCATGAGAACTCACATGATGATCATGTTTCTATTGAGTCAAGTGTTTAGAAAAGGGGTTAACCACATTTTCTTCCATGGAAATACTAATGACCACAACCTCACCTCTTTAATAAAAATCCCTCAAGATATGATAATTTTAAAGTATATACCTCGTCCACCGATGTGGAATTATCTCCTTGGAAAAGGCCACAACTGTAGTATTATTATAGTAGAATGTGATATGATATTTACTTCTAGGTACATCATCAATATATTAGAATAATTTTCATGTCAAAACTGTTTATTTCTCTACCTAATAAGTTTCAATAGAATTATAATCTATTTTATAATTTTTAGCCATAACCTACACTGAGATCTTCCATCTCACAACACCTCCATTAAAAGTGAATCGGTATCCTATTTTCTATTTCATATATTATTGATCTATTTGGAAAAAATAATCTTCATATCCTATAATTAATAGTTCATAATCTCCTCCATGGATAAGGAAAATGCCATTATTAAACCTCAAATACTTAATTAATGTCTTCACTTCCATCAAATGGAGGTCAGCAAGGTCAGATTGATATCTGATTACCATACTAAAGGCACAAAAGACATATATTATAGTAAATAGTATATCATAAATGATTGAATCCAATCACCTATGTTTATGGAATCATTTCCATTATTTATTTATCCTCATGTTCTGGAGGATACATTTTCTTGGGAAGATGAATTTAATGTGACATTAGAAACAATACCCTATTAGATTATTCCATAATAAATCATTTTAGTAACATTTCAATATATATACCTTGACATAGGTTTATTAGTATCTTGGATCTATCATGAAGTATCTTGATCCTAGTAATGTATTTCACCGCACCTAATGTTTTCATGGATAACCATTCAATCGACTAAACCTTAACAAATTGTACGACTGGTATTTCATTTCCAATAAATAATATTTCATCAACATATTCTATTAATAAAATGACCTATATCCCACCAAACCACTTGTAAACACAAGTGTTTCATTAATTATTTATGAAACCAAATTTTATTAGGCTCATAAAATTGAATGTTCCGTGACCTAGGTGATTTCATCAATCCATAAATGATTTTTTTATCAATTTTTAAATCTTATTGGTAGAATTTGGAGTAAAAAACACTTTGGGTTGGTTAATATATAAATTTCTTAAAGTTTCCCTTTATGTAATTCTATTAAGAAATATATTTGAGAAATTTCATATTCCTAGAATTCCATAATGGGATATGGAATTCAAATATATTTTAGTATTGAAACTAGTGATAAGGTTTTGTCATATTCTATTCCATAACTCTGTTTAAACCATTTTGTAAATGTACATGTCTTATAGGTTATTACATGTCTATCTATGTATAGTTTTTTCTTGAACACCCATTTACAACTAAAGAGTTTTACATCCTTTGGAGGATCCACTAAAATCACGACTTTTTTTAGGTACATGGAATCCATTTCAGAATTCATGGCTTCTTTCCACTTGGAAACATCTCTTCCACTTACTACTTTCTTATAGGTTAAAGGATCATTATTATCAATTAATAATAAGACACCATCCTTTTTTATTAGGAAAATATATCATTCTTATTCTCTAGCCTCTATTTTACTCCTATAGAGTACTTGTGTTTCTAGAACACCATCATCTATAGGGATTTTTTGAATATATTCCTATGAAAACTCTTCTATACCTTGATCCTTGACTTCATCGAATTTTGTCTCACTCCTACTATCTCTTTAATAGATGTTCTCCCTCTCAAGGAATATGAAATATCGTGCAACTATTCCCCTTTTTGTATTGGTTGTATATGTAATATCCACTTGTCTCCTTAGGATATCCTATAACGTTAAACTTTATTCCACAATTTGCAAGTTCGTTACCAGAATAGGCCTTAATAAATTTTTTTCAACCCAACACATGATTGAAAACACTTTTTTATTTTCATTCCAAAATTTTTATGGGATACTATATATCACTTTAGTGAGAATTTGGATTTGTATTTTTGTTTTTGTTTTTGATTTTAATGTGTATCCCAAAAGGATAATGGAAGACTCATGTGACATATAATTGATCTCAGAATGTCCAACAAGGTGTGGTTCCTCCTTTTTTATACACCATTCCACTAAGGTTTATAAGTAGGAGTGGGTAGTTATAAGATCCAAAACGCCCAAAAATAATCAATGAAGTATTGATTAATAAATTTTCCACTATAGACTAAGTGATATTTCTTAGTCTTCTTACCAAGATGGTTCTCAAAATCATTCTTGTATTCCTTGAATCTCTCAAAGTATCTAACCTCTACCTCATCAAGTAAACATATCAAAATATACTAAAATAATCAGTAAAAGTTATGAAGTAAGAGTGACCACCCCTTGATTTAATAATAAATTGTATACACATATCAGTCTACACTAAGTCAAGAATATCTTTGTCCCTTTAACCATTTCCACTTACTAGGGATTTACTTATTTTGATTTATAAATATGTGTGACATACACCAAGTGGTTTTAGTTCAAAATAATATAAATATCCATCTTGATTTAATTTATTAAAATTCATTTCATTTACATTACCTATCCAAAGATTCCATTGTTGGGTGTGGTATGATCAATGTGAAGTAGTTTCATTATCGATTTACAGTACTTGTTTTATGTAATCCAACACATAAAACTATTATTAAAATGTTCCTTTCCATTTAAATTGTTATCTTTGTAAAAGAGGAAAACTTTATTCCCAAACATGAAGATAAATCCACATGTATCATGTCTGGATATAGAAAAATTTGTTGTGGTGATAGATGGAACAAATTAAAAATCCTTCAAAACCAAGATCATTCTCATTGGCAACATGAGGTGGTAGTCCCTAAAAGACACATTAGCTAGATTTGATCCATTGGAAGCTTGTCAATCTAACTCCCCTTAGTAAATATCTATGAATCTACTTGGTTATTATATTTTAATACATATTTGATCACCTTAGTCAATATCTAATAACTAATTTTTAGAGAAATAAAATTTTCACTCAATAACAAATACACTTGAAGCTTCCCTTTTCTTCTTCTCATGGGTGCAGTATTTCTTATAGTGTTCTTTATTTCCACCTAAAAACCAAAATAATCATGATATCTTAATTTACCCTTAAGACTTATCTCCTTTTAGTGGTGTAATGCCCAAATATTTTAGGGTATGTCCTTTTTTAAATAAATTTAATCTCTTTAATAGCTTACATTGTATATAACACTCAGTTTAAACAAATCATGATCTATTATTAAAATATTACTATATTACCATTATAACCTAGCCATTAAAATTAAACATTATGAATAGGAATAAGTAAATTAGGAAAATTTTAATTTTTTCACACTTATAAAATAATTTTATTGGTTACCAAAAAAATATAAATCATTTTAAGATAAAGGAATTTTTTTCCAGAAAAAACTATTTTTATGTTAGCATAGTGTGTCTTTATATTGAAAACATTAATTGGAATTTGTTAGTGATTTATTTTATTGATTTTTTTTATTATTTAATCAATAAAAACATTTTAACATTCATATAGGTTTTTAATGAATCATGTAATAAGAATAATTCTATTTTTATTCTTAAAATTGTGTTTTTCTAAAAATATGTTTTCCTTGTGTTTTTTGCACTTATTTATTTATAACACTTATAGAAATGGAATCTTGATAAATGAAATCCATATTTCAAATCAATAGGTTAAAACTTTTAAAATAGAACCCTTTAATTTCATTAAATATTAATAGTAACCGTAATAAAATTTATCACATTGATAAATGGTAAATCTGGAAAATCAAGAATAAAAATAAGTTATAAGGTCATAATATTTCATCTTAATTATTATTTTATAAAATTAATTCCAACCTTATAAAAATAATATATAAATTAATATTTTTAATGGAAACTTGTTTAGGGAAATGACCAATATATATTTAAATAAAATAAAGTTGAAAAATATCATGCTCTCAGTTTTGAATATCTATTATGTGTCCACCTAGAGAAAAAGCCAGTTATGAATAGACACAAATGTTAATTTTTTTAATAATGATATTATATAAATTGTGATAATTTATTTTTAACATTTTTTATTATATAATTACATTTAATACTTTCATAACACTAATTCAATATTTATTCAAGTAATTGAAAAATAAAATAAATGATATTAGAAATATTAAAAGTGATATAATTTGAGTGCTTTATAGTTCTCCATAAGTTTTATATATTAATATGAAATATATATGAAGTTTAAATTAATTATATATTAAATCCAAACTTGTTTATTTATTTTAAGTCAAATTAATTGAATTGGGTGAAAATTGACATTAACGATAATTTATCAAAAAAATATTTTCTTTAATTATTTCCAAATAAAAATGATCACGAAAGATGGAAAGTTGGTAATTTAGGTTTTAAAATTTCAACCCTTTTCCATTTCCATGTCATTGGTTACCTTATATCTAAAATTATATCCCTTTAAGAGTGGAATGATTGTTTCCATATTTAATGTTAAAATAGGTTAATTAAGGGGTTAAACCAAACGATAATGTCTAAAATGGCACATTAATGTATAAAAATTTTTATTTTTGATGATTCTCAAACCATATATATCTATAAATTCTAAAACTTGGACTTTTGGATGTATTTCTAATGTCAATAAATTTATTTTAATTTATTTGTTTAAAAAATTCCAAAATCTTCCCTCACGTCAATTATAAAAGGGAACCTCCTCCATCACATATTTACATCACATGGAGCCTTATATCTCAAGAAAACACTACAAATACCTTATATAAATGTTCTAGAGGTCCTGTTCATCCTAAAATACCATCCTTGGGACCCTCAAGATGATAGGTAATGGAGTTATTTCAAAGGAGTGGTAATCACCTTATTCAGTCACTTTTGTAAAGACCACAACCCTAGAAACCCAGAGACGGTGCATTAGATTATTAAATTTTCATAGATACAAGACAAGAATACCAAAGGACTGATAAGTTTAGTAGTTTTGGAATTTTAATATTATATACATGAACATTACATTACAACTTGAATGGAAAAACAAAATATAAACTTAATTGGAAAAATCCATAACTACTAGATTATCCCTGCAAGTCATTCATAATATACACCATCGCATCCTAGGGAAAATAAAACATAATAAATAACTGACCTTATATTATCAGTAAGGGTATTTAATACATCATAATCTAATATAAACAATAAGTCAGGCTGAATGACTAAAAACACATTCCATTAGAAAATAATCTTGTGCATAAAATAGAAAGAATAAAAGCAAAATAAATAATTCCATATAAATAATCACAAGAGAATTAATCTTAACCATGGATATTATACTCATAATATTCACATGGGTTATCAATTAATAATATCATAATTTGGGGATGCATAATGTCAAATATCATAAACATACCATCGAGGCCTCGTCCAACACATCTAAAAATAAATGGTTAAGGCATCCACCAAATCTATTTCGGTTTTTTCTCAAGAGACCTAACGATGCATCAAAGGAATACAGAGGGCCCCAAATGTCACTCACTAAGAAAAAATCATTCCATGTATGAATATAGTTAAACAAAAACAAAATATACATATTAAATGTAAATAACTTTCCCCAATCTGCAAACATAATATCTAACCATTATGAGTAGTAAGGTGAATTGTATCAAGACAGTACATCCACAGTCAAACTGATCATAACCCATTTAATAAAATATGGTAGATTATAATCATAAGATATAAATCTCAATATATAATAAAATTAAACTGAGGGGTTTAAATAGCTGAAAATACTCTAATAAAAACATCAAGGAATTCTTGAGACAAATACCCCTTTTACTTTCCAAAGAAGGGTTCTCTTCGATAAATCATTAGCATTTGTCATAATTTTTTATATAAAACCATAAATGGAAAAATATAGTTTTTCATGAAAAAATTCGTGATTTTAGAAAAAAATGGTATCTTAAAATAGATTAAGAATGGTGCCGGAAAATTTTTATGAAATCGAGATGTTCCCTTTAATCGACATTGTGTATCAGGAATAATTAAGAAGGGAACCTTGTAAAACATGTATTTCCCCTAAAATAAAGATGTATTAAACTATATAAATGAGTTTGGAGTGTATAAAATAAAATTATCAGACGTATATAAAACTAATGAATAATTGTATTGCTGTATAGACGTAGAAACCTTAACCTGAATGAAAATGGAGGTTTAGGAAGAAACCTTTACCTAATATCTGAAAGTGTTCTTCACTTGACCTTAATGTCTCATAAAATAAAATTAAATCCATTAATTAATTATTTAATAACCTTTTTACATGAAATTTATTTAATTAAATTTTATTATGTTCATTTATGGTATTTTTATAAGTTATAAGAAACAATTTTATCATTTGGGAGTGTCCATCTCATAGGTTCTCATGATCGGTAAACTGGTATACATATAGGGAAGATCATGAAAAATTAGAATATATTTATATAATTCAAATTATATATTATTAATGAAATTACATAATATTAAATTTTTATAAATTTCATTTTGTTATTTGGGGTGAGGATGAATCATTAAATATGATGTTAATGATAATCACTTAGATGATTTTAGTGGTTTTTCAATCATCACAATCTAGTTTTTCTTCAATAATTAATATTTTGTATATATAAAGGATTCATAAAATTAAAGAGTATTTAATAAATATTTTATAATCTATTTTAACCAATAAAAATGGTTTTATGTCAATCCTTATAGGTTTTAATGTAAATTTATAACTCTTCATCCTTGAATTCGATAAATCAATGCATCACGGATGATGTTTTCTGTTTTAGAAAAAAAAGGAGAGCGAATAAAATTAATGATGGATTATTCACTCTGGATAATAATATTATAATATATAAAATATACTATAGATACTATGTCACTTTGGGATAGGTAGGTAAGGAGAATATAATAAAATACATGAACTAGAAAAAAAATACAAGAAAAAGAAAGAAGTTTTTACCTCTTGATTTTCTTCTCCTTGAGAACCTCCTTAGGGACGGTGATTTAAAATTTGGATTATACCAAGGTCTCCTAAACATGTGGGATATTTCTGGGATGATAATTGGGGAGAAATTTGAAAACATTCAAATCTTGGAATGTGTGGAGAGAAAAGGTGATGAGGGTGGTATTTATAAGTGTGAAGAGGGGTGATTTCCCTTTTTTTATTCATTTGTTTATTATTTTGGCCCAAGACTGTGAACAGTTTGGGAATTATCACTAAATATATTAAAATAATTAAGGATAGTCTGATATTATTGTCTTATATCAGTCATACATCATCCATTACTCAATAATTTATGTATTTAGCATTTATCGTAAATTATCGTATTTTACTATTAACTAAAAAATCATGTATTTTAGAGATATCCCAAATATTCACCCTAACCATTTATTAACATTTAGTATTCTAAAATGGACGTAATTTTATCAAAATAATTTTATAAATATAATAAATTTAATTTTTAATTAAAATAATTATTTATTTTTAAATTAAGAATTTTAATATTATATCTGACTTTATGACACATTCATAAATTAACAAAGGTCTCATAAAATTATAATATAATCATAAGATAACAAAATATTTATTTATGAATGTACTTTATGAAAATAAATTTTATTTTATGTAATAATATTTATTAATAAAATTTAAATAAACATTTATTCTCTATAAAAATACCAACACTTAATTTATCATTTTCACATCATTCATTTACATTAACTATGATATAATTATATTATATTTTCAATTATATGATGGATAAATTTTATTTATACATTCATTGGTGAGGTTACTATTCTATTGGCTGGTTTAATATTCATAAGGTTCATATTACTATTCCAATGGTCAAGTTATTATTCTATTGGTATAGGACCATTAACTTTTAGAAATACCTCTTATTTGATTGATTATTAAATTATAAATTTCATATTGTGTACTCTAAGTGATATTTTTTGATTTATACTATATGAAATAATTTTAAGAAGGAAAATTTCATTGATAGAATTTTGGGTCATTACATTCTACCCTCCTACAAAAATTTCATCCTAAAAATTCTTGAATATCACCTCACAAAAATATTTGGGAAGTAAATCATCATAACTTCATCTGGTTCCCACGTTTCCACTTCAATTTTCGGATTTTCCCAATGTAACATTACCTTTAGAGTCTTCAGATTCCTCAAGACTTGTTCTCTAGTGTCCAAAATCCAAATATTCTCTTCACGGTAAGGTAAACAAGGTTCCAATTATAATTCATTAGAAGTGGGAAAATGCATTGGGTTTGGAATATACTTCCTTAACAAAGATATATGGAACAAATTATGTACTTTAGAAATGCTAGATCTCAAATGACAACCCACAACTCTAAGTCTCTCTAGGATTACAAAATGTGTAATGTACCTAAGGATGAGTTTCCCTTTCCTCCAAAATCTTATTACACCTTTCCACAGACATACTTTCAAGAAATCATGATATCCCACTTGAAATTTCAAATCCTTCCTTTTATTATAAGGAAAGATATTTTTCTGACTTTGAGATTCTTTAATATTTGTTTTGAATAATATTTACATTTTTCTTGTTTCATCCATAAGATCTTTTCCAACAAGCTTCCTTTTACCAACTTCATCACAACATGTTGGTGTATGACATGTCATTCCATACAAGGATTTATATGGTGTAATTTGAGCCCTTGAATGGAAATTATTGTTCTTGGAAAACTCTACCATTGGTAAAAACTAATCCCACATTCCTTGAAAGTCAAGTGATCATGATCTCAACATCACTTCTAATGTTTGGATCATCCTTTCTGACTGCCCGTCTATTTGAGGGTGAAAATATGTACTCAACTAAATCTCAGTATCCAAATATTTATGAAGAATTTTCCTAAATTTTGATCTAAATTGTGGATCATGATCAGAAAAAATTAAAAGAGGTAATCCATAAAGTCTTACAAATTCATCAGTATAGAGTCATTCAAGGTCATCCAGTGGAAAATCCTCTCTTATAGAGAATAAATGTATAGATTTGGTAAGTTAATAAATACTTACCCATATTTCATTATTATTTCATGGATTCCATGGAAATATATTGATAAAATTCATAGTAAATCCATCCAATTTCCATGTAGGAATACGCATAGGTTACATTACTTCTCTAGGATGTTGTCTTTCAACCTCCACCTGTTGATAGACTAAAGATCATGATACATAATCAGAAATTTTACAATTCATATTATCACCCATGAAAAAAACTTCAAATATATTTACATATTTAAGCTACAAGGGTGTATAAATAAATTCTATCTATGAGAATCATCCGATAAATAACTTTTATCTCAGGTATAGTGGTAACACAAATCCTCTTCCCAAATTTTTTAACCATAGCATCATTCATGAATTTTTCCAACTTCCCATCATTCAAAGCATTAATTTTCCTTTGAAAATTCTCATCATCAAATTGAGAACATTTAATATTTTATAATAAATATGGAGGGAAACTGATTGAAACGTTAATGATGTTTCTCCTTCCTTGAAAATTCCTAAATCCATATTTACTAGATCTGTATACATGGGATCCTTATAAATCCACATTTTTTTAGAACTCCATGATCTATTCTTCTCAATGCATCTTCTACCTTTTTTTCCTTCCCTAGGTGGTAGTGTATTGTACAGTCATAATCCTTGAGTATCTCAAGACATCACCATTTCCTCATGTTTAGTTCCTTCTAAGAGAAGATATACTTCAAACTCTTTTAATCTATATATATCTCACATATTTCACCGTAGATAAAGTATCTACATATTTTCAAAGAAAATATTATAGCTTCTAACTCAAGATCATGAGTTATATAGTTATGTTAATGAGTTTGTATCTACCTTGATGAATAGGCAATAACTCTATAATTATTATTATAGACACAAAGAAGTCCTTTCATTGATGCATCACCATAAATCACAAATCCACCATTTTTTATGGTAGAGTCAAGATCTGAGAATTCTCTAATCTCGTATTCAATTGTACAAAAAAATCACATTATTTTTTCGATATGAACTTGACCCCCTTATGAGTAATATTGGTTAATGGGTTAGAGAATTAGGAAAAATTATGAATGAAACAACGATTGTAACCTGCTAACCCAATGAAACTACGTACCTCGGTTATGTTCATTTATGCGGGCCATTCTTGAGCATCCCTTGTCTTCATAGGATCAACCGAGATTTCATACTTAAAGACAATATGGGCATGAAAAGAAACAATTTGAATCCAAAATTCACACTTTCTAAACATCCCATATTACCTTATTCTTCTAATAGTCTCTATAATAACCCACAAGTGATTATTATGGTCCTCATAGATTTTGGAATATATCAAAATATCATCAATAATTACAGTAAAAAATTCTCTTTGATATTCCTTGAACACTTTTTTTATTATATCCATAAAAAATAGAGGGTGTACTATTCAGTCACAGTGGAATTATCATAATCTTGTAATGTCCATACCAATTTTGAGTTGATGTCTTTAGAATATCTTCTTTCCACACACACAATTGATCATATCGAAATGAAAGGTCAATCTTTGAAATATATTGAAATCTATGAAGTTGATCAAATAAATAATTAATGTATGGTAAATAATACTTGTTATTTATTATAATAGCATTGATTTCTCTATTGTTGATCTATATCCTCATATATCCATCATTCTTATTGAAAAAAATAACAGGGGATCACCATAAAGAAATACTTGGGTGAATAAATCCATTATCTCTAAATTCATCTAGTTTTTTCTTTAGATCTTCTAATTATGTTGTGCTCATTCTATAAAGAGTCTATGATATAGGTCTTGTACCAAAAATTAAATCAATAGAGAACACAACTTCTCACTCTAGTGGATGTCTAGGTAAATCATCTGGAAATACATCAATGTATTCTTACACAATAGGTACATATTCAATTTGAATATTTATTTCATCACCCATGGATGATTTTTTCTATTACTACCTACTAATTTAATTTAGAATAGATAATGGAGGTGGATCTAGATATGACTTAGATGATGAGGTTTCTTCTCTAAAGATAATGGATTCTGCATCTTCCTCCACAGTCATAATTTTCTTATTTTTTTTAAAATATTTTTTCATTGTATTTTGAAATCTAGTCCACGACAAGGATTATTTAACAGTCAATGATAGGTATGACTACATGGTCAACAACTAAAGAGAAGTTATATGTCACAAAGGGGACTGACTGACACATCTTTGTTGTAGTGATACTTTCCTTAATAGTTTTAAATGAAAGCTACTTTATTAAATCAAAAGGGTAATATCTATTTTTTTGGAGAACTGGGAAGATATAAAAGAATTAATTATATATAATCAAATAAAACAATTCCTAAGTTTGAGTAAATGGTTAAAGTACCTACCACCACACCATTAGGAACTTCAGTCAGTGTTTTTCATCAATTATTCTTATCCATCCTCCCTTTTCCTTTTTTGGGATATGTTTTCATGATTCTTAGAAAATAAATTTTATAGTGTCCCATCTCCCTATAATTGTATCATTGAACATTGGTAGCATATTTCTTTCCCTTGAAATCATGGTCTTGGTTCACTCTTTCTATAAACTTGTAATAGAATCCTTTTCTATTTTGGAAGGCATCAGGGTGTTTCCTTCCACAAGTATCACATGTTAGAAAACTTCCATTCTTATTCATCCATTTATACATTATTTCCTTGTCCACCCTCTAATTTTATTGTTCTCCCTTAAAATCATAAAACATAGATAATTTATTCTCTATCTTGATATGACATGATACTAAATCTTGATATGATGAGAAATTTTGGGAGACCAGTTCCCTTTAGAGGAATGGTTTTAAACCATAGAATATTATATCAATATGTATCCATGAATAATATAGGTATTTTGTGGTATTCAGTTACATCCTTGTAAATTTGGCTTCATAATTCACAATTCTTTCATCATATTTTTGTTTATGCCTCAAGAATAACATCTCTATATCTTATCATTTTTCATGAGGAAAATATTTTTCTAGTAAAATTTCCTTAAAATATTTTCATTCCATATTTCCAATTTCTTCCTCCTCCTTTGTGTTTTGAATCAAAAACCACAATTGATCATCATCTCCTGAGAGATGTTAAACTACCATGATAACCTTCTTCCTTTCATTACATTCTGAAGTGAGAAATATCTTCTCAAAGTAACTTATCCACTCTCCACTACAAATGGGTTTTTAGTCCCCTTTAATGATGAAGGCTATTATCATATAAAGTGGTTTGACATTGATCCTCCACTTTGTGGATATGGATTCTTCATATGAGTAAGTTTATTTTTCATACCCAAATTTTGATGTCCCCGTATGGGTATAAGTTACTCAGCACTAGTTAGAGCTCCTATATTAACATCATTATCTTTCATAGGAGGGAAATCCTTGTATGGGATATGCGAGTTGACACGATTTCTATTCCTTCCACTATGAACCATTTCTAAATAATATAATACACTAAATAAGGTTATGATTCATAATTCATAATTTCAATATATAAAAAAATTTCATGTAAAGACCCGTAAATTTCAAGGGAAATTTTTTTTCTTAATTTTCTTTCGGATTTTACGAGTACACAGTTTCTGACAGCACCTGATTCCAAGGCCCGGTGTGCCCGGAATCATTTTCCAATGTTTTTCTCGAGTACGTTCAGTGAAAGAATGAGCGGGTTTTTCTAACTTTTGAACCTGGGCTCGAAATAGAAATCTGAGGGCACCGATGAAACAGCAGCACCAGTAATTTCTTAGGAATACCTTTTCTGGAGTTTCATTTTCTCGGGTGCGGTTATTAAAAAAATGGGTTAACTAATGAATAAAATAAAATTTGTTCAATAATTTTTATTTTATTTTCTAAGTAGTTTAAACCTACATATGGAATTTGAGGTGGGAACCACTAAATCCTAACCCCTCTTGATAGGATATTAGTGAGGTGGTCCCCACACGAGCCCCACCTTTTCAACTTCCTCAAACCTCCCATTAAGTTGGAAAACCCCCATTAATTTTGTGTAATACGCCCCCACCCCCTTATTAAATTCCAAGTCAACTCTCGTGTTTAATTGGATTGTTAAACGCCTCATTAGTTGGTCAACGCATGTTAATTAAATCATGATTTAATTTTGAATTTAAAAAAGGGATGGAATGAGTAATTAAATAAGGAAAACCCTTATTTTATTTTTGTTGATGTGTTGTGCGAGAAGATTTGGGGATAAATTACTCTAGTCTTAAAGAACGTTCTTCCTCGTTGAAGAAATCTAAGAATGATGAAAAACGCCAGCCTCCGACGAAAGACGACGAAAAATGCAAGTTTCTCAGAGATCGACGACACGCTGTCGTGTACCGTGACGCCGACGATCCTCTTCCGCGACGTATTTTTCCACGATGAATCTCGTCTGACAACTTCATCGAGGTGGGGGGTTTGGTTTAATTTAACTTATGTGGAATATATCCTCGACATGTGTTTTAATTGTTGGAAGTTATTTGAACCACTAACGTGGTGCGTTCGGACCAACGAACAAGTCTGAACCCACCGATCCTTTGTTCTTGATGCGCGGAATGTTGGGCGACAATGAAATGGGAATGTTGAGCCATTGGAGGCCGTCGTAGTAATCTACGGGTCCCGAGACGACCCCAGGCACAGACGGGAGAAAGAACAGACCACCGGAGTGGCTCTGGTGGCCCGCAGACTTCACTGGTGGCGCGGGTCACCGGCGCGACGGCGGCGTCCTGGGGAGCCTCCAGGAGGAACCGCCGCGGCTGAAGCCGCGGCAACAAGCGATCAGGATCCCGCGGCCACGCGGGATTCGGTGGAGGACGCGGCACCCGCCGCGTCCGCGGAGCGCAAGGGGAGGGGGGGGACCACGCCCCCCACTGCTCGGCTGCTGGCCAAGCCAGCGTTCCACCCGGCCAGGCCGGGCCGGGTTGTGCGGACCGGACCTGGGTTGGGTCGATCCGGTTCGGGCCGACCCCAGGGGGTTGGGCCAGGTTGGACCAGGCCCCGACCCCCCAATTTCGGACCACTTTCGGTCTTTTGACCATAACATGGGCTACGGACCTCCGATCTATGCACCGTCAGTTGCGTAGCGGTCCTTAGATCGAGATGTTTGTTTCAATATACAACACTCAAGGTTTCGGAGAACTTTGGGTATGGCTGGGTTGGTTTGAACACGAAACCAACCGGGCCCTCAGAGCGGAAACACTTATAACTTGAGCTCCGGACGTCCGATTGACGTGTCGTAGACTTTGTTGGATTCCTCTTAGTGAGAAGGACCTTTTGTCTTACTCCACTCAAGGTTTGGACACAGTTGGAGTATAGTCGGGTTGGTTTTGACTTAAAAACCAACCGGGCCCCTGGAACAAAAAAGCCATTAACTCTCAGACCGGGCGTCCGATTAACGGGTCGTCTATCACGTTGAGTTCCTATCGAAGAGGCGGAACATTGGGATACATCAACTTCGGACTACGTATCAGTTGAGGTATTGAACCCCTTGGCTCGTGGAGCAGACCCTCCTGGAAACGAGCATGTTGTGTGCGGTAACCCTAGAGCTGGCTGCGACGATGATGAAAACCGTACTAGAATCCTCTGTGGGTTCGACAGTGAAGAATTTCTTACTGGAATCCTCCGTGGGTTTGATGACGATGACTTCACTGAAATCCTCTGTGGCTTCGGCTATGATGACAACCGTACTAGAATCCTCTATGTGTTCAACGGTGAAGACTTTCGTACTAGAATCCTCTGTGGGTTTGATGATTACAACTGCACTGAAATCCTACGTGGGTTCGGCAGTGACGACAACCGTTCTGGAATCCTCTGTGGGTTCGATGGTGAAGACTATTATACTGGAATCCTCTATGGGTTCGACGACGACGACAACCATACTAGAATCCTCCGTGGGTTTGGCGGCGACAACTACAGTATTTGTATCCTACGTGGTTCCCAGCTAGATGAATCAGTAACTACATCTGATCATCTCCTTTTTATTTACAAATGATGTGTACCTGTGTGAGCTGAGTCTTGACTTTCAATCATTATATTCGATATTATTGACTTGTTTTTCTATGTGGATTGGGTTGTGCTTTCTTGTGTGGATTGTTTTGTACTATCCTTTGTGGACGTGATCGAACTTGGGCTCGGATGTTGGAGCCAAACTAGAATTGATTACTTAGGTATATGTATGGACATAAACCTAAGTAGTGTTGGATGTTACTTCATGATTGTATCTTTCCTTTTTGGATTATCCTTTGTGGATTCGGGGAGATCTTCGAGGGTCTTGGGGTCCCTAATGAGTAGCGTATACTCACCCCTGCACGGGCTATGCCCGCACTACGTTGTGTTGGATGCAGACGACGGACAGCGCTGATCGTGGTTGAGGCTTGTGGAGCAGGTCGGAACCTGGAGGTGGACCACTGGGCGGGACATACATGGAGCGGACGGCTGGACCCAAGGAGCTGAGGAGGCTATCTGTACCCACCCTTCAGGTGGGACTTTTAGTGGATAACTCGACGTTGCTACTTTACTTTCATTTGTTGTACTTCCTTTCCAGTTGTACTTTACTTTTAGTTTGGGTTTGTATTCTGGCCCACTTACTTTTCCACACTACTTTTGTACCCAGTATTACTTAGAGTTTACTTCTTCTTGCTTTCTCTATGGTGTTTGTTTACTTTATAAAGGCAATGCCTTCTCCTTTTTGTTGGGAATCACTCCTTGGTTCTAGTCTCCAACCCCTGGCCTATGGGAGGTGGGCTTGCGGTAGTCACGACACGGGTCCCGAGGACGGGTCGTGACAAATTGGTATCAGAGGAGTTCGGTTCTACAGCAGAACTGAGGACTCTGATCTTTCTTCTATGTGAAGCCATAGTGTTAAGGGTATTGAGTGTGGTTATCAGTCCAGGGAGTCCAGTGTTGGTGCGGCGGCTGGCGTATTCATACACCAGGACTCTGACTTCTGATTTCCAACTCAGTGCATGAAAACATTGATTGCATGTGTGTTTTAAAAGTTTTCTTTGTGATTACATTGAGTCAGCTCACCAGTTATATTGTTTGACTGTGACACACCTATTTCTTTTCAGGATGGCCCCATGACAGCAGCCAGCTACGGTTCCGAGCTTTGTTGGAGATGACAGCCCACCGAGCGGTGAGGCCTCGGTACATGGACCTCTTACAGCGGTGGCATCGGCGGTACCTCTACCAGCCGAGCCATCGGTGCTCCCAGCCCCAGCCGCTGAGAGTGCACGTCGCCTTAGTGAACTGTAGGTGTTCCAGCATTAGAGACCGCCCAGGTTCCGTGGGGAGATGGACCCTCATGCATCCTAGGATTGGCGGGAGGCCGTTGTATGAGTTTTCAGTTTAGTAGGGACACCAGCTGACCTTATGGTGATACTTGTAGCGAGCCTCCTGCACGTGGCAGTAGGAAGATGGTGGAGCATGATTCTTCAGGTGCACGATGAGGCATCTCTCCTATGATCGTACTTTGAGAGCCTCTTCCACTCAGTGTTCTTCCTAGCGACCCTACGTGTGGTGCGCATTCAGGAGTTACTACAGTTGCAACAGGGAAGCATGACCGTGTCCCATTACTCGGTGAGGTTTACTGATCTCTTGCATTACTCCACATATATGGTACAGGACCCGTTCTTCCAGTCCTAGACCTTCGAGCAGGGACTGAGGCATGAGATTAGGGCTTTGATGATCTCCCTCAACATTCTGACACAGGCAGAGGTGTTGGAGAGAGCCCTTCTAGTGGAGATTTTTCTCGCCAAGCAGGCACCAGCGGTAGGACCCTCCGCAGGACGACCCGTAGCGGAGTCTTCTGAAGCTGGTAGTAGACAGGTGACGTAGAGGTCCAAGAGGTCCAGACCATCATATGGGAAATCTCAGGGTGAATATTCGATTGTGTGGGGCACACGAAGGAGAGCCAGCTACTTGAGGAGCAGGCAATGCTACGCATGCAGCGGGCAGGGTCACATGGCTCGAGACTGCCCGAATCGTCCTGCAGATGAGCAGCAGGCGGTAGAGGGACCTCCCAGGAAAAGGTTCGACCATGGTGGTCCATAGGGAGCAGGCGGTTGAGGCAGAGGAGCTGTCCGAGTAGCGGGTGGTGGATGAAGATTTGAGGCCCTACCACCCCCACCACCTGGGAGACCACCCCGACCGCAGTGAATGGGTGGACAGGGGAGAGCTCAGCTTCAAGCAGCTGAGGCCTACGATCATTGATCTCCAAGAGAAGATGGAAAGGAGCGGGACTAGATCCAGACAAGGAAACTTTTGTTCATGTTTCTTCTAGATTTGTTGATGTTTGTTTGTGGATGCTTTGTGTATTTGTACTTTGAGTTGTAGTAATAAAAGACACCATTCTTTATGGCATTTACTTTCCTGTCCTCTCTTTGTGTTGTTACTGAGAGGTTCTAGTTTAAACCTATTTACTTGACCCTCAGATTTGAGATACCTACTGGAGGAGACCCAGTGTCCACACACTAATGCCAACAGTGTGACTCAACCCTTAGAGGTGAGATTAATGGTCGGATCTCTTAGTAGCAGCGTCGAGGCCTTACGACGTCATCCTTGGAATGGATTAGTATCATCCATATCGGGATTGACTATATTAGGAAAAGAACGTGGTTCATCCAGGGGATGAGACCAGATTTCTCTTATCGGCAAAGAAAAAATATTAGCATCTCTTGTAGGACTAGATAAGGTCCAGGTCGTCCAAGAGAGGATGAGGACAGCTCAGAGCCGAAAAAATTCTTGTGCTGACAGGAGGAGGAGACCACTGGATTTCTAGGACGGCGAACATGTGTTCCTATGGGTCTCACCTCGACGTGGATTACAGAGTTTTATCCATGGCGTAAAATTATCTCTGCGCTTCATCGGACCCTTCTAGGTCCTTAACAGGGTAGGCGAGGTGGTTTACCACTTGAACCGTCCACCTCAGTTGCATCAGGTGCGTGACATTTTCCACTTATCTCAGCTGAGGAGATACGTGCATGACCCGACGCATATCATTGGCGATGGGGAGACTTTTGCGAAGGTCCCGTTGGAGATCGAGGATCGACAGGAGTGGGTCCTACATGGGTGGTCAATTCCTCTAGTGCGCATCAGATGGCAGCACGAGAACCTCCAGGAGAGCACTTGGGAGCGAGAGGCTCAGATGCATTCCCAGTACCCTAATTTGTTTTCATATTTTATGATGTATCTTTACGGGGACATAATTCCCTAAGGTGGGAGTAAGGTAAAGACCTGTAAATTTCAAGGTAATTTTTTTTCTTAATTTTCATTGGGATTTTACGAGTACGCAGTTTCTGACGGTACCTGATTCCGAGGCCCGGTGTGCCTGAAATCATTTTCCGAAGTTTTTCTCGGGTACGTTCAGTGAACGAACGAGCGGGTTTTTTTATCTTTTGAACTGGTGCTTCGAATCGAAATCTGAGGGCACCGATTAAACCGCAGCGCCGGTAATTTCTTAGGAACACCTTTTTCTAGAATTGTGTTTTCTTAGGTGTGGTTAATAAAAAAAATGGGTTAAATAATGAATAAAATAAAATTTGTTCAATAATTTTTATTTTATTTTATAAGTAGTTTAAACCTACTTATGGATGTTGAGGTGGGACCCACTAAATCCTAACCCCTCTTGATAGGATATTAGTGAGGTGGTCCCCACATGATCCCCACCTATTCAACTTCCTCAAATCTCCCATTAAGTTGGAAAACCCCCCATTAATTTTGTGTAACACACCCGCACCCCCCTTATTAAATGCCAAGTCAACTCTCGCATTTAATTGGATTATTAAACACCTCATTAATTGGTCAACACACGTTAATTAAATAGTGATTTAATTTTGAATTTCAAAAAGAGATGGCATGAGTAATAAAATAAGGCAAAGACTTATTTTATTATTATTGATGTGTTGTGCAAGATGATTTGGGGATAAATTACTCTAGTCTTGAAGAACGTTCTTCCTTGTTGAAGAACGCGTTGAACGAAGAAGAACGCCGGCCTCCGACAAAAGACGAAGAAGAACGCAAGTTCCTTGGAGATCGACGACGTGACTCCGTGTACCGCGACGTCGACGATCCTCTTCTACTACATCGTCTTCTGCGATGTCTTTTTCCGTTATAAAACTCGTCCGACGACTTCATCGAGGTAGGGGGTTTGGTTTAATTTAACTTATGTGGAATATATCTTCAGCATGTGTTTTAATTATTTGAAGTTTTTTGAACCAATAACGTGGTGGGTGCAGACCAACGAACAAGTCCGAACCCACCGATCCTCTGTTCTTGATGCGCAGAACGTTGGGCGACGAAGAAACGGGACCGTTGAGCGATTGGAGGTCGTCGTAGTAATCTAAGGGTCCCAAGACGACCTCAAGTGCAAACGGGAGCAAGAACGGACTACCAGAGCGGCTCCAGTGGCCCGCAGACTTCACCAGCGGCGTCTCGGCACGCTGCCCGGAGGCGGCGGCGTCCCGGCGCGCTGCCAGGAGGAACCGCCGCAGATGAAGTCGCGGCTGCAGGCGACCGGGATCCCGCGACCACGCGGGATCCATTGGAGGACGCGGCACCCGCCGCGTCCGCGGAGCACAAGTGGAGGGGGGGACCACTTCCCCACATGCTCGGTCGCTAGCCGAGCCAGCGTGCCACCCGGCCGGGCCGTCCCGGGTTGCACGAACTGGATCGGGCTGCGCCCAGCCGGGCCGGGTTGCGCGGACCGAACCAGGCCGCACCCTGACGGGCTGGACCGCACCCAACCGGGTTGGACCTGGACCCGGGTTGGGTTGACCTGGTTCGTGCTGACCCAGGGGGGTTGGGCCGGGTCGGACCGGGCCCAGACCCCCCATTTTCAGACCACTTCTGGTCTTTTTCCCATAACATGAGCTACGGACCTTCGATTGATGCACAGTCAGTTGCGTGGCGATCCTTGGATCGAGACGGTATTTTTGGTATACTAGACTTAAGGTTTCAGAGAACTTTGAGAACGTCCGAGTTGGTTCGAACACAAAACCAATGGGGCCCTCAGAGCGGGAACACTTATAACTTGATCTTCGGACGTCCGATTGACGTTCCATCGACTTTGTTGGATTCCTCTTAGTGAGACGGAACTTTTGGATTAATCTGCTCGAGGATTGGATGCAGTTGGAATACAGTCGAGTTGGTTTTGACTTAAAAACCAATCGGGTCCCTGGAACGAAAAATCCATTAACTCTCAGACCGGGCACCCGATTGATGCGTCGTCTGTCACATTGAGTTCCTATCAACGAGGCGGAACTTTGGAATACATCAACTCTAGAAAACATGTCAGTTAATGTATCGACCCCCTTGGCTCATGGAGCGGATCCTCCCGGAAATGAGCATGCTAATTGCGGGAACCCTAGAGATAGCTGTGACGATGACGACAACCGTACTGGAATCCTCTGTGGGTTCGACGGTGAAGACTTTCATACTGGAATCGTCTATGGGTTCGATAAAGATGACTGCACTGAAATCCTCTATGGGTTCAGTAGTGAGGACAACTGTACCGGAATCCTCTGTGGGTTCGACGGTGAAGACTTTCATACTGGAATCCACCGTGGGTTCGACAACGACGACTGCACTGAAATCCTCATTGGGTTCGGTAGTGAAGACAACCGTACTGGTATCCTTTGTGGGTTCGACGGTGAAGACTATTGTACTGGAATCCTCCTTGGGTTCGAACACGACAACAACCATACTGAAATCCTTTATGGATTCGGCGGTGACAACTACAGTACTTGTATCCTACGTGGGTCTCATCTAGATGAATCAGTAACTACATCTAATCATATCCTTTTGCTTTAAAAATGATGTGTACCTGTGTGAGCTGAGTCTTGACTTTCAATCATTATCTTTGATATGATTGACTTGTTTTCCTATGTGGATTGGGTTGTGCTTTTCTATGTGGAATGTGTTGTACTATCCTTTGTGTACGTGATCGAACTTGGGCTCGGATATTGGAGCCAAACTGGAATTGATGACTTTGGTATATGTATGGGAATATACCTAAGTAGTGTTGGATGTTAATTTGTGATTGTATCATTCCATTTTGGATTATCCTTTGTGGATTCGGGGAGACCTTCAGGGGTATCAGGGTCCCTACTGAGTAGCGTATACACACCCCTGCACAGGCTATGCCTACACTACGTTGTGTTGGATGTAGACGACGAACATCGCTGATCATGGATGAGGCATGTGGAGTAGGTCGGTACATGGAGGTGGACCACTGGGCGGGACGTACACGGAGTGGACGACTGGACCCGAGGAGCTAAGGAGGCTATCTCTAACCACCCTTCAGGTGGGACTTCTAGTGGATGACTAGATGTTGCTGCTTTACTTTCAATTATGGTACTTCCTTTCCAGTTGTACTTTACTTTCAGTTTGGGTTTTTATTCTGGCCCACTTACTTTTCTGCACTACTATTGTACCCAGTATTACATAGTGTTTACTTCTGCTTTCTTTCTCTATGGTGTTTTTTTACTTTATGAAGGCAATGCCTCTCCATTTTTGTCGGGAATCACGCCTTAGTGCTAGTCGCCAGCCCTTGGACTATTGGAGGCGGGCTTGGGTTAGTCACGGCATGGGTCTCGAGGACGGGTCGTGACAGTTCACATAAACGGGAATTTATGAATAGCTAATATAATAATCCTAATCATGGTTTCTTTGGGTACATATTTACTTTTAAATCCATCATAATAGTTTGTAAGGAAAATGTGAATTATCATACGGCTATACCCAAAGAGTTTAAAATTAGGTTCACAGAAAGGCCCACTATCGTTTACTATCTTACCCTAATTCAGGTCGGGGACACATTGTCATATTTTTTACCCCTAGGTAAAATTGTTTCAGAACCACCTCCAATTGTAGTATCCAAGAAGGGATGTACTTCAAGGAATACCCACATAAACTATACCTTAAAAAGTTTTAGTATGTTTTTCTATTATTATCCTCAATTTATATTTTAGGTTTATCTTCCCTAGTCTATGTTTTCAAAATCTATTTTCCAGGCATTTTACTACAAATTCTCTAAAACAAATTTTCAAGACCCCGACCCCAGTATCCCGGAGTCGGTGCCTTATTTTATTACATTGGAATATATACAAGGAACAAATACCAAAATATTGATCAGTTTAGAATTTAGTGAAATATATATTAAATACATGAACATTACATTACAATATGAAATGAAAAACAATATAGAAACTTTATTTTAAGCTTCCATAACTCTTAGATTATCTATTTAAGTCATTCAAAATATACATCTTTGTCTCCATAATAAAAATAAAACATAAGAAATGGGTGATATCAGATTCTCGGTAAGGGTATGTAATACAATATAAGATAATATAAACAATATGGAATGGTGATGATGAGAATCAAATTCCATTAAAATATAATCTTGAGTATAAAATGGTAAGAATAAAAGCCGAAAAAGTAATTCCATATAAATAATCCTATGAGAATAAACCATAAACATGGATATTATGTTATTCAATTATTCACATGGATTATCATGTTACTAATATCATAATGGAGAAATGAATAATGATATACATCATAAATATACCATCGAGGCCTCAACCAAGACATCTAAAAATAAATGGTTAAGGCCCCAGCCAAATCTGTTTCTATTTTGCCTCATGAGACATATCAATAAATCCCGGGGCTATAGAGGTCCCCACATGTCACTTAATATGTTCAATTAATTCCTCGTATGAATGGATTTAAACATAAACAACATATACAATTGAAATTTATATAACATTCCCTAATCCAGAAACAGAATTACTAACCATTCTAAGTTGTGTGGTGAATGGTATCAACATAGCACATCCATAGTCAAACTGATCATAAACCATTTAACAAAATATGATAGATTATAATAATAAGACTTAAATCTTAATAAATCATTAAATTCAACATAGTTTTTAAAATATATGAAAATACTCTAATAAAATCATTAAGTAATTCTTTAGAGAAATACCCCTTTTACTTTGTAAAAAATATTTATTTTGGAAAAATCATTTGTATTTGTCATAATTGATTTTATGAAACCATAAATGAACAAATAAAGTTTTCCATGACAAGATTATTTATTTTTGAAAAATAATGGTGTCTTATAAAATATTATGGGTGGTACCTTAAAATGGTTTAGAAATCGATATGTTTCTTTTTAATCGGGCATGTGTATTAGGAATAATTTTGAAGGGAACCATATAAAAGATGTATTTACCATAAACAAAATATGAAATAAACTAGATAAATGAGTTTATAATGTATATAAAAATTTTCAATATTATATAAAAATAATGAAGATTTACATTATTGTATAGAGGTAGAAATCAGAACCCAAATGAAAATGGAGGTTCGGGAAAAAACCCTTACCTTATGTTAGAAAGTCTTTTGTACTACACCTAAATTTCATGTATAATCAAATTAAATCCATTAATTAATTAAATCACAGCCTTTTATATATATTTTTTTAATGTAATTTTATGAATTTCTTTAATTGTATTTTTTATTAGTTAAAATATATAACTTTATCCTTCGAGAGTGTTTGTTTCCTTGGTTTTCATGATCAGTATACTAGTATAAATGTATGGAATATCACGTAAAATGAGAATAGTTTTCCAGAATAGAAATTATATTAGTATTAAGGAAATTATAGAATAATATATTCTTATATATTTCATTTTTTATTAAGTGGTAGGATTAATCGTTAGATAATAATTTGTTCATTATCATTTAGATTATTTGGGCGGTTTTTCGATCATCACAAACTAATTTTGTTTCATTAATTAATATTATGTATATATAATTGTTCCAGAAAATCACATAAGACATTATACATATTTTATAATCTGTTTTAACCATAAAAATAGTTTTTTTACCATATTTTAATTCATTAATATAAATTTAAAACTTTTCATCCATGAATGTGATACATCAATACATCACTTATGATGTTTTCATTTTTAGAACAAAGGAGAGGGAAGAGAATTGATGATGGATTATTCCCTAAAAATAAAAAATTATATGATATAAAATATATTGTAGATATTATGACACCTTGGGATATGGAGGTGATGAAAAGGTAAAAAAATACAAGAACTTGAAAAGAAGTTAAAATAAAAAGAAATAGGTTTTTACCTCTTGATTTATTCCTCCTTGTGAACCACCTTATGAAACAGGGTTTTTTATTTTGATGGGACCAAGGGCTCCTAGATGTGGGTTAGAGGTTTGGTAAGATGATTGGATAGATATTTTATGAGGATAAAATCTTTTATGTTTTGAGGAGAAGTGGTTGTGAGGTGTGTTATTTATAGGGGAGAAGAGGGGTGATTTATCATTAATGTTTTCATTTGTTTATTATTTGGCACAAGATTAGGAATAGTTTTATAATTATCACTAAATATACAATCATAATGAAGTATATTTTGAGATTATTGGATTAAATCATCTATAAATTATCCATGAGAAAATAATTCAAGTATTCAGTATTTATCATAAATTATCAAATTCATTATTCACCAATAATTAAAGTATTTTATAAAAATCCCAAAAAATCACCCTAACCATTTTTTGACATGTAGAATTCTAAAATAGACTCAATTTTTTGAAAATAATTCTATAAATATGTTAAAATTAATTTTTATTTAAAATCTTCATTATCCCAAAAAACTAATTTTAATATTATAATCAATTTTATGTCATTTTAAAAAATAAACTATGGTCTTAAAAAATTATATTATAATCCAAAGATAAAAAAATATTAATTTATAAATTTATTTTATAAAAATAAATATTATTTTAATCCAAAATATAAATTAAAAAATTGTAAATAAACATTTATGCTTTTTAAAAATACCAACACTTAATTTATCAGTTTCACATAATTCATTTATACAAACTATGATGTAGTTATATCATATTTTCATTTCTAGATTGTTTAAATTTTATTTATACTTTAATTGATGTGGTTACTATTATATTGGCTAGTTTACTACTCATAAGGGTCATATTAATATTTAAAAGGTTAAGTTATTATTCTGTTGGTATAATATTCTTAACTTCTAAAAATGCCTCATATTTCATTCAGTCCTCATTTATAGTGTTTTTATTGTTTTTTATAAGTTATTTTATATGATTTATAAATTTTTAAATAATTATAATAAGTGAAATTTCATAGATAATATTCTGGGTCGTTACAAATTTCTTTTTATTTATTCTTTGACTCATTAAAATCTACCGTAATTACCATAAAGTAATAACATCAGTATCCTAAATATAGTGAAATATTATTATGACTATATACTCACTATTTTCCACTCTATTTCCCATCTAATGGGATGTGAAGGTGTCACTCGTATGTATGTATGAATTACCGTCTCCAGAAAGAAATAGAATTCTTTTTCCACCACCATTTTTCATTTATTGTTATTATGATTATTTTAATGTTTATAATGTTAATTGTGAAATTATTATAAACCCCCGATTAATTATGTTATCAAATCCAACTTCTTACCTTACAATCCGATGGAATAAAATAATGTCTCTTGTGAATATTTGTTGACTACCATCTCAATGAAGTGATATGATTTGTTTTTCATTTCTGTTTTAATTGGATGCTAAAAAATATTTATTTTATGAATATATATGATTTATATGATAAAATAATTATTCTGTAGGTGTGAATTATTTTTTTCCTTTCTTTCATTCCATCCTTCAAAAAAATAAAAATAACATTCATATGTATGTACGGCCCACCATCTCTATGAATAGTGTAATTTATTATTTTATCTATAAATTTAATTGATGACTCTAAATATGCATATAATGAATATATATGATATTTATATCATTATAAAAATTATAGAGATTTTTCAAACATTATCAAAGTACATGGATCAAAAGTATTTAAAAAACATATGAGAAAAATGATGTAGTTACAACTAGGAACATTGATTTTAATAGATAATTGTAAATAAATGGGTGATAAAAGTTTATAAGTAAATAATATAATGTATGATATATATTATTATGGTTTTTTAATATATTTATAATAAATAGATATTTATTATACAATATTTTCATATTAATACAAAGGAATTCAAACCCGGGGTAAGGGTTTATTCCACAATCTCAACACTATTTGGGATTGTCTTCGATGGGGGAGTCATTTCTTCTATATCCATATGTTCTTAAATAATTAAAGAATATTTTTAACATCCTATAATTATTTATTATATACATTTTTATCTATATTTCAACTTTTTACAAAAAAAATAAAATTGAAGGAATCTTCTTTCATTTTTCAAATGAGGTGCTTTTTGACATTTATTAAATGTTTAAAATGAATGTATTTGTTAAATTATATGGTATGAATAGAATTAACGAACATAATAACCCTAAAATTATTTGAAGATTCCTTTATAATTCGACAATATTATTTTCAAATAAAATTGATACTTAAATAGGTTTGGATTTTTTATATTTTAAAAAATGATTTTCAAAGTGAAAAGGTTATTTTCCTCAATAAATATTCTACTAATCTATTTAAATTATTTTAATCTTTGTTAAAATACTTGGTTTAATATAATATTTATGATTTAATATAATTTTTCCATCAAAAATATTTCATTATATGGTTTATTATTAGCTTTAGTAGGGAAGTTTAAGATATTATGTATACTGGTTCTTCTAATATGGGCAGTTATCAATTTTTTGTTGTATTGATAATTCATATGAGGAACACATTGGACATAATAAGTTAAGGGTATACCTTCTATAAACCCTTTATATATTAGTAGTTCTCATGAGACAAATTAGTTTTGGTTTCATCCATGCCCTTATCCATTTATTTTTAGATGTCTTGGCATATGGCCACAATGATGTTTTTAAATGTCATGGCTAAGGACTCGATGGTATGTTTTTGATGTTTGAAATTATGAATTACCTTACTATGATATAATTTATTTATTTTTATGTGAGTATTATATTTTTATTACATCCATTTATATGTTTCTATCTCATGTAATTATATATATATGGAATTATTTTAATCATCATTTATTCTTTCCATATTATTAATGACTTATTAGCTTCTGATGAATGCATGCCCTTATTGAGTGTTTGAGATCACCCTTTTATTTGTTTTCCTTTACCAAGGATATGACTAAGAGTATTATGAATAACATTTAGGATTAAATAATTATTTTATGATATGTTTTTATATTTCCAATGTAATATTGGAAACATGATTGTATTTGGTTCTTCAATAAAACTAAAATATTTGGTCCTTTGGGATGTGATTACTTGTATCTAGTGAAAATGTAATAAACTAACCACTGGATCTATTCTACTAGATTTAGGGTATTTATAGATTTATTTATATTAAATTTAGTAGAAAAAAGGGTTACTAGATTATATTTTTTAAAAAAATATATTACGGAATGTAACCCTAGATGAACATTTAGAATATTCCCAAAGAAAAAAATATTACACTTTTGTGATTAGTTATAAAAAAAAATTATTTGTATGTTATGTTTTTCACAGGTTTTTAAAATTTAAATTATGGGTCATAATGTTATTATGTAAATTTTTTTATGACCTTTTTTTATAATTGATTCATAGTGGATGGAATGGAAATTGCATCAATGCATGTGTTCCATGTGAATATTTCCCTCCTATACCAGATAATAATGTTGGAGCTGGAACTATAAATTGAGATTAAACAATCATAACTATTTTGGGGTAGTTGAATTAGGATATTAAAAAATAACATTTATTATATGAAGAATCCTACTAATCTGTAGCACATTGTAACAATGTCAAATTGCCTCATGCATCAGTAAAATCCATCAATTAATGTCGATACAAATCCATTTGAAGATGAACAATGGATAAGTTCCTTAGATAATATATTCCTTAAATTGGAGGGTATTGAAGGAGAGAATTTTTTATGGTAATTTATCATCTATCATGGGACACGTACCAATTTTGGTCATTAATTCAAAACATTAAGGATGAAAAGGAAAATAGTGAGCATGGAATGGTAGGATTTTACAAAAATCTTGGAAAAATATTTTCCTCATGAACAATGGGAGAATGAGGAAATTAAATTCTTGAGTTTGAGATAAGAGGAAGATGAAAATATTTATACATATGTATCCAATAATAAATGGTCAAAAATATATATTGAAAACTATATAAGAAATCCAAAGATTAATATTGATCATTTCTTTGATGGGATAAATCCATTCATTTTAAAGGAACTAATATTCCAAACCTTCTCATCACAAGAGTAAATAGTCTCATGTTTTTTCAAGATAGGTAAATAATTATATAAGTATTATAAATTCAATGGAAAGTAAGTGAAGTAGAGGATGGTAGAGGAAAAAATGGATAAGGGGAGGAAGAGAAAGGGGAATTTTCAAACATTTGATATATGTGGAAGGAAACACCTTGATACCTATTCAAAAAGTAAAGGAGTATTCTTAAAGTTTGGAGATAAAAACAATTATACTCATTATTTAAATGGAATGAAAGAAACTACCAATTATCAAAGCTTCAACTATAAATACATGATGATTTATGAAAATAATTTTTTGAGTCATCGTGGGAATTTTCCATAGAATTGTACAAGGTAGAATGGTCAAGATTTTCTGATCACAATAGAATAGGTATACATTCCTAATGATTTGGAAGCATGTAATTTAGTCATATATTCATATTTATAAAATTATTTATTTGATTTTGGATCTTCCCACTCTCTTATATATTACTTGTTTTCTGAGAAAGTTAGATTTTTCTCTACACCTTTAAGAAGGTAGTTATTAGTTAAGAATCCTAGTGAAAGTATCAACAGAACAAGGATGATTATCCAGTTCCCATTGTAACGCATAAATGTTCCCTAATTATTGAATTTACTATTATACCTATGGTTTATTTTGATATGAAATTTTTAATGGGTTGGATTTCAAAATAAGATGCTAAAATCTATTGAAAAAGAAGAAAATTATAAATTATGATGAAGATATATAATTACATTTCATTAAATAGGAGACTTCATTTTCTGATTTAGGTTTAATTCCACTCCCGATAGCTCTTCTGAATGATATTATTTTGGAAGAAAAGAAGGAACAATCTATTAATTTAATAGGTAATCTAAAAATTGAGGATTTTCCTATTATAGATGAATTAATTGATGCATTTCTTGATGAATTATATATAAATCCACCAGAGCATGATGTTGACATTCCTATTGATTTAATCCCTGATGAAATACCAATACTAAATACTCTCTATATAATGGAATCTATGGAATTAGGGGAGTTGAATAGGAAACTATAGGATCTGAGTAATAAGAGATTTATATGAACTATTTTTTCCTTGAGGATGCCCTATGATTTTCATTAAGAAGATTGATATATCTAAGAGGTGGTGTATTTATTATAAGAAAATAAATTACATAATGACAAATAACATGTATCTTTTACCTATAATTGATGACTTATTCGATCAACATCATGGAGGTCAATATATTTCAACGATTTACCTTCATTTTGGATATTTCCAAATTCAATTAAAGAAGGATTGTATCTTGAAGATAGATTTTTGAATGAGGTATGGTCATTAAAAGTTTACAGTAATACTATTTGGATTAACTAATGCACCATATGTCTTCATGGATATAATGAAATAATTATTCAAGGAATATATTGATAATTCTTTTGTGGTATATATTAGTGATATATTTTCATACTCTATAATCTATGAGGACCATGAGAATCACTTTTGAATCATTATTAAGACTCTTAAAAGAAAATATTTTTTGGGAAATTTATATAGAGATTATTTTCCATAATAAATTTTCCCTTCATGTCTATATTATCTTGGAGGATGTAATATTAGTTGATCCATTGAAGACAAAGGTTGTACATTATTCACCTACAAAAATTAGCATAATTATGGTACGTAGTTTCATTGGTTTTGCAGGCTACTATCGGTAATAATTTCAAAACATTTACTAGTTGATTAAACTATTGACCAAGATGTATTTTAAAGGTGTTATGTTCAAATTGACAAACTAATGTGAAATTGTTTTTTCAATAATTTAAGAGGATATAGTAGAATTCTTTTATCTTGACTCTACAATCAGGAAATGATGGAATTTTGATATGTAGTGAAATATCAAGGAAGGTAATCATTAGTGTCCTTATAAATAATGAAAAAGTTATTTCATATACAATGAGGTAGTTAAAGACTCATTGAAAAAATAATCCATCCCAGGATCTTGAGTTTGAAACTATAATCATTTCTCTAAAGATATGAAGACACTATATTTATAGTGAAAAGTGAGAGATGTATATAGGAAATAATTGTATTAAATTCATGTTTTCATGGAATGAGATCAACATGAATAAAAGTAAATGGATTTAACTACAAAATTATTATGAAAGTAAGATACATTACCACCTTGGAAAGGTAAATAAAGTAGAAGATACTCAGAGTAGGAAAGATCATGGACCTATGACCGAAATAAGGATTGATTGGGATCTTATGCACATTTATTTAGTAAATATTCATCTATGAATTATTAATTAAGTGGAAACAACACACCCTTTTCAAATTATTTTCAAACCATATTTATTATAAAAGATAAAACTTTCTTAGATTTATGATGAGATTATTCAAATAATAATTAAATCTATGAATGATGGGAAATTTTTAGTCTTCATATATGAAGTTAGAGTTCTTAAAATGGGAAAGAGGCTTGTGTTCCATAAATACCTAAGATAAAAAAGAAAATTATTGTATGATTCTCATAGAATTAATTTATTTATACACCCTAGTAAAACCATGATATATAGATATTTGAAGGAATATTTATAGTGGATAATATGAAGTTTGGAATTTATGATTATGTGTCAAGATTTTTGTTTCTTTAATATGTTATGGCTGATAGACAACATCTTAGAGGATTTATGCAACCTAAACCAATTCCGATATGGAAATGGGATGACATTTCTATATAATTGTTTACTAGATTACCAAAGAATCTTAGAATTAATTATGTAATATGGGTTATTGAGGATCTCCCCACTAAATCATCACATTTCCATACTATAAGAGAATGTTTACCTCTATATCAACTTGTGTGAATCTATATTAAATAATTTCTAAGACTTGATGGTGCACAAATTTTAGTTGTATTAGATTATAATCCACAATATAAATCAAAATTTTGAAAATTTATTCAAAAATAATAAAGATATCGAGATTTATTTAATAATTTCTTATCATCTTCAATGTGATAGAAATACATAAAGTATTATCCAAACTTTATAATACATAATTAGTTCATTATAACTTTAATTTCAAGGTATGAGGGATCAGTATCTATATTTGGTATAATTTTATTTTAACAATAACTCCCATTAAATTATTAAAATGGTGTAGTTTGAAGTATTACATAGAAAGATATATCATACTCAAACATATTGGGATTGAGTTAGTGAATGTAAGCTAGTAGGACCAAATCTTGGGGAGGAAACAACAACAATGTTAAATACTATTCAATCCCATATCAAAGCTTCTTAAAGTGTGGAAAAGATTTATACTGATACTTAAGGAAATATTTGGAATTCAAAGTAAGAGATCACATTTTCTTATTAGTATATTTAGGTATGGGTGTTATAAGATTTTGTAATAAAATAAAACTAATCCCTTGGTATATTGGAACTTTTGAAATCTTAGAAATTATTGGATTTGGGACTCATCATTTGGAAATGAAACCTAGCCTTTCTAAAAGAACCAATTTCTTCCATATCTCTTTATTGAAGAAGTAAATGCTAAAACAAATTCATGTTCTCACTTACTAATAAATAGAATTGGAAACTGATTTATCTTATTGTGAAACTTCTATCCAGATTATGGACACCATAGAATAATTATTCTTTAGTCAGATATCTCAACTAGAAAATGTTCATTGGATAAATCATAAGATAGAAGAGTCGATGAGGGAACCTAAATAGGTTAGGATGAAGAACTACCCAAATATATTCATGAGGTGAAATTAGGGAAATTTTGAGCAAGAAAATTTTGAATGGGGTAATATTGTAACACCCAATGATTTTATGGTATTTCTCTTTTAAAATAAAATCAATCTCTTTGATCGCTTAGGTTGGACACAATAGTGAGTTTAAACAAACCATAATGTATTATTAAAATATTATTATATGAATGTTATAACCAAGATATTATGATTGGTGGGTATGAATAGAACTAAATAAATTATAAATTTATATGGTTTACACACTTATAAAATAAATTCATTGGATGTCAATAAAAATAAAAAATCATTTCAATATAGAAGAAATTATTTTCGAAATAACTTTTTAGGTGTGAAAATGTGTCGTTGTCATAAAAAAATAAATTCATCTCTATTGGTGAATAATTTTAAAAAAATTATATTATATACTCAATAAAATGTTTTAACATTCATTTATAGTTTTTACTAGGCATTACATAAGAATGAATCTATTTTTATTCTTAAAATGTATTTTTCTAAAAATAAGTTTTCCTCTTGTTTGGAGAACATATATTAAAATTAAGTTATGATAATTGTATAAATTTTATCTTGAAAAATGGATACCATATTTGGGATTTTTTGGTTAAATTTTGGAAAATATGCCCCTTTTATTTCTGGTTGATATAAATAGTAACCATGGTAAAATTTATCACATTGGTAATGTGTAAATCAGGTTAATTGAGGTGTAAAATATGTTATAGGTTCATAATATTTCATATTAATTCTTATAGGATTAATTTAATTCACTTTTTATCACCTTTAGTGTTAAATTAATATGTTTAATAGACGCTTTTTCATTAAAATGTCCAATATAATATTTAAATCAATGATTGTTATAAAATGTCACTCTCTTAGTTTTAAATATATATTATGTTCAAACAAAGGAAAAAATTATTTTAATGAATGAATATAAATATAATTTTTTTGAACAATGAAATTATATTTATGGTGATAATTTAGTTCTAATTTTTATTTATTATATAATTACATTAAATACTTCTATATGTTAATACAACATTTATTGATGTAATAGGAAACAAATGATATTAAAAATATTAAAAGTGATAAAATTTGAGTGTTTTATAGTGATATATGAATTTTATATATTAATATTAAATAATATTGGTGTTTAAATGAATAATATTCAATATATAACATTTTATTTAATTATTTGAAACAAAATTAAATGAATAGGATCTCAATTGGAATTAATGATAATTTATCAAAATAATATTTCGTTATATTATTTAAAAATCATAAAAATCATGAAAGTTGAAAAATTGGATTATATAAGGTAAAAATGTTCATAATATTCCATATATTATTCAATGGTTACTTTATATGTAATTTTATTACCCTTTAAGATTGAAAATTATGTAACAATGGTTAATGTTAAAATAGGGTAATTAAGGGGTTAAACCAAAAGGTACGGTTTAAAAACCACATTAACCTATCCAAATTTTATTGGTTGATTATATTTCAACCATATCATATCCTAGGTTCGATTATCTATTCATTTCGACTCTTTTGTTTTGAAAATGGATTTATTATAATTTAATATTTTATGAAACTCCAAAAGAGCCCCTCGCCTAAATTATAAAATGTAACCTCCCCCCTCGCTTATTTACGCCACATTTATCCATTTATATTATCCAAAAATGATAAAATTCCTTATACACGTTATAGTGGGGTTTTTCATCCAAAAACACCAACCTTATGACCCTTTAGAGGAGATGTACACTAGTTCTTTCAAAGGATAGGTAATTGTCTTAACCTATCACTTTCTTTTTTTTACTTCTTATTTACTGCAACTAAATCACTAGTACTTATCATAAAATAATAAATTAGTTGTAGTGATTATTTTGAAATATTATTATGATTATTTAATCATCATTATCCACCCTCTTTCCTGTCCAATGGGATGTGAAAGTATCACTCGTGTATATGTACGACTTACCTCCTCTACATAGCTATACAATTTATTTTCAACTATCGTAATTCATGGATTGTTATAATGATGTTTTTATTGATTATATATGGTAATTATGACATAATAATACCACTGTAATTATAATATCACATCTACCATCTTATCTTTCAATCCATTAGAATACAATAATGTCACTCGTGCATATGTGTGGACTACAACCTCCACGAAGTGATGTGATTTTTTACATTTTCATTTTAGATTGATTATAATAAGGATTAATTTTATGAATATGGTATAATAATTATTTTTTAAATGAGAATTTTTATTTTCCTTTCTTTCATTCCATCGGCCAAAAAATGAAAAGAGAGTACATAAATACATATGATCTATACTCTCCATGAATGGTGTAATTATTTCTTCTATCTATAACATTCATGGATTACTATAAATATTTATATAATTAATATATATTATATTTATATCATTATTAAAATTATTTATATGATATAACCATGATCAAATTACATGAACCGAAACTATTAAACCAAAACATAATAGAAAAATGATGCATTTTCCACCTGGAATAGTGATTTTAAAAATTGATTGTTAATAAATGGGTGATAAAGGGTTATATGTAAATTATATATGGTATTATATATATTAATTTTGTTTTTCAATATATTAATAATAAATCTATATTTATTGCACATGAGGTTCTAATTCATCATAATGAAGTTATACCTGAGGTAAGAATATATTTCAAAATCTCATCACTATTTGGGATTGTCCTCATTGGGGGAGTCTTTGATTCCATATATATATTTTCTAAAAATGTTACAAAGAATATTTTTAATATCCTATAATGATTTATAGAATAAATTTTTATCAATCTTTGACCTTTTTATAAAAACATTAAGAATATTCTTTTCATTTTCTAAATGAGTTTCTTTTTGACTTTTATCGAATGGGTAAAAGGAATGTTTTTCTAAATTATACGAAATGAATGAAATCTCCCTTATTCATGAATTATCAATTATTTCAAGAATAATTTATATTTTTAAAAGCTTATTTTCAAATAAAATGGTTTCTTTAATATATTTTATGTTTTTATATTTTTCAAAGAAAATATTTTTAAAGTAAAAAGGGTATTTCCCATAAGAAATATTATAGTAATCTATTTAAATTATATAAATTAATTTCAAAATCCTTTATTGAATCTTATTTTGAGGATGTACTCTAATGATATCATCCAACATATTTCTCTTGATGATTTATAATCTACTAGACTGAGGAAATTATTGATATTCAGTATGCCAGTTCTTGAAATACGAACATTTTTTAAGATAAATTATTTATTCATACGAAGAATGAATTAGACTTAGTAAGATATGGTTCGGGACACTATATCCCCTTGACGAATTGGTGGATATCATGAGACATAATTTATTGGTTTTTTAATAGGCATTTCCCATTTATTTTCTTATATCTTGGAAAAAGGCCTCAACAATGTTTTTCTATTTCTTGGCCAAGGCCTCAATGGTATGTGTCAGATGTCTAAAATTATACATTATCTAATTATGAAATCAGTTATTAATATTCATGCTATTATTATATTTGTTATAATATACAAGGATGAGTTTCTATGTCATGTGATTATTTATATGTCATTATTTTGACCATCATTTATTCATACAATATTATACATACCTTACTATATTATATTGTACACATTCCCTTACCGAGCATCTCAGATCTCCATTTTATTGTTTTTTTATTTTCTCATGGCTATAAAGAAGGGTATTTTGAATTACATAGATGATGAATGAAATATTTATTCTATGAATTTTATATTTCCAATGTAATATAGGGTTCACGGTTGTATCTAGTTATTCAATACTAAAAAGCTATTCTATATTTTGGGATGTGATTACTTGTATCTAGTGACAATTTAATAATGTAACCATTGGCTCTTGGATACTAGATTTAGGGTCTTTACAATGTGAGTAAATATTTTTATGGTTTAATTCTCTATTCTTTCCCTTTTTGTTTATACAACATAAGGATGGGAGGATTTTTATGTTTTTTATACTTATCATATTGGAATAGAGAAATGAGTAGATTTGGGAGAGAATTATAAATGTTATTCATGTTAATATTTATAGATAATGTGGAGAATATCTACGAGAGTGATATTATAATGAGATCAGTTCACAGTTCTTCAAGGATTTGAAAGGCTAGAAACTATAAGTGCTCAATGTTGCAAATAAGCTTGAATACATAAGGTCCATCTGGAGAACCGTATAAAAGTTAAAACTGAAATAAATCCTTGGTAATCTAAAACCATCAATGTATAAATCAATATGTGTATAGACGATGGATATTCTCCAACAAGCTATAAGAATTTATGTTTTCATGAGACTTCAAGAGTTCACTAAACCAAGATGATTGCATTAGAAATTGAACATTGACTACTATAATATATGGTTACATATTTTTAGGTACATCTAAACCCTTTTTATCATTATATCATTTGGTATTGTCTTGGGTTGTTTTGGGTGAAATTTGGAAAATTTTGGAGGCTTTTTAGGTTGTGCAGAGTTGGCACATGGTTTTCCCAAACCATACCCCTAGTGACAAATATTGCATCCTTGGATAGTGGAGGAATTAATGGTTTGTTAATACTGTCCCAAACCATTCACCCACATCGTAAAAACCAATAAACATGGATTTTGAGTCCTAAGGGTCTGCCTGGTTTGGCTTACTGTTAAGCCCTTACTAATAAACCATGCACGTGGTATTTTATTTTCCTAAAAATTATTTTTAAATTTTCTAAGCCTCGATATAATATTAATGATCACCCATCACAAAAATAATGGGATTTACAAGTTTTATAATGCTCCTTATAGTCAATTTTGTCTCTTCTAACTTCCTCATTTGAAGAATCAAAGTTTTGGTGGAAAATCTGATCCCCCTCTTGTATGTGTATCCCCTCTCTCATTGTTTCCTATGAAATATCCTTCAATCCTCCTTGGATTCTGATAGAACATCACATATTGGATGGATATAAACTCTATTTTATTAGATATTGGTTCTAGGTTGTGTTTTTAGATATTCCACACCATCATTTTTCATTGGTGAGTCCCTGTACGGGTGCTTATTTGTGATCTTTAATTAAAGGTAGGTGTTTCCATAATTATTTTTCTCTAAAATTAAAACCAAAAATTTCATGATTAAATTAAAATGTGTTTTTAATTGTTTTAGAAATTTAGAAACATGTTGATTTTATCTGTTATTTTAATTACGTATGTAAATTGATAAAAACCATTGATTTCAATGGAATTGAAATTTCATAGTGGTTTTATGAAAAAATATGGCATGATTTTTTAAATAGTTTTGATGAAACTGATTTTTTATTGATTTTTAGAAAAATTATTAAACTAAAAAGTGGATTTAAATTTCATCAAATGATGAAAATTGATGTTTTTCTTTTCAAATGGAAAAAGGTATGATAGAAAATAATATTGGGAAATTATATTTTAAAATGTTTTATAATCACTGATTTCCAATTTTATTTGTTGATTGATTGATTGAAGAACATTGGAGCTTGGGGAGTCAGTAGTTAGATTTAATTTTCCTTTAAGTTGGAGTTAATGTTATTTGACCTTAAGTGGTTGTAGATGTAATTTTTTCTTATGTGGGAGTGGATGAAAATAATTTTCCCTTTATGGTAGTGTATATTGATCGGTGATTATATATGAGATGTTTGAGGTTCTTATTACCAATTACTGATTTATCATATAACATTTAGCCATGGTTCTACAAGTTTTTTGATTTTATATATATACCATTGATTTATGAGACAATATTATTTATTTGAGATGATTTATATAAATTTTTTTATTTAAATGTTCATTTAAAACTATTTTAAATCTTTTTGATATAACTTCTATAATTTTGAATGAAAGTATGTTTTGGTCTAAAATATGAAAATTTAATTCCAAGAATAATTTTGTTGAATTGATAGCATTTATTTTATAGAATTGATTATGGAATAGTTGGTGATATGTTATTGGGATTTTATCTTATTCCCAACCTTTTCCCTCAGACATTTGTATATTTTCTTATTACATGTCCAAGAAAAAGGAAAGCACCCACTTATATGTGGTGCATGTTCTTGATCTTTTACATGACGGAGTGGGATGATGTTTCCTATGGGATGTTGGAGTTTTATCATGCAATTTTCTATGTACACTTATGATGTCCAAATTTAGGTTTTATTACACTTGTTATGTTACGGAACATTATCTCTTTGAAGCTTTGAGCATACTGACTTGTAATCCACTTATCTTCTTCTATTTTGTGGAACATTCATTCCATATTTTATCTTTTATGATTCTAGATGATATTCTCCAACCCATGGGGATTGGAAAATCCCTTTAGGCTATGTAATATCCAATTTGGGTATAAATGTACCAGGGTATCTAGGTTAGTTCATGACAAAGTGGTATCAGAGGTGCTGGTTAATAATATTTTTTTGATGTTAATATGTAGTTTGTGATGTCTTATTAGGACTTAAGAGGTAGTTACAAGTGACTTCATAGCTATCCCTCATTGTATTGAACCTTAAGTCACCATGGGTGGTTTTGGAATTGAGTGTTGATGAATAATTTTGTTTGATTCTAGAATTTTACCTTATTTGTATTTGGATAAGATGAAATCCATATCATGATATCTTATCTGATGGGATTAATTTTATGTTGATCATGTTTGAGTTATTCAATATTTTTATCTATTCTAGTGTCATCAATGTCATTTTCTAATGTTTTGTAGAATCATTACTCTGAAAATAATTCTGGATAGGCTCTAGGAGAAAGCTGATAATGAACCATAGTAAGTGGATCCTCCCATGGAATATAATCTTATTATGATTATTGTTCATGTTTTCCAATTTATGGGATATTCACCTACACATGTTCCCAATCAGGCTCCATTTACGTAACCTTAGAGGGTTGGATCATGGGATCATGCTCAAAATTTCCTTTGATACAATCCCCCATCATTGAAAGCCTATAATGATATATAAGAAGATGGTGATTCTATGAGAAATATAGAACTTCTAATTTAATTAATTGGAACACCTGATTCGATTATGTTGAAATGTGCCACTATAAATATACACGGGCCTAGTGGAAGGTAGTGGGATTCGATGTTAATGTTGAGGAAGCATGAGGGTTTAGAGTGGAAATATTCTATAGTTCTTTTCACATGTAAGTTATATCAAGAATTTGTGGTGTTGCCTAAGGCTAGAGTGTTTTTCAATCTCCATCTATATGATAAGACCGTGACAGAGTAGAAAAACCACTTTGCCAAGATTTTGTATTCTTAACCTAATATTTTATAAAATGAGAAGATGAAGACTCGATAGTTTGAGGTGGGTGTTTGATAATATATCCATTCTCATGTTCTCTTACAAAATCTCACTTCATATATGGAAGTACTGATAGGGCATTGATTTTGAGATTTACCAAACTAGTAATTCATGGTTGATGGGAGTTCATTTTTCTCTTTATGGGGGTTCTATGAACTCCTTTAAATGGAACAGGAAGTGAAATTTCTCTCATTGGAGTTATAAATATAAGGTATCCTCTAGACATCATGTAATGCCTGGTAGAGTCCCGTTGACATGATTCTAGTGTGGAAAGCATGGTAATTTTATATGTGTTCGTACTGAGGCACCAAAGATCTATAGTTATTGTGGTCACTCATGACACTTATAAAAATTCCACCATTTATTTTATACCCAACATAGTTCCATGAGCTCATCATTACCTAATATTACTATGGTTAAATCATATACTTTGAGATTTAGGGTGTTCCATACCTAGGAATCCGGGAAAAGGGTTATTCACACAGTGGAAGAGTCTCTAGGGAAATCTAATACAGTCCCATAGACTGTGAGAGGTACCATCTATTTAGATTCATCATTAGTAACTTATTTATTTAATACTTGTTCATATATTTCATTTATATGTAATTATATATTAAACATGATAAATATTCCAAAGAATATTTTGTCTTATGTGATGGATATTAATACAACCCTCTAAATGAAGAGAGAGAAGCGTATATGTTCTCCCGCTTATGCCTTCTCTTTATTAGAGGTCAATACTACCTGTGATTTTATAATTCTTGATATGAATCCTCTAAAAGTCATTTTTGGCATGCATTAGCTTATTTCTAATATGGCATGAATTTACTGTCATCTTCGATGGGTCTCCTTTACCATTCCAGATGGGTTATGGAATATCTTTCAATGAGAATGGGACCTGAGATCCGGTAGAGTCATAAATTATTATCTAGTGTTATATAAAGTAGTATAAATTTGTTATTTTTATCTAGAGTGGGAATTTTTTAGTGATGATCTCCCCCCAATTGTTAGCGAGTTTTTTGTCATGTTTCCTTTTGATTTATCTAGTTTTACACTATTAAGAGTGGTATATTTTTCTATTTATTTAGTTTATAGTACTAATCCAGTGCCTATTCCTTATTAACTCTTGGTACCAAATGAAATTAAAGAGTTAAAGACAAAATTTGATTATCTCTTGAAGAAAGGATTTATATGCCCGAGTGTGTCACCTTAGGCGGTGCCTGTTCTTTTTTCTGAGAAATCTAATGGAACACTTCAACTACGTATTGATTATCAAAACTAAATCAACTTATTATAATGAATTAGTATCTATTACCATGGACCAATTATATGTTTGAATAGTTGATAGGGTATAAGTGTTTCTCGAAGATTTATCTTTGATCTTGTTATCACTAATTGATAATAAGAGAATATGACATTTAGAAAACCACCTTCGGAAGCAGGTATGTCTATAATATGTATCTTATCATTCCATTTGGTTTATTAAATTATCTTAAAGTCAATATATATTTTTTTTATAGGATCATCCATTAGTATCTTAATATGTTTAGGGTGGTCTTTAGTGATGACATCCTAGTTTATTCCCTATCCAAGGAGGATCATGTCTATTATTTTTGAGCAGTTCCAGAATTGTTGATAAATAAAAATATATATATCAGTCAATCCAAATGGGATTTCAGGATTTGGGATGTGAAGTTCTTGGGAAACTTGGTCTTGGAACATGTTATATCAGTTGAACCTAATAATTTAAAAAGTATTATGACATGGGATAAACTTCTTAATGTTTTTAAGATTCGTAGATTCTTTGATATTGTGGGTTATTATCATAGATTCATAAAGGAATTCTCAATATATGATTCTATGAAGGTCACTCTCACTTGGAAAGGAGTGACGTTTTCTAGAAAAGATAAATTTTATAGTTCTTTTATTGAGATGAAATTTCTTTTGACTTCGAGACTAATGTTGAATCTTCCAAAGGCTAAGAAGGGCTATGTGGTCTTATTTGGTGTATCAGGTTCAGTTTTGGGTTGTGTACTTATGATGGGAGATCATGTGGTATTATATGGTTCTAGAAATATTATTCCATAATACAATAATTATTCAACCCATGACCTTGAACTCGTAGTTGTGATGCATGTGCTTAAGTGTTGTAGATATTTGTAAAGACCCGTAAATTTCAAAGAAATTTTTTTTTCTTAATTTTCTTTGGAATTTTACAAGAACGCAGTTTCTGACGGCACGTAATTCCGAGGCCCGGTGTGCCTGGAATCATTTTCCGAAGTTTGGCTCGGGTACGTTCAGTGAACGAACGTGTGGGTTTTTCTAAATTTTGAACTGGTGCTCGGAATCAAATTCTGAGGGCACCGATGGAATCGCAGTGCCGGTATTTGCTTCGAAACGCCTCTTCCGGAGTTGCGTTTTCTCGGGTGTGGTTTTTAATTTTTGGGCTTTAAGTTAAGAAATAAAATAATGTGGTACGACAAACTTTATTTTATTTCACTTAAAGCCGCTTAAAAGACACTTTATGCTGCTTAAGCTGAGTTGAAACGAATAGGGTGGAGCCCAAAATATCCTACCCTCTTGGTAGGATATTTCTGAGGTGGGGCCCGCACGAGCCCCGCCGTTTCTTTTCCTCTAAGTAACGCACCCGCGAAAACCCTTTTTAATGAAAGGAAACTGGGGCGTTTCTTAAACTATTAAACGCTCCTTTTAATTGGGAGGTTTATTCGTTGAAATTGATTCTATGAATTAATTTTGTTCGTTTCTTAACAAGTTTTCAATTTGTTGTCATGTTAATAAAATAAGGCCAACACACCCTCTTCTTGAATGTTGTGTTAAACCTTTGGAGACTCTCTAAAGATCTTCCTCCTCCTTCGCGAATAACGTGAAGAACGCGAAGAACGCCGGCCTCCAACGAAGGCGAAGAATAATGCCACTCCCCTTGGAGATCGACGACGTGACGCCGACGATTCTCCCTCCGCGACGCTTCTTCCACGACAAATCTTTGAACATCCGTTTGAGGTAGGAGTTTACGAATCTTTTAAATTCCTTTATGGATTTTATATTTAACATGGATTTAATTCATGTAAATTAAATCTGTGTGTTTTCTTTACCCCTCAGAGATCGTCGACGTGACGCCATATACCGCGACGACGCGACGCCCTTCCGCGATGCGACGATCCTCTTCTTCCGCGACGATCAATTCCGTGAAAAATGCACGCTCGACGACTACGGCGAGGTAGGGATTTTATTTGAAAATAATATTTTACTTCTGTAGTTGTTTCCTTATAAAAAAAGAGCCCGGGATCAAAGTGAAATTTTAATTTATTAAAATCATATCTTGTTATGTTTTCATGTGTTAATCTTTATTTTCCTGATTCTTATCACCTAACGCGGAGGGTGCGGGACCAGCAAACACGGCCCGACAACCCTTCGCAGTTATTCGTTGATGTGAGGTACAACGGACGATGACAAAATGGGCCACAGAGAGGATTTGTTGATTCCGCAGTGAAGAACAGCACCCAGGAGGAGCTACGGCGCAGACGGAAATGGAATCAGACCACCGGAGCAACTCCGGTGGCCTGCAGAATCCACCGGCGGGGCCGGCGGCCGGAGGCGGCGGCGCCCCGGCGCGCCGCCGGACGGAGCCGCCGCAGTGGCGACAGCTGACCAGAACCGTGACCGCACGGATCCGCCGAGACACGGGACGCGGCTCTGCTGTGTCTGCTGACCAAGCACGGCCCCACGCGGGGTCGTGGCTCCTCTTCCCGCGGGGGTTGCACGCCCCGCGGCACCCCCTTGTTCGGCCACTCGGCCGAGCCGAGCCGAGCCGACCCGCCGGCCGGGTCGCGCCCAGGCCGGGACGGGCCGCCCTGGCCGGGCTGGGTCGCGCCTAACCGGGTCGGTCCGGGCCCAGACCCCCCGTTCCCAGACCTTTTAGGTCTTTTGCTCATAACATGAGCTACGGGACTCCGAACGATGCACCGTCAGCAGCGATGCGATCCTTGCATTGAGAAGATCGTTTCGGTATATCACACTCAAGGTTTCGGAATACTTTGGGTTCGGCCGGGTTGGTTCGTACACGAAACCAACCGGGCCCTCGGAGCGGAAACGCTCATATCTTGAGCTCCGGACGTCCGATTGACGTGCTGTCGACTTTGTTAAATTCCTCTAAGTGAGACGGATCCTTTGGCTTACTCCTCCTGAGGTTTGGACGTAGGTGGAGTATGGTTGGGTTGGTTTTGCCTTAAAAACCAACCGGGCCCCTAGGACAAAAAGGCCAATAACTCTCAGACCGGGCGTCCGATTGACGCGCTGTCTGCGACGTTGTGTTCCTGTTGACAATATGGAACTTTTGGATACATCAACTCTGGACTATGTGTCAGTTGATGTATCAGCCTCTCGGCTCGTGGAGCGGACCCTCCCGAACGAGCTTGCTGTGTGCGGGAACCCTAGAGCCGGCTGCGACTGCTACTGTGACGACGACGACTGTACAGAGATCCTTAGTGGATTCGATGGTGATGACTATAGTACTCAGCGATCCTACGTGGATCAGTGCTATAGATCCTGTGTGGATCTGATCCTGTGTGGGTCAGCGCTCAGCGGTTCTGTGTGAGCCAGCGCCTACATATCCTGTGTGGGTCTAATCCTGTGTGGGTCTTTGAGGGGGTTAGTTACCTATCGATCATGTATGGGTCAAATCATGTGTGGGTCATTGCGGGGGTTAGTACCTTTTGATCCTTTGTGGGTCTGATGACTTAGATGTATCAGTGATCATCTCTATCGTCATTCGAAGAAGTATACCTGTGTGAGTTGAATCATGTTCTAATTTCCTTTGTGGATTGTGTTGTGTTATCCTGTGTGGATTTACGTTTTTCTTTCCTTTGGGGATTGTGTTGTGATATCCTCTGTGGATTTACGTTTTTCTTTCCTGTGTGGACTGGGTTGTACTTGAGCTCGGATGTTGGAGCCGAGCAAGAATTGATGACTTAGGCATATGTATGGGCATATACCTAAGTCATGTCGGATGTTACTTCATGATTGTATCTTTCCTTTGTGGTGTATCCTTTGTGGATTTTGGGAGACCTTCGGGGGTCTCGGGGTCCCTACTGAGTAGCTTATACTCACCCCTACACGGGCTATGCTCGCACTACGTTGTGTTGGTTGCAGACGACGGACAGCGCTGATCGTGGTGGAGGCTTGCGGAGTAGGACGGTACCTGGTGGTGGACAACTGGGTGGGACGTACTCGGAGCGGTCGGCTGGACTCGAGGAGCAGTGGAGGCCTTCTGTACCCACCCTTCAGGTGGGACTTCCAGTGGACGGGCCGACGTTGCATCTTTACTTTTCAGTTGTTGTTTTCCCCTTTCGAGTTGTACTTTACTTTCAGTTTGGGTTTGTATTCTGGCCCACTTACTTTCCGCACTTACTGTTGTACCAGTTTTTACTTAGTGTTTACTTTTTCCTGCTTACTCTGTGTTGTTTGTTTGTTTACTTTACAAAGTCAATGCCTTCCCTTTACCGTGATTTATACCTTGGTGCTAGTCGCCAACCCCTGGCCTATGGAAGACGGGCTTGGGGTAGTCACGACATGGGCCCTGAGGACGGGTCGTGACAAATTGGTATCAAATGAGATCGGTTCTATAGCAGACTCTAATCTTTCTTCTATGTGAAGCAATAGTGTTAAGCGTATTGAGTATGGTTATCAGTCTAGGGAGCCCAGTGTTGGAGCGGCGGCCGACGTATCCATACACGAGGACCCTGACTTCTGATTTCCGACTTAATGCATGAACACATTGATTGCATGTGTTTTTCAAGTTTTCTTTGTGATTTCTTTGTATCATCTCACCAGGTATACTGTTCTGACCGTGGCGCACCTGTTTCTTTTCAGGATGGCCCGATGACATCAGCCAGCTAGGGTTCTGAGAGTTGTATGTGATGACAACCCACCAAGCGACAAGGCCTCGGTACGGGGCCCTTTGAAAGCAAAGGCACCGGCGGTACCTCTACCCGCCAAGCCACCGATGCTTCCAGCACCAGCCGATGATGATGCACGTCACCTTAGTGCACTGCATGAGTTCTAGTGCTAGCGACTACCCAGGTTCCGCGGGGAGACGGACCCCCAGGCAGCTGAGGACTGGCTGGAGGCAGTTTTACGAGTTTTCATGCTAGTGAGGACGCCAGCAGACCTCATGGTGATCCTCGCAGCGAGCCTACTGCACGCAGCAGCGGGACGATGGTGGAGCTTGATGCTCTAGGTGCATGATGAGGCATCTCTCCTCTGGACAGACTTTGGGGGACTCTTCCGCTCAGAGTTCATCTCGGCCACCCTCCGTGCGGTGCGCATCCAGGAGCTTCTTCAGCTGCGTCAGGGCAGCTTGATGGTCGCCCAGTACTCGGCAAGATTTACCGATCTCTCGCGCTACTCGACCGACATGGTACGGGACCCATTCTTCCGGGCCCGGACCTTTGACCAGGGATTGAGACATGAGATCAGGGCATAGCTGATCTCCCTCAGCATTCCGACTCAGGCAGGAGTACTGGAGCGAGCCCTTTTGATCGAGAGCTTTCTTGCTGAGCCTTCTTCTGCAGCGAGACCTACTGCAGGGCGGCAGGTAGCAGAGTCTTCCGCAGCAGGCAGCCGACGGATGACTCATGGGTCCAGGCAGACCAGACCCTCCGGCAGAAAACCCTAGGACACTGGCTCAGCTGTGCGGGGCACACAGCGCGGGGCCAGTCTTTCGAGAGGCAGGCAGTGCTACGCATGCGGCGGGCAGGGCCACATGGCTCGTGACTGCCCGACCCGCCGTGCCGAGGAGCAGCAAACGGTTTAGGGGATGCCCAGGCAGAGGAAGAGGGTCGACTGTGTTGGTCCACAGGTAGGAGGCGGATGAGGCAGAGGAGCTGGCCGAGCAGCAGGTGGTGGGAGACGCTTTAAGGCTCTACCACCACCACCACCAGGAGGTCCACCCCGACCACAGGGATCTGGCGGGCAGAGACAGGCACAGCTCCAGGCAGCGGAGGCCTACGACCACGGCGCGCCCGAGATGATTCGAGGTACGATATGTGTCTATTCCACCCTTGCTGTAGTTCTTATAGTCACAGGTGCGAGTCACTCTTTCATAGTCGCTGCCCTTGTTCGGAGCTCGGAGATTCCAACAGAGCAGTTGGCTCGATCCATACGGCTAGAGACTCCTACGGGAGCAGACTCGATGATTACGCCCTGGTGCCGACAATGTGAGCTTACTCTAGGAGGCGAGAGCTTTGGCTTTTATCTTCTTGTAGTGGCATCTAGGCCTTATGACATCATCTTGGGAATGGATTGGTTATCTACAGTCCATGCACATATTGACTATATTAGGCGCAAGGTGCGATGTGTACGCACCGACGGGAGAAGGTTCACCTTCACCGACGAAGAGGGAGCCTTCGCAGCATACGATGGACTTACGCAGAGGAGAGGACAGACCATTACTCATCAGTTGGCTAGCCTCATCCTAGGAGCAATTGACGTGCGGAGTCCTAGTTTTCCTTCAGTGGTGGATCAGTATGCGGACGTCTTTCCCGACGACGTTCCAAGGCTACCTCCTTGCAGAGAGGTAGACTTTTATATTAATCTGTACCCCGGGACAGCCCCGATATCCACTCCAGCATATCGGATGGCCCCCGCTGAGCTTCGAGAGCTACGGGTATAGTTGGAGGACTTTTAGGGAAATGGATTCATCCGACCCAGTGTCTCACCCTGGACTTCCCCGATTTTGTTCGCCAAGGCGGATGGGAGCTTGCGACTGTGTGTCGACTATCGTCGCCTGAACCAGGTGATAGTGAGGAATAAGTATCCACTACCGGGGATTGATGAACTCTTCAATCAGCTCAAGGGAGCACAGTGTTTCTCGAAGATAGACCTCAGGTCAGGCTATCATCAGCTCAGAGTTCGAGACGAGGACGTGCAGAAGACGGCCTTCAAATGTCGGTATGGCCACTATGAGTTCTTGGTTATGCCTTTCGGTGTAACAAATGCTCCAACAGTGTTCATGGGCCTCATGAACAGGATCTTTCAGCCATACCTCGATCGATTTGTCGTATTCTTCATCGACGACATTTTGATTTACTCGACAACTGAGGAGGAGCATGCCTACCACTTACGGGTTGTACTAGACACACTCTGAGAGAACCAGCTTTATGGAAATATCTCGAAGTGTCATTTATGGATATGTGAGGTCCACTTCTTAGGACATGTCATATCTGTGGCGGGAGTTGCAGTGGATCCTGTGAAGATCGAGGCAGTGCTCACTTGGGAGCCACCCAAGAGCGTGACAGAGGTGCGGAGTTTCTTGGGACTAGCCAGATACTATTGGAGATTTGTGATGGACTTCTCTAGATTTGCGGCACCACTCTCATCTTTGACGAAGAAGGAAAAACCCTTTGTGTGGTCAGATAGATGTCAGCAGAGCTTACAGGAGATGAGACAGAGATTGACCAGCGCACCTATCTTGAGGTTTCCTGAGGAGGGAGTAGGGTAAGTAGTCTACTGCGATGCATCAGGGACCGGACTCGGATGTGTCCTGATTCAGGAGTGGGCAGTGATCACCTATGGATCACATCAGTTGAGGCCGCATGAGCAGAACTAAGCTACCCATGACCTGGAGTTAGCAGCAGTGGTCTTCACCCTGAAGACCTGGCGACACTACCTGATGGGCGAGCTCTTTACAGTCTTTTCTGACCATCAGAGTCTCAGGTACATCTTCTCGTAGAAGGACATGAACCTGAGACAGCGGCGATGGCTCGAGTTCCTCCAAGACTATGATTTTGAGATAGTCTATACTTCTGGGAAGGGGAACGTGGTAGCCGATGCTCTCAGCAGGAGGACGGGCATTCAACTACATGAGGAAGTGACAGAGCAGCTAGCCGCTTTGTAGATATCCTTTGTGGATAGAGATGGAGCAGCCTTCCTTGAGTCTCTCCCAGTCACTCCTCCACTGCTGCAGCTAGTCAGAGAGGCACATCGTGGGGATGCTGACTGTGAGACGCGTCGTGTAATGCCCCGACCCTAGTTGCCTAGAGTCGGTGCATTATTACATAACATTGGCATGATCACAAGAAAGATCAAATCTCGAAATACCGATTGGTTTAGTAGCCTTGGAAACACTAGATATATTCTTAAGTTTTACATTACATCATAAAATGAAAAACTACTACAACAACATAATGTTTCCACAGTCCACACTATAATCCCCTCATAATATCCCTGCAGGTCATTCATAACTTACATCTTCACATCCTGGGAAAAATAAAACATAGAAAAGGGGTGAGCTCAAATGCCCAGTAAGGATAACAATATAGCTGAACATTCAAAAATAAGCATAAACATTTAAGGCAATGAATTACTAAAACAAAAGCCTTTTAAACTTGAACTTCAACATAGTATGGCAAAAGTAAAATGAAATAATGCCATTTACTTGTTCACATGGATATTCTACTAATCGAATAATCACATGAAAAATCAATAACCACTTTCATAATGTTGGAATGCATAATGCCAGACTATCATAACCACATAGCCAAGGCCTCGTGCCAAGACTACAAATAAGATTTTTGCCAAGGCCTTGTGCCAAGACACTAGTTTGTCTCATGAGACCTACCGATGCATCGAGGAGCTATAGCGGGCTCCACCCGTCACTTATTAAGTCCAATGCATTCCCATATGAAAAGGTTTAAACATAACTAGCATACGAAATGTCAATAATTTCACCATAAACTATGAATGGTATAAAAATAGCACATCCATAGTCAAACATATCACAAAACCTTCAATACAATATAGAAGTTTTGTTTCATAATAAATCAACTTCAAATAATCTTAAAATACATCAAAGGATGTTGACATAGATGAAATCAAAATTCTTTTTAAAAAAATATCTCCTTTTATTTTGAAATCATTTAAGATCCATATAATATAAAACATTTTATTTGAATATATTCTTATAATCTTGTAAGGAAAGCTCTGAAGATTTTATAACGGCGTAAAATAACCGCACCCGCCGTATAAGTTAAAAAAACATTCTTACCTCAATTCTATCGAAAAGGTTAAAAAGGACCTTGTTTTGAAAACGACGGAAAGATTCCTTTATAATCCTCTTATAAAAAGTCAAACAAGGGTATAAATGACTTTAACCCATATTCATGTAAATAGTAAAAATGTTTTGAAATAAATTTTTAAGAAACATGGATGTGGATGATAAAGATATCCCAGTAGATTATTACGTATAAACAACCTCGGATAATGAAGAGATTGTGAAATAACCCTTACCTTGTACTTTTCCTTTGTTGGGGTCGGTTAACCTCCTGTATAATGGTGAAATAATTGTTATTAAATTATTCAAGAATCATATACATTAATATGATATCATATATGATCTTTTAACATTGCTTTATTAATAATATCTTAGTATTATCGTCGTTTCAGGTGATAATCGATTCGTTCTTCTTAAATGTTTGGTTACGTAAGACATGTTTGTAATGGATAGATTAAATCTTATTCATAATCATAATGATATTAACATTATTTTTAACCCTAAAATGAGAATAAGACTTGAATGGATATGATGGAGGATGGATCTCACCGCGTTCGTGGAGACGGTAGTCCGTACGTACGCACGAACGCTACTTCCATTTAATTTTTATTTTAAAAGAATTGAATCCAAATGATACATAGGTATATTACTATTACAGTATAATATAATATTTTATATATGTTACTTAATTTCATTAACACCATCCTTTATACGTTCCATGTGTGGTATGAACGAGTCATATCATTTTAAGGGGGCGGTAGTCCGCACTTCCTCAAATGAAATTATCGTATGTATATACAACATGAAACGAATAATGGTATGAAATAAAATGGAATTACAGAAGCTTATATATAAAATATATATCATTAATATCATATTTAATTATAGTTCCATCATAATGGCCACCATGAGAGGCGGTAAGATGTATTTGAACAATCATCGTTTCGTGAGGCGTTAGTTTGCCATCCACAGAAACATTATGTTCATCATCCATTAGATGGAGTTGTGTGTATGTGTAGTTTGAATCCTTATTATTACAACATCCTAGTATATTTGGGATACTGGTTTTGTTACAAAAGAAAGGAAATAAAAAGAGTTTGGGGTTGGAGAAGCAAAATAAAAAATAATTTAAGAGAAATCGTTACCTTTAATTTAGGTAACTCACTTTGGTTGGAACCAAAGGACTTATTGAAATGATTTCTGCCTAAGGGGAAGCTTCAAGGAGGAGTAGAGGGATGTGGGGAGCTTAGTTGGGCAGAGTTTGGACGAGCCAAGTGGCTTGAGAGGTGTGAGGAATGAGTATAAGTGGTCTCCTTTTATAAGGGAGAAGAGGGGCTCTTTAGGAAAGAGTGAAAGTATTACTTTATAATATAATTATATTCGGTTTATAATGGTCCAAAAATCATTGAGGTCGAAGATAAGATGACTAATATTCTAAATAACATCAACCAATAAGAATTGGACAGGTTTTAGATAATATTTTAATCATTATAATCTTATTTATTTAAATGATTTATTAATGAGGTAAACATTACATCATTATTGTGTCATTAATAATTTAAATTATTTGATGTCTAAAAATTATAAATAAAATATCATTATGTAGGAAATCTTTTTATCTTTCTAATGAATATTTATAATCGAAAATCCAACATGTATAACCCTATGTAAAAATTGTTCTTCTAAAAGATGTAAGCTTATGCCATTTTTATTTTTATTTTAGCTTTATTAATATAAAGTGTCCCTACCACATACAAGTGGCTCCAAGGGGTCCCCAAATTGACCCAAGGATGCTCATGGTCGGGTATGTGTCCACCAATAAGGTTAGGACACGTTTTAGGGTAATTTTGTATTATTATAATATTATTTTTTAACCCTTATTTACCGGATTTACCCTTTAACCATGGTAAATAAAATATTTACCGCAGTAATTATTCAAAATGTGTAAAAATAAAAGTTACCTATTTACATAATTTGGACATCCTGATTCCAAATATGGAATCCATTTTTCTAAATTCAAAACACATAAGTGGCAGAAATTAATTTAAAATTAATTCCCGCTGTCAAAACAAAAAGCGTGTTTTTAAGAGATAATAACTATCAAAAGATTGACACTTGTTTATGTTCGGTTTAATTGTAAAATTATGTCCAATGACCAACATTATATTAAATAGTAAAAATATATTCTAAATATACTTTAAAACCACTCAAATTCATAATTTATCACTATTAATTATTTTGGTTAAAAAAGTTGTTTTTAATTAAAATTTAGTAATTTTCACTATTCATCAAAATATGAAAGTTATCCGAAATGTACCAAAATTTCACCTTAGGCTAAATTCGATATTCCGAATCCAAAAATGAAGTCCATTTTCAAATATAAAATATATATAATTTCAAAAAGTAGGTGTTACTATTCATAACAGCTAGTTTGATTAGTTATGGTGTGTTAGAACTCGGTGTTGCGTACAACACACGCTATCACATTATTCAAAGAGAAGCGTACCGTAGAAGCTTGGTGTGTTACACGTCGTGCACAGATATCCTCATGATAAGAACCTGATGGTTTCTCCTTGGGTGCAGAGCACGACATCCTTTTCAGAGGACGTACCCTGGTACCAGTTGCTTTACGGGAGGAAGTGCGGAGAGAGTTTCAGACTTCTCTCTTAGCGGTACATCCTGGAGTGGAAAAGATGTACCAAGATCTCAGACGACAGCACTGGTGGCTGGGCATGAAGAAGGTTGTGGCAGAGTTCGTTTCTCGATGCCTCACCTGCTAGCAGGTGAAGGCAGAGCATCAGGTACCAGCAGGCTTGGTACATCCCTTGGTGGTCCCAGAGTGGAAGTGGGACGGCATATCTATGGGCTTCGTGAATGGAATTGTACACACTTCTAGAACTCACGAATCCATTTGGGTGATTGTCGACCGACTAACCATGTCGGCTCACTTCTTACCCATCAGAGAGCAGGGCCCAGTGGAGAGCTGGGGGCGTCTCTACGTTCTGGAGATTGTACCGCTTCACGGTGTACCATCATCTATCGTCTCCGATTGAGATGCTCGCATTACTTCCCAACTTTGGAAGGGGTTGCAAGAGGAATACGGGACGCAGCTACATCTGAGCACCGCCTTTCACCCTCAAACGGATGGTCATACGGAGAGGACCATTCAGACTCTCGAGGACATGCTCCGCGCATGTGTCCTCCACTTTGGTCGTAGCTGGGAGGACCACCTACCCTTGGTGGAGTTCGCGTACAACAACATCTACCACTCCACCATTAGGATGGAACCATACGAGGCATTGTACGGCAGACCTTGCAGATCTCCTTTGTGCTGGACAGACCCTGGGGAGTCAGCACATGTGGGACTAGAGATGGTCCGGGCCACGACAGAGAAGGTCCAGGTCATCCAGGAGCGGATGAGGACAGCTCAGAGCCGGCAGAAGTCTTATGCTGAAAAGAGGTGGAGGCCACTAGAGTTCGAGGATGGCGACCACGTCTTCTTGATGGTCTCACCTCGACGTGGTTTACGGAGATTTGGCCGAGGCGGGAAGTTGTCTCCACGCTTCATCGGACCATTCCAGGTCCTCAGTAGGATTGGGGAGGTGGCTTATCGCCTGGCTTTACCACCTCAATTGCACCGGGTGCACGACGTCTTCCACGTATCTCAGCTGAGGAGATACGTGCACGACCCGACGCACATCATTGACCATGGGGAGATAGACGTTGATAATGGGGAGACTTTTGTGGAGGTCCCGGTGGAGATCGAGGATCGAAAGGAGCGGGTCCTACGTGGATGGTTGATTCCTCTAGTGCGCATCAGATAGCAGCACGGGAACCTCTAGGAGAGAACTTGGGAGCAGGAGGCTCAGATGCGTGCTCAGTACCCACATTTGTTTCCCTAGCTTATGATGTATCTTTACGGGGACGTAAAGCCCTGAGGTGGGAGTGATGTAAAGACCCGTAAATTTCAAGGAAATTTTTTTTTCTTAATTTTCTTTGAAATTTTACAAGAACGCAATTTCTGACGGCATGTGATTCCGAGGCCCGGTGTGCCCGGAATCGTTTTCCGAAGTTTGGCTCGGGTACGTTCAGTGAACAAACGAGCGGGTTTTTCTAACTTTTGAACCGGCGCTCGGAATCGAATTATGAGGGCACCGATGGAATCGCAGCGCCGGTATTTTCTTAGAAACGCCTCTTCCGGAGTTGCATTTTCTCGGGTGTGGTTTTTAATTTTTGGGCTTTACGTTAAGAAATAAAATAATGTGGTACGATAAACTTTATTTTATTTCACTTAAAGCCTCTTAAAAGCCACTTTAAGCTGCTTAAGATGAGTTGAAGCGGATATGGTGGAACCCAAAATATCCTACCCTCTTGGTAGGATATTTTTGAGGTGGGGCCCGCACGAGCCCCACCGTTTCTTTTCCGCTAAGTAACGCACCCGAGAAAACCCTTTTTAATGAAATTCAACTGGGGCGTTTCTTAAACAATTAAACGCTCCTTTTAATAGGGCGGTTTATTCGTTGAAATAAATTCTATGAATTAATTTTGTTCGTTTCATAAAACATTTTCAATTTGTTGGCATGTTAATAATATAAGGGCAACACACCTTCTTCTTGAATGTTATATTAAACCTTTGGAGAATCTCTAAAGATCTTCCTCCTCCTTCGCGAAGAATGCGAATAACACGATGAACGCCGGCCTCTGATGAAGGCGACGATGAATGCCAGGCCCCCCGGAGAATGACGATGTGACGCCGATGATTCTCCCTCTGTGACGCTTCTTCCGCGACAAATCTCCAAACATCCGTTTGAGGTAGGAGTTTATGAATCTTTTAAATTCGTTTGTGGATTTTATATTTAACATGGATTTAATTCATGTAAATTAAATCTATGTGTTTTCTTTACCCCTCGAAGATCGTCGATGTGACGCCGTATACCGCGACAATGCGATGCCCTTCCGCGACGCGACAATCCTCTTCTTCCGTGACGATCAATTCCGCGAATAACGCACGCTCGACGATTACGGCGAGGTAGGGATTTTATTTGAAAATAATATTTTACTCTCGTAGTTGTTTCCTTCTAAAACAAAGAGCCTGGGATCAAAGTGCAATTTTAATTTATAAAATTGTATCTTGTTGTGTTTTCATGTGTTGATCTTTACTTTCCCGATTGTTATCACCTAACGCGGAGGGTGCGGGCCAAGCAAACACGGCCCGACAACCCTCCGCAGTTCTTCGTTGATGTGCTGAATGATGGACGACGACAAAACGGGCCGCAGAGACGATTTTTTGATTCCGCAGTGAAGAACGGGACCCGGGAGGAGCTACGACACAGATGGAAATGGAATCGGACCACCGGCGGCGCGGGTCGTCGGCGCGGCGGCGCCGGCGGCTGGAGGCGGTGGTGCCCCGGCGCACTTCCAGACGGAGCTGTCGCGGCTGAAGCCACGGCGACGGTGGCCGACCAGACCCGCGACCGCGCGGGTCCGGAGACACACGGGAGGCGGCTCTGCCACGCCCGCTGACCAAGCACGACACCACGCGGGGCCGCGGCTCCTCTTCCCGTGGGGGCTGTACGCCCCGCGGCACCCCCTTGCTCGGCCGCTCGGCCAAGCCGAGCCGAGCCAACCTGCCGGCCGGGTCACGCCCAGGCCGGGCTGGGTTGCGCCAAACCGGGTTGGACCCAGACCCGGGTCAGGTCGACCTGGTTCGGGCCAATCCAGGGGGGTTGGGCCAGTTCTGTTCGGGCCCATAACCCCCGTTTCCGGACCTTTTCGGTCTTTTGCTCATAACTTGAGCTACGATCCTCCGAACGACGCGCTGTCAGCAGAGATGCGATCCCAGGATCAAGACGGTCTTTTTGGTATATCACACTCAAGGTTTAGGAATAATTTGGGTTCGGCTAGGTTGGTTCATACACGAAACCAACCGGGCCCTCGGAGCGGAAACGCTCATATCTTGAGCTCCAGACGTCCGATTGACGTTCCGTCGACTTTGTTGAATTCCTCTAAGTGAGACGGATCCTTTAGCTTACTCCACCAGAGGTTTGGACGCAGGTGGGGTACAGTCGGGTTGGTTTTGCCTTAAGAACCAACCGGGCCCCTAGTAGGAAAAAGCCAATAACTCTCAGACCGGGCGTCCGTTTGACACACCGTCTGCGACGTTGAGTTCTTGTTGACGATACGGAACTTTTGGATTCATCAACTCTGAACTATGTGTCAGTTGATGTATCAGCCTCTCGGATCGTGGAGCGGACCCTCCCGAACGAGCTTGCGGTGTACGGGAACCCTAGAGCTGGCTGCGACTGCTATTGTGATGACGACGACTGTACTGAGATCCTCAGTGGATTCAACGGTGATGACTACAGCACTCAGCGATCCTACGTGGATCAGTGCTACAGATCCTGTGTGGATCCGATCATGTGTGGGTCAGTGCTCAACGGTTCTGTACGTGCCAGCACCTATAGATCATGTGTGGGTCCGATCCTATGTGGCTCTTTGCGGGGGTTAGTTACCTATCGATCCTGTGTGGGTCCGTTCCTGTGTGGGTCATTGTGGGGGTTAGTACCTTTTGATCCTTTGTGGGTCCGACGACATAGATGGATCAGTGATCATCTCTATCATCATTCAAAGAAGTATACTTGTGTGAGCTGAATCTTGTTCTACTTTCCTTTTTGGATTGTGTTGTGTTATCCTGTGTGGATTTACGTTTTTCTTTCCTTTGTGGATTGTGTTGTGCTATCCTGTGTGGATTTACGTTTTTCTTTCCTGTGTGGACTGGGTTATACTTCAGCTCGAATGTTGGAGCCGAGCTAGAATTGATGGCTTAGGCATATGTATGTGCATATACCTAAGTCGTTTCGGATGTTACTTCGTGATTGTATCTTTCCTTTGTGGTTTATCCTTTGTGGATTTTGGGAGACCTTCGGGGGTCTCGGGGTCCCTACTGAGTAGCTTATACTCACCCCTTCACGGGATATGCCCGCAATACGTTGTGTTGGTTGCAGACGACGGACAGTGCTAATCGTGGTGGAGGATTGTGGAGCAGGACGATAACTGGAGGTGGACCACTGGGCGGGACGTACTCAGAGCGGTTGGCTGGACCCGAGGAGCAGTGGAGGCTTTATGTACCCACCCTTCAGGTGGGACTTCCAGTGGACAGCTCGACATTGCGGCTTTACTTTTTAGTTGATGTTTTCCCCTTTCGAGTTGTACTTTACTTTCAGTTTGGGTTTGTATTCTGGCCCACTTACTTTCCGCACCTACTGTTGTACCAGTTTTTACTTAGTGGTTACTCCTGCCTGCTTACTCTGTGTTGTTTGTTTGTTTACTTTACAGAGGAAATTCCTTCCCTTTACCGGGATTTACGCCTTGGTGCTAGTCGCCAGCCCCTGGCCTATGGAAGGCGGGCATGGGGTAGTCACGGTATGGGCCCCGAGGATGGGTCGTGACAATATTACCTTTTCAGAGAAAGGTTTATTGTGTTTTATGACCAAAAAATCTTGATTTCTATATTCTCCCAAAAATATTTTAATCTTTGATATAAGCATTGGGTGGAGTACTTTAGTGTTTAATTTTGAGATTTCTTAAACCTTGGGGAAAGATAATGTTTTCACTAAGGATTTAAGGAAGAAACATTAGACCTAGACATGAAATAATAATTAGAATAGTGAAACATGATGTTTCTTTTTTCACAATTCCATTTAGACATTTCTGGAAGAAGATGCATAGTTTTTCTTGGAAAATTTCAGTTGAACACTACTATAATGACTCCCAAACTAGTATCCCAGAGTTGGTGCCTTACATTATTACATTGGTACTATGAACAATTGATCACATCCCAAGGTACCAAATACTTTAGTATATTTTGAAAAAAAGATACAAATATAATTGTTACATTATAACTCCAAAGAGAAAAAAATAGGAACTTAATTGTAAATACCTAAAAAATTAGATTATCCTTACAGGTCATTCAATATATATGTCTTCACATCCTGGGGAAAATAAAACACAAGAAAGGGTTCATTTCAGAAACTCAGTAATGGTATGTAATAAAACAAAAGCTAACATAAATAAAAATACACAATAAGGGAAGGTCAACAACTAAAAATGCATTCCATTAAAACATAATCTTGACCATAATATAGAAATAATAAAATGTGATCAAATAAATCCATATAAATAATCATACGATAATTAAATTAAACCATGGGTATTATTCTATTCAAATAATCACTTTGATTATAAATTAATAATATCATAATGATGTAATATATAATTTTGGACATCTAAAATATGTTTTCGAGGCCTCGTCTAAGACATTTTAAAATAAGTGGTTAAGAACATGGAAAAACCCATGTCTAAAAATAAATTGTAAAGGGCTTGGCCAATTCTATATCTGGTTTATCTCATGCGACTTACTGATGCATCGAGGCACTATATCAGACACCATCTATAACATACCAAGTCCAATTCATTCCTCATATGAATGTGGTGAACCACAAACAACAAATAATTATAAAATTTAAATACTTTCCTCATTCAGTCAACATAATATTCAATAGAGGAAGATGATAAATTATATCACAAAATATAAATACCAATTAATCATACTATTTAATGGCGGTTTTTAAATAGATGAAATGTTTTAAATAAAATCAGTAAGTAATTATTGAGAGAAATGCCCTTTTTTACTTTGAAAAGAAGAGTTATTTTGGAAAAATTATTTGTATTTGTCGTAGAATAAGATTGTAAACTTGTATATCCAAGAAATAAAATATAAGGAAAATGAACTTATTTTTTAATAATAAATTACTTCCAACTATAGTGAAAATATGTAAAAATATTTTTTATGAAACATTGCAAATGGGCCACTTTCGTGCGGTTTGAAGAGAATTTAAAAGTGTATTTAAAGTTGAAATGATTAATTACATACCTAAAATACTAAAGGGTATAAGATAGTTTTTCATGATATAAAGATTGATTTTATAAAAAAAATTGTTTTTTATAATAGATTAGGGATAATACTTCAAAATTGGTAATAAATTGGGAAGTTCTCTTTAATCAGGCTTGCTGAACTGGAAGAATTGAAAAGGGAAACTTATAAAACAAGTATTCCCCATAAAAGAAGGATGATATTATGATTTTGGAACATATAAATAGAATTTAGAATATGAATATAAAAATAAAGAATAATTGCATTTGGGTAAAGAGGGATAAAATGTAACCCTAATATAAAATGGATGTTCGGGAAGAAACCCTTACCTTATGGGGAAAAATGTTCTTAAATTGTAATTAATGTCATGGATAATGATATTAGATAAAATAATAATTTCATTAATAAAATATTAATATTTTATTTTATTTTATGTAATTTTATTAAGTTAATTTATGGTATTTTTATGATTTATTAGATTCAATTATATAGTTTGGGTATGGTCGTTTCCTTAGATTTCATGATTGGTTCACTTGTATACATGTACGAAAGATTATATAAAATATAAATAGTTATCAAGAATTGAAATTATATGTTATTAATGAACATTTAGGATGTTTAATGGTCTTACATGTTAGTTTTCTAGATATTAGTATGATTCTTTTGATAAAGTGTTAATGATAAAGATTTAGATTATTTTGGCATTTTTTGGTATTGAAGAAATCATTTTCACTTATGAATTAATATTATGTATATACACTAGTTCTAGAACATTAAATATGTTTTATTACATAAATTAATGTATTTTTTAACCAAAAAATAGTTTTAAGGCCTTCCTTAAAGGAGGTATTATAAAATGAAAAAATAACATCCATTAATTGGTGAATCGACACCTCACGAATGTTGTTTTCATTTTAAGAAAAAAACGAAGAGGGGGGGGATTTGATGATGGATTATTCCATTAGAAAATAATATTATAGTATATAAAATATAATTTAGTTATCATGTCACTTTTTGTTAGGGGAGGTGAGGGAAGGAAAACAAAATAAAATAAATTGAAATAGAGGGAGAGAAGATTTTACCTCTTGAGTGTTTCCTCCTTTAGAACCTCCTTAAGCGATATAAAAATGTTATTTTGGGGAGAAAAAAGAGGCAAAAAATAGGGGGATAAGTTTGGTATTGGAAATTAACATAATATAAGCATGATTCAATGCTTTGGAGGTGTGAGGAGGAGTTATGAAGGGTGGTATTTATAGTAAAGTATAGGGGTGTTTTTTGATTATTTAATTCAACAAAATTTTATTTTGGGTCAAGACAATGAATAGTGTTTATTCTAATCACTAAATATAGTAAATATAGTATTTTAGTTAGATATAATAGTCACTAATATCATCCATGACTCAACCAGGACTCCAAAGTTCATTTATATACTTATAATATTAAATATCATAAATTATCATATTTCACTATTCATAAAAAATCAACTATTTTAGAAAAATCAAAAAAATTCACCCTAAAAAATTGTTAATATATAAATTTTTAAAGAAAATTATAAATTTTATAAAAATAACTTTCTAAATATGATAAATTTAATTTTTATTTAAAATCTTCTTTCATTCAAAAAATATTAATTTTAAAATTCTAACATATTTTATAACAATTAAAAAAAATAATTTAGGTCTCATAAAATTTTTAATTTATGAATCTATTTTCTGAAAATAATTTTTTTTTAAATTTTAATATTAGTAATCAAATGATAAATAAATTTTTACATTTAAAAAAAATACCAACTATTAATTTATCACTTTTAAAATATTTATTTACTTATTCCATGATATAAATATACCATATTTTAAAATATGAGGTACCCAAATTTTATTTATTATTTCATAGGGGAGGTTACTATTCTATAACATGGATTATTATTCCTAATAGTCACATTAATTTTTCAACATTTATATTTAATAGTACATTACAGTTTTAAACTGGGAGTTACGTGAAGCATAAATGATCGAAATTGTTAAATTTTAAGAGAGACATACCACAAAATCTTGTGTTGTTACATTCAACCCACCTTTACAAAATTCCATCCTCAAAATTTATAGAATGACACCTAAAAAATATTTTTTTACTTCTTCATCATAAATTCCTCTATTTCCCATGTCACCTCTTAAATTTTATGGTTTTTCCAAAGTACCTTTACCATTCGAGTCGTCTAATTCCTTAACACAAGTTTTTTAGTGTCTAGAATTTGTTTAGGCTCTTCATAGTAAGAAAAATCGGGTTCCAATTATATTACTTCAGAGGTGAGGACATGTGTTGGGTCGGGTAGGTACTTCCTTAATAAAGAGATGTGGAACACATTGTGTATTTTAGAAATTCAAGGCGGAATTTCAAAATGAAAATCCACAGCTCCAATTCTCTCTAGAATTTCAGAAGTTCCTATGTACCTAGGGCACAGTTTTCCATTATTACTAAACCTTATGATACCCTTCCATGGATATACCTTCGATAAGACACAACTTCGCACTTGAAACTCCAAATATTTCCTCCATTTTCCACCATAAATCTTTTACTCACATTGATTTTCTTTGATATGGGTCTGAATAGACTTTAACATTGTTGTAGTTTCATCCACAAGTTCTAGTCCTATAGTGTTCCTTTCCCCAACTTCATCACAAAAATTTGTTGTACAAAATCTCTTTCCTTATAATGCTTCACATTTTTCCATTTGATTACTTGAATGAAAACTATTATTATAGGAAAACTATACTAAATTTAAATATTTATCCCAAAAACCATGAATGTATAGTGAGAATGATATAAACATGTCATATAATGTTTTAATTGTCCTATCTGACTACCCATCAGTTTGATAATGATAATTAATGCTCAAATGAATCTTGGTATGAAGATAATTTTACAAAAATTTCCAAAAAAACCACATAAATCATGGATCTAGATCAGACACAATTGATTGAGGATTACCATTAAGCCTTACAACTTCATTAATATGGAGTCATTCAAGGCACTCTGATATAAAATCTTACATTGTAGTGAGGAAATGTGTATATTTGGTATGTCGATCAAAAATTACCCATATCACATCATTCATTCTTGGATTCCTTGGTAATTCAGTAAAAAATCTATAAAAATATCATCATATTTCCAGGTAGGAATAGGTAGAGGTTTCATAACCCCTCTAAAATATTGTACTTATTCCTTCACCTATTGGCAGACGAAACATCATGACACAAAATTAGAAATTTCCCATTTCATGTTATCTCACAAAAAATATTCCATAAAATATTTATACATATTAGTGATACCAGGGTGTATAGAGAAATTAGATCTATGATCATCATCCAATAAATCTCTTTTTAGCTCGGGTATAGCAGGAACGCAAAGACTTTTCCAAAATTTCCAAATTTCATCATCGTAAATGAAGTCTTCCAATTTCCCATCATTCAAAGATTTAATTTTCTTTTAAAAATTCTAAATATGAAACTGAGAACATTTTATCTTTTTCAATAATGATGGTTTGGAAACAATTTGAAAAATTATTGATGTTTCACCACCCTTGATAATTCCCATATCCATATTTATGAGATCCATGTACACAGGATCCCTATCAATCCACATTTTTTTAGAACTCCATGATCCTTCCTACCAAATGCATCTACTTCCTTATTTTCTATCTATGGGTTGTAGTGTATTGAAAAATCATAATATTTGAGTAGCTTGAGCCATCACCTTTGCCTCATTTTGACTTATTTCTATGAGAAGATATATTTAAAACTCTTGTGATCCATATATATCTCATATATTTCACCATAGAGTTAGTGTATCCATACCTTCATAGAAAATATTAAAGATTCTAACTCAAGATCAGGAGTTGGAGAGTTCTGTTCAAGATTTTTTAACTACCTTTTTTCAGAGGCAATAACTATATTATTCTATATAAGGACACAAAAAAATTATTTATTCAATGAATCACTATATATCACAAATCAACCATTTCCTGAGGGTAAATTAGAAAACTAGAGTCTTCACTAATCTTCTACTAAATTATTCAAAACACTCTTCACATTCTTCTCCCTATACGAACATAACCACTTTATGTGAAATCATGGTTAATGGGTAACCTAATTGGGAAATATTCTAAAAAAAAATTTGATAGTAACCTTCTAACCCAAAGAAACTACGTACCTCAGTTATTGTAGAGACCCGAAGCTTGATGTACACGGACATTACATTACTTTTGCAGAATACTTAATACATAACAAAACCAGACACCAAAGGACCATAATAGTTTAGTGTCTTTCGAAACTCGGAATATAATCTTCTAATCATGGTGAAAGATCTTCAACATATCCTTTAAATATATTCCCATTTTTGTTTTCATACCTAAAACCTTTCTTTAAATCCTGGGGAAAAGAAAACATATAAAGGGTGAGCTCAAATTCTTAATAAGGGTAAGCGTGGATAAAATAAAAAAAATCATATACAATTGAACTTAAAAACATGAACATAATGTTTAAACATCAAAACCTTGAGCAATGACATAAAATATGGAAGTACATAAGGCATAGATCATAAAGAAACATTAATCATGATAAAATAGAATGGGAATAAAACATGTGATTGTGGAAACCATTAAGCACATGATATGATTTCCAAATTAGCCAAGGAATTGCTATCAAGACCATCTTAGTGGACAAAGTCCCTTTCTGAATCGAGTTCACTCCTCGTTTCAGTCCTGTAACACTGAACCGGATTAACTTACCATTCCAGACATGTCTATCTCATGAGATATATATCTTTACCCAATGCATTGGAGGGAGATATAGGTCCCACCCATCTCATAATGAAATCATTCTTTCATGTGCCACAAAATCATAAATCATACATCATAGCATAACCCATGAAATAGAATAAGATTCTTAAACATCATGCCATCATAACATAATCAATATAAAAAATGGATATAATTTCATCATAAGAGGAATAAAACCATGTAAATAATGGAGAAATTATACTTGAAACATACACATATGATATAATGTCATCTTAGATGGAAAATGGTTTTGATAAAACACTTGAAATGAATTCTTGAGTAAAATATCATTTCTTATTCAAAATCATTTTCTTTTCACAAAATGCCATGCCATTTTAAAAGAAAAAGCGTTTTGTTGAAAATAATCATGAAATATTGTAGAGGAATCTTCATGAACATGAGGCGTTATGAAACCGTAAAAATCTGTTCACACCGTATAAGTTAAAAATAACATTCTCCTCATACTTTTTTCGGAAAAGTCAAAAAGTACCTCGTATGGTAAAAAGAAGAAAGATTCCTTACATACCATGTAGTAAAAGTAAAAAATGGTTAAAAATTACTTTAAACATACTTGAAACAATTTTTAGGAAACATGGACAGGGATGATAACAATAACCCCAGTAAATAATTACAAATAAACAATCTCGGATAAGAATGAGATTGGAATAATTATCCCTTACCTTACATCTGATATGCTTCGTATGTATCCGAACCTCCTGTATAATGATTTAAATAATGTCATTGACTTATTAAAAAATCATATTAATTTTTATGATATCATATATGGTTCACTTATGACTTTATATTACCTGTTCTTTTGCAAATTCCATGTTAAAGCAACATTTTGGGTAAAATCGTTTCATTTGTCGTACGTGTTTCGACTTGTTGTTCTTGATATTATTACTTATATACTAATTTACATAATTCTAGAAAGTAAAACATTATTTATATATAATATATATTCTGAATATACATATATATATATATGATAGATCGATAAATGGAATGAAATACACCGTTCATGGAGACGGTAGGTTGTACGTATGCAAGAACGCTGTTTTCGTTTCCTTATGGAATTGAATGGAATTAAGTAGATGACATACATATATATATACATAAATCCAGTATATTTATTATGTCATATATTTCATTATTATTCATTATGTATGCTTTATAATCTTTCATGAATGGTTAACATGGAAAATGAATCACATCACGTCGTGGAGACGGTAGTCCGTACGTACGCACGAGCGATGATATCATTCCAATGATTGTGGAATTGTATTTATGTGTATGTATAATATTTCAGGATCAATATCACTTTACAATAATCATATATAGTTATTTATTTACCCCATTATACCCATCCAAGTAAGGTGGTGGTCGAAAGCAGATTACACCACAGCGTGGAGACGGTATTTCGTACGTACGCACGCGCGGTGATTTCATTTTCCGTAGGATGGATAGAAGGTGAAATAAGGTTGTTTCATATTTATAATAACATATCATTATATAATTAATACTGATTTTATTACTTCATAATGATAAAACTAATGAAGAATAAGTATAAGAAGAAAGAAACTTGAGAGAATCGGAAGAAGAGATTACCTCTTCCTCAACGCACCTCCTTTAATCTTCCTCTTAAGGAAGTAGAGTTGGTATTTTGAGAAGAAAAAAACCTTCACAATTTTTCTAGGGAAGTGGAGAAGATAAATGCGCAGGTTTTGGCCGAGCTTCAATGCTCAAAAGTGTGTGAAGAGAAGAGGGAAGGGGTGCCCTTTTTATAAGGGAGGAGAGGGGAACCTTTAGAAAAACTTAAAATATTATTTTATAATAAAGTCATATTCGGTTATTAATGGCTCAAAATTTAATTATTTCGAATCTAAAGTGGTGATGGGTCAAAATACTTTCAAAAAATATATTTTATACAGGTTTGGGTCAATATATTAACCTTATCTTTTAGTTTTAACTCTTAGTTAATTTGATTGACATTTACCATGTCACTTTGTATTTTTATATTATATAGTTAATAAACATACCATATACATCAAAGAGACCCAAAAGTGGTCCATTATTGATACAAATATCATGATATAAGTATCTTGACCGATCCTTAAATTTTTAAAAATATAATAACAATTAATAATATAATATTTGTTTTAAAAATTATTTTATGTCAATTTTGACACTATTTGGTAATTGATTTTTGTGAAAACCATAACAGCATGATTTGTTCGAAAAAAGTTAATTAAATCAATACTAACATGTCATATTAACGTATAAAATTATTTTAATTCATAAAAAGTCTCAAATTACATTTATTTAGTACTTATAACATCAATTATGTTAATATTTCATTATTAAGATAATTACTGCATCATCATTGTGTCATAAATAAATTAAATTATTTATTGTCTAAAAATTATATATAAATTACCATTAGGTAGGAAATATTTTTTTCTTTCTAATGAATATTTATAGTCAAATTTATCTTATGTATAACCCTATATTAAAAATGAATTAGTTATTAAACTTTGATTTTAACTATTTTAACCCTTCTGTAAATAAATTAATAATAAATGTCCTAATCTAATCCAAGTGGACCTAAATGGTCATTTTTTATTCCTAAGGTTTGTTTCTGGTCGAATTACACTTATCCAATCAAATTAGGACATGTGTTAGGGTAATAATAATACATTTTTACCCTTAATTACCCTATTTACTTTTAACCGTGGTAAATAAAAGTAAAAAGTTACTATTCACCCAAACTTATTTTCATCTCATTGAACCACAGTTTAGTCCTTGATATTAACCGTCTCTCAGATTTTTAAAATTCCACTCACGTAAGTGGTAAAATTATGTTTTATGTAAGTTTGCAAAAAGCACCTAGGAGGTAGGTAAAAGACTGTGAAAAGTTTAATAAAATTTTTATATATCAAAAATTATTATAAAATGACTCTAATTAATTAAATTGAACTTATATAGGTATTATGTATCAATTTTGACCTAAAATAAATTTAACTAAAATAAATAATTATTTAATTAAAAATTCTGTTTTTAAATAGAAACCTAGTGTTTTCACTATTCATCAAAAATTGAAAGTTTTCAGAAAAATACCAAAAATTCACCCTAGGCTAATTTCGATATTCCGAATCAAAAAATGAAGTCCATTTTGAAAGATAAAATTTATAAAATTTTAAAAAGTGGGTATTACTATTCATAACGGCTAGATTATATAATATTTTAATAACATATCGTTGTTTAGTGAAACTCGATATTGCGTACAACACACGCTATCGTGGAAGGCCACGATTGAGTGTAAAGCAAGCCAAGTCAGGGATGCATGTAGTGCAAGATCCTTTTGGTGTAGCGTACAACACAAGATATCAATGAAATTAAAAGGAATATTTTTCATAAAATCTCGGGGTGTTACATTCTACCCCCCTTAAAAGGAATTTCTCCCTCGAAATTCGCCGGGGTTATAAATGGTTTAATAATTGAAATTTTCTTCCATAGAAACCCATATCGTAAAAAAGAATACCAAAACTTGACTTCAAAAACTAAAGTATGAAACGCAACGGTTACCCAAATTAACTAATCACTGGGTTTCCACATAGGAGAACATAGGTGAAGATATGGATATGGAAGAGAAATATAACCATCATGTTCTGATGGGGAGTGGTAGAGAAAATGGCTATAAAAAATCCAACAATCACAAAGCCATAAATTTTTGATGATATAAGGTACCATCTGATTCATTGGATATAAGGGCACTAGGACAACTTTTTTGGTTTTCAAGATCATTTCCCTAAAGTTGAAGAATTTTAATTAGAAGAAATACTTACTTTATTTCGGTATAATCTCACCGTTGTTCGTGCCTTGAACAATTTCCACTTCATCTCTTAAATAAATGAAGTTGAATTTTTCATTTGTGCGGTGATAGTAGATCATGTGATAGAATGATGGGTCATTCCATATGTCTCAAAAAAAAAGGTTAGAAAAAGTTATCAAATATACATAAGTCCATTTATGGTGAGGTTAATCATATATGATTCCAAAAATGGACTTATACTTCATCTATTGTACTTCTTAATATAATAAAACTAGTTTATACAAACCAAAGACTTCCTGTAGGCCAGTCGTAGGCAATAAAAGCCTGTCGCACTTCAGTTGTGGGTTCGATTCCCACAACCTTGTCCGACGCGACGGGTTGTCTCTCGTCCTGTAGGTTGTCCCTTTTTCTAAAACTACTTTATAATAACATTCCTACAATAAAATAGAAAAAAATACTATCTTATGTCCAAATTAATTCATTTCAATCTTTAGGCTTATCCAAAATACTTATGTCCAAGCTCATAGTATAAAGAAAACAATTACTAGAAATTTCACCTACCAAGCATGTGAATACCATCATTTATCCCCCATATATCATATGATATATCTTGTTGGTCGCATCCCAAACTTGTGAATACCTTAGCCATGTATTCTCTTGAACCATAGTGAAAACATGAATGCTATCACAAGGTAACTCTTTCCATATACCAAAACACCAAAAAATTCTATATACTCAAACCATGATATCACTTCTTCCTTATATTAGTCATGAGATCATTAATACTTACAAACATTTCATTATCTCCTTATCCCTTCTTTATATGCATATCATCTGCTTTACAAAATATTGGAATCACTTTTCATGGTTACCGGTACCATATAATTATCGAAAACCACAATAAACCATTACATAGATATTCCAATGTTCCATAATACTATAAATGAGATTCCACAACATTATTTTGGAATCCCTTTACATAAACACATAATCATTCCACCACATCGTTGTTATACTCAACATTGCTAATAGTGATCGCATGTGACTTCCCTTTGTCATTTTCCTTAAGTGGTTTCTCACGTTGATCATCATTAACCCTTGTATTAGGTCGTTGATTAGAATAATGACCCCATTTCATTGCACTTGAAGCATTGAAGTGTTGGTGGAGAGTTCTCTGTTGTCTTTTCTCTATTCACATCATTAGCAAACTTTTTCCCATTAGTCCGACAGTCAACTGCTTGATGACCTTCTTTTCCACACTTAAAACATTTTCTACTCCCTTTAAGACAATCTCAATCATGCTTCTTTCCACACTTTGAGAATAAAGAAGCATTTATCTTATTTTCACCATTATTCTGAGATTTCTCCTTGAACTCCATCTTTCGTTTCTTGTCAAAACCATGAGATGGATATGTAACACCAACTTCCATTTCTACCTTGATAGCACAACGCACAATTTCTTCATAGCTAATGAAGTCTCTTATAGCTAATTCCCTTCGAAGACTTGGTTTTAAGCCACTGAAGAATCGATCAACTTTACTTTCATGTTGGATGATAAAGCTAGATGCATACCTTGCAAGTCTTGTAAAATTTGCTTCGTATATACCAACAGATTCATCATCCTTCTACTTAATCTCAATAAACTCCTTTTCCATCTTTGTTTGAAGAATACGAGGGAAGTACTTACTGAAAAACAAGTTCTTGAACTCGTCCCATTTCATGGATTCAATTTCATCTTGGGGCCTTGTATTTTTAATTAGAGTCCACCACTGGTCTGCTTCACCTTCTAAATGGTAAATAGCTAGAATGACTTTATTATTCTCTGAATAGAGAAGTTTGGAAAATATCTTTTCAATGGTACTAATCAATTTTTCAGCAACAAGTGGATCAGAATACCCTTTGAAAGAAGGTGGAAGTTTCCTCATGAAGGACTCAATAGAATATTGTTCCCTTCTCTGCTCATTCGGAAGTCCAGAATGATTCATAGCTTGTGCATGTATAGCAATAAGATTTTACAATCCATCTCCCATAACATTGGTTTGTTCATGAGGACAATCATTGCATTGTCCATTACATTGATCAACACGGTTCCTTCGGGTTCTAGCCATCGTCTAAAACCCCGAAAAGAATAGTGTGAGAGACAAAAATCGTGATAGGGAAAACAACATAATAAAAGGGGAGTACCTTCGATATCTAACATATTATGTTTAATTCTAATATCATTACCGTAATTCTAGGACTATAACCTATACTTATACTTAACCTTAGGGACATCCCTAGACAAACTTAGAAATATCTCTAGGGATCTCACTAAAGTTTTCGCATCCTAGTTTCCAAAGGTTAACTAAAACATTCCCTTGATACCAACTTTAGAGACTTGAAGATTGACGTATGTGGACATTTCATTACTTTTGTGGAATACTTAATACATAACAAAACCAGACACCAAAAGACCGTAATAGTTTAGTGTATTTGGAAACTCGGAACATAATCTTCTAATCGTGGTGAAAGATCTTCAACATATCCCATAAAGATCTTCCCCTTTATGTTTTCTTACCTAAAACCTTTCTTTAAATCCTGGGGAAAAGAAAACATATAAAGTGTGAGCTCAAATTCTCATTAAGGGTAAGCATGGATAAAATAAAACAAATCATATACAATTGAACATAAAAACATGAACATAATGTTTAAACATTAAAACCATGAGCAATGACATAAAACATGGCATTACATAAGTCATAGATCATAAAGAAACATTAATCATGATAAAATAGCATGTGAATAAAAAATGTGATTGTGGAAACCATTAAGAACATGATCTGATTTCCATAGTATCCAAGGCATTGCTGCCAAGACCATCTTAGTGGACAAAGTCCCTTTCTGAATCGAGTTCACTCCTTATTCCAGTCTTGTAACGCTGAACTGGATTTACTTACCATTCCATCCATGTCTATCTCATGAGATATAAATCTTTACCCAATGCATTGGAGTGATATATAGGTCCCACAAATCTCATAATGAAATCATTCTTTCATGTGCCACAAAATCATAAATCATACATCATAGCATAACCCATGTAATAGAATGGGATTCTTAAACATCATGCCATCATAACATAATCCATATAAAAAAATGGATATCATTTCATCATAAGAAGAATCAAACCATGTAAATTATGGAGAAATTATACTTGAAACATACACATATGAAATAATGTCATCTTATATGGAAAATGGTTTTGATAAAACACTTGAAATTAATTCTTGAGGAAAATATCTTTTCTTATTCAAAATAATTTTCTTTTTACAAAATTCCATGCCATTTTAAAAGAAAAATGATTTTGTTGAAAATAATCATGAAATCTTGTATAGGAAGCTTCATGACAGTGAGGATTTATGAAACCGTAAAAATCCGTTCACACCATATAAGTTAAAAATAACATTCTCCTCGTACTTTTTGTCGGAAAAGTCAAAAAGTACCTTGTATGGTAAAAAAAGAAAGATTCCTTACATACCATGTAGTAAAAGTAAAAAATGGTTAAAAGTGACTTTAATCATACATGAACCCATTTTTAAAAAACATGGACATTGATGATAATAATAACCCCAGTAAATACTTACGAATAAACAATCTCGGATAAGAATAATATTGGAATAGTTATCCCTTACCTTACGTCCGATATGATTCATATGTATCTGAACCTATTTTATAATGATTTATATAATTTCATTTACTTATTACAGAATCATATTCATTGTTATGATATCATATATGGTTCACTTATGACTTTATATTACCCGTTCTTTTATAAATTCCATGTTGAAGCATAATTTTGGGTAAAATCGTTTAATTTGTCGTACGTGTTTCGACTTGTTGTTCATGATATTATTACTTATATACTGATTTAAATAATTCTAGAATGTAAAACATGATTTATATATAATATATATTCAGAATATACATATATATATGATAGATCAATTAATGGAATGAAATACACCATTCATGGAGACGGTAGGTCATACGTACGCATGAACGTTGTTTTCATTTCCTTATGGAATTGAATGGAATTAAGTAGATGAAATACATATATATATATATATACATAAATCCAGTATCATTATTATTTCATATATTTCATTATTATTCATTATGTATACTTTATAATCATTCATGAATGGTTAACATGGAGAATGAATCGCATCGCATCGTGGAGACGGTAGTCCGTACGTACGCACGAGCGATGTTATCATTCCCATGATCGTGGAATTGTAATTAAGTGTATGTATAATATTTTAGAATCAAAATCACTTTACAATAATCATATATAGTTATTTATTTAGACCATTATACCCATCCAGGTATGGTGGTGTTCGAAAATAGATTACACCACTGCGTGGAGACGGTATTTCATACGTACGCACGCGCGATGATTTCATTTTCCATAGGATGGATAGAAGGTGAAATAAGTTTGTTTCATATTTATAATAACATATCAGTATATAATTAATACTGATGTTATTACTTTATAATGAGACAACTAAAGAAGAAGAAGTATAAGAAGAAAGAAACTTCAGAGAATCGGAAGAAGAGATTACATCTTCTTCGACGCACCTCCTTTAAGCTTCCACTTAAGGAAGTAGAGATGGTCTTTTGAGAAGACCAGAACCTTCAGAATGTTTCTAGGGAAGTGGATAAGAGAAATGTTCAGGTTTTGGACGAGTTTCAAGGCTCAAAAGTGTGTTAAGAGAAGAGGGAATGGGTGCCCTTTTTATAAGGGAGGAGAGGGGCACCTTTGAAAAAACTTAAAATATTATTTTATAATAAAGTCATATTCGGTTTTTAATAGCTCCAAATTGATTTATTTCTAATATAAGGTGGGTATGGGTATAAATAATCTCAAAAAATAGATTTTAGATAGGGTTGGGTCATTATATTAACCTTATCTTTTAGTTTTAACTCTTAGTTATTAGATTGACATTTACCATGTCACTTTGTATTTTTATATTATATAGTTAATAAACATACAATATACATCCAAGAGACCCCCAAGTGGTCCATTAATGATACAAATATCATGATATAATTATCTTGGCCGAACCTTAAATTTTTAGGAATATAATAACAATTAATAATATAATATTTTTTTCAAAAATTATTTTATGTCAATTTTGACACTATTTGGTAATTGATTTTTGTGAAAACCATAACAGCATGATTAGTTAGAAAATATTTAATTAAATCAATACTAACATGTCATATTGACCTATAAAATTAGTGTAATTCATAAAAATGTCTCAAATGACATTTATTTGGGTATTTATAACATCAATTATGTTAATATTTCATTAATAAGATAATTACTGCGTCATCATTGTGTCATAAATAACCTAAATTATTTAATTTATAAAAATTATAGATATATTATCATTAGGTAGGAAAGCTTTTTATCTTTCTAATGAATATTTATAGTCGAATTTATCTTATGTATAACAATATATTAAAAATGAATTAGTTATTAAACATTGATTTTAACTATTTTAACCCTTCTGTAAATAAATTAACATTAAATGTCCTAATCTAATCCATGTGGACCTAAATGGTCATATTTTATTCCTAAGGTTGTTTTTGGTCTAATTACACTTATCCAATAAAATTAGGACATGTTTTAGGGTAATAATAATACATTTTACCCTTAATTATCCTATTTATTTTTAACCGTGGTAAATAAAAGTAAAAAGTTACTATTCATAAAAAATTATTTTCATCTCATTCAAACACATTTTAGTCCTTGATATTAACCTTGTATCTCAGATTTTTTAAATTCCACTCACAGAAGCGGTAAAATTATGTTTTATGTATGTTTTCAAAAAGCTCCTAGGAGGTAGGTAAAAGACAGTGAAAAGTTCAATAAAAATTTTATATATCGAAAATTATTATAAAATGACTCCAATGAATTACATTGAACTTATATAGGTATTATGTATCAATTTTGACCTAAAATAAATTTAAATAAAATAAATAATTATTTAAATAAAAAGTCAGTTTTTAAATAGTAACCCAGTGTTTTCAATATTCATCAAAAATTGAAAGTTTTCAGAAAAATACCAAAAATTCACCCTAGGATAATTTTGATATTCCTAATCAAAAAATGAAGTCCATTTTGAAAGATAAAATTTATAAAATTTCAAAAAGTGGGTATTACTATTCATAACGGCTAGTTTATATAATAGTTTAATAACATATCGTTGTTTAGTGAAACTCGATATTGCGTATAACACGCGCTATCATGGAAGCTAACGATTGTGTGTAAAGCAAGACAAGTCAAGGATGAGTGTAGTGCAAGCTCCTTTTGGTGTAGCGTACAACAGAAGATATCAATGAAATTAAAAAGAATATTTTTCATAAGATCTCAGGGTGTTACAGTTATGTCCATTGGTGTTGGATGTTCTAGGACTACCTTTTCCTCTGTATGATCAAATGGTATTCCATCCTTAGAGATAATATATCCAATAAAAGAAACTATTTGAAGCTAAAATTCACACTTTATAAAATTACCATATAAATATTTTCATCAAAGAGTCTCCAAAGCAACCCACAATTGGTTATCACGGTCCTCATATATTTCGTAATATATCAAGATATCATCAATAAATACCACAAAAAATCATCTAGATATTACTTGAAAACTCTGTTCATTAGATCTAAAAAACTGAAGAGTGAATTATTCATTCCAAATGAAACTACTATATACTCATAAATCGATACCTATTTTGAAATGTTTTATGTGGAATATCTACCTTCTTCACACACAATATATAATATCCAAAATAAAGGTCGATCATCAAAAAATATTTTCCTCCATGAATTTGATCAAAGAAATCATCAATGTGAAGTAGAGGAAACATTTTCATTATTGTAATATAATTGATTTATCTATATTTAATCCATAGAAAAATGGATCCATATTTCTTATTAATAAAGAGAATAGGGGCTCCCCATGGATAAACAATTGGGAAAATAAATCCCTTATTACTCAACTCCACTAGTTATTTCTTCAGCTCCAAAAATTCCATAGTGACTATTCTATAAGGATTCATTGATATTGTCATTGTGTCAGGGATAAAATAAATGGTAATATCAGTATCACACTTTAGATAATGTCTAGGTAAATCCTTTTTAAAGACATCAATGTATTCTTATACAACAGATATATCCTAAATTTGTATATTTCTTTCCTCACCCATTGAATATGTTTTATCTTCCTCCCCAATAATTCCATTCATTAGAGCTACAGGGGTCAGATATAGATAAGAATCAGATTATGAGGTCTCTTCTTTAAGGATAAGTTATTTTAAATCTTCCTCAAAAATTGAAATTTCCTTCCACTTGAAATAAATTTTTTCATCATATTTTAAAATTTAGTCTATACTGAGGATTATATCAAATTTTACCCTAGTTATGATGATATGGTCCACAACTAAAGCACATTTATGTTCCATAAAGGGGACAGACTAACACATTTTTGTTGTAATTTGACTATCCATAAGAGTTTGGATGGACAACACCCTTAGTAAATCAAAAGTTAAATGTCTAAATATATTAGAAAAATAGGTAGATATAAAAGACTATAATGATATAGAATAAAATAAATCATTGGATAAATTTTATTATCTAATTAATATAAACTCCACTACATCATATGGAACTTCAATGTTAGCTGTTGTGATCACATAGTCTTGTCTTTCCCCCCTTGGTCTTCTCTGATTAATGTTTCCTTGATATTGTGGAAAATTATTTTCATAGTGTCCCATAACCTTAAAATTTATGCACTGAACATTTATAGCTTCTTTATTTCCCTTGAAATCATGAGAATTATGACCTTTCTCATCATAGTTAAATAAATCACATTTTCCTTTTTATTAGGCACTAGGATGATTCCTTCCACAAGTATTGCATGATAGAAAATGACCATTTTTTTCTTCCATTTATCCATCATTTTCTCTATTACACTCTTCTTCCCCTATTTTACCTAAAATTATTAAGGCTTATATAATTATTTCTCTATCTTGATAGCACATTATATAATATCTTAGTATGATAAAAAAATTGGGAGACCAATGCCCTTCATAGTAATGGTTTTAACCCATCAAAAATCGATCAATATTTCTCTTTGGATTACGTATGTAATCCATAGAATTCCTTTCTCACTATGTAATGTAATATTCATACTTTGAAACATTTTCAACCTCTCTTTTTCTAAGACATAAGAATTTCCACTAAATATCCCTTCACTTTTTGTGAGGGAAATAATATTCTAAGAAAATCTCCTCCAAATATTTCCAATCTATATTTTCAATTTATTTCTCCTCTTTTGTGTTTTGAATTAATAACCACCACCGATATGCATCTTATAAGAGAAAATAAACTACCGTGATTACTTTATCCCTTTTATTACTTCCAAAAGTGATAAATATCCTCTCTAAGGAACTTATCCAATTCTAACATAAAAATAGGTTTGTAAACTCATTGTATGATGGGGGTTCTTGTCACATAAAGTGTTCTAAAGCTATTTCACCACATTATGGATTGAGATGATCCATGCAATTAAGTTTATTACTCATTACCAAATTCAGTTGTCCTTGTATAGTTATAAATATTTCATCTCTATTTGTAGCTCTAGATCCAACATCATTATATTGGAGAGGATGAAAATCTCTACATGGAATACATGCATTAATAAAGTTTCCATTCCTTCCGCTAGGTTCCATTCCAGGATAATAGTATATGATTAATTATGTTATGAATCATAATTCATAATTTTTACCTAAAAAACACATAACATGCATTGAAAATTTATTCATTTCTAATATCATAACTATAAACATGGTTTACTTGGGTATATATTAACTTTTAATTCCATTATAATGGTTTATAAAGAAAATTTGAATTATCCTAGGCACATCCCCAAGGAGTGTCAACCTAGATGCACTATAAGGCCCGTTTTCATGTACCATGTTACATCGAGGTATACCTGAAGCACCTTTTTGAAGTTGTTACACCTAGGTACATCAACTCTATAACCACATGCACTTATAGTATCTAGACTGGGATGTACTGATACCTTACCAAAATTCTAGGATGCTCTTATATGATTAAACTCAAATTCTATATTAGGGCTATGTTCCATAATCAATGTCTTCTAAATCTAGTTTCCAAAGTTTCTACTAAACTTTTTCTAATAAAAATATAAGGATCCCATTCCTAGTACCCTAATACCCATGCTTTATATTATTAAATTGGTACTATGAACAATTCATCGCATCCCAAGGGATGGAATAGATTAGTATATTTAGAAATCCAAATAAAAACATAATTTTTACATTACAAATTTGAAAGTAAAAAACATATAAAACTCATTGGAAACATCCAAAAACACTTTGATTATCCTTTCAAGTCATTCATAATATACATCTTCGCATCGTGGGGAAAATAAAACATAAGAAATGGGTGATCTAAAATTCTTAGAAAGGGTAATTAATATAGAGGAAGATAACATAAACAAACATAAAAAATATGCCAAGATGAACTTATAAAAAAAATTCCCTCAAAAAATAATATTAATCATAACATGGAAGTAATGAAGCTAATTAAATAATTCCATATAAATAATCACATGAGAATGAAACTTAACCATAGATATTATACTAGTTGAATAATCACATGGATCACCAATTAATAATATCATAATGATGGAATATATATTTTTGTACATATGAAACATAATTCCAGGGCCTCAGCTAATAAATTTTAAAATAAATTGTTAGGGCCTCAGCTAAAACAATATCTTAAAAAATATATAAGGAATCCTTGGCTAATTAAATATCAATTTTATCCCATGATACCAATCGATGCATCAAGGGGATATAGGAGGCCCCACTATTCACTTAATAAGTAAAATTAATTCCTCATATGAATGGGGTAAAGCATAAAAAACAAACACATACAAAATGTTAATATATTTCCCCAATTAGTAAGCATAATTAGTAATAATTCTGAGTAATATAGTGAATGGTATCAAGACAACACATCCACGGTCAAACTGATCCTAAACCATTTAATAGAATATGGAAGATGATATCAAAAAAATATCTATACCAATTAGAAATAAGATTCAATATAGGGTGTTGAAATATATAAAAATACTCTAAAAATCATTTAGTTATTCTATAGATAAATACACATTTTAATTTGCAAAGAACAGTTGTTTTGGAAAAATTATTTGTATTGGTCATAAAAAAAGATTGTAAACATGTATATATGATAAAGGAAAAGGGATAAAAAATGAAATAATGTGTCAGGAATAAATTATTTCCAATTAAAGTGAAAACTTTTAAAAAGGGTTTTTAAAAAACATTAACAGTAGTCTACTTCATTATAGTTTGAGGGAAAATATAAAATATTATTTAAAGTGGAAAAAGGATTAATTTATTACATAAAAATAGAAAATATCAAAGATATAATTTAATGATGAAAAGATTTATTTTATAAAATTTTGGTTTCTTATAATAGATTATGGATTGTACTTGAAAATGGGTAAGAAATTTAGAAGTTCCCTTTAATCAGGATTTCTTTAACAGGGATAATTAAAAATGGAACCACATAAAAAATGTGTTTCCCATAAATTAAGGATTAAATGGTGAGTTTTGAACATATAAACATAATTTATAAGTGTTATATAAAAATAAATAATAATTTCATTGTGGTAAAGTGGGAGAAAATGTAACCTAAATATAAAATGGAGGTTTGGGAAGAAACACTTAACCTATGTCTGATAGTGTTATGCACTTGTACTTAATATACTAAATAATTACATTATATTAATTAATAATTTAATTAAGAACATTTTAAAACATTATTTTATTTATTATAATTTTATTAAGTTCATTTATGGACTTTTGATGAGTTATAAGATTCAATTATGTGGTTTAAGAGGGTACATTTCCTTGGTTTTCATGATTGGTTCACTTGTATAAATGTACAAAAGATACTAAAAAATGGAAATAGTTATCTAGAATTGAAATTATTTATTTTTAATTATACTATTGTACATTTAATGGTATTACATATCATTTTTGTCCCATATATGAGGAGGATTCCTTAGATAAAGAGTTAATGATAAAAATTTATATTATTTTGGCATTTTTCAGTCATCAAGAACTAGTTTTGTATTATGAATTAATATTATATATATATATACTGGTTATAGAAAATTAAATGGGTTTTATTACATATAATAATGTCATTTTTAACTAAAAATGGTTTTATGACCATCCTTAATGCCGATATTAAAAAATAAAAAACATCAACCATGAAGGTGGTGAATCGACACCTCACGAATGATGTTTTTATTTTAAGAAAAAAAGAAAGAGGGAAGAGAATTGATGATGGATTATTCCATTAAAATAATAAAATTATATCATAGAAATTATATTATAGTTATCATCACATATTGGAATAGGAGAGGTGAGGTAACGATAATAAAATAAATTGATGGGGAGAGAAGTTTTTACCTCTTGAGTGTTGCATCCTTGAGAACTTCCTTAAGGGACTTAGGAATGGTCTTTTGGTGAAAATAGAAAGACCATAAAATAGGGGAGAGTTTTGGGATTGGAAATGTTTATAATATAAGGAAGATTAAATTCTTTTGAGGTGTGAGGATAAGGGGTGGTGAGGGTTGATATTTATATTGTTGGAGAGCGGTGTTTTTATTATTATTTAATTCATTAGTTTATTATTTTGCATCATGACTATGAATTGTGTTGGTTATTATTACTAAATATAGTAACTAGATCATGGTATTATTAAATAATGGTCACTTAAATAATTTGTGACTCAATATTGACTAAAAAATCATTTATTTATTTATAATGTTAAATATTGTAAATTAACATATTTCACTATTTAACAAAAATTCAACTCGATTAGAAAAATACAGAAAATTCACCCTAACCAATTTTAGACATTTAGATTTATAAAATAGAGTCCATTTTATGAAAATTATTTTCTAAATATGGTAAATTTAATTTTTAATTATAATTATCATTTATTAAAAATAAGAATGATTTTAAGATTATAATAGATTTTATAAATATTTGAAACAATAATTATGGTCTCATGAAATTATATAATAATCATAATATCTAAAAATATTAATTTAGGAAACTATTTAATGAAAATATTTTTTCTTTAAAATCATTTTATTAATTATAAAATTGTAGATAAACATTTTCGTTTCACAAAAATACCAACACTCAATTTATCACTTTTAAAAAAATTATCTACCTAATACATGATATAAATATAACATATTTTTATCTATGATGTTCCTAAATTTTATTTATACTTTTATAGGGGAGTTTAAAATTCAATTATATGGGTTATTATTCTGAGTGGTCACATTACTAATCCAAAAGTCATATTTAATTGTATATTACAGTTTTAAACTCGGTGTTGAATGAAACATAAACTATAAAAGATATTAAATTTTAAAAGAGAGATACCATAAAATAATGGGGATTTATATATTCTCTTATAAATATTATTATTATGGAATATTATATTGATGATAAATTATGTAACATTGGTGACTCTCTTTATGGTGGGAAGACCTTTAGAGAATTATTGTTCTCTTCTGATGGTATCCTATGTTTCCAGAACCAGTGCATTGTACCATTTCCAGAGATAAAATCCATGGTGTGGGATGGCCATATTTCTGAGTGTTCTGTGCACCCAGAAACCACAATGGTGTTATATGATATGAGGCGATGATTTTGGTGGCCATGTCTCGGACATTCCATCACAAACATTGTTTCACATTCTTGTACTTTCCAAAATGTCAAGGTTGAGAACTAGAAACCATCATGTTTGATCCAACCCCTTCAATTGCTGACTTGTCTGTGGAATGATATTTATATGGACTTTGTTGTTGATATTCCACATACCATTATTAAAAATAATGTGTTATGGGTTTTGATCGATAGGCTGACCAAATCGGCTCACTTTATACCCTTTAGTGGTAAAACTAAAGTTAAGAAGTTTTGAAATCTCTATGTCAAAGAGATTTTTCATTCACATAGAGTTAAATATGATATATTCTTTGATAAAGATCCTTATTTTACCTATTATTTTTTGGAGATTCCATCAAGAAGATATGTAATCTTAGGTTTTTCTGAGTATGTCATATCATCTGCAAATTGATGGCTAGAGGGAGGGTTATATAGAATCTGTAGGAAATTTGTACCTAAGTCCTTGATCTTGGTAGAGATTTGGATGAAATTTTTTTGACTATTCAATTTCAATTATAATAATATTTATTATTCTGTAATAAGAATGGATCCTTCTAAATCCATGAATGGTTGGCTATGTCGATCTCTATTGTGTTGGATAGATATTGGTGAAACATCCTTGTCTGGATGGATCCTGGTCCAATATATGACAGCAAGTTAATAGTTTATTCATTAGATAATGTTGATGGTATAGATCTATTATATATCCTATGTTGATCATCGATATAGACCATTTTAGTTCTTTATTGGTGAATGGGTTTTTTTGAGAGTTTTACCTGAGTTGGGTCCTTGATAGCTTGGGGAAAAAGCGAAACTTTCTCCTCCTTTTACAGGACCTTTTGAGGTTGTTAATAAGGTGGGGAAAGTTTAATACTATTTATCACTTATAACATATTAGACATTGATACATGACATATTTCATATATCTTATCTATTAAAGTATCTTTCCAATACATATCATGTTTTGAGTGGGAGTGATCTTGCCGTTTAGTCTGATTTATCAGTGCATGATCATCCAATCATGATTATTGATTCTAAGATAAAGGTAATTTATGGTAGAATGATACATTTGGTCTTTGTTTTATAGAAACATGGTTCTGATTCTCATGAAACTTAGTATCATCAAGAAATAATGAGAGAGTATAAGCCTCATCTATTATATATATATGTCATGAAAAACATTCTAGGGAAAAACAACTTTGTATGGTGGTGAGGTTGTAATAACCTATTTATTTTTATAGGTACTCTTAAAACTATTTTTAGATTGTAGTTTGGATGGGTATTTGTCTCTGGTAGTTTTGGGTGAAATTTATAAAAAATTGGAGGCTTTTTAGTTTATTCATGGTTGGTGAAAGGTTTTCCCAAAATTATATCCCCCTGAGTTATTCATGCATCCATGGATAGGGATGGAATACGTAGTAGGAACATGGTTCCCAAACCATGTTCTATACTAGGATAAATTGTGTTCCTTGCCCTATGAGTCCCAAGGGAGCACATAGTTAGGGCCACAATTTGTCTAACTATGTGGCCCCCTCAAGGAAACCGTGGGTGTGGGATTTTATAATTCTGAAAATTGTTTAAAATTTTCCCAACCCCCCATTTAAGATTCCTAATCTCCCAAATTGAACCTAATTCGATTTCCAAGGTTGATAAGGATCACTTGAAGCAATTTTGGTTCCTCTAACCACCTCCTTTAACGAATAAAAGTGCATCTAGAAGATTTGATCCCTCTCCAATAAGTGGATCCATTCTCTAATAGTTTCTTATTATCTATCCTTACTTTTTAGTTATACTTTGATACATTTTCACATGTTGGATAGATCGAAACTTTGTTTTATTAGATGTTTATTAATGTTTTTTCCCTAGATTTTCATGCATTTGATCTTTGTTGGTGAGTCCCGTTTTGGGTGTTTATTTGTGATCTTTGATTAAAGGTAGGTGGTTCCATAATTTTATACCCTATAATTGAAACCTTTAATGTATTGATTAAATTAAAATAAGTTTTAAATTATTTTAAAAATATTGAAATGTGGTGATTTTATATTTTATTTCAATTGGGTATGGAAATTGGTAAAAACCTAAATTTTAGTGGAATTGAAATTACTATGTGGTTTTATAGAAAATGATGGTTTAATTTTGAAATATTCTTAAAGAAAATTATTTGATGATGATTTTAATAAAAATAATTAAATTGAAAAGTGAGATTAAATGTAATTAATTAATAAAATTTAAAGTTTTCCTTTTGAAATTAAAAAAGTCATGTTGGAAATTTAAATTGAGTAATTATGTATTAAAATGTTTTAAAATGATTGATTTCTAATTTTATTAATTTATTAATTGATTTAATCACATTGGATCCTAGGTAGTTAGTAGTTGGACGAAATTTTCCGTTAAGTGGGATTACGTATTTATTTTTGATCACTAATGATATATGTGAGGAATCTATATCTAGTAACTAACATACCACAAGGTATTTGACATTGGTGATATGAGTTGTTTGATTTGATATACATTCCATTGATTTATGTAACTTTTTTATTCATGCTATCCTATTTATATAAACTATTTTATATAAAATATTCATTTAATATTTATTAAAAGTTTTTTGATATATCTATCATCCTTTTGAATGAATGTATTGTTTAATATGAAAATGTAATTCCATGTTATTTTAGTGGAATTGATAGCATATCTATTTTATTTTTTTTGTAATTGATTATGGAAAACATGTTGAGTGCCTACTATGATTTACATCTCACACCCTAACTTTTCCCTTAGGTACGTTTATATGTTATTATGTAAGGTCCAAAAAATGGAATGATACACATATTGGTGATGAATTTTATAGAACCTTTGGAACATGGAGTAGTATGATATTTACTTTTAAATGTTTTACTTTTATATTTCTAGTTTTTGAGTACTTTGATGATGTACTAATTTGGTTTTCGTTACACATTTTTTGTTCTGGTAATTTCTTCATTTGGATTGTTGAGTGTACTAACTTATAAACCTTTTATCTTATACAATTTTGTGGAAACAATCCCACTTTTATCATGTACGATTCCATGTGTTAGTTTCCAACCCATGGGGTTCGTGAATTCCATTTGGGTTATGATTGAGTCGACTCGAGTATCATGGTACTTGGGTATCCGAGATGGTTCATGAAAATCACATATTTCATATGTTTTCCACAGACAATGAAATATTCATCACTTGTCTCCTTGGTAGGTTGATCAGGAATTGAGGATTCTATCATGAAATATATTTTTTCATAGTACAGCACAACCTGAATGAATCTTACCACTTCTATAAGTTACTGCCGGTAGAGAGATGGTCTATCTCCAATATCAATTATAGGGATAATGTGGATGATGAAAATTCCATCATAATATACAATTTAAAATATCATATTATTATTACATTTCTTGTTAATATATTATGTTATAAATAATAAAATTATGTTTATTAAATCTCCCATTATTTTATCATGTCCCAAAATTCCTCACCATTGAAATTAGAATGTATAGTTGTTACAAAATTCTAGTGATAAGGATCCATATTCCCCATTGAATAATGAAAATGGGGGTTATTCAATATATTTGAAATTATTTAGGAAGACAGGGCTTTTAAAACTATGGGAATGCAATAAATTTATCCCTTGAATGGACTCCCTAATCTTGAAATCCTGACTTGGATTTCTTAAAAAATTTCCTCCAAGTTACATCAAGTCTAGAGAGGTATTTTTCTCTTGATTTAAGATGGTTAACTCAACCCATAACCTTCATAATAATCACACATTAAAAGTAAGTATCCCAATGAGGGTTTTCCATGCATCATTATAAGTATTTCATTCCTAATCAAGTAATGGAAGGCCAAGTATATCTTAACATTTAGTTGAGGGATTTTAATTTATCATGCATAAATTTTATATTTTTTTATCCTTTACATGAATTGTTAATTTTAATTGTATTTTACATAACTAACTAACCATATTGGATAAAATATTTATTCATAATCCATTTATTTAAATTTTTTATTTTCACATTAAGTAATTTATTTATGTGATCTCATTCTTGCATCAATAAATGAAATTATTCATAAACAGAAAAAAAAATGACCTAATCATGACCTTATCTAATGGATGATTTATTGATAAGACAATAAATAAACCTATGAAATAGGGTAATAACTCATTATGTTGATCTTAGCATGACTTTCATCATTCCACCTATCCACCTACATATCACCAGGGTTGGAATCATAATAGATCCTTCTTGAACCGCCTCCATGTAACTTGTGATACTATATTAATTACATGTATTTATAACTCATACATAGGTGAGTGGAACCAAACGATTGGTTAGGGGGAATTCCATAAATAACCTTGGACATGCAGTTCTAACATAATAATTGAGCGCGGAATGGCTCACATGCCATCAAATTTAATTTTTTATTAAATAATTACAAAACCCTTTCATAAATTAATCTAAAACAATTCCAAAACTTATATAGGTCTTGGTCAAGTTCAGGAACAGTTATACACATGAAATGAGTAAACAAAAGTAAATTTGGATAAATTTTATTTCTTATTAATTATTTATTATTAAGATAATCTCAATTTAACTAATTAGTTAATAAATTAATTACATTTCATCTTAATGCCCATCCTAATTCTAATAGAGATACCCATCATAAATGAATTCATGGAAAATAAATAGAATAACCAATAATTATTTATTATTACCATAAATTGATTGAGAATATAAAATTCTTTAAAACCATTCTTAAACTTTCAATCATAATATTTGAAAATCAATATAGTAAGGATTTAATGTTTCATTTAACAATTTAATATAATTTTAAATTTTTTTCTTTTATTGGGAGACTACACATCATATATAATACTACAACATGCCATGTAACATGATATCTCTTTAACTAGGATACAAGCCTTGGGCTTCATCATGTTCTTTAGTTAGACTACATGGTGTGTACTAATAAGATACATGTCATGAGTTCCACTTTTCATGGGATTGTGAAACCCTCTGAAAAACTGGGCATGTTCATCGGATGCAAGAATACATGATTTTTACAATCCAGCTACATGCCATGTATCTCACATTTAGGGTGTCCACAAAAAATTCTAAGTAACTCAGTAGGTATTTTAGACATGGTAAGTATTGAACTACCAGACGTGTGCACCAGCTAAGAATCATGTAATTAACTAATGATCCAGGTTATCAGTCTCGCTCAATTTTGACCATGTGTTTGACCATATTATTTGAGAAAGTTTGTATGCAAATCAATGTAGATTATACATAATGTATTCTTGCTACATGACTTTTAATTTGACATGTCATGTGTCAAGTTGGATTGGCCTATATGTGGTGTGTAATAAATTCACCATGTGTCATTTATCCCATGACATTGCTAGGAGTAGTGTACTTGGGCACATGATGTATACTCCAACTAAATACTGCGAAATACCATGCTATATACCTAGATTCTTCAACACTTCCTAATTGAATCTCCAATTTTTATTTATCTATTCTTGGACTTAAGAAATTCAAAATCTTGAACAAAGATATTAAAATGTTGAAGCAATGTTATTTTAAATAATTTTATTAAAGAAAAAATAATTATGAAATGAAAATATTACTACTAATGATCATATAGATAAAAAAATAAAATAAATAATTATAAATTTGAAATGTGGCTGCTCTGGTACAACTTGAAGGATTCGGTCACATCATAAAAACATTTTAGTGGTTGTTAAATTAAAATTTTGTTTAATTTTGAGTTTCCCAAAACCCCAATAGAGGATCCTTTACTTTAAATTTATAATTTATTTATTTTGATCTAATGAAATTATTTTTTAATCTTAGGATCCTTTCTTTGATGAAATTATTTATCATTCAAAAAGATTTTAGATTACCTACGTTATGATTTAATGATTAATGTGTATAATACCTCCAGCATTGATTTACATGTTATCATTTAAACTTCCATTAATTCAAATTAATTTTTGGGTTATAGCAAGGAAAATAGATTGTCTTGTGTTTTCATATTGATCTCTCCAAGATCCTTCTGGCTTGAAGTATCTCTTCTCATTATTGAGAGGAAGAGGGGAGGAGTTTGGTAGAGAGTGACAGAAGTCTGTTATGCACAACTATCTCTGTTCTCAATTTTAGATTAACCCAACATAATATAAATAACAAAAATATTTATAGAGAAAGGGTTTAGGATAAAATATTATCTAATTACATATCGGCCCTTAAATTATATTATAATCTTTATTAAATCCCATGACGCATATTATTATTATTATTATTATTATTATTATTATTTTAGTGAATATTATAACTTGTGAAATTACAAATATTATTTTATCGAATTTCAAAATAATATTTATCACCCAGACACAGTGTTGGTCTATTCAAACTCCTATGAATTTATTGAATACCTGATTAAATATTCAATTAATTATTTTATTGATCAATAAATATTTTTTATTGATAAAACATGAATAAAATTATTCCTCAGACTTGAGATTAACATTTTTTCTAATATTTAAATTAAAATATAATCTAATATAATTCAAAAAAAATACATAGTGTTTATAGTGGTACTAGATTTTCATACCTTGAAATTAAATCATTTTTTTCAGAATACATAGTGCATTACTCAAATAGACGCCCAAAGATCATATTTGTTTTTTCCTTTGGAAACATGGAAGCATAAATGTTGGTACATAAGTGGGTTAAATTATATCCCATTATATTTTTCATGACTATGAAGCTTCTTAGAAACATCATGCATAAAACATATCTTCATAACCTAGGGGAAGGAAACATAAAAATGGGTGACCTAAAATACTAAATAAGGGTAAATAAGAGAGATATGTACACATAATCATGAGAATAAGGGTGTAAGAACTTGATCATGAAAATAGAAGATCATACCATGCATATCAAAGATAATAAACAAAAATCGTTTCATAAATATTAGTTGTTCATAAGACTTTAATCACAAGGAAATAAAAAGGATAATCCAAGAAATTAGAACAAAAGAATAAGACCTGGAATTTTTGCATAAACATCATCATATACAATCACGAATATGTATAAGTAGAAAACATTTCACTCATTAAGTTAAGGATGTGAAATTAAGACATCACATAAACATATGGACATGAAACCATGTCTATGCATAACATTCTAAACATGTAATCAAGTTCACGCATAAACTTATGGACATGCAACTAGGTCCCTGTATAACATTTTGAACATGTAATCAGGATCAAACATAAGATTATTCACATGTAAATAGGTCTATATATTACATTTTCAACATGAAATCAGGATCATGCATGAAATTATTAACATGTAATATGGTTCACTCATGACATTGTAAACATGTAATATGATTCATGCATTAACATATGGACATAAAACTAGGTCCATGAATAACATTGTGAGCATGTAACTAGGTTCATGAATTAAATTGTGAACATTTAATCAGGTTCACACATAACATTTATACTCATGATTCATCCATTGTTACCCAATTAATTGGACGGATATATAGGTCAAACACGTCACATAATATGTGTTCCAGGAGATTATAAAAAATAATCATATCATAACCCATGAAATGGAATGGGTATCAAAAAAATTTCCTCATATCATTACCTATGGAAAGAGATATGTCTCAGGATCATTTCATCCAATCATAACCCATGAAAAGAATTGGGTTTCAAAAGCATATAAATCTTCAAGGAGAAATGGTTGTCATAAACATAATTCCATCAGAACATAAATCATGCAAGGAAGAATTTGAATTATATTCTTAGATCTTATCCCCATTAAAGCATAAATTATAACAAATTATTAAATCTTATATAGATAAAGATTTTGAATGATCACATGGAACATTTCTTAAGGAAAATATCCTTTCCTTGAAAATATTTTTTGTAAAACCATTTCAAAATTTTTTTCCTTATAATGAAACCCTTATAATTTAAGCTAAAACATGTCATGAAGAACATATATATTCTCTCTTTGAAATACAAATAAATAATATTGAAATATATTTTCTTCTAAAATAGAATTGAAAACATATAAAATAATCTATAAAATATTTTTAAAACCTTTTTCTTTGAAAACAACTTGAAAACTAAAAAAGGCTTGAAATCATTTTAGAAACCCTTTTTTAGAAAATGGATTTGAAAACATATAAATTAATCTCTGGAAACCATAAAACCTTTTTAAAATCCTTTTTCTTTGAAAAAAATATTAATATATCATTTTAAAAAACCTTCTTTGAAAACATTTTTGTAAAAACGGTTTTGAAATAACATGGACTTCTGGCTGAAAGGATAAATAAATTTTTTTTATAAAAACATTTTCTTAGATATATTAATTACCAAAAATGGAATAATTATACCGTTACTTTTATATAAAATTAATAACCAAAGGGTGAGAAAATTAATGATATTTCTTTATATGTTGATCATAATATTTCATCAATGTAATCATAATCATAAATAATCTCAATAAACGATATTATTGTAGAAAAATATTATTACCATATCGGTAACATTGAATCATAACACAATAGAAAGAAAAAAATTAAATAAAGCTTAAAATTTTAGGAAATTAATGATATTCATGATATAACATTTCAATGGAAGTATATACACCTGATAGAAAAATATTGGTTCACAATAGGGAATGTGTATCAAAGAATAAAAATTGAGACATAATTACTTACCGATTTCATAAATTTTGTGACATAACCCCTATGAAAGAAAGAAATTTAAAATGATTTTTAAATACCAATTAATTTAACTATAAGAATCATATAATACATACATGTTCATTAAACAAACCACATATAATAAATAGGTGGTGAACATGTCTTGTGTCTCACGAAAATTAAAAGTGAGATGAGAAAACTCATACCTTAAGTCTTTCCTTTATTTGTACATGTTCAAACCTCATGTATAATAAATATAAATTTATTATAAATATATTGAAGAAAAATATTAAATTATATCATAACATGTATTATTTTGTTATTTCCTTTTTATTAACCACTTATTAACTCTTCCATGTTAAAGTTGTGTTTTGGGTAATAATCGTGTTGTTTTACACATGTCTTTTGATTTGTTATATTTTGGTCCTAATACTTATATCATGATATCCATAATGTAAAAATGATATAAATATCATATATATTCATTATATATGAATTTATTTTAATCTATACAATATATAAATATAATATGTAATACACTATTCATGGAGACAGTTACGCGTGAACGTTGTTTCAGTTTTATTCTCGTATTGAAAGAGAGTAAGTAAATGAAATATATCTATATAAATATATATTATAATTACATTAGAATTATTATTTTATATATATTATATATTTTTACTAAAATAATCCTTATTAAATTCAATTTAAAGTGTGAATGAATCTCTTCTCTTTGAGGAGGCGGTAGTCCACACATCCAAAAACGAAGTTATCATATTTACATACATTGGAAAAAATTAGGTATAAGATTTATAATAACTAAATAAGAATAAATATATCATATATATCATATATATAATATAAATAAATATTTTATATCATAATTATACTCCATGATAGGTGGAAAATGAAAAAATGAACAACATCGTTTCATGAGGACGTAGTTTGCCACACACAAGATTAATATGTTAATTACCCATTAGATGGAAGTTTGTGTAATTATAGGTATAAAAATTATAATAAAAACATATTATTATATTTATTATAATTCAGTTTTTATATAATCATGGAATAAGAAGAATAGAGGTGGTGGAGAATGAAAATAAAATATGTGAATTTGGGGAAGGATGTTACGTCTTCTTTGGGTAACTTTTTTTTGGTTTTCACCAAACGGATTCCTTTGTAGGGTATTATTAAAAAATGGATGCATCTAGTATTAATTTAGGATATTTATAGAGATTATTTGAGAATATTTTTTTCAAGACAAAGGCTTTATAGGTGTGAGGAAGTGGGAGGGTTGAGTGTCTTTTTATATTGAAGGAGGTGTGACATTCTTGTAAATTTTTGAAATAGGAATTCCACCCACATTTTTCCCATGTCAAGAGGATAAAATAATGGAAAACATTATAGATAATGGATAATAGTGTATAAATATATCCAGAAAATAAGTTTTGGAAAATTTTCTAGGTCATTTTGGTCTTTATGTTTAAGGTTTAGTCATTTGTAAAGGGAATTGTTCTCTTAATCATTGTAATTAAATTTAAACACTTTTGCTGATATTTTTTGTCAAAAACTAATTTTAACTTATTATAAATTATAAATTATTGTTATTAAAAATATTTAATCCATTTTCCCAATATCTATTATGGAAGTGGAAGAAATTAATTTAAAATTAATCCCGTAGTCGGGACGACAATGCTGGTTTTTAAAGTAAAAATGTTCAAATGTTTGCTAAGCTTTTATATCTGATTTCAAAGTGAATTTTAGTCCGATGACCTAAATGGTGTTAAATTATGTATAATTGATTTAATTAAACTATAAAAACAAATTAAATTTTAATTTAAATATATAAATAAATTATGCAAACAAATTAGTTTTGAATTAAAATTTAGTATTTTTTACTATTCATCAAAAAATGAAATATTTCTGAAAAATACCAAAAAATTACACAAAGTAAATTTTGATAATATGATTTAAAAATGAAGTTTATTTTTTAAAATAAAAATTATAAAAGTTTAAAAAATTAAATTTTAAATGGGTTCACCATTAAACAGTGGTAAGATTACCTTTTAAAAAATATAAATCTTTATAAGTGAAGTTAGTTTAATTCATACCTATTTTCTATAAAACAAATATTATGAATGTTAAATATTTGATTGAATATTATATCTATATATTACATATAAATTATTTATCAAAAAAATTTTAATTAATTTATTTCATTAAAACGTTTCTGATTTCATACATAAAGTTTTTTAGCAAAATATTTCCTAAATTTTCAAAAGGGTTTATTATTATTTTTTATTTGGTCCCTAAAATAATTGTGATTATATATATGTTTGAACCATATTTTTATAATTTAATTAATTTTATTAATAATCACTATTCTAATCACTAAGTGAAAACTATAATAATATTTTAATTATATTATTAATGTTATATTGTAGTTTGGTAAAACTACGTCTTGCATGTAATGAAATCTATAGAACAAACTCAGGACTTGTGTGTAACACAAGACAAATAAACTGTTGTGTGTACTAAAAGATAATATATGACTTTCATGTAAAATAACATTAAATTTCTATTTCTTATAATGCAATCAAAACTTACTACTTTTGTATAATAAAGAGTTTTATTCAGTGTTTCCTAAAATGAAAAATATACAAAATCTTTAGATTAATTAATAAAATCACAAAATCTGAAGTTGTTTGATTATTCTCCCCTTGAAATTAATTTCTCCCCTGAAATTAATTTGGTTTATTAAAGTTTTAATACTTCAATGTTCCTTTCAAAGAAACCCACATCATAAAAATTAATACAAAAACATCCTTAAAAAAGAAAGGTTTCCAAAATAACAGTTACCCAAAGTAACACAAAACTAGGTTTGCACATAGGAGAACATAAGTGGGAAATGAAAAAATGGACATGAAAGAGAAATATAACTATCATGTTCTATTGTAGATGATAGAGAACATGGTTAAAATAAAGTTAAAAATCAAATAAATAACCCAAAGAGTATTTAAAAAGGCCCTTGATATCATCAAAAATGATAATAACATGTCAAACATTAATTTCAAGGTCCTCTCCTAAAGTTTGATATATTTCATAAAGAGATGTACTTGCTTTATTTCAGCATAATCTCACCATTTATTTTTCCTTGATTAATTTCCACTTCATCCCTTATTCTAATAAGTGATGGTGAATTCTTCATTCCCAAAGAACTTAGAGATCTCGATATCCATAAATATAATTATAGTTCATTCCATCTATCTCTATCAATACAAAAAAAAAGTCGACACATATTATCCAATATGCAAAAATACTCATATAGTGATATAGTATCTTAAATCTCTATAAAACATCTGAATATTTACATATACCATTCCATAAAGGGTTAACGATATAACACTTTCAAAATATAATTATAACTTTCTTATATAAATAATATCATAAACTAAAAAAAATTTTGTTAGATACTTGGGTTCATCCTTATTCCGAGAGAACTCTAAATGTCATTTTATTAACCTAAAATCTATATAGAGGGATATGATCACATAAACTTCACTGAAGGAAAACCGATATTATTTTCCTAGGTATTATTCATGTAAAATAAAACCTGAACTTTCTAAGGGGGGGTTAGGTTTTCCCGAATTATCATGATTCACTTCATCTATTATGATTTTATAAGATTTCTCTTTTTCCTTTTTTTGTAGAGTTTATTATGTCTTATCATCCTTGATAGACATTGGATTGGTAATTTATTCACATAATTCCCAAACTCCATGTAATAAAACCACATAAGTGTGGGGGGTTCATTATATTGAGATTTCTATCCATCCATTAAATTGAATTTCCCCTTCACATAATTTATGCATTCTTTAGCTCAATGGAAAAGATTCACACACTTGAAACATTTTTTATCATTTTAGGACCTCACCTAAGTTCTCTTTCACCAAATTTTGTAAATTAGAAGTTTTACACTTTTCTTCTCTCCATGTGACATGTCATTGTATTTTCCAGGGAACCCTATTTTCCATTTATTATCACCAGAACCAAGAGGTTTTCCATCTTCTATTTCCTCTTTTAGTGCAAATAAAATGATTTCTTTATAAAATTAAAAATACCTTATGGATAACACCCTTCATAGAGTTGTATTAAATCCACCTAATAATCATCCATTATTACATTAAGGATGAATTATAATAACAAAATAGTACCTTGCATGTGTTGTAAAATTTTATTCATAGGAACCAACTGATTCATCATCCTTCTATGTAATCTCTAGTAACTCCTTCTAAATCTTAATATGAATAATATGATGAATCATATTATTAAATAATGTGTTCTTGAACTCATAACAATCTATGGAGTTAATTTCATCTTGTTTGATTTTATTCTTGATAATATTCCACAATTGATCTGCCTCACCTTCTAGATATTACATATCCAACATGACCACTTCATGCTTTGAACACTGGAGAATAGAAATTATATTTTCAGTGGAATAGATCCATTTTTTAGAAACTAATTCATCAATAGAACCACTAAAAGAATGTTTAAGTTGCCTATTTAAGGAATCAATAGTGAATTATTCCCTCCATTGCTCAGTTGGATGTTCACTATGATTCATAGCTTGGGAAATCATTGCAATGATGTTTTTCATTTCAACTCCCATTGCTTCTAGTTTCTCAAGAGTAAAACCATTTCATTATCTATTTAATTATACATTAACACGGTACCTTCATGTTCTATTCATTGACAAAAACTATAAATCATAGTGTCAGAAAAACATATCATATTGGAAAATAAGTTAATTATGAAAAATTACATGTTGGATGTCTAAATTATGACACCTACTTTAATATATGACATGTTAATTTTATCGTAGGTTATTCATATCCAACTACTATTTAAATCATTCATAATGTTCTGTGAAGAGTTTATGAATTTTTAATGCATATCCCACCGGAGTCTCAAACTAGGTGTGCAATAGGGCCCATTATTGTGTACCAGGTTACACTCAAGTTAGGCCTGAAAAACCTTTTCAGAGTTGTTACCCCTAGGTAAATTTCTTTCAAAGCAACATCCACATTAAGTATCTATATAGGGATATATTTCTAGGAAACCATTCACTCTATCCATTACCAAAATTCTAGGACATTTTCCTATACATTTAATTTACCCTTATAATTATCCTTAGAAATTACATTAGGGTTATCACTAAGGTTTTCTCATTCGAGATTCTAAAGTATAACTATAATTTTTCTATGATACCAACTATAGAGAGGATGAATTTTCTTACATTAACATTACATCTTTTTTGTGGAATAATTAGTACATTACTCAAACATATTCCCAAATACCATATTATTTTAGTGCCTTTGGAAACATGGACACATAAATGATTATATGTAAATGAGTTACATTATCTCCCTCTAGATTCATCATAACTAGAACCCTTCTTAGAAACATTCTACATAAAACATATCTTCATAACCTAATGGAAGGAAACATAGAATGGGGTGAAATCTAAGTCTCAGTAAGGATAAAAAAGGGAGATATGTATGAATAATCATGACTATAAGGGTTTAAAAACATGATAATGATTATATAATGTCATAGCCTATATATAAAATATCCTAAACATGAATCTTTGAATAATGATTAGAAGTTCATTAGATATAAATCATAACTAAATAGAGAGCATAAGACACAAATCAAAACATAGGAATAATACATGGTATTATGGCATACACATTAGTGTATAAAAATGTGAACATGTATAAGTAGAGGTTCACTCATTAAGTTTAGGATGTGAAAAGGGGACCTCTTATAAACTTATATACATGTAATTAGGTCCACTCATAACATTTTCATCTTGTAATTAGCTTCACACATAAACTTATGGACATTCAACAAGGTCCTTTAATAATATTGTGAATGTGTAATTAGGATCTAGAAAAAACATATAGACATGCAACCAAGTCCATAAATAACATTGTCAACATGTAATATAGTTTATGCATAGCATTTTGAACATGTAATACAGTTCATTCATGATATTTTAAACATATAACCGGGTTCACACAAAAACTTACAGACATGAAACTAGCTCCATTCATAACATTATGAACATGTAATCCGGCTCATGTATAACATTTTGAACATGTAATCAGGTTCATGCATAACATTTATACTCATGAGTCATCAATTGTTACCCAATTCATTGGAAGGAGATATAGGTCACACCATTCACATAATACATTTTCAACAAGACTATAAACAATCATCCTATCATATATCATGAAATGAAATGGGTATCAATAATATTTCATCATATCATTACCTATGGAAAATTGATAGGTATAATAATAATTTCATCAAATCATAACCTTTGAAAAGAAGAGGGTTTGAAAATCATATAACTCGTGGAAGAGGACCAGGTTTCATAAATATCATTATATAAAAAAAATAAACCATTCAAGGAATAATTTGAATGGATTTCTTATATCATATCCCGAGTAAAAAATAAATTATTAAAATGTATGTAATATTAGATGGAGAAGGATTTTGAAATATAACATGTTACATTTCTTAATGAATATATAATTTCCTTGAAATTTTTTTCATAAAACCATTTCAAAAATAATTTTCTTATAAAGAAATATTTATAATTTCATTTAGAAAATTTCTTGAAAAAAAATATCTTTTTCACATTGAAAAACACATAAATCATTTTTAAAACTATTTTCTTTTAAAATAGCATTGAAAATTTATAATGTAAGGTTGAAAGTATGTTGGAATCATTTTTCTTAAAAATCACCATGAAAACAAAACAATAAGACTTGAAATAATTTTTAAAAAATCTTATTTAGAAAATGGATTTGAAAACCATAAAAAATTAAAACATAAAATAATTTTTTAAAACTCTTTTAATTTGAAAAACATTTTAAAACCAAAAAATTTACAAAATATTACAAAAACATATATTTAAATAAATAACATTGTAAACTTACAAACTATGTATCAAAGAAATGATTGTCATGATGGTGGGTAAGTTCGTACATGTCAAACATTCCTTTTACTCCTTAAAAGTTTAGAAAATTTACTTGATCGAAAAATTATAAGAAGATTATTCTTAAAATATTTTTTAAAATAGGTAACACAATGGTAAAAAGTTTATTTAAACATAATATAATAATATTAAAACATTTTTTTGAAGATATAGTTTTGAATGAATAGATATTTCCGACTGAAAGGAGAAATAAAGTCAGATTTTCATGAAAATATTTTCTTAATTATCTTAAGTACTAAAAAGTGGAACAATGGTACCCTTAGTTGTATATAACATTAATAACTATAGGGTAAGAAATTTTATGATATTTATTGAGATATGGATCATAATATTTCATCAATGGAAGTATAATCATAAATAATTTTGATAAATTATAATATTGTAGAAATAAATTGTTACCATTTTGGTAAATTTAAATCATAATAAAATGGAAATAATAAAATTAAATGAATATTAAAATATAATTAAAATAATTATATTCCGGAAATGAAAACCCAAAGGGTAGTATATAAACCTCATATAATAATATAGGTTCATAACATGGAATGTGTCTAAAATAAGGAAAATTGAGACCAAAATACAATACTGATTTGGTAACTTTTGAGACCTAAACCCCATGAGAGAAATATCATAAAATTGATATTTAAATAACAATAAATTTATTTAAAATAATAATTTATTACATTAATGGTTATTAAAAAAACCACTTATAAGAAATAGGTGGTGAACATGGCTTCTGTCTCAGGAAAAATAAAAGAGAGATGAGAAAACCCTTAACTTAAGTATTTCCTTTCTTTGTAATTTTTTAAAACTCGTGTAAAATAAATATAAGTTTATTATAAGTATATTAAATAACCATATTAAATTTTATCATACCATATATTATTTTATTATGTTTTTTTATTAACATCTTATTAACTTTTCCATGTTATAGTTTCGTTTCAAGTAATAAGTGCGTTGTTTTTCTCATGTGTTTTGATTTGTTATATTTTGGTCCTCATACATATATAATGATGTAAAGAATGTAAAAAATGATATAAATATCATATATATTCAGTATATATGTATTTATATTAATCTTTAAAATATATAAATATAATATGGAATACACCGTTTATGAAGATGGTAGGTTGTATGTAAGCATGAACGTTGTTTCTGTTTTATTATCATATTGAAAGAAAGAAATTAAATTAAATATATATATATATAAATTCATATATAATATAATTAAATTAGAATAATTATTTCATATGTTCATATATTTTTACTAATACCATTCTTAACATTTTTTCTGTAAATTGTTAATGAATCACATCGCTTTGAGGAGGTGGTAGTCCATACGTCCACAAATGAAGTTATTGTATTTACACAAAATGGAAAGAAAGAAGGTATGTGTTTTATAATAATTAAAAAGTATAAATAAATCATTTATATCATATATATTATATATATCATATAAAAACATATTTTCCATCATAATTCCAATCCATGTATAGTGGTAAAATAAAAACGAACAACATCATTTAATGAGACAGTAGTTCGATGTACAAAAGAACTATAAGTACATTATCAATTAGATGGAAGTATGTGTAATTTTAAATATAAAAATTAGAATAACAAAATATTATTATATTTATTATACATATGTTACTATAAATCGTGGAATAATAATAATTTTGGTGGTGGAGAATGAAAATAAAACAGTGGATCTTGAGGGAGTATGTTACCTCTTCTTTGGGTAACTCCTTTTATTTTGCAGCAAAGAGATTTGTTGAATGGATTTATTCCCAAATGGATGATTCTAGTACTAATGTAGGTATTTTTGGAAATTATTTTATTATAGTTTGGTTGAGTCAAATGGCTTGAAAGGTGTGATAAAGTGGGAGTGGTTAGTGCCTTTTTATAGTGAAGGTGGAGTGGCATTCTTGTAAAAATTTTAAAAGGGAATTCAACTGACATTTTTTCCATGTTAAGTGGATCCAATAATGAAAAAAATTTGTTAAAAAGGATTATAAGGTCTCAATATTTCTATAAAATTGATTTTTGATAATTTTATAGGTCATTTTAGGCCTCAATTTTTAGGTTTAGTCCTATGTTAAACTAATTTTTCCTTTAATTGTTGAAATAGATTTTAATCACATTCACTAATATTTTTGGAAGAAAAATATTTTTTCATTATTAGAAAATATAAATTATTTCTATTATAAATATTTAATCATATTTTTCAAAATTAAATCACATAATTTCTAGAAATTAATTTAAAATTAATCCCACAGTCGGGACAATAATGCAGGTTTTTAAAGTAAAACTATTTAAAAGTTTACTATGTTTTTATATCCAATTACAAAGTAAAATTGAATAAAATTACATAAAATGTATTAATATATGTATAATTTATCTAATTAAATTTTAAATAAAAATTAAATTATAATTTAACTATATAAATAATTTAGACTAAAAACAGGTTTTGAATTAAAATTCAGTATTCTTCAATATTCATCCAAAAATGAATTATTTGCGAAAAATACAAAACATTTACGCAAAGAAAATTTTTATATTCCTATTTAAAAAAATGAATTTCATTTTTAAATATAAATTTTATAAAAGTTTCAAAAATTATTTTTAAAATGGAATTTCTCTTAAAATGTGGTAAAATTACCTTTTAGAAAAAATATAAATCATTATGAGTCAAGATGAATTTATTCATATCTCTTTCCTACAAAACACCTAAGATGAAAATTAAATAGTTTATTGAATATAATATCTATATATTTCATATATATTATTTATAAAAAAAGTTTTTTAATTAATTTTTTCTGGTAAAACGTGTTTAATTTCATAAATAATGTTTTTCAGCAAAATATTTCTTATATTTTCAAATGGGTTTTATTTTCATTTCTAGTTAATTGGTCAAGAAAATATTTATTATTTTATACATGTTTCAGTTATTTTTTTATAATTTAATTAATATTTTTGATTTATACCATTATAATGGATATGTTATAAAAGAAATGATATTTTAATATTATTAATAATTTTAAATTTTAGTTTGGTAAAAACAGGTCTTTTGTGTAATGCTAGCATTCAAAGGAACTCCGACTTGTGTGTAACATAATCCAAACACAATGTTTCATTTACCAAAATCTAATATATTTCCTATGTTTCATTTAATGTTAACTTATTGTCTCATATAACTCAATCCATCTTGGTTCTTTTGTATAACAAAGAGTTATATTCAGTGTTATTTGAAATGAAAAATATCGAAATGTTTTAAATTAATTTGAAACAAATATTTCAAAAAATCCTAGGGTGTTACAGTGTGGGACCCTCAGCATTTTTTCACATTTGAATTATAGGGGATTTGTTAAATTCCAAGATTGATATCTATAAATGGGTTAATGAACCTAAGGGAAAAACATAATTTCACAACATTGAAAATCACATAAAAATTATCATTGTGTAATATAATCTCTTTATCTCAATATCTTGTCAAGCATGTTGCACATATATGAAATCAACCATTGTGATTGATTAATATTTCTTTAAATATCTCAAATAAACATGTCATTACACCAAATCCGTGGAATTTAATGTGATGGTTATATTCCAATGAAAGGGTCGACATTTATGATTCCATAAATATTATATGGAAAAATACTCCTCAGATTTTCCACTATTAAAATGTCATTAATGAAACACCCAAAGTAACCTACTTCCTTAAAATATATGGTGTGATGGTTTTGGTTTCTAAATATTAGTGTGTGATTCATTACATTTATCTATAGTAATCTTGAATTTTAGGGAACATTACACTCACCAATAAATAAGAATATTTTATGCCACCAAAACATGCAGAATTCATAATGGCGGGACTATTCTCATAATCTCTCATCATGTAGATCACTAAGTGTGAGATTCATATGAAGAAGAATTATTTTCATATGATTACTCATACTAGTAAGCCTACATACTATTTTTCCTATCATATTACTTTATCAAATTGTAGAACAATATTTAGGAATATCATTATATAACTTCAAGGTTCTCATCATAGAACAAAACTTCAAGGACATTCTTAATGAAACATGTACCATAGGACATTATTACATTAAATTCATGTTGAAAAATAAAAAATATGTAATAAGATGTTTTATTAATATTAATTTTATTTGATATACATGTAATAAATGTAAAATCATTTGATCCTAGGACACCAACTCCAACATGATTCCTAAGGATCGAGATCACCTCTAAACCAAGGAGGCCACTTGAACTAAAACTCATGTAGTTCACTCAACCTAAGGTTAATATAATCTTGATTAGTTATGACTACCATTAACTCCATGGTTGGAGGATCTTTGAATAATGGTTGGAGGATCTTCCCTCTGATCATGGGGTGTATATACCACCCATTCAGGTCCTAGATTCGATGAAACTTCACTTAAATGATTAATTACTGTAATATAAAAACTTATATGGGGTCATTAAAAAAATTCATATAAATTTTAGTTAACTAAATCAAGGGAGGAATATTTATTTTGATAGTATAATCCCAATATTACCAACTAATATTTGGTTGAGTTTAATTAATAAGAACATGGAAAATCCTAACTGATATGCTATAAAATGCATGTATCTTTTCATTCCCTATGATCATGGGGTGTAGATGCCTCCTATTAAAGTCCTAGAATCAATGAAATAGTACATAAATTACTCGTTACTACAAGATAATGAACTTACATGGTCTCATTAAAAAACTTACTTTAAATTTTAGTTGACTAAATCAAGGGAAGAATATTAAATTTGATAAGTTAATTCAAATATTACAAAGGAAAATTTGGTTGAGTTGACTTAATAAGGACATGTAAAAATCAAAACTAAAAGGCTATAAAATTCATGTACCTATTGGTTATTCCATGTATATGGTTCCTTTGTTTTATGAGTTAGTTGACATATTATTAATGTTCAAATGAATTAATATGTTTGATACTTTCACCTATATTGAATTCTATTGATATTTAATCGAACTCAACATCATGTAACACTATTTTCCCAAGGCTTACCAAAACAAAAAAAAGTCTACAAACTCCAAAATATATCCATAAGATAGACTTAATTTAATACCACTCTGAGGCAACCTAACCCACTAAATCCTTATAGTGGATGGTTGTTAGTGTGAGTGTGCTACCTCAATCCCACCTCCAATAGTTCATGGATTGGTTACTAGCATCAAGGATTCATATAATGTATATGGGAGGAATTGCCATATTGATAATATAAAATCAACTATAAATATATAACACATTAAAACATAACCATATATATTATAATAACATTAATGGATATTAAAAATATAATTCAATTTAATTCGTGGGACATTGAGTAACAAGAATAACTCCATACAAGAAAACACCAAATAAAAACTAAATACAAGGGATTATAAACTAGAGTGAAACTATAATGAACTATGTCATAGATATATTTATTTTGGAATTATTAAGGTATTACATGGGAATTTTTAATTATGAAAGTTTTAACCTATTTTAATTTTTGGTTTTGGCCAAGTGATTGTTTTTAAATTTGGTTTTTTCATTGAATTTAAAGATCTATTATAAATGTTCTGAGTGTTTTTGTGCATAGATTGAGGTTTTATGGGAGGTTTGAAATCATGAGTTGATATATAGGGATTTATTTTGAAGGATATTACATAAGTGTGTGGTAGAGGTAGGCCATCATAGTTCATTGGATACTAACAAAAGACTAGTGGAGCCTAATGTATCTCATTGAACTACCACAAGAGTTCTAGTGAGTTATAAGATGTTTTTTTAAAAGGTGGGGAAAGGTTTTTTACCTAAATTCCTTAAAAATAATTCATAGGGATCCCCATCCCTTATTATACCATACTCATTTATGAACCTAAGATATATACACATGGATTCCCCCTTATCCCTCCTTTCTTAGGATTGAACGGAGATTCTTCCATTAATTCAAGGTAGGATATTAATTCTTATATATTATTCTGTATTATTTTACTTTCCCCAAATTATTTTCTAGAATTTGGATATTTTTTATGTATGTGATAATATAATGGTGAAATCACTTCCTATCATAGGGATTCCCCTTCTTTTTATTAAAGTAATTTTCTATGATTTTATTGCCTTTTACTCATCATTGTTCTAATAAAAAGTAATTACGGTGGGATTTATTAAAGGTATTTCATAGTTTTAATTTAGAAATTGAAAAAATAGGTTTTTAAAAATTGTTAATTTTAGTTGTGATAATATTAAATGGATTTTTGGAGTTATCATTAATGGTTTTTCCTTGAATACAAAAACTCTTGTATTCTATTGGTTATGTAATTGGATTTTTTTTGTTTTGGTGTTTCTTGGGTGTCTCTCAATGATCCTAGGGATTTTCAAATCTCACCAATGGTTTTGTTAGGTGATCTCAACCCTCCAAGTGATTCTCTAGGTTATTCAATGTCATGTATTCCTATTTTTTCAAGTTTTTATTAACAAAACTAACCTAATATTTTGGGAGTATAAAGGAATGGATTCAAAAAAAATTCTTGGTATAACATGGAAATTTTTTAAAAAAAGTTTTCATATGGTACTAGGTGGGTTATTTATCATCTCTTATTATTTTATAAACTTTTTTATCCCATTTTTTTATAGTTAATTTCATGTAATCCTTGCCTTAAATTTTGAAAATTATTATAAAATATGAATTGGGTGGTCCATGTTTTGGGTTACTCCATGTGACACTAATGATAAAAAATGGTCATACACTTCTAATTAATATAAAAATATGTTTAATTGGAGACCAAAGTGTGAATTTTCATCAAGACACACTGAGAAAATATTGTAATCATATATTAGATTCATTAACTAAAACTTATTTAGTTTCATTTAAAATGGTTTAAATGCAATTTCCTGGGTCAATATTATATCCTAGAAATAGAAATAACTCTTTTAAACTTAAACCTGAATGAAATTTAGGTTAATGAAAAAAACATCACACATGATTTATAAAGTTCTTATAAGGTGATTTTGTGGTTTGTGTTGGAGTTAGTTCCCTAGAACCAACTTGTTTAGTGCATGATTACATGTTTTCATTATTAATGGAATATTATTATCACATTATTATTATTCCTATTCATTACATTTTTATGAAATAATATCCTAAGAGTATTTGTTTCACTAAAAGTTTATTGTATTTAGATTCTATGGATTTAACCTAGAGGTGCCAAAATATTATTATTTAACCTTTTTCTATAGCTAAATAATATTATATTATTATTTAACCTTTTTCTATTCCCTTGGTAATCTCCATGATAAGGGATTATGAGAATAGTGTTGTCAATAGGAAATCCACATTTTCATGTTTCATTGAATGATCATATATACTGACATGTGGATTTATACTTAGACTTTAATATTATCATTAATGAATTTCATAACTTGTCTGATTTAATGTATTGATGAAAACCATGATGAAATATGATTTTGGTGATGTATAATATTTTTGTTTTATCAAAAATGATATTTCACTAATGGATAATGTGAGAAAGTATTTATCACTTCTATCCCATGATGAAAATTGATATCTCGATCCATTTAATGGGAATATAACTGCCTTCATAAATCCATTTCCATTATTTTTGGTGGGGTGTTCATTTCCCAAAATTTGAAGAAAGACACATCAAGAAAATATGTTTATGGAACCATCATGAAAAAAAAATGATTCGAGATATCACAATAAAGTGATTATATTAGATGGAAAGTGTTTGTAGGAGTTTGGATGTCATTGTGACATCAACTTATTTCTCTATGGATTTCTTGGTATTTTTCAAGATTATAAAATTAAACATTAGGTGGTTATGTCTAATTAAACTAAGAAATAGTCATAGGGGGTCACTCACTTAGTGTATCTAAAATATAAGTTAAATTGAATTAATGAATTTTAACAAGTCAGAACAAAAAATATTTATTTAGTTTGGTTTATTTATAAACATCAATCAAAGTTTATTCAAAATAATAAGTGAGTTGAATAATAATAAATATTTATTTTCAATTTTGGAGAACATAATATTTATTATATTTATCATAGAATAATGCAGTGAAACTGATTTATTAAATAGTCATTACTTGAGGATCGATAAATATGAATGAGGGATAGGATATTGAGATAAAGTATCTGATTCAAAATGATATAAATGATATTAATTTATACACTTAATTTATTTCACATGTCTAGAGATTAATAATAAAAATATTATTATTATTAAAGGAAATGGGGTTAAATGAGAATATTAAATATGGTTAGGGGTTTGTGTGTAATTTGACATCCATAAACCTTCCATAATAAATAACTTATTATATCAAATTATATATCTGACTTTTGGTTTGAACAATAGATAGAGATATAGTTACTCAATCCCTAGATTGAATTATATATTCTTCCCCGTGACTTATAGAGAACACTAAGAATTGTTTCTCCTATGAGTAGAATATTGTTGCAGTCAACCATGAACAACTCTAGTGATCACAATTGGTCATTCTAAAACCCAATGATTTTGTGGCATTGTTTAGAGATTATGGTTCATGTGTGGATCACTCCTAAATGGATTATATACAAGGATACTATAGAAAATTGATGATATGACATCATTTAGTTAATCATATCATCAAATAAAGATGAATTACAAGTTGATGTAATTCTATATCTGCTCATAAATTAATTAGAAATTACACATGAAGATCAGCACATTGTAATTCTTTTATTTGGATCTAGTCATGTAATATATAAATATCATTTGAAATGGTGTTTTTTATCATGTGTGTCAATTATTACACATATATTAAAACTAAAATATGATTTGTTCATACCATCAATGGACACTTCTACTGTAACCAGAAAAATCAAGAACTATTAGAGCATTCACATGTTTAATTTATAATTATTTATTATTTATTTATTTATCTCATGAATTTTCATTTTCATTTACTTAAAACATATCATTTTAATATCTGAAGATCATCGTCTCTTCCCTTTATTCATTCTCTATAACATATCTTGTAATTTATTGATGATTAAAAATGAACAATTATTCAATTCATACCATCCAGATGTGCCAAAGTCTCTACCTAAAAAAACCAAAGTACACAATGTGTACTTCATACATACACACCATATATATTGTTTTTGGGTTGTATCCCTTGAAAAAGTCAGATATGTATGATTAAAAAATATATAATATCCAACAAGTGGATTGGTGTGTAGATATTGATATACTATAAAATGGATTGAAGAACTACACATGGTGTAACCACTGTACATGAAGTTCAGTCCATATATTCTTGAAGATAATAACATATGGTGTCCCAATGAGACATTTACTAGATAAAAGACATGGGGACTGAACATCCATGCAACTTTGAGGCCACATGTATCGTACCAAGAGCTTGTCCAAAGGTGCGAAAAATTCCAAGTCCTAAGGTGTGTGACACAGACACTGGAAAGTGAAAGTACACATCATGTAAGTTAGAAAATTTCCATGTACTTTGAATTAGTATATGGCCAGAAACATGCCAAGTCCTAAGTTGTATGTTGTGGAAATGATTAGAAAACATTATAATCCGTATAAAATAATACATTTCATGATTATTTCTAAAGGAAGTGTCTTTATTTTTTTTATTAGAGAAAGAGTTAAACATATAATCAAACCTATTCACATGTGTTCAATTTTTCATTCATTTTATTGTACTCATCATGTAATATTAATGAAATTTATATATTAAATTAAATTCTGTGTCAAAATGTGGAAGAACACGCGTCATTGCCTCCAAGGACACTTGTGTACTTCATTAATTTTAAATTAAATTAATTTTTTTTAAATTATATGATGATGGGGAGTTAAGGATTGTTTGGATGAAATTAAGATAATTTGAACTGATTGGATTAATTCATGTTTTATTATCGTTTTTAAAGAATGAATCAAAGTAATTGATTACAATATTGAAAATGTATGGTCATTTGATGTTTCGTATGGATGATAATGACATTATATCATCCTTTTATATGTGATTAGTTTCTTTTAATTAATTTTTTATTAAATTAAAATGATGGATTGTGTGTCATCCCCTACCACAATTCATGTAATGGAATTCTTGACCATGGTTTCTTTTATGTTAACCCCCTTTATATAATACATTAGATCTCATCACCTATATGTGAGTAAAATATTATTTAAAAATAGAGATCCCAGTTAAGAGGAGGAATCTTGGTTTAATAATCTAAGGAGAAATTAATCAAGGTGATACATAGGAGAAAAGGTTGAACACTATAACATGAAGTAAGTTATAGTTCAAGGTGTGTTTTCCCCTAGAGTTGACAGTCATTTTATTATCCTCTAGGTAAACTAACCATTAGATAATATCATGATCATGTAAATTATATTTTATTTATATCAATTTTATGGTTAATTGTTTATGTTTGTGAAATTTTTTTGATCACATAATAAATAAATTAACAAGCATGAAATATTGAATAAAATATAACTGGATTATGCGTAAAAGTTTTATTGGACATGGTTAATCAGTTAAGTAAAATCCTCTAAATTTTAACAAGTCATGTGAAAAGATAAAATGTACTTTATAGATAAGGATAAAAATATCTCAACTAAAATATTATGTTTCTATAACCTTCTAATACTTATATTTGAAATGAACTCATAGTTCAAAGTGATTGACCAACCCAAGTTGGGGTGCTTTCAATTATTCTGGAATTTCTAACTTAAAACTTTTGGTTGAATTAACTTAGTTCACATCAAGGGTTGACTACCCAAGTACGAAATGGTGTTAATAATACCCAAATATTGAGGATATATTTTAAAATAGGATTTTGTTATTAGAGATTCCACTTGATAGATCATGGAACTACAAGTTAATGTAGTTGGAAATTAATGAAAACCTAAAACCCATGAAATACCTTGTTTGTCCCATGTAAGGATTATGAGATTGGGAATATGGATCCTTGAAACTAAAATATCTAACTGGTTATATATTTAAAAACTGATAGTGTGTTCAATTGGGTTTCAAAAAATTGTATAATATTAATGGAATTTAATTAATTTTGAATTTATCAATTTATTTTTGTAATTAAAAAAATTACAAAAAATATACTCTTAATTTGTAGAAATGAAAAATCAAAAAACATTAAAAATATAATTTTGATCCATACTAGAGATAGATAACCTTATCACTAGCTTGAATTTATAGGAATTATATAGGTGTTTACATATTATACTATACCATGATTGAAAAATTTATGTGCTAGAAACCCCATATCCTGAGTTCATTTCCAAATATGCTAATTAATAAGAAGAATATATCTGTTTTAATTATTTTAATTATTCTATGGATGTCCAATTTTCCCGATTATCATCTATGTTCAATGAGTTTTTAATGAAATATGAGGATAAATAAGAACATTTAATAGTTTCTCACCTTAAATATCTCTATCAAGAGAATGAAAAATCACAGTGATATGAGATCTGCATTGAACTACTCACATTGAAGATTATAGATTTAGTTCCAGCTGGACAACATGTGGTCAAGGTGATTGGATTTATTGAGTACTTGTACATCTTTGGTTTTAAGACCCCTAATGATTTGTGATGATATCCCATTCTATCCTCACTAGCTAAGAACTTCTCCAGTTGCTTTGTGAATTATAATATGATAAATATTATGAAGAAACTTTATGAAATTCATATACTTATTCTCAATATTGATAAAGAAATGGGGAGTTAAAAAACAATTGTCATTTTGGTTAATAATAATAGTAAGAGGAAGTAAAATTATTAAACACTCATTCAATTCCTAAGGCCACATAGAATCATCCTTCCAATAATAATAAGGTCTAGAGACCAGAAAAGGTGAAGAATGAGCTATTTTTTTCAAGTGTAAAGTGGGGAAAATGAAATAGAAATTGCACTTTTTCAAAGAAGTGAGGGTTAAATTTAGGTGTGTTGGTTATTTATTGTATTCCTTCCATATCTAAAAGTTGGTGATTAGACACTACCTATGGAGCTCACATATTTATCCAAATATTGGAACCATGTAGAATTTAGAATATTACAAATGATTAGGTGGATTTATACTTTTCCAATGGATTGAGGTTGGATTCCCTAACCAATATATACTACCATCTCATATTATTGAGAAGATTTTTTTTGTTTTAAATAATTTTTGTTATGTGCCTAGTGTTACCAAGAACATTATTTCTATTTCTTGTTTATAAATGGATGGATTTATTTTCATCTTTAGAAATATTGGTTGGTACTTTTATATTGAAAGAACATGTTATAGTATGGAACAAATATATAATGGTCTTTATGTACTAAATTATGAAAACCAAATTTTTAAAATTGATAATGAAATAAACACATAAGATTCATATATCACCCAATTATGGCATCATTGTCTTTGTTAGGTAAATTAGAAGCACTTAACAAATCTCTATCAAGATGGTTACATAGACACTTTTGACCTTAATACACTTGAAATATGTTATTCTTTCTTTTAAGGTAAGATGAACAAACCACCTTTGATGTTCAAAGTGAAAGGACCATATAGTTTTTAGATTTGGTGCACACTGATGTGTGTAGACCTTTCCAAGTAGAGGCTATAGTTTTATTCTCGTACTTTGTTACCTTTACTAATGATGTGACCAAGAATGGATATATCTAATTAATTAGTAACAAGTCTAAATTTTTCAATAAGTTTAAAAAATTCAAGAATGTAGTCTAGAACCATCTTAGAATAAAAAGAATAATCAATCTTATTGAGGTGGTGAATATCCTACCAATACTTTATCAAATTTATATGGGAGTATGGGATTTTATCCCAACTAACTCAACCTTACACAAAATAGTGGAATGGTGCTAGTGAAATGAGGAACTGTATCTTTTTGGAAATGTTATGTTTGATGATGAGTCACACCATGATTCCATTATTATTTTGGGGATATACATTACAGATGGAATCAAACTTCCTAAACTAAGTACCAACTAAAGTAGATAACAGATTTCCCTTCAATTAATTGAGTTGAAAAAAACTAATTTTTTCACATGTTCAAGCATGGGGTTTGAGTTATTTATTAAGTCTAGATCAATAAAAAAACTAGAGACTTGAGGCATGACATTTATCTTTATAGGGTATCATAATGAAAAAAGGAAATACAATCATTAAAACCCTTCAAAAAAGAAATTAACTATCATAAGTCCATTCATATTTCATGAGTGGGGACACATACCTAGCGAGGATAGTGGTTAAAGGATTTATTTCAATGAACTTTATGATCAAGAAACACAAGATTTTGTACAGGATTCAAGTCTATAGGTCCATATAGAAGAAGTTGTTCCTAAAATAAAAGTGCTATGTAGAATCACTAGAGAGATAAGAGTACTAGAGATATATGGTTTTTTATTCACTAATGATGGTGATTCATTATTGGTTGAAAAAAATTCCTCCCTCCTAAAAGGAGGAAATAGAGATATCATAAGCTTCAAGATGGAAAGAATACATGAATTATAAAATGGATTTCATGTGTCAAAACCATGTTTGGGTTCTGATTGATCCATCTGTTGATGTAAGACCGGTTGGGTGAAAATGGATATTCAAGAGAAAGATGTAAATAGAAGGTAAATTAAATACCTAAAAAGCATGTCTAGAGGATAAAGGTATTACAAAACAACATTTCATTGACTAATATAAATAATTTTCTCTAGTTCTCATGTTTAAACCCATCAAAATATTTTTGCCATAGTAGCTTACCATGCATATGAGGTTTGTAAAATGGAGATCAGAACTAATATGCTTAACTTTAACCTTCAATAAGAAGTGTATAAGACACAAACAAAAGGGTTTATGGCATTAAAAAATTCCAAAAAATTATTCAAGATATATATATCCATATATGGACTAAAGAAATCAGATAGGTCATGTAACATTAAATTTGATTAATCTATATAGGTATTTGGTTTCATTAAGAATGAATGTGAGCCATTTGTTTCAAAATAGTTTAATAGGAGTTCATTTTTTTCATATTTGTATATTTTGATGAAATATTTATAATTGGAAATGATATAAAATCCTTATAAAAGGTTACATCATGGTTGAGAAAGTGATTCTCCATGATGGACATAGGTAAAGTAGCTTGTATTCTAGGAATCAAGATAATGTGTGATAGTTACAATAGGTTGTTTGGATTAAGTCAAGGTAAATACATAGACAAGAAACTAAAGAGGTTCAATATGGAAGAATTAGATATTGGATTGGTTATAGTGTCACATGGTATACATAATTCCATTATAATATGTCCTCAAACACTAGAGGAGGGAGATAATGAGTAAGATCTCATGTTCTTCTATGATAGGATTTATCTTGTATGCAATGTTATGTATAAGGCTTGATGTTTCCCATGATTTGAGCATAGTAAGAATATATAAAGAAAATTCATGTGAATATAATTGGACTAATTTTAATTTTATCCTTATGTAAATAATGTGAACTAAGGATTTGTTCCTGGTTTATGGAGGGGATGAAGAGATATTCATCAACATTTACATAGATGCTAGCTTTAAAATATACCATAATTATCTAATGACATAGTATGTATATATTTTTTGTCTCAACAGAGAAGTTATGAGTAGGAATATTTCAAAGTATAATATTTTCAATAATTATATAGTAGAATATGATTATATTTTGGATTCGGATATAGCCAATAAAGTAGTATGGATTCATAAATTTTTCAAAGAGCATGATTTCATACATATTAGTAAAAACCCTATCATGGTTCTCTATGATAACATAGTAGTGGTGACTCTATCAAAGTATTCGAGGTCACGCCAAAGGAAAAAATCATATACTTTATAAGTTTTATCTCTTGAGGGACTTTTCACAATGAGGTGAAGTTGTGGTGAGAAGAGTATCAATATATGAAAACCTGATAAAGCCCTTGAATGAGGATCTATATCAATATAGGCATGAGTATCGTGTGAGATCTAGTGGACTAAAAGTTACTGTCTATTGTCTCTTGTGAAAGTGGGAGCCTATTAGAGATAGTTCGCTATAAACAACTTGTTTGGTACTTGATTAAATGTTTTAATTATTAATTAAATTTTCATATCATGTTATTTTAGTACCCCTACATGATATTTTTATGTGATAATGTCCTAGAAATATATTCCACATTGAAAGGTCATAGTAGTTCCACGCTATGATGATAACCTAGAGGTGACATGACATTATTCTTGAACCTTGTTTTATGGATGGAAGATAATATATGATAGGGAACAGAAGATGTTGGATATTAAGGGTTAGTGGATCATAAGACATTGAGATACCTTATCATGGTATTTACCCTTGTTAATATCTAAGATAAGAGGTTATGAGAAAGGAATCACCAATAGGAAATCCATATTTCAGTGTTTCATTGGATGTTCCAACATACGTACATGTTTATTGATCATTATAATTTCATATTATCATTAATAGATATCATGAATCATATTAATTGATGTATTAATAAAAACAATTATTAAAAATGATCATGGAGTGATATTTCATTAATAGATAATGTGACAAAAATATGTATCCCTTATATCCCTTGATAAAAGTTGATATATTAGGAATTTTCATGGGAATGGAACTGCTAACATAAATCCATGGCCTTCGTGTTTGGTTGGAAATTTTATTTCCAGAAATTTAAAGAAAGATACATCAAGCATAAAGGTATATGGCACGGACATGAAACCACCTTGATTTGATATATCATGACAAAGGATTATATTACATAGTAAGCATTCATTGGATGTTGGATGTCATTTCTACATTTACAAATTTCTCTATGGTTTTCATTTCTAGTTTCTATATTCTAACCTTGGACATTATATAGTTAAACCCAATGCAGTTGTGAAATTGACCTAGAGGGTCACACTCTTTGTGTATCAACAATCTCTGATAAATTCAAGTAATTAATTTTAAAGATTAGGAATAAATAAGATTTATTAATCTTGAATGATTTACATGACTTAATAATATGTTATTCTAAATAATAATTGAGTTAAATAATAATAAAAATATTTATTTTATTGTTTAGTGAATATAATATTTATTATATTTATCATAGAATATTTTAGTGAAATTTATTTATTATATATTCACTATTTTAGGATTTGTATATATTGATGCGGAAAAGTGAACCAAGCATAGTAGTCCAATTAGAAATAATATAAATGATATTTACTTATCTTATCAATGTGTTTCACATGTCAAGAAATTAATAATATTATTATTATAATTCGATATGGGTCAACTAAGAATATTAAAGATTGTTAGGGGATTGCATGTAATTTTCCAACCCTAATCCTACCATAATAAATATCTAACAATTTCACTTTCCATATATAAATTTTGGTGTACACAATATAATGATCAAGACGTGATCAATACCAAGAGAGAATTCCCTCTTCATCCTCTCTCAAACCTTCAGAAAACACTAATAGCTCTTTCTCCATTGATAATAATAATTTTGTGGTTAATTACAAACAATGAAAGAGATCATGATTTTTCATTCTAAAACCCAATGATTCTATATAATTGTTCAAATATTGTGGTTCACATGTGGATCACCACTATATGTATTTCTCACATAGATCCTGAAACACAGTGATGGTACAAAAATATCTAGTTAACTAAATCATCAAATAAATTTTAATTACAAGTTGAGGTAATTCTGCATCGTCTCAAAAATTAATTATAAATTCAATGTCATTTTTTTATAATTTTGGTTTTGGAATTTTAATTTAGTAGATTAATCTATAGTTATCATTGGATATGATGTTTAGTTTCATGTGAGAGAATGATTACATGTACATTTAGACTAAAAGATGAGTTGCCTGTATATCAAACGATGCTTTCTCTATACCCAAAACCTTAAGTTGGTAAGTAGAATGAATTTATTTTACTTAAAAACCCTATTGTTTAATTATTTATCTAAATATTTGGTATACAATGATCAAATTATTTTATAAGGATCAAGGTGAGTGGTATTTTATTAAAAACACTAAATTAAAATGGATCATTTTTAAAACGTTTTCCTAATTAAAATTGTTAAATTTTTATATGTTTCCTTAAAACATACCTACAATAGAACTCTCCATTTTTTATTCTCTCATATCAATTATAATCAATATATTAATAAATTTATTTTAAAAATGAATTAATGAAGTAGTTTTTTGGGAAGTGGGTTCCAAAAATTTCTTTTAGCTATATGTTTTGCGGGTAATAAATACTTCACTTGTGGAGTTATAATGATGTTGTTTTTTCTTTAGAAATAGTTATTAAGATAAATCATGTAATGGTTTCAAATACATTAGTAATTATTTTACATTAATGAGAGACTTTGCACTAACTTATTTGACATGGGTGGAATTTTAGGGACTTTCACATCTAATTATTGGTTATGGACTATCCACTTCATTCTAAGAAAATAACTAGTGTTATTTAGTTATTGTCTCATTTAAGTTGACCATACCATGCCTGATAATATCAATATTTCATAGTTATTTCCTAATTTTATGTTTTACAAGTATGTATATAGTATTTAATATGTTATACCCTAGCTTTAATTTTGATTTTGAATAGTGTGATTAGCTATTATATGGTGGGGTTGATTTATGTATAGCCTTTTTATTTTTTGATTCTTATATGTTTTGTTAGTTTATTTCATTCTAATATGATATTTGGTTAATTTATATTGAGAAATTTTTAATTTTATTCATTATATATAATTTTTATTAATTTGATATATACCTTGTACTCTAGTTTGTTAAAATCATGTCTACTTATTTTTATAACATGTTTATGGCCTTGATATTGAGCATATGTGCTAACTTTATGTAAAGTGTGTTTATTATTTTGATGTAAAATATTAGTCTTATAGACTACATAAGTAATTACATTAGCTAGTGATGTATAGGTTAAACTCATGGGATGGGTTTTTTGTACATTAAATGGGTTTACATATTTAAAATATAGGATGGACTCACAATAACCCGACTTGTTATCACCATTCCCCCATTCCTGAAGGTATAGGTTATAGGATTTCACTAACTAGGTATACACATTTGTATTTTCACCTAAGATGGGTCAAAAGGACCCTATAATAGTAGTCACCCATATATATAAGTATATATATATATATATGTTCTTATATATAAATGAGTATATTATATAAATAGGTACATGTACTACTTTTTATAGTGGAAAATGTTCTTACCACATCTCTGATCTTGAGTTGATCCTCAAAAAAGGTTTGTAATCTCAAGTTTATATCTAGGGATTTTTGGTGGTGGTAATTTTATGAGTGGGTGGTAATGATAAGCTACAAGAATTATATTGGATACCATTAGAAGTTTTATAGAGCCTCCACTACCTCACTGGACTTCCATTGGAGTTATATTGGGTTTCAAGATGTTTTTCTTTAGGGGGTATTTTTGACCTAAAATCCATAAACCTCCTTTAAGGTTACCCCTAACACTCATTCTCTTCTACTCATTTGTTCACCTAGGAGATCTTCTAAGGGATTCCCATTTATCCCTCATTTATGTCCATAATGTAAGGGTGTTTCAAGAGAGTTTCTTCCATTACTTCATGGAAGGTTATTTACATATCATATCTCCATCCCTCTTCTTTAATTTTACCCTATTATATTTTACTATAATTGGGTATTTGAGATAAATCCCATTTAATCATCGTGAAATCACCTCACAGCTTAGGTTTTCTCCTATTTATGGTTAAAAGAATATTTTACTAGTTTATTGTATAATTTTTATCATTTTTATATAATGAAGTGTTTCACTCATGGTTTACTCAAGTAATTTCATATTTTTAGAGTGGAAATTAGAAAATAATTAGGTTGTTTTAATTGGGTATTTTTCTGAAGATGATATTTTATGGACTTTTTAAGTAATCTTCCTTGGTTTTTCCTTATCGATATCCACTCTTTTGTTACAGTGGTCATGTAACTGAGTTTTTCTAAGAAAAAATTAGTTTACTGATATTAAGTCTCTTCTCAATGACTTTGGTTATTGTAAAATATCACCAATGATTATGGTAGGTATTCTTGACCCTCCAAGCGATTATTGGGATATGTTTGTTACATACCTATAACTTGTTTTATAAAAGTTGTTAATAATATTAACTAGAAATTTTGTTAATATAAAGGAATACATATCAAATAACTTTTTTTTAGAACTTAGAAATTTTCTCAATGAATTTTCTCAAAGGTACTATATGTGGTCCAATATCCTCTATTGTTCTCTTATATACTTTTCTATCATGATTTTTTATGGTTACTTATGTTCGATCCTTGACATTATTATTGAAGTTTATATTGAAATGTGAATTGTGTGGTCTATATTTGGGATTTTTACATGTTACCCTAATGATAAAAATGGTCAAAAACATATATCATTGATAATAAATGAGGTTAAAATATAAACCCTAAGTGTTTCTTTATGTCAAACTATCATAAGGACAGTTTGTAATAATACAGTGAATTCTTGGAGAAAACTATATTATTTTGATTTCATATGGATTAAATGAAATCCATTTAGTTTTTACTATATACTAGATATACTAACCCATTTAAACTTAATCCTAAATGAATTATATGTTAATGAACAACACTAAACCCTTGTTTAAGAGAATTCTTCAATAGTGATGTAGTGGTGAGGTCAGTTAAGTGGAAGGACATGATTTGATCTAAAAAACCAATTGTTTGGATTTTAATATATATATTTAGTATATAATGTTAAAAATGGCCTTTATAAGGATCAAGGTCTGTGTTGTTTTATTAAAAATATTATTTTCAAAATAGATACTTTTTAAAAACTCTTTCCTAATTAAACATTATTCTTTTTTAAATGTAACCTAAAACATATTTATAAAAGAACTATCAATTTTTTATTCTAAATTCTATATTTTAAACAGTTTATTTATAAAAAAATTTTAATAAATATTTAATAAAATAGATATTTAGTAATTGGGTTCCAAAATATTCTTTTATTATGGGTTTTTTTGTTTATAAATGTGTTACTTATGTACTTATCATGAAGTTGGTTTTTATTTAAAAACCTAGAATTATGTAATTGTTTTGAATATTTTGGTAAATATTTTAAATTAATGAGATACCTTAGAATATACTCATTATCATAGGTGGTCTTTTATATACTTTCACATCTTATTATTGGTTATGCATTATCCACTTTATACTAAGAACCTATACCAGTTTTCATTAGTCGATTTCCTGTTTGGGTTGACAATACCATATCAGAGACTATTGTAAATTCCTTGGAAATTTTCTCATTTTAAATTCTCATAGTAGGAATAAAAAGTTGAATATGGAATACATCATTTTTCACTTGTATTTTCACCATTATGCTTGAATACTACAAGGTGGAGTTGATTTTTGAACATCCATTTTTTCATATTTACATTTAATATTAGTAGTTTTTATACTAGTGTGATACTGTGATATTATATAATTATTATGTGAATTATTCTCCCTTATAGAGAATTTTTATTAATTTTACATAGATATTTTCTTATACTATGTTGGAAATCATGTTTATTTATTTATATAACATTGTTATTTTTTTAATATTGAGCAAGTGTATTTACTTGATATGAAACATGATTATTTTTTAAATAGAATATTTTGGTTATAGATTACTTGAGATGGTTTATTATCTAGTGTTGTGAAATTTAAACTCATGGGATGGGTTTTTCTACCCAGAATAAGTATACATATTTATGGAATGGGACATTCTCACAACACTTAGGCTTATTAACTCCATTCCACTATTCCTGAAAGTAAAATATGTAAGATTTCCTGACTCTGTATATATGATTTTTATTCCCCCAATGATGGGTATGTGGGGCCTTTACTTAGTAAGAACACATTTATATATGTGTGTGTGGATAAATATATATAAACATGATTCAATTATATATTGGTATACATATTTCTTCCTATAGTGGTTGGTGTTTTTTCTCATCCAAGATCATGATCTAAGAGTTAATGTTGGTATTACAAGTATGGATCCTCCCAGTATATAGATTTATCACTAGTTACAAGTACTGATCCATGATTTTCACTACTATTGATCTAATTATATTCCTTATGAATAGAAATAATTGTTTTATTATATGTCTATGTAAATGCATATGCATGTTCATTCATACACCAATTATATCATTTTATATGTTGAGAAACTTTTGGTGGTCCCTTACTGAGTATTTGTGATCACACCAGATATGGACATCTCAGTGTACATGAAGATTTTATTTTATATTTCATGTACACATGGGTATACTATTAGATGATGTATTTTCACGGCAAGTTGATCATGTATGTCATTAAATTAGGATTGGTTATCACTTCAGAATTAGAGATGGATGGTATGATGGTTAGACATATTGTTTAGATCATCATCTATTCTTCAGTGGGACTCACATTTTTTAACCACTCTTTATACTTTACAGATATTATGACTAGTTAATAAAATATATATTTCATGCAGATTGGTCTTGTATGTATTAATTTTGTGAATAATGTTTTTTTATAATCTTGTTCACTCTTACATGACTTATTTTGTATTTGAGCTTATTTTTTAAGCATATGACTTATAGATGAGTCGTGTAAGATTTATGGTTGGATCTAGAAATGATTTTTTATTATAATAAAAGTAATTCATTATTTCCCCAATTGCAAATATAGATCCACGGTATATGTTTTAAACCCTAGGGATTAAATACTCTAATTTGGGTCATTGGGTTCTTATTTAGGGTGTAGTACAGATATTTGAGATAAGGTCTCTATGATGATAAGATTACAAAATAAGAAAAGGAAATATTTTTACGAAAATGAATCTAATTAAGAGTTGAAATATAATTCATATCCACCAAGAACCAACTCCCCCTCTACTAAATACTCCTCCAAAATATACTTCATCTATACGACCACAAAAAATGTGGGAATAAAGGCCTATATAGGGTTGAGTATAAAAATTCAATATAAGAAACCTAAAAATAATAAAGTATGAAATAAAATGTATACTAAAAATATAATAAAACTCATATATTAATTAAGGATTGAGATAAAATCGGATAAAAAAGAAATTTCAATATACCTATATCATCGACATAATGGAATAAAATGGAATGGAAACTAGTGATACCTAGAATACTCAAGACCTACAATATTAAAACTACCTCATTTAATAATTTCTACATCACTGCTCTAGAACCATATTGGTGGGAAAGAACCACTCCATGGAAGAGATATTAATCAAGGGTTGACCAACCCATACAGAGGAACCTCCCCTCATCTAGTGAAAAGTATTGATTAAGGGACTACTCAATACATGGTTGAAGGAATGACTCCCTATCTTGTGTGGGATTGTTAACTCTATCTATTATATAGGTTATATATAGATTGATTGGGATAAGGGAGTAACAAACCCATGCCTAATTTATAGGATCCATGCCTCAAACCCATATAGGATACCAATTTTTTAATGTTTTTAGGGGATCTACTCGATATATTCTGGATATCACTAAGGGAGTAATAACCCTGTGATCTCCTCAAAAATCTCACCCAATCCTTGTCATCATATCTTTGAAGCTAAGATACTTATAATTAAAAAAATTATAATTGGTCTCTTATGGAAAAAACATTTTACCATTTAATCATACAAGGGAAAATAGTTAAAATGTACTATATGTTTTTCTAATTCTGAAAAATGGACAAGAAAAATATGAAAAACTATAAGGATGGAAAAGTAAAAAACATTTACTTCTTTTTTATATAGTGTTAAAAATATAGGGAGTGTTCGATCATGTTTCATCATTGATATAGTAGTGTAGAGTTAACTTACACATAATTTAATGATCTATACTTTTATATATGTTATTTTCTTCCTAAATAAACATGTTTATTATATATAAGACACAGTATTGTATAAACATAATAAGTGAAAAATAAAAACCAACAACACTTTATTTTTTTAAATAAGAACATTATAGAATATATTTTCCTAGTAAATGTTAAATTAGTATAGTGGGATAATAAACACCCAAAAAAATAACTATAACTAGAAAATGTAGATCATTCTTAATAGTTGGAAATATTACACATGCAATAAAATTATAGAAATGAAAAAAATAAACAATAGTAATGAAATTTATATTTTTAAAATGAATAATATAATACCTTGAGATGAATTGGTGTAAATGATTATTTATGGAAATATGTGGTATTTATAGGAAGTATAAAACCAATATGACCATTGGAATAGTAATATGACTATTAGAAATAGTAACCTAACTATGAGATTTGTAATTTGAAATTAATAATGGTAACATAACCAATTAAATATTATAATTATATGTAAATGATATTTATCATAAATAAATTAAGTTTATATATATACCACAAAATAAGTTTTTAAATTAGAATATAAAATAAGGTGTAAGTGTTTTCTTTCAATAAAGCATATTTTTGTAAAGACCCGTAAAATTCAAGGGAAATTTTTTCATAATTTTATTTGGAATTTTACAAGAACGCGGTTTCAGACGGCACTTGATTCCGAGGCATGGTGTGCCCGGAACTTCTATCCGAATTTTAGATCATGTACGTTCAGTGAACGAACGAGCGGGAATTTCTAACTTTAGAACCGGTGCCCGGAATCGAATTCCGAGGGCACCGATGGAACCGCAGCGCCGATAATTGCTTAGGAACACCTATTTCAGAGTTGCATTTACAAGAGGGGAGTTATTAATTTTTTTGGTAGTTGAAAATAAAAATTTAACAATTTTTATTTTTCCCACTTGGTAGTTTTATCCTAAGTAAGGACGTTGGGGGTGGGACCCACTTGTGATTACCAACCTTGAGAGGATAAGGTGGGTGGGACCCACACGAGCCCAACCCCTCACTTTACTAACCCCTCTAAACCCCCCCCCCATTTATTTTTTTTTAACTTATCTCCTCATTAATTTTATAACATCTTATGTTAATAACTTAAGTGAGTTCAATGTGGGTTTTGAATTTTCAAACTCTTGAAATTAAAAAACCTATGTTGGGTTAATAAAATAAGTGGGAGGATTATATTATTTTGGGGTTAGTTTTTCTTGTGGTGGAGACTTGGGAGGAAAGGGCTAAGGGATTGAGGAAGTCTTCTTCTTCTTCAACTTCGACGAAGAACGTGAAGAACATCTCGGACTCCGACGAAGAACACCATCCTTAGCGAAGAACATCTCTGCCGAAGAACGCGAAGAACTTCTCCAACGACGTTTCCTCTTCGGACGCACCTCGACGTCAATGGAATCGACGTTCGTTTTCCACGACACCCGACCTCCATGACGCTCGTCTTCCGCGGCTCATTGATGTGCATCGTTCTTGAAACCAAGGTAGGGGATTGTTTTTAATTAATTTTTTTGTGATTTCATTCTTGAATTTCTTCATGAAATTTAGTCATCTGCTATCGATTAATGTAAGGTAGGGGGGAACGGACCACACAAACACGGCCAACCCACCTCCTTAATTTTTCTTATTGAATTCTTGGATTTAATGGAAGTGGCGCGGTGTCGTCGCACCGCGCAGGTTTTTGCTGCAAGAATTACATGGTGCCGTCGCGCCGTGCCACGAATTAATACAAGGACGCGACGCCGTTGCGCCGCGTCGGAGACACTGAAAAACACCGCCGCCGGAGCGGGGCTGCGGCAGAGGGGTGCGGTGTCGTCGCACCGCGCCATACGACAAGGGTCGCGGCTGGTTCCGGGCCGCAGCAGAGCAAGGTGTGGCCGGACCGGGCCACCGGCGTCGGAGCTGGAAGGGGACCGGCCATCGCCGGTCCCGTTGAGCAGGAACCGGCTGGCCAGGTCGGGCCGGCCGGAAGGGGAGCATCCAGGGGAATTAAATTCCCCTATCCAGACTTCAAACGGCCCCCATAAATGGGTGGTCGTGGTTACACAAAGGGGGTAGGCGCCCCCCCCCCCCTTTCCTAAATGGCTCGGCCTTCGGCCGAGCCGGACAGCGTGCTGGGCGCACTGTGCCCCGCTGGACCGGCCACCTGGCCGGTCTGCCAGGCCGGGCCGCGCCGGGCTGGGCCCCCAGCCGGGCCGGGTCGGTCCGAACCCGAAACCCCCATTTTCGGACCATTTGGGTTCAATTTACCATAACTCGGGCTACGGACCTCCGATCGGCGCGCCGTAAGTGGTGACACGATCCTTGGAATGAGACGGTCGTTTCGGTATATCACACTCAAGGTTTCAAAATACATTGGGTTCGGCCGGGTTGGTTTGTACACGAAACCAACCGGGCCCTCGGAGTGGAAACGCTCATATCTTGAGCTACGGATGTCCGATTGACGTGCCGTCAACTTTGTTGAGTTCCTCTTAGTGAGACGGATCTTTGGGATTACTCCGCCTGAGGTTTGGACACAGGTGGAGTACGGTCGGGTTGGTTTTTCATTAAAAACCAACCGGGCCCCTGGGACGAAAAAGCCAATAACTCTCAGACCGGGCGTCCGATTGACGCGCCGTCTGCGATGTTGAGTTCTTGATGACGATACATAACTTTTGGATACATCATCTCTGGACTATGTGTTAGTTGATGTATCATCCTCTCGGATCGTGGAGCGGACCCCCCCGAACGACCTTGCTGTGTGCGGGAACCCTAGTGCTGGCTGCGACTGCTACTGTGACTACGACGACGACTGTACAGATATCCTCAGTGGATTCGACGGCGACGCCTACAACACTCAGCGATCCTATGAGGATCAGTGCTACTGATCCTATGTGGGTCTGATCCTATGTGGGTCAGCGCTCGGCGGTTCTGTGTGAGCCAGCACCTACAGATCCTGTGTGGGTCTGATCCTGTGTGGGTCTTTGCGGGGGTTAGATTCCTACCGATCATGTGTGGGTATTTGCGGGAGTTAGTACCTATCGATCCTTTATGGGTCCGACAACTTAGATGGATCAGTGATCATCTCTATCGTCTTCAAAGAAGTATACATGTGTGAGCTGAAACATGTTTTCTTTCCTGTGTGGATTGTGTTGTGCTATCCTGTTTGGATTACGTTTTGCTTTCCTGTGTGGAATACGTATACTTTCCTGTGTGGACTGGGTTGTACTTGGGCTTAGAGGTTGGATCGTACTGGAATTGATGACTTAGGTATATGTATGGGCATATACCTAAGCAGTGTCGGTTGTTACTTTGTTATTGTATCTTTCCTTTTTGGTTTATCCTTTGTGGATTTTGGGAGACCTTTGGGGGTCTCTGGGTCCCTACTGAGTAGCTTATACTCACCCCTGCACGGGCTATGCCCGCACTACGTTGTGTTGGTTGCAGAAGACAGACAGCGCTGATCGTGGTGGGGGGTGTGAAGCAGGACGGTACCCGGAGGTGAACCACTGGGCGGGACATACTCGGAGAAGACGGCGGGACCCGAGGAGCAGTGGAGCTATCTGTACCCACCCTTCAGGTTGGATTTCTAGTGGACAGCTCGGCGTAGAGGCTTTTACTTTTCAGTTGTTGTTTTCCCTTTGGAGTTGTACTTTATTTTCAGTTTGGGTTTGTATACTGGCCCATTTACTTTTCCACACTTACTGTTGTACCAGTTTTTACTTAGTGTTTACATTTTCCGCTTGCTTACTCTGAGGTGCTTGTTTACTTTACAATGGAAATGCCTTCCCTTTTTACCGGGATTTACGCCTTGGTGCTAGTCGCCAGCCCCTGGCCTATGGAAGGCGGGCTTGGGGTAGTCACGGCACAGGCCCCGAGGATGGGTCGTGACAAATTGGTATCAAAGGAGTTTGGTTTTACTGTAGAACTTTGGACTCTAATCTTTTTCTATGTGAAGCAATAGTGTTTATCATATTGAGTGTGGTTATCAGTCCAGGGAGTCCAGTGTTGGTGTGGCGGCCGACGTATCCGTACACCAGGACTCTGACTTCTGATTTTCGACATAATGCACGAAAACATTGATTGCGTGTGTGTTTCAAGTTTTCATTGTGATTACTTTGTATCAGCTCACCAGGTATACTGTTCTGACCATGGCGCACCTGTTTCCTTTTCAGGATGGACCCATGACGGCAGCCATCTAGGGTTCTGAGAGTCAAGCGTGATGACAGTCCACCGAGCGACGAGGCCTCGGTGTAGGGCCCTTTGTCAGCAGTGGCACCGGTGGTAGATCTACCCGCCAAGCCACCGATGCTTCCAGCCCCAGCCGCTGATGATGCACGTTGCCTTAGTGCACTGCATGAGTTCCAGCGCCAGCGACCGCCCAGGTTCCACGGGGAGACGGACCCCCAGGTATCTGAGGACTGGCTGGAGGCAGTAATGAGTGTTTTTTGGTTAGTGAGGACACCAGCAGACATCATGGTGATCCTCGCAGCGAGCCTACTGCACGCAGCAGCGGGCCGATGGTGGATCTTGATGCTCCAGGTGCACGATGAGGCATCTCTTCTCTGGACATACTTTGAGATCCTCTTCCGCTCAGAGTTCATCCCAGCCACCCTCCGTGCGGTGCGCATTCAGGAGATTCTTCAGTTGCGGCAGAGCATCATGACGGTCACCCAGTACTCGGCGAGATTTACCGATCTCTCGCGCTACTCGACCGACATGGTACGGGACCCATTCTTCCAGGCCCGGACCTTTGAGAAAGGATTGAGACACGAGATCAGGGCATCGCTGATCTCCCTCAGAATTCCGACTTAGACAGGAGTACTGGAGAGGGCCCTTTTGATTGAGAGCTTTCTTGCTGAATCTACACCAGCGCCGCGACCCACTACAGGGCGGCACGTAGCGGAGTCTTCTGCAGCAGGCAGTCGACGAATTACTCTTGGGTCCAGGCAGACCAGACCCTTAGGCAGACGACCTCAGGACACTGGCTCAGCAGTGTGGGGCACACAGCGCGGAGCCAAACTTTCGAGAGGCAGACAGTGCTACTCGTGTGGCGGGCAGGTCCACATGGCTCGTGACTGCCCAACCCGCCATGCCGAGGAGCAGCAGACGATTGAGGGACCACCGAGGCAGAGGCAGAGGGTCGGCCGTGGCGGTCTGCAGGGAGGAGGCGGATGAGGCAGGGGAGCTGGCCGAGCAGCAGGTGGTGGGCGACGCTTTGAGGATTTACCACCACCACCACCAAGAGGTACACCGCGACCATAGGGAGCTGGTGGGCAGAGACAGGCACAGCTCTAGGCAGTAGAGGCCTACGACCACAGCGCGCCCGAGATGATTCTAGGTACTATCTGTGTCTATTCCACCCTTGCTGTAGTACTTATAGACACAAGAGCGAGTCACTCTTTCATAGTCGCTGCCCTTGTTCGGAGCTCGGAGATTCCGACAGAGCCGTTGGCTCGATCCTTATGGCTAGAGACTCCTACGGGAGCAGACTCAACGATTACGCACTGGTGTCGGCAGTGTGAGCTTACTCTAGGAGGCGAGAGCTTTGGCTGGGATCTTTTTGTAGCGGCGTCGAGGCCTTACGACGTCATCTTGGGCATGGATTGGTTATCTACGGTCCATGCACAGATTGACTATTTTAGGCGCAAGGTGCGATGTGTACGCACCGACGGGAGCAGGTTCACCTTCACTGGTGAGAAGGAATGCTTTGCAGCACAGGATGGACTTCCGCGGAAGAGAGGGAAGCCAATCACTCATAGGTTGGCTAGCCTCATCCTAGGAGCAGTCAATGTGCGGAGTCCTAGTTTTCCTGTAGTGGTGGATCAGTTTGCGGACGTTTTTTCCGACGACGTTCCAGGGATACCTCCTCGCAGAGAGGTAGACTTTTATATTGACATGTGCCCCGGGACAACCCCGATATCGACTCCAGCATATCGGATGGCCCCCTCCGAGCTTCGATAGATACAGGTACAGATGGAGGACTTGCAGGGCAAGGGGTTCATCCGACCCGGTGTTTCACCCAGGGCTTCCCTAATATTGTTCGCCAAGAAGGCGAACGGGAGCTTGCGACTGTGTGTCGACTATCGTTGCCTGAACCAGGTGACAGTGAGAAACAAGTATCCGCTATCGAGAATTGATGACCTCTTTCATCAGCTCAAGGGAGCACGGTGGTTCTCGAAGATAGACCTCAGGTCAGAATATCACCAGCACAGAGTTCGAGACAAGGACGTGCAGAAGACGGCCTTCAGGTGTCGGTATGGCCACTATGAGTTCTTAGTTATACCCTTCGGCATAACCAATTCTCCAGTAGTGTTCATGGCCCTCATGAACAGGATCTTTCCGCCATACCTCGATCGATTTTCCGTGGTCTTCATCGACGACATTCTGGTTTACTCGATGACTGAGGAGGAGCATGCCTACCACTTATGGGTTTTACTAGACACACTCTGAGATCACCAGCTTTATGTAAAGCTCTGGAAGTGTTAGTTCTGGATATGTGAGGTCCACTTCTTGGGACATGTCATTTCTGAGGCGGGAGTTGCAGTGGATCCTACAAAGATTGAGGCAGTGTTATCTTGGGAGCCACCTAGGAGCGTGACGGAGGTGCGGAGTTTCTTGGGACTAGCTGGATACTATCGGAGATTTGTGCCAGACTTCTCCAGAGTTGCGGAACCACTCTCAACTTTGACGAAGAAGGGGAAACCCTTCGTGTGGTCAGACAGATGTCAGCAGAGCTTCCAGGAGTTGAGACAGAGATTGACCAGCGCACCTATCTTGAGGATGCCTGAGGAGGGAGTAGGGTACGTAGTCTACTGTGATACATCAGGGACCGGACTCGGTTGTGTCCTGATGTAAGAGTGGGCATTGATCGCCTATGGATCACATCAGCTGAGGCCGCATGAGCAGAACTATGCTACCCATGACCTGGAGTTAGCAGCAGTGGTCTTCGCTCTGAAGACATGGCGACACTATCTGATGGGAGAGCGCTTTACAGTCTTTTCTGACCATCAGAGTCTCAGATACATATTCTCTCAGAAGGATCTGAATCTGAGACAGCGACGATGGCTCGAGGTCCTCCAGGACAATGTCTTTTAGATAGTAAATACTCCTGGGAAGGGAAACGTAGTAGCCAATGCTCTCAGCAGGAGAACGGGCATTCAGGTACTTGAGGAGGTGACAGAGCAGCTCGGCGCTTTGCAGATATCCTTTGTGGATAGATATGGATCAGCCTTCCTTCACTCTCTCATAGTCACTCCTCCACTACTACAGCAGGTCAGAGAGGCACAGCGTGGGGACGCTGACTGTGAGATGCGGTGTTCACAGATATCCTCAGGACAGGCACCTGATGGTTTCTCCTTTGGAGCAGAGCACGACATCCTTTTCAGAGGACGTACCTTGGTACCAGTTGCTTTACAGGAGGAGGTGCTGAGAGAGTTTCACACTTCTCCCTTGGAGGTACATCCTGGAGTGGCGAAGATGTACCAGGATCTCAGATGACAACACTGGTGGCCGGTCATGAAGAAGGCTGTGGCAGAGTTCGTTTCTCGGTGCCTCACCTACCAGCAGGTGAAGGCTGAGCACCAGGTACCAGTAGTCTTAGTACAGCCCTTGGAGGTTCCGAAGTGGAAGTGGGACGGAATATCTATGGACTTCGTGACTGGACTTCCACGCACTTCCAGATCTCACGACTCCATTTGGGTGATTGTCGACTGACTCACCAAGTCGGCTCACTTCTTACCCATCAAAGAGCAGGGCTCAGTGGAGAGATTGGGACAACTTTACGTTCAGGAGATTGTGTGGCTTCACGGTGTGCCATCATCTATCATCTCCGATCAAGATGCTCGCATTACTTCCCGGCTTTGGAAGGGGTTGTAGGAGGTGTTCGGGACACAGCTACGCCTGGGAACAGCCTTTCACCCTCAGACAGATGGTCAGACGGAGAGGACCATTCAGACTCTCGAGGACATACTCTGCGCATGTGTCCTCGACTTTGGTCGTAGCTGGGAGGACCACCTACCCTTGGTGGAGTTTGTGTACAACAATAGCTACCACTCCACCATCGGGATGGCACCGTACGAGGCGTTGTACGGCCGACCTTGCAGATCTCTTTTGTGCTAGACAGACCCTGGGGAGTCAGCACTTGTGGGACCAGAGATGGTCCGGGCCATGACAGAGAAGGTCCAGGTCATCCAGGAGCGGATTAGGATAGCTCAGAGCCGGCAGAAGTCTTGTAGAGACCCGAATCCTGACGTACATGGACATTACATTACTTTTGTGGAATACTTAGTACATAAAAAAACAGACTCACAAGGATCGTAATAGTTTAGTGTCTTTGGAAACTCGGAATATAATCTTCTAATCGTGGTGAAAGATCTTCAACATATCCCATAAAGATCTTCTTCTTTTTTAAACCTAAATCCTTTCTTTATGTCTTGGGGAAAAGAAAACATAAAAGGGTGAGCTCAAATTCTCAGTAAGGGTAAAAAAAGAAATATCAATCACATCGTATACACAATCACATAACTTTTGGAAATCTTAACCTGCAAAAGAGATCATAATTTTATAACATGGGATAAATCAGGGCAGTGAAATGTAATCACAATAATCATAACTTAAAACATGAAACTTTGTGGCATACACACATAATCATAGAGAATCATTTCTTATTAGTCAAGACTCATTTCCAATACTATCTTAGTGGACAAAGTCCCTTTCTGAACCGAGTCACCCTCGTTTCAGTCCTGTTTCACTGAACCGGTATAACCTACCATTCGAGCCATGTCTATCTCATGAGATATAAAATCTTTACCCAATGAATTGGAGGGAGATATAGGTCCCACCCATCTCATAATGATACCATTCTTATGTGTTCCACAAAATCATAAATCATACATCATTGCATAACCCATGTAATAAAAATGGGAATCATAAACATCATGACCTCATAAAACAATTCATATAAGATAAAGGAATTCATAAAAATAATTCCATCACAACATAATCAAGTCAATGTAAAAATAGGGATAGAAACATAACCATTTATTATCTTAGATGGAAAATAATTTTGATAAAACACTTGAACTCCATTCTTGAGGAAAATATCCTTTCTTCTTCAAAAACACTTTTCCTTTCATAACATGTCATACAATTTTAAACTAAAAGAAGTTGATTAAAAATAAACTTGAAAACTTGTAAAGGAAGCTTATTGGAAATAATGTTTTAAAAATCTATTCATTCCGTATAATTTAAAAAAACATTTTTCTCGTACTTTTGTCGGAAAACTCAAAAATTACCTCGTATGAAAAACGACAAAAGATTCCTTTCATATCTTTTACTAAAAACTCACAGAAGGGTAAAATTGGATTTAAACAATTGTAGGTGGATGGAAACAATATTACATATTGAGTAAATATGTATGTGGATGATAAAATACACCCCAGTAAATGCCAAAGTATAAACAATCTCGGATAAAAATGAGATTGTGATATTTCCCTTATTTTAGGTCCGATTTGCTTCGTAAGTGTCCGAACCTCCTATACAATGATTTAAATGATGTCATTGACTTATTCCAGAATCATACTCATTGTTATGATATCATATACGGTTCACTTATGACTTTATATTACTCGTTCTTTTGTAAATTCCATGTTAAAGAGCGTTTTGGGTAAAATCGTTTCATTTGTCGTTCGTGTTTTGACTTGTAATTATTCATATGATTACTTAGATAATGATTACTTAATTCCAGAATATAAAACATGATTTATATATAATATATATTCATAATATACATATATATAATAGATCAGTAAATGGAAAGAAATACACCATTCATGGAGACGGTAGTCCGTACGTACGCATGAACCATGTTTTCGTTTCCTTATTGAATTGAATGGAATTAAGTAGATGACATACATATAAATATACATAAATCCAGTATCATTATTATGTAATATATTTCATTAGTACTTATTATATATACTTTATAATCATTCATGAATGGTTAATCATTGAGAATGAATCTCATCGCGTCGTGGAGACGGTAGTCCGTACGTAAGCACGAGCGATGATATCATTCCCAAGGTCGTGGAATTGTGTTGAAGTGTATGTATACTATTTCAGTATAAATATAACTTTATAATAATCATATATATTTACTCATTACACCATTATTCCCATCCAATTAAGGTGGCGGCGGAAAATAGATTACACCACGGCGTGGAGACGGTATTCCGTACGTACGCACGCGCGGTGATTTCTTTTTCCATAGGATGGATAGATGGTGAAATAGGGTTGGTTCATACTTATAATAACACATAAGTATATGATTTATACTTATGTTATTACTTCATAATGAAACAACTAAAGAAGAATAATTGGAAGAATAAATAAAGATGAAAGAATCCGTAATGGACATTACCTCTTCTTTGAAGTGCTTCTTTGAGACCTCCTCTTAGGGCACTAAAATTGGTCTTTGAGGAAGACCAGAACCCCTAGGATGTTTCTAGAGAAGTGGAGAAGAGAATTTTTCAGGGGTTGGACGAGATTGAAGGCTAAAAGTTGTGTGAGGAAGAGAGGGAGGAGGTTCCCTTTTATAGGGGAGGAGAAGGGCTCCTTTGGAAAAACTAAAAATATTATTTTATTATAAAGTCAAGTTCGGTTTTAAATAACTCCAAATTGATTTATTTCGAGGCTAAGGTGGGGATGGGTCGAAATAATCTCATCCAATAGAATTTAGACAAGTTTAGGTTCCTATTTTAACCTTATCATTTAGATTTAACATTAAGTTAAATAATTTTACTTTTACCGTGTCTTCTTGTGTTCTTATACTATAAGGTTAATAAACTTATTATAAGAAGCCAAACGAACCCCAAATTGTTTATTATTAATATATATTACCTTATCTAAGTCATTTGTCCGAACCTTAGATTTTTAGGAATAAAATAACAATTAATAATATAATATTTGTTTTAAACACTATTTTATGTCAATTTTGACACTATTTAGTAATTGATTTTTTGAAAATCATAACAGAATTATAAGTTCGAAAAAAGTTAATTAAATCAATACTAACATGTCCTATTAAACTAGAAAATTAGTGTAATTCATAAAAAGTCTTAAATTACATTTATTTTGGTATTTATAACATCAATTATGTCAATATTTCATTAATAAGATAATTAATGCATCATCTTTGTGTCATAAATAAATTAGATTATTTGATGTCTAAAAATTACAAATAAAATACCATTATGTAGGAAATATTTTTATATTTCTAATGAATATTTACAATCGAATTTATCTTATGTATAACCCTATATTAAAAATGTTTTAGTAAATAAACATTGATTTTAACTCTTTTAACCCTTCTTTAAAGAAATTAATAATAAATGTCCTAATCTAATCCAAGTGGGCCTAAATGGTCATATTTTATTCCTAAGTTTGTTTTTTGTCGAATTAAATTTGTCCAATAGAATTAGGACATGTTTTAGGGTAATAATAATATCATTTCAACCCTTAATTACCCTATTTACTTTTAATCGTGGTAAATAAAAGTAAAAAGTTATTATTCACCAAAAAAAAAATTCATCTCATTGAACCACATTTTACTTACTGACATCAACCGTGTCTCTCGGATTTTTGAAATTACACTCACAGAAGCGGTAAAATTAAGTTTTATGAAAAATTCATTTTTTTTAACTACCACTTAGTGGTTTCACTATTCATCAAAAATTGAATGTTTTCAGAAAAATACCAAAAATTAGGCCTAAGCTATATTTGATATTATGAACTCAAAAATGATTTCTATTTTACCAAATTCAAAACATATCAGTTTCATTAATTAATTTAAAAATTAATTCCCTTCGTCAAAACAAATAGCATGTTCTTAAGAGATAATAACTATCAAAAGATTGATTTTTGTTTATGTCTGGTTTAAATGTGAAATTACATCCAATGACCAACATTGTATTAAATTGTAAAAATATATTCTAAATATACTTTATAACCACTCAAATTAATAATTTATCACTATTAATTATTTCGATTGAAAAAGTTGTTTTTAATTAAAATTTATTAATTTTCCCTATTCATCAAAATATGAAAGTTATCCGAAAATCACCAAAATTTCACCCTAAGATAATTTCGATATTACGAATCCAAAAATGAATTCCATTTTGAAAAATAAAATTACAAAATTTCAAAAGGTGGTTATTACTATTCATAACGGCAAGTTTTAATAACATTTTAATAGCATATCGTTGTTTAGTGAAACTCGGTATTGCGTACTACACACGCTATCGAGGAAGGTCGCGATTGTGTGTAATACAAGGCAAGTCAAGGATGCATATTGTGCAAGCTCCTTTTGGTGTAGCGTACAACACAAGACATTAGTGAAATTAAAAAGAATATTTTTCATAAAATTTCGGGGTGTTACATTCTACCCCCCTTAAAATGAATATTTCCCTCGAAATATGTCGGGGTTATAAATGGTTTATTATTAGAAAGTTTCTTTAATAGAAACCCACATCGTAAAAAGGAATACCAAAACCAATCTTTTAAAACAAAGGTATGAAACGTAACGGTTACCCAAATAAACTAATCACTGGGTTTCCACATAGGTGAAAATATGGATATGGAAGAGAAATCTAACCATCATGCTCTGATAGAGAGTGGTAGAGAACATGGATATGGAAAATCCAGTAATCACAAATCCATAGATTTTTGATTATATAAGGTACCATCTGTTTCATCAATTATAAGATCACTAGGACAACATTTTTGGTTTTCAAGATCATTTCCCTAAAGTTGAAAATTTGAATTAGAATAAATACTTACTTCATTTTGGTAAAATCTCACTGTTGTTCGTGCCTTGAACAATTTCCACTTCATCTCTTAAATAAATGTAGTTGAATTTGTTATTCGTGAAGTGTTAGCAGATCATGTGATAGAATGACGGGTCATTCCATCTGTCTCAAACAAAAGGTTAGCAAAAATTATATACATAAGTCGATCAATAGTGAGATTAATCATATATGGTTCCTAAAATGGACTTATACTTCATATATCATACTGCTTAATATAATAAAACTAGTTTCTACTAAACAGGGACTTCCTGTAGGCCAGTGGTAGGCAAAAAGGCCAGTCGCACTTCGATTGTGGGTTCGATTTCCACAACCTTGTCCGACGCGATGGGTTGTCGCCCGTCCTGCAGGTTGTCCTTTTTCTAAAACTATATTACTATAACATCCCATCAATAATATCGAAAAAAACTTCTATCCTTATACAATACTAACTTATGTCCAACATAATCCATTCCAATCTTTAGGCTTATCCATAATACTGCAGTCCACTCTCATAACATAGTGAAAACAATTACCAAAGATTTAACACCATTGTCGATCCCCATATATCATAAGATATGTTTTGTTGGTCACATTCCAAACATTCAAAGTCTTTAATCATGTATTCTCTTGAATACCTTAGTGAAAACATGAATGCAGTTAAAAGTTAACACCTTCCAGATACCAAAATCCTCAAAATTCTATATACTCAAACCATGATATCACATAGTCCTTATATCAATCATGAGCTCATGAATACAATCAAACATCTCATTTTCACCTTATCCCTTCATGATGCGCATATCATCTGCTTTCCAAAATATTTGAATCACTTTTCATGGTTATTGGTACCTTAAAATTATTGAAAACCACAATAGACCAATACATAAATATTCCAATACACCATAAAAGTACCTCAACAACATTATTCATGAATACCAATACATAAACACTTCAGTCCATCCACTTCAATGATTGTCCTAGAATAAGTCCTTCCTTGATTTAGAAGTAACTTTTTAGGTCAGGGCATTGAGTTGGGTAATGCCCATGTTCTCCAAAAATAAGACATTGAACTCCATAATATTCTGTCACTCTATGACCCTTTTCTCCACACAGATAACATCGGTCCCTCCATTTGAGGTATTCCTCAAGGTTCTTCTTCCCTTCTTTAGAAATATCAATCTTCCTTTCTTTATGCTCCTCAACATGAGAACATGCATAATAGTTTATCTTCCTCTTCTTTTATGAATTAGGAATACCACTAAATTTCACCTTGTTAATCATATATCACGATGACTGATTTGGCATAATCACAATATCTTTCTCTCTAAGAATTACACAATTTTGTTGCTCATAGTCACCAATTTGTTCATTGGATTCAACGTTAACCTAATTCCTTCTGGTTCCCTCTATTTACTAAAACACAAAAAGAATTATGTGAGAGGAAAAAATCATGCTAGAGAAAACAACATAGTAAAGGGGGAGTACCCTCAATATCTAACATCTTAGGTTAAATTCTAAGATCTTTAGCGCAATTCTAGGACTATAACCTATACATATACTTAACCTTAGAGACATCCCTAGACATACCTTAGAAATATCTCTAGGGATCTCACTAACGTTTTCGCATCCTAGTTTCCAAAGGTTGACTAAACCTTTCCTCTGATACCAACTGTAGAGACCCGAATCCTGACGTACATGGACATTACATTACTTTTGCGGAATACATAGTACATAAAAAAACAGACACACAAGGATCGTAATAGTTTAGTGTCTTTGGAATCTCGGAATATAATCTTCTAATCGTGGTGAAATATCTTCAACATATCCCATAAAGATATTATTTTTTTAAAACCTAAATCCTTTATTTATGTCCTAGGGAAAAGAAAACATAAAAGGGTGAGCTCAAATGCTCAGTAAGGGTAAACAAAAGAAATATCAATCACATCGTATACACAAGCACATAACTTTTGGAAATATTAACCTGCAAAAGAGATAATAATTTCATAACATGGGATAAATCATGGCAGTGAAATGTAATCACAACAATCATAACTTAAAACATGAAACTTTTTGGCATACACACATAAACATAGAGAATCATTTCTTGTTATTCAAGACTCATTTCTAAGACTATCTTAGTGGACAAAGTCCATTTCTGAACCGAGTCACCCTCGTTTCAGTCCTGTTTCACTGAACCGGTATAACCTACCATTCCAACCATGTCTATCTCATGATATATAAAATCTTTACCCAATGCATTGGAGGGAGATATAGGTCCCACCCATCTCATAATGATACCATTCTTATGTGTGCCACAAAATCATAAATCATACATCATTGCATAACCCATGTAATAAAAATGGGAATCTTAAACATCATAACATCATAAAACAATTCATATAAGATAAAGGAATTCATAAAAATAATTCCATCACAACATAATCAAATCAATGTAGAAATAGGGATAGAAACAGAACCCTTTATTATCTTAGATGGAAAATAATTTTGATAAAACACTTGAACTCTATTCTTGAGGAAAATATCCTTTCTTCTTCAAAAACACGTTTCCTTTCATAACATGTCATACAATTTTAAACTAAAAGAATTTGATTAAAAATAAACTTGAAAAATTGTAAAGGAAGCTTCTTGGAAATAATGTTTTAAAAATCCATTCATGCCGTATAAGATAAAAAAACATGTTTCTCGTACTTTTGTCGGAAAACTCAAAAATTACCTTGTATGAAAAACGACAAAGGATTCCTTTCATATCTTTTACTAAAAACTCACCGAAGGGTAAAATTGGATTTAAAAAATTGTAGGTGGATGGAAACAATATTACATATTGAGGAAATAATGATGTGGATGATAAAATACACCCCAGTAAATGCCAAAGTATAAACAATCTCGGATAAAAATGAGATTGTGATATTTCTCCTACCTTAGGTCCGATTTGCTTCGTAAGTGTCCGAAACTCCTGTATAATGATTTAAATAATGTCATTGACTTATTCCAGAATCATACTCGTTTTTATGATATCATATATGGTTCACTTATGACTTTATATTACTCGTTCTTTTGTAAATTCCATTTTAAAGAGCGTTTTGGGTAAAATCGTTTCATTTGTCATTCGTGTTTTGACTTGTAATTATTCATATGATTACTTAGATCATGATTACTTAATTCCAGAATATAAAAAATGATTTATATATAATATATATTCAGAATATACATATATATAATAGATCAGTAAATGGAAAGAAATACACCGTTCATGGAGACGGTAGACCGTACGTGCGCATGAACGCTGTTTTCGTTTCCTTATTGAATTGAATGGAATTAAGTAGATGACATACATATAAATATACATAAATATAGTATCATTATTATTTCATATATTTCATTAGTACTTATTATATATACTTTATAATCATTCATGAACGGTTAATCATTGAGAATGAATCTCATCACGTCGTGGAGATGGTAGTCCGTACGTACGCACGAGCGATGATATCGTTCCCATGGTCATGGAATTGTGTTGAAATGTATGTATACTATTTCAGTATCAATATCAATTTATAATAATCATATATAGTTACTCATTACACCATTATACCCATCCAATTAAGCTGGTGGCGGAAAATAGATTACACCACGGCGTGGAGACGGTATTCCGTACGTACGCACGCGCGGTGATTTCTTTTTCCGTAGGATGGATAGACGGTGAAATAGGGTTGTTTCATACTTATAATAACATATCAGTATATGAGTGATACTGATGTTATTACTTCATAATGAAACAACTAAATAAGAAGAATTGGAAGAAGAAATAAAGATGAAAGAATCGGTAACGGACATTACCTCTTCTTTGAAGTGCTTCTTTGAGACCTCCTCTTAGGGCACTAAAATTGGTCTTTGAGGAAGACCAGAACCCCTAGGATGTTTCTAGGGAAGTGGAGAAAAGAATTTGTCTGGGTTTGGCCAAGATTGATGGCTCAAAGTTGTGTGGGGAAGAGAGGGAGGAGGTGCCCTTTTATAAGGGAGGAGAGGGGCTCCTTTAGAAAAACTAAAAATATTATTTTATTATAAAGTCAAGTTCGGTTTTAAATAACTCCAAATTGATTTATTTCTAGGCTAAGGTGGGTATGGGTCTAAATCCTCTCATACAATAGAATTTAGACAAGTTTAGGTTCCTATTTTAACCTTATCATTTAGATTTAACATTAAGTTAAATAATTTTACTTTTACCGTGTCTTCTTGTGTTATTATACTATAAGGTTAATAAACTTACTATAATAAGCCAAAAGAACCCCAAATTGTTTATTATTAATATATATAACCTTATCTAAGTCATTTTGCCGAACCTTAGATTTTTAGGAATAAAATAACAATTAATAATATAATATTTTTTTTAAAAACTATTTTATGTCAATTTTGACACTATTTAGTAATTGATTTTTTTGAAAATCATAACAGAATTATAAGTTCGAAAAAAGTTAATTAAATCAATACTAACATGTCATATTAACCTATAAAATTAGTTTAATTCATAAAAAGTCTTAAATTACATTTATTTTGGTATTTATAACATCAATTATGTCAATATTTCATTAATAAGATAATTACTGCATCATCTTTGTGTCATAAATAAATTAAATTATTTGATGTCTAAAAATTACAAATAAAATACCATTATGTAGGAAATATTTTTAGATTTCTAATGAATATTTACAATCTAATTTATCTTATGTATAACCCTATATTTAAAATGTTTTAGTAAATAAACTTTAATTTTAACTCTTTTAAACCTTCTTTCAATAAATTAATAATAAATGTCCTAATCTAATCCAAGTGGGCCTAAATGGTCATATTTTATTCGTAAGTTTGTTTTTGGTCGAATTACACTTGTCCAATAGAATTAGGACATGTGTTAGGGTAATAATAATATCATTTCTACCCGTAATTACCCTATTTACTTTTAACCGTGGTAAATAAAAGTAAAAAGTTACTATTCACCAAAAATTATTTTCATCTCATTGAACCACATTTTACTTACTGACATCAACCGTGTCTCTCGGATTTTTGAAATTCCACTCACAGAAGCGGTAACATCAAGTTTTATGAAAATTCAGTTTTTTTTAACTACCACTTAGTGGTTTCACTATTCATCAAAAATTGAATGTTTTCAGAAAAATACCAAAAATTAGGCCTAAGCTATATTTGATATTATGAACTCAAAAATGATTTCTATTTTACCAAATTCAAAACATAACAGTTGCATCAATTAATATAAAAATTAATTCCCGTCGTCAAAACAAATAGCGTGTTCTTAAGAGATAATAACTATCAAAAGATTGACATTTGTTTATGTCTGGTTTAAATGTGAAATTACATCCAATGACCAACATTGTATTAAATTGTAAAAATATATTCTAAATATACTTTAAAAGCACTCAAATTAATAATTTATCACTATTAATTATTTCGATTGAAAAAGTTGTTTTTAATTAAAATTTAGTAATTTTCACTATTCATCAAAATATGAAAGTTATCCGAAAATCACCAAAATTTCACCCTAAGATAATTTCGATATTACGAATCCACAAATGAATTCCATTTTGAAAAATAAAATTACAACATTTCAAAAGGTGGTTATTACTATTCACAACGGCTAGTTTTAATAATATTTTAATAGCATATCATTGTTTAGTGAAACTCGGTATTGCGTACTACACACGCTATCGAGGAAGGTCGCGATTGTGTGTAATACAAGTCAAGTCAAGGATGCATGTTGTGCAAGCTCCTTTTGGTGTAGCGTACAACACAAGACATTAGTGAAATTAAAAAGAATATTTTTCATAAAATTTCGGGGTGTTACAAGTCATATGCTGACAGGAGGCGGAGGCCACTAGAGTTCGAGGATGGCGACCACGTCTTCTTGCGTGTCTCACCTCGACGTGGATTACGGATATTTGGACGAGGCGGTAAGTTGTCTTCACGCTTCATCAGACCGTTCCAGGTCCACAACAGGATTGGTGAGGTGGCTTATCGTCTGGCTCTAACACCTCAGTTGCACCGGGTGCACGACGTCTTCCACGTATCTCAGCTGAGGAGATACGTGCACGGCCCGATGCATATCATTGACCATGGGGAGCTTGACGTCGATGATGGGTGACTTTTGCAGAGGTCCCAGTGGAGATCGAGGATCGACAGGAGCAGGTCCTACGTGGACGGTCGATTCCTTCAGTGCATATCATATGGCAGCACGGGAACCTCCAGGAGAGCACTTGGGAGCGGGAGGCTCAGATGCGTGCTGAGTACCCTCATTTGTTTCCCTAGATTTCGAAGTATCTTTACGGGGACTTAAAGCCCTGAGGTGGGAGTAATGTAAAGTCCCGTAAAATTCAAGGGAAATTTTTTCTTAATTTTCTTTGGAATTTTACAAGAACGTGGTTTCAGACGGCACTTAATTCCGAGGCCCGGTGTGCCTGGAATTTCTATCCGAAGTTTAGCTCGGGTACGTTCAGTGAACGAAAAAGCGGGAATTTATAACTTTAGAACCAGTGCCCAGAATCGAATTTCGAGGGCACCGATGGAACCTCAGCACCGGTAATTTCTTAGGAACTCCTATTTCGGAGTTGCGTTTACATGAGGGGAGTTATTAATTTTTGTGGTAGTTGAAAATAAAAATTTAACAATTTTTATTTTTCCCACTTGGTAGTTTTATCCTAAGTAAGGATGTTGGGGGTGGGACCCACTTGTGATATCCAACCTTGAGAGGATAAGGCAGGGTGGGACCCACATGAGCCCAACCCCTCACTTTCCTAACCCCTCTAAACCCCCCATTTATGTTTTTCTAACTTATCTCCTCATTAATTTTATAACATCTTATGTTAATAACTTAAGTGAGTTAAATGTGGGTTTTGAATTTGTAAACTCTTGAAATTCAAAAACCTATGTTGGGTTAATAAAATAAGTGGGAGGATTATTTTATTTGGGGGATAGTTTTTCTTGTGGTGGAGACTTGGGAGGAAAGGGCTAAGGGTTTGATGAAGTCTACTTCTTCTTCAACTTCGACGAAGAACGTGAAGAACATCTCAGACTCCAACGAATAACACCGTCCTTAGCGAAGAACATCTCCGCCGAAGAACGCGAAGAACTTCTCCAATGATGTTTCCTCTTCGGACGCACCTCGACGTCAATGGAATCGACATTCGTTTTCCACGACACCCGACCTCCACGACGCTCATCTTCTGTGGCTCGTTGATGTGCACCGTTCTTGAAACTGAGGTAGGGGATTGTTTTTAATTAATTTGTTCGCGATTTCATTCCTGAATTTCTTCATGAAATTTAACCGTCTTCTATCAATTAATGTAAGGGATGGGGTAACGGACCGCACAAACACGGCCGACCCACCTCCTTAATGTTTCTTGTTGAATTCTTGGATTGAATGGAAGTGGCGCAGTGCCGTTGCACCCAGCAGGTTTTTGAGGAAAGAATTACGCGGCACCGTCACACCGTTCCACGAATTAATACAAGGACGTGACGCCGTCGCGCCGCGTCGGAGACACCGAAAAACATCACGGCCGGAGCAGGGCCGCGGCGGAGGGGCGCGGTGTCGTTGCACCGCGCCGGACGACAAGGGTCGCGGCCGGTTCCGGACCGCGGCGGAGAAAGGTGACCGGAGGCTGGACCGGGCCACCGGTGTTAGAGATGGAAGGGGACCGCCCATCGCCGGTCCCGTTGGGCAGGAACCGGCCGGCCAGGTCGGGCCGACCGGAAGGGGAGGAGCTGGGGGAATTATATTCCCCCGGTCGGACTTCAAACGGCGCCCATAAATGGGTGGTTGTGGTTACACAAGGGGGGCAGGCGCCCCCCTTTCCTAAATGGCTCGGCCTTCGGCCGAGCTAGACAGCGCATTGTGCCTCGCCGGACCAGCCGCCTGGCCAGTCTGCCAGGCCGGGCCGCGCCCGGGCCGGGTCGGTCTGGGCCCGAAACCCCCGTTTTCAGACCTTTTGGGTTCAATTGCCCATAACATGGGCTACGGACCTCCGAATGATGCGCCGTTAGCGGAAACACGATCCTTGGAACGAGACGGTCGTTTAGGTATATCGCACTCAAGGTTTCGGAATACTTTGAGTTTTCCCGGGTTGGTTCGTACATGAAGCCAACCGGGCCCTCGGAGCGGAAACGCTCATATCTTGAGCTACGGACGTCCGATTGACGTGTCGTCGACTTTGTTGAGTTCCTATTACCGAGACGGATCTTTTGGCTAAATCCGCCAGAGGTTTGGACGCAGGTGGAGTACGGTCGGGTTGGTTTTGGCTTAAAAACCAACCGGGCCCCTAGGACGAAAAAGCCAATAACTCTCAGACCGGGCGTTGGATTGACGCGCCATCTGCGACGTTGAGTTCCTGTTGACGATACGGAACTTTTGGATACATCAACTCTGGACTATGTGTCAGTTGATGTATCAGCCTCTCGGCTCGTGGAGCGGACCCTCCCGAACGAGCTTGCTATGTGCGGGAACCCTAGTGCTGGCTGCGACTGCTACTGTGACTGCGACGACGATTGTACAAAGATCCTCAGTGGATTCGACTGTGACGACTAAAAAACTCAGCGATCCTATGTGGATCAGTGCTACCGATCTTGTGTGGGTCTGATCCTGTGTGGGTCAGCGCTCAGCGGTTCTGTGTGAGCCAGCGCCTATAGATCTTGTGTGGGTCCGATCCTATGTGGGTCTTTGTGGGGGTTAGTTTCCTACCGATCCTGTGTGGGTCTTTGCGGGGCTTAGTACCTATCTATCCTTTGTGGGTCCGACGACTTAGATGGATCAGTGATCATCTCTATCTTCTTCGAAGAAGTATACCTATGTGAGCTGAAACATGTTTGCTTTCCTGTGTGGATTTTGTTGTGCTATCCTGTGTGGATTACGTTTTTCTTTCTTGTGTGGAATACGTATACTTTCCTGTGTGGACTGGGTTGTACTTGGGCTTGGTGTTTGGAGCGTACTGGAATTGATGACTTAGGTATATGTATGGGCATATACCTAAGCAGTTTCAGTTGTTACTTTGTGATTGTATCTTTCCTTTGTGGTTTATCCTTTTTGTATTTTGGGAGACCTTCAGGGGTCTCGGGGTCCCTACCGAGTAGCTTATACTCACCCCTGCACGGGCTATGCCCGCACTACGTTGTGTTGGATGCAGACGACGGACAGCGCTGATCGTGGTGGGGGCTTGTGGAGCAGGACGGTACCTGGAGGTGGACCACTGGGCGGGACATACTCGGAGCGGACGGTGGGTCCCGAGGAGGAGTGGAGCTATCTGTACCCACCCTTCATGTGGGATTTCCAGTGTACAGCTCGGCGTAGCGGCTTTTACTTTTCAGTTGTTTTTTCCCTTTCGAGTTGTACTTTATTTTCAGTTTGGGTTTGTATACTGGCCCATTAACTTTTCCGCACTTACTGTTGTACCAGTTTTTACTTGGTGTTTACTTTTTTCGCTTTCTTACTCTGAGGTGCTTGTTTACTTTACAAAGGCAATGCCTTCCCTTTTTACCGGGATTTACGCCTTGGTGCTAGTCGCCAGCCCCTGGCCTATGGAAGTTGGGCTTGGGGTAGTCACGGCACGGGCCCCGAGGACGGGTCGTGATATTTTAATGAATTTTATTGAAACAGAAAAAAATTTATAATAATTAAGATTACATAATTTAGAAAATTATTTAGATTAAATTAATTTAATTTTTAAAATTAAAATTTCCAAATTGGATACAGGTGGGTTTTTCTAAAATTAGTAAAAATCAATAATGCTTAGATGAATTGTAAAAATAATGTTTTTATGTAAATTGTATGTTTTAATTACATTATTCATGATTTAATTGTAACATAATAAATTATATAATTTTGGGATTTATAAAAAAACATATTTAACAATATAAATTATAAAATAAATACAAATTCCAAACCTTTAATGTGAATTCCAAAGCATAAAAATGTAAAGTGTTTCATTAAAAATAAATTTTCATTTTTTCTTATTTTCTTTTGTGTAAATTTATATATTCAGTGTATACATTTTTTTTAATGTTTTAAAATATATATTTATAATAAAATATAATTCATAAATTCTAAAAATTCAATATTACATGGTTTTCCTTTGAAATTATATTTTATTCAATATCTTAACCAAAAAATACACCTCTCCTATAGTATAAATACTTCCTCTCCCTTCCCTTGGAACACCCCTTCCCTTATGCTTCTTAAAGATAAATATCTAACCACTTTCCCTCTATTAATTCCCTCATTTCACTTAGGGATGTAATAGAGTAACTAAATCTCAATCCCTCAAACTATTAAGATCTTAGAAAAAGGAGAGACATCATAAACAATGTAGGATTTGTTATTCTCTTTTATCTTAGTTTACCCCTTATATTTTTCAATTACTCTACCCAATTTCCTTCCAAATATTCTCAAGTAATTTGAAATTTTATTAATCATATTAATCTTTATTAAATATTTTTTTATAATATATCTATGTATTATACATCTTTCTAACCCTCTTTTGGAATGCCTTGTTAATGGTCAATTTTATACACCTATGAGGATGTTATGCTTTCATTACTTATCACCGACTACATGGCTATTCGATGTAGATTATTTATTAAATTTATAAATTTATTTTAATGTATTATAATCTTTGGGAAATAATTTTTCAATAATAGAAATTAAAAATAATCAAAATTAATAAATTCAAACAAGATGTCATAATTTCAAGGAAATATAATATCAAAAAATTCTACCTTTAACAAATAAGATTAAAAAATAAAATTCAATGATTATAAATTATAAAAATTGAAAAATGTTAATATAAATCACTTTTTGTTTTATTTTATAACAAAAATATGTTTTTATATAGTATTTTTAAATTTGATAGAATAAAATAGAAGCTAAGGTAAAGGGAATATCAAACCTAACTCTATCCTTTTGGGTTTATCACATATTTCTCTTTCTTTTAAATAATGATTCTTCTTGAATAAAATCTTAATTTCATTTATCTCTTATTTATTTTTTATTTTCTTAGGTATATACATTTTCTTACATTGTTTATATGAATTTAAATCCAGCTATAATTATTCTTAAAAAATACCTTTCTAAAAACACAAATTGATTCATATTGAATTGTTTCTTCTTTTCTCCATGACTTATGATCTCTTAATATTAATATTTAATCACAAATAAATATTTTTTATTTCTCATTTTGGGAATCTTAATGGTTATTCAATGAAACATGATTTTAAAAGTGATTACGTAGTCAATTCATTTTCCATGGGTTTACCTCTTGTTTGTTATTATTATATGATTACTCTCTATGTGGAATGCACGATTATGAGAATTTTATGATGTGATGGTTGGGATAGAAATTATATATCCCTAAAATCATTGGATAATGGGTTTTATATCATAATACTAGGTGTATTATGAATGAAATTTATGGTATCCTTGTTATAAATTATTATCTTATGTTTTATATTAATTTTTTATGTATGAACATGATGGTAATGTTTTTCGCAACCTATGTGTTGGATGTGAACGCAATGTTATGATGTTTCATTATCATACAAATTCCAAATTATATGTATTTTTTAAATAATTACCCTTGTTTTATGATGATTATCCTTTCCTTATTACATGTAAATGATGATTATTCACACTAATATAATATTTTTTATTCATGTCTCACATTATTTTCCAATGTTTCCTCTCCTTATTAATATTTTATCTCACCCTTTAAATGATGTGTATATTCATGTTATTACATTTACTAAGGAAAATATGGGATATTTTAGGAGTATAATGAATGACTTAATAATGTTTAAATTTTACTATGTACTCATGATGTATAAATCTAATTTATAAAAGATACTAAACCTTCTGAATTGTGTTATTTCAATGTTGTTTATCTTTAAATGGTGTGATAATCATATATGAATTAGGTGTATTTCTATAGTTTTTATAAAATAAAGGTTTAGTTTGTGGGGGATTGGGACTACAAAACATGATTGAAAACCCAAAGAATAAGTCAAAATATTAGAATACATCTAAATTTTTTGGTAAAGTAAAAATTGGGTGGTTTCCCAATAATAAAATCCCTATCTAGATATTACAAGTCAAATCTAGTTATGGTTAAAATTCACCTTTGGGTAATAACCCTAAAAATTTTTGTTTGGTTATTAACTTGATCGTTATCCCTAAAACAAAAAGTGGGCCTAACTACAGACCTAGTTTGACACTCCCATGGGAATTTTTTTGGTTGAAAATATTCTCTTTAAAAACTATTATGAATGATATATATCTAAATTAATTATGTAATTTTATAAAGTTGGAAAATATTAAAGTATGATGTGCTATAAGTAGGGTTTTGGAACAGGTTTAGTAAAATATAACTTGGGATAAACATTGGAATCCCATAACAGATTACTTTATAATTGATTTTAACATGATAATTAATTATTTATTCCTAATTTATTGACTTATATATTGTTCTTAAATTTTATATTTCTGAACATGGTGAAAACCAAGAGAAACCTAACCAACAACCCATGTTATTTACCAGAAAAAAATTATCCGAATAGTATTCATATTATTATGACTGGTTGAGTTAAAAACCTTATTTTTTTTATTAACCAGTTCTCTCAGGTTGTGACAAATAACCATAACAATTTGATATATCTTACCTCACCAAAGAATAATAAATTTTCCATCTATTCGTTTTTTGTTTCAATGACCAATAAAATTTATTGGACCCTCTGATCCCTATATTATAGAAGAATGGTTAAACTACATTGAAAAGATATTTTCCATTTTTCATTGTTCTAAGAAGGAGAAAATCACATTATACTACTATAGTTTAGAATAAGAAGTCATTCAATGTTTGAAAATGATCAAGATTAAAAACTTAAAGGATGAGGGTTAAGAAATAGATTTGGGAGACTTTGAGAAGATATTTCTTAACTATTATTTCCCTTATAATCTTTACACAGAGATAGATAGATAATTTATGGAGCTAATGAAAATGGTGAGTGAATTTTTCACAACTTATGAGTGAATTTAACAAGGAATGAAAGGTTTTCTTTTTTTAATTATCAGCAAATTATAATAAAATAGATAAATTATTTAGTGGTTTAAAACACCATATTTATAATATCTAGACATTTTAGACTCTGGGTGTTATAAATAAGTGGTACAGTGTGCTATAATAGTAGAGTTAGCATTTATAGAATGGTCCCATATACATGGAGGTAATACATAATTGATGGAGTTTCAATTTGGTGGATCAAGTGAGAAATGATTCTGTAAAATCCAACGCCACACATGTCTATTATTTGGAAAGAAGAACCATGGGAATTGTTTCAAATGAATAAATAAATATATTAATTGTGAGATAAAATATAATCAAGATCAAGAATGTCAAATAGGTATAAAGAATATGGATAATGTGATGGAGGAAATAAATAAACTTCTCAAAACACTGCATATAGTTTAATTCCTCGGCTATAAAAAGAAAGTGAAATATTCCAGCCAGTGCACTAAATCAGGGGTCTTCAAGGGGAATTAAAATCAATAACTACCTAAGCTGATAAATCAAAGGGAAATATTGTTCCATCACAGCCATTGATATGGAGAAAGAAAATGACGTCGTATAATTTACACATACAATTCACTCAAGAGTGGTGAAAGTTTTATTTGATTTGGGTTCTATGAATTCATTTATATCTTAAATTTTTTATAGAAATACTAAATCACCTCTCTAATACATTAAAGTAGAGATATATATATAAAACATAATGGTTAAATTATAGCAAAAAAACTGTTGGAATCTTTCCAAATTAGTATTTATGGAAATATTCTTGTAATGAATAATATAATCCTTCAATTAGTGTAATTTAACACTAGAAAAGGCATGGATTAGATCACATTATATAGTGATTTCATCAAATATCAAGGAAAATAAATATATTTATATATCCCAAATGATCATATACTATTATACAAATGCAATGAAGATTATGAATCTCATTTAGAAAATTACTAAATATTGTGGGTATTTATACCTAATGAAGAATCATATATTTCTAAAATGGTTAAATCATATGAAAGAATCAACCTAGAGGACATTCCCATTATGAGGGAATATTTTGATTTATTCCCCCAAATAGTTTCTTGGACTTCCCTCAGATCTTGAAGAATAGTTCTTAATATAACTTATATATGAAGTCACGCCTATATCCAAGAGCCCATATATGATGACCCCAAAATAATTGTAAGAGTTAATTAAGAAACTAAAAGATATTTTTGAATAGTGCTTCATACTTCATTGGGAATCACATTGGAAAGCTCTAATTTTCTCTGTCAAGAAGGGGGTGGATCAATGTGAATGTACATCAATTACCAAGAGTTCAACTAATGAATCATTCTAGACTACTACCTAGATCGATGACTGACCCAGGTCTCCACAGAATTGAGTGGTGATCCTAATCCACATGAGGTATGGTATAGCATTGGGAAACAAAATCAAGAAATGGGAATAGTTTCTCCATTAAATAATAGTTAAAGTACAATAGTACATTCTTTATAAAATAAGGTGATACCCATCCAAAAGATTAATGTTTATTCAAAATAAAAAAACAAAAACAAGAAAGTAAATATAAACATTTTAACCCATTAAAAGTAAATTAAATCCCTCAAGTCACCTCTAACTCCCTCACATAGTAAAACATTATACTTCAACATCCATAACACTACATTTATAGTATGTCACCAATTAAAGAAAGGTAAATAAATAGTATTGGCTGATTTGGATAGTATAAAAAATTAAATTAATGAAATAAAATAAATAACTACCCTTTATATGATCTTAAGGGACCAACCAATCTTGAAAAAAAATTCTCCATGAGTTTTCAAGAGTTTAACCAGAATCATAAAAAATGAAATGTAATAATATGAATAACCACATCATGATCAGTATGTCACAACCCACCTTATAGAATGCCTAAATTTTAATTAAAGATCTATTTTAATCTTGTTTGAAATGGAAATAAAAAGTAGTTTTTCAAATATAAGTTCATGAGAAACAAGTATCAATATCATATCTATTCTAAAAAAATTACTTATTAATTTTATCTAAATGAAAACATTCAATTTAAATATATTTTCTTGGACCAAAAACTTTTAACCAAAACACCCATTTTTTAAAACACCTAAAATCCCAAATTTAAAATCCTTTAATCAAAAATGGCTTTCCAAACATCATTGAAAAAAAATTAAAATTAAAATAATTTAAATATAATATATATATAACACTGTAAAATAGGCTTCACAAGTTAATAGATCAACCATGGAAGTAAACATGATTAAGGGTTCCATAACCAATATAAACAAAGGGAAATACAATAAAACATGAAAGGATAATCTAAAACCAAAACCACCAGTCAAGGGATATGTTTCATGGGATATAACCTAGTATTTAACAGAAATATTACTTTTCATGGTTCTAAAATTCACTTGGCCCCTTTGTGTATCTTGGAAAATGTCCCATTAAGTATCTCCATTAGGGAGGGTTGTGGGTATACTAATACCAACCCCTTGGAGTGTGTAACTCTCTTGGGGTACTAGCCAGCTAGAACACACTAGACAAGTTCAATAGAAATCTAGGCCTTTATTTGTTACCCATGGTTACAATGACTAATACATGAGTAGAAGTTAGAAAGTAAACAAAACAAGATCAATAATCAAGGAATAACAGTGAATCTTACTCACACCCAATAACCTCTCATAAAACATCCCTAATTTACATCATCCAATCATTGAAGTAAAATAAATAACCCTTAATGGATAACAAAATAATAAGGGTAAACAATAATTGGAAACACTAGAAATCAAAAACCCATATAAAATTTCCAAATGGACCTTCTCAAAAATCAAATATAATGTTGAGTCTTTTATAAAAATTGAAAAACTATTTATAAAAAAATTTAAAAGTCACCACACATTAAATTACCCTTTAAATAAATCTATTAAACCATCCACACATTTATAAAACCTTATAAAAATATTTAAATATCACTTTTTAAATTAACCCACGAGACAAATGGGGTCTAAACCATTTAAAACCACTCATTTTATTTAATGTAATATTTCAAATCCATTTATAAAACATAAAATTTTATGTAAAATGTGAAATTCTAACTAAACACTTTGAAAATTTTTAAATACAATTTTAACAATCCTTTCAAGAAATTCCTTAAATATTTGGGGTGTTTGATCTAACAAAATAATTTTTAAATAATTTTTTAAAATAGTGAAATTCATCATGGAAATCAGAATTAAACAAACATTTTGACTTTATGAAATCAAAAATACATAATTAATAATATAATTTAATAAATAGAACCTTAATTTAATAGTAAAACCATCAATTTTTCTACAAATTAAATATTAAGACACACGAAAACCTTCCTCAAATCAATTGTGAGAGGTATGGAACTCACATATGGGATTAATAGAGATAAAATCATATATATAATACCCTATAAACATATGAATCCTAAAAATTGGGTCAAAATGGAATCCCATAGTTTATATATGAGAGAGGTCTGTGATTTGGGAAGAATAAAATAAGAGAAGAGGTATAAATAAGTGAAAATGAGATCCTACCTTATAGATTTGGACATCAATCACTAATAAAAAATAAAAAATTTCCAAGGAATGTAAGAGACTAGAGGAGGGGACATGTGTGGTAGGTAGGGTTGAGGTTTTTGGGGTGATGAATGAGAAAAGGGAGGATAATTGGAGTATTTCTGGATTCAAGAAAATGGATGGAAATTTTAGAATTTCCCAAAAAAATAATTATTAGTAAACATTCATGGTTATCCCTCGAGGTTTACTAAACCATGTGGCACACGTTGGACACCCAAACACAATGTCCAAATTTCATCCTAGGACCCCACATGGTTTAACAAACTGTGTACCAACTGTACCAAATGACACTCTCCAAATAAAAACCCAAACACATGGCTGTTTCATAGTTTTAAAATCCATGTTAGCTAACCATGATACAACAAAAAAGTGTTTAAAAAATAAATTTATGTATCAAAACCCTCGAGGAAAAAAATAATATAATAATATACAACTATAGTATAAAGGGGTGTTAAAATCACCCAGATATACAACTTTCTACTCCTAGAAATACATTGATAAAGGATGGAGGAAAACCATGCACAAAAAACCTTAATGCTATCAGTGAATGGTGGTAAGTAAGGGAGACTATAATACATCCTAATGGGAGAGACCTCACACTAAAACTACTCTTCAAAACCAATGGATCGCTTCATAAAATATTATCAAACAAATCTAAGAAGAATCCAATAGATAATAATGTAACCACCTAAATTTTTATCATTGTAAATTCATTTCTTATAATTATTTCTTATAGTATAATCACATAATATTTCTTTTATAACACAATAAAAACTTTATAAGTGAAGAGTAAGTGAAATAAAAGGTATATTTAGAAGTTAAATAACATATAGAAATATTAATAAGACTTTAGAAAAGTAATGTGACCCTTATGAATTGTAAATAGGACAATGTAATAGTAACCTCTCCAATGAAATTAAAAATAAAATTTATCTTTTTATAAGTGACTATATGGAATAATTATATCATAATATAAGTAAATAAATATTTTAAAAACTATTAATAATGTGTTGGTATTTTTATAAGTCATGAATATTTAATTAGAATTTTATGATTATGTTAATAATTTAAATGATAATTTAGTTTCTTTAAATGTATTAATAAATTAATATTTGGATTCTAAGATAATTTTATGTGACCTTAAGTAATTTTTCAAAGTGTTATAAAAGCAATTTTAATTTTTTATTTTTTATTTTTCAAGTAAATTGTGATTTTAATTAAATATTAAGTTTTTAATATTTATAAAATTATTTTTCAAAATTTGAGTTCATTTTTTTATTATACACATTGAAAAATAGTTAGGGTGATTTTTTGGTAATTTTCTGAAATACTTCAATTTTTAGGTGAATGGTAAAAATACAGTTTTTCACATAACCAGTATTTATTAAATTGCATCATTCATGGTGTAATGATGACATAAACTTTCTAGATCTTTATATTCTTCCATGTTCTATTTAATTTCATAAATAGTTCCTTAAAATACAATAAACTCAATTTCCAAACCTAAAAATTACTTTCCAAAACCTAAAATCAAAAAGTGATTCCTTAAAATATCATTTTCTCTTTCTTTTCACTTTCCATTTAATAAATAAATTAATTAGAATTATAAAGATTATTTGAATTGATAAATGAATAATAAAATATTAATATATGATTTATGTTTTCAAAAACTACTATTAAAAGTCTTACATTTGATATATTATTTTATTTAATATTTTATTCTAAAAACACCCCCTTATAAAGTTTAAATAACCCCTCTCCCTCCCCTTGAAAAACCATTCCTATCATACATTAATTAGCCTAATATATCTCCAAATTATCCCCCTAAATCCTATTATAATACATAGGGACGTCCTAGATCCCTTAAATGCCAATCACCAAAGAAGTTATAGTTTCGTGCAAGAGAAGCTACACTGAAGAGAGAGTAAGACTCAATTAAATCTTCTCTCTTTTCTTCCTCTCTTTTTTCTTGTACCCTAACCCTTTAAAGAAATAATTCTAAAAAAATTATTATACATTAATATGAAATTAAATTAATAATTTTAACCTACTGTAATTATAATATTAATGAAAAATATAAATTTCATACTTCCCTTTCCTGCTCTTTTGACAATGTCCAGTTAATGGTCAATTAACCATCTTCAGATACATTGCCAGGATAATTATTATAACCACGTTCACTTATGGAAAATATAAATTATATATAATATATTAATATAAAATTACATGTATTCTATTCTTATGAAACTAATTATTCTAAATTATAAATTACATTTAATAAAAAGTGAAATCATCGAATTATGGGAAATTTATAAGTAAAATATGATATCAAAATGATTCAATTTCATCAACTAAAATTATGAAAGAAAATCCAATGAATATAACTGATAAATATTTTTTATAAAATTACTATAATTAACTTTTATATCATTATTTTAATAATCATAAATTTAATATTCAGGACGTGCAGAAGAGACAAAATTAAGCGGAAATTGACGTAAGGGATCCTCTTCATTTCACTTTTATTCAAGATTGTCCTCCATATTATTCCCTTTTATGTGTATTTCCTAGTGATTGGGTATTATTATGAACCTCCCCATACTTTTCTCATGATTTATAAAATATAATAAATCCCTTTCTCTCTCATTAAGCGCTCTTAAGTACACACAATACTATGTTGATATTGTGTGAGGGATTTCACCCGAACCTCCTTTAATCCTTCAGGTTTCTTTATCTTTCTTTTTACCTAAATGTGGTTATATATTCTTATTATGTTCATCTAATTAAGTCTATTTGAATGTTCCAAACCAATTTAATAAGTTCCATTCACCATTCTCTTTTGTGTATATACATGTTTTAAGTTATTATCTCCTCAATACTTCTCAATAAGCAAACTTATTTTGACGGAGCTTCCCAAATTCTTGCATGATTTCAAGTACACTTTATATTCTATTTTAAACCAAAATTTTATTTATAAAGTAATTCTTTTTATATTTAAAACCATACTAGTTAAATTTTGGTTTTCTAAAAAGTATTGTTCTCTTTTCTATTTTAAAGGTTCTATAGTATTTTCCTTAAAATCGCTCAGAAGTGTTTTTATACCAAACATTATTGAATAAATTTCTTACATGTCATCAAATCTACTTGAAATCACTCACTATGATACATATATATTTTTCCTTATGAATTTCCATATATAATTTATTTCCCCTCTTTCATGGACACATTTGTGTTATACAAAATTGTTATGATTTATGACATGGTTATGGTACCAAATTCTTTCCATGGGTAATCCTTATGTTTCTGTGAGATTAATTAAGTATGATTATTTATGTGGAAAATAAATTCATGAAAAGTTAAGATGGGTATTCCCAGATAGCGCTCTTCTTCATTGGTTAAAGTTAAGTCTCCTGATATGTTATGTGCGGTGGTCTTGGCTGTTAGCCTTGGATTTTTCTACTATGAGAAACAATATTGGCAGTTAGCCTTGACTCATAATTAAGTCATGTTTTATGTTTCTTACAAATTTCTAGGATGCCAAGTTTTTATTATCCAATGTTTATATTTTATGATTCAATTTGTTCCAAGATTTTTTTATCATTATATCATGCCTTCTAAGCCATGTACGAAAGCCTTTTTCTTATATACACTCCCTTACTGAGATATTTATCTCATCCCTTTGTTCATGTGTTTCCCATGGTACCCAATGAAGATGTATGAGCATAATAAAAATCAGGGGCTCATTTTGAATATTAAATCAAGATGTGTTTTTTAGTCCCATGATTTATGTTTTATGTACCCAGTCTCTAAAGACACTAGATTACGTAATCCTTGCCTTGTACTCTGATGTATAATTACTCTTGAAATCTTGTAATGTTATGTGTAAAAGTTAAGGGTCTCTATAGTTGGTATCATAGGGTGGTTTAGTAATTTCTTTGGGATTATGAATAAAGAACCTTAGGTATAACCTTAATAATGAGATAAAGTATAAGAAAACATCCCTAAATTTTGGTAAGTATACAGTAAGTGGTTTATCAAGGAAATGAATCCCTGTATGAATACAAATAGAGAGAGGTGGCTCTGTCCTAGATGTACATAAGAGTGAAAATTCTTACAAGGAGTTTTGGGCTTGACCCAGGGTATCTTGGGACATGACAAAGAACCTTTCTTGACTGTTGGTTTGACACTCTCGGGGAAATGATTTGATAAATTTATGAGCTTAGTACAAACCATTATTAGGGGAATAAAAAATCCCATATGAATATTAGTTAATAAATAGATCAAGGATAACCTAGATTTAAACCCTAAGGAATCACAAATTAAGATATACTTCTCCTTTCAAAGTTTATCCTTTTATTTTCAAATTTTCATTTTTCTTCTCAATAGCTATGTATTAAATCCCTCTAATTGTATGGTATTTTTCTTAATTAATGGAGGGAAATAGAAGAACTCGTGCCAACAATTAATGTGATAGGGAATGCGATGATAACCGTAATGATATGCCTGATATGAATGGAATGGGTGCTCAAAAATTCATGATAGTACATGGTCAGTTGAATCAAGTTATTAATAATAACTTGAATCATGTGGAACACCCTCCTCCTCTAACTAAAGATCATGAGTCCGTAGAATACTTCATGCAGAAAATGATTCACATGTCTAGCGAATCTTCTAATCCCTTCCTCGCGGAACAGTGTATTCACTCTATTGAAAAGATATTATATGTCCTCAAGTGTTCGGAAGAAGTGATATTTGTTCTATTAGTATATCATTTTGATGGGTAAGCAGATTAGTGGTAAACACTGATCAAGAATATGAATCCCTTTGAGGAAATTGATTCCATGTATTGAGAGGAATTCAAGAGTATGCTTTTCAATAAATATTTTCCTTGAACCCTCTATATCAAGATGGAAAGAGGGTTCCTCAGTCTCAAGAATATGGAATATGAGTCCATCTCGGCATAAGAAGAAAAAATTACAATTATTTCAAGGTACACCTATGGCTTTGTCATCAACATTGAAAGAAAGGTGGATCACTTCTTTAGTGGGCTAAAGCAGAGTCTATAGAAGGTGTTGGAGATCTGAGACTTCGACAGTTATGAAGAGATTTTCAATTGTTCCCTCAAGCTTGAAATGGATATTAGAGACTCTCAGTGGTCTCATGGGCCTAGTGAAAATAACCAAAATATGTGTAACAACAAGGGTGGTTAAACAAAAAAACCCATGATGGAAAGAATTCTAACTACCCCAATTGTAAAATTTGTGGGAAGTAGCATCTTTCGAGCTATCTAAAGGGAACTAAGAATTGATTCTATTGTAGAATGTTGGGATATCTGGTCGAGAACTACTGATGAGATATTTGGAATCCTTTTAATGTGGAAGAAGAAAGGAAGGATCAGATAAACACTCTACATGTAGTTCATTATTACAAATTCAAGGATTGTTGGCATTATATGAACAATTTCCCAAAGCCAAGTATTGTCGAAGTCAATCAATAACAACTTCCAAGGAAACAAGGAAGGTCTAATTCTATCACTACTTCTAAGGTGGAGCCATAAAATTATGTGGTGATAGGTACTCTAGTTATTCATTCCAGAATAGTGAACCTACTATTTGATTCTAGTTCTATACATTATTTCATATCTTCTAAGATAAGTGAAACTATTCAAAAACCACCTCAAAATTTGGAGGATATGTTATCTGTGAGAATAGTGAATGTGGAAATTATTGACTCCATGGTTTATAACTCCTCCCAGGTTAATTTTTGTGGACTAAACCTCCCAGAAAATCTTTTCATGCTTCCTTTAGTAGAGTTTGATGTTATATTTGGCATGGATTATCTATATTTTTACAAATCTAACATCAACTTTCAGGAAAGGTAAATCACTCTTCACATCCCAAATCATCATCCAACTCTTTACAATCCTTTATAATTTATGTCTCAAGTTTGGATATTAAATCATTATGAGAAATCATTTCTTCTTCAAATGATTGAGACAAATGAGAGAATCATGTTGAAGACATGCCCATCGTGAGGGATTACAATGATGCATTCCCTAAAGAGTTTCCTAGTCTTCCTCATGATCGAGAGGATGATTTTTCAATTGAACTTATTACGATATCTCCACCTATATCAAAGACACCTTATAGAATGGCCACCGAAGATCTGGAAGAGTAGAAGAAGCAGTTATAGGAGAATCTTGAGAAGGGTTTTGTATTCCCGAGTGCTTCACCTTGGGGTCTTCCAGTCCTCTTCATCAAGAAGAAGGATAGTTCAATGTGAATTTTCATTAATTATCATGAGCTGAATAAAATCGTGATAAATAAAATGTATCCCCTTCCACGGATTGATAACTTGTTCGATCATATTTATGGGGCTAGTTATTTCTCTAAGGTAGACCTTCGGTCAGGTTATCACCAATTAAAGGTGAGGAAGGAATATATTTACAATAATTCCTTTAGAACGAGGTATGTAAACTATGATTTCATAGTTATTCCCTTAGGAATCACTAATTCTATAGGAATTTTCTTGGATTTAATGAATAATTTCATTAGATAGTACCTTGAAAAATTTGTGGTAGTCTTTATTAACGATATTCTGATATACTCCAAGAGAAAGTAAGAACATGAGGATCATTTGAATACTTTGTTAAAGACTTTGTGAAGGGATAATTTATATTCAAAGTATAGTAAATATGGGTTTTGGATGGAGGAATTATATTTCTTGGGGCATGTTATCACCAACAAAGGGATATTTGGGGGCCCTTCCACGACAAAGTCGATTGAAGAGTTTCCCATGACAACATCTGTAATAGAAATCCATAGATTTTTGGGTCTTCATATGTATTATTGACAATTTGTGAATAAATTTTCACAATTTTCAAACCCAATTAACTAGATGAAATGGAAGGGAGTAACATTTTTTTTGACTTAGGAATGTGAAGACTGTTTCAAGGGGTTGAAAAGAGGTTTGTCGCTACACCGATACTCACACTCCCAACAAGTAGAGAACTTTTCGGGGTGTACAGTGATGCTTCCAAGAAGGTTTTAGGTTTTTTTCTAATGAAAAATGATAAAGTGATAGCCTACACCTCAAGGAAGATGAAAATATATGAGAAAAACTATCCTACGCATGATCTGGATTTGGCGGAGGGGATCTTTGCATTAAAAATCTTGTGGCATTATCTCTATGGGGAGAAGTGTGAGATATATACTGATCACAAGAGTATAAAATATATATTCAAACAAAAATATATAAATATTTACCAGTGAAGATGGATAGATCTCATCAAAGATTATGACTGATCAATCCATTACCATCCCGATAAGGTAAATAAGGTGGGAGATGCTCTAAGTAGAAAAGATCCTACATCTTTATCAATGATGAGAATTTAAAAGGATCCAATATTCCTAGATTTATAGAGGATGGACATGGGAATAATTAAGGTTGGAACATCATCAATACTTTATCAAATGATTTCTCAACCATCCCTCAGGGAAAAAATAAATTATCCTCAAAGAAAAGATGTGGAAATTCTGAAAAGGGTTGAAGCTATCAAAAATGGGAAATCCTAAGAGTTAAAGATTAATGAAAAAAGGAGTTATAAGATTTGGGTCACGATTATGTGTACCATCCAAAATAGAGAAAAAGAAGTATCCTCTGAATGATGCACATGGCTCAACCTTCTCTACCCATCCATGGAGCACAAAGATGTATCAAGATCTCCAAGAAAACTTTTGGTGGGACAATATAAAAAAGGGAGATTGTTGAATATACATCAAAGGGCCTAGTATTTCAGAAAGTGAAGGCTGAGTAGAAAAATTTTAAGGGAATGATGAAACCACTGCCCATACCAACATGGAAGTGGGAGAACATCACCATATACTTTTTCATCAGACTTCCAAGGATTTTCCATAGAAAACAATTATATATGGGTTGTTGTGGATCATCGTAAAAAGACATATCACTTTATTTTATTTATAGAGGACTTTTCATTGGATCAACTTGCACAGATATACATCAAATAATTGGTAAATATACATTAAGTAACACTATCTATTGTATTCGATCGTGATCTGAGATTCACCTTAATGTTCTAGAAAAGTTTCCAACATGCTCAAATCACTAAACTGAACTTTAGTACGGCATATCGTCCTCAATCTGATGGTCAATCTGAGTGAAATATTTAGACACTGGAAGACATGTTGAGAGCTTGTTCTATGTAATTCAAAGTAGGATGGGACCAATATCTTCTATTGGTTGAATTCTTCTAAAATAATTGTTTCCACACAAACATCGAAATGACACCATACAAATCCATTTATAAGAAATGGTGAAGAACATCGATGTGTTGCAATGAAGCTGGTGAGTGTAAGATCATTGTGAATTTAAATAGTCTATGAAATAGTGGAGAAGGTGAAAACTGTTCAGCATCACATCAAGGTAGCCCAAAATTGAAAAAAGAGTTATGCAGACAACTGTCGACAGGATGTTGAGTTTAATGTTATAGACATGGTATTTCTCTTTGTATCTTCATGGAATAATGTCATGAGATTTGGTAAGAAAGGAAAGTTAAGTCATAGGTACATTGGCCTTTTAAAAATCCTTGGTCATGTCATTTTTGTGTCCATTCAACTAGAAAAAACTCCTACCTTGTCTAAAGTGCACGATTTCTTTCATGTATCCCCTATAAGGAAGTAAATAGCAGAACCTTCTCATGTACTCTCTTCATAGGTGGTATTGTTGGTGGAAGATCTTTATTATGGGGAGTATCCAGTAAAGATCTTGGATTGTAGAGATAAATTTATATCTAACAAGACTACTCAACTATCCAAGGTACTATGGAGGAATCATATGCACAATGAGGCATCATGGGAACTATATGAGGTAATGATGGAAAAATACCCACACCTATTTATGGCCTAGAATTTAAAAAAAACTTTGTGGGTGTAATTTCTTAAGGGGTAAATAATGTCATGACCCAAATTTTTTATCAATGGAAATTTTCTTCTTATAATTATTTCATATATTATAATCACATAATATTACTTTTATAACACAATACAAACTTTTTAAGTGAATAGTAATTGAAATAAAAGGTATATTTAAAAGTTAAGGTACATATAGCAATAGTAACATGGCCTTCATAATAGAAATGTGACCCTTATGAATATTAAAATAGCCAATGTAATAGTAAACCCTCTAATGAAAGTAAAAAAATAAAATGTATCTTTTTATAAGTGACAATATGGTGTAATTATATGATAGTATAAGTAAATAAATATTTCAAAAACTATTAATAAGGTGTTGGTATTTTTATAATTCATTAATATTTAATTAAAATTTAATGAATATTTTACTATTTTAAATGAAAAAAAAATTCATTAAATTTATTCATAAATTAATATTTTGATTCTAAGATAATTTTATGTAACCTTATGTAATTTTTCAATGTGTTAGAAAAGTAGTTTTAAATTTTAAATTTTTATTTTTCTAGTAAATTGTGATTTTAATTTAATATTAAATTAATAATATTTAAAAAATTATTTTTGAAAAATTTAGTTCATTTTTGGATTATACACATAAAAAATGGTTATGGTTATTTTTTGGTAATTTTTTGAAATACTTCAATTTTTAGGTGAATAGTAAAAATACAGTTTTTCACATAACTGATTTATCTTAAATATCATAATTCATGATTTAATACTGACATAATATTTCTAGAACATTAGATTCATCCATGTCATATTTAACTTCATAAATAGTTCCTTAAAATACATTAAACTCAATTTCCAAACATAAAAAGAGCTTTCCAAAACCTAAAGTCAAAAAGTGATTCCTTAAAATATCATTTTCCGTTTCTTTTCACATTCCTTTTAATAAATTAAAAAATTAGAATTATAAAGATGATTTAAAGAATAAAAAGAATTATATTTTTTTAATATATTATTTTTTATTCAAAAAAAATACTAATAGAAGTCTAACATTTGATATATTATTTTATTTAATGTTTTATTCTAAATACACCCCCTCCTCAAGTATAAATAACCACTCTCCCTACCTTGGAGAACCATTCATATCATCCATTACTAAGCCTAATATCTACCCAAATTCTCCCTATAAATACTCTTAGAATATGTAGGGACATTTTTTATCCCTCCAACTCCTATCACCAAGGGAGTTATAGTTTCGTGCAAGAGAAGCTACACCGAGGAGAGAGTAAGACTCTATTAAATCTTATCTCTTTTCCTCCTCTTTTTTTATTTTACCCTATCCCATTAAAAAATTTATTATGCAAGATTAATCATATATTATGTTAAAAATATATTAATGATGTTAACCAAATGTAATTTTAATATTAATGAAAAATATAAATGTAATACTTCCCTTTCTCACGTTATTGACAATGTCCTGTTAAAGGTCGGTTAACCATCTACAGAGAGGTTTCCAATATAATTATTATAAAAACCTTAATGTATGAAAAATATAAAATATATAAAATATGTTAATATCAAATTAAATTTATTCTATTCTTCTAAAACTAATTATACTAATTTATAAATTACATTTAATAAAAAGTGAAATCATCCCAAGATTGAAAATTTATAAGTAAAATATGACATCAAAATGATTCAATTTCATCCCCGAAATTTATGGAAAAAAATACAATGAATATAATTGTTAAATATTTTTTATAAAATGAAAATAATTATCTTTTAGATAATTGTTTTAATAAACATAAATTTATTATTCAAGAGGCGTCGAAGAGAAAAAATTAAGCCAAAATTAAGGTAAGGGATCCTATCCATTTAACTTTTAATCAAGATTGTCCTCCATGTTATGCCCTGTTATGTGTAATTAATAGTGATGGGGTATGATTAAAAACCTCCCCCATACTTTCCTCTTGATGTATAAAAGATGATAAATCTTTTTCTCTCCCATTAATCCCTCTTAAGTACACAAGATACCGTGCCGATATTTCATGAGGGATTCAACCTGAACCTCCTTTATTCCTTCAGGTTTCTTTATCTTTATTTTTACATAAATGAGGTTATCTATTATTATTATTTTAATATTATAAATTCCATTTTAATTTTCAAAAACCATGTAACAAGTTCCATTCATCATTATCTTTCAGGGATATACATGTATTAAGTTATTCCCTTCTCATACTTCCCAATAAGCAAACCTGTTTTGAGGGAGCTTCATGAAGTCTTACCTAATTTCAGGTGAACTATATATTATATTTTAAACCACTATTGTCTTTATAAAATAAGCCTTTTTATTTTGAAAACATTCCTAGTTCACTTCTGGTTTTGTATAAAGGATTGTTCCTTTTTCTATTTTAAAGGCTCTATAGTATTTTCCTTAAAACCGCTCAAAAATGTTTTTATGCCAAAATTTCTTGAATACTTTTATTACATGTGGCCACATATACTTGAAATAACTCAATATGACTCACATATATTTTTCTTTATTAATTTCAATGTATACATTATTTACGTTCATTCAAGGACACATTTGTGTTACGCCCAATTTTTATGCTTTATGACATGATTGTGGTACCCAATTCTTTCCGTGGTTAATAATTATGTTTATGTAAGATTTATTTTGTATGATTATTTATATATAAAACATATTCATTAAAATTTAATATGGGTTTACCCAGATAGATCTCCAATTCATTGGGTAAATTTAAGTCTCATGAGATGTTATGTGCGATGGTCTTGGTGGTTAGCCTTGGAGTGTGCTACTATGAGAAACGATATAGGATGTTATCATTAACACATACTTAAGTAAAGTTTTATGTTGCTCCCACATTTCTATGACTCCATATTTATATGATCCCATTTTTATATGTTATGATTCCATATGTTCCATGATTTTGTTATCAGTATTTGATGCCTTCTAACCCTTATTCTAAACCCTTATTCTTATGTATAATCCATTATTGGGTTATTTAGCTCATCCCTTTGTTTATGTGTTCCCCAATGTACCCTATGAAGATGTATGATCACAATGGAAGTTAAGGGATATTTTTTAAGATTAAATAAAGAACTGTTTTTTATACCCATGTTTTAAGTTTTATGTACCTAGTATTCAAAGACACTAACTTCACAATCCTTGTCTTGTACTCTGATGTATAATTATGCTTAATATCAGGTAATGTTATGTGTAAAAGGCTTGGGTCTCTATAAAAAATGGATAGTGCACTTCAAAAACATCAAGTCCAATTAGGTTCTCTCTAATATTTATAACTCTCTTAAAATATTGGGTAAACAACTCACTCTCTTCAGAAGTTGTAACACTAAGAAAAAGAACTGCTAAAAACATCCAATGAAGATCAAAATTCCCATATTAAAAATACTTTCCATCCAGAAAACTCAATTAAATGTTGATCCTTGGATGTATACACCCAAATCCTAATCTATAACCATACATTTTATAGTTTGGATTTGAAAAAACTATTGTGAAAAAATATTAACTTTCAAAATAAAAATTCAAAAATAAATACCAAGTAACTTCTATCCCAAATAATTATATTATTTCTATAGATTTATAGAACTAGGATAACTAATATATATTAAAACCCATGTCATTCTCATAAAATGGTAATTATTTAAATTATATAAATATTTTTGTATTCTATAATAAGTCTTTCACATTTCCAAAAAAATAGGTTCATATGATTGTACTCATATTTTAATTCTTGATACTTTTTCTTCAATCAAGATGTGTCACCATTGAACTTACTGTAATTCATACATATACTTAGGACCTAGTAAAAACAATTTAAAACATCAGATGAGAAAATAAAATCTGAAAAAGGGATATAAAAATAAATGAAACCCATTAATCCATTTTAAATTTTTGAAATCACTTAAGTATCTTTTAATTTTTATTAATAAACATTTAGTTAAAAATAATCACTTAATTAATCTTAAAATCAACTTTTACCCAAATTTTTTTAATAAAAAATTTCATAAGATAGAATAATGGTAAAAAACATAACTAATTAGGGTTTATTGAAAAAACTATGAAATAGTTTCCTCAAGAAATATATATAGAATATCATAAATATTCATTTCAATCAGCTCTAATTTTCATATATTATGAAATTAAAATATTTCTATAAAAATAACCAATACATAGAACGAAAAATATATCTAAGGATAAAAATATAAATAATAAATTGGATAATAATAATAAGATATCATAATGATTTAATGCATAATTTTGAACATCATAATCTTACGATCAAGGCCTTGTTTCATGTCATAAAAAACATATTATCAAGCACTTGATCCAAGATATCATAAATAATTGGGTAGGCATACACCAAATACCCAGATAGTTTTTCTAGTAAGACCTACTGATTCATTGAGTGGATATAATGGGCCTATCTCATCCATTATTAAGTTAAATTAATTCATCATTTATAATAAGTAAACAATAAACATAATCATTCAAATTGAAAGATGATTATATGAAATTTTTATATTTCCTATAGTAATAAATATAATAAAATGATCATAATTCATCTAAATAAATAAAATGGATAATAAAATTAGGGTATATTCCCATTGAAACATAAGAATTATCAATAAACAATGAAACATATTTAAATACATTTAAAATATCATTTGAGTCTTTCTATGAAAACATGAGAAAAATATCATTCTCTTTTGAAAACATTTTAAATAAAAATTGATTGAATATTTCCCAATTTAACTTCCTTAAAAATAACTATTGAAACTTCTAAAATAATTTTCTAAGAAAAAAGTTATCTTGATGGTGATAAAATATGTTCATTTTGTTTATATTAAAATAAAACATTCCTTTCAAACTTTTCTAAAAAGTAAAAATTGAGTCGTATAGAAGAAAATTGAGCATATTCCTTTTAATTATTTAAAAAAAGAAAATATTAATTAAAAATTACCTTTAAAATCATTTTATACATAAATAAAACTTTCTTGTAACATTTTATGAACATGGAAATATTGGGGAAATATTTTGAAAGGAAACCATTAAAACAATGTTTTCATGGAAAATCTTATACCATAAGTCTCATCTAGCTTCGTACTTTCTATAACTCATAAATAATAAAATTATATTAATTATTAAAATTCTTAATAACCTATTTTATGTTCCTTCCATTATCATTATTCCCTTTATTTCATTTATTTCCATTTTTTATTTAGTTACTAAAATGGTTAAGTTCAATTTTGTCATTTTTGGATCATTCGATTTATAACCTTGAAATGAAATCAATGAATTGAAAATGTTCAAAGGTATTATGGTCAAATTACCTCCATAATATTGAAATTTTTATAATTATCATGTTTATACATTAAAAAAATTAAAACCAACAATTTAAGGAAATAATGAAAAATTATTCATATCATTTCCTAGAGACTGCAGTCCATACATATGCATAAATGATATCATTATTTTTTATACTATGTGGAAAATAAATAAATTAGATAATATTTTAGTTTTCAAGAATAATTAATATGTTAAAATTTTCATAATTATTCATTATTTATATGTTTATTGCCATATTTTTATGGAGTAATTGAAAAACTATTTCTATAGCTTCATGGAGGTGGCAGTCCACACGTACGTACGAGTGACATTGTCATTTCCCATATGATAGACATCAAGATGAAAAATTGTTGTGAAATAATCATAAAAACATTTATTTAAATTTAATATAATTATGTTATTATTTCAACATGTCTAAAAAATATTTTATTGAGTTAGAAGACGAAATAAACATGAAACACTCAGTTAAGAATTATACCTCTTCTTTGTAAAACCTCTCTTATCGTACACCTTAAGACTTTTGAAGTGGTATTTTGGTTATATTGGGAACTCTATAATGTGATTAGGGATTTTTGGAAGATATTTGGATAGGTATTGGTGAATATAATAGGATCATGTATTGTGTATAAGAAACTATAGGGGTGACCTTTTATAAGTGAAATGGGTGGAAATCTTATAAATACAGAAAATATTAATATATATTCTGCCTATAACTAATGTAAAAAAGTATTAAAATATCCATATAAATTAATATAAGGAGCATAATATTGAAATATAACATAATAATAAAATTTAGATAGGTTGATTTTTCATATTTAACATTGTATTCTAGTTTAACCCCCCTTGATAACCTTGTTTAACATTAACCACTATAATAAAATATTCAACATTTAAGGGTCATGAAAGTAATTTTAAAAATACTAACTGGTGAATAAATGGAAAATTAATTAAATACTATTTAATTCCCCATACAATTAAGTTATTATATTTTTTTTATGATTTTATAAAGATTTAAAAAGGACATGTAAACATTAAATACCATTTAAATGTCATTTTCTGGACTATTCACAAATATTTTCTTTAATGGAATCAAGATAACAACATAATTATAATATAAACCCTTAAATAATATCTCATAATTAATAATTTTATATTAAATACATTCAATATCCAAACTCATATCAATATTATGACTTTTCATATTTTTAAAATCCTTTCATATGCTTGCACAAGCTTTGTATCAACACTGTATAAGAATTTTAAATAATTATAAATTATTTAACTTTAAAAAAATATTAAAAAAATTAATTTTTTATAAATAATTATGTAAAACATAATTAATTTGTAATTTAAATTTACTTTTATCTTAATCATGATAACATATTTAAGAAATGAAATGTGGGAAAATAAAAATTTATTAGACCAAACACTTTTGCCTGTTTGGGTCAAAAACTATTTCCAAGAAATCCAAAAAAAATAGTATATATAGGATTATAGGTATAAAAATATATCATATAAGAAAATTATTGATATTTTTTTTGGTAATTTTTTCCTTTTATACTTAATTTCATTTTTTAACATAACTTACCTTCACCACCATAACTGTTTTTAACTCGGTAACTAATTTTTGTGAGAAAAATAAAATTGTACTGTTAACAAAATTTGGACATTCTGATTAAAATTTTGAAATATATTTTAAAATATAATATTATTATAAGTGGAAGAAATAAATTTTAAAATAAACTATCATAACTCAATGAAAAATAATTTTTAGATAAATGCGTTTTAAGAATTAAAATATAGTTATACCAAAATTGAATATAATTACAATCACTATGAAATTTATTAGATTATGTTTAATAAATTGGATAATATATAACTTTAAAAAATCCAAAATATAATAGTTGAAACATAATTCACTTCCTCATTGGATTGAGGAGGTGGTAATATATTACTTAGCTTTAGACGATATCCACAAGATGCCAGATGTAGGCAATAAATGCCAAGGACTTTAACACAATTGGGGGATGATTTGACAATTGAAAATAAAAAATCACAACCTCACATACCATAACCAAAATAAACATTATATTATGCATACTAAAAATTTAATATAGATCAAAGTAATACCAAAAGACAACAATACCAAACTACACAAAGAACTATATAAAAGTACAAAGAGGAAGAAAAACCAAAAAGCTCAAAGTCTCCAATGAAAAAACTCTAGATATCCCAACATGATACAAGATATAACTCCACAATAATTTCAAAAAGTGTCACAATGAATCACTAAAGAAATGAGATACTTTTCATTTACTTATGTCTTGATAAACAATATCTTCTAATTCACTAAAGTTCCCGAGTAGGGGTGAGTAATGAAACTCCTTAGGTTTTCCCCAAATAAATTCCCTACTCAAACAACTAGGATAAAATTTTTTAGAAAATTTATATAAAATTATTTAAATAAAACACTTTGAAATAATTTAAGTTGAAGTCTCATCATTTATAAGAAAAATATTTTTCATACCAAAAGCAGTTTTCCAACCTAAATCCATTTCCAAGGAAATAAACCAAATAAGTCATTTAACCATTTCTCACATTCATTTAGCATAACAAAATCAATTTCAAACAACCAAAAAATCTTGGTTTTACCATTTATGGGAGAACTTCACATCCATACTCCATCTCATTGATGGTGGTAATTTATGACTATTATCAATCCCATTCAACTCACACTTAACCAATTAAGCCAACAAAAATTCTAACATAATATTTTTCAATAAATTTTAATAAAACAATACTTTTATGGAATTTTTTTTCCATATATCAAAAATAAACAACAATTTTAAAATTATAATTTTAAAATCATGTTACCACTTTCACTTTCCACCAAAACAACCAATTTTCATAATTTCCTAAACTATCACCAAAGGGTGTTTTCATCAAGAATTTCATAGAAATTTCATAATAAATTTCTAGAAAAATAATCAATTTGAATTCAACCATTATAGTTTTAACATTAGTAGTCATGAGTGAAGCCATCTACCTTAGAATCTATTGTTAAAATGAAGAACAATGGTAATTCTTCAACAAAACTATTTTAAAACTCTAAAAACCCTCCTTATATCTTGTTCCATATCAACAAAAAAGCCAAATCATTATTGGCATAAAAAAATATATATCCCCAATATATCATAACTATGAATCCAAGAGAGGGAATAAGGAGTGGTCTAAGGAAATAAACCAAGAATGAATTCTTTCCAAGGAAATCAGACTTCAACTTCCCAAGATTTCCAACAAATCGCTCCTATATCAAGAGGAATGGTCCCCAAAGCCTTTTGGAAGAGTGAATTAATTTTATGTTAGACATAGGATAAATATGATACATTAAGGAAAAAATACGAATTATATGAAAAAAATTTGGATTTAATATTCTTCGTGCACGGTTATAGGGGAGAGTTAGTCAAATCGTGTGCTAATTGGGAAAATGCCTTTATCCGAAAATGAATGGTTTATCCTAGGTGGTTTCATGGTTTGGTCAACCCGTGTACCAAACCATGAACATAAATATATCCCAATACCTCCTTTAATTGTTTTATATTGGATTTTCATGGTTTGTATTAACCCTGCTCATACCATGCACCTCCCTAAAAGCCTTAAAAACATTCCAAAGGTCCTCCAAACCTCCAAAAAATTACCCAAAAAGTTTAAATACTTAAAATAAATAAATAAATAGTTATTAATTGAAATTGGAGTTTATAAAATAGTACTTTTAAATTTCCTTACTTAAGGAAATGAAATGATTATTTTACTAAAAATCATTATTGTTCACTATTCACTCAAAAATCAATCTTTTTAAAAAATTACCAAAAATTAATCATAAAACTATTATGATATGATTATTTAAATAATTATATTAATATATTAAAATATAATTTATAAATGGTTAAAAATTAATTATAATATCTACACACAGAGTGAAATAAAAACCTATTTTTGAAGAACGTGTATTTTTGAAGCATGAAATGAATTTATTCTCATTACATGCATAATAAACATAATTTAATGAATTTTAATTAATTAAATTTGATATATAATATATATTTATCTATAATAATTTATAAATAATGATTAATTTAATTATTAAGATAAAAAATACATTTCACACATAAAAACATTTTTAGGAAAAATATCTCTTTTACCTTCAAAGTATTTTATTTTCATTTCCAACCAATTTATAATCAATTCATGACTTGATCATAAATATATTAAGGAAAAAATTCCTAAACGTATTTCAAAATATAGTTATTCCTATTCATATACTCTAAACAAATGGTTAGTTCATAATGGTTATATTTAAATAAAAATATTTCAATTGTAAATCACAATTCGTTTGAATCTTGGTATTTTGTGTGGTGCACGCAATTGACCATAGTATTAAATTTTAAAAAATATAATTAAAACATTATGGGTTACATTATATCCACATAATTAAATTTTATCCTCAAAATTTTAATTTTATTCTCTCTAAATAATTTTATCATAACAAAGTAATAAAATAATATATAGATTTTATCATGAACAATAATTTCTAGGTCCAGAATGGGAAAATTATTATTTAATAAATAAATGTAACTCTATAATACTCATACTTTAATATGAGTTTTAAAAATAATATGTTGATATTTGAGGGTTACTTTACATAAAATACTTGATAAATTTGAGAAATTATTTTATCTTCAAGATAGTGATTTTAAGGAAACATTCATACTTTATTTATTTCTAATTAATATATGGAATTTAATACTTATTTTATGTTATGAGATGTTTACATTTATATATCATCTCTTAAGCTATGAAATTAATATTCAATATAAATTTTTCAAGCCTAAATTATTAAAATAAACTTCTAACGGATCACAAGATCCATAAATGGATGAATAGTTATTTCTTCTATTTATATCCATAAAGAAAAACCAAAATAGATATCATAAGTTAATATAATATCAAATATGGATAAAAATTCATATGAATATATACAATATTAAAATTTAAAGTCTAAAAGATAACACCCAAAGTTCAACTTAAATAATTCAATAAATAACTCAAGAAAAAAATCTTTAAAATATCCAGAACAAGTTCAAACCCAAAAAAATCAAACAGATTTAATAACATATATATTTTCTAAGATAGATTTAAAATTTATATCCATAAACATTAATCGATCATAAATTCATATACCAAAAAATTATATGCCGTAAACATATAATCTCTAAAATATGCTAATATTTTCCATAAATAACAAGGATCACCATAAAGCCACAATAAAAAAACATATATTTCCAAAAAATATAACTCAAAATTTATTTCCTAAATAAAATATCATATTAGTCAAAGAAATTCCATTTAACTTATTTATATAATGTTCTAAATATAAAGAACTTCATGAAATCATTGTCACGAAATCAATTTTCAATTTCATGGTTATCTATATGATAAAAAAATATGTTCCCAAAAATTAATAACCCTTTATACTAATTAACCATAATTACATCAACATCAAATATCATGTTAACCATAAAGGTTAATAATAACATTCAACATAAATCCAAAAAATATAAAATCATTCTTCATCAAATAACCATTTTAATACAACACAAGTTAAACTTAAGGGTTATATATACCTAAAATATTTATGAAAACTAAGAAAACGTCTCCCAAGTACTCCCACCACATAAAACCTATAAAAGGGATATTTATTTCATTAAACATATGATCAAACTTGAACTTATCAACCAATAATGGAATCTATAAATCTTAAAATATCCTCATCTAATTTATCCTAATCTCTAAAGTTATCAAACCCATTTCTTTGATACTAACGGAAAATACCTGGACTCATTCTCCCAAACCTGGTGTAAAAACAACACTCTTAACATGTTGGATTCGATATAAACTATAGTGACCCAAATTTTAAATTCTATAATAAAAATTTAAAAATATACTAAACTTCTTACATCCTTGAGTATCTTTTTAGGTACAGAGATTTAGAAAATTATGAAAACTAATACATACTAAAACCCATGTGTTTATTATAAAATGGTAATTTTTACCATTATACCCATATTTTTTTCATAATAATTCTTAAACATTTCCCTCAATGTGGTTTTTTATGATTAAACTCATATTTTTTTATTGATATTTATTCTTCATTGAAGATGTGTCACTATTAACCTTTCTATAATTATTATGCATCCTTAGGCCCTGTAAAAAACATTTTAAAACATGGGATTATAAAAAAAATTAGTAAGGGATATTAAAATAAATAAAACCCCTTAATCCATTTTGAATTTATGAAAATTCATAAATATGTTTTCTTTTTTCTCAAAATAAACATTGTGTTTAAAATAATCTCTTACTCTTAAAATCAAATTTTTACCAGCTTTCTTTATCAAACATTTTATAAGAAATAATAAAGAAGAAATCATAATTCAATAGGGTTTACTGAAAAATATAACATCAAATTTTTTCCTTAAAATTTTATATTTTCTTAAAAGAGATAAAAAACATTTATTTAAATCAAATCTCACTTTCTTATCTTATGAAATAAAAATATTTCAAAAAAAATGCATATATATAATTATAAAAATTTAAATAATATCATATATAACAAACAATTATTCTATAATGATTGAATTCATAATGTAATATATCTTAATAATACCATTCAGGCCATGTATGAAGTAATCATAAACATACCACCGTGTCCTCAAGCAAATAAATCATAGAAAATTGCAAGAGAAAAAACCAATTATCTAGAATAATTTGTATCATGAAACCTAAAATGAAATTAGGTGATGTATTGGTCCCCTTTTTTCACTTGATAATTTTAATTAATTCATCATATGAAATAAATATATAATTAAAATAACTCTTCATATGGAAAACTAACATAAGAAATTTCAATATTTTCCCTAGTCAAAAAATATAACAACATGATCATAAAAGATCCATATAAATTAGGTGGACTGTAAAATTATATCATATTCCCACTAAAACCTAAAAATCATTAATATATGTTGATATAGATGAAAATGCATTAAAAATAACATTCAGTTCTTTCTTTTAAAACCTGTGAAAATATCCAATAATTTAAGTAAAATTTTAAAAAAATGAGGAATATAAATAAAATTACTTTCTTTGAAAATAATCATAGAAACATATAATGTAATATTAAAATAAAAAAATGGTCTTTAGAGTGGGAAAATCCATTCATGTTATTTACATTAACAAAGAACATTATTTATACTCATTTTTAAAAAGTGAGTCATATGAAAAATGTTTTAAGAGATTATTTTTAATAGTTTATAATTAAATTGAAATTAATTGAAAATGAAAATTAAAAATATATTTAACATGAATATGAACAATATTAAAACATTTTATGAACATGGACTTGGATGATAAATATTTTATAATGGATACTTTAAAAAAGGTTTTAAAGGAAAATCCCTTACCTTAATTATCATCTAGCTTCGTATAAAATCAAACACCTGAATAATAAAATTATATAAGTTATATAAATTCTTAAAAACATATTTAATATTAATTAAATTATCATTATTCCCTTTATTTCATTTATTATTATGTTTTATGTAGCTACAAAATGGTAATTTCACATAGGATGTTTTAGGGACATTGGATTTATTAGCTCAAAACAACATTGGTGCATTGATCATGGTCAATGGGGTTATGGTTACTTTACCTATAGAATAATAAAAATTGTCTAATTATCATATTTATACATTAAATATAGTTTTAAAAACAACCATGTAAGGCCGTTATGTAAAATGAATCACAATATTTCATGGTGAAGGTAGTACAGACGTATGCATGAATGAAATTATCATTTTTCTAATGGGTGGAAATTAAATGAAGTATATGATACTTTTATTTTAAAGAATCAAAAATATTTTATTTTTTTAAGAAATATTAATTTTGTCTTTGACCATCCTTTTATGTTTTAAATGAAAAAAAAATCACATTTATTTGTAGAGGTGATAGTCTACACGTACGCATGAGTGGTGTTATCATTTCACATATGATGAAAATGGAGATGAAAACAGGATTTACCATAATCATAATAACATTTCAGAAAATTTAAGATACTTATTTTATTATTTCATAATGGATAATTTTTATTTTAATAAGGTATAATAGTAAATAAATAAGAAACACTTCGTCAATACTTATACATCTTCTTTATAAAACCTCCCTAGATTACACCTTAAGCCTTATTTAAGATTCATTTCAGTGATACCCGGACATATAGTACATGGGGATGGAAGTTGGTTAGGTATTTTGGTAGTTATTGGTTGAGCTAAGTGGATTAGGTAGAGTGGAAAAAATAGGAGAGTGGGTTAACTTTTATAATTGAGGTGGGTGAAAATATTGTAAATAGAAGAAATGTTAATATATAATATGTTTCTAACTAATGTTATAGGTATTAAAAGTTCAATATATTATAATATACGGATTATAAAGTATAATTATAATAAAAAATTAAATTTATATAGGTTTATGAAACATTTTAAACCTTATCTTTTGATTTGATCCCCTTATTAACCATTTTAACCATAATGTTGGTAAAAACCACTATTCAAGGTTCATTAAAGTTATTTTAAAAATTAAAAGTGGAACATAAATAGACTATTCATGGTATACTATATAATTTCCATTAAATTAAACTTTTATAGTTTTTTTATAATGATTTAATCATTATTTTTAATCATATAATACCATTCAAAGTCATTTTCATAACTATTCACAAAATCTGAATTTAAAGGAAGTAAGATAACAATGTAATTAAAATATAAACACTTAAATAATATCTTATCCTTAAAAATTATCTTTAAATTTTGTATTATACCATAACTCATCTAAATTTAATAACTTTCATGTCTTTCGGAAATAATTTCTTGGTCTTCCAATGATTTGTGAAGTTGAGCTCCATAAGCTTGACCACGATCGCAACCATGGCCTACCATCACTGCCCCGCACAGTCGTTCTTAGGGTCGTCACCACACCCCTACTGGCGTTTACATGCAGATTCCAGTAAGAAGTGGCCTCATGTGATATCACACTAGAATAATTCTAACACCCTCCAAAAATGAGGGGCATATTTCAGGGATAGATTTGATCCCTTCCCCCTATGAAATTCCACAGACAAAATGCAGTAAAATAATTTCTGAAGATAATGTATTTTTTAATAATGAAATGACTTTATTATCATTCTATGCCTTATAAACATAATTAAATGAATTTTCATTAATTAAATTGTATATATGATCTATTTATTTCATTGGAATCATTTATCAATAATTGATATTTTAATCTAATAATATAAAAAATACATTTCACACATAAAAATATTTCTATGAAAAATATATCTTTTACCTTCAAAATATTATATCATTGTTTCCAACCAATTTATAATAAATGTATAATTATTTATACATTCTATTAATAAAAAAATATCTACTTCTATTTTATAATATTTTTATTACTATTTATACCCACCAAACCAATGGTTAGGTCATAATGGTCATATTTTAATTTATAGGAATATCATATAAAAAGACTACCAAAAACTGATCAAGGTAATCTATAACAATTCTATTCATTAAATACATAAATATATAGAGGTAATTAGTAAGAACAAATGGAATAAAAATAAATTCGTAGTGTCCACACCCTATATGGAATACTGTGTTGGGAATATCCTCCTTCTTGAATCTCAATTGAAAATATATTGTATGAAAGTCAATCACAGAAAGGTATTGAGCTCCCCATTGTTGATCAAACAAGTCATAAATACATGGTAAAGGATAATTTTTCATGGTAGTTATTTTTTTAATTTCCAAATAATTAAAGAAAAGTATCATTGATACATATTTCATTTTTAAAAAAGAACTAGTGCACCCCATAGTGATGCACTTTGATGAGTGAATCCCTTTTATAGATTCTCATGGTTTTTTTATTTAGATATTATAACACAATTTGGATAATTCTCTATAGAGTCTCTGAAATTGGTATAGAAATAGGCATAAGTTATATTAAGAACTCAACATCACAAGTTTGTAGAACACCAGGTAATTATTTTGGAAATGCATCAACAAACTCTTAAAAAATATGGATATTTTTGATGTTGAGTTTCTTCCCAACCATCTTCGATAAAAAATCACTTTTGAATAAAAATAAATACCCATGAAATGGATTTAATTTCAATCATATTTTCATATTTATCATCATAATATTATACGATCATAAGTTGGTTCTAAATATAAAATGCGACTTAACTTACTTATCAAATGATATAAGATTTATGTTAACAAATTCAATCCATGCTTGGGAAAAAATTGAACTCAACCAAAGGGAGAATAAAAATATTATTAAGAATTATATTTTCACAAGATTCAATTGAAGAAGAATAAAAAAATTGAGATATGATTATCTTACACTTAGGGGTTTTTTACTAATAACTCAACATCTAATAACTGAGGTGGTATAGTGATTCCCTTCATCAAATTATTCAGATATAAAATATTGGGTATATCTAGAATGAAATAAGACATTGGTAGTTCTAATGTGGATGGTGAGTGTAACTTTCACAACAATACTATCATAACCCTCATAAAAAATAGTAATAACATGAGATTTAACTTTTCCTCTAGGATTAAGATGTTGTTGATTTTTTTCATCATCATTAACCTTCAAATTTGGGCACTAGTTGGCATAATTCCCATACTCCTTGCATTTAAAACACTATAGTGTGGGTGGTGCAGTTTTTGGTTCTTTATCTGTATTATCATAATTAGTTAACTTATTCCCATTATTTCATCATTAAATTTTCCAATTAACATCATTTCTACACTTGAAACATTTACCATTTCACATAATAAAATTTCCTTCGTGTTTTTTTTACACATTAAGAATAAATTAAATCTCATCTTCCTCTCCCTATGGTTTTTATAACTTCCTCTTAGGTACATTTTTCTTTTCTTATAAACACCATGAGATTGATGGGTAACTCAAATCTCTATCTCCATCTTGATGGATAATCGAATTATTTCTTTATATCTGTTGAAGTACCTTATGGATAAATCCCTTTGGGTACTTCACATTTAAGCTGTTAAAGAATAATCCAACCGTAATTTCACATAGGATGATAATTCCAAAATTATACCTTGAATGTATTGTAAACTTTTCCTCATATTTACCAATAGAATCATGATCCTTCTATTTAATATCAAGGAATTCCTTCTCTGTTTTTTATAAAAAAAATACAATTAAATTTATTATTGCAAAAAAACCTCTTAAACACATCCCTCTCCATAGTGTTAATTTTTTATTATTTCCTAATTTTCTTGAATCTAGTCCACTATTGATACACTTTTCCTTCTAAAAAAATAAAAATCCATAATAACATTCACATATTAAAAACAATAGAGAATTAAAAATATCATTTCCATGGTACTAATACAATTCTCAGAAACTAATGGATCATTATACCCACTAAAACAAGGTACGCATTTCCTCATGAAGGACTCAACATATTATTGTTTCCACCATCTCTTAGTTAGAAGATCATGGTGATTCATAGCTTGATAAAGTTGAGTGAATACAAAAATATTATTTTTCATTTTAGCTACCATAGAATTCTATTTATTAAGAGTATAATAATTTAATTTTCTATCACATTCACCATTAACATGATTCCTTTGGGTTATAGTCATCAACTAAAACCAAATAACATAGTACTAGTATCAATTATTTTATTGGAAAATCACATAATCATGAAAAATAATTTATATGATGTGTAAATAATGAAACCTTATTCTAGGAAACCTTATGTTTATCCTAGGTTATTCATGATCATTATCAAAACATTTGGATGTCATTATATTCTTATACATATGCCAAGTATTCTCACTAATGTTATCTTATCCTAATTTAAAAAGGTTAGTTAAACCTTTCACTGATAAAAACTATGGAAACCCACATTTTTCATACCTAGATATCACATCATAGTAGGTAAATATTCATCACATAACATAATAATCCATTCAAGAATCATATAGGTTTAGTGCCTTTATAAACATGGACACATAAAAAACTGGTTTATAAAAGATCTAAATCATCTCCTGCTAAGTAAATCATAAATATAACCCTTCTTAGACATATCATACTTCATAACATGATGAAAATAATCATAATAAAGGTTGTGATCACATTCTCAATAATATAAATCAATGCATATATCAATGATCACTTGAGCATAACATAAACATGACAGTATGAGAACATGATACTAAAATTTCAAAATCATAGTCTACATATAATAAATCATAATATTTAGTCATGGAATAAATCATGTTAGATCATAAGACATTAGTAATAAATTTATGAAATAGAATAAGCCATGGAATCTTAACAATAGCATGAGAGAATGAATTTTTCCACACACATAAGCAAATAAAATCATTTCCTTAATATTCAGAGATCAATGGAAAGACTATAATAGTTGATTGGTTTCACTATGAAAACAATAATAGCAGTAAAGGTTCACTACAAAGACTATCATAGTGGATTGGGTTCACTTCCCATGCCATTATAGTAGTCATTATTCACTCCCATGCCTATTATAGTGGATACAACCTCTTACTGAACTGGGTCCACTCCCCATTCTAGTCTTTTTTATCTCATGAGATATCGATATTTTCTCATTGAATTGGAGGGATATATATGTCCCACACATAACATAATTAAAATCAAGCATATATTCATTATAAGATCATAAAACATTATTCATATTAGAACCCATGAAAAGATATGGGTTTTATAAACATTTCATTATAGCCTAACCCATGGAAAAGAAAGATATTTTTTTATAAAAAACATCATTTCACAATTGTATAACACATTTAAAAGGAATGGGTTTCATATACATATTTTCATTATAAACATAAACCATCCAGATAAACAATAAGGATGGTATAATTTAAACATATCTATAGTAAATAATAAGTGACCTAAAGTGTTTTAAACTTTGATGAATAGAAATACTATTAAAATATAATTAAAAAATTCTTAAGGAAAACATCCCTTCCATTTTTAAATTACACCATTAAAATACAAAAAAAAAAACATTATGGAAAATAATTTCTTTGAAAATAACCATTGAAAATTAAAAAGTAAGTTTCAAATAATTTAGTGTTCATGATGGAAGTAAATTTCATTAATTTCATATAATTTATAAACACATTCCTTTAATAATTTTGTAAAAAACTAAAAAGAATGTACCTAATTTGGAAAATGGCAAGAATATTAATTTTAAAATGATTTTATGAAAAGTGAAACATGGGTAAAAATGAATTTAAATATTCATATGATAATAGTTAAAACCAAAATTAAAACATTTTTAAAAAACATGGATATTGAAAAAAAAATCAACTGAATAGAGAAATAAATTTGTTTTTTATTAAAAATATATTTTCTATATTTTGAGTACTTAAGATGAGAAATTAATTGTGTCTCTATGTGGGGATGGTGAGTCGTACATACACATGATCAATATTTTCAAATCCCATTCGATGGAAGGATGATAAATAATGGTAGTTTCATAATCATAAAAACATTTTAATATATTGAGGATACTTAATTTATTATTTTATAAAAATATAACACATTTTGAGGAGGTAAAATAATAATTAAAAATATTATGATCGATTAAGGTGATTACCTCTTCTTTGAAATAACTTCTTTATATCTCATCTTAAGGCCTCTAATATTGTTATTTTTGGAAGGCCAAAACCTCTATAATGTGAATATTGGAGAGTATATTATATCTTGTAAGATTTATATCTACCTAGAAATAATAATGATGAGTGAACAAGAAAAATGAGGGGTTACCATTGATAATTAGGGGAGGGAAACCCTTGGAATTTTGTAAAATATTAAAATATATTAATTTTATTCTCAAGAAAAATGGTTAAAAATTTCTTATAAATGCGAAATTTATTAAAAGAAATTACCATATTTTATCCCCCTTGACCTTCTTTAAAAATTTTATGATTTGTATGTAATTCAATAAAATATTATTTTCATAAAATATCATTGTTTCTAATTTAGAAATTATTCAGTTAATTTGAATAAAAATGAATAAAGACAAATTTTTAAATATAATATAATTATTTAAAATAAAAATTATATTTCATAACCATTTAATAAATTTTGAATCACCTTAACTCACTAAAATTATATTACATTTAATATTTTCAAAATTAATGATTATATTTTTTATTAATTTTAGAAATACTACATCGATGTTTTATAAGCTTTTAAGGCCATTATATATTTACTAAAAATTAAAAATAAATTTATATCTTGTGTTCAATTTCATTAAACTCAAAATATAAACTAATATTGTTTCATAAATTGATTTTTCCCATATCTGGACACATAAGAGATATTTAAAACTTAAAGAGTGACATTTTGTAACTTTCTTTGATATTAGTAGTATATAGGTCATTTTCATGAGAAATTTTCCATTAAACAGGAGTTTTTATATAATAACATGATGTGGATAGAATTAAATTAATAAAATAATAATTATGATAAAACATTATATCTTTATCACTTATATTTAACCAAGATAATCCTGATTTACCATTTACCAAGGTGATACATTTTACCATGGTAACTATTTATATTGAGAAAAAAATAAATGGGACCTATATAGAAAATTTCAAAATCATGATTCCAAATATTTAATCCATTTTATAAAATTAAATATCTATAATTGAAGGAAATTAATTTTAAAATAAGTGTGCAACACATGACAAAAACTGCTTTTTAGAAAAATAAATTTTTAAGCATAAAAATTTGTTTATTCTTATCTCATGACTTGAAAAATATTAAATGAATGTTAAAAAAATTTATTAACTAATATATATATATATATAGATAATTTTTTAAAAGGTTGGTTCTGAAGCCTCATTTATTATTAAAGTAATGAAAATACCACTTTAACTGGGTAGAGGGAGACCCATTACATAGCTCGAAGACCCAGTGGCCATTTAGCCCATTACATGGCTCGTAGACCCAAAATTTTGGCCCAAGGCCCATTCAATTAATAGTAATTCTATAGTACCTTCCTGCTATTGTACCACACAGTACCCACCAATAATACAATGCCCTGCCGCCACTACAGTAACATGTCGCCGCAATAATGCTTGTTATTACTACAGTGTCATCGTTGCTACAGTGAACTATAGTATTGCTACAGTACCTATGCCCGATGGGTTTTGAACCCCCATTTTTCATGTAGGGTTATAGGGTTCTTAATATATATATATATATATTTCATTAAAATAATTTAAAAATAGAGAATAATCAAATTTATAAAAAAAATTGCACATAAAAAAATAGTTTTTCTAAAAATATCTCAACAATTTTAAATGTTTTTTATTTTCATTTATAACTAATAAATAACCAATGAATTAAATTTAGTTTTATGAAAACATATATTTTCATAATTTAGTTAGTTTTATTCATACTTGGAAATACAACAGTTTGGTGATAATTTTCACTTTAAATATTAATAATTTAATAGTATATAGCAGTTTTTTTAAACTGAGTGTTGCATATAACATAAGATATAGAAGAAATTAAATTTATTTTAAAAATATATATTTCATAAAATCTAGAGGTGTTATAGATAAGATCCCACAAAACTTGGCTTGGTACTTCCAACACACCTATAAAAAACCAATATCATTATATAAGAAAAAAAGTCTAATGACTAAAGAAACCTTAAACCAGACCCCAGATCCAGAGAGATTTTGGAATTACCACTCAATTATGAGGTTGTGTGGGTCTATAAACTCAGGGAGCTACTCCTAAAAATGAATAGAATCACCCAGAGGTTAAACCCTTAAAATGACCATCCCAACTTTACACAAACTTTCTATGAGTGATAATTTAAATAGCATAAGACATGAACTCAACCACTTCATCACCCACACAACAAAAAAATAAATCATACCACAACCAAGGAAAAAATAAAAAAAAATATATTTTAAAAAAAAATTCCCCCATAATAATGTGTTCATAAAAAACCATTTAAAAATAAACCTCATAATTTAAATTAAGTTAAAATTTTGAATTTCTTAATTCAAATATTCACATAAAATAAACTCCCATTTCAAAGAAATTACCACTTTTTAAAATGATTCAAAATCATTCACCAATCCATTTTATTTAAATGAAAACAATCATTTTTTTTTGAAACACCCCAAGAGAGTCAAAACCCCATTCACATGAACCACTAACCAATTTTTTTTAAAAATCATTTTCATACTTAAGAATGTAGTCAAGAACATTAAAAAAATTGTTATTAAAACCAATTACATTTTATAACTGGTCATTAAGAATTATTTCAAACCAAAATAATTTTCTATGAAATACCCAATTTTCACCCAAAAAAACTTTCTATACAACCATATAATAAGGTGGCACATAAAAAAATCTAAACCACATGTAAACATATCACGAGAACCAAATTGATACATTTCACATTACCATAATCCAATAATAAATGGTTATAAATAGAAAAAGGTGGGATTTTAAAACATGCTTGACCAGGCCACATGGTTTGATGTGTCATGGGTCAATCATGAAAAAAAAGATTTAGATTTTTATGGATTTATATTTTGGTCACTTTTTGTTTTTTCTATTAATTGATACTAACCTAAAACCATTGATCTACTTTCCTTTTTAAAACCAAAATCTATCAAAAACCACCAATTCAACTCATATAATTCAATTAAGGATAAAAACCACCACCAATTATAATTAAAATGAAACATCAAATTCAAAATTCTAATCTAAACTACAACTTATAAATCAGTGATCTGAATATAAAATATCTATCTAGACTCTCCAAAACCTGCCATCATGTTTTGGACACCCTAGTACCTTAGTGACATTATTGTCCAAATAAAAAAATAACTTTGAAACATTTTATCTATTCAAGAACCTAGGCTCTAATACCATTTTCAATGACTCAGCATAGGGTACCACCTAAATGGGCACCTATCCCGGATCTATACTAACGCAAGGATATTTCTTGATTTCTATGTATATATTATATTTTTCAAGAATACCTAATCTATAAATTTTGATCTTTTTTACATTAAATAAGAAAAAATAAAAATGGGAATTTTTTTAAAAAAATATCACATGACTAATCCACAAGGGGTATATCCATTCCAAATAAAATAAGTGGAAACAAGAAAGAAAATATAAAAAATTTTAAATAATTTAAAGTAAACTAAATCCCTCAAAAAACTCTAATTTAAGCTAGTTTTTAATATAGTTAGAAATTTGGTTTTAGATATATGTTCATGAAAAACATATGTAAATCCCATATCCATTTCATAAACTTTCCTTTTTATTTTTATTAAATTAAAATAATCACTTTTAATACTTTTTCTTGACCCAATCCAATTTACCCAAGTTACCCATTTTTTAAAACAATTTTAAAACCCAATTTTAAATACATTAATCCAAAATGATTTTCTAAAAATCCTTGAAAACCATTTAAAATAATAACTACATGAACACAATGGGTATATGACTCTAAAAAATAAGTAGAAAAATTCAATAGATAAACCAAGGAAGTAAACTTGATAAAGGGTGTTACAAACAATACAAGAAAATGGAAATACAGCTTAGTATGAAAGGATAATTTACAAATAAAACCAATAACTAATAGAAATATTCCATAATCTCTTAATGATGCTCTAACTATAATGGTACTAGATATGGTTCTCATATTCATCGGGCTCCAAATTATATCCTAATAAGATATCCCATCTGGAATCTTCCTCTGGGAGTGTTAGGGATCTATTAATACTAACCCCTGTGAGGGATAAACTCTCCTTGGTTACTAGACTTCTTATATAATGACTCAAGCCTTTTACATAAAACTTTTCATGATTTTATGTATAATTAATCATCAGAGTACAAGCCAAGGATCATTAAGTCTAGTGTCTTGGAAGACTAGGTACATATAACATAAAACATGGGACTAAAAAATTCTTTATTTAATATCCAAAAAGACCATCTAACTTCCTTTGAGCTCTTAAATCTGCATATGGTACCCTGGGGAATAGATGAATAAAGGGATGAGCTAAAAATGCCCAATAAGGGAATGAACATAAGGATAAATCTCAAGAACATGAGTTAAGAGGCATGACATGATGTTATCCAAAGCAAGAAACTTATTAAATCATTTAATATAAGCATGGGATAATATAAAAATGGAATCATATAAATATTCCAAAATCATAAATCATTTCTTTATTACGGGTCAAGGCAAACCTCCAATATCGTTTCCCATTTTAGTATGGGTCAAGGCTAACAGTCAATCCCATTTCACATCGCATATCATGAGACTTATCCTTACCCAATGCATTGGAGCACTATCTGGGCACACTCATCTCAACATATTCATGAATATTCTTTCCATATAAATAATCTTTCCACATAGATAATTATAAATAATCAATTATACATAAACATAAGGTTACCCATGGAAAGAATTGGGTATCACAATCATGACATAAAACATATCCAATGGGAGTATCACAAAAGTTTTCATGAAAGAAAGGTATTAGAACATACATGGAAATTCATAGGGTAAAATAGGAATATAAAATGGTAAGTGGTGTCAAATATAAGTGAAAACATATTAGAAATTTATTTTAGAAACATTAGCATTAAAACATTTTTGTGCGGTTTTAAGGAAAACACTCTAGAGATTTTCAAATAGAAAAGAGGAAATTATTTTATATAAAACCATAATTGAACCAAAAAAAATTTCATAATAAAAATTATAATTTTATAAAGACAATGGTGTCTTAAAATAGTGGATATAGTGATCTTGAAATTTGGGTAAAAATTAGGGAAGTCCCCTTAAAATAGGTTGGCTTATCGGAAAGTTCTAAGGAGGGAATCTTTCAAAATCATTTATATCCCCTAAAGAATGTGATGAAAGGGTATTGATATAATAATCCTGTAAAACTAACTATAAATCATTATACTCACATAGATAGATAATATAAAACCATATTTAAAGAAAGATAAGGCAACCTGAAAGAACAAATAAGGTTCGGGTAGAATTCGTTACGATTTTATCGGCGTGGTGTCAGGTGTGACCAAGAGGGATTAATGAGAGAGAAATGGGGTTTCTCATAACTTATAAATCCATATGGATGTATGGGGGAGGTTCTTAAACATACCTCATCATTTTATAGTACACATATAAATTCATAGTATAGGGGACAATCTTGATTAAGAGAGAAAAAAAAAGAGGATCTCTTACCTCAAATCTAGTGGTGTTCTCCACTTGTTATTAATGACCTGAATAAAAAAATTAGTATTATTAATTCATAATTATAGAAAATTTTATATATTTAATTTATTTATTATAACCCTTTTTAGTTCATTCAAATCCATTGTGATTAGTTATAAGGTTCAATTTCATTGTTCGGCCTCGTTTGTTTACTGGCTTTAAAAGATCATTTCACTTATATTCAAGTTTAGATTATATGAAAGATGAAAGTGGTTGTCCAGAATTGAAGTAAAATTAATTGGTTAATATCCAGTAGAATACATGGTTTTAATATTAATTAGGTTACTTAGAGTGATGTTGAATTATTACATATATAACCTTAGTGATAATCGTTTTTGTTATTCAGTGAGTTTGATTACAAAGAACATGTTTGGCTTTATAATTTAATACCATTTTTACAAAAGGATTACAGAAAACAAATCGGATATATTACATGTATTATAATCTGGTTCAACCATAGAGCAAATGTTTTCATGACCATAATTAAATATAACGTTAGAAATTGATAAACTGTTGCCCTTGAATGTGCTAAATTAGCACATCTCAAACGGTGCTTTCATTTCTTTCAAATAAATGGGTGGGTAAACGGAGAGAAGATAATGAAATATACAATTAGCATGAAAAAATTCTATTAATTTTATGTTAATGGATTTATCATACTATTATGGTGAAGTTATGTGAGGAATGAAATAAAAAGAAAAGAACTTAAAAGAAAAGAAGAAATCGGAAGAGGAATTTTACCTGTTGAGACTTCCTCTTTTGAGAACCTCTTAAGGGTAGAGGTTTTGGTATTTTGAGGAGGATGAGAGATTTTGGACATGCGATAGGACCTTGGGGAGATATGTGGGCAGAAATTAGTGAAGGCTTGGAGTTTGAGAGGAGGGGAGAGAAGAGGGAGTGAAGGGGGGTTTTATAGTGGAGGAGAGGATGGATTTCATGATATTATAATCCTTAATTTATTATTTCTTCCCAAGACAAGGAATATTAAGTATTCCATGAGAAAGAATAGTAAATGGGTCATGTGAATTTGATGCAAGTGGTCTTACATCATCAAAACATCATCGATGACTCAATTAATCCAATATTTATCATTTATTGTGAATTATCAGATTCTACTATTCATCAAAAATTCAAGTATTTCAGAAAAATCCCAAAAATTTACACCAAGCATTTTTCGACGTGTAGAATACAAAAATGAATTCCATTTTTCAAAAATAATTTTCTAAATTTGATTATTTTAATATTTAATTAGATTAATAATTTATTATCAAAACCAGTTTTAAAACATTCATTAACTCATTCTAAACTATAGGTATATCATACTTCCAACTTGAATATTCTTTTTATACCACCATTAATGAGGTAACTATTCATTAGGGTATATCACTATTCATAAGGGTATGTTACTATTCATTAGGGTAGGTTACTATTCACCAAAAATTATTTTTGTTTCATTAGACTCCAAAAAACATCTTGAACACAATCGTGTATGCCGGATTTTCGAAATTCCAAACATAGAAGTGAAAAAAATTATGTTTAAAGGTCACTTATCACTTAGAAGTTCAGTATTATATGATTTTATGGAATATTTATAACAAGGGAATTTCCATTAAAAATATTGGGTCGTTACATTCATCCCCCCTTAAGAAATTTCTCCCTTGATATTTCATTTTACATTTAGGAAAAAAACATATGTGGGTATTTTTCCTTCATTGCTTCCTCCAGTACCCATGTTGCTTCCTCAAAATTATGGTTTTTCCATATTACCTTGACCAGATGAGTAGTCTTGATGCATAGAACTTTGTATCTATGATCCAAGATCTTCACTGGCTGCTCCTCATAGGAAAGGTCATCCTCAAACTGTACCACCTCTGAAGAGAGTACATGTGAAGGGTCTGGTAAGTACTTCTTTAAGAGGGATACATGAAAGACATCATGTACTTTTGACATGATAGGTGGATGTTCCAGTTGATAGGCCACAGCTCCGACTCGATCAAGGATAATGAAGGGGTCGATTTATATGGAATTTAACTTCCCTTTATTCCCAAACCTCATGACCTTCTTCCACGGAGATATGCATAGAAATACCATGTCTCCAACTTTAAACTCAAGGTCATGTCGACGGTTATCTGCATAACTCTTTTGTCGACGTTGGGATACCTTGATATGCTACTGAATTTTTTTCACCTTCTCCACTATTTCTTCGACCATTTTGGGTCCTAGCAGCTTACGCTCACCGACTTCATCCCAACATGCCGGTGTTCTGCACCTTTTCCCATAAAGGTATTTATATGGGGCCATTTGTATCCTCGAGTGGAAACTATTATTGTATGAGAATTCAAATAGTGGAAGATGTTGGTCCCATCCTCCTTTGAATTCCATAGAACACGCTCTCAACATGTCTTCCAGTGTCTGAATAGTTCGCTCAGACTGGCCATCAGTTTGAGGATGATAGGTCGTACTAAAGTTCAGTTCAGTTCTCAGAGCATGTTGGAGACTTTTCCAAAACTTTGAGGTGAATCTCATATCATGGTCGGATACAATTGAGAGTGGAAAACCGTGAAGTCTCACCACTTCCTTCACATATAACATTAAAAGTTGTTCAAGAACAGATATCTTCCCAAATATCGATGAAATCGGATGTCTTGGTGAGTCGGTCAACCACAACCCATATCGCATTATTTCCCTTCAACGTCTTCAGGAGACCCTTGACAAAGTCCATCGTAACATTTTCCCATTTCCACATGGGTATAGGCAATGGCTGCATCATACCTTTGTACTTTTTTCACTCAACTTTAACTTTCTGACATACCAAGAACCTTGATATATATTCCACAATCTCCTTCTTCATGTTATCCCACCAGAAGTGTTCTCAGAGATCACGATACATTTTGGTACTCCCAAGATGTATAGAGAAGGTTGAGAAATGTGCATCATTCAATAGCTCCTTCTTTATCTCTGGATCAGATGGTACACATAATCGTGTCCCAAATCTTATAACTCCTTCCTCATCAATTTTGAAATCGGAGGATTTCCCATCTTTAACAGCTTCCACCCTTTTTTTAATTTCCACATCCTTTCTTTGAGAAAACTTTATTTTCTCCAAGAGGGATGGTTGAGCAATAATTTGAGAAATGATTTATGATGTTCCTCCTTTAATGATTCCCATGTCCATCCTTTGTAAATCTAAGAAGATCTGATCCTTTTCAATTCTCATCATTGATAAAGATGCAGGATCATTTCTACATAGAGCATCTGCCACCTTGTTTGCCTTACCAAGATGGTAGTGGATTGAGTAGTCATAATTCTTAATGAGATCTATCCATTTTCTCTAGAACATATTAAGCTATTTCTGTGTGAATATATATTTGAGACTCTTGTGGTCATTATATATCTCACAGTTATCTCCATAGAGATAATTATTCTAGACTTTCAATGCAAAGATCACAGCCGCGAACTCCAGATCTTGCGTGGGATAGTTTTGCTCATGGATTTTCAGCTGCCTTGAGGCATAGGCTATCACTTTATCATTTTGAATTAGCACACAGCCTAATTCTTTCTTAGAATCATTTTTATACACCACAAAGAGTTCTCCACTTAAAGGGAGTGTGAGTACCGGCATAGTGATAAGACTGTTTTTCTACTCCTTGAAACAGTCTTCACATTCCTTTGTCCAGAAAAACTTTACTCCTTTCCGTGTCAGCTTGGTCATTGGGTTTGACAATCGTGAAAACTTCTTCAGAAATCATCGATAATACCCAGTTAGACCTAAAAAGATTCGGATCTCCGTTATAGAAGTTGGCCTCAACCACTCTTCAATTGCCTTCGTCTTGGAAGGGTCCACAGATATCCCGTTCCTGGTGATAACATTCCCCAAGAATGATACTTCCTATATCCAGAATTAACATTTATTGTACTTTTCATAAAACTTCTCCCTTCACAAAGTCTTTAACACAGTTTCCAAATGTTCCTCATGTTCATCCTTGCTCTTGGACAATATCAGAATATAATCAATAAAGACCACCACAAATTTGTTGAGGTAATATCTAAAGACTCTATTCATTAAATCCATGAAAATTTCTAGAGCATTAGTGAGTCTGAAGGGCATCACTATGAACTCAGAGTGTCCATACCTTGTTTGAAAGTCAGTCTTTGGAATGTCTTCCTTCCTCACCTTTAGTTGGTGATATCCTGACCGAAGGTCCACCTTAGAGAAATAACTGGCCCCACGAAGCTGATTTAAAAATTCATCTATTCATGGAAGGGGATACTTGTTCATTATCGTGATTTTATTGAGCTCGCGATAATCAATGCAGAGGCGCATTGATCCATCCTTCTTCTTAACGAAGAGGACTGGAGAACTCCACGGTGAAACACTTGGGTGTATAAAACCCTTCTCCATATTCTCCTGTAATTGTTTCTTCATCTCTTCTAGCTCTATGGTGGCCATTCTATAAGGTGTCTTTGATATTGGAAGAGATCCGGGGATAAGTTAAATTGAGAACTCAAACTCTTGATCAAGAGGAAGACCATGAAATTTTTCAGAGAATACATCAGTGTAAACCCTCACGATGGGAATGTCTTCAAGCATGATTCTATCCTTTGTCCCAATCATTTTAGCTAGATATGCATGCTCATAAGGAATCAATATCCACACTTGAGATGATGATTTGAAAGGATATTCATCTTCCTCCTTGCACTTGAAAAGAATTGGAGGATGCTTCGGGATGTGAAGAGTGATCTCTCTTTCTCGGTAGTCGATATTGACTTTGTATAAAGACCGCCAATCCATGCCTAAGATAGTGTCAAACTCCACCAATGGAAGTATGAAAAGATTTTATTAGAGGTTCAGTCCACAAAAATTAATCGGGGAGGAGTTATAAATCATGGATGAAACTATTTCCCCATTCTTTGTTCTCACATATAACTTTTCCTCCAAATTTTAAAGTGGTTTTGGAATAGTTATACTAAACTTGAAAGATATGAAAGAATGTGTAGAACCAGAATCAAAAAGTACGTTCTCTTTTCTTGAATGAATAAAAAGCTTACTTGTCACCACATCGTTTTCCATCTCCACCTCATCAGTAGTGATAGCATAATACCTTTTTTTTTGCCTTGGAGGTTCTTGTTGATTGCCTCTGACAACCCTCGTCTTAGGGAAATTGTTTGCATAATGCCCAAGCTCTTTGCAGTTATAACACTGTACTCTAGGATGAGTGTTGATCTGAACCTTCCTTTATTCTTCAACCTTAGTGGAATTTTTCATACCCCTTCGGTAACTCTTGGCCAGATGACCAAAATTTCCACATTTGAAGAAATTCTTGGTTCCCTTCAGATAGTTACCAGGATGCTTCTTCCCAAAATTTTTGCAAAGGGGAAAGTTGGGATTCATTCTATCATGGGACTTTTTTGATAGACCACCCATGTTGTTTTCCATCTTCCGCTTCTTGTCACTAGGCCCATGAAACCACTAAGATTCTCCAATCTCCATTTCAACCTTGAGGGAATAATAGAAAATGTCCTCATAACTGTCGAAGTCTCAAATAGCCAACACTTTTCTTAGACTCGTATTTAGTCCGCTAAAGAAGCGATCCACCTTGCTTTCGGTGTTCATGACAAAGCCAGAGGTGTACCTTGAAAGCCTTGTAAAGTTTTCTTCATATGCCATGATGGACTCATATTCCTTCTGCTTGAGTCCAATGAACTCTCCTTCCATATAGAGATATAGGGTTCGAGGAAAATATTTGTTGAAAAACATCCTCTTGAATTCCTCCCAATCTATGGAATCGATTTCCTCTTGGGACTTTGTATTCTTGATCAGTGTCCACCACTGATCAGCTTACCCATCAAAATTAAAGACTTACAGTACCACATTCTCTTCATCCGAGTACTGGAGGATAGAGAATATCTTTTCAATGGATTTAATCTATTGTTCTGTGAGGAGGGGATTAGAAGACCCACTAAACATGAGATTCCTTTGCCGCATGAAGGATTATACAACAACTTGCTCTTTCCTTGGAGGAGGGGGATGTTCCACCTTATTCAAGTTATTATTCATAACTCGAACCAGCTATGCAATTACTACCTTGATGTTTTGATCACCCTCTTCTATCACATCAGGCGTGTTATTAGGGAAATAATCACTGTGCCTATCACATTGGCTGTTGGAACATGTTATTCTATTTCCCGCCATTAACTAATAAAAAGAATGTATAATTAGAGGTCTTGAATACATAGTTATTGAGCATAAAAAGGAAACTCTGAACAATAACGTATAAACTTATAAAGAATAAGTACATCTGAAATTGTGATTCCTTAGGTTTATATCTAGGTTATCCTCGATCTATTTCGTAACTTATATTCTTATGGGATTTTTTTCATTAATAATTGTTTGTACTAAGCTCGTGAATCTACCAAATTATATCCCCCATGAGTGTCGTAACCAAGAGTGCAGTAAGGCCCATTATCATGCACCAGTTCCCATTTGAGTCTAGCTCAAAGTGGTGTTTTCAAGTTTTACCCCTAGATACATCTGGTCCAGAGCCGCCTCTACCTTCTCGTATCTAGACAGGGATTTATTTTCTTGATAAACCACTTACTCTATACTCACTAAAATTTAGGATTGTTTCCTTATACTTAGTCTCATCCTTAAGGTTCTCACTAAGGTGCTCTATTCCTAATATCCAAAAATAACTCGACCATCCTATGATAACAACTATAGAGACCCAAGCCTTTTACATAAAACATTTCATGATTTTAAGCATAATTAATCATCAGAGTACAAGCCAAGGATTGTTAAGTCTAGTGTATTGGAAGACTAGGTACATATAACCTAAAAAATGGGACTAAAAACTTCTTTATTTAATCTCCATAAAGAGCTTCTAAATTTATTTGAGCTCTTACATCTGCATAGGGTACCCTGGGGAACACATGAACAAAGGGATGAGCTAAAAATTCCCATTAAGGGAATGAACATAAGGATACATCTCAAGCACATGAGTTAAGAGGCATGACATAATGATATCCAAAGCATGAAACTTATGAAGTCATTTAATATAAGCATGGGATCACATAAACATGGAATCATATAAATGTGGAAGAATCATAAAGCATTTCTTTAGTATAGGTCAAGGCTAACCTCCAATCCCGTTTCCCATTTTAGTACAGGTCAAGGATAACTGACAATCCTGTTTAACATCGCCTCTCATGAGACTTATCCTTACCCAATGCATTAGAGTGCTATCTAGGCACACCCATATAAACATATTCATGAATATTCTGTACACATAAATAATATTTCCATATAAATAATCATACATAATCAAATATACATAAACATAATGTTACTCATGGAAAGAATTGGGTACCACAATCATGACATAAAACATATTCAATGGGAGTATCACGAAAGTGTCCATAAAAGGAAGGGATTAGAAAATACATGAACATTAATAGGGTAAAATAGGCATAAAACATTTTAAGTGGTGTCAAACAAGTGACAACATACTAGAAATGTATTTTAGAAACACTAGCATTAAAACATTTTTGTGCGGTTTTAAGGAAAACACTCTAGAGATTTTCAAATAGAAAAGAGGACATTATTTTATATAAAACCAGAATTGAACCAAGAAGTTTTTCATAATAAAATTACTAATTTTATAAAGACAATGGTTTCTTAAAATAAAGTATAGATTGATCTTGAAATTTGGGTAAAAATTAGGGAAGTCCCCTTAAAATAGGTTGGCTTATCAGAAAGTTCTATGGAGGGAATCTTTCAAAATCATGTATATCCCCGAAAGAATGTGATGAAAGGGTATTGATATAAAAATCCTGTACAAATAACCAGAACTCATTAGACTCACATATATAGATAATATAACACCATTTTGAAAGAAATATAAGGAAACCTGAAAGAACAAAGAAGGTTTCTAGTAGAATTCGTTACGATTTTATCGGCGTGGTGTAGGGTGTGACCAAGAGAGATTGATGAGAGAGAAATGGGGTTTCTAATCACTTATAAATACATATTTATGTATGGTGGAGGTTCTTAAACACACCCCATCATTTTATAGTACACATATAAAGGCATAGTATAGGGTACAATCTTGATTAAGAGAGAAAATGATAGGTTCCTTAACCTCATATCCGGTGGTGTTCTCCACTTGTTATTAATGACCTGAATAAAAAAATTAGTATTATTAATTCATAATTACAGAACCTATTATATATGTAATTTATTTATTATAACCCTTTTTAGTTCATTAAAATCAATTTTTATTAGTTATAAGGTTCAATTTCATTGTTCAGGCTCGTTTGATTACCTGGCTTTAAAAGATCGGTTCACTTATATTCAAGTCTAGATTATATACACGATGAAAGTGGTTGTCCATAATTGAAGTTAAATTATTTGGTTAATATAAATTATATTACAAGTTTTTAATTTTAATTATTCTACTTAGAGTTATTTTGAATTATTACATATATAACCTTTGTGATAACCGTTTTTGTTATTCGGTGGGTTAGATTAAAAGGAATATGTTTTTCTTTATAATTTAATACCATTTGTACAAAAGGATTACAGAACCAAAAATAGGATATATTACATTTATAATAATCTGGTTCAACCATTGCACAAATGGTTTCATTACCAGAATTAAAGATAATGTTAGAAATTGATAAATTGTTGTCCTTGAATGTGCTAAATTAGCCCATCTCAAACGGTGCTTTCATTTCTTTCAAATAAAAGGGTGGGTAAAGGAGAGAAGATAATGAAATATATCATTAGCATGAAATAATTCCAGTACATGTATGTTACAGGATTTATCATACTATTATGGTGAAGGTAGGTGAGAAAAGAAATAAAAAGAAAAGAACTTAAAAGAAAAGAAGAAATCGGGAAGAGGAATTTTACCTATTGAGACTTCCTCCTTTGAGAACCTCTTAAGGGGAGAGGTTTTGGTATTTTGAGAAATATGAAAGCTTTTGGACGTGGGGGAGGACCTTGTTAAGATATTTGGGAAGAATTTAGGGAAGTCTTGGAGCTTGAGAGGAGTGGAGAGAAGAGGAAGTGAAGGGGGGTTTTATAGTGGAGGAGAGGATGGATTTCATGATATTATAATCCTTAATTTATTATTTCTTCCCAAGACAAGGAATATTAAGTATTCCATGACCAATAATAGTAAATGGGTCATTTGAATTCGAACCAAGTGGGCTTACATTAGCAGAACATCATTGATGACTCAATTAATCCAATATTTAGCATTTATTGTGAATTATCGGATTCTACAATTAATCAAAAATTCAAGTATTTCAGAAAAATCACAAAAATTTACCCCAACCATTTTTCGACATGTAGAATCCAAAAATTAAGTCAATTTTTCAAAAATAATTTTATAAATTTTATTATTTTAATATTTAATTAGATTAATAGTTTATTATCAAAAACCAGTTTTAAACATTTATTAACTCATTCTAAACTATAGGTATATCGTACTTCCAACTTGAATATTCTTTTTATACCACCATAGGTGAGGTTACTATTCATTAGGTTATATCACTATTCATAAGGGTATGTTACTATTCATTAGGGTAGGTTACTATTCACCAAAAATTATTTTCGTTTTATTAGACTCCAAAAAAACATCTTGAACACAACCGTGTATGCTGGATTTTTAAAATTCCAAACACAGAAGTGACAAAATTATGTTTAAAGGTCACTTATCACTTAGTAGTTCAGTATTATGTGATTTTATGGCATATTTATAAGAAGGGAATTTCCATTAAAAACATTGGGTCGTTACATCTTACACATAGTGTACCAGAGAAACATGAGATAGGAACTCTATTATTTACTGAAGGTTCTTTTGACTAATTCATTACTAGAAGTGAGCTAGTAAAAAAACCAAGATCTATAAGAATGGCACAATAATAACTCTCACTCATCCCTGGTGGCTCCACATAGATCATCCCCAATTCAAATAAATTAATCATTGAAATAAAATAAATAAACCTTATTTGGTTTAATAATAATTAGGGAAAATAATTAGGGGTTTCATAATAAATGATCGATCCATTTTAATGTTCCAACCAAGATATCTCAAAATTCACTCATAATTCCAAGTATTTTTATAAAAATTCAAAATACATTTATAAAATGTTTCAAGGTAACCAAACCTTAAATTAACCTTGAAATATATAATAAATAATCCCAACTTGTATAAAACGTCTTTAAAACCATTAAATTTCATTCTATAATTTAACCCAAAACCCAAATGGGGACTAAACATTTGTAAACCACTCATTATATTTAAAATAGTTTTTTAAATATTTTTTCAATACTTGGAATTTATATTACCACTTAAAATTATAAGTAATACCTGTGAGAAATAACTTTTATAATCTATAACATCATTATTAATTTAAAATAATATATTAAAGATGCATTCAAGATAGTTAGAAAATAGTTATTGTGCCTGGTCAAGAAAAATTATATTTGAATCATTATTTAAAATGGAAAAATTCATCACTTTCTATGAAAACCATAGTAATTACAACGTTTTCCATTATAAATTAAATAAAAATAATTAATACAATATTTTGGTAATTAAACAGTGATTTAAAGTTTTTTTTTATGGATTAATTTAAAAATTAAAATCTATGAAAATATAAAAACTACCTCTAATTGATGATGAATGGTCTAGAACTCAATTAAAGGTTGAATGGATCTCTAATAAGACATCTCCACCCTAAGAAAAGTAACCAAAAAAAGAAAAAATTTCACCCTAGGATTCATCTAAGAGAGGTAACATCAATGTGGGAAGAAGAAACCAAGAAAAGAGGGTGAAATAAGGGAATATGAGATCCTACCTTGGAGATTTATCATCGAGTCAAATTGAAGCCATGAAAATTCACCAAATAAATTAGAAGAATGGATAAGGGGATGCATGCGCATAGGGAGGGTAATGTATGGGAGTGTCACATGATAAAGTGGCTGGTAACTTGGTTTTAAAAAATAAATGGGCGATGTTTTTGAATTTCCAAAAAGAATTAATTTCTAGGAAACACACATGGTTAACCCACATGGTTTACCAAACTGTGTGGCACACACTAGATAGCCAAACATATCCTAAATGGTTTCCTTTATAACTATACATTGTTTAACCAAACATTCCAAATTATATATTCAAAATAAATACCCAAACACATTATTTCTAGTTGGTTTTCCAAATCATGTTGGTTAACTGTGTAAGACCCAAATAGTGCCCAAAATTGTAAATTTTTGTCTTGAAAATTACCAATATTTAAAATGGCCCTCAAGAACATAAAAAATAGTAAAATATACAACTAATATAACATGGTATGTTACACTGATATTATAGATTGATAACTTGTTCAACCAACTTCAATGATCTCTATAATTTTCAAAAATAGTTCAATTTTATGGATATCATCATATAATGGTGAAGATATAAGATATTAAAAGGGAATACCTCTATATGATATATATACATTTTAAGTACATAGTGATTATATTTTTACTTTTAAATATCCTTTAAATATTCATGGACTTTATGAATTGATTCTTTATAAACAACCATAATAAATTTTTGGTAGTCTTTATTTATGATATTCTCATCCACTCCAAAAGAATAAAGAAATATTAATAGCATCTAAGGATTGTGATAAAGATTTAAAGAGTGGATATGTTTTATTCTGTGTTTACAGAGTGTAACTTTTAAATATATAAATTCACATTATTAGAGAATACTATCATGATAGAGGGAATCATAGTAGATCCTTCAAGGAAAAATTCAATTGGGTAACGGAGAAGACCCTCAAGTTTCATAGAGATCCATAGTTTTCTTGGATTACTTGGGTGCTTCCAATGATTATTGAGAAATTTATCATGATTTTTTATCCCACAAACTAGTTTAAAAAGTAAATAAGTAAATTATCAGTGGATAGAAGAACGTGAGGAAAACTTCAAGTATATAAATAATAGGCTAATAACTACATATATAATCACACTTCCCTAAATTATAGAAAATTTTGTGATATATGATGATGGTTTAAAGTAGGTTTTGTGTTGTTTAATCATGTAAAATGATTATGTGATAGTATACACCTAATTATAATTGAAGAATAATGAGAATAACTACCAATTACATGAATTAAATTTGATTGTATTAACCTTTTCATTGAATATTTTGAGGAATTTTCTTTTTAGAGATAACTGTAATGTGTATAAATATAATAATATTTTAAATTAATATTCACACATAAAGTACTCAATATTCACCAAAGATAATGATTGGAGATAATAAATTACTATGACTGCTCAATCTATTATTATCCTTGGAAGTAAAATAACATTAAAGATTCTCTAAGTATAAATATCTTACAACCTTGTACATGATGACGATTGATAAGTATCTGATCTTCATAGACAGTTAAAGGATGGAAACGAAAATCATAAATGAATGAACTAAATCTAAAATTTCTCAATGAATTTCTCACCCATCAATTTTGGAAAAGATAAATAAATATTAAAGGGATGAAGTATAGATACAAAAGAAGGAAAATTATATAAAAGTGTAAAAACTCAAAATTCAACATTGATAAATAACGATTTATAATATTTAGGGAATGACTATTCATATCATCATACTTGAAGAAAATAAATAGATATTGAATGATTCTCATAGCTTGACCTTATTTATCCACCCATGGATCATGAAGATGTACATTGATTTTTGAGGGAACTACTGGTGGGAAAATATGAATGAGGATATTGAGAAATATACATCAAAGTGTCTAAATGTTATAAATTGAAGTCATAAAGTAAAAATACAGGGGATTATGAAACCATTACCCATACCTAAATATAAATGGGAGAACATTTCCATGTATTTTGTCAGTGATATTTAGAAGAATTCTAAAGGATATAATGAAATATTGGTTGTAGTAAACCATCCTACAAAGATTGGTCACTTCATTATAATTTTAGAAGACTTTTAACTTCATGAACTTGTGATTACATACATTAGAGAAGTAAAGAGGATGTATTTAACACCATTAATAATTTTAACAGATCAAGATTTCAATATCAACACAAAGGTCTAGAAAAATTTTCAACATGCCTTGAACATATATCTGAACATTAGTATAACTCATCACCCCCAACAAGATGTCCAATATAAAATTAATATCTAGAAACATGAGGATATAATGAGATCCTACATTATGAACTTAAAATGATTTCAATATCTATGTCATAATTTTGTAGATCTCTCAAAAAGCATTAGCTTCCACTTAATAATTCATATGGATCCTTATGAATCCCTCTATGAAAAGAAGTTTTGAACTCTAATATTATGGGATATAGTTGGAGAAATTAAAATAATATGACCAAAATTGTTCAATTAAATATTATAGAAGGTCAAATACATTCAAAAAACAATAAAAACTCTCAAAGTCGGCAGAAGAGTTATGCTAACAATTGGCAATGTGACCTATAGTTTAAAGTTGGAGATAAAATATTCCCTTATATATCACCATGGAAGATCTAAATGAGGTTTTGGGAGAATGGAAATTAATGTCCCATATACATTGGCCCCATTGATGGTTTTAATTTCCTCAGAACTGTGGCCTATCAATTGGAACTCCCCCCCACCCACCAACTTATCTCACGATCATTTTGTGTTCTATGTATCCATCTTGAGGAAGTATATACTTGATGGATCCCATGTATTAAGTCCATATGTAGTATATTTAGACCATTATTTATCTCAATAGAAGTATATGGTGGGGATCATTGACCAAAGAGGCAAAATTATATGAAAAAAGGAATTTCACCTTATTAATTTACTTTAGAGAATCCATAAGTATGAAGAGGGGAAATGGGAACCTGTAGAGGTAATAAAACATAATTACCCTCATCTATTCCAATAAATTGATATAAGATGAAATTATGAGGATTAAATTTTTGAAGGATGTATGAAAGTAACAACTCAAAATTTTATATATGATATTTCATTTCAAAATAAACATGTGTGTCCTATATATGAGTGTAGTTTATTATAATACACAACAAGCAAACAATAAAAACCAAAAACACATTATTTCATTGAATAATAAAATTATATAATAAATATTCCAAATTAAACATAATATTTTAAAATTAGAAAATAAATAAATAAAATAAAATAATTAGATTATAAAATTTAGATCACATTGATCACTTATAAATATCTCACTTAAAAATAATTCTATATAAAGAAACAAAAACATTAGTAATGGAATCCACATTTTCAACATGAAGAATATAGAACCTTTAAAGGAATAAAATTTAATTACGAATAAAGGAACTCAGAGGTATTTATTTTATGTATAAAATTACTATCATTATTGGAATAGTAATATGATCATTGGATTAGTAATATGTCTCTTAGGAATAATAAAAGGGCTATTAAAATATTATTTTCGCCATTAGAATAAACAATTAACCCATAATAAAGTATAATGACATATTAATAATATTTAACATAAATAAATAAGTTAAATATAAACATCATAATGTAAAAATATAAATTATTTAAATTATAATCTAAAAAAAAGTTTTAGTGTATTTTTTTGATAAATCTTGTTTTAAAAAATTACATAAAAACTATAATTTTTATATAAAAATTTAAAATTATATAATATAGGAAATTCTTTAGATAAAATTAATTTCATTTTCATATTCATCACCTCAAAATTTTATAAGGCTGAAGTTTTTGAAATCTTCTGAAAATATTTATTTTTTAGGTGAATAGTAAAAACATTGTTTTTAGGTAAAAATATGTTTTAATTACATCATTCATGTTATAATAACAAAATAATAAATTATATAATTTTTAGATCAATCAAAAACGTATTAATAAGATTAATAATCCAATAAATTCAAATTTCAAAACTAAAACTTAATTTCCAAATACTAAAAAAGTAAAGTATTTCATTACAAACAAATTTTAATTTTTTCTTCTTTCCATTTGTAGAAAATAATAAATTAAATTTATAAATGGTTTTAAATAATTAAAAATTATTTTTATTAAAATATAATTAATAATTTTAAAAATATTACTATTAAAAGGTTTACCTTTTAAATTGTATTTTTTAAAAAATTTAACCAAAAAATACCTATTTCTACATGTATAAATTCCCATCCCCTTCCTTTACCAAAAAATATCCATTACACTTATTAAATCTAATTATCTACCCAATTTATATCACTTAATCCCTTTTAGTGACCATAATCATGTTCATGAGTCACTCAACCCCAAGCCCTTGAGGTGTTAAGGTCATAGAAAATGGAACAACTTCATAAACAAGATAATATTCTTTTTTCTATTCCATCTCACTTTTCCTCATCTATTTTTCAATTCTTCCACAAAAATCCATTCCAACTCTTTCAAATACATTTAAAATTTTATTGATTTTAATAATAAGAAGTTAAAAAATTTATAATATATTTATTTATTATACACCTTTATCTTATTCTTTTTACACATCTTGTTAATAGTTTTTTTGATCCACCTAAGAAGATGTTGTATTTATTTTACTTTTCATCGCCTACATGGATGGTTGGTATAGATTTGTTACAATATTTATAAATTTATTTTAATTTATTCTAATAATATATAAATAAATTTAAAACAAATTAAATTAAAATAATCAAAACCAAGAAATTAAAACAAGTCAAGATAATTTTAAGGAAAACACAACATCAAAGCATTCAACGTTTAACAAAGAAGATTAATAGATAAAATACAATGATTAAAAATGATAAATGGTGAAAAAAATAATAAAAATCACTTATGTTTTTATTTCAAAATAAAAATAGTTTTTATACAGGATTCATAAATGGGATCAAATAAAACATTACCTATGGTAAGTGGAATCTTGAACCCACCACTTTAATTTTCGGTTTATCACATATCTATCCTTATTTTCAACATTTAATATTTTTTAATACCTTATTAAAGTCCTTTAACTATTCTTTAAATTTTATTTTATTAAAGATATAAATTTTATTCCCTCATTTATATGAATTCTAAGCCACAAATAATTCTTTTTCCAAAAAAATATTTTCCAAAAAATATTGTTGGTTCATATTGAATTTTTTTCCTTTTATTAGTGACCTTTGACCTATTTATGAAAATATTTAATGTCAAAAATATATATTTTACATATTATTATTGTAATCTATAAATTTATTTAATGAAACATGATTTAAAAATTATTTATATAACACATTCCTTTTACATGGATTTACCTTATGTTTGTGATTGTTATATGATTCCTTTCAATGGGGCATGCATGAGTATTAGCATTTTAGGATGTGATAGGTGGGATAGGAATTACTTAGACCTCCAATGAATTTGAAAATATGATTTATCCCAAGAGATTATATGTATTATGTGTGAATGTTATTCTATATTTTTTCTAAATTATGATGTTATCATTTTTACAAATATTTTATGTGTAAAAATGATGTTGGCATTGTTCATTAATTATATGTGGATTTCAACCACAATTTTAGGATGTTTCATTAATATGAATATTCCACATTCTATGTCTATTTAAAAATATTTATCCTTATGTTGATGATCCCTTTATCATTATATGATAATGATTATTATGTTCACCAATGTGATATTTTTATTTGGGTACCATGTTCTTTTCTTATAATTCCTCCACATACTATCCCTTTATCTCGGTATTTCCTTGAGTTATATCCTCATATGATTACATGTACTAAGGATAATATATTATATTTTAGGAAGACAATGATGGACTTAAATAATTAATAAATTTCATTGTATACTCATTATGTATGAACCTTATTTTCCCAAGATAATAAACCTTCTAGTTATAGGTATCATGAGTTAACCAGGTTTTTATCATAGATACTCAGAGTCCAATATCACATGGGCATGGAATGTTCCCTAGCCCACATAGTGTATACATATATGGGGTAGCTGGGAATATGTTCAAATATAGCATGGATCATGTTTCTAATATTTAAATGAAATATGTTTTGGAAATCAAACATCATGAGAATAAAAAATAGAATTCCAAAAACAATAACCTCTCTAGTTGTTCACCATCGTGATCTCTACAAATATATATACTCATTATAATTGATAATATTTTATTTTTCACATTCTCTATAACCTTCCACCACTACTCATTTTTATTTATCATTAATCCCACATCTAATTCACCACTTTAGGTTTCTCTTCTGTGAGACTTCCATTTCCACATCATTCCATCAACTACATCTTCTCTACTACCTCATCAAACCCGCATTATGTCCACCAGTTATCAACTGAACCAATATATTATGTTAACGTCCCTAAATACCGGCTATTGAAAAGGAAAAAGGTGAATTTTTATCATTTTAATTGGAAGAAAATGGGAGATAAGATATTCTATGATTGTATCAAAACGTTAAAAAGATTAGAGTGATGAAAACATGAAAGGGTCTTACCTGAATGGAAAAAATCACTATTACTTTATGGGATACTCTTGATCCATAATCCAATGCAGACACCTCCATAAAAAATATAATCTCCAACCATTGTCTCATTGGATTTCTTCTAATGTTAATAATAGGTAACCTTTAAAAATTGGATTACTAAATAATTTATAACTTTAATCTATGAAAACCAGTGATAAAATTAAAATTCTAAAAATATGTTTCTAGGGGCATAAAGCTTTAAAATGAAATTTATACCTCTTTTAAAAAAAATAACCATATCCTAGACACAAATAATGTGTCAAATTTTTTAATTGAGTCTCACTTTAGTATATATTAATTATCTATATTGTTCATTCATGTGAGGATTAAAAAAATATTTTAAAAATATTAAAAAAAAATTACAAACCTAGGATGCTTCAAAAAAAATGAACCATCCAAGTGACAAACAAAAAAATATTTTTAAACAATTTTGACTAATATTTCAAAAAAAATTAGGTTATTGCACATTTATTCATGTGATCCTTCTCAAGAATACTCGATTTTAAGACACAAACACTTTGTGTTCAATGGAATTTTAGAAATAATAATCCTTCATTTTCATAGGATGAAAAATTAAATACAAACTTTTCTCATTAAATACTAATTTTATCTTAACCCAAAAATTATATACACATTTAACAAACCCAAATACTTATAAAATAAAAATTTAAATGCCACACAAATCTTGAACCTCTCCCACCGGTACCCCTCTTGGGCTTGAATTAAAGGTGATAGAGACTCCCAAATCCTGCATCCAATATACCACTGGTTAGAGGTTGGCACCATGGGTATGAAAACAATCATATTGGAGGCATTACCCTCATAAATCCAATGGATATGGAGAATAACCACTAATAAACTCTATATAATATAAAATATAACATATATCTCACAAATTCTTGTAATTTCATAAATCAAAATAAAATCTAAAATTCCAAACCAACACTAACTCTTATGGTAGAAACCCACAAACACCTGATATGAACTCCATAAGCTAGTAATGTCTATCCCAATCACTGAATCACTCCTGAATATATATATATATATATATATATAAATGATTTATCATACACATATACTCAGTAATATTATCCCCAAAACATCTCATGAAAATACAGAATAATTTTGTTAATTCCTCAGTGAATAAAAAATATAACCAACTCACACCTATGTCAGGTCAATTATCACCCATCATATTGAGGTATAACCCTCCCAATAACATGTCCAAACCATATTTACATAATATAACTCTCACTTCCCAAGGAAATATTTCTTATGTTTTAATCCCTTCCATATCTATATATTTTTATAATTGCATACCACATCACAACCACACATCAAAACATCATTATAGTAGTGTAATATGAACATGACGAACATCAACCTAATATTCTCATCCTACCATGTGCATGATGGGTTTATGGGGATCGAAAAACACTTATTGAGCATAGTATAAGACATCATATACCTTTAACCCAATATCAACATGCTATGTAAAACTTAAACCATGTATAAACTGAATAAAGAACATGTATCTTTCATTATAGATAGTAACTCATAATTCTTTAATCATTGTGGTTGATAAATATTATTGAGGAATATCCAAGTGGATCGTAACTCTAAGTTGTATCCATGGATTAACTAAATCACCCAAAACTATATGGGATCCTCCTTATAACCATGATATGCTAGTATATCTTAGGAGATAAGTAAGTAAGTGAGCTACAACATAAATGGAATATAATTCATGGGAAGATATCAAACACCATTCTCAATACAATTGACTCCTTTTATATCCCTCAAGTAATCAATGCATTTACTCATTCATTCAAATTGTGGGAGTAAATAGAATGTTTATTACAACGTCTTGTATCACTTAATACATTCCATCTCTCTCATGAATTTCATATTATGAACCATTAATGATAGATTACATGGTAGATATTTTAATGTTACCTTTTAAAATTCAGTTTCCATGATTAATCATTTGATATAGCATGATTTGTACAATACAATACACTATTCTTTATAATATATTCTATCATAAAAGTATGATTAGTTTATCAAATAGTGATATAATATCAATAAATTTTAAGGAATGATACAAACACATTCATATAATGTCACTTATGTAATGATTATTCCATTTCGTATGACATACCAATACCATACCATATGATATAACCACAAATACATCACACTTATGATGGATTTAAAGCATATCTCTATCAATGTATTGCATGCACTAAAACCTTATAGACTTTTACTCATTTAAATTTATATTGTGTCATATATAATACATTATGAAACCATATCCAAAACTCCTTTTGGATAGATTCCAAAACACTTTTGGAAATATATCATGAATTTCATCTTATAGCACATAATATACAATACATTTTGAAAATACATTCAAAACTCCTTTTGGACAAACTCTAAACACTTTTAGAGTAGCTCTCTGAGTTTTCTAAAACTCAATACCCATTAGTTTAACCACAAATAATGACCCTGCATGTCTATATTTTTTAAAATAAATATAAATTATTGAATTCATAAAGTTAGGCAAAAAATGACCTCTAGAAAATAATCCATGATACTCAAACTATAAGGGTATTCATCATGGTCTTCTTTAAGAAAATATATCTATATAATTTTATCCACCAATTGTATCATATAAAATATTTTTTTCATATGATCCCTTTATCCAATTCATAGAGTAACCATGGGACATGGAGTATGTTAATCCTATATTACTACACATATGATCTCGATTCCATGAGTATAAACTGACCAAATTGATGAACACAACACATGTTGGTCACCTTTATGGATGAGATCATCACATTCCCTCACACAGTAGATAATTACATCACATGTATTACTTAGTAATAGTTTCACACTCCTTAATCCAATCTCAGTTGAGGAACCAAATTTTATAATCATCATATGAGAGTAAAAATCATATCATTGTTAAGCCTCAATTGATGAAATGATCAACAACAAACCCATCCACACCATAATTATATAAGCCTTAAGGATTTCATGATAAAGTTATAAAAGTATAAAGGTTATGATTTTATGTATCCTTAAAAAAAGGTAGGGGAAATACCAAAATGAAACATGTGCCCCTAATATATCAACGATACGGTGCTTGAAAACCCATGTGGTTTTGTTAATATTCATAAAATATTTTAAGAATATAAAATATGTCATTTTATGAAAATGAATCCACTTTATCATTCCTTTATTATTGCTTATAGATGACACATGGAGTGTTTAACAATCATTTCACTTCATGTGTCAGCTATAACCAATCATAAAGGAAAGATAAAGTGGAGTCATTTTCATAAAATGAAAAATTTTATATTCTTAAAATATTTTATGAATATTAACAAAACCATTAATAATACCCCCATATAATCATGTTCTATATTATAGAACACTAGAGAGGCCTTTTTTGATGTATTTTTAATATTTTGTTAGACTCATTACATTTTTATGTAATTCCTTATATATCTCTATGTGATCATATGATAAAACCATCTCATTTAACTCGTTTAGTGATTAAAATCTATGAATGAAGTATTTTTGAGTAATGGTGACACTTAGAACTCATATTGCTAATTTTCAACTCATTGAACATGTTATTTAAACTATTTTACTCTATAACATATGATTTTATGATGTTTAATAACTTCTGTTTTCTACATAGAACTCTTTCAAAGTTCATCATCATCATAATTCTTGGAAACATTTCCTTTAAATTTTCCTTTACATCTTTTTTGTAAATATTATAACTCTTAACATTTTCTTTACCATTACTTCCTAAAATACTTTAATACATAAATTGATATTCAATTTGATATCGTAACTAAATATAAATTTAATATTTATATTTACCAATATACCCTAAAGTCTTTTAGGATATTAATGGACATTCCCTTTTCATTTTTACTTGTATAATTATTTATTGGTCAGAATTTGATATTTTTTAGTTTAAACATACTACCATTATCCTCCAAGATATTATATTCTATTAAAAACATTATGATAGTATGAAAAAAATAATTAGTGTTAGTAAATAACACTTATTTAATTTAACATGAGTATTTAACCATAAAATCTAATACAGTATTCTATGTGTTTGGACAAATATCTTGAATATAAGAGTATTATTATTTCAAATATTCCACTGATTAGTGGTAGATTCATATCCTTGTATTTTAACAAACACAATTAAAAACTAAAATATCATAAAACATGTGTATTAAAACAATAATATCATATTTTTTATAACAGAAAAATGATAAAAACAACTTCTCTTATAATATAATATAAATAAGATGATAAGACACCCTTTACAAATATTCATTCGAGCATAATCCTTTGTATCCTATTTCATGCTTTAGAAAAAGTTAACTTCTTTATTTGTTTGTATAATATAAGATAAATTAGTTATTTCCCTTCTATTAAATACTTATCTACTTAAATCACATGAAAATCATGTAGTTGTTATGACATACCATTAAAAATCAATGGATTTATTTCTATAACACTAATACCTAACATGAAATCTCCATATATTTTCTTGAAATCCTTTATGTATCTTTGAAAATTCTATAATATGGAAACATTTTCCTAACATCATAATATCTTAGTTAGGTTTCAATGAAAATGGATAAATATTTGAAAAGTCCCATATTTTTTATCCTAGTCTAACTTTTACCCTTTCATATTTTCAATATAGTATTAGATTCTGAACATACCATGATCGGAAATCCTTACTATTTTAAGAAAATATAGTAATAGTTTATTGAACTGATTGAAATTATCAAAAAAAATACAATAATTATTTAATAATTAATTACATATCAAAAAAATACCCTTAGTAAAATTTCATTCTCTCCAATTCATTACCATATTCGATCACATTGAACATATAAGTAGAGAATGAAATCCCTTTGATCATCTTGCATCCAATGACTTTAAAACCTTTTTTCAATTAATCTATACATAAAATAAGAATAAATAATCACTTTTTGAAAAATTTTAATGGTATATTTATTATTAAGGGTACACTTCAACTCATAGAACTGTTACTCTTTAAGAAAATTTCTTATGTTTTTTTATAAGTATAAGAATTTGTTTATATTAAACTCATCATTTCCCTAGGATTAATATCAAATTAATTTTTAATAATGACGATATCATATATATATATTATTATTTTTTCATATGAGTATCTTAATTTATATTAATTTAAAAATACTTTCATTAAATTTTCTCATACCAAAATTATGACCCCTTTTAAAATTTTCATCATATCCAAAATATGAATAGATCTATATTTTTATAAGTGATTATCAATCTTTGGTATGAACCACATCACTTTTTATTTTTGGATAATAAAACTTTTTAATCATATTATATTTAAATCTTGGATAATTTATTTGAAAACTCTTTCCCCAACTGATCATATTGATAAACACAACGCTATTCCTGTTGTATCATTTCTAAGTGTTTCCAAGCTAAGTGTCTAACAACCCATAATTTCATCAATGGAAACTACCTTAGTATAATTATTCCGTATATTTTAAATCACATAAAATCACATAGAGAACACAATACAATCTTTAAATGTAATTAATTAATAAAATAATAGGTATTGCTAGAAATTATGGATCATATCCCGAAGGTATCGTAACCCAACCGTTGGAATACTAACCTGAAAATTAGGAATAGTAATTCCTCCATAAGAATAGTATCCTCATCTATGAAAGTATCAATAAAATTTATGCATCTTATAAATTATAATATGATATAACTATATCATAGTATAACTAAATAAATAAATTAAAAATTATTAGTTAAGTGTGGGTATTTTTATAGAACCTAAATGTTTATTTATAATTTTATAATTAATATAATTATTGAAAAGAAAATTTATTTTAATAAAATAGATACATAAATTAACATTATTTTTTCTTATTATTATAAGATAATTTTATGAGACCTCGATTAATTTTTCAAAGTGTTATAAAATCAATTATAATTTCAAAATTGGTATTTTCTAAGTAAATGATGATTTTAGTTAGAAATTAAATTTCTAAAATTTATAAAAAAAAATCATAAAATGGAGTTTATTTTTGAATTATTCACATTGAAGAATGGTCCATTTTATTTTTTTGGATTTTTCAAAAATACTTGGTTTTTTTGTGAATATTAAAATATGATAATTTACGATAAAAGCTAAATACATGAGTTTTTGAGTCATTGTTGATGTAATTCTAATGTAAGAACAAAATATAAAACTCTCCTTAATTATTTTAATATATTTAGTAATAAGTTTCAAAGTATTCATAGTCTTAATCCAAAATAATAAACAAATGAATAAAATAATGATGAAAAACCTCTCTCATCCCCTATAAGTACCACCTATTATCCTCAAACCTTCTTAGCCATGAATATTTTCTATGTTATACACAATAATCTTGCCAAGACCCTCCCCCTAATCTTTTAGACCTTGGTTACATCAAAATAAAAAACCCTTTGACCTAAGGTGGTTCTTAAGGAGGAGAAATTCAAAAGGTAATATCCTCTTTCCTTTTCTTTTAATTTCTTTTCAATGTCTTTTTTTTCTTATTATCTCATTATATATCCTCATACAAGTGGAATGATAACTTTTATATCTTATATATACAATAATTCTATTATTTTAATGTAATAATTCATTATCAACCCTCTTCTCCTCTCCCTTTTTTTCTAAAAATGAAAACATCGTATGTGAGGTGTTGATTTATCGGCTTCGATGATGAAAACATTTCATTTTCTTTTTCCTCCTTAAAGTATGGTCATAAAACCATTTTAATGGTAGAAATAGGCTTAAAAATTTATTTTATTACCTTTTTTCTAGAATTAACATATATATAATATTATATAATGAAACAAAACAAGTTTGTTATGATCAAAAACTGCCAAAATTAATCTAAATGATTATCATTAACATTTTATCTAACGATTCATCCTCATAACATATAATAAAATGATATTTAAGATAATTTAATCTTTTGTAAATTTATTAATAACATATAATCTCAGTTTTGGATAATTATTCTAATTTTAAATGAAATTTCATCCATGTATACAAGAGAACTTAGCATGGAAACCAAGAAAACGAACATTCTTGAACGTTGAAGTTGAACTCTATAACTCAAAAAAAAGTCCATAAACCAACTTAATAAAATTATAATGAATAAAATAAATGTTTAATAGGTTTTTTATTTATTAATAAATTAGTTTAATTTGATTATATAGGATATTAAAGTGAATAAATCACCCACACATATGGTACTGGGATTCTCAAACCAAACTCTCTTTCCTAGGGTTTTCCCTATTTCACATCACTTTTAGTATGGATTTTTATTTAATGTTTCATAAATATAATTTATTTATCCTTCCCATATCTTTTCTATGATATAAATGTTTCTAATCTAATTTTATGAGAAATTCAATGATTTTTTCAAAAGAACTCTTATTTCTTAAAACACATCTATTAATTCTATTGAGATTGTTTCTTCTTCACCCAAGATTATTACCAAGAATTTTATTCCCTCTTAATATTGGGAACTAAAAATTTTATCATGAATGTATTCTTTATTAAATGAAACCCATTATTTTCCATGTCTTTTTTTATTCCTGATATTGATATATGTTCTATGTGGTATGCATTATTATGTAAATGTTATGATGTAACGGGTGCGGCTGAATTTTATAGCGCTCCAACACATTGGGTAATATAATGTATCACATCAGATAATGTGAAATATACTTGAAAATGATGATATAGTTTTTAAAAATTATTATTTTATAATGATTCACATAAGTTATGTGTGAACATGATGCTAGTTTTGTTCACAACTATGTGTGGTAGTTGACCACTAAGACATGATGTTTTATTTTTATGCATTGACATATTCCATACCTTTTTCTAATGCTTCCTATTAGAATTATGATTATTATAAAATATTTATTTTATTATGATGATTATTATACTCACCCATGTTATATTGATTCATGATATTATTTTTCCAATTAATCATCTTTTAGCTCACCCATTTCTTTACTGTATATCCTCTGGTGACTACTTCTATTAAAGAGTATATGAGGGCCACTAAGAAGCTATAAAATAAAGAATTAAATAATTTTTATACATGATTATGTAAATGGTATGTATAGACCTAATTTTCCCATGACACTAAACCTTTTGATCCTAGTTTTTTAGCATTATTATATTGTTTATCTTTGAAATGATGTAATGGTTATGTTAGAAAAAGAAGGAACATTATAATTGGTATCAAAATAATGGTATAGAAAAATTGGAGATTGTATTTTTTCTGTTCAATAAAGTATAGAAGTTTAATATTTCTAGTTTTTATTAATTTTGAAGATGGAAATTTAGAAGTTTTTAAATTTTACGAACGAATTGCAAGGGCGCAATTTTAAGGGGGGTAATTTAACAACCCATAATTTCATAAATGGAAACTTTCTTCTTATTATTATTCTATATAGTATAAGTCACATAAAAACACAAATATAACACAATTAAATCTTTATAAACAATTAATTTATGAAATAAGATGTATTTCTAGATATTAAGAAACCTATCCTGATTGAATAGTAACCTGGCCCTTGGAATAGTAACATTACCATTAGGAATAGTAATCTAGCCAATATAATTGTAACCTCGTCTATTAAAGTATAAATAAAATTTACGCATCTTATAAATCATAATATTATATAATTATATCACATTATAATTAAATAAATATTTTAAAAATTATTAATTTAAGTGTTGGTATTTTTATAAAACATAAATGTTTATTTATAATTATTTAATTAATATATTTATTTTAAAAAATTATTTTCATAAAATATATTCATAAATTAATATTTTATTTTCTTATGATTATGATATAATTTTTTGAGTCATTAATTAATTTTTCAAAGTGTTATAAAATCAGATATATGTTTAAAATATGTATTTTCCAAGTAAATGATGCTTTTAGTTAAAAATTAAATTTTTAATATTTATTAAATTATTTTCATAAATTGGAATCCATTTTTTAATTATAAACATCCAAAAAAAATTAGGGTCAAGTTTTTGGATTTTTTCAAAATACTTGAATTTTTATGAATACTAAAATATGATAATTTACGAAAAAAGATAAATATATGAATTTTTAGTCATTCTTCATGTAATTCTTATGTAATAAAAATTTTTAAAACTATCCATAATTATTTGAATATATATACTGATACATATTAAAATATTCATAGGCTTGAGACAGAATAATAAACTAAGGAATAAAATAATGAAAAAACACCCCTCGCCATCCCTTCTCATCACACCTTTCGAGCCATGAATCTTGTCCAATTTATTCCCAATAAACATCCCAAGATCCTCCCCCATATATAATATCTATTTTTTCCAAGAAAATACCAAACCCTTTTCCCAAAGTAGATTATCAAGAGGAAAAATTCAAGAGGTAAAAACCTCTTTCTTTTTCATTTTATTTCTTTTCAAGTACTTTTCTTTTCTTATTCTCTCCTCACCTCTCCTCATTCAAGTAGAAATGTAACTCAATTATATTATATATAAATCAATTTTATTATGTTAATTTAATAATTAATTATCAACCCTCTTCTCATCTCCATTTTATTCTAAAAATGAAAAAGTCATCTGTGAGGTATTAGTTTATCAACTTCGAGGATGAAAAAGTTTTCATTTTAATTTTTTAACATAAAGGATTGTCATAAAAACATTTTAATGGTTGAAATAGATTTATAAAAAAAATTAATAACCTTTTTTTGTTATTTAATTAGCATATATAAATAATATGAAATAATTAAATAAAATGAGTTTGTTGGGATCAAAATCTTCCAAAATTAATCTAACTGATTATCATCGAAATTTTAACTAATAATTAATCTTGGTAAAATATAACAAAATGATATATAAGATAATTTAATCTTGTTTAATTTCATTGATAACATATAATATCAATTCTAGAGAATTATCCTAATTTTACATGAACTTCCATACATGTATACAAGCGAATGTATCATGAAAACCAACAAAACAAACACTCTAAAACAATAAAATTGAACTTTATAACTCATAAAAAAGTTATAAAAAAGCTTAATAAAATTATAATGAATCAAATACTTTTATAAAAAATTATGTATTTATTAATTAATTAATCTAATTTGATCATCCAGAGTATTAAAGTGAATAAATCACACCGACATAAGGTAAGGTGATTCTCGAACCCAACTCTCCTTCCTTGGGTTTTTCCATATTTCACTTCATTTTTAGTATGTATGTTCCTTTAATTTTACATTAATATAATTTCTTTATCATTCCATTATTTTTTATGTTATATACATGTTTCCAATATAATTTTATGAAAAATGAAAAGATTTGTCCAAAACAACTTTTCTTTCTTAAAATACATCTTTTACTTATCTTGAGATTGATACCATGAATTTTATTCCCTATTTATTTTGGGAACTCCAAATAAAGAACTAAAAATTATATTACTCTAAAGAAAAATTACTCTTCTTAACTAATGATTTATACCCAACATTTTATTCCCTCTTTATGTTGGTAACTCGAATTTTTCTCTTGAATGTATGATTTATGAAATGAAACTCATTAATTTCCATGTGTTATTTTATTTGTAAGATTCATATATGTTCGATGTGGAATGCACAATTATTTAAATATTATTATGTGATAGGTTCACACATAATTATATAGTGCTCCAATTTATTGTGTAATTTGATGTATCTCATGAGAAAATGGGTAATAAGTATAAACATGATGATATCTTTGTTCACAATGATGATTTTTTTATTACACATGTATGTTATGCATGAATATGATGGTATCTTTGTTCACAAATATGTGTGTTAGTTTACCACTATGACATGATGTTTGATTTTTATGCATTTCCACATTCATTGAATTTTTCTAATGCATACTCTCATGATTATGATGATGGTCCCATACTTATTTCATGATGGTGATGATTATTCTCACCCATGTTATATTGATTCATGCTTTTATTTATCCTATTATATGGGTTTTAACTCATGTGTTTCTTTGATTAATATCCTTAGGTGACTACTTATACTAAGGAGTAAATGAGGTCCACTGATAATATAGAGAATAAGGTATTAAATAATGTTTATTCATGATTTTTTAACAATTATGTATTATCCTACTTTTTCCAAGACACTAAACCTATGGATCCTTGTTTTGTAACACTATTATGTTGTTTATCTTTAAAATGATGTCATCTTTATGTAAGAAAAATCAATGTCACTATAAGGTGTTTCCCAAATTAAATACCAAAAATTAGGCACCTATCTCTTAGGTTCACTACATTACTTTCTTTCCATTCACAATATAATCCATGGGAACACTACTTTTGCAGTAACCTACCTTGTCAAATGATCGAGTACATGAAAATTTTATACCTTAGAAGTGTTGAAGTTCGTTCCCTAGAACCAACATATATATAATTTTTGAAAACATATATTCATGGTTTAAAATATAAAAAAAATACTTATCACATCATTATTTTTCTTCAACATAACATCATATGTGATAATATCATAATAGTAGTTGTCGCATTAAAAGGTCATAGTAGTTCCCTATTATGATGAGAACGCAGAGGTTCTAAGACACTATTCTTAAATATATTTTCTATATCCAGATTATATCATTTGAGGGATACAAATGATACAGGGTATTATGGGTGAAGACTCATAGGAATTTGAGGCACCTTCTTAGGGTGTACGCCCTTGGTAATATCCATAAGGATATTATGAGAACGATACCTGCTAGTAAGAAATCCACATTTATATGTGTTACTGGATGTTCCTATCTAAGTACTTTTATATTGATCCTTATAAATTAATATTTTTATTAATAAGTATTATGAGTCTCATACATATATATATTGATGAAAACTATGATAATAGATGTTTACAGTGCGGTAGGATACATTGGGTGGGTCATGAGTAATATTCCATTAATGAATAATGCAATAAATGATTTTTTTCCACTTCTGTTCTTTAATGGAAGTTTATATCCCAAGCCCATTGATGGAAATTATATAGCCTAAACAAATCCATGGCCATGTTTTTCTATGGGAATGTTTAATTTTCAAGAATTCAATGTAAGAGACATCAAGAACATTGGTTTATGGCACCAAAAAAACCTCCTTGATTTGAGATATCATGATTAAGGGATTAAATTATACAGTAATCATCTATATGAGGTATCATTTAATTACATCATTTAATTCTTTCTCTATGGGTGCCTTGGCATGTAGCTAGACTCTAACCTTGGATTTTAGGATACTTCGCCTAATTCCACTTAGAAAGAGGCCTAGAGTTTCACACACTAAGTGTATCCATAATCTCAGTTAAATAATATATTATTTATTATTTAATAATTTTAATCAATATTATCCCCACATTTTTATTAATAATAATTCATGTGTGCTTGATTGCAGATATCCCATCACCAGTTATTTGATAGAATATAATATGAACATAATATTTAATACATATTTTATTTCTATTTAGTGAATAAAATATTTATTTATTTATTGGTGAATAATGAAGTGATATTTATTTAATAAATCAATAGTTATTATTCAAGACCAGATAAATATTGTAGAGAAATGTGGACCGATTTTAAGGGGTCTGATGAAAAATATTAAATAATGAAGATTATTTTATTAAATGATATTTAGTTTAATTTTCAAGTTAAGTGCATGTCGAGAAATTATATTATTATTATTATTTAACATGGGTTTATTCAGGGATTAAATAAATAATAAATGGAACTTGTTGGATTATTTTATTTTATCCGTAGTAATATATAAAAGTAATTATGTTATTTTCTCTAAGATACATTTCTTTTTTTTGTGCACAATGGATTTGGATGATTTTCTCAAGACCTAGAAATATCCATCCACCAAGAACACTCCCAAGAACAGAGAGAAATATTCTTCCACCTCCCCCTCTAAATTCATGAAAGATCTAGGAGAATTATTTAGAAGAAGTTTTGGTCAAGATCAAAGGAAGACAATGAAAGAAATAGGATTTTTCATGTTATTACCCATAGATTCCTACGATGATAATCAAATATTTTTGGAACATGTGGAGATCAACACTAGAGGTAATCTTCTTTGATTCATGCAAAGAAATGATGAAACAAATCATATACTTTGTCAAATCCATCAATGAAGAAATAATTACATAAATTTAAATATTAATTAATTAAATTGATTATAAATAATATTTTTTGATCCTCTCTATGGTTCCATCTTGATTTCCATTGTTTTCTTTCTTTGATTCAATTCTGCTGATCACAGTATTTATCATCGTATAGATCTCAAATTGATCATCAGTCATGAAAAAAAATCAAAGTTGGGAATGACCCATTTCATGCATCGGACTATCCCAGAATCTATAAGTGGTATCAGAGTGGTCACATAATTATTTATAATTATTTAAAGATCATTTATTGATATATGTATTTTTAATTTAGTTTTCAATTCAAGTTTAATAATTCTTTTAATCTAAATTCCAATATTTTCTTCTTCCTACATTCATTTCCCATAGATATAATAAAATGGATTAATTTAATTAATGAAATAAAATAAAATATCTCATCCAGATGTACCAAATATTCTGGATAGATAACACAGGATTAAACACCGTGTAAATGGAGTTACATACCATGTGCTTGTGTTCAATGCATCAGGAATTAATTCGTCAATTAATTTTGATCATGTTCATTGAAAAAACATGGTGTAGTTAATTATTACACCACATGTTGACTGGGATAGGGTGGCGCATGGTCAACCGGAGTATATTCTGTGTATCCCAAGTACACAGCATATAGTCCCTTTTTGAACATTGTGTACTCTATTTTCTAAGTCATAATAAACATGTCTAGAACCTAGGTGTGTTCCTCAGATAGACGGTGGTAGACATACATGTTGTGTATCTCAATGTACTCACCATGTACTTATACCAAATTACAGAGATTTAAAATTTATCTATTATACTGTGTAAACCTTGGGACATGTACTTGCATGTGGTAATAAATATAGGCCACACTATGGGATAGGTTTTAATATATATAAATATATAAATTTTTAATTAATATATATTTATTGTTAAAATATACATATCCAGTATGATTTTTATTACAAGTTGTTACTCTATGTGCATTAAAGCATAACACGTGACCATAAAATCATGTAATTCATGTAATCATCATTGAATTACACATCATGAAATTACATGACAAGTCATGTATTCCATATTCCACAAGAGTAAAATAGTATACGAGTATAAAACATGTTGGGTAGAATCGTATAGGTATTCATCGTGTTGCCTCTATGGGGAATTTATGTACAGGGTTAATTTTAAATAAATTTATTTAATTTATTTATAATTATAATAGTTGATAATATCAAGAAAATTCAGATGAGAATTAATAAAAATGAATTGATTAATTAAATATTATAATTAATTGACTCAAGCGTGATTTATCTTAAATAATAATGATTCAGAATTGAATGCCAGTTTTTTTTTTAAATTCATAATTAACTGCATGCATGTGGATGATCAGGATTATAGACCAGACCTTTTTATGTGATTGGTTTCATTTAATTTATTGTTAAATTAAATTGTTGTCCTACATTCCTTCTCTCCTCTTATTATGTAATGGTATGCATGTCCATGGTTTCTTTTATGTAAACCATTATTCCCTCACCTGTGTGTGAGTACATTCATTTTTAATGGATCGATATTCCAAGCTAGTAGAGGTGGTTCAAGTTTAGAGATGAGATCAAACCAATCCAATATAGATACATGTGTGTATATGTGGAAATAAATAACAGAAACCTTAATATGTTCAATGTGTTTTTCCCCATGTTCAGCGGTTAGTTTATCAACCACTAGATAAACTAAACATTTGTATAAGATCATGATCATACCTCTTTTTATTTTATTTCTTTCATGTTTTATTATTATTTCATTATGTATTTTTTATCTCGATCACATAATTCAATGAAATTAACAAGTATTCAAGATAGAACTAAAATATATAGTCTTATGCGTAAATATTATCTAAGGCATGGTTAATCACTTAAGTAAATCTACATAATATTAACAAGAATGTAGTAAATATAATAATTAAAAATTTGTTCATAAAAGGATGAAATCCATTAATTATATATATGATTTCATTATATCCTTCCACTAGATTAGTTAAAATCAAACCATAGTTCAATGTTTTTGACATGAAAAAGATGGGGTGTTTTCAATTATTGGGGAATTCTAACTTGAATTATCGGGTTGAATTAAATTATATCACATCAAGGGTTGACTGCCAAAGTATGACCTAGTGTTACTAGGTGGAAACGGTTGAGGAAATCCATTCTAATGATTTTAGGATTTGGGAGTCCACTCAGTGGATCAAGCAACTTTGAGTTAATGTAGTTGTAATTTTGAATTACTACCAAAAAAAATTCAAATTTCTTGACCAAAAAAATTGGTGTAATGATAAAGGTAATAGGGATCCTTTCAACTAGGATGTACAAGAAATATTTTATTTTTAAACCTATGGTGAAGGCTATTGTTTTTTGATAAAATATTGGGAAACTAAAAAAATATAGTATTTATTTATTTTTTAAAAATTTATCAGATAAAGTACTAAAATTTTTACTCATCTTACTTTTATAAACAATAATAAAATTAAATAAAATATATCATTGTGGTCCATAATTGATAAGGTAAAACTTCTTACCATCACAAATTTCTATGAGTAAAAAAGCCAGATACGTGTTATCATTTTCCATGAAAGGAAATTATATTTTCTGGAAGAACCTTTTCCAAAAGATTCTGGTAATGAGGCAAGTGATGAAAAGATATCTCTCTATGAGAAACATCTGAATGATTCTACAGATGATTAGTGTTTCATGCTATTACCTATGTCTAATGATATTTTGAAGCAACCCAAGGGCATGGATGCATATAGCATTATATATCACCTTCAAGATCTTTATCAAGAGAAGGCAAGACAATAGTGATTCCAAATATCTAATTATTTCTTTACAATTAATCTAGAAGATTATGTACTAACTAGGACTTATTTAGTCAAGATTATTGGCTTTATTGAACACTTAGACATCTTAATGATTAAATTACTGGACTATTTTCATACAGATCTCATACTTATATCACTTCCCAAGACCTTCTCTAGTTTTACTGTTAATTACAAATTGAGAAATAATGAGAATAGTATTTTGGAACTTCTTACTTTAATTCACCAAGTGTAAGAGTACTTTGGGTATGATAAACACACATTTTTTATGGTGAATAAGAAATGTAAGAACAAGTAAAAGTTCCTCAATACTTATAAATAGTCTAAAGCTCCCAAGCACCATCCTTTGAAGAAGAAGAAGATCCAAAGGCAAGGAAAATAAATGTTGGTTGTATGTTTTGCATGGGGAAAATCATACCACTATAAGAGTAAATTCCCCCATATGTAAGGGGAATCTAAAGTTTATTTTGTTATAGATTGTAAAATTTTAGTATCTACACGTTGGGTATTATATGCAGTTTTTGGAGCTCACATTTGTATATAAATATAGGAACCAAGTAGATTATGAATGATTTATAGAGGAAATATGGATCTGAGAGCTACCAATGGTGAAATACTAGATACTCTGCTCATTTCTAACTACCGCCTTTTATTTTCAATGGGAATTATTTTGGTTTTTAAATATTTTTATTATGTACAAACAGTTTCCAGGAACATAATTTCTTTATTACGCCAAGATACAGGTGGGTTTATTTTAATTTTTGGAAATAAAAGTTGTTTATTTTATAAATACAACATATTTTATGGTATGGAACATCCAAATAATGTTTTTTTGTATTAAATTATGAAAACAAAGTGTTTCTAACTGATAAATAATCATATTAACATGAATTTTTTAACACTCAACTTTGGCATCGTAATCTTGTTCATGTAAATGAGAAGCATTTGAAATATTTCTATAAAGATGGATATTTAGACTCATATGATCTAAAACCACTAAAAATATTTCATTCTTGTTTATAAGGAAAAATTAAAAAACCTTAATTCAGAGGATAGGGTGATAGATCCATATAGAATCTAAGAATGGTACACACTGGTGTGTGTGGACCATTTCTAGTAGAATATAGAGGTGGATATTCTTACATAATAACTCTTACTGATTACTTGATAAAATATGGTTATATCTACTTGATGAGGTATAAGTATAAGTCTTTTGATAAATTCAAGTAATTAAATAATGAAGTATGTAATCAACATTGTAATAAGATAAAGAATCTTCGATCAGATTGATGTGCAGAATATCTTAACCAAGAGTTCATCAAATTTTTATAGGACTTTGGGATTCTATGTCAAATCACTACACCATACACACCATAGTGTAATGTTTTTAGTGAATGGGGGAATCATACCTTTTTAGGGATGGTAAGGTCGATAATGAGTCATGAAGATATTCTATTATCCTTTTGGGGATATTCATTACAAAATGTGGCATACACATTAATCAGAGTACCAAATAAATCAAAAAATGGAATTCCCTTAAATTTATGAAGTGGAAAGAACCCCTTTTTGTCAAATATATGTGTATAGGGTTGTGAGGATTTTGTTAAGGCCTTCTCAGGAAAAAAACGATAACCTCAAGTCACTAAGTGTATCTTTATTGGGTACCTCAAGGAAAGAAAGGGATACTACCTATATAACGCCTCGTAAAAGAAAGTGATTGTCACTAGAAAATCCATATTTTTTGAGTGGGAAAATATACTCAAAAAGTATAATTATAGAAATATTAAATTAAGTGAATTTTATACTCAAGATATAAAAGATTTGGTAGAGGAAAAAATTTTATAGGTCCCCAGGGAAGAAGTATTTGAAACACAAGTACTATATAAGAGTGAAAGAGAGTTATGAGAACCAGAGAGATATGTTTTTATAGTCACCAAATATGGTGACTCGTTATTGGTTAAAAATTATTAACATATCTCCTACAAGGAGGTAGTAGGGAGCTCAAAATATAAATGATGGCTAGAAGTCCTGAATTTTGAAATGGATTCCATGTATCAGAACCAAGCTTGGGTTCTGGTCGATGTACTAGTTGATATAAAACCCATAGGATGAAAATGGTTATTCAATATGAAACTGAACATGGAAGGTATAATAAATACCTATAAATCATATTTAGCAGCTAAAGGGTTTAAACTACTTTAAGTAATTGACTTTGATGAAACATTTTGACCAGTTTCAATGTTTGAATAAAATTATACTTTTTATAACAGCTTACAATGACTATGAAATTTTGCAGATTGATATCAAAATTGCATTCCATAATGGTAACCTTCATAAAGTTTTCTATATGACACAATAAGAAGGGTTTGTGACTCCAGGTGATGCCAAAATAATTTGAAACTTACATATATTCATTCAAGTATTGAATCAGGCATCCAGGTCATCGAACATTCGATTCTATGAATCTATAAAATAATTTTGTTTCATTAAGAATGAATGTGAGTCATGTGTTCACAATATATTTAGTGTGAATGAGGTAATTATCCTAGTTTTATATTTTGATGAAATATTACTTATTGAAAATGAAATATCAGTCTTACAGTCTATTAAGGATTGGTTAAACAAGTGTTTCTCCAAGAAGGACTTAGGATAGGTAGCCTATATTCTAGGGATCAAGATCATTCGTGATAAATTCAATAGGCTTCTAAGACTAAGTCAAAGTACATATGTTTACCATATACTAAATATATTTTGTATAGAATAATCCCAGAGGGGATTGGTTATAGTGTTACTTGGTTTGCAAATTTCTAAGAAAATGTGTCATCAGAAACAACATGAGAAAGATGAATTGAGTAAGATACCATATGCTTTAGTGATATGATCCATCATATTTTCCATGTTATGTACTTGACTTGATATTTCATATTCATTGAGCATGGTATGAAGATATCAAGAAGATATAAGATATTAGAATTTGTTTGTTGTTATGGTTATCCTTAAGTATCAGAGAAGAACTAAGAATCTATTCCTAGTGTATGGTGGAGATGAGGATCTGCTCATCAGGGTTTATAATGAGGATATCTTTTAGATAGATTAGAATTATCTGAATTCACAATCAGGATATTTTTTTATCAATGGAAGATTTGTGATCTGGAAGAGTTCAAAGTAGTCAATTTTTTTTGATTCTACAGTGGAGTCTGAGTGTATAGCAGCTTCTGATGTATCCAAGAGAAAAATTTAGATGTGGAACGTTGTCAAGGAGATTTATGTGGTTCCTAGTATTAAAGAACCTATCATATTGTATTGTGATAATACTATAGCAATGGCTCTTGAAAAATAGATTAAGACACACCAATGGAAAAATAATATACTCTGGAAGTATCACCTCTTGAGGGATATCTATCAGAGGGGTAAAGTTATAGTAAAAAAAGTACTCATAGAAGAGAACATGGTGGACCCCTTGACTAAAGGCCTATATCATCAGAATCATCTATATCATATGAGAATCAGTGGAATAAAGGCTATTATTAGTTGGATCAAGTAAAAGTGGGATTCTATTTGATTTGGTTCCCTAGAACCAACTTCTGTGTACTTTATGATAACTTGTATTCATGTTTTTTAATATTAATAAACTACATATCACATAATTATTATTCTTATGTGTAACATTGTATGTGATAATGTCCAAAGAGTAGTTTTCTCACTAAAGGGTGATAAAAGTTTCCACTATGATGAGAACCCGGAAATTATATGACACTATTCATAAATATTTGTTATATATCTAGATGATATCATTAGACAGACACAAATTATATAGGCTATTAAGTGTGGAGAATCATTGGACTTTGATTCACCTTCTCATGGTGTATTCCCTTGGTAATATCTAGTAGGATATTATGATAACGAGGCCCACTAGTAGGAAATACACATTTAAATGTGCCATTGGACGTTCCTATCTACGGGTGTGTTTATCGGTCCTTATAATTTAAGATTATTATTAATGAGTATTATGATTTACGTACTTACATGTATTGATGAAAACCATTATAACAACTATTCGTGGTAATGTAGTATTTTTTAGGTGTATCACGAGTAATATAACATTAATGAATAATGAAAAAAAAATTCCCTTCTATTCTTTAATAGAAGTTGATATTATTGGCCTTTTGATGGAAATGATATAACCTAAATGAATCCATGGTCGTGGTGTTCTATAGGTAAGTTCAATTTCTGGGAATTCAAAGAAAGAGACATTGAGCACATAGGTTAATGGAACCATCTTGCAACTTTATTGATTTGAGATATCATGATAATGGGATTATATTACATTGTAAGAATTATTATGAGGTATCTTGTCATTATGGCATTGACTACTTTCTCTATGGATGACTTAGTGGGTTTCTAGATTCTAACATTCGACTTTAGGCTTTTTCTCCTAATTCCACTAAGAAAGAGGCCTAGAGGGTCACATGCTATGTGTATCTAGAATATCAATTAAATAATATATTATTCATTATTTAACAAGTTGAATAAATATTATTCCCACATATGGATTAATAATTATTCATGTATTCTTGATCACATATATCTCATCACTAATTATTTAAGAGAATATAATGTGAACATAATATTTAATAAATATTTATTTTATATGTAGTGAATATAATATTTATTTATTTATTATCACATAATTCAATTATATTTATTTAATAAATAAATATTCATTATTTAAGGACTGATAAATATTGTTAAGGAATGGAGAACCAATTTTCAATGGTCCGATGATAAATAATAAATATTTAATATTATTTGATTAAATAATATTTAGTTTAATTCTCAACTTAAGCACATGTGGATAAATATTATTATTTTAAATTGGGTTCCGTAGGGATTAAATAAATAATAAAAGTCACTTGTGTGGTTATTTTATTTTAACCTTGGTGATATATAAACCTAATTATGTTATTTTCTCTGAGAGATAATTCAATTGTTTGGTTGGGCACAATGGATTTGGAGAATAATCTCAAGTCCTAGTGAGCTCCCTTCTCCAAGAACTCTCCCAAGAACAGAGCGTGATCTTCTTCCACTTCCCACTCTCAATTCAACATAGATCCAAGATAATTATTTGTAAGTGGTTAACGTGGTAATAAATGTCGGACGACATAGGCGATAGGATCTTTCATGATAGCACTCGTAGATTCCAACGGTGACGTTCGGAGATTTGTGGAACACGTGTAAATAACCTCTATAGGAAATCTTCTTTTATTCCAAGAATGAAATTATAAAAAAATGAAGACCTAGTGGGAGATACATCAATGAAAAAAATAATTCCATCAAGGTAGTTCTTAATTTATTAAATAGATTATAAATATTATGTGATGATCCTTCCTCTGGTTCCAATGTGATTTATATTATCTGTTTTCTTTGTTTCAATTCTATTGATCACAGTGTTTATCACCATATAGATCTCAGATAGGTCATCTATAATTAGAATAAGAAAATATGTTCATGACCCATCACATGTTTCCTTTTCTCCTAGAACCGACAATAAGGAATATAACCCTTTTTTATTATAGGGGGATTTAATCCCACCATCTATCTCATGTTATTCCCTTTATATGTGTTCAATATTCTAATGATTTATTTTTGAATCCATATTCCTTCCAAATAATCATTATGTTCAAATTATATTAATGTGCAATTCTGTACACAACTCATGAACAAGACAAAGTTAAGGTAGAAGAAAAATAAATCAATTATTATACCAATAATGTAACTCCATATATAAATTTATTACAATTTAAATAAGAAATTACACTCTTTAAACTATTGAATATAACCAATAATTATATAAAAATTATATCTACGAATAATAAATAGGGGGAATAAATTAATGAATATTTAATATGCTTAAACATGGAATAAAAAATTTATGAGAAATTCATAAACAAATGATAAACACCTTATAATTTATACATGCATTATAGATACTCCATTGTTAAAGAATTATAAACATGTTATATTTATTCCTAATTTTAGCTCCTTCATATTATATTTTATATGTCAATTTATTTAAATATATTATAAATGAGGTATAAACATTTTATATATGAATTATTCATATATATTAAGTAAACAACCAAAATATCACATATTTACGACTTAAAACTTGGTCATAACATTTATCAAAACTCCTTTTGATATGGTTTAAATAATTTTATCAAATAAGGATTTTTTTTATTTTGAACATTTTAAATTATATATATTAATAATTCCTAACTCAATATAAACTCATTTGTATTTTTCATTACTTTTTAATTTATAATTACTTTATATATTATCCTTATAATTTATATATAAATTATTTATATCCAAATTATAATCCAAGCCTTATAACTTCACAAATAGTTTTAATATTAACATTTAATATAATGAATATTTATTAAATAAATGTTTCAAAAACACATAATAATTAGTTAAAAATATATAATAATTAACTATTTTATAAAAAACCATACAAATTAAATAAATATCCAAAAATACATTTTTCTACAATTTATAAACATTTTTTAAATTATAGAATATAAGTAAAATTTGAAATTTATAAAAGTTAAAATTTTTTAGTTATATCATATTTTATGATACACTCTATATCATAGTATGTGACATTATCTATTATCTATAATATTTGAAGATAAGTAATCCTTAGTTGTGGAATTATGTCCAAGACTTGGTTTATCACCACTTATGATATGACGTGATATTTCATATGAAATATGAGGCTCTTTTATACGGTGTAAATCAACATTTTTTAATCTTATGGCAGGCCATATCATACACTATGATATATTAGAAAATGAATGATTTACAATATATCACAGTCTATAATATCTTATATCATATGGCCTATCTATATTATAGACTAATGAATCATGTGTCATGAATATATCCATAAAAAATTATCATTTTTATGATATAAAATACAGTTTTAAAAATGATATATGTTCTTCTTTATTTTCAACATGATTTAAAGAATCAAGAAGCATGTAAAATCCTGAATACCACTAACAGATTTTTTGGAATCAAAATTAAACTTATAATATATAGTGATAGACATTATAAACCTCAAACAAAAGATCATTATGTTATGTAAAACTCAAACCATGTATAAAAGATGAACAACATATTCATTTCACTATAGATAGTTAATCCTCATTCTTAAATCATTGTAGTTGGTGAAGATAATTAAAGAACAACCATAGGACTCATCCCTATGAGGTGTTTCCATGGATTGACTGAATTGCACAACACTTGTTAGGATCCTCCTCATAACTATGATATGATAGTATCTCAGGGAAACTAAGGAAGGAATAAGGATATATTATAAATAATAGAGAAATATTGGGGCAATATCACACACCACTATCATGTCTCCTTCCTCTTTTTATATCCCTCAAGTATGCTCCCCAAGTATCCATGGATTTACTTGAATAATAATGATGTATTTGTAAATGGAATTTCAGTTAAAACTCATTATAACCATTTATCCAAGATAAATATTTCATGTTCTCATTGTATGAAACATAAATAGTAGCTTACATAGTTGAGGTTTGAAAATTAATTATTAATTTTTGGTTTTCATGATCAATCATAGTACATTTCATGAATAGTATAATACCATTCACTTGCATTACATTATTTCTTATTGTACAGTATGATTGGTTTATGTAGTGATGCTACAATATTAATATATAGTATGAAAAGATACACCCAAAATCATATAATGTTCCTCTTTTAATGAGTATTGAAATCCTTGTAGCATACCCATGTTGTATTATATGATATTTCCATAAATACATCACATATTCAAATTCCTCAAGTAATATCACCATCAATATGTCCCTAACCATGTATCCACATCACAATGAAAAACCATGTCAGTCAGTATATTTCATAACCCCCTCCCTCAAAAGTTACCCCTCCTAGGATGGTAATGAAGTAAGAGAGATATTGAACCCTAGGTCCTTCTTTCAGTATGCTCTATGTTTTTTATAAGCATCGAGTGTATAAAAATCTCATGTATGGAAGGAATTACCTTTTATAATGTTATAAGATTATGAGAGGGGATAAAAACTACTAAATAACTCCATGACATAGTATGAAAGTAAAGGAAACCAAAACCATCCCAAAATTCATGTGTAATGTAAACAAATACAAAGAGCCTCCTAATAAGTACCACAAAAGAATATTCTAAGGTAGCACCCTAGAAATAGCTCTAAAGCCAGAGTCATTAAAATTATCATGGTCTAAAAATTCCCCCTACAAATATAAAAAAAAAATTATATATAAAGAGTGAGAATAACATGTATACTCGGTAGGATCATATCAAAATCCTCTCATTCACATGTGAAAAGATCATATTAATTCACCCATGAGAAAATAGTAGAACCAACAGCACCAAATTAGTCAACTAACCAATATCATCCTCACTATATCATACTCACTAAATAACACATCCATGTATAATAACATAATTTGAGTTATATAGATAAAGAGGGTACCCCCACACCATTTTACTATTGACTTATCACTCTCACACCCCAACATCGTATGTCCTAGAACTTCCATATCTTCCATATAATACTGTGTAAAACATGTGTTCCATCACATCACATCTCTCCAAAATACACCTATTCTATCACATCACATCTTTCCCAAATACACCTAGGCTATAACATCACATCTCTACCACATTCATTAGTAGAATAGTAGGGTATCGTGAACATGAAGGACATAAACCATGTTCCCTCCTCTTACCATGAAAACCTCCCACTATAAACCACATCATCCTCTTATCAAGAACAACCATTATTGTACTACAATACATAATCCCTCATAGAATGTGCATATAAATCTGTCTTAGAATAGATAGTGAGGAATATTGGGTATCCAGTCATCCATCCTCACGATCTAGATGTTGGTAAAAACACCCCAAGACATTTGCGTGTGATTACACAGTTTTTTATGTGGGTTGAGTAAATATAGAAATAAAAATCAACATATATTATATATAATATACACACACAATCCCAACTTATGGTTCTATAACAAGAATACCATCCCATCTCAAAACATCACCCCAAAGGAAAAATAACAAGACACATTCCATATTTATTTTCAATTTAAGAAAATTTCCATATTTAATAGTTTCTAAACATATTTATTTATTAAGACCATTTTTTATATTAAGAATCAACCACTTAACCACACTTCCCGTTTCAATTTAAGTATTCATTGATTATTCCAACCAATTATCCATTCCATTTTCCTCATTTCCATTTAATTAAATTACTAATATCAACTCATCCTCCTCATTCCAATAAGCCCCACATTACTAAGTTTTAACATCACAAACACTTCCTCACCACAACCTCTATATATAAAAACCATGAAATATTTTCTCCTCTCATCACAACCACCACACAATATAACCACACAACATAACCTATTCTTATCACAACCACTGAAAACATATTCATAACACTAAACATTTAATATACCTTATTTCATATTAAATAAGGTTATTTTATCAAAATTATTTCTTTATTTCATGGAAATCCTCGCACAAATAATAATTTTAATGGGAACCAATTTATTAGTCTGATATACATTCATAGCCAATTTTATGTGAGGTGGGTTTATGAAACAAGAACAATAAGGTTTTCTAATTAAACATTCTTAAAAATTTAATATAAATTGACCTAATACAATGGTTGAAGAATAACATGAATTCTCAGCATATTAGTAAAAACACAATAATAATTAACCTCATGTGATTTCTTCCCTTCCCTTTCAATTTCAATTAACCAATTAATTATATTCATTAAGCCAGTGCATACCCAATCCCTAAAGGATAAAAAAAATCATGACCCACCCTTTATGTACAACTAGAAGAAAGATAAAGGATCCCCTACTTGGTATTTTTTCCATGCAGCTAATGAATGAAGGAGATAGAAGGTTTTTCCTCACCTTGAAATTAAAAGGGAATACCTCTTGTGAATAGATGAATCTATTCAACTTGAAGATATTATTATAGGGTTTTTGGATTATGGGATAATTAAGGAAAATAAATATATAAGAGTTCCAATATTTTCAAGAAAATAGCAATGTATAAACTGGAAAAGTAGTGTTTAACCACCCATTAAATTTTCTTCAATGGTTTATCATTTGGAACTTAATTATGGAACGATAAAACCTTCCAAAAAAGAGTTTTAAATCATTAAATTAGTCCTAAGTAATTAATTACTTGGTTTTATAAATTAAAAAATATTTAAATGGTTCATGGGTGGTTATAGATCAAAGAGAAAGAAGAATCAAGAAGAAAATAGGGTAAAAACTCTTTCCATATATAGGTTAGGTGTTTTACATAAGGATAACTTTTTTTACCCTTATGAAATACTTTGAAAGGGATCATGTAAGGGTAATTATAGTATACACTTATGTATGAATTGAAAACTCCATCTTAACCTTATGTACGGTAGGTGGTATGCATAAGGTTAACTTTTTATACCCTTACACAGCACTATTTAAAGGATCATATATGGGTAGCTTTATTTTAACCTTGTGAAATATTTATAAAAAGATCCTTACCTTATTTGAGACTTTGGTTACCATTATTTGATCATGGGAAACATACTGGTACCCTTAAATAGTGTCATAGATACTCTTACATAGCATATAAAATAACCAAATTACTTATACATAAGTCAGTAAAATCCAAACATACCCAAACATAGCATATTTAAAAACATGGATACCCTTAAATGAGATACAACCTACCTTTACTTGGCCTTAAGAACTCCCATTTACCCTTTTGTAGCAGTGTAATACCCTTATACAGGCCTTATAAACTCACTCTTACCCATACACAACATAAGTATGAAGGACCATACTTATACATGGCCTTTACAAAATCATAATTTTCTATATGCGACTTTAATTTCATCTTTAAGTATAAATATTTTATTGAAAATATTACATTTTTAATTAAAATAAGTTATAAATAATTAATAAAAGGGTTTATTATTATATTAAAAATTCTAAAACACTCCCAACAAATTATAATAATTTTAAAAACTTCTAAATTAATTTCCCAATAAATTTTTAAAAATATTACATTACTTCCATTATTTTCAAAACAATTTTTAAAATACTAAAAAAATTATAAAATAATTTTAAAACACATTATAGAAATTTATGAAACCACTCGCAAACCATCGAACACCCTATAATAGAAAAGGAAGGCTTCAGAATATTCCAAAAAATTATAGTATATATATATATATATATTATAACCTAAATCCATTACATATAGTATATATATACACCTAAAACCTTGATCCATAATATCCCATACTATGTTTGAAGAGGGGGTAGGGAAGAGGGATTAGTCATCTATATGTTCCCTCTATAACATGGATATTGGGGAAGACACATAGAACCCATGTCGTTATATGGGAGTGAGTTTAGTTTCCTAAATCGGGTAGTGGTGTATATTAAATAATAAGAAAATATGAATAACACAATAAGACACATAATCCCAACTGAATGCTGGACTCACAAACTAGAACACCTTTATGACTACAAATGAAAATTTATTGTATCCTAGACATAAAACACTGAAGAATGCTACCATAAATACTCATCACAAAACCAACCACACCATCACCACAATTATATTGATATAAACCAAAACATAACAATTAATTTCATCATATTAAAATTATATATTTACCATTACCAACCATGTTACCTTTATTTATCTATATTTGAAATAGAACAATTCATTAACCATTATCCATATTTATTCTATCCCTTTAGTATTCAATCTAATACATGATATTTCATTTTAAACCCCAAAATTTATCTATTTCTATATCATTTTCCATTACAAAATTCATTATCTATAACCATATTCCATACCATAGGGAAACTATAATAAAACCCAAAACAACCAATCCCCAAATAGCAATAACCACCATGAAACCCATTACTACAGCCACCATAATTATATCATTTCCACCAAAATAGTAATATTGAAAACCCCTTACCATAAAAACTATCCATTTCACCATAGAAATTTTTATATGTTTGAATCTTCTATAATAGGTAAACTAAAATAATTTCAATGTGCATTTTATTTTTATAGAAAGAGATTGTATTCATGATTTTTCTTAAAAGTTTAATGTAAAGATTTTAAAATTTTAATTTCATATAAATGAAGTTATTTTTAGATTAATCACATCACTATTGACTTAAGATATTTTTTGTGATTTTTTAAACTTAGTTTATTTTTGAGAGAATAGTGAAAAATACTGAATTTCCAAATACTATCACTTTTATGTAATCTTCATGAAATAATATTGACTAGAAAGTTTGATATACATTTTTTAAAATACCAAATATATATTTAATAAGTAATTTAATTAATTTAAAAATATAATATTGAACTTGTAAATCTATAATTGACATTTTGGAAATCTAAGTATAGTTTTTATTCAAGTAAAAAACAATTTTGGTTCTTTTATTATAATAAAGTATTCACAAAATAATTTTTATTTTTTTTAGTTATAAATTATAATTAGCATTTTATTTAAGATTATTTAATTAATTCCATGTGAATAAAAAGTTTTTAATATTTTTTTTATAATCATTTTTATGCGTAAAACGACATTTTTCTAAAAACAATTTTTAATCACAATACACATACTTGTTTTAAAATTAACTTTTACCATTTCTAAAAATTTAACCTCATAAAATGGATTAAATAGTTATAATTATGAGGTTAAATTTTTTTATTTTTTTAAATTTCATTTTTTTAATTATAAATAGTGACTATGGAAAACATTTATCACCAAAATAATGGTTGAAAGAGATAACTAGGGGTTATAACTAAGATATATCATTTAAAATATCATAAAAACTAGTTTAAATTGGATTTTGTGACATTGTTTTGACATATAATCATCATATATTCAAAAAATATCATTTTCCACCACTTTCATGTGATTAATACGTTTATATTAATTTAATTATAAGTGTGTTTATAATTGTACCACTCCCTTAACTTGTAAAAGGGAATATCATCTACTCACTTATTAATAAATTTTGAGTAACTTTTCTTGAAAAATAACTACCCCAATCACTACCCAAATATTCTCACCACATCATAGAGTTTCTGGTATCACCTAAAGATCAACCGAAGAGTCTTTAAGGTGTTTCTTGAAGGAGATTGCCCAAGGAAGATTTATCTGTTCTTAGCAAAATTTTGTTTGTTATTTTTTTTAATCATCCTCCAAGTATTATATACCCTTATTAAATCAATTACCTAATTATATATAATATAGTTAAATTTAATTATGATTATGGTATATCCCATTTTCATCTCCTTCCTTGATATTGAAAATGAGAGCATCATTTGTCCATATGTATGGAATGACATTTCCACATAGTGATGTAAATCATTTTTAATAACCACCTCACATGGATGGTTATAAAGATATAATTAATGAATATATATTATATTTATAAAATAATTAGGATTATATAAATACAATATATCATATACCTTCTTACCCTTATATCTATTGGAAAATGATAACGTCACTCATGCGTGCATGTGGACTGCCATCTCTACAAAGTGAAGTAATTTATTTTTCAGTCATGCATTACATCGATGGTAATAAGGATAGATTTAAAAAATAAATATGAAATTAATACTATTATTATGATTTTCTAAATGTAAACCTTTATCTGTATCATTTTAATTTCATCCATTAAAAAAAATGAAAATTTCATTCAAGTGTACGTATGGACCACCATCTCCATGAAATAAGGAGTTTCATTTTTAATTAACTCCTTTCATGGTCAGTTATAAAATTTTATTTAATATATTAAAATTATATTTCTTTCATGATTAATATTCTAGATATTATGGATGTCATGAACCGAATCTGGTCGCCGCAAAAACCGGCACCCGACCCGACCCGTGGCAAGTCCTGAAGGGCGTTCTCGATCCCCACGGGCTGGCACAAGTTCTCGGGTATCAAAACTGAAAATTGGGAACGATTTACCCAAGTTTTTATACTTGAAACATCAAATGAATCCAAGAAACCAAATATGGATTTTTCAAACTGAAACATATTTTTAATAAATTCAGAACTGAATTGCACAATTTTAAACAATGTTTGAAGATCATTACAAAGGTACAAACCCAAGAAAAGACAACCCAATAACCTCAACATGGAAAGATGCATCTTCCTCAAGCCATCTCCACAACACCGCATCATCAATTACCGGTGGAAACCCGAACTGTTGGCAGAAAAGTTATACCCAAACCTGCGACAACAAAATAACCAAGTCTACTTACACCCAAGGGTGTAAGTAGGGTGTGAGCCAAAGCCCAATAGGATACCACCACTAAGAGATTCCATATAATAAGAATTTAAAGACGAAAATCATTCATGTTTTCAAAAACATGAAAAGCTAGTTACAATTTCTAAAATCTGCAACATTGAATAAGAACAGTTTTCAAGTGGGCTATTTTAAAGGATTAACACTTTTTAAAATAAACACCAAAGCTACTGAATTTTCCAGCAAAATGTACCGTATGTCGACGGTAAGAAAAAAATATCCAGTGAGCACAAGCAATGGGAAATAACCCCTAGGCACTAGCTAGCTGTGGGTCCCAGGTACCTCGTATCTCGGTGAGAGTAACCATCACAAATATCTGTTCTCGTGCACAATCCACTAGTAGGGAACATACCCATAACCTAGTGGTCCCCAATAATCATCATCTTAGTTTAGTTAGAGTAGTAAGTTTCAATCTTGCTAAGTGAAACTGAGGCCAAACCCCACGGGATCACTAGCATACTAGTACACGTCCACCCACCTAGATACCCGAGTTTTCCCTTTGTGCTAAAACAATTTCAACAAGTCAATGAATATACATTTCACATGAAAATATCATTTCCATATCATAAATTCACCAAACATCCCATATTTATACAACACAAGTCACAAAAGTCCACTTTTCATTCAAATGCATTTTGAAATCAAACCCACACCAAAATAGCCCACAACACTTTTTGCATAACTTTCACAATCCAACACATCCTTTAAAAATTTTATAAAATACCTAAAAATATACTAAACATCACATAACAACCCACTCACATGTTTCCTAAAACCCTTTTTATAAACAAAATCCACTTTTCACATCGCACTCACACAAACAGCCCATATAACGTTCACACCTCTTTCACATTTTAGTAAATCCATTAAACATTTTTATAAAACATATCCAAGAGGACAAACATAACATAACAGAACTATTAACATTTAAAATGGTCCATTTGAAAGTATAAACAATCCAAAATAGTTTTCCAATATGGTTTCACATCTTACATAAATCATTAAACCATTCAAAACTTTCATAAAACAATTCTAAAGAGTGTACCAAATCTTTTCACAAAAAAACACATTTCAAACCCATATTTCAAGGACAAAATCACACCAATACAAATTTAAAACATAATTTTCATCCCCAAAAACATTTATTAAACTACCCCCATGTGTTATAAAAACACCTCAAACAATACCACAAAATATCCACATGAAAAGCACACGTTTTCAAAATCACTTTCAATAAGTACAATAAGGATTTACACCTTAAACCCATTAAAAGAAACCTCTTTAAAAACTAATGGCACACCAATACCCTACCAAATCAGAATTTTCAGCCCAAACAAGATTTATTAAACCAATTTCATATGTTATAAAACACACCCAAACAATACCCAATGGGTTGCACATGTAAAACACCCAATTTTTTTTTAACTAAAATGAAACTGTAAAAACAAATGCTTTACCAAATACAAAATAAACAGTTCCTGCACAACACACAGAATATTAGTAAATGCATAATAAGTAATTCAAGCAAACTAACTCATCTAGAAATGATTACACATGGAATCACCTACCTTTTATGCTGAAACCCTCAAAACATGGTGCGAAACATCAACCGCACCACCGCCGCACATCAAGGAATATAAATCCAGACCTAGACCACCAAAAATTGACCCAAAAGATACCAAATAAGACCATATGTTCGAACCCTATGTTCTGGACATTCTATAAACTCTTGAGATAGGGTGGAAACCCTAAGGAGAAGAGAAGAATTGAAAAGAGAAAAATTACCCAAAATAATCTTGAAGAAAATGACCTAAACTCCAACAGAATATGAATTTAAAAATATCCAACCATTATAGGGAAGTTATAACAGGGATTATGAGATTATGTAGGAATTGTAATGGGGGGAAAAGAGTAAGAATTGAGAGAGTTATGATGGAATGAACTTACCTCCTCAAATCTGCCCGATTTTAGAAACCCCAAGAATGTCAGCACCAAATCGCGATGAAATAAATCTTCAAAGTGGGGGTAAAGGAAATGGGAGCGCTCCTGGGCTTCCTAGGGTAGAGAGGGAGGTTGAATCACCGACAAATCCATTTTAATGAATATGATATTAATAAATTAATGAAACAATTTAAAACAGGAAAATGGGCCTTCGGGTTGGCCCAATTCTCAAATAAAAACAAACATCCCCCATGCTTATGGATTTATAAAGGCCCCAAATTTAAATGTGGGGTTACTATATCAGGGGAGAACAATTAGGAGTTGGAATGAGTCAAAAATATTAAAAATTGAAAAAGTTATAAATGAAACAAAATTTATTTTTAAATCTGGAATTGGGCTCGCAGTTTGGCCCAATTCATGAAAACTCACCTATTCTCAATAAAACCTTTGGAAACCACCAAAACAAATCATGAGTGGAAAATAAATTTAAAATAACCCTAAAATAGGTTACGTACGTGAAAAATCTCCCCACCTTGAAAACTTTCCACCCCGGAAAGTCACAGAAAGGTCAAAGCAACAACCAAACCCAACTGAGAAACCAATAGGTACTCCCTTGCAAGGTTTCACCCCCAAAAGCAAAAACACCTCCAGTGATCAATTAAGGAAGGATTAATCTCACAACCATAACATACACTAATTTCCTGAAAGGATCAATAACATTCATACTTTATCCCAAAATAAAACTCTTCAAACACTATCTGAACAAGACTCAAGCAATTCACCCAAACGAACAACAACTTTGAACAGGGTTACACTTACCTTACTTTAACTAAACCATTGAGAACTCTCTAGTCCCAGCGTTTAGTCAAGGAAGATGTTGGTTGCTAGATATCTCCGAACGAGAGTATCTACACCAAGCCAAAACCATAGATAAATCTATGTTACTGGTACGGGGGGACACTAATATGCTCCCCACTATAAGAGACAACCAATATTTTTTTCGAGACAGAATCAGGACACTAATAGGGGGAGGCCTGAACAGACTCCCTGGTACCTAGGGTAGACTTCCATTCAAAATTTCCTAAGGAACATATATGATAATCATAGTGGTTCTCCCCACTATATGAACCAACCATCTTAATCGACCAGCATATGTCGGCACAGAAAGACCCAAAAATTTCAATATTTGGGAAGGTCGCACGGTTAGTCTGCACAGTTTTTGAAACCGTGATCTAACTGTGCTGATCAATCTTCCTGCATGGCTTCCAGGCACACAGTCTCTCTTAATCGTTCACAAACCATGTGCTCAGCATGTCTAGCCAAATTTCCAACCATTCTCCAAAGACTCAATGGAAACCAAAGGGGGAGGGAATGACATTAGGCGATGACATGGGTACAAGGCCCACCACATATTTCCATCGAAGGAGAACAACAGAGGGAATATGATGACACCATAGGTTTAAATACTTCCTATCTTTCACAACGAGGATATGAAATTTTACAAGGGTTTAAATGACCCTGTGATTTCCCCTGACTTCGAGCTAGCTTCTCTCCGAGACCTATGGTTGGAGCTCAAATTATTGAAGCATCTTCGGCCTCGTAGTTAATATTTGGAAACCCACTGAATGAGAATTCTTCTTTTCGGTGCCACCAAAAACTACACCGCAGTCCCAAATAATTTTTCTAGACATAAAACATTCCAAACTCACTTTACCTTATCCCGATATTTCACTGAAACAAGGGCTAAGAAGATACACACACATCACAACTTGTTTCTTCAGGTGAGAAACAACAGAAGTAAAGAACACCTACACTCACCTTCCTCTAAAATGGAATATTTTAATGTTTTTTCCAAGGGAGACATTCACCCAACACAACAGGGAATCTCGGAGTATTTCACTACTTTCACATATATGGTCAATCAAGCACATGACATCATAAGGCATCACCGAACATGGCCATTGTAACTGATATAAACAATGCATGGAGAGGGACCTTATACAACATCCCCAAACAACACACAATTCTAGAAAGTGGCCACAATATCCTATCGTGACCATATTTCTCACACTGGTGGTTTAACATGAACTCATGCTTCAAAGAAACTTTGAAGAACCCCAAAGGCCCTCTTAGACACCATCAAGACACTCTACAAAATAACAACCCTAGACCACATCCACCTTCGAAGAATTAGGAAACATAAGAAACTATGGTCTCTTTCACCCATCCACAAGCACTCTCCCATTACAAGAGGATCTAAAAATCAAAGAAAGGAATGGGTGTAGACTCAATCTAAAAATCTCAAGAAAAAAAAATATTTCTTATATTGATCAACTGGAGGGTCTTCAAACAGCGAAACAATCCGGGTTGCACTTCAGTTGTGCACTAACCTTTAATGGGGGTGTACCTTATCCAACGATTGAACCCAATGACCCAACCAAGATGGTCCATTAGTCAAGATATACCACAAACCAGATCTAAACACATGAAGGGAACCATCATAAATGCGTCCCAAAACATTTTTCAAAAGAGACCACTAACTGTCCCTATAACACAACTTACTGACCAAACCCAAACCCAAAACACAGTTCAAACAGGAGGGGTTATTGGACTCAAAACATCCCACAACATCAACATTTTCCAAAAATACATAATATAAACCATTCGAAACAATTCATCAAGTCTTCATGTTTCTCTTTAAAAACATTTCTTTGAAAACAAATGGTTCAGCGGTTAGCGCATCCACCAATGGTACCCCATGGGCCTTACACATGCATGTTTCAGTGCCACACCAGGCACCCTCCTCGTATCCATCTCTACACTCATCGAGTCATGTCATCAACCATCCATCTTCCCATATAACCCCATGCATGTGGTTGCTCGCGAAAATAACAAAGGTTAAAACAAAAATTTGTTCCACTTTTCAAAACCAAAACGGTCAACCAACACATCCTTTTTTCTCAAAACCTCTAACCACGAGATCAAAATCCCAACTCACATCTTAAAAAAATTTCAGAAAGTCACAACCATTTAGAAAATAACTCACTTTCAAGATATTCACATCAATTTCAAAACATCTCATCCCATTAAAACACACTCTGATTGTTTAGAAAACTCTATTGGAAACACTTTTCAAAACCAACTTCAATATAGTTCCTGCTTTCAAAGAGGTGTAAGCACACCATTTTACATTTCAAAACAATTCTGAAAATTCAGTTCTGCCATTTCATAAACCCAACCATTCCCTCTTTATTTGAAAATCATTTCATAAAAACTTTATGCTTCTTAAAACCAAGTCACCTTAAAACCAAAGTGCCAAGATTTCAAAACTAAAGAACACCAGACAATGCGAGAGGAAACTAGTTTCAGTGGGTGACTTAGACATATGGTTGGCAGCCATATTCCAATCACTTCACTGTCACAGAGAGTGTTCTAGGGAATATCCCCGGCTCCACATGGCTTGTCAGGCCCTGTGAGCTCATTGAGACCATTAACCCAACTCTCTTTTCATTTCCCCTAATCATCATTAAACCAAGAAAAACAAAGAACATAGATAAATCCCGACTTCCCCTGGTGACTCGAATCCCGTCATGAGGTGTAGTGATCAGGCACACTACCCATAACCGAACTAAAATGTCCCAACAATTCTAACTCTAATCTATCCCGATTGTTCCCTAAATAACATGACCCAAAGAGTTAACCAGAACCTCCTTAGATACCATTTTGTCACGAACCGAATCTGGTCGCCGAAAAAACCGGCACCCGACCCGACCCGTGGCAAGTCCTGAAGGGCATTCCCGATCCCCACGGGCTGGCACAAGTGCCCGGGTATCAAAACTGAAAATTGGGAACGATTTACCTGAGTTTTTATACTTGAAACATCAAATGAATCCAAGAAACCAAATCTGGATTTTTCAAACCGAAACATCTTTTTAATAAATTTAGAACTGAATTGCACAATTTTAAACAATGTTTGAAGATCATTACAAAGGTACAAACCCAAGAAAAGACAGCCCAAGAACCTCAACATGGCAAGAGGCATCTTCCTCAATCCATCTCCACAACTCCGCATCATGAATGACCGGTGGAAACCCGAACTGTTGGCACAAAAGTTATACCCAAACCTACGACAACAAAATAACCAAGTCTACTTAGACCCAAGGGTGTAAGTAGGGTGTGAGACAAAGACCAATAGGATACCACCACTAAGAGATTCCATATAATAAGCATTTAAAGACGAAAAGCATGCATGTTTTCAAAAACATGAAAAGCTAGTTTCAATTTCTAAAAGCTGCAACATTGAATAAGAATAGTTTTCAAGTGGTCTATTTTAAAGGATTAAAAAATTTTAAAATAAACACCAAAGCTACTGAATTTTCCAGCAAAATGTACCGTATGTCGATGGTAAGCACAAAATATCCATTGAGCACAAGCAATGGGAAATAACCCCTAGGAACTAGCTAGCTGTGGGTCCCAGGTACCTCGTATCTCGGTGAGAGTAACCATCACAAATATCTGTTCTCGTGCACGAGCCACTAGTAGGGAACATACCCATAACCTAGTCGTCCCCAATCATCATCATATTAGTTTAGTTAGAGTTGTAAGTGTCAATCTTGCTAAGTGAAACTGAGGCCAAACCCCACGGGATCACTAGTATACTAGTACACGTCCACCCACCTAGATACCCGGGTTTTCCCTTTGTGCTCAAACAATTTCAACAAGTGAATGAATATACATTTCACATGAAAATATCATTTCCATATCATAAATTCACCAAACATCCCATATGTATACAACACAAGTCACAAAAGTCCACTTTTCATTCAAATGCATTTTGAAATCAAACCCACACCAAAATAGCCCACAACACTTTTTGCATAACTTTCACAATCCAACACATTCTTTAAAAATTTATAAAATACCTAAAAATATACTAAACATCACATAACGTCCCACTCACATGTTTCCTAAAACCCTTTTTATAAAAAAAATCCACTTTTCACATCGCACTCACACAAACAGCCCATATAACGTTCACACCTCTTTCACATTTTAGTAAATCCATTAAACATTTTTATAAAACATTTCCAAGAGGATACACATAACATAACGGAACTATTAACATTTAAAATGGTCCATTTGAAAGTATCAACAATCGAAAACATTTTTCCAATATGGTTTCACATCTTACATAAATCATTAAACCATTCAAAACTTTCATAAAACAATTCTAAAGAGTGTACCAAATCTTTTCACAAAAAAAAACTCATTTCAAACCCATATTTCAAGGAAAAAATAACACCAATAAAAATTAAAAAGAGAATTTTCATCCCCAAAAACATTTATTAAACTACCCCCATGTGTTATAAAAACACCTCAAACAATACCACAAAATATCCACATGAAAAGCACACGTTTTCAAAATCACTTTCAAGAAGTACAATAAGGCTTTACACCTTAAACCCATTAAAAGAAACCTCTTTAAAAACTAATGGCACACCAATACCCTACCAAATCAGAATTTTCATCCCAAACAAGATTTATTAAACCAATTTCATATGTTATAAAACACACCCAAACAATACCCAAAGGGTTGCACATGTAAAACACGCAATTTTTTTTAACTAAAATGAAACTGTAAAAACAAATGCTTTACCAAATACAAAATAAAAAGTTCCCTCACAACACACAGAATATTAGTAAATGCATAATAAGTAATTCAAGCAAACTAACTCATCTAGAAATGATTACACATGGAATCTCCTACCTTTTATGCCGAAACCCTCAAAACATGGTGCGAAACATCAACCGCACCACCTCCGCGCATCAAGGAATATAAATACAGACCTAGACCACAAAATATTGACCCAAAAGATACCAAATAAGACCATATATTAGAACCCTATGTTCTGGACATTCTATAAACTCTTGAGATAGGGTGGAAACCCTAAGGAGAAGAGAAGAATTGAAAAGAGAAACATTACCCAAAATAATCTTGAAGAAAATGACCTAAACTCCACCAGAATATGAATTTAAAAATATCCAACCATTATAGGGAAGTTCTAACAGTGAGTATTAGATAATGTAGGAATCGAAATGGGGGGAAAAGAGTAAGAATTGAGAGAGTTATGATGGAATGAACTTACCTCCTCAAATCTGCCCGATTTTAGAGACCCCAAGCATTTCAGCACCAAATCGCGATGAAATAGATCTCCAAAGTGGGGGGAAAGGAAATGGGAGCGCTCCTGGGATTCCTAGGGTAGAGAGGGAGGTTGAATAACCGACAAATCCATTTTAATGAATAAGATATTAATAAATTAATGAAACAATTTAAAACAGGAAAATGGGCCTTCGGGTTGGCCCAATGCTCAAATAAAAACAAAAATCCCCCATGATTATGGATTTATAAAGGCCCCAAATTTAAATGTGGGGTTACTATATCAGGGGAGAACAATTAGGAGTTGGAATGAGTCAAAAATATTAAAAATTTAAAGGTTATAAATGAAACAAAATTTATTTTTAAATCTGGAATTGGGCTCGCAGTTTGGCCCAATTCATGAAAACTCACCTATTCTCAATAAAACCTTTGGAAGCCACCAAAACAAATCATGAGTGGAAAATAAATTTAAAATAACCCTAAAATAGGTTACATATGTGACAATGGATAAATGTACCGATTGACCATGGTTAACCTATCGAAGTTATTTTGAGATTATGAACCGAACTTCCTCCAAACAAATGACATGAACCTAACCAATTTAGTAACAATATATAAAACATTAATAAATAAAATAAAAGAGAAAATGATGAGGTAATAAACTAAAAAATTATTCTTAAAAAATTAAATAATTAATAAAATTTTATTATACAGTAGGTTAGAATGTGTTCAACTAATAAGAATTCTAAGGTAAGGGTTTACTCCACAATATCTTTTTCATTTTAGATTGTTTATGTTTAAAATCACATTTGTGGATATATATGATATTTATATTATAAAAACATTATTTTTTATTCTAATATAGTAATTTTTTGAGATTCAATTTGTTTATTCTAATTCTTACTCTCTTTGAAAATGAAAAAAATCGATAATATTTTTTAAGAAAAGTCGATCTTACTTCATCTGTGGTTAGTGAACTCATTATTCCAAGTCCATATTAATTAAAATTATTACAAGAATTTTATTTTCTATGACCCAATTATTATATAAATACATTTAAAAAAAATATTTGACTTTAATTTCAATGTATTAAAAATGAATTTTTTTAATTTTTTCTCGAATAAATTATTTATTAATTTTTACAAATGAGTGAAATGATTATTTTTTTCAACATTAATCGAATGGATGAATATTCTTTCCATAATGATAATTTTTTTTTATTTTGAGTTTAAATTAAAATTTTCCATAGTTATATTAAAATAAAATTAATTTATTATTATTCTATGTATTTTTATTTTAAATTTTATCCAAAGAAAAGATATTTCTCTCATGTTTTCAAAGAAAGGTTTGAATATTAATTTATAGGAATTTTTTCATCTATTTAAATATCCTTTAAGGATTGTTAAACTATAATATGGGTCTAATATAATGATATCATCCACCTTATTTATCTCAATGTCTTATGATCATATTATTTGATTTATTTACTAGGGAAGATATTGACATTTTATATCTATTTAAAGTGGCCCGTTCACTCTGCACCCTGGCCTGGATCATCTGGGTATGGCGTAATGATGCTGTTTTCCATCATGTTCATATACCTACTGATTTCTGGATTGAACAAGACACTTCATGGATTGAGGTCTGGAAGCACCACAATGGACATCATATGCCAGATGTTCCCCCCTCCTGTCCCTCTCATTAGAACCCCCCAATGGAAGGGATTCTTAAGATCAACATGGACACGTCTCCCTCTAAAGATGGTCTTGTCTCCCTCGGTCTCCTGGCCCGTAATTATCTGGGGAAAATAATTACTGAAAATTATGAATCACATCATGCCTTTTGGGAACCTGCAGTTGCTGAGGCTAATTCCATCCTGGTAGGTATGATTCTAGCTTCGGAATGTGGATGGGTTGGTATCTGCATTGAGTCTGACTGCCTCACCATAATCGATGCCATTAATCAAAATGATGGCGGACTCTAGTCATTTGGCCTCATCATCAAGAGAATTCTCTTACTCCACAAATTCTTTTCATTCTACACCTTCACCTTTACCAAAAGGGAAGGAAATAATGCGGCCCATCAGCTGGCGGCTTCAGGCCCCTTTGCTTCCAACCATCTCTAGCTGGACAATTTCCCTTCATGGATTTGCATTTGTACGTCTGCTTACCTTAATCATTAATGATATCTGTCTTTTCTCAAAAAAAAAGTGATGTGTGGTGCCTATTATATCCCCCATATGCATGGGTATGTCTCATAATATAAACTAGCTTGTCAATTTGGTGTATGACTTACCTATTTGTGTATTATATATTACGAAAAGATCCTGATTGAACGATTATGATGTCTTTTATTATGTATTCTATCATTATGAAATCAGTTATCATTATCCATTTGATTATTTATATTTAAATTTCATCAATGGGTATATTTCTCTTTCATGATATTAGTTATATGGAATATTTTATTATTGTTTATATCCACTATATTATTCAGGTTTTTTTATTCCATGAAGAATTTTGATGTTCACTTTCCCTTACTGATCATATAATCTCACCCTTTATTATGTTTTATTTTCCCTAAGCTACCAACAATTGAAAATTTAATGATATCAGGGACATACTAAAATAAATTTTAAAGTTCTCAAAGGAATCTCATGTTTTTTATTATAATGTGAGAATCATGTATGTATCTAGTATCTCAAGACTAATAAAATATTTTATCCCATGGGATGAAATCTCTTGTATTATGTAACAATGTATTAATGTAACCATCATCTCTAGGTTATTGGATTTAAGGTTGTTATAGTTGGTATCAGATAAATTTTAGTATTAACCTTGGGAACAAGATCTATAATAATATAATATAATATATTTAGAACATTATGATAAGCCCTTAAGATATTCAAGAAACACTTCTAAAATATTTTACTTATATAGAAATGGGATTTTATGATTTAATATTAATGATGTTATAATTTAATTAAATATATTAAATTATTTATAAATGGATCCTAATAGAAGAGATTAAGATTATATAAATAACCACAACATATATATAGATTCACCTCATGATCAAGTCAATGAAGTAAATGATTATGGGGCTTGATATGAGTGTTTTATAACTATATTGGGTCATTTTACTCAAATCCTGGCCAATAATCATTCTCATGTGGAGAGACCTTCTGATCCCAAACATAATGAAATAGTTTTTGGTCTCTTCATGTTACAACAACCTCCATCATTCGATATGAATAATAATCAATTAGTAGTTGAGCAATGAATAATGTCTCTAGAGAAGATATTTATCACTTTGGGAAGCAATAATAAAGTAAAATCTATCATATAATTTTATCATATAAAGAGAGATGTCAATCAATGGTGGGAATTTATCAAGAACACTAAAGAGATGGAGGATATTGATAGTATGAAGTAGAATAATTTTTAAGGACATTTTCATTGAAAAATACTTTCTTTCTGAGAAAAAATATTATATGGAAATGAAATTCCTCAATCAAAGAAAAAATAATGAGGAAAATTTTGTATCATATGAAGCTATCTTTAAAAAGTTGGAAACTCAATATATGGATTATCTATGTATTCTAAGAATTAGTATTGATTGATTCTTTGATGAGATAAAATATATCCTTTGAGGTGAATTAGTATCTCAATATTTTTCAATATATTATTATATAGTTTCATGTTCCATAAGTACAATGACATAATTCTCCAAGTCTTATTTTATTAGTAAATAAAGAAAATAAGTGGGTGAATAAATGTTCTATTAAAATAAATACAAAAAATGGAAAATGGAAATGGTGTAATTTTAAACGTGTAATATTTTTGGAAAGATACGTCTTGGAGCATCCATGAAGGGAATGGGAGTTTTATTAAGTATAGAGATAAATTCTATCATACTTGTGATTATAAGGGAAATAAAGAAGTTTATAATGTAAAATTATTTAACTATAAGGATATGTTGAAATATTTAAATTAATACCCTAAAAATCAAGGGATTTTACTAGAGAAAATTATAAGGGAGAAATATTGGGCTTATATGATCACTAAAACTGAGTTTGAAGTTCCAAATGTGGTGATAACAGGTTCTTTGATCATAAACTCAATTTCAGCTAATGATTTATTTTATTTTTGATCTAAAAACTCTTTTATATTTCATGTGTGTTGAGATCATTAAAAATCCCTTGCCTATCTAGGTAAAGGTTTTTAACTCAAGACACCTAATTGGAATCATATTAAAATAAGGATATATTGAGTAGTATCTATTCAAATGCATATATATTCCCTAGTTTTAGACTTGAATTTCATAAATATGGTTGAATTATTCATAATTATTGGTATATATTTTATTTCAAAGTATAATGAAATAATTTATTTTCAGGTGTGTTATATTACTATTTATGAAGTGGTAGATAATTCCTTATTTTTAATGGAGAAAGTTTATTGTCAAAATATTTTATAGATCCACTTCTAGTAGATCACCATAATGAAATTATGGGAGAGGAGGAAGAAAAACGGTATATTTGGATTGTAAATTAATCCTACAGATAGAGGATGTGTCTGTTGTAAATGAATACATTAATGTTATCTTTTCCTTGAATATATGGAGGCACAATCTCTAGAGAGAAATATGCAACATGTATGCTAACCAAAAAAGATTTAAGTACATATTCTCTTAGAAATAAATCAACCTATGGTAAATAAAATGGATAGAGATACTCAGGGACAATGATTTCTCAATATAATACCACCTTAGAAAGTTATGTAATGTGGTTGATGCATTGAGTAGGAGGGACCATGGAGTTCTTTATATTATTATAATTAACAAGGATCCTATATTCAGTTATTAATAAAGTTGTATATGGTAATTTTTAGGGAAGGTGAAACATAATTTATTTTCGTCGAAATTTCTAAACCATATTTACTAGAATATTTATATAATTCTAAGTAATATGATAAGGATATATAAGGGAATATTAAAGTTTTGAATGATGTAAAATTGTCAAACCTCATCTATAAAGATTTACTATTGAATTTTGGGAAGTGGTCACATGTCCCATCCATACCGGAGAAAAAAATGGAATGTATAGATGAAGCACAAAGCTCAAATTTTTGTATACAACCAAGTAGTATAAAGATATTTAAGTATTTAAGATAACATTTATGGTGGGATGGTATGAAGTGGAAAATTTCAAACTATGTTTCCAGATACATATAATGCTAGTAGCTAAAGGCTAAATGATAACATCCTAAGAGAATCATATAACCTCTACCTATAAAAATATGGAAGTGGGAAAATATTAAATGGACTTTCTTACTTGAATTAAAAATTCTCATTAGAAGAATAATAAAATATGGGTCATTGTTGATTTCTTTACCAAGTTTACATATTTCTTATAGGTAAAGGAATATATAACTCTTCAAAACCTTTTTGGGATCTATATTAATGATTTTACAAGACTTTATGTTTCCCCACTATCATGTTCGATCATAAGAGTATACAGTTTCCACAATATTGGGGATGAATTTTAGTTTAAAAATTAAACTCACACAAATCCCAAAACCTCATTTGTTATAAATATCAGACTCTATAAATTTTCAATAATCAAAGTATTTTTATCGGACTCAGAATCCAACCAAATTAATTAGAGTTATTAATTAGGCTCATAGACATTTTGATAAATAGGATATTAAAAATATTTAGTGAAACAAATTTTCTAATATAAATTGCATAGAATAATATTAAACTTGTTGAAACAAGTACAATTAAAGATTATAGTAAATTAGGAATGACTTGCAAGATTTATAAAATGTATTCTACTTTTTAACTTTAAGAGTTAAAGAAGTCATAAATCATGAGTAAAAAAAATCCATAGTTCTAAACTTAATAGTAAGGTTTTCCTTTAATTGCCCAAAAATACCTTTATATAATTATCAAAATAGCTATGTCTTCCAAAAACATGGATTCCCTCGATATAATATTCAGTGTCAGCTCTATCTTCTAATTCCATGGAAGCCATTGATCAGCCTAATTGGTATAAATATTCTTCCTATCCAAGAATCCCCCAATATAAACCTTGATCAAAATAATTTAATAAAAAAGAAAAATTGTTCTAATGATTTTGTAACTCCTTACTATGAATCCATAGAACACAACTCTCTGAAATATTATAAAGTGTAAGAATAATAAATTAGGGTAGATCAATATTCATATGTGTTGAGTTGAAAATTCATCACCTCCTAGCTTCTTGAATGCACTCATATTTATAGGTATCCATTTAATGGTCATATTTTCTATCAATCTCAATGTTGGTTGCAAAGGCCTCAGATGATATTCACTAGAAAACTAAACAAAATTCTTTCATCTGATACCATTTTAATATAACCATTACAATTCAATAATAAATTTTGTTTGGTAGAAAAAATTCCAACATTTTTATAATAATCTTTTAACAATATGATGAATTATAATATTATCAATACAATGAACTAAACTACGGTCAGTCTGATGGATCTAAACTACTATCAGTCAGATAGATACAACTTCAGTCAGTCTGATGGATATAATATTAGTCAATATGATGGACACAACACTAGTAATTCTGAATTATTAGACTATCATTCAATTTTATGTATCAGATTAAAGAATATATATACAATATTAATTTATTTAGAAACTCTTTACTCAATTAGTATAAAATTACGTTTTCTGAAAAAACATTCTAAAATACTTGGGACATTCAAATTTAATAAAATAAGGTTTTAAGAAATTATATGTGATTTTAAAAACAATGAAAATTAAAAGTATAAAGTATAAACTTTCAACCCAATAATCTCCCTCTTTATGTAAAGCACAAATAAACAACACTTAAAATGAGAAACTATTAGCTTCTAAAAACATGAAACCCTTTTTATGTTTAAGAACATAAAAGGAATTATTCATAAGAGATATTTACCCTTTTATTATCTTAACTCTCCATGTCTTGATAACTTCTTTTTGTTCAACATTATTCATGTGATGGGAAATATTATTACTTTGGGTTCACCCCCTCAATAAATTTCCCCCTTAGATATATTTTCCCCCTTAGATAATTTCTCTTTTTTTGTGATTTACAAAAAGGAATGGGGAAATTAATATATTTTTATAAAATTTTAGAAAGTATAATATGAAATAATTTTGTTTGAATATATATTCAACTATGATAAAAATAAAAAAAAATTATCTAATTAAAATTGGAAAACATTCAAACATAAATTTATTTTGACAACAGTTCATTCAAAACCATAATTCATTAAAAATGTTTGATAAATACATTAAGAGTTCATTAAAAAGTCATTATTTATTATAATGTTTAACAACTACATATTTTATATTTATGAAATCATATTGATTATTTCTTGTTTCTCCCCTACTATTGACTAAAATTTTGTTATCTTTTCCTCCATGACTCTAAAATTTCAATTCTCTAGATTAAAATATAAAATTTCGTCTTCGAGATTTATGATCTTCATGTTTTCTTCATTCATCCTCTAGAATTTTTCTTCAAAGCATTAGAATCTAGAATTATAATATTTTAACTTTTGAATATCTTCTTTGATTTTAGTGATATATTGGTTTATAGAATCCAATATATTTATAAAATTTTCCAGAAAATTCAACCTATCATATACATCTAATGATAACTTCTAAAAATACTCAACTATATCAAAATATACTTTCTTTTAATATTTAAATAGTTCATCACAATATTTTAAACCATAATACACTTTTATTGACCATTTAAACTACATTTCTATTCCTTTTCTTTTTGTTTAAACAATTTGATCTTTTATTCGTTAAAAACAACATAACTTTTCAAAACAATTAATGACTCTAATTTCTTATTCAAATTATTCTTGATCTTCTTAAATTGGGCTTCAATGTTTTTTAGATATGTAATTTAATTTTTAATTTGTTTCAAAGTTAAAAAAATATAATATATTCTCTTCTCATCATCAGCAACTAATGTATCTGATGAATCTGATGAAGCTTTTAAAATATGTTAGTGAGATGGTCCTATATCTATCTTTTCTTTTTATTTAACATTTTTATCATAAAAAACCTTCACTACATAAATATTAATATCAGTCTCTTATTTTTCTATTATTTTGGTATGAGAATTATATGATTCCTCTTCCTCATGTCATGATGATCGATCATTCAAAAAATATCTAATATTGTGTTTTTATTAGACTGAATCAATAAGGAGGTGGATAATGATGATAACTCTGATGATCTATCTCTTTCATGTCCTTCCATTTCTTATTATTTTTCTTCTTCAATATCTTTCTCTAACTACATTGCAGTTCTTTTATCTTCTTTTTCATTCCTTTGAACAAATTTTTTAAATTTCTTCTAAACTAACTTCTCAATGGATTTTTTATCCAATTTTTCAACATCCTTTTCTTCTTGAGTTTAAAATTATAATATTTTTCCCTTATCCTTATAAAAATTAATTGGATCAATATATATTTCATAAAATTATTAATCTATTGTTTTAAATGGATCTATAAAAATTTTATTGGTAGTAGAAAGTGTTCTACAACCAAAACTAGTTGAGAAAGTGATAATGGTGGAATTGATAAAGTTTGATTGTTCGACACTTATTATATAACTTTAATTAACTTTCCCATCATCATTGATTTGTAAATACTTTTCTTGTTATTTTTCTTCTTCTCTTACTCTTTCATTATGTCATCTATTTTAATATTTAAATCTAAAGCCTCATATTTATCAAGTTTGAAATATGGATCTCTTGGATTTTTTTATCCTTGTGTGCCATCAATTTTATGAAATCCTCATAAAACATATCTTTTTTCTTCTTTTGTTTCTTGGGTGGAGATTATTTTTCTTTCATTTTCTATTTAACTAATTATTTCTCTTTAAAAACTTCACCATCAGATGTTACCTAGTCTAATTTCCTATAAGATTTTTCATCTTTAGATTTAAGACCAGTTTCATTCTTGACATAGTTTCCCCTCTAATTGGTGAAACCTTTTATGAGATGGAATAATACTAATTATTTATTTTAAATACATATATAAAATTAAATGGAATTTTATTTATAAAGCAAGGTAACATAATAATTCTAGATTTTATTGAGGTTTTCATAATTGTTTCAATTAAAAGAAACACAAACTTAACCAGATTAATCTTCCAAATATTTATAAGGAAATCCAAAATAAAGATATACAGAACTGTTAGATTATTCCTATCTAATTTTTTTTTAATTAGATACCCTTTTATCCACAATGTAACTAATCACACATCAAAAATTCAAATGAAACACTTTTCAAAAAATTTAAAAAATGAATTTTCATCTTTGGAATTTTCAAAACATCCAATATTCTTAAAAAGATTATAAGAAGGAAGGAAAGACTCTCCATCCAATGTCACTTTAACTAAATCATTCACTTGATAAATATTTAGTTTGAATCTTTCACAAAAAATATTGAAAAAATATATCATCCAAATCATCTTGAAAACTAAATTTCACTGAATAATAGAACATTCTTAAAATTTACAATTAATGTAAATAAAAATAATCTTTTTCAACATAAATATTTTACCATCCTTGAAATTTTATAACCATTTTTAAAAGAGAATCATATTTATCATACCATGATTTATTAATCAACATTTACTTTATAACTTCTCTCTTCTTGAAATATTTTACAAACTAAAATGTATTAAAAATGATGTTAAAAATTAGAGTGAAGAAGAGAAATGGATGAATGCTAAACTTTCCAGACTAATCTTAAAATAGATATCCGAGATTTGATAGGCACTTCTACGAAATGAGGTGGGATAGGGTGACCCACTCTCTTATATATTGGCTCAAGGGGAAACACTTTATATCCCAAAGATCCTAAAGGATCGAATTGGAAAATACATTATAATCTAATATGTGAGATTAATCCATGAAATATTTAACAAATATTCATAACTCTTACTTTATTTTAAGAAAACTATTCATTGGAATAAATTATTTTCTGATTACATAAAATCTAATATTTAAAAAAATGAGTGTTTGTAATAAGGAAAGAATATATAAAATAACATATAAAAGAAAAGGTAATAGATAATTGAAAAAATTCAAATATTAGAAAAATAACTCTTGAAGGTATGGAATTTTTATTCAGTAACCTGTATGTCTAGGTTTTTCTAAAAGAAACTGCATTTATTAGAATTTATTGGAAAATATTATTTGAAAAAAATTAGTAAAAAAATTTGATTCAGAAAAAATTTAGTATATTTTTTTAATCCAAAAAAATTATTAAAAATTTTGATTCTAAAAAACTTTTAGAAGAAATGAAAACAAAAAAAAATAGGCAAACTCAAAAATTTAGGGAAAAAAAGTTTTTAGAAAACCAAATTATATATACTCCCCCTTTAAAAATGATTTCATTGATGTAAAGAGATTGGAAAACGTTATGTATATATGATCGATCATTTTATATTGATCATTACTAGCTTCTGTTTAATATATTCTATTCTATCAGAACTAAGGGGTTTGGTAAAAATATCTCAAAGTTTATCTTATGTCCAAATGAGTTGTAAAATTATATCTCCATGTTGTGAGTGATCCTCAAAGAAATGTTTTCTTATATATATGTTATTATCTCATGAGTGATGTGTTAGGTTTTTATATAAATCATTGGAACTTGTGTTATCACATAATATATTAGTTTTTCAAAAACATATTCCATAGTTAGTCAGTGTGTGTTGTATTTGAAACACTTAAGCACAATAACATCCATTTACCACATATTTTTCATCAGCTTTAGAAATATCTACTGAGTGTAATTTATTAAAATACCAAGACACAAATGCTTCTCCTAAGAACTAAGAAGTTCTGAAAGTTCTTTTTCTATCCATTATATATCCTCTAAAATCAGCATCTGAAAAAAATCAAAATAATTTCTGAAAGATTAAAACAGACCTAAATTTGTAGTTCCCTTAAGAAGACAAAAAATTCCTTTTATTTCTTTAATTTATAGTCTTCTCAATTTTCATAATATCTAGAATAGACGAATATAGAAAAAATTAAATTTTGATTACTAGACATTAAGTAAAGTAAGCTTCCAATATTTTTTATAAAGATCTTTTGATTAACTAGTTTCTTAGTTTCAGTAATATCTATAGTATTCGAGGTTTTGATAGGATTGATAATACTTTTAGTATCATCATGTCTAAATTTATTTAAAAGATATTTTATATACTTATGTTGAGATATAAAATTTCCTTCCTGTTTTTGAGAAATTTAAAAACCAAGAAAATAATTCTCCCATCATTCTCATTTCAAAATCAGACTTCATCAGATCCCTAAAGGAATACATTAAATATTTTTTATTTGGGCCAAATATAATGTATTCAAAAAAAATTAATGGTGATGATGTTTTTAAAAAAAATTAAAAAAAATTGGATCTATATCTCCCTTAACAAAAATGTTTTATAAAAAAGATAAAATTAACCTATCATACTAGGCTCTAGGGTATTTTTTAAGTATATAAAAAAAATTAGTATGTTTAATAACATGGTCTGTATATTTTTTATTTTCAAACCCCTTGGTATCTTCTACATAAACTTACTCATGTACATATTCGTTAATAAATGAACACTTCACATCCATTTGAAATAGTTTGAAATTTAAGGATTCTTCATATTCTATAAGTGTGTGAATAGATTAAAGTCTATATATTATAGAATAAGTTTATATATAGCCTTTACCTCTTGTTGATTATATCCTTTAGCAATAATTAAATCGTTAGTTCTAAATATTATTTCATTTTGATAACATTTTTTTTTTGAAAGACCCTTTTTACTCTAATTACAGATGTATCATTAGGTCACCCTACCAAAGTCCAAACATGATTCAACTAAAATTTATTTAGTTAATATTTCATTAATTTTATCCAGTATTCATCACTTAATTTCTCATCAATATTTTTAGGTTTTAATTGAGATAAAAATATGGAATTCTCAATTTCATTTCTCAAATAACTTGTAGTTCTAATTGGTTGATCTGTAACACCAATAATGTTTTCACTAGGATGATTCCTAAAAAACAATTAATTTCATGGATTTAAAAAACTCTATTATTAAAAATCATATTGAAAATATTATTTGAGGTATAACTCCATAAATATATTCTCATTTTTTTCTATCATGATAGGAACTTTCCAACAAAGGTTGAAAATAAGTTTTATAAATAACAACTGAAGATATGGGTGAAGGTTGTTTGAAAGAAAAAGGATCGGTTTCATAAAATTTTACATATAACGTTTAATCAATAGTACCTATATTCTTATTAAAAATATTATATGCCTTACTAGTTTTATAATAACCTAAAAATATTCCTCTATCAGATTTTGGAGTATATTTATGTTAGTTATCATTAGTATTTAAAGTGAATAATTTACATCCAAAAACAATAAAGTAATAATTTTTTGATTTTCTTACTTTCCAAAACTCACATATAGTTTTATTAAAGAAATTTATTATTAAAAATTTGATTTATAGTATAATAGGATTTACTAACTACTTCATCCCAAAAAAAATTAGCAACTGAATATTCACTCATCATGGATCTAGTAATGTCTAGAAATATTCTATCTCCTCTTTCGACTACACCATTTTTTAGTGGAGTTTCACATGCAGCTACATTATATACTATACCTTTTTTACTACCAAAAGTTTCAAAATATTTATTTAAAAATTATCTACCATTATTACTATAAATAGTTATCAAGGAGTGTTTTTTATCATTTTAAACTCTAGCTACAAATGTTTTAAAACAACAAAAGGCTTTGGACTTTTTTGCTATAAAATACACCCATGTGTGTCTAGTGTAATCCTAAAATAAAAAATATATGTAGTGTTTTCCATCAATGAATTCATTTTTTTAGGGCCAAACAAATACATGTGCACTAAATTTAAAGCATTATAATTTGAGACTTCACTAATAGATTTAAAACATGACTTTTGTTTCTTAACCAATTGAGAAGCATCATAAAAGTTTTAATTATCAATCCTAATTTTTGGTACGTCTTTAAAAATTCATTTCTTGGACAACTTAGCTAAAGTTATAACATTAAATTATCCCAATATTTTATACCATAACCAATATTTATCTTTTATTTCACTAAGATAAGGAAGATCTTGGCTCCAAAGGTATTATATGTTTAGTACATAGGCATTCTTATGGTATAAATAATAAACTCATATTTAGAACTATAAACAATACATTTATCATTCATGATGATCAAAATATAACCCCAATCAAAAAATTATAATTTTTTAATAATGTTGTTCTTAATTCCTATAAAAAATAAAACATCTCAAATTAAATCTTTTCTAAGAAGAACAATGTTGACTATTCTGATAATTAGTACTTGAGCCATGTCACAAAAAGTGACTTTTCCACATTTTATCCTTATAATATTCTTAAAGAATTTTTTACACTATCATGTGTCTATAGAAACCACAGTCATTATACCAAATATTATTGTTGTCAGTATATTCCTTTTTTTATTGAAAACTAAAATATTTCCATTTCAGAACCCAAACATTCTTGGGTCTGTTATTATCATAAATTAAGGCTTTGGGAATCTAAATTTTTTCAATTTTACCTTGTTGATAAAATGTTGTCTCTTTTGAAAAATAGGCTTTATGAAATTCTAATAATTGAATTTTATTTAAAGAACACTTATTCTACCGGTGTCCACCACTTTGAAAATTAGTTAAAAAATGGATAACTCTTTCGAAAAAAGTTATTACTATTAAAAATATGTTTTCTCTTAGTATAACCCATTTCAGAAACATCTCTATGACGTAAAATTTGATTATACATTTTATTAAGGTTTTTTTCTATTGATAAACTTTAACATGTGCTTATTCAAACTAGAAATTTCATAATTTAATTTTATGACTAATTTCTTATCATTATTAGAATTTTAATTTGAACTAAGTTTTGTAATATCATTATTAAGATAGTTTTTTAGAGTTATACTTTTCATGTTCTTTTAAAAGAATATCTTTCTCAAAATTGGACTTTTATAAATATTTAAAAAGATCTCAAATCTCCATAGTTAAATAAAAAAAATCTTTGAATTTTCTTTTATATGTTTTTCTTAATAAATTTCAATTTTTTATAAATTTTAAATTTTTCATTTTCAAATAATTTTTTAAATCTAGAAACCTCTTCAAAACTCGGTAAGGTGTTATTCTCTTCTAATGAAGAAGATGCTTCATTAGAATATTTAGAATAATTATCATCATTACTATCAGGGTAATTCGTATTCAAAGTAATATTTGTAAGACTTTGTAGTTACCTTATCCATGAAGCATTTATTAAAATTTGGAATTTATATATAGAATATGACATTATTCTGACCTGAAATTTAATTATCTGATGAATTATCAAAATAAATATCTCCACCACTTATACTCCAAGTATCTGAGGATTTTATACTATTATTATTTTTATTTATTAATACTTTTTGGAATTCTTATAAGAATTTATTTCCTTCTTATCATTTTTCTCTAACTTTGGAAAATATGGTATGATATGATAAAAATGTTAACATTCATAACATATGACTTCTGAATAATCCTTCTTATCACTTCTATATTTGTTATTCTTCATATATATGAAATGAAAATACTTCCTTAAAACTACTTTATTAATTATCATTACAATATTATCTAGTTCATTTCTAGGTTGTTTAGATGAAAAGCTATCTGACTCAATAATAACATTCTTCTTTTTAAAAGCCTTTACAACTTTCTCAACATATTATACTTTAATAGGAACATTTTATATAGTTTCAAAAGAAACTCCTCCATTCTTATTTTTCTTTTTCTAAGAATATATTTTTGGCCTTACCTCATACTACATAAGGGCTCCAATAAAATCATCTAGAGTAAGATAAGTAATTATTCCAGTATCATCCAAAGAATTTATCTTTGATTACCATTCTCCAAGAATTATTCCTATAATATTTTACACTATGATGTCATCTGTGATATCCTTCTCACTGAGAGATTGTAAACTATTAACAATAGTCATAAATATTTATTTTATCATAGAAATAGTTTCTATAGGAAAAAAATAAAATTCTATATAATACATTCATAGAATAAATATTATTATATCAATAACATTAGATGTTCCAAAGTGTATTACCTATAAATTATTCCATATTCTATTTGTATATTCACAAGATGATATATGACTATAAATTTTTCTAGTCATAGAACACAATAGAGTGTTCCTCACTCTATAATTAAACTGATATTGAAACTTTGGTAGATTAGTAGAAGTAGTCACAACATTCTCTGGAATATCATAATTACCAGTTAACATCAAAAATTTGTTTACAAGAGTATTAATAACAAACATTTTCATAATATCCCTTTATTATTCATGATCAACAACATAGAGAATTAGTGGTCTTCTAGGGTTCAAATTCTTGAGAGTACCACCATTTAATCATACCATCTTATTGAAATAGAAAATCATTATACAATACATGTAAGTGTAATAACATTTTATAAAAAATAGTTTAAATAAAACTTTCATAACTTACAATAAATAAAATAAGTAAAAAATATGTCATGTAAATAAGAAGAACCTACTTTTATAATAATTTTTGGATCATAAGAGTATATGATGTCTACAAGAGGGGGTGAATAGTTGTTTAAAATTTAAACTAAAAAAACCCAGAACCTCTTTTATTATAAATATTGGACACATCAATCATATATTGATAAAATTATATGTATCATATTCATAAGTCATCTGATAAATCAATGATTTTAATCAAGCTTACAAATAGCCTAATAAATCATATTTTAAAAAGATTTATTAAAATAAACTTTCGAATATAAATTGAAAAAAAAATAATACAAAACTTGTTAAAACATGTAAAATGAAAGCTTATAGTAAAGTAAGAATGTTTTATAAGATTTATAAAATATATTCTACTCTTTAACCAAAAGAGTTAAGGAAGCTGGAAATATTGAATTAAGATATCCATAATTTTTAACCTAACTATAATTTTGGTGTTTACTTACTATAAAATCCCTAGATATGATGATCAAAATAGATCTATTTTCTAAAACTTGGAATCCCTTGATATAATTATTTGTGTCATATTTGTCTTTTAATACCCTAAAATCCCTCTATCATCCTGATCAGTAACACTTATCTTCCTATCCCCAAAATACCTCATTCTAAACCTTAATCAGAACAATAGAATACAAAATAAAATCTTTTCAAAGATTTTTACAATTACTCACTCGGAATCCTCATAACACAACTCTTTTAAAGATTACAAAGCATAAGAAGGAGATGTTTAGGTAGGGAAATCGTCATACTTGTTGAGTTGAAAATGCATCAGCTCTCAACTCCTCAAATGAAATCCTATTTATAGGCATCCCTCCAAATATCATATTTTATGTGAATCTTAGAGTTGGTTCCAATGGCCTTGGATGATATTCACTATAAAAATTAGCAAAAAATCTTCATATTGGGTCATTTTAATTTCACCATTAAAATGTTGTAATAAATTTTGTTCGATATAAATAATTCCAGCAATCTGATTACAACTTTTAACAATTTAATGAACTATAATATTATAAATTTGATAAACTAAAATATGTTTAGTTTGATATATCTAAACTATTTTTAGCCTGATGGATATGACTTTGGTCAGTCAAATGGATAGAACATTATACAATCCAATAGATGGAACAATATTTAGTATGATGTATCATACTCATAGTTAGTCTGATGTATCATATTAAATAATATAAATTCAATATTTTCTAAGTTATAAACTATTTCTTCACTCAGAATAAAAATATTCTAAAAAAATTATAAAATAATTGAGACATTAAAATTTAGTAAAATAAGGTTTTAAAAAAGTGTTTTTGATTTTCAAAACTAAGGAAAGAAAAATTAGGAAGAATGAAATTTCAACTCAATAAGTAAATTGTGTCTAATCATAACCCCATGTTTACATAAACATTTATAGGTGTCTTAAAGAAGTTCTCAACATCGAGATAAATTTGAGCACCACCTATTATCATTAAACTGATGGGTGGTCTGAAAGGATAATTTATACACTATAACGCATGTTGAGATCTTTCTCAGTTGATTTTTAAGTTATGTAGGATTATTATTAACCTCTAGTAGAATTTTTATACAATAATAACTTTCATTAAAGAATCTATATGGCATCGTATAAAACATTGTATGAGAAGAGATTTTATAATCCAACTTATTGGGAATAAGTTAGATAAATGAGGCTAGTATGCCTAGAACTTAACAAGGAGAAAACTATGAAAGTAAAGGATATTCAAAATCATATTAAGATAGCTCAAATAATGAAAATAGATATATTGATAATCTAAAGAATAAATTGAAATTTCAAGTGGGCAGTCAAGTATTATTAAATGTGTCTCCATGTAAGCGAGTTATAAGATTCAGTAAAAATTTGAAGTTAAGCCCTAATAATATTGGGACTTTTGATATTTAATAGATTATTGGAGTTTTGACTTACATATTGGTTATGCCACCCAACCTATTTAAGGTACACAATGTCTTCCATATTACATTTTTGAGGAAATGCATACTAGATATAATGCATTTACTCACCTCTAAAAGAATAAATTTGGAACCTGAATTGACATATAATGAATATCCAATCCAAATTCTTGACACTAGCATGAAATTGTTATGGAACCATACATCTCATCTAGTGAAGGTTCTTTGGATAAATCCCAAACTAAAAGAGATAACATGGGATCATAAAGAATCTATGAGGAAGGATCATCGACATATTTTTAATTAATAACATTTATCACAATTTGTTGAATGAAAATATATATTGGTGGATAATTTAATATCTATTATTCTTCTATATATGGTAAATAGAAATTATTGTTATGCACATTCTATTTTTATATAAAGATATTTTATTCATGATTTTATGTAAAAGTTTATTTTTTAGATTTTTGAATTTTAATTTAATAAATTATACATTAGTTTTAGATTAATTACATCAAGATTGACTTATCATGAATATTTTGGATTTTGAGAAATATTTTATTTTTGGGGGAGTAATGAAAAATACATAGTTTTCCAATATGGTCACTTTTCTAACATTGTCATGAAGTAATATTGACATGAACACATTGGAAAAAAAATTATTGAAACCAAATATATATTTAATAATTAATATAATTTATTTAAAAATATAATATTTAACTTATAAATCTATCCTTATTATTTTGGAAATGTATTTGATGTTTTTATTCAAATAAAAAAATATTTTTTATTTGTTTTTCAAATCTAGTATTCACAATATTATTTTTGGTTTTTTAATGGTTGGAGAGTAAAATTAATCTTCTATTAATGAACATAATTAAATTAATTCCCTAGGAATCAATATTTTAAATTATTTTGGTATAAAATCATTTTTTGATTAAAAAGGTATTTTTCTGAAAATTATTTTTCATCATGATACAAATAATTATTTTAAAATAAAATTTTAACACCTATCTATATTTAATATTAAAAAAAATAATATTCGGAATTATGAGGTTCAAATTTTTAATGTGTATTATTTGATTTTTATTTATAGTAAATAGTAACTATAGTAAAAAATCACCATGATAATGGTTTAAAGTGTTAATAAGGGGGTTAAAAATAAAAAATAGGCGTTAAAATATTTTTGAAAACTTGTTTAAATTTAATTGGATGATTTTCTTAGACTCATAATCATCTTATATTCTAAATATACCAATTGTTTCACTTAAATTTGATTAATACATTTATATTATTCTAAAGTTATGTATATTTATAAGTATATCACTCCCCCCCCCCCCACTTATAAAATAACTCATATTATTATCACTTATTCATACCTTTTAAGCCACATAAATCAACAAATACCCACATAAATGACTTCTAAATTATCCTCTCCATGTATTAGAGGTCCTAGTATCACCAAAATACCATCCTAAGAAGCATTAAGGAGCTTCTCAAAGGAAATTAGATAGGGAATGGGTATATGTTCTTAATGAGATTTTTCAAGTTGTTTTCTTCTTAAACCTCCTCTAAATTGTATATAACCATATTAAAATAACTACATCAGTATATTTACTATAATTAAATGTTATAATATTTATGGTACAACTCTTTTTAAAATCTTTTTAATCCTATGTAAAATGAAATCATTGTTTATGTATACATAAGGGATGTTGTCTCCACATTGTGATATAATCTGTTTTTCATCACTATATCATAGGGATGTTTATAAAGATATAATTAATGAATATATATTAAATTTATAATATAATTTTTATTTTATATATATAATATTTCATATACTTTCTTTCCCTTCCATTCGTTGGAAAATGATAATGTCATTCATGTGTATGTGTGGATTACCACCTCCACAAAGCGATATGATTAGTTTTTCATTTATGATTTACATAATGGTGATGAGGATGTATTTAATGAATAAATATAATATTTATAATATTATTATTATAATTTAAAATTAAATATTTATCTAAAACATTTCCTTTTCATCTATTAGAAAAATGAAAACGTCCTTTATCTGTATGTATAGACTACCGTCTCCATGAAATAATGAACTTAATTTTTCATAACGTACATTAATGGTTTTCTATAAAATTATATTTAATGTATTAAAATGATAATTATTTAATTAATAATATTATGTAGTTTAGGGATTAATTACCTCTCAAACCATGGTCAACCTATCAATGTTGTTTTGGGATTATGAACCAAGCATCCTCTTTCATCTGACATGAACTTAATCGATTTAATAATAATATAAAACTTGGTAATATGTGAACTAAAAGGTATTATAATTACATAATTAACCTTAAAAAAATTAAGAATTTAAATATTTAATATAATTTTTTGATATAGGAGGTTGTAACGTGTATGAACAAGAGGAAATTCAAGGTAAGGGTTTATTCTAAAATATTGTTTTTGTTCTGGATTGCTTATGCTTAAATTCCAATTGGGGGAATTATGTTATATTTATATTCTAAACCATATATATATATTTTTAACCAATATTAATTTGTATATTTTCAATATTTTTATTCTCATTTTTCTCTCTTTGGTACATAAAATGATTGATAAAATGTTTATAAGAAAAGTCAAACTTATTTCCCCTTTAGTCAGTGAAATCATTCTCCAATGTCCATGTTCTTCAAAATTCTTTCAAGAATGTAATTTTATGTGATAAAATGATTATTTAATTTCATTTTTTTCCATATATTACTTTCTTTTCAAAGGATTAAAAATTAATTTTTACAATGTTTTTCCAAACAATTTATTTATTACTTTTTACAAAAAGTGTGAAAGGAATATTTTTTTTAACATTTACAGCATGAATATATTTTCCCACTTTCATAACCATTTTTTATTTGAATATTAATTTATATGTTTCTATGGTTATATTAAAATAAAATAATTTTCTTAATATTCTGGGAATTTTTATTTAAAATGTTATAAAAAGAAAATGATATTTTTCTCATGTTTTCAAATAAATTTTCAAATATTATTTAAAAGGTATTTTTTATCTTTTTCAACATATTTTAAGGATTATTATGATTTTTTAGGGATAAATTTTAATAATACCATCATCCTTATTTCTCTAGATAGCATATAATCATGGTTCTCTCGTTATTTACTATGAAAAATATTACCATTTTGTATGTTATATTTTTTATAAGAATGTTTATATTGATTATGTAAAGTAATGTTATTCATTTCATTCATATGATCAATGAATATGACTTATTAAGTGATAGGTGGAAATAAATATAGTACCATTATGCATCATTATATCTCATGGGATAAACTATATTGGGTATTTGGAGTATAGATTGCCTATTTATATATTATGTCTTGGCACAAGGCCTTGAAAAAAAATATCATGATGTCCAAATTATGAATTCTATCATTATGAAATCATTTATTTTTGTCCATATAAAAATTTATGTTCTTATATTATCCATTGATATATTATCCTTTCATGATATTAGTTATTTGTCATAATTGATTATTTTTTATCTTTTTACATATTTTTCATGTTTTTTTATTCAATGATAGGTTTTGATGTATTATTTCCCTTATTGAGTATCTAATCTCAAACATTATTATATTTTAGTTTTTATAGATCACCAAGAAGTGAAATTTGAAAGATTTTAGGGATATAATAGAATAAATATTAAATTTATCATTGTAATCATAAGTTTTATTTCATGTTTTTTATTATAATTTGATAATCATGCATGTATCTAGTCACTCAAGTCTGTTAAACTATTTGATCACATGGGATAATATATCTTCTATTATGTGTCAATATAGCAAAGCAATCATTTTCTCTAGGCTTATAGAGTTGGGGTTGTTACAAAAACAACCACACATACTCCACTAATGCAACAATATGAATATAACAACCCAAACATAAAACAAATATTATTTCATAACTTTTAAAATAATTTACAGTAAATAAAAGTTAATTATCTTGGTTGTAGTGTGTTTAGAAGATAAGAAACATAAATAAAATAATTTAAAACATAACATCATTTTATTTATTTAATATCCTAAGAGTTATCCTAACTCACATAGGTCATTTAATACTACTTAGGATGACATGGAGAAATTAAAAATGAAAATGGTGGGCTATAAATCCTAGTAATGGAATAAAAAAGATAAATAAGTATGACATGGGAGGTATGAAATGATATCATAAATATAATGATCATAACTATGGAATCATGGCATAAGTAAATGATAACAAAAAGCATGAAATTAACATGATAATATCATAAGAGAATTTCATAATTGGAATTTGGAAAAAAAATATAAGCATGAAATCATAAAAACAATCCACGGATCTATGCCTTGTTAACATAAAAAAGTTATCTAAGATAACTTCCCAGTCCCATAGGTGTCTAGGATCACTACCCAAACACCATGATATATCATAAGATAGAAACATTTCCCAATTAATTTGAGAGATATATAATTTTATTACCACCCACAACATAATTAAAATCATATATATGTGCACCACATGAGTAAAATAAATCATATATAAGTCACATACTTGGTGAAAATCCATGATAAATAACTAGGTTTCCAGATATTATCTTAAGGAATATCTGAAAGATATTACAATATTATTCATATGGTAATAAGGAATTTAAATTATTTTGTAAATTAATATATAAAATTAACATATGTATTGTTCATGGAGTCCCATGGTATAAAAATCAATGAGAATATTAAATGGAGTAAGAATAAATGAAACCACTTTGTTGATTCTTTTTGAAATAAGAAAATGATATTTTGGAGAGATAGGATCATAATTTTACATTAAAATTTTAATTGAACCCAAATGGATATTCATAAATTAAGTTTTAACTTTTAAAGTTATCCATGGATTAAAAAAAATTTAGGGGGTGGTGGTTTATGTAAAATATGAATTTTGAAAATCCCCTTAAATCAGGTTTTATTAAAAGTTGGTATTTTGAAGGAAACATAAAACATTTATGGATTTAATAATGTAATGGATATAAAAATAGTTATATATTTAAGGGAAATATATAAAAAAATAAAATAAGTACAAGATAATAATTTTGAATAAATGGGTGAATAATATAAATAATGTGTAACTGGAAAGTTATGAGTGGAGTATCGAAGATCCCTTAAATTTTTGTCTGAAATAATTTATCACTTGTACATAAATTCCTGTATAATTCAATTAAGTTCATTAAAAACCTTAAGAATAACCTCATTTATATATAATTAGTTTCCTAGGGTCTATTTATTCTTATAAGTTGTTTATTTATACAATATTTTCCTCTCTTTTGGTCTACCTAAGTGGGTTTGGTTGATTTTAATGTGATTCTATTGACATATTGACCATGGTTAAGTAAAATTTTAAAATAGATTAAAAACATATAGAATATAAATAGTTTTTTCAATATAATTTTTATATATAAAAATTTTAACAATTGTACATTTTCCTTATATGAATTTGGAATATTTTATAGGATAATTTCTAGGCTAGGTGTTGAGTTAGCGTGGGATTCCAGGGCCAAGGGATCCTCAATTTTGATATAATATAAATACTAATTATATTATATCACAATCACATAGTTGTATTAAACTAATGAAATAAATAAAAAAAATAGAGTCTCATATAGGAAATCTAATACCTCCATTAAATCCAAAATGTTTGTTTTGACCTAGGCATGATATAACCTTTGTGTGTGTCAGGTGTTTGGTTTAGGAGTGGTTGTTGGAGTATTAGTACATTGATACATTAATTAATTACTTTAAAATTTATTAAATGTCCAGAACTGACACCCTAATATATTTAAACATAGTTACATAAAACCCCAATAGTTAACCGCATATTATTAGGGATTTTAGAGTAGCCATAGAGGAGAACCTTTGATGAGAAATAATAGATCATGAATTGGTGATCATTTTTTCAAATGAGTTTATGGATATATAAAATGAAAATAACATATAAATTTTATATATTATAAATTGATAAAAACTCAAGGTTGTAATTTTTTTATGTTGTATTAATCCCCATTTTCATTATTACATGTTGAAGACGAATAAATCTTTCTAAAAAATTGATTCCTCGGTCAATATTTAATTTATAAGTATCGATTTATATTCCCATAATATGGAATGGAAAATCTTTTTGATGATCCATGATTATTCCCTCTATTTTATGTTTTATCCATTAATTAATTGAGTTTAACCAAAACAATGTATGATTTATATTCTTCATGTTTTTGTTCTATGCTTTTCTCCCCTTGTTCTTCATGCATTCAACAATGGTATTTCATCTAGTTAGTGATTCAATGAATAAAAGAAAATCAATAATTGTGAAATAGGTATTTATAGAAATAAATCATTTATATGGGTTTATATTTCATATTTAAAACTTTATTGAGGTGTTATTATGACTATGGAAAATATGGGGTCAGATCAGGACCTCTTCAGTTCATGGTTTGGCATTGTGGTGGTGCGGTGCGATGAGAGGCAATTCCTGAGAGGAAGGGTAGCTGGAATCTAGAGAAAAATGAAGATTTATGATTATTCCACACCAGATATGAGTTACCTGGTAGATTTTTGGATACATTATAGGATGAGGTATTTTAGGTAAACAGTAATGAGAGTTTTTTGGTTTATGGAAAATCTCTACATACACGACATGTACTTGAGGAAAACGCACACCATGTAGTGCCTTTTATTTGGAAGATAGGGTTATGAATATATTTAAATATCATTGACCAAGTTAAATAGTGTTGGTGGATATTGTGTTACCCAAGGATACATGGGAAAGGACATGGATAGGTACAAGGGCATGGCCAAGATACATGGGCACAACCATGGTACATTAAAACAGCCTGGTACACTTGAATGGTTTATGGCCAGAATACTCAAACATGGACAAAACACTTGGACATGGTCAAATTACATGGGAATGGATAGAGTACATGGGAATGGTCTAGAGTACATGATTACTAGACTGAGTACACTGTAAAACCCAAGGTATCCAATACACACCATGTATAACCTATGCATTTCATGTACATTTCCCAAGGAAAGTTGAGGCCTTTATTCTATTTAGAAAAAATAAGTATCGGTAGGGTATGATTCCTCAGTCTAATCATATTAGGTTAATGTGAGGCATCCCATATTTAGTCTTGGATGGAGTTAGGTATCTCTCTATGTGGTCCAGAGTGTGATCCTCTATCTTTCCCACTAGGTTGGGTAAGGAATCCCAATACTGAATATCTGGGTGAATGATCCCATCCTAGTGTTTTACTCTGAGTAGGGTTCAGAATACCCCATATGTCTGGAGTGTCATCTTCTATTGATATTTTGAGATATTTTCAGTTTCAAATTGTACGTCTTCATGGGGAGTCCATATGATGATGTCCTTATATATTTCATCAGTGTTAGCTGGTCTTGAGGAGTGATTTCCCCAAAACAAGCATCACTTGGAAGCCTAGAGTGGAATCTTAAACCGGTATTATATTTGTGAACATAACTTGAGACTTGGTGACTATATTGGGTATATCTAGGTTATTATTTTCATTTTTTCATTTTACGATTGACATGTCTTCATTATGATGAGATGAGTCCCCTCTTTGATTCTTTGTGTTTGGTGATTTTAGGGTGTCCTACTGGTATGTTATACTCACTCCAGCATGGGTATTTCTCATGAAAGTTCTTTATTATATAGATTATAGGTTCTATGATGGATTATAAGGTTAATTAGTAGTAGGTGGAGTACAATTGTTCTAGAAAAACTGTTTTTGGTTCCAGAAGTTTCATTTTTCAGTAGTCCCCTCTATCTTAACCTATTATACTCTTTTATAGTTTTAGAAGGCTTGAATTCTCCACTTTATTCTCTCCCAAACATGTTCCATAATATGATGTGGGATATAGTTATATGAATTAATTTTGGTATCAATTTTATTTTACCATTCAACATTGTAATGGTGGTTGGAGATTTTTGGGCATGTATAAGTACCTTAGGCTAAGGTCTGTCATGTGTGAGATATGTCTACTCGATGCTTATGTCCAACCCATATCCCATTGAATGTGGGATTGGGGTGCCACCCTCATATTACCACCAGATAGGTGGGACCCATTAGGTGAGGCTGTGAGAAAAAACCATTTTTAATTCCATTTATGATTATTGATAATTGGAAAAAATGCATTGCTATGTGGAGGTGGTAATTCGGCACGTACACATGGTCGATAATTTTATTTTCCATAAAATGGGAGAAATTTTGAAAGTAAAATGATTTACCATTTTAAAATAATCATAAATTTATAAATATAATGTTTATCCATTGAAAAAAATTGAACTATCAATACAAAGTAGTGATGAAAAATAGCACATTTCATGCATTGAGGCGGTAGTCTTCATGTACACATAACATCATTTTTATTTTTCAAATAGTTTTGGAGGAAAGAATAAAAGGGATATTCAATTAGTATAATAACATAAAATAATATAATTAATAATTATTTTTTCATACTCTTATGGATATAATATATTAGAGGAGGTTGAAAAAATAAATAATAAGAAATAAAGGTTAAGAAAGACGTTATACCATTGTCAAGACAAAAAACTATAGCTTAAAATTATAGTTTAAAATAGAGTAGTTAGACTATATTTTGGTTAATAGAGTCTTGAGGTATTGTGAAGGAATTATAGGATAGATAATTAGGGTAGATTTTAAATAGTAATTTTAATGGTATGTGAAGCATGGAAGGGGTGGAAGTGTCCTCCTTTTGGAAGTAAAGAAAATGGTACTTTACATGGGAAATAATGTTAAGTAAGGGGTAAGAATGGAAGTGCATTATAGTTAGGGGATTTAGGTGTGTTATAGTTGTTTATAAATTCCTAAAAATGTGTTTCAATAAGGTATAAAGGTAATGTAAATTGAGGAAAATTCAACCCGCTTTAGATTATCCATTTAAACACTTAATACTGTTAATTAAATATTAATCATGTCAATTATCACATTTCCAAAAATATATGTAGAAACTTATTAAAAATATCAACATTATATTTATGAATTTAGTATTTATTTAAACAAATTTATTTCATAAATATGTTAAAATATTATTTAAAATTAAACACACATATAACATAAAATTGTTTTTTAAATAAAGGAGTTTTTAAAATTTGGATGTATGTATAAGATAAATTTTTTATGTTTGCTAATTATCATTTTAGTATTTGATTAATTATAAAACAATTATTTTCATGTGACATTAAAATTAATGCATAACCTAATTTTAACAAAAAATTAACTAATTAAAATAAAAGATATAAAATAGTTTTCTTTATTAAAGTAACGCTTTACTTTAGTTCTAAAATTTTTGCCATATGTTTTCTAAGTTCAAATAATATTTTAAAATATATAATTTTATTCATTAATTTCATGTTTGATCACTTAAATGGTTTTATGAACTTATATTTTATTCTTATATATTGATAATGTCATGAAAATTATAATTTTCTTAAAAACTTCATTTTCAACTAAAAATGATATTTTCCTAAAATGATCAAAAAATCATACAAAGTAAATTTTGATATTATAAATTAAAAAATACACTTTATTTTATATAATTATATTTATAAAAAAATTATATTTAACATTTAAGATAAAATACAAAATATAAAGATAAATTATTTTTTATTTAAAAATGAAATTCTTAATTGTTAAGTGTTACTAATATTATTTCATACCAATTTTGTAAATTTAAAGAAATTAAATATTTTATATCATATATAGATATATTATATGTTATCATAATGAGATTTTAAATATTATTAATTTAATTCCCTGTTGTGTCACAACCTTCGTTCTAGTGTGTGCGAAGAAAGATATCGAAATCAGTATTATTTAAAGAAAAAATATATTCTTAAATCTCAAGATGTAACATTATTTTCCCATTAAGAAATTTTACCCTAAAATTTTTATTAAAATACTATGGTTAAAATATATTAGGGTACTTAAACTCTATGGTCTCCTCAAGTTCTCATGTTTCCTCTTCATACATTAGTTTCTCCAATGTACTTTGACAAGGTGAGTTGTCTTTTTGCACAACACTTTGTATCTACAATCCAAGATCTTCACTGGATACTCATAATAATATATATCATCATATAGTTGTACCTATAAAATATTTAGTACAATAGAGGGGTCTGGTATGTACTTCTATAAGATGGATACATGGAACACATAATGTACATAAGTCGGGTGCGGAGGGAGTGATAGTTGATATGCCATATCTTCAATGAAATCAAGGATCTCACATAGGATACTGTATTTCAGACTTAACTTCCATTTATTCCCAATCCTCATGACACTATTCCATGGAGATATTTGGAGAAACACGTTATAGCTAACCTTGAACTTCATATCTCATCGACAGTTATAATCATAACTCTTCTGTCAACTCTATGCTGCTTTGATGTGTTGTTTAATGGTATTAACATTATATATCATTTCTAAGACTATATAAAGTTTTAGAAACTTTATTTAACCTACTTTATCCCATCATTCATGAGTTCTAAATATATTTCCATAGATTTCTTCATATATATCTATTTGTATTCTTGAGTGGAAATTTTTGTTGTAAGAAAACTAAACCAGGGGAATATATTGGTCCTAGCCTCCCTTGAAGTCCATAGAGTAATATCTCAACATATCACCAATTTTCTAGATAGTCCATTTAGATTGGTCTTATTTCAGGTGATGATATTCCATACTAGATTTTTACTCTTTTTTTATACCATGCTGAAATCTATTCTATAACATTGTGGTGAACCTCATATCTCTATCAGATATAATTTATTGTGTTGTTACATATAGCCTAACCACTTCTATGATATATATCTTTGAAAGGTGGTCGAGTGAGTAGTCCTCTAAAATTTCAATTAAGTGATAAGTCTTTATAATATATTCTATCACAACCCAAATATCATTGTTCCCTTTTGATGTTTCTTGAATTCCTATAACAAAATACATAGTGATGTTTTCCTATTTCCATGTAGGTATGGAAAAAGTTTTCATAATTCCTTTTTAATTTTTCCTCTCAACTTTCACTTAATAATACACCAAGAACATTGATTTATATTCTGCAATATCATTCTATATATTTTCCCACCAATAGTTCTCCTAGAGATCTCAATACATATCCAAACTTCCTAGGTGGATAGAGAACGCTGATCTATGAGAACCATTTATTAGATCCTTATTCAACTCTAGTTTAGATGGTATACATAATAATTTATAAAATATCATAACTCCCTCATCATCAACCCTAAACTTAGATTTTTTTACCTTCCTCATAGCATCTTCATTCTTCAGTATATCCACATCATAATTTTATGCTCTCTTAATCTTCTCAATTATCAATGGATGAATATTCATTTATAAATGGTAGGATGATGTTCCTTCTATTATGACTCCCATGTCCATAATTTTTATGTCTAAGAATATCAGATCCTTTTCAATCCTCATTATGGATTAGGTCATGGGACCCTTTCTACTTATAGTATCTACCACTTTGTTTTATTTCTCAGGATAGTAGTGGATCGAGAATTCAAAGTCGTTGTTCAAATCTAACCATATTCATTGGAACATATTAATCTCTTTTTGTGTGAATATATATTTGAGGATCTTAGGATCCATATATATTTCACACTTATCCCCATAGATATAATTCTTCCAAATATTCAGTGAAAAGATAATTGAATCCAAAAAAAATATCATGAATTGTATTGTTTTTCTCATGAACTATCAGCTATCTTGAGGCGTAGTCTATCACTTTATTATTTTTCATTAATAAAAAACCAAATATATTCTTTTAATCAATTTTTTATACCATGAAAATTTCTCCACTTCTGGGTAGTGTATGTATTAGAGTAGTGATTAGCCACTTTTTCAATCCCTTAATGATCTCTTCACATTAATTGATCAAAAAAACATTAATCCCTTTTGAGCCAGCTTGGTTTGTGGGTTTGAAAATCACAAGAGGTTTCTCACAAATTATTATTAATACACAACTAGTCCAAGGAAACTAAAGATATCTATTAAAGATGTTGTTTTGGGCCACTCCTCAATTTCCATTTTCTTAGAAGGGTCTACTTATATCTATTTTTTATGATAACATGCCACTATAATTCCACTTTCTCAAATCAAAACTCACGTTTATTATAATTTGCATATATATTATCTTTTCTTTATTTATTAACCATAGTAATCAAATTCTCCACATATCACAACTTAATTTTAGAGTATATAAGAATATTATCCATAAAGACTGCCAAAAAATTGAGGTAATCCCTAAACACTCTATCCAGTAAGTCCATAAATATTTTTAGTGCATTAATGAGTCTAAATGGTTTGACTATGAACTCATAGTGTTCAAACATTGTATGAAAGGTGGTCTTATGTATATCCTATTTCATCAATATTAATTTATGGAATCTTAAATAGAGGTCCCCTTTAGATAAGTATTGTGATCTGTGAAACTGATAAAATAAGTCATCAATCTATTGTAATGGATACTTATTTGTTATCTTGATCTCTTTGATTTCACAATAATCAATACAAAGATGATTTCTTCCAATATTATTTTTGAAAAATAGAATTGGTCCACCCCATGGTGAATTAATTGGGTGTATGAAACCCATTTCAAGATGTTCTTGTAATTAATTCTATAATTATTCTATTTAAATGGGTTCCATTATATACAAAGTCTTGGATATTATTAAATATCTTGGCATAATATAAATTAATAACTCAACCTCTCAATCAGGAGGAAGATCATGAAACTCTTCAAGAAATATGTCAACATACTCCCCTTCAATGGGAATATATTTAAGAGAATTTTTCTCTTTTTATTAAATCATTATGTAGATAATCTTTCTCATAAGGAAATAACATCAATTCCACTAGAGAAGTTTCCAAAGATAATTCATGCACATCCATACACTTGTATAGAATTGGAGGATATTTCAGGATATGGAATATGATTTTCTTTTCCTGATAGTTGATGTTCACTCTATGATATTATAGACAATCCATTCCCATTATAACATCAAATTCTAATAAATTAATTATGTTAAGGTTTTCATAGATTCTTCCAATATATATAAATTATTTAATAGTTATGTTCTTGAGATGAAATAATCGATCTATTAGTATTTTTCACTGATATTTAACCTCTATGTTTTGTGGGAATGTTTTAATTAGTTATACTTTTCACACACAGATCTTCAATTTCATTCTTTGCTTCAAATCTAATTTTGTTTCTTAGTTTTTTATGGGTTTCCAAGTGTTCTGAGAAACGATTTGGTGTCTTGGGTGTTCTTGATCTATGTCATTAGTCTTGGAAGTATTGGATAGTATTTTTCCTTGTCTTTTTTAAATTTAATGTATAAGGATGAGGTGGATTGTAATTGAAATTGCTACACTCTTAGTGTAACCTTTTGTGGGGTATGTTTATTGGGGTGGTTTCCTCAAGATTTGGGCCAAACCATAAGCCCATTTATAGATTTAGAGAACTAATTTATTTATTTTATATATCATTAATTGTTTGTATCATTATTTGGTCATTACACCTCTCAATTGATCCCACAAACCCTAGGCAAACCACCATGTTCCATTTTCCCTCTTTGGAGCTCATATTCATCATGGATTAGAGAAAATTTCTTCAAGGTTTCTCAAATCGTTGAGATTTGAAAAGGGAATTTTTTTTCTTTCATAAATCATTCATTTTTTAATATTTTCCCCCATTACATCCCCTATTTGAACTCCTCAACCTTATTCAAACCTCCCTTCCAATTTTGGATTCTTGGAGATTCAACAATTGGTGTATTTGGGTTGATTTCTTCAAAGTTTATTAAGTAAGTGAATTACTCTCTTGTTCTTTCCATTTCATTAGGTTTTCTCCCCTCCTTCTTGAAGATCCAAATGAATAGAAACTTTTTATTCATACCTAGGTTTTGATTTTGGGTTTCCTGGTCCAATATTGGGGATTTAGGTTCATTTTCACTCCCTTGTGGTGTGGCAGTGGTGCAGTTGAAGTTTCTCACAAGGAATTGGGGGGGTTTTAACACAAAATCTAGGTGATTATATGTATAAGAATTATTTGATGAGTTATATTTAATGATTTAATTATTTATCATGTTCCTAATATGCTTTTTGTGGTGCTAAATCTTTTTGTGATGGAATTAGTTGAGCATTAAATTTTAAAGTTGTATTATTTTTTGAAATGGTGGGTTTTTCTTGTGTAGCTCTTGTGGTATCATTTGGGGTCATTTTATAACATATAAAAATGGTTTTTTAAATGTTTCTTGGGCTTCCAAATGTGGTTTGGTAAGGTTTTGGTGGGATTTTATCCTTGGAAGAAGGTTTTTGAATAGGTTTTATGTGAAAAACATTGTTATACTTATTGGAAGTGTTTTATGAAAATTATAAATGGTCTATTGAGTTATACGAAGTGTGAAAAGGATGTTTATGTATGGTTTGGGTGGGAGTATTTTTCCACCCCTAACATATTTATTTTTTTATAATAATATTTTGTTAATTATTTTTATTATTATTATTATTTTTTTTAATAATGGTTTCATCCAAAATAAAAACTTGCATAATAAAAATAAGAAATTTGTTATTCAATATAAATGTTGAAACCATACATTTTCATAAGACCAAAAGACCCTCACTAACCTAGAATACCAACTATGAGACCTATCAGAATCACTGGGAGACCACTAAACACAACAAATAGACCAAGAATATAGTGAAAGACCTTCACGTCTGTCACAATAAAAAAACATTATAGAAAGAACAATGGAAACTGTACTAAGCATCAAGGGGATATAGAGATATATCTTCACCAAATTGGTTTTTGAAGTTTGGAACACCTTAAACAAGTATTTATAATGCCTTAACTTTAAATATGATCTTTGTTGTCCATTGAGGTCATTAGATGACCATTGGTTTTTGTAACGGTCAGAAATGTATATAACCATTAGGTATTTTAAGTATTTTGATTATTTAAAGTATAATAAGTATTTAAGTATATTAAAAAATTCAAAAAAAAATTAAAAGTTTTAGATTTATAAAATTATTATATTTAGTTGAAAAAAAATATGGTTATAAATTGAATATGTATTTCATATTTGGGTTTTAAAAATATAACACAAATAACCATTGTATTTTCTTAAAAATGAGTTAAAATGAATATAAATGTTTTAATTGAAATTGGAATTTAGATTTTGAAATTTAGTGTTTTGAAACTAAAAATGAATATAAATATATTAAAATAATGGAATTTTGGAAAATAAAGAATATATGTATATATATTCATTAATATTTAAGTTCTATTTTTTAAATATATGTGTTGTTTTTTGGGGTTTCTATAAAAATTATCCCTAGCTAGCCAAGAAAACTAGCCAGTTGGGGGAGGCAGCATGCACCACCTTTAATTGGGGTGGCTGAGCTTTGACACCCCATCCATCTAGCATTGGCCAGCCATGTAAAGTGTTAGTGAATGCCCACAGGGGGTGTGAGGAAGAACCAAGGTGGCTCCATCATGCAGGGCGGCACGGCAGTAAAGGGTTGGCACAGAGTGTTCCCACAAGATAACCAGTATAGGGAGGTACTAGGGAGGGGGAATATAGTTAATTGGATAATGGAAGTGGCATCATTTTATTTAAGGCAGTCTCAAAACCACTTCTGTTTCAATGTGGTATGTGGATTTTTTTGAGAAATGTGATCTGAGCTATTGGATGAAGATGTGGTTAATCTCGGCTACTCGTCGCTTTTAAAACTCGTGGTTTCTTCACCACCGTTTGATCAAAGTCAGATTATAATCTTGATTGTATGTATGTTTTTAAAATCTTATAGATCGCCTCATCCGTCCAATCAAGCTCGTTTGATCTGAACAATCCTTTTATTTCCACTTCTTCTCCCTTTCTTCTTCTTCCTTGCACTGCACTAGTAGTTGTCTTGATCCCCCTCCATTGTGTCTTCCTCTCTAATGGGTCCTCCTATCCATGTTCTTCTCCCTTTCTTCTTCTTCCTACGTGTTTTTCTCCTCCCAACTCCACTCCAACCTCTTCTTGACTCTACCCTACCTTTAAAGTCAAATAGGGCTTACTTAGTTTTGTGTTTGATTTAATTAACCTTTATATACATATATGTGTATGTACATTTGTATATATATATATTTATTTATATCAAACCGGTTTCATTTAATATTTTTCGAATGATGCATATTAGTGTTTTAGTTGATGTTCTTTATTTATGTAATATATATAATGGTTTTATTTTTAGTGTGGGGTTTGATTAACCCTATATATATACGTTTATTTATTGAATAAACCTATCTTGTTTCATATTTTTTGAAAAATGAATATTTGTATGATGTTCTTTACACATGTAATACAAGTAAGGGTTATTTTAGCTTCAAATTTGATATGTAAAACCCATATATAAACTTTGTGTATATATAGTTATATGTATATATATATATATTAATTCTAAACTGGTTTAAGTTTTCATAAAATAGATTTTAGTGAACAAATAATGTTTTTTGAAGTGTATAAAACTTATAAGAATTTATCAACCTTATTTTGGTTATGAAAACCCCATGTATACACTTTGTGTATACACTGTTTTATATAATCTTCAAAAACTGAATATATTTGGGGTCTTTCAAGTGATAATTATCATAAATTTCTTATGCATGTATTACTTTCAAAAGGGTTTTCTAAGAGTGTTTTATTTTTAGTTGTTAAACATATATAACCATATATATTTATATACAATTATACATATATATATATATGAATATAGTCTTAATATTAACCTCTTTAAGCTTATATCTTCTTAATACAAACAATTATTTTCAATGGTGATTCCTATCCTTATACATATTATTTTAATTCTTATTTTGAAACCCACATGTATAAATAAGTACCACAATTACATATATAAATGTCTAAATAATTACAAATGCAATTTGATATTGGAAAACAATAAAAAATTATTTTGTAATTTTATGACTAAAAATTTTAAAATACGTCATCACTTAGTTATTTCAATTGATATTACATGCATCTCAACTTATTATTTAAGGATAAATAGTTAGAAGTAACTTTGTTTAATACTTATTCAAAAACATGCATAGTGAATAGTGTTTAAGTGTTTATGCATCAATACCTCACATGAAATAATTATTTTTCATTTATACTTATTATATTTCAATTCATGATTAATTTTCCACAATGAATGATTTTAGTTATTTAAGTTTATTATTTAATCTGTTTGAAACTTCCTTTTAGCATTAAATGGTTTCAACATGAATGATATATATCTTGAATTCAAAAAAAAATATTTTAATACATTAAATGTTTACTTCCATGGAACAAGGGTTTTAAGAGTTATTATTTTATGTGAAACCCCCAAAAAACTATTATTAATTTATCACTTATGATAACTTATGAATTAAGATTTTAATTATTAAAAGTGGTATGGGTCACATTGAATAAGAGACATAATTTAATTATTCAAAGTGGTATGGTAAACTTTGAATAAGAGACATAATTTAATAAATTAAAGGGTGTGGGACACTTTGATTTAAATACATTTAGGCATGTGAGGAATGCATTGGACTTATTATGTGATGGGTGAGGCCCGATATAGCCCCTATATGCATTAGTAGGTATCATGAGACAAACTAGGTGATGTCACATGGCCTTGAAAGAATGATTATGTATGGTCTTGGCATGAGGCCTCAAAAGAATGTTCATTATTTCCTAGCATTTGAATTTACTCTATATGTGATTAATATTTAAACCAAGTGACTATTTTACTAGTATAATATCCTTGGTTAAGAATATTTTACATATGATAATGGTAATAAATACCCATGGAATAATTATATATGTACTTGGAAGGTCACTTATAAAGAAAGTGTAGCCCCTATTTCAAGAATTGTGATACAGAAGTTATTAATACATATGTCATTTATTGAATTATATTTTAGGTGTTAAGTGAATCATGACATTGTTACTATATAAATTATAATAAAGTATTGTTTCATGTAAAAATTTGTACCTTCATCCTTGCATGTCACCCTTAAAATAGTTTGATCAACTTCTGGATATTATGCAATAATCCTTCAATTTTTGTATAAGTATATGTACTCTGATATTTGTTTTATTTATATCATTTAAATTAATATATAAATTTTTTTGTAATATATTTACCTAAAAATGATTTTAAGTAACCTTTAAAAATTGATGATGGCATGTTGTAAGAAATGTTGTTTTCTTTTTAGAAAATGTTTTGTAATTATTTTAAAATGATTTTTTTAAAAAATAGAATATCATTAATTGGTTTTAAAACCCCTTACTGGGGATTTTAAATGATCACCCTACCTTTTTAATCTATTTTTACAGGGCCAGTATATTTTTCATCTTTGGGTTCTTCCATGTGGTGGCTATTTTATGAAGCTCATCTCATTCAATTTTGAAAAAAAAGTATCAGCCCTATCTGATTTTCCAGAACCCATACCGGTAAGATTCTCTATGATGGAATGTGATGTGTAATTTTATCAACATATTTTTATTAAAATAATTAAACACCATGTTTTAGGCACCGACTCCAAGATTCTGGGGTCACTTTGTCACAGTTGTTATTAGAGGAACGATTTAGAAAATTCTGGAAAATTAGAACATAATAAAAAAATTACTATGTTTCGCTAAGTTGAACTTTTTCTTAAAATTTTCAGATGGAAGGCAAAGGTTTACAAACAAACCTCTTGTATCTCCCTACAGAATTACATGAGAACATAATTTTCAATTCATGTTCAGAATCATACCATCCTTTTGTGAACCTATGTCTAACCAAAAAACACCTCTATCAAGTGTTCATCAGACATAATATCCTTCAGTCCTATTAGGGATATAGATATGTCGTCACTGTATGAAAAATGCACAATTTTCATAATATAGGCGTAGACGGAATTATTATGAAGGTATCATCCTCTATTTAACTATTTCCAAAAATTTATTTTCCATAGGGAATTTCCAAGAAGCTATATTAGAGGGTGACCTTTGAGCAGCTAATCTGTTCTAGGTTCTGAGTTTTAGCATGTGTGGGAGACTCTATGACATCAGAACTCTCAGGAACTACATATTTTGGCAGATCTATAAGGAACGAGTCCATGCCAAAATCTCTGAGCTCCATAACTCCCATGCCTCTCTCTGGAAACTCGAGTTTTTCATATGTAGGTTTTACCCTAACTGATCTAGGTGTATCTGGATTAGGGAAATTGAGGAACTGAAAACTACCCTAGGAATCTACTTGAGTTCATCAGCAGATTATCCATGGTGGTGGACCTGCTGAAGGTATAATATAAATTTTTGTCAATCAATTTTGTTAATCAATAATAATTAAAACATATCTTTTAGGGACATCAAAGTTAATTTCAGATGTTGGTTTAGTGGAAGTCAAGGAGTACAATGGAATTGGGAGGAAGAAATTCTATTAAGGGGGGAATATTGTGACACTTCGAACATATTTATTTTTTTAATAATAATATTTTGTTAATTATTAGTATTATTATTATTTTTTTTAATAATGGTTATATCCAAAATAAATAATTTCAGAATAAAAATAATAAATGTTTTATTCAATAGAAATGATGAAACCTTACACTGCCATACGGGCAAAAGATCCTCACTAACCTATAATACCAACTAGTAGACCTATCAGAATCATTGGGAGACCACCAAACACAAACAATAGACTAATAAAATAGTGATACACCTTTGGGTCTATCACAATGGAAAACATTATGGAAAGAAAAATGGAAAACGTACTAATAATCCAAGTGATATAGAGTTCCATCTTCAACAAATTGGATTTTGAAGTTTGGAACACCCTAAACAAGTATTTATAGAGACTTGTATTTAAATATGACTTTCGTTTCCCATTGAGGTCTTTAAATGAACATTTGTTTTTTTAAAGGTCATAAAATTTCATATCCATTATGTATTTTTAGTATTTTGATTTTTTAAAGTATACTAAGTATTTAAGTGTATTAATAATTTCAAATGTTTTTAAATGTTTTAAATTTATAAAAGTATTATCTTTATTTGAAATAAAATATGTTTGTAAATTGAATATGTATTTCATATTGGGATTTTAAAAATATAACACTAATAACCATGGAGTTTATTTTAAAATGAGTTAAAATGAATATAAATGTTTTCATTAAAGTTGAAATTTAGATTTTGAACTTTAATGTTTTGAAACTAAAAATGAATACAAACATATTAAAATAATGGAATTTTTGAAAATAAATAATATATGTATATATATTCATTAATATATAAGTTTTTTTTAAGATATATGTTGTGTTTTTTTGGTTTCTACAAAAAGAGTGGCCCTTGACTGGCCAATCCAAATATCCAACTGGGGGAGGCAGAATGCACAACCGTTGAGTGGGGCTGCTGAGACTTGACTCCCCAACCAGCTAGCATAGTCAATCGGTTTAAAGAGCTAGTGCACTCCCATGGGGGTGCAAGGAAGAACCAAGGCGTCACCACCGTGCGGGCAGCACGACAGAAAGTGGTGGGCACAGAGTGTTCCTGTAAGAGAACCGGTATGGGGTGGAACCAGGGAAGGGTAAGATAGTTAATTAGAGTTTGGAAGTGGAATTGATATATTTAAGGGGGTCTCAAAACAGCTTCTATTTCTATGTGAGATGTGTTTTTTTCTAGGAAATGCGATCTAAGCCATTGGATCAGGATGTAGTTGATCTTGGCCACTCATCTCTTTTAAAACTCACGGTTTCCCTACAACCGTCCGATCAAAGTCATGTTATAATCTCAATCATTCATATGTTTTTAAAATCACAGAGATCACCTCATTATTTTGATCATGCTCAGCTAATCTAAACTATCCTTTTATTTCCACTTCTTCTTCCTTGAGTTGCACTTGTAGTTATCACCATCCCTCTCCACTGTGTCTTCCTCTCCCATGAGTCCTCTTATCTCTCTCTATGGCCCCATTTTCCACTTTTTTATTTCCACAAGTCTTCATGGGTGGTTTATTTTTATACTGACCCGAACTATTTCCATGAAATTTTTTAATAATTTATATTTATTTTACTAGACAACCGATCCATTTGAGATTTGGGTTAATCAAGGTTTTTGTTTTGTCTAAATAGTTATATCAGGTTCTTTGGGTCTCTTTGATTATTATTTTTATGTTTAACTGTTGTATAAAATATATATATACAGTTTATATAACCCACTTATATAAACACATTTTTCCACTTTAACCCTAGGGGTTATTCTCCTCCCAACTCCTCTCCAACCTCTGCTCTACTCCACCCTAACTTTGAAGTCAACTAAGGTGTTAGTTAGTTTTGTTGTTTTATTTGATTAACCTTTATATACATATATGTTTATATACTTATATATATATATATATATATATATATCAAACCGTTTCTATTTTATATTTTTTGAATGATGCATATTTGTGTTTTAAATTATGTTCTCTATTTGTGTAATACATGTAAGGGTTTTATTTTTAGTTTGGTATTTGATTAACCCTTGTATATATATATATATATTTATTTATTTATATGCATTTATTTATATAACAAACCGCTCTTGATTTATATTTTTTGAATGATTAATATTATTATGATGTTCTTTACTCATGTAATACATGTAGGGTTTATTTTAGCTTTGTATTTGATATATTAAACCCATATATACACTTTTTTATATATGGTTATATATAAATATAGATTTTAATTATAAACTAGTTTAACTTTTCTTAAAACATATTTTAGTGATTAAATAATGTTTTTTGAAGTTTATGAAACTTGTAAGGATTTATCAACCTTGTTTTGGTTATGAAAATCCCATGTATACACTTTGTATATACACAATTTTATATAATCTTCAAAAACCTAATCTATCTTGGGTCATTCAAGTGATAATTATCAGAAATTTTTTATGAATGTATTACTTGTATAAGGGTTTACAAAGAGTGTTTTATTTAGAGTTGTTAAACATATATAACCATATATATATATATACAGTTTTATGTATATATATATATATATGTGTGTGTGTGTCAATATAGTCTTAATTCAAACCCGGTTAATCTTATATCTTCTTAAGATAAACAATTTTTTTAAAAGGTTATTCTTATCCTTATACATATTCTTTTAATTCTGATTTCGAAGCCAACATGTATAAATAAGTACCACAATAACATATATACAAGTCTGAATAATAAAAAATCAATTTTATATTGGAAAACAACAACAAAACATTTTTTTGTTATTGTGTGCCTAAATATTTTAAAATAAGTCATCACTTTGTTATTGTAATTTATATTACATTCATCTCAATTTATAATTTTAGGATAAATAGTTGGAAGTAACTTTGTTTAATACTTATACACAAACATGCATAGTGAAGAGTTTTTAAGTGTTTATACATCAATACCTCACATGAAATAATATTTTTTCATTTATACTTATTATATTTAAATTCATGATGAATATGCCACAATGAATGTGTTTAGTTATTTAAGTTTATGATTTAATCTATTTGAAACATCCATTTATCAGTGCATGGTTTGAACATCAATGATATTTATGTTCAATTAAAAACATGTATTTTAATACATTAAATGTTTACTTCCATGGAACAAGGGTTTCAAGAGTTATTATTTTATGTGTCAAACACAAAAAATCTATTATGAATTTATCACTTATGATAACTTATAAATTAAGATTTCAATTATTCAAAGTTTTATGGGAAACTTTGAATAAGAGATGTAATTTAATTATTCAAAGTGGTATGGGACACTTTGAATAAGATACATATTTAATAAATCAAAGTGGTATGAGACACTTTGATTTAAATACATTTAGACATATGAGGAATTAATTGTGATTATTATTTGATTGGTGAGGCCCGCTATAGACTCTTGATGCATCAACAGATCTCATAAGACAATCTAGTTCATGGAACGAGGCCTTGACAGAATAATTATGTATGGTATTGGAATAAGGCCTCGAAAAATTGTATATGATTATTCCGCATATTCATTTCTTCAATATTTGATTAATTTTTAAACCAAGTGACTTTTTTAATAATAGAATATCCTTGGTTAAGAATATTTTACTTATGATCATGGTAATAAATGCACATGGCATAATGATTTATATACTGGGAAAGTAACTTATAAATAAAGTGTATCACCTATTTTTAGAACTATGATGCAGAAGTTAGTAATGCATCTGTCATTTCTTGAATTTCATTTTAAGTGTTAAGTGAATCATGATATTATTACTATTTCAATTATATGAAAATATTTTTTCATGTACAAATTTGTACCTTAATCTTTGCATGTCACCCTTAAAATAGTTTGATCAACTTCTGGATATTCTGCAAAATTCCATGAATTTTTGAACATGTATGCATACTCTAATATGTGTTTTATCTGTATCTTTAAAATAATTTTATAAATTATTGTGTAATAGATTTAATTAAAATAGATATTAAGTAACCTTTGAAAATTGGTGATGATGTGATGTAAGAAAAAAATTTCTTTTTAGAAAATGTGTTAAATTTTTTAAAAATAATTTTTTAAAAAAAAGAATATCATTAATTGGTTTTGAAACCCCTAACTAAGTGTTTTAAATGTTAACTCTACATTTTTAATCTATTTTTACAGGGTTAGAAGATTTTTCAACTTTGAGTTCTTTTATGTGGTGGCTTCTTTATAATGCTCATCTCATTTAGTTTTGAAAAAATGTATCAGTTGTATCTGATTTTCCAAAACCTAGACTGGGAATATTCTCTCTGATGGAATGTTATGTGTAATTTTATCAGCATATTTTTATTAAAAAAATTACACACCATGTTTTAGGCACCAACTTTGGGCTTCTAGGGTTGGGTCTTCACATGTATGCTATTAAAATGGGTTTTTGAAATATGAAATGATGATTGGTTATGTCAAATATTTTTAGAACATTTTATGAATTGTTAAAATGTTTTATTAAATTGTATGAAGGGTGTGAAACATTTTTATGGTTGGTTTTGTGTGAGTATGATATTAAAATGAATTTGAATGTGAATGGATTATTATGTAACGTTCCTGTGGTCTGTTTGGTGTGTGTGTGTGTTTTGGATATGTAATTTTCATGTGAAAATGGTATTTTATGGGATGTGGAGCGTAATTGATTACAAAGATGGAAAATTGTGTATCTACGTGGGTGGATGTATACTAGTATGCTAGTGATCTGGAGTGGTTTATTCCATGTTTCACATAGAAATTTTAACAATTACAACACTAAATAAACTATTATGATGATGTTGGGGACCCTAGGTTATGGCTATGTTCTCATCTAGTGGCTCATGCATGATAATAGATATTTATTATGGTTACTTTTCATTGGGATACGAGGTACCGAGGGCGCACTGCTAGCTAGTTCTGAGGGGTGTTCCCATGACATGTTCTAATTGACTATATGATACTCAACATTAGTATACAGTGTGTTTAGATGGAAAATACAGTAGCTTGTTCATTTTATTTAAAAATTTTCATTCCTTAAAATAGCCCCCTTGAAAACTGTTTTCATTTAAAGTTGCATCCTTTAGAAAATTGTTGCTACTTTTTCTTGTTTATGAAAACTTTCAATATTTTTATCGTATTATGTTTATCACATGGAATATTTTGGGTGGAATCCTATTGGACTTAGGATCACACCCAACTTACACCCTTGGGTGTAAGTACACTATTTAATCTTTGTCACAGGTATGGACAAAGTTTTTAGTGCTGGTGGTTCGGGTTGTTAGCTTCCATTCTTGGTGAGGTGTTGTGCAGAAGGCTTGGGGATGATGGACCCTTGTTGTGTGGTGTCCATTGAGTTATTTTTTCTGCTACTTTTGAGTTTTTCCCTCTTGGGATTTGTCTAAAACCATGTATTTCAGTTCTAAATTTTTTTAAAGGCTTGTTTGGATTAAATTTTCAGATTCAGTTTATTTATTGTTTTTGGTTGTTGGATGCTTCTAAATTCAGGTAAATTATTCCCAAACACGTTATTTTATGATACCCAGGCACTTGTACCAGACTATGCGGATCGTTAATGCCACTCAACCCTTGCGAAGGACCAAGTCGGGCATCAGTTTTAATGGCATCCAGATTTGGTTTGTGAAAATACTAATCTTTCAAGATATGAAATAATGCATAAATCCATAATCAAGTATAACATTTTATATTATATAATAAATAAATATTGTTCATATTTCCACATCATTTTATTTCTCAACCTCTACAGTAATTTTATTATAATCTCGCACTTGATCTCTTATCCTTAGAGGTTGTTGTCATTGGTTATATTCAAAACCCCTTGAATTAGTATATTGATTTGTATAATTTTCATGTTACTTATAGTTGTAACATTGGATATCATCTTGTGGATAGGACTAGACATTTTTTACTATAATCGCATTAGTTATATTTTCCTCTCACTTCGACTTGAATTATATACATGCCCCTTATTTCCACACTAAAATCACATCCTGGTCCCCTTAATACATTTTCCAAAAAAACTATTCCCAGACCTTCAATAGATTGGATGTGATACTTTCTCACCATCATGGGTTTTATCCATTGATTTGATAGTGTTAATATCTATTCTCCTTTTATTATCTTCAGTATCTTGAGAATCACCCATTTCTATCTCCACTTTGAGGGAAAATCAGAAAATTTCTTCATAAATATCAAATTCCTAAACTACCAATGCTTTTCTAAGTCTAAGAATTAACCCACTAGAGAAATGTTCAATATTTTATTTTGGGCTAATGACAAGTCTAGATGAATACCATGTAATTCAAATGTAGTTCTCATTATAATAACTAACATATTAATCTTACTTTTTCTTAAGTGCAAGAAACAACCTATCTATGTTAAGATAGAGAGTGTGTGGGAAATACTTATTGATAAACACCCTATTGAATTCTTCCCATACCATGGATTCTATATTTTTTGTGTTCTTCATATTCTTGATCAGTTTCAACCACTAATTATCTTCTCAATCAAAGGAATAAACATACAATAAAAACTTCTCTTATTCATAGTATTTAAGGATAGAGAATATATTTTGAATATATTTAATGCACTATTCGAAAATTGTGGGATCAACATATACACTAAGCATTGCAGGCCTCTATTGTATAAATGACTCAACTGCAACTTTCTCTCTAAGAGGTTCTTCCTTGTGATTCATGTTATTATTCAAAACATGAGTTAGTTATTCTCGTACATCCATGAATTTATCAATTATCATTCCCATATTGGTAGGAATTTCATCAGGGTGGTCATAATATTCCCCATTACACATATCATTAACATAATTCCTCCTATATCCAACCATTTCCAAATATGAAGGAAATTTAGGGTTTTAAATATTTATATTAATTAATGGTTACAAGGGAAAACATAAACATGGGAGTTGTATTTCACAAATAAAGAAAACAATTATTGTAATGAATCTATAAGTTTTAATCTTTCTTATCCATGGATATATTCAAAGTAGGATATCTAACATTAACTACATTTTAAATTATATAAAATATTTTTAAATCCCTCATAATGGTTTGTAAATAAAATTTGAATTAACCGAATAAAATCCCCTTGTAGTGTCAAACTAGGTGTGTGTTAAGGACCCATTAATCATGAACTAGAATGGTGGATAAGATACATTCAACCAACTCTTTTAGAAGTTATTACCACCATATTCATTTTTCTAAAACCACATCAACTTATAGTATCCAGAAAGGTATGTATTTCTAGTAAAACAACATAATCATGACCTTTCCAAGACATCATGATATTATCACATGATTAATATTAACCATAGGTTTTTCACTAATGTTCTCTAATCCTAATCTCCAAAAATAAATAGAACCTTATATGATACCATTGATAATGACTCAAACCTTAAACACATAATATTTCATAACTTTTAATATAGTATATAGAAAATAAAATTCATGGATCTAGTGTCTAGTTTCTTGTATTGTTAGACATATAAATTCAGGATTTTAAAACATAACATCATTATCTTTATTTAATCTCCTTAGAGTGATCCTAACTAACATAGATCCTCCCAATACTGCATAGGATATCCTCGATAAATATATTTATAAAAGGGTTAGATAAAAATCATAGTAAGAGAATAAACATGATAAAGGAGTATGGCATTGGAGTCATAACATGATATCTTAAATATAATGAATATAAGCATGGAATCATAGAATAATGAAATGATAAAATAAGATCATAGAGTAAACATGATCATACCATAAGATAATGTCATAATCAAAATGTGGAAGCAATATAAACATTATATTATATGCATAACTCAAGTCTCTTTACATTTTTTACATAACATAGCTGACAAGGATAACTACCCCCCTCTCCATAGTTGGTTAGGCTCACAACGCAAGCACAATGATAAATCTTGAGATAGAAACATTACCCAATATATTAGAGGGATATATAATTTTGGTTCCACCCATCACATAATTAAAATCATAAATTTCGTCCAAATAATTAAAATAAACCACACATAATTCTCATGCATGGTAAAAACTAATGATAAATAGTTGAGTTGCAAGATCATGTTGCAATACATATCTTAAATCTATAACATAAATGTTCCCAAGAGAATAAGGAATTTAAATTATATTTTACATTCATGTATTAAAGGAATATATGTATTTTTATTAGAGTCCCATGGCATATAAATTCAATATAAGGATTAAATAATTAAGAATAAAAACAGAACTACTTTGGTGATTCTTTTCAAACCAAGAAAAGGATCTTTCAGAGAGATGGGATCAGAATTTTCCATTAGAATAATAATTGATCCTAAAGGGTTATACATAAAATAATTTATAAAATTAAAATTTATTAAAGGTTTAAAATAATTTTAATGGGATTTTTGTTGATGTAAAATAAGAATTTTGAAAATCCCCTTAAATCGAGTTTCCTTAAAAGTGGGTATTTTAAAGAAAATTTAAAACATTTATAACCCCAGAAATGGAAGTTATATTAAATTAGGTGAATATTTTAGGGAAATATATACAAAAATAATAGAACTATATTATAATAATTTTTCATAAATAATAAAAATTAAAATAAATTATTACGGAAAAGTTATGAGGGGAGTGTAGAAGATCCCTTACTTTTATGTCTGAAACAATTATGCACTAGAACTTAACTTCCTATATAATTAAATTAAGCTTTTTAAAAACAATAATAATAACAATATTAATATATCATAAGTTTTATATGTTATATTTATTTTCATAATTTTTTCATTGATTAAATATTTTGTACTCTAGTCAGTTACCTGAGGTGGTTTGGTTGATTTTTAAATGATTATCTTGCCATGTTGACCATGGTTATGTCTATTTGAAAAATAGATTCATAAACAAAATAATATAAATATTATTTTAAATATAATTTTTATACATAAAAATTATTTTTAATTTCATCCATTATTGGTGATAATAGAAAAAAACATGTCACTAAGTTGAGATAGTAATATGCATGTACACAATATTGGTAATTTTATTTTCTATGAAACTGGAGGGAGGTAGAAATAAAATAATTTATCATTTTAGAATCATAATAATTTTATAAATAAAATTTTTATTCATTAAAAAATTAACTATCCATTCAATTTGGTAATAAAAAATTGGTCACATGGTGCATGGACGTGGTAGTCTAAACATACGCATGACGGTCTTTTAAGTTTTCAAATAGGTTTAGAGGAAGGAATAAAATAGATATTACATTAGTATAATAACATATCATAATATCATTAAAAGTATTTTTATCATAATCTCATGTATATGATATATTATATTTGGTATAAGAAATAAAGAATAAGAAATAATTTTAAGAAATATTTGATATCTTTGTCAAGAATTTGGACTTCCTCTTGAAAGTCTTACTGAAAATTGAGGAGTTAATCTATATTATGGTGACCATATTATTGAGGTATTGTAAAGGAATTCTAGGAGAGGTAATTAGGTAATATTTTAAATAGTAATTATAAAGGGAGGTAAAGCATGTAAGGGTTGGAAGTGGTTTCCTTTTATAAGTGACTAAAAGGGAACTTTCCATGGAAAAAATGTTAAGGGATAATAATGTAAGTGCATGAATTTTATTTGAGTTAGGTTCAGTATGTTTGGTAATACATGTGGTTATAAATTTATAACCTAAAAAATGTTTATATATGGTCAAAATTCCAAGTAAATGTTGGAAAATCCAATCCTATTTATATTAGTCATTTAAACACTTATTACTATTAATTAAATATTTATCATGTCAAATATTTAAAAAAAATATGTAAACCATTATTACCAAATTTCAAAATTGAAATTCGAAATCTAGTCTCCATTTAGCCTAATTTTTTTCATAAATATTTGAAAATATGATTTTAAATTAAAAACTCTTAACACATAAAAATATTTTTTAAAATAAAAGAGTGTTTTTAAACATTTGAATTATGTGTAAGATAATTTTTTTTATGGTTACTATTTTTCTTGATTTTAATTGATTAATTATTAGAAAATAAAGTTTATGTGGAATTAAAATCAATACATTACCTAATTTAAAAAAAATATTAATCATTTAAAAGAATAGATATATAAATTATTTATTAAATTAACCTTTTAATTTAATTATAAAATATTGGAAATGGGATCTATATGTTCAAATAATAAATTTTATTTTATTTAATTATATTTATAAAACTATATATTTAAATTTTAATTGAAAATAATAAATATAAATATAAACTACTTTTATTTAAAAATGAAGTTCTTAAACATTAAGTTTTATAATACTATTTCATACTAATTTTATAATTTTATGGATATTTAATATCTTATTTGATATATAGATATACTATAAGTTATCATAATGATATTTTAATGATAAATAATTTAATTCACTAATTTATCATGAATTTCATTCTAGTGTGTGCGAAGAAATATATCAAACTCAGAATTATTTAAGGGAAAAATATATACTTAAATTTTTGGGATGTCATAATACACACCTCATCATCCAAACTAGCCACCAAAACCAACCAAAATAACTCTAAACACCACAAGAATCTAACTACATATGATATAATGAAATGGAAAACATATCATAAAACCACATTAAACAACCCCTTATTAATTGTAGTCTTATATTAATTAATCACTATATAATAAAAAACACCCACTTGATTATATCATTCCATGCTATCAGTTTATTACCAAATTTATATAATTATTCAGTTAAGGAAATTGATTAAAAGATATCCATAATAGTTTCCAAAGTATCTATATCATAAAATATCATGAAAAAAATCATTATCATATAGTAAATATCATTGAATCTTATAAAGCACATGTGAACCAACATTTATCCTTTAATTCCTTCAGTTTGATTCATTAACTTATTTAGGTTAATTAACACCATAAAATCAATAAAATAAAATTATTTACTAATCCACATTCATGAATAATTAATTAAGTAGAAATATTGAACCCCCTACATTAACAGATTCTTCAAAAATATCATCACAATAATGAGTAAATAGCTCTGATCAAGCGTCACCAAACACAAAAGGATTAGTAATATATATGATACATGACCATTCTAAATAAAAACCAAGACTTAAAAACACATAAACTAAATCAAATCCAATGCCACAACCTATCCAAGAATAAAAAAGATAAATTAGGAAAAAATATAAGTGGAACTTAGAATGAATCATAAGGATTTGATCTCTTGAAGTTGAGGGATAAAACTAACCAAAAGAAGTCCAAATATATATTAAGACATAAAACTAATATCTTGGGGTTTTAAGTAAGTTATAATAATAGAATATAATCCCTTAAGAGGATTGAATTTATAATTATTCTATAAAAACATAAGGTTATGGTGTGATGGGTGTGGTCACATCACAATATGGGTTCATTCTTGAAAAAATGATTGATATCCCCTAAATATTAGGGGAAAAACCTTCTTAAAACATATAAATTAAATTCTAGTTATAGTTTAATACACTAGAAATAAATAAATTCTTGTATTTAGGCAATTTACCATGTTATAACAACAAATATTCACACAGTGATCAGGAATGATAACTAAAAAATAAGATAAAACTCCTCTATTCTAATGAACATCTATTATGCCTTTCTTATCATCTATAACACCCAATAAACATAAAATAATTTTAAAAGGAAACCTGTTACTTTAAATTAAATCCCTCTTAAATTAGTCTCAACCTTGAAAATCATAAAAAAATTAAGGGAGATAATAGCCATAAAACCCCAAAAACCCTTGGAAATACTTCTCAAAAATGAACCCCACCACTAAAAAAGTTAAAGAATAACATAAGAAAGTAAAAAACCTAAATCATATCAGTAAAAAATAAAGTATCCTAACATCAAATAAAAATTCAAAATAACTAAGGGTACTGAGCACACTTATTTAACTCACACTCTCATGTACACTCCTCTAAGCTATAGTGCCTCCAAAATGAAAAACACAAGGGAATGATGCACTCATGTAGAACCTTTTCCTTGAGATCTTGAATCTTGACAGGCCAATCCACAAATGTTGTATACTTATCTACATATAACTATACATAATAAATTACATGGGACTAATTTTGAATATACTAAATAATCTATGACACATTGAAAATATAATGGATCTAACCCAGCATTAGATAAATAGATAACCAATACACTGCCAATATAATGTGCTAACATAGCTCAAAATGGTTGATAAATATTGGGTAAAGATTAAATTATCATAAAAATATCTACTTCCCTAAATCAGGATAAATCCTTTAAAACAAATGATCCCCAATCACAAACTTCATAGGTATCCTCCTTTAATCAACATAAGACTTCAGGAGGTATTATTCCACCTTCATCTACTCAAAAATCATCTAAACCTTATTGATTATATTATTCACCAAATCTAGTCCAAGATACACTATTTCTACAACCTTGATCCATCACAAAATATATTTACATAGTCACCCATACAAAACCATTAATGGAGCCATTGAAATGAAAAGGTGATAGTTATTATTATAAGGAAACTCAACCAATGGAAAATGTTTCACCTATGATTTTCTAAAATCCAAAACAAATACACATAACATGCCCTATAGAATTTGAAAGGAACACATGGTTTGATCAACTATATAATGATGAAAATATGTTCTAAATCATACCTGATATCCAAAATCATACTGAATACCTCCCCAAAATTGTGTGGTAAAATGAGGATCCTAAACAATGATGATGGTCCTCAACATCCCATGAATCCTCACTATCTTATCCATATATATCCTAGTAAAAGAATCTATATAACTCAACTCCTTTATTTCCATTAAATTACCTCAATTTTTCAAAAAAAATCACAATCACCCAAATATCATCACATACACTCTGAGATTTGGTAAAATTAGTGATATAATTCATCGATATATCATCCCACTTCCACTCAGGGATATCCAATGGCTGTAGAAACCCATCGCGGACATAAAACTCCACCTTTATCCACTGATAGACCAAGCACCATGATACAAAATATACTATGGAATACATCATCATAGGCCAAAAGAACTGACTCCTAAAGGAATAATACATCTTAGACATTCCAATATGCATACCTAAGGTTGATTTTTTAAAATCATTGGGAACCACATAACGTATCACCAACAGGTATGATATCTTTCCTCAAAACAATACTCATTGTTGGTTATCCTTTAACTATCCCTTAGGATCATCTCCACAAATGATATAGTCACACTAAACCTTTACCTCAATATATCCAAATGGAAACTCCTCAACTCACAAAACCAAGGATGTATTTGTGATCGTCTAATATAAACAACTTATACCACCATATTCTCTCATATTAAGATGTAATATTGTAAGCTCCACTATCACTATCCATGAATCTTCCAAACTTTGAACATCATCAATATGTGAATTCCTAATAAACACATTGACATTCACATTTTCTTTCCCTGGTGTATAAAATATCTCATAGTCATAATCTGGTAATCACTCCATATACCATCACTAAAAAATTTAAATCCCACTAAGAGAAGATATATCCCTAGATTTTTAAGATCTATGAAGATCATAATGTGATCATTTTTAGGTAATGTCTCCACTTATTCAAAGAAAACACCACTATTTCAAATTCAAGATCATGGATAGCATTATTATGATCATAAGGAAGTAACTATCAAGAACTACATGATATCACTACCATCTACTATATCAAGTTGCAACACAATTTTATATGAGAAGCATTGTAAAAAATCATAAAAATTACACCTTCCTATGAAAATTGAAGGAGAGGAGTGTTGATCAGTTTCTACGGTTGAAATTTTCCTAACATTGATCAATCCATATTAAGTATTAGTCCTTTATGTTCAAGGTTTTCAAAGGATTTATAATCTAAGATATATAATACCTGAACCTTCAATAATAACATTCAATGATAAGAAAAATGTAGAGATATTTGATATTATTAGGTGTTTCCTAATAAATAAATACTTCAATATTTAAAGGATCCACAGATAAACATTTTTGATACACCACATTCTAAAGTAAATTCACACCTAACTTCCAAAACTTTCACCCAGATAACTTCACATAAACATGATATTTCTTAAGGACTTGCAGAATAGTCCTTAGTTTCCCAAAATTATTATCCTCTAACTTTGAGTGCATGGTAATATCATTTATGAACATGAATATGAACTAATATAGGAACTCATGAAACACAATTTTATATATTCCCATGAAAATATATATGGAATTTGTGAAAAAAAACCTAATCAAAAACTTGAAGTGAAAAAAATGACACTTGAAGACAATCTTTGGGATATCTTCATTCTTCATCCTAATCAGATTATATCTAGACAATAAATTGATCTTTGAAAAAAAACTAGAACCTATAAACTGATCAAACAAATTTTCTATCATTGGGAGGGGTAATGGTTCTTCACTATAATTGGGTTCAACCACCCTTTGTTCATACACAACCTCAAACTACCATCCAACTTCTTGAAAAATAACATAAGATCACCCCAAGGTGACACACTAAGCTAAATCAAATCATTATACATTAAATCATTAATCTAAATCCTCAAATCCAACAACTAAAAGGGTTCCATCTAAAAATAATCCATTGAAATTATAGAGACACTAAGCATCAACACTATCTCTAACTCAATGACATATCAAGGGGATAACAACAAAACCACTTCTAGAAATACATTAGAGACTCATCATAAACACTTGGTGACACTGCTACCTATACTTCAACCTAACTTGAAAATAACTCCACTAGTTGATACATAAAATTCCATAAACACCTATGACACATCTAGTGATCTCACTCACTAACAAACACCACATTCTATATTTTCACATCAAAGAAGGAAACTCTCCTCTAGAAGAAAGAAATGACATCATATATAGATTATAATAAATCTATGATAAAATAGTATCATATGGTTGTATCTACAACATGAATTAATCCCCCATTAACTGATGCTACACCATAATCATCTCAAAATCTTCAGATGCATCAATAAGAAAGGACTAACCTCTAATTAGTGTAGATAACACCAAGGGAACTTGAAGCCTCTCTAAATTAATTCTTGAATCGTAGACTAAGTTGGGTGTTAAATTAAACCCTAGGACAGCTTAAAGGTGGGTTTAATTAGGTTTTCAATATTTTATTTTTATTTAGATTGATATTATCCCCATGTTGGTATAAACTTGTTAAACTTTTCTAATTATAATGTGCATTCTCAAGGCACACAAATGAAGATATAAAACATAGCACAAAAAATTACTTTTTCACCGCTAAGATCTAGTCTAAATAGATTACATAAAAAGTGTGTCACTTTTACTATAATCTGCTAAGAATTACTATATTTCATTTATTACAATTTTTATCCATGGTTACTTCATGTCAGGCACACTTCCTTTACAATGAATTTAGGGAAGGTTCACGACTTCCATCAGATCACATCCATCGACTCCTCTTTCACACCACTATAGAAAAAATCTACCTCAGTTTATAGAATTTATAGTATCTTCCCCATAATCAATAATACATTGGATGAATTGAATCAAAAATTACATAATATTACGCACTAATAAACACTTAGATCACCCAAATAAACACCATAAACATATTTCTGTAATATTTATTACTCAAAACGGCCTGCTGAAAATGTCTTAAGAATAAAACTATTAAAATTATCCACACACCAAATGGAATCCTCTCTGTGGAGACCTCCTCATGATGTCTAATGTGTCACCTCCTTTTTGTGAACTCCTCAGTGTAACTTCCTCTACATTAACTCCTCTATGTGACCTCCTCTGTGTGACTTCCCTTATCTATTTCTCAAAATTAAGCCCCAAATTTTAACATTTCATTATTTTTTTGAATGATGATAAAAGTGGGTATTTATATGTAAAATAGCTAGGAAAATCTCACTAAACACTAAGCTTATTGTTTCACCCTTATCCAAGAATCTCACCATGAAAAAGGGATGTATGGTCTGTTTAACCACTTCACATTACAAACATGTGGATCCTACTCATACAATTTTCATAATTACTCTACCTTATGATTTCATGACTATCACACATGGTCTATATAATCCCTACACAAACCTCTTGTTGGGTAACCTCTTCCCAAGATGTCCCAATAGGATGGTCACTTCCAAACTACACCGACTTATTCATTTATAATTACATGGTATGCCTTACTTATTTACCTTAAAAATGTGTATGACACACTTTTTATGCAGTCACATGATTCCACTTCCACATAATTCCCTTCACAATCTACAAATGACTACTACCTTCTAATCAAAAATGATGTCCTACTTAAGTGGTTTTTCCTTTCACGTAACTCACATGTCATTGTGTGATCCTCTTACTCATTTATGTACTATCATATGTGGTACACATAATACATATAGGTCCAGGTAATTATTATGTGATCAACAAAAATATTATGATTTCTATCTAATTATTAGGTGTAAAACATCCTTTTAACTAGTTTTTTGGGACATAAAAATCATAAAACATTGGAAAACAACTCTATCTTCTTCAACCTTTATTAAATCCTCATATCGCCTTCCTCATAAAAACCATCTCCCTTAAACACTAATATCCTTTATCATCCTAATATGGATTGAAAACAAAAAAAACCCCAAATTACCTTGGTTACATCATTCTACCCCTTTAGTATTGTTAGAAATCAAAATTGAAATTCAATTCTGCATAGATTATCCAAAACATCCATAAGGTTAGTATAACAAGTCCTAAATCACTCTAGGTCTAGATGAGAAGTACTCAATGTAGAAAACAAGAGTTTAAGGAGATGATTTCATGCCTCAAGTCATTCCATATTCCCAAACTCCCCCTATCTTTATGAATTTCCCTATGTATCATACCACCCCATGAATTTCAGGTCTTATCTAATGAATTTCAACATCATTTCTCTAGCATTGAAAATAATCCCAAAGTGACCTTCCAAATATGAGTCAAAAAGAATAAAATTTTAGATACCAAAAGGAATATTGGAATAATATAAACCACCTCAATCTGAGGTAGTTGGTTAAACACCAAGGTTCAACAAATGCTTCTCAAACACTAGAGTATCCAATGTATTAGTCATGATACCTACCACCTGTTGATCAATTCTAAAAAATTCCATTATGATTATTCATTGTTCTAAATTTTCTTTAATAAAGTGATATATGATCTCAATATATATGGTATGGGAGTGTTTTAATTGATATTTTTTGAGATAAATCACACTCTTTTTATCACATAAGATCACAATATGTTTCTTTATTCATCACCAATCCCTCCAACTATTTAATCATTTAGAGAAGTTGAGTTCATGCTTTGGTTACTACAATGTATTATATTTTTTTTCTTAGTGAATTAATTTCATATTTCTTACTCATCCAACCAACACATTTACCACTATTCAAGTATGCACCCCCACTTACTAACTTTCGGTGAACCAAATCACTAGCTCAATCCACGTCCAAAAATTCAGACACTTCATGATCCTTTCTTCAAAAAAAAGAGAAACCCAAAATTAAGAGTACCATAGATATACATCATGATTCATTTAAATTATCCAAGGTTCTCTTCCTTTGGATTAATTTGGAAATGATCTTTGAGGCATCTACCAAAGAAATTATATGGGTATGTTTCTTACAAATAAATTATTCTTATAATGATCCTATTATACAAGGTGGGATCCACATATTTCCCATACTCACACTTCACAAGTTTTATCTCATCTGTAATCAGATTAAAGATTAGTTTGGAATCAGGCATGTTGAACTTCTTCATCATCTCTGTTAAATACTTTTAATAAGATATGAAAGTGTATTCCCTCTTTTGAATCACCTATATCCCTAAAAATTATGTGATTTCACCAATAATGGACTTTTCATATTCAGATTTTGAGTGATTAGTAAAATATTCCATGAAATTATGATTACTTATTTTAAAGATGATATCATCCAAACAAAAAAACACCATTAAAAATTATTACTTATATGTATTCACATATATATTTTGGTCAACACTTCCCCTTTTTAATTGCAGCTTCTTTAAATGCAAATATAATTGAGCATTCCATTCACATGGAGCCTACTTAAAACCATCTAGAGCATTATTAAACTTATAGACCATTGTTTCATCTACCTTTGGGTTTTATAGTTACTATTTCAAATTAATTTTTCATGAAATCAACATCATACTTTCCAAATTTAGAATAATGAAAATAAATATACATAAAAATTATTTCTTCTATTTGATAAGGGATAAGGAATCATTCTTATTTTCTAATTTTCAAGAGATTCCCCATTAAAATATATTTATTATTATTTTTATAGTGTGGTATAGTGTATCCAAATTATCCATAAAATTTATACTTCATAAGAGGAAAAAACGTCTCTCCTTAATTCCTCTAAATATCCCCAACCATTGAAATCTCTTGTTACTATCATTGGTTAAACCTAAAGGAATGAGTATTATTTTCTTTCCTCTAATTTCCTATGATATTATCTAACTTAGTGTAAGTAACTAGTGACTTATGTCTAAAAATATTAGTACCAATATTTTATTTCCCTTATCTATATATATTTTTGTTTCTTATTTTGATATCTCAACATCACATCTGATTATAATTTTACCTACCAATTTGGGTCTCTATTCATATAGAATGTTATTGAGACCTCCAGATCCTCTCTTGACCCTTTATATCAATTATATGTCTATGAATCTCCCTAAGTTTAGATTCTTTTATGAATCACTTTATTTAAATTATTATTAAAGTATCATCATTAATTAAACATCCCCTTCTTCAAGGAGTTCAATCTTCTTAGATCTCCTCTCTAGGTTTTCATTAAAGTAATTGATCATCTTAGTTTGTTCTTCAATATTGATCTTGAAAATGAAGAGTTATTCTGACTTCACTTTAACAGGTAGATGATTATCTAACACATCTTGTAGCTAATAAATCTCTTCTTTGATCTAATCCACATATTTATAGGATTATTTTAGAATACCAATAATCTTTCATATTTTTTTTTGAATATAAATCTCTTTAAGAGTTCCCTCAAGTTCCACATTGATATGAACTAATCTTATAGGTTAATCAAATTTTTTTATTATAATTTCTTCCTTCTAAAGATTTTCCATCAAGGTATCTTCTTTATCAGATTTTAATTTTATTTCACCTTCATTTAGATAGCCTTCATTAGCAGTTTCTTCTCTCCAAAAAAACTCATTTATGAAGTTTCATTCCTAATAAAATCCTAGTTTTTGAGTCACTTATAGGAGGTAATATTATTCATGGTTTATTTGTACCTTATTCGTCACTTTCTTCATCATTAAATCTTCCTTATCATCTTACATAAATGTTCCCAACATCAATTAATTGGAAACAAGCCAAGGGTAGCTTTACTTTCAATATATTATTTCCTTTATTGAATTTTCTATATACAAGAGAAAACATTCATCACCAAAATACTCATTTTGATTTTATAAATTATAAATATCATGAATATAAATGGATTTTAAGTCCATATCCTTATATTCAGGACTTGATGTCTATTCTAACTTAACATGCATTCTGTACACCACAAAACTGCTCAAAAGATTATATATAGAGTGCTTTTATAAATCCCTCACTCTTAGAGCTAAGACTTTTGGATTGTATAAAGGTAAAAACTATTGAAATTTCATATTAATAATTTCAATTTCCTTTATCTATTTCTCCAAACATCAAATAGTTCCAAAAAAATAGTTATTTAGTTGAAAAAGGTATCAATATTGTCATCTAGAATAATTTTCAAAATTTTCAAATCTATTATACATGATATGTAGCTTGGCCTCCTTCACCATAATATCAACTTCGTATATATTTTAAAATTTCAAACACATGGACTTGATACTAGTGAACATCACCACTTTCATATAGATCTGATCTAACAGAGTTCTAGATAAATCATTTTAATATTTGGCATCCATATCCATGCATTTATTATCATTTTATGTCAAGGAATACCTTGTCACATCACTAACATACATGCCATGTAAAATAGTATAATGAATATCTATCCTGAGGGATTAATGATGTGATATAATTTTATTCTTCCAAATATAGTTGTTTCCTCCATCAAATAGAATAACTCATTTTTAATTTACTCAATTCTCTACCTCAAAGAATTACATATAATAGATTTAACACCTATAAACTTTTCTATGATGTCACTTAGTGTACCCCAGGACACCAGAGAGGAAAGGGGTAAATAAAGGAGTAAAATTTTTCTTTTTATTTGTATTTATATTTCCCTAACACTGGTATTAATTTATTAAACATGTCTGGTTATAATATCCATTCTTCAAATAAAAAATGTAAAAATAAAACCAAGCACAAAATTTTTTTACTTTGTTCACCACTAAGGGATAGTACAAGGAGAATACGATGATACTATGTCATTAATAATATAATATTCTCTAATTCAATAGATTTCATAGATTATAATTTTTTATCCATTTTCACTTCATTCCAGGTGAATTTCCCTTAAAATGAATTTGGAGAAAGTTCAATTCCCCCCTCTGATCATGTTTGTCAAATCCATCATGTGTATTACTCTAGATGAAGTTTGAATAATTTTATCAATATGATTGTATCTTCCCTATAATAAAGATTAAATTCAAGTAATTTCATAAAAAATTCCATAATATGACGTACCTATGAAATCGATCACCTGAAAAAAACACTTGAAAAATATTCACATAAAATTCCTTACTCAAAACATCATGTTGCGTAAATCTTAAGGGGAAAACTATTAACAGCATAAGATTATTCACACACCATATGGGATCATATATGTGTCCTCCTCCACATTACCTCATCCACATGAGATTCCCTATGTGTCCTCCTCTACGTTACTTATTTTGTGTGACCGCCACTATGTGACCTCCTTGGCATGATATCCTCTATGTGACCTCCTCTATCGACCTACTCCATGTGACATCCTCTAAATGACTTACCTTCTTCATTTATCAAAATTTAATCGCTAATTTTTTTAATTATGTTTCAAATGATGTAAATATAAGATTATTTATAGGAAAAAACTCCAACAATATCGCTAAACACTGAAATTATTATTCCGCCCTTAGCCAGAAATCTCACCATGAAAAAGAGATGTGTGGTCTGCCTGACTAATATGTGTTATTAGAGTTTGAATCCATTCCATGTGGTGTTCATAATAATTATCATTATGGGAATGTTAATCTATCATATATGATCAGCATGATCCCTATGAAAACCTCCTCCTGTGTAACCTCTCTTCAAGATGTCCATGTGGGTCTATCTCTACTCAACTACTCCGCCCGATTCATCCATGCTTATGTCATGTTCCTGAGTTCTCTAAATTACAACCATATATGAAAAAATTATTATTTAGTCATGTGATTTCTCTTTTACTTAATTCCCTTCATAGTCCAAAAATTATTACCTTCTTCCAATCATAAAAAAAGGACACTTAAGGGGGTTTTTCTTTCGCATAACTCTCACATAGTAACATAATCATCCTATTAATTTTCATAATATCTAATACAGTTCACCTAATAATTACTTTTTCTATACAATTATTTTGTTCTTTACTTAAATCTTACAAGTTATATATAATTATCAAAAGGAAACCATCTTTTTCAGTGGTTTTTAAAGACCCAAAATCAACCAACCCTGGAAACTAATGTCATCTTCTCTAAGATTCTTAAAAACAAATTCTTGCCTTCCTCATCATAAAAAACAATCTTCCATAGATGTTAATATCCATTATCATAATAGTATGGATTGAAAAAAAACACAATAATAAAAACCAACTCAAAAAACCTTGGTTACAGCATGTTATGAAGGAGTGTGAATCTCACAAATCAAATAATACATCAGCTAAGGTATAAAATAAGAATATAGAATCAAAGTCAATCTATGATCCACCTAACACTATCATTTTCATGGAATTTATCTGACCATTCTATAATCCTATACCACATTTACCCTCGTAAAAACCACCCCCATTTCTAAACTTATCCTTATAAACCGATGGATGGGTAATATTAAGGGGTTTCCTCTACCTACTCTATATCACCCCAACTGACATAAAGTATTGTGACCTTGATAATGATAAGTCCTCAAGGGTAACTATTACTAATTTAATTCCAGAAACATGCTACATATTTCGTTACATCCATATAAAATAGATAGATACTTGATCTATCAATTTCTTTCACCTCAATGAGAAAATAATACTAGATTAGAACTCCTAGTATAGGTCGATAACTATCATCTCTAGAGAAGTGTGATGAAATATGGGAATAGATACTTACTAAAATAAACTTTCACTTCCATGCTATGTGATAAAATCTATCTCTATATCTTCTCCTTAGTAAGTTGTGATGACCTCTCTCCAAATATGATCCAAAACATGCATGAAAATTCAGTATCACCTCTGCCTTAGATAGCACCTATAGGTATATAGTTAACATAAATGGGATGACCAAATGTTGAATATAAGAACAAAGCACCACATTATAATTTCATGATCTACCTTTCCCATTGGAGAATAGTTTAGGGTAATATAAGAGAATATGTATAAATTGTACTCTAGGATCCTACGCACTTATAATATCCTATAGAAGAGAGAAAAAATCAAGTCACCTCAACTTATTAAATGTTAACGAAATAAACTCTTCATGAAAATAGTTACAAAAATCATCTAATGATATATCCAACTCCTCATGATCAAAAAGATACAGAAACCACCACTAGTAGGCAGTACCTATCGATTTACTATTGTCAAATATGATTTAATGTTATTTTCATGCACATGTTGGACAAAAATAAATCTTCAGATCTTCCAACCACTACTCTTTCGATTAATCAAAGACAGTCTCCTCATTCTTCACCAATCTCATTTTCAAGAACTCACACAGAATCTTCCTCTAAGAATCATCTATCTCCACCAATTAAACCCTCATATGGTTAACTAGAGTATTATATTATACCTTTCCAACCTGAACTAAATGTGAATGATGACTACAAATTATCTCTAAAATATAGAATAAGAGAAATACTAAACTTACGAACATGTATTTCAGTTATGGTCATTTAATTAAATTCACTTTTTTCCCTAGAATATCCCTAATTTAAACATTGGAACAAACAACATGATTCATATACCACACCTAGGTCTCTACCTTGTAAGTGGTATCATCATACACAGAATGTTTATTAAGATTTGGGTCCTTACATTAAATCATGGGGGATCCCTAGCCACCTATTTTCTAGATGGTCTTTCTTTCCATATCACGTGCTAATTTTTATTTTTTTTTGTTTACTTACCAAACACATGTTTCCCTCACCAGTTCATAACTTCAATATCCATAATAACACTATATAATAGCTTAGATAGTACCCTTTCATGACCTTCCCCCACTGGCACCCATCCTGATAAAGAAAAAAGATGATATTGACCCTCAAATCCTACCTCTAATAAGGCACAGATTTGCAACTATCATGAACAGTATGAAAACGAACGTATGGTAGGAATTGCCTTCATAAATAATAGCAATATAAATAAGAAATACTAATAAACTATATGTAATATAAAACATAACCAATGATAAAAAAATCATGTAATTTCATACTTTAAAAATAATTTTCAAAATAAATTACCAATAATAATTCTTACTAAAATAACCCACCAACACCTATTTTTATGAACTCTATGAGGTAGTAATTTCCATCCCAGTCACCAACTCCCTCCAAAAAGTATAAAAATAGATATATGTGTGTGTGTTTGTGTGTGTGTGTGTAAGTGTGTGTGTGTGTATTTATATATATATGTGAGATATAATACATATATACTCAGTAGATTCATCCCGAAAACCAATCATGAAAATGCGGAAGAATCATAATAATCCCTCAATGACTAAATAGTAAAACAATCCCACACCTGTGTTATGTCAACTATCACCCAGCCTATCTAGTGATCACTCTATAAATATCACATCTAATGTACACTAACATAATACCAAAATAATATCTATATATATATATCATGAAGGCAATCCATAAGCACTTCCCCATTTATCTAGTTTCTCTCATGCCCCCAATGACTTATTTCATATGCCTCAATCTCATCCATGTCCATAGATCAACATCATTGCATACGATATCAAAGTACTAACCATATATCCACCACAACATACCATATCACAAGTTTATATCATAGCTATATCACGGTAGGGTAATGTGAACATAAAGGACATCAACCTCATGCTCTCCTCATACCATGCATGTCCCCCACCAAGTATTTGTATCACAACCACAAACTATGTTAGAAAGAATATATATTATAACCCAAATCCATCATAGCAAGTATATATATTCCTAAAACAAAGATTCATCATGACCCATACTATATCTAAAGGGAGATTGATGAAGAGGGAACAATTAGCCATTCCTTCCCTCTACAACCTAGATTTTGAGGAAGACACTTGAAACTCATCTCCTCATATGAGAATCGGTAATATCACCAAACTTGGGTGGTGGTAAATATGAAATAACAAGAAAATAAAATGACATAAAATTATACCCAAGACTAGAATAAATGTCAACTCAGAATATAGAATACCTTAATCACTACTAGTAGAAAAAATAAAATCAAACCATCCATCATAACTATGAAACTGCTAACAAAAATAGTCATGGAACAACCAAACACACCACCACCATAATCAAATAAATAAAAACATCAACTTCCCAATTAATCACATCATATTCAAATTCATTATTTATCATTACCAGCCACATTAAATTCATTTATACATATTTAATTTCAAAACATTCATTAATCATTAGCAATATTTATTCCAACCATTTATCATTTCATATCATCCATAATATTTTATTAATAAACACATCATTTATTTATTTATAGTCACTTATTCATTACCAATTTCATTATTTACAACCATATTCTAAGACATTGAGGAACTATAACACAAACCATAATAACCAATCCTAAAACTACAATAAATTCCATGTAACCCATTCCTGCAGGAACTATAAATATAACATCACTAATTCACACTCAAATTTACCCAAGAGATGAAGGTAGAACGGTCCTTTTAGTTTACCTTGGGTTATCGAATCCTCAAAGTCCTAAGAAGTAACCTACAGACACAAACATTCTATGGATTTTTTTTGGCTATGAAGTGACCAAATTGGGTTGATTTTATATTGGTTTAATCTATCACTAACTAATTTAAGTTAATTCAAGTTAAGATAAAGAGTTGATCCTAGGTTATCTCTTGGGGTGGATTGGATGAATTCCTTTTTTAATGATTTCAATTTCTTATATTTGAGATCGGTTCATTTAAGAAGATCAAAAAACATCATCACTTAATGGTTTAATACCTAAATCCTTTAATACTAATCACATATACACTTTAAGTATCAAAATTTTGAGCAATTCAAGGTAAAGGTTCATATTATCACTTGAAGTTTGTGGCCTTAAATTCAACAATGATGAAGAAGTTTAAGGATATTCAAAAAAATCCTCAATTAAAAGAAGTGATTATAAATTAATGGAGTGAGAAATAACATCCAAACTATCCCCTTGATAATCCCTTGGATCAACCCATAAAATATTTATACCTCCATTTATTCTATGGTTTTAATGGAAGCAGAAAGTAGACTCATGAGGGAGGAATTGGAGAAGTAAAAAAACAATAAAAGGAAAGCAATCACTCCACCATTTTGTGAAGAATATCACAAGGTATGATGTGAATAAATTCAAACCCTAAGGAAAAGATATCAAAGTTATGTGAATAAAAACAGAATAAGAGGAAAGGAAGAAATTTTATTAAGTACTAAGGTGATTCGAACAACTTACATGAGAAAAAAGAATGTTACAAATCCAAATCAACATAATAACATTACAATGAAAACAAAGATAAAAATATGATCAACTCCTCCACCACCACTACCTTAAATAGGAATTTTTTAAGCCTTGGGTCGAGACTCCAATAGTCCAAGTCTCCTAAATTAATTTTGGTCGGCCATAGGTGCGTGGAAAATTGAGGGAGAGTTGATTTTTCCACCCTTGGCCTGAGGTGGCAGCCAGCTTTCATCCACCGAACAGACGTGAGTGATTGGATTTCTAGATGGCCGAATTGGAGTGGGCCATATAAGACAAAATTGAATCTCCAGATGTCTCATATCTCTCTGTAAAATTTCAGCCCAAATGGATATTTGGTTGCGGATATATGATTATATTGGTGGGATGTTGGTCTGGGCTGCAGAATCTGGCCAAGAATTTTGTCTCTAAAATGGTCTATGTTAATAACCACCATGGAGGGCGAATTAGCACTTGATTATGAATAATTATTTTTTCTTCTATATGTCTTGTAGAATCCAAAGATATTTGGTCTTCATTGGGCTTGTATGTTGGGCCCCATATTCTCCTCAATGGTATGGTGTCCAATCTGCCTTCTCTAAAATTGTTTGCATGAAATCCCATTTTGGTGGTCTTCCAATGTCAATCTTCCAACACTGAACAAGTATGAATTGTTTAAAATATAATTAGAAACCTGAAAATTAAATATAAAAGTAAAATAAATATCATTGGTTACTTTAAATGATGTTCAAAAATGTACCACATAATAGTTCCTTTTAAGAAGGAATTAATATCATAATGTGAAATGATGTTCAAAGTGTAAAATGCACTAAAATGGTGTTTATGAATAATAAATCACATGAATTTTATATATATAACAATGAATATTATCCTAATTTATTGTCTAATCACACCCCCCAACTTGAGTTTTTCTAGTCCCGAGTAAAATATATCTCAACAATATGAAATTCGAATTCCCTTTTCCAAAAACATTTTAATCCACAATGATCACCAAAAAACCTTATACCAAACAATCATGAAACCCATAAAAATATTTTAATACATGATAGTTTCATAATTAGATCCCAATCCCAAGCCCATTCCTTTGTTCAAATTTATCACCATATTTCATCCAATATCAATTAAGAGTGATGATGTGTTGTGCATCGCATTAGATAGGGGTTTCTTCTTTATTCAAGAGAGAAATGATGGAAGTTCTATGTGGAATCACATTTCAATATTAAGATGAGTATTCAAAAAAAAATTGTTTTTTTTCAATTTTTCCATGGTAATTGAAATTACACTCAAAAGAGTCAACCCCTATAGCGAGACTTTTCCGATGACTCCTAGGCTCAAAGACATTAGGGAACCAAGTAAAGACCACATACTCAGGAATCATCTCAAGTTAACTCTATCAAAAACAAATTCAAATTACAAAAAATAGAGATAAAATTACTAACTCTAGGCCGAACAACTATGGAGTCACAATCTCCAAGTGCTGAAAGCCACGCATTAGGTCATTTCATTGCTCTACGTGCCAATTTATTGTTTTTTTTGTTGAATACTCATATTAAAACTAAAATTCACCAAAAATATGCTATTTATTTGGGGGACCCCATGAACTCAAACTAATACCCCACTATCCAAAGTACATGCATTGTGATTTTTTTTATTTGTATCAAAATATAAATGATGAAATATCACATTGGATAGCCACACTTTCCAAAATATATGCTCATTAAATTATAAAAGGATTAAAATCAGAATCGGAGCATGCTAAATTATTTTATATTAAGTTTCAAAGTGTGCAATGTTTATTACCATGTTCAATGTTAAAGGAATTTTTCCTTCCATTTACACACATTTTTTTCAAATCATTCTTTTTTTTTTACACAAAAGTATTTTTTTATTTCAACTCCTCCCATCATAAAATATCATTATCCCTAGTGTTTGAAAAAATGAAAATTTAGAAGGAGGTAGAGGTAGATAATGGGAGTTCAAAAAGGAAATTGAAAATGAGGATCATGTAATGTAGTCACCTAGTGGTTGAAGTTGAAATTCTTGTTGCTCCCTTTTAATCCCTTGATCTTGATGTCACTCTGTGAATTCCCTAGTAGAAAAAAAGCACAAAAAACAAAAAAACTATATATATATATAATAAATAAAGTAAAATATAAGTATATATATATAAATTATAGAATAAGGAAGAACAGTAAGTTACAGGTCAGTGGTAAGAGCGCGCCCCTGTCTCCCTTCGGTCTCAGGTTCGAATCCCCAAGGCTTCACCAGTTGTGACGGGGTTTTCCCCATAGCCTACGGTGTGTCCCCCTTTTTTAATTTTTTTTAGTTCATCCTAGAAACACATAAAAATAAACTGATGATACATTGTCTTCTTTTTAAATTTCTGGGTAAGGTATTACTCAAGGATCACACCACGTGACACAGATGAATATGGTTCTCTCCTTTGATACCCATCCATACTCATAATAGAAGAATAGGTCAACAGTCAATTTTTTTTTATTTTTTTTAATTATCAAAATGATTTATTAATCCTATTTTAAAAATTAAGATGATTCCAAAATGATTGTAAACATGAAAACCCTGGGTTGCCTCCCCTATAGTGTTTTTGTTTAACGTCGTTAGCTCGACTTGAACCCCACAACTTACCCAATACCAACTTTAAACTTTTTAAGGACCACATGTTTCACCAATTCTACTAGGTTGAGAATGATTCTATGTTTATAATTTGTTTCATGCACAAACCTATGTCCTAAAATGAGTGGGTAAATCTAAGGAATATCAGAAATGATGGATATAATTTCCTCTACAGTCTTTCCTAAGACATCAATGATCATTCCAACTTTTTTGGTTTCAAGAGAAGAATGAATTCCAATTGAAAGGTCATGATAATAAATTATTAATGGATTATTTAGTGGAGAGGGAAGGAAAATAATTTTGAGCTTGGGTTGGATAGGAAATTTAAACACAGGTGGAGATTTTGAATCCAAATCAGTTTCATTTTCCAAATTTCTCAACAAAATTGGTTCCTTTTGAATAGAAGATTCAACCACAAAATTGTAAATATTAGTGTTTGGAATGGATCTGGACTCAAAGTTTGTGATTTCTCCCAATGGTTTAGTAATTTTTTGTTCTGAAGAATCAATGGAGTGATATTCAAGACACACAATCCATGATGTCAAATTCTCCTCTTTTGAATCCAAAAAATAAATTCCTTCTTGATTTAAAGACCCTTAAATAATTACTTTATCTTCTTCATCTATCCCAAATCCAAAGTTTGGTTCTTCAATAAATTTATGAGTGGTTTGTGGTAGAAAAGAGTCTTCTATCAATGAAGAGGAAGGGATAGAATGAGTGGGAATGGGTTTCATAACCGTCTCAAAGTTTTGTAATTATAATATCAATGATGAAACCTCAAAATTAATTATCTCGATTAGTTGACATAGTTTTTAAATTAATGTATGTGTATTAGTATGGATAATGAGTTGAGATAGATTGTCTATTACAGGTGGATAATTAAGTTGTTGGAATTGCACAGGAGGATGTTCTTATTGGTTTTGTGGGGATTAAAACTCATTATATGTTTGAATATTTTGTGGAGAATAGGAGTTAAAAAATTGTGTCTCAATAGGTTGTTGATTATCCTACAATTATAAACTAGGATGTTCATTGTACATCACACTTGGGGTTGGGTGATCAAATTAGGGATAGGTTTCCCATTTTTAGACTTGTTCAAAATTGACATCCATAGGAGTGAGGGAGTGAGAATAGAGAAGAGGGATGAAAAAAAGAATGGTAATGTCTATGATAACTTACTTAGATCCCTATAAACGGTGCTAAAATTTGATTCATGCTCAAATTTACCCAAGAGATGAAGGTAGAACGGTCCTTGTAGTTTAGCTTGGGTTATCGAATCCTCGGAGACCTAAGAAGTAACCTACAAACATGTACATTATATGGATTGTTTTTGGCTATTAAGTGGACAAATTGGGTTGATTTTAGAGGGGTTTAATGTATCACTAACTGATTTAAGTTAATTCAAATTAAGATAATGAGTTGATCCTAGGTTATCGCTTGGGGTGGATTGGATGAATTCCTTTTTTAATGATTTCAATTTCTTATATTTGAGATGGTTTCGTTTAAGAAGATCAAAAAACGTCATCACTTACTGATTCAATACCTACACTCTTTAATACTAATCACATATACACTTGAAGGATAAAATTGTTGAGCACTTCAAGGTAAAGGTTCGTATTAGCACTTGAAGTGTGTGGCCTTAAATTCAACAAGGATTAAAGAGTTTAATGATATTTAAACCAAATTCTCAATTAAAAAAGTGATTAGAAATTATTGGAGTGAGAAATAACATCAAAAACATCCCCTTGATACTCCCTTGGGTCAACCCATAAAATATTTATCCCTCCATTGATTATATGGTTTCAATGGAAGCGGAAAGTAGACTCATGAGGGAGGAATTGGAGAATTAAAAAAACAATAAAAAGAAAGCAATCACTCCACTATTGTGTGAAGAATATCACAAGGTATGGTGTGAATAAATTCACACCTTAAGGAAAATATATCAAAGTGATAAGAAGAAAAACCAAATAAGAGTAAAGGAAGAAATTTTATTAAGAACTAAAGTGATTCGAACAACTTACATGAGAAAGAAGAACGTTATAAAGCCAAATCGACAAAATAACACTATAATGAAAACAAAGCTCCAAAGATGATCAACTCCTCCACCACCACTACCTTAAATAGGAATTTTTAAAGCCTTAGTTCAAGCCTCAAATATTCCAAGTCTTCTCAATTAATTTTGGTAGGCCATAGGTGGGTGGAAAGTTGAGGGAGGGTTGGTTTTTTCACCCTTGACCTGAGGTGGCATCCAGCTTTCATCCACCAAATAGACACGTCTTAATGGACTTATATATGGCCAAATTTGAGTGGTAAATAGATGAAAAAAGTGAATATATAGATTTCTCATAGATATCTGTAAAATTTCAGAACAAATGGATATGTGGTTTCTGAGATATGATTAAATAGGTGGGCTGTTTTTTTGGGCCGCAGAATATGGCCCAGAATTTTATCTCTAAATTGGTCCTCCTTAATAACCACAATGGAGGCTGAATTAGCACTGGATTATTAATAATGATTTGTTCCACTATATGTATTATAGTATACCATGAAATATGTGATTCATTGTGCCTGTATGTTGGGCCCCACATTCTCATCAGTGGGCTGGTGTCCAATCTGCCTTTTCTAGAATTGTTTTCATGAAATCCCATTTTGGTGGTCTTCCAATGTGAATCATCCAACACTCCACAAGTATGAATTGTTTAAAATATAATTATAAACCTTAAAATTAAATATGAAAATAAAATCAATATCATTGGGTACTTTAAATGATGTTAAAACATATAGCACATAATAGTGCATTTTAAGAAGGAATTACAATTATAATGTGGAATGATGTTCAAAGTGTAAAATGCACTAAAATGGTGTTTATGAATAATAAAGCACATGAATATTATATGTATAAAAATTAATAATATCCTCATTTAGTTTATAATCAATCACCATCATAAAATCTATAATAATACTCCCTTTCCACATAAACCCACCATTCCACCACTTCAAAATACACAAAACATACCATCCTCCACTACCACAAAAATATCCATACCACATCATCCCAACCATCAACCATAACTAACCAACATAAATTTAAATATAATAATAATAACCCCATATATAATAGATAAAATTGAGAACACAATGGAAAATCACATTAAATTCCCCCTTATTAATCATACTCCCATATTAATTCAACATTAAAAACATAAAAACCCTCTTAATTTAAAATTTCCATACCGGTAGTTCATTAAAATATATATGTAATTATTTAATTATATAATGTTATTTAAACAAATCAATAGTATCAACCAAGGTCTCTATATTAGTAAACATCAAAAAAAATTATAAAGCACATGTGAATCCCACTTTTCCCCTTCAATTCCTTTAGTCAGATTAATTATCTTATTTAGGTTAATTCACACCATCTAAAAACTTAATTAAAATCAATGATTAATAAACATTTACACACAATTAATAAGTATTAAGTCTCAAATTGTGACACCTCTAATTTTATGTATTCCTTTTTTTGAATTCTATATAGATTTTTAGCATGTTTTTAAGTAACTTGAGGGGTATTAGAGGTATTCATCGAGATGAAAAAGGAAAAGTTCTATTATGGTGAGGTTTTTTATCTTGAAGAATCTACAATAACTCCACTAGACCATCGGATGAGCCCATAGTATTTTTATTATGGCTTCAGGTCCCACAAACCATCTGATGGGGTTCATGGACTAAATTGGTTCTGTCCAATGGGGTCATTGAAATTGAAGTAGTTTTTAAAAAACCCAAAATTTCTCTGTTTTCTCATTCACCCAATTCTCCCTCAACTCCTAGAACCCTTGGATATCGCGATTAGTGATTTTGGCCTACCTTCCTCCCTTCCAACTCCTCTATTTGATGTTGTAATGATGGATCGGTCCTGTATTTCCAATATGATGAGTTCTTATTCATTCTAGATTGATGAAATTCTCTTATTCTTGATAAAAAAAACCAGAACATAGGTATATTGATCATATATAGGAATTTTTACAAGGTATAACAAGGTTTTTTTCAATCACTGATAGAATCGGCACTCGAATTCAAGTAATTTTCATTTATGCATCAATTAGACCTAGATTGATATCGGTGGTGGATATTATCGTGTATTTTTAACCTTGAAATAACTTTAGGGTGTGGTTTATTCTCAACATTAATTTTTATAATCATAAATCATTTTTATTTGGGAATGGTTCTATGATTCGATGGTGCTTTTGTAATCATATGGTGATCATTTCCATTAATCATTATTTTAGCAAAGGTTATAATACCTTGACTTTAGAACATATTTTATATGGATTCTAAGAATGACTATTGGTGTATGTGTGTGTGTATCCTAGGAGATATATATTTTATTATTGATCAAATTAAGTGTGTTTTTTTATCCCTGAGACCTATTCTTTTATTTATTTTCATATGGGTTGTAATGATTACGATACTTTTTTGATTCAATGAAATGTTTTATTTGTCATTTTTATCTTGTATCATATGTATTGTTCTTATGTATTGTACAGTTTAATGTGAAGTTTGATCCTAATAGACTATTCACTAAGAGGGGTGTTTTAGATCAGAGTTCTGTATGCATTAGGATATATCATTAAGGGATATGTGTCAGACATGTTTGGTATTATCCCATTGAGGGTGATGTTGTAGGCAGTTGGTTAATGTTCCTCCCAGTATAGATCTGAAATAGGTAGAGCTGGTCTTTGAGGACCTTTCTTATATATTTATACTTATGTGATATATTTTTTCTTATCTTTACTCCATTTACTTTCATATAATTCACTGGTATATCTTATACACTTATGTTAAGGGAAGTTTATGGTGTCCTATGGAGTCTTCTACACACACCCTACTCAGGTATTTCGGCTCTCTTGTAGATTTCATGGTTAGGGATTCATAAAAAGTTAAGGGCCTTGTGGTGGATAGTCTATGAGGTTTATCAGGATATTATGGGTATTATAGGATGGTCCTAGGTCTATATGAATATTTCTACTTATTTTTAGTTGCTACACCTCGTACATCGATACACCACCTATGGGGATCTCTTTTATTTGTTTTGGTTTATATATATAACATGTAGTGTTGTTACGGTATGGATTGGTACTTATTATTTATGGTCTGATTAGATGATTTATTATTTATTCGTTATTTATTGATTTATTTTTTATCACTTCCATTATTGTACTTTGATATTTACCTATTGTTAAGGGTATAGTATCCCCAAGTTGTCCCTTTCTCCCTCATCGCTAGTCTAAAACCTATTTCATATATGGATGTGTGAATGAGGTCATGTGGAATTATAACTCAAACCTAATGGTTTGGGTTGGGTTGTTATAAAATGATATCATAGCACTAGTTTCACTAACATGTTTCTTTTATTTTTCATAATTTTGGACACTTTATTCTAGATATAGGATGATTGGGACTCGAGCAGGGGATGTGTGTTAGTGTCTGTCCAGTACTATATAGTGGACCTACGAGTTTCCCTAAATGGGAATTTTTTTCTTGTTGTTTGATGTTACCTTTGAATTAAATTCACCTTAGGTAATTCACATGATGTTTTTATACTGAATTATGAGTTTTGGTGTGTGTTTATGAATCATGTTTAGGTATGTAATATCACTTTCCATATTTTTTTTCTTAAATTAGATAAATCCTAAAAAGTTAAATTCCTATTGAAATTATGATATATTCTTCTAGTGCATTATTTATTATATTATATTATTTGAGCCTAATTATTCGATGATTGAGAATATATATATGGTTTTGACCAATGTGTAGGTATTATAGTCTTAACATTGGTTATGGGTAGTGTTTAGTGCAATATGTCTTGTTCTTGTGGGTAGAATACTAAGTTTAACCATGTTGTGACGCCTTGTGTGTTCCTATGTTTGTTAGCAGTTTCCTTGCATAAATATGTTATCTTTATCTAAGGTTTGATATATAATTTCAGGAAATACCACCTTATATAGGTATCGTATATCTAGATTCACAACTTATTTTATATAAGTATAAACTAAGAATTACCCCATGGTTTCTCCAATGGTTCATGATATAGAACTGGTCCAACTAAGAATATTTTTACTAGTGCATGTTCGAAGAGAATGAGCCTACAAGGACAGTTCGATGATGGTTGATTATAATCATGAATTTCATCTATAGAACCACCATCCTTCTAGGGAACTGGAGGCCATCATGATGAAAAGGACAAGATATGAGTCATCGAGAGGATATTTATCCTAGTGGAGGCCCCGGAGGATAGGAAGTCTAAGATTGAGACCTTTATGATTCAAGTCACAGTTAAAAGATGGTGGGATATCATGATACAGGCTAGTATATAGGAAGGCATGACTTGTTCTATCTTCAAGGACCTATTCTTTGAGGAGTTACTTCCAAATGCATTAAATTTGTACTGTGATTAGGTGTTCATGGAGCTCCAGTAGGGCATGGTGATAGTGTCCACCTATTCATAAGGTTTTACCAAGTTGATTCTCTTTTCTCTAGTTCTGGTAGGTAATGAGTCATGGAAGGATAGAAATTTCAAGATTGTTCTTCACCCATACCTGAATTGATAGTCCAAGTACATTGATCTAATGACCTATGGTGCATTGATTTTTAAGGTGCTAATGATCAAAAATGGCATTGAGGAATACAGATATGTAGGTCTCCTTCTTGGTTCCAATGGTTTGAAAGTGGATTTCTATAGTGTGGTACCAATCACTTATTATATGAATAAGAAGATAATGTTTGAAGATGGATATTAGGGAGACAGTTCATAGTAAGAGTAAAGAAAATGTTCTAGACTCTCTCTATGGGATGTGAATTTTATAAGTTCTATAATTTTGAGAACAAGGGACACTTTCTCAAGGGTTTTACCTTTTCTATAAATAATTGTTACCAGTATAGTAAAATTGGGAATCTGAAGTGGTTCTATGATAAGATTTCATGTATTTACATATAAAAGGAAAGAACAGTACCTCAGTAGCAGGTGAAGACCCTATAAGGGTTAGTGAATTGGGAGCCTTTGGGGAATCATACAGTGGTGTCTATACAGGCTTATGTGGTTGATGAGGCTTTGGATGATGGTGTAGGGAGACCTTCTATAGTTTTAGGTATGGTACCAATTTACTCTACACTATATGTTTCTATATATGGTATGGGTGCATCCCATTTTCTCATATTGGATCAAGTGTTTGATTGGTTAGATTTACAATTTAAACTCTATTTTGATTTTTTTTATTGATACACCCATGGGAATGAAAGTATAATAACTTCATAACTTTCTATATTTTCCTATGGTAGTGCATATATTTTATCATGTGTATAGAATCATAATTCTATAGATGATAGGTTTCAATGTGATCCTAAGTGTGAACTGGTTGACCATCTACCATGCACACATTGATTGTTAATGGAGGCGAGTGACTTTTACATCACCTAAAGGGGGGAATTTTGTGTTGATGGATTAATGGGATATTGATACATACAAACTGGGACCAATCCATCATCAAAGAGGATTATTTTTATTACAGGTGGCCAGTATGATCCTTATAGTAGATAAAATGGTGAGTCACTTCCCATTTCCTCCAGTGGTAGAATTGTGTTGAGATATATTTCTAGATTATTTCTTAGGGTTACCTCCACATAGTGGAGTTGATTTTGAGATGAATCTTTTTCCCAGTGCATGACCCATATCAATTCCACCATAGTTTATAGAACCAACTAAGTTAAAAGATCTCAAGTTTAATCTAGATGATCATTATGCTAAATGATTCATTAGGCATGTCACATCCCATTTGGATTCTATGATGTTTTTCTCCATGAATAAATATTTTAGTCCTTGAATTTTTGTGTACTGTGAGAAGTTGAATTAGGTTAATATGAAGAAAAGGTTCCCATATCTAATAATTTAAAAGTTATTTGGTAAATTTGGGGGATCCCAGTGGTTTCATATATTTATATATGTTTTTTCTACCCTGAGTTTCATTTCAAAGAGGAATACATATCGAAGACATTATTTAGGAACAAGTATGGGTTGTGTTAGTATCTCATTATGCCATTTGGACTCATAAATACTATGTAAGTGTTCATAAATCTCATGGAAAAGTTATTTTACCCATACCTGGACTCCTTCATTGTTGTGTTTGTTTATAACATCATAATTTATTCGAAGACATCAGAACTACATGCTAGACACCGTGATATCATGAGTACACCTTGAGCATAATGGATTTACACCATGTATTAAAAGTGTCACTTTTAGATATATAATTTTCACTTACATAGGCATGTGGTCTCTCAAAAAGTAAAATTAGTTAATCTAGATAAGATTGATGTAGTTATGTCTTTAGAATGATTGAGGAATCTGTTCAATATTTAGAATTTACTTAGGTTAGAAGGGTACTACATGAGGTTCATCCATGAATTTTATTTCTTTAAATCACCCATTAACATGCTAACCAATATGGGAGTAAAGTATAAATAGATATAAAAGTTTTAGGAAGTCTTCTTGGAGTAGAAGAAGAGGTTGACATTAGCTCTGATCATGATTCTTCTCAAGCCTGGAGTTGGGTATGCAGTTTTTTTGACATGTCTGTAATTGTCCAAGGAGTTGTTCTGATGTAGGGTGGTAAGGTAGTTGATTATAGATCTCACCAACTATGATCCCATGATTTGAACTACTCATGTCATGAATTAGAGTTTGGATGGTGGTTCATGCATTGAAATGTTGGAAACACTACCTCTTTGGAGAGATATATTTAATATATATGGAAGACAATATTATGTGGTATATCTTATCTCAAAATGACATTAATATTCATCATAGGCATTGGGAATAGTATTTATAGGATATTGACATTGAGATGAAGTATTCTCCAAGAAAATTCAATGTGGTTATAGTTCCACTAAGTAGAAAGACATAATAGTTTGGGGAGTAATCATCAGAAGTCGGGTGGAATCTCATCTATTTATTTGTAGACTGTAAAGATTTAATAGTTATGTATTGAGGGGTAGTGGCTTTTTCACCCTTAGTGATCATTTACTAGTTGGTATAATGAGTTAATATCAGTCAGGAGCTTGATCTAGAGTGATTTTTGATGTGTGAGAGATCGGTGGTAAACAGTTCTATTCTGGTATGGACCTTAGACATACATGGAGTGATTCTATTTTATATTTGGTTAGTGAATCTGTCTTCCATGAGAGAAGAGTTGATGAGAGCCTCCCATGCTTCACAGTAGGTTGTGCACCAAGGATTGAACAAGATATAACAAAATTTTAAATGGTAATTTTAGTGTCATGGTATGAAGTGAGACCTTACTGGCTTTCTCTCCTATTTTCTAGCTTATTAGAGAATCAATTTTGAGAATTAAACATATGTAGGGTTACTCTATCCACTTTTATTTCCTATATTGAAGTTGGATGATGGGACCATAGACATCATTCTAGAGTTTCCTAGGACCCTGAGAGGTTGAGATACCATTTTGGAGGTAGTATATCCATTGACCAAGGTGGATCACTTCATACCAATTTGAGAGAATAACTTAGTGGATAAGCTAGGCAATATCTATGTTTAGGAGATCATAAATCTACATGGAGTTCCTTTGAGGATGGTATCCAATAGAGACATCAGTTTCACATCAAGATTTTGTAAAGTCTTGAAAAAGTTTATGGGGACACAGTTAAATATAAGAACGTATTTTCATCCTCAGACTAATGGGAATTTAGAGAGATCAATCCATACTTTATATGATATTCTTAATTCATGTGTTCTATATTACGTAGTATCTTGGGATTATTATTTGGATTTGGTAGAGTTCTCTTACAATAATATCTTTCACCCATTGAATTACACGACTCCGTTTGAGGATCTATATGGGTGAATATGTAATTCACCATTGTACTAGAATGAGGTGGGTGAATATTCAATTTTTGGGTTGAGTATGGTATAATAGACCTTGGATTGGGTGTGGTTGATTCAAAAATGTTTAGATTCACAATTAAAAATGTTGCGATCTTATGTCGACCGAAGGAGATAAAACTTGGAGTTTGTTTTGGGTGATAAGGTTTTCTTATAGTCATCCACTCGATTGAGGTATAGGCATATAAGAAAGCAAGGTAAGTTGGAATAGCAGTACTTTGGGTTGTTTGAGATCATTGAATGCATTATGGTAGAAGAATATTGGTTTAATATTACTCCACTATATCAATGTCATGACCCGACCCATGTTGGGGCTCGATCCGCAACTACCCCAATTCCACATCTATAGGCCAAGGGCGAAAACAAGCACTTAAGGCACAAAAAATTCAAGGAGAATTTTTTCTAAGTACCTATTCACACAAACATATCCAACTCAATGAAAAATTGTATAGGGGAAGTTTTAAAATATGCTACACTGATGTAAATAAACCAAACATGCATGGTCCTCTTAATAGTACAAGTGGAGTAATGTAAACTGAAAGGAAAATAGGGTAAAATACATTACTAACTAGAAAATTATCCCAAACTAACAAAAACTAGAAAATTAAAACATCTTAGAGATCCCCACTCCTAGAATCCCAAGCTACGACCACTGTACGTAGTCCAAGCACCCTGTGTCCCTAACATCCTATGATGTCACAATCAACATGTTTATCATCTTCATAAGGCATGACATGTGTGGTAAAATCACATGCAGGTATGAGTATAAAAATACCCAATAGGATACCTCAAAAGATGTAGAGGGAGTAGTGAGATACACAATAGAAAAATAATACAATATATGGAACTAGGTAGAGTGAAGGAGTGTAGCTCAATCCCAAAAGAGAGTGAAATAAAACTCATCCAGAAATAAAAGAGCTAGAGATGGGGAGATGATGAACACATCCTCAATTATTTTCTACCTATAGTAGGATAGTAGACTAATCCAACAATGAGAAGATACATGTGGAAAGCATGTGGCATACCTTGTGAGTCTTCGCCTCTCTTGGAAGGAGAGTAACCAAAACACAAGGAGTGGGTACTGAAAAAGGATATGTGTGTGTGTGCTCAATCAAATAATACCAAATGAGGAACTAATGGGATCTCTATCTCATAGCTCATCCTAAGAAGAAGAGTTGAAAATAGTTCCAGAAGTATCCATCAACGATTCCCATTATCCCACACGTCCTCCCTGAACATGAAATTTAAAGGGTCTCAATCACCACACCTTGATACTATCCGCTTTAGGTGACACTAAATCACCCTCATGGTTTTTGGTCTCATCATAATGATGTGTATCTATGGGGAATGATAATATCTTTCTTTTGAGTCCAATGGTACATCAAACCACATCTTGCCCCTAATCCACATAGTCAAATGGTAAAAACTCAAAGTATAGGACCCATACCCTAGTATGTTAGAGGGTTTACACTCTAATAGTAGTCATAGAGGACCTGCAACCTAGTGTTTCAGGGTCATGCCACTATAATAATCGGGGATCTATGACCTAGTGCATCATGGGGATCAAGACCTGGGAGTCAATGAGGACCCACTACCCCAGCACCGTTGATGGGTATATGTTGGAGGTTACTTCCTGGGAAGTAGATTTATAGGACAAATTCCCTAGTATTTTATAGGGATTCCAATGTGTTCATCAGGCATCCATGACCTAATATATTAGGGGGTCAACACCTGAAAATAAGCCTCTGATAATTTTCCTGAATGATGCATGGTCACTGCTTGACCACTACCATGGATTTTCTTCAAACCCATCAAAAGGATCTTCCACTAATATTCCTTTCATGTTTCCATATTTAATTAGTTCAATAATAATTATCCACACATCCAAATAGATTACACTATTTTGATCATTATGGAAAAATTCATGGGATTGACTTTTCACTCATCCAAAACGGACACCCGATCAAAAAGATCCATTTAACCATAACACACCTGAATCAGACTTCATGGGGACCACACCTCAATTTTGGTTTAAACAACCAAAATTAATCTTAATAAATCCACCTAAAAACCTAGGTTGTGATGCATCTGAAGACATGTCAATTGGATTTCATATGCAGGAGTTATGTCTGATACAAGATTTCTCAACAATAATAATTATATTATTATCATTATACTTCGGCATTACATGAAACCAAACCATGATCTGAATCCTAAAAATTCACAAAATGGCCTCAAAATGTATGTCTCAAATGTAAGATCATGTCACCAAAAACATCATGTAAAAAAGGATTCTATGTTTAGGAGATATGGGGGTTTTAGTCCACAGTCTGAAGACCTTCCTGGTCCGCATGGCCCAGCCTGGTCCACTCGGCCCACTAGAGCCACTCAGCCTGACATGCTTCGGCTCAGCCCGCTCGGCCCACCTATTCCTGGCTCAGCCCACTCGACCACATGGCATGCCTTGGCATGGCCTACTGTCCCCGTTTCCTTGGCTGCTCTACCTAGCCCCTCCCACATCGGCCACTCTACCTCCTTCCATGGTTTAATGCCGCAGCCTGCTGCATTCGACACCCTCATACCCCCTCCCATTCACACCTCGTGACACCTTGTGGAATCACCTCTATCCCGAATCTTCCAACCTACTCTTCGAACACCTCAAACACCCCTGATGTTCCCCACTCTACTAGAAACTTTGCTCGCCAGCCACACGCCACACACCTGCTCATCGTTCACCTTCACCAGTGGCTCCACTATACCTCACCCAACTATAGTGTGATGCCCTTTCTGGTGGTCCCTTTTTCAGACCATCGGGCCTCCTATGGTTGCAAAAAAAATTATGATGAAAACATATTTGAAATCCTTGGGTCGATACCTTCATATAAATAAGATCCACTTGACGATCTTTCAACGATTTGATGTGCCGAAGTTTAAACAAAGATTTCGCAAAGAATGGATAAACAACACAAGAATATGGGATTAAAATAAAGATCAGTCGATGGTCGTGTTCATTTTTTCATATACATTGATGTTTAAATTGGTTAAAATGAAAACTAATTCAAGTATAAATTTAGGAATTGAAATTAGTGATGTGAAAAACAACAAGAACCCTACTTTGACTCATACGTCATTGAACAACACACTCACCAACGCTTCTGTTGTGATCCATTGAAGCTTTGTTTGAGAATATCCAAAGTATTATAGATTCACCATGGTGGTGGTGGGTTTAGGGGAAACCCTAATGAAAACCGAAAATCACCTATTTATAATAGTTTATTAGGTTTAGGGTAAACACCCAACCATACCCACCAACAGTCGTGGGATCCGAAAATCCTGCGCCCTCACACTTTATGACATTCTTAGGTAAAACACCACATTAAAAACTAAACGATGGTATCTTATTTATAATTCAAGACTCTATTAAAAATTTATTCAATAAAAAATTTGAGAAAAATAATTAATTTTAATTATTTTATTGACGATTATGAACCTGGAGACTTGTTCTATAGAAGTCTCGCATCGAAAAATGTTATGTCCCACCTAGGGTAGACAACACATTCTGGACCCAAATGTTCCCTCATATTTAGGATTTTTGCAAATTTTTAAGAGTTATATTTCTTACTTTGCATGCATATAATTGAAATATATTTAATATTTTTATAAAACTATTTTTTGGCTCATCAGGCCTAAAAATTGCACATCATCTCAGCACCTAGCACTGTAAATATTCATAGAAATATTTCAAAGTCTTTAAAGATGAAACTAGAGTCTCAACATAATTCCCTCTTTTAATATTTTTATCCCCAAAAATAAAAACTAGAAATAAAACTCAAGATAATAATCTCACATCTTGTTCTCCCATTCCCAGGAACTCTCCTGCACATTTCTATGTTATCACAACACATGAACCAAAGGGATAGTCCATCCACATAAGGTTTGCTTATATTGAACCTCGATCTCCACTGGGTGTTCTAGGAAAGTGGATCCATCTTCAATGTCAATATCACCCCAATAAATGATGTGTGTAGGATCATGCATGTATCTTCTCATCTATGACATGTGGAATATTTCTTGCACCCACTCCAGCCATGGGGGTAGAGCAAGGCAGTAGGCAACCTCTCCAACCCTCCACACGAACTCAAATTGCCCAGTGAATCTTAGGGATATCTTGACTCCCTAGATCAAACTCTACATTCCACATTATGGGGATACTCTTAAGAAGACGTGGTCTCACTACTCAAACTCCAAGGGAATGCGATGACGATCTTTGTAGGATTTTTGTCTGCTCAGGGTCGTCTTCATCCATTCACAGATGACCAATAATTTCTCCATCATTACCTGTACCAAATCTAGGCCAACGATGTATGACTCCCCAACCTCTATTCAGTAAAAAGGTAACCTATAGGGTCATCCGTATAGGGCCTCAAAAGGTGTCATGCTGATGTTAGAGTGGTATTTGTTTTTGTATGAAAATTCTACCAAAGGCAGGGGATACTCCTAGCTCTGGATGAAATCCAAAACACATGCCCTCAACATATCCTCAAATACCTAGATCATGTGCTTAGTCTTCCCATCATTCTAGGGGTGAATGGTTGTACTCATCCTCATTTGGTTCTCAAATTCCTCATATGGGCCTCTCCACAATCATGACGTAAACCACGCATCATGATCAGATACAATCGTCAAGGGTATCCCATGAAGGTGGATAACCTCTCATATGTACAACTTCCCCAAACCCTCCACCAAACTCAGATCCCTGGTAGTGAGAAAGTGTTCTTAATTTTTGAGTCGTTCCACTATCACCTAGATGGCATTAGGCCATTCGTTGTGCACAAAATCCATGTGACTAATTCCATAAACATGTCATCGTATTTCTACTCTAGAATCTCAAGAGGATACAACAAACCTATCAGAACCTAACACTTAGCCTTCACCTACAGATAGTTGAGGCATCGTGAGGTGAACTCAGCTATGTTTTGTCTCATGCGAGACCACCAAAACTGTCACTAAATATCCATGTACATCTTCACCACACTGGAATGTAAATCTAATTGAGAAGTATGGAACTCTTGCATTACCTCCTCCTGCATCATGAATGGAACCATTGTATGTCCATGTAACAAGATCTCATGATTTCCTTCTTCAAAATATCCATCATGTGCATTGCATATGTGTATCTGATCATGTAGAACTTCACAGTCGATGTCTCCCCATGGGGATTCATTCACATGATCAAGGAGTGAAGTAATTAGCACTATCTACTATAGAAAAATTGTACCTTCATGCTCTACTAGGTTAAGCTATAGGGAAGTGAACAGCTCTAAATTTTCCCGCACAAGTCAAGCTCAGGACTTCCTAATAGGGTAGTATTCTATAATTTTTCCCTTTCTTGGAGTATATATTATCTCTAAGTCATAGTATTGTAGGAACATCCACCAGCATTTCTATCTCATATTCAGTTCTCTCTAAGTGAAGATGTGTTTGTGGCTCTAGTGGTCTGAGTAAACCAAAAACACACTCCTAGAAGGTAGTAACTCCACATTCTCAAGGTGAATACTACTACTGTTAGATATAGGTCATAATTCGCATATTTCTTCTCATGGGGTCTCAACTACCTCAACCTGTATGCAATCAATGCCTATTATTGCATCAACATGCAACTGATCCTAGCTCCCAAGGCATCACAATACACTGCAAACTCAATGACTCCCTCTAGTAGTCTCAAAACTAGATCACTCTTTGGCCTTTTCCTAAACTCCTAAAAGGCATTCTCACACTACTAAGACCAGGTAAATGGCTATCCCTTCTACATTAGATTGGTCAAATGGGTTGGGATCCTAGATAATTCATCCAAAAATCTCTTATAGTACCCCACCATACCAAAAAAATATTATCACCTCTATAAAAATCTTGGGTGGATCCCAAGAAATCACTACTTCTATCTTTTCTAGATTCATGGATAAACCTTTCTCAAAAATGACAATCCCCAGAAAGTGAATCTCGTGTAACCATCGAGAGCTTTTCATAAAGTTAGTTCTCTCAAAATAAATCAAGAACCATTTTCAAGTGGTCTATGTGCTCTTCCTATGATGTGGAGTATACGAGTATGCCATCAATGAAGAAAAAAAATTCCAAGTAAGGATGGAATATCTAGTTCATAAAATCCCTAATGATGGCGGGGGAATTTTTCACACTAAAGGGCATCACTGGGAACTCTTGGTGCCCTTAGAGACATCGAAAAGACAACTTTGGGATTTCATCATCGCAGACCCGTAGCTGGTGGTAGCCAGACCTATGATTGATCTTGGAGAACCATATCACACCTTGAAATAGATTAAAGAGGTCATTGATCCTTAGAAAATGGAACTTTTTCCTTATCGTGGCCTGGTTCAAGTAATGACAATCCACATAAATCCATTAACTCCTATATGCCTTCTTCATAAATAAAATTGGTGCTTCCTAAGGGGACACACTGGGCCTGATGAAATGTCTCTCATGAAGGTCCTCCAACTATCACCATATCTCTATGAGATTTGTGGGTGCCATTCGATATGCTGCAAAAGATATCAAGGTAGTCCATGGTTGCAAGTCATTGAAAAACTCCAACTCCTGCCATAGAGGTATTCTGGGAACGTCTTTGGGTAATACTTCCATATAATCATCCACAACTAAAGGAACCCAAATTCCTGAAGAGTTTGTTTCACTGAGATATATGCTCACTAACTGGGGGTATAAATTTGTAGCCTCCTTCTCACAGCACTTGACTACTCTACTACGAGGTCTCTTTTACTGAGAAAGGATAACCTCATCACATCAGTGTGTATGAATATAACTAATCTATGGTGATAGTCAATCTGGTATTGAACCATGGAAATAAAATCCATGTCCAAGATGACATATTATGGTTACATCATGATGACTTGCATGTCTCACATGAACCTCTCTCCTCTAATAGATATCTCACTCTATCGGTATATGAAAGACGCAGAAGAAGCGCTCCCTATAGGGACCTTGAGACCAAGTTGTTGTGCTAGTGCCTCTACTGGGAGATATAACTCACATACCAGGAGTAACAAGATAAAATATGGTTTGGTTCTTGTGACTACTAATACTGAATCAAGAGTAGAATAAACACATATCATACCCTGGATCATCTCATGCACTGCGGGATCATGGACATCCAAAGCATGCATCTTTCCACTGTCCTGACTGCCAACTCCCTGAGCCTAATGTGGGCCACCCAGTTGTGGGGGTGGGAGAACCTCATAGCATCATCCCCCACTTTTAGCTCCTATCCCTCTTCTGAAACCATCTCCCTGGGGACCACCCCATCCCCACCTGGGGGATCCCTGATCACGGCACTCTCTCGACCATGGTGGTCCACCTGCAATCTTCATAGAATTCTCAACACATCTGGTCAGGTAGCCTCATGTCATGTGACCTCACCCATCAAAAGCATAGAACTATCCCTCTACGTGTTTTCCTTGTGCTCTGCGCTACCCTGGTGCTGTTTGAAAATGTGCCAGAGTCTAATCATTAGGAATCCTCCTGCGTTGAGATCCTATCAACTAACATCGGATAGCTATCGCAGATGTCTCAACTCTGTAGCATCCATTTCCAGTCCCATATAACTGGAATCCCTAAAACATAAAACTCTCTATCACTAGTTCTCTCTCTAGAATAATGTCATAGGTGGGGATACACAAAGGTGTTATGCTAGCCCAGATCTCTCTACGGATCCCCTTCTCAAACTTTCTTTCCCTAAATTAACCATCATGGATCATTTTCAGAGAGTATGGAGTAAAGTCAGTGAACCTATTTGAGTACTCCTTCACTATCATCCCTCCCTACTTAAGATCAAGAAGCTACTGAATCCAAACAGATCATAAGTTAGAGGGGTAGTACTCCTCGTGGAACAACAACTCAAAGTCATCCCATGAGAGTATCGATTCCCTGTTCATTTGAGTAACCAAACTCCACCAACACCAACCACTCCATGGAAGAGACAAGCTACTATTGAAACCATATGGTCTATTGGTGTTTGGATAATCCTAAAAACATAGATCACCGACTCCATCTAATCCTCTACTACATTAGGATTTGGCTCACCGCGGATCCTCAATGGTCTCTGGCACTGGAACTCGCAGAGTGCACTTAGCCTGTGCTCATCCTCAGTCTGCTATGATGGAACTATCTAATGATCAATAGATGGATGTGCTACTACCTATCCACCAAGATGAAGTGGATCACATGATATACCCTAAACTAAGGCCTCATCATTCATAGGGTCATCATCACGAACCGAAGCAGGTATGATGGTTGGCTGGTGTAGCGGAGGCATCCTGAAAGTTAAGAAGGAGTACCACGGTCAGATGAGATATATATATATATATATATATATATATTGATAATAATAATGGGGATCTAACCCAATAATGACATTGAAAGACTCAATCCTATATGTTTCAAGTAACATTGTTCCCTACAACAAGTGTCACATCCTACCAAGTCGAGAAGAAGCTAATCATGGTCCAGGTGAATGGATACATTGGCTGCCCGCATCATCACTGGACTCCATATCCTAAGAGCCTCTCTCGAGATAATTTGACACTATTTCCCTATAAAGACCCAGAAATTTCAAGTAAAATTCTTTCTTAATTTATTTGGGATTTTACAAGAACGCAGTTTCTGACGGCACCTGATTCTGAGTCCCGATGTGCCCGGAATCAATTTCCAAGTTTAGCTCGGGTACGTTCAGTGAACGAATGAGCGGGTTTTTCTAAATTTTGAACCGGTTCTTGGAATCGAAATCTGAGGGCACTGATGAAACCGCAGGGCTGGTATTTTCTTACGTGGAATTTTACTGTAGGCACGTTTGTTCGGGGAAAGAAGTTAAATTTTGGGGTTTAAGGAAGAAATAAATAAAATTGTGAACAATTTTATTTTTGATATTCAAGGAAGTTAAAATCTACCATGGGAAGTTGTTGGTGGGGTCCACAATCACCCAACTTCCCATGTGTGAATATGTGGGAGGTGGGTCCCACACCCACCTAACCTCCCATGGGAGATTTTAGTGTGGTGGGGCCCACAAGAGACCATAACCCCTTGAAATTCTTATAACCCCCTTAATCTCCCTTGCACTTAATGTGCCAACTCCCCTTAATTCTCATTAACACCCCCTATGTTTAATTTTATAACTCCTCACCTTCTTCTCTCACCTTCCTAACTCCCTCTTAATTTTTGGGAAACTCCTTCTCTCCCTCTCTCCCTCTTTATTTCATTCCAACTCTCGTTAAATTAATTGACTAAACCTATTCAATTAATTTAACTAAAGAGTTTGAATTTTAAGTTTGAAATGCTTGGCATGTTGTAATAAAATAAGAGTAAGTCTTTTTTATTTGGGGTTGGGATTGTTGGGTGGGAGATCCTTTGTGAGAAGAAGAAGAAGGAAGGAAGGAAGAGAAGAGGATTCCTCCTCATCAAAGAACGACACCCTTCCTCGATGAAGAAAGAGACGCTGACCGTGGAGACCGATGCCAACAACAATGTTCTTCTTCTTCTTCTTCTGATGTCGATGGAATCGATACCGTTCTACCGCGACATTCGACTTCTGCGACTCGACGATGTGCGACATCAAGTGGTCGGGATGGATTGAACCCGAAATCCAACCGGGCCCTTGGAACGGAAAAGTTGATAACTTTAAGACCGGACATCCGTTTGACGAACCGTCAGCGGCGTTGGTGATCTCGTTGAGAAACTGTCCCGATGAGTATACCCTATGAGAGTTCGGGGTATATTTGAGATACGGTCGGGTTGGTTCGGACATGAAACCAACCGGGCCCCTAGGACGAAAAGGCTAATAACACACAGATCGAGCGTCCGATTGACGCGACGTCTGTTGCGTTGAGACCCCTATGATGTGGCGGTCCTTTGAGATACTTCTTCATGGGACTTTGTGATACTTGGAGTATCGAATTGTAGCTCATGGAGCAGACCCTCCTGGAGACGAGTGTACGGAGTACGGAGACCGTGTAGCTGGCTGAGACCTGATGACTGCTTTTCTGATTTGATTCGGAGTGACTTGCATAGCCCAGTGGGGAGCATTACTTTGTGAGGTGTTAGACCCATGGTGGAGGAGCACTACTTTGTGAGGTGGAAGACCTGCGGTACTCGACAGGAGGAGTAACTCTGTAGACTATGAGGGGGAGCACTACTGTGTGAGGTGGCAGACCCATGGCGGAGGAGCACTACTTTGTGAGGTGGCAGACCCGTGGTACTTGACAGGAGGAGTACCTCAGTAGTCTTAGGTTAGTGAGCAGTACCTCGGAGTCGTGACAGGATTCCTGTACTCATCAGAGACGGAGTTCTTCAGTAGTTACGTTTTCGATAATGAAAATCCTGGTTTGAGCTGAGTCTATGACCTTTGTGTTTACCTCATGATTGAGATGGGTCACTTGATAAATTAGGTATATGTGTGTGCATATACCTAGGTAGTGGTTATCAGTTGATTTCATAACCATTGTGGTTCCTCTTGATTGAGATGGGTTACTTGATAACTTAGGTATAAGTAAGGGCTTATACCTAGGTAGGGTTATCTGTTGAGATCCTTCTTTGTGGTTATCCTTGTTGGATTTAGTGAGACCTTGAGGGTCTCGGGGTCCCCAATGAGTATCGTATACTCACCCTTGCACGGGCTATGCCCACACCTCATTGTGTTGGTTGCAGATGGCGGGCAGCGCTGACAGAGGCCGAGTGTGCGATGTCACTTTCTAGGTAGGGGTTTAATCTTCATTCAAGTTTTATTTAACGAACCTCGTTGATAATTGTTGGTCGCTTTCTATAATTATAACGGAAGGAGGTCGGCCCGAAAAAACACGACCGACCATCCTCCCCCTTGATTTCATACTCGTTGTGGCTCAAACGAAGTTGACGCGGTGCCATCGCACAACGCAGAAACAAGAAGAAATACGGCGAAGAAGGGCGGCGTCGTCGCTCCGCGCCGTTGAGGCCGAACGAAACCGTGGTCGGAGTCGGGGCCGCAGAGGCGATTCGAAGACTCCGCAGTTTGTTTATTGATGTGAGGATCGATGGGCGATGAAGAAGTGGGCCAAAATGGCGTTTTAATTCCTTTGTAGTGAATATCGGGTCCTGGGAGGACTGCTGGCGAAGACCGCGAGCGAAACAGACCACCTGAGCGCGTCGGGTGGTCCGTAGAAAATGGTGGCGGCGGCGCGCCGCCGGAGCAGAACCGCTGCAGCTGATTCATGGCGGCGGACCAAACCAGAATGGCTTAGCCGTTCTAGAGGTAGGGCATCGTGCCTTAATGTCGCGCCGGTTTCTTTCAGTCGGGGGGTTGTAACCCCCCGCTCCACGTTGGCCAAGCGAACCGGTCGCACTGGGCCAGGCCGCCCAGGCCGGGCCGGGCCGCGCCCACCAGGCCGGGCCACTACCTAATGGGCCGGACCCAGACCCAGGTCGGGTCGAACCAGTTCGGGCCAACCCAGGGGGGGTATCAGGCCGGGTCGAACCGGGCCCGAACCCCCTATTTTCAGACAGATCCATTCAAATGCCCATAACATGGGCTACGGACCTCCGATCGACGCACCGTCAGTTTAGATGTGATCCTTGGATCAAGACGGTCGTTTCGGTATATTACACTAATGGTTTCGGAGAACTTTGGGTACGACCAGGTTGGTTCGAACCTGAAACCAACCGGGCCCTCGGAGCGGAAACGCTTATAACTTGAGCTTCGGACGTCCGATTGACGTGCCGTCGACTTTGTTGGATTCCTCTTGATGAAATAGAACTTTTGGAATACTTCTCCTGAGGTTTTGATGTAGTTGGATAGTGGCCGGGTTGGATTGAACCTGAAATTCAACCGGGCCCCTAGAACGGAAAAGCTGATAACTTTCAGACCGGACATCCGTTTGATGAACCGTCAGCGGCGTTGTTGATCTCGTTGAGAAACGGTCCCTATGAGTGTACCCTATGAGAGTTCGGGGTACAGTTGAGATATGGCCGGGTTGGTTCGCACACGAAACCAACCATGCCCCTAGGACGAAAAGGCTAATAACTCACAGACCGGGCGTCCAATTGACGTGTAATCTGTTGCGTTGAGACCCCTATGACGAGGCGGTCCTTCGAGATACTTCTTTGTGGGAATTTGTGATACTTGGAGTATCGACCTATTGCTCGTGGAGCGGACCCTCCTGGAGATGAGTGTACAGAGTACGGAGACCGTGTAGCTGGCTGAGACCTGATGACTACTTGTCTGATTCGATTTGGAGTGACTTGCATATCCCAATGGGGAGAACTAATTTGTGAGGTGGCAGACCCATGGCGGAGGAGCACTACTTTGTGAGGTGGCAGACCCGCGGTACTCGACAGGAGGAGTACCTCTGTAGGCTATGAGGGGGAGCACTACTGTGTGAGGTGGCAGACCCATGGTAGAGGAGCACTACTTTGTGAGGTGGCAGACCCACGGTACTTGACAGGAAGAGTACCTCAGAAGTATTAGGTTAGTGAGTAGTACCTCGGAGTCATGATAGGATCATTGTACTCGTCAGATACGAAGCTCTTCAGCAGTTACGGTTTTTATAATGAAAATCCTGGTTTGAGCTGAGTCTATGACCTTTGTGTTTACCTCATGATTGAGATGGGTCACTTGATAACTTAGGTATATGTATGGGAATATACCTAGGTAGTGGTTATCCGTTGATTTCATAAACTTTGTGGTTTCTCTTGATTGAGATGGGTTACATGATAACTTAGGTATAAGTATGGGATTATACCTAAGTAGGGTTATCTGTTGAGATCCTTCTTTGTGGTTATCCTTGTTGGATTTAGTGAGACCTTGAGGGTCTCGGGGTCCCTACTGGGTATCGTATACTCACCCCTTCATGGGATATTCCCGCACCTCGTTGTGTTGGTTGCAGACGGTGGGCTGCGCTGACAGAGGCCGAGTGTTTGAGGACTGGATAGTACCTGGAGGTGGACCTCACGATGAGTCAGTATCCGGAGGTGGACTTCACGACGAGACGATACTTGGAGGAGGCAGAGGGGAGAGAGTGTTGTGGAGGCTATTTGTACCTACCCTTCAGGTAGGATCCGTGGTGGACGATCCAGGAGATGCGCTATCTATACCTACCCTTCAGGTAGGATCCGAGGTGGACGACCCAGGAGCTGCTTCTATTCTTACAGTTGTTTGTCTTTTCTGTTGTACTTTCGTGCATTTGTAGTTGTACTTTCAGTTGGTTTTGTATTCTGGCCCACTTACTTTTCATCACTTTCTTTTGTACTCAATATATCACTTCTACTTGTACTATGTGGTGTTTTGTTTACTTTTATAAAGGAAATGTCTTCCCAGTTATCGGTATTTACGCCTTTGGTGCTAGTCGCCAGCCCCGGGCCTATGGAAGGCGGGCTTGGGGTAGTCACGACACGGGCCCCGAGGATGGATCGTGACATTCCCTAAACCCAACCAATCCTTTTAATGGGAAACATCCACACAACATCCCAAGGAATGAACTTCCTCTGATACTAATATTTCATGACCCGACCCATATCGGGGCTCGAGCAGCAACTACCCCAATCCTGCCTCCATTGAACATTGAGTGGAAAAAAGTTTTGAAGGCACAAAAAACTTGGGGTGTCCATTTCCTAAGTATGTGTACACATGCACACAGCGAACTCAATGAAAAAGTGCATAGGGAAGGGATTAAGAGATTTTATACTACTATAAATAAACCAAACATGCATGGAATTCTAAATAGTACAAGTGTAATGATGTAAACTAAAAGGAAAATAGGGAAAAATACATGCCCATTTAGAAAAGAGTCCCAACCTCAGAAAAAAAAGGAAAAGTAAAATGGTTAGTAGAGACCTGATCCTAGAATCCCAATCTATGACCATCGTACGCTATCTAAGAACCTCGTGTCCCTAAGCTCCTCTAATGTCACAATCAACCTATCTATCATTTTCAGAAGGTACGACATCTGCGGGAAAATACCATGCATGGGTGAGTATAAAAATACCCAATAGGATGCACCAAAAGATGAAGGGGGATGAGTAAGACACAATATAAAAGGAGTACAACATATGGAACTAGGTACAGTGAAGGGTGCAGCTCAAACCAACAAGAGAGTGAATGAAAACGCATCCTAACACAAGGAGATATAAATGGTGAGAATTTGAACTTATCATTGAGTATTTTATACCTATATTAAGAGTGTAGACTCATCCAACCATGAGAATCTAGAAATAGAAATCACATGGAATACCATGTGTGTCTTTGAATCTTCTGGAAGGAGAGTAACCCAAACCCAAGGAGTTGGTACTGAAAAAGGACACACACACACACACGCACAGATATATATATATACTTATTAAAATAATCCCAAATGATAGAGTAATGGTATCTCTATCTCACAGCTCATCCCAAGTATAAGAGTCGCCAATAGTTTCAGAAGTATCCATCAATGATGCCCAGCATCCCACATGTGTGCCTGGAACACACAAATCAAATGGGCTCAATCACCACACCTTGATACTATATTTTTTGGGTTTCACTAACTCTCCATCATGGTTTTAGGTCACATCACAAGTACATGTCTCATTAGGTATATATTCCCACTTTCTCGTGAGTCTAAAGGTATGGAAAACCATGTCTCGCCACTGATATACATAATCGTATGGTGAAAACTCTAAGTAGAGGACATGCACCCTAGTATGTTAGGGGGTTACACTCTAATATTAGTTTTAGAGGACCATTGACCTATCACATCAGGGGGATACCACTCTAAGAATCAGGGTTCTACACCCTAGTCTGTCAGGGGGATTAACACCCAGGATTCGACAGGGACCCACTGCCCAGCTTTGTTGAAGGGTATGTGCTAGAGGGTACTTCCTGCCAAGTATCCTTAGAGGACCCACACCCTATTGTGCCATTATTAATACACTCTAGTCATCGTGGATCAATTCCCTAGTATGTCATGGGGATCAACACCCAAAAATAAGCATCTGATAATCTTCCTGAATGATGCCTAATCACTGCTTGACCACTTCCATGGATTATCTTCAAACCCATAAAAAGGAAATTCCACTGATATGCATTTAATTTTTCCAAATTTAATGATATCATGAATAAGGATCCACATATCCAAACAAATCACACCATTATTATCCTTGTGGAAAAACTCACGGGATCGACTATTCATTCATCCAAAATGGACACCCAGTGAAAAAGCTACATTTCACAACAACATGCCTGAACTGTGATTCATGGGGCCCACACCTCAATTTTGGTTTAAACACATGAAATTGGTCTTGATACAGCTACCTAAAAAATAGGTTCTAGATTCCACTGACGGTGCATCAATTGGACATCATATGCAGAAGTTACGCATGATACAAGATTTCCCAACAATAAAAATTTAGATTATTAATATTATACTTCAAAACTTTTTGAAACTAATTGATGAAACAAATCCTTAAAATTAAAAAATTGGTCTCAAAAGTTATTTCTCAAAATTAGGATCACATATCCATATATTTCATGTAAAAAGGATGCTCTATTTTGGAGATATAGGGGTATTAGTTTGCAGCCCGAAGACCTGTCTGGCCTGCTCGGCCCAGCTCGGCCCGCTTGGCCGCTTGGCCCACCTTGAATCATCCTGATGGACCCACATTCCTTAGATACTCTTCCTGGCCCCACTCGTATCTACATCTCTACCTCCTATCATGGGTCAACGTGGCTACCTGCCACATTCAACGGCCGCTTTCCTCCTCCCAGTCGCACCCTACGAAACCCTACAAAATCGTCACTCTCTCGGCTCTTCCACCCTGCTTTTTGACTGCCTCGCATGCCCCAGTTTCACACTACTCCACCATTCACCATGCTCTCTATCTGGAATCTACACACCTACTCGTTTTCTACCTTATCCAATGTCTCCACCACACCTCGCCCCGCCGTCACGCACCGCCATCAGTGCCACCCTCACCGATTGTCACTTCTACGGACCACAAGGCATCCTTTGGTTGCCTAAAAATTATGAAAAAAAAAATATTTGGAATCCTTGGGTAGAGACCCTCACATAACTAAGATCCTATTTATGATCAGTTGATGATTTGATGTTCCAAATTTTAAATGATGATTTCACGAAGATCAAATAAACAATACGAGATTATGGGATTCAAAATGGAAATCGGTCGATGGTCATGTTTTTTTGGACATCATCATTGATGTTAAAAGTGGGAAAAAAATTAATTCAAGTATAAATTTATGAATTGAGATTGGGTGTGTGAAAAAGAATAGTAATCCTACTTCGATTCATTGGGTGTTGATGAACACACTCACCAACGCTTCCGCTACAATCTGTCAAAGTTTCGTCGAAGAATTGCTAAAAGAGAAGAGCTCTGACATATAGGTGGTTTCATAAGTGGATAACCCTAATGAAAAACTATAATAACCTATTTTTAATAGGATATTAGGTTTAGGATAACCACCCAATCATACCTACCAACGGTCGAGGGATTCAAACATCTCGCACCCTCTCATTTTATGTCGTGCTTAGGTAAAATAATACATTACAAACTCAATGGTTGTCTTAGATTTCTAATATAAGACTTTGTTCAAAATTTATTTGATATTATGTTCAAGATAAAATAATTAATTTTAATTATTTTATTGACGATTATGAACCCTAGTTACTTTTTCTATAGAAGTCTCACGCCAACAAAATTTATGTCATTTCTAGGGTAAATGTCACATTCTGGACCCAATCATTCCCTCAAATTTCTGATTCAGGCTACTATTTAAGAGTTATCCCACTTTCTTCATGTTCAATGTATATAAATATACTCAATATTTTTATAAAATTAATTTTGGGCACATCGGGCTTCCGAATCACACGTCGTCTCAGTGCCTAGCTTTGGAAATATATATAGAAATATTTCAAAGTCTTATATGGTAAAAATTGGGTCTATACAATCAAGGTATTAAAAATGTTTTCTACACATCTTTCCATTGTAATTTTAGGCAAAATTATATGCATGTTATTGATTGTGATTATGTCAAGTATGATCTAGATGCATATTTTGTGGACCAACCAGTTCAGATAGTGTGCCAAAGAGAGAGTGTGTTTTTAGGGAAAATTATTCCTCTTTTCTAGGTTCAGTAGTTGTATGGGTGTTTTCAAGAAGAGACTTGTGATCAGGTATCATAAATTCAAGAGTAATGGCATGATTTATTTGATTATAACTCTAGGGATACTTATCATGGATTATAAGTCATAATTGGGAGAGAATTGGGACACCTCTAATTTCAAGTATGCCTATTTTTTACTTCTATATATAGTTTTGATCAAATTTTATTGTAACTTGAGGTAGGTTAGAGGAATTTGGGATGAAAAAAATGAAAATGGCTAGGCTGGTGAGATTAGTGTAGCATTAACAAATTAATTTTTCCCCACTAGATTACCAGTGGGATCTACTGTCCAGCCGATGGAGGCCACCGTGTCTCCTATAGAAACTTCTAAAGCCAAGAGGGACCACAATGATTGTAGGTGTTTTCTAAAAAACCTATCCTTTATCATTTTTATCATTCACTTAGTTCTCCATCAACCCCTAGGACCCTTATAGCTCTTAATCAGTGATTTTGGTATCTCTCACTCCCTTCCAACTCCTTTATCTGACACCTAAATGACAGATTGATCCTATGTTTCCAATATAGTGATTTATTATTTATTATAGATAAAACATATTCTGTTATCCTTGTTAAAAAAATAGATCTTATATTTATTGATTTTATCTAGGGGTTTTGACATGGTCTAGAATGTTTTTTATCATTCATTGATAGAATCAGCACCCAGATTCACGGAATTTGTGCATGCGTACCAATCAGAAAAATATCGTTGTTGGCAGGGGATCTTCTCAGTTTTGTTTGACCTTAACCTACCTTTAGGTAGTGGTTTCTTCTCAACATTGATCCTGGGATTCTAAATCATGCTAATTTGGGAATGGTTCTTGGATTTAGTTGTGCATTTAGACATGTATGGTGACCCTATCCATTGATCATTATTGTAACTAAGGTTTGAATCCCATGAATTTAGTGAATGTTTTATACATGTTCATGTAATTATTTTAGGTGTGCTTGTATAGCCCATGAAACCTATTTTTGATGCTTGATCACATGAGTTGTGTGTGTGTGTGTGACCCTATGACATATTCTTATGTTTCTTTCATGTGGGTTGTGATGATTATGATAGTTTCCTGATTCCTAATTTATCATTTTTATCTTGTATGATATGTGTTGTTCTATTTTATTCTATAGTTGAGTATATAGGTTAAGCCTAATAAACAATTCCCTGAGAGGGATGTTTCATATGAGATATCATTATATATTGGATTTTCCTATCTAGGAAGGTGTGTCATACATGTTTGGGACTATCCCATATAGGGGGGATGTGTTAGGAAGCTAGTCGACATTCCTTCCAACATGGAGATGAAACTGGTAGAATTGGTCTCTGAGGAACCATCTTGAATATTTTTTTTTGTGTGATATATTTTTGATTATCTATATACTATTTAATTTCATAAAATTAACCAGTATGTGTTATTAACTTATGTTTAGGTTCTTTTTTCGTTTCCTACTTATTCTTTTACTCACACCCTACTCAGAAATTTCCGTACACCTATAGATTTCATGGTCATGGATTCAGTGATGGGAAAGGGTACACTGATGGATGGTTGACCATCTTTAGTAGGATATTGTGGGTTTTGTGAGATGGACCTCTGGCTGGACGGTTTTTGTTGATTCAGTTTATCTATTTTACCTCATACTTTGATCCACCACCTTTGGGGATCTATTTTATTAGTTTTGTTCTATATATGTGACATGTTATACCATTACTGAATGGGTTGGTACTTATTTTTTATACTATTACTCTATTGGTTAATTATTTATTCATTGTTTTTTGAATTATTTGTTATCATTCCAATTAATATTCTATGACGTTTACCTTGTAAAGATGGAATATTATCCTCATGTTATCCCTTTATACCTCACTATTAGTTGAAAACATTTTTCTTATGGGGACTAATGCATGATTTCATGTGGTATTTTGGCTTGGACCCAGTTGTTTGGGTCGGGGTGTTGCATAAATCCTCTACCTCAAATTGTGGTCCAACAAATGCTAAACAATAATAAGTATAAAATGCATATCATCACCACAAAACATGAGAGTATTAGCCAAAAACCATACACATAACCATTACCCCCATTAAAACATTACCCAAAAACAAAAAAAATATAATATACACCACTATAAAATCCCCCCGAAGAAGAAATAACAAGAAATAACAAGGAAAGAGAGTATAATATCACACCTTGAATCCCAAGGATTTTAGATCTTAAATCCAAGGGATAAAACAATCCAAATTAAGGACAAATACATCCAAAAATATACCATTTATTTTCTAGATTCTAAAGGATATAATAAGAATATATGAGAATTTAGAAAGAGTCCTAAATTTATAACAATTATATAAAAATAAAATATCATAGTATAATGGGTGTGGTCATGCCATAATGCAGGGATAATCTAGAAAACATGGGGTGATATCCCCTAAATCTCAAGGTTTAAACCATATTAAAACTAATACAGCTAATGAAGATCATTTTGCAAATAACCTACATGCAATATCACCTCTTTTATATCCGATTGATCATGTCACAACACCCACAGATCATGGCATGATCAGGGCTAATAGTTGAAGTATTAGATAAAAATCCTCCTCTCTTCCACAAAACCTCCTCCAAGCCTTCCCTAACTCCTCCAACAGTCATGAGATATAGATTAATGGTATACTAAAATTTATACCTTTTCATCCCATTCCATATTTTATATTCTTTCTTTATGAATATTTTAGATTTAATTTGGTTATATAGGAATGAAATAGTTTCTAGATCATATCTCTAAAATTATATTGGAAGGTTACACTAAATCATCATCAATTAAACAATATAAAACATAGTAAAATTCCTCTTCTCAAATACACCATTACACTATGGGGTTCAAGGAGGAGTATGATATGAAATAGTTCGATAATATCTCATATTATCTACTAATTTTCAGGATCAAGTATTTACCACCTATATTTAATCATAGAATATCAATAAATTTTCCTTATTGGTTATATAATTTTTTTCAAAACACTTTTTTGTCTTTCTAAAAGGTTTCAAACTTTTTTCTCATAAGAAATACATAACCATACCAATTGAATTCATCAGTAAATGTTACTAAGTAACTATAACCACCACTTTCTTGAGTTCTCATTGGTTCACATACATCACTATGTATTAGGTCTAATAACCAACTATTCTTCTTATATTTTCTGCTAAAAGGTATTTTATCCATGTTTCCTATTAAAAAAGGTTAACACTTATCAATTCATTCATAATTTAATGAGATTAATAATCCATCTTTATAGATTCTTTGGGTGTTTTTTTCATTTATATGTCTAAGGAAACAATGAAAAAGATATGTAGTGTTACAATCATACTTGACCTTATTATATTATTGGTTATAATTTTTATTGTCCATATCCATAATGTATTAAAAATTCATCATATTCACAATTCCATAAAACAATTCATCCATGTATATAGAGTAACTTCTATTCTTAATAATGATCAAAAATAATTTCTTATCGAAATAAGATATATAAATCAAATTTATCTTTATAAGATAAACATAGTGACTATTTTCAAATTCTAAAACTAATCCACTAAGTAGACATAAATAATAAATATTTAACTCTAATGTGATAACTCTTTCTCTATTTCTAACACATATATTTACTTCTCCTTTCATTAATTCTATCACATTTCTAAGTCTATTTTTATCAATAAAAATGCATGATGCACACCAGGTATCCAATATGCATGATTCAAAAAAGAAATTAATTTCTACAACTTTCAAATCCATATGCTCATAATGATTCTATTTGATAACACTTCTCAACGTTATATAAAAGTATATTATTCTATAGGTACAACCTATAAGTGATATTAAGATAATATTTATAATTCATGTCATTATCAACAACAGGACATCTATTTGGGTCACTTTCATGTTTTAAATCGTTTCATTACAGACTTTTATTAAAATTACTACCATTAAAAATGATGACCTTATGCATCATATTCATTTAGTGAGCCAAGGTCCACGTTTCACTATTTAGAGATTCCACTTTGGTATTACTCTAAACACTTTTATTTAAGTCATCATGTAGATTATATCACATATGACTCTTGGATAGTTGAGTCAAAATCCCTTTTCTCAAATCCATCATATGGATAAAACCAACTCCTTTCCTCTAGTATCTTAACTCCTATGTTCTCCTTAGTAAGTTTCGCCCAAATCTTACAATGGGACATGGTTATCAAACTCTTAAGGTTATCCATATCCACCATGCCAAGATAATCGAAGGACACTTAGCTTTGGAATGAACCTACTTTTCTGGATGATCAAGGTCTTGACATGTGTTTACTTTAGAACAAATACCACACTTAGTATTTTGACGGTTTTCTTAGTTGAATTATTTCTATAATAATTCGATGTATATAATTTATAACTTTTTCATTCCATGTAACCTTTAAATATCAAGGTATCCCTATATGTATGCATGCTTCTAGATATGTAGTTTTTAAATCCTGAAATAAATTAATATGTTCCAAAACATATTAATGTAATGTACCTCATATAACTCATGATTTTTTTTACTTAATAATAAAATCCAATTATATGTACAAATATCAAAATGAATCATATACATTAGGTAAATGAAACCTTTTCCTATAAATCTTTAAATTCATAAAATACCAACAAGAGTAGTAATGGTGTGATAGGTAATCAACCCCCACTTTTCATAGATAGGTTCTAATCCCCCAAGCTAGTAAAAATTACAACCTAAGGTCCCATTATCCTTGGATCAACAATCAAAAGAGACCGCAACTCTAGTAAAAATATATTAGGTAATATGTATATATCATAACCAACCATTATTATTCCATCTAAATCCATTTTTTATTTTAAGTTGTTACCATAAAATTCATCATATCAAATCAATAATGACATGAATATTGTACAAAGAAAATTCCAAAATTCAATATGAAATAAAAAGAGTCTAAATTAGAAATTAAAATAGATTGAAGCTTGGATGAGATGGAAGGAAAGTATGAATAGATTCCAGTGACTATAGGTTCCGGGCACAGCGGAAGCACGTTGGTGGGTGTACCCAACTTTAATTTTAGCATTAACAATGAACATTCTGAGATCCTTCACGATAATAAAACACAGGATCTTTGAAATAGAATGAAGAATGAAAAAAAGAAATAGGGGAGTCTCGAAACCATAGATAGGATCATCATATGTTGGTTATAATTAATTTAATTAATTTAAAAGAATTACCTAGATGGAATTCTTTCTTCGTTGATGTTTCCAGTCACGATCTGATGTAATCCGTCATTGCATTGTAGAATCCAAGTGTAGGATTCCTCTAGTGGTGATCCACAAGTGCTCCTTGTATCTCTGGACATCGTCGAAGGGATCTTCGGGTGCTAGCGTGGAAGAGAATTCTCTTGCGATGTCTGCCTTCAATCACCTTGATCTGGTGGAGGTGGATCTCTCTCTCTCATAGCTTGAGAGTGTTATTGGGGGGAAAAAAATTCTCTCTTGGATTGAGAGTTTTTCCAAATTCGTTGTGCATAACCGCAAAAAATGTCTAGGATAATGAGAAACATATAATTCGTATTTTTAATTACATATAATAAGAAAATGAATTAATTACACGAAAGCACTTATTCATTTCATTTAATTCTTAGTAATACCCCATTTCTAATAATAACAGTTGACTATTATTATTACTTGACATGCACCTAGTGAATTACACCTAATATTATTTAATTAAATAACATTTATTTCACATAAATTCCCAGAAAAAAATACATTGCCTGTATATTTAATATACACGGCGTGTACTTTTATTTTCCCATTTTTCTTTATTTCCTCCAAAACATTTATTAGACCTTGAATAATGGTTATTCATTTCTAAAATAAATATAACTACATTACTCACTAATAAATATATTACTTCGCCCACAATATAATCTCTTGAATAACTAGTGTCGAAATAAATGCAATCAGGCATCCTTAAATATTTATTAAACCACAATCGGGAATTATTTTTATTTAACTTGTTAAATTAATATTTAACTAAGATACTTGGACACACTTATTGTGTAACCCTCTAGGAATCTTTCTCAGGGGAATTAGGTGGAGCATGCCTAAAGTCCAAGGTTATGATCTAGAAACACGCCAAGGAACCCATAGAGAAAGAAGTTAACATCGCAATGATGTGTCACCTCCTACAAACGCTTACCATGTAATATAATCCCTTTGTCTCAATATCTTGAATAAAGAGGGTTTCATGCTAGTGTCATTAACCCATGTTCCCAATAATTATTTCTTTGACTTTGAGAAATTGAACTTGCATGTTCCTCACCATGGCCATAGATTTATTTAGGCTATATCAATTACATCAAGGGGCCTGAGATATCTACTTCCGTTATGGAATAGAAGGGAAAAATCCTTTCTCACGTTATATATTAATTCATTATCACTCATTACGCACCCAACATATCCTACCTCGCTGCGAACAGTGTGTTGTCACATTTTTCGTCAATAAATCTAAGTGCATGAGTTGTGATACCTATTAATAATAATATTAAAGTATAAGGACCAACAGACACGTCCATAGATAGGAACATCCAATGACACTATAAAATGTGGATTTCCTACCGGTGGGTCTCATTCTTATAATATCCTCCTGGACATTACCAAGGGTGCACACCATGAGAAGGTGCCTCAAAGTTTTATGAGTCCTCACCCCTAATGACCTGTATTATTTGTGTCTCTCAAATAACATCATCCAGCCATAGAACATATATTCAAGAACAGTGTTATGGCACTTTCAGGTTCTCATCATATTAGGGATCCACTATAACCCTTTAATGAAACAGCTATCCTTAGGACATTATCACATGCATTGTCACAAAGAAGAACAATCAAGATGTGATTAGGAATTTCTTAATGAATAAAGTACAAAGTAGTTGGTTCTAGGACACCAAATCCAACAGTGACTAAACCATTCCTAAATTGATTCCATACATCATCTCAACCCCCCACATGCTATCAATACTATAAGTACGACAGGTCATAAGAGCCATTAATCCCCAAAAACCTCCAAAACATAATTATTTATCTTTACTTCACCAGAACACAAATTACAAGCACCACATCAACACAAAATCAAAGATCTACGTGAATAACATAAGTTATGAGATATAAAATTACCATAATTTTAATTGGTGAAACTTTATAATTGAATTTTAGGACCATAATGAACAACAGTTACTAAATCAAACAGCACCATCAGAAATACAAAGATCAAATCCTTCACTGGATACACCACATGAAGCACCAAAAATTTAAAAAAAAACATATCCCAATACCTCTAGTAAAATCATTACACTAGAAAAAATATTTTTGGGGTGAAGAAAAATAAGTAATATAGGAGTTTGGAGAACCTTAAGCATCGATTGGGGACCATGATCTTCAACAGGACCTCTTATTCCTTCCTTCAAAAGCACCACCTAGTGGGAAGACACCAATTAGCCAAATAATCCATGGAAACTAACATAAAACTTTATATAGTATCAAACTCCCTAAAATTTTTATAGTATCCATTATTGATATCAAGGATGAAACACAAGAAAAATCACGATAATTAGACCAACCAAATCAATATAAGAACAACACAAAAATGAGGTAAATGACATGTCGCTCTCTTGAGACACCAATTATGACTAAACCCACACAACCCAAAAAACCATAAAGAACCCAGTAAAGTAGATCAATATGGTGTTGGAATGTGGAAATCAGATGGTAATTGTGGAGGATGAACTAATTATGGATTCAAAAAAGAGATGGGGTTGTATAAGGAAATGATGGGAAATAAACAAAAACAACTGAGCCCCAGAACCACCTCACCTTCCTAATCCACAATAATAAATGTCACTACAAACCAAGAATGGGGTCTAGAGTGATGGGAATGGAAAAAAGAGAAAATGGGAAAGAAAGGACTAGGCACCCTAAACATTTTCCCCAAGAGAAAATACATATTAGAATAGATGCAGAGCCTCGATAAAGAGGGGAAAACATAGAAACTAGAGAGGGAAATCCATCAAGAGGTATAATAAAGAAAAGATAAAGGGGACATGGGGAAATGGAACTTGAATAAATTTTTAGGCCTATACATGATGTTTTTACACCATATAAAAGATTTATCTAAGGGATATTAGAAGGATGCATTTCTCAAAGTCCATTTAATGTGACTCAAAATTAAAAACACCACATTTTTTTACAATTCACAAAACCATATTAATGAATTTTTAATTAAAATAAAAAAACATAGACATAGTTGACCAAAATATAAATTTTTATGTCATACCTAGAATGTAAATATTAAATTAATGGAATGATAATTATAATAAGAAGTATAAACAATTTTAACTAAATCAAACAACATTCAAACTATAAACAGTTTATATACATGAACAGTGATATCATAAATAAATGAAAATTTTGATTATTTAAAAAGAAATATAATAATTTTTGACAATTATAAATTCAATAAAAACTGATTTTTATATATTAAAAAGTCATATGGATTCTAAAAAGTCCCTTATATAACATATTGGTAATGTTTTTTCCAAAAATAATTTTTTCCTTGATTTTTTGAAACCCTTGGGAAAGAACAAAAATGGGGTTTCACTTCCCAATTCGTTTTAAATAGAGAATTTATTAAATATTCCACATTTAACCACAATATATTGTCTAATAAAAATTTATTTTTGTTCCTAGACATACCAAAAACTATGGTCTATCAATATATACCATATTACATTTTTTCTTTAAGGAAATATAATTTTTATAAACCATGATGTTTTGGTTAGGAAAATATGATATAGTAATGATGAAAATGATTTTTTATTTTATGATAATAAAACAAAAAATATTTTCCAAAAAATGTATTTTTTTCTAAGAGTTTCTATAAACCATGATTTGTTTTAATAAACAATGTCATTTTTTAATAAAACATCATGAACCATGATGTAATTTTAAAACCTTATTCATGTTTCTGTAAGGAAGTTGATATTGTTTCTCATTTTAGATTTTATTCTTATGGACTTCTACTTGATAAGGGATATGATTCCACTAAAAAGTTCCACAGCATATCATTAAACACATAAATAGTGGAATAAAACATAAAAATCACACCCAAAGATCTACCTGGATATGAATAAATATGATGAAATGAAAAAACATAAATAATTGGGAATCACTATTCGTTTTGGTTATTTACCAACAATGTGTTTGATCAAGTTATCTCAGAATAAATCAATGGGTTCCTACCTCCATAGGTTTTTATTGTCCACCTGAATCATTGAATTCTTTTAAGGACGTCTTGTTTTTCAAAAGTGCGGTATAAACTGCTCTATAAAGGTGAATAAACATATTATATTAACGATAATTTTAACCTCATATTCAAGGAAAAAATCTAGTGTAACTAAATGAGGTCAATAAAATATATTTTATATGAATAATTCATTGAATAAAGGTTCCTATTGAAGTCCGATGTTTACATTATGAAAAAGACAACTCTTTGGATCCACTTTTATAACTCTTATAACGACTCCTAATTTTGGAATTCTGATTCTTAAACTCCTTTAAAAATAAATAATGCATCTACACGTGAAAAAATGATATGTTAATGTGGGATAGTTCCTATCATGTCATCCAATTTAATTCATCATATAAACCATGATGTAGTTGTAAAAAATGATCAAGTACAAACCATGGCATGGTAATTTTCACCATGTTGAGTTTTATTATTTAGTGTATATTTAAAATGGGATTTCACCATCATTATAATCACTTTATGATATGAGTGATGTGATATGTTTCTTGGAGGTTAGCATCCACAACATGGATATATTCTTCCAATTTATGATATTAACCTTGTAGAAATAATATATATTACTGTGATTGTTTTTTGTATAGTGTGAGTGATTAAAAAAATTCCAAAGAAATTCATTCATGAGGTAATCTAGGATTGGTTAGTTTAAATAATGAGAAAACCAAATTCACCCCCTCACCCCCCCCCCCCCACCATAGTGTTTTTTCCACAATTTACTAAGGAACCATAGATTATATTTCTATGAATATTTTACAAAAAAACTAATTTAATTGTATCTTCAGTTAAAAATTTCAATCAATGGTATATTAGATTTAAGAGGAGAGTGAATTTATGATTTAAAAAATTAAGATAAAAATCCCTTTAAAAAATAATTTTTTTAAAGAAAATTGAATGGTTTGGAAAGTGATAATTTTATAGTTAATCAAAAATAAAATATTCAAAAAAATAAAATTTGAAACAAGAAGTAGAAAAATTTTTGTATGATCTAAAATGTTTAAATAATTCTTTGGAGGGATGGAAAATGCATAATTAAAAAAATTACAAACTAAAACTTCAAGTAAATGTAGAGGAAATAAACATGATAAAGAGTTTTGGGACTAAAAATACTAATATCCTTATTTACATAATATAGTTAGATATAATAAATAATATATATCTGAAACTTATTTGTTTTCAATTTAATACACTAAATTTTTGAGTTGATCCCCTAAAACAAACTAAGACTTTGTACTATATATTACCAAAGTATTAATAAATATCATATCACATGATGATGGTTAATATTTATAATGTTAATGTGATATTTTCCTTAGAGTATGTGTATCATAAAATGGTTATAGTAGTTCCCTGCTATAATGAGAGCCTAGAAATGGTATGAAAATACTCTTAAACACATGTCATGTAGTCTAGATTTAAGGATATATAACTTAATACCATTAAACATATGATGTGTTTTGGTATATATCATAGTGTATTATATAAACATGTTGTATGATATGACATATAGAAAATAAGGACATGTGATATCTCCTCGTTTAATTATATCATATTTAATGATATGTTATATCATAAAGGAATGAAATTAAGATTTCATGCCACCATCTAACCCAATCATATTTTATGATTGGGGAATATTGTATAGTTTTTTTAGAATTGAGTCATATGGTATGGTATGCTCTAAAAAACTATAATTGAAAGTTAGTTGAATGATAATTGGAATAATTTAAGTAATATTTCATGTTTTCTATCATAACGAATCATTTCCTAGGTTGAAAGAGATGGGAGTTTCATTCATGTAAGGGTTTCATGAATTGGGTGGGGCATTTACTCATGCACTATAATGCATGAGTAAATTAAATATCACCCAAGGGTCATCCTTAAATGTTATTTATAGGGGACCTACATCTATGTGATTGTGTAAGAAAGTCTTATAATGCATTGATTGAAGCTCACCTACCCATATCTCTCTTTTTATGATTTCTTTACATCACATGGAGCTCGAACACTGAGAAGGGTGGAGGATTTTTCTCAAGAATTGATCCATTCAGATTCTTATGGATACCTCTAGAGGTTGTATGGATTTTGGTTTCCAAACATTGTTATATTCATCAATCCCATATGAATATGGATCATTAGGTAGAATAAATAGTTTAAGGTACACATTTACAAGTTTCTTTATCTCTATTTTACGCATGTTTTTATATATCTAGAATGGTGATCTTGGTTAGATTTTCATAATCATTTATTTTTAATATAAATTTTATTTTTACATCCCTTTAAAACCAAGTAGTGGTTTCAAATATTACAATTTATTGAAATTAATGACATCATACTGATAAATAAAGAATCCTCTATTGTATTTTATATCATATTTGTTATTATAAAATACAATACAGATAATATTTCTATCTGATTGGGTTTTAGACTATGATATAGAGATGTCATAACTTTATATTTAGCTAAAATATATCTATTTTTTATAAATAATACTTTTTAATATAATCCTATCATATTTTACAATAACTTAAATCATGTTTTTCAAACAATAGAGCATGAAATCACCTTTGTAATATAAATAAATATCATTAAATATAATAGGGTTATCATATGATGTGATTGGGATATCATTTATAAAATACAACTAATAGCACTCTCAACTTTACTGTCAATCATAGTCTTTAATTCACACTAAATCATTAAATATAATTAGTGATAAAAAAATAATTTTTTTTAATTTAATTATGAATTGAATTATATTATTTTTAAATAATTATTAAAGTTATTTTGGATATATTTACAAATTTATAATGTGTTTATAAATTAAATAATAATAAATAGTTTATAATTAATTAAGTAAAAGTTTATAAAACATTTATTAATAAATATTCCATGATTTTAGTAGATAATATTAAAATACCGTTTACCAAATTATATAGAAACCCTTATGACTTATAAATAAATTTTTTGTTTATAAATCATAAGGGTAATTTATAAAGTGTTTATAAATTATAAAAAAAGATAAATATAAATTATTTATATTTTAAAATTATGAATTTTTAATAATACTAAATTTGAATTTTTTAAATTAATATCCTTATTTGGGTTATTATTTAGACTACACCAAAAGAGTTTTGATGATTGATTTCATTAAGGTTTAAATAATTTTAAATATGTGATACTTATATTATTTAAAATGTTTACATAGTGGAAATTGGATTATAAAATCATTATAATTAATAAAATATCATATATTTAGTTTAAATATCATATAATGAATAATTTTAGATGTTAATATTGATGAATGAATATAAAGTGTTTATATTAAATATTATGGCATGTCTATAATAATTGGGTAGTTTATAAGGTGTTTATAATTAGCTTTATTTTATGAATTGTTTATAAATATTTATCACATATTTAAAGATGTAAAATTTTAATTTATTTAAAATCTATTCCCTACTTTATTCATGGATATAAATTTTTATATTTTAAATTTGTGTATGAATCAGTTTAAAATTGTAAAAATTCTTCCAGAGATTATCAAACTTGAATCAAACGAGTTACATTCTAGGTATGATAATGGATTTAGTTTTCATATACCATAAATTTAGTTTATAATTAAATATATTTGGTTAAATTTAGTTTCTCAATATTTTTTATATACATTAGGTGTCATAGTTATGATGAATTTGAATATATATTGATTAAAGTATCCCTAGGTAAAGGTGCTTTAGGTCAGACCTCCCACTAGCCTAGAGGATTATAACTTGTTCTACAAAGGTGGGGGTACTAGTTTGTGGCTCTAATCTTACTCATGTATAGATTATGAATGTCATAAAATTCTAAACCATTACATGATAACTTATATACCTTATTCATGAGATGAATTTAGATATTCTGAAAAATATATCACTTCTATTTTTGGGTCAAAAACATAAATTGTGGGTTGTATAATGAGTTACGCATCAATATGGATTGAACATATTGATTTGGTAGAATTTATAGGATTCTAAACAAACTTACTAGAGGCATTCATATATAAAGGGAATAACATGAGATAATATGGTGAGATTTAATCCCCTTTAAATACTAATTGTAATATTCATTAAAAAGTAGCATCTTTTAGGACCTAAATCATTTAATCGAGTAGTTTAATTAAAAATAGTGTGCCCCTGGATTATCATGTGTAAGGAAATAAAGTAATGAGTATTTGCATTCCAAATTTTGGTTCCCTTTATAGATTTTTTCTTTGGGTTATAATTAGATGGGAAACCCTATGGGTTAGGGTACCATAGGAATAGATTTAAATTTTTCTTTATGTTGGATTGGACAAATATTTTTTCACTAAATAATAAAAGAGTTCTATATGATATGATTAGGATGACACTATAACTAAATAACTATATAGTGATATTTATACCAAATTAGGGTCATATTCTTAGTGAAATATAGATCTTATGATATTAATGGATATGATGGGTTTAAAATATAAATTTATTTAAATGTAATTAAATTTAATATAATTATTTATTAAAAATTAAGTCAAACATGATACTAATATGATAAAATATTATATTATAAAAAAATAAAATCTTTATAATTAAACATAACATTGAAATCAATACATGAAAATAGAATTATGATACAAGACTCTCTAAGTACTTACAACATAAGAAAAGTTCTTAAGGAAAATTATAAGTGTTAGAGAAACACCCTCCTGAGTTACCTACTATTGATGTTTTTAATAGGTAAATATAAATGCTTATGATAATTATATAATGATTCTATTAGGATTTAAAAGTAATTGGATGAAATGTGACTAAAGTAATTTTAGTCTTCACTCACATATTCAATATGATTGTATATGTTAATGAATGAGTGAGACTAGAGGTTTCCTAAAGAATTATTCTATTCAAGGAATCTATTTTTATTTTATTAATAGAAATTTTCTAAAAAGATGAATGAATTCAATAAATTTTTAACCTATTATTATCAAGAGTTGAGAATAAATAAACTGGGTATATGATTTATTGGTTTCAGTGTTGTATAGAAAGTGAAAGCGACTACAAGTTTAAACAGAAAGAAGAAAATATTATTTGAATATTCCAATACTATTTCTTTGAGTAAAAAATCAAGGTCATTTAAACTTAATGTTTTTATTCGGAAGGTAGAATAATATTTCCATAGGATTAAATTTTTTAACATACTAGAAGGGATTTATAAAACTCCATGAATTTTCAGGTCATGTATCGATGTTATAGAAACTAGTTCTTTGGTTTTGAAGGTTATATAATACTAACTATATATATTAAAAGTATTGTAATTGTACAAGATTTAAAAATAAGGGAATTAATTTTATAAATCTTGTAGTTTGTATAAAAGTTATAAATAAAATATTTTTTATATAAAATATTTGAATGTAAAGAATTTAATAAATCTTTAATAGATATAAATAAATTATGTGTATATTTATCACATTTCTCTTATATGATAAGTGGAGTATTATGTTAAAAAAAATTATGAACAATATGAGTTAATTAATTCAATACACATGGTTTATGTTTCATATGATTCTATATAATTTTTTAAAAATGAGATAAAGATAAAAATATTTTATCCAAGAAAAAAAATTTATCCAAATATACATTAAATAGTGAATGAAGAGGTTTTTATCACCCATTTGTGGTATATTTTAAGTAATAAAGTATTCATTTTAGATTGAAAATTCTAAAAACACATAAAAGAGCATATATGATAAGGAAAAAAATTATTTTTAAAATATTCATGATAAAAGTAAATAAGAGTCATTTCCTAAATAAAAAGTTGTTTGTATATCTTAGCATGATATTCTATGGAGAATAAACTATCTAAGAAGATAGTGGTAGTATGTTAGAACTTAAATAAGTTCAAGGTTAACAAATAAAATATTATATCAATCTAAAACTAAAGTTATTTCCACTTAATAACCTTAATATTTTTGGATATTTGATGAAAATGAAAAATTAAAAAATTATATTTAATTAACATGAGAAAGTAAATATCACTATTTCTTAAATAATTATGCCAATAAAAATAAAAAAATTATTATAATTAATATCTTAAAATATTTTTTTATATAAGTAAAGATAAATTTAAATATTTATATTTAGTTACCATGAAAAAGTGAACATCACTATATCTTAAAGGATCTTAAGATGTGTTGGTAAGTAATAATGTAAACAGTTACATTATTTATGAAAATATTTCAAAGAAAATTTTTGATTTAACAATTTTTAATGATGATTATGATTTAGTTATAAAAGTTATATGTACACAATAACATTTATTGACATCATAACATTTTATTTTATAGAGTTAAAGAGTTTTAATATGTTCATGGAGTTGACCATTATAGGTATGATTCATAAATATCACTATTATTCAAACTTTATTTCATCATACATGATACTCACTAAAGAGTTTTAATTAGATAGTTTTATCAGTTGATAACATAGATATGTGGTAGTTATTATATATAGATGTTATGAGTTAAAAACCCTAAAAAGTTTAAGAAATATAAGTCCAGTCTGGTAGTTTATCATATATGATATAATAGATTGGTTCTTATGTAGGTTATTGGTAATTATTCCTAAAATAGTTTCAAATATATGAAATGTATCATATAAATTTAAATATCCACTTTATAATTATTTCACTTTGGTCATAAATTTTTATATATTGATATACAATTAATTGTATTGATAATTAATATATCCAAATATGACTTTGAGTTAAACCTAACTGATATTTTTCATGGAGTATTATAGGTTATGATGAAATGTTAAGGTTATCATTAGTATGATTCTCGTATAGAGATATAGAATTTTATCATAAGTCACAAAAAGTGTTTTTGTACACTAGATAACTCACTATGTAAACCACATGGAGTATGATACACAATATCATTGGTATACTAAGTTTTCATGGGTCATATTTGGATTCCCCACTACCGGAGGTTGGTGAGATACCTATAATGAGGACCTTCATACTTTGATACCTTTCTTATACAATATTTGGGGAATAACTGATTAGGGGGTGGCTGGTTATATTGTTAATAATTTCATCTATTATATCTTAATACAGTTGATATTTCTTCTATTGTATGATGACTATGAAAATTGGGCCCTCAATTGAGATAGACAAAGGAGCCTGTAGGAACACCTATATTGTACATATTATGTGCTTGTCTATTTTGGATTAGATTCATATTATTTCATCATCTATAAAGGTGAATTACATGTAATTTATTCATCTACATAGGTATTCTATACTTAAAGAGTCAATAATGTATGATTTGGCTACATGGGATTGACATACTCCCAATTCCATGGTCACTCGATGTCTTGGAAAAATTGAATGTATAAGAATTTATGAAAGCATGTTATGAGACTAATGGGAATAAGTATAAAGATACATGTTTTTAATAAAGATTTTTCTAGATCCCTTTTTTGGATTGTGTATCATTGATTATTTATTAGAGTCCACTCTTTTCTAACATTTATTGATCAAATTATTTATACTTGTCATTAATTATATAAAGTCACATAGGTTCACACATTATGGTTGACTTTATGGGGATTTATTTTGTCTTAAAAAGATTCTCTAAAATTATTTTAGAGTTAATCCAAAAGTATTTTTAATGGGTATTCACAATGTATTGAAAATGATGTGATACATGATGAAGTTGATGATAGTTTTCCAAAAGTGTTTGTGAGATATCCAAAATATTTTTGTATATTATTTTTTAAGTTATCATGTTTGATATGATATAAGATGAAATGTTACTAAATATTTTAAGACTTTGTTCAAGAGAGAGATTAAAGGAGATATGAAATAAATCCTTTACACATGTGATTTGTCTTGGCATGTATCATAAGGTTTAATATAAACATGTCATATGATAACATATCGATAAACTAATGATACATGATATCTCTTGGTTTGAATATATTATGAATAATGACATGTTATATCATAAAGGAATGAAATAAAAAATTTCATGCCACTACCAAATCCAATCATACTATTTGATTGGGTGATATCTTATGGTGTGTTTAGAGTTTAGTCATATGGAATGATATTTTCTAACAAAATATGGTTTAAGGGAATAAAAATGGTAAATATTATTATTATTCAAGAAATATTCCACATTGTATATCATAAAGAACCATTTTATAAGATGAAATAGATGGGAGTTTATTTCATTAAATAGTTTTATGAATTGGTTGGTGAATATACTCATGCATTGTAATGCATGAGTAAATAAAATCTCACTCAAGGAGATTACTATAGGGTTATTTAAAAGGGTCCTACATTCATGTGATGGTGCAAGAAAGACTAAATAATCCTAATCTAAATATCCTCTACTCATAGCTCTCTTCTTCTACCTCCTTTACATCATGAGGCACTAGAATATTATAAAGGGTGGAGGATTCCACTTGAGTGTCAAGTGATTAAAAAACTTATATATAACTCCATAGGTGGGATGTCTTATGGATGCCACTCCTCGTGATCTTCATCAATCCCATATTAATATGGGGTAGAAGGAAGTAGTAAATGTTAAATGTATACATTTTCATGTTTCTTCATTTCTAATTTATGTGTGGTTTTATATATCTATTATGGAGATCATGGTTTGGGTTTATTAATCATTTCTATTTCATATAAAAAGATTTATTATATCCTTTAAACCATATAATTATAGTGGAACATAGATGTTGTTTGAATATCAGGTATTAATAACATTACATTGTCCTTTGAGCGGCTGGTCTTCTCCCCTTCGCCGCTTCTAGGGTTTTCATCAGGAGTTGTCTCCCCCCCAGCGTGGCTTGGCGGCTCGGTGCTGGCGCCTTATGGATTTGTGGTGTGTGGGGTGGCCCTCGGGATCTCGTCTCGGACTCGCGGTGCTTGGCGACGGCTTCAGCGTGTCCTGGTGTGTCTCGGGCTGTCTTCGGCCATCCGGCTTGGTGATGGCATGTTTCATTGATGGCCACCTCTGACGCTGCTCCAAACATGTTCTATGTCCCGGTGTCATCCTTGATCTGATGTTGGTTGTCCAGTCCTCAGTTTCTTCATATCTGATGAGTTTTAGTTTCGGTGATGGTCTGGCGTGTTTCTTGGTGTCGATGTTGTCTGACTTGGCTCGGATCTGGTGTGTTTTTGAGTTCAGACGTCGGCCCCAGAAAGAGGTTTGGTACTGGTGTGGTCTGCGGTGGATCTAATCTGGTGCTTCTCAGTTCTTCATGGTTTCAGATGGATGGTTTGGCTTTACCTTTAGCACGGCATGGGGGGTGGGATTTTTTTGGTCCTTGATCGGTTATGGGATTTTTCAGTTTGATATTGTGGTGGTTCTTTTACAGATTTTGAATGTTATCTGTGTGGATGGTGTTCTTGTGGTGTTTCCGTTTCAGGAGCAGCCCTCCTTGTTGGTGCTTTCGTTTCCCGTGGTTCGACTAGTTTGGAATCTGATGAGGGTTATTCTGAAGTTTAAGATGACTCACTTCATGCTCAGAGAGGCATTGGTGGTTCTGATTGGTTTAGTCCCCCTCAACGGATACATCTCATTAATGTACTTTTGGGTCTTCCAGTCCTAGGTGACAAAGACTCGGATTCACATTCTTGGTTTGTCTTCCTCTCCAGGTTGCTACATGTCGTGTCGGAGGTTCCCATGGATCGGTGAGCTTCTGTGGCGTTGATTCCAGCATTGTGTTTCTCTTTACGCTTTTGAAGATGTTTTATTTGCAATGTTTCTTTATGTGGTCTATTGGATTGGAGATGTACTCGAGCCTGATCTCATGTAGCAAGTCCCATAGGAGGTTTCAGAGCTAGTATTTCATCTTTGTGGCGCTTTATAGATTTTGAATTTGAGAGGGTATGGCATCAGCCATCGGATCTGGCCTGTGCTTTGACACGGGACATTGGCTTGTTGTACAGCCATGCAACGGTGGAGGGCTTTTCACAGTCAAATTTTGGGGAGGGATAACTCCATGTTTTCGGGTTGGGTTGTATCTTTAGACCATCAGGTCGTGATTTTCCTATGTCCTTGAAGTTTGTTCAGGGTCCCCCTTCATCCTTTAAAAGGGGTTTTCTGTTTAAAATAAAATAAAAATTTGAAGGCCTTCGGGCCGTTGGATGGATTTGAATATCAGGTGTTAGAGGCTCATAAGACATTTAAACATCTAATAATAAATATCTCATTTGATAATCTTTGAGAATGAAGGTTGTGAGGATAGGCTTACAATTAGGTTTCCTTTATATTATGTGTATCATTGGATATTCCTATTAGCATATGTGTTTATTATTCATTAAACATGAGATTATTATTAATATATATCATGAATCATATACTTTGATTTATGGAAAAAACACAATGAAATATACTCATTGTGAGTTATCATATGTTGGGTGCATCATAAGTGATATGAAATTAATTTAATAAGACAAGAAATGATTTGACCCTTCTGAGTTAATGTAAAAAATATACCTTTAGAATTTTTATTGAAATGGAACTGTCTAATTAAATCCATGGTCATGGTAGTTCAACTGTAATATCTAGATTTTTACAATGATAATAAAAATCCCTCTTTTGATAAATTATAATATACTTATGAGGAAAAAATAATTTATCTCTGAAAATAACTTAAAATGGGTCAAATGCTTTATGGTAGGGTAAAATCCTAGTTAACACTTTGATATATTCAATGGAATATTTTTGGAGTCAGACACTCAGTAAGTGTCAGTTTCTAAGGCCTGCAAAGCCTTATCGAATACTAAATAAAAATATTAAATATATTTTATTAAGTGTGGGTAATTTATTCAAAATAATTGAATAACTCCAAAATAGTGTATCATATGAGAAATATGATAAAATATTTAGTTTTGGGATATGTTTTTTACCCTAGTTGGCGTATAACATTTGTAATCATCATACATTTGGACCCCTCATTGCAAAAATAATTTATTTAATTTTATTTATTATATTTTTATTGAAAATAATTGAATAAATCCAAAATGGTGCATCATATGGGAAATGTGAGACCACCAATAGGTCCAGGACGTGGTGTTTTCCCTAGGTAGGGTATAAAATTTGTAAGCGTTATACATTTGGATGTCTTTCTTTTGAAAATAACCCATTTATATTTAATTCATTTTTAATACATTTTTTGAATATTAAATAATTAATATCTCTCAAACGGTTGATCTTATGAGAAAATTGAGACCACCATTGGGTCTGAAATGGAGGTTTTACCCTAGGCAGGGTAAAATTTTTATACACAATGATTGTTTGCTCATGTCACCAAAAAAAATAATTTATTTGATATTTGTGTATAAAAATAAAAATTATTAATTAAATTAAATTCTTTTTTAGAATCATCTTCAACCCCCTTCATGCCTAACCTATAGCCACCATTTTTTAGAAACAAACCATTTCAAAAGTTCACAATTCCCTTGTTTTTGACCAAATAATTATGACAATGCATTCCTAGGATGAATATATCGAAACCGCATTGATTCCCATGTTGATTAATGTTTTAAAATCGGGTATTAATTTGGTTTATGATTTCATGTGTTTTTATATCCATTAAATATTAGGTGGTGTGATTTCTTCCTTAGGATCTCACTTACCAACTGAGAGACATCCATCAACATTGGTGAAGGCGTCGATCTTTTATCTAAGGGTTTTCCTCATATTTCAAGATACTATATAATACATCCAGTAGGATGTAGTGCTTCAATTTTTCCTTCTTCCTTATTTTTTATTATTATTTTAATTTCCTTACTTGTTATAAAGAAAAAAATACAATAAAAAACAAAAAATAAGAAGAAGATAAAACTTTGAATAGAAAAAAGATAAATCCAAAAGACATATATATATATTGATAATATCATTGGGGATATTTTACTAAAACATAAAAAAATGTTATTTATTTGAATTATCAAAATAAATATTTATATATATATATATAATCACTTTGAATGTTTAAGGTTTATTTTATGAAAAAAATTATCAATTTGTAATTGCATGAGCTATTAAGGGATAAATTGTTGAATTTGGAAGACAATAATTACATATATTTTTCAAAGAGTAATTACATGATAATATCATAGACAATTTGTAGATATTATTGTAGTATATTTATAAAGAAATAATATGAAATTATCACATGATAATTTCTCATAGATTATTACAATATAATTATCAACAAATAATCAATTATAAGAAATAATTGTTAAAATATAATTATTCATTTTTATTTTATATATAATTATGAAGTAATAATGTATAATTATCATATTATAATTTATAAGATTTTATTATAATATAATCCCTTAGTTTTATCGATGGTTATTTTTTTAGAATAGCTAAATGATAATTACTCAGGTAATTTTTCCCGAGGATAAAATCTATAAAATTATCAAAATAAAATAATAAAAGGGTAATTTTTATTGAATTATAAAAATATAATTATACAGTATAATTTTATAATAAATTATTAAGATATAATTATTATTGAAGGATAATATTTTAATCAAATGCTTTGACATAAACTATAATTTGGAAATTATTCTGGAAAAAGAAAACATCATCGCTTCTGATATTTGTTAATAATACTTCAAAAAATATCTAAGGGGGAGAAAGTATCATCACATGTTATATATTTTTTTAAAATAAAATAGTGGGTTTTGGATTTAGGAACCCTTGATAAATGTCGAGCATTGGTGTGTCAACAATTACAATAATAAGGCCGGGAGGAGGTGTATCGAACCACACATTGTGGTTTATCCTTGCCGCTAACATCGATGACCTTGAGGTGGTAGGTTCCTTCCCATTTTGGTCCATATATATCTATGATGTTATCATGATGTTATTTTTATGTTGGACAAACCCGTTATTGTGATGAATTACATGTGGGTGTGTGAGTAGCCATAGGTGTACTTGTTTGTGTGTGATTATCTTGACTTTGATATTTGTGTGACTTATCGTTCCTTTCTATAATATGTGTTATTGTGTGTGTGTGTGTGTGTGTGTGTCCTATATAGTTGTGATGCAGGCATCAAGATATTCAGGTGGAGCATTGAGGTTGGGAGTTCACGGCTTAGTGGCCAGTTACCCAACCAAACACAGTCATAATATCCTTAAAGGTGGATGTGGCTACCTCAGCAGAGGGGAATGAATACTAGATAGTTGGAAGATATCCGTCATTTCTTCTTATAAAATTGGATCATGGGTGTTTCAAAAGTTTAATAGGGCCAAGGATTCATAGCTGGCAGATACCAATCATTACTTCATACGGGCTTTAGACATGGGTGTTTTAAAAGGTTAAGCGGGTCGGGGATGCATAGTTGATAGATACTAGTCATTGCTTCCTACGGACTTGGGTCGTGGGTGTTTTAAAAGGTTAAGTGGGTCATGGATCTAATTAATTTAATTTGAGGAATTCCTGTAACAACCACAAGTGGATTTGGGTGAGCCTTGTTGCCTTAGTGGAGGTGTGTAACTTCTTGACTTTCTTATCGACAAGAAGCTAAAGCAGGTGGGCCCTGATTCGTGGCAGCTTGGCCATTACACGATGACTTATCACATGTATTTTAATTTAGAATTTACTTATTTAGTGATATACATTTTTATATATATTTTGTTCACTTATGGTATGGACGCATTGGTGACGTCCTACTGAGTCTTTTACTCACACCCTGCACAGGCATTTCAGTGCGCTTATAGATTTTGGGACAATAGACCTGATGAAGGTCAAGGTACCTATAGCAGACAGTAAAGTAGTGGAGCATGGAGCTGGAATGGATAGATATAGACACCAGAGTACCCCATAAATGGATTCTTATTTAATTATATCTTTCATTTCTTTATGGCTTTACACTCTGGATAGGCTTACCACTTCGGGAGCTCTTATATGAATGTCATTATTTTATTTCCACATTTACTCTAATTGTTTATTATTTGGTTTATTCATTATTGTTGATCATATGATATGATACAAATGGTATAGTATCCCCAAGGTTTCACTTGATACCCTCACTGCTAGTTGATAACCTCTTGTGTACGGGGAGGCATGCATGAGGTCATGTAGCATTCCGGCTCAGACCTGGTGGTTTGGGTTGGGATGTCACATCAATGATCTGTTTATTTTAGAAATTTAAAGAAATATAAATCAAGTATATGGGGTGATGACACAAGTATATTTCTTTATTAATTAGATAGTGATACAAAGGGATTGTATTACATAGTATCATTCGTACGAATATTATTATTGTTACAACATTAACTTATATCTCTATGAGAGTCATGGTATTTTTCTTGATGATAAACTTTGACTTTAGGTATGTTAACTTAATTCCACTGGGAAAGTGGTCTAGATGGCCACAAAATAAGTGTTTCCAGAATCTCATTATGTTCTATTAAATTTAAATAATGAAAATAAATATTATTCTCTACTTGTGGAATAATTATTATTCAAGTACTTTTGATTGCATAAATTCAGTTACCATATATTCAAGTTAAGAATATGTGAGTTTAATTTTAAAATAAATTCAATCACCAAATATTTGAGATTAGAATATGAGTGTTGAAAATTATCACTTTTTTATTATTCACATGGGTAATAAATAAATATTTATTTATTCTCTAGTTTAGTTAATTGATTAATAAAGATATTTATTTAGTTGTGTGAATATTGAAATAAATATTTATTTATAAATTTTGTGAATATAAGATTTAATAAATAAATATTTATTCATAATATCATAGAATATAATATTTATTTATTTATTAAATAAATAATTTTACAATTTAAGGATGGATAAATATCGATAAGGATTAATGGGGTGAGTTAAGGGTCCTACTAAAATGATATATTTTATTTAATATAATTTAAAAAAATTGAATTATTTATTTAGAAAACTATATTTATATATTCACATTTTAGGCGAAATATTATTATTTTTATTATTATTATCATTTTTAGACATGGGGAATAACATGTAAATAATATTTGATAAAGGTTTATTGTGTGATTATCAAATATTAACCCAAAGTATATATTTTTATTTATATCATTTCATATAGATGAAAAAGTTATTGTGAACAATGGAGAGACTCTAAAATTATCTCAATTTTAGAGAGAAAATAAGCATCCCTCCCTCCCAAAAAGAGAGAGAACAAGAGAAATTTTTTTGTTATCGATGAAAAAAAATTCAACAATTTTATCAGCAATATTAGCACTTAGATATTCTAGAACATTGTTCAAGGATTCAGGGAGCATGTGTGGATACAGCTAGAGGAGTCCTTTTTTATTCTCATTTGCTTTAACAATGCAAAAAAACCAATGTTAGAAATTGATCAAAACAAATTCCCTAGTTTTTGTAATTATAGTTTTAAATTAATTAAAAATTAATTTTGAAATATCCTATCTCAAATATTCTAGGGTTTCCCACATCAATTTATTTGGTTTTTTCCAATTTAAATTGTTGAAAAATATTTATTAAGCAGTGGCATGATGCATTCACTATACCCTAGAAAATTCATGTGGTATCAGAGTAGTCACTTTATAATTTATAATTATTTATTATTATTTTGGTCAATTTTTGTATTTATTTTTTAGTATTCAATTCTAATTTATTATTCTTAATCCAAAAAATGATATAACATGTTCATCTAAATTCATATAACCAAGAACAGGCCAAGAATAGATGAAGAATGCACAAATATCCCATCTAGCTATGCCAAGGTTTTCGGATATTCAACATGAATACATAATGTGTAATAGTAAATTACACATTTTGTACCCTAGATTAACCACATAAGGTGAGGTCCATATTAATTGGGGCATGTAATTTGGGTGTTGGTATGTGATGTCATTACACACTATGTATTAACCACTAGTTGGTGTGTGACTTCACATGGAGTAAACAGCATGTATTTGGTGTATATTCTATGTAATCCACATGGTTTTGACTCTATATAAATCCTGAAAATCCTTTTAGTCAATGTATGAAATTACATTACACACCATGTATAGATTATCAGCAAAACAGAATGTCCATATGTTAATTAAATTGTGTGTAACTGGTTGTAAATGTTGTATAATAGGAGACAACTCATGTAAGGTTCATGATAAGATTTTAGGTGTGTCATGTGATCAAATTACAATGTGTGTAGTAGGTTATACATTTCATGTAACACATGCCAACTTAGGAAAGAAACAATCCTAGAAAAATGTGTCATGTGATTCAATATAAAGATAATAAGTAATAATTAACTAAACCTTATCTAGTTAGTTGTACACGTCATGTAACAGGTATTTCTCTACATTAGATAGATGCCAAGTGACTTTCAACATGTCAGGGGTAAATAAATGCATAATAATTATTATTTATTAAATTAAACATTTATGATAGTCATATACACCATGTACTTCAAACTCATAGTTGGTGGTACATGTCATGTATATTTATAGAATGTCATGTGTTTATACATGTCTTAAAAACTACGGGGATTAAACCACGGAATAATACACAATGTATATTATGATATTCTGTATTGGTATACATTTCATGTAAGTTTACAGTACGTGACAAGGACCATACACAACACAGATCACATGATGTGTCGAGTGATAGAACACATTGTGTAATAATTAAACTCCAAAAATGGATTTAATCAAACACATAAGGGTACAAATTATGTCTCTTCCACTACATATTGTGTATAAATTAAATTCTTTAAATATATTTATAGATAGGATGGTACAAAATATGTGGCCCCATCAGTTTGTGTCATGTAGTTAATAATATTAAATAAAAATTTAATTATTTAATTTATTTAAAAAATAACAGATGGGAATCTCAAGGACTGTTTGGGTAGATTATTAATAAAAATAATTTATTAATTAACAAATATACTAATTTATCAATTAAATTAAATTTTTCTTAATAAGAACAAATTGAAATTAATAATAGAAATTTTAATTGTGTAGTTTTTTCATGTTGTGACTGATTATGTTCTTGACTAGCGAGTGTATGTGATGGGGTTATTTAATTTAATTATTTATTATATTGTTTTTATATAACAATTTATTACTATATGGAATATGATTATTTTTGTATCATATATCCTGCCTTTATTATATATTGATATGTGTGTCCATGGTTTATTTTATATAAACTTAAAGCCCCAGTACCCTTCACCTGTGAGTGAGTAAACATATGTAAAGGATGCAACTACTAGTGATTGGAGATAGTGTAGGACATGATTTCACGTGAAACCAACCAAATAGATACATAAGTAAATGGATTAACTTTACAACATGATCCAGGTACCCGTTAAAGGAGTTATTTTCCCTAGGGTCATGTTTGGTTTGTCTACACTAGATAAACCAACCAGTATATAAAATCTCATTATCTTATCACAAATTTATATTATTTATCATGGAATGGTTATATATTTATTTATATGATACATTATTTATTTGGATGATCAAATTATATTACATAAATATGATAAATTTACAATAATTCTAAGATAAAATAAAATAATGTTATTTTGTGTAAATTAGTTTATCAAAAATGGTTAATTAATTATGTAAAATCAATATAATATTTAAAAAAGTGAAAAAAATAAAATAAATAATATTTAAAAATAAGTCAAAATTCCTCAAATAAAATATTGAGTTAGTAAATGGATTTATTCACTTGATTTAGAATGAAACCAAAGATCAATGTATTAATATGGTTCTTGTTAGGATAATTTCATTTATGAGGGAGTTCTAGTAAAATTTTGGGGTTAACATAACCACATTACCATAAATAATAGTTTCACTCATAGGATTATTTGTAACTTAGAGGTAAGAATTATTGATGTCCAAGTATTAGATTTCAGGATTGGTGAGTCCACTCAACTGATTAAGAAATTTCAATTTAAAATAATTAGTAAGAAAATCCTACTTAAAACCCTTCAAATTATTTGACTAGACCCTCATCGGCGTTATTTTAATGGGAATATAGATCATTTACAATAGAATACCCCGGAAATTGGGTATTTTAAATCTAATTGGGAAGATTTTAAGTATTTTATAAAATGATGGGATTCTAATAAAAATAATTTATTATGCCATAACTAATAGTCAATATAAAGTAAAAAAATATTATTTTATTTATTAATAAAATGGAAATAAAAATAATGATAACACTATGATCATTACTAGATAAAGAAAATTTCCTCTATATCACAAATTTTCTAGACTGTTATAACAACGTGTGCACTACACTACTATAAAAAAAATTTCATTATGTTCTAGAATCCCTTATTCCAGATCAGCCACCTCAGAAATCGAGTGATGGTGAAAGGGAGATACATGGAGAATGCTTCAATTATCCATTGAATTATGTTTTCATCTATGTCTAGATAGAATATGATGCAACATAAATACATGGAAACATACACTATGATTACACATCTTTTAGAATATTAAAAGGACAAAGAGATCCTAAATATAAATGATATTTTCTCTCCACTATACAATTGTAAATTAGAATATGGTTACCAAGCTAGTGATCTTCCACTAAAGATGTTGAAGTATATTGATCATTTATAAAATTTTGGCCTTCATATGGAAAATATATTTTATATTAACCTCATATTATCATCCTTACCAACCATATTATCTATATTCATTAATAATTACTCAATGAATAGTATATATAATTCACATAAAACTATTTTGAATATTCTTTTCCAAATAGGTAAATATTGGTGGGAACATGGATCCTCACCCCTTATAGTTAAAAAAGTAAAAAATGGGTTGGAAATTCTATGTTGATTTAAAATATAATAGATCCATTACAATATTTTTTAAAGAAATAAAATATTTGGAGGGATATTGAGGAATAGGAGGTTTCCGGCATCACATGCTCCAAGAAATTTCACTATAAGAGTAGCTGTAATGAATTAAAGAAAATAAAGAAGAAGTTTATCCTTCAGTTATATTAATCATTTCATGTAAAAAATATTGTTTTGATATTAAATAAAATATTTAACTCAAATATATGTATCCAAATACCATAATAAATTATGTTCAAAATGATTACAAGAAGGTATATTTTTAAAGTAGTTGAGGGATGTTTATTCCTAAGTTAGCTAAGTAGAGGACATAACTTCACATTTTCAAGTGTATTGATTCCCATAAAAGTATTTTTTTTATTGTTACCAAAACATTAATCTCATTTTCCAATTATAGAAAAAATGAGACATTACTTTACAATTGAAATGAATTTTTTTAGAGTATATCATGCTTAATTAATAGTTTGATAATACTTGAATCACAGATGTCCAAGATCAATAATTAATGATGAATATAAAATATAATAATCAAATAATACCCAATTATGGAAAGTAAATTCATGGTCAAGTGAAACTAAATTTAATTATTTAGGATATACCTAGAAGAATGTTAATCCTCTTTGGAACAAAAAATCTTAAAAATTTTGATATACATATTTTTCTTTAAGACAAAGAAAACATTAATATTAAAGTTCATGAAGACACAAAGCTTATATAGTTAGATCATAAAAATATTTGTGAACTATTATAATGAGATGCTAGGGGTAATTTAATATACTTCATGAGATTTCTTTATGATATTTTAGGTTTGTGAAGTGGAAGTAATAAAAGAACTTTGTAAAAGATATAAAATCCTTTTAGTAGGTTATTCGAAAAACAATTTGACAAATAATTAATTGATCATTCAAATATAGGTTGGATCTATTCCTAAAATCATATAATCTTATACATATGAAAGTGATTATAGTAGTAAAATGAGGAACTATGATGAGTATTATATGTATTTCAAGTCTTCCATAATACCTTTCAAGTCATGTTTCATAAATAGTATCAACAACACATAAGGATATGTCAACTATAATAACTAGTATATATCATGTAATTTACTTTGGGGTAGAACTATGCCTCATTGATCCACCAAACTCACGCCACCAAACCTAATATTCAATTGAAATTAAAGCTCTATATGCCTCCTCGATCATACATTACCTTATTTTACTTTGATTCAATTGAAATTTGAAATACAAAGCACCATACACACCACAAAAATCATCTTCTTTTACACACTCATACAAACTCAAAAAAGTAATTCACACAAGTGAAAAAAATCAAGGTTAAAATGAACATTACAGGTTTACATGTATTGGAAAATTAATTCCTACATCAATGGGATAATAATTCCTTTTTTATTATCAATGGGCAATATTAATATTTACAATCACAATCGGTAGATACAAAATCCTGCAAACTACTTTGAATACAAATCCTATAACATTTTTTCAATTAGTGCCTCCCCACTTTTATAGTGGATCACATAGAGTTGTCTAGTTGCATCACCATATGAGAATAATATGTGACCCACCATTTAAACTTCATGACAACCAACCTTTTGAATCCATCAGTACCTGACTGCTAAATTCAATGAACAATCAATGTTAGCCAAAAAAAATAGTAACATTAATTTTCCGCAAAACTAGACCCCAGCTTGTACACACCCCTCAAATAATGTCACTACCTGATCAACCTTACACTTCTAAAGATCTTTTTATTGATGTATGAACCAAAATACTATGTTAACATACGGTTCTCTCAATTAAATTATTTGACTCCACCACTTTAATAGACATTCTAGTCCCAAGAAACTCCCACTTAAAGACTACTTCAAGGAAACCTTGAGAAATCTACAGTACATAGATACATCTAGTCACTTCTAAAATAATAGAATACAATCCTCCGCATATCCATATATTTACCCAAGTCTTACTAAGTCATGGTGTTTTCTTGGACATTCTTAGACTAACACCTTGGTGAGTATGTCTACTATATTTTTCTTAATAGATATCTTTTATAGCTCTAACTCTCTATCCTTTGCTAATTTCTAGATAAAGTGATATTTTAGTTATATGTGTTTCATACTTGTATGGAACACAAGATTTTTTCACCAAGAGTGTTGCACTGTAACTATCACAGTAGATAAATCCACCATCTTATCTCCTTCTGATCTATTCGGACCAACACCTTAACTATATCAGTTCATTTTCCTATTTTTTGTAGTAATATATTCTACTTACATTGTGGAGAATGTTATAGTAAATTATAAACATGACATCCATCTCACTAAAATTCCTCAATAGGTTAACACAAAACTAGTTTTACTCTCTTGAGTATCTAAATCTTCCCTAGCATCTATATTTACATACCCCAATATTGGATCATATATCCTATAGAATAAGTTTTAATCTTCCATTACTTTGAGATACAGGATGATCTATTTCATATCTTACCAGTGTAGGTTCACTATATTGGACATGATATAACTAATAAATCACACTATATATATAATTTTAAAGTGACTACACACCATGGAGTACATCAATATTTTTACCACTGATGAAATTGGAACCTTTTTCATGTGAATTTATTCATCTTCCATCTTTGATTACTAGTCTTAGTAAATATTAATGTTTATATAATTCATGGTTGAGACTGTATTAAATTTGGAAATATATAATATTTTGATAATATTCCTTGCATATACCCTCTAATACAAAACCAAAATTCTGGTTTCCTATAATATTCAATCCTTATCACCAATATTTTTTCCCTTCTCTAAGATCATTCATCTTGAATCTTCCAAAAAACACTTTCTTCATCTCCTAATTCCTTTTGATGTTTTTATATGATAGTATCATATCATCCATGTAAAAGACCAATAGGATGAAATTATCATCCTCAAATTCCATCAGATAACAATAGTGTTATATGCTTCTCAATATGAAACTCTTATCATCTATAAATGCATCAAAATTTTGGATTCAATTTATTTATTCTTATTTCAATCCATCAAGAATTGTATTCAATTTACATACCAATTTTTAATTCCATTAATCCATGAAACTAGCTAATTTATTTATTTAAATTTCAACCAAAAAAATATCCATAGATAAACATTGACTTCCCATCTATTTTATCCAGATGAAAATTATAAAACACAATTATTCTCAACACTATCCATATGGTAGTACATTTATCTACCAATGAAAGTATTTTAGAAAATTCAATCATTTATTTTTATTGAAAACTATTCACCACTAGTCTTTCCTTGTACTTATTATTTCCATACTTTTCTTATTTTAACTAAAAGACCCACTTTATCTCCAGTGCCTTCATTCCTAATGATAATTCTATTATCTCCAAAGTTTTATTAACATATAGGGAATATAACTCATTCTTCGTGGCTAACATCCCATTTCTACAGTCACTATGTATAATTACTTTTTTCAATCTCTTGGGTTCCCATTTATACATTAAAATTAATAAATGAAATTCAACTCTATACCTTTGAATTGGTTATATGAATCTTATTGATCTCCATAATATAACTTGTGTCTTAGATATGTCTGCAACATTTACTTCCAATTGTATAACCTTCGAATCCTTGACATTCAATTCCCCCACTAGAGCCTTAAAAGTCCTTGAGCTCTTTTTTATATCTATTACTAGTCTATCTATCAAAATATATACTCTACATATTAAATTATTTAAAAAATTATCCCTTCTGAATTTCTAATTCATTTATTTTTGGATTTTTTCAACTAAAAATTTTCCTTCAACTTCTTTCTCCACCAAGTTCTAGTACTTGTACATGACCTATTCATTGAAAAGCACATTTAAACATATAATGAATTATATCTTATCATCATCCCAATGTTAAAATACAATGTTTTGATCTCCATATATAATGAGGAAAATTTCCTTATATTTTTTTCTCATGTTTACCACAATACATAGTATCCACATGAAAATATTCAATAATAATAAAATATTTAGATGGTTGAGATCTTATATCCTACTAAACCAACACTTCATAAATTTTCTTCCCCATCTATGCTTATGAAATTCTATTAACTAAGTACATTTCAAAATTCATTTCTTCCATCCAAATCTCCTTAGACATTTCTAAATTCACCCGTATTCTTTTCACCTTATCTATTAATATATGGTTCATGATTTCAACAACACCATACTACTGTATAGTCCTAATTATAATTTTCTCAAATCTTATCCCTATCTTATTTTATATGTTTTGGAAGATCCTTCCTCTATATTCAACACCATTTTCAGAATTTAAACATTTTTTCTTACTTTAAATTTAATTCTCCTTTATTTTTTTCAACTAAATGAGTACTTCAAATATATTATATTTTTGTTTAAGAAATTGGACCCATACCTTCATCATGGTGTCATAAATTAATTTCATAAAGTATTGTGACCCTCCATGAGATAGGATAGGGTAAGGTCCCAAATTTCTAGGTGAATAGATCCAGCTTTCATATTTTTGGTATCCTTCCACACATATTGAATGAATCCTTTTACAATTTCTCATATATTCAACTCTCATAACTTATTAATTCTGTATGATCTAGCTTCAACATGCCTTTCAGTACTTTTTACGCCCAACAAATAAGCATTGGAAAAATCAAAAAAGGAGTAAATGTTTAAATACTGGTATTATTGTTTTCCCCACAAAAACGAGGAAGAAGGGGATGGTCAAAGATTCAATAAGCCTCTAAGAGACTCGCGATCATGTGACCTTTTCATGTTCACATGAAGGCCCCACTCATGGTGCATCACCTGTAGCTAGTCCCATGGAGCCCGCTTTATCAAACATTTCTTCTCTTATGATGTCCCCCCAAACAACCAATGAGAACCCCCAGGCCATATGGTTTATCATTTGAGAGCTCTTGACAAACCATCCAAAATCCTTCAAGACTAAATAAGGATGACATCCTAAAGGAAGAGACCCTGAGTGGTCATGAAGCTCATTTTCCATGTCACCCTAAGGAAGAATAAAATCCCTTGGTAATATTTAGGCAATCTTGCATGACCTCCGAGCCTTCACTAAATAAAACAAAGGAGATAAAGGGAAGGATGTGAGAGGTTTTCACATTTTCTGAAAGGAATGAAATGTGCACCTTGACTGACATGTGAGATGTCACGAGTCCTCGATGACATGTCTTCCTTACCTTGAAAAATCCCCTTGGCTTGTCAGTCTCGTCCAATATAAGTCCTTGGACATGTTCTTGAAATCCTAAGGCACTATAAAGATAGATGGATAGACTTTTTCACGACATGCTTGCACACTCTCTATATTACCCATATTGTTCAAGTAATGAATCGTCCAAAAATCAAGTAAAAATCCTAGATATAACTCATTCCAACTCGCATGAACCCTGAACTTTGTAAAATAAAATTAAGTAGATAAAGGGGAGGAGAGAGGGCTTCAAGATTGCTAAAAGGCATGTGACGCGCATCCTGAGTGACCCAAAGGACACAATGAGTCCTCGGAAACACATCTGCCTCCCCTCATGAGAGACCTTTATCTTTTCATCCTCACTATGAAAAGCACCCCAGAAAATTTTTTGGCTCTTAAGGATAAACAGATAGAATTATTCCATGGAATTATCATGCACCCCTGTGCGACCCATATTATTCAATCGACGCATCTCCAAAAAATAGAAGAAATAACCTTGACGACACACATGAAATATCATATGAATACCAACCTTTGTTACATCGAATAAAGGGGATTAAAGGGGAGGATGAGAGTGGTACTCATAGTTGATGAAAGGCATGCGATGTTCCTAGTGCACCCACATCACTGTCCCATGATACCACTGGACAAGTCACCCAAGGTCTCGCGAGTGTCTTCCCATAGGCATTTGAATCTTTTGAAGACCCTCAGGCATGTCAACATAACAACATGGAAGTACTTTGACATGTCTTCATGATCAAACATGTCTTCTATAGTCAAAAATTATCTGATAAAGGATGCATTGATGAAGGAGACTCATGATCTCTAAAAACCGGGTGAAACGCTTGAAGAATTTCACATAAGAGACTCACAAAACAGCATGGTGCCAGGACACTTTGACGAATCTAGCCTTGACTTTCACCAGATACACCGCACAAACCAAAAATTTTCATAGGTGGTTATTCCTATAAATTCCCCACCCCAAAACAGAGAATATTTTGTATTTTCAATCAACGGGATGCCCAGGCTATATAGGATTCGGCGCTCGAATTCTGTGAACCTCTCGAGGAAATCGATCATGCGACTGTCCAGCTTTCTATCAGGTAATATAATGGTAGGTAGTCAGAGTCGTCATGAACTGGACATAATTTTCTTCACTTGATCACTCATGGATCACGTGAAGGACTCCCGACAGGACATGTGAGGAATAGACAACATGTCCTTCAAATCACGTGAGACTAAAATAAACTAACTGAATGAAACTAGGAATTCGAAATACAAGGGTAAAAACCATGATCAGAGGAAGAAGTATTAAGAAAGATAAATTATCACTGCCCATTATTTCCCTCAAGTGTGTCATCCAAATTCACACAAAATCACCAGGACATGTCACCCAGATCTCACAACACCCCTTTAGCATGTCACCTACGACACAAAAAATACTCTGAGAATGTCAGAGCAAGACACATAGTTCCCCCACGAGCACCAATATGATCTAAAAACCCCGCTAGGTCTCTAACCCATGTCTTTTTACATCCTTAGGACACATCTCCTGACTCATATAACGTCACCTGTTCATGTTAGATGAGTCTCACAAGAGCATCTGGACATGAAAACCATGTCCTCGTGACACCCTCAAGGCAAGTCAGATGAGACTTACGATGCCCTCGAAACCAATCGGTCGGGTCTCATGGTGTCTAACAGAGGTTTCAGCCAAGACACATGACACCCCTTGGGCTATACCACACTGACTCTCGCAACACCCTCCATATGTGTCAAGTCAGGTCATGTGATGACACCCATAGTGCGCCAACTTGGTCTTGTGACATCTTCCATACAAGAAAGATAGATCATTAGGGAATCCTAGGAATAGAAAATATTATCCATCCTCGATGTGTAAGCCCCGGTCAAATGGAAAACCTCAGTGTGTAAGCCTCAACATAAAGGGAACTATGACGACTCTGATTCCTACCATATTCAGGATAAGTAGGATACCTCCCTCTGGGTTCCAAGCTTCATATTGATCATCCATGGAATGACCAACATATGAGTCCCCTATCCAAAGTAATAATATTGATTATTTTATCTCCAATGTTTCTCACACCGATTATCACTCACATGATCTTAGGGAGTTACGGTAATCATTTCATATATACCACGGGTCTCTATAATGACACAAGTGACTCCAATATATAAGTCCTAATATAATGAATAATGAAAACTCTGATTATTGAAGTATTTGGGATATATAGGACGTCCCTTGGAGACACGATCATGAAGGTTTCCTAGAGAACCCATATAATTTCTCCCATATGACGTAAAACTTCATAGGTGAAACTGAATACATGGGTTTTGATTCATGAAATAACCAAGATGTGTAGGATGCCTCATAAAGGCTCATCCCCTTGTAAGAACCTGGTTCTTATTCATGAGGTACGAGTTTCTTCCTTTATCTTTTCCTTAAGTGTTTTTAGAAAAATAATGAAAATGGGGAAAAATTTCTTTTTGGTAGGTACACGTCGTGTACTTTTCTACATGGTGTGTACTTTGGCCGTGTGGGATGAGTACACAGGGTGTGTAGCCATGTGGGCGATGAAAGGTGTAAAAACTGACTACATTCCATGTAGTGGGTATGTACACACCATGTAGTCAGAGGAACAGTTAAAGAAATGTAAAGTACACGTTCTGTACTCAATAGTACAATCCGTGTAGTCTATTTTTTTTAAATGGGAAATAGCCTCCCCTATTCACAGGGAAGGCTTAGAACTGGAGGAGGAGTCAGGAGAGAGGTCCAAACCTTCAAGGAGATCCTGATCTCAAGCCGGGAATCCGTTTCCACCTATGACGATCTCGTTAGAATCGTACGGGTAAGCCTCTCCTTCTCCTTAATCCATTCTTACCAATTCTTTCATGAGGGAAAGTTATTTAAATTTTAACGGATTTTTCTTTCACCTCAGATCTTTGTTGTTCATGGACAATTCGAGGAGCGTAGTTCACGTATACTGATCAGGGGTGATCGAGGTAGGTGGCTTAGTGTTTAAATTCCAACTGTTGTGCGTTTGTGTGTACTATTGTGCTACGAACCCATGTTGGGGTGTCGTGTGGCTGAGGACATGGCTGTTTTGAATACCTAGAATTATATAGGTAATTAAAAGTGATAATAAACTGTTGTTTGGGACCACTGCTTGGATCCAGGACCACCACCTATGTGTGTTCCTCTATTTAGCTGTTTGGCCAGGTTACCCGCAGGTATACTGTAAAATTTAGAATGCTTTTAAATTTCCTTGAGAGAAATTTTGTATAATTTCTTTCTTATCTATTGGGCTCGGCCCGGTTACTTGCGCCTAAGGGAAGTTTTCTATTTAGCCTGAGGGTAGTGTTCTATTTAGCCTGAGGGAAGTGTTATATTTCTCCTGAGGGAAACTTCTTCTGTTCCAGAGGGAAATAGATTATGTTCCTGAGGGCGAAACTTCGTACGCCTGAGGTAAATACTCGATAGCCTGAGTGCAAGATTGAGGGCGTGGTTTTACTATATTATCCTGAGGGTAAGATTCTGATTGGCCTGAGGTCTTGGTTCTGATGAGCATAGAATATTATTAAATTAAATGGTTAAAATGAAAATTGGAAAGAAACTGGTAGTGATAGTTAATTTTGACTACTTACTGGTTTACTGCATTTAATTTTTCACACTGTAGTTGCATATTTTCACATAGTTGGACACGAGCCTTTGGTGGGTGCCTATTGGGATTCATTTGCCACACCCTGTTTGGGGTCATGTCATCATCCCCAAACAGATTACATTTCTGTAGGTATGGATAAGGGCAAGGGTACCTATATAGGTACTTTATTGTTTCTGAGGAGTAGGGGAGCATAGAACCGAGCTTAGGCTTGCGATGTTGTTGGTTGTTCTGTTTTGTTTTTTTGTACCTGTAATTTATATTGTATTGTATTGTACTGTTGTGTAACATGTTATGGTTGTTTTCTTAGAACTAGAGACATGTTTTATCATTATCTATATAACTGTTGGTTATCTTTTACTACATTTTTTTATTTTAAATGTGTATGGTTTATTACTTCCACTGTTGTTGTAAGCTATTTATCTTTTCTGTTACGCTACACTTTGACAAATGAGGGCATATTTTCCCCACTATCAAACCTAGGCCCTCACTGCTAGTTGGATGCCTCTGGTGTTTGGGGAAATTCTCTTGAGGTCATGTGACCAACTGGGTTTGGGGCACCCGTTGAGTGGCACCCGGGCCCGGGACGTTACAAAGTGGTATCAAAGGGTTTCTTTTCTTTCACTTACTATTTGGAGCCTTAGTCAGGGATAGGATGGGAATGGTAGTTGGTAATATGTTGTTACTAGGAGTATCTAACCTGTGTACAGTGAAAATCCAATTTACCTCATGATTCAATTTTATTGATTTTTCAATTACAGTTGATGTGATTTTCACCGTTGGGTGACACACTTGTGATTGCACTGTTTATATGTTATTTATAGGTTTTATTTAGTTAAAACCCAATGAGATGAGGGTATGTCATCTCATACATAATTTAGGAACATTCTAGAAATCACATTCCATGCATAGTTCCATTCCATGTAGGTGCATTAGAAATTTCATGTTGGTGTGATAGTTGTTGTGCTAGAAAATAATGTTGTTGTGATAGCTGCTTTGATAAATACCTGCTATGTGATAGGGTATTTTTTGTGTGAGCCTGTTGATAGAATGGATGCCAAATCTTGGTTTTTGGGGAGTATGGGCCCTCAGTAACTGGAATTTGGTTATCATTGACTTGTTTATCTGGTTATAACATTTATAAGATGCCAAACTTTGATTCGTGGGGAGTATGGGCCCTCGCGGGTCGGAATTTGGAACTTAGATGTTGTTTTTCAGTATTTTCTGGGTTCTGGAGTAGTTTTAGAGGCCTACTATCTGTAAAACCTAGTATACACGCCATGTAGTTCCTCGGACACACGTTGTGTGTTCTTCTATTTGGGAAGAAAAGAAAACTTTTTAAGTACATGTCGTGTACCCTTAGTACACGCCATGTAGTCTCTTCACGTGTCAAGGATCATGTGGGCGGGGACATGGGGAAGGAAAATTCTTGGAGAAAACACGTCGTGTACTGTATGTACACGCCATGTAGTGTTGACCCAGAGTTCGGCCGTGTAACTAACAACACTGGTCAGTGTAATCCTTTCATTTACATGTTGTGTCCATCTGGAACATGTTGTGTAGTGTGAGACGTGTATCCGACCGTGTAACTAACAACACGGGTCGGCGAAGCGTGTCTAGTACACGCCATGTACCTGTGGGACACGTCGTGTAGTCATGACCGAGAACTGACCGTGTGGACCTGACCGTGTGGCTAGGAAGATGGAGTGGTGTACACGCTGTGTGCGGGTGTAACACGCCGTGTAGTTTTGGCCGAGTAGTCGGCCGTGTCACGAATGACACGGGTAGTTGGAAATTAAACCATAAACACCGTGTAGATTCCATACATGTCGTGCAGTCTTGTTCAAGTGAGCCGTGTGGATTAACCATGTAGAAGGACTTAGTCAGGGAGGAAGGATTTAAGTACACGCCGTGTATTTAGAAGGCACACTGTGTGTTTGGGGTGTTACACGGCCAGTTTAAGCTGGGGTACACGCCAATGTAAATGGCTTGCGAGAACACGCCATGTAGTTTTATACACTCCATGTAGTCAGGTTTTGTAAAAAAAATTAAAAACTTTCCTTCATCGTCTCCTTTTTTTCAGTCTTTTATAATCTTGATCTACGGTGTGTGTTGACCTTGTAGAGTCATGCCGCCAAGACAACCATGCATTGTTCTCCAAGAGAGCGGAAACGGTTATACTCTAGAGATGGTGGGACATGGGCTACCAGTGGATCCTCCAGCAGAGCCAGATGTGGCGCCATTCGTTATACTGGACACAGACACTGATGCGCAGTTCCATGAAGGCTTTATGTGGTTCATGCAGACCTTTCTGGGAGTACCTTCGGCTGCCACATCTATGGATGAGCTGACTCGTATTTTACAGCAGCAGCATCCGCCTATGTTTTCAAGGGATGGTGGACCACAGGCTGCGGAGTCTTGGCTGGGATCTATGAAGACTATTTTCGAGCATCTTGAGATGCCTCTAGGGCATAGGGTCAAGCTCGCGACTTATATGTTGTGTGATTCTGCCAAGAGGTGGTGGGATGTTACCACTCAGACATAGCATCACAGAGACATGGTGTGGGAATATTTTCAGATAGCTTTCTATGATTTCTTCTTCCCAAAGACGCTGAGGGAAGATAGAGCTCGAGAGTTCATGAACCCGTAGCAGGGCGCTATGTCGGTGATGGATTATTCTGCTCGTTTCACCGAGCTTCAGCGTTTTGCACCCGTTCTGGTGGGTGATGAGATGTTGAGGGCCAGATGCTTTGAGGATGGTCTTTGATATGACATTCGCGCACTGGTGAATGTTTTCAGGTTGCCTACTGTACATGATATTATGAACCAGGAGCTGATTACAGAGAGGAACCTTTAGGAAGCTAGTGGTGTGGGCCAGGGCAGTTCAGCACCAGTTTCTAGTACTATTTCAGCCAGTAAGAGGAAGTGACAGATGAGTTTCTCTCATAGTGGCAGTACTAGCTAGGAGATTACTTCAGGTGGCCCGTTCGTGTTCTACCAGTGTGGTAAGGAGGGGCACAAGAGACCTCAGTGTCCAAGAGACACAGTGGAGTGTCGATATTATAGTAATATGGGTCATCTGTAGTTCTTTTGTAGGGCGTTTCCACCAGTGGCTAGTGAGAGGGGTTATGTGCAGACTCCGCATGAGGGAGAAGGACCAGCAGCTTCTTACCAGTCAGGAAACTGGAATATGACAAGGCGTGCAGGCAGAGATGGTGGTCATGGTTGTGGTAGCCAGAAACCAGGATCGCAGAGGCATCAGGGCGGGACAGCTCAGGGTATCCAGGTTGTGTCATAGGGTCGCGGCACTGGGCAGGCATATGCAGTGAAACAGACCCAACAGAAGCAGGATCCCAGACCTTCTACTGTCAGAGGTACTATTCTAGTAGCTTCTATTTTATCTTTAGTGCTTTTTGATACGGGTGCTACACATAGATTTATATCTTTACCCGTTGTGGAGAGAATTGGGCTCTGTGTTTCTTCTTCTTCTTCTTTTATGATGCTAGACACTCTATTGGGAACTAGAACGGCAGGTGTGCGTCAGTGCAGGGAGTTCCCCCTAGAGGTTGGTGGGTGTCACTTTCTTTGGGACCTTTATGTCTTGGAGATTATGAGCTATGATTTCATTCTCGGGATGGACTGGTTGGTTCCCTTTCGAGCCTTTGTAGACTGCTATCGTCGCAGGGTGTGTTTCACGTTACCAGAGGGCATAGAGTTTCTATACAAGGGCGAGTGGGATGTTCAGGCGAGTTGAGCTAGACCAAAGCATCATGGGTGAGGTGGAGTCACATCCCAGATTGAGATTTTATATCTATATGACTAGGGAACTTATCAGAACGATTTCCCTCCAGTGGTTTATTGTTTCATGGATGTCTTCCCGGATGACTTTTCAGGTCTACCTCCAAAGCACGAGGTGGATTTCTCTATTGAGCTTGTGCCAGTAGTAGCACCGGTATCCATTCCTCCTTATAGGATGGATACACCTGAGTTGAAGGAGCTCAAGAGGTAGTTATAGGAGTTACAGTCAAAGGGTTTTATCCGACCCAGTACTTCTCCTTGGGGTTCACCTGTCCTTTTTGCGAAGAAGGCGGATGGTACCCTCAGACTCTGTGTGGATTATCGAAAGCTAAACCAGTTGATGGTCATGAACCGATATCCCTTTCCAAGGATTTACGATCTTTTTTATCAACTTCGTGGAGCACCAGTGTTCTCAAATATTTACTTGAGATCTGGATATCATCAATTGCGCGTGAGACCATCGAATATACCGCTTACATCTTTTCGGAGCAGATATGGTCTGTACGAGTACTTGGTTATGTCGTTCGGACTCACAAACATCCCGGCAGTTTTCATGGCTCTAATGAATCATGTGTTCCATCATTATCTAGATTATTTTGTGGTAGTATTCATGGATGATATCTTCGTGTACTCTCACACTCGACACGACCATGACACCCATCTTGAAATCATACTACGTACACTGAGAGGTCATCATCTATATGCTAAGCTCTCAAAGTTCCACTTTTGGATGGACCAGATTCACTTCCTGGGTCATATCATCTCAAAGGAAGGAGTTTTCGTGGACCTAGAGAAGGTGAGAGCAGTAGTTTCTTGATATCATCCTAAGAACGTGTTTGAGATACAGAGTTTCTTAGGGCTAGATGGTTACTACAGACGCTTCATCCAGGACTTCTCCCACTTATTAGAGCCATTGACAAGTTTGAATAAGAAGGGTGTGAAGTTTTTTTAGTCAGAATCTTTCAAGACATCCTTTCAGGACCATAAAGGAAGGTTGACATCAGCACTAATCCTGATACTCCCAGAGCAGGGAAAGATCTATACAGTTTACTATGATACATCAGGTATTGGGATGGGAGCTATGTTGATGCAGGGCGATAGAGTTTTTGCATACGGGTCTCGGCAGTTGAGGCCACATGAGAGGAATTACCCGACGCATGACCTCGAGTTAGCAGTAGTTGTTCATGTGTTACGTTGTTGGAGACATTATCTCTTGGGAGAGCATTTTGTGGTTTTCACCGACCACAAAAGTCTCAAGTATATATTTACTTAGTGTGACTTGAATATGAGGCAATGAAGGTGGGTCGAGTACCTTCAGTCCTTCGATTTTGATACTTCTTATACACCTATTAAGGGTAATGAAATTGCGGATGCACTAAGCAGGAAGACTCAGATACAGGCAGTGTAGGAGGCCAGTGTGGAGTGGCAGCTTATGGATTTGTTCTCTGAGATGAATTTGGAGGTGTATGACAGTCAGGGACAAACCTATATTTCATCTTTAGCTGTGACTTCTACCCTCCTGGATAGGGTGAGGATGAGACAGTTATCTGATTCATAAGGCTTAGTTCTACGGGTGTCGGTGGCAAGTGAGGACCATCCTCCGGGAGGGATGATAGGTGATGATGAGGAATTGTGTTTCCATGGATGAGTGTGGGTTCCAGGGGATATAAGCGAAGAGTTGATGTGGTAGTTTCATTCTTTATCTTGGGCAGTTCATCCCGGAGTTACCAAGATGTACCGTGACTTGAGACGTCAGTACTGGTGGTCAGGTATGAAGAGAGAAGTAGCTGGTTTTGTTACAAGATATTCCACCTATCAGCAGGTGAAGGTGGATCATCAGAGGCCAGCTAGAATATTACAGTAGTTACCCATCTCGGAGTGGAAATGGGATGATGTCGTGATGGACTTTGTGACTGGGTTTCCAAGGTCACCTCGAGGCAATGATGTTGTGTGGTTTTTTGTGGATAGACTCACAAAGGTAGCTCACTTTTTTCCGATCAAGGAGACCTTCAGTGTTGATGCGCTCAGAAAGCTGTATATCTGAGAGGTTGTACGTCTTCATGGGGTTCCTTGTTCTATTGTTTTAGATAGGTACGCCCTCTTTACATCTCATTTCGGGAAGAGTTTTCAGAGGTAATTGGGTAAACAGGTGCTTCTGAGCACAGCTTACCACCCTCAGACCAATGTCTAGTTAGAGCGTATTATACAAGTTCTTGAGGACATGTTGCATGCATTCATCCTAGACTTTGGGGCTCTTGGGAGAAGCATATACCCCTATTCGAGTTTTCCTATAATAATAGTTTTCAGGAAACTATTGAGATGGCACCTTACGAGGCTTTATATGGTAGTCTATGCTGATCACCTTTATACTGGATAGAGATAGGTGAGGCAGCTTTACTGGGACCACGTCTCATACAGGAGACTTCTGAGTAGGTCTAGTTGATTCAGAAGTGGATGGCTACTGCACAGTCTCGTCAGAAATATTATGTTGATCACCGTAGACGACCCTTGGAGTTCGCAGTCGGGGATCAGGTTTTCTTATGTGTTTCACCGAGGTTGGGACACAGGAGGATCAGAAGACATGGTAAACTTTCACCGAGGTATGTGGGGCCATTTGAGATTCTGGAGAGAGTGGGGTTGGTTTCCTATCGGTTGCAGTTACCACAGAGATATCAGCCCATGAATGATGTCTTCTATATATCTCAGTTGCACCATTATCATTCAGACCCGTCTCACGTATTTCAGCCAGAGGAGGTTGAGATTCAGATAGATGAATCCTTTTAGTAGAATCTGATTCTTATCGTGGATAGGAGGAGCATGAATGTTCTCTGAGGCTGGTTAGTTCCTCTCGTACGGGTGTTATGGCTGCATGGCCGAGTGCAGGACGAAACCTGGGAGCGGGAGACCAACATACGTGCTCAATGGCCAGAGTTTCTCACATCTTTATCTTCACCACCCTTGGAAAGGAAATTCGGGGATGAATTAATTTAAGGGGGGAAGTTTTTAAGTACCTGGTTCTTATTCTTGAGGTACGGGTTTCTTCCTTTCTCTTTTCCTTAAGTGTTTTTGAGAAAAATAAGGAAAATGGGGAAAAATTGCTTTTTCAAAGGTACATGTCATGTACTTTTCCACACGTTGTGTACTTTGGCTATGTGGGATGAGTACACAGGGTGTGTAGCCATGTGGGTGATGAAAGGTGTAAAAACCGACTACATGTCGTGTAGTGGGTATGTACATGTCACGTAGACAGTCGGCAGGCAAATAGTAAGGCGGTGAAGGCAGTCACCAGCTGAGTTTCAGTACATGACATGTACTCATGGATTATACGATGTGTGCTCATGTCGACTAATGAACAGTTCCACACTGGCAAGAAGCCTCCAGAGGAACAGTTAAATAAATGGAAAGTACACGTTGTGTACTCAATAGTACAAGCCGTGTAGTCTATTTTTTTCTTAAAATGGGAAATATCCTCCTATATTCACAGGGAAGGCTTAGAACTAGAGGAGGAGTTGGGAGAGAGGTCCAAACCTTCAAGGAGCTCTATATCTCATGCCGGGAATCCGTTTCCACCTCTGATGATCTCGTTGGAATCGTACCGGTAAGCCTCTCCTTCTCCTTAATCTGTTCTTACCAATTCTTTCCTGAGGGAAAGTTATTTACATTTTAACGGGTTTTTCTTTCACCTCAGACCTTCGTTGTTCTTGGACAATTCGAGGAGAGTAGTTCACGTATACCGATCAGGGGCGATCGACGTAGGTGGCTTAGTGTTTAAATTCCAGCTGTTGTGCATTTGTGTGTACCATTATGCTACGAACCCATGTTGGGGTGTCGTGTGGTTGAGGCCATGGATGTTTTGAATACCTAGAATTGTATAAGTAATTAAAAGTGACAATAAAATTTTGTATGGGATTTCTTCTTGGATCCAGGACCACCCTGGGGGTGCGTTCCTCTGTTTAACAGTTTGGCCAGGTTACCCGAGGGTATACCGTAAAATTTAGCATGCTTTTAAATTGCCTTGAGATGAATTTTGTATAATTTCTTGCTTATCTATTGGGCTCGGCCCGATTACTTGCGCCTGAGGGTAGTGTTCTACTTATCATGAGGGAAGTGTTCTATTTAGCCTAAGGGAAGTGTTATATTTCTCCTGAGGGCAACTTCTTTCATGCCTGAGGGCAGTAGATTTTGTGCCTGAGGGAGACACTTCGTATGCCTGAGGGAAATACTCGATAGCCTGAGGGAAATCTTGAGGGCGTGGTTTTACTATATTATCAAGAGAGAAAGATTCTGATTGGCCTGAGGGATTGGTTCTGATGACCATAGAATATTATTAAATTAAATGGTTAAAATGAAAATGGCAAAGAAACTGGTAGTGATAGTTACTTTTGAGTACCTACTGGTTTACTGAATTTACTTTTTCACATAATAGTTGCATATTTTTACACAGTTGGACATGGGACTTTGGTGGGTTCCTACTGGGATTCATTTCTCACACCCTGTTTGAGTTCATGTCTTTGGTCCCAAATAGATTACATTTGTGCAGCTATGGATAAGTGCAAGTGTCTCTATACAGGTACATGATTGTTGTTGAGGAGTATGGGAGCATGGGACCGAGCTTAGGCTCGCGATGCTGTTGGATGTTCTGTTTTGTTTTTTTGTACCTGTACTTTCTATTATATTGTATTTTACTACTGTATAACATGTTTTGGTAGTTTTATTAGAACTAGAGACATGTTGCATCATTATCTATATAACTGTTGGTTATCTTTTACTGCATTTTTTAATTTTAAATGTGTATGGTTTATTGCTTCCACTGTTGTTGTAGGCTATTTATTTTTTCCGTTATCCTACACTTTGACAAGTGAGGGCATAGTTTCCTCACTATCAGACTTGGGCCCTCACTTCTAGTTAGTAACCTCTGGCATTTGGGGAAATGCGCTTGAGTTCATGTGACCAACCGGGTTCGGGGCACCTGTTGAGTGGCACCCGGGCCCGGGACCTTACACCCCTATTAGAATATTAATCACCTCCTCATATGGGAGAATGTTCCAAATCACATGTTTATATGGTTTTAGTATATAATCAACCATTTGTTACCAGATAATGATGAACTATCTCACATAAATAAATATGGATTCACAAAAATAGAATTGACCTAATGTTGTTTCGTTAGGGTAACTTGTCCTGTATTGAGATTAGGAATAGATTAATGAAAATATATTAAATATATAAGAGAGTCCCAGAGTAGGAAACAATTCTCTCCCAAAAGGGTGTGATGATCATGACCTCTCATCCACTCAACCAATGCAAGTCCCTAAGAGTCGTTGGGCGTAAAAACACCGATGACCTCCATTGTTTGGAAAGTATTTCTATCCCCGGCTATGGATTGGGAACCATTGGGAGTTTCGGGGAAAGTGAAAATGGTAAGACGGCGACAAAAACCCATTCCACACCATATTTCCTAAAAAATAAACTACTATAACTTTCATTTCCTTCCCATTAAGACTCTTGTGTTAATAATTCCATATCTCTTAACTATCAGAAGTTATGGTTCCTGCAATTTTCACTCCATCTTGTCTTCGGGTTAGATATAGGGTTCCATATTTTAGGCCTTCATCTATGACCATCGATCATTGAGTGATATTCCATACTTTATTAGAGAAGATTATTCTTAACCCTACCTCATCTTGTTATCCTAAAAAAATTAAATTTTTCAACATACCTGGTTTGTTCCAAATAGCCTTAAGATCCTGGTAATTTTTATTCTTCATCCACACCATAAAATTTCCCTTCCTAGTGATTTTTAGAGATCGATAATCTACTGATTGTACCTTATTAAACTTTCTGAACACTTGATGTTTCATATTTACCATATCTTCTAGAGAATTAAATCATGTTTTATAGTCAATTATATATGATTCGATTAGAACATTCACACTCTATAGTAACCTATTTCTACCTATATTTGTCATAGAATTACTAAAACGTGTACTTTTAGATGATACTCATCTATAATTTACCCTTATTTATCTATAGTCATTCTTGAGATACCTTATCATGTAAGAGTCCCTACATGTTAGGCCCAGGATACATGATTTTCCTTAGGTCTTTCCCTATAACTTATCATATTATTTTTTCTAACATCTTCAATGAAGAGACCTTCTTCTTCTATATGTATTGAGTTCTATTTTGGAAAATTCTTGAACTTCCCTCCATTTAAGACCTTCATTCAGGATAAGACCTCAAGCATCCTCAAACACCAAATTAGATTTATCATAATAGGTATGGTACTTACTATCACATCCCCACTTTCAAAATTGGATGATAACAATAGTTTTTTTGTTGAAATCTTCCATGAATTTTATATTAAAATATTTGAGATAACTTTGAATCATATTAAAATAATTCTCATGATCAAATACAAATTTATCTTCTAATAACTTCATGTCAACAATATTCACATCCTGACAACCTAATTTATTATCATTGTATTTTCATACATTTTTTTTAGTGTCTTTTTCAACTCTACCAATATATTCACCTCCAAAATATTATAGGCTACGTTCTGATCCAATGAAATGTGAATGAGTCTTAGTGTCATTATATCTAGCCTCTCCCATTCCTCCTTTTATATCATCTCCATCTTGATTCATCTTAATATAACTTCTAGGTTATTTTTAATGAGATATTCCAACATATAAATTCTCTAAATTCCAAAGTATTTCCCATTTAATTTTTAAATATGGACCCTATCTCCATAAAATTCATAATTTTTTTGTTAAGTAAACTCTAATTAAATCCAAAGACATCTCAAGAAAAAAAAATTATACATGATTATGTTTCCATGTCCACACTTCTGAACTCTCTAAACTAAGATCTAATACCATGTGTTAGGGGTTGAACCCTACCTCACCAATTTATTAGACTCACACCATTAAACCATTCATTTAGTGCATAGTAAATGTCTATAAACCTCTTTGGTCATAAGTTATCCCATTATAATTTGATACATTAGAAGATAATAATATAAATTACCAAACCCACTACACCATTCTAACTACTTCCACACACTCAAAAAACTCAAAAAAAACATTTACATAAGTGAAATAAAATAAGGTAAGAAAAAACACTCTATTTTTTGTGGTTTGGAAAATTTATTTCATCATCAATGGGAGAACACCAATGATATATTTAATTCCCTTTAGATGATATAATGATTTACAATCATAATTAGTAAATAAAACTAATATCTGAATACTTTGAATATATGTTATATAATAAACGTGCAATTAGTCCCACCCCACATGTATATTGAGTCCTATTCAGTTATCTAATTTCACTAGTATCTAAGAACCATAGAAAACCCACCATTCTAACTTGGTGATTTTAAATCTCTTGTAGCCATTGGAACCTAACCACTGAAACTAGTGAACAATCCAAGTTACCCTAAACAAATAACTTCCATTCACTATGAAACTAGACCACTTCCTATACACACGCATTGAACAATGTCATATTCTGATAAACCTACCACCATTAAAGATCTCCATTGTTGTTGCCTGAACAACAAGACCGAGTTAATATATGGTATTCTATTTTTTAGAATATGGAACTTGAAAATAATTTATAATACCAATATTTAGAATATTATTGAGATACATAATGGTAAATATTCATGTGTTTTTATGAGAACTGGTTGTTGAAGTTAATTTTAATAACAAATTTACATCAAGAAAACACTTTTCGAATTTTAGTTAATTATCCTAAAGGCTACTTAGGATATAATTATCCCTACTATGGAAAGTATTTATCAAGTGATTAACTATTTTTCTATAAAAGGGAATCACTTCATTTTGAGATTGTGGAAAAAACAAGACTTAAATGAATTCAAGGCTCTAGATGTGTATGAGTCGTAATAGAAGCACTAAACTCTACAAGATTCAGTGGGAGGAGTTCTTCCAGAGAAATATACTATGTATGAAATATGAAACTAAAAAGGTTATTTTTTTATTCATCAAGTTAGGCGATATATTATTTGTTAAGAATAATGAATCCTAAAAGTAATTAGTAAATGGAAACAAGATAAGATTGGAAAGTTCATATGAATTATAAAATAGATTTTGTGTACCAAAATCCAGTTATGTATTTTAGTGTTTTCTCTAGTTGATGTAAAGTGGTTATAATGTGTTCAAGAAGAAAATAAATATAGATGGTAAAGTTCATACCTATAAGGAATGATTTTTTACTGAAGGTTTCTTGTGATGTTTAGAAAAAATATATGATGAAACCTTTTAAATAGTCATCATGAAAAAATACATTATAATTATACTTACTATAAAAAACCTTCCATGATCATGTAATTTAAAAAAAAAATGATTTCAAGACCACCTCATTTTATAGGAACCCTATGGAAGCTTTCAATATAATGAAACCAGAAGATATGGTGATGCCAAAGAATTATAGTATGGTTTGAAAGTTAGATTGATACGTTTAAAGATTAAGTCAGACATTATGATCATGGAATATTCATTTTTTTATGAATCCATAAGATGGTTTGGTTTTATTAATAATGAAAGTTATCCATGTGTCTAAAAGTGGTTAGTGGGAGCACTATAGTTTTCTAAGTCAAATATGTTGATAACATATCAAAAACAAATGTCTAGTTTTAAAGTGACTTAAGACTAAGATAAAATGATTTCTCCATCAATGACATCAACCCAAGTTTTAGGGTATAAGATCTACTAAGATATATCAATGGGGTTTCTTAGGTCAATTAATAGTATATACATTGTAATGGTATGAAAAATACAATATGGAATAATTCAAGAATGAGATTATTTCCTATATCACATTTCATGTAATTTCTCTATGATAATGACTTATAGAATAGGAGGAGATTATGATGAATAGTATTCCATATGATTAAATGTTTAAATATATCACATATGTTATAATATGAATAGAATTCAATATATTTAAGTGTTTTTGAATTTATCATATATTCCATGATATGTACTAATGTTTCATATTTCTTATGAAAAAATCCCGAGGATAAAATATCAAATAGAATACAGAGAACTTCATAGGAAAATAGTTAGAACACTCCAATAGTACTTGATAAAGAGAAAAGAATAATTTCTTAGTACTTAGAGAAGTTGTAATATTAGCTATCGAGGTGATATAGAAACCAGTTTTCTTATATATAAATTTGATCGTATATATCATAGTAAGATAAAGGAAATAAGAAAGGGAAGCTTATTAAAGCTGGTGGTAGCCATATCTACAAAGACCAATTATTCTGCGGTTTTTAATAGATCTTAAGAAGTGGATTAAGAAAAATATTGTTTAGGATTTTGGAATTGGACAAAGATAGTAAAATATCATCATATTATATATTATGATAAACATAAGACTATGGATTTATCCAAGATATCAAGTTTATGATAGAGGATAAAAAATACAAACACTTAGTGATATTACCCCTTGGGGGATTTTTGTAACACCCCAAGCTTCAATGTTATGCTTCTCTTTGAATAATACAGTAGTGTCTGTTGTACGCAACTTCGACTTCTAACACACCACAACCAATCAAACTAGCCGTTATGAATAGTAATATCCACTTTTTGAAATTTTATATATTTTATCTTTCAAAATGGACATCATTTTTGGATTTAAAGTATCAAAATTATCTTAGGGTGAATTTTTTGTATTTTTTTGAAAACTTTCAATTTTCAATGAATAGTGAAAACACTGAGTTATAGTTTAAAACCGAATTTTTATTTAAATAATTCCTTATTTTATTTAAATTTAATTAAGATCAAAATAGATAAATAATACCTATATAATTTCAATGTAATTCATTTGAGTCATTTTATAATAATTTTAGATATATAAAAATTTAATTGAACTTTTCACCGTCTTTTACCCACCTCCTAGGAGAATTTACAAATTCACATGAAACTTAATTTTACCACTTCTGTGACTGTAATTTAGAAAATCCGAGAGACATGGTTAATATCAAGGAGTAAAATTTGGTTCAATAAGATAAAAATAATTTTTTGTGAATAGTAACTTTTTACTTTTATTTACCGCGGTTAATAGTAAATAGGGTAATTAAGGGTAAAATGATATTATTATTACCCTACCACATGTCCTAATTCTATTGGGTAAGTATAATTATACCAAAAACAACCTTATAAATAAAATATGAACCTCTTTGGTCCACTTGTATTAGATTAGAACATTTATTATTATTTAATTCAAAGAAGAGTTAAAAGAGATAAAATCAAATCTTAATAACTAAAACATTTTTAATATAGAGTTATACATAAGATAAATTCGATTATAAATATTCATTATAAAGATAAAAATATTTCCTAAATGATGGTATTTTATTTATAATTTTTAGACATTAAATAATTTAATTTATTTATGACACAATGGTGATGCAGTAATTACCTAATTAATGAAATATTAAAATAATTGATATTATAAATATCCAAATAAATGTAATTTGAGACTTTTTATGAATTATACTACTTTTATAGGTTAATATGACATATTAGGGTTTGTTATATGAATTTTTTTCTAATTAATAATGTTTCTATGAATTTAGAAAAAACAAAATACCAAATAGTGTCAAAATTGACATAAAAGAGTTTTTAAAACAAATATTATATTATTAATTGATATTATATTTCTGAAAATATATGGTTCATAAAAAAGACATATATAATTATATTTTTATTATTAATGAACCATTTGGGGTTCTCTTGGAATTATATAGTAATTTTATTAACAATATAATATAAAAATACAAAGACATATGTTAAATGTCAAACTATTTAACTAAGAGTTAAATCTAAATAATAAAGTTAATATAGTGACCCAAACCTGTCTAAAACCTATTTGTTGAGTGGTTTTAGACTCATCCTCACCTTATCCTTCAAATAATTCATTTTGGAGCCATTAGAAACAGAAAATTATTTTATTATAAAATAATATTTCTATATTTTCCTAAGGTGCCCCTCACCCCTCTTATAAAAGGAACTCCCCCTTATCTCCAATTCACACCTTCAAATCCATTTTTATCGGCCAAAATCTACCCAAATACCCTCTATAAAGTAATATCTTCATCCTAGAGGCCTTACTTTAGTAATAAATCCAACTTAAGGATCCCTTTTGATAAAATCAAAAGGAAGAACCCGAAGAAGAGATAATAATTTCACCACCCTCTTTCAAGTTCTTTTCTTCTTCCACTTATTTTTTATTTGTTTTTTCCATTATAAAATATTAATTCCATTATCTTATATATACTTTGATGTTATTATAAATATGGTACAACCAAATTCATTATTCTATCCACCCTTTGAATGACATGTCACCATACGTGCGTACATACGGCTTACCATCTCCACGTCGTGGTGTAATTGTTATTCAATACATTATTATTTGAATGGGTATAATAATGTTGTGTAATTTATGTAAATAATATATATAAAATGATAATAATTTGGTATATATGATATACAATCCAATTATATATTATTTTAATATCAAAAGAATGATATTGTCGCTCGTGCGTACGTACGGATTACCGTCTCCATGAACGCAATGAGATTCATTCCCCATCGCATCCATTCAAGACTAATTTTCATTAGATAATTAAAAATAATGTTTAAATACTTTATATAATTATGGCTATGAATAATATACATTCCATCCATAACAAATATGACTTACGTAACAATGCATATAAAGAAAAACGAATCAGTTAACACCCGAAACGACGATAATACTAAGATATTATTAACAAAGCAGTGATAAAAGATCATATATTATATCATATTAATGTATATGATTCTTTTATAATTTAATAACAATTATTTCACCATTATATAAGAGGTTAACCTACCCTCAACCAAGAAAAAGTACAAGGTAAGGGTTAATTTCACAATCTCTTCATTATCCGAGATGTTTATATGTAATTATCTACTGGGACCTCTTTATCATCCGCATCCATATTTCTTAAAAATGTATTCCAAAACATTCTTGATATTTTATATACTATGGGTTATATTAATTTATACCCTTTTATAACTTTTTATAAGATGTTTATAAAGTAATATTTCTGTCATTTTCCAAAAAAGGTCCTTTTTAAACTTTTCGATAGAATTAAGGTAAGAATGTCTTTTTTAACTTATAAGGCGGGTGCGGCCACTTTCTGCCATTTTAAAATCGTCAAATCTTCCCTTACAATCTTATAAGAATATTTTCAAAGTAAATGTTTTCTTTTATAATTATGTGACTTTTAATTGATTTCAAAAAAGTGATATTTCTCTCAAATAGTTTTGATTTCATCTATGCCAACATCCTTTGATGGATTTTAAGCATATTTGAAGTTGATTTATTATGATACAAAACTTCTATATTGTATTGAAGGTTTTGTGAAATGTTTGACTGTGGATGTGTTATTTTTATAGAATTCATAGTTTATGGATAAAGTATTTACATTTTTTATGCTAGTTTTAATATGAATATTTAGGTTATGTTTAAACCTATTCATATGAGGAATACATTGGACTTAGTAAGTGATGTGTGGAGCCCATTATAGCTCCTGGATGCATCGGTAGGTCTCATGAGACAAACTAGTATCTTGTCATAAGGCCTTGACAAAATCTTATTTGTAGTCTTGGCATAAGACCTTGACTATGTGGTTATGATCGTCTGGCATTAGGCATTCCATCATTATGAAAGTGGTTATTGATATTGCTTGTGATTATTCGACTAGTAGAATATCCATGTGAATAATTAAATGGAATTATTTCATTTTATTTTTTCCATATTATTCTGAAGTTCAAGTTAAAAAGGCTTTTGTTTTAGTTATACATTGCCTTAAATGTTTATGCTTATTTACGAAATTTTCGCTATATTGTTATCCTTAGTGAGCATATGAGCTCACCCCTTTCTATGTTTTATTTTTCCCAGGATGTGAAAAAGTATTTTATGACTAACCTACAGGGAAAGTCTGAGGGGATATGATTGTAGACTATAAAGACTATGTTGTTGTAGTTTTTCACTTTATCATGTAATGTAGGACTTATAAATGTTTCTGGTGTCTCCAAGGCTACTAAACTAATCGATCTTTCGAGACTTGATCTTTTTTGATCATGACAATGTTATGTAATAATGCACCGACTCTGGGTAACTAGGGTCGCGGTGTTACAGTTGGTATCAGAGGAAGTTTAGTACAAACCTTGGAAGCTAGATTTAGATATACTCTAATTAGAGCACATAGACCTAAGATGGACTTTTATAATTAGTATAGAAGAACTTCCTAGAATTATGGTATTGTAGAGATTTTTTGAGTTTTCCGAGAAATACATCCATGTCTGGATACGAGCAGGTAGAGGAAGCTCTGGCACAGATATACCTAGGGGTAAAACCCGAGAACACTGCTTTGAGCTAGACTCGAACGAGAACTGGTACATGACAACGGGCCTTGCTGCACTCTTGGTTATGACACTCCCGGGGTATATGCTTAGGATAATTCTCATTTTCTTTACAAACCATTATGAAGGTTTTATGAGTATATACTTCCTCAAAGAAAACATTTTTTATCATTATGGATTATATCCAAAAAAATCAATTTATGTTAAGTGTTTTAGAAGTTTGGAATTATGTATTTTGATTCATAAACTAATCTAGTTTATGCCATTGTTTAGAAATGGTTCCTAGTGAAAGGAATGGAAACCGTATCAATGCATGCACTCCATGTATGGATTTCCCTCATTCTCAAGATAATTATAGTGGAGATGGTGATACAACTGGTGTTGATCATCTTATCACTATACTGGGAAAACTCACTCAGGTTATGAATAATAACCTTAATCAGATAGACTACCCTGATCCACAGTGTAGAGGATCAATGTTAGATCACTTCATAAGGCAACAACCACCAACATTCAATGGGAGTACAAATCCATTAGTAGCTGATCAATGGATAAATTCCTTATAGAAAATATTCCATGCATTGGGTAGTAATGAAAGGGAAAAAGTTATCATGGCAGTTTAACGCCTCACTGGAGATGTTGATCAATGGTGGTCATTGATTCAAAACACAAAGGAAGATGATAAAGTATCAAATATGGAATGGGGTGAGTTTAAAGATATTTTCTTAGAAAAATACTTTCCTCGTGACCATCGAGCAGATATGGAAAGGCAATTTCTGAGTTTAAGGCGAAAGGATGATGCGAATGTCGAAAAGTATGAGGCTAACTTTACAAGGTTAGTGAGGAATGCTGAATATTATATACGTAACCCAATAAATAAGATTGATCGTTTCTTTGATGGGTTAAAACCATTTCTCCATCAAGAATTAGTCTCAAAATCCTTCTCGTCATACGAAGATATTGTCTCATATGCTATCAAGGTAGAAAAAGAATTCTCTAATTCTAGTGACTTTAAAGCAAAGCAAGAGAAGAAGAGATATTCTGATCACTCTGGAAGTGGAAATAAGGAGAAGAAGGGAAAAGTTTAATATCCATCTTGTAGTAAATGTGGGAAGAAACACCCCGGTACTTTCTTGAAGGGAATGGGAGTCTGTTACAAGTGTGGTGAAAAAGGCCATCAAGCTAGTGATTGAAAGGGGAAGAATGAAGCTACCGATGTTCAATGATATAATTGCAGGGAGACGGGACATTATTAAAATGAATGTCCTAGGAATTAGAGAAACTTACCTCAGAAAAGGACAAGGGATCAAGGCCAAGCTTATGCGATCACTACTGCTGAGGTTGAAGCTCTGAAAGACGTGATGATAGGTAATTTAATGGTTTCCTCAAGTTTAGCCAATGCTTTATTTGATTCTGGATCATCGAATTGTTTCATATCTTCCAGGTTTTCTAATAAAATTAGATATTTCCAATTTTATTTAACAAGGGATTTGTCAGTCAAAACTCCTAAGGGGAGTATCATTACTACAAAGTTCTGTGAATCATTTCCTATTAGGGCATATAAATGTTTTTTATCTGTTGATATCATCGTCATACCCATGATTGAAATTGATATAATCCTTAGTATGGATTGTCTTTCAGACCATGATGAAAAAATTTATTGTAAGAAGAAGGAGGTTACTATTTTTTATGACGATGATAAAGAACACATTATCTTTAGAGCAAAATCGTCACCACCTAATTCTTATAAATATCCACCCCCAGTAGCTCAACTAAATTCAAGTATTGGGGAGGAAGAGAATGAAATAACTATGGCTGAGGAAAGGAATGTTCAAATAAATGATGTACCTATTGTAAAAGAATGTGTTTATGTGTTTCTAGAAGATTTTCATGGACATCCTCCAGAATGAGAAATTGATTTTTCCATTGACTTAATTCTTGGTTCAAGGCCCATATCGAAGACCCCTTATAGAATGACCACTGTGTAATGAGTGGAACTAAAGAAAAAACTAGAGTAATTTATTAATAAGGGATTTATTATCCCTAGTGTTTCTCCATGGGTAGCCCCTGTATTTTTTGTTAAGAAGAAAGATGGATCTATGAGGTTATGTATTGACTACAGGGAGATCAATGCTATAACAATAAAGAACAAGTATCCTCTACCTCGCATTGATGATTTATTTGAAAAACTGGATGGATATCAATATTTTTCAAAGATTTAACTTCGATCTGGATATCATAAGTTGTGTGTGAAGAAGGAATACATTCCGAAAACAGCATTTTGAACCAGGTATGGGCATTACAAGTTTACAGTAATGCCTTTTGGGCTGACTAATGCACCCTCTGTTTTCATGGATCTAAAGAACAGAATTTTCAAGGAATATCTTGATGACTTTGTAGTCTTATTTATTGATGATATCTTGGTATACTCTAAAATCTACAAAGATCATGAAAATCATTTTCGCATTATCCTGAATACTCTGAGAAGACATGAATTATATAGGAAGTTTAGCAAGTGTGAATTCTGGCTTCAGGAGATTTCTTTTCTTTACCATATTATCTCTAAAGATGGAATCTCTATTGATCCTTCTAAGGAAAGAGAAATCCAAGAATGGACAGCACCAATGAGTATAACTGAGGTATGCAGTTTTATTGGTTTAGCAAGTTAATATCAATGTTTCATCCAGAATTTTTCCCAATTGGCTAACCCATTAATGAAGCTCACATGTAAAGGGGTTAAATTTGTTTGGAAAAAAGAGTGTGAAGAATGTTTTGAAGTACTAAAGAGAATATTATTCAATACTCTTATATTGACTCTACCATAGGGGAATGATGGGTTCATTATTTATAGTGATGCATCAAAGAAATGAATTGTTGTTTCCTTATGCAGAATGATAGGGTTATTGCCTATGCATCATGACAGCTGAAAATTCATGAGCAAAACTATCCTACTCATGATCTTGAGTTAACAGCTATAATATTTTCTTTGAAGATTTGGAGACACTATCTCTACAGATAAAAATGTAAGATTTATATGGATCACAAGATTTTGAAGTATATTTTCTCATAGAAAGAACTCAACATGATGAAAAGGATATGGCTTGAACTACTCAAGGATTATTATTGCATGATACACTACCAACCGGGGAAGGAAAATAAGGTGGTAGATGCTTTGATCAGAAAGGATCATGGAGTTTTGAACAAGATGATAATTGAAAGGGATATTATTTTCATGGATCTAGTGAAGATGGATATGGGAATCACCATGGAAGGTGAAACATCAATACTTTTTCAAATGGTTTCCAAACCATATTTACTAGAAAGGATAAAGAGTTCTCAGACCAATGATAAGGAGTTTCAAAAGAAGATTAAAGCTATCAATGATAAGAGATTGAGTGAATTTGTGTATGAAGATGGAATTTTGAAATTTGAGAAGAGACTTTGTGTTCCCAATATACCTGATCTAAAAAGATAATTGTTGGATGATGCTCATAGTTCTAATTTCTCTATACACCCTGGGAGAACCAAAAATGTATAGAGTTTTGAAGGAACATTTTTGGTGGGACAACATGAAGGGGGGGATTTCTGATTTTGCGTCAAGATGTATGGTTTGTCAACAAGTGAAAGCCGGAAGGCAACAGTCTGGAGGATTCATGCAACCTCTTCCCATACCGGAGTGAAAATAGGATAATATTATGATGGACTTTGTCATGGGACTACCAAAGACTCCTAGAAGGAATGATGAAATATGGTTCATTGTTGATCGTCTTACCAAGTCAGCACATTTTCTTGCTTTAAGGGAAGATTTACCACTTGACCGTCTAGGAAGACTATATATTAATGAAGTTGTGAGACTTCATGGAGTACCCCTATCGATTGTTTCTGGTCGTGATACATGTTTTACATCAAGATTCTGGAAAATTATTCAAAAAGCCTTGGATAGTGAACTTTGTTTGAGCACTTCCTACCACCCCCAAACTGATGGACAATCAGAACGGACTATTCAAACCTTATAAGACATGTTGAGATCATGATCACATGACTTTCAAGGTATGTGGGACCAATATTTACCTCTGGTAGAATTTTCCTATAACAATAGATTCTATTCAAGTATTCGGATGGCACCATATGAAGCATTATATAGAAAGAGATGTCGCACACCAACCTGTTGGGATGATGTTGGTGAAAGAAAACTTGTAGGCTCAGAACTTTTTAAGGAAATGATGGAAAAGGTGAAGGTAATCCAAACCCACATCAAAGCTGATCAAAGTAGACAGAAGAGCTATGTCGATAACCGAAGGAAGGATTGGGAATTTTAGGTAGGAGATAATGTTTTCTTGAAGGTATCTCCATGGAAGGGTGTTATACGTTTCGGTAAGAAGGCAAAATTGACTCCCAGTTACATTGGACCTTTCGAAAGTCTAGAATGAATTGGGGTTGTAGCTTACCATTTTTCAATGCCGCCAAGTCTCTCCAAAGTTCAAGATGTGTTCCACGTATCACTATTGATAAAATACATGCCTGAACCAACACATGTACTCACCTATGAGGAATTATAACTAGAACCTGATCTGTCTTATTGTGAAGAGCATGTCAAGATTATTGATACAAGAGAACAAGTGCTGAGAAACCGGACGACTCGTCTGGTAAATGTTCTATAGAGAAACCATAATATGGAAGATGCAACGTGGGAACCCGAGGAACTTATGATGAAGAAACACCCGAGTCTTTTCATGCGGTAGTATTCAATAAATTTTGAGGGTGAAATTATTTTAAGGAGGGTAGAATGTAACACCCCAAGCTTCCACAGTACGCTTCTCTTTGAATAATAGAGTAGCATGTTTTGTACGCAACTTCGAGTTCTAACACACCACAACCAATCAAACTAGTCGTTATGAATATTAATACCCACCTTTTGAAATTTTATAAATTTTATCTTTCAAAATGGAATTCATTTTTGGATTCGGAGTATCGAAATTAGCTTAGGGTGAATTTTTGGTATTTTTCTGAAAACTTTCAATTTTTGATGAATAGTGAAAAACACTGAGTTATAGTTAAAAACCAAATTTTTATTTAAATATTTATTTATTTTATTTAAATTTATTTTAGGTCAAAATAGATACATAATACTTATATAAGTTCAATTTAATTCATTGGATTCAGTTTATAATAATTTTAGACATATAAAAATTTTATTGAACTTTTCACCGTCTTTTACCCACCTCCTAAGAGAATTTAAAAATTCACATAAAACTTAATTTTATCGCTTCTGTGAGTGGAATTTCAAAAATCCGAGATGCATAGTTAATATCAAAGAGTAAAATGTGGTTCAATAAGTTAAAAATAATTTTTGGTGAATAGTAACTTTTTACTTTTATTTACCACGGTTAAAAGTAAATAGGGTAATTAAGGGTAAAAATGATATTATTATTACCCTAACACATTTCCTAATTCTATTGGATAAGTATAATTTGACCAAAAACAATCTTAGGAATAAAATATGAACCTCTTTGTTCCACTTGGATTAGATTAGGACATTTATTATTATTTAATTCAAAGAAGAGTTAAAAGAGATAAAATCACTGTTTAATAACTAAAACATTTTTAATATAGGGTTATAAATAAGATAAAATAGATTATAAGTATTCATTAGAAAAATAAAAGTATTTCCTACATAACGGTATTTTATTTTTAATTTTTAGACACTAAATAATTTAATTTATTTATGACACAATGGTGATGTAGTAATTACCTAATTAATGAAATATTAAAATAATTTATATTATAAATATCCAAATAAATGTAATTTGAGAATTTTTATGAATTCCATTAATTTTATAGGTTAATATTACATATTAGGGTTGTTTATATAGATTTCTTTCGAAGTAATAATGTTGTTGTAAATTTAGAAAATATAAAATACCAAATAGTGTCAAAATTGACATAAAAGAGTTTTTAAAAACAATATTATATTATTAATTGATATTCTATTCCTAAAAATCTAATGTTTGGCCAAAAGACTTATATAATGATAGATGTATCATTAATGAACCATTTGGGGTTCTCTTGGAAGTATATAGTAAGTTTATTAACCATTTAATATAAAAATACAAAGACACATGGTAAATGTCAAACTATTTAACTAAGAGTTAAATCTAAAAGATAAAGTTAGTATACTGACCCAAACTTGTCTAAACCCTATTGGTTGAGTTTTTTTAGACCCATACCCACCTTATCCTTTAAATAATACATTTTTCATCCATTAGAAACTTAAAATTATTTTATTATAAAATAATATTTCTAGCTTTTCGTAAGGTGCCCCTCACCCCTCTTATAAACGGGAACCCCCCCCCCCCTTCTCTCTAATTCACACCTTCGAAGCCATTTGGATCGGCAAAACTCTACCCAAATACCCTCTCAACTATTCTCTCTTCATCATATAGGCCTTTCTTTAGTCATAAAGCCAAATTAAGGATCCCTTTTGATCAAATCAAAAGGAAGAACTCGAAGAAGAGATAATAATTTCACCACCCTCTTTCAAGTTATTTTCTTCTTCCACTTATTTTTTCTTTATTGTTTCCATTATAAAATAATAATTTCAGTATCTTCTATATACTGTGAAATTATTATAAATATGTTACAACCAAATTAATTATTCTATCCACCCTTTGAATGACATGTCACCATACGTGCGTACGTATGGCTTACCGTCTCCACGTCGTGGTGTAATTGTTATTCAATACATTATTATTTGGATGGGTATAATAATGATGTGTAATTGATAAAAATAATATATATAACATGATAAGGATTATGTATATATGATATAAAATTCAATTATATATTATTTTAATATCAAAAGAATGATATTTTCACTCGTGCGTACGTACGGAATACCGTCTCCACGAACGTGATGAGATTCATTCCCCATCGTATCCATTCCAGAATAATTTTCATTAGATAATTAAAAATAATGTTTAAAGACTTGATATAATTCTGGATATTAATAATATAAATTACATACATAACAAATACGACTTATGTAACAAAGTATATAAAGGAAAACGAATCAGATAACACCCGAAATGATGATAATACTAAGTTATTATTAACAAAGAAATAATAAAAGATCATATATGATATCATATTAATGTATACAATTATTGTATAATTTAATAAAAATTATTTCACCATTATAAAGGAGGTTAATTTACCCCCGACCCAAGGAAAATTACAAGTTAAGTGTTAATTTCACAATCTCTTCATTATCCGAGGTTATTTATACGTAATTATCTACTAGGACCTCTTAATCATCCACATCCATGTTTCTTAAAAATGTATTCCAAAACATTCTTACTATTTTATAGACTATGGTTTAAATTCATTTATATCCTTGTTTGAATTTTTATAAGATGTTTATAAATTAATATTTCCATCGTTTTCCAAACAATGTCCTTTTTAACCTTTTCGACAGAATTATGGCGAGAATGTCTTTTTTAACTTATACAGCGGGTACGGCTACATTCCGCTGTTATAAAATCATCGAATCTTCCCTTACAAGCTTATAAGAATATTTTCAAATTAAATGTTTTCTTTTATAATTATGTGACTTTTAAATGATTTCAAAAAAGATATATTTCTCTCAAATAGTTTTGATTTCATCTATGTCAACATCCTTTGATGGATTTTAAGCTTATTTGAAGTTGATTTATTATTATACAAAACTTCCAAACTGTATTGAAGGTTTTTTGATATGTTTGACTGTGTATGTGTTATTTTTATACCATTCATAGTTTATGGATAAATTATTTACATTTCATATGCTAGTTTTAAAATGAATATTTATGTTATGTTTAAACCTGTTTATATCAGGAATGCATTGGACTTAGTAAGTGATGGGTGGAGCCTGCTATAGCTCCTCGATGCATAGGTAGGTCACATGAGACATACTAGTGTCTTGGCACAAGGCCTTGACAAAATCATATTTTTAGTCTTGGAACAAGGCTTTGACTATGTGGTTATGATAGTCTGGCATTATACATTCCATCATTATGAAAGTGGTTATTGATATTGCATGTGATTATTCGACTAGTAGAATATCCATGTGAATAAGTAAATGGGATTATTTCATTTTATTTTTTCCATATTATGCCAAAGTTCAAGTTTAAAAGGCTTTTTTTAGTAATACATTTCCTTAAATATTTATGATTATTTATGAAATTTTTCTCTATATTTTTATCCTTACTGAGCATCTGAGCTCACCCCTTTCTATGCTTTATTTTTCCCAGAATGTGAAGAAGTATTTTATGACACTCCTACAGGGATAGTCTGAGGGGATATGAGTGTGGACTATGGAGACTATTTTGTTATAGTTTTTCACTTTATCATGTAATGTAAGACTTATGAATGTATCTAGTGTTTCCAAGGCTACTAAACTAATCGATCTTTCAAGACTTGATCTTTTGTGATCATGCCCATGTTATGTAATAATGAACCAACTCTAAGTAACTGGGGTCGGGGTGTTACAATTTTCTTAAACGGACTAAGTCACAACAAGAAAATTAAACATAAGAGAATGTGGTATTCTCAACATCGATTCCCATACCTAAGGAGAATAATTATTATCACATGATATTTTATAAGTTGTTCATTAATATTTATCTCTAGTGTAAGTGGGAGTCTATTGGGGTTGGTGGCCTAGACCTAAGTGATATTGTATTTTATTACCAAATTATTAATAAATATCTTATCAAATGATGCTTTTTCTTCTTTATAACATTACTTAGATAATAAATTTATATTATAGGTCCCATCTAAAGGTTATATCAGTTCCCCACTATAATGATAACCTAGAGTTATTATGAAAAAGTATTAAACACATATCATATGGTCTAGATAACATCTTTTTTGTGAGATAGGGATGATTTTTTACTATCATGTGTTAATGTATCATAAGACAATGAGGCTTATTATAATAAATTTCATGTTTGTTAGTCTCTAAGAAGGATGGTTTTGAAGATAGACCCACCAAAAGGAATTCCAAATGTTATATGTGTCATTGGATATTCTAATATGAAAAATTTAGTATTGGTCCTTATACTTGACATTATTATTCAAATATATCATGAATTTTATACTTTAATGTATAGATGAAAACCATGAATACATATTCTCATGGTGAGGTAATATATTTTGGTTGCATCATAAGTTATATGATTTTAATTAAATAATCCAATAAAGCATTTGTACCTTCTGAGTTAATGAAAGAATATATCATGGCCCTTTGATTAAAATGGAATTTTCTAATTACATTTGTAGTTGTGGTAGTTCACAGATGAGTTTATATAATAATTTAAAAGATAAATCAATCATACATTATGATAACACAAATACTCATCCTATTTTAGGAGATATCAAAACAAATAGATTATATTACATAGTAGCATTTGTAGGAAATATTTTGACGTTGTGAAATCAACTTCTTTCTCTATAGTTTCCTTGATATGTTCCTATATATTGATCTTGAACTTTAGGTAAGTTCTCATAATGTCATTTAGAAAGAGTTTTAGAGGGTCACACACAAAGTATATCAAGAAACACATTAAATTTTATTGAATTTAAATAATATGAATAAATATTACTACCAACTTGTGGAACACTAACTATTTAAGTGTTTTTTATCACATAAATTCAATAACTAGGTATTAAAGATAAGAATAGATGAGTTTAATTTTATTTTAAATTAAATAACTAGATATTCGAGTTTAGAATATATGAGTTGAATTTTATCGCTTATTTATTATTCACAAGGTAATAAATAAATATTAATTTATTCATCGATTTAGTGAATAGATTAATATTAATATTTATTTAGTTACATGGATATTAAAATATGTATTTATTCATGAGTACAGTGAAAATAATATTTATTAAATAAATATTTATTCATGAGTTCAGTGAATATAATATTTATTTTTTAAATTATAAAATGAATAATATTTATTTATTTAAATTAATATTACATTATTAAAGCTTTAATAAATTTCAAGGATAATTGAAGGGAAAATTTAAGGTCTTGTTTAACATATTAAAATTTTAATATATGATTAACTTTAAATAATTCCCGGTGTTATATTTCTTTCTCCATAAGAAACACTGAACATAAATGAAACTGTGATATATTTAGATAAAATAAAATAAAAGTATGACCATTAAAACATGACCATTGAATTAGAAAGATTGAATAACAGATTTATGAAATATTTATATGAAGAAAATAAAGGCTACATTAAATATGAATGAAATTTTACTAGTATAGATAAAATGATTGTTAAGATCATTTTAATCTTAGAATTGTATTTTTCTAAAAAATTGACTTTTATGCACTATGATTTTTTATCATAATAAACTTATGATTAAATGATGGTGATATATATTGATATTAATAATTTATTAACATTAATTAATAAATGATATAAAATAAGAATAAGGATATACTTTTTTCTAAAGATTGGTTTTAACTATAAAAATTGTTTTTATTGAATTTAATAATTTTATATAAAATTTAAATTTCTAAATTTTAGATTTTTAATTTGAAAAAAAACTAATTTTCTGGTATTTATTATAGTAATATTTATTTAAAATGAATGTTTTTAATTTTTATAAAAATATTTTTTAAGACAAATAATGCAATATATTATTTTACAAATACATGATTTAATGAAATTACTAGTAAGTGAGTATGTCATATAAATTTGTGAAAATATTTTCTATAAAAAATATATATTTTATAAGTGAAATTATAAATCTAAAAATATTTATTCTATTTTACAAACCTATATCTGATATTTTAGAAATTACGTAATATTTTACTCAATATATTATTTTTAATACATTATAAATTTATTATTTTAAAATTAATTTCCATCACTTTTATAAATTGAATAAAATAAAATATATTTAAAATTTGAAATTAGTAGGTACAAATTATATAATAAGGAACATATTATTTTTAGGCATAAAAAATAAATTACTAAGGTAATAACTAATCATCGCTATAAATGTTAAAATGGTAGAAGTAGAAAATCAAATGCTAAGGAGTTGTACACATGTGTGAAATTTAATGGTAGAGGATAATTAAAACTTTTATATTTATAAATAAATTATTTATTAACTCAGCATCCACTTTCCTTGAGAGTGAGTTCCCATTATTAAATAGTTATGGGTATATACAAAAATGTCATCCCTTTTCACTTATAAATGGGGTCTCTCACAACCCCATCAATATCAATCCAAAAATTATGTTTACACAGAAAAACCTACCATTTTTTCTTCCCATATAATTCACTTAATCCATATTTATCTTCTAGTAACAATAAATTATCAAAATACCTCCTTTTATAAGGATTTCTAAAAGGAAAACTCAAAATTCTCAACATGAGTAACTATTTTTCCTAAAGATATTTACTTTCTATTTTACCTTTATGATTAAAATTTTCTAATATATATGTGGTAAAATTGGTATTTTTTATATTATTAATGTTATTATTTTAAGGTAATAATCATTAATCAGCTTTCCCCTTTTCCTAAAGAAAAATAATAATGTAATTTGTGTGTATGTGCGGACTACCACCTCCATGAAGCAACATGTTTTATTTTCTTTCACTGCCCAAGTAAAATTAGTAATAATTTTTTATATGTATAACATTTTTATATTTTTTATATAATAAACCTGGTTACTCTTTGCTTTAATTCTAAGGAAAATGAAATTATCGTCCATGCGTGCATGTAGACAACCTTCTCCATGGAATGATGTATTCCATTTTTCTCATTAAATAAATTCATGGAAAAATTTAAGAATGGAATTAATGGATAAATGTGATTTTAAAGTAACTATGATTCTTTGGGTAAGAAAAATTTAATAACCTATTAATGACATAAGTAAAAAAACAATCATTTTAAAATTAACCATCTTAAATAAGCATACTAAGAGGAAAATATTTTTATTCATATTATGTAATATTTTTATATCCTTTAAGTATTCTTATAATTGATTAAAATTATTATATAAAATTATAATAAACACTAAATATGGTCATTATTCATCTATTGTAATTATATTACAATTAAACCACCACATGATCATCTATTAATCATGGTATGTTGATGTTTGGGTTGGTTTAACCACCTAATTCTAAAATGATATGAAATTATATCAGGAATGGATATGGGAAATTAATTACTGGTATAATATGATATAAATATTTAAATTATATTTTTTCTAGAATGGTAAAATTATGACTAAACTTTTTAATTAAAAAAATCATTTGTTAAGAATCTTTGAAACATGATCATCGTCGATTTCACATTCATGGATTATAAAAAAACTAAAAAGAAAAGAAATTATACCTTTATAAAGATCATGTAACATCTATTACTGTACCTATAAAGATATTTAGATGAATAAATTTTTAACAATAATGAATATCAACACTTTTAAAAAACAAGTTCAAAATGATCACAATTACATACACATGATATTGAAAATTGGTAATAACTAATTAGAATTCATATAGATAATTATTATAAATAAAGAGTATAAAAGTAAAATACATGAGTAAGGTTATTAAATAATTTTTTAAGATAGGTATGTTTTCTATATTGGATTTTATAGGGTGTTCGTGGAAGCTAGGATAAAAGGTAATGGTTTTCTTGGTGTCATGTTTTTTTCTTTGATACAGTATACATTTTATGCACCATGTTTTCCTTTTATTGTGTATTTTCTTCCCATGGATTTTTTTTTATCATGATTATTTTTATTTCATGGGATATACTAATCTAAATCATATTCCCTTCTTCAAATGGTTATTTATTCAATTGTTACCCGAGTAGTAATGTTTTTTGGTAAGTCAGCATTCATTCATTGAGTTATGATCATTCTCTTGAACCTATTTCATATAAGTCGGGTATATTCTTCCATTTATTTTATGATATGGTATTATCTCATTTTTTATATGTATTTTCATTCCTTCCACATAAACCCTTGTTGAATATTTCTCACCTTATGGATTATGTTTCCCATATGGTAAGTTCATAGATCACATCTCCTTTCTAGGAGTTATAAATATTTATCATGAATATTTTCATTACAGGCTTGGGTTCTCACACCCTAATGTTTTATTATATGGTATTTTATAATCTTATTTGGTAAAATTAATCTTTAATGATAATAAGGTTTTATTACTGTTTTAAAATGTAGATTTTTAATTAAGGTATTTTCAAAGAATTGAAATTTTTTTGTTCCTTTCATTATCAAATGTTTTATCTTTTGATCTGAATTTATTTAGAAACAATTATTTCATTTTCAAGGATCTATTATTGGAGGTTATTTTTTAAAATGAAAATTTTTCAATATATTTCACTTAAACTTTTCAAAAATTACTTTTAAAAGTGAAATTTAATTTTGTATTTTACATCAATGTTAAAAATGTTTTCTAAAATATTTTTATGTTTTCACCTCTATTTTACTTTTAATATTCAAAAATATTTTCACTCATGGGATTGAAGTTACATTAATTATCATCTAATAAATATATATATATATTAGAGGATTGAACTTTCGGTTTCAAACAATTCAATTCTTGATCCCTTCTTGAGTGATATCATTTAAATAATTGTTTTTTAAGGATTTTTTTCATCTATGTCAACATCATTTGGACTTTCCATTGTTAAAATAGGGATATGTTATATTGAAATCGTCCACTTTATTTCTCTAGGTGGATTATGTAATGTTATTATCTATCAAGATATAACCCATTACTACCTTTTCCTTTCTGAACTATCTACCATGAATAGGAATAACTTTTCTTTCAATTCCATTATTTGTGAATAGAATGTTTTCCATTTATCTGATTGGAGGGTTTTCACCAATATTCCATGCATCGATTGATTGGTTAAATTATGTAATTAATTGTATACCCCTTACTCTCTATGGTTCTAGTTTAATTTATGCTTACAAAGGAAGCTATTCCATTTAGTGATTAGATAACAATAGAAAGTTTATATATTTATTATTTTGATACGAATGTTTATTCATTACTTAGGAAATTTGATTATTTCTTGTTTAACGATCCACTTTTTTCATCTGAATGGGTTATTATCATGTTATCTATGGGCCTGTGGGCTATGTAAAGTTCTACAAGCCCACTAGGCCTTCGAGCTATGTAGTGGGTCTCCCTCTACCCAGTTAAAAGAGGTATTTTCTTTGCTTTAATAATAATATGAGGCTCTGGCCCCAACCTTTAAAAAAAATAAAAATGTTATCTATTTTCTTGATATGGGAAAAAGTATTAGAATTCCTTATTTTTTTCCAATACAGATTATGATTGAAAATTTTGATTATATATTGTTTACTCATTATATCACATAAAGAATGTATTGGACTTAAACAAGTGTTGGGTGGGGCCTAAAATTATAGATACCCATTATTTTTTGGTAGTTCTCATGAGGCGAACATGTTTTGATATTTTTGTTATGAATACCCAATTCATAAAGATTTCCAAACTATGATCTTGATGATAAGACTGATGATACAAATAATGATTTATTAGTTGAGGCCTTGATGCTAAGATCGAGATGTCTAAAATTGTGCCTTAATTTTCACAAATTCAATTATTTTTATGCATGTGATATATTAATTTTAATTACCATAAATAGATATATTACGATCTCAATTTCTACTGATTATGGAATTGTGATGATTACTTATTCATGCCATAATATTTATTCCATGGTTATTCTATGATTTCCTCATTTGTTTGTATTCCCTCAATGGGTTCTTATGTTAAGCCCTTATTATGTTTCCATTTACAATGGTTTTAAAGAAATGAATTATACATGATATTTATAATATTATAGATTCTGTGGATAATTTTTCAGAGATATTAAAGACTTATTTTTCCTTAACCAGTTATTAGTATAATGGTAGAAAAAGGCCCATTTTATTGGGTTTATTTTTTAATAATGTGGCCTAATTATTTAAATATATACACCAAAAAAATATTTAGTATGTAATATATTCAATAATAATTATTTATTTTTTAATTAAGGGTAATTATATCTGGGATTTTATAGTTGGTATCAAATTGAGTGTTTAAAGTATGTGTTCATGGCACTAATCTTGGGAGTGGGGGTTCAGGGTACCACAATTGGTATCAGAGCATGGTTTAGATAAATTTGGATTTTATGATATTTTTTTGGATAATTTAAGAGTTTATAGGTTGTTTTTAATCATAATTTCCAAGTTATAGATAATTATTTAGGTTATATAAGGTAATATTGTATATTTTGGGAATTAAGATGAAATAATATTAGTAAAAACCCCTAAGGAGGTATAGGATAACATCTTAAAATTTAAAAAGTATTAAGTGTGTGAATTTACTAGAAATGAAATACCTTTAAATATAATATAAGTGGATGTAGGCTCTAGAACAAATGTTTTTATGGGAAATAATGGAAAAAAGGGTGAAATGAGTAATAACTTGATCATCAACTGGTGCATGATAAATATTATTAACTATGAACCTAGTTTGAAAATCCTAGGGGATGTTCATTGTTTAATAATTTACACTTTATAAACCACTCTGTAGGATTCATTCCCATGTTATTTTAATAATTTTTTTTTAATAATTATAATAAAACTAAAAATAAAGTAACCTAGTTTGAATCAACAATCATATAGGTAGAACTAAAAATGATATAGTTTGAACTAAAATAACTATATCTTAACATGATAGTATCATAAAATAGGTAATATTAAAATTTTAAATTACTATTTATTATAATAATTATATAATTTTATTTTTTCATCAATCATATTAACCCATTTTGGGATTATTAATGGATGGGGAAGAATAAACCATGTTAATAATGGGTATGAGAAAAATGGAATGACTATATCAATGATTAACACATAGAAATTGGATATAAACTAATTCATTTAATGATTGTACAAAACCATAAATAATTAAATATAAGTAACCATGTAAACATAGTTTAAATCTTGAACACACTAAAGAAGAGATGGAAGGATTCTCAAGGAAGTTCAAAGGATGAAGATGATGAAGAAAAGAAGATTCAATTTCCTTTATAAAAACATTTGTGGAAATAATCAAGAGGGAAATTGAATTAAAGGGAGATATAGACACTATAATTGTTTATTTTAAGGATATAAAACTCACATATATAAAGGAAAGTGATGAGCTATAAAAATCTATTTCTTCAATTACAAGAGATTTGGGCATTATATAACTCAATATTCCAATCCAAGGGTCAATGAGAGAAATATTCTCCAAAACCATGAGAACAAAGAAAATCATACTAAACTACTAATAATATAGAATATATTGAGTTTTCACTCTATATTTTTTTATTTGTTATGCCATGAAATTTTTCACCAACTATTGGATATTGAGTGAAAAATAAAAAACGCATAGTGGTATGATTATTATTACATCATATTCAAGGTTTATGGGAAGTTATTACTTATAGAACAATATATTATTCTCATATTATAATTATAATTGAAATTAGTAATGGTTTATCTCTCTTTATAAATGTATTATAACAATTTTTATATTGATTAATCTCACTCCGCTTCATAAATAAACCAATGATCATCTAATAGTGTATTGTTGTTTATAAGTTACCTATAGAAATTTCAATGATATAATAATTAAATTTATAAGAACACAATTTATTTAAGGGGTGTGTAACATCTAGATATTTTCGTATATTATTACATTTAAATATTTCAATGTTTTTTAGGATTTTCTCCACATGAAATATCGAACTTAAATGAAACTGTGATATATTTAGATAAAATACAAATATTTAAGTATTGCTGTTAAAAAATGTTCATTGAATTGGTGGGAATCAATAATATTAACCATTTTATGAAATATTTATAGAATTAAAAATATATTCTACCTCTAATATGAATTAAATTCAATTGGTATAGTTAAAATGACTAATAAGAACATTTTTAGCTTATAATTGTATTTTTCTAAAAAAATACCATTTATGTGCTATAATTTTTTCTCAAAAAAACAAATATGATTAATTTATGCTGATATATATTGATATAAATAATTTTTCAATAAAAATAAGTAAATTATATTAAATAAAAATAATAATTTATTGAGTTATAAAGAGTCATTTTCCCTATAAAAATATTTTTTCATTATATTTTATAATTTTATGTAAAAGTTACATTTCTTAATTTTATAATTTTAATTTAAAAAAATGAAAATTATTTTTGGATTCATCATAGTAATAATTTATTAAGATTTATTTATGGTATTTTTCCAAAAATATTGATTTTAAGGTAAATAGTGCAATATATGTTTTTTACAAATACTACAATTTAATGAAATTTTTAGTATGTAAGTATGTCCTTAATATTTTTGAAACCTTTTTCTACCAAAAATATTTATTTTATAACTGATATTATAAATCTATGAATTTTTATTCTAGTTTACAAAACTATATTTGATATTTTAAAACATATATAATATTTTTCTCAAGAAATTGTTTTTAATACAATATAAATTTATTATTTTAAAATTAATTTTTATTACTTTTAGTTGTTTAATAAAATAAAAGGGATTTAAAATTTTTAATAATTATTTATAAATTATTTAATGAGGACCATTTTATTTTTTGGTATAAAGGATAAATTACTAAGGTAAAAACCATTAACCAAGGTAAAATTTAAAATGGTAAAGGTAGAAAATCTAATCGTAAAAAGTTGAGAAAAATTTTAAAACATGTGTAAAATTTAATGGTAGAGGTTTCCTTGACCTTTTTTCTAATATACTCCATTATTGATCAATTTTTGATCCACATTCCTTGATATTGACTTCCCATTATTAAAAATTTATGGTTACTTACAAAAATGTCATCCCTTTTCACTTATAAAATGGGCCTCTCACCACACCTTCAATACCACTCATAAAATTTGGTTTTTGTGATGCCTTGAATCATTATTAGTTGTAAAAATTTGGGGAAATTTGAAACTTTTTTTCTCAATATTTTTTATGGTAAAATGATAATTTCAACTAGATGATGATCTCATATAATTTTTCTGACCACTCTGTTGGTCGAGGAAAAGGGTGTTTTCCCTCGGACAATAGTGTTCTAGAAATCCAATCTATTTGAATTTTCACTAAATATTTAATATTTAATTAATTAATTACTAATTTATGCATGTGTGTTAGTTTTTTGATATCATCTAAATGGATTTGTTGATTCAGATTCTATCTCTATTATTGATTCTGAAATGGGGTGGTGGTTTACTAGGTGAGGCATAACCTCATGTCAGGCATCGAGGCTAGGCCTGAGCCCTTTTTATTTAATTTTTCTCTTCTTATTTCTTCCTTTTTATTTTCTATTATCCCTATTTTCTTATTGCATAAGTCCCCATGGGGTTCCCGCTTTTGGGTATTCAACTGAGATAGGGATAGGGATAGAATAGGGAGAGAGGGAGGAGGTGGCGTCACCTGGGGGTTCATCCAAGGCTTGGATCAGAGTGTGGCAGATGTAGGTGGAAGATTTAGTATAAAGCATCGATGGCTTCCACCTAGAGATAGGAAATTTTTATTCCTTTCACTATAAATACCTATATTATAATTTTTTATAAGTTTTAAAACATTTAATCAGTTTTCAGGGACCCCTAGGGGTCGATTTGTGGATTTTGGAGAGGAATCGAGGGTTTTAGGACATTTTGTGGGTTTTTTATTTAGTAAAATGCATGTACATGGAATGTGGTTTAGGGAACATAGTTTATGTGTCCTTCCTATTTGTGGAAGATGGGTTTTTGCAACTACTTTCCATGTACCGGGGGTACATGTCAGGTAGTGGTGACTCGAGGTGTGCCGAGGGCACATGGATGTCTAAGTTACATGTTTAGAACCCATAGAGGGTACACAACTAGTGGTCATGTACTGTGTTGGGATAGACCTTGTGTGGTGGTACATGGCCAAGTATATAGTTGAGGACACTGTGTGGGGTACACTCCATGTACAGGAAGTACACGCTATGTGGTTTGGTGATGTACATGGCGAGTGGAGATGAGGTACACGATATAGTACCCCATATAGTGTACATGTCAGGTGCTTGGAGGCACACACTATGTAATTTAGAGAATTAAATGTCGAGTTTTCTATGGAACATGGTTAGAGAGGACATCTGTAGATACACGGCATGTGCCTTTTCTATCCTTGAATTGTGTTTCTTATTTTTCACCCTCAAGTCAAAATTGGACTTCTGAGTAGTACATTCTGAGTTTTTTTTCAAGTAAATCATGATGGTGGAATCCTTTAGAAATCTAGAGTCTATATAGATGGTGTTTTGGACTGGGCGAGTGTTTGTAGGAGTATTTCTTAAAAGATTAGTTTTTGAATCCTCATAGGGATTTGGATGTGAGCTTCGAGGCTCGAGTGTAGTTTGTGAGATTGGTGATTATCCAAGATTAAGTGTTCCATGGTTATCTATTTAAGTATATTTTATATAGATCCTAGAATTTTTTTTATTGAGTAGTATCTCTGAGTATAACTTGGTTTTTCCTTTCATGTTAGGTTCGAATTCTTGGGATTAGAGTTGTTGAGGTTTAACTCTTGGGTTTTAGGAGACCATAGTTTTTTATCGTTTGGTATGGGTTGAAATTTTAGGGTATTGGTCATAGTTTGGAACCATTGAACTATTAATATTATTCCAAGGGACTCTTGAGAATTACTTTTTGGGTGAGTAGATACCCATGGATGGTTTTTTTGTCGGTAAGTCCAACTTTGGTTTCCTTACATGGAATTTTCCATGAGGTTTTTCTTAGATGAGGAGCCCTTGTTGGTTCATAATTTAAGGTTTTCATGAAGACCGTTGAAAATTGCATTATAGGTGTGATTTTATTTTGGATTCCCTTTAGGTGTGTTCTTAATCAAGCATCAGTTGTTGTTCCCTGAGAATAATTTGGAATGCTTTCACACCAGGTGTTTCCCATTCTTTTGGATGAGCTCGAGGAACCCCTTATAGGGTAATCTACTCTTATTATTACATTTGGTCCATTTTTAGATATTTTTAAAGGTGTGGATCAATATATTGGGTGCATTAAGAGAGTCCCTAGTAGTAAATCACCTTATGTTGTGACTATGGGGTCTATGGGAGCCATGAGTTTTGGTTTTCTTTGAGGTGGGTCGTTGTGATCTCATAGTGGATATTTTTTTGATGCTAAAATCTATGGGACTAAGGGAGGCCCCATTATTTGTTATTTGAGATTTTATTAATTATTTTTTTTAAAATATTTGTATGTTTGGGTTGATTTTGGATCATCCCATGTTCAATTGGTCTTTATCTATGATGTTTGAGGTAGTTTCTGCTTAGGAATTTGGTTTGAGGAGTAGACCCTTAAGATATATTGGATAAGCCGTTAGCCCTAAGTTTTTATTTGGTTATATCCTCTAATATTTTTCTATGTTTATACAATATTTGGGAGATAATGTATGATCTATATGAATTAAACCCCCCACTAGTTGAGTGTGTTCCCTGGATAAAGGGTCTTTGGGCTTGTGGGGTGTTGAGGAACTCATGGAGTCAATTTTGTGTATTGTGGATACTGAGCGCTCTTAGCGAAATGGATGTTGTGGGGTCCCAGGTGTATGTATATATCCCACCTATTTTTTGGTCCATAGCTGATTCCTAATTAGTTTTTCAGGACCTTCAATATTGGCAGGTTCTCTAATTTTTTCGATCTAGATATTCCTTTCACTAGTTCAGATCATGTTATTAGAGTCCAAGAGCCCGGTAGATATGCTTTTTCGAGTGGACGCCTATGGTTAAGCCTTGGAGTCTTTAATTCCTTCCAATTTAATTTGTATATTTTGGATATCCTATGTATATCTATTGGGTGCACTGGTTTTTGTGTGGTTGAGTGATCCATGTGCTATAAATCTTCTGGATGGGGCCAAAGAAGGGGTAGATTTACCTTGGGTGTCAGACTAGAACCCACAATTAGAGAATTCGTTTGTTTCTATTTTTTCCCCTATGTTTTTATGAAATTTATTTTAGGCTATTTGTTATTATTATTTATCTAATATGGTCATATCACATGTTAATAAACTTTTTATGAAAGTAGATTATAGGTTCACTATTGGGGGTGGCCTAATGAGATTTTTTTCTCACCCCATGTATGTGTACCTTAGTGTCCATGAAAACCTGATGTCTTATTTCAAGTTGGATAATAGGTTTCATGATGGATGAGGTATAGTATTACTATTTCTTGATAAATCATAAATTCTCACGTGGATTCCAAGGCTCAGGTCGGTGCAGCTCGAGCATCATGGAGACTGGGTATGTGGTTTGTCTCGGTGTGGGTAGTAGATCTTGATGTATTTTATTTTAATTTTGTTTATTTTGTATATATATTCAACCTAGTGGGAGACCAATTGTTGTTTGTTTTTTACACTCGAGTATGTATGACTTCATGCAACATTTTATTTTTTATATCACGCTTCTATTTCATTTTATTTATTATATGTACTTTGATATTTATCATTGTATATGATTTTGGTTATTTTCCACTATAATTTCACTTTGAACAGAGGGTATAGTCTCCCCACTATATCTTTTAGACCCTTTTCATTGTAAAAAATCATTTTCTATTCAAGGAGGCATGCTTGAGACCTTGTGGAAATCCAGATCATGTGATGTGTTAGGTCGAACCATGCTTGTTTGATAAAAATGGAATTAGAGCCGTTTGGTAATATGATTTGGGGAGTCAATAGATTTTAGGTCTAAGAATGTGTCATAACTTGTGATGGATATCAAATTGGTGTGTCTTGAACACCTTTATTGATAGGAGGTCAAATCATTCAAGGAATGGGGTTTATTTTCTTGGATTCTATTTTTACAATTGCATGATTTCAGCTAGTGTGGTGCACTAAGGTTTTAGGATTTGTGATTTATTATGGTTTTTTGATCTTTAACCGTGGTCAAGAGGAATATATTTATGCATCATTCAAAGTGTGTAATATTTCAATGACATATACCAATTTTTGTTTTTTTACTAATGATATAGATTTAGTTGTTTAATGTTTTAGAAACTACTCATACAATGTTTTCTCATGTACGTACTTGATGGAATTATACTCAAATGAACCACATGTATATATTTTCTTCTGATTATAGGTCATGTGGATCTTATGGTGATATGTTCACTAGTGATGTAGATGTATTACCTTCATCAAGGGATTCATAGAGACCCTTGTGGGTCGGTAATGGGCTCTAAGTGACTTTTTTTGGATCAATGAGGGAAAGGATTCCTGAGGGATCCTTGGGTTGGGATCAATTTTCCCTAAGGTGGTGGTTCCCTTGAAGTCAAAAGTTTAGGTTCCTTGGGATAAATCATTTTTTCCATGTGTTGTCTATCTGTCCTTATGGAAAGTCATGTGTGGATATTATCACCAATATCTTTGGTGGGAATCATTGTTCTTCCACAGTTTGATCATTGATGTTTTCTATCACCAAGGTGTGGTTATACATGAGGATTCCCAGTGTTTGAAAATTAGAGCAATGGGAGTACTCCATGGCTTGTGGCTAGCTTGAGAGTATAAGTTTGGTTGATTTCCTGGCCCTACAAATTTTTTGCTTCACCTTGGGTACTGTGGTGAGAGCATGGTTCGACACTTGTGGATTTGGTTCAATGCCTAAGTGGAGGGTGGTTGTGTGGTTGATCTTTGGAGAAGTTAGATTACTTGTTTTAGAGAGGGGTGTTGAGGGTGCTCTGGTTTATTGGAACTGATCTACCTGAGGATCACGGTTAGTGGTTTTTGGCATTTTTTACTAGTTTAATTAATACTTTTCCCATTTGAGTGTGAGTCATGGTGCCTATTTAGGATAGGTTTAAGGAAATACTTTTGGTTGGGAGTTCACTTTAGAATTTTAGAGGTCATAAACTTCATTTGAAGTGGTTTTTTTAGCATGGAGATTATGGGTATTGTTCTAACACTCAGGTGTGAGCATTTTATCCATGTATATCCATTTTATTTGGTGATAGATGTCGTATGGGATATGTGGTTTTCTATTTGGGTAGTGGGGAGATAATAAGGATATTCCTATGGTGGGGAGAATTAATTTGGTCACATTTAAACCTCTCTTATGTTGGGAGAAAGTTGAGGATGATGTAAAACTAGTCATTGGATGATCATGGTAGGATTAGTTGCATCAGTACTTGGGGAGGTCATGACTAATGGTCATCCACTGAGGCATCTTGAGGATGAGAAATACTTGTGTTTGGGAGTTTTTTATGCCTTTTGTCATCATGAGTTATGAAAATCTAGTGAAATTTGAAATTTTTTCTCCAAAAAGTATTAAGGGAGAAATGGTAATTTCTCCTATAATATAATGTTAGATAATTTTTTGACTACTTTACCAGTCCTAGAATAGGGTGTTTTCCCTAGGATAGGATTTTAGTGGAAATATGAGTCGTTTAAATTTTCATAGAATATTTAATATTTAATTAATTAATTATTAATTTATCCATATGTGTTCATTCAGTGATATATTTTAAATTGAGTTTCATTTTGAGATTTTTTCCCCATAGTTGAGTATGGAATGGGGTTTTTCCTTGGGTGAGGCATAACCTAGAATCGGGCATAAGGGTCAAGCGAGACCCCTTTTATTTTCTTTTTCTTTTCTTTTTTATTACTTTTTATTTTCAATTCTCCCAATAGGATTTTAATTCACGTCCCTATGGGCTTACCCCTTTGGGTTATTTATCTAATATAGGGAGAGGGAGAAAATAGGGATAAGAAGAATAGGTGTCACCACCTGGGGGTCTTTCCGAGGCCCGGATCAGAGTTCAATTACTACAGGTGGAAGATTCTATGTGAAGAATCAGTGGTTTCCACCCTAAGGTGATTTTTTTATTTATTTCACCTTAAATTATAATATCATAGTTTTTTTAGTTTTAAATCCCTTAGTGGGTTGATGGGGACCCTTAGGGGGTCAATCAGTGGCTTTTGGGGAGGAATCGGGGTTTTTAGGCCATTTTGGGGGTTTTCTGTTTGGTAAAACTCATTTACATGATGTGTGGTGTAGGGAATACATGTTCTGTGTTATTATTGTTTCGGTAATATGGGTTTTTGGAACTAAAAAGCATATACCAAGGGTAAAAACCTTGTATGAGTGACTCAGGGTGTGCCTGGGGCACATTGTCGTATAGGGTACATGGTTAGAAACCATGTAGGGTACAGGATGAGTGGTCATGTGTTGTGCTTGGCTAGACCCCATGTAGGGTTACATGGTATGGTACATGTCTAGGGACCCCTTGTGGGGTTCACACTATGTACGAGTGGTACACTCCATGTAGTTTGGCGATGTACAAACCGAGTAGGGATGAGGTATATAGTCTAATACCCCATAGAGGGTACACACTATGTACATAGAGGCACACACCATGTACTTCAGAGAAGTAAATACTGAGTGGAAAAGGGAACATGGCTAGGGAGGGCCAATGTGGGTACACACCATATACCAGAAATATGAATTTTGTACTTTTTCATACCTTTTCTTGTCTTGCCTTTTTTTACCCTTGATTGATAATTGGACTTGTGAGTAGTCCATTCTAAGTGTTTTTTTAAATAGATCACAATGGTGGGATCCTTTCAGGGTTTAGATGTTTTCTAAATATTTTTTTGGACTATGTGAGCATTTACAGAATGATTTCATCGAGGTTTGGTTTTATAATTCTTTTGGGGGTTGGGCTGTCAGCTATGAGGCCTGAGTTAGGGTTGTGAGCTTGGTTATCATCTTGGATTGAGTGTTCCATGGTGATATTTTTGAGTTTATTTTATATAGATCTCATAAGTTAGGTCCAAGTATTATATCTAATGAGTTCTTTTTTTTACTATGTGTTGGGACCAATTTATTAAGCCTAGATTAGTTGAGGTTTATCTCTTACGTTTGAGGAGACTGAATCTATTAGAGCCATTGGGTTGGGTTGATATTGAGGATGGAGGTCATGTTTGGGAATTTTTGAGCTATTGATATGACTATAAGGGAATATTGAGAATTTTCCTATGGGTGAATTGGTACACATGGATGGGTTGTTTATTGGGAAGGCTGGATGAGGTTTTCATACATTGTTTTTCCCCAAGTATTTTCTAAGATAATGATCCCTTTTGGGTCCTTCTTTTGAGGTGGTCATAAAGACCATTATGGATTCCCTTGTAGGTGTGCTTTTATTTTGGATTCCATATGGGTGCATTGTTGATCAAGGATCATTTGGATGCCACTGAGGCCCATTTAGTATGTTTCCACACTGATCATGTCAAGTTATTTTGGATGAGCTAGAGGAAGACCTCATAGGGTTTCCTACTCTTATTGTATCCTTTGATCCATATATGGATATTTGGAGAGGAATGGACCAATATCTTGGGTGAATCAAGGGAGTACCTAGTTGGATGTCACTTTAGGTTATAACCCAAGGGACTGTGGGAGACCCAAGTTTTTGTTTGGCCCTAAGGTGGTTCATTGAGAGCCAATGGTGGCAGTTTTGTTGGATGTTGGGAAACTGGGGACTAATGGTATCCCTGTGAATTGTTTACATAGAGTTTAGTGCCATAGTTAGTTTATCTATTTGGAAGATGGGGTTGAGGTTGGAACATCCCACATTTGGTTGGCCTTTGTTCATGATGTTTGAGTCAGTTTCTACTCAGGACTTTAGTTTGAGGACCCTTTGGGATGTCTTAGATCATCCATTATCCCTGAGTTTTGATTTGGTTAAATCCTCCTCTAGTTTGTTATGTTTAGATGATGTTAGGGAGATAATGGATTATCTGGATGAGTGAAACCCCCTTCTAGTTTAGTGTACACCCTATCTAGAGTAGTTTTAGGCTCATGGGGTGTTAAGGAACTAACATGGTGGGTTTTTTGTGTCATAGATGTTGAGAACTTTTGGGGCAGTGGATATTGTGTGCTCTCATGTTTATAAATGTATCCCTCCTATTGTTGGGTCCATATCAGTTTCCCTGTTTTTTGGGTCCTGGATCCCTGTAGATGCGCTTTTCTAGTGGAAAGCTATGTTTACACACTAGGGTTTGGAATTTTTTCATATTTTGTTTATAAGTCTTATAGATCCTATGTAGATCCATAAGATGTGCTAGTTATGATGTTTCTGGGTGAGACATGTGCTATAAATCCTATGTTAGGGGCTAGAGTTTGGGTATATTTACTTTAGGTGTTAGACTAAAACCCATGTTTGTAATTTTTCTTTGTTTTTTCCCTCTGATTTTATATTGTTAATTTTATGATGGATATTATTATTTATCATCTAAGATGGTCATATGACATGTGAATCCACGTGTTATGAAAACAGTTATAGGTTCACCATTGGGGGTGTCCTGCTGAGATTTATATCTCACGCTCTGTACATGTACCTCAGTCTTCATGTAGGCATGATGTATTCTTTCAGGTTGGATCATAGTTTGTGATATGGATGGGTCTGATTCAAATTGTTTCTAAATCGAGAAAATCCACTCTTATGAAGTCTCAGTTTTACAAAGCAACCCAAGTCAACCTCAAAAAGATCAACCAAGTCAGCCTGAGACAAGTCCTAAGAGACATTCCCAATCATCCCAGACTGGAAACTAGTGTCAAGGTATCAACAGAGAGACCAAAGGAATGATTTCTCCCAATATAAATAAATAAATAGTAGAAAAAATAGATAATCCCAAAACAAAATATATAAATTTTTAAACTAAACATCATTTATACAAAACCGAAAATAAACCAACCAAGCAAAAAAACCCAAGATGAACTTGAGGACCATAACGTCTCCATGTGATCCCAGGGGTCACTCAAAAATACCAAAACCAATTGTCACTCAGGGTGACCAAAATCAAGCTGCAAACTGCACCAAAGTCTAAAAATAAAAAAAATGATCAACGTGAGTATTAAAACATAGTAGGTGTGTCTAAACTAATCTATTTCTAATGTATTTACATTAAAATAAAGCAACATCAATTTCAGGTTTTAAATGAAATATATAAAACTAGTATTTTCAAAAAAAAATTCACTTTAAAATAAAACATGGTCCATTTCCCTTTTTCCATTTAAATCCAATTTTTTTTCAAGGAATACATTAACATTTTTTAGGACCAAGATGATGTTTTCTTTTAAAAAATAAAGAGGTATTGTAAAGCATTTCCTAAACATTTTCCCTAGAAATTTTCAATAATCATTTTCAAAATCATTTAAAAACCAAAAAATATCTTTTAACCAAGAAATATACCATACCAGGGAGAAATAAAAATATTCACATAATAAGGGAAATGTAAAAAAATATCACACAAGAGTAACTAACCAACAAGTTCATCTCAATCAGCCGCCATAGATAACTAAGTTTTAAACAATATGGTACAACCTAGGAGCTCAGTGGAATAATCTGGAATGTAATATACATATTGACTCATCCATAAGGCATGCCTCACCCAATGACATCAATTCTCTCCCACACACTTGATCACACCCTACCTGGTCTTACTGAGGGGTGCTATCCAAAAGCGAATAAAAGTCCAAGTTAAAGAACACTAGTCATAGCGAAATTTTAACTTTTGCAGCAACCATTAACCAAAAATATTCTATAAATAATAGGTTCCTGTGTCAATACTAAAGTGGGGGGAGCCAAAAATTCCAAAGAAGCATCCCATCACATGCACATACATCATGCATAAGGAAGTCACACAACATGTCACCCCCGAGCCACCCCCATGGAATAATCTCTTTCCTTCCAACCATTCGATCACAAGGGATTCTTTCAAAGTGGGCCTATCACAACATTAAACAAATCAAAATTAAAGATAATTGTCCATGGATAGTTTTCAAGATAGCCAATTTCACAAAATTTCCAAACGGGGTCAAACACCCATCGAGAAATCACCTGTTTTCGTAAGGAAACAAACACATTTCCTCCACATTACCAAATAATTTTCAAGAGCCAAACACACACCACATTCAAGTATAAAACCATTTATAAATCCATTTGATAAATCCAAACCACCATTTTAGATGCCAAAAACACTTTTACAAATCCAATCCAAGCTTTAAAAATCATAATCCACTTACAAAAGCCAACTGTGTAATTTATCAAACACTTGGTGTGAATGACTCAAAAAAAGAAATGGCTAATACCTCAAAAAATTATGAAAACCACCTCATTTATCATCAAAAAATAATTCTAAAAAAATCATCACTAGTTAACATATAATTAAGTCATGAAAAGTAATAAACTAATGATTCTTAAATTTAAAGGACATGTCCAATGGGAGACCTGCCTCAAACTCACGACACCTCAATAATTCACACTCAAAACAACCATGAAAAGGATCAAGGAAGAAATAATATCCAAGAGGAACCCTAAACACACACAAACCCCAATTTAAACATAGTGAAACATGAACCATATATCTAAATGACCAAGGAAGAAGAATAACTCAAGATAAAATGGATGGAGAAGGAATAAGAATAAGAGATGAGGAAAGTTCCTTGAATATATAGCCCCAAACTTGAAGAAATCAATAGATCCAACCCTTGGGAGAGAAGAGGGGGCATAGAGAAGTAGGGAGGGGATCCCTTTGGGTTGCACAAACTAGGATAATAGGGAAATGGTATTTTTGTGTTAAAATCCAAAGATGTTAGAAAGGTAAAATCACATTTTTAATGACATAGAAAACTCACAAGGTTTTCCCTCATGGTTTTCCAAACCAAGAAGCAACTGTGAATACCTCACTATCTAAGAAGAACGAGCCGCATAGTTAACCTGTATGTTTTTTCAAACTATACGGTCTCAACTCCAAAATGGAAATTGGCCACACAGTTTCCATGTAAAGGACACATGGTTTCCCCTAACAGTGTTCTAACTATACGTCACCTTCTTTCAAGCCCAAAATCTCCATTTCTCACAAAAAACTCATGGGGAAACCCAAGGATAAATTCAAGATAAAAGATGAAAAAATAATAACTAAATAAATGAACATGAATTTGACAATTCTCCCTGCTGTTACACTTTCCACCCCTAAAACGATAAAAAAATATCCAAATATAAATTTGGAACACCCAAAACTTTATAGAAAACCAATATCAAAATGATAAACTAGAAAAAAGAAAAATAATAAAAATTTGGATGTGAAAATTCTCACCACCAACATGCTTTCTGCCCCCCAAAAATTCATAGAACCTTTAGTTGATTGATAAAAGAAAAAGGTTCCCACACTCACACGATATGATTCTTCAAACTGAAAGCACCTCTATCACTACCAAAACAAAAACACATGACTCTACCTAAAATGAACCAGTAAACCAAAACCACTTCTCGAGAAATGATGGAAAATGTGAACCATAACTTCTACAATCATGATTCAAAAAAGATCATTGGGCATACTCCAAAAACCCAACTTTCACTTGGAAGGAATGAATTAGAACCAATAACCCCAATGAAACCACGTATTTCCAAGAAAAAAATAGAGAATTAAATTTTTTACCAACATGGGAGGCCGGAACAGACTCCTCACCATTTGAAACCAACTATCACTGACCAACATAAGATGAATCAATAATAAGATCCATGGTGAGTCTCCCCACCATTTAAGAACCAAATAGATTTTTCCAACCAGCATGGAATGAACATTCCTGCAAAAACCAAACATTCTGGTACAAACCAAACATTATAGCATAGACCAAAAATTATCAGAAAAGGGGGTCCTAGTGAAAGAAACCCCAACCCAAATAGAAAACCAATCCATGATCCATTATCTCCACAAAACACAACCATATCTAGAAGAGCACAAACCAAAAACTAAAACTGACTCACCATGGCTAACCACAAAAGGATAAAAAAATAGATATTCACATTAAAAAAGGCACAACCATTGGTATTGAATGAGGAAAATTCCACTAAAACTTTTTACAATAAGAAGAGTCTTACAATGATGAAGAAAACTACAATTGTAACTTTTAAATAGGCCACACCCCAACTATGGGGACAAGAGCTGGGTTAAGTTTTTCCACAACCCTAGGAAAATCCTAACTACGTGAAGCAATTCACTCTGGGACTTATAGCTAGAGCCCTAATGTCTTGAAACATATGCTACGCTGCAGTCAGGATATGATAATTCCTAAATAGTAACTCCTTATTTTTATCTTACAAGCTGCCTCATAGCACCCCAGGTAGAACCAAAAGATCACAGCACTCTACAAGACTCACATTACTCGAACAAGGTGATTTCACTAGGATGGGGATTCAGAATATAAAAAAACATATCCTTTTCTACTTCAAATAAAAAATAATAGGAAAAATACAATCAATGGAACACAAATCCACTTAGAATGGAAAAAACTAATAATTCCCATAATAAAAACATATGTCCAGTAAAACAGAATTTATCAGGAGGTCCATAACATCCAGTTTTACAATTAAAACCAAAATGAAACACCAAAAAAACACTTTTGAACTCAACCATTATAAGAAAAAGAGGCATTACATAGAAATGGACTTTAAAATAATCCCAAAATAGACCCCTACTCTAACAAACGAGATAGGGTGTTTTTTTATGGAATGGATCTTGCTCCATGTCGCTTCCTAGAAATATCCTAATAGAACCATTGTAATTGGTCTGGGAATCCATAGGCATGGTAGTTATTTGGATCACTCAAACACAACTACCTCTTATAATACATCTTTCCACACTAATGACACACCATTATCATGCACTTAAAAGAAGATAATGAAATATCTAGAGGCCTTTTAATTCCCCAACCATAACCAAGACCTTCAGGACGACTCCCCATATCATTATTGGAATTTCCTTCACTGCTTCCAGATGCTGGAGGAAAGTTTGATGCCTCAAGAACTCCTACTTACACAGCTTCATCCTGAAAATATTTCCTCACCACATCTTCAGAGGAGGTTAGACTGAACTTAGAAACCTTGAACTGCAGATCAAGACAAATCTCATTCTCAAAATGTCAATACTTCAAGGAATTGTATACAGACCACTATATAAGTTAATGAATTAGATATAAAAAATGAACAAATAAATCCAACACCATTCCATCACCTTTATGAAGGAATCACATCTCCTTTCCCTTCCTCACTATCACCACCTTAGAGAAATACTACCACATGAATGAAGCCTTGAAGAACTCATAGGTTATATCTTTCAAAATCTTGTTTTCAGAGACTTACTTCCACCACTTCCAAGTTATACATTCAAGCATAATGTTAGAGAAATTAACCTTTAATAACACAGAAAACTCAAGGAAACTGAAGTTTCTCACAATTATCTGCATCCATTCTTTTGCTTCAAGAGGATCTTCTTGAGAATAAAATGAAGATGATTTAGCTTCCGAAATTCAAGAATGAATTATATGGGTTGATCAACTATAGGGTTTTCTAACAATGATCCTCTCATAACTGAACCTTCAATATCCATCGAATCTCTGGTGTTAGTGTATACTAATAAATAAGAAAACTAAGAAGTCAATCAAACTAATTCACCAACAAGAATTATCAATCTCAAAACACCACATAAACAACACTCCCAAATCAAAAGAAAACATGCCACACAATCACTATTTATTAAAACATCATATATTTCCTCTTAAAACACTTTTTAAGAGCAAGAAATTTTTTGGAAGTTTCATCCTCACCAATGGAAATCCATAGAGCCTCACACATGTATATTCTTGTGCCAAATCAGGCACCCATAAACTCATGTTAATCTGGGAACTCATCTGCCAATTCCACCAACCATCCACTTCCTCAAACACATCCATGCATGTAATCACTCATGAGAATACCAAAGATCATAACAAAAATTTTCCACTTTTCTGAAATAATTCATTCAACCCGAGTTTTGAACTTTTCAATTTACTTCCTATTTTAATTTTCAAAAAATCCTTCCAAAATTCCCCCAAAACACCTTTCCCCAAACGTCCCTATTTTAAAACGAATTCCCATTTAAAATTTCAAAAAAACCCTTTCAAAAGACCATTAACCGCTAAATTAAAACCATCCTTCCAACCCTACACTTCAATACATTTGATTCTATTCAAAAATAAAAATCCCATGAGTTCCATCCAAAATCCCAATTCATAATATTCAAAACATTTCCATCAAGAATAATTTGACTAAAAACTCATTTAATCAAAAATTAATTCTCATTTAAAACTGATTTCCAAAACCCTCTTTAAAATAAATTTCTATTTTCTAAGAAACCAATTTTGATAAACCCAATGATTTGATTATAGGAATATAATCTCAATAAAATCATCCCTGATTTAATCAAAAACCATTTTATAAGAATCTAGTTTTCTAAAAATTTATGCAAAAAAATCTGAAAACTAATTTTTCATTTTCCAAAAATACCGAACCATTACCACTTGAAATCAATTTTTCATAATTTAAAAACAAGGGTTTTCAAAAAAAATAATCAAGGAAGACCCAAAACAACTCACAAGGGGGAACTAGTGTCGATGGGTGACTTGGCCATATGGTTGGGGACCATATTCCAGTCACACCACTTTCATAAGGAGTCATTTAGGACCAGGTCCCCAGATCCAAATGGATATCCAAGCCCTACAAGATCAATGATACAACTGGATCAACTCTTGTTTTATATCCCAAACACCAAAAAACCAACAATACCCAAATAAATCAAAAAAACCTGAATTCCCATGGGAACTCAAGGTTCGATATAGGAAGTGATGGCCAGACACAACCTCATACCTACACCCAAAGTTCCATAAATCCTACTCCAACTACCTTGGAATCCAAAATAACATAGAGCACTCTAAAATTAAGGTCCCCTAAAGAACCTCACCTGATTTGATACCATTTTTTCATGAACCAACCCAAGTCAACCGCAAACCTATCGCCTTAATTAGCCCTAGAAAAGTTTCAAGAGGCATTTCCAATCCTATTGGTCCAAAATATAGTGTCTAGGAATCAATAAAAAACCAAGGGAATGATTTCGCCCAATATAAATAATTAAATAGAAGGAAAAATGGATTATCCCAAATAAATATATACAAATTTTCAAACTGAAAATCATTTATACAAAAATTAAAATACACAAACCAAACAAAAAACCCCAAGATGAACCTAATGACCACAAAATCTCCTTGTGACCTCGAGGGTTACTCTCAGATACCAAAACCAACCATCTCCCACAAAGATTGAAACCAAACTAGAAACTTCACAAAAAATATAAAAAAAAGGAATAATTATAGGTATGAGTATTAAAACTCAGTACCCATTCCTGAAAAAATCTATTCCCAATGAAATTCCATTAAATGGAAGCAACATCATTTTTAGGATTGAAATAAATTAAATAAAACTAGGCTTTTCACACACATTTTTCACTTTAAAACAAAAAATGGTCCATTTACCTTTTTTATATTTAAATTCATGTTCTTTCCCAAGGAATCCATTAACATTTTCTAGGACAAAGATGTTGTTTTTGTTTAAGAAAATAAAGAGGGAGTGTAAAAAATTTCCAAAATATTTTCCATATACAATATCCATAAGCATTTTCAATAAACATTTGAAAACCAACACATCTATTTTAACCAATAAATATATCATACTAGGGAGAAACATTAATAATCACATAACAAGGGAATCAAAATCAAATATCACATAAGAGTAACCAACCAAAAAAGGTATCACAATCATCTAGTGTAGATAACTATATTCCAAATAACATGAGAGAACCTAGGAGCTTAGTGGAATAATCTAGAACATATTATATATCTTGACTCATCACGAAGTAATGAAACACCCAATTACATCAATTATCACCCACACACTTGATCTCACACTACCTATTCTGAACTTGGGTCACTATCCCAAAGAAAATAGAATTCCATTCTAAGGGACACTAATTAGAGAGAAATCCAAACTATTGTAGAAACCATTCACCAAAAATCCTCTAGCCAGGCCTAGTTACTATGTTAAGACTAAATTGGGGATGAGACAACAAATCCAAAAAAGAATCCAATCACATTAACTTACATCACACACAAGAAACTCACACAAAAATTCACCCCTAATCCACCCCATGGAACAATCTCTTTCCTTTCAAATATTGGATCACAAGGGATCCTCTCTGCATGGGACACCCACAAAATTCAATATAACCAAGGAAAGAAAACTATCCAATGATATTTTTAAAGATAACAATTTTCAAAAAAGTTCCAAATGATCCTCAAACAAACATTGATAAATCACCCATTTCCAAAAGGAAACCAACATATTTTCTCCCCATTTCAAAACCATTTTAAAGATCTAAACACATACCACTTTCAAGTCCAACACCATTTACAAATCCATTTGATAAATACATACCACCATTTTTTATGCCAAAAAATACTTTTATAAATCCAATATATTCTATAAAAAATATAATCCACTTCCAAAATCCAATGGTGCAATTTAACAAACACTTGGTGTGCGCAGCTCAACAATGAAATGGATTATACTTCAAAACATTTATGAAAACCACCTCATTTCTCATCAAAAAATTATTATAAAAATAAAAAATCACTAATTAACATGTAAGGAAGATGTGAAAATCAATAAATAAATTATTCTTAAATTTAAATGACAAGTGTAAAAGGAAACATTCTTCAAACTCACGACGCCTCAAAAAATGCACTCCTGAAACAACCCTGTAAAGGATTAAGGAAATAAGAAAATACAAGAGGAACCCTAAACACACACTAAAACCTATTTAAACATTGAAAAATATGAACCCTAAATCCAAGATACTAAGTAAGGATAATATCTCAAGAGAAAATGGGATGACAAGGAAGAGGAAGAAGAGTGGCGGAGATTACCTTGAAGATTTATCCCCAAACATGAAGAAATCACTAGATCCATCCCTTAGGTGAGAAGAGAAATATTGGATAAGGAGGTAGGGGCTCCCTTTGGGTTTCAAAAACAATTAGAGGAGGGAAATGGATGTTTTGGGTTAAAATACAAAAAGGATACAAAGGTAAAATCACCTTTTAATGACCTGGACAAGTCACATGGTTTTCCCACATGGTTTTCCAAACTGTATGTCAATCGTGAATCCCTCATTCTCCAAGAGGAATAATACACATGGTTAACCCATGTGGTTTTCTAAATTGTGTGACAACTATGTGGTCTCTACTATCAAAAATGGGAATTGGTCACATGGTTTCCAAAGAAAGGGTGCATGGTTTCCCATAACCATGCACCAACCATGTACCACTTACTATCAAACACAAAATCTAAATTTTTTACCAAAACCTCATGGGGAAACCCAAGGATAAATTCAAGGCCAAAGATGAACAAAATAATACCCAAAAACAAGAACACATATGTGACAATTCTCCCCACCAATACACTTTCCTCCCCCAGAAAGCCACAAAATCTCCAAATTTAAATCTTGAACACCTATAACCCAAGAGAAACCCAAGATCCAAAAGATAAACTAGAACCAAGGATGATAATAAAAATCTAGTTGTGACACTCATGGACTGCCTAGTATAGCTCGAGAATCTTGGAGGTTAGGTATTTGGTTTGGATAGGTGTTGATAGTAGATCCTGATGTATTTTATTTTTAGTTTGTTTATTTCTTATATGTGGTTAGCCTAGTTAGAGACTGACTATTGTATATTTTTTCATTCTAAAGTTTGTATGAATTTATACCACATTCAATTTATTATATCATGCTTCAATTTCATATTATTTATTATGTGTACTCTAATTTATAACCTTGTGTATGAGTTTTGTTATTTTATACTATTATTGGATTCTAACCAGAGGTTCTAGTATATTCACTATATCCTTTAGACCCTCTCCATTGGTTGTAATCCTTTGGAATTCAGGAATACTCACTTGAGGAACTTAAGTCCTTATGATGATCTAGATCAGATGACATGTTAGATTTACCCAGGATCGTTCATTTTAGTTTCCTCTAAAAACATTTCTATTTTCCTACCCCTAGAATCCTCTTAATCCTACTTAAACTTCTAGTCATAATACATTATCTTAATCGTACCTTTTCTAAGGAATTGTCAAAGGAAAACTCAAATTTTTCAACATGATTAATGATTTTTCCTTAACTTATTTCCTTTTTATCTTACCTTTACAGTTGATATTTTCTCAACCCTATATGATAAAATTAGTATTTTTTATTGATAAGATGAATTTATATATGCATTTTGGATGAATTTAATTAATTATTATGCACGTTTTATTTGATAATTCCCTATTTATGTGTTGATTATTACATAGAATTTGTTTTCAAGATTCCAAGGGAAATTTTTTTAAAATTTGACAAAAGTGAACTTTACACATCATGAAACACATTCATGATGTGTATTCATTATTCACAGCATGTCACAAGTAGTGAAGCACAAGCCATGAAGAATTTTAAAGTCACAAAAAACATTAATGATGTGAATCTACAATTCACATATTGTAACAATTGAAGGTTAATTCCCGCTTAAAGTTAAAGTCATGAGAAGAAAAATGTCTTGAGTTTATATTACACATCATGAAAGGATTAACACATCTGAATATAAATGATTCTGGATAATATCTACACCAGATCCCAAATACGTGGAGGAAAAAATGGATTGATATTACACACGATCGAAAGTTTACACATCATGTAAATTCCCATCTATTTATTTCTAGGATGTAGAACACCATTCATAACACTTATGGAACTTCATTTTTATCTCATTATCTCTCATTATTTTCACCCTTTATTTCTATCCCAACTCAACTGTAAACAACTCCTTTTATTATTTTTATTAAATCCAACTGTTTTTTATTAATCTTCAATCATTCATCACTTCTTTCATTTTCATTTACCATTACAATATTCATTTTCCATTGTCATTTACACTCAATAATGGATTCAACCTACGCTATTTCTCATTTACTATTTCAAGTAAGTGTTTTATTGGATTATTACTTGTTTTTATTGAAATTTTATTGATTTTTAAACCCTTGATTGAAAAAATATCATATTCCAACTGTTTTATTAATCTACTGAGTGATTCTTCAATTGTTTCTTTGATCTTGATTATTTCTATCATGTGAGGATAAATCGCTTAGGGTAAGGGTCGAGATTAGGGGTGTTCTAAACATAATGAATCACTAAATCATAACTCAGTAACCCTATGGCTATAAATAATGTTAAATAACATTTATTTATTCAATTATTTTAGGAAACCCTAACTATGATGAGTTTGAATTAATGAACCTGACCTGATTGGAGTTGATAAGGATACGACCATTATCCTATCATACTTTCTATCATGGAATCAAGGATTAATGCATCTAGGTTTTTATCTATATATGGATTAAGGAATAGTTGTATCTTAGATAGATCTAATTGATTTTACCATAATCAACTAGTGCCCTATGAACCACATCATAGCCTAAGCCTTAGGACTATCCCAATTTAGGACTGAGATTATCCTTACCTAAACCCTGAAATTGACCTTAATCCCTAACTTCTTAATGAATCTTAAACTAAACTCAATAGAGTTAGTTAAATAACAAACCAAACCCAATTTTTGGGGACTCCAATATAAAGGATTTGAAGTCACCGGTTCCTTGTCTATTAATATTTCTATATGGGTTCAACACCACACTATCTCTCTACTATGCCATAGTAGTAAGAGCAGTTTGGGATAAAAGGAAATTCTAATCTGAATGCATCCCATAAAAATTAAATGACATGTGTGGGTGTGTCAAATTTTGGAACCATTTCTAGGGACTTTTTTATAGGAATGGGAACCATCAATACAAACTTAGGATTACATCAACCATACCCCATTTTATCTTTTCATTATAACTTATTTATTTCATATGCCCCTACGACAGTATCCCTTGTACTAGTTCATGTGTCAGGGAACCATGACTCATTCAAGGGGCCTCGAAACTCAAGAAATGATTACTTTCATTCCAAAGATTGAAATATATCTTTATGAATGTCTCCATCCAATAATTTTAGACCACAACAATCTGACGATCCCTAACCCACCCATCATACAATATGTCCCGCCTATACCGAATGGAGATCAAACCTTAAAACTAGTTCACATCATCATGGATTATGGATTTTTTTCTTCTATCAGTGGTGTTTCAACCCATATTATTTTCCCTCCTATACAAGAACATACATTTGAAATCAAACCTAAACTCATCATCATGATAAAAAATATGGGTCATTTCAGTAGACTTCATAGCGAACATCCAGATGATAACATATCTAACATCTTATAAGTTTATAATACCTTTCATAACCAGGTATTTTTTTTTGATGAAATATGATTATGGGTATTCTCATTATCCTGGAATGAATGTCCAAGGACTGGATAAAGATTAAATCTCTTGATTCAATCATGAATTGTGATGATCTTTCTAAAAGAATCATTGATAAATACTTTCCCTCAGGCCAAACTTGGATACTACCACCCACTCTTGCTCTTGTAATAGAGATTCAATCTTGTGAAATGTGTATTGGCCTACAATTATATCAATAATGTAGGGTAGAAGTTGATTAAAAAAATCCAAGATTTTGATTATGTTAACTACAATAAGAAAAACTAACAATTCCAGCAACCACAACAGTAATATCAACAGAGGTTGCCTCAAAAACCAACTCAAAATAATTAAGGGTACTAACAGTAGAGAAGTGGTCAAGAACAAGTAAATAACTAAGAACCACCATGATATCCATCTATGAATAATGTTCCTAGGACACATTGACAAGTACCTCAACATCCCTTTCCTTAGATAGCTCAGAAAAAATGTCAACTGACTCCAAAAATACCACCATAATCGGTCGTTCCCCTTCAATAAAATTTGGAAAAAAATTTATCATCCTTTTTTCGAAAGACAGACTAGAGGATGACCAATCAAGAGATATAAATTCAAAATAAAGTGGATTCCCTCTGAAACCTCTAGCATGAAATGGCTTAAATCTCAAAGACCTTGTCTAATAGATTTATAGGTACACTTTATGGTAATACTGAGTCATACCCAAAGGAATATAATAAGGCAGTGTTACTAAGGAGTAGAAAAGTGGTGGATTTTAAGTAACCCTATAGAGGGGAAGAAAAGAAGTCTGAGGAACCCAAGAAACCTACAACAGTCATTAAATAGTATGATAAAGAAAGATTGGATATAATCGATCAAGAGAAACCTTTGAAATTAACACCCCTTGAAAAATATACAATATAATAGAAACTTGAAGAAGAAGTTTACATTGCACCACCAGCTTAAAAACCACCTCTCCCATTCCTAGAAATAATGAGGTAATAAAGAATCAAAAGGAAATATGTCACGACCCGTCCTCGGGGCTCGTGTCGTGACTACCCCAAGCACGCCTTCCATAGGCCAGGGGCTGGTGACTAGCACCAAGGCGTAAATCCTAGTAAAAAGGGAAGGCATTGCCTTTGTAAAGTAAACCAACACCACAGAATAAGCAAGCAGAAGAAGTAAACACTAAGTAAAAACTGAGTACAACAGTAAGTGCGGAAAAGTAAGTGGGCCAGAATACAAACCCAAACTGAAAGTAAAGTACAACTCGAAAGGGAAAACAGCAACTGAAAAGTAAGCCGCAGCGTCGAGCCATCCACTGGGACTCCCACCTGAAGGGTGAGTACAGATAGCCTCCACAGCTCCTCGAGTTCAACCGTCCACTCCGAGTACGTCCCGCCAGTGGTCCACCTCCAGGTACCGTCCTGCTCCGCAAGCCTCAACCACGATCAGCGCTGTCCGTTGTCTGCAACCAACACAATGTAGTGTGGGCATAGCCCGTGTAGGGGTGACTATAAGCTACTAAATAGGGACCCCGAGACCCCCGAAGGTCTCCCAGAATCTACAAAGGATAATCCACAAAGGAAAGATACAATCACGAAGTAACATCCGACACTTCTTATGTATATGCCCATACATATACCTAAGTCATCAATTCTCGTTCGGCTCCAACATCCGAGCTCAAGTACAAACCAATCCACACAGGAAAGCAAAACGCAAATCCATATAGGATAGCTCAACAAAATCCACATAGGAAAGCAAATCAGGAATCAGCTCGCACAGGTATACTTCTTCGTATGACGATAGAGATGATCAGATATATCCACTGATTCATCTAAGTCGTCGGAACCACAAAGGATCGATAGGTACTATCCCCCACAATGACCCAGGAAGGGTCTGACCCACACAGGATCGATAGGTAACTGACCCCCGCAATGACCCAGGAAGGGTCTGACCCACACAGGATCGATAGGTAACTAACCCCCGCAAAGACCCACAGAGGATCGGACCCACACAGGATCTGTAGGCTCTGGCTCACACAGAACTACTGAGCACTGACCCACACAGGATCGGACCCACATAGGATCGGTAGCACAGATCCACGAAGGATCGCTGAGTGTTGTAGTCATCATCGTCGAATCCACTGAGGATCTCTGTACAGTCGTCGTAGTAGTAGCAGTCGCAGACGCAGCCAGCTCTAGGGTTCCCGCACACAGCAAGCTCGTTCGGGAGGGTCCGCTCTACGAGCCGAGAGGATGATACATCAACTGACACATAGTCCAGAGTTTATGTATCCAAAAGTTATGTATCGTCAACAGGAACTCAACGTCGCAAACCTCGGGCAGAGTAAGCCAAAAGATCTGTCCCACTAAGAGGAATCCAACAAAGTCGACGGCATGTCAATCGGACGTCCGGATCTCATGTTATGAGCATTTCCGCTCCGAGGGCCCGGTTGGTTTCGTGTATGAACCAACCCGGCCGAACTCAAAGTATTCCGAAACCTTGAGCGCGATATAATGAATCAACCGACTCGACCCAAGGATCGCATTGCCGCTAACGGCGCGTCGATCTGAGGTCCGTAGCCCGAGATATGGGCAAAAGACCGAAGAGGGTCCAAAAACGGGGGTTTTGAGCCCGGACCGACCTGGCCCGAGACCCCCTGGGTCGGCCCGAACCGGGTCGACCCGACCCGGGTCCGGGTCAGCCCGGACCGGCGGCCCGGCATGGTGACCCGGCGCGCGGCGCCAGCTGGCTCGGTCGAACGGCCGAGCCGTTCGGTTTGTGGGGGGGGGGGGGGGGCGTTGCCCCCCCCCCCCCCCCCGTGTTTTGTAACCGCGGCCCCCCTTAATGGGGGCCACTAGCTGGCCGGCCGGGGATTCGAACCACCGGCTTTCCTCCTATCCGGCCCACCCGCCCCGGCCAGCCGGTTTCTGCCATCACGGGACCGGCGACGGCCGGTGCCCTCCCTGCTCCGACACCGACGGCCCGGAACCGGCGGCCGGTCACCCTTCTCCGCCGCGGCCCGGAACCGGTCGCGGTTTTAGTTCATCTGGCATGGTGTGACGGCGCCACGCCCTCCGCCGCGGCCCCTCTCCGACCGCGGTGTCTTCGGTTTTCTCCGACGCGGCGCGACGGCGCCGCGACTTGGTTCAGTTTCACGGCGCGGCGCGACGGCGCCGCGCTTTACTTGCAACACGATCCCGCACGGTGCGACGGCACCGCGCCATTTCCATTCCAACCAGTTTAGAAACAATAACATGGATAAGGGAGGAGGGTCGGCCGTGTTTGTGCGGTCCAGCCCCCTCTCGTTAATTGATAGCATTTGGTCGTAATTTCACGAAGAACGACAAGGTAGTATTCACGAACAAATAAATAAATAAACCCCTACCTCGAGCGTAGCTTGAACGGAGGTTCATCGAACGAGGGTTCGTCGTGGAAAAACCATCACGAAAAGAAACGTCGTGAAAGAAGACATCGTCGGCATCGCCGTACACGGCGTCGCGTAATCGGTTTCCGAGAACTCGGCGTTCTTCGTCGAAGACCGAAGTGTTCTTCGCGTTCTTCTTCGAAGATGAAGAAGTTCCACAATCATTAGCCTTTTTCTCCCCAAGACTCCACCACAATAAACTAACCCAAAATAAAATAAGCTTTCCCTTATTTTATTAACTCAACAAAGATTTTTAAATTCAAACATCCACACTTAACTCACTTAATTAATAACATAAGTTGTCAAAAATTAATAGTGAGTTGAGGGGGGTTGAGGAATATGAAGGGGTGGAGTTCGTGTGGGCCCCACCACCCTCATAACCTCCCTTGGGAAGTTGGGTAGTAACCCAACTTCCACCCAAAGCCTTAAACCACTTAAAGAAAATAAAAATTGTAGTTAAATTAAAAATTAAACTTCCACAATTTTTATCATCTTCTCTTGTGAAAACGCAACCCCAGAACAGGTGTTCCTAAGCAATTACCGGTGATGCGATTCCATCGGAGCCCTCGGAATTCGATTTCGAGCACCGGTTCAAAAGTTACAAATTCCCACTCGTTCGTTCACTAAACGAACCCAAGCCAAACTTCGGATAGAAATTCCGGGCACACCGGGCCTCGGAATCATGTGCCGTCAGAAACTGTGTTCTTGTAAAATCACAAAGAAAATTTAGAAAAAAAATTCCTTGAATTTTACGGGTATTTAAATTACTCCCACCTCAGGTCTTTACATCCCCGTAAATATACATCATAAGCTAGGGAAACAAATGTGGGTACTGAGTACGCATCTGAGCCTCCCGATCCCAAGTGCTCTCCTGGAGATTCCCGTGCTACCTTCTGATGCGCACTAGAGGAATCGACAGTCCATGAAAGTCCCACTCCTGTCGATCCTCGATCTCCACTGGGACCTCCGTAAAATTCTCCCCATCATCAACTTATAGCTACCCATGGTCAATGATATGTTTCGGGTCGTGCACGTATCTCCTCAGCTAAGATACATGGAAGACTTCGTGCACTCGGTGCAACTGTGGTGGTATAGCCAGGCGATAAGCTACCTCGCCAATCCTGCTAAGGACCTGGAACGGTCCAATGAAGCATGGAGACAACTTGTCGCCTCGGCCAAATATCCATAATTCACATCGAGGTGAGACACGTAAGAAGACGTGGTCGCCATCCTTGAACTCTAGTGGCCTCCGCCTCCTGTCAGCATAAGACTTCTGCCGGCTCTAAGCTGTCCTCATCCGCTCTTGGATGACCTGGACCTTCTCTGTCGTGGCCCGGACCATCTCCGGTCCCACAAGTGCTGACTCCCCAGGGTCTCTCCAGCACAAAGGAGATCTGAAAGGTCGGGCGTACAACGCCTCGTATGGTGCCATAACGATGGTGGAGTTGTAGCTGTTATTGTACGCAAACTCCACCAAGGGTAGGTGGTCCTCCCAGCTGTGACCAAAGTCGAGAACAAATGCGCGGAGCATGTCCTCGAGAGTCTGAATGGTCCTCTCCGTCTGACCATCCATCTAAAGGTGAAAGGTTGTGCTCAGATGTAGCTGTGTCCCGAACGCCTCCTACAACCCCTTCCCAATCCGGGAAGTAAAGCTAGCATCTCGATCGGAGACGATAGATGATGGCATACCATGAAGCCGCACAATCTCCTGAACGTAAAGTCGTCCCAAGATCTCCACTTAGCCCTGCTCTCTGATGGGTAAGAAGTGTGCCGACTTGGTGAGTTGGTCGACAATCACCCAAATGGAGTCGTGACTCCTGGAAGTGCGTGGAAGTCCAGTCACGAAGTCCATAGATATGTCATCCCACTTCCACTCCGGGACCTCCAAAGGTTGTACCAAGCCTGCTCGTACCTGGTGCTCTGCCTTCACCTACTGGCAGGTGAGGCATCGAGAAACGAACTCAGCCGTAGCCTTCTTCATGCCCGACCACTAGAGCTGTTGTATGAGGTCCTGGTACATCTTCGCCACTCCGGGATGTACTGCCAAGGGATAAGTGTGAAAGTCTCTCAGCACCTCCTCCTGTAATGCAACTGGTACCAAGGTACGTCCTCTGAAAAGGACTTTGTGCTCTGCTCCAAAGGAGAAACCATCAGGTGCCTGTCCTGAGGATATTTGTGCACGTCGCGTCTCACAGTCTGTTTCCCCATTCTGTGCCTCTCTGACCCGTTGCAGTAGTGGTGGGGTGACTATGAGTGACTGAAGGAAGGCTGATCCATCTCTATCCACGAAGGAAATCTTCAAGGCAACTAGCTGCTCTGCCGCCTCCTCAAGTAGCTGAATGTCCGTCCTCCTGCTGAGAGCATCGGCTACTACGTTCCCCTTCCCAAGAGTATAGACAATATCAAAGTCATAGTCCTGGAGGAACTTGAGCCATCGCCACTGTCTCAGGTTCAGGTCCTTCTGAGAGAAGATGTACCTGAGACTCTGATGGTCAGAAAAGACTGTAAAGCGCTCGCCCATCAGATAGTGTCGCCATGTATTCAGAGCGAAGACCACTTCTGCTAACTCCAGGTCATGGGTAGCGTAGTTCTTCTCATGCGTCCTCAAATAACGTGATCCATAGGCGATCACTGCCCGCTCCTGCATCAGGACACATCCGAGTCCGGTCCCTGATGCATCGTAGTAGACTACGTACCCTACTCCCTTCTCTGGAAACCTCAAGATAGGGGCGCTGGTCAATCTCTGTCTCAGCTCCTGGAAGTTCTGCTGACATATGTCCGACCACACGAAGGGTTTCCCCTTCATCCTTAACGTTTTGCAAAGCGGCAAAGATTTCTCCTTTGCCGAAAAGGGAAATCTGGTCTCATCTCCTGGATGAACCACATTCCTTGCCTAATACAGTCAATCCCGTCATGATTAGTTAATTCATGGCATGGATGACGTCGTAAGGCCTCGACGCTGATACCAAGAGATCCAACCGTTACTCTCGCCTCCAAGGGTTGAGTCACACTATAGGCATCAGTGTGTGGTCACTGGGTCTCCTCCAGTAAGAATATCGCAAATGAGGGTCAAGTCAATAGTTTTTAACCAGCACCTCTTAGTAATAACAAACAAAAGACAAGAAAGAAAATGTCACCAATACAAGTGTCTTTTATTACTTTAACTCAAAGTAAAAGGACACAAGGAAACACAAACTATGAAGCTAGAGGCATTATGGGCAAAGGCCTCTATGCTTGGAGCTAGTCCCGCACTAGTCCACCCGCTTCCGGAGCTCCATGATTGTAAGCTTCAGCTGCCTGAAGTTGTGCTCTCCCCTGAGGTCGGGGTGGACCTCCTGGTGGTGGTGGTGGTGGTAGAGCCTCAAAACGTCATCCACCACCTGCTGCTCGGCCAGCTCCTCTTCCTCGTCCGCCTGCTCCCTGCGGACCGCCACGGTCGAACCTCTGCCTCTGCCTAGGTGGTTCCTCAACTTTCTGCTGCTCCTCTGCATGGCGGGTCGGGCAGTCACGAGCCATGTGGGCCTGCCCGCTGCATGAGTAGCACTGCCTACCTCTCGAAAGACTGGCTCCGCGCTGTGTGCCCCGCACTGCTGAGCCATTGTCCTGAGGTCTTCTGCCTGAGGGTCTGGTCTTCCTGGACCCATGAGTCATTCGTCGACTGCCTGCTGCAGAAGACTCTGCTACCTGTCGCCCTGCGGTAGGTCTCGTAGCTGAAGAAGGCTCATCAAGGAAGCTCTCGATCAAAAGGGCTCGCTCCAGTACTCCTGCCTAGTTCGGAATGCTGAGGGAGATCAGCGATGCCCTGATCTCATGTCTCAATCCCTGCTCAAAGGTCTGGGCCTGGAAGAATGGGTCTCGTACCATGTCGGTCGAGTAGCGCGAGAGATCGGTAAATCTCGCCGAGTACTGGGCGACTGTCAACCTGCCCTGCCGCAGCTGAAGAAGCTCCTGGATGCGCACCGCACGGAGGGTGGCTAAGACGAACTCCGAGCGGAAGAGGCCCTCAAAGTCCGTCCAGAGGAGAGACGCCTCATCGTGCACCTGGAGCATCAAGCTCCACCATTGGCCCGCTGCCGCGTGCAGTAGGCTCGCTGCTAGGATCACCATGAGGTTTGATAGTGTCCTTACTAACCTGAAAACTCGTACAACTACCTCCAGCCAGTCCTCGGCGGCCTGAGGGTTCGTCTCCCCGTGGAACCTGGGCAGTCGCTGGAGTTGAAACTCATGCAGTGCACTAAGGCGACGTGCATCGTCAGCGGTTGGGGCTGGAAGCATCGGTGGCTCGGCGGGTAGAGGTACCTCTGGTGCCTCAACTGTCAAAGGGCCATGTACTAAGGCCTCGTCGCTCGGTGGGCTATCGTCACACTCAACTCTTGGAACCCTAGCTGGCTTCCATCATGGGGCCATCCTGAAAAGGAAACAGGTGTGCCACGGTCAGAACAGTATACCTGGTGATCTGACACAAAGTAATCACAAAGAAAACTTAAAACACACATGCAATCAATGTTTTCGTGCATTAAGTCGGAAATCAGAAGTCAGGGTCCTGGTGTACGGATACGTCGGCCACCGCACCAACACTGGACTCCCTGGACTGATATCCACACGTAATACACTTAACATTATTGCTTCACATAGAAAAAGATCAGAGTCCCAAGTTCTGTGGTAGAACCGAACTCCTCTGATACCAATTTGTCACGACCCGTCCTCGGGGCTCGTGTCGTGAATACCCCAAGCCCGCCTTCCATAGGCCAGGGGCTGGTGACTAGCACCAAGGCATAAATCCCGGTAAAAAGGGAAGCCATTGCCTTTGTGAATTAAACCAACACCACAGAGTAAGCAAGCAGAAGAAGTAAACACTAAGTAAAAACTGAGTACAACAATAAGTGTGGAAAAGTAAGTGGGCCAGAATACAAACCCAAACTGAAAGTAAAGTACAAATCGAAAGGGAAAACAGCAACTGAAAAGTAAGCCGCAGCGTCGAGCCATCCACTGGGACTCCCACTTAAAGGTTGAGTACAGATATCCTCCACAGCTCCTCGGGTCCAACCTTCCACTCCGAGTATGTCCCGCCAGTGGTCCACCTCTAGGTATCGTCCTGCTCCGCAAGCCTCAACCACGATCAGTGTTGTCCGTCGTCTGCAACCAACACAACGTAGTGCGGGCATAGTCCGTGCAGGGGTGAGTATAAGCTACTCAGTAGGGACCCCGAGACCCCCAAAGGTATCCCAGAATCTACAAAGGATAATCCACAAAGGAAAGATACAATCACGAAGTAACATCCGACACTGCTTAGGTATATGCCCATACATATACCTAAGTCATCAATTCTCATTCGGCTCCAACATCCGACATCAAGTACAACCCAGTCCACACAGGAAAGAAAAACATAAATCCACACAGGATATCTCAACACAATCCACATAGGAAAGAAAATCAGGATTCAGCTCACACAGGTATACTTCTTCGTATGACGATAGAGATGATCAGATATATCCACTGATTCATCTAAGTCATCGGACCCACAAAGGATCGATAGTTACTAACCCCCGCAATGACCTAGGAAGGGTCTGAACCACACAGGATCAATAGGTAACTAACCCCCGCAATGACCCAGGAAGGGTCTGACCCACACAGGATCGATAGGTAACTAACCCCCGCAAAGACCCACACAGGATCGAACCCACATTGGATCTGTAGGCGCTGGCTCACACAGAACCGTTGAGCGCTGACCCACACAGGATCGGCACACACAGGATCGGTAGCACTGGTCCATGAAGGATCACTGAGTGCTATAGTCGTCGTCGTCGAATCCACTGAGGATCTCTGTACAGTCGTCGTAGTAGTAGTAGCAGTCGCAGACACAGCCAGCTCTAAGGTTCCCGCACACAGCAAGCTCGTTCGGGAGGGTCCTCTCCACGAGCCGAGAGGATGATACATCAACTGACACATAGTCCAGAGTTGATGTATCCAAAATTCCCGTATCGTCAACAGGAACTCAATGTCGCAGACGGCACGTCAATCGGACGCCCGGTCTGAGAGTTATTGGTTTTTTCGTCCCAGGGACCCGGTTGGTTTTTAAGGCAAAACCAACCCGACCGTACTCCACCTGCATCCAAACCTCGGGCGTAGTATGCGAAAAGATCTGTCTCACTAAGAGGAATCCAACAAAGTCTACGGCACGTCAATCGGACGTCCGGAGCTCAAGTTATGAGCGTTTCCGCTCCGAGGGCCCGGTTGGTTTCGTGTATGAACCAACCCGGCTGAACCCAAAGTATTCCAAAACCTTGAGATCAATATACTGAATCGACCGTCTCAACCCAAGGATCGCAATTCCGCTGACGGCGCGTCGATCGGAGGTCTGTAGCCCGAGATATGGGCAACAGACCGAAGAGGGTCCGAAAATAGGGGTTTCGGGCTCGGACCGACCTGGCCCGAGACCCCCTGGGTCGGCCAGAACTGGGTCGACCCGACCCGGGTCCGGGGCAGCCCAGACCGACTGGGAGCGGCCCGGCCCGGCCCGGTGCGCTGGCGCGCGGCGCCAGCTGGCTCGGCCGAACGGTCGTGCCGTTCAGTTTGCCGGGGGGCGTTGCACCCCCGCGTTTTGAAACCGCGGCCCCCCTTAATGGGGGCCGCTAACTGGCCGGCCGGGGGTTTGAACCCCCGGCTTTCCTCTTGTCCGTCTGGCCCGCCCCGGCCGGCCGGTTTCTGCCATCACGGGACCAGTGACGGCCGGTCCCCTCCCTGCTCCGACACCGGCTGCCCGGAACCGGTCGCCGGTCACCCTGCTCCACTACGGCCCGGAACTGGCCATGGTTTTAGTTCGTTTGGTGCGGCGCGACGGCGCCGCGCCCCTCCGCCGTAGCCCCACTCCAACCGCGGTGTCTTCGGTTTTCTCCGATGCGGCGCGACGGCGTCGCGACTTGGTTCAGTTTCAAGGCGCCACGCGACGGCGCCGCGCTTTACTTGCCACACGATCCCGCGCGGTGCGACGGCACCGCGCCATTCCCGTTCCAACCACTTTAGAAACAATAACATGGATAAGGGAGGAGGGTCAGCCGTGTTTGTGCGGTCTGGCCCCCTCTCGTTAATTGATAGAATTTGGTCGTAATTTCACTAAGAACGACAAGGTAGTATTCACGAACAAATAAGTAAATAAACCCCTACCTCGAGCGTAGCTTGAACGGAGATTCTTCGAACAAGGGTTCGTCGCAGAAAAACCGTCGCGGAAAGAGACGTCGTGAAAGAAGACTTCGTCGGCATCACGGTACACGGCATCGCGTAATCGGTTTTTCAGAACTCGACATTCTTCGTCGGAGACCGAAGTTTTCATCGCGTTCTTTGTCGAAGACGAAGAAGTTCCACAATCCTTAGCCATTTTCTCCCCAAGACTCCACCACAAGAAACTAACCCAAAATAAAATAAGCCTCTCCCTTATTTTATTAACTCAACAAAGCTTTTGAAATTCAAACATCCACACTTAACTCAATTAATAACATAAGTTGTCAAAAATTAATGGTGAGTTGAGGGGGGTTGAAGAATACGAAGGGGTGGGGTTCGTGTGGGCCCCACCACCCTCAAAACCTCCCTTGGGAAGTTGGGTAGTTACCCAACTTCCACCCAAAGCCTTAAACCACTTAAAGAAACTAAAAATTGTACTTAAATTAAAAATTAAACTTCCACAATTTTTATCATCTTCTCTCGTGAAAACGCAACCCCGGAACAGGTGTTCCTAAGCAACTATCGGCGCTGTGATTCCATCGGTGCCCTCAAAATTCAATTCCAAGAACCGGTTCAAAAGTTAGAAATTCCCGCTCGTTCGTTCACTGAACGTACCCGAGCTAAACTTCGGATAGAAATTCCGGGCACACCGGGCCTCGGAATCATGTGCCGTCAGAAACTGTGTTCTTGTAAAATCCCAAAGAAAATTTAGAAAAAAATTTCCTTAAATTTTACAAGTCTTTACAAAATAAAAGAAATTTCTGGAAATGTTCAAGAAATTTCATATCAACATCCCATTTCTAAAGATATTTCCAAAATTCATGCCTATGAAAAATTCATAAGGGAATTTCTCTCTAATAAGAGAAAAATGGATGACCTAGGATTCAATTCACTAAATGAATAGTTCTCTCCTCTCGTTTAGCAGAATATTCCACCAAAAATGAGAGATCCTGGGAGTTTTTCAATTTCATACACCATAGGAGAATGCAACTTCAAAAGAGTCCTTTGTGACTTAGGAGTCAGCATTATCCTCATGATAATGAGTTCATTCTAAAATATAGAAATTAAGGAATTAAATCCAACCAAAGTAGAACTTTAATTAGCTGACCAATCATTAAAGTATCCTTGAGGGCTTCTCGAATAATTTTTAGTCAAAAATAGGAAAATTAATTTTCCCATAAGGCTTCCTCATTATGGATATGGAAGAATAATTAGATGTTTCAATTAACCTAGGCTAACCATTTTTTGGAATAGTTAATGAATTGATTTATTTAAAACAAGGGATACTTATATTCATAGTAGATGACAAACAATTTATTTTCAACCTAGTGAAATATGCAAAACAAATAGATGATTCTTTTGACTGTAAAGGTATATTTCTCACTAAATAGAATATTTACTACATGACCATCAAGGATGATATTTATGAAATATATCATACTAAAAAGGAGGAGTATGACTTTGATGAATTAAACTACAGGGAACCTCTTATAAGGGATTTTATCCCGCCATTCATACCCTTGGTCATCCATCCACCTACACTGGAGCTAAAACCTCTTCCGAGCACACTCAAGTACACATTTATAGAGACCATATATATACAACCAGTCATCATTAACATGGATATAAGAGAAAATATTTATTGAATCCCTATAAAGACATATGAAGTCAGTTTCTTAGGGTTGGTCGACATAAAATTGATCATCCCCACCTAATTCACCCACAATATTTTACTGGAAGAAGATTTGAAACCCAAAAACTATCCCTAGATGTGAATCACCCCAAAAATAAAGGAGGTAGATAAGAAAGAAATTTTGAAACTCCTAGAGGCTATAATAAGCTCTTTAATCTTTAATAATGAGTGGGTGAGTATGCTCTAGTTTATTCCAAAGAAATGTGTCCTCATAGTTGTAAAGAATGATGAAGATGAATTGATCTCAACTTACACAATACTAGGATGGAGAGTCGTGTGGATTATAGAAACATAAATAAAACATCCTAAAAAGATAATTTCTTCTTTACCATCATGGATAAAATTTTTGAGTTACTGGTAGGACATTAATTCTGTTGTTTCCTAGATAGATATTCTGGATACATTTAGATTGCAGTTGACCCTGCTGACTACTCCAAAATTACATTTACATGCACATTTGGTACCTATTTCTATAGACGCACGTCATTAGGTATTTACAATTCACTAATGACCATTAAAATATTAAAGACTCATATATTCCATGACATTAAATAGGAATTATTGGAAATATTTATGGATGATTTATCAGTATATAGAAGATCCTTCCATGTATTCTTAATAAATCTTAAACTAGTCCTATAATGCTGTGAAGAAAACTGTTTAGTTTTAAACTAATAAAAATGTCATTTTATGGTTCAAGGAGGAATACTCTTCAGATAAAAAATCTCCAAGTATAGTTTGTAAGTTTATCCCTCAAATATCAAGGTGATCAAACATTTATCTGATCCCTAAACTGTTAAAGGTATAAGAAGATTTCTAGGCTATGCCGAATTATACCATCACTTTGTAAAGGACTTTTATAAAGTTTCCTTTCTCTTGACACAACTTTTATTAAAGTATAATCCTTTAATGTTCATTGAATATTGTCTATGAGCATTTAAAATTTTAAAGAATAGCCTGGTGGTTGCTCCCATGATCATTTCCCCAAATTGGGACAAAGACTTTTAATTGATGTGTGACGCCAGTGACTTTTTTTTAGATGTTGTCTTTTGAAAATGATTCATCCACATCTTCTAACCCATTTAATATTCTATTCACTACATAATAAATTCTTAGGTAAATTATACAACCATGGATAATGAAGTTTTAGTAGTTTTCTATGCTTTCAAAATGTTTCACTCCAACTAGTTTTGCCCAAGGTGATTGTTTACACTAATCATGCTGCCATAAAATATTTTATAAGTAAAAAAGGATTCCAAAATAAGAATGATTAAATGGATTCTACTTGAATAATAATTTTATATCATCATAAAATACATGAAATGGATGGATAGTGGTCTTGTTTATCATCTATCTAGACTCCCACTACCCCTCATTAAGGATGATGATAATCTAGAAATTCAAGTTGACTTCCACGATGAAACTATTTTCATCCAAAAAATGAATCTATGCCTGTGGTTTTCTGAAATTTAAAACCATATCTTCACAGCATCCCTCTACCTAGACATCTCTTACTAGTAAAGGAGGATATTTTTAGTCAAATCTTCACATTACTACTATGATGAGTTGGTACTTTTTAAGCATTGCATTGATGTCTTAATGTGCCACTCCATCCCATAGGATGATATCTAAATTATTTTAGACATTTTTTACATGTCACCAAATGGAGGGAATCATGGAATTAAATGTACTGTATCCAAAATTCTGCAAAGTGGACATTTTTTCCAATACTCCATCAAGATGCAAGACATTTTTTCCAGAGCTATGATCAGTGCCAAAGAACTGGTACCATTGGGAAGAGAAATGAAATACCCTAAAACATGACCATGGAAGTTGAAATATTTTATGTATGGGGGATAGATTTTATGTGTACATTCCCTAATTTCATAGTAAATTCCATATCCTTGTCGGTATTGACTACGTCTTGACATGGGTAGAAGATAAAGTTCCCACTAATGACATGACAAAAGTGGTGATGAATTTCTTAAAGAAAAATGTTTTTTAAATATTTGGATATCCATGACTATTAAATAGTTATTAGGGAACAAATTTTACCAATAATTTTGTTAACGGAATACTAGAGAAGTATATAATTAGGTATAACACAAAAACTCCCTACCACTCGCAAATAAGCGGGAAAGTTGAATTGTAAAACAGGTAAATTAAAAAAATCTTGGAGAAGAAGGTGAACATAAATCTAAAGGAATAGATCCTAAAGTTAGATTATGAAATCTGTTTATACCTCACTACATAAAAAACATCCATCATCACCAACCATTCTTATTAATGTATGGAAATCAATGCCATTTTCCTGTAGAATTAGAGCATCACTTGTATTAGGCAATTAAGAAGTTGAATCTGGATTCTCAAAAAATTGGGTAAGTAAGGATGTTACAAATGAATAAACTTAAGGAAAAAAGAAAGGATTCTTATGATAATTCTAGAATGTAAAAATAATAACCTAAGAAGTTTCACGATCATCACATCATACAATGAATTTTTGTACCAGGAAATAAGGTTTTTTTATTTAATGCATGATTGAAGTTGTTCCCTAGAAATATCAAATACATATGGTTAGGACCCTTTATGGTCATAAAAGTATTCCCCTATGGGACCATAAAGATTCATAAAGGAGGAAAACCAACCTTAAAAGTTAATGGACAAATATTAAATATATATCATAAATCATTCCTTGAGGGGTGTGTCATTACTCTATGATTCATCTGACCACCCCTGAGTTAAGCTATCGATATTAAAAGAAGATATGACAAGGAGAAACCTAGGATAGGTAAAAATAGTATATAGTAGGATAGAATATGGTTTAGGATAGCTTGGGGAATTCTAGAAGCAAAGGACCAGGCCTTGGTTCAAAAATATGAAAAAAGACCAACTTACACATCATGTAATCCAATACATGATGTGTATGGTTCATGAACCAAAAAATATAATTTCAAATTTTGAATTTAAAAGAAAAATAAATATCATGAACCCTAGGTTCACAATGCACTCCCACCCACTCCCCCCCCCCCACCCCAATTTTTTCCCAATCTCACCGCTCACACTTGTGTGCACCCCCACTACCTTCGGCTTTCTCTACCTCATCTCACAATCACCTCACCTGTCACATTTTACTCCCTAAAACCCTTACTCATCCTCCTATACATATCCTCTAGTCCATTTCACAAAAAATGTCACACACAAAGACCATGCAGACTCAGCTTACTGATCCTACACTCAAGTGTGAGGATCCACCTCTGGTCAAGTGTTGAAGGGTTACTGAACCTACATCAGTGCTTTATTTGAGTTACTCCAGATCTACTTCAGCCTTCTAAGCCCCATCAACCACCAAGGACTCACACTTAACATCCATTGGATCATAGGATGCCATGAATCCCCATAATCACTTCATCCAGCATCTATCCAACCCCAAGCACCAGGTCATGTAGGTCCGTTTGTAGGAAAATCCCATGCAAACTAAAAAAACATTGGATATGGCCATCCCCACGCACCTTCACATCAACCAAGAGGTCCCCCACCTCGTTGACCTCCTATATATTACTCCTATCATCAGTTTTTCAGAGGAAATCTTCCGGGAGTTGTTCCTAGAGTTCTTAGATACTCTCAAGGTGAATGTCAACAGCATCTGATTTAGGATAGGTGGAAGACCCTAAGAGCTATCATTTTTTCAGATCAACATCAGTCTTGGTCATTATTATGTTTAATTTGGAAATTACCATGTATTTATGAATCTACAGATCGATCCAAGCAAGTTTGATGCCACCTAACTTTGGAGGATAATTTCCCAAGGCCCTCAGAGTGTCCATGATCCTTGAATTATGAAATCCACCCATCTGAGAGGTCTCGCACTCTAGATTCTTCATTAGAAATTGACTCATGCCTGGTTCTCCCATGTCGAGGCTCTTGTTAGTGTGATATATCTTTAAATCCTTGCCCTCTACATTTCCATGGGAATCCCTACTATCAACATGGAATCTCAATTCTCATTCTACTTTAGGGTGCATGCATAGTGGAATCAGGGTACGCTGATGGGTGGATCCTTTGTCACTCATCTTGCTCGACATCTTGCCGTCTTTAACATCGTCCTTCCCCTAACATCTCTCAGATCGATGAAATTGATTGAATTTATAATGTTTCAAAATATGAAGTTATTGATAAATGATGGTGACATTTATCGATGGGTTCCTGGATGCATTGAGGGTGCTGATGAGGTGCCAGGAGACCATGCAGCCAACCCAGCACCTACTCCTGCCACCTCAAATCCATCCACCACCCATACCACCACCAACTTAGCCGATCCCACCACTACCACCATTCCCTTGCTCATTCTCGCCCATGACACCACCCATATCTCTTTCCCATCCCTCACCACAATACCCACACCTTCATCTACCCCATCCTTCCCTAAAAACCTTTGCATTTCACCCCAGTACATTCTGGTGAACCTTAAGTAGATATATTGTCACCATGGAATCCCATTCATTACCCCACCCCCATTTACCATCACTCTATCCCCACCATCCCCTATAGACATTCACCCTCTACCTCTAGAATAACCTTCATTTTACACCATTACTACCCTATCCATCACCTTAGTTGACCTACCATTCGAGCTTATATACCCTACTACCCACCAGGAGTTTATGGTAGAGCAAGATCAGTAAGCCAAGGTCACAGCTCATCCATCATTTTTTGAGGTACCATTCATCGACCCTTCTACCAGATCCATAGCCACCATATGTATTAGTACCTCACCTATTCCAGCCACTAAGATATCTACCAGCACCACAGAACCCTTTGAGTTTTTGATCCACCAAACCCTTCCTCCATTTCTAAAATTTATCATAAGGGTCAATTGCAAGCACCCTATATTTATGAGAGGATTTTATATGAGTAGATCAATGATTTTTATTGTTCTTATCATCTTGGTCCCCTCCCCTAATTTTTTACTCTACTTGGGTGTTTACGTTTCATACATGTATTCCATTTCTATGATGTATTACTGATCAATATGTATACATGGGATACCGTTTTCAACTTCTCTACTAGTTGGATTATTTTTCAATTAATTACTATATTAAATTAGACATGTATATCTCTTCTACCTCTTCCATAGTTAATGATGCACATGTTCCACCACTATCTTCCCCTATACTTCAGATGAATCAACATATGGATGACATCAAAAACCAGCTTGAGGAGCTTTCATTCAAGATTTTATCTCATCAAAGGTCACCACCATGATGAGAATGAATGTTATTCCTTCTACACCAAATTCATGCTCAATACTCTCCTAAGGTGGTTAATCCCACTAAACATCCACGTAAGATTGATGACATAGCCACCAGTTCCTATAGGAGGCATTGGACTTCTGAGCATATGGATTCCACTAATTGATTCTTATTTATATCCATATATATGATGAAATCTTTCTTTTTTCTTTATGGGAGGAAACCCATATTTAATTATTTTTATTAATTTATAGTAGTTTATTTAGGAATTATTGTTTTTTTACTAACATTTGTGTTTATAGGATACTTTTAACATCATTGTACCCACATTTCTACCTATATCTAAACTGTTTTTGGTTTCTATTAATTATGTACAACTACCCATATTTTTTATTTCAAAAAATTTAAAACTTTTGGACTAATATTTTATCTAGTGCAGGATTTTTCTTTCTTATAAATTATGCAGGTATCATAGAACATTCAATTAACATCCACCAGGTTCCCCATGGTATGAAACTCATATAGGGATCTCTTTATTTACTAATATCAATTTCAAAAAATTCATTTCAATTTTTCAATAAAATATCTATCACATCTCTCTCATGATTCTTTCTAGGATAGTTCAGACATTGTCTCACATTAATTGTGGGGGTCCTTCTTGAACTTTCTTGTTAATACACTTGAATTATTGCCTGTTTTAATTTATCTGGGAGTTATTTTGTATTAAAATGTTACTTAAACCAGAAAACTCACTATACACATTTAAATAAAAGAAAAATTTAAGTTTTAAATTGTTTAAATCCATGTTTTTCTCTTATTTATGTTTTTATAATTATTTTTTAGGCTAGTAAATAAATTAAAAATTAAAAAAATTGAAATTGATTTTTATTGACTTATTACTTGATTTTATAACCTGATTGATTTCTAGTTTTTCTTGTATAATCTCATTCCGAAGAGGATTATTATCTTACAATTTCATACTCTTTTCTGAGCATATTTCTTAAGAGACACCTAGTACATATAAACCTATCATGAATTTCATTGATATCTTATTGAGTTTATGACTGAACAAATATAATTTTAATATAATTGACAAAATATTTGTGGAGATAATTTTTCTTGAGACCAAACGTACATTTTTCCTTATTTATCTTATAGTTTCCATGAATGACCTATTTAGTATGCAGTTATTTCAAGCCGATTATCCCTTCCAACCCTGCTCTTGGTATTATGCATGATTATCCTTTGAACAAGTGTGAGGGAATTTTCAACAGGTGTACACAATATGTTTTTACTATAGAGATATATTATGGTACTTATATGAAACTGATATGATATGATCCTTGGTTCCTTTTTGTTATTTTACACCTACCATATCCCTATAATTGACAAAACAAGGAAAAATAAAAGGAAAAAATGGGTTGTGTATTAGGAATCTCAAAAATCACCATTTCCAGACTAATGAGTCTTATAAAGGATCATATATGGTTAGGGGATAGATATGTGATCTATCTTAACCATGAATTTCTAAAAATAAATAAAAGATAAAAATAAAGGAACATGGTAAATCTTTTAGATATAATTGATATAATCATGGATCTACTAGAGTTGTTTAGATCATGGACATCATTTGATCTTGGATGAGCTAAATTATTTCACTTAACATGACTTTCCTACATTATAGTTTAGATATTACCCTCATTTTGAGCTTATTTTTCACTTTTAACCCACCTTACCTCAGCCTCAGAGTCATTTGAACCTTTTTGTTGAATCCCTTAAGATTAATTTTGTATTTTTCTTTAAAAAGTGAAGGTGATAGAACCATTTAAAGACTATGGTTAGGAACATGTATTTAGGGTAAGAGAATAACTCCAATTACATTTCACCTTGAGTGATGATATAAAATTAATTATGAGGTAAATTAAAAAATTGGTATATAATTGAAGAAAAAGTTTTGAGATTTCAATTAAAATATTAAGAAATTTAATAAAGAATTGAATTGTGAGGCATGACTAATTTTGTATACAAGGTTAATTCTTGAAGATTTACCTTTTCTAATTATAATTATATTTATTTTCTTGGTTGTAATAAATTTTTTCTTATTTTAAAAAAAAATCTTTTAGAATCCCTATTGAGATGATTTTTTCTTGGGGATAAGAAATTATTCTAGTATAGGGGAATTTGATAAGCTAAAATTGTTTATACATTTTGGATTAATTTAATTAATTATTATGTATATTTTATTTGATAATACACTAGGTATGTGTTGATTATTTCATAGAATAGGTTTCCAATATTCTAATGGAAAATCTATCAAAACTAGCCAAAATGGAATTTACACATTGTGAAACACAAACATGATGTGTATGAGTCATTCACAACATTTCAAAAGTCATGAAGCACAAGTCATAAATAATTTCCAAGTCATGAAAAGCATACACGAAATGAATCTACAATTCATTCTATTAAAAAATTTAAGTTTGCTTCCTGCTTAAAGTTCAAGTGATGAGAATAAACATGTCGTGAGATTCTATTACATGTCATGAAAGGAGTCTCACCATTGAATACTAAATATTCAAGCTATGATTTGTTCTATATCCAAAATACATGGTGGAAAATTTAGATCAAGACTGAATGACATTAGAACTTTACATGTCATGTAAATTCTCATCTATTTATTTCTAGGATGTTGACAGTCATTTATAGCACTTCTGGAACTTCATTATTCTCTCATTCTCTCTCATTTTTATCCCATTATTTCTCTCCAGAGTCAACTCTAGATAACTCTTTTTGATTTTTTTATTAAATCCAAGTATCATGGATTAATATTTAAGCATTATTCACTTCTTTAATCATCATTTAGCATTCTGATGTTCGTTTTCCATTATTTTTCCCACTTGGAAACGACTTCACCCTAAATTCTTCCTTATTTAATATTTTATGTTTTTGATTAGTTTTTAATTTTTTTGATTGATAACCACTTTATTCTTGAACCCTAAATTGAAAAAAAAATATTTCATATATTTTATAAATCTACTAAGCATTTTTTCAATTTTTTCCTCAATATTTATTATTACTATCATAAGAAGATAAACCTCTTGGGGTAAGGTTCATGATTAGTTGTGTTATAAACTTAATGAATTTATAAATCATAACTTTTTAACCCTAAGGATAATAATTAGGTTAAACAAAAAAACTATTTATTAAATTATTTTAGGAAACCATGGCCATGGTGAGTTTAAATGAAAGAACCTAACCTGATTGATGTTGAGCACGTTATAACCATTATCATATGATACTTCATTCCATAGAAGTTAATCTTAATGAATCTAAGTTGTTATCTATATCTGGACCAAGGAATAGTTTCATCTTAGATAGATCTAGTTAGTTCACTATAATCAACTAGTGCTCTATTCACCGCTTCACAGCTTTAGACTTAGAATTATCCCAAGTTAGGACTGAGATTATCTTTTTTACCAGAACCCTAAAATTGACTACAATCTCTATATTCTTCCGGAATATTAACCCAAACTAAATAGATTTAGTTAAATTCCAAACCAAAAATAATTAGTGAGTACTCCAATATAAAGGGTTCAAAGTCACAAGTTCCTTGTCTTCCAATCTTTCCCCATGTGTTTAACCCCGCACTACCACTATCCTACGCCATAGTAGTAAGTGAAGTTTGGGATAAAAAGAAATTTTAATATGACCAAAACCTGAGAGAATTAAATGAATAATGGAGGCATGAAAATTATGTAATTAGTTCTATTATTCATAGTTAATAATCATTAAACACCTTTTCCTTTTCCAAAACAAAAATAAAAACATTATTCATGCATATGTGCAGACTACTGCCTCACCAAAGCAATGTGATTAGTTCTCCGTCAACACCTAAAATGAATGGTAAAAAAGGAAAATTATTCATTAATTATGATATATATAAAAATTTTATGTTCCTTATATATCAAACCATTTTAATCCTTTATTTTGTTCTAAGTAAAATGAAATCATTATCTATGTCTACGTGTGGACTACCACCTCCAAAGAATGGTGTATTCCATTTTTTTTATTACTATATTTTATGGATGGGATTATTAATGGTTTAAAAATATAAATATTATTTTTCTTTCACAATTAAGTCTCTAGAAATAAAAATTTAATAAAATACCAATTACATAATTAATAAATAATTATTATAAAATTAACCGTCTTAAACAAGAATACTAAGAGGAAAATATTTTTATTCATATTATATCATATTTTAATATCAATTACTTATTATTATAATTCCATTAAATTATAATATATAACATCAATAAACACTAAATAATACCATTATACTTCTAGTATAATGCTATTGCAAGTAAACCACCACATAATCATCCATTAATCATGGAACGTTCATGTTTAGGTCAGTTTTACCCCATACTTGAAAAATGCTATGAATTTATATCATGGATAACTATGGTGTAACACCCCAAGCTTCCATGATACGCTTCTCATTCAATAATGCAATAGCTTGCATTGTACGCAACTTCGAGTTCTAACACACCGCAACTAATCAAAGTAGCTGTTATAAATAGTTATAAACACTTTTTAAATTTATAGAAATTTTATATTTCAAAATGGACTTCACTTTTGTATTTGTAATATCGAAATTATCCTAAGTTGAATTTTTTGTAACTTTCTGAGAACTTCCAATTTTTTATGAATAGTGAAAAATACTTAAAACAAATTTTTTAATCAAAATAATTTATTGTGATAAATTATACTATATAGTGGTTTTAAAGTATAATTATAATATATTTTTACCATTTTATCCAATGGTGGTCATTAGAATTAATTTAACATTGAAATTGGGCATGAACAATTGTCAATCTTTTGATATAAATTGTTTCTTAAAAACGCGCTATTTGTTGTGACAGCGGGAATTAATTATAAAATTAATTAATGCAACTTATATGTTTGGAATTTTTTAAAATAGACATAATTTTTGAAATTGTAATATCAAATATATCTTAGGGTGAATTTTTGGTATTTTTCTGAAAAACTTCAATTTTTGATGAATAGTGAAACCACTAAGTGGTATTTATAAAAACTGATTTTTCGTTTAAATGAAATTTTACCACTACTGTGTTTTGAATTTCAAAAATCCGACATACATGGTTGTTATTAAGAAGTAAAATATGGTTCAATGAGATTAAAATAATTTTTTTGGTGAATAGTAACTTTTAAGTTCTTAATCGTGATTAGAGGTAATTAGTGTAGTTTAAGGTAAAAATAATGTTTTAATAATATGAGATGAGCTTGAAACATGTCCTACCCTCATTGGATGTGCCATGGCCGACCAAGACAATCCATGGGTCAACTTGGGGACCCCATGGAGCCACTTTAGTTGGAAAATGACATAAATACCTTTTATTTAATGTTAAAGTAAAAAATGACACAAACATGAAATGTTTTACTAAACCAATTTTTACATGGGGTTATACAAGTCATATTTTTTACTATAAATATTCATTGGAAAGATAATAAATATTTCCTACATCATAGTATTTTTTTTATAATTTTTAGACATTAAATAAATTAAATTATTTATGACATCATGATGATGCAGCGATGACCTCATTATTTAACGATTTAAATAAAATAAAAAGATAATGTAAAATTAAAGGCTCAAACTTATCAAAAACCTATTGTATTAGTATATTTCGAACCCTTATCACCTTATCCTCGAATTATATAAGTGTGGGACCTTTGGAATCCGAAAATCATTGTATAATAATGTAACATTTCCTTACTTTCCAAGAGTGTCCCTCCTCTCCTCTTATAAAAGGCCCCCACCTCTACCACCTCATTCACACTTTCAAGCCATTTTTCTCGGCCAACCTCTGCCCAAATACTCTCCCAAATTCCCCCTATTACTCCTAGAATCCTCACTTTGGGCAGAACTCTTCCCAAGGAAGCCTTTGGCTCAAATCAAAAAGAGTTAACCGATTTTAAGGTAATGTCTTCTCTAATGTTGTTTTGTTTAATTTTTCTTCTCCAACCCCCTAAACACTTTTTATTCATTTCTTTTGTAAAAACACCAGTATAATCAATATACTAGGATGTTTTTATAAGAAGTATTCGAGCTACACTTACACACACCTACATCTAATGGTTAAAGAACATAATGTTTCTCTGGATGGCGAATTTTTGCCTCACGAAACGATGATTGTTCAACACTCATATAACACCTCTAATGGTGGCCATTATGATGACACTATTTTTATATATGATATATATTATGTTTTTTTTCCTTATGATTTTGTATTTTTCATTTACGCCATACCTTTATGGTTTCCATTATGGGTAAACGCGATATTTTCATTTTAGGAAGTGCGGACTACCACCCCCTCAAAGTGATTAGAATCGTTAATACCATATGTGGGATGTATAAAGGATATTGTAAATGGTATTATATGCTATATTATACTGTAATTATATTATACATTTATATCATTATGATTTCATTCCATTAAATACGAAATAGAAATGAAAGTAGCGTTCATGCGTACGTACGGCTTACCGTCTCCATGAACGGTGCATTTCATTTATTACCTCTAAATGTTACGTAATATTATGAATGAATGTATATACTGGATATATATGATATATATGATATCTACATAATTAACATAATTCTGGATATAATTTATATTTCACCACATGAACAACTTGTAATTATAAGAAGTTTATTGTTGACTCAAGTACCAAAGATCGACAAAACGACCGTTATAAACTTAAATAATTACATAATGTTCATAACATTGTAATAAGTGATATAAAAAGGATAATTAAATTGAAAATGGTTCTTAATAAGGTAGATATTAACTTTAGTTTATTATTCATGAGGTTAAAGAACGGTTGAGTCAAGTCGGACACGAGGTAAGGGAACTTCTTAACCCAATTTCCATTCATTGGGTTAATCTCCTACTTTCAAATTATGTCATGATATTATTATGTCCTATTTTGTATTTTTACTTTCTTCATGTGTACCTATAGTGAATACACATAATATATCTATTTTATTTTAAAAATGATCTTTTTAAGGACTTCTTCTTAATATCCTTTCATTGAGGCATATTTGGTTTTATACACAACTTTCTTTTATACGGTGTATAAACCCCTTTGACTTTTACGTTAATTCAAAAGCAATATTTTTTGTAAGAAGCATTTTACTAAATGACAAAAAGGGAATGTTTTTCTCTCCATACATATGCGGCGACAACGACTTCTCTGCCGTCGTGACCATTATTTGAGTTTCGGCTTCCTCTACAAGCCATCACTTTTTTTTAATGAAAAATAAATACAAAGTTTTAACTTTCTTCTATTTTGGTATTGAAAATGGTTTTGAAAGCATTTTTATTATATCAATGTGTTGTACTGATATCTTGTGATTGAAATGTGTAAATGTTATGTTTCCTTTATGAATGTTTTATGTGATGCGATTATGTTATGGTTTATGATACGTTTAAACCTGTTCATATGAGGAATGCATTGGACTTAATAAGTGACGGGTGGAGCCCGCTATAGCTCCTCGATGCATCGGTAGGTCTCATGAGACAAACTAGTGTCTTGGAACGAGGCCTTGACAAAATCTTATTTGTGGTCTTGGGACGAGGCCTTGGCTACGTGGTTATGATATTCTGGCATTATGCATTCCATCATTATGAAAGTGGTTATTGATATTGCATGTGATTATTCGACCAGTAGAATATCCATGTGAAGAAGTAAATGGAATTATCTCATTTTACTTTTGCCATATTATGTTGATGTTCAAGTTTAAAAGACTTTTGTTTTAGTTATACATTTCCTTAAATGTTTATGTTTATTTATGAAAGCTTCCGCAATATTGTTATCCTTACTGAGCATCTGAGCTCACCCCTTTCAATGTTTTAATATTTTCCAGGATGTGAAGAAGTATTTTATGAATGACCTACAGGGATAGTCAGAAGAGGATATGAGTGTGGACTATGGAGACTTTGTTATTGTAGTTTTTCACCTTATGATGTAATGTAAGACTTATGAATGTATCTAGTGTTTCCAAGTCTACTAAACTAATCGGTCTTTCGAGACTTGATCTTTTGGGATCATGCCAATGTTACGAAGTAATGCACCGACTCTGGGTAGCTGGGGTCGGGGCGTTACAGTTGGAATCAGAGGCAGTTTAGTACTAACCTTGGAAGCTAGATTTAGATAAACTCTGATTAGAGAACATAGACCAAAGATAGACTTTGAGGATTAGTATAGAAGAGCTTCCTAGAATTTTGGTATTATAGAGATGTTGTGAGTTTTCCGAGAAATACATCCCTGTATGGATACGAGCAGGTAGAGGCGGCTCTGGCACAAATGTACCTAGGGAAAAAACCCGAAAACACCGCTTTGAGATAGTCTCAAACGGGAACTGGTGCACAACAACGGGCCTTGCTGCACTCTTGGTTACGACACTCTCGGGGGATTTTCTTAGGATAATTCTCATTTTCTTTACAAACCATTATGTAGGGTTTATGAGTATATGCTTCCTCAAAGAAAACATTCTTATGATTATGGATTATATCCATAAACCGTTCAATTTACATTAAGTATTTTAAAAGTTTGGAATTATTCATTGTAATTCATAAACTAACCTAGTTTATGCCATTGTATAGAAATGGCGCCCAGTAGAAGGAATGTGAACTCCAGCAATACGTATGATCCAAAGAGTAAGAAGGATCGTATCTTTCACGGTATTAAGCCAACATTTCGAAGGGAAATAGTCTCCCATGTGTTCTCAACATATGAAGATATAGTATCATGTGTTAATAAGATAAGTAAAGAATTCTCTCAGTCTTATGGATTTGAAGAAAAGCAAGAGACGAAAGGGATGGAAGAGAGAATGATCGATAAAGGGATGAGGGGAAAGAAGAATTTTCCAATATGTGGTAATTGTGGTAAGAAACATCATGGAACTTGCCTAAAGGTAATGGGAGTTTGTTATAGGTGTAGAGAAAAAGGACACAAAGTGCGTGACTGAAAGGGTAAGAAAATGGTTTCAAATGTACAATGCTTATTCTGCAAGGATTGGGGACACTACGCAAACCAATGTCCAAATCATCAGAGTATGCCCCAAATGATGATATTGGATAATAATCATGTTATGATACTACCACAGATGAGGATTAATGATTAGAGTTCTTATGTTGTTATTAAAGAATTTTTTAATTTGAGTTTTGTATCAATGATGTACTGGTTATAATAATTATGGAGTATATAAGGATTGTACTGCAGTGCTATTTCATCAAGGACTTGAGATTGTGTGGAACCAAGAAAAGTGACTCCATAGTAGGTTAAATTTTTGGAAAATATATGGTTGAGAGAAAGATAAACCATAATATGGTTCTGACATTGAGATAGTGATTTTGGAATAAGACTTGATTGATTTGGATAAATTATATTGGATATTCTTAACTTCCTTGAAACTGATTGATGATTTGTATAAATTTTTGGATAGAAGGAGTATATCTAGTATTCTATAAGGAATAAGGGATCATGGTAATTCAGTATGTTTAAAAAGAATACATGATGAAGGAGTTCACATGTTGTTATGTGGAAAAAAAGGATCTTCATTATGTTTACCTTCCTTATAAAATTTGGACTGTGAGTTGGACAGAAGTATTTTGGATAACTATAAAGGTTGGAATGGATTAAGTTGATCTTTCGATAGTATTGTTTAAGGTTAAATCATTTCTGAAGATTATTTTTGGAATATTATAATACTATAGTTTTAGGAAAAGGAAAACCTACAGGGTGGGGCATAACCCGTCGCGTCGGACAAAGCTGCAGGAATAGAACCCACAACCATAGTGCGACAGGCCTTTTTTACCTACCACTAGCCTACAGGAAGTCCCTGGTTATTACAAAATAGTTTTACTAATCTAAATGGTATGTGTTAATATTTGGAACCTTATACAATTAGGATAAATAGAATATTTTTTAGTTGTATTACCTTTTAGAGTAAAAGATGGGTTTGTGGTAAAAATTTATTAAATAATGAAAGTCTACATGACAAGTATGTATATTCCCTTATGTTCTTAGTAAATCTCCTAAATAAATTTCTCAACTTTATAAAAGGTAACTCAAAACAAAAATGTTGTCGGTTAACTTTTCCTACTGGGGAATCAATGATCATTTAACCAATCACAAGTTTGTGATTTTCTTGTAGTTAAACTTTCTCCTAATCCTATTTTCTATAAATCTCCATCAGACCTTGATGGTTTGTTTCTCCTCCATATCCATATTTTCATAGAATCCTAGAATGGTCTATCTCGGGTGACCTTTGTACTTATCTTTCTTTCTTTTAATGTTATATATTTATTAACCTTATTTCCGATGTGGGTTTTCCACAAAGGTATTTTCTATTTTCAACCTTTTGTTTTCAAAGAAAAATTTCAAATTGTGAGGAAGCAATTTATTTAAGGAGGGGAGAATGTAACACCTTGAGCTTCCATGATACACTTCTCATTCAATAATGCAATAGTTTGCATTGTACGCAACTTCGAGTTCTAACACACCGCAACTAATCAAAGTAGCTATTATGAATAGTTATAACCACTTTTTAAATTTATAGAAATTTTATATTTCAAAATGGACTTAAATTTTGTATTCGTAATATCGAAATTATCCTAAGTTGAATTTTTTGTAACTTTCTGAGAACTTCCAATTTTTTTATGAATAGTGAAAAATACTTAAAACAAATTTTTTAATAAAAATAAATTATTGTGATAAATTATACTATTTAGTGGTTTTAAAGTATAATTAGAATATATTTTTACCATTTTATCCAATGGTGGTCATTATAATTAATTTAACATTGAAATTGGGCATGAACAATTGTCAATCTTTTGATATAAATTGTTTCTTAAAAACACGCTATTTGTTGTGACAGCGGGAATTAATTATAAAATTAATTAATGCAACTTATATGTTTTGAATTTTTTAAAATAGACATCATTTTTGAAATCGGAATATCAAATATAGCTTAGGGTGAATTTTTGGGATTTTTCTGAAAAACTTCAATTTTTGATGAATAGTGAAACCACTAAGTGGTATTTATAAAAACTGATTTTTCGTTTAAATGAAATTTTACCACTTCTGTGTTTTGAATTTCAAAAATCCGACATACATGGTTGTCATTAAGAAGTAAAATGTGGTTCAATGAGATTAAAATAATTTTTTTGGCGAATAGTAACTTTTAAGTTCTTAATCGCGATTAGAGGTAATTAGTGTAGTTTAAGGTAAAAATAATGTTTTAATAATATGAGATGAGCTTAACACATGTCCTACACTCATTGGATGTGCCATGGCAGACCAAGACAATCCATGGGTCAACTTGGGGACCCCATGGAGCCACTTTAGTTGGAAAATGACATAAATACCTTTTATTTAATGTTAAAGTAAAAAATAACACAAACATGAAATGTTTTACTAAAAAAATTTTTACATGGGGTTATACAAGTAATATTTTTTACTATAAATAGTAATTGGAAATATAAAAATATTTCCTACATCATAGTATTTTTTTATAATTTTTAGACATTAAATAAATTAAATTATTTATGACATCATGATGATGCAGCGATGACCTCATTATTTAACGATTTAAATAAAATAAAAAGATAATGTAAAATCCAAGGCTTACACTTGTCAAAAACCTATTGGATGAGTATATTTAGAACCCTTATCACCTTATCCTCGAATTATATAAGTGTGGTACCTTTGGAATCCGAAAAGCATTGTATAATAATGTAACATTTCCTTACTTTCCAAGAGTACCCCTCCTCTCCTCTTATAAAAGGCCCCCACCTCTATCATCTCATTCACACTTTCAAGCCATTTTTCTAAGCCAAACTCTGCCCAAATACTCTACCAACTTCCACCTCTTACTCCTAGAAGCCTCACTTTGGGCAGAACTCTTTTCAAGGAAGCCTTTGTCTCAAATCAAAAAGAGTTACCCAATTTTAAGGTAATGTCTTCTCTAATGTTGTTTTGTTTTATTTTTCTTCTCCAACCCCCTAAACACTTTTTATTCATTTCTTTTGTAACAAAACCAGTATCCTCAATATACTAGGATGTTTTTATAAGAATTATTCTAGCTACACTTACACACACCTACATCTAATGGTTAAAGAACATACTGTTTCTGTGGATGGTGAATTTTTGCCTCACGAAACGATGATTGTTCAACACTCATATAACACCTCTAATGGTGGAAATTATGATGAAAATATTTTTATATATGATATATATTATGTTTTTGTTTTCCTTATTATTTTTTATTTTTCATTTATTTCATACCTTTATGGTTTCCATTATGGGTAAACGCGATATTTTCATTTTAGGAAGTGCGGACTACCGCCCCCTCAAAGTGATTTGAATCGTTAATACCATATGTGGGATGTATAAAGGATGGAGTAAATTGTATTATATGATATATTATACTGGAATTATATTATACATTTATATAATTATGATTTCATTCCATTAAATACGAAATATAAATGAAAGTAGCGTTCATGCGTACGTACGGCTTACCGTCACCATAAACGGTGCATTTCATTTCTTACCTCTAAATGTTACGTAATATTATGAATGAATGTATATAATGGATATATATGATATATATGATATCTACATAATGAATATAATTCTGGATATAATGGATATTTCACCACATGAACAAGTTGTAATTATAAAAAGTTTATTGTTGACTCAAGTACCAAAGATCGACAAAACAACCGTTATTAACTTAAATAATTACATAATGTTCATAACATTGTAATAAGTGATATAAAAAGGATAATGAAATTTAAAATTGTTCTTAATAAGGAATATATTAACTCTAGTTTATTTTTCAGGAGGTTAAAGAACGGTTGAGTCAAGTCGGACACGAGGTAAGGGAACTTCTTAACCCAATTTCCATTCCTTGGGTTAATCTCCTACTTTCAAATTATGTCATGATATTATTATGTCCTATTTTGTATTTTTACTTTCTTCATGTGTACCTATAGTGAATACACATAATAGATCTATTTTATTTTAAAAATGATCTTTTTAAGGACTTCGTCTCAATCTCCTTTCATTGAGGCATATTTGGTTTTATACACAAATTTCTTTTATACGGTGTATAAACCCCTTTGACTTTTACGTTTATTCAAAAGGAATATTTTTTGTACGAAGCGTTTTACTAAACGACAAAAAGGGAATGTTTTTCTCTCCATACATATGCGGCGACAATTAATTCTCCGCCGTCGTGACCATTATTTGAGTTTTTTCTTCCTCTACAAGCCATCACTTTTTTTAATGAAAAATAAATACAAAGTTTTAACTTTCTTCTATTTTGGTATTGAAAATGGTTTTGAAAGTGTTTTTATTATATCAATGTGTTGTACTGATATCTTGTGATTGAAATGTGGAAATGTTATGTTTCCTCTATGCATGTTTTATGTGATGCGATTATGTTATGGTTTATGATACGTTTAAACCTGTTCATATGAGGAATGCATTGGACTTAATAAGTGACGGGTGGAGCCCGCTATAGCTCCTCGATGCATCGGTAGGTCTCATGAGACAAAAAAGTGTCTTGGAATGAGGCCTTGACAAAATATTATTTGTGGTCTTTGCATGAGGCCTTGGCTACATGGTTATGATATTCTGTCATTATGCATTCCATCATTATGAAAGTGGTTATTGATATTGAATGTGATTATTCGACCAGTAGAATATCCATGTGAAGAAGTAAATGGCATTATCTCATTTTACTTTTGCCATATTATTTTGATGTTCAAGTTTAAAAGGCTTTTGTTTTAGTTATACATTGCCTTAAATGTTTATGTTTATTTATGAAAGCTTCCGCAATATTGTTATCCTTACTGAGCATCTGAGCTTACCCATTTCAATGTTTTAATATTTTCCAGGATGTGAAGAAGTATTTTATGAATGACCTGCAGGGATAGTCAGAAGAGGATATGAGTGTGGACTATGGAGACTTTGTTATTGTAGTTTTTCACCTTATGATGTAATGTAAGACTTATGAATGTATCTAGTGTTTCCAAGGCTACTGAACTAATCGGTCTTTAGAGACTTGATCTTTTGTGATCATGCCAATGTTACGAAGTAATGCATCGACATGGGTAGCTTGGGTCGGGGCGTTACAGTTGGTATCAGAGGCAGTTTAGTACTAACCTTGGAAGCTAGATTTAGATAAACTCTAATTAGAGCACATAGACCAAATATAGAATTTGAGGATTAGTATAGAAGAGCTTCCTAGAATTTTTGGTATTATAGAGATGTTGTGAGTTTTTCGAGCAATACATCCCTGTCTGGATACGAGCAGGTAGAGGCGGCTCTGGCACAGATGTACCTAGGGGAAAAACCCGAAAACACCTCTTTGAGCTAGACTCAAACAGGAACTGGTGCACGACAACGGGCCTTGCTGCACTCTTGGTTACGACACTCCCGGGAGATTTACTTAGGATAATTCTCATTTTCTTTACAAACCATTATGTAGGGTTTATGAGTATATACTTCCTCAAAGAAAACATTCTTATGATTATGGATTATATCCATAAACCGTTCAATTTACATTAAGTATTTTAAAAGTTTGGAATTATTCATTGTAATTCATAAACTAACCTAGTTTATGCCATTGTATAGAAATGGCGCCCAGTAGAAGGAATGTGAACTCCAGCAATACGTATGATCCAAAGAGTATGAAGGATCGTATCTTTCACAGTATTAAGACAACTTTTTTAAGGTAAATGGTCTCCCATGTGTTCTCAACATATGAAGAAATAGTATCATGTGTTAATAAGATAAGTAAATAATTCTCTGAGTCCTATGGCTTTGAAGCGAGGCAAGAGATGAAAGGGATGGAAGAGAGAATGATGGATAAAGGGATGAGGGGAAAGAAGAATTTTCCAATATGTGGTAATTGTGGTAAGAAACATCATGGAACTTTCCTAAAGGGAATGGGAGTTTGTTATAAGTGTAGAGAAAAAGGACACAAAGTGCATGACTACAAGGGTAAGAAAATGGTTTCAAATGTACAATGCTTCTTCTGCAAGGATTGGGGACACTACGCAAACCAATGTCCAAATCATCAGAGTATGCCCCAAATGATGTTATTGGATAATAATCAAGTTATGATACTACCACAGATGAGGAGTAATGATTAGATTTCTTATGTTGTTATTAAAGAATTTTGTAATTTGAGTGTTGTATCAATGATGTACTGGTTATAATAATTATGGAGTATATAAGGATTTTACTGCAGTACTATTTCATCAAGGACTTGAGATTTTGTGGAACCAAGAAAAGTGACTCCACAGTAGGTTAAATTTTTGGAAAATATATGGTTGAGAGAAAGATAAACCATAATATGGTTCTGACACTGAGATAGTGATTTTGGAATAAGACGTGATTGATTTGGATAAATTATATTGGATATTCTTAACTTCCTTGAAACTGATTGATGATTTGTATACATTTTTGGATAGACGGAGTATATCTAGTATTCTATAAGGAATAAGGGATCATGTTAATTCAGTATGTTTAAAAAGAATACATGATGAAGGAGTTCACATGTTATTATGTGGAAACAAAAGATCTTCATTATGTTTACCTTCCTTATAAAATTTGGACTGTGAGTTAGACAGAAGTATTTTGGATAACTATAAAGGTTGGAATGGATTAAGTTTATCTTTGGATAGTATTTTTTAAGGTTAAAGAATTTATGAAGATTATTTTTGGAATATTATAATACTATAGTTTTAGGAAAATGACAACCTGCAGGGTGGGGCATAACCCATCGCGTCGGACAAAGCTGCAGGAATAGAACCCACAACCATAGTGCGACAGGCCTTTTTTACCTACCACTAGCCTACAGGAATTCCCTGGTTATTACAAAATAGTTTTACTAATCTAAATGGTATGTGTTAATATTTGGAACCTTATAAAATTAGGATAAATAGAATATTTTTGAGTTGTATTACCTTTTAGAGTGAAAAATGGGTTTGTGGTAAAAATTTATTAAATAATGAAAGTCTACATGACAAGTATGTATATTCCCTTACATTCTTATTAAATCTACTAAATAAATTCCTCAACTTTATAAAAGGTAACTCAAAACAAAAATGTTGTCGGTTAACTTTTCCTACTGGGGAATCAATGATCGTTTAACCAATCACAAGTTTGTGATTTTATTGTAGTTAAACTTTCTCCTAATCCTATTTTCTATAACTCTCCATCAGACCTTGATGGTTTGTTTCTCCTCCATATCCATATTTTCATAGAATCCTAGAATGGGCTATCTCGGGTGACCTTTGTACTTATCTTGCTTTCTTTTAATGTTATATATTTATTAACCTTATTTCCGATGTGGGTTTTCCACAAAGGTATTTTCTATTTTCAACCTTTTGTTTTCAAAGAAAATTTTTAAATTGTGAGGATGCAATTTATTGAAGGATGTGATAATTTAACACCCCGATCTTTCATGATACGCTTCTCATTCAATAATGCAATAGCTTGCATTGTACGCAACTTTGAGTTCTAACACACCGCAACTAATAAAAGTAGCCGTTATGAATAGTTATAACCACTTTTTAAATTTATAGAAATTTTATATTTCAAAATGGAATTCATTTTTGTATTCGTAATATCGAAATTATCCTAATTTGAATTTTTTGTAACTTTCTGAGAACTTCCAATTTTTTATGAATAGTGAAAAATACTTAAAACAAATATTTTAATCAAAATAATTTATTGTGATAAATTATACTATTTAGTGGTTTTAAAGTATAATTAGAATATATTTTAACCATTTTATCCAATGGTGGTCATTATAATTAATTTAACATTGAAATTGGGCATGAACAATTGTCAATCTTTTGATATAAATTGTTTCTTAAAAACACGCTATTTGTTGTGACAGTGGGAATTAATTATAAAATTAATTAATGCAACTTATATGTTTGGAATTTTTTAAAATAGAAATCATTTTTGAAATCGGAATATCAAATATAGCTTATGGTGAATTTTTGGGATTTTTCTGAAAAACTTCAATTTTTGATGAATAGTGAAACCACTAAGTGGTATTTATAAAAACTAATTTTTCGTTTAAATGAAATTTTACCACTTCTGTGTTTTGAATTTCAAAAATCCGATATACATGGTTGTAATTAAGAATTAAAATATGGTTCAATGAGATTAAAATAATTTTTTTGGTGAATAGTAACTTTTAAGTTCTTAATCGTGATTAGAGGTAATTAGTGTAGTTTAATGTAAAAATAATGTTTTAATAATATGAGATGAGCTTGACACATGTCCTACCCTCATTTGATGTGCCATGGCCGACCAAGAAAATCCATGGGTCAACTTGGGGACCCCATGGAGCCACTTTAGTTGGAAAATGACATAAATACCTTTTATTTAATGTTAAAGTAAAAAATGACACAAACATGAAATGTTTTACTAAAACAATTTTTACATGGGGTTATACAAGTCATATATTTTACTATAAATAGTCATTGGAAATATAAAAAGATTTTCTACATCATAGTATTTTTTTTATAATTTTTAGAGATTAAATAAATTAAATTATTTATGACATCATGATGATGCAGCGATGACCTTATTATTTAACGATTTAAATAAAATAAAAAGATAATGTAAAATAAAAGGCTTACACTTGTCAAAAACCTATTATATGAGTATATTTCGAACCCTTATCACCTTATTCTCGAATTATATAAGTATGGGACCTTTGGAATCTGAAAATCATTGTATAATAATGTAACATTTCCTTACTTTCCAAGAGTGCCCCTCCTCTCCTCTTATAAAAGGCCCTCACCTCTACCACATCATTCACACTTTCAAGCCATTTTTCTCGGCCAACCTCTGCCCAAATACTATCCCAACTTCCCCCTCTTACTCCTAGAAGCCTCACTTTGGGCAGAACTCTTCCCAAGGAAGCCTTTGGCTCAAATCAAAAAGAGTTACCCGATTTTTAGGTAATGTCTTCTCTAATGTTGTTTTGTTTTATTTTTCTTATCCAACCCCATAAACACTTTTTATTAATTTCTTTTGTAACAACACCAGTATCCTCAATATACTAGGATGTTGTTATAAGAAGTATTTGAGCTACACTTACACACACCTGTATCTAATGGTTAAAGAACATACTGTTTCTGTGGATGGTGAATTTTTGCCTCACGAAACGATGATTGTTCAACACTCATATAACACCTCTAATGGTGGCCATTATGATGAAAATATTTTTATATATGATATATATTATTTTTTTTGTTTTCCTTATGATTTTTTATTTTTCATTTATGGCATACCTTTATGGTTTCCATTATGGGTAAACGCGATATTTTCATTTTAGGAAGTGCGGACTACCGCCCCCTCAAATTGATTTGAATCGTTAATACCATATGTGGGATGTATAAAGGATGGAGTAAATGGTATTATATGATATATTATACTGGAATTATATTATACATGTATATCATTATGATTTCATTCCATTAAATATGAAATATAAATGAAATTAGCGTTCATGCGTACGTACGGCTTACCGTCTCCATGAACGGTGCATTTCATTTCTTACCTCTAAATGTTATATAATATTATGAATTAATGTATATACTGGATATATATGATATATATGATATCTACATCATGAATATAATTATGTATATAATGGATATTTCACCACATGAACAACTTGTAATTATAATAAGTTTATTGTTGACTCAAGTACCAAATATCGACAAAACGACCTTTATTAACTTAAATAATTACATAATGTTCATAACATTGTAATAAGTGATATAAAAAGGATAATGAAATTGAAAATGGTTCTTAATAAGGTAGATATTAAATCTAGGTTATTATTCAGGAGGTTAAAGAATGGTTGATTCAAGTAGGACATGAGGTAAGGGAACTTCTTAACCCAATTTCCATTCTTTGGGTTAATCTCCTACTTTCAAATTATGTCATGATATTATTATGTCATATTTTGTATTTTTACTTTCTTCATGTGTACCTATAGTGAATACACATAATAGATCTATTTTATTTTAAAAATGATCTTTTTAAGGACTTCGTCTCAATCTCCTTTCATTGAGGCATATTTGGTTTTATACACAACTTTCTTTTATACGGTGTATAAACCCCTTTGACTTTTACGTTTATTCAAAAGGAATATTTTTTTTACGAAGCGTTTTACTAAATGAAAAAAGGTGAATGTTTTTCTCTCCGTACATATGCGGCGACAATGACTTCTCCGCCGTCGTGACCATTATTTGAGTTTCATCTTCCTCTACAAGCCATCACTTTTTTTATTGAAAAATAAATACAAAGTTTTAACTTTCTTCTATTTTGGTATTAAAAATGGTTTTAAAAGCGTTTTTATTATATCAATGTGTTGTACTAATATCTTGTGATTGAAATTTGGAAATGTTATGTTTCCTTTATGAATGTTTTATGTGATGCAATTATGTTATGGTTTATGATACGTTTAAACCTGTTCATATGAGGAATGCATTGGACTTAATAAGTGAAGGGTGGAGCCCGCTATAGTTCCTCGATGAATCGGTAGGTCTCATGAAAAAAACTAGTGTCTTGGAACGAGGCCTTGATAAAATCTTATTTGTGGTCTTGGCACGATGCCTTTTCTACGTGGTTATGATAGTCTGGCATTATGCATTCCATCATTATGAAAGTGGTTATTGATATTGCATGTGATTATTCGACCAGTAGAATATCCATGTGAAGAAGTAAATGGCATTATCTCATTTTACTTTTTCCACATTATGTTGATGTTCAAGTTTAAAAGGATTTTGTTTTAGTTATACATTGCCTTAAATTTTTATGTTTATTTATGAAAGATTCCACAATATTTTTATCCTTACTGAGCATCTGAGCTCACCCCTTTCAATGTTTTAATATTTTTCAGGATGTGAAGAAGTATTTTATGAATGACCTGCAGGGATAGTCAAAAGAGGATATGAGTGTGGACTATGGAGAATTTGTTATTGTAGTTTTTCACCTTATGATGTAATGTAAGACTTATGAATGTATCTAGTGTTTCCAAGTCTACTAAACTAATCGGTCTTTCGAGACTTGATCTTTTGTGATCATGCCAATGTTACGAAGTAATGCACCGACTCTGGTTAGCTGGGGTCGGGGCGTTATATATGGGAACTTAGTTAATGTTATAATAAGATATAAGTATGTAAATAATTATTTATTTTGTTTCTATAATGGTAACATTATTATGAAACTCCTTAATTAATAAAACACCTTTCGTTCATCAAGAAACACTGAAACATGATCATCTTCGATTTCACCTTCATGGATTGTAACCAAAACATACATGGAATGAAATTATACCTATATAAATATATTGTAAAATATTTTATATTACCTTTAATTATCTTAGGATTATTAACTATATAAAAATAGTTAATACGAGTATCATTTTTATGAAAAAAGTTATAAATGATCAAGATTACTTGTACTCAATAATGAAAATAGGTAATAACTAACTATAAATAATATAGAGAATGATTATATATGAAGAGTATAAATGGAAAATTTATTATTAAAGTTATGAAATAATTTATTAAGATATCTATTTTCTTCATACTATATGTTAGAGGGAGTTCATGGAATACATGATAAAAGGCAAGGTTTTTTGTCTCAATTCTGATTCTTTGAGACATAATACATTTTGTGCACCATGTTTTCCTTGAATGGATTATTTACTCTGAATTGATGTATCTTTATCATTATTTTATTTCAGTTCATGTTATATACAAATAAAAATAATATTCCCTTCTTTAAATGGATATTGATTCAAATTTTACCCCAGTAGTGAGGATTTTTGGTAGCTCAACTTTCGTTCATTGAGTTATAATCATTCTCTTGAACTTATTTCAAATAAGTTGGGTAAATTCAACCCTTTATTTTATTATTTGGTATTATCTCATTGTTTTCTCTGTATTTAAATTCCTACCACATAAATTCTTTTGGAATATTTCTTACCTTATCGAGTATATTTCCCGTAAGGGGTGTTGATAGCTCAAATGTCTTCTCTTTGAGTTAAAAGGTTTTATCTTAAAAATTGTTCTTATATTCTTGGGTTCTTCCACCCTAATATTCTATAATATAGTTTTTTATAATCCTATTTTGAAAAATTAAGGTTTAATAAAATTAATTTTTTATTACTATTTTTATAATATTTTTTTTAATAAAGTTATTTTCAAATTATAAAAAAGGTTCATTTCCTTTCATTATCAAATGTTTTATATTTTACTCCACATTTATTATATAAAATAAAATTTCCTTTTAAAATATAAATTTATTTATATTATTTTTAAAAATTATAAGTTTTTAAAATATTTCACTTAACCTTTTCAAAATTTTCTTTTAAAAATCACATGTAAGTTTATATTTTTCATCAATGCTAAGAATTTTTTCAAAAAGATATTTTAAGTTTTCACCTATAATTTTATTTTCATGTTAAAATGGATTTACACTCATGGGATTTATGTTACATGATTTTTAATCTAATAAAAATATATATTTTGTGGGATTATACTCATAGTATCAAGCAATTCAATTCTTGATCACTTCTTGAGTGATGTTGTTTGAAGCATTCTTTTACAGGGATGTTTTTCATCAATGTCAGCATCATTTTAAGTTACCTTTGTTACACTAGGGATATGTTATCTTAAAACCATACACATTATTTATATGGATATATTATGTATAATTATTCTCTCTCAAGATATGATTTATAAGAGTCTTTATCTTTTATAACCATCCACCATGAATAGGCATAACTTTTCTTCTAATGCCTTTACTTTGTGAATACTCTATTTTATATTTCTTTAATTAAAGGTTGTTCTCATAGATTCCATATATCAATTTATTGGACAAATTACTGATTATAAAATATTAATCCATCCACCTTCTTTCTCTAGATGGTTTATTATCATGTTATCTTTTTTATTGACATGGGGAAAACTATTGGCATTCAGTATTTTGTTATTACAATACAGATGATTATTTCTAAAGTTGATTATGTATTGTTTACTCAGTATCCATATGAAGAAAACTCCAGATTTAAAAAAGTGTTAGGTGGGTACCAGTATTATATTACTCCTCAATTCATCGTTAGGTCTCATGAGACAAATATGTTTGGGTATTTGTTATATGTCTAGTCAATTCAACAAAATATCCTGACTATGATCTGGATGATAAGAATGAGGTCTTGGTTGTGGCCTCGATGGAATGAAATATGTATTAGCTTAGTCCTTGATATTAAGATCAAGATTTCTATAATTATTTATTCCTTTAACATGAATTTGGTTATTTTATCCAAGTGGTCAATTTATATTTATTTTTATCCATGTGATCTATTTATATTTATTTTTTCCATGGATATATTATGCTCTCATTTTTAGTTGTTTGTGGAATTATGACGAGTACTTATTCCTTCCATAATATTTATCTCATTTTTATGCCATGATTTCCTTAGTTTTATATTCTCCCATACTGATCATTTGAGATTACTCCTTATTATGTTTCCATTTCCCTGAGTTATGATGAAAATTATTATACATGAAATGTCTAATAAGATATCTTATGTGCAGAATTTTTTAGAAATGTTGAAGACTAATTATGCCTTAACCAATTCTTAGTATCGTGAGGAAACAATGTCCATTTTATTATCTTTATCAATTAATGATGTTTCCTAACTCTATAAATATCTAAAAATAAAAATGTATTTGGAATTTTAGATATTCAGTCATCATTATTAATTTTTTAAATAAGGGAGGTTATATCTAGTATCTTACAATTGGTATCAAAGTGAGTATGTAAAGTATGTGTTTATAGCATCGGGCTTGGGAGTGCAGGTCTGGGTACCACATTCTAATTGAAATGATATATTTCATTTAATATCCTTTAAATAAATATTTATATATTTATTAAACAAATGATATTTAAATATGTTCATATCAAGAAAAATAATAATAATATTATTATTATTATTATTATTTGAAATGGGGAATAAATTAGAAATAATATTTAATAAAGGTTTATAATGTAATTATAAAGTATTAATCCTAAGTATATATTCAGATCTATATCATTTAATAGAGATGATAGAGTCATTAAAAACAATGGAGAGACTCTATAATTCACTCAATCCTAGAGAGAAAATCATACTCCCTCTCATAAACTATAGAGAATAAGAGAAAATAGTTTTTATAATTAATGGTGAATAATGCTAAGCAGTTGTCTATAACTCACTAGAAATAAGAGATTCAAGGATGTTGTTCAAAGATTCATGGATAATATGTGGATACAATTATTGGAGACCTAATTTGGATTATCAACCACATGAAACAAGAGAAACATAAGAAATTTATTGAAATTAATTCTCTGGTTTGAGGTAATTATAGTTTAAAATTAATCATAAATTAAATGTGAAAGGCCATTATCAAATATTATGGGGTTTCCCTGGTAAATTTCTCCTGGTATTCTCCATTTAAAATGATGAAAAACCCATTATTGGGAACCATTCTGGCACTTTATCTACACCTTGAAACCTAAACTAGTGGTTTGTGTGCCTAAATTTTTATGATCTAGTATTTCATATAAGTAATTATCACATTATAAAACAAGTTTCTTTAACAATAATTTCCTTGATCAAAACATCAGAAAATTTAAAGCGTAATTGCAATAAATAAAGTTTTATGTCATTTAAAAAAGTTTCAACAATGAAAAAAAGTAAGCCACAAAATGAAAAATAAATTATAAATAAACAAAAAAATGAAAAAAATATCATCAAATAATGAGATCCCAAAAAATTAAATAAGATAATTCATGCAATGAAATCATTAAATCTATCTTTTTTACTTTGTTTATAAGAGCCTAAAATTTATTTTTGAGGCATTTCAAGTTGATGTTATTAGAGATCATATATGTGAAACCCCACCTTTTATTTTTTTCAAATAATATTATAATAAAAATAATAATTTGAATAAAAATAATAAAATTTATAAAATTTTGAATGATACATAGTTTGACTATAATTAGGGAAATCATGCATAGTATCCTTGCATTGTAAAAATATTGATATAATTTGTGATATAAGATCGATGCATAGTTTTCAAAACCTTTCATGATAAACAATAATTCATCTAAGTTACCTTGAAACTTAGTTTCTCATATACCAACTTCATGAGACCCATAATTATCAATTTATGGATTTTTATAATCATGTTTTTGAGTAATTTATGTGATTTCATAATTTTTGAATTTTCATTAAAAAATTTAGTTTTTGTTTTTATAAAATATATTTGTGAATAAGTCTTTATTTACTTTTATGGATCTATTATTACATGTCATTATTATAAAAAAATATGATATGGTCATAAAGTGAGATTTAATGTGTTGTTTTTTAAATAACCATGGCATGGTATCGTAAGAAAGTATTCAATATTATTATTGGGTTTTATTATTATAAATATTATGATTCCTTTATTACCATTATTATTGGGTGGAATTAAAAAAGGGGGAAACCCCTCCCTTTCTTCCCAAATATGGTTGATTACCCAAGGAAGGGGAAGTCCCCAATTCTCTTCTCCTCTCTTTAATTTGATTCACCATGGGAAATGTGAAAGGGGTTATTCTATATATTACTTCCTTTATCTTTTCTCCTCTCTTCCATATCAAATTCTATCTCTTTCTCTCATGTTTCCCCCCAACCTAGGGTTCATAGAAATTTGATATTTTTTCATTTCAAGGAAAAAATTATTTTTATTTTACTTTTGACATAAGGGGTTGAAAATTTAATTTCTTACACCAAATAATTTTTTAATCATGATTGTGACACTATTCTAATGTTTTTTGGGTAATTGTCTCTATGTAATTACATTTATATAGAATTCTCTAGATTATTGAGTTTTTTAAATCTTTTTATTATCAAATTAGTTCCTATATAAATTATATTCGATGGGATTATTATTGGTTTCTAATGTCATTGTCACTTTTTGAGTTTGACATAGTATAGTTTTCAAAGGTATTTAGGTGTTAAATTTTTAGAAATATTTTCTATACACATAAGGTGTTTATAAAAATTTCATAGAGAATATTTTTGATCCAAATGAATTTATAGTGATTCTTTGAATGATGTTATATTTTTATAAATAGGTAATTTAAAAGATATTCAAGTATTACTTTTCCAAGGTTTTATTTTATGTATAAAAGGTGTTTAATGAAAAAAAAAATCAATTTTTTTTGGTTCATATGAATTTATAAGTGTGGTTTGAGACATGTTTCATTATTATAAAATGATTCTACATGGTCTTAAATAATGTTATGTTTCATAAATTCTTATTTAGTATAATTGAAATTATTATTTCCTGCTTGATTATCTCTTTATGATTCTATTTCATGTTATGATTATAATTATTGGAATTTATGATATTGATAATTTAGATGTGGATTTGATAAGGGGTTATTTATTAGAGTAAATTTTGGTTATGACATGATAGATGTTTTGAAAATGTAATGTTTATTTTACCTTGTGTTGGGGTTCAATAGTTTTACATGGGATTCTTGGGTAGCTATGTGGTAAATTTTGATGCGTGCTACACTATTTTATGATTACACTTTTCATAGTGTTCCCTAGTATAGGTCATCCTCTGGATAGGGTCTTGGAACCTTGTGAGGATAGTAAGGGTGTGTCAGGGTCTGTGACTCACTATTTGAAATTTAAGATATACTAGTGGTTTAGAACCATTTGTATCCTAAAAAATCAGTCTATGTCAACCTGATATAATATACTATAAGGCCTGATGTGCATTCATGATCACCCTAGGCTAGAAAATAATTTAAGGGTATCACACTATAACTGATGGAGGTGATTTCACCTTTGAATAATATTAATAATAAAGTAGTGGAGACTAATTGAGAATTCGGCATGGTATGTCCATACATTGGAATACTATTAATATAAAATAAAATTTTTAAATAAAGAAACTAACCAAATATAGAATAAATAATATAATCATCCACAAGCTATATAATCAATAAAAGTGACTATACTCTTTTAAAAAAATATAAATAATAATAAACAACAAATATTCATTTATAACATATAGATAAATAAAATACAAACCCAAATCAAAATATAAATCACAAATGGTCAAATTGAACATTACGTGAACATCCCCAAAGATAAAGAAAAAACCCAATCTAATGGCTAAACATCTCAATATGTCCCACGATCTCTCTCCATATACCAAAATCCATCACCGAACTACCATAACGATATCTAAACTGAGACCAAAACCTAGACACGTCTATAAAAACATGAGATATACATACACATACACTAGGGTATATAATTATTGTGAGATAAAAAAACATTAGGATTTCACTAAAGAGCCTATGAAATTACCTTTATAAAATATTCCATCAAATCTAGTTCGAAAATATATATAAATTAGGTTTTCCATAAGTAGGATCATAAAGAAATAAAAAACATATATTTCCATTTTTATAAAACATTCACCCTTCCCATTTAAAAAAAGTGTGGAAAAGTTATTTTGAATAAAAAATCTTTCAAATCTCAAGGATGGGACCTTTGATTTTTTTTATTGAACCAAAAAAATATATTTTTATCATTTCAAATCCTTTCATAAAACCCATTTGGAAACCCAAGAGTTAAAAATATTTGAAAAAATAAAACTTTCACTTTTAAATTATTTATCTCAAAACCACTTTTAAAACTATTTTAAAAGTAAATAAAATCATGAAATAAAAGAAGAAAAACTCAAGCAGAAACTATAATACCAAATAAGCATTAAAAAAGTAAACATGAATAAATTTATTATTCCATAAGACCCAGGTAGGTACAATGGAATACAATCAAACATAAAGTGGGAAATCACCTAGAATCATCCATAAAAGGAAAAATTTATGGGAAACTCACTAGGATATAATATGAACATGATATCGGACCTTTCTTATTGAATACCTAACATAAAATCAGGTGATCTAAAGTGAAATTGAAAAGTGTAACAACCTAATATTTCTATCTTGGCCTTACTAGGTGACCTCATTCCCCTAGTATGAGCACAATATGGACTATGGAAATAGATAGTGTGTAATCTATACTAGTGTATTACTTATCCAGAACTTCTATATAGCTCCCTAAGGTTCCCATGAAATATAAAATTAGAGGTGAAGAAAACAAACAAGCACATTCTCATCACATAAAACATCAATTAATTATAACAAATGAATCACATGTCACACCTCCAACACCCTAGAAAGAAAAAAATTATTTCACATAATTGATACATCACATGTTAATAATTAATCCAAAACCCATAAATTATGAAACCTATAAAAGGAACAACCAAAAATGACAAAGGGTAATTGGGAAAAGGGTTTGACAACATCAATAAATTATCCTAAAAGAAAAATTGACATCGAAAACCATGTTATGAAACAATCTAGGTCACACACACCTAGGAAAACTTTTTAATTTAGTTCTAAATAGACCATTGATACCCTCACTGACAACTATTTTTAAAAAAATCCATTTAATATACACAAGGATCAATAATTTTTAAGATAGGGTTTAAACCTTTAAAACTAAATCTTCCCTCCATTAAGAGTCACTTTAAATCCAAACACCACTTTGAAAACATGAAACATCGACATTAAAAATAATAATGTTAAAAAATTATTTAAAATATCTAAAAATCATTTGAAAATAGGCCCTTTTTAATTAACATAAATACTTGGCATGCACCACATTTATTTGGAAATAAAAACTAGAATCCCAAGAAAATATCATTTTATGAAAAGTGTTCAAAATAATTGAAACTATTTTATAACCCCATAAATGATATTATATAATAATATTATTTTATAATAAAATAATTTAGAAAATTAAATCATATAATGAAATGTGAAATTAATGGTTCACATAAAAATAGTTACTTTAATTGAGTGGAAACGAGTTTCCTTTAGTGCTGTGAGCCAAACCATGTAATAGAAAGATCCCTAAAATCCCTATACAACCAAAAACAAAAATCAAAACTAACCCAAACCCTAAATTCAACCACCATGGCCATTAATTCTCCAACTAAAAAAATAAACCCAAGGGGAAATGGATAAAGGAAAATTATAGAGGATGAAAATGGAGAAAATGAAAACTTTAACTTAAAGAATCACTTATAATATAAGGATTAAAGCCATGAAAGAAAATAAGGATAATGGAAAAAAGTTATAATATCTCTCCAATGGTACTATAAAATTAAATTATGGGGGAAGTAAAAAACGAGTTAAATCATTTGGGGGTGGTAATTCACATTTTAATGAGTCTGGGTAAGCCAAATGGTTTGGCTGCATGGTTTTCCAAACCATGAACCAACAATTCCGCTCACACTAGATGAAGTTTCACCCATCACATGGTTTCCTTGCATGTTTATCCATAAATTTACACAATTAATATTCCAACATCCCATATGTATGGTTTTCTATACCATTTGGTAAACCTTTTTTCAACTGTGAACACTATACTAGAATATATACACCTCCCCCAAATGGTCTGGCTCCAGAATTAGAACTAACTATGTGCTAACCATGACACCATCCCTATTATCCTCAATTTTAAACTATCAAACCTATAAATACTGAAAACAACTATAATTTTTAAAATAGCTCATATTTAATTATTATATAATACTATAGTACCATGGGGGTGTCACAATTCTCCCCACCATGCCATTATTCCCCCAAAAAACTTATTGCAATAGTAGAAGTAAATAATATATAAAATTCTCCTCACATGTATATGTAATGTAGGAGGGTGGATAAAATTTTATAAGGCTCTAGGTACAAATGAAGCCCTCCAAAATCACAAAATTCCTGAATATCAACTAGAAAATATTATAAAATATCATCAAACATGTCTAATAATAGACCAAGTCAAAAATAAAATATATAAAATATAAGTATCACAAAAACCTACTATTTATAATTCATTTAAACATGAAATAAAGAAATAGACAATACCTAGATTAAAACACTAAAAAATCAGATACATCACCAAAAAAATCATATTCCTCCAACTATTAACAACCAATAAAAATAATGATTCAAAATTCCATTAAGGATACTCATCCCCCAAAAGGATACCCCAAATTTAATCCAACAAGTTCATTCACTCTATCAAAATCTCACCAAACAAGAATGGTAGAGAAATTCACAAACTAAATACATACCTCAACAAATAAAAACATGGATTCAAACAATAGGTTAAGAAATAAAAAGGCATGTAACTCAGGACCATTCCCTTGGAACACTACCCATGGTGAACCTTATAAAACTCAAATAGGGTACCTATCAGAATACAATATCAGCTAGTATAACACATATCTCAATTTCCCAAGTGAATGCCCAAGGAATATCATATTATCTCTACCAAAACACAAATATCATCCCATACTAGACATTACACATAACCCTCAAGGGACAAGATCGGGAATTGAATATTATGTATAACAGTCAATGAGGCATGATCACGGCCATCAATAACCAACATCTCAAATTTGAGGAACCCCAAAATCATAAAGGGATGAATCCATCCAAAATAGCCTCAAAAAACTCAATACATGTTAAATTATATGAGGATAAATCCCTAAACTATATAATCACTCTAATCTGAGTCTCATCCAAAAAGCCAAATTATAAGAAAAAAACAAGTTTCAACAAAGACTAACCCACTTCAACCTGAGTTTCCAACTCAATATTATCATTACTAGGATTAAATTTAATCATAAAATACCTAAAAACTCTCTCCTTACAAAAAATAAAACCAAATTAAAACACTACTGGTCTGAGGTTTATACAAAGGCTTCTATCAAATATTTGAGCTTTCATAAGGCCATCGGCTACTATCTTGGGAGAAATAACACTAAATCCAAGGAATAATAATAATTATCCTTCACCTTTAAACCATTGTAATAATTCCATTAAACATCCTCATATTAAATTATTCTATAGACATGTTATCATGTAGTTAAGATGAGATGGTGGTTTCCAACCAACCCTGTCTCAATCCATAAAGAAAGACTATATCAACTCTTACCCAGGAAGCTTTGAGAATTTATAGATAATTGATATTTCCCTCAATACTCTTTAACAACTATATTAATTTAAGAAGATCCTGATCACCATGTAAAATAGATATAAATGAATCAAAGTGTCCAATAACTAAAAATATTCTTACTACACCAATCTATTTAGAATCCTAGCAGATTCAACAACTATAAATGTTATTAAATGACAAGAGTAAAACCCCAAAAAGTCATACCTAGAGATAGACTTTATAATTTATATAAATATATTTATAGGCGGCATACTTTAAATAACATGAAACATGAACTCAACCCATTCATGTTTCATAAACCAAATTAAACAATCCCAATAGAAACCAAGTGATAGCCTAAAAATTACAATAACTGAGGGAAGACACATAATAAAATACCTTTAAAACACCTATTTTATTTAAAATATAACCTATTTATAGAGATTCTAGAACTCATTTTATAAAATCAAGCATAATTTGAAAACAATCCAATACCTATGAAAATTTTTCACCTCAATTAGAAAACTCATGAAAAAACTCTTTTTAAAAATTCAACATAAGATAAAATCCAACTACCCTAATAGGGAGTTTAAAAATATAAACATTAGATTTTAAATCCACCAACTTATTTTAGAAATAATAAACCCACTCTAGCATAAAAATGGTCCCCTTTAGTTTAGAAAACTTACTAAATTTCATTATAAACTCATAAACTTTTTAAAACACAATTTGAAGCTCAAATTTTACTTTAAAACCACCATATAAAATGGAATTAAACCCAAATAATTCTATAAAATTCATTTTCCCATCACAATAACAGTTTTACAAAACACAAAACATGCTTCTAAAACACAAATCAAAACAACAAAGAACAATTAATCAATCAATACATCACCTAATAACATCAATTCAACACAAAACTTCCTTTAATTAACACTATGTACATGATAGATTCTATTGAAATTAATTTGGAATCCAGGGGAGCCAAAAATAACCAATATGGGAGTGGTGAAGAATTTTTCATGGTTTTTAAGCATGGGTTACAAATCCATGTGCCAACCATTCAATGGGCTTTGTGAATTCCTCGGAACTATCCACACAGGATATGTATGATTTTCCAGATCGTTTGAGATAACCATGTAGATTTTTTTTCTTCTATTTCCACCCCAAAACTTAATGAAACCCTATAATATCTCATATAACTTAATGGGGGTTAAATCATGATCATACCATATCCATATACATCAAAACTCATCAAGAAAAAAAATAAAAATTTAAGACACAAATCTTGATTACCCATGGAAACTCAAGTGTCTTCATAACACCTACTCATAACTTACCTCCTAGGTATTGATAGTCCTTTACTCATACTGTCAAGACACGCCCCATAAAACAAGAGTGTGATCTAGTAATATTTTTTAATGAATCAGTCTAGGTTGACCAAAATTTTCAAATGAGCTGATCTTTCACAAGGCCAAAGGTGCATTCCTAATCACCCTGGGATGAAAACTAATATTAGGGTGTCACACTATAACTGGTGGGAATTATTTTAACCTCAAATAATAATAATAATAATAATAATAATAATATATAATAACATATAATTTTACTTGGTATATCCATACATTGAAGTATCATACATACCAAAAAATATATTAAATAAAGAAGCCAGCCAAACATGGCATAAATAAGATAACCATCCACGTGAGACATTACCAATATAAGTGAATAATATCATTCTAAAAATATAAACATGAATAAAAAACCAATATGATTTTATAACATATAGTGGAATTAAATATAAACAAGAATCAGAATACAAAATACACATGGTTGAATTTGTTGATACATACTCATCCCAAAAGATAAAGAAAAAAGTTGAGCCATTATACAAATATTTCTATGTAACCTATATTCCCTCACCATATCCCAACATCCAACATCAGATTATGAGAATTATATCCAAACTAATATCAAATCCAATGCACCTATATCAGAAATTAGATCTGTATACACACACATAGGTGTGTATGCAGGATGTGTTCTAAATAGGCCTATTAGAATTTACCTAAGAGTCCGTGCAATTACTTTTATAAAATACTTCATAAATTCTATTTTCAAAATATATAGAAAGTATTTTTTCTATAAGTATGAGAATAAAGAAAAAAATAACAATGATTTACTTTTTATAAGATATCCACCCTTTACATTTAAAATAATTTTGGATCCATTGTTTTGAATAAAAAAGTTTGTAAATCTTGAATAGGGGACCTTTTATTTTTTTTATAGAAGAAAAAAAAATATTTTTTCATTTAAAATACTTTCTTAAAACCCTATGATCAACCCATGATGTAAAACCATTTGTAAAAGGAACACTTTTTCTTTTAAATTTTTTCTTTCAAAATTATTTTTGAACTATTTTCAAAGTTAACTAAACTATTATAGAAAGGAAAAATGACTAATGTAGGAATTATAACACTAAAGAATCATTATAAAAAATAAAAAATAAAAATTCATGGTTCCATAAAACCCAATTAGTTATAAGGGGATACAATCAAACAGAAATTGGTAAATCCCCTAGAATTATCCATCAAGGACCAAGCATCATGGGTAACTCACTGGGATCTAATATGAACACTATACAAGACAATACTTATGGAAAACTTAAAACATAATCATCTTATCTGAGGTGAAATTAACAAGTTTAACAACCCAATTTTTCCCTCTTTGGCTCACTGAGTGACCTTATTCCCCTATTGTGAGCATAATCGTGACTAGGGAACTAAACAGTGTAGAATCTATGCTGGTGTATCACTGATCTGGACCTTCTACTTAGCTATCTAGGGTTCCCATAAAATGTTAAAGTGGTGGTGTTAAAAACAATAAAGCACAGGCTCATCACATAAATCATCAATGGAGTAAAATAAATAAATCTCACATCTAACCTCAAAAACCCTCACAAGAAACAATCCCTTTCACATTATTCACCCATCACATAATAATAATCAATCCATGTCTCATAAAGGTTACAACCTAAAAAACTCACAAGCAAAATGAAAAGTGGGATCAATCCAAGGGTATCACAACATCAATAAAATCCTTTTTATAAAATGATAAACATGCCTAAAAGAAAAATCAACATGAAAAAACATGTTATAAAATTGTTTGGGACTTTGAAACATAGAAAAACATTTTAATTTATCACTAAATGATCCTTTCATCCCCTTATGGATAATCATTTTTTGAAACATCCTTTGAAAACTCAAAATCATACATAATTTTAAAAACAGGGATGATCACTTTAAAACCAAATATTTATTCCCTTAGGAGTCACATGAAAACCAAACACCACTTTCAAATCATTAAACATATTCTTTAAATATCAAATAGTGTCAAACACATCTCTAAAATATCCCAAAATCATTTTAAAATGGCCCCTTGGGAATTTACAAAAACACATAGAATACACCAAATTTATTTGTAATTAAAAAATAATAACCCCATGAAAAACCTATTTTATTCCATGTGTTTAAAATATTTGAAACTATTTTATAAACCCATCAAGGTAATCATATACAAATATACTTTGATAAAAAAAAATTTATGAAATGGAAATGTAGTGAATCCATTGTTCTCTATTGAACCCTTGGAATATTTCAATAGATTTTTTATGATTTATTATGGAGTTGGAATGAAGTTTTGAGTGACTCAAATCCCCAATATTGATATAATAATAATATATTACATTTATCTATTTCATACACATTCTTAGGAAAATTGATTTTCCTTAAAAATAGAGTCTCCGGTGGGAAATCTAATACCAAGATTTCATCCAAAATGGGTGGTTTCTTTATTAAGGGGTGTAAATTTTATTAAAATCGGGAACTTGGGATCATTAATCATGAGTAGAATCACTTCCTAAATTAAATAATTAATTAATTAATATAATTATTTAAACCCTAATTCATCTTCCTATTTAATCTTCACTTCCCATAATTTTAGGGATAGTTATATTAACCCTATAATTAGAAAGGGGTATTAAGGGGAGATTTTGGGATACATGAGGAGAACCAAAAAAGAGTAATTATCACCAATAAATAGCTTGGACACAATCATCTTTAATGAGAAAACAATTCTCAAATTATGATTCTTTATTTAATTTTAGTTCCATTTTCATGAAATTATTCACCATATTATTGAATTATTATTGATTATTGGGTTATAATTCTCATGATTTTGACTTTAGGGTATAAATAATATTCCATAATTTTGGTTTCTTTTTGACTGATTTTGATAGTAGATCCCCCCATGGTAAAACCATACACCTCATTTTCATGGATCGAATCCATTATCCATGGCCATAAGTGAATTGGTGAAGTGAATCCATGACTTGTTCTTGGACAAAGTGCCTTAAAGTATTGTCAGTGGAGGTTTCAAGGTAGTGTCAGAGTATATGATGTGGTGGTGGACTGTGGATAGTGATTGGAAAAGGAGGGATGGAAATAAGGGTAAATGGTGGAAATCCATCCAAACTTGGTAGTCAATGAAGCTTGAGGTCTAGCCACTTAATTGGTAGGAGGAAACCATAGGCGATAGTATAATAAACCACTATGGTTTATTCTAGGAGAAAAGGGTGAAAATATAGGTTTTCCCACTATCCATCTAATCTTACATGATCGTATGGCGCCTCACCTGCTACATGGAGGGTGGGGGTGCCTTGAGTACCATCCCATGTGCAGAGAAGGCTATGTGGTGTGCCCTAGGTCAAGTCTTCACATCCTCTCCTGAGAGAGTGCGCAAAATTGTTGTGCACCCATGCGCTTGTGGGGAACAAGTGTACACCATCCCCCCCAGCATGCCACATGGCATACCTAGGGGTCATTTTGTAGAATATTCTTAACCTTTGTGATGTATTTTATCTACTTATTTTCCAAGTGATTATTTTAGAAAAACAAATAGTCTATTATGAGTATTTTTTTCATGTAGATTATAATGGAATGGTATGTGTAGACAACTAAGTCCATTTTCAAGGAGAGTTAGATTGTTTTTAGGATTATCTCTATAGGACCGATGTTGGGGTTCAAGTAAAATGATTAATTCATGCAGGGATCAGATACCTCTCTCATATGTTGTTTTATACTCCTATATATTGTATGCTATATTGATTATTGTGTGATACCCTCATCTATTGTGTGTTATCTAATGAGGTGAGAGTTCTCCTTTACAACTCTAGAGAGTTTATGGGGATTCTAATTGGGTATTTATAATTTTAAAGGTTGTGTTATGATCCTCATATGATTTTATTTTGTAGATCGGGGCTTCCTTCAGTGTCCTTAGGTTCTCTATATTTTAAATAATATCTTTTTTATAGTATTTATTTCATTTATTTCCTACCATTGTGGTTTTTATCTGACTTTTATCTTGTCTTTCCTGTATATTTTTTGGGTAATCCTACTAGTTATGTACATAATCACCCCTACATGAGCATATTTTCTCACATGTGACATGTCTTATGTAGATGACATGATGTTTTATAGTGACCTTGGTGGTCTAGGAATTGGTAGATATTTTTAGTACTTTGGTTGGTGGTGGTGGTACATGATTGTACCAAGATCTATTAATTACAGGGATCTTCTCCATCTTAGCTACTATGTTGGTTTTAAATTTTGTAAATATTCGTGTATTATCCACTATTTATCATTTTTATACTTTTTTGGCCATTTTGGAAATTAGTTTTTATATCATGAATTTGTAATATATATATCATAATCAGTTTATTTTATTCTTATAAATTATTATGTCATGTGTGGAGGTGTGCATAGTGTATAGGTGAATTGGTATATTTCCTTTTATTATGTTTGATATGACTACCTGGTATAAGTCACTAAACCTGGCCTATTGGAGGTGGGATTTGGGCTTCATTCTTAGCTTACCTCCACCCATGAGGGGTCCATATGGGTCTGGTCATGTCATAGTGACATCAATGTGAGGTTGTGTCCTAGGGATAAATATTAGATTAAGCTGTATGGTGAGGATTTAGTTTTGTAATTAAGGAAATGATGTTAATTGGTCTTGAGTTTAGAACTCAATTCAGGGAACCCAATAGTTGTTTGGCAGCTAATGTATCCATTCCCCTAAGGACTTTAATAACCTAGTTTTCAACTCAAAGCATGGAGGCACCATTTATAGGGAACAAATAATTGAAAATGGATTATATAGGAATGAGTATTTATTTTTATATATAATTCTTGATTCATCTCCCTAGATGTAATTTATAGATGATAGTTTATATTTTTTTAGGATTTTTCCACACAAATAGTCATGTAGGGTTTCAAGGTAGATTTTTTACATGCTCGATCAAGTGATTAATCCCCTTATCACTGATTATCTATGTGATGAATCTTCCATCTAGGAGATTATTCATGAGATGTTTTAATTGGGTGTGTGAGATATAGTAAATATACTTATTTTTTATTAATTGAACCCACCTCCCACCATGTGGGTATATATTTCTCCCCGTGTTGAGAAATCAGTAATTCCTATGGGTTAGAATGAAGATGTGCATTGCATAAGTTTCAAAATCAAAGTCTAACTTGGTTTTGAAGAAAGATAAACCCTTAATCAGTAGAGGAATGTCTAGATATTGTTAGTCCCAAGTTGTGTGTTGGTTGTATTTTTTTTCAATGGATCAATTTTTTATTAATGTTGAAGAAAGAAAGTATATTGATAAGGTAATTGAAATATGAATTGAAGAAGGGTGTGAGTGAAGTTTTCAATTGGATCCAAAACTATCAGAATGATAATAAGATCTAGTATCATGTCCAAAACCATTGGTATTGGATCCTGACTTCAACATGAGTTAATATATTTAGAAAATTGTAATGATACTTTGGTGAGAATAAAGAAGCTTTTGAAAAAAAAATGGGTCTATAATGAGGCGTTGATCATAATGATATGTTGTATTAGAGTCAGAATGGCTCCAATGTAAATCAGATAATGCTTTTCTGATTTGTAAATCATAAATTTCATAAGTCATCTAGGGAACTTATGATTCAAGCCGTATGAAATAGAGGGGGATTGATTCCAATCATATTGAGTCTTAGTTGGTAATAAATAATTTGACTGAATTTTGGGATGTTAAAATACATTATAGTGTAAGACATATGATGATATTCCAATCATAAACATATTCAATGTCATGAGAAATTCATGGTATGAGTTATATTTTGTGTAATAGAGGATAATATGATGCAAATTATTCTACATGTTGTTAATTAGTGTGAGGAACATTGGACATAGAAGGATTAAGATCATTCTTATGATAATCGTTGACTTGAAAATATCATAAGGATAGAAGATTGATCTTTCTAAAGTAAATAATTCACTCCCAACATAGGTTCATTAGATGTGGTATGTCATCAATCCATCACAATGTATTCTAACACTGGTTCATATTTTTGGTATCCTTTGTATATTGGATTTAGATTTTTATCAGAGGTAGAATGTTTGAGAAAGGTTGAATTGTATTTCAATTAGGTCAAGAAAAAAATCATTACTTTATTCTATTATAATTGGTTCAAGAAAAAAAGAACAAAATTATTTATTATTTCTCAAGAAGAGTTGTAGACTCATTGGACTGGCACTGATAACATTCATTAGACTAAATCCAAGAACCATTCATCATACACGTCAGAATGTTTTTCAATGTATTATATTTAATAGTTAGAATAGAGAATCTATAAGATAATAATTTCAATGATTATAAGAGGTTGTTGTAATTTTCATCTTCAGTTCTGTATATGTCTTCATTTTAATGAAAAATCGGAATGATGAATTGTATTGAAGAATCAGACTGAATAAATGTTTGTGAACATGAAAAAGTCTAATGTTTTGAGAAGATTCGAGAAGCTTCCAGAAGTATTGAGAAGAGTTGAATAAGTCAAAGTTCAAGACTTAAATGAATGATAAATTAGGAATTAAAAATATCATTGATAGGTAAGTAAATTTTTTTACTGCCTTTTACATTTTGGGGTATCTATAAAAGGAGAATAGAGGACTTTTGTATGAATGCTAAAACTTGAATTTTTAGTGTGCACTGAGAGCTCTGAAATTTTTTTTGTAAGGTATTATGTTCTCAAATGAAGATTTTTTTTATTTTGATGCTAAGTAAGTTCTATCAGAACGAATACATCGGAGTGAGGTTCAATCTGATCATTATATAATGTTCCAATGGATGATGTTTCACCAAATAAAGTCCATTGGAGTGATCCCATCAAAGTGAAATCTATCCAAGTGAGGTTTATTAGACTGAGTTTCATCAAATGGAGGAATTTGGAGATGCCAATTGAGTTTCTACTCTATTGATGAAAGAAGATCATAAGAATAATTAGACCGAACTGACCATCAGATGGAGACCATTTCATGGAGGTTATTAGACTAAGGAAGATCATACTAACTTTTGTTAATGAATATTTCCAAACTAAGTTTCTAGAATAAGTTTCAATACCAACAAGTTCCATAGATAATTGTTGAATTTCTTGAAGATTTTATGTAGGTAAAGTTTAATTCTTCTTTCTTTTAGAGGAAGTGAATACTTTATGAAGTGGATTAGAAAAGAAGAAGGAAAGTGAATCTTGTAATTGTGGATACTTATGAGTTTCTAAAAATTCCTGATTGTTTTGTTGGGTTGTATAATCAGTTGTGGGAAAGTGAATACTAAAAAAGTAGTTGAGGGTATAAAAAACTATATTAGGAAAGTTGCTACTGGGATTGTAGAATTTTCCACTACTTATGCCTTTGTATTATGGAAATAAGAAAGTGAAATAATCCATGTTGGTGGAACTATCTAACATGGAAAGGATTAGGTCATTATATCGAACCTTGTAAAGAATTGTGTGTTTCCCTCTATTTATTTCATATGAAATGTGAGTTTGAGAATTTTTATTTGATTAGATCAAAACTTTAACAATTTTTGGAGGATAAGAAAGTTTACTAAGAGGTTAAGAAAAATTTTCTTATAAAAGAAAAAGGAACCACTGATTCACCCCCCCCCCCCCTCTTAGTGGTCTCGATCTTATTTGGGAACAAAAATTGGTATCAGAGCATAGCTTCCCTCTAAAAGATCCATCTCTGAGAATAGAGAATTTCAATTTAGTGAACAATAAGGGTGTTCCTATTTTAAATGGAAATAACTATCATTGTTGTAATAATAATATGTTACCCTATATTCGTTCACTTTTCCTTGAAGTTTTAGATGTATAAATAGTGGTATTTCCACCCACCAATGAAGCATCTATGACATATAATGATAAGAAAATTATTTAAGTTGATGTAAAATCTCAAAATTCATTTTTGATGGCTTTTATCGATGATGTTTATGAAAGGTTTATGGGGTTTCCAATATCTATGAAAATGTAGGAAAAGTTAACAAGAAGTTATGAAAGAAATGAGAAAGCTAAGAAATCCAAGTTACAAATCTAGGGAAGTGGATTTGTGGATTCAAAAATGGATAATGATAAAAGTATTGATAGCTACTTTATAAGGGTAAATAATATTGTAAGTAACATCAGAAGTTTTTGTGAGAAGATATAAGATTCAAAAATTATTAAGAAACTTATGAGAAACTTTCCAGATAGATTTGATGCCAAAGTATCAGCTTTAGAAGATCATGAAGATTTATCCTTGGATGAACTTCAGGATATTCATATGGCATATGAAATGATAAAATATATTTCTTTCAAGAAAAAGGCTGACATAAGAATGGGTTCTCAAATGGAATTTAGAAAAATAAATTGAGTAGAATACTTAACTCAATAAATAAAGTAAGAATATAAATAAAGATATAGAAAGGACAACTTTTTAGAATGATGATCGAATGAATAAAGAAGAGAAAAATGTAAATTTTATTAGATCTCATAGTGTGAATATTTGTGAGATTAAAAGAAAACTTAACATATATAAAGAAAGATTGATTGAAAATGATAACCTTAACATGAAATAATATATTATTTTTTAGGAAAATAAGCAAAACAAGTTGAAGATAGATGAATCTGAAAAGATGATATATGTTCTAAAAGTTAGTCTAGCTGAGAAATAAGAAGAGTTTTAATAAACCCAATCACTTATTCTTATAACAAAAAGTGAGATAATAAATATGAGAGAAGATTTCACCAAGGTAGTTGATGTTAGAGGTGGAACTTCTAAATAAGTTGAAGAGAAAAGTTTAAAAAAGCAGGTTTGTGAGAAAAAATATTTCACTAAGAAAGATAATAATTATTCAGGAAATTGTTCTCCTGAGAAAATTGGTCCACTATTTATGAAGAAAAAACAACATCAATAAATTTTTAAACAAGTTCACTATTATCCTGAAAAATCAAGATTCATAGTTCACTATTGTTTTTATGGATTTTGTTGACACAGAGCTTATTCATGCTGGTATAACATGTCTTCTAAGAAATGGGTATGAATAAATGAGAATAAATGAGGAGAAAAGAAAATCAAATGTTTCTAAAAATTATGTGGAACTAAAAATGGAAACTCATAAGATGAATAAAGTTAAGTATGTTAAGAAAGTGGATAAAAAACATTATAATTTTGAAAATAATGAGTTCTTAGTTATTTGGGGAGAACAATTTTACATGGATATAAATTAAGAATAACTACAAAAACAATCTTAAGAAAAGGGGAGGAAGAAGTTTTTTGAATATTTGATAAAATTTGATAAAAATATATCAACATATTATGGCTAGAAAATTTAAAAAAGATATAAGATATGTGATAAAGAAGGTCATTTTACTAAACTTTATTTAACTATTATACCAAAAAAAGAGGAAGGCATGATTTTTTTTTTTTTGCAAACTCATTGTAATATAATGATTACTAAAGGGGAAAAGAAATTGATATCCTTATCATAAGATTATACAAATAAAGTGAAACTTGTTATAAAATCTGAGGACTAACATAAGGAATAAAATGCATCCACTTAAATGTCCAATAATAAGAAGAAAAAGGAAAGGTTTTGAGAGGAATATTAGTCTAAAAGATGCTTCTAGTAAACTACTGAGGTCATTCATATTTCCAAAATGTTTTTATTTGTATAAACTTCTAGGGAATTAAAGGATTTGAAGTAATAAATTTGATATCTGAGTATCTTATTATTCTTTAAAAATAATGTAATGAGGTTACAAAATATGATTTTTTGGAAAAAAAATATACGCCTAAGATTTCTGATATATTTTTTGAGATGGGTGTAGGTTAATTTTATCTTAAAAAAATCCTTTCAATATTTTCCCAGAATTGAGAATGTTGAAAAAAAACATGAAAATATATTACATTAAAGTTGTGTTATGGAAAACATTTATAACCATTATTATATACTCTTGTTTTCTACATTGGGTTCTCCCACGAAGATTTAGAGTTGTTTAATTAAAGGCACTTTTCTAAGAAACTTATATTATACTTATGTTCTCCTGAATAATGGTTTCAAGATTCCAAGATGAAAATTTCCAACCCTTAGAAATGAGATCATTTTTTATAAGGGGGAAACCTTTCGTGATGTCCCCTTTGAATTTTACTGTCAATAAGGGGGGGAATAACTTGGGGATAGATAATAAATATGGGGAGAAAGAAAGAAATGGGGATAATATAAAGTTAAAAAATAAAACAAGTGGTATTTAATTGAATTGGTTGATGTAGGTATTGACAACAAACACAAAGGGTGGACTTTTAGGACCAATTTGTGTGTTGGTTGTATTTGTTTTCAATAGATAATTTTTTTTATTAATTTTGAAGAAATAAAGTATGTTGAGATGGTAATGGAAACATGTATTGAAGAAGGGTGTGCATGAAATTTTCAATTGGATCCAGAACCATCAAGATGATAATCGGATCTAGGGTCTGATCCATAACCATCAACACTAGATCCATATATCGACATGATTCAAAAAATCTAGGAAATCATAATGAGAATTTAATGAGAATTTAGAATCTACTGTAAATTATATTGGGTCTAGAATGATAGATTGATCATAATGAGATGTTACATCAGAGTTAGAATAGATCTGATGTAAATATGACAATGATTTTATGATTTTTAATTCACAAATATCATATTTCATCTGGGAAACTTATGATACAATACTTATGAAAAAAGTGGGATATTTCCCAATAATATTGAGTCTCATTTGGAAAGAAAGAATATTATGGATGTATGGGAAGTTACGAAACTTATTAATGTAATTCGGATGATGCTATGTCAATCTTAAATGTATTCAAATTTATGAATAATTCAGGGTACAAGCTAGAGTTTGTGGAATAGAGGAGAATATGATGCAATGTATTCTATTTATTTCTTATCAGTGTGGGGAATATCATACATAGAAGGATGAATATCACTGGTATAAGAATAATTGGTGTGATGATATCAGAAATCTTGAATATTGATCTTGCTAAAGTAAAGAAGTCACTACCCATACAGGTCTATCAGATGCGATATGATCCTGAACCATCATAATGGATTCTGAAACCAATTCATATTGTTGGTATCCTTTATATATTGGATTCAAATTTTTATCAGAGTCATAATTTTTTAGAAATTTTGAATTTTATTTCAATTGGGTCAAGAAAAAAATCATACTTTGTTCTCTTACAATTGGGTCAAGAACAAAAGAACAAAAGTATTGATTGTTTCTCAAGAATAGGTGTAGAATCATCAAACTTTCCCTGATAACATTCATTATAGTTAAGAAAAGATTGATTCATCAGATGCGGTATAATGGATTTCAATGTCTTACATTTAATAGTTGGTATGGAGCATCTATATCATAATACTTTCAGTGTCTACAAGAGGTCATCATAATGGGTCATCTTCTTTTTTTATATGTCTTCATTGTAATAAATAATCTAGATGATGAATAATATTGAATAATTGGACAAAATTAATTTTTGTGAACATGAAGAAGTCTGATGTTTTGAGAAAATTCAAGAATCTCTCAAAAGTATTGAGAAGAGATAAAGAATCCAAAGTTGAAGACTTAAATGAATGAGAAATCCATGATTATGAATTTCTTTGAGTGGGAAGTTAAATTGTTTTTCCTAAATTTCTATTATAGGGTTACTATAAGAGGAGAGCATAATACATTTGTAGGAAGTGAAAAAACATGAATTGTTAATGTGTTCTGAGATCTCTAACTTTTTTTTTCAGGTATATATTTTCCAACTAAAGTTTTTTTTCATTTTGATGCTAAAGAAGTTCCATAGGAACAAATACATTAGAGTGACATTCAATCAAATCATTGGACAAAGTTCCAATGGATGATGTTTCACTGAATCAATTCCATCAGAGTGAGCCCATCAGAGTGACATCCATCGTATCAAGGTTTATTGGACTGAGTTTCATCAAGTGGAGGAATTGTGAGATTCCAATTTAATTTCTAATCCATTTAATAAGGAAGAGTAGAAGTAGAATCATACTAGGCTGACCATTATAAATATACCATCATAAAGAGGTTAAAGGATTGAGGAAGATCAGACCGACTTTTTCTAAGGAAGATTTTTGTACTGAGTTTCTAAAATAAGTTTCAATACCAACAAGTTAATTAGATAATTTTTTATGTTATTAAATATTGTATGATTGTAAATTTTGATTCATATTACTTGTGAAGAAAGTTAATAATTTCTGAATTAGATCAAAAAAGAATAATTAAAGTAAATCTTTTAACTTTGGAAACTTACAAACTGCTAAAAATGATTGATTATTTTGCTAGGGTGTATAACCAGATGTGGAAAAGTGAATACTAAAAAGGATATTTTGGGGGTATAACCAACTATATAAGTAAAGTTTCTACTATGATTATATAAGTGTTCACTACTTTTTCTTTTTTATTTTAGAAATAAGATAGTGAAAGAATACATGTTGGTGGAACTATCCAACATGGAAAGGAGTATGTCTTTGTATCAAACCTTGTAAACATAATGTGTCCCCCTCTATTAATTTTTTTCATTCGAAATGTGAGGTTGAGAAGTTTTATTTGAGTGGATCATAACTTTAACAAATTTTATTGTTCAATAAATTTTACTAAAAGTTTAAGAAAAACTTTCTTATAAAATAAAAATGAACCACTGATTGACCCCCCCCCCAGTGGTATTGATCCTATTTGGGAACAACATAGATAGTGTTTCAAGTATTTTTCCTCATAAGGACCCCTATCAACCAAAAATAAGTACTTTAATCTAATATCCATTAGGGTTTTGTGATTTTCTATTGGTCTTTGGTCATTAAAACTCGTGATGAGGTGACACTCCCTTGGATAAAGTTGGAGAACCTATTTTGAGAGGAGTAATTTTTGTGACACTAAGGTCTATGTTCATTTAGAAGCTATTAAAGATATAGTAGGGTAATATAATGGTTGTTGATTATACATCAAGATTCACTAATCTCATGCGATACTCCCTCGATATGGTACGTGATGGATTATTCCATACAAGGAAGTTTGATTGAGACCTCCATAAAGATATTTAAGCAAGATTTTTCCCTTATGTATCTCCCCCTATGCTGGGGTGTTAGAGTGAGCCTTGGGGATAGAGATATTCATAATAGAGGGGAATCAAGTAACTATTGTTGGAACTAGTCATTTAAGATTATATTTATCCATTATGTCTAGAAAATGTGGCAATTAGCATCTTGACATAAGAGGTATGTTTTTGAGTAATCTCAATCATGAGGATCAATAGTTCATGGGTCACGTAGAGGATCTATTCAGCCAAGATCTAACCTATTTTATACCAATATAATGCATGGGAATATGTTTTGGGACTTCTTAACTCCCCATATAAAGGAGGGTGGTTGGGTAGTGAATGGTACCCCATTTAAGAGGTAGTGTAATGATCAAGGACCCCAATGAAGTGGTCAAGGGGGCCTTAGAGAGGTAGTTTTGGTAGAATAGTTGGAAGTGAACTAAGAGGAGGAGATATAATAGGATAATTCTATGAGATTCTACCACCACTACCACCCCTATGTAGTCTTCTTTAGGCTTATAGGTCTAGTGATTAAGAACGTGACTAGGTGTAGGCTATGAAGGGCTATGATCAGGTGGTTCTAAGTATGTACTTTTTCTACTCTACTTTGGAACCTGTATTAGTGGACACAAATGTGAGCCATTCCTTTTTTTCTATATCCTTGGTCTAAGAGTTAGATATTTCAGTGGAATACATATCCTAACCTATATGAATTTAGATTCCTAATAGAGGTGACCTTGTTCTAACTTATATCTATCTATGATATGACTTCAAACTAAGTGGAGAGAGGTTATTTTGGGACTTCATAGTAGTTGTGATGAAGCAGTATGATATCATCCTCAACATGGACTCGCTATAGTGCATGACCATACAAATGTTTTCCATAAAAGAGTAAGTTTACTGTGGTTGGATGTATTGATATTATACTTCTTAGGTGTTTGGAACATTGATCATAGGAAATAAGGGCCTTTGTATAGGAAGTTTCATCCGATCACCCATCAGTTAGTGATCCTGGATCCTTGTGCAGAGGGTGCCTTGGGTGATTAGATTCTAATAGTGTTAAAGGATTAAATAAATTCTTTCTCTAAATATATACTAGTATTACCACCTCATTGGGAGGTTAAATTATATATCTATCTACACACTAATATTGATATGATATCTACTAGATCTTATCAAATGACCCTAGATGATCTTAGGGAGATGAAGGTTCAGTTGTAAGAGCTTATAGATAATGGTTTGATTAAGCTGAGTGCATCTCCCTATAAAATTATGGTATTTTTCATCAATAAGGTATATATTAATATAAGGATTTATGTTTAGTATCATTTCCTAGATCAAATGATCGTTAAGAATAAATATCATGTACCTAGGATTGATAACCACTTTAACTAGCTAAAAGAAGTGAAGTGGTTTTTGAATATCAGTCATGGGTTTGGCTATATTAGTTTCAATTTCATGAGGAGGATATATCAAAGACAACATTCTGATGTTGTTATGGCCATTATTAATTCCTAGTTATTCCCTTTGGCATATCGAACACCCTAGATGTGTTCATGGGCCTCATAAATAAGATTTATCCACTTCTCTTGGCCCAATACATGGTTTTCTTTATTAATGAAATCCTCATCTATTTTTCCTTTATATAGGAGCATGTAGAGCACTTTAAGATGCTCTTATACTTACTTTGGGTGAACTAGATTTAATATAATCTCTTGAAGTGTTGGGTTCTGGGATTTATTTGGGAGAACTAGTTGTATAGAATCTTTTTCTACATGTGTCATGTATTATGTAGATGATAAATAGTTCAATGGTGACCTTGGTGGTCCAAAAATTAGTGAATCTTAGAAATTATTAGTGGTCGGAGTGGTGTCTAGTAATCATACCAAGAGTTTTCTATTTCATGGATATTATACATCTCAGTTACTAGGTTGTTTTTCCTTTGAGTTATTGAGCATGTATTTTTTCCTTATCATTATAGTACAAACTCTTTCAATTTGTATAAACCTTAGTGGTTGTACCATTAATTTTTAATAAATATTATAGTCAATTTATTTTATTAGTATACATTACTATGACATGTGTGAAGGTGTGTGTTATATACAGAAACATTAGGATAATATTTCCCATTATATGTGATGTTTATATTTGGTGTTAGTTATTGGACCATGGCCTATTAAAGGTGTTATTGGAGTGGAATTATTGGATTATTTACACCCAGGAGGGGCTTTAATGGATCAGGTCATGTTAAAAAGAATCTAATGACTTGTGAAAAAAATACACGAAAACGCCTACTTTAATTGAACATAAAAAAGTCTCATTTGGTGGTGAGATCCAAACACAACTACAAAACCCACCTATAACAGCGCTGGCATTTTTCAGCAATTGAAAAAATCACTGATAAAGTCCATCTTTATCAATGCTAAAATGAGTGATGATAAAGGAATCCCTTTATCAGCATTTTTTTAGCATTGATAAAAGGTAACCTTTATCAGTACTTTATTTAAACATTTAAAAAAAAACTTGTATCAGTGCTTTATTTATAGAACTCATAAAAGGCATACTTTATCAGTGCTTCTTTACCACTGATTAAATTTCGATTAATCAGCATTAAAAAATCATTGATAAAGGTCTAGAATAAAATGAAAAATTAAACAAATAAAAATAAAATGAGTAAATTAATAAAAATATGAAACATTTTATTAATTAAAGAATTATTAATAAAAATAAATAAATTTCATATACATATATATAGATTTTAAATATTAATAAATAGAATATATTAAATATAGATATATAAAATTAATAATTATAATATATATAAAATGTTAATTAAAGACATATTAATGTCTTCTTCATTTTTAATGTTGTTTGATTTTCAATTTAACCTATATTAAACATCGTGTGTTGCATTTATTTCACACACACACACACACATATATATATATATGTTAATTCATTTGTATACACAAACTCACACACAAATATATTACTTAATATATAGAAACACATACACCTAATATTAATATAATTTATTCAAATTTTAGTATATTTTAGAATGTAATTATAACATGATACATTTAATATATATAATGTTTTTAATCAGTCTATTTTATTTATTTATTTTTAATATACTATAGTTAGGGTATTCATTTTTAAGGTTTTTTATTTTTTATTTTATTTTTGAATTTGATCATTTTTAATTATTTATTTATATTTATTTATTTTCTATGTTTTAGTATTTTAAATGTGTATTCATGAACTTCAATATATATATATATATATCCATATTTTTTTAATAACTTATAATTAATTTATAAAACTAATCTATTTTTTCAATATTTTTAAAGTGTACTCATATTGAATTATTCAATTTCACTCATTTTTAAAATTCTTGTATTTAAGATTATATATCCATTAATATGTTAAAAATATATTTGTAAATAAATATTTATAAATAAATATATCTATAAATATATATTTAATATATTAATAATTATTATAAATAAATAATTATTAATTTTAAATAAGTATTTATATAATTATAAAGAAATAATTATATATATTTAAATATGTATACAATTATAATAATGTTATTTAAATAATTATAATTACAAAACTTTTCACAACGCTTTTGTAGTGCTAATAACGATCAATCTTTATAAGTTCTTTATTAGCGCTATCAAGAGACATATTTATCAATGCTAAAACGTTAGCACTGATAAATATGTCTTTTATCAGTGCCTTTTTAGTGTTGTTAAAGTTCGATATTTTTCAGTGCAAAGAAATAACTGATAAATACTCCCTTTATCAGTGCTTATAAATTTAGTACTGATGAAAGAGATCTTTATCAATTTTTTTCAGGGAGCGCAGTTAAAAGTGTCCTTGATCTATTTAAAAAACCCTAACCATGACTCAGATGCTCACGATTCTCAAGCTCTCATAGATCTCGTTTGTTGTCAGTGTGACTCCTCTATATTTCCTTTGATTAATCAAGGGTAGAATCCATTGTATGTTATTTCCTACTCTTCCTCTATCGTTGTTTGATGTTTTGGATTTCATGTTTTGTGTTTTTGCACTATTATTAAACATGATGAACCCTACATATCTTATCATCGCTACTGAAAGACAACAAGTATGGTTTGATTTCTTATTCTCCTTTCATTTGTATTTGAGTGTCCAGTCCATTTTTCCTAGAGACACACATAGATAGTTTACTCTACTCTCAACATTAACAAGTAGGCCCCTCATCCCCCCTCAGTTTTCTCTTCATTTGAATAATATAGGGTTCCAAAATCTAGGTAGTTTCTCAAATTTAATTCATCTTATATACTAGATTGTAGATTGAAATGGCTTAATTATGAGGGTTTTTAAATATTAGGTTATACCAAGTTGTGGCCCTCATTTATCAGTAATGAACATATGGGGCCAAGGTAAGTGTAAAAAAAATTAAAACATGTTTTTTGGATTTTGGTTATTCATCTAAAATGTTAAACTGTGAAATGGGTTATTTAGATTTGTGATTTTGACAAATGATTTTTTATTGAATTTAAAAAATATATTGAATTAATTAGTCACATTCCAAAAATTATTTTAGTGATGCATCTTGTGAGAGTTTTTTATAATTAATTAAATATTATTATTAATATTTAACTAGTCAGGGCATATTATTAAAGTTTCATCATAGAATATGATTAAGTTACGGGGATACCTCTCTCCAATATTATATTTTACAACTGATAATAAAATTACCAGTCGTAAAGTAAAACAAAATTTAGAGGTAATTGTAGATCTACTTCAAGCTATGTGGTATAATTTTCAATGACGGGAAGTATCTATTGATCCTCTCTAAGATTTTTTGGTAATATATCATAATAATAAATTTAGGATTGCATTGAATATATTCATTTCATTTATAAGAGTAATAAAATTCTAGAACAATACTGAGGATAAGTTGAAAAAATCACCCTTTAAAGGGATGAATTTTATTAGAGGGATCTTATGGTGGATTAAAAAATATCCAAAATGGGAAGGTAAGAAATCCTTGAGTAGACATAAGTGATGTCCAATGTAGGTGGGATGAGATTCATTTCTTTAAGATCATTAGAGTGGAGGTATTCTAATTCCTCTTCAATTGAAGATAATTTTTGAGTTATTCCATTAGTGTAGGTTCCTATGACACTTTAATCCTTAGATTCTTTATTGTCTTCTATCTCTTGATGATGGATTGGACTCCCTATTTCAAACTAGCTTTCCTCCCATCATTTTGGTTCCAAAGTTCATTGATGACATGCCTCCCAAACAGTGATGGTAGGAAGGCTAGTTTGAAAGAGGGAATGAGTAGCCTCAAATCCATAATCAAGATATAGAATACAATCAAGTGTCTGAGGGCGGATTAAATAGAGGTATTAAAGGTTATTTGTACTGTAGTATTGAATTATTATATCTTTGTTCAAGACAGTAACAATTTTCATGAAAGATGGATGCAATTGTGGACTTTTATGCATGGAGTGTATTACATTGTTGTTATTAAGAGAAATTAAATGTTTGACTACTCATGCAGACAATGTCTTTTGAACACGATGATGTTGTCAATCCCAAGAAAGAACAAACTATTGATGATGAAACTGTAGAATTATTAAGGGATCAATAACACATTGATGAAAAAAATAAAAAAAACAAGAACGATGCAGCATCACAATTTTTAATGAAATTATCAAGTAATGAAGTCAGAGTATAAAATTTGAGGTTTGTTGGAATCAATGTGACCAACCTATTGACCCCAACAAGTCAACATTCATCAGTTATCGTGGGGACACAATGATGATGATTTTTTTAATTGATATTGACTCATGTTTCCACATCCAACCTATAACAAAGGAAATCTTTTGTAAAGATATAATGGTAATGATACAATATACTTTCTCTATTTTAATGAAAAATTATATAGTGAAATTGTAAGATCCTGGTTTTTTGAAGGGTATGTATTCGTTATGTTTTGTTTGAATCCCTTGTTTCGGGCTTCAAGGGATGTCTTCTTAAAGTATGGGAGGTCTTGGGGGTGTTCCGGGGGCTCGGGGCGTGAAAGAAGGGAAATCTGGGCAAGACAAGGCTAGGTGCACGGCTTGTGCACGGCCTAGGTAAACTGTGCGGCCCGCCCAGGAAAATCGTGCGACCCCTCCTCCTCTAGACAGTATCATGCGCACGGTTTGCACACGGTTTGTCAAACCATGCGGCCAAACTGTGTGGCCTCTTAAAGTTGGGAAAAATTACAAGTTTTCCACTCTGGGCTTTTAAACCCCAACTCGGGATTTTCCTCCATTCATCCCCTCTCAACCCTAGTGACAAACTTGGTTGACCCAAGCTTCCCAAGTGTGGTTCTTCTTTGATTCTTGTCCATTTAGATTTTCGTTGGTTGTAGATCGAAGATCTGGGTAAGGCTAATCTCATCCTTGCTTCTCTTTTTGGTTTAGGGTTTGTATCTTCTCTCCCTCTTGTTCTGAAGCTCTAAAACCCAATCTTTTGGGTGAGTTTTAGGTTGAAGCTCCAAAAGTTGGTCGGATCGAGGTCTAAGGACTCTATGGAGACTGCGTTTAACCGTGGTTTCGAGGTAGGTGGTCTACAAGCTATATCCCATGGTTATTTGGTTATTTGTGCATGTTTAGTTGTGTTCTTGGTTCCCATTGGTTGTGTTTTGAATAACCTTGGCATGTTTGGTAATAATGATGTTGAAAATGTCTAATGGGAACCCTCACGATCCCCGTGGGATGTGTTGTGATGGACTTGACCTAATTTAGGGCCATCCATGGGATGTTCCGGCTTTTTCCTGGGTTTAGGGATTGTTATTAAACAAGTGACCTTGTTGTAGTAAATTTTAGAGCCCTTGATAAACATTTTGGCATGAATGGTTGAATCATGGAAATGATAAACGGGTTAAATGGGTTAATGTGTAAACTGATTAAAGACCATAATGGATAGGTTATGGGTCTAGTGCTAAATGCTTAGTGAGTTAGGCATAACACATGGGAATTGGGTGAATGGTTAAATGATGTGAAATGGTAATTTGTTAATGGGTTAAGGCATGATGTGGATTCCCATGTGGGGTGTTGTGAATAGTGTTTTCCAAAGGGCAATGGTTTGGATGGTTGATGGTTACTTATATATATAATCATGTGCACATGGCTTCGTAGAGTGGGGTATTACTTGAGGATCTACGCCCACGGGTTGAGCTAAGACTGAGGTTCTAAACTCCACCCTAAATGCATGAGTTTGGAAATGGGACTGAGGGTATATTCTCCTAACAGTTTCATCCACCCGGACTGAGGCTTCAAGGTGAGGATATGGCTGCTATGAGGGGGTTAGTCCTAGTGAGATAGGATAACGATGTGTTCACCCTCTTGCATGTGATTTTTGGACTTAGACCCATGTAACATAATGTATGTGATTAATCCATGGAAATGTGATGAGATGGTGAGTGATGATATTTGGTGTGTAATGAATGGTAATGGAAGTGGCAACAGCTTTGGCTCAAAAATTGGATAATGTAACCTAAATTAATTAATTGGAAATTATCGTTCATTTTCCTTCTTCATGCACTACCTATTTATACTGGATATTTTGTAGACACTGTTGGTGGTGGCCTACTGAGTTTTACTCACACCCTGCTCGGGCTGTCGTTGGGTACCCAAGAAGACTTCATTTTTGCAGGTCAGGAGAAGGGAAATGGTCCTTGCTATATAGTTGAGTGGACATGGGTATCACTTGGTGGAGGATACAGACTTAGAGTCGGGACCATTTTGGGGATTGTGGTTGTTGTCCTTATTTTGGATTTTTGTTCACTCTTGCACTTGTAGTTTGACATGACATATTTATTGTTGGAAATGGTTGATATACATGTTCCTTGTTTATTGGTTATTGTTTCTGCTATTTGGTTTATTTCTGTTGTGGATTACTTTGATAAAAAGGGGTATAGTCTCCCCACTTGACCCCATAGACCCCCGCTACTAGTCGGCAACCTTTGGCGTACAGGGAGGCATGCTTAAGGTCATGTAACCACCCGGCTCAGAGCACTAGTTTAGTGGCTTCCGGGAAGGGGATGTTACAAAGTGGTATTAGAGGAGGTATTTCTTCTCCTTCTATGAGGTCTTGTTATTTGGGATTGGTATTCAAGGGTTAAGATGTGTCGGGCCTTGGTAATGAGCTCGTGCTTGGGAGTAGCTAAACCAGGTACGGGGGAAACCCAAGTCACCCTGGGTGGGAATTTTTGTTCTTGGTTGTGTGTTGTTACAGTGGATGATATTTCTGTTGGGACCATTTTTTGTATAATGTTGTATTTTTTGTCAATAGTTCTCAATGAAGATCAAAATGAAGGAGATCAAGAATTACTCCAATGAAATGGAATGGAGGAATAGAAATTCATATGATTGTTGTACTGATCATAAGTTCAGAGAACATGTGTCAAAGGTGACATATTGTTTACAACAATGAAGAGTGGTGAGGTATAATCCATCTAAATATGATTAAAGAATAATAGGGATTTTATAAAGACCATGCAATTCTTCATGATTGCATGAGAACCATTCAAGAGACTTCTTGAAGAAAATAATCGTATGATTTGCATGAAGTAGAAAATGTCGGTTGAAGAAGAAGACAAAGTGAAAGGGATTGGAATTCTGAGATGGCCATGCACTTCACATTGTCTCAAAAATATAATGATGCTAAAGCTAATCTATAAAAGGATATATATCACAATAGTGGAGTTTGTTTTAAAAGAAGAAGAGTTTCTGAAGGAGGAAAATCACAGAAAAGAACTGTTTTTTACATGATTGTGCTTGTTGACAAAGAAAACTATGACATACAAATTTATTGACAAAGGATATTTCATGGTGGCATGTCGAGTTCAAGGGTTGTGGTTAATGATCCATGTTTGATTAAAGAATGTCGATAAAGGAATAGATTATCTGGAGGTGGTACAAAAAGAGCAGATACAAGGTGGCACCGTTTTCCAGTGTTTGCCAAATTTTTGGGCCTCAAAATTGAAAAATGAAGAAAAGTTGTTTTTGGCAAAGGGACTTGCGCGCCGTGTATTTTAAAGAGAGGAAACTTGCACTCCATATGTTTTTCAAGATCATGACATCAAAATATGGTAAAGAGATAAGGTTCATGCAAGTTTTGGGTTTGGTCGCGCAAGTGACTAGCGCAGCAAAAGGGACTTTCTCACTGATTACTTGGAGGCTTGGGAACTTGCACGCCTATTGTTTTTCAAGATCAGAGCATGAAAATATGGGAAAGGAAATATGGTCATGCAAGTATTGGTTTGGTCGTGCAAGTGAGTAGCGCGACAGAGGCTATGGTGGTTGGAGTTGTGTGTCGGAACTTGCATGCCGAGGGGAGACTTGTGCGTCATCGCGCACGGTTTCCAAATTCCTATAAATACAGGTCAACCCCTCCTAATTCGGCATGAGCTCAAAACTTAGAGAAAATAAGAGCTCCTATAACGTAGGTGTGGTGGTCGCTCAAGTGTTTTGTGGTCGCGCAAGTAGTAGTTGCGCACCAGGTGATAGTTGCATGCCCAAGGTGGTTAAGGTGAGAAAGGAAGTGGGTCGCGCAAGATAGAAGTTGAAGAAGTGAGGTTCGTACAAGTGGTTGAGGTGAACTTGTGCGCCGAAACTTACGCGCCATCTTGAAACTTGCGCGTTGGGCTTGGAGAAGTGCTCCAGGTGTTGCTAAAGCCCTCCGATCTTTTTAAAGCTACACAAAAGCCAGAAGATTGCCCGATACATTCGGTGCAAAGTGAGGTTAAAGAGGAAATATAAATGATACATGCATGATCTCATGAATACATGGAGAACTAATTCTGGATATTCCAATTAAGATGAGATTAATTTATTGAGCAAGCACGTGGTTGTGATTTAGGTAAACAAAGACAAGAGGATCTAGTGCATTCAGTCATTTCACTAAAGAAGAAGGATTTAACTGAAAAGATCATCAACTCTGAACCCTGATGCAAGAAAAGTATCATGCTGAACATGAGACAAAGAACTTCATGACTATCTGTTAAAGAGACCTTCACGTCTATAAACTGAGTGGTACTTCACCAAAGTTAGTGATCCAGGGGGAGTCAACGGGAGTGACCCGAGGGATGCAGTGAGCTATCCTTGAACTTTTGTAAAGGTAGTGATCCTGGGATAGAGTGATTGTTCCCAAACCTTTGTAATCCACATCTAGTGAAGAACAGTGGAATTTGATACGACTGGCAACTTTTCGGTGTATTCTCCTTGGACGTAGCCCTTAGCTGTGAACCAAGTAAAAATTGATGTGTCATATCTTTGTGTGTGAATGTTTCATTGCTGATCACATCCATAATATAGGTTTAACTAGTTCCTACCAACTTGGGAAAAATATCCTTGTTTTTTAAAGAAAAAGTTGACACCCTGATTCACCCCTCCCCTCTCAGGGTGTCCCGGGGTCCTATAAGTGGTATCAGAGGGAGTTTCACGTATGTTGGATACTCTAGAGTTATTCTATTCATAAGAGGATTTGATTTTCTTTCCTAAAGTCAAAAATGAAGTGAAGTCTTGATGAATATTCAGTCATTTATGAGGAGAATCCTTTATCCAGCAAGACCATGAAAAACAGGAAAAAGAAAGAGAATAAGTGGTTGAAGAAGTCCATCATATCCAAAGAAGATGCAGTGTCTGGTTCTCCATGCCCTTCCAATAATGAAGAAATATAATTCCTAGAAATTATCGAGTGGGTGGATCAGGTTCCTACCATAGGAAAGGAAGACACTTTTATCTCAAGTGATCATGAGAAATTAACAAGTTATCTGCCTGATATTCCTGCAGAAAGAGTTGCTCTTGTTTTTAGAATATTTCAATGCATGCAGGCTGAGATCAATCGATTGGAAAGAGAAGATGATAATTTGGAAAAGGTCTTGGAAGGAAAAATTATTTAATTCTTAAATCTCACCAAACAGATCAAAGAATTTGATGAAATAGATGGAGTCAATAAGACTCTAAAAGAAAAGATCCATGCACTTGAAGCTAAGCAGAAGAATAGCACTGAAGTCAAGAGGTTTTTTTGGAAGAAACTTCCAAGAGATTCAAGGAACTTGACTCTTTGTTACAAAACAAAGTTAAGATGCATGAAGATGAGGTTGAAAGATTGAAGAAGACTTGTGAAGAGAAGATGATCACGATTGAGGATCAGAAGATCATTCTCAATATTGAAAGTAAAAAATTGGAAGCCCAATTGATATATCTTGAGAAGACACATATTGAGACTTCACAAAAGAATGAAACAGTTGATGCTTGTACTCAATGTTAATTGGAGGATTCTAAAGCTGAAATACCTCCAACATGTGACAAAAATATTATGATAACTCTTGATTATCCGTCTCAAGAATCAATTGTTGCTGGTACTCAATTATCACTGGAGTATTATACGGTCAAAATACCTCCAACATGTGATAAAAAGATCATGAATTCACTCATTGATCTATCACAAGTAATTGAGAAAGTGAAGGTACCACCCAAACCATCTTGTACTCATGTTTCTAAATATGTTCCCACAATCAGTGCAGGCTGGAAGAAAAATTCTAAACAAGTATGGATGAGGAAAGGTGAGGAGAAGAAACCTACCACCATGGAAAGGGTAGATATGAAGAAAAAATTGGAAGATGGTTCCCCAGATAGAGAAAAACACATTAGGAAGAAAACCCAATAACCTCATACAGAAGATACAAAGAAGAAAAGATTTGTGGGTCAACGTTGGTGCTGAAACAGATTTGGGCATTGTGCACTGGATTGTTGGTACAATCCCTTTAATGAAAAAGCACAAAGAAAGCTTTTATCCAAGGGAAGAAACCCATAGAAGAAGAAGCAACCTCTACAGGTCCAGAAGCATCTGTTTACAGAAAACAGATTTGGAATTATTGATAACATCTATAATGTATGCAACGGCAATGGTCACAAGGTGGGTACATTCCCATCTCAACATGATTTCACTATTGATAAAAAAAATAATACCTTTGATTCCTTCTAAGTATGAATCAAGTACCTTGGGAAGAAATCAGAAGAATAGTGTAAACACACAATTCCCCAAGAAGATCTCAAGTAGGGAAGCTGAGAAGACACGAGATTTTAGATCCATGAAATTGAAGGTTCATTCATCCAAAGGAAAAACTAAGTGGGATGAAACTCATATAAACCCATGTGGAAGATCCAAACCAGCTGCAACAGTTCCAAATGACATATTGGTCATCTGGCCAGAAGATTTGAAAAGAATGAGGAAACTTGAAGATGAAAAGGCCAAGGCTGGTGACAAAGGAAAAGGAAAATTTTCACGTGATGAAGACAAAAAGCATGAGAGATTGAAAACCAAGAGAAACACACGTGTCAAAGAAGTTCTGTGTGGGATATTCAAGAAATATTGTCACATTGAAAAAGGTTGTCTAACCTTAATACCATAGCAAGAAGTAGTCCTCAAAAGAAGCATAAAGAATAGAGTCAATAGAGGAACTTGGTTAAGAAAAGAACCTCAACCATGTAGCTCATGTTGATGAAGCAAGGAGGAACCACCATATTCCCTTAATCATTTGGGTATTTTATTTGTTCTAATAGTGCAGGTAATTGAAGGTGAAGCATGCTCTTAGGGGGAGAACCTGAGAAGTAGTGAATTATATCAACTCTTGATAGCTAAGCTGAAGAAGTTTCCATCCTGGGAAGATTCCTCAATTGATATTCAAAGATTAATATGATTAAGGATCACTCTTGATGAGTATGATGAGGAGTGTTTCCCTTGATGGGGAGAAAAAAATGAAGAAGCTTACAAAATCATTGTTTCAATCAGTATCAACTCCAGCTGGAATTAAATGTAATTACTCTGTTAATTTCTTGAAGAACATGTCATTGGAGAAGGTATGTCATTTCTCAATCTCTCAACCTTGGTTACTCAAAACAATGACCATTCTACAAAGTGGAAGTAACTAAATTGATCAGTGACTTAATAAGAATGGAAGTTCCCCAATGCCACTTATCCTGCCAATTTCACTTGAATGTTTTTGATCTGTTTGCTGATGTGTGTGCATGAGTTTCTGGTTGATTATTCCCTATCACATTAGATTTCTTTAACCCGAAATGAAAGTGTAAAACCCTTGAAGACAAAGTAAATTTGTTCTCATCTCATGTGGTATCATGATCTGTGAATAATGGATAGCCTTGTTGTCTAAATCAAATCCTCTTGTTTTCTACATCGAGCATTTCTCAAGTAGACTTAGAGTGAAATGATTAATGAAACATTGCTTAAGTATATATTGATACCCTTCCTACCATGATATTTGTATTTCTTGTCAATAAGGGGGAGAGAAAGTGAAATGGAAGTTTGAAAAGAAAATTTGATTGAAGAGAATATTCTCATTTTGACATTCACGAATTCATTTCAGAAGATATGTAAGGTATTGACAACAAAATACAAAGGGGGAGATTTTTGGGACCATTATGTGTATAAGGTTGTATTTGTTGTAAATAGTTTTCAATGAAGATCAAAATGAAGGAGATAAAGAAGTACTCCAATGAAATGGAATGGAGGAATGGAAATTCAGATGATTTTTGTACTGATCATAAGTTCAGAGAACATGTGTCAAAGGTGACACATTGTTTAAAACTGTGAAGAATGGTGAGGTATAATCCATCTGAAGATGATTAAAGAAGAGTTGGGATTTGATGAAGACCATGAAATTCTTCATGATTTCATGAGAACCATGCAAGAGACCTCATGAAGAAAAGAATCGTATGATTTGCATGAAGTAGAGAATGATGGTTGAAGAAGAAGACAAAGTGCAAGGGATTGGAATTCTGAGATGGTCATGAACTTCACATTGTCTCAAAATATGATGATGATAAAGCTGATATATCAAAGGATATATATCACGATAGTGGAGTTTGTGTTAAAAGAAGAAGAGTTGCTGAAGGAGGAAAATCACGGAAAAGAACTGTTTTTAGGGGATTGTGCTTGTTGACAAAGAAAACAATGTCATAAAAATTTTTTGACAAAGGAGATTTCATGGTGGCATGTCAAGTTCAAGGGTTTTGGTTAATGATCCATGTTTGATTCAAGAACTTCTACAAAGGAATGGATGGTCTGGAGGTGGTACAAAAATAGAAGATACAAGGTGGCGCCGTTTTCCAGTGTTTGCCAAATTTTTGGGCCTCAAAATTAACAAATAAAGAAAAGTGGTTTTTGGAAAAGGTACTTGCACGCCATGTATTTTAAGGAGAGGAAACTTGACCACCATATGTTTTTCAAGATCAAAACATCAAAATATGGCAAAGGGATAAGGTCCACACATGTTTTGGGTTTGGTCGCGCAAGTGACTAGCGTGGAAAAAGGGACTTGCGCGCCGATTACTTGGAGGCTTGGGAACTTGTGTGCCTGTTGTTTTTCAAGATCATAAAATGAAAATATGGAAAAGTAAATAGGGTCACGCAAGTATTGGCTTCTTCGTGCAAGTGAGTAGCGCGATAGAGGCTTGGGAGGTTAGAGTTGTGTGCTGGAACTTGCACGCCGAGGGGAGACTTGCGCACCGTCGCGCACAGTGTCCAAATTCCTATAAATATAGGTCGACCCCTCCTCATTCGGCACAAGATAAAGACTTAGAGAAAATCAGAGCTCCTTTCATACATGTGTGGTGGTCGCGCAAGTGGTGTGTGGTTGCGCAAGTAGTATTTGCATGCCAGGTGATAGTTGTGCGCCCAAGGTGGTTAGGGCGAGAAAGGAAGTGGTTCGCACAGGTTAGAAGTTGAATAAGTGAGGGTTGTACAAGTGGTTGAGGTGACCTTGCACGCTGGTTTGGACTTGCACGCTGAAACTTTTGAACCATCTTGAAACTTGCGCTTCAAGCTTGGAGAAGTGATCCAGGTGTTTCTGAAGCTTGTCGGTCTTTTTGGAGCTGCACAAAAGTCGGAAGATTGCCCGATACCTTCGGTGCAAAGTGAGGTTAAAGAGAAAATCTAAATGATACATGCATGATCTCATACATACATAAAGAACTTATTATTACTATTCCAAGTAAGTTGAGCTTCATTTATTGAGCAATCACGTGGTTGTGATTCAGGAAAACAAAGATAGGAGGATCTAGTGCATTCAGTCATTGCACTAAAGAAGAAGGATTGAACTGAAAAGAGAATCAACTCTAAACCCTGATGCAAGCAAAGTCTCATGATAAACAAAAGACAAATAACTTCATGACTATCTGTTGAAGAGACCTTCACGTCTATAAACTGATTGGTACTTCACCAAAGGTAGTGAGCTAGGGAGAGTCAACGGGAGTGACCCGAGGGACGTAGTGAGCTATCCCTGAACTTTTGTAAAGGCAATGAGCCTGGGGCAGAGGGATTGTTCCTGAACCTTTTTAATCCACATATAGTAAAGAATAGTGGGATTTATTATGATCGGAAACTTGTCGGCGTATGCTCCTTGGACGTAGACCTTAGCGGTGAACCAAGTAAAAATTGATGTGTCATCTCTTTGCGTGTGAATGTTTCATTACTGATCATATCCATCATACAGGTTTAACTAGTTACTACCAACGTGGGAAAAGATCCTTGTTTTTAAAATAAAAAGTTGACACCCCGATTCACCCCTCCCCTCTCAGGGTGTCCCGAGGTCCTACAATTTCACCATTGGGTGATGCACATGTGGTTTGATGTGACTGTTTTATGATATTTGGCTCGTGGCCTTAACAGCACGATGATTTGCATTAATGCATCATTGTAGGAACCTAGGGAGATAGGTGACTTTCATTGTGTTATGAACACGCATGGGGTGGGTGTGTGAGGCAGGAAGGTAGGGTTCATTATGAATTCCATGAAATCCATAAATGATGAGATGAATGAAATAACACAAGTGGGTAAGGATGAATGAACGGTAAATGATGTTTAATGGAATAATAGGGTTTGAAACAAATTGGAAAATTTTGTTGGGTTAGTGTATAAAAAGTGGGTTGTTGTGGCTAGTAAGGAGTCCTTTGTGATTGAGTCATGAAAGTTTTATGGTACGCGTTCTAAATCTCATGCTTGGCATTGTAGAGAAATGCCACCATGATGTCGGTTACCAGTTGGGCAACGGGAGGATGTTGCTAAGAACACTCCTCCAGTAGAGGAGCAAGAAAATGTGGTGATCCATGAAGGTAGAGAAGACCAGTTCTGGGAGAACTTGACTCGCCTTATACAGATGATGGATCGATACCTAGGGCAGGTTACATCGAGTATGTTTGAGCTGACCAGGGAGTTCCAACTACAGCACCCTCCGACCTTCATCGGAGAGGGTGGGCTAGAGGCAGCAGAGTTCTGGTTAGAGTCTGTCCAGACGATACTGGATCATCTAGAGACCCCTGTTGAAAAGCGATTGAAGTTGGATGCTTATATGTTGCGGGGCCAGGCTAGGAGTTGGTGGGACATTCAGGATTAAATCGAGCAGGCTAAGGGAATTTCGTGGAAGGTTTTTCAGGAAACGTTTCTGGAGAATTTTTATCTAGAGACTTTGAGACAGGATCGAGCTACAAAGTTTATGAGCCTGACTCAAGGATCACTATCGGTGATGGACTATGCTATTCGCTTCACTGATTTGAGACGCTTTGTCACAGTGTTAGCAGGGGATGAGGAAGTAGTAGCAAAGTGTTTCCAGTATGGGATGAGACATGAGATCAGGTCTCAAGTAAACATCTAATACTTTAATAGGTTCATAGAGGTAGTAGATCAGGCATTGATCTCAGAAGGAAACCTGAAGGGGGATTCGGGTATTGGGCTTGTGGTGCCAGTGGGGTAGACGAGTAGTGCAGCTACCAAGGGTCAGAAGTGACGCCATGAGAGCTCACAGCATGGCAGAAGTGTGAAAAGTGGATGGAAGAGAGGGTCAACCTATCAGAGTGGAAATTAGGTGTTCTGCTATCAGTGCAGTAGGTCGGGGCATATGCGTGGTCAGTGTCCTCGACCTCCAGTTGAGTGTCTTTCATGCGGCAGTATGGGACATGTGCATAATTTTTGTAGGAAACCTCAGCAGGTGGGTGAGTATGATGGTGGAAGGTAGGTACCAGATATGGGAAGGGGATCAGTTTCCCTGTATCAGGCTGGCAGTTAGAGCTCCATGGGCCATACTAGTAGGGCTGGTGGACGTGGGACTCCAGGTCATGATCGCTCACGCCAGCAGGGCAGTGTAGCACAAGTTACTCAGGCAGGAGCCCAAGGTAGAGGGGCAGGTTAGCTTCAGGCAGTTCGATTTTCTCCTGGTGATAGCGAAGCCGGACCGTCGACTGTTCGAGGTACAATCCTTGTAGCTTCTACTTTTTCTAGTGCGTTATTTGAAACACGTGCCACACACTCTTTTATCTCTTCTCAATTTGTGGTAGTGCTGGGTTTACCTGTGGAGAGGGTGTGTGGATTTATGTCAATTGACACTCTGTTGGGGGTGCGGGTTGAGGATATCAAGCAGTGCAAGGGTTGTGCCTTGGAAATTGGTGGGTATAGTTTTCCAGGGGATTTGTTCATTCTTGAGATGTAAGAGTTTGACCTAATATTGGTAATGTATTGGTTGGTGTTGTATCAGGCAAGCATAGACTGTTATCGTCGTAGAGTATCATTCAGGTCGCTTGAGGGTGACGCTTATGTCCACCGTGGTGAATGGGATGTTCGAGCAGGGCGTGCGGGGCCTTTTTATCAATAAATGAGTGGACCCACGGCTCGAGTGGCATGTCTTATGCTTGATGATAATGAAAGAGTGGAACAATATAATTTTACTCCTGTGGTGGATCAGTTTCAGGATGTGTTTCCTGAGGATTTCTCGGGGTTACCCCCCGAGAGGGATGCTGAGTCCACAATCGAGTTGCTGCCGGGAGCGGAGCCAGTTTCCATTCCACCATACCGAATGGCACCGGAAGAACTCCATGAACTAAAGTTTCAGCTTGATGAGTTGGAGCTTAAGGATTTTATCCATCCTAGTATGTCTCCTTGGGGATCTCTCATGCTTTTTGAAAAAAAGGCCAATGGGTCGTTGAGGCTGTGTGTTGACTATCGAAAGTTGAATCAGATGAAAGTGAAGAATTGGTACCCTATTACTAGAATTGATGACCTGTTCGATCAGTTGAGGGGTGCATTAGTGTTTTCTAATATTGATCTGAGGTTAGGTTATCACCAGATGAGGGTGAGGTCTTCTGACGTACCGCGGACAGCTTTCCGGAGTCGGTACGTGTTGTTTTGAGTTTGTGGTAATGCCTATCGGCTTGACCAATTCATCGGCGGTGTTTATGTCTTTGATGAACCGGATCTTTCATCCCTATCTAGATCAGTTTGTGGTTTTCTTTGTTGATGATATCTTATTGTACTCAAAAACTCACGACAATCATGCCCAACATCTTGACATCCTCTTGGGTATGCTAGCAGATCATTGGCTATACGCTAAGCTATCAAAGTTTCAATTCTGGATAGGTGAGGTGCATTTTATGGGTCACATAATCTCAGAGTCAGGTGTGTCAGTGGATCCAGAGAAAGTGCAGGCATTTTTATCTTGGGATCAGCCCAAGAGTGTTTCTGATGTTCGTAGTTTTCTGGGTTTGGTCGGGTATTACTGAAGGTTCATTCAGGATTTATCTCACTTGGAACCACCACTCTCAGGCTTGACCAAGAAAGGAATCAGGTTCGAGTGGTATGAGGCCTGTGATAATTCCTTTCAAAAGTTGAAGAAGTGGTTGATGACCGCACCAATCTTGATCTTACCTGAGCCAGGTAAGAAGTACAGCGTGTTTTGTGATGCGTCCGGAATCGGACTTGGGGCTATGTTGATGTAGGATGAGCGAGTTGTGGCTTATGGGTCAGGGCAGTTGAGACCCCATGAGCGGAACTATCCCACTCATGATCTTGAGTTGTCTGTAGTAGTGTATGCCTTGAATTGTTGGAGGATCTATCTATTGGGAGAACGTTTTACCATGTTTACCGACCATAAGATCCTAAAGTACATCTTCTCACAGCGGGATCTGAATCTTCGGAAGCGAAGATGGGTTGAATATCTCTTGTATTTTGACTTTGAGTTGGTGTACATGCCAGTAAAGGGAAACAATGTTGTTGATGCTCTGAGCAGGAAGGTTCCAAATTATGCGGTTAAGGAGTCCATCACCGAGTGGAAGGTGATGGCTTTGTTTGCAGAGATACACATGGTGGTGCAGGAGTAGAGTGGTCAGGTCGCTCTTGCTTCCTTAAAAATGGAGTCGACGCTTTTGAGTCAAGTTAAGGAGGGTTAGCTTGATGATCCTGAGTGCTTGTACATGAAGGAAAAGCTTAAAGGTAGGGATCTACCTTCTGGGTGGTCCGTCGGCGTGGACGATGTTGTTCATCTTCGTGATCGTGTGGTTGTGCTAGAGTGTGTTCGGGAAGATTTGATGCGTGAGTTCCATGAATCAAAGTGGGAAATGCATCCTGGTTTGACCAAGATGTACCGTGATCTCCAAAGGCAGTTTTGGTGGCTTGGGATGAAGAAAGAAGTTGCAGAATTTGTGGAACGGTACCTTACCTGTCAGCAGGTGAAAGCCGAGCATCAACGCCCAGGTGGTTTGTTGCATCCATTGCCCATTACAGAATGGAAGTGGGATTATATGATGATGTATTCTATCTTGGGTCTTCCAAGGATTTCGCGGAAGAATGATGCAATATAGGTGGTTGTGGATCGGTTAACGAAAGTGGCTCATTTCTTACCAATTCAAGAGACCTTTTCAATCGACCAGTTGGGTGAGTTGTACGTTCGAGAAATAGTGCGGTTGAATGGGGTGATGAGGACCATAGTTTCGGACCATGATCCGTGTTTTACATAGCATTTCTAGCAAGGGTTACAGAAGTCTCTTGGTACGCATGTGTTTTTGAGTACAGCTTTCCACCCGCAGACGGACGGACAGTCGGAGCGTACAATCCAAGTGTTAGAAGATATGTTAAGAGCTTGTGTCCTTGACCTTGGTGGTTCTTGAGAAAGGCACCTATCATTGGTTGATTTCTCCTACAACAACAGTTTTCAAGCTACGATTCAGATGGAACGGTTTTAGACACTTTATGGGAGACCATGTAGATTTCCGTTGTGTTGGCTAGAGGCCGGTGAATCTGAGTTGTTGGGGCCAAGTATCATGCAGGAGACTTCAGAGAGAGTTAGGTTGATTAGGAAGCGAATGGCTACGGCTCAGAGTAGGCAGAAGTCATATGCAGATCGGAGGCATCGACCTCTTGAGTTTGGGGTGGGTGATAAAGTGTTCCTTCGGGTGTCTCCAAGGTTGGGTCATCATCGGATCTGAAAGCAAGGTAAGTTGGCGCTCAGGTTTTTGCGGCCTTTTGAGATTATGGATAGGATCGGACCAGTGGATTACCGATTGGATCTTCCATAGCGGTATGGTGGGATGCACAATTTGTTTCATGTGTTACAGCTTTGACGGTATCACCCTGACCCATCTCACATGGTTGATGTTGAGGATGTGGAGCTTGAGGCTGATGCGTCCTTTGAGGACCATCTGGTTCGTGTGGTGGATCATAGTGAAAAGGTCTTGCGAGTCAATGCTGTTCCATTAGTGCGCGTACTATGGCAGCATGGAAATTTTCAGGAAGAAACTTGGGAGTTAGAATCAGATATGCGGGCTCATTGGCCCGAACTCTTCTCTTCGGTGGATCAATAAGGCTTGGAAGCTCGGCTTGAGGACGAGCCATTATAAGGTGGGGAATTTGTAAGATCCCGGTTTTTGTAAGGGTATGTTTTCGTTATGTTTGGGTTGAATCCCTTGTTTCAGGCTTCAAGGTATTTCTTCTGAAAGTATGGGAGGCCTTGGGGGTGTTCTGGGGGCTCGGGGCACGAAAGAAGGGAAATCTTGGCAAGACAAGGTTGGGCGCACGGCTTGCGCACATCCTAGGTAAACCGTGCGGCCTGCCCAGGAAAACCACGCGACCCCTCATCCTCTGGACAGTATCATGCACACGGTTTGTCAAACCGTGTAGCCAAACTGTGTGGCCTCTTAAATTTGGGAAAAATTACAAGTTTTCCACTCCGGGCTTTTAAACCCCAACTCGGGATTTTCCTCCATTAATCCCCTCTCAACCCTAATGACAAACTTGGCCAACCCAATCTTCCCAAGGGTGGTTCTCCTTCGATTCTTGGCCATTTAGAGCACCGTTGGTTGTGGATCGAAGCTCCGGGTAAGGCTAATTCCATCCTTGATTCTCTTTTTGGTTTAGGGATTGTATCATCTCTCCCTCTTGTTCCGAAGCTCTAAAACCCTATCTTTTGGGTGATTTTTAGGTTGAAGCTCCAAAGGTTGGTCGGATCAAGGTCTAAGGACTCGATTGAGAGTGCATTCAACCGTGGTTTCAAGTTAGGTGTTCTACGAGCTATATCCCATGGTTATTTGGGTATTTGTGCATGTTTAGTTGTGTTCTTGGTTCCCCTTGGTTATGTTTTGAATAACATTGGCATGTTTGGTAATAATGATGTTTAAAATGGATAATGGGAACCCTAAAAATCCCCGTGGGATGTGTTGGGATGGACTTGACCTAATTTAGGGCCATCCATGGGATGTGCCAGATTTTTCCCGGGTTTAGGGATTGTTATTAAACAAGTGACCTTGTTGTAGTGAATTGTAGATCCCTTGATAAACATGTTGGCATGAATGGTTGAATCATGGAAATGATGAATGGGTTAAATGGTTTAATGTGTAAACTGATTAAAGACTATAATGGATAGGTTATGGGTCTAGTGTTAAATGCTTAGTGAGTTAGGCATAACACATAGGAATTGGGTGAATGGTTAAATGATGTGAAATGGTTATGTGTTAATGGATTAAGGCATGATGTGGATTCCCATGTGGGGTATTGTGAATAGTTTTTGCCGAAGGGCAATGGTTTGTATGGTTGATGGTTAATTATATATATAATCATGTGCACATAGCTTCCTAGAGTGGGGTATGACTTGAGGATCTACACCCACGGGTTGAGCTAAGACTGAGGTTCCAAACTCCACCCTAAATGCACGGGTTATGAAAGGGGACTTAGGGTCTATTCTCCTAATGGTTGCATCCACCCAGACCGAGGCTTCGAGGTGAGGATATGGTTGCTATGATGGGGTTCGTCCTAGTGAGATAGGATAACGACGTGTTCACCCTCTTGCATGTTATTGTTGGCCTTAAACCCATGTAACATAATGTATGTGATTAATCAATGGAAATGTGATGAGATGGTGAGTGATGATATTTGGTGTGTAATGAATGGTAATGGAAGTGGCAATGACTTTGGCTCAAAAATTGGTTAATGGAACCTAAATTAATTAATTGGCAATTATCATTCATTTTCCTTTTGCATGAACTACCTGTTTGTATTGGATATTTTGTAGGAACTGTTGGTGGTGGCCTACTGAGTTGTACTCACACCCTGCTCGGGCCGCTGTTGGGTACCCGAGCAGACTTCATGTTTGTAGGTCAAGATAAGGGAAAGGGTCCTTTCTAGATAGTTGAGTGGACATTGGTAGATCTTGGTGGAGGATCCAGACTTGGAGTCGGGAACGTTTTGGGGATTGTGGTCATTGTCCTTATTTTGGGTTTTTGTTCACTCTTGAACTTGTAGTATGACATGACATATTTATTGTTGTAAATGGTTGATATACATTTTCCTTGTTTATTGGTTATTGTTTTTTCTATTTGGTTTATTTATGTTGTGGATTACTCTGATAAAAAGGTTTTATAGTCTCCCCACTTGACCCTATAGACCCCCACTACTAGTCGGCAGCCTTTGGTGTATGGGGAGGCGTGCTTAAGGTCATGTAACCACCCGGCTCGGAGCACCGGTTTAGTGGCTTATGGGTCGGGGACATTACAGAAATGTTGATTTAGTTTTCATTATTATTTTCAGACTTCTTTTATTTTAGAATATTGACGTAAGAAAGTTGTCTTAATGGCTACTGGAAAATCCCATAGAGAATTTCGGACACTTCTAATGAAGTTACATATTACGGATGGTGAGGGGAAAATAAATCCCTAACCACCACTATGTTATAAACACATTATAAAGTAGGAAACATGGATTAATTTCAGAAATTTTCACAATTATAAATCATTTCAAGTGCATTGTGGTAGATAATATATTATTTTACATTATTTATTTTATCCAACTTGATTCAAAATTATTAATTTATGAAAAAACAAAATAGTGTTGAAAATAAAGAGCATGCATTAAAACCAACGTACCCCTATCATAAAGGAAGGATAAGGTATGATTCATTAGAGAAGAAATTGTCATGTATTTTAAATAAAAAATAAAAGTTTAATTATGTGATGTGAAACAACATATGTTCCTTTGTTTATATGAAAATTGATGAATCAAAATATGAATCCACTTCCATCCCACGTCAAGTGCTATGGAAGGAGGATAATGTAAATAAGGATGGTATATTAGTTGATGAAAACACAAAAGTAGTGTGGGAATCATGTGTAAGTATGAAATAATTTTAATTCATTATGATTTATAACAATATTACATAAAATAAATATGTTCATATTTTTTATATGGTTTAGATACAAGAATCTACAATGGTCATAACAAAAGAAAAATTGACTTTCAGTAGCTTTGAAGCGGCCTAAACAATATGTTTGTGTTAGAGGACTAGGTTTTGGAATATCTCCTCTGACATGTTTTAAGAAGATAAAATCACATGAATATACATATAATATAATGAGACAAATTCCAACACAAATAGACTCACTGAAAGATATTATTTTGTTGTCTGGTTTGGTAGACCAATGTATAATAAAGGATCAATGTGAACCAGTGGTGGATCCAAGATCCACACATGATCCAAATGATCCCAATAGCATTAAGGATATTCATTCTCCCCAAACCTTACCTGAGGTAATCAATTTTTTCATTACTCTTTCTCCTAAATGTGAATCAAACGACTTTTGATAACTTTATATTACTAAAATTATGCAAGGTGTAGTTGTATGTGATTTTTATCTATCAACACCCATGTATTACCGTGTTGGGAGGTGTACAATGTATAATAGCCCAGGATACTAGCTGAACAATAAACCCCTCCCAAAATATCACATGAGAGTGGGGATTGAGGTATTTTATGATTCGATTGTTGAGTTTCCAGTTCCACTTGATGATCTAGATATTACAATGGTCCAAGATGATATTGGAGCTTTCATAGAATGGTCATATAATCGTATAAAGATAAATGAGGTAGTTCTTTAAAAAAAATTCATATGAAAAACATGTAAAAGTTGATGATAAAATCTCTGAAGTCGGGTATGATATTATAGATGGATAAAGTGGTGGAGAAACGAAAGGTCGAATCAAGAAAAGTTATTGAATCAACCAAGAAAAAAAAATGAACTTTCAAGAGTACCTTCTCTCCACCAGTTCCAGAGCAACATTTATTAACATTAAAGCTTCATTCAGAGACCACATTTAAAGATACAATTATGTCTTACATTCACTATGAAGAATAAATATTTTGAGTTTCCATTATGGACTAATTGTTATCAAGACTATAAATGAGATTCCCAAGCATGAATGGTTGGTTGTCTCAGTTGTGAATACACAAATAAGGTACATTTTCATAATATGTATTTACAAATAGTGAGCTAAATATGTTTATTAAAGTTAATAACTATTCATATTTTGTACATGCATTTATATTACAACTATATAAAGGGAAGATCTCATGAAGCGCGATTTGGATTCATTAATCCCAGTATCATTTCAATAACAAAAATTACTTTAGATAATAAAGAAATAGATAAGAAAAGAGACGAGTTACTCTAATAATTTAATAAAAAAGTATTAGATGATAGACACTTTTTGATGCCTACAATGCAAGGGTAAAACTCTATGATCTAATCACAGTAAATATATTTTTAATTTTTTCATTACTTAATTGTTTTTTGTTTTTTTAGGAAGCATTGGATACTGATAGAAATCAACATAGACACCCCGACTATTTATTTTTGGATTCAATGAAAGGAATTCCAACTAACCGACCACACATGATGTGTATTTTGAATATATAAAACACTACAATCAACATTTTATAGATAAACTTAGAATTATATGTTTAGACTATGTTTTAATGAGAATTTTGTTATGATACGGAGTTCTCTAAATATACGATAAATCATGACATAAGGCTGGTGTCTAAAAATCTAAGGCATGTGGATTACTACATGTTGGGGTTCATCCTATTTTTTAAAATTAATGGTGCCTTTAAAGGAGGACATGTTTTTTGAAAAAGGGAAATGCATTTCAAGGCCGCGTGAATTAAATTCACACAAAGATATGTTTTTGACGCAGTATTGAAGGCCAATAAAAAGGGGAGGCAGCATCCATGCTTCATCATCCACAATACCAAAAGCAGATGGGCACACACACAGCACCAGCAGAGGGTAGAGGCTTGTGAAAAAAATGTGGACAACAGTTTCAATTGTGGGTGGGAGCGGACAATGGGGAATTGGGTTGTGCAACGAGGTGATACAACAATGCCATGTGTTTATGTTTTATTTCATAAGGGTGAATACTTGTCATGAACTATTATTAGAGAGGAAGCGAAGATGTGTTAGGGTGTGAATTTCACACATGTTTTTCTACACTGTATTTATAATTCAAGTTTGGGATACTGCTTGGATTCTTTGTATTATCTCATTAATAGTGAATATTATCAGAGTTGCCTCGTGTTTTTTTAATCCTTTGCAAGGAGTGTTTTTTCACATTAAAATATATATCCCCTTTATTATTCTGCTATTTTGTTTGGCACTTTGTTTACATTGGTGATTCTCACAAATTTTTGTTATCACAACTGAGTTTTTTTAAAACCAATCTGCTTCCAACCCAACATCTGGTATCAGAGGAGGTTATTCGTGTTTCTTTTTAATTAAATATGGTTGATTCATGTCATGGTATTCCTGTCTATATTGAACTATTTAACGGGAAAAATGATTTTACACTTTGGAAGCAAAGAGTTAAAAATATTCTGGTCTGTGAGAAGATAGCGAAGGCATTGAAGAAAAAATTAGATAAACTAGAGATGATGAGCATTGGTGATTGGTCGGATATGAGATAGTTGGCGACAAGCATGATTCATAGGTATTTGGGTGATAATACACTACGGGAAGTGATGAATTTGATAGATCCGAAGGATATCTAGGAGAATCTTGAAATCAAGTATAAATCAAAATACCTCATAAATCATTTATATTTGAAGAAACAGTTGTATCATTTGTGAATGCCAGAGGATGGAGATTTAGGTAACCATTTGGATGAGTTCACCAAAATTTTGATGGATCTATCCTTAGTGGAGGTCAAGATTGATGATAAAGGTAATTTGGTACCTGTTTAAATGGAATAAGAAGACAATGCTTTGCTTATTTTGGGTTCGTTTCCTAATTCATTTGATAATATTTTCACCACACTTTGGTCAGGGAAATATAAAATGAAGTTGGATGATGTGATTTCGTCATTGTTGATGGATGAGACTCGATGAAAGGAAAATTATGGTAAATCTTCAGGTAATAGTGGTATTCTAGCAGTGGTAGATGGATGCAGTAGTCAGAGAGGTCAGTCAAAGACCAGAATAATGGTTAAGTTCTTCTTTTGCAATAAGGAGGTTCGTGTGCAGAGACGCTGCTATGAATTGAAAAAAGCTTAAGGAGGAAAATAAGGAACACAACACCAATTCTGAGGATACCGGGGTAAGTATTGTTCAGGTTGAGGGTGATTTACTTTTAGTTGGAGTTTATTGTCATTGGTAAGATTTGTACACCAAATGGGTGGTTGATTCAGTAGCGTCGTACCATATTTCACAACATAGGGAACTATTTTCATTATATAAAGAAGGTGAATTTGGTATATTGAAGATGGGAAATGGATATTTTGTTGATGTCATTGGTGTTGGTGATATTTGTATCACTAAGAATGCAGGTTGTACACTGAAATTGAAGGATGTGCGACACGTACCAGGTATACGCCATAATTTTTTATCTGCTTGTGCTCTTGATACTAATGGATTCAGGAGTTCATTTTATGGTGGAAGATGGACTTTTTTCAGAGTATTGATGTTTTATGCATGAGGAAAAATGGATGGCATGATTTACAGTACATATGTAAAGGTGTGATGTGATGTGACAAATCCAGTTGCGAAGAGGACTTTGTCATATTTGTGGCTTAAGCGATCGTCGTGCATGAGTCAAAGATCATCGACTAAATTGTTGAATGTTTGGAAGTCGAAGCATGTCAGGTTACGTATTTCAGATCTTACACCTAATTCTTTTTCTTCAGAGAGTTACACTATTAAAGAATGAATGAAAATAAAAGATTGGGGTCATGCGCTAAGATTTTTTGACTGCTCGGAGGATGTTGAGTAGAGGGAGAGAGTAATTCCTACAGGTGCTCCAAATTATGTGGCGATCACAATTATGGAGAATCCAGATATGATTGATTTTGGTATTATCGGTGCAGACATGAATATGAAAAATACTTAAGAATTTGGATTTCTTTTGCAGGGGGGGATTTCAGGTTTCCATCAGGGATGAAAAAGGGAGATGTCATACTTTCTGCAGAGGTCGGTGGTTGGTGCAATACCAACCGGTTTGCTTTCCAAATAAGTTTTTTGGATTTGATCTCCTTCTTCGATGGGCTGAATCAGGATATTGTAACATCTCAATATTCCATAGTACACTTCTCTTTGAATAATACAATATCTTGTTTTGTACACAACTTCAAGTTTTAACACACCACGACCAACCAAACCAGTCGTTATGAATAGTAATACCCACTTTTTGAAATTTTATAAATTTTATTTATCAAAATTGACTTAATTTTTGGATTCATAATATCAAAATTATCTTCGGGTGAATTTTTGGTATTTTTCTGAAAACTTTCAATTTTTGATGAATAGTGAAAAACACTGTGTAATAGATTAAAACCTACTTTTTATTTAAATGATTATTTATTTTATTTAAATTTATTTTTAAGTAAAAATAGATACATAATACCTATATTAGTTCAATGTAATTCATTTAAGTCATTTTACAATAAAATTAGATGTATAAAATTTTATTTAATTTTTAAAAGTCTTTTACCCACCTTCTAGGCACGTTAGAAAATTTGCATAAAACGTAATTTTACCGCTTATGTAAATTGAATTTAAAAAATAAAAGAAACATAGTTGACATCATTAAGTAAAATTTTGTTCAATAGGATGAAAATAATTTTTGGTGAATAGTAACTTTTAATTTTATTTACCATGGTTAAAAGTAAATATGGTAATTAAAGGTAAAAATGATATTATAATTACCCTAACACATGTCCTAATTCTATTGGATAAGTGTTTTTCTACCAAAATAAACCTTATGAATAAAATATGATCCTTTTGGTCCACTTGTATTAGATTAGGATATTTATTATTATTTTATTTAAAGAAGAGTTAAAAGTTTTAAATTCAAAGTTTAATAACTAAACCATTTTTAATATAGGGTTATGCAGAAGATAAATTCAACTATAAATATTCATTATAAATATAAAATTATTTCATACATAATGGTATTTTATTTATAATTTTTAGTCATTAAATAATAAAATTTATTTATGACACAATGATGATGCAGTAATTAACTTATTATTGAAAGAATAAAATAAATGATATTATAAATATTAATATAATTGTAAATTGAGACTTTTGATGTATTAAATGAATTTTATAGGATAATATAAAATTTTAGGGTTGATTAAATAATTTTTTTTCGAATTTATAAAGTTCTTATGACTTTCACAAAAACCAAATACTAAATAGTGTCAAAATTGACACAAATGAGTTTTTAAAAAAAATACTATATTATTAATTGATATAATATTTTTAAAAATATAAGATTTGGAAAAAAGGACTTAGATAAGGTTATATATATTAATAATTAACCACTTGGGGTTATCTTGGCTTTTTATAGTAAGTTTATTAACCATTTATTATATTAATACAGGAATACATAGTAAAAGTTAAACTATTTAACTAAGAGTTAAATATAAAAGATAAGGTTAATATGGTGACCTACACCTATCTAAAACCTATTGGTTGAGAGGTTTTTGACCTAGAACCAACTTAACCTCTAAATAAATCCTTTTTATCCATTATAAACTAAATATGATTGTATAATAAAATAAGATTTCAATCTTTTCCTAAAGTGACTCTCGCCACTCTTATAAAAGGGTACTTCACCTTCTCTCAAAATCAAACCTCCAAAGCCATTTGGATCGGCCAACCCTGCTGAAATATCCTCCAAACTACCCTAAATTCAACCTAGAGTCCTTGATTTGATCATAATCCAACCTAATGAGCCCTTTTCATCAAATCAAAAGGAAGCAGTCGAAGAAGAGGTAATAATTTCACCACATCTTTCAAAGTTCTTTTCTTCTTCCACTTCCTCTTTCTTTGTTGTTTCCATACCAAAATAATAACTCCAGTACCTTAAACATATTGTTATGTTATTATAAATATGTTACAACTATATTCATTATTATATCCATTCTATGAATGACAATTCACCATACGTGCGTACGTACGGCTTACCGTCTCCATGTCGTGGTGTAGTTTGTTATTCAACACTTGATTATTTGGATGGGTATAATAATGAGTATAAGTGATGAAAATAACAAATATAACATGTTAATTATTCTATATATAATATATACCATACAATTACTTACTATTTCACCATCAATAGAATGGTACTATCGCTCGTGCGTATGTACGGATTACCGTCTCCACAAACGCGATGAGATTCAGTCCTCATCATAACCATTCAAGATTAATTTTCATTTTATGATTAAAAATAATGTTTAAAAACTTAATATCATTCTGGATATGAATCAAATACATCCTATCTATAAAAAATATGGATTATGTAACAAATCATATAAAGGAAAAATGAATTAATTAACACTCGAAACAATGATAATACTAAAATGTTATTAATAATGCAATATTATAAGATCATATATTATATAATATTTATGTATGTGGTTATTTTATAATTTAATAACAATAATTTAACTATTATACAGGATTTTAACATACCCTCTATCAATGAAAAGTACAACTTAAGGGTTAATTCTACAATCTCTTTATTATCCGAGCGTGTTTATACGTGAGTATCTACTGGGACCTCTTTATCATCCACATCCGTGTTTCTTAAAAATGTATTTCAAAAAAAATTACTATTTCCTAGACTATGGGTTAAATTCATTTATACCCTTTTTTTAATTTTTTAAATAATTTTTATAAAGTAATATTTCCTTCATTTTCTAAACAAGGTCCTTTACGACCTTTTCAACAAAATTAAGGAAAGAATGTTTTTTTAACTTATACAGTGAGTGCGGCTATTTTACTCCATTATAACACCTTAAAAACTTACCTTACAAGCTTATAATAATATTTTCAAAATAAATGTTTTCTTTTCTAATTATGTGACTTTTAAATAATTTCAAAATAGAAAGAGATATTTCTCTCAAAATAGTTTTTATTTCATCTATGGAAACATCCTTTGATGGATTTTACACTTATTTGAAGTTGATTTATTATGATACAATATTTCATATTGTATTTAAGGTTTTGTTATATGTTTGAATATGGATGTGTTATTTTTATACCATTCATGGTTTATGGTTAAAGTATTAACATTTCGTATTCTAGTTTTTATATGAATGTTTATGTTATGTTTCAACCTTTTCATGTGAGGAATGCATTGGACTTAGTAAGTGACGGGTGGAGCCCGCTATAGCTCCTTGATGCATCGGTAGGTCTCATGAGATAAACTAGTGTCTTGTCATAAGTCCTTGAAAAAATCTTATTTGTAGTCTTGGAACAAGGCCTTGACTATGTGGTTATGATGTCCGACATTATTCATTCTATCATTATGAAATTGGCTATTGATATTATATGTGATTATTCAACTAGTAGAATATCTATGTGAATAAGTAAATGGAATTATTTGATTTATCTTTTCCATATTATGCTGAACTTTATGTTTAAAAGGATGGTTTTTTAGTCTTATACATTGCCTTAAATTTTTATGCTTATTTATGAAAGTTTCTGCTGTATTGTTATCCTTACTGAGCATCTTAGATAACCCCTTTCTTATGTTTTATTTTTTCCTGGATGTGAAGAAGTATATTATAACTAAAATACAGGAATTTTCTAAGGGGATATGAGTGTGTTAAAAGGGGACACAATGTTGTTGTTTTTCAATTTCATAATGTAATGTAAAACTTATGTATGTATCTAGTAATTCCAAGGCTACTAAACTAATAGGTATTTTGAGATGTGATCTCTTGTGATCATGTCAATGTTATGTAATAAGGCACCGACTTTGGGGTAACTAGGGTCGGGGCATTATAGTTGGTATCAGAGGAAGTTTAGTACAAACCTTGGAAGCTAGATTTAGAAAAACTCTGATTAGAGAACATTACCCTAAGATAGACTTTGTGGATTAGTATAGAATAACTTCATAGAATTTTGTTAATGTAGATATTTTGAGTATTTTCAAAGAAATACATCCATGTCTAGATACGAGTAGGTAGAGGCATCTCTAGAATATATGTACCTAGGAGTGAAAACTCTAACAAGGAGTTTCGGACTTGACCTGGGGTATCCTGGTACACGACAATGGTCATTGCGTCACTCTTGGTTATGACACTCTCGGGGGATATGCTTAGGTTAATTCACATTTTCTTTAAAAACCATTATGAAGGATTTATGAGTAAATACCTCCTCAAAGAAAACATTTTTTTATGATTATATATTATATGCATAAACTATTCAATTTATGTTAGGTATTTTACTAGTTTAGAATTATGTATTGTGTTTCATAAACTAATATAGTGTATGCCATTGTTTAGAAATGGAACCTAGTGGAAGGAATGGAAACCGCATCAATGCACATAATCCATGTAGGTATTTCCATCCTACTCAAGATAATTATAGTGGAGATAGTGATGAAACTAGTGATGAACAACTTATAACCATACTGGGACAACTCACTCGGGTTATGAATAATAACCTTACCTATATGGAGCACCCTGATCCACAATGCGGAGGATCAATGTTAGACCTCTTCATGAGGTGAAAACCACCAACATTAAATAGGACTACAAATATATTTGTATCTGAGCAATGGATAAGTTTCTTAGAGAAAATATATCATGCTCTGGGGAGTAGCGAAATGGAAAAAGTTGTCATGGTAGTTTATCACCTCATAGGAGATGCAGATCAATGGTGGTCATTGATTCAAAACATAAAGGAAGATGATGAAGTATCAAATATGGAATGGTGTGAGTTTAAAGATATTTTCTTAGAAAAATACTTTCCTCGTGGCCATCGAGCGAATATGGAAAGACAATTTCTAAGTCTGAGGCAAAAGGATGATGATAATGTTGCAAAGAATGAGGCTAACTTTACAAGGTTATCAAGGCATGCAATAGATTATATATGTAACCCAAGGAGTAATATTGATTGATTATTTGATGGGTTAAAACAATTTATTTATTGAGCATTAGTCTCACAATCCTTCTCATCGTATGAATAAATTGTCTCATGTTCTATCAAGATAAAAAAGTAATTCTCTATGTCTTATGACTTTAAAGAAAAGAAAGAGAAGAATAAATCTACTTAAAACTCTGGAAATGGAAATAAGAGGAAGAAGGGAAATTTTTAATTTCTATCTTGTAGTAAATGTGGGAAGAAACACCCTGGTACATTCCTAAATGGAATGGGAGTCTGTTACAAGTGTGGTGAAAAAGGCCACCAATCTCGTGATTGCAAGGGAAAGAAAGAGGTTTTCAATGTTGAATTCTACAATTGTAGAGAAATGGGGCATTATGAAAATGAATGTCCAAAATTCCAAATAAACCTACCTCAGAAAAGTCCAAGGGAACAAGGACAAGCTTATGCGATCACTACTACTGAGGTTAAAGCTCCGAATGACGTGGTGGAAGGTAATTTAATGGTTTCCTAAAATTTAGCCAATACTTTTTTTGATTCTGGATCATCACATTGTTTCATATCTTCCCATTTTGCTAAGAAAATTAGATATTTCCAATTTTATTTAACAAGGTAGTTGTCATTCAAAACTCTTAAGGGAAGTATCATTGCAACAAAGTTTTGTGAATCAGTTCCCATTAGGTCATATAAATGTACTTTTTCTGTTGATCTCATCATCATACCCATAATTTAATTTGATATAATTCTTGGTATGGATTGGATTTCAGACCATGATGTGAAAATTTATTATAAGAAGAAGGAGGTTAAAATTTTTGATGATGATAAGGAGTACCTTATCTTTAGAGCAGAAATGTCACCATCTGATTCTTATCTAGATCCACCCCCAGTAGATCTACTAAATTTAATTATTGGGAAGTAAGAGATTTAAATAACTATGGGTGAGGAAAGTAATGTTCAAATAGAGGATGTACCTATTGTGTAAGAATATGTTGATGTGCTTCCATAGGATTTACCTAGATATCCTCCAGAACGAGAAACTGAGTTTTCCATTGATTTAATTATTAGTTAAATTCCCATATCAAAGACCCCTTATAAAATGGCCATTTTTGTAATTAGTGGAACTAAAGAAACAACTAGAGTAATTGATTAATAAAGGATTTATTCTCCCTAGTGTTTCTCCATTTGGAGCACTTTTTATTTTTACTAAGAAGAAAGATGGATCTATAAGGTTGTGCATTGACTATAGGGAGATCAATGTTATAATAATAAAGAAAAAGTATCCCCTACATTGCATTGATGATTTATTCGATCAACTTCATGGAACTCAATATTTTTTAAAGATTGAACTTTTATCTAGATATCATTAGTTGTGTGATAAGAAGGAAGACATTCTGAAGATGAGATTTTGTACAAGGTATGGGAATTATGAGTTTACAGTAATGCCTTTTGGACTGACAGAGGAACCCTCTATCTTCATAGAACTAATGAATGGATTTTTCATGGAATATCTTGATGACTTTGTAGAGGTATTTATTGATGATATCTTATTTTACTCCAAAATATATAAAGATCATGAAAATCACTTGCACGCTATTCTGAAAACTCTCAGAAGAAATGAATTATATGGGAAGTTTAGCAAGTGTGAATTCTAGCTTTAGGAAAATTATTTTCTCTTCCATATTGTCTCTAAGTATGGAATATATATTAATCCTTCAAAGACCAAGGCAATCCAAGAATGTCCAGCACCGACAAGTATAATTGAGGTACATAGTTTTATTGGTTTAGATCCATGGAAGGTGAGACATCAATACTTTTTCAAATGGTTGGAAAACCATCTTTACTAGAAAGGATAAAAAGTTCTCAGACTGATGATGAGGAGTTTCAAAAGAAAATTAAAGCTGTGAATGATGGGAGATTGATTGACTTCATATATGAAGATGGAATTTTGAAATTTGGTAAGAGACTTTGTGTTCCTGACATACTCGATCTAAAAAGGGAATTGTTGGATGATGATCATAGATCCAATTTGTCTATAAACACTAGTAGCACTAATATGTATATAGATTTGAAGGAACATTTTTTGTGGGACAACATAAAGAGGGAGATTGCTGATTATGTGTCAAGTTGTATGGTTTGTCAATAGGTGAAGGCTGGAAGACAAAATACTAAAGGAGTCATGAAACCTCTTCCCATACCTGAGTGGAAATGGGATGATATTACGATGAACTTTTTCATGGGGCTACCAAAGACTCCTAGAAGGAATGATGAAATATGGATCGTTATTGATCATCTTACTAAGTCAGCACATTTTCTTACTATAAGAGAATATTTACCACTTGAACATTTTGCAAGACTATATATTAATGAAGTTGTAAGACTTGATAGAGTACCCCTATCAATTGTTTCTGATTGTGATCCCCATTTTATGTCAAGATTTTGGAAAATTATTCAGAAGTCCCGAGATACTGAACTTCTTTTGAGCACTGCCTACCACCCTCAAACTGATGGAAAATCATAATGGACTATTCAAACCTTAGAATAAATGTTGAGATCTTTCTCACTTGACTTTCAAGTTATATGGGATCAATATTTACCTCTGGTAGAATTTTCCTATAACAATAGCTTCTATTCAAGTATTCGGATGGCACCATATGAAGAGTTATATGGAAAGAGATGTCACACACCAAATTTTTGGGATGATGTTGGTGAAAGAAAACTTGTAGGCCCAGAACTTATTGAGAAAACAATAGAAAAGGTGACGATTATTCAAACCCACATCAAAGAAGCTCAAAGTAGGAAAAAGAGATATGTAGATAACCGAAGGAAAGATTTAGAATTTCAAGTAGGAGATCATGTTTTCTTGAAGGTATCTCCATGGAAGGGTGTTGTATGATTTGGTAAGAAGGGTAAATTAAGTCCCAGGTACATCGGACCTTTAAAAATTCTAGAAGGAATTGGAGTTCTAGCTTACCATTTGGCAATGCCGCCAAGTCTCTCCAAAGTTCATGATGTGTTCTACGTATCACTGTTGAGAAAATACAAACCTAACCCAACCCATGTACTCATCTATAAAGAAATATAACTATAACCAGATCTATCTTATTGTGAAGAGCATTTCAAGATTCTTTATACCAGATAACAACTATTGAGAAATCGGACAAATCATCTAGTAAAAGTTCTATGGAGAAACTATAAGATAGAAGAGGCAAGGTGGGAACCCGAGGAACTTATGATGAAAAACCACCCAAATATTTTTATGCAGTAATATTCTAGAAATTATGAGGATGAAATTATTTGAATGAGGGAAGAATGTAACACCCCAAGCTTCCACGGTATGCTTCTCTTTGAATAATACAATAGCTAGCGTTGTACGCAACTACGAGTTCTAACACACCACGACCAACCAAACTTGTCGTTATGAATAGTAATACCAACTTTTTGAAATTTTATAAAATTTATTTATCAAAATGGACTTTATTTTTGGATTTGTAATATCAAAATTAGCTTAGGGTGAATTTTTTGTTTTTTTTGAAAACTTTCAATTTTTGATGAATAGTGAAAAACACTGCGTTATTGTTTAAAACCTACTTTTTTTTAAATAATTATTTATTTTATTTAAATCTATTTTAAGTCAAAATAGATACATAATACCTATTTTTTTTTCAATTTAATTCATTAAAGTCATTTTATAATAAAATTAGATGTATAAAATTTTATTGAATTTTTTAAAGTCTTTTACCCACCTTCTAGGCATGTTAATAAATTTTCATAAAACATAATTTTAACTCTTCTATGAATTTAATTTCAAAAATTCAAGACATGGTTGAAATCATTAAGTAAAATTTGGTTCAATAGGATGAAAATAATTTTTGTTGAATAGTAACTTTGGAATTTTATTTACCACGGTTAAAAGTAAATAGGGTAATTAAAAGTAAAAATGATATTATAATTACTCTAACACGTGTCCTGATTCTATTGGATAAGTTTTTTTCAACCAAAATCAACATTAGGAATAAAATATGATCTTTTGGTCCACTTTTATTAGATTATGACATTTATTATTATTTTATTTAAAGAAAAGTTAAGTGTTAAATTCAAAGTTTAATAACTAAAACATTTTTATTAAAGGGTTATACATAAGAAAAATTCGACTATAAATATTAATTATAAATATAAACTATTTCCAACATGATGGTGTTTTATTTATTATTTTTATACATTAAATAATTAAATTTATTTATGACACAATGATGATTCGGTAATTACCTTATTATTGAAAGATTAAAATAAATGATATTATAAATATTAATATAATTGTAAATTGAGACTTTTGATGTTTTACATGAATTTTCTAGGTTAATATAAAATTTTAGGGTTGTTTAAATAAATTTTTTTTGAAGTTATAAAGTTGTTATGACTTTCAAAAAAACCAAATACTAAATAGCATCAAAATTAACATAAATGAGTTTTTAAAACAAATACTATATTATTAATTGATATAATATTCATATAAATCTAATGTTTTGAAAAAGGACTTAGATAAAGTTATATATATCAATAATGAACCACTTGGGGTTATCTTGGCTTTTTATAGTAAGTTTATTAACCATTTATTATATTAATACATGAATACATGGTAAAAGTAAAACTATTTAGCTAAGAGTTAAATCTAAAAGATAAGGTTAATATGGTGACCTAAACTTGTCTAAAACCTATTGTTTGAGACTTTTTCAACCCATAACCACCTTATACTCGAAATAAATCCTTTTTTATCCATTATAAACTGAATATGATTGTATAATAAAATAATATTTCAAGTTTTTCCTAAAGTGGCCCTCACCTCTTTATAAAAGGGTACTTCCCCTTCTCCCAAAATCACACCTCAAAATCCATTTTTATCAGACAAAACCTACTCAAATATCCTCCCAACTATCCTCACTTCAACCTAGAGTCCTTAATTTGATCAGAATCCAACATAAGGAGCCATTTTGATCAAATCAAAAGGAAGCACCCAAAGAACAGGTAATAATTTCACCACCTCTTTCAAAGTTCTTTTCTTCTTCAACTTCCTCTTTCTTTGTTGTTTCTATAAAAAAAATATTGTAAATTATACATACTATGATGTTATTATAAATATTTTACAACTATATTAATTATTCTATCCATCCTATGAATGAAAAGTCACCATATGTGCGTGCGTAATGCTTACCTTCTCCACGTCGTGGTGTAGTTTGTTATTCAACACTTCATTATTTGGATGGGTATAATAATGATTATAAATGATGTAAATAATAAATATAACATTTTAATGATTATTTATATATGATATACCATCTAATTACATACTATTTCACCATAAATAGAATGTTATTGTCACCCATGAGTACGTACAGATCACCGTCTCCACGAACGCAATGAGATTCATTCCCCATAATAACTATTCAAGAATAATTTTCATTTTATGATTAAAAATAAGGTTTAATAACTTCATATCATTCTGGATATGAATCAAATACATCATTTCCATTATAAAAATGGCTTATGTAAGAAATCATATAAAGGAAAAATGAATTAGTTAACACCCAAAACAATGATACTACTGAAATATTATTAATAAAGTAATATTAGAAGATCGTATATGATATCATATTTATGTATGTGGTTATTGTATAATTTAATAAAAATGATTTAACTATTATACATTAGTTTAATGTACCCTTGATCAAGGAAAATTACAAGGTAAGGGTTAATTCTACAATCTCTTCATTATCCGAGCATGTTTATACGTGAGTATCTACTGGGACCTCTTTATCATCCACATCCGTGTTTCTTAATGTATTTCAAAACATTTTCAGTATTTCCTAGACTATGGTTTAAGGTAATTTATACCCTTTTTTGACTTTTTATATAATGTTTATAAAGTAATATTTCCTTCTTTTTCCAAACAAGGTCTTTTACAATCTTTTCGACAAAATTAAGGAAAGAATGTTTTTTTTAACTTATACGGTGAGTGCGGATATTTTCCACCATTATAACACCTTAGAAACTTACCTTAAATATTATAAGAATATTTTAAAAATAAATGTTTTCTTTTATAATTATGTGAATTTTAAATGATTTCAAAATATAAAGATATATTTCTCTCAAATAGTTTTGATTTCATCTATGTCAACATCCTTTGATGGATTTTACACTTATTTGACGTTGATTTATTATGATACAATATTCCATATTGTATTGAAGGTTTTGTTATATGTTTGATTATGGATGTGTTATTTTTATACCATTCATAGTTTATGTTTAAAGTATTAAAATTTCATATGCTAGTTTTTATACGAATTTTTATGTTATGTTTCAACCTTTTCATATGAGGAATGCATTGGAATTAGTAAGTGACAGGTGGAGCCCGCTATAACTCCTTGATGCATCAGTAGGTCTCATGAGACAAACTAGTGTCTTTTCACAAGTCCTTGAAAAAATATTATTTGTATTCTTGTTATGAGGTCTTGACTGTATGGTTATGATGCCCAACATTATGAATTCCATCATTATGAAATTGACTATTGATATTACATGTGATTATTTGACTAGTGGAATATCCATGTGAATAAATAAATGGAATTATTTGATTTATCTTTGCCATATTATGCTAAATTTTATGTTTAAAAGTCTTTTTTTTAGACTTATACATTGCCTTAAATTCTTATGCTTATTTATGAAAGTTTCTACTATATTGTTATCCTTACTGAGCATTTGAGCTCACCACTTTCTCATGTTTTATTTTTCCTAGGATGTTAATAAGTATATTATGACTGACCGTAGGAATAGGCTAAGGGGATATGAGTGTGTTCAAAGGGGACACAATGTTGTTATTTTTCAATTTCATAATGTAATGTAAAACTTATGTATTTATCTAGTACATCCAAGTATACTAAACTAATCGGAATTTTGAGACTTGATCTCTTGTGATCATGACAATGTTATGTAATAATGCACCGACTCTGAGTAACTAGGGTTGAGGCATTATAGATATTGTTGTCGTTCAGCCCTTTTTTTGAAATTAATGGTACCTTTAAATGAGGACATGTTTTTTGAAAAAGGGAAACCCGTGTCAAGGTTGTGTGAATTAAATTCACACGGAGACACGTTTTTTACGCGGGATTAAGGGCCTATAAAAAGGGGAGGCAGCAGCCATGATTCATCATCCAAAATACCAAAAGTAGAGGGGTTCACATGCATCACCAGTAGAGGGAGGAGGCTTGTGTAAAAAATGTGGACAATGATTTCGGGTGTGGGTGGCAGCGGACAACGGTGAATTGGGTTGTGCAATGAGGTGATACAATAGCACCACATGTTCGTGTTTGATTTATGAAGGGTGAAAACTTGTCACGAACTATTATCATATAGGTGGTGAAGATGTATCAGGGTGTGAATTTCACACAGGTTTTTATATGTTGTATTTCTAATTCATGTTTTGGATACTACTTGGATTCTTTGTATTCTCTTGTTTATATTGAATATTCTCATAGTTTCCCCATGTTTCTTTAATCATCTATAAGGAGGGTTTTTTCACATTAAAATTTTCGTCCCCTTTATTATTCTGATGTTTGGTTTGGCTCTTTGTTTGCATTGGTGATTCTCACAAATTATTGTTTTCACAACAGAGTTTTTTTAAACTAATTCGCTTCCGACCCAACAAAAAAATGGAAAAAAATTGAGGTATATATAGAAAAATGTAACTATCAAAATATTTCAAAAAATAATAATTATTTTGGTCAGTATTTTTGTAGTGTTTGAAATAATATAATGAAATTGATTGTGTATATTATGTTTGAAAAATTATGAGAGAAATAATACATCATGAAAAAACCATCATCCCCCTATAGATAATTTCTATAGGTAATTACAATTTCATTAAATAAATTTCATAATAATTTGTTTGTTTTTAATTTCTCAGTACTATCTAGATTACTGAAAAAATTGTTATTTAGAAGAAGAAATCAATTTGTTTAGAGATGAGTGGGAAGTGTAATTTTTTTCATAATGTACGATGAAAATAAATTTAGGTGATTACATGTTATGTTTGTTATATAGTATGAGTTATGGCCATCGAAAAATATTTGGGGTGTGAAGTATTAGTGTTAGAATGATTATATATTATTCTCTATCTCTTTCTTAATGAGAAGATTAATGGAGGAAATCAATTTTTTTAGAAGTTATGACCTACAAACAATAAAATTGTTGGAAGAACAAGGAGGCATAGGCAGAGGTAGAGGTAAAGGAAGAGGCAGAGATAGATGAAAAGGCATGGTAAAAGTCAGAGTCATAGACCAACATGGAGTAGGAGGCAGAGGTGAAGACTGAGGTGGAGACTAAGGCAGAGGAGGATAAGAAGCGTTGGCTTTCGAAAAATAAAATTGTTGGATAATTAATTATAATAAGGATCATACCATGATTTTGATTGAGAATAATTGTTTAAAAGTTCACAAAACACTTTTCACTTAAGATAAGTTCCATAGTGTGTCATTCAAGTTTAAAATGTAATTTTAGTAAAAAAACACATGTGGCATACTTAAAACTGAGAAAACACATTCTGATTGTATTTATACTTTAGGACAATGATCCATGATTCATTTGGGAAACCTAAAATTTATCCGCACCTCGATCCCCCAGATGGTGTGACCAATATATGACTCCAAGTGTGTCTTTTTTATTCAAATGTGACATTAATTTTAATCAAAAATAATAATTGACATGCTGAAAACTGAGAAAATGCATTCTGATTGTTTTGATAATTTAGTAAAATGATCCATGAGACATTTGTAATGTGTATCATTCATCCACATCTCAATATGACACACAGTGTTACAGATATGACTCAAAGTGTGTTATTTTTATTTAAAACTAACATTAATGTTAATAAAAAAATAATTAACATACTCAAAACTGAGAAAATGCATTAAGATTGTTTTTTTAATTTAGTAAAATGATCCATATGTCATTTGTGACGTGTAGGGATTTGTTGAACTTCAATCTGATGCACGGTGTGATCGGTATGACTCCAAGTGCATCTTTTTTATTCAAAAGTGACATTCATTTTATTCAAAAAAGAAATTGACATACTCAAAATAGAGAAAATTCATTCCGATTGTTTTGATACATTATGAAAATTATGCATGGTTCATTTGGGATGTGTATCATTTATATGCACATCAATCTGATGCACGGTGTGACTGGTATGACTCCAAGTGCATCTTTTTTATTCAAAACTAACATTAATGTTAATCAAAAAACAATTGACATACTCAAAACCAAGAAAATGCACTTTTATTGTTGTGTTACTTTAGTACAATGATCCATATGTCATTTTTTACATGTAGGGATCATCCACACCTCAATGTGATGCACAGTGTGACCAGTATGACTCTAAGTGTGTCTTTTTTATTCAAAATTGACATTAATTTTAATCAAAAAAACTGACATACTCAAAACCAATTAAATGAACTCTGATTGTTTTCATACTGTAGAAAAATGATGTATGAGTCATTTGGGACATGTAGCATTCAGTCGCACCTCAATCTGACATACGGTGTGACTGGTATGACTCCAAGTGCATCATTTTTATTCAAAACTGACATTAATGTTAATAAAAAAAATAACATACTCAAAACTAATAAAATAAATTCATATTTTTTTGGTACTTTAGGAAAACAATCCATATATCATTTTTGACCTTTAAGGATCGGTATCACCTCAATCTGATGCATGGTGTGAGTGGTATGACACCAAGTGAATCCTTTTATTCAAAACTAACATTAATTTTAATCAAAAAAATAACTAACATACTCAAAAAATCAATAAAACACATTCTAGTTATTTTGATATTTTAATAAAATGATGCATGAGTCATTTGGCATGTGTATCATTCAGTCTCACATCAATCCAATGCATGGTGTGATCGGTATTACTCCAAGTGTGTCTTTTTTATTCAAAACTGACATTAATGTTAATCAAAAAAACAACGGACATACTCAAAACTAAGAAAACACATTCATATTGTTTTGGTACTTTAGGATAATGATCCATATGTCATTTTTGATGTGTAGGGATCATCCTCACAACAATATGATGCACAGTGTGACCAGTATGACTCCAAGTGCATCTTTTTATTCAAAACTGACATTAATTTTAATCAAAAAAACAACTTACATACTCAAAACCAAGAAAGTTCATTCCAATTTTTTTGATACTTTAGGGAAATGATTCATGAATCATTTTGGAAGTGTATCATTCAAATGAACCTCAATCTGATGCATGGTGTGATCGGTATGACTTCAAGTGTGTCTTTTTTATTCAAAACTGACATTAATGTTAATAAAAAAACAAATGTCATACTCAAAACTGAGAAAACTCATTCATATTGTTTTGGTACTTTAGGAAAATGATCCATATGTCATTTTTAATGTATATGGATCAGTCTCACATAAATCTGACACACTGTGTGACCGGTATGACTCCAAGTGTGTCTTTTTTATTCCTAAGTGACATTCATTTTAATCAAAAAAACAACTAAAATACTCTATAATATTGTTTTCTTTTTATTTTATTTGTGATAGAAATTTTATTTCATTTAAATTCAGTATTTGTATCTTATTTTGATAATTTTTTTTGTTGTTTCTACTAATGCAATTTGTTTTTGTGGTACCCTGCACCTGTTTCTGGTGATGTAGTGTGCTACTACATCATACTAGAGTTTTCACATTTATCAGCACTATTAATTGTGATGATAATTTTTTTTATCAGTGATTTTAAAAGAATTGATAAATGAATCCTTTATCAGTGCTTATAAATGCACTGATAAAGTCTATCAATATCAGCGCATTGAAAAGTGATAATAAATCATACTTTTATTAGTGCTGATAAAAGCGCTAATAAAGGTTCTCTTTTTCAGTGCTAAATGAATTTTCTGATAAATGGGGCCTTTTATCAGCACTTTGAAAAGCATTGATAAATCATACCTTTATCATCACTTTTATATGTAATGCTAAATCCCCCCTTTATCAGTTCATTTTTAGTGCTAATAAAATTCATGGAATTTTAACCGCTCTAAGGTCATCAGCACTTCTTTAGAGCTGATAAAAGACGATTTTAGCACTCTTAAAAGTGTGTTTTGTAGTAGTGAAATCATGAAATAGAACATCCCCTAAAACACCTAAACAAAAACCCCAAATTAGAGCCAAACCAAACCCTAAATTCAACCACAATGGTCATTAGGGTCCTGGGTAGAAAATAAAACCAAAGGGAAGGTGAGAATGGAGAAGTGGAGAGGAATAAAAGGGATAAAATGAGGACTTTACCTTAAATAATCACTTTAAATACAAAGAGAGAAGCCATATAAGCAAGGATAAAGAAGGTAGTAATATCTAAGAGCTCTATTATACACCATCCAAATGAATTAAGGGAGGAGGGAAGGCCTAAATGAGTAAAATCAAGTTAGGAAAAAAGTAGGAATTCACATTTTAATGATTTTGGGAAGGATATATGAATTATGAAACTATGTTCCAACTGTTCAGCTTGCACTAGAGGAAAATTCACCCCTCACGTAGTTTCCTTGAATGGTTCTCCCCAACCATAAATAATTTTTGCACCAACACCCCCATACATAAGGTTATTTGGATGGTTTGTCTATATGGTTTTGTAAACTATACACCAACCATACACATTTCACTGGAAGCTCAGTTCACCCCCTATATGACCTCATTGTACAGTTGTCATTAACCTTGCACTAATTATTCCACCATCCTAGATCTCCCTAATTTCAAACTCTTGAACCTATTGAAAGAACCCAAAAGTTTCAACATGACCATCCATCCAATGGCCCAAAGGCCTCCATTTTTTTATTGATTTTGATAATCCACCTTTCAAGGGGTGAGGTGGAACCCTTAAAAGGCTCATAGGCATAATTATTACATGTCCCTTAGGCCTTAGAGGAATTCATTTCTCATAGTCTTCAAACATTACATACAACTCATACTAACTACGTGGAACTACTCCTCCCCAGCATCTTCATCGTGAAATCAGCTCTCCGCCTACACATGGTTGTTCGGCTAGGAAATCCCATGCATGCATAGGCTTGTCCCATTGGCAGGTGTCATACCCTCTCATTCTTGCAATCCATGTAGCTTCTTCTATGGTGAAAGCTCCTAGCTCATCCTACTTATAGAGCTTGTTCCTTGTAGGTTGTCTGGTTTACATCAGCACTTAAGGTGGTCTTAAGGCCTTGAGGTGGCTCAAAGGCCTTACTGGCCCGAAGTCTTGGGTGGCTCGAAGTCCTTAAAGGACTCAGGGACCAAATTGGTGGCCTAAAGGACCAAACGGGGGAAACTTCCTAGCTACTACATTGCCAAATAGTGTCTGCTACAGTACCACTACAGTGCTTGCTACAGTACTGCATAGTTCCTGCTACAGTACTTCTATAGTACCCAGAAATTATGCCTCTACTTGGATTTGATCCCAGGTCTCCTAGATGCACTTAAGATTCCACACCAACCGGGCTGAGGTTCATGTGCTTTAATATTATAGTGACATGGGGGTTTTATATTCATAAGCTCTTAAGTTGTTTGTATAGCTTACACCAATTATTTGATGAGGTATTGGTTTCAAAACTACTAATATTGAGATATACCAACAGTTTTCAAAAAGCATGGTATAGACTTATATTAATATTTTTGTAAAACTATTGGTATAGGTACTATAAAAAAATATTAGTTGAAAGTTTCAAATTCAGGACCTCTATGTTATTATCAAGTGACTTATCCAATAGCCTATAATGAATTTTAACTATACAATTAGATAAATATATGTATGTATTTATGTATTTATAAAATTAATTATATATTTTGAAATATTTATTATTATTATATATAAAAATATTAAAAAAAAATTCTAACATGCACCAATGTTTTTCCAAAACCATTAGTATAAACCAATGATAATGGTTTTGGATAACTATTGGTATAGGTACCCAAAAATATTAGTACTTGTACCAATGGTTTAAATGAACTTTTGGTATAGTATATGTAAGGAACCGACCCTAGTTGCCTAGAGCCAGTGCCTTATTTTATTACATTGGTATATAAACAAGGAATATGCATCCTGAAGGACCAAGTAGTTTAGTATCTTTTGGAAACAAGATACATAAATAAGTTCAACATTACATCATGAAATAAAAAACAACACTAAATTATTCCAATATAGACATCCAAGCCTCCTAGATTATGCCATCAAGGCATACATAACTTACTTCTTTATATCCTAGGAAAAATGAAACATAAGAAATGGGTGATCTCAAATGCTCAGTAAGAGTAAGCAATACAGTGGAAGATATCATAAACATAAACATTAGTCATAGTGAATAATTGATAACACATGCCTTTTTAAAAATAAACTTGAACATAATATGGCACAAATATGAGCTGAGTAAATAATGCCATAATAAAACTTAATCATGGGTATTCTAATAATAAAATAACCGCATGAAATTTCAATTACTAGCTTCATAATAAGGTAAGTGAATATTCAAAACATTCTGAAACATTTTTTCAAGGCCTCGGCCAAGACATCTAAAAATGATTAAGGCCTCGGCCAAAACCATGTATCAATTTGGGAAAGGCCTCATCCAATTCCACGTCTATTTGTCTCATGACACCTACTGATACACCAAGGGGCTATAGCGGGCCCAACCCGACACTTAATAAGTCCAATTCATTCCTCATATGAATGGGGATAAACATAAAATATATACACATTCATATTGAAACTAACATATGAAAGTAAATAACATTCCTCGAACATTAAGCATAAACACTAACCATTTGGAGTAAATTGGTGAATAGTTTTAATATAGAACATCCACAGTCAAAATAATCATAAAACATTCAATTAAATATGTTAGATGATATAATAGGAGATAAATCTCAATGAATTACAATATTCAATAAGGTGTTTTGTCTTATATGAAGATATTTTAAATGAGACCATTAAAAAATCCTAAGGAAACAATCCTTAAACATTCCAAAGTGTCCCATACCACCTTGAAACCTTAAAATAATATTACCTTAGAATATCATGAAAATAAGAAGTCTCTTGATATGATATACCAAAGTTCATTACATACACCACATGCATGTAATAATTGGTGAACAAGGCATATACTTCATAAAAGTTAATGTGAGACGAGAAAAATATTTTTTTACTTTTGGAAGAAGACATCTTTTGGAAAATCATTTGTATTTTACATGAAATCATATTGTAAACATGTATATCATAGAAAAAAAATTAAGGACATTGAAATTATATTTGAGGCATAATTGATGTCCCACTGAAGTGAAATCATTTAAAAAGAGTTCTTAGGAATCTTTAGAAATAAAACATTTTAGAGCATTTTAAGAAAAATATTAAAGATAATTTTAAAGTGGAAAGGAATGTTTGTTTTCATAAAACCAGAAATTAAACAAGATAATTTTTCATGATAAAATGAGTGATTTTATAAAAATAATGGTGGCTTAAAATAGATTCTATAATGCACTTTAAACGGTTAAGAATTCGAGAAGTTCCCTTGAATTGGGCTTGTATTTCAGAAATAATTTGGAAAGTTCCTTTTAAAATGTGTAACTCCCCATAAAATAAGGAATTATTCTGGTTGGTAAACATATATAGAACACTCACACATTATTTATTAGGATTAAATAATAATACATAATAATTTCATTAAGGTAATTAGACAATAAAAGTAACTCGAATGAAAATGGAGGTTTGGGTGAAAACCCCTTACAACTTTGTAATCAATTGAATCGTATGCCCCAAAATTAATGATAATAAAATGATACATTTAATGTCATTAAAATAAATAGATTCATGATATGAAACATCAATGGGAATTATACATATAGTATATAAAATTATTAGTAGTGATTACGGAATATCTCATAAAAATGGAAGTGAGATGAAGAAACTCTTACCATAAGTTTGAATGTGTTCTGCTCTTGAACTTAAGGTCCTCGAATATGAAATTATAATTATTGATAAATTATTTAATAACCTATTAGAAATTTATTTATTTTATCATAATCCATTTTAGTTCATTTATTCCATTATTGATAAGTTATTATATTGAATTTTGTCGTTCTGAAGTGTTTGTTTTCTTTATTTTTATAATTGGTTCACATGTTCTTAGGTAATGGATTTCATGTTGAATGGATGTAAATATCCCAAATTGAAATTAAATATTATTTATGAACATATATAAGTTTTAATTTTCATTTATATCATTTGGTTACATGGAAATAGGATGAATCATTAGATGAAATATTTATGACATTCAGTTACATTATTTTAGCGATATTTTGATTATTAGGAACTAGTTTGGTCATAAAATTTAATAATATGTACGTATACCAGTTATTGAATATTAATTAGGTTAAAATAAATATATTAGAGTCTTTTTAACCCATAAAAATGCTTTCATGACCATTAATTAAGGAGAAATTTAAGAACAAAACTTCATTGTCTACGAAGGTTATAAATTGGAACCTCATGAATATATTAGAGTCTTTTTAAACCATAAAAATTCTTTCATGACCATTAATTAAGGAGAAATTTAAGAACAAAACTTCATTGTCTACGAAGGTTATAAATTGGAACCTCATGGATGTTGATTTCGCTTATAAAATAAAAGAGAGAGAAAGGATATTGATTATGGTTCTTCCATTAACATGATATAATACCATTATATTTATGATAATGGATATATATTGTTCATTTTGACAGATTATGTGAGGATAGGATAACAAAATAAGATAAATTGAAATGAAACTAAATGAAAAAGAAAGGTGATTTACCTCTTTAAATAACCTCCTTGAGAACCTCCTTAATGGAAGAGATTTTGGTCCTCTAGAAAGAACAAGAGATTATAGGTCATGGGTAGTGACTAGGTAAGGGTATTTGGGCAGAACATTGAGTATATTAAAGGTTTATAGGAGTGAATAAAGGAGGGAGTGATGGGGGTTATAGTGGAAGAGAGGATGGTTTTCATAATTGTTTAATCATTAGTTTACTAATTTCCCTCATGACCATAAATAGTGATGATTACATGACCAAAAATAGTTATAAATGCATGTGAGTTCAAACCAAGTGGGATTACATCACTCATGATGTCATAAATAATTTATTTAACTAATAATTTGTATATACGGTATTTTACCATATGTCACTATTCATCTAAAATTCGAGTATTTCATAAAAAATCCTAAGATTCACCATAACCATTTTTCAACGTGTAGAATCCAAATAAGAATTAAATTTTTCAAAAATAATTTTCTAAATATGATTAATTTAATATTTAATTAAAATCATAATTTATTCTAAAAAACAGTTTTAAAACATTTATTTACTTATTACAAAACATAGTTATATCGTACTTCCACTTGAATATTATTTATATACTATCATAGGTAAGGTTACTATTCATTAGGTTATATCACTATTCATAAGGGCATATTATTATTTATAAGGTTAGGTTACTATTCACCAAAAATTAAGTTTTCCTTATCAGACTCTAAATAACTTACTGATCGCAACCATGTATGTCAGATTTTCGAAATTCAAATCACAGAGATGGAAAAATTATGTTTACATGACTATATTATTACAAAGTGGTGTTTTTTAGAGATTCATTATTTCATGAATTATATAATAAATCTATTTATAAATTCTTGGGGTGTTACATTATCTCCTCCTTAAAAAAAATTTCCTCGAAATTTGAAATTGAACTTTGAAAGTTAATGGTTGATACTTGAAAATTCCCTTATGGGAAAACCACATAAAGAATATAGTTAAAATATTCTATTAATAAGAGGAAAGGGAAAAGCATCGGTTACTTCAAAACAATGCATTCTAACTGGAAAACATGGTTAAGGAAGAATAACCAAACCATCATGTAGAAATATTAAACTCTAAAACCCATACAATGATTAAATTAAACAATTTTGTAAATGGTTAAAATTTACAAAATATAATGATTCAACACATTATAATGAAGGCCTATAAATTTCCAAGATGAACTTACCATTAATACTTAATCAATAAGAATAATCTCTAAAATTAACATTCCAAACATGTGAATAACATCATCATGTGTCCTCTTGAAATATGGTAATAACTTGAATTACCATAAAAACTATATTGGAAACATGAATTCCTCTATATTTCTTAAGTAAGATACATGTTTTGGATATATTCCTTAGATACAAAAGTGTTGTAAACTCCATAAATGATAGCATAGACCACTTCTCGACAAGTCAATAATCAGTTCCAAGGTATTCGGTACTTATCTGAATCAATCATTTCTTCAGCATTATCTCAACATGAGATATATATTAAGGGTTGTCTTTCCCTCAATCATGTGTTTTCTAAAAAGTTTAACTTTCTACTGAATCACATTTACTTTGTATCATTCACCATATGACCTCAAATCCCTAATTAAATATTATTTCATTACAATCCTTATATATCTCATAAATTTTACAACCATTACATTACTGAAAAAATATTTAAATGACATGATGCTTTACTAGGAATATTTATCATTCTACTTCATTTACAGTAGAATCATAACTTGATCATTATCCAAAATCATCATTTGGGGTATATTATTTTGATGCTTGGGACATTTATTTTCATAGTGTCTCATCTCATTGTAATTGAAGCATTGAATATAGTGAAATTATTTCCCTGTCTTGAAATTATGAGCATGGTGGCCCTTTTTTTCACACTTAAATCAAATTTTTTTCCTCTCAATCATATACCAAGGTGTTTCCTTCCACAATTATCACATGCGGGAAAATACATCTTTCTCTTCTTCTATTTATCCACTTTTTTCCCTACCATCCTATTATTCTTTTTCTTCCCTTCAAATCCATATGACTCGGAGAAGTCTTTACATACATTTTCAACACATGATATTATTTCCTCATATGATGAGGATACTTGGGAGACAATATTCCTTTGAGATTATGGCTTAATACCATCAAAGATATGATCCTTATTACTCTTTGCATCTCGTGCATTGGTAAAGTTAACATTTCTTCTACTAGATTCCATTTCTAATCAATTCCATATTATATATTAGCTGGTAACATTATGAACTCTCTATGACTCTAAACATGTTATAGTGCATAGCATAAATTTATGCATCGTAAATACTAGAACCATATAATTTGGTTACTTTGGTGTCATAAATCATTCATAATGGTGGGTAAATAAAGTATGAATTATCCTAATCATATCCCCTAAGAGTTTCAAAACCTAGAGTGCAGCAAGGCCCGTTATCGTGTACCAGGATACCCTAGGTCAAGACAGAAACTCCTTGTTGGAGTTTTCACTCCTAGTTACAACTGTTCCAGAGCCACCTCTACCCATTTGTATCCAGATAGGGATGTATTTTCTAGAAATATCTACATAATCTATTCCTTACCAAGATTCCAAGACGTTCTTGTATGTTTGTCATCAAATACTACCTTAGAGATTTGTTCCACAATATATATTTTCTAATCTAGTTTCCAAGTTTGCTACTAAACTTCTTCTGATACCAACTCTATGGACCCAACCCCGGTTTCTTGAAGCCAATGCCTTATTTTATTACATTGGCATATAAAAAAGTAATATGCATCCCAAAGGACAAAGTAGTTTAGTATATTTTTCAAAAAATATACATAAATAAGTTCAACATTAAATCATGAAATGAAAACAAACACTAAATTATTCCAATATAAACATCCTTGCCTCATAGATTATGCCAGCAAGTCACTCATAACTTACATCTTCATATACTGGAAAAAATGAAACATAAGAAAACGGTGATCTCAAACACTCAGTAAGAGTAATCAATACAGTGGAAGATATCATAAACATAAACATTAGGCATGGTTAATAATTTATAACACATTCCTTTTTAAAAATAAACTTGAACATAATATGGAAGGAATATGAGCTGAGTAAATAATTCCATAATAAAACATAATCCTAGGTATTCTACTAGTTGAATAACCACATGAACTTTCAATTACTAGCTTCATAATTAGGGAAGTTCATATTCTAGAAATTTTGAAACATTTTTTCAAGGCCTCATCCAAGATGTTTAAAAATGATTAAAGCCTCGACCAAAACCATATATCAGAATGGGAAAGGCCTTGGCCAATTCCACATCTATTTGTCTCATGAGACCTACCGATGCACCGAGGGAATATATAGGACCCCAACCAACACTTACTAAGTCCAATTCATTAATCATATAAACAGGGATAAACATAAATAATATACACATTCATATTGAAACTAACATATGAAATGTAAATAACTTTTCTCAAACATTAAGCATAAACACTAACCATTCAGAGTAAATTGGCGAATGGTTTTAAGATAGCACATCCACAGTCAAACTAATCATAAACCATTAAATTAAATATGTTATATGAAATCATAAGAGATAAATCTAAATGAATTACAAGATTAAATAAGGGATGTTCTCTTATATGAAGATATATTAAATGAGACCATTAAAAAAATTCCTAAGGAAATAGTCCTTAAACATTCCAAAGTGTCCCATACCACCTTGAAATATTCAAATCATAATCCCTTAGAATATCATGAGAATAAGTATAATCTTGATATGATATAAAAAATTTCATTACATACACCACATTCATGTAATAAGTGGTGAACAAGTCATATACTTCATAAAAGTTAACGTGAGACGAGAAAAATATTTTTTTACTTTTGAAAGAAGACATCTTTTGGATAATCATTTGTATTTGACATGAAATCGGATTGTAAGAATTTATATCACATAAAATAAAATTTAAGTATATTGAAATTATATTTGAGGCATAACATATGTCCCAATGAATTGAAATCATGCAAAAATAGTTATTAAGAATCTTTAGAAATAAAACATTTTAGAGCATTTTAAGGAAAATATTAAAGATAATTTTAAAGTGGAAAGGAATGTTTGTTTTTATAAAACCAGAAATAAAATGATATAATTTTTCATGATAAAATGAGTTATTTTATAAAAATAATGGGTTCCTAAAATAGATTCTATAATTCACTTGAAAACGGGTAAGAATTTGAGAAGTTTCCTTGAATCAGGCTTGTATTTCAAAAATAATTTTCAAAGTCCCTTTTAAAACGTATAAATCTCCAAAAAATAAAGAATAATTATGGTTGGTAAACATATATAGAACACTCAAAAATAATTTATGAGGAGTAAATAATAATACATAATAATTTCATTAAGGTAATTAGACAATAAAAGCAACCCGAATGAAAATGGAGTTTTGGGTGAAAAACCCTTACAACTTTGCAATCAATTGAATTGTATGTCCCAAAATTAATGATCATAAAATTATACATTAAATATCATTTAAATAAAGATATTAATGATATGAAAAATTAATGGGAAGTATAAATACACCATACAAAAGTATTAGTAGTGATTATGGAATATCTCACAAAAATGGAAGTGAGATGAAGAAACCCTTACCTTAAGTCTAAATGTGTTCCACTCTTGAACTTAAGGACCTGGAATATGAAATTAGACTTATTAATAACTCATTTAAAAACATATTATATATGTATTTAGTTTATCATAATTCTTTTTAGTTCATTTATTCCCTTATTTATAAGTTATTATATTGAATTTCGTCGTTCTGGAGTGTTCATTTTCTTTATTTTCATAATTGCTTCACTTGTTCTTAAGTAATGGAGTTCATGTGGAATGGATGTAAATATAAAAAATTGAAATTAAATATTATTTATTAATATACATAAGTGTTGATGTTAATTTATATAATTTTGTTACATGGAAAGAGGATGAATCCTTAGATGAAATATTTATGACATTCACTTAGATTATTTTAGCTGTATTTTGATTATTAAGAACTAGTTTGGTCATACGATTTAATAATATGTACGTATACTGGTTACTAAATATTAATTAGGTTATAATAAATATATTATAGTCTATTTCAACCATAAAAATGGTTTCATGACCATTAATTAAGGATAAATTTAAGAAAGAAACTTCATTGTCCACGAAGGTTATAAATTGGAACCTCATGGACGTTGATTTCGTTTATAAAATAAAAGAGAGAGAGAGAGTAAGGATATTGATGATGATTATTCTATTCACATGATATAATTCCAGTATATATATTATAATTAATATACTATGGTCATTTTTATATAGGAGGTGAGGAGAGGACAACAAAAGAATATAAATTGAAATGAAACTAAATGAAAAAAGAAACGTGTTGTGCCTCTTGAAATAACCTCCTTGAGGACCTCCTTAAGGGAAGGGATTTTGGTATTTTGGAAATAACAAGAGATTATTGGTTGTGGGTAGTGATAAGGGAAGGGTATTTTGGAAGAACATTTAGGATCTTCAAGGCTTAGAGTAGTTAAGAGAAGAGAGAGTGAGGGGGGTTCATAGTGGAGGAGAGGAGGGTTTTCATAATTTTTTAATCATTAGTTTATTAATTTCTTTCTAGACTATCAATAGTGATGATTCCAGGACCAAGAATAGATATAAATTCATGTGATTTCGAACCAAGTGGGATTACATCACTTATGATGTCATAAATAGTGTATTTAACTAATAATTTGTATATATGGTATTTTACCGTATTTCACTATTCATCAAAAATTCAAGTATTTTAGAAAAATAAAAAAAATTCACCCTAAACATTTTTATACATTTAGAATCCAAAAATGAATTCCATTTCTCAAAAATAATTTTCTAAATATGATTAATTTAATATTTAATTAAAATCATAATTTATTCTAAAAATAGTTTTAAAACATTTATTTACTTATTCCAAAACATAGGTATATCATACTTCAACTTGAATATTATTTATATAATATCATAGGTAAGGTTACTATTCATTAGGATATATCACTATTCATAAGGTTATGTTACTATTCATAAGGGTAGGTTACTATTCACAAAAAAAATTATGCTTTCTTATCAGACTCCAAATAACTTACTGATCGCAACCGTGTATGTCAAATTTTAGAAATTCAAATCACAGAGGTGGAAAAATTATGTTTACATGACTAGGTTATAACAAAGTGGTGTTTTGTGGAGTCTCAATGTTTCATTCATTCTATAATAAATCTATTTGTAAATTCTTGGGGTGTTACAGTATACGCTTATACAAATGGTTTAAATACATTTTTGGTATCGTTATCACCTATACCAATAGTTTTAATGAACCATTAGTATAGTTTTGATGGTATAAAACAGATTTATAGTACTAGTTTAAGTGTCACATCATAATATAGTAATTAGATCCACATTTATGGTCCCAAATTTTCCTGTTAAACTTGAGGTAGTTATCCAATATTGTGTGCTCATTATCCCATGTTATGCTTAACTTTATGATGTTATTTACTTAATGTTGTGATTTACTTTATATTTTATGTTTATGTTATTTATTTGAGTCTTGATCACTTTATTCATAGTTATGATCTTTTTTCGAAGAAAAATTATTTTGAATTAAAAATGATTTTGGGATTATTTTTCATTTTTATGTAAAATAATAAAAGGTGTTTTTTAAATGTATTTTAGATTATCATTTTGAATTTTTATTGTTTAAGGAATTATATAGATTTATGATGGTATCCTAATAGTAATTAGCTTACACTATACATTCTCACCTTGATGTGTGTATACCCTTGTATTCTCTTAATTTATTTTTTAGGTCTGGTTATTGATCTTGTTTAAAAGTGCACCATTAGATAAATTATGGATTGATGGAGTTGATGATATATAAAGGATCATGTATCATACAAATATATTTGGTTTATTCATTTTATCATTTTCTAGTCCTTTTTATTTTCCATATAGTCCTTTTTTTAAAACACTTCCCAACACACCCTAAGAGTGGAGGGGTGAAGTAGGGTGTGACTTTATTTTTCACTTTTTAAACCTTTCTCTCATGTTGTAAATAGAATTATATATGTGATTACTTTTCATGAAATCATACAATAATTTAATATCATAAATTAATTCAAGAGAATATTGTTTTACTTGGTTCATCGCTAAGGGATTGTATAAGAAGAATAAATTGATGAGCTATTGATGTGCCTAGATGTAATCCCTCCACTTAAAATCTAGTATACTACTTGATTCAAGTGTTTACAAAATAATGTAACATGTAGGTTACTACAATATCATTCAATAATAAAAAAGAATTCCTAAACAAAAAGGGTATTATCTCTTTTCTCTTATATTATTCTTATTCAATTTCATACTTTCAAGGTAACATATAAGTATCTCATAGTATCTTATTCCTCCTTTTTGGTTCTAGATGTTCAAATAAAAAAAATCATCCCACTCTTGGAAATATTTCCTAATTTATAAAATACCACCCATATTTTTTGACATTTAAAACTCTATAAATTTTATGGAAGTTTCTTATTTTGTATCTAAGTCGAGCCTCCTTATTTAATATCTTAATATTTATTCTTAAATAATATTATATTTAATAATTTATATCTAGTTGATGTGTAACCATTAAAAAATATCCTTTCATGTATTCTTAGTGTAGTGAGATCCACGACATTATTTTAGTTCCTTTAAAACCATACAAATTTGACACCTAAATCTATAAGAATATCAAAAAATCCTCCTTTATTTTAAAAAACATATACCATATAATATAATATTTCTATAACTATATTTAACTAAAATATTGACCTTCATAATTCATAGAAATTCATATGGCTCACTGAGGCTTTCCTTCCATAACTTCTTTAAAATATTTCCTAACAAAAGAATCATATGTAAGAAGTTTGAATTATTACACATTAATCCTTCAGAGACAAAGTGTCACATCATACGTACCATCCCCCAAATATAAGTGAATCTTATATATCAATTTATCTCTAGTGTATAAGTATAAAATCATATTTATGAACCTCATTAATCATATGTATATAGGGAATAATTTCCCCTTTTGAAATTTTTCACTTCTCTAGTGCATCATATGCATCCCCATAACTCCTGGAATCAAAGTGTTGCATCTTATGTATTTAGACTTCCCATAATACGTATATATAGAACATCCAAGACTTTACCAAAATTTAATATTCCATTCATCATAAATATTCAAATTTCATCTTACATACTCAGGGTAATTCTATGTTTACTTGAAATCAAGATTTCCCAATACATCATACATATTACGTTGCATCATATATATCACTATAAACCACATGAATTTGAAAAATTCACAACTCCTAAACATCAAACATATGAATAAATGATTCTTATGTATATATGTAAATCTCATACTTTCTCATTTTCTCTATTCCTAGTGCATCATATGTATTTAAGGAGATTTATAGGACTTAGAAAATTTTCAAATATGCTTAAATCTGATTTTTCAGAATATTTTCATAACATTTCCAAATGAATCCAAATATGATCCAAATATATAGTAAGCAAAAATAATATAAACAACCCCTTCTCTTCTACAATATATTACTAAATTCTCAATAAATTCTAGTTGATAATAAATCCAACAAAACCAATATTTTGTTCCAATATTCTCACCTTTGGATTTTATTATCAATACTAAATTTTTATTAATGGGGTATTACTATATTAGCTCCACCTACATTTATACATCAAAATTATTCCAATCTATATTCCACAACTCTCCCCCTATAAATCAATGATTTTTATCCCCATTTGAAAATAAAATGAAAAGGGGGATGTTATCCTAAATTTATGTTATACCAACTATTGAATTTCATTTTTAATTGAAAAAAGTGTCATAAATACATTATCTAACCCTAAATGAGCCTAGGGTATGTGTAGGAAACAATATAATATATTAATGGTAATAATCCGTTCTACTAGATCCAGATCAAGACTTCATTATTTTACAAGAATTCTCCTGGAATTAAAACTCCCCCTTTTGGCTCAAATAAATAAAATATAACCATAAGCACTAATGATAGAAAAAACCAAGTGATGTGTTAATATACTATATGAATAGTGGATTCTACCAAACATCCCTAGTTTGAAGAAGGTATATGAACCCCAAGGTTCAACCTATATTTTACAAAAACTGGTATATCCAAGGGTTTTGTCATAACATTATCCAATTCATAATATTACCTAACAAACTCTCTATTAACAAATCCTTGTTCAACTTTTTATTTAACAAAATGATACTTCAGTTCAATGTTATTTTTCTAGGAGTGTCACACTACACTTTTAGTAAGTTTAATGGCACTCTTATTATCACAAAAAGTGTCCATAGTATGTAGTAATTATTTACCCAGATCATTCATATTGTACTTCATCCACTAAAATTGTGTGTGTGTTTTTATAACAACAGTGTATTCTACCTCATATATAATAAGTTATATACTTTCCTAAGTTTTTTCTCAACCATCCCACACACTTAGTGCCCATGAAAAATACACCTCCATTTTGGATTTCTTATATTCCACATCATCGGTGCAATCAATATCATAGAAGGATAATAAATCATGATATTTTTCTTCCATAAAGAGTAATCCATATTTAAGAGTGACCCAAATGCATCAAATGACCCTCTTCACTACTATCAAATGTTCTTATTTAAAATTTCTTTGAAACCTCACCACCAAACTAGTATCATGAGCTATATCAGGATGAGTTGTTTTCAAGTATATAAGGCTTTTAATAATCCTTTTATAAAGAATAGGATCCAATTTATTTTCATATTTATCCCTCTCAATATTAGTTCCAACTAAAATGGTAATTGACAAGGAATTTGAATCGTGAAAATAATATTTTATAAGTAGATCAGTTGCATAATTTATCTATGATATGAATGTATATATCTCTTTTTGAATCACTTGTGGCCTAAAAAAGTAGGTAAGTTCCCTAATAATTGGCATCTCAAACTATAAAATCATCAACTTAGTAAATTAATCAACTGAATACTACTTTATTACTCTAAAAATAATGTCATATACATACATAAAAACCATAAACTATTCTTCTTTAGAAATCATAACAAATAAATTATGATAGAAACCCCCTATTTTAAACAATATCTTTTTTATGTATAATTCATGTCAAGAAGACTATGCATCGAGTGTTTAGCGTTGTCTTCAATATGAAGACTTTATTTTCATCACTTAAAATAAAGAAACACATGGGATACTCTATGTACACTTCCTCCTTAAGCACCCCATTTAAGAAAGGTGTTTTCACATCCAAATGATGTATTTTTAGCCTTTTTTTATTACCACTAAAAATAATAAAATGATTTATTCAAGCCAATATACTAGTGAAAATGTATCCTCCACATCAAATCATTTATCTCAGGTATTGAATTTTTACACCATATGATATTTATTTCGAATCATAGTACCATGTTCATTAAAATTCTGTTTAAAGACCCATTTAGTTCTAATAACATTATGATTTTTGGGTATTTATATAAGTTCTCACAACTAATTATTATAAATCTAATCCAAATATTCATTCATGGATCTTACCCATGATTCAAATTTTGGATTCATTGAATGATGTAGGATATATAGTTTACAACAAATAATCAAGTTCTATTATCCTCATCCTCTGTGTCTCAGTTAGTGTAGTTTTATCTCTAATAATATTGGATGGATCAACCTCTATCCTTATATTTATTCTTGGATATATATTATAACTCTCTTCAGGTATTCCTTCTTTCACTAACTCAACTTTAGAACCTTCATCTTATTATGAACTTTATATATTCTCAAAACTAGCATCGACTTCATCATCTTCTCTATGAAAATCATTTGAAAGAGAGTTTCATATATTTTTACCTTATCTCTCTTAAATAACCTCAACATAATTTATTTATATTATTTTTACCAGTCTATTGTTGTAACACTTATAATCTTTACTCTTCATGGAATAACCTAGGAAAAAAACCTTTATCTATTTTATCACCATATTTTCCTTGATTTCCTTATTTATTTAAAATGTAAAACTTACTTACAAGGACATGGAAATATTTAAGTGATGGTTTTATCCCATGACACATCCCATATGGAGTTTTCACCTCTCTAGGGATAAGTAGAGACCATTTATGAGTTAAAATATCCACCTGAACTACCTCTTTCAAGTAGTAATGTGAAGAACCACTTTCAATAAGTAGTGTTGTATACAAGTTATTCAACATCCGGTTTCGATGTTCAACCACTAAATTTTGTTATGGTGTTCTAAGAGAGAACCCTTCATGCTTTATACCATTTTTTTCAAGATAATTATGAAATTAAATGGGAATATATTTAGTTCTATTGTCAGGTTAAAGACTCTTGATGAAGCGACCAATTTTATTTTCCACTATTCACTTGTACCTCTTCATGTATCCCATAAATTATTTTTCTATAAGAAAATAACACATTCCCTCTATCTATAATCATCAAAAAATAATATGAAATATCTCTCTACATATGTGTTTGATATATTTGTAGGGACAAAACTTTTGTGTCGAAAAAATAAAGCAAGTTGGATAATTTATTCTTCTTCTATTGAAAAAGGTTACATACCATCTTACCTTTCATGCTTGTGTCATATGTTCTCTCTCTATCATGTTTTAGATTAAGGATGTATATAGTTTCCTTTTTCCAATATACATTATCCATGATTTTTTTGTGAATATTTCTCAGCCTCTGATTCTAAATATTATTTCATTTCTCCATAGTGAGAAAGCATATTCCGTATCTAATATTAGCATAGTGATGATTACCACTGGTATTTCATCTTCTAATAAGATAATTTACAGTTCTTATCTTGATGAAAAAACACTTATAATTAAAATTAACTTCAAACCCATAGTCACCAAGTTAACTTATGATTAAGATATTATGCCTCAATTCATTCACTAAGGTTACTTCATTGTTATTGAGATCTTCTCCTATGATTTCTGTCTTACCAATTCCTTTTATTTTTTATGCCCCAAAATTACTAAACCAAATAGTACCATCAACTCTTTATTTAACATTATTTAGGATATTTTCATTACCAAGCATGTGGGATGATCACCCACTATCTAGGAACTAAGTTTTATCATTCTTGGTAGTATTAAGTGAAATTTCAATCAAATTTTCTTTATCTCTCATCTAATTTTCTTTCCAAGAGAGACCAAATTGAGTTTGTATTTTAAATAGTTCTTAGTCTTGTCTTCAGTGTAGGTGTTAGAGTCACATTCAACTTCTTCTTCTAATAGTGAGAATTTATTTCTTAGGGGAATTAGGTTAAATTTTTGTTCACCCATCTAAATTTTATTTACAAGGGTGAAATTCCTACCTATTTTTTCATCCTTTCCTATAATTATGGATTTGTGTCCAAAGTTTTAATAATTGAAGAAATAGCCATAAAAATAATTTATTATTTAAAATGAAATATATGGAGTCACTTTTATTTTTCTAATAATTAGTGTTTCTTCCTTTAAATATCTATCAACCTCTAGAAAACACGTCATTTTGTGGAAAATAAATCCACATAATTATCACTTCATGGGTCAAAATACTTTTCCACTTCCACTCATCCACATGTTGTATTATTTAGTGTAGTTATATGACTGATCAAAAGTTTTTGAGGTCTTAATATTTCCCTCCACTTTATTCATCAACATGTTTGATACAAATGATATATTATCCTTTGAGGATTTGGCCTCATAGACAATACCACTATTTCCCACATATCAAGGTCTTTTTTATCCAAAAAATCAACACTATAAAAGCCTTGTTTGGACCTTTAAAATAGCTATGCACTAGAGAACTTACCAAATTGTAGATTACTCATTTATTAACATGATTTTAATTTAGTTTTTTTCTTACCTATCAAGGTAAGTAATTATTATTCTATAGATTCAATTCTCTTTTCTTTTTACTTTAGAAAATAATTGAGATCATCAATGTCTTTAATCTATTCAAAAAAAATTAGTAAATAACTTCTCCCACACTTATATGAATTAATTATTTATCTTATAAAACTTTCCCTAATTAATAAATTTAAACTTCAAGTTGATCCACATATTCTAAGGGTTTTTTTATAAAAGAACCAGTTTTTTATACTTGTTTATTTGAATAGAAAATTATTTAATATTTTATTCCAATTCAACTTTGAGATTAACCTTCCCTTGGGATCATGATCATTATATTATTCATATTTTCTTTTTCAACTATATCCATCATATCATCCTCATTTTATGACTTAAACTTTGTTTCTTCTTTTTCTATGTAATCTTCATTAGCATCTTTTTTTTCTCATAAGGCTCTTCCTTTGAAACTAATTTGTAGGTGATCTTCTTTACTTAAAATATATTATAAGAGGAAAATTTATTATTAGATTTTTTATATTTTCTATCTCTTCTTCATCATAATTGATCCTCTTAGTAAATCATTCTATAACGTATCCAACTTTCTCGCACCTAAAATAGGTAAGGGGTAGCTTTACTTTAAATATTCCTTTACACCTCTTTAATTTACTTTCCATAAGATAAATAAACTAGTCATCTATATCTTCCTCATCAACACTTTATTTATTGATTTCAATCTTCTCTATGTATTTTAATTTCATCACATTTATCACTTATTTGGTAGTTCCCTTAGGATTAACCCATATTTAATAAGCCATCAAACTATTATGTAGGCATTTCTGTGATAACTCAACCAAATATATATCCTCAAGAGAAGAAACCTTTGGTTTATAAAGATGTGATAGTATCCTCAAGATCTTCTTAACAAAATTTAAATCTTGTATTTCTTCACAAATCCCTTATACGGATTCAACCACACCAATAATGTGGTTCAATAATCCATCAATATTTTCATCAAGATACATATCAATTCATCAAACCTACTATGAAAAACTTGAAGTGTTACCTCTTTAACCTTACCATCACCTTCATAAATATTAGTCAGTTTATCCCATATAGCAATTGTGGTAGTATATCCCATCACATTATGATATATCTAATTTGATAAAGAAATAGATAAATTATTTTATTCTTTGGAATCAACATATAATAACTTCTTATCTCCCAAAATAAAAGATAATTTAGAAACATCATTGTCCATGAATAACTATAAATAAAACATATGGCTAAGGGACCTTAAATGAGACCTCATCTTGTTCTTCCAAATTTATAAATTCCTCCTATAGTATAATAGAACTCCTATTGCTTTAAATGTGTTTTCCTTGATAAATAAATTTGGATAAATAGATTCCTTACCATGAACAAGTGGCATAGATACCACTTGTTGCAGCCACTGTCAAACACACCCAAATAGGAGATGGGTGAATTAAGTTGGGACTTTATTTTTCACTTTTTAGACCTTTCTCCCATTTTATTAAGAGTATTATAAATCTATTGTATTTTCATTCAAACATAAAATAAATTAATGAAAGAAATAAATTCAAGGACATGACATTTTACTTGGTTCACTACTAGGGGGTCCCGGGAGCATATTTCAAAGAGGTGTTAACATACCAAAATGTAATACTATTCATTATAGTGATTAAAAAGTTTTTAGAAGAGTTCACTACCAATCCTAGTTGAACTCCATCCTTTTTATTTCCCACACAATTCTTGATTTAAGGATTTAAAAAATAATGAAACATGTAGGTTTCTATAATATCGTTCAATAATAAAAATGAATACCAAAACAAAAAGGGTGTTGTCCTTTTTCACTTTCTATTGTTATAATTTAATTTCATATTTTTAGAGTAACATATCAGCTCTTCACAAGTTCGTATTCATCAATTTAGGTTCCCAATTATCATATGATAATAAATTCCATACCACTCATAGGAATATTTCCTCCTTTTTAAAATAACTCCCATGTTTTTTTAAAATTTAAAACTCCATAAATATCATGGTAGTATTTTATTTATATTTTAGTCAATACTCCTTATTTAATATCTTGAAATTTCTTCCTAAAGAATAGGATATTTAATACTCAATATTTATCTAACATGGAACCCTTACAAAATTTCCACGCGTGATTTCTTAGCGTAGCAAGATCCATGACATAATTTTAGTTCCTTAAAAATTGTAAAAAATTAGCACTTAAATATCAACAAATATAATATAATTTTCCTCCTTTGTTTTTAGCATGATATCCTCTATAATATCATGTTTCTATAACTATTTTATATCAAAATATAAACCATCATAATGAATTTAAATCAACGTGGATCATTGAGTTTTTCCTTCCGCAACTTCTTCAAAATATTTCATAATAGGTGGAGCATACACAAGAAGTATGACTTCTTACACAATAATCCTTCAGATTCCATATTTATATTGTATTTTCAATAGAATAATGTTCATATTTTCTTCTTATTATTACTTTATATGTAATGTCCCAGAATTTATTTACAATGTTTTTTAATTATATGGAATTATTTCGAGACCAGGCACTGAGATGGCGTGCAATTATGAGGACCAGATTGCCCAGAATGATCCATTGAAAAATGTTAAGCTTTAAATAGCACGTGTGAGAAGGTTTAATAAAAAAGTGTAATAACTCTTAAATGGATTCCCAAATCAAGAATATGAGGGCACCATTGCATTCAGAATTGTAGGTTTACCCATGGTGCGACTTAAGTTTAGTCAGCGTAGGCCTCGAGTGAGAAAACCTAAAAATGGCATAACCATAAATAAAATTATTAAATAAAATTATTTTATTCTTCAAATTATTATAACTCAAGAATGGTAACTTAGATTAAAAATCTGAGACCACCGTTGAGCTCATGAGGGTATTCTTTTATTATCCAGATTTGAACATTGGCTGGCATAGGCCAAAAGTGGAAGTTAGTTTTTGGATGTAAATAAAATAATTTTGTAACAATTATTTCATTTTAAAATACATATAACTCTAAAATGGTAACTCTGGTTGGAAATCCGAGAGTACCGTTGAGCTCATGAGGGCATGTTTTCCTTAGGCGGATCCTAACCTCGATCGGCGCGGGTTGAGTGTGAAAGTTAATTTTTGAACATTTTTTTAAGGCTTATTTAAATGAACGTGTGAGGGGATTTTTTCTATATTTTGAACCAGAGCTTGGATTGAAAATATGAGAACACCATTGAACTCGAAATGACAAGATTTTACTAAAAATGACTTAAGTTTGGAAAGCAAGGGTCGAACATAAAAGTTTATTTATGGAATTTTCAGAAATAAATAAATTATATTTAAAAAGTTATTTTCTTTTCTTTTGTCAACCGAAAAGAGGCAGATGATGAAGTTGCGGTGTAGCAATGAGGCAGTGACGAGGCACATTAATGATACTCCTTAATGGCTCGTTAACTCGCAAAGTAACAATGTGTAACAGTGACCTTGTTTCAAAAATGAAACATCATGGTGACGTAATTCATTTATTTATGTTGATGCATTGGGGAGAGGGAAATTAATCGATAGGAGATCTCTGACGAATCGCCGGAAAAATTCCTCTCCAACGAAGAACAAGACCGTGGGGTAATGAACGTTGGAGAATCATATATGGGGATCAATGATAAGTGACGAGCACCAACATACATGGAACGTCTACGAACACGGATCTTCTCCTTCATCTACAGCACCGAACTCAGGTAGGGTTTTACTTTGTGTTTAATTTCCCCATTCTTTTTTTCTAAAACAACGATTGTGGATCAACCGATGAACGGGTTCATCCATAGATCATATTTTCTTCCAGGAGGGTGTTTCACTTGGGGTTTTGTGCAGTATTTGTTGATAGCATGATTTGAATTCAATCCCTGAACCTACCCCTTGTTTAAACCTCTAATGCGGAGGTCTCGGGCTGACACAAACAAGGCCCAAGCACCTCTGCTCGTATGTTCTTAGTGACGATATTATCGAAATGATGGCGCGGAATTTTTGAGGCCTTAGAGGTGAATAGGGTGATCCCTGAGTACCATAGGTGTAGGTGGCACAAAGAACGGACCATAGGAGCGCATCTGGTAGTCCACTGAGCAACCTGTCAGCGGCAACGCCGACGACGATCGGCAGCGGCTTGTGGGGGTGGCCACGGGTGGATGGGGGTGGAACGAACATAGATTCACCACTGTATTCAGGATGTGTGTCACTCATCATCACCGTGTGGAGGAGTGGCCATGTCCGGCTGCTCGGTGTGCTAGCGGCATGCAGTCCGTCAACCACGTGTCGGAGTAACGGTCGGTCATTCGTTCGGTCACGTTGGGTGAAGGGGTGGTGCCAGAAAGCGCTATCGGATGGAGAACTGGATGCGGCTGAGCTGCGTCTGGTTCGAGATTCATTAGGTGGGTCGTTCCCCACCTGGTGGGTTGGGCCAACTGTGGTCGGACCTGCGGTCCAACGGGCCAGACCCGCACCACCGGGCCAGACCTGCGCCGCTGAGCCGGACCCACCACCGGGCTGGACCCATCTTATTGGGATGGAACCATGGGCCCAATTATCCATCTAGTCTAGACCCATGCTGGACCCATGTCAAACCCTCGAACTAGGTCGGGTCAAGTTGATCTGACCAGGTCAGACCGGACCCGGACCTGACCGACCCTGTTTTACTAAAACGTCAATAACTATCAGATCGAGCATCTGATTGACACACCATCTATGGTATAATGACCCTTGAGACAAGGCAGTCCTTTGTAGATACTCTATATGAGTTTTGTTTTGTAGATATTGGCATATGGATGGGTTGGATTGGACTTAAATTCAACCAGACCTTTTTTACAAAAATGAACATATCTTATAGATTGGGAGTCTTATTGACTCGCCATTTGTTGCGTTGGGACCCTTATAATAATATAGTTATTTTGGTTACTATTTGTGGGAATTATTGGCCATTTAAGTATGAACAATTTCTTGGGTAGAGGATCCTCCCAGAATCAATCGTGCTAAGTGAGGAATCTGGTGGCTGGTTGTGATGTGAAAAATGAAGAGAGACCCTTCATGGATCGGCATAAAAGTGACCCTTCATGGATAATCATAAAATAGACCCTTCATGGGTCATCATGAGATAGACCCTTCATAGATCATAATTAGCGCAACCCGACGTGGATCAGCCGTAGAGCGACCCGCCGTGGATCAGCAACTGAGCAACCCTTTGTGGATCAGCAATAGATCGAACCTTCGTGGATCAGCCCCAGAGTGACCCTTTGTGGATCACCAATACAGAAACCCTTTGTGGATTAGAAGCGGAACCTCTCAATAAAATAAGATGATCTAGCTTTACAACTAATCATCCTTACATCTTTACATTAAGTTATACTTGGTGTAAGCTGAGTCTTTTATTTTGTGTCCTCTGATTGAGGTCATGATTTGTGGTTTTTCCTTATGGAATTCTAGGAAACCATAGTGAGTCTTGGGGTCCCTACTGAGTAGTGTTATACTCTCCCCTACATGGGTTTCACCCACACCTTGTTGTGTCTTGTGCAGATGACAGACATCTTGACTGAGACTTTGGAGAGCTAGGGCTAGACAGTACACAAAGGTGACTGATTGATGTGGTGAGTCAAAGTGATTATTTGTACCTACCCTTCAGGTAAGATCTTTAGAGGATGATCTTGAGAGCTTTTTTTTCCTTTTATATACTACTCTTTCATTTGGTCTTGTATACTGGCCCCTTTTTCTTTCAGTACTTACTTTTACTCTCAGTGGTGGTTTTTAGTGGTGGTTGTACTACTCCTTTTCCATTGTGTTTTTCTTGTGTGTAGTGTGCTCTGTCTGTGTGTGTATAGGTTTAAAGGAAATGCCTTCCCTTTTCGGGTTTTGTGTTTTTGGTGCTAGTCACCAGCCTCTGGACTATGGGAGAAGGGATTGGGGTAGTCATGGCACAGTCCATGGGGGACGGGTCGTGAAAAAGTGGTATCAGAGGGTGGTCGGTTCTACTAGAAGAACTAAGAGTCTGTATTTTCAATGGGATCAATGGAGTTAAGTGTCTTGAGTTTGGATTTCAGTTCAGGGAGTCCAGTGTTGGTACGGCGGCTGACGTATCCATACAACAGGACCATGAATTATGTTTTCCTATTTGGAACACGAAAAAACTAGTTGCATGTGTTTTGAAAAAAAAATCTCTTGATCTATTTTGAGTCAACTCACCAGGTATGACCTTTTGACCATGGTTCATCTTGATTCTATTTCAATATGCCTTCATGTAGATAGAAATCCAGGATTCCAGTGTGTGACCATGAGTATGGTCCACAGAGTGATGAGGCTTTGGTACAGGGACCATTGCCCGAGATGGTACCTTTGGATGGTGTCCCAGAAATACCATTTCCAGTTGGTTTGTAGTTACTACCGGAGCTACTAGTAGATGACACACATAGGCTCAGTGCCTTACTCAAGTTTCAGTAATAGATACACCTCAGGTTCTAAGGAAAGCCCGACTCACAGGTGGCTAAGTTATAGCTTGAGGTGGTGACCAAGTTTCCATCTAGACAGGGCACCATTAGATCAGATGGCGACCCTGGCAGTGAGCCTTCGGTATGATGACATTTCGGTAGCTGAGTATTCATCGAGGTGTATGGACCATTCTAGGTACTCAATGAATACAATACGATCAGAGCTTCAGGGATCGGACCTATGAGCGAGATGTGTTTAGGGACATCCGAGCCAGCATCATTCCTTTGTTCATTCCTACTTATGTTAGGGTGCTAGAGAGAACCTTTGTGGTTGATAATTATTTGGCTGAGCAAATATATCCAGTGAATGTCAGCAGTGGGAAAGAAGAAAACTAACATCATTCTCAAAGACTTTGATGTGAAAAATGTTCCATAAAGAGGAAGTGATAAGGACAGATGAATCTGTAGGGAGTAGGCATGGAAGAGGAGCTAAGAGAGTAGCGGTAGGTGGTATACATTTTGACATGTTACAACTAGCACCCCAATGTGGTCCCCACCAGGCTTAGGGAGATGGAGGATGGGGGAAGGGAGTAGATGCATGTGGTCAAGGAGTATAACTCAAGGGCTCCAGGAATGATTTGAGGTACGATATGTGTCTACTACTAGTTTTAGTATTAATAAACATAGGTACTAATAATTCCTTCTTGTCACAAATCTAGTTCAAGACCTAAAGTTTCCAGTTAAACCATTGACTTGATCCTTAAATCTAGATATACCTATGGGAGGAGACTCAATAATCACACTTGCGCTAATGGTGTGATCTGACCCACGAGGTGAGAGTTTTGATTGGAACCTCTTGGTGGCAGTGTTGAGGCCTTATAAAATTAGTCTGGGTATGGAATAGTCATCCACATCTCATGCTTAGATTGACTGTTTTAGGAAAAAGTATGAGTTATATCTATAGCATTGTAATGGGGTTTTCCTTGGTCGGTGAAAAAGGAAACCCAGATAGCACAGGATAAAATCATGCATAGGATGGTGCAGCTGATCACTCTTGAGTCGTCCAGCCTTACCATCGTGGTAGTAGGTGTTTTGAGTTTTCAATTCCCCAAAGTAGTGGTAGAGTGTGGGAACATACTTTCAAAGGATGTTTCCAGGATTACCTCCCCGTAGGGGGAGGGAATTCTGTATCATTATATACCCAGAGATGACACTGATATCAACATCAGTATATCGTAGGGCTTTCGTAGAGCTTATCAAGTAGGGGCATAGGTGGGGGACTTGTAGAGTAAGGTCTTAGTAAGACCAAGTTTTCAAGGTTATGTGTGGATTATCGGCACCTTAACCAAGTGTTTGTGGAGAGTGAGTACCCACTACAAAAGGGTCAATGGGAACATCCATTAGTTAAAGGGGGTAGGTTTTCGCATGGATAGAAAGCTTCCAGTATGATTTTCAGCAATTGATACAATAGTTATGGTTGGAGTTCCTCCAGGACTATGACTTTGAGATAGTATATACTCCTAGGAAGGGGAATGTGGTGGCAGACGTGCTTAGTAGGAGGTATGGTTTATAGCTGTTGAGTGAGGCAATGGAGCAGCTAGACACGATGTTGATATCCTTTGTGGATAGTGATGGAACGTATTATCTCCAATCTATGACTGTCACTCCCCCACTCCTTTAGCGAGTTAGGGAGTCACAACTTGTGGATGTTGATTTTGAGGCCCAACGTGCTCAGATATCCTCAAGACATGATCCTGGTGAATTTTTTATAGGTGGGGAGCATGTAATCCTTTTAAGAGGATGCACCATGGTACTAGTGACGTTATGGGAGGAGGTGTTGAGGGAATTCCATACATCGCCTTTTGTGATACATCCTAGTGTGGTAAAGATGTACGAGGACCTCCAAAATCAGTACTAGTTTCCAAGGATTAAGAAAGCGGTGGAAGAGTTCATTTCATGATGTCTCACTTGTCAGTAAGTAAAATATGAGCATCAGGTTCCAGCACACTTGAGCACAGCTTTTTACCCCCAAATAGATGGTCAGACGGAGTGGACCATACAAATCTTAGAGGTCATGCTTTGTTCTTGTGTCCTAGATTTTGGTCGTAGTTGAGAGGACCACCTACCACTGTTGGAGTTTGCGTACAACAATAGTTATCACTCCACCATTGGAATAGAACCATTTGAGGCCTTATATGGGAATCCATGAAGATCACCTCTATGCTATAAAGACCCAATGGATTCATTACTCATGCGTCTATAGTTGGTACGGGATATCATTGAGAAAGTGTGGATCATCCAGGAGCAGATGAGGTCTGCACAGAGCAAACAGAAATCTTATGCCGATAGGAGATAGAGACCTTTGGAATTCAAGGGGGAGACTATGTTTTATTTTGGGTCTCACCTTGATGGGGATTGTAGAAATTTAGTTGGAATGAAAAGTTATCTCCAAGGTTTATTAGACATTTTTAGTTTCTAAGTGGAGTTGGTGAGTTGGCATACCACCTAGCTCTTTGTCCACAGATTCACCGGGTGCACAATGTTTTCCCATGTCGTGGCTGAGGAGGTAAGTGCATTATCAATCACACATCATCGACTGGAGAAAGCTGGACATTGATGATGGGGTGACGTTTGCAGAGTTCCCGGTGGAGATAGAGGGTCGATAGGAGTAGGTCCTTCATGGACGGTCGATTCCTCTGGTGCGTGATCGATGGCAGCACGGGAATCTCCAGGAGAGCACAAGGGAGAGGGAGGCTCAAATTAATGCTCAGTACCCCCACTTGTTTTATTAGCCTTTGTTTTTAATTTCAGGATGTAAATCCCTAAGTTGGGGAGAAATTAATGTCCCAGAATTTTTATATATATTTTTTTAAGTATATGGAATTATTTCGAGACCAGGTGTTATGACAGCGTGTGATTTCAAGGCCCATAGTGCTCGGAATGATCTATCAAAAAATGTTAAGCTTTAAATAGTTTGTTTGAATGGTTTTTCTGAAAAATTGGAATAACTCTTAAATGGATGCTCAGATCAGAAATTTGAGGGTACCATTGCACTCAGGATAACGGTTTTACTCTAGGTGTGACTTAATTTTAGTCGGCACAAGCCTCCTGTGAGAAAACCTGAAAATGGCATAACCGTAAATAAAATAATTAAATAAAATTATTTTATTATTCAAATTCTTATAACTCACAAACGTTGTCTCATATTAAAAAACTGAGACCACCGCTGATCTCATGAGGTTATGCTTTGATTAGGAAAATCCTAACATTGGTCAGCACGGGCCAATAGTGGAAGTTAGTTTTTGGCCGTAAATAAAATAATTTTGTAACAATTATTTTATTGTAAAAACCTTATAACTCCTTAATGGTAACTTTGATTGAAAATATGGGAGTATCGTTGATCTTGTGAGGATGTGTTTTCCTTAGGTAGAGCCTAACCTTGACCGATGTGGGTCGAGGGTAAAAGTTAATTTTTGAAATTTTTTTAAGGTTCATTTAAATAAACGTGTCAGTGGTTTTTTTCTATCATTTGAACCAATGCTCTGATTGAAAATTTAAAGGGAATCGTTGAACTCAGAGAGATAATATTCACCTAGAAAGGACTTAAGTTTGGCCAGCAAGGCCCAAATGGAAAATTTTATTTTTGGACTTTTCATAAATAAATAAAATAATTTTAAAAAGTTGTTTTCTTTTCTTTTGTCAACTGACGAGCGATGGATGGTGACGTTGTGGTATAGCGACGAGGCAGGGATGAGGCACATTAATGAGACTCATTAATGGATCATTAACTCACAAATTAATGATGTGATAATGATGTGTAACAGGGATGTTGTTTCATAAATGAAACAGTGTGGTGATGTAAATCTTCTATTTGTGTTGACACGTTGGGGAGAGAAAAATTAATCGACATGCGATCTCTAACGAATCAACATCAAAATTACTCTCCAATGAAGAACAAGACTATGGGGTGACAAATTTTGGAGAATCGGATTCAGGGATTGATGATCGGCGATGAGCACCAATGAACATGGAATGTCTATGAGCACAGATCTTCTCTTTCGTTCATATGACTGAATTCGAGTAGGGTTTTACTTTATGTTTAATTTCCCCGTTCTTCGTTATAAAATAATGAGTGTGGATCAACCGATGAATGGGTTGATGCGCGGATCGTATTTTTTTGTGCGAGGGTGTTTCACTTGGGTTTTTGTGTGGGATTTGTTGATAGCATGATTTTACTTCAATCCCTGAACCTCCCCCTTGTTTAACCTCTAACACAGAGGGCCTGGGCTGACACGAACAAGCCTCGAGCACCTCCATTCAGTTTTTCTTGGTGACCATATTCTTGAAATGACGGTGTGTAATTTTTGAGAGATTCGCAATGAAGAGGGTGATCCCTAAGGACCATAGGTACAGGCGATGCAAAGAACGGACCACCGGATCGCATTCGGTGGTCCACCGAGCAACCTGTCGGTGGTAGCGCCGGCGACAACCAACAGCGGCCCGCAGTGGCAGCTGTGGGCAGAGGGAGGCGGTGCGCCACGGTTGTAAGAGGCCATGGTTGGCTGGCTACGATGGTGAGGAGGTGGGGTGCCTGTTGGCACCGCGTAAAGGACCGGCCGCGTTCGGACGCTCGATGCGCTGGCGGCACGCGGTCCGTCGACCACGTATAGGAGTAACGGCCGGCCGCACTGGGTGAAGGTGCAGAGCCAGCTGGGGCCTCCAGCTAGACAAACAGATGTGGCGGAGCCACGTCTCATCTAGGGAACCAGCTCGCATCAGCGGTTCAGTCTTCATCAGGTGGGTCGCGCCCCACCTAGCGGGTTGGACCCGCACCACCGGGTTGGACCCGCGCTGCAGGACCAGACCCGCCACCAGGCCAAACCTGTGGGCCCAATGGGCCAGATTGGATGGACCCATTTTGGACCCTCTCTAGACCCTCAGACCAGGTCGGGTTGGATCGGTCCGACCGGGTCGGACTAGACCCAAACCCGACCGGCCCCGTTTCACTAAAACGCCAATAACTATCAGACCAGGCATCTGATTGACGCACTGTCTGCGATACAAGGACCCTTGAAACAAGGAAGTAATTTGGAGATAATCTATATGATTTTTTTCATATATTGGCATATGGATAGGTTAAATAATACTTGAATTAAACTGAGCCCTTTTTTACAAAAATTCCCATATCATACAGACCGGGTGTTTGATCAACTCGTCGTCTATTGCGTTGGGACCCTTACGAAGAAAAGGTTCTTTGGGTTACTATTTTTAGGACTTCATAGTGGTTGAATTATGGCTGATATCTTGGGGAGAAGATCATCCCAGAATCAAGCATGCTAAGTTCAGAATCCATTGGCTAGCTGTGATGTGAAGAATGAAGAGAAACCCTTCGTAGATCGGCATAAAAGAGACCCTTCATGGATCAGTATAAAAGTGAACCTTCATAGATCATAATGAGATCGACCATTCATGGATAAATAGTATCACAACCCGATTTGGATCAGTCGTAGAGCGACCCGTCATGGATTATAAGCTGAACAACCCATTGTGGATCAACAGTAGAGCAACCCTTCGTAGATCAGCAATAGAGCGACCCTTTATGGATCAACAATACACTGACCCTTCATGGATTATTAGGATAACTTCTCAACATAATAAGGTGATCTATCTTTATGACTAATAATCTTTACCTTTGTACTTTAAGTTATACCTGGTGTGAGCTGATTCTTTTACCTTGTTTCATGTGATTGAGTTCATGCTTTGTGGTTTTTCCTTATGGGATTCTGAGAGACCTTAGGGGGTCTTAGTGTCCCTACTAAATATTGTTATACTCACCCATGCATGGGCTTCTCCTGCACCTTTTTGTGTCTTGTGAAGATGACAGACAGCTTTACTAAGGCTTTGGAGAGCCAAGGCTAGACAGTACATGGAGGTGACTGATTGACGTGGTGAGTTACAGTGACGATATATACCTACCCTTCAGGTAGGATCCTTGGTGAATGGTCTCTGAAGCTTTTCTTTTACTTTTTTTTACTGCACTTTCATTTGGGCTTTTATATTGGCCCATTTTTCTTTCAGTGCTTATTTTTACTCTTAGTAGTGATTTTTAGTGGTGGTTGTACTACTCCATTTCTGTTGTGTTTTTCTTGTGTGCAGTGTTCCCTATCTATGTGTGTACAGGTTTATAGGAAATGCCTTCCCTTTTCAGGTTTCACCTTTCTGGTTCTAGTCACTAGCCCCTAGCCTATAGAAGGTGGGCTTGGGGTAGTCATGGCACGGGCCCAGGGGGACTGGGCATGACATTATAAATGATTTTAATTTTTATATAATAAAACACAAATTGTAGTTTTAATTAGTATTCAATTTCAATTTAGATGTTTATTTTGATGAATTAATGGATTTTTAAATTAAATAATATTTTCATAAAATATTATTATTAAATAATTTTAATTAAATATAAATGATCATATAATTTTTATGAATTCAAATGTAATTTTTATAAGAGTTTGAAAACCGTTATCGTCAAAAACCCAACATTTATCAATAAATGTTGATTCATATTTTAAAAGTAAAAATACACATATTTAGAAAATTATTTTGATGAAATAAATATTATTTTTGGAATCATAAATTCTAAATTATCCAATGGGGAATTTTTCATAATTTTCTGAGATAGTCGAATTTTCAGGTAAAAATTAAATATCATATAAATATACAGTGTGTATTATGACACCATAGTGACAAAAAAGTGATGTAATAAATATTATAAAGTGTATAAACGAAAAAATATATTTTTACCTTTAAAATAATGTGATTTTATGTTTATTTTATTGATTTTATAAAGCGTTTATGAATCCTCTAAAACCATTAATATATTTTAAGGTTTTAAAATCATTTCTTTAAGAGTACGACACACTTCCATGTCATAAAGGGTATTATTTTATTAATTTCGACCCTTATCCATATAAAATAATAAAAACCACGCCCCTTTGGAAGAAAATATGGGAAAAACTATGGGAGGGTTTTTGGTTTTGGTTATTTTGGTATATAGAGTCTAAAACCTTTGTTTGAAAAATGATAATGAACTCCCTACTCATTTCCTATATAAACCCACCCAAGATCTCATTTATCTTCACTAAAAATCCTTTGAGCATGTCCTTACTCTACACTAACATCTCTATAGTCCTTTCTAGGTGCCCTAATCTCTAAATAAGCTCCTCCCAATCATTTGGATTCACACTCTCAAGGTAAAAGTTCTTTTCTTCCTCCTCTTTATTCAAGTATCTCCTTTATATTATTCCCTTTTATCCAATTCCTAATGTTTTAATATTCTCTTACATATCCCCCTTACTACCCTTATGATGCCTAAATTATTATATAACCCTTTCAATCTCATTAATCCCTTTCATGAACATTTATACATCTCTGTTATTCTACCGAAATTCCACTATGATTTTCCATGCCAAACAATTGTGAAGTGAATACTCGTACCCATTTTCTATCGAGGGTGTTAAAATTTATGAACATATAATTATTTGATTGGGGAAGTACATTTATTTATTCCACAATACTTTATCATGTAATAAGATATGATGATAAATTAATCCATGTTGTATGATCTATTTGTCACACTTAAGAATGATAATGAAATTAAAATGATGGGTGCGCCTAGAATTATATAGTGCTCCAATGAATTGGGTAATGTTTTAGTCTCATGAGATGTCATGAAAGGTATTATGGAGTGAACCTAATATATCATGGAAATTTTTCCATCATGATTACATGGCAGTTATCCTGGTCCTATGTTTATAATGTAGTGTTTTAAGTTGTAACCACATTTCCCATGTTTCCTTTATATTATCATTCTATATCATGCCTTATTATTCATGTTTATGATTATCAAACATTTTACACCCCATTGATATGCCTATTGTCTAACATGTATTAATTTCTTCATGTTATTCAATTTTTTTCCCTTACTAGGCTTTATATCTCACCCCTTTCTTATGTATGTCCCCAGGTTATCCCATGGAGTGTTAAGTATGAAGGAATAATATGATCATGCTGAGGAAGTTTTCAACAAAGATGATATATTCCCTATTTTAAGTTGTTATTTAATGTACCTAATTACCAAAGACACTAGACTTATCAATATTTTGAGTTTTATTAAGTGAAATCTTATGTAATAAATCATGTATTAATGTGAAATAAAGAGAATGATTGTTATAGTTTTATCAAAGGAAAAGTTTAGTTATTTTTTGGATTAAGAATGAAAAACTATAGAGAAAGACTTAGGGATAATACTAAGTATAAGAAAACATCCCTAAATTTTGGTAATTATATATTTAGTGGTTTATCAATCAAATAAATCCCTATATGGATACTAAAAGTGGATGTGGCTCTAACACAAATGTACATAGAGGTAAAAACCAAAAAAACATTGCATTGAGATAGACTCGACCAGGAACTACTGCATGAAAATAGACCTTGTTGCATACTTGGTTTGAAACTCCTGGGGGATATTCTTTGGTAAATTCATAATACCATTGTGAACCGTTATTAAGGGAACAAAAATACCCATAAGAATATATGTTGGTAAATAGATCATAGATAACATATATTGAAGCCTAGAAATTAATAAGATAAGGAAATACATGTAATTTATATGATAACTATTTAATTCCATTATATTCCCATTTATGTGTTTAATAGTTTATAAATAATCATCCCTAATTTTCCCTTTATTCTAGTAAATGGCCAAAAATAGGAGTAATCAGGTAAACGACTAATGTGATGGGAAATGTGATGACTGGTCCAATGAAATTCCCAACCCGATGGGAGAAAGAATCGATAACTTTGTGATGATACTCTCTAAGTTGAATCATGTTATAAATAGAAACCTAGATTATTATGAGTTATCAAATACCTATAATAAATAACAATCTATAATTGAGAGATTTATGTGAAAAAGTCATCTGACTTTAAATGGATCGTATAATCCCTTAATAGTAGAATAATGGATCAAATCTATTGAGAATATCCTTTCCATCCTTCAATGTTCTAGGTAGGAGAAGGTTTTACTGGATATTTATTATAGGGAGGTACAATCTGATTAGTGGTGTATGTTGATCAATAATACAAATCCTAAGGAAGATATCGAAGTGATGGGGTGGAAGGAATTTCTGAAAAAAAAATTCGATAAATATTTTCCTTGCACTCTCCTACTTAAAATAGAAAGGGATTTCCTTACCCTAAAAAATACAATGACCCTATCACGGTGTATATGGAAAACTTAAAAATATTTTCATGATACATATTTTTATTTTTTGTTACCATTGAATGTAAGGTAGACCACTTCTTTGGTGGGATAAAACCTACTCTATGAAAATCCTTGGTGATTTGAGACTTTGATAGTAATCAGGCAATTTCCTTATGCACCCTCAAAGTCAAAATGGATATTGGAGAATCTCAAGGGTATCAAGGGGATAAGAAGCAGAAAGTTGAGTTTAATTCTAGTGCTCTAATTGATAAATATAACGGTGCTAAGAAATTTCAACACCCCACTTCTCAAAGGTGTTGAAATAAGCACCTAGGAAATTTCCTAAGGGAGACAAGGAAATGATTTAGGTGAAGGAATGAAGTACACCTAGCTATAAATTTTTTATGGGAGAAACACATTAATGTGGTGAAGGAAAGGAATTATCCGGTCAACCATTAGTGCAATGTTCATTGCTTCAACTATAAGGAAACATGGTACTTTGTAAACCAATGCACTAAGTCAAGGGTTTTTAGAGACAACCAACAACCTCTAAGGTAGAAACGGTGAGCATTTTTCATCATAACCGCTAAGGTGGATCCCAACAACTAAGTGGTGAAAGGTATTCTAGTTATTTATTCAATAATAGTGAATTTGATTCTTGATTTTGGTTCTTTGCATTCCTTCATATCATGAAAGTTTAGTAAAACTATTCAAACACCACCACAAAGCATGGAATTAGAGCTATCGGTGATAACAGAAAATGGAAAAATTATTGCATCCCAAGTAAATAACTCCTCCCCTATCAAAATTGGTGGGATAAACTTCCCAGTGAACCTTGTCACACTCTATTTAGTTGAATTTGATGCAATTATGGGCATATATTGGCTTTCCCTATATAGAGATAACATAAATTGCCACATGGAGGAAGTCACTCTCCGTATTGTGAATCATCCCCCAATTCTGTACAAGTGCAAGGAGGATGATGAATCTTCTTTAGCACCAATATCTCAATAATTTATATTATTTCCCTATGATAAATCATATCTTTCTCAAATGATTGAGTTTATGGAAAGGATCATCCTTGAAGATATTCCCATTATGAGGGAATATGTTGAAGTGTTTCCCAAAGAGCTCCTTGGTCTTTCTCCAAGCCAAGAGCTTGGATTTTTAGTCGATCTTATATTTGGGGAATTTCCATTATCCAAGACTCCATATAGAATGGATGTTGTGAAACTTGAGAATTTTAAGAAATGACTATAGTAGAATCTGGATAAAGCATTCAAACACCCTAGTGCTTCACCTTAGGGTGCACCAGTCCTCTTCTTCAAGAAGAAGGATGGGTCAATGTTCCTTTTAATTGATTATCATGAGATCAAAAAGATCATAATAAAGAACAAGTATATTATGCCATGGATTGATCACTTCTTCAATTATCTACGTGGAGTACAATACTTCTCCAAGGTGGATCTATGGTTGGGACATTACTAAGTTAGGGTGAAGAAGGAGGATATCCCCAAGACTAATTTTTGTAAAAGGTACAGTCACTATGAGTTCATATTAATTCCATTTATACTCACTAATTATCTAGAAATATTTATGGACTTGATTAATAAAGTCTTTAGATATTACCTAAAAAAATTGGGTAGTCTTTATAGCAGATATTATAATATGATTCAAAAGAAAGGAGGAGCATGAGGAGCATCTGAACATTGTTCTAAAGACCTTATGAATGTAGAATATTTATGCCAAGTATAGAAAATGTGAGTTATGGTTGAAGGAAGTATCATTCTTGGGTCATATTATCACAAGAAATGGGATATCTGTGTGTAGAGACCCAAATCTTGACGTACATGGAAATTACATTACTTTAGCGGAATACTTAGTACATAACAAAAACAGACACACAAGGACCGTAATAGTTTAGTGTCTTTGGAAACTTGAAACGTAATCTTCTAATCGTGGTAAAAGATCTTCAACATCTCCCATAAAGATCTTCCCTTTTTTTCTTACCTAAAACCTTTCTTTATATCCTGGGGAAAAGAAAACATAAAAAGGGTGAGCTCAAATGCTCAGTAAGGGTAAGCATGGATAAAATAAAACATACCATATACATTTGAACTTAAAAACATGAACATAATGTTTAAACATCAAAAGCTTGAGAAATGACACAAAACATGGAAGTACGTAAGGCATAGATCATAAAGAAACATTAAGAATGATAAAATAGCATGGGAATAAAACATGTAATTGTGGAAACCATTAAGAACATGATATGATTTCCATAGTAGCCAAGGTATTGCTGCCAAGACCATCTTAGTGGACAAAGTCCCTTTCTGAATCGAGTTCACTCCTCGTTCCAGTCTTGTATTAATGAACCATTTTAACTTGTCGTTCCATCCATGTCTATCTCATGAGATATAAATCTTTACCCAATGCATTGGAGGGAGATATAGGTCCCACCCATCTTATAATGAAATAATTCTTACTTGTGCCACAAAATAAACATACATCATTCATAATAACCCAACGAATAAAATGGGTTTCATAAACATCATCCCATCATCACATAATCCATATAAAAGAAATGGAATCATTTCATAATAAGAAACGTGAAACCATGTAAATCATAGAGACTTTATACTTGAAACATACACATATTAAATAATGTCATCTTAGATGGAAAATGGTTTTGATAAAACACTTGAAATGAATTCTTGAGGAAAATATCCTTTCTTCTTCAAAATAAAATTCTCTTCACAAAACATCATGCAATTTTATAAGAAAAATATTTTGTTGACAATAGTCATGAAATATTTTGGAAGAAGATTCATGAAAATAAGGCTTTATAAAACCGTAAAAAAAATTCGTGCCGTATAAGTTAAAAAAACATTCTTCTCGTACTTTTGCCGGAAAAGTCAGAAAGTACCTCGTAAAAGAAAGATTCCATACATACCATGTAGTAAAAGTAAAAATGGGTAAAAAAAACTTTAAACATACATGAGAACACTTTTATAAAAAATGGACATGGATGATATAAATAACCCCAGTAAATACTTACGAATAAGCAATCTCGGATAAAAATGATATTTGCAAAATTATCCCTTACCTTAGGTCCGATATGCTTCGTACGTATCCAAACCTCCTCTTCTTTGAAGCGCCTCTTTGAGATCTCCTTTTAGGGCACTAAAATTGGTATTTGAAGAAGACCAGAACCTCTAGGATGTTGCTAGGGAAGTGGATAAGAGAATTTGGTAGGGGTTGGCCGAGCTTGAAGGCTCAAAGTGGTGTGAGGAAGAGAGGGAGGAGGTGCCCTTTTATAAGGGAGGAGAGGGGCACCTTTGGAATAACTAAAAATATTATTTTATTATAAAGCCAAATTCGGTTTTAAATAGCTCCAAATTGATTTATTTCGAATCTAAGGTGGGGATGGGTCGAAATCCTCTCATCCAATAGAATTTAGACAAGTTTAGGTTCCTATTTTAACCTTATCATTTATATTTAACTTTAATTTAGATAATTTTACTTTTACCGTGTCTTTTGTGTTCTTATACTATAAGGTTAATAAACTTACTATAAGAATCCAAAAGAACCCTAAGTTATTTATTATTAATATATATAACCTTATCTAAGTCATTTGGCCGAACCTTAGATTTTTAGGAATAAAATAAAAATTAATAATATAATATTTGTTTTAAAAACTATTTTACGTCAATTTTGACACTATTTAGTAATTGATTTTTGTGAAAATCATAACAGAATGATTAGTTCAAACAAAGTTAATTATATCAATACTAACATGTCATATTAACCTAGAAAATTAGTGGAATTCATAAAAAGTCTCAAATTACATTTCTTTTGGTATTTATAACATCAATTATGTCAATATTTCATTAATAAGATAATTATTTCATCATCTTTGTGTCATAAATAAATTAAATTATTTAATGTCTAAAAATTACAAATAAAATACCATTATGTAGGAAATATTTTTATCTTTCTAATGAATAGTCGAATTTATCTTATGTATAACCCTATATTAAAAATGATATACTTATTAAACTTTGATTTTAACTATTTTAACCCTTCTTTAAATAAATTAATAATAAATGTCCTAATCTAATCCAAGTGGTCCTAAATGGTCATATTTTATTCCTAAGGTTGTTTTTGGTCAAATTACACTAATCCAATAGAATTAGGACATGTGTTAGGGTAATAATAATATCATTTTTACCCTTAATTGCCTTATTTACTTTTAACCGTGGTAAAAAAAAGTAAAAAGTTACTATTCACCAAAAATTATTTTCATCTCATTGAACCACATTTTACTTACTGACATCAACCGTGTCTCTCGGATTTTTGAAATTCCACTCACAGAAGCGGTAAAATTAAGTTTTACGAAAAATTCATTTTTTTAACTACCACTTAGTGGTTTCACTATTCATCAAAAAATGAAAGTTTCCAGAAAAATACCAAAAATTAGGCCTAAGCTATATTTGATATTATGAACTCAAAAATGATCTCTATTTTACCAAATTCAAAACATATTTGTTGCATTAATTAATTTAAAAATTAATTCCCGTCGTCAAAACAAATAGCGTGTTCTTAAGAGATAATAACTATCAAAAGATTGACACTTGTTTATGTCTGGTTTAAATGTGAAATTACATCTAATGACCAACATTGTATTAAATTGTAAAAATATATTCTAAATATACTTTAAAAACACTCAAATTAATAATTTATCACTTTTAATTATTTCGATTAAAAAGGTTTTTTTTAATTAAAATTTAGTAATTTTCACTATTCATCAGAAAATTAAAGTTAGCCGAAAAGTACCAAAATTTCACCCTAATCTAGTTTCAATATTCCGAATCCAAAAATGAAGTCCATTTTCAAAAATAAAATTTACAAAATTTCAAAAAGTGGTTATTACTATTCATAATGGCTAGTTTTAATAATATTTTAATAGCATATCATTGTTTAGTGAAACTTGGTATTGTGTACTACACACGCTATCGAGGAAGGTCGCGATTGCGTGTAATGAAAGGAAAGTCAAGGATGTGTGTTTTTCAAGATCCTTTTGGTGTAGCGTACAATACAAGACATTAATAAAATTAAAAGGAATATTTTTCATAAAATCTCGGGGTGTTACATTCTACCCCTCTTAAAATGAATTTCACCCTCAAAATTCGTTGGGGTTATAAATGGTTTACTACTCAAAAGTTTCTTTAATAGAAACCCACATCGTAAAAAGGAATACCAAAACCAATCTTTAAAAACAAAAGTATGAAACGTAACGGTTACCCAAATAAACTAATAACTGGGTTTCCACATAGGTGAAAACATGGATATGGAAGAGAAATCTAACCATCATGTTCTGATGGAGAGTGGTAGAGAACATGGCTATGGAAAAGCCAACAATCACAAATCCATAAATTTGTGACGATCTAAGCTACCATCTGATTCATCAGATATAAGAGCACTAGGAAAACATTTTTGGTTTTCAAGATCATTTCCCTAAAGTTGATGAAATTGGAATTAGAAGAAATACTTTTGTAATTTTGGTATACTATCACCGTTAGTCATTCTTTGGACAATTTCCACTTCATATTCTAAAGAAATGAAGTTGAATTTGTCATTCATGATGTGTTAGCAGATCATGTGATAGAATGAGGGTTCATTCCATCTATCTCAAATAAAAGGTTAGAAAAGTTATCAAAACTTACATAAGTCCATCTATAGTGAGATTAATCATATATGGTTCCTAAAATGGACTTATACTTCATATATCATACTGCTTAATATAAAAAAACTAGTTTCTACTAAACAGGGAATTCCTGTAGACTAGTGGTAGGCGATAAAGGTCAGTCGCACTTCGGTTGTGGGTTCGATTCCCACAGCCTTGTCCGACGCGATGGGTTGTCACCCGTCCTGCAGGTTGTCCTTTTTCTAAAGCTATACTACTATAACATCCAATCAATAATATCGAAAAAAGTTTTATCCTTAAACAATACTAACTTATGTCTAACATAATCCATTCCGATCTTTAGGCTTATCTAAAATACTTCGGTCCAAGATCATAGTATAAAGAAAATGATTACATGAAATGTCACATAATAATCACGTGAATGCCGTCATTTATCCCTCATATATCATAAGATATATATTGTTGGTAAAATTAAAAACATGTGAATACCTTAATCATGTATTCTCTTGAAGAATGAATACCCATTCAACCTTAGTGAAAATATGAATGTTGTTAAAAGTTAACTCTTTCCACATACCAAAATCCTCAAAATTCTATATACTCAAACCATGATATCACTTAGTCCTTATATCAATCATGAGCTCATGAATACAATCAAAAATCTCATTATCTTCTTATCCCTTCATTATGTGCATATCATCTGCTTACCAAAAATATCTCAATCACTTTCCATGGTTACCGGTACCATAAAATTATTGAAAACCACAATATACCAATACATAAATATTCCAATATTCCACGATATTATATACAACATTATTTTGGATTCCCATTACATAAACATTTAATCATTCCACCACATCGTTGTCATATTCAACATCTCCAATAGTGATCTCATGTGACTTCCCTTTGTCCTTTGCCTTAAGTGGTTGATCATGTCAATCATCACTAACCCTTGGATTGGGGCATTTATTAGCATAATGCCCCATTTCCTTGCACTTGAAGCATTGAAGTGTTGGTGGTGCGTTCTCTTCAGTCTTTTCCTTATTCAAATCATTAGAAACCCTTTTTCCATTACTTCGACACTCAACTGCTCAATGACCTTCTTTTCCACACTTAAAACATTTTCTAGTCCCTTTAAGACAATCTCGACCATGCTTCTTTCCACAATTTGAGCATAAGGAAACATTCATCTTCTTTTCACCATTATTCTGAGATTTCTCCTTGAACTCCATCTTTCCTTTCTTGTCAAAACTATGAGATGGATAAGTAACACCAACTTTCATTTCTACCTTGATATCATAATGCACCATTTCTTCATAGCTACTGAAGTCTCTTATAGCTAATGCCCTTTGAACATTTGGTTTTAAGCCACTAAAGAATCGATCAACTTTACTTTCAGGTTGGATGATAAATCTAGATGCATACCTTGCAAGCCTTGTAAAATTCGCTTCGTATATACCAACAGATTCATCATCCTTTTGCTTTAGTTCAAGAAACTCCTTCTCCATATTTGTTCGAAGAATACTAGGGAAGTACTTATTGAAAAATAAGTTCTTGAACTCATCCCATTCCATGGACTCAATTTCATCTCTTGGCCTCGTATTCTTGATAAGATTCCACCATTGATCAGATTCACCTTCCAAATGATATACTGCTAAGATGACTTTATCATGTTCAGAACATTGAAGAACTGAAAATATCTTTTCAGTGGTAATGAACAATTGTTCAGCAACAAGTGGATCAGAAGACCCACTGAAAGAAGGTGGACGTTTCCTCATGAAGGACTCAATAGAATATTGTTCCCTTCTCTGCTCATTTGGAAGTCCAGAATGATTCATAGCTTGTGTAAGTATAGCAATAAGATTTTGCACTCCATCTCCCATAACATTTTTTTGTTCAGGAGGAAAATCATTGCATTTTCCATTACATTGATCAACACGGTTCCTTCGGGTTCCAACCATCGTCTAAAACCCAAAAAGAATAGTTTGAGAGGCAAAAATCACGCTAGGGAAAACAACATAATAAAGGGGGAGTACCTTCAATATCTAACATCTTAGGTTACCATAATTCTAGTACTATAACCTATACTTATACTTAACCTTAGGGACATCCCTATACATACCTTAGAAATATCTATAGGGATCTCACTAAAGTTCTCGCATCCTAGTTTCCAAAGGTTGACTAAAATTTTCCTTTGATACCAACTGTAGAGACCCAAAGCATGACGTACATGGACATTACATTACTTTAGCGGAATACTTAATACATAACAAAAACAGACACACAAGGACCGTAATAGTTTAGTGTCTTTGGAAACTTGGAACGTAATCTTCTAATTTTGGTGAAAGATCTTCAACATCTCCCATAAAGATCTTTCCTTTTTTTTCTTACCTAAAACCTTTCTTTATATCCCAAGGAAAAGAAAACATAAAAAGGGTGAGCTCAAATGCTCAGTAAGGGTAAGCATGGATAAAATAAAACATACCATATACATTTGAACTTAAAAACATGAACATAATGTTTAAACATCAAAAGCATGAGAAATGACACAAAATAAGGAAGTACGTAAGGCATAGATCATAAAGAAACATTAAGAATGATAAAATAGCATGGGAATAAAACATGTAATTGTGGCAACCATTAAGCACATGATATGATTTCCATAGTATCCAAGTCATTGCTTCCAAGACCATCTTAGTGGACAAAGTCCCTTTCTGAATCGAGTTCACTCCTCGTTCCAGTCCTGTATTACTGAACCGGTTTAACTTGTCGTTCCATCCATGTCTATCTGATGAGATATAAATATTTACCCAATTCATTGGAGGGAGATATAGGTCCCACCCATATCATAATGAAATCATTCTTACTTGTTCTACAAAATAAACATACATCATTCATAATAACCCAACGAATAAAATGGGTTTCATAAACATCATCCCACCATCACATAATCCATATAAAAGAAATAAAATCATTTCATAATAAGAAACGTGAAACCATGTAAATCATAGAGACTTTATACTTGAAACATACACATATTAAATAATTTCATCTTAGATGGAAAATGGTTTTGATAAAACACTTGAAATGAATTCTTGAGGAAAATATCATTTCTTCTTCAAAATAAATTTCTCTTCACAAAACATCATGCAATTTTATAAGAAAAATATTTTGTTGACAATAGTCAGGAAATATTTTGGAATAAGCTTCATGAAAATAAGGCTTTATAAAACCGTAAAAATCTGTTCGTGCCGTATAAGTTAAAAAAACATTCTTCTCGTACTTTTGAGGGAAAAGTCAGAAAGTACCTCGTAAAAGAAATATTCCATACATACCATGTAGTAAAAGTAAAAATGGGTAAAAAGGAATTTAAACATACATGAGAACACTTTTATAAAACATGGACATGGATGATATAAATAACCCCAGTAAATACTTACGAATAATAAATCTCGGATAAAAATGAGATTTGCAAAATTATCCCTTACCTTAGGTCTGATATGCTTCGTACGTATCCAAACCTCCTCTTCTTTGAAGCGCCTCTTTGAGATCTCCTTTTAGGGCACTAAAATTGGTCTTTGAAGAAGACCAGAACCTCTAAGATGTTGCTAGGGAAGTGGATAAGAGAATTTGGCAGGGTTTGGCTGAGCTTGAAGGCTCAAAGTGGTGTGAGGAAGAGAGGGAGGAGGTGCCCTTTTATAAGGGAGGAGAGGGGCACCTTTGGAATAACTAAAAATATTATTTTATTATAAAGCCAAATTCCGTTTTAAATAGCTCCAAATTGATTTATTTCAAAGATAAGGTGGGGATGGGTCGAAATCCTCTCATCCAATATAATTTAGACAAGTTTAGGTTCATATTTTAACCTTATCATTTATATTTAACTTTAAGTTAGATAATTTTACTTTTACCGTGTCTTTTTGTGTTCTTATACTATAAGGTTAATAAACTTACTATAAGAAGCCAAACGAACCCCAAGTTGTTTATTATTAATATATATAACCTTATCTAAGTCATTTGGCCAAACCTTAGAGTTTTAGGAATAAAATAACAATTAATAATATAATATTTGTTTTAAAAACAATTTTAAGACAATTTTGACACTATTTAGTAATTGATTTTTGTGAAAATCATAACAGAATGATTAGTTTGAACAAAGTTAATTGTATCAATACTAACATGTCATATTAACCTAGAAAATTAGTGTAATTCATAAAAAGTCTCAAATTACATTTATTTTGGTATTTATAACATCAATTATGTCAATATTTCATTAATAAGATAATTACTACATCATCTTTGTGTCATAAATAAATTAAATTATTTAATGTCTAAAAATTACAAATAAAATACCATTATGTAGGAAATCTTTTTAGCTTTCTAATGAATAGTCTAATTTATCTTATGTATAACCCTATATTAAAAATGATATACTTATTAAACTTTGATTTTAACTATTTTAACCCTTCTTTAAATAAATTAATAATAAATGTCCTAATCTAATCCAAGTGGGCCTAAATGGTCATATTTTATTCCTAATGTTGTTTTTGGTCGAATTACACTTATCCAATAGAATTAGGACATGTGTTAGGGTAATAATAATATCATTTTTACCCTTAATTACCCTATTTACTTTTAACCGTGGTAAAAAAAAGTAAAAAGTTATTATTCACCAAAAAATATTTTCATCTCATTGAACCACATTTTACTTAATGACATCAACCGTGTCTCTCGGATTTTTGAAATTCCTCTCACAGAAGCGGTAAAATTAAGTTATATGAAAAAATCATTTTTTTAACTACCACTTAGTGGTTTCACTATTCATCAAAAAAATGAATGTTTCCAGAAAAATACCAAAAATTAGGCCTAAGCTATATTTGATATTATGAACTCAAAAATGATGTCTATTTTACCAAATTAAAAACATATCTGTTTCATTAATTAATTTAAAAATTAATTCCTGTCGTCAAAACAAATAATGTGTTCTTAAGAGATAATAACTATCAAAAGATTGACACTTGTTTATGTCTGGTTTAAATGTGAAATTACATCCAATGACCAACATTGTATTAAATTGTAAAAATATATTCTAAATATACTTTAAAACCACTCAAATTAATAATTTATCACTTTTAATTATTTCGATTAAAAAGGTTGTTTTTAATTAAAATTTAGTAATTTTCACTATTCATCAGAAAATGAAAGTTAGTCGAAAAGTACCAAAATTTCACCCTAAGCTAATTTCAATATTCCGAATACAAAAATGAAGTCCATTTTGAAAAATAAAATTTAAAAAATTTCAAAAAGTGGTTATTACTATTCATAACGGCTAGTTTTAATAATATTTTAATAGCATATCGTTGTTTAGTGAAACTCGGTATTGTGTACTACACACGCTATCGAGGAAGGTCGCAATTGCGTGTAATGAAAGGAAAGTCAAGGATGTGTGTTGTGCAAGCTCCTTTTGGTGTAGCGTACAATACAAAACATTAATGAAATTAAAAAGAATATTTTTCATAAAATCTCAGGGTGTTACACTATGGACCCTTCAAAGAAAAAATCAATTGAAGGATGGTTGATGTAACACCCCAAGATTTTGAAAATAAATTTAATATTAAATGCATGAAACACTGAGTATCTAAAAACACCAATTTTTTATAACATATCTAGTAAACATAATTTTTTCACCTTTATGATTTGAATTTCAAAAAACTGACTTACACGGCTACATTTAGTATGATATTTAGATTCTAATGAGATCAACTTACATTTTTGGTGAATAGTAACTTAACCCTTATGAATAGTAACATACCCTTATGAATAGTAATATGACCTTATGAATAGTAAATAATATTATTATTTTATTTTCTTAAGGTTTTAAGATAATGAGATCTTGATTAATTTTTCAAGTTGATATAAAATGAATTATAGTTTTAAATTTTTTATTTTTCGAATAAATTATGATTTTATTTAAAAATTAAATTAATATTATTCAGAAAATTATTTTCAAAGAATGGAGTTCATTTTTTAATTCTACCCATCTAAAAATGGTTATGGTTAATTCTTGTAATTTTTCTAAAATACTTCAACTTTAGGTGAATAGTAAAATACGATAATTTACGATAAATACTAAATACATGATTTATTGAGTCAAATGTGATGTAAGGATGATGTAAGACCACTTGGTTCGAAATCACATGAACATATTACTATTCTTGGTCACAATAATCAATACTATTGGTTGTCTTTGTCAAAATAATAAAATAATGGGTAAAATAATGGGAAAACCATCCTCTCCCCCACTATAACCCCCCCCCCCCACTCCCTCTTCTCTTCACTCTTATCATACCTTGTTCCTTGTCTAAATTATGCTCAAATATCCTCCCAAGATCCTCCCACACGTACATTATCCATTGGTCTCATAAAAATACCAAAACCTCTCCCCTAAAGAGGCTCTCAAGGAAGATTTCTTCAAGAGGTAAATTCCTCTTTTCATTTCTTTTATTTCAAGTTTTTTTATTTTCTTTTTCTTTACTAACCTACTTTCATACAAATGTTGTGATGACTCCAGTAACTTAAATGTACTGTAATTTTTTTATTATAAAGTAATAATTATTCATCATCTCTCCTTTCCCCTTCTTCTATTCTAGAAATGAAAATAATACCCGAGATGTGTTAATTTATCACATTCAAGGATGACGAGTTTTCAATTTATATTACCAAATTCAATTCTGGTCATGAAACCATTTTCATGGTTGAAAAAAACTATAATATATGTATTATAACTTATTTAATGTTCTTGAATCCTTTTTTACACATGATATTAATTTATAAACCAAAATTATTTCGTTGTGATCAAAAAAACCACAAATTAACCCAAACAATTCTCATTAAAGTTTTATATAATGATTCCTCTTCACTCCCAATAACCAAATGAAATTTTATAGCCATATAATATTATTTTTTTCACTAATAAAATAAAACTTATATTATAGACAACCATTTTCATTCTACATGTTTATCCGTACATGAATATAAGTAAACCGATCATGAAAACTGAGGAAAACGCTCCCAAACAAAGAAATTGAATCTATTAACCCATAAAAAGGCCATTAATGAAGATAATAAGGTTATAATAAATCAATTACATGTATATGAGGTTATTTAATCATTAATTTATGAAAATAAATTTGATTATTTAGGTCATTAAGATCAAGTGAGGAACACCTTCGGACTTAAGGTAAGGGTTTTCCACCCGAACCTCCATTTTCATTCGGATTACTTTTATTATCTACTTAACTCAATTAAATTATTATTCATTAATATTTACTCCTCATAAATTATGTTTTAATGTTCTATATATGTGTACCAACTAGAATCCTACCTTAATTTATGGGTAATTATATGTTTTAAAAGGATCGTTCAAAAATTCTTCCCGAAATACATGCCCGACTCAAGGGAATTTCTCAAATTCTTACCTATTTTCAAGGTAACTCTATAATATGTTTTTATAAACCATTATATTTCTAAAATCACTCATTTTATTATGAAAATACTATCTTACTTCATTTCTGGTTTTATACATACACTTTTCCAAAAGAACTCTTCTTTTCAAAGTAAAAGAGTATTTATCTCAAGAATTACTCGATGATTTTATAGGAGTATATTCATCTGTTTCAACACTCATACTGATTATTAAGTATTATTGGTATTAATATTTATAATATTATCTACCATATTTATTTTAATTTTTTATGATTAGTTTGACTATGTATGTGTTATCTTAAAACCATACATCAATTTACTTTGAATAGTTAGTGTTTATGCTTAATGTTTAGGGAAGTTATTTATGAATGTATACATTTTTTATGTTTATCCCCACTCATATGAGGAATACATTGAACTTATTATGTTATGGTCGGGGATCTCTATATCCCATCAATGCATCGGTAGGTCTCATGATACAAATAGACATGGACTTAGCCAAGGCCTTTCCCATTTTTAGATATGGTTTTGGCTGAGGCCTTAGTAATTTTTAGATGACTTAACCGAGGCCTTGATGGTATGTTTTAGAATTTTCATCATATTCATTTCTCTCATTATGAAGCTATAAATTCATATTTCAAGTGTTTATTCTACTAGTATAATACCCATGATTATGTTTTATTATGGAAATAATTACTCAGCTAATATTCATGTCATAATGTGTTCAAGTTTATTATTTTTAAAGGCATGTGTTTTAAATTGTTCACCATGCCTAATGTTTATGTTTATGATATCTTACACTATATTGCTTACCCTTACTGAGGATCTGATATCACCTATTATCATGTTTCATTTTTTCCAGGACATGAATAGGTATATTATGATTCACTTGCAGGGATAATCTTAGATTTGTGGATGTTCCCAATGGAACAAATTTTTTTGTTTTTCATTTCAAGTTGTAATGTTGAACTTATTTATGTCTATAGATTTCCAAATCTACTAAACTATTTATTCCTTCGAGATACGACTTTCTTGTAATCATGAAAATTTAATTTAATAAGGCACCCACTCTGGGAAACTGGGGTCAGGTCTTTATATTTGGTATCAGAGTAAGTTTAGTAGAAAACTTGGAAACTAAATTTAGAAAACATATATTAGGAAAAAATACCGAAGATAGACTTTGAGGATAAACATACAAGAACATATTGTGATTTTGGTAAGGAATATATTATGTGGATATTTCTAGAAAATGCATCCTTGTCTGGATACTTCAAGTGGACGTGGTTCTAGAACAAATGTACTTAGATGTAAAACTCTAATAAGGAGTTTTGGGCTTGACCTGGGGTATCCTGGTACACGACAACGGGCCTTACTGCACACCTAGTTTGACACTCCTGAGGGATATGCTTAGAATAATTTACATTTTCTTTACAATCCATTATGAAGGATTTAAATGTAAATTTTTCCTCAAAAAAACCATGTTTATAATTATGGGATTATCCATACATAGGATTGCAATTTATGTTAAGTATTTTTTCTAAGTTGAGATAGTACATTACGATTCATAACCTAATCTAGTGTATGTCGTTATTTAAAAATGGTGCCTAGTGGGAGGAATGGAAACCGCATGAACATGCGTATCCCATATAAGTATTTCCCTCTTGTGTAAGATAATGATATTTGGTCTAGAGTTGTGACTGGTGCGGATAAACTTATAACTAAACTGGGACAACTTAGTCAGGTTATGAACAATAACCTTACTCGTATGAAGCATTCGGGTCCACAATGTGGAGAAACTATGTTAGATCACTTTATGCGACAACAACCTCCATCATTTAATGGGACTAAAAATAAATTTTCAGTAGAGCAGTGGATAATTTCCTTAGAGAGGATATTTCTCACCTTGGGAAGTAACGAAATGGAGAAGGTTTTCATTGAAGTTTATCATCTGTCGGGAGATGTTGATCAATGGTGGTCACTAATTCAAAACACAAAGGAGGAAGAAGAGATAGAAAACATGGAGTGGAGTTAATTTAAATAACTTTTCTTAAAGAAATAATCTCCTCATGAACAGCGATAGGATATGGAAAGGTATTTTATGAATTTGAGGAAAAATAAAGATAATAATGTTGCAAAGTATTAAGCTAACTTCACAAGGTTAGCAAGGCATGTTGTGGACTATATATGTAATCTAAGAATCAATATTGATCAATTCTTTGATGGCCTAAATCCATTACTCTAGTAGGTGTTGGTCTGAAAAATATTCTCATTATATGAAGATATCTATCAATATAGAAAAGGAGTTCTATAAGTATTATAAATTTAAAGGAAAGCAAGAGAAGAAGAGGGTTACTGAAAAATCTAGAAAAGGAAATAAGGAAATAGGGATGAAGGGAATATTTGACTTTCCAACCTATGATAATTTTAGAAGGAAACACCCTAGTTCCTGCTTAAAAGGAAAAGGGGCGTGCTACAAGTGTGTATAGAAAGTCCATCATGTTGGTGTTTTTAATGGGAAGAGAGAATCTATTAATGTTCAATGCTATAATTTTAGGGAGATGGGACACTATTCTAATGATTTTCCAAAGTGTCAAGGAAACATGCCTCAGAAAATTACAAGGGATAAGGGATAAGCTTATGTGATCACAACTGCTGATATTAAAGTTCCTAATGATGTGGTGGTAGGTACTTTAATAATTTCATCAAACTTATCCAATGCTTTATTTGATTCTGGATCATCACATTCTTTCATATCTTCCCAGTTTGACAAGAAAATTAGATATTTTCAATTTGATTTAATAATGGATTTGTCAGTAAAAACTCCTAAGGGAAGTATCATTGCAGCAAAGTTGTGTCAGGAAGTCCCCATTATGGCATATAAATTAGCTTTATCCTCTGATTTTATTATAATATCCATGATTTAATGTGATATAATCTTCGATATGGATTGTATTTCAAATCATGATGTGAAAAAATATTTCAAGAAGAAGTGTGTTACAATTTTTGAGGATGATGTGGAATCCCTTATCTTTATAGAAGAAACATCACTATCTGATTCTCATCTAGATCCACCCCCAGTAGCTCTAGTAAATTAAATTATTGGGGAGGAATGGAATGAAATAACTATGGGTGAGGAAATAAATGTTCAAATAGTGTACGTACATATTGTGCAAGAATATGTTGATGTATTTCCAGAAGATTTACCTAAACATCCTCTAGATCAAAAAATTAAGTCTTCCATTGACTTAATTCATAAATCAAGGCCCATATCAAATACCCCTTATAGAATGTCCTTAGTGGAATTAGTGAAACTGAAGAAACAACTATAGGAATTGAGTGATAAAGAATTTATTCTCCCTAGAATTTCTCCATGGGGAGCCCTTATTCTTTTCATTAAGAATAAAGATGGATCTATGAGGTTGTTCATTGACTACAGGTAGATCAATGTTATAACAATAAATAACAAGTATCCCCTACCTTGCATTGATTATTTATTTGATCAACTTCATGGATCCTGATATTTTTTGAAGATTTATCTTCAATATTGATATCATCAGTTGCGTGTGAGGAAGTAATATATTCCAAAGACTACATTTAGAACCAGGTATGGGCATTATAATTTTACAGTAATGCCTTTTGGACTCACTAATGCACCCTTTGTTTTCATGGATCTAATGAATAGAGTTTTCAAGGAATATATTTATGAATTTGTGTTGGTATTTATTGATGATATCTTGGTATACTCCAAAATCTATGAATATCATGAAAATCACTTGATCACTATTCTTAAGACTCTTAAAAGAAATGAATTATATGGTAAGTTGATAAAGTTTGAATTTTGGATTCAATCAATTTTCTTTCTTGGCCAAATTATCTCTAAGGATGGAATATTTGTTGATCCTACAAAGATAAAGGTTGTGCAAGAATGTTCTGCTCCAATAAACATAATTTTGGTATGTATTTTTATTGTTTTAACAAGTTATTATTAGAATTTCATCCAAAAATTCACTCATTTAGCCAACCCAATAACCAATAATACACGTAAAGGGGTTAAGTTCATATAGACAAAATAATGTGAGGACTGTTTCGAAAATTTTAAGAGGATATTAGTGAATTATCTGATCCTAAATCTATCATCGGGGAATGAGGGGTTTGTGATCTATAGTGATGCATTAAATAAAGGACTTGGTTGTGTCCTTGTACAGAATGATAGAGTTATTGCCTATGTTTCAAGGTAGTTAAAAATTCATGAACAAAACTATCCTACTCATGATCTTGAGTTAGCAGATATAATATTTACATTGAAGATATAGAGACATTATCTCTATGGAGAAAAATGTGAGATATATACAGATCATAAGAGTCTAAAATATATCTTCTCACAGAAGAACTAAACATGAGGCAAATAATATGGCTCTAACTACTCAAGGATTATAATTGTTCCATACACTGCCACCTAGGAAAGGAAAATAAGATAGTCGATGCATTGAGCAGAAATTATCAAAGAGTTTTCAAAAAAATGAGTATTGACAAGGATCCTTTGTACATGGATCTAGTGAGGATGGATATGGAAATTATCAAAGAAGGTGAAACATCACTAATTTTTCAAATGGTTTCCCAACAATATTTATTGGAAATAATTAAATCTTCATAGTCTGATGATGAGAATATTCAAAAGAAAATTAATGTTTTGAAATATGGTAAGTTGGATGAATTCATGTGTGAAGATGGAATTCTGAAATTTGGGAAGAGGCTATGTATTCCCTCTACACCCGAGTTGAAAAGGGAGTTATTGGATGATGCTCATAGATCAAATTTCTCTATACACCCTGGTACCACTAAAATTTATATAGATTTGAGGGAATATTTCTGGTGGGACAATATGAAGTGGGAAATTTTTGATTATGTATTAATATGTTTAGTCTGTCAATAAGTGAAGGCCAAATGATTACATCCTAGAGGATTCATGAAACATCTACCTATTCCTACATGGAAATGGGATGACATCACCATAGATTTTTTCACTATATTACCCAAAACTCTAAGAAATAAAGTTGTAATATGGGTAATTATTTATTGACTTATGAAATCTACACATTTCCTCACTACAAGGGAGGATTTTCCACTGGAGATCCTAAAATGAATCTATTTCAATGAAGTTTTGAGACTTTATGGATAACCTATATCAATTCTTTCTAATCGTGATCCATGATTTACATCAAAATTCTAGAAAAGTATTCAGAAAGATTTGGATATTGAGGTTCAATTGAGTATTGCTTATCACTCAAAAACTGATGGGAAATCCGAAAGGAAGATCCAAACCTTATAGGGAATGTTGAGATCATGTTCACTTGACTTTCAAGGTATGTGGGGTCAATATTTACATTTATTGGAGTTTTCCTAAAATAATAGTTTCCATTAAAGTATTCAAATGGAACCATATGAAGCATTGTTTGGAAAGAGATGTCGTGCGCCAACATGTTGGGATTAATTTGGTGAAAGGAGGCTAGTGGGACTATAGCTTGTGAAGGAAACAACAGTGAAGGTAAAGACTATTCAAGGCCATATCAATGCAACTCAAATCAGACAAAAAATCTATGCTGATAATCAAAGGAAGGATTTTTAATTTCAAGTGGGAGATCATGTTTTCTTATAAGTATCCCCATGGAAGGGTGTTATATGATTTGGGAAGAAAGGGAAATTGAGCCTTAGGTACATAGTCCCTTTTTAAATTCTAGAGAGAATTGGATCTTTTTCATATCATTTGGATATTCCACCTATCCTATCTAAAGTACACAATGTGTTCCATGTCTCATTGCTGAGAAAGTACATGTCATACCCAATACATGTCCTCACTTCTGAAGGTATAGAATTGGAACCTAACCTATCTTACTATGAAGAGCCTATCCGGATTTTAGACATTAAAGAATAATTTTTGAGGAATCAGACAACTCTACTAGTAAAGATACTTTGGAAAAATCATAAAATTGAAGAGGCAACATGGGAGCTTGAGGAGATTATGATGAAGAACTACCTGAATCTTTTTATGAGGTGACATTCTGGAAATTTCATGGATAAAATTTTTGTAAAGAGGGGCTAATGTAACACCCCAAGGTTTTTCAAATAAATTTAATATTGAATATATGAAACACTGAGTCTCTCCAAACACCACTTTGTTATAACCTAGCCAGTAAACATAATTTGTTCAATTCTGTGATTTAAATTTCGAAAAACTGACATACACAGTTTCATTTAGTAAGATATTTAGAGTCTAATAAGATCAACTTATATTTTTGGTAAATAGTAACATGACCCTTATGAATAGTAACATGCCCTTATGAATAGTAATATGAATAGTAATATGACCCTTAGGAATAGTAAATCATATTATTATTTTATTATCTTAAGGTTATAAGATAATAAGATCTTGATTAATTTTTCAAGGTGATATAAAACAAATTATAGTTTTAAAATTGTTATTTTTATAATAAATTTTGATTTTATTTAAAAATTAAATTAATATTATTTAGAAAATTATTTTCAAAAAATGGAGTTATTTTTTTTAATTCTACACTTTGAAAAACGGTTATGGAGAATTTTTTGGTATTTTTCTAAAACACTTAAATTTTAGGTCAATAGTAAAATACGATAATCTACGATAAATACTAAATACATTATTTATTGACTCATAGGTGATGTAATCCTAATTTATAACCACTTGGTTAGAACTCACATGTGCATATTACTGTTATTTGTCACAATAATCAATACTATTGGTTGTCTTTGGTAAAATAATAAAATAATGAGTAAAATAATGGGAAAACCTTCTCTCCTCCACTATAAAACCCCCCTCATTCCCTCTTCTCTTCACTCCTCTCGAGTATTTTTTTCATGTCTAAATTATGCTCAAATATCCTCCCAAGATCCTACCCCATGTTCAGTATCTCTTTCTCTCATAAAAAAACCAAAACCTCTCCCCTAAAGAGGCTCTCAAGGAATATTACTTCAAGAGGTAAATTCCTCTTTTCATTTATTTTATTTCAAGTTCCTTTATTTTCTTTTTCTTTTCTAACATCCTTTAATATAAATGTTGTGATGACTCTAGTAACTTATATGTACTGGAAAGTTGTTATTATTAAGTAATAAGTCTTCATCGTCTCTCTTTTCCCCTTCTTTTATACTAGAAATGAAAACATCATTCAAGATGTGTTAATTTATCACATTCAAGGATGATGGGTTTTCAATTCCTATTACCATCTTCAATTATGGAAATGAAACCATTTTTATGGTTGAAAAAAACTATAATATATGTATTATAAATTATTTAATGTTCTATAATCCTTTTTTAAACATGATATTAATTTAAAATCAAAATGATTTTGTTGTGATAAAAAAATAGCAATTAACCCAAACAATTGTCATTCAAGTGTTATATAATGATTCATCATCACTCCTAATAACCAAATGAAATTTTATAGCCATATAATCTTATATTTTTTCACTAATAACATAAAACTTCTACTTTGGACAACCATTCTCATTCTACATGTTTATCCGTACATGAATATGAGTAAACTGATCATGAAAACCAAGGAGGAAAACACTCCCAAATAATAAAATCGAATCTATTAACCCATAAAAAGACATGAATGAACCTAATAGGGTTATAATAAATAAATTAAATGTAAATGAGTTTATTTACTCATTAATTTATGAACCTAAATTTTATTATTCAGGTCATTAAGATCAAGTGAGTAACACCTTCGGACTTAAGGTAAGGGTTTTCCACCCGAACCTCCATTTTCATTTGGGTTACTTTTATTATCTACTTACCCCAATTAAATTATTATAAATTAATATTTACTCCTCATAAATTATGTTTTAATTTTCTATATATGTGTACCAACTAGAATCATACCTTCATTTATGGGTAATTATATGTTTTAAAAGGATCTTTTAAAAATTCTTCCCGAAATACAAGCCAAACTCAAGGGAATTTCTCAAATTCTTACCTATTTTCAAGGTCACTCTATAATATGTTTTTAGAAACCATTATCTTTTTAAAATCACTCATTTTATTACAAAAATACTAACTTACTTAATTTCTGATTTTATACAAACACTTTTCCAAAAGAACTCTTCTTTTTAAAGTAAAAGAGTATTTATCTCAAGAATTACTCGATGATTTTATAAGAGTATCTTAATCTGTTTCAACACTCTTATTGACTATTATTTTTTATTGGGATTAATATTTATGATATCATATACCATATTTAATTGAATGGTTTATGATTAGTTTGACTATGGATATTCTATCTTAAAATCATTCACCAATTTACTCTGAATGGTTAGTGTTTATGCTTAATGTTCAGGGAAGTTATTTACAAATGTATATATTGTTTATGTTTTTCCCCATTCATATGAGGAATTTATAAGAATTATTACATGATGGGAGGGTCCTACTATATCCCCTCGATGAATTAGTAAGTATCGTGAGATAAATAGATATGGACTTGGCTGAGGCCTTGCCCATTTTTAGATATGGTTTTGGTCGAGGCCTTAATCATCTTTAGATGTCTTGGTCGAGGCCTTGAAGGTATGTTTTAGAATGTTATTCATATACATTTACCTCATTATGAAGTTATAAATTCATATTTCTTGTGGTTATTTGACTATTAGAATACCCATTATTATGTTTTATTATGGAAATAATTACTCAACCCATATTCCTACCATAATGTGTTCAAGTTTATTATTTTTAAAGGCATGTGTTTTCAATTATTCACCATGCCTAATGTTTATGTTTATAATATCTTATATTGTATTTCTTACCCTTACTGAGAATCTGATCTCACCCCTTCTTATTTTTCATTTTTTCTAGGACATGAAGAGGAAAATTATGATTAACTTACACGGATAATCTTCGAGTGGTGGATGTTCCCAATGGAACTTATATTGTTGTTTTTTATTTCAAGTTGTATTGTTGAATGTATGTATATATTTGGATTTACAAATATACTAAAATATTCATTCCTTCAGGACAAAACTTTCCTGTAATCATTCCAATGTAATGTAATAAGTCATCAGCTTCGAGAAACTAGGGTTGGGTCTTTACAGATGAGGCCAACACCTGTTACAGATATTTTGTAGTTTCCTTAGATTAGCTGGGTACTATCATCTTTTTGTGAGAAATTTATCATGATTTTCAAACCCTCTAACCAAGATAACTATAAAGAGAGTCAAGTTTCTTTAGAATGATTAATGTGAAGAGGTCTTTAAGGATTTGAAAAGAAGTCTTATCACTGCACCTGTACTCACACTACCCATAAGTGGAGAACTTTTCATGCTATTTGGTGATTATTTGAAGAAAAGTTTGGGTTGTGTGTTAATGAAAAATGAAAAGGTGATAGCCTGTGATTCAAGGAAGTTGAAATTTTATAAATAGGAAAACCCAATGCATGATATAGAGTTGGCTGGAGTGATGTTTGAGTTGATGATATGGTGTCATTCTCTATTTGGGGAGAAGATTAAAATATATACGGATCAAAAAAGCCTCAAGTATATATTCACATAGAAAGAGATGAATATGAACCAATGAATATGGTTAGAGCTGATCAAGGACTATGACTTCCCAATTCACTACCATCGTGGGAAACTGAATAGAGTGGAATACACTCTATGTATAAAGGATCTAGTAATTATATCATTGATGAGAATTGAGAGAGATCCGATATTATTAGATTTGACAATGATGGACATGGGAATCATAAAAGAAGGAACATCATCAATAATTTCACAAATTATTGCTCAAATATCCCTCCTTGAGAGGATAAAGTGTAGAGACCCAAATCCTGACGTACATGGACATTACATTACTTTTCGGAATACTTAGTACATAACAAAAACACACACACAAGGACCGTAATAGTTTAGTGTCTTTGGAAACTGTGAAACATAAACAACTGGTTCATAAAGCTTCTACACTGTCTCCCATTTATTTCATCATATCTATAGTCCCTTTTGGCATATCTTACTTAATAACCTTCTTCCTAACCTGGGGAAAGAAAACATACAAAAGGGTGAGCTCAAATGCTCAGTAAGGGTAAACAAAAGAAATATCAATCACATCATATACATAAGCACATAACTTTTGGAAATCTTAACCTGCAAAAGAGATCATAATTTCATAACATGGGATAAATCATGGCAGTGAAATGTAATCACAATAATCATAACTTAAAACATGAAACATTGTGTAATACACACATAATCATAGATAATCATATCTTATTAGTCAAGACTCATTTCCAATACTATCTTAGTGGACAAAGTCCATTTCTGAACCGAGTCACCCTCGTTTCAGTCCTGTTTCAATAAACCGGTATAACCTACCGTTCCAGCCATGTCTATCTCATGAGATATAAAATCTTTACCCAATGCATTGGAGGGATATATATGTCCCACCCATCTCATAATTATATCACTATTATGTGTGCCACAAAATCATAAACCATACATCATAGCTTAACCCATGTAATAAAAATGGGATTCTTAAATAACATGAAATCATAAAACAATTCATATAAGATAAAGGAATTAATAAAAATATTTCCATCACAACATAATCAAATCCATGTAATAATAGGGATAGAAACATAACCCTTTATTATCTTATATGGAAAATAATTTTGATAAAACACTTGAACTCCATTCTTGAGGAAAATATCCTTTCTACTTCAAAAACATTTTCCTTTCTTAACATGTCTTACAATTTTAAACTAAAAGGATTTGATTAAAAATAAACTTGAAAACTTGTAAAGGAATCTTCTTGGAAATAATGTTTTAAAAATCCATTCATGCCGTATAAGTTAAAAAAACATTCTTCGTACTTTTGTCAGAAACGTCAAAAAGTACCTCGTACGAAAAACGACAAAAGATTCCTTTCATATCCTTTACTAAAAACTCACTGAAGGGTAAAATTGGATTTAAACAATTGTAGGTGAATGTAAATAATATTACATATTGAGGAAACATGTATGTGTATGATAAAATACACCCCACTAAATACCAAAGTATAAACAATCTCGGATAAAAATGAGATTGTGATATTTCCCTTACCTTAAGTCCGATTTTCTTCGTAAGTGTTCAAACCTCCTTTATAATGATTTAAATAATGTCATTAACTTATTACAGAATCATATTCATTGTTATTATATCATATATGGTTCACTTATGACTTTATATTACCCGTTCTTTTGTAAATTCCATGTTAAAGAAGCGTTTTGGGTAAAATCGTTTCATTTATCGTAGGTGTTTGGACTTGTTGTTATTGAAATTATTATTACTTATATCATGATTTACTTACTTCTAGAATATAAAAAATGATTTATATATCATATATATTCAGTATATATATATATATAATAGATAGATAAATGAAATGAAACACACCGTTCATGGAGACGGTAGTCCGTACGTACGCATGAACGCTATTTTCCTTTCCTTATTGTCTTGAATGGAAGTAAGTAGATGACATACATATATACATAAATCCAGTAGCTTTATAATGTCATATATTTCATTATTATTTCTTATATATACTTTATAATCATTCTTAAATGGTTAACATGGAGAATGAATCTCATCGCGTCGTGGAGACGGTAGTCCGTACGTACGCACGAGCGATGATATCTTTATCATGATCGTGAACTTGTGTTGAAGTGTATGTATAATATTTGAGTATCAATATAAATTTATAATAATCATATATAGTTACTCATTACACCATTATACCCATACAATTAAGGTGGTGGCGGAAAATAGTTTACACCACGGCGTGGAGACGGTATTCCGTACGTATGCACGCGCGGTGATTTCCTTTTTCCGTAGGATGGATAGAAGGTTAATTAGAGTTGTTTCATATTTATAATAACATATCAGTATATAATAAATACCTATGTTATTACTTTATCATGAAACAACTAAAGAAGAAGAAGTTGAAGAAGAAAGAAATTGAAAAAGATCGGTAATGGATATTACCTCTTTTTGACGCTCCTTTTCTTAACCTCCACTTAAAGAACTAAGGATGGTCTTTGAAGAAGACTAGGACCTCTAGGATGATACTAGGGAAGTGGAGAAGAGATTTTGTAAGGGTTTGGACGAGCTTGAATGCTCAAATTGGTGTGAGGAGGAGAGGGAGGAGGTGCCCTTTTATAAGGGAGGAGAGGGGCACCTTAGGAAAATCTCAAAATATTATTTTATATTAAGGTAAAATTCGGTTTATAATGGTTCCAAAGGGTCTTATTTCGAAGATAAAGTGGGGATGGGTAGAAATAATTTCATACAATAGGATTTAGACAAGTTTATGTTATTATTTTAACCTTATCAATTAGATTTAACTCTAAGTTAAATAATTTAACTTTTACCGTGTCTTTTTGTTTTCTTACACTATATGGTTAATAAACTTACTATATCAAGCCAAACGAACCCCAAGGTGTTTATTATTAATATATATAACCTTATCTAAGTCATTTTTCCGAACCTTATATTTTTAGGAATAAAATAACAATTAATAATATAATATTTGTTTTAAAAACTAATTTATGTCAATTTTGACACTATTTGGTACATGATTTTTATGAAATTCATAACAGAATGATAAGTTCGAACCAAGTTACTTATATCAACAATAACATGTCATATTAACCTAGAAAATTAATTTAAGTCATAAAAAGTCTCAAATTACATTTATTTGGGCATTTATAACATCAATTATGTCAATATTTCATTAATAAGACAATTACTGCATCATCTTTGTGTCATAATAAATGATAATTATTTAATCCCTAAAAATTCTAAATAAATTCCTATTATGTATATAATTGTGTTATAGTTCTGGATACTATTCATGTTCGAAGTTTCATGAAGTTTATTACTAAATTAAAATTATTATACTTAAAAGATTTAAGAAAGTGACATGTTGTCACATTCTTTGGTTTTAATAATAATTAAATTATTTTCATGGAAAAAAGTCCATAAAATGAATCTAATACGACCCTTAGGTTATATGGGTCTACTTTTAGCCATCCAATATGATTTTTCCAAGTTTTATGGTAATTTTATAATCTTATATTTACCCTTAATTACCCGATTTACCTTTAACTATAGTAAATAAAATATACCGTAGTTACTATTCACAATGCCCAAAAATAAAAAGTAGCTTATTAACATAATTTGGATCCACTTATTCCAAATATTGAATCCATTTTTCCAAATTCAATACACAAAAGATTCATAAATTAAATTAAAATTAATCCCATTGTCGAAAGAAAATGGGTTTTTCTTTAAAACATTGCAAAAGATTGAATTGTTTTAACCTACGAATTCAAGGTAAAATTAATGATAATGACATACATTATATTAAATGGTAAAAATATATTCTATTTATACTTTAAAACCATTCAATATTATAATTTAACCACATAAGATATTACGATGAAAAAAGTTGTTTTTAATTAAAATATAGCATGTTTTTACTATTCATTAAAATATGAAAGTTATCGGAAAAATATCAAAACTTTATCTAATGTAAATTTTTATATCCTAATTCAAAAGAAGAATTTTATTTTGTCAAATTGAACATATAAACATGTCAAAAACTAGATTTAAAGTGGGTGGGCCATCAAAAGGCGGCAAAACTGCATTTTTTGAAAAATACTTATTTTACCCGAAAAATTTATTTTGTTCTTATACCATGTTCTAGAAAATGTGTAAGATAAATAATAATGTTATAAAATTCAAAATTTAGTTAATACTATTCATAACGTCTAGTTCATGACAATATTATAATAATATATCATTGTTTATTAAAACCCGGTATTGCGTACAACACACGCTATCGAGGAAGGTCGCGATTGCGTGTAATGCAAGCCAAGTCATGGTTGCGTGTTGTGAAAGAATCCTTCGTTGTTTCATATAACAAAATCCAACCATATTTCATTTATACATTGAATATATATATATATACTCAATGTTGCGTAGAATAACTATTATCAAAATTGTGTGTAACACGATCCAAGAATAGTGTTGCGTATACTGCAAGCTAATACGGTGTTGCGTATAGCACAAGGTAATCTTGGTGTAGAATACAAAACAATAAATTAATGAAATTAAAAGAATATTTTTCATAAAATCTCGGGGTGTTACATTCTACCCCCCTTAAAATGAATTTCTCCCTCGAAATTCGTCGGGGTTATAAATGGTTTACTACTCAAAAGTTTGTTTAATAGAAACTCACAACGTAAAAAGGAATACCAAAATATGGCTTTAAAAACTAAAGTATGAAATGTAAAGGTTACCCAAATTAACTCATCACTGGGTTTCCACGTAGGAGAACATAGGTGAAAATATGGATATGGAAGAAAAATCTAACCATCAAGTTCTGATGGAGAGTGGTAGAGAAAATGGCTATGAAAAAGCCAAAAATCGCAAAGCCATAAATTTGTGATGATATAGGGTACCATCTAATTCATCAGATATAAGATCACTAGGACAACATTTTTGGTTTTCAAAATCATTTCCCTAAAGTTGAAGAATTTGAATTAGAATAAATACTTACTTTATTTTGGTACAATCTCACTGTTCTTTGTACATTGAACAATTTCCACTTCATCTCTTAAAGAAATGAAGTTGAATTTGTTATTCATGAAGTGTTAATTGATCATGTGATAGAATGATGGGTCATTCCATCTGTTTCAAACAAAAGGTTAGCAAAAGTTATCAAATATACATAAGTCCATCTATGGTGAGGTTAATCGTATACGATTCCAAGAATGAACCTATACTTCATATATCATACCTCATAATAAAATAAAACTAGTTTCTACTAAACAGGGACTTCCTGTAGGCCAGTGGTAGGCGATAAAGGCCAGTCGCACTTCGGTTGTGGGTTCGATTCCCACATCCTTGTCCGACGCGATGGGATGTCGCCCGTCCTGCAGGTTGTCCTTTTTCTAAAGCTATATTACTATAACATCCCATCAATAATATCAAAAAAAGTTCTATCCTAACTTATGTCCAACATAATCCATTCCAATCTTTAGGCTTATCTAAAATACTTCGGTCCAAGCTCATATTATAAAGAAAATTATTACTTGAAATGTCATCAACCAACCATCATTTATCTCCCATTATCTTGTTGGTCACATTCCAATCATGTGAATACCGTAATCATGTATTCTCTTGAAAAATGAATACCCATTAAACCTTAGTGAAAACATGAATGCTGTCAAAAGTTAACTCTTTCCACATACCAAAATCCAAAAATTCTATATAGTCAAACCATGATATAACCTTCTCCTTATATCAGTCATGAGCTCATGAATACTATCAAAAATTTAATTTTCTCCTTATCCCTTCATTATGCGCATATCATCTACTTTCCAAAAATACCGGTACCATTCATCACATACTTTCAAAACTTAAGGAAAGAAAACAGTGTAACAATCCTTAGATGTCTCTTTATTCCATAGTACCATGAGATTACTTATACAACATTACACTTGATAAACATGTAATCATTCCACTACATTCTTAAACCATTGACCGAGCTTCAACAATTCTTTCATCTCACATATCATTTGTAGTCTCTTCATCATCATAAACATAAATACTACCCATACGACCATACTGATTCTCATCATGAGACTTTCCCTTAGGGCATTGGTTTGCATAATGCCCGTACATTCCACATTTAAAACATTTAACCATTGTTGATGTCGTAGAAATACCATTATCCTCATCCCTGGTGTTAACTGGACCTTTTTCTTTGCACTTACTGGCTTTGTGTCCTTCTTTTCCACACCCAAAGCATCTTCCAGTTCCTTTGAAACATTCTCCTTGATGCCTCTTCCCACATGATTTACATAGGGGGAATTGAACTTTCTTTCCTCTATGATCATCATGAAACTCCATCTTTCTCTTATTAGCCGAGTCAGGAAACTTACCAAATTTTACTTTATTGATCATATTATGAGATTGCTGATTCGGAATAATAATGATGTTTGGACTTCCAAATCCCATTTCATTTGGTTTCTCATGAATAATATCATTCCATTGTCCATCATATCCTCTATTATCATAAATCATCTTGTTTCCAGCCATTTTCTAAAACCCAAAAAGAATAGTGTGAGAGACAAAAATCATAATAAAGGGGGAGTATATTCAATATCTAACTTCTTTGGTTTAATCTAATATCGTTACCATAGTTCTAGGACTATATCCTATACGTATACTTATCCTTAGGGACATCCCTAGACATACCTTAGAAATATCTCTAGAGATCTCACTAACGTTTTCGCATCCTAGTTTCCAAAGGTTGACTAAACCATTCCTCTAATACCAACTGTAGAGACCCGAAGCCTAACGTACATGGACATTACATTAGTTTTGTGGAATACTTAGTACATAACAAAAACACACACATAAGGACCGTAATAGTTTAGTGTCTTTGGAAACTGGGAAACATAAACAACTGGTTCATAAAGCGTCTACACTGTCTCCCATTTATTTCATCATATCTATAGTCCCTTTTGGCATATCTTACTTAATAACCTTCTTCCTGACCTGGGGAAAGAAAACATACAAAAGGGTGAGCTCAAATTCTCAGTAAGGGTAAACAAAATAAATATCAATCACATCATATACATAAGCACATAACTTTTGGAAATCTGAACCTACAAAAGAGATCATAATTTCATAACATGGGATAAATCATGGCAGTGAAATGTAATCACAATAATCATAACTTAAAACATGAAACTTTTTGGCATACACACATAATCATAGATAATCATATCTTATTAGTCAAGACTCATTGCCAAGACTATCTTAGTGGACAAAGTCCATTTCTCAACCGAGTCACCCTCGTTTCAGTCCAGTTTCACTGAACCGGTATAACCTACCGTTCTAGCCATGTCTATCTCATGAGATATAAAATCTTTACCCAATTCATTGGAGGGAGATATAGGTCCCACCCATCTCATAATGATACCATTCTTATGTGTGCCACAAAATCATAAACCATACATCATAGCTTAACCCATGTAATAAAAATGGGATTCTTAAATAACATGACATCATAAAACAATTCATATAAGATAAAGGAATTCATAAAAATATTTCCATCACAACATAATCAAATCCATGTAATAATAGGGATAGAAACATAACCCTTTATTATCTTAGATGGAAAATAATTTTGATAAAACACTTGAACTCTATTCTTGAGGAAAATATCCTTTCTACTTCAAAAACATTTTCCTTTCTTAACATGTCTTACAATTTTAAACTAAAAGAATTTGATTAAAAATAAACTTGAAAACTTGTAAAGGAAGCTTCTTGGAAATAATGTTTTAAAAATCCATTCATGCCATATAAGTTAAAAAAAACATTCTTCGTACTTTTGTCGGAAAAGTCAAAAAGTACCTCGTATGAAAAACGACAAAAGATTCCTTTCATATCCTTTACTAAAAACTCACTGAAGGGTAAAATTGGATTTAAACAATTTTAGGTGAATGGAAATAATATTACATATTGAGGAAACATGGATGTGGATGATAAAATACACCCCATTAAATACCAAAGTATAAACAATCTCGGATAAAAATGAGATTGTGATATTTCCCTTACCTTAAGTCCGATTTGCTTCGTAAGTGTCTGAAACTCCTGTATAATGATTTAAATAATGTCATTAACTTATTACAGAATCATATTCATTGTTATGATATCATATATGGTTCACTTATGACTTTATATTACCCGTTCTTTTGTAAATTCCATGTTAAAGAAGCGTTTTGGGTAAAATCGTTTCATTTATCGTAGGTGTTTGGACTTGTTGTTATTGACATTATTATTAATTATATCATGATTTACTTACTTCCAGAATATAAAAAATGATTTATATATCATATATATTCAGTATATATATATATATAATAGATAGATAAATGAAATGAAACACACCGTTCATGGAGACGGTAGTCCGTACGTACGCATGAATGCTATTTTCCTTTCCTTATTGTCTTGAATGGAAGTAAGTAGATGACATACATATATACATAAATCCAGTAGCTTTATAATGTCATATATTTCATTATTAATTCTTATATATACTTTATAATCATTCTTAAATGGTTAACATGGAGAATGAATCTCATCGCGTCGTGGAGACGGTAGTCCGTACGTACGCACGAGCGATGATATCATTCTCATGATCGTGAACTTGTGTTGAAGTGTATGTATATTATTTGAGTATCAATATCACTTTATAATAATCATATATAGTTACTCATTACACCCTTATACCCATCCAATTAAGGTGGTGGCGGAAAATAGATTACACCACGGAGTGGAGACGGTATTCCGTACGTACGCACGCGCGGTGATTTCCTTTTTCCGTAGGATGGATAGAAGGTTAATTAGAGTTTTTTCATATTTATAATAACATATAAGTATATAATAAATACTTATGTTATTACTTTATCATGAAACAACTAAATAAGAAGAAGTTGAAGAAGAAATAAATTGAAAAAGATCGGTAATGGATATTACATCTTTTTGACGCGCCTTTTCTTAACCTCCACTTAAAGAACTAAGGATGGTATTTGAAGAAGACCAGGACCTCTAGGATGATACTAGGGAAGTGGAGAAGATATTTTTTCAGTGGTTTTATGAGCTTGAATGCTCAAATTGGTGTGAGGAGGAGAGGGAGTAGGTGCCCTTTTATAAGGGAGGAGAGGAGCACCTTAGGAAAATCTCAAAATATTATTTTATATTAAGGTAAAATTCGGTTTATAATGGTTCCAAAGGGTCTCATTTCTAATCTAAAGTGGGTATGGGTCGAAATCCTCTCATCCAATAGGATTTAGACAAGTTTAGGTTATTAATTTAACCTTATCAATTAGATTTAACTCTAAGTTAAATAATTTAACTTTTACCGTGTCTTTTTTTTTTCTTACACTATATGGTTAATAAACTAACTATATCAAGACAAAAGAACCCCAAGTTGTTTATTATTAATATATATAACCTTATCTAAGTCATTTTTCCAAACCTTATATTTTTAGGAATAAAATAACAATTAATAATATAATATTTGTTTTAAAAACTAATTTATGTCAATTTTGACACTATTTGGTACATGATTTTTATGAAATTCATAACAGAATGATAAGTTCTAACCAAGTTACTTATATCAAAAATAACAGGTAATATTAACCTATAAAATTAATTTAAGTCATAAAAATTCTCAAATTACATTTATTTGGGCATTTATAACATCAATTATGTCAATATTTCATTAATAAGACAATTACTGCATCATCTTTGTGTCATAATAAATGATAATTATTTAATCCCTAAAAATTATAAATAAATTCCTATGATGTAGATAATTTTATTATATTTCTGGAGACTATTCATGTTCGGAGTTTCATGAAGTTTATCACTAAATTAAAATTATTATACTTATAAGATTTAAGAAAGTGACATGTTGTCACATTCTTTGGTTTTAATAATAATTAAATTATTTTCATGGAAAAAAGTCCATAAAATGAATCTAATCCTACCCTTAGGTTATATGGGTCTACTTTTATCCATCCAATAGGATTTTTCCAAGCATTAGGGTAATTTTATAATCTTATATTTATCCTTAATTACCCGATTTACCTTTAAATATAGTAAATAAAATTTACCGTAGTTACTATTCACAATGCCCAAAAATAAAAAGTATCTTATTAACATAATTTGGACCCACTGATTCCAAATATGGAATCCATTTTTCCAAATTCAATACACAAAAGATGCATAAATTAAATTAAAATTAATCCCGTTGTCGAAAGAAAATGGGTTTTTCTTTAAAACATTGCAAAAGATTGAATTGTTTTAACCTACGAATTCAATGTAAAATCAATGCTAATGACATACATTATATTAAATGGTAAAAATATATTCTATTTATACTTTAAAACCATTAAATATTATAATTTAACCACATAATATATTACGATGAAAAAAGTTTTTTTTAATTAAAATATATCGTGTTTTTACTATTCATTAAAATATGAAAGTTGTCAGAAAAATATCAAAACTTTATCTAATGTAAATTTTTATATTCTAATTCAAAAGAAGAATTTTATTTTGTCAAATTGAACATATAAACATGTCAAAAACTAGATTTAAAGTGGGTGCGCCATCAAAAGGCGGCAAAACTGCATTTTTTGAAAAATACTTATTTTACCCGAAAAATTTATTTTGTTCTTATACCATGTTCTAGAAAATGTGTAAGATGAATAATAATGTTATAAAATTCAAAATTTAGTTAATACTATTCATAACAGCTAGTTCATGACAATATTATAATAATATATCATTGTTTATTTAAACCCGGTATTGCGTACAACACATGCTATCGAGGAAGGTCGCGATTGCGTGTGATGCAAGCCAAGTCAGGGTTGCGTGTTGTGAAAGAATCCTTCGTTGTTTCGTATAATAAAATCCAACCATATTTCATTTATACATTTAATATATATATATATATACTCAATGTTGCGTAGAATAACTATTATCAAAATATTGTGTAACACGATCCAAGAATAGTGTTGCGTATACTGCAAGCTAATACAGTGTTGCGTATAGCGCAAGGTAATCTTGGTGTAGAATATAAAACAAGACATTAATTAAATTAAAAGAATATTTTTCATAAAATCTCAGGGTGTTACATAAAGTATGATCCAATAGATGATGTGGCAATCCAAAAAAATGGAAGCTATAAGTAAAGGGAAATCCTTAGAGCTCAATGTTAATGAAGAAGTAGTTGTAATATTGGGATCATAGTTATGTGTGCCATCAAATCCTGAGTTAAATAAGCAGTTATTGAATGATTCCCATAGTTTATCCTTTCTCCATTCATCTAGGAAGCACAAATATGTATTGAGATATATTAGATCACTATTGGTGTGATAATATGAAAAATGGGAACACGGAATATACATCAATATACCTTGTATGCAAGCGATTGAACATGGAAGGGCATAAATCCAAGAGGATGATGCAACCATTACCCATACCTACATGGAAATGGGAAAACATCTTCGTGGAATTTTTCACTATTCTTTTTGAATACATCAATAGTAAATAATTCTATATTGGTTGTGGTGTATTTTCTTGCAAATACTTATCACTTCATTAAAATTAAAGAGGACTACTCAATAGATCAACTTTCTAGGATATAAATTAGATAAGTGGTGAGTCTGTATGGAAAACCCATATAAATTATATATAATTAAGATCCAAGATTTACCTCTAAGTTCTAAAACAGTCTCTAATATGCTGTAAATAATGATTTTAACTTAATCATGACTTATCACCCTCAAACTGATGGTCAATATGAGTGTACTATCCAAACACTCAAGGAAATGTTGAGATCATGATCAGTTGTCTTCAAAGGAGGATGGGATCAACATCTTCCTCTAGTCCAGTTCTCATATAATGATAGTTTCCACTCAAGCATCCAAATGGATTCCTATGAATCCCTTTATGGTAAGAGATGTTTTGGACTCACTTGTTTTGATAATCCCAAATCATGTTTCGATAATCCCAAATCATTTTTTATTTATGTGATAATTATGTTTCTCTTATAAGATGATCATTTATGTGAAAATCATGTTTATATCAAAGTGATAACTATGTGATTTTAATATCACTTCTCTCTTGTTTAAAGCTCACAGTGAAAACTTCCTCTAAGTATAATGGTCACCGATGCAATGTTACCGATGAAAAGGTTACCGATGCAAAGTTCACTGATGCAAAGGTTACCGATGCAAAGGTCACCGATGAAAAGGTCACCAATGCAAGGTTACCGATTCAAGGTCACTGATGAAAAGGTCATCGATGCAAAGGTCACCAATGCAAGGTTACCGATGCAAGGTCACCGATGCAAGGTCACCGATGTAAGGCTACTGTTGGGAAGGTTACTGATGGAGAGTCACCGATGGAAGGTTACTGATAGAGAGTTATCATTGTAAGGTTACTGATGGAGAGTCACCAATGAAAGTTTATTGATGTAGAGTTCTTGATGAAAGGTTACGATAGGAAAGGTTACTGATGAATGCTGACCGATGTGCACTTTCTGTTAGAATGCTACCATTGTGAAGGCCACTGTTACAAGTCTACCATACTCTTCTACTCTATACTTTTTCAAATTCTTAAGATTATTCTAACGATCATATTTGCTAACTTTAATGCTTCTGACATTAATTAATGTTGATTGTAGACATATCAAGAAACAGTATCTGGGGACAGTATGAGGTATGAGAAAAGACCGCACTTGATGTACTTTTACCTATTGTCAGACCTTAAATATAAAATAAAAGAAAGAGGAATGAAAAGGATACAGAGTGAGGACCTGATATTGAGAAGCATGTATGATTATATGAAGAAACTTACTCGCCAGATCAAATAAAATCCATACAGTACTTACTCTGTGAACCCACAAGCATCAAGAAGATCATATTGGGGACAAACTCACTTCTTCCTTTTGTGCTTAATCAACTCATGATCAACACAAGAAGCAGAGCACTCAATTACAAAAAGCCATAACCTGGAGTTGTGACACTCTGCTTTGGAGACAACGTCCAGAGAAATACTCGAACATCAAATTTTTTACTTCAAATTGTCAAGAACTGAACTGCAAAAACATAGAGCCTTCTAAACTCAATCTCATCAGATTTTATCTACTATTTTCTTTTATCTTACATTTTAATAATGGTGTGTTTGTTTCTACACACTATCTCCTGTGCTTGAACTGGAGGATATAAAAATCATCACATCAAAATTATCTTACTCCTTGTTTTCCCACATATAAATGTGGAAGATACCGTGTGTGGTCTATGTTTTTTTCATTACCACAAAGAACTGTGGTAGAGGTTGTGAACCTTGGAAAGTTTGTGAAAACTATTTTAAAGCCCGGTACAGGATGTGTATCAAGTTTATTGTTTATATAAACTACTTGGTGGCAGGTGATCACCAAGTGGAGAGGATTAAGTCTCGTCTTGAGACTGAACCTCTTCTTTAACTTTTCTGTGTTCTATATTTTAGTTATACTTTGTTTTATCTATTTTTCACTCCTTGTAATTTCTAAAACATAAATCTATTTTTCATTCACTTTTATAGTTAGTTTTGGTTAGTGCATGTTTGTGTTTAATTCATTAAACTTGTTTCAAAATTTGAAGAAGTTTTTTTCACTAATTCAACTAAGGACTAATCACCCTTTGAGAAACTTGTTGACCAATTATACATCTATATCTCTACTACCTTAATTAACTGGTCTGTTTCAAAATTTGGTGGATTTTTATAATAAAGTTTTTAACCAAAATTTTAAGTAGGAACTCAATTCACCCCCACCCCCCTTGAGATTCCACTCCGACCAACATTTGGTATCAGAGGTTGTTAGTTTAGTTTGTTTTTACTACTACCTGTACTGTTGTGCAATTTTTCAAATTATTTAACCGTGATTTTAGTTGTATCTTAAAGATCTTAAAATTTCTGTCATATCTAAATTTTCAGTTCTTTACAATTATAATTATAAATGGATAACAGAGTTGAGGGTTTTGCTACTAATAGGACACCTTTCTTTAATAGTTATAATTATGCTCATTGGAAATTAAAAATGAAAATGTATCTAGAGAGAATGGGGCCTGAAATCTGGTACACAATTGAAGAACAACATGTATTACCTGTTACTTCTAGGTACACATGATCTCAGTTGACTAAAGCTACATATAATAATAATTTTAAAGAAATGAATTTATTGTAATTTTATCTAGGTGATGAAGAATTTAATATAATATATACCTGTAAAACTACATATGAAATTTGGGATACTTTAGCTGTTTCTCATGAGGGAACAACCAATGTTAAAGAAATGAGATTAAATACTTACATTATTAAATATGATAATTTTAATATGAAACCTGATGAACCTATATCTAAAATATATCTTAGGTTCAATGAAACAGTGAATACCATGAGTCTTCTTGGAAAACAAATGGATAGAAAGGATCATATTATGAGATTTCTTCAATGCCTACCTAAAAAATGGAGAGGAACTTCTATTTCTATCCAAGAATCTTATGACATAGGCAAGATACCAGTGAAGGAACTAATTGTAAAGATTATGATGTATGAAGAAGAGATTAAGGTAAATCAAGAATCAGATGAAGAACAAAGAAATAAATTTGTAGCATTCAAGACTTCTACCTCAAATAATGAGGATAAAGAAAAATCTCAAGCTCCTATAGACATTTCCACCAGTGAAGACTCAGATTATGACACTGATGATGAGATGTCTCATCTTGCTAGGAGATTCAAGAAGCTATACCATAAGAAAAAGTTCTTTAGAAAGTAGAACTATAAAGGAAGGTATAATAATAAAGGATAGTGGAAAAGGTTAGAAAGTGGAATGATAACACAAATGAGATAGTCTATTATGAGTGTAAATGAAAAGTTCATGTGAAAGATGATTTCCCCAAGCTGAAATTTAAGAAGAAATATGTAGACAAGGGAAAAGTATATAAAAAGGATATGAAAGCTATGTGGAGTTCCTCAGAAGATAGCTCAAGTGGATCTGACACTTCTGATATTGAAAATAACAAACATGAAAACCTGTGTTTCATGACAGAAACATCCAAGGAAAACTATTTAATGATATCCTGTAAAACTCTATGGTACTTGGACAGTGGATGTTCAAGACACATGACAGGAGAATACTCATGCTTCAAGAGCCTAATTAAAGTTGATGGTGGACATGTTACATTTGGTGATAATGCAAAAGGGAAGATCACTGGCTTAGGCCAAATTGGTAACCCTAATACTGTATTAATTTCAAAATTACTTTGTGTTGATGGCTTAAAGTACAATTTACAAAGTATCTCTCAGTTATGTGATGATGCTTTTAATGTAAAATTTGAAAATTATGCATGAAATGTTTTTAATTATAAAAATTATTTTATATTTACTTCTCTTAGAAATGAAAATCTATATGCTTCTGATTTAAATTCTTTATCTAAGAAAAATGTTTCATGATTAAATGATTTTCATAAGAAATCCTGTTTATGGCATAGAATATTAGGACATTAAAATTTGAACTATCTTAGAAAAATAACTAGAAAAGGTTTAGTTAGAGACATACCTAAATTTGAATTCCCACTTAACAAAGTTTGTAATCCTTATCAAAAGGAAAAACAACACACAGTTTCTTTCAAACTAAAGAAAGAAGTTTCTACTTCTCAACTGCTTGAGTCGGTTCACATGGATTTTTTTGGACCATCTAGAGTTTCAAGTTTAAATGGGAAGCACTATGTTTATGTTCTTGTAGATGATTTTTCTAGATATACTTGGGTATAATTTCTATCTTGCAAAATTAAAGCATGTTCTTACTTCATTAAATATTCCAAGTCTGTAGAAAATCTTAGTGGACTTAGAATTAAGACCTTGAGAAGTGACCATGGTCGTGAGTTTGAAAATTATGAATTTGAATATTTTTTCTTACATAGTGGATATAATCCCAATTTCTCTACTACTAGAACACCTCAACAAAATGTAGTTGTAGTAAGAAGAAATAGGACTCTTCAAGAGATTTCTTAGACTATGCTTAATGAGTACAATCTATCGATCTATTTTTGGGATGAAGTTGTTAATACAGCTTGTTACATTATTAATAGAGTATTTATTGTACCTTTACTTAAGAATACCCCTTATGAGATCTGGAATAATACGAAGCCTAAGTTTAATTACTTTAGAGTTTTTGGTTGAAAAGTCTTCATCCTTAACACTAAGGACAATCTTGACAAATTTGCCTCCAAATTTGATGAAGGAATTTTCCTAGGTTACTCAATCTCTAGTACATCCTATAGAATATTAAACAAGAGAACCAAATTTGTGGAAGAATCAGTTCATGTCAAATTTGATGAAACTGATCCACATGAAACCAAAACCTTTGTTGAACTCCTTGAGAAATATATGTCAATTCTGGACCTTAATGCTAAAAACAGTGAGCCCTTAGTGAAAAAAAAACCAATTCTGGAAATTTTCTAGAATCTGTGAATGATGAACCTAGACCTATAGACATTCAAGATGAGTCTATTTCAACTCTTTATAGAGGTATTAGAACTCTCAAGAATAATCCTTTATATGTTTTAGTAGGTGATTTAAATAGAGTAACACAAACTAGAGCTTCTCTGAGAAACCAGGTTGAACATCAATCCTTTCTTTCACAGCTTGAACCTAAAAATATTGATGATGCAATCAATGATGAATTCTGGGTGATAGCTATACAAGAAGAATTAAATCAGTTTGAAAGAAACAAAGTTAGGAAATTAGTAGAAAGACCTAAATACATGTTGAACATAGGCACTAAATGGGTGTTTTGAAATAAAGTTGATGAATCCAGAAACATAGTTAGAAATAAGGCTAGATTAGTTGCACAAGGATATAGTTAAGAAGAAGGAATAGACTATGAGGAAACTTTTTCACCTATATCTAGACTAGAAACCATTAAGATATTACTTGCTTATGCAGCTCATTTGAATTTAAAACTTTATCAAATGGATGTCAAAAGTGAATTTTTAAATGGGTACATAGTTGAAGATGTATTTGTTGAACAACCCCCTGGTTTTACAAATCCCCATTTTTTAAATCATGTCTTAAAACTTTTAAAATCCCTATACGGTCTGAAACAAGCTCCAATATCTTGGTATAACAGACTTAGTTCTTTTCTTATTTCAAAAAGTTTTACTAAAGGAATAGAAGATCCTACTCTTTTTATTAAAAGGATTTCCAAATATATTTTAATAGTACATATTTATGTAGATGACATTATGTTTGGATCCTCTAAAAATTCTTTATGTATTGATTTTTCAAAAAGGATGCAAGATGAATTTGAAATGAGTTTAATGGGGGAACTTAAATTTTTCCTTGGATTTCAAATTTTTAAAAAAATGGTATTGTTTTAAATCAGAGCAAATATACCAAGTATATTTTGAAATGTTTTGGTTTGGACTGCAATAAATGTAGTGATACACCTATGAGTACCACCTTTAAGTTGGATGCTTATGAAATTGGTAAACCAGTGGATCAAACCAATTACAGAGGTATGATAGGAAGTCTACTCTATCTTACTGCTAGCAGACCTGATATTATGTTCAGTTTATGCATGTGTGATCACTTTCAATCCAATCCTAAAGAGTCTAATTTAACTATTGTTAAAAGGATTTTTAAATATCTCAAGTTTACTACAAACTTAGGGCTGTTTTATCCAAGAGTAAAAACAGTTGATTTAATAAGTTATTCGGATGTTGATTTTACTGGTTGCAAGTTAGATAGAAAGAGAACCTCTAGAACATGTCACATTTTAGTCAAGTCTCTAGTATCATGGTGTAGTAAGAAATAGAATTGTGTTCCATTATCTAATACCGAAGCTGAATATATAGTTGGTGGGAGTTTCTATGCTCAAATTATATGGATGAAACACACATTACTAGACTATGGATATCAATTCAAACATGTCTCTATAAAGTGTGATAATAAAAATGATATTAACATCTCTAAAAATCCAATATCTCATCCTAGGACAAAGAACATTGATGTGATACATCACTTCTTAAGAGATCATTATCAAAGAGGTGATATCACTCTTAAATTCATTGGTACTGAACACCAATTGGATGATATGTTCACAAAGCCTTTGAATTCTGAGAGGTTAAATTACATCAAACATGAGTTAGTTATGATAAACTATAAGGGTTAGGAACCTCACCGTTGGACCTCACCGATAGAAACCTCACTGATAGGAACCTCACTGATAGGAACCTCACCGATAGGACCTCACTGATAGGACCTCACTGATAGAACCTCACCGTTGGAACCTCACCATTGGACCTCACCAATAGGACCTCATTAGAAACCTCGCCATTAGAAACCTCACTATTAGACACCTCACCGTTAGGGACCTCACCGTTAGAAACCTCACCGTTAGGACCTCACCGTTAGAAACCTCACTGATAGATAGGACATCACTCATAGGAACCTCCCCATTAGGAACCTCACCGTTAGAGACCTCACTATTAGAAACCTCACCATTAGGACCTCACCATTGGCATCTTACCGATAGTGTTTTATTTATGCCAAAAGTTGAAACATTTTCTATATTAATTTATTCTTTTAATTGATTTTGTTTCTCGATCCCTAAATGATAAAATTAAAAATCATACCACATTTTGATCCACCTCAAATTATCTCTCGAATCACTTTTCTCCCTAACCTCGAAACCTAACCCTCTTCTGAAACCCTCAAACCACTTCAGATTTCATGGAAAGAGTGAAGAGATCTTTGGTCAGTGAAGAAGGGGATGCGCCAAATCCAAAGAGACTTTGAGATGAGTCGAGTAGTAAAAGCAAGGAAGTGGAAAATCCGATCAACCCTCATCTCTCGAAGAGGGAAATCGTAGTTGAAAAAGAGATCAGTTATGTGTGGTTTCTAATGAGCAGATCTTTAGTGCTGAAGACACTTGAAGCTCAAGGCTGGGTTGAATGCTTTAAAAACAACAATAAACATTATTTCCTGAAGTTAGTTAAGAAGTTTTATGAGTTTTTGAAATTCGAATAGATTAAGGATGAGAACATAATGACTTCAAGAGTAAATGGAGTAAGTGTATGTTTCTCATCTATTTAATGGGCTGAGTGTATGAGAGTACCACATGAAGGGATTTATGACTATTACTTAAGAGTGGTGCCTCCCAAGACTGAGTTCTTCTGTTATGAAGAAGCCTTAGCCGAACTGACATGGATTGGGATCCCTAGGAAAGTCATTTCTACTGATATGGAAGGAGAAGAAAAGCTATTGTTTATGTTTGTTCAGCATTTCTTGAGTCCCAGGAGAGGAGACTTTGCTACACTGAAATTTTAGGATGTATTTATTTTGTACCTGTTGAAGCATGGACAGAAGATAAATTTATGTAGGCTGATGATGATTCAATTAGAGGATATGACAAATCCCAGATCAAAATCCAATGCCTTATTTCATGCTATATTGATATCCTTGATGCTTATGGTGAATGGATTTTCTAGAGAAAATGAGGAAATGGTTGTAGTAAGTGAAAATTTCTTCATTACAAAGGTAATTTTCAAATTGATGAAGATAAATTAGAACCCCTGGAAAAGAAGACAGGTACTTGATGAGGCTAAGTTATATGAGTAATTCAACCCTATCACTCATCCTACTAGGCCTAAGGATAAGAGAGATCCTGGCCTAAATCCTGGTGAAGTAGAGATTTCATATTCATATGAAGAAGAAGATGCTGCTGATTTACCAGAAAGAGAAGACTCTCTTATATATTACAGGAGTGATCCAGACCTTCCCTCCATTCCTCGTGCTAGTACTGTATCCTTTGGTGAGCCTAGCCCACCAAAGAGATTTCCTAGAAGGGAGACTGTTCTAAGGGACAGTGATGATGAAGAGACCAGTGAGGAAGAAGGGGCAGAAAATGTCTTAAGATACATTTGGGGGACCTCAAATGAGGATGAGGACACTGAATCTAGTCATGCTTACTTTGAGACTGTTGTTGATATAAGTAAAGAAGAATGTCTAAGTCTCAATCCTCTGATAGAAAATACAAAAATGGTTGAATATGTTGATCAAGAAGTTGTTGATTCAGTTGAATCTATAATTGATTTGGAATTAGTTGAAGATTCAATAGAAGAAGTGGCATTGGACCCTCCTATTGATGAATTTTCTCAAGGAGGTATGGAAGAGATGGATATGGTTGATTAGGAGAATGATCCAAGTGAGGGGGAGGAACTTTTTGCTACAAGTTCAGTTTTTGTAGCTCTTGGAATAGAATATTGGTCAGAAGACCCTACTTTTGTAGTTTTGGGATTAGATTATGGAGACTCTGATGATGACCAGCCTATCAGAAGTCCTCCAATTCCTACTATTTCATAAACCACTATTGTGCATTTAGTGGTTCTTTTTCCTAGTGAATATGTGAAGAAGGATGATTTGGAGTCAATAAAATCAGATCTGAAGAGCCACTTTGATGAGAGGCTTTTTAGGTTAGAGAGGGATATGAATCACAATCAAAAGGTTGTTACTTATATAGTGGAAATGGTAGTTTATGCCTCTCACTCCATCCTATTAGAGGAGGTAAACGACTATAAGAATCAGATCAGAACCATGGAAGATTCTATGGAATCTATGAAGCAGTCTAATGCTAGACTAGACTCATATATGGCCTCAAGAGTTTAGGTGGACAAATATCTTTGATATATTAAAAGTGTGGTTCAGCAATTGGTCACTATGTTTGAGGACTTTAAGAAGTCCATAGAGACACATGTGAGTGGACAAGATGATGATGTAAAGAGACTGATCAGTGGGCTGACTAAATCTTTTAAGGAGACAGTAGCTTTCACTATGGCACCTCTGTATGCATCTGCTTCATCTTCAGCCTCTCCTCCTATTGATCTAGAAGCCTTCAGTTCAGTTGTTAGAGAAGAACGTGAGAAGTTCTCTAGTACCAGTACCTCATATCCCCAGTCTATGACTCAGGTTATTTCCACTACCAGAGAAATTCATAATCTTGTGGGAAATTATCTAAGGGAAGTTGTTCAATATTAGAAGTCCATCAAGTAACAAGTTGATTTATACTACAAAAGGGTATACACTAAGCATCATATGGATGGTCACTTCAAGTTTTTGTTGGAGAACTTGAGGATTCCACCTATCACTCAAGCCTTTAAAGATCAGGTTAGCAGGTTTAGAGAGTTTACTTCTGCTTTGGAGAAATTTATGGAGAATAAGGATGATTTTATTTCAGCCTTGGAAAGAGGAGGAAGTATTATTATGGATTTTAGAAATATTATTTTTCCCTTATTCCATGTGTACTACACTCCCATCATTGTTCCTCAAGCCTTTCCTTCTACCTTAGGTGTCTCAGGATCTTCTAGTGTTGCACCTATGATGACTCCTGCACAGACCATCAGAAGCTTGACCCCCACCTTTCCTCAGATATCTACTCACTACAGGTCTACCGATGCTTTTATTGTAGCTCCTCCTACCCTGCTGACTATTATCCCTAGGCCTATCCCACCATCTTCAGAACATGCTTCCTCCACTTCCAAAGATGAAGCTCCTTTGGAAATCTCTAATGTGGATTGAATGTGGGATGTCTTAGCTGATAGGGATCTTTGTAACATTTTTTTATATTGTAATTTTAATTCATTACTGGAAAATACCCTTTTGTTTTTTTATCCTCTTGTCTTTTTTTTAATCACAAAGGGGGAGAAATATTTAAGCTTGAATCTCAAAGTTACCCATAGGGGGAGAAACAAGTCAAGTTTAAGTTTTAAGCTGCCTAAACTTAGATAAGGAGACATTTTTTTAGTTGACTTAACTCTTTGTGCATATATATATTATCTATACTTTTCCATAATAGAAATGGTGCAAATTTTCTTATACACACCTCTAAAGATATTATCAAATGTGATTAACCCTAATTCATAAAATACTGACATAATTTTTGATTATCAAAAAGGGGGAGATTGTTGGACTCACCTGTTTTGATAATCCCAAATCATGTTTAGATAATCCCAAATCATGTTTTATTTATGAGATAATTATGTTTCTCTTACAAGATAATCATTTAAGTGAAAATCATGTTTATATCAAAGTGATAACTATATGCATTTAATCTCACTACTCTCTTGTTTAAATCTCACAGTGCAAACTTTCTCTAAGTACAAAGGTCACCGAAGCAAGGTTACTGATTCAAAGGTTACCGATGAAAAGGACACTAATTCAAAGGTCACCGATGTAAAGGTTACCGATGAAAAGGTCACCGATGAAAAGGTCACCGATGAAAAGGTCACTGATGCAAGGTTACCAATGCAAGGTCCCCAATGAAAAGCTCACTGATGCAAAGGTCACTCATGCAAGGGTACCGATGCAAGGTCATTGATGAAAGGTAACTAATGCAAGGATACTATTGAGAAGTTTACCGATGGAGAGTCATCGATGGAAGGTTACCGATAAAGAGTTATCAATTAAAGCTTATCGATGGAGAGTCATAGATGAAAGGCTGCCGATGGAGAGTTTTTGATGGAAGGTTAGCATTGGAAAGGTTACCAATGAATGCTAAAAAATGTGCACTTACTGTTAAAATCCTACTACTGTGAAGTCTACCATTACCAGTCTACCATACTCTTCTACTCCATACTTTGTAAAATTCTTAAGATTGTTCTAATGGTCATATTTTCTAACTTTAATTCTTCTGACATTAATTAATACTGATTGTAGACATATCAAGAGATATTATCTGGGGACAGTACGAGGTATGAGAAAAGACCGCACTTGATGTACTTTTACCTATTGTCGGACCTCAAATATAAAAGAGAAGAAAGAGGAATGAAAAGAATACATAGTGAGGACCTGATGATGAGAAGCGCGTCTGAGAATATGAATAAACTTACTCTCTAGATCAAAGAAAATCCATCCAGCACTTACTCTACCCACAAGCATCACAAAGATAATATTGGGGGAAAATTCACTTCTTTTTCTGTGCTTCATCAACTCATGATCAACACAAGAAGCAGAGCACTCAATTCTTGAAAGCCAGAACCTGGAGTTGCGACACTCTGCTTTGGAGACAACTTCCAAAGAAAGACTCGAACATCAAATTCTTTACTTCAAAGAGTCAAGAACTGAATTGAAAACACATAGAGCATTCTAAATTCAATCTCATCATATTTTCTCTACTGTTTTATTTTATCTTACATTTTGAGAAGCGTGTGTTTGTGTCATATACACTGTCTCCTGTGCTTGAACTGGAGGATATAAAAATCCTCACATCAAAATTCTCTTACTCCTTGTTTTCCAACATATAATTGTGGAATATATCGTGTGTGGTCTGTGTTTTTTTCATTACCACAAAGAATTCTGGTGGAGGGTGTGAACCCTGGATAGTTTGTGAAAACTATTTTAAAGCTAGATAAAGGCTGTGTATCAATTTTATTGTTTATATAAACTGCTTGGTGGTAGTTGATCACCAAGTGGAGAGGATTAAGTCCTGGCTTGAGACTGAACCTCTTGTTTAACTTTTTTGTGTTCTATATTTTTGTTATACTTTGATTTATCTATTTTATGCTGCTTGTAATTTCTAAAACATAAATCTGTTTTTCATTCACTTTGATAGTTATTTTTGGTTAGTGTGTTTATGTGTTTAATTCATTAAACTTGTTTTAAAATTTGAAGAAGTGTTTTGCACTAATTCTACTAAGGACTAATCACCCTTTGAGAAACTTGTTGACCAATTAGACATCTATATCTATGCTACCTTAATTAACTGGGTTGTTTCAAAATTTGGGGGATTTTTATAATAAATTTTTTAACAGAAATTTTAAGTAGGAACTCAATTCACCCCCCCCCCCCTCTTGAGATTCCACTCCAACCAACAAGGTGAATAACACCTTTATGTTGATATTAATTTGGGTAATGCAAACTTCTAGGTCCTAAAATGTTTGAGTAAATAGTTGAAAAGGTTAAGATCATTCATTATCACATCAAGGATACTCAGATTCGACAAAAGAGATATAATGACAATCATTGAAAAGACCTATAGTTTGATATTGTAAACATGTTATTCCTATTCATATCTCCATAGAATAAAGTCGTGAGATTTTGGAAGAAGGTAAAGCTTAGTCTAAGAAACATTGGTCCCTTTGAGATCTTTGATCACATCAGAGCACTGACCTATTAACTAGCACTCTCACCTAACCTATCTCAAGCACATGATGTATTCCATGTATCACTCTTGAGGATTTACATACTAGAACACTCACATGTACTCAATCCAAAGGCGGTACCATTAGATAATGACCTTTTTTATTAGGATTATTCGGTGAAGATCTTAGATCATGGAGACAAGGTTATACAGAATAAAACAATACATCGGGTTAAAGTGTTGTGGATAAACCATAAGTTTGAAGAAGAATCATGTTAAACAGAGTAAGTAATGAAATAGAATTATCCTAATCTATTTTAGTGTGTGAAATTAAAATGTTTAGGGTGACATTTCTGAAGATGGTAATATTGTAACGTCTCAAACATTTATAAATAAAATTCCCCTTATGATTTAAATTAAATATCTTATTATGTATTATAGCTATAGAAAACTCGTGAACCTATTTGGTTTTATTATATCATATAATATTTAAAATACCATTAAGAATCATTACCATTGATAATATAGATATTGATCATTGATCACATGATTAGTATAAATATAGGGTTTTATAAAATCCAATTGACGTAGACAAAGGAAGTGATGGCCACAACCAATAGGATCATACACTATGAAGCCCATTTATTAGATATTTCAATGGAGATAACATAACTAGGATTTTTCCTTTACCAAGCCCTAGTAGAGATCCAACAACTTAATCATAGTGAAATCATTTTTGTGAGAAGTTCAAGATCATCGAGATCATGGACCAAATCATGTATGTTGAACCACCCCATGATAGTCTCACCATCACGCCCCTTACCCATTGGAAATTTTCTGGTGTATTAAAGGTATATGTATCATGACCATAATAATATGAATATTTATATTGTATTTTCAATATAATAATTTTCATATTTTCTTCTTATCATTACTTTATAAATGATTTTGATTTTCATATAATAAAAAACTAATTGAATTTTTAATTAGTATTAAATTTCATTTAAGATGTTTATTTTGTTGAATTAATGGATTTTTTAAATAAATAAAATTTTATTATTAAATAATTTTTATTAAATATAAATGATCATATAATTTTTATGAATTCATATGTAATTTTTATAAAGGTTTAAAAACTGTTATTATCAAAAAACATTATTTATAAATAAACGTCAATTCTTATTTTAAAAGTGAAAATACACATATTTAGAAAATTATTTTTATAAAATGAATATTATTTTTTTAATCATAGTATCAAAATTATCCAATGGTGAATTTTTTATAATTTTCTGAGATAGTCGAATTTTCGAGTAAAAATTAAATACCATATAAATATACAGTGTGTATTACAACATCATAATGACCCAAAAGTGATGTAATAAACAATATAAATGGTATCCATGAAAAAATATATGTTTTCCCTTAAAATAATGTGATTTTATGTTTATTTTATTAATTTTATAAAGCCTTTATCAATACTCCAAAACCATTAATATATTTTAAGGTTTTAAAATCATTTATTCAAGAGTATGACCCACTTACACATTAGTAAGGGTATTATTTTATTATTTTCAGATCTTGGACTTATTAAATAATGAAAAAAAATCACATTCAGAAAAAACCATAGAAAATCTATAAGAAGGATTATGGTTTTGGTTATTTTATTATATAGCGTCCAAAACCTATGTTTGAGAAATGATAAATAATTCCCCACTCATTTTCTATATAAACCCACCCAATATCCCATTTATCTTCACTAAAAATCATTTTATAATGTCATTACTATTTCCTCACATCTCTAGAGTCCTCCCAAGTTCCCCCAATCTCTAAAGAAGCTCCTCCCAATCATTTTGAGTCACGCTCTTAGGGTAAGGGTTCTTTTCTTTCTCCACATTATTCAAGTATCTTATTTATCTTTTGGCATTTTTCTCCAATTCATAATGTTTGTATATGATCTTACATATCCCATTTACTGAAACTATGATGTATAAATTATTATATACCCCTTTAAATCTCATTAATCCCTTCCAGTGATATTTATATGCTCACGTTATGCTACTGAAATTACACCATGATTTTTCATGCCAAACAATTATGTAGTGAATACCCATACCCATTTCCTATCAAGGGTGTTCACATTTATGAACTTATAATTATTTTATTAGGGACTTACATGTACTTATTACACAATCATTTATCATGGAAAAAATGTGATGATGAATGAATCCATGTTGTATGGTCTATACGGAACACTTAAGCATGAGAATAAAATGAAAGTTATAGGTACACCCGGAATTATATAGTGCTCTAATGCATTAGGTAATATTTTATTCTTATGAGACACCATGAAAGGTATTAGAGAGTGAATATAATACATCACAGGAATTTTTCCATCATGATTTCTTGGCAGTTATCCTTGACCTATGTTTATAATGCAATGTTTTAATTTTTTTCCACATTTCACATGTTTCCTTCATGTTATCATGCTATATAATGACTTATTATTCATGTTTATTATTCTAAACCCTTTTATACCCCATTGATATGCCTATTGTTTAACATGTATTACTTTATTCATGTTATTCCATGTTTATTCTCTTACTAGGATTTATATCTCACCCCTTTCTTATATATGTCCTCAGGTTATCCCATGCAGTGTTATATATGAAGGAATAATATGATCATATTAAGGATGTTTTCAATAAATACCATGTATTCCATATTTTAAGTTGTTATGTAATATACCTACTTCCCAAAGACACTATACTTCTCAATCTTCCAGGTTGTTTTAATTGTAATATTTTGTAATAAATCATGTATTAATGTGGAATAAAGAGTAGGTTTTTATGCATCATATATATCAATTTACCTACAATAACTAAGTATTGCATCATATGTATAAACCCCATGCATCATGTTGGATATGTGCACTAAAACATACATGCATATGATGCATGTAAATTAATATAGTATTTATATATGTGTGTGTGTGTGTATGTGTGTGAATGTCATGAATATATGTTGTATAAAGTGTATGATACTGTAAATATATATATATATATATATGAATATAAAATAAATCATATGATACATGTATAATACCTTCATTTATACTATTTCAATTCTTTTTAATATTATAAGGGTTGGTCTTTTGGACTTGGTATCATCATTTTCAAAAGAAATGCATGAGATAAATGTATTTTGCGGGTAGATTACATTTGATGAAATCTGGTATATTCTTTCCTAGTTATAGTATTCTCCCTATGTGATTCCCGTAAATATTAATCCATTATGAATATATTGAAATATTTTCATTAAAATATTAAGTGCCTTTAACAAACAAGGTGCATATCATGAATATTATGTGCTAATATTTTAATGATTACATATGTGTTTTCATGCATGATATATCACCTATAAAATAAGAATATGTTCTCTTCATTTGTGTGTGAATTTGAGTGAATTCATTCCATGGTGATATCGGTAATCGATTTCATGAAAAGATTAATGTGGGATCCTTCTTAGTTAATCCTCATCCATCTCTCCCAATAAGGTGTTAACTCCCCTTAGAGAGCTTTAGGTATCCTCTGATAGAGATTGGGATCCAGAAACCAGTGTATTCCCTTAGAGGTAGTAATCCAAGATCATTTACTCTAGTGTTCTTCCTCAAATTCTCCCATTATATAAAAGAATAATAAATCTGTGACAAACTCGTAATATATATGATTTTTTTATATCATTCATGTTGGTTTTATTCAAGGATAGTTCCTATCTATTTAAGTATTCTTCCACTAAAAAAGGATCGTAAAATGATCCATGAAATCCCAATAGTGGTATCAAAGAAATATTCCTCATAGAATCAACGTGAATTGGTTGTTTTTTTTTTGAAAAACGTGATATATACTATCTTACTAGTTCATATTAGGTCTATATTTTGTTATATGATAAAAATAAAAAATATATGACTTAATTAATCAGAACAGTAACATTAATCTGTTAACTTGATTGGAATAAAAAATTCTTCAAATTTTGTTCATGCTTAAATTATTGATTTTCATAACTCTAAATCAGTTTGCAAAAGATTGGTAACCTTATGTTCAATCTTTGCATAAAGGTTGTAAAACCCAGACCTAAATCATCATGCTTTAGTTGAAGTGCCACATGACCTCATGCATGACTCCTCGTATGCAAGAGGATTTCGGATTGTGGAAAGGGTATGAAAATGTTTTGGGGATACTACACCCTTGGTAATTATATCCATACACCAATGAAAAAAACACACACATAATTCAACTAAACATTACTATGAAAAATAAAATAATCATGATGTTATAATAGATTTCATGTCGGTTCAAGCAATGTCAAACCAAATAGACACCCAATGTGGTAGTTCAACAAGTATAAGTAGTACAACTGGAATAATAATAATAATGTATTGTAGAAACTAATGGGTGTCTAAACTGGTACCACATTCATCTCCCAACTCCAAGATCCTTAGCAACCTACTGGGGGGCCTTTCCCTTTCTCATGTCCCTAATCATGAGTTTTGCGCACGCATTGATATTCATATGCTGGTGTGATTATAAACTTAGTAGGACACCACCAATGTGTCCTTAATATAAGTTTACATTCAAATGATGTGTATTCCATGATAATAACAAAATTCACAATAAATCAACACCAAATCATGTGTCAAGTGTTCATGTGCTAACCAAGTCACCATGAACCCTCACCATACCTTCTTTAGCTTCATGTCAAAATAGTGATTATAACGGAAGTCCTTATATGATTCAACCATAAGGCCACCATGTATGTCTATAAGCATCCACAAGTCCAACGACTCTTGTGTCAGGCCATAAGGTCATCAATCCCATCTCTATCATGGGTTTGGACACAAGGCCATCATATATTTGCCTCTACCTCAGATTATACCACATGGTCATCATATCCTGGTGTTTCCCCAAGTCAGGCCATGTAGTCATCATATCCTAACACTGTGTATTTGGTCATTAAAAAAGGTCATCATACCCATTCCCTATGTCTCAGTACATCATTATCATTTCCTCATGTCACACATGGTTCCCTACTATGGGTTAACCAAGCCACGATGACCATCTGCCATTTTCTACTAGAAATAAATGCCTCTAAAGGCCATACATTCATAAAAAATAGGTCATAACATGTAACACTGTGAGATTTTAAAATAAAAACACTCTTTTTTATATCATATGTGACACACAAAACTAATCTTAAACAACTTGCGAAATATATTTTTAAAAATTTAATCTCATCAATAGTTTTTAGACACGCAACCCCGAGATGAAATGAACCATAATATAGTATAATGTCATAACCCAACCATTAAATTGAAGAGTGTGAATATTTCTAAATAAATTGTGAAAATTATGGTTATATATTTATTATAAATAAAATATGAATCATTTAAAACAAAAATAAATGTTTTTCTGAAAAACTATATTTTTCTAAAAGATAGTTTAGTCACATTTTGCACACTTAATTTAAAATTAATTTTAAACAATTTTAGAAACTTTATTAGATAAAATTAATATAATTTTTAAAATAATCGTATAAAAATTATCTTATGGTGAATTTTTTTAATTTTTCTGAATTGTTTCATTTTACAATGAATGGTGAGAAATATTGAATTTTAATAGAAAACTATCTTTTGTTTAAATTATTTATAAAGTTAAATTATATTTTGAATTAGTTTTAAAGTAAAATTAGTTCAATTATATATATATATATATATCTAATTTAGGTCATTTAAATCATTTTCATATTTAATTTTCATATAAAAACATTATAAACTTTTAAACATTTTCTCTTTGAAAACTCTTTTTCTCCTCACTTTTGTGGGTTGATTTTCAATTAATTTTTTCCAATTATTTGAATGTAATTTTAAAAAATAAATTCCATATTTTCAATCAGGATAATTTATATTATCTAATAATTTCAACTTAGTTTTTTTACCAAAATTAATAGTGAAAATAGTAAAAAATATTTACGGCGGTTAAGGTAAAAATGGGTTAATAGAGGGGGGTTAAAACAAAAAGATAAGGGTTAAAATGACATGAAAATTGTATAAAATATATTTAATAAAAATATATAGAACCTATATTGTATAATGTGTTATAATACTCCATTTTAGACCTTTTAATATGAAAAAAGTGGGTATACCATTTTCTTTTCAAAAATTACATGTGTGCCACTCACCTCACTTATAAAAGGTCACCCCCTCTACTCTATTCTTAGAACCATAAAAACATTTTTTTTTTCATGAACTACCAAAATAACTTCCAAAAATCCATACTATAATCATAGAATCATTATATTTTTCATAAATTCAACCCAATAATGCTTTTGGTGCAAACCTAAAGAGGTTACCTGAAGAATAGGTAACATTCTTTAACGAGCATTTTTATTTTATTTTTTCCTTCACCTCATTCAATTATTATTAAAATAGGATAATATAATAACCTCATTATATTTCATATAATTATATATTTTTATAATAATTTAATGACTTACAAACATCCCCACTTCCATCAAATGGGTTGTGAAATCATCATTCATTTGTATGATGGATTGTCGCCTCACAAATCGATGTCATTCTTTTTTCTATTACCACCTCTCACGGTTGGGTATGATGATGGATATAAAATATACATATGATATTTATAACATAATTATAATTATATTACCATTATATCATATATATATATTTTTACGTTCTATTTCATAGGGGATACAATAATGTCACTAGTGTGTACGGCGGACTATCACCTCGAGAAGTGATGTGATTCATTTTTTACTAACGCTTTACATAGAAGGTAATAAGGATATATTTAATGAATATATGTGATATAAATGATATAATTATTATATTAATGAAATATTTATCATTATTAAAAGATAATATATCATTTTATTTCTTATATTTTCACTCATTTAACGATGAAAATATCATTCATGTATGTGTCGACTACCGCATTCACAAAGCGATGTGACTCTATTTTCAACACCACACAACATGGATTATATATATAAATATATTTAAAGAAATAATATGGTATTTATTATATTATTATAATTATTTAAATATAAAATATTACCTACCTCCTTTCCATAATGATTGTTGAAAAATGGAAAAGTTATCAATACGAATATACGGCTTACCGTCTCCATGATCGTAACGTACTTCATTTATCAAAACTATAATTAATTATTATTATAATTAATGTATAGATATTATAATTTTTTAATGATTATTATTCTACATATGATGAAACTATATAATATGCAAAATAATAACTTTCATGACAAATCATGAATAATAAAACAAGGTAATTAACACCTAAAACAATGAAAATAATGAAATATTATTAATGAATGGATGATAAGATGTTATAAAAGGATAATATATGATATTATAAATATTAATATGGTTTTTTTATAATTTAATAACATGTCTAAAACTACTATACAAGAGTTTATAGCATGTTCAACTAAAAGGAAGCATGAGGTAAGGGACTTCGTCTGAATTTCCCTTCATTAAGGAATATTTTATTGTGTGCACCTAGTTTATTATATATTGTGTACATATTTTCCTTTTTAAATGTAATATAATTATTCCTTAATAATTCATGGTATTTTAAGGTTCAATTTTAATTATATCATCTAAGTTAATTTGACTTAAAAGTTACCAAGTGGTAAATAATTTCATCACTCAATTTCTTTTCACTGGGTTATATTACTTCTTCAGTGTATTTGATATTATATAGTTATGGGTGTATTTACTTTTGACTAAATTGTGATGTATATCCAAATGTTTTATGTGGATTTATATTTGATACACATAATCGATTCATTGGTTAATTCTCAATTCAATGTTAGGATCTTTTCAAGGGTTGACTTCACAATCATATTTTAATCAAGATTGTTTATAATTTAATTTACATTAAAGGAATTTATTTGATAATTGTTTAATAAACCATTTAATTTTATTATCCTCTAGTTATTCATGAACCTTTTCAATTAATATGACCATTTTTCTACTCTTTGGTACTTAAAATTATTGAGAAAATGTTTTGATAAAATCAGACTTCATTTCTCTCTTCAGCTAGAAAACATTTTTCTTCCAAGACCAAGTTTTCTAAAAATATTTATAAAAAAAATAACCCGTTTAAAAATGATTTATTAAAGAAATATTTACCCATTTTTTCTTTTTAAAAAAAATTGAAATTAATCTTTATTTTTTTCAAAATAAGGATAGTTTTTCTTTTATTGAAAAAGTGAAAGAAATATTTGTTTTAATGTACTTATCATGTCCATAATTTCCTATCATAATGACCACTCGATTTTTTAAAACTTAATTTATAAGTCTCAAATTTTATTTTCAAATAAAATTATTTTAAAATTTTTGTGAACTTTAAGTTTTAAAAAGTGATTTTCAAAATGTAGAGGATATTTTCCTAAGGAATGTTTTTAAAGATCTCTATTTGGTATTTCTATTCATTAATGAAAAAAAAACTTTATTATTACTCCAATGGGTATAGATTGGATTGATACTATCCTTATTATTTCTATGGATGTTTTATGATCATTTTGACCAGATAAAGTATTGACATTCACCGTCTTAATTCATTTTTGTAGTCATTAACTTTACCTTGAAATATTCACTTAACTATGATCATTATACATTAAATTTCCCCTAAATATCCATAGTATTATCATGGATATGTTTATTTATTAAATTTTATATCATTTCTACATATTGTGTTCTATATTTAAAGTTATTTTTTTATCTAGGGAAATATTGATAAATTCATATTCATTACTCGATACAGATATTTGATTATATGGCACATTGTTCATGAATTATATCTATTATTAGATATATGAGGAACACTTTGGACTTATAGTGTTGGGTGGGGATCGAAATTATATATCCCCTCAATGCATTAGTAGTCTCATGAGGTGAATCAGTAAACTATAATTAAATGATTTTCTACCTTTATTTTTAAACTATATTGTAAAAGGTCTTGATGGTAGAGGTATCATGATTCTTGAGATCATAACATACAATAATTAATAATTTCCTTCATTATGAATTTAGTTATTATTAACCATGATATTTTCATAATTATACTATCTCTGGATTCATCTCATTCTTAGTTTGTTGATTAAAAGGAATGTGTTTTCATTTATTTACCTTTCCATATTAATTATGTATTATCTAATTATGATAGCTAAGTTATTTATTAAATGGAATATTTGTTCAGTTATTTAACTTACAATATTGATTATTCTTTATTGATTCATATATCTTCTATTGTACTTAACCCTTACTGAGTATTTGATATCACCCTTATTTTGTTTCCTTTCACCTAGATTCCATGAAGTATACTATGATTGATGTGAAAATATATGCTAGAGGTAATGATGTTATTCTAAAAAATAGAAAAAAAATATATTTTAATTTGTTTTTTTTAATGTAATATGGGAATCATTTATGTTTCTAGTTTACCAAGACTACTAAATTATTCATTCCTTCTTGATGTGATTCCTTGTATCTTATGATAGTGTAAAAAAGTAAGACACTGGCTCTGGGTTACTGGGGTCAGGGTCATTACATAACAGAAATAGGCACAACATGGAATATCAATCATGAGTATTAGTAGTCATACATATACATACACACATGTGATTATCAAAAAACATGGGTCTCATGGGATACACATAAAAACACTTGTGATCAACAACAAAAATGGGTCTCGTGGCTACACACTCACACACATGTGATCAAAATCAATAATGGGTATTATAGAATAAAATAACATACCATCATATCATGATGATAATCATATAAAAGGCCTCTTTAAGGTAAATAACTTTCTACCTTTAACACATCGTTTTCAACATCGATATTTTATAAGAGGGTTATCACCCATATCAGGTTTCTACACCAACTTTCACTAGAACAAGACCAAATCCATCATAATATAGTATCTATAATTGGTATTATAAGAATATATCACTCCAAGATATGTAATCTACATCAACTTTTCAAAATGGATACGTCGTCAATGGTAGATCTAGATCTACTCAAGAAAGCGATGCCAATTCTCTATATCATGTACCTAACCATCAAACAACCAAGAATTGTCTATTAAATCATGATAGATTCCATATATATATATTCCACATAGCTTGGATATATGATTCATCTCAAGAGTGAAAGGGGATATAGAGGATAGATGTGAATAATGGAGGAAGAAACAACCTCTTACCTTGAATCCACGTGAGTCAATGAACTAGATCCTTTATATTTGGAGTAAGAAGGGAGAGGATCCTCAAAAAAATTATACTAGAGTCCCTATATTAAATATACCTAGGAACAATAGAATAAATGATATGTTTTAGGGTGATTTCAGGTTTAAAATCTAGTTTTTAAATTAATTAATACTCTGCACATGGATTGGTCACATGGTTTCCCAACATGTGCACCAATTGTGGAAGGATTTATACCTCATATGGGCATACACATAGTTTGGATACATGGTTTGGTAAACCATGCACCAGCCTTTCTTTCACCTATATCCCAACATATAAGGTTTTGTATAAAATTTTTCATGGTTATCTCTAACCTTACACCAATCATGATTTTCCCATTATCCTTCTCCAAATAAATTACACAGTTTCCAAAGGATAACCACACAGTTTCCCTTAATCATGCACCAACCATTCATCCCCTTTAAGGAATACAAAAAATACAAAACCAACTAAAATCTACCTAAAAATTAAGCTAATAAAAGAATAATTAAAAACACCTAAAGAAGGAATTAAAGTAAGGTAAAAAGTATCTAAAAAATCTAGGCTATTATAATCTCCCCTTATAAGGATTTATCATCCTCAATAATTATATCTATATTTCCTGCTCAAACAACATCGATCATTGAGATTTTATATTTGATTCTTGCTCCTAAGTCGCTTCTTGGATACTTCTATGCTTCTATGGGACTCTCAAAATAGGTGTAGCATCTCTCCCTTGTTTCTACTCAATGGTTCCCTGAGACGGTGGGTCACAAGACCTCAAGCATGCCTCCCCTGATGCTAAAGGCTGCCAGCTAGCAGCGAGAGCCTAGGGTGTGTCCATGAAGAGACTATAACCTCATTTATTAGAGTGTGTAACAACAAGAAAACAATATATATTAAATATAGGAAACAGAATAATCAGACACTAATATGACCAAACTAGTAACCCATCATAGAAGAAGAAGTATCACAACCAGATAATAGGGGAGCCAAAATAAATAATAATCAATCCAGATAAATAATAACTAGTGTAAGTTGAATAAATAATATATAACAAATTATGATGATGATATTCTATGTAACTATACAAAATAATAGTACATGGTAAACAATAGATACAAGAATATACCACATGATAACAAAATACACAAAAAAAAACTAAAACTATAAGTATCTTGAGCATAGGCTTGGACCTATGACTAGTACTCCAACCTATAATTTCAATCAAGTATCGAAAGTTGTACACTTCCCTTTTTCAATACCAGAAATCATGAACTATACTTGGGTACCAAAGGTGGTCCAAGTAGGGCATGATATATAATCCTAGTAGGCCATCAGCAATGGTTTCTAGGCCAATCAATTTCATTAAATATAAATTATAAGTTTTCCAAAAATAGTAGTAAATAAAATGCATCGAAAAAATAAAAAAAATAACACTTCGGTTTGGGTTCCTAAATGGATACTTGGTCAATTTTACCTACTTCAGCCTAATCTATATGTTTGATCTAGAAAAAACTATACAAGTAATAATGTATGTATATGGGTCATTATAAGTTACATAATAAGTGTAAACTAACCCCAAGGGCATGATTTATCTCGGTGGTCGTGTCCCTGGAGTATCATTCAAGCATGATCCGAATTTAAAAGGGATCCATAACATATAAACAATAAAAACATTTCATCAAATCTAATGAGGAATCTTGATCCTATCCAAGGTGATCCAAATGGAATCCTGAGGGTTTTTATAGAATCCTCTAAGATAACTAGTACCACTGATTCTATACAAGGAGACCCATAATGGAATTCCTAGTATCAACCATGTCATGGTAAACTTAGATTCCATACTAGGTATCTCACATAGAAGACTATGTATCACCCATGGAATGGTTTATCCATCTTTCCAATGAGCCCATCCACAATCTAACCCTTTGGGAACTGGTGTCACTCAAGAGTATGAGTAATCTGACCAAGGATCTTGTCCATGGAAAGCCAAGGGTCACTCCCAATGCATCAAGTAGATCCCAGACAAGCATAGTGAGTCCATCCATGGTATCCTTAATTCAGGACTCGTGTTCTCTCTCAGACTGCAAGCAGATAAAGCATAGCAACCAAATCACATATCATGACATGGAATTTTCATGTGCAATAACATATGAAATCTAACCCAAGAATTTATTTCAAGAAAACATCCAAGAAAAATGGAAATAAGCACAATTCACTATGTAATGAGTATAAAATATAATGTTCATTACATGGAATAAGAATAATACATAAGTAATGAGGAATAAGGATCTAAGAAACATGACATAAGCTTAATAATAATCAAAAGGTTCCAAGGCATGCTCACAAGGCATAAAGCATAGGGAATTTAAATAACCTCCATAAGTAAATACGCATGTGAACAGGTGTATGAGAATAAGCATTAAGCTAAGAGTGGAAACTCAAGTTCAACCAATTTATCTCAATTTAAAATCAATTCACCATTTTAAATCCCTTGTTAAAAGTTAATTACACATAAAGAGTTGTTTAACCATTTTTGAAAAAGGGAAAAAGGGCCTTTAAGGGGAAACAAACCCATTTGGGAAGATTAGGTCAAAAAAATCACCCATAGTGGTGATTAATTGCTCACTCAGTTCATGAAAACATGTAAACATATTAAATTTAATTTATTTATTAAATTAGAGATGTTTCTAGAGGGTTCTATCACATGACACAATAGTGAACCCACTATAAAGAAATGAAACAAGTGAGAAACACATATACCACCTACCTTAGTGTATTAGCACTCCAATCATCCATTGTCATGTATTTAATCAATCTAAAATGAGATAAATCTAAGAAATCATCAAACACCCTAAAATAGGGGGAAAGAAGTCATACCTAAATAACACAATAGAGGAGGAGAGAAACTTGAAATAGAAGTAAAAGGAGCGTAGAGATTACCTCGATATTTTTATTTCTTCAAATGGTTAGCAATTTGGATAATGAATGGTGGATATAATAAAAAATCCTATAAATGATTGAGAAGGAACCCATGAGTAGTCACGGTTGGAGAAAAATGAGGGAGGAAAAGGGTTATGGTTTTAAAAAAATTTAAGGGTGAAATTGGAATTTTACCCACACATGAAGGGGTATAAGGTTTGTTTGCATGGTTGGCCAAACTGTACCCCAACCGTATGAGAGGCCACTTTCTAGGTGGTCTAAAATTACACAAAACCATGCACCTGGGGTCACATGGTTTCTGAAAAACCATGTGTCCTAGTTTACCCCCTTCAATTTGCAGGGCCTCGAGCTATGAATGAGCCTTGAATGCCCCTGATACCTCCTTAACTCCCTTAGGCATCATTACTAGGGCCAAACCAAAGAATTTAAATCGAAAAAAAGGTATATACCTTGAGAAAATTTGGGACATTACAACTTCCCCTCCTTAAGACAAATTTTCCTTGAGTTTCCCTTTCGAGGGTGCTAAAACACCGTTTGAGAAAAGTTTCATCCACTATGCATGTACATCGGCCTCTAACTCCCAGGTCTCATCATGTACACGTCCATGATGCTATAACACCCAAACCATAGAAAATGGCCTACCTCACAGAGCCTTCATAATATGATCAATGATATGTATCAGATTATCCTCTAATGATGCATCCACGTCTAGATCAATATACTTGAGGTAAAACGACTGAGACAGATCATCATGATACCGTCAAAGCTGTGATATATGAAAGATTTTGTGCATGGAATAGTATCTATGAGGTAACAGCAACTGATAGGATACTGTCCTGACTCTCTCCACTATCTCGAAAGGCTCTACATAATGAGGTGATAACCTTACCATATATGAATTCATTTATGACCCAATCTAGGTGATATACACATAAAGACCTAATGTCCCACATTGAACTCCAAAGGTCTATGACAACGATCTGTATAAGAATTCTATTTGGAATGAGTTATAGACATATTCTTTTGAATCATTTGGACTTTCCTTAAATTCTCTTTAATAAGATGAGGACCCAGTATAGTTTACTTACCTGGCACTATACAGTATAGAGGTGAAAGGATTGGGCTATCGCAAAGGGCCTCCTATGGATACATCTAAATTATTTCTTGAAATTTGTTGATGTTGGAAAACTCAACAGGAGGTATATGATTTTCCCATGAACCTAAAAAATCAAGGATACAGTCCCAAAGCATATCCTCTAGCACTCGTATCATCCGCCCAGACTACCCATCTGTTTGAGGGTGATATGTTGTACTCAAGATCACTTATGAACCCAGGGCATTCTGTAACCCTTTTCATAACTATGATGTGAACCAGTCATCTTAGTTCAAAATGATAGAATGGGGTACACCATTAAGGCACATTTTCTCCTGGATATTATCCTTCTAGGATCATCAATAGAGAAGGTCTCCCATATAGGTAGGAAGTATGAAACATTGGTCAACCTTACGATGATCACCCATACTGCATCGCTACCTCCAGGGGATCTTGGAATGACCATCACAAAATCCATGGTGGTGTCATTCCATTTCAAATCAGGAATGGAGTGAGGCTGTTGAAGTAAAGCAGGTCATTGGTGATCATACTTCACCTGCTGATAGGTGGAGTACCGAGTGATAAAACTTTCTATTTACCTCTTCATATCTGTCCACCAATAATAATGATGCATGTCTCTATACATCTTGGTAATCCCAGGATAAACTACTCAAATATTGGAATGAGTTTCCCGCATCAACTATTCCCATATATCAAAAGTCACCCAAACACACCCATAAAAAAGTAGGGTATCATTATCATCAACAAGACTAACTAGGAGGTGGGTTCTCATTAGATACACTTTCCCTTAGGACATGGCCTTCTAAATATGATAGTTGTCTCATCCGAACTTACTCTATAAGAGAGGATGTCATTTCCAGAGCTGATAAAACTGGTTTCATGTGCTGCTCCTGAACCTTTATATGCATCTCAAAGAATCTATGTATGTCAAACACATTCTTGGGATACTCCTAGGAAACAATGTCACTCACCTTTTCTAGGTCAAAAGATATGACTACCTCTGAAATGATGTGACCCATGAAGTGAACATTTCTGATCCAAAAGTGGAATTTGCTGAGATTTTCATATAGATGGTTATCTCTTAGTGTGATCAGCACTATATCAGGATGGGCATCATGGTCATGTCTGGTGCGTGAATACACTAATATATTTTCTATGAAGACTAACATAAAGGAATCAAGATAAGGGTGGAAAACCTGATTCATTAAATCCATAAAGATTTTTGGTGAATTCTTCAAACCGAATGGAATAACTAAATACTCATATAATAGTTTCCTACTTTGGAACATTGTACATGTTATGTTTGATGGCCTCACATGAACCTGGTGATATCCCAACCTCAAATTGATCTTAAAGAAAACCATTCCTTCTCAGAGTTGGTTGAAGAGGTTGTCCATTCATGTAAATGGATATCAATTCTTCACCATAATCTGGTTCAGTCAGTGATAATCCACTCACAATCTTAGGGTACCATCCTCTTTATTGGATAAAAGGATCAATGATCCCCATGGATATGTGTTGGGTTAGATAAAACCCTTTGCCTCTAGATCTTAAAGCTACTTTTTGAGTTCCTGGAGCTCTTTACGGTCTATCCTATAGGGAGGAATGGACACCGGTGTCACACCGGGAACTAGGTTGATAGTGAACTAAACCTCTCTCTTAGGAGGTAATTCATAGAAATTATTAGGGAATACATCCCTGAAAAGACCCACAATATGAGGGAATTACACAAACTTCATTCCCTAATCGCTTATAATAAGACTCACCATCTGATTTGTTACTCCACCTATCCCAATACACTTGGGTCCAAATCAAATTGCATGGATATTCTATTCACCCTTATGAATATACATGCTTCCCTAGGGTGATGTAAAGGATGCCCACAAGAGATAGCAATCCACTTGAGGATGATAAGGCATAATCTAATCTATACTAAGAATAAGATCGAAGTCATCCATCTTGAGGATGAAGAAACTGCATAAGAAATAGTACCCTTATATCTTAAGGGGGAACTCCTGGAACTAGAATATTCCCTCTTATTTGACCCCTAACGATGTGTTGAGATATATAACACCATAGAAGTACTCAATTTCAAGGCCCAAACATTCCACAACCGCATAAGATATAAAAGAGTGTGATGCACCTGTATCAAAAAAGGAAGAAAATAAAATAAAGGCTACTTGAATAGTTCCTCTAACCATAGATAGCCTCAAACTCTGATCCTTGGGCATAGGATTCGTGGAATAAATATAGAATGAACCGCGACCCTAAGATGATGCATGATCATCCTGGGAATATTGACTCTACTGACACCGAAGCTCTAAATCCTATCTACCTCATCCACAACCACTACCACCTCATCCTAATCAGCTGGTAGAAGACCAAATCCTAGTTTGACATTGATTCATAGATCTTATATCTGATATAGGTTTTAGTACGTATCCCCTCTCACTAGATGCTGAAGGAAAATAAGGACAGAAGCACTGAAGGTGACCCATTTTTTCACAACCTCAGCACTCGATTGGGTTTCTCATGCACTAAGGATTCATATAGAATGACCTTCCATAATAGTGAAACACCGCTTGGTTTTCATTGTGTGTCACCTAGCTAGAACCATCCACACATGCACCCTCAAAATGGTGCTTCCTGTTTCTAGATGAACTGTCTCTCTTCCTCATAACTAAACCGCCCTGGCTCACATTTCTATCTTCTCTAAGATTTTGTTCTACAATAAGGGTCTGGTTCACTTTTTCTATAATGGTAGTCAACCAAAATATGGTCACCAATTATAGGACATCATACACAATCCTATCCTCAAATCACCTAGTAGTTGATAACTCATCACTGTTCAGATATGGAGTGAAATGTTGGAGCTCGGTGAATCAAGAAGAATACTCTAGAACAGTCATAGTGCCCTAATGAAAATGCATAAACTCCCCAGCATGGTCCACCCTCAGATTTTGTGAGCTCTATCTTTTTGGTCTTGGATAGGTTATGGGTATGTAATTAGGTAACTCGGACTATGTGGAATCTTGTCGGACTAGGCATATAGAGGCATCAATGTTGTTTTTCATGATCTCATCAAGGGGTAGGATCAGTGTTGTAAGTCCTATGATTTCATAAATTATTTACCCTTTGTATAAATAAAATTAATTTTTAATCCTTACTTGTGGAATTTTATATAGTTTATGGATATTTAGGGTGATTTATCTTTTGGTGTATTTAGGTTGTTTTGGGTTTATATTCCCTTTAAGGATTCAAATTTTTATCATAGATGGTTCGTTATGGAGAGTGATCGTGATATCTTATTTAAGTTGTAGGGATGTATTTTTGGAACATTTTCACATCATGTTCAACCATTTTGATGAGATTTTTAATGGTAGGGAGACCTATAGTAGTTAAATCATCTCATATTCATTATAATTTTATCACAAATATTCCATTTAGTTTTTTATATTCTATCTATTCTTCTTTTGGGTCATTTCTTTCTTGAATTCTAGTTAATTCAATTTGAAATTTAGAAAATCATTTGTTTTTGGTTTTGAATAATAAATGAAAATTTTAATGAAAATGGTATTCATGATGGATGGTTTCATGTGCTTCTTGAATTCTTTTTTATTCCTGTGTTGTTCTAGCAGTAGGTTCTGGAGCTGCAGAATCTGTACCCTCCTTTTTTTTATAATTCAGGTTTTAGTGGAGGTTTAAAACACCACTAGATATACATATATTTTTTTGGTGGTTTAAACAACTGCTATATATTGGTATTTTTTGGTCGGTAGTTAAAACCATTGTAAATATGGTAAAATTTTATTTAGCAGTGATTTTATCTGTTTTAGTGGAAGTTTTTTTGGGTGAAAACTTCTGAATATAGCGATGGTTTTAAACCACCACTAAATTGTCGTTATTTTGTTATAGGAAAAATCGCCACTAAATATGAAAAAACCACAGCGAAATATTTGTTCTGCAACACTTTCCAGAAACCATTTCTAAATGGATGGAACTACCACGTGTTGAATTCTAGCACCAATTTTAGCAGCGGTTTTTTTAAACTATCGTACAAGCATGTAAGGGTGGTTTAAGCCAGAGCTATATCAAAAAAAACATTGCTAACTGGATTTTTTTTGTAGTTTCCTTAAACTTGGGAGGTTATTTTTATAAATGTTAAGGGCCATAATTGATCTAAAAATTGGTGATTTACCATTATAAGTTGGTGTTTAGCATTATAAATTCATTATCTATCAATAAATAAAGAATGGGTATGATGTAAAATAAGATTCTAGTGATGATAATAATATGGAAACTAAAGATGTTGTTTCTAAAGATGAAATAAAGGAAGAAGTTATTATATGGAAGAAAGAAGTGGGGAAAAAGGTAAAATAATGGGGTATATGGTTGATTAGGAATATAGAGGATATTAGAAAATATACTATTGAATAGGATATAAAATATGTCCAATAAGTTTTGTTAGATTATTAATTAACATTTTATTTTTTAAAATTAATTAAAAACTGGTGTATATTTCCAATGGAAGTGGAAAAATTATGACCGTAATTAAATTTTATTATCACCTGATTTAGTTTTTGGTAGTATATGCATTGATATATACTTCCATTTATTTTCTTATAAAAAAATAAGGCAACCTAAGGAGAAGTATTGTGTCTAATAAATCCCTTAACCTCAAACTCCTCTACCTAAATTTTCAATTACCTAATCTTGATAAGATCCATAGGATGAGGTAGAATAGAAATTGATTTTATTCCATGAAACCTCTTGATAGAAAACACTACCTCTCATTTAAGAGTAAATTCGAATAAATATTAAGAAAATACATCATGTAAGAGGTCTAACACTTAATGGTAAGATCCTCTAGTCTCTGTATTTTCCTCTTACTCTTTCCTAGAACCCAGTATTTAGTTATTGTTAAATCTGTTCAATGGGTCAAATGGACTCCCCCTGCTCTAGGTTATAATATAAACTCTTATGGTACCTATTTTAATGACATTATGCACAATGGGGCCTTATCTATGATTTTTAAGGTTATGTGATTTTATATTTCATTTCTTACTATAGTGAAGTTAATAAAATTTGTGTAGAAGAAAATTGATTTCTTACTATTTGAAAAGTTAGGAATATACCTCTCTCGGTGAATGAATTTGATTCACCTCAATCATCAACTTTATGCAAGGTTATTCCTCAGTCTACTAGTCCATTACTTGCATGGATAAATTTTTAAAAGATGTGTTATGATTCTATTTGGGTAAAAAATAAAGATTTATGTGGAAATAAACATGATAATGAAGGAATATGAGAATAATGATGGTTGTGTCAAAAAAATATAAAAATATAAAAAAACCAATTTGACACACCAACAAAACAATAAAGGTAATAAATCTATATTTCAAGAAAATGAAGTTGAATATTTTAAATGTTAAATTACATGTTTTTTCTCATGATATGTGATAGAAGTGTGTTGAGGAGTGTGAATACATTTCATTTAACTTTTATTTATTTTATTTATATTAGATTTCTATTATAAAAAATTATATGATTTCATTAACATCAATAAAATAAGTAATTTATACTTTAAAAATAATTTTCAAATAAATAATTAATTATATATATAAATTTAACTAATACCTTAAACTTTGGGATCTTCTAATACCCCATATCTTTATACTATGATATTGTGAAATCAAGAATGATTGGTATATATTCAAGATCGGCATCAACTCTCTCTTTCCAACCAATATACAAGACATACTTATATGCTCGCTACATTTCACCCAACTCCAATAACATTGAATCCCATTCATTTTTTCATATGGAATATTATATAATAGTTTTATGGGAAAATATATTTGTTAAAAAAATATTATAAATTAATATATATATAAAAGTTTATTAATATTACTTACCCAAATCTATGCCCAATAATTGTTCTTAATTTGATCTCCAAGTTATTTCTTAAATTGGAACAATATTGCTATGTTTAGAAAGTGTTCCCATAAATATTTTACATTATTTACCATTTTTACCAATAATAATGTATCTCTCAATGTATTGAACCATAATATGTTTGTTTCAATTCCATACCTCTTGCATTTTTGTGCAACATTTTCATCTGGTAGATGATGTAGCTAATCATGAAAAATTATTAGTAAAGTAAAATAATATATATGAATTTATTATTAATCACTATAAGTAATATTTAAACACATACTAGTAGATGGGGTTATGTTATCCCCTAGAGTGTTATGTCTAGAGGAGGGAGATTATCCTCTGTGGGAGGTGGGATATTTTCATTAGGAGTAATTTTTATAGTCAATGAAGTTAAATGTACTAATTTAGGGGGAAAACCTTATGGGTATACCTGTATAGATTAATGTGGATATGGATATGGACATGGTGGCAGGATATATAGAGGATTAGTTCCTTGTATAGTGGATGGTGGGAATGGGTAATAATAAGGGATAAGAGTCTAAGCACTACCATACTATCTGGGTATGAGTGGAAAGGTATATAGAAAATGTGGGTATAAAAAATAAGGATATGTCATAATTAAAGGATGACCTCTTAGTGACTAAAGCATCATGAAGGTAGGTTGAAATAGATTACCTCTTGGTGAATGAAGCAGTATGGTGATAGGTTGAACCATAGAATCAGTTATATCAATACCCTCCACCATATGTTTAGGCTCTACAATATAATCTAACAGTAACCTCAATGAATTATCATAAAATAACATGGATTATAAAATAAAATGAATGATACAAAGATAAATAATATGAAAGAACATAATATATAAACATAAAATGTACTTACAGTGGTGATCATAGAAGGCATGCATATATCTCTAATTCACTATTCATTTCTCATCATTGTTCTCCTTCTAATATCTTCATAATTAGACATTCTGACCTGAAAATTTAAAATAGTATTATAAGATAAATATAAATAATGAAAATGTTAAATAATAAAACTAGTTGAAATAAAAAACAAATAAAAAGACACAAAATTCTATTTAGTGTAAGGATTTATCAACTTAAAAATAATAGTTACCACAATGACAACTCATTTGAAATTTTCATGATGAAATTAACAAAATTAATTTTATATCACGTATAAAAGTTTAAAAACACATATAATATTACAATAATATCAAGTAAATACTTATAAATGTTTCAATGCTATATGTGCCTTGTTATAATTTTTGGTTTACAATCTATTATAAAAAAATTGAACCATATAAGTAAAAAAATGAAATATTTTAATAAATATCAATAGGTTCATCCAAAACATCACTATAATCCTTTATTATTTCAGAAATATTTCTTGGAATGAAATAAACAATAAAACCAAATTATAGTTTTAACAGGTCAATTATATAAAACACAAGTATAGCTTGTGATGCCAGAATATAAGTTTTATTGATATACAGTTGATGTTTTATATTAGTCAATCTAAATTCATAGTTATCTATATACATTGATTTTCATGTCATTGAATCAAACCACTTGAATTTTATCATTGCAACAAGACCATGTGTGTAGTAATATAATAAAATGATTCTTTTGATAACCCCATAATATGATATATTTTATGATCGAGGTTTCTTGTTTGATGAACTTTTATAACCATCTATTTTGAAACTTATCATGACACTACCATGTTATATTGCTATTTTTATAGAACAACTATTTATATTAAATTTGAAGTTATTTAAAACCATTGCCTTACAATCGCATACCACATTGTTTGTAAAAAATTACAATTATCATATTCTAACTCATACACCATTCATTGGTAAAATTAGAACCTAAAAGATACCAACATCAAATATTGAAAAATGCATGTGATTAAGTTATGTAAAAAAATATTACCTTTGAATTTAACCAAATAATAAATTCATTTTTGTGTAATTATTCTCTCCTCTTAATAGATAGAGAAATATGTCTCCTTTTTATAATTTCTAAATTTTCACTACAAGTATAACTGCTTTAAAATTTAAGAATCTATGAAAAAATGCACAGTGAAAAAAATTTATATTTATTAGTTTACTTACTTGATGTAATCATCTATTACACCACAGTTGAATAATATTATACAATGAGTCATTTCCCACTCTTCCCAACTTAAATTACACAATGAGTATGATAAATATATTCTCCCTATTTGGGGAAATTAAGGAAATACATAATCAATGTGATCATATTTCTCATCTTTAGTTCTCATTAGTTTATTAGACCTCATAATGATGTTATCCAAGTACAATAAATAAAAATTCATGCATTCTTGTGCTAAATAGACTTTCATTATAGAGCCTTCATAATGATATTTATTTATCATATAATATTTCCATGTAAAAAATCATTCTTTCTATCAGATACATCCAGTTACTTGAAATAATACTAGAAAAAATAACTTTAATGGGAAGATTATAGTCATATGTAAAATACATGTGAAAAAATATAGTGGAAAATTTTTCTCTAAGTTACAAATAATGACCAGTGCATCTCTCTATAATTTCTGAATAATTTTGATTAATCTTTTGTCGTAAGGGTCTTAATAAAAATGACAAAACTTAATCATATCAACTCTAACATTTTGTGAAAGTAAATTTAAAATTTAAATGGGAATCAAATAATCTAAAAATACATGTTAGTCATGGTTTTTAAGAGATTTTAGTTTCACGTATTGTGTATTCACCCTTTCCAAAATGTTACTTAAATAGCCATCTGGAACCTTTAAACTTTCCAATACCTAAAGGAATTTTTTTATCTACATTTTTCATCAAAAATAATTAAAAGTGACTTTCCACTTATTATGGACAATTAACATCAGATGAAGTCTTGGTATTATACCCCAAACCATCAAATTGTGACATAACCACAAATTATCTTTTGTTTTACACTTTACATTTAAAAGAGTATAAATTAATATTTCATAAACATTTTTCTCAATATAAATTACATCCATGAAATGATATAATAAATTTGATGACTAATACTCAACTCAAAGAATATACTTTTCTTTCTACAATTTCCATTAGAATTTGAATTAACATTCCTTCACTTTTTAAAATTTTATCAACTATTTCTAGGAACATAATTCAAACCAATAAGTTCTTTAACAATTTCATTCCCCAACATTCATTTAGGAGTTTAATCTATCTCTATATCATCATTAAATTATCACTGATTTTTCTAGTATGAATGATCCATTGGAAGAAATCATTGATTCCTTATAAAGCTAAAATTTTATCAATGCCTTAATCTCAGGGAATGTGTATTTTTATAAAAATAGGGTTGGATAATTTTCCTTTTTTACACCAACAAAACATCATTATATAAGTAGGTAAATCATTTATCATCCATAATAAAGTTTCATGAAACGTAAATTACTCCTTCATAAATACATCATACACTTTCACACCAATGATCCAAATCTCCTTTAACTCAACTATTAATTGTTGCAAGTATATTTCAATATCATTTCTAGGATCACTGGGTCTAGATATCAATATACTCATGATAGTAAAGGGATTATTTATACACATTCATGACAAAAAGTTATAAATTTGAATGAAAATAGGCAAATTACTATATGTAGTATGCATATGGATAAATGGGTTGAAACCATGACTTGATAATATCAATATAGCATTACATGGTTCACCTACAAAATCAGGATGTAACCTATCAAAATTATCCCATGATAACCCATTTGTAAGATTCACTATTTCATCATTATCTTTATTTCTTTCATCTTCATTCCATACCATATTTCTTACCATTTGTTCTAAAATAAAATGTTTTTGAAACCTTGTAATAAAATGAAAGTGTTTCATCACTTTATATGGTATGTGGGATTGAGTTCCTTCTTTATTAGTCTTCCACCTTGATGTGCCACACTATTTTCACTAACTCAATTATTCATTTTTCTTCCAGAAAAAACAACAATATTTAGGGTAAGCATGGATCTTAGTAGATGAAAATCCAAATTTGTCAACAAAATTTGATTCCATGTAATCATTTTTTGGAATACATGCATCATTAGGTATTAAATCCTTAATAAATGTAATTATATAGTCAACCACAACATTATTAAATACATACATTTATTTCCTAGGATATAATGGCATTAAAAACTAAAGTTTGCTCATTTTTCACATGCCTGGTATACTAGGGTATTCGCATATTATAACAGAATTCTAACACACTCAATGTCATCATTGTAATCAAAAAATTAAAACTATGTTTTGGTATTCATTTACTCTTTCATTGGTCTGCATGAGGATTTGTCTTGAGAAACAAATAAAAACTAATCATAAATCAAATTTTTTATATCAAACCTTTTAGATGAATCAATTTAATTCTCAACATAATATTTTTATCCATTATGATATCACCCATGATATTTTTTAGAAACCATTTTTAGTGATATGATGACCCATTTTATCATGAGTTAACCATGGTCTTCTAGTATATTTAAAACAGGATCCTTGAATAAATCATCCATCTGAATCATTATTGAATGAAAAGTCAAAAAAATATCATAACTCCTTATGAAACTCATCAATGATCCAATCAATATTTCACATGCAACTTTTATCCATTATGATGAAAATAAATATACATTAAATAAATAATCTAGAAAATTAATTAATGTGATATGTATTGTTTTTTGAGATAAAAACTAATAATCAATGACATGTTTACAAAAAATCATAGAGAATATCTTAAATGGAAAGTAAAATAATATAATATATCTTGTTAAATTTTAATTTATAGTCGATTTTCTATTCATATTCTATATTATTTATTTATTTATTTATTTTAAATATGTTATAGTACAACACTATGAATAACAATTTTGTGAAACTATTTTACAAATACCTATTATTATGTTAATGTGTTCACTATAAGTACATATTATTGGAATATCCTATTGGGTTATTATACTCAACATTATATGCACACACTCCTTGGAGATATCATATGTTGTTGAGTTAAATATATTTTTCATATGAATTACATAATTTATAGGTTTCTCTAATGAAATAATTATGGTTCTTGAATTATGGGATCCCTATTAGGGATATTTTTCTTATCATTATAATATTTTGGTGATTATTATATGTATAGATGACTTAAAAAAATTAACGATTCACATTTTGTTTGGATATAGATGTTTAAAATTGTTTATGAACTTATCATATATTATAATCAGCTAAAAAATAATATGTGTTTATTATGTTACCGAAAAAAATCTCAAATAAGTGGTAGAAAATGATTTTTTCCAATGTGATAGACTTCTATAAAAGAGATTATCAGATGTGATATGTGTTATATATAGTGTTCAGTGATTTCTATCAAATATTCCCTAGTGAGATTGAAATCTCATATTAGTTACCAACATTTTTAGTATACATATAATCTCTAGGTAATATTAGTACCATCATAAGGTGGGTAAGATCATAATATAAAATAGAATATAGAAAATAATTGGTATCTGCCATTGTAGAGTTATATAAATATAAAAAAGGAATAATAATAATTATAAAAAATTCATAGGGAATAATTTCCCATAATAATAACAAAATATCATAGAATAATTTTTTCAATTAATAGAAAAATATTAAAAAATATTACATTTTCTAACATTCATGTCAAGGGTGGATGTAAAATGAATCCAGTCTAAAAATAACATGAAGATACACATACATACATTCTTAAATAACATTTATATATTAAAATATCATTACATTATTCTATAATATAATATAAATTCATATAAAAGCCCATGGGAAATGGATAATCAATGAAAATGATATTAAACTTGAAATAATTTAGGCTGTGAAAGTAGGAACTATTAACATGTGTTAAAAATTAATTAAACTATTTAGAAAAGTATAAAAAATGTTGAAAGAATTATAAATTTAGAACAAACAATAAGCAAAATGTAATATAACCAAGTTAAACCTCTAAAATATTCTAATAATGTATACATAGTGGAAAATCACATTATGCAATAACAATACGATGGGATCTAAATAAGTCATTATTGTAGGGAGAAAATAATAAAATTATATGTTCATGAAAGAAATGTGATTGACTATCTAACTAAACACATATTATAACTAAATAAAAATTAGTTTATATGGGATATTAGAGGAAAGATAAATTCACAAATAGAAATCCAATTGGGGGGGAACAAAACAAAAATAAGTATCATGTTACCTATAATCCCAAAAAAAAGCACTATGATAGGAACCCTAACTAGTTATATAGATTTAATTCAATATAATAGAAGAATATAGGGATTTTGTATGATAAATTAAATAAGGGAGTATTTCAATAGGGTTGACTGAATGGGGTTAGTGAGAAATAATAGGAGGAAGTGGATCGTGAGGGTGGGGTTGGGTTCGAGTGAGAAATTGGGGAGGTGGGATGGTTGTGTCGTAGGAGAAGGGACTATGGGAGATGGATGGATATGTTAGATAAATAGTATCATGGGAGGTGTGGTGGCTATGTCATATCTATTCCAATCCACATCAGAGGATGATGGCCATGGGGAGGTGGGGTGGTCGGGTCGAAGTATTGTCAGTAGGGAGGTGGGGAGGCCATGTAAATGCTATGTTAATGGTGAGGTGGGATGACTGCATTGGATCTTTATTGGAGGATTATTTCTAGGATTTTGGGTGGAAAAAATATAGGAGGATGGTTTTAAGGAGAAGTAATATCATGAGGGTAGGGTTGGTTCATGTAAAAAATAGAGGAGTGAGTGGTGTACTACCATGTTCATTTTATGGACCATAGATATATGTTTCCTATTTCCGTGGTTTTTATAGCCTGTGTCTATAATTATATGGTTATAGCCCCAATTTCTAGTAGTAAATATAAAGGTAAGTGTTTGAAATAGTTTTGATATGGTTGGAGAGTCTTGAGACTTCATGAATAAATTATAAAGTTTTTCTAAGGATTCAGAGATTCTATAAAAACTAAGAAATTTGAAAGGGTACCAAGAATAAATCTTTGAATGCTTGAGAGTAAGTATCTGGAACTGATCAAAATTCACCACCCTTTAGTGTAAGTTTTTTGCACTAATTGTAAGACTATAATACTTTGAGGGTAAGTATTTGGTGTTGATCATAAGGATTCAAGTCTCTAATATTAAACCTTTGAAGTATCGAACATAAATCATTGAGCTAGTATAATTATTTCATCATAAATATCCATTGGTCATAATTCTTTGAATTCCCAATGTAAATCTTAAAAACATAGAAAAATTCTAAGTTTCCTCAGGGTGAAAAATCAAGTTTATAGAAATAAAATTTTCTTATAAAATAAAATCCAAAAATGTAAGAACATATATTAAATGGAAAAAACATCACATATAAAATGATATTCAAGATTAAACAAATGATTTTTATAAAATTATGATGAATTTTCTTATATTTTTAAAGTTTTAAGCTGGAATATCTAAAAAAAATGGGTTCTCAAAGTATAAGTTGTTCGAGAAGAAGCTCTGGATATTAAATCTATAATATTTCTGTGGTGATGTTGTGATACTCTTAAGATACTTAATCACCTATTAATCAAGAGGTGATGTAATATAAGTTGTTCAAATGGTTTTAAAATATATTCAATAAATTTATATCATTCCATGAGCTGATTGAAGAAGAATGAAATATTAAGACTATTCCAGTTGAGTTAAAGAAGCTATAAATGAAGAAGATAAGTTTATCTTCTAGTTCTTATGTATCTTGAATATGAAGGAGAATATGATCCACTTTATAGTTTCATGAAAAATAATTTCAATAAAATTATATAAATAAACATTAAAAGAAATATCATATTGGTTACTTTATTGGTTAGTGCAAATAAAGTAGTGGGAAACTAAGAAATGGGAATTATATAATGGTAGTTTTTTCTAGAAACCTTAAATTTTTCATGGTTTTCCTTTCATGGATACTGATTTTAATGGGATTAATTTAATTATATTAAATGGGGTTTCTTTTGAGAATACATATTATGATAATATATTAAGATGGTGGAATAAGAAAATCATAGTGTTTGAGAAGGAAAAATATGGGTGTGAGAAGAATAAGAGGAAGAGAGAGCCCAGTGTACAAAGTTTAGATCTTATCATCTACATCTACTTAAACTTGAGAATTCAATTAATGAGATTTGAGATTGAGTTTTATAAGGAAAATTTTTATCATATTTTTTAATAATTGAGCACACATTCATAAATATTATGAAGTCTCATGGATAAGATCTTCATCGGTTATTGAAGCAACCCAGATCTTCAAGTGATCTTTCTCATTTGTTATAATTTATTGTAACCAGTATGATACTAAGCATGACTAGTAAGAATATATGTAAAATATTAGTGGTATATAGATGAACTAGGATATAGGATTATACATTGATTATCCACTTTTTTATATTCAAAATCTAGTGGAGAATTTGTGGCTTGGCGAGAGTCAAACATGGTTAGGAGTAGGAACCCACATTGGGACTGAACCTTGTAAAAATTACTTATGTATTTTCTTATTTACTTGTGAATTACAAATGGGTAAGGTTGAGTTAAAGACTTGAGTTTGTTGTGTATTAACTAGTAGTAGAGGTTTATTTCTACTTGAAAGAAATTTTAAAAGACAACCACCATTTATTCATCCCCCTATTCTCATTAGTGAATCCATTCTTAGAGCACTTAAATTATTTATAAATAATTAATAGGTATTATGGAATGTTTATAAAATTTATAAAAGGATGTTTTATAAATTTACTAACTATATAATTTTTATGGTTAATTGATTAAATGTTTTGAAATATTTATTAAAAATATTCAAATATTTAATATTAAGAATACCATTTTTTACATGAATATGGTTTATAAAAGGTATAAATCATAATAAAGGGAATTAAAACCTTTTTATCTAAAATTTTATGGCATGTTTGTGATCTTTAAATAATGTTTTTATTTAATGATTATTTAAAAAATGATTTATAAAGGAGTTTATAAATCTCATAAATAAGGGAAAAATATAAAAAAAAAATTATATTTATAATTATGAATTGTTCATAGATCATAATTCAAAAAAGTTCAAATTAAAATAAACCTTATTTAAAGATGTTATTTAAACCACATCAAAAGTGGTTTTGATGATTCATATGATTAAAGGTTTAAATAATAAATTTAAATTCCATATAAAAATATAATATGAAAGGGTTCATATTAGATTGATTATAAATGATTTTATATTCAAAATTATGGAAATTAAATGGTATTGGATAATTTATAAAAGTTTTATAGTTAGTTTTTATTTATGAATTGTTTATAAATGGTTACATCATGTTTAAAAAATTTATTTTTTCATTTATTTAATGATCATTTCTTACTTTATTCAAAGTTATAAAATTGTTTTATTATGAATGTGTATGCTTTAGTTTAACTGTTAAATTACTGCAAGAAGATAGATCCTTTTATTTCATGCTTGGTACAACTCCATGAAATTTAGTTTTTAATAGATGTTATTATATTGAATTTAGTTGTTGGGTATAGTTTGTGTATATTATGTGATAGAGATATTATGAATTGGATTCTCTATTTAGTAAAGTCTCTTTGGGGAGAGGGACTTAGGGTTAGATCACCTACTTCCCTAGAGGCTTATTCCTTGTTCTATAAAGGTGGATGTGGTTGGTTATCTATCACTCATGTATTACTCATATGAAGATTTTCAAACTCATATAACTTTTTGACTTTACATGAAGAGTTCATGTATCTTATGTATATGATGAATTAAAATATGTAAGAATGTATTTGACTTCTGTTTTTGGGTAAGTAACACATACTGTGAGTTTTTTAAAGATTTACACATTAATGTAGTGTGAACACATTAATTTGGTGGTTAGAATAGAGATTATAAAGCTAGTTCATTAAAATCATTCATACACAAAAAGGGAATAAAACATGATAATATAATGATTAAATAAGATGTGATAATTATGAATTTAATATTCAAATGATTTATATTAAATTGATGATACTGTAAAAGAAAAATCCCCTAAAATACTAAGTGTGATATTCCCTTCAAAGAGACACTTATCAAGACCTCGACTATCCAACTTGGTAAGTCATGATAAAGTTGGGTGTCCATGGATTGTATAATATAAGGAAGATAAGTGATAAGTAACTCTAGATTATCTTGTGGTGTAGATCATGCTAAATTTGGGTTCCCATGGATTATGTTTTTTATGGAAAGCAAGAGATATGTGACTCTAGATTTACTACAAAAAACCTCATTTAGCGACATTTTTTTTTGGCATTAGCAATTTTTTAAAGCATCACTAATTCATTTACCAATGTTTCCTAAAAACATATCTAAATGAGGAGTCACTAATTTAGCGATGCTTATAAATTTTGTTAATTTAGTGATGCTTATAAACGTCGCCAATTACTGATGTTTATAAGAATCGCTAAATTAGCGACGTTTATTAGTGTCATTATTTAGCAACACCTCATTTATCGACGTTTTTGAAAAATGTCAGTAAAGAAATGTCGTTAAATTTTAGACCTTTAGAAATTATTTTAAATTTCCCAAGTTTAGTGATACCTCATTTATCGACACTTTTTAGAAGCATTAGAAAATGACAACTCATTTATTGATGTTTTTTAGAAAGCGCCGGTATGTTTCTTTTTTTGAATTTTTTTTTTTTTTGAAATGAGTTTTTGTTGAAAATTATTTTAAAAAAATTTCAGCTGCTCACCCCACCCCTCTCCTATACCCCCATCTCACCCCGCCCCTCCCCCCCATCTCACCCCACCCCTCCCGTACCCGCCCAGCTCACCCAACCCCACCTCTCCAATTCCCTTTCCCCGCCCCACCCCTCCCCTCTCCCATACCCTTTCCTCACCCCGCCCATTTTCCATACCCACCCATCTCACCCCACTCCTTTCATGTTCCCTTTCCCCACCCTAACTCTCCCTATCGTGCTCTAGTCCCCCGAGTCACCATGCCCCTCTCTCCTTGCCCGAATCACGCTCCAGTACCTACTCTGATTAAAAATTAAGCACCTACTAAGAATCAAACTGCCAACCTCACGCTTAACCACAAGAAAGTCGAACCAACTAGCCTAATCCTTTTTTTAGGTTTTATAACTGTAATATAATATATATATATATATATATGTATATCAGTATTTAAAAAATTAATGTATTATATATACAAATTGATATACATATATTAATATATAAATATATAAATATATATATATATATGTTTATATTTTATATTTATACTGTATATTTATATTTTATTTTTAAATACCTATATATATATGTGTGTGTGTGTGTGTGTTTATATTATATTTCATATGTTTATATTTTATTATATAGATATATATGTTTATATATTATGTTTATAATTGTGTGTGTGTGTGTTTATATATTATGTTTATTTATATGTTTATATTATATATGTGTGTGTGTGTGTGTAAATATATATGTGTACATATATATAATTATAATTATAAATTTATGTGTGCACACACGCACAAATATATACATATATTAATATATAAATATATATTTTTGTCTTTGTGTGTGTGCCTCTTTTGCGGTTGTATCCAATTATATATATATATATATATATCATATGTTTATATTTTATGTTTCTATATATCTATATATATATATATATATGTCTCTGTGTGTGTGTGTTTATATTATATATGTATATATATATGTGTTTATGTTTTATATTATATATAAATGTTCATATTTTATGTTTATTTATATGTTTATATTATATATGTGTGTGTGAATATATATGTGTACATATATATAATTATAATTATAAATTTAAACACACACACACATATGATTAGACGCGTTTTAAAACGCTGGTAAAAATGTCACTAAAATAGACACGTTTTCTTAAAAACGTGACTGAATTTAAAATACATATGTGTTTTTATATATAAAAATATGTATATATATAAATATATGTATATATAAATTTATATATTAGTGTGTATGTTTATACATATTAATATATATATATATATATATCTACATTGATGCAGGGAAATGAGCTATATATAAATATATATTTTTATATATGTGTTTATAGATATTTGTATGTGTTTATACATATTAATATATATATATATATATATATCTAAATATATATTTACATCAATGTAGAGGAATGAGCTATATATATATAGTAACATTTCATTAAAACGTCTCCAATTTATCAGCGTTTTTGAGAAAATGTCACTAATTTAGTAAGCCTTATCAGAAAATGTAGCAAATTTAGTGATGATTCTGAGAAAACCTTGCTAAATTAGCAACACTTCTAAGGAAACATCACTAATTTAGTGATGCTTCTAAGCAAACGTCACTAAATTAGCGAAGCTTCTGAGGAAACATTGTTAATTCAGCAACATTTCTGAGTAAACACCGCTAAATTAGCGACGCTTCTGAGAAAATGACACTAATTTTGCAACGCTTCTGAGGAAACGTACCAAAATTAGCGATGCTTTTGAGAAAATGTCGCTAATTTAGCGGCGCTTCTGAACAAACGTTGCTAACTTAACAACACTTCTGAGGAAATTTTGTTAATTTAGCGATGCTTCTGATAAAACGTCTCTAAATTAGCTATGCTTTTGAGGAAACATCACAAAATTAGTGATGTTTTTTAGAAAATGTAGCTAAATTAGTGATGATTTTGAGAAAAGGTTGCTAATTTAGTGAATATTTTAAGAAAACATCGCTAATTTAGGGATGATTCTTAGGAAACGTTGCTAATTTAACAATGATTTTGATGAAACATTGCTAAATTAGCAACATTTTTCAGGAAATGTCACTAAATTAGTGACGTTTCCTGAAAAACATCACTAAAATTTAAAATTAGTGCCATTTTTAAAAACATCGCTAAAAAAGAATTTCTAAATTACAGTTTTTTTTAGTGATTATCTTGTTGGGTAGGCCATGATAAAGTTTGGTTCTACTTGATTGTACTTTGTTAGATTATTCTTGAAAATTTCTTTAGGTTACACTAGCCAAGATACCCTGATTGGATTTGGTTACAAGAGAAATAGAGTTGATTATATCCATATGATGGATTTGGATAAAGGGTTATCCACTCAACTATCCAAGAGTCACAATTATTGTGATTGTGATTATTCCATACCTAAATAGATAAGAAATGATTGAAATGCTAAATAAACCTGGAATATATTGAAATATGGATCTTGGCTCACTAAAAGGATATGATGTATGGGGTCATCAATCTTAATAGGGTCATTATCATTAAAATTATTTAATGAATATATATAATAAATGATACCCATATAATAAAAAAATATTATAGATAATAAAATCATCATTATAAAAATTTTGTGATCAAACCATGAAAATGAGAATATTAATATAAGAAACCTCTAAGATAGGTAACAAAATAAATTTTTATAAGTAAAATAAATCTAATGTGTTAGAGAAACACCTTCCTGAGCAAGAAACCGTTAAAGTTGTTAAATAAGTGAACCTATATTCTTTTGAAAGGTAAAAATATTCACTTAGGATTTCAAAGGAATTTATTGAAAAATGGATTAAGGAATTTTAGCCACTGCTTATATACTTATACTACTAAAAATGGGCCTTTAATAGCACTAAATTTGGCCATTATCAATGAAAAAAATGCTAACTACCATAGCATGATTGAAATCCCTTGGATTTTATTAGTTTTAGAAAATTATTAATAAAGGGTTCCTTTATTATCACTTTTATTTAGAGATGATAAAGGAGAATACTATAGTGTTCTGCTAAATTTACATCACACTACAGCACCAAAAACAACCCAAGTATAATACAGATAACACCAGAAATAGTAGATGGGTACAATATAGATTATAAATGAAATAAAATTTATAACACAATAAAATAAAAAAACACTATATTATATACATTTAAAACATTGTTTTATATAATTACATGATTAAATATAAATTATAAAATTCAATTAAAAAACATCAGTGCTCCTTTATATTTGGCCCCTAACCCCAACTCATGCTATTGTTGAACAAACTATCCCAACTTGAGTAAAAGAATAAACTTGTATAAGAAAAAAAATCTTATTCTAGTAATACTATAAAGAAATAAATTAAATATAAAGTGTTGATTTTAAACTAAACTTTGAGTCATACTAGAAGCACTATGTGTCATATTGAGTTGTAGTTGATTCTTTCATGTCACTCCATTTATTTTTCTTCATCAAACATTATCTCTGTGAAAATTAACTAAATAATTATAAGGTAAAAATGATAAAGAAATTAATTAATTAATAGTTGATAAAATGATGAGAAAAAAAATCTAATATTTTTTGCTCGGTTTTGATGATGTAATGCATGTTTAAAACTAAAATGATGCTTATATATTAAAAACACACACTTGGAGTCATAACGGTCACATAGTACATCAGATTGAGATGAAGATGATTCATACACATCCCAAATTACTTATGGATAATTTTCCCTAAGTATCAAAAAATTTGAATGTTTTTTCTTAGTTTTGAGTATGTCACTTGTGTTTTTACTAAAATTTAATTATAAACTAGAAACACTCGCTTTGATTCATAAAAATCACATCGTGTGTTGGTTTTACATAAGACTAATTCCTACATGTCACAAATAACTTGTGAATATTTTTCCTAAATTATCAAGACAATCTGAGTGTGATTTCTTAGTTTTTAGTGAGTGACACTTTTTGAACTAAATATAAATTTTAAACTGATAACGAACACTTTAGTCATGCAGGGAACATCGTGTATCATATTGATGTGATTATAATTATTAAACTTCAAAAATGACTTATGGATCATTTTACTAAAGTATAAAAACAATATAAATTTATTTTCTCAGTTTTAAATATGTCATTTGTCTTTTTTACTGAAATTAATGTCAATTTTAAATAAAAACATGCACTTTGAGTCATACCAATCACAACGTTCATATAATTGAGGTGATATTGATTCTTACATGTCTTAAATTATATATGGATCATTTTCATAAATTAAAAAAACAATATGAATTCATTTTCTTAGATTTGAGTATGTCACTTGTGTTTTTTACTAAAATTTCATTTTAAACTGGAAACACATAATTTGAGTCATACCGGTAACATCGTGTGTCGGTTTGATGTGAAACAAATTCTTAAACATCAAAAATTACTTATGAATCATTTTCCTAAATTATCAATACATAACAAGTGTATTTTCTTAGTTTTTAGTAAGTGACACTTTTTAAAATAAAATGTAAAATTTAAACTGATAACGAACACTTGGATTCATACTGGTCACATTGTGAATTGGATTAAGGTGAGGCTGAATAATACATGTCAAAAATGACTTATGGATAATTTTCCTAAATTATCAAAACAATACAAATGTGTTTTCTTGGTTTTGAGTATGTCAGTTGTCTTTTTTACTAAAATTAAAGTCAATTTTAAATAAAAACACGCACTTAGAGTCATATCAGTCACATTGTGCATTGGATTGAGATGATGTTGATTAATACACATATAAAATTACTTATGGATTTTTTTTCCTAAATTATAAAAACAATAAGAATGTGTTTTATTGGTTTTGAGTATGCCACTTTTTTTTTACTAAAATGTTATTTTAAACTGGAAACACGTGCTTTGAGTCATACCAATCACATTGTGTGTCGGTTTGACATGAGACAAATTCATATACATTATAAATGACATATGAATAATTTTACTAAATTATCAAGATAATCTAATCGTGTTTTATTAGTTTTCATTGAGTGAAACTTTTTGAACTAAAATGTCAATTTTAAACTGATAACAGACACTTTGAGTAATACTGGTCACACCATGCATCGAATTGAGGTGAGGCTGATTAATATATATATATAATTAATTATAGATCATTTTCCTAAAGTATAAAAAATATGAATGTGTTTTCTTGATTTGGAGTATGTCGGTTGTCGTTTTTACTAAAATTAATGTCAATTTTAAATAAAAACACTCACTTGGAGTCATACCGGTCACATTGTGTGTAGGATTGAGGTTAGGATGATTAAAACACATAAAAATGACTTATGGATCATTTAAATAAATTATAAAAATAATCCTAATATGTTTTATTAGTTTTCAGTATGTCACTCGTGTTTTTTACTAAAATGTCATTTTAAACTAGAAACATGCACTTTGAGTCATATCGGTCACATCGTGTGTCGGTTTGATATGAGAATGATTCCTACATATCAAAAATGGATTATGAATCATTTTAATAAATTATCAAGGCAATAAAAACATGTTTTCTTGGTTTTCAATGAGTTGCACTTTTTGAACTAAAATGTCAATTTTAAATTGATAACAAACACTTTGAGTCATGTCGGTCACACCATTTGTCATATTGAGGTGAAAATAATTCCTAAATGTCAAAAATGACTTATGGATAAGTTTACTAAAGTATAAAAACAATCCAAATGTGTTTTATTGGTTTTTAGTATGTTTATTGTCTTTTTTACTAAAATTAAAATTAATTTTAAATAAAAACATACACTTGGAGTCATACTGGTCACACTGTGCATCAGATTGAGATGATACTAATTCATGAACATTAATGATGACTAATGGATCATTTTACTTAATTATCAAAACAATGTGATTTTTTTTCTCATTGTTGAGTATGCCACTTTTGTTTTTTACTAATTTTTCATTTTAAGATGGAAACATGCATTTTAAACCGATAAGAGACACTTTGAGTCATGTCAGTCACATCGTGCATAAGATTGATGTGATTATGATTCCAACACCTAAAAATGACTTATGGATTATTTTCCTAAAGTATCAACACAATATGAATTTTTTTGCTTAGTTTTGAGTGTTTTGGTTATCTTTTTTACTAAAATTAATGTCAATTTTAAATAAAAACACACACTTAGAGTCATATCGGTCACACCGTGCCTTGGATTAAGGTTATGTTGATTCTTACATATCCCAAATTACTTATGGATAATTTTTTATAAAGTTTAAAAATAATAAAAATGTGTTTTCTCAATCTTGAGTATGTCACTTGTGTTTTTTACTAAAATATCATTTTAAACTAGAAACATATACTTTGAGTTATACTGATCACATCATGTGTCAGATTGATGTGAGACTGATTAATATAAGTTAAAAATGACTTATGAATCATTATAATAAATTATAAATAAAATACAAGTGTTTTTTCTCATTTTTTAGTGTGTGACACTTTTTGAACTAAAATGTCAATTTTAAACTAATAAAGGGAACTTTCAGTTATACTAGTCACTTCATGCGTTAGATTGAAGTGAGATTGATTTATACATATCAAGAATGAATTATGGATCGTTTTAATAAATTATAAAAACAATATGAATGTTTTTCTCATTTTTGAGTATGACAGTTGTATTTTTTTCTAAAATTAATGTCAATTTTAAATAAAAACATGCACTTAGAGTCATAATGGTCACACCATGCATCAAATTGAGGTGCATATAATTCCTACACATACCAAATGACTTATGAATTTTTTTTCCTAAAGTTTTAAAAAATAAAAATGTGTTTGATCAGTTTTGAGTATGTCACTAGTGTTTTTTACTAAAATGTCATCTTAAACTAAAAACACATAGTTTTATTCATACTAGTCAGATAATGTGTCGGTTTGATATGAGACTAATTCCTACACAGAAAAAAATGACTTATGAATCATTTTAGTAAATTATCAAGACAATATAAGCATGTTTTCTTAGTTTTCATTGAGTAACACTTTTTAAACTAAAATTTCAATTTTAAACTAATAACATACACTCTGAGTCATACCAGGCACATAGTGTATTAGATTGAGGTGTGGATGATTCTTACACAGAAAAAATGACTTATGGATCATTTTCCAATATAAATTTTTTTTCTTATTTTTGAGTATGTCACTTGTCTTTTTTACAAAAAATTAATGTCAATTTTAAATAAAAACATGCACTTTGAGTTATACAAGCCACATCATGTGTCTAATTAAGGTGAGGTTTATTTCTACACATACCAAATTAATTATGGATAATTTTCCTAAAATATCATAACAATATTAATGTTTTTTCCCAGTTTTAAGTATTTGATGTGTGTTTTGAACTAAAATATAAATTATAAACTAAAAACATACAGTATGAGTCATACCAAGAACATTATGTATCAAATTGAGGTGCGGATGATTGATTATGTGATATGTTTTTTTCTTTCAAATATCTATAAAAATCCAAAAAAATAGATAACATATTCCATTATGATGGAATAAGAAACCATATTGTCACCTCAAACACTTCATGTTTCAGGTGGCATGGGGTTTCCCCTTACACTAGAAAGGAACATGTTTTTTTAGGTAGAATGAGTTTGTATACATTATTGACCCATTTCCTTATTGTCATTGTCTTAGTTTCAGCCTCAAAGTCTAATCTCTCATGAGCATGAGTAGCTTTGAACAAACCACCCAAACTTGGGAAAAATAATCCACCTATAAAAGAAAATAATTCTTATGTTTGTAATACTATAAAGAAATAAATTAAACATGAATTTGATGGTGAGACGGTGAAAAAGTATCTATATGAATTACAAGGATAGGTTAAACACCTATACTCATGTAATGATTGTGATATTCTATTTGATATAATGGTGGTATGATTTAATTTCACATCATGTGCATTTGAAATAATCAATTTCAGTAAATAAATTTCACTAATGTAAAATTGTTGTGTTACTTTTATGGATTTCACAAGAATTTGTGATATTATATCATGTATATATTTGATGATCAAATAGACCTAATAATTCCACCACCCGCCAAAGTGAAACCACTATATTGTTCTTTTCTTCTACTATTTAACACCACCCATGATGGAACCATAGAGAGGGAATTAATATATTCTTATTATAAAATGATAAGAAAATTAACTAAAAAATAGATAAAATTATGAGAAAATTAAATAAATAATTAGTAGAAAGTCACCACTTCATGATGCCTATATACATCCTAAAAACATGTTTTCTTCTCATTTATAAAAAAATTGATTTTCATAAATTATACTTATCCATGATAAATAGATCAAAAATAATATATAATAATTTTGATACTAATTCTTCACACCCCAAATATATTTCTAAGGTCATATCCTGTACAAGATCACAAACATAGTAGGTAATCACCTAAATTTATTGTCAGAAAACATTCTGACACCATGTATACTTCCCGCTCATCTCTAAAAAAATTACTTCTTATTTTGAGTATGAAGGTTGTCATAAATATTTGTAGTACTGAGAAAATATAGACAAAAAACAATTAAAAATAAATTTAATGAAATTGAAATTACCTTTAGAAATTACCTATCCAGGGATGCTGGTATTTTCATGGTTCATGGTCTCTCTCATAAATTTGAAAACATAATATAAACAATCATTGACATTATCTTGATTCATACACTGAAGAAACATTGACCAAAATAAGTAAATTTTTTTGAAATATGTTTTGATAGTCAAATATTACTATATATATTGTAATTTGTTTCCATTTGAAGTAATCCATATGATTTTTATGTCCATTCACCAACTTCATGCCATGAATTAGCCTATATTTAGAGACTTCTCTATCATAATAAAATTATTGTTATAACATAGACTGAAACATATAATTCAAAGTTTATCTATAAAATATTGATTACATTGTATTAAAAATTCACAATACACATCATGTGTGGTCAGTTTTTTGGATATCCATGCATTGGATCCAAAAAAATAAATATTTGGGGTATCTATATTGATTGTGATCAAAATCCAGTGATGCCTAAAAAAACAAAAAAAAGAGTAATAAAAAAAATAAAAAAATACTTTATGTGATTAGATTATAGAGTTTTATGCCTATATTGTGGGAATCAAAAAGATTTTGTCATCTGTTATTTTTTCTCAAATGCATCGTATAGATTATCTTTCTTCTTATCAATTTCTTCATTTACCAAATAATATTTTTCATAGAAATGATACATGTATTAATGAATCCAAATTAGGCTTCGAACAGTTTTCCATTTATATAATAGTAATATAAACTCTTAAAGAAAATATTAATAGTTATTAACTTTAATGAACATATTAGATCAATATTTGGACAGACGTATTATGAAAATGTGTCTGGTGTATGTATTCACAACTAAGGATACCAACCATTCAAACTTGAGAATCTAATTTATACTATCAAGACCAACTATGTATGTAAAAAAAGTTCCAAATATTTCTTCTTTATATAGAATTTAAGACATATTTTCATCCTTAAATGTGGTCTCTACATGAAGTTGTAATGATAATAAATGTTGATGTGGAATTAGTGAGGAGATGGTACTCCAGGAATGTCCTTTTGATTTATTGGTCAATTCACTGGATTGTCTTGATTTGGCCTTTCATTTGCCCATTGATTTATCCATTTGTAATATCATACCTCACATCAAACCATTTTTTATCAGATGTTGTAGGTTTTTCATAAGAAAAAAATTGTTAAAGACATACCTCATGTATCTTTATAAGATTATACATCTATGATATGAAAGTTCCAATAGAATCATTGACTGTTGTAATATCCGGATCATCAAGTGGAATAGTAAACTTAGTGGTTGACTCTTGAAATACCTCAATCTCTACTCTAATGTGATATTTTGGGGGTTCATTATTGTGTAGCTTGTCTCCTGAGATATTATAAACTGTACCCCTCACAACTGTTGAGTCAATAAGGTTGCCTTATGACTTTTCCATTTCTCTATATTTTGAAAATCACAAACACTATATCTTAAGGAAAATTATATTTTCCTAAGGATTATTTTCATGAGGAAATTTTCCCTTCTCTAAGGAAATTTTTATCCTTACCTATGTTTTCATTGTTCATTTTATAGTCCCTCTAGATCAAACTCGTTTTATTACTTAGGAAAAAATTGGTTTCACATCTAAAACCTCGGAATCCTATAAATACTTAGATATAGATTATTCAGTTTTCAGGATATGAATTCTCTAAAATTTAGATTTAAAATTATCTAAAATTCATATTCTGAATTCTCTAAAATCTAAACTCCAAATTCTCTGAAATTCAGATTCTGAATTCACTAAAATTCAGAATCTGAATTCTCTGAAATTCAGATTCTGAATTCTCTGAAATTCAGACTCTGAATTCTCTGAAATTCAGACTCTGAATTCTCTGAAATTTAGACTATGAATTCTCTGAAATTCATACTCTGAATTCTCTGAAATTAAAACTCTTAATTATCTTAAATTCAAACTCAGAATTCCTAGGAATTTAGACTCCAAATTCCTCAGAATTTAGACTCTAAATTCATTAGAATTCTGACACTGAATTCCTCAGAATTCAGATTCCGAATTTATTAGAATTCAGACTCCAGAATCTATAGAATTCAAATTCTGAATTCTTTGTAAAACAGAATCTGAATATCCATGTATTATAGACACTAAATTTTTATTTGGTTAGCCTCCGAATTCCATTTTTCCTTAGACTCCAAAAAATAAATTTGGTTAAGAAATTTCATTTTCCATACACTTATTATGAAATGATGTCATATAATCTGTTTCTAACTAACCATTGTTTAATTGAAACATGTACATGTCCCTCTGAGATTCAAGGAAAAATATGATTGTTATAGGAGGGAGACAACTGTTATAGAAGTGCCTATAAATAGTATCTCATTTGAACGAGCTCAATATTGTTCCATATGTTGATCAGTCTAGAGATTGCATGTTGTTGAAGTGATTTCTAGAGAGAGTGACTCTCATGCTTTGTGCATACTGAATATCTTGTTCAGATTACTTAGTGTGACTCTGATTGTTGTTGAGTAAAATTGAGGGCTTTTGGGATAGGAAGAAATAGGTGTTGAATACCTTAAATTTTAAGGGCTTCTGGGGATAGGAAGACAGAGGTTTTGACTTCCTTAAAGATCGAGGGCTTGCGGGGATAGCAAGACAGATTCGAATATTCTTATTGAGGGCTTACCCTGGTGTGGGTAAGATAGAATTTCCTGAAATTATAAATAAAGTTACCTTTATCTAAGGTTGTTGGATACCATACTCTTTGGGATAAAATATTTCATACTTGTTTATTGTTTTGTTTCAAGTTTATTTCCATTTTATTTTGATAAAGAAAGAAAGTATATCTTTTTTATACTTTCTCATTCTTTTATGTACTCTGATAAAAAAGTTTCTATACACTTTAAGGTAGAATCTTTTCCTTGTAAACTTTCATTAAGTTTCATTTCTAGAACTATATTTCTAGAACCTAACAAGTCTATTTAGTTGAACTAAAAGAGTCTTTATGAAGTTCCCTTGTTTAACTTTGTTAAACATAGTTTTCCTCTAGGTTAAAAATGAAATTTTTTAAACTTACAATTCACCCCCTCTAGTAATTGAGAATCTACATCATTATTTTAATCCTACAATTGGTATCAAATAAGGTCTTTGAAATACTTATATTCACATATAAGTTTTCTTTCTCAAGTTTTTATTGTTCTAAATTTTTTCCTTGCTTAAGTATTTTTTATCTTTGTTTACAAACTTTTACTAATAACAAGTTTTTGTAAAAATATTTTTTTTAATAGTGGGAATGAATGTTGGTTAAATTGAAAATATAAATCCAACTAGACCACCTATATTTGATGGGAATGATTACGAGTACTAGAGAGATAGAATGAAGACTTTTGTTATTAATACTAGAGTGTAAAACTTTGTCATGCTTACTGAAGATTATAAGATTCCTGACAAGGAAGTCAAAAACTTCACCAAACAAGAAAAGTTAGAATATCAACTAAATTACATGGTACGCAATACTTTGTTTTGTTCCATGATGAGGAATATATATAGTAAAATTTCTTCTTGTGAAGCTACAAATTGTATCTCTAAGAAACTTGAAGTTACACATTTTGGTACATCTAAAGTTATAGAAACTAGAAGAGCTATTCTTAGATCAGAATATCATGGATTTCTATTTCCCTATGTAGAACTAGTTTACAAAGTGCAACAAAGATTTTTTACTATCTTCAAGAGTTTACAATCTATGGGAGAGAAAGGTCTTTATGATGAAGCTCTTTTGGACAAGATTATTGATATTATGCCTAATGAGTGGGAATCTAAGAGAACCACTATTCATGAGAATAGGAAAGTATCTCAAATCACACTTAATGAGATTTTTGGAACTCTTATTCAATATAAAAAAAAGAATGAAAAGATATGATGATATGAATAAGAAGAAGAATGGAAATGGAAGTGTATCCTTTATTATTATGAAATCCAGAACTCTGGAAAGGGTTATAAGATCCAAGTCTAAGAAAGTCAATGTTTTATCAGAATATAATGAAAGTGAAAATTCTAAGAATGAGCTAGCTAATCTTGATCAAATGATGAACAAGATAGTTGGAAAGAAAGACTTTCATTATATATATAAGAAGAAAGAAATAAAATATAATAAAGACTTGGAAGTCACTTGTTATGAATGAAAAAGAGTAGGGCATATAAGGCCGGATTGTCCTATGCTTAAGAAAAATGATAGAAATGAAATAATTTTTATATGAATAGAAAGAATTACTACAAGGATAAAGCTAAGAAATTTTTAAAAGAAAATGAAACCTGGAGTTCCAGTGGAGGTGACTCATCTGATGAATCCTCAGAGTATGAATCTTCTGAATAGAAGAATCTTGGTTTTCTAGCCAAACTATCCATTGAAAATCATTTTATAATGGCCAAGGTATACAATGCCAAATATATTACTAATGTATATTTGAATTCAAATTATATTGATGATAAATACTATGAATATTCAGATTATGAGTACTTATCATTAGAAGATAATACATTACCTTCTTATGAAGAAGTGTCTAGGTTTGATAAACTTATTGAGAATAAAAATTATAAACTCAAGAAAAAGTTTTATAAAGAAAATTCTAGATTATCTATTTTAACCAAAGAAATATCATATTTTTATAAATATCTTGTTAAGAAAACTTTTTATTTTAAAATTATTTCCAAAAACCTTGAGGAAGTTAATTTTGAGAAGAATAAACTTTCTAAGGATCTTGAAAATGTAATTTCTAAGGAAAAATATTTTAGAGGATAACTCTAGTTATAAAACTAATAAACTTGAGGATAAAAACTTTGTTATTAAACTAAAGTCAAAAATGTTTTCCTTAAGAAAATTTATGACAAACTTTACCTCTTGTAAGGAAAATTTTGACAAGATGTATTCCCAAATTCGTCCTTTAAAAATTTATTCTAGTTTTGGTTATACCCATTCAAAACCAATTTTTAGTAATAACTATTTTTTCCCCTGAAGTTCTCTATTTTTCACTAAATTTTAGTGTGGTGGAAATTGGGATAAAAAAAATTCTTTAAACAAAACTCAATCTTTAGGTTTTCATAAATATTATTTTTCTAAGAAAATGTGGATTCCTAAAATTTTGCTTTCTGAAATTTCTAGAATCAAGAAAGTTTGGATTCGGAAAGTCTAACACTCTTATTTTTAGGAAAATAAAGAAATTACCAACAGCAATATATGGTACATGGATAGTGGTTTTTCTCAGCATATGACTGGTAACAAAAATTTCTTTGAAAATATTATCAAGACGAAAGGAGGAAAAGTAACTTTCATAGATAATGCTTAGGGAGAAATTATTAGTATAGGTAACATTGTTCTACTTGTAAAAACTTTAATTTCAAATGTTTTATTTGTTAAGGGTCTTAATCACAACCTCATTAGAATAATTCATTTATGTGATGAAGGTTAACTTGTGAATTTTAGGAATGATAAGTTCTTGGTACACAATTACAAGGAAGATTTTATTCTTTCTTCCCACGGGTAATTGAATGTATACACACAAAACTTAGAATAACTTAGGAGTCAAGATCTACCTTGCCTTAGAGAAATATAATATCAATCTTGGTTATGAAATACAAGGTTAGGACACTGTAACCTTAGGAACTTATGTAAACTCTCTAAGAAAATACTAGTTAAGGATCTACCGGATCTTAGATTTAATTATTCAAAAGTTTTTGATCCTTATCAATATGGAAAGAAACATAAATCAAGTTTTAAACCAATCGGTGAAGTCTCAACTTCTGATTCATTACAATTAGTTCATATGGATCTTTTTGTCCAACACAAACTGGAAGCATTAGAGGCAAATATTATGTATTTTTATTAGTTGATGATTACACTAGATTTACATGGGTCTATTTTCTAGCAAAGAAATCTGAATCTTTTTCTTATTTCAAAATTTTTATATCCCAAGTTAAAAATGAGAAAAACCATACATTGATAACTATTCATAGTGATCGTGGAGGAGAATTTCAAAATTCAGATTTTGAAACTTGTTGTAGTAGAAAAGGTATTACTCATAACTTCTTAGCACTAAGAACCCCTCAACAAAATGGTGTTGTTGAAAGAAGAAATATAATTCTTCAAGAAATAACTAGAAACATGTTGAGTGAATATTCTATAGCTAAACACTTTTGTGCCGAAGCTATAAGTACTACTTTTTATACTATAAATCAATTTTTAATTAGACTTTTTCTTAACAAAACCCCTTATGAATTGTGGAATGGTATAAAACATAGATTATCATACTTCAAGGTATTTGGTTTCAAAGTATTAATTATGAATACTAAAGATAATTTACATAAATTCACACCCAAATATGATGAAGGAATTTTCTTAGGCCACTCCACACTTCTAAGGATTATAGAGTTTTTAATAAAAATACTTGTATTGTTGAAGAAATAGTGTATGTTAAATTTGATGAAGCTGACCCTTTTGTTTTTAAACAACCTCAACCTGCATCTTCGGATGTGTTTTCGAAAACTGATTTTCAACCCTTGATAGATGATCCTTCTGATAAGGAAAATGTTCAAGAAAATATTTCTAAAACATTTACCCCATAATATTTCCTACCATATACTGATGAACAGGTTTTACAAAACCCAAATAATTTTTTTATTAACAATCATTCTAGTGATAGTATCATTAGTGATATAAATCAACCTGTAAGGACTAGAAGTTCCTTAAGAAATGAAGTATAACATCTAGAATTAATTTCCTAATTAGAACTAAAAATCATTGATGAAGCTTTAGTTGATGATTATTGGATTAAATCCATGTAAGATGAGCCAAATTAATTCGAAAGGAATAAATTTTGGACCTTGGTTGAAAGACCTAAGGAAACTTCTATTGTTAGAGTAAAATGGGTCTTCAGAAATAAGTGTGATGAAAATATAATCATTGTGAGAAATAAATCTAGATTAGTTTCTAAAGGCTATAATCAATAAGAAGGAATAGACTATGAAGAAACCTATGCTCCAATATCTAGACTTGAATCTATTCGTATTTTACTTTCCTTTACAGCATTCTTTAATTTTAAACTTTTTCAAATGGATTTAAAGTGTTCTTTTCTTAATGTATATGATCAAGAGGAAGTTTTTGTTGAAAAACCTCCTGGTTTTGAAGACACAAAACATCCTGAACATGTTTTTAAACTTACCAAAGTTTTATATAGACTTAAACAAGCCCCTAGAGCCTGGTATGATAGACTTACAGGATATTTTCTACAAAACAATTACGTTAAGGGAACTGTTGATCCAACCCTTTTTATAAAGAAAGATAAGAAAAATGTTTTGATTGTTCAAATTTATGTTGATGACATTATATTTGGTTCAACTCAGCAATTTTAACTTATTAATTTGAGAATATAATGAAATATGAGTTTGAAATGAGTATGATTGGTGAGTTATCATTTTTCTTAGGTTTTCAAATTTCTCAAAAACTAGAAGAAACTTATATATCCCAACATAATTATATTAAATATCTTCTTAAAAAGTATGGATTTGACAACACTAGGAGTATAAGTACTCCATTTGGTACCTAAAATTCTCTTGATCTTGATGAAGTTGGGAAACCAGTAGATCAAACATCATTTAGAGGTATGATAGTAATTTTACTATACTTGACAGCTATTCATTCATACTTAATGTTTTTAGTATGATTATGTGCAATATATCAATCCAATCCTAAGGAATCTCATTTAAAATCAGTAAAAGAAATTATCTATTTAAAGGGAACCATGGATTTAGGACTCTTTTATACTTCTGGAAATGATTTTGTTTTAAAAAAATCAGATGCTGACTTTGGTGGATGTAGAATGGATAGGAAAAGTATATCCAAAACTTGTCATTTCTTAGGAGACTCATTAGTTTCTTGGTCATGCAATAAGAAACACTCTTTAGTACTTTCCACCACTAAAGCTGAATATGTAGTAGCTGGATGTTGTTATGCTCAAGTGTTGTGGATGCAACACACACTCATGGACTATGGCAAGAGTTTTACCAAAATACAGATATTGTGTGATAACACTAGTTCCATTTCCCTAAGCAAAAACCCTACACATCTCTCTTGTTAAAAACACATAGATATTAGGAATCACTTTCTTAGGGATCACACAATAAAAGGATATATCATTCTTCAATTCATCGGAACAAAAGATCAACTTGCTGATATTTTCAAAAAATCTTTACCCTCCGATAGATTTGAATACATTAAACACAAGTTAGTAATGATAATTGTAAGGTAATATTCCATATTAACTTTATGTTGAAACCTATCTCCTTATAGTAAGAAACTCTTTTTCAAATGAGGAGTACATATTCTTGTTAACCAAAAATATCAGTAACCAAAATTTTTCGTAACCAAAATTTTTCATAACCAAAATTTTTCATAACCAAAATTTTTCTTATTAACCAAAATTTTTTGTAACCAAAATTTTTGGTAACCAAAATTTTTTGTAAACAAAATTTTTCGTAACCATAATTTTTCGTAACCAAAATTTTTTGTAACCAAAATTTTTCGTAACCAAAATTTTTCATAACCAACATTTTTTGGTAACCAAAATTTTTCATAAGAAAAATTTTTCGTAATCAAAATTTTTTGTAATCAATTTTTTTTAATCAAAATTTTTCATAATCAAAATTTTTCCTATAATCAAATTTTTTTTCCTTTACTTTATTTAATAAAATTTTCTGGAATCTAAAGTTCTTCAAGAAGAATTTTCCTCATTACAGATAATTTTCAAAGGAATCAAGAAGGTATGTTTCCTTACTGAAGTTTTCATAATCAATTTATTTCTTGTTGGTATTTTATCTTGTTTTAAAAAAAATTCAGATTCATTTTTCCTTAAATCTAAATTTTTTATCTTAAAACCTCAAAAGATCATAACCTACCAAATTCCTTCTTCAGATTTCATCTCAACCGTCAGATCAAATCAAGCTTAATTCAACCATTGAATCTTTTCATGAATATGAATCGTTGCTTAAATTCCTATATAAAGGCCCCCTAATTGTTGTCCCACATCGGTTATCAAACTCTCGAGTGTTAAAGATCTTCCTCTCTACATAAGGGTCATTCCACATTTCTTGTTTGCTTAAATCTGAATGTCGTTGGAAGTATATCCACAGAAGAAAGTGTTTTCAGTTAAGGAAATTTATGAATGGAAGATCTACAGAGAAATGTTAGTAGATCAAAAAAATTTATATAAGTATGATTCTCTTATTTCAAAGAACATCAAGTTGAATGGTTGGGAGATTCTATGTGTATCAAAACCAAAGGGACAGGATCCGGTGTATCCATAGTTTCTGGTAAAATTTTATGAGACCTCAAGTTTTTTTTTCAAGATGGAAAAGATAAGTTTTCTTTTAAGAGTTATGGAAAAAAATAATCTCCTTCGTTTAGTGTGGAAGCTAATATCATTGGAATTCTTTATGAGGGAGAAGCTGACTTCTGCACTCACAAGCTACCAGATGTATCAAGAAGTTTTGATAAGGATAAGGCCATAGAGTGCCTTGGTTTATCAGAAGTGAAGACACCAAAAAATCAATCATCCTTATATGAACCTCAAGATCTTAGAGTTATGGGTTCAATGATTTATTATCCTGAGAAAAGGGGATAAGTATACCCTGAAGAAAGGTGACATTTATATTCTGGATTTTCTGGTGAACATCAGGAAGATTAATCAAGTGCAGTATATCTTGCTTATAATTTCAAATATCAATAATGGAACTATCAATTATCAAATCATTGTTTATCCAGCTATTACTTCCAAGATCATAGTTCTTTGTCTTGATTCGTTCAAAATTCTATGTAGCTCTAAGCCAATAAATTTCAAGTTTATGTTGCTTAGTGATGATACCTTGAGAAGGATGAAGGTAGGCTTCAATAGAGAATCTGTATAATTCTATGATTTATCATAAAGTGAGATATAAGCCTTATTTAAGAAGCCGTAAGTGACTGAGACTTCCAAGAAAGGTGGGAATAAGAGAAAGCAGAAGGAACCGGAAGCCAAGAAAAAAACTCCTGCAGTTCAAGAAACCCAATCAGCACCTCCAAAATATAAGAAGAAAAAGACATGTCCAGATGAAGTTGTGGATAAGTGGAGAGAAGATGAGAATAATATGAAGGATGGAGATCCTATATTTGGCTTGGATCCTGCTGAGGCAAAATCATTAAAGATTAAGTCTACTGAATAATTTGAGAAGCAAGAAAAAGAGAAGAAGCAAAAAAAGAAAATGTCAAAAGATGAGATTATTCAATATCTTCTCAAGGCTACTGAGAAAGCCTCTAAAAAAATCCAGATACCAAAATCATTTTTTCAAGAATCACTTCTAGTGACTCCAGGAAAGAAAATGGTGATTCTAGAACCAGAAGAAGATGAAGAAATTGTGCAGGAAGAGGAAGTGGAATAAGAAGAAGAAGAACAAGAGGAATAAGGGGATGACACCAATGATGCCATAGTTAAGTTTGATGAATATCATGAGAAGGAGAGTTGAAATGCACAGCCGATTGTCACCTATCGACCGGTGAAAGTTCTGGTGCTCTGCTAATGTGTATAGTAGCACTTGGGTCGAATCCTCGATGATGATACTTTGTAATAGTCATTCGTTTTTAGTTGATTGTATTTTGATCAGGGGGGTTTGTTTTCAGAGCTTAATTGAAATGATTTATTGACTATAATTGATTTAACTAATTGATAAATATTGGGGTGAGTTCATTATTAGGGAGTTAAGCTTGTGATATCCTTGAGCTTTGCTTTATATTGCATTTAAATTAACACCCCCTTCACAAGTTGATGTCGATTAGAATTCCTAAGTGTCAAAGCTTTAATCCAACCCTTAACTAAACTAGGATTATAATCTCAATAATTACTTTTTTATGGTAGTTTATTTATGGTTCCAATAATCCATGGAAACCACATGTTAAATGTAACGACCCGGACCCGGCCAGCCTCCCGAACACTGCCGAACGGGTCAGGTGTCACTACCTTAGGCGCGCGTCCCCCGAATGCCAAAGGCTGCCGACTAGCAGCGAGGGTCTGTTAGGTATAGTGGGGATGCTATACCCTCATGGAGGAATTAAAAGTACTGGTCCAAGTAATAAACTAAAATATGCAGCGGAAATAAATGACTCGGCAGACTCGAATCAGACCCGCATTGCGGACGCACATTCAATAACAATAAACAACGGAAGCAATATAAAAACAGCAACAGCGGAAACTAAACAGAACGTCATGACAGCAATCAACTGCAATAACTGCTATACAACCAAGCATGCATCCAAACAAGTCATAAAAATCAATATATATATATATATATATATATATCATGGCGCCACTGGCTAACCAACTGTAGCTACAATATAAAGTAAACATGCTGATGCAAGAAAAGAATACTAAACAAGTAACTCCAGTACGGCATGACCTCAGGGTCCATGCCAATCTCCAATTCAATCAGCACTAAATTCCAGCTCCTGAGGCTGACCCTTTACCTGCACGCAATTTCATAAAGTCTACACGTGTCCCGAAGGGCCCGTGTATGGTGTGAGACAAGTCTCAGTAGGATACCACCCAGAGGTGAGTACCTAATACAAGTGTTTAGGCAGACATGATCATATAAGAAAACAGTAAACAGTGCAATGCCCAAAAGTAAACAAAGACTTCACTGGTGCTCAGCAGCCACCAAGAAGTGTCGCCTGTTTCGACCAATGCCGGAAAGTCTGATCTACAGCCCAGCACCTCGTACCACCTAACACCATGTGTCTCAAGTACCGACATCCCGAAGGCACGCCCAATCGTTGAAACCCAGCTCGAAAGCTCATCCTTCCCATGACACAACATCTGGAGGAACAGCGATACCTGTCCTCAAAAGATAACCGGAGGGATAGCAATGTCTTCCCTCAAATCACGGCGAACCTTTTCCCCCAACCTGACCGCCTCAAATCTGCCTCCCGAAGGCTCCTCACCTTCCATGTGGCTTCCTATGGCAAGCACCCCCAAACCAAATATACCTAACTGCATCTATCGGGGGTCTCTACCCAGCGAGTGGTCGTACCACCTCATCTCGGAGTCTATCTGTGTTCACACTACTCAAAAGTACCCGGTGAGCGGTAATCACCTCAGTATGTCCCAAGACACAACACCTCTGACACCTCGTGTCCCTGTGAACCTGTCGCTCGAGTCAGTTGGCCTTACCATCCAAGTAACCCAGGCCAAATCCCAACCTGATAGTCCAACTGCCTCAACCGACATCCATGACACCCAATCTCATGGTAGCAACCACCCAAAGTATCCAGAGTCAAAGCCCCAACCTGTGATCCCCATCACTCAACAATATATTCGGGCCACGCCCAACACAACAAGCAGTTCAACACAGGTAATATCACACATTGAATATTCATACTTGGAAGCATCACTTTAAACAGGAAATTACTAAACAGTCAAATTGCACTAACATGTGTTATCTCATACTGGAACCTAACTCATTCACAATTTAACAATTAGACTAAACAGTTAAACTCGAGACATTCAATAAGCAGTAAAAACACAGTAGTTTAAACAATGGTCCAATACACACGCATTTCGGCACCCCCGGCCGAATTGCCCCAAACGAGCAACAACCTCTAACCCGGTCTCTCTCAATCGCAAGAGGGTTAGGGAATACCCAGAGGCATTCCATATTGTAGATAATTAAATAAAAACAAATAAACAGGGTCTCTCTCAACACCTGACGTCGCTCCTGAAGGTTGCAACCCCAAATTGTCTACAAAAACATGAAAGAAGGTATGCACCACCTACCTCGTACTCGTACGATGGCACTCCTTTGATTTCAGCCTCTGAATCGGACTGAGTTGCAGTAGATCTGCATTTTCGTCAAATCTGGAAATTCCGTTCGGATGGAATCTGCAGAGAAATAGGTGAGGAATCAAGGACGAAGAAGGGTGCGTGGGGTTACCCTTTCTGATGCGGTCTCGATGCCTCTGACGGATCGAAGAACGGAGGTCGTGTGGCAGATCTAGAAGGATTTGTGTTCGTGGAGGTCTTTCGGACGGACTGTTCGTCCAAAGGGGGAGAAGAATAGAAAACTAGGAATGAGGCACGACAACGCCTCGGTCGATCAAATAAAAAAAGTACATGGCGTGTATTTCCCAAGTACACGCCGTGTATACGTGTTTCCATACTCCGACTTAAGCGGAGTCCGGCACACGGTCTGGACCATGTACATAGTCAGCACATGGCCAGGGTCTCGGACGCTACACGGGGCATGGGTACACGGCGTGTCAAGGAAGGCTACACGCCGTGTAGATGGGAATTTACACCTGGGCACCACACAACATGTACCTGGCCTCGCATGGGTAAGAGATACATGACGTGTCTATAAATACATGACGGGTAGTAGGAAATTTCTACACGGTCTTCACACGGCATGTACTCGGTGAGCACACGGCCGGTCACTCGGGTAACTCATACGCGGAGTGTACTTAAAGTAAACGGCGTGTAGTCTAGAAATTTCCAGAAACTATCCAGATTTTCCAGACTTCTCAAAAACCAGTCAAAAGTTTAAAACGGGTCGGAATTTGACTCGTTTCCAAAAACTCGTGTTCTTACAAACTCCCCACCTTAATGTAGCTCGTCCCCGAGCTACCAAACGAAACTAAGAGATGGCACTGAACACGCCCATCCTGGTTAAACAACCCAAACTACCTCGGTCTCAAAGTTCTGGCTAAATTCCTAAAAGGAATCCCCACCTTAGGAATCACCTACTCGGTCTCAACTCGAACAAGGCTCAAAGAAAACAATTAAAAAACCAAGGCCCAATGACCTATTTCTCAGACCCATGGTCCTCCCGCGACGCATCGTCACCCCTGCACCTCCTCGGTGCTCACGCATCGCTTCTGACACCCAACGTAACTCTCACTGCATCGGCGTCCGCCTTCCTGAGGTCCTGCATCTAATAGATGCTCAATTCAAACCTGGTGCCATGCACCTCAAGTAACCTGCATCCTTGATGCTCCTGATGCCACGCATCTCAAATATATAAATAAAACATAAAACACATCTGATATGATGCCAATCCCACTAACTAGCATCTAGTCAGTCCACAAGTATCTTCTGCAGCCTGTTCACTCAACCAGACATGCCTCAAGAGGCCATGCCAAAAGAAAGTAAAGAAACTCACGGCCACACCCGCGGTGTACCTGCCACCATCGTCGGCTCTCCAGCCTGCTCAATCCCCGGCAGCTCCACAGCGTGCACCTGGCCTGAAGCCTGACTGTCTGATGCCTGACCTCCCTGCGGTGCTGCCCCAGTCTCCGGCCACAGACCCCTCAGCTGGGTCCTACTGTCCCTGTCACGTCCTCCGCGTGCATCTGAACCTCGGCCACCCTCTCTCGGTACCGAACCTGAACCAACTCCTGATGCCATAGTTTGTCCTGGTCCTTGTCTGTTGGCTGTCTGAGAAGGCTGCCTGCAAAACCTCTCCAGATGCCCGACCTATCCACAGGCCCGACACTCCTTCGGGGTCCTATCGCACTGAGCCTGAACATGTCTCGACTGTCCGCACTGAAATAAAACCACCGTTGAACTACCACGAGGTGGTCTAGCTGAGTCCTTGTCCTGCCCTCCCTGCTATAAATCATCTCTCCCTCGCTTCCTACTGTCTGAACCATCACCTGAAGCTGTCACCCTTCCAAAATGAGATTTTTCTATCTTGTTTCCCTCATCTATGAGCGCCTGGTTCACCACCTCAATGAAGGAACCCAGCCTGAAGATGTTTACCTGGAACCGAATGGAGTGTCGTAAGCCATCCTCAAAGCGCCTCACCCTAGCTGCATCATAGCTCACCATACCAGGTGCAAAACGGGACAAATCTGTGAATATAGCTGCGTAATCCATGACAGACATGTCTCCCTGCTGAAGACTCAAGAACTCCCGAGCTCCCTCTTCCCTCAGCATCTCCGGATAAAAGTGCTTGAAGAACCTGTCCTTGAAGTCCTTCCACGCCAGTCCCTCGTGCCTACGAGCCTGTACCTGCACATCCCACCAACGTTTTGCCGGTCCTCTCAGCATGTACATTGCCAGTTTGACCCTCCACCTGAGAGGCATCTCGAGCTACTCGAAGATCATGTGCATACTCTCTATCCAGTTCTATGACGCCTGTGGACCACCCTCACCCTGAAAAAGTGGCAGGTGCTGCGACTGGAACTCCCGTGTCAGATACGCCATGGAAGGATCCATACCCTGCGCGCCTCTATCAATCCCCTGCAAGACGCGTACTAGGCTAGCTCGGAGCTGCTCGTCAAGCCACGGTCTGAACGCTGCCAAACCCGGCTGCTGCCCTGCCTGCACTGGATCCTGAACCTGATCCTTTCCCTGAGCCTGTACCAACATCTCATGCTCTGCCTACACCGGATTCTGAACCTGATCCTGCGGTACCATATCCTCTCCTGCCTGTCTCTCCATCGTGTCGTGAAGAAGTAACCCACTGAATACCATAAATGGTCAGACATCCCACATAAATCTATATAACAATATATTCTACGCAGATAAGGAAAGCAGTAAAAGTCAGTGCATAACAACTACCCTTACTCCCCCTCACCGCAACCCATGCCCCACGGCATCCCGGCCTCATGGCCTCCTTACCCGCCCTCAACAGAGCCAAGTATCAAAGTACCTCGGGCCATGCCTGTCCTGACAACCAACGTTGCCTCAATCCCAACGACCGGGTCACCCAATCCTGACAGTTACACTGCCTCAACCATAGTACCTGTCTGCTCTCATAAGAGTCAGACCCAAATATCCTGCAACATGAAATTCTACAAAAATACAAAGCATGGCATATACATTTCCATAAACAACCAATTCTATAAAGAGTTTTACCTATCCACATTTCAGAGCATACATAGCATGGCAATTGATTTTTTTCACATGGTGTTATCACTTCACAAAGCATACGTGCAGTTATGAAATTGAAATACCCTAAAATGTACCTATCAAAATCCAAGAAAGCAACCCTTTCCATACCGGACAAGGTCTACATATCATAATCAATAACATTGCACAACAAGTGAGCCACCGAGGTGGAAATCATATCAACTGTAATCTGAGCAAAAAGCAAACAGCAATCCCCACCCCCAGAAACTCAATCCATCCCTCGTACATGGGGCTGCAGGCACCCAAGCACAAGTTCAAAAATCTAGTTCCAACAACAACCTACCTTCAGTCTACCATATCCAAAATAGTAAAACTAGAAGAAAATGAAAAGAGAAGTCTCAAACTCATTAGTAGCCAGAAATCAACTGCAATAACTGTTAATTAAACCAAGCATGCATCCAAACAAGTCATACAAATCAATATATATATATATCACGGCGCCACTGGCTAACCAACTGTAGATACAATATAAAGTAAACATGTTGATGCAAGAAAAGAATACTAAACAAGTAACTCCAGTACGGCACAACCTCAGGGTCCGTGCCAGTCTCTAAGTCAATCGACACTAAAGTCCAGCTCCTGAGGCTGACCCTTTACCTGCACGCAATTTCATAAAGTCTACATGCATCCCGAAGGGTCCGTGTAGGGTGTGAGACATGTCTCAGTAGGATACCACCCAGAGGTGCGTACCTAATACAAGTGTTTAGGCAGACATGCTCATATAAGAAAATAGTAAACAGTGCAATGCCCAAAAGTAAAAAAAGACTTCACTGGTGCTCAGCAGCCACCAAGAAGTGTCACCTGCTTCGGCCAATGCCGGAAAGTCTGATTTGCAGCCCGGCACCTCGTGCCACCTGACACCATGTGTCTCAAGTACCGAAGTCCTGAAGGTACGCCCAATCGTCGAAACCCAGCTCGAAAGCTCATCCTGCCCATGGCACAACATCCAGAGGAACAACGATACCTGTCCTCAAAAGATAACCGGAGGGACAGCGATGTCTGCCCTCAAATCACAGGGAACCTCTACCCCCAACCTGACCGCCTCAAAGCTGTCTCCCGAAGGCTCCTCACCTTCCATGTGGCTTCCTATGGCAAGCACCCCCAAACCAAATATACCTAACCGCATCTACCGGGGGTCTCTACCCAGCGAGTGGTCGTACCACCTCATCTCGGAGTCTGTCTGTGTGCACACTACTCAAAAGTACCCGGTGAGCGGTAATCACCTCAGTATGTCCCAAGCCACAACACCTCTGACACCTCGTGTCCCTACGAACCTGTCGCTCGAGTCAGATGGCCTTTCCATCCAAGTAACCCGGGCCAAAGCCCAACCTGACAGTCCAACTGCCTCAACCGATGTCCATGATGCCCAATCCCGTGGTAGCAACCACCCAAAGTATCCCGAGCCAAAGCCCCAACCTGTGATCCCCATCACTCAACAATATATTCGGGCCACGCCCAACACAACAAGCAGTTCAACACAGGCAATATCACACATTGCATATTCATACTTGGAAGCATCACTTTAAACAGGAAATTACTAAACAGTCAAATTGCACTAACATGTGCTATCTCATACTGGCACCTAACTCATTCACGATTTAACAATTAAACTAAACAGTTAAACTTGAGACATTCAATAAGCAGTAAAAACACAGCAGTTTAAACAATGGTCCAATACACACGCATTTCGGCACCCCCGGCCGAATTGCCCCAAACGAGCAACGACCTCTAACCCGGTCTCTCTCAATCACAACAGGGTTAGGGAATACCCAGAGGCATTCCATATTGCAGATAATTAAATAAAAACAAATAAACAGGGTCTCACTCAACACCTGACGTCACGCCCGAAGGTCACAACCCCAAATTGTCCACAAAAACACGAAAGAAGGTATGCACCACCTACCTCGTACTCATAAGATGACACTCCTTTGATTTTAGCCTCTGAATCGGACTGAGTTGTGGTAGATATGCGTTTCCGTCAAATCCGGAAATTCCGTTCAGATGGAATCTGTGGAGAAATGGGTGAGGAATCAAGGACGAAGAATGGTGCGCAGGGTTAGCCATTCCAATGCGGTCTCGCTGCCTCCGACGGATCGAAGAACGAAGGTCATACAAAGGATCTAGAAGGATTTGTGTTCGTGGAGGTCCTTTGGACGGACTGTTCGTCCAAAGGGGGAGAAGAATAGAAAACTAGGAATGAGGCACAACGACGCCTCGGTCGATCAAATAAAAAAAAGTACACGGCGTGTATTTCCCAAGTACATGTCGTGTATACGTGTTTCTATACTCTGACTTAAGTGGAGTCTGGAACATGGTCTGGACCATGTACACAGTCAGCACACGTCCAGGGTCTCGGCCGCTACACGGGGCATGGGTACACGGCGTGTCAAGGAAGGCTACACGCCGTGTAGATGGGAATTTACACCTGGGCACCACACGAAATGTACCTGGCCTCACACGGGTAATAGATACACGACATGTCTATAAATACACGCCGTGTAGTAGGAAAGTTCTACACTGTCTTCACACGGCATGTACTCGGCGAGCACACGGTCGGTCACTCGGGTAACTCATACACGGCGTATAAGTCCCCAGCCTTAAACCTTACTTAATCTTGAGTTATTACAAGATTACACATTGAGGATCTTTTTGGGTTTATAGTTTTAGAGAATTAGATCATAAAACTTGCATTACATTCCACATATAAAAAAATTGGTTACATAAAGATAGTATTCTTCATTCCCATCAATGTAAACACATTTAAAATAAAACATGGATTATTTCTTGACACTTCCTTGATACTATCATCATATCATGTACCTTTCCCTTGACCTGTGAAAAACATTCCAAAAAAACTTGGGATGAGCATAAAAAGCTCAGTACGGGTTATAAAAACATGGAAAGGAAACATGGGTACATATATACATAAGAGTGAAATCATACTTTACCCATAAAACATAAGCACTTTAACATACCTCATCAAATCATGAATAAATCATAGAAATCATAAGACATAAAGGTAACTTGAGGCATTCATAACATTCTTACGTAGGGAGTAACCCTCTTGGTTACGTTTGGAATACCTATCACAGTATATTCCCTAAATCTCTTCGGAGAAACCTTAACATTTCACTCCTTCGCGTTACCCAATGCATTGGAGAGCTATATCGGGCTCACCCGCCCTTAGTTTATCACGGAACCACCCGTCTTCATAATAATTCCCAAGAACCATAACATAATCTTATCACATAAAACATGCATAAAGGAAACATAACATTTCCACATTTCAATCACAAGATATCAATACAACACAAAAAACATTGTGAAAACCATTTTCAATACCAAAATAAAAGAAAAGTAAAACATGGTATTTATTTTTCTTTTAAAAAGAAGGTATGGCTTGTAGAGGAAGCTGAAACTCAAATAACGGTCACGACGGCGGAGAAGTCGTTGTCGCCGCATACGTACGACAAAAACATTCCCTTTTGTCGTTTAGTAAACGCTTCGTATAAAAAATATTCCTTTTGAATAAACGTAAAAGTCAAAGGGGTTTATACACCGTATAAAAGAAAGTTGTGTATAAAATAAAATATGCCTCAATGAAAGGAGATTGAGACGAAGTCCCATACCTCGTATCCGACTTGACCCGACCGTTCTTTAATCTCCTGAATAATAAACTTGAGTTAATCTCTACTTGATTAAGAACCTTTTTCAAGTTCATTATTCCTTTTATACCATGTTATGAACATCATGTAATCATTTAAGTTAATAATGTTCATTTTGTCGGTATTTGGTTCTTAAGTCAAAAATAGACTTCTTACACTTACATGTTGTTAATTTGGTCAAAGTTTCATTATATACAGAATGATATTAATGATTTGGATAACATATATATCATATATATTCATCATATACATGTATTTATAATACTACGTCACATTTAGAAGTAAGAAATGAAATGCACCGTTCATGGAGACGGTAAGCCGTACGTACGCATGAACGCTACTTCCATTTCTATTTCGTATTTTCTGGAATGGAATCATAATGATATAAGAGTATATTATAATTCCAGTATAATAACATATATAATATCATTAACTTTATCCTTTACACATCCCACATATGGTATTAACGAATCAAATCACTTTCAGGGGGCGGTAGTCCGCACTTCCTAAAATGAAGATATCGTGTTTACCCATAATGGAAACCATAAAGGTATGCCCAAAATGAAAAAAAACAGAAGATTAAGGAAAACATAAACATATTATATACCATATATAAAAATAGTGACATCATAATGGCCACCTTTGAAGGTGTTAAATGAGTATTGAACAATCATTGTTTCGGGAGGCAGAATTTCGCCATCCACGGAAACCATATGTTCTTTAACCATTCGATGTAGTTGTGTGAGAGTGTAGCTCAAATAAATATTATAACGACATCCTAGTATATTGAAGATACTGGTGTTGTTACAAAATAAGTAAATAAAAAGAGTTTAGGGGGTTGGAGAAGCAAAATAAAACAAATGAACATGAGAGAATGAATTACCTTTAAAAGTGTAACTCCTTTTGATTTGAGCCTAAAGGCTTCCTTTGAAAGGATTCTTCCCAAAGTGAATCCTCTAGGATGAGGATAGGGATGTGGATAGAGTAAATGTTCAGGGGTTGGCCGAGCCAAAGGCTTGAGGAGTGTGTGAAATGAGGTAGAGGTGGGGGCCTTTTATAAGAGGAGAGGAGGGGCACTTTTGGAAAGTAAAGAAATATTACTTTATTTGAAAATGTGTTTCGGTTTTAAAAGGTCCCACATTGATATAATTCGTGGATAAGGTGATAAGGGTTCTAAATCCACTCATCCAATTGGTTTTGGACATGTGTAGGTTTTATATTTTTCATTATCTTTCCATTTTATTTAAATCGTTAAATAATGAGGTCATCGCGGCATCATCATGATGTCATAAATAATTTAATTTATTTAAAGTCTAAAAATTCTAAAAAAATACTATGATGTAGGAAATCTTTTTAGATTTCCAATTACTATTTATAATAAAAAATATGATCTTTATAACCCCATGTAAAAATTGTTTTCGTAAAACATATTATGTTTGTGTCATTTTTACTTTAACATTTAATAAAAAGTTATTTATGTCATTTCCCAACCAAAGTGGATCCATGGGGTCCCCAAGTTGACTCATGGCTTGTCTTGGTCGGCCATGAAACAACCAATGAGGGTAGGACATGTTTCAAGCTCATCTTAGTTTATTAAAGCATTATTTTTACCTTAAACTACACTAATTACCACTAATCGTGATTAAAAACTTAATAAGTTACTATTCACCAAAAAATTATTTTAATCTCATTGAACCACATTTTACTTCTTAATGAAAACCATGTATGTCGGATTTTTGAAATTCAAAACACAATGATGGAAAATTTTCATTTAAACGGAAAATCAGTTTTTATAAGTACCACTTAGTGGTTTCACTATTCATCAAAAATTGAAGTTTTTCAGAAAATTACCAAAAATTCACCCTAAGCTATATTTGATATTCAGAATTCAAAAATGAAGTCTATTTTACCAAATTCAAAACATATAAGTCACATTAATTAATTTAATAATTAATTCCCGTTGTCAGAGCAAATAGCGTGTTTTTATAAAACAATAAGTATCAAAAGATTGACATCAGTTTAAGTCTAATTTCAAAGTGAAATTGATTCCAATGACCACCATTGGATTAAATGGTAAAAATATATTCAGATTACACATTAATACCAATTCAAAAGATAATCTAATAATATAAATAAATTAGATTAAAAAGCAGTTTTGATGTAAAATGCAGTATTTTTCACTATTCATTAAAAAATGAACATTGTCTGAAAAATACCAAAAATTCACACAAAGTAAATTTTGATGTCCCAATCATAAAGAATAAGTTTATCTTGACAAACATAGCTTATAAAGTTGTCAAAAGATAGATTTAAAAATGGTTTTCCATCAAAAGGCAGTAAAACAATCTTTTAAGAATATTAGTGTATTCTATGCATAAGATTGTATTTATTTTCATTTTAAGCCTCTAAAACACTATCTTAATCATTAATAGACATAGATAAAAATATCTATTATTCATTACTTACTTGGGATGTTACACGACGTGTACTTAAAGTACACGGCGTGTAGTCTGGAAATTTCTAGAAACTACCCAGATTTTCCAGACTTCTCAAAAACCAGTCAAAAGTTTAAACCGGGTCGGAATTTGACCTGTTTCCAAAAAATCAGGTTCTTACATTAAACAAAACATGTCATTAATTCATGACATATTAAGTCCAACATACACAATGTTAAATTAACGAATACTCATCGAGCAAATACTCTCAATCACTTAACATCCCTAAATTTTGAATCACCCCAATGAGATATTTACTCATCCATTTGGGTGTTTAATATTCTGTTTATAATTATTATGATGATAAATTAATAATAGAAGAAAAAGAAAGGGATTAGAAAAGAGTGGTACGTCGAACACACACACACGAACAATGATGATAATTAAAAAAAATCGATTGAATGAGGAATAAAAATAAGGGAAGGGGATTCAACTTAATTTAAACTATTTTAAGAACATTAATATTAAACTACATAAGGCAGATGAGAATAAGAGATATTGAAGAAGAAATTTTCATTAAAACAAAATTACAAAATAAAGGACTTACAAAATTACAATAATGAAGAACATAAAACTAAATGAAAACAAAGAGAGGAGGAAAGGTATCTCAAGTGAAAACTTGAGTATTTCAGATCCTCACAAGAATTTTTCAAATCTTTTTTCATGCCAATATGATCTCCTCTCTTCTGAAATGCCAACCCCTCTCAAGGAGAGAAGGGGAGAGTATTTATAGCCCAAGGAGTGGACTGTTTTCATTCCTAATCTATCCCTCCACTTGAATCTCCATTTTGGATATTCATACATCTGAATCTCAAGAAATATCCTTCTTGAAAGTTGTATATAATAAAGTTGGTAGACTACTCTAAAAATTTGGAGGAATTTGGACCTATGTAGCCAAAGTTATGGCTGGATGATTAAACAATTTTAATTTGTCCATTTCAATCCAGTCTTTTTTAAGTCCAAAATGTAAAAGGGTTTTTGAATAGTAATATTCCTACAAAACCGAGTTATTTATTCACCAAAGTCATCCTACTATATCTCCTCTTTCACACTGCAAAATCTCAGATCGATTGGATGCTTACATCATGAGATATGTCATGAATACTATACTGATTTTATTTCTCGTCCAGAATGGTGGGATGGACTTCAAAGCATATGTTGGGCCCCTTGTGATTGGATTTGAGCCTTGAAATTTTTATCCAAGACTCCTTACATTGTCCCCCGTACTATGGTTGAGAATAATGGAATTTTTACTTCTTTATTTAGCCCAGTAAATCAATATTCATGAATTGTCCAGTTTCTTTACAGATTCTTTGGTCTTGTTTGTGAGGACTATATGACCCTTCAAATGGCAGAATTGGCTCATGGTACCTTCTAATGAAATGTTGTATATTTAAATAAGAATCCTAAAAAACAAGAACCAAAAAATTTGTATCAGTATAGTGACATTTATTATTAAAATAGTAAATTTACTCAATTGGAATACTTCTAAAAAATGCTCAAAAATTATACTTAATATTAAAACATTAATATTTCACACAAAATTTGCACATTTCATATAAAATCAGTAAAGGAAGTATATAATGAGTCATGAAAATATTAATAACATAAAATCTCCCACACTTAGTTTTGTACATGTCCTCATGTGCAACAAATATAAAAACATGAAAAAATCATTTTCACTCACCAACAAATATTAAAATTTTGTTTTCTCCAATCAGGGGAGGTTTAGACTATTTCACTCATCCATTTTGAATTCCACCACAAGTTGTTATAGAAACAATGTTCAAAAACTAATTCATTTTTTCATGCTCAAATTTAGAAATGGAAAATGTGGACACTCAAAACTCACACCTCCCAAGATGATAAAATTCATTTGTGGAGGTTCACTCTTTCACCAACCAAAAGTGAAAATCTTAGAGTTTGAAAGAGCTCTCAGCTTCCAATACCTATCCAAAGTGCAGAATAATCAAGAGTTGTTTTTAAGGGTTTTTCGGTGGCTATGGGACGGTAGGAATATAATGTACAAGATAGATAAGAAGAGGGTTAAAACACCAACATAGAAAGAGCAATGCACATTTTTTTGAAATAAAACATGGAAGGAAATGAAAACACATATTTACAAGGGAATGATTGTGTGAAGAAAGACACAATAGAGGAAGAAAATATGAAGGTAATGATAATATGGAATATTTAAAAAACACAAAACTTCTACCAATAAGAATATAATTCAAGTGTTCTTTTTTTTTCTTTTCCTTTTTTTTCTTTGTTTTTTTCGAAAGTTGACCTTGAAACAGATCTCACACTCATATACCAATACATGTTTGATCTCCTCACGACACTAATTGTAATATTTATAACAAGATCAAAGTTTTAGGAAGAGTGATTTTTGACCTACCCAAGACACAACCCATTTTTTCAATTTTTTTTCGTCATTTTTTATTTTTTTTTAACACTTGTCAATAACATTTACAAAATTACATAAATAGAAGTACATTACATTCCCAAAAACACACTGAATGACAACCTCTCCCCCACACTGAAATGTATTCTTACCCTCACTCATATGATAACTCGTTGAAAATCAATAATAGGGTACTCAAACAATGAAATCCATTCCCCCACACTTAAATTTCAAAAAATTATGCAATGAAAATCCATGTTGATATTGGTTGGGAAAAGGTATTTGGCTTGTAATGTGGCTATCAAAGAAAAGGTTTTCATAGGCTCAAAGGGGCTTTCAAAAGGAGGATTAATGTAAGGTATATGGGAGGCTATTTGGCTATTGTGATTCTCATGTGGTTCAGAAAATGCCTCTATCATATTAATGCACACTAAGGTAGAAAATTCAGCTCAAAGGTCCACAAACTCAAGACTCACAAATGGGGGTGAAAACACACATTTTGAAAAGATGTCCATAGGTGGCCTTGGCATGAAAGTAAATGTGGTGCCTCGCGGTTTGGGAAAATCATTTTCCAAATAAAAAATTTAGCATTCAAAATGTGTTGGTTTTGACACAAAATTATTTATCCAAAGTCATAATGAAAATAAAAAAAATTAGATGAAAAAAATTCATGTTGACTCCCCAAAATGGTTGGCCAAAATTATAAAATTGGAAGGTGAGTAATCATGACTCTTAACTTTTCATTTTTTTTATGAAATGTTTCTTTGTTTTTTTTTTGTTTTTTAGGGTTTTTTTTAGATTTTTTTTTATAAAGTCACACCCACACAAAATAGAAAGAGTAAATAAAAGGGGTTGATGAAGAAAGAGGTAAAGAAATAAAATAAAAGAGAGGGGAAGAAGAAGAAATAGATAGAGAGAGAGAAGGAGTTAAAGGGAAAGAGGTGTCCCCTGGTTTGGATTTGGCGGGTTTCCATCTCCATCTAGTGGTAGGTTGACTAGAGAAGCTGGGGATCCAGTGGAAGTCGATGTTGATCCAGGATTGTGGGTCCTCTCATGGTGATGCTTTAACCGATTTCCATTAACCATGAATGTCCTTTTGGAAGAGGAGTCTTGGACTTTCACTACACCAAATGGGTAAACATTAGTAATAACAAAAGGACCTTCCCAACAGGAATTAAGCTTACCTGGGTGAAGCCGAAATTGAGAATTGAAGAGAATTACCTTTTCACCTTCATGAAATACCTTTCTCAAGATGTGTTTGTTGTGGAGTATCTTAGCCTTTTCTTTGTACAGAGTGGAATTCTCATAGGATTCAAGTTGAAGCTCCTCCAGTTCATCCAATTGCAACAATCTTTCTTAACCAGATTTTTCAAGATCAAAATTACAATTTTTCACTGCCCAAAATGACTTATGTTGGATTTCAACTGGAAAATGACATGCTTTACCAAAAATTAGCCTAAAATTAGACATCCCAATGAGTGTTTTATAGGCAGTTCAATAAGCCCAAAGTGCTTCACCAAGTCTTTTTGGCCAGTCTTTTCTAGTGGGTTTTATAATTCTCTAAAAATCTCTTTTCACTTCTCTATTATAAATTTTAGCCATTCCATTTTTTTGGGGGTGATATGAAGTTGAAGTTTTATGTACAACCCCATTCTTTTTCAAAAGATATTCCATGGTTTTATTATAGAAATGGGTTCCTAAGTCACTGATCAAGGCACGAGGCGTGCCAAATCTATGGAAGATGTGTGTCTTTAGGAACTCACTAACAATATGTGAATCGTCCTTTCTAGTGGGTTTATCCTCAACCCACTTAGAAACATAGTCAACCGCAAGAAGGATGTATGAGAATCCATTATAAGGGGAAAATGGTCCCATGAAATTGATACCCCAAACATCAAAGATCTCACAGAAAATTAAAGGCTTTTGGGGCATTTCATTTCTCTTGGAAATTGTGCCAAACTTTTGGCAAGTGGGACAAGATTGACAGAACTCATGTGAGTCCTTAAAGAGTGAAGGCCAAAAGAATCCAGAGTCTAGGACCTTTAGGGAGGTCCTTTGTGGTCCAAAGAGGCCACCACTAGGCATTGAGTGATATAATTCTAAGATAGAGGAATGTTCATCTTTATCAACACATCTCATAATTACCATGTCTACCCCAGTTTTCAAAGTTTATTTTCTTCCCAAAAATAGTGTTTTGAATCACTTTTCAACTTCATTTTCTGTTTTTTGAAAAAAATTCAGGAAAAACACCAGAAACCAAGTAATTTACAATTGGGGAATACCATGGTAACTTTGGAGTGAGATATGAAAGGTGAGCAGTAGGGAATTCAGGATCGATGATTTCAGAATGAGAAGAACTAGAAATTATACTCAAGTGATCAGCAACAGGGTTTTCTTTTCCTGTTCTATCTTTTATTTCAAGGTAAAACTCTTGAAGCATTAGGATCCATATTATTAGCCTCAGTTTGGAATCACTTTTCTTGATTAAGAACTTTATAGCAGAATGGTCTGTGAAGATGATGATTTTGGAATCTAAGAGATAGGGCGGGAATTTATCTAAGGAAAAAACCACTGCTAAAAGTTCCTTTTCAGTGACAGTGTAGTGAGATTGAGTTTCATCCAATGTTTTTGAGGCATAATAGATGACATGAGGAATTATTTCTCTTCTTTGACCAAGAACATCCCCAATAACTCTATCAGAAGCATCACACATCAATTCAAATGGTAAGGACTAATCTGGGGGTTGGATTATCGGGGCAGATGTAAGATCACTTTTGAGTTCAATGAAGGATCTCTTGCAAAACTCATAGAAACAGAAAGTGGCATCATTTTGGAGTAACTGGGTGAGTGGGAGGGAAATTCTACAAAATTTATGGATGAATCTCCGATAGAAACCAGCATGACCGAGGAATGAACGGATGTCTCAAACAGAAGTGGTTTTAGGAAGTGATTGGATCACTTCAATTTTTGCAGGATCAACTTCAATACCATATTTTGAAACTATGTGCCCTAGAACAATCCCATTTGAAACCATGAAGTGACATTTTTCAAAATTTAACACAAGGTTACACTTGACACACTTTTAAAGGACTAGAGAGAGTGAATTCAAATAAGATTCAAATGACTCACCATAAATGGTGAAGTCATCCATGAAGAATTCCATGAAGTATTCAATGAATTCATAAAAGATACTCATCATACACCTCTGGAATGTTGCAGAATCATTGAAAAGTCCAAAAGGCATTCTTATATATGCATATGTTCCAAAGGGGCATGTGAAAGTAGTCTTTTCTTGGTCCTGAGGTGCGATTGGGATTTGGAAGTAGCCGGTGTATCCATCAAGAAAGCAATAGTGTGACTTTCTGGATAATCTTTCTATCATTTGATCAAGGAATAGAAGAGGGTAGTGATCTTTTCTTGTTTCAACATTCAATTTCCTATAGTCAATGCACACACGCCATTTGTTTTTCACTCAAGTTGTGACTACCTCTCCAAGTTCATTTGTGACAACGTTATCCCACCCTTCTTAGGTATAAGTTGAATTGGAATAACCCATTTGCTATCAGAAATTGGGTAGATAATACCAGCTTGAAGAAGCTTGGTAATCTCTTCCCTAACTACCTCAAGGATGAGTGGATTGAGTCTTCTTTGTGGTTGTCTAATCGGTTTGGATAATTCCTCAAGATGGATTTGATTCATGAAAAGAGCAGGTTTGATTCCTGGTATGTCATCTAGGGTCCACCCTAAGGCCTTTTTGTTTTCCTCTAACACCTGAACAAGTTTGGACTCCTCAGTTTCGGTAAGTGAAGAAGAGATAATGATGGGATAAGAGTGATCATGGAAAAGGAATGTATATTTCAGGTGTTCAGGAAGAGGTTTCAGATTAGTCTCATCTTTTATTTGTGGGTTAGACAACTCAGGAATAGAGGAAGGGACTTCAGTTACTTCAGATTCATTTTCTTTAAAACTATCCAAGGTGGAGCAGTAGAGATCAGAGTTGATGTGGGATTCAAGAGAGTTTTCAAGATCCTCTAGATTGATGGAGTCTATGAATGAGAGGTCAACATCAACTTCACCCTTTATAACTTGGTTAATCATGGTGAAAATTTAACAAGATCCTTTGTCATTTTAACATGAAGAACATGATGGAATGGGGTTCAATTGACTCTTAGAAGTGTCCTCAGGAGCATGGATTGAGAATGCAGAGTGATCCTCAGATGGGTATCACATGGCTTGGAAAATGTTTAACTTGACCAGTTGGTCACCGAATTCTATGGATAAGATGCCTGAATGGACATCAATCTTGGTTCTCGCAGTCATGGGGAATGGTCTTCCTAAAATTAGGAGAGATCGAGAAGAGTTCATCTCACCTTCCATGTCAAGGACATAGAAATCAGCAGAGAAGATAAGATCATTGACTCGGACAAGGACATCCTCAATTATTCCCTCAGGACTGGCTATACTTCGATTGGCTAACTGAATGAAAACACTCGTTGGATGTAAGGGACCTAGACCAAGGTTGGAGAATATAGATTTGGGCATGACATTAATTGAGGCTCCTAGGTCTATGAGTGCATCATCAAAGTTGGAACTTCCAATTTGGCATGGAATTGTAAAGTTCCATGGATCTTTGCACTTTATCGGAATAGACTACTGGGTGGAAAAAATTTTGAAGGTCCTAAGTTGCCTCTTGTGGGTACACAACTCCTTCAGAAACTTGGCATACTTAGGAATTTGTTTTATGGAATCGAAGAGGGGAATGTTGACTTCAACACATCTAAACATGTTGAGAATTTTAGGATCAGGTTCAAAGGACTTATTTGGATTAGAAATGGATTGAGGAAAAGTAATTGGATTCCTAATAGGAATGGAAGGATGTGAGAGAATGGATTCAAATTCCTTTTCAAGTTTCTTTTTCTTTTCATTTTCTAGGTTAGCATTCAAAGGAGGGTTGGAGGACTTATCTTGAGGCATATAAATTTTCTTTCCTGATATAAGTGTAATTTCACTTACATTACCCTTGGGGTTGGGTAATGGTTGAGCTGGAAGTTGGGAAGAATTGGATGGTTGCTGCTGACTAAGGTTGGATGAAAGTTGACCGATTTGGGTTTCAATGTTCTTGATGCTAGAACGAGTGAAAGAGTCAATATCTTCCACTGCACTTTACCATGGTTTCTTAGAAGAAGAGGCTTGTCCCGAATTGGGATTACCTTGATTTTGGTTCTTGGGAAAGCGATTTTATTGGTTTTGGAATTGGGAAGGCTCACTAGGATAATAGAATCCAGGAGGAGGATTGTTCCTTTGAGGTTGAGGAAGAAAAGGATAAGGTTGTTGGAAGTTACCAACACTTTGACCATATTGAAACTGGTTTGGGTTTTGAGGAGGGAATTGAGGGGGATGAGATATGGGATTACCATACCTAAGGCCTTGGTTATAGAAAGAAGAGAAGGGCTCAGAGTGAGGTTAGTTGAAGTTTATAACAAACTGACCTGATAGTTGAGGATTGGTGTTCTGCTGAGCAAATGCTGCATTGAGCAACATTGGTCCAGATGAATTGGATTGATCCTCTTGAAGTTGTAGACATGTGTCAGTTGGATGGGATGGAGAGTTGCAGATTCCATAGTTTTTGACAGGTCTAGGAAACATTGATTGCGGAGAAGATGAGGTTGGGGCTTTGGATTCCATAGCTAGTTGTCGTACAAGACCTGTAAGTTCACTCATCCACTCGGTCATCTTGTTCAGCTCAATTGATTGATTATCTTGGGCTTGTTTGACTTGAGTATGTGCTCAAGTATGGAATTTTTGTGTGTTTACAGCCATGTTACTTATGAGATCTCTTGCTGCTGTAGGATTTCTATCAACAAGAGCTCTGCCACTTGCGGCATCAATGAGAGTTCTCTCCATTGCCAATAACCCCTCATAGAAGTATTAGATCAAGATTTGGTCAGGGATTTAGTGGTGTGGGCAGGTTTCAACAAGCTTTTTGAACCTCTCCCACTATTCATGGAGTGATTCACTTGGGAACTGATGGATACCACTTATTTCCTTTTGGATAGAAGCAGTACGAGAAGCAGGAAAGAATTTATCTAAGAAGAGTCGCTTCATGTCATTCCATGTGGTTATGGAACCAGGAGGAAGGTAATAGATCCATGACTTAGTAGTTCCATCTAGGGAGAAAGGGAATGCTCGGAGTTTTATTTTTTCCTCAGAAACTCCTTGAGGCTTCATGGTAAAGCACACCACTTGGAACTCTTTAAGGTTTAGATGTCGATCCTCACCGGCTAGCCCGTGGAAATAAGGAAGAAGATGAATCAAACCCGATTTGAGTTCGAAGTCAGCCTCTATGTTTGGATATTGTATACCAAGAGGTTGGTAATTCATATCAGGGGCAGTAAGTTCTTTAAGTGTTTGTTCCCTATGATTGGCCATATCTAATTCAATTGGTTGGACAAGGACTGGTTCTTGAATTATTTGATGATCTCTTATGTTCCTCCTAAGTTGGCGAAGTGTTCGCTCAATTTCAGGGTCAAAAAAATCAGAGGGATTGTTTGGGAGGATACAGGGCATTTAAGAGATATTTTGGAAGAAATAAAAAGATGGTTTTTTCGTTGTTTGTTTTCCGTTTATTATTTTTATGATAAGACGGGTTCTTCTTTGTGTTTCTTTTTCAGTTTTTTTTTCAATTTTTTTTTCAATTTTGTTTTAAAATAACCAGAAACTAATGATTACTTAAAGCAACATCCCCAGAAATGGCACCATTTGAAATGCACAGCCGATTGTCTCCTATCGACCGGTCAAAGTTTCGGTGCTCTGCTAATGTGTATAGCAGCACTCGGGTCAAATCCTCAGCGATGATACTTGGTAATAGTCGTTTGTTTTTAGTTGATTGTATTTTGATTAGGGGGGTTTGTTTGTAGAGATTAATTGAAATGATTGATTGAATATAATTGATTTAACTAATTGATAAATATTGGGGTGATTTCATTATTATAGAGTTAAGCTTGTGATATCCTTGAGCTTTGCTTTTATATTGCATTTAAATTAACATCCACTTCACAAGTTGACGTCGATTAGAATTCCTAAGTGTTAAAGCTTTCATCCAAGAATTAACTAAACTATGATTCTAATATCAATAACTACTTGTCTATGGTAGTGTATTTATGGTTCCAACAATCCATGGAAACCACATGTTAAACAAAACATGTCATTAATCCATGACATATTAAGTCCAACATACACAATATTAAATTAACGAATACTCATCGAGAAAATACTCTCAATCACTTAACATCCCTAAATTTTGAATCACCCCAATGAGATATTTACTCATCCATTTGGGTGTTTAATAGTCTGGTTATAAAGATTATGATGATAAACTAAGAATAGAAGAAAAAGAAAGGGATTATAAATGAGTGGTACGTCGAACACACACAGACGAACAATGATGATAATTAAAAACGGATTTTTAATTGAATGAGGAAGAAAAATAAGGGAAGGGGATTCAAATTAATTTAAACTATTTTAAGAACATTAATATTAAACTATAGAAGGTGTATGAGAATAATAGATATTTAAGAAGAAATTTTCATTAAAATAGAATTACAAAAGAAAGGACTTACAAAATTAAAAAAAATAAAGAACATAAAAGTAAATGAAAACAAAGAGAGGAGGAAAGGTCTCTCAAGTGAAAACTTGAGTATGGAAGATCCTCCCAATACTTTTTCAAATCTTTGTTAATTCCAATATGATCTCCACTCTTCTTAAATGCCAACCCCTCTCAAGGAGAGAAGGGGAGAGTATTTATAGCCCAAGGAGTGGACTGTTTGCATTCCCAATCTGTCCCTCCACTTGAATCTCCAATTTGGCTATTTATAAAGCCAAATATTGAGAAATCTCTTTCTAAAAAGTTGTAGATAATAAAGTTGTCTGAATACTCTCAAAATTTGGAGGAATTTGGACCTATGTAGCCAAAGTTATGGCCGGCTGATTAAACAATTTTAATCTGTCCATTTCAATCCAGTCTTTTTGAAGTCCAAAATGTGAAAGGGTTTTTTAATAGTAATATACCTTCAAAACCGAATAATTTATTCAACAAAGTCGGCCGAATATATCTCCTATTTCACACTGAAAAATATCAGCTCGATTGGATGCTTACATCATGAGATATGTCATGAATACTATACTTATTTTATTTTTCGTTCAGAATGGTGGCCTGGACTTCAAAGAATATGTTGGGCCCCTTGTGTTTGGATTTGGGCCTTGAAATTTTTATCCAAGACTACTTATATTGTCCCCCATACTATGGTTGATAATAATGGAATTTGGACTTCTTTATTTATCCTAGTAAATCAATCTTCATGAATAGTCCAGTTTCTTCACAGATTCTTTGGTCTTGTTTGTGAGGACCATATGACTCTTCAAATGGAAGAATTGGCTCATGGTACCTTTTAATGAAATGTTTTATATTTAAAGAAGAATCCTAAAAAATAATAACCACACAATTTGTATCAGTATGGTGATAGTTATTATTAAAACAGTAAAATGAATCAATTGGACTACTTCTAAAAAATGCTCAAAAATTATACTTAATATTAAAACATTAATATTTCACACAAATTATGCACATTTCATATAAAATAATTAAATGGAGTATATAATGAGTCATGAAAATATTAATAACGTCAAGATTCCCACTTAAAAATTGTGGATCCGAACTTCCTAGTCTGAATCTTCAAAACTAGCTACCCTAGGAAAAAATGATCAGGATCAGGAAGAAGTAAACAAACCAACTAAAGAAGAGAGAAGCAATCATGAATTGATTCAACCAAGGGATCTGGTGGCAGATGCTAAAAAATAAAAAATTGAGTAGGATAAGATAGTTCAAGTTTCATATAGTGAACATGAATTTCCAAAAGTAACAGAGATCATTCCGAGAGCTGATAAAGGAAAAGAGGTGTTAGTTGACAAACCTAAGAAAGCCTTGGTGGCCAAGAAAGATTTCGGTGGATCTTCAAAGAGAAAGGCTGATGAGATAGAGAAATAATCCTCACCAATAGGGGATTCTGATTTAGAATCATCATCTTTGGTTCATGATTTTTTTGTTTAATCCCTAAAGAAGCTGGTTGATTCAATTACTTTGTTTCCGAGTATTGACTCGAGATGTCAAATGCTTCAACATTAATTTAATCAAAAATCAGATTCTTTTTCCATGCTTATGGATAAGTTCATCAGGTTTGAGACCAATTTCAAATCTTTCTTCATCAGGTATGATTCTCACAAGAGGTCATGTAAGGAAATTAAAAAGTGTTCAAGAAAGAAAATTGAAGAGATAAGAATACTTGATAACTTTCAAGACAATGTCAAGGATGCTTTTGAAACCAAAGATAACAAGTTCAAAGATATTACAACAAGTTTCACAGAAAAGCTGAATCTTGAACAAACAGTTGGGAAGCAAGAAGAAAAAGACTTGAATGGGAAGCTTAATTTTGTGGATTTGAATATGAAAAGGGAAAGAGATATTAGAATTGAGTCTAAAGAAAATTTCAGTAAGTAGGAGGAGCTTTTTAAGACTCAGATAGAAATTATTAAGACTCATGAAGAAAATATCAAAGCTTTAGAGAAGAAAAATGAAGATCAGGATCAGATACTCAAATGTTTTGAAGAGGATCATAAGGAGCTTAAAAAGATGAATACCATTGTCAAAAATCTTATGCCGAAGGAAAAATAAGGATGATTTTTTCCTTAACTTCGATCTTTTTTTGTATTACCTTATTAGTAAAAAAACCCAATAGTAATGAAAATTTTGGTTGTTGTACATATGTTTTGTTGTATAGTACTAATATTTCAGGTACCATATTTGTCTTTATTCTCTCAATTCCTTTTTAAAAATAAAAAAGGAGGAGAAATGAATGATAAAAATAATACTAAGTAACGAAGAGAGTTCCCTAAGTAAGTGGGAGTTTATCTAACAGAGAGTTTTATCAAAAAATATTTCCTTACTCAAGAAAAAGAAAAATCTATTTAAGGAAGTCAAGAATAAGATCTTTATGGATTTAAAAACCTAAGTGGGAGTTAATCATATTCATCATGATTCATAATTAAAGGGAGATAAGTTTTTATTTTATGTCCATAAAGAAAAATTATAAGTCCTTATATTATTTTTTGTAAGGATGTTTGTGCTTTCCAAAAAGGGGGAGATTATTGAGTCAATAAGGTTTCCTTATGAATTTTCCATTTCTATATGTTTTGAAAATCACAAACACTTTATCTTAAGGAAATTTATATTTTCATAAGGATTATTTTCATAAGGAAAATTTCCCTTCTCTGAGGAAATTTTTATCCTTACCTATGTATTCATTATTCATTTTATAGTTCCTCTGAATCCAACTCATTTTATTACTTAGGAAAAATTTGGTTTCACGTTTAAAACCTCAAAATACTATAAATACTTAGATATAGAGTATTCTGTTTTTAGGATCCAAATTCTCTAAAATTAAGATTCCAAATTCTCTAAAATTAATATTCCGAATTCTCTAAAATTTAGACTCCGAATTCTTTGAAATTCAGACTCCAAATTCACTGAAATTTAGATTATGAATTCTCTGAAATTCAAGATTCTGAATTCTCTGAAATTCAGACTCCAAATTCTCTGAAATTTAGACTCTGGATTCTCTGAAATTCAGACTCTGAATTCTCTGAAATTTAGACTCTGAATTCTCTTAAATTCAGATTCTGAATTCCTCAGAATTCAGACTCCTAATTCCTCATAATTTAGATTCCAAATTCATTAGAATTTAGACTCCGAAATCTATATAATTCAGATTCTAAATTCTTTGTAAAACAGAATACAAATATCCATGTATTATAAACACCAAATTTTTATTCGGTTAGACTCCGAATTCCATTTTTCCTTAGACTCTGAAAAATAATTTTGTTTAATTAATTTCATTTTCCTTACACTTATTATGAAACGATGTCATACAATTTTTTTTAACTAACTGTTGTTTGAGTGACATGTGTACAAGTCCCTCTAAGATTCAAGGAAAAATATGATCATTGGAGGAGGGAGCTAACTATTGTATAAGTTCCTATAAATATGAGCTCATTTTAATGAGCTCAATACCATTCCACATGTTGATCACTTTAGAGATTGCATGTTGTTGAAGTGATTTCTAAAGAGAGAGACTCTCATGCTTTGTGCATATTGAACATCTAGTTCAGATTGATTATTGCGACTCCAATTGTTGATGAGTACAATCGAGGGTTTTCGGGGATAGGAAGATAGAGGTTCCGCCTACCTTAAATTTTAAGGGCTTCCGAGGATAGAAAGACAGGGGTGTCGACTACCTTAAAGATTTAGGGCTTGCAGAGATAGCAAGATAGATTTTGATATTCCTATCGAGGGATTACCCTAGTGTGGGTAATACAAACTTTCTTGAAAGTATAAATCAAGTTACCTTTATCCAAGTTTGTTGGATACCCTACTCTTTGGGTTAAAATATTTCATACTTGTTACTTATTTTGTTTCAAGTTTATTTTCGTTGTATTTTGATAAAGAAAGAAAGTATAACTTTCTTATACTTTCTCATTATTTTATATACTCTGATAACTAATATTCTATATGATTTAAGGTAGAATCATTTCCGTGTAAACATTCATTAAGTTTCATTTATGGAACCATATTTCTGGAACCTAGCAAGTTTTTTTAGTTGAACTAAAAGAGGCTTTGTGAATTTACCTTGTTTAACTTTTTTAAACATAGTTTTCCTTAAGGTTAAAAATGAAAGTTTTTAAACTTAAAATTCACCCCCCTCTATTAATTGAGAATCTACATCATTATTTCGATCCTACAACAACAAGGTGATGCATGGGTGTTAATGTATATAAATCATATAAAACATTACCCTACAGGATTTTAGTAATATAAAGTTATCAGAAGTTGTTTGATACACGTTTAAGAGAAAGAGTAATGAAAATTTTTATTACCTTGGGTAAGGTATATGTTTGGGGGGAATAAATAGCCTCAAAACTAGTAGGGTCATTTGGTTCTTCATGTGTGGATCTTTATTCCACCGTTGGTTTCTTTGATCCTTTCTCAAACATTAGTCTTCCAAACCAGACTAGAAAATAATATCTTTCAAACCATCTATTTGTGCCTTCAATACTTTCATCATCTTATATGTATCTTATTTTGGTTTTATCTTCTCAAAATATGTTTTAGGAGACACTCTAAAACCTACTCCTCTAACGCATTCATATTGTTTCAGTCACTTCAAAGATACGTAGTTTCTCTTCAGTTATGGTCACTTCTGATTCTTGTGTCTAGATCATATAAAAACATGTTAATATAAATAGATATTTTTATGTAATGTTGTTATAAAGCATAAAGATTTACTATTATGTCATACTTACATATGTTTCCTATAATTCTTTTGTAATTTCATCAACTAGTTTACCCTCTTAATTTACGCAAGCCTCCTTCCATAGCACATGATGTGGGATGGAAGTGGCTTCAAATTTTGATTCATCAATATATATATAAACAAAGTAAAATATATTGTTTCATATCACATAAAAGTTTTATTGTTTATTTAAAATACATACCAATTTCTTCTCTAGTGAGGCATACCCCATCCTTGATTTGTGATAGGGATGAATTGGTTTTGATACACATTTTTTATTTTTAGCACTCTTTTTTTATTTCATAAATTAACAATTTTGAATAAAATTGCATAAAATAAATAATTTCAAATAATATATTATCAATTATAATACACCTAAAACGATTTCTCATTATAGGGACTGATGAAATAACTCCATGTTTCTTTCTTTATAATGTGTTCATGACTAACTGGTGGGTTGGGATTTACTTTCCCCTCAGCATCCTTGAGATTTAACTTGGTAAGAAGAGTTTGAAAGCCTCTATGGGATTTTCCAGTGGCAATTAATACATTTTTATTATGAAAATGTTTGAAAATAAATGAACTATACAAGGAAAAATGAAAATTAAAACAACATTTCATTTTATAATTTTTTGGTAAAATAAAGAAATTATATCATAACATCACCTTTAATCTTCCCAAAGTATTTCCTTCATTACAGGCTATACATAGTGCTATAAATCTATATAAATCATCACATCCATCCTCATTGTGACCCCAACATAACTAATGAACATTGACTTATTATGGTCAATAAGTTGTCTGCGTTGATTCCATCCAACATTAGATTTTATAACCTTATTTTCTGCCTTATTAATTTTATTCAACATTGTGATGTTGTGTCATTCTTGTTTTTTTCAACAACACGCTATTGATCTCATAATAATTTTTTAGTTTAATTATCAATAGTCTTTTCTTCCCAGGGATTGGTAACATCATCATGTGAAGAATACATTGTCTGCATAAGTATTCAAACATTTAATTTAGATTATTTTAATGCGGTATAGAACATATAATATTATTATGAGAAACATAGTATATTAGAAACACTTTAACCTTATCATTGAACTCTATTTATTTTTTTAAAGGTTGAAGGGAATTGGATCCTCTATTGAGAATCCAAATCCCCTTTTTGTGGTCCCCTATAATGTAAAATGCATTGTCTGCATTGGGACTGTCATGAACTAATTGTGACCTCCCAATGAAAGGGTAGTCCTCGATTGAATTTTCATCTGACCGGACAGTTGTTTTAGTCTCCAACGGGACAATTGACCAGTTCTTGTTTATTGGATTTGATACATAAAATAATTTCACTGCTTGTGATTCTATTATGAATGGCTCATACTTTTCCACTTCCACACTAAAATTCACCTTCACGAAGCCCATTTAATAAACTTTAATTGTACTCCTATTGTCAACCAATTAGAAATGGAAAATAGACAATTGAAATATGGTATATTCAAACTCGTATATCCATTCGATAATTCTGAAATATGACATATTTTCATCAATTGGATTTCTATCCTTGGAACCAGTTATTTTCATCACTTCCGCCACAAGAATAACTCCACTTTTTTCATTGTACTGTAGTCATCATGTTCTTTTTTATAGAATGTACAACCATTGATTAAAAAACTATTGTAATATATAACAGTTTCATTTTTTCCCCTGGCTATCCATCGAAGTCGTTTGGTAATTGAATTCAGTTTTTCAAATAACTCCTTATAAATTTGATCTCAGAACCATCCTATAAACTATTGATTATGTGTATTTGATATCCATCCTTCAGTCCTTGATGGATCCAAATATCTAAGAATTTAGTTTTCAACTTCAACATATAAATAAACATATTAACTATTATGTAAAATATAAGGGTGTGCTTTCCCCCACTCTATAGTGGTAATTTTAACAACATCTCTTTCAGAAATCCATTTTCCCATAAAGAATTAGTTTTCACGAGACTTTGGGAGACTAATGCTATCAAAATCTAATAGGTAATCAGTACAAAATTCAATAGCTTCATCAATAATATATTTTTATGTAATACAACCTTCTGTTTGACTTCAATTCTTAACATACCCTTTCAAAATCTTCATATAACATTCAATGAGGTACATCCATATGTAATGGATAGGACCACATAATTGAACCTCAATAACTAAGTGAACCATCGGGTGGACCATTATATCAAATAATAATGGTGGGAATAACATCTCTAATTCACATAATATGACTGAAACCTCATTATTTGTGATTGGAAACTTCACGGGGTCTATAAATTTACTGCATATGGATTTGAAAAAGAAGTATAGTCTAGTTAATATATGTCATACATTTTTAGGTAGAATGAAATGTAAAAAAACAAGCATTAAATATTTAATAAAAACAAGAAATTTGTATGATTTTAGTCCCTATAACTTCAAATTGGTCATTGACATGACATTATTTATATTTGATGAATACCCCTATGGAACTCTTACACCATTAAGGAAAATGAAAAATTGTAATTTTTCCTATCTGGATAGAGTGTAAGCTGTTGGAGGAAGAAAATTTTTCCCTTTACCCATCACCAATGCCAACTCTTCCCTTATACCCATGTCAATCATGTCCAACCCATATTTAATGCCATATTTTGTTTTTCCATGAACATTTAGTAATGTGCCAATAGCACTATCAAGTACATTTTTTTCTACATGAATGACATCAATAAAATTTATGACATATAAACAATTTCAATACAGTAATTTAAATAAAATTGATCACTTTTCCAACCTGATTTTGTAAGGTTTTTCTAAAATGGTTTTCTGAAAAAAGTATCAGTATCTTTTACTTTATTGAACAGTTGATCATCCATTAGTGGAGATGGTGTTGTACCTTATTCAGTATTACCATTGAATTTTTTCATACAAGATTGGTATTTATGTCATAGAGGTAAAAAAATTGACGTCCTAAAAACACATTCTTAGAGGAATGTTTCAACCGAACTGAGTGTGTGCATTTTTTCACAAATAGGACACCCCAATATTTCTTTAATGTTATATCCAAACCAGTTTCCATAGGTAGGAAAGTCATTTATCATCCCATACAACATGGACCTTAATGTGAATTCTTCATTTCTATGAGTATAATACATTGTAACACCTATATCCCACATCAATTTTACATATTTAGTCAATGGATCCAAATATACATCAATATCATTACTGAGTTTCTTTGGCCTAGATATAAGTAGAGACAACATAATGTATTTTCACTTCATGCATAACCATGGTGTCAAGTTATAATTTACCAACATTATGGGACATGTAATGTGAGTACTAATTTGTACAGCAAAAGGATTTATTCTATCTATATATAATTCAAGATGAAATTTTCTCATCTCATTTCCAAATTCAAGATACTTGTAATCAATTTTCTTCCACTAAAGATAATCTAATGGATGACATAGGTTTGAATATTTAATTTTATATTTTTATGCCATGTAAATTTTCTCATGGTTTCCTAACATTCATATAGTCTTCTAAACCATGAAATGATAGAAAAGTACCATATATATTTCTAATTACTTAATTCATTTTTCTTTTATCGGTATGTGCCACACTTATGGTATTTTATGAGTGATTCATGGTCCTTGAAAAAAAATATGCAATCATTTGGAAAAACATATATTTTTTTATATCATTACCATTGAATAAATAATTCATTTAGAATCATATGTTTTACATGGAATTTCATTTTATTCTAGTAGCATATCATTCAGGAGACCAAGTAGTTCTGTAAAGTTTGTGTCTCTCTATCTATTGTCATATTTCAAATTATATAAATTCAATACATATGAAAATGTTTTGTATTTAGTACAACTGGTATACAATGGTCTCTTAGAATAGTTATTTAACTTCTCAAAAAACTTTGGACAATCATGAAGTTCATCTTCAATTTCCATTGGCATTACTTCCATGAAATCCCCATTATCATTTACACTGGTATTCATATCAAATGATCCATAAACCACAGTATCATCCCAATCAGTGTGTGTGTTCAATTTTTTCCCATGTTTAGTCTAACATTTATAACTATGATCTATTTTGTGAAAAATTAAATGTTCTTCCTACTCTTTTGAACTAATTTTCCTTTAAAAAAATAATATAAACACAAAAAAAAGATTTTAGAAGGGTCGTATGCATGCTCTATTACAAATTTGATGAACTCTTTAACTCCATATTCATACTCTTTTTCTATACAATTAGTGTGAATCCATTTTAAATTCATATTCATCCTATTAGGTTCATAAAATATTCATTTTTTACAAAAAAAAATAAATACACATAAGATACTCATTATCAAAGGTTAAAGTTATAGATAATTCTAATAAGGGGAACTCAACATTTGACTGTTTCAAATAATTTCATCATGCTTTGAAGGAAATGGGTATTTGAATTTAAGAAAATAATTACTCCACTATGGTATGTGTTATTCTATGAATTCATCCAAAATGATCAATGGTACCTGGTATAGGATGACTACTTATCATAGTAATTCAAGAAACATAGGTGTATATTCAAAAGAGATTAGGGATGAGTATTAAGAAAAAAAATACAATAACAATTGTGTAGAAGATGAAGATGATGAGGATGATATTTTTCTCCTTTATGTAACAACCCCAACCCAAGTATCTGAGAGTTAGTAGTTATTTTATTACAATGGAATAGATACAAGAGATCACATCACCAATGATAGATCAGTTTATTAGTCTTGAAGAAATAGATAAAAATATGGTTCCCTTATTACATTAGTAATTAAACATAGAACATAACAAAGTAAAATAACTTTCTTCCTTGACACTTATTTAAATATTTCATCTTCATAACCTGGGGAAGGAAAAAAATAAAAGGGTGAGATAAAATACTCGGTAAGGGTTACATACAGTAGAAACATGAATCAATAATAAGTGAAGTAATAAGGAATAATCAGTGTGGAGAGGTAAATAACTAAAAAAATTCCAATCAACAAAATGAGAATGAAAATGCATCCATAGATTTTTTTCATAGTGAAAATTCTCTAGATAAAAACAAATTAATTATAAATACAGAAAATGATTAATTATTGGATTTCGTGTATCTAGAACATGAACCATTATACTGTCAAGACCTTTCACAATATGGATTAAGTATGTGGGTATAAACCCATATTATTCTTCTTGGAAATAAATGATAAGGGTTTTCACCAAATGATTTCCTCTCATGATACTACTGATGCATTGAGGGGCTTTCATTAACCGGTCTCCAACACGTAGGGATTACATTAAATAGTCCCCAACCTGTGTCATACCAGTCCAAATCATTCCTTGTATATCAAATAATTGATTTTATTAATAAATAATGTTTCATATTAAAAAATATCCATATTAAATAAATGATTCATATTTATCAATATTTCCCCAGTTAATCAAATAACAATCAAGGTAAACACCATATGTAAAAAATGGTATACAAATTAGAAAATAATCATATCCATGATATAAGAAATATTGATATTTAATGAAACAATAAATTATTTATGATCATAAATAAAAGTGGTAGTATATACATCATAGAAAAGAAAATAGGTGCATGACATCAAACATATGCCTCAATGAAAGAAAATTGAGATGAAGTCCCTTATGAGGATCATATAATTAATCAAATGAATAGATTATGTGTATTAACTATAAATTCAGATAAAAAATGTAAATAGAAAAAAATATAATTAAATTTATTTTTCATGTAAACTTAGCATGACATAATCAATGAAATAGAATTTTAACCTAATGAATGAGAATTGTGTTAATAAATCCCTTACCACATTGTAATCAGTCGAATCATATGCCCCGTAAAAGTAATAATTATCAAATAAAAAATTTAATACCATGAAGATAATTAAATTAATGATATGATATAACAAATTTAATTATACATACACCACACATGAGGAATAATTGTTAAATAATTAATATCTCACAAAAACAAAATTGAGATGATAAAACCCTTACCTTATATATGAAAGCGTTCTACACCTATACTTAATGTTCTAGATAATCAAATTATGTTCATTAATTACTTAATAAAGAACATATTAAACATATATTTAATTTATTATAATTTTATTAAGTTCATTTATGGTCATTATAATTATTTATATTGTTTAATGTTTTTGTTTTGAGAGCATTCGTTTCATGGTTTTATGATCAGTTCCATTGTGTATAATTATGGGAGTTCTAGTCAAATAGAATAAAAACTAAAGAATTGAAATTATTTAGTATTAATGAACCTAAATTTTTTTAAATCTTCTCATATATAATTTTTTTATATGGTATGTGGATGATTCATTTGATAAAATTTTGATGAAAATGTCATAATTTATTTTGGTGGTTTTTACGACCATCACGAACTTGCATCATTTTATTTAATATTATGTTTATATATTGGTTTCAAAAAATGATATAACTTATAAAATATATATTAAAATCTTAATTAACCATAATAATGGTTTTATGACCAACCTTGAAGTCATTAAATAAAAATGAAAACTCATCATCCACAAAGGTGGTGAATCGACACATCACGAATGATGTTTTTATTTTTTTAAAATAAAAAGATAAGAAGGATATTTTACGATGGATATTACATTAGAAAAATAAAATTTTGTTATATATATGATACTTGTGTTACCATTACACTTTTTATAGGGGACTTAAAGAGATGATAAGAAAAGGAGAAAGAAGGAAGATTTTACCTCTCGAATATCATCTCCTTGAGGAAATCCTTAAGACACTTAGCTTTGGAATTTTGGTAAGACCAGTAGGTCTTGGACATGGGTAGTAGTATTGGAAAGGTATTTGGGTGGAATTTAGATAATATTAAAGGCTTAGAAAGTGTTATGAGAAAAGGTGGTGGGCTGTGGTATTTATAGTGGTAGGAGAGGGGTGTTTTTGATTATTTTATTCATTCGTTTATTATTTTGGATCAAGACTATCAATAGTGTTGATTCTTATGAATAAGTATATTAAATAGTCCATGAGAGTTTGAAATAATGGTTTATTATATCATACATGACTCAAAAATTTATGTATTTGGCTTAAAATGTCAAATACCATAAATTATTATATTTCACTATTCACAAAAAAATCAACTATTTCAGAAAAATCCCAAAAATTCACCCAAACAATTTTTCAATGTGTATATTTTCAAAAATGGACTCTGTTCTGTGAAATAATTTTATAAATATGAGAAATTTAATTTTTAATTAGAATCATCAGTTATTCGAAAAATACTAATTTTAATATTATAACTGATTTTATGACACTTTGAAAAATTAATTATGGTTTCATAAAATTATATTAAAATTATAATATAAAAAAATTAATTTATTAATATTTTTTATGAAAATAAATTTTCTTTTAAATAATTATATTAATTATAAATTTGTAAATAAATATTTACATTTCACAAAAATACCAACACTTAATTTATCATTTTTAAAACATTTATTTACTTACTCTATGATATAAATATATCATATTTTAATTTATGAGATACCTAAAGTTTATTTATAATTTCATTGGTGAGGTTAATATTCTAATGGCCACATTACTATTCCTAACAGTTATATTACTATTCCAATGTTCATGTTAATATTTAATAGTATATCATAGTTTTTTTGTGTGACATAAACTATTGAATTTATTTAAGAAGATACATACTGTAAAATCTTGGTGTGTTATATTATCCCCTCCTTCAATAAATTGCATACTTGAAATTTGAAATTTCACTTTGAAAAGCAATGGTTTATACTTGAAAATTCCTTTGTGGGAAACCCATATTGTAAATAGGGTCAATAAAACACCTCTTAATAAGAGGGAAAGGAAAATGCGAAGGTCACTACAAAACTAGGCTTTCTAATAGGATAACATTAGTGCACAGTGAAAATATGGACTTATAATAAAATATAACTATCAAGTTCTGATGGAGAGTGATAGAGAACATAGTCATTAGAAATTTAACCATCACAAAATTATAAATATGTGATCTATTAAAAGAATGTATATTTTTCAGAAAGAAAAATAAATAGATGATGTTTTTGTTCCAAAATCCATTTTCCTAGAGTTTAGGATTTCTTGTACTATCTAGAGAATCACTTGAGAAAATAAAATTACTTGATTCCTTTTCATTTCATAATCTCATACTTTGGGTGTGATTCTACCTATATCCCCTTCATTTCTTAAATATGGATATGGATATTCAAGAAAAAACTTTATTCCTGAAGCACTTTTATGAATCATAATATCTTCAAGTCATTCCTTAATCATTTGAATGTTTATTGATACCAAAAAGGTTAGAACATGTTATCAACAAATAAAAATTTTCAAAGTTTACCTTAATCCATTCCATAATTAGTTAATATTAAGACTCATCCAAAACATGTCTCTATAAATTCAAACACCAAAAAAATAGAAGGAAGGTCAGTAAATTTACAAAATCAACTTAGCATAAGATTTCCAAAAATAATTTATCTCTTATTTCCACATACCAAAAATATGAATACCTTAATCTCCTTTAAACCTTTATGAAAACATGCATGCTTATAAAAGTAAAAACTCAGGTTGTTGAATATATTCCTTAAATCCATACATCTAATAATTCAAGCATAAAATAAACCATCAGATCATTGACCAACTTCATGGTCACCAATACTATCCCATAAACATCTATTTATTATTATCTCAACATCAAGCATATATTTCAGGTTATATTTCCCAATTCATGTGTTTTTAAGAAGATCAACTTACAACAAAATCACTTCTATTGATTACTGGTGTTATTCATCACATGATTTTAATTCTTTAAATAAGAATTACTATAGTACAATCCTTATATATCTCATGATTATTATAATAATATAATTATTGATAAAATACTCAAATAACATAATTCTTAAATCCAAACATAGGAATATTAATCATTCCTCCTCATCTGTGGTGATAGCATAAGCTTGACCAGATCTATTTTCCTCTTTTAGGGTATATTCCTTTGATGCTTGAGACGTTGATTTGTATATTATACCATCTCCTTACATTTTAATCATTGTACATCGAAAAAAAATTCCTTTACCTTGAAATCACAAGCATGGTGGAATTTCTCTCCACACTGTAGAAAACTCTCATTCTTTTTATGAAAGTACCAGAGTGTTTCTTTCCATAATTATCACATGTGGGAAAATACTTCTTTCTCTTATTTCCTTTATCCAAATTTTTCCTTGGTGTGCTCTTGTTCTCTTTCTTCCCTTTGAAGTCATAATACTTATATAATTATTTATTTTTCTTGTTAGCACATGATATTATATCCTTATATGATGAAAAAAAATTGGATACTTTTTCCCTTCGAAATATATGCATAATACTATAAATGATTTGATCCTCCTTACTTATTGGATCATGTGAATCAGTGAGGTTCCCATTCCTTCTACTATATTCCATTTCTAAATGATTACATGCACTAGATTAGATCATATCATTATGAAACATAATATATAATCCCAAAACTAGTTAAGTACATAACATAAATTGATAATTTTATGCGTAGCTAATCTAAAAAACATGGTTTTTTTGGGTTGTTATTCTATAGTTATCCTAAAATTCTATCTTAGGGTTAGGTTCCATAATCTAGGATTTCCTAAATCTTGTTCCCAGTGTTTCTACTAAACTTTCTCTAATACAAACTATAACAACCCCAGCCCCAGTATCCCAGAGTCGGTGGTTATTTTATTACAATGTCATAAATACAAGAGATCACATCATCAAGGATCGATTAGGTTATTATTCTTGAAGAACTAGATATATAAATGGTTCCCTTACAAATTTGTTAATTAAACATAAAACATAACAAAGGAAAATAAACTACTTCCCTTACACTTATTCAAATATTTCATCTTCATAACCTGGGGAAGGAAAAGAAATAAAAGGGTGATCTAAAATTCTTATTAGGGGTTAAATAAAATAGAAAAATGAATTAATAATAATTGAATCATAATAAATAAGTCATAATAAATGTGGAAAGGTAAATAACTGAAAAACACATTCTAATCAACAAACTGATAATGAAAAACATCCATATATTTTTTTCATAGTGAAAATCCTCTGGATAATAATAACTGAATTCTAAATACAGGAAATGATTAATTATTAGATTTCAAGTATATGTAACATGATAAATTATACCATAAATACATTTAATAATATGGTTTAATTATATGGGTATAAACTCATCTGATTCTTCTTGGAAACAAATGTGAAGGGTATGTCACTAATTGATTTTGTCTCATGAGACTACCGATGCATCAAGGGGCTTGCATCAACTGGTCCCTGACCCATTTGGATTTCATTAAATAGTCCCCAACCCATGTCATACAAGTCCAAATAATTATTCATATATCGAATAATAGATTTAATTAATAAATAATGTGCTTTATCATCAAATATCTATATTAAATAAAAGATACATATTTATCAATATTACCCCAATTAATCAAATAACTATCAAGGTAAACACTGTATGTAAAATTGGTATATGGATTAAATAATAATCATATCCATGATACAAGAAATATGTATATTTAATGAAATATTAAATTATTGGTGATCATAAATAAAATAGGTAGTATATACATTATAAAAAAGGAAATAGGTGTATGATGTTAAAAATGTGTCTCAATGAAAGAAAATTAAGACGAAGTACCTTAAAAGGATCATATCATTAATCAAATTAATAGATTATGTGTATTAACTATAAATAAAAATTTAAATTTAAATAAACCATAAGATAATTAAATTAATTTTACACATAACCTTCTAATGACATTATCAATGAAATATTAGTTTAACCCAATGAATGAAAAATGAGTTAAGAAATACCTTACCACTTTATAATCAGTCAAATCGTATGCCTCATGAAAGTAATAATTATCAAATTAAACATTTAAAATCATTAAGATAATGAAATTAATTATATTATATATCAAATGTTAGTATAAATAAACCACACATAAGGAATAAGTGGTGAATAAGTCATATCTCACAGAAATAAAAGTGAGATGAGAAAACTCTTACATTATGTATGAAAGCATTATGCACTTGTACTTAATATCCTAGATAATCAAATTAGGTTCATTAATTAATTAACATAGATCCTATTAAATATATATTTTATTTATTATAATTTTATTAAGTTCATTTATGGTGATTTTTATGAGTTGTAATTTTTAATTTCGTTGTTCCGGGAGCATTCATTTCATGGTTTTATGGTCAGTTCCATTGTGTATATTTGTGGGAGTTCTTATAAAAAGGAAGAAAAACTCCAAAAGTGAAATTATTTAGTATTAATGAACTTAAATAACTATAAATTTTCTCATATATCATTTTGTTATATGGTATATGGATTATTCATTTGATAAAATGTTGATGAAAATGTCTTAATTTATTTTGGTGGTTTTTTCAACCATCATGAACTTGTTTTATTTTATTTAATATTATGTTTATATATTGGTTCCAAAACATGATATAACTTATAATATATATATATATATATATATTAAAATATTATTTAACTATAATAATATTTTTATGACCATCCTTAAAGATGGTAAAGGAAAACAAAAACTCATCATCTATGAAGGCGGTGAATCGACACATCACATATGATATTTTCATTTTTTTAATAAAAAGAGGAGAGAATAGGTTTGATGATGGATAATAAATTATAAAAATAATATTACAGTATATATATTATTCTATATTTACCATTAAACTTTGTATTTGGAAGGTGATTATAGGATAATAAAATAAAATAAAAGAGAAAGAAAAAGGATTTTACCTCTTAAATATCATCTCCTTGGGGACCACCTTAATACACTTGTCTTTAGTCTTTTGGTAATAACAGAAGGTCTTGGAAATGGGTAAGAATTTTGGGAAGGGATTTTGGTAGAATTTAGACAATCTTAAATCCTAAGAAGGTGTGAAGAGAAAGGGTGGCTAGGGGTAGTATTTTTAGTGAGATGAGAGGGGATTTTTTTATTATTTTCATTTATTTATTATTTTGGCTCAAAAATATAAATAGTGTTAATTATTGTAAATAAGTTCAGTAAATAGTGCATTTTATTTTTAAATAATGCTTACTTACATCATTAATGGCTCAAAAATTCATGTATTTGGCTTAAATTGTAAAATACTTTAAATTATCGTATTTTACTATTCACCAAAAATTCAACTATTTTAGAAAAATCCAAAAAAATCACCCTAACCATTTTTAGATGTGTAGATTTTCAAAAATGGACTCTGTTTTATGAAAATAATTTTCTAAATATGATAAATTTAATTTTTAATTAAAATCATCATTTATTCGAAAAATACTGATTTTAATATAATAACCCATTTTACAACACTTTGAAAAATTAATTATGGTCTCATAAAATTATATTATAATTATAATACAACAAAATATTAATTTATGAATCTATTTTATGAAAATAAATTTTCATTTAAATCATTATATTAATTATAAAATTTTAAATAAACATTCATGTTCCATAAAAATACCAACACTTAAATTATCATTTTTAAAAAATTATTTACTTATTCTATGATATAAATATATAATATTTTAATTTATGACATACCTAAATTTTATTTATAAGTTTATAGGTGAGGTTATTATTCAAATGTGAACATTACTATTTCTAATGGTTACATTACTATTCAAATGTTCATGTTAATATTTATTAGTATATCACGGTTCATTTGTGCAATGTAAACTATGGAATTTATTTAAAAAGATACACACAATAAAATCTTGGGGTGTTATATTCTTCCCTCTTTAAATAAATTATGTCCTCTCAATTTGAAATTTCACTTCAAAAATCAATGGTTGATACTTGAAAATTCCATTGTGGGAAACGCACATCGTAAATAGGTTCAATAAAACACCTATTAATAATTGGGAAAGGAAAATGAGAAGGTCACTAAAAACTAGGATTTATAATAGGAGAAACTTAGTGCAAAGTGAAAATATGGACTTGGAATAAAAATCTAACTATCAAGTTCTGATGGAGAGTGATAGAGAACATGGTCATTAGAAATTTAACCATTACAAAACTGTAAAAATTTTATCGGTCAAAAGACCATTGATTTATTAGAAATAAAATTAAATGGATGATGTTTTCATTCCAAAATACATTTTACTAGAGTTTAAGGTTTCTTTTACTATCCAGAGAATCACTTGATAAAATAAAATTACTTGATTCCTTTCCATGTCATAATCTCATCCTTTGGTTGTTATTTTATCTATCTCCACTTCATTTCTTAAATCTGGAGATGGATATTCAAGAAAAAAATTTACCTAAAGAATTTTTATGAATCATAAGATCCACAAGTCATTCCTTCAGAATTTAAATTTTTACTAAAACCAAAAAGGTTATAACATGTTATCAACAAAAAATAACTTCCAAAGTTTAGATAAATCGATTCCACAATTATTAAATATTAAGACTCATCCAAAACATGTTTTTCCAAATTCAAAGACCAAAAAAAATAAAAGGAAGGTCGCTAAATTTCCAAAATCAACTTAGCATAAGATTAACCAAAATAATGTAGATCTTATTTTCACATACCAAATATATAAATACCTTAATCTCATTGAAACCTTTATGAAAACATGCATCCTTCCAAGAGTAAAAAGTTACATTGTTGAATATATTTCCTAAATCCAAACATCTAATAATTCAAGCATAACATAAACCATCAGATCACTAACCACCTTCATGGTCACCAATACTATCCCATAAACATATATTTATTATTATCTCAACATCAATCGCATATTTATGGTTATCTTTCCCAATTAATGTGTTTTCAAGAAGATCAACTTACAAATGAATCACTTCTTTTGATTACTGGTGTTATTCATCACATGATTCCAATTCCTTAAAGAAGAAGTATTGTAGTACAATCCTTATATATCTCATGATTCTTATAACCAGATCGTTATTGATAAAATAATCAAATAACATAATTCTAGAATCCAAACATAGTAATGTTAATCATTTCTCTTCCTATGTGGTAATATCATAAGATTAACCATGATCCATTGTCCTCTTTTGGGTTATATCCCTTTGATGCTTGAGATGTTGATTTTCATAGTGTCTCATCTCCTTATAGTTTAAGCATTGTACATCAGAAACCTTTTTCTTACCCTTTAAATCATAACCATTCTCTCCAAACTTGTAGCAAACTCCAATTCCTTTTAAGAAATTACCAAAGTGTTTCTTTCCACAATTATGATATGCAGGAAAATATTTATTTCTATTATTTCCTTTATCCAAATTTTTCCTTGTTACGCTCTTGTTCTCGTGATCCCCTTTGAAACCATAATACTTAGTTAATTATTTATTTGTCTCGTTAGCATATGATACTATATACTCATATGATGAGAATGTTTGGGAGACTTTTTCCCTTCAAAATATTGGCATAAGACAATAAAATATTTGATCCTACTTACAAATTTGATCATGTTCATTGGTGAGGTTCTCATTCCTTATATGATGTGCCATTTATAAATGATTACATACACTAGATTAGATCATATCACTATGAAACATTATGTATAATCCTAAGACTAGTGAAGTACTTAACATAAATTGAAAAAAAAATATGCGTAGCTAATCTCATAAACATGGTTTGTTTGGGTTTTCCTTCTATAGTAATCCTCAAAGTATATCTTAGGGTTATGTTCCCTAATCTAGGATTTCCTAAATCTAGTTCTCATTGTTTCTACTAAGCTTGATCAGATACTGACTGTAACAACCCTGACCCCAATAGCCTAGAGATGGTGGTTATTTTATTATAATGGAATATATACAAGAGATCACATCACCAAGGATCGATCAAGTTAGTTGTCTTGAATAACTAGATACATAAATGGTTCACCTATTATTATTTTAATTAAACATAGAACATAAAAAATGAAAATAAACTACTTCCTTAACACTTATTCAAATATTTAATCTTTATAACCTGGGGATGGAAAACAAATAAAAGGGTGAGATCAAATGCTCAGTAAGGGTTGCATATAAACAAAACATTAATCAATAATAAATTATGCATAATAAATAAGGTACAATAAATATGTAAAGGTAAATAACTAAAAAACACATTCCAATAAACAAACTATGAATGAAAATTCATCCATATATTTTGTCATAGTGAAAATCCTCTAGATAATAATAACTGAATTCTAAATACAAGAAATGATTAATTATTGGACATAAAGTATCTAGAATATGATACATTATACCATAAAGACCTCTAAAAATATGTTTTAATTCTATGGGTAGAAACTCATTTAATTCTACTTGGAAACAAATGTGAAGGGTTTGTTTCTAACTGATTTCATCTCATGAGACTACCGATGCATCGAGGGTCTTGTATTAACCAGTCCCCAACCCATTGTTATTTCATTAAAATGTACCCAACCCATGTCATACCAATCCAAATCATTACTCATATATCAAATAATTGATTTAATTAATAAATAATGTGCCTTATCATCAAATATCTGTATTAAATAAAAGATATAGATTTATCAATATTTGTCCAGTTAATCACATAACTATCAAGGTAAACACCGTATACAAAAATGGTATACAGCACAGACAATAATTATATCCATGATACAAAAAATATGTATATTTAATTAAATATTAAATGATTGATTATCATAAATAAAATGGTCATTATATACATCTTAAAAAATAAAATAGGTTCATGACATAAAAAATATACCTCAATAAAATAAAATTGAGATGAAGTCCCTTATAAGGATCATATCATTAATCAAATGAATAGATTATATGTATTCACTATAAATCCACATAAAAATAGAAATATAACATAATATAATTAAATTAATTTTACACATAACCTTATCATGACATAATCAATGAAATAGAATCTTAACCTAGTGAATGAAAATTGAGTAAAGAAATCCCTTACCACTTTGTAATCAGTCGAATAGTATGCCCCATGAAATTAATAATTATCAAATTAAACATTGAAAAACATGAAGATAATGAAATTTGTGATATGATATATCTAATTTTAGTATAAATACACTACACACAAGGAATAATTGGTGAATAAGGCATATCTCATAGAAATAAAAGTGAGATGAGAAAACTCTTACCTTATATACGGAAGCGTTCTACACTTGTACTTAATATCCTGGATAATAAATTTAGGTTCATTAATTAAATATTACAAAAAATATTAAAAATATATTTGATTTATTATATTTTTACTAAGTTTATTTACATTCATTTTGATGAGTTATAATGTTTAATTCTGTTATTCTGGGAGCCTTCATTCATGGTTTTATGGTCGGTTCCATTGTGTATAATTGTGGGAGTTCTTGTAAAATGGAAGAAAAACTCTAGAAGTAAAATTATTTAGTAATAATTAAATTAAATAATTTTAAATGTTCTCATATAAAATTTGGTTATATGGTATTTGGATGATTCATTTGATAAAACATTGATGAAAATATCTTAATTTATTTTGGTAGTTTTTATAACCATCGTGAACTTGTTTTATTTTATTTAATATTATGTTTATCTATTGGTTATATAACATGATATAGATTATAATATATAGATTAAAATATTATTTAACCCTAATAATGGTTTTATGACCATCCTTGAAGGTGGTAAATAAAAATTAAAACTCATCATCCATGAAGGTGGTGAATTGACACATCACGGATGATGTTTTCATTTTTTAAAATAAAAAGAGAAGATAAGATATTTGATGATGGATATTTAATTAGTGAAATAAAATTATAGTGTATATATTATAATGTATTTACCATTCCACTTTTGATCTGGGAGGTGAGGAGATGATAAGAAAATAAAAGAAAATGAAGGAGAATGAAGGAGGATTTTACCTCTCAAATATCGTCTCCTTGGGGACCTCCTTATGATACTTGGATTTGGTCTTTTGGTAAGACCATAAGGTCTTGGATGTGGGTAAGATGATTAGAAAGGGATTTGGATAAAATTTATATAATATTCAATACTTATAAAGTGTGAGGAGAATGGGTGGTGATGGGTGGTATTTATAGTGGGAAGAGCGGGGTGTTTTTTATTATTTTATTCATTTGTTAATTATTTTGGGTCAAAAAATCAATAGTGTTGATTATTTTAAATAAGTAAATAGTGTATGTGATTTTGAACTAATGGTTACCTACATCATCCATGACTCAAAAATTCATGTATTTGGCTAAAAATGTTAAATACAGTAAATTACCGTACTTCTCTATTCACAAAAAAAAATCAACTATTTTAGAAAAATTAGAATTCATCCTAACCATTTTTTGATGTCTAGATTTTAAAAAATGGACTTCATTTTATGAAAATAATTTTTTAAAAATGATAAATTTAATTTTTAATTAAAATCATCATTTATTCGAAAAATATTTATTTTAATTTTATAACCAATTTTACAATAATTTAAAAAAGTAATTATGGTCTCATAAAATTATATTTTAATTATAATAAAACAAAATATTAATTAATTAATATATTTTATGAAAATAAATTTTCTTTTAAATCATTACATTAATTATAAAATTTTAAATAAACATTTATGTTCTAAAAAAATACAAACACTTAATTTATAATTTTTTAAAAAAATATTTACTTATTCTATGATATAAATATATCATATTTTCATTTATGAGATACCTTAATTTTATTTATAATTTCATAAGTGATGTTATTATTATAATGGGAACATTAATATTCCTAATAATTATATTACTATTCCAATAGTCATGTTAATATTTAATAGTATATCACAGTTTGTTTGTGCAACATAAACTATTGAATTTATTTAAGAAGACACATACCATAAAATATTGGGTGATATATTCTTCCCTCCTTCAATAAATTTCATCCTCATAATTTTAAATTTCACTTTCAAAATCAATGGTTGATACTTGAAAATTCCTTTGTGGGAAACCCAAATCATAAATAGGGTCAATAAAAAACCTCTTAATAAGAGGGAAAGGAAAATGTGAATGTCACCACAAAACTAGGTTTTATAATAGGAGATAATTAGTGCACCGTGAAAATATGAACTTGGAAGAAAAATTTAACTATCAATTTCTGATGGAGAATGATAGAGAATATAGTCCTTATAAATTTAACCATCACAAAACCATAAATCTATGATTTGTTAAAATACTATTGATTTCTTAGAAATAAAAGTAAATGGATGATGTTTTTGTTCCAAAATCATTTTCCTAGAGTTGAGGGTTTCTTTTAATATCCATAGAAGAACTTTAGGAAAAAAAATACTTGATTCCTTTCCATTTTATAATCTCATACTTTGGTTGTGATTAGATTTATCTCTAATTCATTCCTTCAATCTAGTTATGGATATTCAAGAAAAAAAAATTATTCCTGAGGAACTTTTATGAATCCTAAGATCCACAAGTCATTCCTTTAGACTTTAAATTTTCATTGAAACCAAAAAATATATCACATTTTATCAAAAAATAATAATTTCCAAAGTTTAACTTAATTAATTCCACAAGTAGTTAATCTCAAGACTCGTCAAAAACATGTCAATCCAAATTCAAATACCAAAACAAATTGAATAAAGGTCACTAAATTTCCAAAATCAACTTAGCATAAGATTTCCCAAAATAATGTAGCTCTTATTGTCATATGCCAAATCTATGAATACATTAATATCCTTTAATTCTTTATGAAAACATTCATGCTTCCAAGTGTAAAAAATAAGGTTGTTGAATATATTCCTTAAGTCCAAAAAATCTAAAAATTTCAGCATAATATAAACCATCATATCACTAACCACCTTTATGGTCACCAATAATATCCCATAAATGTCTATTTATTATTATCTCAACATCAAGCATATATTTAGGGTTATATTTATCAAGTAATGTGGTTTCAATAAGATTAACTTACAACATAATCACTTCTCTTGATTATTGGTGTTATTCATCACGTGATTTCAATTTCTTAAATAAGAAGTAATGCAGTATAATCCTTATATATCTCATTATTCTTATAACCAGAGAATTATTGATAAAATACTCAGATAACATAATTCTTGAATCCAAACACAAGAATATTAATCATTACTCTTCGTCTATGGTAGTAGCATAATCTTGACCATGATATATTATCCTCTTTTAGGGTATATTCCTTTTAAGACTGAGACATTGACTTGCATAGTGTATCTATGGGTGTAATTTTGGCTCGGGTCGGGCCTTCCATGTAAAGATTCGGGCCACTGACCACTATTTGGGTCGGGCCGGGCCGGCCCGAACAACCCCATGAGGCGGCTCGAGCCCAACCTCGGGCCGGCCCAAACCATCGGATCGGATCGGGATTTTTCGGGCCGGGCCGGGCTTTTTCGAGTCGGGCCATGGTGGACTTTTATTATTTTCAAAATAATTGTCTCTTTTAAATTTTTTTTATTTAAACATTTTTTTAACATTTATTTAAAACGTTTCTTTACATTTATTTTTAAATGCATGTTTTTTTAAATGTTTATTTTATTTTTTATTAATATTTTACAGTGGTGGATATGTTTTTTTGTCTAAATAGATTTATATATTGTGAATATATATATATATATATATATTATTTTCAAATTGTAAAAAAATAATGAGGGGTGCGCAGCTATCGTGGGTGAGATTAAAGCCTTATCATTTAAACATTTTTTTAAATAGTTTTTACATTTATTTTTTTAACTTATTTATAATTTTTTAAGCATTTGTTAATATTTTTTATTTAAACATTTTTATTTAAACCATTTTTTAACATATGTTTAAAATGTTTTTTTACCTTTATTTTTAGACGTTTAATTTAAAACGTTTTTTTGAACGTATATTTTTTACATGTATTTTTTTAAACATTTAACACATTTTATGTAAAAACATTTTACAGTGGGTGGATATGTTATTTTTTTTCTAAATAGATTTATACATGTATATGAATTTATATATATTATGTACAAATTAAAAAAATTAATGAGTTATTGGGGGGGTGCGCAGCAGTGGGTGGTGGGTTTAAAGTGTTGTTAGTTACACATTTTTTTATCATTTATTTAAAACGTTTTTTTACATTTATTTTTTTAACTTATTTATGAAAAGTATTTTTAAGTGTTTGTTTAATTTAACACATTTTTTAATATTTTTGCAAGGCAGGCCCGACCCGGGCCTGTCTAGACTGAAATTACACCCTTAGCGGGTGTGCAGTAGTGGGTGAGTTAATTTTTTTCTAAATAGATTTATATATGTATATATAGTATATATAATATATGCAAGTTTTATCATATTTTAAAAAATAATAATGAGGTTGGGGGTGTGCGAATATCATTTGGTGAGTAGTTATTTTTTTGTTAATATATAATAAGTTATTATATATATATATATATATATATATATATAATTTGAGAAAATTGTAAAAAAAATAATTAGGGGTTGGGGGTGCGCTACAGTGGGCGGGTTAATTTTTTTCTAAATAAATTTATATATAATATATGCAATTTGCAACATATTTAAAAAAATTAATGAGGTTGGGGGACGTGCACGAACATCATTAGGTGAGTGTGTTATTTTTTTTTGTTAATATAAAATAAGTTATTATACAATATTAAATCATTGACACACATATATATTATTAATGGATTTTTAAAAGCCACACTTAATTGATATATATTATTAATAGCTTTATATATAATATTAATGGCTTTGTTTACATATATATATATATATATATATTATCATATCATTGATATATATATATATATATATATTATTAGCAGATTTGTTTTTATATATACATATATATAATATGCAAGTTTCATCATATTTAAAAAAATTAGTGAGGTTGGGGTGTGCGTGAATATCATTGGGTGAGTGTGTTATTTTTTTATTAATATATAATAACTTATTATATATATATAATGTTAAATGATTGATATATATATATATAATGAGAAAATTATAAAAATAATAATCTGGGGTTGGGGGTGCGTTGTAGTGGGTGAGTTAATTTTTTTCTAAATACATTTATATATGTATAGTATATATAATATATGCATGTTGCAACATACTTAAAAAAAATTAATGAAGTTGAGGGACTTGCACGAACATCATTAGGTGAGTGTTATTTTTTTATTAATATACAACAAGTTATTATATATATATATATAATATTAAATCATTGATATATATATATATATATATATTAATACCTTTGTTTATATATATATTATATTATATCAGATACATATACATATACATATACATATATGTATATGTATATATTATTAATGGATTTTTAAAAACCACACTTAATTGATATATATTATTAATAGCTTTGTTTATATATATACACTATTATATATATAATTATATATTTTTGTATATATATATTTATACACACATTATAATTATATATAATAATAATTATATGTATATATATAATATTATTTTTTGTTAATATATAATGATATATGCACATATATATAGAAATATAAATATATACACACATATATAGATAAATATATATGTATACATATACATGTATATATATATAGGTATATATGTATGTATGTATGTATGTATACAGATATATATATATATAATATATATATATATATATAGATATATCTCTATATATATAGGCCTGTGATTATTTAACAGGCGCAGCCTTGGGAGCTCGAGAATCCCTCTACCCACAGTTTCCCCATTAAATTTTTTACAGCGGGTTGGGCTTCGCGCGAGCCAGTGGGCGGGGCTTCGCGCGGGCCAGCGAGCGGGGCTTCGCGCGAGCCAGCGGGCCGGGCTTTTTCGGTCTGACCCGACCTGGCATGCGGGCCTTCTTGGAAAGGCTCAGGCCCTACCCACTGAACCTACGACCCGAGCTCGGCCTGGCCCGATGCGCGCTTTGTCGGGCCGAGCCTGTCGGGCCGCCGGGCCAAAATTACACCCTTAATTGTACCATATCCTTGTAGTTGAATCATTATGCATTAAAACCTTTTTTATTACCCTTTTAATCATAAGAATGGTTTCATTTCTCTCTACACTTTTAGCAAACTCTCATTCCTTTTAAGAAAGTACTAGGGTGCTTCTTTCCACAATTATCACATGTGGGAAAATAATTCTTTCTCTTATTTACTTTATCTAATTTTTTTCTAGTTGTACTCTTATTCTAATGTTTCCCTATGAATCCATAACACTTAGATAATTCTTTCTTTGTATTGTTATCACATGATACTATATCCTCATATGATGAGAATGTTTACGAGACTTGTTCCCTTCGAAATATTAGCATAATACCATAAAATATTTGATCCTCCTTACTCGTTGGATCATGTGCATTGGTGAGGTTCTCATTAGTTTTGTGATGTGTCATTTCTAAATGACAGCATGCAGTATATTAGATTATATCATTATGAAACATAATGTAAATTCCCAAAACTAGTTAAATACTTAACATAAATTGAAAATTTTATGTGTATCTAATCTTATAGACATGGTTTGTTTGGGTTTTATTCTATAGTTATCCTCAAAGTATATCTTAGGGTTAGGTTCCATAATCTAGGATTTCTTAAATCTAGTTCCCGATGTTTCTAATAAACTTACTCTGATACCAACTATAACAACCTCGACCCTAGTAGCCCAGAGTGGGTGGTTGTTTTATTATAATGGTATAGATAAAACAGATCACATCACCAAGGATTAATCAATTTAGTAGTCTTAAAGAAATATATACATACATGTTTCCCTTATTACATTGGTAATTAAATATAGAACATAATAAAGGAAAAAAACTGCTTCCTTGACACTTATTCAAAGATTTCATCTTCATAACCTAGGGAAGGAAAACAAATAAAAGGGTAATCTCAAATGATCAGTAAGGGTTACATATAATAGAAACATGAATCAATAATAAGGGAATAATAATAAATAATTCATAATAAATGTAGCAAGATAAATAACTAAAAAACACATTCTAATCAACAAACTGAGAATGAAAATGCATCTATATATTTTTTCATACCGAAAATCCCATATATAATAATAACTAAATTCTAAATGCAAGAAATGATTAATTATTGGATGTCAAGTATCTATAACAAAAGAAATTATACCATTAAGACCTTTCACAATATGGTTTAAGTTTGTGGGTATAAACCCATTTGATTCTGCTTATAAATAAATGTGAAGGTTTTGTTGCCAATATAATTTGTCTCATGAGACTACTGATGCATCAAGGGGCTCGTATTAACCAATCTCAAGCTCATTGGGATCTCATTAAATAGTCCCCATCCCATTTAACACTAGTCAAAATCATTCCTCATGTATTTAATAATCAATTTAATTAATAAATAATGTGCCTTATCAATAAATATCCTTATTAAATAAAAGATACAGATTTAACAATATTTCTCCAGTTAATCAGATAACGATCAAGGTAAACACTGAATATAAAAATGTTATATATCTTAGAAAATAATCATATCTATTATACAAGAAATATAGATATTTAATGAAATCTTTAATGATTTATGATCATAAATAAAATGGGCAGTATATACTTCATAGAAAATAAAATAGGTGCATGGCATCAAAAATATACCTCAACAAAATAAAATTGAGACAAAGTCCCTTACAAGGATCATATCATTAATAAAATGAATATATTATGTGTATTAAATATAAATAAACATAAAAAATTGAAATATAAAATAAGATAATTAAATCAATTTTACACATAATCTTAGCTTTACATAATTAATGAAATAGAAGTTTAACCCAATGAATGAAAATTGAGTTAATAATTCCCTTACCACTTTGTAATCAGTCAAATCGTATGCCCCATTAAAGTAATAATTATCAAATGAAACATTTAATATCATGAATATAATTAAATTAATTATATGATATATCAAATTTTAGTATACATACACCACACATAAGAAATAATTGGTGAATAAGGCATATCTCTCAAAAATAAAAGTGAAATGAGAAAACCCTTACCTTATGTCTGAAAGCATTCTGCACTTATACTTAATGTCCTAGATGATCAAATTGGGTTAATTAATTAATAAATAAATAACCTATTAAATATATATTTTATTTATTATAATTATATTAAATTAATTTATGTTCATTCTGATGAGTTATAAGGTTTAATTTTGTTGTTCTTGGAGCATTCATTTCATAGTTTTATGGTCAATTCCATTGTGTAAAATTATGAGAGTTCTAGTAAAATGGAAGAAAAACTATAGAAGTGAAATTATTTAGTATTAATTAACTTATATAATTTTAAATTTTCACATATATCATTTGGTTATATGGTATGTGTATGATTCATTTGATAAAGCGTTGATGAAAATATATTAATTTATTTTGGGTTTTTACAACCATCACGAACTTGTGTCATTTTATTTAATATTATGTTTATATATTGGTTCTAGAACATGATATAACTTATAATATGTATAATAAAATATTATTTAACCATAATAATGGTTTATTACCATCCTTAAAGGCGGTAAAGAAAAATTAAAACTCATCGTCCACAAAGGCGGTGAATCTACACCTCACTAACAATGTTTTCATTTTTTTTAAATAAAATGAGAAGAGAAGAGATTTGATAATGTATATTCCATTATAAAAATAAAATTATATTATATATATGATACTTAAGTTACCATTCCAATTTTTATTGGGTAGGTGAGGAAAGGATAATAAAATAAAAGAAAATAAAAGAGAAAGAAGGAGGATTTTACCTCTCTAATGTAGTCTCCTTAGGGACCTCTTTAATACACTTGGCTTGGGTATTTTGGTAATACCAATAGGTCTTGGACATGGTAAAGAGTCTTATGGAGGTAGTTGGGAAGAATTTAGACAAGATTCAAGGCTTATAAGGTGTGAGGATAATGGTTGGTGAGGGTGGTATTTATAGTGGGAGAAGAGGGATGTTTTTTATTATTTTATTCATTTGTTTACTATTTTGGCTCAAGGCTATCAATAGTGTTGATTATTGTGACTAAGTATAGTAAATATTTCATGTGAGTTCTAAATAATGGTTTCTTACATCATATATTACTAAAAAAATCATTTATTTAGCTTAAAATGTTAAATGCCGCAAATTACTATATTTCACTATTCACCAAAAATTCAACTATTTCAGAAAAATCCCAAAAAATCATTCTCACCATTTTTTGATGAGTAGATCTTAAAAAATGGACTCCATTTTATGAAAATAATTTTCTAAATATTATAAATTTAATTTTTTATTAAAATCATCATTTATTCAAAAAATATTGATTTTAATATTATAACCGATTTTACAACACTTTGAAAAATTAATTATGGTCTCATAAAATTATCTTATAATTATAATACAACAAATCATTAATTTATGAACATATTTTATGAAAATAAATTTTCTTTTAAATCATTATATTAATTATAAAATTGTAATTAAACATTTACGTTCCATAAAAATACCAACACTTAATTTATCATTTTTAAAAAATTTATTTAATTATTCTATTATATAAATATGCCATGTTTTAATTTATGAGATACCTAAATTTTATTTATAATTTCATATGTGAGTTTTTTTTCTAATGGTCACATTACTACTTTAAAAAAGATACATACCATAAAATCTTGGGGTGTTATATTTAAAAAAATTTAAATTACCACATCTTAATTTAAAATTTGAAATCTCATCTCAAAACTACTTTCAAAATTCAAAATGATTCTTTTAAAATTTTTAAAACCCCACTTGAAATCTGTTTTTTTTATTTACACATGAAAATCAACCAGTTTTTTTCAAAATACTTAATGGGATAAAAACTCCCTTTTTTATAAAAAATGTTATCATCAAGTGAAAAAATTAAAAAAAAATATTCAAAAATCATTAACAATAAATTAAAAGTTTAAAACAATTTCCATTGAAATATGTGCACTTTGAAATGTTTAAAACTTTGCAGGTTCACTTTGAAATCACTTCATGAGTTTCAAAACACCAAATACATTTTAGTTCATTTAATGGGAAACCCTCATTTTTTTATTTCAAACCCCAATTTAACATTTAAAACCAAGTTTCATTTTTCAAAACTGAAATTTAAAATAGGTTTGACCATAAAAATACTAAATATGACACCACCCAATCTAGGGAAAAGTTTTATTATTAAATATTTCATAAACATTTTATAAATATAACATGAATAAAAAAATTAGAATACAGAAGTAAATTAACAATTGAAATCCTAACATGATTGTCCTAGACTACCCACCTAAATACTGAGGTTCCCATGGGATTATTTCAAAATTCAATCAAGGGACTATTCATTTATCAAAAACCAGTTTCATCAAATATCATATAAAAAGCCACAAATCCAAGCTTCCACATTCCATACAATTTATTCAAGAATCAATATCAAGAAGGTTTTAAAAATATTCATGACATTGAAATCTATTTTCTAAAAGATCATGAGGTGTTAGATGGAGTCTATGTGTGATATCCTACTTAGGTTTGAATTGAATTTTGAAGAACCTTTTTGATGTTTCATTTTAACAAAGTTTTTGTATTTTTTGACAACTAATATTTTATAAAATATTTTTTTTAAATGTGTGAAAGATACTGAATGTTTCAACACAAACATAAAGGGGGCTTTGTTTTTAAGAAAGTTGGTTTCTAGACGTGGAGGATCAAACTAAGGAGAACTGGATGCGGAGTATCGGACTGAGCAGCACCAGTCATAGAAGTCATTAGAAAGTTAAATTTGTTGATCATACACATAATCAGTCTTCGATCCATTAGCGTGAAGTTAAAGATATATCATACAAGATGTTTATTAGAAATAATTTGCGGAGTTAGAAAGTAAAAATGTTACTGAAGAGGTTGAATAAACATAGTGATGTCGGGAGTTAGAAATTTATTAAACTTTATAACCTTAAGTTAAACATGATGATTCTTTTCCAATCTTAAAGTTATCATAAATAATGAAAACTTTCATGATAAAATCTTTTGAAGAAATGGAGGAATCATAAAGATTGTATCAATTCTAGGAATTAAGACAAAGTTTTCATCAGATCCAGAAGTATCAAGCATAAAATTTTCCAGAAGTATGAATGAGTTATAGCTGATGAGGTTTGAAGAATTTCAAAGTTACAGAGTGGAGTTTCCATCATAATGGGAATTCCATCGTAATGATAATTACATTGTTATAAGGATTCCATCGAACTGAATCTGAGGAATTTTTATTGAACTAAATTTTATAAGGAAAGAAAATCATACTAACTCTAAGAATGAAAGTCAATCATGCTAACTCTTAGAAGGAAAGTCAATCAGACTGACTCTGAAATGGAAATTCAATCATAATAACTCTAATGAGGAAATTCAATTCAAAATTATACGAGGAAGTTCCATCTTAATGATATGGGGAAGTTACATTATAATAAGTTGAGGAAGTTTCATCATAATGAGATGAGGGAAGTTACATCATAATGAGCTGAGGAAGTTCCATAATAATGACCTGAGTAAGTTCCATTATAATGAGATAAGGAAGTACCATCATACTGATGAAAAGTTAGGAAGTCTGAGAAGACTGATTATGGAGAAGATTTAAGAAGATTCCATAAGATTGGTGAAGAGTTTAAGTAGACAAACTTGAAATTCAAATATTTATAAATCATGGAGTTTTTGAATTTGAGCAAGTGGGAAAAGATTTTCAGTTTCCTTCCTATGTCGTTCTAGGATGCCTATAAATAAAAGAAAAGTATATTCATACATTGAAAATTTTTTATGTGAGCAGAAAAGGTGAAGAGCCGCATAATTCTTGTCAAAGTTATCTTTTTGGACTAAGACCTCATTAAAAGGTTGAACATTTGAATGTTTTTTCACCGGACTAAGGAATATCTGACTGAGAATTTTAGTAGAGTTTGAGTAATGAAAATTGATAATGGTTTCATTATACTGAGTCCATCAGATTGAATTTATCATAATGACTCCATCGTACCCAGCCTCATCATACTGAGAGAATCGGATCCAGACACATTGGACTAAGAGTTCTAGATATAGCATTTGTGGAGCAGTTTGAACAAAGTATTTATTCCTTTTTTATCAATAATTTATAAGAAATTTTTTTAAACTAATGGGAGTCAGTATAATAATTCCTATTGGGAGATATAAAGTTTCTAACGGGAGTTGGCATAAGTTTTATTCACTTATTCATTATAGTGAATTTCCATAAACCTGTAGGAGTGGCTATGGAAAGGATGTAGGTTCTCACATTGAAGTTGAACCTTGTAAATATTGTGTTATTTATTTACTTTCCAACTTTTTCATGCATGAATATTTACTAAAATATGATAAGGTAATGAACTTTAATAGTTTTTAGGGTTTAAGTTTCAAAAATTCTTAAAACTTATAAAAAGTTAACAACTGATTTAACCCCCCCCCCCTTCTCAGTTGTTATTTGATTTTTGGATATCCAATTGGTATCGGAGTCAAGGTTCCCATGTTTAATCCTTATCATGAATAATATCAATTATGTAAACACTAAAGGAATTCCTATATTTTATGGAAAATTATTATGGATGGAAAAATAGGATGATTCCTTATCTCCTATCTCTGGGACTATAATTTTTTGATGCAGCTACAATTGGGTTTCCACCTATTGAGAATGATGCCTAAATGAATTTTCATGATAAGAGAAATATAAAAGTTGATGGAAAATATAGGAATTCTATTCTTATTTATATTTCAGAAAATGTTTATATAAAGGTAATGGGTCTCAAAACTTCAAAAGAGTATATGGGATAATCGAAGGAAAAGTATTTTTGAAGGGAATACTAAAGTGAAGGAAGTAAAGATACAAATCTAGCATAGTATGTTTGAAGTAATAATAATGAGATATGAAGAAACTATTAATTAATACTTAACTAGGGTAAATGAAATGATTTTCAACATCAGAGGATTTAGATAAATTTTATAATATTCTATAAAAGTGAAAATACTTATGAGAAACTTTCTGGATAGGTTTGATTCTAAAATTTCATATTTAGAAGATAAAGATGATTTATCTCCTGATGAATTACATAAATTTATTATTGAATATAAAATGATAAAATCTCTAATTTTCCAAACGAAGATGTAATATGAAATGGATTTTGAAGCTATGAGAAAAATAAAGATTCAAGATGGTTGAAGATCTTGGTAATAAGATAGAAGCTAAGTAAGAATAAGTTAACAAGTTTCAATCAAAACATATTGAATCTAAAAGTACCTTGAGGAAGATGAATGAAAACTTCAAAAAATCTTTGTAAGTAAAATATGAGACATCTAAAGTTGCTGAGAAAGTTCAATTTAAGAATCAGGTGAAATCCTTACCCACCAAAAATAATGTTTCATCTAATTTTTCAAACATTTTAGGTGAGAAGAAAAGTGTTAGTAAATCATGGGTTGAGAAGGGATGTGAGAAACCTATAATATCTACAAAATTTGAAAACTTCCCCAGTATAAAAGATGTTCCAAACCCAGAGTATGTTAGATAATAAATAATTTATCAACCACAGTAATGTTTCTATAGAGAAATATATTACTTCAAAATAAAATCAAGATTTGATGGGGGGTTTTTTGTATTTTGGAATCTATGGAAATAGGGCTTATAATTTTTGTCACAACTTATCTCTACTTGGAAGAAGTTTTGAGTAGAGTTGAAGAAATGGTGAAAGTAGAATGAGTAACTTTCCTAACTTATAGAAAGTTGAAAAAATGAATTCTCAAGATGTTAGATATTTTCCAATAAAGAATCAGTTTGACTATCTGGAAAAAAATGGAAGATCTGATCAATCAAGTCATATTTATGAAGAATGTATGGATTCTCTTCCAAGATAAGTTTTTTATGAAAGAAAAGAAAAGTGTGAAAGAAGAAAGTTGAAGGATCCTTTGTTGTTGGGACTTCCTTGAAGGAAAGTAAAAAAGAACAAACCATGGATACTTGATAATGGTTGTTATTCACACATGAAAAGTGATTTAAAAATATTTAAATGTGTTTAAAATCATGATGGAGGTGTTGTTACCTTTCAAAATAATAGTTCTCTAAAAATTATAGGAATCAGAATGGTTGATATTGAAGATGAAAAGTTGAAATATAAGGAACAATTGTTTGTTGATGGACTAAAACATAACTTACCTTGTGTAAGACAACTTTATGATGATGAAAAAGAAGTGTTCTTAATAAAATATTCTTGTGTTATCAAAATATTGAAAGATGGAAAAGTTATTATAAAATGCGAAAGAACTAGTGGTAATATCTTCCAAATAGAAGAATTTAACAACTCTTGTTACTTAAGTTATTAATATGAAAATAATTTATGGATACTTGGACACCTTGGGAAGAAAAACATGAACAAACTTATAAGTTCGATGTTGTTTGAAACTTTATAGAATTGAAAATAAGAGAATAAGATGTTTGTGTAACTTGTTAGAAAGGTAATATGACTAATAAAAGTCATAAGAGAGTTAAGATTCAATCTACCAAACCTCTTGAACTTATTCATTTTGATTTATATGGATCGATGAGACGTCAATCAAAAAAATGGGATTTTTAATTTATCACTTTTATTAATGATTTAACTCAAATGAAAAACATCATGTTTATGAAACATAGTTCAAAGGCTTTATAAATTTTTAGAGTCTTCAGAAAATAATTTGAGAAATAAATGGGTGTTTATATAAAGAAGTTGAGAAAAAATAATGGAAGAGTTTACAAGCAATACTTTTTAAACTTATCTTAGAAATCATGGTATTAAACATCATTATAGTTCTCCATATACTCCATAAAAATGGATTATAAGAAAGTAAGAATAGAAGTTTGGTAGAAATGGGAAGAAATAAGTTATCAGAATACAAACTTTCAAAGTTCTATTGGAGAGAAGCTGTTAGTACTACTATACATGTTCATAAAAGATGTTTGTTAAGGTCAGAATCCAACATGACATATTATAAAATGTGTTATAACAAAAAACCCTTCACTTAAGTACTTCAAAGTTTTTGTAAGTCCATGTTTACTTAAAATCAAAAATCCAAATCTGGGAAAGTTTGATGAGAAATCTGAGGAAAGAACTTTTATGGGTTATTCACTCAATATAAGAAGTTACAAATATTGGAACAACTGTTTACAAAATTCGGTGGACTCATATGATGTAAAATTTATTGAGAATCTAACTTAATTAACAAAAGTTTATGGGAATGTTGAGGAAGAAAAACTGAAAAATTCTAACAAAAATGAAAGTGAGAAAAGTAATATGTATGAAGATTAAGATAAATCATGTGATGAGGAAAGTGAAACGGGAAAAGGAACTTTGAAATTTCACACTTTACAAAAACATGTTAAGACTGAAAAAATTCTTGGGAATCAGAATGATCTAGTTTAGATCATAAGAAAGTTGAGATTATAAAATCAAACTTCAATCATCTCCAAAGTTGAACTATAATCAGTTTCAAAAGTTATTCAGCATAAATAATGGGATAATTTTATGAATGAAGAGTTGGATAAAATTGAGAAAAATGAAACATGGGAACTTTTTCCATGTTCAAAAGGTAAAAAATGTTATCAGAACAAAATGGGAACAAAATGGGTCTACAGAAACAAGTTAAATGAACATGGAGAAGTTTCAAGAAATAAATAAAGGCTTGTTTGTAATGGATATGAACAGGTGGAAGGTGTGGATTTTGATGAAACCTTTTCCCTATTTTCAAGTTTATAAACTATTAGAATGTTTCTAGTAGTGGTTTCTCACCAGAATTACAAAGTATATCAGATGAATGTAAAGTCGGCATCTCTCAATGGAGAAATTGAAGAAGATGTTTAGATTGAAAAACCATATGGGTTTCTACCTAATGAGGATAAAAACAAAGTTTTTAGATTGAATAAATATTTTTATGGGATGAAACAAGCTCCACGTTCATGGTATTCTATGCTTGAAAATTATTTGATAATATTGAATTTTTCTAAAGGAAAATTTCATAGTGACTTATATATGAAATATATTGACTCTGAAACTCTAATTGTAATTGTTTATGTGGTTGATATAATTTTTTTGGGGGATAGAGAAGATGTTTGTAAAACATTTATTGAATAAATTAAAAGGAACTTTGAGATGTCAAAGTTATGATAATTAACATTCTTCCTTAGTTTACAAGTTCAAAAAAAGGAAAAATACATTTTCTTATCACATGAAAAATATTTCAGGAAATTTTTACAAAAGTTTGGCATAGAATCATCCAAAGAATTTTCTACTCCTATCTCAGTGGGGATGAAGTTGAGTTAATATGATTCTGATAAAACTGTGAATCAAAAAGACTCTCAGAAGTTGATAAGAATTCTACTTTACCTTATAGCCTCAAGTCTTGATATTTTTTATGTTGCGACTTTGTGTGTTAGGTATCAAAGTAATCCAAAAAAATCACATATGTTGGCAGCAAATAGAATTTTGAGATATATCAAAGGAATAAATTCAAATGGGTTGTTATATAAAAGAATTTTTGAGATGAATTTTCATGGTTATACTGATTTTGATTGGGATAGAGATTGTAATAATAGAAAATCAACCTCAGGAGTAATGTTTTTCTTGGGTGAATGTTGTGTAAGTTGGCATAGTAAGAAACAAATTTTAGTAACTTTGAGAATAGTGAAATCAGAATATGTTGTGGCTACTTAGTCTTGTACTTAGATTTTGTGAATGAAAGTTCAACTAGAATATTTGAAAGTAAAACTATCTAAACCATTGAAGATACTTTGTGATAATCATAGTTAAATTTATATTTATAAAAATATTGTCCAACATTAAAGATCAAAACACACTGATATAAATTTTCACTTTATTACAGATAAATTTTCTACTTGAGATTTTTTTTGGAATATATCTCAACTAAGTATCAAATTGATGATATATTCATAAAGGCAATGCCAAAAGAAAGGTTTATTGAGTTTAGGTTGCAAATTTATGTTTAGAATCCTCTAATGACTTCCTAAATCGCATAAGGAAATCTTCCACTATGTTTTGGATTATGGTTAAAAGGGGGGAGATAAAGTAAAAAAACTTTGTACTTTGTAATAATTTTTTACTTATCTTTATTTTATTTATTTTATTAATCTGAAGATGTGGTTATCAGATTAAGGGTGAGATAAAAAATAAGGGGGATAGAAAATGAAAAGTGAGAAAAGATAAAAGTGAGGGGGAGTTTATCTTAACATGGCTACAAAATTTTCTTATCACCGAGGGATGAAATTCCTTTAAAAACGTCACTTTATCCAGTAGTGTAGTATCAGGACACTCTATTTTGAGAAAATATATGTTTTGGTAAAAGTAAAAAAAATTATTTAAAAGAGGTCAGTTGTAAAATTTAATGAAAGTTATCAAACAAATCTAAAGGGAGGGATTAAAGACCCTTTGTGATGTTTTGTTTTAAAAAAGTTTTTTTATTTTTTGAAAACTGATATTTTGTAAAATAATATTTTTGAAAAATAGGTGAAAGTTGTTTAATGTTCAAACCCAAACATAAAGTGGGAGAAAAGTTTTGTTTTTGAGAAAGTTGTTTTCTAGAAATGGAGGATCAGACTGAGCAACACGGGATGCAGAGTATCAAACTGAAAATCACTAGTCACATAAGTCATAAAAAGTTAAATTTATTGATCAGACACATCATCAGTCTCAAATCCATCAGTATGAAGTTCAAGATCTATCGAACATGATGTTTGTTAGAAAGAAGTTGTTGAGTTAGAAAATCATAATGTTGTTAAAGGGGTTGAATGAAGACAATGATTTTAGGATTTAGAAAGTTATGAAACTTTATAACCATAAGTCAGATGTGATTATGCTATTATAATCTTGAAGTTCTCATAAATCATGAAAACTCTCATGATAAAATCTTTTGAATAAATGTATGAATCATAAATATTATATCAGTTCCAGGAATCTAGAAAAAAAAATTCATCGGATTCAGAAGTACGAGTCATAGAAGTTTTCAAAAGTATAAATGAGTTATAACTGATGAGGTTTAAATAATTTCAAAGTTGCACAATGAAGTTTCCATTGTGATGAGAATTCCATAGAAATGATAATTCTAATGTTATGAGGATTCCATTGGACTAAAGATGAGGAACTTTCATCAGACTGACTCTAAGAAGTAAATATAATCGGGCTAACTCTGAGAATGAAAGTCAATGAGACTGAATCTGAGAAGGAAAATCAATTAGACTGACTCTGAGATGAAAATTCAATCAGACTAACTCTGATGAGAAAAGTCAATTCAGAATGAGATGAGGAAGTTCCATCATAATGAGCTGAGGAAGTTCCATTATAATGAGTTTAGAAAGATTCGTCATAATGAGCTGAGGAAGTTCCATTATAATGATCTAATGAAGATCTATCATAATGAGCTAAGGAATTTCCATCATAATGAGATGAGTAAGTTCCATCATATTGAAAAAAATTAGGAAGTTTGCGAAGACAAATTATAGATAAGACTCAAGAAAATATTTGTGAAGAGTTAATGTGGTCAAACTTGAAATTCAAATATGCTTAGATCTCAAAGTTTTTTAATTTGAGTAAATAGGAAAAGTTTTTTAGTTTTTCACCTATGACTTTTTGGGATGACTATAAATAGAAGTGTAGTTCATTCATTGAAACTTTTTTATGTGAGTGGAAAAGGAAAAGAGATAAAAAATTCTTATCAAAGTTATCTTTTCAGACAGAAACCTCATTAGAAGGTCAGGCATATGAAAGTTTTATTTTCCTAACTGAAGAAGATTACACTGGGCATTTGAGCAGAGTTTGAATAATGCGGATTGAGAATGGGTTCATTGTACTGAGTATATTTAACTGAATTCATTGGAATGAGTCCATATGACCCAGCCTCATCAGACTGAAATAATTGGACCCAACCACATCATATTGGGGATTCCAAACAGACCATTTATAGAGTAGTTTGAAAATTTATTTATTCTTTTTTTCTCAATTTTTTATAATAAAACTTTGTAAACTGGTGGAAGTTAGTGTAATCATTCATATTGAGATATAGAAGGGGTCTAATGGGTTTTGGCATAAGTTTTATTCACTTCTTCATTATAGTGAATTTACATAGACCCATAGGAGTGGCTATGGAAAGGATGTAAGTTCTCACAATGAGATTGAACCTTATAAATATCATGTTCTTTACTTTCTTTCCTACTTTTTCATACATGATTATTTACTAAAATATTATAAGTTAATGAAATTTAATAGTATACAAGGGTTATGTTTATAAAAATCTTGAAACTTATAAAAAGTTAACAACTAATTCAACCCTCCCCCCCCCTTCTCATTTATTATTGATCCTTTGGAACTTCAAATTTATCTGACTGTGAGTCAAATTGGAGGTGATCTAGTACCTGGGGTGAGAGAATGATAGCGGATCTAGTTTTTGTTTGTAAAGGAATCAACCATGAAGTTACACCAATTTTTGAGTTTTTACATTATTGTGGGTGTTTATAAGATCATGGGATGATTTTGGTTGTTTAGGAATTATGATAGGGTGATGAGATAGTGCATCAATGGGTCAAACTGAGAATTTTCAGTAAAAATTTAGCCAGAGGAGGATCCAATAATGTTTTTTCATGATATTGGGTATGGTGATATGGAAGCCACATTGTTTGTGTTGTTCACATTATATATTTATGTTTGGTTTATTGTGTAAATTCTATTAAACATGTTTACTTGTTTTAAAATTATTTATTCTATGAAATTAAAGTTTGGACTTGTGTTATTTAATTATTTACATTCTTTAATTTATATAAATCCATGCATATAAATTCTATAAGCTCTAAATAATTTTAAGATCCATAAATTAATATAGCTATCATATGTTTGGGTTATGTTACCTCACTTTATTTTGATAAAGTAACCTAAATATTCACATGGCTTAGACAATTTTTCAAGAAAGGAAATTATTATTTGGTACATATTTATGTTCTAATATCTTGAGAACTTTTAGTAAACCTGAATCTAGTTTTAAATCATGAGTTTAAATGGTATGAATATACTTAGTTAAGTAATCCCTTTTATACCTTGAGATCATAACCTCAAAACATATATGAAAACATAAAATCTATATATAGTCATATGGGTGTGTGTATAAGGTGTGAGCTAAATAGGCTTGGTAAGATTTCACCAAATATCAACCTATCATATCATACAAGAATAACATAATAATAATCAATAAACATACCATAAAAGGGAAATAGACTATAGAAAACACTAACCTAAGGGCTTCCTAATATGGGTGATAAAATCATGATGAAACTTTTTTTAATAAAGTGACAACAGGCCTTTAATAACTATATGGGTGAAAATCTTGTTACAAAACCATCCTTATTATAAACTAAGGATGCCATTTATCAATTACCAAGAAAGATGGTTTGAAATACATATAAAGAATATGTTTTTATTTTTTAATAAAATCAAACCATGAGCTTTTACTGACATTGATTTTGAAAAATGAATAATATTTTTAACAAGAATTTAGAAACCTTTATTAAACTATTTCTTTTTTATCAATTGAATTCATTTTTCTTGGACCAAACCATATAAAAACACACATTTATAAATCACTTTTGGATTTATTTTAAAATAAATAGAACTAAGAAGGAAAACCCAGTATAAATAAATGTAACTAAAATGAAATAAATAAATAAAACAAATCTAAATAAGAAACTAAAGTATAGAAGATGTGAGAAATAAATTAAATAAGGGTGATGATGAAAAAATTCCATTAAAGTGAAAGTAGATACCAAAAAATAAATATAATATCACAAGTATAAGACACAACACATGTGGAGGAGATATTACCTATAGGTTCTAAAGGTAAATGACTCACTCATAGAATACTAGCCGGCTATGTGAGCAAAATAATTAATGCAACCTAGACCTCTCGAGGAAACTGAAAATGATCCCTAGATAATACTGTAAAGACCCGTAAATTTCAAGGGAATTTTTTTTCTTAATTTTCTTTGAAATTTTACAAGAACGCAGTTTCTGACGGCACCTGATTCCGAGGCTCGGTGTGCCCGGAATCATTTTCTGAAGTTTGGCTCGGGTACGTTCAGTGAACGAACGAGCAGGTTTTTCTAACTTTTGAACCAGTGCTTGGAATCGAATTCTGAGGGCACCAATGGAATCGCAGTGCCGGTATTTGCTTAGAAACGCCTCTTCCGGAGTTGCGTTTTCTCAGGTGTGGTTTTTAAATTTTTGGGCTTTAAGTTAAGAAATAAAATAACGTGGTACGACAAACTTTATTTTATTTCACTTGAAGCCGCTTAAAGCCACTTAAAGCTGCTTAAGATGAGTTGAAGCAGATAGGGTGGAGCCCAAAATATCCTACCCTCTTGGTAGAATATTTGTGTGGTGGGGCCCGCACGAGCCCCACCGTTTCTTTTCTGCTAAGTAACGCACCCGCGAAAACCCCTTTTAAATGAAATTCAACTGACGCGTTTTCTAAATTCTTAACGCCCCTATTAATTGGACGGTTAAGTTCGTTTCAATTAATTCTATGAATTAATTTGTTCGTTACTTATATTTCTTTTTCGTTTGTTGGCATGTAATGAAATAAGACCAACTCATGTCTTCTTGAGGATTGTTCATTGAGAGGATTTGACAGAAACTTTAAGTCCTTCATCCTCCTTCGCGAAGAACGCGAAGAACGCGAAGAACGCCAGCCTTCGACGAAAGGAGACGAAGAACGCCGAACCCTCGGAGATCGACGATGTGACGCCGTGTACCGCGACGCTGACAATTCTTCTCCCGCGACGCTTCTTCCACGACGATCCATCCCCGCAACAATCTTCGATCGACATCTTGAGGTAGGGGATTGCGGTCCTTTTAATTTTTTGTGGTTTATAACCTCAACTTGGATTTAATTGTTATAATTAAATCTGTATGTCCTTGATCCTCGAAGTTTGTCTACGCGACGCCGAGTACCACGTGACAGCGACGCCCTTCCGTGATGCGACGATCCTTTTCTTCCGCGACGGTCAATTCCGCGACGAACTCGCGTCCGACGACGACGAAGGTAGGGGTCGTTTTGAAAATGATTTTACCTATGTTTGTTTTCCTCCAAGGCAAGAACGCGGATCAACCAATTAACAAGTTGGTCTGCGGATTATTATTGCGGGTAAAGGTTTATCAATTGCTGGGAATTATGGTGTTGTTTCAAACCGCTAACGCGGTGGGTGCGGACCAACGAACAAGTCCGAACCCACCGCCCTTTTTTTCTTGGTGTGCGGAACGGTGGACGATGACAAAACGGGCCACAGAGATGATTTGTTGATTTTGCAGTGAAGAACGGGACCCAGGATGAGCTACGGCGTAGACAGAAATGAAATCGGACCACCGGAGCAACTCCGGTGGCCCGCGGACTCCACCGGCGGCGCGAGTCACCGGCACGGCGACGCCGGCAGCCGGAGACGGCGGTGCCCCAGCACGCCGCCGGACGGAGCCGCAGCGGCTTCAGCCACGGCGGCGGAGGTTGACAGACCCGCGACCGCGCGGGTCCGACGGGACACGGGACACGGCCCTGCCGCGTCCGCTGACCAAGGGCGGCCCCACGCGCGGCCGCGGTGTTCTCACACGGGGGAAGCACGCCCCCCGCGCCGCTCGGCCGTAACTGGTCGAGCCGACCCCGGCGGCCAGACCGCGCCCACGCCGGCCGGGCCGGGTTGCGCCCAGGTCAGGCCAGGCCGCGCCTGCCGGGTCGGTCCGGGCCCAGACCCCCTGTTTTCGGACCTTTTCGGTCTTTTGCTCATAACTTGAGATACGGGACTCAGAACGACGTGCCGTCAGTGGCGATGCGATCCTTGGATCGAGACGGTCGTTTCAGTATATTACACTCAATGTTTCGAAATACTTTGAGTTCGTCCGGGTTGGTTCGTACACGAAACCAACCGGGCCCTCGGAGCGGAAACACTCATAACTTGAGCTTCGGACGTCCGTTTGACGTACCGTCGGCTTTGTTAAATTTCTCTAAGTGAGACGGATCTTTTGGATTACTCTGCCCAAGGTTTGGACGCAGGTGGAGTAAGTTCGGGTTGGTTTTTCCTTAAAAACCAACCAGACCCCTGGGACGAAAAAGCCAATAACTCTCAGACCGGGCGTCTGATTGATGCGCCGTCTGCGACGTTGAGTTCCTGTTGGCGATATGGAACTTTTGGATACATCAACTCTGGACTATGTGTCAGTTGATGTATCATCCTCTTGGCTCGTGGAGCGGACCCTCCCGAACGATCTTGCTGTGTGCGGGAACCCTAGAGCTGGCTGCGACTGCTACTGTGACGACGACGACTGTGCAGAGATCCTAAGTGGATTCGACGGCGACAACTACAGCACTCAGCGATCCTTTGTGGGTCAGTGCTACTGATCCTGTGTGGGTCCGATCCTGTGTGGGTTAGCGCTTAGCGGTCCTGTGTGGGCCAGCGCCTACAGATCCTGTGTGGGTCTGATCCTGTGTGGGTCTTTGCGGGGGTAAGTTACCTATCGATCTTGTGTGGGTCAGATCCTTTGTGGGTCATTGCGGGGGTTAGTTACCTATCGATCCTTTGTAGGTCATTGCGGGGGTTAGTTACCTATCGATCCTTTGTGGGTCAGATCCTTTGTGGGTCATTGCGGGGGTTAGTACCTATCGATCCTTTGTGGGTCCGACGGTTTAGATGAATCAGTGGAAATATCTGGTCATCTTTATCGTCATATGAAGAAGTATACCTGTGTGAGATGAATTCTGTTTTGCTTTCCTTTGTGGATGGTGTTGTGCTATCCTGTGTGGATTTACGTTTTGCTTTCCTATGTGGACTGGGTTGTACTTGAGCTCGGATGTTGGAGCCGAGCGAGAATTGATGACTTAGGTATATGTATGGGCATATACCTAAGTCGTGTCGAATGTTACTTCGTGATTGTATCTTTCCTTTTTGGTTTATCCTTTGTGGATTCTGGGAGACCTTCGGGGGTCTCGGGGTCCCTAATGAGTAGTTTATACTCACCCCTGCACGGGCTATCCCGCACTACGTTGTGTTGGTTGCAGACGACGGATAGCGCTGATCGTGGTGGAGGCTTGTGGAGCAGGACGGTACCTAGAGGTGGACCACTGGGTGGGACGTACTCGGAGCGGTCGGCTGGACCCGAGGAGAAGTGGAGGCTATCTGTACCCACCCTTCAGGTGGGACTTCTAGTGGATGGCTCGACGTTGCGGCTTTACTTTTCATTTGTTGTTTTCCCTTTCGATTTGTACTTTACTTTCAGTTTGGGTTTGTATACTGTCCCACTTACTTTTCCGCACTTACTGTTGTACCAGTTTTTACTTAGTGTTTACTTCTGTCTGCTTGCTCTGTGGTGTTTGTTGTTTACTTTACAAAGGCAATGCCTTCCCTTTTTCCGAGATTTACGCCTTGGTGCTAGTCGCCAGCCCCTGGCCTATGGAAGGCGGGCTTGGGGTAGTCACGGCACAGGCTCCGAGGACGGGTCGTGACAAATTGGTATCAGAGGAGTTCGGTTCTACCACATAACTTGGGACTCTGATCTTTCTTCTATGTGAAGCAATAGTGTTAAGCGTATTGAGTGTGGTTATTAGTCCAGGGATCCCAGTGTTGGTGCGGCGGCTGACGTATCCGTACACCAGGACCCTGACTTCTGATTTCCGACTTAATATACTAAAACATTGATTGCATGTGTGTTTCAAGTTTTCTTTGTGATTACTTTGTATCAGCTCACCAGGTATACTGTTCTGACCGTGGCGCACCTGTTTCCTTTTCAGGATGGCCCCACGATGGCAACCAGCTAGGGTTCCGAGAGTTGTATGTGACGACATCCCGCCGAGCGACGAGGCCTCGGTACAGGGACCTTTGACAGCAGAGGCATCGGCGGTACCTCTACCCGCAGAGCCACCGATGCTTCCAGCCCCAGCCGCTGATGATGCACGTCGCCTTAGTGCACTGCATGAGTTCCAGCGCCAGCGACCGCCCAGGTTCCACGGGGAGACGGACCCCCAGGCATCCGAGGACTAGCTGGAGGCAGTGGTATGAGTTTTCAGGCTAGTGAGGACACCAACAGAGCTCATGGTGATCCTCGCAGTGAGCCTACTACAAGAAGCAGCGGGCCGATAGTGGAGCTTGATGCTCCAGGTGCACGATGAGGCATCTCTTATCTAGACAGACTTTGAGGGCCTCTTCCGCTCAGAGTTTTTCCCGGCCACCCTCCGTGTGGTGCGCATCCAGGAGCTTCTTCAGCTGCGGCAGGGCAGCTTGACGGTCGCCCAGTACTCGACGAGATTTACCGATCTCTCGCGCTACTCGACCGACATGGTACGGGACCCATTCTTCCGGGCCCGGACCTTTGAGCAGGGATTGAGACACGAGATCAGGGCATCGCTGATCTCCCTCAGCATTCCGACTCAGGCAGGAGTACTAGAGAGAGCCCTTTTGATCAAGAGCTTTCTTGCTGAGACTTCTCCAGTGGCGAGACCTACCGCGGGGCGGCACGTAGTAGAGTCTTCCGCAGCAGGCAGTCGGAGGATGACTCAGGGGTCCAGGCAGACCAGACCCTCACATAGATGGCCTCAGGACACTGGCTCAGCAGTGCGGGGCACACAGCGCGGAGCCAGTCTTTCGAGAGGCAGGCAGTGCTACACATGCGGCGGACAGGGTCACATGGCTCGTGACTACCCGACCCACTGTGCCTACGAGCAGCAAACGGTTGAGGGGCCACCCAGGCAGAGGCATAGGATCGAACGTGGCGGTCCACAGGGAGGAGGCAGACGAGGCAGAGGAGCTGGCCAAGCAGCAGGTGGTGGGCGACGCTTTGAGGCTCTACCACCACCACCACCAGGAGGTCCACCCCGACCACAGGGAGCTGGCGGGCAGAGACAGGCACAGCTCCAGGCAGCAGAGGCCTACGACCACGGCGCGCCCGAGATGATTCGAGGTACTATCTGTGTCTATTCCACCCTTGTTGTAGTTCTTATAGGCACAGGAGCGAGTCACTCTTTCATAGTCGCTGCCCTTGTTCGGAGCTCGGAGATTCCAACAGTGTCGTTGGCTCGATCCTTACGGCTAGATACTCCTACGGGAGCAGACTCGACGATTATGCACTGGTGCCGGCAGTGTGAGCTTACTCTAGGAGGCGAGAGCTTCGGCTGGGATCTTCTTGTAGCAGCGTCGAGGCCTTATAACGTCATCTTGGGCATTGATTGGTTATCTACAGTCCATGCACAGATTGGCTATATTAGGCGCAAGGTGCGATGTGTACGCACCGACGGGAGCAGGTTCACCTTCACCGGCGAGAAGGGAGCCTTCGCAGCATAGGATGGACTTCCCCAGAGGAGAGGACAGCCCATCACTCATCAGTTGGCTAGCCTCATCCTAGGAGCAGTTGACGTGCGGAGTCCTAGTTTTCCTACAGTGGTGGATCAGTATGCGGACGTCTTTCCCGACAACGTTCCAGGGATACCTCCTCGTAGAGAGGTAGAATTTTATATTGACATGTACCCCGGGACAGCCCCGATATCGACTCCAGCATATCGAATGGCCCCCGCTGAGCTTCGAGAGCTACGGGTACAGTTGGAGGACTTGCAGGGAAAGGGTTTCATCCGACCCAGTGTTTCACCCTGGGCTTCCCCGATATTATTCACCAAGAAGGCAGACGGGAGCTTGCGACTTTGTGTCGACTATCATCGCATGAACCAGGTGATGGTGAGGAACAAGTATCCGCTACCGAGGATTGATGACCTCTTCGATCAGCTCAAGGGAGCACGGTGGTTCTCAAAGATAGACCTCAGGTCAGGCTATCATCAGCTCAGAGTTCGGGACGAGGACGTGCAGAAGACGGCCTTCAGATATCGGTATGGCCACTATGAGTTCTTGGTTATGCCTTTCGGCGTAACCAATGATCCAGCAGTGTTCATGGGTCTCATGAACAGGATCTTTCAGCCATACCTCGATTGATTTGTCGTGGTCTTCATCGACGACATTTTGATTTACTCGACGACTGAGGAGGAGCACGCCTACCACTTGCGGGTTGTACTAGACACACTCCGAGAGCACCAGCTTTATGGAAAGCTCTCGAAGTGTCAGTTATGGATACGCGAGGTCCACTTCTTGGGGCACGTCATCTCTGAGGCGGGAGTTGCAGTGGATCCTGCGAAGATCGAGGCAGTGCTAGCTTGGGATCCACCCAAGAGCGTGACGGAGGTGCGGAGTTTCTTGGGACTAGCTGGATACTATCAGAGATTTGTGCCAGACTTCTCCAAAGTTGCGGCACCACTCTCAGCTTTGATGAAGAAGGGGAAACCCTTTGTGTGGTCAGATAGATGTCAGTAGAGCTTCCAGGAGCTGAGACAGATATTGACCTGCACACCTATCTTGAGGTTGCTTGAGGAGGGAGTAGGGTACGTAGTCTACTGCGATGCATCAGGGACCGGACTCGGATGTGTCCTGATGAAGGAGCGGGCAGTGATCGCCTATGGGTCACGTCAGTTGAGGCCGCATGAGCAGAACTACGCCACCCATGACCTGGAGTTAGCAGCAGTGGTCTTCGCTCTGAAGACATGGCGACACTATCTGATGGTCGAGCACTTTACAGTCTTTTCTGACCACCAGAGTCTCTGGTAAATCTTCTCGCAGAAGGACCTAAACCTGAGACAGTGGTGATGGCTCGAGTTCCTCCAGTACTATGACTTTGAGATATTCTATACTCCTGGGAAGAGAAACATAGTAGTCGATGCTCTCAGCAGGAGGACGGGCATTCAGCTACTGGAGGAGGCGACAGATCAGCTAGCTGCCTTGCAGATATCCTTCGTGGATAGAGATGGTGCAGCCTTCCTTCAGTCTCTCCTTTACTACTACAGCAGGTCAGAGAGGCACAGCGTGGGGACACTGACTGTGAGACGCGGCACGCACAGATATCCTCAGGTCAGGAACCTGATGGTTTCTCCCTTGGAGCAGAGCACGATGTCCTTTTCAGAGGATGTACCTTGGTACCAGTTTCCTTACGGGAGGAGGTTCTGAGAGAGTTTCACACTTCTCCTTTGGCCGTACATCCTGGAGTGGCGAAAATGTACCAGGACCTCAGACGACAGCACTGGTGGCCGGGCATGAAGAAGGTTGTGGCAGAGTTCGTTTCTCGATGCCTCACCTTTAAGTAGGTGAAGGCGGAGCATCAGGTACCAGCAGGCTTGGTACAGCCCTTGGAGGTCCCGGAGAGGAAGTGGGAAGGTATATCTATGGACTTCGTGACTGGACTTCCACGCACTTCCAGAGGTCACGACTCTATTTGGGTGATTGTCGACCGACTCACCAAGTCGGCTCACTTCTTACCCATAAGAGAGCAGGGCTCAGTGGAGAGATTGGGGTGTCTCTACATTTAGGAGATTGTATGGCTTCATGGTGTTCCATCATCTATCATCTCCGATCGAGATGTTCGCTTTACTTTTCATCTTTAGAAGGGGTTGCAAGAGGCGTTCGGGACGCAGCTACTTCTGAGCACCGCCTTTCACCCTCAGACGGATGGTCAGACAGAGAGGACCATTCAGACTCTCGAGGACATGCTCCGCGCATGTGTCCTCGACTTTGGTCGCAGCTGGAAGGACCACCTACCCTTGGTGGAGTTCGCGCACAACAACAGCTACCACTCCACCATCGGGATGGCACCATACAAGGCGTTATACGGCAGACCTTGCAGATCTCCTTTGTGTTGGACAGACCCTGGGGAGTCAGCACTTGTGGGACCAGAGATGGTCCGGGCCACGACAGAGAAGGTCCAGGTTATCCAGGAGCGGATGAGGACAGCTCAGAGCCGGCAGAATTCTTATACTAACAGGAGGCGGAGGCCACTAGAGTTTGAGGATGGTGACCACGCCTTCTTGCGTGTCTCACCTCGACGTGGATTACGGAGATTTGGCCGAGGTGGCAAGTTGTCTCCATGCTTCATAGGACCATTCCAAGTCCTCAGCAGGATCGGCAAGTTGGCTTATCGCCTGTCTCTACCACCTCAGTTGCACCGGGTGCACGACGTCTTCCACGTATCTCAGCTGAGGAGATACGTACACGACCCAACGCACATCATTGACCATGGGGAGCTAGACGTTGATGATGGGGAGACTTTTGCGGAGGTCCCAGTAGAGATCGAGGATCGACAGGAGAGGGTTCTATGTGGGTGATCGATTCCTCTAGTGTCCATCAGATGGCAGCACGGGAACCTCCAGGAGAGCACTTGGGAGAGGAAGGCTCAGATCCGTGCTCAGTACCCACATTTGTTTCCCTAGCTTATGATGTATCTATACGGGGACGTAAAGCCCTGAGGTGGGAGTGATGTAAAGGCCCATAAATTTCAAGGGAATTTTTTTTCTTAATTTTCTTTGGAATTTTATAAGAACACAGTTTCTGATGGCACCTGATTCTGAGGCCCGGTGTGCCCGAAATCATTTTCCGAAGTTTGGCTCAGGTACGTTCAGTGAACGAATGAGCGGGTTTTTCTAACTTTTGAACCGGTGCTCGGAATCAAATTCTGAGGGCACCGATAGAATTGCAACTCCGGTATTTGCTTAGAAACGCCTCTTCTGGAGTTGTGTTTGCTCGGGGGTGGTTTTTAAATTTTTGGGCTTTAAGTTAAGAAATAAAATAACGTGGTACGACAAACTTTATTTTATTTCACTTGAAGCTGCTTAAAGACACTTAAAGCTGCTTAAACTGAGTTGAAGCGGATAGGGTGGAACCCAAAATATCCTACCCTCTTGGTAGGATATTTGTGAGGTGGGGCCCACATGAGCCCCACTGTTTCTTTTTCGCTAAGTAATGCACCCGGGAAAACCCCTTTTAAATGAAAGTCAACTGACATGTTTTCTAAATTCTTAACGCCCCTATTAATTGGGCAGTTAAGTTCGTTGTAATTAATTCTATGAATTAATTTGTTCATTACTTATCTTTATTTTTCGTTTGTTGGCATGTAATGAAATAAGACCAACTCATGTCTTCTTGAGGATTGTTCGTTGAGAGGATTTGACGGAAACTTTAAGTCCTTCATCCTCCTTCGTGAAGAACGAGAAGAACGTGAAGAACGCCGGCCTTCGATGAAAGGCGACGAAGAACGCCGAACCCTCGGAGATCGACGACGCAACGTCATGTACCGCGATGCCGACAATTCTTCTCCCGCAATGCTTCTTCCACGATGATCCATCCCCGTGACAATCTTCGATCGACATCTTAAGGTAGGGGATTGCGGTCCTTTTAATTCTTTGTGGTTTATAACATCAACGTGGATTTAATTGTTATAATTAAATCTGTATGTCCTTGATCCTCAGAGTTTGTCTACGAGACACCGAGTACCGCGCGACAGCGACGCCCTTCCGCAACGCGACGATCCTTTTCTTCCACGACGGTCAATTCCGCGACAAACTCGCATCCGAAGACGAAGAAGGTAGGGGTCATTTTGAAAATGATTTTACCTATGTTTGTTTTCCTCCAAGGCAAGAACACGGATCAAACAATTAACAAGTTGGTCCGCGGATTATTATTTCAGGTCAAGGTTTATCAATTACTGGGAATTATGGTGTTGTTTCAAACTGCTAACGTGGTGGGTGCGGACCAACGAACAAGTCCGAACCCACCGCCCTTTTTTTCTTGGTGTGCGGAATGGCGGATGACGACAAAACGGGCCGTAGAGACGATTTTTTGATTCCGCAGTGAAGAACGGGACCCGGGATGAGCTACGGCGCAGACGGAAATGAAATCGGACCACCGGAGCAACTCCGGTGGCCCGCGGACTCCACCGGCGGCGCGGGTCTCTGGCGCGGGTCGCCGGTGCGGCGGCGGTCGACAGACCCGCGACCACGCGGGTCCGGTGAGACACGGGAGGTGGCCCTGCCACGTCCGCTGACCAAGGGCGGCCCCACGCGGGGCCGCGGTGTTCTCACGCGGGGGCCGCACGCCCCCCGCGCCGCTCGGCCGTAACCGACCGAGCCGACCCCGGTGGTCGGGCCGTGCCCGCGCCGGCCGGGCCGGGGCTTCCGGGTCGGGTCGACCCGGTTCGGGGCCGACCCAGGGGGGTTGGTCCGGGTCGGTCCGGGCCCAGACCCCCCGTTTTCATACCTTTTCAGTCTTTTGCTCATAAATTGAGCTACCGGCCTCCGAATGACACACCGTTAGCGGAGATGCGATCCTTGGATCGAGACGGTCGTTTTGGTATATCACACTCAAGGTTTCAGAATACTTTGGGTTCATCCGGGTTGGTTCGTACAGGAAACCAACCGGGCCCTCGGAGCGGAAACGCTCATATCTTGAGCTTCGGATGTTCGTTTGACATACCGTTGAATTTGTTGAATTTCTCTAAGTGAGACGTATCTTTTGGCTTACTCTGCCCGAGGTTTGGACGCAGGTGGAGTACGGTCGAGTTGGTTTTTCCTTAAAAACCAAACGGGCCCCTGGGACGAAAAAGCCAATAACTCTCAGACCGGGCGTCCGATTGATGCGCCATCTGCGACGTTGAGTTCCTATTGGCAATACGGAACTTTTGGATACATAAAATCTGGACTATGTGTCAGTTGATGTATCAGCCTCTCGGCTCGTGGAGCGGACCCTCCCGAACGAGCTTGCTGTGTGCGGGAACCCTAGAGCTGGTTGCGACTGCTACTGTGACGACGACGACTGTACAGAGATCCTCAGTGGATTCGACGGCGACAACTACAACACTCAGCGATCCTTTGTGGGTCAGTGCTACCGATCCTGTGTGGGTCTGATCCTGTGTGGGTCAGCGCTCAGCAGTCCTGTGTGGGCCAGCGCCTACAGATCCTGTGTGGGTCTGATCCTGTGTGGGTCTTTGCGGGGGTTAGTTACTTATCGATCCTGTGTGGGTCAGATCCTTTGTGGGTTATTGCGGGGGTTAGTTACCTATCGATCCTTTGTGGGTCAGATCCTTTGTGGTTCATTGCGGGGGTTAGTACCTATCGATCCTTTGTGGGTCCGACAACTTAGATGAATCAGTGGCAATATCTGGTCATCTTTATCGTCATATGAAGAAGTATACATGTGTGAGCTGAATTCTTTTTTGTTTTCCTTTGTGGATGGTGTTGTGCTATCCTGTGTGGATTTACTTTTTTCTTTCCTATGTGGAATGGGTTGTACTTGAGCTCGAATGTTGGAGCCGAGCGAGAATTGATGACTTAGGTATATGTATGGGCATATACCTAAGCCGTGTCGGATGTTACTTCGTGATTGTATCTTTCCTTTGTGGTTTATCCTTTGTGGATTCTAGGAGACCTTCGGGGGTCTCGGGGTCCCTAATGAGTAGCTTATACTCACCCCTGCACGGGCTATGCCCACACTACGTTGTGTTGGTTGCAAACGACGGACAGCGCTGATCGTGGTGGAGGCTTGCGGAGTAGGACGATACCTGGAGGTGGACCACTGGGTGGGACGTACTCGGAGCGGTCGGCTGGACCCGAGGAGCAGTGGAGGCTATCTGTACCCACCCTTCAGGTGGGACTTCCAGTGGATGGCTCGACGTTGCGGCTTTACTTTTCAGTTGATGTTTTCTCTTTCGAGTTGTACTTTACTTTTAGTTTGGGTTTGTATACTGGCCCACTTAATTTTCCGCACTTACTGTTGTCCCAGTTTTTACTTAGTGTTTACTTCTACATGCTTGCTCTGTGGTGTTTGTTGTTTACTTTACAAAGGCAATGTCTTCCCTTTTTCTGGGATTTACGCCTTGGTGTTAGTCGCCAGCCCCTGACCTACGGAAGGCGGGCTTGGGGTAGTCACGGCATGGGCCCTGAGGACGGGTCGTGACAAATACCTCAATTAATCTAGAGTATCACTCATCTTTTTATCATCCTATTTATGGTATACCATGTGAAACCCATAAAACAATCCACATAGAAATCATCCATTCCATTAAAAAAAACAATGCACAATTAAGAACACAATTGAAACCATGCCTCCTTGTGAAAACTCATTTGAAATCTCACTAGAAAAGTAATCATTTTTCTTGAGGACATTTTTTAAAAAAATGGTAAGCTCAAAACTGTTTTTAAATGAAAAAAAACATTTAAAAATTCCTATTTTAAAACCTATATAAGAAAACCAAATTTAATTAACATGTTTAAATTTGAAAACTTCTCTTTAAATGTTATAAACATATGCAATTACATACATAAATATCTAAATATCTCTCAATACAAATATTCACATATTTTCATGTGAATGTGTGCATGTGTCAAACATATATATATATACACAAAGAAATATGTGTATAATCATAAAACATGAAAATAGGAATCCATAACATTGTAAATAAATAAATAACACAAGAACAAAATAAAACATAAGAAAAATTCTCAAACAAGGAACCCCCAATTAATCAATGTCATGAACTCATACATTACCCAAATATATTTCATAAATAGCCTCAAATAATTTTAAAACACAAAATTACTTTATGAAACCCATCATAAATATTTTATTTTCAAAAAATATAGTTTATCCTTTGAATGCAGATAAAAAACAAGCCCAAATCCATAAGAATCCAATTGGAAATCAATTACAATCCCTTAAAAACATTGATCAACAAGCATATTTAAATCCAATTAAACCCATATAATAATTATAATTTTATAGAAACTAATTTCAAACACCCAAGAACATGAAACAAATTAGGAAATAGAAAAATCATAAATACACTTACCTAGGGATATCATAGATGATGTTAAACCTTCAACAACAATGAGTGGAAGGCTTGAAAGAGAAGGGAAAATAATGCATACATTTAAGTGAGGAGGAGGAGAAAATAACATACCATGGATTGGAGATTGGATTCATCGAGGAGAAAGTATAGATATCCCAAATCTTAGATTCATTCAGGCCTTGGATTCTTTCGAGCCTTGATTCGAGCCTTGGATTCGTTCGATCCTTAATTCAAACCTTGGATTCGAGGAGGAGGAGCACCGGCAGTAAGTGACTTCCATGGAAAGCTTGAGATATCGTGACTGAAATTAGTGTGTTAGGGTTCTTTAAATAGATCAGAGAGACTTTTATCAGTACTTCTAAAAAAGCATTGATAAATATACCTTTTATCAGTGCTAAATTAATAAGCACCGATAAAGATTCCTTTTATCGGTGTTTTTTTAGTGTTGATAAAGCTTTATCTTTATCATCACTAAAGAAGCATTGATAAAGGATTTATAATTATAATTATAAATAAAAAATATATAAATATATTTATATAATTATATTTATATTTATTATAATTTTATAATTATTTAAATATATAATTATTTATTTATAATAATATAAATAATTTTTATAAAAAAAATATTTTTTATTTATAATTATAAATACATAATTTTATAAATATAGTAAATATAAATTTATAAATATATTTATAAATAAATATATTTGTAAATATATTTATATCATTATATATATTTATATAACTAGTACTCACCCGTGCATTTGCACGGTGATAAAACATAATTTTTAGTTCATGTGTTCTCATGAGGATATGGTTCACTACTTTTATAGAGGCAATAAAATATTTTTGAAAAATAAAAGAAACTGGGAAAATTGTTAACAGTACAATGACTGGTAATTAGTAACCTAAATTTAGTGGAAATAATTCATTAAAAGGAACAATAGTTTCATAAAAAATGTGAATAAAACATGTTAAGAATATCTACATAATCTATTAACAGTATAGACTATAGAGGAAAGGAAAATTAAGAAACAATGTTGAAAATAACTGAATAATGATTGATTATCACTTACCATGAAATTAAATCATTCTTTTGGTTTCATAAATAAGCAAACCCAGCTGCTGGTGGGTTATAACCAATGCATAATATAAGCACCATCCCAATGCAGTATGAAATAAAGTTTCAGTACAATATTGATATGAAAATATAAGTTGATGTCACTGCCACTCCTGGTTTTCCATCCTTCTGTAAACCTGTGCCAGAGCTCCTGCCAAACTGCAGTCCCATGGTGTTGTGTCCTGGAGCCGCTTAACCCATGTGGGGAGCTGAAATTTCCAACAATGAAATTAAAATTAAAACATAATCAGTTGGTTTGGGTACCTGTATGTCTTGCTGATGAGATGAATCTATACCAGCAGGCGACCAGGAACCGGTACTCATGGCTTCGGGGGCCTAAGAATTGGGTGCAATACCAAGTGGAGACCCTGAAATTCCTGCTCATAAAAACCCCATAGAAAGATGAATGGCCTACTATCAAGTACTTATCACTGAAATTTAGCAATGTACCATAATAGGTGGAGATGTCGGCCGAAGTGTTTTAGGACTAACCCCTTAAAGTACAAGGGATTAAATGAGAATATTTTCCCCTGGTTAAAACAAATAGAACTGAGTACAAGAAAGAAAGTGACCCAAGAGAGTGAAGTATCATCAAATAACATAGTAGAAATCATTTTACAACCAAACATAGGTCATAACATACATATAAAAAGAATGAATTAAAAGTTTCACTGAAAGATCACATAAATATTTAATAGGGAACACACACCACTGGAATTTTCTTCATCTTCTCAATGAATTCCTTCTTCATTTGTAAATATTTCTTCTAATTTTAAAATTCATCAATAGATATATTTCCATTCATGCTAGCAGCTGAAGATGGCCCTTCTATAGTAGATTTTCTAGGAACTTCATGAGATATGGTAATACTATCTCCCATATTTTCATATGTGGTGAAAATTGAAGATACCTTGGTAGGAAGAGGGTGAGTATGGGACAAGGTGGTATTTGAATCATCCCTTGATAGAAAAATTGTTGGTTCCAGAGCACCCCCTACATACAGAAACAGTAAAATATATAAATCAGCAAAAAATAAAAATTCTTGAATCTACACATTCCATCAAATGTGGAATTTCCACATTTCAGTATACCATTTTCATAGAGAAGGATGAGTAGGATGGAGTAAATGTTCATTGCTCATCTATTCTTCCAAAGAATGTCAACTAAACCTGCAGGGTGAAAATCACTGCATCAATATTATTATATATGGATGGGAAATTTATGAATCTGAATATAACAGTACACAATTAAGAGAATATTTCAGTGAGATGTCATGCTACATAAATATGAACACTCTCACATACCATTTAAGAGAGCCTTCTTTATTTCCATGCAGATACACCAACAACCGACCATTAAAATGAACGCTCTCATATACCTTTCAATGTTGTTACTGTTGGACCCTTAAAATCAATAGTGAAAACACTGGGGTCCCTGCTTCTTCTAATATGGGAGACCTATTAACCCACCAAAGCAATTCCAAATCCCCTGTGACATTTATAATTCAACAAGGAAGTGTGCAAATGACTCCTGATGACCACTTTTTCACTTATTCCATCTGGAATAACTGCAGAATTTTCTCAGACATCATCACAATAGAAGTTAGAATAAATTATAATTGAAAATAAATGAAAATTTGTTATCATTATGGAAAAATAAAAAAAATAAAGTATTATACATTTAAAATAATAACAATTAACAAAAACAATGAAACATACAGTTTTAAATTTCCAAAAAAACAGAATAGATCTTGTTTGGAATAAAGGAAACAGAACAAAAAGTTTACATTACCAAAAAAGGGTGAAAACTGTAAAAGAAACTAATTTTTTTTAAGAGAAGATGGTGTGCCACTTGGAGCCAGACCCCATTAATCATTTCTCGTTTGTTATCAACTGCCAGTAGAGTATTGCTTCGTTACTACAGTGGACCTACACTTCTCGATGTTAGATAACAGTAAAATCATTCCCTACAACAGTTAAAATAACAAACGAACTGATCGAGTGGGATCAGGAAAATTAATAATGTTTTTGTGCATGGCACATTTGACTCATGAAGTTACCTTTTCCACATTTTTTATATACCTTGCATCAGATTTCAGCATCAGTTTCTCTACAAATTTCACGTCATCAGAAATTGATATAGAGAAGTAAAAAATTGCATGAGCCACCGGTCAAAGAAAAAACATATTCCACTACTCTAAAAAACAATGAGATACTTAAATAATCACCCCCCACACCAAAGTAAAGATAAACTCTCTTTGAACATGATCAGTTCACAAGAAACATGTTTGATTACAATACAAATTTTATAATTTCATCCATATTCAAGATATTGCAAAATGTATATATTTTATATAATACTATAATTTAATATTAGAGAACACTGTATAAATCAATGGTTAATCATGGATAGAAGATTATAAAATAAGAATTTATCAGTCAATAAAACCAGAGCTAATTAATCCCAAAATCTGAAACAATCCGAAATGCTTTTTTGTGTCCATCCTTTTTCCATATTTGGAAGTTAAAATAAAGATAGGTCCTTACTGCTGGTTTTAAGTGAATAAAGATTCAATTAATTCATAATTGAAACAAAAATCAAGCATTCAGAGATGCATGCTCACAGTTCAAGAGGAAAGTTGTCCTTTCAGAGCTCTAAATAATACTGAAGGCAACCTTAGCCAGTCTTGTTCATTCGTCAGCTTGTTCTTATCCGAGAACATCCTTATGTCAGCGTCCTGGAAACCTATACCTTCATGATGAAAGGAAGGTCCTTGATCATGGGATTCACTGAGAAAAAGATCCAATTAATTCACAATTAAAAGTAAAAAATTAAGCATTCAGAGATGCATGCTCACAGTTCAAGAGGAAAGTTGTCCTTGCTAGAGAACACAAGACTCAATAAGTTTATAGGCGGTTATACTGCTATTTCTATCATAAAGAAAGATCAAATAATATATGATGGAAATGAAAGTGGGAAAAAAGAAAAGTTAAAAGCTACAGTTACAGGCAGAAAGTTACAGAAATTCAACATATTTTAAGAAAACTTAATCTTGCATTGCATCTAATGATACCCAATTGTATTCTCAACAGTCTCTGAAATTAAGAGGAAATAATAATTTTCTTCTTTTCCACCTACACCAACATAAATAACCATCAATGAGAGTATATATATCGATCATTAAACACAAGTCTTAGAAATGAGGCTCATAGAATCTGTTGAAAACATTTCACTGCATAGAAATGGTGCAACCAAAACCATCTTGGAAATAATGATGATACACATGGCAGTACATGTATCCCAGAATCAATACATAAAAAAATTTAAGATCCCTAGATGAAATAGGAAAAAGAATTTTCTACATGTAAAGAATATCTCATCAAATTTTATAGATTGAAAATTCAAAGGATGAAAAACATAATATCTCTAGGGATTCTCATAACAGTCCATTGTTAGCCGCACACAAGAAATATGAACAGAAAGAAAATAACTATTGATGATAACATTAACTGTCAAAAGCATAAGCAAAATCCATCACAAAGATCAAGCTAATGCAAAGGGTTATTTACAGAAGACCCAGAAAAATAAATGGAAAGAGACAAATATTCTATATAATGGGTATAGATAATGGATGTACTGGATATGATATATACAAATGTGTGAAATATTATTGGTAGAAGTAAATAATAAAGTAAATCATTATTGAATTCTAAAAAAGAATAAGATAATAAAACAGAACAAAATGATCCACCGATACCTGAAAATGAAAACTCATTTCTGCTCACATTCTTCAATATGTCTTCCAAATTGATGGGAAACAGAACAAAATGTACTGTTTTGAGAATTTTGGATTATTATTCTTAATATCACTGGATGATGGAAGGTAAAGGTAGACTGACTTAACAAAACTGAAATTAATCAGTGATTCCGAAGACAAGGTATGATTAAAATAGTTTAAACTACCGAAAAACCTGTGTTGAACACAACCAAAACACAACATGGTTGGTTCTTATGAACATACATGTCCCTGGGAGACACGATATACCCATGAAAATAAGTAAAAATGCCCAGATTTGAATAATTGGGATATCCTACCTCTGATACTGAATCCTAACAAATAGGGAATTAGAGTCAGCCATAGGTTTGACATGGATCCGTAGGACTACTGGAGATAGGTCCATTCCCTTTTTTTCCTACTACAAACCTAAAACCACAGTCCAATAATGTTTCAAAAACATGTTGATTTGCAATGAACAGATGACCAATGTTAAAAATTTTAGATGAATATCATATCATTGCCAACAATTTAGTGAAACATAAAAGTGATTGTCTTGGATTTGCATGTTTGATTCAGTCACATCCATGCACAGTTAACCATAAATTATCCATGTAATTAACATATCTCCATACATGAACTATTATTCAATAGTTACAATTGAAATTTTATTTGGAAACAAATTAATCAAAATAGAAAACATGATTGGTATATGAACTAAACAGACTGCAACAAAACACATGTTCTGTTATCTATATATAAGAACTTCATTAATATGAAAATATGTAACATTGCAACTGTTTATAAAAAATAGAAATATATTTTCAATAGAAAAGGCAAACCAAAAATAGAAAGCATCTTTTATTATAATTAAAACTTCAAAAATAATAACTCACACTTAATCAAAACAGAATTAATAATGTCTGGAATTACCTTTTTGGTGGTGTTAAATATTTTGGTAACAGCCTGTGGTTATGTCAAGAAAGGAATAGTTTACAGATATCCAGGTGGCTAAGACTTCATATATTGCAATTGAGTATTCATCTTAATGAACTGCAAGTTAGAGAATGGGGAAAATGCACATAACGACATACCAATTATAGAATGAATAGTGTTTTGGAAAAAAAATATCAAATTCCCAAACACTACCCACCAAGAAGATGTAATAATACCCTACGATTTTCCCCAGATTACAGCCCAAAATAAAGAAAACATAAATACATATGAAGCTGGTTTCTTTGTTTCATTTACTAACCCGGAAAGGAAGGCGTTTTTGTTCTGAGTCTCCCGTACAAGTAATATTTTAATGGTTTCATAGGAGACCATCATACATTACTGTTTACAATCTTCCATCTAAGGAATATGTTCGTGAACAGCAAGGAAGCAGAAAAAAATACTCTTGAAGATAGAGCATTACAGAATTACAGAATTAATTAATTTGAAAAAAATAGGCAATCCACAAACTACATATGCAACATCTAACTCAGTAAGTGAACTCTCGATTTTCATATAACATTCAGATAACATACCAATCTGTTGAAGAGTGATGTTATCCTTTCTGAGATCCAAATAAAACTGAAGGCAACATTTTCCAGTGTTGTTCTTTATTGAGCTCGATCTTATCCGAGAACATATCTATGTTAGCATCCTAGTAACCTATACCTGCATGGAAAAAATGTGGGAAATTTATAATTCATTCAGTTCGTATGCTTTTAGTGCATAAATAAAACACGGTGTAGTCAATAGGGAAAACAAATTACCTGCATTAATATGATCACATGAGCACGCATATAAATTATTCAAACCCAGAAACGAAAAGATGATAATAGTCTCTAGTACACAAGTGATTGAAATGAAACATACCTAAAATGGGTGTATGGAGTTATAAGTAACCAGGACAACCAATGCTTGATGAAGAAGATTGCAATGAAACATACCTGAACCAAAAAATAACTTAACACAGATTATAAACATAGATTCTTACAACCCAAATTGGTTTCATAACTATGGAAATATGAATCTAACTATGTGAATATGAATCAGAAAATTAGACAGTTAGACATACCAGATGTTTCTCGCAGAATCAAGCATGGATATCGTGAAGCAGTGACATGGGATTGGGTTTTAAGGAATTGATGTCTTGATGCAGGGATGTTGGCTCAGGCTCAGGCTCAGGCAGTGGTTCCATGAATTCTTGGAGGCGAAGGCGGAGCAGGTTTAGTTGAAGAAACAGTATGTAGAGGCGATGGAACCAAGGAGCGACCGAGGGAAAATTTTGTATAAGACATGATTCACAGAAACAGCAAAAGACGTGATTCACTACAACAACATATAAATCATAACACAATCAAACATTGTTGAAGGAATAGATAGATATAATGGCGAAGCAAAGTGTACTTGACATGGGGACAGAAGGCCTCCTCGGAACTATAACTTGGTGAGCAGCGCATCGATGCAAAGAAGATAAACGTGAAATAGAATGAGAAGTAATCGCGAGCCAAAGGTGGGTGTAGCAGCAGAAAAAATGATGACCATATATATATGGAAAACTAATAATGATATGGAGGTGAATTTGCAGTGCGTCTAGGTTTAGACAATGTAGAAGACCGATTACCTTATCAACAGATGCGGACGCTGGATTGCAGGAGTAGAAGAAGGATCGGGATGGGTACCCATATCGGGAACCCTAGGGATACTGATAAGATAGGTGCAAGGCGAGTGGACGCGGGAGGAAGAACCTGGAAGTGAGGAACCGTAATGTCGGAGATGGGTCGTGGTGATGCGTTGGTCGGAGTCGAAGCGGGATCGGGATGGGTAACCATATCGGGAAACCTAGTCATACTGAGAGGATAGGTTCAGTGCGAGTGGACGCAAGAGGAAGAAGCTGGAAGCGAGGACGGGAAGCCTCGAGATACTGAGAGGATAGGTGCAGCACGAGTGGACTCGGGCGGAAGAAGCCGGAAGCAAGGAACCCTAATGTCGAAGATGAATCGCGGTGATGCGTTGGTGGGAGTCGATTTGTGATGGGTATCGCGGGGGTTCAACTGGATTGTGGAGGGTGATTTGGTAAATGGATTGGCAAAGTGGGTGACGTGGTGCAATGTGGAGGTGACACGTAGGCATAGAGACACCAAGGTTTAGTAGATATAGTGGATTATATATATATATATAATAAATATATATATATATAGTAAATATATTCATTATTTAAATATATATAAATATAAATATAAATATAGTAAATATATTAATTTTTTAAATATATTTATTATAATTTTATAATTATTTATTTATAATTAGATAAATACTTTTAAAAAAATAATATTTATATATTTATATTATTATATATATTTATATAATTATATATATATATATTCATTATTTAAATAAATTTATTAAGATTTTATAACTATTTAAATATATATAATTATTTATTTATAGGTATAGAAATAATTTTAAAAAATAATATTTATTTATTCATAATTATAAATATATAAATTATAAATATAGTAAATATAAATTTATAAATATATTTATTATAAATATTTATTTACAAATATATTTTTAACGTGATTAATGAATATATAATATTAAATGCATGGATGTTAAAAATGAGTGAAATTGAATAAATAAAAATGAGTACACGTTAAAAATATTGAAAAATTGATAATTTTTATTAATTAAATTTAAATTATTAAAAAAATGTGGATATATATTGAAATAGAGATGATTAGTTATTGAAAATATTAAAACATAGTAAATAAATATATATAAATTAATAATATAAAATGATTAAATTCTAAAAAAAATAAAAATAAATTAAAAATAAATAAATAATACCTAACTGTAATAATATTGAAAATAAATAAATAAAATTTAATGATTCAAAACATAATATATTAAATGTATCATGTTATAATGAAATTCTAAAATGAATATTAAAATTTGAATAAATTACATAAATATTAGGCATATGTGTTTTTATAGAAGATTTCATTAATTACGTAAATATTTGTGTGTGTGTTGTATATAAAAATGCATTAATTATGTATGTGTGTGTGTGTGAAATCAATATAACACGCATTTGATATATGTTAAATTGAAAAATCAAATGACATTTAATTATGTCCATTCCTCAATGCAATTAGGCAATATTTTTAATTAATATTAATTTTTAATTATAAACCACTAAATATATTACTTATTTAAAGTAAGAAAAAAAATTATATTATATAAATAATATTTTATGAAATATTATATACATTTATATATATATAGAAATATATATGAATATATTTCTATATTAAATGTATTAATGAATAGTTATGTATAAAATCCCATTAAAAATGAATAAGACGTTAATATGTTTTTAATTATTAAATTTTATTCATTTTCTATATTTATATTTAATATATATTATTTATTACTACTTATAATTAATATATATATATATATATTAAACATGTTCATTTTCATTAATAATTGTTTCATTAATAACTTTTTTAATAATTTTGTAATTTATTCATATTAAATTTTTTGTTTAATTATTACAATTTATTCATTTTAAATTTTTTTGTTTAATTATTACAATTTATTATATATATATATATATAATATATATTATTTGTTAATATTTATAATCTATATATATATGTATATTAAATTTATTCATTTTTATAAATTATTATTTAATTAATAAAATATTTAATATTTTTCTTAATTTACTCATTAATAATTTTTATTTTTTTAATTATTTTCATTCTATTCATCTTACATATCTATATATTTAATATATACTATTTACTAATATTTATAATATATATATATATATATATTAAATTTATTCATTTTTATCAATAATTATTTAATTAATAAAGATTTTAATGTTTTTTAAAATTTACTCATTTTTAATTTTTATTTGATTAATTATTTTATTTTATTCAGGACTTTTATTGCTGCTAAAAATAAAGCATTGATAAAGAGTACCGTTTATTAATGCTTTTTTTAGCTCTGATAAAACATGTCCTTTATCAATGCTTTTTCTATCACTAATAAAGGTCATCGTTGTTAAAGGTCTGTTTTGTATTAGTGTTAATATGATTGAGTATACTAATGACTTTGTGAGACTAGAAGTTTCCTTAAGGCTTGTTCTGGTTAAGGAATTCATTCTATTATTATTGATGGAAATATTCTGAAAACATGAATAAGTTCAAGAAAAGTTTACATGATATTCTCAAGATGTTGAGAATAAATGAATTAGTCATACAATGTCTAAGTTTCGGTACTCTATGGATAGTAAAAAGAAGATAAAAGTTCAAAATGATAGAGGAAAAATTAGAAAGTCCAACAATATTTCTTCAAGAAGCCGGTTAAGATTAATTAAAACATGAGGGTATTACTATAAAGGAGTTATGATTCAATATGATGGGATTATATAGAATAACTAAATGGGTTTGGGAACTCCATGGAATGTCAATGTCAGGTATAAATCTTCTATTATATATACTATAGCTTGTAATTCTCCTTCAATGTGTCAACTCTACCTTTATTTCCTTAACGTGTCTTCATTTCCATGCATTCTGAATGATTCATAATATATATTCATCTCCCTCCCATCCTGATTCCCCCATCTCCCTCCCCAGCTCCCCTCTCAGCCTCGGCCTCCGCCTCCACCTCTAGCTCACTGTATTATTCTACACTTCATCCCAGACTTCACATCGTCGATGCCCAATACCGCCTATCCTCCCACTTCTCTCTCCCTCATTTCTTTCTCCTCCCCACCTCCCCACCTCTCTGCCTCACCACTACTCCACCTCATCCTCCCACTCACGTGGTTATCCTCTCCACCACAATTACAATATGCGTGACTCCCTCTATTAATCTCTCCTTATTTCCTCCTCATCTATGCGACTCCCAATTTCGCTCCCCACATACCTTTGTTTCTGACTGCACAAACCCTAGAATCTCTGACTACCCTCCTCAACCGACAATGTCCAAAATCTCAATCATACCTCCTTAGATCGTAGTAGACATCCCACCTCATGGTATCATTCTTCTCTTGATTGAATATTGTTGTGGTTACTCTATGACATCAAATTTCCCAAAGACTCCATACCTATCTCTAGTTATCATTTTTTTGTACCTCTAAAATCGGCAATGATTTTATAGAAATCAAAGATAATACTGTAAGTATGCACTAATATTTTATATTTTTTAAGAAAAATATATGGTTTCATAAAATTCAAGGCTCTTCCCCCTCTACCGCAAATGTTTCAATTGCGAAGAAATATTGATTTATAAAATTAAGGATTTTTTGGTTCCTACACAGGTTCAACTTCATCATTATTTTTTACACTCTGATACCCACGAATCATAATTTCTATATGTTTTCATTGTGACCTATTATCTAAAATCTTGCACCCTGTATTTTTTTATCCAATGTTTGACCACACCGACTTTACTATATTTCCATATCCAAATCACATCAACCTCTAAACCATTCATCAAAACTGCTAATGAGAGATTTCATCCTACAATAAACTAGATTCTCTATGAATATATATTGTTAACTATATTAATTTCAATCACTTATGCCTTAGAATAATACTCAATAGCCATTAGTGTCTTCATTTTTTCAAGTGAATGTGGTTTTATTATGTCTTACCTATATTTAATCAATATATCAGTATCAAAGGTTTATTTATGTCCATCTAAAATTTATTATCTCATTTTTAATTTTCATTTTATCTTAAATTCCCCTATTACATTTACTGTAAATTCTTTTATGATCCATATAAGCACATCTGTTCTTGATATAATGTGTTATATAAATAAAAGGCATTTCTAAAAATATATTTTTTATATTCCATTTTTTATTTCCAAACAATATCTACATTGACACTTCCTTTAAATTAATATTCCTTCATTTTGATTTTAAGTTTTAAAAAATGATTTTTTAGTTGGTCATTTGCTTTGTCATGTTATCTTAAAAATGGTTTACTAATCTTTTTTTTATTTTCATGAAATTAATACATGGGGTTAACAAATAATATCGACTCTCTCTATATTTTTATCTTTACATGAATAAGACATTCCTTGAGAATATGGTTATTATTAAACCAAATTAATTAATTGAATGATTCTATTATGGTAAATATAAAATATTGAATACTCATATTCATGGATTATTGCATCATGAAGGTATTTGTTTTCATTATTTCATTTAATGTTTCATATAGCTTTATTTCAAGTCTCAAATCTCAATTTTATAATTTCATTTTATAGATAGTGGGTTACTATGAAAAGTGATTTCAGTATGTTTACTTCAGGGAAAGCGTAACATTGGTGGGCATGATAAGTGAACATGTGTCATGTGGTATAATACTGATGACATATATGGATTAGTGTAGTCTTATAAATAATAGATTTATATATCAAATAGATAATTCTATTCATGTGAGGATGCAAAATTTAAATAGTAGACTTCAAGTTCCTCTCAAGAGGTATAAGTTCACTGCATGATCACTTTTAGTGAACAAACGAGATACAAGGGGGTCATTTAGATGTATTTGTTTCTCTTTAAGAGAAGGTATTTAAATTTTTCCATGGTTTCTATAATATTATGATGTATTGGATCTTTCTATTAATAATAAAGGCCTATGGAATGCAGAAAGGAACCACCGCCAGTGTCATAGTAGAAGATCAGTCTTTGCTCCTTGGGAGTGAGTTTCAATGATTCAATTATATGATGACTCATTTTATGGTTGTTTTTTTGTTTCATAATATGAATTTTCAAGCCTCTATAAATCAAAGATAATATATTAAGTATGCACTAACATTTTATATTTGTTAATAAAAAAACATGGTTCCCTGAAATTCAAGGCTCTTCCCCCTCTACTACAAATGTGTCAATTTTGAAGAAATATTGATTTATAAAATTAAGGATTTTTATTTTCCTATACAGTTTTTTATTCATCATTATTGTTTAAAATCTGATATCCACAAATCATAATTTTTATATGTTTGCATTGTGACCTATTCTCTACAATAGCGCACCATGTATTTTTTCATCCAATTTTTGACCGCACTGACTTTCCTATACTTCCATATCCAAATCACATCAACCTATAAACCATTTATCAAAACTACTAATGAGATATTTTATCCTATAATAAACTAGATGCTCTATGAATATATACTATTAGCTATATTAATTTCAATCACTCATGACTTCGGATAATACTCAATACCCATTAGTGTCTACGTTTTTTTTCGAGTGAATCTATTTTTCTTATGTCTTATCTATATTTAATCAATATATCAGTATCTAATGTTTATTTATGTTCATATAAAATTTATTATCTCATTTATAATTTTAATTTCATCTTAAATTACCCTGTTACATTTATTGTTAATTCTTTTATGATTCATATAAGCACAACTTTTCTTGATATAATGTGTTATAAAAATGAAAGGAATTACTAAAAATATATTTTTTATATTTAATTTTTTATTTCTAAACTATCACTACATTAACAATTACTTTAAATTAATATTCCTTGATTTTTATTTTAAGTTTTAAAAAATTATTTTTTAGTCAGTCATTTTCTTGGTCATGTTATCTTAAAAATGGATTTGTAATCTTTTTTTCTTTTTAGAAAATTAATACATGGGGGTTGAAAAATAATATAGGATCTCTCTTTATTCTTCTCTTTACATGAAGAAGATGTTACTTGAGAATATGGTTATTAAACTGGATTGATGAATTAAATTATTCTATTATGGTAAATATCAAATATTGAATACTCATATTCATAGATTATTATATCATGAAGGTATGCATTTTCATTATTTAATTTAATGTTTCATATAGATTCATTTCAAGTCTCAAATATCACTTGTGGATTTTCATTTTATAGATAGTGGGTTACTATGAAAAGTGATTTTCGGTATGTTTACTTTAGGGAAATCATAACATTAGTGGACATGATATGTGAACATGTGTTATGGGGTTTGATAATGGAAACATCTATAGATTAGTGTAGGCTTAGAAATAAAAGATTCACATATCAAAATTAGAATTTTCTTCATGTGAGTATGCATCATTTAAATTTTAGACTTCAAGTTCCTCTCAAGAGGTAGAAGTTCATTGCATGAACACTTTTAGTGAATACACCAGATACATGGAGTCATTTTGATGTAGTTGTTTCTCTTCAAGAGATGGTATTTAAATTTTTCTTTGGTTTCTGTAATATTATGATGTATTGGATCTTCCTATCTATAATAAAGACCTATGACAAGAAAAAAGGAACCACCACCAGTGTCATAGTGGAAGCTCATCCTCCACTCCCTACGAGTGAGTTTTAATGCCACAATTACATAATGAATCATTTTATGGTTGGTTTTTTTGTTTCATAATATGTATTTTCAATCCTGTATCTAATCTCCTATAAAGATAATTAGAAATTGAGTTGTTAATCCTTGATGTCTAGGTGTGGGTTATTTCTGATTGATTCGCTCTATTTTGATTGAATCTTTCTGGTTTATATATTCTTATTTAAAATATGCTGTAATTTTATTAATACTCAGCTAGATGTGTTTTGAGTTCATGTTAATTTAATTATAAGGAAATATTTTCTTCTAATAAAGTTTATATTAAGATTTTTTGGGAGTATTTGATAATTTTTTATTACAGTTTTTTGATGTTATGTTCAATTCTAATTTTTTTTCATTCCTATTTTTTTTTTGAATGATTTGAAAACTGTGATTCTCTATACTGATCTTAGAATAATGTGATCTATTATGTTCCATAATCTTAAAATATTAGGATTGTTAGATGGAAATGAAGTTTTTAGATTCCATATACTAGATAGAACTTTAGAACATATTCATTTATATGTTTTCAAGACACCACAATTATAGTATCTATTTTTCAATATCATATTTTATTTTCTTCCTACGTACATAGTAAACTAGACATTAATGCCCCATACATAGTGACTAAGATAATCAGGAGATGTCCAATGCATTTTATAATTATTTCAAGGTGAGAATTCAGTGTAATGTTCAAGTCCATCCAAGAACCCATTCAACTCCATTTTAGTATACCAGGTTTCCCAATAACCAATTCTAGATGCATTATTCAGTTCAATCACATTCTTATGATTTCATTGTATAATTTTTTATTCATGTTTTTTAGATTTAGTTGAATCTAGGGATGACATTGTTGTTCACAAAATCATAGATCCTAGAACTTTATGTAACTTTTCTCTATAAATTTCTTCACATCACCTGATCTATGATAATTATTCATGTAATTTACCTCTTCACTTATTTAAGGATTATATTACTTGAATTGAAACATTTGGTGTCATATAACTATTTTACATAAATTATTTTGTTTAATTCATTTTTACCTATATTAATTTTATATTTCTATAAGATGCTTTAATACATTTTGTATTGGATATATTACATAAATGTAACATCTGCATATGTGTATTATTTTACATTGGAATTCTATTCATGTATTTTGATGATATTATCTAGAATATTCAAAATTCCTTTAATTTATCAAATAGAAATGTTGTTAATTAAGAGTATTGTGTTTTTATTTTTTGAATAATATTATTTAATGGTTAACTTAAAATATAGGAAATTTATAAAAGATCTATCATCCTTAAGTATTTAAAATTTTCATTCAATTTTTCTACATAAGAATTAATCTATATTGTTCGGTTTGTTTATCCAAACAATCTTTTTCCTTTTGTATCTCATCAGTTGTGAAAAATTATTGATTTTTATTATTAAAATAATAATTTAAATGATATTATTTTTATGTGGAAATATGGTAGTTCAAAGTCTAATTTTATTTGTAGGTCAAGATGATGATAATGAAACAATAAATAAATATTCTCTAGAAGGGTGATGAGAAATATTGATTCACATGAATTCATACTACATTGATTCATAAGTGTTTTTACATCATTAAAATGTATTTGTATAGTGGTATACCTTAGTTATTAATTGATTTAAGTGAAAATTTGTGTGGATTTAAACCAATGAATTATGTCTATTATTGGTTTTATACAGTAATTTTTTTTATTTTTTTTATTCTTACATTGAGTGTGACAAAACTGGGTATTTCAGTTTACTGATTATTGTTAAACCAGTGGGTCATGTTGATAATTAGGCCTTCTAAAATTTAATGGCATTACTCCTTTTTAAATAACCTGTGTAACTAATAAATATAATTTTATATAAAATTTATTCTTCTATCCAAACATGTATAAATTTTTAGTTTTTATAAATTTCATAAGAGTATGTCTACTTGGTCATAATTATATACAATTATGTATAGTTATGGTTTGATTTTATTAATTTTTTATAAGAGTTTGTTAGGAATTTTTTTAGTTTGGGGCATTTAATGGAGTGTTTCATTTGTACTTTATGCCTCACATTTGGTAATATTTCATAGAATGTTGGTATACAAGGATCGATATTAAAAGAAAGATTAGAATTAGGTTGATTCTTATAATGGTTCATAAACAGGAGCCACACGGTGCGAGTATATGTTTTCATTATGTATTTTACTCATACATTGAGGATGACATGTATATATATCATACCATTAATTCAAATGTTTTAGTTCCATATACGTAGTTAAAAATTTTAAGATGCATTCATAATAATAAAAAATCTCTAAAAAATCTATATAACTTTTCAAGTTTATCAATATTTATATTTAAATATTGACTATTACTTATATATCATTTAAATCCCACATTCACGACTTTTTCAACAATATATTCATGCATTATATATTGTATGCAATTATAGTACGCATTCCTTCTACTCGTAGTTTATTATTACTTTTATTCCTCTTCTTCATTAATAAGTTTCATATAGTATTATGCATATAGTATGTATACATTATTTGAAATGTATGCATAATTTATGCATATATTGATTTAATTTATATACACATGGGCACATAAATGACTATCTATAGTCATATAGAATTTTTTCAACTACACATGTCACCACCAACCTTCACTCTATTTCCATGTGTTACAAGCAACACATCCAATTCATTTCTTCTTCCAATCCCCTCTAACTCTATCAACGAGTGGCATAGATTCCATTTCATGACTGAAAAAATTGTTTCCTACATTTATTTTGAAACTTATTATTGATATATTGTATATAAAAGTATGCATTTTATTTTTACACTATAGAAAAGTATACCGTTTATATTTATACATGATTGTTTTTAAAACTAAATTTTAATCGCATCACAATGTAGCTTACATTTAAACTGTATTGAGATTTTATTTATACATGCCTTTTAACATTTGAAGAATGAGAGGTTTATTTATAATTTTATCATTAACATTATTGAGGAAGTGGCTCTGATAGTGTAAATTCTATTTTTTATGTGAGATAATATTGACATCTATTGTAGATTTTGTCATCAATAGGCTCCCATCATAAATCATAGTATTTTCTTTATGGATGTATTATCATTTTACAAACTTAATGTAAAGATTAGAATTCAATTCATCAACCATCCATGATATTGTGACTTTTCTATGCATTATTATGTTTATAAATAAGTTGTTTTTATTACTTTTAAGGTGAGGACCTTTTGTACCCGTCAACCTATAAAGGTTGTTGCATATGTTTACAACTAGTGATCAGGTGAGGACCTCCTATACATCACTTCATGGTTTTCAAGTCACTACTTTAATTTATTCATTGTTTTTCAAAACTGAAATTGTATATTCAATTGCATATTTATTTTAATTATAAACATGTAGTTTTCAAAAATGATATCATGAAGACCAATGAATTTTTCAAAACTATAAGTTTATTAACACATTTTTTAAAATTTTTATATCCCATTTCATACATTTTTAATTATAAATTTTTTCTTCAAAAATATATATAGTATAATATTGATTGATCACTCAATATGTAGTTATATGGATATAGTTTCAATAGTTCATCCAAACTTTATGAAAATTAATTTTGAAATTATTCTAGTTCTTTCATGCCCACACCAGTGCGATTTATTTATACTTGAATGGTTTTATTGTGGTTTTCAATTTTTTCAAATATCGTATCATGAAAACTATTCAAATGTTGATTTATACAAATTTTATACAGTTTTCTTTTGAAATTTTTCTCAAAAACCGCACATTAATTTAATCCTTTGATATAATTTTTTATATGAAATTTCATACATGTTGAATTTTAAATTTAAGAATCTAAAACTGTTTCGTATTCCATAACATATATAAAAAAATTATTTTCTAGGGTTACTATTATATAGAGTTCTCACCTTAGAATAGGTGTGTTTTCCAATTCTCCTAATCAATCAGGGTAGTGGGAAATCATAATGAACAAGTTAGGTTACTGATATCAACTTTAAATTATTCAATATGTGGATCTATTGAAATTGTGAATAGTATACCTTGTCTTGGATATGTATTCTATAGTTATTACATGCAATTTTTTCAATCAAGTTTCATTTTTTTAAAGTGTGGGTTACTTTTAAACTATGATTTTAGTTATCCTAAAATTTTCAACTCATTTCCCATTGCATCTCCTTTATTGTAGTGAAAATATGGTTTAGAAAAATTCTAACTTCCACTCATTTTGTATTAGTTCAAATATTATATATCTTTGTTTTCTTTCAAATATTTACTTTATTATTAGTTTTAAATTGTTCTTCGTATACTTTTTGGTTACATATTCACTCCCTAATTACTGTATGCAATTTCATTAATCAATGACTAGAGTACTACAACATTTACTATTATAACTTATAAATTATTTCATATAATGTTTTCATACTATTTTTTTCTGGAGGAACCATTATGTATATGAGTGTAACATTATTTTGTATTTTATCTACTGAGTTTATGAAAATAATTTGCATAGAAAATGACTATAGAGAACCGTGGTGTAAGATAGTGCTTCTATAAGAGCAATTGCAAGTGGATAAAAGTAAGGGAATATAAATTGTGTAGATGATAAACAAATTCCCTATTTTTACTCCTAAAGATTATGTATTGAGCATGGAGGTTATGGAAATGTAAAGACAAAACATTTTACAATTATATAAAGGTATGTTCTAGTGTAAATTATTTCTTTAAATATTTATTCCTTCAATCATTTTTGAATTTATGTAGAGTTTCCCATGAAATTAATGTTGATGTTTTGTAAAACCAATCATCAAGGGGTAGTCATGATTTTAATTAATTTATGCATAAGGATTCACTTATAGAAATTGTATTATGAAATATTCATGTGTTTTAATATGATTTAGTATAAATATTATGAAATCTACCATCACTTTACAATACTATGAGGTTTGTTTCTTACAAAACCTAAAACTTCTCTTTAATAAATATTAAACTATAATCACAAATTTATTTAAGTACAAGAATAGATTGTTTGGGTATCTTATTAGTATATTTAATTGAGATATTATACGAAATAAATTTTAAATTTTCATCTTTTTTATTATATTTGAATTTAATTAAATGTTTGTGTTTTATTGTTTATAGTATCTTTATTTTATACTTCCCCAAGTTCTCCTCTAACCCTGACTACTATGCATATCTTTTTCAAAACCCTAACGAGGAAGACCATCACCATTGAAGTAGAGATTAGTGAAACCATAGACAACGTCAAGGCCAAGATTCAAATGTTTGTATATTGGATTCCTTATCCAAGGATGAAAATATCATGAAGCTGGAAGAATCTATGGATATAGTGGACATGATTCAATAAATCCATTTGTGTCACAACCCATCCCCTGGGGCTTGTGTCGTGACTACCCAAAGTCCACCTCCCAAAGGCCAGGGGATGACGACTAGTACTAAAGGCATCAACCTACAAGTGGGAGGCATTTTCTTGAGTACCTATATGTACACACATTACCAACCACGTCCCAACACACTAAAAAGGGAAAAAAGTATACTAAAACAAGACTTATTAAAAAGTACATCTAAAAGAAAGTGGTCCAGAATACAAACCCAACAAAGAGAACTGAAATAGAAAATTACAAAAAGAAACTATGATGGTCATTGGCAGAAAAGCCCACCAGATTGTGAGAGTAGTGTAGCTACTAGAAGATAAAGTAGAACGTCCCATCCACCTGATCCTATTGGGTCCTACCTGGTCCTAGGCTACCGAGTCCACCATCTTAGCGTCTGTTGGTCCTATCTCCCTGAGCACCTCTGGGTCCCAATTCACCAAAGTCTCCATCGAAACATTGATCATCTACACCAGACACAACATGTGCGGGTGAAGCCCATGTTGGGGTGAGTAAAAACATACTCAGTACGGACCCCAAAACAAAAAGGAAATACCATATAGAAATCCTCAAAGCGAAGCATGAAGCATAAGACAAATCACAAGCACAAAGCACAAGATGAAACACAAGCATGAAGCATAAGACAACTCACACCAGGTATATTTTTAGGGTATTAGTAGTGGAAACATCTGTCACATCGTCGAACACCTCAGTTATTGGAGAAATCCTCCTCTAACAAGTACAGTGGGCTTGCCAAGTCACGAAGAAGTGCTTCCTACTAACCTTGCACTGCTTAGGTACACCTCCTCATCGCGTATCGTGGGTCTTCTAAGTCATAGAAAACTGATTCTCATTAGTTTTTACCAACTGAGGTACTCATCCTCACCACGTACCATGGGCTTGAAAAGTCACAGAGAAGTACTTACCACTGTGGTCCTAAAAATTCACAAAGAAGTGTTGCCCACTAGGCCATAGTCGAGTCATACAGAGTCGAAAGTTAGCAGTCCTTAGGTCCCAGCCAACCATTGGGTTTCGTATGTAGCGCGCTTGGGAGAACCGCTCCTCAAGCCATTCGTCGCATCCCGGCTTCCGTGAAAGTCACTATAGAGCATGCCAAAAGATCTATCTCATCGATAGAGTCTCAACTCCACAAACGTCTCATCAATTGGACATTTGGTTTGCGAGATACAAGCATTCTAGTAACCAGGGTGCCAATTGGGATGGGGCCCGGTCCGACTCGGTCGGACCGACCTGACCAACCCATCCCGGGGGTCCCACATACCCCGGTTTAAGATCGATCAACTCAACCTGACCTGATTTGGGTCTAGGTCGGTCTGGTCTGATCTGGCCTGATGGGCCTCGCTGGACCCAGCCTAGCCCGAATGGTGCGGTTCCGGCATGTCGGCGTGGGTCTGGCTCACTGGGTGTGGTTCCAGACCACTAGTGTGGGTTCGTCCCATCGGCCCGAGGCCCGGTCACATGAGGTGGTTGGGGTGCGCCGCCCGACCGAAATGTGTTATCCACATCGTATCCCACCTACTCCATTGGCCCCATAGATGCAGGGCCCCTCCATCAACATTCAACGGATCGTGGATCGCTGGTGTCCGGGTGGCCCATACGTGGTCCACCCTCCTCCATGCGGTGCCCACCTGGTGCCGCAATTCCTGCCACCACGGCCAGTTGGATATCGTCCTCTAGTGCGGCCAACAAGGTCCAGCTGCCTCCGCTACTGCCGCAATTCCCGCTGGCATCTCCCCCTTCATGCGGTCAGCATGGGTCGGCCATCGTGCTGGCAGCACCTTCCATGGGCCACCGGAGTTGCTTCAATGGTCCGTTTTCCGATCCATCTATGCCTACAGGCCTCTTGGGTTTCCGCCATCCTTGCTCAGGCCTCGAAATCGAATTCCCACCACTTTGAGAATGCATCCACCAAGAACACACGTGCGGAGGTGTTTGGGCCTTATTCGTGTTGGCCTAGGCCCTCCGTGTTAGAGGTTTAAAATCAAGGGGGAGGCTTGGGGATTATTTTTTGATCATACAAGAATAATCTTAATCTCAGACAAAGAAATCCCCAATAGTGTTACCCTCCCGCATAAATGCATGAAGCATGGATCAACTTGTTCATGGGTTGATCTGCATTCATCATTTCTAGAAAATAACAGGGAAGAAAATCAAAATCATATAAAACCCATACCTCTTTGACGTTCAATGTTGAAGTGTTCATCCTCAAGAATTCAAGGCATCGACGTCGCTTTCTGACTCCGATCATCAAGAGGCATCAAAGATATTGGTGTTAGTTCTTTGTTGGAGATCAAGAACTGATGGAGGTGCGTCAGAGTATTTCCTCCAATTAATACTCAGTTGTATCCAATGCTAAACAATTAAAGGGAACATGTCGCATCATTTTACTTATGTTGTGACATCGCGTCGCCACACTGTTTCATTTATAAAACAAAGTTGTTGTTGCGATCTCTTTATGGAATCGTTATGCTGTGAGATAGGAGACATTAATGAGCCTCATTAATATGCCTCATCACCACTTCGTCACCGCACTACAGCATCGTCATATACTACTCAACAGATGAAAAAGATATAAAATAATTCATTTAAATTATTTTATTATTTTTCTTGAAAAGTTTGAAAAATAACTTTTATGCTCGGCCCTTACCGGTTGAATTTAAGTCATTTCTAGTTGAATCCTAGTATTTCGAGTTCAATGGTGCCCTTGGATTTTCGATTCAATCACCGGTTCAAAAGATAGAAAAACATGATCACACATTTACTGAATGTACCTTAAAAAAAGTTTAGAAATTAGTTCTGAACTCTTTGGGCCTCGGAATCATGTGTCGTTGAATTTTGTAGTCTCAAAATAATTGCATATAATTAAAAAAATTACATAGAATTTTAGAGACATTACATTCTCCGCACCTTAGGGCTTTACGCCCCTGAAATCAAAAACAAAAACTAAACCAATAGATGGGGGTACTGAGCACGAATTTGGGCCTCCCGCTCCCATGTGCTTTCTTGGAGGTTCTCGTGCTGTCATCGAACTAGTATTAGAGGAATCGACCGCCCATGTAGGACCCGATCCTGTAGATCCTCTATCTCTATTGGGAACTCTACAAATGTCTCTCCATCATCAATGTCCAGCTCACCCCAGTTGATGACGTGTGATGGATCATGCATGTATCTCCTCAGTTGCGACATGCAGAAAACCTTATGCACTCGGTGCATCTGTGGGAGAAGATCTAGGTGGTACACCACCTCACCAACTCTACTTAGGTTCTAAAAAGGTCTGATGAACCTCTAAGATAGCTTGTCGCCCTGCCAAATCTTTGTAATCCTCATCGAGGTGAGACCCGAAGAAATACATTGTCTCCCTCCTCAAACTCCAAGGGTCTTCGTCTTCTATCGACATAAGACTTATGCCTACTCTTTGTGGTCCTCATCCGCTCTTGGATGATTTTCACCTTCTCAGTGGTAGCCCATACCAACTCCGGAACCATGAGTGTCGACTCCTATGGGTCTATCCAGCATATGAGTGATCTGCAAGGCCTCCCGTACAAGGCCTCAAATGGTGTCATGCCAATGGTGGAGTGATAGATGTTGTTATATGCAAACTCCACCAAAGGTAGGTGGTCCTCCCAACTACGACTAAAGTCCAGGACACAAGCATGAAGCATGTACTCCAAGGTCTATATAGTCTGCTCTATATGACCATCCTTCTAGGGATGAAAAGTTGTGCTTAAGCACAGCTGAGTCCCAAACGCCTCCTGTAATCCCCTCCACAGTCAGGATGTAAAGTGGGCATCATGATCTGAGACGATCGTCAAAGGCACCCCGTGAAGCCGAACTATCTCCTAAACATAGAGGCGTCCCAAGCCCTCTACCGTTCCCTGCTCCTAGATGGGTAGGAAGTGAGCTGACTTGGTGAGTCCGTCAATGATCACCTAGATAGAGTAATGGCCCCTTGATTTACATGGTAACCCCATCATAAAGTCCATAGAGATACCATCCCATTTTCACTCTGGTACCTTGAGGTGTTGGGCCAAGCCTGCTGGAACCTGATTCTTGGACTTCACTTGTTGGAAAGTGAGGCATCATGAAATGAACTCAGCCACCACTTTCTTTATCCCTGGCCACCAGTACTGATGTCAGAGGTCTTGGTACATATTCTCCATTGCAGGATATACGGGGGATGTATGAAACTCCCTCAACACCTCCTCTCTCAATTCCACCAGTACTAAGGTGTGCCCTCTAAAAAGGATGATCTGCTCCCCACCTATTGAAAATCCATTAGGAGCTTGTCCTAAGGATAACTGAGCATGTCAGGTCTCATAGTCAACATCTACAAGTTGTGTCTCTGTGACTCGATGTAATAGTGGGGGAGTAATAGTAATTGACTGAAGGTAATCAGATTCACCATCATCCATGAAGGATATCTACATCACAGATAACTGCTTTATCGCCTCACTCGGCAGTTGCAACCCGGTCCTCCTGCTGAGCATGTTTACCACCACGTTCCTCTTTCCAGGAGTATAGACTATCTCAAAGTCATAGTCTTGGAAGAACTCTATCCATCACCATTGTATTAGGTTCAGGTCCTTCTGGTAGAAGATATACTTGAGACTCTTGTGGTCATAGTAAACTATAAACTGCTCACCCATCAAGTAGTGTCACCACATCTTCAGGGAAAATACCACTGCTGCTAACTCCAGGTCATGGGTCGTATAGTTTTGCTCATGTTTCCTCAACTGTCGTGAGCCGTAGGTGATCACCACTCTCTCCTACATTAGGAAACAACCCATTATAGTCCCTGATGAGTCTCTATAAACTACATACCTAACTCCCTCCTCTGGTAGTCTCAAGATGGGGGCACTAGTCAGTCTCTGCCTCAACTCCTAGAAACTCTATTGGCATTTTTTTGTCCACACGAAGGGTCATCCCTTCCATGTCAAGGATGATAAGGGTGTTTCTACTCTTGAAAAGTTGGATATGAACCTCCGATAGTAATCATCCAACCCTAATAATCTCTGTACCTCAGTCATGCTCCTGGGTGGATCCCAAGAAAGCACCGCATCTATCTTCACTAGATCTACCGCAACTCCAGCCTCTGAGATGATGTGTCCCAGAAAGTAGACCTCCCGAATCTAGAACTGGAACTTCGAGAGCTTACCATAAAGCTGGTGCTCCCAGAGTGTATCCAGGACTATCTGAAGGTGTGTAGCACACTCCTCCTCCAATGTTGAGTACACCAAGATGACATCAATGAAGACCACAATGAATCAGTCAAGTTAAGGCTAAAAGATCATATTCATGAGGCCCATGAACACTACTGGGGTGTTGGTTATTCCAAAAGGCATCACCAAGAACTTATAGTGGATGTATCGATACTTGGAGGTTGTATTTGGTACATCCTCATCTCATACCCAAAGCTGGTGATAGCCTTATCTGCGATCTATATTTGAGAACCACTTCGATCCCTTCATCTAGTCGAAGAGGTCATCAATCTTCGGCAATGGATACTTGTTCTTCACGGTCACCTAGTTCAGGCATTGGAAGTCTACGCAGAACCAGAACTCCTATCTACCTTTTTGGAAAAAAGCACCGGGGTTACCCATGGTGAAATGTTGGGCCTTACGAACCCCTTCTCCTACAAGTACTCTAGTTGTACCCTCATCTCGCAAAGCTTTGTGGGATCCATACGATATACCGGTGTGAATATTGGTGTCGTCCCAGGGTATAGGTCGATGAAAAAGTCTACCTCTCTACAAGGAAGTGGTTCCAGAACATCCTCAGGGAAAACATCCTCATACTCATCCACCACTACAGGAAAGCTCAAACTCCTCTCATCCACTACACCAAGGGTGAGGCTAGCCAACTGGTGAGTGATCAGCTTCATCCTCCTCTAAGAAAGTTTGTACTATGTTGCAAAGGTTTCTTTCTCGCCAGTTAAGGAAAAAATGGTCCCATACTCGCAGAAACACCACACTATATGCCTAAAATAGTCGATCTGAGCATGGATTGTAGATAACCAGTCCATACCCAAGATGACATCATAAGGCCTCAATGTCGCTACTAGGTGATCCAATGGAATCTCTCACCTCCTAGAGTAATCTTACACTACCGGCACCAGTGTTTAATCATAGAATCCCCTCCCGTATGAGTCTCTAGCCATAAGGATCGAGCCAAAGGCTCCACCAGAATATCTAAGCTCTAAATGAGATTCGTGGTAAGGAAGGAGTGACTAGAATCCGTGTCTATAAGTACTGCAGGTAGGGTGGATAAGATACAGATCGTACCTCAGATCATCTCTGGAGCATCGTGGTCATAAGCCTCTACTTTTTGAAGTTGTGCTCTCCCCTTTATACCTACTCCATGAGGTTAGGGTAGAACACCTGGGGTGGTGGTGGTAACACCTCGAACCACTTCCCATTGCTGGCTGCTCGGCCTACTCCCCTGCCACGTCCGCCGCCCTGAGGACCTCCTTGCTCGAACCGCTGCTGCTGTCTTGCCAACCCCTCGACTATCTGTTGGTCATCTATATGGTGGGTTGGGCAGTCACGTGCCATGTGTCTCTACACGCCGCACGTGAAGCACTACATGTCTCTCTGCTGACTCCCTCTAGTCTGGGAGCCGCATACCGCCAACCCTGAGTCCTGGGGTCATCCTCTGAAAGACCTAGCCCACTTGGGCCCTCGCATTCACTGTCTGCTATCTGTAGAAGACTCTACCACCTAAGGTCTACTGGAAACTCTAGTTGTGGGCACATGATCCAACAAGAAGCACTTTATTATAAGGGCTCGCTCTAGTACTTCGGCCTGGGTAGGGATGTTAAGAGACAACATTGATGCCCTGATCTCCCACCTAAGTCCCTACTCAAAGGCTCGAGCCCTGAAGAAAGGGTCTCGCACCATGTCTGTGGAGTAGCAAGATAGATCGATGAACCTCGATGAGTACTCATCCACCATCATGTTGCATTTTTGTAGGTTAAAAATCTCCTGAATGCACACAGAACATAAGGTTGTGGGGAAAAACTCCTCTCGGAAAATCCGTTAAAAGTATTCCCAGGTGAGGGTCGCCTCATCGTTCGTCTGGGTGGTCAAGATCCAACATATCCTTGTCAATCCCTATAGAAGGATCACTTCCAAGATTTCCATCTAGTCAGGAAGTGTCCTAACTAAGTGGAAGACCCATGTCACTACCTCAAGACATTCCTCAGTGACCTAAGGATATGTTTCTCCCCTGAACCTGGGAGGTCTCTATCTCTGAAACTCATATAGGGAAATGATCCTGCGAACATTATCTATCAGAGCCACCGGTAGTAGATGTAAACCATAGGGTGGTGGTAGCTTGGGTGCACCACTCGATGGGGACATCTCAAGCACTGGTCCCTAAATGGATGCCTCATCGCTAGGTGGGTTGTCCTCACGAGCACGTACCAGGATCTTGCATGGTCGTCCACGTGGAGGCATCCTAAGATAGATCAAGATGTACCACAGTCAAAAGGTTATACCTGGTGAGCTAACTTTTATTCAAAAGAACATAAGGTGACACTTATTCAACCAATGTTTTTGTGTATATATCCAAAAATAAGAATTCAAGTTCATGGTGTATGGATACGTCAGTCGCTACACCAACACTGGACTCCCTAAATCTGAAATTCGGACCCGAAACACTTAAAATTGTTGCCCCAAAACAAAACACAGACTCCCGGTCTTTTTGGTAGGACTGACCACCCTCTGATACTACTTTTTCATGACCCATCCCCCAGGGCCCGTGTCGTGACTACCCCAATCCTGCCTCCCAAAGGCCAAGGGCTGGCGACTAGCACCGAAGGCATCAACCTGCAAGTGAGAGACATTTTCCTAAGTACTTGTACGCACACACATGCCCAACCACGTCCCAACACACTAAAAGGGGAAAATAAGTATACTAAAACAAAACTGAGAATATAGTACATCTAAAAGAAATTGGGCCAGAATACAAACCCAACAAAGAGAACTGAAATAGCAAAGTACAAAAAGAAACTCTGATGGTCATCCGCAGAAAACCCCACTTGATCATGAGAGTAGTGCAGCTAATGGAAGCCAAAGTAGAATGTCCCATACACCCAATCCTACTGGTTCCCACCCGGTCCTAGTACACTGAGTCCACTGTCATAGTGTCTATCGGTCCTATCTCTCTGAGCACCTCTGGGTCCCGATCCACCAAAGTCTCCATTGAAACGTCGATCGTCCGCACCAGACACAACATGTGCGGGCAAAGCCCGTGCAGGGGTGAGTAGCATCATACTCAGTAGGGACCCAAAAACAAAAAGGAAATACCACACAGAAATCCTCAAAGCAAAGCATGAAGCATAAGACAAATCACAAGCACGAAGCACAAGACGAAGCACAAGCATGAAGCACAAGATAGCTCACACCATGTATACATTCATGGTAGTAGTAGTGGAAACATTAGTCACATCGTCAAACACCTCATATACTGGAGAAATCCTCCTCTAACGAGTACAGTGGGCATACCAAGTCACGAATAAGTTCTTCCCACTAACCTTGAACTACTTAGGTACACCTCTCTATCGCGTACCATGGGTCTGATAAGTCACAGAGAAGGGCTTCCCACTAATCGTGGCCAACTGAGGTACTCCTCCTCATTGCATATTGTGGTCTTGAAAAGTCATAGAGAATTGTTTCCCACCATGGTCCTGTAAAGTCACAGAGAAGTGCTTCCCAGTGGGCCATAGTCAAGTCATACAGAGTCAAAAGTCAGTAGTCCTCAGGTCTCAGACATCCACTGGGTTCCGTACGTAGCGCGCTTGGGAGAACTTCTCCTCAAGACTTTCATCGCATCTAGGATTCCATGAAAGTCACCATAGAGAGTTCCAAAAAATCTTCCTTTTCAAGAGGGTCCCAACGTCTCAAACGGCTCGTCAATTGGACGTACGGTTTGAGAGATACATGTTTTTTAGTAACCAGGGGACCAGTTGCGACGGGAGTCAGCCCAAGGGTCCCACATACCCTAGTTTAAGATCAATTGACTCGAACTGACCCATTTCAAGTCTGGTTCGGTCTGGTCTGGTCTAGCTAATGGGCCAGGCTCGATGGCCCTCGCTGGACCTGACCCAGTTTGGCCGAGGGTCCAGCTCACTGGGTCGCTCGGTGACCCAGTCTAGTTCGGCCTGGCTCGAAGGGTGTGGGTTTGGCCTGTCAGCACGAGTCTAATCTGTCAGCATGGGTTTGGCCCGCTGGGTGAGGGTCCGACCCGTCGGCACGGGTCTGGCCCACTGGGCCACGGGACCAGCCCAGAGGGCAGTCCGACCCGCTGGCTGGGGCGCGACCTGGCTGCATGAGGCGGCCAGGGTGTGCCACTCAACCAGGATGCGGCAGCCATGCCGCATCCCACCCACTCCGCTAGCCTCGCGGGCCACCCTCCATGTGGCGCCTGCCTCGTGCCGCGATTCCCTCCGCCATAACCAGTTGACCACGGCCTCCTGCCATCGCGGCACGCCTCTGTCCTCCAGTGTGGCTGGAGAGGACCGGCTGCCTCCACTGTTGTCGTGGTTCCCACTGGCATCGCCCCCTTCACACGGCCGGCATGGATGAGCCGCCTCCACCGCACTTTTTGGCACCTTCTGTGGGCCACCGGAGTTGCTCCGGTGATCCGTTTTCCGATTTGTTTGAGCCTATGGGCCTCTCGGGTCGCCGCCATCCTTACTCAAGCCCTATAATCGAATTTATATCACTTTAAGAATGTGGACACCAAGAACTCATGAGCGGAGGTGCTCAAACCTTATTCATGTCAGCCTAGGCCCTCCGTATTAGAGGTTTAAAATCAATGTGGAGGCTCGAGATTATTTTTTAATCATACAATAATAATCTTAATCCTAGATAAAGAAATCCCCAATAGTGTTACCCTCCCTCATAAACTCATGAAGCGCAGGTCAACCTATTCGTGGGTTGATATGTGTTCATCGTTTCTAGAAAATAATGGGGAAGAACATAAAAATCATATAAAACCCCTACCTCTTTGATGTTTTATGCTGAATAATTCATCATTGAGAATTCAAGGCGTTGATGTTGCTTTTCAGCTCTGATCTTCGAGAGGCATCAAAGATGTTGGTGTTCATTCTTCTCTGGAGAGAAAGAACTGATGGAGGTGCATCAGAGGATTTCCTCTGATTAATCTTCTATCATCTCCAATGACAAACAATTAAAGAGAACATGTTGCAACGTTTTACTTACATTGTGACATCGTGTCGCCACGTTATTTCATTTATGAGACAAAATCTCTATTACACTCCCTTTATGGCACCGTTACGCTGCGAGATACAATCCATTAATGAGCCTCATTAATACGCCTCATCACCGCTTTGTCTCCGCACTACAGTGTCGTCGTCCGTTGCTCAACAGATGAGAAATAAATAAATAATTCATTTAAATTATTTTATTATTTTTCTCGAATTGTCCGAAAAATAACTTTTTTTCTCTACCCTTCCCAGCTGAAGTTAATTCATTTCTAGTTGAATCCTGATATTCCGAGTTCAATGGTTCCCTTAGATTTTCGATCCAAGAAACAATTCAAAATATAGAAAAACATGCCGGCACGTTTACTGAATGTACCTTAAAAAAAGTTTAGAAATTCGTTTCGGGCTCTCTAGGCCTCAGAATCATGTGTCGTCGAATTTCACGTTCTCAAAATAATTCCATATAATTAAAAAAAATACACGAAATTTCTGAGACATTATAATTTGATGTTTTATCATGACAAGGAAGGAATTACTCCTGACCAATAGAGTATAGTTTTTTATGGAATTTAATTAGAATATGGATGAAATCTTATAGATTACGGCATTCAGAAAGAGTAAACACTTCACATAGTTTTGAGACAGAGGGGTGGTACTATGATTAAGGTGAAAACTATTACTAGAAAATAAATTGGAATCAATATAGAGCCAACTAGAACCATTAATCACATTAAGGAAATGGTTGAAGAGAAGTAAGGGATTCCTCCTATGCAGCACAAGATTATATATGTTGGGAAGTAGCTGGCTGATGATAAGACTACAAAGGATTATTTCATCAAGGGCGGATCTATCCTACATTTAGTTCTTTTCCTAAGGGGTTACCTCTATTAAGCACTGAGGTTTGTCATGTCTGAGTAGCATTTCACACTCACCTTAAAGGGCTTCCGATTTTTTATATTTATGATTGTTGTAGTATGATGTGTTTTTTGTGGGTTTGTATCCATTACGGTTTTTGAATATATGGTTTTTTACCCTTGGAATCTTTTGTGAAATGGCATGGTAGGGTATGTTTGGTATGAAATTAACTTCTTTAACCTTTTTAATATCATTAGTTTCTAAACTCCTTATCCTTCATTTTTTGATGATGCTGATGATTTAAAATTTCATAACATCATTCTAATTCATGGATTTCATATAATCTATAATTTTTATCATGAAAAAAAAACAATTCCATAAATTTGGTATTCCATGATTTCTATGATTCAATTAATTCACATGAATCTCATTCTATTGGAGTTTAATGGAAATCCTTTGAGAAATTGTTTTTGGGGTTCTAAATTCTCAATTCCATTACAATCTAAACTATATTGTTCTTATATTGTTTGGTCCTTGAAAAGTAAAATAAATGAATGGTGCGCCCAAAAATTTCCCAGGATTCTTCCTCCAAAAATATTTACCAAGGTTCTTCAGGTTAGCCACTGTAAATGTCTTACATTCTCATCCTTCTAGAAATATTTCATTTTTCAATCATCAGTTACCATAGTATTTTATACAATCAGAATTACCTATTACTCTTTGTTCAATCATTTTTTCTAGGTGTTTTTATACCTCTTTCTATTTGTAAACATTTTATGCTATCTATATTATAGTACATAGTATTGAAATTATATCTTTTTTAAAATTTAGGCTTTGTAAAACATTGAGATGACTAGTTGGAAATCATTGGTTAATTTTCACCCAAACTGGTGCGCAAAACGTTTCAAGTATACAAGTATTTGGACAAATGATAGAGATTGGAAGATAGTCTGATATTCTTTAGCAGTTTCAGACTCACTGTAGATAAACATAGGGGGTTTTGGTCCATTGTAAGATAGATCCATACAGAAGGTCCTCCAACAAGTATAACTTATCTTATAATAGCTCATGTGTCTTCTTCTCAATCTCTTTCACTCATGATTATGGATTTCTATAAAATTATTCAACATTAAGATAACTTTTTTATACAAATTACATTAATTCAAAGGTATTACTTTTATATGCACAATTAAAATTTTAAGATTCATTAATAATAATAATAAAATATCTCTAAAAATATATACAAATTTTCCAGTTTATCAATATTTATATTTCAATAGATGATTAATTTTATATTATTTCAATCCTACATTCACCACTTTGTCAATAATATATTCATACATTATATACTGAATGAAATTATAGTATACATTCCTTATACTTGTAGTTTAGTATTCCTCATATTTATCTTTTACATTAACAAATTCCATATAGTATTATGCATATAGTATTTATACATTATTTTAAATTACATAAACTTGTATGCATACTTTATGAATACATTGATTTGATTTATATATATGTGTGAATATAAATGAATATCTATAGTTATATAGAATGATTCCAACTACACATGTCACCACCAGCCTTATCTCCATTTCCATTTGTCACAATCATCCCACTCACCTTATTTCTTCTTCCAATTACCTCCCACTCTCCCAACAAGTGACACGGATTCCATCGATCATCACCATAATTTTTTGACCATGTGTATGAAAAACTATAATTAAATTATCATGTCGTGAAAATTCACTAGTTGGGTACTAGTTTTATATAAATTGATTCTTTTATTTTTAAGGTTATGTGATACTGAATGTATATATTAAAATTGTTTTAAATATATAGGGGTTCAAAATAATGAGAATAATTAATAGAGATTATATTTTTCATTCAAGTGATCCAAGATTTGAATGTAAAAGAATTTATTAAGTTTGGAAGAATCTATGTAAAGGATGTGTATCTTTGTCTTGCTTCTCTTATAATATAAGAGGTGTTGTTTGTTAACAAAGAGTTGTTATAAACAAAATGAGATTATTAATTGTATACATGAGGTTATGGTTCATTAGATTCTATAACATATTTTGAGAAGAATATGTGGATAAATTTTTTTTATCTAAGATAAATGTATTTATCTGGTTATTTGTTAAAATAATCTTCTTTTTAAGAAAAAATCTCAAAACACATAGAATACCATATGAGATAAGAAAACAATAATTTATTTGTTAAATATTCCTACTAAAATGGAAATAAATTTTATTTCCTAACACAAAGAAGTTTGTGTTGAGTCTTAGAAAAAATATTTTGAGAAGGAATTTGATTTCTAAAAGGCTAGTCAGAGTATGTTTGAACTTAGAGAAGTTAAAAGTTAACAAATAAAATATTGTACCAATTATAGTTATTCTTCACTTAATATCCTAAATAAGTTTAGGATATGTGATGGTAATGAAAAATGTAAACATTTACATTTAGTTACTCTGAGGAATTTAATATCACTATTAACTAAAGATTTATACCATCCTAAAATTATAGTAATTATTCACTTAATATCCTAAAGAAGTTTAGGATAAGTGGTGGTAATGAAAAATGTAAATAGTTATGGTTAGTTATTGTGGGAAAGTGAATATCACTATTTCTTAAAGGATTATTCAAATCAATTTACAAAGTGAAATTCACTTGATATCCTAAAATATTTTTGGGTATAATAGTAAGGAAAAATGTAAATGGTTATATGTGTTTACCATAATGAAGTGAATTTCATTTTATTATAAAAGAGTTTAAGATATTCTAGATAATAAATGGAAATAATTACATTTATTTTAAATAAAAATTTTGATGGAATATTTTTAGAAGGATGATGATTATGATCTTAGAAATAGTTATAAGTAGATAAAAAAAGTTGACATTGTAACATTTGATTTTGTGAAGTAAAGGAGTTTGAATATATATTAAAATAGTTGAACATAAAGAATGTGATTCCTAAGTATCATAATTATTCAAACTATATTAATTTATAGATGTTACTCACTAAAAGAGTTTAGTGGGGGGGGGGGTTTATTAGGTGGTTACATATAGATGTGTCAAGAATTACATACATATTTAATGAGTCAACAAAACCATTATCACAATAACAACATGAGAGTCATGTAGAATCTATGGACGTTAATCACATAAGAGATTGGTTAAAATGGTTTTAAATAATTTATCATGGTTTATGATAAAGGTAATATCTACATTTATCATTAATTCATGTGTGTTGTAATTTACTTTACATGAACATTCGAATTATAATATCCCCTCAAAGTATAACTTTGAGTTTTCCTTAATCAATGATCATCATAGAGTATTGTGGGTTGTGATGATATATTAATATTAGCTTGAATATATTCTTATACTCATTAAAAAGGATTGTATATGAGATATGAAGAATAGTTTCATGAGGTAATAAGTAATGACTTATTACTTGGTTAGACTCGCTAAAGTACATGTCATGGAATGTCATACAATCATTGATATACTTAGGAGTGTATGTTTATTATCAATCCTTCTTACCTGAGGTTGAAAAGATACCTAACATGATAACCTTCATACTTTGATACCCTATATATGAAAGTAAAGAATATGAACTTTTCTAATTAGGAGGTGGTTGAGTATGTTGTTGATCATGTTGTCAATTGGAGTGAATCCAATATGGGATCCATCCACTTGTATGATAAGTAAAAATATTGGTCCCTTGATTGAATTATACTGAGGAAATGCATGGCCATGCTTAGTTGAGTCACATTTAATGCATACATCTACAAATATGAGTTATATGTGATGTACTCATCCATAAGTTTAATGAAATATGATGTATTCATCGAATTGGGCAATATTTTTTGAGAGAATCATGAAAAGATGAGATAAATATACAAGATTAAAATGTTACATGTCTATTGGTAACTTGATGTCATGGAGAAAATGATTTTATAGGATTATATATGATGTATATGATACATCTTATGTCACAAACCCCTCCCACCAAATATTTCACATGAAGGGAGGGAGATAATGACCCCCGAACCTCGCCTCTAGTAGGCCCCGGGCTAGAGACTATCATCGAGGGTATAAAAATATCAAAAATGGGAGGAATTTACCTCTATAATATAAAAAATTATCAGAATATAGGATAAATAACCACCAAAAAACTCTATTGAATAATATAAAATAAACCCAAAAATCATCACATGTGAATGTTCAAAATAAACTGTTACAATATAAAAGTCTCCAACAATATACCAAAGACAAGTATTTGATAATTAATCAATATAAACTCTAAAACTCAAGCTAGTAATGTCCATCTAAATCCCCAAAGTACTCATAGAAACCTTAAAATAGTTTATATACTTAGGGTGGTCATAACAAGTATACTTAGTAGGGACATAACCAAGGTCTTAAGTGCACATGTGAAAATAGCATGTTAATGCACCAATGAAAAAATAGTAGAACCAACAAGCACATAAATGGGTCATATAACAAATCTCATCCTCACATGGATCACTCACCAAATCATGCATCTAATATAGTAACATAACATTGACATCATAACGAATCAAGGCACTCCACTACCGCTTCCCCACTAATTTATCACCCTCACACCCCCATGTTGGATGTCTTTTTCTCTCACCCCTTCCGCACATATCACATCACATATTTCCTAAATTCACCTATTCTATCACATCACACCTCACTCGAAGATACCTAGTCCATCACAACACATCTCGCCTGAAGACACCAAGGTTATCACATTACATCTCATAACCAAATCAGTAGGGTATCATGAACATGAAGTACATCAACCTTGTACCCTCCTCCTATTATGCATGACCCCCACCATATATCACATCATGCCACATCACATATCACCTATAGAAACCTAGTCCAACACATCATATACCTCCTAAAGACACCTTTGCTAACATGTCAATGTTGGGTAATCTCCAACACCAACTTGTATCATCACCACTGAAGGAAGAGTGGGGTAGAGGGGGTAGCCAACCATCTATATCACCACCATCCTGAATTTTGGGGAAAATACCTGGAACTTAAAACATCTGAGCATTGGTAAGGTTATCCAACTCAGATGGGTCATATATAAAATAATATAAACATACATTGTATATAGATAGCACAAATACCCAACTTATGTGTTCACATCAATAACACTAGTGCACTCCACATCACCACCATTGTATCACACATCAATCGTCACAGTGGATACCACCATTATATGAAATGCACCATAAAACTGCCACATAAGGCTATACAATATCTCCCACTTTCAATTACCAGTTCACCATTCTCCAAATATAACATGTTTCCACTACCTTTCAATTACTAAGCCACTTTATTCATAATTAAACAATCCATTCATTTATTCATTCCATTTAATTCATCTACCATAACTAGATTTCCATACCATTATTATTCATTTTCCATCCCATCACATCTCATTATTAGGTACTACATGTCTAACTAGGCAACTAACATAACCATGCCACACAGAAAATCACCCATCTCACATCAATTATCGTCGTCGTGCCACACAAGACAAACCATCTCACCACATCAACTACATGCCTCATCTATTGCACGTCATCACTACCGCACAACCAAAACTACTAAAAAATGCCCACTACACACCACATAACATTTTTTCACATCACAACCACACTATACACTGCAAACACATTGCACAACACTACCACACATCACATTCATGCCAATAAACCACCGCAACATAGCCCCATACGTCACACATCCCATTTGGTCATCACCATCACCGCACAACAACCATAATCCACACAAGGCATCATAAAAAATCATAACCACACACAATAGAAATACATCCCATATTTACATTTATTCAGGGGATTTCATTTCATTAGTTTTTTATTTAGCATGGGTATTATCACACAAACCAGGTTTCCATGGGAAACCGATTTATTAGCCAGATATAGGCTCTTTATCCTTTTATTCAATGTGAGATAACACAACAACATAACAAGGGTCTCAAGTCATATCATCTACAATACAAAAAAGGCTCCCAACAACCGTTATTTTCATCAAGGAAACAACATGACATAATATCATCAAAATCATATATCAAAGCTATTAAAACATGCAATATCTCCCCATTCCCATCAATTTCAAATTATTCCAATTAATTATATTCATTATGAAAACCCTTAATATCTACCCAAAGAAAATAAAAAACATGAAAATCCAACACATAGAACATAAACAAGTGATAATGAGGATCCCCTACCTCAAAGAAAGATTTTTTATCTCGTTGTGCACTACAAGGTGAAGAATAAACAACCCAAAAACCATAACTATGTAAGGAAATCCTGGATTAACTTGAACCATGTCAAAAGTTCATCAACAACACAAATCAAACACATCCTAAACCAAAGAAACACTACTACATCAGATCCTTGAAATAAGAACGTAGGGGGAAATGAGAAGGGAGAAGAACTTGTCACGGATCACTAGAACTTGGCCACCAGAACCCATAGATCGAAGCAGGAAGGATAGGGATGAATATCCTCTAAAGGTGATAGGGTCTCACCCACAAATTAGAGAAAGTAATTATCGAATGAAGATAAATTGGTCAAACTTAAAACTTATATAGGTTGTAAATCACTTGATTTATGGAATAAACTACTATTTTACATCGTAAGTTCCACGAGCCAACAAAACTTACGCTATAAAACCAACATTTAGACTATAAGATCCTTTTTTACTGAAAAACATGGCACCTGGGTCTGAAATAAACTTATATTGTAAAACCCAACCTTACAGCATAAACCCATTTTACACCCTTCACCTCAACTGTATACAAGTCGTAAACCACCAGCTGCACAATCCACAAACCACTATCTTACACCTTAAACCCATCTTTTATGGCATAAAAGGCCTGCTGCAATTCTTCTGTAGCTCCAACTCCACCAAACCTCCTCTAGCCTCCTCTGAACACCTATGAATGACTAAAATTAGAAAATTAATGGGTCAGAAAAGCACAGATTGTTACCTTAGATACCTCTCAAATGATTTTCACCCTTGAGAATCAAAACCAAACCCAAAGAAAGAAAGGGGTCTGAAAACCCACCCCATGAGATACCACTCAAGGATCTTGTTACACCTTAAATTATACCAACCAAACTCACCAACCGAAGCACCCACAAACATCATTCATAACCACATCACAACCTCTCACCGGGAATAACACCACACATTTGGTACCATCCACATACCACCACTTTCCACACAGTCATCCACATCAACATATCAACCTCCACACAAATCAAACCAACCACTACCACAAACAACACACATCACTTCCCTGATCACATAAATTAGGGAATCCCATCCTATATGTCAATATATTATCCGCTTTGGGTGTCACTAACTCGTAAACACATTTTTAATCACATCAAATTATAACGTGTCTTAATTAGTATTAAGGTCCTTCCCTTTTAATATTTTGATATATTTATCACACATCACACATTATACATCAATAATAAACAACACATATCGTAAAATAGTGTTATCCAAACATCACATTGTCAAAAAAAAATAGGGAAAAGTAAAACTCAAAAATAACTCCAATTACTGGGCATGCATTTTCATCTCTCACTCCCAAGTAATCTTCTATAGACCATAATGCCTCCACAAAATGAAAACCAAGGTAGTAGTTTTTCCACAAATCATCTTCTCTTGGAAATCCTATATCTCTACTGGTCACTCCATGAATCTCGTATCTGTTGGTTTCGGGCGTAGTGGAAGTGTTGCGGTGGAGGGAGATATATTAAAATTCCTTTTAATAATCATTGCTCGAAACCAAGAGCAAGGATCTTTCATGTCAAATTTATAATTAATTTATTTAATATATAAATAAATAAATACCTGGGCTTAGTAACTTTCTTCTTTGATGATTTTTTATCATTTAAAAATGCCCTTCCAGATTTCCTTTATTACACTTGTGAGGATCCAAGGGTAGAATCCCTCTAGAGGTGATCCACACATTCTACAATGGTCTCCAAGAAACACCACTTTTTCTTCGGGTGCTAGCACGGTGAATCAAATGTCTTGCATTTTTCATTATTAATAACTCATTCTTCAGTCTTAAATAAATTATCTCTTGGGTTTCTCATTCTTTAGAGGGAGAGAGGAGGAGGATTCGAGAGAGAATTCATTGTGCACAATAATTCTCTATTCTCAAACTTGGAATTGGTTTCGAATGCTTTATACAATAGACATAATCTTCTATTTATAGACCTAGGATTTCAATTAAAAAATTTAATTACATAACAAAAATTAAATATAATTATAACCATTAATTAAATCCCATGACACATATTATTATTTTTTTGTGCTAATTTTTTTAAAATGGATAAATAATATTTACTGACTCGTAAATAAATATTTTATCATCAGACATGGTATTGGTCCATTCGAACTCTTCTTGAATTTATTGAACACCCGAATAAATATTTTATTCTCTTAAATAAATATTTTATTCAAAAATTAGTAAATAAATATTTATTAAATATTCAATAAAATAAATAAATATATTTTATTCACAATCTGGTGAATAAATATTTATTTAATTTATGCGATCAATATAACTTAAATAAAATTATTCCTCAGTCTTGAGAATAATATTTATTCCATTAATTAAATTCAAATAGAATTTAACTGATACCAATATAAACACTTAGTGTGTGACCCTATAGGATTCTTTTCATTGGCATTAGACGGGCTTGCCTAAAGTCTAAAATTATTGTCTAGAAATGGATCAAGTCACCCAAGAGAAATAAATTCACAACGACAACAACCACATACAAATGATCACTATGTAATATAATCCCTTTTTCACAATATCTCATTAAGAAGGTTTCATAATGGTTTCATCAACCTATATGCTTGATACATCATTCTTTGACTATCTGAAATAAACTCACTGTTACACCATGACCATAGAATTTAGGGTGACAATTCTATTTCAATCAAAGGTATAAGATATCAAATTCCATAAATATGGAAGTGACAAATCCTTCCTTGACTTATCCGTTTATAACATGTCATTCGTGATGCACCCAACATACCCTACTTACCACCAACATACGGTGTGAAAATTTTTGTCAGCAAATCTAAGCACATGACTCGTGACATGCATTAATAATAATATTAAAGTATAAGTACCATTATACATGCTTGAAGATAGGAATATATGATGACACCAAAACATGTAGAATTCATACTGGAGGTTAATCTCCCATCTTGGAGATTACCAAGTGAAAAATTCATGAGAAGAAGTCTCATCTGCCTATGAGTAATTGCACCTAACGATCTATATAAAATGTGTCCCATCATAGTATTTTATCCAACCGAAGAAATATATTATGAATATTATCATGGAACTTCAAGGTTCTCATCATAGAGAGGTACTACTATGATCTTATCAATTCGAAAAATACTCTAGGACATTATTACATTAAATTCATGCAGAACAATGAATAGTATTTAATAAGATGTTTAATTTAATATTTAATACATAAAATATTCATGTAATAAAAATACAAAAAATTGGTTATAGGATACTAAATATAACAAACTCTCACTTGGACTAGATCCAACTGTCTATGACTTTCAGTCCTCTAGACCTCACATGATAATCATGTTTCAGCTGAGTCAAAGAATTAGTCAAGGGGTCGGCCATGTTGTCTTCTATGGAAATAATTCTCACTTTAACCTCACCTATCTGATAAAAATCCCTCAATAGATGATAATTTTGAAGTATGTGTTTTTTTCCACTGATGTGACCTTGACTCTTTTGTGTGAGCCACCAGTGCAGTATTATCACAATAGAGTGTGATGGTATCTTTAGTGTTTGGTACCATATAAAGCTCTTGGACAAATTTTTTCATCCAAACTACTTCTTTAGATACCTAATAATCCTAAATATACTCAAACTTTTCTATATAACCTTCAACCACAACTTTATTTGAGCTCTTCCAGCTCACAGCACCTCCATTCAAAGTGAAGATGTGCCCTGTTTGTGACTTCATGTTATCTTGTTCAGTTTGGAAACTAGAATTTGTATATCCTCTGATGAATAGTTTATCATATCCTCTATAAACCAAGAACATATCTTTAGTATGCCTTGATACTTAAGGATAGTCTTAACTGTTATCCAATGGTGGTCACCTGTGTCACGACCCATCCCACAAGGCCCAGACATGACTACCCCAAGCGTGCCTTCCATAGGTCAGGGGTTGGTGACTAGCACCTGAAGGATTTTCCCGAACAGGGAATGCATTGCCTTAGAGATCTGTACACACTCAAAAATGTAAACTAAAGTAAATAACCAACAAAAGTAAGGTACAACCACGAGAGTAAAGTAAAACCAAAAGTACAACTGTAAACTGAAAACAGTGGGCCGGAATACAATCCCTAGAAATTGAAGGAAAGTAAAAAGTTGTCGTGTCTACCTTGGAGCTCTACCTGGAGGGTAGTATCTCTAAGTCTAAAGTCAAATAAGAGGATATAGATTACTCCCATCACACAAGATCCACCAAGTATCGAACCTCTAAAGCCTACCTCAAAGCGTTAGTAGTCTGCACCAGACACACACGTGCGGGCGGAGCCCATGCATGGGTGAGTATAATAACTCAGTAGGGGACCCCAAGACCCCTGAAGGTCTCTCAATAATCCACAAAGGAAAATATCACAAGAAATATCACAAAGGTAATATCACAAGCATGATCTAAATCATAAAGCATAAAGAAAAAGAGACAACTCACTCTAACGGTATAACTTCAAGGTTACTAGGATAGGGATGACTAGTCGTAAATCCAGATCATCCTATCCATAGTAACTCTACTGTTGACCCGTATAGTTCACTGTATGTTGACCCGTATTGGTCACTAGATACTGACCCGTATTGGTTACTGGTGTTGACCCGTATTGGTCGCTAGATGCTGACCTGTATTGGTCGCTGGTGCTGAACCGTATTGGTCACTGGTACTGACCCATATTAGTCGTTGGTGTTGAACCGTATTGGTCACTGGTGCTGACCTATATTGGTCGCTGGTACTGACCCGTATTGGTCACTGGTGCTCACCCGTATTGGTCGTTGTTGCTAACCCGTATTGGTCGTTGGTGCTGACTCGTCTGGGTTTCTTATGTATAGATATAGATGATTAGTCATACAACTAGATCATCCCACTTTGGAGTTTATGATGCTGACCTACATTATTCGCTCTTCTTACTCATGTCATAGCCAGACACTGGATTCCCGCACGAAGCATGCCTGATCTTCGGAAGACTCTGTTCCTCAAGCCATCAGCCCATTTTCAACCGGTATGAAGTCCTGCAAAAATCATACCCAAGGTACTACCCCGTTATAGGGGTCCCAATGTGACAGACGACGCGTCCATCAGACGCCCAGTCTATGAGATATGAGCACTTTTGTAAAAAGGGCCCAGTTGGATTCAAGTATGATCCAACCCATGTCACATGTCAAGATCTATCAAAACTCACTTAGAGTGTCTCCAAAGGACCTCCTTGTCACAAGGGTCCTTATGCCATAGACAACACGTCGACCGAACGCCCGGTCTGTTAGTTACACCCTTTTCTGTGAAACAGGGGTGTTCGCTCCTTTGTCTGGCCCGACTCAGTCGGGCCCACAAGAATATGCCAAAGGGACCGCTTCCCAAAAATGGTTCCCAATTCCACTGACAGGGTGTCAAAAAGACACCCAGTTCATCAGTTATAGGTGTTTCTTTAATCAGGGGTCGGTTAGGTCTGGGCCCGGTCTGACTCGGTCAGGTCGGCCCGACGCAACGGGTCCCAGGGTCTACCTGACCCTGCCTGAGTCCAACCCGTTGGGGTCAGATCATTTCACTGGGTCCGCCCCATTAGGGTCGGCCCGACTGGTTCGTAGGTCCAGGCCACGGTTGGCCTGACCCGCTAGGTGGGGCTCGGTCCACTCACATTGGCCCGCTGGGCCACGGGTCCAACCCGTTCGGCCGACCCGTGTCCGCCTGAAGGTTGACTGTGTTTGCTAGATGGCCCCACGGATGCGGGGCCATTTCCTTCCAGCCAAGGTCGGCCAGGTGTCTGATCGGTCCTGGCTGATGCGGTGCGGCGTGGGGTCCGCACCGCCCCCTCCTGCCGCAGCCCGCTGGTCGCAGCTGCGGGCACCGCCCATCTCCCGTGCGATCAGCTCAAGTCGGCCACCTCTGGCCACCGTGGCGCACGACAGAGTGCCTCCTTCAACCGCCCACGACTGGTTTTCACAGGTCTCCTCTGGCCACCGTTGACCGCCGCTGTCATGGCACGCCGCCGGTTGTTTCCACGGGCCACCAGAATGTTGTTGTTGTTTCGCAGCCCTCAAACGCCTTGTCGCCGTGTTCGTTGCTCCGCCACAAAGAACGCACCAAATACAAGTTTAGCAAAGGGTCTAGGCCTTATTGGTTTGGGCCCACACCCTATGCATTAGCATTTTAAATATGAGGAAAAATTAATAATAACAAAAGGAAGAATAATCCCCGAGTTTAAGATCCTGCAACAACCATCCGCATGTTTAGATAAGACGCAGATCAACCCGTTAGTCGGTTGGCCCGCGTTCGTTTTTCAAGAATGGGAAGAGAGGGAAACATAAAAGCACATAAAACCCATACCTTTTATGACATTTGTTGTCTCACATTCATCCTCGAAGTTTTACAGCATCGACGATGCTTCCCGGTTCCGGCCTTCGAAAGGCATTCTTCGTCGTTCGTCGTTCTTCGTTGGGGTGGAAGTGCGTCAGAGCTTCACCCGAGAATCCCCCCAAATCCTTCCTTCTTATTTTGTCCAACACATTGAATTATTTTTAAAACCACGCTACATTGTTTCCATAATGACGTGACGTCGCGTCATTATGTTGTTTCATTTATGAAACAGCGTCGCTGTTTTGCATCATTAAATTCACTATTACGTTACGGAATATGGTTCATCCATATGTTTCATTAAAGTTTCACGTCGCTACATCTTCACTTCCCCACAACTTAATCGTCCACCACGCCACAGAGAGAAAAGAATAAAATAATTATTTTAAATTATTTTATTATTTTTCTTGAAAAATCCAAAAATTATCTTTTCCGCTCGGCCCTCGCCGACCGAAGTTAAGTCGTTTCTAGGTGAATCCCAGCGTTTTGGATTCAACGGTGCCCTCAAATTTTTAATACAAGCACCGGTTCAAAATATGGGAAATGTCGCCTGTACATTTACTAAATGTACCTTAAAAAAAGTTCAAAAATTCATTTCAGGTACACCGGGCCTCGGAATCACGCGCCGTCAATTTTCCCAGACTCATAATAATCCCAAATAATTTTAAAAAAATTACATAGAATTTCGGGTCTTTACATTCTCCCCACCTTAGGGATTTACTTCCCCAAATGCCAAACAAAGCTACACAAACAAAGATGGGTACTGTGTAACACCCCAAGATTTCATAGTATGTTATTTATTCAAAGTAATTCAACAACTTGCACTACACGCCACACTGAGTTCAAGCGCACCACGACTTACCAAACTAGACGTTCAAAAGAGGTTATGAATAGTATTAACTGAATTTTGAACTTTATATAATCCTTATAATTTTAGAATCCATATTATGAGTTTCTTGGACATAATATAAGAACAAATTCATTTTTTCAGATAAAATAAGTTTTTTTAAATGCAATTTTACCGCCTTTTAATAGAGAACCCTTTTTAAATAAAATATTTGAAACTTTTATATATTAAATTTGAAAAAATAAACTTCTTCTTTATAATCAAGACATAAAATTTTAGTTTTGATAAATTTTAGGTGTTTTTCTGATAACTTTCGTATTTGGGTGAATAGTGAAAAATACTAAATTTTAACTGAAAACAACTTTTTTAATCAAAATAATTTATAGTGTTCAACTATACATATGAATGGTTTGGAAGTATAATTAGATTATATTTTTACCATTTAATCCAATTTTGGTCATTGGAAGTAATTTCACTTTGAAATTGGGCATAAACAAGTGTCAATCTTTTGGTAGTTATTATTTCTTAAAAATACACTTTTTGGTTTTGACAACGGGAATTAATTTTAAATTAATAAATGAAATTTATATGTTTTTAATATGGTATAATAGACTTCATTTTTGAATTCTGAATATCAAAATTATCTTAGGGTGAATTTTTGGTATGTTTTTGAAAACTTTCATTTTTTATGAATAGTGAAAAACACTGCGTTATTGGTTAAAACCGACTTTTCATTTAAATAATTATTTATTTTATTTAAATTTATTTTAGGTCAAAATAGATACATAATACCTATATATGTTCAATATAATCCATTGGAGTCATTTTGTAATAATATTAGATATATAAAATTTTATTGAACTTTTCACCGTCTTTTACCCACCTCCTAGGAGAATTTGAAAATTCACATAAAACTTAATTTTACCGCTTATATGAGTGGAATTTCAAAAATCCGACAGACACGATTGATATCAGTAAGAAAAATTTTGTTCAATAAGATGAAAATAATTTTTGGTGAATAGTAACTTTTACTTTTATTTACCACGGTTAAAGGCAAATAGGGTAATTCAAGGTAAAAAAGAATATTACAATAATACAAAATTACATTAACACTTGTCCTAACCTTATTGGATGAGTCATGGACGTCCATGGGCATCCTTGGGTAGATTTTGGGACCCCATGGAGACACTTATAAATGATAATGACACTTTATTTTAATTAACTTAAAGTAAAGGCAAAAATGACATAAACAAATATCTTTTAGTAAAGAAATTTTTACATGGGGTTATATAAGTCATATTTTTGACTATAAATATTCATTGGAAAGATAAAAATATTTACTACATAATGGTATTTTATTTATATTGTTTATACATTAAATAATTTAATTTATTTATGACACAATGATGATGTGGTAATTACCATATTAATGAAATATTAAAATAATTGATATTATAAATATCCAAATAAATGTAATTTGAGACTTTTTATGAATTATACTAATTTTTTAGGTTAATATGACATTTTAGGGTTGATTAAGTGAATTTTTTTCAAATTAATAATGCTTTTATTAATTTAACAAAAACAAAATAGCAAATAGTGTCAAAATTGACATAAAAGAGTTTTTAAAACAAATATTATATTATTAATTGGTATTCTATTCCTAAAAATCTAAGGTTTAGACAAAGGGATTAAATAATATTATATATGTCATTAATTAACCACTTTAGTTTCTCTTGTAAGTTTATAGTAAGTTACTAACCATATAATATAAAAATATAAAGAGACATGGTAAATACCAAACTAATTAACTAAGAGTTAAATATAAAAGGTAAGGTTAATATAGTGACCCAAAACTATATAAAACCTATTGGTTGGGTGTTTTTAGACCCATACCCACATTATACTTTAAATAATACATTTTTGAGCCATTAGAAACTGAAAATTATTTTATTATAAAATAATATTTTAAGTTTTTCCTAAGGTGCCCCTCACCCCTCTTATAAAAGGGCACTTCCCCTTCTCTCAAATTCACACCTCCAAATCCATTTGGCTCAGCCAAACCCTACCCAAATATCCTCCCAGCTATCCTAAATTCATCCTATAGGCCTTATGTTGGTCATAAATACAACATAAGAATCCCTTTTGATCAAATAAAAAGGAAGAACCTGAAGAAGGGGTAATGATTTCACCACCCTCTTTCAAGTTCTTTTCTTCTTCCACTTACTCTTTCTTTGTTATTACCATTCCAAAATAATAAATCCATTACCTTATATATAATTTGATGTTATTATAAATATGGAAAAACCATATTAATTATTCTATCCATCCTATGAATGATAATGCCACCATGCGTGCGTACGTACGACTTACCGTCTTCACGTCGTGGTGTAATTTGTTATTCAATACTATGTTATTTGGATGGATATAATGATGAGTAATATTTATATAAATACTTAAAATAACATGATAATGTATCTATAAAATTAATATACCATCCAATTACACACCTTTAAGGAAGTGATATAGTCACTCGTGCGTACGTACGGATTACCGTCTCCACGACGCGATGAGATTCATTTCCACGTTCACCATTCATCAACAATTATAAAAATTTATATTACTAATAAGTATGTAATATATGAAATAATAATTATAATGGATATATATATATATATGTATTGATTTACTTACATATATCTTATTCACTTACTTCCGTTCAATACGATATGAAAACAGAAACTGCGTTTATGCGTGCATACGACCTACCGTCTCCATAAATGGTATTTTCCATTTCATATATCTATCTTTTATAAATATTTATATTCTAAATATTTATGATATATAAATCAATTTTTATATTATGGAAGTATTTAAATCATGATTTAAATGATACGATCAAGAATAACAAGTTAAAATATGTACGATAAAGAAAGCGATTATTACCCGAAATGTTAATTTAACATGAAAATAATTATTAAATGGGTATTATAAAGTCATAAATGAATCATGTATGATATAATAAATATGAATATGGTTCAGGTATAATATAATAACATAAAATGGTCATTATACACGAGGTTAAACGTGCCCTCTACCAAAGGAAAGTGCAAGGTGAGGGGTTTTCATCTCACTCCTTATTCTCGTGAGATTCATGCTATATTGCCACTATTTCCTTTTATGTGGTGTATGTACTGCCCATAATTGTATTATTTATGTAATAAACTTTAATTTATGTGTATTTACATCTTCATTGTATGATACTTCTTTCATGGGGTGTTTGTTTTGTAAGTTATCAAACTGGTAAGGGTTAATTTCACAATCTCTTTATTATCTAAGGTTGTTTTTATGTAAGTATCTTATGGGGAATATTTATTATCCATGTCCATGTTTCATTAAAGAGTTTTAAAAGGGATTATTTTAAGGTACTTTTTTACTAAAACATCATTTTAAATGTTTTAAATATTTATTCTTGTAAATCAGTCTCATTAATGTTCATGTTTTCAAAAATGGTTTTTAAGGATTTATTTATATAGACATGAATGTTTTTAAAATGTTAATTCCTTTCAAAAGTTTCAAAGTGGTATGGGACAATTTGATTCAAAAATGTATTTAAATTTCTTCCTTTCTAAATTGTGTGACTTTTAAATGTTTTCATGAAAAATGTATATTTCTCTCAAAGAGTTTTACAAATCATTTTCATATATGTCAACATCCTTTGATGGATTTTAAACTTGTTTGAAGTTGATTTATTATGATACAAATCTTCCATATTGTATTGAAGGTTTTGTGATATGTTTGACTTTGGATGAGTTAGTTTTATACCATTCATGGTTTATGGATAAAGTATTGACATTTCATATGTTAGTTTTAATACGAATGTCTATGTTATTTTTAAACCTTTTCATATGAGGAATGCATTGGACTTAATAAGTGACGGGTGGAGCCTGCTATAGCTCCTCGATGCATCGGTAGGTCTCATGGGACAAACTAGTGTCTTGGCATAAGGCTTTGACAAAATATTATTTGTAGTCTTGGAACAAGGCCTTGACTATGTGGTTATGAAGTCTGGCATTATGCATTCCATCATTATGAAAGTGGCTATTGATATTGCATGTGATTATTCGACTAGTAAAATATCCATGTGAATAAGTAAATGGAATTATTTTATTGTATATCTTCCATATTATGCTGAAGTTTAATTTTAAAAAGCTTTTGTTTTATTCTTATACATTTCCATAAATGTTTATTATTATTTATGAAAGTTTCCGCTATATTGTTATCCTTACTGAGCATCTGAGCTCACCCATTTCTATGTTTTAATTTTCCCAAGATTCCAAGAAGTGTATTATGATTGATAATAAGAGTTAATCTAAGGGATTAACGGCATTATCAAAGGATTATTTATGTTGTGTTTTATTTTCTAATGAGTAATGTAACGTTTATGTATGTAATCTATTTTCCAAGACTGCTAAAATGATCGGTCTTTCAGGACTTGATTCCTTGTAATAATTCCAATGTATTAAAATAATGCACTGACTCTGGGCTTCTGGGGTTGGGGCATTACAGTTGGTATCAGAGAAAGTTTAGCAACAACCTTGGAAATATATTTAGATAAACTCTGATTAGAGAACGCTACCCTAAGATAGAATTTGAGGATTAGTATAGAAGAACTTCCTATAATTTTGGTAAGGTAGAGATTTTGTGAGTTTTCCATGAAATATATCCCTGTATGGATACGAACAGGTAGAGGTGGCTCTGGCACAGATGTACCTAGGGGTAAAACTCGAAAACACCGCTTTGATCTAGACTCGAACGGGAACTGGTGCACGACAACGGGTCTTGGTGCACTCTTGGTTACGACACTCCTGGGGGATATGCATAGGATAATTCACATTTTCATTACAGGTCATTATGAAGGATTTAGGAGTAAATACTTCCTCAAAGAAATCATTTTTATGATTATGGATTATATCCATAAATTGTTCAATCTACGTTAGTTATTTTACAAGTTTGGAATTATGAATTGTGATTCATAAACTGGCCTAGTGTATTCCATTGTTAATAAATAACTCCTAGTAGAAGGAATGATAACTCCAATAATACGTATGATCCAAAAATTAAAAAGGATCATATCTTTCCTGGTATTAAGACAACATTTAGAAGGGAAATAGTCTCCCACGTATTCTCAACATATGAAGAAATAGTATCATGTGTTAATATAATAAGTAAATAATTCTCTAAGTCCTATGACTTTGAAGGGAAGCAAGAGGAGAAAATAATGGTAGAGAGAAATATGGATAAAGGGAAGAGGAGAAAGAATGATTTTCCGATATGTGATAATTGTGGAAATAATCACCTTGGTAAATGCTTGAAGGGAATGAGAGTTTGTTATAAGTTTGGAGAAAAAGGGCACCAAGTACGTGATTGCAAGGGTAAGAAAAATGTTTCAAATGTAAAATGATTCATCTGCAAGGCGTTGAGGCACTGTGCAAATCAATGTCCTAGTCATCAGAGTATACTGCAAATGATGATATTGGATAATAATCAAGTTATGATACTACCTCAGATGAAGAGGAATGACTAGTGTTCTTACATTTTTATTATAGAATTATTTCATTTTAGTGTTGTATCAACAATATACTGGTTATATGAATTATGGAGAGAAATAAGGATTATACTGCAGTACTATTTTATTGAGGATTTTAAATTATATGGTTCTAAGAAAAGTGACTTAATAGTAAGCTACACTTTTTGGAAAATACATGGTTGAAGGAAAGGTAATCCTTAATATGGTACTGATAATGTGGTAGTGATTTTGGGATAAGAGATGTTTTATTTGGATAAAATATATTGGATATTCTTAACTTCCTTGGAACTAATTAATAGTTTGTTTGTTTCATCATTGTTGGAATATTCAAAAAATTTGGATATAGGGAATATATCCAGTATTATATAAAGGATAAGGGAGCATGAATGTAATCAACAAGGTTTTATGGTAATTCAGGGTGTTACCATGTTTTAAAATAATACATGATGAAGGTGTTAACATGTTATTACATGGAAAAAAGGATCTTTATTGTGTTTAACTTCCTTATAAATTTTGGACTGTGAGTTTGGATATAAGTATTTTGGATAAGTATAAAGGTTAGAATGGATTAAGTTTGAAATTGGATAATATTGTTAAGGTTATTTTTTGATTGTTATAAAAAGGACAACACGCAGACCATGTGAAAATTTGTCGCGTCGGACAAAGCTGCTGGAATCGAACCCACAACCATAGTGCGATTGAGATTTATCGCCTACCACTGAACTACGTGAAGTCCTGGATTGTATAATGTAGTTTTTTAAGGTAATTATAGGTGAATTATAAATTCATTATTTTTGGAACCCTATATGATTAGGATAAATATAATATATTTTTTGAAATCTTTTAGAGTGAAAGATGAGTTTATGGTAGGAATTAGTTAAAGGATGTGACTCTACTTTTCAAGTATATATATATAATTTCCCTCTTATTCTATGACTAAATTAATTCTTAAACAATAGTTAAGGTACTTCGTCTCAGTCTCCTTTCATTGAGTCATCCTTTTATTTCTAAACGACTTTCTTTTATACGGTGTATAAAACCCTTTGACTTTTCATTTCAAGGGGAATCTTTTTCTACGAAGCGTTTTACTAAACGAAAAAAAGGAATGTTTTTTTACCTAAGCGGTGACAACGACCTTTCTTCCGCCGCAAGTTTTATTTGATCTTTGGATTCCTCAACAAGCCAAAAAAAATTTAAAAAAATAAAATAAATACCATATACTCTTTTTACGTATTTTGGTATTGAAAGTGGTTTTGATAATGGATTTGTTATGTCAATATATTTAAATGATATATTGTGATTGATGAACTTAATAACTCCCTATAAATATTTAATTTTTCCCTCCAATTATGTGACTCTAATTTCCACCAATGTTCTCTTAATCGAGATTAAAATTTAGTGGTAACCTTTTTGATTTCCCTTTTCCTCTTATTAAGACTAAGTTTTATTAACCCAATTTCCGATGTGGGTTTTCCCAAAAAGGTATTTTCTATTTTCAACCTTTTATTTTCAAAGAACAATTTCAAATTTCAAGGACACAATTTATTGAAGGAGGTAATAATGTAACACCCCAAGATTTCATAGTACGTTATTTCTTCAAAGTAATTCAATAAATTGCACTACACGCAACACCGAGTTCAAGCGCACCACGACTTACCAAACTAGCCATTCAAAAGCAGTTATGAATAGTATTAACTGAATTTTGAACTTTATATAATCATTATAATTTTAGAATCTATATTATGAGTTTCTTAGACATAATATAAGAACAAATTTATTTTTTCAGATAAAAGAAGTATTTTTTTAAATGCAATTTTACCACCTTTTAATGGAGAACCCTTTTTAAATCCAATATTTGAAACTTTTATATATTAAATTTGACAAAATAAACTTCTTCTTTAGAATTAGGAAATAAAAATTTATTTTTGATAAATTTTTGGTGATTTTATGATAACTTTTATATTTGGGTGAATAGTGAAAATACTAAATTTTAACTGAAAACAACATTTTTAATAAAAATAATTTATAGTATTCAACTATACATATGAATGGTTTGAAATAATAATTAGATTATATTTTTACCATTTAATCCTATTTTGGTCATTGAAAGTAATTTCACTTTAAAATTGGACATAAACAAGTGTCAATCTTTTGGTAGTTATTATTTCTTAAAAATATGCTTTTTGGTTTTGACAACAGGAATTAATTTTAAATTAATAAATGAAATTTATATGTTTTAAATATGGTAAAATATACTTCATTTTTGAATTCGTAATATCAAAATTAACTTAGGGTGAATTTTTTGTATGTTTCTGAAAACTTTCAATTTTCAATGAATAGTGAAAAACACTGCGTTATTGGTTAAAACCGACTTTTCATTTAAATAATTATTTATTTTATTTAAATTTATTTTAGGTCAAAATAGATACATAATACCTATATATGTTAAATTTAATCCATTGGAGTCATTTTTTTAATAATATTAGATATATAAAATTTTATTGAACTTTTCACCGTCTTTTACCCACCTCCTAGGAGAATTTGCAAATTCACATAAAACTTAATTTTACCACTTTTGTGAGTGGAATTTCAAAAATCTAAGAGAAACGGTTGATATCAGTAAGAAAAATTTAGTTCAATAAGATGAAAATAATTTTTGGTGAATAGTAATGTTTTACTTTTATTTACCACGGTTAAAGGTAAATAGAGTAATTCAAGGTAAAAAGAATATTATAATAATAAAAAATTACCTTAACACTTTTCCTAACCATATTGGATAAGTCATGGCCGACCATGGGAATCCTTGGGTCTATTTTGGGACCCCATGGAGCCACTTATGAATGATAATTACACTTTATTTTAATTAACTTAAAGTAAAGACAAAAATGACATAAACAAATATCTTTTAGTAAAGAAATTTTTACATGGGGTTATATAAGTCATATTTTCGACTATAAATATTAATTGGAAAGATAAAAATATTTCATAAATAATGGTATTTTATTTATATTTTTTAGACATTAAATAATTTAATTTATTTATGACACAATGATAATGTAGTAATTACTTTATTAATGAAATATTAAAATAATTGATATCATAAATATGAAAATAAAAGTAATTTGAGATTTTTTATGAATTAAAATAATTTTATAGGTTAATATGACATGTTAGGGTTTATTAAATTAATTTTTTTCGAAGTAATAACGCTTTTATAAATTTAACAAAAACAAAATAGCAAATAGTGTCAAAATTGACATAAAAGAGTTTTTAAAACAAATATTATATTATTAATTGGTATTCTATTTCTAAAAATATAAGGTTCAGCAAAAGGGATTAAATAATATTATATATTCCATTAATGAACCACTTTATGTTCTCTTGGAAGTTTATAGTAAGTTTATTAACCATATAATATAAAAATACAAAGAGACATAGAAAATGTCAAACTAATTAACTAAGAGTTAAATCTAAATATAAGGTTAATATAGTGACCCAAACTTGTCTAAAACCTATTGGTTGAGTGGTTTTAGACCAATAACCACCTTATAATTTAAATAATACATTTTTTAACCATTATAAACCGAAAATTATTTTATTATAAAATAATATTTTAATTTTTTCCTAAGGTGCCCCTCACCCCTCTTATAAAAGGGAACTTCCTATTCTCTCAAATTCACACCTCCAAATCCATTTGGCTCGGCCAAAACCTGCCCAAATATCCTAAAAACTATAATAAGTTGATATTAGAGGCCTTAATTTGGTCATAAAGCCAACATAAGGAGCCATTTTGATCAAATCAAAAGGAAGAACCTGAAGAAGAGGTGATGATTTCACCACCCTCTTTCAAGTTCTTTTCTTCTTCCACTTACTCTTTCTTTGTTATTACCATGAAAAAATAATAAATACAGTACCTTATATATAATTTTATGCTATTATAAATATGGAACAACCATATTTATTATTCTATCCATCCTATGAATGATAATGTCACCATGTGTGCGTACGTACGACTTACCGTATCCACGACGTGGTGTAATTTGTTATTCAACACTATGTTATTTGGATGGATATAATGATGAGTAATATTTATATAAATAATGAAAATAACATGATAATGTATCTATAAAATTAATATACCATCCAATTCCACGCCTTTAAGGAAGTGATATTGTCGCTCGTGCGTACATACAGATTACCGTCTCCACGACGCGATGAGATTCATTTCCACGTTCACTATTCATCGATGATTATAAAAATATATATTACTAATAAGTATGAAATATATGAAATAATAATGATACTTAAGATATATGTATGTATGTATTTATTTACTTACATATATCTTATTCTCTTACTTCCGTTCAATACGATATGAAAACAGAAACTGCGTTTATGCGTACGTACGGCCTACCGTCTCCATAAACGGTGTTTTCCATTTCATATATCTATCTTTTATAAATATTTATATTATAAATATTTATAATATATAAATAAAGGTTTATATTATGGAATTATTTAAATCATGATTTAAATGATACGATCAAGAATAACAAGTTAAAATATGTAAGATAAAGAAAGCGATTATTACCCGAAATGTTAATTTAACACAAAAATCATTATTAAATGGGTATAATAAGGTCATAAATGAATAATGTATGATATAATAAATATTAATATGGTTTTTGTATAATTTAATAACATACAATGGTCATTATACATGAGGTCAAACGTACCCTCAGCCAAAGGAAAGTGCAAGGTAAGGGGTTTTCATCTCACTCCTTATTCCCATGAGATTCATGCTATATTGCCACTATTTCCTTTTGTGTGGTGTATTTACTTCCCATAATTGTATTATTTGTGTAATAAACTTTAATTTATGTTTATTTACATCTTCATTGTATGATACTTCTTTCATGAGGTGTATGTTTTGTAAGTTACCAAATTGGTAAGGGTTAATTTCACAATCTCTTTATTATCTGAGGTTGTTTTTACGTAAGTATCTTATGGGGAATATTTATTATCCATGTCCATGTTTCATGAAAGAGTTTTTAAAGAGATTATTTTAATGTAATTTTTTACTAAAACATCATTTTACATGTTTTAAATATTTATTCTTGTAAATCATTCTCATTAATGTCCATGTTTTCAAAAATGGTTTTTAAGGATTTATTTATATGGACATGAATGTTTTTAAAATGTTAATTCCTTTCAAAAGTTTCAAAGTGGTATGGGAAACTTTGATTCAAAAATGTCTCTAAATTTCTTCCAATCTAAATTGTGTGACTTTTAAATGTTTTCATGAAAAAAGGATATTTCTCTCAAAGAGTTTTACAAATAATTTTCATCTATGTAAACATCCTTTGATGGATTTTAAACTTGTTTGAAGTTGATTTATTATGATACAAATCTTCCATATTGTATTGGAGGTTTTGTGATGTGTTTGATTGTGGATGAGTTATTTTTATACCATTCATGGTTTATGGATAAATTATTGACATTTCGTATGCTAGTTTTAATAAGAATGTTTATGTTATATTTAAACCTTTTCATATAAGGAATGAATTGGACTTAGTATGTGATGGGTGGATCCCGTTATAGCTCCTTGATACATCAGTAGGTCTCATGAGACAAACTAGTGTCTTGACACAAGGCCTTGACAAAATCTTATTTATAGTCTTGGCATAAGGCCTTGACTATGTGGTTATGAAGTCTGGCATTATGCATTCCATCATTATGAAAGTGGCTATTGATATTGCATGTGATTATTCAACTAGTAGAATATCCATGTGAATAAGTAAATGGAATTATTTTATTGTATCTTTTCTATATTATGTTGAAGTTTAAGTTTAAAAGGCTTTTGTTTTAGTCTTATACATTTCCATAAATGTTTATGATTATTTGTGAAAGTTTCTGCTATACTGTTATCCTTACTGAGCATCTGATCTCACCCCTTTCTATGTTTTAATTTTCTCAGGATTCCAAGAAGTTTATTATGATTGATAATAAGGGTTAATCTAGGGGATTAATGGAATTCTCAAAGGATCATTTATGTTGTGTTTTATTTTCCAATTTTTAATATAACGTTCATGTATGTAATCTATTTTCTAAGACTGTTAAACTGATTAGTCTTTAGGGACTTGATTCCTTGTAATCATGCCAATGTATTAAAATAATGCACTGAATCTGGACTTCTGGGGTTGGGGAGTTACATATTGGGCATGCATATGAGCCTCTCGCTCCCATTTTCTCTCCTAGAGATTCTCGTGCTGCCACAAAATGCACACCAGAGGTATCGACCACCCACAAAGGATCTATTCTTGTCGATCCTCTATCTCCACTAGGAACTCCGCAAAGCTCACCCTGTCATCAATATCTATCTCGCCAAAGTCGATGACGTGAGATGGGTCATGCACTTATCTCCTTAGCTGGGATACGTGGAAGACATCATGCACCCTCTCTAACTATGGTGTCAACGCCAAGTGGTACGCCACCTTTCCAATCCTCTGTAGTATCAGGAATGGTCTGATAAACCTCGGTGTGAGTTTTACACCTCGGCCAAATATTCATAGTCCCCATCAATGGGATACTCGCAAGAATACATGGTCCCCCTCCTAGAACTCCAGAGGTCTCCATCGCCTATCAACATAGGACTTCTGTCGGCTCTGTGAGTCTTCATCCACTCTCGAATGACCTGCACCTTCTTAGTGGTAGCTTGCACCATCTCTGGGCCCATGAGTGTTGGCTCTCCTAGATCCGTCCAGTATAAGGGTGATTTGCATGGTCATCAGTACAATGCCTCAAAAGGTGCCATACCAAGGGTGGAGTGATAATTGTTGTTGTACGCAAACTCCACCAAGGGTAGGTGGTCCTCCCAACTACGACCAAAATCTCTGACACATGCACAAAGCATGTCCTCCATGGTCTGGATGGTCCGCTCAGTCTAACCATCTATATATGGGTGAAAAGATATGCTCAAGCGAAGTTGAGTCCTGAAAGCCTCATGCAATCCTTTCAACAACTGGGATGTGAAGTGTGTGTCACAGTCCAAGACTATCATCGAAGGCACCACGTGAAGTCGCATGATCTCCTGAACATAGAGACATCTCAATCTCTCTACCTAACCCTTCTCTCGAATAGCAAGGAAGTGTGTCGACTTGGTGATTCAGTAAACAATCACCCAGATGGTATCGTGCCCTCTGGATGTACTTGGTAACCTTGTCACGAAGTTCATCGATATCCCTTCCCACTTCCACTCTGGTATCTTGAGGGGTTGGGTCAAGCCTACTAGTACCTGGTACTCAGCCTTCACTTGCTGGCAAGTGAGGCATTGGGATACGAACTCCGCCACAGATTTCTTCATCCCTGGCCACCAGTACTGATGCCAGAGGTCCTGATACATCTTCATCATGCATGTATGTACTGTTAAGGGGGATGTATGGATATCCCTCAGTACCTCCTCTCACTATAACATAAATCGCCTTTAGCGACGGTTTATTAAAAACCGCCGTGAAATCCATTTAATTTTTTACAGCGGCGACACTCCCCCCCCCCCACCCGAGCTAACACTCTTCTCCCCCTGACCCTGCGACGCTTCTCCCCCTGAGGAGCCCCAACCCTAGCTCTGCTCCCCTTTCGTGTTGTCGGTGACCTCACCACCGGTCGCTGCTGACCCCCCTTCTCCCCCCGACACCCGTGACGCTGACTTCTCCCCCGACCCCATTGAGTTCCTACCCTAGGTCGGCTCCCCTCCCCTATCGCCAATGGTTTGCTCGTATTTAGGTAAGTTTTTGTGTGTAATGGTTAGAGGAATCTTGTGGAGGAAAAATGCATAAGGTTTTATGTAGTTTCATTATTGTTGAGTCATTGCCATAATTTATTTTGGTTTATCATCAAATTTGGATGAATTCATTTAATGGATTGAATTCATATATTTGGGTTTTGTTTGGAAATGAGCTCAGAGGTGTTCCAAGAGTGATCCATACCCCATTGCTTGAAGTTACAGGGAGGATACATCATTGTCCCTAAAGTATGACTAATTGGATTAATATGGATTAATTCTCTTAATTAATTATTATTGCTTTATAATATATGTTGTAATTTTATGATTTAGGGGATTGAGATGGTGTTGGTTCCTAGAGATGGATTTTATGAGGATGTAATGAGATTTCTTAAGGGGATAACTCTATGGTCAAGGTAGTTTATGACTAATATTACCATAGGATATGGTTATGTATTTATTGTGTGGATTGAAATTTCATGTAGGTGGGTATGTGACATGAATGGGATCCATAAGTTATTTACCTTATGAGACATGAGGATATAGATTAATTTTGGGTTCATAGAATTCCCTTTAGTATGATTCATTGATTATACAACCATTGATGGCTATGTTATATATGTGAGAGGCTTAACTATAGGTAAATTAAAACCCCAATAGGGTGTCCATCATGTATTTATGGTTCAAGTTATCTATAAAGGTCTTGTTTTAGGTAATTGATTATCTCCTAAAGAAATGTCTAGGGAAAAGGCTATGGGATGGTGTGGTAATGGTCATCTATGGTATGATAATATATGAGAACATATTAATGACCCGGTATGGAACCAAGTTAGGTTCCTTTGCTTGATGAGCAATCAATATGGACTATATGGATAATGATAGGTTCTCTAAACCTTATGAGTTGAGAATGTGGTCCTTGACAGACATTTATCCCTTAGGTAGGGGTGAGATACCTAGGGAATGGAACCGTAAACAGTGTCTTTATCATCTACATTAATCAATTGCACAATATCAATATAACTTCAAAATTAGATTCATCATGTCAATAACAACTTACCAATCACACTGAAACCACACTAATGATAGTAAGGGAATAACTACTTCCTCCTCTAAATTTTTCTTCTTATTAGTGGTCTAATTCTACTAAATTCAGTGCTTGATATCCCTTGTTATAAACCAGATTCAATATGACATCATTGATTCTCTTATTTAAGGCTTGGAAACCTCTTTTTATTCTAGAATAATCCATTTTTTATGTAATTATAGATTCAACAAGTGACTTTACTTCAGTATGAAACTTCTAGATTAAGTTTTGAAGAAATAAAAGTGGCTTCTTAACACCACTTGATGATTCATGATCATCCATGACACATTTTGATCATATTTTATATCAAATGAGACTTGAAATAATTATTACATCGCTTATTTACTGAATTTTTTGGATTTAATCAGATCTTCCTTTAGCTGAATAACATGTACTTTATTAGTACATCCACCCTATAGATCATATCTCCCCCTAAATATTGGGCCACTTAAAACAATGGTTAGAATTATTTAATTTAATGGGAGAGGTAAACCTCCAACTTTCTTAAGTTGATTAATGTGGTTGGACTTTGTTCACTCACCCTAATCTCCCACTTTAATTCTAATCCTTTGTGGTGGTACTACCTTATATGACACCACTAGTGGGTGATTTACCATATGTATTGATATAGGAAAACCTTATGTAACATATTTATATATTTTTTCAACTAGTATATATGAATCTCTTTCCCTATTTAGTAATAGTTATGTGTTTTAATTTTTTTAATATTGTATAGGCACATTGTGATATACATGGATAAAAGTTGGTTCACTTTACCGAGGAACACACCTCAGTATATTAAGGGTTTGAATGAGTTTTTAGATTTTGCAATTTCCAATCGATCTGTTTAAGGGAGAATAATATGTCCATGTCCTAAATGTAAATTTAGAATATGGTTGAAGAGAGATGAATTTTATGAACATTTAATATTGAAGCAATTCCCTGGTCAATATTTATGTTGGATTTGGCACGGAGAATAGAATGTTACAGAAAGGTTGAGCACTGATGTCAATCCACAGAATGACCTCCCAACTTCGTCGAAAATGGAAAATGAAATGCAAAACCTTATAAATGATGCATTCGGCACTGCAAGAGACCACCGTCAACATCAAAACATATCAGAACAACCAGATGGGGTGCTACAAATAGCAACGAGACAAGTGATGTTTTTGAGACTGTAGGACAACCATATCAAGATTGTAACATATTAGTGGATCGTCCTCTTGATTCTGTGAAGACTAATGTAAGAGAAAACTTCACTGAGGAAAATTCGTTCCATGATTTAGTTGACGATGGAAATCAATAGTTTTATAGTGGATGTTTGAAATATTCAAAACTTTCTTTTATGCTGAAGTTGTACCATATCAAATGTCTATGTGGAATTACAAATAAGGAAATGTCCATGATATTGGAATTGTTGTGTGATGCATTTCTTGAAGAAAACATCCCCGAGTCTTTTTATGATATGAAAAAAGTTGTTAACATGCTTGGTTTGAATTATAAAAAAAATACATGTGTGTCCCAATGATTGTATGCTTTATTGGCGAGAGGATTCAAATAGACAGGATTGTAAAAAATGTTATTCTTATAGATAGAGGTCAATGGGTGATGTTGGAAGTCTGAATCAACATAATTTCATGAAGAAGAAGAAAAGTAACACACCTGCAAAGGTTTTTCATTACTTTCCTTTAAATCCTTGATTGTAAAGATTATTCATGTAATCGAAAACCGTCGAGCACATGAAGTGGTATTCTGTTGATAATAACAATGATGGGTTAATGATACATCCATGAGATTCACAATCATGAAAGAAATTTGATTCATTACATCCATATTTCTCAGATAATACTAGGAATTTTCGATTGGGATTGGCTACTGATGGATTAAACCCATTTGGGAATTTGAGTACCAATTATAGTGTTTGGTCAGTTGTTTTGATCCCTTACAATCTGCCTCCGTGGATGTGTATGCAACAAACTTCTTTTACCATTTCGATGATTATTCCTGGAAAACAAATGTTTGGAAATGATATTGATGTATACTTTCAGCCTTTAAGTAGTTGTGGAGCAATGGTGTTGAGACATTTGATGCTTCTTCTAAGACAACGTTCAAAATGCATGTTGCTTTAATGTGGACAATTAGTGACTTCCTTGGACTTGGGAATTTATCTGGTTATAACACTTACATGGGTTTGGCTTGTCCTATTTTTAACTTTTATTTTGAGCCCAAATGGATACCTCATAGTAAAAAATGGTGCTTCTTGTGCCATCGAAGATTTATCGATGCATCTCATAGATTTCAGTTGAACAGATCAAAATTTAATAGTTTCATTGATCTTAGACCACCTCCAAAGTTGTTAATTGGATCTGAAATATTGACACAACTTGGAAATGCTAAAACAGAATTTGGGAAGGTTTTTCATTTGAATGATAGCAGGAAATGGGTTCGAAGTGCATCGTCAAGCGAAATCGGAACGCAACAATGGAAGAAAAAAAGTATATTATTCAAACTTCCGTATTTGGAATTTAATTTGTTGTGGAATAATCTTTATGTGATGCATATTGAGAAGAATGTTTGTGACAATTTGATTTTCACATTGCTTAATGAGCATGGAAAGTCGAAGGATCATCTCAATGCTCACAAAGACTTATAAGCAATGAACATAAAATGTGATCTCTGGCCAGATGATAATGAAAAGTATCCTCTGGAAATTTTTGCAATGAAAATAGGGATAAAGATACATTCCTTCGAATTTTAAAGAATGTTAAGGTATATTATGGGTATTCAAGTAACATATCAAGATGTGTTGACTTGAATAATCGTAAGTTCCATGGATTGAAAAGTCAAGATTCACATATTTTGTTACAACAATTACTACCATTGGCATTGTGTACATTATTACCTGAAAAAATTATTGTTATTGTACTCCAATTATGCACATTTTTTAGACAACTATGTAAGAAATCCCTATATCCATTTCATCTTGACAAACTCCATGAGAAGTTTTTATTGACCCTCTATGCAATGTATATGATCTTTCCTCCGTCGTTTTTACTGTACTGATGCATTTAATTGTGCATTTGGTTGAAGAAGCTAAATTAGGAGGCCCCGTTCATTATCGATGGATGTATCCAATTGAGAGGTACTTTATTTATATGTTTTTCAGTTAAGTAAAAAAAAATTGGCACTTAATTAAATGCATAATTATGTTTATTTTATTTCACAGATATCTTGGGAATTTGAAATCATACGTGAGAAATAAAGCTCAACCAGAAGGCTATTTAGCTAAAGAGTTTCTTACCTTTTTATCTAGATACTTGGATGATATTGAGACAAGATTTAATCAATTTGGACGTGTTGACGACACATCGACTCAATCTCAAATACATCATAAATCCAAAAATATTTCCTGTTATTGGCCGATCAGTTGGGAGGACCTCAAATGTGACACTGACAGAATTGGAATTATTACAGGCACATAGATATGTGCTGCTAAATAGTGAAATTGCAGATCCATTTATTGAAGAGTTGATGATACAAACAAAGAGACTAATGAGAGGACAAACATGAAATGAGAAAGATATAACGAAAGCTATTAATAAAGATCTTGTAGAATGGTTTGCACGATGTGTAAGTTCATAAATATTTCAATAAATATGAATATTAGTTTGACAAATATATTTTGTAAATATAATAGAGTATATTTCTTTTTTTAGATCATGAATATTGATTCTCGAGCATAGGTGTCATAAGATTTGAAGTTTCTTGCTCGAGGTCCTCTAAAACAAGTTAGAAAGTTCGGCGCTTACAACGTGAATGGCTTTAGATTTTGTATAGTCGATCGAGAAGAGGGTTTGAAAACACAAAATAGTGGTATATTTACATTTCCTAAAGTGGAATACTATGGAAAGCTGACTGATATTATTGAATTAAACTACCACGAGAATTTTTCAGTTGTTTTATTCAAATGCAATTGGGTCGATATTATTAGAGGTGTTAAAAGAGATTCCTTGCAATTTACTTCTATGAACTTCTCTCGCTTGATGGATGTTGATGATCATGAACTGCATGATCCATATATCTTATCATCACAAGAAAAAATGGTATATTATGTGAATAATATTGTGTATGAAGGGTGGAGTGTAGTTCATGTAATACAAAGATATTTGTATGATATGGGTGATGAATTGGAAGATTTGACCTCTGAAATTGAATCTCATCAATAACAAGAAGCAGAATTATTTTTCCATCATGATATTGAAAATATTAGTCTAAAAAGGATGAATGAAGTGGATGAAGTAATGTAGCAGGAAACAGACATGATTGAAGGGGAAAATGATTGTATGTACAGTTATTTATTGATTAAGCAACCACTTATTTCATTTATGCAGTCATTCATTATCATTGTTATGTATATTTTGTTTGTTAGTAATGAGCATCTATTATCATTTTTAATTTTTTTTTCTGCATAATTTTTTTGAAATATATGTTCTGAACTTAATTTTATTTGATTAAATGACAGGAATTCCAAGGAGGAAGCGATACACTGTTTCATCCACTACTGTGACAGATGGCGATCAATCTATCTCCCTCCCTACGGCATCTGAGCCACCAGCTGCCTTCCCCCCTACACCATCTCCCCCTGTACCATCTCTCACAGCCTCTGTGAGCATCCCTTTAGAAGCTGAGTCATCGACCCCCCCTTCAGCAGCCTCATCAGTCGGGCGGTGGCGCGCCACTTCTAGTTCATCACGGATATACTGGAGGGTCGTTGTTATAGATACAAATTTTAATATAAATAAATTTATTTCACTTTTTTTATACTAATTGTTTGTTCATTAAAGATGAAAAAATGCAACTGTGGAGAAAAATATAAAAAGTTAAGATGTGTGGAATATGAATGGAGAGAAGATAGTGGTCCCATTCAATTCATATGGGGTCCCTACAAATGATGTCGTGGGATTACTTGGCCAAATTCTAGGCCAGCTGGCAGCGAAACTCATTTCCCTTCCTATTTCTTATGATGATTGGATACATATGCCTCTAAGTTGGAAAAATGAAGTTTTTTATTCCCAAATAAAGGTAATTTTAATACATTATGGTGTAATTGAATGTCATGTTATTAATATGTTCAAAATGAATTTTTGTATACAAATGTTTTTCCACTTTACAGTTGCTGATGTGATAGCACGAAAGTGGACGTTGAAAAATCTTGGAAAGAAATGTAAAGACTTCAAATGGAGATTGCGGGGTGATGTCAACAATACTTCGTTGACTGTCCAACAAATGTATGAGAAGCTACCTAATGGGGTACCCAAAGAACAATGGAAAGTTTTTGTTGAGAGATATCGTGATGTGAAACAGATGGTATTTAAATATATATTATTATATTAACCTCATTTTACATTTATAAATGTATATAAAAAGGAGATGACATTGAATACAGTACTATTAAATTGAATTTTAGTTATTTCAGGATCTCTCAAGAAATAATGCATCAAGTCGGGCAAATCAAGTCATCCCTCCCACTACGGGATCAAAAAGCTTTTCTAGAAGCTGATCGTCTCTGGTAATCTTTTCATTAGTTTAAATATTTATAAGACAATATTATCTATTTAATATATTAAATTTTTTATTTATCTTTGTTTAATGCAGTCATAGAGTTTAGGGCACGAAGCATCCCGAACTGAAGTGTGGTTGGATGTTCACAAAAAATATGATGGAAGTTTTGTTAATGAGCCTGCCAAAGAAGTTGGGGTATGAACTCATTTTTTCATTATAATAAATTATTATCAGTTTTTAATATGTTAATATATATTGATATTTTATTTATAGGTAAAAATTAAAGAACTATGGGATGTCAATCCTGAGCAGTTCTACTTAGTCTCCCAGGATGACCCGGTTGCTAAATTCCTTGGGAAGGAGCATCCTGGTAGAGTGTGCAGGCTGGGTTTGGGACCCGTACCATCAAAGGTTTTTGACAGGCCACCAGTGATTGCAGCTTCATCTACTCCTAGTTTTAGTCATCCCATACCTGGAGATTCTAAGAAATAGATTGTTTCTCTACGAAACACAGTTCAGGATCAGGGGGATCAGATATCCGCTTTGCAGAAAGAGTTGACTGATATACATCAGCAGATGAGCAGATATTCCCCTGGTGGTACTGTATCGACTGGTGGTGAGCAGGTAAATCACAAAAATTCAAAATCATTTAGTTTACAATCTTTTATTGGTTTTAAGTTTAAATATAAATTTGCAACACTATTTAATTTTCAATATAATGTTATTACAGGATGTAGCCAGAAGTGGAGATGGAGGTGGAGAGGGTGATGATATGTGTTCATCATCGAACAATGATTAGTTGTATTTTTGATATGTTGGAGGTGAAGAGGGTGACGATATGTGTTCATCGTCGGTTTGTATATGTATCATGTGTGGCACATATTTGCCACCTAACATTTTCATGACCTAACATTTTCTTGATTTGTCATGTTTCATTTTATGTATTTTATTGATTTCTGATGTTTCCTTTTATGTCTTGATTTCTTTAGTGTGCTATGAATATTTAGGACACAACATCCTACATCAGTCCCCTACCAAAGCATTAACAGAACCAACCATTCTCTTTCCAACAACTTTACCATAGTGAAGAATAGGGAAAAAATTAGGAATGAAAGGGTTGAGGAATGTCATGGTATGCATATTATATAGTTTTTTCTCATATATCTTAATTATGTTATTATACATAACAAAAAAGTGTGGTTATGTGGGTAACCATGAAAGGGTTGAGGAATGTCATGGTAATTCAGTGTTCATGGGATGAGAAACACTCTGAGTGGTTTTGGTATTTAGTTCAAGGGAGAGGGTAGGGTCAATTTAGTCCCTTGAGAACTGTATGTAGGTACTGTGACTCATAGTGTTATGTTATGGTGACCTTGTTAATGAATATTGATATTTTTTAATTCATCCATAGTTTGTTTTTATTTCTAAAAGTGATTCATATTTAGTCTCATGAGAACTGTATGTGGTATAAGATGCTATGAGGTACCTGCACATTGTGATGGGTCCATGATACATTAGCCTTCCTTATTTCATGGAGATATGTTGTGGAGTGTTGATGAACATTACATATTATCACTCTTAGGATATTATTGGGTACTAGATGAAGGTGTGAAGGATCATGACACCTTGTCTCGTATATGAGTGTGGAACTTGGAATAGTATAATTCTTTAGCTAACGCAGGGTTATTAGATATTTTTTATTGTATGATGTGGGAACTGATTATGTTACTGATGAGTTTAACATGAAATAAATTACATGAGTGGATTGGATTGATTAGTGATGTCTTTAGCAGTAATACAAAAATTATTTGATATTAGAAACTAATATATTTTTTGAAATTACTAATGAAGTTGGATATAATTCGTAGTGGAATTGAATACCGAAATCACATGGTAGTGACAGTTATCACTAAATTTTGGGTTGTTTCCTTTAATACTAAGCTTGTGATAATGATTTTTTTTGTTTTTTTGAATACTGGTTATGTTGATTACGTAATTATGAATGTCTTGAAAGTGAGGCTCACGGGGTGGGTATTTTTCAATGCGTCAAGAAAGGCCTCATGCATATCAGTATTGAGATGAATTTTTGATTTATGGATAATAGTATAAAGGATCAATGGTGTTGAAATTATATAGTTTAAATCCACCATTATTATATTTTCTATTCCAAACCTTCATTGAGTGAAATATACAGATTATCTAATATTTTAAATTTGAAGAATATAGACTGACAATGGTTGTGGTTCTCTATTGGTACATTGATACAAGAAGCCTATATGCATGGACATATCTACTCTATGGGAGAGAAAAACATTCTTGTATTAGATATATATTAAATATATGTTCTGGTTGTAACACCCCGAGCTTCCACGATACGCCTCTCTTTCAATAATGCAATAGCTTGCATTGTATGCAAGTTCGAGTTCTAACACACCGCGACTAATCAAAGTAGCCGTTATGAATAATAATAACCACTTTTTAAAATTATAGAAATTTTATATTTCAAAATGGACTTAATTTTTGAATTCGGAATATCAATTATAGCTTAGGGTGAAATTTTGGCATTATTCTGAAAAACTTCAATTTTTGATGAATAGTGAAACCACTAAGTGGTAGTTAAAAAACTGATTTTTCGTTTAAATAAAATATTACCACTTCTGTGTTTTGAATTTCAAAAATCCTACATACATGGTTGTCATTAAGAATTAAAATTTGGTTCAATGAGATTAAAATAATTTTTGGTGAATAGTAACTTTTAAGTTCTTAATCGCGATTAGGGGTAATTAGTGTAGTTTAAGGTAAAAATAATGTTTTAATAATATGAGATGAGCTTGGCACATGTCCTAACCTCATTTGATGTGCCATGTCCAACCAATACAATCCATGGGTCAACTTGGGGACCCCATGGATCCACTTTAGTTGGAAAATGACATAAATACCTTTTATTTAATGTTAAAGTAAAAAATGACACAAACATGAAATGTTTTACTAAAACAATTTTTACATGGGGTTATACAAGTAATATTTTTGACTATAAATAGTCATTGGAAAGATAAAAATATTTCCTACATCATAGTATTTTTTTATAATTTTTGGACATTAAATAAATTAAATTATTTATGACACCATGATGATGCAGCGATTACCTCATTAATTAACGATTTAAATAAAATGAAATGATAATGTAAAATACAAGGCTTAAACTTGTCAAAAACCTATTGGATGAGTAGATTTCTAACCCTTATCACCTTATCCTCGAATTATATAAGTGTGGGACCTCTAAAATCCGAAACTCATTTTATAATAAAGTGACTTTTCTTTACTTTCCAAGAGTGCCCCTCCTCTCCACTTATAAAAGGCCCCCACCTCTACCACCTCATTCACACTTTCAAGCCATTTGGCTCGGCCAACCTCTGCCCAAATACTCTCCCAACTTCCCCCTCTTACTCTTAGAAGCCTCACTTTGGGCAGAACTCTTCCCAAGGAAACCTTTGGCTCAAATCAAAAAGAGTTACCCGATTTTAAGGTAATGTCTTCTCTAATGTTGTTTTGTTTTATTTTTCTTCTCCAACCCCATAAACACTTTTTATTCATTTCTTTTGTAACAAAACCAGTATACTAAATATAATAGGATGTTGTTATAAGAAGTATTCGAGCTACACTTACACACACCTACATCTAATGGTTAAAGAACATACTGTTTCTGTGGATGACGAATTTTTGCCTCACAAAACGATGATTGTTCAACACTCATATAACACCTCTAATGGTGGCCATTATGATGACACTATTTTTATATATGATATATATTATGTTTTTGTTTTCCTTATAATTTTTTATTTTTCATTTATGGCATACCTTTATGGTTTCCATTATGGGTAAACGCGATATTTTCATTTTAGGAAGTGCGGACTACCGCCCCCTCAAAGTGATTTGAATCGTTAATACCATATGTGGGATGTATAAAGGATGGAGTGAATGGTATTATATGATATATTATACTGGAATTATATTATACATTTATATCATTATGATTTCATTCCATTCAATACGAAATAGAAATGCAAGTAGCGTTCATGCGTACGTACGGCTTACCGTCTCCATGAACGGTGCATTTCATTTCTTACCTCTAAATGTTACGTAATATTATGAATGAATGTATATACTAGATATATATGATATATATGACATCTAAATCATGAATATAATTCTGGAGATAATGGATATTCTACCACATAAACAACTTGTAATTATGAGAAGTTTACTGTTGACTCAAGTACCAAAAATCGACAAAATGACCATTATTAACTTAAATAATTACATAATGTTCATAACATTGTAAAAAGTGATATAAAAAGGATAATGAAATTGAAAATGGTAGATATTAACTCTATTTTATTATTCAGGAGGTTAAAGAACGGTCGAATCAAGTCGGACACAAGGTAAGGGAACTTCTTAACCCAATTTCCATTCTTTGGGTTAATCTCCTACTTTCAAATTATGTCATGATATTATTATGTCCTATTTTGTATTTTTAATTTCTTCATGTGTACATATAGTGAATACACATAATAGATCTATTTTATTTTAAAAATGATCTTTTTAAGGACTTCGTCTCAATCTCCTTTCATTGAGGCATATTTTGTTTTATACACAAATTTCTTTTATACAGTGTATAAACCCCTTTGACTTTTACGTTTATTCAAAAGGAATATTTTTATACGAAGTGTTTTACTAAACGAAAAAAATGAATGTTTTTCTTGTCGTACGTATGCGGCGACAACGACTTCTCCGCCGCCATTGCCATTATTTGGGTTTCGGCTTCCTCTACAAGCCATCACTTTTTTTTAATGAAAAATAAATACAAAGTTTTAACATTCTTTTATTTTGGTATTGAAAATGGTTTTGAAAGAGTTTTTACTATATCAATGTGTTGTATTGATATCTTGTGATTGAAATGTGGAAATGTTATGTTTCCTTTATGCATGTTTTATGTGATATGATTATGTTATGGTTTATGATATGTTTAAACCTATTCATATGAGGAATGCATTGGACTTAATAAGTGACGGGTGGAGCCCGCTATAGCTCCTCTATGCATCGGTAGGTCTCATGAGACAAACTAGTGTCTTGGCACGAGGCCTTGACAAAATCTTATTTGTGTTCTTAGCACGAGGCCTTGGCTACGTGGTTATGATAGTCTGGCATTACACATTCCATCATTATGAAAGTGGTTATTGATATTTCATGTGATTATTAGACTAGTAGAATATCCATGTGAGTAAGTAAATGCCATTATTTAATTTTATTTTTACCATATTATGCTAAAGTTCAAGTTTAAAAAGGCTTTTGTTTTAGTTATACATTGCCTTAAATGTTAATGTTTATTTACGAAAGCTTCTGCAATATTGTTATCTTTACTGAGCATCTGAGCTCACCCCTTTCAATGTTTTAATATTTTCCAGGATGTGAAGAATTATTTTATGAATGACCTTCAGGCATAGACAGAAGAGGATATGAGTGTGGACTATGAAGACTTTGTTATTAGTTTTTCACTTTATGATGTAATGTAAGACTTATGAATGTATCTAGTGTTTCTAAGGCTACTAAACTAATCGGTCTTTCGAGACTTGATCTTTTGTGATCATGCCAATGTTACGAAGTAATGCACCGACTCTGGGTAGCTGGGGTCAGGGCGTTACACTGGTTATTCAACTACTAATGTATGGTAATTTGATACATGGATGGATATTGGACCAGGTTTTTGGGTTTCAATATTCATATTAAGTTAGAAGACCTATGAAACAGATAATGTATGTTTGTTTTGGTTGTGTCGAAATTGTAAGACTATAACTTGGATTCATAGGGGTGAAAGGTTATTATTTCTCACATGTAGTGGTCTGATTTAGATTATTCTTGTAATTGTTTTTTTTTCAGGGCACTGGTACAAAAGGTATAGAAGCTGCTGTTTTTTTGTAAAAGTGGTTTTAGCAGTAGTTTAAACCGCCACTATATGTGAGCATTTTTCAATTAGAGGTGGTTATCACTGCCGCTAAATTTCATCATTTTTCTATTCTCGGCGGTTATAATCACCGCTACGGTGTTAATTTTTGCAGCGGTTTTAACCACCGCTACAGTGGCCCATCTTCCGTGCGAAGTTTGCGGCGGTTCTGATGCTTTTAGCAGCGGTTTTCCCGGCCAGGGCTTACTTTTTTTTAGCTACGGTTTTAACCGCCGCTAAAAAAATTAATCCCCTGGCTGGGAAAACCGCCTCTAAAATCATCATAACCGCCGAAAAATGTGCTATCTATGACAGTTTCTAAAAACCACCGGCAATAGTGTCCCGACACACAATGTAGCGGTGGTTTTCAGAAACCGCCGCAAAAGCATATAGCGGCGGTTTAAAACACCGCTATACCCAAAACAAACCACCGTGAATGGGGAATTTTCCTGTAGTGTCTCATAGTGCCATTCGTACAACAATACGTCCTCCGAAAAGGATAGTGTGCTCCCCACCTTCAGAATATTTATGAGGTGCATGACCTGAGGATATCTGAGCACGTGTAGTCTCGCACCTACTGTCTCTGAGTTTCACCTCCCTAACTTAGTGAAGGAGTGAAGGGGCAACTACCATTGAATGGAGGTAGACTGTCTCATCTCTATCCATGTAGGATATCTGAAGTGAGGCTAACTACTCTGAAGCCTCATTCAGTAGCTGCGAACTTGATCTCTAGCTAAGTGCATTTGCCACTACGTTCTCCTTCCCAAGAGTATAGACTATCTCTAATTCATAGTCCTGGAGGAACTATATCCAACACTACTGTCTTGGATTCAGATCTTTCTATGTGAAGATATATCTGAGACTCTTGTGGTCTGAGTAAACAATGAACCGCTCACCCATCAAGTAGTGTCACCACATCTTCAATGAGAAGACTACTACTGCCAACTCTAAGTTATGAGTCGCATAATTCTTCTCATGAGGCCTCAGCTATCATGATTCATAAGCAATAACTGCATCATCCTACATTAGGACACAACTGAGTCTGGTCCCTAAGGAATCATAGTAAACCATGTAGTCAGTGCCCTCCTCCAGCAACCTTAGGATGGGAGTGCTGGTCAAGCTCCGTCTCAACTGTTGAAAGCTCTGCTGGCATGTCTCTGACCATAGGAAGGGTTTTCCCTTCTTTTTTAAGGAATTTATAGGGGTTGTTACTCTGGAGAAATCGGGTACGAACCTCCAATAGTAGCCTACTAATTCAATGAAGATCTGCACCTCAGTAACACTCCTAGGTGGCTCCCAAGAAAGTACTACCTCGATCTTCACTGGACCCACTACAACTCCAACCTCTAAGATTATGTGTCCCAAGAATTTGACCTTCCATATCCATAAATCACACTTAGAGAGCTTCCCATATAACTGGTGCTCCCGGAGTGTGTCCAGAACTATCCTCAAGTGTACAACGTGCTCTTCCTCAGATGCTGAGTACACCAAGATGTCGTCAATGAAGACCACCACAAAGCGATCGAGGCATGGATGAAATATCTTGTTCATGAGCCCCATGAACACTACTGGGGTGTTGGTCATGTTGAAATGCATCACCAAGAACTAGTAATGTCCATACCGACATCTGAAGGTTGTCTTCGGTACGTCCTCATCACGTACCCCAAAGCTGATGATAGCCTAATCTAATGTTTATCTTTGAGAACCACTTCGCTCCTTTCAAGTGATCAAACAAATCATCAATCCTTGGCAGAGGATACTTGTTCTTCACGGTCACCTGGTTTAAGTGCCAGAAGTCCATGCATAACCTCAAACTTCCGCCTGCCTTCTTGGAAAACAACATCGGGGATTCCCATGGAGAAACACTGGGCCTTAAGAATCCCTTTCTCTGTAAGTCCTCCAACTGTATCCTCATCTCCCAGAGCTCCACAGGGGACATTCGATATTCTAGTGTAGATATCGATGTTGTTCCTGGGTACAAATCAATATGGAAGTCTACCTCTTTATGAGGAGGTAGTCCTGGGACATCTTCTGGAAAGACGTCCTCATACTCATCCACCACCAATGGGAACTGTGGACTCGCCTCATCCACCATGTAGAAGATCATTCAATATAGCTTATATGTAATCAGCCACACCCTCCTGAGCGCATTTCTATCTCGTGCTGCTCTGTTTTACTTCTCACCAACAAAGTAAAACTGGCCTTCATCTCTGCGCGTACATCACACTGTACGTCTCAAGCAATCAATTTGTGTGTGAACTGCTAATAGCCAGTCCATACCTAGAATGAATTCATAGGACCTTGACCCCACTACTAGAAGATACAATCTAAAACTCTCTCCTCCGATAGTAAGATCACATTGCCGGCACCAGTGTGTAACTGATGAATCTCCTCTTGTAGGAGTATCCAAACACAAAGGTCGAGCTAAAAGCTTAGTCAGAATCTCAAAGTCCCGAACTAAGTCTGTGGTAAGGAAATAAAATCTAGCACTCGTGTTGATAAGCACTACTGCTAAAGTAGAGAAGATACATATTGTAATTCATATTATCTCAAGGACATCAGGATCGTGAGCCTCTACTGCCTATAGCTGGGTATGTCCCTATCCACCTGCTCCCTAAGCTCATGGTGGACCACCTGGGGGGTGGTAGTGCCTAGTGACCCCAACCACTTCCTGCTACATTTCCTGCTCCCCTTCCTCATCCGCCGCCTAGCTGACGCTCATGCTCCTACCGCTTCCACTGCCTCGGTGGCCCCTCCACTATTTTTCGATCATCCGCGCAGGGAGTTGGACGATCACAAGCTCAGTGACCTTGTCCCCCATAGGAAAAACAGATCATGCCTCGCTGGTGTCTCCCTTGGACTCTCAAGACTCGCACCTCTAACCCTACATCCTGAGGTTTCCCTCTGGATGGCCTAGCCTGCTTGGGCTTCTGCATCGTTTGTCTACTGCTAGCTACAGATGGCTCTGCTACCTGTCATCCGGTTGGGGCTCTCACTGTCGGTTCCTGCTCGGCAAGGAAGCTCTCCATCAACAAAGCTCTCTTTATCACCCCATCCTATGTCGGGATGCTGAGAGAAACTATCACAACTCTAATATCTCATCGGAGTCCCTGATCAAAGGTATGGGCCCTGAAGTAAGGGTCTCGTACCATGTCGGTGGAGTATCGGGAGAGGTTAGTAAATCTCACCGAGTATTGAGCCATAGTTTGGCTTCCCTGCTGCAGATGCAGTAGCTCTTGAATATGCACAGAGTGTAGTGTCTCTAGCATGAAATCCACCCTGAAAAGACTCTCAAAGTCTAGCTAGGTGAGGGTCATCTCCTCATGCACCTGGAGAGTCGATCTCCCCCATTGTCCTGTTAATCCCTGAAGAAGGCTAGCGGTCAAGATCTCCATCTGCTCAGCGGGTGTCTCTACTAAGTGAAAGTCTCGTGAAACTGCCTCAAGACAGTCCTCTGCTGCCTGGGGGTCCATCTTGCCTAGAAACCTCAGAGTCCTCTGTCTCTAGAACTCATGCAACATGCTCAGCTGGGGTGCATGATCCACTGGTAGCACCTGCTGCTCAATGGGTGGTGGTGTTGTTGGTACACCACCGAAAGGTTCCATCACTATGAGTGGTCCATGTATCTATGCCTCGTTACTTGGTGGGCCACTGTCACAATCTCTAATCAGAATCCTGGATGGATATCTTCATGGAGGAATCCTGTAAGAAACAGATGTGTCATGGTCAATAAGTTATACCTAGTGAGATGACTTGAGAAAGATCAAGAAAACTTTTCAAAACACTAGCAATCAGTGTTTTCATATACCGAGTCGGAAAATAGAATTCAGGGTCCTGGTGTATGGATACATCGGTCGCCGCACCAACATTGGACTCCCCGAACTAAAAACCAAACTCAAGACACTTTACATCATTGCCTCATTAAAATTAGACTCTTAGTTCTTCTAGTAGAACCAACCGCCCTCTGATACCACTTTTTCATGACCTGTCCCACGAGGCCCGGACGTGACTACCCCAAGCCCGCCTTCCATAGGCCATGGGTTGGTGACTATCACCTGAAGGCTTTTCCCAAACAGGGAAGGCATTGCCTTAGAGATCTGTACACACTCAAAAAGGCCAAATTAAGTAAAAAACCAACAAAATTAAGGTACAACCACGAGAGTAAAGTATAACCACAAGTAAAACTATAAACTAAAAACAATGGGTCAGAATACAAGCCCTAGAAACTGAAGGAAAGTAAACAGTTGTAGCGTCTGCCATGGAGCTCTACCTGGAGGGTAGTGGCTGTAAGTATGAAGTCGAATAAGCGGATCTCGACTGCTCTCATCTCACCAAGCTCCACTAAGTCCCAAACCTCCAAAGCCTACCTCAAAGCATTAGTAGTCTGTACTAGATACACACGTGTGGGCGGAGCCCATATAGGGGTGAGTATAATAACTCAGTAGGGGACCCCAAGACCCCTGAAGGTCTCTCAGTAATCCAAAAAGGAAAAAATCACAAGAAATACCACAAAGGTAATATCACAAGCATGATCTAAATCATGAAGCACAAATCAAAAGAGACAACTCACTCTAACAGTATAACTTCAAGGTTACTGGGATAAGGATGACTAGTCATAAAACTAGATCATCTTATCTGTAGTAACTCTACTACTGACCCATATAGGTCACTATATGATGAACTGTATTGGTCGCTAGATTATGACCCATATTGGTCGCTGGTGTTGATCCGCATTGGTTGCTCGATGCTGACCCATATTGGTCGCTGGTGCTGACCCGTATTGGTCGCTGGTGCTGACTCGTATTGATCGTTGGTGCTGACCTGTATTGGTCACTGATGTTGACCCATATTGGTCGTTGGTGCTGACTCGTCTTGGTCATTGATGCAGAGGTAGGGATGATTATTTTTACAGCTAGATCATCCCACTTTGGATTTTCTGATGCTAACCTACATTAGTCACTCTTCTTCCTCATGCCACAACCAGCCATTGGATTCCCACACGAAGCACGCCTGATCTCCAAAAGACTCTTCTACTCAATACATCAATCCTTTTTCAACCGGTACTAAGTCCCACAAAAAGAATACATAAGGGACCACCCCATTATAGGTGTCCCAATGTGACAGACGGTGCGTCGATCGGACACCCGGTCTATGAGATATGAGCACTTTTGTAAAAAGGGTCTCATTGGATTCAAGTCTGATCCAACCCAGGTTTCATGTAAAACTCCATCTAAACTTACTTAGAGTCTCTCCAAAGGAACGCCTTGTCACAAGGTTCCTTATGCCACAGGCAGTGCGTCGATCGAACGTCTGGTTTGTTAGTTACACCTCTTTCCGTGAAACGGGGGTGTTCACACCTCGGTTTGGCCCAGCTCATTCGGCCCCCCCGAAATATGCCAAAGGGAACAATTCCAAAAAAGGGGTTTCAACTCCACTAATGATGTGTTAAACGGACCCCTGGTTCGCCAGTTACAAGCATTTCTTTATTCGAGGGCCGGTTGGGTCTGGGCCTGATCCAACTCGGTCAGGTTGGCCCGACACAACAGGTCCCGGGGTCTACCTGACCCCGCCCAGGTCCGACCCATCGGGGTCAGCCCGGTTCACTAGGTCCGGACCTTCAGGGTCGGCCTGACTGGTTCGCGGGCCCGGGCCACAGTTGTCGCGGCCCGCTGGGCCGCAGGGTCTGGCCCGTTTGGCCGACCCGCGTCCAACTCAGTCCGCCTGAAGGCGGACCACATTTTCTAGTTGGCCTTGTGAATGCAGGGTCGTTTCCTTCCAGTCGGGGTCGGCTATGTGGTCAACCGGTCTTGACTAACGTGGCGCGGCACAGGGTCCACGCCGCCCCCTCTTGCCGCCAGCGGCACCTGCGGGCACCGCCCATCTCCCGCACGACCGACTCGGGCCGAACACCTCTGGCCACCGCGGCGCGCGACGACGCACCACCTTCCACCACCCGCAGCTGGTTGCCATAGGTCTCCTCTGGCCTCCATCGGCATGGCGTTCCAGCGATTGTTTCTGCGAGCTACCAGAATGTTGATGTCATTTCACAGCCCTCAAACGCCTTGTCGTCGTGTTCGTTGCTCCGCCACGAAGAACACACCAAGGAAAAGTTTAGAGGATGATCTGAGCCTTGTTGGTTTTGGTCCACACCCTTCACGTTATCATTTTAAACATGAGTAAAAATTAATAATAACAAAAGGAAGAATAATCCCCAAGTTTAAGATCCTGTAACAACCATACGTATGTTTAGACGAGATGCGGATTAATCCGTTAGTCGGTTGGTCCACGTTCGTTATATTTTTTTTCAAAAAAGGGAAGAGTGAGAAACATCAAAGCGTATAAACCCCCAACCTTTTATGACGTTTGTTATCGCGCGTTCGTCCTCAATGTTTTACGGCGTCGACAACGCTTCCTGGTTTCGGCCATCGAAAGGCGTTCTTTGTCGTTCGTCATTCTTCATTGGGGTGGAAGTGCATCAGAGCTTCGCCTAAAAATCCCCCCAAATCCTTCCTCCTTATTTTCCCGACACGTCGAACTATTTATAAAACCACGCTACAACATTTCCATAATGACGTGACGTCACATCGTTATGCTATTTCATTTATGAAATAGTATCGTTGTTTTGCGCCATTAAATTCACTGTTACATTGAGGAATACAGTTCATCCATGTGTTTCATTAAAGTGCCCCATAACCACATCGTCGTTGCCCCGCAGCGCCGTCATCCGCCACACAAAGGAGAGAAAAGAATAAAATAATTATTTTAAATTATTTTATTATTTTTCTCAAAAAGTCCAAAAATTAACTTTTCCTCTCGAACCTTGCTGGCCAAAGTTAAACCGTTTCTAGGTGAATCCCAACGTTCCGAATTCAATGGTTCCCTCAGATTTTTAATCCGAGCACCAGTTCAAAATATAGAAAATGTCACCCACACGTTTATTGAATGCACCTTAAAAAAAGTTCAGAAATTCATTTCGGGCACACCAAGCCTCGAAATCACGCGTCGTCAATTTTTGTAGACTCTTAATAATCCCAGATAATTTAAAAAAAATATGGAACTTTTGGGTCTTTACAACCTGAATTAGCATGATATTTGTCTACCACACTTAATGTGTAGGCAAAATCTAGCCTAGTAAATAGCATAATATACATGACTAACCCAATTAATGATGCATGTGGAATCCTTGCCATTATATTTCTTTCCTCATGGTTTTGAGAAAACATTTTCTTGGAAATATTAATTCCATGTGATGTTGGAAAAAATCCCCTCTTGGATTGTTGCATACTGAATCTCTTCAGTATCTTGTCAATGTATGTACTTTGACTTAGGTTGAGCTGTCTCTTGGATCTATCATGATGGATCTTGATCCCAATATATATACTGTTTTGTCCAAGTCTTTCATGGAAAATAATTTATTCAACCATGCCTCAATAGATTGTAAGACTCGTATTTCATTTCCAATAAGTAATTTGTCATCAATATATACTATTAAGAAAAAACTACACACCCACTAAACTATTTGTAGACACAAGGATCATAATCATTTTTTATTAAAACAAAATCCATTATGGCTTCATCAAAATGAATGTTCCATGACCTGGGTTCTTTCTTTAATCCATAAATGGATTTTTGCAACTTATATATCTTATTGGCATCCTTTGGAGTCACAAACCATTCAGGTTGTATCATGTAGACATCTTCCTAAAGGTCCATGTTAAGGAAATTTGTTTTGACATCTATTTGCCAAATCTCATAGTCATGGTAAGACGCAATGTGAAGTAGAATTATAATGGATTTTAGAATTGAAACTGGTGAAAAGGTTTTGTCATAGTCAATGCCTTTATGCTGTTTAAACCCTTTTGCAACTAGTCATGCCTTATAGGTACTCACTTGTCCTTCCATGTCTAGTTTCTTCTCGAATACCCATTTTCAACCAATAGGCTTTACATACACTGGAGAATCTACCAAAATCCAGACTTGGTTTGGGTACATGGAATTCAATTTATAATTCATGGATTCTTTCCACTTTGAAACATCTATTCCACTTAATTCTTCCTTATAGGTTATTGGATCATTATTATCAACTAATAGTGAGTCACCATCCTCAATAACTAGAAAACCATGTCATTATGGTTCTCTAACCTCTCTTGTACTCCTACATAGTACTTGTGTCTCTAGAATAATTTCTTCTTCCACAGGGCTTTGTAGAATCTGATCCTGTACCAAATCTTGTGCACCTTGAGCCTCGACTTCATCAAAGTTTATCTCGCTCCCACTATCTCTTTTAGAGATGTGACCCCTCTCAAGGAATATGACATGTCTTTCCTCGATAACCTTTTTTTATGATGGGTCATATATGTAATATCCCCTTATTTCCTTAGGATATCCTATAAAGGTACACTTTGTTTCTCGGGGTGCAAGTTTGTTACCTGAAGAGGAAGCATGTATGGCAGTTGTTTATAATTTTTCTTTAGAACTTGCACTTTCTATTGTTTCCTCTATAATTTATTCAATTTCTAAAGTTTTCATATAATTTCATTTATGAAATTCATTATAGGTAACCTATTTTTAATTATGGTTTCCAATATTCAATGTCATTGTAGAGACATAAATTGAATATTGAAGGACGTGTGCCCCGAGAAAAACTATTTTGCTCGAGTAGAAGGGATAAATATCAAAGTGCAGTTAACGAACCGACACAACAACAGATTATAAGTTTTAATTTTTTGATTTCAAATTTTAATATTTATTTTGTAACCTAATAATCTATTTATATTTGTAGCAAGCTGCTTTAGAGTCCCTTGATGCCCATAAACCTGCCGATTTTTGGACAAATGATCACTTACATCAGGTGTTGGGAGATGAGCACCCTATAAGAGTATGTTGATGACTTGGGAAGAGTATAGTCCCGAAAAGGTATTGGCCCTCTTTAGGTACCAGTTTTAGTTCCACTGAGTTAAAACAGTTTAAGGCACGGGCAGAACAGGCTAAAAAAAGGGCCATGCAGGTGGAAGAGCGGTCTGCTAGGGCAAACACTGAATTTATGAAATTGATGAAAGTTTTATGTCCAACACTTCCACTAGAGGTTAACACCGCTTGTGAGGAATATATGTCATCGATGCATTAAATATATGGTGCACCTGGCGATAGTTCTAGTGGTGGTCGAGATGATGTCATTCCTGACGATGACGATGGCAAGGAAGAAGCCAATGACGAGGATGATGCTGAGACCGAGGATGAGGACGAGGTTGAGGCTAAGGACAAGGCCGAGGCCAAGGCTGAGGGAGAGCCAGAGGACGAGGGTAAAGATGAGGCTAGGAATGAGGTCGAGGATGAGGTCGAGGATAAGGGCGAGGATGAGGACGGGGGTAGGGATGAGGCTGATGATGACGGTGGTGATACTGATGGTGATGGTGATGAGGGACAAATTGATCTGTTACATTTTTTATTGATATTACTAATATTTGATGTTTGCTGATTTATTGTGAATGAATATATGTTTGATTAGGTAGGTCACATTATGTTTGTATCTTTGTTTTTTATCTATAATTGGATTCTATGAATTCTCTTTTTACATGGTATCAAAGCTATTTCACAACCCTACCCATCCTTATCCATGACACCCTCCCCAACGCACAACCCTCCCTGCCAAAACCACCCATGTCCATGGCCCCTCCTAGTATCCCCTTCCATGTTATCTTCTTACCACCCTCTCATAGTGCCATGACATCTTTCAAGGACATGGTGGTGTGCACTATTCTGTTACTCATTGACTTGCATGTGGAAGTGGCCATAGTGTCTTTTGAATTGTGTATTGTATATTGTATTGTTTTCAATGTAATTTCAATTGGAGGTCATTTTGTTTTCAATTTGAGGTCATTTTGTATATTGTATTTTTTGTAGAATTCAATTGTATTATATATTGTATATTGTATTAGTGTCATTTTGAATTCTGCATTAGTGTCATTTTGAATTTTGTATTGTCTTCATTAGTGTCATTTTGTTTTCAATTGCAGGTAATTGGAGAGGGGAGGCAGCTATGGGCTGCTATCTGAAATTGTAGAAAACTATCCCAACGGTTTAGAAACTGTTGGTATAGATCTCAAAACCATATTTATACCAACGGTTTCATCAGAACCATCGGTAAAACTCTATACCAACGGTTCTCAAACCGTTGGTATAAAGTTAATTATCAATACATACCAACGGTATTAAACTGATGGTAAAGATCTATTCCAATGGTTTTTAGAAACCGTTGAAATATAGTAATAAATAGTGCCATGTACCAATGGTTACTAAGTAACCGTCGGTAAAACTCTATACCAATGGTTCTCAAACTGTTGGTATAGAGTTAATTATCAATACATACCAACAATATTAAACCGTTGGTAAAGATATATTCCAACGGTTTTCAGAAACCGTTGGAATAAAGTAATAAATAGTTCCATATACCAACGGTTACTTAGTAACCGTTGGTATGGAGCTATCCCCACGCCTCAACACCCAACGGTTTGGAAAACTGTTGGTATAGGGTATACCAATGGTTTTCTAGCTTTTCCCAATGGTTTGAAACCGTTGGTATACCCTATGTTTCCAGCAGTGCTCAAACATTCTCACTATAGAAAAGAAGAAGAAATCCTTAATAAACTAGTACTAAGTATGCTCTGTTTTTGTTTGTTTTAATATATAATGCACATTGCTTTTTTTCGAGGACAACCTTACCTGTTTGGGTATTATTTTTCTGTTAAAAGATCATACAATGATCCAAAAAATCCCAACACATCGTACATATATAGAGAATAATATCCCATTTTCCTAATTTTTGCTTCGCCAGCTCACTGTACGCTTCCTTGGAACTCATAGAGGCAAAGTGTTGCATCTTACATATTCTAACCACACATCATATGTATCCATGGAGCTTTAAAGACTTTTCCAAACTTTAGTTCTCCATTCATTGCATGTATTCAAACTGCATCTTACATACTCAGGGTAATTTCGTGCCTATTTGAATTCAAGCTTTCCCAATGCTTCATATGTATCATTGTGAACCATATGCCTTTGTGAAATTCGCAACTTCTAAACACTGTACGTATGAAGTAATGCTTCTTGCATATACAGGGAAATCTCATACTGTCATTTTCTCCATTTCCAATGCATCATACGTATTCAAGAAGATTTATAGGACTAGCCAAATTCTAAACATGCTTAAAGTTGATTTTTCAAAATATTTCCAAAACTTTTCCAAGCGCATCCAAAGCTGCTCGAGATCCATAGTAATCAGGAATAAGATAAACAATCCCTCCTCTTCCGGACCAGATTGCCAGATTCTCAATAAAGGCCAATTGACAACAAATCCAGCAAACCAAGCTTTGGTTCCAACACTTTGTCCATATATTTTAATACACATGTTGTATTTTGTATATTATCTAAGTGGATGTTGGTTTATATATTTGGTTTACATTGGTTTTATTTATTCTTTATAATGTATAAAAGGATAAATTGTTCCTAATGCACACTTGTGATGCCTTTAACACTTGTGCCAACTCATGTCGATTGAGAACGTGCCTTGAGTTTGTGGCATGGTGACTTGGGTATGGTGGTCGGGTATTCGGTTTGGTATGTTACACTCTACAATTTTCTGATATCTTCAAAGCATGACAAATGTTCCTTCTATTTTCCATTCAAATTAGTTGTTAAAGCATTAATTACTTCGGTGTAATTCTAAACAAAGCCTAAGTCATCGACATATGATCCTTTAGATTTGTTCTCATTTGTTTAGTCTTCATATTTCCTCCATCCATAAGCCATGTATTCCAGAATTTCTACCATTAGTGACGATGCTTTTATGAACTTTTGCAAACTTCAAGTGAGTCCTTTTATGCATGCAATCTGGTGGATGTGATATAGTGGTTGAAATCATACTCTTCAATACATATATACCACTGTAAATTTTCATATTTTGCTAAAAACACGTTTTGCAAGTAAAAATATTAGTACCATATGAGCGTGTGTTTTGATAAATTAAAACGAGGGATCCGATGGTTTTCATTTAAAGAATGATACGCTTACAAAGTCTTTCTTTTGAGTGTACCTTAAATAACATTTCACAAAATTCCTAAACTTCCAACAATAAAATATTTAAAATATAATATATTTTATTCAATTTTCATTATACAATTTTATAAATGATTTAATAATATATAGGTTTTGTTTATTTATAATTGTGAATTTTAAGTGAAAAATATGACGTATTTTTGGTTGAAAAATATTATCAGGATGTCGACTTAAATTATTTAAATTCTTACCGCTCCGGCCCAAAATGATACGGAGACCCGAAACGACGGGCGCTTCCCATACCCGGGAGGCAGGAGCGTATTCCTTCGCCCACAATCCTTGCCCTCGCCGCTGCTTCCCTTCCGTCCGGTGAAGCCGCATCGGCGTCATCCTCCCTTTAAGGTAACTCTGTGCAGCTTTGGTTAATTTTTTTTCACCCTGTCATGCAGATATATAAAAACTTCAGCTGCGCCTCGCTGCATACGCTGAATCGCTTTCTCTTCAAGGGGTTTTTTTTGGTGCCCCTTTGCACATAACTTTTCTTTCTCTGCTTTTGAATACAGGAATCCTAAAACCGTTTTATCGGCAGCCATGACGAGCATAAAGGTTCAGAGGATCATGACTCAACCCATCGTACGCACTGATTTCTTTGCTCTATTTCTCACTACCTCTCTTTTCAACTATTTTTCAATCACATGGATTCTGACTGACATCTCCCCGGGTATTCTTCTGTTTTGGATTCAGAATCTGATTTTCAGGTTTCTTCAAAGTGTAAGTGTTTGTAATTTGCATTAATCTGCGATTTTTTCGGTTGTTGCACCTGCGCTCTGTTGAAAATCGTTGCTTATACCTCCACTGTTTCTCGTATGTAGAAAACTCGCATCCAAATTTGGCTCTACGAGCAAAAGGATTTGAGAATTGAAGGACGCATTATTGTATGTTTTTTCTTTGATGCTATTGCTCCTGACTCTTCCCTTTTTTTTTCAATATTAACTGGACTCCCCTCGTACTGGAGCTATCTGTGTATGGAGTTTTTTCGTTTCCCTGCTTATGCGCGCGTGCACGCTCACTTGCACTACTGGATATTTTCCTTCAACAGTTGGGATGGATGCAAAAAAGAAAACAGTGATTTGTGTTTTTTCAGAGGCATTTATTCTTACATCCTGACTTGTTCAGGGATTTGATGAGTACATGAATTTGGTTTTGGATGATGCTGAGGAGGTTAGTATAAAGAAGAAAAGCAGAAAGCAGTTAGGTACGCCATGATCTATTCTATTATTTAAGCATTTTTTAATAATTTTGTGATTTGATTTTGTGGGTGACGTTCAAAGATCCTAGAAATAAATTAATTTTCAGTCAAGGACTTGGGCACAACAGGACTTGATTGTGAAAGTAGTTCTAATTAAAGATGCATTCATGAAATTAATTTCAATTAACAATCTAGATTTGTTAGTGAACGTAAACGTTCTTCCAGTAATTTTTTTTAGCTGTAAATGTGTCGGATGCAGTTGTTATGAGATGCACACGGTCTTTATCATATCTACTTATTCGTTTGTATGTTTATTCTTCAGGGCGGATTTTACTGAAAGGCGACAATATTACACTAATGATGAACACGTATGCAGTTTCACACGATCCTTGCTTTCTGCGGATTTGCATTGTGCCTCTTTCTAAGTTTTCCCACTCTTTTGCTTTTGCCTAGGGGGAAATGATGTCTCAGCTGCCGGCAGCAATGCATCTTGTTTGCGTAAATGGCGACATATGTGGTATTTTGGCCTTCCATCTTGCATTTAGCTTGAACTTTTTTCTTTTTGAAATTTAGTGCACCCAAGATTTAAGCTGTATTCAGTTGCTATTGGTATGCATTATCTGATCACGTGTTGTGTCACCATAGAAAGCTCCCACAACTGAATACGGGCACCAACATGTACCCACTCTTAACTTGCTCAAAACTACCTGAAAACTCCATTAAAACTTGTCTAACACTTTACTAACATGAAATTCCCTTTTGGAAACCTAAACCTATCCTAATGGAGGTTGGTAAACACCTTGAGCTAGCAAACCACCTAGAGGGGATGCCTTGATTTGTATAGAAGGGAAAACGCACCAGAATTACAGTGAGAGGAGGAAGAATGTGAAAGGGAGAAGAAGATACTCGAGGGACCCCCTGGCTCTCCTGGCCAAGCCTGAAAGTTGAAATCAAAAAACATAAATATTCCCCCCTTACCACTTCCCCCTTTTAACAGCCTCACTAGTTTTGGGGATCTGTAACAAGCTAGTCAGCTGTGCCTGTTGTGGCCAACTGTATTTTCCCTGCAGTGCCCCTTCTACCTCCTTATAGAAAGCGCTTCTCAGATGTGCTGTGGTGTCATCATATCTATCATTGGCCCCGCCTTGAAAATCAGCATTGTCCTCAAGACTGAGGAAAAGAAACTGATCATAGATGATGAATTCCTTTTTCTAGGTAGCTAACCAAACTCCACCCCTTGGCATGGCAGCCTCATTGCCTCCTCTTGTGAGACCAAAACATGGCCATGAAGATTCTTGGGGCCAGTGAACATCGTTTTGTGGTCAAACTTCACTAGTCCGCGGTACACTATTTCTTTGGCCTTGCTTTACTGATAAAGGCATTTCTATAGTAAGTCGTCGAACTCCTGCATGAGTTTGCTACTGGTGGTGCATGGTGTTGAAGCCCGCTGTTTGCTACTGGCTTGGTTCCTTAAAACCTTTCCATTGAAGACAAACATTCCCATCCCAGCTTTGTTTTGTGGTTTAGGATGTCTCATCACCAAGAGTAAGCCAACATTAACCCATGACCGATGCATTGAACACAGTCAATGACTGTGTGTCTAACAACGAACTAGAAGCGAATGCACCACTGATCTCCATGCCACCTCAAAACTCCATGATATGCTTGTAGCCTGCCCGTCACATCAACTATATGTACTCAACCACATTAGAAACCTTGCAAGTGGAGGCAAATCAACAAATTGCTGACCAACTGTAAGACTGTACAATTTCTTCTCCTGACACCGACAATAGTTGATATCATACCAAAAATTGTTACCTTGGCATCCTACACAAACATGACAAAACCAAAGCCCATGGTTGGACCTTGGTATAAAGCCATAGGAGCTCCATTTAGCAACGAAGCACAAACTTGCCAAGGGCCCATCATTCAACCAATATTGGTTGGCCAAATGACGGTATCTCCTTTACGGATATCTAGGTTGCACCACCCATCCGCGACGACTTTAAAAGATGTCTTGGCCCATAGTATCTAGATGAGAAAAGTATGTTTGTAAATGCTTCTGCCGGACATTGAACCACAGGAAACTCAGTTTCACTGAAAAATAGAGTCAAGTGATGAAACACATCTAGTAATTACACATTCCCAAACTCCAAGATGGGTTGGAGAACAAATGCCATGGTTTTGAGTAAAAATATTTTTCATCTTCAGTGCGTTCTTAAATAAATTTCCTTTGTTTCTTATATAAGGTTGATTACATCCGCCATCGTGGAACACAACGTAAGGAAATGAATTGCAGTGAACATGTAGCTCTGGAGACTTGACTCCGTGACGTGCCCCTCACCCCCCAAACCCTTACCACCCCACCACCAACGGTGGGGCAATTTTCCTTTGTTTCTTAGTTACTCTTAGCAAAACCAACATCTGCATCATGAAGGATTGGAGCTTCCTTAGTATCGACTCTAGTTTCAGCAACGATAAGCCCGTGCTTTCTCTGGCCCGACTCATTCCTGGATGTATCCACCTTGAACAAAGTGTGCAACTCCCCCAACTGTGGTGATTTCTTCTACTTTGAAACAATTTTTGGGAGGAGTCGCTACCTTGATTGAAGATTTTGCGTGTTTTGAATACCGATCTTGCGGGTAATTCATATAGCCTTGGTATCTCGATTGCATCTATGTTCATGTGTAGCTTTTTTCGTCCTTCTCAGCATTCCCAGACAAATTTTAATGTTGCGGTAGATTCTAATGCCGTGCAAGCCCTTCAAAACATAACTGAGCAATTGGAACTCGCAAATCTTTATAGGTTTTATAAATGTTGAAATGCGTTTTAGCATGACTAGTCCCAACAACGAGTAATGAGATCGCCTCCTCCAAATGACAACTTTACAACTTGCTTTGTGATAGTTCGTAACTCGTTCCACAACTCTTCTGCACCGTCACCTCTCTCGACGTGATGCTCTTGATCTGAGTCTAACCGCTCTTGTTCCTCCCTTTCTGTTTTGTACCTCTGAGTCAACAGACTAGCTTCTTTGTCGTTTGTTCTGTAGGTTCCGGGCGCAGCAAAAGCGCCAGATGTGGTATGTCTAACTCAGCCTTTTTGTCGTAATCAATGATTAATCTGAGATGTACATTGATGATAAACGTCGTGTCCAACATAATTGAATCAAAGATTAATTGACGATTGAACGTTGGAACTAAACTGCAAAATCATCCCATATTATTTATAATTAATTTAAACAATTAAAGAATTACCTTGCGATGAATTCTTTCTTCGTTGATGAATCTGATGTCTCTACGTTGCACCATTGTCGCGTTACAAGAATCAAAGTGTAGATTCCTTCTACCAGTGATCCACACGTGCTTCACAAATCTCTGAACGCCGCCATTGGAATCTTCGGGTGCTAGTGCGATAGATCCCAACGCTTGCGCCGTTCCCCTTTGACCGCCCCCAGAATTGCTTCAAAAACGTCTCTCTTGGATCTCTCAAGACTCAAGAGTGGAAAGTGACGGAGGATTACTCCCCGTTCTTGAGAGCCTTCTTGGAGAAGGGCTTTGAGAGGATTCTTCGGATGTTGCACACAACAAAACAGGGTTATAAAATAATAATTGCTCAAATGTTGTTTATTATTTCTTTAATCCCTTTATTTTATTATTATTATTTCTTGACATGCTCAAATTAGCGAATTAAATTCATTATTATTTATTCAAATAATATTCAATTTATATTATCTCATCGAACCATTAAACTTGGCCTGCCATTCCTCCACGATATTTATCGGATCCTGAATAATGATTATTTATTCACCAATAAATATTACTGCATTATTCACCAATAAATAAACAAATATTATATTCAATAAGTAGTAAATAAATATTTATTAAATATTTTGTTCACAAAATATTCTCTCGAATAACTGGTGATGAAATATACGTGATCAATAAAACATGAATAAAACCACGCGCGGAAATAATATTTATTCAACATGTTAAATAATAAATAATAATATTATTTAACTAAGGTTCTGGATACACTTAGTGTGTGACCCTTTAGACCACTTTCTCGGTGGTATTAGGTAAAACAATCTAAAGTCCAATGTTAGCATCTAACAACCTGCCAAGACACCCATAAAGCAATAAGTTAACATCACAATGACATAAAATCTCATATGGACGCTTACAGTGCAATATAATATCTTTATCGTGATATCTCTAATCAAATAGGTTGTATGCTGGTGGTATCAACCTATAATGTCTTTTTTTTTGACTTTCCAGAAAATGAATTTGCCTACAAAACACCATGACCATGAATTTATTTAGGCTATACCATTTTTGTCAACGAGCCTGAGACATCAACTTCCGTTTAAGTACAGAAGGAGCAAATCATTTCTCGCATTATTCATTAATGAAATATTACTCGTGACACATCCAATGTATCCTACTTTTCCGTGAACATATGTCGTCATAGTTTTCGTCAATACATCAAAGTATGCTACTCATAATGTTCATTAATAATAAGATTAAAGTCTAAGGATCAATACACACATCCACAAATAATAACTTCCATTGACATATAAATGTGGATTTCTTATTGGCAAGTCTCGTTCTCATAATCTTACACTGGAAATTACCAAAAGTGTACACCATGAGACAGTGACTCAAAGTCCTATGAGTCTCCACCCTTGATAGCCTATATTATTTGTGTCCTTTAAATGGTTTCATCTGGCTATATAACATATACTTAAAAATACCGTCATGATAGTTCTGGGTTATCATTATAGCGGAGAACTGTTATGACCTTTCAGTGCGACAACTACTCTTAGGACATTATCACATATTATGTTAAACAAAAGAACATTCATGATGTGATAAGTAGTTTATTAATATTCAAAACTATGAATACATATAATCATAAAGTACAAAAAAAATTGATTATGGAGCACAAACTCCAACAAACTCCCACTTGCACTAGAGTCAACTGTTAACAACGTTCAGTCTGCTGACTCTCACATGATACTCATGCTTTCGCTGAGATAATGCTTTAGTCAAGGGGGCCCGTCACGTTTTCTTTCATGGAAACTCTGCTTACTGCAACTTCACCCCTCTAAGAAAAATCCCTCAAGAGGTGATACTTTCAGATTATGTGCTTTGTCCGTTGGTGTGACTTTGACTCTTTTGCAAGATCGACTGCTGCAAATATTTAACCTTAACAACAGAAAAATGATGTTCATCTGAATCAACTTTATATTTGTCTACCATGCTAAAAGCGTAGACAACATCAAGTTTAGTATATAACATAACATACATGATTGATCTTATCGGCGAAGCGTATGTGATCTTACTCATTCTCTTTTTCTTCTATTGTGTTAGAAAAATGTATATAATGTGATACTGGAACCAATCTCCTCTTGGATTGTTCAATACTAAATCTCTTTAGTATCTGGTCAATGTATGTATTTTGACTTAGAACAAACAACCTCTTAGATCTATCACAAATGATATTGTTCTCGAGAATGTAGGGTGTTTCTCCTAAGTCCTTCATGGAGAAACACTTGTTTAACAAGTCCTTAACATACTGGAAGGCTGATATGTTGTTTCCAATAAGTAATATGTCATCAACATATACTACTGAGATAACAACCACATTCCCACTAAACCGCTTGTAAACACATGACTCACATTCGTTCTTAATGAAACCAAATTCTTTTATAACTTCATCGAACTGAATGTTTCATGACCTGAATACTTGCTTCAATCCATTAATGGATCTCTGTAACTTATGTATCTTTTTGACATCACATGAAGTCACAAATCCTTCTGGTTGTGTCATGGTAAGCTGTTATAGCAAGTAAAATTTTGATAGATTTAAACATGACAACTAGAGAAAAAGTTTCGTCATTAATGTCTTGACGCTGTTTAAACCCTTTAGCTTCTAGCCTTGCTTTATAGGTACTTACTTTACCTTTCATGTCCAGTTTTCTCTTGAATACCCATTCACACCCAACAAACTTACATTAACTGACGGATCTGTTGGGCGCCTTCCTGGTTGGCGCACCGCGTAATGCCTCCTCAAATGGTGCCCACACAATTTCTCTTTTAATGTGGTGTTTTTAATGCGGGCCAAGACCACGTGAATTAATTCACGCGGTGACAATCTTTTGACGCGACGACATTATTTGACGCTGATTCTTTTTCCTATATAAGGAGGCAGATGCAAGACATTTCAACACCACCGGCGACAGCAACACCGAGAGCAAATCCCATTTGGTGATCGCTTTTCTTCGACGATCATCTTTACTGCTCTCTATATTTGATCCACATTTTTATTCTTGAGTATTACTTTTGAGATCCCTTCTATTTTTGGGGAGCCTCTACCATGTACCTCTTGATTTTAGTGGATCCCTCTTTTTGGATTAGGTCCCGTGGTTTTTCCCTTTCGGGTTTTCCACGTAAAAATTTTCGTTGTCAACTTTATTTTCTGCATATTTAATTTCGGGTCGCTGCACATCCGTTTTATTCGGGGGGGGAGATTTTATTTTCGCTGCGCGTTCGCTTTTCAATTGTTTGCGCGTTCGTCGCTTTCCCGTCTTTCCCAACATCTGGTATCAGAGGGTTTGATTTTTTTTATTTCATATTTATTATGGAGGCCAATTACAGTCGGATGATTTTGCTGAATGGTACCAACTACCATATGTGGCGACTTAAAATGAAGGATCTGTTTTTTGTCAAGTGAATGCATCTTCCAGTGTTTAGTACCCAGAAGTCAGAGAGGATGTCAGACGAAGAATGAGCGTTCGAGCATGAGATGGTTTGCAGCTTCATTCGCCAATGGGTCGAAGACAACGTGATGAACCACATTGTCAACATCTCTCACGCCAGAACTTTGTGGGAGAAGCTTGAGACGACCTACACTTTCAAGACAGGAAACAATAAACCGTTTCTTCTCAAGCAAATGACGAACTTGAGGTACAAAGAAGGTACACCTATTTCTGATTATTTAAGTGAATATCAAGGAAGTTTTGATCAGTTGTCTGGTATGCGTATCAATTTTGAAGATGAGGTTTTAACTCTTTTGCTGTTTAACACTTTACCCGATTCATGGGAGAATTTACGTGTTACTCTAACCGATTCTGCTCCTAATGGTGTTGTGACATTTAGTTTTGTCAAGTCTGCTATTTTAAATGAAGAGGTCATGAGACGCACTCAGGAGAAATCTTCTTCAGATCACAGAGAACAGGGGGAGAAGCCAGAACCGGGGGCAGAGTAGTCAAGGTAAGAGCAGTGGCAGAAGCAAATTCTGACCGAAGCAGAGAGATTTTGAATGTCATCATTGTGGTAAGAAGGGGCATGTTAAGAAATTTTGCTATCAACTGAAAAGAGAGAACAGATTGAAGGAAAATCCACAGAAGAAAAATGGTGATGGAGATGATCATGTCGCCGCTGCTACAAGGGGTGATCTTGTTATTGTTTATGACTCCATTAACATTGCTTCTGATGATTCTTGCTGGGTTGTTGACAGTGGTGCCTGTTTTCACGTGACATCGAAGGAGTTCTTTACATCTTACAACCCAGGTAATTTTGGGATTTTGAAGATGAACAATGATGGTCATGCTGACGTTGTAGGCATCAAGACTGTTTGTTTAAAAACCAGTACAAGAAGTAAGTTGATTTTGAAGAATGTTCGACATGCACCCGAGGTTCGCTTGAATCTCATTTCTACCAGCGTTCTTGATGTTGAAGAGTTTATCAGTACTTTTAGTGATTGCCAATGAAAGCTTTCCAAAGGCTCTTTGATTGTGGCTCGAGGGAAGAAGCAATCAGGTTTGTACTGGACTAGAGCTTCTATTTCTTGTGATACTGCCTGCGTTGTTGAGTGCAGTGTTTCGTCCAAGTTGTGGCATAAGAGACTCAGTCACATCAGTGAGAAAGGTCTTGATTGTTTGACCAAGAGAAATCTTCTTCCAGATTTGAAGAGTGTCAAATTGGACATATGTGATCATTGCATGGCTGGAAAACAGAGCAGAATGAGTTTCAGCAGTCATCCTCCACACAGAAAGTCACAAATACTTGAATTGGTACATTCTGACATTTGTGGTCCTTCGAAATCTAAGACCTTTAGCGGCGATCTTTATTTTGTTACATTTATTGATGACTACTCACGAAAGCTCTGAGTTTATGTTTTGAATGCCAAAAGTCAGGTGCTCAGTGTTTTTAAGCAATTTTATGTTTCTACTGAGAGGGAATCATGCAAGAAATTGAAATGTATTCGCACTGACAATGGAGGAGAGTATTGTGGTCCTTTTGATCAATATTGCAGGCAGGAAGATATTCTGCATCAGAAGACGCCGCCCAAGACACCTTAGCTGAATGGTGTAGCTGAGAGGATGAACAAGACTTTGCTGGAAATAGTTCGTTGTTTGCTTTCAGAAGCAAAGTTGCCTGGACATTTTTAGGGTGAAGCTTTACTTACTGCTGCTTATATTATCAATTTATCACCTGCGGTTGCTTTGCAGACAGACACTCCCAACAAATTTTGGTATGACAAAGAGATCAGGTACGATCACTTGCGTGTTTTTGGTTGCAAGGTTTTTGTTCATGTGCCTAGAGATGAGAGATCCAAGCTGGATGGTAAGACACACCAGTGTATTTTTATTGGCTATGAACACGATGAGTTTGGGTACATGTTCTATGATTCTGTTTTGAAGAAACTTGTCAGAAGTCGCGATGCAGTGTTTAAAGAGGATCAGACTATTGCAGACATTGATAAGGGAGAAAAAGCTGCTTCTACAACTTCTGATGGTTTTGTCAGTCTTGAGCCAGGTTCTGATTCACATTCACCTCATATTGTTGATTCTGATGATCATGTTGATGTACATAATGATGCTCAAGGCGAACAGGTTGGAGTTGATGTTTCCGATGCACCTTTTGTTTCTGATGATCTGATTCCAGGGGTTATTAATGAACCCGCAGTTCCACTCCGGAGGTCATCTCGACATCGCATGTCTTCCACTCGATATTCACCAGATGAGTATGTGCTCCTCGCTGAAGGGGGAGAACCAGAATCGTTTGAGGCAATGGAGAGTGAACAGAAGGACAAATGAGTTGCGACAATGGATGACGAGATGACATCATTGCACGACAACCACACTTTTGAGCTGGTGAAGTTACCGACATGGAAGAGAGCTTTGCAAAATCGGTGGATTTATCGGATTAAAAATGAAGAATTCAGTTCTGTTTCACGATACGAGGCTAGATTAGTTGTCAAAGGCTTCCGTCAGAAGAAAGATGTAGGTTGAGAAACCCCTTTGCCTCCTTACCTCAAAGTGAGGCGAAGACATTCTTTTATAATGAATGAAAATGACCACATCGGACCACAAGTTCGATGTGGGATACAGACTCCAACACTCCCCCTCAAGCTCGGTGTACCTAGCTTGGACACATAATGAAAAGAAAGCAAAAAAAAAAAAAAAAAACAGATGCTAACACTCCCCCTCAAGCTGGACATGCCCAACTTGATGACAAATACAAGACAAAAAACAGAAGAAACATAAATAATAAAATCGTTGTTGATGCTGCTCCCCCCGAAGATGGTAATGTGATGCCGTTGAAAAAAAAAGGATGGGTCATCGCCGAAAAAGTGCGGGGCCGGACAACAGAGCGCTGGGAAATCCACACTGGCGGGTCAGTTGTCAGAGCGTCGGGAAAATCCGCACTACGGGCCGGTCGTCAGAGCGCCGTGAAATTCGTAATGTCGGGCCGATCGTCAAAGCGTCGAGAAATCCGCTTGGGAGGGTCGGTCGTCAAAGTGTTGAGAAATCCGCACTGGTCGGGCCGGTCGTTGGAGCGCCGGGAAACCGGTCGGAGGGAGGGATGCCTTACAGAGCAACGCACTGGAGGGGGGGGGGGGCGAACAGGAGGGGAGCCCACCGGGAAAGGAGGGGCGCCGATCGGGAAAGGAGGGGAGCCCCTCGTCGCAGGGGGGGAAGGCCGCCGGGAGATTCACGGGAGGTGGCGTGCACACAGGAGGACCGCCGGGGAAGGGCCGTAGGAGACGCCACTCGCTAAGGAGGAGGGCCGCCGGGGTCGCGGGAGTCGAGCTGCCGGGAAGAGTGCCGCGTAGGGCCGGCAGGGGGGGAGATTCGCCGTGGGAGAGGGATAGTCGGCGAGAGGCCGCCTGTGATACGAGCCCGGAGGGGGCAGCGGTAAAAACATAAACCTAGCCCTTCATGAGGGCCGCCGCCCCCCCACGGGGGGAAAAAAATAAGAAACCCTAGAGAAGGGCGGAAATAAAATGGGAGGAGGGTTCAGGATTAATTTGCTCTGATACCATGTAGGTTGAGAAACCCCCTTGCCTCCTTACCTCAAAGTGAGACGGATGCATTCTTTTATAATGAATGAAAAAGACCACATCAGACCACAAGTTCGATGTGGGATACATACTCCAACAAAAAGTATTGATTTTGATGAGATTTTCTCACCTGTTGTCAAAATGTCTTCCATTCGGGCAGTTCTTGGTTTGGCTGCTAGTTTAGATCTGCAGATTGAGCAGATGGATGTGAAGACAACTTTCCTCCATTAAGATTTAGAGGAGGAGATTTATATGGAGCAACCATAGGGTTTTGTTGAAACAGGTAAAGAAAATCATGTCTGCAAGTTGAAGAAGAGTTTGTACGGTTTGAAGCAAGCTCCGAGGCGGTGGTATAAGAAGTTTGAATCTGTCATTTCTCATCAGGGTTTCAGGAAGACATCTTCTGGTCGTTGTGTTTTTGTTCAGAGATTTACTGATGATGATTTTATTATACTGTTGCTTTATGTTGATGATATGCTCATTGTTAGCCATGATACTTCTAGAATTGACAGATTAAAGAAGGATTTTTGTTAGTCTTTTGCGATGAAAGACTTGGGGCCAACACGACAGATTCTTGGCATGACGATCTCCTGTGATAGGAATGCCAAGAAGTTGTGGTTATCTCAGGAGAGATACATTGAGAAGGTTCTTCAGATATTTTCTATGGATAGAGCGAAAGTGACCAATACTTCTCTTGCTCTACATTTTAAGCTCAGTACCAGTCAGTCACCTTCTACTGATGAAGAGAGAGAGGAGATGCAGCACACACCTTATTCATCTGCCGTTTGCTGTTTGATGTATGCAATGATATGTACTAGACATGATATAACTCATGCAGTTGGTGTGATCGATCGTTTTCTATCAAATCCAGGTAGAGAGCATTGGAGAGCAGTGAAATACATTTTTCGTTATCTTCGTGGTACTTCTGATCTGAGATTGTGTTTTGGCAAAGGGGAACCTATGCTTTTTGGATTTACAGATTCAGATATGGCAGGAGATATCGATTCGAGGAAGTCCACTTCAGGTTATTCGATCACTTTTGCAGGGGAGTTGTATCTTGGCAGTCTAGACTGCAGAGATGTGTTGCTTTATCTACCACAAAGTCAGAGTTTATTGCAGCTACTGAGGCATGCAAAGAATTGTTGTGGATGAAAACTTTTATTCGAGAGCTCAGTTTAAATCAGGACATGTATGTTTTATTTTGTGATAGTCAAAGTGCTATTTGTTTGGGAAAGAATTTCACTTTTCATGGCAGGTCGAAACATATCGATGTTCGATATCATTGGATCCGCAACGTCCTTGATTCAAGACAGTTCGAGCTTGAGAAGATCCACACTGATGACAACGAGTCAGACATGTTGACCAAGAGTTTACCCAGAGGAAAATTTGAGACTTGCTGACAGATTGCAGGGTTGACGGTGATCCCCACTTGAGTCGGAGGGGGAGTTTGTTGGGCGCCTTCCTGGTTGGCGCACCACTTAACGCCTCCTCAAATGGTGTCCACGCGATTTCTCTTTTAATGTGATGTTTTGAATGTGGGCCAAGACCGCGTGAATTAATTCACACGGTGACACTCTTTTGACGCGACAACATTATTTGACGCTGATTCTTTTTCCCATATAAGGAGGTTGAGGCAAGACATTTCAACACCACCGACACCAACAACACCGAGAGCAAATTCCATTTGGTGATCGCCTTTCTTCGACGATCATCTTTACTGCTCTCCATATTTGATCCACACTTTTATTTTTGAGTATCACTTTTGAGATCCCTTCCATTTTTGGGGAGTCTCTACCGTGTATCTCTTGATTTTAGTGGAGCCCTCTTTCTGAATTAGGTCCTGTGGTTTTTCCCTTTCGGGGTTTTCACGTAAAAATTTTCGGTGTCAACTTTATTTTCTGCACATTTAATTCTGGGTTGCTGCACATCCGTTTTATTTGGGGGGGGAAAAGATTTTATTTCCGCTGCGCGTTCGCTTTTCAATTGTATGTGCGTTCGTCGCTTTCCCGTCTTTCCCAACAGGATCAACCAGAACCCAAACTTGGTTCTGATACATGATAAAAATTGCCATCTTGTAGGTTCTGAGCTCTCTACTACCTTTTTGTAGGTCACATATTCATTATTGTCAATCAATAATGAGTCACCATCTTCAGTGTCTAGAAAACAATCTCTCAGGTTTTCTTACCCCTCTTGTGCTCCTACGCGGTATTTGTGTTTCAGGAGTAACTTCCGCAGAGATCTGTGGAATCTGTTCCTATACCGACCCCTGTGTATCTTGAGCATCAACTTCATCGAAATTAGTCTTGCTCCCACTATTTTTCTTGAGGGATGTGCTCTCTCTCAAGAAAGATGGCTTGTCTGGTGACAATCACTTTCTTGTTTGAGAGGTTGTATAGGTAGTGTAACGACCCGAAAAATGTTTTTTTATTAATGGATCTCGTCTCCTAATAACTTTTTTTTATATTTTACAATAGAAGCACATAGAACGATTTTTATTTTTCATGAGAACTTTTTACATTATAGGTTGAAATGAACTTTTACAATCAGGAATAATAAAAAGATAGAAAACACACTAGAAAACTAACACTTTATTCCTTTATTTAAGAACGTTACATTCATTTTAAAACAACACCCAACATCATGCTAAATATTACAATGAGAAGACAAATAGATGATAAATAAAGTGCAATATAAAAATCTGGCTGCTTTGATCCCCTAGAATAATTGCTCCCACTATTCTTCTTGAGGGATGTGCCCCCATGAGTGTAGCCTAGTGGTTACACCTTTGAGGGGTGTCGCAGGAGGTCTTAAGACCGAGTCTCCCCGAGTACTTGTAGACATAGTAGTTTCTTTGTTTCTTTGTAATCCCCTCCTCCAAACTGTTGTAATATTGCATTTAGAAGTATAAAAATGAATTTAGAAGTATCAATTTTAATTTAGAAATTTATAATTAATTTTTAAACCAAAAATTAAATTTTTGAAATAAAATTCATTCTTTTTGGATTCTGCACATTTTTTGGGTTGACTGGAGGGAATGGTTCGGTTTTGGAAGGTCTTGAATGTCCAACCACACTTTCCCTTTATTAATTAACTAGTAAATTGGTTGGAATTCAATTTATCTATAAGTGGTTGATTTATATGATAAAATAATCAATATTTAATTCTTTAAAACCCACCCATCCTCAAGTATAAATACCACCCATTTTCCATTTCTATACACTCCAAATCATTCAGCCATGAAGTCCTTTCAAGATGTCACCCTTAAGTTTTAGGAAGCAAATCTTCAATGTAAGAGAATTCTCCTCTTATCTCTTTTTCATTCAACTTCTCTTTTGTGCGTCTTCTTAATGTTAAAGATTCTTCCATTTCATGAACTTTTGATATTCCCTCTACTGCCAAAAATGTGTTTTACCAATGGGTGAACTACATTCCCTCTCATGATGCGCTCCCTTTAATTTAAGTTGTATACCGTTATGGTGTCAATAATTTCATGAATCTTTCTCTTTTTAATGAAATATTCTCATATTGTGATTACTCAAACCTCTTCCATTTCCATGGGTATTCACCTAAAAGTAAAAATATCTTATTGATTCTGGGATTTACATATATGAAACCCATATTCTCTTTTCATGAGTTAAAAATGACATGTTTTAGTTTTCAAGCACTTTGTACACAATGATTTTGATACGAAATTTATTTCCATGGGTTATTGATGAAATGATTTTTTTTATGTTCAATATGGTTCACATGAATTAAGACATGAATGATGTGTCCTGATAGCGCTCCAATGCATTGGGTAAAGAATTAATCTCTAGAGATGACCTGTTTTACAATACCTTGGTGAATAACCATGATAATTATGGTTTATGACACTTTGGTGATAAATCTTGACATTATGCTTATGAATGTCTCATTTTTTATGTTGTAGTCAGATTTCTATGTTATGATTCATGTTCTTTTTATTATGACATGCCTCATATTCATATGACCATGCCTTATTTATACGTCTCTTCTTCACATGCTAAGCATTTCCTTTGTTTATTCCCATGCTGGACTTTATGTTCACCCTTTTCTTTGATGTATGTCCTCGAAATATGTGATGCAATAAAAGTAGTTTAGGACAAACCTATGAAAAAGACTATCAAGTGGATTAGAAGCATGTTTAATGTTTAAGTTTTTCATGTATTATGTTTCTATTTCTAAGACACTAAACCTCAAAAGATTCTCCGTATTGCTAAATGTTGTATAACGTATTGAAAGGTTTATGTAATAAAAAGGCAGGTCGTGGTAATATCTCATTGTTTCCTTGGGATATCCTATATGTTGGGACCACTTAGTATGTAAAGATTGTATTTGTTGTCAATGAGTGTCAATGGATGTCAATGATGGTCAAAATGAAGGAAGGAACTCTCTTAAGAGAAATGATTCCATGCATTATGCCTTAACGCATGAAGAATGAAGAAATGATCCATGCATTATCTATGATTGGATTAAAACAACATATGGAAGATCTTTTGGATTCATGATCTAAGAAGAAAAGAGAGATGGTGTTTTGGAGAAAAACTTTGGAATTCTTATTCCAAAGAGAATAGAAGAAGAAAGATGGAATGGTGGTTTGACATCTTATACTTGCAAACACTTAGTTTTACACTAAGTAGTTATTTTATTTATATGCCTTTACTAAAAAGAATGAGGCCATCCATAGAGGCCAGCCGAGGTCCTCATGCGGGACCCGAGGGGTCAACCACGCTTGAGGGAAGCCCTCAAGGCCAACCCCGCATGAAGCAGGGTGTGCGCGAGCCGTGTATAAGCCCGCAGATGCCGCACGGTGGTGAACCCGTGCAGCATGGGCGCTAGGAGCGCACCTGTGGAGCAGAGGGGGCGCTAAGAGTGTGCCCGCTGGGTGAACACGGTACAAGGTGGTACCGTGGAGGGAGGAGAATTCTGAGTCGTTGGTGCCACGACTTGATTGATAAATCGCGAGAAAACATCGCGACGTTTCGATGTGGGACGACATTTTAAAAACACGGACGCGATTCGCGTCGTCCATCTGATCTCACGACTGATCTCAGCTGCACGCTCCATCCCGCGTCCCGTGTTCTAATCAAGGCTGTCTATCTGATCGCGTGGTTCAGGATTCAACTAGCGCTGTCCGATCTCTCCACCGGGGTTGTCTTCAACCTTCGGACACCTGCATGCACATGCGAACCAGTGTTCGAGCTGAACGACGATCTCACCACTTCGATCATCAATTGAGCTCAGTTCAAGCCCACTGTGATTGTCTGGATGCTACGATCACATGCATGGAATTACATTTGCATGCATGCAAATGAAACGAAGAATGAGCGAATGGCCGAGGCAAACGAAGTTGCCAAGGCCACGTGGATTCAGGCAGGGATTCAAAAAGCGAAACATGCCATCTTGAATACATGAACGATCAACGTAGAGGCCGCGAGTGTGAAATAGGAAACATCCAAGATATGCGGTATATCTCCATGTGGGTTTGAAGATTTTAAAGGACCGAAAATCTCAGTTATTCAAGGCAGAATTTTGAAGTGCGTATAATGCGGATTTTGGATGCGGAAAGATCTGATCTTATAAAAAGAGGCCCACCCATCGAGAAGGAGCTGCTGCTCCCAAGCCTTCGAGAGCTCCTCTTCTGAGAAACAGAGTTTCTCCGATCTTCAAATTTGAGAAGGGGTATGCACGATTCGCAAACCGTTATGGGTTCGTGAAGTCTATTTCGCGTACCGTTCTGGTTCGCGAAGAAGGAGAATCGTGAACCACTTCTGGTTCGTGAAGAGAAGGTCTCGCGTACCCTACGGGTTCGCGAAGTAAGGAACCGCGTACTGCTTCGGTACGTAAGACAGGAGAACTGCAGACTGTTCTTGGTTCGCGAAGAGAGTTCCCGCGAACCATTCTAGGTTGGTGAGGAAACGGTACCGCGTACCACTCTGATCGACTGCGTACCACTCTGGTTTGTGGTGAAGAGTGACTCGCGAGAGGAAGTCCCGCGTACCTCCCAGTGCGTGAAGGAGAACCACATGTCACGAGGTACGAGAAGGAGGTTCGCACTTCGTGTGCGAAGGAAGCATGTGCATCCCTTGCGCAAGGAGAGGCTGCAAATCATCCTGGTTCGCGGAGGGGACAAAGTGCATAAGAGAACTCTTTACCCATGGTGTGTAAAAGGAAAACAATACCATCAAGCCATACTGAAATATACTCATTGAAGTTTGAAGAAAATCACATACTCATAACTATAAACAAATCAAAGTGAACATTGTGTGTTAAGAAAGGGAGAAGAAAAGAATGTGCATGGTGATGGGAAGTGAGTGCATGCATTCATATGCATGATTTGAAGAACACAATTAAAGCCCAAGCATATCCGAATCAAGTGCTAAGAAAATGCGAGAAGAGGTCGCGTGTGTATTAAAAGGTACCATACCCATTTGGGCCTTCACACAAGAAAGAAGAAGAGAAAGTGCATGCATTCATGCATGCACATGCATACATGCATGCACATGCATACATGAATACTTTGAAGAGAAGCATCCTAAACCAAGGGTGCACTGTCTAAGGAAGTGAAGAGGAAGAACACATCTATATTGTCACATGCATGGTCACATGCATGCATGGAATAAGAAGAGTTGATTTTGATGATGCCTCGTGAGCTGTTTTTCAGTGTTTGAATAATCATAAAAGAATTTGTGATTCTGGCCAAGAAGAATAATAAGTCTTAGTACATCTGGTTGTTGCACTGGAGAAGAAGATTGAACGTTAAAGGACATCAACTTTGGACCACGATGCAAGCAAAGTCTCATGCTGAACAGGAGATAAAGAATTTCATGCCTATCCATTGAAGTGACCTTCACGTCCATAAACTGAGTGCGACTTCACCCAGAGCAGTAAGCCAGAGGGAGTCAACGGAAGTGATCTGAGGGAAGTAATGAGCTATCCCTGAACTTTTTTAAATGTAGCATGCTTATGACAGAGTGACTGTACCCGAACCTTGTAATCCACAACTAGTGAAGAATAGTGGAATTAGGTACGACCGACAACTTGTCGGCGTATGCTCCTTGGACGTAGCCCTTAGTGGTGAACCAAATAAAAGTGTTGTGTTGTCCTTCTGCATGTGAATGTTTTAATTACTGCACATATCCATCATACATGTTTACTTAAGTTCCCACCAACGTGAGAACAAGATCCAATAAACGGAGAAAAAGTTGATACCTTGATTCACCCCCCCTTAGGGCGACCTAGGGTCCTTCAATTGGTATCAGAGGGAGGTTTTACATATGTTGGATACTCTTCAACAATTCTTTTTGGAAGAGGATTTGAGTTTCTTTCCTGAATCAACAATGAAGAGCAGTCTTGATGAAAGTTTAGTTATCTCCGAGCAGAAATCTATACCCAACAAGACCATGATGAACAGGAAAAAGAAAGAGAAGAAGCAATTGAAGAAGTCTCTCATGACCAAAGAAGATGTAGTGTTTGGTTCTCCATGACCTTCCAATAATGAAGAAATGTCAGGTTTGGGAAGTAAAGAGCAGGTGACTCAGGTTTCTACCAGAGAAAAGGAAGTCACTTCTATCTAATTCTCAGGTGATCATGAGAAATTAAGAACCTATATGCATGATATTCCTGAAGAAAGAGTTGCTGCTATTTGTAGAACATTTCAATGTATGCAGGCTGAGATTACCCGACTGGGAAGAAAAGCTGATAATATGGAGGAAGGCTTGGAAAAGAAAGTGTCAGAATGTTATAAGCTTTCCAGACAAATCGAAGCCTTTGAAGAGAAAGAGGGAGTGAATATGACTCTAGAAGAAAAGATCCATGCATTTAAAGATGTGCTGAAAAAGAGCATTGAAGTCAAGGTTATAAATTTGGAAGAAACTTCCAAGAAATTCAAGGAACTTGACTCGTTACAAACCAAAGTCAAGTTGGATGAAGATGGGGTTGAAAGATTGAAAAAGGCTTGTGATGAGAAGATGATCATGATTGAAGATCAGAAGATCATACTCAATATGGAATGTCTAAAACTGGAAGCCCAGTTGACCAATCTTGAGAAAACACATATTGAGACTTCACAAAAGAATGAAATAGTTGATGCCAGTACTCAATGCTCATTGGAGGATTCCAAAGCTGAAATACCTCCAACATATGACAAGAAGATTATGACAACTTCTGATTATCCATATCAAGAAACAATGTCTGTTGTTACTCAATGCTCACTGGAGGATTCTAAAGCCAAAAGACCTTCAACATGTGATAAGAAGATAATGACCTCACTCATTAATCTATCACAAGCAGCTGAGAAAGTGAAGGTACCATCCATACCAACTTGTACTATTGTTTCTAAAAATGTTCATACTAAAAGTGCAGATTGGAAGACAAATTCTAAACAAGTATGGATAAAGAAAGGTGAGGAGAAGAAACCTACCACCATGGCTAGGATGGATATGAAGAAGAAGCTGGAAGATGGTTCCCCCAAATAGAGCACAACACATTAAAAGGAATGCCCAACAACCTTATACAAAAGATATCAAGAAGGCAAGATTTGTGGGTCAATGTTGGTGCTGCAATAGATTTGGGCATTGTGCACTGGATTGTTGGTACAATCCTTTAAATGAAAAAGCACATAGAAAGCCTATGTTAAAAGTGAGAAAACTAGAGAAGAAAAAGCAACATCAACAGATCCAGAAGCATCTGTATATCGCAAACAGATTTGGAATGCTAAACAACATTTGTGATGTATGCAATGCGAGTGGTCAAAAGAATGGATCATGCTTATCTTAACATATGTTCAGAGCTGATAAGAACAAAAGATCACAAAAGCCAGCTAGAAAGAAGCAACTACCTTGGGAAGAAATCAGAAGAATGTTGCAAAAGAAAATTCTCCCAAGAAGACTCTAAGAAGGAACAGTGAGAAGTTCTTGGATTCAAAATCCAAGAAGTTGAAGAGTGGTACATTCAAAAGAATTCCTAAAAATGATGACACTCTTGAAGAGTCCATCCTAGAGACTTTGGTTATCTGGCCTGAAGATTTGGAAAGAATGAGAATAAAAGAAGATGCATATGCTAAGGCTAGTTCAACAAGAAATAAGAGGATTCCACATAATGATAGAAAAGTCATGTGTGTGAAGTGCAACAAGGCTGGTCACACTGTTAAGAATTGCAGTGCATTTATTCCAGCCCAAGAAGAATTCCTCAGAAAGATGAAAGTTGCATCAGAAGATTCTAGTGCTTTGAAAGCTTTTGAAGAAAGAAGACTCACACACAGAGTTTGAAGAAATATTGAGACCCACTCAACCAAAGTCATGACTGAAGATCAAATGTGCAAGTGAAAGGAGTGGAGCAAACAAAGCATCTTGGTTGAGAAAATCATCTCAGCCTTTCATCTCATATTAAAGAAGCAAGGAGGATCCACATTATTCCCTTAACACTTTGTGTATTGTACTAATCTTACATGGAATTGAAGGTGAAGCAAGCACTTAGGGGGAGAACTTGAGAAGTGTTCCCTTGAGGGGGGAGACACATGAAGAAGGTGTCAGAGTTATTATCTCAATAAGTATCAACTTCAGTTGGTATTAAATTCAACTACTTTGAAGATTGTCTGAGGATCATGTCATTGGCAATGGTATGTCATCTCTCAACCTTGGTTACTCAAAATAAAATTATTTTACAAAGGGGGAGTAACAATGTTAATTAGTGACATAAGAAGAATGGAAGTGCCCCAATGCCACTTATCCTGCCCATTGCACTTGAATGTTTTTGACCTATTTGTTGAAGTGAGCGCAGGAGTTTCAGGTTGATAATCTCATATCACATTTATTATTCTCATCCTGGAATGAAAGTGGAAAGGGCATTGAAGACAATTACATGAGTTCTCATCGCATAAGGTATCATGATCAGGGGATAATGGACTGCTTTGTTGTATAGATCAAATCCTCTTGTTTTATACATCGAGCATTGCTCAAGTAGACTTAGAGAGAAATGATTGATGACACACTTGCTTAAGTATGGACTGATACCCTCTCTACCATGAACTTTGTATTTCTTGTCAATAAGGGGGAGAAAAAGTGAAATGAAAGTTGAAAAGAGAAAGGGAGAGAGCAGATAGAAGACTCTCATTTTGACATTGGCATGCTCATTTTAGAAAACGTTGAAGTATTGACAACAAACACAAAGGGGGAGATTGTTGAGACCACTCAGTATGTGAAGATTGTATTTGTTGTCAATGAGTGTCAATGGATGTCAATGATGGTCAAAATGAAGGAACTCTCCTAAGGCCCGCAGGTGTTGCACGGTGGTGAACCCGTGCAGCGTGAGCGCTAGGAGCACACCTGAGGAGCAGAGTGGGCGCTAAGAGCGCGCCCGTTGGGTGAACACGATACGAGGCAGTACCGTGGAGGGAGAAGGAGAATTCCGAGCCGCTGCTGCCGTAACTTAATTGATAAACTGCAAGAAAACATCGCGGCGTTTCGATGTGGGACAACATTTTAAAAACACGGACGTGATCTGTGCCGTCCATCTGATCTCGCGGCTGATCTCAGCCGCACGCTCCATCATGCGTCCCATGTTCTAATCAAGGCCGTCCATCTGATCGCGCGGTTCGAGATTCAACCAGTGTCATCCGATCTCTCCACCGAGGTTGTCTTCAACCTCCGAACACCTGCATGCACCCGCGAACCAGTGTTCGAGCTGAAGGACGATCTCACCACTCCGATCATCAATTGAGCTCAGTTCAAGCCCACTGTGATTGTCTGGATGCTACAATCACATGCATGCAATTACATTTGCATGCATGCGAATGAAACGAAGAATGAGCGAATGGCCGAGGCAAACGAAGTTGCCAAGGCCACGTGGATTCAGGCAGGGATTCAAAAAGCGAAACATGCCATCTTGAATACATGAACGATCAACGTGGAGGCCGCGAGTGTGAAATAGGAAACATCCAAGATATGCGACATATCTCCACTCGAGTTTGAAGATTTTAAAGGACCGTAAATCTCGGTTATTCAAGGCAGAATTTTGAAATGCGTATAACTAGTACTCGCCCGTGCGTTCGCACGACGTTATCGATTAATGGTTTATCTTTTAATAAGAGATTAATATTTATAAAAGTTTTTGAAAAAAAATTAATGAGAAAGTAATGGTGTATAATAATTGATGAAGACATAGAGTTGACATCCACTTTATAATATTTGACAAAATGAAATTGAATCAAAAAAATAAAACAATATCATAACAATAAACCGAAAACAGGTTGAATAAAAACATAGAAACTGCTATTTTGGACAATTATTGCAGTACCAATGATAGAGCCGATTCCAGCAACCCATATTTGCCTCTAAAATCACCAGTAAACATCCCAATCATAATATAAGGACATTAACAGATTATATTGAAAAACATAATATCTTATATTAATAGTAGAATATATATAACTTACACAAAATATTGTGAAAATATAATCACCAAAAGAATGACCAAATAAAATTTAATACGAGGCAAGTCAACTAAAATTAATGTAAAAGAAACTAATAAGTGAAATTAAATTAACAGACATAAAATTTATTGGAAATAAATACCACAACTCTATATTTTTTAGTCACATTGACAAAGACATGGCTTTTTATTGTGAAATATAAAAAATGATAACAATAATAGATGGAAAATATTTTAACAATCATAAAGGCAATATATAAAAAGATAAGATGGAAAACAGATTGACAAAAAGTTTGTCAAATTATACAGCATAAATATTCATCTTTTTATCTGTATAATGGTATCACTCATCAATAGAGACTTGATGTAGCAGATTCTAATCAAATTATCATGTCACATTGTACAAAACTTCATCTGCAAAATCTTCTAACAAACTTTTCTGCATAGGAAAAAATGTTTAAAAATAAGAATACGTATTAATGCCTACTGAAAATGCAGAATTGAGAATATGAATGTAATAATAAACCTACTGTAGTCCACATAGTGTGATCCGAAAAAGATATTTGCTACGCTTAGGTTTAATAGGTAATGTAGGTTATAACAGTATGTGTATTTTTTCACTAATCTGTAAAATCAATTCATATGTGTGTAGTTTTGCAAGTAGTGAATATCTATAAACATCTTGTAAAAAGTTATTAATTCAAATGGACATACAGATTTCTAAATTTGTTATGTTGAATGTATATATACAGTGTTGTAAATAACTGGTTAAACCAGTATATGTGCTATAGATATGTCATAGATATGAGAAAATAAAATTCTATTGGAATAGTAACATGTTCAAATGATATGGAAGAGAAACATGTTCAACAAATATGTGAAATAACCACATGAAATGGATGTTTTAAACATTATATGGATCATAGAAAACACATAAACATGGAACAAATGTTATGCAACATCCATGGCAGAGGTTAATTCAGAAAATAGGGTAAACATATTACAGTCACCCTAATGTAAATAGCAGTCTAATACAATTTTGAATGTTAAATAATAATGCAGAATTCAAATATGACAAAATATGAAACGGTCAATCTGTAGTATTACCTTGAAATTACAGCTAAAAAATCAGTCAATTTTTAAAAACCCTTTGGTCTCTCTTTCACATGACTCATAAACATTCAGTTATATTCGTACAACACAGTTGTGAAATCAATAATCATTGACCCAGTATTGAATCAACATAAATAGTAATAAATGACATAGGATGGTGCATTTAAAAATATTAATCACAAAAGTAAAAAAGATCACCTCCCCCAAAGAATGCTGACTTCATCAATCCTCCATGGAAGTATTTTTGGTACAGCTTCAAAATTTGCTCCCACAAACTAATCCATTTCTCCATACATCATTATGGAGTTTTTTAATCCATTCCCTCACAACGATGAAAGAAGCTTTTTGATGATGGGAGTCAATAATGATGTAGTCGGAATTCATAGGATTGCCAGAGACAGATCCTTTTCCAGGCGCATTCGAAGAAGTTTAACCTCTGCAAGCTGAGTTGGTGTGATCATACAGGTGGAAAAAAGAGCAGAACCTAGAATGTATCATTATTAGTTACAAATATTGAGGAACAATAGTTACATAATGAACATCCTTCTCTATCAAATACATAATGAATGAATAGAAGTTATAGAAATAATGACTTACTGGGAACAAAAGTTGTGCATTTGAGCAGTAAAAGATACATAATGAGCACTATCAACTATTATAATAAGATGTTCCAGATCCCATAACAGGATTTTTAATCATGTTTAAAAAATCCAGACTGCCTAGGAACATTTGTAGCCTTCACCTCCTCCACTAGAACCATCAATTTTTGCATCAAAGCACTCTTGAAAGAATAAAAATTAATTTAAATATAAATGGAATGAAATGAATGTAATGTTTGTAATCAAAATAACTAAATTTTTAAATAAATTATCAAGGGATGTTAGTTTTTCATACCTGAAACTATATAGAAGAATAATCACTGCTCAAAAACCCTCATTTAGTTGTAGTTTAAACATATAAACGATAAACAAATTTATAATTTTTTTAAAAAAATAGAAGAATTTATATGACCTCTATTTTTGTCATAAAACTGTAGCATGGCAATATAGAATTAAGATACATGCATTCTAAAGAAACAAATAAAAATATTAGATGACAAGAACAAATAAAATTACACAAAAAATAATTACTTGAAAAAATTATTATACGACGTGATCTCAGAGAATATCAATCGAATGAAATGAAATTAGTGTTTCTAATCAAAACTGTTAAAATTAAAAAAAAATATGAAGGGAAGTTGGTGTTTAATACCTGAAACCAAATAGAAGTAGAATCACTTCTTGAGACCACATATCACAGCCTGCAGATCTTAAAATATATAAATAGGGCAAGAACAAATTAACAAAACAAATAAAATTACACAAAAAAATTACCTTAAAAATTTATCATATGATGTAATCTCAGAGAATATTAAAGGAATGAAATGCGATTAGTTTTTCTAATCAAAACAGTTAAAAGTAGAAAAAATAATTATGGCAGTCCTTCTGTTTCCCACACACATAATCAGTCAAACCAGACAAGATCCGTAATATTTTTTTAGTTAAAAACATAAAGTCAAATCTATCATAGATAATAAATGAAGATGCAAGACAACAACATGTTGATGAGGTGGAAAGCCATGATATAAAATGAACCAAACCTACAAAGTAGCAGTAACAATATATTTGGGATGCTCCATTTGAACCGAATGAAAAAATTGAATTTCTTAATTCAAAGACTACATGAGACACTAACAATTCAAATATCGAGGAAATGTCGAAAACATATTTCGCAGATGGTTATAAATACCCTGTATTCATGCTTTCACCTTAAATCATTCAAAGAAAACCTTTTGGGAGCTCCAAGAAACCCATTGATTAAAACACAACATTTGGCCTATCAAAAACCCATTCCAACGTTAGTTATAACTCTTAAACATTGAAAGTAATTGAGGTGAAGCAATATGACCTTTTACAAATCATCAACAACTTAAATTGGTCCATTATTTCTCTTATAGAACAACTTCACTGGTGCAATAGAGGAAAGAAAGGCTGATCGATGTGGTTTTGTATTGAAGGGCTCCTGCAACACAACACCAGAAGAATATCCCCATGACATCACTCAAAATTGTGATCTTTGAAGACCAATATACCAAAATTTTAATGAAAAATAAAGAGGTAATTCAATTCACAATTCTCAGAAGAATGAAAAATTAAAACAGGAGATGAAACTAAAATGAATCAACAGTTTTACATAATGAATGTTTCCAAACTGCTAAATTAAAGTGAATTTCGTACAGAATATTGAATCAATATGAGTACTATTTTTCCAGAAAATACAAAAATTAGAGGAGAATCAGAGAGAAACCGGGAGTAGGAGCACCACGCCGGCATAGTTCAGTGGGAACCTGTAGCGGGATCATGATGCTGTCATGGTTCTGTGGGAACCCTAGTTTCTGGATGAATCAAACACTAAGGATGATACAGTGGTGGTTATCGTGATGAGAAGAAGAAAACAAGAACTTAACTAAAAAAGATTGAGGGGGTATTTCCAGGAGTAGTAGAGAGCGGGAACCTTACCTGATGAATGCATACCAAAGATCACGGAGTGGAACCACCATCACCCAGGACTGGGAGGCCCAACCCCGTGCCGAGGTAGAATCGTCGGCGAGGAGATCCGAGCGGATGTGACCAAGAACCGCCGCTCTGAGCATGGATCTCATCAGATTTGAACCGCGGAAGGGTCAACGCCATAATCCAAATCACGCCAACAACTGGAAGCGGAAGAAGGCGTCAAGGAGCGAGGGGAACACCACCGACGACGGCGCCGCAAAAACACCTCCCGAGCTTCCAACCTCAAAGCATCAACACTGTTCACCTGCGTCGCGAAGACCATCGAGCGCCAACCTGCGAGAGAAAAAAGAAAGAACATGGGCAGATGGAAGGGGGAGGCATCACCGGAGCTCAACACGTCCGCAAGCCTCCCCCTCCCGGTTGAAGCCAAAGAGAAACCCTAGAATGCGAGGGGGGGGGGGGAAACCGACGCCGAGTAATATCTTCGATGGAAGCATGAGCAGAAAGTGGTGGAGAAACCGAAGTAGAAGGATCTGGAGGCGGAGTAGTTATTCCGGGAGGTGGTCAGAGGCGAAGGCAGAGGGGAGGCGTAGGTGAAGATGTTGCTATAGACGGGAGTCGAGGAGTGGAGGGGAGCAGAGGAGTCGAAGGTAGAAGAGTCGGAGGCAGAGCACGCTGAGATGGAGCACGGGGAGGCCGCGGAAGAGCCGGTGCGGTGGAGGGAGCTGAGAGGGAACCCTAGAAGCGGAGAGAGAAGATGCGAGCGGGAGTCAAGCGGTAACAGTAGAATATGAGAGAATTTTCGTGAGCGGTAGAGGGAGGCGGGATGCAGTGATTTTTTTCGTAGCTGAGATAAGGGGAGACGTGGAGTACCGGCGTGAGGGCACGTAGAAGAGAAAATGGTGTGGAGTAACGACAGATTAACACGTGACAACTGGAAAGCCAAGATTAGTATATATAGTAGATGCGGATTTTGGATGCAGAAAAGATTTGATCTTACTTATAAAAAGAGGCCCGCCGATTCGAGGAGCTGCTGCTCCCAAGCCTTCGAGAGCTCCTGTTCTGAGAAACAGAGTTTCTCCGATCTTCAAATTTGAGAAGGGGCATGCACGATCTATGAACCGTTCTAGGTTCGTGAAGTCTATTCCGCGTACCTTTCTGGTTCGCGAAGGAGAACCACGAACCACTTCTAGTTCGTGAAGAGAAGGTCCCGCGTACCCTTCGGGTTTGCGAAGCAAGGAACCACGTTTCGCTTCGGTACACAAGTCATGAGAACTGCAAACTATTCTTGGTTCGCGAAGAGAGTTCCTGCGAACCATTCTAGGTTGGTGAGGAAACGGTACTGCGTACCGTTTTGGTTCTGCGAAGAGCAAAGGTTCTGCGTACCACTTAGATCGACCACATACCACTTTGGTTCGCGGTGAAGAATGACTCGCGAGAGGAAGTCCCGCATACCACCTAGTGCGTGAAGGATAACCGCGTGTCACGAGGTACGAGAAGGAGGTTCACACTTCGTGTGCGAAGGAAGCCTGCGCATCCCTTGCGCAAGGAGAGGCCGCGAATCATCCTAGTTCGCGGAGTCAAAATGCATAAGAGAATTCTTTACCCGTGGTGTGTAAATGGAAAACAATATCATCAAGCCATACCGAAATATACACATTGAAGTTTGAAGAAAATCACATGCTCATAACTATAAACAAATCAAAGTGAACATTGTGTGTTAGGAAAGGGAGAAGAAAAGAACGTGCATGGTGATTATAAGTGAGTGCATGCATTCATATGCATGATTTGAAGAACACAATTAAAGCCCAAGCATATCCGAATCAAGTGCTAAGCAAAGGAGAGAAGAGGTCGCGTGTGTACTAAAAGGTACTATACCCATTTAGGCCTTCACACAAGAAAGAAGAAGAGAAAGTGCATGCATTCATGCATGCACATGCATACATGAATACTTTGAAGAGAAGCATGCTAAACCAAGGGTGCACTGTCGAAGGAAGCGAAGTGGAAGAGCACATCTATATTGTCACATGCATGGTCACATGCATACATGGAATAAGAAGAGTTGATTTTGATGATGCCTCGTGAGTTGTTTTTCAGTGTTTGAATAATCACAAAAGAATTTGTGATTATGGCCAAGAAGAATAAGAAGTCTTAGTACATCTGGTTGTTGCACTGGAGAAGAAGATTGAACGTTAAAAAGCATAAACTCTGGACCACGATGCAAGCAAAGTCTCATGCCGAACAGGAGAAAGAATTTCATGCCTATCCATTGAAGGGACCTTCACGTCCATAAACTGAGTGTGACTTCATCCAGAGTAGTAAGCCAGGGGAAGTCAACGAAAGTGATCCGAGGGAAGTAATGAGCTATCCCTGAACTTTTGTAAAGGCGGTGTGTCTGGGACATAGTGACTGTACCCGAACCTTGTGATCCACAACTAGTGAAGAATAGTGAAATTAGGTACGACCGACAACCTGTCGGCGTATGCTCCTTGGACGTAGCCCTTAGTGGTGAACCAAGTAAAAGTGTTGTGTTGTCCTTCTGCATGTGAATGTTTTAATTACTGCACATATCCATCATACATGTTTAATTAAGTTCATACCAACGTGGGAACAAGATCCAATAAACGGGAGAAAAATTTGACACCCTGATTCACCCCTCCTCTCAGGGTGACCTAGGGTCCTTCACTATACAAATACACTTTGTGCCCTAATGTGCTAGTTTGTTGCCTAAGACGGTCTTAACAAATATCTCGCAACCCCATACACGTATATGCGACAAAACATGTTTCTTTCCACTCCATAACTCGAAGAAAATTCCGTTTGCCTCAGTTTATGTGTATGTTGCAGTTTGTAATGCATATCTCAAAAGGATAATTGAAGATCTGTATGACTCATCGTTGACCTTACTATGTCTAACAAGGCATGATTCCTTCTTTCATCAACACCATTTCACTGTGGTGTGTAAGGTGGAGTGAGTTAAGAAAGAATCCCAAACTCCTATAGAAAGTTGATAAACTCTAGGTTAAGATCTTCATTTTCTTAATCCGATCAAAGCTTTTTTATCTTCTTTTCAAGTTGATTATCTACTTTATTCTTGAATTCTTTGGATTTCTCAAAGGACTCATACCTCATCAAGTAGACATAACTATATCTACTCAAGTCATCAGTAAAAATTATGAAGTAAGAATAACCACCTCTAGCTTATACTGAAAATGTTCCACATGCATCAGTGCGTACCAATCTTAGAAGCTTTGTGGTCTTTCACCTTGTCCATCGAATGGTGGGTTGGTCATTTTTCCTTGTAAACAAACATAAATCTTTCAAATGGTTTTAGTTCAAAAGAGTCTAAATAGCCATCTTAATATAACTTTTGTCAAACGCTTCTTTTTTACATGACCAAGACGATGATGCCACAACTGAGTGTTATGAGTCGTGCGAATCTGATTCATTACCAATTGCAAATCCTTGGTTTTTCTAATTTAATACATAAAAATTGTTATTTAAATGTGCAATACTATAACATATGCCGACTATAAACAAACTTTTATTTCCAAACTTGAAAACAAAACCATTTGTATTTAGGCATGATACAAAAATTATGTTTTTGATAACAATTGATACATAATAACAATCCCTTAAAACCAATATCATTCCTGTTGGCAATGATAGATGGTAGTCTCCAATGGCTAGAACAGTCTGCCTCACACCACTGGCAACCCACAAATTCACCTCTTCTCTAGCAATCTTTTAAAATCTACTTGGCTCCTTCATTTGGATACATATTTGAGCACCACAAGTTGTATCTAATACCCAATGTGTAGATATTGAAAGATTACACTCGATAATGAACGCACCTTTAGCAGCTTCCCTTTGCTTTTGGGTGCAGTTCCTCTTCAAGTGGTCTTGCTTGCCCCATGCAAACCACACTTCTTACTTTTCCTTTTCTTACTTCTGAATCTTCCTCTTATTGGAAGGACGATGTTCGAGATATTTAGACTTGTTATGAGTCTTGAGATCCTTTGCTTTGTTCTTCATTTTCTTATTCATCATAAGGACCACGAGTTTGTCACGCCCCGTGTCTTTATTCACTTGACGAATGAGAGTAAGAAGTTCCGAATGACTCTTATCGTTATTTCTCATATTATAATTAACAATAAAATTGCAGGACATGGGTAGTGAGGAGAGTATGAGATATGTGCACAATTCATCTGTGAATTTAATCCTCAAGATGTCTAAGCGTTCAATGTAGCCAATAAGTTTGGCTACATGAGGCCCAATTGGTGTCCGATCTCCAAGCTTGCATGTAAACAAAGCATTGAAGATCTCATATCTCTCGTCTTGCCTTCTTTTGACAGAAATCCCGAAGGTGAGACATTATGCTATATGCATCTATGTCCTGTTGCTTTAGAAGCTCATTGGTCATGAATGACAACATGAAACATTGAACATCCATGACACCATTCAAATGTTTCTCATAGAGAGACAACTCTTCCTCACTATCCTTTTGGTCAGGTGCTTCAAGAATATGGTTTTTTAACACATATAATTTCCTCATGGCATAAGATAACGCGCAAGCGCCTTTGGCATTCTTGGAAATTAGTGACTGTGAGAATGTTATCCCTCTCAAGTATGAATCACAATGATATGTTTGAAGTCATATTTATTGCATTTTCTATAAATAAGATGAGCATAATTTTGGTACTTTATTTAATAAAAATAGATAGATAAATATAATATTATATTTATTAATCCCTCACTATTTTATTGAAACCCAATAACTCTCACCATTGCCTTCAGAATATCCTGTTACTTGGACATCCTAGTGGCAATGATCCATATTTCCTTCTCATAACTCAAACTTAGGTGAAGGGTTTTAGGTAGACATTCTAAATGTTAACTGCATTAACTCATAGTTTCTTGATTTGTTGAGTGAACTCCCAATCCTGAAATCCTTAAATCGGATTTCCTCATCCCTTGTCTCCTAGTTACATCAATTCCTTCTTGGACAACCAATCCTTGATGTGAACTAAGTTAAGTCAACCCAACACTTCAAGTTAGAATTCTTTGATAATTGAAAGCACCCCGACTAGGGCCAATCAAACACTTTGAACTATGATTTGATTTTAACTTAAGTAGTGAAAGACTATACTGACTTAATATATATAATCTAGAGTTTTTTAATCTTTATGCGTAAATTGCCCATTTTTATCTTTATCACATGCTTGTTAATATTAAGTGGATTTACTTGAATGAATAACCACTTCTTAGATAAAGTATACACACGATCCAATTTATTTTAGTTTTATCTTGCATGCTAGTTAATTCATTAATTAATGTGATTGTGAAAAACATCCATAATGAAATTAATCATGCAACTTGACAGAAATAAAATAATAAAGTGGCATGATCATGAGCTTTTACTAACGATTAGTTTATCTAGCAGATGATAAACTAATCATCGACTTAGGGGAAAAGCATCTTGAAGCATGAAATGGTTAAGTGAGGGGAGCCAACTGACTGATTAATGAGTTTACATAAAAGAAACCGTGGACTCACATACCCTTACATAATGAGAGGAGAGATGACACGTTGACCATCAATTTAATTTAATAATAAATTAAAAGGAAACCAATCACATATAATGACCCGGTCTATGCTCATGATCATCCACATACATGTAACTAATTACACATTTAATAAAAATAACATTCAATTCTAATCGTTCTTATTTAATATAAATCGCGCTTGAATCAATCAATTATCTTTAATTAATCATTTTTTTTTATCTTAATTCTCATTAAAACTTTCTTGAGATTCTCATCCATCATAATTTTAAACAAATTTAAATAAATTTATTTAAAATTAATTATGTATAAAACTTGTACTTTGGAGGTAACATGATGAGTACCCGTCTTAACTACCCAATATGTATTATATTTGTATACTGTTTACTTATGGTCATGTGGCATACATGACTTATCACGTAATTTCATGGCGTGTACATTGTCAAATAAATGACACGTAGAACACATGTTATTGAGGTAGCGTGTTATGTTTCAATGCGCGCAGAGTAAGTAATGACTGTATTATGACTTATACACGATATGCAGTTTCGAACATTATATAGCAATTAATTTAGATATTTAATATATATAAAACCCATCACATGACGTGTACATAGTCAAATAAATGGCACATAAAACACATGTTTATCAGGTTTATTAGTATAATAAATTATTTTTTAATTCTGCGTAATTTGGTAATATGCATAGCGTATACAGTCCAGCTAAATGACGTGTAATCGTGCCATGAAAAATAATGGAGTGCACGGCGAGTACATGAGCTACATAGTGTGTGGTTTTTGAGTTACACGACACCGATTATTTAGGTCGTGTAAGAGAATACACGACCCGTCTTTGACTAACGGACTGCACGTTGTGTACGAATGTTACACGTTGTGTACGAATGTTACACGTTGTGTACGAATGGTACACGTTGTGTACGAATGGTACACGTTGTGTAGTCCAGCTGACTGTGCGCCGGTTCGGTCTTGTCAACACGCGGTGTATTTAAATACACATTGCGTGTAATAAATGCACATAACTCGAATTAATTTCAAATTAATTCATGGTGCATTAAACATGGGTACACGACGGGTACTCTTGTGGTATCCAGATTAAAGAACGATTAAACTGAAATTGAAAACCAATGATAAATACGTAAATCTATCAATGATTTTTAAATTATTATAAATAATTATGCAACCTCCCTTTGATACCACTTGTAGGTTCCTGGTGCAATGAAAGTGCCAGACGGGGTATGCCCAACTTGGCTTTTTTGTCGTAATCGATGATTAATCCGAGTTGTATATCGATGATAAACGTCGTGACCAACAAAATTGAATCAAAGATTAATTGATGATTGAACGTCGAAACCAAAAACACATGATCATCGCATATTGTTGTAATAATGGGTGTCATAGACTAAACTTTAACTGTTCTGTTTAATTATCATTTCATGTATACAATGAGTTATGCATGATGTATACTTACTATAATAGTGTTGATATTTTCATGTCAACTATTTACATGGTAATGTCTTTAAATTATTTATCGTATCAAAAAGTTATAGCAATTCCCAGACTATAATGAGAATCTCGAGATACTATGACATTAATATTAAACATATGTCCTATGGTCTAGATACATCATATTAACTAGACACAGATAATGTCTGACCATCAGGTGCTGAAGGCTTATAAGCATTGAGATTTCTTCTCATTAAGTTCACACTTGGTGGTCTTGAGTAGATGTGACTATGAGCACTGACCCGCCAATAGGAACACCACATTTTTCAGGTGTCATTAGTAGTTCCTATCTACGAACACGTGTAATGATCTCCTGACTTTATATTATTATTGACGTGTACCATTTGATTGTGTACTTTGATGAAAGTCGAAAATCATGACATTGATGTCTTAACGAGATAGTTTGCGTTGGGTGCGTCATTGGTGGCATGACATTGATTGAATGATCAAGATAGAATTTGTCGCTTCCGATACAAAGTGATATCTTGAGCCTAGTTGACCAGGATGATGATACCTTCACTAAATCCATGATTATGGTAGAATAAGGTAAGTCTATTCAATTAGGTCAACGAACAATAAAGCAACGAAGGATGGTGAAACAAAGTGTGCGTCCTGCTTTATGAGATATCACAAGAAAAAGATTATATTACATGACCAGTGTTCGTAGGAAATGTTGTTGTTGCCGTGATTTTTTCTTATCTCTTTAGAGGTCTTGATGAGTTACTAGACTCCACTCCTGGTTTGTGAATGATATTCACTATTATTGAGATAAGGGTCCAGAGGGTCACATGCTAAGCGTATTTAGAAGTCTGCCATATTTTGATGGATATAAGTATAAGATATGGTGGGCCCCACCACAGGGTTCGAGAGATGTCCGAGAATATATGACCGTCAAAGAATAAATAAATTCATATTATTCAAGTTTAGAATAATTGGTAATGAATTTATCAATTAAATGTATTTACAAGTATTAAAGTAAATACATAGAAACTATTATATGAATGAATATTATTTTAATATTCAAGGCTTGCTTAATATTTGCAGGAATGATGAGTCGAGTTGATGACTCATTTTTATCACATAATATATTTATTATTTTACAAGTGATAAAAAATAGAAATGATATTTATGACTTAGTGAAATAGTTATAAGATGTCGTTTATGCTTTATTTAATGGGTAATTAATATTCGGGGGCTGAGAGGCTTTTCCATGTAATTTTATTACTTGATATATAATGGAGGAGGAGGCTCTCACACGATTGACTATTCATGACACAATGGTGGAGAGCCTCTCTCTCATTTCTCTCGTTTTCTAGAGAGAGAAACGGTTGTTCCAAGCAATCGATCGAAGATCTCATTCACAGATCGATGGAACGGCGTAGCGGTGATCATCAGGACGTCAAATGTTTCGTCAGATCTCCACGCCAGCACTCGAAAGTCGACGATCGACATTCCCGTAGAATTTCGAAGCGTGTGGATGATCTAGAGGGATTCAAATTCGGTTCCTCATGCAACAGTTGCTGACAACGAACGGTTGACGAACGCGTCTTCGAATCGAACAAGGTATCTATTTGTTTAATTTTTGGTGCTTAATGCAGGATCCTCTACACTTGTATTGGGTTGCGCTTCGCCAACGACAATGTTGTTATGTCGACTTACAATGATTTTTTTTTAAAATCCCCGACCCATCTGCTTCCGCTGCGCGTCCCGATTCCAATAATTGGTATTAGAGTGACCGCGTGCTGTTTTAAATCAAAGAAAAAAAATTAAATTTGCATTAAATTTGGAAGAGAGTGTCGTTACGGTCTCATCGCCACATACATTGATTCAATCCAACATCGGACGACGAAGTTGTGGTTGTTCGAAGTTTTGAATCAGATTATAATTGATGTTTTTCGGCTTAAAAAATTGAAGAACATATGTGTATATATTTTATATATATGTTAATTTTTACCCGAAATGGTCACTGGTGGAAGATTCCGGCAACCCTGGGTCACCGGCCAAGTTTTATATGGTCGGAATAGTGTTTTTCGGCCAATATGATTTTCCACACTTATCCGACATCAGACGACGAAGTTGTGGCTGTTCGAAGTTTTGAATCAGATTGTAATTGATGTTTTCTAACTTAAAAAATTGAAGAACATATATGTATATATTATATATATATATATACGTTAATTTTTACCCAAAATGGTCACTGGTGGAAGATTCCGGTAACCTCAGGTCACCACCTCTACCATCCTGCTCGGGCGGTCTCCTGTCAGCCTCCACCGCATGCGCCTCCGCTAATAATGCGAATGGGCGGGGCGGGGCGGGGCGGGGCGGGGCGAGCCATGCCCGCGCGGGTTTGTGCCTGCGTGAGTTTGTCCGCAAAAGCTCGCATACAATGCGAATAAAAAAGTTCAAACCTGCCCTGCCCCGCATAAGTCTACAGGTAGTAGCCCGCGAGCTTGTCCACAATTTTTAAAAATATTTACTATTTATAATCATTTAGATATTGTATTTTTTTTTCTCATTCTTAATGGTAGTTGTGGGGAGAAGTATGGATATGTGAAGTTTTAAGGGATGTCATGGAGCATTTTTGATGGGTTACTGGTGACCTGCGACGACGCCGATTTGGTGACAAACTATTGCTATGCAAAGCAGATGAGTGATCAGCGAGGGGCTATGAATGATGATGTTGGTCGTGTGGTGATCCGAACAATTGAACTTGTGAATAAACAATGACTCCAAGTAACGACCGGTTTCATAGGTGATGATTAGAGTTTCTAAGAGGTCATTTTTTATTTTCCTAATAACAAAAATAAAATTAATAAATTAACCCAAAAAATATTTTGATTATAATAACTTTTTTAGAATTGAAACCATGTGCAAGGGAGACAAGTTTGATTTTTTGAGAGGTGGGATGACACACCATGTGAATATGGTTAATAATTACTATATAAATATTATAATTGTCGAGAAAACAAATTTGAAACGAGAAAAACTAGAATAACGGAGAAGGATGAAGAGAAAAGAAGACAAATATTTTTTATTGATGATAAGAACTTCCTCTCTGTCGGCAGTTTCATCTATGTTTGGGGGAGGGTTGCACTGTCTTTTATTGGCAGTGCAAAGGGGATTGGTGGGGGTGGGTAGCCCACCCCCGTTGAAATATGCCTCCGCAATCAGCGATTGCCTAATACCCCCCTTGGGATGCACACCCTTACCAATGTCATACATGTTTTGATACTGGCTCATTAAATACATTTTTTCGGAAAAATCCAGTGGGATAAAAATCAGAATAAGGAAAAGAGTACAGTCATGTAGACTCTCCCTGAAAGTTACATTACATTACAAATTTTGCAATCTACGTATCCCTATATTATGTACAAACTTTTTAAAGATAACGGTTGGTAGTGCCTTTGTAAATAAATCTACAACGTTGTCGTTGGATTGAACATATTACATGTTGATATCTCAGTTCTTCATTAACTTTTGTGTGAAGGAGAATTTTTTTGGTGGTATGTGTTTTGTCCTATCATTCTTGATGAAGTCTTCCTTCAATTGTGTGATGCATTCAATATTATCTTCGAATAAAATTGTTGGGCTACTATTCATAGACAATTCACTTGCCACTCGAATGTGTTGAGTCATAGACCATAACCAAACACAATCTCGACTTGCTTTATATAATTTTATCACTTCTGTGTGATTTGAAGATGTTGCGACGAATGTTTGCTTTTGTGATCTTCAAGATATGGCCGTACCTCCTACTGTGAACACATAACCAGTTTGTGATCGCGCATTATGCGGATTAGATAAATAACACGCATCTGCAAAACTATCCATCTTCCTTTCTAATTTGTTAGAATAGAATAAACCCAAATCAATAATGCCACAAAGATAATGACAAATATGTTTAATACAATTCCGGTGTCTTATGTAGGGGCTGAACTAAATCTTGCCAATAAATTAGTAGAAAAAGATATATTAGGACGAGTACAATTAACATGATAAATTAGTTCTCCTATAACACTGATGTATGATACTTCTGGACCAACCGACTCCTCATTTTCTTCACAGGGTCAAAATCGATCTTTTTCAGTATTTAAAGACCGAACAACCATTTGAGTGCTTAAAGGATTTGCTTTATCCATATTAAAGCATTTTAAGATTTTTTCAGTTTAATTTGATTGATGTAAAAATATACCGCTTGACATATGCTCAATTTGTAATCTAAGACAATACTTGGTTTCTCCTAGGTCTTTCATTTCAAATTCATCCTTTAAGTTTCTTGTTTCTTCTTTGATCTCTTTTGGTGTTCCGATGATATTTAAATCATCAACATAAACGACAATGATTGCATATCTAGATGTTTGCTTAATAAAAACACATGGGCATATGAGGTTATTTATATACCCTTTATTTAACAAATATTCACTTAAACAATTATACCACATACGTCCAAATTGTTTTTAATCCATACAAAGATTTCTGCAATTTAATTGAATATAAGTCTTTGGGTTTTGATTTCAATACTTTGGGTATTTTGAATCCTCCAGGAATTCTCATATATATACTATTATCAAGTGACCCATATAAATAAGATGTAACAACATCCATAAGACGCATATTAGCCTTCTCAGATACTGCAAGACTGATTAGATATCGAAAAGTAATAGCTCCATAATAGGGGAATATGTCTCCTCATAATCAATTCTAGGTCTTTGAGAAAAACGTTGTGCGACAAGACGAGCTTTGTATCTTACAATCTCATTTTTCTCATTACGATTACACACAAAAATCCATTTATATCCAACAGGCTTCACAACTTCTAGTGTGAGTGTGATATGTCCAAAAACTTTTCGCCTATTAAGTGAATTTAATTCAACTTGCATTGCATCTTTCCATTTATTCCAATCAGGTCGTTTTTGACATTCCATAACAGACCTTGGTTCGTGATCTTCATTTTCTACATCATGTGACATAGAATATGAAAATATTTCATCAATATTTTCCATATTACTCCGATTCCATATATCACCTGTAGTGGTATAATTAAGAGAGATTTCATTATTTTTCAAACCTTCAGGGTTTTCTATATCCCGTGAATTCTCTTTATGATTCTCATCATGTATTTCTTTAAGAACATTTAAATTACGTGTTTCTTCTATAACACATGCCTCTATAATGAAGTTTTCAATTATACTCATCCCTTTTCTTTTCTGAGGATTTCTACCCTTGGATCCAATTGGTCTTCCATGCTTTAGGCGTGTTTTTGAGATTTCTATAACATCATTATGTAATTGTGTCTTCGGGACATCAATTCTAGCCAGCATGTTTACAGTCAGTATATGTGATTTAGTCACGCCCTTTGAATCAGTAAATGCATCAAGCAATTGATTTGCTAGTTTTGGAGAATATAAAATCTTTTTCACTTTCATGTCACACTGTTGGGTGGGAGGATCGAGAAAAGATAACGTTTTCACATTCCAGGAATCTCCTCCCTTTGTTGTTTTTTTCTCCCCTAATGATGGGAATACTTCTTCATTGAATTGACAATCAGCAAAACATGTTGTAAATACAGCATGAGTTTGTGGTTCAAGATATCTGATGATGGATGAGGATTCATATTCTACATATATTCTCAGCCTCCTTTGAGGTCCCATCTTTGTACGTTGTGGAGGAGCAATTGGTACATATACTGTACAACCAAAGATTTTTAAGTGGGAGATGTCAAACTCTTGACCAAAAGCCAATTGGAGTGGAGAGTGTTTATGATATGCACTTGGTCTGATGTGAATTAATGCTGAGGCATGCAATATTGCATGACCCCATACAGAGCTCGACAACCTTGTTCTCATTATTAATGGTCTAGTAATAAGTTGGAGGCGTTTTATTAGCGATTCAGCTAAACCATTTTGTGTATGCACATGAGCGACTATATGCTCCACAGTAATCTCTATTGCCATACAATAATCATTAAAAGCTTGAGAGGTAAACTCTCCAGCATTATCGAGCTTTACTTTCTTGATGAAATGATCAGAGAATTGTGCTCTCAATTTAATTATTTGGGAAGAAAACATGAAAACGCAACATTACGAGTTGAGAGCAAACATACATGTAACCATTTGCTGGATGCATCAATTAATACCATAAAATATTTAAATGGCCCGCACGGTGGATGAATTGGTCCACACATATCTCCTTGAATTCGTTCAAGAAAAGCTGACATTTCGGCTTTAATTTTAGCTGTAGATGGTCTCACGATCAGCTTTCCAAGCGAACAAGCCTTACATGGAATTTTTCATAGTGGAGAGATCTGTTGGACCTTTACTAAATGTCCATGAGAAATTTCATTTTTTTTGCATCATTCCTAAACCTGGATGACCTAATCGGTCATGCTACAAATTAACGATTTGTGGTTCATTTTTTACTACCATATGTGTTTCGATTGCACTTATATATGTATAATGCAATCCGGATGATAATTTTGGTAGTTTTTCTAGTACATGACTCTTATCGAATTTATTAATGGTAACACACATGTCCGAATGGCCCGAAGGTCTTCTTTTTTTATTTTATTATAGATAATCCCCCTTTTAAGGGTTGAAGGGGAACCCGTAGGCCCAAGGCCCAAGGCCCGACATGACCCGTAATATATGACCCGAAGGCCCAGAGGCATACAATGCCCAATACATGACCCGTAAGCCTAGCCCACTAGAACTGCCCCTCCCCAGCTTTTGCATCATTGATTGCCTTTAGCTCCCCACCTGCATTGCTGATCGGCTAGCATTGCCCCATGCTGGTATATATCATTGAAACTTAACAAGTTTCGTTTGGATTTTGGAGAAAACAACACATCTTTTATAAAAAATTGTATCCCATTGGGTAATGAAAAACTCAGTTTACCAGTCACTTCTATTAGATCTGTAGGACCTGATATAATATTCACAATTGATCTTGTTGATTTAAGATTAGAAAAATATTTTTGATTCTTAAGAATTGTGTGTGTTGTTTCACTATCCGGTAGGCAAATATCTGTCCCATTTAAGCAATCCATTTCAATGATTCAAAGTAAAGAGAATAATATTATAAGAAACACCTTGTGAAATTCAAATAATACAACATCTAAAATATAAAACACATGACAAAATGACAGATCATATATCATAATTACTGTAATTTTTCTGAATTATTTCCAGCTATCATCTCATCAAATTCACAAGTAAAATCACTCGCTTCGAGGTAATTGAAATCATCATTTGATGGCTCGTGGTTCTCAGTAAAATTCACTTCATTTTCTTTCTCTTTATAGGATGTCCCAGTAAAGTGTGGTTCATTCTTCTTTCTTTTAAGAGATGCTTTATAGAGCTTACAAAGATGCTTTGAGGTTCAACAAACTCGAGACCAATGTCCCTTAGAACCACACCTATAACAGGAATCTTCAGGATTCCTCGAAGTGTTTGAGCTGATATTTCTTCGATTTTGATATTCATTTTGAGCAGACCCATGGTTGCGACCACGTCCTCGACTGCGTCTACCTCCAAAACCACGTTCATCATGAGAATCATGTCCCCGACTTCTTCTGTGATTATTTTCATGAAATATAACATTTGCTTCAGGAAATGCTATCGTTGAACCAGTAGGGTGAGACTGATGATTTTTAATCAAAAGCTCACTGTTCTTCTCTGCTACAAGTAATGATGATATGAGATTTGAATATTATAAATACCCTCACAAGTGATATTGTTGCTGTAGGGTGATGTGAGATGCATGAAATGTCGTATATGTCTTTTCTAGCATATCAACATCTGTAATCCCAATACCACAATACTTGAGCTGTGATACAATTCTACAAATGACAGAATTGTAATCACTGACCCTTTTAAAGTCTTGGAAGCGTAAAACATTCCATTCATCACGGGTTGCTGGAAGAACAACCTTTTTTTGATGATTATACCTCTCTTTCAAACTCTTCCAGAGCTTGCATGAATCTCTTTCTGTGAGGTACTCACATTTCAAACCCTCATCGAGATGTCTTCTAAGGAAGATCATTGCCTTTGCTTTATTTTGGAGGGTTTGTAAATTATTTTCTTTAATTGTTTTCATGAGATCCATTGATTCAAGATGCATTTCCACATCCATCGTCCATGACATGTAATTACTTCCGGTAATTTCAAGAGTGGTGAATTTGAGCTTCACGAGATTTGACATGATGATAACTAGAAAACATTAAAATCAGGTTAATATTATCATTTAATATTATATATATATACCCCACCCTAATCGGTTAATAAATCTTTCACGTGAGGATTTGAAATAAATATATCAATATATCGCATTACTCATTTAAAAATTTCTTGCGTGTACTGGTTTATTAATTATACCGTCCAATCAGGCGGAACAAAATAAATAAATTTAAATTGTCCGAACAGGCGGCAAACCGACCTTTATGGCGATAATTAAAATAAACCACATAAACCGTTCAATTTGGCGGTAAAATTAAGATAAAAAGAATAAATAACTAGAACTGTCCAACTAGGCGGTGAAAATAAAAATTACTAGCCTCCGTTGTTGTGCAACACCCTGCTGCGTCCACACCCTGTTGGCGCACCCTCCCGTGGCCAACCACCGTCGAGCCGCCTCTTTTGTTGGCGCTGCCCTTTGCCGGTGCTCCCTCGTTGCACGGATAAACACCACCCTGTTGGAGTTGGTGCCATAGAACCAACCTTTGTGTACTTTATGATAACCTGTATTTATTGTTTTGAATATTAATAAATTCCTTATCACATCATGATTGTTCTTCTGCGTGACATAATATGTGATAATGTCCTAAGAGTAGCTGTCGCACTGAATGATCATAGCAGCTCTCCGCTATGACGAGAATCCATAAGTGGCACGATAATATTCTTAAATATACGTTATATAACCAGATGAAATCATTTGAGAGACAAATGATAGACTATTAGGGCTGAAGACTCATAGGACTCTGACACCTTCTCATAGTGCGTGCTATTGGTAATTTCCAGTGTAGGAAATTATGAGAACGAGACCCGCTAGTTGGAAACCCACATTTAGATGTGTCATTGGATGTTTCTTTCTGCGGATCTGTGTATTGATCCTTAGGTTTTAAGATTATTATTAATGTATATTATGATCCGCGTACTTTTATGTATTGACAAAAACCGTGATGACATATGTTCGTTGTGAAGTGGATACATTAGGGCACATCACGAGTAAAATTTCATTGATTAACAATGCGATAAAGGATTTGCCCCTTCTGTTATTTAACGGAAATTGATATCTCAAGCCCTTTGAAAATGATACAATCTGAATAAATTCATGATGATGATGTTCTGTAGGCAAGTTTAATTTCCGAAAAGTCAAAGAAAGAGACATCGAGTACATAAGTTGATGACACCAGCGTGCGACCTGTTTGATTAGAGATACTGCGATAAAAGAATTATATTACACAGTAAACGTTCGTATGTGGTTTTATGTCGTTGCGACATTAACTTCTTTATTTATGAGTGTCTTGGCGTGTTGCTAGACACTAACCTTGGACTTTGAGCTGTTTCGCCGATTGCCACTGAGAAAATGGTCTAGAGAGTCACACATTAAGTGCATCAAGAACTTGAGTTAGATAATTATATTATTCATTAGTTAACAAGCTGAATAAATATTATTCTTCCACATGGTTTAATAATTATTCATGTTTGCTTGATCACACATATTTTGTCACTTGTTATTTGAGAGATTTTTTTGTGAGCAGAATATTTAATAAATATTTATTAGCTATTTAGTGAATATATATTTTTATACATTTATTGACGAATAATGCAATGATTTTATTTACTAAATAAATAGTCATCATTCAAGCTCTGATAAATATTGTGGAGGAATGACGGATCAAGTTTAATGGTCTGGCATGAAACAATATATATTGAATATTATTTTAATAAAATAATATTTAATTTAATTCTCGAGTTTTGCGCATGTCAAGAAATAATAATAATAATATTATTATAGAAACGAGTTCTGTGGGAATTAAGAAAAATAATAAGTGCGCATGTGCAATTATTATTTTATAACCCTAGCTGTATATAAACCTAATTATATTATTTTCTCAGGGGTTTTCATTTCATTTGTTGTGCACAACGACATCCGAAGAGAATTCTCTCGAAGCCCTAGAGTGCCCCCTCTCCAAGAACGCTCTCAAGAACGAAGAGCTATCCTCCACCACCACTCTCAAGCCTAGAGAGATTGAAGAGAACCCTTCATTGAAGAGATTCTCAGGGCGATCAAAGACGAACAATGCAAACATTAGGATATATTGCGCTACTACCCGAGCATTCCTACAACGACGTTCAGAGGTTCGTGAAGCACGTGTGGATCACTGCTGGAGAGAATCTACTCTTGATTCCTACAACGCAACAACGATACGACGTAGAGACATTGTCAGATCCATCAACGAAGAAAGAATTCATCACAAGGTAATTCTTTAATTGTTTAAATTAATTATAAATAATATGTGTTGATCCTGCATTTTGGTTTCGACATTCAATCATCAATTAATCTTTGATTCAATTCCATTGGTCACACCATTTATTATCGATGTACATCTCGAATTAATCATCGATTATGACAAAAAACCAAGTTAGGCATGCCCCATTCGACGCTTTCGCTACGCCCAGAACCTTAACGCTATGCTAGTGAACCCCGTGGCCCGACAGCTTGACCCGCCGCACCGACCACCTCTTGTTGGGCATACCCACCACCGCATGACCCCTCCCACGTTTGGCCCTTGGGTGCTACCTTTTGGATGACCTGTGGCCATGTTGGGTCGGCTCAACCCGCAAGACCCATTTCAGGTCAAGATTGAGCTCAAAACCCCTTTAAGAGATTTTCTGGGCTAACTGGGTCCAGAAAAAAGAAAAGAAAAATTAATTTTCAAAAAATAAGTTTAAATTTTGGGAATAAAAATTAATTTTTTTAAATTGGAACGAGTGACATTATTTTAATTAAAATTAATCTGAATTATTTTAATTCATTTTAATTACCCTCGATATGAAATTTATTGCAAATTTAATTTTTATTACGCATTTAAATTCCGTGTCAGTTGATCTTGAGCGGTGACCGACCAATTTATGTCTGGATTTAATTTATTTAATTATTTATTGCAATTGTATGCGGTATATAATAATTAATCAATTAAATAGACGGTCTGCAAATCACCTGTCTTCCTCATTTTTTGTATAAGAGCTTGCATGTCCACAAGAACTGTATTGCATGTGTATTATGCATTCTCGAGACCACCTCGTTTGCGTGCGAGTATTTGTGTATTGTGGCGAAGATGAACGAAGATGAGGACCGTGCCGAGACCAGACGAAGTTTCAAATGAGGCGTCGATATGTTGGATCGGGGTGCGTGTTGCAATACGTGTCAGACTCAACTAAGGTATTTTACCCCTATGGTCTCAGTTGATCCATTGAGAACAAATGGATCAACCAATACCAAATTCTAAAGATCAATCACGTTGATTATTTAATTTATGCATCATTTATAATTTTTGTGAATACGCAAGTTTACCAAAACACATAAAATAACAAACAAATAATGCATAGATTAAATTAAATTAAGATGCGATAATGTTTTTCTATTTACTGCATAATCAGGTTGTGATTGCGATTACATAGTATATGCATATTAGATAGAAAATGATTTCATTCGTCAAGAAATATAGCAAATCCTCAAATAAATATTAATTCGCAACACATTTCGTTGTTCGAATTTGAACAAAACCAAGTGTACGGAGTGCTTGTCAACCCTAGTTGAGGGTGCCCCATTGTAACGCCCCGACCCCAGTTGCTCGGAGCCGGTGCATTATTTCATTACATTGGCATGCTTACAAGAAAGTCGTATCCTGAAGGGCCGAGTAATTTAGTAGTTTTGGAAAACCAGATACATACATATGTTCAACATTACGACTTAAAATGAAATATAACATATAAGTTTTATTGGAAACATCCACAATAAGTTTATCCCTACATGTCATTCATAATAAACTTCTTCATGTCCTGAGGAAATGAAGTATAAGAAAGGGGTGAACTCAGATGCTCAGTAAGAGTAAGAAATACATCGGAAGATATCATAAATATAAACGTTAGACATGGTGAATAACTAAAACACATGTCTTTAAAAATAAACTTGAACACATTATGGTGGGAATAAGAGCTGAATAAATAATGTCATAATAAAGCATAATCATGAGTATTCTACTAGTCAAATAACCACATGAACTTTCAATTGTTAGTTTCATAATGAGAGAAAAACATATGTCGGACATTCTGAAACATACCGTCAAGGCTTCGGCTAAGTCATTTAAAAATGATTAAGGTCTCGACCAATACCATATCTAAAAATGGGCAAGGTCTTGGCCAAATCCATATCTATTTGTCTCATGAGACCTATTGATGCATCGATGAGCTATAGCGGGCCCCACCCGTCACTTATTAAGTCCAATGCATTCCTCATATGAATGAGGATAAATATAAACAACATGTACATTCATATTCAAACTAACATATGAAATGTAAATAACTTTTCTCATTCATTAAACATAAACACTAACCACTCAGAGTAATACAGTGAATGATATCAAAATAGAACATCCACATTTAAACTAATCAGAAACCTTCAACAACATATTGTAGATGATATCATAGGTGATAAACCTCTGAAATACAAGATTCATCAAAGATTGTTGACATAAATAAAGATACTTTTAAACGAGACCATTGAAATTTTTTGAGGAAATAATCCTTTAAACATTCCAACGTGTCTCATACCACCTTGAAACATTCAAATCATAATCCCTTACAATATCACGAGAATAAGGAGACTCTTGATATGATATACCAAAGGGCGGTACATACACCACATGCAAGAAATAAGTGGTGAACAATGCATATATCTCACAAAAGTTAAAGTGAGGTGAGAAAAATCTATTTTACTTTGGAAATAAGAGATCTTTTAGAAAATCATTTGTATTTGCCATATATATGGTTTTAAACATGTATATCCCAGAAAAGAGAAGGGGGGCATTAAAATTATATTTGAGGTATAAATGATTTCTCACTGAAATGAAATCATGTAAAAAGAGTTTTTAAAGAAGCTTTATAATTGAAACATTTTATTGCGGTATAAGGAATTCATTAAAGAGATTTTAAAGTGCAAATGCATGTTTGCTTTCATAAAATCAGAAATGAACCAAAATAGTTTTTTCATGTTAAAATGTGTGATCTTAGAAAAAATAAATATGACTTGAAACAGATTATAGAGTGAACTTCAAAATAGGTATGAATTTGAGAAGTTCTTTGAATCGGGCTTGCAATTCGGAAGAATATTTGAAAGATTATTTTAAAACATGTAACTCCTCATAAAATAAGGGGTTCTGATTGATACACATATATAGAACATTCACACAGAATTTATGAGTACATAAGAATAAATAAGAATTTCATTGAGGTGAGTAGAGAACAAGAGCAGCTCAAATGAAAATAGAGGTTCGGGTAGAAAATACTTGCAACTTTGTAACCAATTGAATTGTATGCCCCAAAATTAATAATCAAATGATACATTAATATCATGAAAATAAAGATATTCATGATATGATACATCAATGGATACACCATACACAAGAAATGTTAGTGATTAAGAAATATCTCACAAAAATGGAAGTGAGATGAGGAAACCCTTACCTTAAGTCCGACAATGTTCTTCACTTGATCTTAATGATCTGAATAATCAAATTTAAGTTCATTAATTAATAAGTCCAGAACCTCCTCCACATGTAATTGATTTAGTATAACCTTATTAAATTCATTCATGACCTTTTTTGATGAGTTAAGAGGTTCAATTTCATTGTTCGGGTCCGTTTGTTTCATGATCGGTATACTTACATACATGAATGGAGAATCGTGTAAAATTAGGATGGTTGTCCATAATTGAAGTTATATGTTGTTAGTGAACATCCAGAAGGTTACATGGTTGTAAATTTCATTTGATTACTTGGAGTGAAGATGAATCATTATATAAATTATTTAATGATAACCATTTGAGTTAATTGACATGTTTTGAACACAACAAACTCATTTTACTTTATAAATCAAAACCTTGTGTACAAAAAGATTCCAGAACCATATATGAGACATAATACATATATTATAGTTTGGTTCAACCATAAGAATGATTTCATGAACAAAATTGAAGACGATAATAGAAATTGAAAACACATCGTCCTTGAATGTGGTAAATTAGCACATCTCGGATGATGTTTTTTACTACTCGCATAAAAGAAGGGTAAATGAGAGATGATAATAACTTATTCCATAATCATAACATTATAGTACATGTAAGGTATTGGAGTTATTATAACATTTGAATGAGAGGTGATGATAGAAAAGAAAACAAAGGATCTTGAAAAGAAAGTAAAAGAATTGTAGAGGAATTTACCTCTTGAATTAATCTTCCTTGAGAGCCTTTTTAGGGGAGATGATTTGGTCTTTTTATGGGACTAATGGCTGCTGGACGTGAGGGAGGATCTCAGGAGGAGATTTGAGCAGAATTTAGATAAGGGACAAGGCTTGAGGAGTGAAGAGAAGAGGAGAGTGTGAGTGGTTTTTATAGTGGAGGAGATGAGAGTTTTCTTAATATTTTAATCATTAGTTTATTATTTTTCCATAAGACAAGCAATAATGATGATTACATGATAAAAATAGTAATAAGTGCATGTGAGTTTGAATCAAGGGTGCTTACATCAACGATGATGCTAGGAATAATGTATTTAACTCATAATGTATATATACGGTAAATTACCGTATTTCACTATTTATAAAAAATCATGTATTTTTAAAAAATCCCAAATGCAATCCATTTTTTGAAAATAATTTTCTAAATATTTTTAATTCAATTTTTAAATAAAATCACAATTTATTAAAAAACCAACTTTAAAACTATAACTCGTTTTATAACACATTGAAAAGTTAATCAAGGTCTTATAAAATTATCTTATAACCATAAGACAATAAAATAACAATTTATGAATACATTTTATGAAAATAAATTTCCATTTTAAATTATTAAATTAATCATAAAATTGTAATTAAAATATTTATGACTTACAAAAATATCAATATTTATGCTATGATCATTTTGTCACTTATAAGATGTCTAAATTGTATTTATACATTCATGGGTGAAATTTCTATTTTTTTGGCCGATTTACTATTCATAAGGGCATGTTACTATTCATAAGGGTTAAGTTATTATTCGCCAAAAATGTAAGTTGATCATATCAGACTCTAAATATCTTACTGAACGCAATCGTGTATGTTAGTTTTTTAAAATTCAAATCATAGAGATGACAAAATTATGTTTATTGACTAGGTTATAACAAAGTGTTGTTTTGTAGAGAGTCAATATTTTATGCATTCAATATTTATTTGCAAAATATTGGGGGTGTTACACCCATACTACTGAGGAGTTCTTCTGAAAGCGACGAGTCAACTTAACTAAAGATGACAACAAAGAAGTAACCATAACTAGATTGTCGCATCTTTAGAGGCAAAACCTTGAATAAATCAAGTTTATGATTTCTAGAAGTTGCGACTTCACTCAACAATTTAAAGAGCCACGAGTTAATGCGGTTGATCGGTCAAACGTCTACCTTAAAACTCTTGGAGTTGTGGTGCAGCCATAACTTGGACTATGAGTGAGGTTTTAGGGATCATTGCCACTAGAATACTTGAACGCCCGAGTATTCCAAATCTAGTAGTGAATGCTACTAGAGTTCGATACAATAGTGAGTGACATTAATGATTTAGTTAATCGGTAATGTCTAATCGATAATTAAGATAAATTTTTTAATTTTATTAAATTTTATTTTATAGAAAAATGACAAATAATACCACACACTTCGATTATTATTGAACAAAAACATGTCCTAATAGGCACGAATTTCCAAGCATGGTACAAACGCTTGCGCAAAGTACTACGAAATGATTGGAAATTCTAAGTGCTAGAGTCCCCACTACATGTTGAACCACCTTAGGAAGCGAGATTGTGAAAATGCTTACAGGAGACACATGTATATTGCATTTGATCTTTACGTCATAATGTTGTCAAAGTCTAATGAGTTGTGGATACATCACCAAGACATGGATGATATCACATATTGTCTCATCTCTGAGAAGCTTGCGAGGGGAAAGTAAAGCGAGATATGAATGAATGATGATTACATTAAATACATGTAAATTGAAAGATGGATCACAATCTTTCAATACATCACTTATATATTTTTCACCCATTTACTCCAATCTCATTTTAGATTTCAAAACAAACAGAATGGAGAAAACACTTCATTATCTTTTGGGTAATGTTCACTAAGCAAATAAGAATCTAAAGATAGTTTAATCTTTAGCTCTTATGGTGAACAGTTGAAAGACAATGCAAAAAGACCAATGACAAGTGTGACGCCAAAGACACATTCACAACGTCCTTCAAGGAAAAGAGGCTGATCATTATACTAGAGATTGTTTGTTTCACATGTCTTGAGATAAAACTATGGAAGATAAAAATGCAATGAATTGAAGTAGAAGAAAACAGAGGGTTCCACTTAAGAGTACATTCATCATTGTATGTAATGTTTTGTTGTACTACTTGGGTATTGAATGCAATATGCTTATCACATATATGTATTTAAATACAGTAACCGAGTAAGTATAGAAACATTACAAGAAGTAAGGTGAATTTTCTAAGCGATTGAGAAACGGTGATTCCTAAGTCAGCGATGAGAAGTTCACAACATATAATTGTCAAGTGTAATGGTTCTAGTTGAACTTTTATTGAGTATTACCAGAACATTTATCTCATGTGTCCATTGAACACAAGGAGACATTATTCCATTTTTGAATGAATATTGTTTTTGGTGTCTATTACTCGACTAATAGTTTAGTAATTATTGAATCATTGGAAATAATTGATGAATAAAAGGTGTAAGACTCAGTTATACCCAGTTGTGGCAAGATAATTCTTTGTTTGGTAAAATTAAGTAGTTGTTAAGGATATACCCAGTATGGTTTTAGACTATGGAGTTAAAGACCTTAGGTATTATCGATACATTTACTTATTTTGTTTTGGACAAAAAAATCTTTGCAAATAAAGGTAAGACATAAAGATTTCAGAATTAGTTCAACTAGAGAACGTGAAATATTCCAAGGTTAAGCTAGTTGTAAATATACTTTATAAGATTCCTTTACGTGTTTATAAGGAATGTAAAAATGAAGTATGAAATGTGCATGGTTAGAAGATATGAGTTGCTTCGGGCCCGCGTGCAGAAGAATATCTTGACCAAGCATTCATCGATCATGAAATGTAGAGTGAATTCATTTCTAAACTCACATTTCCTTGCACATTAAATTTATGATGTTAGTAAGGAGGATCGATGACGAGTCATAGATACAAACATTGATCATTAAAATGTAGTGTGAAGTAATTCCTAAACGCACATCTCCTTATACATATCAGAGTCATGACGTAATTAAAAGGAGCATTAATGTTGAGACACATGCATTTCTGAAAATTCCATTATTTTTCAAGATATGCTTCACAAATAGCTGCATTATCCCATAACCATATACCAATTACGACGACAAATGGATATCATATGAGTTAAAGTGTGATATAAATCGATTATCTCATAAGAACATGTGTTTAGACGCAGAGAGTTTATTATGGATATAACCAAACTTGTATCAAGCAAAACATAATGTGCATCAAAAGTAATTATCCTAAATGTTTGAAAGGATATTACAAAAATCTTATATTTCTGTAAGAGGGTGCACATCCCTATTTGAGATAGTGACAACAAGATTGATTTGGATTTAGTCAATCCCGAAGATGCACAAGTAGTTGGCATAAGAACAAGTTCAATAAGAGCTCGTGGAAAAGGAATGTTCTAGATACACATACTGCATAGGAAGGATGAAACCATAGTGGTGGTTTTGTATTCATCGCGAGCGGTGATACATTATTCATTAAGAATAATGAATCCTACAAGCAGTAAATGACAACCAACGAAGATTGATAAGATCAAATAAAATTCAATAATGGATTCCATGTATCAAAGTACAAGTGCTTATTATTTTGAATATTGCAGTGAATATTCAAGTGTGACTATACATGGGTGGTACAAATGTGGGGTACCAATAAGTCTTGATTGGTAACACACAATCATTATGCCTAAATCCATTAGAATTCTACTTATCATAACTACTTTTTATAATCGTTAAATTGGGCATTGGATGCCAATGCCACCAATCTTGGATGACGTCTATACGATGCTGTAACAGCCCAACCCAAACCATGAAATCCAATTGCACCACCGAATCCTAGAACCATTCCTGTTTCAACATGATTTAGAATCATCGTCAAACTTCGATATTTTAAAACACGAAAAAGGAATGATTAAATTAAATCTGGAAAAATACCTTATCACCTTCAAAAACAAGCTTAATAATAAATTTCTACTTGTCGAATTGAATCCAATGGAGCTGAGGACGCGTCAATCCGATCAATATCGTCACAATTATCAAAGAGGGAAGTTTGAGTAAAATAAAATAAAATAAAATAAAAGAATAGAAGAGGGAGATGGTGAGATGGAGAGGCATGAGGAATAAGAGGAATTCCTCCTGCGTGCACCACACTTGAGAGATACCCCAAATGTCATTTCATATTTTTTTCCTTTCATTAAATAATCAATTCATTTATTACACTTTTATTTTCCCTTTACATTCTTAATTCATACGCCACCTAAAAAACCCTCACATGTACACACACCCCCCCCACACCCACACATATACAAACACACACATTATATATACACACACCCAGACACACACACACACACAAACACATACACATATTCATCCCGTATGTATGTAGACACACACACACTCGATTTTAATTTGCAACACACAAATATTGTTTTTTATCAAATTAATAATAAAAATAATATATTATTATTATTATTATTAAACCACCTTAATCATTTCCACCATTAATATATTTTAAAAAAATTCATTAAATACAGAGTAGTTAATAAATTTATATTAGCCAAACAATTTCATTTATGTGAGAAGTAATAATATCATTATTATTATCTAACATCCCAATAATTCATCCATGACAAAATGTCACTCATCAATTAAGCGAAATCAAAATTATTTAATTACTAATGTAATTTTCATTTTTTTCAACACAAATAATGATAATAATATAGTTATCATTACCCTTATGTGCGATGTAACCAAACACCCGACGCGTACAAAGCTTATGTCGAGTATAGGGTAAAACTCATATTATGGACCTAACAGTTATCTCAAATTTCTCATACGATACACCATTTAGGAGATATTCCATTATTTTTAGAAAATATATAATTAAAATATTAAATAAATTATCCTCATGTGGGATTCGACTAAATGCCCGACGCACATAAATGTTATGTCGTGCCTAGGGTGACTGCATCCCGAACCTAAAGGTAGTATGAGATTTCCCATATGGGACATCGTTTGGGAGATATTTCATTATTTTGGAAAAAATAGCACGCATGAATAATATAATATATTTAATATTTTCGTTAAATCAATATCGAGGCTCTACGAGTCTTAGAATTTCACGCTAACTTAGCACGTGACTCTGAAAAAATTTCATAAAATATTCCTAAGTGTTAACAAAGCTTTTACCTTTACATAAATCCTTTAAATCATTTATTAAGTGATTTTTATTGAAAATTTTAATTTTTTCACATAAAAAAACTCATAAATTATTTACAATCAGAGTTTTGTTATTCTTAAAAATTTGAGTATGTTGTAATTCTCCCCCTTTATTGATTTCTCGTCTCCGAGAAGTATCTTTAGTGGTCTTGTTCAAACAATTCATGCCACTAAGTTCGAACATCAGACTCCCGCTCTCATGTCCCCGTAATAGGAGGAACATTAGGAACATATCCAGGTCATTTCTAGTCTAAGAGATCACATAAGGTTCTCCTAGTAGTCTACCCTTAACCCAAGGTATAACCTTCCTAGCACTAACCATGGTCTCCGTCCCTGCATGTTAGTCACGATCATCATATGTATACCAACACAACATCCTTATTTAAATTAATTAATGTCAATAAAGATATATCACAAAAACATGATAACACAGATATATCATAGAAAGAGAAACTATCTCGAACAGATATCACAAATTAAGGCATTTAATTAAGAACCACAATGCAACACAACGACAAGTATATATATATGACATGTGAACCTACGTGCCTAGTCATGATGCATGAACGCACTCGAAATCTCATAAATCACATATCAACATTATGTGCGTCACCCAAGGTGAGTTTAATCAATATTAACAACAAAACATAAATTATCCACTTTATGAAAACTTGGAGGTCCACTATACAATGCTGGTCAGACACTTTCATAGATCCTCTGCCCAAGTCACAACCGTCCTATATCCTGTTTATCTTGTCCCATCCCAAGGTAAAGAGAAGAACAAGTTAGTGAATCATGATTCTATAATACCATTTTGTAACATTTCGATCCAAACCATCGAGTCCAATGGCACCAACGAATCCTAGAATCATTCCTGTTTTGACATGATTTAGAATTATCGTTAACTTCAATAGTTTAAAATGTGGAAAGGAAATGATTAAATTAAATCTAGAAAAATACCCCACCGCCTTCAAAAACAAGCTTAGGAATAAATTTATATTCGTCGAAACAAATCCAACGAAACTGACAGTGCGTCAATCCAATCAATATCAGCAAAGTTATCAAAGAGAGAAGTTTGAGAAAAATAAAATAAAATGAAATAAAAGAATAGAAGAGAGAGATGGAGTGAGGGAGAGACATGAGGGATAGGAGGAATTCCTCTTGTGCACACCATGTTTGATACTCCCCAAATGCCATTTTATAATTTTTTTATCTTCCTTTTATTAAATAATCAATTCATTTATTACACTTTTATTTATTTTATCCTTACATTTTTAATTCACGCATCACCTAAAAAAACCCTAACATGTTTTTCTTTTAAATTTGTCTTTTAAACATATTTAATTCATTAATTAAATATAACTTAAAGTCATTTGATAAGTACACACACATATATTCAACCCATATATATACTCATTATACACACACATACACACACCTGTATATATATATATATATTTAAATTGTATATATATGTACATACATTATTAGACAAAAATTTATCAACGTATCATTGAAGCATTTTTGAGGTAATTGTGTTTGTTGACAAAACGGACCTCCATGTTGCGTTTGTTGTCAGAGCAGACCACGATGTCCAATTTGTTGACAAAGTGAGTTTACATGGTGTTTTGTTGAGTTCCATAGATAATGTTGACAACCTATGTTGACAAATAATGATGACAAAGGAATGAACGATATGAAGGTAGTACAAAAAGAACAGATCTAAGGTAGTGCCATTTTCCAGTGTTTGCCAAATTTTTGGGTCTGAAAATCGGAAAATGGAGATACGTGTTTTTGGCATAGGAAGTTGCGCGAAAGATTGAAGATGATGTGTAAACTTGCGCGCAATGCATGTTTCGGGAGCAGAACATCGAAAAATGGCAAAGGAATGGTGTGTGCGAAAGATCTGAAGATGTGCACGAAAGATGAGGTTGCGCGAAAGAAACTTGCGTGCCCAATGTGACCTCAAATTGAGGTTTGCGCGCTCGAAGAGGAACTTGAGCGACAAAAGTCGAATCTTCCGTGCAGGGGTCAACGACACCTATAAATAAGAGGCGACCCCCTCATTCGAGAGATCTCAACACTTAGAGAAAATCCGAGCACTGGATCGCGTAAGAATTTTGTGCAAAGGGAGTTGCACGAAAGATTTTGAGATGCGCGCAAACTAAGAAAGTTGTGCGTAAGATTTGAGTTGCGCGAAAGATTGAAGTTGCGCGCAAGGGGTGTTTCGCGCCAAAAGTGGAATCTTGCGCGCAAGGCAATAAAGTTTCCCGCAAGACGCAATAATGGTTTCACAAAAGATTTGAGGTTGCCTAGTAATACTACGGTAAAGTTTCATTCATCAGTGGATGATAATGAAACGACCTACAGGTCTATAAACTGTGAGTGAATCTTCTGAAGAAGCAGTGAACACACTTCAGCTGAGAGAGCAATGAGCTTTCATATCGTGATTGGTTGTAAACCAGAAGGGACAGTGAGTCAACTTCGAACATTGTAAACAACAATGCGCTTTTAGTGGATTTGGCACATCGGCACATCACCCGTGTATGCTCCTTTGACATAGCCCAGTGAGGGTGAACTAAGTAAAAATCGTTGTGTGCTGTGCATGATTTAGATTCTGTTTATACTTTTCTACAGGAAAGAGAGAGAAGAGAGTTTTTTTACAGCAAAACAAGATCAATAGGGGAAGTTGTTTTAATATGTCATACCCTGATTCACCCCCCTCTCAGGGTATCTAACCTAGTGGGTCTAACATACATTATATATACACACACACCCGCATATATATATATATATGCACACACATATATTTATCTCATTTACACACACACACACAATTTTAATTTGCCACACACAAATAATGTTTTTCTCAAATTAATAATAATAATAATGACAACAATATATTATTATTATTATTAAATCACCTTCATCATTTCCACCATTAATATTAAAAAAAAACATTCATTAAATACCGAGTAGTTAATAAATTTATATTAACTACACAATTGCATTTATGTGGGACAAGTAATAATATCATCATCATTATTTTACATCTCAATAATTAATCCATGGCGAAATGTCTTAATCAAAATCATTTAATTACTCATGTAATTTCCATTTTTTTCAACACATAATGATAATAATATAATTATCATTACCCTTACATGTGATGTAACAAAACACCCGATGCCCATAAAGCTTATGCCGTGTCTATGGTAAAACTCATATTTCAAACCTAACAGTAGTCTCATATTTCTCATACAATACACCATTTAGGAGATATTCCATTATTTTTGGAAAATATATAATAAAAATATTAAATAAATTATCCTCATGTGCGATTTGACCAAACGTCTGGCTCACACAAATGTTATGTTGCACCTAGGGTAAACCCCACATCTCAGACCCTAACAGTGGTATTAGATTTCCCATACGAGACACCGCTCGGGAGATATTTAATTATTTTGGAAAAAATAGCGTGCACACATAATATAATATATTTAACATTTTTATTAAATCAATATCGAGCCTCTACGGGCCTCATAATTCCGCGCTAACTCAAGACTTGATTCAAAAAATATTGCATAGAATCTTTCAAAGTGAGCTTTTACCTTTACCTAAAGTCTTTAAATCATTTATCAAGTGATTTATATTGAAAATTTACATTTTTCACATAAAAATACTTATAAATTATTTACAAAGAAGGTTTTATTATCCTTAAAAATTTGAGGATGTTACTGATGAAACCAAAAAGGGTTGGTGATACCATAGAATACCAATAAGGTGTGCAAGTTACTGAAATCTAGTTTTGGATTGCAGTAAACAATAAGATCATAGAATATTCATTTGGTATGATTTTTTTCCATGTGTCAATAAGAGGTTGGTGGGAGCACCACTGTTTTCCAAGTAAAATATGTTTGAAAATATCTGGAAAACAACCATTGGTCGTATATTTAAGACCATAATGAAAGTAATTCTTCAGAGATTGACTTAAAGCAACAACCTAAGTTTTAGGAAATAAGATCTACTGAGGTAGAACTAATGAGTTGCTTAGACTAAGTCAAAGTACATATGTTGACAAGGTTTTGAAAAATACAAGTTGGGACAATTCGAGAGAACCGTTATCAATGTCACATGACATGAATCTCTTTAAGAAGATATGTATGAGATATATGAGGGATCAATGTGGTGAGTTGAATTCCATACACTTTTGCGATGGATCAATCACATATGTCATGCTATGTACAAGATATGATATTGCCAACATAAACTTTATGGTAGGAAAATATCAGTTATATCCAGGAGAATTGTATGAGAAGCAATCAAAACTATCCAATTTTACTTGAGAGTACATGAGACATGTTCTTTGTATTCAGGGAGGGAGGGACACTAGTTTTAAGGGGACACAAACTAGTCTTTGGATAAATCTGATCTAATATTGCAGTAAGGCTAAGGTAATAGGAAATAGAAACTCATTCAAGTCAGTGATATCCATATCTACAAATACTGAGTGCGTTGTGACTTCTATTACAGCTGAAGAAGCAATGTAAAATACGCAATGATTTGTTTCAGTTCTTGAAATCACACCAAGTAAATAAAGTTTTATTATAATATAAACTATGATAATTCTAATACTGTCAAAATCCAAGATGTCAAATTTTGTCAGTGGCCAAAAGCAATATGCTCAGGGATATCATCTCTTGAGGTGTCTTACTCAAGAAGGTGAAGTTAGCGATAGTAGAGTATCCACACAGTGGAGACGTGACGAACCCAACGATTAAAGACATAACTCAGCAGAAGCATGATCTTATCATGTGAGAGTTAACATGGATAATTAGCAAGTTGGCGCTTGTGCAAGTGAGAGTGTTTTAATAGTGGGTGCCCTAGACCCAACTGCAACAGTACTTTTGATGACCATATCATGTATACGGTGAGTTATGCTTGATGTATACCTACCATAATAATGTTGATATTTCTGCGTCCACTATTTACATGATAATGTTCGTAGATTATTTTTCGTATCAAAAGGTTATAGTAGTTCCCAAACTATAATGAAAACTTCGAGATACTTTGACATTAATCTTAAATATATGTCCTATAATCTAGATACATCATACTGACTGGACAAAAATGATGTCTGCCCATCAGGTGCTGGGGGCTTATAAGCATTGCGACTTCTTCTCATGAAGTTCGTACTTGGTGGTCTCTAGTAGGTGTGATCATGAGGACTGACCCACCAATAGGAACACCATGTGTTTCAAGTGTCATTAGTAGTTCCTATCTACGAACACGTGTAATGGTCTCCCAACTTGAGATTATTATCGATGTGTACCATTTGATTGTGTATTTTGATGTAAGGCGAAAAATATGACATTGATGTTGTAGCGAGGTAGCTTGCATTGAGTGAGTCATTGGTGATATGACATTGATTGAATGATCAAGATAGAATTTGTCGCTTCTCATAGGAAGTGATATCTCGGGCCTTGTTGATCAGGATGATAACACCTTCATTAAATCCATGACTATGGTTGAAGAATTTAAGTCCACCCAGTTAGGTCAATGAACAATAAAGCAAGAAAGGATGATGAGGGGTTAGATAACCACAAACTAAGCATATTCAAAAGTCTTCCTTATTCTGATGAATATCAGTATAAGACACGTTGGGCCCCACCGTAATGTCTGGGAGATGTCCTAGAATATGAGATAACCAAAAAATAAATAAATTCATATTATTTAAGTTCAGAATAATTGGTATTGAATTTATTTATTAAATGTATTTATAAGAATTAATGTAAATACATGGAAAATATTATACGAATGAATATTATTTTAATATTCAAGGTTCGCTTAATATTTCTGGGAATGAAGAGTCAAGTTAATGACTCAATTTTATAATGTAATATATTTATTATATTACAAGTGATAAAAATATAAATGATATTTATGACTTAGTAAAATAGTCATAAGATTTCATTTATGGTTTATTTAGTGGGTAATTAATGTTCGGGGGCCAGGGAGATTTTTTTGGGTAAATTTATAACTCACTATATAAAGGAGGAGACTCTCACACGGGTGACTATTCACTACACAATGGTGGAAATCCTCTCTTCTCTCTCCCGCTTCCTAGAGAGAAGCATTTGTTCTAAGCAATCAATTGAAAATCTCCTTTTCTAATCGATGGAATGACATAAGGGTGATCTTCGAGACGTTAACGGTTTTGTCGGATCTCCATGCTAACACCCGAAATTTGGCGATCGACGCTCCCACAAATTTTCAAAACACGTGTGGATGATATAGAGATATCTGGATTCAGTTCCTTCGAGCGACGATCATCGACGACATACGATTAATGAACACGTCGTCGAATTGAATAAGGTATCTATTTGTTTAATTTTTGGTGTTGGAAATTCTTCACGCGAGATCCTTGATAGTTGTACCCGGTTGTGATTCACTGGCGATGATGTAGTTACGTCGATCGTCAATGATTTTTTTTAAATCCCCGACCCATCTGCTTCCCCTGCGAGCCTCGATACTAATACACATTACTTATATTTACAGTGGTTTCAAGGATGGGGGGAAAAGGAAACAAAGATGTAGAAACTGAGGCTCGAAACCAGGACCTCCTCGACACATCGCCACTGGTACAACAAGGGTAGAACCTCATTAGGCAACAACACATATTTTTTACAATTAATTTAAACAATTAAAGAATTACCTTGCAATCCATTCTTTCTTCATTGAATCTGACGTCTCTACGTTGTATCGTTACTACATTGCAGGAATAAAGTGACAGAATATAAATAATTATTAAACTATGTGCGAGAATAATATTTATTCATCATGTTAAATAATAAATAATAATATTATTTAACTATGGTTATGGATACACTTAGCGTGCGATCCTATAGACCTTTTTCTTAGTGGTATTAGGCGAAGCAATCTAAAGTCCAATGTTAGTGTCTAGAAACACACCAAGACATCCATATAGAATGAATTTAATGTCGCAACAACATAAAACCTCATACAGATTCTTACTATGTAATATAATCCTTTTATCATCACGATTTTCATCAATACATCAAAATACGTGACTTATAATATCCATTAATAATAATCTTAATGTATAAGGATCAATACACACATTCGCAGATTGGAACTTCTAATGACATATAAATGTGGATTTCCTATTAACGAGTCTCATTCTCATAATCTTCTACACTAAAAATTACCAAGGGTATACACCATGAGAATGTGCCTCAAAGTCTTATGAGTTTCCACTCTTGATAACCTGTATCATTTCTGCACCTCAAATGGTTTCATCCGGCTATAAAAACTATATTTAAGAATACCGTCATGACACTTTTGAGTTCTTATCATAGCGGAGAATTGATATGAATTTTTAGTATGACAACCACTTTTAGGACATTATCACATACTATGTTACGCAGAATGTTGAGATTTTTTGATTTAAAATTTGAATATCAAGGAGAGAGAAAATTATTAATGACGGGATTTATCTCAATATTAATGGAGGATTTTATCCCAACATTAATGAAGAGTTATTCTCAATATTAATTGATGGAATAATGAATGTTGACTGTATTAATTGGAGATATGGACTGAGTGTCTATACAAGAGGGTGCAATAACATTTTTGAAGGGTTGGTCAACAAAGATGTAGCCAGCGAGAGATAACTGGGAAGATGCACATGAGCCTCAACCTAGTTGGCGAGGACTCACTAGGTGCATCCAAGAGACCCGAGATCAAATCTAGGTGGAGTCATATTTTCGGGTTACTGTAGCAGTACTGTAGTAGTACTATAACAGACACTGTTCGGTACTATAGTAGTCAGAACTATTCATCCATCTGGGCCTTCGGGCCACCGGTTTGGTCCTCAGGTCCTGCAAGGCTTTCGGGCCACCCAAGCCCTTCGGGTTAGTTGATTCTCAAGGCCTTCGGGCCACCTTAAGGCCTTAGGGACACCCCAAGGCCTTCGGGCCACATGAATGCAGGCCCCATACACACTACAAAAAAGGAGCCGCCCCAGAAGAGGATTCAGAGCAGGTACACTCACCAGAGTAGAGCCAAATGGATTGTCAGAATGAGAGGGTATGAGTATGCCATCGGTACCAGCCTGTGCTTGCATAGGAATCCTAGTCAGACAGTCATGCAAAGGTGGAGAGCTACTATCAAGATGCAGATGCTGGGGAGGGGCAGTTCCTTGTAGATAGTCTGGTTGAATTCCCTAAGACCTTCGGGTCATGTAATCTCCTAAGCCTACGGGCCATGTAATCTTTGAGCCTACGGACCTTGTAAGGGTTCCCCCTCATCCCTTGAAAGGGGGGTTATCAAAAATCAATAAAAATGAAGGCCTTCGGGCCATTCAGGTAGAGAGAACTGGGAAGGGGTTGCCGTGTTTGCGGTAACTGATGCGAAGCGAAGACGGTGATTACGTCAACTGTAATGACCAGCTAATTCTCATTGGCTTGAGAGTACAACGAGTCATTTCTTGGCCTTAAGCGACATATCCAAGATGCCAAGGGCTGACAATAAATGCTGAAGAGTTTCAAATACAAGTGGGGGACGATTTACCCTTTAAGAAATAAACCATTAAATCAACAAACTATAACCAAACCGTCCACTGAATAATGCATGAACAAAAGCAAGACAACATAACCACTTTATTCATATCAAAACCAATCCAAAGTATACAACTACGAAAGACTAAACAATTATCAAAGTAAACAGCGGAAGAACAACTAAAGACTCCCAAAAGACCAAAAGACTCCATGCTCCACAAGCTCCAAGCTCCACAATCACCGAACAACCCAAGTATCACGAGGTGGTGCTAAAAACATGTGATACTTTACCTTTGCCCATGTCTCGAAAGATATCATCTACAAAAGCACAAAAGGGCCAAAACAGGGGTGAGTATAACACTCAGTAGGTTTTCCCCAATGACTTCCCTACTCACGCCACTAGGATAGAAGAGTTTGCAACATTTACATAAAATAGTTTATAACTACATATAAACAAGTTTTCAAAACCATCGATAACCAAAAGCATATAAGTGCAATTGAAACCAATTTTCCAATAAGTTATTTTTCCAGAAAAACAACTAAACGAATATTTAAAACCATTTCTCAATATTCCTTTGGCATACCCAATCCATTCCACACATCCACACAACCAACCATGCATGCTACACGATGACAGTTCCATACTCATGAGCGGTTTCTCGTCAATCTACCAAGTCGTCACAAGGTAATTATATCCCATGTGCCATTTGACCTTTGACACCGAGCACAAGGTCATATTTCAACCGAGCTCTGTAAATACAATATGAACACACACACACCAAGTATGCCTAAGAATCATGCCAAAATACCTTTTTAATAAAACTACTTTTTTTATTGAAAACCATTTTTCCATAAAAACCATTTCTAAGCCAAACCATTTCAATAAAATGCTCTTTTTATTGAAAACCCCATTCCCAATAACCATTTAGATATTCCAGTAAATCCATAATTTTAAATCACTATTTTAAATTCAAGAAACTAAATCACTCCGCACAACAATTCACCAAGATCACACAATTTCACCCAAAACCATAAATCATCACCAGAGAAGATTTATTCCATGCTTTTCACAATCAATTCCATTAACATAAATCAATTTGAAACTAATCCAATCAATTATAGCAATAGGAGTCGAGAGAGAAGCCACCTACCTCGAAGGTTTTGACAAAAACCGATAATGGAAGAAGAACGCTCACGCAACTAGGTTGAAACTCCCCAAAACGGCTGTAGATCTCTTCTCCTACCATCAATGAACCCAAATCTCATCATATTTAGCATCCCCCAACATAGATCTACCTATAATAGGCGTAGATCTGAAAAAGAAATAGGAGGGGAGAAGTAGATCTAAGTAGATCTAAGAAACGAGACAAGAACGGTGAAGAACATCACTTACCGTGAGAATCGGGTTTGAAAACACTAAGGGAGGGCTCTAGATCGGTTCCAAAATATTTGAGAGAGGTTCCCCAACCTTCAATGGAGAGAAGTCTCGAATTAGGGTCGTTTAGGAGTAAAAACAAGCAAGTAGGAGCAAAAACGAGTAAGATCCTAAAAAATAGAATCTTACTTTTTTCCCACGCACGGTTAAACCACACGGTTAGAGAAACCATGCGCTAACCGTGCGTTAACTACTACCTTAGAGAAACCCTTGCACGACCTCTTTGCATGGTCTCCCTAACTGTGCTCAAACCGCAGCAAAGCTACTGTCTCAAAACTGCAACTGTCTCAAAACTGCAACTGCGCACAGTTTCTCCTAGGATATCCGCACAGTTTAGACAAACCGTGCGCAACCCGTGCACATCTACTTTAGCCCCAAAAACTTATTGAAAGTTTACAAAACTCTCCCAACATTCACCCTTACATAAAAAGTATCAAGTAAGAGTTACATACCAGAAATCAAGGGCACTACATTCTCCCCATCATTGGTCTTTCTGTCCTTGGAAAGTAGAAAACTCTCACTGCCCTGAAAGAGTTCTGACCATAGCTCTTTCATTTTCTTCTCGCATTCCCATGTCTCTTCCTGAATTTGACCATGTTGCAATAAAACCCGCACTAGACCGATGCTTTTTCCCTGCAAGACTCTCTCTTTCCTATCCACAATCCGCACCGGGATATGTACCAACGAAGCATCCAACTCTAGGTCAACGTGATCCCATCTGATCACATGGCCAGGATCAGGCTGATACTTCTTCAACTGAGATACGTGGAACACATTATGCACTGAACTGAACCGTGGTGGCAATGCCAACCGATATGCTACCTCTTCAACCCGTTCCAGTATTTCAAAAGGGCCAATGTATCGAGGAGATAACTTGACCTGCTTCCCAAAATGACGATGTCCAACCCTTGGAGAGATCCTCAAGAACACATGATCACTCACCACGAATGACAACGGTCTTCGACGATAATCCACATAAGATTTCTGATGACTCTGAGGTGTCTCCATCCTCTTTCTGATCAACTAAATCTTCTCCGTTGTTTCTTGGACAAGACTAGGTCTAACTAGTGAAGTCTCCCCCGTTTCCACCCAGCATAGTGGAGAACGACAATGACACCCATATAATGCTTCAAACAGAGCCATATGTATTGATGCCTGATAGTTTTTATTATACGAGAACTCCACTAAGGGGATGTGCTCTTCCCATGAGCCACTAAAATCCATTACACAAGCTTGCAACATGTTTTCCAACGTCTGTATCATCCTTTCGGATTGCCCATCCATATGAGGATGATACGCTATACTCACAGTCAACTGAGTCCCAAGACCTTTTTGTAAGGATTTCTAGAAACGAGATGTAATCCTTGAATCTCTATCTGACACGATCGACACTGGTACACCATGTCTCTTTACCACTTCATGAATGTAGATTTTGGATAGATTCTCCACCGTATGAGTTTCACGAATTGGAATGAAATGAGCCGACTTGGTAAGCCGATCCACTATCACACATATGGCATCATGTTTCCGAACCATTCTTGGGAGACTTGTAAAAAAATCCATCGTTATCTACTCTCATTTCTGTACTAGGATAGGTAAAGACTACAACATACCTGCTGGTCCCTGATGCTATGCCTTAACTTGATGACATGTTAAGCACCTTGAAACGAACTGATCCACTTTCCTTTTCATACCGATCCACCAAAACTGTGCCTTCAATGCATTATACATCTTATGTATTCCCGGATGTACAACCCATCTCAAATGGTGGTAAGCATGAAGAAGTTGCTCCTGACAAGGCATAGGTACAACCATCCAATATTTGAACCACAAAACTGAACTCCCATCAAGTTTCCATCCCTCAATGGTATCCCCACCATTGAGTTTTGAACTCATAACCAGACATTCAACATCGAATGTTTGTGCCTCTTTGACCCTCTTTACCAAACCAGGAACGATAGAAACTGAAAAGAAAACCGCAACATCACCTCGATCTTCACATTCCACATGCATGTCGGTTAGAACCGACATCAACTGCCATTCATCTGAAGCTTCCTCTGCCAATTGCACATATAAATTTCTTCTTAATGCATCAGCCACTGAATTACCTTTTCCCAGTGTATACATTACGTCAATCAAACATTTGGAGATACTCCATCCATCTCCTTTGCCTAAGATTCAAATCCCGTTGTGAGAAAATATGTTTCAAGATTTTGTGGTCTGTGAACACAGTAAATTTCTCACCAAAGAGATAATGATGCCAAGTCTTCAAGGCATGAATAACCGTAGCTAACTCTAAATCGTGTGTTGGGTAATTCTTCTCATGCACTCTCAACTGACTTCAACCATAAGCAACAACATGGTCTCCTTGCATGAGAACACATCCCAACCCAGATCCCGAAACATCACAATGCACCACGTACCCCTGTCCTGATTATGGAAAAATCAAGATGGGTGCCGATGTAAGACGAACTTTCATCTCCTAGAAGGACTTCTAGCATTTTTCAGTTCATTTGAATGGAACATTCTTTTTTGTTAGAGCTGTCATTAGCGAGACTAGTCGCGAGAAGTCACTCACAAAGCGTTGGTAGTAGCCATATAGACTAAGAAAACTTTGTACCTCAAAGACATTCTTCGGTGGTTGCCATAAGATAACAACTTCTATCTTCTCTGGATCCACTGAAACACCCTTTTCAGAAATTACATGGTCAAGAAAGCATACCTCTTGTATCCAAAAATCACACTCGGACAATTTGGCGTACAAACGATGGTCTTTCAAGATTCCCAACACTATCGTCAAGTGTTGCTCATGTTCAGCCATTGTCTTTGAATACACCAATACGTCATCTACAAACACCACAACAAAAGAATCCCGATATCTCTGAATTATACGATTCATCAATGACATAAAGACCACTGGTGCATTCGTAAGACCAAAAGGCATGACTACATATTTGTAGTGACCATATCTGCTTCTGAAAGCTGTCTTTAGAATATCTTCCTTCCAAACTCGCAATTGATGGTATCCTGATCGTAATTCAATTTTAGAGAACCACTGAGATCCTCTCAATTGATCAAAAAGATCATCAATGCGTGGTAATGAATATCGATTCTTTATCATAACTTGGTTAAGCTTACGATAATCCACACACAACCTTAGAGTTCCATCTACTTTCTTCACAAACAAGACCGGTGCTCACAGAGACGTACTTGGATGAATGAAACCTTTGCTTTCCAGTTCCTCCAACTGTACTTTCAATTCCCGTAATTCTGTTGGTGCCATCCTATAAGACGAAAGAGAAATAAGACTGGTCCTTAGAAGAAGATCAATCGTAAACTTCACTTCCCATAGAGGTGGTAACCCTAAGAAGTTCCCGAGAAAGACATCTGGAAATTGATTCATAACTGTTGGAAAACTATCTTCCTCGATCTCTTTCATCGATGCCAAAGTCAGCGCTGCCAATTGGTAAGAGATCATTCCCACCTTTGGTGCCAATAAGCCTGTTTCACCTTTCTTTACAACCTTCTCCCCTCTGAAGAGATGCTCAACGCCATCCTCAATCATGAAACTAACTGTCCTCCTATAACAGTCGATGTGAGCTTTGAACATTATCAGCCAATCCATACCCAGGATTACATCATATACATCCATCTCCAATACTGAGAAGTCCCACTTTAGCTCAGCTCCATCAACAGTTATAGAACAAACTCTACACACGAAGGCTCGACATTCTCTTTCACCAAGAGGAGTTTCGAGTTTTATCACAGAAGTCATCATCTCAAGTTTTAAGCATAGAAAGTCAGCAAAATGAGAACTAATGAAGGAATGCGATGCACCAGTATCAAACAACACTTGCATAAGGGTATAATTCAAAAGAATCGTACCTCTTACCGTAGATGGTCCAACCTGATCATCCACAATCATCTGCTCAGCTCCATATAATTTCTTCGTCGCTGTACTTTGCTCCTTATTGCCTTGTTGAGATTGCCCTTACTGAGGAGTCATGGTATTATGAGAATCACCATGGCTAGCTCTGATCTGCTAACGAGACTGATTCTGCTAACCTCATCTTGTCGAAGCATACGATGCTTGCGACATCTGAGAAGTGTGTCGAGCACCTGATCTTGGAGCACTACAATAAAAAGTGCTTAAGATGTCCCATCTTGTTGTAGTTATGACATGCTATTGGTGGTGCTGTACATTCTCATTTCATGTGGTTAATTGAACCACATTGGTAGCATCCAGCTTGACTCTTTGGTCGTGGAAGAAGATTTACTGATCCAACCGTCTGATTCTGAGTTCCGATCCCACATTGGAAATAGGTGTCCCTCTTCCGCTTGCTCCCAGCATTTGAGTTCACACCATTTCCCATAGGTATCATTATATTTCCTCCTTCCATAGTTCCTGAGATGTCCCGTTCATCCACTGTTACTCTGTTCACCATCTCTGTATAATCTGTAATACAGAGCACCACAATCTTCAATCGAATTTCTTTCCTTAGCCTTGATTTGAAGATGCGTGCCTTCAAGGCTGCACTCGCTGCAACTTCGGGTGTAAAATGTACTAAATGCATGAATTTAGCTGCCAAATCGGCGATAGAGAGATTTTTCTGCTTTAGAGTAAAGAAGTCCATCGTCCTCTGGATCCTGAATGTGTGAGGATAGAATTGTTTGTTAAACAATTCCTCAAAATCCTCCCAAGTAAGTCCTTGATCCTCTTTAGCATGCAACACTAGTTCCCACCACTGGCGTGCAAGATCCCCGAGCATATAAATCACCATCTTGACTTTCAGCTTCGATAGTGTGCTGATGAAATCGAAGATACGATTCATCATATTCAGCCACACCTCTACCTTTTCTGGTTCAGAATCATTTCAGAAGATGGGTAGATTCTATTTCATAAACTGGATGGAATGATCAACACGTCTTGTCTCATCCCTTCGGTTCCCCGTATCCATAGCTTGAAACGCTTGGATGATACTTTGAACTATCTCTTAGTTCACCTGTGGTCCAGGTACAACCATGTTCTCTACAACTTCTTTTGTTTGGTTTCTATGATGCCTACTGACTGCCATTTGCTAAACAACAAAAACTCAGTAAGTCTCACTCCCTAGCAACTGATTGGCTTAACATTTCAAATTCTATCACATCAACTATCACACTATTGTTTTCCAAAAACAACCTTTTCGAGGTTCAACCATTTTTTGAAAGAAATCCCCCTTTTCACTTTTGAAAATCAAACCATTTTCAAAATACATCTATTATGCTCTTTTCACAATCTGTCATTTGAAAACAAATTATGCATTTATTAAAAATTTTCACCTTGCACAAAATCATAAATCATTTATCCAAATGAAGTATGCAATCTTAGTGGGAAGTCATTCCTCTATAATGCATGTCATGCTCGTCTCATTGGCTAAACCCATGACAATGAAATTTCAAAATCCTAGAAGTGTCTCCAAAACACTTATGTACCCAATTCTCTGGTAACTTGAAGTTCAACATAAAAAGGTTAACTATGTCTTTTTATGCTCTACATTTCAAGTTCTGATAGTCATACTCCTTTATAAGATCACAACCCAAGGAATCAAGAACGAATTCAACTCCAAGACCAAGAAACTGAAACTACTTGTTAGGCAAGGACCGAACAAGATGATACCATTTGTAATGACCCACTAATTCTCATTGCCTTGAGAGTACAACGAGTCATTATTTGGCTTTAAGTGACATCTCCAAGATGCCAAGAGCTAACAATAAATGCCGAAGGGTTTCAAATACAAGTGGGGTACGATTTACCTTTTAAGAAATAAACCATTAAACCAACAAATCATAACCAAACCGTTCACTAAATGATGCATGAACAACACAACTACTTTATTGGTATCAAAACCACTCCAAAGTATGCAACCACAAGACTCCATGCTCCACAAGCTCCAAGCTCCACAATCACCGAACAACCCAAGTATCAGGAGGTGGTGCTAAAAACATGTGATACTTTACCTTTGCCCATGTCCCGGAAGATAACACCTGCAAAAGCACCAAAGTGCCAAAGCAGGGGTGAGTATAACACTCAGTAGGTTTTCCCCAATGACTTCTCTACCCACATCACTAGGATAAAAGAGTTAATAACATTTACATAAAATAGTTTATAACCACATATAAACAAGTTTCCAAAACGATTTATAACCTAAAACATACAAGTTCAATTGAAACCGATTTTCCAATAAGTTATTTTTCCAAAAAAAAAACAACTAAACAAAGCTTTAAAACCATTTCTCAATATTCCTTTGGCATACCCAACCCATTCCACACATCCACACAACCAACTATCCATGCTACGTGATGAAAGTTTCATACTCATGAGCGGTTTCTTGTCGATCTACCAAGTCGTCACAAGATAATTATATCCCATGCGCCATTTCACCTTTGACATCGAGCATAAGGTCGTATTTCAACCGAGCCCCGTAAATACAACATGAACACACACACACCAAGTATGCCTAAGGATCATGCCAAAACATCTTTTCAATAAAACCACCTTTTTATTGAAAACCATTTTCCCATCAAAACCATTTCTAAGCCAAACCATTTCAATAAAATGCCATTTTTATTGAAAACCCCATTCCCAACAACGATTTAGATATTTCACCAAATTTATAATTTAAAATTACCATTTTAAATTCAAGAAACTAAATCACTTTGCACAATAATTCACCAAGATCACACAATTTCACCCAAAACCATAAATCATCACCGAAGAAGATTTATTCCATGCTTTTCACAATCAATTCCATTCAAATAAATCAATTTGAAACTAGGTCAATCAATTCTAGCAAGAAGAGTCGAGAGAGAAGCCACCTACCTCAAAGGTTTTGATGAAAACTGACAATGGACAAAGAACGCTCACGCAACCGGGTTGAAACTCCCCCAAAACAGCCTTAGATCTTTTCTCCTACAATCAACAAACTCAAATCTCATCATATTTGGTATCCCTCAACATAGATCTACCCATAACAGGCGTAGATCTAAAAAAGAAAGAGGAAATGAGAAGTATATCTAAGTAGATCTAAGAAACGAGACAAGAATGGTGAAAAATGTTACTTACCTTGAGAATCAGGCTTGAAAACGCCAAGGTAGGGCTTCAGATCGGTCCTAAAACATTCGGGAGAGGTTCCCCAACCTTCAATGGAGAGAAATCTCGAATTAGGGCCGTTTAGCAGTAAAAACGAGTAAGTAGGAGTAAAAACAAGTAAGATCCTAAAAATAGGATCTTACTTTTCCCCTACGCATGTTTAGACTGCACAGTTAGACAAACTGCGCGCTAATCGTGCACTAGCTACTGCCTTAAGGAAACCCCTGCACGACTTCCTCGCACGGTCTCCCTAACCGTGCTCAAACCGTGCTGAAACTACTGCCTCAAAATTGCAACTGCGCACGATTTATCCTAGGATATCTGCACGGTTTAGACAAACCGTGCACAACCCGTACACGTCTACTTTAGCCCCAAAAAATTATTGAAAATTTACCAAACTCTCTCAACCTTCACCCTTACATAAAAAACATCAAGGGTTACATACTAGAAATAGAGGGTACTACATCAACGATGGCGTGTCAGCGACGACGATTGAAAGCGTCGAAGATGACGTGTGATGATGATAGTGCCATGTATCAAAAGTTTTCTTAGTTTCGGAGATCAAGCGGCGTGTCCCAGTTGTGATGATCAGAAGTACATCAAAATGATACGTTCATGGGTGTGGGTGTGTTGTAAAAATGTCTTTAGGTGTGTTGAGAGGTAAATCCTTCGGGTGCATTGATGAAAGGCCTTGGGGTGAATATTTTGGTGTGTTGTGCGACTGCTTCCGCTGCGACGTCGAGCTCCATGTGATAAGTAGTTTGTTAATATTCAAAAATTATGAATACAGGAAATCCTAAAGTACATAGAAGTTGGTTTTAGGGCACCAACTCCAACTTGTTCGCTCTATTTTCCTAGGGCAAGACTTAGCTCACGCCTTTGCCTGTTCGTGCTTTTAGATATACATCTCTACTTGAGTGTTTTAGGCTTGCATATCCCTTCGAACACAAATAATTCAGATCCTTGAGCGACTTGCTTTTGACCGTACACAACAGGGGTTGTGTACTCCATTCTGGTCGCACCTCTGAGCACCTTCATCGTTTCTTTGACCCCACTAAAACACTCCATTAATTTTTCTTTGAACATCTTCCATGTGATGTCCGAATGGACTTTAACCAATATAATAAACTATTGGATGAAGGTTCTTTCCATACTAATGTTATCCAGTTAGAGTTTTGACTCCTTGGATTCCGGATGAATCCAAAAGTATAATTCCGATCGGGTGATCCATCCTCTTGGATTGGAGCCATTGAAGATCAGTAGCTTAGCTTTCTTGGAAACCTGTATCTTCTTGCATCACGTCTGGTCCCCCGATCACTCCCCTACCCTATTTCTCCTTCTATCCTGGTCTATTCGAATGCATGACTGATCCTTCCATAGTCACTGTCATCCGTTCTTCCTCCTTTAGTGGCAACGTTTCCAGGGGTCGCACCAACTTCGCAATGTGTTTTTGGAGTTCAGCTTACTCCTTCAGCTCACATTCCCACTTTTGTTGCTCTTGATCACACTGCTTTTGGCCCAACATGAGACCTTCCATTTTTGATGTTAGAGTAGGAAAAGTTGCTTCGACGTATCCCATGCGTTGGTCCATCACTTCAAGTCGTGCCTGTGGTCACATCTCCGTCGCCACCTTGCCAAACGCGTCCGACATCTAGATCACATGCCTCTATTGTGTCTTTTTGTCATCCCCTTTGTCTGAATGCGTGCCAGACTCCTCCATAACCTGCAAGGTCCGTTCGTTACCTTGTTGTGGCCTCTTCTCTAGGTGAGACAATGCACCTTCTATGAACCTTCATAATTCGAGTGGGAATTCCCTTTGCTCTTTCAACTCTTGATCCCATTTCCAATGATCCATCATTATTTAACCCCTCCCCCATTCGTTATCTTATAATCCAGACCAATTGATAAACACCTTGAGCCAGTGAACCACATAGAGTGGACACTTTGATTTGTATAGAAGGGAGAACATACCAGAATTATAGTGAGAGGAGGAGGAAGAACGTGAGAGGGAGAAAAAGATACTCGAGAGACCCCCTGTCTCTCCCCTTAAGCCCGAATGTTGAAATCCCAAAATAGAAATATTCCCCCATCTCTCTTACATCGTCCCCCATTTTAACAACCTTTCTAGCTGTGGGGACCTGTAACAAGCTAGCCAATTGTGCCAGTGGTGGCCAACTATATTCCCCCCTGCAATGTCCCTTGTACCCCTTATAGAAAGTGTTTCCCAGACTGTGTTGTGGTGTCATGGTATCTATCAGAGGCACACAATAGAAACATGCTACAATTAAATAAACCTCAAGCTTAACTAAATAAATAGAACATCACATAATCAACATCGTGCATGATATAATTCATACAAAATAAACATCAATTTGACAACTTAGTTTTCAAATAGCTGGTATTGGTAGGGCTGACCAAGCATTGATTTACTACAGTTAAAGACAACATTTAAATCGATCAGACTTAATTGTATGCATGTTAAACTAAACCAAATCAGTCATAATGCACATTAATTGAACATATCACATACAATATTTTTCATTCAATTTTTCATGAAGTTAATGTTGGAGTTGGTGTCATATGACCAATTGTTTGTACTTTGATTACATGTATATTCGATGTATTGAATAAATAAAACTTATTATTACATAATTTTTATTGGTAATCTTCAAGACGAGAGATTATAATAACAGATCCGCCAGTAGGAATTCTGCAAGTTTTGGTGTCATTAGATATTCCTACCCGCGAGTGTGTGTAATGGTATTTAGGCTTTAAGATTATTATTAATGCATGTTGCGACTTGCATACTTAGATGCATTTTGTAAACCATGACGATAACAGTTCATGACGAATTTGGATACGTTGGGTGTATCACGAGTGACATGTGATTAATGATATGTCGATGAACGATTTGTCTATTCCATCTTTATAGAAGTTTATATCTCAACCATTTGATTGGAATAGAACTGTCACATTAAATTCTATAACCATGGTGTAACGATGTGTTTATTTCAGATAGTCAAAGAAAGACATATCGAGCATATAGGTTGGTGACACAAATGTGCAACCAGCTTGATAAGATATTGTAACAAAGAGATTATGTTACACAATGAGCGTTTATATGTGGTTGTCAATGTTGTGACATTATGTTCTTTCTCTTGGGTGTTTTGAATCATTGCTAGACAGTAATCTTGAACTTTAGATAAGCCTGCCTAATGCCAACAAGAAAGAATCCTAATGGGTCACACACTAAATGTTTCTGTTGATCTCGATTAAATTCTATTTGAATTTAATTAATGGAATAAATATTATTTTCAAGACCAATGAATAATTTTATTCAAGTTATATCGATCGCATAAATCCAATAAATGTTTATTTACTGATATGTGAATAAAAATATATTTATTTATTTCATTGAATATTTAATAAATATCTATTCACTGATATTTGAATGAAATATTTATTTATGAATAAAATATTTATTTATGAATAAAATATTTATTTATGAATAAAATATTTATTCAGGTATTCAATGAATACCGATTTCCAATGAACCAAGACCGCATTCAGTTACAAATAATTATTTATAAGCCAGTAAATATTATTTATAAATTTGCACAAGACGACACATGCCACAAAATAATAATAATAATAATATTATGTGACATGATGTTTCATTAAAGGTTATAATATTATTTAATGGCCGACATGTAATTGCATTATTATTTTAACATAAATCCTAGACAATCTGTGTGCAATTAAAATAGAGAGAATTGTTGTGCATAACAAATTCTCTTTCGACTCCTCCATCTCTCTCCCTCTCAAGAACGAGAACACAAGAGAGATTTCTTCAAGATCAAAAAACGAGTGATCAAGAACGAACAATACAAGACATTTGATTCGCCGCACTAGCATCTGGAGATCGAGTGACATTGCTCGGAGATAATTGGAGCATGTGTGGATCATCGCTAGAGGGATTCAACCCTTGGATCCTCACAAGCGTAACAAAGGCAATCTGAAAGGGTCTTTTCAGACGATCAACATCAACAAAGAAAGAAACCTAAGATAAGGTAATTTTTTTTCTTCCAATCTAAATAAATTAATTATAAACTTAACATGTAAGACCCTATATTGAGGTTTTGAGCAATTAAAATTAAAATAATTTTTTATTATCACATCGCCCATCACGCTCTTCCGCTATGCCCGAAACCAACAAGTGGTATCAGAGAGGTCACGTTTAAATTTATAATTATTTATTTGATTATTGATCTATGCACAATTGTGGTTAGATTTTCATTTCATATTATTTGTTATTTAATTTGATTTGAATTAACATGCTTTGACATATTAATCATGTTCGTTCAATATTTCATTTTCTTAAAAGGTTTAAAAAAAATGAAGAATGACCAGAGATGCCATCGGGAACTGTCAATTTTTTGGCTGGTAAGACAGGGTTACACAACATGTACTCGGAAGTACACGTCGTGTACCCTAGTGCACTGCATCTAGATGCGCCGAGGGATACATGGCACACCATGCAGTAATTACATTCAATGTATGCCGCGTGTTGACAGGGCCAACCTGGAACACAATTGTCATATTACACGGTGTGTATCGACATACTTTCCGTGTAGTCTACACAGGTTAGCAGTGTAAATCACACAATTCGTGTGGTCATTATACATGGTCAAAACGGTGTGAGACTGACAACTTGAAACATTTATGATATACATGACATGTATGTGGTGTAAACGATGTGTAGTTCATCAATTCATGTGTCTGAAGAACATGTCGAGCCACTCAGTGAGAAAATGGACACACGACTCAAAGAGATACATGACGTGAAGCTGACTTGTACACGCCATGTATTCCATCGAAGACCCAGACATGCATCTCAGACACATGGCAAAAAAAAAACAGACGACGTGCAGCTAATCTGTACACGTCGTGTAGTCTGACCGAGGTAAATGCCACAGACCCAGGTGTGTACCCTGGATACACAGCAACCAAGTTACGTGGCGTATAGCTGGATGTTCACACCGTGTAGTCTCCAATTAATGGATAGAATTAAAAACTACATTAAATTAAAAATTACAGTATTAAAACATTATTTTATTGATTGAAACAATATTGTGTATTTGAAAATTTAATAATGGTTTTGAAGAATTTTAAATACTCAATTAGTTTATTGTAATAAATATGTTATTATTGGTTCTGCTATTTATTTTTCATGATTGCCATAAATTATGTGTATCCGTAATTATGTTCGGATAATCATTAAGATAAAATAGAATTAATTAATTAATTAATTAATGCAAGCACGTTCATCTTAATAATAAATAATGAATAAAGAAATGAATGCTAGCCAATTACTTTTTCATATTCGTTTCATGTATGACTGATCATGAGTTTGACCAAGACTTATATATGTGTTGACATTTATTTAATTTAATTTATTGAATGAGTTTGCAATTATTTAATATTAAATTAAATGATGGCCTACGAGTCATTCCTCCCTCCATTATTATGCAGGACTTGCATGTCTAACGATATTTGTGTAATCCCCTTTAACCAATCTTTTGGTTCCCCTCACCTATGTGTGAGTAATAAATATTTGTAATTAATGGAACATTCCAAGGTGTGTGGAGGTGGTTTAAGACGGAACCATGATGATGCCAACTTGGTAATACACATGTGTACAAGTGGAATATTGCAACTCATGTCAAGACCGACAAATGAAGTTATTCCCCTAGGTCATAGGTTGATTTAATGTCCGCTCATTAAATCAACTATTAGATAAGCCCATGAACGGGTCATTTACTTTATTTATTTATTTCTGTTTATGCAATTATTTATTTCATGGATGTAAGGTCATGATCAAATAAATAAATGAATTAATGTGAAAATACAGAAATTAAATAAATAAATTATACGTAAATGTTTTATTCAACATGGTTAATTAATTAACATCCACTTAATATTAACAATATACATAAAGAATAAAATAAGATAAAATCTATGCATAATAAATTAAAATCTATCAATTAAATATTAAGTCAAACTAAGTATTTCATTACTTGATTGGAATGAAATCATAGAATTAAGTGTAGTACATGGACAAAGTCTGAACACTTTTATCGGGGAGTTCTCATGAGTGTTTTGGGTTGACTTAATCGAACATATTTTGAGTTTAATGGTCAAAATCTATTCAATAAAAGTTTGGAGGTAAGTGTTGAGGAAATCCAAGTTAGGATTTCAGGATAGGGGAATCCACTCAATGGACCAAGGAGCTCCAAACTCACAGTTGGCAAGATCGCCTACCCAATTACTTTCTTATGTTTTTTATGGCCATAGTATGGATCATTAAGAAAAGTAATGGGGATCCTGACCACTAGAATTTCATAAGAAACCAGTCATTTTGAGTTCAATGGTGATGATTATTAGGATTTGATAAAATAGTGGGAGAATTAATAAAATCAATTAATTTATTATTTATCACATAATTTGTAATCAAGAAAAGTACTAATAATCCACTCTTTTAATTATAGAATTAACATGGAAATCTAATCATCTACATTATCTCTATGATCAATATTGGAGAAAGACAACCTCCTAACTAGTAGTAACTTCCAGGAGTGGTTTAGACGCTTTGGGGTTGTTATACATCATGAACAAAAATCTTACGTGCTAGAATCCTCAATGTCTGATCCGCCTGCTAAGGAGGAGAGTGATGAAGAGTTCTTGGTCTGTGAAAAACATTTGAGCGACACAGTCAACGTTCAATGTTTGATACTTTCATCTATGTCTAGTGAATTCATAAATTCTCATGAAAACATGGATGCATATAGCATGCTTGAGCACCTCCGTGGTATTTACTGGGAGAGAGCTAGACATGAACGATTTGAGATTTTCAAGGTTCTCTTTCAGAGAAAGCTTGGAGAGGGTTCTCCAGCTGGGGCTCATGTAGTCAAGCTCATTAGCTACATTGAGCACTTAAAGGTTCTAGGGTTTAAACCCCTTGAAGAACTGGGAATTGATCTTATTATGGCATCACTCCCTCTGAGCTTCTTTAGATTTGTTGTAAATTTTAATATGAACAACATTGATAAGTCTCTTCCAGATCTTCTCACTCTTCTTCACCAAGTTGATAAGGATATGCAATGCGAAAAGACTTCTATTCTTATGGTGAATAAACAAAAAGGGAAAATGAAGAACTTTAAGCCCAAAGCTTCTTCATGCCCTTCCAAGAAGAGGAAGATCAAAGGGAAAACAAAGGAATATGATGCTGTCTATTTTGTATGTGGAAAGAAGGGCCACTAGAAGAAAAACTGCACCCAACCTAAGAAGCAAGAGGAAGCTTCAAGTGTGTTTATTATCGAGTGAAATTTATATGTGTCTACAAATTGGGTATTAGATACAACTTGTGGTGATCACATATATGTTCAAATACATGAACAAAGTAGATTTAGAAGAATTGACTGAGGGGAGGTAAATCTATAAATAGACAACGGAGCTAAACTTGCTGCTGTAGCTATCGAAGGCTACCACCTCACATTACCAACTAGAATGATCTTGGTTTTAAAGGATTTTTATTATGTTCCTTTAGTTACAAAAAATATTATTTCTATATCCAGACTAGATACATATGGATTTATTTTCAAATTTGGGAATAAATGTTGATTCATTTATAAATATATCATTTGTTATGGAAATACACATTTAAATAATGGTCTTTATGTGTTGAATTAAATGAACCAAGTAATGACAATCAATAACGAAGTTTCTTCACATGACTCACACCACACCCAACCTTGACATCACCAGCTTAGTCATGTAAATGAAAAACTCTTGACTAAATTACATCAGGATGGATATTTATATTCTTTTGAACTAAAACCACTTGGTGTATGTCACACGTGTTTACAAGAAAAAATGATTAAAGTTCCATTTAGTGGAAAAGCTGAAAGGGTTAAAGAGATTCTTGAATTAGTTCACACTAATGCGTGTTGGCCATTTCCTGTTGAAGTAAGGGGTGAGTACTCATATTTCATAACTTTTACTGATGATTTTAGTAGATATGAACATGTCTACTTAATGAGTTATAAGTCTGATTCTTTTGATGAATTCAAGAAATACAATAATGAAGTTGAGAACCAGTTTGGTAAGAAGATTAAGTAACTTTTCTCAGATCGTGGTGGAGAATATCTTAATCAAGATTTCATTAATTATTTATGAGAGTTCGAGATACTATCTCAACTCACTCCTCCTTATACACCTCCCTGGAATGGTGTAAGCGAAAGGAGGAACCACACCTTGTTAGACATAGTGAGATCAATGACGAGTCATGCGAGTCTTCCATTATCCTTTTGAGGATACGTGTTACAAACAACAACATATATACTAAACCGAGTGCCAACTAAAGCAACATATGGTATACCATACTAATTATGGAATGGAAAGAAACCCGTGTTGTCTTACTTACATGTATGGGATTACGAAATGTTTGTTAAGGCCTCTTCAGATAACAAGCTTGCACCCCAATGCAAAAATTATATCTTTATAGGATATCACAAAGAAATGAAGGGATACTACCTATATAATCCTTTAGATAAAAAAGTTATGGCTTAAAAACATCCCACACTTCTTGAGGAGTATCTCATATCTAAAAGAGGTAGTGAGAGTGAGATAGACTTCAATGAAGTCCAGGTTTAAGATAAACAAGAGTTGTCATAAGAACCAATTCCACAAAGCCTCATGGAAGAATAAATTGTTCTAGAGACACAATTACCGTGTAAGAGTACTAGAGAGGTTAGAGAACCAGAGCAATATGGTTTTCTAGTCATCAAGGATGAAGAATCATTATTAGTTGATAGTAATGACCCTCTAACCTACAAGAAAGCAGTAAGTGACACAAATGTTGCCAAGTGACAAGAAGATATGAATTCTAAAATGGATTCCATGTATCAAATCCATGTCTTGATTTTGGTAGATCCTCTGGTGGATTTTAAGTCCATTGGTTGCAAATGGGTATTCAAGAAGAAATTGGACATAAAAGGACAAGTCAGTAATTATAAGGTGCGACTGGTTCCAAAAGTGTCTAAACAACGTCAAAGCATTGACTACGAAGAAATCTTTTCACCGGTTTCAATGCTGAAATCTATCAGAATTCTACTTTCCATTGCAGCTTAACATGACTATAAAATTTAGAAAATGGATTTCAAAATAGTCTTTCTTAACAGGAACCTTCAGGAAGATTCCTATATGACACAACCTGAAGAGTTTACGACTCTAAAGAATTCCAACAAGATTTGCAAATTGCAAAAATTTATTTATGGATTAAAGCAAGCATCTAGGTCATGAAACATTTATTTTGATAAAGAAATAACAGAATTTGGTTTCATAAAGAATGATTGTGAGCTTTGTATCTACAAATAGTTTATTGGGTGTGCAGTTTTTTCTTAATAGTATATATTGATAACATATTACTCATTGGAAATGAAATACCAGTCTTATAGTTTGTTAAGATGTGGTTGAATAAATGCTTCTCTTTGAAGGATTTGGGCGAGACAACATATATTCTTGGGATCAAGATCCATTGTGATAGATCCAAGAGGTTTCTCGATCTAAGTTAAAGTAAATACATTGACAAGATACTAAATAGATTCAGTATGGAACAATAAAAGTAGGGATTGTTTTTAGCGTCACATGACATTCATATTTACAGGAAAATATGTCCTCAGATACATGAGGAAAGAAATAGAATGATAAGCATTCCATACACATCCATGATTGGGTCGGTCATGTGTGTTATACTATATACTAAACTAGATGTCAGCTATGAATTAACTGCTATAGGAATATATCAAGCTAATCCAGGTGATCATCGTTGGATGAAAAACAAGAATATTCTTAAGTATCTAAGGCATACTAAGGATATATTCTTATTTTATGGAGAAGATGATGAATTAGTCATCAGAGGATATGCAGATGCTAGTTTCCAAACTTATCAAGATGACATGAAGTCACAAATGAGATACATCTTCACTTCGAATGAAGGTGTTGTGAGTTGGAAGATCTCAAAGTCGGTTGTGGTAGAAGATTCTACAACAAAGTTTGAGTATATCGCTGCTTCTGAGGTAGTTAAATAAGTAGCGTGGATGCACAACTTCATCTAAGAGCTTGACATGACATCTAGCAGTAAAGATCATATCACACTCTATTGTGATAATACTACAGTGATGGATCTTGAAAAAGAGCTAAGATCACACTAGTGGATGAAGCACATACTTCAAAAGTATCATCTATTGATAGATTTTTCTCAGTGATGAATTTGCAATGAGCAATGTTTTTACAGAAGACAACGTGGTGGACCCCTTGACTAAATGCTTGACTCAGCAGAAACATGATTATCATGTGAGGTCCAGCAGACCGAAAGTCGTAGGCAGTTGACTCAAGTCCAAGTGGGAGTTTTTTGAAGTTGGTTTCCTAGGACCAACTGTTTGTACTTTGATTACATGTATATTCGATGTATTGATAAGGTTGTAATAGTTCCCCGCTACAATAAGATCCTTGATGTTTTATGATGATATTCTTAAATAATATTCTACGATTGGATAACATACTATGATGAGACACATAATACATAGAATTTCAGGTATGAGTACTCATAAGCGGATGATTCTTATTCTCATGAAGTTATCACTTGGTAATATTCAAGATGAGAGATTATGAGAATAGTTCCACCAGTAAGAATCCCACATGTTTTGGTGTCATATGATATTCCTATATGTAAGTGTGTGTAATAGTCCTTATACTTCAAGATTATTATTAATGCATGTTATGATTCACATACTTAGATGTATTTCATAAATCATGATGTTAAAAGTTCATGACGAAGTTTGATATGTTAGTTGAATCACGAGCGACATGTCATTAATGGATAAGTCTAGAAAGAATTTATATCTTCCATCTTTATGGAAGTTGATGTCACGAACTAGCCTGGGTAGCCTGGTAACTCGATAACCGAGCCGACACTGATATATCCTAAAGGGAGTTCCTAATCCTCACAGGTTGGCGATAAACACCTGACATTATACAATATGAAAGTGAGAATAAATTTGCCACAAACACAACAGAAGCAAGATAAACAATTTAGTATGCATACAAGTAAAACTCCATAGGTAGAAGTGTATAAGAAGTCAAACAGACATAAACAACCCAAATCACAACCACAAAGTACCATAAACATGATAAAAGCTCAAGTCCCAATGAACACCACTTTCCAAGCCCAAGGATCAACAACCACTACCACCTCCAAGTGGAGCCTTACCCTTGCTCGAACCTGGAAGAAGATAATCTAAAAACACCTGAAGGAACATGTAGAGTGTGAACTAAAAAACCAGTAGGGTTGATGTTATTAATATTTTCATGACTTATTATATACTCCCTTTACTGATTTTATATGAAATGTGTATAATTTGTGTGAAATATTAATGTTTTAATATTAAGTATAATTTTTGAGCATTTTTAGTAGTAGTCCAATTGAGTCGGTTTACTATTTTATTTATAACTCTCACCCTACTGATTAAAATTGTTTGGTTCTTGTTTTTTAGGATTCCTAATTCAATATACAAAATTTCATTAGAAGGGATCATGGGCCAATTCTACCATTTGAAGGATCACATTTACCACACAAGATGACCCAAAAAATTTGTGAAGAAACTGGACTAGCCAAGATTATTGAGTTACTGGTCTCACTCCCGAAGCCCATATTTTGTGAAACTCCACCATTTGTTCGTGATTATCCAAAAGAATCATGGGTAAAAATTTCAGGGCCCAACTCTAAGAACAAGGGGCCCAAATGAAGCTTTGAAGTCCATCCCACCATCCTGGATGAGAAATAAAATAAGTATAGTATTGATGACATATCTCATTATGTAAGCATAAAATAGAGCTGAGATTTTGCAGTGTGAAAGAGTAGATATAGGCAGCCGACTTTGTTGAAGAAATCATTCAGATTTGAAGGCATCTTCCTGTTCCAAAATCCATTCACATTTTGGCCATCGAAAAAGCATGGATAGAAATGGAAAGTTTATCTTTGTTTAATAAAACCGTCATAACTTTGGCTCCACTTGTCCAAATGCCTCCAAATTTTTACAGTAGTCGGAAAACTTTATTATATACAACTTTGAAGAAGGAGATATTTGGAGATTCAGCTGTATAAATAGCCAAATTGGCGATGCAATTGGAGGGATAGTTTTGGAATGAAAAAAGTCCACTCCTTGGGCTATAAATACTCTCCCCTTCTCTCCTTGAGAGGGGTTGACATTTCAGAAGAGAGGAGATCATATTGGCACGACCAAAGCCTTTCCAAAGGCTTGTGAGGATCTGCCATACTCAACTTTTCACTTGAGAGACCTTTCCTCTCTTTTTTTCATTTACTTTTATGTTCTTCGTTGTTGTAATTTTGTATGTCCTTTCTTTTGTAATTCTGTTTTAATGCAAGTTTCTTCTTCAATTTTTCTTATTCTCATCCACCTTCTGTAGTTTAATGTTAATGTTCTTAAAATAGTTTAAATTCAGTTGAATCCCCTTCCCTTCTTTTACTTCCTCATTCAATCGAAAGTTCTTTTTTAATTATCATCATTGTTCGTGTGTGTGTGTTCGACGTACCACTCTTTTCTAATCCCTTTATTTGTCTTCTATTCTTAATTTATCATCATAATTATTATAACCAGACTATTAAACACCCAAATGGCTGAGTAAATATCTCATTGGGGTGAGTCAAAATTTAGGGATGTTAAGTGATTGAGAGTATTTGCTCGACGAGTATTCATTAATTTAACATTGTGTATGTTGGACTTAATATGTCATTAATTAATGACATCTTTTGTTTAGCATGTGGTTTCCATGGATTATTGGAACCATAAATACACTACCATAAACAAGTACTAATTGAGATTAGAATCTTAGTAAATTTAAGGCTTGGATTAAAGCTTTAACACTTAGGAATTCTAATCGACGTCAACTTGTGAAGTAGGTGTTAATTTAAATGCAATATAAATCAAAGATCAAGGATATCACAAGCTTAACTCCCTAATAATGAACTCACCCAATCTTTATCAATTTGTTAAATCAATTATAGCCAATAAATCATTTCAATTAAGCTCTGCAAACAAACCCCCTTAATCAAAATACAATCAACTAAAAACAAATGACTATTACAAAGTATCATCGCCAAGGATTCGATCCAAGTGCTGCTATACACATTAGCAGAGCACCAGAACTTTGACCGGTCAATAGGCGACAATCGACCGCGCGTTTCAAATGGTGCCGTTTCCGGGGATGGAGCTTTAATTAGTCATTAGTTTTTGGTTATTGTAAAAAAAAATACAAAAAAAAAAACAAAATTTAAAAAAAATTGAAAACAAACAAAAAGAAAAACCCGTCTTCTCATAAAAATCATAAACCGAAAAACATACAAAGAAAAACCCGTCTTCCTCTTTCTTTCAAAATCTCTCTGAATTCCATGTAGCCTCCCAAACAATCCCTCAGATTTGTTTGACTCTGAAATCGAGCGAACTCTTCGCCAACTTAGGAGGAACTTAAGAGATAATCAAATAATTCAAGAACCATTCCTTGTCCAATCAATTGAATTATATATGGTCAATCCTAGAGAACAAACACTTAAAAAACTTGCTGCCCCTGATATGAATTACCAACCCCTTGGTATTCAATATCCAAACATAGAGGCTGATTTCAAACTCAAATCAGGTTTGATTCATTTGCTCCCTCATTTCCACGGGCTAGCCAGTGAGGATCCACATCTCTACCTTAAAGAGTTCCAAGTGGTGTGCTCTACCATGAAGCCTCAATGTGTTTCTGAGGAACAAATAAAACTCCGAGCATTCCCTTTCTCCCTAGATGACACTACAAAGTCATGGCCTTACTACCTACCTCCTGGTTCCATAACCACATGGAATGACATGAAGCGACTCTTCTTAGAGAAATTCTTTCCTGCTTCTCGTACTGCTTCTATCCGAAAGGAAATAAGTGGTATTCGTCAGTTCCCAAGTGAATCACTCCATGAGTACTGGGAGAGGTTCAAAAATCTTGTTGCAACCTGCCCACATCATCAAATCCCTGACCAACTCTTGATCCAATACTTATATGAGGGGTTGTTGGCTATGGAGAGAACTCTCATTGATGTCGCAAGTGGCAGTGCTCTTGTTGATAAAACTCCTGCAGCAGCAAGAGATCTCATAAGTAACATGGCTCCAAACATACAAAAATTCTATACTCGAGCACATGATCAAGTCAAACAAGCCCAAGATAATCAATCAATTGAGCCGAACAAGATGACCGAGTGGATGAGTGAATTTACAGGTCATGTGCGACAACTAGCTGTGGCTACCAAATCCCCAACCTCGTCTTCTCCACAATCAGTATTTCATGGACCTGTCAAAAACTGTGGAATCTGCAACTCTCCATCTCATCCAACTGACACATGTCCACAACTTCAAGAGGATCAATCTGATTCATTTGGACCAATGGAGATCAATGCAGCATATGCTCAGCGGAACACCAATCCTCAACTATCAGGTCAGTTTGTTAGAAATTTCAACCAACCTCACTCTGAGCCCTTCTGTTCTTCCTATAACCAAGGCCATAGGTATGGTAATCCCATATCTCATCCTCCTCAATTCCCTCCTCAAAACCCAAACCAGTTTTAATATGGTCAAGGTGTTGGTAACTTCCAACAACTTTATCCTTTTTTACCTCAACCTCAAAGGAACAATCCTCTTCCTGGATTCCATTATCCTAGTGAGCCTTCCCAATTCCAAAACCAATACAATCGCTTTCCCAAGAACCAAAATCCAGGTAATCCCAATCCGGGACAAGCCTCTTCTTCCAAGCAACCATGAGAAAGTGCTATTGAATATCTTGCCTCCTTCACCCGTTCTAGTCTCAAGAACATTGAAACCCAAATTGGTCAACTTGCATCCCACCTTAGTCAGTAACAACCATCCAATTCTTCCCAACTCCCAGCTCAACCATTACCCAACCCCAAGGGTAATGTAAGTGCAATTGCACTTAGACCGGGAAAGCAAATTGCTATGCCTTAAGATAAGTCCTCCAAACCTCCTTTGAATGTTGAGCGATTGAGAGTTTTTTCTCAATGAGTATTCGTTGATTTAACATTGTGTATGTTGGACTTAATATGTCATGGATTAATGACATCTTTTGTTTAGCATGTGGTTTCTATTGATTATTGGAACCATAAAGACACTACCATAAACAAGTACTGATTGAGATTATAATCCTAGTTAAGTTAAGGCTTGGATTAAAGCTTTAACACTTAGTAATTCTAATCGACGTCAACTTGTGAAGTGAGTGTTAATTTAAATGCAATACAAAGCAAGGCTCAAGGATATCACAAGCTTAACTCCCCAATAATGAACTCGCCCCAATCATTATCAATTTGTTAAATCAATTACAGTCAATCAATCATTTCAATTAAGCTCTGCAAACAAACCCCCTAATCAAAATACAATCAACTAAAAACAAACGACTATTACAAAGTATCATCACCGAGGATTCGACCCAAGTGCTGCTATACACATTAGTAGAGCACCGAAACTTTGACCGGTCGATAGGAAACAATCGGCCGTGCGTTTCAAATGGCTCCATTGCTGGGGATGATGCTTTAAGTATTCATTAGTTTTTGGTTATTGTAAAAAAGTAAAAAAAAACAAAATTTAAAAAAAATTGAAAAAAAACACAAAGAAAAACCGGTCTTCTCATAAAAATCATAAATCGAAAATATACAAAGAAAAACCCATCTTCCTCTTTCTTTAAAAATCTCTCTGAATGCCCCGTAGCATCCCAAACAATCCCTCGGATTTGTTTGACCCTGAAATCGAGGGAACTCTTTGCCAACTTAGGAGGAACTTAAGAGATAATCAAATAATTCAAGAATCAGTCTTTGTCCAACCAATTGAATTAGATATGAGCAATCCTAGGGAATGAACACTTAAAGAACTTTCTGCCTCTGATATGAATTATCAACCCCTTGGTATTCAATATCCAAACATAGAGGCTGATTTCAAACTCAAATCGGGTTTGATTCATCTGCTCCCTCATTTCCACGGGCTAGCCGGTGAGGATCCACATCTCCACCTTAAAGAGTTCCAAGTGGTGTGCTCTACCATTAAGCCTCAAGGGGTTTCTGAGGAACAAATAAAACTCCGAGCATTCTCTTTCTCCCTAGGTGACACTTCAAAGTCATGGATCTACTACCTTCCTCCTAGTTCCATAACCACATGGAATGACATGAAGCGACTTTTCTTAGAAAAATTCTTTCCTGCTTCTCATACTGCTTCTATCCGAAAGGAAATAAGTGGTATCCGTCAGTTCCCAAGTGAATCACTCCATGAGTACTGGGAGAGGTTCAAAAATCTTGTTGCAATCTGCCCACATCATCAAATCCCTAATCCAATCTTGATCCAATACTTATATGAGGGGTTATTGGCTATGGATAGAACTCTTATTGATGCCGCAAGTGGTGATGCTATTGTTGATAAAACTCCTGCAGCAGTAAGAGATCTCATAAGTAACATGGCTGCAAACACACAACAATTCCATACTCGAGCACATGCTCAAGTCAAAGAATCCCAAGATAATCAATCAATTGAGCCGAACAAGATGACCGAGTGGATGAGTGAACTTACAGGTCTTGTGCGACAACTAGCTGTGGCTACCAAATCCCCAACCTCATCTTCTCCACAATCACTATTTCCTGGACCTATCAAAAACTGTGGAATCTGCAACTCTCCATCTCATCCAACTGACACATGTCCTCAACTTCAAGAGGATCAATCCAATTCATCTGGACCAATGGAGCTCAATGCAACATATGCTCAGCGGAACACCAATCCTCAACTATCAGATCAGTTTGTTAGAAACTTCAACCAACCTCACTCTGAGTCATTCTCTTCTTCCTATAACCAAGGCCTTAGGTATGGTAATCCCATATCTCATCCCCCTCAATTCCCCCCTCAAAACCTTAACCACTTTAAATATGGTCAAGGTGTTGGTAACTTCCAACAACCTTATCCTTTTATTCCTCAACCTCAATGGAACAATCCTCCTCCTAGATTCCATTATCCTAATGAGCCTTCCCAATTCCAAAACCAATACAATCGCTTTCCCAAGAACCAAAATCCAGGTAATCCCAATCCGGGACAAGCCTCTTCTTCCAAGCAACCATGGGAAAGTGCAGTTGAAGATCTTGCATCTTTCACCCATTCCATCCTTAAAAATATTAAAACCCAAATTGGTCAACTTGCATCCCACCTTAGTCAGTAGCAACCTTCCAATTCTTCCCAACTTCTAGCTTAACCATTACCCAACCCCAAGGGTAATGTAAGTGCAATTGCACTTAGATCGGGAAAGCAAATTGCTATGCCTCAAGATAAGTCCTCTAAACCTCCTTTGAATGTTGAGTGATTGAGAGCTTTTTCTCGATGAGTATTCGTTAATTTAACATTTTGTTTGTTGGACTTAATATGTCATGGATTAATGACATATTTTGTTTACCATGTGGTTTCTATTGATTATTGGAACCATAAAGACACTACCATAAACAAATACTGATTGAGATTATAATCCTAGTTAAGTTAAGGCTTGGATTAAAGCTTTAACAATTAAGAATTCTAATCGATGTCAACTTGTGAAGTGAGTGTTAATTTAAATGCAATACAAAGCAAGGCTCAAGGACATCACATGCTTAACTCCCCAATAATGAACTCACCCCAATCATTATCAATTTGTTAAATCAATTATAGTCAATCAATCCTTTCAATTAAGCTCTGCAAACAAACCCCCTAATCAAAATACAATCAACTAAAAACAAACGACTATTACAAAGTATCATCATCGATGATTCGACCTGAGTGCTGCTATACACATTAGAAGAGCACCGAAACTTTGACCGGTCGATAGGCGACAATCGACCGTACGTTTCAAATGGATCCATTGTTGGGGATGGTGCTTTAAGTAGTCATTAGTTTTTGGTTATTGTAAAAAAAGGAAAAAAAATTTAAAAAAATTGAAAAAAAACACAAAGAAAAGCCCGTCTTCTCATAAAAATCCTAAACCGAAAAACATACAAAGAAAAACCCATCTTCATCTTTCTTTCAAAATCTCTCTGAATGCCCCATAGCCTCCCAAACAATACCTCGGATTTGTTTGACCCTGAAATCGAGCGAACTCTTCGCCAACTTAGGAGGAACTTAAGAGATAATCAAATAATTCAAAAACCACTCTTTGCCCAACCAATTGAATTAGATATGGGAAATCCTAGGGAATAAACACTTAAAGAACTTGCTGCCCTTGATATGAATTACCAACCCCTTGGTATTCAATATCCAAACATAGTGGCTGATTTCAAACTCAAATCGGGTTTGATTACCTGCTCCCTCATTTCCACGGGCTAGCCGGTGAGGATCCACATCTCCACCTTAAAGAGTTCCAAGTGGTGTGCTCTACCATTAAGCCTCAAGGGATTTCTGAGGAACAAATAAAACTCTGAGCATTCTCTTTCTCCCTAGCTAACACTTCAAAGTCATGACTCTTTCTCCCTAGTAATTAGGTCATGTGAGTTCGAACCAATAGTTCTTACATTAGTGATGACTCAATTAATAGTGTATTTAGTTTATAATGTATAAATACTGTAAATTACCATATTCCACTATTCATAAAAAATTCAAGTAATTCATAAAAATCTCAAAAATTCACCCTAAACATTTTTTGACATATAGAATTAAAAAATGAAATCCATTTTATGAAAATAATTTTCTGAATATGAGTAATTTAATTTTTAATTAAAACACCATTTACTCAAAAAATACAGATTTCAAAATTATAACTGATTTTATAACACTTTGAAAAATTACTTAAGGTCTTATAAAAGTATCTTAAAATCATAATACATAAAAATATTAATTTATGAATACATTTTATGAAAACAAATTTTCTTTTAAAATTTTAAATTAATCATAAAATTGTAATTAAATATTTATGACTTATAAAAATACCAACACTTAATTACTAATTTTTAAAATATTTACTTACTTATATTATGATATAATTATATCATATTTTCACTTATATGATCCCTAAATTTTATTCATACTTTCATGGGTGAAACTACCGTTCATTTGACCATTTTACTGTTTATAAGGACCATATTACTAATCTTAAGGTCAAGTTACCATTTCATCTATATTTTTTCCCCTACTTAAAAGAGAATTCCCCTGTGTGGCCTTTTAGAACCCTCCACACATGGAAACCCCCTCCCCCACGAAGAGGTCACTCCCTAAGGTAGCACCCTGGCCGGGGAAGGAGCTGTTGCCAGCCGAGATGACAGAGCGTCCCAGAGGGTGATGACCCGACATCGATGGTCCGTCAAGTGATCCGTCAGTGATTGGGCTGCGCCTCATTTTTCCCACCCAGATGAGACCGTGCGACCCGACAAGGCGGGTGAATCCTGGGGGAGAGGATCACCCCAAAAGCAGACTCCCAGGATTCGAACCCTGAACCTCCCAAAGAATAGCGTGGATGTACCACTCTCCTTCACCACCGCACCACCACCGAAGTGGCACTATTTTATCTGTATTTGTTCCTTAAATTCTATAAATATCTTTTATTTTATTCATTCATAATTTATAAAGATTGTATTATATTCTTAAGGTGATTTTATCTTATTATATTATATGACATAATTATAATAAGGGAGAAATTACATTGATAAAAGTTTGGGTCATTACATTCTTCCCCCCCTTTTGAAATTTCACCCTCGAAATTTTATTTTTACATAAACAGGTGAGGGTAATTCTCCTTCATCGCCTCCTCCAGTTCCTAAGTTGCTTCTTCATACTTATGGTTCTCCATCAAACTTTGAAAAGGTGGGTTGGATTTTTTTATTAAACTTTATCTCTTTGGTCCATAATTTTTACTGGCTGCTCCTCGTATGATAGATCATCCTTCAGTTGTACCACCTCTGAGTTTAGTATTTGTGAGGGATATGGTATGTACTTCCTTAGGAGTGATACATGGAACAAATCATGAATTTTCACCATATTTGGTGGAAGTGAAAGCCGATAGGTCACAGCTCCTATGCGATCAAGGATCTAAAAAAGGCCAATATACATTGGGATTATCTTCCTTTTCTTTCCAAACCACATGACTCTATTCCATGGTGATATTCAAAGGAATAATTTATCTCCAATGTAGAACTCCATTTCCCTTCGAAGATTGTTAGCATTTCTCTTTTTCTGACTCTGATCAGCTTTGATATGTTGCTGGATGGCTTGAACCTTCTCTATAATCTCTTTCACATGATCAGGTCCAAGTAGCTTTCTTTTGTAAACTTCATCCCAAAAGGTTGGAGTTCTACATCGATTTCCATATAGAGCTTAATATGGATCCATCTAAATACTCAAGTGGAACCTATTATTGTATGAGAAATCAACCAATGGGTGATGCTGATCCCATACACTTTTGAATTATAAAGAGCACACTCTTAGAATATCTTCCAGCATATAAATAGTCTTTTCATATTGTCCATCAGTTTGGGGGTGATAGACCTTGCTAAAATTTAATTCAGTACTAAAATAATGTTGAAGACTTCTCCAAAATTTAGATATGAACATGAGATCATGATCCAAGACAATTGAGAGTGGAACTCCATGCAGTCTCACCACTTCCTTCACATATATCTTAGCAAGATTTTCAAGTGAGAGATATTCCCAAATAGCGATAAAGTGGGAAGCCTTGGTGGTTCGGTCCACCACAATCCATATCGCATTATTTCCTTTGGATGTCTTCGGGAGAACCATGACAAAGTCCATAATGACATTCTCCAATTTCCACATGGGTATAGGTAATGGTTGCATCATCCCTTTGGACTTATATCACTCAAATTTAACTTGCTGACATATCAATCACCTTGAGATATACTCCGTAATATGATTCTTTATGTTGTTCCACCAGAAGTATTCTCATAGATCATGGTACATCTTGGTACTACCAAGATGGATATATAAAGTTGAGCTATGTGCATTGTACAATAGCTCATTCTTTATCCCTAGTGATGAAGACACACAATGTATCATTCCAAATTGAATCACACCATCATCATAGATATGGAACTCTTGAAGCTTCCCTTTCTTTACTGCATTCATCTTATTTTGTAACTCTATATCATCCCTTTGTTCCACCTTAATATTCTCTTGGATAGATGGTTGAGCAATCATTTGGTAAAGGTAGGATGTATTCTTTACCATTATGATTTACAAATCCTTCCTTTTCATATCCATGGAGATATATTCTTTCTCAATTCGAAACATGGATAGAGTAACATGTTATTTTCTGCTAAGAGCATCAACTACGTTGTTGCCTTACTAGGATGATAGTGAATAGAGAAATCGTAGTCTTTGATTACATCTAACTATATCCTTTGATGCATGTTGAGCTCATTTTGTGTGAATATATAATTTAGGCTCTTGTGATCGGTATATATGTCACACTTCTCATCATAGAGGTTGTGCCACTAGATTTTCAAGGGAAAAATTACAGCTGCTAGCTCCAGATCATGCGTCAGTTAGTTCTGCTCATGGATCTTCAACTTCTGTGGGGAATAATCTATCACATTATCATTTTACAAGAGTACACAACCCAAGCCTTTATTGGAAGTATAACACCCCCGAATGAGCCAACGAGCCTATACCTGAGTGGTAAGGGCTCCTGCTTGGCATCCAAGAGACCTGAGTTCAAAACCGGGAGGAGGAGAATTTTCGGGTACTGTAGCAGTTATTGTTCGGTACTGTAGCAGCCAGAACTATTCACCCGATTTGGGCATTCGGGCCACCGGTTTGGGCCCACGGGTCTCCAGGGCCTTCGGGTCATCAGAGGATTTCGGGCCACAGGGCCTTCGGGTCACGTAGACCATGGAGTAGCTCATTTCACACAGAACATGCCCCAGAAGAGGATCATTGCAACAGGAGTAGCATCCACCAGATGCAGAGCTAACCGAATTGGAAGAATGAGAGGGTATGACAGCCTCCATCGGGACCAGGCACCGTGCGGCTTTGTACGGGGCAATGCTAGCTGATCAGCAATGCAAGGTGGGGAGCTAAGGAGATCAATGATTCAAGACGCTAGGGAGGGGCAGTTCTAGTGGACTGGGCCTACGGGTCATGTAATGGGCATGGTATGCCTCTGGGCCTTCGGGTCATGTATTGCGGGTCATGTCGGGCCTTGTTCCTTGGGCCTACGGGTTATGTACGGGTTCCTCTTCAACCCTTAAAAGGGGTATTATCTATAATAAAATAAAAAAGAAGGCCTTCGGGCCATTCGGGTAACACCCCCGAATGATAAAAGGGTTAAATGACTAAATGATATGACTCATGTCAAAAAGGTGCACCTTCCTTTTCGGGAGCCTTTCTGATTAGAACTCCACAGTTAAGCATACTTGAACTGGAGTGGTGATCAGGATGAATGACCTTCTGGGAAGTTTCCCTGGGTGTGTGTAAGTGAGGAAAAAACACATTAGAAAGAACATGTGTTGGCCTGTGGGGGAAATCATTGGTTAGATGAACCGTTCAGGCATGTGGGTGGCCCCTAGGGTGGGGACCACGTGTCTACGGGGCAATTGGTGGTACCTGGTGGGTTAGGACCTAACGACCATGTTAAGGTGGGGTACCTGTGCTGTCACCAGGGTCTAGTTGTCACATTTGGTATCAGAGGAGGAACCCAACCTTAAGTGCGGTGCAATGTCTGGGTTGAGATGTAGGTCCCACAATGAGGGCACTGTGCTCTGGGGGGGGGGTGTAGTGACTCGTGTTTTTGGTCCTGTCAGACTTTGGAAAAGTCCTACGAATAATTCCAGAGCTAGGCGTGATGACGGTGTGCGATTCTGAGTCCCGGTGTGCCCAAAATTAATTTTATAAAAATATTAAGTATTTTTATACAATGCACATGGTGAGGGTGCGTTTTCTCCTAAACGGTAGCTCAAAATAGGAATCCGAGGCCATGGTTGCGTTCAGAGCATGCTGTTTACCCTAGGCGGGGTGTAAACTTTGATGGCGCGATCCTGCTCTGGAGAAAGCCACCATGGTCATTTTCGTAAATAAATGGAAAAGTTTTTTTATGAGTGTCAACTCAAATAACTCCCAAATGGAGTCTCAGATCACAATTATGAGTGCACCATTTCATTTAGAACGCCGTGTTTACCCTAGACGCGACATAATTTAAGTCGGTGCCGGGTGCCGGGTCGGAGGCGTGTTGATGGGGAGTTAAAATGAAGTTTTTATTAAAAATAATAATAATAAAATAATAATAAAAATCTCCCCTTTGTTATTCATTGCACACCAAGGAGGAGCCTCATCCTTCCTCCTCTGTTTCACTGGAGATCTGCCAATTCGAGCAAACGAAGCGCCCACGAGCTCGGATTCCGACGACGGACGCTCTAGGATCATGCAGCCGAAGCTTTAGAGCGCAGATCTAAGCCAGAACGTCGGCATTTCACCCATGAGGTAGGCAGTTTGAGTTTTAAAATCTCATATCCCATTTTTGTGTTGTTTTTTTAAATTTTTTGTAATGGTTGTATAGTTTGGGTCCCGAGATTTTTGAAACATGTTTCGGATCTGAATTTGGATCACCGGGGTGCTTTCGATGGCTCCTGGAAGTTTTCCGGTGGAAATCCCGGTTTTCCTATGGTGAGGGTGGCAACCATGACGGATTCCAGCAAAGATCCGGTGATGCAATGGCGGCTTGGTAGAATCTGGCGGTGGTGCGGCGGTTTTCGGCGGCGTCACGGTGGTTTTCGGCGAGGCAGGCGGTGGTCCAGTCAGGTTTTTCCTGGGGTTTTTTAAACCCCTGTAACTCGCAAACCGGAAGTCTGATTTGAGATCCGTTTGCGGCAACGCGAATCTTGAGTCGAGATGGAACACTTGAGATTATTTAAGGAATTTTTTGAGTCGTATTTTTGGCCCAGGGCCATGAAACGTTGAAAATAATAATAATATTTTATTATTTTCAACTTCGATCCACCATAACACCTGCATGGAGTGTCCAAATGATGTGCCGTTAGTGGGGTTGAGACCCTGATGGAATGAAAAAATTTTCAAGATAGTTTCTGGGTGTTGGGACCGAGAACAGGGTGTGGGCCCCATGAGGTCGGGTTCCGGCGTTTATGGAAAAACGTGACTTTTTCACCGGGTGTCTGTTTTGGACGATCGAGTAGTCGATCCTGTGTGTTTTTCTAAGGGGATCACAATGGTGTGAGCCGCTTGATGAGTTTTGGGATCGTGGTGTGGGCCCCACCCAGCCTGGCTACGGTGAATAGTACCCTTTTCACCGGGTGTCCATTTTGGACGATTGAGTAGTTGATTTTTTTGGGTTTTTCCGAGGGGATTGCAATGGTGTGATCCGCTTGATGAGTTTCGGGATCGTGGTGTGGGCCCCACATGGGCAGGCTATGGTGAATAGTACCTTGTTCACTAGTTGTCTGTTTTGGGCGAGTAAATAGCATATCCTGCATGTTTTTCCACGTAGACCGTGGTGGTGGCCTCGGTATCGGCCTAGGAGGTGCGCAGTGTGGCGATGTTGCGGGTCGCTTGTAAAGACCCGTAAATTTCAAGGAAATTTTTTTCTTAATTTTCTTTGGAATTTTACAAGAGCGCAGTTTCTGACGGCACCTGATTCCGAGGCCCGGTGTGCCCGAAATCATTTTCCGAAGTTTGGCTCGGGTAAGTTCAGTGAACGGACGAGCGGGTTTTTCTAACTTTTGAACCGGTGCCCGGAATCGAATTCTGAGGGCACCGATGAAATCGCAGCGCCGATATTCGCTTAGAAACGCCTCTTCCGGAGTTGCGTTTGCTCGGGTGTGGTTTTTAATTTTCGGGCTTAAAGTTAAGAAATAAAATAATTTTGCGACAACTTTATTTTATTTCACTTAAGCCACTTGGAAGCCACTTGAAGCCACTTAAAGGCGGCTTGAACTGAGTTGAACTGGATAGGATGCTATCCAGAAATATCCTACCCCCTTGGTAGGATATTTGTGAGGTGGGGCCCGCACGAGCCCCGCCGTTTCTTTCTGCTAAGAAACGCACCCGTGAAAACCCGTCTTAATGAAAGTCAACTGACGCGTTTTCTAAATTCTTAACAGACCATTTAATTGGCCTGTTTCTTTCGTGAATTAAATGGGCTGTTTCTTTCGTGAATTAAATGGCCTGTTTCTTTCGTTGAATTAATTCAACGAATTAATTCAATCGTTTCTTAACCTGTTTCGTGTGTTGGCATATTAATAAAATAAGACCAACCTAAAATCTTTGGGAAAATTTGAGAGGATTCTTGTTTCTTCTTCTCCCTCGCGAAGGACGCGAAGAACGCGAAGAACGCGAAGAACGCCGAACCCGGAAATCGACGATGCTTCCGTCCGAGACGTTCTTCCACGCTCCGATCTCCGATCACCGACCGTTGAGGTGAGTGATGTCGGATTTTCCTCTCAAGTTCTTTTCTTTTGGTTTTAATCGAAACACAGATTTAAATATTAATAAATTTAAATCTGTTGTTCTTGGTTCGTTGAGCTCGCCGACTCAACACCGGATTCCGCGACGACGCGACGCCTCCCCGCGACGACGCGGCGATCCCTATCTTCCACGACGATCTTTTCGGCGAAGAACGCCCGCGCGCGACGATCGACGAGGTAGGGATTTCATTATGGGAATTACCCCTCTTTTTTTTTAATTTATTCCCGTCAATGTTTCTTAAAGAAATTAAAGAACCGTTTTTGTGGACAATTTTTAATCTTATTAAAAATTGTTGTTTCCTTTGTGGAATAAATTTCTCCCAGTTGTTTATCTCTAACGCGGAGGGTGCGGGCCAAACGAACACGACCCGACGACCCTCCGCCGTTCTTCGTTTTGTGCGGATTTGACGGACGACGACGGAACGTGCCGCAGCGGACGTTTGACGATTCCGTAGTAAAGAACGGATCCCGGGAGGAGCAACGGCGCAGACGGGAAGGAAAACGGGCCACCGGCGGCCGGAGGCGGCGGCGCCCCGGCGCGCCGCCGGACGAGTCCGCCGCGGCTGAAGCCGCGGCGGCAGCGGCCAACGGTCCCGCGGCCGCGCGGGTCCGGTTCGTCCAGGCGGGACGCGGCAGAGCCGCGTCCGCGGTTCACCAGCGCGGCCCGCACGCGGGCCGCTGTTCTCTCTCAGCCGCGGGGGCTGCGCCCGCGGCTTCCACCCGCGCCGCTCGGCCGAGCCGGACCGGCCCTGGCCGGGCTGGGCCGGGCCAACCGGGTCGGACCCGGGTCGGGTCGGCCCGGTTCGGGTCGACCCGGTTCGGGCCGACCCAGGGGGGGGGGGGGGGGGGGGTCGGGCCGGGTCGGCCCGGGCCCGTACCCCCCTTCTTCGGGCGTCTTCGTTCAAATGGCCGTATCTTGAGCTACGGGACTCCAAACGACTCGCCGTCAGCAGCAACATGATCCTTGGATCGAGACGGTCGTTTTGGTATATCGCACTCAAGGTTTCGGAATACTTTGAGTTCGGCCGGGTTGGTTCGTACACGAGACCAACCGGGCCCCCGGAGCGGAAACACTCATATCTTGAGCTACGGACGTCCGATTGACGTGCCGTCAGCTTTGTTGAATTCCTCTAAGTGAGACGGATCTTTTGGCATACTCCGCCCGAGGTTTGGACGCAGGTGGAGTGCGGTCGGGTTGGTTTTGCCTTAAAAACCAACCGGACCCCTAGGACGAAAATGCCAATAACTCTCAGACCGGGCGTCCGATTGACGCGCCGTCTGCGACGTTGAGTTCCTGTTGACGATACGGAACTTTTGGATACATCAACTTCGGACTTTGTGTCAGTTGATGTATCATCCTCTTGGCTCGTGGAGCGGACCCTTCCGAACGAGCTTGCTGTGTGCGGGAACCCTAGTGCTGGCTGCGACTGCTTCCTCGACGGCGACGACTGTGCAGAGATCCTCCGTGGACTCCGACGACGACCGTGCAGAGATCCTCCGTGGACTCCGACGACGACCGTGCAGAGATCCTTTGTGGACTGCAGCGACGACTGTGCAGAGATCCTCAGTGGACTGCGACGACTACTGCACTCAGCGATCCTCCGTGGATCAGTGCTACCGGTCCTGTGTGGGCCCGATCCTGTGTGGGTCCGATCCTGCGTGGGTCAGCGCTCCGCGGTTCTGTGTGAGGCAGCGCCTACAAGTCCTGCGTGGGCCCGGTCCTGTGTGGGCCCGATCCTGTGTGGGTCTGATCCTGTGTGGGTCACTGCGAGGTTAGTACCTATCTATCCTTCGTGGGTCCGACGACTTAGATGGTTCAGTGATCATCTTTATCGTCATTCGAAGAAGTATACCTGTGTGAGCTGAATCTTGTGTTTCTCTCCTTTGTGGATTGTGTTGAGTTATCCTGTGTGGATTTACTGTTTACTCTCCTTTGTGGATTGTGTTGTTCTATCCTGCGTGGGTATGCGTTTGGATTTCCTGTGTGGACTGGGTTGTGCTAGGGCTCGGACGTTGGAGCCGAACGGGGAATTGCAGACTTAGGTATATGTATGGGCATATACCTAAGCCGTGTCAGATGTTACTTCGTGATTGTACTTTTCCTTTGTGGATTATCCTTTGTGGATTTCGGGAGACCTTCGGGGGTCTCGGGGTCCCTACTGAGTAGCTTATACTCACCCCTGCACGGGCTTTTCCCGCACTACGTTGTGTTGGTTGCAGACGACGGACAGCGCTGACCGGGGTGGAGGCGTGCGGAGCAGGACAATACCTGGAGGGGGACCACTGGGCGGGACGTACTCGGAGCGGTCAGGTGGACCCGAGGAGCAGTGGAGGCTATCTGTACCCACCCTTCAGGTGGGACTTCCAGAGGACGGATCGACGCTGCAGTTTTCCCTTTTCAGTTGCTGTTTTTCCTTTCAGTTGTACTTTACAGTTGGACTTGTATTTCCGGCCCCTTTTACTTTCATCACAGCTTGTACAGTTTTTACTTAGTGTTTACTTTTCCGCTTGCTTACTCTGTGGTGCTTGTTTACTTTTCAAAGGCAATTCCTTCCCTTTTTGTTTGGATTTACGCTTTGGTGCTAGTCGCCAGCCCCTGGCCTATGGAAGGCGGGCTTGGGGTAGTCACGGCACGGGCCCCGAGGACGGGTCGTGACATCGCTCATGTTTGCGACGTTTGGACCAACAATGGTTGAGGGTACTCCCTTGTTTCGATCCTATGAGGGTTCATGTGGCATCACAACTGTGGTATGAGTTTATGATCCCCTTGACAAGATTTCTAATATGTTAGAGTTGTGGAATCCCTCCGGTAGGCCCGGGGTGGGATCCTCTAGCTTTGCTACCCCAGATCAGGTTCTTGGTATCGTTGTGACAGCTTATCCACGGGCGGCGATCCCCTATCTAGCAGGTTAACCATCGTAGGTTTTGTGTCATAATCAGGAATATGACCCCCTACGCATTGGGCCATGCTCAGTAGGGTTGTGGCATCGTCAGGTATACGATCCCCTACTCAGCATATGGTTTATAGTAGGGTTGCAACATTGTGGGTTATACGATCCCCTACTCAGCACATGGTTTCGGTAGGGTTGGTGCATCGTCGGTTCGATCCCCTTCTATGTGAGTTATACTAGATGGGGTTTCTGTATCGTCGTGATCGCCTTGACAGGCAACGATCATCTATTTGAGTGATGTGATTATGTGGAGTGCCAGATCAGGTTATGGTATCCCCCTGCAGATCCTGGGAGTGATCCCCTATCTGTGAGATCTTTGAATACCGGATCAGGTTGTGGTATCCCCCAGTGGATCCTGGGAGTGACCCCCTATCTGTGAGATCTTCGAATACCAGATCGGGTTGTGGTATCCCCCAGAAGATCCTGACAGTGATCCCCTATCTGTGAGATCTTTGAATACCAATGTGGGTTCTGGCATCCCCTAGAGGACCCTAGGAGTGATCCCCTATCCGAGGAGTTTGGTGTTTTTGCTGTTTCAGCGTGACTTTCTCAGTGATGATATCCAACGACCGTGATCTCTCAGGCGAGCATCTGAGATGTTTGTGTGAGACCTGATGGAGTGTATCTCTCGGACGAGTGTCATCTGGATGACAGTGCTCGTGGAGTGTGTTCTCCTGGTTGTGAACCGTTTCTGGTGATGAGGTTAGTAACTCTTGTGGCTTGGTGTGTGTATCGAGTATATCTGGATGTTCATGGTATATGTGTGGATGCATATCTGTGCGGATGCTCCGGGTATATGTATGGGCATATACCTGAGAAAATGTTCATGATATATGTATGAGCATATACCTAAGCGGATGTTCAAGGTGTATGTTTGAGCATACACCTGAATTGTGATGACTAGTTGTGTTAGCTGAGGATGGTCTCGAGATGGAGTTTCTCTCTCGTCTGGGTTCCCTCGGGCTGGGATGAGCTGACTGTTTCTTTTCAGTTGCTCTATTTTGTTTTGGTTTTTTGGAACACCTACTGAGTATTTTTATACTCACCCCTGCACGGGCTTTGCCCGAACATGTTTGTGTCTTGTGCAGACCACAAACCTTTCGACAGAGTCCCAAGAGGACCCGGAGCAGGCGAAGCTTTGTGAGCGATACTGACCGGGGTGTTTACCGAAGCTGTACCGAGGCACTTACCAGCGATTTATTTTGACAACGATCCCCTCCTGAGCAGGTTGGATGATTTTGCAGTTTTCTTTTGGTGGGCCCTGTTTTTTCCCTTTTGTACTTCTGTTGTACTCCAGTTTGGGATAGATGTATGCATGAATTTTCTTTTCAGTTTTATATATCTTTTCACTATTGCATGGAGGTGTATATGGGTGCATGTGTAAAGGTACCTTAGGATAATGCCTCCCATGTGTGTGATAACCTACTCGGTGCTAGTCTCCAACCCATGACCTATTGGAGATGGGCTTGGGGAGTCACTGCTCGGGCCCCATTGGGTCGGGTCACGACAAGGGGGGTGAATGTAACATCCCAAAATGATAAAAGGGTTAAACGAATAAATTATATGACTCATTTCCACAAGGTGAACATTACTTTTCAAGAGCCTACCTGATTAGAACTCCACAGTTAAGTATGTTTGGCCGGGAGTAGTGATCAGGATGGGTAATCTTCTAAGAAGTTTCCCAGGGTGTGTGTAAGTGTGGACAAAGCACACTAGAAAGGACATGTGTTGGACTGTGGGGATAGTCATTAGTCAGATGACCCGTTTGGACACATGGGTGGGCCCCAGGATGGGGAACACGTGTCTATAGGGCAACTGGTGGTACCTGGTGGGCCAGGACCCGACGACCATGTTAAGGCGGGGTGTCTTTGTTGTCACCAGGGTCCAGTTGTCACCTAAAGAATCATTGTATATCACAAAATGTTCTCCACATTTTAGTAATGTGTGTATAGGTGCATTGATTAGTCTCTTCTTTAGCTCCTTGAAGCTTTCCTGACATTATTCCATCCTGACATACTTTACCCATTTTCCTTGTTAACTTAGTTTTGTGGGCTTGACAATCAGGAGAAATTTCTCACAAAACATCGATAGTACCCTATTAAGCCAAGAAATCTACAGATTTCTGTGACACTAGAGGGTATGGTCCATTTTTCAATTGCCTTTTTTTGAAGGATCCACAAAAATTTCCTCACTTGTGATCACATATCCCAAGAATGTGACTTTCTTCATCCAAAAGTCACATTCTATGAACTTGGCGTACAAATTATCATTTCTTAATTTCGCTAACACAATCCTTCGATGTTCTTCATATTCCTCCTTGCTCTTGGAGTAGATGAGAATATCATCGATAAACACTACCAAAAATTTGTTGAGCTAATTTCTAAAGACTCTATTAATCAAATCCATGAAGATTACAGGGGTATTAGTAAGTCTGAAGGGTATCACCAAAAAATCATAATGCCCATACTTTGTACGGAAGAAAGTCTTCTGAATATATTCCTTATTCACCTTTTGATGATGATATTCAGAACAAAGATCCACCTTTGAGAAGTAATGATCTCCTCGTAACTGATCGATCAAGTCATCAATCCTTGGAATAGGATACATGTTCTTTATGGTGATCTTGTTGAGTTCCCAATAATCGACACACAACTGCATTGATCCATCCTTCTTCTTGAAAAAGAGCACTGGTGCACCCCAAGGTGATGCACTAGGGGCTTATGAACCCTTTGTCCAAATGCTCTTGCAGCTACTTCTTTAACTCCTCTAGTTCGATAGGGGATATCCTATAGGAATATTATGAGATAGGAGTATCTCCAAGTATGAGTTATATTGAGAAATCTTCCTCATGATATGCGGGAAGTCCGGGAAAATCTTCAGGAAATACATCACTGTATTCCCTCACAATGGGCATTTTCCCTAAGTTTATAACTTCCTTTGACTCCACCATTTGAGCGAGGTATGATTTTTCACAGGGAATCAATACCCACACCGTTGAAGGATTTTCAAAAGGATATTCATGATATTCCTTGAATTTTTAGAGGATTATAGGATGGTTTAGAATATGAAAAATAGTTTATTTTCCCAAAAATTGACATGTTCTATATATAACGAGAGCCAATACATCTGTAGTATAAAATAAAATTCCACCAAGGGAAGTATTATGAGATTTTCTAGAAGAATCTTCCCGTATATGCCAATAGGATAAGAGTCTAACACTTGGGCTGCAATGATTGCACCACTATGTGTTTTTATGGATATCTCTACTTCAAGGTTTGGGGATTCGATTCAATAGTTCTAGAAAACTTGCAAGATATAAAGGAATATGTAGGACCAAAATCAAATAAGACTTTTTCCATTATTGAGTGAATAGGAAGTGTATGTTGTATGACTTCGTTTTCTTGATCCACTTCAAAATTAGTGATGAAATAAGCCTTGCCTTTCTCCATTGGATTTGGTGGTTATTGACGCTGATTACCCTTGTGGGCTCGAGGTTTAGTGCATTGTCTTGCATATTGACCTTTCTCCCTACAGTTGTGGCATTGGACCATGGGTGGTGCTCTTCTTTCCTCCACCACATTGTCCTTCTTCCTCATGTATTTTTGATATTCATAAGCTTGGTGACCTTCTTGTAACGACCCGAATCCAGAGCCCCTCCACTGGTTCCCCGTACCCGGTTCGCCACATAACCTCAAGCGCGTTTCCCCGAATGCCAGAGGCTGCCGACTAGTAGTGAGGGCCTTAGTGAGTCGATGGGGAAACTATGCCCTCATTTGGTAAGGTATGCAGTGAAAAAAAAAAACAACAGTCAACAGCGGAAGCAGTAACAACATGCATAACAACAAAAACTAAACAGCGGAAGCAATAAATAAATATATATCCATGATGACAATGATGCAGCAGGTATAAGTATCTATGGAAATAAGCAAACACAACAACGTGCTGGAATACAACTGAAAACAAGTGCAAAAGAAAAACAAAATAAACTCCTCAGCATCGCGAGCCCCAGCTCGGTCCCATGCTCTCCAGTTCCAGCGCAATCAAGATGCAGAAGTAGAAGGGAGCTTGCCCTTATCTATACCTGCAGTAACATAGTCTGCTTGGTCCCAAAAGGATGGCCCAAATAGGGTGTGAGATACAATCCCAGTAGTCAATCACCCAAAGATTTGTGCCTAACAGTCAATGAATACAAGGAAAGTAATAAAACAAGAAGCAGTAAACAGGAAAGCACAAGCAGCTACAATCCTCAGTTCTAACAAATAAAGTACAGAAGTAAACAACCAACAACAAGGAGAAAACAGGTAACCCTCTGGGTAGCTCTCACAGTCTAACCCCTATGGTTCAACCTATAAGTACCAGCAACCCTCTAGGAGGCACACACAGTCTCACCCCTCTGGTTCATCTATGAAATTAGTAGACTCTCTGGGGAAGCACTCACCGTCAATTCCCCCTATAGTCTCGTATCGTGCTAAAGGCTCTCTAGGGAAGCACTCAACGTCTATTACCTCTGTGACCCGCGTCGAGGAATTACAGACTCTCTGAGGAAGCACTCAACGTCAATTCACCCTGTGGTCTCATATCGTAATTAAAAGAAACTCTGGAGAAGCCCTTCCGTTAATTCTCCATTTGGTCTACTACTCTAGGTTCTCATAGTCCTGAGTGAAACTAAACATGCTCAGCGTGCGTGCATAATCCAAGTAAACCTCAAGAACTAATTGGCTATCAACTAAGGCTCAACAACAAAACAAGGTAGCAGTTCCACTGTCCTACAACTAAGCATGGCAACTGTCAGAATTCCAAACATGCAGAACAAGCATAACAAACATTCAAGGTACAATAAAGCTACCATAATCACAGACAAAACATCTACTCTGGCAATCAAGAAGAGCATGCAATACAACAAGGGCAAAACAGAAACACACAATACCCGTTCAAGGGTATTGGTGGAATTTGCAAAAAATATTCATAAACATTCTACAGAAAGACACAAACCACCCACCTTGATCCTAGGTGATCAATATAAGTGAACCACGACGACAGATTCCCCTTGGAATGACGTAGATCTGAGAAAACACAAAAAATGATCAACCTACAATAACTTGGAAACCAGGAGGAATCAAGAAACAAGGATAAAGTAGAAGGAAGAACTCACCGCTGCGATTCCAACGCAATCGACCGTGCTCAAATCGGAGAATGGACGGAGAGGTGGGAGCTCGTCGAAGATCTGGCCGTACGGTCGCTCTTAGGTGGATGAAAACTGGAGAAGAAGATGAAAATTGGGGTTAGGCGCGACCCCGGTCCATTTAGTGAAAAAAAGAAGTACACGACGTGTACTTTTAGAGTACACGGCGTGTACTGGGTCCTTTCCGTACTTCGCCAAAATCGGCCTCCATGTCACCCCTACACGCCGTGTGTGTGGCCCGGGCATGGCCAACACACGACTTCGAGCCGGATCAGAGTACACGGCGTGTACTTTGAAAATTTCCAGAAAATTTATTTTTCTTAAAAACTCCAGAAAAAAGAAAAACATACCTGAACGAAGATCCGGGTTCTTACAAACTTCCCCCTTAAAGAAATTCGTCCCCGAATTTCCCTAATGGGGTGTAGAAGAAGAATCCCCGAACAGTTCCGGACACTGCGATCGTACATCGGCCTCCCTTTCCCAGGTCTTTTCCTGTACTCTCCCGTGCTGCCATAGCACTCGTACCAGAGGAACAGACCACCCACGGAGGACCTTCGTACTGCGATCGACAATCCGGATAGGATGCTCCTCGAACGACGTATCCGCTTCAAGCTCGACTTCCTTGGGCTGAAAGGTGTGAGATGGGTCTGAAAAGTAACATCGGGGATGAGAGACGTGGAAGACGTCATGCATGGCCCGATACCTCTGAGGTAGCTGCAACCGATAGGCGACCGGTCCCACTCTCTCCACGACCTCAAATGGTCCGACGTACCGTGGTGAAAGCTTACCCTGTCTCCGAATCCTCTTGTGTACCAACCTCAGTGCGACGCACAGGAAAACATAATCCCCAACCTCGAACTCCAGAGGTCGTCTCCGCTGATCAGCATAAGACTTTTTCCGAGACTGTGCTGTAGCCATCCTCTTCCAAATCAACTCTATCTGCTCTGAGGTTTCCTGAACGAGACGAGGTCCCAGCAAAACTGCCTCTCTTGCCTCCAGCCAGCATAAGGATGATCAGCATGGCCTACCGTACAAAGCCTCGTATGGTGCCATCTGAATGGTTGCCTAGAAATTGTTGTTGTAAGAGAACTCCACCAGAGGGATATGCTTCTCACAAGAACCACCAAAGTCTAGGATGCAAGCTCGGAGCATATTCTCAACCACCTGGATCGTGCGCTCGGATTGGCCATCAGTCTGGGGATGGTATGCTGTACTCAAAAGTACCTGTGTACCTATGGCCTTTTGAAGTCCCTTCCAGAACCGAGAGTTAAAGCGCACATCCCTGTCTGAAACAATGGAGTGTGGAACTCCATGCAGACGAACGATCTCTCGTATGTAAAGTCATCCTAGATCATCAACACTGAAGGTCTCCTTAATCGGAAAGAAGTGCGCAACCTTCGTAAGCCTATCGACGACAACCCAAACAACATCGTTCCCTCGAGTCGTCCTCGACAACCTAGTCACGAAGTCCATCACGACATCGTTTCACTTCCACTCCGGAATGGGTAACTACTGTAAAAGGCCTACTAGTCGTTGATGCTCTGCCTTCACCTGCTGAGAAGTAGAACATCTCATGATGAAACCAGCAACATCCTTCTTCGTACTTGGCCACCAGTACTGGCGATGAAGATCCCGATACATCTTGGTGACTCCAGGATGAACTGCCCAAACTGAGGAATGAAAATCCCGCATCAGCTCCTCACGTATGTCTGCTGGCACCCATACACATCCCTAGAAACGCAAGATCTCATCCTCGCCCACTTCACATCCCGGAAGAGGGTCCTCTCCTGACACACTCTCCTGCAGGACTAAGCCTTCAGAGTCTGATAGCTGCCTCATTCGTACCCGATCAAGAAGTGTAGAGGTAATAGCTACAGAAGATAGGAAGGTCTGTTCCTATCTTTCGTGCACCTCTAGATGCATCTTAGAGAACAGAGCCATCAGCTGCCACTCACTGCTGTCCTCCTGAACTGCATGAATCTGAGTTCTCTTGCTCAACACATCTGCCACTGCGTTGCTTTTTCCCCGGCGTATAGGCAAGCTCGAAATAAAAAGAATGAAGGTATTCGACCCACCTGTGTTGTCTCAGGTTTAGATCCCGCTGAGTGAAAATATACTTGAGACTCTTGTGGTCAGTGAAGACCACAAAGTGCTCTCCCAGCAGATAGTGTCTCCAACAGTGCAAGGCATGAACAACATCTACCAACTCCAGATCGTGCGTAGGGTGGTTCCTCTCATGTGGCCTCAACTGCCGAGACCCGTACGCAACGATTCCATCCCCCTCCATAAGCACAACTCCCAGACCAATACCTGAAGCATCACAGTAAACAGTGTAGTTCTGTCCTGGCTCCGGAAAGACTAGTATCGGTGCTAACGTCAACCTCCCTTTCAGCTTCTAAAAGGTTGACTCACAAGAATTTGACCATAAGAACTTCGCCCCCTTCTTGGTCAGACCTTTCAAAGGTGCCGCTAGACGAGAAAAGTCCCGAATGAAGCATCTGTAGTATCCAACCATCCCTAGGAAACTCCGTACCTCAAAGACATTCTTCGGCTGCTCCCAGGAAACTACAACTCTCACTTTCTCTGGGTCCACTGATACTCCTGCCTCTGAGATGACGTGACCCAATAAGTGAATCTGATCCATCCAGAAGTGGCACTTCGAGAGTTTAACATAAAGCCGATGCTCTCTCAGTGTACTCAGAACGATCTCAAGATGTGTAGCATGGTCGTGTCGAGTGTGAGAGTACACCAAGATATCATCCACGAAGACCACGACGAAGGAGTCCAAGTAAGGATGAAACACTCAGTTCATCAGTGCCATGAAAACTGCAGGCGCATTCGTGAGAGCGAACGGCATGACTGTATACTCGTATAGACCATACCTGCTCCTGAAGGTTGTCAGAGGTATATCTGATGGTCTAACGCGCAACTGATGATAACCGGACCTCAAGTCGATCTTCGAGAACACCCGGGCTCCTCGAAGCTGATCGAAAAGGTCGTCAATTCTCAACAAAGGATATCGGTTCTTGACTGTCAACTGGTTCAACTTCTGATAATCCACACAAAGCCAAAGGGTACCATCTGCCTTCTTTGCAAACAGGACAGGTGAACCCCAAGGAGAAGTACTGGGTCGGATGAAACCCTTAGCCTGTAGCTCCTCCAACTGCTTTTTGAGCTCCTGCAACTCAGGTGTAGCCATCCTATAGGGAGGAATGGACACTGGTGCCACTCCTGGCATGAGCTCAATAGAGAAGTCTACCTCACGCTCCAGAGGCAAACCTGAAAAGTCATCTGGAAAGACATCCCTGAAGCGATACACCACTGGAGAAAATTCCAACTGTGGAGTCCCCTGATCATCTAGATAAAGACTAGCAATCTGGGCGGTCACCCCTCCTAGCCCAAGATGCTCGAGTCCTGCCCGACTTTCCCAAACGTCCCATTCACCTTTATGAAGAAAGGACTCGCCCTCTGGTGAAACTAAACTCACTCTGTGGCGATAACAATCAATGACTGCCTGGAAGGGAATCAACCAGTCCATGCCGAGGATGACATCATAACATTTCATCTCTAGAACATAGAGATCCCATGAGAAGAGATGCCCTGCAACCTCGAGAGGTCACTCTCTACACTGGCGTACACTAGATGTCCTCGTTCCCAAAGGTGTGTCTAGTGTCAACGAGTCAACAAAAGAAAATATGCAGAGCCCAAGGCTCTCCACGACAGCAACAGAGATAAAGCTATGCGTAACACCAGTATCGAAAAGGGCTGAAGATAAAACTGAGGCTACTAAAATCGTACATCGGATCGTAGAAGGGTTAGGATCCTGCTCCTGATAAGTCTACTCCACGGCGAAAGACTAGCCTGAACCGCGGCCCTACGCCCCTGGCTGACCACTCTGGGCTGAACCTCCTTGCTGGTGCTGAGGAACTGGTGGCTGAACGCCATGGCCTCGACCTCCACCTCGGCCCGAACGGCCAGAAGAACTCCAGTTCCCCGACTGGTTAGAAACTAGCGGTGCTGCTCCTGAATGAGGAGTCATGGAAGAACCCCGGTCACCAGCTGCTGGTGAGAAAACCTGGCAGAAACGCTAAAGGTGACCCATCTTTCTATAATATCGGCACTCCACGGGGTCCCTCTAGTACTGCGGCCTCGTGTTCCCTGACCGGACACACTAGTATCATGTCACATGGCTGCCTGACGATGCATATCGCTTCCTCAGATCATCGCGTGTAGGCTCTCTACGACGCTTCTTGCTGTCATCTAGAGGAAGACTAGCTCTGGAAGCAGAACCGCCCTGGCTCGCAGCTCCAGAGTCTCTCAGATTGCACTCTGCAATCAGTGCCTAGTTGACGATGGAAGTAATGGAAGTCAGCTGGAAGATGTTCACCTGTGAGCAGATCTCCCGCCTGAGTCCATCCTCGAACTTCCTTGCTAAGAACACCCCACTCCCATCCCGGAGGGGCGTGAAGCACTGCATCTTGGTGAAACGAGCGGAATAATCCATGAAAGAAAGAGTACCCTGCTCTAAGCTCATGAACTCCCGGGCTCGGTCAGCCCTCAGGGTCTCCGGGTAGAAGTAGTCATAGAACACGCGCTGGAACTCCTCCCAAACCATAGCCTGCTGCTGACCTGCCTGTGAGATCACATCCCACCACCTCTTGGCAGAGTCTCGGAGAATGTAGGTGGTGAGCTTGACCCACCTATCTAGAGGAATCTCCAGATGCTTGAAGATAGTCAACATGACTTCCATCCATGACTCTGCAGCCTGAGGTCCTCCTTCCCCCGAGAACGTGGGAGGATGCTACTGCTGGAAAACCCACGTCAAGTCTGCCATAGAGGTGGAAGGAGGCGACACTCCCTGGAAGGCCTGTATCATCCTTATAAAACCTTCCCTGAACTGCGCATCAACACCTGCAACTGGTATAACAACCGGTGCCAAGGCTGGCTCGACTGGAGAATTGGCAGGAAGCCTCTAATTAGCCATATCTGGCATCTGATCACTGCCTGATGACAGACGTACAACCAGAGGATGTCTAAGAGGCATAGCTCTGAAAGATCAAAAGCACACCTTAGATCAGAAAAACAAGGACATGAAACACTAGGGTACAAAACAGAAACAGGGGAAAGAAAACACACAAGTTTACAAAACACGACTACACGGCGTGTATAAAAACTACACGGCATGTAATTGAACTCTACTCCCCTGCCCGAGTCTCTTTACATGGCTAACCCACACGGTCTTCTTAGACAGAGACTACAAGGCGTGTTCCTTGTAGACACTGCGTGTAGTAGATAAGGTGTCAACGACCCGTGTTGTTGGTTACATGACCGACTACACGGCTGAGACTACACGACGTGTTCCAAACAAACACGACGTGTACTCGAAGAATTTTCCCGACCCGTGTTGTTGGCGACACAGCCAAGTACACGGCTGACCCCTACATGGCGTGTTCCGAACAAACACGGTGTGTATAGGCTAAGGTGACACCATCCCGTGTTGTTCGTGACACAGCCGGGTACCTGGACAGGACTACACGACGTGTTCCAAAGACAACACGGCGTGTTGAAGAGACGGTCACGCCGGCCCGTGTCGTTCGTTACACGACCGGGTACCTGGACAGGACTACACGACGTGTTCCGTTATGACATGGCGTGTGCTACTCGAGCTTCCCCGACCCGTGTTGTTAGTGACACGACCGGGTACACGGCTCATTACTACACGACGTGTACCTACCATACACGGCGTGTTCCTAAAGTTACTCCCACGACACCGTGTTCTGCTCACACGGTCAGTGACACGGCTTGAAAACTACACGGCGTGTATCCAAAAAGTACACGCCGTGTATTCTGGATTTTTCTAGGCAGTAGCTCAGAAACTACTCAGACTCCTAGAAACACTAAAAACAAGGGAAAGAGGTTCCAATTTCAATTCGTGAGGGCCCATACTCCCCGCGAATCAAAGCTCGACATCTTCTGTAGTCACATACAAGGGAAAACAACAGCTCTCTAACATAACAACAAGGATTCTATCAAGCATTTATCACAACAACATGCATAATCTACACAAATCCTATCACAACAGCATGCAATCGCTAATGCACCCTAGATGACATGACAAGAATGCATGGAATGTGATTTCTAAAAGTGCCTATATGATTCATGAGATGAAATACCCTTATCTCATCAGGTTGCGACAGAAGTAGAACCGAAATATCAAAACAATAACCACACAAGTCATGCGAATCACTATAGGTGAAAACATATCAACCATAAAAACTCAAAACCAGCAAAATGCAATTAACGAGGTAGTATGAACTTTCCCTATACATGAGTTAGCTACTCCCGAGCACATCTTAATACCAAGTACCGAATACGTCCTATCCCTGGATAAAGTCTCCAAACAGTAAAGCAAGAGAAAAGAACTCCTCTAATTCCACTTTGTAACGACCTGAATCCGGAGACCCTCCACTGGTGCCCCGTACTCGGTTCACCACATAACCTCAAGCGTATTTACCCAAATGCCAAAGGTTGCCGACTAGCAGCGAGGGTCTTGGTGAGTCGATGGGGAAACTATGCCCTCATTTGGTAAGGTATGCAGCGGAAAAAAATAACAGTCAACATCGGAAGCAGTAACAACATGCATAATAATAGAAACCAAATAGTGGAAGCAATAAATATATATATAGCCATGATGACAATGATGCAGTAGGTACAAGTATCTATGGAAAGAAGCAAACACAACAACATGCTGGAATACAACTGAAAACAAGTGCAAAAGAAAAACAAAATAAACTCCTCAGCATCGCGAGCCCCGGCTCGGTCCCATGCTCTCCAGTTCCAGCGCAATCAAGATCCAGAAGTAGAAGGGAGCTTGCCCTTATCTATACCTACAACAACATAGTCTGCTTGGGCCCAAAATCATGGCTCAAAAAGGGTGTGAGATACAATCCCAGTAGGAAATCACCCAAAGATTTGTGCCTAACAGTCAATGAATACAAGGCAAGTAATAAAACAAGAAGTAGTAAACAGGAAAGCACAAGCAGCTACGATCATCAGTTCTAACAAATAAAGTACACAAGTAAACAACCAACAACAAGGAGAAAACAGGTAACCCTTTGGGTAGCTCTCACTGCCCAACCCCTATGGTCCAACCTATAAGTACCAGCAACCCTCTAGGAGGCACACACAGTCTCACCCCTCTGGTTCAGCTCTGAAATTAATAGACTCTTTGAGGAAGCACTCACTGTCAATTCCCCTATAGTCTCGTATCGTGCTAAAGGCTCTCTGGGGAAGCAATCAACGTCTATTCCCCCTGTGGCCCGTGTCGAGGAACTACAGACTCTCTAAGGAAGCACTCAACGTCAATTACACCTGTGGTCTCGTATCATAATTAAAAGTCACTCTGGAGAATCCCTTCCATCAATTCTCCCTTTGGTCTACTACTATAGGTTCTCACAGTCCTGAGTGAAACTGAAAATGCTCAGCGCGCGTGCATCATCCAAGTAAACCTCAAGAACTACTTGGCTATCAACTAAAGCTCAATAACAAAACAAGGTAGCAATTCCACTGTCCTACGACTAAGCATGGTAACTGGTAGAACGCCAAACAGGAAGAACAAGAATAGAAAACATTCAAGGTACAGTAAAGCTACCATAATCACAGACAAAAGACATCTACTCTAGAAATCAAACAAAGCAGGCAATACAACAAGGGAAAAATAGGAACACACAATACCTCGTTCAAGGATATTGGTGGAATTTGCACAAAATATTCATCTGCTTTCTACAGAAAGACACAAAACACCTACCTTTATCCTAGGTGATTGATATAAGTGAACCACGATGACAGATTCCCCTTGGAACGACGTAGATCTAAGAAAACGCACAAAAAACTCAACCTATGATAACTTGGAAACCAGGAGGAATCAAGAAACAAGGTTAAAGTAAAAGGAAGAACTCACCACTGCGATTCCAACACAATCGACCGTGCTCGAATTAGAGAATGGACGGCGAGGCGGGAGATCATCGAAGATCTGGCCGTATGGTCGCTCTCGGGTGGACGGAAATTGGAGAAGAAGATGAAAATTGGGGTTAGGCGCGACCCCGGTCCGTTTAGTGAAAAAAAGAAAGTACATGGCGTGTACTTTTAGAGTACACGGCGTGTACTGGGTCCTTTCCATACTCTGCCAAAATCATCCTCCACGTCACCCCTACACACCGTGTGTGTGGCCTGGGCATGGCCAGCACACGACTTCGAGCCGGATCAGAGTACACGACGTGTACTCAGAAAGTACACAGCGTGTACTTTGAAAATTTCTAGAAAATTCATTTTTCTTAAAAACTCTAGAAAAAAGAAAAACATACCTGAATGAAGATCCGGGTTCTTACACTTCTCTCCCACACTTGAAGTATTTCCCCATCCCTATGAGGTAGTTCCCATGATTCCTATTCCCACATTGTTGACATGTGGGTGGTTGAATTTTCTTTCCACCTTTCTCATTAGATCCTCCAGCTTGAAACTCCATCTTTCATTTCTTATCACCATAGCCATGGGGCCATTCTCTAAACTCCATATCCACTTTGAGAGCACATCAAACAAATTCTTCATAACTCCCAAAGTCTCAAATTTCTAGATCCTTTTGAAGGTTTGATTTTAAACCACTAAAGAATCTATCAATTTTCCTATCATTTTTGATAAAAAAAACCTGAAGCGTACATTGCATGCCTTGTAAAATTTACTTCCTAGGATGTGGAAGATTCAACTTCATTTTGCTTCAGCTCTATGAATTCTATATTAATCTTTTTATGAAGAGTTTGAGGTAAATACTTGTTAAGAAACATTATCTTAAAGTCTTCCCACTTCATCTCTTCAATTTCATCCTTCATCTTTGTGCTCTTAATCAAAGTCCACCATTGATCAACCTCTACATCTAGATGATAAATATAGAGATTCAACTCAACCATCTCAGAACATAAAGGATCTTCTCCACTAAGTTGACCCACTATTCCGCAACTAGTGGATCAGAAGATCCGCCAAACATTGGTGTTTGTTTCCATATAAAACACTCGATAGCCAGTTGCTCCCTCTTAGGTGAAGGATGTCGTTCCACATTATTAAGGTTATTGTTCATAACCTGAGACAACTGGGTAAGAATATCTATGAAATTTTTAACTCCACCTCCCAAAGCATTGGGGATGTCTTTCGTTCAATTTCTGAATTGTCCCTCACATGGGTTGTTGGACTGGTTTCTCCTGGTTCCCACCATTTTCTAAAATAAAAAAGGTTAGAACATTACATAAGTCAACAATTCATGAATAAATAATTTATTACTTTGTTCATTTAAGTCTAAAGGAATATCTTGTGGGATCCCTATGTTTATAATTTTCTAAAAAAAAAGCTTCTTGGGTGCTCTCTTATACTTAGTCTCATATTAAGGGTCTTCACTAAGGTTCTCTAATCATAATTCCTAAATTAACTAAACCGTGATCTGATACAAACTTTAGCGACCCTTCCATTTATTACATTACTATTACATCATTTTAATGAAAAACAAAATAAAATCATTACATTACCATGATCCAAAGGTTTAGTTTTGTGAGAAAATTAGGACCATACATAACATTTACAAAATAAAACATAAACATTTATTTAATTCCTTATTCTCAAGATTCTTATTGGACCTTGGATTCTCATTAGTATATGCAATCACCTAAGGATGTACATCAAAAAAGGGTGAGATAAAAGCCTAGTAAGAGGATAGATAAGAACATGAAACAATATAACATGGGGTGATAATAATCGTTATCATCATTACATAGGTATAGGATCATAATCATGAGAGGAAGCATTAAGAAAAGGCATGGAATGTGGAAATGCATAAAAATGAAACATAATGTCTTAATGGTCAACTACCACACATATTTTTGAAAAAATCTAGCATCATGTTCACACATATTTCACTTTTCTCATGAGATACATCACACTACCCAATTCATTGGAGTGCTATATAATTTCGGGTGCACCCGTCACATCATAACATTTACATTATAATGCATGCCACATAGAACATATATCAACCTTGGATATAAAATAACCCATGGAAAGGAATGAGTTTCATTTCATAAATCATACATTCATAAATATTGGGTTCCCAAATGAAATTGGTAATAACATACTTGATATAGGAATCATCAACTTTGAGTGAGGAAGAAACACTATCGAGGAGTAAAAGGTATGTTTTTTTGAAAGAAGATTTATTTCAGAAAACATTATGCTTGTCATAAACTTAAGTAGAAAATATGTATATCCCATAAAAGGTAATATGATGATTAATAAATGATATTTAAGGATTATCCATACTAAAAATGGGGTGAAAGAGGAAAAAACCCAAAGAAAAAGAGTTGTGTTTGAGAATTCCCTTTACCTTGAGTCCGAATGCTTTCTTCACTTTAATATCCTGTATAACCAAATTAGATTCATTAATTAACAAATAAAGAACCTTTTATACATGAATTTGATTCCTGATAGTTTTATTGAGTAAATTTATGGGCTTTCTGATGAGTTATATATTTTAATTTCATCGTCCTGGAGCATTTTTTTTCATGGTTTTCATGATCGGTTCACTTGTATACATGAATGGAAGTTCGTGTAAAATGTGGATAAATATCCAGAATTGTTATTATATTTTATTAATGATATTACATAAGTTTAAATGATCTTATAAAGAATTTATTTCTATGTAAAGAGGATGAATCATTAGATACAAGTTAATTATGATCATTTTAGGTTAATTTTAACGGTTTTTCAATCACAACGAACTCGTTTTGTTTTTATCATTTAGTATTATGTATATAAGTTAGTTCTATAACATAAAATGGGTTATATAATAAATGTCACAATATTTTTTCAACCATTTAATGGTTTTATTAATATCATTGAAGGTGTTAAAAAAAATGAAATCACATCGTCCACGATGTTGGTTAATTGACACATCACAGACGATGATTTCATTTTTTAAAATAAAAGATAGAGAGGGAGGAGTTTAATGATGAATCTTCCATTAAAATAATATAATTCCAGTATATCAAACATATATGAGTTATCATTGCTTTTGGATATGATAAGGTGGGGAGAATAGAAGAAAATAAATGAAATTGAAAATAAATTAAAAGAAGAAGCAAAAGGATTTTACCTCTGGGATTTATCCTCCTTGAGAACCTTCTTATGGAAAAGGTTTTGGTATTTTGATGAGAAAAAGAGATTTTGGACATGGGATAGGGGATTGGGGGGAGGTTTGGGATAAATTTGGACAAGGATAAAATCTTGAGAGGTGTAAGAAGAAGAGAGCGTGAGGGGTGATATTTATAGTGGAGGGGAGGTGTGTTTTCTCATTATTTAATTCATTAGTTTATTATTTTACTCAAGACAAAAAATAGTGTTGATTCTTGAGACTAAATATAGTAATTAGATCTTTTGAGTTAGAACCAATGGTTCTTACATCAGCGATTACTCAATGAATAGTGTATTTAACTTATAATGTATATATACCATAAATTATCGTATTTCACTATTCATAAAATTCAAGTAATTCAGAAAAATCCCAAAAATTATCCCTGACCATTTTTTAACATGTATAATTCAAAAATGAAATAAATTTTATGAAAATAAGTTTCTAAATTTTTGTTATTTAATTTTTAATTAAAAACACCATTTACTCGAAAAATACATATTTTAAAATTATAACTGATTTTATAACACTTAGAAAAATTACTTAAGGTCTCATAAAATTATCTTAAAATTCCAAGACATAAAAATATTAATTTATGAATACATTTTATGAAAATAATTTTTTAAAATTAATAAATTAATCATAAAATTGTAATTAAATATTTATGACATAAAAATTACAACACTTAATTAATAATTTTTAAAATATTTACTTATTTATACTATGATATAATTATATAATATTTTCACTTATAATATCCCTAAATTTTATTTATACTTTCATGTGTGATTCTACTATTCATTTGGTTAGCTTACTATTCATAAGAGCCATATTACCATTCCTAAGGTCAAGTTACTATTTCATCAGTATTGGTTCCTTAACTTCTGGAAATACCTTTTATTTCATTCATTCATCATTTATAAAGATTTTATTGTGTTCTTAATGTGATTTTATCTGATTATATTATATGACATAATTATAATAAGGTAGAAATTACATTGATAAAAGTTGGGGTCATTATAATATCATACCTTCTTGTCTTCTTCCAATATTTTTATGATTTTTAAATCATTTAATAAAATATTGTTTAACATAAAATACAATTAAATTCATTTTAAGAACTATTCACATATTTTTACTTTAAAGACATCAATATTGAAATAGAATTTGAATATAAACCTTTAACACATCACTAATATGTTATATTTATCTAAATATTCATGGAACATAATAGTTAATCAAAATTGTATTAATTTTAATATTTTTAAAATCATTTATTTTATTTTTCTTTGACTTGAAAAAATACTGCATCAATGTTTCATAAATATTTAATTTAATTATTCCATCACAAAAAATAAAAAATAAAATACCATGCTAAAAATAATAATTCATCTTCAAAATATCCATTTAGAACTAAAGATAACCTCTTTTTATCCTTATGATAAAATATTAGAGATATTAAAGTCAATAGAGTGAAATTTTGTATTTATAATTTTTTTAAAATAATATAAAGGTCATAGTCAAAGAAAGATGACACCAAAATGCCATATTTTCCAAAATTGGATGAGAATTATAGCACCCTCGGTTTCTAGTATGAAACTCTTTATTTTTTTAAGTATATAATGTTATGGGTGAAGTTTGGGAGAGTTTGAAGAACTTTTTGATAGTTTTTGGTGATTTTCTACAGGTGCACGGGTGGTGCATGGTTTGTTGAAACCATGTAACACTTGCAGGAAACTGTGCATTGTTAGACAGGGTAAAAAAAGGTGCAAGGGCTACGCACGGTTTGTCCAAACCATGTGGAGGCCTTGTAGAAACCATCTTGTGTTGTGAATTTGTTGGACAATGAGATTTGGCATGGTTGGCGCACAGTTTGGTAACCGTGTGATCCAACCATGCGAGGGTCATCCTTAAGGCAGTGTCTAACAAATGGTTAGTGCACGATTTGCTTAATTGTGCGATTAAACAATGCATGACAAGAAACTACCTCCTTAAAAAGTGGTTCTCACACGTTTTCCCCTTAAACCCACTCATTTTTACTCCTATGCTTTCCTAGCTCAAGATTTTTCTTTCACAAAGGTCAAAGAAGGTTCTACCATTGATCTAGAGGTGATTTGAAGGCTTACCTTGGCGATTATTAGCTGATTCCTCACGGTATGTGGTTGTTCTTCATCGTTCTTGATGTTTTTCTTAGATCTACTTCATTCCATCTCTCAGTTTCTTATATCTGCACCATTTGTGGGTAGATCTAAGGGTGTGGATGCAAAATATGTTTATATTTGGTCTTCTTGATGATATAGAAAGAGATCTAAGGTAGGTTCATGGAGTTTCAGCCCGACTTTGTGATGATCTTCGTACTGTTTATCGTTTTCACCAAAACACTCGAGGTAGGTGGCTTCACTCTTGACTCATCTTGCTAGAACTGATTGGATTAGTTTTATTTTGATTTAATTTCATGAAATTGATTAAAAAATTGGTGTGCAAAGAATGATATAAATCCTCTTTAGTGACGATTTATGAGTTTTGATGAAATTATGGAATTATGGTAATTTGTTATGAAAAGTGATTTGGTTTCTTGATTTTAAAATGTTGATTTTAAAATATAGATTACTGGATTTTTGAAATGGATTTTTTGAAAATGGATTTCAATAAAAAAGTTGTTTTATTGAAATGATTTTGGTATATTTGGATTGGCATGGTTTTTGGTCATACTTGGTGTGTGTGTTCATATTTCATTTATGAGACTTGGCTGAAATATGACCTTGTGCTTAGTGCCAAAGGTGTAATGACACATGGGATATAATTAACTTGTGATGACTTGGTAGATCAATGAGAAACCGCTCATGATTATGGAACTGTCATAACAATTTATGCATGGTTGGATATGTGGAATGAGATGGTTATGTCAAATGGAACTTGTGAAATGGTTTTAAAGCATTCTTTGGTTGCTTTCTTTGAAAAATGGGTTTTATTGAAAAAACTGGTTGATATGAAATTTTTTTATATTTTGTTATAAACTATTTTAGAAATTGTTTTATATAAATTATTTTATATAAACTGTTTTATATAAATATTGTTGAATTTTCTATCCTAGTGGTGTGAGTAGGGAAATTATTGCGGAAAATGTACTGAGTTTTAGTAATCACCATTTCTTTGGTACTTTGGTTCTTTTATAGATGTCATCTATTAGGAAATAGGAAAAGGTAAAGTATCTTGTGGATTTTGAAGTCTTTTAGTTGTCTTAGAGTTTTATTAGTTTGTCTTCTACTGTTTACTTTGATATTGTAGTCTTTTACTATTGTACTTAAATTGAGTATGATTTGATAAATGAAATGTTGAGTTTTATTTAATTGTTATCAAGAATAAAATAGTGGTTTGTTTGGTTATGGATTGTCTGGTTAGTTGTTTTATTCTTATAGGGAAAATTTCCCCCCACATGTATTGAAGCCCTTTGACATTTATTGCCAGCCTTTAATGTCTTGGGGATGTGGCTTAAGGCTAGGTAACATCTCATCGCCCTCTTAATCCAATGAGAAGGGGAGAAATGTTACAATAATGGATGAAATCCACTCATACAATAGGATAAAAACAATTGTTAGATACATTTTAAAGTCCTTTCGCAATGTTTTAATCTCATTTTACTTGTTTTACCCTTATTGAGGTGACATATATTTACCAAGGTTACTATTCTTAATGATCAAAAATAAAAAAGGACATATTTAACAAATTTGATTATATAGATTCTAAATATGAAATCCATTTTTCAAGAATAAATTTCTTTAAGTGGTAGAAATAAATTTTAATGTAAATGCGTAATATGTGATGAAAAACAATTTTTAGAAAAATGTGTTTTCATGCTTAAAAATATTCTTATAAAAAATAAAGTATATTGTCAATTCCAATGTAATTAATTAGATTATATCTAATCAAGGGAGAATTTTATTAATTTAATACCAAATTCAAAACATGATGAGACTTTTAAATGGATAGAAATTAATGTTTTATAAAAATCGACATTTTCACTATTTAATAAAGTATTAACCTTTTTAGAAAAATATAAAAAAATTATCTTAAGATTATTATGACATTATTATTTAAAAAATGATATCCATTTTATAAATTAAAATTTATAATTGGTAGAAATTAATTATAATATATGTGCATAAAATGCAATAAAAACTGTTTTTGAAGAAAACATATTTTTTAGACATAAAATGAATTTACTGAAAATTAAGTACTTATTTGTTATGAATTAATAAATAAATTTTCATTAATTAAAACCTTTATACATATTTTTCATAATTTAGTTAACCCTATTCATAATGTTTATTTATTGACTAGGTTATAATGGTCACATTTAAATAATAATATTTTTTAATATATCACAATTCACTTAAAGCTTGTTGTTTCCTGTTAAACAATATATCGAGCTTATTATTATTTTAAACTAAATTTTTAGTGTTTTACATTCTCCCCCTTTAAATAAATTAAACCCTCAAAATTTTATCTCGATTATAAAAGCTTCAATATTTGAAAATAATTTTGTTAAAAACCCACATTGTACAAAGGAATAATAAAGGTTCCTTTAAAAAGGGGAAGTGAGAAATATAAAGGTTATTCGAAATAACACATAATCAGGTTCCCAAATAAGATGAATATTATCACGAAGTGAAAACATGGATATAAAGGAAAAATAATACTATACAAGGAATAATATAGAGTGATAAATAACATGATCATGATAAAGTTAATGACCACAAGACCATAAATAAGGGATAAAGAAGACCATCAATTCATCAGAAATAAAGGTAAAATGATATCATTTTTATTTCAAGATCATTTTACTATATTATTTTATGCATAATCTACTAATTCCCAAATCATCAAAACCAAATAAACCCCAAAACTCAAGATTATTTAAAATCCAAACATAAATATAATAACCATATTTACAAAAGAGAATACTATTCATCTTAACATAAACCACTCGATATATTATAACTATTTTCCTATTAGGTGTTTTGACAGATAGTTATTTCCTCAGTGTCCCAAAATGACTCATATCCATTAAAAATATAAAAGAGTGTTTATATTTGAAATAAAATAATTAATGAGTTTAGGACATAAGTACTCATTATCACAATTTACTGGTTTTAAAATTTATCGCAACTTATGAGATTTCAACTTCAGTTGTAGTAATTGTATAAGATTTACCTTTCTCCCTTAATATTTTTTGAGATAAATTCTTTTAATATCTAGGGTATTCATTTTCATAGTGCCACATATCCTCAAAATTTTAATGTTAACATTAAATGCTTATTTATTACCCTTGAATTCACATGCTTGATGGTCTTTGTCACGAACCCCTTCCCCCAAAGATACCACAATGAGGGGAGAGAGATAATGACTCCTGATTCCGACCTCCAGTAGGCCCCGGTTTGGAGACTAGCATAAAGGGTGTACAAATCTCACAATATGTGAGGCATTACCCTTTATAAGAAAAAATATTAGGAGATAGAATGAATCATGCACAACAACTCCAAGACATAACATAAAAGAGAAAGCCAAAAACCGTCCCACATGCATGAAAAAAGTAGAACTGATAAAAATAAAATAATGTCTCCAAAGTGAATACCCAAAAGAAAATCTAAAGCATTAACACAATAACTATCCATAGGTCCAAGCTAGTAATTCCCAACACGTTCCATGAAATCCTCCTGGAAGCCTGAAATCAGTTTTATATACATAGGGTGAGCATACAAGTATACTCAGTAGGAAAACAAAAGTCACTCATGCATATGTGAAAGAAGTATACTAATGCTCATGTGAGAAAACAATAGAACCAAACATCACCTAAACATGTATACTAACCATCCCAACATCACCAAGGCATGCTAACCAAGTAATGCAAGCTAAGTAATATAATATAAAGTAAATCACATCGATGATAGGGTAACCTGCACCACTTTCCCACTAGTATACTGCTCTCTCCCAACATCATACGTCCTGGTGCTCCCATCCCTTCTGTATACCACATCACATCCTGCCCGCACACACCTGGGCCTCACAAAACATCACACCCACACACACCTGAGTCTCACAACACATCACACCCGCACACACCTGATCCTCACAACACATCCTACCCACACATACATGGGCCTCACAACACATCCCACCCACACACACCTAGGTCTCACAACACATCCCACCCACACACACTTGGGCCTCACAACACTTCAAATCATATATCATCCTAAAGACACCTGAGAAAACACATCACATATCATCCTAAAGACGCATGATAAAGCACAAACCACCTTGACCACAAACACATGGGCTATCAAAACCACCATCTAAAGAACTAATAGAACTCCAACCATCACAACCTGTTCCATACCTACCTTTCATGGAAGAGAGATTGAAAAAGAGTAGGTACCCATCCATCCGTAATCCTTATTATATGTTGGAAAAAACACCCCAACATGATGATGTGGGTGTTTAGAACATAGTTCTCAACATGGGTGGGGTGAATATAGAAATCAAAAGAATATAAAAATATATGTATAGTAAAAAACACTCCATCCCTGTCATGACCCGCCCTCGGGGTCCGTGCCGTGACTACCCCAAGCCCGCCTTCCATAGGCCAGGGGCTGGCGACTAGCACCAAGGCGTAAATCCCGGTAAAAATGGGAAGGCATTGCCTTTGTAAAGAAAACAAACACCACAGAGTAAGCAAGCGGAAAGTAAACACTAAGCAAAAGCAGAGTACAACTGAAAGTGCGGAAAAGTAAATGGGCCAGTATACAAACCCAAACTGAAAGTAAAGTACAACTCGAAAGGGAAAACAACAACTGAAAGGTAAAAGCCGCTACACCGAGCTATCCACTGGAAATCCCACCTGAAGGGTGGGTACAGATAGCTCCACTGCACCACGGGTCCCGCCGTCCGCTCCGTGCACGTTCCGCCTAGTGGTCCACCTCCGGGTACCGTCCCGCTCTGCAAGCCTCAGCTAAGATCAACGCTGTCCGTCGTCTGCAACCAACACAACGTAGTGCGGGCAAAGCCCGTGCCGGGGTGAGTATAAGCTACTCAGTAGGGACCCCGAGACCCCTGAAGGTATCTCAAATCCACAAAGGATAAACCACGAAGAAAGGTACAATCACGAAGTAACAACCGACACTGCTTAGATATATGCCCATACATATACCTAAGTCATCAATTTCAATTACGCTCCAACCTCCGAGCCCAAGTACAACTCAGTCCACACAGGAAAGTAAACGTATTCCACACAGGATAGCAAAACGTAATCCACACAGGGTTGCACAACTCAATCAACACAGGAAAGCAAAACGTAATCCACACAGGATTGCACAACACAATCCACACAGGAAAGCAAAACGTAATCCACACAGGATCACACAACACAATCCACACAGGAAAGCAAAACGTTTCAGCTCACACATGTATACTTCTTCAAAAGACGATAAAGATGATCACTGATCCATCTAAGTCGTCGGACCCACGAAGGATCGATAGGTAACTAACCCCCGCAAAAGACCCACACAGGATCGGGCCCACACAGGACCTGTAGGCGCTGGTTCACACAGGACCGCTGAGCGCAAGGACCCACACAGGATCGGACCCACACAGGATCGGACCCACACAGGACCTGTAGCACTGATCCACGTAGGATCGCTGAGTGCTGAAGTCGTCGTCGTCGAATCCACACAGGATCGGGCCCACACAGGACCTGTAGCACTGATCCACGTAGGATCGCTGAGTGCTGTAGTCGTCGTCGTCAAATCCACACAGGATCTCTGTACTGTCGTCGTCGCAGTCACAGTAGCAGTAGTAGCAGTAGTAGTCACAGTAACAGTCACAGCCAGCACTAGGGTTCCCGCACACAGCAAGCTCGTTCGGAGGGTCCGCTCCACGAGCCGAGAGGCTGATACATCAACTGTCACAAAGTCCAGAGTTGATGTATCCAAAAGTTCCGTATCGTCAACAGGAACTCAACGCAACAGACGGCGCGTCGATCTGACGCCCGGTCTGAGAGTTATTGGCATTTTCGTCCCCGAGGCCCGGTTGGTTTTTAAGGCAAAACCAACCCGAACATACTCCACCTGTGTCCAAACCTCGGGCGGAGTATGCCAAAAGATTCGTCTCACTAAGAGGAACACAACACAGCTGACAGCACGTCAATCGGACGTCCGTAGCTCAAGATATGAGCGTTTCCGCTCCGAAGGCCCGGTTGGTTTCGTGAACGAACCAACCCGGCCGAACTCAAAGTAAACCGAAACCATGAGTGCGATATACCGAAACGACCGTCTCGATCCAAGGATCGCGTTGCCGCAGACGGTTCGTCGATCGGAGGTCCGTGGCTCAAGTTATGGCCAAAATACCGAAAATGATTCGAAACGGGGGGGTCCGGGTCCGGGTCGACCCGGCCCGACCCCCCCTGGGTCGACCCGACCCGGGTCCGACCCGGCCGGCGGCGCGGCGGCCCGGCGGTGGTGCGACGGCCCGGCGGGGGCGCGACGGCCGGGCGGTGGCGCGACGGCCGGGCGGTGGCGCGGCGGCCTGGCGGCGCGGCGGAGGCGGCATGCGGGGGGGGGGGGGGGGGGGGCAAAGCCCCCGCTTTCTTGGAGTGGCGGCGCGGCTTAATGCCGCGCCCTTTGTGGAAAACGGCCCCCCTTGCAGGGGCCAGCTTGATTAAACCGGGGGGCCTCCTGCCCCCCTCAAGGAAACCGCCCCCCTCTTTATGAGGGGGGTTTTTTTAGAGCTGGCTGGGGGATTAAATTCCCCCGGTTTGTTACCATCCGGCCGGCCAGCTGGCCGGCCGGTTTTCTCCAACGGGACTGGAAAATCCGGTCCCCTCTTCGGCTTCCGACGCCGGCGGCCCGGCCGCCGGTCTTCTCTTTCCGCCGCGGCCCGGAACCGGCCGCGGTGTTCGTCGTCCGGCGCGGTGCGACGGCACCGCGCCCCTCCGCCGCGCCTTCGATTTCCCTTGATGCGGCGCGGTGGTGTCGCGTTCTTGAAGATTCTTCCATGGCGCGCGCGCGACGGCGTCGCGCAAGATAAACATACAATTATCCGCGTGGTGCGACGGCACCACGCCACCTTGCTTCCACCCGCAAGATAAAACAACATGAACGATGGAGGGGGTTCGGCCGTGTTCATGGGGTCCGGCCCCCCTCACGTTAAATAATAACACAACTTAAAATATTCAATTGCCTCACGATAGACATGCTAGATCCACGATCAAGAATGAAATAATTAAACAATAAATCAACAACCCCTACCTTGGTATAAGGTTTGAAGATTTGTCAACGTTCCGCGGAAGACGACGTCGTGGAGGTCGGGCGTCGCGGTCGTCGTTCGTCAAATCCGATGACGAAGAGGTGCGTCCTATGTGATACATCGTTGGCGAATCTTCGTATGCCGACGAAGGGAATCCGAGGAGGAAGCGGCGTTCCCTCTCGTTGACACGGAAGACGAAGAAGAGCGGAGCGGCGTTCTTCGTCGGAACTTGAGCGTTCTTCGTCAAGTTGAGCGTTCTTCGTCAAAGATTGAAGATGAAGGAGAAGCTCTCAAAATCCTCTCAAGAACAAAGGAATCCAACCCAACAAAATAAAATAAGCTTAAGCTTATTTTATTACACAACCCTCCTCTTAGAATTTCAAAGGTTTGAAATTTAAATTAACCCTCTTCAATTAATTAAGTCAAGTTGTCAACATTAATTGAAATGGGTTAAAGGGGAGGTTTTGAGAGAATTTGAGGAGTTGGGGTTCGTGTGGGCCCCACCACACTTAATCCTCCCAAGGGAGGTTAAGTGGATGTGGGTCCCACTCCCAACTCCCTTTGGTAGGATTTATCAAGTTAAAATAAAATTTGTTCTTCACAAATTTTATTTAACTTAAACTAAAAACCCAAAAACTAACTTTCAACCCGCAACAAACACAACTTCAGAAAAGGTCTCTTTAAGCGAATATCGGCGCTGCGAGTTCATCGGTGCTCTCAGATTTCAATTCCGAGCACCGGATCAAAAGTTAGAAATTCCCGCTCGTTCGTTCACTGAACGTACCCGAGCCAAACTTCGGAAAATGATTCCGGGCACTCCGGGCCTCGGAATCAGGTGCCGTCAGAAACCGCGCTCTTGTAAAATTCTAAAGAAAATTAAGAAAAAATTTCCCTTGAATTTTACGGGTCTTTACATTACTCCCACCTCAGGGCTTTACGTCCCCGTAAAGATACATCAAAAACTAGGGAAACAAATGAGGGTACTGAGCACGCATCTGAGCCTCCCGCTCCCATGTGCTCTCCTGGAGATTCCCGTGCTTCCATCTGATGCGCACAAGAGGAATCGATCGCCCACGCAGGTCCCGCTCCTGTCGATCCTCTATCTCCACCGGAACCTCCGTAAAAGTCGCCCCATCGTCAACGTCAAGCTCCCCATGGTCAATGATGTGCGTCGGGTCGTGCACGTATCTCCTCAGCTGAGATACGTGGAAGACGTCGTGCACCCGGTGCAACTGAGGTGGTAGAGCCAGGCGATAAGCCACCTCGCCAACCCTGCTGAGGACCTGGAAGGGTCCGATGAAGCGCGGAGATAACTTGCCACCTCGGCCAAATCTCCGAATACCACGTCGAGGTGAGACCCGCAAGAAGACGTGGTTGCCATCCTCGAACTCTAGTGGCCTCCGCCTCCAGTCATCATATGACTTCTTCCGGCTCTGAGCTGTCCTTATCCGCTCCTAGATGACCTGGACCTTCTCTGTCGTGGCCTGGACCATCTCCGGTCCCATCAGAGCTGCAAGATTTCTTCTTTGCCGATAAGAGAAATCTGGTCCCATCCCCTGGATGAACCACATTCTTTGCCTAATACAGTCAATCCTAACATGGATGATACTAATCCATACCAAGGATGACGTCGTAAGGCCTCGACGCTACTACTAAGAGTTTCGACCGTTACTCTTGCCTCCAAGGGTTGAGTCACACTGTCGGCATCAGTGTGTGGTAACTGGGTCTCCTCCAGTAGATGTCTCACAAGTGAGGGTCAAGTCAACAACCAAAATTGAAACCTCTTAGTAACATCACGAAAGAGGACAGGAACGAAAATATCACAAAGGTATGCGTCTTTTATTATTGCATCTCATAATACAAGACGCTAATACAATAGCAAAAAGGAACTAGAAGTACAAGGGACGTATCCACTAGTTCCTCTCCTGTCCACCTGCTCTCGGAGCTCTACTGCCTTGTCCACTACTCGGCTGTTGCTCAAGCACTCGCCGCTGCTTCTGTCTCAGTGGCTCCTCTAACACCCGCTGAACAATCGTACGAGGAGTCGTACAGTCACGTGCCAGGTGACCCTTCCCGCCGCAGGAGTAACATTGTCCGTTTCTGGCACGCCTAGCTCTGACCCCACCTCGGGTGCCCCGCACCACCGGTCCTAAAACCCGAGATCTTCCAACTGCTAGTCTGGTCCTCCTAGACCTCTGCATCATCTGTCTACTGCCCACAGATGACTCGGCTACTGATCGAAAAACACGCGGCAAAGGCAGAAGCTCCTGTACACGCTCGGGGTGTAGAGCTACTGTCACAAACTCCACCCTGAAGAAGGTCTCGAAGTCTTCCTATGCGAAGGTCATCCCGTCGCAAAACTGAAACAAGTGGTTCCACCACCTGCCTGCTGCTGCCTGAAGGAGGCTGGCAGCAAAGATCACCATGAAGTCTGCCGGCGTCCCCACTAGCCTGAAGACTCCCACCACAGCCTCCAGCCAATCCTCAGCCGCCAGCGGGTCCGTCTCTCCCCGGAACCTGGGTGGCCTCTGGCGCTGGAACTCGTGCAGCGCACTCAAGTGGCGTGCATCGCCTACTGCTGGGGCTGGTGGCATCGATGGCCCAACGTATGGTAGTATCGCTGGTGCCTCCGTTGGTGCCTCAACTGCAAGAGGGCCCTGTACCGAAGCCTCATCGCTCGGTGGGCTGTCGTCACACTCGACTCTCGGAACCCTAGCTGGCTGCCGTCGTGGGGCCATCCTGAAAGGAAACAGGTGCGCCACGGTCAAACATTATACCTGGTGAGCTGACACAAAGAAATCATAAAGAAAACTTTGAAACACACACACAATCAATGTTTTCGTGGATTAAGTCGGAAATCAGAAGTCAGGGTCCTGGTGTACGGATACGTCGGCCGCCGCACCAACACTGGACTCCCTGGACTGATAACCACACTCAATACGCTAAACATTATTGCTTCACATAGAAAAGATCAGAGTTCACGGTAGAACCGAACTCCTCTGATACCAATTTGTCACGACCCGCCCTCGGGGTCTGTGCCGTGACTACCCCAAGCCCGCCTTCCATAGGCCAGGGGCTGGCGACTAGCACCAAGGCGTAAATCCCGGTAAAAATGGGAAGGCATTTCCTTTGTAAAGAAAACAAACACCACAGAGTAAGCAAGCGGAAAGTAAACACTAAGCAAAAGCAGATTACAACTGAAAGTGCGGAAAAGTAAATGGGCCAGTATACAAACCCAAACTGAAAGTAAAGTACAACTCGAAAGGGAAAACAGCAACTGAAAGGTAAAAGCCGCTACGCCGAGATGTCCACTGGAAATCCCACCTGAAGGGTGGGTACAGATAGCTCCACTGCACCATGGGTCCCGCCATCCGCTCCGTGCACGTTCCGCCCAGTGGTCCACCTCCGGGTACCGTCCCGCTCTGCAAGCCTCAGCTAAGATCAACGCTGTCCGTCGTCTGCAACCAACACAACGTAGTGCGGGCAAAGCCCGTGCAGGGGTGAGTATAAGCTACTCAGTAGGGACCCCGAGACCCCTGAAGGTCTCTCAAATCCACAAAGGATAAACCACGAAGAAAGGTACAATCACGAAGTAACAACCGACACTGCTTAGATATATGCCCATACATATACCTAAGTCATCAATTTCAAATACGATCCAACCTCCGAGCCCAAGTACAACTCAGTCCACACAGGAAAGTAAACGTATTCCACACAGGATAGCAAAACGTAATTCACACAGGGTTGCACAACACAATCCACACAGGAAAGCAAAACGTAATCCACACAGGATTGCACAACACAATCCACACAGGAAAGCAAAACGTAATCCACACAGGATCGCACAACACAATCCACACAGGAAAGCAAAACGTTTCAGCTCACACAGGTATACTTCTTCAAAAGACGATAAAGATGATCACTGATCCATCTAAGTCGTCGGAACCACGAAGGATCGATAGGTAACTAACCTCCGCAAAAGACCCACACAGGATCGGGCCCACACAGGACCTGTAGGCGCTGGTTCACACAGGACCACTGAGCGCAAGGACCCACACAGGATCGGACCCACACAGGATCGGGCCCACACAGGACCTGTAGCACTGATCCACGTAGGATCGCTGAGTGCTGAAGTCGTCGTCGTCGAATCCACACAGGATCGGGCCCACACAGGACCTGTAGCACTGATCCACGTAGGATCGCTGAGTGCTGTAGTCATCGTCGTCAAATCCACACAGGATCTCTGTACTGTCGTCGTCGCAGTCACAGTAGCAGTAGTAGCAGTAGTAGTCACAGTAACAGTCGCAGCCAGCACTAGGGTTCCCGCACACAGCAAGCTCGTTCGGAGGGTCCGCTCCACGAGCCGAGAGGCTGATACATCAACTGTCACAAAGTCCAGAGTTGATGTATCCAAAAGTTCTGTATCGTCAACAGGAACTCAACGCAACAGACGGCGCGTCGATCTGACGCCCGGTCTGAGAGTTATTGGCATTTTCGTCCCCGGGGCCCGGTTGGTTTTTAAGGCAAAACCAACCCGACCGTACTCCACCTGCGTCCAAACCTCGGGCGGAGTATGCCAAAAGATTCGTCTCACTAAGAGGAACACAACACAACTGACGACACGTCAATCAGACGTCCGTAGCTCAAGATATGAGCGTTTCCGCTCCGAAGGCCCGGTTGGTTTCGTGAACGAACCAACCCGGCCGAACTCAAAGTAAACCGAAACCTTGAGTGCGATATACCGAAACGACCGTCCCGATCCAAGAATCGCGTTGCCGCAGACGGTTCGTCGATCGGAGATCCGTGGCTCAAGTTATGGCCAAAAGACCGAAAATGATTCGAAACGGGGGGTCCGGGTCCGGGTCGACCCGGCCCGACCCCCCCTGGGTTGGCCCGAACCGGGCCGACCCGACCCGGGTCCGACCCGGCCCGGCCGGCCGGCCGGCGGCGCGGCGGCCCGGCGGGGGCGCGGCGGCCTGGCGGTGGCGCGGCGCCCCGGCGGTGGCGCGGCGGCCCGGCGGTGGCGCGGCGGCCCGGCGGCGCGGCGGAGGCGGCATGCGGGGGGGGGGGGGGGGGGGGGGCAAAGCCCCCGCTTTCTTGGAGTGGCGGCGCGGCTTAATGCCGAGCCCTTTGTGGAAAACGGCCCCCCTTGCGGGGGCCAGCTTGATTAAACCGGGGGGCCTCCTGCCCCCCTCAAGGAAACCGCCCCCCTCTTTATGAGGGGGGTTTTTTTAGAGCTGGCCGGGGGATTAAATTCCCCCGGTTTGTTACCATCCGGCCGGCCAGCTGGCCGGCCGGTTTTCTCCAACGGGACCGAAAAATCCGGTCCCCTCTTCGGCTTCCGACGCCGGCGGCCCGGCCGCCGGTCTTCTCTTTCCGCCGCGGCCCGGAACCGGCCGCGGTGTTCGTCGTCCGGCGCGGTGCGACGACACCGTGCCCCTCCGCCGCGGCTTCGATTTCCCTTGATGCGGCGCGGCGGCGTCGCGTTCTTGAAGATTCTTTCATGGCGCGCGCGCGACGGCGTCGCGCAAGATAAACATACAATTATCCGCGTGGTGCGACGGCACCACGCCACCTTGCTTCCACCCGCAAGATAAAACAACATGAACGATGGAGGGGGTTCGGCCGTGTTCATGGGGTCCGGCCCCCCTCACATTAAATAATAACACAACTTAAAATATTCAATTGCCTCACGATAGACATGCTAGATCCACGATCAAGAATGAAATAATTAAACAATAAATCAACAACCCCTACCTTGGTATAAGGTTCGAAGATTTGTCAACGTTCCGCGGAAGACGACGTCGCGGAGGTCGGGCGTTGCGGCCGTCGTTCGTCAAATCCGATGACGAAGAGGTGCGTCCGATGTGATACGTCGTTGGCGAATCTTCGTATGCCGACGAAGGGAATCCGAGGAGGAAGTGGCGTTCCCTCTCGTTGACACGGAAGACGAAGAAGAGCGGAGCAGCGTTCTTCGTCGGAACTTGAGCGTTCTTCGTCAAGTTGAGCGTTCTTCGTCAAAGCTTGAAGATGAAGGAGAATCTCTCAAAATCCTCTCAAGAACAAAGGAAACCAACCCAACAAAATAAAATAAGCTTAAGATTATTTTATTACACAACCCTCCTCTTAGAATTTCAAAGGTTTGAAATTTAAATTAACCCTCTTCAATTAATTAAGTCAAGTTGTCAACATTAATTGAAATGGGTTAAAGGGGAGGTTTTGAGAGAATTTGAGGAGTTGGGGTTCGTGTGGGCCCCACCACACTTAATCCTCCCAAGGGAGGTTAAGTGGATGTGGGTCCCACTCCCAACTCCCTTTGGTAGGATTTATCAAGTTAAAATAAAATTTGTTCTTCACAAATTTTATTTAACTTAAACTAAAAACCCGAAAACTAACTTTCAACCCGCAACAAACGCAACTTCCGAAAAGGTCTCTTTAAGCGAATATCGGCGCTGCGAGTTCATCGGTGCTCTCGGATTTCAATTCCGAGCACCGGATCAAAAGTTAGAAATTCCCGCTCGTTCGTTCACTGAACGTACCCGAGCCAAACTTCGGAAAATGATTCTGGGCACTCCGGGCCTCAGAATCAGGTGCCGTCAGAAACCGCACTCTTGTAAAATTCTAAAGAAAATTAAGAAAAAATTTCCCTTGATTTTTACGGGTCTTTACAATCCCAACCTATGGGTTTAAAAACAAACAAACCATCTCACAACATTGTCACTTTTGCTTCCACCTCTAAATGCATCACTCCACACAAACAAAACACAAGCCACAATTCATTTTCAATATTTAATTATCACTTATCCATTCTCTAAATTTTACCATTTCAACCCGTTTCCTTAGTATTTATTCATTTACCATCACACATACTAGGAAACTAACATGGCAAAATGCATATTAAACAACACATAAACAATCATTTTAGATGGTGAAGATCCATAATAAATTAACACAACTCCACATTACCTCTCTATTTAGAACACATCTATTGCACATCACATAAAAATCCCTGAGATATGGGGTGAATCATTCTAATTTTTATTCATGGGGAAAATATGGGAGAATTACTCGTACCAATCACTGATATACTTCTTGAAGTCATCCTTTCCAAAACACCATACCAACCAAAATGAACCTCCATATCATGACCACATCCAACAATAAATTATAGACCGGCCAATTTCCTAGCCCTGTTGCATAATCATACAACACCCAACCCCACTGTACAAACACATTCCATCCGCTTCCACCACACATACAAACCACAAAAAATCACACATCACATCAAAAAAAAAACATTTTATAGGTTCACAAGAACATTTATCACATTCCATTACCTTTCTTTGGGGAATTATCACACAAACCAAATCCTAGGGCAATCAATTCATTATCCAAGGATACATAGTTAGCCAATTTTCGTTTTTAGGGTGATACCAAACAATATAAAAAAGGAACAACCACAATAGATGTATCTAGCACAAAACAAATCCACCAATGACCACAATTTTTAGTGTGAAATTTATCCCGTATCATCCCAATATCACAAATAATTTCGAATCTATAGAAACATGTATATTAAACCCCATTTCCACTTTCAATTCAATTAACTGATTCTTTATCTTTGATTTAAGCTAACATAACCATAATTTATAGATAAAAAAAAGTAAATAACCTCCTACATGATGCACAATAAAGAGAAATGAAGGGAATCCTACCTCAAGGAATCTTTCTAATTACTGTGGACTGAATGGCAAAGAAGAAAACTCACAGACCACAACCGCACCACAAAAACTATGGATCAACCTATACCACACAAAGGATCCATAAAAATAAAACCCAATGAATACGCCAAAACAAAGAAACACCACTACAATAGATATTTGGGAGAAGAACAGAATAAAATCAACCAAGAAAGGGGAAGAACTTACCACATTCCTACTATAGATCGCCGATGAACAACCACGAGGCTCAACAGATCAAAGAGAGATGAATAAGGGATTGAAGGACAACTCAAGGCACCCAAGGTTTTCCAAAAATGAGAGGAAAAAGGGAGCATGGATGAATGAATGGAAGTTTAGATGAAAATAATTTTTAAAACCCCACATGATCAAGGTATTACACGACTTGTAATCCCCTTTCACGTTGTGTAATCCCCGGTGTTCGGTTTCCACCAGAAAATGTATCGCCTCTTTATTTTTATTATTTAATTAACCCCCAAAACTCTCACATCATGAACCAGACCTGGAAAAGTTGTGAAATGGGATTTCACATCATGTAATCTAGTTATACGACAAGTATTCCTACAGAACCCTTGCTGCTCCTCCAACTTCCACAAAAACTCCTTAAAATTCTCCTAGGCACCTCCAACAAAAAAACCCTACAAAGTAACGAACTAGGAGGAAACATACCATTAAATCAAATAACTATCAAATGATTCTCTCCCTTGAGAATCTAAATACAATCACATAAGGAAAAAAGGGTTCCCAACAACCATCTTGCGAGATACATCTCAAGGATCTCATCATACCTCAAACACTACCACCAACTAAACACACCAATCCAAACAACCACAAAACACACCGCACAACCATAAGCTGCCTCCTCTAACACAAAAAAACTACCACACAACCAATGAAAGACTATCTCAAGCCCCACGTATCCCAAACCAATAACTACTACAACCAACAAACTACATTTTCTTGAACACATGAATCATGGAATTCCATCCTTTATGTCAAGATACTATCCTCTTTGGGTGATACTGACTCTACCACATGGGTTTAATCGCATCACGGTTAATGAGTATCGATTAGGAATTAGGTATTACCCTTTTAAAATGTTAGGAATTTATCACACATTACACCACACACATCATAAATCAAGAAAAAACATATCATCTCATAAAAAAAGGATCCAAACAATACATCACATTTCAAGGAAAAATAAGACAAGGTAAAATTGAAAACAACTTCGGGTACTCGGCACGCATATGTGTTTCTCACTCCCAAGTACTCTCCTCCTGGACATCATGCCTCCATAACACATGAACCAAAGGAATGGTGCACCCATGTAGCATATTCTCCTGACGATCCTAGATCTCTACTGGATACTCCACAAACATCACTTCATCCTTGATATCAAACTCTCCCTAGTCAATGACATCAGAGTCATCGTGGAGATACCGATGAAGCTGAGAGATGTGAAAAATTCCATGGATAATATCTAAACATGGTGACAATGCCAAACCAGTATGCCATCTCACCAACTCACCCCAACACCTCATAGGGCCCAACAAACTAGGGATACACTTACTCCATCTGCCAAAAATCCACTACCCACATAGAATAGAAACCTTCAAGAATACGTAGTCCCAAAACTTGAACTCAAAGGGCCTCCTTATGCGATCGAAATATGACTTCTTCTGGTACCACACTACTTTCATTCTCCCATGAACAAGCTAAACCTTTTCTGTCATGCTCTGCACCACATCGAGACCAAGAACGGCTGTTTCCCCAACCTCTGTCCAACACAATGATGAATGACACGATCTTCCATACAAAGCTTCAAATGGGGCCATGCTAATGGAAGAGTGATAACTATTATTATAAACAAAATCTACCAAGGGTAGATGTAATTCCCAAGATCCACCAAATTCCAAGATGCACACTCACAACATATCCTTCAACATCTGGATAGTCTATTCGATCTACCCATCTATCTGAGGGTGGAAAGCAGTGCTGAGGCATAACTGAGTGCCAAAAGTGTGCTACAATCCCCTCCATACTTGTGAGGTAAACATTTTTCCCGATATAAGATAATGAAACAAAAAAATCCATGAAACCTCACCACCTCATCCATGAAACTCTTAGCCAAAGCATCCACTATGCCCGACTCCTTGATTACTAAGAAGTGATTTGATTTCATCAACCGATCCACAACCACCCAGATAGAATCACAACCTCCTTGAGCTCTGGGTAACCCTATGATGAAATCCATTGTGATGTCATCCCATTTACACTCAATAACATTCAAGGGATATAGAAAACCACTAGTAACACGATGCTCGACCTTTACCTGCTGGAAACAAATCACTTTTTCACAAACTCCACCACTGCCCATTTCATCCCGGGCCACCAAAACAACATTCTCAAGCCATGATACATCTTGAAAACTCCTGGGTGTACCACCAAAGGTGATCTATGATACTCACAATGGACTCAATCATACATAGACACCAGAATACACAATTTTACATGAAACAACATCATGTTCTGAACATCCTTTCAGAGCATCACTATGGCCAACACAATCTCACATCACCTATGCCTTTGAGTCTCCCAACTGAGAATGCTCCACCTACTGAATTAGAGAAGAATTAATTTTAATATAAAATGAACAACCTTTAACACCATCCACTCTTGAATCTAAGTGCAAGGATGCCAACTCTGAAATCACTCTCCAAGCATCTACAGATCCCCGAAAAACCTCTTTCTGCAAATTTATATTCAAAGTATCAGCCATGAAATTTAGCTTTCCCAAGGTATAGGATATCTCAAAATCATAGTCCTAAGGAAAATCCATCCACCTCCACTATTTTAGATTCTAGTCATGCTGGGAAAATATATACCTCAAACTCTTGCGATTCCTGAATACCACAAAGTGCTCCCCAATGAGTAAGGCCACCACAACTTCAGTGCGGACACAATGACTACTAGTTCTAGATCATGGGTGGCATAGTTATGTTCGTGGGGAAATAACTGCTTGGACCCATAAGATATCACTGCTTGCTGTTGCACCAACATGCATCCCAAGCCCAAACAAGAAGCATCACAAAACACCTCAAACATCACCCCTTACTCAATAAACCAGATCATTGGAGAACTAACCAACTTACACTTCAAGTAAACAAAAACTACTTAAAATTGATCAATACACACAAAATCCTTTTCTTTCCTAGTCAAATATATCAATGAGGTTGTAACTCAAGAGAAATTGGGTACAAACCTACGATAATAGCCTACGAGACCAAGGAAACTGCAAACCTATGCCATGTTTTTGAGTGCTTCCTAAGAAAAAACTACTTCGAACTTCGATGGGCCTACTGACACACCCTATTAAGACCCCACATGCCTGAGGAAATGCACCTCCCATGTACAAAACTTACACTTTGAAAAGTTTCCATAGAGATGGTGGCGTCGAAGAACCTACAAGACAGTTCTGAGATGCTCAATGTGCTCCTCCTCGGTCTTCAAGTAGATTAAGATACCATCAATGAATATAATGACAAATCAGTCCAGGAACTCATGGAAGACAGAGTTCATAAACCCTATAAACACAACTAGCGAGTTCGTAACACCAAATGACATGAATACAAACTTGAAGTTCCCATACCTAAATATGATGGTAATTTTTAGAATATTTTCCTCCTTCACCCTCAACTGGTGATATACAGACCACAAATTGATCTTAGAAAACTAACTCACCCCTCTCAGCTGGTTGAAAAGATCATCTATCCCCAGAAGAGGGTAATAGTTCTTGACCATCACCTGATTCGACCTCCAGTAGTCTATACACAACCTCAGACTACCATCCTCCTTTTTGGAGAACAACACTGGAGCACCCCACAATGACATAATGAGATGGATAAAACTATTCTACATCAGATAATCTATCCTAATCCTCAACTACCACAACTCAGAAGTTTCCATCCGATAAGGAGTCATCGAAATCGGAGAAGCACCGAGCTTTCCCGAAGTCAACATCACATCAAGGGGGTATCATCACAACATCCTCAAGGAAAACATGCAAGAAATTCCCAATGACCTTAGGAACATCTACCATCTAAATGTCCACTAATTCTACTGAAATCTCAACAGATAAGGAAATAAGGGGCTCTACATGCCAACTGCCCACCAGACAACCCTACTCGCCAACGAAAACCACACATTGGCCATCCACACCTGAAAATAAGAATCTCTTCTGATAGAAATCGATAAAAACATGTACATAATACAATCAGTTGATGATAATAATGAAATCATATAGATTCATCTTTATCAATAAGTGATCCCCATGAGACTTATGTGGTCCCATCATTAGTCTACATCCCCGGCACACTTCAAACAAGATGGTCTAGCCTCCGACTAGCGTACTCAATACAAGGGGCATGAGAAAACTCTCTATGTATAGTCCCAGATCATGGTCTTGAGAGGCTAAAAAATAGGAGTGAGAATATCCTGAATCAAATAAGGCACAAATAGGGGTTCTAAAAAAATTGATCATACCTCTAATGATCTCTATCCCCTCTAGAACTGATTCCTCCACTGCATAAAACTAACCATGTACAACTCCTATACCTCTCTACTAACAACCACCTCCAGGACCACACTCGGATAATAGTCCCTAAACATGAATAACATCCTGAGGTCGGCCTCTACCCACTCCATCTCCCCTCGGTGGAGAAAAATCCTACATCCCATACCGCTAAAATGATCCCACTAGAAAATACGGTTGAGGCTGGTGATAAGCCTATCCACCTATACCAAACTAAGCTTGGGGTAATACTAGGAATTGGCTCTAGAGATAACCAAAAAACCCACAACTAAAACAAACTAGAGAAAAGACCTCAAGAAAATCATGGAAACCACTGGCACCAAAAGGATAGAAATGAAGTTACTGAGGTCAAATCCCTGCCGATTGAAACCTCGAAGGTCTTGGTGCCTGATATCTTCCACTGAAAACTTTTCCTCTTGATGAACTCTATTGGATCCCATATCATGGTAGACCTCATTGAGAGTGCATCCGCTCAATCACCTATGCCTTTTTCTGAACCACTAGATATTTCAACAACATAAAAGGAGTAACTTCATACTGGATAGAAGGACAAAGTGCCTCTTTAAGACATCTCACACAAGACTCCTCATCTGGAAAAAGGTTTAGGGAAAAACGAAAAAGGTCCTTGAACTTGATTCCCACTGATAGAATACCATACTAAATAGAAAGAATATCCAATATCTTTACTACCATCACAGTCAATGAAAGGAACTCTACTCAGAACTCCTTCTAGAAGTCAACCCAAAAAACATCTGCCTCCTTTTTCTCTCCTAGAAACAGTGTCCACCACTAACATGGAAATCCTCACATCTGAATGACTGCCAAAGATACCCAGTACACCTTCGGAGCTCAGATCAAACTGAAAGTGATCTCATGCTCCTCCAACCAGATCTATGTCTCCACATATGAAACACTTCCCTCATACTTCCCCAAAGCCCACCGTTGGAAAGAATGCAATGTCCTCTACCACTGGTCATCCTCCTCAACTGGATCCACCCCATGATGATCAATTGGATTAGCCTTCTGAGCCTCCACTTCCTAAGCTACATATAGACAATGACCAAGATACATAGCTAAAAGGTAAACAGAGATTTACTAATCCTGATAGTATGGATTTTCATTAAGATTTATTTTAATTTATTTTAATTTATTTTATTTATTTTATTTATTTCATCCATTTTAACCTTCCCAAAAAACATAATTCAAATAAGAGAACAAGTCATTATGATTCATGTACCTTTCCTAGGTCTCTACCCTAAAAGAAGACCCATATCACTTGGTCATTCAATAAGATCAGATCCCATGCACTGGATCACATGGGGCTCTAAAATCCCTTTTCCTAGCCGATCTCTCTAACCTATGTCATGCATCAATGTCAAATGGAACTATTTCCATACCATTCCATGAAATCATCACTATGTCTAACTCAAAAATACATCATATCTCTCAACCATCAGCTCTGATACCACTCTATCATGATCCCCCCCCTCCAAAGATACCACAATGAGGGGAGAGAGATAATGAACCCCCTGAGTCCCGCCTCTAGTAGGGCCTGGGTTGGCGACTAACACCAAGGGTGTACAAATATAAAAATATGGGAGGCATTAACCTTCATCAAAAACAATATCAGGAGGTAGAATGAATCATACACAACAACTATAAGGAATAACATAAAAGAGAAATCCAAAAACCATCCCACATGCATGAAAAAAGTAGAACTGATACAAATAAAATAAAGTATCCAAAGTAAATACCCAAAAGAAAAGCTAAGGCAATGAAACAACATCTCTCCAAAGTTACGAGATAGTAATGAACAACACGGTCTAATAAATCCTCATGGAAACCTAAAAGTAGTTTTATATACGTAGGGTGATCATACAAGTATACTCAGTAGGAAAAAAAGTCTCTCATGCACATGTGAAAGAAGCATACTAATGCTCCTGTGAGAAAATAACAGAACCAAAAAGCACCTAAATAGGTATACTAACCATCCCAACATCACCAAGTAACACTCACCAAGTAACACAAGAAAAATAATATAATATAATGTAAATCACATCGATGATAGGGTTCCCCACACCACTTTCCCACTGGTATTCCACTCTCGTCCAACATTGTATGTCCTGATGCTCCCATCCCTTCCGTATACCACATCACATCCCACCCACACACACCTGGACCTCACAAAACATCACACCTACACACACTTGGGCCTCATAACACATCTTTCCCGCACACACCTGGGCCTCACAACACATCACATCATATCTCAACCTGAAGACACCTGAAAAAATCACTTCTCATCCCAAAGACACCTAGGAAAGCACAAACAACCTTGCTTACAAACACTTGGGATATCACAACCACCATCTAAAGAACTAATAGGCCTCTAAACATCATAGCCTATGCCATACCTACCTCACCTGGAAGAGAGATTGAAAAAGAGTGGGTACCCATACATCTATACTCCTCACCAGATGTTGGTAAAAACACCCCCCGCGTGATGATGCGGGTGTTCAAAACATAGTGCTCAACATGGGTGGGGTTCATATTGAAATCACAAGAATATAAAAATATATGTATAGTATAAAACAATATATCCCAACCTATTTGTTCACAAACAAACAAACCATCTCACAACACTGTCACTTTTTCTACCACCTCTAAATGCATCACTCCACATAAGTAGAACACAATCCATAATTCGTTTTCAATATTTAATTACCACTTATCCATTCTCTATATTTTAACATTTCAACCCATTCCCTTCATATTTATTCATTTACTATCACACTTACTAGGAAGCCACCATAGAGAAATTCATATAAAACACAAAAACACTCATTTTAGAAGGTGAATAACCTTGATAAATTAACATGGACCCACATTACCATTCTATTTAGCACACATCCATTTCACATCATATAAAAATACATGAGATATGGGGAGAATATTTCTAATTATTTTTCATGGAGAAACTACAGGCGAATTACCCATATCAGTCACTAATGTCCTTCTTCAAGTCATCCTTCCCAAACCACCATACTAACCAAAAAAACCCCCCCAACTCATGACCACATCCATCAACAAATTATAGCATAACCAATTTGGAAGTCCTGCTGCATAATCATACCACGCCCATCACAACCCCACCGTACAACCACATTCCATCCACTTCTCCCACTTGTACAAACCACAATAAATCAAACATCACATCACATCACACCAAAACATTTTACAAGTTCACAAGAACATTTATTACATTCCACTACTTTTCTTTGGGATGTTATGACACAAACCAAATCATGTAGAAACCGATTCATTAGAAAAGTATACATGGTTATCCAATTTTCATTTTTAGGGTGATACCAAAAAATATCAAACAAAGAAACAACCACATCAGATGTATCCATCGCAAACAAATCCACCAACAACCACAATTTTCAGTGGGGAATTTAGACCATATTATCACAATGTCATAAACAATATTGATGTAGTAAAAACATGCAGTTCAAACCCCATTTCCCCATTCATTTCAATTAACCAATTCTTTAACTTTGATTTAAGACAAAACAACCATAATTTATAGATTAATAGAAGTAAAGTCCCTCCTGCATGATGCACAATAAAGAGAAACAAAGGGAATCCCACCTCAAGGAATCTTTACAAATGCTACGCACCACACAGAGAAGAACAATCGCAGATCACAACCACACCATGAAAACTATGGATAAACCTATACCACACCAAGGATACCTCAAAATGAAACCCAAAACATACCCCAAACTAATGAAACACCACTTCAGTAGATATCCGTGAGAATAATAGAAGAAAATCAACCAATAAATGGGAATAACTTCCCACAGTCCAACCACGAATCAGTGACAAATAACCACCAGGGTCAAAGGATCTAAGAGGGATGAATGAGGGATTGAGGGACACCTTAGGGTGCCTTGGGTTTTCCCAAAATGAGAGGAAAAAAGGATCACAAACAAATGAATGGAAGTTCATCCAAAAACAATTTTTAAAACCATACATGATCAGGGTATTACATGACATGTAATCCCATTTGATGTTATTTAATCCCCAGTGTTTAGTTTCCACCTAAAAATGTTTCACCTATATTTTTATTATTTAATTATCCCCTAAAACCCTCACATCATGAACTAGACCTGGACAAGTCTTGAAATGATCTTTCACGTTGTGTAATCTAGTTACACGATGTGTAATTCTTACAGAACCCCTACAGCACCTCCAACTTCCACAAAAAACTCCCAAAACATTCCCCGAGAACCTTTGAAAACAAAAACCAAAAAAAGTAACAGACCGAGAGGGAACATATCATTACAATCTTTCCCAATAATTTTGTAACAAACTCCCATTTCCTTAAATAAAGTACCATGGTGTTTATTTCTATAATTATCACACGTGGAATGTTTTATCATTACCTTCATTTATTTCACATCATTTATTTTTTCTTGGTACTTAGTTTTCTTCTTCTTCTCTTGATTTCCTTTAAAAACATATGACTTAGATAATTCTTTCTCCATCCCGAAGGTTCTTGATACCATATCATTATATGATGAAAAATTTTGACTAACTATTTCCCTTTAAAGGCTTGGATTAATTCCATTAAATAAATAATCAATCTTAATTTACATATTACATACGTAGTCCATAGAATTCCTTTAAAATCTTATAACGATTGCATCATACTCTATAATAGTTTCATCTTCCTTCTGTCATGAATTGAGGAATTTCCATTCCATATCATCTTGTAGCTCACGAGAAAAGTATTTTTTGAAGAATATATCCTTTAAAATATTCCATTACATTATATCTATATCTTTCTTCTCCTTTTTATTTTGAATCAATGACCACCATTGATCAATATCTTTTTTTTAAACAATACACTAATAGAATAAGATTCTCCCTTTTGTTTCTTATCAAAGCCAGAAATATATTTTCAAGAGACTTAATCCATTTTCAGATATTAATGGATTATTATTTCCATTTAAGGATATGGGTTTTTTATCAGATGAGGTATTCCTCATCCATGAATTATGCTGTGCAGTAATAGGTTGCTCCATACAGGTAATGTTATTGGTCATAACCTGAGTCAACTGTCATAATATAGTCATAATCTTCCTAGCTCTAACACTGTCCATATTGTCTTTCTCATAAGGGAAATACCTACATTGATTATAGGTGTTGACATGTTTTCTATTACTTCCATTAGACAATATTTATAGATAATGGTATACACTAAATTTGTTCATAACATTATGAATCATAGTTTATAATTCTAAATCTGGTATAATACCAAATATAAATTGAAATTTTTTGTATATATAAACTCAGAATCATAATCTTAGTATCTTTGGGAAGATCATAGAAATATATTCAAATCATTCATAATTATTTGTAATGAAAATGCGAATTAACCCAAAGCATATCTATCCTGAGTGTCAAACTAGGTGCACAGTAAGAGATAGTTCATGTCGCATCAGAATGATGGTTGAGATATAATCAATCAACTCTTTTTGAAGTTATTACACTTAGATGCATATGTTCCAAAACCACATTCACTTGTAGTATATATAAAAGGATTTATTTTCTAGGAAAACCACTCAACCCCTACTTTACCAAGAAATCATGATAATATTCTATACTTAAACGTTTCCTCAAATTCTTTCATAAGATCATGTTCTCTAATATTTTTTTCCTAAATGTAGTTTGCAATGTTTATAATAAACTTACTTTGATACCAAATGTAAAGAACCTGAATCTAGTAGTCTAGAGTCGATGGTTACTTCATTAAATTGAATCTAGATTCAAGGGATCACACCTTCCAAGATCGATTAGTTTAGTAGTCATGTAAAATTAGATACAAGCTTGAATCTCATATAAAATTTAAAAACATAAAATACAACATAGTATTTTCTTTGAGAACTTTATTATTTTATCTATAATATCCTTAGATTTCAATCATAATACACGTCTTGGGATTATGGGAAAAAACATAAGAAAGTGGTGAACTTAGATGCTCAGTAAGAAAATGTATACAACGGAAGCTATCATAGAATAAATAATGCATGAATAATATAATGGGAATAAAATATTATCAAATAATTTCATACAAATAATCATATGATCTTGAAACATCTCCATGGATAACATAACTATTCTAATAATTACATGGATATCAATAACTAATTTCATAATGATGGAATGAAAAATGATGTACATGTTAAACTTACTACTGAGGCATTTTCACAAGGCATCGTGAATATACCATCAAGGAATAATTCTAAGACATATTAAACATACCATTAAGGACTCATGCCAAAATATATTAAATATACAATCAAGGATTCATGATAAGACATATTACATAAATGGTAAGGTCTAGAACAAATACAAATTCTTTTTTGTCTCATGAGACCCACTAATGCATCGAAGGACTATCTAATTCCTGGAACAACCGCCACTTAATAATTCTAATTAATTCCTTATATGAATAAACAATACAACTTAATCAACTTTTATTTATAATTAATAATTTTCTATATTGGAAGAACTAACATATGAAACTTCAATACTTTCCCCATTCAAAATGATCATTATCCACCCAGAGAAATACGATAGATGATATCATAAGAGTATATCCTTACTAAAGTATAAGATTCATCAAAGGATGTTGACATAGATGAAAATAATTTTAAAATACCTCTGAAATATTTATTGAGGAAAATACCCTTTTCATTTTGAAATCTCTTATTTTAAATCCAAAAATTTCTAAACTATTCAGGAGAATATTTTATTTGAAAAGAACCATGGAAAATTATCAAGAAAGTTTCAAATCATTGAGTGATCATGATAACAGTAAATTCCATTCATGATAATTAAATTAAAACAAATATTCATTTCACATTTTTAGTAAAAAGTAAAAAGTATCTCACTCAAAAAAACAAAAAAATATTACTTTGAAACATTTTTATAAAAATTCATAAATGGGTAAAAATCTCTTTACTCAATCATTGAAGAATAGTTAAATCCTTATTGAAAACATTTTAAATAAAATATAGAAATGGAAAAAAATATTCCCAGACAAATTGAAAATAAACTTGGTTTTCCATTAAAATATTTTTTTGGTCTTTTTGACTGCCAAAGAAGGTAAACAATTGAGCTAATACTTTAAAATGTCATAAATAAGTAGATGAGAAGAAAATTGACAGTGTTTCAGATAGAAAGATCATATAATTCCCCTAACAAAAACTAAACATAAAAAATATCAAATAGTGATGAGATTGTGAAATAAACTCTTACCCCAGATCGGATATTATTCTTATGTGTTCGAACCTCATGAATAAGAAATATAGATTTATAAACAATTATTTATTAAAAATCATTGTTTTGGGTGATAACTACTTCATTTTTCATTTAATTTTTGGTTTGGTAGTTTCGGTTCTTGCATCATGATCATGGGTCCATCATCTATATAATGTTAATCATGATATGAATTTCATATATATTACTTATATACATATTTATAATCATCATTGAATGGTTTATATGAAAAATGGACCACATAGTTTCATGGAGGTGGTATTCCACATGTACACATAAGAAATATTATCATTTTTTAACGAGTGGAAGGTTAAGAAGATACATGATATGTAACACCTCAAGAATTTAAAAATAGATTTAATATATAATGCATGAAACAATGAGTCTATACAAAACAACACTTTATTATAACCTAACCAATAAACATAATTTTTCCACTTCAGTAATTTGAAATTCAAAAAAATGACATACATGGTTGCATTCAGTAAGATATTTAGAGTCTGATATGATTAACTTAATTTTTTATGAATAGTAACATACCCTTGTGAATAGTAACATACCCTTATGAATAGTAATTAATAGTAAATTGACCAAAAAATAGAAAAATCACCCATGAATGTATAAATACAATTTAGAAATCTTAAAAGTGAAAAAATGATCATAGTATTAGTATTGATATTTTTGTATGTCATAAATATTTTAATTAAAATTTTATGATTAATTTAATAATTTAAAATAGAAATTTATTTTCATAAAATTTAAACATAAATTTTTATTTTATTGTCTTATGGTTATAAGATAATTTTATGGGATCTTGATTAATTTCTCAAGGTGTTATAAAATGAGCTATAGTTTTAAAGTTGTTTTTTTGGAATAAATAATGATTTTTTTTAAAAATTAAATTAAAAACTATTTAGATTTTTTTTTTTCAAAAAATGGATTTCATTTTTGAATTATAAACATTGAAAAATGGTGGGGTGAATTTTTGGGATTTTTCTAAAATACTTGAATTTTTCGTGAATGGTAAAAATACAGTTTTGAGTTTTCTATATGTTTATTTACATCATAATGATGTAATAATTAATATAAAATTATGGTAGACTTGTGTATAGTAAAATATGACATGAGGTTTCCCAAGTGGCTAATATCATGGGAAAATACCATGGGCAAGCCCATGGTTTTTCAAAAACCACTAATGAGGCGTCCTTTGAAATTAATAAAAAACTCCCTCTCATTTACTATAAATACCCACTATTTCATTAATTTTATTTCATTAAAATCTCATACTCCTCAAAGATATGGTATTTTTACCTCTCTAGGAGTCCTCCCAAGGTGTACTCAAGCCCCCAAGGTCCCAACCTTCATGTTTTAGGAGTTTCTCTACAAGGTAAGGGAGTTTACCACCCTTCTCTTTTTTAAGCTTTCATTTTATGTTATTCTTTTTAATTTCAATTAGATTATGTTGGGATATGTTATTAAATATCTCCCTTACTGTCCATGTTATATAATAATTATGAGATACCCATTTTTCTTTCATCAAAATATTTTATGAAATTTTAAGCGACACTGTTAGGTTGTCGAATTTTTGTAAGGGATCTCTCAACTTTTCTTTTATTTTCAAGTTCCTTTCTTTTCATTTTTTACTCACCTCATTTCATCTAAATGTTGTGATGAATCCAGTACCTTAAATTTATTGTAATTTTTTCATTATAAATGAATAATTCATCATCATCTCTCCTTTTCCCATTATTTTATACTAAAAATGAAAATACCATTTGAGATGTGCTAATTTACCACATTCAAGGACGATAAGTTTTTAATTTATATTACCATATTAAATTATGGTAATGGAACTATTATTATGGTTGAAACAAAACTATGGTATATGTATTATGTCTCATATATGGTTCTGTAATTTTTTTTTTCACATGGTTTTTATTTTTAAATCAAAATGAGTTCGTTGTGTTCAAAAACCGCCAATTAACCCAAACAGTTATCATTAAATAATTTATATAATGATTCATATTCACCAAAAGTAACAAAATTAAATATACAAACATATAAAATTATATATTTTAAATAATAAAATATAACCTCAATTATGTACAGCCATCCTAATTTTACACAATTCTTCGTTCATGTATATAAGTATACCGATCATGAAACAAACATACCCAAACAATGAAATTGAACCTCTTAACCCATCAAAAAGGCCATGAATGAACATAATAAGGTTATAATAAATAAATTACATGAATAAGAGGTTCTGGAAATAAAAATTAATGAATTTAATTTGGTTTTCGAGGACACTAAGACAAGTGAAGAACACCATTGGACTTAAGGTAAGGGGTTTCTTCATCTCACTCCCATTTTAGTGAGATATTCCGTATTCACTACCACTACTTGTGTATAGTGTATGTATACTAACCATTGATGTTTAATATAATGAATCTATTTATTTTCATGATAATAAATGTATCATTGATGATTATTAATCTTGGGGAATACGATTCAGTTGATTACAATGTTTTAAGTATTTTCTATCTGAACCTCTATTTTCATTCGGGTTGCTCTTATTCTCTACTCACCTCATTGAAATTATTATTTATTCCTATGTACTCCTCATAAATTCTTTTTTAATTATATATATATGTGTAATAATCATATTCATTATTTATTTTATGGGTAGTTATATGTTTTAAAAGGATCTTTCAAAAATTATTCTCGAAATACAAGCTCAATTCAAGGAACTTCTTGAATTATTACCTATTTTTAAGTTCACTAAATAATCCATTTTAATCCATATTTATATTTATAAAATCACAAATTTTAAAATGATAAAGATATTTTGGTTCATTTCTGGTTTTATTAAAGCAAACATTCCTTTGCACTTTAAAATCCTTTAATATTTTCCTTAAACCACACTAAAATGTTTATTTCTAAAGCTTCTTTAAAAAATATTTTTAAATGATTTCAACATAGTAAGACTTTATTTAAGAATAAAATATACTTTCAATGACATTTCCTTTTATTTTATAGGATATACATTTTTAAAATCTGAGTTCATGTCAGATACAAATAATTTTTTGAAAGAACTCCTATTTTAAAATGAAAATGATTTTTCTCATCTCACATTAACTTTTATGAAATATATGCCTTGTTCACCACTCATCCCATTTATGTAGTGTATGTACTACCCTTGGGTATATCATATCAATAGTATTCTTATTCCTATGATATTCTAATGGATTCTGATTTTAATGTTTCAATGTGGTATGGGACACTTTGGAATGTTTAAGGATTATTTCCTTAAGAATTTGTTAGTGGTCTCATTTAAAAATATCTTCATCCATGTCAAAATAATTTATTGAATCTTTTACTTAATTGAGGTTTATCTATTATGATATCATCAAAAATATGTTTTTAAATGGTTTTTGATTAGTTTGACTATGGATGTTCTATCTTGATACCATTCATCATATTATTCCGAATGGTTAGTGTTTATGTTCAATAATTGGGGAAAGATATTTACATTTCATATGTTAGTTTCAATATGAATATATATTTTAATAATTTTCACTAATTTTATATGAGTAATGAACTGGACTTAGTATGTGATGGGTGTGGCCCTCTATGGTTCATCGATGCATCGATAGGTCTCACGAGACAAATAGACATGGACTTGGCTGAGGCCTTGACCATTTTGAGATATGGTTTTGGCCAAGGCCTTAATCATTTTTAGACGTCTTGCTCAAGTACTTGATGATATATTTTATAATGACTGACATATGAATTTACCTCATTATGAAGCTAGTAATTTAAAGTTCATGTGGTTATTAAACTAGTAGAATACCCATGGTAATGTTTTTTATGACATTATTTACTCAGATAATATTCCCACCATAATGCGTTCAAGTTTATTATTTGTAAAGGAATGTGTTTTAAATTATTCACCATAACTATTGATTATGTTTATGATATCTTACTTTGTATTTGTTACCCTGACTGAGTGTTTGAGCTCACCCCTTTCTTATGTTTCATTTTCTCAGGACATGAAGAAGTTTTTTATGATTGGCCTGCAAGGATAATCTTTGAGTGGTAGATGTTCCCAATAAAACTTATATGTTGTATTTATTTTCAAGTTTTAATTTTGAACTTATGTATGTATCTGGTTTTCCAAAACTACTAAACTGCTCAATCCTTCGGGATTTGATTCTTTGTAGTCATGCTAATGTATTAAAATAATTCACCGGCTATAGGCTTCTGGGGTTAAGGAATTACATGATATATTATATTTTCATAATCATAATTATTTCATAAATATCATATATATTAATTATATTCATCTATATAACCATCCAAGTATAGTGGTGATGAAAACGTATCACACCGCTACGTGGAGATGGTAGGATGTATGTACGCACGAGTGATATTTTCATTTTTCATAGGATGAAAATGAGATGAATATGAGTTGTGACACCAAAATAATAAAATTTTCATATATGGAAGATATAGATTTTATTATATGATCATGTTTATAGAATATTTTAATTATTTAGAAGAGGAAATAAAATGAAAACACTCAGTTAAAAGTTATACCTATTCTTTAAGAAACCACCTTTGACTTACACCTTAAGCCTTCTAGGTTGGACCTTTGATAAGACCATAGCCTCTAGGTAATGTAGAGGACGGTTGTGAAGATATTTAGATAGGTCTTTTCTGAACTAGATTTCTCAAAAGGTGTGAGGAAGGGAGAATATGAGGTACTCTTTTATAAGTGATAGGAGTGACTGTAATGACCCGGGTTTTTGAAGGTCCATTACTTAGTAAAAATCTGATGCTTGAGGTGTTCTGGGTGGTTTGGGAGGCCATCCCAACTTCTCGATGAATTTTGACCCACGATAGGCCTACCGCTAGCCTTAGGCTATCGGTAGTAGGCCTACCCGTAGCTCAATCTACCAATAGCCGCAACCTACTGGTAGCTCGGCCGGCCGGTAGCTCGGTCTATCGGTAGCCGCAGCCTACCAGTATCTCGGCCTACTGGTAGCTCGGTCTACCGGTAGCCGCAACCTACCAGTAGCTTGACTACCGGTATCTCTCGGCTACAGGTAGCTCTAGCCTACCCCCACGGGTTTTCCAACAGCGCCTCCTTTTGTGCAAATTGGGTTTAAAACCCTATTTTGACCCCTTTAAACCTGTTTTAAATCCCATTAATGCCAATTAATGGGGTTTGATTAAGTTTGATTAAGTGAGATACCCTGGTGTGCATCGGTTTAAACCGCCCCTAAAGGCGAGGACCTCTTTAATGATGTGTGGGGCCGTGTGGTCAACCCACGACCCCGCTGCTTACGTGGTTTCGCGTTCTTATCTCAACCGTCCTTGGACCTTATAAATGAAAGGGTTCTCCCTGGGTTTCTTTTTCTAGATCACCCTCCCATCAATTCGTCTGCTCATTGAGGTCACACCCCTGCAATTTCCTCGCGCGTGAAGAGAAGCTTCAATCGTTGATCAATTAAGTAGGGTTTCACCTTCGTCTTTCCTTTCTGTGTATCTTGCGGGGTGGGTATGCTATTGCTGCTATAGAACTGGATTAAACAAACCTTAATGATGATAATAATCAGATTCTAAGAATGAAGGGGGAGGGGTGTGATCGATGCTGCTGCTTTGTTTTATGATCTTCCATGATTAATGACTTCTGAATTGTGTGGGCTTACGCCTCCTGAAAATCATGGCCGTTGGTGGTCTTTCTCTGTGAATTAATGAACCCTTACCTTTGGTGATGTTTAAATGGATTGTATTGTGGTTTTTAACCCTTTCTGTGTAAAGGAATTTGGTTAATTACGTAAATCTGGCTAAATAAATTTAAAGCACCAGGATCAACCCTTTTCTGTGATAACCCCGGTTAAAGTACAGTGGAATTAGAATCATGGAGTGTGTTAAATCATTTAAATATGAAAATACCAGCATGGGACTGCTTTGCTTTAGTGGTAGTGGTTTTATTGTTTTTCATTCACGGCCGATTGCTAGGTGATGTGGGTGGGGATGGGATCCCCTATTGTTATGATATCACTGGTTGTAAATATGAGGCCGGGTGGTTACCTTGTTTATATCATGAATTGGGGTGGGATCCTCTGTTGTTGAGAAACCATTGGCTCCTGGGGACATGGGGCTGTACCTTGGGGTTTTCTTTGGTTCCAGTACTTCGAGGGATCTCACTTATCCCTTTGTTGTTGTGACTTTACAAGAGAACCGGGTGTGAATGTTTAAGTTGATGTTTGAATGTACTCTTTCCCTAGCTTGTACTTATGCTTGCTAGTTGCCTAAGTGGGTGTAGAAACTTATTTAAACATTGTTACTGAACATGAAACAAGGATGGGGAAAATGGGGTTTGGTTTAGTGTGAGTTGTGACTTGCGCATGGGTGCTGTTGTGTTCTTTAGTCTCGCTGAAGAAAAACCTAGATTGGGTGAGTGCTTGTTACCTATACATATACTTGTAGTTTTGTGTTTCTTATTCGCGCCCCACCCAAGTTGAGAACCTAGTTCCGAACACCCCCATTTCATAGGGGAGGGTGTTTTTCCCAACACTTCTATTAGTGGCTGGTTATTAACTCCTTTCTGCTCCCTTTCCCGGATATACCAAGTATCTTCAGGCAGGCTGTGATGGACTGAGGTCCATTATTAGCCCAAGAATCTTCAGGCAGGGTGGTGTGGTGGTTGGCCCAGGTTTGTGCGGGTAGGTGGTTTCCCAAGTGTCTTCTGGAGGAGGCCCAGGTGTCTTCGGGCGTGGCAGTGGATCTTCTAGCCCAGGTGTCTTCGGGCCTGACGATGGTTGTTCTGGCCTAGGTGTTTTCAGGCGTGGTTACGTGATACAGTTGTGGCCTAGGTGTTTGCGGGCGGGGTCTGGCAGTGGGACTGCGTGAGGGTACGACCTAGGTGTGTGCGGGTAGGGTGTGGCAGTGGGACTGTGGTGAGAATGGCGGGATTGGTTCGATGCGTAGGACGTATTTGATAACCAGTGGGAAAGTGGCGCGGGGTACCCAAACATCGATGTGCTATTACTATACATTACTTGACTTGCGTTATTTGGGGAGTGTGCCTTGGTGAGGCTTGGGTGGTTAGTTTCCTTGGTAGGTGCTTGGTTATATCTTTTCTCACAGGGCATTAGTATGTCTCCCCACTTGTGCACGAGAGTCTTTGGTTTTCCCTACTGAGTATACCTGTATGCTCACCCTACGTATATAAAACTGGTTTCAGGTTTCTTGGAGGACTTCGTGGATTGCGCTGGACCGTTTTAGCTCAGAACTTGTGACAGATCATCGCAGTTTCTGTTGTTCCTTCTTTTGGTACTTTCCATGTAGTCTCCTTATACATTGTGGATTTTACTTTTGTAACATGCATTGGGAATGGTTCTTGGCTTTGCTTTTAACTTCAGTTTGGTCTTGTGGGATTTACTGTCTTATCTCCCAATCCTATTAAAATAAAAAGGGTAATTCATTCCATTTAGTGTGTGATATTATACCCTTGGTTCTAGTCACCACTCTGGGACTTATTGAAGGCAGGTCTCGAGGGTCATTATCTCTCCTTCAACTCAAAGAAGGAAGGGTCTGGCAATCTGCTGTCCCTTCCCTCATCTTGGTGAAGGCGGGTTGTGATAGAATGGTATCAGAGGAGATGTTGAGAGATAGGATGGAGTCTGGAGTTAGGCACGGTGAGGATTTCATGGGATGGTAGGGAAACGATGTTGGGTGACCTTGGTGCATGAATTAGGTCAGGGAAGACCAACTAGGACACGAGATTTTAGGGCCCCCTGTGATTGGATGCAAGGACTTTGGACCTACCAAACGACCAAGTGAGGCCACATTGATTGCAGGGTAGAGACCCTAGGGGAGGTACATGCATCATAATGACTTGTATTCTCATGTTTCTGGTGTGTCTTGGGAATTAAGAATAACTAAAAAGTTTAAGAAGTTTTGAGAACAATATTCTGCACTACTTGGGCTTAGGCATTCCTTGTTTACCTTGCAGCTATGGCACCTGGAAGACGACCATGAGTTTTACGGGCGATCAAGGCCCAGGAGGTTGACTTGGATGATCAAAAAAGGGATGACCGAGAGGAGGAAGGCGATCAGTGGCAGAGGACGCTTTGAGCCTTCCAGCGACAGACCCTCGAGAAGTATGAGGGCAGCACCTCTGACATGAAGATGGAGAGATGGCTAGAAGAGCTGGTGATAGCTTTCGGCCTGATTTGGGCCCCGACCGAGTACTGGGTTCCTCTGGCCGTCATCCAGATATGGGGAGAAGCGCGTCAGTGGTGGACGCTATACCTGGGGGAGAGGAGAGAGGCTGAGGTGGCATAGGCTGATTTCAAGAAGGAGTTCCGGGTGGAATTCCTCTCTTCTACGATGAAGGAAGAAAAGATGCAGGAGCTACTCTCCCTCCAGCAAGGGAGTATGTCATTAAGGGAGCTGGGAATCAAGTTCAAGGACCTACTACATTTTTATCCGGACCACTTTTCAGACGAGGAGTCTCGGGAAAGATGTTTAGAGGAGGCGCTCCGACCCTCCCTCCAGTACGCTGTTACCCCCTTCACCCTGCCGACATACTTAGAGGTCCAGAAGAAGGATGAAGTGGTGGAGAGGATGCACACGATTGGAGGTGTATCAAGAGAGGGGATCCAGTTGGGATCATCGAAGGGAAAGGCCATAAGCACCAGACCACCAGCATCAGGACCCTCTCGGTTCCGACCAGTAGGGAGCAGGCCATAACAGTTCCAGTTTCGGTCCCCCGGTCCTCGCCCTTTTCTTTCGGGCCCAGGACCGAGGTGCTTCGTCTGTGGGAGCAATGTAAATCTCTGGAATCAGTGCCCGGACCGAGTACAATACGGTGGTGGCGGACAAGCCCAACGCCCTCCCCAGCAGCAGCTTCTAGCTAGGCTCTTCCAGCTGCAGCAGTAGGGGCAGCGAGCTCCTGGTCCTCTGAGGGCAGACATCGCAGGAGGAGGCCGACCTTAGGGCACTCCTTAGGGACCTCGACCAGGGAATGGTTGGGGAGGCGGCCGACAACTGAGGGGTAGAGGAGCTAGGCGTGGACAGTTGCACGCTGCGAAGGCAGCAGTTCCAGCGGGACCGGAGGTTATTCGAGGTACAATCAGTTTATTCGTTACCCTTGCTTATGCCTTGTTCGATACCGGAGCTTCGCACTCCTTTTTTGCACCCGGTCCGGCCCATGCTCTAGGCCTAGATGCCGAGAGACTTCCAGTTCCCATGGTGCTGATCACACCAGTCGAAGGTCAGACCGACTTGCTATATGTTTGTCAAATATGCAGACTGATGATAGGGCCACATCAGTCAGTCAGGGATCTACTACTACTACAGATACAACCATATGATGTCATTATAGGCATCGACTGGCTGTTCTCTATGGGTGCTATCATCGACTGCTTCCAAGGAAGGGTTGTGTTCTCGGACTTGGGTGGCTGACGTGTTACTTTACCGGTGGGCGGAGCAGTCAGAAGGGAAGAAGGCGAGAGGAACCCCTCCTATCCTTGTTAGCCGAGCTTTCAGTAGAGCCAGTAGATGTTGAGATGGTGGAGGTGCCAGGAATCTTCAGAGAGTTTATAGACATCTTTCCTAAGGAGGTAACGACTCTACCCCCTCAACGTGATATCGAGTTTGTGATAGACTTGCAGCCTGGTGCTTGCCCAATTTTGATGGATCCTTACCGGATAGAACCTTCGGAGATACGAGAGTTGCGGATTCAGATCGACGATCTAATGAAGAGGGGTTACGTTCAACCAAGTGCGTCACCATGGGGTGCTCCAGTCTTGTTCACAAGGAAGGCAGATGGTGGTCTCAGGTTGTACATAGACTGCAGGAGGTTGAATCAGGTAACGATCAAAAATCTCTACCCTCTTCCAAGGATAGATGATCTCTTTGACCAACTGAAAGGGGCAGGATGGTTCTCAAAGATCTACCCATGGTCTGGATATCACCAGTTGAGGTTGAATGATGGAGAAATCTCAAAGACGGCCTTCAGGTGTAGATATGGGCACTTTGAGTTTTTTTTCATGCCCTTCGGCGTTACGAACGCCCCAGCTGTGTTCATGGGGCTTATGAACTCCATCTTCTAGGATTACCTAGATCAGTTTGTAGTTGTGTTCATCGATGACATCCTAATCTATTAAAGGTCAGAATAGGACCACGCGAAACACATAAGGATGGTTTTGGAGGTCCTCCGACAACACTAGCTCTACGGCAAAGGATGAAGGCGGCCCAGGACCGACATAAGTCGTACGCTGATACAAGGAGAAGGACCTTGGAGTTTGAGATTGGAGACCACGTGTTCTTGAAGGTCTCCCCTCGGCGTGGACAATGGAGGTTCAGAAAGGGGAGTAATCTTTATCCCAGGTTCATCGGACCCTTCGAAGTGTTGTGGCGAGTCGGCGAAGTGGCTTATCATCTAGCATTACCACCGCCGCTACTGAGGCTGCATGACATTTTCCATGTGTCCCAGCTTCGTCGGTATATGCACGATGATTCACACATCCTCGACTGGGGAGAGCTAGACATCAAGGACGATTTGACCTTTGTGGAAAGACCAGTGATGATCAAGGATTGGGAGGAGAAGGTGCTTCGTGGGCAAACCATTCCCTTGGTTCACGTGTTATGGAGATATGGTGGGCTTGGGGAGAGTACATGGGAGAGGGAAGCACAGATGCGTGCCCAGTACCCGGAGTTTTTTTGAGTTTTGTGATGTTCTGTTTATACTTGTTGTTGTGGAGCGTTTTACCTTGTTGGATATGAAATATGTGGGTTTTCTTTCCTCTCTGAATGTGTGTGAAAAGTCCTGGCTATGGGGAGGGGAGAATCAGACCCCTAATCAAGACGCATTAAGGTGGATGCGATTAAACCTGTTCAGATGAGTCAGTGCCGCCCAAAGAGGATAGTATCTTGACATGGGGGAAGAGACTCGCCAACCCACAGACTGGGCAGTCTGACATGGTATGTTTCTTAGTTCTTAAGAGAAAGGTTTTTTTAGTTAACAATGGGGTTCTCTCCTTAGAGGTATCTTTCGAGGTGGTTGTTCGGACCCTCTCTTTCCATGTGGGTTGTTTTGATTCTCGAGGGCAAGAATAGTTTGAGAGGTATCTGATGTAATGACCTGGGTTGTTGGAGGTCCATTACTTAGTAAAAATCTGATGCTTGAGGTGTTCTGGGTGGTCTGGGAGGCCATCCCAACTTCTCGGTGAAGTTTGACCCACGGTAGGCCTACCGGTAGCCTTAGCCTACCGGTAGCAGACCTACTGGTAGCTCGGTCTACCGATAGCCGTAGCATACCGGTAGCTCAGCCTACCAGTAGATCGGTCTACCGGTAGCCGCAACCTACCCGTAGCTCGGCCTACCGGTAGCTTGGTCTACCGGTAGCCGCAGCCTACCGGTAGCTCGACTACTGGTAGCTCAGTCTACCGGTAGCTGCGGCCTATCGCTAGCTCGGTACTAGTATTTGCAGCCTATCGATAGCTTGGATACTAGTATCTGTCATCCACCAGTAGCTCTTGGCAACCGGTAGCTCTAGCCTACCCCCACAAGTTTTCTAATAGTGCCTTTTTTTTGCATAAATTGGGTTTAAAATTCTATTTTGACCCCTTTAAGCCTTTTTTAAAGCCCATTAATGCCAATTAATGGGGTTTGATTAAGTTTGATTAAGTGAGATACCCTGGTGTGCATCAGTTTAAACTGCCCCTAAAGGCGAGGACCTCTTTAATGACGTGTGGGGACGCGTGGTCAACCCATGACCCCGCTCCTTACACGGTTTCACATTCTTATCTCAACTATCCCCGAACCTTATAAACGAAAGGGTTCTCCCTGGGTTTCTTTTTCTCAATCACCCTCCCATCGATTTGTCTGCTCATCGAGGTCACACCCCTGCAATTTCCTCGCGCGTGAAGAGAAGCTTCGATCGTTGATCAATCAGGTAGGGTTTCACCTTCGTCTCTCCTTTTTGTGTATCTTGCAGGGTGGGTATGCTATTGCTGTTGTAGAACTGGATTAACCAAACCTTAATGAAGATAATAATCGGATTATAAGAATGAAGGGGGAGGGGTGTGATCGATGATGATGCTTTGTTTTATGATCTTCCATGATTAATGACTTATGAATTGTGTGGGCTTACTCCTCCTGAAAATCATGGCCGTTTGTGGTCTTTCTCTGTGCATTAACGAACCCTTACCTCTGGTGATGTTTAAATGGATTGTATTGTGGTTGTGAACCCTTGCCATGTAAAGGAATTTGGTTAATTACGTAAATCTGGCTAAATAAATTTAAAGCACCAGGATCAACCCTTTTATGTGATAACCCTGGTTAAAGTACAGCAGAATTGGAATCATAGAGTGTGTTAAATCATTTAAATCTGAAAATACAGGCATGGACCTGCTTTTCTTTGGTGGTAGTGGTTTGATTGTTTTTCATTCATGACCGATTACTGGGTGATGTGTGTGGGGATGGGATCCCCTGTTGTTATGATATCGCTGGTTGTAAATTTGAGGCCGGGTGGTTACCTTGTTTATATCACGAATTGGTGTGGGATCCTCTGTTGTTGAGAAACCGTTGTCTCTTGGGGACATGGGGCTGTACCTTGGGGTTTTCTTTGGTTCTAGTACTTTGAGGGATCTCACTTATCCCTTTGTTGTTGTGACTTTACAAGAGAACCGGGTGTGAATGTTTAAGTTGATGTTTGATTGTACTCTTTCCTTGTCTTGTACTTATGCTTTCTAGTTTCCTAAGTGGGTGCAGAAACTTATTTAAACATTGTTACTGAAAACGAAACAAGGATGGGAAAAATGGGTTTTGGTTTAGTGTGAGTTGTGACTTGCGCATGGGTGTTGTTGTGTTCTTTAGGCTGGCTGAAGAAAAACCTAGATTGGGTGAGTGCTTGTTACATATACATATACTTGTAGTTTTGTGTTTCTTATTCGCGCCCCACCCAAGTTGAGCACATAGTGCCGAACACCCCCATTTCATGGGGGAGGGTGTTTTTCCCAACACTTCTATTAGTGGCTGGTTATTAACTCCTTTCTGCTCCCTTTCCTAGATAGCCCAAGTATCTTCGAGCATGCTGTGATGGCCTAAGGTCCATTATTAGCCCAAGAATCTTCGGGCAGGGTGGTGTAGTGGTTGGCCTAGGTGTGTGCGGGAAGGTGGTTTCCCAAGTGTCTTTGGGATGAGGCCCAGGTGTCTTCGGGTATGGAAATGGATATTCTAGCCCATGTGTCTTTGGGCGTGGCGGTGGTTGTTCTGGCCTAGGTGTTTACAGGCATGGTTACGTGATACAGTTGAGGCCGAGGTGTTTGCAGGCGGGGTTTGGCAGTGGTACTGCGTGAGGGTACGACCCAGGTGTGTGCAGGCGGGGTGTGGCAGTGGGACTATAGTGAGAATGACGGGATTGGTTCGATGCGTAGGACGTCTTCAATAACTAGTGGGGAAGTGGCGCGGGGTACCCAAACATCGATGTGCTATTACTATACATTACTTGACTTGCGTTATTTGGGGAGTGTGCCTTGGTGAGACTTGGGTGGTTAGTTTCCTTGGTAGGTGCTTAGTTATCTCTTTTCTCACAGGGAATTAGTATGACTCCCCACTTGTGCATGAGATTATTTGGTTTTCCCTACTGAGTATACCTGTATTCTCACCCTAAGTATATAAAACTGCTTTTAGGTTTCCCGGAGGACTTCAGGGATTGCGCTGGACCGTTTTAGCTTATACCTTGTGACAGATCATCGCAATTGCTGTTGTTCCTTATTTTGGTACTTTCCCTGTAGTCTCCTTATACGTTGTGGATTTTACTTTTGTAACATGAATTGGGAATGGTTCTTGGATTTGCTTTTACCTTCAGTTTGGTGTTGTGGGATTTACTGTCTTATCTCCCGATCCAATTAAAATAAAAAGGGTAATGCCTTCCATTTAGTGTGTGATATTATACCCTTGCTACTAGTCGCCACTCCAGGACTTATTGAAGGTGGGTCTCGGGGGTCATTATCTCTCCTTCAACTTGAAGAAGGAAGGGTCTAGCAATATGCTGTCCCTTCCCTCATCTTGGTGAAGGCGGGTCGTGACAGTGATAGACTTGTATTTTTTTGTAAATTTTTAAATATTATAAAGTCTTAATAATGATCTAGTGGTTACAAAAATATCAAATTTAGAATATAACGTGATAATATTATAAATCCTATTAGTCAATAATATTAATATAGATTTTGGTGTTATTTTAAACCTTATCTTTTGGTTTAACCCATTTGTTAACCATTTTTAACTTTAACCGTGATTGCACATTTTTTAGCCTTTAAGGTTTATAAATTTACATCTAAGGTAACAATTTGATCACAAAATATAAGTGGATAAAATTTTAGATGATATCCCACCCCCTTTTCCTCTTATATTTTTTTTATGTTTTTAAATCATTTAATAAAATATTATTTAACATAAAATACAATCGAAGTCATTTTAAGAACTATTAACATTTTTTGACTTTAAAAACATCAAGATAGAAATGAAATTAGAATATAAAACTTTAACACATCACTAATATGTTATATTTATAAAAAAAATCATCCAACATAGTTATTAATCCAAATTTTATTACTTTTAATATTTTTTAAATCATTTATTTTATTTTTCTATTACTTGAAAAAAATACTATGTCAGCATTTCATAAGAATTTAAGGTAATTATTCCATCATTAAAAATTTAAAATAAATTAACATGATAAAAAATTTATTCTTCATTCAAATTAAGACTTATAACCGAAGATAACATATTTTTTATCCTTATTAAAAAAATATTTTAGATATTAAATTCAAGAGAGTGAAATTTTGCATTTATCTTTTTCTTAAAATAATATAATGGTTACAATAAAAAAATGACACTAATTTTCCATATTTTCAAAACATGGATGATTGTGACTGAATTACACTTATTAAATTGGATAAAGTCAAGTGTTAGATAAATTTTAAAGCCTTGTCTCAAAGTTTTAACCATGTTTTACCCGTTTTACCCTTATTGAGCTGAAAAATATTTATCAAAGTTACTATTCATAATGATCAAAAATAAAAAAAAATATTTAAAAAACTTTATCCTCCTGGTTCTAGATATTAAATCATTTTTTAAAGATTCAATTTTTATAAGTGGATGAAGTTGATGTTTATATAAATGCATAAAATGCGATGAAAAACAATTTTTAGAAAAATGTGTTTTTAAGCCTAAAAATAATCTTATACCAAAGTCAAGCATGATGTTGATTTAAATGTAATTAATTTGATTATATCTATTTTAATGAAACTTATGTTACTTTAGGATTTAATTCAAAACTTGATGAGACATAAATGGGTAGAAATGATAGTGTTATAAAAATTGGCGTTTTCACTATTCAATAACAAATCAACCCTTTAAGAAAAATCCAAAAAATTTATCCTAGGACTTATGAAAATATGATCTAAAAAATGATATCCATTTTGTAAAATAAAGTTTATAAAATTGATAAAAATTAATTATGTTATCTGTTCACAAAATATAATAAAAATAATTTTTGAAGAAAATAGATTTTTGAAACATAAAACGACTTTGCTGAAAATTGAGTAATTATTTTTTATGAAGTAATCAACAAATTTTCATTAATTAAATAATTTATTAATATTTTTCAAAATGTGGTTAATTCTATTTATAATTCTAATTTATCAGCTAGTTTATAATGGCCATATTTAAATAATTATATTTTTATAATATATCATAGTTCTCTTAAAGATCTGTTTTACAAGTTATTAAATCCATAAAACTTATTAATCTTTTAAAATAAATTTTTGATGTGTTATATTCTAGTGAAAAAGTTGATGAAAAACTTATCATTGTTAAATTAAATGATAAAAAATATCACTAGTGATTAAAACAGTAGTTCTGTAAGTGTAGAGGAGGAGATTGGGATTTTATTTATATTTAAGGGGGAATTGAAAGAGTGTCACTCAATGAACTATATATTTGAGAAGGATATTATAAGATTAAAAAAAGATAATCAATCTTTCAAAAGTAAAGAATCCATATATACTAAAAAATAAAAAATTTCTAAATAAGATTGAAGATCTAAAGAAAATATTTTATAATGAGATGGATATTAACATAAATATAGAAGAAAGATAAATGGATAATGTGAAATAGCCTAACTATATTAAACAGAAACTGGCCAAGGCAGAAGAATTAAACAATTATAGGTATAACTTTCAGAATTATCTTTCAGAGGTTAGATAATGTTAAAATAAGAATGGTGATTTTGAATACCAATAAAAATCACTCTATAAGTGCGAAAATAATCTTGAAAAATTTAGTGAAAAGTATGAGAGGAATATTCAAGTCAAGAATACAAAGTTTGTAGAAAAATTTGGCGACCCTTAGAAATATGGAAATTATAGGAACAAAAACTTGAACTAAAAAATTTCTATAACTGGTGAATTTAGAAAATCGAAAAAAAATCATAATATTAAGAAGAATATATTATGATTTCATAATAATTTTTATTTGAAAAATGGGGCCAATATTAATGATTTAAACAAGGAAGAAATACACGTATCGAATTATGGACAACATGTTGTTTATAAAGGTAAATATGATTTCTATGGTTTTTTTGGTACTTAAGAGACTTAAGTCATGTTGAAAATATGTTTTGGTTTAATTATCTATGTCATAAAATTCCTAGAAGTATTGAGAGACAAGGTTTTAGGGGGATTCAGTCCTCTCAAAAGAATAAATTTTAGAAACAGGTTATAAATTTTGGACAAAAATCTCCAAACAGGTTTGATGTTCTTGAAGAAGTCCATGGAATATGTGACCATCATATTTAACATGAAAATGAATGATTCATCCATAAAAAAAATGAAAAAATATGAGTTATAATACTAAAAATCCTAATAATAATAAGAGAAAAGGAAAAGAGAAATCTTTAGTTGTGGAACTAACACTTAAATATTTAAAAGGGGTTAATCCATGGATTTTGGATGGTAGATGTACATTTAAAATGAAATGGGATTTAAAAATATTAAAATATGTTGAAAAGTGAAAATAATTCTCAATGAACTTTGGAATTTATGGGTCACTCAAAATTAAATGAGTTTATTAAACAATGATTGAGAAAGAAAAGATGAAATAAAAAAAACACATTATTTGTTAATGGATTGAAATACAATTTGTTAAGTGTTTATATGATTTTTGATAAAGGAAATGAAGTGATATTCAAGAAGATGGGTTCTTGTTTAAGAACCTAGAAAATAGAATAGTGGTTAAAAGAGTAAAACCAATTAATTTAAATTTATTTCAAGTGGGTGATATTGGAAACTCATGATATTTAAGCACAAAAGAAGATAATATTTTATGACATCGAAAGCTTGGTTATATTAGAAAAAAATATAAATAAGATCAAACAAGAAGGAACTTTTTTTATTGTTCCTATGTTTATGGGAGAAAGATATTGAATGTGATCAATATTTCAAAAGAGGAAGATGATTAATTTTTCACACAAGAAGATGAAAATTCACTCTACTCAAACTTTGTTACTCATTAATTCAGTTGTCTATGGGACGATGAGGAAGTAATAAACCTATGAAGATAAGAAGTTTATTTATTTTAATAATTAATTCACCCACATTACTTATGTTATGTTCATAAAGCACAAGTTAAATGAATTAAAAATGTTTAAAATATTTTAAAGAACTAAAAAAAAGAGTGTGGTCTTGATTTGAAGAAGATCTAGAAAGAAAATGGAACTGGGTTTACAAATGGGAAGTTTGAAGCTTATATTGAAAAAAATGTAATTTGACATGAACTTAGTGATTTATACACGCCAAAATGGAAGAATGTGTCTGAAAAAAAGAATAGAATTATGGTTTAGATAACTCAAACTGTATTGATCAATCATTATACTTCTCAATACTTTTGGAGGCAAGCTATTTGTACAGTAGTTCATATACAAACCTATTATTAACACAGGCCAAATTCAGATATGTCCTAATTCGAGATGAACTATAAAAAATATTTTAAGTATCTTCATGTGTTTGTAAATCCTTGTGTTATCAAGGTAAAATGTTAAAATCATGGGAAGTTTGAGAAGAGTGGTGTTGATGAAATATTCATCAGATATCCTCTAAATGGAATAATATACCATTGCTATATCAAATAATATGGAAATGTTATTGATTTTATAAATGTGAAAGTTCTGTAATATTTAAAGGAGGAATTTATACATGAAGAAGTATATTCAATAAGTAATGATGATGTTTTCTTCAAATAGTTTGAATAAGTTTCTATAAATGAAGAAAGTTCAGAAGATTTATAAGTAGTAGAAGAAGATTCAACCATTTTAAGTGATGAAGAACAACCTAATTTATCTCATCTAAGTATAAGAATACAAGTGTAGGTCTATACCATCATTGGATACCAAAATCAAAAAGTTTAAACTATGAGAAATTTTAGGACAAAAAATCACAACTCATTGTTTTATCATGTTGAACTGAGATATGTTGAAGAATCATTAAAAATAAAAAGTGAGTTCGTTTTGTGAATAATGAATTTGTTTAGATTGAAAATAATGATACTAGAGAGTTGGTATCCCAACCCTAAATATAAGAATATTATCAGAAAAAGTGGGTCCTCTGAAACAAGTTTAAATAAAAATATGAAATTGTAAAAAAAAAAGAAAAACATGTGTGTAAATACTATTAACTGGTTGAGTTTGATGGAGTGAAATTTGATGAGACCATTGTACTAGTTGTAAGAATTGATACCATAAGAATATTTATTGCTATTGCAACTCAAAATTAATGAAATATTTTTCAAATGGATGTTAATTCTGACTTTCTCAATGGTGTGTTAGAAGTGGTGGTATATATTGAAAAACCTTGTGGTTTCTTGTTTAGAGAAGATTCTAATTATATTTTTAGGTTAAATAATTCTTTAAATGGGTAAAAAAAACCTCCAAATCTTGGTATTCTAAGTTGGACACTTTTTTGAAGAAGTTGAAATAAAAAAATGGAAAAGTAGACAACAACCTCTACATAAAATATGAAAAAAAGTATCTCTCATTTCTATTTTTTATAAAGATGACATAATTTTTACTAGAAATTATGAATAAGTCTAAGAAGATTTTGAAAAGGATATAAAAAATATATTTTAAATTTATATGCTTGGTGAGATGATATACTTTCTTGGACTACAAATTTCTCAAGAGTCGGATCATATTTTTCTTTCTCAAGATAAGTATTATAAGGAACTTTTATAAAGAATTGACATAGAGGATTCAAAGCCAGTATCCACCCTAATCTTAGTGGGAACCAAGCTGTTTAAAAATGATAAAGGAAAGGAAGTGGATCCAAAGGAATTCTGAAATTTTATTGGAAGTCTTGTACTTGAAATCTTTTAGTTCAGATATAGTTTATATTGTTACACATTGTACTAGGTATCGAAGGGAAACAAAACATTATCATTTTAGTACTTAAAAAAGGATTATTAGGTACATGAAAGGTATAATAGGTTTCAGTTTGAAATATGAAAAAATGGAAACTTGATCTCTTTGGTTATAAATATGTAGATTGAGTAGTTAGTGTTGATTATATAAGGTCTCCATATAACCTTCTAGAACCCACACTTCTAGATTCAATGCTAAAATCGTAAACTTTACATTTCTATCTTTGATGCTGATAATTATGACCCATTTTTTCCATTAAAACCATACAACATAAAAAGGAAAAATTGGATAACTTATATTATCGAGGAACTTTTAGGTTTGGAGTTTTATAGAATTAGGAAAAACTCCTACATAAAAAATACCCATGTCATAAAATAGAAATTTCTCCCACTTAACATAGATTTTATTATTCCACATTAAGTCATCATCATCATCCATATGAAATCCATTCTAGACATAGTTCATTCAACCTTGTTATTTATAACCCGAGGAAAAGAAAACATAAGATAGGTGAGATCAAATGACCTGTAAGTGTAAACATAAGAATTAGAAATTCAATGTCATCAATGAGAATGAGAAGTGCATAAGGGTATGATGACATAATCAGAGTACATGAGCGAATCATAAAATAACTCATACCCATCAATACCTAGATCATAAAATATGAAACATGGACAAGGAAAGACTCATCATAATCAATAATCATGTTCCGTGTGATATCAATCTTGATCAAAAGAAACATTATAAACCCATATAAATCATAAAAAAAATGTGTTGGTATATTAGAACATTTTTCTTCATAACTCATGTTAAACCCATATTAGAAATAACCAGATCCTAGTTAAGTATATTGGAGAAACACTCAGGTAACTCCCTTTTTCTTACCTCTCAAGACAAGGTACATTACCCAATGCATTGGAGTGCTATCTAGGTACACCCATATTTTAATCTATAATGGGCTCACTCGACACTATCTAGGAATCCCTATCGTATAAGCTGTAACAGACTCACCCATTGCTATCTTGGTCACCCCATCATATAAGTAATTTACAATAACCACAACATGAATAAATTAAAAATATATTTCATTTATTTGTAAAACTTATAAAAAATCATTATTCTTTCATAACCTAATTAACCCATAGAAGATAAATGAGTTTCGTGTCAATATCTTTGAGACATGATTAATCCATGGAAAACAAATGAGTTCCATAACAATCTATTTGAAACATGGTTAACCCGTGGAAAAGAAATGGGCTCTATAATAATCCCATTGAAACAATATTAATCCATTTAGAGAAAGAATAAAGATGAAACCATTAAAAAATATCCCTATTAGAGCATAAGTAACTATAAGGGTTTTTGAAATTGATGAATGGAAATACCATTAAAATATCATTAAAAACTTTATTGAGGAGAATATCCTTTTCATTTTGAAAATAACTTTATAAAACATAACATATTTGGAAAAAAATTTCTTTGAAAACCACTTTTAAAGACTAAAGATTTCCAGAATATTAAGAAAAAAATTTCTTTACAATTAATCTTGTAAACTTGCAAAGGAAGTTTAAAAGAAATTACGGTCATGTCGGTAGGTAATTCTAAACATGCTGTGAATAGATTTTGTTTTACATGGTAAAAAGGTTATAAAAGTTCCTTGTTAGAAAAATGATAAGAATATTCCTTTTAAAACATTTTAAAAAATAAAAAATAGGTAAAAATTTCTTTAATAAATCATTTTTAAAATGTTAAAAATATTTTTGAAAACATTTTTAGAAAATTTGGTTTTAGAATAAAACAGATTTCGACCGAAAAGAATTTTTTTCATAAAAAACATTATTTTTAAATTCTAAGTATATAAATAGACTAAAATTAAGGAAAATTTATTCTCATGACATAACCATATAAGAATAAAATTCATGAGTTTTATAGGATTTCAACATCTGAGACTTAATCATACACAATACTGATAAATGATGAGATTATATCAAAAGACTCTTACCACTTGGGTAAATTTGAATCAAAAGCCCCATGAAAGTATAAAATTAAATTAAACTTATAATATCATGAAAATAAGGAGATTAATGATATAAAATTTTAAAGAGACGGTATATACACCTCATAAAAGAAGATAGGTGTATAACATAACATACGTCTCAAAGAAGGAAAATTGATAAAAAAAATAACTTACCATTTTGGTAACTTTGAAACAATAAACCCCATGAAAAAGAGATACTAAAATGGATATTTAAATAATCATATTTTTAAATATAAAATTAATAAAATAAATTCATGGGAAATATATACACCTCACAATAAAAATAAGTGGTGAATATGACATATATCCCACATAAATAAAAGCAAGATGAGAAAAACCCTTACATCAAGTTCAATTCATCATGATTTCTCTTTATCTTCCTAAATAGTAAAATTATGTTAACTATTTAATTTCTTGAGAAATTTTATTTCACTTATTAAAAATTTATAAATAATTACTTAATCAATGAAGTTTAAGTCAGATGTTTTGACCATATTCAGCTTATGTGTCAAAAATGAATTTGGTACGTTGAATATGATAAAAGTGGTCATTATTTAAACACCTATGGAATAATAATCAGGAAATAATTATCATATTTATACATCAATTATAATTTTAAAACTAATCATGAAATATGGTTATGAAAAATGAACTAACATTATGATCGTGAGGACAATAGGTCGTACGTACGCATGAGTAACGTTTCTATTCTTTAATGATCATTATGGAAAGAAGGTAAGTAACACTTATCTTTATAGAACAATCATAATATATTCAATATCATATTATTTAATTATATATACTTATATATATATATAATTATTTTTATTTGGTGATGAAAGAAGGAATCATATCACTTCAAGGAGGTGGTAGTCCACAAGTCCACGAATGGTGTTTTTTTTAGTGAGTGAAAGGGTAAAAAGAAAATGATATATTATATTTAAATAATGATAAATATATCATTAATATAATAAATATTTCATTTTTATTACATTTAATTATTATATTTACCATTATTAACTTCCACTTAATGCATTAGTGAAAAATGAATCACATCCCTTCGTGAGGCGGTAGTCCGTCTTACACACGAGCGATACTATCGTATCCATTATGGAATGGAATGTAAAAATTTATATATGGTAAAATGACTATAAAGGTATAATTATGTTATAAATATAATATATAAACATTATATGAATTATCATATCCAACCGTGATAGGTGGTAATGGAAAAACGAATAACATCATTTTGTGAGGCGGTGGTCCGCCGTACACACAAATAATGATCTCATAACCCATTTGATGAAAGTGTGTGTGGTTTTAGGTTGTAACCTTAACATAAAAAAATATAAGTATATATAATATACTATGTTTATTATATAATAATGTTATAAGAATAATTTAAGGAGGTGTATAAAGATATAAAATAAAAATACTCATTGAAGAACATTACTTATTCTTCGGGTATCCTCTTTAGGTTTCCACCAAAGGCCTTACTAGGTTGTATTTATACCCAAAATAATGATTTTAGGAATAGGGGATAGAATTTAGGAAGTTATTTGGGTAGATCTTGGTCTAACCCAAGAGGGTTGAAGGTGTGAATAAGGGAGGAAACTGAGCGGATTTTTATAAGTGCAGTGAGTGGAACACTTGTAATTTTTTTGAAAGAGTGAATTAAAAAAATGTTTTTTTTCATTTAAAATGGAAAAAATAATGGTAAATTATATATTATAGAGTGTATAAGGTCTAAATATTTCCATAAAATTGATTTTGGATAAGTTTTGGGTCATTTTTACACCTTATATTCTAAGTTTAACCACTAAGTAAACCCGTTTTTACCTTAATTTCGGTAATTAATTTTAACTGTATTCATTAATAACTATGGTCAAAAATTAATTTGATATTATTATATAATATAAATTATGATTATTCCAAATATGAAATCCATTTTACCAAATTAAATGCACATAAGTGATGAAATTTAATTTAAAATTAAGCCTGCAGGCACAACGAGATGAGTTTTTAAGAAGAGTATTTTTTGAGAAAAAGACGATTCTATAATAACTATATGACTAATAATAATCACTGTATGAAACTAAATTAATATTTAATGATATATAATATATATATTTAATTTAAAAAAAATCAACATTATGGATTATTTTAATTAATTAAAATGGAGAAACATTATGCATTTTAAAACAACTTTTAGAAAAACCCATCTTTAAACACAAAAAAACTAATACTAAAAACCAATATAAAGTTGATTAAAATAAATTAAGTGGATTAAACATAACTAAATAATACTTAGTTTAATTTGAAACATACTAAAACCATATTTATAATTTTAAATTACTTAATTTATTGAAAAGAAAAGACTTTTCAAAAATAGTTATTCTGCACTACTTGCTGAAAAATAAATATTTTTCAAAAAGTTCCAAAATTTCACCCAAAGTAAATTTTGATATTCCAATTTAAAAAATTAGGTTTATTTTATCAAATTAAGTTTCTCAAAGTTTAAAAAATTAATTATAAATTCTATGCACAAAGTGTGACTCATCTGTCTTTTAGAAAAAAATATAGTTTTTTAGAAAACATTTTATTTCTCTTAAAATATTCTTATTTTATTACTAATCAATATATAACCATATTTTCATAATTTATTTAGTACTATTAATACCCTTCAATTTAACATCTAGGTTATAACTATTATATTAAATAATAATATTTTAATAATTTTTCTCATTTCATTGAAACTCGTTGTTGCATGTAACACAAGCTAAACTGAGTGTTGCGTGTAACGAAAGCTAAACATAGTGTTGCATGTAACTCAATATAAACTCAGTGTTTTTTATAATTCAATCTATTAAATAGATTTAATTTATTTAAAAATAAATATATCTTAAAGTTTTAAGGTGTTGAATTTTTATTGTTGCGTGTCGTTTGCACTATCAAACATAATTTTCTTATTTTAAAATCTCAAGGTGTTACATCCTCCACCCTTTAATAAATTACATCCTCACAATTTGAACTTCATCTCATTAATAAAAGGTTGGAAATTTAAAAATACTTTTTTTAGTAAACCCGCATCGTAAAAAAGGATAATAAAACATCTTCTTAATAAAAGAGAAAGTGAAGTACAAAGGTGATATAGAATAACACATCATTAGGTTTCCAAATAGGAGAGTGATTGAGGTCATCACTATGGGAAAAACTGATTTTTGCGATGGGAATAAATCCCGTCGCAAATAGTCCATCGAAGAGGTTATTTGCGACGGGAAAATCAACCAGTCACAAATAACTAATTATTTGCGATGGGACTAGGCATTCCGTCACAAAAACTTACGCGCGGTTCGGTGAGGTTTGCGCACCAAACTGCGCGGAAGGGTATTTGCGACGGGTATGCATCTCCCGTCGCAAATACCGGGAGGTGGTAAACACTAGTTGCGGCGGGACCCGTCACAAATACCTGGCGGCGGTAAAAACTATTTGCGACGAGATGTTGTCCCGTCGCAAATACTGTGTCGGCAGGTTACTTTTTTTGCGACGGGTCCCGTCGCAAACAACCTTTTAACCGCCGGAAGTAATTAATGCGGTCAAAGGTATTTGCGACGAGACCCGTCATAAAAAGTACTATTTGTGACGAGATTCCTGTCATAAATAGTACCGTCGCAACTAATCCAACCAATATATATACCCCTATTCCTTTTTTCCTTCCCCCCCCTCAATTCCTACATTCTCTGCTTCTCTAAACTTTAATTTTAGAGTGAAAATTTTTCAGAGTTTGTTTTTTTACGAAGAAGTTTTGAAGCTGTCTACAATTATAAGAGATTAAGTTTAAAGATATTTATGTTTTATTTAATTTTGTATTTATTTAATTTTTTATATTAATTTTAATTATCGTTGATTAGTTGTAATTAAGTTGGATTTAAATTGTTTTGTCATCAGTATTTATTTGTAATAATAAAATGAAATTATTAGTACTAATTCCTAGTAATTCGTAATAATTAATAATTATTAACGATAATTAGTAATGTATATAAATAATTAGCGGTAATTAGTAATTAGTAACTGTATTTTGCAGTAATTAATAGTAATTAACGCTAATTAGTAATAATTTGGATGAAATAGAAACAATTAGGAAAAAATAGTAACAAATATTTATAATTAGTAGTAAATAACAATAATTAGTAATAAATACTAATAATTAGTAATAAATACTAATAATTAGCAATAAATACTAATAATTAGCAATACATACTAATAATTATTAATAAATACTAATAATTAGTAATAAATAATAATAATTAGTAACAATTAGTAATAATTAGTAATAATTAATAATAAATAGTAATAAATAGTAATAAATACTAATAAATAGAAATAAATAATAATAAATAGAAATAAATAATAATAAATAGTAATAAATAATAATAAATAGTATTAATTAGTAATAAATATTAATAATTAGTAATAATTAGTAATAAATAGTAATAAATAGTAATAAATAGTAATAAATAGTAATAAATAGTGATAATTAGTAATAATTAGTAATAATTAGTAATAAATACTAATAATTATTAATAAATACTAATAATTAGTAATAGATACTAATAATTAGTAATAAATATTAATAAATACTAATAATTAGAAATAAATAATAATTAATAGTTTTAAATAATAATTAGTAATAATTATTAATAAATAGTATTAAATAGTAATAAATAGTAATACATAGTAATAAATAGTAATAAATAGTAATAAATAGTAATAAATAATAATAAATAGTAATAAATAGCAATAAATAGTAATAATTAGTAATAAATAATAATAATTAGTAATAAATATTAATAATTAGTAATAAATACAAATAATTAGTAATAAATAATAATTAGTAATAATTAGTAATAAATACTAATAATTAGTAATAAATAATAATAATTAGTAATAATTAGTAATAAATAGTAATAAATAGTAATAAATAGTAATAAATAGTAATAATTAGTAATAAATAGGAATAAATAGTAATAAATAATAATAAATAACAATAAATAGCAATAATTAGCAATAATTAGCAATAATTTGTAATAATTAGCAATAATTAGCAATAATTAGGAATAATTAGAAATAATTAGCAATAATAAGCAATAATTTGGAATAATTAGGAATAATTAGGAATAATTAGGAATAATTAGGAATAATTAGGAATAATTAGGAATAATTATAAATAATTAGGAATAATTAGGAATAATTAGGAATAATTAGGAAAAAATTTGGAATAATTAAAAATAATTAGGAATAATTAGGAATAATTAGGAATAATAATGAATAATTAGGATTAATTAGCAATAATTAAAAATAATTAGCAATAATTAGCAATAATTAGCAATAATTAATAATAATTAGTAATAATTAGTAATAATTAGGAATAATTAGGAATAACTAGGAATAATTAGGAATAATTAGGAATAATTAGGAATAATTAGGATTAATTGGGGTTAATTAGTAATAATTAGTAATAATTAGTAATAATTAGTAATAATTAGCAATAATTAGTAGTAATTAATAATAATTACTAATAATTAGTAATAATTAGCAATAATTAGTAATAATTATTAATAATTAGTAATAATTAGTAATAATTAGTAATAATTAGAAATAATTAGGAATAATTAGGAATAATTAGGAATAATTAGGAATAACTAGGAATAATTAGGAATAATTAGGAATAATTAGGAATAATTAAGAATAAAATCAATTGTAATAAATTGTAATAAATTGTAATAAATTGGAACAATTTCCAGTGGATTGGCGGTACTCCTTTTTCTCGATGACTCTTCTACTTTAAACTCTCACCGACTCAAAACATTATTAAAATTATGCTTCTACGTATGCACATCCAATCTAGTATGCATGAATTTGAATATGAATTTTTTGGAACACATTTTTCATAATGTTTTCAGGAGGTGACAGTTGCAAGAAGATGATTCATCGAAAAAGGGGGGCTCTTTTGTCCGACGACTCATTTACTTTCATATTTCTCACATTAAAATCACAATGAAGAATCTGCTGGTAGATACACTTATCCATTCTCGTATGCATGAGAATGGATATCCGTACCTCCAAGCAGATTCTTAATTGTAATTTGAGTTTGAGAAAGTTGCAAGTAAATGAGCCATCAGACAAAAGAGTATCCGTCAATCCACTGGAAATTGTTTCGCCTGTAATTAATGGTAATTATTAAGTAGTTGTAATTATTTATCTTCTTTTTTTGGATAATGCTTTTATAATTTAAAATTATTCAAAAACATTAATGATTTTATATTTTGTAGAAAAATATGGAACAAGGAAGTGGACAATAATCATTATTAGATGATTGTGCTTGAATAAATCAGCGTAGAAATCCAAACGGTTCTGGTTTAAATCCTATATATATTGAGGGTGTTGAAGCTTTTTTATCATTTACATCATCAAAACCAAAAAACTTTTAGAAGAAAAACTAAAGTGTACTTGTAAAAAATGCATTCTGAGAACATTTGAAAAGGTTGGGGGACATCTCTTACGGTTTGGTTTTTAACCAGATTATGTTTTTTGGTATCAAAATGGCAAACACAATTCTAGATAAGATACTAATAAATTGATTCCATATAAATCATGGTTTCAAAATTTAGTACATGATGTTGCAGGTCCATTTGTTCAAAAAATTGAGACTCAAGATGATATTGATTTAACTCCTAAGTTGGCACCATCTAAATTTTATGAGTTTTTGAGGTCTGGTGAGGATGAATTATATCCTGGTTGCAAGATAAGAAAATTAGAAGCAGTTACAAAATTTATGGATATTAAATCAGATAATGCAATATCAAAAAATTATTTTGATTAGATATTTTCTTTGGTTAAAACACTCTTACTTGAAGGAAATGTGTTTCTTGCAAATTACTATGAGAGTAAGAGGCTGGTTCGTAATCTAGGCCTTAGTTATCAGAAGATTCATGCATATGAAAATGATTGTATCTTATATTCTGGTGAAAATGAGTCATTGGATAGTTGTCCCACATGTGGACAATCGAGGTATAAAGAAGACCAACCAGGGAAGTTTGGATTGATTTATGTAAAACAATTGAGATATTACCCCCTTACACCTAGGTTGTAGTGTTTATTTATGTCTTAAAACACAACATCAATGATGTCATGGAACAAAACCCAGATTTCAACTAGTAAAATATTGAATCATCCATTTTATGGTGATTCATGGAAATATTTTGACCGAATGCATCCATATTTTTTTTAGAATTCCCGAACATGCGATTGAGTCTTTCTACTGATGGTTTATATCCATTTGGTTCTTATGGTAGTCAGTATTCATGTTGGCTTGTCTTTATAACTCTGTAAAATTTACCTCTATAGATGTTGATGAAGGAGACCTATATATTTTTGTCCTTATTAATACCAATACATCCGAAAAATAATATTGATGTTTATTTGAAACCATTGATTGATGAGTTAAATTCATTGTTGAGTAATGATCTTAGTACATATGATGTTGTTGTGAAACAAAATTTCATATTAAAATCTATATTAATGTGGAAAATTAGTGACTTATCGGCATATGACATGTTATTTGGTTGGTGTACACATAGTCCAAAATCATGTCCATACTTTATGAAAGATAATAAATCCTTTATGCTCGTCAATGGAAAAAACTTTTCTATTTTGACTGTCATCGCATATTTCTTCCAACCAATCATCTTTTTTGGAGGAACAAATCTCATTTCAGAAAAGGCACAATTGAAAGGGATGAACCTCAAAAAAATTTCTCAGGTACAAAGTTAAAATCAGTTGTATTTTCATTACCTCCCATCACATTTGGGCCAACAGTAAACCACCATAAAATTCATGGCTTTGGGAAAGAACATAATTGGATAAAATGGAGCATTTTTTTGGGATCTTCCATATTGGTCTGATTTGTTGGTCCGCCACATGTTGGATTTCATTCATATTGAGAAGAATTAGTTTGATAATTTATTTCATACAGTTTTGGATACACCAGGTAAGACCAAAGATAATGTGAAGTCATGATTAGATCTTTCCCAAATTTCCAGATGATTGGAACTTGAACTATTTCAAAATTTCAGATCATAGAGGCTAATGAATCCAAAAGAAGCTTATACACTGTCCAAAGAGAGTCACTTATTATTTTTTAGTGGATTGAATATTTGAGACTTCCAGATGGATATGCTTCCAATTTGGGTAGATGTGATAAGAATGGTCATATTACCGGATTAAAATGTCATGATTGTCATGTTATAATGGAAAAACTTATGCTGATTAGATTAATTGGTTGGTTTAATTATATGATTTGGGATTTGATAACAGACATATCATTTTTTTTGATACATTTGTGCGGCTACAATAGACTAGGATGCACTAAGAAAACTGAAAGAAGATGTTGTTGTAATTATATGTAAATTGGAAAAAATATTTCCTATGATTTTCTTTGACTCAATAGAACATCTAATATTACATTTTCCACATGAAGATAAATGTAGAGGTCTGGTACAATTTTGATGGATGTACCCATTCAAGAGATGCATGCAGAAATTGAAGAAAAAAGTACATAACAAAGCATCAGTTGAAAGCTCAATTGTTGAAGCTTATTTGCAAGAGGAAGTTTCTTTTTTATACTCTCATTATTTTGAATCTGAATATGACTCAAAACACAACCGCATGGGATGGAATGAGGGGAATGTTGATGATGAAATGGACAATCAATTATTAGTTTTTAATCAGCCAGAACTTGGATTCAGTGGAGTTCATGAACGACGACTTTCATATGATGAACATCACAAAGCTCATATATATGTTATGCTAAACTGTGAAGAAATGAAATCATTTGTACTGTGAGTGCTTCTATCACTTAATCTATAATTTATGTTACAATAAGTAAACTTATTTTATTTGTAGGTTATATGATAATCATTTTAAGAAACATCTTCCACAAATTACAACAGTTTCTCTTGAAGAACACCGATTTTTTTTCTCAATGGTTTCCAAAACTGGTAACATAAATTATTGATGGTTTAGCATATCAATTCACTTTTTATTTATTATATTTATAATTGTTTCAAAAAATTTCAGGTATCTCAACATGCTGATAAAATTGATAAGCGATTGTGTATATTGAGTAACCCACCATCCAAAATGGTTAAATCTTATAATGCATATGTGGTGAATGATTTTCAATTTTATACACATGCATATGGGGAATAAAAAAACAATAAATAATGGAGTTTTCTTGAGAGGATCACATAATAGAGAAAATGAAGTTGACTTTTACGGCATGCTGGATGAAATTATTGAACTGTGTTATCTAGGAAAAAATTACATAATGATGTTTAAATATCAGTGGTTGGATACTGAGAGAGGCTTGAATGTTCATATGATTCATGGAATCGTTGATATTAAATATAAAAGTATTATTGCACAAAATGAACCATTTTTAATGGCTCAACAGGCACATAAAATATATTACACAAAGTACTGTGCTAGTTCAAGAGACCCGAGTGATTGGTGGAGCATAATAAAAATGAACTATTGGAAAAATCAGTTTACTCAAACCGAATGTGGTTCTGATGAAGTACAATGAATTGAAAATTTTCAAGACTACTCAAAATCCATCTTTTTTACAAAGAGACGTGAATATCAATGATGACACCCCACAATTAAGGGTCGATGGTGACAATGATTTTAATGATGTTTTAAATGAATTTGAAATAGAAAGAGATGATGAAACTGAAACTCATATGGATATTGATGGTGCCAATGATGAATATGAAGATATTGACATAGTCAAATATGAAGATGATGATGAAGGTGAATATTGACACAGTTAAATGCTGGTTATAAACATAACTAATATATATCTATATGTAATAGTTATTTTCAACTATCTGCTAACAAAAATAATTTTGTGTTTTAGATGGACCATGATCTACTACATGAGTTGTAGGAGGCTGAGCTACCTTTGGATGAGGAGGATTTGGGATCATCCGACCCTCAGCCTACTGGCGATTCAGGGGGTAGGCGGAGGGGGAGTAGTCTTGCGCAATTGATGATTCCTGACCCAATTACCAAGCGATGTTCACATCTTGGCTTCGATCCACGCACGCAGAGGTATGATAAACTTTGTATTTTAGTTAGTTTTCATTAAGTTATTTATATACTAATTGTTTGATTATTTATTATTTTTTCACAATTTTTCACATGTAGCTGTTGGATAAGGGAGCCTTATCTTGCACAATTATTTTTCTCAGTCATGGATCGCATGAGAACAGATTCCCATTGATGTGAAGCTCAGAATGTTCAATATTTGGATGATACGTAAATAAATAATATTTATTTTTAAATTTATTTCATTAATAAATTTATATTATAAATTATTTGTAGGGTTTATGGTATCCCATTGATGATAGCATGAATGACGCTATCCACGAGGCATGTGAGGTGTCTATGCGTGAGCGTTTCCGTTAGTTTTTGAACAATTTGAGAAGGACAACCATTAAGAAAGTAGAAGTGATAGTATTTGATGATTCATGTAGAGCCCATTGACCAGAGTACATTTCATCTCACGTTTGGGATGGATTATGTTCAAACTGGTTGAGTGGTGGATTTCAGAGGAGATCTTCATTGGTCCGGAAGAATCGGGGGAAACAGGAGGTGACAAATTGAGCTGGTATCCATACATTTAGTACGCATAGAGAGCATTTGGTAAGTATATTTTTTAAATATTTTATATAACATTAAATATAAAAATTTTTATTTTATATTCATATAGGCAGTTGAGCATCCCGATATTACAGAGTACAACGTTTATCAGAGGATGTACAGTGATCCATCCAATGGAGAGATTAGAGGTGATCTCCAGCATCAGATTGTGGTCAGTATTATTTCTTTTTCAGTTTGAAAATTAAATTCATATAATATTTTCACTATTTTAATTTCAAATTGGAACTGAAGGAGTCATATGAGGCCACGAACTCTCAGACATGAGTTGAGAGTCAGGCCGAGATGTTTGATCAGACTAGTGCCCACCATTTTGATGAGGTGGCATAGATATAGGCGACCCAAAATGCCTTCGAGAAGGGCCGAGTAGTTAGTATAGAATCTCATTTGACTCCTGATACTTATTATGGTACTATTGCGATGTCGATGTCAAGCTCAAGAGGAGCTCATGGAGAGGCATCATATTCTGGCTCACAGTATCAGGAGCAGTTGCAAGCTTAGACTGAGCTTATAGAGAGTTTTCAGAAGCAGTAGAAAGAGATACGTCAGCAGTAGCAAGAGCAGTAGAAGGAAGAGATGCGTCAATAGAAGAAGTAGTACGAGGAGAATATGCGTCAATGGAAGCAGCAACAGCAACAACATCACGGGGAGGAGATGCATCGATGATAGCAGCAGCATCACGAGAAGATAAAGTACATGCACCGTCTGACTTGTAGTTTAGGGATGAAGTTTCCTCCACCATCTCCTCTGGCTCCTCCAGCTCCTCCACCTCCTCTAGAAGACTATCTCCCTAGTGATTTTTTTATGTTAAAAACATTTGAATTCAGTATTTGTTGTAATATGAACTATTTACAATTTTTTTATTTTATATTGGTGCGAATATTGCATAATTTAATTTTTTTTATTTTTAATGTTTTATTATTTTATTATTTATTATTAGTATTATATTTTTTAATGTTTTTTTATTTTACTAATAATAATAATAATAATATTTTATGATTTATTTATATTTTTTTTGAATATTGATAATTTTAATATATATTTTTTATTTTAATAATATTTATAATATTTTTTCATTAATCATAATTTGATTAAATACTTTATTTTATTTTATTCTGTATTTGATATGGGACCTTCTATGACGGGACCCTGTCTCAAATAGATTATATATATATTTTTTAAAACTTATTTGCGATGGTAAAAGAACCCGTCGCAAATAAGTTTTTGCAATGGGCCTGTTTCAAAAGGTTTAGGTATATATGACATATATAAATAGGAACTATTTGCGATGGGATAATGGGCCTATCACAACTACTTTTTGTGACTGACCCATCACAACAGGTTTTTATATATATGGTGTATTTAATCGGTGATCTATTTGCGACGGGATATCTTCCCATTGCAAATATTATTTTTTTTGTGATGGGTCCGTTGCAAAAAATACTAGTTGCGACATCATTTTCTGCAACAGACTATTTGCGACGGGACCCCATCACAAAAGATCTTTTGTGATAGGATCCCGTCACAAATAGCCCATTGAAAATAGACAAAATTCCAATATTTCATTGATTACAATTAAGTGAATGATCAATGAAAATTTAATGGATTCAAAACCATAAATCTATGATGATCTAAAAGACCATCAAAATTGAAGGTACTAGAATAACATTTTTTTTCAAGAACATTTTGCTAGAGTTAAGAAATTATCTTCCCATCTACATTAAGAGATTATGGAAGTATAATTACTTGATGAGTATAATTTCATTGTTTAATAAATTTCGATAACAACCTCATCTTTTTCTCCAAACGATGTGTATTAAGGTTGTTTTTTTTGGGACTGAAGAACTAAAATAAAATTTTAAAGACCATATAACCATAAAAGGGTTAACAAGATATTCCTCCTATCTTTAAATGTTAACCAAAACCAAAATGGTTAGAACATGGTAAGATAATTCCCAAAATGAAAAAATCTTCATATAATATAATAATCTTCAAAATTCAACAATAATATCCAAATTTGTTAGTAAATTATTCTATAACCCTATATCCCAAATAACCTAAATAACCTCAAAATTAAAGAGTGCTTTAACCTCAAAGGTTATCTCATACCTTTCATATTTCAAGACAATAAATATGGTGATCTTATTTTGAAGTAACATTAATCATTTAATCACCAAATCACTTTTCAATCCTGTGGATATATATATATATATATATATGATAAAACTCATGTTCTCAATATCCAAGATCATATAAACCCTAATAGTTATCAATATCTTAAATCTCATTTCCAAAAAATTTAAATTCATACTTCATATTAAACCATAGATTTAAAAATACTTCAACCTATTAAAATGTCTCCTAAAATTTCATTAATTGGTTTATGATCTCATTGCTTAAAACCATAAAGGGTTGTCTAAGAATTTGAACTTATGACCATCCTTAACCTTATAGACCTATAAAGGTATCCGTAACTCTTAAGATATCCTCACATGAAAACATCATAATATCTAAATTTATCTAAAACGACATATGATACCAACTATAAAAGCCCAAAAACCCCACTCTTGGATTTGGGAATGAAATCATAAATTTTACATTTATAGATTTGATGTTGATAATTGTGACCCATTCTTTCCATCCAAACCAAACAACATCAAAAGGAAAAATTTGATCACTTACATTCTTGAGAACCTTTTTTTACACCCTTTGATTTTAAAAATAAATTTAATATTGAATGCATGAAACACTGAGTCTCTACAAACACTACTTTGTTATAACCTATCGAGTAAACATAATTTTCCACCTCTGTGATTTAAATTTCGAAAAACTGACATATATGGTTGCGTTCAGTAAGATATTTAGATTCAGATAGATCAACTTAGTTTTTGATGAATAATAACATACCCTTATGAATAGTAACATACCCTTATGAATAGTAATTAATAACAAATCAACCAAAAAAAAAACAGAAACTTCACCCATGAATGTATAAATACAATTTAGACATCTTATAAGTGATAAAACGATCATAGTATAAGTATTGATATTTTTGTATGTCATAAATATCTTAATTAAAATTTTATGATTAATTTAATAATTTAAAATGGAAATTTATTTTCATAAAATGTAATCATAAATTTTTATTTTATTTTCTTATGGTTATAAGATAATTTTATAGGACCTTGATTAATTTTTTCAAGGTGTTATAAAACGAGTTATAGTTTTAATGTTATTTTTTTCAAATAAATTATGATTTTATTTAAAAATTAAATTACAAATATTTATAAAATTATTTTCAAAAAATGTATTTCATTTTTTAATTATTCATGTCAAAAAATTGTTGGGGTGTATTTTTTGGATTATTCTAAAATACTTGAATTTTGGGTGAATAGTAATATACGATAAATGCTAAATACATGATTTATTGGGTCATAAGGGATGTATGGATGATGTAATCCCATTAGGTTTGAACTCACACTGAATTATTACTATTATTGGTCACAATAATAAATACTATTGGTTGTATTTGGAAAAATAATAAAATAATGAGTAAATAATGGGAAAACCCTCCTCTCCTCCACTATAAAACCCCCTACTCACTTCCTCTTCTCTTAACTCCTATTAAGACTTTTCACTTGTCGAAATTCTACTAAAATATACTCCCAATATCCCCCCATGTCTAGTATCCCTTGGTCTCATAAAAATACCCAAACCTCTCCACTAAAGAGGATATCAAGGAATATTACTTCAAGAGGTTAATTCCTATTTTCATTTATTTTATTTAAAGTTCCTTTCTTTTATTTTTATTTCCTCACCTCATTTCATAAAAATGTTGTGATGAATCTAGTACCTTAAATTTAATATAATTTTGTTATGATGAAGAAATAATTATTCATCATCTCCCCTTTCCCCTTCATTTATACTTGAAACAAAAACACCACCCGAGATGTGTTAATTTATCACATTTAAGGACGACAGGTTTTCAATTTCTATTACCGTCTTCAATTATGGTCATAAAACCATTTTGATGGTTGAACCAGACTATAATATATTTATTATAACTTATTTATGGTACTATAATCCTTTTTTACACATGATAATAATTTATAAACCAAAATGTGTTTGTTGTGAACAAAAAATGACCAATTAACCCAAACAATTGTCATTAATGTTTTATATAATGATTCATCTTCACTCCAAATAACCAAATTAATTTTATGAAAATGTAATATTATGACTATTCACTAATAACATACAACTTAAATTCTGGACAACCATTCTCATTCTACATGTTTATCCTTACATGAATATAAGTAAGCCGATCATGAAAACCAAGGAAGAAAACACTCCCAAACAATGAAATTAGATATCTTAACCCATCAAAAGGCCATTAATAAACCTAATAAGGTTATTATAAATAAATTAAATGTATATTAGGTTCTATAATATTTAATTTATGAACCTAAATTTGATTATTCAGGTCATTAAGATCAAGTGAGGAACACCAACGGACTTAAGGTAAGGGTTTTCTAACCAAACCTCCATTTTCATTTGGGTTACTCTTACTCTATACTTACCTAAATTAAATTCTTAACTATTAATATTTACTCCTAAAATATTCTGTGTGAATGTTCTATATTTGTGTACCAACCAGAATCATGCTTTAATTTATTGGGAGTTATATGTTTTAAAAGGATCTTTCAAAAAGTCTTCCTGAAATACAAGTCCGATTCAAGGGAATTTATAAAATTCTTACCTATTTTCAAAGAAACTATATAATCTATTTTTAGAAACCATTATATTTCTAAAATAACTCATTTTATTATGAAAATATTATCCTACTTAAATTTTGGTTTTATACAATGATTTTTCCAAAATAACTATTCTTTTCAAAGTAAAAGAGTATTTATCTCAAGAATTACTCGATGATTTTATAAGAGTATCTTCATCTATATCAACACTCTTATTGATTATTATGTATTATTGGGATTAATATTTTATGATATTATCTACCATATTTAATTTAATGTTTTATGATTAGTTTGACTGTGGATGTGCTTTCTTAAAACCATTTACCAATTTACTCTTAATGGTTAGTGTTTACTCTTAATGTTTGGGGAAAGTTATTTACATTTCATATATTAGTTTCAATATTAATGTATATGTTTTTTTATATTTATCCCCATTCATATGAGGAATGCATTAGACTTAGTAAGTGTTGGGTGGGGCCCGCTATATCCCCTCGATGCATCAGTAGGTCTTGTGAGACAAACTATGGTCTTAACACAAGGCCTTGAAAAAAATGGTTATTTATGGTCTTGGCATCATGATTTGATGATATGGTCATGATGTCCCACATTATGAATTCCCTCATTATGAAAATAGTATTTATAGTTCATGTGGTTATTCCACTAGTAGAATACCCATGATTATGTTTTATTTTGGCATTATTTAGTCAGCTCTTATTTCCTTCCATGATATGATCAAGTTTATTTTTAAAGGCATGTGTCTTTAGTTATTCACCATGCCTAATATTTATCTTTATAATATATTCCGCTGTATTGCTTAACCCTACTAATCATTTGAGCTCACCCTTTCTTATGTTTCATTTTCTCAGGACATGAAGAAGTTCATTTTGATTGACCTGCAAGGATAAACTTATAATTATGGATGTTTTTTATTTCATTTAAAGTTTTAATGTTGAACTTTTGTATGTATCTTGTTTCCAAATATACTAAACTAATCGGTCCTTTGGGATGCATATTTCTTATTTATATGAAAATGTATTAAAATAAGGTACCGAATTCGGGCAACTCGGGTCGGGCCCTTACAGTTGGTATCGAAGGAAGTTTAGTAGAAAACTTGGAAACTATATTTAGAAAAATTAGATTAGGGAACAAAACCCTAAGATAGTCTTTGAGGATAAACATACAAGAACATCCTGTAATTTTTAGTAAGGAATAGATTATGTGGATCTTTCTAGAAAATACATCCCTGTCTAGATACTAGAAGTGGACGTGGTTCTGGAACAGATGTACCTAGGAGTGGAAAATCGGATAAGAAGTTTCGGGCTTGACTTAGGGTATCCTATTACACGAAAATGGGCCTCACTGTATACTAGGTTTGACACTCTTGGGGGATATGCTTAGGATAATTCAAATTTTATTTACAAGCCATTGTGAAGTATTTAAATGTAAAATTTTCCTCAAAGAAACCATGTTTATGATTAAGAGATTATCTATGGATAGGATTTAAATTTACGATAAATATTTTTCTATGTAGAGATTATACATTATGATTCATAACCTAATATAGTGTATGCCATTATTTATAAATGGTGCCTAGTGGAATGAATGGAAACTGTATGAACACATGTAACCAATGTAGGGATTACCCTCTAATGCAAGATAATGATGTTGGATTTCGTGCTGCGACTAGTGCTGATAAGCTTATAACTATACCGGGACAGTTGACTTTGGTTATGAACAATAACCTTACTGGTATGGAGCATCCAGATCCACAATGAAGAGGAGATATGTTAGATCTATTTATGTGACAATGAACTCCATAATTTAATGGGACAACAAACCCATTCGTAGAGGAGTAGTGGATAAGTTCATTAGAAAAGATATTTCTTACTTTGGGATTTAAAAGAAGAGATAAGGTTTTCATGAAAGTTTATCAACTATCTGGAGATATAGATCAGTGGTGGTATTTAATCCAAAAAAAGGAGGAGGAATAAATAAAAGAAATGGAATGGAGGGATTTTAAGAAAATATTCTTAGAATAATTCTTCCATTATGAACGATGAGAAGATATAGAAAGGTAGTTTCTGAATCTGAATCAAAAAGAGGATGAGAATGTTGAAAAGTATGAAGCTAACTTCACAAGGTTAGAAAGAAATGTTTTGGACTATATATGTAATCCAAGGAGAAAGATTTATCGATTATTTTTTGGTTTTAAACCATTAATCTGAAGATCTCTATTATCCCAAAGTTTCTCATCATATAAAGATATAGTCTCAAGTGCTATCAAGACAGAAAATGAATTTTCTAAGTCTTATGACTTTAAAGGAAAGAAAGAAAAGAAGAGGGATGGTGAAAACTCTATAAAATGAAATAAGGAAATGGGGAAGAAGGGAAGAGTTGACCTTCCATCCCGCAGTAATTGTGGGAAGAAACACCCTGGCACTCGACTGAAGGGAATGAGAGTTTGTTACAAGTGCATAGAAAAAGGCCACCTATCTCAGGATTGTAAGAGGAAGAAAGAAGATACCAATGTTCAATGCTACAATTTTATGGATATGGGACATTATGAACATTAATTTCCTAAGATTCAGGGAAACATTCCCCAAAGAAGGTCAAGGGAGAAAGGCCAAGCTTATACAATCACAATTGTGGAGGTTGAAGTTCCTAACGATGTGGTGGAAAGTAATTTAATAATTTCCTCAAACATATCCAATTATTTATTTGATTTTGGATCATAACATTCCTTCATATCTTCCTAGTTTTCCAAGAAAATTAGATATTTCTAATTTGATTTAATAAGGGTGTTTTCAGTCAAAAATCATAAGGGAAGTATCATTACAAAAAATTTATGTCAGGCAGTCCCTATTATGACATATAAACGTTCTTTATCTACTTATTTTATTTTCATACCCATGATTTAATTTTATATAATCCTTTGTATATATTAGATTTCAAAACATGATGCGAAAATTTATTGCAAGAAGAAGGAGGTTATAATTTTTTAGGATGATGTGGATTCCCTTATGTTTAGGGAAGAAACATCACAATTTGATTCTCATCTAGATCCACCCCCAGCAGCTCTACTGAATTCAATTATTAGGGAGGAAGGGAATGAAATAACTAAATATGAGGAAAATAATGTTCAAATAGAATATGTACCTATTGTGTAAGAATATGTTGATGTCTTTCCAATGGATTTACATGGACATCCTCCAGAGCGAGAAATTGAGTTTTCCATTGACTTAATTCCTAATTCAAGGCCCATATCAAAGTCCCCTTTTAGAATGGAAACTATGGAATTAGTGGAACTGGAGAAAAAACTAGAGGAATTTATTGATAAAGGATTTATTCTCCCTAGTGTTTCTCCATTGGGAGCCCCTGTTTATTTCTTTAAGAATAAAGATGAATCTTTGAGGTTTGGCATTGACTACAGGGAGATAAATGCTATAAAAATAAAGAACAAGTATCCCCTACATCGTATTGATGATTTATTTGATCAACTTCATGGAGATAAATATTTTTCAAAGATTTACCTTCAATATGGATATTATCAATTGCTTGTGTGGAAGTAAAACATTCCAAAAACAATATTTCAAACTAGGTATGGGAATTACAAGTTTATAGTAATGACTTTTGGATTGACTAATGCACCCTCTGTATTCATTGATCTAATGAAAATAGTTTTCAAGGAATATCTTAGTGAATTTTTGGTGGTATTTATTGAGGATATATTGGTATACTCTAAAATCTATGAATATAATGAAAACAACTTCGTACTATTCTAAAGGATCTTAGAAGAAATGAATTATATGAGATGTTTAGAAAATGAAAATTTTGGATTCAATCAGTTTCCTTTATTGGTTACATTGTCTCTAAGGATGGAATATCTATTGATCCTGTGAAGACAAAGGCAATTCAATAATGACCTACTCTAATGAATATAACTGAGGTATGTAGTTTTATTGGTTTAATAGTTTATTATCAACATTTCATTTTGAACTTTTCCTATTTATCCATCCTAATGACCAATATTAAAAGTAAATGGGTTAAGTTCATATAGACAAAAGAATGTGAGGAATGTTTTAAGGAATTGAAGAGGAGATTAGTGAATGCTCCTATCCTAACTCTACCATCAGTGAATGATGGGTTTGTGATCTATAGTAACACATCAACGAAAGAACTTGGTTGTGTACTTATGCAGAATGATAGAGTTATTGCCTATGCATCAAGGAAACTAAAAATTCATGAAAAAAACTATCCTACTCATGATATTGAGTTAGCAGCTGTAATATTTGTTATTAAGATATGGAGACACAATCTCTATGGTGAAAGATGTGAGATATATATAGATCACAAGAGTCTGAAGTATATATTCTCATAGAAGGAACTAAACAAGAGGAAACAATGATGGTGAAAAATACACAAGGATTATGATTGTTCCATAAACTACCACCCAGGAAAGGAAAATAAGGTTGCTGATGTATCAAGCTTGAAGGATCATGGAGTTTTAAACAAAATGAGGATTGAAAGAGATCCTGTGTTCATGGATCTAATAAGGATGGAAATGGGAATTATCAAAGAAGGTGAAACATCATTAATTTTTAAAATTTTTTCCCAACCATCTTTATTATAAAGGATTAAAAGCTATCATCCTGATGATGAGAACCTTCAAAAGAAAATTAATGTCTTGAAATATGGGAAGTTGGCTGACTTCTTATGTGAATATGGAATTCTGAAATTTTGGAAGAGGATATGTGTTTCCTCTTTACCAGAGCTGAAAAGGGATTTATTAGATGATTCTCATAGCTCAAATTCCTCTATTCATTCTATTATCACTAAAATTTATATATATTTGAAGGAACATTTCTGGTGGGACAATATGAAGTAGGAAATTACTGATTATGTATCAGGATGTCTAGTCTATCAACAAGTGAAGGCCTAATGAAAACATCTAATTAGTCACTGAAAGTGGATAATATTAATTGTTAATATCTTTATATTCATTGTTCCAAAGTCCATAAACATTTTTTTTAGTGCATTACATAAATAGAACTTCATTTCTCATCTAAAATGAAATTAATGTTTAAAATTCAAATTTGGTCCCAATCATTAATTTGTTTGTGGAAAACATTATATTAATTTTCTGAATTTTAAATTTTGGTATGTGATTGATTACTTTTTTTGGAACATTTTATCTTTTAGGTCCGATGGATTAATCCCAAAGGAAGATGGAGACTTTTTCTCCTGAAGGAAGAAACTTGCTGGAAAAAGCATCATGGGCCTAAGGCCAATCAAACAAATGTGGGGACCACAAACCAAGCCCAATAAAGCTCAATTTTATACAGTAGAAAGATAAAAATATTAGTATCATTTTATTAAACTGTGGCCGGAGATAATTCTAATTTTTTCATGATGATAAAGGGATCTGAAGTTGAGATTTAAATGGTGGACCCGACATTAATGCACAGAAATCCGTCCCACCATTTCGACCATAACTTCCAAAAGGATGAGCCAAATTTCTTGAAATTTTTACAGATCATAGAGGAAAGATGGAAGAAAATATGTTTCTTCTACAACCCCTCCTGATTTTTCCTTATTCAATTACAAATTTACACGTCAATATGGTGGATGAATCTGGACAGTTTTCCGGGTCAACTTCGAAACATCAATTTCCTTTTGATTATTCACCCTCCTTTTGACTCTATTAATTGTTGGGGGGTGAATTGATTGTGGGGGTGGATCTAAAGCTCCTAATATGCTTATATAATGATTTATTGGTGAAGGTAATAGGTGTGGATATTTTTATTATCATCTTTTGTTTCTTGTTTCATTGTAAGGTTATGCTTCCAAATTTCCTTTGTAATGTTTTCCATTTCCATGTAAGTTTCTTTTTTGTATCTTAAAGTTCTTAATCAACTTATTTCTCTTATATATTTTCCATTTCATTTATTAAAACTTTATTATCACAAAGAACAGTGATATCTCTGTGTTGTTGTGAATTAGTTCACACATAGGTGTGAATTTCATTCATACACATGGAAGAGTGCTCGTTATTTCCGCGGTTTTAATTTCTTCAATCCAATTCTTGTTAGTCATCTTCCACCCACCATTGAGATTACACCATAAATAGAGGTCTAACACTTTAATGGGTTGATATTATGAGGATGCAAAGGCTGGATTGAATGTTATTTTATGAACTAATTGTTGTTAATAGGATAATTAATTTAAGACATCCATTCTTCAGTAATTTCTACTCTTCATCTTTACTGTGTTTGAGAAAACTAAATTCAATTACTAAATGACCATATACCTTGGAGAGATCATGAATTTGGTTATCTAATTGTATATGGGATTATTAATTGTGTTTAGTAAGCACCAAACCAGAAAATGATGAAGGTAGTGTTATTTTTGAAGAATGGATTCATCAAGAATTAATAAAACCAAAATTGTCTAAAGAAGTAAAATTCATTCAATACACCCCGAGCATAATCTTAATATCAACCCATTTTCTTTTAATTGAATTAACTTAGGTTTCTTAGTTTTATTTAAACCATCCAAAATCAAACCCAAAGTTGGCTACTTCATAGCCCATCCTTCACCAAATCATAGCGTCTCAAGGTTACTTCTTCGATCCTTGTGGATTCGACCCCTACACGTACTACATCGACTGATTTTACCAGTAGGGTAAATTTGGGTGCAACCAATATCCTAGAGGATTCATGCAACCTCTAACTATTTCTACATGGAAATGAGATGAAATCACCATGGAATTTGTCACTGGATTACCAAAAAAATCTGTGAAATAATGATGCAATATGGGTAATTGTTGATCGACTTACTAAATCTGTATATTTCCTCATTATAAGGGAGGATTTTACATTGGAATGGCTTGCACGACTTTATATCAATGAAGTTGTAAGACTTCATGGATAACCACTTTCAATAGTGTGTGTTCACGACCCTTGATTTACATCAAAATTCTGGAAAATTATTCAGAAATCTTTGGATACTCAGCTTCGTTTGAGTACCTCTTACCACCTACAAACTGACGGGAAATCAGAAAGAATGATCCAAAACTAAGAGGACATGTTGAAATAATGTTAACTTGAATTTCAAGGTATGTGGGATCAATATCTACCTTTATTAGAGTTTTAATACAATAATAGTTTCCATTCAAGTATTCAAATGGAACCATACGAAGCATTGTACAGAAAGAGTTGTCGCACACCAACTTGTTGTGATGGAGTTGGAGAAAGGAAGCTTATGGGATCAGATCTTGTAAAGGAAACAACAAAAAAGTTAAATACTATTCAAACCCATATCAAAACAGCTCAAATAAGGAAAGAGTTATATCGATAGTTGAAGAAAGAACTTGGAATTTCAAGTGGTAGATCATGTTTTCTTAAAAGTATCTCTATAGAAGGGTGTTATAAGATTTGGGAAGAATGGGAAACTAATCCCTAAGTACATAGGACCTTTTGAAATTCTGGAGAGAGTTGGAGCTGTTGCAAATCGTTTGGCTATTCCACCTAGCCTGTCTAAATTACACAATGTGTTCCATGTATCATTGCTGAGAAAGTACATGCTAGACCCAACACATGTCCTCACTTCTGAAGGTATAGAATTGGAATCTAACCTATCCTACTGTGTAGAGCCTATATGGATTATGGACACTAAAGAACAAGTGTTGAGGAATAGGAAGACTCTACTGTTGAAGATACTTTGAAAAAATCATAAAATTGAAGCGACAACATGGGATCCTAAGGAGATTATGATGAAGAACTACCCAAATATTTTTGGGAGGTAACATTCTGGTAATTTTGAGTTTGAAATTTTTGTAAGGAGGGGATAATGTAACAACCCTTGATTTTGAAAATAAATTTAATATTGAATGCATAAAACACTGAGTCTCTAGAAACACTAAATTTTTATAACCCATCCAATAAACATAATTTTTCCACCTATGTGATTTTAATTTCAAAAAACTGACATACACGGTTGCGTTTAGTAAGATATTTAGAGTCTGATAGAATCAACTTAGTTTTTAAGGAATAGTAACATACCCTTATGTATAGTAACACACCCTTATGAATAGTAATGAATAGTAATGAATATTAATGAATAGTAAATCAGCCAAAAAATTGAAACATCATCCATGAATGTATAAATACAATTTATACATCTTATAAGTGATAAAATGATCATAGTATAAGTATTAGTATTTTTGTATGTCATAAATATTTTAATTAAAATTTTATGATTAATTTAAAAATTTAAAATGGAAATTTATTTTTATAAAATGTAATCATAATTTTTTATTTTATTTTCTTATGGTTATAAGATAATTTTATGGGACCTTGATTAATTTTTCAAGGTGTTATAAAATGAGTTTTAGTTTTAATGTTGTTTTTTTTCGAATAAATTATGATTTTATTTAAAAATTATATGTAAAATATTTAGAAAATTATTTTGAAAAAATGGATTTCATTTTTGAATTCTACATATCAAAAAAATGATTGGGGTGAATTTTTTGGATTTTTCTAAAATACTTGAATTTTGTGTGAATAGTAAAATACGATAATTTACGATAAATGCTAAATACAAGATTTATTGGGTCATAAGTGATGTAAGAATGATGTAAGACTACTTAGTTCAAACACACATGCACTTATTACTATTCTTCATCACAAGAATCAATACTATTGGTTTTCTTTGTCAAAGTAATAAAATAATGAGTAAAATATTGGGAAGACCCTCCTCTCCTCCACTATAAACCCCCCACTCACTCCCTCTTATATTAACTCATATAAAGCCTTGTGACTTGTCTAAATTATACTAAAATATCCTAAAAATATACTACCCCACGTCCATTAGCCCTTTTTCTCATAAAAATACTCAAATCTCTCCCCTAAAGAGGCTCTCAAGGAAGATTACTTCAAGAGGTAAATTCCTCTTTTCATTTCTTTTATTTCAAGTTCCTTTATTTTCTTTTTCCTTCCTCACATACTTTCATCCAAATTTTGTGTTGACTCAAATAACTTACATGTACTATAATTGTGTTATGATAAATGAATAATTCTTCATCATCTATCCTTTCCCCTTCATTTATACTTGAAATGAAAACACCATCTCAGATGTGTTAATTTATCACATTCAAGGAAGAAGGGTTTTCAATTTCTATTACCGTATTTAATTCCGGTCATGAAAAATTTTTTATGGTTGAAAAAGACTAAAATATATGTATTATAACTTATTTATGGTTCTATAATCCTTTTTTACACATGATAATAATTTATAAATCAAAATGAGTTCGTTGTGAACAAAAAACCGCCAATTAACCCAAACAATTTTCATTAATGTTTTATATAATGATTCATCTTCAATACAAATAATTGAATGAATTTTATGAACATGTAATATTATTGTTGTTAAATAATAACATACAACTTCTATTCTATAAAACCATTCTCATTCTACATATTTATCCTTACATGAATATAAGTAAACCAATCAAGAAAACCAAGGAAGAAAACACTCCCAAATAATGAAATTGGATCTCTTAACCCATAAAAAGGCCATAAATAAACCTAATAATGTTATTATAAATAAATTACATGTATATTAGGTTCTATAATCTTTAATTTATGAACCTAAATTTGATTATTCAGGTCATTAAGATCATGTGAGTAACACCAACGAACTTAAGGTAAGGGTTTTCTACCCAAACCTCCATTTTCATTCGGGTTACTCTTATTCTATACTTACCTCAATTAAATTATTAAATATTCATATGTACTCATAATATATTCTGTGTTAATGTTCTATATATGTGTATCAACCATAATCCTACTTTCATTTATGGGGACTTATATGTTTTAAAAGGATCTTTCAAAAAGTCTTCCTGAAATACAAGCCCAATTCAAGGGAATTTCTCAAATTCTTACCTATTTTCAAGGGAACTCTTTAATATATTTTTAGAAAAAATTTTCTTTATGAAATCACTAATTTTATTATGAAAATACTCTCTAACTTCAATTCTGGTTTTATACAATGATTTTTCCAAAAGAACTCTTCTTTTTAAAGTAAAAGAGTAGTTATCTCAAGAATTACTAGATGATTTCATAAGTGCATCTTCATCTATATAAAAACTCTTGTTGATTATTATATATTATTAGTATTAATATTTTATTATATCATATATAATATTTAATTTAATGTTTTATGATTAGCTTGACTGTGGATGTGCTATCTTAAAACCATTTTCCAATTTACTCAGAATGGTTAGTGTTTACGCTTAATGTTTGGGGAAAGTTATTTACATTTCATATATTAGTTTCAATATGAATGTATATGTTGTTTATATTTATCCCCATTCATATGAGGAATGAATTAGACTTGGTAAGTGTTGGGTGGGGCCCACTATAGCCCCTCAGTGTATCAGGAGGTCTTATGAGACAAACTATGGTCTCAGCGCAAGGCCTTGACAGGATGGTTATTTATGGTCTTTTCATGAGGTCTTGATGGAATAGTTATGATGTCCCACATTATGAATTCCCTCATTATGAAAATTTTATTGACAGTTCATGTGGTTATTCGACTAGTAGAATACCCATGATTATGTTTTATTTTGGCATTATTTATTCAGCTCTTATTTCCTGCCATAATGTAACACCCTGGAATTTTATGAGAAAGATTATTTTTAATTTTAGTGATGTTTTGTGTTTTACGCAACACCAAGATTAAATTTTTCTATATGAAACACCATATTAGTTTGTAGTATATGCAAAAACTATTCTTGGCTTGTGTTGCACGTAAGAGCGACCTTCCTCAATAGCGTGTGTTGTACGCAATACCGAGTATCACTATACAACGATATATTATGAACTATACATTATGAATAGTATTAACCAAAATTTGAATTTTATAACAATATCATTAATCTTACACATATTCGAGAACATTTTATGAGAACAAAATAAAATTTTCAGGTAAAATATGTATTTTTCAAAAAAAAATGCAGTTTTGCCGCCTTTTGATGGCGCACCCACTTTAAATCTAGTTTTCGACACATTTATAAGTTAAATTTGATTAAATAAACACATTTATTTAAATAAGGATATAAAAATTAACTTTGGATAATTTTTTAATATTTTTCTGTTAACTTTCATAATTTGATGAATAGTAAAAATACGCTAAATTTTAATTAAAAATAACTTTTTTCATCAATATAATTTATATGGTTAAATTATAATATTGAATGATTTTAAGGTATAAATAGAATATATTTTCACCATTTAATATTATGTATGTCATTATCATTAATTTTACATTGAATTCATAGGTAAAAACATTTCAATCTCTTGCAATGTTTTAACTTTTAAAACCTGTTTTCTCAACAGCGGGATTAATTTTAAATTAAATACTGCAACTTATGTGTTTTGAATTTGTAAAAATGGATTCCATATTTAGAATCAGTAATTCCAAATTATGTTAATCGGCTAATTTTTATTTTTAGACATTATGAATAATAACTACGGTAAATTTTATTTACTACAGTTAAAGGTAAATCAGGTAATTAAGGGTAAAAATAATATTATAAAATTACCCTAACACTTGTATTAATATAATTGGATGATTATATTTCGTCTTAAAATATACTTGGGTTTAAATGTTATCTTTTGGAACCCACTTGGATGTGATTAAGACCTTTAATTTATTTTATTTAAAGAAAGTGAAATATGTCTCACTCAGACTTAATAATTAAAGTATTTTTAATATAAGGTTATACAGAATATAAATTCAATTATAAATACTCATTTGAAATATAAAATGTTTTATTCATTATGGTAATTTATTTGTGATTTTTAAGAAATATATAATTACCTAAATAGCTTATACATTAATGCTGTAGAAATTATTTATTTAGTGAAAAATCAATAATATAGTTTTTATTAAAATAATAATACCCATAAAAAGGACCATAAACTTTAAAAAACCTTATTTTTTGAGTATATATTTACCATAATCATACAAGTGTCTAATTTTGGACCATTTGGAGCCTTATAAAATAGATTATGATATTTATATTATTTTATTTTAAATGATGTCAAAGTTGTCACCTTCATAATTTAATAAACATAAAATTTTAAAAGTTGGGTTTTTTTGAAGATAAATTATACTAAAAGTATTATTATTAAATATATTATATTTTTCTTCATCATAGTATTTTTTTTTAATTTTTATTCAACAAATATGTATATTAAATTTTTATACAAAAATGTTGTAGTAATTATTTTATTAAGAGAAATATCAAATAAATGGTTTTAAAAATATTAAAATAAATAATATATAAACTAATTAATGTTCTCCACGAATTTTATAGAAGAATATGACATGTTAGGAATCTATTAAATATTTTTTTCAATCATATATTTAGTGTGGATTTTATTTAAATTCAAATATATGAATTGTGTCAAAATTGACACTATTGATATTTTATGAAAATAGCATATTTTTAAATGGTTTAAAAATCAAAAAAGTATTTAAAAATTACAAATTAAAATATATAAGGTCTAAAATGTAATAAATTATCCAATTATGTACAATTAACAACACATAAGTAAGTATTTATAACCATTTAAAATCTATAACATTATTACCACAAATAAAATTAAAAAGATTAAATAAGGATAAATAAAAATGATATGGTTTAAAATAAAATAAAAACATGTATAAATTTGATTTATTGATGATATTAAAACCCTATATTATCTCATATACGAATTTGAGTCACTTTGGATGTTTTTAAGTGGAGTTTGAGTTTATTATAAATTAATATTTTTGAGAGTTTCCGAAAGTGCCCCTCTCATCTCTTATAAAAGGGCACCTCCCCCCCCCTCCTCTTCACACCATTTTGAGCCTTCAATCTCGGAAAAACCATACCAATTCCTCTTATCAACCTATCTATTTACATTTTTGAGGTTCTGGTCTTCTCAAAAGACCAACTCTAGTACCCTAAGAGGAAGTTTAAAAGAGGCACGTCGAGGAAGAGGTAATCTCTTCAACCGATTCTTTCAAGTTTCTTTCTTATTCTACTTCCTCTTATTTAGTTGTTTCATTATAAATTAATAAAATAATTATCATTAATATACTTATATGTTATTATAAATATTAAATAACCCTATTTCACCTTATATCCATCCTACGAAAAACGAAATCACCGCGCGTGCGTACGTACGAAATACCGTCTCCCCGCCGTGGTGTAATCTGTTTTCCACCACCACCATACTTGGATGGATATAATTGTGGGAATAATAACGATATATGATTATTATAACATCATACTGATTCTGATATATTATATCATCCACTCCAATTCCATTCAATAATTATGGGAACGATATCATCGCTCGTGCGTACGTACGGATTACCGTCTCCACGATGCGATGAGATTCATTCATCTTGTTAACCATTCCAGAATGATTATAAAGTATATATAATAAATAATAATGATATATATGACATAATAATGATACTATATTTATATATATTTTATTTTATTACTTCCATTCAATTTAATAAGGAAACCAAAACAATGTTCATGCGTACGTATGACCTACCGTCTCCCTGAATGGTGTATTTCATCCCATTTATCCATATATTATATATATATATATATATATATATATATTAAATTATGAATATATATTATATATAAATCATTTTTTACATTCTGGAAGTAATTAATCATGATCTAAGTAATCATATGAATAATTACAAGTCAAAACACGTACGATAAATGAAACGATTTTTCCTAAAACGTTGCTTTAACATGGAATTGACAAATTAACGAGTAATATAAAGTTGTAAGTGAATCATATGTGATATAATAAATATTATTATGGTTCTGTTACCAGTTAATAATATTTTTAAACCCACTATACAGGAGTCTCAGACACATACGGAAGAAATTGGACATAAGGTAAGGGATAATTTTGCAATCTCATTTTTATCCGAGATTACTTATATGTAAGTATTTACTAGGGTTATATTTATCATCCATGTCCATGTTTTATAAAAAAAAATTCATAAAGTTTTTACTATTCTTCCATGTATGTTTAATTTCATGTTTACCCTTTTTGACTTTTACTATGTAGTATTGAAGGAATCGTTCTTTTGTTTACTATACGAGGTACTTTTTGAATTTCTGGGAAAATTATAAGGAGAATGTTTTTTTAACTTATACGGCATGAAAAGATTTTTATGGGTTCATAACACCTTATTTCCATGAATATTATTCTACAATATTTCATGATTATTTTCAATAAAATCATTTTCTTTTAAAATTACATGGCATTTTGTGAAAAGAAAATGATTTTGAAGAAGAAAGGATAGTTCCCCAATAATTCATTTCAAGTGTTTTATCAAAACTATTTCCCATCAAAGATGACATTATTTATTATGATTATGTTTCACGTATAATGTTACTATTATTTACATGGTTTGATTTTGTTTATGATGAAATTATATCCATTATTTTATATGGATTATGTTATGATGTGATGATGTTTATGAAACCCATTTTATTCATTGGGTTATGATCAATGATTTATGTTTATTTTGTGGCACACAAAAGAATGATTTAATTATGAGATGGGTGAGACCTATATCTCCCTCCAATTCATTGGGTAAAGATTTATATCTCATGATATAAACATTGCTGGAATGACAAGTACATCCGGTTCAGTAATACAGGGCTGGAACGACAAGTAAACTCGGTTCAGTAATGGACTTCATCCACTATGATGGTCTTGGCGATAATGACTTGGATAATATAGAAATCATATCATGTGCTTAATTGTTTTCCACAATTACATGTTTTATTCCCATGATATTTTATCATGATTGATGTTCCATTATGATCTATTCCTTACGTACTACCATGTTTTATGTCATTTCTCAAGATTTTGATGATTAAAATTTATGTTCATGTTTTTAAGTTCAAATGTATATGATTTGTTTTATTTTCTCCATGATTACCCTTACCGAGCATTTGAGATCACCCTTTAAATGTTTTCTTTTCCCTAGGATATAAAGAAAGGTTTTAGGTAAGAAAAAAAGTGTAAGATCTTTATCGGAGATGTTGAAGATCTTTCACCATGATTAGAAGATTATGTTTTGAGTTTCCAAAGACACTAAACTATTACGATCCTTGGGTGTATGTTTTTGTTATGTATTAAGTATTCCACAAAAGTAATTTAATGTCCATGTACGTCAAGATTTGGTCTCTACACATAATTTCATCAAGTTTATTTTTAAAGACATGCGTCTTTAGTTATTCACTATGAATAATGTTTATGTTTATGATATCTTCTGCTGTATTGCTTACCCTTACTGAGTGTTTGATCTCATCTCTTTCTTATGTTTCATTTTCTTAGGACTTGAAAAAGTTTATTATGATTGACCAGTAAGGATAAACTTATAATTGTGGATGTTTTTTATTTTATTTCAAGTTATAATGTTGAACTTATGTATGTATCTTGTTTCCAAATATACTAAACTAATCTGTCCTTCGGGATGCATATTCCTTATTTATATGCCAATGTAATAAAATTTGGTATCAACTTCGGGCAACTCAGGTTGGGTCCTTATAGTTGGTATCAAATGAATTTTAGTAGAAAACTTGGAAACTAGATTTAGAAAACTTAGATTAGGGAACAAAACACTAAGATAGTCTTTGAGGATAAACATAAAAGAACATCCTATAATTTTTGGTAAGGAATAGATTATGTGGATATTTCTAGAAAATATATCCCTATCTAGATACTATAAGTGGATGTGGTTATGGAATAGATGTACCTAGGAGTGAAAACACTGATAAGGAGTTTCAGACTTGACTCGTGGTATCCGGTTACATGACAATGGGCTTTACTACTCACCTGATTTGACACTCTTGAGGGATGTGCTTAGGATAATTCACATTTTATTTACAAGCCATTATAAAGGATTTAAATGTAAAATTTTCCTCAAAGAAACCATTTTTATGATTAAGAGATTAGATATGGATAGGGTTTCAATTTATGATAAGTATTTTTCTATGTTGAGATTTTACATTATGATTCATAACTTAATCTAGTGTATGAAATTATTTAGAAATGTCACCTAATGGAAGGAATGGAAACTGTATGAATGCACGTAACCCATGTAGGGATTACCCTCTGATGCAAGATAATGATGTTGAATCTGGTGCTGAAAATGGTGCTGAGCAGCTTATAACTACATTGGGACATTTGAATCAGGTTATAAACAGTAGCCTTACAAGTATGGAGAATCCAGAACCACAACACAAAGAAGATATGTTAGATCTATTTATGCGACAATAGCCTCCATCATTTATTGGGACAACAAACCCATTCATAGTGCAGCAGTGGATAAGTTCAGTAGAGAATATATTTCTTGCTTTGGGATGTAACAAAAGAGAGAAGGTTTTTATGAAATTTTATTAACAATAGGGAGATGCAGATCCATGGTGGTCTTTAATCCAAAACACAAACTAGGAAGAAGAAATAAAATAAACATAATGGAGGGATTTTAAGGAAATATTCTTAGAAAAATACTTCCCTTGTGAACAACAAGTAGATATGGAAAGGCAATTTCTGAATCTGAAGAAAAAAGAGGATGAGAATTTTGCGAAGTATGAAGATAACTTCAAAAGGTTAGAAATACATGTTGTGGACTACATACATAATCCAAGGAGAAATATTTATCGATTCCTTAATGGTTTTAAATCATTCCTCCAAAGGGATCTAGTATCCCAAAGTTTCTCATCATATTAAGATATATTCTCAAGTGCTATCATGACAGAAAATGAATTTTATAATTATCATGAATTTAAATGAAATAAAGAGAAGAAGAGGGCTGATGAAAAATCTAGAAAAGGAAATAAGGAAATGGGTAAGAAGGGAAGAGTTTACCTTCCATCCTGCATTAATTGTGGGAAGAAACACCTTAGCACTTTCCTGAAGGGAATGAGAGTCTGTTACAAGTACGGAGAAAAAAGACACCTATCTCGAGATTGTAAGGGGAAGAAATAAGAGACCAATGTTAAATGATACAATTCTAGGGACATGGGACATTATGAACATGAATGTTCTAAGATTTAGGGAAACATTCCCCAAATAAGGCCAAGGGAGAAAGGCCAAGATTATCCAGTCACAATTGCGGAGGTTGAAGTTCCTAACGATGTGGTAGAAGAAACTTTAATCATTTACTCAAACATATCCAGTGATTTATTTGATTATGGATCATCACATTCTTTCATATCATCCTATTTTTCCAAGAAAATTAGATATTTATTATTTTATTTAATAAGGGAGTTTTCAGTCAAAACTCCTAATGGAAGTATCATTGCAACAAAGTTGTGTTAGGAAGTCCCCATTATGGAATATAAACATGCTTTATGTACTAATTTTATTTTCATACCCATTATTTAATTTGATATAATCCTTGTTATAGATTGGATTTCAAAACATGATGTGAAAATTTATTGCAAGAAGAAGGAGGTTAAATTTTTTGAGGATGATGTGGAATACGTTATCTTTAGGGTAGAAACATAACCATCTCATTATCATCTAGATCCACCCCCAGTAGCTCTATCGAATTCAATTATTGGGGAGGAAGGGAATGAAATAACTACAGATGAGGAAAAGAATGTTCAAATAGAGGATGTGCCTATTGTGCAAGAATGTGTTGATGTATTTCTAAAGGATTTACCTAGACATCCTCTAGAGTAGGAAATTGAGTTTTCCATTGACTTAATTCCTAATTAAAGGTCCATATCAAAGACCCCTTTTAGAATGGAAACTGTGGAATTATTAGAACTAAAGAAACAACTAGAGGAATTGATTGATAAAGGATTTATTCTCCATAGTGTTTCTCCATGGGGAGCCCCTGTTCTTTTCATTAATAATAAAGATAGATCTATGAGGTTGTACATTGACTACAGGGAGATCAATGATATAAAAATAAAGAACAAGTATCCCCTACCTCATATTAATGATTTATTTCATCAAATTCATGGAGATAAATATTTTTCAAATATTGACCTTTGATCTGGATATTATCAGTTGCTTGTGAGGAAGGAAAATATTCCAAAAACAATATTTAAAACTAGGTATGGGCATTATGAGTTTACTGTAATGCCTTTTGGACTGACTAGTGCATCCTCTATCTTCATGGATCTAATAAATAGAGTTTTCAAGGAATATCTTGGTGTATTTTTGGTGTTATGTATTAATGATATCTTGGTATACTCAAAAATATATGAATATCATAAAAACAAATTGCACACTATTCTGGTGACTCTTAGAAGAAATGAATTACATGATATGTTTAGAAAGTGTAAATTTTGGATTCAATTAGTTTCCTTTCTTGGCCACATTGTCTCTAAGGATGGAATATCTATTGATCATGTGAAGAAAAATTATATTCTATAATGACCAACTCTAATTAATATAACTGAGGTACGTAGTTTTATAGGTTTAGCAGGTTATTATCGGTGTTTTGTTTAGAACTTCATCCATTTAGCCAACCTAATGACCAAGATTACAAGTAAAGGGTTTAAGTTCGTATGGAAAAAAGAATGCGAGGAATGTTTTGAGGAATTGAAGAGGATATTATTGAATTATCCTATCATGACTCTACCATCAGGGAATGATGGGTTTGTGATCTATATTGATGCATCAAAGAAAGGACTTGGTTGTGTCTTTATTAAGAATGATAAAGTTATTGCCTCTGCATCAAGGCAACTAAAAATTCATGAACAAAACTATCCTACTCATGATCTTGAGTTAGAAGCTATAATCTTTTTTATGAAGATATGGAGACACTATCTCTATGGTGAAAGATGTGAGATATATATGGATCACAAGAGTCTGAAGTATATCTTCTCATAGAAAAAACTCAACATGAGGAAACAATGATGGAATGAACTACATAAGGGTTATGATTGTTCTATACACTACCACCCAGGAAAGGAAAATAAGGTAGATAATGCATCGAGCAGGAAGGATCATGGAGTTTTAAACAAAATGAGGATTGAAAGAGATCATGTGTTCATGGATCTAATAAGGATGGACATGGGAATTATCAAAGAAGGTGAAACATCATTACATTTTCAATTATTTAACCAACCATATTTATTAGAAAGGATTAAAATCTATCATCCTAATGATGATAAATTTAAAAATAAAATTAATGCTGTGAAAGATGGGAAGTTGGCTGACTTAGTATGTGAAGATGGAATTCTGAAATCTGGGAAGAGGCTATGTGTTCCCTCTATACTCGATCTAAAAAGGGAGTTATTGGATGATGTTCATAGATCAAATTCCTCTACACATCCAAGAATCACTAAAATGTATAGATATTTGAAGGAACATTTCTTATGGGACAATATGAAGTGGAAAATTTCTGATTGTGTATCAAGATGTCTAGTCTTTCAACTAGTGAAGGTTGAATGAAAACATACTAGAGGAGTCATGAAGCTTCTACCTATTTCTACATGGAAATGGGATGACATCACCATGGATTTTGTCACTGTATTACCCAAAACTCTAAGAAATAATGATGCAATATGGGTAATTGTTGATCGACTTATAAAATCTGCACATTTCCTCGTTATAAGGGAGGATTTACCCCTGGAGTGGCTTACAGAAATTTATATCAATGAAGTTGTAAGACTTCACAAAGAACCTATTTAAATAGTGTTTGATCACGGTCATCAATTTACATCGAAATTCTGTAAAAGTCTTCAGAAGGCTTTGGATACTGAGCTTCGTTTGAGTACTTCTTACCACCCAAAAATTAACGGGAAATCAGAAAGGATGATACAAAACTTAGAGGACATGTTGAGATAATGTTAAATTGAATTTCAAGGTATGTGGGATAAATATCTACCTTTATTGGAGTTTTTCTACAATAATAGTTTCCATTGAAGTATTCAAATGGCACCATACGAAGCATTTTACAGAAAGAGACGTCGTACACCAACTAGTTGTGATGAAGTTGGAGAAAGGAAGTTTCTAGGCCCAGAGCTTATGGAGGAAACAACAAAAAAGGTAAATATTATTCAAACCAATATAAAATCATCTCAAAGTAGGCAGAAGAGTTTTTTCAATAATTGAATAAAGAATTTTAAATTTCAAGTGGGAGATCATGTTTTCTTAAAAGTATCTCCATGGAAGGGTGTTAAAAGATTTGGTAAGAAAGGGAAACTGATAACTAGGTATGTAGGACCTTTTGAAATTCTAGAGAGAGTTGGATCTGTTTCATATCGTTTGGATTTAGAACCTAGCCTATCTAAAGTACACAATGTGTTTCATGTCTCATTACTGATAAAGTACATGCCAGACCCAACGCTTGTCCTCACTTCTGAAGGTATAGAATTGGAACCTGACCTATCTTACTATGAAGAGCCTATCTAGATTATGAACACTAAAAAAAGTGTTGAGGAATCAGAAGACTAAACTGTTGAAGATACTTTGAAAAAATCATAAAATTGAAGATGCAACATGGGAGCCTGAGGAGCTTATGGTGAATAACTACCCAAATATTTTTGCGAGGTAAAATTATGGTAATTTCAAGGATGAAAGTTTTGTAAGGAGGGGATAATGTAACACCCATTGATTTTGAAAATAAATTTAATATTGAATGAATGAAACACTGAGTCTCTAGAAACACCACTTTGTTATAACCTATCCAGTAAACATAATTTTTCCACCTTTGTAATTTGAATTTCAAAAATCTAGCATACACGGTTTCTTTCAGTAATATATATAAAGTCTGATAGAATCAAATTAGTTTTTAATGTATAGTAACATACCCTTATGAATTGTAACATAACCTTTTGAACAGTAATGAATAGTAATTAATAATAATGAATAATAAATCAGCCAAAAAAATTGAAACTTCACCCATTAATGTATAAATAAAATTTAGACATCTTATAAGCGATTTAACGATCATAGTATAAGTATTGGTATTTTTGTATGTCATAAATATTTTAATTAAAATTTTATAATAAATTTTATAATTTAAAATGGAAATTTATTTTTATAAAATTCAATCATATTTTTTTTGTCTTATGGTTATAAGATAATTTTATGGGACCTTAATTAATTTTTCAAGGTGTTATAAAACGAGTTATAATTTTAATGTAGTTTTTTTGAATAAATTATAATTTTATTTAAAAATTAAATTTAAAATATTTATAAAATTATTTTTAAAAAATGGATTTCCTTTTTTAATTCTACATTTCGAATAATGGTTGGGGTGAAGTTTTTGGATTTTTCTAAAATACTTGAATTTTGGGTGAATAGTAAAATACAATAATTTACGATAAATGCTAAATACATGATTTATTGGGTCATAATTGATGTAAGTATGATGTCAGACCACTAGGTTTGAACTCAAATTCACTTATTACTATTCTTAGCCAAAATAATTAATAATATTTGTTTTATTTGGAAAAATAATAAAATAATGAGTAAAATAATGGGAAAACCCTCCTCTCCTCCACTATAAACCCCCCTCACTCCCTCTTATCTTCACTCCTCTCAAGCCTTGTTCCTTTTCTAAATTCTACTCAAATATCCTCCCAAGATCCAACTCCACTTACAGTAGCCATTTTTCTCGTAAAAAGACCAAAACCTCTCCCCTAAAGAGGTTCTCAAGGAAGATTACTTCGAGAGGTAAATTCCTCTTTTCATTTATTTTATTTCAAGTTCATTTATGTTCTTTTTCTTTCCTCACATACTTTCATCTAAATGTTGTGATGACTCCAGTACCTTACATATATTGGATTTTTTTATGATAAAGGAATAATTCTCCATCATCTCTCCTTTCCCCTTCATTTATACTTGAAACGAAAACACTATCAGAGATGTGTTAATTTATCACATTCTAGGATTATGGGTTTTCAATTTCTATTACCATCTTCAATTCTCGTCATTAAACAATTTTGATGGTTTAAAAAGACTATAATATATTTATTATAACTTATTTATGGTTATTTAATCCTTTTTTACACATGATAATAATTTATAAATCAAAATGAGTTCATTGTGAACAAAATACCGCTAATTAACCCAAAACATTTTCATTAATGTTTTATATAATGATTTATCTTCAATTTAAATAACAAAATTAATTTTATGAAAATTTAATATTATGGTTGTTCACTAATAACATACAACTTATATTCTGGATAACCATTCTCATTTTAATTGTTTATCCTTACATGAATATAAGTAAACCGGTCATGAAAACCAAGGAAGAAAACACTCCCAAACAATGAAATTGGATCTATTAACCCATAAAAAGGCCATGAATAAACCTAATAAGGTTATTATAAATAAATTACATGTATATAATTTTATTTAATCATTAATTTATGAACCTAATTTTTTATTCAGGTCATTAAGATCGAGTGAGGAACACCAACGGACTTAAGGTAAGAGTTTTCTACCCGAACCTCCATTTTCATTCGGGTTACTCTTATTATCTACTTACCACAATTAAATTCTTAAAATATCATATTAAATCATTATATATTCTATTTTAATGTTATATATATTTTTATTAACCATAATCCTACTTTTATTTATGGGGAGTTATATGTTTTAAAAGGATCTTTCAAAAAGTCTTCCCGAAATACAAGCTCGATTCAAGGGAATTTCTTAAATTGTTACCTATTTTAAAGGGAACTATATAATCTATTTTTAGAAACCATTATCTTTATAAAATAAATAATTTTATTATGAAAATAGTATCATACTTCAGTTCTGGTTTTATACAATGATTTTTCCAAAAGAACTCTTCTTTTTCAAAGTAAAAGAGTATTTATCTCAAGAATTACTCAATGATTTTATAAGATTATCTTCATCTATATCAAAAATCTTGTTGATTATTATATATTATTAGGATTAATATTTAATTATATCATCTAACATATTTAATTTAATGGTTTATTATTAGTTTTACTATGGATGTTCTATCTTAAAACCATTCACCGATTTACTCTGAATGGTTAGTGTTTATGCTTAATGTTCGGGGAAAGTTATTTTCATTTCATATATTAGTTTCAATATGAATTTATATGTTTTTTATGTTTATCCTAGTTCATATTAGGAATTAATTGAACTTAGTAAGTGTCATGTGGGGCCCTCTATAGACCCTCAGTGTATCGGTTGGTCTCATGAGACAAACTACAGTCTTGGCACAAGGCCTTGCCAAAATGGCTATTTATGGTCTTGGCACGAGAACTTAACAGTATGGTTATGATGTCCCGCATTATTCATTCTATAATTATGAAAATAATATTTATAGTTCATGTGGTTATTAGACTAGTATAATAACCATAATTATGTTTTATTATGGCATTATTTATTAAGTTCTTATTTCCTGCCACAATGTGTTCAAGTTTATTTTTAAAGGCTTGTGTATTTAGTTATTCACCATGACTAATGTTTATGTTTCTGATATCTTCCACTATATTTCTTACCCTTAATAATAATTTTATCTCACCCCTTTATTATGTTTCATTTTCTTATGACATGAATAATTTTATTATGATTGACCTACATGGATAAAATTATAGTTGTGGATGTTTCCAATAAAACTTATATGTTGTATTTCATTTCAAGTTGTAATGTTGAACTTATGTATGTATCTTGTTTCCAAATATACTAAAATACTTGGTCCTTCAGGATGTATATTCTTTTTTTATATTCCAATGTAATAAAATAAGGCACCATCTCTGGGAAACTAGGGTTGGGTCCTTACAATTTTAGGTTTAGAGGTTTAGATAATTAAGAAAAAATCCTAAATAAACAATACCCATGTCATCAAATGGGAATTTCTCCCACTTAACCCATTTTTTATTATTTCACATTAAGTTATCATCATAATCCATATGAATTTTCTTCTTTACATAATTAGTTCAACCTCATTATTTATAACCTTTGGAAAAGGAAACATAAGAAGGGTGAGCTCAAATGATCAGTAAGGGAAAACATAAGAATTAAAAATTGAATGTAATCAATGAGAATAAGAAGTACATAATAACATGATGACATAATCATAGTTCATGATAAAATAATAAAAGAACTCATACCCATCAATACCTATATCATCAAATATAAAGTATGGAGAATGAAATATTCATGAGAATAAATAATCAAGAGCCTTGTGATATCAATATTGATAATAATAAATATTATAAACCCATAACAAGAATAAAAAAATGTGTTGGTATCTTGAAACATTTTTCTTTATAACTCATGTTAAACTTGTTTCATAAATAATTGGATCCCAGTTAAATCCATAAGAGATACCCTATGGTCACTCCCTAATTATTTCCTCTCAAGAAAATGTACATTACCCGAGAATTGGAGTTATATATGGGATCACCCATTATTTAATATATAATGAGCTCACCTAGTGCTATCTGGGATACCCCATTATATAAGTTATAATGGTCTCACCCAGTTCTATCTGGTTTGCCCAATCGTTTAAGTAATATCCAATAACCACAATATGGATAAAGTACAAAGAGCTTGCATTTATTCCTAAAACTCATAAAGAAATCATTATCTTTCATAACCTGGTAAACCCATGTAAAATAAATAGGTTTCATGTAAATATATTTGAAACATGATTAAATTATGGAAAATAAATGGGTTCTATAACAATCTATTTGAAACATGGTTAACCCATGGAAAAGAAACACATTCCATTAAAATCTCACTGAAAAAATATTATCCATAGAAAGAATGAGGATGATATCATTAAAAAATATCCCTGTTAGAGCATAAGTAACAACAAGTGTTTTTGACTTTGATTAATAGAAATACTATTACAATATCATTAAATACCTTCTTGATGAAAATATCCTTTTTGTTTTGAAAATTAATTTTAAAAATATAATTTTTTTTGAAAATACTTTTATTTTAAAACCAATTTTAAAAAATATGAATTTCCCAAATATTAATAAAAAATTTTCTTTAAAAATATACTTTTAAACTTTCTAATGAATCTTCAAATAAATTATGGTTATGTCGGTGGGTAATTATGAACATGACGTAAAGAACATTACTTTTGCATGATAAAAAGTTTAAAAAAGTTCATTGTTCCGAAATAAACAAGAATATTACTTTGAAAAAATTTAGAATAGGAAAAATGGGTAAAAATTTATTTAATAAATCATTTTTAAAAGGTTAAATAAATTTTTGAAAATATTTTTAGAAAACATGGTTTTGGAAGAAAAAAGTTTTGGACCAAAAATATGATTTTTCATAAAAACGTTATTTTGAAATATTGAGTACATAAAGAGAGGAAAATGAAGGTAAAACATGAATTATCATGAAATATATATAGGAGAATAAAATTAATGAGTTTTATAAGATTTAAACATTGGATACTTAATCATACACAATCTCGATAAATGATGAGATTGTAACAAAAGACTCTTACCACTTTGGTAACTTTGAATCATAAGCCCCATGAAAGGATAACATTAAATTAAACTTATAATATCATTAAAATAATTATATTCATGATATAACATGTCAAATGGTTAGTATATAAACCTCATAAAATAAGATAAGTGTGTAACATAACTTACATCTCAAAGAAGGCAAATTGTGACAAAAATCCCTTACTACTTTGGTAACTTTGAAACCATAAATCCAATGAAAGATGGATACTTAAATGGATATATAATTCCTCATATATTTAAGTATAATAATAATAAAATATATTAATGGTTAATATTACACCAGAAAATAAAAAAAGTGGTGAATATGGAATATATCTCACCGAAATAAAAGAGAGACGAGGAAAACCTTTACCTCGAGTTCAATTCATTAAGATTGTTCTTCATATTTCTGAATAGTAAACTTATGTTAATTATTTAAATTTGTTATAAATGTTTTAATGTAAATTACTAATTTTATTTCACTTATTAACATTTCATATATAATTAATTAATTAATTAAGTTTAAGTTGGATGTTTTGACCATATTCGACTTATGTGTAAAAAATGACTATGGTAGGTTGAATATTGTCAAAGAGGTCATTATTTAAAAATATAAGAAATAATAATGACCTAATTATCATATTTATAATTAAATTATACTTTAAAACCAATCAGGAAAAATATTTATGAAAAATTGACTAACATTACGATCATGGAGATGGTATGTCCTACGTACGCATGAGCAACGTTTCCATTTTTCAATGATCATCATGGAAAGAAGGTAAGTAAAATTTATCTTTAAAGAATTATAATATTACCATAAATACCATATTATTTAATTATTTATACTTATATATATCATTATTGTGATTTGGTGATGAAAAAAGGAATCACATCGCTTCGAGGAGGTTGTAGTCTACTCATCCATGAACGACGTTATCATTTTTTAGTGAGTGAAAGGGTAAAAAATGATATATTATATTTCCATAATGATAATTATGTCATTAATATCAAAAATATTTTATTTTTATCATATATATTTATTATCTTTACCCATATTAACTTTCATGTAATGCGTTAGGGAAAAACAAATCACATCGCTTCGCGAGGCAGTAGGCCGCCTTACACACAGAAAACATTATCACATCCTTTAAAAAATGAAAAATAAAAGGGTATATATGATATAATTAATAAATAGGTATAATTATGTTATAAATACCATATATAAAATTTATATCCATCATTATACTCAACCATGAGAGGCTGTAATGGAAAAAGAAATGACACCATTTTGCGAGGCGGTTGTCTGCCGTACACCCGAATGATGATTTCGTAACCCGTTTAATGGTTGTGTGTGTGGTTATAGGTAATAACCTTATCAAAAAACATATTATTATATAAAATATTTTTTTAATATATAATCATGGTATAATAATAATTTAAGTATGTGGATAAATAAATAAAAAAAATGCTCGTTGAAGAACATTACCTCTTCTTCAGGTATCCTCCTTAGGTTTCCACCAAAGGCCTTACTAGGTTGAATTTATGACCAAAATACGGAATCTAGGATAAGGGTGTAGAATATGGGAAGTTATTTGGGTGGATATGTTATGAACCCAATAGGATTAAATTTGTGAATAAGGGAGGAGAGGGGTGACTTTTTATAAGTGGGGTGAGTGACACACTTGTGTTTTTTTTGAAATAGTGAATTCCACCCAAGTTTTTTTCATGTCACCAGAACCCAATAATGACCCATTATAAATAATAGAACATATATGGTTGAAATATGTAACACCCACACCCCATAAGCCCAGAGTCGATTCATTATTACGTATCATTGGCATGATCACAAAAGATCAAGTCTTGAAAGACTGATTAGTTTAGTATCCTTGGAAATACTAGATATATTCATAAGGTTTACATTACATCATAAAATGGAAAACTACAAAAAAATTGTTTCCATAGAAAACACTAAGATCCCATAGACTATCCCTACAGTTCTGTCATAATATACTTCTTTGCATCCTGGGAAAAATAAAAAATAGAAAGGGGTGAGCTCAGATGCTCTGTAAGGATAAAAATATAGCGGAAACTTTCATAAATAAGCATAAAAAATTAAGGAAATGTATAAAACTAAAACAAAATCCTTTTAAACATAAAATTCATCATAATATGGAAAATATAAATCAAAATAATTCCATGTACTTACTCACATGGATATTCTACTAGTCGAATAATCACATGCAATATCAATAGCCACTTTCATAATGATGGAATGAATAATGCTAGACTTCATAACCAGGTAGTCAAGGCCTTGTGCCAAGACTACAAATAATATTTTTTCAAGTCACTGTACCATGAAACTAGTTTGTCTCATGAGACCTACCTATGCATCTAGGAGCTATAGCGAGCTCCACCCTTCACTTAGTAAGTCCAATGCATTCCTCATATGAAAAGGTTTAAACATAACATAAACATTCATATTAAAACTAGCATATGAAATGTAAATACTTTATCCATAAACCATGAATGATATAAAAATAACACATACATATTCAAACATATCACAAAACCTTCAATACAATATGGATGTTTTGTATCATAATAAATCAACTTCAAATAATCTTACAATCCATCAAAGGATGTTGACATAGATGAAATAAAAACATTTTTTGAGAAATATATCTTTCTATTTTAAAATCATTTAAAACTAATATAATTATAAAATAAAAAATTTATTTTGAAAATATTCTTATAATCTTTTAAGGGAAGCTTCGACGATGTTATAATGGCGGAAAATAGTTGTACCCATTGTAAAAGTTAAAAAAACATTCTTACCTTAATTTTATTGAAAAGGTTTAAAAGTACCTTGTTTGGAAAATGACAGAAAGATTCCTTAAAAAAAAATATAAGGTAAAATAAGGGTATAAATGAATTTAAACCATTGTCTATTAAATAGTAAAAAAATGTTTTGAAATACATTTTTTAGAAACATGGATGTGGATGACAAAGAGGTCCCAACAGATACTTACATAAAAACAACGTCAGATAATAAAGAGATTGCGAAATTAACCCTTACCTTGTAATTTTCCTTGGTCTAGGGTAGGTTAACCTCCTGTATAATGGTGAAATAATTGTTATTAAATTATACAAGAATCATATACATTAATATGATATCATATATGATCTTTTAATATTTCTTTGTTAATAATATTTTAGTATTATCGTCATTTCGGGTGTTAACTGATTCATTTTCCTTTATATGATTTGTTATGTAAGTAATGTTTGTTATGGATATGATGTATATTATTCATATTAAGAATTATATTAAGTCTTTAAACATTATTTTTAATCATCTAATAAAAATTAGTCTTGAATGGATACGATGGGGAATGAATCTCATCGTGTTCGTGGAGACGATAATCTGTACGTACACACGAGCGACAATATCATTCTTTTGATATTAAAATAATATATAATTTGATGGTATATCATATATGAAGAATCATTATCATGTTATATTTATTATTATATCATTTATAAATCATTATTATACCCATTCGAATAATAATGCATTGAGTAACAACTACACCACGACGTGGAGACGGTAAGCCGTACGCACACACGTATGGTGACATATCATTCAAAGGATGGATATAATAATGAATATGGTTGTAACATATTTATAATAACATCAAAATATATATAAGATACTAGAGTTATTATTTTATAATGGAAACAACAAGGAAAGAAGAAGTGGAAGAAGAAAAAAACATGAAAGAGGTGGTGAGATATTTAACTCTTCTTCGGGTTCTTACTTTTGATTTGATCAAAAGGGATCCTTAGGTTGGATTTATGACTAAAGTATGGAATCTAGGATTAAGGGATGAAAGTTTAGAGGGTATTTGGGCAGGGTTTGTCTGAGAAAAATGGATTTGAAGGTGTGAATTAGAGAGAAAGGGAAGTTCTCTTTTATAAGAGGGGTGAGGGGCACCTTAGGAAAAGCTAGAAATATTATTTTAAAATAAAATCATTTTCGGTTTCTAATGGATAAAAAATGAATTATTCAAAGTCAATGTTGGGTATGGGTCTAAAACATCTCAACCAATAGGTTTTAGAAATATTTGGGTCACTATATTAACCTTATCTTTTAGATTTAACTCTTAGTTAAATAGTTTGACATTTACCATGTATCTTTGTATTTTTATATTATATGGTTAATAAACTTACTATAAAATTACAATAGAACCCCAAGTGGTTCATTAATGATACATATATAATTATATAAGTCTTTTTTATGAACCTTAGATTATTAGGATTATTATATCAACCAATAATATTGTATTTGTTTTAAAAACTCATTTATGTCAATTTTGACATTATTTAATAATTGATTTTTGTTAAAGTCCTACAACTTTATTACTTAGAAATAAATACATTTAATAAACCCTAACATGTCATATTAACCTATAAAATTAGTTTAATTCATTAAAAGTATCAAATTAGATTTATTTGGATATTTATAGTATCAACTATTTTAATCTTTCATTAATATGGTAATTACTACATCATCATTGTGTCATAAATAAATTTAATTATTTAATGTCTAAAAATTATAAATAAAATACAATTATTTAGGAAATATTTTTATATTTTTAATGAATATGTATAGTTGAATTTATATTGTGTGTAACTCTATATTAAAAATGGTTTAGTTATTAAACTTTGAATTTAACTCTTTTAACTCTTCTTTAAATAAAATAATAATAAATGTCCTAATCTAATCCAATTGGACCAAATAGGTTAATATTTTTTTCATAAGGTTATTTTTGGTCGAATTATACATATCAAATAGAATTAGGACATGTGTTAGGGTAATAATAATATCATTTTTACCCTTAATTACCTTATTTACTTTTAACCGTGGTAAATAAAAGTAAAAAGTTATTATTCAAAAAAATTATTTTCATCTTATTGAACCACATTTTACTTATTGATATCAACCGTGTCTATAGGATTTTTGAAATTCAACTCACAGAAGCGATACAATTATGTTTTATGTAAATTTGCAAATGCTCCTTGGAGGTGGGTAAAGAACGGTAAAAAATTCAATAAAATTTCTATATGTCTAAAATTATTATAAAATAACTCCAATGGATTACATTGAACTTATATAGATATTATGTATCTATTTTGACCTAAAATAAATTTAAATAAAATAAATAATTATTTAAATAAAAATTTGGTTTTAAACTATAACTCAATGTTTTTCCCTATTCATCAAAAATTGAAAGTTTTTAGAAAAATACCAAAAATTCACCCCAAGCAAATTTCGATATTCCGAATCCAAAAATGAAGTCCATTTTGAAAGATAAAATTTATAAAATTTTAAAAAGTGGGTATTACTATTCATAATGGCTAGTTTGATTGGTTGTGGTGTGTTAGAACTTGAAGTTGCATACAACACACACTATTGTATTTTTTAAAGAGAAGTGTACCATGGAAGCTTGGGGTGTTACATTATCCCCTCTTTAAAATAATTTTGTCCTCAAAATTTCTAGAACATTACTGCATAAAATGACTTGGGTGGTTCTTCATCATAAGTTCCTCAGGTTCCCACATTGCCTCTTCCATCTTATGATTTCTCCATAGAACTTTTACCAGACGAGTCGTCCGGTTTCTCAGAAATTGTTCTCTTGTATCAAGAACCTTGACAGACTCTCCGCAATAAGACAGATCGGGTTACAGTTCTGATTCCTCATAGGTGAGTACATGCATTGGGCCAGGCATGTATTTTCTCAACAGTGATACGTGGAACACATCATGAACTTTGGAGAGACTTGGAAGCATTGCCAAACGGTAAGCTACAACCCCAATTAATTCTAGAATTTTGAAAGGTCCGATGTACCTGTGACTCAATTTACCCTTCTTACCGAAATGTATAAAACCCTTCCATGGATATACCTTCAAGAAAACATGATCTCCTACCTGAAATTCCAAATCTTTCCTTTAGTTATCGGCATAGCTCTTCTACCTACTTTGAGCTATTTTGATGTGGGTTTTGATTACCTTCACCTTTTCCATTGTTTCCTCAACAAGTTCTGGGCCTATGAGTTTTCTTTCACCAAAATCATCCCAACAAGTTGGTGTACAACATCTCTTTATATATAACGCTTCATATGGTTCCATCTGAATACTTGAATGGAAGCTATTGTTATAGAAAAATTCTACCAAAGGTAAATATTGATCCCACATACCTTGAAAGTCAAGTGAGCAAGATCTCAACATGTCTTCTAAGGTTTGAAAAGTCTGTTTTGATTGTCCATCAGTTTGAGGGTGGTAGGTAGTGCTGAAATGAAGTTCAGTATCCAGGGATTTCTGAATCCTTTTCCAAAATCTTGATGTAAAACGTGGATCACGATCAGAAACAATCGATAGGGGTACTCCATGAAGTCTTAAAACTTCATTAATATATAGTCTTGCTAGACGTTCAAGTGGTAAATCTTCTCTTATAGCAAGAAAATGTGCTGACTTGGTAAGACGATCAACAATGACCCATATTTCATCGTTCCTTCTAGGAATATTTGGTAGTCCCATGACAAAGTCCATCGTAATATTATCTCATTTCCACTCAGGTGTGAGAATAGGTTACATGACTCCTCCAGGATGTTTTCTTCTAGCTTTCACTTGTTGAAAAACCATACATCTTGACATAAAATCAGCAATCTCCCTCTTCATGTTGTCCCACCAAAAATATTCCTTCAAATATTTATGTAACTTAGTGCTACCAGGGTGTATAGAGAAATTGGAACTATGACCATCATCCAAAAATTCCCTTTTTAGATCAGTTATATTGGGAAAAAAAGTCTCTTCCCAAATTTCAAAATTCCATCTTCATACACAAAGTCAATCAATCTCCCATCATTCATAGCTTTAATCTACTTTTTAAACTCTTCATCATCGGTTTGAGAACTCTTTATCCTTTATAGTAAAGATGGTTTGGCAACCATTTGAAAAAGTATTGATGTTTCACCTTCCATGGTTATTCCCATATCCATCTTTATATATCCATGTATATAGGATCCCTTTCATCTCTCATTTTGTTCAAAACTCCCTGATCCTTTATGCTCAAAGCATCTGCCATCTTATTTGCCTTCCCTGGGTGGTAGTGTATAGTGCAATCATAATCTTTTAGTAGTTCAAGCCATCGCCTTTGCCTCATGTTGAGTTATTTCTATGAGAAAATATACTTCAAACTATTGTGATCGGTATAAATATCACATTTTCACCATAGATATAATGTCTTCATATCTTCAAAGCAAAGATTACAACTGTTAACTCAAGTTCATGAGTAGGATAGTTTTTCTCATGAATTTTTAGCTATCGTGATGCATATGCAATAAACCTATCATTCTGCATAAGGACACAACCAAGTCATTCCTTTGATGCATCACTATAAATAACAAACCCATCATTCCCTGATGATAGAGTCAAGATAGGATCATTGACTAATATTCTCTTCAATTATTTAAAACATTCTTCACACTTTTTTTCCAAACAAATTTAACCACATTTTTTGTGAGCTTTGTTAATGGGTTATCTAACCTGGCAAAATTTTGGACGAAACGTCGATAATAACCTACTAAACCAATAAAACTGCGTGCCTTGGTTATACTCGTTGGTGCTGGACATTCTTGGATTTCCTTGGTCTTAGAAGTATCAAAAGAGATTCCATCCTTATAGACAATATGTCCAAGAAAAGAAATCTCCTGAAGCCAGAATTCACACTTGAAAAACTTCCCACATAATTCATGTCTTCTAAGAGTCTTTAGAATAATTATCAAGTGATTTTCATGATCTTAGTAGATTTTAGAGTATACCAAGATATCATCAATAAATACCACTACAAAGTCATCCATATATTCCATGAAAACTCTATTAATTAGATCCATAAAGATAGAGGGTGCATTAGTTATCCCAAATAGCATTACTGTAAACTCATAATGCCCTTACCTAGTTCAAAATGATATTTTCAGAATGTCTTCCTTCTTCACACACAATTGATGATATCCATATCGTAGGTCAATATCTGAAAAATATTTACCTCCATGAAGTTGGTTGAATAAATCATCAATGCGAGGTAGGGGATAATTTTTCTTTATTGTTATAACATTGATCTTAATGTAGTCAATGCACAACCTCTTAAATCTATCTTTCTTCTTAACAAAAAGAACAGGGGCTCACCATGGAGAAACACTAGGGCAAATAAATACCTTATTACTCAATTCCTCTAGTTTTTTCTTTAGTTCCACTAATTACACAGTGGCCATTATATAAGGGGTCTTCGATATGGGCCCTGAACCAGGAATTAAGTTAATAGAAAACTTAATTTCTCGTTCTGGAGGATGTCCAGGTAAATCCTATGGAAACACATCAACATATTATTTCACAATAAGTACATCCTCTATTTGAACATTCCTTTCCTCACCCATAGTTATTTCATTCTCTTCCTCTCCAATAATTGAATTTAGTTGAGCTACTAGGGGTGGATCTAGATAAAAATTAGGTGGTAACATTTCTTCTCTAAAGATAAGGCACTCCTTATCATCATAAAAAATTATAACCTCCTTATTCTTATAATAAATTTGCACATCATGGTCTGGAAGCCAATCCATACCGAGGATTATATCAAATTAAATCATGGGTATGGAGATGAGATCAGTAGATAAATAACATTTATATGCCTTAATGGGAACTGATTAACAAAACTTTGTTGCAATGATACTTCCCTTAAGAGTTTTAAGTGACAACTAACTTATTAAATCAAATTGGAAATATCTAATTTTTTTAGAAAAATAGGAAGATATGAAACAATGTGATGATCCAGAATCAAATAAATCATTGAATAAACTTGAGGAAACCATTAAATTACCGACCAATACGTCTTTCAGAGCTTCAACCTCAGTATTAGTGATAGCATAAGCTTGGCATTGAACCCTTGTCCTTTTCTGAGGTAAGTTCACCTGACTCTTAGGACATTCATTTTCATAATGTACCCTTTCTCCACAATTTTAGCATTCAACATTAGCAACCTATTTCTTCCCCTTGAAATCATGATCTTGGTGGCCTTTTTCACCACACTTGTAATAGACTCCCATTCCCTTCAGAAAAGTACTAGGGTGTTTCTTCCCACATTTACTGCAGGATGGATATTCAACTTTTCCCTTCTTCCCCTTATTTCCATTTCCTGAGTGTTCAAAAGATCTCTTCTTCTCTTGCTTTTTTTTAAAGTCGTAATACATAGAGAATTCTTTTTCTATCTTGATATCACATGAGATAATATATTTGTACGACGAGAATGATTGTGATACTAATGCTCGATGGATAAATGGTTTTAACCCATCAAATAAATGATCAATATTACATATTGTGTTACATATATAATCTGTAGCATGCCTCGCTAACCTTGTAAAGTTATCTTATTACTTTGCGACATTCTTATCCTCCTTTTGCCTCAGACTCAGAAATAGTCTTTCCATATCTGCTCGATGGTTATGAGGAAAGTATTTTTCTAAGAAAATTTCTTTAAAATATATCCATTCAATATTTTATACTTCATCATCTTCTTTTGTGTTTTGAATCAATGAACACCATTGATCAACATCTCTAGTGAGGCGGTAAACTGCCATGACAACTTTTTCCCTTTTGCTACTCCCCAAGGCATGGAATATTTTCTATAAAGAATCTATCCATTTCTCAGATACTAATGGATTTGTACTCCCATTTAATGTTGGTGTTTGTTTCCTCATTAAGAGATCTAACATTGATCCTCCATGCTGTGGATCAAGGTGCTCCATACGGGTAAGGTTATTATTCATAACCTGAGTGAGTTGTCCTAGTATGGTGATAAGCTAATCAGCACTATTTGTATCACCAGCTCCACTATAATTATCTTAATTAGGAGGGAAATACCTACATGGAGTGCGTGAATTGATAAATTTTCCATTCTTTCCACTAGGTTCCATTTCTAAACAATGGCATACACTAGATTAGTTTATGAATCACAATATATAAATCCAAACTTGTAAGACACTTAACATAAATTGAACCGTTTATGGATATAATCCATAATCATAAAAATGATTTCTTTGAGGAAGTATATACTCATAAACCCTTCATAATGGTTTGTAAAGAAAATGAGAATTATCCTAAGCATATCCCCCAGGAGTGTCATAACCAAGAGTGAAACAAGGCCCATTGTCGTGCACCAGTTCCCATTCGAGTCTGACTCAAAGCAGTGTTTTCAGGTTTTACCCCTAGGTACATCTGTGCCAGATCCGCCTCTACCTACTCATATCCAGACAGGGATGCATTTCTTAGAAAACTCACAAAATCTCTACAATACCAAAATTCTAGGAAGTTCTTCTATACTAATCCTCAAAGTCTATCTTAGGGCTATGTGCTCTAATCAGAGTTTATCTAAATCTAGTTTCCAAGGTTTTTACTAAACTTACTATGATACCAAATATAATGACCCAACCCTAGAATCCTATAGTCAGTGAATTATTACGTATCATTGGCATGATCACAAAAGATCAAGTCTCGAAAGACCAATTAGTTTGGTAGCGTTGGAAATACTAGATACATTCATAAGGTTTACATTACATCATAAAATGAAAAACTACAATAACATTGTTTCCAAAGAAAACACTGAGATCCCATAGACTATCCCTGTAGGTTAGTCATAATATACCTCTTCGCATCCTGGAAAAAATAAAACATAGAAAGGGGTGAGCTCAGATGCTCAGTAAGGATAAAAATATAGCAGAAACTTTCATAAATAAGCATAAACATTTAAGGAAATGTATAAAACTAAAAAAAAAGACTTTTCAACATAAAATTCATCATAATATGGAAAATATAAATCAAAATAATTCCATTTACTTCCTTACATGGATATTCTACTAGTAGAATAATCACATGCAATATGAATAGCCACTTTCATAATGATGGGATGTATAATGCCAGACTTCATAACCACATAGTCAAGGCCTTGTGCCAAGACTACAAATAATATTTTGTCAAGGCCTTGTACCAAAACACTAGTTTGTCTCATGAGACCTATCGATTCATTGAGGATCTATAGAGGGATCCACCAATCACTTACTAAGTCCAATGCATTCCTCATATAAACAGGTTTAAACATAACATAAACATTCGTATTAAAACTAGCATACGAAATGTCAATACTTTATCTATAAACCATGAATGGTATAAAAATATAACATCCATAGTAAAACATATCAAAAAACATTTAATACAATATGTAATTTTTTTATCATAATAAATCAACTTCAAATAAGCTTACAATCCATCAAAGGATGTTAACATTGATTAAATCAAAACATTTTTTTGAGAAATATCTCTTTCTATTTTGAAATCATTTAAAAGTCATATAATTATAAAGGAAAACATTTATTTTTAAAATATTCTTAAAATATTGTAATATAATCTTTGACTATGTTATAACGGTGGAAAATAGCTTCACCCACCGTATAAGTTAAAAAAACATTCTTACCTTAATTTTGTCTAAAAGGTCAAAAAGTACCTTGTTTGGAAAATGAAGAAAAGATTCCTTTCAAAAACATATAAGGTCAAATAAGGGTATAAATTAATTTAAACCATTTTCTATTAAATAGTAAAAATGTTTTTAAATACATTTTTAAGAAACATGGATGTGGATGATAAAGAGGTCCCAACAGATACTTACGTAAAAAAACCTCGGGTAATAAAGAGATTGTGAAATTAACCCTTACCTTGTACTTTTCCTTGATTGAGGGTAGATTAACCTCTTGTATAATGGTGAAATAATTTTTATTAAATTATAAAAGAATCATATACATTAATATTATATCATATATGATCTTTTAATATTGATTTGTTAATAATATTTTAGTATTATCGTCGTTTCGGGTGTTAACTGATTCGTTATCCTTTATATGATTTGTTACATAAGTATTGTTTGTTATGGATAGGATGTATCTTATTAATATTCAGAATTATATTAAGTCTTTAAACATCATTTTTAATCATCTAATGAAAATTATTCTTGAATGGATACGATGGGGAATGAATCTCATCGTGTTCGTGGAGACGGTAATCCGTACGTACGCATGAGTGACAATATCATTCCTTTGATATTAAAATCATATATAATTGGATGTTATATCATATATAAAGAATAATTATCTTGTTATATTTATTATTTACATCATTTATACATCATTATTATAACCATCCAAATAATAATTCATTGAGTAACAACTACACCACGACGTGGAGACGGTAAGCCATACGTACGCACGTATGGTGACATGTCATTCAAAGGATGGCTAGAATAATGAATATGGTTGTACCATATTTATAATAATATCACAATATATAGAAGATACCCGAGTTATTATTTAATAATGGAAACAACAAGGAAAGAAGAAATGGAATAAGAAAAAAAACATGAAAGAGGTGGTGAGATATTTACTTCTTCTTTGGGTTCTTCCTTTTTATTTGATCAAAAGGGCTCCTTAGGTTGGATTTATGAATAAAGGAAGGCCTCTAGGATTAAGGTAGGACAGTTGAGAGGGTATTTGTGCAGGGTTTGGTCGTTCTAAATGGATTTGAAGGTCTGAATTAGAGATAAGGGGAAGTGCCATTTTATAAGAGGGGTGAGGGGTACCTTAGGAAAAGCTAGAAATATTATTTTATAATAAAATAATTTTCGGTTTCTAAGGACTAAAAAATAAATTATTCAAAGGATAAGGTGGTTATGGGTCTAAAAAATCTCAACCAATAGGTTTTAGATAGGTTTGGGTCACTATATTACCCTTATCTTTTAGATTTAACTCTTAGTTAAATAGTTTGACATTTACCATGTCTCTTTGTATTTTTATATTATATGGTTAATAAACTTACTATAAACTTCCAAGAGAACCCCAAGTGGTTCATTAATAATACAACTATCATTATATAAGTATTTTTTCCGAACCTTAGATTTTTAGGATTATTATATCAACCAATAATATTGTATTTGTTTTAAAAAATCATTTATGAGAATTTTGACATTATTTAATAATTGATTATTTTTGAAGTCCTAAAAACTTTATTACTTCAAAATAAATACATTTAATCAACCCTAACATGTCATATTGACCTATAAAATTAGTTTAATTCATTACAAGTCTCAAATTATATTTATTTGGATATTTATAATATCAATTATTTTAATCTTTCATTAATACGGTAATTACCGCATCATCATTTTGTCATAAATAAATTTAATTATTTAATGTCTAAAAATTATAAATAAAATAACATAATGTAGGAAATATTTTTATCTTTATAATGAATATTTATAGTCTAATTTATATTGTTTGTAACTTTATATTAAAAATGGTCTAGTTATTAAACTTTGAATTTAACTCTTTTAACTCATCTTTAAATAAAATAATAATAAATGTCCTAATATAATCCAAGTGGTCCAAAGAGGTTCATATTTTATTTATAAGGTTTTTTTTGGTCAAATTATACTTATCCAATAGAATTAGGACATGTGTTAGGGTAATAATAATATCATTTTTACCCTTAATTACCCTATTTACTTTTAACTGTGGTCAATAAAAGTAAAAAGTCACTATTCACCAAAAATTATTTTCATTTTATTGAACCACATTTTACTTACTGATATCAACTGTGTCTCTCAGATTTTTGAAATTAAACTCACATAAGCGGTAAAATTAAGTTTTATGTAAATTTGCAAATGCTCCTAGGAGGTGGGTAAAAGACGATAAAAAGTTCAATAAAATTTTTATATATCTAAAATTATTATAAACTGATTTTAATTAATTAAATTGAACTTATATAGGTATTATGTATCTATTTTGACCTAAAATAAATTTAAATAAAATAAATAATTATTTAAATAAAAATTCGGTTTTAAATTATAACTCAGTGTTTTTCACTATTCATCAAAAATTGAAAGTTTTTTAAAAAATACCAAAAATTCATGCTAAGCTAATTTCGATATTCCAAATCTAAAATTGAAGTCCATTTTGAACGATAAAATTTATAAAATTTAAAAAAGTGGGTATTACTATTCATAACTGCTAGTTTGATTGGTTGTGGTGTGTTTGAACTCGAAGTTGCGTACAACACACGCTATTGTATTATTAAAAGAGAGGCGTATCATGGAAGCTTTGGGTGTTACAAAATAAGGCCATAAAATTTGGTTTTTAAAAAATTTGAGTCATTTTTATACCTTATAATCTAAGTTTAACCACCAAGTAAACTCATTTTTACCTTAATCGTTGTAATTAATTTTAACTATTTTCACTAATTATTATGGTAAAAAATTAGGTTGAAATTGTTATATAATATGAATTATTATGATTAAAAATATGGAATTAATTTTTCCAAATTAAACTCATATAATTTATATAATTGAATTTAAAATTGATCCCGCATACGTGGTGAGACATCAGTTTTTTAAGAAGAGTATTTTTTAAGTAAAAGATGGTTCTATAATAACTCTGTGACTATTAATAATAAATATATTAAAATAAATTAATTTTAATGATATATAATATATATTTAAATTAAAACATCACAAATTAGGTATTATTTTAATTAATTAAAATGGATAAACATTATTCATTTTAAAATAGTTTTTAGAAAAACCTGTTTTTAAACCCAAAAACAAAATTATACTAAAGACCATTATAAAGTTGATTAAAAGTAATTTAGTAGATTAAATATAACTAAATAATAATTAGTTTACTTTAAAACATATTAAAAACATATTGAGACCTTAAAATTACATAATTTATTGAAAATAAAATACTTTTTACAAAAATATGTATTTTTCACAATTCACTAGAAAATCAATATTTTCTGAAAAGTCCCAAAATTTCACCCAAAGTAATTTTTTATATTATGTTTTAAAAAATGATGTTAATTTTATTAATTTAATTTTATAAAATTAGTGAAAATTAATTATAAATTATGTGCACATAGTGCGACTAATCTGCTATTTAGAAAAAAATACAATTTTCAGAAAAAAAAAATTTCTCCTAAAAGATTATTATTTTATTGATAATAAATAGATGAACATATTTTTCATAATTTAGTTATTAATATCAATATACTTCACTTTAATGTATATTTTACAACTATTATTTTAAATAGTAATATTTTAATAATATTTTACATTTCATTTAAACTCAGTGTTGCATGTAACACAAGCTAAATTGAGTGTTGTGTGTAACACAGGATAAAAATAGTGTTGTTTGTAATTAAAAATAATCTCAGTGTTTCTTGGAATACATTAAATTAAATATATTTAATTTATTTATAAATAAATATATCATAAATTCTCTAGTTGTTTCATTCTTTTTGTTGCATGCTATTAACGCTATCAAGCATAATTTTCTTATTTTAAAATCTCACGATGTTACACTCCATTAGGTGGATTTTCCTTCCTTTGAGAAAGGTGTGTCTTTTGGACCAAAAATAAGTATAATTCTATATCCTTGAGAACTAAAGAGGCAGAATTTGTGGTCATTACTCATGACACATCCCAATTAATTTTGATGAAGACTCAATTAGAAGATCTCAAGGTTGTAAAGTTTCATCTACTTATTTAGTGTGATAATCACAGTGCTATAAATCTTTCAAGGAATTCTATTCAACATTCAAGATCCAAGAAAATTTATATAAAATATAACTTCATCAAAGATCTTATGGATTGAAATTAACTAAAGTTCTAATTTGTTCCTACAAAGGAGGAAATAAATGATGTATTTACCAACCTATTTAATTTTAGAATATGAGGTTGATGTTGAGTGTTTAACCCCAATAATATAAAGGCTAAGGTATGGTGATCGGTACCCTCCACCATCTTTTTATTTTAATTCTTATTTAAAAATAAAGAGAAAAATAAACAAAAACATAAATCAGTTTATTCCTTAATGTATTTACAAGTTTTCTTTTCAAAGGGGAGTGAACTATTTTAAAATAAATATATTGATGTATTTTACAAGTAATGTAGATATATATTATTAGGGGGGGGGAATTCATTTAGAGATAGTTTTTATAAGGATAAATCTATGAGTGAAATCATGTAGGTGTGAGTCATTAGAGAAATTTTTTACAGTTTTGATGAGCATATGTGAATGAATCCATTTTTTTATACAGGTTTCAAATATATTTGTTCAAAAAGCAAAAATTTGTTGTGTTGAAGAAGTACTTATTCTCAATGGATATTTCTAGTAGTTTCAAAGATGATAAAATAATTTTGTTTTTGAAAGTGACATCAATAGAATCAAAGGATATTAAGGTATGAATATAAATTACTATTTTATGGAAAAAATTGTATTATTATTAAAATTTATTATTTCCTACACTTTTGTTTTCTCAAGTAGGCTTAGAATTATTGAATGATGATTCATTTCTAAGTGGTTTGAATTTTAAAGTTATGTATTCTCCTTGGATTCCAAAAAAAATACAAAGGGGTATATTTTTGAACTAAAGAGCTGATTGGAAGTTGTTGAATACATGGGGAGATTATTGAAGACAAGAAGTTTCATCTAGAATTTGGTATTATGTATAGAGAAGTATAAATGGAGATGTTGAAGTGGATATTATGGTTGTATTGTATTTTTTTCAATCCATAAATCATGTTAAAATCATATAAAATAAATCATAATATATGAGGTGAAGTTTCATGAATCGTCCTAGTGGGGCCCATTCTGTGACTACCCCAAACCTACCTCCAATAGGCCAAGGGATGGTGACTAGCACCGAGTAGGAATATCCCATAAATGGGTGGAATTTTTATAAGTATCTATAAACACACACACATCTCCAAGACATAAAATGATGAAATGTAAAAACACTAAGTAAATAATGAATTCATACACTAAGATATAACAATAGAGTATGATAGGAAGAGTACTGAAAAGTAAATAGAGCCAAATACAATTCCACCACAAAGAGTCTATAACACAAGACCAACCTATAAGAAAAGAGGTACTGTGACTATTGTCTGAACCACAAGAACACACCTCGGTCTGTCTGGTCACGCTAAGAACCACTCGGTCCTGGTATTCATGGAACTCCATCAAAGGGTAAATCATCTACACAAGACAAAACATGTGTGGGGAAAAACCATAAAGGTTTGAGTAAAATAATACTCAGTAGGACACCCCCGAAATACACAGGAAAATATAGTCAGATCCACATAGGTATATGTCTACAACACATGTCACAAGAAAATCTAGATATAATCATTACAAGACACATAGTCTAGAGGTAATCCACAACTAATTTATCATCCACATGATTCTTCTCGAAGCATGCTTGTTATGGGAGTGCTCACTCCTCGAGCCATGATATCATCAGAGACACTCACAGAGAGGTCTAGCTCATTTGGGCCCCACCAAAAGAGAACATATTGTTAAAGGAAGACTATTATATAATGAGAGGGGATCGAACCCAAAAACACTGGGGTATACCATGGATCTTTCCCAGACACACCGGGGGATACCACATACCCAATTTGGATCAAACCACAATGTAGAGGATCCTACCCATACACACTGGGGAATACCACTAACCCTATTGATGGAGCCCGCTAGATGGAGGACCAATGCCCTGCTCTTGTTGGTTATGTCAATTCCAAAAAATACACTATAGAAGATAGAGGATCACACTATAGTCCCATAGAGGGATACCATACTCTAGCTGAGAATCAAACTCTAGAGGGGATTACAATCTAGTGATGTGGACATAATGCCGTACTGAATCTCGAGTAAAGGATTAAGGGAATGATATCAACCTATATTTTTCCAAACTAAAAACTAAAAACTTATCCTAAAACATCCATCTCATCTATAGGGTCCCAATTCTGTAGACGGCTCATCAAACAGATGTACCATTTGAAAGTTACAACAGTTTGAAGTTTCAAAGGGGGGGGGGGGGGGTCACTGGGCCTCTAGACCGACTCTAGTGGTCAACCTCCTGGACCGGCCATCCCGAAACTACTGTGGTTGACCTCCATAATCTACCACATGATAGCTAGAGTGATCTTTGCTCATGGTTGACCACTGTGGTTGACCGTCGGGGTTGACCGTGGCCTGACTTTGGCTCAATCCCCCCAGGTCTGTCCCGATCGGCCCAGCCCACCTGGGCCCAGCCCATCCAGGCCCGACCCACTTGGCCCATCCCGATCAACCTAACCTACTCAACTAGGGATTGACCCAATCCAACTAGCCCCGAATCACTCCTCCTCGACTTGGCTCATCTCCCTTGTCCTGACACACTTACGTATGGGCCACCACACATGGCTTCCATTTCTCATGGCCGCTGGTCATGTCTCATGTGGCCGCCGCCATGGTCCATTCCTGCCAGATCCACTAGCTACCATGTGGCCAACTACCATGTTCCATGCCATCAATGTTGCCTCCTCTGATCTCCGCTTCCTCCGGTTGTCTTCACCTCTTATCATCACCGCCTCAGCCTGCCACCACTACCGCCTCACCTCATAAGATTTTCATAGTGGACCCACACCAGTGGTCCCTTCCAAAGACCACCAAGCCACCTTTGATTCCCATAATTTGAAATGGTCATAGTTCTGCACTCCTTAGGTCCCAATATACACAAACCAGACCTCCGTAGTCAGTTGGCTCCAATTTTGGGGTCCGATCATGTTCAGATCCACCCGGCAAGTCGAACCATGGACATGGGGGTCAAACGACAACTAACACGATGAATGGAGGAAACTAAATCACAAATAAAACCATGAGGAACGAACCTAGGACTTCATTCATGTTTTCATTTGGTCTTTCCTGTTAGAACTAAGAATGAATAAGAATAAGGAAAACTCTTGAAATAAACCCCAAAATTATAAATCGTCCCACAAATATTGAATTTCGGATCAATATGTTTGTGTATTGACCAAAATTCATCATGGAAATCAAGAACTAGGAAACCAAAAATAAATAACCACCTTACCTCAATTTATATCGATTACTAATGAAGAACAATCACTATGTCGTCGTTGATCCTCAATTCATCGAATCTGATAAGAGTCGTTCGATTGATCCATCTTCCTCTACCAATGGCTTATCTAGTGGTTATTTCTCTACAACTCCAAAGTAAATTCATGGTTATTATGCCAACCTTGAATTTATGAAAATAATTAATGAAAGGAGAGTTTCTATATTAAAAATAATTTTTATAAAATAATTTTATTTACAGTTACAACCTACGGTAATTTTCAATAGATGACCCACATCGAAAAAATTTATGTCGTGCCTAGGGTAAAGACACTTCTCTAAACTCAAAGGTTCCCATATATTTCTGATATGGTCACACTTTTAATAGTTATTCAACTTTATAGGAAAACTGCATGTGTGTGCTATAAAAAGTTTAATATTTTTCAAATAATTGTTTTGGGAAAACCGAGCCTCCAAATCACATGCTGTCTTAGCACCTGGTCTTAAAATCAGTCCATATAATTTCTAAAAATAATAAATAGAAAAATTAGGGATGTTAAATTCTCCCCACGTTGGGGATTTTCATCCTTGAAAGACAAAACAAGGGATACTTAAACAAATGAAGGTACAAAGCCTGAATCTAAGCCTCTTACTCCCATGTTCTGTCCTGGAGATTCCCATGTTTCCACCAGACATGAACTAAGGGAATAAACCACCCATGAAAGATTCTACCCTACTGATCCTCAATCTCCACTGGGTACTCAGCAAAAGTCACCCCATCCTTGATGCCTATCTCACCCTAGTCGATAATGTGAGATGGGTCCTACACGTACCTCTTCAGCTGCGACCCATATAAGATATTGTGTACCCAATTTAACAATGGTGGTAGATCCAAGTAGTGTGCCACCTCAACAACTCTATGTAGCATCTGGAAAGGGCCGATGAAACTCAAATATTTCTTAAGACCCCAACCAAATTTCCATAATCCCCATTGAGGTGAAACTTGAAGGAATAAGTGGTCTCCTTCATATAACTCCAAAGGCCTTCATCACCTATCAAAAAAATACTTCTAATGGATTTGTGTAGTATTCATCCACTCCTGAATGATATGAACCTTCTCCATAGTAGATCGCACCAACTCTTGGCCCATGAGTTATAAATCTCCTGGGCCAGTCTAGTAAAGTGGTGACCTCCAGGGTTGCCAATAGAAGGCCTCTAATGGTTCTATACCAATGGTGAAGTGGTATCTATTGTTGCAATAAAACTCTATTTATGGTAGTTGATCCTCCCAACTACAGAAAAAGTCTAACATGAATGCCCACATCATGTCCTCTAGAACCTGAATGGTCCGCTCAGTCTGGTCATCCATCTGTGGGTGAAATGCTGTGATAAATCATAATTGGGCTCCAAACACCTACTAAAATCCCTTCCACAACTGGGATTTGAATCAAGAATAATGATCTGAAACTATCATCAATGGGAATCTATGGAGTTGAACTATATCTCAGATATATAGGCCTCCCAATCTCTCTACTAAAATCTACTCTTGGATAGCCAGGAAGTGTGATGACTTGGTGAGTTGTTCAATGATCACCCATATGGTATCATGTCCCTTGGATATATGTGGTAAAACCATCACGCTGTCCATCGAAATCCCATCCTACTTCTATTCTAACACCTCAATGGGTTGATCTAAACTCGATGGAACTTGGTACTTAACCTTCACTTTATAATAATTGAGGCATTGAGAGACAAACTTTGAAACTCCCTTCTTCATCCTTGACCACCAAAACTGATATCAGAGGTCCTAGTAAATATTTTACACACTTGGAAGCACTTACAAAGGGTATTTGTGGAACTCCCTAAAAACCTCCTCCAATAGTGCCAATGGTACAAATGTGATCCCTCTGAAAAGAATGATGTGGTCCCCACCTTTTAAATATCCATTAGGAGCATGTCCTATGGGAATTTGAGCATGTAAGGTCTTGCAGTAGGTGTCCCCAAGATGTGCCTCCCTAACTCACTATAAGAGTGGAGGGGTGAAAACCATCGACTGGAGGTAATTTTCTCTATCTCCATCCACAAAATATATATGAAATAAAGCCAACCGATATGATTCCTTATTCAACAAATGCAAACTAGATCTCCTACTGAGAGAATCTTCAAGCACATTCCCCCTCATAGGAGTGTAGGTAATCTCAAATTTATAGTCTTGGAGGAACTCTATCCATCACCTCTATATCAAGTTTAGATCCTTTTGAGAGAATATATATTTGAGACTCTTTTGATCAGAGTAGACGATAAACTGCCCACCCATCAGGTAGTGCCACCATATTTTCAATGTGAAGACCACTGCTATCAACTCAAGATAATGGGTCGCATAATTCTACTTGGGTAGTCTCAATTGGAATAAACCATAGAAAATCACTACTTTACCTTGCTTTAGTACACAACCAAGATCGGTCCCTAATGCATCGCATGACACCACATACTTAACGCCTTCCTTTAGTATCTTTAGGTTGAGAGCACACATCGACCTCTACCTCAACTCTTGAAAGCACTAATAGAACTTACCTATCCACATGAAAGGATACCCATTTCGTGTCAAAGTTGTAAAGGGTGATACCACTTTGGAGAAGTCAGGTAAAAACCTTTGATATTACCCTACCGGCCTAAGGAAACTCTATACCTCAGTAACACTCTTGGGTGGTTCCCAAGAAAAAACTACCTCAACCTTCACTGGATCCACTGAAACTACAGCCTTTGAGATGAAATGTCCTAGAAAATATACTTCTTGAATCCAGTACTGATAATTCAAGAGATTCCCATAAATTTGGTTCTCTCAGAGTGCATCCTAGACCATCATCTAGTGTCTCACATTCACCTTATCGAATGTCGAATAAACTAGGATGTCATCAATGAATACCACCATGAACTTGTCTAAGTAAGGATAAAATATTCGGTTCATGAGTCCCATAAACACTACTGGGGTGTTCTTCATGCCAAATGACATCACCAAGTACTCATAGTGACCATAACAAAACCTAAAGGCCATATTTGGTATATCCTCATCCTGTACTCACAACTGGTGATAACCTGATCTGAGGTCAATCTTCAAGAACCATAAAACCACTTTGAACTGATAAAATAGGTCATTGATCCTGAGAAGTGGATACTTTTTCTTCATGGTTACTTGGTTAAAGCACCAGTAATACACACACAACCTCAAGCTCCCATCTACCTTCTTGGAAAACAAAACTGGGGATGCCCAGGGTATAACACTGGGTCTCATGAATTCCTTTATCTGTAAGTCCTACAACTACACCCTCAACTCATGAAGTTATGTGAGATCCATCTGATATGAAGGTGTAGATATCAGTGCCATCCCAAGGTGTAGGTTAATGCATAAGTCCATATACCTTTGGGTAGGTAGACTGGGAACATCTTTAGGAAAGACATCCTCATACTCCACCACCACTATAGGAAACTGAGGAATCATATAATCCACGACATCGAGGGTGAGGCTATCCAATTGATGAGTAATTGGTATCACCCTACTATGTGAGAATCCATCCTACACTACCTACGTTTAATTTTCACCAAAAAAGGAAAACCTAGTTCCATCAATATGGAAACACCCCACTCTATACCTAAAATAGTCAATCTGAGCATGAATTGTGGATAACTAGTCCATACCAAGAATGATGTCATAATGACTCAACGTCACTCTCAAGAGATCCCAACCAAAAATCTTTCCTACAAGATTTAGGTCACACTATTGGATCTAGTGTGTGATAATTGAATATCCTACCATATGAATCTCTAAGAGTAAGGGTTTAGACAATAGTTTTACCGGAATCTCTGAGTTCTGAACAAGGTTCATGTTAAGGAAGGAATAAGTAGAACACGTGTATATAAAAATATAGCTATGGTGGAAAAGAAACAAATCATGTCTCATATCATCCCTAGATCCTTAGGGTTATAAGACTCTATCACCTACAACTGGCCTTGTCCCTGACCACCAACTCCCTAAGCCTAGAGTGGACCACCTGGGGGTGGTGGTGGTAATAGGTCGAACCTCTGAACACCTTCTTTCCTGCCTACTCGTCTTCCATGATTTCCTCCCTACAGACCACCCTGATCCAAGTTATGCCTTTTCCTCAGTGGTCCCTATACCATATCCTAACTAGCTATTTAATATTTCAGGTAATATCGTGCTAGATGCTCGTGACTACCACCTGAGTAAGACCTTCTATCCCTGGGCTGACTTGAGCCACCCTAGGAGCCTTTCACTGCTGAACCTGAGTCCCAAGATCATCCCATGAAGATCCTGTCCCTCTTGGATCTCTTTGACTTCCATAGACATCCTTCTTCCAAGGTCTCAACTATCCAATTCTCACTTCTAGCTCCCACTATCGGTGTCTAATCTTCTATAAATCTCTCCACTAGAAGGGTCTGCTAAAGTACCCCAGTATAAGTATAAATGATAAGGGATACCACTGATGCCCTGATGTACCAATATAATCCCTACTTCATGGTCTGATCCCCAATGAACTGGTCTCTTACTATGTCCATGGAGTAGGTAGAAAGATTAGTAAACCTCATTGAATACTCCACCATAACCATACTGCCCTACTACAAATGTAGAAGTTCCTGTATGCGTACTAATAGTAATATGTCCGGACAAAAATCCTCTCTGAAGAGACACTCATGGTATGTCTAGGAGTGAGCTATCTCATCATGAGACTATATCACCAAGATCCACCATTTCCCTATAGAGCACTGAATAAGATTCATGGTGAGGACTGTCATATGTTCGGCATGCATCCTCACAAGGTGGAAAACATGGGTGGACACCTCTATCCAATCCTTATCTAAATAAGGTTCTGGCTCACCCTAAAACCTGGGAAATAATTTCCTCTGAAACTCATGAAACACACTTAGCCTACATGCATCCTAAGCTACTAGTTTTGGTAGTAGCTAATGATCGATGGGTGGGGGTATAGCTGGTAAACCACCTGAAGGTGCTATCTATGGTACAAGACCCTGTACTGATGCCTCATCACCAGGTAGATCATCCTCATGATCACATAGTGGAATCTTGGATGAATGTCTTCATAGAGGCATACTTAAATAAAAAAAGATGTACCATGATCAATAGAGTATATCTAGAGATATGACTCAAGAAGGACATGGAAAAATACAACCATTCCTATATGATGCATATACCATTATTTTTCTTCACAATTATTGTAGAGAACCAAAGCTTGACATACATGAACATTACATTACTTTTTCGGAATACTTAATACATAACAAAAACAGACACACAAGGACCGTAATAGTTTAGTGTCTTTGGAAACTTGGAACGTAATATTCCAATCGTGGTGAAAGATATTCAACATCTCCCTTAAAGATCCTCCCCCTTTTTTTTACCTAAAACCTTTCTTTATATCCTTGGGAAAAGAAAACATAAAAAGGGTGTGATCAAATGCTCAGTAAGGGTAAGCATGGATAAAATAAAACATACTATATACATTTTAACCTAATAACATGAACATAATGTTTAAACATCAAAAGCTTGAGCAATGACATAAAACATGTAAGTACGTATGGCGTAGATAATAAAGAAACATTAAGAATGATAAAATAGCATGGGAATAAAACATGTAATTGTGGCAACCATTCAGCACATGTCATGATTTCCATAGTAGCCAAGGCATTTCTGCCAAGACCATCTTGGTGGACAAAGTCCCTTTCTGAATCGAGTTCACTCCTCGTTTCAGTCCGGTAACACTGAACCGGATTAACTTACCATTCCAGCCATGTCTATATCATGAGATATAAATCTTTACCCAATGCATTGGAGGGAGATATAGTTCCCACCCATCTCATAATGAAATCATTCTTACTTGTGCCACAAAATAAACATACATCATTCATAATAACCCAATAAATAAAATGGGTTTCATAAACATCATCCCATCATCACATAATCCATATAAAATAAATGAATATCATTTCATAATAAAAAAAATTGAAACCATGTAAATCATAGAGACATTACACTTGAAACATAAACATGTGAAATAATGTCATCTTAGATGAAAATGGTTTTGATAAAACACTTTAAATGAATTCTTGAGGAAAATATTCTTTTTTATTCAAAATCATTTTCTTTTCACAAAATGTCATGAAATTTTAGAAGAAAAGGTTTTTGTTGAAAATATTCATGAAATATTTTGAAGTGAGCTTCATGAAAATAAGGCTTTATAAAACCATAAAAATCCTTTCATGCCGTATACGTTAAAAAAAACATTCTTATCGTACTTTTGTCTCAAAAGTTAAAAAAAGTACCTTGTAACGTAAATAAAAGAAAGATTCCTTACATAACATATAGTAAAAGTAAAAAGTGGTTAAAAAGGACATTAAACATACATGAAACCATTTTTAGGAAACATGGACATGGATGATAACAATAACCCCAGTAAATAATTACGAATAAGCAATCTCGGATAAAAATGAGATTTATAAAATTATCCCTTACCTTAGGTCCGATATGCTTCGTACGTATCTGAACCCCCTTTATAATGATTTAAATAATGTTATTGACTTATTACAAAATCATATTCATTGTTATTATATCATATATGGTCTACTTAGGACTTTACATTACCTGTTCTTTTGTAAATTCATGTTAAAGTAGCGTTTTGGGTAAAATCGTCTCATTTGTCGTTCGTGTTTTAACTTGTAATTATTAATATGATTACTTGGATCATGATTACTCATATCCAGAATTTAAAACATTATTTATATATAATATATATTCAGAATATACATATATATAATATATTGATAAATGGAAAGAAATACACCGTTCATGGAGACGGTAGACCGTACGTACGCATGAACGCTGTTTTAGTTTCCTTATTGAATTGAATGGAATTAAGTAGATGACATAAATATATATATAAATAAATCCAGTATCATTATTATGTCATATATTTAATGATTACTTATTATATATACTTTATAATCATTCATGAATGGTTAATCATTGAGAATGAATCTCATCGCGTCGTGGAGACGGTAGTCCGTACGTACGCACGAGCGATGATATCATTCCCATGATCGTGGAATTGTATTAAAGTGTATGTATAATATTTAAGAATCAATATCACTTTACAATAATCATATATAGTCATTATTTACACCATTATACCCATCCAAGTAAGGTGGTGGTGGAAAATAGATTACACCACGTGGTGGAGACAGTATTCCGTACGTACGCATGCGCGGTGATTTCATTTTCCGTAGGAGGGATAAATTTTGAAATAGGGTTGTTTCATACTTATAATAACATATCAGTATATGAGTGATACTTATTTTATTATTTCATAATGAAACAACTAAATAAGAAGAAGTGGAAGAAGAAATAAAGTTGAAAGAATAGGTAACGAACATTACCTCTTCTTTGAAGCACCTCTTTGAGACCTCCTCTTAGGGCACTACAATTGGTCTTTGAAGAAGACCAGGACCTATAGGATGTTTATAGGGAAGTGGATAAGAGAATTTGGCAGGGGTTTTCCGAGCTTGAAGTCTCAAATTGGTGTGAGGAAGAGAGGGAGGAGGTGCCCTTTTATAAGGGCGGAGAGGGGCACCTTTGGAAATCTTAAAAATATTAATTTATAATAAATCTAACACAACTTAAAAACCTCCAAAAATGACTCATATTCAAATATAAGATGATATAGGGTTGTAATCTCATAAAACAATAAAATTTAGGCATGTTAGGAAATTACTTTAAACATTATCAACTTGATTTATCCTTACTTAATCAATTTAATTTTATTTGTGGTAATAACATTCTAAATTTTAACTTATAACAAAAAATTACTTATTTTTTGTGAATTATCCATAATTGTATACTTTATAACATTTTAGACCATATAAATATAAATTTATAATTTTTAAATATTTTTGTGATTTTTAAACAATTTTATAATATGTTATTTTTATAAAATAACAATAGTGTCAATTTTGACACTATTCATTTATATGAATTTAAATAAAATATATAGAGAAGATATGTTGGAAATAAAAGATTTAATAGATTCATAAAAGGCCATATGTATCTAGAAAAGTAGTGGAGAACATTAAATAGTTCATATAATATTTATTTTATTATTTTTAAAACCATTTATTTGGTTTATCTCTTAATAAAATAATTACTTCAACATTTTTGTATAATTATTTAATATACATATATGTTGCATAAAAATTAAAAATAAAATACTATGATGAAGATAAATCTATTAACTTTCACAATAATACTTTTATTATAATTTATCATCTTAAAATCACAATAATTAAATTGTTATATTTATTAAATTATGAAGGTGACAACTCTGGCATCATTTAAAATAAAATAATATAAGTGTCATAATTGCTTGTATATAACTCCAAATGGTCAAATATTCGACCATTGGATGATTATAGTTTAAATTTACATGACCAATAAGTCTTGGTCAGGGTTTTGTGCCTTTTATGGTCACTATTATTTTAATAAAAACTATATTCTTGATTTTTCACTAGATAAATAATTTCTGCATCACTATTGTGTCACAATTAATGATAATTATTTAATCCAAAATAATTCTAAATAAATTCTCATGATGTAGATAATTTTTTTAGGTTTCTTTATACTATTAATTTTGGAAGTTTCATGAAGTTTATCACTAACTTAAAATTATTATATGTATAGTATTTAAGAGAGTGACATGTTGTCACTTTCTTTGGTTTTAATAATAATTAAATTATTTTCATTGAAAAAAGTCCATTAAATGAATCTAATACCACCCTTAGGTGATATGGGTCTACTTTTAGTCATCCAATAGGATTTTTAGAAGTGTTAGGGTAATTTTATAATCTTATATTTACCCTTAATTACCCGATTTACCTTTACCTATGGTAAATAAAATTTACCGTAGTTACTATTCACAATGCCCAAAAATAAAAAGTAGCTTATTAACATAATTTGAACCCACTGATTCCAAATATGGAATCCATTTTTCCAAATTCAATACACAAAATTTGCAGAAATTAAATTAAAATTAATCCCGTTGTCGAAAGAAAATGTGTTTTTCTTTAAAACATTGCAAAAGATTGAATTGATTTAACCTACGAATTCAAGGTAAAATCAATGCTAATGACATACATTATATTAAATGGTAAAAATATATTCTATTTATACTTTAAAACCATTCAATATTATAATTTAACCACATAATATATTACGATGAAAAAAGTTGTTTTTAATTAAAATATAGCGTGTTTTTACTATTCATTAAAATATGAAAGTTATCAGAATAAAATGAAAAATTTATCCAAAGTAAATTTTTATTTCTTGATTCCAAAGAATAATTTTATTTTTTCAAATGGAACTTATAAACATTTCAAAAACTATATTTAAAGTGAGTGCGCCATCAAAAGGCGGCAAAACTGTATTTTTTGAAAAATACTTATTTTACCCGAAAAATTTATTTTGTTCTTATACCATGTTCTAGAAAATGTGTAAGATGAATAATAATGTTATAAAATTAAAAATTTAGTTAATAATATTCATAACGGCTAGTTCATAACAATATTATAATAATATATTGTTGTTTAGTAAAACCCGGTATTGCGTACAACACACGCTATCAGGGAAGGTCGCGATTACGTGTAATACAAGCCAAGTCAGGGTTGCGTGTAGTGAATGACTCCTTTGTTGTTGATTATAACATAATCAAACCATATTTTATTTATACATTGAATATATATATATATATATATACACTCAATGTTGCGTAGAATAACTTCTATCAAACGAACTTGAAATTGTATGTAACACAAGCCAAGAATAGTGTTGCGTATACTACAAGCTAATACGGTGTTGCGTATAGCGCAAGATAATCCTGGTGTATCGTACAACAGAAGATATGAATTAAATTAAAAAGAATGTATCTTATAAAATCTCGGGTTGTTACATTCTACCCCCCTTAAAATGAATTTCGCCCTCGAAATTCATCGGGGTTATAAATCGTTTACTATTCATAGAAACCCATATCGTAAAAAGAAATACCAAAACTGAACTTTAAAAACTAAAGTATGAAATATAACGGTTACCGAAATTAACTCATCACTGGGTTTCCATATAGGATAACATTGGTGAAAATATGGATATGGAAGAGAAATCTAACCATCATGTTCTGATAGAGAGTGGTAGAGAACATGGCTATGAAAAAGCCAACAACCACAAAGCCATAAATTTGTGATGATCTAAGGTACCATCTGATTCATCGGATATAAAGGCACTAGGAAAACATTTTTGGTTCTCAAGATCGTTTCCCTAAAGATGATGAAATTGGAATTAGAAGAAATACTTTCGTGATTTTGGTATAGTCTCACCATTGGTCGTTCTTTGGACAATTTCCACTTCATCTCTTAAAAAAATGAAGTTGAATTTGTCATTCGTGATGTGTTATCAGATCATGTGATAGAATGATGGGTCATTCCATCTGTCTCAAAAAAAAGTTTAGAAAAGTTATCAAAAAAAATACATAAGTCCATATATAGTGAGATTAATCATATATGGTTCCTAAAATGGACTTATACTTCATATATCATACTGCTTAATATAATAAAACTAGTTTCTAATAAACAAGGACTTCCTGTAGGCCAGTGGTAGGCGATAAAGGCCAGTCGCACTTCGGTTGTGGGTTCGATTCCCACAGCCTTGTCCGGGGCGATGGGCTGTCGCCCGTCCTGCAGGTTGTCCTTTTTCTAAAACTACATTACTTTAACATCCCATCAATAATATAAAAAAAAAGTTCTATCCTTAAACAATACTAACTTATGTACAACATAATTCATTCCAATCTTTAGGCTTATCTAAAATACTTTCAGTCCAAGCTCATAGTATAAAGAAAACGATTACTTGAAATGTCATCAACCAAGCATGCGAATATCATCATTTATCTCCCATATATCTTGTTGGTCACATTCCAGTCATGTGAATACCTTAATCATGTATTCTCTTGAAAAATGAATACCCATTGAACCATAGTGAAAACATGAATGCAGTTAAAAGTTAACACTTTCTACATACCAAAATCCTCAAAATTCTATATACTCAAACCATGATATCACTTAGTCCTTATATCAATCATGAGCTCATGAATACTGTCAAATATTTCATTTTCTCCTTATCCCTTCATTATGCGCATATCATCTGCTTTCCAAAATATTTGAATCACTTTTCATGGTTACCGGTACCATAAAATTATTGAAAACCATAATAGACTAATACAAAAATATTCCAATACACAATAAAAGTAACTCAAAAACATTATTCTTGAATACCAATACATAAACACTTCAATCCATCCTCTTCAATGACTGTCTTGGAATAAGTCCTTCCTTGATTTATAAGTAACTTTTTAGGTCAGGGCATTGAGTTGGGTAATGCCCATGTTCTCCACAAATAATACATTGAACTCCATAATAGTCTTTCACTCTATGACCCTTTTCTCCACACAGAAAACATCGGTCCCTCCATTTGAGGTATTCCTCAAGGTTCTTCTTCCCTTCTTTAGAAATCTCAATCTTCCTTTCTTTATGCTCCTCAACATGCGAACATGCATAATAGTCTATCTTCCTCTTATTTGATGAATTAGGCATACCACTAAATTTCACCTTGTTAATCATATATCGCGATGACTGATTCGGCATAATCACAATATCTTTCTCTCTAGGCATTACACAATTTTGTTTCTCATAGTCACCAATTTTTCCATTGGATTCAATGTTAACCGAATTCCTTCTGGTTCCCTCCATTAACTAAAACACAAAAAGAATTCTGTGAGAGGAAAAATCATGCTAGAGAAAACAACATAGTAAAGGGGGAGTACCCTCAATATCTAACATCTTAGGTTAAATTATAAGATCCTTAGCACAATTCTAGGACTATAACCTATACGTATACTTAACCTTAGAGACATCCCTAGACATACCTTAGAAATATCTCTAGGGATCTCACTAACGTTTTCGCATCCTAGTTTCCAAAGGTTGACTAAAAATTTCCTCTGATACCAAATGTAGAGACCCAAATCTTGACGTACATGAACATTACATTACTTTTTCGGAATACTTAATACATAACAAAAACAGACACACAAGGATCGTAATAGTTTAGTGTCTTTGGAAACTTGGAACGTAATCTTCTAATCGTGGTGAAAGATCTTCAACATCTCCCTTAAAGATCTTCCCCCTTTTTTTATCTAAAAACTTTCTTTATATCCTGGGGAAAAGAAAACATAAAAAGGGTGAGCTCAAATGCTCAGTAAGGGTAAGCATGGATAAAATAAAACATACCATATACATTTGAACTTAAAAACATGAACATAATGTTTAAACATCAGAAGCTTGAGCAATGACATAAAACATGTAAGTACGTATGGCATAGATCGTAAAGAAACATTAAGAATGATAAAATATCATGGGAATAAAACATGTAATTGTGGAAACCATTCAGCACATGTCATGATTTCCATAGTAGCCAAGGCATTGCTGCCAAGACCATCTTGGTGGACAAAGTCCCTTTCTGAATCGAGTTCACTCCTCGTTTCAGTCCTGTAACATTGAACCGGATTAACATACCGTTACAGCCATGTATATCTCATGAGATATAAATCTTTACCCAATGCATTGGAGGGAGATATAGGTCCCACCCATCTCATAATGAAATCATTCTTACTTGTGCCACAAAATAAACATACATCATTCATAATAACTCAATAAATAAAATGGGTTTCATAAACATCATCCCATCATCACATAATCCATATAAAAGAAATGAATATCATTTCATAATAAAAAAAAGTGAAACCATGTAAATAATAGAGACATTACACTTGAAACATACACATGTGAAATAATGTCATCTTAGATGAAAATGGTTTTGATAAAACACTTTAAATTAATTTTTGAGGAAAATATCCTTTTTTCTTCAAAATCATTTTCTTTTCAAAAAATGTCATGCAATTTTAGAAGAAAAGGTTTTTGTTGAAAATAGTCATGAAATATTTTGAAGGAAGCTTCATGAAAATAAGGCTTTATAAAACCATAAAGATCCTTTCATGCCGTATACGTTAAAAAAAACATTCTTATCGTACTTTTGTCGGAAAAGTCAAAAAAAGTACCTCGTAACGTAAATAAAAGAAAGATTCCTTACATACCATGTTGTAAAAGTAAAAAGTGGGTAAAAAGGACATTAAACATACATGAAACCATTTTTAGGAAACATGGACAAGGATGATAACAATAACCCCAGTAAATAATTACGAATAAGCAATCTTGGATAAAAATGAGATTTGCAAAATTATCCCTTACCATAGGTCCGATATGTTTCGTACGTATCTGAACCCCCTGTATAATGATTTAAATAATGTTATTGACTTATTACAGAATTATATTCATTGTTATTATATCATATATGGTGCACTTATGACTTTATATTACCCGTTCTTTTGTAAATTCATGTTAAAGTAGCGTTTTGGGTAAAATCGTCTCATTTGTCGTTCATGTTTTAACTTGTAATTATTAATATGATTAATTGGATCATGATTACTTATATCCAGAATGTAAAACATGATTTATATATAATATATATTCATAATATACATATATATAATATATCGATAAATGGAAAGAAATACACCGTTCATGGAGACAGTAGGCCGTACGTACGCATGAACGCTGTTTTCGTTTCCTTATTGAATTGAATGGAATTAAGTAGATGAAATACATATATATATACATAAATCCAGTATCATTATTATGTCATATATTTAATGATTACTTATTATATATACTTTATAATCATTCATGAATGGTTAATCATTGAGAATGAATCTCATTGCGTCGTGGAGACGGTAGTCCGTACGTACGCACGAGCGATGGTATCATTCCCATGATCGTGGAATTATATTCAAGTGTATGTATAATATTTAAGAATCAATATCACTTTAAAATAATCATATATAGTCATTATTTACACCATTATACCCATCCAAGTAAGGTGGTGGTGGAAAATAGATTACACCACGGCGTGGAGACGGTATTCCGTACGTACACACGCGCGGTGATTTCATTTTCCGTAGGATGGATAAATTGTGAAATATGGTTGTTTCATACATATAATAACATATCAGTATATGAGTGATACTTATGTTATTATTTCATAATGAAACAAATAATGAAGAAGAAGTGGAAGAAGAAATAAAGTTGAAAGAATCGGTAACAAACATTACCTCTTCTTTGAAGCGCCTCTTTGAGACCTCCTCTTAGGGCACTACAATTGGTCTTTGAAGAAGACCAGGACCTCTAGGTTGTTTCTAGGGAAGTGGAGAAGATAATTTGGTAGGGTTTGGACGAGATTTAAGGCTCAAATTGGTGTGAGTAAGAGAGGAAGGAGGTGCCCTTTTATAAGGGAGGAGAGGGGCACCTTTGGAAATCATAAAAATATTAATTTATAATAAATCTAACCCAACTTAAAAACCTCCAAAAATGACTCATATTAGAATATAAGATGATATAGGGTCGTAATATCATCAACCAATAAAATTTAGACATGTTAGGAAATTATTTTAAACATTATCAACTTGATTTATCCTTACTTAATCAATTTAATTTTATTTGTGGTAATAACATTCTAAATTTTAACTTATAACAAAAAATTACTTATTTTTTTTTGTGAATTGTCCATAATTGGATACTTTATAACATTTTAGACCATATATATTTAAATTTATAGTTTTTAAATATTTTTGTGATTTTTAAACAATTTTATAATATGTTATTTTTATAAAATAACAATAGTGTCAATTTTGACACTATTCATTAATATGAATTTAAATAAAATATATACAGAAGATATGTTCAAAATAAAAGCTTTAATAGATTCATAAAAGGCCATATGTATATAGAAAATTAGTGGAGAACATTAAATAGTTCATATAAAATTTATTTTATTATTTTTAAAACCATTTATTTGGTTGATCTCTTAATAAAATAATTAATACAACATTTTTGTATAATTATTTAATATACTTATATGTTGCATAAAAATTAAAAATAAAATCCTATGATGAAGATAAATCTATTAAATTTCACAATAATACTTTTACTAGAATTTATCATCTTAAAATCACAATAGTTAAATTGTTATATTTATTAAATTATGAAGGTGACAACTTTGGCATCATTTAAAATAAAATAATATAAGTGTCATAATTGCTTGTATAAGACTAAAAATGGTCAAATATTAGACCATTGGATGATTATAGTTTAAAGTTACATGACCAATAAGTTTTGTTCAGGGTTTTTTGCATTTTATGGTCACTATTAGTTTAATAAAAACTATATTCTTGATTTTTCACTAGATAAATAATTTCTGCATCACTATTGTGTCACAATTAATGATAATTATTTAATCCCAAAAAATTCTAAATAAATTCTAATGATGTAGATAATTTTTTTAACTTTCTTTAGACTATTAATTTTCGAAGTTTCATGAAGTTTATCACTAACTTAAAATTATTATACTTATAGTATTTAAGAGAGTGACATGTTGTCACTTTCTTTGGTTTTAATAATAATTAAATTATTTTCATGGAAAAAAGTCCATTAAATGAATCTAATCCGACACTTAGGTGATATGGGTCGACTTTTAGTCATCAAATAGGATTTTTCCAAGTGTTAGGGTAATTTTATAATCTTATATTTACCCTTAATTACCCGATTTACCTTTAACTACGGTAAATAAAATTTACCGTAGTTACTATTCACAATGCCCAAAAATAAAAATTAGCTTATTAACATAATTTGGACCCACTGATTCCAAATATGGAATCCATTTTTCCAAATTCAATACAAAAAAGTTGCAGAAATTAAATTAAAATTAATCCCGTTGTCGAAAGAAAACAGGTTTTTCTTTAAAACATTGCAAAAGATTGAATTGATTTAACCTAGGAATTCAAGGTAAAATCAATGATAATGACATAAATTATATTAAATGGTAAGAATATATTCTATTTATACTTTAAAACCATTCAATATTATAATTTAACCACATAAGATATTACGATGAAAAAAGTTGTTTTTAATTAAAATATAGCGTGTTTTTACTATTCATTAAAATATGAAAGTTATCATAATAAAATGAAAAATTTATCCAAAGTAAATTTTTATTTCTTGATTCCAAAGAATAATTTTATTTTTTCAAATGGAACTTATAAACATTTCAAAAACCAGATTTAAAGTGGGTGCGCCATCAAAAGGCGGCAAAACTGTATTTTTTGAAAAATACTTATTTTACCCGAAAAATTTATTTTGTTCTTATACCATGTTCTAGAAAATGTTTAAGATGAATAATAATTTTATAAAATTCAAAATTTAGTTAATACTATTCATAATGGCTAGTTCATAACAATATTATAATAATATATTGTTGTTTAGTAAAACCCGGTATTGCGTACAACACACGCTATCAGGGAAGGTCACAATTGCGTGTAATGCAAGCCAAGTCAGGGTTGCGTGTAGTGCATGACTCCTTTGTTGTTGCGCATAAAAAAATCCAACCATATTTCATTTATACATTTAATATATATATATATATATATATATATACACACACTCAATGTTGTGTAGAATAACTTCTATCAAACAAACTTGAAATTGTGTGTAACACAAGCCAAGAATAGTGTTGCGTATACTGCAAGCTAATACGGTGTTGCGTATAGCACAAGATAATCTTGGTGTATCGTACAAAAGAAGATATTAATGAAATTAAAAAGAATGTATCTTATAAAATCTCAGGTTGTTACAACTATTGTTTTCATGTACTTAGTTGAAAAGCTGGTAATCATAGTCTTGGTGTATGGATACGTCGGCCATCATACCAACACTAGAATCCCTAGACTGAAATATGAACTTGAAACACTTAACACTACTTACCTAAACTAACCTCATAGAATCCTGATCCTAAAGTATAACCAAAATCCTCTGATACCACTCTGTTATGACCCGTCATAGTGGGGCCCATGCTGTGACTACCCCAAGACTGCCTCCAATAGGCTATGGGATGGTGACTAGCACCGAGTAGGCATATCCCATAAATGGGAGGAATTTTCCTAAGTACCTGTACACACACACACAAATATCCAAGCCACAAAATGATGAAATGTAAAAAAACTAAGTAAACAATGCATGCATATACTATGATCTCACAATAGAGTATGATAGAAAAAGTATTGGAAATTAAACATATCCAAATACAAGACCACCACAAAGAGTGTCAAACATAATTAAAACTTATAAGAAAAGAGGTATTGGGATTACTGTATGAACCACAGGAACACACCTAATTTTGTCCATCTGTCGTAAGCACTGAATGGTCTTGGTCTAGCTGATACTCCATCAAAGGGTCGATCGTCTTCACAAGACAAGACATGTGCTGGAAAATATCATGCAAGAGTGAGTAAAAAAACACTCAGTAGGACACCCCAAAACCACAAAGGAAAATACAGTTAGCTCTACATAGGTATATTTCTACAACAAAAGTAGAAAGAAAATATATATATACTCAGTCCAAGGCACACGGTTTAGAGGTAAGACACAACCAATTTACCAGCCACAATATTCTTCTCGAGGCATGCTAGATCTGGGAGAACTCACTCCTCAATACATGATATCGTTGAAGAAACACACAAAGAAGTTTATCTCATTTGGTCCCTACCCAAAGAGAATTTATTGGTCATGGAATAATATAGTACACAAATATGGGATCACACCTAGACACATTGGGGGATACCACAGATCATGTCCAGACACACTAGGGGATACCACATACACAATCTGGATCAACCCACAATGTAGAGGATCCTACCCATACACAACGGGGAATACCACTAAACCTACTAATGAAGCATGCTAGATGGAGGACCAACACACTATTATTTGTGGTTACATTGATTCCACAAAAATCCACTAGGGGTGATAGAGGATCACACTCCTGTACCAATGAGGGATACCGCACTCTATCTGGGACTCGAAATCTAGAGAGGATTATAATCCAATGATGTGGACATAATGCTACACTGAACCCTTGAGGAAAGGACCAAGGGAATTCTCTCAAACTGTACTGGTCCAAACTAGAAACTCACCACTTATCCCAAAATGTTTGTCTCATCGCTAGGGTCCCAAATCCGTAGATGACTTATCAAACAGACGTACCATTTGAAATTTACTCTAGTTTGAAGTTTCAAAGGGGGGTTACTGGTCCCGTTGACTGACCGCACAATCAGTACACTGACCGTGATGGTTGAACTCCTAGATCAACCACCCTATTACTGTCATGATCAACCACCGTGGTCGACTACACCCCTCAATTCCATGGCTGCATAGCAGTTGGAGCGACCGTGGATCACGATTGACCGTCATAGTCGACCATGGCCTGGCTCTGGCCTGATCGCCCTAGGTCTGACCTGGGTTTGACTTTCTTGGCCCAACCCTCTTAGGCCTGACCCAGATGGACTGATCTTGTCATCTTGTCCCACTCCTCCCAACCCTAGCCTACTCCAACATGGCCCGAACTATCTCCCCTGGCCTGACCCACTTGTTCATGGGCCACCTAGCTACGTCCATGGACTCCAAACACATCTTATGTGGTTTTCGCCATGGTCAACTCCTACCAGATCCCACATGATTCCTAACACGCTCCATGCATCCCCTACTACCGCCTCTGATCATTGTCGCCTTTGGTCACCGCCTCCTCTGATCACTGCCACCACGACCTGCCACCGCCGCCACATCGCCTCACCAGACTTCCACACCAGTGGTCCCTTCCAAAAACCAATGATCCATCTATGATGCCTATAATTTAAAATGTCCATAGATCCATGCTCTTTGGGTCCTGATCTACACAAATCAGCCTCTATTGTTGGTTTCCTACAATCCGGGGGTCCGATCGCATTCAGATCCACCTAACAAGTCGAACTGTGGACACGAGGGTCCAATGATGATGAACATGAAGAAAGGGGTAAAGGAATGTAAGAATAAAACCATGCGGAATGAACCTTGGCGTTTTTTCACATCATCCTAAATTTTTTCTCATTAGGACAAAGAATGAAGAAGAATAAGGAGAACTCCCGAAATAAACCCCACAATTATAAACCATCTCAAAACGATAAAACCATAGATCAATTTGTTATTGATTGACCTGTGTTCATCATAGAAATAAATAATGGGAAAAAAAAGAATCAACAACCCTACCTTGATTTAGATTGGTCACTAATTAAGAATTGTCTCCATGTCGTCGTAGATCCTTGATTCATTGAATCCAAGGAACGTCATTCGATAAATCCGTCATTTTCCACCAACAAATTCTCTATAGATTCTTTCTCCATGTATCCAAAGGAAATTTAGAGTTATGAGGCTAACCCTAAATTTCTAAAAAGACTTAATAAAAAGGATTTTCACTATGTCAAACATAATTTTTATAAAATAATTTTATTTATAGTTACATCCTCTGATACTCTTTCTATAAAACACCCATGACAAGAAAAGTTATGTTTCACCTAGGGTAAAGACACTACTCTGAACTCAATAGTTCCCTAAAATTTTTGATCCAGTCACCCATTTAAGAGTTACTCTACTTTTTTCGAAAAACTTCACACGCGTGCTATAAAAAGTTTAATATTTTTCAAACAATTGTTCTGGGAAAACCGAGCCTCAGAATCACATTCCATCTCAATGACTGGTCCCTAAATCAATCCATATAATTTCTAAAAATAATACATGGGTAAATATGAGACGTTACATAAAGGTTTTATGAATGTTTGGAAATTTCTTGAAGTTAATTGGAAGTATTTTATAGTATTATGGAATTTTGGAAATTGGAAGTTGAAATTTTTTCTAAGCCATCAAAAGTATGGAAGAGTCATTTAGTGTAGTGGAGACAAAAAATGGAAAACACTTGAATTTATAAGTGTTGATTAGAACTTTTTAAGAGTCATTTCATGACTTCAAAAGTGTAAATACCCTGTCCAGAAGAGTCATCTTGGAGCTCATAGGAGTAAATTGTTACTTTAAAAGAGTCACCCAGACTTTAAAAGAGTAGATTATAACTTCATATGCAATTTGATACTTCATAAGGGTAAAATGAGAGTTCAATAGAGTAAAGTTTAACTCTATAAGAGTCATATTGGAGTTCAAAAGAGTTACTTCACACTTTGGAAGAGTAAACAACCACTTCAGAAAAGTAAAATGTAACTTCAGTAGAGTCATTTCCTGAATTCACAAGATTCAGGTACTTAGTAATTTTTGTAAGTTTGGATGGGTGAAAATATGAAATTCAAGATTTAATATTTTTGAATGAAATTATTTTAGACGATGCTCAAGCTGTTAGTTTATGATTTTAATATCACAAAATGAGTTTTTTGATTCAAGAAGAAGAATAATTTGTTTTACATGATGAAGAAGAGAGTTAATTTAAAGAATAATAGGAACATTTATTGAATAAAAACCCAGTCACACTATAAACATTGTTTCTATACTGTAGTGATCTGGACTTAAGTTTAAATTGAAGAAGAAAGAAGTTGAAATAAAAAGATATGTTGATAAATAGTCAAGTATAGGTTATTATTTTAAATTTGAATTTTAAATTCAAATTCAAATATATATTTTTGGTATGGTGCAATAAAAAAAGGAAATATCATGCATGTAAACAATGTGTTCAAATAAGTAGATACTTCTCTCTATAGTAAAATCATGAAAAATATATAGAAAGAAGAGAGAAAGAGAAAAAGTTTTTACTAATGTATATTCTGAAAAACCTTAGTCACATTAAAGATAAAGGTAGTGGAATAAGTTGTTTCATGTCATGTTGTACATGAAAATTAAAGATGAGTCTTGGTACTATAAAACAATAGAATAAGAAGAACTAAACACACTAAACAACTCAAAAAAATCTATTTTGTGGAAGATTATTCAGTTTTTTCCTACATTTTATATCATTGTAAAGTGGAGGATGCATTGAAACACTATCAAGAGATGTGTAAATTTTGTTTGAAGATAAATTGTTCTTGTTTTTTGTACTCATAGGTTACTAGTACGTCTTGTGATCTTTGGTTTTTCCGTATTACACTACGGATTAATCTTCTCATTTTGAGAAGAAAACCTTGTAAATTTTTGTGCTCAGTTAGTGTTTGTTTGGATATGTGTGGACAATAATATTACTCAATTTAACTCGAGATGAAGGTTTTTCAAAAGAAACATAAAAAAATTAAAATAACTCATTCAATCTCCCCTTAGTGATCTACCATAGATCCTATAGGCATTTTCACATATATATTTTTAAAAATTCATAAAATATAGTAATCAGTTAGAACACCTTAAATAATAAAGGACATAACATCCTACCACAATTTCATCTTTTTTTTTGTGAATTTATGAATGGCATGCGACATATAATATGTACCAATTTGTGATGTTTTTACAACTTGTTACACAAAACAACACATATAGAACCCCAAGGCATATATACAATGGATAATACACAACTCAACACACTAGAAAAATCAGGCGACTATCTATTACATTAGTACATCATAAACAATATCACCTTCCATTGTTTGTCTCCAACCTTTATATTTATAACATGATAATGAAAATATTTTCTTGTAGTTGAGATACACCCATCACATTTATGTGTAAACAATGAGATTGTGCTTAGTATTATTTCTCTATCCACCGTATTAGAGGATCATATACATGCAATTAATTAAGGAATACTAACAAATACATTCATACAAGCACTCCAATAATCATAAGTTGGTCATATATGATTAAGCTTGATAAATAAAATAATTTTTACTTTATTTACTTAGGATAGGTTCTAAGGGATGGGTGGGTTAGTAATAAAACTCAAATACATCCTCAAATCTTAGTAAATCTCTTATATCATCATTCCCACTAAGTGATTTCTCAGATCTTGAGAAATACGTAACCATTTAAAAGATGACACTAATATATATATGTGTCTTTGAATCTTAGGTAATTCATTTATTGTAAAACTGATCATAAAATTAATTTATAAGACCAATTATAAAGCTAAATAAAAATACAAATCATAAAATCATTTATAAATCTAATTCATATGACTAGTTATAAATTTTATCTATAAAAATTTTATAACATCCATTTATAAAAAATTTTACAATACCTATTTATAAAACCATTGAAAATTTCCACAACCAAAAAACTCTTATTTGTTCCTAAAATAAACCTCTCAAAGATTACAAAAATAAATACAATGATAATAATAAAGGGAGGTATGAAGTGTGGGTTGAAAACCCAACTCACACTTCCCAAAATTTATTAAAATAAAACATAAGGAATAAAATGATTTTGTATGGGGTGAAATGAGTTTTCACCAACATAATATTTTTGAGTACAAATATAATTATCTAGGACACTTTGAATCCACCAATCAAGCAGTCCTCGAGGTAAACAACTAACATCCAATAAATATAAGATTCATTTATAATTGATCTCATCACATAATAATAATAATAATAATTTTTTGATCCCTACCTTAATAATAACAATAATTAATGTTGTCGATCATTCACTATCCGTATCGATTAACTCGTCACATGATTAATCATTTAAACAACTATTTTCTGATAATTAAAATGAATTAAATTTAGAATGTTTTCAATTAATGAGACCACAACACAACATGATTAAAATTATATAACATAAATAAAATAAACAATTCAATAATCATACTCATCACCATTTATTGAAGACACTAAAAATTATATACCACCAACCTAAAATTCATTTAATAAAATGAAAATAACTTTATTTGACCATAAAATCCATCGCATGATGCTTCCCTAATCATAAGTGCTCCAAAATCACTTTTAAAACATTTTTTGGGAAATCCCTAAAATTTTAGAGTAGAGAAAAACTCATCATGCAATGTAACAATGCCTATTATGCTTCTAATTTCATGTGTTCAACTAATATTTTCTGTTTTTATCTTCATTGAAAAAAATAACCATGATCTTGGAGTATTTAACTATGATCTAATAAAACCCACAACTCCAAACCCCTAAAATAGTATGAGGGTTAACTTAAAAATAAAGAAAAGAGTGAATATAAAAATATATAGAAACAAAACCCCCACATTTATCCATACAAATAATGACCAAAGATCAATATTCCATGAATCTTGTATAAAGAGATAACCGAGGAAGGGTTGGAGGGGTGTGTGGGTCAAGTGAGAGAAGAAAAATAAGGGGTATGGGAGAGAAAATAAAAAATAGGGTGTCTTTAATGACAATTAATATTGACTGCATCATTTATAACATCCCAAAACCAATTCAATCATAAGTAACCAAAACTGGTTGGCCACATGACCTCAAAGAGTTAATCCCCATACTCTAGAGGCTACCAACTAGTAGGGAGGGTCTATGATGGTATGTTGGAGAGACTATTTCATGATTATTAGAGTGTATCAGAATGATATAATGAATAATAATATAGAAAAAATAATTAATAACCAAAAAAAAGAGTGAAATATCTAGATATAATAAAAATGTAGGAACAATAGTCAAATTCATATATACAATGACGATGATGACATGGTTGTAACGACCCAAAGTTTCATTAATGGGAATCTCTCTTGATCTAATTAAATGTCTCTTTATGTTTATATAAAATGTCAAATTCTTTGGTTTCATGTTAAGATTTTTGACCGTTGCTAATATAGCCATTGAACAGTGATCACATGATTAGTATAAATATAGGACTTTAACAAATCCAATTTACTCATACAAAGGAAGCGATGGCCTCATCTAGTAGAATTGCCCCATACGAAGCCCATTTGTCAGAGCTCGGAAAAGAGGTGGCGTCTTTGGGCTTCGCCCTTGACCAAGACCAAGATGAGCTTCATCATGTCAAGCTTGAATGTGACCGTCTATGGGAAACGTGTAAGTTGATTGAAATTACCACTCGAGCGATGTTATCCGAGCCACCCCAAGAGTCTGTCACTATCGCACACCTTACCCTTAGGTCTTATGCAGCTATTTTAAGGGGTTATGTAACAAATAAGTAGTAATATGTTCATGTACATTATTTTTGTATATAATAATGAATATAATTTCTAGTCGTTTTTGATACATTGTAAATAGTTTTTAAAGTACAAATGGTGTTTTTTTAGTTATTATTTAATTAAGAAATCTATTTTATTAAATTAAGGGATTTTTGAATTAAATAATATTTTAGTAAAATAATAATATTAAATTAATTTTTATTAAATATAAATGATCTTATAATTTTATGAATGCAATTATTTTTTTATTAAGGTTTGAAAGCCATTTCTGTCAAAACCCGTAAATTTTCGATAAATATAGGTTTTTATTTTAAAAGTGAAATTTAACATATTTAGAAAATTATTTAGATAAAATAAATTTTATTTCTGGAATCAGGACGTCAAAATTATCCAACGGTGAATTTTTCATAATTTTCTGAGACAGTCAAATTTTTGGGTAAAAATTAAATACCGTTTAAATATATAATGTGTTTTATGACATCACAATGACCCAATAGTGATGTAATAAAATACTATAATCTTTATGTTCGTACAATATATGTTTTACCATTAAAATAATGTTATTTTTGGGTTGTTTGAATTACTTTTTAAAGCATTAATGAACCCCTCAAGACTTATTCAACACCTTGCCTTTTTTAAATTAATTTCCATGGGAGTGTGACTCAACTCCACATAAGCAACCCTAATATTTTAAGAAGTTCGGACCTTGGCCTTATAAAATATTTTTTTCCTCTTCCCTTTTCCAAAAACCATGGGAAAAAACCATGGTATGGTTTGTGTTTTGGATTAATTTAATATAAGGGGTCCCAAACCTAAATAATAAAGAATTCCCCCACCTTTCCTATATAAACCCACCCAAGCTCCCACTTCCTCCTCACTAAAAGCCTTTGGAGTTCTTCCAACCTCTACCCTACTCTCTCTAGAATCCTACCAAGGTTCCCCAAGCTCCCAATAAGCCTCTCACAAGCATCTATCTAGCCTTTGGAATCACACTTCCAAGTAAGTGTTTTTTCCTTCCTTTCTCATTGTTGTCCAATTTTCTTTAAGTTGTTTTTCCCTTTTAATTTAAATTATGAATGTTGAGGTATGGTTTCTCACCTCCCTCATACTTCCCTCTTTATGTTTTAATGATGGGATACCCCTTTCTCTCTCATTAAATGCCTCCCATGTACACCCATTACTATGCCGAAATTCTGAAAGGAACTTCTCTCTCCTCTTTTACATTCAAACAATACTTTTGTATCATGAATCTAAATTCCATTACAATTGTTGGGAAATGTATCTATATGACCTCCTTACTTTCCATTAAATGTAAACATGATGAGGAACTGCTTTCTCTCTCATCAACCATTTTTATGAATTCTTATGTCACGCTGTTACGCTGCCAAAATCGCACTGATTTTCTAAGCCAATGTCATTGTGTAGTGAATACCATGACCATTTATCCATCAAAGGTATTCAACTTTATGCAAATTTAATTATTGATTGTAAAGTTTCATGTATGAATTCCACATTCCTTTATCGTGGAATAAATGATTATGTTTTATGAATCCATGTTTTATGATCCATGTGGCACACTTATGCATGAAATGAAATGTTTAAGAAGGGTGCACCCTTATAGCGCTCCAATACATTGGGTAAAGTATAGTATCATGATAAGTCATGTTCAATGAGTGTTGAATCATGATAATTCAAGTGAAACTAGGGTTTACTCATGCTTTATGTGCAATGTAGATTTACTCATGCTCCATGTGCAATGAGCCTTGGCTCATGCTAATTCCATGTTAAGTGTTGTTGCCACATTTCCATGTTATGATTATCATGCTTTATCATGCCTTTATGTTCATGTTTTTCTTATGCTCTATTGATATGCCTATTGTCTAACATGTATTGTACTCCTCATGTTATTCCATGTGTACTCCCTTACTGGGCTTTATAGCTCACCCTTTTCTTATGCATGTCCTCAGGTTATCCCATGCAATACTAAGTACGAAGGAATGTAGTGGTCATGTAAAGGAAGTTTTCAATAAAGATGTTTTATTTCATGTTTTAAGTTTTTATTTAATGATCCTAAGCCCCAAAGACACTAAACCTCTCGATCTTCTTTGTTGTATCAAGTGATGTTTTATGTAATAAATCATGTTTAAGTTGTAATAAAAAGCAGGGTTTTCATAGTTGGTATCAGAGGATAGGTTTAGTTATTTTTGGGATTAAGAAACCCTATTAAAGACTTAGATACAAGACTAAGTACAATAAAAACATCCCTAAGTTTTGGTGAGTATTGAGTATGTGGGTTATCAAGAAAATACATCCCTGTCTGGATACGAGCAGGTAGAGGCGGCTCTGGCACAGATGTATCTTAGGGGTAAAACCTGAAAAAACCGCTTTGAGCTAGACTCAAACGGGAACTGGTGCACGACAACGGGCCTTGCTGCACTCTTGGTTACGACACTCCCGGGGGATATGCTTTGGTAAATTCACAATCTTAGTAAGAACCCTTATTAAGGGAATTAAAAAATTCCCCTAAGAATATATGTTAGAAAGTAGATCATGAAAAGCCTAGATTGAAGCCTATAGACTCATGAGTTAAGTAAATAAAAGTTTATTTATAAGTCATAAACTTTTGTCATTGGATTACCCTTTATGTGTTACCCCTAACTTTCCTTTTATTCCAGCCAATGTCCGGTAATAGGAGGACTCGGGCTAACAACCGTTGTGAAGATCAGTGTGATGACTGTACTAATGAGATGCCAAATCTAATGGGAGTAGGAATCAAGAACTTTGTCACGCTTCTCTCTCGGTTAACTCAAGTTTTGAATAGAAACATGGGTCAATAGGAACGTTCAACCCCCCCTAAGAAAGAACAAGTCACTATCGAGAGCTTCATGAGACAAAGGCCTCCTACTTTTAGTGGATCATCTGATCCCACAATCGCTGAACAATGGATCAACTCCATTGAAAAGATCTTCTCCATCCTTCAATGTTCTGAACAAGAGAAGGTTCTCTTGGTGGCTTATCGTATGGAGGGTGAAGCTGATCAATGGTGGACGTTGATAAAAAATATGAAGCCTGAGGAGGAGATCGAGGCATTGTAATGGAAGGATTTCCAGAATATGTTTTTCGATAAATATTTTACGCGCACCCTCCGACTTAATATGGAAAGGGACTTCTTTTCCCTCAAGAAAAAATATGAAGAATCTGTTGGAGCGTACGTGGAAAACTTCACAAGGCTTGCATGATACGCTTACGGCTTTGTCGTTACCCCCGAATGCAAGGTTGACCACTTCTTTGGTGGGATGAAGCCTAGCTTGCGGAAAGTATTAATGATCTGTGACTTCGACAACTATGAGGAAGTTGTCCGATGTTCCCTCAAGGTCGAAATGGAGATTGGGGAATCACATGGGTATCATGGGGACAAGAAGCATAAGGTGGACTTCAATGCTAGTGGTTCGATGGATAAATCCAACGGTGCTAAGAAGATCCAGCACCCCACTTTCCAAAAGTGCAAAAAGAAGCACCCTGGAAATTGCCTTAAGGGGACGAGGAAATGCTTTAGGTGTGGAAGGGAATGGCACCTAGATGTTAACTGTCGGCAAGAAAGACCCGTGGATGCGATAGAGGAGAGGAACACTCCTTTTGAACCTCAATGCGTTTTTCAATGCTACAAATGCAAAGAACCGGGTCATTTTTCAAATCAGTGCCCTAATCCAAGGGTTTTCAGAGACAACCAACAACCTCCAAGGCAGCAAGGGAGAGATTTTGCCATCACTTCTACTGAAGTGAACCCCGACAACTAAGTGGTGACATGTACGCTAGTTATTCATTCAAGAATATCGAACATACTTTTTGATTTAGGTTCTACGTATTCTTTTATATCTCTAAAGTTTAGTAGAACAATCCCAACACCACCACAAATCATGGAAGTGAAGATGTCGTTGAGTACGGAAAATGGGGAAATCATTGCATCCCATGAGTATAAGTCCTCCCCTGTTATAATCTGTGGATTGAATTTCCTAGCGAACCTCATCATACTCCCTCTGTTTGAATTTGATGTAATTATTGGCATGGATTGGATTTCCTTATATAGAGACAACATAAATTGTCGGGAGAGGGAAATCACGCTCCATATGGAGAATCAACCCCCGATTCTTTACAAGTGTCAGGAGGAAGATGAATCTCCTTTAGCTCCATCATATCAAGCATGGATATTACTACCTTATGAGCACACATATCTGTATCAGATGATTGATTCCAAGGAAGAAACCATCCTTGAAGAAATGCCTATTATGAGGGAATTCGCTGAAGTGTTTCCCGGGGAACTGCCTGGTCTTCCTCCTAGAAGAGATGTTGAGTTCTCAATTGAACTTATACCTCAGGCACTAACAATATCCAAGACTCCATATAGAATGTCTGTTGTTGAGCTTGAAGAGCTGAAGAAACAACTACAGGATAATCTAGATAAAAGGTTTATACGCCCAAGTGCTTCACCATGGGGTGCACCAGTCCTCTTCGTCAAGAAGAAGGATGGGTCAATGCGGCTTTGCATCGATTATCGTGAACTTAACAAAATCATGATAAAGAACAAGTATACTCTCCCAAAAATTGATGACTTGTTCGATCAGCTGCGTGGAGCACAATACTTCTCCAAGGTAGATTTGCGGTCGGGATATTATCAAGTAAGGGTGAAGAAGGAAGATGTCCCCAAGACTGCTTTTCGTACAAGATACAGGCACTATGAATTCATAGTAATAACTTTAGGACTCACCAATGCTCCAGTAATCTTCATGGACATGATGAATAGAGTCTTTAGAGATTACCTAGACAAATTTGTGGTAGTCTTTATAGATGATATTCTAATATACTCCAAAACCAAGGAGGATCATGAGGAGCATTTAAGAACTGTACTAGAGACTTTGCGCAAGGATAAGCTCTATGCAAAGTACAACAAGTGTGAGTTCTGGTTGAAGGAGGTCTCATTCTTGGGCCATATCATCACAAGCAATGGGATATCTATGGACCCCTCTAAAATAGATTCAATTGAGGGATGGTCGAGGCCAACATCGGTAATGGATATCCATAGCTTCTTGGGGTTAGCTGGATATTATCGATGATATGTGAGAAATTTCTCACGATTGTCCAACCCTCTTACCAAGATAACTTGAAAGGGAGTAAAGTTTTCTTGGAGTGATGAATGCGAATAAAGCTTCAAGGAGTTGAATAGGAGGCTTATCACTGCGCCCGTGCTCACTTTACCCACAAGTGGGGAGCTTTTTGTGGTATTCAGTGATGCTTCGAAGAAGGGCTTAGGATGTGTTTTGATGAAGAATTATAAAGTTATATCCTATTCCTCAAGTTAGTTGAAAATACATGAGCGAAACTATCCAACGCATGATCTAGAGTTGGCGACAGTGATCTTTGCCTTGAAAATCTGGCGGCATTATCTCTATGGGGAGAAATGTGAGATATATACTGACCACAATAGTATTAAATATATATTCACAAAGAAAGAGATTAATATGCACCAGATAAGATGGATAGAGCTCATAAAGGATTATGATTGTTCAATCCATTACCACCCTGGGAAAGTGAACAAGGTGGCAGATGCCCTAAGTAGAAAGGATCCAGCGATTCTATCAATGATGAGAATTGAGAAGGATCCAATATTCTTATACTTGATGAAAATGGACATGGGAATCATAGAGAAGGGAACATCATCAATCCTTTCACAAATTATTGCTCAACCGTCTCTTTTGGAAAGGTTAAAGGATGCTCAAAAGGATGATGTGGTAATTCAAGAAAAAGTGGAAGCTATCGAAAAGGGGAAATCCTCAGAGTTTAATGTTAATGAAGAAGGAATTGTGCGTTTTGGGAAAAGACTGTATTCCATCAAGTCCGGAGCTGAAGAAGGAACTTTTGGATGATGCACATAGTTCAAATTTCTTTATTCACCTAGGGATCACAAAGATGTATCGAGATCTCTGAGAAAAATTTTGGTGGGATAATATAAAGGAGATTGCTAAATATACATCAAAGTGCCTGGTGTGTCAGCAAATGAAGGCAGAGAGGTAGAAGTCTAAGGAGATGATGCAACCATTTCCCATACCAGAATGGAAATGGGAAAACATCACTATGGACTTTGTCACCGGACTTATGAGGACTTCCAAAGGCAACAATGCAATATGGGTTGTTGTGGATCGTCTTACAAAGACTACACACTTCATTTCTATTTGGGAGGATTTCTCATTGGATCAACTGGCACAGATATATATCAGGAAAGTGCTAAGGTTGCATGGAGTACCACTATCTATTGTGTCTGACCGAGATCCAAGATTCACCTCTATGTTTTGGAAGAGTCTTCAACATGCTCTGAATACTGAACTGAACTTCAGTACGACCTATCATCCTCAAACTGATGGCCAATCTGAGCGAACTATCCAAACACATGAGAATATGTTGAGAGCATGCTCAATGGACTTTAAAGGAGGATGGGATCAAAATCTTCCTCTGGTTGAGTTCTCTTATAGTAACAGTTTCCACTCGAGCATCCAAATGGCACCATATGAAGCCCTATATGGGAAAAAGGTGTAGAACACTGACATGTTGGGATGAGGTTGGTGAACGTAAGCTGCTTGGACCAGAAATGGTCGAGGAAATGGTGGAGAAGGTGAAAACCATTTAGCAGCATATCAAGGCAGCCCATAGTCGACAGAAGAGTTATGCAAATAATCGTTGACGAGACCTTGAGTTTAAAGTTGGAGACATGGTTTTTCTATGCATATATCTGTGGAAGAAGGTCATGAGGTTTGGAAAGAAAGGGAAGTTAAGTCCAAGGTACATCGTCCCCTTCGAGATTCTTGATCGTGTTGGGGCTGTGGCCTATTGAATAACACTTCCACCCACTATGGCCAAAGTACATGATGTCTTTCATGTATCCCTCTTAAGGAAGTACATACCGGACCCTTCACATTACTCTCTTTTGAGGTGGTACAATTGGAATATGATCTTTCTTATGAGGAGCAACTAGTGAAAATCTTAGATCGTAGAGAAAAAGTTCTATGAAATAAGACAATGCCCCTCGTCAAGGTGTTGTTGAGAAACCACAAGTTTGAAGAAGCGACTTGGGAATCAGAGGAAGTGATGAAGTTGAGTTACCCACATCTGTTTTAGTGCGGGAAAAGGAAAATTTCGAGGGTGAAATTTCTTAAGGGGGGAATATTGTAATGACCCAAAGTTTCATTAATGGAAATACCTCTTTATCTAATTAAATGTCTTTTTATGTTTATATAAAATTTCAACTTCTTTGGTTTTTTGTTAATATTTTTGACCGTTGCTAATATAGCCGTTGAACAGTGATCACATGATTAGTATAAATATAGGACTTTAACAAATCCAATTTACTCAGACAAAGGAAGCGATGGCCTCATCTAGTAGAATTGCCCCATACGAAGCCCATTTGTCGGAGATCAGAAAAGAGCTGGCGTCTTTGGGCTTCACCCTTGACCAAGTCCAAGCTGAGCTTCATCATGTCAAGCTCTAACGTGACCGTCTACGGGAAAAGTGTAATTTTATTGAAATTACCACTCGAGCGATGTTATCCGAGCCACCCCAAGAGTCTGTCACCATCGTACACCTTACCCTTAGGTCCTATGCGGCTTTTTTAAGGGGTTATGTAACAAATAAGTAGTACTATGTTCATGTACATTATTTTTGTATATAATAATGAATATAATTTCGAGTCATTTTTGATACATTGAAAATAGTTTTTAAAGTACAAATGGTGTTTTTTTAGTTATTATTTAATAAAGAAATATATATTATTAAATTAAGAGATTTTTGAATTAAATAATATTTTAATAAAATAATATTATTAAATTAATTTTTATTAAATATAAATGACCTTATAATTTTATGAATGCAATTAAAATTTTTATTAAGGTTTGAATGCCATTTCTTTCAAAACCCGTGAATTTTCGATAAATGTAGGTTTTTATTTTAAAAGTGAAAATTAACATATTTAGAAAATTATTTAGATAAAATAAATGTTATTTCTGGAATCAAGATGTCGAAATTATCCAATGGTGAATTTTTCATAATTTTCTAAGACAATCAATTTTTTGGGTAAAAATTAAATACCGTTTAAATATATAATGTGTTTTATGACATCATAATGACCCAATATTGATGTAATAAAATACTATAATATTTATGTTCGGCCAATATTTGTTTTACTATTAAAATAATGTGATTTTGGGGTTGTTTGACTTACTTTTCAAAGCATTAATGGACCCCTCAATACTTATTCAACACCTTGCCTTTTTTAAATTAATTTCTATGGGAGTGTGACTCACCTCCACATAAGAAACCCTAATATTTTAAGAATTTCGGACCTTGTCCTTATAAAATATTGTTTTCCTATTCCCTTTTCCAAAAATCATGGGCAAAAACCACGGGATGGTTTGTGGTTTGGATTAATTTAATATAAGGGGTCCCAAACCTAAATAATAAAGAATTCCCTCACCTTTCCTATATAAACCCACCCAAGATCCCACTTCCTCCTCACTAAAATCCTTTTGAGTTCATCCAACCTCTTCCCTACTCTCTCTATAATCCTCCCAAGTTGCCCCAAGCTCCCAAGAAGCCTCTCACAAGCCTCTCTCTAGCCTTTGGAAGCACACTTCCAAGTAAGGGTTTTTTCTTCCTTTCTCATTTTTTTCCAATTTTCTTAAAGTTGTTTTGCCCTTTTAATTTCAATTATGAATGTTGGGGTATGGTTTCTCACCTCCCTCATACATCCCTATTTATGTTTGAATGATGGGATACCCCTTTCTCTCTCATTAAATGCCTCCCATGTACACCTGTTACTATGCCGAAATTCCGAAAGGAACTTCTCTCTCCTCTTTTACATTCAAGCAATACTTTTGTATCATGAATCTAAATTCCATTAAAATTTTGGGGACATGTATCTATATGACCTCATTACTGTCCATTACATGTAAATATTATTAGGAACCCCTTTCTCTCTCATCAACCATTTTTATGAATTCTTATGTCACGCCATTACGCTGCCGAAATCACACCGATTTTCTAAGCCAATGTCATTGTGTAGTGAATACCATGCCCATTTCTCCATCAAGGGTATTCAACTTTATGAACATTTACTTATTTATTGTAAAGTTTAATGTATGAATTCCACATTCTTTTATCGTGTAATAAATGATTATGTTTTATGAATCCATGTTTTATGATCCATGTGGAACACTTATGCATGAAATGAAATGTTTAAGAAGGGTGCGCCCTTATAGGGCTCAAATGCATTGGGTAAAGTATAGTATCATTATACTTCATGTGAAATGAGTGTTGACTCATGATAATTCAAGTGCAACTAGGGTTTAATCATGCTTTATGTGCAATGAGGATTTACTCATGCTTCATGTGCAATGAGCCTTGGCTCATGCTAATTCCATGTTAAGTGTTGTTTCCACATTTCCATGTTTTGATTATCATGATTTATCATTCCTTTATGTTCATGTTTTTATTATGCTCTATTGATATGCCTATTGTCTAACATGTATTTTACTCCTCATGTTATTCCATGTGTACTCCCTTACTGGGCTTTATAGCTCACCCTTTTCTTATGCATGTCCTCAGGTTATCCCATGCAATGCTAAGTATGAAGGAATGTAGTTTTCATGTAAAGTAATTTTTCAATAATGATGTTGTATTTCATGTTTTAAGTTTTTATGTAATGATCCTAAGCCCCAAAGACACTAAAACTCTCGATCTTCTTTGTTGTATCAAGTGAAGTTTTATGTAATAAATCATGTTTAAGTTGTAATAAAAAGCAGAGTTGTCATAATGGTACTATACAAAAATAAACTGGCATACATGGTAGAAGGAATCCAATATAGTACATGTATAATAAATAAACCAAAAGCTATCTCTAAGCATCAAAATCCAATTCTTGGTCCTGTGCTCCTAAAATACCATTCTATGTATAAATCACACATCCATGACCAGGTGATTTCTGTTGTATCTACCTTTATCCATGAATTTTGTTTATGTTCCCAATGACTACCCAAATAGGGTGTGAGATATACTTAGTAGGACACCACTAACGATGTATATAATAAATCCATCATGTGTATAAAAACTATTACCATGTGTAGGTATAACCAGTATGGTTGTGAAATAAATTTCCAACATAAACAAGTCGATGAATACAATATGTAACTATGAAAAAGCTAATAAATATAAAATTTAGAAAATAAAAGTAGAAACAACTAGCTTCGGCATGAGCTGCATACATGTAAAGTGTTAGACCTACATGGGCTAGGACCCATGGAGAATGAACAAGGCATCCACCTCGAAACTAAGGAAATCATCCAAGGTGAACTCAGAATAATGAAGACTTATGTGGTCCATGAACCTTGAGCCCTTGGATAAGGCTTCCTAATATATGAAGATATTAATACAGGGGTCACAAGTGCTATATCTCTATCACTCTTCTTGGTTCCATACTGGTAATCAATTTTGGTTCCATAATGGTAATCAAAGTTAGTTCCATACCGAATTACCCATTGTCAGTTCCATACCATGATTTCCAATACCAAATAAGTAATGAAAAATTTCATGAGGCAATGTTACAATCCATGATCAAGTGAAACCATCCATATTAAAAGGTAAAAGCCCAACTATCATCCATCTCTTTACAATTTCATCATTTACAACATTCATATAACCACATTGTTCGAATTTGGTGTTATGATTGAGATTTAATAAAACCTTAACTAACTTAATTTAAAAAGGGACCCCAATAACAAGTGAAAAACATACACACATCCAAAGGGGTGGTTTTAGTTTAGGAATAGATAAGAGAACCCACCATAGATATGATTCTAGTTGAGGTTGAAAACCTCCAACCAAGTCAAGGTTCTATAAGGGCCTCAAATCCAAGTTCAATAATTAATTTAATATATTAACCAATTTAGGTGAAACATCTAGAAGGTCTGAAAAGTGGAACAACAACAAATAATTATTATACAACATGGATTTTATGGAAAAGGTGTAAACCACATACCTTATGGTGTTAAAAGAACCCTCATCTAGTATCAAATTCTTATTTGATCTAGAATGAAAGAAATTGGAAAAAATATGAATACCCTAAAAATAGGGAACATTATATTGCATAGAAATAGTTCCAAAGAAAGAGAGATAAACCAAGAAAGGAAGTTAATATAATTAAGTTCTTACCATTATCTAACCAACATGACGAATGCTGGTTTGATCAGATTCCATTAGAGGGAGATGGATCAATTACTAGCTTGAGGTGAAGGAGGAACTCCCAATGTGATAGGAGGGTTTATCCCTGTAAGAACCTGGACCTTCTTTTCATGTAAGTTTTTCCCTTTCTGGCCGTTTTTTGGAAAAAGAGGAGTTTCTGGAAATTTTTGAAGTACACGCCGTGTACTTTATGAGTAGACATCGTGTACTCCTTTTTCACTTGAGACCGTGTGCTGGCCATGTCCGGACCACACACACGGTGTGTAGGGGTGATGTGGAGGCCGCTTAAAGCGGAGTACAGAAAACCTGAGTACACGCCGTGTACTTCAGAAGTACACACCGTGTATTTTGTTTTTTTTCATTAAATGGACCAGGGTCACACCCCATCGACAGAACTGTATTCTTCTCTAGGTTCTTCGACCAAGAGCATTCTGTATGACTGCGAATCTTCTACAAGCCTCCGATCCTCCGTCCGTTCTCTGAATCGACCGTCGTCGATTGCGTTGGAACCATAGCAGTGAGCTCTCTCTTCTCCTAGAGATTTGTTTTCCAATTCCTCTTCTTTCTCAAGTTATCAGGGGTTGAGTGTTTTGTAAGTTTTATTAGTTTTACACCGTTCTAAGGAGAATAAAGCTTCGTGGTTCAAGTATATCGATCTCCTAGGATCGAGGTAGGTGGTTTGTTGCCCTACATTGAATGATTTTGAGTTTTTGGTGCAAAAGTTCCGGATACCCATGTATCAGGTATCTCAGGTTAGGGTTTTGTTTCTATATTGTTATCTGCATTAGATTTCATTTATACTTGAGGTTATCAGATGATTGATAATTTATTTTTATCACGTTTTAGGATCACCCCATGGGTGTTCCCCCTATTTGGGCTGTTTATTGTCATTTGGATTAGGTTGCCCGTGAGGCATACCGTGTTGCATTGTTTTCCTGCCTTGATAAAATTGATTGCATGTATTGCCTGCTGTTTATATGATTTTGATTCATTTTATCTATTTTCCAAGTAGTTTGTTGAGCTTACTTTGGGATACTAAGAGTCGATTACGCACGAATACACTACTCAGGGCTGTGGGAACCTGGTGTGGTAGACTAAAGAGGGAATTGACGATTAGGGATTCCCTAGAGAGTCTGTTATAAATTAGTATCATTTGCAGGACCTATGGGAATGGTACTTTGTGCTTCCTTAGAGTGTCCTTAGTTACATATCGATACTATAGGGGGAATTAGACGTAAGTTCTTCCTCATAGAGTTTATAGTTATCGTTGCAAGACCATAGGGGAATTGATGGTGAGAGATTCCTAGAGTGTCTGTGCCTTTGTATGTTACTTGACTAGAGGGGTCTGCCAATGTGATCCACCCAGAGAGTCACCATGATTATGTTTGGTTGGTTGTGATGAGTCCACCAAGACAAAGAACAAGACTGAGTTTGTACTTCTTGCTATTTAGGTAGTCTGCTGAGATACCTATTGTGTTACTTGATATACCTTGAGAATATAGAGCTGTTTGTTATATTCCTTGGTTGATAATTTAATGAGTAAATTAAATTAATAAATAAATTTGAATGGATATTGATAGGATTGTTTACTCTAGTGTACTTCTGTTTCACTGTTTCATTTATTTACTTTAATTTTGCTATGTTTCTCACTGATAGTGGGACACAGATCTTGTGGTGATTGCCTTCTGGGATTAGTCTCACAACCTGTTTGAGTCCTGCTTATCATCCCAAACAGGTTATATGGTTGCAGGTGTGGATAGGGATTTTGGGCCTTCTACTTCAGGTACATGATTGCTGGTTGGAGCTGGAGAGCATAGGACCGAGCCTAGGCTTGCGATGCTGTTGGAGTTACTGTTTACTTTTAGTACTTTATTCTTAGTTGTATTTCAGCACGTTGTTGTGTTTACTACTTTCCTTAGATACTTGTACCTGCTGCATCATTTTCATCATTATTATATTATACATTTCTTCCACTATTTAGTTTTAGTTATTGTATGCTATTTACTACTTCTGATATTGACTATGATTTCCTTTATTTGTATACCTTACCAAATGAGGGCATAGCTTCCCCAATGACTCACCAAGGACCTCGATGCTAGTCAGCAGCCTCTGGAGTTTGGGGAAATGTGCTTGAGGTCATGTGGCAAACCAGGTACGGGGAACCAGTTGAGTGGCTCCAGATTCGGGTCGTTACAAAGTGGTATCAAAGGATGTTTCTTTCATTTTCTATTGACTTACTATTTAGCGACATTAGACAGGGATAGGAAGAAATAGGATGATGGTAAATAGCTATGCCCGGGCGTTCTAGAACCCATGTATAGGGAAAAATCCAGATTACCTAGAATATTAAAAATTTAGATTTTTGAAAATGTTACAGTTTAATTGATTTCACCTTTGGGTGGTGCAATTGTTTTGTGCTATTATTGTTTGTATGATTGTGGTTCTATTTTTTTGCAACCTGATGAGATGAGGGTATGACATCTCATGCATCATATAGGAACTTGTTATAAAATCACATGTCATGCATTTTTCCATGCCATCTAGGTTGCATTTGAAATTGCATGCTGTTGTGATAGAATTTGTGATAGACGATGCATGCTGTTGTGATAGCTGCTGTGATAGAATACCTTCTATGTTAATAGGGTATCGTTTGTTTAGAGATTCTTTATCATGGACGCCAAAATTTGGTCTTAGAGGTGTTATGGGCCCTAGAGGATCATAATTTTGTGGTCATGAGTTTGTTATACTGTTTACTTGCTATATGCATGGTTATGATGCCAAGCTTTGATTCGCGGGGAGTATGGGCCCCCACAGATCGGAATTTGGCACCTTAACACTGGATTTTCTGTTTTTTCTGGGCTCTGGTGGAGTTCTAAGGTTACTATCCAAAAAAACCCAGAATACACGACGTGTACTTTATGAATACACACCGTGTAGTTTTTAGCCGTGTCACTGATCGTGTGGGTAAGGATATGGGGTCCTGGAAAATCTTATAGGAACACGCCGTGTACCAAATTAGCACGCTGTGTAGTCTGGAATAGGTATCCGACCATGTCATGAACAACATGGGCCTAAGTTTTTCTTCAAGTGCACGTCGTGTCCCTTGGGAACACGCCGTGTACAGTTGACCATGTAGTCGGTCGTGTAGCCAACGAAATGGGTTGGTGTTATCCCTCCGTGTACACGCCGTGTCCGTATGGAACACGCTGTGTAGTGTCGACCATGTATCAGGTCGTGTCTCTAACAACACAGGCCAGGTTAGGCATGTCAAGTACACACCGTGTCTCCTTTGACACGCTGTGTAGTAGTGGTCTGTGTACTAGTCCGTGTGACTAACGACACAGATATGGGAGAGATCTTAAGAAACACACTGTGTAGTAGACAAGCACACCGTGTAGTTTCCTGCCGGGACAGTCTGTGTTCCTAGCCATGTAGGAGTGAACGGGCATGGAGAAAAGGGTTAGTACACACCGTGTTGTTTAAGAACACGCTGTGTAGCTGGGTGGTTTACACAGCCATGTATGGCCAAGGTACACACCCAGGGTAAAATTTTAAGAAACACACCGTGTAGTAGTACTACACGCTGTGTAGTCATGTTTTCCCAAATTTTAAAGGTTTTTCCCTCCTGTTCCATTTTACTCTCTTATTTTGCAAGTGTGTTCAACTTTAATGAAGGTGTGCTTTTGATATTTCAGACCTATGGCACCAAGATGTCCTACCGTTTCACATCAGGGACCGGGTAGTGACCGTACCCCTGATACGAAAGATGAGGGACTACCAGTATTTCCTCCTATCATTCCTGACATGGCACCTATAGTGATTACAGAAACTGGTACCAATGCTCAGTTCAGAGAGGGTTTCATGAGATTCATTCAGACCTTCTAGGGAGTTCAACATTCTTCCCCGACTATGGAAGAGTTAACGCAGGTTTTTCAACAGTAGCATCCTCCCATGTTCTCAGGGGATGGAGGACCACAGGCTGCAGAGTCATGGATAGAAGCCATGCTATCCATCTTTGAGCATCTGAAGACACCTCCTAAGAGGATAGTTAAAATCATGACTTATATGCTGCGAGATTCCACCGAGAGATGGTGGGATGTGGTTTCGCAGACAGGGCACCAACAGACTATGGCTTGGGATGAGTTTTAGTGTACGTTCTATGACAACTTTTACCTGGTGACGCTGAGGGCCGACAGAGCCAAAGAGTTCATGAACCTGCAGTAGGGTACTCTCACAGTTATGGAGTATTCCTCCCACTTCACTGAGTTACAGAGTTTCACTCCCGTTCTGGGGAATGACGAGCTGTTTTTAGCAAGGAAGTTTGAGGAAGGCCTCAGACCGGAAATAAAATCACAAGTGAATGTATTTTAGTTGAATTCTATTACACTTATAGTCAACTAGGAACTCATCATGTAAAGGAACCTGAGGGAGAATAAATCTGTGGACCAGGGCGGTTCAGCATCCGGGGCTGATTCTTTTCAGGCTGACAGTAGGAAGCGCCACTGAGAGTCTACATGAGGTGATCCGAGGAAGTGAGGTGTTCCTTCTAGTAGATGAGATCTTCCTTCTGGCACCCAATTGGTGTGTTATCAGTGTGGGAGGAGAAGGCATAAGAAGCCTCAATTCTCGAGATACCCAATGGAGGGCCGATCTTGCGGCAAGATGGGTCATCTACAGCGTTTCTGCAAGGTTCCCCTTCCAGCGGCTAGTGAAAGAGGATCAGTTTCGACTCCACGTGCATGATCAGGATTACCAGTTACACAATAGACTGGGGGTTGGAGTTCTTCAGGTCATTCAGGTCAGGGTAGAGGCTATGGACGCAGTGGTCATGCTCAGGGAGGAGCAACATAGGGATCTCAGGCTGCTATGCAGGGCCGCGGTACAGGCCAGACTTTTTCTATAGAGCATATTCATTAGGAGCAGGATCCTGGAACTTCTAAACTTCGAGATACAATCTTAGTATCCTCAGTTTTATCTTTAGCTCTTTTCGATACAGGTGCTTCGCATAGCTTTATCTTTTTTGCTGTCATGGAGACCCTTGGGCTTTGTATCTTTTCGTCTGCTGACGTGTTGACTCTTGACACGCCCTTGAGAATGAGGACATCTAGAGTACAACAATGCAAAGAGTTCCCTCTTGAGGTTTTAGGGTGTCACTTATTATGGGACCTCTATGTCCTAGAGATGACAAACTATGATGTCATTCCTGGGATGGACTGGTTGGTTCCCTTCTAGACAGTCGTCAATTGCTATCGTCGTAGGGTGAGCTTCGTATCACCAAATGGTGGGTCCTTTCTTCATAGAGGCGAGTGGGATGTCTAGGTGGGTAGATCTGGACCAGAGCATCATGGGCTAGGCAGATTTATAACCCAGATTTATAGTCTATATCTAGATGACCACGGGACTTCACAGTTAGACTTTCCTTTGGTGGTGGATCGTTTCAGGGATGTCTTTCCAGAGGACTTTTTAGGTTTGCCTCTGGAGCGTGAGGTAGACTTCTCAATCGAACTCGTGCATGGAGTGGCACTGATGTCCATTCCTCCATATAGTATGGCTACACCTAAGTTGCTGGAGCTCAATAAGCAGTTGGAGGAGTTGCAGGAAAAGGGTTTCATCTAGCCCAGTACTTCTCCATGGGGTTCGCCTGTCCTGTTTGTGAAGAAGGCAGACGGTACCCTTTGGATTTGTGTGGATTATAAGAAGATGAACTAGTTAATGGTCAAGAACCGTTATCCCTTGACAAGGATCGATGACCTCTTTGATCAGCTTCGAGGAGCCTGGGTGTTCTTGAAGATCGACTTAAGGTCCGGTTATCATCAGTTACACATTAGACCATCAGATATACCTCTTACAGCCTTCAGGAGCATGTATTGTCTATACGAGTATAAAATCATGCCATTTGGTCTCATGAACGCGCCAGAAGTCTTCATGGCACTGATGAACAGAGTTTTCCATCCTTCCTTGGATTCCTTCGTGGTGGTTTTCGTGGATGACATCTTGGTGTACTCTCACACTCGACACAACCATGCTACCCATCTTGAGATCGTTTTGTGTACACTGAGGGAGAATTAGTTATATTCTAAGATCTCAAAGTGACACTTTTGGATGGATAAGATTCACTTCCTAGGTCATGTCATCTCAGAGATAGGAGTATGAGTAGACCCAGAGAAGGTGAGAGCAGTAGTCACCTGGGAGCAGTCGAAGAATGTCTTCGAGGTACGAAGTTTCTTAGGGCTGGATGGTTACTACAAGAGGTTTATACAGGACTTATCATGCCTAGAAACACCATTTATTGGATTGAATAAGAAGGGGGTGAAGTATGTTTGGCCAGTAGCATGCGATTCAGCATTCTAGGAGTTAAAATGGAGATTGACTTCAGCACCGATTCTAGTTTTTCCGGAGCCGGGAAAGAGTTATACATTTTTCTGTGATGCATCTGGCATCGGGCTTAGAGAAGTGCTTCTGCAGGAGGATCATGTTGTTGCATACAGATCTCAGCAGTTGAGGCCACATGAGAGGAACTATCCTACGCACGACCTGGAGTTGGCCGCAGTTGTTCATGCTGTGTGTTGTTGGAGGCATTATCTTCTGGGAGAGCGTTTTGTGGTATATACTGACCAAAAGAGCCTCAAGTACATATTCACGCAGCGTGAATTGAATCAGAGACAACGGAGGTGGGTTGAGTACCTCCAGTCTTTTGATTTAGAGCTTGCCTATACGCCTGGGAAAGGAATTGCAGCGGCTGATGCACTGAGCAGGAGGACTCAGATACATGCAGTTCAGGAGGCCAGTAGTGAGTGGTATCTTATGGCTCTGTTCTCTGAGATACATTTGGAGATACACGACAGATAGGGGTATACTTTCCTATCTTCTGTACATGTTACCTCTACAATTATTGACCGAGTTCGGATGAAGAAGTTATCAGATTATGAAGGTCTAGTTGTACGAGAAAGCGTGTCAGGAGGGGACCCTCTTCCCAGATGGACCATTGGAGAGGATGAGATCTTGCATTTCTTGGGACGCGTATGGGTTCCAGCAGATATACGCAAGGAGATGATGCAATAATTTCATTACTCAGTCTGGTTAGTTCATCCTGGCGTCACCAAAATGTATCGTTATCTACACCTCTAGTATTGGTGGCCAGGTATGAAGAGAGATGTTGCTGGTTTTGTCATGAGATGTTCCACCTATCAGTAGGTGAAGGCATAACACCGGTGACCGGCATGGATTTTATAGAAACTACCCATTCTCGAGTGGAAGTGTAATGATGTCACGATGGAATTCGTGACCGGGTTACTGAGATTGCCTCGAGGGAATGACGCGGTATGGGTTGTCGTTGACAGGATCACGAAGGTTGCTCACTTCTTACCGATAAAGGAAGCCTTCAGTGTCGATGAGCTTGGGCGGTTTTACATCTATGAGATTGTGTGCTTGCATGGGGTTTTGAGTAATATCATTTCAGATAGGGATGACCGCTTCACATCACATTTCTGGAAGGGGCTACAGAGGGCCTTGGGTACACAGGTACTTCTAAGTACAGCTTACCATCCGCAGACAGAAGGCCAGTCAGAGCACACAATCCAGGTGCTTGAGGATATGCTCCGAGCTTTCATTCTTGAATTTGGCTGTTCTTGGGAGAAGAATATTTCTTTTGTGTATTTTTCCTATAACAACAGTTTTCAGGCGACTATACAGATGGCACCTTACGAGGCTTTGTATGGTAGGCCATGACGATAACCTTTGTGCTAGCTGGAGGCAGGAGAGGCATCTTTGTTGGGACCTTGTCTTGTTCAGAAGACCTCAGAGAAGATAGAGTTGATTCAGAGGAGGATGGATACAGCAGAATCTCGACAGAAGTCTTATGCCGATTAGCAGAGATGACCTTTGGAGTTCAAGGTCAGAGATCATGTTTTCTTACATGTTAGCCCGAGGTTGGTACAAAATAGGATCAGGAGACAGGGTAATCTTTCACTGAGATACTTCGGGCCATTTTAGTTTCTGGAGAGAGTCGGTCCGGTTGCTTATAGGTTGCAGTTACCTCAGAGATATCAGGATATGCACGACGTCTTCCATGTTTCTCAGCTTCGATGCTATTTCTCAAAACTGTCTCATATTTTTCGACCTGAGGAGGTTGAGCTGGATCAGGATGCATCGTTAGAGGAGCATCCTATCAAGATTGTTGATCATAGTGCAAAGGTACTCCGTGGCCGGTCTGTTCCTCTGGTATGGGTTCTATGGAAGCACGACCGTGTACAGGAAGAGACTTGGGAGAGGGATGCCAATATGCGATCATAGTGTCCAGAGTTGTTCGAGTTTTCTTCATCACTACCTAGTTAGGGAAATTTGGGGATGAATTTCTTTAGGGGGGAAGTTTGTAAGAACCCGAACCTTCTTTTCAGGTACGTTTTCCCTTTTTGGTCATTTTTAGTAAAAAGAGGAGTTTCTGGAAATTTTTGAAGTACATGTCATGTACTTTATGAGTACACGCCGTGTACTCATTTTTCAGCCGAGACCGTGTGCTGGCCGTGTCCGAACCACACGCACGGTATGTAGGGGTGATGTAGAGGCTGCTTAAAGCAGAGTACAAAAAAGCTGAGTACATGCCGTGTACTTCAGAAGTACACTCCGTGTATTTTATTTTTTTCCATTAAACGGACCGGGGTCATGCCCCATCGACAGAACCGTCTTCTTCTCCAAGTTCTTCGACCGAGAGCATTCTTTATGGCCACATATCTTCTCTGAGCCTCTGATCCTCCATCCTTTCTCTGAATCGACCGCTGTCGATTGCATTGGAACCGTAGTGGTAAGCTCTCTCTTCTCCTAGAGATTTGTTTTCCAATTCCTCTTCTTTCTCAAGTTATCGAGGGTTGAGCATTTTCTTAGATCTATGTCATTCTAAGAAGGATAAATCCTCGTGGTTCAAGTATATCGATCTCCTAGGATTGAGGTAGGTGGTTTTTTTCCCTACGTTGAATGTTTTTGAGTTTTTGGTGCAAAAGTGTCGGATACCCATGTATCGAGTATCTTAGGTTAGGGTTTTGTTTATGTATTGTTATCTGAATTAGATTGCATGTATTCTTGAGGTTATTATATGATTGATAATTTCTTGTTAGCATGTTTTAGGATCACCCCATGGGTGTTCCCCCTGTTTTGGCTGTTTATCACCGTTTGGTTTAGGGTTCCCATGAGGCATACCGTGTTGCATTGTTTTCTTTCCTTGATATAATTGATTGAATGTATTGCCTACTGTTTATATTCTTTTGATGCATTGTAGATATTTTCCAAGTAGTTTGTTGAGCTTACTATGGGCTGCTAAGAGTCGATTATGCACTACTACACTACTCAAGGATGTGGGAACCTAGTGTGGTAGACTTAAGATGGAATTGATGATTAGGGCTTCCCTAGAGAGTCTGTTATAAATTAGTATCGTTCGCAGGACCTATGGGAATAGGAATTTGTGCTTCCTTAGAGTTTCCTTAGTTATGTATCGAGAATATAGGGGGAATTAGATGTAAGTGCTTCCTCAGAGAGTCTATAGTTATCGTTGCAATACCGCAAGGGAATTGACTGTGAGAGCTTCCCAGAGTGTCTGTGCCTTTGTATGTTACTTGAATAGAGGGGTCTACCAGTGTGAGCCACCCAGAGAGTCACCATGATTATTGTTTGGTTGGTTGTGACGAGTACACCAAGCCAAAGAACAAGCTTGAGTTTGTACTGCTTGCTGTTTAGGTAGTCTGCTGAGATACCTATTGTGTTACTTGCTATGCCTTGAGAATATAGAGATGTTTGCTAAATTCCTTGGTTGATAATTTAATGAGTGAATTAAATTAATAAATAAATTTGAATGGATATTGATGGGATTTTTTACTCTAGTGTACTTCTGTTTCTCTGTTGAATTTATTTCCTTTACTTTTTCTATATTTCTCACTGACAGTAGGGCACATATCTTTTGGTGATTACCTACTGGGATTAGTCTCACACCCTATTTGGGTCCTGCTTTTCAGCCCAAACAATTTATATGGTTGCAGGTGTGGATAGGGATTGTGGCCCTTCTACTTCAGGAACATGATTGCTGGTTGGAGCTGGAGAGCAAAGAACCGAGCCTAGGCTTGCGATGCTATTGGAGTTGCTGTTTAATTTTAGTACTTTTTTCTCAGTTGTATTTCAGAACGTTGTTGTGTTTGCTGATTTCCTTAGATACTTGTACCTGCTGAATTATTTTCATCATTATTATATTATACATTGCTTTTGATATTTAGTTTCAGTTATTGTATGATGTTTATTGCTCCCATTATTGACTATGATTTCCTTTCTTTGTATACCTTACCAAATGAGGGCATAGTTTCCCCAATGAATCACTAAGGCCCTCGCTGCTAGTCAGAAGCCTCTGGCATTTGGAGAAATGTGCTTGAGGTCATGTGGCGAACTGGGTATGGGGAACCAGTTGAGTGGCTCCAGATTCAGGTTGTTACAATCCCTACAATGGAGAAGAAAAATAGGGAGAGAGTTAAAAATAAAGGAGGGGTAAAAATGGAATTTCACATAACCTCAAATAGGTGGATGGTTTTACTTCATGGTTAGACAAACCATTTTCTAACCATGCACTAACACTTTCTGAGTGAGACACCACCTCAAACAGTTTGGCACACGGTTAGCCAAACCATGCCCATACCATGAAAAACCCCTTTGAAACATGTCTGCAATTTCAAAAAGGATTATGTTGATTGAGGTTCAAAATTTTAAAAACCTCAAGACACACTCTATGACCTAAATTATTGAGGTTCATGGTTAGTACCAACTGTGCGCCTCACCCCATTGTTCTAAAACCCTTCCTAAAACTCTTAGGCACATTTATAATAATAAAAATAAATATTAAAATTTAAATTTAAAGGTTATATACCTAAGAGAAAAACTGAGGTTCCATAGCCCTCCCTTCCCACTTAAGATAACTCATCCTCAAGTTTCCCTTATGAGGGTGGTAAAACATCATTTAAGAATAACTATGACCATTGTACATGTACATTGGTCTCTCGATATCAGGTCTCATCCTGTATGTGGATGTGTTTCCATATCACTAGGACTTAAGAAATTGACCTTCCTTATAGATCCTTCATGCTTCTATCAAAAATATGTATAATATTATTCTCAAAGGACACATCTTCCTCCAACTCAACCTCATCTGGCTAAAGGATGCGGGTTAGGTATGAATAGTAATGATGTAGTAGGGAAATATAAAATACATCATTCATGGATCTATATCTATGAGGGAGTTATACCCAATGATACACTAATATTACCCTCTCTATAACATCACAAGGTCCAAAAAAATGAGGTGGAAACTTACCTTGCTTCCAAAACCATCGATTCCCTAGTCTAGTAGAAACACACAAGAAAACTCTATCCTTGATTTCAAACTATGGTGTTCATTGGTGGTGGTTGACATATGATTTATTCCCAGTCTGAGCTATAGCTATTCACTTCCTGATCAGCAAAACCAAATCTGAATTCTACTAAATGAGATGAATTCCAAGTAGTAATGCCTCCCCTGCCTTATAACTAGTACAAAGGTGATTGACATGACCTACCATAACAAGCCTTGTAAGGATCTATCTGTATCATTTACTGAAACATGATATTGTAGGATAATTCAATAAGAGGTATATGTTTCTCCTATAAACTTCCAAAATCAAGGATATATGATTGAAGCATTTCCTCTAACACTTTTATCATATTCTCTAACCATCCATCAATCTATGGGTGATAGGATGTAGTCAATAACAGCTGTGAACCCATCACTCTATAAAATCCTTGCTAGAACCGAGAAGTAAAACATACATATCTATTTTATAAAACTATCCATGGGAATTAGTGAAGTCATATAATATCCCAAACATATATCCTTTCAAGCTCATCTACCCAAAATGTCTTATTTATAGGAAAGAAGTGAGTGAACTTTATTAGCCTATCAATGATCACCCATACAACATCATTACCTTGAGGGGATTTGGTAAGCTAGTCACATAATCCATGGTTATGTCATCCCATTTACATTTGGTAATGGGAAATAAACGTAAAATACCTATTGGTTTTTGGTGTTTTTTCTTCACCTACTGACAGTTGGAACACCAAGAAACAAATCCAACTATCCATATCTTCATACTATACCTCTATTATTGGCGAAATAAGTCACAATACATCTTCATGAGACTAGGATATACCACCCAAGAAGTGTTATGATATTATCACATTATCTACTATTGTATATATCTAATAACCTAGAAACATTCATGAATGCATAATATCTCATCCTCATCAACAATCTAGCCTACTGACGGGACCTTGTCTAAAATAATATCCCTCAATACTAATCCCTCAGGGTCTAAAAGCTATATCATATTCTGTATCTCCATAAATGTGTATGTCACTACTAAAACTATAAGGAAAGGCTATCCATGATTCTCCTATAACTTTATATTCATCTCATAAAATATTTTTGTCATCTTCCACTCACTATTGGGCTCCTGAACTACATGTGTTTGAATCCTCCATCTCAGAAAATCAACTACAAAATTTCCCTCCATAGGCATATAGGCTAGCTCAAAATTTAAAGAATAAATCTATTCAAACCAAATTCTATATATAATATTTAATTAATACTGTATCAAGATGAATTTGAGGATTCTTTGGTCTATATACACCACAAAATGATCTCATTACAAATAGTGCCTCCAATAACGCAAGGAGTGAACTACAACTACTTTCTTGAGATCATACATTAGGTAGTTCCTCTCATGTGACCTTAACTGATGAGCCTCAGATTCCATGACTACTATCTTGAGATCAATGCTGAAGTCAGTCTCCCTTTCAACTCCTGAGAGGATATCTCGCATACTTCAGACCATATAAATCTCATTCCCTTCTTTTTTTAAACCCATAAGCGGTGCTTCTAGACATGAAAAGTCCTATATAAATAATTTGTAATAGCCATTCAGCCCAAATAAACTCTATATTTCAAAAATGTTCTCAGGATACTACCAGGTAACTACCACTCTCATCTTCTTTGGGTCAACAGATACTCCTGTATCTAAGTTTATGTGACCTATGAAGTAAAATTTGTCAATAAAAAAGTGGAATTTGGTGATCTTAGAGAACAAAAAGTTCTCTCTTAGTGTATTCAAAATTATCTTAAGATGTTTGGAATTTTCACTTTGAGTATGAGAATACACTAAGATGTTTTCCATGAATACTACAAAAAATGAATCCAGATATGGGTGGATAATCCAATTCCTTAGAGCCATAAAAGAAGCAGGATTGTTCATAAAACTATATTACATAACCATATAATCATAAAGACCATACATGCTATGGAAAGATGTACATAATCTGTTAGATGGTTTATCTCATACCTAATGGTATCCTAGCCTCAAATGAATCTCTAAGAAAACCTGGGCTCCTTGGAGATGATGAAAGAGTTCGTCAATATGAGTTAGTGGATACTATTTATTAACCATAATCTGGTTCAAATGATAGTAATCCACCCAAATATTGAGGGTAACATCCATAATCTTAGCGAAAATGATTGGTGAACCCCATGGGGAAGTACCGGGACATATAAAAACCTTAGCTTCCAACTCCTCTAGCTGCCTCTTGATCACCTGCAGCTCTATAGTAGCTATCCTATAAATAAGAATGGATATCAGTGATGCTCTTGGAACTAACTTAATAGTAAAATATAACTATATATTAAGAGGTAGTCTAGAATATTAATCAAGTAAAACATCCTTGAAATGATCCAAAATAGAAGGGAAATCAACTTGACGTATTCCTTGGTCATCTATATAAATAATAGCAGTCTGGGATGTCACCCTACCTAGCCCATGATGCTAAAGTATAGCTCGACTTTCTTGGACATCCCATTCAACCTTGTGAATATAACTATCTCCCTCTGGTGATGTGAAAGACACCCTCCAATGATATAAATAACCATGATCATGATAAGGGAACAACCATTATATCCCAAGAATGATGTCAAATCCCATCATCTCATGGAGGAATATGTCCCATATGAAATGATAGTTGCCTACCTAGAGGGGGGATTCCTCGCATTGGAATACAATTTTTGACCATACTCCCAATGGAGTATAAAGAGTCATCAATCCATAGAAATACTAAATTTTGATTCAAAGAATCTCCAAAATATAAAAATATATAAAGGAGTGGGAAGAGCCTATATAAAATAAAATGAATACCAAGGTAGATGCTTCCAAAAATCATACGTTTAACTAAACATGGAATGACACTATACTCCTTAGGGAATAACTACATTGAATATATCTGGCCCTATCCATGACCCTAAGGTATAGCCTGACTGCCCTGGTTAGGCCTGATTTTTTGGTGCTATAAATCCTGAGTCTCGATCCCTTGGCCATGAAAAACTCCTTATCCTATATAGTAAGTAGTGATTCATCTCCCTATCTAATATGGTGATCCTAATCCTACACTAGGACCTAATTTTAGTGTATATCCTCTCTCACTATCCATTAGTGGAAAGTTTCTGAAAAAATATTATATATGAACCATCCTACCATAGGATCGACATACAACAGGGGATCTCTCATAGTAATTCTTCATGTGACCCTGTTTTCCACATTGGTGATAGAATATATAAATTATAGATCGTATAATCTAATTGGTACAACCCTCAGAAGGGTTATTGAAGTGATGCTTCCTACCACTAGATACTACACCACTTGGTCAAGAAGTTGTACCACTCTAATCCATACCTTCAACTTCCCTTAGGTTACATTCAATAATAAATTCCTGGTTTACTATCTCAGACATGATATTCAACCAAAATATGTTCACCTGAGATCAAATGGATGCCTGATCCTAATCTCAAAGCATCTTGACCCATAAAAATCATTACCAGTAAAGATAAAAACAAAGAACTGAATCTATATAAATCAAGATAAATAATCCATCATAGACATGGTAACCTAATTTAACTGCATAAACTCCCTAGATTGACCATCCCTCAAAATCATAGAAAATAATAGTCATAGTATCTAGATTATAAATACCTCCAAATCATTTATCGGTGTTGATATGCGTGGTTATAAACTGTAAGAACCCGAATCTTCTTTTTAGGTACGAATCCTATTTTTCTTGTGTTTTGAGAAAAAGGGGAGTTTCTGGAAATTTAGGGAGTACACGCCATGTAATTATAAGTACACACCGTGTACTCGGTTGCCGTGGGTAGCTGTGTACTAGCTGTGTAACGACCGAGTACATGGTCGTGTGGGGTGACCTGGAGACTGCATAAAGCGAAGGCCGGTTAAGGTATGTACACAAAATGTACATTAAATAAACACGCCATTTACTTTTCTTTTTATTTGTTATATCATACTTAGGTTGTGTCTAATTAGAAGAAACTCCTTCTTCTCGACCTGTATCGTCTAGGAGCGACCGTAGGGCACAATTCTTCTTCGATCTCCCGATCGACCGTCCATTCTCTGAATCAACCGCCATCGATTTCATTGGAATCACCACAATGAATTCTTCCTTCTTATATAGCCTTGTTCCTTGATTTATCCTCTTTTGTGAGATATCCTTGGTTAAAAATTTTAGACATTTTTGTAGATATACAACATTCTAGGATGATTCAAGGGTCGATGCTAGAGTAAATCGATCGTACAATGCCGAGGTAGGTGGTTTGTGCATTTATGTTGTTATTATTTGAATTTTATGAGAAAAAGTGCCCAATACTTTAGATTGGGGTATTGCGTGTTTAGGGATTTTAACCCTGTTGATGCCTGCTATGATTTCTTTCTTGAGTTAGGGATATTTTTTGAAAATAGGGTTATTTTTTATTATATGGAGTTGTTTTCTCATGTTTGATTTGATATTGACCATGTGGTCTAGTTTTTCCTATTAGGATACTTGCTTTCCTTGCCTAGTGTTGTTAGGATGGAGTGATTTATCTTATGCTGTGATATGATTTGTAACTATTTAGCCAAGTAGTACTTTTAGGTTTACTTTGGCTGCTGAAAATTATTTGTGCATGATTTCTTTACATAGGGCTGTGGGAACCTAGTGTAGTGAGACCATAGGGGGAATTGACCTTGAGGGCTTCCCCAGAGTGTCTATTATTCTTTATCACACTGTGATACCATAGGGGGGATTGATGTTGAGTGCTCCCTTAGAGTGTCTATAGGTACCGTTATGAGACCACAAGGGGAATTGATGTTGAGTGCTTCCTCAGAGTGTCTTAAGTTTATCATTAAAAGACTATAGAGGGAATTGACAGTGAGTGATTCCTCAGAGTTTTTTTTGCACGAGAACAAAGTGTTTAGACCATTTGAGCTTACCCAAGAGGTCATTGTATCCTTGTATAAGTTGAACCAGAGGGGTTAAGCTGTGAGAACTTACCTACAGGGTTACTTGATATTGATTGGTTGAACCAGAGGGGATTGATTGTTTACTTTTGAGTACTTCCTTGTTCATTTATTATTTTTCTTATTTCCTGGAAAATATATTCACTAACTATTAGGAATAGATCTTTGGGTGGTTGCCTACTGGGATTCGTCTCACAATCTATTTGGGTCAAGATTTTGAGACTAAAAAAATTATATTTCTGCAGGTATAGATAAGGGAAAGCACCCTTCTACTTCAGGTACTTGATTTCTATAGAGCTGAAGAGTATGAGACCAAGATGAGGATTGTGATGCTGTTGGAGTTATTTACTTGTTTTCTTTGTACTTTGGTCTAGTACTATATTCCAGCATTGTGACTTATTTAGATACTTTCCTAGATATGTATGACATGCATCATTATTTATATATATGATGCAGTTGTTTATTTACTACCAGTCTTCCACTATTCACTGTTGTATGGTATTATTACTGCTTCCACTACTGTTATATATTTATTTTAGTTGTGTTACTATACTAATGAGGGAATAGTTTCCCCACTATCACACCCAAGGACCTCACTATTAGTCGGAAACCTCTAGAATTTAGGGAAATGCGCTTGAGGCCATGTGACCAACCGGGTATGGGGCACCCTTGGGCGGCACCCAGAACTGGGACGATACAAAGTGGTCTCAGACATGAAATCTGATCTTAGTTTAACATCTTTAGGTTGACGACCATATCTTCCATAGTCAACCAGGCACTAATCAAAGAGTGAAACCTAAGGGATTATGGATCTGTGGGATAGGGAAGTTCAGTATCCAGAGTTGGTTATTCTCCTAATGATAGTAGGAAGCTCTATATGGAGTCTACATGTGGAGATCCGAGTAGGTGAGATACATCTTCAGGTAGCCAGGTGGTATGCTACCAATGTGGGAAGGGTGGGCATACAAGGCCACATTGCTCGAGAGACCAAGTGAATTGCTGATCTTACGATAATATGAGCCATCTTTAGCAGTTCTGTCAGTTTTTATCATTGGAAGATAGTGACAAGGGTTCATCTATGACTCCCCATTCAAGATAAGAACCACTAGTTTCTCATCAGTCTGGGAACTGGAGTTCTTTCGGCCGTTCAGGCCGAGGTGGAGGATGAAGATTTGGTAGACAATTGTTAGGATTTCAATGACAACAGGGTGGATCAGCTTAGGGTGGTCAGGCAGGGTCACAGGGCCGTAGTATAGGAAATACTTTTACAGTGGAGCAGAACCAATAGGAGTAGGATCCCATTCCCTCTACAGTTCAAGGTACGATCCTAGTTGCATCATTTTTAGATTCTACACTTTTCGATATAGGGGCTTCCCAAAGTTTTATATCTATTGCTATTGTGGAGATCCTTGGGCTTTGTATTTTTACTTCTGTTATTGTCTTGATTCTATACACTCCATTGGGGACTAGAACGGCTAGTGTATGTCAGTTCAAGGAGTTACCTCTTGATATTAGTGGGTGTCACTTCTTCTGGGACCTGTATGTCCTAGAGATGACAGGCTATGATGTCATTATTGGAATGGACTGGTTAGTTCCCTTCTAGGATGTTTTTGACTGATATCACCGTAGGGTGAGTTTCACATCACTAGAGGGAAGTTTTTTCTTACATAAGAGAGAATGGGATATCCTGGAAAGCATAGAAGGACCCAAGAATCTTGGGTTGGGAGGATTTACAGCTCAGATTTCTAGTCTATATCTGGATGACCAAGAGACTTTGCAGTTGGACTTTCTTCCAGTGGTGGATCATTTTAGGGATGTCTTTCCAGAGGAAATTTTAGGTTTACCTCCAGAGTGAGAGTTGGAATGTTCTTTTTATCTTGTTTTAGGAGCGGCACCGATGTCTATTCCTCCTTATAGGATGGCTATAACAGTGTTACAGGAGCTCAAGAAGCATTTAGAGGAGTTACAAGCGAAGGGTTTCATCTGACCCCACACTTCTCCTTGGGGTTCTCCTGTCTTGTTTGCGAAGAAGGCGAATGGTACCCTCAAACTTTGTATGGATTATTAGAAGCTGAGCTAGTTGACGGTTGAGAACCGATATCCCTTACCAAGGATTGATGATCTCTTTGATCATCTTCGAGGATCCCAAGTGTTCTCTAAGATTTAATTGAGATCTGGTTATCATCAGTTGCATGTTAGACAACCTGATATACCTCTTATAGCCTTTTAGAGCAGGTATGGTCTCTACGAGTATGTAGTTATGTCGTTCAGTCTCACAAATGCACCTGCAGTTTTTATGGAATTGATGAACCGAGTGTTCCATTCATACTTGGATTCTTTCATTGTAGTTTTCGTGGATGATATCTTGGTATACCCTCACACTCAACATGACCATGACACACATCTTGAGATCATTTTGAGTATACTAAGAGAGCATCAGTTATATGCTAAGCTCTCAAAATGCCACTTTTGGATGGACCAAATTCACATCTTGGGTCATGTTATCTCAGAGACAGAAGTATCAGTAGACCTAGAGAAAGTGAGAACAATAGTTTCCTAGGAGCATCCAAAGAACGTCTTTGAGTTACAATGTTTTCTAGAGCTATCTGGTTACTACCGAAATTTTATTCAGGACTTTTCACGCTTAACTGCACCACTGACGGGCCTAACTAAGAAGGATGGGAAGTAGTTGTGGTCAGATTCTTGTGAGTCAGCCTTTCAGGAGATGAAAGGGAGGTTGAATTCAGCACTGATACTAGTATTTCCAAAGATGGGAAAGATCTATACTATATACTATGATGTATTAGGTATCGGTATGGGAGAAGTGCTTATACAGGGGGAAGGAGTCATTGTGTACAAGTCTCGGTAGTTGAAGACACATGAGAGGAATTACCCGACGCACGATCTTGAGTTGGCTGTAGTTGTTCAAGACATACTCTATTGGAGAAATTATCTTTTGGGAGATCATTTTGTGGTTTTCAATGACCACAAAAGTCTCAATTATATATTTACTCAACATGATCTGAATTTAAGACAGTGAAGGTGGGTTGAGTAACTTCAGTACTTTGATTTTGAGCTTGTCTACATGCCTAGGAAATGCAATGTAGTAGCTAATGTGTTGAGTGGGAGGAATCAGATATAGGTAGTTCTAGAGGTCAGTAGTGAGTGGAAGCTTATGGCTCTGCTCTATGAGATGCATTTGGAGGTGCACGATATACAGGGGAAAACATTTCTTTCTTCTGTGGCTATTACCACTATGCTACTTGATCGAGTGAGAATGAGGCGGATATCGGATTCTGAAGGCCTAGTCCTTTGGGAGAGTATGTCAGGGGAGGACCCTATTCCTGGATGGACTATAGGAGAGGATGAGATCCTTCATTTTCATGGGCGTGTATGGGTGTTAGTAGACATACGTGAGGAGATAATGTAGGACTTTCATTCCTCAGTTTGGGCAGTTCATCCTGGTGTCACCAAGATGTATCAATATCTGCACCGTCTATATTGGTGGCTAGGTATGAAGAGAGATGTTGTTGGGTTTTTCATTAGGTATTCCACCTATCAGCAGGTGAAGGTGGAGCATCAACGACCAGCAAAGATTTTGCTGTAGTTACCCATTTCTGAGTAAAATTGTAATGATATCACGATGGACTTTGTGATAGGTTTACCAAGGTCACCTCAAGGGAATGATGTAGTTTGGGTTCTCATCGATATACTCATAAAAGTTGCACACTTCTTGCCTATCATGGAGACCTTCAGTGTAGATGAACTGGGAAGGTTGTACATCCAGGAGATTTTACGTTTACATGGATCTCCACACTCCATTGTTTCAGACTAGGATTGTTGTTTTACTTCTTAGGTCTGGTAGGGACTACAGAGGGTGTTGGGTACACAGGTACTTCTGAGTACAAATTACCATCCCCAGACAGATGGCCAGTACGATCATACAATACATGTGTTGGAGGACATGCTTTGAGCATGCATCCGAGATTTTGGAGGTTCTTGGGAGAAGCATATACCTCTTGTGGATTTTTCCTATAATAATAGTTTTTAAGACACTATTTAGATGGAACCTTATGAGGCTTTGTATGGTAGGCTATGCCAATCACCCCTATGTTGGCTGGAAGCAGGAGAGGCAACTATTCTAGGATCTCATCTTGTCTAGGAGACCACAAAGTAGATAGAGTTGATTCAGAAGAGGATGGCTACTGCACAATCACAACATAAGTCTTATGCTGATCGATGGAGACGACCTCTTGAGTTCGAGGTCGGAGATTAGGTTTTTCTATGCATCACACCAAGGTTGGGACACAAGAGGATTAAGAGAAATAGAAATCTTTCATTGAGATATATTGGACCGTTTGAGGTTTTAGAGAGAGTAGGTCTGGTTTCCTATCAGTTGTAGTTACCTCAGAGATACCGAGATATGCACGATGTCTTCCACGTTTCTCAGCTCCAACGTTACTTCTCAGACCTATCTCATGTTTTTCAACTCGAGGAGTTTGATTTGTAGGTGGATGCCTCATTTGAAGAACATACTATCCGGATTTTTTATTGAAACACAAAGGTTCTCCATGGCTAGTTGGTTCCTCTAGTGTGGATGCTATGGAAACACAGGAGAGTACCTAATGAGACTTGGGAGAGAGAGACCGACATACAATTATAGTGGCCGGAGCTATTTGAGGATTCTTCTTCTTCTTCTCCACCTTCTTAAGGAAATTCGAGGATGAATTTTTTTAAGGGTGGAAGTTTGTAAGAACCCAGATCTTCTTTTCAGGTATAAATCTCATTTCTCTGGTGTTTTGAGAAAAAGAGGAGTTTCTAAAAATTTAAGGAGTACATGATGTGTTCTTAGAAGTATACGCCATGTAATCAGTTTCCATGGGTACCTGTGTACTGGATATGTAACGGCCGAGTACATGGCCATGTTGGGTGACCTGGAGACCGCCTAAAACAAAGGCCGGTTAAGGCATGTACACAGTGTGTACATTAAATAAACATGCCATTTAATTTTCTTTTTATTTGTTATATCGGACCAGGGTTGAGTCTAATTGGAAGAAACACCTTATTCTCAACTCGTCTCATCCAGGAGCAACCATAGGGTGTTATTCTTCTCTGATCCCCCAATCAACCATCCATTCTCAGGATCAACCGTCGTCGATTGAGTTGGAATCACCACAGTGAGTTCTTCTTTCTTATAGAGCCTCATTCCTTGATTTCTCCTATTTATTAAGATATCATTGGTTGAACGTTTTAAATGTTTTTGTAGATCTACATCATTCTAGGTATATTCAAGGGTCAAAGCTGGAGTATATCGATCGTACAACACCGAGGTAGGTGTTTTGTGCCTTTCCATAGTTAGTCTTTGAATTTTATGTGCAAAAGTTTCCAATACCCTAGATTGGGGTATTGTGTGTTTAGGGATTTTAACCCTGTTGACGCCTGCTATGCTTGTTTTCTTGAGTTAGGTCTCTTGTTTGTAAATAGGGTTATTTTCCATGCTATAAAGGTGTTTTCTGATGATTAATTTGATATTGAAAGTGGTCTAGTTTTTCTTGTTTGGCTGCTTGATTTCCATGCCTAGTGTTGTTAGGATGGAGTGATTTATCTGATGTTGTGATATGATTTGTAGCTGTTTAGACAAGTAGTAATTTTAGGTTTACTTTGGTTGCTGAACATCGTTTGTGTACAATTACTTTATACAGGGCTATGGGAACCAGGTGTAGTGAGACCGTAGGGGGAATTGACATTGAGGGATTCCCTAGAGTGTTTGTTATTATTTATCACACTACGAGACCATAGGGGTGATTTACATTGAGTTCTCCCTAAAAGTTTCTATAGTTACCATTACGAGACCACATGAGTAATTGAGGTTGAGTGCTTCCTCAAAGTGTCTGTAGTTTATCGTTAAAAGACTATAGGGGGGAATTGACGGTGAGTACTTCCTTAGAGAGTCTTTTTTGCATGATACCAAAGGGGTTAGACCATGTGAGCTTACCCAGGAGGTCATTTTATCCTTTTATACGTTGAATCAGAGGGGTTAGGTAGTGATAACTTACCCAGAGTGTTACATGGTATTGATTGGTTGAACCATAGGAGATAGGCTGTGAGAACTTCCTAGAGGGTTTCTTGATTTCATTTGGTTGATTAATTGATGAATGTAAATGAATGTAATTGAAACCGTAGGATGGTTTACTTTTGAGTACTTCCTTGTTCATTGCTTATTTTTATTATTGCATTCCATATATAGTCACTGACTTTTTGGCACAAATATTTGGGTGGTTGCCTACTGGGATTCATCTCACACCCTATTTGGGTTATGATTTTGGGCCCTAATAGATTATATTGTTGTAGGTATAGATCAGGGAAAGCGCACTTCTACTTCTATTAATTTATTGCTCTAGATCTGGAGAGCATGGGACCAAGATGAGGCTTGCGATGCTGCTGGATTTACTTACTTTTTTTTCTTTGTACTTTGATTTAGTACTATATTCCAACATTGTGACTTTTTTAGCTGATTTCCTAGCAACTTGTGACATGAATCATTATTTATATATATAATGTAGTTATTTATTTATTATCAGTATTCCACTATTCACTATTGTATGGTATTATTACTGCTTCTGCTAATGTTTTCTGTTTATTTCCACTGTGTTACTCTTCCAATGCGGGCATAGTTTCCCCACTATCACATCCAAGTTCCTCGCTACTAGTCGGAAGCCTCTATAATTCAGGGAAATGCACTTGTGGTCATGTGTCCAACCGGGTACGAGGCACCCTTGGGCGGCACTCGGAACCGGGATGTTACAAAAACATCCCAACAAAGATTAGAGCATCCATGAAGCATATACATTGTGGGCTTGAACCTCCTTTACAAAGGTGTCTCGATATACTAAAAGGTATATACAACAGTCTCGAGCTATAACTTAGCATCCTAAGGGCCACTATCCCATGAGAAATTAGGTGGATGTTTCACCTATAACCCCCTATTCCATCTCTTCCATAAAAGGGGTAGGTCACATAGATTCCTATATTGATCAAACTATCCATATGAAAACATTTATAAACTTATTATCAGTGTCCATATCATGATTTTTAGGAGGTTACTTTGATAGAAACACATAAGGTAGTACTAGTGGCTCAATGCCCACCACCTCTAGAGCATGATTGTCACTACCCTTCTAGTGCAGGACTCGAGGAAATACTGGCTGAATAGATCTAAAATTTCTGAATTCACATCTTATAAAGATTCATAAAAAATAGGATCATAGATAATTGGATAGGATTTGTACATGCCTTATTATATAAAAGAAACACCTCTCTACCTGCTCCTAAATCTAGGACTAGGTGATAATAAATATCATAAAGTTATCAAGATACATTTCCTACTACCCAAAAAATAATGTTAGGTTAGGGAAAAGGTTTCACATTATATATAATAGGTTTAGTAATATGGTATTTAAATTGCAAGGTATAGAGGAAAAAACCATTTACTTTGCAATTGAAATCCTCATTTAATGGTAACCATTTGAAGTTAGATTTAACAATTCTTGAATTTTTACTCCAAAATAGTAAGATAAATCACTATTCCCAATTTATCAAAGTATATTCTTTATAAATTACAATTGGTAGTTCATGTAACTATATCCGGACCTTTATATCCAATAATATAACATAATGAGTCTTATTAGATGATTTGAATAGATTAATCACCATTATCAATTTATATAGGTACTTGAACTCTTTAAATTACAATTGGAATTCATGTATTCAAAATCAACTAACATTCCATTATATGTATCCTCAATTACATAGATCAAACATGTGATAATTTTTAGTTAATGTTTCACCATCAAGATATATGAGAAAAAACCATTTAGGTTAATGAAGACACATTAATAACCAATTTTTAATCCTCTTTTCCCCACAGAAATGTCAGTTTCATAACAGATATATCACTCAAGAATGAACAACAAATATCATGCAATCATACAATGAAACCTACATGACATGAAATATGCATGGAATGTGAATCTATATATGACTATAATGATGCACAAATAATTCTTCATTACTGTTCCTATCCAAGGGTAAAATTCTCGAACAATAATGATAACCACCACACATCAAGTGCATCACCCAATGGTGAAATTAGTAAAACTATAAATTAAATAACCCAAAACATCATATCCAAATCTAGGTAATTTGGATTTTACTTGCATTTGGGTTAGCTACTCCCCAAAACAGGCTTATTTTAAATTTACAATTATTTCCTATTATTTTTTTACCAACCCTAAATAGTAAGACAAAATGAAAATAAGGATCTGATATTAATTTGTAATGTCCCAAATTTGGTTCAATCATAAGTAACCAAACCTGGTTGGCCACATAGCCTCAAGCATGACTCTCTATACACCATAGGATACTGACTAATAGAGAGAGTCTATGATGGTATAATGGGGAGACTATTCCATCGTGATCATAGTGTAGCACAATGATATAATGAATATTAATAGTGGAAACATATTGAATAACCAACAATGCAAGTGAAATATCCAGATATAATAAAGATGAAAAATCAATAGTTAGAGTTATATATAAAATTATAATGATGTCACAATACTATAGAAAAAGAAATTTGCATACATGGTAGCACACAACTAATACAGTACATGTATAACAAAAAAACAAAACAAAACAAAAAGGCCAAAATCTATATCCAAGCATCATGAGCCAAGGCTCAGTCCTGTGCTCCTACGCTGCCATTCTATGTACAAATCACACATCCCTGACCAGATTATTTACCTTGTCCCAACCTACACACTTTAATTCTATTAGGGTTCTCAATGGTGGCCTGAATTGGGTATGGGATATACTCAATAGGCCACCACCAAAGATGTTTACAAAAAATCCATCCCGTGTATAAAAACTATAACTATGTGTAGGTATAACAAGTATGATTTTCAAATTAATTTCATATATAAAAAAGTCCAATAATAAAATCTATAACTTTGATTAGTCTAATAAATATTAAATTAAATACATACAAGTGAAATAATTAGGCAACTACTAGCTTTGGCATGAGCCTCATACATGTAAAGTGTCCGACCTATATGGGCCAAGACCAAAGGTGAAAGACTGAGGTGTCCTCCTCAAGACTAAGGAACTCATCCAAGGTGAACTCAGAATAAAAAATACCTACCTGGGTTAGGAACCCAATTACCATGGCTGAGGAATCCTAATATCTGAAGATATAAATACAGGGTTCATAGGTGCTATACCTCTATCCTTCTTCTTGATGTCATACTGGTAATCAAAGTTAGTACTATACTGATAATAAAAGTCAGTTCCATACTGAATTACCCATAATCATAGCCATAACATGATTTTCAATACCAAATAAATAATGAAAAGGGTCACAAGGCAATGTTAGTGTCCATTATCAATTCCAAACATCCATATAAAAGGTATTATCCTAGAGATCATCCATCTATTTACAATTTCATCATTTACACCATTCATGTAACCAATTTTTTCACATTTGATGTTATGCTTGAGATTTAATCAAACCTTCACTAAATATTTTAATTTAAAAAGGTATACCATTAATAGGTTTCAAGATCAGAGAGACCTAAAGGGGTGTTTTTAGTTTTGGAGTAGATAATAGAACCCACCACAGAGGTAGTTTTGGGTTGATATTGACAACCTCAAACCATGGCATGGTGCTATAAGGGCCTAAAATTCAAGTTTAATAATTAATTTAAGAAATTAATCAATTTAGGGTAAAAATATGGAAGTTATGATATGTGGGAAAATGAAAAATAATTATTAAATGACATGAATTTTATGGAAAATGTATAAACCACCTACCTTATGAAATTAGATGAACATTCATCCCATATCAGCTTCTGATTTGATCTAGGATGAAAGAAACCATAAAAATAGACGAGTAAACTAAAAATATGGAATATTATCTTATATATAAGTAAAAAAAATATAGAGATATAGACTAAGAAAGGAAGGTAACATAATGAAGGACTTACCATTAGCTGACCAACATGATTAATGATGGTCCGATCAAAGTTTGTATGAGGGAGATGGATCAATTTCTACCTTGAGGTAGATGAGTAATTCCCAACATGATAGGAGGGTATATGCATGGATTGGATAAGAAAAATAGGTTTATATTTAAAAATAAAGGAGGTATACAGTGGAATTTCAACCAACATTAAATAGGCACATGGTTAGGCCACATGGTTGTCTGAACAGTGTGCCAACCGTGTGCTGAAATTGTCCAAAGGAGACGCCCTGTTGCACAGTTAGGCGCACGATTAGCCTAACCATGAATAGACTATAGAAAACCCCTATGAAACATGTTTTCAATTTACCGCATGACTGTGTGACCTGGATTTCATGGTTTGAAAAACTGTGCAACACCATCTATGGCTCACATGGTTGAGTTGCACCGTTAGCACTAACTGTGTTCTAACTACACGTCTCACCCTATTATTCCAAAAACTAGAGATCTGGTCTCCAAACAAGATCTGAATTATCTTGAAACCTTAATTAAAATCTTAAGATCATTTATAATAATAAAACTAAAGATTAAAACTAAAATTTAAAGGTTCCTCACCTTAGAGAAAACCCAGGGTGTTACATGATTAACTAACCATACAAAACAATTACTTTGAATAGATCAACATGTATGAATTCCAAATCATGTTGGGTCATTCCAAAAAACCATGTATTACTAATAACCTAAATTTATACATGTTTTATACTCCATAAATATCTTATTACACCATTATCCAAAAATCAATCCTTTAGTCAATTTAATGTCTTTTTGAAATTGCAAATAACCTCAATTGATAACTATTTTCAAAAAATTAATTTTTTTACTAAATATAATTATATTTATATCTATTTAAAGACTAAAAATTAAATTTAATTAATTTTAAAAATATTTAGTGTTGAAATCTCCCCAATATAAATTATTTTCTCCACAAGGATCTAACTAAAGAAAAAACATTGAATCTCCTAGATCATTTATGATAAAAATTTCCATTCAAATCCATCCTACTCATATAACCCCTAATCATGAAACTCTTATAATTGCATCAATCCCCCCTACAAAACTAAATTTTTACCTGTAAATAAATAATTTTTAATGGTGTGCCGACACACTCGTTATTATAACACACACACACCCTATTCACATTTCTTAAATACATTATTTAGTTAGAGTCATCCTACCATATGGCACTCCCCACCGCAAGGGCTCACCAACTTAAACACTATTCATATAAAGATACCTTAGGATTATCTTACCACAAGAATATCATGTTAAACTCAAGTATGTAAATTCATACACGAATCATAAATCCTTAATTAATATTAAAACATAAAAAATACAATGAAACATCATAGGTCCATTTGTAACAGCATAAACTAGATACCCAAGTCGAAGACACCAACTGGTATAAAGTGAACTACTTCATTATTAGATACTTACAAATAGTAATGAAGGATAAAATAAAACCCACTCCGGAACAATTTTACCTCAATTGGTTAAAACCCAACATCTATATGTAATGGAACATTTAAATGAAAGATTAAAATCAAAATTTAACATCTTTCATAAAACAATATTGGAATGAACATAATTCCAAATCATATGTATAGTCACACCATAAATAATAATAATAAATGAAAATATATTCAACACCAATCCTCTATGAATATTTGGATTCCCCCATTATTCATGGAGTAATCTTACACATTTTATTCCATCAGATTGGTTGTGTCCCACTATGTGGCACCCCTAATAGGCACTACCCCTCCCATATGATATTTTAACCACCTACCACACTACACAAATCAATGACCTCTAGGATAACACCCAGTTATGTATTTTCATGAGTAACACTGAGCCATTAGCCCAGTGGTACTCACCACACCCCTGGGTTGGCTCTTATCCTAGAGGACATGAGTTAGAATTATAGATGAGGTGAATAAATCCGCATATGAGAGTGGAACATACATGTTTGGGGTTCGACATAGTGGTCTACATTTGGCCCAATGAGATGAAACTAGTCCCATTATATTTAGAACTACGAGGTATGTTATCGTTGGAATGGATGTGTCAATTATGGTTCATTATATTTTTCAAAAAAAAAACTAAGAATAACTGTATAATATCTAAAATTAATAAAATTTTAAAACCTATCAAAAAATATTTTCTACTCTCCAAAACTAATGTAATAGTTTTTTCAAAACCACATTAGAAACCCAAGAATTTTGAGTAAAATTATACCCCTTACTATCATTAAATAAAACAAATCCATTTTAAAATCATACATTTTTTATTTAAAAATCTCAAAAACCATTCATAGGTTTATAAAAAATCATTAAACTTAAAACCAAATTCCTTAAAAAATTCAATCCATCATTTCCATCATTAAAATTACTTTCCAAGTTTCAATTTTTTTACAAAAAAAATAAAAAATTTGGTTCACTACAATGTTTTCAATAAATAAAAACATTCATACACACATCATCATTTTTAAAATGATCTGAATTTTAGATACCCTATGTATAAAAATTATTTTATCATGATTATTTTATCAAAATATAAAATAAAAAAAACCTTCCCATATGTTTTAAAAAAAATTAAAAACAAGTAGACATAATCTACATGTTCTTACATGACACTAAATGATGTATGGAAAATGAAAATATAATTCATTTAAAATACCTATGACTCAACTGAAATCTTTTCCCACCCAATATCACAAATTTATAAACAAACACTACACTCAACCTAGTGTACCTACTCTTAATAACATGAATCACCATGTGGCCTATTTTTTAATCATGTTCATTCTCACTACACACACACACACCATTTTACTTACCAGTTATAGAAACGTATTTATACCTATCACACAACTCAATTAAAAACAAAAAATTGACTTTATACCATTTTATAATAACTTGGACTGATATATATCGATTCTAGAAAAATTAACAATTTTCTTGCACTGTATTACTAGACCATCAGAGGCTGATGAAATTCAATGAGGGTAAATAAAAATTGTTGAGGGGATTCATTTTTTTCAATTATTAGACTAAAATGAACCATGATGAATTCTATTGTAATTTAAACTTTACATTTTCATATTTCATTTATACTAATCTATAGAAAAATTAAAACTAGAACCAAAATTATGTGTTTTAGATTCTTAGTATAAAAAATGAAAATAAAAGAATAAATTTATGTGTAATGAAGGTACTCATAAAAAAAATCCATGATATAGATACAACACCAAATAAATAATAAAGGTCACATGAATAATACACAAAAAAAATTATACATGTCCTTCTACCTACATTGAGAAAACCTAGTTTCGATCCTCAACAACCAAAAATTTGATAATAGATTACCAAAATATCTATTTAGGAGTCACCCCTATACCAATGTAATAAATTTTCTTTACCCATGTACATTTGAAACCATACCATGTGAATGGGTAGGGGTGAGCATGAATGAATCAAAATAATTTCTCCTATCTTCTCAACTCCCCTCAATGAGTGTGATAAACATGGATACATGTTAATTATTCTATAACATCCCCCAACCCAAACCCCTAATATAGGGTCACCACATCAACTCAATAATGATAACCTATACACCATAGGCTACCATGTAGTGGTGAAATCTAAATCTATACCATGGAAAGACTATACCCTAAATACCATAAAAATAGAATAATATAAATAAAACCAGGAAAAATAATATAATATATTGAGATTAATATAATCAACCAAAAAAAATACCAAATTCCATGGTAGTGATGCCATATGCTATGTAGTCATATTAGTCATACAAACCATAAGAGTAACTTATATAATAACCTATGGATAATCTTATATATTAGATGGTTAAAATATAATAAGATGAAAATTTCCAGGGAATTCTACCTCTAGCTAGCCAAACCCTTACTTTAGTATGTCCCCCCAAAAACTAGTATCACCTACCCGTTCCCTAACCTATATCCTAATGGTAAAGTTTATATTTCTATCACAGTGCACTTGTAGGGTATGATTATAAAACTCATAAAGACACTACTAATGATCCCCTAAGATAAAACACAATGTATATGTGTGGGTGAGTTTATAATATTGTAAGTAAATATGTAACACTAAATATATAATAATCAAGTCGAGTCATCTTGAACTTACCAAGATACCTCAATGCTCGAAATTACTTTCTTTAACACATACCAATGTCTCAGTTACATCTATACCTATTTAAATGTGTTGAGTGTCAACCTCCAGTATGTTATCATAACCCAACTTTAATAGTCTTCATTATATAGGACTCCACTGTCTTGTATCGAGATACAACCATAATGGCATGTCATTAACCCTACTATCCATATCACTTAAAGACTCCATTGGCCCTTCACATATGTGTAACCAATGAAAATTCCTTAACCTTAGTCCCATTAACCAAGTATTACTTGGGACTCATTGCTTGTTCACCCACTTGATCCCAATGTTCAAGTTTTTCCTTAGCCCCACTTGCCATTTTCTTTCTTGGTGCATTTAGTTGTCCATCACTCAACCCCCCCTTTATCGATAATAAAAAATAACAATGAACATTTCATTCTCTACCCCATTTGACCATTTCAAATTGTTTGATTAAAAATATATATATTAAGAATAAGAAACATACACATTTTAAGTTTACCATTATCACTCTACCAGCTACTATCACTCATAAACCCTTATTTTCGAACTCTCATAGGAGAGGAAACATCATACCATTCCATTTAACCCTTCCCAGTTGACCCAATTGACTAATTCCATTTTAAATTCATTAATAATATTTGTGTATCACTGGGAAAATCCATCCTTGATTCACCATCAAGTTAATCTTCCCATGAAAATGTGTTTTTCCTAGATCCTACTAACCTTAATATCCATTCCATATTCAAATCCTTATCCCATTTTAATTGGTTACATGACCCTTAGGTCCCACCTAAAACCATTCCATACACTAATACCTCACAGTGAAACTATTCACTAGGTGACTCTTCCATTAATCTACCCCCAATAGAAATCTTCCCATGCTCACACTTGGCCTCATGAGGCCCCTCCTGATTTATCCCATTCCAAGCCTGAAAATTTCATTTTAGGTGGTTTCCAATGTCCCTAGATAAGAACCTCTTCTTTTATCAATATCATCACATTTGATAAACCTATTGCTGAACCTCTATTCATGTAATCTACTCACAACTAGTACTCAAATATAAAAATATTAGTGTTGGATATTTTCCTTAAAGCCTATATCATATGTGATTATATAATAATTTCATAGGATACAAAATTCATGAATTCATGGAATATCATTTAATACAATATAAGGGATATCATAATCATTTGCTTGACCTATTATTTTATAAAAATTTAGTAGAACATTAAATTGTTTAATGTTAGGATATATTCCACTAATAATCATTAGAAATGTTCTTCGTAAGATGAAACACATAGAGATGAATTCATGAGATTAATGAATGACTAGAAGAAAAAATTTATTCATGTGTTGTAACACATGAATAAATGCATTGAATCAAGGAGAATCCCCGTGTACTTTTATAAAGGAGGAAAAATTTTATGGTTATGTTTTACCCCTTGCTAATTTATTGGAAAAAATCTACCACTTATCATAATATTCATTTTTCTCTCACCCTTTTCATAAGAGAGGCATTAAAATGTCAAAGGTGATGATAGATCCCCACTTGCGCATAAAGTGATGCATCCAACCCCAAAATATACCATGAAGGAGGAACATCATTAAAAAAACTCTTAGTAGTATTTATTAATCAAAATGAATGAATATTAAGTAGCAGATTGATGGTGTAAGGTACACACAAGTATTTTTTCTTTATTTTAAACAATGTGGTTTTGGGTATTCTTACATGGAATTCTTGTATTAAAAATTTGTTTCATGGTATTAAATGTATATCATTTATTCATAATAAACCTATAAATTCCCTCAATATTTTTCTCATGTTTGGCCATTCATTCTAGATCCATGTCATTTTCGTATCCCATGATTAATAATAAGCATGGCCATTGAGATACCCTTAAATCCAAATATTATGTGTGAAAGATATGCTTTAATCATAACAGGATATACCTATTATTTTACACAATTTTGAACCACTTCAGTTCCTATTTGGGTCTCCCTTTAATAATAAACACAACAAAAAAAAACAATACATGGAATAATAATTTATGAAACGCCATCCTTATTCCAAATAGAATATTTACTCTCAAGGAAAATAACCCATTCAACTATGATTAGATGATTCCATGTAAACCTACTAAGATGGAATGAAACACAATTTACAATGGTATACCACTAATAAATGAATGAAACTAAGAAATGTAAGAATCAATACATCAAAATTTTCTCAAAGAACTTGTTTCCACTGACCGATCATGACTCTATTAACTGATGAAAATTTAGGATCCATCCATTAAAGAGGGTGCATATGAGAAGTGTGGGATTTCCTAGGTTTCTATCTATATTCCAAATCCACTAAACTAATATATAATTATTTAGGTGTAAAATACCAATAATTTCCACATTAAAAATTTGGTTGTGCTACTCCAATGGAACCCTGATGTACCTCATTAGAGTCCCAATGAACCATCAATTTCCTATTTTCCCCCACCAGTATCTTGGTGGTGGTAGTTTTAGCCATTGTCTCACCATTGGAACTTGAGTTTCCTCTCATTAAGGTTCTAATATGACTCTTCTACTTCTCCCCACAAATAAAATTTTCTATGATTATATCCATTTCTCCTTCTGACCCCCATTAACCCATTCCTAAAAAAATACACATAATTAAACTTGTAATTAAAAAAATCAAGTTAAATTACTCAATTGTGATCTGAGGGTCGTTACAAAATCTCCATCATAGGGAATATTTTCCTTGAGAATCATCACAGAGCATATTCCAAGAAAAAATTAAGATATATTATTCTATTTATGATGCCTCCTCCTTGATATGACTATGTTTAAATAAAAAATGAACTAGGTGGAATTTATTTCCTTAAATATTTTTTACTTCAACCCATAATGTCATGAACCGGCCCAGATACCCTTTTACACTAATACCCAAGCTATCACTAACATGGACCAAAGGTAATTATTGATCCCCATTGGTTTATGAATAGAACCTATCATTACATCAAGATCAATATGTAATGGTTTTTCCCAAAACAATGGAAGATAAATGTTAAAAGTCAGTATTCCAACACCCATCAAGGAGAAAATACCCAAATAAAATAGGTAAAACAATACCAAAAAAATAAATTATCAAAGACACAACATCTGTTAAGAAGGATCAGAAAAAACATGTAATAGGTTGATCACATATTCACTAATCACCCCCATAACTCCAGGTCCCATGAGTCAAGTACACCCACCACCCCCAAGTGGCTCTTTCCCTTTTCTTAGATCTGACATAATATAATATACAAATACCTTAAGGTAAAGGTAGAGTGTGAGAAAAATATTCTAGTAGTATAACACCAAATATTAAATATTAAATTCCATAAAACAAAAAATTTATATAAAATATTTGACAAAAATAAAAAATTTCTATAATAAATGGAATTTATAATGATGTCAACAAAAAAATCACCATGCTCATAAGACCAAAGTTATGTTATTTATTTACAATAGGATCCTCACACATCTAAATCATAATCACAACTCAAGTTATATGTGCACACTCAAATAAACATCCCATTAGGGGACCCATTATTGTAAACCAATCTACACCCCATTAGAAGACCAATCATGGGAAATTGTACTGAATTTGGTTTAGTTAGTGTTTTCATCATAAATCCATTTATAGGGAGTCAGATTCCTAGAATGCTTGTCCTAACCAGCCACTAACTACCCTGGATTGCATGAAATTTAAATATTCAATCAATCAATCAAGGTAAAATCAATCATTTTAAAGCATTTTAGCATTCACAGTTCAATTTCCCAATTTTAGTTTAAATATTGCTTTTCATTTCAAAACCAAATCATAGGTTTTCATCAAATTAATTTTTTTTCAAATAACCTTTCATTTTAATCTAATTTTCTCAATAATCAACATAAAATCATTTCATAAAATCCACTTTTAATTCAATCCATCATTTTTCTCAAAATCCACCCAATAATTTCAATTACATTGAAATTGGGGGGTTTTCATAATTCCATACCCTTTTAAAATCAAACATCAAATAATATAAAATTGGTATTTTTGAATCAATTAAAATATAATTTCAAATACATTAAGAAACATATGGTTTCAATTGTAGGTTAAAGCCTTATGGAACCACCTACCTTTAATCACATGATCAAATCAACACCACACCCATAACAGGATCCTCCATCAAATAATGACGTCATAAGAGATCAATAAATTAAACCTAGAATCAAGATCCATAAAAATTTATATTAGATCCATTAATAAAATTAAAATCTATCACTATCTAAGGAGGAAATAATAGAATATTAGAATAAACCAGATAATAAATGATCTACTTACTAAAAATGGATTGTGATCTTCTATCGGTACTTAGATTCACAAGAGAAGATGTTTTGAGAACCAAGGAATCCTCTAGAGAGCATAAAAAATAAAAGGAAATTTATTAGGGTCAAAGGTGGGTGGGGGGTGGGGGGGGGGGGGGTTAGGAATATTAAATAGGGGTTATGATTTTTTTTTAAACTACAGGGGAATTAAAATCCGCGCACACGGTTTTCTATATGGGATGCATGGTTAGTAGTTACTGTGATCGCTAATCTTGTTCCATTACTGAGCCTATGGATAGGGTGAATGGTTAGGATGAATGGTTAGTTTAACCATGAAATTACCATGAAAGCCCATACTATCCAAGGGTTCATGATTTGGAGGGGTGGCTACATGGTTTAGAAAAACTATGTGCCCCCTTCCAGTGACTCATTACAGGGTGCACAGTTTTCCTTAACCATGCATCAATTGTGAAAAACCTCATGTGATTCCAAAAATTCTCAAACTTCACCTAAAATAACCTGAGATAATCCCTAAAAAAATTATGATCAAAATAAGGGAAAAAGTGTACCTGAAAATGGGTAATAAGATCTCACAACCCCCCCACTATAAACAATTTCAGTCCCCAAAAATCCTATTAAGAAGATTCCATATCAAATAGATAAAGCCACTTCTCTCTCACAAGTTCCTCACACTCCCAAGTATCATGAAAATCAGATCCATTCTAACATAACACATGGACCAAAGGTATCATCATACCATGAAGAACCTTTTTATTGGAATCAACAATCATAACCAGATGCACAATCATGGATAAATCAGGTTTAACATCAAGATCTTTCTATCATAGGACATGAGAAGGGTCATAAATATACTTCCTAGTATATGATACATGAAATAAATTGTGTATTAAAGAAAATTTTGGTGGAAGTTCCAGGTGTTAATGCACTTTCCCCATTTACTAAATGATTTAAAAAGGATCCATAAACCTCAGTGATATATTTCCCTATTTACCTAGCCGTTTGTGACTCAACTGAGGTGAAACTATCAAGAACACCTGGTCACGAACTAAAAAATATAAAGTTCATTAATGATGGTTAACATAGTATTTATACCGGTCATGTGCCGTTACTGTTCTCTAACAAATCAACTAAATATTCACTATCATATCTTGGACCAAGCTCAGTCCAACCATGGATATTTCATTAATCCCCATCCAATAGAGAGAAGATCTACAAGGCCTACCATACAAGGCCTAAAAAAGATCCATTATAATTTTATAATGGTGAATATTATTGTAATAAAGATAAATTTGTCCCAAATGGTTATCCCAAGATCCACCAAATTCAATAACGCTAGTACATAGAATATCCTCAAAGATCTATATAACTCGTTCTATATGTAGATGATATTCCATGCTCAAAATGTTCCAGGGATCCCATTTTCTCTTAGAGTCCTTTCCATAAATGAGAAGTAAAATGGGGATCCATATTAGATACTATAATATAATTATCTCCATGAAAACTAATGATCTATTTCACATAGAGATTCCCCAAATCCTCAAATTTGGTTATATATTAAATGGGTATAAAGTGACATGAATTGGTAAGCCTATTGATCAATACCCATATTTCATTTTTCCCATAAGGGATACTTGGAAGCCCAATAAAAAATCCTATAGAAATCTTATCTCACTTCCAAGTCTACATTGGATGTAGCTGAAGAAAACTTGATGGTTTATAGTGCTCAGATTTGACTTGTTAGTAAGTATAACAATGAGAAACAAAGTCAGAGATGTCTCATCTTATAATCATCCACCAGAATCTTCACTGCATATCTTAGAACATATTTTTGGTTTCAGGGTTCACTTCCCACTGGGAATTATGAAATTCCACTATTATGACCTTCCTCATAGTAAAAGGTACAATGAACAAATTTTGAAAACATAGGATAAAATATAAATAGAATATCCACTCAACAATGGTCTCCCCACCATAAAGAGAGTCCCTAATTCCCTAGAAATCATCATCAAGATTCTGCTCCTGAATAATCATCTCGATAAGAGAAGAGTTCAACTGAACACTTACTAGAATAATCTTAGTGTCATCCTCTCAAAATTCCAAATGCAATTGAGAAAATAGAACCATAATATTCCACTCTTTTGATGATTACTTCATAGATTGGGTCATAAGTTTACTACTAAATTCATCAATGATAACATTCCCCTTACCATAGGTATATGAAATTTCGAAATCAGAATACTATAGGTACTCTATCTAATGCCTCTACCGATGATTGAGATATTTTTTAGAGAAGATATAACTCAAAATTTTTTGGTTAGAATAAATGGTAAACCTTTATATAAAAAGGTAATATTATGAAATATAACGAGCATGAATCATGGATGTGAGTTCAAGATCATGGGTTGTATAGTTCTTCTCAGGTGGCCTAATATTTCTGGAACCATAGGCTACCACATGATCACCCTGCATAACGGTGCATCCCGACCCCAAACTTGATGCATAAAAAAAGAACACATAGCCCTTCCAAACCTCTGAAATACTGAACACTAGTTAAAAATTCAAAATATGTTTTATATCATAAAAATAATACTTACATTTCACATTCCGAGTGAGAGCGGTCATCAGAGAATCCAACTTCGAGAAACCCTTAACGAACTTACAATACTGCCTATCGAAGCCCAAAAAATACCTATATTTAAAATATTATATGGTTTCTACCATGTCATAAAAGCTTTAAAATTATCTGGATTAACTAAAATACCATGTTCTAAGAACATGCTTCCTAAGAAACTCACTTCTCAAATCCAGAAATTACATTTTGAAAAATTCGTGTAAAGTCATTGATTTCTCATAATCTACAAAACTTTTATCTAATGACGCACATGATCCTCATTGGTTTTAGAGTAAACCAAGATTTCATCCATAAATAATACCTTGAATGAGTCAAGGTACGCATGGAATATCCTGTTTATCAATTCCATGAACACTACAAGAGAATTGGTCAGAAAAAAGTCGTAAAAATATACTCATAATGGCCATACCTACTCATGATGGCTGTCTATTGAATGTAATATTCTTTAATTAAAAACTAGTGGTAACCAAATCAAATATTAATATTCAAGAACCATTTAACCCCTTTCTGTTATTCAAACAAATAATCAATATTTGGAAATGAATATTTGTTCTTTATAGTAACTCTATTGAGTTTTCAATAATCAACACAAAGGAGACGTGACCCATCAACTTCATTTGCAAAGATAATATGTTCTTCCCAAGGTGACACACTCGGGGGTATAAATAATTTCTATATGAGATCATCCAAATGAGTTTTAAATTCATTCACTTCAGTTGGTACCATGTGGTAAGAAGGAATAAACAATGGCTAAGTACCAAGTTCCAAATCAATGGAAAATTCAACCTCTCTTACTAATGGATATCTAGATAAATCAAATGGAAACACATTGGTAAACTCAAATACTACTATAGGAATATCACCTATAAAATATTCTCAATCCAAGTCTAAAAAAACACTGATATTACCCTTCCCAACTCTAGAAATGGCGGTCCATCTATACTTAACATCATTCCCCATTCTCCCTAAAAAATATGGAATACACTATCAGGAGCATGAAAGGAGTACCATATAAGATAACAGTCAATTAGGGACTTATGATCAATCATACAATACATACTGAAAATGAATTAAATAGGTTTCATGTTGAGAAGTATAAAATTCTAGTTAATATTGATCTATTATAGATAGAAAACACAAGAGGGACAATGGAGACTTTGCACTCTCTTCATTCCAAGAGGCATAATAATATCCGTCAAATTTAACAAAATATTTGTAGGAAGATTTAGAAGTTTCAGAATGATATTAAATATAAATTAGTGAGATCCACCAATATAAAATAAAATATTCATTAAAGATTCATCTATAGTGATAGTTTCTCTCGCAGTCACTGGAATTGCATCAGCTTCCTCTACAGACTCTTCTACCGTGTGAAGAAGATTTTTTCTAGATGCCTGTGGATGGAACCCATTAGTTCTTGAAGTATCTAATTGAACCACAACATTTTTAGGTTTTAATTATTCCATTCCATTATGATAATTAGAAAATATGTTATAGAAAAACTATAGGTGACATGATCATCTGCACAAACTATAGATCTTGGGTGCCTCAGTGCAAACCTATTTCAAATTCCCAACCTTGACACGCTGAAAGAAAGTAATAGGGTATATTCTAGGAATTTCAGGAGGTCTGGATGATTCCTACTATCAATATCCACCATAAAAATTATCATTCTATCTATTTCATTTAAAGGAAACCATAGAACTACCATTGTGAGAAAATGGAAATCCCATCAACCCTAACGTACCATCCAGATAATGCTCATCCATTAATAATCCACACAACATGTTTGTATAAGAAGTTAACTTCAACATAAAGACTTTAGATATAATATTATATTTAATGACTATCTAAAATATTAAATAATTTAGTTTCTCATTCATCACTACCTTTGGATAAAACGTAACAATATCCACAAAATGGTTCGCATACTGTGTCATAGTCTAATCACCCTGCTGGAGGTTGAGAAACTCCATGGATTTCTCTAAGACCATATATTATGGATAAAAATGTACTATAAAAATCTATTTGATGTATTTCCATTCCAATACTTCTTGTTTCTTCACTATAACTATCAAATCCCACCATCTCCTGATAGGCCCTTTCAGCTCAAAGGTAGTTCACTTCACCTTTATAACATCTAGCATTTCCAAGAACTCAAAAAGAAGCTCTATATTTTTCATATAATTCTCAGCCTCTTGAAGATCATTAGATATTAGGAAATATAGTGCCTTTTAGAGAAAAAACTATTGAATGTGATTCCAAGATTCATCCCTTTGATGTTCAACAATTGGAGATTAAATGGGAACAATTTTAGGTACCTATCCTAGAGTTTGGACAACATACACCCTAATATCAACAATATTTTGTCCCACTGAAGGATTCACCTACCGTAGTTCCCCAAAAAATTCCTCATATAGTCTATTCAAATTTATTATTGGAGGAATTATTCGACATTGGATAAAAAAAAGTAGCGAAACCTCAATATGGTTACATAGATAAAAAACTCAAATAAGAGATACATGAAAATTAATTCATTCAATAGAATTCAAGATTGGGATTTTAAAAAACTCAAATAAATGTTTGGGAAAAGACTACAATCAGTTCAAATTATTCCTTAAAGACACATTTCTCAAACATCCATGGTGACTTAAGTCTCTTTATGATGAGAGATGTCCAATAACTCTCTCATAAATACCTCCAAAGTCCTAAAAATCCTACATCCTCTCTACCAGGACAATCCAAATAGTCTGCTGAAATCAATGAAAGATTCACAAAATCACACCTTTAATACCATTTTATCATGAACTAGCCCAGTTACCCTAGTACCCAGATACTGGATCTGGTCCTGACATGTCCTGAAGGGTGTTCCTGGTCCCCATGGGTTGTCGACTAGAACATGACATCATATCAAGATCAAGAGGCAACTACTTTCCCCAAAAGTAGTGAATGATAAATGATACAAGTATGTACGACTACAATATTCAAGGATAATGTACTAGAATCAAATTGGTTAAAAAATTCACAAATAGTACATCATCAAATAAACAACATCTGGTAAATAAAGGCTCAAAAAACCCATATAACATGGGGATTACATCTCCATCGATCACCTCCATCACTCCATGTCCCATGAATCAAGTACACCCACTACCTCCATATGAAACTTTCTCTTTTCTTGGGACTGAAATAATATAATCTACAAATTCTTTAAGGAAAAGGTAGGGTGTGAGAAAAATATCCCAGTAGTATTCCACCAAATATCCCATAAGCAATTCCATAACAATAAACCATTTATTCTTTTAATTTAAATAAAAAATCATGGAAATACATTTACATATTTTTTAAAAAACATGATTTCAAATAAAATATATGGTAGATATATCAAAATAGTCTTAAATTAATATTTTATGTAAAAAATTTATATAAAACACTTGGAGTGAATAAAACAGTTCTATAATCAATTACAAGTATAATCAAGTCAAAAAAACAATGCACCTTGCTCATAAGCCCAGAGTTACATTAGTTTATGGAAATAGGATCCTCACACTTCTCAATCATAACTATGACTCAATATAGGTGTGCACACTCAAATAAACACCCTATTAGGGGAACCATTATGGGAAATCAATCTACACCCTATTAGGGGACCCATTATGGGACCCATTACGGGAAATCATGCTGAATTTGGTTTAGTTAGTTTCATCATCATCAATCCATTTCTTGGGATTCAGAGTCCTAGAGTTCTTGTCCTAACCACCCACTAACTACATTGACTCACATGTTCTTCAAAATTTCAATCAATCAATCATGGGTAAATCAATCATTTGAAATCATTTCATCATTAATAGTTAAATTTCCCAATTTTAGTTTCAACACACCTTTTCATTTCAAAACCAAATAAGAGGTTTTTATCTAATTCAGGAATTTTGAAACAATCTTTAAATTTATTTAAATTTTCTAAATAATTAGTATCAAATCATTTAATCAAATACTTTTTCAATTCTACTCATAATTTTTCTCAAAATGTACCCTATAATTTAAATTCATTGAAATTGGGTTTTTTTTCACGATTCCATTCCTTTTTAAAATAAAACATCAAATCATCACAAATAAACATTTTTAAATCTATTAAAAAACAATTTTGAATCAATAAAGAAATATAGGATTTTAGTTTTATATTAAATCATTATGGATCCACCTACCTTTAATCACAAGATCAAATAAACACAACACCTACAATGAGATCCACCAATGAAGAATGAAGGTGTATGAGATCAAGAAACCAAACCTAGAATCAATATTTATCAGAACAAAGATTAAATAAATTAATACCGTGATGATATATCACTCTATAAAGAGGATATAAGAGGATATATGAAGAAACCATATGATAGGAGATCCTGTTACCATAAAGGGATCAGGATCTTCCACTGTCACTTCGATTCATAAGATAAGAGGTTTAGAGATCCAAGGAATCCTCTAGAGAGACCCAAAAAGAAAAGGAAACTAATTAGGTTCAAAAGAGGGTGTTAAAAATCATAGATAGGGTTCCCATGATATTTTTTAAAAAATTTAGTGGCTTTTAAAACCTTGCTTGCTATATAGGATTCATGGTTTGTAGTTACTATGTTATCTAACCATGCCCCCTTACTGAGCTTATGGATGGGTGAATATTTAGGCAACATATTTATTTTAACCATGAAAATTACCCACTATATAAGGGTGCACATTTTGGAAAAATCTTTCACCCCATTCTAGTGAATCATCAATGGTCACACAGTTTGTTGGGCCATATCACACAGTTTTCCCTAACTGTGCATCAATCGTGAACAACTCTACATGCTTCCATTTTTTTAAACTTTATCTGAAATTACCCAAGATAATCCCCAAAAAAGTAAGTTCAAAATAAGGGTAAATAAGTACCTAAAAATGGGTAATAATATTTTATATATAATATAAATCAACAATTCCTCATATGACACATATACCACAGTGTTACCCTTACACAACCTATCAAGCATGATGAAACACCAGTCAACATATCACTATAAATGTTTCTTAAAAAATTTCATTGAACTTCAGACTATGGTGCCAACTATTACTTCCTCCTCAAATGGGGATGCCCCATTCGATGCAACATTTGTTGGAATAATCAATCACCAATGTTGAATCTTAATAGTTAATGTCTTCTATCTATAAAATAACACTATATAATCTTATCCATAATAAAATACTTGATAATTATATATAGTTGATCCAAAATCTACGGATCAAGACTCATTTTATAGTATAACTACTCAATTCAATAATCCAATCACCTTAATCTTTTCATAAGCACTAGAATATTCTAAATCCCAAGTCATACAAGGACTATTAATCAATTATACACCCCATTTATTACCCCATGTAATGACTATATTAGATCATCAAAGATTAAATTTTAAATCTTTTATCCCTCACTAACCATATATAACATTCTTTTTTACATTTAAGCATTAAAATCTAAACCTAAATGACCAACTACATGAGTTTAATACACATGACTCGATACTAGATATAAATCTACTAGATAATGAAGATCATACCACTAATAGGGTGATCCCCACCATATGAGTGACCACATCCTCACCCCACTAAAATTCATAAATTATAACATCTCTAAAATCCACTTATTATAATCCATGCTTGTTTTCCTTCAATATACCTATCCCAAGATCCTTGATCTAGTGTTTAAATAAATTGTGGGGATTTTTTCTACCACTATCTAATATAATGGGTGACCTTCCATCATATACCCATGTATTAATTTTGATACCTCTGATTGATACCCTAATCATAGGGACACAATACTCACAGTCCTTCCTGCTATTGAATTTGTGTCTTCCCATGAGAATTATTACAACATCTTCTAGTGTTCCAACTCATCATAATTGATACTCTCTTTTAGTTTATCCATACATTGTAATCATTTTTAGACCATAATTACACATTGATTCATTGATATACTCTTGTTTCTATATAACCATGAAGAGGTGTCTCCACCTCTTGAATTCATACCAAGGTTACCTCGCATCCTTACTAGCTAACTAATTTGACCCAATTATGACACATATGACCCCCTTGATCTTCTTCCAAAAATTATATTAGGATATAATCTCCGAAAATAGTCAAATATCCTTCCACCAGTCCCCATTGAATTTTTTTTAGCATACTTTCATATCAATCCCAATCATGGTCATTCACATTTAAGTATTAAATTCTCTATGTTCTAAAATCGAGGCTCTGGAATGAGGTATCTATTCTCACATCACAGAAAATAATCTTATCCAATTATACTCACTATTAATGTAAGAAACTTGGGCTCCATCTCTCACTCGAATCCCTATGGTTCATAAGAAATTTTCTCTCTCTTATAGTACAAAGAAAAACCGTAGCTCACAAAAAACTTAAACTGTTCATTGGTATATGAAAAAAAGCATTTATATAATCAATGATGAACTGTATCATCAATATCTTGGTTAAAATGACATGTCTCACACCGTACCATAGGTCATTAATTAATTTAATCACAACCCATGTGTGATCACTCATTGATATTTTCACTAAAACTCCACAACATAGCTCCAAATAGCCAAGATAAAAAAGAGTACAAGATACTATCATGATCAAACTAGTAGCTCTAGAGGACCCAAAAACCATATTATTTTCAAGGGACTCAACACATGTCCTAGATTATCCTAACCCAAGTATTTGGAAAGTCTTCACATGTAGTCCACATGCATCACCAAGTGTCAATATCCATTCTTCTTAGAAGTCACATGATTCTCAATATCGTTCTCTAATAAATATCCCTCTATTCTCTAATTGGAATGTCTTACATGCAATTGAAGGTTGATATTGACCAATAATAAATCACCCAACTCACAGTTGTGGGCTTGACCTTAGATAATTCCATCCTATATACCTCATATATTACACAGACACACTATCTTTCCCTAAAGAAAATATAAAATACAAATAACTTCCCTCAAAACTATTCTCAATATTTATTGAATTCAATCCTTGACTAAACATACACTCTCATACTAACTTGTTACATAACATGACTAATTCTAGAATCCACCTCATTCCTTCATAGTTGGGCTCTCTTGTCTATTAATAAGGCTAGGTATCCCATTTAACCGACATTTTATACTTATAAACATACCTTATAAATAGTCAATCATGATTTTTTCCCATACAAAACCAAAGGAAATACATATTCCTATACCACCCACTATAGGGTTCCTATCCACATCCCAACCCCTCTTAGGGTTTCCATCCACATCACATGTACCTTTATTAAGTAAAAAACCTCATCATCAGCCTTGGAAAAAATAAACCACATCATTCTCAACCAATTTTATTTAAAACTATTAAAAAACCTTTTTAAGACATCCCAGGTATACCTTAAACAAGTGATAACTTGTAACACCCTAAGATTTTAGTATTATTATTTTAAATAAATATATTATGGAATAAATTAAGATATATGAAACAACAGAATAAAGTGAATAAAACATTATCAAAATGATATATTAACATCAATAAATTAATAACACACAATTTTAAAACAAATAAATTAACAATCATTGGTAATTGATATTAAATAAAGTTAAAAAAACTTAATGTTTAAGTGGATTGTTCTTTTATAAAAGCAGTTTTTCTTTATCATTATCATTTTCATTTAAAATATAAATTTATAAATTTTTGAATTTTAATTTTATGAAATTAAATTCATATTTTAATTTATCATATCAAAATTTACTTAGGGTTATTTTTGGTATTTTTCTGAAAAGGTTGATTTTTAGGGGAATAGTGAAAAATAGTGTGTTCTCAAATACCATAAATTTTCCTTTGATTAAGTATTCAGAAGGAATCCTTTTGTTTTTAATTGGTTTTAAAGTCACATAAATATTAATTTTTTAGTAATAAATAAATAAATTTCTTGGGGATAAATTCTATACATGATTTTAATGTTTAATCATTTTGTTGCTTAAAAAGAAATTTTTTCGAAAAACCGTTTTTATTTGTGTTTTTTGTATTTAAAATAAAAGTATTTTTCATAACTTTTTAAAATTTAATCTTATAAAATTTAGTTAATATTTGGAATCATAAGGTTCTAATTAGGTAAAATAGTCCATTTTTGGTTTTTTATATAAATAAGTAACCATATTAAAAGTTAGTCACCATAGTTTAGGTAAAAAGGGTTAAAGAGGGAGTTAAACTAAGAGATAAAACTTTAAATATCTCTATTACTTTTCTTAATTTGATTGTTTGGGTGTATTTAGACCTTAAAATATCCTATAATTAAAATTACACTAAATTAGACCCACTTTTCATGATAAATACATTTATATTATTTAAATGTTCTTAATATTTATAAGGGTGCCACTCCTCTCATTTTTAAAAGGGAACATCCTATCCTAATATCTCTATACACTTTGATAACTATATCTTGAAAAAACTCATCTGAATACAACTCAACATCCTTTTCTATAACCTAGAGGTTTTTTCTTACTAAAAAACAAATCAAGGAGGACTTAAAGTGTTTTTCAAATGAGATTATCCGATGAATATGTATATGTTTTAACCAAGATCTCTAAAGTTTTATTCTTCTTAAGACTTTTATAAATATTTTATAACCTTATTAATATAATTAAATCCATAAAATTACTATACTAAAATGTTATTATTCTGATAAAACAAACATTCTTGACATTCTTTACACCCTTTTGAAAATGAAAACACTATCCATGCATACATGAATACTACAACCTCCATGTATGACATATTTCATTTTTCATTATCTCCATACATGGATTATTCTAAAAATAAGTTTAATTAATAAATAATATATTTATAATATGGTTAAATTTATTTAAAATTGATATTATCATTATATAATAACATGTTATTACTCATTCAACCATTATAACATGTTCTTGTTTTGATCGGTTTTACCACCTACATGAACATTGCTATAAAGTCTATGTCATGAATGATTAAGGAATATTATATACATTTAAAATTATGTAATAATGACGAATTTATGATGTTTTCAATTTTAATTAATGGTAATATATATATAAATACATCTTTTAATGAAATTAATTCTTTTGATGAAATCCAATCTTTTATAAAATGGATTTTTTAATATTTCTATGAGAATCATTACCGTAAGTTCAATAAAATATACATGGAACTCTAGAATAATATCGAATACATATATTAAGTTATGATGACAATTTTGGAGGTGATAAAACCATGAAAAATGTGTAAGTAGTGACATCTCATACTTTATTCACTCATAAGTTACCAAACTCGGCCCACCACATGGCCTCAAGCACGTCTCCCCATATTCCAGAGGCTATTGACTAGCAATGATGATATTTGATGGTATGGTGGGGAGAATATACCCTCATGATCAGAGTGGCACACAATGGTATAATAATAATAATAATAATAAGCAGTGGAAATAGTATAATAAATGGGACGCAAAAGCATAAATCATCCATATAGAATAATAATAATCAGCAGGAATGTTTCATAAACAATAACAAAAGCACATCCACCGTCATATAAAAAATTAATTCATGTATATATGCTATAAAAATAGATAAAATATCAAGATCTAACTCTAAGAGAATCATGAGTATAATCTTGGTCCTATACTCTGATACTCCATCCTAGTGTATAAACTGAAACCTTCAATGATAGACCCTTACCATTATTCCTACTTGCATCCATGAAGTCTGTATGGATACCAATTAGCAGACTAAATAGGGTGTGAGATAAACTTAGTAGGCTGCTACCAATTATGCATAACACATATCATTTTTTGAATATACTATGAATGATGTGCAAGTAATAATAAAAGTAAGTAGTAAACAAAAAAATTACGTTGGTCTGGGTTCCTCATTAGACACCCAGATGACACTATTTACTTCAGCCTAATCTAGAATAACTCTAAGCACTTAGAATTTTAAGTTTATATTTATAAGGATGGGACCTAAGGTATAAAACCAACACATACATGTTTAGATGTAGTCATGTGAGGTTCTATAATTCTCATGTAATTTAAACTTAATAAAGAAGTAAATCTAGGATTCCATATATATAAATCATAGTATGAATCCAAGTATGTTATTTTACTTAGAATACACTTCAATTCATTTTATTTATTGGCATCCTGATCCCATCCAAGGCATTCCGTAAGTGGAAAATATATATTGATCCATGTGTGCTATGAACCCATTTCCATACGAGCCCATCCATGGAAGTCCTCATGGGAACCCAAATGTCACCCAAGGTATGGTATAGTTCCATTTACCTCTATGACCATCCTTGTATTTCCAAACAGGGGATCCAAGTGTCACTCGTGTCATAATATAATGCCCTGCCTTTTGATTCCATCCTTAGTATTCCACATAGGTAACCCAAGTGTTACTCATGGAATAATATAAGGAACTCCCCTCTGATCCCATCATTAGAATTCCACATAGGGAACCCAAGTGTCACTTGGAATAATATATGAAATCTTCAGGTGATCCTGTCCAAGGTATTCTATATAAGAATCCATGCATCACCCCTATCATGATACAGTCCATTTATAAATCATTTTAATTTATTATTCTTGATGGGACTGTCCAAGGTGTTTCAAGTCAGAACCCTTGTATCATTCTCGACATGGTATGTCGAATAGTCATGGGCTAGTGGAAATCCATACCATTTGAAAATTTACTTATTACATTTTCCTATTTAATACATAAGGATAACTCATGATTTGAGTAAAAAGATCAAGGGCCTAGGAATATGGGCTTAACATTTCCTCTTTTTATAAATTCAATTTATATTTTATTCATAAGGGCCAACTCAACACACCCCAAGTGGAAGTTTGATTTAAAATTTAAAGAATAAGGATCATAGGCCATTAAGAAAAAAACACCCAAATGGGTGGCTTGCATCATGGTGAACATACTATGATGATGATTTTAGGTTTCTAGGACTACCCTAAACAAAATAATATCCATTCATTTAATTAATTAGACATTTAGGAAGAATCTCAAATAAGGTCTAGCTCATGGAAATATAAAACATAATATAAACATCAGGAATTTAAGGGAAAAAGAACTATACCACATACCTTAGCATGGTTGATGACTTATTATCCGATATTAGCTTCAGATTTGAGCTTGAACGTGTGAAATTAGAAAAATATATCAATACTCTAAAAATAGGTCATATTATCTTGCATGTATTTAGAATTCCTTATAGAAACATAAAAAAACAAAAGAATCAATAGGATTTAAGATCTTACCGATATAGATCTAATGTGATGAACGATGATGGGAATAGATACTAGATGTGGGAGGTGGCTCAATGCCTAGGTTAAATGCCCTATAGAGAGATATCGATGAAGGGGGAGGCTATTTCTAGCGTGTGAGAGGAGGATGAGGAAAAAAGTTTAAATAAAATAATGGAATAAGTGGAAAATCATCCTTTAATTAAGGGACCTATGGTATTTACAGTGTAAGTAGGGGATTAATGCCATAAATCATTATTTTATAGTCTATCCAAACATGGATAATGATGTAAAATGATAATTTATTCCATAATCTCTTAGTTTATGGTGTAATCTTGTCTTCCAAGACTTACAGGGTCTGCCCCATGAAACTCATGACATATAAAGATATTTTACACTGTAAATGCCCAATTTATGACATAAAAGGGTTTTCACACAAAATACTCATACAATTTTTTTTATGATGATGATCCCAATCAAAAGAACCCCAAAAGTCCATGAAGGATCCTTTAACAGGGTACAAACTATCATGACCCAACCCACTAGGACCCACCTGGCTGGTGATAAGCCAAGTGAAACTACCCTAAGCACATATTCAATAGGCCAGGGCTAGAGATTAGTACAATGTAGGCATATAACACAAATGATAGGCCTTATCCTATGGTACCCACACACACACACACATCTCCATGTAACAATGCATAAATAATAAATAGATGATATGAAAATACATGCATACATCTATTCCATAATTAGAGTATCTAAATAATGAGAGGGTAAAATAGTAGCCCACAAGAAACTGATAAAAGTGTCAAACCTACTCACCAAGAGGGGACTATTTGGAAATACTACCACTAGCACACACCTCAATATGTCTAGATCACTATAATATACTTTATACAGGTTTCCCTAAGACTCCATAAAAAGGCCTTTCATCTACAAAAGACACAATTTGTGTGGGTATATCCCATGTAGGGGTGAGTATACCAATACCCAGTAGATATCGTAAAAACACAAAATAAAAGGGTGAAACTTATATAAAGTAGTTCACTCAACCCATAACCATAGGGTAAAAAAACTCAAGTGAGAGATAAAATGAATTTCCACATCTATAGGTTGGTTATACATCAATATTCATCTCATCACAGCTTGGTATGTTAATAAAATATGAGACATACCAAATGGAATCCCATAATATTATAGATATACTCATCTGAGACTCCAAGTCTCATGATCTCAACCATACAAACTACCATAGGATTACACTCGAGTCTCAAAGGTATCACTCATCCAGGAGAACTCACTCCACATGCCCTACCATCATATATGGAACTCATATGATATATCTAACTCATTAAGTATCACTAAGACAATGGAACAACCCCTCCATAATTGTTGGTATCCATATAAGAAAACATTCACATTCGTTATCACCATAAATAAATCCACACTAGAACATAGTGGATCCTGATATTCATATAGAAGATCTCATGAATATCTTATAGGGGACTCTATGAACTATACTAGAGTCTATAATATCTCAACTCACAAATAGGGGATCACTCCCAAGACCACTAGGGGCACCACGAACCCAATATGGAACTCTAGAGATCATAGTACTCATATAGTGAATCACACCAAGACCAATCAAGGAAACCAAACACCCTATCAAGACTCAAAAACATGATACATAGATAGGGTATCACACCTAAGACTATTGGGAGATACCATAAACCCAATCCGTAACTACCTTCCAAGAAAGGGATCATATGTATGATGATACAAAAAAAAAACTAATGTAAATACACTTTGAGTAGCGGATTAATGCCCATATATGTGGGTCATGACAATACCACCAAACCCATCTTAGGGAAGAACAATTTATGATAAAGGATCCCATATCAGTCTCGTAAGGTGATACAAAAACTCTATCTGAACCAATCTTGTAGATAAGATCATAATCATGTGATGAGGATGCAATTCCACAATGTAACCTCAAGTGGATGGACCAAGGTAACACACCCTAATAATACTGGTCAAGTGTTATTAAAGAATTTCACTAATAGAGTCACCTCAGGTTGTATCTCTAATGCTAAAACTATGAGCACCATCATGTTCTATGCAAAGAAATACTTAGAATATACTACTCATGTTCCTCCATACGAGCCCTGAAGAAAGAGATGTTCAAGGGAGAAGTCTCTAAGGGGAGTACATGACATATACCCATAGTACACAATGTGCCACTCAAGGCTGAGCCATGTACATTCCCCCTCATTTAACTCATCATGTAAAAAGGAAATTACATGTCATGTACTTCCGGTTACATGGCATGTGATGTAAAGACCCCGTCCTGAGTATCCTAGAGTTGGTGGTTACTTTATTTTATTGTCTTAATATACAAGGAATTGAATCATGGAGGACCGAATAGTTTAGTAGTCTGGGTAAAATAGATACATAATTGAAATTTACATTACATTTTAAAACATAAAATACACACATAATTTCTTTGAGAATGCTATTATTCCCCCTTTGTGTAACCCTACGTATCAATCACAAAACACTCCCTCGTATCCTTGGTAAAAATAAAACATAAGAAATGGGTGATCTTAGATACTCAATAATGGTAAGTTTACAATGGTAGATATGAGTAAATAAGTCATAAAAAATATTGAAAGGTAAATAATTTAAACACATTCCATTTAATCAATAACTCAATCATAATATAATAGGAATAAATGATGATATAATAATTCCATATAAATAATCACATGAAAAAGAAAAATAACTTCATATATTCTAATAATAGACATTTATTATTAATAGCTAATCTCATAATGATGGAATGCATAATTCTAGATGTCTAAAACATACTATCAAGGCCTCAACCAATAATTATGCATAAATGGGTAAGGCCTCAGCCCAAACCCAATCTAGCTTGTCTCATGAGACCCACCGATGAATCAAGGGGCCATATTGGTCCCCTACCATCACTTAATAAGTCAAATTAATTACTCATATGTAGGGGTGAGATATAATCAACATAAATATTTTTATTTAAACCAGTATATGTAATATAAATACTTTCCCCATTCAATAAGCGTAATCATAAACTATTTAGATAAATATGGTGAATGGTATCAAAATAGAATATCCAAAAATAAAACTAATCATAAAACATATATATAAAGATTAAATATGATATTAATACAACATATACCTAGTATATTAAAGGCTTTTTATTAGTGATTAATAAAACTATCTTTAAAAATATTTTTGAAGAAAACACCCCTTTTCACTTTGAAATTCAATTTTTAAAACTAAAATTTCAAAAAACATTTTGAAAATACGTTTATTATAAAATAACCATTGAAAATTATAAAATAATATTTAAAAATTTTGAGTATTCATGATAGTTTTAAATTCCATTCATGCTATACACATTAAAACAAATATTCCATTCACTTTTTGGTAAAATCCCAAGGAGCATTATTTTGAAAATGACATGGAAATTCCATTCAAAACATTGTGTAAATAGTAAAACATGGGTAAAAATAACCTTAAAAATTTTTAGGATGATATTCAAAACCTTTTTAATTTTCATAGAAAATCTAAACATTGAAGATAAGTATTCCTAAGTGGAGAGTTACACATATAAATCTGAATAATGATGAGATTGTGAAATAAATCATTATGACTCTGGTAACTTTTGTATCATAGGCCCCATGAAATAAATAACTTCATATGGATATGTATATCACCATAAAATTTATCATATGTATCATAAAATTAAATCATGGTAATAATATACATCACACAAAAGATACACATGGTGAACAAGGCATATGTCCCACAGAAATAAAGGTGAGATGAGAAACCCTTACCTTAGGTCCAATTTCCTCTGTACATTTATTAAAATTATTTATAGTGGTTTTAAAAATAATATTAAATTATAATAAAATAATATTAATATTTATAATATTATATATGATCCTTTTATAAAATTTTAGTACTCATTTATTTCTAATATTTTATTCATTTCTCTATTTTGGGTGTTAATTGCTTTGTTTTATCTTTCTTGTTTTGTCCTGAATTTCCTGATTATATTGCATAGGATATAGATAAAAAATCTCAAGAATAATATTAATGTAATAAATATAACTTTTAATAATTAAATACATTTTTTATAACAACTCTTGAATGTTGAAAATAGAAAAAAATCACATCACTTTGTGAAGATGATAAGCCGTATGTACGCACGAGAAATGATATCATTTATAAATTGTTGAAATGGTAAGTAAGTGGAAGGTATTTTAATTTTAAAGAATAAATATAATATCATAATTATCATATATATCCATTATTTACATTATTATAATCATCCAAGTAAAGTGGTGGTGAAAAACGAATTACACTGCTACGTGGAGATGGTAAGTCATACATGTGTACTTGAGATGATTTTGTTTTTCATAGGATGAATAAAAGGTAGAATATGGTTGTTTCATATCCATATAACATATAAGTATATATATGATACTGGATTTATTATTTTAGTATGGAAATGATAAATTAAGAGGATGTAGAAGAAGAAATGAACTTGAATGCATTGGTAAAAACAATTACCTCTTCTTTAAGAGCCTTCCTTTAGATCTATTCTTAAGGGATCTAGGGTTGGTATTTTAAGAATAGTAGAACCTAAAAAACTTGGATAAGGATGTTGGGAAGAGAAATGGGTAGGGTTTTTTCAATCTAGATGCCTAAATATAGTGTAAATAAGTGATGGATGAGGTGCCCTTTTATAATTGAGGTGAGGGGAACTTTAGGAATTTATTAAAATATTAAAATATAACAAGACTATTCTAGATCCAATAATTTAAAATAGACCTTAAATTCAAACGGTATGGAATTTTATATCATATATTATCAAATATGTATTTATTTGATATTTTAATGATTTTATAATAATTTAATAAAATATTATATTTATGAAATATCATCTTTGTAAAATTTGATACTATTCATTACATTGAAATTAAAAACACTAAGAAAACAAGTATAATTAGAGAAAATTATTTTATTATATCAAATAAATATCATAGTACTCTATATAATTATTTTATAATCTTTATAACCTCAAATTAAATTAATTTTTATATTTTTAATATCATTTATTTTATTTTTCAATTAATTTAATAATTACTGTATCATCGTTGTGTAAAACATTAAGGTAATTATTTATTCCATAAAAATTAAAAATAAATTTACATGAAGAAGATAAATATTTTTTATTTCCAAATATTTTTTATTTTAAAACATATCTTTTGGAAAATAGTATATTAAAAATTTTATAGTTATTAAAAACCATAGTGTGAACATTTTGACTTTCTTTTAAATAAAATACTATAAGGTGCCTAATGTCAACTATGTGGCTCCGAGTGGTCATAAATTCAACCCATGGATTATTTTGGTCAATAATTACTCATTAAATGAGACTTAGTTAATTTTTTGGTTCATTTTACAGTTCTAATATTTTTAATTAAAATCATTTTATTGATTTTTTCTTCTATTTGCACAAGCACTGGATCAACATTGCATAAGAATTAAAGTAAATTATTTCATATATAAAAATTAAAAAAAATTAATATCATAAAATTAAATTAATTATCATAAATATAGTCTTTTATATACATTAATTATGTATATTTACTAATATCCATGTTAATAAAATGTATTTAATTTGTTAATTTGACTTTTCTAGCCTTACGTAATCATTACACAAGCATATGGATAATATTCATGTTATATAATTCAAAAATTTGAATATATCAGTAAACATAATAATTTATGAATTATATTTAATAATTAATTCATTCAAATAATTTTTACCAATAAATTAATATTTATAAGACACCAAATTTTAATTTTTTAGTGCCGCGTATACACTGCATCGACACTGAAAATGATTTTTATATTTATCATGAAATAATTTAAAATTTATATGTTTTGGATTATTTTTGTATGAAAATTTTATCATATTATAGTAAATTAATCATTACATAATTTAAAAAAAAATTATATCATAGTTATGTTTTGACGATTTGAAAAAAGATATTGTATTTCATAAAAAACTTATTTTTTTACTATTAACCAAACATTTAACTTCTTCAAAAAATTATCAAAATTTTAACACAGACTGACTTTGATATGATGATTTCAAAAATGAGTATAATTTTATAAAATAAATTTTATAAAATTTTTAAAAATTAATTATATTTATTTTCTCACAGAAACCAATAAAAATTATTTTTGAAGAAAACATATATTTAAAGAATAAAATAACATTACTGAAAAAATATGTCTTTTTTTTAAGAATAAATAAACATGAACTTTATAAATATTTCATAATATAGTTAATCCTATTAAAACTCACCAATTTAATGTCTAGATTATAACGATTTCACATTGTTTGTTTAAGTTGGGTGTTGCATGCAACATAAGCTACCAAAGAGGTTAAATTTTAAAAGAGACATACCGTAAAATCTTATAGTGTTATATTATCCCCTACTTCAATAAATTTAATCCTATAGATTTGAAATTTCACTTTTACTATTAGAGGTTTATATTTTAAAATTACTTTTCGGGAAATTCACATCATAAAAAGTGTTAATAAAACTTCCTCTTAAAAAGAGGAAAATGAAAATGCAGTGGTCACAAAAAAATTAGGATTACTAATAGGAAAACATTAGTGGGAAGTGAAAATATTGACATGGAAGAAAAGTATTGCTATCATGTTTTGATGGAGAGTGGTAGAGAACATGGTCATTATAAATTTAACCATAAAAAACCCATAAATCTTTGATCAATTAAAAGACCATTGATTTCCCAAAAAGAAAATTAAATGGATATTTTTTTTATTTAAAAATCCATTTCCTAGAGTTGAGGGATTCTTTTACTATACAGATAAGCACATGAGAAAATAAGCTTACTTGATTTATTTCCATTTAATAAGAATAATATCATCCTTTGGTTGTGGTTTGATAAATTTAAACTTCATTTCTTACATTGTGAAATGGATATTCAAGATGATTTTTTCATACACGAAGAAATTTTGAAAAATCATAAGGTCCTCAAGTCATTCCTTAATACTCTAAATATTTATCAAAACCAAAGTGGTTATAATAGGTTATTCAATATGATAAATCATACATTAACCTCAAAACAATGATATCTAAAGTTAAACTTAATCCATTCTATAAGCATTTTACCTTAAGACTCATCTAAAATACATTTATCCAAATTCAAAGTCCAAAAATTTAGAATAAGGTCACTAAATTTCCAAAATCAACTTAACATTAGATACCCCAAACAACAAAATATGACTCTTAATGTTACATAACAAATATATGAATAAATTTGTCAACTTAAAAAATTAATGAATACATGAATGATCCCAAATTCATAAATAAAAAGTTCTTCAGTACAATCCTTATATATCTCACAATTATTATAACAAGAATATCATTGATAAAATAATTTTACCACATAATTATTGAATCCAAAAACAATAATAATTTACTTATTCCTCTTATAATGTATTAACAACATAATCTTGGCCTTGATCCCTTTACTTATTATAATATTTATTTACTTGATGCTTGAGACATTAATTTGTGTAGTGCCCCATATCCTTACACTTGAATCATCAGATGACTTATTTCTTTACTTTGAAAACATGAGCCTAGTGGAATTTCTCTACACACTTTTTGAAAAATCACATTCCATTTAAGTAAGTACTAGGTTGTTTCCTTCCACAATTATCAGATGTGGGGAAATACTTATTTTACCTTCTTCTATTTATCCATCATTTAATCTTCCATCCTTTTCATTTCTTGCTTCCTTTTGAAGTCATAATACTTGGATAATTATTTATCTTTTTTGATAGCACATGATACTATATCCTCATATTATGAGAAAGTTTGGAATACTACTGCCCTCTGAAGTTTTATCTTAATACCATTTAATAATCAATCATTTTTTCTATTTGAACTATATATGTAGTCCATTGTATTCCTTGATAACCTTGTAAAGTTGTATTCATACATAGAAACATTATCATCATCCTTTTTCTCAGACTTAAGAACTGTCTCCCCATATCCACTTATTATTTTTTAGGAAAATATTTTTCCAAGAAAAGTTCCTTAAAATACTTACATTCCATACTTTTTTATTTCTTTTTCATCCTTAGTGTTTTGAATCAATGACCACCATTTATTTTCATCCCCTGATATATGATAAGATACCATGAAAAAATTTCTCTTTCATTACATCCTGAAGTGAGAAATATCTTATCTAAGGAACTTATCCATTTCTCATCTACAAATAGATTCTTAGTTCCATTGAATGAAGGAGGTTTCTGATGAATAAATTAGTCTAACATTGTTACACCACATTATTGATAAGTCGGTTGCTCCATACATATAAGTTTATTTCTCGTAACTAAAGTCAGTTATCCCAAAATATTTATAATTTATTCATATCTACCTATATCTATTGCTCCATTTACATTATCTTTCCTTGGAGGATAATCCCTTCACGCTTTGATATTGTTTCCATGCCTTTCACTAGGTACCATTTCTAAAAAAATGGCATAAACCATATTAGATCATAACATTATAAAACATAATGTATAATATCAAAACTAGTGAAACACATAACCTAAATTGAAAATCTAGGTAAAACAAATATATAAATCACAAGCTTAGTTTATTTGGATATATTTACAAATTCTATAATAGGGTTTTGTTCTCTAATCTATGTTTTCCTAAATATAGTTCCCAAGGTTTCTACTAAATTATCTCTGATACCTAATATACATACCCTAACCCTAGTATCCCAAAGTCGATTGTTTCTTTATTTCATTGGAATAATATACAAGAATTACATCTTGAAGGACCAAATAGTTTATTAATAATGGTAAACTATATATATAATCAAAATTCACATTACATTTTAAATCATAAAATACACAAATAGTGTATTTTAGAATTCCATTATTCCCCTTTCATGTAACCTTGTATATCAATAAAAAAACACTACCTCACATCTTGGTAAAAATTAAAACATAATAAAGGGGTGAGATCAGATGACTAGTAAGGGTAAGTATATAGAGAAATCTAGGAGTAAATAAGTCATAAAAATATGGAAAGGTAAATAACTGAAACACATTCCATTTAATCAATAAATTTTGTATAATATGGTAGGAATAAATAATGATCAAATAATTCCATATAAATAATCACATGAAAATTAAGCATAACCATGGATAGTATACAAATAAAATAATCACATGGAATATAAATAACTAATCTCATAATGATGGAATTCATAATTCTAGATGTTTAAAAGAAACTGTCAAGGCCTTGTCCAAGAAGTATATATAAATTGGTAAGGGCTTAGCCAAATCATGATCTAGTTTATGTCATGAGACCTACTAATGCATTGAGGGGATATATAAGGCCCCACCCATTACTTAATAAGTGAAATTAATTCCTAATATTAAAGGGGAAAAATTTAATCAACATAAACATTCATATTTAAACTAGAACATGAAATTTAAATACTTTCCCGACTCAATAAGAATAATCATAAACCATACAGATAAATATTGTGAATGGTATCAAAATAGAAAATCCAAAATTAAAATGATAATAAACCATTAATAGAAATATTAAGGATGATATTAATACAACATATCCCCAATATATTAAATGGTTTTTTTTCAGTTATGAATAATAATATATTTAAAAACATTCTTGAAGAAAACATCATTTTTTCACTGTGAGATTCACTTTTTTAAACTAAATTTTTTAAAAAATGAAAATACATTCCTTTGAATATAAAATTTAAAACTAATAAAATAATCTTTTAAAAAATTTAGTGGTCGTGATGGTTGGAAATTCCTTTCATTCCTTACACATTAAAAAAATATTTCTTTCGCTTTTTTGTAAAATCCAAACGAGTATTGTTTTGAAAATGACATATAGATTCCTTTCAATTTTTTTCTAAATAGTCAAACATGGATAAAAATGAATTTAAAAAATTTTAAGTTAATATTAAAATAACTTTTAAATTTTTTTTATAAATATATAAACATGGAAGATAAATATTCCCCAAAGAATACTTATACATAAACAATCCCGAATAATGATGAGATTGTGAAATAAATCATTACCACTTTGGTAACTTTTGAATCATAGTCCCTATGAAATAAATAAATTCAGATGGATATTTAGATCCCCATAAAATTTATAATTTGTACCATAAAAGGAAATCATTCTCATAATATACAACACACAAAATAAAAATTTTTTCAATAAGGCATATGTTCGACAGAAATAAAGGTTAGATGAGAAACCCTTACCTTTGGTTTGATTTCCTACATATGCATATGAAATTCTGTATAGAGGGTTTACAAATATTATTAAATTATAATATAATAATATTAATATTTATTATATAATATAAAAACTCATTATACTATTTTACCACTTTTTTATTAATAAACTTTTATTCATTTTTTTTTGTTTCAGGTGTTAATTGCCTTGTTTTCTCACGAATGTTTTGTCTTGAAAGTATCGGTTCTCTTGCATATGATATAGATCCAAAATCTACAGAATAATATTAATGTACTAAATATCATATTTAATCATTAAATAATTTTTTTATAACCATTCTTGAATTTTGAACATAGAAAATTAATCACATCACTTTGTGGAGATGGAAAACCGTATGTATGCATGAGAAATGATATCATTTCTAAATGGTTAAAAGGGTAGGGAAGTAGATGGTATATTAATTTTAAAGAAAAAATGTCTTGTTATAATTATCATATATATATATATACATACATTATTTCCATTATTTCAACCATCAAATTAAAGTCGTGATAAAAAATGAATTACACCTCCATGTAGAGACGATAAGCCATACGTATGCACATGTAGTGATTTTGTTTTTCATTGGATGGATAAATGATAGAATATAGTTGTTTAATAACCATAATAACATATTAGTATATATATTATATTGTATTTATTATTTTATTATGGAAAAAACACATGAAGAGAAAGTAGAAGAAGAAATGAACTTGACTATATTGGTAAAAATGATTACCTCTTCTTCAGCAGACTTCCTTTAGATCTATTTTAAAGAGATCTAGTCTTAAGGTTTTGAGAATGAAATCATCTCAAAGCCCTGCCTAATTATTTTTTAATAGAAATTTTTAGGGGTTTGTTGAGATAAATTGATCAATATGGTGTAAAAAAGTGATGTAGGAGGTTCCTTTTTATAATTGAGGTGAGGGGCACTTTAGGAGTTTCTCAAAATATTAAAATATAATAAGACTATTATAGAGCCAAATAATTCCAAATAGAAATTAAATTCATAGTTATTGAAATTTTACACCATATATTATCCCCTATGGCCTTATTTAATATTTTAATTATTTTTTAATAATTTAATAAAATATCATATTCATGAAATATCATTATTGTCAAATTTGATGCTATTCATTACTTTGAATTTAAAAACATCAAGAAAAAAAGTATAATCAGAACAAAATATTTTATTATATCATAGAAATGTTATATTACTCTATATATTTATTTTATCACCTTTAAAATATAAAATTATATTTATTTAAATATTTTTAATATTATTTATTTGATTTTTCCATTAATTTAATAATTACTACATCATTGTTGCGCAAGCCTTTAAGATAATTATTTCATTCCCTAAAAATTAAATAAATTTTTTTAAAAAATAATAGAAATCTTTTTGATTTATAAATAATATTTATTTATGAACATATCTTCTGGAAAACCATATATTAAAAATGTTATACTTATCAAAAAGCATAGTGTGAGCAATTTGACTTTTTTTAAATAAAATGCTATAAGGGACCTAATGTCAGCTACGTGGATCCAAGAGGTCATAAATTGGACCCATGGCTGATTTTTTTCAAAACATGCTCATAAAATAGTATTTATTCCAATTTTTGTGTCATTTAATGGTTCTTATAATTTTAATTAAAATCATTTTATTAAAATTTTCTTCTGCTTTCACAAGCATCACATCAAGATTACATAGGAATTAAAGTAAATTATTTCATATATAAAAATTAAAAATAAATTAATATCATAAAAAAATTTGGATCAATATATTTCTTTATATTTTTCTCATTATGTATATTTACTCATATCCATGTCAAAAAAACATATTTAATTTGTTAATTTGACTTTTTTATTACGTATACATTTGAATAAAATTCATGTTATATAATTGAAAAATTTGGAAATGTTAGTAAAAATCCCAATTTATGAATTATATTTAATCATAAGCCATAAAAATACTTTTTACCTCTAAATTAATATTTCTAATACTCCAAATTTGACATTTTCAATGCTGTGTAGGCACTACGACAACACTGAAAATGATTTTAAATTTATCATGAAATAATTTATAATTTTTATGTTATATACGATTTTTATATGATATTTGTATTATATTATCGTACATTAGTATTTAAATAATTTTAATAAATTTTTATATCATATTTATTTTTTGAAGACATCACAAAAGATACTGTATTTCTATAAAAAATGTATTTTTCTAATGTTCACTGAAATTTAACTTTTTCAAAATTTTCTCAAAATTTCACCATAGTCCAAATTTTATATGTTGATTTAGAAAATGAATTTAATTTTATAAAATAAAATTTATAAATGTTTCAAAAATTAATTATATTTATTTTCTCATAGAAAGAAATAAAAATAAATTTTTGAAGAAAATATATATTTGAAGAATAAAATAAATTTATTATAAAAAATATGTGTTTATTTCCTAGGCATAAATAAATACGAGGTTCATATTTATTTCATAATATAGTTAATACAATTCACACCCACCAACTTAACGACTAGTTTATAATCATATTTCATTGTTTGTTTAAGCCAAGTGTTGCGTGAAACGTAAGCTTCCAAAGAGGTTAATTTTAAAAATAGACATACCTTTAAATTTTGGGGTGTTACATGTGACCCAACCTAAACAACTAGGAATGTCCTTTCTCACATAGAATGGATAACCTTATCACCCTACACAACATTTAGGAAAAGTACACGGCATGTAACTTTTGGCCTAACCTAAGCCCATATCCTTGGTTATACCCACATACAGGAGGCCATGCCCATGTACCACGACCCATGGACAAGTAACTAGCCTTGTACATCGGACTTTGTACACTCGAGGGCTGGCCGTGTACTTCCACAAGGCCATATCCCCTCACACGAGGTGTCTTATAATGTCCCCAAACACCCGTATAAGTCCTACTACATAGCGTGTACCACCAGTACATGATATGTAGTTCCCAAAAGTTAATCTTCCATAAACAAGAAGAAAAAAAAGTATATGAACTTGTAATACATGTCGTGTGATTGGTATTTTTGAACCGTGAGTCATTGTGATCCACTCGAAATACCCAATTCTCACTGATTTACCACAGTTCAACCCTAGTGGATAACTAATAGTAATATAAGGGCTCTAGAACCTTAAAAAAATGTATAAATGGGGATCAGTACATAAAGATCATAAATCCTCCAACCTCATATAGAAACAACAAAGCTTCCGGTCTATCATGATGTCCATAACCTACTACACCTCAGTCCAGTGTTGATCGTCGTTATGAATGGAGTTCGATAGTGCCTCATCTCCCTTGGTTTACCCTCAGGTAATCCTTTATATAAGGGAGGATCTCGCTCTACTCTTCCATGTGTGGAAACCAAATGTGATAGGGGATTAGGTTTATTAATTAAATTTTATTTAATTTATATACCTCCATCATTTAATACTCCTCCAACGATGGCCTCCAACTAGGCACCCGATTCCGAAAAAATTTATATCATGCATAGGGTAAATCCTATATTCTAAACTCAAAAATAGTATTAGATTTTTTATTTGAGACTCCATTTGTGTGTTATTCAAAATTTCCTAAAATAATGTACCTATGTGATAAAATATATTTATTATTTTTAATATCACTTCATCAAGTCTCTTTGGGACCCATAATTCCATGATGACTTGGCTCTTGACTTTAGATATATTCCAAATTATTCTATAGAAAAACCAGAGTCTCTATAATCTCCATAACTTTAGGGATTTTCATCTTGAAAAGAAAAATCCTACACATAAGGGGGAAATGAGCTCTAAAATGGGTCTCACACATCACTGAGCACTCTAGAGAGTCCTCATGCTACCAAAAAATGTGAACTAAGGGAACCAATTATTAAAAATGGGTCTCCTAGGGTCAGATATCAAACAACACCATGTACCTAAAAAAGGAAACTTCACACCCAACACCAATCTTATCTGGTTTGACATTATGAAACAAGGTGTGCACTTATCTCCTCAGATGTGACAAGTGTAAAGCACCAAGAACCCAATATAACTATGATCATAGGGTTTAGTGGTACACCACCTTGATAACCTAATGAAGATCTGAGAAAAAGGTCCTACGAAGCTTGGAGACAACCAACCATCCTTGATAACTCTCCACTATGATATTCTCTTAGATGTGTAAGTTGTGGGATGACATATTGACTTGTCTTATGTTCACTAAGATGACATTATGGCCTCTCAATGATCATGGAAAACCCATAAAAAACCTCAATAACGACCCAATTCCCTCTATAATTTGGGAAACTCAATATCCACCTACTAATGGGTGATACATAAAGAGATAACTCAAAAACAATCCACCTCATCCTCGTCCACCAAATACCAATGCCAAAAGAATTTGGGCACAACCACCCCTCTCCTAGGTTTAATACTAAGGGAAAGAAAACTCTTCACCCCCTCATCTCATAGTGTGATTTGTGTCATCATCCATCCTCATAAGGATTATGTACTCCCCACCTTCAAAAAATCCATCAAGAACATGTCTAGTGGATATCCGGTCATGCGAGACCTCAAAAACCAAATATCAAAGACGTTCCTCCCTAACTCACTATAAAAGTGGAGGGGTAACAATCATCATTTGGAGATATGTTGCAATATACTTTCCCACATGATCCCACTATAAATAGGTTAACTGCTCTGCTACCTTTCTCAAAAGAAGCATACAGAAGCCTCACTATAATAATTTGCTGCTATGGACACACCTTTGGGTGGGTCTCAATCTTGTATGACCTCAACCTCTATCGATTCCACTCACACCCATGTTTTAAAAGACAAATCACAAGAAGTGGAACTCATAAATATAGACCTAAATCTATGAGATTTCTCCATGAAGTTTTTACTCTTGGATCATGTACAGACCAATCCTCAAGTCTCTCACGTGAAACAATGACACTGATCACATTAGCGTACCATCAAAGGGGTCTACTATGAACAGATAAAAAAAGGATTAAAGGACCTAGTTCACAAGTCTCTCATTAATCTCTTAGGTGAATAACATAGGGATTCCCAATTGATCGCATTGGGTCTTATCAGACCCTCCTTCTACAAACCTCCAACTAAACCTTTACTCATGAACCTCTACATGAGCCATCCGATATGATGCCTCAAACATCGAGTTAGTCCTTAGGTGCCAATATATGAAAAGTATAACTCCCGATGGGGAGATAAACCAAGAACATTCTCAGGGAATACATCGACACATTGAACCACTATTGTATTAAACACAAATCTCATAGAATCCACTACTCTAAGGGCCATACTAGCCAAAAAAATAAAAATTTGTCTGTATCTTCCCACACACAAGCTCATCCTGATCTACCTAGGATAACATCTAATAAAAGGAGTAAATCCATCCCATAATATAGAAACACTACCAAACCCACTACCTAAAACCATTTGAGCATGGATGGTAGTTAACCAATCTATATTGAGGAAACATCATGAGGTCTCTCTTTACCACTATGAAAAGGTTCTATGTGGGGCTCTTTGTACTCTAGATTTAGGTCACACTATTAATCATATTACATGAACTAAGATCCTATTTGTTGGAGCTTAAAATAATATGGTTCGAGAAATAAGGCTCCACTAGTATCGCTAGGTCTCAAACAGGGGCTATGCTATGGGAAAAGTGGCTCATGACTCTGTGCTAAATTCAGTTGGGGAAATAAATTCACATGTCATACCTTGAATTATATTTGAGCCTCCAAGCTAGAATCCCCTTCTGTCTAAATATCATATTTTCCATTTTCTTCATGTTCACCTCTTCTAGGGTTTGCACTGATACCACTAATAACCAAACTTCCCAAAACACAAAATTCGAAGGAACACATCCATCAAAAGTTGAAACTATGTTCTTTGGGTGGAACTGAATTGATAGTATGGTTTTAATTGCATTAGAAGAATGATTATCAGTTGGGGAAGAATACCTCTTACTTTTGAGTTTGAGGAAACATCAAACATAACCATCACAAGGCTCCATCAATTCCTCATATCACCCTTGAAAAGCCTCAAGAAAGAAATCAAAAGAAAATGGTATCTCTTACCTATGTTTAATAGTACTATAGAAAAAGTAAAAAGAACACATATTGTACCTCCCAAAACCCCTAGAGCCTCTAGACCATAGGACTCTATGTCATGTATCTTTCCTCACTCCCATCCTCCATCTCCCAAAGCCTGGTGTAGACCACTTGGGGTAGTGGTGGAAGCACATTGAACCATCTACCATCTCCTGCGACCCTCCATACTCCTCTTCCACATCCACCATCATGAAAAATAATTTTTCTTGTCACTATATCTACTAGGTAATTCCATTAACCATATCCCTATTAGAAACATAGAGGGTCAAACAATCCAGTGTGAGATGTATCCATCTGTTATAAGTGAAACACCACCACTCTTGCAGCTGACTAAAATAGGATTGAGAGACCCGAGTCACAGACCCTCCATCCTAGGATTGTTTCTTGAAGTATTTCATATGACCATATCCCTAATACTTCCATCAGATACTAGCTATCAAGTTCTCAACTTCTCTATTCCCACTACCAGCATGAAAACTCGAAGTCTACTCAGCTAGAATGATCTACACTACCAAGGACCGCTCCATCACTCCAGTATAGGTGTGAATTCATAATGATACTACCGAATCCAGTATATCTTAGAACATGTCCTACTTGAAGGTAAGTTTTAAGAAAAATGGATATCAAACCATACCCAACGAGTATATCAAGAGGTTAGTGAACCTCACTGAATACTCTTTTATGATTATGTTACCCTTATGGAGTTCTAGAAGCTCCTAGATACACACCAAATGAAATGTGGATGGATAAAAATATACCCTGAAGAGCGGATAAAACTCCATCCAAGTGAGTGTCGTCTCATCAAATAAGTAATTCACTAGACTCTAACATCGACCCGTGGATCCCTGAATAAGAATCGCCTCTAGGACCACCATATAATCGCGATGCTTTCTCACAAGGAATAAAATGCACGTGACTGCCTCAATATAGTCATCATCAACTTAGGGGACTATATCACCCTAAAACATAAGAGTTATCTTCCTATGAAACTCATGGATGAAAATCAACTTGTTCACATCATCAGCCATTATCGCCAACATAACATGCATCTAAATAGGTTGTGGCGTGAATATAAAACCATCTAGAGGCACCACCTCCTATAAAAACCCTTACACTAAAGCCTCATCATTATGAAGATAATTATCATGATCCTTCAGTGGAATCTTGGTTGGAAATCATCCTGGAGCCATTATGAAATGTTTAATAAGTACCATGATCAAAAATTATACATGGTAAGCTTATTCAAGAAGGACATGAAAACCAAAACCCAGTCCTATATGATACATGTTCCAAAATTTCCCTGCAACTAATGCCTATTTGAATTGAGTTGACAAGCTGGTGTTTAGAGTCTGGGTGAATGGATACATCAGCTTCCACACCAGCACCAGAGTCCCTAATCTAGAAGTGAAAATTGAAACACTTTAAAAATTTTCCCGTAATCAAAAACCATATCATAACTTGAAAACCTCAACACTTTGGTTCCAAAGTGGAAGCATCAATGATACCACTCTATCATGACCTAACCCACTAAGGCCTGCATGGATGGTGATAAGCTGAGTGAGACTAGCCAAATCCTAACTCCAATAGGAAAGGAGTTGGATAATAGAACCATGTAGGAATATAACACACATGGGATTCCTTAACCTATGGTACATTTATGCACACAGAAATATCCATATCTATTCAGTAGTAAAAATCTAATAAATAGACGATACCAAAATTCTTAAATACATATATCCCATAATCAGAGTACTGAATGCATGAAATAGAAAAATAAAATCTCACTAGAAACCTATAAAAGTGTCCAACTTGTTCAGTAGGAGGGTACTGCTGTCAAATATAGCCACTGGTACACACCTCGATCTGTCTAGATCACTATGCTCCGCCTGCTCCAGGTCCCCATAAGACTCCATAAAAAGGCCTATTATCTACACAAGACATAAAATTTGTAGACATAGACCATGAATGGGTGAGTATAAAAATACCAATTAGTACAAAAAAACTAAAATAAAATGGTGAAACTAAACAGAAATAGTCCACTCAACCCATAACCATAGGGTATAAAAGCCCAAGAGAGAGGGAAAATGAATATCCTTCTCCAAAGATTGACTATACATGACTAGTGATCTCATCACCACATGGTATGTTTATAAAATAAAATAAAAAACCAAAAATACTCCCATAATATCCTATATATAATCATATCATACTCTAAGTCTCATGGTCTCAACCATACATCCTTCCACATGATTTCACTTGAGGCTCAAAGGTATCACTCTTCCAAGAAAAATAACTCCATGATTCTTTCCATCCTAGATGAAACTCATCAAAGAGGACTCACTCATTAGGTATCACAAAGCCAATAGAACATACCTACCTTACCCAATGGTATCCATCCGATAGAACATTATCATTAGGTATCAACATGAATAAATTCATACTGAAACATAGTCAATCTTGATAATCAGATAGGGGATCTCACCCATGTCTCATCGGGGACTCCATGAACCCTACTGAAACTAAGAAGATCTCAAATCATAGATAGGGGATCACTCTTACGACCACTTGGGGACACCAAGAACCCAATCTAGAATTCTAGAGAGCATAAGGCTTTGATAGGGGATCAAACCTAGTTCTATTGAGGGATTCCACAAACCCTACCAAGGATTAGGAACATGATACATAGATAATGAATCACACCCAGGACTTCTGGGAGATACCACAAATCCAATATAGAACTACCTTCCAAGTAGGAGATCATATGCATGATGATATCGCAAATCCTACAAGAACCACTTGCAAATTAGGCGATCAGAACCCATATATGTGGGTCATTCCGATACCACCAAACCCCACCTAGGGAAGATAAAGAGATGATAGAGGATTAAAACTTGGTCTCTTGAAGGGATATCACAAACTATATCTGAAAAAATCCTATAGATAGGATCATAATCATATGTTGAGGATACAATTCCAAACTATAACCTCAATAGGATGGACTAAGGGAATGTTCCCTACGGATACTGGCCAAGTATCACTGAAGAAAAACCCCAATGGAATCACCTAATGTCACATATCTAATAAAAATCATGAGCACCATCACATTATATGCAGAAAAAACTCAGGATAGGCTAATACCAGACCTCCATCCATTTCCTAAATAAGTAAATGTATACGGGATAAGTCTCTTAGGGAAGTACATGATGTGTACTAATAGTAAAAAATGTGTCTCTCAAGGATAAACCCTAGTCATGTATCCTCACTGAACTTATCATATATAAAGGAAAGTAAATGACATGTACTTATGGTTACATGATGTGTGAACCCACCTGAATTTCTGGGCATGTCCTCACTCACACGGTCTGGCTAAACATGTCTCCCTACATAAAATTTAGGAATAGTACATAACATGTACCTCTTAACTTAGACCAATCCTATGTCCTTGGTCGTTCTGTTTATAGGATCCCATGCCTATGTACCTAGACATGCCCTCTATCCCATGTACACTCAGGTTTTTTCCATATACTTCCAAATGGCTATGTCGCCTCACATGGCATGTTTTCCTATGTCCTCATACACTTGAACACCCATTAAAGTGTAACCCCATCACATGATGTGTAGTTCCCAAAATTTTATCTTCACTAAATGGGAAGAACACACGACATGTGATCTTGCACTATACACCGTGTGATTAGAATTTTGAAACTAGAAACCACTATGATCCTCCTAAAACCATTGATTTTCAAAAATTTCTCATAGATCACCCTCTGGAGGATATATAGTAGTCATATAAGGTATCTAAAACCAAAAAAAAGCATAAATGGGGATTGGAACATAAAACTCATAAATCCTACTATATCATGAAAAAACTCTAAAGATTTGGGTCCAATGTGATGTCCAGAACCAGCAGCACCTTGATCCAATGCCAATCACCATTAAGAAGGGAGTTAAGAGGCACTTACTCTCCCTCAATTGACCCTCAAGTCATATATCATTCAATAGTGGATCTTTCTCTCCTCCAAAGTGTTTAGAAACCAATGGGTGGAGAGAATTAGTTTTATTAATAAAATATTATTTAATTAATAAACCTTTATCATTTAATACCCACCAATGGTTTCCTCTGACTGGGTTCCTGACACTGAAAAACATTATGTTATTCCTGTGGTAAAATCCACATTTTGAAATCAATAATTATATTATATTTATGATCCAAGACTTCATTTGAGAGTCATTTATAATTTCATAAAATACCACGTATGCAAGATAAAATATTTTTAATATTTTTAATATCACCGTATTAAGGCTCTTAGAGCCTTGAATTTCCATGTCGACTTAGTTCCCAAATTCAAAAATATTCCAAAGTATTCCATGTAAAAAAAGAGTCTCTACACAAACCAACAAAAAAAATATCTAAAGAGGAAATGTACCTTGAGAAAAATTCTAGATCTTATAATCTCCCCTCATTAAAATAAATCATCCCCAATTTTCCATTTTGAGGGTGGTTGAGCATCATCTGAGAATAACTCTAGCTACTCATCATGTACACCAACCTCTCAATCCCAGGTTTCTTCTTATACATAGTCATGCATCCAAAACACTCATACTAGAGGAATTGAACTAAATAAAAGAGCCTTCATTCTATGATCAATGATCTATATAGGATATTCCTGAAAAGAAGTATCATCTTCCAAGTCAACATCATTAGGATCAAAAGTATGATATGAGTCTGAATGATAACGGTGAAGCTGAGATACTTGGAAGACATCATGTATGGAACAATACCTCTAAGGAATAGCTATCTAATAAGCTACTGGCTTGACTCTCTCCATGATCTCTAAAAGATTGAAACAACTAGGTGATAACTTTCCCTATCTAAAAATCCTTCCAAGACCCAACCTAGGTGAAACAAGCAAGAAGACCTGATGTCCCACCTCAAACTCCAGAGGCCAATGATGACTATCATCATAAGAATTTTTCCTTGAATGAGATGTTTTCATATTTTTATGATTAGATGCACCTTCTACGAAGTCTATTAAATGTGATGGGGTCTCAGTAATACCACCTCTCCTAAATCTAAACAACATAGGGATGAATGAAAAAAATACCATATAAGGCCTCATAAGGAGAAATATATATAGTTTTATGAAATATATTATTATAATAAAGTTCAAAAATAGGTAAATACTACCTATAATGATCCTGAACATCTAAATACATCTCTGAGAATAAGACCATAAACTTCCACTCACTACTGGCCTCCTGAATGGCCTGTGACTGAGCCTTTTGTCTTAGAGCATCAACCACAACATTTCACTTCCAGAGTGTATAAGTAAGATCAAAGTAAAATGACTATAGGTATTAAACACATATTCACTATAAGAGATTCAAATCACATTTCATGAAGTTGTATTAAAATATTTTATAGTTCGTGTATAAAATGAATTATTCTCCCAATAAGTAATGCCTCCAACAATGCAGGACATGAACAATTATTTACAACTTCAGATCATGCATCAGGTAATTCCACTCATGAGGTCTCAACTGATTATACTAATATACCATGAATCAATATCCTTACGTTATAATTGATCCTAGCCTGATGCTTGATGTATCAAAATATAACATATAGTTTCTTCCCAGATTTGGGAGAATTTGGATTGGAACTGAATCTAGTATTCCTTTCAGCTTCTAAAAGGTTTTTTCACAAGATTAATACTATATAAAATTAACACCATTTTTATTCAAGCCTATAAGATGTTCTAAAAGGTGTGAAAATTCCTAAATAAATCACCTATAATATCCATTTATTTACAAGAAACTTTATATCTCAAATATGTTCTTAGTATGATCCCATAAACCATGACTCTCACCCTTTCTAGGTCCACTGATACTCTTGCATATGAGATGATATGACCTAGGAAGTGGAATTTATCAATATAGAATTGAAATTTTGTGATCTTAGAAAACAACTTGTGCTCTCCCAATGCACTCAAAATGATATCAAGATGTTTGGACTGATCATTTAGAGTTTGTGAGTACACTAATGTTACATCGATGAATACTACCACAAAAGAATATAGATATAGGTGGAAAACTCAATTAATCAGATCCATAAAAACTTTCATCATGTTCATGAGTCTGAATGACATAACCAAATACTCATACAATACATATATATCATGGAATCATGCATGTGGTAGATATGATGGTCTGAATCATACTTGATGGTATCCCAACCTCAAATCAATATCCATCAAGACCTTGAATTCTTGAAGCAAGTTGAAGAGATCATCTATATGAGGTAATTGATACTGGTTCTTGACTATAAACTGGTTCAACTGAAGATAATCCACACATAGAAAAAGTGTTCCATCCACCTTATTGGTTAAAAGAATGGGTAAATCCCAAGGTGAAGTACTCAACAATATAAACCTTTTTTCCTTGAGGTCCTTTAGATATCACTTAAGTCCTCTAAAATCAGTAGGTTCCATCCTATAAGGATTGATGGACATTGGTGATACTTCTGTCACTAGCTCAAAAGAAAAATCTACCTCTCTCTTAGAAAGTAGTCTAGAAAATTCATCAGAGAAGACATACCTAAAATGATACATTTTAGGAGGTAATTTTATATAATGTGTTCCTTGATCATATGAAAGAGGCAAAAAATTTGGGCTATCACTCTTCACAGCCCATGATTCTTTGGTCTAGATCGAGATGGATATACATCCCATTCATCTTTATAAATATAGATACCACCCTCTACTGATGAAAACGACACCCTATGATGATAAAAACAAACATGGTCATGGTGAGGAACCAAAAATTCCATCCCAGGAATGATATAAAAACCTATAATCTTTAGGGAAAAGTGATTCCATATGAAGTGATAACCACCTATCTCAATGGGACACTCTCTACATCGGTGTACACTTTCTAATATTAGCCCCAATAGAGTATCTAGGGTCATAACACCATAAAATTACTCCATATCTAGCCCAAGGCTTTCCATAATTCACACGTATATAAAAGAGTTTGAATAAATCATATCAATTAAGGAAGATAAAATAATAGAGGCTTATAAAATAATTCCTCGAACTGCAGAAGTACTGACACTCTGGTTCTCTAGCATAGACTGTACTGTATGTAGTAAGACTAATCCATGACCTTGAGCTACAACTGTAAAGACCTGCAAATTTTAAGGAAATTTTTTTCTTAATTTTCTTTGGAATTTTACAAGAACGCAGTTTCTGACGGCACCTGATTCCGAGGCCCGGTGTGCCCGGAATCATGTTCCGAAGTTTGGCTCGGGTACGTTCAGTGAACGGACGAGCGAGTTTTTCTAACTTTTGAACCAGTGCTCGGAATCAAATTCTGAGGGCACCGATGGAATCGCAGCGCCGGTAATTACTTAGAAACGCCTCTTTTGGAGTTGTGTTTGCTTGGGTGTGGTTTTTAATTTTTGGGCTTAAAGTTAAGAAATAAAATAAATTGTACGACAAACTTTATTTTATTTCACTTAAGACGCTTGGAAGCCACTTGAAGCCACTTAAAGTAGCTTAAGCTGAGTTGATGTAGATAGGGTGCTATCCAGAAATATCCTACCCTCTTGGTAGGATATTTGTGAGGTGGGGCCCGCACGAGCCCCACCGTTTCTTTTCCGCTAAGTAACGCACCCGCGAAAACCCATCATCATGAAAGTAAACTGACTCGTTTTCTTAAATTATTAATGCACCAATTAATTGGGCGGTTTTATTCGTTGAATTAATTGGGCGGTTTTCTTCGTTGAATTAATTCTATGAATTAATTTAATTCATTTCTTAACCTGTTTGAAATCTGTTGGCATAATAATAAAATAAGACCAACGCACGACTTTTGGAAAAATGTTCGTTGAGAGGATTTGACAGAAACCAAGAGTTCTTCATCCTCCTTCGCGAAGAACGCGAAGAACACGAAGAACCCCAACCGCCGACGAAGAACGCCGAACCCGCGGAAATCGACGACGCGACGCCGTGTGCCGCGACGCCGACATTTCCTCTCCCGCGACGTTCCTTCCTCCGCGACAAAAACCGTCGATCATCCTTTGAGGTGAGAGTTTGCGATTCTTTAAATTCCTTTGTGGATTTTAACTCAAGATGGATTTAATTATTAAAATTAAATCTGTTGTTTCTTGGACCACGGAGTTCGTCGACGCAACACCGGATACCGCGACGACGCGACGATCCCCACCTTCTGCGACGACCAATTCCGCGAAAGAACGCGCGTGCGACGACTTGACGAGGTAGGGGTTGTTGTGAAATAATCTATATTCCCGTGAACGTTTCTTTTAAATTAAAGAACCGGTTTCATAAGAACAATTTTAATTTATTAAAATTGTTGTTTGATGTGTTGTTTAATCCTCCCAATTGTTATCTCCTAACGCGGAGGGTGCGGGCCAAATGAACACAGCCCTAAAACCCTCCACAGTTCTTCGTTGTTGTGTGGATTTGGCGGGCGATGACAAAACATGATGCAAAGGAGATTTGATGATCCCGCAATGAAGAACGGAACCCGGGAGGAACAGCGACGCAGACGGGAAGGAAAACAGACCACCAGAGCGACTCCGGCGGCCGGCGGCGCCAGGGGACCAGCGGTCGTGCGGGTCCGGAGCACATGCGGGACACGGACTTTTCCGCGTCCGTTGACCAGGGCGGCCCCCCGCGGGGGCCGCGGTGCTGTCACGTGGGGGCAGCGAGCCCCCCGCGCTGCTCGGACCGCTCGGCCGAGCCGAGCCGGACCGGCCGGCCGAGCCGGGCCACGCCCTGGCCTAACCGGACTGGGTCCAGCCGGGTTGGACCGGGTTAGGTCGACCCGGTTCGGCCGACCTGAGGGGGGGGGGGGGGGGGGGTTCGGGCCGGGCCCAGACCCCCGTCTTCAGACTGTTTCGGTCTTTTACCCGTAACTTGAGCCACGTGCCTCCAACCGACTCGCCGTCAGCGGAAACGTGATCCTTGGATCGAGAAGGTCATTTCGGTATATCGCACTCAAGGTTTCGGAATACTTTGAGTTCGGCCGGGTTGGTTCGTACACGAAACCAACCGGGACCTCGAAGCAGAAACGCTCATATCTTGAGCTTCGGACGTCCGATCGACATGCCGTCGACTTTTTTGAATTCCTCTAAGTGAAACGGATCTTTTGGATCACTCTGCCCGAGGTTTAGATGCAGGTGGAGTACGGTCAGGTTGGTTTTGCCTTAAAAACCAACCGGACCCCTAGGACGAAAAAACCAATAACTCTTAGACCGGGCGTCTGATTGACGCGCCGTCTGCGACATTGAGTTCCTGTTGACGATACGGAACTTTTGGATACATCAACCCTGGACTATGTGTCAGTTGATGTATCAGCCTCTCGGCTCGTGGAGCGGACCCTCTCGAACGAGCTTGCTGTGTGCGGGAACCCTAGTTCTAGCTGCGACTTCGACAACGATGACTATGCAGAGATCCTCAGTGGACTGCAACGACGACTGTGCAGAGATCCTCAGTGGACTGCAGCGACGACTGTGCAGAGATCCTCAGTGGTCTGCGACGACGACTGTGCAGAGATCCTCAGTGGACTGCGACGACTACTGTACTCAGCGATCCTATGTGGATCAGTGCTACCGATCCTGTGTGGATCCGATCCTGTGTGGGTCAGCGCTCAGTGGTTCTGTGTGAGCCAGCGCCTACAGGTCCTGTGTGGGCCCGATCCTGTGTGGGTCTTTGTGGGGGTTAGTTACCTATTGATCCTATGCGGGTCCGATCCTGTGTGAGTCATTACAGGGGTTAGTACCTTTCGATCCTTTGTGGGTCCGACGACTTAGATGGATCAGTGATCATCTTTATCGTCATACAAGAAGTATACCTGTGTGAGATGAATCCTATGTTACTCTCCCTTGTGGATTGTGCTGAGCTATCCTGTGTGGATTTACTATTTAATCTCCTTGTGGATTGTGTTGAGCTATCCTATGTGGATTACTTTTGCTCTCCTTCGTGGATTGTCTTGTGCTATCCTGTGTGGGTTTACGTTTTGTTTTCCTGTGTGGACTGGGTTGTGCTTGGTCTCGGGTGTTGGAGCCGAATGGAAATTGATGACTTAGGTATATGTATGGGCATATACCTAAGCAGTGTCGGATGTTACTTCGTAATTGTATCTTTCCTTGTGGTTAATCCTTTGTGGATTTTGGGAGACTTTCGGGGGTCTGGGGGTCCCTACTGAGTAGCTTATACTCACCCCTACACGGGCTATGCCCGCACTACGTTGTGTTGGTTGCAGACGACGGACAGCGCTGATCGTGGTGGAGGCTTGGGGAGCAGGACGGTACCTGGAGGTGGACCACTGGTTGGGACGTACTCGGAGCGGTCAGGTGGACCCGAGGAGTAGTGGAGGTTATCTGTACCCACCCTTCAAGTGGGACTTCCAGAGGACGACTCGACGCTGCGGGTTTTCCTTTCAGTTGATGTTTTCCCTTTCAGTTTTACTTTACAGTTGGTCTTGTATTTCTGGCCCCTTTTACTTTCAGCACAACTTGTTACAGTTTTTACTTAGTGTTTACTTTTCCGCTTGCTTACTCTGTGGTTCTTGTTTACTTTTCAAAGGCAATGCCTTCCCTTTTTCCGGGATTTACGCCTTAGTGCTAGTCGCCAGCCCCTGGACTATGGAAGGCGGGCTTGGGGTAGTCACGACACGGGCCCCGAGGACGGGTCGTGAAAAATTGGTATCAAAGGTGGTCGGTTCTACCGCAGACTCTGATCTTTCTTTTATGTGAAGCAATAGTGTTTAGCGTATTGGGTGTGGTTATCAGTCCAGGGAGTCCAGTGTTGGTGCGGCAGCCGACGTATCCGTACACCAGGACCCTGACTTCTGATTTCCGACTTAATGCACGAAAACATTGATTGCATGTGTGTTTCAAGTTTTCTTTGTGATTACTTCATATCATCTCACCAGGTATACTGTTCTGACCGTGGCGCACTTGTTTCCTTTTCAGGATGGACCCACGACGGCAACCATCTAGGGTTCCGAGAGTAGAGCGCGACGACATCCCGCCGAGCGATGAGGCCTCGGTACATGGCCCGTTGACAGCAGAGGCACCAGCGGTACCTTTACCCGCCGAGCCCCCGATGCTTCCAGCACCGACCGCGGACGATGCACGTCGCCTCGGAGCTCTGCACGAGTTCCAGCGCCAGCGACCACCCAGGTTTCGTGGGGAGACAGACCCCCAGGCATCCGAGGACTGGCTGGAGGCGGTCGTTCTAGTTTTCAGGCTAGTGAGGACACCAACAGACCTCATGGTGATCCTCGCGGTGAGCCTACTGCACGCAGCAGCGGGCCGATGGTGGAGCTTGATGATCCAGGTGCACGATGAAGAATCTCTTCTCTGGACGGACTTCGAGAGACTTTTCTGCTCAGAGTTCATCCCGGCCACCCTCTATGCAGTGCGCATCTAGGAGCTTCTTCAGCTGCGGCAGGGCAGCTTGACGGTCGCCCAGTACGCGGTGAGGTTTACCGATATTTCTCGCTACTCGACCGACATGGTATGAGACCCCTTCTTCCGGGCCCGAACCTTTGAGTAGGGTTTGAGACACGAGATCAGGGCATCACTGATCTCCCTCAGCATCCCGACCTAGGCAAGAGTACTGGAGCGAGCCCTTCTGATCGAGAGATTTTTTGCTAAGTCTACTTCAGCAGCGAGACCTACCGCAGGGCGGCAGGTAGCGGAGTCTTCGGCAGCAGGTAGCCGACGGATGAATCAGGGTTCCAGGAAGACCAGACCCTCTCGTAGACGACCTTAGGACACAGGCTCCGTAGTGCAGGGCACACAGAGCGGAGCCAGCCTTTCGAGAGGCAGGCAGTGCTACGCATGCGGCGGGCAGGGCCACATGGCTCGTGACTGCCCGACCCACCGTGCCGAGGAGAAGAAGACGGTGGAGGGGCCACCCAGGCAGAGGTAGAGGGTTGACCGTGGCGGTCCGCAGGGAGGAGACAGACGAGGCAGAGGAGCTGGCCGAGCAGCGGGTGGTGGGCGATGCTTTGAGGCTCTACCACCACCACCACCAGGAGGCCCGCCCCGACCACAGGGAGCTGGCGGGCAGAGACAGGCACAACTCCAGGCAGCGGAGGCCTACGACCACGGTGCGCCAGAGATGATTCGAGGTACGATCTGTGTCTATTCCACCCTTTCTTCAATTCTTATAGACACAGGATCGAGTAACTCTTTCATATCCACTGCCCTTGTTCGGAGCTCGGAGATTCCGACAGAGCCGTTGGCTCGATCCTTACGGCTAGAGGCCCCTATGGGAGCAGACTCGATGATTACGCACTGGTGCCAGCAGTGTGAGCTTACTCTAGGAGACGAGAGCTTCAGCTGGGATCTTCTTGTAGTGGCGTCGAGACCTTACGACGTCATCTTGGGCATGGATTGGTTATCTACAGTCCATGCTCAGATTGACTGTTTTAGGCGCAAGGTGCGATGTGTGCGCACCGACGGGAGCAGGTTCACCTTCACCGGAGAGAAGGGAGCCTTTTTAGCACAGGAGGGACTCTCGAAGAGGAGGGGACAACCCATCACTCATCAGTTGGCTAGCCTCATCCTTGGAGTAGTTGACGTGCAGAGTCCTAGTTTTCCTGCAGTGGTGGATCAGTATGCGGACGTCTTTCCCGATGACGTTCCAGGGCTACCTCCTCGCAGAGAGGTAGACTTTTATATTGATCTGTACCCCGGGAAAACCCCGATATCCACTCCAGCATATCTAATGGCCCCCGTTGAGCTTTGAGAGCTGCGGGTACAGTTGCAGGACTTGCAGGGCAAGGGGTTCATCCGACCCAGTGTTTCACCCTGGGCTTCCCCGATATTGTTCGCCAAGAAGGCGGACGGAAGCTTGCGACTGTGTGTTGACTATCATCACCTGAACTAGGTGACAGTGAGGAACAATTATCCGCTACCGAGGATTGATGACTTCTTCGATCAGCTCAAGGGAGCGCGGTGGTTCTCAAAGATAGACCTCAGGTCAGGCTATCATCAGCTCAGAGTTCGAGACGAGGACGTGCAGAAGATAGCCTTCAGGTGTCGGTATGGACACTATGAGTTCTTGGTTATGCCATTCAGCGTAACCAATTCTCCAGTAGTGTTCATGAGCCTCATGAACAGGATCTTCCAGCCATACCTCGATCGATTTGTCGTGGTCTTCATCGATGACATTTTGGTGTACTCTACCACGGAGGAGGAGCACGCCTACCACTTGCGGGTTGTACTAGACACACTCTGAGAGCACCAGCTTTATGGAAAGCTATTGAAGTTCCAGTTCTGGTTACGTGAGGTCCACTTCTTGGGGCACTTAATTTCTGAGGCGGGAGTTGTAGTGGATCCCGTGAAGATCGAGGCAGTGCTAGCTTGGGAGCCAACCAGGAGTGTGATGGAGGTGCGGAGTTTCTTGGGTCTAGCCGGATACTATTGGAGATTCATGATGGACTTCTCCAGAGTTGCGGCACCACTCTCAGCTCTGACGAAGAAGGGGAAACCCTTTGTGTGGTCAGACAGATGTCAGTAGAGCTTTTAGGAGCTGAGACAGAGATTGACCAGTGCACCTATCTTGAGGTTGCCTGAGGAGGGAGTTGGATATGTAGTCTACTGCGATGCATCAGGGACCAGGCTCGGATGTGTCCTGATGCAGGAGAGGGCCGTGATTGCCTATGGATCACGTCAGTTGAGGCCGCATGAGCAGAACTACGCCACGCATGACCTGGAGTTAGCAGCAGTGGTCTTCGCACTGAAGACATGGCAACACTATCTGATGGGCGAGCGCTTTACAGTCTTTTCTGACCACCAGAGTCTCAGGTACATCTTCTCTCAGAAGGACCTAAACCTAAGACAGCGGCGATGGCTCGAGTTCCTCCAGGACTATGACTTTGAGATAGTCTATACTCATGGGAAGGGGAACGTAGTAGCTTATGCTCTCAGCAGGAGGACGGGCAAACAGCTACTTGAGGAGGCGACAGAGCAGCTAGCCGCCTTGCAGATATCCTTTTTGGATAGGGACGGAGCAGCCTTCCTTCAGTCTCTCACAGTCTCTCCTCCACTTCTACAACAGGTCAGAGATGCACAGCGTGGGGACGCTGACTGTGAGACACGGCGTGCACAGATATCCTCGGGACAGGCACCTGATGGTTTCTCCCTTAGAGTAGAGCACGACGTCCTTTTTAGAGGACGTACCTTGGTACCAGTTGCTTTACGGGAGGAGGTGCTGAGAGAGTTTCACACTTCTCCTTTGATGGTACATCCTGGAGTGGCGAAGATGTACCAAGACCTCAGACGACAACACTGGTGGACGGGCATGAAGAAGGATGTGGCAGAGTTCGTTTCTCGATGCATCACCTGCCAGAAGGTGAAGGCAGAGCATCAGGTACCAGCAGGCTTTGTACAACCCTTGGAGGTCCCGGAGTGGAAGTGAGACGGGATATCTATGGACTTCGTGACTAGACTTCCACGCACTTCCAGAGGTCACGACTCCATCTGGGTGATTGTCGACCGACTCACCAAGTCGGCTCACTTCTTACCCATCAGAGAGCTGGGATCAGTGGAGATCTTGGGGTGTCTCTACGTTCAGTAGATTGTACGGTTTCACGGTGTGCCATCATCTATCGTCTCCGATCGGGACGCTCGATTTACTTCCCGGCTTTGGAAGGGGTTGAAGGAGGCGTTCGGGACGCGGCTACGTCTGAGCACCGCCTTTCACCCTCAGATGGATGGTCAAACGGAGAGGACCATTCAGACTCTCAAGGACATGCTCCGCGCATGTTTCCTCGACTTTGGTCGCAGCTGGGAGGACCTCCTACCCTTGGTGGAGTTCACGTACAACAACAGCTACCACTCCACCATCGGGATGGCACCATACAAGGCGTTGTACGACAGACCTTGCAGATCCCCTTTGTGCTGGACAGACCCTGGGGAGTCAGCACTTGTGGGACCAGAGATGGTCCAGGCCATGACAGAGAAGGTCCAGGTAATCCAAGAGCGGATGAGGAGAGCTCAAATCCGGCAGAAGTCTTATGCTGATATGAGGTGGAGACCACTAGAGTTCGAGGATGGCGACCACGTCTTCTTGCGTGTCTCACCTCGACATGGATTACAGAGACTTGGCCGAGGCGGAAAGTTATCTCCACGCTTCATCGGACCCTTCCAGGTCCTCAGCAGGATTGGCGAGGTGGCTTATCGCCTGGCTCTACCACCTCAGTTGCACCGGGTGCACGACGTCTGCCACGTATCTCAGCTAAGGAGATACGTGCATGACCCGACGCACATCATTGACCATGGGGATCTAGACGTGGATGATGGGGCGACTTTTGCGGAGGTCCCGGTGGAGATCGAGGATCGATAGGAGTGGGTCGTACGTGGACGATCAATTCCTCTTGTGCGCATAAGATGGCAACACGTGAACCTCCAGGAGAGCACTTGGGAGGGGGAGGCTCAGATGCGTACTTAGTACCCACATTTGTTTCCCTAGTTTATGATGTATCTTTACGGGGGCGTAAACCCCTGAGGTGGGAGTGATGTAAAGACTCGTAAATTTCAAGGAAATTTTTTTCTTAATTTTCTATGGAATTTTACAAGAATTCAGTTTCTGACGACACCTGATTCCGAGGCCCGGTGTGCCCAGAATCAAGTTCTGAAGTTTGGCTCGGGTACGTTCAGTGAACGGACGAGCGAGTTTTTCTAACTTTTGAACCGTTGATCGGAATCGAATTCTGAGGGCACCGATGGAATCACAGCGCCGATAATTTCTTAGAAACACCTCTTTCGGAGTTGCGTTTGCTCGGGTGTGGTTTTTAATTTTTGGGCTTAAAGTTAATAAATAAAATAAATTGTACGACAAAATTTATTTTATTTCACTTAAGCCGCTTGGAAGCCACTTGAAGCCACTTAAAGTATCTTAAGCTGAGTTGATTTGGATAGGGTGCTACCCAGAAATATCCTACCCTCTTGGTAGGATATTTGTGAGGTGGGGCCCTCACGAGCCCCACCGTTTCTTTTCCGCTAAGTAACGCACCCGCGAAAACCCGTCATCATGAAAGTCAACTGACGTGTTTTCTTAAATTCTTAACGCACCAATTAATTGGGTGGTTTTATTCATTGAATTAATTGGGCGGTTTTCTTTGTTGAATTAATTATATGAATTAATTTCATTCGTTTCTTAACCTGTTTGAAATCTGTTGACGTAATAATAAAATAAGACCAACGCACGACTTCTAGAAAAATGTTCATTGAGAGGATTTGACAGAAACCAAGAGTTCTTCATCCTCCTTCACGAAGAACGCGAAGAACGCGAAGAACGCCGACCTCCGACGAAGAACGCCGAACCCGCGGAAATCGACGATGCGACGCCGTGTGCCGCGACGCCGACGTTTCCTCTCCCGCAGTATTCTTCTGCGACGTTCCTTCCTCCGCGACAAAAACCTTCGATCATCTGTTGAGGTGAGAGTTTGCGATTCTTTAAATTCCTTTGTGGATTTTAACTCAAGATGGATTTAATTATTAAAATTAAATCTGTTGTTTCTTGGACCTCAGAGTTCGTCGAAGCAACGCCAGATACCGCGACGACGCGACGATCCCCACCTTCCACGACGATCAATTCCGCGAAAGAACGCGCGTGCGACGACTTGACGAGGTAGGGGTTGTTGTGAAATAATCTATATTGCCGTGAATGTTTCTTTTAAATTAAAGAACTAGTTTCATAAGAACAATTTTAATTTATTAAAATTGTTGTTTGATGTGTTGTTTAATCCTCCCAATTGTTATCACCTAACGCGGAGGGTGCGGTCCAAACGAACACGGCCCAACAACCCTCCGCAGTTCTTTATTGTTGTGCGGATTTGGTGGGCGACGACAAAACGTGCCGTAAGGGCAATTTGATGATCCCGTAGTGAAGAACGGAACCTGGGAGGAACAACGGCGCAGATGGGAAGGAAAACGGACCACCGGAGCGACTCCAGTAGCCCGCGGAAGCCACCGGCGGCGGCGCCAGCGGACCCGGGGCCGCGCGGGTCTGGCGCACACGCGGGACGCGGCCTTTTCCGCGTCCATTGACCAGGGAAGCCCCCCGTGGGGGCCGCGGTGCTGTCACGCGGGGGCAGCGAGCCCCCGCGCTGCTCGACCGAGCCGAGCCGGACCGGCCAGCCAAGCCTCGCCGCGCCCTGGCCTGGCCGGACCGGGTCCAGCCGGGTTAGATCGGGTCGGGTCGACCCGATTCGGCCGACCCAGGGGGGGTCGGGTCGGGTCGGCCCGGGCCCATACCCCCGTCTTCGGACCGTTTCGGTCTTTTTCCCGTAACTTGAGCCACGAACCTCCAAACGACTCTCCGTCAGCGGCAACACGATCCTTGGATTCAGACGGTCGTTTCGGTATATCGTACTCAAGGTTTCAGAATACTTTGAGTTTGACCGGGTTGGTTCATACACGAAACCAACCGGGCCCTCGGAGCGGAAACGCTCATATCTTGAGCTTCGGATGTCCGATCGACGTGCCATCGACTTCGTTGTATTACTCTAAGTGAGATGGATCTTTTGGATCACTCCGCCCGAGGTTTGGACGCAGGTGGAGTACGGTCGGGTTTATTTTTCCTTGAAAACCAACCGGGCCACTGGGACGAAAAAGCCAATAACTCTCAGACCGGGCGTCCGATTGACGCGCCATCTGCGACGTTGAGTTCCTGTTGACGATACAGAACTTTTGGATACATCAACTCTGGACTATGTGTCAGTTGATGTATCAGCCTCTCGGCTCGTGGAGCGGACCCTCCCGAATGAGCTTGCTGTGTGCGGGAACCCTAGTGCTGGCTGCAACTTCGACAACGACGACTGTGAAGAGATCCTCAGTGGACTGCAGCGACGACTGTGCAGAGATCCTCAGTGGACTGCAGCGACGACTATGCAGAGATCCTCAGTGGACTGCGACGATTACTATACTCAGCGATCCTACGTGGATCAGTGCTACAGATCCTGTGTGGATCCGATCCTGTGTGGGTCAGCGCTCAGCGGTTCTGTGTGAGCCAGCACCTACAGGTCCTGTGTGTGCCCGATCCTGTGTGGGTCTTTGTGGGGGTTAGTTACCTATTGATCTTATGTGGGTCCGATCCTGTGTGAGTCATTGCGGGGGTTAGTACCTTTCGATCCTTTGTGGGTCCGATGACTTAGATGGATCAGTGATCATCTTTATCGTCATACAAGAAGTATACCTGTGTGAGCTGAATCCTATGTTACTCTCCCTTGTGGATTGTGCTGAGCTATCCTGTGTGGATTTACTGTTTAATCTCCTTGTGGATTGTGTTGAGCTATCCTATGTGGATTACTTTTGCTCTCCTTTGTGGATTGTCTTGTGCTATCCTGTGTGGGTTTACGTTTTATTTTCCTGTGTGGACTGGGTTGTGCTTGGGCTCGGGTGTTGGAGCCGAACGGAAATTGATAACTTAGGTATATGAATGGGCATATACCTAAGGAGATTCGGATGTTACTTCGTGATTGTATCTTTCCTTGTGGTTTATCCTTTGTGGATTTCGGGAGACCTTCGGGGGTCTCGGGGTCCCTACTGAGTAGCTTATACTCACCCATGCACGGGCTATGCCTGCACTACGTTGTGTTGGTTGCAGACGACGGACATCGCAGATCGTGGTGGAGGCTTGCGGAGCAGGACGGTACCTGGAGGTGGACCACTGGGTGGGACGTACTCGGAGCGGTCAGGTGGACCCGAGGAGCAGTGGAGGCTATCTGTGCCCACCCTTCAGGTAGGACTTCCAGAGGACGGCTGGACACTGCGGCTTTTCCTTTCAGTTGCTGTTTTTCCCTTTCAGTTGTACTTTACAGTTGGGCTTGTATTTCCGGCCCCTTTTACTTTCAGCACAACTTGTTACAGTTTTTACTTAGTGTTTACTTTTCCTCTTGCTTACTCTGTGGTTCTTGTTTACTTTTCAAAGGTAATGCCTTCCCTTTTTCTGGGATTTATGCCTTGGTGCTAGTCGCCAGCCCCTGGCCTATGGAAGGCGGGCTTAGGGTAGTCACGGCACGGGCCCCGAGGACGGGTCGTGACAACAACCTAAATACCTTGTGCAGGCCCACTATAATGGAACTACATCCTAGAATACTCAATTTCATGAACACAAACACCTCCTCAGCCTGATCTTATGATAGTAGTCCAGTTTCTTACTTGACATGGAGGTACAAGTCCTGATCCCGAATGTGGGATCTATGTAGATCCTCTATCACTAGGAACTGGAGTAAAAATATACAAAAAAAACTAAATATGACCCATATTTCTGCAATATCGACACTTAATTGGTTCTTTAATACTCTAGGGATTCTTATGGACTGACCTACCACACTGATGACACATAACATAACTGTTAGTGCGTAAATTTTGACTACCACTACCTCTGGGAGTAGAATCAAGGAGATGTTTCCTTTAGCTAAATAAACCGCTTCCCAATCTTGGTGCTAAATCACCCTAGATAACATTTCTAGCTTCCCTCAGGTTCTCCTTAGTGATAAGGGTCTATTTCACTATTTCATAAATAATATTCAACCAAAAAACATTCACCAGGTATCGAATGGAATACATGATCCCATTCTTAAATCATCTCACTATTTCTAACTCGTTACAAAAAAGAGTCATTGAGAGGCACTATATATTGGTAAAGTGAGCTAAATAATCCATAATAGACATAAAAACTGATCGTAGATGCATAAAATCCCTAGCATGGTCTTCTCTCATCATCTTTATAAAGAATTAACCATAGAAGGCCATATGGAAGTCTCTCTAGACCATATCCTGACGATGATATTAATGTGCAATAACATCCCACCAATAATTGGAATAATCATGTAACATATAAGTCACGAGCTTGACTGTACTCTATGGAGGAATATCCAAATGGTTTAAAATAAATAACATGGCCTCTGTCCCTGACTTAGAAACATGAGGTCCACCTTCCCCAGAAAAGGTAGGAGGGCATTGCTGCTGGAACTCTCACATCAACTCTACCATAGTAGGGGTAGGTTTTGGTGATACCTATATAGTTTGTATAAATAATAGATATGCCTCTTGAAATTGATCATTGTCGCCCAGATTAGGAACAACAAGAAATGATGCATGTGTCACTATAAGGGGTAATACTGGTGACTTTGGGCCCACCACCTCTAGATCATGGACATCATTGCCTTCCCAGTGCTCGACCTGAGGCCGTCATGGTGTAATATTTCTATAATTTTCAAACTCATTCCTCATAACATAATTTTATAATAGAAATATCATAGATAGATAAGAATAGGACATGTAGATAGCATTCTTATATAAAATTAAACACCCATATGCCTGATTCGAAATCTAGGTCTAGGTAGTTTTAGATAATCATAAGAGTCAAAAGAGACACTACCTACTAATCAATAATGAGGTTAGGTCAGGGTCAAGGTCTGACATCACATAATAGAAGTCCTGATATATAGAGTGTCAATTATAAGGTATAGAGGAGAAAACCCTTTATGTTATTAGAATATTTATTTAACAACAACCATTCTATTTAAAAGTTTAAATTATTTAAGCTTGGAATAATTTAAAAACAATATATATATATATATATATATATATACATATATGTATCTATCTAGTTAGATGAGTCACCATTCCCAAGTTATAAAGGAATAATATTTATAAGCTGAAACTAGCACATCATGTAACTGCAACCCAATCCCTACATTCAGTATCAGGATGTAACAAGATGCATAAGATGATCTGATTAGATGAACTGTCATTCCCAATTTATATATGTACTTGCTTTTATAAATTATAATTTTCCTTCATATAATTGAAATCAGCTAACTTTTCAGCTCTTTTAACCATAGTTACATAGCTCAAATATGTGACAATTGTTTAATTGAGGTGATACCATCAAGATATATATGAAAACACTATTTAGGTTTATGAAAACACTTTAATTAATCCAATTATTTTATCCCTACAAGAAACTTTAACACATATCCAATATAATAGTCAAGGAACTGGTAATATTCTGTAGGAAATGGATATAGTAATATAAACATGTCATGGAATATGAATATAATTTGAATAATAAAGTTCCTATAATGATACATGATATGATACCTCCTTTTCATATCATCCAAGGGTAAAAGATAACCTCATAACAATAATAAATGCGACAAATACTTTTCATCACCAAAATATAAAATCATGAAAAATATAATAGAAAAAACCAAAACATCATGTCCCATCCTAGGTAATTTGTCATTTTCCCTATATGTGGGTTAGAAACTCCTAGGAATAGGATCATTACCAAAATATATCACTTTCTAGTCTTCTATATACCAACCTAAAATAGTAATAAAAAAGGAAAAAGAACCCCGAATACCACTTTTTGATGTCCCAGACCCAGTTTACTCAGAAGTAATTATACTCGATTGACCACATGGACTCAAGCGGGCCTCTCCATATACTAGAGGCTACCGACTAGTAGTGAGGATCTATGATTGTATGGTGGGGAGACTATACCCTCATAATTAGAGTAGTGCATAGTGGTATAATAATAATAATAAGTAGTAGTAGAAATAATATGATAAATGGGCTGTATAATCATAACTCATCCAAATATAATAATAATAATCTGGATAATTTCATAAACAACAACATAACCATACCCACTTTCATATAAAAATTGATGTCATGTATTTATCCTAATAAAAAATAGACAAAATATCAATATCTATCTCCAACAATATCATGAGCATAAGATCAACCATATACTCCCTTACTCCATACTAGTATAGAAACTCAAGAAACTAAAGTTGTACCCTTATCCTTATTCCAACCTGTATCCATGAATTTTGTTTAAGTACCAATGACGACTTGAACATGGTGTGAGATAAACTTAGTATTCCACCACCAATGGTTTCTAACACTAATAAGTGTATGAATATACTATAAATGGTGTGTAGTTAATAATAAAATTAAATCAATAAACAAACAAACTACATAGGTTCAGGTTCCTCATGGGACACCCGACTGATACTACTTACTTTAGACTAAGCTGGAATGTCTCTGAGCACTTATCATTTTATGTTTATATTTATAAGGATGGGAATAAAGGTTTAAAACCAAGGAGTTCATGTATATAGATAGTTATGTGAGGTTCTATAATTCTCTTGGAATTTAAACTTAAGAAATAACTAAACCTAGGTTGTCATTCTTGTAAATCATAGACCAGATCCAAGTATGATCTTTGACTTGGTAGATGCATCAATTGATTTAATTGATTTGAATCTCGAGCCTGTCCAAGTAATTAAATAAATGGAAAATAAGTATCACTCTAGGTGTGCTATGAACCCATCGATCTATGATCCCATCAATAAATTTCTTGTGGGAACCTAGGTATTTTCCAAGTTATGGTATATTGAAATTTCCCTCTAAGCCTATCCTTGAAATTTCATATAGGCAACCCAAGTATCACTCATAGTATAATATAATGAACTACCCTCTAAGTCTATTATCAGCATTCCACATAGGTAACCCATGTGTCTCTCATTTAATAATATAAGGTACTAGACTTCCCATCTTTATAATTCCACATAGAGAACCCAAGTGTTAGTCATGGAATAATATAAGGTACTCGATAGGTGAGCCCCTCCAGTGTATTCTATATAATAATTCATATATCTCCCCAACATGATACAATACATTTATAAATAAATTTAATTTAATATTATCTGTATCAATCTTATATTTTAAGAGATTAATATCATGTTCAATAATTTATATGACACACGACACTCAGTTTATCTTGCATTACATATAATACCAAGTTTTAACGAAACATGACATATTAAAATATTATTATTTAATATGATAGTTATCACCTAGTTATTAGAATGATAAGTATGAATATTATTAACTAAATTAGGAAAATATATAGTTTAAACATGTATATATAATGAATTATTTGGCGACCAATTAATTATAAATGAAAATAAAAACCATTTGAAAATAAAGGAAATCTTTTTCTAAAAAACGATTTTTATGTGCAAGAACATGTTTCACCTCAATATATTAAAAAAATAAATTTGGATTAATTTATTTAATTAATTTATATATTATATTGTCAATAAAAATTGTAACATTCATCTTATTTTTTTTTATAGAAAATAGATAATAATAAATTAAATTTTACTCGAAAAATTTGTGTTTTTTTAAAAAGAAGTTTGGTTGCCTTTTTCACACACATTTTAAAATTATTTATTTCAAATTTAAGAAAATTTATTTGAAAAAATAAACTAAATTTTTATACCATAATTTCAAAATTATCTTGGATATATTTTTTAATATTTTTATGAAAAGATAAATTTTTCAATGAATAGTGAAAAATACAGGTTTTTATTTAGAATTGTGTTTTCTTTTAATGAATATAAAAACATAAAAATTATTTTAATATGGTTTTAAAACTAAAATTAGTTCAATTATATATATATTAATCCAATTTATATCAATGTAATCAATTTAATTTTGAATTTTGATATTAACATTTTTTAAACTTTTGAAACTTTTCTGTTTGGAAAACCGTATTTTCATTAAGTCTCGAGGATTAATTTTAAATTAAAAATTTTAAATTATGAGAATTTAATTTGGAAAAATGGATTAAATATTTAGAATAATAATATATATTATTTAATAATTTCAACTTAATTTTTTACCAAAATGAATAGTAAAAATAGTAAAAATTAATTACCACGGTTAAGGTAAAAATAGGTTTACTAGGGGGTTAAATTAAAAAAATAAGCTTTAAAATGACCTTTAAAATTTTCCAACACCAATTTTATGGAAATATTTAAACCTTATAACCTATAAGGGTTGAAAATTACCCATTTTTAGATATTTTTATGAGAAAAACATGGGTTCACCTTTTTCTTTTCAAAAATTACAAGTGTACAACTCACCTCACTTATAAAAGGCCACCCACTCTCCTATCCTCTTAAAACATCCAAAACCAATTTATTCATCCAATAACTACCAAAATAAAATCCTAAATTCCCTAATCTCATCCTATAAGCATTATCTTTTTCATAAATATAACTTGGTAATACTTTTTCTGAAAACCAAAAGAAGTTTTCCGAAGAAGAGACACATCCCTAACTGAACATTTTATTTTATATCTTACTCCACCTACTTAAATTTTAATTAAACCATGAGATATAATAAAATTATAATATTAAATAAAATTATATATTTTTTACTTTAATGTAATTAACTACAACCATCTCCACCTCTATTAAATGAGAAATGAAACCGTTGATCGTGTGTATGGAGGACTACCGCCTCACGAAACGATGTAAATATTTTTCCATCACTGCTTGTCATTGATGAATATAATAATGTATATAATATTTATATATGATATTTATGATATAATTATAATTATTTAATTATAATATCATATATATATTCTTAATTTCCATTCTATAGAGAATGCAACAACATCATTCGTGTGTACGACAGACTACTGTCTCACGAAGCGATGCGATTATTTTTTCACATACACTTTACATGGAATGTAGAAAAAAAGAAATATAATGAATATATTTGATAAATAGAAAATTATATTGATTCCGTAAAATTAATATACAATAAATTTCCCCACCCTTTTCACCCGTTAAGGAAATGATAACATCGCTTATGCGTATAAACGACCTACTATCTCCACATTGTGATGAAATTAATTTTAATGTTCAAAATTAAATAATGATTATAAATATGTATATAATGGAAAAAATAATTTTTAAAAAATTAATTTAATTCTGTATATTATGTAACTATATCCCATGTTCAAGATCTAGAACATTCACAACAAAACATACATGAGAAAACAATGCAATTAACACCTGAAACAATAGTGACAATGAAAGATTATTAACTAACGGGTAAAAATATGTTATAAAAATATCATATATGATATTATAAACATTAATATAGTTATTATATAAGTTAATAACATGTTTTAAACCACTATAAATTATTTTAAAGAATGATCAACTAAAGGGAAGCATGAGGTAAGGGGTTTTTTTAATTCAGTTTTCATTCATTGGGTTATATGTCAACTTCATTGATTATATTATGACAATATTATGTGTGAAAAGAATTTTTATTGATTTATGAAGAATTTAAACTTTTTATTTTTGAAAATATACATTTTTTACACATAATCATCCCATTTATTAACTCTCGACTCATTGATACAAATTTTGTAAGGGTTTCTTCTCAAACTGTTTTCTTTGAGACACATGTTCTTTTATGAACCTATTTATTTTGAATGGTTTATATACAAGAACATTGGAAAATATATCATCAATAATTTACTAATAATTATATTTTATGTTATAATTCATCTACTTCATTCATGGGATGCTATGATTCAAAAGTTACCAAATCGTTAAGGTTTTATGTTTTAATATCATTTTAATTAGGATTGCTTATACTTGAATTTCCATTAAATTAAATTATTTTCTAATTATATCATAAAAACTTAAATTTTATTATCCTCTATTTATCCATGATTTTTTCACATAATTTTACAATTTATCTGTCTTTGGTACTTAAAATTATTGAGAAAATATTTTTAAGAAAATTCGACTTAATTTTTCTCTTCAGGAAAAAATCCATTTTCTTCCAAATCCATGTTTTTTTAAAATGTTCAAAAAATGTTTTAATATAATTATTTAAAGAAATTTTTATCCTTAACTTAATTTTTACAAAAATATTCAAAAGATCCTTCGTGTTGTTTTCCAAAATAAGGTACTTTTTTATTTTCATACAAAAATGTGAAAGGAAGCTTTTTTTAAACATATTTGACATGAATAGAACTCTTACTAAATAATGAACACTCAATATTTCAATGCATAATTTTTATGTTTCAATGGTTATTTTCTAATTTTTTTCCTTTAATATTTGAATTTTTTTTAGATTTTAAATAAAATTTTACAAAATGAAAAGTATAATTTTCTCAATAAAAGTTCAAAGTGATCTTTAAAAATAATTTTCCATCTAAGTTGAGGTCCTTTGATGTTACTCAAAGTGAAAAGGTTATTATCATCAATATTTTAAAAAAAATTATTTTCATCAATGATAAAAACCTTTTATGTTTTGTATTTATTCTAAATTATGTATATATGTCTCTCATATATATACCTAGTTTATGATCCCTTCCTTTGATGGGGTAATATATGCCTTATGATCATTTTTAAAATAACATAATTATGAAATTTTCATCGAATATGATATGATTCAAGATAATGCAACCCATTTTCATTCCATGGGCAGTTCTTATGTTATTCCATTTGATTTATTTACTTATGTGTTACACATAGATCATGAATATGTTAGGATTTGTGCACCTAGATAGCTCTCCAATGCATTGGGTAAAGCTTTATTATCATGAGGAATCATGCATGAGATTAGAGAGTAAACATCATACATTATGGGACTTTGTTTACCATGTGATATTGTCTAGGTAGTTAGCCTCGAATCATGTTTGTGTCATATTTTGTGTTGCTAACACATTTCCTATGATTCCATGATCTTATAATACCATGTTCTTTACATTATTCTTCCATTTAATCACTCACATGCCTTCTATATTATGATATCATGTTATACCTTTAACTCACATGTTATTCTTCCTTATCATTTTTATTACCTTTCTAGATTTTTTAGCTCACCCCTTTATTTATGTGTTCCCTAGGTTATCCCATGCAGATTTAGGTGCTCAAAATGTATTTTAGTAGATCATTATTGAAAATTAAATAAGGATGACTTGTTTTATGTATTAATAACCTAGTATTATTAAGACAATATGCCTTTACGATACTTGTTTTGTAATTATTGTATATTTATATTTTAGAATAATGTAATATTATGTGTAAAAGGATTGGGTCATCATATGCTCGATGAGCCTGTCCAAGGTGTTTTAAGTCAAAAAAATTGCATCTCTCTTGACATGGTATTCCAGTTGGTCATGGGATAGTGGTAACCCATACCATTTTGACATTTAAATAATTTAATTTGGCCATTTAATACATAAGGGTAACTCAATCTATGAGAAAAAAGAGAAAGGAAATAGGAACATGAGCTTTATATTTCCTATTTTTTTAATTTAATTTACACTTTATTCATAAGGTCCAACTCAAAAGACCTCAATTGGTGGTTTTATTTAGAATTTAAATCATAAGGGTCATACGAATTTAAGAATAGAACACCCAAATGGGTGGATTTCATCAAGGTTAACATCCTCCTCCGATGATTTTAAGTTTCTAGAACTACCCTAAATTGGGTAATATCCATTAATTTAATTAATTATACATTTAAGAGGAATTTGATTTTAGTTTTTGTGTATGGAATGACAAAACATAATAAAAACATCAAGAATTTTAGGGGAAAAAAACTAGACCACCCACCTTAGCTTGGTAGATGAGTACACATTTGGTATGAGATTTAGATTCGAGTTAGAACATGAGAAATTAGAGAAATAGAGCAATAACATAAAATAGGTCATATTATCTTGAATGGATTTATCTTTCCATACGGTGAGATAAATGAATAAAAGTGTAAAGACCAAAAAATTCAATGTAATTTTTTTTAAATTGTTTGGTATTTTTATGAGTCTGCGAAAATTGATGGCGCGTGATTCTGAGGCCCAGTGTGCTTGGAATTAATTTCTGAACTTTTTTTATGATACGTTCAGTAAACGCATGGGAGACATTTTTTATATTTTGAACTGATGCTCAGATTAAAAATCGGAGGGTACTATTGAATCCACAGCTCCAAAATTTTCTTAAGGTAAGCTTCACTTCAACCGCAGTAGGTCAGGGGAAAAAGTTAAATTTTTGACTTTACAGAAAAAAATAACTTAACATGTTATTTTATTTATTTTTCTCCAGTGGATGAACAATGGTGGTGGGTACTGGTGATTTTTCAATCCAATTAATATATTGACTATCTTTTTTTTGAAACCGCACAGTTGGGGAATTAAGAGGTTCATTCATTAAATGATCCTCATTAATTCCTTGGTGCGTTACTTACCTTTCCCCCTACTATTTAAATGAAGCTCAGGGTGGTGTTTGGGCATGAATTCTTCAAGTGAGGAAACTATGGAAAAGTAATGCGATGACATCCACCAATAGAGGATGGATGCTTGGATGAGAACAATCTGGGATCAACGAACGCTGATGACTCCATCCAATGTGGACAGTCCTCCCGCTGTGACCGCGACACCTCCAATGAAACTTGAGGTAGGGGTTTTTGTTTTTGATTTTGTGATATTCATCCTTATCAGTTCATGATTTATACGAAGAACAAAGATCACCTGACTAACGGGTTGATCTGCGGATCGTTCTTTAAACATGGAATGTTGACACGGGGTTACAAGTCGGGAGTTATTTCGAAATTCTCCGATTGTTGCTAACACCCCTTGTTAAAATGACAATGGGGAGGGCGCGGGCCAATCCGAACAAGGCCCAGACCCTTTACCGAACTTGTTGTTCTTGTGTTTGCTATGCGTAGTTGGGAAATGTGACGGTAAGGAAAAGATAGGGGTCACAAAGTGGTGGCGGTGACCCAAGATGCTCGTAGGCACAGAACACACCAAGAACGGACCACCAGAGCACATCTGGTGGCCCACAGAAAGAACCGACAGTGAGCTATGCCTGCGGTGGCCGGAAGAGACTCGAAAAACCGATCGTGGGTGGTGGGAAGGCGACACTCCATCACGTTCCGTGGTGACCAGAGGTAGCTGGCCCAAGCCAGCCGCGCAAGAGAAGGGCGACACCCACAGGTATCGCCGGCAGCAGCAGCCACGGCCAGCGGGCCTTAGAAGGAGCGGGTAGCATAACCCCACACTGATCCGCGTCGTCTAGAGACCGTTAGACCACCTGGCCGACCATTGCATGCGGTGGGGTAGTGCCTCACTGTCCAGATGAAATGGCCCTGGGTCTATGGGGCCAACTGGAGACACGGTCCGCCTTCAGGCAGACCGGGCTGGACACAGGCTGACCGAATGGGAAGGACCTGCCCAATGGGCTGAGCCGAACCCGTGGCCCTGTGGGACAGCACGGGTGGGCCAAGACCCACCCGGCGGGCCAGTCCAACCACGGACCATGCCTGTGAACTAGTCGGGCCAAACCCGACGGTCTGGACCCAGTGAACCGGGCTGACCCCTAATGGACCAGACCCGAGCGGGGTCATGTATACCCCATGACCCATTGCGTCAGTTTGGCCTAACTGAGTCGGACCGAGCCTAGACCCAACTGACCCCCAAATAAAGAAACGCCCATAACTGATGAACCAGGTGTCCGTTTGACACACTGTCAATGGATTTGGGACCCCTTTTGGGAAGTGGTCTATAACAACCCTTCCTTTTATTACACACTTAATCATGATTAATTACATATAAAACTTCACTTGATACAATATAGAATATTGAGAGTTCTAGTGTCTTTGGGGATTAGGAAGATTAAATAACAACTTAAAACATAGGACACAACATCTTATTGAAAACTTCCTTTACAATAACATTAAATTCCCTCATACTTAGTATTTCATGGGATAACCTGAGGACATGCATAAGAAAAGGGTGATCTATAAATCCCAGTAAGGGAGTTAAAGAGGCATAACATGAAAGATAAAAAACATGTTAGGCACTAGTCATATCAATGGATCAAAAGATAAACATGAACATAAAGGCATGATATAACATGATTAACATAACATAAAAATGTGGCAACAACATTTAACATGATTTTAGCATGAGAAAAGACTCATTGCACATGGAGCATGATTAAATCCACATTGAACTTGAATTATCATGATTAAACCCTCATTTCACTTTATGTATCACGATACAAATCTTTACCCAATGCATTGGAGCTCTATTAGGGTGCACCCTTCTTAAATATTTCATTTCATGTATAAGTGTGCCACATGGATCATATAACATGGAATCATTCAACATCACAAGTTATTACACGATTAAGAAATGTGGAATACAACTATGAAAGTAACATTTAATATGTATATTTGCATAAAGGTGAATAACCTTGATAGAGACATGGGTATGGTATTCACTACACAATGATTTTGTCTTGGAAAATTGCGGTGCAATTTCGACTGCACAATGACGTGACATAAGAATTTGTAAAAAATGGTTGAATGTAAATGAGGAGAGAGAAATTACTTACGGAATTTTAGCATGATAAAAAGTATGAATGGGAGGAATTAAATGAGAGTGAAATATATCTCTCATAATTCACACATAAATAGGGAAATATGGGGGAGGTTTGAAATCATACCCCAACATTTTTAATTGAAATTTAAAGGGTATAACAACATAATGAAATTGAGACAAAAATGAGAAAAGAGAAAATCCCCTACATGGAAGTGTGATATCAAAGGCTTGGGAGAGGCTTGTGAGAGGATTATTGGGATATTGGGGTGCCTTGGGAGGATTCTAGAGAGAGGAGGGAAGATTTTGGATGAACTCCAAAGGCTTTGAGTGAAGAGGATGTGGGATCTTGGGTGGGTTTATATAGGAAAGGAGAAGGAATTCTTTATTATTTAGGTTTGGGTCACCACACATTAAACTAATCAATAACACAAACCAAAACATGGTTTTTGCCAAAGGGGAGTGTAAAAAAATATTTTATAAGTCCAATGGCTAAACTTTTTAAAATAACAGGGTTACTTATGTGGAGGTGAGTCACACTCTTAAGGAAAACAATTTAAAAAGACAAAATGTTTTATTAGCCTTGAAGGGTCCACTAAAGCTTTGTAAAATAAATAAAACAAACCCAAAATCACATTATTTTAATGGTAAAACATATATTGGATAAAAAAATGTTTATATTTTTTTATTACATCACTATTGGGTCATTATGATGTTATAAAACACATTATATATTTAAACAGTATTTAATTTTTACCCAAAAATTAGATTGTCTCAGAAAATTATGAAAAATTCACTGTTGGATAATTTAAATGTCCTGATTCCAAAAATAATATTCATTTTATCTAAATAATTTTCTAAATATGTTAATTTTTTTACTTTTAAAATAAAAACTGACATTTATCGAAAATTCATGGGTTTTGACAAAAATAGCTTTCAAACCATAATAAAAATTACAATTGCATTCATAAAATTATATGATAATTTATATTTAATAAAAATTAATATAATAATAATAATATTTTATTAAAATATTATTTATTTCAAAAATCCATTAATTCATCAAAATAGATATAAAAATAATATATGTGCTTTAAAATCTATTTACAAAGTAACAATAATAAAATAAATGTATATTCATTATTATATACAAAAATAATGCACATATTCATAGTGTTAAGGTCTTATTACATAACCCCTTATAACACTCGCATAAGACCAAAGGGTAAGGTGTGTGATGGTAACCGACTCTTAGGGTGCCTCAGATAACATTGCTTGGGTGGTAATCTTTATTAACTTCCACCTCTACCATAGTCGGTTCCTCTCATTCTTAACATGTTCAAGCTCAGCTTGGGATTGGCCAAGAGTGAAGAACAATGATTCCACCTCCTTTCCGAGCTTCGACAAATGGGCTTCTTATGGGGCAAGTCTACTGGATGAGGCCATCGCTTCCTTTGTCTGAGTAAATTGGATTTGTTAAAGCCTTATATTTACACTAATCATGTGATCACTGTTCAACGACTATATTAGCAACAATCACAATTCTTAATGGTATTTTAAAATTTAAAAACATAAAACCAATGAAGTTTACATTTTATATAAACATTTTACATAATGAGTAATTTAATTAGATCAAGAATAATTTTTATTAATGAAAGTTTGGGTCGTTACAATCTTCTCCCCTTAAGAAAATTTTCCCTAGAAATTTTCTTTTCCCACACTAAAACAGATGTGGGTAACTCTGCTTCATAATTTCCTCTAATTCCCACATCAGTTCTTCAAACTTGTAGTTTCTCCACAACACCTTGACAAGGGGAAATGTCTTATTTTGTAAAACTTTTTCTCTACGATCTAAGATATTCAATGGTTACTCCTCGTAAGAAAGATCATCCTCTAACTGTACTACCTCTAAAGAGATTACATGTGAAGGGTCTGGTTTGTACTTCCTTAAGAGGGATATGTGAAAGACATCATGTACTTTGGCCATGGTAGGTGGAAGTGCTAGTCGATAGGCCACAACCCCGACATGATCAAGAATCTAGAAGGGGTTGATGTACCTAGGAATTAACTTCCCTTTCTTTCCAAACTTCATGACCTTCTTCCATGGGGATATGTGTAGAAATACCTTGTCTCCAACTTTAAACTCAAGGTCTCATCGACAGTTATCAACATAACCCTTCTATTGACTCTAGGATGCCTTGATATGCTGCTGAATGGTTTTCACCTTCTCCACCATTTCTTCGACCATTTCTAGTCCTAGCAGCTTACACTCACCGAATTCATCCCAACATGCTGGTGTTATGCACCTCTTCCCATACAGGGCTTCATAAGGTTCCATTCAGATGTTAGAGTGGAAATTTTTATTGTATGAGAATTCAACCGGAGGAAGATATTGATACCATAACCCTTTGAAGTCCATTGAGCACGCTCTCAACATTTCCTCAAGTTTTTGGATATTCTGCTCAGATTGGACATCAGTTTGAGGATAATAAGTTGTACTGAAGTTCAACTCAGTATCCAAAGCATGTTGAAGACTCTTCCAAAACATAGATGTGAATCTTGGATATTAATAAGATATAATCAATAGTGGTACCCAATGGAGCCTTACCACATCTCTGATATATATCCATGCCAGTTGATCTAATAATAAATCCTCCCGAATTGGAATGAAGTTTGCAGACTTTGTAAGATGATCCATAACAACTCAGATTACATTGTTTCCTTTTGACATATTCGGAAGTCTGGTGAAAAAATCCATGGTGATGTTCTCCCATTTCCATGCTGGTATGGGAAATGATTGTATCATCCCCTTATACTTATGCCTCTCTCCCTTCACTTGTCGACACACCAAGCACTTTGATGTATACTCAGCAATCTCCTTCTTCATATTATCCCACTAATAATGATCTCAGAGATCTTGATACATATTTGTGTTTTCTTGGTGAATAGAGAAATTTGAACTATGTGCATCATCCAAAAGTTCCTTCTTCAGCTCCAGACTTGATGGAACACATAGTATTTTACCAAATCCCACAATTCCTTCTTAATTAACATTGAACTCTGATGATTTTCCTTTTCAGATAGCTTCCACCTTATTTTGAATTCCCACATCATCCTTTTGAGAATCCTTTAACCTTTCCAAAAGATTTGGTTGAGAAATCATTTTTGAAAGGATTGATGATGTTCCCTTCTTTATGATTCCCGTGTCCATCTTCATCAAATCTAAGAAGATTGGATCCTTCTCAATTCTCATCAGGGATAGAATCGTTGGGTCCTCTCTACATAGAGAATCCTTCACCTTGTTCACTTTCCCCAGGTGGTAATGGATTGAATAATTATAGTCTTTGATCAGTTATAACCATCTTCGTTGGCGCATGTTCAACTATTTCTATGTGAATATACACTTGAGGCTTTTGTCGTCTGTATATATTTCATACTTCTCCCCAAAGAGATAATGTCGCAAATTTTTTTTAAAGTGAAGATCACCACAACCATATCCAGATCATGTGTTGGATAATTTTTCTCATGAACTTTCAATTTCCTTGAAGCATAGGCAATGAATTTTTCATTTTACAACAACACACAACCCATGCTCTTCTTCAAAGAATCACTGAATACCACAAAAAGTTCTCCACTTGTGGGTAAAGTGAGCCCGGGTGTAGTGATAAGAATCATTTTCAACTCCTTGGAGATTTCTTCGCATTCATCACTCCAAGAAAACTTTACTCCCTTTCGAGTTAGCTTGGTAAGAGGGTTGGAAAATCATGATAAATTCCTCATAAATTGTCGATAATATCCATCTAACCTCAAGAAGCTACGGATATTCGTTACCAATGTTGGCCTCGACCATCACTCTATTGAATCTATCTTGGAGGGATCCAAAAATATCCCATTATTTGTGATGATATGGACCAAGAATGATACCTCCTTAAAAAAACTAACATTTTCTATACTTTTCATAGAGATTATCCTTTTTCAAGGTCTCTAGTATCGTTCTTAGATGATCCTCATGATCCTCCTTGGTTTTGGAGTATATTAGAATATCATCTATAAATACTACCATAAATTTGTCGAGGTAATCTCTAAAGACTATTAATCAAGTCCATGAAGATTGATGGAGCATTAGTGAGTCCGAAAGGCATTACTATGAATTCATTGTGCCCGTATCATCGAAAATCAGTCTTGGGGATATCTTCCTTCTTCACCCTTACTTGATAATATCCCGACCGCAAATCTACTTTGGAGAAGTATTGTGCCCCATGTAGCTGATCAAAAAAGTCATAAATTCATGGTAGAGGATACTCGTTCTTTATCGTGATTTTGTTAAGCTCATGATAATCGATGAAAAGGTGAATTGACCCATCCTTCTTCTTAATGAAGAAGACTGATTCACCCCATGGTGAAGCACTTGGGCGTATAAACCCTTTATCCAGATTCTCCTGTAATTGTTTCTTTAGCTCCTCAAGATCCACAATAGCCATTCTATATGGATTATTGGATATTGGAAACACCCCAGGAAAAAGGTAAATTGAGAATTCAAAATATATTCTATGAGTAAGACTAGACAATTCCTCAGGAAACACTTCGACGAATTTCCTCACAATAGTCATGTCTTCAAGAATGGTTTCTCCCTTGGAATAAATCATCTGAGCCAGATATGCGTGCTCATAGGGAAGTAATATCCATGATTGAGATGATGGATCTAAAGAAGATTCATCTTCCTCCTTGCACTTGTATAGAATCAGGGGTTGATTCTCCATATGAAGAGTGATTTCCCTCTCACAGCAATTTATGTTGGCTCTATATAGGGAAGGACAATCCATGCTAGTAATTGCATAAAATCACATTAGAGGGAGTATGATGAGGTTCTAAAGGAAGTTAAATCCACCGATTATGACAAGGGAGGAGTTATATTCATGGGATGAAATGATTTCCCCATTTTCCATATTCATAGACATCTTTACTTCCATGACTTGAGGTGGTTTTGGGATTTTTGCACTAAAATTTCAGGATATAAAAGAATGCATAGAACCAGAATAAAAAAGTACATTTTCTGTTCTTGAATGAATAACTAGCATACCTGTCACCACTTCATTTTTAGGGTTCACTGCGGCAGTAGTGATGGAAAAAGCTCACCCTTTCTTCCTTGGAGGTTGTTGGTTGCCTCCAAAAACCCTTGGTTTAGGGCATGGGTTTAAAAAGTGCCCCAGTTATTGGAAATTGAAGTAATGAAAAACACATTGATGGTCAAGAAGAGTGTTCCTATCCTCTGTCGCAGCTGTGGGTTTTTCTTGCTAACATTTAATAGCCAGGTTCCCCTCTATTCCACACCTAAAGCATTTCCTTGTCCCCTTTAGGCAATTTTCAGGGTTCTTCTTTCCACACCTTTGGAAATTGGGGTGCTTAATTTTCTTAGTACCATTGGATTTATCCATCAAAACACTAGAATTGAAGTCCACATTAGGATTTTTATCCCCATGATACCCCTAATATTCTCCGATCTCTATTTCTACCTTGAGGGAACATCAGACAATTTCCTCATAGTTGTCGAATTCACATATTTCCAGCACCTTTCGCAGGCTAGGTTTCAGACCACCAAAGAAGTGTTCAACCTTGCATTAGGGGGTAACGACAAAGCTGGAGGCGTATCATGAAATCATTGTGAAGTTTTTCTCATATGCTCCAATAGATTCCTCGTCTTTTTTATTGATGGCAAGGAAGTCCCTTTCAATCTTAAGTCAGAGGGTGTGTGGAAAATATTTATCGAAAAACATCTTCCAGAAATCCTTCCATTCCAACACCTCGATATCCTCCTCAGGATTTGTATTTTTGATTAATGTCCACCATTGATATTCTTCACCCTCCCTATGATAAGCATCCAAGAGAACCTTCTCTTGTTCAGAACATTGAATGATGAATAAGATCTTTTCAATGGAGTTGATCCATTGTTCGGCGATTGATGGATCCGATGATCCCTTAAAAGTAGGAGGCATTTGTCACATGAAGCCCTCGATAGAAATTTGTTCTTTATTAGGGGTGGGGGTGGGGGTTGAAAATTCCTCTTGACCCATGTTTCTATTTAAATCCTGAGTTAACTAAGAGAGAATCGTGAAAAATTCCACGATTCCCGCTCCCATCGGATTGGGAATCTCATTAGCACATTCATCACATTGATCTTCACATCGGTTGTTAGCCGAAGTCCTCCTATTACCAGCCATTGGCTAGAATAAAAGGAATGTTAGGGGTAACACACAAAGGGTAATACAAGGAAAAAACTAATAACTTATAAATATTTTTTATTTCCTTAACTTATGAATCCATAGGCTTCAATCTATGTTATTCGTAATCTATTTTCTAACATATATTCTTAGGGGAATTTTTTAAGTCCATTAATAATGGTTTATACTATGCTTGTGAATTTAACAAAGCATATCCCCCGGGAGTGTCGTAACCAAGAGTGTAATAAGGCCCGTTGTCATGCACGAGTTCCCGTTCGAGTCTATCTTAAAGCGCTGTTTTTGGGTTTTACCCCTAGGATACATCTGTGCCAGAGCCACCTCTACCTACTCATATCCAGAAAGGTATGTATTTGCTTTACAAACCACTTAATCAATACTCACCAAAACTTAGGGATGTTTTTATATACTTAGTCTTTTCTCTAAGGATTCACTAGGGTTTTCTAATCCTAGTCCCAAAAATAACTAAACCTATCCTCTGATAACAACTATAACAACCCTTTCTTTTATTACACACTTAAACATGATTCATTACATAGAAAACATCACTTGGTACAACATATAAGATAGAAAGGTATAGTGTATTTTGGGATTAGGAACATTACATAACAACTTAAAACATATGATGCAACATCTTATTGAAAACTTCCTTTACATGACCACTACATTCCCTCGTACTTAGCATTGCATGGGATAACCTGAGGACATGCATAAGAAAAGGGTGAGCTATAAATACTAGTAAGGGAGTTAATGAGGTATAACATGAAAGATAAAATACATGTTAGACACAAGGTATATAAATGGATCATAAGATAAACATGAACATAAAGGCACGATATAACATGATTAACATAACATGGAAATATGGAAACAACATTTAAAATGATTTTAGCATGAGACAAGGATCATTTCACATGGAGTATGAGTAAAATTTAATTGCACTTGAATTATCACGATTAAAACATCAATGTACTTTATGTATCATGATACTAATCTTTACCCAATGCATTGGAGCACTATTAGGGTGCACCCTTCTTAAACATTTCATTTCATGCATAAGTGTGCCACATGGATCATATAACATGGAATCATTCATCATCATATGTTATTCCATGATTAAGAAATTTGGAATACACACATAAAAGTACCATTAAATATGTATATGTGCATAAAGGTGAATACCCTTGATAGATACATGGGTATGGTATTCACTACACAGTTATTTTGGCTTGGAAAATAATGGTTAAATTTCGGCAGCATAACGGCGTGACATAAAAATTCGTAAAAAATGATTGATGAGAGAGAAAGGGGTGTATCATCATATTTAAATGAAATGGACAGTAAGGGGTATTTATAGAAACATGTACCCACATAAGTAAAGGAATTTAGATTCATAATACAAAGGAATTTTTGAATTTAAATGAGGAGAGAGAAATTCCTTACAAAATTTCAACATGGTGACAGGTGTGCATGAGAGGAATTAAATGAGAGTGAAAGAGATATATCATAATTAAAAAATAAATAAGGATGTATGAGTAAGGTGAAAAATCATACCCCAACATCTGTAATTGAAATTAGAAGGGTATAAAAATATAATGAAATTGAGACAAAAATGAGAAAGGTGGAAATCCCTTACTTAGAAGTGTGATCCCAAAGGCTTGGGAGAGGCTTAAGAGAGACTTATTGGGAGCTTGGGGAACCTTGGGAGGATTATAGAGAGATGAGGGAAGATTTTGTATGAACTCCAAACTCTTTTAGTGAGGAGGAAGTGGGAGCTTGGATGGGTTTATATAAGAAAGGAGAGATAATTCTTTATTATTTAGGTTTGGGTCACCACACATTAAACTAATCAATACCAAAAACCAGAACATGGTTTTTACCCATGGTTTTTGCTAAAGGGGAGTGGAAAAAAATATTTTATAAGGATAATGGCCAAAATTCTTAAATTAATAGGGTTTCTTATGTGGAGGAGAGTCACACTCTCAAGGAAAAGAATTTAAAAAGATAAAATGTTTTATAAGCCTTGAAGGGTCCACTAAATCTTTTTAAAATAAATCAAACAAACCCAAAATCACATTATTTTAATGGTAAAACATATATTGGCCAGAAAAAATGTTTATAGTATTTTATTACATCACTATTAGGTTATTATGAAGTCATAAAACACATTATATATTTAAACGATATTTAATTTTTACCCAAAAATTTGACTATCTCAGAAAACTATGAAAAATTAACTATTGAATAATTTCAACATCCTGATTCCAAAAATAATATTCATTTTATCTAAATAATTTTCTAAATATGTGAATTTTTACTTTTAAAATAAAAACTGACATTTATCGAAAATTCATGAGTTTTGATAAAAATAGCTTTAAAACCTTAATAAAAATTACAATTGAATTCATAAAATTATACGATAATTTATATTTAATAAAAAGAAATTTAATAATAATAATAATATTTTATTAAAATATTATTTAATTCAAAAATCCATTAATTCATCAAAATAGATATAAAAATACTATATGCGCTTTAAAAACTATTTATAAAGTAACAATAATAAAATGAATGTATATTAATTATTATATAAAAAAATAATGCACATATTCATAGTGCTAAGGTCTTGTTACATAACACCTTATAACACCTACATAATACCAAAGGGAAAGGTGCGTGACGGTGATAGACTCTTGGGGTAGCTCGGATAACATTGCTCGGGTGGTAATCTCTATTAACTTACACTTCTTCCATAGTCGGTTCCGCTCATGCTTAACGTGTTCAAGCTCGGCTTGGGCTTGGTCAATAGTGAATCCCAATGACGCCACCTCCTTTTAGATCTTGAAAAAATGGGATTTTAATGGGGAAAGTCTACTGGATGAGGCCATAACTTCCTTTTTCTAAGTAAATTGGATTTGTTAAAGCCCTATATTTATACTAATCATGTGATCACTGTTCAACAACTATATTAGTAATGGTCACAATTCTTAACGGTATTTTAAAATCCAAAAACATAAAACCAATGATGTTCACATTTTATATAAACATTTTACATAATGATATATTTAATTAGATCAAGAGGAATTTTTATTAATGAATGTTTGAGTCATTACGCGGTCCCTTCTGCATATTCCGGCAGGCCCGACCGAGCCGGGCTAGACCGAGGTGCGATCACCCCTATTTCACTAAAAGGGGTGTAACTAATGGATCAAGCGTTCGATAAATGCACTATATATAGAATAAGGACCCTTGTGACAAGACGGTACTTTAGAGATATTCTAAGTGAGTTTTGATAGAGTTTTAGGTGCGACCTAGGTTGGATCATACTTGAATCCAACCGGGGCCTTTTTACAAAAGTTCACATATCTCGCAGACTGGGAATCCGATCGACGCACCGTCTGTCACATTGGTACCCCTATGATGGGGAAGTACCTTGGGTATGATTTTTGTGGGACTTCGTATTGGTTGAAATATGACCGATGGATTGAGTAGCAGAGTATTCCGAAGATCAGGCGTACTTCATGCGGGAATCCAATGGCTGACTATTACATGAAGGAAAAGAGCGTCTTATATGGTTCAACATCAGAAACTCCAGAGTTGGATTATCTAGCTGTATAAATAATCATCCCTAACTCTTTACCAGCAACTAATATGAGTCAGAACCAGCGACCAATACAGATCTACACCAGTGAATGATACGGGTCAACACTAGTGACCAATACGGGTCAGCACCAGTGACCAATATGGGCCAACATCTATCGACCAATACGGGTTTGCATACATTGACCTATATGGGTTATAAGTAGAGTTACTATATATAGGATGATCTTTATTTACGAATAGTTATCCCTATCTCAGTAACCTTGAAGTTATACCGTTAGAGTGAGCTGTCTCTTTTGATGTATGCTTCATGATCTAGATCATGCTTGTGATATTAACTTTGTGGTATTTATTTTGATTTTTTCCATTGTGTATTACTGAGAGACCTTTAGTTGTCTTGGGGTCCCCTAATTAGTTTTTATACCCACCCCTGCATGGGCTCTGACTGCACGCATGTGTCTGGTGTAGACTATTGACGCTTTGAGGCAGAATTTAAAGGTTCAAGACTTGGTGGAGATTGGTGCGATGGGAAAAGTTGAGATCCACTTCTTCAACTTCAGACTTACAGCTACTACCCTCCATGTAGAGATTCTGAGTAGACGTGATAGATGTTTATTTTTTTTCTGTTTCTAGGGCTTGTATTCCGGCCTATTGTTTTCAGTTTACAGTTGCACTTGCGGTTGTACTTTAATCTCATGGTTATGACTTAATTTTGTTGGTTTTTTACTTATGTTTCCCCTTTTGAGTGTGTACATATATCTAAGGAAATACCTTCTATGTTTTGGAAAATCATCCTGGTGCTAATCACCAACCCCTAGCCTATGGAAGGCAGGCTTGGGTAGTCATGTTCGAGCCCCGTGGGATGAGTCATGACAAAGTGGTATCAGAGGGTGGTCTGTTCTATCAGAAGAACAAAGAGTGTACTTTTAATGAAAAAATGGTGTATAGTGTCTTGATCTCAGTTTTCAGTATAGGGAGTCTAGTGTTGGTGCAGTGGTCGACGTATGCACACACTAAGACCCTGAATTATGTTTTCCGACTCAGTACATGAAAACACCAGTTTCTTGTATTTTGAAAAGTTTTGTTGATATTTCTTGAGTTAGATCACCAGGTATAACATATTGAACGTGGCACATCTGTTTCTTAAAGGATTCCTCCATAAAGATATCTAGCCAGGATTTCAGTTAGAGATCATGATAGTGTCCCACCGGGAGACGAGGCGTCAGTACAAGGACCAATCACAGTGATGGAACCTTCGGGTGGTGTACCAGCAGTACCACCCCCTATTGAGCAGCAGATGATACCGGTGGATCATGAACACCAGCTGAGCACATTTCTTGAGTTCCAGATATAGTTCCCTTTGAGGTTTCGAGGCAAGATGGACCCCTAGGCAACATAGGACTGGCTTGAGGCGTTTTCATGGGTCTTTTTCTTAGTAAATACACCCACCAAGAAGATGACGATCTTCGATGCTAGCCTTCTTCAGGGCTCGACAGGATGATGGTGGACCTCGACACTCTAGGTGCATGAGGAGATTAACCTCACCTGGAAAGACTTTGAGATCCATTTTAGGGTGGAGTTTTTTCCAGAGAAACTATGTTCTGTGCATATTCAGGAGCTTCTGTATCTGCAACAGGGCATCCAGACTGTGGCTCAGAACTCGGTGAGATTTACTGACCACTTTTGATAATCCACTGACATGGTATGTGACCCTTACTTCAGGGCCTAGACCATTAAGCAGGGACTCCAATGAGAGATTAGAGTTGCGATAGTTTCTCTCAGCATCCCGACATAGGCTGGGGTGCTAGGGAGAGCTTTGCTGATGGAGAGATTTCTTGCTGAGTAGGCACCGACAGTGAGATCCCCTACTAGAAAACAGGTAGCGAAGTCATCTGCAGCTGGTAGTAGATAGAAGACGCATAATACCAAGAAGGATAGAACTTTCAGAGGGATACCCTGGGAAATAGGGTCAGAGGTGAGAGGCTCGAGAGGATGAGGGATCCACTAGTGAGGCATGATCTATTTTTCCTACGGGGGATAGGGTCATAGAGCTTGTGACTGTCCAAATCCCCATGCAGATGATCAGAAGACAGTGGAGGGGCCACCGAGGCAGTGGCAGCGGCATGAGCATGAGATTCATCTAGGAGGCGGACGAGGCTGGGGATCAAGACATGCAACAGGAGGTGGTCGGTGTCACTAGGCACTACCACCACCTCCCCTAGGCGGTCCACCATGAGCTCGGAGAGCAGGTGGACAAGGACAGGCCTAGATACAGGCAGTAGAGTCTCACGATCTTAACGTCCCTGAGATTATACAAGGTATGATCTATATCTTCTCTACTTTATCAGAAGTTCTTATCGACACATGTGCTAGCCATTATTTCCTTTCTATGGACTTTGTTCCGGACTCTGAGATTCCGACTGATCTTTTAGCTCGACCTTTTCATTTGGATACTCCTACGAGAGGAGATTCAACGGTCACACACTGATGCTGACAGTGTGAGATTTCTCTCATAGAAGAGAGTTTCAGATGGGATCTTCTAGTAGTGACATTGAATCCCTAAAACATCATTCTAGGAATGGAATAGCTATCAGCATTTCACAGATAGATTGAATGCTTGAGACGTACAATGTGATGTATGCACAGATATGGAGGTCGGTTTTCCATTGTTGGTGGGAAGGAAAACAGAGAAGCACGAGATGAAATTTCTCTCAGGAGGGTGTAGCTGATTACATATCATCTGGCTTGCATGAACTTTGACACGATGGATGAGGTGAGTCCACAGTTCCTAGTGGTGGTGGATGAGTATGGGGATGTCTTTCGAGAAGCTGTCCCAAGACTACCTCCTCGTAGAGAGGTAGACTTCCACATTGATTTTTACCCAGGAATAAAAACGATACCTATACCAACATATCAGATGGACCCTACAGATCTCTGAGAGTTGAGGGTACAATTGGAGGACTTGTAGAGGAAGAGATTCATAAGGACCAATGTTTCTCCATGGGAATCCCCAGTGTTGTTTGGAAAGAAGGAAGACATAAGTTTGAGGCTATGCGTGGACTTCCGATGCCTAAACCAGATGACCGTGAAGAACAAGTATCCTCTGATGAGGATTGATGATATCTTCGACCAGCTGAAGGGAACTTGTTGGTATTCAAAGATCGACCTCAGATCAGGCCATCAACAGCTCTGGGTACGAGACAAGGATGTACCGAAGACAAACTTTATATGTCAGTATGGCCATTACGAGTTATTGGTGATGCCTTTCTGCATGACCAATGCTCCCGAATTTTTCTTGGGGCTCATGAATAGGATCTTCCAGCCATACCTTGATCACTTCATGGTGGTCTTCATCGATGAAATCTTTGTGTACTTGACATCTGAGGAAGAGCACGTTGTACGCTTGAGGATAGTTATGGACACACTCCAGGAGCATGAGTTATATGGGAAGCTCTCAAAGTGTGAGTTTTGGATAAAGAGGGTCCACTTATTAGTATACGTCATCTCAGAGGCTGGAGTTGCAATGGATCCAATGAAGATCGTGGTAGTACTTTCATGGGATCCACCCAAGAGTGTTACTGAGTTACGAAGCTTCCTTGGATTAGAAGGATACTATCGAAGGTTCGTACCCAATTTCTCCAGAGTAGTATCACCTATGGCTACCTTGATGAAGAAGGGGAAAACCTTCCTGTGTTTAGAGGCATGCCAACAGATCTTTCAACAGCTGAGGTAGAGCTTGACCAGTGTTCCCATACTGAGGTTTCCAGAGGACGAAACTGACTTCGAGGTTTACTATGATGCATTAGGGACTGGACTAGGTTGAGTCCTGATGCAAGATGATGTAGTGATTTCTTATAGATCATGACAGTTGAGGTATCATGAGAATAATTATGAGACTCATGACTTGGATTTTTTAGTAGTAGTCTTCGTACTGAATATGTGGTGACATACTTGATGGGCAAGAGGTTCATTGTTTACTCATACCAAAATAGTCTCAGATATATCTTCACAAAGAAAGATATGAATTTGAGACAATGAAATTTCCTAGAGTTCCTCCAAGACTATGAATTTGATATATTATATACTTATGGGAAGGGGAACATAGTGGCAGATGCAATTAGCCGAAGATAAAGTTCACAGCTACTGAATGAGGCTTCAGAGCAGTTAGCCTCGCTTTAGATATCCTACGTGGATAGAGATGAGACAGTATAACTCCAGTCGATGGTAGTTGCCCCTCTACTCGTTCAATGAGTTAGGTAGGCCCAAATTAGAGACAAAATCTGTGAGACTACATGTGCTCAGATATCCACATTCCATGAACCTGACAGATATTCTGAAGGTAGGGATCATGATATTCTTTTCAAAGGATGTATAGTTGTAATAGTGGTTCTATGAGAGGAGGTTCTGAGGGAGTTCCATACATCCACCTTGGAAGTACATCCAGGCATGATGAAGATGTATCAGGACCTCCGGCGTCAGTACTGGTGTCTTAGGATGAATAAAGCTATAGCAGAGTTTGTTTCTAAATACCTCACTTTCTATAAAGTGAAGGTCGAGCACCAGGTACCAGCAAGATTGACCCAACCCCTTGAGATACCAGAGTGGAAGTGGGAAGAGATATTGATAGACTTCATGATGGGGTTACCATGTACATCCAGAGGGCATGATACCATCTAAGTGATCATTAACCGACTCACCAAGTCATCCCACTTCCTTGATATTCAAGGGAAGGGTTCGGTAGAGATCTTAGGATGTCTATACATTCAAGAGATCGTGAGACTTCACAGGGTGCCTTCAATGATAGTCTCAGACCGTGATGCACACTTCACATACCAGTTTTGGAAAGGATTGCAGGAGGCTTTTAGGACTCAACTTTGCTTGAGAACAGCTTTTCACCTATAGATAGATGGTCAGACTGAGAGGACCATCCATACCATGGAGGACATGCTTCGTGCATGTGTCCTAGATTTTGTTCATAGTTGGGAGGACCACCTACCCTTGGTGGAGTTCACGTACAACAAAAAATATCACTACACCATTTGTATGACCCCTTTTGAGGCATTGTACAGATGACCATGCAGATCTCCCATGTACTGGACGAATCTAGGAGAGCCAGAACTCATGGGCCCAAAGATAGTACAGGCTACCACTGAGAAGGTGCAGGTCATCCAAGAGAGGATGAAGACTGCACAGAGCCACAAAAGTCCTATGTTGATAGGAAATTGATACCACTGGAGTTCCAGGAGGGGGACCACATATTCTTTCCAGTCTCCCCTCGATGAGGAATATAGAGATTTGGCTGAGGTGTAAAACTCTCACTGAGGTTTAGCAGACCATTCCTAATACTTAATAGGATTAGCAAGGTGGTGTACTGCTTGACATTGACACCATAGTTGGAGAGGGTGTACGATGTCTTCCACGTATCCTAGCTGAGGAGATATGTACATGACCCATCTCACGTCATCGACCATGGTGAGCTAGAGATTGACGACGAGGCATCATTTTCAAAGTACCTGGTGGAGATAGATGATCGACAGGAGTAAATCCTTCTTGGGTGGTTGATACCTAGGGTTCATGTTCTTTGGAAGCACGAGAATCTCCAGGAGAGAAAATGGTAGAGAGAGTCTCTTATGTGTGACCAATACCCATATTTGTTTGTGTATCCTTGTTTGGATTTCGGGGATGTAAAGACCTAAGGTGGGGAGAATGTAAAGACCTGAAAATTACATTTAATTTTTTTTAAATTATTTGGGATTTTTACGAGTCTGCGAAAATTGACAGAGCATGATTCCAAGGCCTAGTGTGCCTAAAATGAATTTCTAAACTTTTTTAAGGTATGTTCAGTAAACACACGAGAATATTTTTATATCTTTTGAACTGGTGCTTGGATTAAAAATCCAAGGGCACTGTTGAATCCACAGTGCCGAGATTCAATTAAGGGAATATTCAATTCAACTGTAGTAGTTCGTGAGAAAAAGTTAAATTTTGGACTTTAGAGAAAAATAATAAAATAAATTAACAAGTTATTTTATTTCTTTTTCTCTAGCGAATGAGCGGTGGTGGTGGGGACCAGTGACTTTTCAAGCTAATTAATAACTTGAATCTATTTTTTTAAACCGCACCATTGGGGAATTAAGAGGTTAATTCATTAAATGAACCTCATTAATTTCTCGGTGTGTTAATCTCCTTTACCCCTACTATATAATGGATCTCGGGGTGGGGTTTTGGCATGACTTCATCAAGCGAGGAAACTATGAAGAATTCATTCAACGAAATCCACCGATGGAGGACGGAGGGTCGGGTGACAAAAATATGAGATCAATGAATGCTGATGACTCCATCCAATGTGGACGTTCCCCCCCACCACGAAAATGACACCTCCAACGAATATCAAGGTATGAGTTTTTGTTTTTGATATTGTGATATTCCTCCATCCCCATTCTTGATTTATACGATGAATGCGGATCATCCAACCAATGGGTTGATCTATCGATCATTCTTTAGACACAAGAGGTTTAAGCGAGGTTACAAGTCTGAAGTTATTTATAAATTCTCTGATTGTTGCTAAAACCCCTTGTTAAAATGCTAATGAAGAGGGCGTGGGATAATCTGACCAAGGCCGGGACCCTCCGTTGAACTTTTTGTTCTTGTGTTTTTCGTGCCCAGTTAGGCAATGTGACGAGAAGGCATAGATAGGGGTAATGCAGTGGCGGCGATGACATAAGAGGCTCGTAGGCGTAGACGACACCACGAACAGACCACCACAGCACATCTGGTGGCCCACAGAAAGAACCGCTGGCGTGCCATGTCGATGGAGACCGATAGTGGCTAGAGGAGACCCACGAAAATCAGTAGTGGGCATTGGGAAGGCGGTGCACCATCGTGTGTCACGTTGGCCAGAGGTGGCCAACCTAAGCCGACCATGCAGGAGAAGGGCGGTTCTCGTCGGCACCGCTGGGTACAGTAGCCGTGACTAATAGGTTGCGAGAGGAGGGGGCATCATGACACCGCATCCCGCGACATCGGCTGGAGACCGGTAGGCCACCTGGCCGACCGTTTCACGCGGTGGGGAAACGCCCCACCGACCGGATGAAATGGACCCATGTCTACGGGGCCCGCTGGAGACATGTTCCGCCTTTAAGTGGACCGAGCCGAACACGGGCCGACTAAATGGGCTGGACCCGCCTAGTGGGCCAGACCTTCCCATCAGACCGGGTCAAACCCGTTGCCCTGTGGGACAATGTGGGTGGGCTGAGCCCTACTCGGTGGGCTGGGCGAACCGTGGCCCAAGCCCGCGAACCATCCGGGATGATCCTAATGTGACGGACCCAGTGAACTAGGCCAACCTTTAATGGGCCGGACTCGGGCAGGGTCGGGTAGACCCCGTGACCCATTGCATCGGGCCGACCTGACTGAGTCGGATCGGGCCCAGACCCAACCAGACCCCTAATAAAAAAATTCCTCTAACTGAAGAACCCTGTGTCGATTTGAAATGCCGTTAGTGGAGTTGGGACCCCTTTTAGGAAGCGATCCCTTTGGCATATTCTGGTGGGCCAGACCAAGCCGAGCCGGACTGAGGTGCGATCACCTCCATTTCACTGAAAGGGGTGTAACTAATAGACCGAGCGTCCGATCAACGCGCCGTCTATGGAATGAAGAATCATGTGACAAATCAATCCTTTGGAGATACTATAAGTGAGTTTTTATGGATTTTGACGTGTGACCTAGGTTGGATCATACTTGAATCTAATCAGTCTCTTTTTTCAAAAGTGCCCATATCTCACAGGCTGGGCATCCGATCGACGCGCCGTCTGTCAGTTTGGGACCCCTACGATGGGGAATTCCCTTGGGTATGATTTTTTTGGGACTTTGTACCGATTGAAATATGACTGATGGCTTGAGGAGAAGAGTCTTCCGGAGATCATACATGCTTTATGAGAGAATTTAGTGGCTGGCTATGACATGAAGAAGAAGAGTGACTAATACAGGTCAGCATCAGAAACTCCAGAGTGGCATGATCTAGCTGTACGACTAATAATACCTACCTTTGTACCAATGACCAATACGGGTCAGCACCAACGACCAATACGGGTCAGCACCAATGACCAATACGGGTCGACACTAGCGACCAATATGGGTAAGCACCAGTGACCAATACGGGTCAACATCTAGCGACCAATACAGGTCAGCATACAGTGACCTATATGGGTCAAGAGTAGAGTTACTATAGATATGATGATCGGGCTTTATGAATAGTAATCCCTATCCCAATAACCTTGAAGTTATGTCTTTAGAGTGAGCTGTCTATTTTGATTTGTGCTTCATGATCTATATCATGTTTGTGATATTACCTTTGGGGTATTTCTTGTGATGTTTTCCTTTTTAAAATTTTGAGAGACCTTTGGGGGTCTCAGGGTCCCCTGATGAGTTGTTATACTCACCCCTACATGGGCTCCGCCCACACGCGTGTGTCTGGTGCAGACTACTAACACTCTGAGGCAAAATTTGGAGGCTCGATACTTGGTGGAGCTTGGTGATATGGGATCAGTCAAGATCCTTTTATTCCACTTCAGACTTACAGTTAATACCCTCCAGGTAGAGATCCAGGGAAGATGCGACATATATTTAATTTCTTTTCAGTTTCTAGGGATTGTATTCCGACCCACTATTTTCAATTTACAGTTGTAATTGTGGTTTTAATTTACTATAGTGGCTATACCTTACTTTTTTTGGTTGTTTAATTCACTTTCCATTTTTGAGTGTGTACAGATCTCTAAGGCAATGCCTTACTTATTCGGGAAAATCCTTCAAGTGAAAATAACCAACCCATAGCCTATGGAAGGAAGGTTTGGGGTAGCCATGTCTGGGCCTCGAGGAATGGGTCGTGACAAAAAGTTGCAAGAGTATTGATGATCTTACCGATATGGACCCAACGTGATGAATGACGAGGGAAACAAATTCCAGATGTGGTAGATTGTTCAAAGACTAGGTTGAACAACCAAGGGAGAGATCTCAATGAAGGGGAGGCTATTATTGGGGTATGAAGGAGGATGAGGATAGAAACAAGGTTAAAGTAAAGAATGTAAAAATATAAAATTCACCCTTTAATTAAGGGGACCAAGGTATTTATGACGTAAATTGGGGATTTATGATATAAATCCTTCTTTTATAGTGTGTCCAAACATAGATAATGACATAAAATGATAATTTACAACATAATATATAGGTTTACGGTGTAATAACATTTTCCTAGACTTATGGTGTCTACCTCATGAAATTCACAACATATTAAGATAGTTTATTCCATAAATTCCCAATTTACAGAGTAAATGGGTCTACAAACATACCCCCCCTATAACTGATAATTACACCAAAAATAACCCTAAAAGTCCCTGAAATATATTTTAAAATGGTAAAAAAACAAAACTAAACCATAACAAAATATGAAACTTACCCATAGAAAAAGGAGGTATCTTACACAAGTACCGACACCACCAAATTGAAAGATCCATAGTAAATAGGACAGTTAACACATAACATTGATTTTGAACAAGGAATTGTTAACAAAGGTAAATTAAAATTATAAGGGAATGATATATAGTAATAAAATTATGAATATTGATCTGTTATAGATTAATAATAATTCAAAATTTATTATACATGAGGTTAGAATATGTTTGACCAAGTGAAAGTCTAATGAAGGGGGATTTTTAAATCAATTTACATTCATTGAGTTATATCACTTCTTCATTGACTATGTTATTACAAAAATATGTATATTATGAACCTTGATGGTTTATATTGTAATGATAATCATTTTATATGGATTTATATTTGTTTTGCATAATCATTTCACTGATGGATTCCTATTTCAAATGTTACGATCTTTGAAAGGGTTATTGATCTCAATTATAAATTCCTTGAGACATGTTTGATGTTAAAAACCATGATTTATTTTATATGTAAAACTCATTAGCCCATTAATGTATTATGAAAAAAAAATTCATGGAAATTTAATGTTTTAATGAATAGTATTATGTTCTTTCATTCAATGGATGTTTGATTCAAGCATTACCGAAGTTAGTGTTTCTCATCCCAAACTTCCTTATTTGAGTAATGTTTTTATTGATTCACATATATTCATTTAACTAGTATATATAGTTCTTATTTCACATATAATATCAAAAATATATTTATACTCATGGTATTTTAAGTTCCTTACAAAGTTCTTTTTTTTCAAAAGTTATTTTTATTTTAAAATCTGTAAGATATTTTTCTTTAGAACCCTAATTTAAATGTTTTAAACTAACTCTTCCATGTCCATGTTATTCATATTATTTTATGAAAGTTTATATATATTTAAATTTTTAATAAATTTCATTTTTACTAACATCAAATTTCTTTAAAAATTATTAAAAGGAATATTTTCCAACAATTATATATGACTCACTTTTGAATTTCTTTACAAAATAATGAAAATAATATTTTTTAATGTATATGAAATGAATGGATTTTACCACTATCATAATTGTTTTTAATTATCAATATTACTTTACAAGTTTCCATAGTTTTTCAAATAAAATCATATTCCCATTATTTCTTGGAATTTTTGGTTTTTAAATGTTACAAAAAAGGATATCTTTTAGTGTTTTTGAAAGAATATTTATAATGATTTTACAAAAGTGCTTTTCATATATATAACTATAATTTAAATGATTTATATGATTCATGGGAGGCATGATCTAGTGATTCCATATAACTTCTTTTTATATATGTATCATGATGATCTTTTAATGAAATTTTCATGAAACTCATTTCTTTTCCACTAGTTTTTTAAACTATAAAGGAATTATGAATGTTTTTATGAGTTTTATGATGAAAGTGTAAACTCCTATATATTTTATTCATGTTATGTTTCTTGTATATTTTATATGATAATGGGTGAGTATGATATATCCCTACAATAAATTGGGTAATTATATGTTCTCTAGATGAGACATGTTGGAATTAACCGAGAATGTTATTTATTTGTAACAGTTCTTGTAATAGGGATTATATGAATAATGTCCCAAGATGCCTACATGGATTTTCTATAATTTCAATAATGATTAATATAAATATTTTGATAATAAATTTTGTACATTATTGAAGGAATTTATATGTTCTTCTAATGCTGAAAAATTATATTTGAAAGAAAATATTTTTCTTTTTTGAGTTATCACGTTTTCCCAAGTAATCTTCATGGTTTTTCATTTCTTCTTGATTATGGGGTTATTATAAAAAATTATTGAGATAAGAAGTTAAAAAATATCTATTTTATGTTTTTGGGTATGGATCTTGAATGTTATATCCAAGTACTTTGATTATTTTCTCATACCCATATGATAATATTATGCTCTATTATGATCTTCAATTGTTAATGAATATATTCAACATTATTTAGTGTTTAATACCAATCTTATTATGTTTCAATTTCCATATATTATAAAGAAAATTATTATGTATTATATGACTAGAAGGATATCATTTGTGAATAATTTTGTTATAGATGTTAAAGACTTTATGTGAAATAATAAATTCTTTGTATGGTGTGAAAAATCCCCATCTGATGCGAAAGTCATGAGTTTTTTACATAAAGGGGTTTCACCTAATTATATAAAACTCTAAATCTAAAAAGGTATTTGGGATATATGTGAATTAGTATTTTTTTTGAAAATGTAATTATGAAAGTTAATGTTTAGGCCATTTCAATTGGTATCAAATACAATAAGTAATGATTATATTTTTTAGCACCATATTTGGGTGTATCGGTTCGGGGTGTTATATTACCAATATCTTCAGTTGATTATATTTCCGTAATTTGACATGACATAATTACCTAAATCCCAGTCAAATGAGGTGACATTCCCTATCCAACCCACACACATGACTCTCTAGGTTAAGAATTTATCTTATTGGGTGAACCCTCTACACTGATCTATATTAAAAAACTCATCATTATCCAAGGAAACATTTTTATTACACAATCAAACACATCCTATACCATGTAATTATAAATTAAAATTGATTCACCTAAACTATATATCTATACATCCTTATTCTCGTTGAACCCAACGATACCTCTAATGTACTATTTATCACTATGACCCAATGTTTTTTAAGTCCGGTAGGATAATGAATATAATCATAAACAGGTTATGAAATCATAGACAACCTAATAAAATTAGATCATTACCAATAACTTATATAGAAAAACATGGTATAATTTTTTACTAATGGTTTAATTTAACTTGTGCCATTAGTATTCCTAGGTGATTCCACAATCACAAAAAAGAATATATATTTCATGTGATCTATGTTCCAACTATGATGCATGAGATTGTACACTATTAACTCTATAATTGAGAGAAAAAATATAACATCAGTATCAAAACCCATGAATCTCAAAATTAAATATTATACTACCTTGGTAATTTGAACTTCCACTATAGAAATTTTGGACATAAAAGACCTATAATTTCCATAATAGTTTTTACTAGACTCATGTCCTGTCTACTAGGTCTCCAAAAGCATAAAATGAATAAAACATGCTCTAATATTATTTTTTGACATCTCCCAACCTAGAACCTTGATCTAGGGCCACCACATAACCTCAATAATTCCTCCGAGTACATTAGAGGATGTAGATTAGTGGAAAGGGACTACTATATATCATGGGGATACTATACCATGATACTATAACCATCAAATAAAATAAATAAAACCATGAAAAATAATATAATACAATGATAACAATAAAATTCACCATAAAATAATATAAAAAAGGATAAGGTAGCCATGTTATATTCTACATACTTATATCAGTTACATTGGACATAATATTCACATATATAATTATACTAGTTACATTTTTTGATTTTAAAAGAACCACTTTAAGGTATAGTGAGAACCAAATACTAAACAATTTACAAAACACAACCAATCACAAGTCTCAAGGGTAAAAAACCAATAACAATTCAAACATATCCAAATTGCTCGACCTACACACATTGAGTTTCCTGAATGAAAATATATGAAGGGACATGGGAATGAGATGAGGAAGCACCATATTTATTCTTCATTACTCATGTTATGGGATTTTTCATCATATGAGTACAAAAACAATCGCTCTAACTATTAACAAATGGATTGCAACTGCAAGTACCTCCGATTCCATCTCCAAACACTTGTAATAATGAAAAATAATAAACATCCATCATGAAACATTCAGGAAAGAACGCGATGACTGAACCAAAACATCACCATGAGGAACACAAGCACCAATATACCACCATAAATGAAATCCAGGCCATCTGAATGAAGACACCCACAATTGAAAATCACCACTATATCTCTCCTTATCGCCACCACTTCAAAATGTCACCTCATTAAAAGAATTACACCATGGTACTAGTGGGGTAACCAGAAACAATAGATAAAAACCCAATCCCTAAGGACCACCATGAAATTGAAAAACTAAATAAAAAACCCTAACAACTTTTAATGAAACCACCACCATGAGAACAACACCATCACACGCATACCAACACAAACCGAGAACCTGGAACCAACAACGTGAAACCAAGTAGACCAACCAAGGATACAAAAAAAACTAAGATAATCAAGTGTTATAACATCGAAGAATCTATATGAACCAGAAATAGGACTACACAGTAAATAAATTCCATTTCAATAAAAAAATAGAAATATAACGAAAACAAAATATACACACAGGATCCAACAACAAGCACACCACCAATTAAATCCTAAACCACAAAGAGAGTCCCAAAAATAGATTATAATGAGATATAATATGATATATCATGAAATAAGGGTAGATTATGTATGAAATTAGACTAAAAATATGGTGTTGATAGTATAAACGAAACCCACCAGACATGAAAACCCCTAAACCAGACGACCAAAGCACCCAAACCAACACTCCATTGTCACCATTTTGAGATACCATAATAACCATAATAATGGATTGATATGGATTTTGGAATGAAGTCTAAGATTAAAATATTATAGGATGAAGGATATTAAAGCTTCAGTCATAGAATACCAATGGATAACACTCAACATGTAATAATTAAGTTGATTCATCCTATGCTTACTAGGGTACCATAATGTTTAGCCTTACCTTTTTCAATAAGTACTGGTTTAAACATTATTGAAATACCAAATAGTATTGATGAAGAAATGTGATAGGGAGATGAATAAAGTGTTTCCAAATATTTTTACCAAATTCCAATTTCCTTCATATTTATTTTCCCACATTGGTATTTGAACAATTATTTCTATTTAATTCAAATGGATACTAGTTTTTTTTACCAACACTAAACAACTATATTCAAAGTATTAAATGAATTAAAGGGGAGAACATGGAGTTTTATAAGATTAAACCCCATAAAAATCTAATATTTTAGAATATATTTCCCTTTAAATAATTTTATTTCTTTGATATCTTGCGTTATATGAAACACCGAGTTTAAACGAACCTCGATACACTATTAAAATATCATTATGTGACAATTATCACCTAGCCATTAGATTGGAGGGTATGAATATGATTAACTAAATTATGAATAATTTATGGTTACATATGTATAAAATAAATTCATAGGTTTTCAATTAATAATAAATAAAGAAATAAAAATCATTTGAAAATAAAAGAGATGTTTTTATGGATTTTTTATGCATGAAATATATTTTTATATTAATAAATTTAATTAATCCTAATTGGTAAATGATTTTAATTAAATTTATATATTATACACTCAATAAAATATTTTAACATTCATATAATATTTTTTTTGTGCATGAGATAAGAATAAATCTAGTTTTATGTTTAAAAATTATATTTTTTAAATTCTATTTCTGCTTTTTGTGCCCTTATTTTAAAATTAATTTCTACCACTTATAGGTATTTAATTTGATAAAATGGATTAAATATTTATAATAAACTAATTAAAATTTTGTAAATAGGCCTATTTTATTTTTAGGTATTATTAATAGTAACCGTGGTAAAATGTATCACCTCGGTAAATGGTAAATCAGGTTGATCCAGGTTAAAACTAAGTAATAATTTCATAATATTTCATATTAATTATTATTACATAAATTAAGTTAAACCATTATCACCTTATGATTTAATGTTATTTTTTAATGGATAATTTTCCATAAAAATTTACTATATTTAAATCAAGGAATGTTAGAAAACGTCACTCTCCATGTTTTAAATATCTCCTATCTATCCATATAGGAAAAAATAAGAATTGAATGAATATATATTGATATATTAAGTATAATAAAATTATTTTCCTAATGTTAATTTATTTATAATTTTTTTATTAAATAATTTCCTTAAACTCTTTCACAATACATAAACAATATTTATTTAATTAGTGGAAAAATAAAATATATGATATTAATAATGATAAAAGGTATATAATTTGAGTTATTTTATTATGATACATGATTTATTTAGATTAATAAGACATATTATTATTATTTAAATGAATTATATTATAATTACACCTTTTTTTTTGTTGTCTTTAAAGTCAAATTAATTGAATAGTGTCAAAATTGACATTATTGATATTTTATCAAAATATTATTTTATTTAATTATTTAAAAACTATAAAAATCATTAAATTGTAAAATTATGATAATTTATGGTCTAAAATTTCTCCCATTACCCATTTAAAATTAAATTTTTACCTTATAAGTAAAATTATAACCCTTTAAGTGTAAAAAGGTTATTGTCGTGGTTAAGGTTAAATTTTTTTGACTAAGTGGTTAAACCAAAAGATAAGGAATAAAACACCACTTAAACCTAACCAAATTCTATTGGTTTATTTTATTAAAACCCAATACTATTTTATATTAGAATCTATAGTAATTTTGAATCATTTTACATGAGAATTAATTTTTATAATTTAATCTTTTAATAAATTCCAAAAGTTCCCCTCACCTCAATTATAAAAGGTCACCATCACCCCTCACTTATTAAAAAAATTTGAGCATTATAGGTTAATAAAACACTGAAAAATTATCTTCTCCAGTACCATATCCATGTTTTGGAGGTTACAGTCTTTCAAAAAAACCAACCATAGGGATATTACGATGATATCTAAAGGAGTTATTTATAAGAAGAGGTAATCACTTTAACCAATCAATTTCTTTTTAATTACTCCATTACCTAATACAAATATATTATATTATTCATAAAATAATAAATTATTTATCCTAAATATATTAAAATTTTATTATTATTATTAAATCATCAATATCCACCCTCTTTCCCATCAAATGGGAAGTGAAAACATCACTCATTCATAACCTACTGTCTCTATATTGTGATATAATTCATTTTCCACCACTATATTTCATGGATGGTAATTATTACAAGTTTAATTTTTATATGTTATAATTATTAAATAATTATAATTCTTTAATTATGTTATCACATCAACCTTATTACCTTCCAATCCGTTGGAAAACAGTAACATCGCTCGTGCATACGCATAGACTACCACCTCCGTGAAGTGATGTGATGTAATTTTCATTTATATTTTACTTTGATGGTAATAAGGATAGGTTTAATTAATATACATGATTTATATGATATAATAATTATTTTTTAAAGGTAAATTATTATTTAACTTTATTTATTTTCATCTGTTGAAAAGTGAAAATATTATTCAGGCGTACGTACGACCTTCCATCTCTACGAATGCTGTAATTCATTTTTCTATATATTTATTAAAATAATTATTATAAATAAATATATATGATATTTATATATTGTTTAAAATGATATATATTATGGAACCATGATCAAATTAAAACTACCAAAACTACCAAACCAAAACATACATGAAAAATGAAGTAGTTATTACCTAGAATCATGATTTTAACAAAGAATTGTTAATAAACAAGTGATAAAAGATTATAAGTAAATCATATATGGTATGATATATATTATTATGTTTTTGGAATATATTTATAATAAATATATATTTATTTTATAGGATATTCCTACACATATGAAGGAAGTCAAACATGAGGTAAGGGTTTATTTGACAATCTTATCATTATTTGATATTGTTTATGTTTAAGTCTATACAGGGAGTGTTATTTGATATTTTTATCTTAAAAATAATATATTTTATTATTATATTATTATTTATTTAAAATTAATGTTCAATTTTTTTTACCACTATGTAAGCACCCAATATATTGAAAGAATGTTTTTATGAAAAAACAACTTCATTTCTCTCTTTGGTTGAAAACACTTACTCTTATATGTCCACAATTTCTATTTTTTAAATAATGCTTTTAATGTTATATAATTATTATTTAAATTCATTTTTACACATGATTTAATTTTTTTAAAATGATTTAAAATGAATCTTCTTTTCATTTTGGGAATGAGGTACTTTTTGACCTTCTTACAAAAGTTTTAAAGGAATGTTTTTTAACTTATATGGAATGAATTGAATTTACCGTTATTATTAACACTAATTACTTTAAAGATACATTTATAATTTTAAATTTTTCATTTAAAATATAAATATTTCCTTAATATTTTGAAATTTTTTATATTTTAATATGTTTTTTTAAAACTGTAAAGGGTATTATTCTCAAGAAAGTTTTCAAGGAGATTTTGAAAGCATTTTCATCTATGTAAAAATAGTTTTTTGAGTATTATGCTTTAAAGATATTATAATATTATTAATATATCCTTTATATTTCTCTGAATGGTTTATGATTATATTCACTGGGGAAAATATTGATATTATTTATATAAGTCCTTCCAATAAGGAAAATTATTTATTTTTAAGACATATGGATTATGTTATATTGTTTATTAATATGATGAATGCATTAGATTTATTAAATGCTGAGTGGGGAATGAAATTATATATCCCCTTGATGAATCTGTAGGTATCACGAGAAAAAATATATTGGTTATTTTACTAAGTCCTAACCCATTTATATAGATGTCTTAGTATTGGGCCTGGAAGTTAATTTTATATTCCTTGACCTGGGGACTCAACGATAAGTTTATGTATCCAGCATTATGCATTCCATAATTATGAAATCAGTTTTTGATTAACATGCGAATATTTTGATAGTTATTATATCCATGTATAAGTATCTTTCTCACTTTATTATTTGTATGGAATTATTTTTTTATCATTCATTATTTCTATATTATTTATGTCATATTAGATTCTACTATAAGCATTCCATTATTGAGCATCTAAGATCACTGATTTCTATGTTTACTTTCCCAAAGATTCCAAGAAATGTTTTATATTTGATATTTAGAGATATTCTAGAGGTAATAAAGATGATCCTAGATAAAATACTATGTTGTATTTTATGTTTTCAAATGGAATGTGGGATTCACATGCATATCTAGTTTTCAAAGACTACAAAACTATTCAGTCCTTTGGGATGTGATTACTTGTATTTATAACTAATGTAATACATTAACCACTGATTCTATACAACTATGGTTGCGGTACTTATAGTTGTAATCAAATAAATTTTAGTATAAAAATTGAGAACTAGATTTAGGAAAACATAGATTATAAAAATTAACCCTATGACAGACCTTTAGAATATTCCCATAGAAACCAATATTACCCTGAGATTAGTTATAAAAAAATTTAAATTTATGTTAGGTTTTAAAATAATACATTATGATTCATAATTTTATGATATAATATAGTGTGTTCTATTTTTTTTATAAATAGTACCTATTGGAAGGAACAAAAACCATATCAATGCACATAATCCGTGTAGGGATTACCCTCTTGGGAAAGATAATGATGTTAGAGCTAGAGTTAGAGTTAGAGATGAAAAAATTATAACTATATTGGGGAATATGACAAAGGTTATGACCAACAAGCTTGCCCGTATGGAATAAGATGGTGATCTATAATGCAGTGTAACAATGTTAAGCCACTTTATGCATTATAAACCTCTATCATTCAGTGGTTCTATAAATCCATTTATAGATGATCAATGGATGAGTTCCCTAGATAAGATATTTATAACTTTTAGAATTAATTAAGAGTATAAGGTTTTCATAGAAGTTTATCATTTAATAGGAAATGTGGATCAATGGTGGCCATTGATCCAAAAACCAAGTATGAGGAGTAAATATAAACCATGAAATGAAAGGATTTTAAGGATCTTTTCTTGGAACAATATTTTCCTTGTGATTAATGAGAATATATGGAGAGTCAATTATTGAGTCTAAGATAAAATAAAGTGGAAAATATTTCTATGTATGAATCTATCTTCACAAGGTTAACAAGTAATGTTTTAGAATAAGTACGTAATATAAATAGTATGATTAACCATTTCATTTATGGGATTAAGGATATAATTTTAAAGAAAATAGTCTCAAAAATATTATAATCATATGAATATATAGTATCATGTGATATTAGGATAAATAATTATTTCTCCAAGTCTTTTTAATTCAGAAGAAAGTAAGAGATGAAGAGCATGAGGGAGAAAAAATGGATAAGGGGAATAAGATAAAGAAGAATTTTCCAACATGTGATACTAGTGGAAGGGAAAAACTAGGTACATTCCTAGAAGGAAAATTGGTTTACTTTATGCATGGATAAAATCTTCATCATGCTCATGAATGCAAGGTTAAGGTAGAATCTTTCAATTTACAGTGCTTTAATTTTAATAATATGTTCACTATTCTAACCAATACCCAAAAATGAAGAGAACTTACCACAAAATAATCATAGGGGATAAGGTCAAGATTATATAATTACTATAGACAAGATAGAAGTTCATAGATAGGTGGTGAATGATACACTTATCATCCACTATATAATTTTAAATGTTTTATTTGATTCTAGTTCTACCCACTCTTTTATATCTGAATAATTTTATAAGGTTATCATATCACCACCTCAAATATTATATATTTATTTGGTAGTTAAAAAACTTAATGGTAAGATGACTACATATCATGTCTATAAATCCCATTTGATAGAATTTTGTGGAGTGGTTCTTCTTGAAAATATTATTATTCTCCATCTAGTTGAATTAGATGTTATTTTGGGTATATATTAGCTTTATTTACATAAATCCCACATATATTTTAAAGGAAGGGATGTAAAATTTTATATTCTAAACAAATATATGATCTTATATCAATGTGATAAAAAATATAAACTTTAGTTGGAAATTACATACTTTTTATGGGTCTTGGTTCTTTTTCAGAAGGGGAGTTTATCACAAATTTTTAGAGAGAGACTAAAAATCAAAGTCATGACTATTTATCTAGAGTTTTTTTATGTCTTTCTAGAAGTGTTTCCTTGTATTCCACCAAATCATGAAGTTGAGTTTTAAATATAACTCATACTTGGTGCTACAACTATTTCAAATACTCCATATAGAATATCCCCCATCGAGTTGCAATAATTGATGAAGTAACTCCAAGAGAATCTTGAATTGATATTCATTTGTCCAAGTACATCACCATAGAGTTTAATAGTTTTTTTATTAAAAATAAATATGGATAAATGTGAATTTTCATTGATTATAAAAAACATAATAAGATCCCTATCAATAATAAGTATCCTCTACCCCATATTGATGGCTTGTTTGATAAAAAATATGGATCTCAATACTTTCCTAATATTGGAATTCATTCTGGTTATCATCGATTGAGGTTTAAGAAGGATGATATACATAATAAAACATTCCGTACATGGTATGGAAACTATGAATGTATAGTGATTCCATTTGGTCATACTAATTCCCCCACTATATTCATGGATTTAATTAATATATTCTTTAGATATTACCTTTATTAGTTTTTGGTAGTCTTTATAGATGATAATATTATATATTTAAAGATCAAGGAAGATAATTAAGATCATTTTAGGATTTTTATATGGACCTTGATGAAGGGTAAATTGTATGAAAAATTTAGCAAGTGTGAATTTTAGCTTCATAAAGTTTCATTATTAGGTCATATAATCTCAAGAGAGGGTATATCAGTGTATCCATCAAATAAATAAGTTATTGAATGTTGGACTAGACCAACCACTATATCTAAGACTCATTATTTTCTTGGATTGTATGGATATTATCAGTAATTTTTGGATAATTTATCATAACATTCTAATCTACTCACAAAATTAACTCAGTAGGTAAACACATTGTTTTAGACTTATGAATGTAAACAAAATTTCAAGGAACTGAAGATATTTTTAGTAAGTGCACCTATTATTACATTAACATATAGTGGAAAAGAGTTTCTAATATATAGTTATTCATTGAAGAAGGATTATAATTTATTCTCATTAATAATGATATGGTGATAAATTATGCCTCATGCCAATTAATGGTTCATGAGAAAAATTACCCAAATCAAGATTTAGAGTTAACTATGGTAATTTTTTGCATTAAATATATAGAGAAATTATATTTATAGAGAAAATTATGATATATATACTGATAATAAAATTTTAAAATATACATTCCTTTATAAAGAGTTGAATATTCCCCAAAGAAGATGGTTGGATTTGATTAAAGATTATGACTGCTCAATACATTACAACCCTAGGAAAGAAAACTAGGTAGTAGATTTCATGACCCCCTACCTCCAAAGATACCCCTCCTTGGTTGGAAATAAAGAAAGAGAGATAATGAACCCTGAGTCTCACCTTAAGTAGGCCCTAGGTTGGAGACTATAACCAAGGGTATATATATCTCACAATATAGGAGGAATTACCCTTTTAAGGAAGAGAGATAGGGAGATAAGATGGTCCATCCACAAAATAAATCCAGGATATATATATATATATATGTATATATAAGAAATAAAAAAACCATACCACATGCATAACATGTACAAATACAATAAAACCCCAAAGTAAAACACCCAAAATCAAGTTAAAGAAGAGAATCAACAACTATTCCAAATCCCGATCTAGTAACACCAGACATAATCCATGTAATCCACTTTGAAACCTAAAAGATGTTTTATACATGTAGGGTGATCATACAGGTATACTCAGTAGGAAAACTGAATTCTCTCATTCACATGTGAAGGAATCATGCTAACACTCCATTGAGAAAACAATAGAACCAAAAAACACCTAATAGGTATTGTAGCCATCCCAACCTAACTAGGGAACTCTCACCAAATAAAAAAAATCTAGTAAAGTAATATAAGTAAAGAACAACAATGTTAGGGTACCCCTAACCACTTCCCCATAGATTAGACACTCTCACACCCTAATGGTAGATATCATAACGCTCCCACCTCTTCTGAAGATACCACGTCACAACTTACCCACACACACCTGGGCCACAAACTGCATCCCGCCCACACACACCTTGGCCTCACAACACATACCATATGCACACACATGGGCCTCACAACATTTCCCACATGCACACACCTTGGCCTCTAAAAATGTCCCACCCACACACACCTGGGCCTTACAACACATCACATGTCATCTTGAAGACACCTAGGAAATCACATCACAACTCATCCTGAAGACACCATTGAAATAAACCACCTTTCCCACAAACACCTGGGATACCACATCTCACCAAATTATGTCCAAAGAAACTTAAGCTATCACCACTTGGAAGAGGGATAGGGGAAGAGCGGGTGGCCCTCCATCCATCCTCCCACCAGGATGTTTGGGAAAGACACCGTCCCCCATGATGATGCGGGTGTTCGGGACATAATGGTCAACTAGAGTGGGATGCATATAGAAATAAAAATGAAATATACAAGTATATACATACATGATACCAAAAAACTCAATCCCAAACTATGGGTTCCTAGGAATAAATCAACCCACATTACTACCACCATTTCTAGTACCTCTAAATGAAATTATTAGTATCCATAACAATAATTCCAGAAGGAAAAGATCCTGGTAAACTAATATGGATTCAAATTTACCCCACATTTAAAACCCATTCATGATATTTCATTAACCATTTAAATTACATTATCCAAACCAACCCATGCCTTTCCAAATTTATTAAACAATTATTTATTCATCCATCGCTAACTGGGAAACTATCAAGCCTGACTTGAATATGAAACACTATAAAAATAGCCAAGAAGATGAAGTGTTTGGATAAATAATTAACATGAATTCATATTAAAATACATCATACCACATTATTTAGATATGGGGTGAAGATTTATTCATGTTACTCATGGAGAAACTCTGAGATAATTTCCCATACCCACACTATTTTAATTATTCAAACTCATCCCACTTAGATCACATATCAACGAAACCACATTCCAACTCACAACCCCATCAAGTAGCACATTACTATAAAAATAGATAGTAGCCATGCTATAAAATTATTCTCATACATCCCACAATCAATCAATCTCTCAACTTGAAATTATGTTACACCACCCAAGTCATCCCACAACACAAAACCATGATCACAGCCATACTTCAACACAAACTAGAATAAACCCACACATCACATCACACCATGTACCATGGAAAAAAACAATCCCAGATTTAACAAGGCATCCATTAGTTAATTCCACTTGTTAGTTAAGGGGTTATCACAAAAACTATATGATCCTGGGGTATCCATTAAATATCTGAATATATGTGATTTACCAATTTACATGTATAAGTGTCCAAACAAAAATTAATGACACACATTCCATAAATCATTTATTGAGAAAAAAAGTTCCCCAATGACCATGATTTTCAGTGGGTAGTTAGCCCATACAAATCACAATATCAACCGGAAACAAATAACAAGGAAATACCATTTGTTACTCTTCAAAGCCCTCATATATTAATCTTAAACCAGTTCATTTATCTTTATTAATATGAATTCAAATATATTCACAAAGGAAAAATCCATACACCCACCCAATATGATGTATAATAAGGAGAAAAAAGGAAATACTACCTCCAAAGGGTGTAAAAGTTCTTCCCATGAGAATATACCACTCGACGGATCTCCGATCACCAATCCCACAGGATTTGTATCCGTTTGAGGATTCTGTGGCACCACCGCATTAATAGAAACTGAAGACAACCCCATTATAACCATGGGAAATCATATATCATCATATGGAGTGAAAAATGGGAGGAAAAAGAGATAAAATCATAAGAAACCACATAAATGGAAAAAGAATGCACCTTGGATCAAATAAGGACTGCTATGGATCAAAGGAGAGAAGATAGAAATCAATCCTTGGTGTAGGAATCCTCAAAATGAATAAGGGGGATCGCCAGGCCACATGTGGTTAAGGGAGAGTTGCTGCATCCATAGGGTTTGACAACCCGAGTGGCTGGAAAATACTTAAGACATTATATTAGTGGCGGATTGCATGACATGTAATCTCCTTTAACGTTATGTAATTCCTTGAGGTTGGTTTCCACCTAAAAATATATCACCTTTGTATTTATTTTATTTCTCAAACCCTGATATATTACATTCCATGAACCACCTATAACAAGTCATGAAACCAAGCTTCATGCTGTGTAATCTATTAACAGAGTGTGTAAGGCTTACAACAGATTTAATGCACCCTCAACTTTCACAAAAACTCATGGGACCTCCTCTGAATATCTACAACAATAAAAAACCAGAAAGGTAATGGGGTGAGAAGGCATAGACCATTACAGTAGGTGATATGATTCTAAATGGTCATGCTAGATTATATATGATGATAATCACAAAAGATCCAATATTTTTGTATTTTAAAAGGATGGATATAGAAATCCTAAAGGAAGTGGATAAATATGATCTTGATAAAATGATTGTTCAACCAAATATCTATGGGAGGATTAAAGAGGCCTAGAAGGAATACGTGTAACTATATAAGAAGGTAATAAATTATCCTGAGTTCAACCTTGAGTATGATGGAATGATATGGTTCAGGAACCATGTATGTGTTCCATCCATAACAGATTTGAAGAAGGAGCTATAAAATGATGCTCATAGTTCATAATTATATATTATTATTGGAATTATGAGTATGTATAGATATATGAAAGAGTATTTCTTGTGGGAAAACATTAATAGATATATCATTAAGTATGTATCTCAGTTCTCAGTATACCATCAAGTTAATATTGATAGAAAAAATTCCAAGGGGATGCTACAACCATTACCCATACAAAAATAGAAATGAGAAAACATTACCATGGATTTTTTATTAGACTCCTATAAACATCTAAAGTCCATAATTACATTTGTTTTATAGTCGATCGCCTTATAAAGTTAGTATACTTAATTACTATCAAAAAATATTTCTATCTTGATCAACTTTCCAGAATATACATTAAGGAGGTGGTAAGGTTACATAGATTATCACTATATATTATATCTGATTAGGATCTGTGGATTACCTCAATGTTATAGAAAATTATTTAGTGAGATCTATATATATATTTTAGGTTTAGTACAATGTATCATCATTTGTAATATGGATAGTCTAAGATAACACTTCAAACCCGAGAGGATATATTGTGATATTTTTCTTTGGATTTTAAAGGTGATTGGGATCATCACCTTCCTATGGTAAAATTTTCTTACTACAATATATTTCAATCGAGCATTAGTTTGTCTCTTTATGAAGACATATATGATAATAAGTTTAGAACTCTAACCTAATGGGATGAATTTGGAGGAATAAATCTATTAGGACTTGAGCTAGCTAAAGAAATAGAAGAGAATGTCAGATCCATTAATAACATATCAAGTCAGCTCAGAGCTGACAGAAAAGTTTACTGAAAATATCCAGTGTGATTTGGAATTTGAATTTTGTGAATTTTTCTATGAATTTATCCATGTAACAGGACTATAAAATTTATAAAGAAGGGAAATCTTAACCATTGGTATATTGGCCCTTTTAATATTCTTGAATGACTAGGGATGGTTGCTTATGGATTGATGCTTCCACTGAACCTCTCTCAAGTTCATGATGTGTTCCATGTATCTCTATTGATGAAGTACATACTAGATCCATCACATGTATAAAACTTAGATTTCATACTGGATCATGAACTTTCTTATGAAGAAAAAACTAGTACAAATATTGGATTATAGAGATAAAGTGAAAACAAACAAGATTAATTATCTTGTGAAATTTCTCTAGAGGAATAATAAATTTGAATACTCTACATGATAAATTTAGGATGTAATAAAATATACATACCCTCATTTTTTTATTATAGTGAATAAATTTTAGGGAGAAATTAATTTTAAGGGAGGGGGTATAGTGGCCCTTCTATTTCTTACATGAATATTACATCATTTTAATGGTAAAAACATAATATCATTAAAAAACTATGATCCAAAGGATTAATACTATAGAAATTTTTTTCACATACATAACTTTTGAATAATAATACCAAAAAATTTATTTAAAATCATATTCTTTATCTGTCTAAAGCTCAAATTCTCTTTAGTATATATAGTCACCTGAGGATATACATCAAAGAAAGGTGTGTCCTAAAAGCCCACTAAGAGGATGAATAAGGGTCATGAAACAATATAAAATGAGTTATAATAATAATCATAATCATAACATAACCATGGTATCATTATCAAAATCATAAGGGAAACATTGGATAAAGGCAAGGAATGTGGAAATTCATAAAAATGAAACATCATGTCTTAGTTGTCAAATACCACACATAGTTTTGAACAAAGATATCATCATGTTCACACATAAAATATGTGAATAATAATAACATAATAATTTTTAACAAATAAATAATGGTGCTCACACATAATACAGATTATCTCATGATATAAATAACATTACCCAATTCATTGGAGGGCTATATAAAATCAAGTTGAAGATGCGTTTTGGAATGAAGAGTTCTTTTGAAAAAATATTATATTTTTCATAAAATTAAGCTGGATAAATGTATATACATAAAAATAAAAGGGAAGTATAATAAAATTATGTTTTAGGAATATTAAAAGGATATTCACACTAAATGTTTTCATGAAAGATGAGTAACTCAAAGAAAAGAATTTGGGTTCAAGAATCCCCTTACCTTATGTCCAAATCATTCTATACTTGCACTTAATATCATAGATAATAAAATTAGATTCATTAAATAATAAATAAAGAACCTATTATACACATATTTTATTTATAATATTTTATTTATGTTAATTTATGACCATTTTGATGAGTTATAGAGTTTAATCTTTTCATTTATGGAACTTTCATTTTGATGGTTTTCATGATCTGTTCATTTGTATATAATTATGGAAGTTCTTGTAAAATAAGAACAATTCTCTATAAGTGAAATTAAATGTTATTAATTCACTTATAGATTTCTAAATATTCCCTTATATCAATTTTTCTGATATTATTATAATTCCTTAAATAAAATGTTGATGATAAATGTTTAGTTTATTTTGACAGTTTTACTGACCATCACGAACTAGTTTCATTTAATTTGATATTATGTTTATATATTATTTATATAACATAAAACGAGTTAAAATATATTTATTAAAATATTATTTAACCATAATAATTATTTTATGGACAAAATTGAAGTTGATAATTGAAAAAGAAACTCATCTTCCTTGAATACAGCGAGTCCACATATTATAAATGATGTTTTAATTTTTATAATAAAATGAGAAGAGAAGATATTTGATGATGGATATTACATTAACATGATAAAATTACAATATATATATATGATAATATTGTTATAATTAAAATTTGGACCGGGTAGGTGAGGATAAGATGATAAAATAAAAGAAATTTAAAAGAGAAAGAAAGAGGATTTTACCTCTTAAATATCATCTTCTTGAGAAACTACTTAAGGCACTTGGGATTGGTATTTTTTTTAGAACATCAGATCTTGGAAATGGGTAAGGGTATTGGGAAGGTAATTGGGAAATATTTATGCAATTTACATGGATTATGAGGTGTGAGGTGAAGGGGTGGTGAGTGGGGGTCTTTATAAGGGGAGAAGAGGGGTATTTTGGATTATTATATTCATTAGTTTATTATTTTGAGTCAAGACTATCAATATTGTTGATTAATATGACTAAATATAGTAAATGGTTTAGGATAATTCTAAACATGGGTGATTACATTATCCATACATCATCCATGACTCAAAAATTCATATATTTAGCTTATATCGTAAATTAATGTATTTCACTATTTACAAAAAATTTAACTATTTTAGGAAAATATCAAAAATTCACCCTAACCATTTTTCAATGTGTAGATTTAAAAAATGAAATCCATTTTATGAAAATAATTTTATAAAAATGATAAATTTAATTTTTAAATAAAATCATCATTTATTAAAAAAATAACAATTTTAATATTATAAATGATTTTATGACTCTTTGAAAAATTAATTAAGTGGTCATAATATTATATTTAAATTATAATAAAAAAAATATTTACTAATTATTATGTTTTACGTTTTTTTTAAAATCATTATATTAATTATAAAATTGTAAATAATTATTTATGTTTTACAAAAAATACCAATACTTAATTTATCATTTTTAAACATTTATTTAATTATAAAATGATATAATTATATCATATTTCCATTTATCAGATAGGTGAGTTTTATTTATATTTTCATAGGCGAGGTTATTATTCTAATATATTGATTATTATTCTTAATGGTCATATTACTATTCCAATAGTCAGGTTACTATTTAATCGATATAGGTTCCTTAATTTCTATAAATACCACTTATTTAATTAATTATTAATTCAATTATATTTTATCTTAAGTTTATATATATATATATATTCATCTTCAAAATGTCTATTATTTTAATAACATTATGTTTTATTTTTATAGCATTCTTCATGAGTATAGTCTTTCTAGTGGTTTGAGCAGACCCAAATATTCATATTATTATTATCTTATTTTCTATTTGTCTTCCCATTGTAATATTTCCAATTAATATTGGTTTGTTTTCTAAATAATATATTATTCTTAATTTATAATTTTTTAATTGGGTTCTCTATGGGATATATGTTTATCATGACATCATTATAAGATGGGATATTTTCTTGATAAAATTTTGTTTCATTATAGGGGGTATAATGTGACACCTTGTGATTTTAGATTATATTTCCCTTTATATAATATTATTTCTTTAATAGCTTTCATTACAAGAAACATTGATTTTAAACAAACTGTGATATAAAATTAACATATCATTATGTGAAAGTTATTTCCCAGTCATTGGATTGGTGGGTATGGACATTATTAACTAAATTATGGAAACATTATCATTACATATGTATAAAATGAATTCATAGGTTATCAATTGATAATAAATAAAAATAAAAACCATTTGCAAAAAAAGGATTTGTTTTTTTGGAAAATTATTTTTATACATGAAATATATTTTTATATTAATAAATTTAATCATAACTATTGATGAATGATTTTAATTAAATTTACATATTAATATTCAATAAAATATTTTAAAATTAATCTATTATTTTTATGGGCATGTGATAAGAATAAATCCAGTTTTATTTTTAAAAACCGCATTTTTATGAAAAGTCATCTTTTGCGCACTTATTTTAAAATTAATTTATACCAATTATAAGTATTTAAATTGATAAAATGAATTAAATATTTAAAATCAAAAGTTTTAAATTTTTTAAATAGGTCCCTTTCAGTTTTAGGCAATGTGAATAGAAATTGTAGTAAAATTTATCACCTCAGTAAATGGTAAATCATGTTAATCTAGTTTAAAACTAAGTGATATGGTCATAATATTCTCTCATAATTCTTACTGTATAATGGTAATTATAACCATATTACCTTATTATAAAAATATATTTGTTTAATGGACACTTTTCATGAAAATTATGTAATATTTAAATCAAAGAAAGTTACAAAATGTCACTCTATTAGTTTCAAATGGCTCTCATGTGTCCACATGGGAAAAAAATAAGTGATGTAAATATATTAATGGATATTTTTATAATAATATGATTTGTTTCTAGATGGTAATTTTTTTTAATTTTTATGTATTAAATAAATACACTAAATGCTTACACCACACTGAAACAATATTTATTCAATTAATGGAGAAATAAAATAAATTATTTTAAAAATATTAAAAGTGATATAATTTGAGTGATTAATAGTGTTCCATGATTTTTTAGATTCATATGAAATATCAGTGATGTTTAAATAGATTATATTGAAATTACAACATTTTATTATTGTATTTAAATTCAAATTAATTGAATAGTGTCAAATTGACATTAATGATATTTTATAAAAATAATATTTTATTAAATTATTTAAAAACCATAAAAATATATAAAATTAGGATAATTTATTGTTGAAAATTTCATCCATTTTTCATTTATATTCCAATTGTCACCTTATATTTAAAATTATGACCCTTTAAGAGTAAGTTTTTTTATTGTGGTTAAGGTTAAAAATGGTTAACTAAGGGGTTAAACCAAAAGATAAGGTTTAAAACATCACTTAAACTTATAAAAATTATATTGGTTGATAGTATTACAACCAAATACTATATTATATTTGAATATATGTATTTTTGAAAGCATTTTTTGTGATAATTACATTATTATAATTTAATCATTGATGAAATTCTAAAAGTGCCCTTCACCTCAATTATAAGAGGGCACCTCCTCCCCTCAATTATTCACACCACATTGAGATTTATATCTTGGAAAAAACCATAGAAAATTATCATATAAAATCACCTATCTACATTATATAGGTTTTTTTCTCTCCAAAAGACCAACCCTAGGGCCCTTAAGAGGAGATCTAAAGGAGTTGTTTCAAAGAAGAGGTAATCACATTAACCAATCACTTTCTTTAAGGGGAACCCTTACATGACCCTTATTCACAAGGAACAAGGCCCATACATGACCCAATACATGACCTTAAAGGCTCAAGACCTGGCACACTTACAACATCCCCTCCCCAACATCTGCATCTTGAAGGTGCCTAACTCCCCTCCTAGAATGGCTGATCGGCTATAATTTCCCTATGTAGATATTCCCAGTTCCTAGTCACAATTTTAGTTTCCATACCCTCCCATTCTACCAATTTGGTTAGCTCTGCTCTGGTGGTTTTTATTCATTGCTCCGAATCCTTATCTGGAAGACAACAACATCGCTCTTGCATATATGTGGACTACCACATCCACAAAGCGATGTGATTTGTTTTTAATTTATTTTTTAATTTTATAGTTGTAATAATAGTTTTAATTAATATTAATTATGTATATTATATAATAATTATTCTATAAATTTGAATTATTATTTGAATTTTATTAATTTAATTCGTCGAAAAGTGAAAACAACGTTCTTGTATACGTATTACCTACCGCCTCCATAAATGGTGTAACCCATTTTTCAATCTCTATATTTTATTGATTACTAAAAATACTTATATAATATATTTATATCATGGTTAATATTATATATATGATGGAACTATTATAAAATTAAACAGATCAAAACTACCATACCGAATCGTATATGAAAAATGAACCAATTATTACCCAAAATAATGATTCTAACATAGAATTGGTAATAAAAAAGTGATAAAATATTTTTAGTAAAATATATAAGTTATGATATATATAATTATAGTTCTATAATATATTTAAAATAAATCTATATTTATTTTATATTATGTTGAAACACATATTAAGAAGTCCGAACTTGAGGTAAGGGTTTATTTCACAATCCCATCATTATAAGAGATTGTATATGTTAGAGTATAAATTGGGAGTATAATTGGATATTTATATATTAAACAAAAAATAATTTTTTATAATTTGGTTATTTCTTTGAAATACATGTTTTCTATTCATTTAACTCTCTTTATGTACCCAATAGATCAAAATAATATATTTAAGAATAACCGTCTTTATTTCCCTATTCAGTCGAAAATATTTTCTCTTCCATGTCCATGTTTTCTAAAAATGTTTTTAAGGTTGTTTTTAATATTATCTAATAATTATATAAAGTCATTTTTACATTTGTTTTAGTTTTTAAAAATTGTTTAAAAAGAATATTCTTTTTGTTTTCTGAATGAGGTACTTTTTGACCTTTTTACAAAAGTGTGAAAGGAGTGTTTTTTAACTTATAAGATATGAGAGAAATTTATTTCCATCATGAATTCTCATTAATTTGTATATTCCTTTAAAATTTTACAAGTTTTATTTCAATTAAACTATTTTTCTTAATATTTATAACTTTCATGTATTTTAATAATTATTTTTCAAAGTTAAAAGGGTATTTTACTCAAGAAAATTTATAGTAATATTTTGAAAGTATTTCTATCAACATCAACATAATTTATATAATATTATGATTTACTAGGGTTATAATGTTATTATATAATATTCTATATTTCTATATATTGTTTATGATTAGCTTTATTGGGGAAAATATTGATATTTCATATACTAGTTCTTCAAATATGGACATTTATTTATTTTTAAAGCTTATTGATTAAGTTATATTGTTTATTCATATGATAAATTCACTGGACTTATTAAGTGACCAGTGGGGACCTAGAATTACATAAACTCTTGATTCATCGATATGTGTCATGAGATAAACTTGATTGGGTATTTGTATGAGGCCTTACCTATTTATATAAATGTATTCACATGAGTAATTGACAATATTTTTATATGTCTTGGAAAAGGCCTCGATGGTATGTTCATATGTCCATAATTATACATCTCATCATTATGAAATTAGTTATTGATTATTATTTGATTATTTTAATAGTTATGATATCCATGGATAATTTTCTAGATTATTTTATTATTTGTAGGATGTTATTTTATTATCATTTATTCTTTCCATATTATTCTTGCCTTATTAACTTCCATTATATAAATTCCCTTTCTGAGAATCTGAGATCACTCCTCCACAGGATTCTAGGAAATGTTTTATGATTAATACATAGGGATATTATATAGGTAATAAAGATGTTACTAAATAAAAAAAATACTATGCTATATTTTATGTTTTCAAATGAAATTTTAGATTCAAGTGTGTATCTAGTTTACTAAGACTACTATACTAGTTGATCCTTTAGGATATGATTGCATGTATTTAGTACCAATGTAATAAAATAAACACTAACTCTATAATACTAGGGTTAGGGTATTTATATTCCCCTACAAGGAAACCTACTCCTTTATATGATTGGTATATCATAGTCTCATATTCTCTACTAATAATCTTATTATCAATTATAATGAGTTGGATCAGGATGATCCTAAACCCAAGTCTTTACCTGACACTTTATATGGGCCCTGGTATCATCCTAAACATTTTATCACACAAAATCCCATTATGTCTCTTTTTTTCCATGATCCCTCTAGAATTTAGTTTCTATATTGGTATATAAAACTTCCAACCTATTGAAGTCTATCTTCATTCAACATAATATGTCACTGCATCCACAAAATCAAACATGCTTCTTATCAACAGAGTCTTTGAATTCCTTATGATGATCTAATAAAACTCCTATGACTTAGTCTTTATGACAAGATAAATTCATATATCTTAGTTATAATCTTTTTTATAGGATTCTATAAATTAGTCTTTATTGTCATCAATAAACAAAAAATATTCTTTAGCATACTACACATAGAACTTGCTCAGTTACCTCCATCTTCTTTCCTCATAATTCTTATTATCTACTAGATATAATAGACTAAAAATTATCAGTATATTCAGTTTTTAATATCCTTATCCTTCAATAAATAGTGGTTAAATATTTATACACTAGTATCGGGTTCTTATTCTTCTCATAGAGTGCTCTTGTTTCTCTTATTCAATATTTCTGTGAGCTTTTTTCTCTCTTAGTCTCACACATATGTCACTTTATTCTTTATATTTTATATGTAGGAGATAAATATATATATATATATATATTTAATATATAAAATACTCAATAAAATTATTTTCCATGATCACACATCTTGGTATGCTCATATTTTTTATCAAGGATAGCACATGTGCTTATCCCCATAATCTATTGATTTTTTAACCACTTATATCTAATGGATTTACAAAAACATTCTTATTAAATTTTCCTAAAATTATCCCATACGAACATATATAATTTATTTTTATAAAAGGATCGATAATATTCCACTTAATAATTCAAATTTTAGTAGTCTTCATGGATGTATAAAAATATACAACATCAATAACTATGATGTGGTCATCTCCTCGAACTCATGTGAGTCTCTAAATTTTTAGGGAAAGTTCCATATTTTATATTAAAAATCCATGAAATATAATACCTGATCTTTAAAACATTCAAATACAATCAAAAGTAATTTTTTGATATTTATAAGACTAATCCACAATGCCAACATCTTCATTTTTCATTTTTTATATTTAATTAATATGTAATTTCTCTAGTTTTAGGTGCCATTTAATTTCTAATATTCTAATTCAAATTTGATCTTTTATTTATTTGTTTATATATTATATTCTTGAACATTAATCATTAATTAAAACTAATTTTATTATGATTTAATCCATGAAAAATAGTTTGGTCATCATCTGAATTATTTTAAAATTTTGATCACCAATATTGTCTTAAAAATATTTTCTTTTAAAAATAAAAAATAATGGAACAATGATCTCATCATCTAATATGAATTCATATGATCCTTATAAATATTGATATAAGTATATAAATAGTATCATTATGGGATAATCATGAAATAATAGCATAAAAATTATATAATTTTAATTATTCTTTAGAAAATAATTTTTGGAAAATATTCTTTTTATTTTTCAAGAATCTCAGAATTACATAAAGGGATTACTTATACACAGTTCCCCATGATTTATAGAGTCCCATATAAATCACAAAATAGTATTTATGACTCATAATAAGAACTCAATGAATCATACATTGAGTAATATAACGGATATACAAATCTAATGACTTTGACAGAAATTTTTATTGGCCCATACATAGTTCATTTTATAAGTGAATGGATCACACTCTAATAATAATAACATATAAACAGAGTTGAAATAACTCTAATGTAGATACTTTAACATTTTAATGAATTCTATGGAGTTACCCTTTCTTATAAAAATGACTCATATGAATTTTAATCATAGGATATATCATTATACACTATAATTATATGAGTGAATGACTCACATGATGGTTCCAAATCACTTATACATTGAGGACATGCCTTCAGAATTAAAAATAAATTAATTTTTAATGAATCATATGAACTATAATAATGACTCATAAAAATTCTGTGACTTTATCAAATTCATCCATAACTACAAATTCCAGAATATCTTCAAACAAATTTAAAACATCTTTAATTCAACTCTGGTCCATTTATACACTTCAAACCATCTTATAAGAACTCCAAATAATTTAAGTAATTATAATAATAATAATTTCAAACGTCTTAATATTTTTTCCATGGTACTTCATATCATGCGAATAATCAATTTAAATTATTTAAAAATAATTATACTTCCTTAAAAATCTAGCTTCATTTTAGCCTTCATCCAAGAGATATTCATCACTGATTACAATAGTCTTCATACTAAATAATCCTTAGAATAATCCTTAAACATCAACTAAATATTCCAAATCTATTTAATATTATTTAATCTCCCCTAAATACAACTTCTTCAATTATTTTTAAACTATTATAGACACAATTTTTCACACTTATTAACACTTTTCCTTTATATTCTAATAAATCCAATAATCGTTTGATTTATCAACTGCCACATATAATCAATTATATCATGTATTCAAATATAAAAGCCTCACTCTTCATTCATATTTACCCAAATATATACAAAACACCTTCATATACTTTGGGTTTAATCTCACTTAATCACCCATATTCTCCAAGACATACATATTGAAACTTATTGATAACAAATATAAACAAAAAAACCATTATACATTTCAATATCTCCCTCTGTGTTTGTTGTCAATACCAATAACCGATTCTCATAAATTGATGTCAATATGTCTTTAGAAATTCAATTTTATTATATTCCTTATTGATAATAAATAAATAAGAGGAAAAGTTTTCTCTCCCTTATTGATACCATGAGTTTAAGTGAAGGTCCTCCAAGTTGAAAATTTTCCCTCATTTTCTCTTCTAAATCAAAAAAACCATATTCTACCTTATTTTCTAGGTTTTCACATCAGTTGAGATAATCACTCAATTACACTTGAGAGAAGATTAAAAACATATATTTCTTCTAAATTTACTACAAATCAATCAAATCCAAGTCTACATTGGATTAAATTGTGTGAAAAAAATGAGTGAATAATTTCAAAAACAGAGATATATATAATTATACCACTATGTGATACCAACTATAACTTTAACTTATTAGGGGATTTTGAAATTAATTTATAATAATTTTTATGAAACCTCACTCAATATCAATAATCATATCACAACCTTTCAATTGAAATTTCATGTTTTCCAAAATTTTATTAGATATTCACCCCTTGATAAATAGATTAAAATAATCAAAATAGAATTGATAGAATGAAAATAAAACTTCTACCATTATATTTTTTATGGGGTTTTAAAAATTCTAAATTTAAAAGAGAGTTAATTTTTTCAATCTTGATGCTTCTTAGCTCACCTTGAGGTATGATCATCAAATATCTTTATCATGGGATGATTTTTCAAGAAATTAGAATGATACCACTTGATATTCACCATGATGACTGAATATTTTCTTGATTTATAGACATCAAAACATTTAACATTTCTTTTTATTCATAATTCATCTCTAATTACCTTTTCCATAATGAAAAACCACAAAAAATATGGTAACAATGTAGGTTTTATCATATTTTTAACATGAGAAACATTATTGAGACTTTTTTCTCAACCTAGACACTTTTTTCTTTATTCCTCTAAAGTGTATGTAATTATTCATTATTTCATTCCATTTAACATTAAAAATAATTTCTTCTTTGGGAAACAATATAATATTTTGTCTTTATCTTAATTTTTAGATTGAATATTTTTTTTTGATTTTTCTAATTGATTACTTTCACTCTTTTCATCTTGTTCCATATTTTTAGTCATTTATAATTGTGTTGGACATATTTTCAAAAAATCCATTGAAGTATGGTCAACCTTCTTCATGGGTGTATAATCCTTCTTTATAACAATAATTTAGAACATGTAGTTCTTTATGTTTTACCTTTTTTCTTTATTTCTATAGTAAAAATAGTTATACACTTAATAACAATGTGCCCATGCAGATTATATCTTCCAAACACATATTTATTAGATTTTAATTTACCTTTATTTGGAAACCTCTCATGATCTTAATTAAGAGTGTAAACTAGTAAACTAATACTACCGTCTCATTAATAGATTGATTTCCTGTTATATTACATATTTCTCCCTTCATTATTTAAATTCATGGACATTTTATTGTGGTCCATGATGTGTTCTCTATTAACCCAGTAGAATAATATTATTTATGAAGATACATCTTGATCAAATTTCTTCTCTAATTTCTTGGGAGTTTTTTTGTCACGACCCTAATCCCCATAAAGGTATCCCTCCTAGATTGATATTGAAGGTAAAGATATTATGACTCCCAAATACTACCTCCAATAGGCTATAGGTTGGTGACTATCATCAAGGGTATATCATACTAAAAATGTGAGGAATTACCCTATAAGAAGAATATGAGGAATGGGAGATAACATGAGACCACAAAAAAAACTCCCAATCACAATAAATAAAATATCCCAATACATGTATGTAATTTCACACAAGCTAAAAAAATTATAAAATAAAAACTACAAGCACTAAAAGATAATTCTTGGAAGGTACCTTAAAACCTAAAATGATCCTATATAACTCCACATTCTAGTAATGTCCATACCAATCACCAAATATCTCATAAAGACCTAAATTATTTATATATATATTGGGTTGATCATAATAGGTATAATTAATAGGATCCACCTTAGAGCCTATCATGAAAAAGTAAATAATGAATACTAAATCCTAGTTAATAACCAATAAAACTAACTCTCCACCTAAACTGGTATCATAAATACACATCCTCACCATGTATCTCTCACCAAGTAATACATACAACTAATAATATAATATCCAATATAATATAAAATTGAAGGTACCCAACAACCACTTTTCCATTGGTTTTTTTCATATCTCTCCAATGTTGAATGACCTAAGCCGTCTCTCTCCAAAAATACAGATGAATAAAAGGAAACTGTATAAAAAACCTCACCCCATACATCACATAACCTCATCAAGATTAAAAACTACCGATAGTAACTGAGTAGTTTTGATGAGCTTCTATCCAACTTAAATTCTATTATTGAGAAGTTTTGTAATAAAATCCCTTCTTTTCAACTTATGTAATCACTCTTTTATTTTGAAAAAGTTATCTTGGCCTATTTGGGAAAGACATACTGATTAAAAAAACAAAGAATGGCAGCCTTCATGCATACCAGTACATAATTCTACCAGAAGAAGAGATTGGGGGAGAGGGGGTAGTTATCCATCTTCCCACACCAACCTAGATGTTGTGGAAAATACCCCTAGAGTCCACTTGGTTTTAGTGTCCCTACCAACATGGGTGGGGTAGAGTATGAAATCACAGAACATAAGGAATATATATATAGCCATAAACCACACCAAGGGAAACTACCTTTCCTTAACCTCAACCACAACTATCACCTCTTGGACACCCAGATTCCAATGATAATGGATAGATATCTTCTATACAAACAACCATTTCAAGATGATTTAAATTAATTATTATCATCAATCATTTTATATTAAATAATTATAAAAAAATTATGATTCAACTATCAAATTCTCAACCCCATGGGTTAAATCATTTAATATTCACTTCCTTTTCATAATTATAGGAACTCTATGACTCATCCTAAGATACTGTAAAATATACAGAGGCCAAGAACAACAATCCTTGTCAAGATGTGGGGGATGGAAGGCTTAAAACAAGTAACCCAACCATCTAGACTTTATAGTAATAAATTCATCATCAAGAAATAAACCCATATTTTAATTTAAAAAACATTAGGAAATCCCATCTTCAACCCATTCCATCAGTTTGGGTTCCACCCCCGACACCATTATACATATCTCCATCCATACTACCCTCATAATTTCCAACTACTTCCACAATCTAGGAACCCCACCCATTTCCCACCAAACCTTCAGCTATCCCAGAATCACATTGCATCTCATTGTAAGGATCCACATATTGAGTGATCACACAAGGTAAAAGAAAAAAAATAGTTAAGAGGGAATCTAGGACTTAGAACCAAGGAATAAAATCTTCATAAGAAAATATACTCACTCAGACCCAAACAATTATTTTTAACAAACAAATTTTTTTTAGCATTTTTAATTAACCGATTCATTTAACATAGGTTATGTCCACATAAAAAATATGACATATTCCATTAACAAATAATAAATTATATAAACATACTTCAAGAATTACTTCAATTTAAATCAATTATAAGGGAGAATTATAATAATTAAACATTCCACTTTAATTATTTATTCATCAATCATTACCAGATTTTTGTTCTTTATCCAATTTCCATGAATAAAAAACATGATAAACCATAGCTTAAAAAAATATGACACACAATCTATAAAATCAAGAGATAAACCATAAACATGATATAAAAACATGTGGTTGATAAAACCAAGATCCAAAATCCATTATATGATTATGGATTTATCTTTATTAAGGTTAATTCCACTATTACCCAATTAGATAAATCATGATAAATTAAAAATTTAAATTAAAATAAGATAAGTAATTAATCCCCAAACTCAGAACATTTTTGACCCTTCGAACATGAATACAAAAACCAACACAAATCTGTAATATCTACCCCATACGTAATCGATGGTCCCAATGGACAACACACCTTAATAGTGCCACCAAACATTAAAAGTACTCTATGAGAATGAATGATATAAGCCACTATATCATTAAAAGATATCACGTGAGGGAAAAAACTGAATAGATACAAGACTAAAATATAAATAGGGAAAACCCACATCCTATACCATTGGATAATCATGTGTAGCTGATAATCAATACCAATCAAAATAGATTTGAAACAACCTAAAAAAGAACCTCTTTACCACCTAGTGTTTGGGGGAATTCATCTGAATTTTAGAGAGATTGGGGGTGAAACAGATTTTATTGGTGATTTTTCAGATTCACATTCACAACGTGAATGGGAAATTCACATAGTGAATGGATTGAGTCTATGGTTAATTGAAAAAATTCATCCCACATATCATATAATCTTGGGATAAATTCACATCATGAAATATATTTTCACACAATTAATTATCGGGGATAGATTTATAAAATTAGACCCTTTGTCCATTCGTATCATGAATTGATGGTTCATGTTGTGAATCACACCCTATGAACTAAACTTACTCAGGTTTTGAATAATCATTATAACCATGAAATATTCACTCACTTTAGAAACAACAATTAACATCACAAATTGTTCCTTCATCCAGGTTTTAGCTCCCAAAATCCATCAAACCTACTTTATAATTCCTCTAAGAACCTCATACTTCAAAAACATGAAAAGTAATAGGTGAAAAGGGTATAAGACCTTATATTATTTACCTCTCAAACAATTATCAACCTATACAATCCAAAACCAAAACTGGATAGAAGGGACGAAAAAAGGGTCATCCAAATAACCAACCTATGAGATACCTCTCCAGAATCTCTCTATCACCGGAGCATAACATCTAAATTAGAGGAATAAGGTTCAAAACTAAACAACACTCTACTATGGGATATAAATATCAAATAGAAGAAAATTCCATAAACAATGCATCAAGGAAGAGAGAACTATCACATAAGGTAGATAATGTTTGACATAAAAAAACATCATTTCAAAAAAATAATCAAGAATCAAACAACTCAGGATACTGAGTGATCATATGAAATTCATGTTCCTACATTATCTCTTGAACACCACCATTATTCCATAGGAAACACACTAAAGGAATAAAATTACCCTGAAATACCTTGTCTTAGCAGTCTTGGATCTCCATGAACACTCCTCAAAGGTTGCATCACCATCGATGTCAATATCGCCCAATTTGATGACATGAGAATCATCATGAAAAGAGAAGAAATATCATGACCCATGAATGAAATTCGGAATCTATATCATAAATGAGGGAAGTTATATCTGGTAAATGAAACTTCCTACACATGCCAACACCTAGAAAGGACTAATAAACTGAGGTAAATATTACTCCAATGAACAAACCTTCCCTGACCACAAAAAGGATTCACCCTCAAGAATACATGATCTGAAACATTGAACTATATAGGTCTCCTCATATGGCCAGTATATGACTTATGGTTATCCCATACCACCTTCATCCACCTATGAATCACCTACACTATTTTTGTATTCTATATACTAGTTCCGACATATGAATTGTTGAATCTCCAAACCCAGTCCAGTATATTTAAGAATAAAAAATTAAACTATAAAAAGATTAAATTGGTTCCATACCAATGACGGAGTGAAAATAATTTTTGTTAGAAAACTTGACCAAAGGTAGGTGCCTCACCCGAAAATCTCCAAACTCTAGGACACAAGAATTCAATAAGTCTTCAAGATTTTGGAAGTTCGTATTCATCTGACTACCTATATGTGGATGAAAAGAAGTAATAAGGAAAAATGTGATCCAAAATCATGATTAATACCCATCCATACCATAAAGGTAATAAAAGATCCCAATTATATATTATCTTTCTCAATACTCCATGATGTTTCACCACCAACTTCAGATACTACCTCAACAAAACCTCTATTGAGCTTGGATCTATGATTTCTAAGAAGTGTGGTGTTTTTTTTATAATGTACACTATTATCCATAGAGCATAATAACCCCTAATATCTAAGTATAATAGTTACAAATTCCATTAAAATTTACTCTCACTTTTAATGAGGACAATCTAAGAGCTGGAGAAATCCATCAAGAACATGGTGTTTATCCTTCACCTTTTGGAAAACTAAAAATTAGGAGACAAAATATAAAACTAAATGATTCAACCTGGGGAACCAAAACTTACCTCTTAGAGCCAAAAATCTTTTTTTATGATAAGATATAATACTAATGGTGATATGTGGAACTCATAAAGAAGCACCTCACACAATACTGAAGGAACCAAAATCCTCCCTTGAAATAAAACCTAGTGTCGATCATCCTCAAACCATCCATCAGGGGAATCACAATAGACCACTCAATATATCCAAAATTCCTCCATATAATTCCCCACCTGAGACTCCTCAACCTACTATACTAAATTTTAATGAACCATCATATGATAAATGAACCCCTTAAACCAACCAATCCCAGATAAAGACACACCATCGATAGCTCTTCCACCACTCACTGGGAATCCCCGTACTCACACATAAAATCACTACTTGACTTCCTTCTTAGTTCATCAGTTATAATAATACCCTTTCGAAGTTTATAAGAAATATTGAAATCATAGTCTTGTAATAATTCTATCCACCATCACTATTTCATGTTCACATCATGCTGGGAGAAGAAATACTACAAGTTCTTGTGATAAGTGATGACCACAAAATCTTCACCGATAAGATAGTGCCACCAAAACTTCATTGAAAACACAACCACTACCAAATTGAGATCATTGGTGGAATAATTACATTAATGGGGTAATAAACACTAGTACCCATAATAAAAAATATCTTTATGCCATATTAGGTAATTTTCCAAGCCAAGTCACAAAGAGTTATAGTAAACCATAATCTGAACACCATCTTCTAGAAAATAAAGAACTGGGGTGCTAAGAAACTTGTACTTTAGGTTCTAAAAATAATCTTAGAAATGATAAATACATAATAATACCTAATAATTTCTATTTAATTCTTTCATAAGATTCATAATATATGATAAGTTGTGTATAAACCTCCTATAATATGCAAAAAGACTTAGAAAACTCCGCACCTCTACAACATTCATGGGGGATACCCATGAAAAAAATTCCTAGAAATTGAATGGATCCATGACTACTTTATACTAGGATATGACATTCCCAAAGAAAAAAAAACTTAATGTGACCAAAAATCACACTTCGACAGATTCATTAATTGTTGTTAATGATGAAGAACTCCCAAAATGACAGGTATATGCTCTGTATGCTCCTTAGTAGATATAGAGGATGTAAGGTTGTGATTGGTGAAAATAACCATGAACCAATGAAGAAAATATCAGAACACTTCATTCATCATTCCCATGAATACTAATAGATCAATTTTCACACCAAAATATATTATAACGAAATCATAAAGCCCATAACTAAATTATTAAGTAGTTCTAAAAATATCCTCATCCATCACCCGAATCTGATGATATCTCGACCATAGATTGATCTTCAAGAACCAACTAGATACCTTTGGAAAATTTAATAATTCACAAATCAGTGGAAGAGGGTATCTATTCTTCATTTTCAACTAATTAAAGCAATGATAATCAATACATAGGTGTAGAATTCCATTGAATTTATTTGCGAACAATATTGGAGCACCCCAAGGTGACATGCTTGGATGAACAAAACCTCATTACAAGAGAACATCGATCTATATCTGTATCTCCCAAAACACATAAGACACCATCCTATATATAGACATCAAAATCATAAAGTACATTTTTAACGTTTTATCCAAAATTCGATCTATCATTGAGGGGGTAGTGTCACAACCTGACCAGGAAATAAATTTTTGTACTCTTCCACAACCAAAGAAAACATTTCCGGATGAACCTCTAATTAAATCAGCATCATCCTAGACATTAAGAAAATCAAGGATGAGAAATTAATTCGAACCATTTTAGGGTATCTATTTCCAATGAACACATAAAAATCTCATTCGACATCAAATAACACAACCCATATCCTGAATAAATCCAAGATGGTCTTCACCAAATACAACCAATATATATTGAGGATGATGTAATATTGATTTATCCATAAATATAGGAATGATACATAATTGAGTGTCTTCCCTGGAACTAGAAAAATATCTCTACAGATGTCACATAAGTTAGATCAACCTCTAACTGGAAAAGTCAATTCTAAGGGATTTAGAAGCCTCCCCTCCTCAATCCCAAAGCATAGACTAGGGTGGGTGAAATTAAGGAGTGAACATCTTCTAAAGAAAAAAAGACACAAACCCAAGTATAAAACAAGAAAATGGTAACTTGAATGAAATTAGGTTTTCCTAGTTCGGGAAACTCTATACCATGCATCTAGTGTTGACATAATCCATAACATCTCACACCATGATGAAGATCACCTCCATGGTCACACTTTAATCCTTGAGGATATAAAGTATCATGAGGTTTTCCATTTCATTCCCTATATCCCATATATATATCGTAGACTGGAAAAACATAATGGTACAACCTTAGATAATACTATTATAATAAAAAAACCTAAACAGGACCACTATCCACTTGCTATCAGCTCAAAAAAGGTTAGACACTCCTACCACTGATTACCATGACATCTACAAGAAAAAAACTTCCAATCCCTTGGTTGGGGAATGAGATCTACCAACTCAAGTGATAATATTTGAAGAGGGATCATAAATATCCTCATATATATATATAAATATTCTTTTAAAGAATATATGAACCATATACCACATCTACACTACATGAAGAATCTTGATAACTACCCTCTTGTGATTATTTGGTCCTGAAAATTGTCCTTTAAAAATTATATTCTATTTATAGTACCTCAAGATATATTGCCATAATAAATAGAGTAACCTAGTGATGGATATTTATATTCAAATCCTCTTCAAAATTCATTTCCCTAGCCTCCTCATCTAGTAACAGGTCTGAATCATATCAAAGAAGGTTCCTAAAACTGATATTGAACTCATGCATACTAGAACTCCCCTATAAAAGTGTAAGAATATCTAAGAGGATTCCCTCCTTTGAAATCAAATAAAAAAATGAAGCTCAAAACATATCTTGAAACTTATCCCACAAAACATCAGATTCCTCATGATCCCCATGGAACAAGAACCACCACCACTTGGTTTCCCCAGGAAACAACACCTCTACTAGTGAAACCCATTTCTCCTTCCAATCATGGATCGAACTAATGGCTATATCCACCTCCACTAAATATTCATATATCACTAAATATTAAATAAATTCCTCATACCTATATATAATATGTCACTAAAACTTTTACAGTCTTCTCCTCAAATTTTCGTTGTCATTAACTTCTTCTCTATGGTGATCTGCTAAAACATTCTACTAAACATCATCATCATAAACCTGATGAGGATGACAACCTAGATCCATTCCTTGAAAAAGTAGAGAGGGACTCTAAAAAAAATATATGGAATATTCAATATTAATTATTTAAGGTTCAAACTTACCCTAAATATTACCCAATTCAAACATAGGTGCAACAAGAATGATTCTTGATCCATTACTAGGTTTTTACCACACAATCAACATCGCTTCACTTAGTAGGATTAGTAAACTTGATGGAATATACATCAAGTCATATGAGGCCTTAAATACCAATTTCCTAGTTAAGTGTGACTAATTTTAACCTATCGACCATTCTAAGGTCTCGTGTTCTACAAATGTGTATAGAGGCACTCAGTTTGAGTCCCCAGTAATGGTATTATATTTTGGAGTCACTTATATTTTTCTTTTGAGGGGGGGGGTTGTTTATATAGATTAGGCGAATTTTTTTGTTGATTTTAAGTTACAATTTAATTAAAATTTGTGTGATTTATTTATTAGTGATTCAATATTATGATATCCTTGAGATTTATGATATATTTTATTAAATTAACACCCACTTCACAAGATTATTTTGATCAAAATTCCCAATTATTTTGGATTTAATACAATAATTAACTATGGTTATAATAATAATAAATACTTGATTATGGTATTGAATTTATGGTTCCAATAAACCATTTAATCCACATGTTAAACCAAAAAAGTCATTAATCCAAGACATCTTAAGTTTAATATACATAGTGTTAACCTATAGAATATTTAATGACCAAAATATCTCAATCACATGACATCTCCAAATTACGACTTACCCCAATGGATTATTTACCCAAAATTTGAGATAATTTTTATTTTTTTGATTATAATTATGGTGATGAGTTATAAATATAAGAAAACTAATGGTACATGATAATATTAGTGCACCGAACACACACACGAATAGTGAAGAAAATTAAAATGAACTTTTTATTAAATAAGAAAGTGAAATAAGGGAATGGGTTTCATATTTATTTATTTTTTTAAGAAAATTAATATTAAAAAATAGATTTTGGATGATAATTATAAATGATTATGAAGAAACATGCATTAATATTCAATTGAAATTAAAAGAAACTTACATGATTTCAATTGGAAACAAGATAAAACAAACATGAAGTAGAAAGTGGAGGAAAGGTTTATCTTGTTGAAATAAGGGTATTGAAAGTCCTACCAGACACTTTTAAAGGTTATTTTTATTCAAATCAACCTATTGATTGATGAAATTCCAATTTATTATTAGGATAATAGGGGAGTGTATTTATAAGCTAAGGTGGTGAAATTTTTTCATTCCAAAACTACCCCTAAAATAGGTTCAACAGTTTGAATATTTAGATAGTGGAATCTCTTGATATGTTCTAGAAAAGTTTAATATATGGATGTGAATAGTTCAACCTCCAAATTTTTCATCCATTGGATTTTTTGATCAAAAGTTATTTATAATTTCCCAAACCATGTATCATTGTCCTGAAATATCTAGCAAGTTTCCATGGAATAAATGTGAATGGGTTTTAGACAAAAAAATTTCTTAAAATCTGAACCATTTATTCTAAAAAGTTGGGTTCATATATCTTGAATTTATATCTAAAAAATTATAGCTCAATTGGACTTCTATATTTGGAGAAAATTAAAGAATTGTGGGATTTATTCAAATCGTATATAGAATTGTGTGTTGGACATTAATGCATCAACTGGAACCCTTTATAATTGAGTTTCAAATTTAAATTTTTATCCATGATGTTTTTGGATATTCTAGAAAAATTATAGTTTCATAAAATTTTTAATTTTCGATTATGTTTAGAAATTAAATCTTCATTGTTGTTCCATTTTTCTCCACAGATTTTTGATACATTCTTATGTAGTTCTCAAAACCCTTTAGATCGCTAAATTAGCCAAATATTCAGTTGAAAGATTTGTATTACATTTAATTAGTAACACTAAAAAATATTAATTACAAAACATTAATAATTAGGGCAATATTTATAATTAAAAAGTAAAATTTCTCAAATCTGGATAAATTCAGTAATGCTTAAAACTTATATTTAATATTAAAACTTGGGCATTTGACACCAATTATGCACTTTTACTTGAAAATCAACAAAGGGAGTAGAAATAATGTTATGAATAAATGAGTAAAATCAACTATCCCACACTTAGTATTTTCCATTTCCTCATGTACATAAATTATAAAAACACAACTAAATCATTTTCACTCACAAAAAAATATTAAATTTTTTGTTTTCTTCAATCAGGGGGTCTAGACTAGTTCATTCCTCCATAATTAACTCCACCCAAAATTTTTATAGATATAATGTTCCAAAAATAATTCAATTTTCATGCTCAAAATTATAAATGTAAAATGAGGGCACTCAAAAATCACTCCTCTCAGGATGATGTAAATTTATTCAAGGAGGATCACTCAATCAACAATGAAAAGTTAAATAAAAAACGCTTTCACGAGATCTCATCTTACATTTCATATACTAAATTAAACAAGAATAAATATGTCTTTATAGGGTCTTTTTCAATGGAAATGGGATATTAGGAATATAATGTCCAAAAGGGTATAAAATAGGCGTAAAAAACCAACATGGGAAAAGCAATGATTTTTTTTTGAAATGCGACATGGAAGGTTATAAAAACACATATTTACAAGGGAATGATTGTATGAATGAATACACGAAATAGATAGAAAAATTTAAGATGATAAAAAATGAAATATTTAAAAAACACACAACTTCTCCCAATGGCACAAGAAAATATGATGAATGTTTTTTTTCAGAAGTTGAACTTGGAAAAAATCTCGCATTCATCTCTCAAACATTATTTTATCTCCTCATAACATTAATTATAATATTTATAACATGATAAAATTTTCTGAAAGATTGATTTTTGACCTACCCAAGACACAAACCATATTTTTCATATTTTTTTATTTTTTGGTTTTTTTTCAATTTATTTGAACACTTTTAAATAACATTTGTAAAAAATGACATATACATTAATCCATTCCAAAAATCACCGAATGAAAAACTTTCCCCCACACTTAAATGGATTCTTTCCCTCAAGAATACGATTTAATATTGAAAATAAATGAATGAATACCCAAAATAAAATCCATTCCATCCAATACTTACATTTTAATAAATTATACAATGAAATCCGTGTAGATATTTGGTGGGAAAATTTTTTGGGCTTGTAATGTGTCTATAAAAAAGGGTTTTCATAGGCTCGAAGGGGATTTCAAAATAAGGATAAATGTAAGGGTAATGGGATGCTTTTTTCCTTTTTTTATTCTCATGTGGTATAAAAAATTACTCTATCATATTAATGTATAATAAAGAAGGAAATATAGATGGAAGGCCCGAAAACTAAATACTCACAATCAGGGGTGGAAAACATACAATATATAAATATTGAAATAGGTGACCATGCAATGAAAGAAAACATTGTTCAAAATGTTTAGGGAAGAATCATTTTCTAAATCAAAAATTGAACATTCAAAATTTATTGGCCTTGAAAGAAATTCTTTACCCAATTTTATGATGAAAATAAAAAATTTGTGATAAGGAAATAAGTCATTGGAATCCCCAAAATGGTTTTAAAAATTTTCAAATTTTAATAGTGAGTAGGTATTAATTTATTTTGTATATTTTTTGTTTTTTTGTTTTTTTTAAAATACATACACACACAAAATAGAAATAGGAAAAAATAATTTTATTAAGAATGTGGTAAAAAATAGAGAGAAAATGTGATAATGAGAGAGGAATAAGAAGAAAGGGAGAGAGATAGAAAGAGAATGAGGAATTAGAGAGGGAGAGGGAGTTAAAGGGAAAAAGGTTCCCCAAGTTTGGATTTGGTGGGTCTTTGTATCCATTTAGTAGTGGGTCTAGAACAATAATTGGGATATTTTGGAAGTTAATATGGTTCCTAGGGTGTGTTTCCTATCATGGTGATTATTTAACCTATTCCCATTAATTGTGAATGTACTTTTGGAAGAAGGGTATTATAATTTCACTACACTAAATGGGTAAACAATAATAATAATAAAAGGACCATATCAATTAGAATTAATCTTACCTGGGTGAAGCTAAAATTAATAATTGAAGATCATTACCTTTTCAACTTCACAGAAATAACTTCCATAGGATGTGTTTTTCATGTATAACCTTGTAATTTTATTTGTAGATATTACAATTCTCATAAGAATAAAGTTAATGATCCTCCAATGCATTTAATTTCAACATTATCTCTTTATTATATTTTTCACATTCAAAATTAAAAGTTTTCATAGCCCATGAAGTCTTATGTTTGATTTAAACAAGAAAATGACATGCTTTACCAAAAAATAGCCTAAATTGAGAGATTCTAATGGGTGTTTATAGGTAGATTAATAATCCCAAATCTCTTCCCTAAGTATTTCAGACCAATATTTTCTTGTTTGATTAACAATTATCTTGTGAACACTTTTCAATTATATATTAGAAATTTCATCCATTCAAATTTTTTGGGGGTGATATATAGTTAATTTTTGATGTACAAACCCATTCTTTTTAAAAGATATTCCATGGGTTTATTATAGAAATTGGTTCCTTAGTCACTTACCAAGGCCTGTGGAGTTACAAATTGATGTAAAATGTGGGTTTTTAGGAACTCACTAATAGTGCGTGAATCATAATTCTTTGGGGGTTTGTCCTCAGTATACTCAGAAACACAGTCGATTGAATGTAGTGACCCAAAGCTTGACGTACATGGAAATTACATTACTTTTTCAAAATACTTAGTACATAACAAAAACAAACACACAAGGACTATAATAGTTTAGTATCTTTGGAAACTTGGAACGTAATCTTCTAATTGTAGTGAAAGATCTTCAACTTCTCCCATAAAGATCTTCCCCTTTTGTTTTCTTACCTAAAACCTTTCTTTATATCCTGGGGAAAAGAAAACATAAAAAGGGTGAGCTCAAATGCTCAGTAAGGGTAAGCATAGAGAACATAAAACAATCCATAAACATTTGAATACAAAAGCTTTAAAATAAAATCTAACCATCAAAATATTGAGCAAGGACATAAATCTTGGAAGTATATAAGGAATATATCATAAAGGAACATCAATCTTGATAAAATAGCATGGGAATAAATCATGTAATTGTGGAAACCATTAAACACTTGTTATGATTTCCATAGTAGCCAAGGTATTGCTGCCAAGACCATCTTAGTGGACAAAGTCCCTTTCTGAATCGAGTTCACTCCTCATTTCAGTCCTGTAACACTGAACCAGATTAACTTACCATTACAACCATGTCTATCTCATGAGATATAAATCTTTACCCAATGAATTGGAAGGAGATATAGGTCCCACAAATCTCATAATTAAATCATTCTTACTTTTTCCACAAAATAAACTTAAAACATTCATCATAACCCAAAGAATAAAATGGGTTTCATAAACATCATCCCATCATCACATAATCCATATAAAACAAATGGATATTTCATCATAAGAAAAGTTAAACCATTTAAATCACAGAGACATTATACTTGAAACATACACATATGAAATAATGTCATCTTAGATGGAAAATGGTTTTGATAAAACATTTGAAATGAATTCTTGAGGAAAATATCCTTTCATCTTCAAAATAAATTTCTTTTCAAAAAAAGTCATGCAATTTTTAAAAGAAAGAGATTTTGTTGAAAATAGTCATGAAATATTTTGGAGTAAGCTTCATGAAAATAAGGCTTTATAAAACCGTATAAATCCTTTCATGCCGTATAAGTTAAAAAAACATTCTTCTCGTACTTTTGGCCGAAAAAGTCAAAAAGTACCTCGTAATGTAAACAAAAGAAAGATTCCTTACATACCATGTAGTAAAAGTCAAAAATGGGTAAAAAGGACTTTAAACATACATGAAACCATTTTTAGAAAACATGAACATGGATGATAAATATAACCCCAGTGAATACTTACGAATAAACAATCTCAGATAAGAATGATATTGAAATAATTATCCCTTACCTTAGGTCCGATATGCTTCGTACGTATCCAAACCTCCTGTATAATGATTTAAATAATTTTCATTGACTTATTACAGAATCATATTCATTGTTATGATATCATATATGGTTCACTTATGACTTTATATTACCCGTTCTTTTGTAAATTCCATGTTAAAGCATCATTTTGGGTAAAATCGTTTCATTTATCATACGTGTTTCGACTTGTTGTTCTTGATATTATTAATTATATAATGATTTAAATAATTCAAGAATGTAAAACATGATTAATATATAACATATATTCATAATATACATATATATATATATGATAGATAGATAAATGGAATGAAATACACCGTTTATAGAGACGGTAGGCCGTACGTACGCATGAACGCTGTTTTCGTTTCCTTATTGAATTGAATGGAATTAAGTAAATGAAATAAATATATATATATACATAAATCTAGTATCATTATTATGTTATATATTCAATTATTATTCATTATATATACTTTATAATCATTCATGAATGGTTAACATGGAGAATGAATCTCATCGCGTCGTGGAGACGATAGACCGTACGTACGCACGAGCGATGATATCATTCCCATGATCGTGGAATTGTATTGAAGTGTGTGTATAATATTTAATAATCAATATAACTTTACAATAATAATATATACTTATTTATTTACACCATTATACCCATACAAGTAAGGTGGTGGTCGGAAACAGATTACACCACGGCGTGGAGACGGTACTCCGTACGTATGCACGCGCGGTGATTTCGTTTTCCATAGGATGGATAGATGGTGAAAACGGGTTGTTTCATACTTATAATAACATATCAGTATGTGAGTGATAATTATGTTATTACTTTATAATGAAACAACTAAAGAAGAAGAAGTAGAAGAAGAAATAAAGTTGAAAGAATTGGTAACGGACATTACCCTTTCTTTGAAGCGCCTCTTCTTAACCTCCTCTTAGAGCACTAAAGATGGTATTTTAAGAAGAAAAGAACCTCTAGGATGTTTATAGGGAAGTGGAGAAGAGAAATTTTCATGGGTTGGACGAGAAGGCTCAAAATGGTGTGAAGAGAAGATGTAAGGGGTGCCCTTTTATAAGGGAGGAGAGGGGCACCTTTGGAAAAACTAAAAATATTATTTTATTATAAAGACATATTCGGTTTTTAATAGCTCCAAATTGATTTATTTCGAAGATAAGGTGGGTATGGGTCTAAATAATTTCATCCAATATAATTTAGACAAGTTTAGGTTTCTATTTTAACCTTATCATTTAGATTTAACTTTAAGTTAAATAAGTTTACTTTTACCATGTCTTCTTGTTTTCTTACACTATAAGGTTAATAAACTTACCATAACAAGACAAAAGAACCCCAAGTTGTTTATTATTAATATATATAACCTTATATAAGTCATTTGGCCGAACCTTATATTTTTAGGAATAAAATAACAACTAATAATATAATATTTGTTTTAAAAACAATTTTATGTCAATTTTGACACTATTTGGTAATTGATTTTTGTGAAAATCATAACAGAATGATTAGTTCAAAAAAAGTTAATTAAATAAATACTAACATGTTATATTAAACTATTAAATTATTTTAATTCACAGAAAGTCTCAAATTACATTTATTTGAGTATTTATAACATCAATTATGTCAATATTTCATTAATGAGATAATTACTGCACCATCATTGTGTCATAAATAAATTAAATTATTTAATGTATAAAAATTATAAATAAAATAAAATTAGGTAGGAAATCTTTTTATATTTCTAATGAATATTTATAGTAGAATTTATCTTATGTATAACGATATATTAAAAATTAATTAGTTATTAAACTTTGATTTTAACTATTTTAACCCTTCTTTAAATAAATTAATAATAAATGTCCTAATCTAATCCAAGTGGACCTAAATGGTCATATTTTATTCCTAAGGTTATTTTTGGTCTAATTATACTTATCCAATATAATTATGACATGTGTTAGGGTAATATTAATATCATTTGTACCCTTAATTACCCTATTTACTTTTAACCGTGGTAAATAAAAGTAAAAAGTTACTATTCACCAAAAATTATTTTCATCTCATTGAACCAAATTTTAGTCCTTGATATTAACCGTGTCTCTTGGATTTTCTAAATTCAATTCACAGAAGTGGTAAAATTTCATTTAAATGAAAAAGTCAGTTTTTTAACTACCACTAAGTGGTTTCACTATTCATAAAATTGAAGTTTTTCAGAAAAACACCAAACATTCAGCCTAAGAATTATTTGATATTCTGAATTCAAAATGGATGTTTATTTTTGCAAATGCAAAACATAGAAGTGGCATTAATTAATTTTAAAATTAATTCCCACTATCAAAACAAATAGCGTGTTTTTAAGAAATAAAAACTATCAAAAGATTGATACTTGTTTATATCCAATTTCAAAGTGAAATTAATTTCAATGAACAACATTGGATTAAATGGTAAAAATATATTCTAATTAAACTTTAAAACCAATTAAAAAGATAATCTAACCATATAAATTATTGCGATGAAAAAAGTTGTTTTTAATGAAAATATAGCATGTTTTTACTATTCATTAAAAAAATGAAAGTTATCAGAATAATTTGAAAATTTTATACAAAGTAAATTTTTATATCTTGATTCCAAAGAAGAATCTTATTTTTTCAAATTGAACTTATAGGCATGTCAAAAACAAGATTTAAGGTGGGTGCGCCATCAAAAGACGGGAAAACTGCAATTTTCGAAAAATACATATTTTACACGAAAAATTTATTTTTTTCTCATACCATATTATATAAAATGTGTAAGATGAATAATAATGTTATAAAATTCATAATTTAGTTAATAATATTCATAGCAGCTAGTCCATAATAATATTATAACAATATATCGTTATTTAGTGAAACCCGGTATTGCGTACTACACACGCTAACGAGGAAGGTCGTGATTGCGTGTAATGCAAGCCAAGTTAGGGTTGCGTGTTGTGAAAGACTCCTCCATTGTTTTTTATAACAGAATACAACCATATTTAATTTATAAATTGATTATATATATATATATACACTTAATGTTGCGTAGAATAACTACTATCGAAATTGTGTGTAACATGATCCAAGAAGTGTGTTGCGTATACAACAAGCTAATACGGTGTTGCGTATAGCGCAAGGTAATCTTGGTGTAGCGCACAACACAAGAAATAAATGAAAAAAAAAATAATTCTCATAAAATCTCAGGTTGTTACATTCTACCCCCCTTAAAATGATTTTTCCCTCGAAATTCCTTGGGGTTATAAATGGTTTAATACTTGAAAGTTTCTTTAATAGAAACCCACATCGTAAAAAGGGAATACCAAAAACTATATTTGAAAACTAATGTATGAAATTTAACGGTTACCCAAATTAACTAATAACTGGGTTTCCACATAGGATAACATAGGTGAAAATATGGATATGGAAGAAAAATCTAACCATCAAGTTCTGATGGAGAGTGGTAGAGAACATGGCTATGAAAAAGACATCAATCACAAAGCCATAGATTTTTGATGATCTAAGGTACCATCTAATTAATCGGATATAAGGGCACTAGGAAAACATTTTTGGTTTTCGAGATCATTTCCCTAAAGTTGATGAATTAAAAGAAATATTTACATGATTTTGGTACAATCTCACTGTTGTTCGTGAATTGAACAATTTCTACTTCATCCCTTAATGAAATGAAGTTAAATTTGTTATTCGTGATGTGTTAATAGATCATGTGATAGAATGATGGGTCATTCCATCTATTTCAAACAAAAGGTTAGAAAAAGGTTTCAAATATACATAAGTCCATCTATGGTGAGGTTAATCATATACGATTTCAAAAATGAACTTATACTTCATATATCATACCTCATAATAAAATAAAACTAGTTTCTACTAATCAGGGACTTCGTATAGGCCAGTGGTAGGCGATAAAGGCCAGTCGCACTTCAGTTGTGGGTTCGATTCCCACAGCCTTGTCCAACGCGATGGGTTGTCATACGTCCTGCAGGTTGTTCTTTTTCTAAAAATACATTACTATAACATCCCATCAATAATATCAAAAAAAGTTCTATCCTTAAACAATACTAACTTATGTCCAACATAATCCATTCCAATCTTTAGGCTTATCTAAAATACTTCGGTCTAAGATCATAGTATAAAGAAAATGATTACTTGAAATGTCACATAACCATCATGTGAATGCCATCATTTATCCCCCATATATCATAAGATATATCTTGTTGGTCAAATTACAAACATGTGAATACCTTAGTCATATAGTATCTTGAAGAATGAATACCCATTGAACCTTAGTGAAAACATGAATGTTGTTAAATTTTAACACTTTCCATATACCAAAATCCCAAATATTTTATATACTCAAACCATAATATCACTTAGTCCTTATATCAGTCGTGATCTCATGAATACAATCAAACATCTCATTATCTTCTTATCCCTTCATTATGCGTATATCATCTACTTTCATAAAATATCTGAATATCCTTTCATGGTTATCGGTACCATTCATCATACAATTTCAAAACTTAAGGAAAGACAACAGTGTAACAATCCTTAGATGTCTCTTTATTCCATAGTACCATGAGATTACTTATACAACATTACTCTTGATAAACATGTAATCATTCCACTACCTTCTTAAACCATTGACCAAGCTTGAACAATTCTTTCACTTCACATATCATTTGTAGCCTCTTCATCATAATCCACATAAATACTACCCATATGACCATTCTGATTCTCTTTATGAGATTTTCCCTTAGGGAATTAGTTTTTATAATGCCCGTACATTTCACATTTAAAACATTTAACCATTTTTTATGTCTTAGAAATACCATTATCCTTGTCCATGGTGTAAAATAAACATTTTACTTTGCAATTACTGGCTTTGTGTCCTTCTTTTCCAAACCCAAAGCATCATCCAATTCCTTTGAAACATTCTCCCTGATGCCTCTTCCCACATGATTTACATGAGGGGAATTGAACTTTCTTTCCTCTATGATCATCATGAAACTCCATCTTTCTCTTATTAGATGAGTCAGGAAACTTACCAAAGTTGAGATTATTAATCATATTATGAGATTGATGATTAGGAATAATAACTATATGTGGACCTCCAGATCCAATTTCATTTGGTTTCTCATGAAGAATATCATTCCATTGTCCATCATATCCTCCATTATCATGAATCTTCCTGTTTCCAACCATTTTCTAAAACCTAAAAAGAATAGTGTGAGTGGAAAAAATCATTATAGGAAAAAAACATAATAAAGGGGGAGTACCTTCAATATCTAACATCTTAGGTTTAATAATAAGATCTTTAGCGCAATTCTAGGACTATAATCTATACGTATACTTAACCTTAGGGACAACCCTAGACATACCTTAGAAATATCTCTAGGGATCTGACTAAAGTTTTCACATCCTAGTTTCCAAAGGTTAACTAAACCTTCCCCATGATACCAAATGTAGATACCCTAAGCTTGACGTACATGGACATTACATTACATTTGAAGAATACTTAGTACATAACAAAAATAGACACACAAGGACCGTAATATTTTAGTGTCTTTGGAAACTTAGAACGTAATATTCTAATTGTAGTGAAAGATCTTCAACTTCTCCCATAAAGATATTCCCCTTTTGTTTTCATACCTAAAACCTTTCTTTATATCTTAGGGAAAAGAAAATATATAAAGGGTGAGCTCAAATGCTCAGTAAGGGTAAGCATAGAGAACATAAAACAATTCATAAACATTTGAATACAAAAGCTTGAAAATAAAATATAACCATCAAAATCTTGAGAAATGACATAAATCTTGGAAGTAAGTAAGGAATATATCATAAAGGAACATCAATCTTGATAAAATAGCATGGTAATAAATCATGTAATTGTGTCAACCATTCAACACTTTTTATGATTTCCATAGTAGCCAAGGCATTGCTGCCAAGACCATCTTAGTGGACAAAGTCCCTTTCTGAATCAAGTTCACTCCTAGTTTTAGTCCTATAACACTGAACTGGATTAAATTACTGTTCCATCCATGTCTATATAATGAGATATAAATCTTTAACCAATTAATTGGAGGGATATATAGGTCCCACCCATCTCATAATGAAATCATTCTTACTTGTGCCACAAAATAAACTTAAAACATTCATCATAACCCAAAGAAAAAAATGGGTTTCATAAACATCATCCCATCATCACATAATCCATATAAAACAAATGGATATTTCATCATAAGAAAAGTGAAACCATGTAAATCACATAGACATTATACTTGAAACATACACATATGAAATAATGTCATCTTAGATGGAAAATGGTTTTGATAAAACATTTGAAATGAATTCTTGAGGAAAATATCATTTCTTCTTCAAAATCAATTTCTTTTCAAAAAATGTAATGCAATTTATAAAAGAAAGAGATTTTGTTTAAAATAGTCATGAAATATTTTGGAGGAAGCTTCATGAAAATTAGGCTTTATGAAACCGTATAAATCCTTTCATGCCTTATAAGTTAAAAAAAACATTCTTCTCGTACTTTTGGTCAGAAAAGTCAAAAGTACCTCGTAATGTAAACAAAACAAAGATTACTTACATACCATGTAGTAAAAGTCAAAAATGGGTAAAAAGTACTTTAAAAATACATGAAACCATTTTTAGAAAACAAGAACATGGATGATAAATATAACCCCAGTGAATACTTACGAATAAACAATCTCGGATAAGAATGATATTGGAATAATTATCCCTTACCTTAGGTACGATATGCTTCGTACGTATCCAAAACTCCTGTATAATGATTTAAATAATGTCATTGACTTATTATAGAATCATATTCATTGTTATGATATCATATATGGTTCACTTATGACTTTATATTACCCGTTATTTTGTAAATTCCATGTTAAAGCATCATTTTGGGTAAAATCGTTTCATTTATAGTACGTGTGTCGACTTGTTGTTCTTGATATTATTAATTATATACTGATTTAAATAATTACAGAATGTAAAAAATGATTTATATATAGAATATATTCATCAAATACATATATTTATGATATATCGATAAATGGAATGAAATACACCGTTCATGGAGACGGTAGGCCGTACGTACGCATGAACGCTGTTTTCGTTTCCTTATTGAATTGAATAGAATTAAGTAAATGAAATACATATATATATATATATACAAATCCAGTATCATTATTATGTCATATATTTCATTATTATTCATTAAATATACTTTATAATCATTCATGAATGGTTAACAAGGAGAATGAATCTCATCGCGTCGTGGAGACGGTAGTCCGTACGTACGCACAAGCGATGATATCATTCCCATTATCATATAATTGTATTCAAGTGTATTTATAATATTTCAGAATCAATATCACGTTAAAATAATCATATATGGTTATTTATTTACACCATTATAACCATCCAAGTAAGGTGGTGGTCAGAAACAGATTACACCATGGCGTGGAGACGGTATTCCGTACGTACGCACGTGCGGTGATTTCGTTTTCCATAGGATGGATAGATGGTGAAAAAGGTTGTTTAATAATTATGATAACATATCCGTATATTATTTATACTTATGTTATTACTTCATAATGAAATAACTAAAGAAGAATAAGTAGAAGAAGAAATAAAGTTGAAAGAATCGGTAATGGACATTACCTCTTCTTCGAAGCGCCTCTTCTTAACCTCCTCTTAGGGAACAAAAGATGGTATTTTAAGAATACCAGAACCTCTAGGATGTTTATAGGTAAGTGGAGAAGAGAAATTGGCAGGGGTTGGACGAGAATAAAGGCTCAAAATGGTGTGAAGAGAAGAGGTAAGGGGTGCCCTTTTATAAGGGAGGAGAGGGGAACCTTTTGAAAAACTAAAAATATTATTTTATTATAAAGACATATTTGGTTTTTAATAGCTCCAAATTGATTTATTTCGAAGGTAAGGTAGGGATGGGTCTAAATAATCTCATTTAATATAATTTAGACAAGTTTATGTTTCTATTTTAACCTTATCATTTAGATTTAACTTTAAGTTAAATAAGTTTACTTTTACCCTGTCTTCTTGTTTTCTTACACTATAAGGTTAATAAACTTACTATAAAAAGAAAAAAGAACCCCAAGTTGTTTATTATTAATATATATAACCTTATCTAAGTCATTTGGATGATCCTTAGATTTTTAGGAATAAAATAACAATTAATAATATAATATTTGTTTTAAAAACTATTTTATGTCAAATTTGACACTATTTGGTAATTTATTTTTGTGAAAATCATAACAGAATTATTAGTTCCAAAAAAGTCAATTAAATCAATAATAAAATGCCATATTAACCTATAAAATTAGTGTAATTCATAAAAAGTCTCAAATTTCATTTATTTTAGTATTTATAACATCAATTATGTCAATATTTCATTAATGAGATAATTACTCCATCATCATTGTGTCATAAATAAATTAAATTATTTAATGTAAAAAAATTATAAATAAAATACCATTAGGTAGGAAATATTTTTATCTTTCTAATGAATATTTATAGTCGAATTTATCTTATGTATAAACCTATATTAAAAATGAATTAGTTATTAAACTTTGATTTTAACTATTTTAACCATTCTTTAAATAAATTAATAATAAATGTCCTAATCTAATCCAAGTGGACCTAAATGGTCATATTTTATTCCTAAGGTTGTTTTTGGTCTAATTATAATTATACAATATAATTAGGACATGTGTTAGGGTAATATTAATATCATTTGTACCCTTAATTACCTTATTTACTTTTAACCGTGGTAAATAAAAGTAAAACGTTACTATTCCCCAAAAATTATTTTCATCTCATTGAACCACATTTTAGTCCTTGATATTAACCGTGTCTCTCGGATTTTCAAAATTCAATACACATAAGGGGTAAAATTTCATTTAAATGAAAAAGTCAGTTTTTTTAACTACCACTAAGTGGTTTCACTATTCATCAAAAATTGAAGTTTTTCGGAAAAATACCAAAAATTCAGCCTAAGCATTATTTGATATTCCGAATTCAAAATTGATGTCTATTTTTACAAATTCAAAACATAGAAGTGGCATTAATTAATTTTAAAATTAATTCCCACTATAAAAACAAATAGCGTGTTTTTAAGAAACAAAAACTATCAAAAGATTGATACATGTTTATATCCAATTTCAAAGTGAAATTAATTCCAATGAAGAACATTGGATTAAATGGTAAAAATATATTCTAATTAAACTTTAAAACCAATTAAAAATATAATATAACCATATAAATTATTGCGATGAAAAAAGTTGTTTTTAATGAAAATATAGCGTGTTTTTACTATTCATTAAAAAATGAAAGTTATCAGAATAATATGAAAAATTTATCCAAAGTAAATTTTTATATCCTGATTCCAAAGAAGAATTTTATTTTGTCAAATTAAACTTATAGACATGTCAAAAACAAGATTTAAGGTGGGTTTTCCATCAAAAGGCAGGAAAACTGCAATTTTCGAAAAATACATATTTTACACGAAAAATTTATTTTGTTCTCATACCATATTCTAGAAAATGTGTAAGATGAATAATAATGTTATAAAATTCAAAATGTAGTTAATAATATTCATATCTGCTAGTCCATAATAATATTATAACAATATATCATTGTTTAGTGAAACCCGGTATTGCGTACTACCCACGCTATCGAGGAAGGTCGCGATTGCGTGTAATGCAAGCCAAGTTAGGTTTGCGTGTTGTGCAAGACTCCTCCATTGTTTCGTATAATAGAATACAAACATATTTCATTTATACATTGAATATATATATATATATATATACACTTAATGTTGTGTAGAATAATTACTATCGAAATTGTGTGTAACATGATCCAAGAATAGTGTTGCGTATACTGCAAGCTAATACGGTGTTGCGTATAGCGCAAGGTAATCATGGTGTAACACACAACACAAGACATAAATGAAATAAAAAAGAATAATTCTCATAAAATCTCGGGTTGTTATATTGAAAGAATAATATATGATAACCTATTGGAAAGGGGGGAATAGTCCCATAAAATCGATTTCACAAAAATCAAATATTCCACAATAGATTAAGGGATTTTATATAATTTTATTTCTTTTGTAAATTGTGAATTTTTTTTTTCAAATGGGAAATGTTTTTTAGAACTCATGCGAGTCCTTTAAGAATGAATTATATAAGAATCCAGAGTTATTGATCTTCCAAGAGGTCCTTTTTGGTCCAAAGTGGCCACCACCAGGAATTGAGTGGCATAATTACAAGATGGAGAAATTTTCATCTTCATCAACACATCTCTTAATCACCATGTTTTCCATAGTTTTCCAAAGTTTATTATCATCCCAATAATAATATTTTGAATCACTTTTCTTCTTATATTTTGTTTCTTTGGAAAAAATTTCATAAAAAACACCAAAAAACAAGTAATTTACAATTGGGGCATACCATAGTAACTTTAGAGTGTGAGATAAGAGGTGTTTAGTAGGAAATTTGGCTTTAATGATTTCAAATTTTTAATAATAAGAAATTCTACTCTGGTGATCTACCACATGGTTTTTTTTCGTGGTCTATCTTTTATATCTAGGTAAAACTCTTGGAGCATTAGGATCCATATTATTATCCTTAGTTTGGAACCAATTTTATTTATTAATAAATTTAAAGATGAATGGTCTATAAATATGAAGATTTTGGAACTTAATAGATAGGTCTAGAATTTATCCAAGGTAAAAACCACAACTTTAATTTCTTTTTCTGGGACATTGTTATGAGATTGAGTTTTATCTAGTGATTTTGAGGAATAATATATAACATGAAGAAATGTTTCCATTCCTTGAAAAAGAATGGTCTTAATGGACCTATCATAAGAATCAAACATGAATTATAATTTTAAGGACCAATCTGGGGGTTGGATTATTGAGGTAGATGTAAGAAAAACATTTATTTTGATGAAGGAACTCTTTTAAGCCTCATAGAAATGGAATATAACATCATTATGAAGTACATGAGTGAGTTGGATGGAAATCCTATTAAAGTTCTAGATGAATTTCTGATAGAAACCAACATGACCAAGTAATGAACATATTTATTAAACTTATTTTGGTTTAGAAAGTGATTGGATCACCTCAATTTTCCAAGGATCAACTTGAATACCCTCTTCTAAAGTTATGCATGATAGAAAAATCCCACTAGTAAAAATGAAGTGACATTTTGTAAAATTCATCACAAGGTCACATTTGAAATAATATTTTAGGACTTGAGAGAGTGAATTAAAGTAGGATTCAGATGAACCACCATAAATTTTGCATAAAAATAATCATTAAAAAAGTCAAAAGGAATTTTTCTATATGAATATGTTCCAAAGGGGCATGTGAATGTGGTATTTTCTTATTCTTGAGGTGTGATTGGGATTTGGAAGTAGCAGGTGTATCCATAAATAAAACAAAAATGTGACTTTATAGCTCGTATTTCTAGTATTTTATCAAGTAAATGAATAGGGAAATGATCTTTTCATGGTTTAGCATTCAATTTATGATAATATATGCACACATAAACCATTTTTTATTCACTATAATTGTGACAACCTCTCCTTGTTCATTTATGACAACAGTTTTCCCACCCTTATTTGGTACCACTTGAATTTTATTAACCCATTGACTATAAAAAATGGGTTAATAATATCATATTGAAGAATCTTTATGATCTCTTCCCTAAATACCTCATGTATGAGTGGATTTAGTAATATTTTAGGTTGTTCGATTGGTTTGGATGATTCTTCAAGATGGATGTGATGCATAAAAAGGGTAGGGTTTATGCCTAGTATGTCATCTAGGGTCTAAAATATGGCCTTTCCCCCCCAAAAATATGAATAAATTAAGACTCTTCAGTTTCAGTAATTGTAGTAGAGATAGTGACATGATAAGTGTGATCATATAAAATGAATGACTATTTTAGGTGTGCCGAAAGAGGTTTCAAATCAATTTCATCCTTCATTTGTGGGATAGAAAAATGACGAATATAGGAATTAATTATAGTTGGTTTTGAATCATTTTCATAAATAATATCTAAGGTGGAGTAGTAGAGATCATATATGAGAAGGATTCTAGAGATTTTTCAGGATCATTAGATTTATGGAGCCTATGAATGGAAGGTCAATATCAACTTCACAGTTTATAACTTAGTTAATCATAGTGAAAATTTCACACTCTCCTTTCTCATTATAACATGACGATAATAATGAAATTGGGGTCAATATACTCTCAAAAGTTTCCTCATAAGCATGTATAGAGAAAGAAGAGTGATCTTATAATGGGTATCACATGGACTAAAAAATATTTAACTTGACTAGTTGGTTGGAAAATTCCATGGATAAGATACCTACATGGACATAAATATTAGTTATAGATGTCATAAAGAATGGTATTCCAAGAATTAGGAAAGATCAAGAATAATTCATGTCAACTTCTATTTCAAATACATATAAATAAGCTGGGAAGATAAGATCATTGACCCAGACAAGGATATCCTCAATTATTCTCACAAGACTCGAAGTGCTTTGATTGGATAACTAGATAACAACACTTTTTGGGTGCAAGTAACCTAGAACAAGGTTAAATAATATGGATGTGGGCTTGAAATTTATTTAGTATCCTAGTTGTATGAGTGAATCATCATAGTTGGAACTCCCTATTGGTCATGGAATAGAAAAGATACATGGATCTTTACACTTCATGGGAATGGACTATTGGGTTAAAACATTTTTAATAGTACTATGTTGTCTCTTTTGGGTTAACAATTCCTTAAAAACTTTTCATACTTATGGATTTATTTTATGGAATCCAATATGGGAATGTTGAATTCAATAGGTCTAGAAATTTTGAGCATCCTAGAATTAGAAAAAAATGAATCTTTGGTTTATGATTGATTGAGTAAAAAGAATTGGGTTCCTTAGTGGAGAGGAAGGAGGTGAGGGAGTGGATCCAGGTACTTTTTCTAGTTTATTATTCATTTATTTTTACTGATCAAATTTTAAAGGTGATTTTTGAGAGGCATAGAAATTTTATTTCCAGATCGAAGTGAAATTTCACTTATATTACCCTTGGGGTTGAGAAATGTTTGAGTTGGGAGTTGGTGAGAATTTTATTGTTGCTACTATCTTAAGAAGGATAAAATTTGACCAATTTTATATTCAATGTTTTTTAGGCTAGATCAGGTGAATTAGGAAAGAACTTCCACATCAATTTTCTATGGATTCTTAGAAGAATAGGAATGTCCCACATTGGTATTTACTTGATTTGAGTTCTTGGGAAATAAATTATATTGGGTTGGGAATTGGTAAGTCTCACTAGGATAATGTAATCCAAGAGGACTAAGAGGATGATTTATACTTTTACGTTGAGGAACAAAATGATAAGGTTGTTATAAGTTACAAAAACATTAACCATATTGGAATTGGTTTGGATTTCGAGGAGGGAATTGATGGGGATAAGAGATGAGATTACCATACCTCAAGCCTGGGTTATATGTAGATGAGAAGAGATCATATTGGTGTTGTATAGAGTTTCTAATGAACTAAAAATATTGTTTAGGGTTGGTTATCTCCTAATAATATGTTGTATTGAGACCCATTGGTCTATATGAATTTGATGGGTCATCGTTTAGTTGTTGAATGGTTTAGTTGGATGAGTTGGTGAGTTTCAAATTACATAATTTTTGATATGTATAGGGAATAATGATTATTTATAAGATGAGGCTAGAGCTTTGGTAGAGCCCATGAGTTGTCAAAAAAGACCTATAAGTTAATTCATACATTTATTTATCTTGTTGGGATATATGGATTGATTCTCTTGGACATGTTTGAATTAAGAATGTGCTCAAGTATGGAATTGTTTTATATTTACAACCATGTTTCTTATGTGATCTACAACAGCTGTAAGAGTTTTTTCAACAAGAGAATCACCACTTGAGGCATCAATTTTAGTAATTTCCATATCCAATAAACCCTTATAGAAGTACTAGATGAAGATTTTTTTGTTGATTTGGTGGTGTGATAATTTTTTTACAAGCATTTTGAACCTCTTCCAATATTCATTGAGTGATTCATTTGGAAATTAATGAATACCACTTATTTCCTTTCAAATAGAAGCGATTTGAGAAGAATAGAATAATTTCTCTAATAAGATACACTTTTTTTCATTCCACATGTATATGAAACCATGAGGGAGGTAATGGATCCTAGACTTAGTAGAGTCAGTTAGGTAGAAAGGTAATGATCGAAGTTTGATTTGTTCTCCCCTTAAGTCTTCATGGTAGAGAACATCACTTAGAACTCCTTAAGGTGAATATGTGGATCCTCAACACATATATCATGAAAACAAGGCAGAAGATGGATCAAACATGATTTTAGTTTGAAATTCACCTCAATGTTTGGATATTGATTATCATGGGGTTGGAAATTCATATTATGGGTAACAAGTTATTCAAGTGTTTTCCCTAGGATTTCCCATATCTAGATCAGTTGGATATGCAATGTTTTGATTAAACCCAATGTTCCTCCTAAGTTAGTGAATATTTTTATATATTTCAAGTTCAAACAAATCCATTAGATTTTTTGGGAGGATACGGGGCATTCATATAAATTTTGAAGGATGTGGAAGGTGGTTTTTTTATTTGTGTTTTTGTTTTATTTATTTATTATTTTTTTACTAAAATTAAAAAACAACTGACTTCTAACAAAATAATCCTTGGAAATGTATCCATTTAAAGAGTGGATTATTTTTACTTATAGACTGTTCAAAGTTATAATGCTCTACTAATGTGTATAGCGGCACTCAAGTCGAATATTCAGTGATGATGAAATATTTTAAAGTCAATTTTTTTTGTATTTTAAGGGGGGGGGGGTTGTTTGAAGATATTATGTGAAATTATTTATTATTGAATTTAATTTAATAATTATTTGGGTGATTTCATTATAAGGGGAGAATTATTATGATATCCTTGAGGTTTTTGATATATTGCATTAAATTAATACCCACTTAACAAGATAATTTTGATCAGAATTCCATATTGTTTTGGATTTAATAAAATAATTAAATAATGTTATAATCTCAACCAATAATTGATTATGAAATTTTATTTATAATTCCAATGACCCATTTAATCTACACATTAAACCAAAAATTTCATTAATCCGTGATATTTTAAGTTTAACATACACAATGTTAACCTAGAGAATATTTAATGACCAAAAGATCTCAATAAATTGACATCTCCAAATTATGAATCACCCAAAAATATTATTTAATCACCCATTGAGATGGTTACTAATCTGGTTTATAATTATTATGGTGATTATTTATAAATAAAATTAAAAAATGTGACAATATAAGAGTATTGTTCCGAACACACACATGAACGTTGAATAAAATTTAACACGAGTATTTGATTAAATAAGAAAGTGAAATAAGGGAATGGTTTTCAACTTTATTTAATTTTTTTAATGAAAATTAATATTACACAGTAGATTTTGGATGAAAATTATAGATTATGATTAAGAAACATGGATTAATATTCCATTATAATGAAAATAAACTTACATAAATATAATAAGAAACAAGCGAAAACAAACATGAAATGGAAAGTGGAGGGGAGGTTTCTCTTGTTGAAACAAGAGTATGGAAAGTTATCCTAGGGAATTTTAAAGGCTACTATTATTACAATTCTCATACTTATGTTCTAAAATTGTAGTATCTTGTTTGGATAATAGGGGAGTGTATTTATAGCCCAAGGTGGTGGACAATTTTCATTTGAAAACTTCCCCTCGACATGGCTCACTCGTTTGTATATTTAGAAAAAAAATATCAATATATATTATTCTACAAAGTTTTATATATGGATTTTTAAATTTTACCATTAAAATATTTCATCCATTAGACCGTTGGAGCCAATGTTATGGCCATTTTCTCAAACCATGTGCAGTTGTCAAAAAATATTTATAATCTCTCTGTGTCCTAATTGTGAATGAGTTTTAGACTAAGAATATGCCTTAAAATATCTACCATTAATTATAAAAAGTTTTATTACTATATATTGAATTTATCCCCACAAAATTATATCTCAACTAGAGTTATATATTATGATAAAATTCCATAATTTTGTGTTGTTTTCAAATCCGAGATGGAATTGTGGGATGGAATTTAATGCATCATTTGGGACTCTTGTTACTTCAGTTTGGACATTAAATTTTTATACAAGTTGTTTCTAGATATCATCTAAAAAATTGTGTTGTTTTACAATATTTGGGCATTTGTATTATGTCTATAAATTCAATCTTCATGGATAGTGGAGTTTTCACCACAGATTTGGTGGGCCATCTTGTGTGGTCTATATGACCCTTTATATGGAAGAATTAGCCAAATATTCAATTGAATTATTTATAGTAAATTTAATTGAAAAACCTAAAAAACATGAATCATATAATTTGGATAAGTAGGGTTAGATTTCTAATTAAATTATTAAATTAACTCTTATTTTTATTAATTCAAGTACTGATCAAAAATTATATTTAATATTAAAACATGGTTATTTCACACCAATTACACACTTTTTCTTAAATATCATTAAATGGAGTAGATACAATTTATGAATAAATTAATAACATCACCTAGCCAATATCCCTTGTTTACATCACATACCAAGATCAAATGAAATTTTTTCCCTACCAAACCATGCTATCCTCACTGGTGCCTACCTACAAACTCCATTATATCCCTCAGCCTACCTTTTATACCACTATATTATGAAAACCTACCCCCAAAGGTACCCCTCATAGGGGAAAAATGAAGTAAGAGGGATGATTATTCCAAAATTCCTCCTCCAATAATTAATGGGTTGATGACTAGAACCGAGGGTATATCATGCACAAAAATAGGAGATATTACCTTCTAAGAAGAATATGTAGAGTGAGAGATAAGATGATACCACCAAAAAACACTTTATTATAAGAATAAAAGACCCAAATACATGAATGCAATGCTATAAAAACTAAAACAACTATAAAAGGAAAACTAAAAGTACCAACAGAAAATTTTCGACAATGACCTTGAAGCCCAAATATCTCTTGGATAACTCCATGATCTAGTAATGTCTAGACAAATCACCAACCAGGTCTTACAGACCTAAAAAACATTCTATACTGATTAGGGTAGGTATACTCAATAGGTTCCTCCTTAGATCCTCTCATGAAAAACCAAATAAAGCATAATAAAGCCTAATAAATAACCAATGAAACTAACTCATCAATTAAATAGGTATGATAAATCCATATCCTTACCATGTATATCTCAACAAGTAACACATACAAGTAATAACATAATATACAACATAATATAAAAGTGAAGGTACCCCATGACCAATACCCCACTATTTTTCCTCTCTCACCCCAATAAAGTGTGTGATGGGACATCTCTCTCTAATAAGACACATGAATCAATGAAAATTGTATAAAAATATTCCCACCATGAGTCACATAATGTCATCAACATCACCTCCTCAAAATAGTAAGCAAGTAATCTATCAGGATCCACCGCATCCCATACACCATATACAACACATTAATCCATTAAAGTCCATACAAAATATACCTATGATGAGACTTATGTTACTATATTTAGAGATACATGTGTTTTAAATAACCAAAATACATTAAAAACCTCTACACACATATTCAAAGAAGTAAAATTCTTTCATACCAGCACGTAATACTTTTGGTAGAAGAGAGCGGGGGAGAGGGGGTAGTTAGCAATTTACCTTTGTTAACTTAGATGTCGGGGAAAACACCCCCCAAATTCCACTAGGTTTCAGTCTACCTACCGGCATGGGTGGGGTAGCATATGTAATCACATAACATAAGGAATATATATAGTTAATAAAAAAAATTAAGGAAACTACCTATCCTTAACCTCAATTGAATCCTTCCACTCTCCAATACCCGACTACCAATTGTAAGGACTAAATATCCTATAGGAACACAAAAATTTTATAGAGACTTAAATTAATTCTTTATATTGATCATTTCATAATAAATACCAACCAATTTAAAAATTAAAATATCAAACTACCAACTAAATGTGTTAAATAATTCAATATTCATTTAATTCTAGGTAATATAAAACTTGTTTTAAGCTACCATAAATGATTCATTTACCAAGAATAACCTTCCACGTTATGTTTTGGGGAAGGGAACGTAAAAAACATGAAACCTGACCATATGACCTACAAATAAATTAATTCACCAATAATAAATAAAACAATATTTTTCAATTTAACAAACAATAATAAATCCTAAATTCAACCCATTCCACCCGTCCTGTTTTCATCCACAACATCACTATACATATCACTTTCCATCCCTCCATCATTAACATCAACTACTTCCACTACCTCAGGTACCCCCACCCATTTTTTTACCAAAACCATGATCCATCATAGAATCACATCATTTTTCATAATAAGGCTTCAAAACCTGAAAAATCACGCAAGGAAACAATAAAAAAAATTAACAATGCATCCAGGCCTAAGAACCAAGGAATCCAACTTTCATAAGAAAATAGAATGGATCGACCCCAAAAAGTTATCTTTAACAAACAACCAATTTTTAACCCTCTTCAATTAATCATTTATTTTAATATTAGTTATGACCTTAGACAATATATGCACTCAACAATCAACAAACAATAAATTATATAAAAATTCCTCAAGAACAACCTCAATTTCCATCAATTATAAGGAAAAATAATAATAATTAAACATCCCTCTTTAATTATTTAGTCATCAATCATTACTAGGTTAAAATTATTTATCCAACTTCTAAGAATAAAAATAATTCCAAACAATAAAATAAAAAATATATATCACACTATCTATAAAATTAATTGGAAAACCGTCAATACGGCATAAAAACATGTAGTCTCTAAAATCGAAAAAATGAAATCTTTAATTCATGTTTTATATTAATTAAGGTTAATTACAACATCAACTAATGAGGTAAATCATGTTAACTTAAAATTTTCGCCTAAAATTTTAGAAGTAATGAATCCCCTACCTTATGACTTTCAATTATTTTGAAAAAGAATGGAATAACTAGTGTAGATATCCAAAAACATCTCCTGTAAACAATTGACGGTCCCAATGGATTCCACACCAAAAACATGCTACCAAACAAAAAAATAAATCAATGGGAACAAAGGATATAAACCTCTATAGTATGAAGTTATTTTATTGGTGGAAAAAAATTAACAAAGAATAAAACTCTAGATAAATAGGGAACAATAACCTTGGATCACCATAGATTGATCATAGAAAGTAGGAAATCAATCCCAATAGAAAGGGATTAAAAAAATTAGAAAGATAACATATGGTCTCCGAGATATTAGGATAATTTAAGTGAATTATGGAGAGTTTATGTGTTAAATAAATTTTATAGGTGCTCTACGAGATGAAAATTTACAATGTGAATGGGTTATTCACATTGCGAATGTCTCGAGTCTAAGGCTCACTGAAAAATGAATTATCCATTTCCTATGAACATGGGTTCAATTCACATTGTGAACTATATGTTCAGACTATGAATTTTTATTTATAAATTCACTTAATCTAAAATGTCATCCATTTTCTTCAAGAATAGATAGTTCACATTAGGAATCACACCCTCTAAACTACCCTTACTCAAGCCCTGATAACTATTCTAGCGGTGAACTACTCACTTATGTCATGAACAATACTTCATGTTGTGAATTGTTACTACATCCAGAATTCATCTCCCAAACTCCACCAATCCAACTCTAGGTTTACTCTAATAAATCCAAACATTCCAAACTTTTGAAATAACGAGCTCAAAGGGTCTGGACCCTTACATGTTTTTTGGTATTTCTTCTTTTGTGTACTCTTCAAGGATGGATTATCTTGTTTTTTAATCTACTTATTTGACTTTCATGAAATTTTTATCACATCACCAAATGAGTTTTTTATTAAGGTAAATACTATAATTATTCCTAACTATGACCACCAATGTTTAATTCTTGATAGTTATAAAAAAATCTATTTTTGAAAGATAAAATTTTCTTCTTATATCGAGTCTTATTCTATAAAAAATGTTTTTTATTTATTTTATATTTTCTCTCCCTAACATTAGGCCTTATATATATTCTATTTAATAACATTTTATGTCTTCATTCAGTGGAATTATTCTAGAATCTCCGATAACACCAACAGGGGCCTATAAACATTTATCATTATTACTTCGATTGTAGTTTGTCCATAATGTCTAGAATTTGTTTTGGATGGAAACCCCATTATTTTGGGATTCATTTAATGTGATAAATTTATTATAATTTATTACCTAAACTCTTAATGATGTTGTGTATTTATTATAATTTTTATATTTCCAATTGTGTTTTGATATTTAATTTAATCATCCACTTGGGGTAAAAATAGTTTTAGTGAAAATAAATTTAACTGAATAATTGAATAACTTATTCAATGAAATTATTGTTGGTTGACCACGAGATTATTAAAATATATTATTTCCACCAATTTTAGTTATATTTGAAGAAAGGATACTTTTATAATTTTATGTGGTAGAATTTCTCTTCTCAATTATTCAGTAATTTTAGGTGGAACTTCTTCTAAATTTTTCTATTTAAAATCATTTTGAGGAGACTTATTATTGAGAATGTTTTTATCTTCAAATAATCTCCAAATACCCTCCCATTCCTTCTTCATCATTTCAATTTTATCATCATGAATCTTACTTCTTTAAAGTAGAGAATGATACAACTCTTTTATTCTTTTAGCTTTAACTTCTAGTAGTAATTACTTTACATTCATGGATACATTTTTCAGTTTATCCAATTCATGGATCAATTTAATAACAATATACTAAAATAAAATATTCTCACAAATATATATTTGATGTTATTCATAACATATAGAATATATTTCATTTAAAATAAATTTATTCTTTTTTATATTTCATTTGTTTTGTGAGGGTGTTTCATCTACCCACCTTTTTAGCCAATAAAACTTCCATTACATCAACTTACAGCCCCAGTTGTGACTTTTCATGATGTACTCTATTAATATATAAAAGTATGAATGTGAAAACTTTAATGGGTACCATTTCAAGATAATACTTAATTTCATAATTAAGGTCACTTACTAATTCATCATGTATATACTATTGATTTTTTTTATAAAAAAAATTACTTGATACAGAAGAGGAAAAATATTAAATAGATTTATCTTGAAACATTCCACTACGATTAAATTTAGATTATATTGATTCATCATTCAATTTTTATTGATTTCTCACCTTTATGACTTTTATTTTATTTCTGTTTTTCAAGGTAATAACTGATACCTAAAAATCATTTTCAATAGGAAGGTAAAATAAGATTTCTATATGAGGATATTCTAAATATAATTCCAATATACACTTTAATGTTATGATAAAAAATATGGAGAATAAAATTTTTAGATCCAATTAGAGAGAACCATTGAACTAATACCAAGTAAAATTTCCCAAAAGATCAGTGTAGACACCTGAGCGGTGGGGGGTAGGTGTTTCCAAATATTTTACCAAATTATAATTTTTATTCTAATTGGTTCCCACCTTTCGTATTTGAACCTCCATTTTATGTTAATAAAAATGGATCTTATTGTTTAATTTACCTTAAATAACCATATGAAAAGTACTAAGGGAATGTAAAATATCACATAATGTTTTTTACAAGTTTCATCCACTCCCGAGTAACGTACTCTTTTCTATCTTCAAGATATCCAAGTCACATATTTTATAATAATAATATTATTATAAATTATAGTTTTTTGGGCATGGATTATCCTACACTATTTTATTTACCTTACAATTTACGGAGGGTCTTGTATCATCCAAAACCGTTGATCATATAACATTCCATTATGCCACTTCTTTTCCCGTATCCCACTAGACTCCAATTTCTTGATTGGTATAGAAAAAATAAAACCACTTTAAGTATATATTATTTTACCACATGATGTCACTATATCCACATAATCAAATATTATTATTCTTGATAGAGTCTTTGAATTCCTTATGATGATATACCAAGACACCTAAAAATGAGTCTCTGTAATAGAATAAATTCCTAGATCTTATTTTAAATTTGTTTGATGGGATTACCTCAATTAGTATTTAAGGCTTTTGAAAACCAAAAAATATTATGTATCAGTCACAACATTTCAGCCTACATAGATAACTTCTCCTTCTTTATTTTTCACTATTCTTCTCTACTATATTTGATGCACTATATTCTCAATAGAATTAGGTTGATATATCCTTGTTATTTGATACATACAAGGTAGATATTTTCATAGTAGTTTCTCACTATCTTAGTCTCAAAACTATTTATATTTATACCTAGGAATTCCAATAAGGTCACAATAATATATTTTATATTTATTTAATATAGTAAATCATAATTCAAATTCAGTCATATGATCCTCTTTGATGTTCTACTAATTTTTTCTCAAGGAAAAAAGTGGAATTGTCCCCATGATATCCCAAATATTATTTTTTGTTTAACAACTTATCTATAGTTTATTTATAAAAACATTATTTTATTTTCCTTAACTTCTTTTGGATGATCAACACTCTATTATTTTTATAGCCTTATTCTTAATATTCCACTCATTTCACATTTAACCAGTTTTCAAAACTGTATAAAATAAAAAAATAATATATATGATGTATAAATATTATGAATGGTTTGAGAGTATATAAATTTACACTATAAGCTGCGTATTTTCTATTAAACATTAGATAAATTTACAACCTTATATTCCCAATATTCAATAAGGTTCCAAAATAATTCTATGAAATTTATAACAGTAAATAAAATAATGAACATCTTCAAATTAAATTTTTTGATTTATTTAATCTTGAATTTATCTCATTTAAGGCTTAATTTTTTTTCAAAAATTCTCATTCAACATTGATTTTTTTCTCACCATAAAGATCAGATTTCTTGAATAATCAAATTGAATCATAACTAATTTTTTAATCTTTTAATCCATTAAAATTATCTCAAAACCCATTTTAATTATTTTCCACTTTTGATCACCAATATCGATTTCCAAATATCCTTATTTGGAAATAAAAAATAATTGAATAGTGATTTCATCATATCATCTAAATTCAGCTTCATTATATTATTATTAAATCATGGATATACCAAACATTATGATGTTTTTATCATCAAAGAACAACTTAAGCATAATTTTATTTTAATTATCCTTTAGAAAATAAAATTTTGAGACTCATATTCTTATTATACAACTATCTTAGAATTGAACAATAAGATAACTCATATGCAGTTCCCAGTGACTCATACAAAGTCTCACATAACACATACACATAGTACTGATGATCATTGAAATCCCTAAATGAATCATATGTTGAGTCATATGACTCATATGAAACTCTGATGACTTAGACACATATGTTTTTTAACTTATAAAAAGTTCATACTATGAGGGAATGAATCATGCACAATCTTTATTGACGCATACATTGATTATAATAACATATACACCATGATGAAATGACTCTGATATAGACCATTTTCCTATGAAATGACTCATGAAAAGTTACATTTTCCTCAAGAAATGACTCATATAATGTTTAGAGTGAGGAAATTCCAGTCAAAAATATAAAAGTATGAGTGATTGAATCATATGTATGTTCCAAATAACTCATACATAGAATTAATGCCTTGTAAATGACTCATACATTGATTCTGAATGACTCATATGAACTCCTATAATGAATAATATGGAGTCTGTGACATTTCTAAATTCAAACATAACTTTAAATTCTAGAATATCATAAAATAAATTTAGAACAATATTAATTCAACCTAAATCTATATTAAAAACATAAAATATCCTCACAATAGCACCACATAATTCCATTAATTATAAGAATAATTATAAACCTCTTAATAAATTTTCCAAGGTACTTTGTAGCATGTGAATACACAATTTAGAGTATTTAAATATACTTACAGTACCTCAAAATTATATCTTCATTTTAGAATTTATACAAGATATATACATAAAAAATTATAGTAACCTTCACGCTTAGTAATCCTTAAATGGTTCCTTTAACATCATCCACCCATTGCACTACTATTTAAGATTCTCTAATCTCCCCAAAATCCAGCTACTTCACTTCTTTTAAAAATATTTCAGATAATACTTTTCAAACATATTATCACATGGATTTTCCATAAGTTTCAACTCAATAATGATTATATTTATAGGCTTTTACTTTGAATCTATATATCTAGGTAATCCAAGATACCAACCTCACTCTTCATTTATAATTACCCAAATATATGGGTAACACCTTCATCTCATTTAGATGGAATATCATTACATTAAACATATTCTCCATGGTATGCATATTGAAAACAAATACAATGAATAAAAACCTTGGGGAACTTCATTTATATGTATAATTCTCTGGGTATATTAATAATTTATGTCCTATAGGTCATCATAGTCTATCATCAATGATCTCCATTATTTACAACCTCACTTGTAAAACCCTTGACCTAGATCACCTAGAGCTAGTGGGATATTTATTACATGGAAAGAAGATCACATGATATTATATAACTAAGATCATGGTTTAGTATTATTTATTAGATTTGATACATAAGAATTACCTTAAAACATGTGAAATTACATCATTTGAGTATAAATAATTTTCCTTAATATTATCTATAGACTTGATCATACATAATATTACTCTTAATTTTTTGGGGAATAGGAAATATAAAGAAAGGGAATACTTAAACACTCAGTAAGGGAAACTTTACAATGAAAGATATCATCACATAATAGTGGAATAAAAAATATAATACAAAAATATAAAAAAATGATGCTATATCAATAAATACATAATTATAAGAGAATCCATGGATGAAAAAGGAAATAAATAATCAAATGCATAAAATTAAATGATCTCATAATGATGAAAATGATAGAAATGTATAATACTAGACATCATAAACATTCCATCCAAGACCTGTGCCAATACATAAAATATAAAGGGAGAGGATTCTCTAATTACCCTATCTTAGTTGTCTCATGAGACATACCAGTACACTGAGGGCCTACATAATTTAGGGCCCGACCCATTACAAAAAATTCAAATTCATTCCATCATATACTAAGATATTATAGGAAATACATGGTATAATATTCCATAATATAAGAGTACTTGTGGATTGGTGTAGATAGATAAGTGTGGGTGGGGGAGGGGTGAATTATGTGTTGAAAATTAATTCACCAAATTTCAAATTAAACATATAATATTTTTACGCCATTTGGTATTTGAATCCTTGTTACATGTCAGGATATGAATAGATCTGTTCATATCCACCTAATCACATACACAACATATAATTCAAGGAAGAAAGAAACTATGAAACATGTTTTTTTACAAGGATTAACCCCAGTCTAGGAAAAATACTCCTTTTAATTCTTAGGATATCCAAGTCACAAATTCTCTACTAATAGTTTTATTATCAACATCAAGTGGGCTGACCAAGGATCATCCTAAAATCATATTCACCCTATTAAATAGTCAAGTATTTACATATTATACTTGTGAATGTAAACTATATACAAGATATTTTTTATACTATCATATTGTAACACCATGATATATTAAAAAAATAACATTATGTTTGATAGCATATATGACATGTAACATTGAGCTTAAATGACCCAAAAAATATTATTATTTAAATACGACCATTATAACTTAGCCGTTGAATTGGAAAGTATGAATATGAATGAAAAAATTATTTACAATATATATATATATATAAAGTTCCTAATCAATATAAATTTATTTATTAATTCTTAAGAAATAAGATTTCAATTTTTAGTAAAGTTATATTATTTTTAAAAATATATTTCCTTTAAAAATAATTTTTATTGATTTTTCAGAGAAAATATCATATTTAATTTTAAACACATTTAGAAAATTTATTTGATAAAATGAACCTAATTTTTGAAATAATCATGTCAAAGTTTTCATATGGTGAATTTTTGGAACTTTTCTGAAAGGATTGATTTTCCAATGAATATTGAACGTACTCATTTTTATTGAAAACTATATTTCCATTTCAGGCATGTAAAAAGTTCCATTCTGTTTTAAAATGTTTTAAAAGAATAATAAGTTTTATTATATTATTAATAATCCAATTAATTTTGTTGGAATCAATTTTCTCATTGAACTTGGTATAAAAAACATTTTCTTACTTAAAAATGGTTTTTTTATGAAGAACTATTTTTCGTTGCGTATTGTGTTTTTATCTTCAATTAATTTTTTGCAATTATAGAGATTGAATATTGAAAAATATATTAACTATTCAGAAATAGGTGGTTTAATGTTTTTAAATATATCCATTTTATTTTTTTTCAATATGAAGAGTAACCATCGTAAAATTTTATCACCTCGATAAGGATAAAATAGGTAAAATAGGGCTAAAACTATGGGATATGGCTTAAAGTTTATATAACACTTGTATTTATCTTAATGGATGAGTGGAATAAATAAATTCACATCTAATTATAAAATATATGACCTCTTGGTTCATTTTTTAATTGAATATGACCTTTATTTATATTTAAGAAAATGAAAAATACAAAACATCACTCTCTTAACTTTAATATATCTAAAATATTTACATATGGATAAAAAGAGTTTATGTTTGGTTTTAAATGATTATTTTCAATATTTATTAATTTTCATATAATGGTAATTTGTTTTTAATTTTTAGTGATTGAATGATTACCTTATATGCTGATGCAATGTTGACATAATATTTATTCAATTAATAGGAAAATAAAATATTTTTTTCAAAAATATTAAAATTAATAAAATTTGGCTGATTAATTATGTTCCAAAAATATTATATATTAATATAAAATATTATAGATATTTTAAAGGTTTATATTTTAATTCCATTACTATCACGTTGCTTTCAAATTCAAATTATGTGAATAGTGTAAAAAATGATATTAATGATATTTTAGGAAAATAAATTTTTATTAAGTAATTTAAAAATCATAAAAATATTTAAATTGGATACTGTGGATAATATATTGTAAAAGAATAATCATTTTTTTCCATTTATGAGCCAATTGTCACCTTATAGGTAAAATTGAAACCCTTTAAGTATGAAATTTTTTTTACCGTAGTTAAGGTTTGAAATGGTTAGCGAAGGGGTTTATAAAAAAGTTAATGTTTAAAATGGAGCCAAATATTGTATAAATTTCAATTAATGATTATATTTCTACCTTAGCCTCTTTTTTATTAAAACTTATATAATTTTTGAATCATTTTTTTGACACTTTTGTGGGGTCGCACTGCCCGAGGCATGTGGACGCTCACTGATGGTGCACTATGCCCCACATTCCCACTTTCAAAAGCTGGGTTACATGCATAACTTATTCAGGGATATTTTATACTTGATTGAGATGGGATGATGGGATGTTATTTCCTCCTTTCTTGGATTCCTCCTTGAAATTAGTCACCCAGTTTGGGTATCCCTTAGAGATTAAGTCATTGTTCATGAAACTCATCCCAGTGCCATATCTTTATGGATGCTGGTTAATTACACTGCTTCTTTCAGGACATTCCAAAGGGTAATGTTAGGGAAGAAACCTTTGGTTAGGAGAGTAGTTGTGTTGGGCATCGCTGGAATGTTTGGACATTGGAACATTGGTGCACCAGAATTATCCCTTATTAGAGGGCTTCTTGTGGGAATAAAATCCCGAGGCATCCCATATAGATTATGGGATCCTTAGTTCAAAGGCATGTATATGAGGTTTTCCTCGGCTTCTCATGTTTAACATGGGGTATTCCTCAAGTTTAACATCTGGAAGAGATGGATCAGAATGATCAGAACACTTATGAAGGTGGATCAGATAGGCACGTCCCAAGGAGGGAACACCTGGAAGGTTTATCGAATGAGTGGATCAGAACACCCAGTGATGATGGATATGAGGGTGGCATGCCCCATAAAGGAAATGTTACACACCATGAAGGCTGATCTGAACACTACTGAGGGTGGATTAGAGAAGGTGGGACCCAATTAGGGGGACACCAAAGTTTATTATTGGCTAGGATTGAACCATATGGAGGCTTTTAACATACCCTATTTGAAATATAGGGATCAATACTCACATAGTTAGAAGGGGAGATTTGTGGCTTACACATGGTTAGCTTCCCATCGCAAGAGGGGAACTCTTATTTGGATGAATATAATGGGAGGGACTTATGCATGGTTAGCTTCCCAAGTTCTACTAGGATCAGTGAGGAAGTGGGTGTCATGATCTCACATGGATGTGGAGACGTAGGTAAGAATCAAGATGGATGATGAAGGATTTGAATAGAGTGAATGAGATGAATAGGATGGAACCAATGTGAATATGGCTATGTTGGGATTGAACCTTAGGGAGGATTCCTATACATCTCAATGGCTGGGAATCCAAGTCCACAAAGTTCAGTATGGTTCAATGCGACACCTAGGGAGGTAGATTGTGAGAAATGGATCACATGGATAAGGAACCAAAGGAAGTATAACCTCCGGGTTGGGGCATGATCTTTTTTAAACAAAAAGACTCTAAGGAATGACTAGGATATGAAATGGGTGATGGGATTGATCCACGTGGAGTCTTCCTACATACCATGTTTGAAATACAAGTATTAATGTTCATGTAGTTCAGGATGGGGGCATAGAATTGGGGTGTACACAAAGGGAAATGACCCAGAGATGCACCAGGGGCTTATGTGTGGTTAGAGACCCTTCACAAGAGGATCACTCTTGGTTGGAGGAGTATGGTGAAGTGAAGGTTTTATTGATAGAGCAATTATTTTCAATATTTTTTACATTGAATTTAAATGTTTTAAATCACAAGAAATTGTTATTTTAAGATAATTTATTACATTTTATGATCTTAATGGCATTTTGAACATAATCAGAAAAATGGCCCATTTTTTATTTTTAATAGTTTTATTTTTTTTGTATTTCAGACATAAAATTTTGTATTCTAATCCAAATAATGAAATTATTTTATTTTAGGATTCTAGACATCATGGTATTAATTTAATCCTTTTTTACTAGAAGCTAAATCCACTATATGGAAGCTCTAAATAAGCTCACAATTTGGGCCATGAAAAATTGTTCATAGATCTGACAGTTTTAGTTTTGGGCCCATATATCCTTATTGGAGGGCCCAAATACTCAGAAATTTTGTGGCTGGACTCAAAATAAATTTGAGAACAACATTTATTAAAGATATCCCATGTGAATATTCTATTTTCATGTTCATTAACATATGAAAATTCGAGGCATTAAAACGCAGAGAGTCTGAATGGGAAGAATAAATTCTTAGAGTAAAATAGACATAAATCTCTCCACACATGGAAGAAAACATTAATTTTTTGAGTGGATACGTCCAAGATATTTATGAAAAAATTTCATGAAGAAAGAAACATCTGATTCAGTAATTTATTAGGGATAAAATGTGTCCAATTTAGAAGGAAATTGTTTTCCTATAAAAGGAGGAGAGATCATCCCTCTGAAAGCATCTTTGCACCATCCAATCCACCAATGAGGGAGGCATTGGATGGAGAACTCCTACATATTTATTTATTTTCTTTATTTTTCTTTTATTTTAATTTCTCCCCTCTTCTTAATCATCTTGAATTTTCCATTCATGGAGGGGTAGTTTTATTGAGTGATCGGGAAAAGTGGAGGCTATACGAATGTTCTTTACTTGTGTTCTTGTGATTCTAATTAATAATATCCTTTCTTTTTTTTTTATAAATCTGGTTTGAATTCACAATTAAATTTTAAATTTTGATTGTATAAGAATTAGGTTTTAATTCTATTATTTTTAATTTCTTTTGTCGATAATCAATATCTCCCTCCACCCAATTCTAATCTGTATACGATGGAATAGATTAGGGTTTGGTGGTGAGTATTTGACAGTCATTATGAACACAAGAAGAAGAATAGTTCTATTTGAGGTTTCAAATAGTAATATTCTTATCATAATCATTTTTCCAAGGGAGATAAAGGACTCAGTAGATGAATCTCCCTCTAAGAAGAAAAAGGAAGAAAAAGGGAAAAAACTTGGAAACCATGATAGCACAACACTAAGTCTAGACAAAACCACTATGATCACCGTCTTTATCAATTGTTTAAAACTAAACAAATCGAACTAGATCATTCTCTCATATTTTTAAAAATTAATTAAAACCAATTGTTTTCATAAAACCAATAACAAGTAACAACCTTGTTTTGTGTGAACTCCACTTCAAGAGGATTCCCTGAGTTAACTACTACACTATACTTTAGTAATTTAAATACTGTTTTACCATTCCCCATGATAGGAATGCATCAAACTTGATGCCATTTTCCAAGAGTTAGTGCCTCAAAACAAAAATAAAATCCATTTTGGATGAACCATAGTTCAAATAACCCTTTAATTGAATTTGATCTTGAAATTTAAAAAACAATAACCCAATTGAGAAAACAAAATCTGCAAATAGATTTTGAGGAAACACACCTAATAGATTCAAGTGACACTTTTAGTGAACACTTTGAATCTGTAATAATGGCATGAAATCACGACTTCACCTTGCACGAAATCTGCACACCTCAATTTGTTAATAAAATTAACCAAATCATAGTCCCTACCATAGAAAATGATTTTGAACTATTCATTAACATGATCCAAGTTCTACTTAAATTTCATGGTTTGTTAGGTGAAGAACTAAATCAAAACATCCAAGAGTTAAAATATTTATAATCTAGCTTCAAACCTCAAGGAGTCACAGAAGAGAAAGTAAAGTGGAGGGAATTACCCTTTTAACTTTCGGGAGAGGAAAAGTATTGGTTGTACAATCTACAACTGGGTGAGATTAGTGATTGGGAAGATCTAAAAAGATTATTCTTGTAGATATTCTTCCCCACATCTAGAAGAACTACAATAAAAAAGTGATTTATGTCATGCATCATTTGACTGAAGATACTCTCTATGAATACTGGGAATGTTTCAAGATACTCTCTTCAAGCTGCCCACACCAAGAAATGGAAGATAACCAATTACTTATCTTCTTCTACTATATATTTCTATACAATGATATGAATTTACTAGATGAATCATCTTGAGGATCCCTAATTGACAAGTCACCTGCAGATATATGAGTTCTGATTGAGAATATTTCCTAAAACTCACGGAAATTTGGTACTATAAGTACAAGAATGAGAGGAATCCTTGAGGTAAGAACTTATGATTCTTTCTCACCCATACTTGAATAAACACTTAAGGAAATGACTAGTGTGGTGAGAAAAATTGTTGTGAACCAGGTAAAGGAACAACAAAGCCTGACTGAGGTATGGGGTTTATGATCTTCTATTTATAATTACACTAATCAATGCCAAGAAGTACAGGGGATAGATAGTTGTGTTTCTACCTATCAAAAAAGACAATTCCAGTCAAATCAGCCTTGTCAACCCCAGACCTAACAAGGATATGGATTTCAACAGAACCAAGATAGGCTACATTTTCAGAATCAATGATAGAACCCAAAACTATTCCAACAATCTTATAATCGGCCCTTCCAACAACAAAAAACTTTCCAAACACCACCTTTTTATCTAAATAATTACAATAAACCATCCACAAGTGCACCAAAAATTAATAAGAAGCTACTGAAGGACAAAGTTAAAGGAATGGATGATAAAATTAATAAGATTACTGATCAGTTTTCAAGCCTTATGGACATTATAACCAAGAACCAAGGAATAATCCCATCATAAACAGTTCCAAATCCAAAGGATAATGTCAGGGAAATCATCAATCAATGAAGGAAGGAGCTCACACCACCTGAAAAAGTGGGGATGATGATTCTGAGAAACCTCCTAAAGCTCAACCCATCCATAAAAAATAATTAGACCATAATAACAATGGAGAAAGGACAAGGTTCAAAAAGTAAATTCTATAAAAACTGTTGTAAAAATAACAAATAGAGAAAAAGGGTATCCTAGCACCATTACTATCCACATTAGTTGAGTTGAAGAAGGGTGATGAAGAAATAATTCAATGAGAAATTTAGGAAAACTTATAGAAATTTGATATTAACATCCCACTACTAGAGGCGATCCAACAAATCCTTAAGTATGGAAAATTTATGATGGGGTTGTGCACTAAAATAAGGTAGCTGGATGAAAATGAGAGAATCAACTTAGGAAGAAGTGTACCAACACTAATCACACCATCGATACCACAAAAATGGAAAGATCTAGGGAAATTTTCTATTCCCTGAACTATTGGTTTTTTAATTTTACTGATGGTCATTGTGATATGGGAGATTCAATAAATTTTATGCCACACTCGGTATTTTCATCCTTTTAGATCAGAGAACTAAAACCAACTCAAGTGGTGGTACAATTATCAAATAGATCCACCATTTTCCCAATTGAAGTTATAGAATACATACTCATGGGAGTAAGAGGATTGATCTTTCCAACAGACTTTTATGTCCTTACTATGGAATAAGACCGAGCACCAGGCCAATCTCCCATCATCCTTGGGAGAACCTTCCTAAAAATAGTAAGGAATATCATCAATGTCCTTGATGGACGACTCGCAATATAACTTAAAGATAATATTGTATGCTTCAACATTCTTAATACGATGAAACATCCATCCAACAATCAATCACTTTATGTGATCACCCATGAAGATGATATAGAACCAATTGAATATTCAAATGGATTTTCAGGATACTTTCATGTATCGACCACACCATAAGACCAGGAGAAGATGACCTTCACCCATACTTTTGGAACATTTTCCTACAAAAGGATACCTTTTGGGATATGCAACACCCTAGGTACATTTCAATGGTTTATGGAAATTATTTTATCAGACCATATTGAGGACTTCTTGGAGGTATTTCTCGATTATTTCATAATTTTTGGAAAATTAATTTGATTATTGCTTAGGAAATATGGAAAAAGTTTTGAAAACATATATTGAAAATAACCTTGTCCTAAATTTTGAAAAATTTCATTTCATGGTTTAAAAGGGAATAGTGTTGGGGAACATAATTTCACAAAAAGGGATTGAGGTTGATAGATAAAAATTTGAAGTAATAAATTTCTTGACATATCCAAATTGGTTAAAACATGTTAGATCCTTTTTTGGGTATGCAGGATTTTAAAGAAGATTCATTAAGAATTTTAGCAATATTTCTCTCCCTATCTAAAGATTAATTTTAGTGGATTCTGACATTAATTTCGATTATACATGCAGGGAATCATTTTATGAATTGAAGAAAAGTTTTATCACACCACCAATAATGTAACCACTAAACTAGGAGTACCATTTTGAGTTACTTTATGATGCATCCAACCAAGAAGTGGGAGTTACTCTATCAAAAATAAATGACAACAAAACTCAATTCACTCATATGCATCATGGAACTTGTATTCCACAAAAATAAATTACATAACCACTGAGAAGGAGTTACTTGTAGTCATCTTTGCACTAGATATATTCCGATCATATATTCTTGGCACTAACGTTTTTGTTTTTTCTGATCATGCAGCACTCATGTATTTAATGAAAAACTAAAATTCAAAATTATGGTTTGTGAGATGGATTATACTCTTATAAGAGTTAAATTTTGAAATTAAATATAAATTGGAATTGAAAATTAGGGGGCTGATCATCAAAGTCAACTACACCATACCACAGAAGCCAAAATTAAAAACCAGAACCAACTTAATGATGAGCTTCTTAGAGAAAAAATCTACTTCATCAACCATGAAGTGACATGGTATGCCAAAATTATCAATTATCTGGTTAAATATCAGTTACCCTCTCATATAATCTCTCATCAACAAAATAATCTTAAATATGGATCTAGATTTTATATTTGGGAAGACCCATTTCTGTGCAAATTTTTTAATGATAAAATCATATAAAGATGCTTACTGGGAACTGAAATTAAATCAATGTTTTAATTATATCATAAATTATATTGTGGATGCCACTTTTTACCTTATAGGATAACCCAAAATGTTTTATAATATAAACTTTATTGGCCCACCTTATTCAAAGATGCATATGAATTTTGTAAAAGATGTGAAACATGACATTTTTGTAGAAATATCTAAAAATGATAGAAAATACTTCGAAAACCAATAATATTTTGTGAAATTTTTGAATTATAGTGTATATATTACATGGGATAATTACCAATGTCCTTTGGGAATTCATATATTCTATTAGCTGTAGAATATATTTCCAAATGGGTGGAAGTAAAAGTAACCTGAAATGATGATGCTAAATTTGTTTTTTATTTTGTCAGGGCTAACATATTCTATAGGTTTGAAGTTCCACGAGAAATCATCAGTGACCAAGGAACTCATTTTTTCAATAGGAAAATGGAATCATTACTGAAAAAGTATGGTTTACATCAGAAAACATCACCACCATACCATCCCCAAACAAAAGGCCAAGCAGAAGTCTCCAATAGAGAAATCAAAGGAATTCTAGAAAAGACTGTTAAACCCAACATGAAGGACTGTAGATAAAGGTTATATGACATCTTATGAGAATAAATAACAGTCTACAAGACACCCATAGGTATTATCCCGAATAGATTAATTTCTGGAAAGAGTTTCCACATTTTTGTGGAATTAGAGTACAAAGCCTACTGGGTGGTTAGAGAGATGAATCTAGACCTTGATGAAGCTGGGAAATAGAGAATATTTTAGTTAAAGGAGCTAGAGGAAATAAGGATGAAATATTTCAAAAATTCAATGATCTATAAAGTGAGAACAAGGATGGCCCATGACAAGATGATTCAACCAAGAACCTAAAAACCTGGAGATCAAGTTCTACTATACAAATCCAGACTTAAGATAATGCAGGTAAACTTCATTCTAGATGGTAAGTTCCATTTACTATTATTCACATATAACACTTTGGTGTTCTGTAGATGAAAAAGGAATGTGAATAAAACTCATTAAATTTAAATGGGAATAGTCTAAATAAGTTCCATGGGACCATTCCTTAAGAACCAGTGGAGAAGATCACACTCCTTCACCCTGATTATAAATGAAGATGTACCAGGTTTCATATTTCCTTTAAACTTTATTAAAAGTAGTAATTATGTTATATATATATAAATACATGACAAAATAAATTAAAACTAATTTATGGAACAAAAAAAATTAAGTCTGGGGGAGGGAATCTTGTAGTCTAGGATTCTAAAAAAATCCATTTTTTGAGTCAAGCCAATGAAATTAAAGAAAATTTCTTTTAGGAGGCAACCCACATTTTTTCTCTTAGTCCACTCTTCCCCTTAGTCACATTATATCTTTGTTGAACATTCCTGCACAAGAATTTGTTCTTATATTTCAGGTCCATTAATGAAGATGATGTAAGGCTGAAAAATAGAGATACTTAACAGAATACACATTGTGAAAGTGATTCAAAACAAAACTAAAGGAATAGTACACGAACCACCCAACTGAAGAATCATTTCTAAAGGTATTTTTATTTTAAATTCAATATCATTTTAATTCCTTATATTTTTTTAAAATTTGTTGTTTTGAGCTTTAAAACTAAGACTTATATAGGAGACATGAGTTTCTTAGGAATCTTGTGATTCTATGTTTCAGAATTTAATGTTAACTATATTGAATGAGTAAAATGGAAAATTTAATTATTAAAGTGAATCATGGATATTAAAATGAGTACTATATATTTGAATGAATTAATATGTAAATGAAATTTCCCAAAAAAAATTCATGTTTGATTTTCTAAAATTTATGTAAATTGATTTGTTATTATTAAGTATGTCTTGAGTGATTTTTCGAATAATATGTCTCATTACCGAGAGTATTTATAGGCAATGTACTACCTATTTTATTCTTGATCATATTTATTGAGTGATCTTGGGACATGAAACATTCTAGAACATGAATTTGAACTTTTTAAATCTATTACTATAAAAAAAATTTAAAATTATTGGGGAATATTTTGATAAAACAGTTATCCTTAAAATACCACCTTCAAATCAATCCTTATTTTATCACATAGAAACCATGAATTAACTTTTTAGAGATGAACCATGTTTTAATCCATTTTTATCCATTTATACCCTACTCATAGTATATGCATGATATTTTAAAATTGAAATGTGGGGGTAAAGGGAATCTTGGTGAAAGGGATTTTATAAATTATAATGAAAAAGTGTGGGGGTGCTATTGTGGAAATTGTAAAAGGTTGTGGAATCATTCATTATACTCTATTGTTTTCCCTTATGGAATATAAAAAGAAGAAAATTACAAAAGGAACCAAAAAATGAGAAAAATAGGTTGTGGTTTGGGGAAAAAAATCACCCTTACTATACCTTTGATTTTTATCATATGTGGTTAGGTGGTGGATGTGAGGTTTATTATAAATCATAAATTTCAAAAAAAAAGGTTCTTTGAAAAAAAATTCAAGACGGTGAACAAATTATTCATTATGTATAATTTGATCATGACCCTTACATGGAGTTTTGGGGAAGTTGGTGTTTCTACATTGAAGGTGATAATTTAATTACACTTTTATTTTTTATATCATGAATTTTAATTAAGAGATAATCCTCCTCCTTGATCCTTAGTTTTTAATGCATCCAATCCTTCCAACCATAAGCCTCAGAGTCATCAGAACCTTTATTGAAAGTCCTCATGATTTTATGTTTCTTTTATTTTTACAAAGTGTAAAAAGTTATTCATTTACAAGCCTATGGATCTAGATAATGTTATCATGATATGAGAATAACTCAACTTGAATTGTATCATGAGTGATGAGAGGAAATAATCAAAAGTGAGGTAAATCATGACATGGAATGTTTGATAATAATGAATCGAAGAGATTAAATGAATGAAAGGATAAGTTCCATCAATTTTCTAATAGGAAAAGTAAAATAAATGAATTGATTGTTTCTTTGGAAAATTGGAAATTGAATTTATATTTTTTGTGTAATTTGAAAATTTGATTTGGTATTGATAATTTTTTTATTATATTGCATGGAAATTTGAATATTGATAACATTGGTTCCCTCTCATGTTAGTACTGATATTTTATGCTTGAGTAAAATCATGGTTTAAGTGTGTGAGAATTGATATAAAAAATATTTTCAATAATTTTACAATGAATTTAATTTTTTTAAATCCCAATAAATTGTTATTTTAAGATAAATTGTCACATTTTATGATCTTGGTGGTATTTTGAGGTCAATTGTAAAAATGGTCCATTTTGGATATTTATTAATTTTAAATTATTTCTTTATTTAGAAGATAAAATTTTCTATGATAATCAAAATAGTTAAATTCTTTCTTTTTAGGATTTTCTACATCCTAGGATTCATTTAATCCTTCTGGGATAAAAATATCAATCCACCATATGTTAGCTCAAAAGAAGCTCACAATTTTGGCCATGAAAACTATTCACATATTTGGCAAATTTTGGGGTTGGACCCATATATCCACATTGAAGGGCCCAAATACTCTAAAATTTGGTGGGTGTATGTGTAAGATGTTTGGGAAAAACATTTATGAAGGCTCTCATGCGTGAATATATCAATTTTATGGACATTAATGCACGAAAATCTGGAGCATTAAAATGTGGAGAGTCTGACTGGGAAGGATAAATTATTAGAGTAAAACAAACATAACTATCTTCAAACATATCTACATACATTTAAATTTCTAGGGGAGATGTATAAGAAATTTATGAACAACTTTAATGAAGGAATAAATATTTTATTTGGTCATTTAATGGGGATACAATGTGTCATCTTTAGAAGGAAATTTCTAGCCTATAAAAGGAGGATAGCTTCTCCCTCCCAAAGAATCTCTACACCATCCAATCCACCGATGAGGGAACCATTGGACCAAGACCTCCTATAGATTTATTTATTTTCATTATTTTTTCTTTCATTGTAATTTGTCCCCTCTCCTACATCATCTTAACTTCCCTATTCATGGAGGGGTAGTTTCAATGAGTGACTGGGAAAGGGGGAGGCTATACCTATGTGATTTTGTTGAGTTCTTGTGATTCCAATTAATAAGATCCCTTTTTTATAAATCTAGTTTCAATTAATAATTTAGTTTTAAATTCCGAATGTGGTTTCATTAGGTTCTAATTGAGTTATTTTTAATTTCTTTGTTCGATAATCCATATCTCCCTCCGCCCAATTCTAATCTGTATATAGTGGAATAGATTAGGGTTGGGTAGTGAGTGTTTGACGATCGTAACACATAGAAATAAGAATAGTCCTACTTGTGGTTCCAAATAGGAATTTTCTTATCATAATCATCTATCCAAGGGAGAGAAAAGACTTATTAGATGAATCTAACTCTAACCAAAAAAAGGAATAAAAAGGGAAAAAACTTGGAAACCATTATATCACAACACTAGGTCTAGCCAAACCCACTCTGATCGCTGTATTTATCAATTTTTTAAAACCAATAAAATCAAAATACTTCTTTATCTCAATTTGTTCAAAGATAATTAAAATCAATTTTTTTCATAAAACCAATAAAATGTGACAACCTCATTTTATGTGAACTCCTTTTTAGGATACTTCCTTAGTTTAACTAATATACTATACATAAATAATTTAAATGTTGTTTTCCCACACCCTACAATAGGCGTGCATCAGTTATGCAAGGTTATATTCCCTTATGGATTAGAACAACATAGGGAGGCAAATATAGGAGATAAATCCCAATAATATAAGATTTCACATTAAGAGGGTACATCCCTATAAGGGAGCACCAGAGTTTACCATTGGTGGGGATTGAACCTCAGAGAGGCTTCTTACGTACCCAAATGGGATCAAAACCCACGTAATTTGGAGGAGGGTACAATTTAACATCATGAAGGACGATTGAACTAACGCGAAATAGTCGAGGAAAATGGATTGTAGGGAATGAGGTGCATGGGGCTTACGTATGGATAGTGACCTAAAGAGGATGTCATGATTACTGTTTACACTAATCCCATGTGATTCATGATTGGTGTGATAAATAATAGGTAAAAATATACCAAAAAGTCACATCATGAAAAATGGATCAGTGAGGGATGGTTTGGGTCTTATGCATGGCTAGCGGCCCAGTGAGTTGGAGATTGGGACTTACTCTAGGAGGGAAGCCTGGGGAGGTGTCTTGGGGCTTACGTGGAGACTCCACGAGGTGCACATGGTGACAACGCCCAAAGGGTGAGATAAAGAAAGAGGGTACTAGTACCAATCCCCTTTCTGGTCCTCTTATACTTTCCACACATATAGTTATCACAATTTAACATTATGTGTTGAGGATGTGGATGCTTTGAAATTTAACATCCTGCAGCTCGGACGATGAGGACTCACTCCTCATCCCTTGGACTTACATAACTTGCACCAACCCATACCTTGGGAAGGTAAGTCACAATAAATTAATGAATAGAGTGATATAGAATATTTTTTGATAGAGGGGTCCATATTATCATAGCTATGTAAATAATCAATAGCTTTTAGCATACCTATGTGAAGAAGCATTAGGTAGGGAAATGCAACTTGAAGTACCACTCGGGGAACTGGGAAATCATTGTGCGCAAGCCTGGAAGTTCACACAGAGGAGGTTCACACAAGATAGGTATTTTGTGTGAAATAGAATCTTGAACATGGTTCCTTATGATAAAAAAATCACATGGATTATAAAGGAAAAGGTGCATCCAAGATTAGGGACTTGCGCACAAGATGAGGGGGTCTCAGTGAAAGAGGCACTACACAAGGACAAGTATTGCACGTAAGATGGTACTTTTGTGAACAATTGGATTAGGAAAAAAAGGAAATGGGTGAGGGTAAATCCCCTATGGGCCCACTTGAAGTGGGACCCATGGGGGACCTATCGTTCAAAATCTAGTACCTTGAATCCATGACTTTCGTGTAGTTGTGGAAGGGGTCATATTACACGCATGTGAGAGATGGTTTGACTTCCAGAGCATTATATCCAAGGGAGGGGTAACCCTCTATATATAGGTGAAAATATCAGTGGGATCACATAATATGTCCAGTGAAAAAGTAGATTTTGATGTCTCATTGTGTGATAAATAGGATTACATGTGGAATTATGTTTTGCGCACTAGCTTCCAATATTGCACATGTCTCCCTTGGGATTCTCGAGATCATTCATTAAGTCAAATAATGCTGTTTAGTTCCTAAAATATGTTTATCTAGGGCCTTAAGTGGAATTTGGATCCAAAAATTCCACCCTTCATAGTCTAAGCTGAAAGGGGACCAGAAAGTTGGGTTCTGAGGGAAACATCAAAGAGAACAATGATTTTAAGTTGTGGAATGAAAAATATCCCATCTGGCATGTAAGGCATCTTGAATGCATGAGGAAGACCTGGTCCACACCTATAAATACGTATAGGGACCAAGTTATAGTAAATTGACATTATATACAATAAATGACTTGCTCTCGTGCATGTATGTTTCTTCCTTTTGCGTGAACAAACCCAAATTCAGTTGGTGCCTTACACACGACCTCTGGATCTTGCACGCATTTGACTTAGCTAGATTTTCCATGGTTATTTTCTAAAATTACTTAAAACCATCCATATTTCATGAAAAATCTAAATCTTTCACACCAAACCCTTTATGAATTCATGAATTAAATGAGATGGCCAGTGAAAAGACTGCTGCTGAGAGGGAGGATTCTTCAGCTACACAGAGGGCTGAGATGATCGCAAACCCTCAAATTATTCATGTGAGAAGGGTAATATCTGAAAATCAGATGCTTTTAGGTATGATGACATAGTATTATAAGGATTATGTTCTATAAAATAGCCTCCCCCTATGGAATTTTGGCATCCTAGAGTAAGTGATCATTCCAAGTTTCGAGACCGACACACCACGGTCATGGGTAACACATGAGTATAACCTTTTGTGGTATAAAATCATGAATAATAGCCACCCTACTAGGGAGAATTGGTAAATATCCATCCTTTTCATAAAACCAAGAATTTAGAATATCATGGAGGGTGAACCAGTGGCTAAATAATATCCTACCCATTATGCAATCACTTTCTAGAGTAGTATCACTAATGAGATTAAGGGATGGAAGTAGGGCTGTGATATATAGTATGCGGGGAATTTTAGCAGTGAGTGGGTATGGGTGTACTGGGTATACCAGAAATTCAATGAATTTGGGGAATAATTTTTAAACATAGGACTATTTAAATCCATGGGGACATCACAATTTTTTCTTCTATCGTTAGCATGACCTAGTGCAAGGGCTGTTTAGCAGGTGATCCCCTAAAAAAAACCTTCCACCTCCACCATGGGGAGGTCAGTATCAGAATTTGGGACATCCAATACATTGGAGGTATTCCCCTGGAGGGGTTCTAGTATAATGAATTCCAACCAATGGAGTTCGTATGGGGAAACAGGTCACGCACCCCTATTCTCACATGGCATTTCCTGGACTTGGCCAAGGAGGGGCTGGGGATCAAATACACCATAAATTATATTTCTTTCCCAGCATGGTCCAGTCTATTCCTCAAGAGGGATGATAGGGTGAGGATTCCATTTTGAGGGAAGAAGTTCCTAAACACATAATAGAGAGGCAAGATAGGTTTATATTGGGTGGTCCTGGAGGTAGGAGAATACCACTCGCGAGGCTTCAGGGTAAATAAAATTCAAGATCTGCAAGTATGATATGACAATTTCCTTGCTACCTTCCTAAGAGGGTAGCTACTAATGGTGATGAATACAATGATGGGGGTCCATACAGGGACACTAGTGATGGATAGGATCGTGGAAACCTATAGTAGGGTCAATCTTGGAGTACCTGTACTAGCCAGTCTATACAACAACTTGGGGTTTATTTCAAGGGGAAGGATTCTCAATAGGATTTGAAGACCATTCAAATTCCATCATGGTTGTGTTGTAGCTCACTACGGTGGGTATGATTTCCCAAATTCCATCTATCCTCCAAGTGATGGCCTATGACCATATTTATTGAATATCACTAGGGTTCGACCAGTAATGCTCAATGAGGAGGGGATTAAGCTCCAGATTGGAAATCACATGAACTTAAAATTTCACCCATTCCACACCCCAATTGGTTGAATAGTGGATGAATTTTAATGTCTATTGAAGAAAATGGACTATCTTCATAGAATCAGAGGTTGTGTGATATTATCCCAAATCGATGGGAAGATCTTTTGGGAACCCTACGTGCCATCACAGTTCACCAGACAGTTTTGGTGCTTATAGAGGATTTTTATGAAAGTGTATATAAAGGCCAAGGAAGAGTAATATCCCTATATCCTTCACTATATATGTATCATGTTTAGAACTTTTTTATTTGGTAAAATAATCATGCAACCCCCTATCGATGTTGATGTCAGCCTGTCGATGGAATATGCAGACCACTGGGTGGTGGCATACCCAGAAGTAATTTCGTGGAAGTGCATTAGTAAAATCAAGGAAGAAATTATAGAGTTCAGATTGTGAGAGATAAGGAGAGGTACTTTTTAGGAAGTAAGAATAGTTGCAAGCCATGTGGCTGGGGTAGCACAAGCAAGAACCTTGGTGGTAGGAGCGTGACAAAGTGTGGTCGCACCTCCACATTCCAAAGAGGGGTGGTCCTAAAGGTGACCACACTGTCCATCTAGTGAAGCCCCTAGGAAGCAACTAATATATCTCTTACAACAAAATGATGACATAATTTTCCCACCCCTATGGTATTATTGGAGAAAACTATGACAATCATTTTAAATTGAAGATCTATAGGGAAAATAGGTGTTCACCATGATTGATCTTTTAGAGGTTGGGCACATTCAGGTGGAGAAAAGTGTTCATTTTCATCTCCTACACATGTACCTAATGACTATGGATTCCTATGAATGCCAATGGGGGCGGTATGAAGAATCTCATTTCTTGGTCATATCAATGCTTGGTCAAGAACATGACCCAGAAGAAATTCCACCCGAGGATGACGATGACGATGAAGAATATGAAGAAGAAGAAGCAGAGGAGGATAAATTAGTAGTAATAGAAGAATAATAATAAGAATAAGAATAAAAGGAGGATGAGAATGAAGACCTCGGAGGTGAGGAGTCTCAGAGGATATCAGCTCACCAGGGGATCCCACAAGATAGTTGTGAAATTATATGCTCTGATGAGGATCTTTCCGAGCATCACAAGGTAAGTATCAACTCCTATATCTCTTGGTTCCTTTTTCTTTCATAAACCTGATCCACAATCCAGAATTTATCCTATTTAAGAACACATTGGAGATGATGATCAGGGAGCTCCCACTATAAGGGTGAAAAAATGTCGATGGATGCAAAATGTCATCCCCATGAGCCCGCATCTAGGGATGAGTAAGGAAGAGGATAAATCATGGATGCAAGAGCTAGAGGTGAACTAGAGGAAGGGTCCAAAATAATGTCCTCAAAATCCCAAACTATCCTCACTATTCAGAAGGCGAAAGTTACAATCATTGAGTTAACAAGAATCGAGGGGTATACCATGGTGGAAGCTCCAACAATGACTCATGCACTTGAACAAACTACACTTAGCTATTTTAAGTCTCTAATTTTATAGACCCATAATTTTTATTTGAGAATCCATCAGACCAAGGTACCCACTCTACATGTAGTGATCAAAATATTAGAATCCCAAAAAACTAAAGAGTTTGGGAAATATGTGGGAGATCCATTGGTGGTTGTACCTATCTGTGAGGAACTGGCCATTCAAGATGATCTATCCTTAGCACCTAGTGAGCAGGAAGTTGTGGTCACATGTGATTTCACTACAAGGGAGGAGTCTGAAAATGGTGATAGAGAAGTTTCTAAAGAATAGATAATCAAGGAGGGTCTCCCATATATTTTAGAGACCATCACCTCAGAAAGGATGTCAGAGGAAGACTCTTCTACTAAACTCCTAGACATCTTCCCTGAATATAGACCTGAATATCCTAATGAATTGGATGATTCTGATCCTAACACAGCCGAGGAAATCCATATGACATGGTGAAAGGCACAAAATTGTATCAAGCACTTCCACAATATCCCAGAGTCAGAATGGATGAGTTGGACGGGGTCAACTCGCACATGGATGCACTTTCTCTATTTCGGAGGGTTGGATGCTCACCATCTCTATATGATGATCCATTACTATCTTGCAGAGAAGATGTGGGAGAGCATGCAACAATTAGATGCCACATAGTTCTATATAAAGTATGAAAATATCTATAAGTTACATGAGGATGAGAAAGAAATATGATGGCATGATGAGTAGATAGAATAACATTCCATATTCATCACCAATCAGTCAGAACTCATCGAATGATTTAAGGAAAAATTGGAGGAGGCCCTAAAATAACTGAAATAGGTGAGCCACCAAGTAGATGATCATAAAGACGAACAATATTGAATGCATATTATGGAAAATGAACTTTACCCTGTAGTTGTCGATGAAGAAAGGGATCTCAGGGAGCAGTAAAATATCCTATAGGCTACACACTTAAGGGTGGTAGCATTGAAGCATTCCATCGAAGGATAAGATCTATGAGGTCCATGTTTTGTATAAACTCAAGAAACATATTTTCTGTTATTTTATTATTATTATAAATTTCATGAATTTACATATATATTTTATCTTCATAATTTCATTTCAATCGTAATAGTGAAACAACTAGTGATCAACCCCTAAGCTCATGTGGGTCATACCCAGTGTGAGAAACAAGGAAAGATCATGTACTTATACACTTTATATATAAGAGTGTGAGCTAACCATTGAATACTTGGGGTTTTATATTGTTTATTTACCACCTAGGGTATTCGGGTTGAGAGAGGCCAAGACTGGAGGATAGGGTACCTAGAGTAGCCAAATTTCCTTTCACAATGTTCTCTACTACATGAGCAAGATAATACAAAGGGCATTAGAATCAATACGAACAAAGGGGAATGAAACGTGCGAATCACGATACCCAAAATTCAGAACACATTTGTGGAAGAATCATGATATGGTATGAATGATGACCATATACTAAATGTAGTACCAATACCACTAGCATGAAATGGGGACAAACAAACGAGGGACTACTGCTGACTGAATTTGAAAACACAGGGCCAAACTCGAAATGTTGTCCTATGTCTTCTAGGATTTTGACCTAGAACAGTAGGTGATCCAAGGCGACATGGGACTAGGCTATTAAGGGGTACATTTTTTGTGTGAAAGAGGACAAGGATCCAAATAAAGGGAATGAAAATTCGTGGAGGTTTAATGATGGAATGTACAAAAGGATTCCAATACTCTTTAAATTATGCCATCGGGACAAAAGCACATTGGTGTAAGAAAATAGGTTTGAACAATGATCAAACCTATATCCCAGTTGGAGTGTTTTCTCAGATGTTTGGATGATGGCTAAGAAGATGATAAATGAAGTGGATGAGCAGCACTACAAGACATTGGATACTTTGCAGTTTCACGTCTTGAAAGCATGGTGGATTCACGTGTAGTTTAATGTTATATGGTAAAGAAGAATACACATATAATAGTTTAACATAATATAACTAGGATTTTGAAAATAGTTTAATGTCTTACCCCCTAGAACCTATCCAATAGTTTAAAGTCATCTTAAACTAACTATAACTCATAGTTTATGGTCATAGGGTTCAGATCGTGATTGGGGCTAAAGGACCAAGAAGGTTAGTGAACTTATGGTTGGGCCCGAGGTAAAATTATTAGGTGTCAAAACATATCCCAAAAGGAATGGAATAAAGATGGACATAGTTCTTTAATGTCTTGTAGTTTAATATTGTGTGGTAAGGAAAAATATGATTCAAAATAAATGGGGGAAATAATGTTGTGGCTAGGACCAAAATCGATGATTTGGGCATCAATACATATCCCATAAGAAAGGGAATCAAGCCACGCGTAGTTCTTGAGAAAAGAGTAGAAATTTGAAATTTCTTGTTTTTTATTTCATTGTTGATGTGTTTTTTAAGAGTGACCAGCTCTAGATGAAAAGTACAAGTGTCTCTATGGGAATCAATCCTGGTGTAGGTCTTGAAAAGTGTCATGGTGGTGACCTGTGCTAAAGGCGATGTCCTCTCAAGTGAGAACACCATAATGTTGTGTCATTTTTTGTTTTGTGACTAAGACGATGATGTCATAGTTTAAGGTCGTATGAATGGAATAGTTTGTGCACTTTAATGTTAGTTGGTAAAGATGCTACATTCTAATATCTTTAAGGATAGATCAACACATTTTAATTTCATGTTTCTTGGACAAAGATCTTATTTTAAGGTCATAGAACTTGAAGCACAAGGTTGTGTAACTTTTGTATGTGCGTATGTCCCTACCAAGACCCATAAGCCCACATGATCCATGTTTGGTATGTGAAAAAAGGAGTAATGTTAGGCTCTCACCATCACATGAGAGTGAAAAATAAGGGAAATAAAATGCCAGGTGGCAAAATCCAAACACGGACAACGTTCCTACTTGACGCATGGGGATGCATGAAGGAACAACACTAGGGGTGTTGGGGTCCCATAAGAAGAGAAGGGAAGTGAAATTTGAATCTATGCACCTAATAATTGGGACATAATGAGGGTGGCGTAATGATGGAGGATAAATTTAGACCATATCGGAGACATAATATCTATATCATGTTACTTGGGGTGGGAAAAAAATGATGTTTGACTATTAACCATATTCATAATACGTAACCTGTCTCAAGATGTTGTTCGAGATCCTCCAAGACATTTGTTCCATAATGGTAGGCAAGCCATGAAGCCGAGAAACCGTACCATTAGGGGGTCCTTTCAGATGTGAAAGATAATGGGAAACCAAATAAAGGTATGTGTAAGGCGTGGATATACTAGTTTATTTTAACATCATGTTGTAAGAATGAATGAAAGGAGGAGTGCTCCCAGGGGAGGCACATGGCACGGCTATTGAAAACCCAATGTGAATGAGGACCAAAGAGGTATCATCACCACCACATACCTATGGGAGAAACCCAAAACAAAGGCTAGAGATCAAAGGCTTGGTGGCTAGAAACACACGAATGGTCCAGGAGTGGGTACGCATCCCATAAGGATGTGAATCAATCCATATGTAGTTTTTGAAGGAAGGAATGGAAAATGGCCAATTCCAAAAGGTGCGATATCCTATGAAAAGAGAAAAATCAATGTTGTTATTCAGTTTACTATCATCCGAACTTTAAAAATAAAAATCTTAGTTTAAGGCCATAGAGTACAGACTAGATAATGGGGCTTCTAAAGGGGAAATGTGTAGTACAATTCCCTGATGTAACCTGATGCGAATGAGGACCAAAGAGGTCTCAGTGCCACACCCCATAATCCCTAAAAAAAACTGTGTACAGTTTAAAGTCATGATGCCTGGACTTGAGACATGAAATCCTAGTTTAAGGTCATAGAGTTCGGAACATATGGTGAGATGTCTATTCTATGAATGTATAAACCTTACCAATATCCCTAAGACCGTGTGATCCATGATTGGTGTGGTAAAGAATTGGTGGAGAAGATATTTATGGAACATAGAAGCACCCGATAAGGGAATGGTGGTGAAAAGTCAAGGATGAACCCATGATTCCAGTCTACCCACTCAACACACAAAGGTACATGGAGAGATAACACTTAGAGTTTTGAAGTTCCACTTGGACATAATGATACAGAAAAGGATGTGAATACAAATGCCTAATATTTGGGACACAATGGGGTTGGAATAACACTAGAGGATAAAAACTAACCATATTCAAGACACAATATCTATATCATGTAGCATAGGATGGGAATAAACACTTGAGGGTTAGTCAGTGATTGTATTCAAAATGAAGAACCTATCTCAAAATGTCATTTCATATCCTCTGAGACATTGGTCTAGAATGGTAGGCAAGCCATGAAGCTAAGAATCTATAATGTTAGGGGTTCCTTTCAGATGTTAAAGATAATGGAGACCCAAATAAAGGGGAACATGAAGAATGAAAATAGAATGAGATAATGTATATAAAAAATAAAACACTCTAGGATCTACACTAAAAAAATCTACACATTTTAATGAGGCATAACATAGGTTGAGGGATTCAATTAAGGGTAGGTGACTCGAGAAGATGAGTGGAGGAAAGAGATAAAATAGGTTGATGAGCTAAAGATGGACCTGAAGACAAAATGTCTGGGCATTTCTATATATCCCATAAGGATGGGAATCAATCCATACATATTTCTTGAAGTTCTCTGTATTTTAACATCATGGGGAAATTATATGGGTTGCGACATAGTATATCATCATAATACTAGGAAAAAGGGGTGGGAATGGTATCCCAAAGGGGATGTGCATAGCATGGTAAAATAAACCCTATATGAATGAGGACCAAGGATGTATCATATCAAACCACACACTTCCAAGAGAAAACTAAGGCCAAAGGGATAGAAAGGATGGAATAACATGGGGATGGTCTTAAAGACAAAATATCTGTGCATTCTTATGTATCCCATAATAACGGGAATCAAGTAAAACATATTTCTTGAAGTTATTTGCAGTTTAACATAATGTGGTAAGGATGAAGGAATAGTTTAACGTCATGTGGTATGGGGAAGTTTTGGTGTCATGAATGAAAAAGTGGAACTTTCCTTTTTAGTTCATGTAGAAAGGACCATAAATACTATACAATTTAATGTCTTTCAGGTTGGACACATCAGTTTAACATTGTGTGATGGGAGAGATATTAGTTTATGGTCATAGAAGTCAGAATATATGGTGAGGACAAAAGGGAAAGAAAGGATGAGGAAACTAGGAAAACTGGGGGCTAAACCCTAATACCACATGTCTGGGTGTTCTTACATATCCCATAAGGGAGGTAATCAATCCATACATGGTTCTTGAATGCTATGAAGTTATAATTCATACCATGAGTATAAGGGAATAGTTTAACGCTATGGGGGACGAGGCTGTTTTGGTGTCATGCAGGATAAAGGGGCACTTTCCTTTTAAGTTCATATATAAAGGACAAAAAATTCTATACATTTTAATGTCTTGTAGGCAGGACATAGTTGTTTAACATCGTGTGGGAGGGGAGAGATCTTAGTTTAAAGTCATGGAACTCAGACCATAAGGTGAGTCCCAAAGGGATGGAAAGTATGAGGAACCTAGGAAACATGGGGGATGGACCTAAAGAAAACATTTTTAGGCATTCCTACATATCCCATAAGGATGGGAATCATGCCATACATAGTTCTTGAATGATATACAGTTTGACATCACACAATAATGAAAAGATAAAGAAAAATTCCTCAAGGAGGGGACATGTGGATATTGTAAACCCAATGTGAATGAGGACCAAAGAGGCCTCATACCACACCGCATCATCTCTAGGGAAATAGAGGAAAAAATATATAAGGATGAAAGGATCTAAGTAACTTGGGATGGATCCAAATAAAAAAATGTCTAGGCATTCCTATGTATCCCATATGGATGGGAATCAAGACATACATAGTTCTTGAATACCGTGTAGTTTAACATCATGTGGTAAGGATGAGATAAAAAGGGAGATCTTTAAGGGAGGAACATGGTGAGGATACTATAAAACCGACATGAATAAGGACCAATGTGGTCTCATATCACACCACATATTCCTAGGAAAGATCTCAGGCCAAATGGGATGAACATATAGAAGAACCTGGGAAACCTGGTGGCTGGACCTGAAGACCAAATTTTCGATCATTCCTACATATACCATACGGATTGGAATAAATACATATACAGTTATTTTAAGTTCCATGTAGTTTAACATAGTGTGGTAAGGGTGAAGGAATAGATTAACATCATGTGGGATGGGGAAGTTTTGGTGTCTTGTAGGACAAAGGGGCACTTTCCTTTTAAGGTAATGCAGAAAAGACAATAAATTATATGTAGTTTAATTTCTTGTAGGAAGGATACAATAGTTTAACATCATGTGGGACCTGAGAGATATTAGTTTAAGGTCGTAGAAATCAGACCATTAGGTGAGCCAAAAGGGCCAGAAAGTCTGAGGAACCTAGGAAACATGGGGGTTGGACCTGAAAGACAACATGTTCAAGTGTTTATATGAATCCCATAAGTATGGGAATCAATCCATACATAGTTCTTGAATGATGTATAGTTTAACATCATGTGGTAAGGATGATATAGAGGAAAATTCCTAATGGAGGGAACATGAAGCTGTTGTAAACCCGATATGAATGAGGACCAAAGAGGTTTGAGACCACACCACATGCCTCTCTAGAGAATTCATTCTAAAAACTAGGAAGTATGAAAGGATCTATAGAACCTGAGATGGACCCAAAGAAGAAATGTTTGGGAATTTCTACATATCCCATAATATTGGGAATCAATCCATACATAGTTATTAAATTCCATGTAGTTTAACATCATGAGGTAAGGATGAAATAAAAAGAGAGATATCTGAGGGAGGACCATGATGAAACTACTGTAAACATGACATGAATGAGGACCAAATAGGCCTCATATCGCACCATGTTCTCCCAGGAAAGAACTCAGGCCAATGGGGCCAAACAAATAGGGGAACCTAGGAAACCTGGGGGATGGACCCAAAGAAACATTGTCCATGCATTCCTACATTTCCCATAAGGATGGAAATCAAGTCATACATAGTTCTTAAATTCCATGAAGTTTAAGCTCATGAAGTAAGGACGAGACAACTCTGTGCAATTTTAATGTCTTGAGGGATGTGATGAATGGTTATTACAGTTTAAATTCACGTAGGACACACTTTCTATTTAATGTCATGTAGGACACCTCATAGTTTAACATAATATAAGATAAAAGAGATCTTATATTAAGGTTATAGAGATCAGACCATAAGGGACTGTATTTATAGTTTGGAGTTTATCATCATGCAGGATAATAACTCACTCATGTGAAGTATAGCTTGAGGAACTTGGAATTGGTGGGATAGTTAATCCACTATCCATCAATGGTGACCAAATAGTATGCACTATTAGGGTAAACCTTGTGAATGATTTAAGGTACCTCGCATATAGACTCTAACATTATAGGTTTCCTACAGGGTATCATTATTGTTCTCAGGGCCAATACTATGTCACCCTAAAGGAAGGAGTGTTGGTGATATTTCTTGTTTAAATCTCTAGATATCTTGTTTTAGTGCCTCAACAGATTGTTCAAGAACCATAGATTTTTCTCATTGAGGGCCTCCGGTTTATCCAGATGGACTTTTGCTACCCTTTATGATGTCTTCTAATTGTAAATGGATGTAAGGAGTGATGAAAATTGAATCTTTATGGGTAGGAATACTTCTTTTCCACACACCGGTTAATCTAGTTACACTTGGTTGGAATTACAAGTCGTCATCCCATAAGTCCGGAGAGCATTGGGGAAATTGTTTGACCAACATTTCTTGTTTTTCCAACCATCTATTGAAAAATGATAGAGAGGGTATTGTCGAATGCCTCAATTTTCCCATTTTCTTTTATATGGTAGAGAGAAGTATGGTTGGACCAGATATTATACTTAGAGTACAATTTCTTTATCTCATCTACTTAGAAATTGGTGCTATTATAAGTGAGGATGTTGTGGGAGACTCCGAATCGATGGATGATTTTGGATCTAACAAAATCAATGATATAACGAGCATTGAATTCATTGGTTGGAATCACTTCTTCCCACTTGTAGAAGAAATCCATGGTGGTTAAAATGAACCTGCACTAGCGAGTTGTTGCGGGTGGATATTGTCACGACCCGTCCTCGGGACCCGTGCCGTGACTACCCCAAGCCCGCCTTCCATAGGCCAGGGGATGTCGACTAGCACCAAAGGCGTAAATCCCGATAACTTGGAAGGCATTGCCTTTATAAAAGTAAACAAAACACAACAGAGTACAAGCGGAAGTAAAACACTAAGTACAAAAGAAAGTCCTGAAAAGTAAATGGGCCAGAATACAAACCCAATTGAAAGTAAGTACAACAGAAAAAGACAAACAGCTGGAAGGAAGGAAGCAGCTCCTGGGTCGTCCTCCTCGGATCCTACCTGAAGGGTAGGTACAGATAGCGTAGCTCCTGGATCGTCCACCATGGATCCTACCTGAAGGGTAGGTACAGATAGCGCAGCTCCTGGATCGTCCACCATAGGATACTGACTCGTCGAGTGGTCCACCTCCGGGTACCGTCCAGTCCTCGAACACTCAGCCTCCGTCAGCTCTGCCCGTCTTCTGCAACCAACACAACGAGGTGCGAGAATAGCCCGTGCAGGGGTGAGTATAACAATACTCATTTGGGACCACGAGACCCTCAAGGTCTCACTAAAACCAACAAGGATAACCACAAATAAGATCTCAACAGATAACCTCTACTTAGGTATATGCTCATGCATATACCTAAGTTATCAAGTAACCCATATCAATCATGAGGAAAACACCAAGATTATGAAATCAACGGATATCCCCTACCCAGGTATATGCCCATACATATACCTAAGTTATCAGGTGACCCATATCAATCATGAGGTAAACACAAAGGTCAAAAGTCACAGCTCAAACCAGGATTTTCATTATCAAAACTGTATCTGCTGAAGAGATCCGTCTTTGGAGAGTACAGTGGTCTTGTCACGGCTCTGAGGTACTACTCACCAACCTAAGACTACTGAGGTACTCCTCCTGTCGAGTACCGCGGGCCTGCCACCTCACACAGTAGTGCTTCCCGCCATGGGTCTGCCACCTCACACAGTAGTGCTCCCCCTCATAGCCTACAGAGGTACTCCTCCTCTGGAGTACCATGGGTCTGCCACCTCACACAGTAGTGCTCCTCCACCGTGGGTCTGCCACCTCACAAAGTAGTGCTCCCCACTGGGCTATGCAAGTCACTCTGAAACGAATCGGACAAGAAGTCGTCAGGTCTCAGCCGGCTACATGGTCTCCGTACTCCGCACGCTCACCTCCGGGAGGGTCCGCTCCAAGAGCTACTGGTCGATTATCCAAGTAACACAAAGTCCCAAGAAGAAGTATCTCAACAGACTGCCTCATCATTGGGGTCTCAACGCAACAGAAGGCGCGTCAATCCGGCGCTCGATCTATGAGTTATTAACATTTTCGTCCTAGGGGCCCGGTTGGTTTCATGTGCGAACCAACCCGGCCATATCTCAAATGTACCTCGAACTCTCATAGGGTATACACATAGGGACTGTTTCTCAAGGGGATCAACAACTCCGCTAACGGTTCGTTAAACGGACGTCTGGTCTAAATGATATCAGCTTTTCCGCTCCAGGGGCCCAGTTGGATTTCAGGTACAATCCAACCCGACCATACTCCAACTATTTCCAAACCTCGGGCGGGGCATTCCAAAAGTTCCTTCTTATAAATAGGATTCCAATAAAGTCGACGACACTTCAATCGGACGTCCGATGCTCATGATATACCCGTTTCCGCTCCGAGGGCCCGGTTGGTTTCGTGCACGAACCAACCCGGCCAAACCCAAATTTCTCTGAAACCTTGATTATAATATGCTAAAACGACCGTCTCGATCCGAGGATCGTATCGCCGCTGACAGTGCGTCAATCAGAGGTCCGTAGCCCAAGATATGGGCAAAAGACTAAAAACGGTCCGAAAACGGGGGGTCTAGGCCCAGACCGACCCGGCCCGACCCCCCTGGGTCGGCCCGAACCAGGTCGACCCGACCCGGGTCCAGGTCCGACCCGGTTGGGCACGACCCGGCCTGGCCTAGGCGCGACCCGGCACGACGGGTCAGCTCGGCTCGGTGGACCGGCTGAGCGAGGGAACCGCGACCCCCGCGCGGGGGCCGCTCCGCGGCACCCGGACGCGGCATGACGGTCGTGTCCAACCCCTCGGTTCCACATGGCCGCGGCAGGTTTTCCCGATGGCGTGCCGGGTTCAGCCTCCCCCTAGAGGTCGGCCGCCGCCTCCAGCCGCCGGCGCTGCCGCGCCGGCGGGGCGCGCCGGCGGGAGCTTCCGCGGACCACCGGACGCGCTCCGGTGGTCCGTTTTACGTGCGGTCTTCGCCAGTGGTCCTCCCGGGACCCGATCTTCACTGCAAGGCCCACAAACGCCATGGAGGCCTACTTTGTCATCGTCCGTCGATCCGTACATCGATAAACAAGCTGCGGAGGGTTGTCGGGCCGTGTTTGTTCGGCCCGCACCCTCCGCATTAGGTGTTATCAATTGGCAATTAATAAACACATGATTTTAAATCATTTAAGAGATTATAATTTATCCAAAATTAATTATACGAACACCTTGCAATAAAAAACCCACGCATGAGAGTTTAAAATTTGAATGTGCGGCGTGACGACGTCACACATTCTTGCCGCTCGATCCCACGCGGCGCGACAATGTCGCGCATGCTTGCCGCTTGATCCCGCATGGTGCGACGACACCGCATCAATTCATTCGATCCGCAACAACAAGAAAAACAAAAAGGGAGGGGGATGGCTGTGTTTGTGCTGTCCGGCCTCCTCCCGTTAACTGATATCATGCGGTCCAAAAATCGCGGATAAAAGATGGAAGAGAATCACGTAAGGAAAAATCACGTAAACCCCCTACCCAAGTTGTCGATCGAGGATTTTCATGGGGAGGGATCGTCGTGGAAGAAGCGTCGCAGAGGGAGAACTATCGACGTCACGTTGTCGATCTCCGAGGGTTTGGCGTTCTTCGTTGCCCTTTGTCGGAGGCCGGCGTTCTTATCGTTCTTTGCGTTCTTCGCGTTCTTCACGAAGGAGGGTGAAGATCTTCAAGCTTCTCCCAATTCTCTCAACAAGCAACCCTTAATAGAAAACAAGTATTGGTCTTCTTTTATTCTCATGCCAATATTTAGAAAATTCTAAGTTAAGTAATGAATCATTAATTCGATGAATTAATGGTATGACTTGACTTCCCAATTAATAGGGGCGTTTATAATTTTAAGAAAACGTGTTGGTTGACTTTATTTAAAAAGGGTTTTCGCGGGTGCATTACATAGAGGGAAAGAAACGGTGGGGCTCGTGCGGGCCTCACCTCACAAATATCCTACCAAGAGGGTTGGATATTTTGGGTTCCACCCTATCCGCTTCAACTCAGCTTAAGTAGCTTAAAGTGGCTTTAAGCGGCTTTAAGTGAAATAAAATAAATTTTTTCATACCAAATTATTTTATTTCTTAACTTAAAGCCCAAAAATTAAAAACCACACCCGAGAAAATGCAACTCCGGAAGAGGTGTTTCTATGAAAATACCGGCGCTGCGATTCCATCGGTGCCCTCAAGATTCAATTCCAAGCACCGATTCAAAAGTTAGAAAAACCCGCTCGTTCGTTCACTAAACGTACTCGAGCTAAACTTCGGAAAATGATTCCGGGCACACCGGGCCTCGGAATCAGGCGCCTTCAGAAACTGCGTTCTTGTAAAATCCCAAAGAAAATTTAGAAAAAAATTTCCCTAGAAATTTCCGGGTCTTTACATTACTCCCACCTCAGGGATTTACGTCCCCGTAAAGATTCAACACAATCTAGGGTCACAAAAGTGGTATTGAGCACGCATCTGAGCCTTCCTCTCCCATGTGCTCACTTGGAGGTTCCCATACTGCCAAAGAAGTGCACCCGAGGAATCGATCATCCTCGTAGGATCCGTTCCGGTCGATCCTCGATCCCCACTGGAACCTCCGTGAAAGACACCCCATCACCATCGTCCAGCTCCCCATGGTCGATGATATGCGAAGGGTCGAGAACGTATCTCCTCAGTTGAGATACGTGGAAGTCGTCGTGCACCTGGTGCAACTGTGGTGGATGGGTCAAGCAGTAAACCACCCCGCCTACCCAGTTGAGGACCTAGAAAAGTTCGTTGAACCTCGGAGATAACTTGCCGCCTTGGCCACATCTCCGTAAAACTCGTCGAGGTGAGACCCGTATGAGGACTTGATCATCATCCTCGAACTCCAGAGGTCTCCAACTCCTGTTAGAACTTGAACTCAAAACGACTGCTGCCACGAGGGTAAGGTTGACCAACTCAAGAGTGTTCGGTCGCACCCCCCTTGTGCATGAGTTATCCTGTGCTGCCTGGGGTTCCCTTTTCACCAACCAAGGAAAACCCAACCTGGCGTCGTAGTTAAACCACAACCTTTTTTTCCTAATATCGTCAATTTATGTATGAACTGTGATTTCCCAGTCCATACTCAAACCAACGTCGTAAGGCCTCGACGCAACTACCTAGAGATCCAACTGTCACTCTCACCTCTAAGGGTCGAGTCACACTGTCGGCATCAGTGTGAGGTCAATGGGTCTCCTCCAGTAGAAATATCGAAAGTGAGGGTCAAGTCCACAGTTTTAACTGGGACCACTGACTATCAACCAAACAAAAGGACAGGAAAGAAAACATCACAAAGATAAGTGTGTTTTTATTATTGCAGCTCATAGTACAAAGACACGAATACAACAGCAATATGGAACTAGAAGTACAAGGGACGTATCCACTAGTTCTGCTCCTGTCCATATGCTTCCGGAGCTCCATGATCGTAGGCCTCAGCTGCCTGAAGCTGAGCTCTCCCATGTTCACCAACCCCCTACGGTCGGGGTGGACCTCCTGGTGGTGGTGGTGGCAACACCTCGTCGCGTTGTCTACCTCCAGCTGCACGACCAGCTTCTCTCCCTCGGCCTTCCGCTCCTTGTGGTCCGTCTCGATCGAAACTATACATCTGCCTGGGATGTTCTTCATTTATCCGCTGGTCATATACATGGCGGGTCAGACAGTCACGTGCCATGTGACCAATCCCGCCATAGGAGTAGCACTTCATGGCAGGTCTGGCTCTATCCCTCTCCTTGGTGCCTCGTACTACCGACCATGATTCATGCGGTCGACCACCTGTATGTCTGGTCCTCTTAGACCTCTGCGTCATCTGTCTACTTCCTGTTATAGAAGAATCTGCCGCATTCTGGCTAGTGGTGGGTCCTGCTGCTGGAGACTGCTCAGCAAGGAAACTCTCCACTAAGAGGGCTCGCTCCAACATCCCTGTCTGCATCGAGATGATATGATAAACAACAGAATCTCTAATCTCTCGCCTGAGCCCCTGCTCGAAGGTTCGTACCCTGAAGAAATGGTCCCGTACCATATCTGTGGAGTAGCGCGAGAGGTCTGTGAACCTCGCTGAATACTGCGCCACTGTCATGCTGCCCTGACGTAGCTAAAGTAGCTCCTGTATACGCACCGCTCGAAGGGTGGCTAGTACAAACTCTGCCCGGAACAGGATCTCGAAGTTTGCCCATAAAAGTGTCACCTCGTCATGTATCTGGATCATCAGACTCCACCATCTGCCGGCTGCTGCCTGAAGAAGGCTGGCAGTAAGGATCACCATGATGTCTGCTGGCATCCCCACTAGCCTGAAGACTCTCACCACAGCCTCCAGCCAATCCTCAGCCGCCTGCGGGTCCGTCCCTCCCTGGAACCTGGGTGGCCTCTGGCACTGGATCTCGTGCAGTGCGCTCAAGCGACGTGCACCCTCTGCTGCTGGGGCTGGTGGCATCGGTGGCCCAACGGGTAGTAGTACCGCTGGTGCCTCCGCTGGTGCCTCAACTGGGATAGGGCCCTGTACTGAGGCCTCGTCGCTCAGCGGGCTGTCAGTACGTACCACTCTCGGGGCTCTAGCTGGTCATCCACGGGGAGGCATCCTGAAAGAAACAACGTGACACGACCAAACGATTTATACCTGGTGAGATGACCTGGTTTGAGCTGACTTTTAAAACTTATGGAAACACACACGCAATCAGTGTTTTCATGCACAAAGTCAGAAATCAGTTGTCAGGGTCCTGGTGTATGGATACATCAGCCGCCCGCACCAACACTGGACTCCCTGAACTGAAAACCACACTCGGTACACTTAACACTATCGTTTCACAGAAAGAAAAAAAAATTCAGTGTATAAGTTCTGCGGTAGAACCTACTCTTTTGATACCAATTTTTCACGACCCGTCCTCGGGTCCCATGCCGTGACTACCCCAAGCCCACCTTCCATAGGCCAGGGGCTGGCGACTAGCACTAAAGGCGTAAATCCCGATAATTGGGAAGTCATTGCCTTTATAAAAGTAAACAAAAACCACAAAGTACAAGCGGAAGTAAAACACTAAGTATAAAAGAAAGTGCTGAAAAGTAAATGGGTCAGAATACAAACCCAACTGAAAGTAAGTACAACAGAAAAAGACAAATAGCTGGAAGAAATGAAGCAGATCCTGGGTCATCCTCCACAGATCCTACCTGAATGGTAGGTACAGATAGCGCAGCTCCTAGATAGTCCACCACGGATCCTACCTGAAGGGTAGGTACATATATCGCAGCTCCTAGATCATCCACCACGGATCCTACCTGAAGGGTAGGTACAGATAGCACAGCTCCTGGATCGTTCACCACGGGATACTGACTCGTCGAGTGGTCCACCTCCGGGTACCGTCCAGTCCTTGAACACTCGGTCTCCGTCAGCTCTGCCCGTTGTCTCCAACCAACACAACAAGGTGAAACCATAGCCCGTGCAGGGGTGAGTATAACAATACTCAGTAGGGACCACGAGACCCTCAAGGTCTCACTAAAAACAACAAGGATAACCACAAAGAAGATCTCAACAGATAAACTCTACTTAGGTATATGCTCATGCATATACATAAGTTATCAAGTAACCCATCTCAATCATGAGGAAAACACCAAGATCATGTAATCAACGGATAACCCCTACCCAGGTATATGCCCATACATATACCTAAGTTATCAAGTGACCCATATCAATCATGAGGTAAACACAAAGGTCAAAAGTCTCAGCTCAAACCAGGATTTTCATTATCGAAACTGTAACTGCTGAAGAGATCCGTATCTGGAGAGTACAGTGGTCCTGTCACGGCTCAGAGGTACTGCTCACCAACCTAATACTGCTGAGGTACTCCTCCTATCGAGTACCGTGGGCCTGACACCTCACACAGTAGTGCTTCCCGCCATGGGTCTGCCACCTCACACAGTAGTGCTCCTCTGTCGTGGGTCTGCCACCTCACAAAGTAGTGCTCCCCACTGGGCTATGCAAGTCACTCCGAAATGAATCGGACAAGCAGTCATCAGGTCTCAGCCGGCTACACAGTCTCCGTACTCCGCACGCTCACCTCCGGGAGGGTCCGCTCCACGAGCTACTGGTCAATTCTCCAAGTAACACAAAGTCCCATGAAGAAGTATCTCAATAGACCGCCTCGTCAAAGGGGTCTCAACACAACAGACGGCGCATCAATCGGGTGCCCGGTCTATGAGTTATTAACATTTTCGTCCCAGGGGCTTGGTTGGTTTCGTGTGCGAACCAACCCGGCCATATCTCAACTGTACCCCGAACTATCATAGGGTATACACATAGGGACCATTTTTCAAAGGGATCAACAACGCTGCTGATGGTTCGTCAAACAAACGTCTGGTCTGAAAGATATCTGCTTTTCCGCTCCAGGGGCCCAGTTGGATTTCGGGTACAATCCAACCCGGCCATACTCCAAATGTGTCCAAACCTCGGTCGGGGAATGCCAAAAGTTCCGTCTTATCAAGAGGATTCCAATAAAGTTGACGACACGTCAATCGGACGTCCGGTGCTCAAGATATATCCGTTTCCGCTCCTAGGGCCCGGTTGGTTTCGTGCACGAACCAACCCGGCTGAGCCCAACGTTCTCTGAAACCTTGAGTGTAATATGCCTAAACGACCGTCTCGATATGAGGATCATATCGCCACTGACGGTGCGTCAATCGGAGGTCTGTAGCCCAAGATATGGGAGAAAGACTGAAAATGGTCTGAAAACGGGGGGTTTCGGCCTGGACCGACCCGGCCTGACCCCCCCTGGGGCGGCCCGAACCGGGTCCGACCCGGTTAGGCGCGACCCGGCCCGTCCTGGGTGCGACCCGTCCTGGCAGGTCGACTCGGCTCTGTCGACCGGCCGAGCGAGGGAACCGCGGCCCCCGCGCGGGGGCCGCTCTACGGCACCCGGACGCAGCATACCGGCCGCGTCCTGCCTCTCGGTTCTGCGCGGCCGCGGAACCGACCTCGCCGCCGCAGCTTCAGCCGCAGCGGGTTTTCCCGGCGGCGCGCCGGGCGCCGCCGCTGCGCCGGCGTGGCGTGCCGGCGGGAGCTTCTGCGGACCACCGGACGTGCTCCGGTGGTCCGTTTTACGTGCGGTCTTCGCCAGTGGTCCTCCCGGGACCCGATCTTCACTGAAAGGCCCTCAAATTCCATGGCGGCCTGCTTCGTCGTCGTCCGTCGATCCGCACATTGATAAACAAGCTGCGAAGGGTTGTCGGGCCGTTTTTGTTCGGCCCGCGCCCTCCGCGTTAGGTGTTATCAATTGGAAAATAATAAACACATGATTTTAAATCATTGAAGAGAGTATAATTTATCCAAAATAAATTATACTAACACCTTGCAATCAAAAAACCATGCACGAGAGTTTAAAATTTGAATGCGCGGCGTGACCACGTCGCACATTCTTGCCGCTCAATCCCACGCGGCATGACGATGTCGCACATGCTTGCCGCTTGATCCCGCACGGTGCGATGACACCACATCAATTCATTCGATCCGCAAAAACAAGAAAAAAAACGGGAGGGGGACGACCGTGTTTGTGCGGTCCGGCCTCCTCCCGTTAACTGATATCATGCGGTCCAAAAATAGCGGATAAAAGACGGAAGAGAATCACGTAAGGAAAAATCACGTAAACCCCCTACCCAAGTTGTCGATCGAAGATTGTCGCGGGGAGGGATCGTCATGGAAGAAGCGTCGCAGAGGGAGAACTATCGGCGTCACATCGTCGATCTCCAAGGGTTTGGCGTTCTTCTTCGCCCTTCGTCGAAGGCCGACGTTCTTCGCGTTCTTCGCGTTCTTCATGAAGGAGGGTGAAGATCTTCAAGCTTCTCCCAATTCTCTCAACAAGCAACCCTTAAGAGAAAACAAGTATTGGTCTTATTTTATTCTCATGCCAATATTTAGAAAATTCTAAGTTAAGTAACGAACCATTAATTCAATGAATTAATGGTACGACTTGACTGCCCAATTAATAGGGGCATTTAGAATTTTAAGAAAACGTGTCGGTTGACTTTATTTAAAAAAGGTTTTCGCGGGTGCATTACATAGAGGGAAAGAAACGGTGGGGCTCATGCGGGCCCCACCTCACAAATATCCTACCAAGAGGGTAGGATATTTTGGGTTCCACCCTATCCGCTTCAACTCAGCTTAAGTAGCTTAAAGTGGCTTTAAGCGGCTTTAAGTGAAATAAAATAAAGTTTGTCATACCACATTATTTTATTTCTTAACTTAAAGCCCAAAAATTAAAAACCACACCCAAGAAAACGCAACTCCGGAAGAGGTGTTTATAAGAAAATACCGGTGCTTCGATTCCATCAGTGCCCCCAAAATTCAATTCCGAGCACCAATTCAAAAGTTAGAAAAACCCGCTCGTTCGTTCACTGAACGTACCCGAGCTAAACTTTGGAAAATGATTCCGGGAACACTGGGCCTCAGAATCAGGCGCCGTCAGAAACTGCGTTCTTGTAAAATCCCAAAGAAAATTTAGAAAAAAATTTCCTTGAAATTTCCGGGTCTTTACAGATATGGTCCCACGACATCGAGTCCCTAGACCATAAAGGGCCAAGTGTACTTGGTAGTATGAAGAGGCTATGAAGGCCGATTCAAAGAAAATTCATGTATCTAACTTGTGTGGAACCTCTTGGAAAATAGTCATGAACCATGGTGGTCTAGATGTACCCCAGCCTTCAGATCTAGTGGGAGATTTTCAACCCGACCTGACGTGGTTTGTAGGAACCATCACTAACTTCCAGTATAACCTGGGGAATATCATCTTCTTGAATACAAAATAGGATAACTACATCAAAACCACATTTTTAGAGGATCTAATCAATGATGAGATAACTCTAGAGGGTAAACTGTAATGGGCACCGATAGATTCAATCACATTCATATTTGTATGTCAAGAGATTTCCAAGTTGGAGGTACTTGACAAAAGGAGTTGTCTAATCAAGGGTATCTTCTAATGTGGAAGGGGGAAATGGAGGTCCAGGTGTGGAAGAATTGATGATAATATGGATTACCTACTGGCTAACATCATCATTCGAAGTGATGAGTGTGCTGACCCTATGATGCACCACATGGATTAACAGGTCACCCTGGTCAGGCTCTATAATAGATGCAACAAGAGGGGACAAAAAATCAACTCGACCATTCTATGACCAGGGATATGAGTAACCTCTATTTGAGAAGGGAAATATTCATCAACTAGCATGTTCTCACTAACAAGGGCACAAGTTCTGGCTTCCACGTGACATATTCACCGTTGATCTTCTTGATGACTAGCTCAGCGGTCCCCTTAATATGTAGGTGGGCAACATCAATATAGTGGGATATCTTGAGACCAGTGATCAGATCCTGATACTCTAACTCATTTTTGGTGAAACCTTAGGAAAATAATAATGAATAGGGCAGGACAACATGTGTTGGCATAGTTAAGACAATTCCCATGCCTACTCTATTGAGTATGAGATCATTGAGTCTCCTGCCAGTGGGGCTCTATGAGGCAACATTGAAGTGAATATTCTAAATGGAATGACATGATCCACTGAGGGGATGGACTCATCAAGAAAATAAAGATATGAAGACTTCTTTGTGGGGGCTATATGGGCATCTAGAAAATCTACCAGCACCAGACCCTTGAAATCTTTCTATGGGATGGACCTAAGGTCAAACTTCTTAAAGACCACTTCCCACTGAGATAGAAAACCCATCAACATAGGGAAGTTCATAATTTACTTTATAATATCCACATAGTGCACCATATATATCTCGTGATGATGTAGATAGTTCCAAAACTTTTTCACTATGAAAAACAGCACGAGACATCTCTTCTCAATAGAGGAATATACAGTCTCTATTTCAAGGATCATGTGGATGAGATAATGAAAACTGTTCTCTATCCCTTAATTATTATTATTAGTGATAAGAGCACTGTGTGATCATTCTAGGATGATCACGTAGAGGACTAGTGACTTTCTAGAGATGGGTGGCATCATAACCAGAGGCTATATTAGCTACTACTAGATTTCTTCAATAGCAGTCTGGCACTTTTCATCCCAATGATAGACGACAGCTTTCATTATGAGTCTGGAAAAGGGCATACACTTTCTAGTCAGATTCGAAATTAATCAGTGTATATAGTCTTAGTGTCCATGAAAAACTTAGTTCTCCTGAAGGTTTCTCGGAGGATGCATTTGACTGATATCCTTGATCTTATTTGAATCAATCTTGATGCCTCTATATATAACTACAATGCTGAGAAAATTTCCAAAGGTAACCCTGAAGGAAAAAATCAAAATGGATTATCTTTATATGGAGAGATCAGAGGAAGCCGAACACTTTCCCATGATCTCTGATATGGTCCTGATATTTGAGGGACATGAATTTTTTCTATGTAGTATTCCACCAATGTCCTAAGAATTGGCTTGAATATGTAGTGCATAACACGATGATAAGTAGCTCCTTCATTCTTCAACCCGAAAGGCATTACCTAATAGTAAAAGGTTACCTATGGTTACTTGAAAGTAGTGAACTCTTCATATTCCGGGGAAATCTGAATTTTATTATACCTGGAATACCCATCTGTGAAAGAGAGGGCCAAAAACCTAGTAGTGGAATCAATCAATAGCTCTGACACAATAAGGGTAAAATCATCCTTTGGACTATGGAAATTTAGATAACCGAAGTTGATGTAGACTCTTATCCTTCCATTCTTCTTTCTGGAAGGAATTATATTGTCCAAACATGTGGGGTATTTTACTTCCTAGATGAAGTTGGATTTGATGAGATTATCAACTTCAGCCTCGACCATGGTTCCATGAGAGGGGTGCATCTTACTAGGAGGCTTTTTTAACCCATGATGACTTTCTAAGAGACCAAGATGGGGGAAGGTGGCTTGGGTATCTAGTAGTATCATCTCTTTATAACTATAATAAAATATTTCATGACGATGCTTCAGAAAATACACATTCTATTATTGTTCCTCAACAAGAAATGCTTCTCTGATAAGTTTTAGCCTTGGTTCTATCTTAGTGAAAAGATTCACCTATACCATCTCATCAATAGTAGTGAAGAAACCTTCCTAAAATTAAGGAGCTGAATCTTCCAGATCTAATTTATCATTTGTGGTGAGGGGACCATCAGGAGGAAGAAATTACTTTGAGTTAACTGATCCTAGAGGAATGCTGGTGTTGGCCTGATCAGTAGTGGAATATTCATCGGGAGACTCATGCACTACATAAACCATGGAGAGAAAATATGTTGATCCAATTCCATTAGGTCTTTAACCAAGGGTTTCACACTTGATACTATTAAATAAGAAGTGGCATGTTGTCTTGAGTAGATTAATCTTAACCCAACGAAATAGGAAAGTATGACATCTTTCTATTTCCATGGGGTGAACATCTCAATACCTAAAAGGGGTAATGGGTTCTGGTATCACCCAAGCTTGACATGTGTAAGAATACAAGGTAATATTTGGGCGTTCCTAGAATCTGGGAATGTGTCTTCCCCTTATCCCAGACATGAGTAAGAAATGTCCCAAGTATGGGGTTGTAGCTTCTAATCGGTGAATAGGGAGAATGAAGTCATCATTCAGGTCCATCTAGGGACCGACCAATATAGAATTGTGATCAACGTCATTGGTTTGAACCCAGTTGTCCTTGATATTATAATATTCAGTATCTAAATAAAAGGATTCACAAGAATCAAAGGAAATTTCATCACCTTAGAGTACACCCACTCAACCATTAAGGGAGTACTTGAGGCATTAGTGATATGAGGAGGGAACTGCTACATGCAGATGGTGCCAGGGTCTACCCATCGATGAATTGTAGGTGGTGTTCTATGAGATGAAAATGAATTCATTACTCATAATCAGGCCACCAAATTGGGTCTTCAGGTGAATCCTTCCACATGGCCCCTTCTCGGTCCTATCATAACATTGAATTTTCAGGTCATAGGGACTCGAATATGCTTCAGATATTCCTAGATTTTAGAGCATCTGGGTTGGGATGAGGTTGATCCCAAAACCTATGTTGACAAGACATCGACATACTCTCACACCATTAAGCTGGCTAGTTATGTATAGTGGGGAGATATGGACCTTTATAGGAGAACTTTCATCTTCCCCTGGGAATGAGATGATGAACTAAAATTTTTCTTTATCAACTTCCTCATCATGAAAGGCATCCGCGACCAACACCTCTTTTTCGAACTAAAGGGGGATTTTCAGAGCCTCTGTGAGATATTCACACATATCTTCGAATAGGTGGAGAGCATATAGGATTCAGAGCATTGTAGGAATATTGGAAAGGTGATTAAGAATATCATACATCCTTGCTAAGTACACATTCCTATTGAAAGGGAGTTTCTCTATGGAAGATGGAATGATGGGTGGTACAAATTGAACTAGTTGATTCTGGCTAGTGATGTGGATGTCCCACTGCTCACTAGATAAACCCAGAAGAATGAATACCATCAGCTGACTATTAGATAACTGAGGTCCGACCACAATTAAGCGCGACTAGGTATATCATGGTCACAACTGATCCACCTGGTCGAGTAGCATGGACAGTGGTGATTGTGATACTAATGAGTCAGGAGGAGAGGACTACGCATGCTGAGCCTTGTTCTAAGATTATTTCCTGGTCTTCATAGCATTCAAAACCTATCTAGAAAAACAAGCCCATGAATTTTGACAGTTCACATGTTCATGCCCTCATTAGCTATGATGTCAACCATGAACATTAAGAGGATCTTCCTGAAATTCCTCATCACCGGAAACCATGTAAGTGTCCACCCGTTCGATGATATTCACTGATTCATACTCTTGATCATCACTTGAATAATTATATAATATTGGGAAAACTATGGGAGTGATTCCCATCTATGGAGTCATGAAGTCACTAAGAGTAAAGGACGACTTTGGTGCTGGTGAGGGGTTTTTCTTTCCCTTGAACTATCAACACATGCTTTTTTGAGAAGAAGAAGGCTGAGATGTGGATGCTAAAGTGGTAGTGGGGGAGGCGCAGCTACTTCGAGAGGCTTAGGATGATTCAATCGGGATCAAATGACACCATGGGAACAATAAACTACTCTTTTGGCTAACCAATCTTCGTTATTTTGAGACCCACAACTTTAGAATTTCTTCTATCCACCTTCACTATCGCTGTCAGGCTCTTCAAAGACATGTTCCACCGATGTCAGGGAAGGAACCAATTTGACCACATTGTTGATGACCTAGTCCTAAAGCCATTTCTTGAACACATAACACTACTTGAGAGTATGTCCAAGGAATCAGTGTTAGGGGAAGTAGTTGGGGTGATCAGTGATATCATTATCTTGGGTTATCTTGCATTCCAACAACTTCAAAATCCCATAATCCAAGGCACTCTAAAAATAACTAGGTAATTGAGATTCTTCAAATGAGTAGGTTTGGTTTCTCTGATCTTTGAATGGAACTCTAGGATCCTAGCTCTCATGAGGGACTAGATCCTGGATAGGAGGTGGAATCTAATTGTCTCTCCTAGGCAGCAGTCCCTGATGATGTGGAACCATCTGATTTTGAGGTGGGTGATGCTGAGCCTGAGGCTTGTCCTGTCGCTACTGTCCTTGGTGAGTATGTGGATACGATTCTACAAATAATAACTCTAGAATTCTAGGAGCCTCTACTTATGCGATTATAATAGTCTCAGCCTTATAGGTTCTTCTTGTAGGAGCCCTGGGAGGAAAAAATAAAGTCTATTTGGCTTGCTGAAAGGATTCCTCTGGATGCTGAGCCTTGTTGGAGAAATCCCAAAATCTACCTGGGAAGTTCTGAGTGATGAGAGAGGGAACCAATTTAGTATTCACATTCCCCACACACATCATTATTAGCTATTCTCGAGTCAGCGACACATCAAGTGAATATGTGAGGACCTTTCACCCAGTGAAAACGTATGCGACTCACTCATTTGGTCATTGTTTTCACGTGAAGAGGTCAACAATATTAGTCTCGTGAGTGGTGGAGCGGAACATATACAAAAACTATCCGTGAAGATCTTCCTAACCATCTTTGGATATGATGGGAAATTGAATATATTAGAAAAATGTAGGTGCTTCCAGTGTTTTTAAGAGATACCGAATCTTGATGGCTTCCTATTGTGCTATAGTTCCTATCATGGGACCACACCTTGAGATAATGCGGGCTATATGCTGCAGCAAATTGTCCATCCCATTTAAAGAGGAAAAGTTAGGGTTCTTGAAATCTAGGTGTGATGACATATCATCTACCCATTCTGGATAAAACTTGTTGTCAGGAGGGATTTCCACCTTTCATGTCTTAAGGGCCTTAAGGGGGGCAATGAGAGATTCCATCGGATCTTCCTAATGAGGATTCCTATCTCGGTGGGGGTTACTGACCACCATAATGTTGGTAGATTCCTCAACAAGGTAGGCTGTCCTAATGGCTTGTGGAGTGACTGGTGGGACGGCCAATAGAAAAACCTGAAGAGTATATGTAGGGGTGACCTGAGTCAGATTCCAAGGGAGATTATAACTTAGTTTAGGAAGGTTTGATGAAGCATACCATGACTATTTTCCCTAAACTCTTGCCTCTACCCAATCAGGATGCACAGGGTTATTGAGATTAATAGGGAAACCTGGATGAGAATGACCTGTGGATACCCCTTCTACTATAGTGAAGGAGGGATGTGATCATACTGAGAATCATTTTAATTTGGATTCTGTCCTATAAGATGCTCATCCAGGATCTCATCAATGACCCTTTTCTTCTTAGAAAGTTGTTGATGCAAGGAATCCATGGTGGGGTCAACCTGAGTCTTCTACACAAAACCAGATGGGTTAGATGTATTAGAATTCCTAATAGTTCCTTTACCATTGATGGAGTCTTGACCTAAGGAAAATGAATCATAGGGATCTCCAAGGTTGATAATATTTCTTTGCTGGCGAGTGACAGTGCCTGGGGGGTCAAATAGATGTTGTGTTTCCCTAGGAGATGAGTCATATTCTTTGGACCCTAATTTTGTGTGTATATCCTTAAGTGTGCTGAGCTCATCCATATTAATCATGAATACGCCTGTCGTCATGCCCTCGATGACATCAAGGAGGTCCGAATATCACATGATCGAGCTAAAGTGGAGAGCATCATACTGCCCCCATCCAAGGATCTGCACATACATGAACACCTATTTGATGATTCTATAGAGAATAGGATTTCTCTAAACACATATTTGATGAATATTCTAGTAACATATAGTAAATTTAGGGTGTTGATCCACATGAAGTGTATCTTGGCCAATCATGTGACACTACTAGATGATGTTATCAAAGTGATCCTGACTCTTTGGATAAACAAAATGATGGTTCTAGAGATGAAAATTCATTGCCTATACGGCATAGAGAAGGCACATGACTTGTTCCTATGTGAGGGACTCTGGCATGTCGAAATTTGGAGTCACAATCGGCTAGGACATCATAGAAAATTGTCCAGTCATAATAATTTCCCACAAGATTATGCATTCTGAAGTGACATCTAGATCTTGGTTTTCCCATTCTTTAATGGAGGGTGCCTGAGGAACCAATAACAACACTGATTTGGACTTTTTTGGTGGTGAACTGGTTAGTGGGGAGAATGGTTCATGAGCTGATATGATGTTTCATATCGGGTCATCTCTTGGGGATGGTATAGACTTCATCGTCACATCCCTATTGGATGGAATACTGACCACAACTTCTTGTACTAGGGTGGTGGTCATCAGGGGTGGATCATGATGGGACTCATCATCTACCAAATCATAGAACAATTATCAGTGATCTCATGTCTAGGTAGAGAATGAACTTGGGGATGATAGAGAATACTTCACAACAAGACCTTGGAAGGGAGGCAAAGCCACATCCTTCTTCATGTACCTATGGAGGGGTTTGGGGATCTCGTAATGGTCTGTCGTTTCACTGAAAGTATGTTATCAGTGTCCCAAATTGATATTACCCACTCTAAATCTAGTTTAACATAAGTGTGATGTTGATCCACAGGGAACTAGTGAGTGCATGAATTCGATTGTGTTTGGAATTAACTTAGTGAAGGATGCTGAATTTAGAGTGGAATTTTTGTTTTTGATTATAAAAGCTGTTTTGATTACTGAATTAAATATTAAAGTTTAGAGGTAAAGAAAAAAGTGGTTTTTAATGTTTTTTAAAGAAAAAGTAATGTGTTGGGGATATAGTGATTATAAAGGTTATAAGAACTTCTTATTAGGTTGTGTTGTTCATAATAACCCAACACTCTGGGTTTCAATTGTGGAAAGGTTCCCTTGGTCTGGTAAACTATGTCTAGAACTGAAGAAAATGACTCCTTGTTTCGATAGTCAGTGTTTCACAATTGTTTATTCAGATCATTCCATTTGTGAGTCGATGAATACTTCCAATGATCATGAAGGTATTCATTGTTATTCTTCCTTTGAGTCCCGGAAAATTCTGCCCTTAGTCTGGCTCAAAATTGTTAGTGATAAAAAGAAATGATTGAATAATAATAATAAGAGTTAAATAGAACAAACAAAATCAAAACAATTAATCAATTTTATAACACTATTTCATCACCCACTGCCCCAACACATTGGGTGTTTAGTTACACATGGAAGAAAATATGAAAAAAGAACCCTCGATACCTGATTTGGTCATTGACGGTTCTTCAAGGAGAGGTGAATTCTTTGGTAGAATGGTGGAATGGTGGAGTAATAGAACAACGATAGCACAACACCAGGGAAGTGGAACCTCACTCTTTCTAATATTCAATAATGACCTCTAAAACCAAAGGCCAAGACCTATATTTATAGAAAACCAAAGTACAATTTGTGTATGTAAAGTACACGCGCTTTAGTTTTGTCAACGGGCTTTTGTCACAGTTTTTCTCCGGTTGGTGGCCAGCTCGCCACCCTAGAATTTTGGGGTGTCAAAAACTGGTTGGTGAAGGGTACATGATGTGTGGAGATGCCTCACATGGATATTAGTCTCGGTAAAAATTTACCAATCATATCTAGAATCCTATACATGGCCTGTAGGTATGACCCACACAAAATGTTGTCTATATTCTAGCGACTTGTGTGTGTACTCATCCAGTTGATCCATGTATGAGTCTGAATATACACATTGTGTAGGTATTTACACATCGTGTAGTTGGGAATTTTTCTAAGAGTTCTCTCGATTTGTGTGTTTGGATAGAAAACACCTGAAAATGAACAGTCTCACCAAAATCAAAGTATTTTTCTACTAATCAGTAGGTATTTTCTGAAAACTTGTTCTTATTATCAATAATATATGTGGAAATGTATACACAAAGCAGGTGTATCAAAATCCCCCACACTTAGTCATTTTCTTTCCCTCAAGAAAATCTAAACATAAAATTAAAAGAGTAAATATTTTAAAAGGAAGTCATTTAATTAATCATAAGTTTAAATGATACAATCACAGGAGAAAAATTCTAAAAAGGTACAAAATAGATTCAATTCATAAGATATTATAATCATGCCCCATATATAATTAAATTAACTACTTTCATCCTCTTTTAAACACATTTTTCAACCATTAAAAAATAATAATACCACTTGATGATCTATCTCACCAGTAAATAACACACTCAACACTCAAGATATTTTAAATCAAATTTATTCTCAATCTATGATATATACACTCTATCCATAGGTTTGCGAGAAATCTTGTTCTGTACTTCATAAAATTGAATTAAACAAATCATTAGGGCTTTTCAATAAGGTTTAAATGGCTCTGTAGCTAAGGGATGGTAGATAAATATGTGAAAAATAAACTCTAAGGCTTGAAAATAGAGGCTAAATTCTTTAAATAACACTGCATGATATTCAAAATAAGTCTCAATGTAAAAACATCCTAAAAAATCTCTGTCAAATTATCTCATCACCACGGTATCCCTTATTAAGGTAGGGTTCACAAACCATAAAGTGAGTATAAGGTCTCCTTTTCTTTATCATTTTTTAAATTGAGGGGACCACATAGGAATTCCAAAAATAGGGGTTTGGAACCCTGTCTTCCCTAAATGAACAAGAGGCACTCCCCACAATTAATTTCATGACTATTAAAAAAAATGTTCCATGTAATTCCAATTACCTCTCTAAATATCAAGTGAATAATCATGAAAAGTTAAAAAGAATTAGGGTAGGAAGGGAAATAGGCTTGTAATGTGGCTTCCTATCAAGGCATCTCATGGTTTCTAGCGGCTTTACGATGATCAAATTTAGGGAAGGTCTCTTGATAAAAGGGGTTGAAACAATCTAATGCCTCAATCATTTTAATGTAATTAAAAAATTATTCATGTTTCGAAAAGAAAACTTGAAAATTATGGTAGTCATGTATATCCTAAGAATCTCTCAAGAAAGAGGGCATTAGAAAGAATTTGACGAAGGGTTTAGAATACCTCTCAGGAGTGGGGAAAAAAATAAAGAGGACAATCAGGTCGTGAAATTCATATAAATGTTACGCTTAATCAATTTAATTATCCAAGGATTAAAATTTTCAATTTAAACTATATTAGTAATCATTTTAAAATACTCAAGAACTAAAATAAGCATGCAACCTTAAAAAATTTATTACTGATAGATTTTTTATTTATAAATATGACTAACCAAAATTTCTTCACATTGTCAAATATATCTTCTCATAATGATGTCTCCTAGATGATGGTAAGGGAAAATACTAAGGTGTTCGAGAGACTCTCCCCCACACTTAATATTGTAAATGGTCCACCAAGTACACTACAAAGAGGAAAAATGAATGGAAACACGAAAAGGCCTGAGAGAAGGATGAATGAAAAGAGAGAAAGAAACTGTGAAAAACGAAAGAATACTCCCATCATTCCAAATAAGAAGCTGTGGTAAGAATTCAAGATGTCCAAAAGTCACTCCATTGTACTTGTTAATGTCTATGGAAAAGAAAACTACAAGAAAGCACATCATCACAATGCAGAAATGGACAACACATATATAAAGAAGAAAACTAAAATTTCACAGTCACCGTGTAGCCTCAGGGAATGAATTATCTATTAAAGGTGGGGTAGAATTAGAAGATTTTTTAGGGGGTAGATTAGATCTCACATCATGTGGTAGTGATGTTGCTGAAGGGGTGTCCGTGATGGCGATCTCTGCAAGAGGAGGTGGGCCGGTACCTATTGTAAAGATGAGTACGGAGTCCGTGTCCACAACAATGTAAGAAGGGGGTTTGTTAGAAGTGAAAGGCGCAAAAGTAGAGGTATCATCCAGTGGAATAGTAATACCCTGATGTTGTATTAGTTGATTCATCATCCTCTCAATGAGGTCCAAGTGATGAGGAGATGTAGTCTGCCACTGAAGGATAGCAGCCAATTGATGCTCCAGATGAGCCTAGAAGTGGTCAATCGTGTCTAGGTAAATGGTGATGGGGAGGTCAGCCGAGGGTGCAGAAGGTGAAGGGGTAGTGGAAGGTCTAGAAGGGGGAATGAGAAATGAAGTAGGGAAGGGTGAAGAAGCTTGAAAGGGAGGGGAAGGAGGTTTAGGGGAATCCTTGGGGGAAAGAGGGTCGATAGTGGGTGGTGGTGGGGCTTAGGAAAGGACATAAGTGACCCTACATCTAGACCAACACCATGCGATTAATCATGAGAAATTCCATCCGCTGGGGGGAATGTAATCAATCACAGGGAAGGTAAGGATTGAAAACATCGAGGTGGTGGGAAAAGCGGGTGGCGTAGAACCCACCGTTTAGGTTTCCCTGACGGCTGGTGAACATAGTGTGGAAGTAAGAGGTGACAAGGTAGGGGTGGTCTAGGTAGTCCTTATAGATGACACACATGAAGAGATCTATGTCACTACCAGTCAAAACCCCCATATCCTCATGGAAGGAAAATAGGATGACTCTAAAACACTAGTGTGTGAAGCGGAGGATAGGGTCATTGATGATTGTACTCTTCTAGGAAGTTGGGGTGTAGCGGTGGTCGGGCCTAGAAATATCTCGCACCATGACAATGATCTCAGAATTCCCAGGGCTGGTGAGGGTGGAGAAAAGGGGTGGGGTGACTTTTTGGGGATAGAAGCCACACCCTCAACCAAAATTGGGAATGGTAAGGGAAAAAGTTCGACCACCCAGCCAAAATCGAACCACCAGGATTGTGTTGTTAGGCATCACCCAGTACATGGGCTCGTCGAACTCAAGGGATGTAACAAAATCCAAAAATAAATTTCTAAAAATAGTAGTGCAGACCTATAATATCACGAGTAATGGTGTGTTCCCAAGGATCACCTACAACTCCCCCTAGATAACCACCTACTAAGGCATGCTGTAGTCAAGATAACGACTTCTCAATTGGATCATGTGTCAAGAGAAGTTCTAGACTCAGTTGTCTTCCAGTTCTATGACTAGAAACACCAGAAAAAGATAGGGGGAAATGATAGGGGCCGACCTAGGTGGGGCAGTAGTAGGGGCTTTCTCTGGTGATGGAGTTGCCTTAGAAGGAAAAGGTCTATTTGATGGGGTGACCGGTGAGGGATCAGCTTCTACTATGGAGGGAGAAGGAGGTGTGGTAGCTGGTGGTGAAGAAATGGTGGTGACGGAGGCTCCGTGTGGGGTGGTGGAGGTGCAGTATTATTACCAGCCTCCATTGGGGCAGTGAGTGGTGGAAAGATGGACAACGGTGGAGGATGGAATGTCGAGAAGTCTAGGGCTAGTGTCATCATGGGCCAGTATCATATCCAGCAAAAAGTGGGCATCTCGACCTCAGTAGCATAGGTGGGCTGCTTCTCACATGTAGGGTCTCTTTCTTCCATAACCTGGAAAATAAAGGAAAAAAAACAAAAGAAAAAGTAAAATAATAAAATGTGAGAAAACTAGAAAAGTAGAAGAACATGACATGTATATCTAGAGTACACGACCTGTAGTGTGAGTGGGTTAGCATCCCATGTTCTCTGGATAGACACACCGAGTGGGAATTTGACTGTCCAAGGAAGGATACATGATGTGTAGATAGAAGCCACATCGTGTATATGAAGATGGGTGCCTGGTTTTGTAGGGGAATAGACACGTGTTAGTGATAGTAAGGCCATACAGTAAGGTACACGCCGTTTCATAAAGACACACGACATCTGTAAGGATATGGTTTATATGGCCTTGTAGAGGGATGGAAATAGGATGGCCCATAGAAATGGGATACACGACGTGTACTAAACATACAGGCCATGTGTATAAACATGGTTTACGTGGCCGTGTGAATGAGGTACTTGGGTACGACTCGATATGGTACATGGTGTGTACCAAATAAACACACCATGTAGTTTCAAATTTCGAATTATCCAGTGCATGGTCATGTACAAAAGTACACGACGTGTGTTATTCATTTCATTCCCATGTACTGCGGGAATCCAAACTATTAGTATGGCATCCAACCTTTTCATTACATAACTTTTCATTACATTTTACAAACTGAGGATCTTTAATGTCTAGTGTCTTTGAAATTTGGAACATAAAACATGAAATAAACATAAAAAATTACTCTAATACACTTTTTAGTCTTCATAATATGTTCATACTAACTACAATTACGGAATCTCATAACCTGAAGACATACATCAAATGAAAGGGTTCGAAGAGGGCCTAGTAAGGGTAAACAAGGGAATCCGTTTACTTGTGATATCAATAAGAACTTGATAAAAAAACATAAAGACATGAGAAATGGAAAAAGAAGAATATCACAATGAAAAGAACAAAAACAATAACTTTAATATGTGGCTACAAAATTTAATTTAGATATTCATGAATGTATCACCAAGGTTCATCCCGAAGGTGTCATAATGATTACCAATGTTATTCACCAAGGTATCTTGAAACTTGTCATCTCTAGAGATTAGATTATTTACCCAATGAATTGGAGATATATTAGGGTGAAACCTTAATATGTATTTATTTTCATGTGAGACACATGGAACATAATCAAACATTTCATAAATAACCCAAATAGAATAAAAGAAATGGGTTTCATATCAAAATTGTGATGTTTATAAAAGTGATTAAGAACAAGATCATTATGTCATTTATAACCCATGGAAAGAGAGTGAGGGTTATATGAATGTCAATTCTAGAATAAAATATATCAATTTTATGTTTTGATGAATACCCCTATAAATGAAATAGGTTTTTGTATTCACCTAAATAAAATAATAGAATTTCTTATGAAAAAGAGATCGATTTTGAGACAAAGATTCTCCAGCATAACGACTATACATCATGGATTTAGAAAATATTGAAAATAGAGGGGACAAGGGTCACCCACTCAAAAATAAATCATAATAAAATATGGGTAAATAATAAAAATAAATAAGAACATGATATTAATATTTTAATGACATACCACATGAAAAGGAAACTTGAAAGAAAAGAGAAGATGCAGTTTCTTTTATGAAAAACATTCGACAGATGAACGACATCGCTTAAAATTAAAAAAAATAAGTTTATAAGAGTGGAAGGGGTATCTACTCATTTTTAAATAAAATTTACCGAAATAAGGACATAGAAAAACATACCCCAACATAATAACATGGAAACTAGAAGACATAACATAAAGGAAGTCATGAGTTAAAAGCGGTGGGTGAGAGGTTCCCTTTCCTTGAAGAGTAACTTCAAAATATTGAAGGTTGCGACCTTGGAGGGATTGCGGGAACCTTAGGAGGACTCCTTGGGTAGTAAAAAGACCAGATCTTAGTTGATGATGAATTTTTAATGAAAGTAATGAAGGAATGGGTTGGTATTTATAGCAAAAGTGAGGGAATATTTTATTAATTTCCAAGGGACACCTCATCGGTGGTATTTACAAAACCATGGGCTTGACCATGGTATTTTCCCATGGTATTGGACACTTGGGACACCTCATAACATATCTTAATATTCAAATGTTGACCAGAATTATCACATCATGATTTAATCATTAATGATGTCATTAAACACATCGAAACCCAAAACTGTATTTTACTATTCACTAAAAAACAAAACATATTATAAACATATCATAAATTAACCCTAAACTAATATCGATGCTCTGAATTCAAAAATGAACTCTATTTTATGAAAATATTTTTCTAATTCTGAGATATTTAATTTTTAAGTAAAAACACTATTTACCCAAAAAAATACTACTACTTAACTATCAATTTCTGAAACAATTATTTAAAAATACTATAATATCACATTACCGAACAAGATGAATAAATTATTTTTATACTTTCTTAAGTGAGGTTACTATTCCATAGGTCACATTACTACTCATAAGGGTAATATTACTATTCATAATTTACTATTCACCAAAATCATGTTGATCTTATTAGACTCTAAATTTCTTACTGATCACAACTATAGAAGAACATTTTTTGAAAATCATTTAACATTATTAATTATTTAAATTATACAAAAATATTTTAAAATACCCTTTTTCTAATATTCATCAATAATATGGAACCTCTATAAATTCATCCTATATTTATCTTGACATTTGAAATTCAAAATTTTTACCATAATAGGAAATAACTATTTTATTTATACAAAAAGATTACACAAGGTAACTAAGAAATTTTTACATATCCCCTTATAAGACCTACATAGGACCTAAGTGTAAGGTGTTCTATAGTGATGGAATCCTGGGGCAGCTCAGAAAATATTTCCTGAGTGGTAATTTCCATCATCTTGAACTTCTACCGTAGGTGATTCCGTTCAAGCTTCAAATGTTGAAGCTCAACTTGGGCTTAGTCCATAGAAAAGCTTAGTGATGGAACCTCCTTCCCATGCTCTGACAGATGGGATTCGTATGACCCGATTCTACTGGATGAGGCCATCAACTCCCCTTTCTATATTAATTAACCATGATCAGTTTTATTTATAAACAATAATCACAACGTTAAGAGTATTATTTCCAACAAACATATTGACCAATGATCATATAACAATAAAAACCCAATGGTATTATTTTAATTATACTCACCTCATTAATTAAAGGATATAGTTTTGTTGAGTATAAAATAAAATAATACCCAAATTCAAGAAACAAAAATTACTCCAAAGTTTGGGTCATTACATTCTTCCCCCTTAAGAAATGTCATCCAAATTTTTTTAACTTGTACCCCTAGAAGATAAGAGGTGTGGGTACTTCTACATCATAGACTCCCATAGTTCCTATGTGGCTTCATCACATTTATGGTTCCACCACAACACATTAACAATGTGGGTAGTCTTGTTGCGTAGAACCTTGTCCATACGATCCAAGATCTCCACCGGATGCTCCTCATAAGAGATGCCATGTTCCAATTGTATGACCTCTAAATTAAGTACATGAGAAGGATCAGGTATTTAATTCCTCAAGAGGGATACGTGGAAGACATCATGAACATGTTATAGATTTAGAGGAAGTGCAAGTCGATAGGCCACTACTCCTACCCGATCAAGGATTTAATAGGGGCCAATGTACCTAGGGATGAACTTCCATTTATTCCCAAACCTCATTACTCTCTTCCAAGGTGAAATTCAAATAAATAATTTTTCACTAACATCAAACTCCTTGTCCTTTCAATGTTTGTCGACATAGCCCTTTTACTGACTCTGAGCAGCCTTAATGTGTTGCTGGATGGCATGGAATTTTTCTGTCATCTCTTACACAAGATCAGGCCCAAGAAGATTTCTCTCACCAGCTTCATCCCAACAAGTAGGAGTTCTACATAGCTTCCCATATAGAGCTTCATAGGGTGACATTTGAATTCTCAAGTTGAAGTTGTTGTGAGAGAACTAAACTAATGGGAGATATTGATACCATCCACCTTTAAATTCCATTGAGCACATTCTCAGCATGTCCTCAAGTGTTTTAATTGTACTTTTAGATTGGCCATCAGTTTGGGGGTGATAACACATACTGAAATTCAATTTAGTTCTTAGAGAATGTTGAAGACTTATCTAGAATTTTTATTTAAACCTTGGACCACAATCAGATATGATAGAAAGTGGAAATCCAACATGAATTACAATTCCTTAAAGTAAATCCTAGAAAGTTGATCAAGATAGAAATTTGTCAGAATGGAGATAAAATGGGAAGTCTTGGTGAGACAGTCCACAATAACCCATATCACATTGTTTTCTTTGGAAGTTCTCAGGAGACCAGTGACAAAGTCGGTAGTGATATTGTCCCACTTCTATGCTGGTATGGGTAGTGGTTGCAATACCCCTTTAAGAATTTGTTGCTCTTACTTCACTTTCTAACATACTAGAAACCTTGAAGTTTATTTAGAAATATCCCATTTCATATTATCCCACCAATAATGTTCATGAATGTCTCTATACATTTTCGTTCTTCCCGAATGTATAAAGATAGTAGAGCTATGAGATTCATCCATAAGATCCTTCTTTATTTCTGGAATAGATGGAAAACATAGTCTTGTATGAAATTTTAGTACACTTTATTTATCAATATTTAACTCGGGAAACTTTCTATTCTTCACAGCCTCAAACTTTTCTTTAGAAAAGGATGTTCTTTATGAGCATTCTTGATCTTATCTAGTAATGATGGTTGAGAAATAATTTGGGTTAATATTGATTATGTCCCTTCCCTTATAATTCCCATTTCTAGCTTTAATAGGTCATTGATCACAGGATCTCTTTGAATCCTCATCATGGAAAGAACAACAAGGTATTTCCCGGTTAATGCATTAGCGACTTTGTTTGATCTTATGAGATGATAATGAATTGAACAATAATAGTCCTTGGGAAGTTCCAACCATCTCCTCTATATCATTTTAAATTCCTTTTTCATGAAAATATACTTCATTCTTTGATGGTCTGTGTATATATCACATTTCTCCCCATAAGGATAGTGCTTCCATATCTTCAGAGAAAAAATGACCACTGCCAACTCCAGATCATGCATAGGATATTTCTTTTCATGAGTCTTCAACTGTCGATATGCATAAGCAATACTCTGTCATTTTTCATGAGGAGGCACCCAATAACTTTCAGAAATGCATCACTAAAAATAAAGAATCCTTCTCTACTTGAGGGCCTATTTAACATGGGTACAATAACTAATCTGTTCTTCAGCTCTTGGAAATTTTCCTCATACTCCTTTTTCCAGATGAACATGATCCCTTTTTGAGTTAACTTGGATAATGGATTATAAAGTCGTGAAAAGTTTTTCACAAACCTCCTATAATATACCACTAATCCAAGGAAACTAAGAATATTAGTTATTATTGTAGGTTGAGGCCACTCCTATACAAATTTTGTCTCTGTAGGGTTAGATGTAATTACTTCATTATTTATAATGTTCCCCAAGAAAGAAACTTGTTGCAACAAAAATTCACATTTGATGAACTTTCCCAAAAGCCTCTCATTCTGTAGAGTTTTCAAAATAACCCTTAGATGATCTTTATACTGCTCATGAATTTTGGTATATATCAGAATATCATCAATAAAAAATACCACAAAGTTATCAAGGTAGTTCTTAAAGTCTCTATTAATAAAATCCATAAAAATAGAAGGTTCATTAGTCCATCTGAAGGGCATAAAAACCAACTCATAATGCCCATATCTTGACCGGAAGGCAGTTTTTTTGAATATATTCTTTCTTCACCCTCAATTGATGATAACCAAATCGAAGATCAATATTAGAGAAGAATTGAGCCCCATGAAGTTTGTCAAATAAGTCATCAATTCTTGGAAGAGGGTATTTATTCTTCACTGTGATCCCATTCAGTTCTCTATAATCAATGAATAGTTGAATTGATCCATCCTTGTTCTTCAAAAAGATAATAGGTGCTCCCCAAGGAAATACAATCGATCAGATAAACCCCTTCTAAAAATGATCATGGATTTGTCTCTTTAATTACTTCAACTCATCATTTTCTATCCTATATGGGATCTTTGATATCGGATGAGATCCATGTATGAGTTCAATGGAGAACTCCACCTCTCTTTCTGGGGGAGGTCTGGGTAAATCCTCTGGAAATACGTCAATGTATTCCTGGACAATGGGTACATTTTCTATCCTTAAACTCTCATCTACCTCTTCTTCATCAAAGATAAACTCCATAAAGAAGGATATATGAGGTTCTTGTAGAAAAATATCAGGTTGATATATCTCTCCTTGGAAGATAAGTATAGGTTTTCCATTCAAGACTACTGATATTTCCTTGCTTCTACATTTGATCTTGGTATTATACTTTGAGAGCCAGTCTATCCATAGTATAATGTAGAATTACATCACGTGAATTACTACTACATTTTCGATAAGATTTTGCATAATAAAGTAAATACTAGAGTTTCTAAACACTGACAATGCTTGGAAAATCCCACCAGGAGTCTTGACTGATAACTATACTTTTAGAAAATTGGGGGTTGATTCTAAATTCTTTGCAAACTTAGAGGAAATAAAGGAATGTGTAGAACCAAAATCAAACAAATTACTTGATATATTTTAGAGAACCACAAGATTACTTTCCACCACATCATTTGGAGCTTCAACATCAACTATCGTTATAGAAAAATCATGAACTTTCTCCCTCGGCCTTTGTCGACGCTGATAGTGATTCCCCTCCACTACCCTCAGATTTGGACAATGAATGGAAAAGTGCACAAGTGGTACAAACTTATAGAATTGTAAATATAGTAGGGCCTACACCATATTACCATTGTCGTTAGTGTTGGGAAGTTGAGGCTTCACTTCACTATGACAATTCTGCGTGATATGGATGTCTTTTCCACAATTGTAGCACTTCTCACTCCTAAGCAGGCAGTTTCCCAAATTATTCTTCCCACATTTATTGCACATGGGATGATGCATTTTTTTGCCTCCTCTTCCCTAATAAAAGTTCCTTCCTAATCTAGGTTCTGTTGATCTATTCTTGTCACTGGATTTATGAGACCACTACATCTCACCAAACTCCAGTTCGACTTTCACAACACTCCACATGATCTCCTCATATTTTTCATTGTCTCGGTTGGTTAGATTCTTTAGTAGATGCAATATTAGTCCACCATATAATCTATCAAAATTCCTATTTGGATCCATTAAAAAGATAGAGGTGTAACATGAATGACATGTGAATTTCATGTCATGGCTTCCCATATATTCATTCTCCTTTTTCTTCTGCTCGAGAAACTCATTGTCCATTCTTGTTCTCATAGAACGAGGGAAATACTTATTGAAGAATATCCCTTTGAACTCTTCCCACTCGATAGATTCAACCTCAACTATTGGAATTGTGTTTTTAATCAGTTACCACCATTGATCATCTTCTTACTCTAAGATGTAAACAGCCAGGGTGACCTCCTCTTATTATGAACAATGAAGCACATAAAATATCTTATCGATATAGCTGATCCACTATTCAACAATCAATGATTAAGTAGATCCATTGAAGGTTGGTGGTCATTGATTCATAAAGGACTCAACATAATTTTGTTCCCTTCATAGTGAGATCGGTCTCTCAGCTTGATTCAAGTTATTTCCCATAACTTGAGTCATCTGGTTCATCATTCTCATGAAAGATTCCATTCTGACTGCCATCAGAGGTTCGTCAGCGCATGGTCCATTGCGGTCACCATTTGCACGGTTCCTCCTATTTCCCTGCATTTTATAAATTAATATAATCTTAGTGAGAAAATTATTTCATTTATGAATATTTTAACTTTAAAGGATTTTTATGTCTTAAAACTTTATTCTTAAACATAGTATTCTTTAACAAAAATTACATTTCTCTATAAATCCTTCATAATGATTCATAAAAATTTTTGGATTGACCAAACATTTCCCCCAGGATTTTCAATCAAGGTGTGCATAAAGGCCTATTGTGATGTAATAGGATACCCCAGGTGAAGCCTGAAACCCCATTCCATAGTTTTCACTTATAAGTACATCTGTGTCAGTGCCACATCCACTTTTTCTTATCCAGACAGAGATTAATTGATTCAGAAACCACATTCTTAATATTTCACCAAAACACTAGGAAGTTTTTATATATTTAAAATTTTCTATAGGGTTATTCCTAAAGTTTTCATATCGTAATTTCCATAAATAACTAAACTATCTTTTGATACCCACTATGGAATCCTACCTTTTTATTACATTTTACAAATAAAGGATCTTTAAAGTATAGTGTCTTGGAAATCAGGAACATAAAACTTGAAAAAAACATAAAAAAATCTTCTAATACACTTTTAAGGCTTCATAATAAGTTTATCCTAAGTAAAATTACAACATATCATAACCTGGTGACATACATCAAAGGAAAGGGTGAGCATATGGCCAAGTAAGGATAAAAAAAGGAACCCGTTTACTTGTGATATCAATAAGAACTTGATAAAAAAACCAAAAGACACGAGGAATGGAAAAATAGGAATATCATAATAAAAATAACATGAATCATAACATTAATATGTGTATACAACACTTATTTTATACATTCATGAACGTATAAGCAATGTTCATCCCCAAGGTGTCATAAAAATTACCAAAGTTATTCAGCAAGGTATCGTGAAACTTGTCATCTCTAGTGATTAAATTATTTACCCAATGCATTGGAGTGATATCGGGGCACACCATTAATATTTATTTATTTTAATGTGAGACACATGGATAATAATCAAAAATTTCATAAATAATCCAAATAGAATAAAATAAATGGGTTTCATATCAAAAATGTGACGTTTTAAAAAGTGCTTAAAAACAAAAACATTATGTTATTTATAACCCATGGAAAGGGAGTGAGGGTTATATGTATGTCAATTACAGAATAAAATATATCAATTTTATGTATTTATGAATAACCCTAGAAATGAAATAGGTTTTTGGTATTCACATAAATAAAAAAATATAATTTCTTGAGAAAAAGAGAGAGATTTTGGGACGAAAATTCTGCAGCATAACGACTATACAACATGGTTGTGGAAAATATTGAAAAGAGAGAGGACAAGGGTAAACCACTCATAAATAACTCATAATATAGTATGGTTTTATAATAAAAAGAAATAAGAAAATGGTATGTATATTTTAATTACATACCACATGAAAAGGAAACTTGAAAGAAAAGAGAAGATGAAATTTCTTTTACGAAAACAATTCGGCAGCCTAACGACATCACTTAAAATTAAAAAAATAAGTTTATGAGAGTGTAAAGGGTATCTAATAATTTTAAAATAAAATGGACATAAATAAAGAAATATAATAACATACCCCAACATAATAATATGTAAACTAGAAGTCATAACATAAAGGAAGTCATGACTTAAAAGAGGAGGGTGAAAGGTTCTCTTACCTTGAAGAGTAACTTTGAAAGCTTGAAGGTTGAAACTTTGGAGGGAATTAGGGTACCTTGGGAGGAATAATTTGGAGGTAAAAAGACTATATATTAGTTGATGATGAATTTTGAATTAATTTAATGAAATAATGGGTCGGTATTTATAGCAAAAGTGAGGGAATATTTTATTAATTTCCATGGGACACCTCATCAATGGTATTTGAAAAACCAGGAGCTTGCCCATGGTATTTTCCCATGGTATTGGACACTTGGGACACCTCATAACATATATTACTATTCACAAGTCTACCATTATTATTACATCATGATTACATTGTTAATGATTTCATTAAATAAATCAAAACGCAAAACTGTATTTTTACTATTCACCAAAAAACAAAAAAATTTAACAAAATATCATAAATTCACCCTATCCTAATATGGATGCTATGAATTAAAAAAATGAACTCCATTTTATGAAAATAATTTTCAAATTATGATATATTTAATTTTTAATTAAAAACACGATTTACCCGAAAAATACTAATACTTTACTAATTATTTCTGAAATAGTTATTTACTGATGCTATAATATCACATTACCAAACATGATGCCTAAATTATTTTTGTACTTTCTTAAGTGAGGTTACTATTCCATATGACACATTACTGTTCATAAGGGCAATATTAATATTCATAATTTACTATTCACCAAATTTTTTTGATCTTATTAGACTCTAAATTTCTTACTGATCACAACTGTAGAAGACCATTTTTTAAAAATCATTTCACATAATTAATTATTTAAAGTAAAAAAAAATATTTTAAAAAGATTACCAATTTTCCAATATTCCTAAATAATATGGAACCTCTATAAACTCATCCTATATTTATCTTTACATTTGAAATTTACAAATTTTACCATTATAAGAAATAAAAATTTTATTTATATGAAAATATTACACAAGGTAACTAAAGAATTGTTACATAGCCCCATATGACACCTGCATAGGACTTAATTGTAAGGTGTGCTATGGTGATGTAATTTTGGGGTAGGTCACACAACATTTCCTGAGTATTAATTTCTATCAGCTTGAACTTCTCCCATAGGTGATTCCGGTCAAGCTTCACATGTTGAAGCTCGACTTGGGCTTGGTCCAGAGCAAAGACTAGTGATGTAACCTCCTTCCCAAACTCCGATAGATGGGCTTCATAATTCCCGAGTCTACTGGATGAAGCCATCAACTCCTTTTTCTATATTAATTAACCATGATCACTTGTATTTATAAAAAATAATCACAATGTTAAGAGTATAGTTTCCAATGGTCATATTGACCAACAGACATATAATATTCGAAACCCAGGGGTATTATTTAAATTATACTCACTTAATTAATTAAATGATATAGTTTGTTTTAGAATAAAATAAAATAATACCCAAATTCAAGAAACAAAAATTAATCAAATTTTCTGGTCATTACAGTCGGCTGATCCACAGATCACCCTAAAAACTTTGAAAACTAGGAAATAAGGGGTATAGAATGGCATACTTGAAGTTAGGATTCCAATGTAGAAGAAATCCGGACCTAAAACAAACAAAAATGGCGGATTCAAATTCAGGATGTCAGAAAGTGTGTGGGGGAAGAAAACAGGGGGGGTTTCATGACACAGGTTCAGGATGGGTGGGGCGTGGCCTTTATAGTCATGTTACACAACATGTACTAGGGCCCGCACGCCATGTACTAACTTTTTTTGAACATAGGTATATAATATAATTATTATAGTAAATTACATAATAATTAATATGAATAATTAAATTAAAATAAATTTTTACATATATATAATTAACTAGAAATAAATCTATACACGCATTGTATCAGTAAATACACACAGTGTGTTCTAAAATTAGAAAAAGAGAAGTACAACCTTTGGTTCGGTGCTTGGGGTGAGATTCGAACCGACGATTGGCTGATCAAAATGTATGACCTGAACCAGTGGAGAAAAGGTTGTAATATTTCTCATGATTATGAATTATATATATTTAATTTCTAGGGACAATACAACATGGGAGGAAGTGAAGACACAATGTGTGGTTTTTAATTATAATAAAAGGGATGATGTAGGGAGATTAGCCGAGTTCGAACCCGGGTCTTTTGGATCTTGGGATGAGACTTTTCCAATATGTAAACTTCACCCGCTTGTATTACTTTATTTCAAAAAAATTTTTATTTATTAATGAAAACGTGGCTCACACAATGTTTATTTCAATACATGCCATGTGGTTTTACTAAAAGGACAAATGATGGAAATGGGGCAGTTGTTCAGATTTGAACCTAGGTCTTTTGGAATTGGCTTACGAACATGGACAACTGATCCATCCCCATCATGGGTTTTCTTTTATTTAAAAACATTTATTTATATTTTTGAAAATACCGCACACTCCGTGTATGAAAACATGAGTATCAAAAGGATGAACCCTGTACTGAAGGTAGGGATAGAGGGATTTGAACCAGTGATGACTCAGATAAACTCCAGTGACTTAACCATCAGCATCGACATCATCCCTGTTTATTAAGTAAGTTATTCTATATATTTATAATATTAAGAATATAAACTAAAAGGAATTAGTACATGGAATGTGTATAGGTAGTACACGACATGTAACCTCTGGGTTTCCTCCCAGGAAGAGACTTTGTTTTATGTCATTGGCTCGACCTACTTACCTCTTCTTACTTGAGATGCATGGTGGGGAATTTTCCCACCACGTCTTCCATGTGATGGTAATTCTTCATCTGCCATCTTTTCACCTTGAATAGTTGACCATCCTCCCCATTAATTTCCACCACTCCATGGTGGAATACTCTTATGACTGATAATGGTCCCAACCATCTTGACTCTAGCTTTTTTGGAAATAATAATAGACGAGAGTTAAAAAGGAGTACCTAATCACCAGGTTTGAAATATTTTCATGAAATAATCTGGTCTTGGATTGATCTCATCTGACCCTTGTGCAACTTAGTGTTATCATCTGCCTCCCATTGGATTTCATCAAGTTCTGACAGTTGGAACTTATGCTTCTCTTGAGCTGCCTCCAGATCAAAGTTTAGGGCCTTGGAGGCCCAGTAAGCTTTGTGATCCAACTCTACAGAAAAATGGCATAGATTTCCATTGATGAGGAAGAATAGGGACCTCCCTAGTGACATATTAAAAGAAGTCTGATATTCCTACAAAGCATCAAATAGATTTTTGGACCAGTCATTCTTTGAAGTGTTCACCATTTTCTCCAGAATGTACTTGAGCTCACGGTTTGAGAGATCCACTTGTCCACTGTACTGGGGATGATATGGCATCCCCATATGATGCCTCACTCTGTACTTCGACAAAACTCCTTTCATAAACATGTTTTCGAAGTGGGTCCCTCTATCCCTGATCAGTACACGGAGAACACCGAGCCTTCTAAAAATTTGTTTCTTTAAAAAGGACATGACCACTTTGTCCATGTCATGTGTTATAGTAGCAGCCTCCATGAATTTAAAGACGTACTTGATGCAGACCAGGATGTAAGTGTTCCCAAAAGATGGGGGAAATGGACCCATTAAGTCTATGCCCCAGACGTCAAAGATCTCGACCTCCAGGATGGGGTGCTGGTGCATCTTAGATCTGCACCTCACATTAACTATTCTTTGGCATTGATCACAATGGGAAAAAAGGCTTGGGTATCTATATGCATGGTGGGACAGAAAAACCTAGACTACAAGATATTTTCTATAGTACGGTCTGACCCATGATGTCCCCCAACTGGAAATGCGTGACAGAATTCCAGGACTCCATGAACTTCAGTTTCCGGGATGCAACATCGGATCACCCCATCTCCATAGGATCAGAATAGTAAAGGATCTTCCCAGATGTAACTCTTGACATTAGAGAGAAACACCTTCTTCTACTGGAAGGAGAGGTCAGAGTGGATGGATCATGTAACCAAATAATTATCAATATCATCATACCAGGGACGAGGTAATTCTTCAACTGAAAAAATCTTTTCATCCGGGAAATCCTCCGTGATATCTCAATCTTCCTCCTTTTCAAAATGTGTTATCTCTAGGCAGGATAGATGACCATCAAAAAAGTTCTCCCTCCCATTCTTGTCTCGAATATCCAGATCAAATTCTTGTAGGAGGAGTACCCATCTGATCAGTCATGGCTTCGTATCCTTCTTGTTCAACAGGTACTTGAGTGATACATGGTCAGTATAAACAATAACATTAGATAGCACTGAATAAGAATGGAACCATTCAAAAGAAAACACCACTACTAACATCGCCTTTTCTGTGGTAGTTTAGTTCATCTGTACCTCATTGAGCGTTCTTCTGGCATAATAAATGGGTTGGAAAATTTGATCAAGTTACTAGCCCAGGATTTCTCTCACTACGTAGTCACTAGCATCACACATCACTTTCAATTTCTCCTCCTAGTTGGGAGAAATAATCACTAGATCCTCCACCAGGCACTGCTTCTGGTGTTCAAGAGCTATGGTACATGCCTCATAAAACTCAGAAAATGTAATCCCTGGTTAGAAGGTTGGTGATGGGATGAGCTATCTTTGAGAATTCATGGACAAACCTCCTGTAGAAACCTGCATTTCCTAGGAAGTTGCAGATGTATATGACGGAAGTCAGAATGGGAAGTCACAAAATGACTTATATCTTTGCCAGGTCTACCTACATCCCCTTAATCTAGATTCTTTGGCCAAGGAAAATTACACTCTTCACCATGAAATGACACTTTTCCTGGTTCAAAATAAGGTTAGTGTTCTCATATCTTTCTAGTACCAGCTCTAGGTGCCACAAGTAAGTGGTGAATGATTTTCCTTAAATGAAAAAATCATCCATAAAAACCACCAAGATCTGTTCCGCCATGTCATGGAAGATAACTAGAATGCATCTCTAGAATGTATAATGAGTGTTTCACATGGAAAAGGACATCCTTCGGTAAGAAAATGCATCGTAGGGGAAAGTAAATGTGCTCTTCTCTTAATCATCTAGGGCAATGAAAATCTAATTGTAGCTGGAATAAGCATCGAGGAAGCAGTAAAACTCATGCCCCACTAGTCTCTCTAGCATCTGATCCATGAAGGGCATGGGAAATGGTCCTTCCTCATGGTGTCATTTAGCTTTCAATATTCCACATAGACTCTCCAGCCCGTGACAGTGAATGTGGGGATAATCTCATTATTATCATTTGAAATCATAGTGATACCCCTGTTTTTGGCTACCACTTGCAGGGGACTCACCCACGAACTATTAGAGATGGGGTATATGATGCCTGCATCTAAAAAATTTATTACCTCTTTCTTAAAACTACCTTCATGGGGGGTTCAAGTGTCACAGTGGTTACCGAGATGGATTCTCTCATTCTTCAAGAAGTACCTTGTGGGTGAAAATGGTAGGGATGAGGCCCTTCATGTCTATAAATTTCCACCTAATATCCCACTTCCACCACTTCAAAACCTATAAGAGTGCATCCTACTACTCTAGGAACAATGCTACAATAAGTATGACGGTCAATGTATGATGGTCTCCCAAGTACCCATACTTCAGATAAGACAGAAGATGATTCGGTTCTTGTGTAAGAACCTTTAGAATCGAAGTTACAAGTGGTTATACCTATTCTTGCTCTAAAATATCAGGAATAACAGCAGGTAGCTAGTAGTGGACACCCTATAATATAAAGAATTACAGGTACTCTGGTTCTTCCTCAACTGGAATTTCTAGAAAAACCAAGTCATATGAGGTGGAAGAACATACCAGATCATCTCCTTTTCTTCTCAAGTGATCATCCATGGTGATCACTACATATCAGCCCTCGTGATCTAGTTATGATGCTTTCTTGATGGATTTGAGGACATTTTAGGAGACTCTTTCACCTCATACTCTGAAAATAAGCTCCCCCTAGTGTACGACGATCAATACCTTCCCAATGGAAAAGAAATGCCATCCAAAAATTAGAGGTTCCTCCAGGTCTTCCTCTATGTCGAGGATGATGAAATATGTGGGTAGGATTATCCTAACCACCATTACCAGCACATCCTCCAGTAGCCCCTTCGGATATTTGATGGATCGATCGACAAGATGAAGGGGTACTCGGGTAGGCTTCAGGTCTTCGAGCCCTATATTCTTAAAAACACCAAATTTCATAAGGTTGAAACTGGATCTTAATTCACAAAGGGCCTTCCCAAACTAACATGGTACAATAGTGCATGAGATCATGAAGCTACATGGATCTTGGAGCTTGAGAGGAATCAAATGCTATATGATCACTAAGCACTCCGTGTTCAGTGAAATGGTGCCCAGATCCTCCATATTTCTTTTGTTGGAGAGGATCTACTTCATGAATTTCTCATATGTGGGCATCTGTATCAGTGCCTCTATAAATGGAATGTTGATGTGATACTTCCTAAACACTTCCATGAACTTTCCGAACTGGTGTTCCAACATTCTCTGCTTCATCCTCTCTGGGAAGGGTAAGGAAGGCTAGAAGGATTTGATTTTTTTTTTCCTTTTCCCTATAAGTCCTATTTTGGTGGGACTTTAATGAGCAAGGGCCTGTAATTGTACCCTCTTTTTCATCAGGGGGTGTAGGTGCACCTGGCTGTGCCGATTCCTTTTGTTATAGCTCCTTTCCACTCTGTAGTGTGACAGTATGGGCCTCATCCCTCAGGTTCTTCTCAATGTTACCTGATAGTGTACTGGGATACCTCGCTGAGAGCTAGTTTTCCAGTTGTTCGATTTGGTTCTCTAGGATCTTAATGGAGTCCTCCTAATTCTGGAATCTGGTCTCAACAGTAGATATAAACTTGTTCATGAGATCCTCTAACCTCGAGGTGTTCTCCTACTGAGGTGGCTATGCAGCTGGTGGAGGTGGGGGTTACCTCGACTGTTGTGGGTGAGGTTTTTGATACCCTTGTTACTGGTAAGAGCATTGCTGATGCTACTATTTCCTCAGGTACTGGCTTTGATATTAGGGTTGACCGTAGTCGGGCGGTCGCTAGGGTAGAGGATTCTGCTGCTGTGGGCCCCATACGGTCTTCTGGTCATCACACTATGTTGTGTTCTGGTACTACTGGTACTATTTCGACCCTTGGTTTTGAGCAACATAGCTCACCTTGCTCATCTAAGGGTCATCTATAGGTCCCGATCATTCTCCCATTATGTGGTTGTCACCACATTCGCTGCAATCCGTATGGTTCACCATAGGTACTTGTGACACGCTATTTAGATTCAACACATTGATCTTTTTGGAAATAATGTTCAACTGGGAAGCAAGCATAGTAGTGGCATCGATATTGTGTGCCCCACTTAGAATGACACTGGAAACTTTTGACAGAAATGTCTTCTAGAAGATTGGAAAGATCTTCAAGGGACTTCCACATAACCATACCTCCAGCAGTAGTATCCACCACGGTCATTGTGTTCGTCATTAGTCCTATGTATAAGGTATGGACTTGCATCCAGAGTGGGAGTCTTTGGTGTGGTGATTTACACAACATCTCTTTAAAATACTCCCATGACTCATACAACGACTTTAAGTCATGCTGTTGGAAGTTGTGTATTTCGTTCCGCAAGGTCACTATCTTTGAGGGTGGGAAATATTTTAATAGGAATGCCTGTGATAGCTCTTTATAGGTGAGGATAAATCACTACAACAAACCTTTTATCCAGTCTTTCTCCTTATAACTTAGAGATAAGGGGAAGAGGTGAAGACAAATGGTGTCCTCGTACACTCTGTGGTAGTGGAACATGTCACAGATCTCCAGAAAATTAGAGAGATGGGCATTGGGATCCTCGTTGGTAAGGACGATGAACTGAACTATGTTTTAGATCAGCTTCATGATATCAGGCTTGATCTCGAAATTCTGGGCCTGCACTGGTGTACAGACAATGCCTGTGTCATCTCTGTGAATAGATGGTAGGCCATACTCCCTGAGAGTACGACATGAAGGTGGCTGCTGAGGGAGTGAAGGTGACATATATTTCTTCTCTTGAGAGGTGAAGTACAATTTATGAAACATTTACCGTGGATTTGGGGTATGGCTGTTCTCTGGAGAGGCTTGTTGTGGAGGCCTCTAGTAGTTCCTCGGAAAAAACTCCATGAAGCCTCCTTGTGGGGCCTGCTCTGACATACCAGTAGCGGGAGGCTGCTGGTCCTGGTATGGGTGCCCCACCACAACTTTAGTGTCTAGCTCTCCCTCCTCCCTGCTCACTATGGGTGACAAGTTCTTTCTATTCTCTTCCACCAGTGCACGTCAACGTCTCAACAATGTCCATTCGATTTCCGAGTCAATCAGAAGAATTTCTGATGACTCAGAACTCCTGGACCATGTGGGATCTATTCTCATGCACCTGTGGTCCTACACATTCACAAAACAAAAACCAGGCGTAAAATAGAAAAATAAAGATAAAAAGAAATGATATTAGAAAATATATTTTAAGGAATTTTTTTAATTTTTATTTTCAATAAATTAATTTAAACGAAACTAAATTTAACACTCAAACAAAAGTTCCCCAGAAACAGAACCTAATTTTGGTCTATTTTTTCACCAAAGGTATGTTATCGGTGTCCCAAATTAATATTACCCACTATTAAGCTAGTTTAGCGTAATTTCGGGGTTGATCCACATGGAACTGGTGAGTGTGTGAATTCAATTTCATTTGGAATTAACTTAGTAAAGGATGCTGAATTTAGAGTGGGATTTTGGTTTTTCATTTTGATAACTATTTTGATTATTGAAGTAGAGATAAACATTTAAAGGAAAATAAAACAAAATTGGTTTTTAATGTGGTTGATAGATAAAAGAGTGTGTTGGGGCTATGGTGATTATGGAAGTTATAAAAACTTATTATCAGGTTGTGTTGTTCATAATAACCCAACACTCTGGGTTTCAATTTTGACAAGGTTCCCTTGGTATAGTAAACTATGTCTAGAACTGATGAAACTAACTCCTTGGTCTGGTAGTCAGTGTTACCCAATTATTTATTCAGATCTGTCTATTTGTGAGTCGATGAATACTTTCAATGATCCTGAATGTGTTCATCATTATTCTTCCTTTGAGTCCCTGAAAATTCTACCATTGGTCTGGCTCAAAAAGTTTAGTGATAAAAAGAAATGATTGAATAATAATAATAATATTTAAATAGAACAAACACAAACATAACAACTAATTCAAATTACAACAATCTTTCATAACCCAATGCCCCAACACATGGGATGTTTAGTTACACATGGAAGAAAAGATGACAACAGCACCCTCGATACCTGATGTGGTCATCGCTGGTTATTCGAGGAGTGGTTAATTATTTGGTAGAATGGTGGAATGGCGGAGTAGCGGAACAATAGTTGCATGACAAAAGGGTAGAAAAACCTTCCTCCTTTGAATATTTAATAATGACCTCCAAAACCGAAGGCCAATACCTCTATTTATCGAAAACAATTGCACGGTATGTATGTAAAGTACACACCGTGTAGTTTCATCAATGCAGTTTTGTCATTGTTTTTCTCTAGTAGGTGGCCAAATGTTCCTCCCTTGACTTCCGCGGTGTCGACAACCGATTGATGGAGGGTACACGACATTTTGAGCTACCTCACACTGCGTGTAGTCTCTAGAAAATTCCACCAACTGCATCTAGAAGCCTGTACACAGTGTGTAGGAATGACCCACACGGCGTGTTGTCTCTGTTTTAGCTACTTGGGCATGTACTCGTCTGGACGATCCATGTCTGAGTCTGAATATACATAGCGTGTAGGTATGTACATGCCTTATAGTTGGGAATTTTGATCAGAGTTCTCCTGGTTTGTGTGTTTGGCTAGAAAACACCTGAAAATGAAGAAGATCACCAAAATCAAAGTATTAGTCCACTAAGAAGTAGGTATTTTCTGAAAAAATGTTCTTATTTTCAATAATATATGTGGAAATGTATACAAAAATTATGGGTATCAGGTGTGTCTCTCTTTTCTAGAGGATAAATCTCACATGCCAGGTTCCTTTTCTAGACTCTGATGTTGAGGATTGAGGTGAAGGTTTCATCATCAAGTGACACTCCACTTCAGAATATGAAAATTGAATGGGATTGATTTTGATTTGGTGCTTCTCAATATTCTTTATTTTCTAGTGATGGTTCACCCTCCAACCCATGGAAAGTTCTTTAGGGAAGGGTAGAACTTCAACATTTGAAGGACCTATATGCAAATTGCCACTGGAGTGGGGAGGACCTCCTATTTGGTGTGATGGGGTGCATAGAGAACCTAAGAATACGCTGAATGGAACACGGGGAGGAACTCCTCCGTAGGGAGTTCCAGAGTGGGGAGGACCTCCGTGGGAGTTGGTGAGAACATGGGGTGGACCTCCATGTTGGCCATCTATGGCCTGAGGAGGACCTTTTCACTGGAAAAAAATGATAGCATGAGGAAGGCCATTGTATTAATCAAACTGGACATGGGGAGGACCTCTATGTTAGTAGTTGATGAAGTGGGGATGACCTCTACTTAGATGATTGCTGGAGCATGGAGGACTTCCGTTGGAGCTCGTGATGATGCACGGAGGGCCTTCACATTGATAACTCGAGATATAGGGAAAATATTCATACCTAAGATTATGGGTACGGGGAGGAACTCTGCGTTGGGTGTCAACAAGATGGGGAGGACCTCTCCTTAGACTAATGCCGACGACATGGGGAGGACCTCCATGATGAGTGTGGGAGTGGGGAGGAACTCTAATCTAGATAACGATGTTATATGGAGGACTTACATACTGAATCTCATCGTCACAAGTCATCCCATGATGGATGATATTCTTACTGAAGACTGTAAGAGTCAACCCAGTCTGCCCATGGGGTGGTTGGGGTCTTAATCCCAGTTGGTCATAGAAGTGACCTTGCTATGTCATAATAGGGAAATGACGACATGCGTCAGTGGTGGAATGGGCCACTGAAGCCATATAAGATAATTCTCTTTGATGGGAATCTTCTTAAGCCTGTGCCTGATGCTGACATCGAGTTAGTTTAATCGGATCCAATGGCACAACTGTGTAAACCACCTTCTCCTCTTCTTGAAGGGTCAGTAATTGGTGGCACTGATGAGGCCAAGTGGTATCCCTCCTAAATGACTTCTGGGTGGTGGTTGAAGCTGGGTTAGCTCTGAAGTCCCTTAACTCATCAACATATGGGAATGATTCATATGAGTGTTCTAGGGGGAGGCTCCCAAAATGGTTGGATTCTAGAGTGGGGAGTAGTGGCTCCCTATGAATCCCTTGGGTGCGGCAGTGACAATGGGGAGCTAGAGCCTATAGGTCATGTATGACCATATCCATCATGGGAATGACCCCCTCCTACTCATATCTTTGGATAAGAATGTCCATCACCCTCCTTTGAACATTTTATGAGGGTGTGACAGGGTGTGGGTGTCTAGTTGTCATGGTTAGTGATGAAATCATGGAGTAAGTATAGTTGTGCGTTATTTCCGCATTGGCATTTCCCCTTCCAGTATGTCTATGGGTGAGAGGAAACTAGTATGTAGCAATAGCTTGGGTCCTATGAAGCAGGGATATTTAGCCATCAGTCCAAATAATAGGAAATAAATTTCTAATTCCCTAGAATAGTTTATTATTCCATGGTTGGGGAGAAATATCCATGTTGATAGTTCCATATAGTGGAATTCCTAATGATTAACTACCCCGAATTCAGGTGAGTTTCACACCAAGCCCACTATTTTCTTGGTGGGACCTGGTGCCGAATATCAAGATCTGATGACACGCTGATCTATCGATGTATCTACTTCCACTAATCCTCATAGTAGTAGGAAAACTATTTCACATCAGGTTCACTATTTTTGTGGTGGCCTGACATGGCGTCCAAGTATAAATTTTGATATGAAGACCTACATGGATAATCCCCATGGTTGAAGGAGAAAATATTCATGTCAGGTTCAAAATTTCTATTTCTAAATATTTTGATGGGTTACGCCACTTGAGGCATGTGGACACTCACTGATGGTGTATTGTGGCCCACATTATCATTTTCCAAAGGTGGGAAACATGTATGAGTTCTTCAGAGATGTTTTCTCCTTGATCAAAACATGATTATGGGATGTCAGGTCCTCCTTCCTTGGATTCCTCCTCAGAATTCGCTGCCTATTCTAGGTTTCCCTTAGAGATTAAGACATTGTATGTGAAACTCTTTCTGGCTCCATATCTTTGTGGATGCTGGTCAATTAAGCTGCCTCTATCAAGAAATTACAAAGGGTAAAGTTATGGCAGCAACATTCTATTAGGATAGTAGTTTTGTTCAGAATCACTTACATGTATTGATGTTGGAACGTTGGTACACCTGAATTATTCCTTATTAGAGGGATTTTTAAGGGAGTGGATTCTCTAGGCATCCCACATAGATTGTTGGTTACTTATGCTGGAGGCTTGTCTCCAAGGTTTTCCCCATATTTCCTTGTTTAAAACAAGGATTACCACGAGTTTAACATCTAAGAGAGAATGATCTGACTGATCAGAACACTTATAAAGGTGGATCATATAGAAACATCTCTACTGATCAGAACACTTACAAAGGTGGATCAAAAAATAATGTCCCTAGGAGGGAGAAACTAGATGGTTTACTAGATGAGTGGATCATAACGCCCAATGAAGACTAATTTGAGGGTGTTGTGTCCCATAAAGGGAAGGTTTCACACTATGAAGGCCGATCTGGATACCACTGAGGGTGGATCAGAGAAGGTGGTCCCCAATGAGAGTGAAATCATGGTTTACCATTGGCTGGGATTGAACCTTGGGGAGGCTTCCTATGTACCCTATTTAGAAGACAATAATCCAAACCCATGAATTTCAAAGGGGTGATTTGGGTCAAACACAAGGTTAGATGCTCGTCACAAGAGGGACACTCATGGTTGGATGGATACAATGTGTGGGTCTTATGAATGGTTAGATGCCTAAGTTTTATTAGGAGTAGTGAGGAAGTTAGTGGCATGATCTCATCGGGATGTGGTGGCCTGGGTAAGAATCAAGATGGATGATATAGGATTTGAATTGAGCGAACGATATGAATAGTATAGAACGAACATGAAGATGGTTATGTTGGGATTGAAACTCAGGGAGGCTCACTACATATCTCAATGGCTGGGAATAAAAGTCTACATAGTTTGGTATGGGGATATGATACACCTAGGGAGGCAGATCATGAGAAATGGAGTGCAAGGATAAGGAGTAGAAGGAAGTAGAACCTATGATTTGGGGAATGACCTTCCCAAAACACAAAGGCTTGAAGGAAGACCAAGATGGGAAATGGGTGATGGGATTGAACCTGGGGGAGTATTCCTACATACCCTGTTTGAAAGATAGGGTTCATGGTCCACGTAGTTCAGGATGGGGGCATAGAATCATGGTGTACACAAAGGACAATGACCCGAATACATACAAATGGTTTATGCATGGTTATCAACCCTTATCAAGAGGATCACTCTCAATTGGAGGAGTATGGTGATGTGTGGGGCTTATAAATGGTTAGTTGCCCATGTGGATTAGAACACCTTAGGGACGAAGATCTAGGAGATACATCCCAAATAATAGAAGATGGAACAACTACTACAAAGTAGGACTTTAACATCACTAGAATATGCCTTCATCATCTCTAAAAAGGATCTAACAATGTATGTGTGGTTAAAATATTGAAACTTTTACCAGCATTGATAATAGAAGCACTATTAAATAGGGTAAAATTAGATTTTTTTTCAGATACATATGAGCCCGAACCCCTTTATCAGTGCTTCCAAGACCCCTTTAACAGAACTCCACCCAAATTTATCATTGCGTTTCACCCCACAACCTTTTATCAGCACTTTGTGAATTTCTAGACTTATGCGCGCCCGCTTGGATTTGAACCCCGCACCTCTCCTTCGAAGATGGAACACCTTTACCACTACACCATGTTGTTTTTATGTCTGTTCAATGATATTTTTGTTTATATATATATACATATATTTATATAATTATTTTAAAATACATTTATACAATGTATATAAATATATATATGGGTGTGTGTGTGATATATCTATACTTATATTTATTTAAATATATTATATATTATATTAATTTATATATACTAGAATATAATATAATTATATATCTCATTATTAATACACACAAATGTATATATGTATATAATATAAAAAATTGTTGGGTGTTTTTTCTAAATATATTTTTAGAATATGTATTTATTTAAATATATTAGAATATACATTTTTACTTAAATATAGTCACATATGTATTTATATGAGTGATTTATTATTAGTTAATATAAGAAAACATGCATATATTAAATTATAAATAAAATTACATTGTGAAAAATGATGAAATTTAAAAACCATAATATCAATATAAATGTACGTCCTAGTAATAAATTCAGTCTCCACCAAAAAAGGCAATAATACCCCCTTAAACGGGTTAAAAATCACTCGAATGTTAAAAAAATAGGGGCACCACAATGAAAAAATCAGTTTTGGAGGACTTATAGGTATTTTTTGGGCTTGAAAAATTTAATAGAGGTTTACCTATATCCCTAATGTAATATAGATCATCAGAGGCTTTGATTTGATATGTGGTAGAGCTCAACCGAACACCCATATCAAAAGATATGGCCGTTAGACATTTGAGTTACATTTTCAACTTATTTTAGATCTTTTATTATTTTTTTGAATTTTTATCTTCAAATTGATATTAAATGACTATTAATTGGTAATAATAAAAAAAATTACTAATAAAAAATATTTTTTTTAAATTTTATAATCCATTTTCAGAAAATATCTTATATATTTGGTGTAAATGCCTATTTACCTAATCTTAAACTTATTTTAAAAAATATATATTATATTTATATCAATGTAAATATAAATATATATATATATATATTTATGAATTATTCTTAGTTATTTTTTTGAAGTATACCTTTATTAGTGCTACTAAAAAATCACTCATAAAGGGGGTCTTTATCTGTGATTCTAAATAAGCACTGATAAAGACCCCTCTTGACAAGTACATTTTTACAAGAAATGTTAAAAGACCCCATTTATCAGTGATTTTTTTAAAAGCACTGATAAAGGGTGGGCCTTTATCAGTGATCGTAAAAAAGAAATGAAAAATGTACCCATTTAAAAATTCTTTTTTAACACTTTTAAAACCCCCTATAATAGTGTTAAAAAGATTTGTTAAAGACCCCCTTTAACAATGATTTTTTTAGCGCTGACAAATGGGGTATTTAATAGTGTTTTTAGCTAGTGCTGTTAAATCCCTAGTGCAGGATAAACCCAGTTTTGTAGTAGTGAACATCAAGATGGTACATCCCTAGAAGGGATCACCAGTGTTTACCGTTAGTGGGAATTGAACCTCGAAGAGGCTTCTAACAAACCCAAAAGGGAACATAACCCACATAGTTTGGAGGAGGGTATAATTTAACATCATGAAAGATGAGTGAAATGATGTGAAATAGTCATTCCAAATGGATTGTGGGGAATTAGGGGCATGGGGATTACACATGGATAGTATGCCAAAGATGATTTCATGGTCACTGTTTACTCTAAGCCCATGTGAGGCATGTTGGGTGTGGGAAACAAGGGGTAATAATAGACCAGATGGTCACCTCATGAAAGATACGTCAACAAGGGATGGTTTGGGGGCTTACACATGGATATAGTCCCAATTATATGGATATTGGGACTTACTCTAGGAGGGAATCCTAAGGAGGTGGTTTGGGGCTTAAGTGGAGATTGCCTGAGGCACACATGGGGAAAATCCCAAAGGGAGAGAGAGAGGGAGGGCACTAGTTCCAATCCCCTTTCTAGTCCTCTCAAATATTTCATGCATGCAGTGATCATATTTTAATATCATGTGTTGGGGACATGGATTCTTGGTAGTTTAACTTTCTTTAGGTCGGACGATGAGGACTCACTCCTCAGCCCTTGGACTTACATAACTTGCACTAACCCACACTTGGGGAAGGGAAGCAGAAGAAATGCCCAATGGGAGTGATATGGAGGATTGGACAATATAGTGGTCCATTTTATCATAGGTATGTGAAGAAGCAATATATTTTAGCATAACCATGTGAAGAAGCATTAAGTAGGGAAACACAACATGAAGCACCACTCGAGGAACTAGGAAATCACTACATATAATCCTGGGAGGCCGCACAGAGGAGGTTCATGGAAGATAGGGATTTTACATGAAAGAGGAACTCAAATATGGTTCCTTAGGTTAAAGACAACCCATGGAGTCTAAGTTAAGGGGTGCACGCAATATTAGGGACTTGCGTGAAAGATGAGGGGGTCTGGGTAAAAGAGGTACTACCCAGGGACAAGTATTGCATAAAAGAGGGCTATTTTTCATGAACATGCCTTAGGAAAAAAAGGAAATTGGTGAGGGTCAATACCCCATGGGCCTAGACAAAGGGGGACCCATGGGGGACCTATCGTGGAAGATCTAGTACCTTGAAGCCATGACTTGCACACTGTCATGGATGGGGTCATATTACGTGCACGAGAGTGACAGTTCGACTTCCAGAGCATTATATCAGGGGGAGGGGGTTACCCTCTATATGTATGAAAACATATCAGTGTGATCATGCAAGAAGGCTGGTCTGAAAGTGGTTATTTAAAATCACATTGGGCGTGTAAGAGGATTGCATACATAATTAAGTCTTACATGCAGGCTTCCAATCTTGTGTGTGTCTCCCTTGGGATTATTAGGATCATTTTATAATTCAAACTTTGTTGTTCAGTAGATAAAATATATCTATTTGGGACCTCAAGTATATTTCAGTTCCAAAAATCAATTTTCATGAAAATCACTTAATTATATTTTAATCTTTTTTTTGTAATTCCATGTGTTTTCTTTCCCTACATTATATAAAGAAACCCCTCCACTCTTTTATTTATAGAACAATGAGAAACCTAGATCAACCAATCAATAAATATTTGTACTATAAAAATCCTTATCCATATTTTTCAGGTTCTTTTATTCCCAAAATACTAATCCTATGTTCCTTAAGAGAGGATCTAAAGGAGGTCTCCTGAAGAAGAGGTAATCATCTTACCAACCTCTTTCAATTTATTTATTATTCTATGGTATTTATAATAGAATAATAAATTCATTATCCCTAATATTATGAATTGTTATTATTATTATTATAATTATTATTAATTCACCATTATTCACCATTTTTTATCAACTGGGATGTGAAAGTATCACTTGTGTGTATATATGACTTACCATCTCTACATAGTGATACAATTAATTTTTCATCCCCATTTTTTATTTATGAGTATTATGATTGGTTTAATGTTTATATATTATATTCATGACATAATTATTCTCTAGGAATTATAATATCATATCTAAATTCATACTTACAATATATTAGAATATGATATCATCACTTCTGCCTATGTGTGAACTATCACCTCCACGAAGTAATGTGATCCATTTTTCATTTATTTTTAACATGAATAGTAATAAGGATAAATTTATTGAATATATAAGATATATATGATTTTAAAATTTTACTATAATGGCGAATTATCATTTAATTTTATTACATTCTATCCTTCGAAAAGCGAAAAAAATGTTCTTGTTGATATACAACCTACCATCTCTATAAATGGTGAAATTCATTTTTATATACCTATATTTTATGAATGACTATAATATATATATATAATGAATATATCATGATTAATATTATATATATTATATAGCTATGATAAATTTATAAGGACTAAAACTACCGAACCAAAACATACACGAAGAATGAAGTAGTTATCACCGAGAACAATGATTTTAATAAAGAATTATTAATAAATGGGTGATAAAATGTTATAATTAAATTAAATATGGTAATATATATATAATTATTATTATATAAAATTTTTATAATAAATCTATATTTACTATATAGATGGTTCGAACATAAATGAAGGAATTCAAACATTAGATAAAGGTTCATTTAATAATCTCATTCTCATTCAAGATTATTTATATTTAAGTATCCCCTGAGGGAATTATTTGATATTTCTATTTTAAACCCATTATATCTTATTCTCCTTAATTTATTTAAATAAATTTAAAATTTTCCTATCATTTTAATCTCTCTATGTACTCAATACATTGAAATAACGTTTTTATGGAAAACCAACCTTGTTTTCTTAATTGGTCATTAATCTTTTTTTCCATGTTTATATTTCCCTTAAAGTGATTTAACAAATATATTTAATATTATTATATGATTTATTATTATTTTTACCATTTTATAACATGTTAAAAAATGGTTTAAAATGAATCTTTTTATTGTTTTCCAAAGGATATATTTTTGAATTTTGACTAAAAATGTGTAAGGAATATTTGTTTTAACATACTGAACATGAAAGAAACTTCCTTCCTTTTGGACTACTTAATTTTTTGAAGCCTCATTTAAAATTTTAAATATTTTATTTCAAATAAAATGTTTTCCTAATTATTCAGAAAATTTAATGATTTTAAAAAAGTGATTTCAAAGTTAAAAGTGTATTTTACTCAAGAAAATTTCAAGCGATAATTTTATATTATTTTTATCAATGTCAACATAATTTATTGAATATTATGATTTATTGAAGATATAATCTAATAATTAAATCCAAAATATCTCTCTGGAGGGTTTATGATCAGTTTTACAAGGGAATTTATTGATATTATATATTCTAGTTCTTCCAATATAGATAATAATTTATTTTTTATGCATGTTGATTATGTTGTATTGTTTATTTATACGATGAATGAATTGGACTTATTAAGTGATACATGAGGCCTAGAATTAAATATCCCATCGATTTATCATTATGTATCATGATTAAAAAGATATTGGGTATTTGGATAAGGCCTTACCAAATTATATATATGTCTTGTCATGAGTCCTTGAAGGAATTTGTAGATGTCTGGGTACAAGGCCCCAATGGTAAGTTTCAGTTATCCTATATTATTCATTCCATAATTATGAAATTATTTATTGATTTCAATGTTATTATTGAAAATTTTATGGTATTTTTGGATAAGTTTTAAACTCATGTGATTATTTAAATGGAATTATTTTACTATTATTTATTCTCACTACATTATTCATGCCTTATTTAGTTTTAGTTACATGCATTCCCATATTGAGCGTATGAGTTCACCATTTTCTTATATTTTCTCTCCCTAGGATTCTAGTAAGTGTATTGTGATTTCTATTTAGGAATATTATAAATTAAATAATGATATTTTCAAAGAAAATACTATGTTTTATTTTATCTTTTCAAATGTAATGTCATGTTTGTAAATACCCTAATATTAGTAGCCTAGGTCCAGTGGTTAATTTATTACATTGGAACTAGATACAAGGAATCGTATCCTAAAGGACTGAATAGTTTAGTAGTCTTTGAAAACTAGATACATACTTGAATCTCATATACATTTGAAAACATAAAAATACAACAATGTATTTTCTTTGATAACAACATTATTATCTATAGTATATGCTTTCATAAAAATCATAGTATATTTCTTGGTATCCTTGGGAAAGGAAACAAAGAATGGGAGAGATTAGATGATCAGTAAGGTTTATGTACAGTGGAATATATCTTGAATAAATAAGACATAATCAAAAGAGTGAGGTAAATAACTAAAAATTCATTCCATTTAATTAATAAATTGAGCATGAATAATAACATGGAAGGAATAAATGATGATAAAAAATGCCATATAAATAATAAAATGATATTGAAAATGATCCATGGATACCATAAACATTAGTATAATCACATGAAAATCAATAAATAATTTTATAATTATGGAATGAATAACGTTGGACATCTAAAACTTACCATATAGACCTCATGAAAATACTTCTAAAACATACCATTAAGGACCCATGCCAATAAATCTATCCTTAAGGGAGAAGACCTCATCCAAATAACCAACCTATTTTTTCTCATGAGACCTACAAATTCATAGAGTTTTTATGTAATTCTGATCCCCACCCATCACATAATAATTTCAATGAATTCATTATAAAAATAAATAATAAAACTTAATAAATATTCATTAAAATCAATAACTATCTATATTTTAAAAACTAGAATATATAATATCAACACTATCCCTAGTCAAAATGATCATAAAACATACAAATAAATATAATATATATAATTATTATAGTATATACTTAGTAAATTATAATAATCAACTATGGATATTGACATATATTAAAATACATTAAAACGAAAACTAGAAAATTTCGTGAGGAAAATACCCTTTTCACTTTGAAATCACTTATTTAAAATATAAAATTTTCCGAAATATTGAGGACAAAATTTTATTTGAAAATAAATATTTAAACTTTTAATAGAAGTTTGAACGAATTGGGTGGTTATGATTGTGGGAAATTCCATTCATGCTGAGTATGTTAAAACATAGATTCCCTTGACATTTTTTTATAAAAAGACAAATTTAACTTGTTTAGAAAAGGAAAATAATATTCCTTTCAAAAAATTTGTTAAAAATTTAAAAAAAGGAAAAAAATTATTTAATAAATTATTGGAAAATTTTAAAAATATTCTTTTGTAAAATTTAATAAAATTAAGTATATAGAAGAAAAATATTTTCGACTGAGTGGAAAAAATATTCAGGTTTCCTTAAAAACAATTATTTTACTATCTTGAGTACTGAAAGAAAGAAAAATGAGAGTAAAAATTTTAATTTATATAAATATCTAGATTAATATGAATTTTTATTAATATATAAAGACCATATAATTCCCCCAACATATACTTAAATATAAACAAACTTGAATAATAATGAGATTGTGAAAAAAACCATGACCACTTTGGTAATTTTCAAATCATAAATAACATAAATGAAATAACTTAAAATGAAACATTCAATACCTTTAATAAAAAAAATTATTTATATAACATGTCAAAGGGATATTAGATACAACTCATAAAATAATATAGATGTAAAACATAACTTATTCCCCAAAGAAGACAATTTGAGATGAAGAATCCTTACTTCTAGACTGACTTCCTTCATTTGTATTCAAAAGTAACATATAATAAATATATATTTATTATAAATCTATTAAATAAATATAATAATATATATAATATCATATATTATTTTCTTATAATCTTTTATAACCCTTTTACTAACAATTATTTATTGAAATCATTATTTTGGGAAATAACTAGTTCATTTTTCATGTATGTTTTGGTTGAGTAGTTTTGGTACTTGTACTTTGATCACAGTTACATTATATAAATAATTTTTATAAATTTAAAATATTATATATATTCATTATATATTTATATAGAGTCTTCCACAAAATATAGAGATATAAAAATGAGTTACACCATTCATAGATATGGTAGGATATAAGAACACAAGAATGTTGTTTTCACTTTTTGAAGGATGAAATAAAAGAAAGGTAAATAATAATTAACCATTAAAAGACAGTTTCTATAGAATACTTATCTTATATAAAATTAAATATATCATTATTACCTTTAATTTAATGAATAAATAAAATATGAACTGCATCGCTTTGTGGAGATGGTAGTTCACACATATGTATGAGGGACATTATTATTTTTCAACGGATTATAAGGTAATAAGTTAGATATGATATTATATTTATATAAGAATAATTATTTCATAAATATAATATATAAAACATAAAACAATCATAAAACCCATCCATAAATAATGGTTATGAAATAAGAATTTTATTGGTACATAGAGATGGTAAGTGAAATTTACGCACAAGCGATGCTTTCTCTTACAATTTAATGGAAAAGAGGGTGGATAATGGTTGTTTACTAATCATAATAAAATTTAAGTATATTTATAATACTTGGTTATTTATTTTATTTTAAATAACCTTGATTTATAATAGATATAATAAGAAATAAATTGAAATAGGTCATATAAGATGATTACCTCTTCTTCAGCAGATCTCCATTAGACCCTTTCTTAAGGAACATAGAATTGGTATTTTAGGAATAAAAGAACCTATATAAATTTTATAAGAATGTTTATAAGATAAATATATAGGTATTTTTGGGTATAGGTTGCCTACATTGGTGTAAATAAGATAGTGAAGTTGTTTCCTTTTATAAGTGAAGGGAGGGGCATTCTTGGAATTTCCTAAAGTATTAAATTAATAATAAGTATGTATCATGTAAAAATGGATCAAAATAGATATAATTATATTATAATTTTATTAGGTTTCTAAAAAATACCATCCAATATAATTTTTACAAGTTTTAGTTATTTTCCCCCCTTATATTTCAGATTTAACACTTGATATGCCTTTTGAAAATTACTGCAATATTAAAGTTTTCTATGATTTAAGGGCCAAGAATGTGACCATAAAAGGATAAAATTCACATAAATGGGCCATGGTTGATGTTTTAAACAATATGAAATTAATTTTTATTAAGAAATGTTTTTTTATGAATCTTAAATCATTTAATAAAATATTATTTATCATAAAATATCACTCATGTAAATTTTGGAACTATTCATTTAATTTGACTTTGAAAACTACATGAAAACAAATGAATTAGAATATAAACAATTTAAACATGCCAAATCTTGTTATATTTATATTTAAAATTCATTTAACACTATAAATCACTAAAAAAATTAGTTTTAGATTTTTTGAAATCATTTACTTTATTTTTCTACTTTTTACACAAGCATTGTGTCATTGTTGTGTAGGCATATGAGGAAATTATTTCATCTGTAAAAATTAAATATAAATTAATATGATAAAAATAAATCACTTATATTTAAAATAAATATTTATAACATAACATAAAATTTTTATCCATGTCAAAAAAAAATTAGATATTAAAAGAAAGAGAGTGGCATTTTCGACTTTATATTTACTTAAAAAATATATAAGTCATTTTCAAAGATAAATGAAAAAAATTGATATAAATTATAATCATAGATGAGGATGGTAGAAAAATACTCATAAAATATATTAAAGGTAATTTTTATGATTATTTTTAATCCTTATCATATTATTTTCAACTTTAATTACCCAATTTACCCATATCGATGTGACAAATATTTACTGTGATTATTAATCATAATGACCAAAAATAAAAAGGACCTATTTAACAAATTTAAACCAAATGAATAAAAATATGGTATCCATTCTTCAATATTATATAAATATAAGTGGTATAAGTCAGTTCTAATATAGATTCATAAAATACGATGAAATAAAGTTTTTTTAAAAATACATTTTAAGTATAAAATTGACTTATATCAAAATTATGAATATTTACATTTTCAAATTGAATTACTTAGATTATTTTAAATTAAATAGATAATATTTTAATTTAATACCTAATTAGAATTAAAAATATACTTTTAAATTAATTTATTTAATGATAATGAATGATATATTTTTAAAAAATTTATATTTTTTAGTATTCACAAAACTATAAATCATCTTAGAAAAATAAAAACATTTCTCCCTAAGTTAATTCTGATATGATGATTTAAAGAATATTTTTCATTTTATAATATAAAATTTTTTATAGTCAAAAAATAAATATAGTTTCCATGCACAAAATTATATAAAATTATTTTTTGTAGATTTTTCTGAATTATAAAATATTATTAATGAAAATTGTGTTATTATTTATTTTTAGTCAATAAATTATATAATTTTTTTTAAATATTTTTCATAATTTTTTAACCCTATTCAAACCTGCCAATCCAACAACTAGGTGATAATTTTTACATTGAATAATAATATTTTATTAGTATATTGAGGTTCTCTTAATGCTTGGTGTTTCATGTTAATAAAGCTATTGTGAATAGTATTATAAATTTTTATGGTGTTACTATCACCAAATAGGATGGGATGCCATGAAACTCGACAACTGACCCAGTCCATGACAAAGACAAAGAGGAATTCCCGATCCTCCTAGGCTGATAACAATCACTAGGCATCAAAGATAATCTATATGGTAGAAATTTTTCCCAATAAACAACTAAAATGAATAAACCAAAAAGAGAACACAAGAAAACCAAGAGGAGCTATAAACACTGAACAAAATAAACACATTACCATTATCTAAATACAATCAAAACAAAACAAAATTGGAAACTAAAATTAAAATAGAACAATTCAAGACTGAAATGGTCTCTATGTGACCTCTTGGTCACCACCATCCATATGACAAACCTTCTCCAAAGGAAATCCTAAAAAAATTCTGAAGCTTCAAAACATATTGGATCTACCGATGCCGAGTGGCACATGGTGGGTGTGAGTATAAAGATATTATTAGGTAAGAACCAAAAAAATACATTGAAATAATTTCCTAAAATAGCCCATAAATTATAGTTTGAATTATATTTATAAAATAGGATTTGTACATTTAAAGAACAAAACACATTATTCTATAATATTCTCATTTTTTTTAAAACAAAAATAACTTCTCATTTTTTATAACAGTTTCCAATCCAAAACCTAGTTCACAAAACTAGAACCCAAATAAAAATAAATTCCAAATTATAAAAATGGATACACTTTTAGTAAAGGTAATAGAACCAACAAGAAAAAATAGTAGGGCTAATAACCAAAGTGAAGTAGAAGAAAAACATTCACATAAAGATAAGTAATTATGAACATTTCTTAAACAACCCTAGAATAAATCCATGTACATACTTAGTTTGGACTACCGACCAGTGTATGGCAAGGCTCCATAGTCAATAACCAACCTGGGAACTCTAAACTTGCCTTACTGGTGGCACAACCCACTAGACCTGTCAAAAAATATAGGGTCACCATTCCTTCTAATCAGGACTATCAAGTAATTATACCTCAACCGTCTAGTTGATGTCAAGGAATCTTATCATTGTAGTATACAAGAGAATAATTATGTCATCACATGGATTCCATAAACCAATAACGCATATATTCCATTATGCATGCCTTTCCCAAACTCTCACACCAACGATTCAGAATCCCTCTGCACGGAGGGGAAACTATATATGTTCCCATCACATATTAGGCCAAACAAAAGTTTCTACTGAGCCAACACATCACCGGAGTTTCAAAACCACTTTCAAAAAAAAAACCACAAGATACCAATTGGGCCTTTAAATTTACAAGTCAAAATTAAATTCAAAAACCATTTGCAAAACCAAGATAAAAATATAAGACATGGTTGGAAGATGTAGACTGGGCCATTATACCCCATAGTTACCAATTCACATCCAATTATGCCAAATGTGACATGAATTAGAATAAAAATTTGAAAGCCACACAAAAAATTATTTGTAAGACAATAACCCATTTATAACCGTTGGGGTTTTAGGATACACTTTTAGAAGATATGAGGTCTAAAGAAGAGAAGAAAAGGAAGAGGTGCATTTTGAAAACTGGGTTCTAGAGAGATATTTTTCTAATAATATAAATTATCATTTGTGATCCCATATATTTTTGCACCCTATGAACATATGGATGTTCCCATATCCAATGGAACACTTGTGGCATCACTAAATTACACAAGGTTTGAAGTTAAGAACTAAAAAGGGATTTGTAACCATTTTACACATAACCATCAAACCATAACGAGGTAGACAAACACACAAAAAACTTAATTTATAATGAAAACAAAATTTCTAGACATAACCAAGGAAAAACACCATCCAAATCACCTACTTTATTTTCCAAATACCAAGAGGAATTTTATCAAACACCTTGCTTGCATATATATATATATATGTATAACTAATGAAGTCCCTTTGAAAACCATATTTATCAAAATGGAAACATGTAAATCCCATAAAAAAGTATTTTAGAACACAAAAATAATTGAAAAAACAATATAAAATTAATTTTTAAAGCTCAATCACTCAATGACATGTTTCAGAAAGGAAATGGATGGAGACACCAACCTCAACGACATGAAAATTCAATGACAGTCTAGGATAAGGATGAAATAATCCATAGAGATGATCCAAACACCCTAAAAATATAAAAAAACACAATCCACACATCTTACCTAGCTCATTAGCTTTAGTGAAGAGATAAATAGGCCAAGATAATCCAATAATCCAAGAGAGGTAGAATAGGAGAGTTGGAAAAGGAGCAAAAATAAAAAAAAATCAACTAGATTAGAAGGAGGAGCACCAAGGGAGGAAGATTAACAATGTGATATAATACTGGGAGCCTTTTTATGCCCCCAAAATGGGTGAGTGGGAAGAGAAACCTAAAATAGGATTTAACTATAGGATAAAAAACTTGTAATTTCATGTTTTAAGAAAACTGGGTAAGTCGCACAATTTGGCTACACAGTTTTCCAAAACATATGAAAACCTTGTGCACCATACTGTAAGAGGAGGAAACCTTAATGGGTAGGATGTAAAATTTGAGAAATCATGTGCCAACTATGAAAAGTGTCTCTATCAAACTATAGAGCTTCCATGCATTCTTGCCGTGAAGTTTTCTCTAACCCAACACAAGCCATGAGCTTTGTCCCAGGCACCAACCACACACTGAAAAGTTTCTCCTTTACCACAAACAGTTCTATAAAATATTTATTTATCCATGAAAGTCAATCCATTCAAAAACAAAAGATCTAGAAACACCATTATCCTTAACAATCCATGAAATTTCCTCTCAATCCATGCACATAAACACTGCTTAGTAAAAAACACACCCAACACCTCCAAAACATAGAAACTCCCACTGAGAACTCATCCCAAACATATAACATAAGATCCTACACTAGGTAAAGAATAATATAAGAGAAAAACTATGGTCATTTTGTGAAAATTCTCCCCACCACAAAAACATCCTTCCCCCAGTGTAACAACCCAAAATATTATTCATGGAATTTTTTATTTCTTATAATTATGTCATAAAACACATGAATCACATAGGGAACTAAATAAAATAATTTTTATCATGAATTATGAATGAAATAATTAATATTTATAGAAATTAATGAACCAATACCAATAGAATGGTATCCTAACTTTTGAAATAATAATATGACCATTAGGAGTAGTAATCCAGCCAATAGAATAGTAAACTCACCTATGAAAGTATTAATAAAATTTAGTCATCATATTAATAAAAATATGATACAATTATATCTTGGTATAAATAAATAAATATTTTAAAAACGATAAGTAAATTGTTGGTATTTTTTTAAAACACAAATAATTATTTAAAATTTTATAAATACTAATATGATTTAAAATAAAATTTATTTTCATAAAATATATTTATAAATTAATATTTTGTTTCATTATAGTTATAAGAATATTTTTTGAGAGCTTAATTATTTTTTCAATGTCATAATATTAGTCATAATATTTAAATCAGTATTTCTGAAATAAATAATGATTTTCATTAAAAATTAAATTCATCATATTTAGAAAATTATTTCCATTAAAATTGACTCCATTTTTTAATTCTACACATTAAAAAATGGTTCGGGTGATTTTTTGGAATTATTCTTTGAATTTTTGGTGAATAATGAAATACGATAATTTATGACATAAGCTAGATACACAAATTTTTGAGATATGGGTGATGTGTGAATAATATAAGCACCATTACATCAAAATATCCTTTTCTATTTACTATTTTTATTCTTGGGAGTAAACACTATTGATATTCTTGAGCCCAAATAACAAATAAATGAATAAAATAATAAAAAAACACCCCTCTCTTCCCCTATAAATACTACCCATCGCCACCTCTTCTCATCACACATAAAAATAATTCAAAATTGTCTAAATTATTCGCAATTACCTTATTAGGACTCTTCCCCACATAAAATATCTACTTGTCTCAACGAAAGACCAATCCCAAGTGCCTTAATGAGGTTCCCATGGGAAAGATACTGAAGAGGTAAAATCATTCTTCTCTTTTAATTTAATTTAAATTCTTATTCTATCCTAAAATAACATATCTAGAGATGTATTATAACTCCAGTATAATATATATACTATAATGTTATTGTGTTAATCTAATATCCATCATCAAACCTCTTCTCCTCCCCTTTTATTTTAAAAATGAAAACATCGTCTGTGATGTGTCGATTCACCACCTTTATGGACGATGAGTTTTCGTTTTCCATTACCATATTAGAGGTTTAAAAAAAACCATTATCATGGTTAAATAAGATTTTAATATATATATTATAACTTTTATCATGTATTGGAACTAGTATATAAACATGATATTAAATAAAATTATACAAGTTTGTGATGGTCGTAAAAATTGACAAAATAAAATTAAACATTTTCTTCAATGTTTTATTTAACGAATCATCCTCATAAAATATAATAAAATGTTACATGAGACCATTTAAAATTTTTTATGTTCCTTAATAATAAATAATTTCAATTATGAAGATGTCATTTCCATTTTACCAGAACCCTCATATTTTTATTCATGGGAACCCACCATAAACCATGAAAATGAATGCTCCCGGAATGCTAAGATTAAAATATATAACTCATAAAAATCGACATAAATGAACTTAATAAAATTATAATATAAAATAGGTTCTTAATTATTTAATTAATTAATCTAATTTTTGATATCTTGGATATTAAGTACAAGTGCAGAAGGCATTCAAACATAAGGTAAGCAGATTCTTGAACCCAACTCCCTTTCAATGGGTTATTCTTATTTCATTCCAAATTTCATTTTGGATATTAATTTAATGTTCCCAAAATATAATTTAATTTTCATTCACTCTTATGTTTTGTTATATACTTATTTACATATTTTTTATGACAAATATAATTATTTTTCAAAAGAACACTTCTTTCTAAAACACACATTGACTCCTCTTTAGATTGTTTCTTCTTCACTCAAGATTGATGATTATTTTTCCAAGTATGATTTTAATTTTTAATTTTGAAACCTGAATGTTTATTCATTATTTTATTACATATTAAATCTTTATGAAACCCATTCCTTTCCAGGGGTTATTTCATGGTTATAATTGTTATATGTTCTATGTGGCATGCAAGATTATGGAAATGTTGTGATGTAATGGGAAGACCCAAAATGGTATATCCCTCTAATGAACTGGGTAATATGATGTATCTCATTAGATAACGTGTAATTTGAATGAAAATTATTATTTCTTTGTTCACAATGATGATGTTATGATTATTCACATATTTTATGCATGAACATGATGCTATCTTTGTTCACAATTATGTACGGTATTTGACCACTAAGACATAATGTTTAATTTTTATATGTTGCCACATTTCATGAATTTATAGTTATTCCTATAATTATTATGTTTATGATTATATTCTTATGATATTTTGGTGATGATTTTGATCACCCATGTTATATTGAATCATGTACTTTATTCATGCCATTATTGGGATTTTATCTCACCCCTTTTATTTGATGTATATCTTTTGGTGACTATATATGTACTAAGGAGAGAATGATATTTATAAGTATAAATAAGATGTTTTTAAATAAATTATTATGTTTTATTATGTACAAGTTATATATGGTCTTAATTTTCTAAAGACACTAAACCTTGGGAACCTGATTTTGTAACGCTATTTTGTGGTTTTTCTTTAAAATGATGTAATAGTCAAGTAAAAAAGTAGGGTTTATATAATTGGAATCAGAGAATGGTATAGTTAATTTTGGAATTAAGATTTGAGAATTTTAATGAAAACCCTTAGGATAATACTAGTATATGACGTTTTGTTTAAAAAAATGCTTAACATAGTGATCCCATAAGATTTGACTTTGGTGTTAATTTCATAAAAGGATAAATTATTCACGCTTTGATGACTTACTTTTTGTTAACAAAATTTCTATTTTAGAAAATGGTGGGAATGAGGTGTAATGAGGACAAAAAATAATTTATGGGACAATTCAATGATTTTCTAAACGACATCCCCAATTCCATGGTAGAAAGTTCATGCTGATGCTTACCCAACTATCTTAGGCCATAAACAATAACTTGAACCACATATAACATCCACATTCACTTAATAAAGAATAATTATCCATTGATTACTTTTTTTGAAAAATATCACAAACATTTAGTTGATCTTATGATGAATTCATTTCATAATAATGAGTCATCTCAATGAAGAATATATTTTATATTCCCCACTTTTTTTAGATGTATAAGGTGACATTGAATGTCTATCATTTAGATGGAGAAACCCAAAAATGGTGGAAATTTATAAAGAAAACCAAAACAAAGATAGAAATGTAAGATATACAGTTTTAAGAAATTAAGAAATTATTTCTTTAAAATTATTTCCCTCAATCTCTTAATAAAAATATAGATAAAGGATTAATGGAACTAGAGAAAAAGGAATGTGAATCTGTCATGGATTATAAATTAAAATTCATAATGATTTCAAGGTATGAGTTAGGTTTTTTTAATACTAATGATAGAAAAATAGATAGATTCTTAGTGGTTTAAAACCACTACTTAAAAACTCTATATCTATCTAAGACTTTGGGAGTTACAAATATGTGGTTCAATGTGATTTAAAAGTAGAGATAGAGTTCCTATAATAGTCCGATGATTATAGAGATAAGAATAAAATAATGGAGTTTTAAGTTGGTGTATCAAATGAAAATGGATGAAAGAGGATCTAACCACCCACATGTCAAAAATATGGGAAGAAACATCATGGGAATTACCTAAAAGGGATGGGTAAATAATTTAAGTGGGTAAGAGAAGGCCACTAATCACATGAATGTTAAAGTGAAATGAAGAATTAGACCAACATTATGGAGTAAATAAGCACACCACACATGGTTCAACGCTTCAACTATAGGGAGAAAGGGAAATTTTAAATTCATTGTACTAAACCTCAAATCCTTGAGGGTAATCAACATCAGCAGGCACTAAATCCAAAGGAGTAGGGGAAAGTTAATAGCATCACTACTTCTAAAGTGGAGCAAGAAAATGAATACGTACAAGGTAAACTTCCTATTAACTCATTAATAGAAAAAGTCTTATTTGATTCTTATTCTATGCATTAATTTATATCATTAATGTTTTCTATAACTACTGAATAAAATCCTCTATACATTGAAGTATAGATATCCATAAAATACCCAGTTTCTTGATCATTTCAACCCAAGGGTTTAACTATTCTCATGTTACCATATGTGGGAATATTCTTCTAGAAAATATCACAATACTTCACTTAGTGGAATTCAATGCTATACTGAAAATGGATTTGATCTCTTTATATAGATCACACATCAAATTTCAGTAAAAGGAAATACCTTTTTCATATTTTGATCCATTCCATGCCCCTCTACAAATGCAAGGAATACCATGAATCTCCTTTTGTAAAATTCATCAATAGTAAGGTTGTTGACACTCTATTGAGAGTCATACCTCACTCAAATGTTTGACTCAAAGTATGGTATCAACATGGAAGAAATGTACATTATTAGAGAATATACCAATGTTATTCTCAAAGAGTTACCCAGAACTCCCTCAGATCATGAGGTAGAGTTCCCAATAGAAATTATATATGGATCCAATACTTTCTCAAAATGTCCCTACGTGATAGCCCCTATTTAACTAGATGAGTTAAAGAAGCTTCTACAAGAGCTCTTTGATAATGGGTTCATATTCCCTAGTGTATCACCTTGGGGTGCTCTAGCGCTCTTTGTCAAGAAGAAGTTGGTATCAATGTGAAAGTGTATTGATTATCAGGAGCTCAATAAGATCACCATAAAGAAAAAGTGTCATGTTCCAAGGATTAATGACTTATTTGAACTATGTGGAGATAAACACTTCTCAAAGGTGGATCCTTGTTCTGGATATCATGAACTTATGGTGACAAAGTAATATATACAGAATACCACTTTCCATCAAGGTTTGATCACTATGAGTTTCTAGTGATTCCCTTCGAACTTACTAATTCCCAAATAATCATCATGAATTTTATTAATAGAGTATTTTAAAACTACATTGAATTTTTTTGGTAGTGTTTATCGATGATATTGTTATTTACTCTATGATCATGGAGGAACATGAAGTACATATAATGATTGTACTAGTGACATTAAGGAAGGATAAATTGTATTCCAAGTTTAGTTGGTGCGACTTTTGGATGTGGTAGGACACATTCTTGGGGTATGTGATCATAAGTGAGGGAATTTATATAGATCCTTAAAAAAAGGTAATTGAGGAATGTACCAGACCCACTAGTGTCAGGAAAATCTATAGTTTTATTGGATTAGTAGGGTACTACATACATTTTTTGAGAAAATTCCCATGATTTTATAACCTGTTAACTAAATTAACACCGAAAGGTGTAATGTATGTCTAAATAGAAGAATATGAGGAAAGCTTTATGAAGCTCAATAAGAAGCTAATCACTTCACCTATATTCACATAACCAAAAAGTGGAGAATGTTTTGTGACATAAAATGATTTTTATAGAAATTATTGGGTTGTGTAATCATAAAGAATGATAATACAATAGTCTACACCTCATGGTAGTTGAAGATCCATGAGTATAACTACCTGATGAATGATCTGGAGCTAGCAGCTATGATTTTTTCCTTGAAAATATGGTTTCACTACCTATATGGTGAGAAGTGTGACATATATAAGAATCCCATGATCCTAAAGTATATATTCACACAAAAGGAGATCAACATGCATCATAAGAGATGGTTAGAGACAATCAAGGACTACGATTTCTCTATCTACTATCATAATAGTAAGGCAAGCAAGGAAGCTGATGCACTTACCAGAAAAGAACCTGCTACTCTATCTATGATGAAGATTAAGAAAGATGATATCTTTATGGATATCCAAAGGATGGATTTGGAAGTCATAAAATAATGAATTAATCATTCCTTTATGAAATTATTTCCCAACCATATATCCAAGAGAAGAACAAGGAGGCACAAAGGGTTGATCTAGAGTTACAAAAGAAGGTTAAAGTGGTAAGGGGAATCTACATGAGTTTCATATCGATAATTATGGTGTGATTCAGTTTTGAAAAAGGATTTGTGTGCCTTCATTATCTGAGATAAATAAGGATATATTGTATTTTGCACATAGATCGTCATTCTATATCCATCTCTAAAGTACCAAGATGTACCATGATCTTTGAGAACACTTCTGGTGGGACAATATGAAGATGAATATTGCAGAGTATATATCAAGGTGTTTAGTACATCAGTAAGTTAAATAAGAGTGATATAAGTAAAATGGGATGATGAAACCATTAAATATACCCACATGGAAGTGGGGGAATATAACTATGTACTTTTTCACTGGTCTCCTGAAAACATCCAAAGGAAAAAATCAAATATGGGTTTTGGTGGAAGGAGTGACCGAGACTGCCTACTTAATTTCTATTTAGGAAGATTTATCGCTTGAAAAAAATTCCAATATTTATGTGAAGGAAGTGGTGAGGCTATATGGGGTACCACTTTTGATCATATATGATCTTTATCCAAGGTTCACTTCTAAATTACGGATAAGTCTTTAATAGGATCTGAGAACTAAATCGAATTTCAACACATATTATCACCCCCAAACTGGTGGCTAATCTGAAAGTAGTCTTTAGAAACTCAAGGAAATTATGAGAGGATTCTCAATGAAATTAAAAGGTGGAAGAGATTAGAATCTCTCATCGACTAAGAACTCATACAATAATAGTTTCTACTCGAGTATTCAAATAGATCCATATGAATCTCTATATGTGAAGTGATGTAGAACTTCAACATATTGGGATGATGTTGGAAAATGAAAGATACTTGGACCTGATATTGTTTAAAAGATGGACAAGAAGGTTTAATTAATCTAACAACACATAAAATATGACCAGATTCAAAAAAAGTGTTATGATGAAAATCATTAAAGGGATTTGGTGTTTGTAGATGGAGAATTTTTTCCTTCAAATATCACCACAGAAGAGAGTAATGTAGTTTGGAAAGAAAGGTAAGATTAGAACAAAGTAAATTATCCCCTTTGAGATCCTTGATCACATAATAGAAGTGTCATATTAGTTTGAAATTACACCAAATATGGATTAATTTCATGATGTGTTCTACATATTACTCGAGAGAAAGTATGTACTTGACCCATCACATGTACTAAATACAGAGGTGGTACAAATAGAGAACAATCTCTCATACGAGGAGCATTTGGTAAAGATCTTGTATTGAAGAGAAAAAGTACTATACGAAAATAAAAATCACCTTTTCAAAGTTTTTTGGAGGAATAATAAGTATAAAGAGACAACATGGGAACCAGAGGAAGTGATGAAGGAGAAGTACCCCCAGTTATTTTTACGGTAGTATGAAAAATGAAATTTAGAGGATGAAATTTAAAAAGGGGGGATGAATGTAATGACCCAAATTTTTTTCAATGGAATTTCTAATTATTATAATTATTTCCTAAAACAAATTCATCACATAGGGAAATCAATAGAAGTATTATTCTCATGAATGAATAATGGAATAAGTTATATTTATATAAGTTGAGGAACCTATACTGATGAAATAATATCACGACCGTTGAAATAATAATATGAAAATTTAAGAATAGTAATCCAACCAATAGAATAGTAACCTCAACTATGAAAGTATTAATAAAATTTAGGTATTTTATAAATAAAAATATGATATAATTGTATTACTGTATAAGTAAAAAAATGTTTTCAAAATGATAAATTAATTTTTGGTATTTTTGTAAAGCGTAAATAATGATTTATAATTTTATAAATAACATAATGATTCAAAATAAAATATATTTTCATAAAATAGATTCATAAATTAATATTTTGTTTTATTATAGTTATAGGATAATTTTATGAGACCTTAATTAATTTTTCAAAGTGTCATAAAATCAGTTATAAGATTAAAATCAGCATTTTTTGAATAAATTATAATTATAATTTAAAATTAATTTTCTCATATTTAGAAAATTATATTCTTAAAATGGAGTCCATTTATTAATTATACTCATAAAAAATGTTTATGGTGTATTTTTGAGTTTTTTCAAAAATAATTTGATTTTTGGTGAGTAGTGAAATACTATAATTTACTATATAAGCTAAATACATGAATGTTTGAGTCATGGTTGATTAATGGATGATTTAATCATTATTATCTAGAAATATACTTCTATATTTAAATTATTTATTCATGATAATAATTTATATTTATAGTATTGATCCAAAATAATAAATAAATGAATAAAGTAATCAAAAAAACACCCCTCTCCTCCCCTATAAATACCACCCCTCACCACCTCTTCTCCTCACATCTCAAAAGCCTTGAACATTGTATAAATTATACCAAATTATGTTATAATGAATCTTACCCATGTCCAAGATATTATTTTCTCAATATAATACCAATCCCAGGTTCCTTAAGGAGGTTCTCAAGGAGAATATATACAAGAGGTAAAATCCTCCTCCTTATATTTTAATTTCTTTTCTTTTATTATTCTCTCCTCACCTCCCATATATAAATATGCATGATAAATATAATGTAATATATATACTATAATTTTAATTTTTTTAATTTAATATCAGTCATTAAACCTATTCTCCTATCCTTTTATTCTAAAAATGAATACACTATCCATGATGTGTTGATTCACCACCTTCATGGATGATGAGTTTTTGTTTTCCATTACCGCCTTCATGGATCGTCATAAAACCATTATTATGGACAAATAATATTTTAATATAAATATTAAAACTTATATCATGTACTAGAACAAATATATAAAAACAATATTAAATAAAATGATACAAGTTCGAGATGGTCATAAAAACCTCCAAAATAAATTAAAACATTTTCATCAACATTTTATCTAATGAAACATCCTCATAATATATAATTAAACGGTATATGAGACCATTAAAAATTATATAAGCTCATTAATAATAAATAATTTCTCTTATATAGAAGTTATTTTCATTTTAAAAGAACCCCCATATTTTTACTCAAGGGAATGGACCATAAACCATGAAAACAAATTCTCCCAAAATGATGAGATTAAACTCTATAACTCATAAAAATAGCCCTAAATAAACATCATAAAATTATAATATACAAAATGTTATAAAATTTTTAGTTAATCAATCAATTTTTTTATCTAGTATATTAAGTACAAGTTAATAATGCATTTATACCTGAGGTAAGGGGATTCTTCATCCTAACTCCCTTTCATTGTGTTATTCCTCTTTCATGCCAAATTTGTTTGTGGATATTACTTTAACATTCCTAAAATATAATTTAATTTTACTTGACTCATATTTTAGAGGATATACATGTTTCCAAATTTTTTTCTATGACAAATATAAATATTTTACAAAAGAACTCTTCTTTCCAAAACACATCTTGACTCTTCATGATATTATTTCTTCTTCACTCACGATTGACGATTATTGTAGAAAATATGCTTTTCCTTTTTCATTTTTAACCCCAAATTTTATTTATGAATATATTATTAATGAATAATTCTAAAACCCATTAATTTCCATGGGTTATTTCATGGTTATGATTATTATAAATTCAATGTGGTATGCATGAATATTTAAATGTTGTGATGTGATGGGTGGGCCCAAAATTATATAGCCCCCAATACATTGGGTAATGGGATGTATCTCCTGAGATAATGTGTAATATGCATGAACATGATGGTATATTTGGTCACAAATAATATTTTATTATTATGAACATATGTTATGTGTGAATGTGATACTATCTTTGTACACAACTATATGTGGTATTTTACCACTAAGTCATGAAGTTTCATTTTTATGCATGACCACATTTCAAGCATTTATCTAATGATTCCTATCATGAATATGATTATGATACTATGATTATGATATGATGATTATGATTATGATCACCCATGTTATATTGATTCATTCCCCTTATTAATCCTCTTACTAGGATTTTAGATCACCCCTTTTCTTTGATGTATAACCCTAGGTGACTACCTATACTAAAGAGAACATGAGCTTCAGAAGAATAAATCATATGTTTTTAAACAAATGATTATTTTTTATTATGTACAAGTTATGTATGTTACTAATTTTACAATACACTAAAGCTTTAGATATTGGTTTTGTAACACTATTATTTGGTTTGTGTTAAAATGATGTAAAAGTATGGTAAAAATTGTAGGGTCTCTATAGTTGGTATGAGAGCACAATTTAGTTAATTTTGGATTTAGGATTATAAAATGTTAGTGAAAATTAATAAGATAAGAATAAGTATATAATGCTTTTTTTATAAAAATGATCAACATAGGGATCCCATAAGATATACATTTAGTATTAATTTCATAAAATGATAATTTTTTCATGATTTTTTGAATTAATTTTTGGTCAAACGATTTCTATTTTTGAAAATGGTGGGAAATAAGATAAACCAAACAAAAAACTCACATGAGGTAAAATTCAATGGTTTTCCAAACTACAACCCCAATTACATGGGAGGTAGAGTTTAAAACTTTATGAAAATTCTTACCCAGATATTTTAGGCTATAAAAAATAACTTGAACCACATGGATCATAAGAATTAACATAATAAGAATAAGCATAACATTGAGTCCTTTATGTTACAAATACCATTGACATTTAGTGAATCTTCTGATTCACTCATTATGAAAAAATGGGTTAACTCAATTGAGAAGATCTTTTCTATGCTCCACTATTTTGAGTAGGATAAAGATACTATGAATGTCTATCATTTAGATGGGGAAAATGATAAATGATTGAAATTGAGAAATAACACCAAAATAATAATAATAAATGTAAGAGATCAGGTGGGAAGAATTTAAGTAAATATTTCCTAATAAGCATTTCCATTCAACTCTTCATAAAAATATAGAGAGTGAATACATAGATTATAAGAAAGTGGAAGGATAACCTGTAATAGAATATAAAGAAAACTTTATAAATCTTTCAAGGTAAACCTCAAGTTTTTCTATCAATAAATATATAAAAATAGTTATATTCATTAGTGGTTTAATACCACACCGTCAAAAGGTTCTAGATATCTGATACTTTGGGAGTTATGAAGAAGTGGTCCAATGTTCTATAAAAGTAGATATGGTGTTTAGATAATGTTCCCATGATTATGAAGATATGAAGTGAAGGATGGAATTTCATGCGGATGGATCAAATGAAAAATAAGGAAAGAGGATCCAACCACCCACATGTTATTAATGTGAGAAGAAAAATAATGGGAATGTCCTCAAATGGATTGGGAAATGCTTCAAGTGTGGGAGATAAGGCCACTAAGAATTCAAATTTAGATGATACATGAAGAATCCAACCAACATGATAGAGGAAAGGAGAGCACCATCCATGGTACAATGATTCTAATATAGGGATAAATGGAATTATGCAAGCTAGTGTACTAAACCTGTAACCCTTGAGGGTAATCAACCTTAGTAGCCACCGAATCCAAAAGAGAAAGGGAAAGCTTATGTCATCACTATTGCTAAAGTGGATCAAGAAAACGAATTCCTACAATGTACACTTCCTATTAACTCAATAATGGAAAAATCCTTATTTAATTTTGGTTTTATTCATTCCTTTATATATTTCAAGTTTCACTACTAGAAATCTGACTTTTCTGAATGCTTCTATACCAACGGTTTGTAAAAACCGTTGGTATAGGTCCTTTTTCTCAACGGTTTTCCAAACCATTGGGAAATCCCACTTTGTGGCCACCTTTCCCAATGGTTTGCCAAACCGTTGGGAAAAGTCCACTTTGTGGACACCTTTCCCAACGGTTTGGCCAAACCGTTGGGAAAGGTCCCCTAGAAATTAACCTCCAACCCAGAATGAATTCCAGAATCAAGAACTATACCAACGGTTTTTAAAACTGTTGGTAATGGTCTATACCAATGGTTTTGACAACCGTTGGTATAGGTCCTGAGAATTTTTATCATATCTTCTTACCGAGAATATTATATAAATCAAAATTTAAAATAATTATGACAATACATATATATATTTATGTAATTATGTTCACAAAATTGATGTTAGGTTAGTGGTTAAGTCGTTCAATGATAAACTAGGGGTCCTGGGATCAAATCCCATCGAATGTTTTTTTTGAAATACATATACCAATGGTTCCATAACCATTGGTATAGATTTTCAAATTACTTATACCAATGGTTTCCAAAACTGTTGGTATAGGTCTATACTAACGGTTTTCGCAAAACTGTTGGTATTGACCTATCCCAACGGCTTACATGGCAACAGTTATCCAAAACATTGGTATAGGGTATACCAATGGTTTGGAGGCCTATACCAACGGTTCCAAAACATTGGTATATGTTAGTTTTCCAGTAGTGTTTTCAATAACTATTAAATTGAATACCCAATATCTTGATGTAGAGATATCCCTAAAAAACCTTGTGGTGCGATCATTTCAATCTAATCGTTGGACTCTTCTCCTATTGGTGTATGTAGAAAGATTATTCCAATGAATCTAATAATACTTACCATGGTAGAATTTGATTATATAATGGGCATGGATTGGGTCTATTTATATAGATCAGACATCATCTGTTGAGAAATGAAAATATATTTTTATATTCAGATCCATCCCATGCTTCTCTACAAACAAAAGGAAGACCATGAATCTCCTTTGGAAAATCCATCAATGGTATGGGTATTGACACCATATGAAGAAGAATGAACCACAAAAATGATTAATTCAATGGATGGTATCAACCTCGAGGAAATTTCCATTGTTAGGGAATACACTGATTTATTTCCCAAAGAGTTACCCAAACTTCCCTCAGATTGTGGGGTAGAGTTTTCAATAGAACTTATACCTAGAGCCACTCCTATCTCGAAATATCCCTAGAGGATAGACCCTATTATACTAGAGGAGTTAAATAAGTAGCTACCAAATCCCTTGGATAAAGGGTTCATATGCCCTAGTGCATCACCTTGGGATGCACCAGTGATCTTTGTTAATAAAAAGGATGGATCAATGCGGCTATGTATTGATTACCGAGATCTCAATAAGATCACCATAAATAAAAATTATCCTCTTCCAAATATTGATGAGTTATCCGATCAACTACAAGTATCCAAATACTTCTCAAATGGGGATATAAATTTTGGATATCATCAACTTAAGTTGAAGTTGGAATATATTCATAAGACTCCTTTCTATAAAAGGTTTTTGAAAAATGAGTTTCTAGTGATTACCATTGGAATTACTAATTCCCCTATAATATTAATGGATTTTATGAATAGATTATTTAGAAACTACCTTGATAAATTTTTGTTTGTGTTTATTGATGATATTCTCATTTACTATAAGAGAAAGGAGGAACATGAAAAACATATAAGGATGGTGATAGAAATATTAAGGGAGGATAAATTATATGCCAAGTTCAGTAAGTGTAAATTTTGTATGCGGTATGTCACATTATTGGGGAACATGATCATGAGTGAGGGAATTTCTGTGTATCCTTAAAAACAAAGGCGATTGAGGAATGGACCGGAACCACTAGTGTCATGAAAATCCATAGTTTTCTTAGATTAGAGGGATACAACCTATTTTTTTGAGAAATTTCTCACGATTTTATAACCTTATATGTAAGTTAGAATAGAAATGGGTAAATTTTGTCTTGATGGAAGAATGTGAGGAAATATTCAAGGATCTCATAAATAGGATAATCACTACACTTTTACTCACAATACCAATAAGTAGAGAAAGTTTTGTGATATAAAATGATGATAAAAATAAAGGATTGGGTTGTTTACTCATGAAGAATGATAAATTGATAGCATGAGTTTCTTGTATTTGAATATCCATGAGCAGAACTACCCAAGGAATGATATAGAGCTAGAAGATATGATTTTATCCTCGAAAATATGGTGTCACTTCCTCTATGGTGAGAAGTGTAACATATATACTAGTCACAAGTTACTAAAGTATATATTCACACAAAAGGATCTCAACATGCATCAAATAAGATGACTAGAACTAATGAAGGACAATGATTTCTCTATTCACTATCATCTTGGGAAGGAAAACAAGGTAGTTGATGCTCTTAGTATAAAATAACCTACCACTCTATCCATGTTGATGATTTACAAAGACCCTATCCTCATGGATATCCAATGGATTGGTTTGGAAATCATATTTATAGGGAATAAATCCTACATTTCCCAAAATATTTCCCAACCATCTATCTAAGAGAAGATCAAGAAGGAACAAATAAATTATATGGGTTTATAAAATAAGGTGAAAGTGGTAAAGGAGGGGAAGCTACAATAGTTCCATATATATGATGATGGTGTGATTCAGTTTGGAAGAAGGATTTGTGTGCCTTCATTACCTAAGATAAAGAAGGATCTATTGGATAATTCATATATCTCATCTTTTTTATCTCCATCCTGTAAGTACTAAGATGTACCATGATCTTCAAGAACACTTATAGTGGAGAAATATAAAGAAGAATATTGTGGATTATATCTCAAGGTGTTTGGAATGTCATCAAGTTAAAGAATAACGATATATGTCTAAAGGTATGATGAAAAAGTTACCTATACCCACATGGAAATGGGAGAATATCACTATGAATTTTTCTCTGGTCTCCTCAAAACATACAAAGGAAATATTGAAATGTGGTTTGTGGTGGATTGACTCACCAAGATTTCCCACGTCATTGATATTCAGGAAGATTTCTGGTTTGAAAAAATTTCCATGATATATGTGAAGAAAGTGGTGACGCTGAATGGGGTACCACTTTCGATCATATGTAATCATTATCCAAGGTTAAATTATAAATTCTAGAGATTCATTCACCATGTTTTGAGTAATGAATTTAATTTTATCACAACTTATCACCCCCAAACTAGTGGCTAATATGAAAGGACTATTAAACAACTCGAGGAAATGACAAGAGATTGCTTAGTATAATTCAAAGGTGGATGGGATCAGCATATACCATTGGTTTAGTTCTCATATAACAATAGTTTCCAGTAGAGTTTTTAGATGGCTCTATATGATGCTCTTTAGGGGAAGCAATGTAGAACTAAATCCTGTTGGGATGAAGTTGGTTAATGAACTCTACTTGGACCTGATCATGTGAAAGAGATGACTGAGGTGGATCAAACCATCAAACAACATATAAAAGATGCACAGATTTTCAAAAAGAGTTATTTTGATGACCATCAAATGGATTTGGAGTTTAAATTTGGAGACAAAGTTTTCCTTTGAATATCACTATCGAAGAGAGTCATGCAGTTTTGAAAGAAAGGGAGGATAATCCCAAGGTACATTATCTATTTTGAGATCCTTTATGACAGAGTAGTGGCCCAACCGTTGGGAATTACACCCAATATGTCTTAAGTTCATGATGCTTTCTATGTATTCCACCAGAGGAAATACACACCTGACACCTCATATGTACTAACTCCAGAGGTGTTATAACTGGAGAATGATCTCTCATATAAGGAGAAACCAGTAAAGATCATGGACTAAAGACATAAATTCTTATGCAATAGGACAACTCATCTTGTAAAAGTGTTGTATAGGAATCATAAATATTAAGATTCAACATGGGAAGTTGAGAAATTGACGAAGGAGAAGTACCATCACTTTTTTCACCTTATTATGTAAAATGAAATTTTGATGAAAAAATTTCAAAAGGGGGATGAATGTAACAACCTAGAATTTTATTAATAGAATTTTTACTACTTATATTTTTTTCAAAAAATAGATTCATCACATAAAAAATCAATAAAAACATTATTCTCATGAATAAATAATGAAATAAGTGATATTTATAGAAATTATTGAACCTATACCGATGGAATAATAACCTGACCATTGGAATAGTAATGTGACCCTTAGGAATAGTAATCTGTCCAATAGAATAACCACCTCACCTATGAAAGTACTAATAAAATTTAGTTATATTATAAATAAAAATTTGATATAATTATATCATTAAATAATTAATAAAATATGTTAAAAATGATAAATTAAGTGTTGGTATATTTTAAAAATGTTAATGATTGTTTACTATTCTAGAAATAATATAATGATTTAAAAAAAAATTATTTTCATAAAATAGATTCATAAATTAATATTTTGTTTTATTATAGTTATAATATAATTTTATGAGCTCTTAATTAATTTTTCAAAGTGTCATAAATGAGTTATAATATTAAAATCATCATTTTTCAAATAAATGATGTTTTTATTAAAAAATTAATTTATAGTATTTATATTTTTTTCATAAAATATATTTCATTTTAGAATTATACTCATAAAAAAATTTATCAGGTGAATTTTTTATATTTTTCTAAAATAATTGAATTTTTAATGAATGATGAAATACAACAATTTACGATATAAGTTAAATACATGAATTTTTGAGTCATGGTTGATGTAAGTTTGATTTAAGAACCACTATCTCATAATAAACTTCTCTATTTACTATATTATTCATCATAATAAATACTATTGATATTCTTGATCCAAAATAATAAAAAAATGAATAAAATAATCCAAAAACAACCACTTCTCCCCTATAAACAAAACCCATCACCACCTCTTCTCCTCAAACCTAAAAAGTACTGAATATTATCGAAATTCTACTAAATTATCTTCTAAACCATATTCACCATGACCAATATCTTATGGTATCAACAAAAGACCAATCCCAAGTTCCTTAAAGAGGTTCTCAAGGAGAATATATTCAAGAGGTAAAATCCTCCTTCTTCCCTTGTAATTTCATTTCATTTCTTATTCTCTCCTCACCTCCACTATAAAAATTGGAATGATAACTAAAATAATATATATATATATACACATTAATGTTATTTTTTAAATTAATATAAATAATCAAACCACTCCTACTCTACTTTTATTTCCAAAATAAAAACATCATATGTGATGTGTCTATTCACCACCTTCGTGGATGATGAGTTTTGGGTTTCCATTACTGCCTTCAAGGATGGTCATAAAACCATTATTATAGAAAATAAAATTTTAATATACATTTTATAACTTATGTAATTTACTATAACTTTTATATACACATGATATTAAATAACATTTTACAAGAATGTGATGCTTGTAAAAATCACCAAAATAAATTTAGACATTTTCATCAATGTTTTATCTAATGAGTCATCCTTCTAAAATATAATAAAATGGTATATGAGACCATTTAAACTTATATGAGATAATTTATACTAAATAATTTCACTTCTAAAGAAGTTATTACCATCTAAAAAAACCCCCATATTTTTTCTGAAGGGAACTGACCATAAACCATGAAAATGAACGCTCCCAGAACAATGAGATTAAACTCTATAAATCATAAAATGGAATTAAATTAAATTAATAAAATTATAATATAAAATAGGTTCATAATTATGTAACTAATTAATCCAATTTTATTATATAGGATATTAAGTACATGTGAATCAGGAATTCAGACATTAGGTAAGAGGATTCTTGAACCCAACTCCCTTTCATTGGGTTATTCCTCTTTTATACCAATTTTCAATATGGATATTCCTTTAATGTTCATAAAATATAATTTCATTATTCTTAACTCTTATTTTTGAGTATATATATGTTTCCATATTTTTTTTAAAAATATAAATACTTTACAAAAGAACTCTTCTTTACAAAACACATATTTTCTCCTCTTGAGATTGTTTCCTTTTCACTGAAGATTGATGATTCTTATACTAGGTATGATTTTTATTTTTCATTTGGGAAACCAAAATTTTATTCATGAATGTATTATTTATGAAATACTTATGAAACCTATTTCTTTCCATTGGTTATTTCATGGTTATTATTTTTATACATTCTATGATGCGTGCATGATTATATAAATGTTGTGATGTGACGGGTGGGCCCAAAATTATATTTTCCTTCAATTCATTGGAAAATGTGATCTATCTCATGAGATAATGTTAAATATTCATGAAAAGGATTCTATATTTGTTCATAATAATGATTCTTTGATTATGTAGATATGTTATTCCTGAACATGATGATATATTTGTTCCCAATAATGTGTGGTATTTGACCCCTAAGACACGATGTTTAATTTTTATGCATTTACACATTTCATGATTTTATCCAATGATTCCTATCATTATTATGATGATGATACTATTCCTATGATATGATGTTGATGATTATTCCCCCCATGTTATATTGATTCATGTTTCTTATTCATCCTCTTACCAGGCTTTTAGCTCACCCCTTTTCTTTGATGTATATCCCCAAGTGAATACATGTACTTATGAGAAAATAAGATTTATAAGGATAAATGAGATTTTTAAAAATAAATTATTATGAATTATTATTTACAAGTTTATTATGGTCCTAATTTTTCCATGATACTAAGCCTTTGGATCCTAGTTTTGTAACACAATTTTGTGGTTTGTCTTTAAAGTGACGTAATATTTTTGTAAAAATGCAGGGTCGATATACCCATAGAGTCAAATATCTGAAATAAGAGAGAATAATTGAACCAAAAACCTCAGTGTGACCTTTCAACTCCATAATTGACACTCTACCAAAGCTTAAGGAAAAACCACAAAGAGAATCATGGGAAAAAGTGGAGAGTCCTCCCCACCAAAAGAACCCAAATAACATGGTTGACATTAAAACACCTCACACGATGGTACTAGAACTCAAATTCTCAACATAGACTAGGACACCTACAATAGGTGCCCCTAGAAAATGGGACATAAACCAACCACAAGACCAAATAGCACAAACATCATGAATTCACAACCTGAACCAGAAAACCACAAACACGAGGGAAAACCCATGGAAGGAACTCAAACCAAAAAATGAATCATTATTTCCAAAAAAAGAACATTTCCAAGGTAAAAAAGCCAAAAATAAAAACCAATCCATAATGCCAACTAACCAAGTTTCTAAAAATAAAGAATAACCACAAAAAAATATAATAATGTATGACCATTAATCCCCTTTATGAAAAAAGAGGAACTTACAGAAACATGGAAATCTATTTCTAGGAATCTTAAATAATTCATACTCCAACACCAAGAAAAAATATAGGACAAGGTTCCCCTACCCTTGATTCCTGACCCCATGAAGAGATTCACTTTGAGGCATATGGATGGATCCCTAATGTCTTGAATCATCTTCTGCCCCGTAGTCAGGAGATGACAACCTTTGACAAAGAATTATTCTTATAGAAATTATGCTTTTATAAATTATCTAGATAACAAAAATTACCACATCACTAACTAACTTTTGACAGATTGCAGAAGGAAGACTTACAATGCCCAAACCATCCACATTGGAATCACATGAGATAATTTCTCAATTAATGATAATTGAGAACAAAAAAATGATACCTCTCAAGAATAAGTTCCTTCGGAAAATGTCTCTCACCAGAGGGGGAACCTTCATGCATGTCAATGGAAACTGGTTCATCAACCACCACTAGATGAACTCCAGGAATCAACATGGATATAAATGACTCTTATAGTAACTTATTGAACATAACTTCATTGTATGGGAGAACTCACTCCTTAAACTCCTAAGAAATACCCCAAAATGAAAGAGGATATTTTAGAATATCCTATGAGGATATCTCAAATGAAAAATAAACTAGATCTTTAAATTGGTCAAAATAGGCCTTTACTATCCATTGACCTTTCTAAATACCAAAGAGGTCCACAAATTTCTATTCCTTCACCTCACTATCTATGATCCATTGGATAAAAATGTTCTTTAATACTTACCATTTCATCCAAACATGCAACAATGATAGGATGATCACCTTCCACCGATCCGAACCCAAACCCACAAAAATTAAAAAAATAACACACTCCCTCACAACATTGGTAGTTCCTAAAGACCTTTAAACACATTTGAATTTCTCTAGAAACTCCACATCATATAATGGACCTTGATCACCTTGAAAAATGAGGAAAAAATAATTGGAAATTGACTCTACCACTCCATTGGGGGTCTGACCAGGGCCAATAACTGGGAAAAACTCATCGATAACCTTTGGGATATTTCTGGGTGACATAATCTAATAAAAATAAAAAAAATACAAAACCCAAATCAACATCAATAGAAAATTAAACTAATGAAATTACACACCAAGACATTAACTCAAAATACGAAACTTCACAAAACTAAAATTCACTCTCAAATCCCCCATTCTTGTTCCTCTTTCAAAACCACCTTCTTCCAAGACATTTTTCCAAAATACCAAAACCCATTTAGAGATCCAAAAATCAATTTTCTAAAAATAAATTTTACTCTTTTCCAAAAATATATTTTCCCATTTTAAAATCCATTAATTCTAACCATATCTCTCCAAGACATAACTCAATGTGAATTTTTGAAAAAGGGAAGTAGTGGTGATGCATAACCCTATGACATGGTTAATGGGCCATGTCCCAGGAATGAAACAACCACTAGGAATATCTTAAGTCATGATATTCACTCCACATGGGTCACTAATTCATGTAAGATCAATATGAAACACCTTTTTACTTCCATTTTCATTCCATTTCTACATAGATAAAATAGAAGAATCATGTCCCGAACTTCCCCTAACAACTCAAGGATTACAAAGATCAAGGTTCTTGGTATCCTTTCGATACCTAACTCCTGGGTACTAATAATGATAATATCTTAGCTAACTGACACCCCAAATAAAAAGGGATCCTCTAATACCATTTTTTCACAAACCAGGTCGAGCTTCCATCCAACCTGACACTCGACCCGGTCCATGGAAAAGCCCAGGAGGCATTCCCAATCCTTCCTATTTGGTGAATTGTTTATGGAATAAAAGATAATATATATGGGAATGATTTTTCAAAATAAACAACTCAAATAAATAAACCAAAATAATCACATAGAAAATCCTCGAGGATCCTTAAACACTAAAAAAAAATATGTACATCAACATGATCCAAATAAAACTATAGCAGAATAAAAAGGAAAAACAAAATAAATATGAAACCCACTAGGACTAACATGATATCCACATGACTTATTGGTCACAAAAATCTATAAGACTAGCTTACTCAAAAGGAAAACCTAAGCAGAATCTGGAAACTGAAAAAAATCATAGGGTTACTGACACCGAGTGGAATTAGTTAGGTGTTAGCATAAACAGATCAATAGGTATGCACCACATTATCCATACATATCCTTTCCCGAAATATTTCACAATAAATAGTTTTAAATACATTTATAAAATAAGGTTTTTAACATTTAAAGAACCAAACACAATATTCTAAAAAATTCCACCTTTTGTAAAATCAAGCATAACTTCCCTTTTTTTAAAGTAGTTTCCAATCCAAAAACCAGTTCAAAAAAATAAAACCCCAATAAAAAGCTATTCCAGATGATAAAAATTGATATTCTTAAAGTAAAGGTAATAGAACAAATCTTCAAAAACTTGTAGTTATAATAACCAAAGTGAAGTGGATGCAAAATGGTAATATATAGATAATTAATCAAGGGAATTTACTAAACATCCCTAGAATAAATCCATGCATGTACTAAGTTATAACCCAGCTACCATCATATGTTTCATCTCCATAGTCAATAAACAACACGACTTCTATAAACTAGACTCATCTATAGCGCAACCTACATAACCTCTAAAAAATTCTGGAGTTACTAGTTCATCTAATCTATACTGGTAATAAACCATCACTCAACTCTCTTGATAACATAGAGGAATCCCATGATAATATTATTCTATAGAATTAGGAGGTCATTACATGTGTGGAATAAACCAATAAACCATATATTCCACTGTGCATTCCTTTCACAAACTCCAAAACCAACTATGTAGAGGCCCAGAGGAACAAACATAGAGGTTCCCATCACATATCAGGCTATACACTAGCTCTAACTGGGCCTACACAACACTTGAGTTTTAAAACCACTTTCCAAAACACCATACGGTACCAAATGGGATTTTACATTTAAAAATCCATTTTTCCAAAACCATTCCTAAAACCATGTTAAAAAAAACAACACTCATAGAAGATTTCAAACAGGCCTTTACACCCCTTAGTTTCCAATCCACTTCCAAAGATTCCGAAAAATCCATGATTTGGATGAAGTATTTGAAAAAAACACTTGAAATTATTTGGAAACCGTGATACCATTTAGAACCATTGGGTTTTAGGAGAACTATTTTGAAGAGAGGAGGGAAAAAGAAGAGTGAAAAAGGAAGAGGAGAATTTTGAAAACCAGGTTCAAGAGAGACATTTTCTAAAGTAATCCATAATCAATTGTGATCCCATCCCTATGTGAACCCTATGTACATAGGGATGTTCCCACACACAATAGAACACTTGAATCACCACAAAATTTCCCAAGGGTCCTAGTTAATAATTGAAAGGAACTTTGAAACCATTTTACCCATAACCATCAAACCATAATGAGGCCCCCAAACTGCCAAGAAAAATTAATTCACAATGAAATACAAATTACTAAACATAACCAATTATAAACACCATCCAAATAACCCAATATTTTTTCAAAATACCAATATGAATTTTATCAATCACTTTATATGAATTATATATAGTTATAACCAAGGAAATCACTTTGAAAAAAATAATCACAATATTTCAAAAATGGAAGTCCCATAAAAAACATTTTACCACACCAAAAGAAGAGGAAAAAAAGTCTAAACTTAATTTTTAAATCTCATTCACTCAAAGACATGATTCATAAAGGAAATGGATGGAGACACCTACCTTAATGATGTGTGAATGCAACAACACTATAAGAGAAAGAATAACTAATCCCAAGAGATGGACCTCACACCCTAACATAAAATAAACACAATAAACACATCATCCCTATCTCTTAGGTTTCTTCCAAGACAGAACCAACCCAAGAGAAACCAAGAAACCAAGATAGGGAGAATAGGAGAGGAGGAAAAGAGGCCAAAATCCAAGAATAACTCACCATGATTGGAATAAGGAGCACTAAGGTAGGAAGAGGAACCAATGGATAGAAGATTAATATCCCTATCATGCACCTAAAATGATAAAGGGGGAGGAGAAACCCAGAATGGGTTTTCATTAGGGGAGGGAAAACTTAGAATTTAAGGTTTCAAGAAAACTAGGTAGGTTTCATAGTATGGAAGAATTATATTTAAAACCATTCAAAAACCATGAAAACCCTACAAGAAGAGGAGTAAAACTACATGGGTTGGACCATGGTTTGAGAAAATATGTTCCAACCATGTAAAATGGATATTTAAAACTGTAGATCCTCATAATATTCTTTTTTCATTGGTTTTTTCTAACCATGAGAAACCTGTGTGATTTTTCCTAGGAACTAAACATATTCCCCACAATTTCTCCTTTACCTGGCATGATTTTTCTAATCCATGCTAATGCTATGAATGTAAAATCGTGCAAGAATAAAAAGAGCTGAAAAAACCCTTATCCTTAACCACATACACAACTTCCTCTCAAACCCTTCACAAAAACTATGCATAGGAGAAAAACACAACCGAAACCTCTGAAACTCAGAAACTCTCATGGGGAACTTGAACCAAACCCTAACCAAAAGATCCAAAACCAATGAAAGAATAAAAAATGAAAAAATATGGTTCATGTGTGATAGTAAAATGCTTCCCCTTTAAATATATTACTCCATAAAAATTTTATCTCAACTATCAAAGGTTCAATATTTGAAAATACCTTTTATTCTAACCCACATCACACAAAGGGATAATAAAACATACTTTGAAAATGGGAAGTGAGAAACATAAAATTTTTCTATAATATCATATATTTGGGTTCCCAAATAAGGAGAAAATTAGTGGGAAGTTAAAATATTGACATTGAAATGAATAATAAAATCTAATGACTAATTGGGAGTGATAGAGAACATGATCATGAGAAAGTTAATGAGCAGAAAACCATAAATCAGTGATGGGTGAAAAAATAATAGATTCATCAAAAATGAAGGAAATATGATAATTTTTTATTTCAATATCATTTTACATGAGTTAGGGAATTAAATTTCAATATAGACTCAGAATATGATGAATTATACTTAATCCACAAGCATAATGTCATCCTCTAATCAATTTTCAGCACAATATTATATTTTTCTCCAAAAAATGAGTATTAAAAATGAATTTTTCATTCCCAAAGGACTAAAATAAACTTCTAATGGATTACATAATCCATAAAAGGATAACAATATATTCATCCAATCTTTAAATATTAAATAAAAAAAATAATTTTCACAAGGTAAGATAATATTGAAAATATATATAGATTTATATAAATAAACAGTACATTTAACTCCAAAATTTTACACAATAACACCAAATGGTAAGCCTAGACCATTCCATAAAAAATAAAGCTACATCCTAATTATACCTAATAACATTAAAATGAATGTGTGTTTTAAACTCAATGGTTATCTCATAACTTTTAGATTACATTCCAAAAAATAAAATATCATTATTTTGAAATAATCCTTCATGTCAAAGATAAGAATTACATATACCTCAACCCAATGAAATGTCTCCAAAAATATCGTTAATCAAATGAAAATACCATCACTTAAGTCCTTAAAAAGGGGTGTATAAGACTTTTAAATTATTATAAACCTTAAACATATAAACCATTTATGGTATGCATAACTCATAATTTAACCTCTCATGAAAACATATATACTTCCAAAAAAATTAACATAATCTTTATTAAAAAAATAAAATCACATTCTACGAAATATATTAAATAAATAAAAAAGGAATAGAATATATCAAATATAACATTGGTTCCAAGGTCACCAATACAATTCCACTATCAATTTATATAATCTATTTATCCCTAAAAATATTATCAAAGTCAAGAACTCATTAAGGGTTATCTATCCCTCAATTATGAGTTTTTCCAAAAAACCCCTTACCCCTAAATCACTATTATAGTTACCAGATCTATTAAACATATAATTGAAAATCCTTAAATAAAAATAATACATAATAATTGTTATAAGTTGTAGGATTCTCATAACCAGATTATTATTGATATGAAATTTCTATAATATAATTCCTAAATCCCAATACATAAACACTTGAATTCTGCCACTTTAATGATTGACATGTCATATGAACTTCCTTAGTCTAGGATTTAACCCTTAGACTGGGGAATTGACTTGGATAATTGACATTTCCCCCCATATAAGACCATGAACTATAAATGGTTTCATATGCAAAAATATGTTTCCTTCCAGTATACTCTTCATTTTTAGTGAAAATTTATTGGTCTATGCCCTTATTTTATATACATAAAAAAATTTACCATTACTTTGAGATATTATTTAGGGAGTATCTTTCCAAACTTCTGATTTGAAAGAAATTGATCCCAATTTAATCCATGGTATCCACCACCAAAGATCTCAATGAACTCTATCCTTCTCTTATTTGGTGAGTCCATGAGTTAGTTAATGTTGAAGTTGTTAATCATATATCATGATAATTGATTATAAATAATCACAATATCATTCAATCTAGCCATGAACCCATTTGGGTTCCCATAATAACTAAAATTTTCATCATATTCAACATTAACATGGCCCCTTATGGTTCCATATATTGAATGAAACCAAAAAATATAGCATGATCAATAATAATCACAGTGGAAAATCAGGAAAATAATTAATTGGAGTTTTAAATTAGGATGCCTTATTTTCACTCTATGACACCTTAGGTTTAATATAAGCTATCCTTGGTCATTATCTATTCAAATACTTCATGATGGTTTATAAAGAAAATGTGTATTAACCCAAGAATATCCCATGAGAGTGTCAAACCATGTTCGCAGTAAGGGAACTCTCACCGTGAACCAGAATAATGGTTGATATATACTTGAACAACTCTTCATGGGATTATTAACGCTAGATGCATCTATTCCCAAACCACAACTATTGTAGTATTAATATAGGGATGTATTTCTAGAAAAAACAAATCATCTCTACCCTAACTAAACATTATGATTATATCTTACACTTTTCATTATCCCCAAATTCATCCATAGAGTTATGTTTCCTAATTTATATTTCCCAAATCTAGTACCCAAGGTTTCTAATAAACTTTGATATGTACCACGAGTAAATATTATAACCCTAGTATCCATGAATAAGTGGTTGCTTTATTACATTGTCACTAGATAAAAGTAATCACATCCTGATGGACCAAATATTTTAGTATTCTTGGTAAAATATATACTTTATTGAATCTCACATACATTTGAATCCATAAAAAAGTAGTTTATTTGAGAACATCATTATTATCTCTAGAATATCCTTTCATATCAATCATAGTACATTTACTGGTATCATGGGAAAAGGAAATAAAGAAGTTGTTATATCAGATGCTGATTAAGGGTTATGTTAAGTAGAATATATCTTTAATAAAAATATATAATCAATATGTAATGGTAACTAATTTAAAACACATTCCATTTAATCAATAAGTTTAGCATGAAGAATAATATTAAAGGAATCAATGGTTTTGAAATAATTACATATAAATAATCACATGAGATTGAAGCGTATCCATGAATATCATAACTATTCAAATAATCACATGGAAGTCAATAAATTATATAATAATAAGAAAATTAATAATGTTAGACATCTAAAACATAACATCAATGTCTCATGCCATGACATGTAAAATATATCATCAAGGCCTCATTCCATGACATCTAACATAAATGGGTAAGGACTCGGTCAAATAAACAACCTATTTTGTCTCATAAGTATTATTTATTCCTTGAGGGGATTTATAATCTAGGTCCCACATAACACTTAATATGTATAATTAATTCCTCATTTTAATAAAAAATGAAACATTACTAACATACCCTAAAATAAATAACTATATTTTTTGGAATAACTAACATATAAAATTTCAATAATTTTACCTATAAAACTAATCATAAACCATAAAAAGATATATTGTGTATGGTATTGATATATTATATTCTTAGAAAATAATAACATTAGTAAAAGTATATTTACATATATGAAAATACTTTAAAATGATCATTGGAATTTTTTTTTGAGGAAAATACCATTTTCACTCCGAAATCACATTTTTAAAATCTAAAATTTTCCAAAATTTTAAGGAAAAAATTTCTTTTAAAAGAAAAATTGAAACTTTTAATGTAATTTTAAAATAAATGGGTGTTAATGATGATGGTAATTTTGATTTATTCTATTCATGTTAAAAAAATATTTCTTTCACATTTTCTGTAAAAAGTGAAAATTACATCTTTTAAAAAATGACACGAAGACTAATTTTAATTTTTTTTTTGTAAAAATTAAATCGTTGGAAAATATGTATTTAATAAATTATTTTATAATATTAAAATTATTATTTTAGAAACTTTTGGAAAATTTGGACATGGAATAAAAAGATTCTAGACCAATTATAAAAAAGGTGGGTTTCCTTAAAAACACTATTTCGATATCTTGAGTACTTAATGAGATAAACATAAAAGAAAAAATTATAATTTATATAAATAAAAATAAGATATAAAAATAAATTTGGTTTAATATTAAAATTTTAAAAAATTCTCCCAATATATAATTAAATATTAACAATCGCAGATAATTTAGAGATTGTGAAATAAACCCCTACCCCTTTGGTAAATTTCAAATCATTACCCCTATAAATGAAATAACTTCAAATAAAATATTAAATGAAATTATTATAAATATATTCATGATATAACATGTAAAATGGGTAGTATATACACCAAATAAATTAATATAGGGGTAAAAAATAACATATGTCTCAAAGAAGACAATTTAAGATGAAGAACCCTTACCTTAGGTCCAAATTCTTTCATATGTGTTATAAGATCTCGTATAATAAATATATATTTATTATAAATATGTTAAATAAAAATAATCAAATGTATTTAACCATATATTATTTTCTTATAACCCTTTATTACCATTTTATTAAAAATTATTTATTAAAAACATTGTTTCAGTTGATAAGTGCTACGTTTTTCATTTATGTTTTTGTTTGGTAGTTTTGGTCCTTAAACATGATCATGATTACATTATCTAAAGAAGGTTAATAATTATATTAATATAAAATATATTAATTATGTATTTATTAATATTCATATATAATATGTAGATATAGAAAAATGAATTACACCATTCATTGAGACAGTACACCGTATATATGCATGGACACTATTTTTACTTTCTGATGGATGAAAAGAAATAAAGGTAAATATTAATTAACATCACTAAGATATTTTTCATATCATATATATTTTATATACTAATTAAATATATCCTTACTACAATCTATGTAAATAATAAATTAGAAACAAATCACATCAATTAGTGGAGGTGGTAAGCCACATATACACACAAGCAACGTTATTGTTTTCCAACAGATTGGAAGGTAATAAGTTAGATAGGATATTATAATTAAAAAATAATATTTTTTTCATAAATATCATATATAAAAATTTAAAACATGATAATATCCACACATGAAATATGGTGTTGAAAAATTAATTGTATTTCTACCTGGGGTGGGTAAACCATACATACACACGAGCAATACTTTCACTTCCCATTTGATGGAAAAAGGGTAAAAAATGTTAGTTTAATATTAATAATAACATTTCATTATATTTAGGATACTGAATATATTAATCTATGATGAATACTTCAAATTTATAGGAGTTAGAAGAAGAAATAAATTGAATGAGGTCGAGTAAGACAATTACCTCTTCTTTTGGAGGTCTCCTTCATATCCTTTCTTAATGAACCTATTGTAAGTATTTTGGGAATAAAATAACCTATAGAACTTGAATAATTATTTTTATTAGAAAAATGGTTATTCCTTAGCTCATATAGGTTTATCAAGGTGGTGTCAAAAATAGAGGTAAGGGGTGTCCTTTTATAAGTGAGGGGAGGGTCATTCTTGGAATTTATTATATTATTAAATTAATATTAATTATTTTTCAATTACAAATGGAATTAAATTGATATATCATTAAGATAATATCTGTATGTGTCTAAATAATCTCAATAAAATATTTCTGACTAATTTTAGTTATTTTTTCAACCTTATATTTTAGTTTTAACCCTCGTTAATGCTTTGACAATTACCGTAATGTTATAGTTTTCTACCATTTAAGGGGAAAGAGTGTTAGCATTAAAGGAAGAAATACCCATAAAAGAACATGGATTATGTTTTGAACCATATATTATTAATTTTTCCTAATATAATATTTTTTTAATTTTAAATCATTTAATAAAATATTATTTATTAAAAAATATCATTAATGTTAATTTTAGAAATTCTCATCTAATTTGACTTTTAAAACAATATGAAAACAAATGAATTCAAATATAAACCATTAAAAAATCACTAATTTGTTATATGTATTTATAAAATTCATGGTACACTATAAAAAACTAAAAAATAATTAATTTTAGAGTATTTAAATCCATTTTCATTATTTTTATACTACAGACACCAACATTGATTCAATATTGCGCTAGTAGTTAAAGAAATTATATAATTTCAAAAAATTTAAAATAAATTCTCATGTTAAAAAAAAAAATTTATATTTTAAATAAATATTTATAATCGAATATATGGTATTTTTATCCCCATAATTTTATTTATAGAAATTAAAATCAAGAGAGTGATATTTTTTACATTATATTTATGTAAAATAATATATTCGAAATTCTCAAATAAAAATGGAAACAAATATCCATAAATTCAAATAATGTATGTGTAAGGAATAAAAATACACATATAATAGATGAAATGTAATTTTTAGTGTAATTTTTAGTTTCTATTATATTATTTTTAACCTCAATTACCCTATTTACCGTTACCTGGGTAACAAATATTTAATACAATTACTATTCATAATGGAAAAAATGAAAGAAACCTATTTTAAAAACTTTAACCTCATAATTAAAAATATTGTATCCATTTTTCATGATTAAATCCGTAGAAGTGGTAGAAATAGATTTTTATATAAATGCATAAAACAAAATGAAAAACAGTTTTTAGAAAAATGAATTTTTAAGTATAAATTAACTTATATCAAAATAATATACATTGATCCTTAAAATGGAATTAAAAAAAATAAAAAAATACAAATGGGATTTTAAATTACTTCATTTAATGATAATAAATGAGTGTATTTGAAAAATCAATATTCTTCACTATTCACTTCAAAATCAATCATTTCAATTTTTTTTTTAAAATTTCACCCTATGTTAATTTTGATATGAAGATTTATGAAATTATCAAAATTTTATAAAATAAGTTTTTTAAAATTTGTATAAATTAATTATAATTTCATAAAAAAATATTTTTTTGAAGAAAACATATTTTTGATGTATGAAATGATTTAATGAGAAATTTATTACCTCTTAATCATTAATAAATACATTATATAAATAATGTATACAAATTTGTAGTTATATTTTTAACCCTCTTACTTCCCACCAATACATTTTCAAGGTGATAATTATTACATTAATTAATAAAATTTTAATAGTATATCATAGTTTCCTTAGTTCTCGGTGTTTCATGTCAAGAAATTTATTGATAAAGGTATTCAAATTTTTTGGGTGGTACAATATTAAATTTTATATATAATTTCCCAAGACTAAAAATATATTTGGGCCTTTGGGATGCAATCACTTATATATAGTGCCAGTGTAATGCAGTAACCACTGGTTTTGGGCTATTGAAGTTGGGGTCTTTACACATCTCACTAGTTATCAAGATTTCACCACTTACTAAAGTGGATCTTCAAAATTTATTGGATTTTATAGAATCCATATAAAATCAGATCTTACCCCCTTAGAGTATTTGAATACCTCTTAATATTCTAGACTCATCATACAACCTGATCTATGATATCTTATTCTTACTTCCACATCTTATTCAGAATTAGTACATTATGATTCCTTAACTCAAAATCAAGGACTTCAATAGCCCGATGATTATTAGTTATGCTAAATTAATATAAACCTCATCATTAATTTATTCTTATTTTCTTCTTTGGTATCTGGTTCTATAATACAGAGTATCATATGAGCCGCTACTTCTTCTTCTTTCTCAACTTTAATGGGATATTCTCAAGGGAATCAAGATAACCTCATGTTGTTATTATTATTCTTCGATACCCAAATGATATATCTTCTTCAAAACAAGTTCAAATTATTATTTCATTTGAGATCTATACAAGTTATCTCATCTAATGTTTTACACTTGATCACCACATATTCTCTCTTTCACTCTTTCTATTTTATATGTAGGTCACTGGTAAAAATATTTTCTCTATTTTAAATATAGAATATATAATTAAAATATTTATATAAAAAAATCACAATTTATTTTTCTCTCAAATTTTATACATGGGGGTATTCCATGATATTGCATATACCTTTTTTTATTAAAATATTATACTAAGAAAAATTATAGGAATACCCATCTCTTTTTTCTTTCCCATTTATCTCATCTATAATAGATGTTCTTTAATATTTCTTTGAAATTATTTAAACTCTACTTCCCAAAACACTTCCATTAAAATACAAATCAATACATTATTTATGTTTTTATTAAAATCAAATACTATCTTAGATATGTGTCTTGGCTGAGTCTTTTTTGCTTGGGGATTCCAACAAACTGTATAGATTTTAGATTGAATCTAAAAAACTCATATTGCATCTCATCACATCCTTATTCTTATTCCAAGATTTAATTACATCTCACTCTATGATTTTTAAGTAATTTAATGTCCAGCATATGTACCATCCCATTTATTTCAACTTATATTAGAAAAAATTATTTTCAAATATTTTCATTTAAAAATAATGAATAAATTGAACAATGATCACATCCCAGTACCATCTTATTAATTATTACTTTTCTTAATATTTGATCATGTGTGTTCATTTAATCATGATATTTTTAACTTTAAGTCCCAACATTTACACCGTCAAATATATTTTCATTATTAAAAACCCACTTAAGGAAAATTAGTTTTCATTCTATAGAATTCTAAATTTTTTAATAAAATTGATGTCTTATGTAGATAGTAGATTATATATTTACTAAGAATTCATGAAAATTATTATGAATTTATATATATTTTGTGAATTTTATATTGTATTCACTAGCAGTATCCTATGTATTCAACATCTTATATGAAATAACTATCTTACCATCATACATATTACTAAAGGTATCTTTTAAAATCCAATCATATGAGATCTCGACATCTTACATATTCTCCACATCTTATAATCTTATTTGGTATCTTAATAAGTTCCATATCATATAAAATGGCTGAAACATATTATATAGATGGTCAAATTCATATGAAGACATCAATTTCTTCCACGGTTTTGAAGTCCACTACCACAAAAACAGTTTTTTCGCAGCGCCCCCCTTTATCAGCGCTAACGAAAAAGCACTGATAAAGGGGGGTCCCTTTATCACCACTCAAAAAAGCGCTGATAAAGGGTGCCTTTATCAGCGCTAAAAAATCGCTGATAAAGGAACCCCTTTATCAGCGCTTTTTTTAGCGCTGATAAAGGGACCCCCCTTTATCAGCGCTTTTTTTAGCGCTGATAAAGGGGATGCTTCAAATTTTTTTTTTTAAAAATATATTAATATATTAATATATAAATATAGTTATATTATTATATAAATATAATATATAATTTTTAAATATATTTTAGATAAGTATAAATGTACATTTACACTTATTATACTTAATATATAAGATATTTAGTGAAAATGACTTCTTAAAAAATTAAAAAAATATTTTTAATTAATAATTTGATAATCATTATGGAGTAATAGCCATTTAATAACAATTTGAGGACTAAAAAAATTAAAAACATTTAAAAAAAGATCCAAAATATGTTGAAAACGCAACTCAAACTTCAAACGGCCATAACTTTTGATCCGAGTGTCCGTTTGAGCTCTACCACATATCAAATCGAAGCCTGCGACGAGCTCTACGTCTCTGTCATCTGGGGAAATCCCGGTAAAGCGTTTTGAGAGGCCAAAAGAGGCCCAGAAGGCCTCCAAAACTGAGTTTTTTGTCGGGGTACCCAGATTTTTTAACATTTTGTGGATTTTCAAACTCGTTTAAGGGGGTATTATTGGCTTTTCATGGCGGGGACTAAATTTATTCCAAGGTATTACATTCATATTGATATTATGTCTTTGAAATTTCATCCTTTTTTATAATGAACTTCTATTTATAATCAAATATATAACTATATGTACATATTTTTTATATATTTGCACCTAAAAATTAAATTTTTTAAATAAATAATTAAACATATTTACATATAAAATATATTAGCTTTATCTAAATAATAACTAATATCCATTTTATTTAAAATACCAATATATGAATATTTATATACCTATATATTAATCTAACTATATATATATTAATCTAACTATATATATATATATTAATCTAACTATATATATATTAATCTAATAACTATATATATATATATATTAATATCACCATAAAAATATATATTAATATCACTATATATATATTAATATAACTATATAAATATATATTCATATAACTATATATATGTTAATATAACAATATATATGTTAATATAACAATATATATGTTAATATAACTATATATATATATATTAATATAAATATATATTACTATACGAATAAATATAACTAAATATATATATATATAGATATAGATATATATTAATACCACTATATATATATATTAATATTACTATATATATTATAATATAACTATATATATATATTATAATATAACTATATATATATATATTAATATAAATATATATTACTATACGAATAAATATAACTAAATATATAAATATATATATATATATAGAGATATCATGAATTGGAAAGAGAATCAAAATAGAGTAGTGGTAAGGGCTTAGGCGCGTAGGGGGGAGGTCTCGAGTTCAAATCCTGGTGGAGGCAGGGGTGCGCGCATGGGGAATATTGGAGAAAGCGCTGTTAAAGGGTGAAAGGGGGTGAGTGGGGTGCGTGGGGTGTTGTATAAAGGCCGAAAAGCGCTGTAAAAGGGGGGGGGGGGTTCAAGCGCTATAAAAGCCCCCCCGATTGACAGTATTTTTAATTTTTTTTTAATTTTTTTTAAATTTTTTTAATTTTTTTTAAATTTTTTTAAATTTTTTTAACTTTTATCAGCGCTTGTTTAAAAGCGCTGATAAAAGGGTCCTTTATCAGTGCTGAAATGAAAGCGCTGATAAAGGAAGCGCTGATTAAGGGGACCCCCCCTTTATCTACGCTGCCTTTATCAACGCTTTTCTAGCGTTGATAAAGGCCATTTTTAGCGCTGATAAAGGCCGTGTTTGTAGTAGTGGTCTTACGGTGGATCAATGTCTTATGAGATGTTTCAAGAGTCTTATAGAGCTTTAGAAAAGTTTTAAACGACGAGTCTTACATAAGAAGAGTTTTATGAACTATGATAAGCCTTCTATGGTATTAATTTTATCAATAACAGAATTATTATATGAATATGAATTCTTGTGAAAAAATTCATATGAGGTTCTAGTATAATTATTACGTAGGAACATATGAAGTCTTACAAAATTAAAAGTCTTATAAAATTTCCATGACTTAGTAATTTTTATACTCAATCTCATAAATTAAAAAATTATTTAAATGAATTTAGGGGATTAATTATATCAGCTAAGAACTTCTTAAACTCAATAACATTATGTAATAATAGATTCAAATATTATAAAGAATCATTATAATAATTAAATTTTTTTTAGAAGGTTCCCAAAGCATTTTACAACATATTAAATACCCAACTTAGAGTATTTCAAGTAACTCAACACCCTTTTAATTAATCTTTTAGATGATCCTTCAAAAAACCTATATAAATAATATTCATCACTTATTTAAGTACCCTTCAAGCTATGTAATATGGGGATATATTATCTAACACTCAGATATTTTTTCTCAAAGCTTAAAACTTATTTATGCCTTTTAATGATAGTTATAAAATCATTCTTCCAACCAGTTCATTAGACAGATTTACAACCACTTTTTAACAATTTTATAAAATACATAAAAAAATTAAAACATCCCTTTTACATTATTATTAGCTATATAATAAAACTATGTTTTGGATACTCATGAAGAAACTTATTATTTTTATCCTTTTCTATTAATGATGGTAGCTACTTTAAATTATAAATTCGATAGATAATTACTCCAAAAAACAACACTCCAAGACACATATTGTCATACTCATTGATAAAAAATAAAATCATAATCTAATGAAAATTTTAACCCTCTTATAATTTTGTTTCCAATACACTAGACATCATAATACAATAAATGAATGTTAATATTTATTTAGCAGTTCAATTTTTTCCTCCGCCTTATTGAAAATAAAAACATAGGAAATGGTTTCACTCATATGATACCATGGGTGTAAGGGAAGGTCTTATCATATCATTATAACTTATTCTCCAATTTTTTTCTTCCTATTTCCATGTTCTCCCTTTTTTTTAATATTCAGTCAATTCCATGAGAGAGGGGTGATATTATATTTTCTCTTAGTAATGTGACATAAATTAACCAACACTAAGTCTACATAGTATAACATTGTATATTAAATAATATTTATTAATTTAGACATTAAATATATCCATAAATTAACTACAATGTGATACATGATCAAATTTTATTTATTGGGGGCTATTATAAAAAAATATATAAAATGTAATAAAACTACACTCAACTTGAAAAAATAGCTCAAAAAATTTGAAGTGAATAATTTCCACTTAATTAGTTAAATAATTACACACTTTTAATAACCATATTACTTATAAACAAAAAAATAATTTGGAGAAAAACATCATACAAAAACTTGTGATTTTTTTGAGGATTTTTATATTTTTAGATTTAATAGAAATAAACAAATCCATGTAAACTTTACTTCTATGATTGTTCACCCTAAAGTGATGATCTCCATACATAACAATGGTTGTTTCCTTATTAATAATTAGTCTACAAGAATTTATCTTAATTGTTGATGTATGGAACTAATTTATAATTGAAAAATAATGTGTTGTAAGGAGACACCAAGATACCACTTCATATATTCTCAATGATGGATGGATTTATTTCAGGCTGCACCATTAATCCCCTCTTTATTAATGAAAAACCATACAAATTTTAGAATAAAGTGGGTCTTGATTAGCTCTATAATGTGAGAAACATGGCTGAGATTTTCCTCTCACCCAAGATACATTTTCTTCAATGCCATAAACTATATATATCTCTTCATAATTTCCACGCTCTTGGATTTTTAAACATATTACTCTTTAGGAAACATAGTTTTAATTTTACCCCAACCTTTTATATAGTTGGAATACCTGTATTTGTTTTATGAATCATATCAATTTAATTTATTTCATCTTGATCAATATTCTTACCTAATTCGAAATGGTCTGGACAAATATAGAAGAACAATTTGTCTATATGCACACACTTCTATTTATGTATATACTCTTGTTTCATAGAATAAATTTTAAAACATAGTGTCATTTTTAATTTATTTTTCTAGAAAAAACAATCTTAAATTTTACTTCTATATGTGTTGCCTTCTTACACCTTCCACACATGTATTTATAAATATTTATGTCACCCTTCTAGAGAAGAATATCAAAATATTTTTTAGTAGTTCCAAACTCTAATTCAATCATACTATATCTTTCTTGGATTGATTAAAATTAGGATCTTAACATGATAACTTATTTCATGATATTCATAGTAATTATGAAATGTTCCATGATGTGTCCTATATTACTATAAAATAATCATATATTTCCCATTTATTTTATATCCTTCTTGGTCAATGTCACTGAATTATTTGGTGTTATTTTTTTATCCTTATTCATTAGTTTCTTTCCTACAGTAGAGCCAATTTTCATTATTTTTTTATTATGATATTTTGTCCTTCTACTTTTATCAACATGAGTGTTGTGTTGGTTTGGAACATAATTAAACTCTTTATAATACTTTCTAACATTTTTGTAAAACTCATATACACTTTCCCAGTATTCAAATCCATTCTTCTTAGATATATTCTTATTCTTCTATTTTTTTCGTGACTAGTAGGTTTCTTATTTCCTTCATGTCTAGTCCCCCTAACTTTAAGGCATTTTATAGATTCCATATACTAAAATATTATGAAAAAAAATCTATATCCTTTTTTATAAACCATTAGTAACACCAATGATGCTTAAAAAATCTTTGTATTATTTTTAGTTCGTAAATTTTTTCCAGATTTTCCTTGTTGCAATTTGAAGATAGAAACACCACTCTTTTGGGGTCCATTTGGGGAGTTTCTTTTCTTGGAATTTATTATGTACACCCATGATATATTGATAGGTTTACCAATATTTATTTCATTAATTTTTTTTATATTTTTAATTTACTCTTATATTAATAATTAAAACTAATTTTTTACAGAAAAATTTATTAGGGAAGTTGGATACCTTATTATAAGATATAGTTGTGGGTTGATCAGGAGGAGATCCCAAAATCTTATCTTTACCAATATGAGGTTAATTTAATTCATGAATCCATTGAGGTGTTTGGGTTTAAAATATTATTTTCTTAGTCTATTATAAAGATCCATCTTTCGTGATTACAAACCTTTTCAATTTCATATACAAATATAGATATTTTAGATCAAGGTTTTAATTATGGAATTTAAGTGATTTATCCAATTCTTAATAATGTTTATTTATATTTTTAATATTATCCTAATTTATTTTATGTTTCTATTAAAACAAGTTATCAATATCCTTTATTCACTTTATTTTAACATCCATCTATGCACTTTTGACATCTATATATATATTTTTTAATTTACCCAATTCATATACCACTTAAATAATAAATTTTTAGAACACATATTTCTATTAAATAATTTATTTAACAGTAAAATTAAACATTTAATAGAAAAGTGAAATACATTATTCTTTTTCTTTCATAAGTTTTGTGACGGTGTTGCAACTACTCACCTTCATAACTGATAAATCATCCATATCATTAGATTATTAGGCAATCTTGGATTTTTCATCATGTATTACTTTTATGTGAGAAGGTATAAATGTACCAAAATATATAGTTACTATCTCAAGATTATAATTTAAGTTAGAATAAAAATAAGTGTGTGATTTATTATACATAGAGTCTTCATATCCACCACAAAATGAAATTACATTTTTAGAGGTATCGCAATCAAAAAATTTATAAATAAACTCACTATTATGAATAATTTCAGGTGAAGGTCAGACATGTTGTATCTTTGAGTTTTTTATCAGCTTGTTGGCATTTATTATCTTTTTTTTGTGTCTTGGTAGAAACCTCCAATTCTACACTTAGAGGGATAGAAAATAAACTACTCATCTGAGGATCTTATTAAAACTTTTAAAATAAAAACTATATATAATTCCAAAAAAAATAAATGGTTCTTCAAAATGGATACAACCATAGGGAACTTGGTTTTTCCTGATTACAACTGAGAGTCCCTATGTACTAGTGTAGACACCTTGGTGTGACTGGATCAGGTGTTGCTAATTCTTGGAACAAATTCTAAATTAAACCTATAATATTTATACCCCCTTTGGAATTTTAATCCCTATTACTTGTTAGGATATGAATTGATATGTCTATATTTTCCTAATCACATACACCACATGAAATATAGGAATGTAATAAAGAAAGACATGTATTTTTAGAATGTTCAACCTATATCTGGGAAACCTAATCCATACCATCATAGGATGTTCATGTTATAAATTTTATTGTAATAAATTTATAATAAACTAAAATTTGTTTACCTAAGGATCATATAGAAACCATGTTCAATATATTACATTACCAGGCATTTACCATATTACATTGGTAAATGTAAACTACAAACCTCATATTTTTTATACTGATATCGTAAAAGTTCGTAAATTTTCATCACTTATTAAAGTACATCATTAATCTACATAGGATATGAGTACATAAAAATACAATTATATGACATTCCACATAGAATCTTTGACTTCCTTTTAATATTATGATCTCGTCATGTAGTTCAGTCTTACATATCTCTCATTTCTTTTAGATCTTATTGAGAATCTTTATGTTGAGATTTTTCAACTAAAACCTATGGAATTTTAAAATATAAAGATGATCAATTATGATTCATACATGTGGGAATTACCATAATAATAATAATAATAATAATAATATTATTATTATTATCCCACTTTCTATTTTCTCACTAATTCTAAAATATATTGTATCATAGGAAAACCTTATTCTTCTTTCTCAGATTTTGTTGCATCCACTCAAGAGGACAAGGTTAGATTCCACTTATTATTCATTTTCTTTGATAGCCATATGATATGTATTCTTCAATTCAAGATTTTATTCTTCTTCCTTCAAGATCTTTATAGGTTCTCTTAGATATATCAGTCCACTCTATCACTATATATTCTCTATTTCTCCCTTTTTTTATACATAGGTCTCCTAAAAATAAATTTTATTTATTTTTAATATATAAAATATAAATTTAATATATCTCTTCCATGATATCAATTTCATTCTCTCTCAATTTTCTATGTTGGTGTCTTCCTGGATCTCACACCACCCATTTGTCTCAAATTTTTCTCGCAAAAACAACTATAAGAATACCATTCTCATTTTACTTTATCTTTTCTCTCAGCTCTAATATATATTCTTTTATATTTATATATTTGGATTATAAATTCTTGTTCTGAAAACACTTCTAGTAAAATATCCATTGATACATTCTTTATGTCTTTATTAAATTCACAAAACATCTTAGTTGTGAAGGATAGATTGGTCTTCACTTCTTGAGACCTTCTAGAAAACTATATAGATTCTATATTTTTTATACAAAAATATAATAATATCCATTTTTAATTTTCTATAAGGATGATATATTTGATAAAAATTTGGTATCATAGTAAGAACCATTTCATTACTAAAGGAATTTACATGTTACTACTACTTAACCCCTAGAAAAAAACCCATTATTACATAAATATAATCCATAAGAGTAAGGTGTGTAATAGTGGTACTTTTTTGGGGTGGTTCAACCAAAATTGATTTAGTAGTAATTTACACTAACTTGAACTTATCCTATATATGTTTCTATTCAAACATCAATTATTGAACTTCTTCTTGGGTCTGACTAAGAAAACCCCCAGTTATGTTACCTACTTTCCAATCTTTGATTGATTCACTTTATATGGGTTGTTCATATTGGTTGAAACCATTGTTTCTCCCTTCTTCGTTAGTCAACCCTTACCATTACCCTTAATATACACTAATTAAAATGGTTACTTTTTAATGGATATATCACCAAAAACTATATTTACTCTGACCTCTATAAATTTATTTATACCAATCCAACAATCCCTACTTCTAATTTTTAGTTTATTAAATATGTAAAATCTGTGAATTGAATTATTTTCATTTTTTACTATACATTATACAGATGTGATGTTTATTAGAGAGTAAAAGTAATGAGATATCTATATTATTCACATATTTTTTTTATATTTTTTTCTATAACACCCGTAATAAATCTATATATATTTTTTAATGCATAATTTTGTAATAAATATTTTTATTTATTAATTTAATTTATCAAGCATTACATTCTCCCCTTATAATAATTTCATTATATAAATTATAATTTAATTAGTGAAAAAATGTGAATAAGTACTTATTATCACATCCTCATGTTCCCATGCCACCTTCAATAGATGGAAATTCTTCCAAATAATGATCACTAGTTGCATTATCCGACTTTATAGAACATTCCCCCTCATATCAAGAATATGATTCATATCATCATGTTACAAAAAGTTGGGATAGAAAAGAACTAAATTAACATTAAGAACATGTAAAGGGTATATAATATACTTCATTATATGTGATATATAGAAGAAACCATGAACTTGAGAAAGGTTTGGCATAATTGGTAAATGATAGTACAATACTCTTATTCATTACAATATTTCAAGTTTCTCAATATAATATGGACATATATTCCCTTTCTTTGTAAATATCATAACTAATTTACCTATATATATCTTAAATATACCATATTCCCCAACATGAAATTCAATATACTTCATTTGGATATCAGTATAAATTTTATATCTACTTTGGGATTCTTTGATATTATTCTAGATATATATTATCTTCTATGATGTCTCTTCCATAATTTATATAACTAATAACTTAATTCCCCAACTTCATCCCAACATGTCAGAGTTTAAAATCCCTTTCTATAAAATTCCTCATATGACAACATTTTTAAAATTTATTGGTAACTATTATTATATGAAAAATCCATTCGAATATAGTAATTATCCCAAAATCCCAATAAGTCATGTGATATTGAAATTATTATGTCCTCTAATGTTTAAATAGTTCTTTTACGTTTTATATTTATTTAAGGATGATAGGATAAGCTAATATTAATATCTATATTTAAAGCCATATGAAGTCTCTAAAATTTTGATGTGAATATTGATCTTGATAAAAAAAAATTGGTAATTTTTTACCATGAAGTATCACAAATTTATTTATATGAAACCTAACAATATGATCTAGGGAAAAATATTCTTGAATTGATTGGGAATGGGATGAATTTTCTACATGATAAAAAATGACCCAAACTTAATTATGACCCTTGGATTTATTCCATCACCCAATGATGAAATAAATAGCAATATTTTCCCACTTAAATAAGTTATATCTAAATGTTTCATAATTTAATTAGAAAATTTTATTTCATCCTTCACTTATTTGTATACTATGTTTTTTTGAATAGGTTCTGTCTCTGTCAAAGACCAAGATACAATTTATTAAAAAAGGGGTAATTACATGATTCTGAAATAAGGTATTTTTTTACAATCCCTTTGATAAAAAGGGAGGATATCAATAGGTAGATCTTACTTCCGGGTAATGCCCTGACTGGTACCCATGTTAGCAAGACCATCAGAAACCCTGTTCGCTTCATGAATGGTGTGAGTGGAAATGTAGTTGATCTCTAGAAGTGAAGCAAGGAATCTCAACCAGAGGATAGTGATATTCCAAGCTAGATTTACATCACCATTCCAAATTTCCTAGACAATTATGGTTGAGTCACTCTCAATATAGATGTTTTTCCATCCCTTTTGCTTGATGAAATCCACAACATTAATCACACCCATAATTTCATCCTGCAAGGATGAGGCCATAGCACAGCTGCAAAAGAAGCATCCATGGCACTGTCAATTAAAATATTTTAAGATAGCACCACAACCAGCAGGTCCTCGATTTTCTTGGGAAGCTCCATCAACATTCACTTTAATTCATCTCAGAAGAGGAGTTTTCCAGAATACTTAAAAGGTGCACGTCGATTCCCTATTGATACCATAAAATCTAAGATGATGAAGGATCTCGAAATCACTAATAGAGTTGTCACAACATTCTTTCGGTATTAAAGCTGCATTCGTAATGGCTATTATAATTCGCGTCCGACCTATATTAAGTTTGAATGAGTAATTTTTGTGGATAATTACATTTATATCATACTAGATCACATGGAGGAGCTCCAAAACCACCAATAACAATAGATTCTTGATTTTTTGCGAAGTGTCCAGCTCTGAACAACATTCTAATTGATCACTAATCTAGTTAGAGTGTAACCATCTGCCGCCAAAAAAGTTAGTAATACAATTCCAAAGAACTAAAGCCATAAAATAAGGAAAAAATAGATGGTTGTCAACTTTTCTATGCTTGTGTAAATAATGTCACATAGAACAATGTTGGAATCCAAAATATTGAAGACAAACCTCAGTGAGAATATAGTTCTGAGCAATACACCAGACAATATTGAATCACGATGGTTTAATCCAATTCTTATCAAAATATTTTAACCAAAAAAAGATGATATCCAAATTTATGAGATTATGGTTGTAAAACAATTTTGAGTCCAGAACCCTATTGTGAGAAGGCTCCCATATAAGAAAATAATCATCATTAGCATAAGAGTAATTGTCAATAATATGCATGATGTTTTCAGGAAGGTTGTATATACCAGAATGCATGATATCCTTTATAGTACAGTTATTTCTCACCAGGTAGGAGTTAGGAGTTAACTTAGAAATAATAGGGACACTGGTCCAATTATCCAACTAAAAGTTCTTGGAAGAATCAACACTAACCATCCATCTAGAGTTCACCATAATGTTTTCAAAAGATTTTCTAATGGAGGGCCAGATGAAAATTGGATATAGTTCAAGTTTCCATTCATAAGTTTGTCTATGAATATTTTTCAAAGAAAATCAATGGAGTCAGAGTTATTACTAATCAATCTTCAAGTGAGTTTATCTTTAAGGGAATCATTAAAGAGACAAAGGTTTTTAATACCAATACCACCTTTATATAACGGTTTGCAACAAGTAGCCCAGGGAATGGTCACAAGTTTTCTTTCAAGAATGCTACTAGTCCAAACAAAATTATTGATATAAGAATTATTTTTTTAAGAATACCGAAAGTCCATTTATAAATCATCCGTGAGTAATCAAATTTCAACACAATAGTAGATTTCACCAAACAAATCCTTCCCGCCATGGAGAGAGATTTACCCTTATAGGAAGAAATATTGTTGACCACATAGTCAACAATGGTGGAAAAGAAAATGGATTTAGGCCTTCCCCAAAATATTGGAACACCAATGTAGTTAAAGGGGAAAGATCCTTATTTGATATCGAGACAATTGATGATGTCATTTTTTCTATTATGAGAAAAGTTTTTCCCAAAGAAAATAAAAGATTTTCCCCAGCTTATATATCGACTAGAGAGCTCTTCATAATGAACCATGGAATTTATAAGATTTTGAATATTTATTTTATCACATTGTAAGAAAAGAATGATTTCATCAGTATAAAAGAGATTTGTAGGAAGACTGAGATTTCTAGCCGCCCGAATGGGTTTATTTTTGTTTTGAGCAACCAGTCTAGTGAGAAGCCTAGTAAGGTAATGTTCCTCTATAGAAAAAAGGATTTTAGATAAAGGATCACCTTCCCTGACACCTTTAGTGCATTTAAAAAAGACCTTAGGAGAGCCATTAACAAGAATAGAAATAGAGGATGAATTGAATAAGGAATTTATTCTACTAATGAAAATATCAGTGAAACCAAAGGCTTCCAAAACCTTAAAGATAAATCTCCAGTTCATGGTATGAAAGGCTTTCTTAATATCAATCTTAATGGAAACATTACCTCATATATTAGCTTTGTTCATAGTGTTGTTTAATTTCTAGGAAAAGAAAATGCTATCTTATATGGTTCTTCCCTTTATAAACCAAATTGATTCCATGAAATAATTTTATGACATAGATAAGAAAGTATGTTGGCAAGCACTTTGGTGATGATTTTATAAAGATATTTACTAAGTGAAATAGGTCAGAATAGATGTATTTCAGAATCATTGAAAACCTTGTGAATTAAATTAAGTAATTGAGCATTCATCCCATGAGAGAGAACCCCATTGAAAAAATGGATTTAAAAAGTTTGCACACATTCATGTTAATAAATTCCCAATGGTGTTGAAAAAATCCATTATTGAAACCATCAGGCCCTAGGGCACTATCATGATTAAGGATGAAGACTGTGTCTTTGAATTCTTGGTAAAGAGGGATGATTAAAATAGAAATATTGTCTTTCTATTCACCAAGATCAGAATGATCTTAGGAAGAAGGTATTTATTGATATTTGGGATGTTGAAAATATTATCAAAGTAGTTTACCACATGACTATAAAGGGCCTCCGAGTCAATGAGGGAGTCATTGTCCCTAAGGAAATAGAGAGGATGAAAATCATTCTTTATTCATTGAAGAGAGTTATAAAACATAGTGTTTCTCTCACCATCCAATATCCATTTTTCTTTGAAAATTTTCTTACTAATGTTGTCTTTTGACACTATGAGAGAATTTAACTTCAGAGCAGTGTTGATTTTATCTTGAGGGTCAACAAAAAAATCAGATCCAGTAGATTTGTTTTGAATTTTGGAAAGTTCTTTCTCAAGGATAGAGATGTATTTAATTGGATCATTATCTACCATCATCATGTACAATATACTTTGGTATTTTATGATTAATTCCTTAAATACATTGTTTAATTATTTTTTATGTATATGTTAAACCAAATCCTAATCCTTATTTAGTTCAAGACAAATCCCTTTCCTCATATTAAAAACATTCTAGGTTAATATATATTTCAAAGTCTTGTGGTCAATGTATATATCAAATTTCTCTCCATAGTGATAATGTATCCTTATATTTAATGTAAATATAATCACTAACAACTCTAAATCATGTGTTGGATAATTAATCTCCTGGGTTTCAATTATTGATATTCATATGCCACCACACTCTAACTTTTTATTAGAACACACACAAGACTATTACTTGACGTACGACTATAAACATCAAACTCTTCTTTACCAGATGGAAGATTTAATAAAAGTTTTTTTACCAATATACTCTTTAATTTTTCAAAAATATAATCACATTATTACTTAAATGTGAATTTTACCCCTTTAAATGATCACTTGGTTAATAGTTTTTTTATCATAACAATGTTTCCTCAAACCAATGATAATATCCAGTGAATCCAAGGAACCTATACATTTTAGTTATGTTTATGGGCCTTGGAAATTCTTTGAAAATGTTTTTTGAATGGTCAATATAAATAACATACCTGTAAACAATATATTCAATCAAAGAAACTTTTGGCATCCAAAATTAATATTTTTTGAATTTCCCAAATAATTCTTTTTTTCCCTCGAAAACCTCATAAAAAATTTCAAACGAGTTTCAAGAAAATTATAACTATTAAAGAATATAATCCTATACATAATAAATACCACCAAAAACTTATCAATATAATAATATAATAATATATTCATCAAATAAATTTACAAATAGGGAGAATTTATCAACCGAAAAAGAATTACAGTAAACTAATAATGATCGTGAATCATACAAAAGGCTTTATTTGGTATATCATCTTTCATAACTTTTAGCTGATGGAAAATATAATGAAGATAAATCTTAAAGAAATATTGAGCTCTTTTAATTTGACCAAAAGTTTATAAATACTTGTTAATAGATACTTTATCTTTACAGTAATCCAATTTTCCAATGAATAACCTTGTTGAACCGTCCTTATTCATAAATAAAATAGGTTCTCCACATATTAAAACACTTGGATAAATTAATACATTATTAAATAAGCCTTGTAGATGATTATTTAACTCAAATAAATACACTTGACCAACTCTATATAGAAGATTAGATATGTGTTTTTCATTAGGGAAAAAATCAATAGAAAATTCAACCTCTTGAATAGGAGAAAATATAGGTAATTCATTATGAACTAAATCAACATATTATTACATAGGGGGTGTATCTTATATTATATGAAATTATTTATCCTACATATATTTATTATAATTAAATTTATCCCCAATTATTTTAATGAAAAAGTTATTAGGGGTGGTTCTTGACATGATTTAGGTAATGAAATATCCCTAAAAAAATGAGTAATTCCATACTTTATTCACTCATTCTAATTTTTCTTTTACCTACAATAAATTTTGGTTTTATAATCTAAGATCCAATATATACCCAAAATTACATCAACATCAACTATAGGTATGAAGATTAGTTTTTTTACTTTAAAATACCCATATATTATAATTTAAACTATATGTTATAACCTTTTTACAATCAAGGTACTACTCGATGTTATAAATGATAAATGATTCATTAATATAATAGGGGTTTATTGAATATCATTTGTAAAAATGAATGATATAAAAGATCATATATATCTATAATAAAATAAAATGTTAGAAAAATATTAGTGTATAATCAAAATACCTACTGTTATTATATTTAGATCTTCAAATTTTTTCGTTATTAAAAAGTTCAAACTTGATCCCCAAGACTCTTCAAGTGTATATTACCTTGTATATTAGGGAATTGGTTATAATAACATCCCATATCCTTAAATTTAAAACATTTGACATTGATTTATTCTATATTTCCTTTGAAATTGTGAGATTTATACCCTTTATCTCTATATTTAAAACATACACCCTATCCTCTAAAGAAAGACCCTGAGTGTTTCTTCCCATATTTTTTTTCATATTGGTAACTACACTCTTCCCTTCATTTCCATTCAAGATGTTATTTCCATATGGATATATGTTTTTCTATTCATCTGAGGTTACCATTTTTAAATTAATGATTTAAAAAAATTCTTCTTAGTATTGATGTACTCATCACTATCTCTTCATATATTAAAATGTTTGAGTAACTAATGATCTTAGAAAAAATAGATTTAAAAAATAAAAAAATTATCAATATCGTTTCTAGATTATATATATAATATTTAATATACAATTTTCACCTTATAGAGATAGAATAATACATTTCTACTATCTATTATTCCTTTTTTATAGATTCATGTATTTACTTTCCATATGAACATATTTCTCCCAAGTAAAATATTTTTCTATAAAAACACTTTAAATGCATTCTACTCCATGTTTTCCAAATCACTTTCTTTGATAAATTTTTTAATTAGTGTCCACCATTGGTTGAAATATCCCATTAAATGATATACAACGATTGTAACATTCTTCTTCTCAGAATAACCCAATATAATAAAAATATTATCTAGATAATTTATCAATTTCTCTGCCACTATTTAATTAGTGGAATAAATGAATAATGGAAGTTATTTACTAATGAAATGATCTAAATAGGTTTATCCATATTATAGGGTAATTGGTTTCCCTATGCGAGTAAGTTTATTTATCATAACATAAGATGATAACCCAAGAATAGAAAAAATTTATTCAATAACAACAATAAATCCATTTTCTTGATTATTAAAATAATTATAATATTGAAGTTGTTTATTTCCAAGGATTCCATTTCTTACAGTTGGAATTTTTTTAATAAATTTAATTTCATAATTAGTAATACTATAAAATATTAATATTATCAAACATGACTTATATATATCTAGATATATCATATTTTCCAAAAAGAAAGTTTTATTTATAAAAAACTTATAGAGTAAATTCTAGAATTTTATAGTGGTAGAATATAAGTCCTCTATCTACTTTATTCTAATTATAGTTGCTATGGTTTTAACTAAACATTTCTCTAATTATAATTATTATTCCTTGACACTGGTCTTCTATATATTGTGGGTTATTCATTACATAGTAATCAAATTACATGAGATTACATATCCAAGATCAAGAATATATTATCCTTAAGAGACTAGATACATAATCATTACATTACAACATGAAAAATTAAATCATTTAAGAAAACATAATTATTCATTAGCATTATCCCTATATATGATCATACATTTTATCCCTCTTCATTACTATGGAAAATGGAAAATATAAGGAAATTTTGAGATTTGATGCTTAGTAAGGGATACTACACAATGAAATAAAACATGACATAATAATGGAATAAGAAGTACAATAGGTAGATATAAACAAATGATTTTATATAAATAATACTTAAGAATAACATAATACATATATGATAATGTAAATAAATAATTACATGGATAAAATTAAATAATCTCATAATGATGGAAATTATGGGAATGCATAATGTCGAACATTATAATAATAATTTAAGGACTCTTGACACCACTATGTCCCTAGTGTATGTTATATTATTTAATTATTTTTTATTTTGAAGCTTCTTAGTGTTTCCATTTATTTTCAGGTGTTTTGTAGGGGAACAAGTCTAGACAACAGTAATATTTTCCAAATCCTAGGGATCCCATTCCATAGCTTGCCTCCTTGGATTTGTGAAATTTTTGGGTAAAATGGGGGTTTCTCTATGGGGAAGGGGTTGCTTTGTTGAGGGTCATTATTTTCTGATAAGTAAATTTTCCTTGACTTTGTGAAATTTCATAGAGGTGGTTGAAAATGATTTGAAGGGTTTGTGTTGGGATATAAAGGGATACTGCTGTAGTATCTACACTATAGAAAGTGGTGGCCATACCTCAATGGATGAGGGATCGGGTCCATCTATTCTATACCTTTTTGATGCAACATGATATAACCTAGCTGCAACACCATGGTGGGTGTTTAGAAATGATCATCGCACCATAGAATAAGATAGATGCACCAAAGTGGGCATCTAGGAAGGGGTAACACATTGTGGTGTATAGGGCCAGGTCGCGGTGGTGGTCTTACAAGTTTAAATTTTTATGAAATTATAATTATACACCTGTTTGATTTTATCGGGGTTATCCCTCACTTTTTTTCATATCATTTTATCTACCAACTCTTTCACTCTAGGGATATATCCCTCTCCTCTTCAATTTTTATGTCTTAATCATCAATTATAAGTTACTTTCATATGGTAACCTACCTATTTTTTCTTCCACTTCCCCATTTTTCATTTAACTTTGGATTTAATTTCTTCTAAAAACACGAATTATTAGAGGGGGTAAATTTAGGGTTTTGTACAGTTATATCCTTGAATCTTGAGTTTCCTAAGGTTAGTATAGGTCCTTACCTTTCCCAGATAGGTCTCCACCAACGAAGTTGATGTGTTGTGACTTGTTTCTACCTATTTAATTAGGTGTTTTTATATAATTATTTTCTAATATCATAAAATTAATGGGATTTATGAATAGTTTCCCTTTAAAGTTAAATTTTTTTGGTACCTATAATAGTTTTAGAAATATTTTTTAATTATTTTCATAATTTCCTAAAACCAATTTGCAATGTTTTTAATATTTGATTTCTGAAGGGAATGTTTATGCATGCTAAGTGTTTTTGAAAATTTATGAGAGTAACTTTTAAATTATTTTATTAATTTAAAATGGGTTTTGACACCATTTTTATTTTAAAAGGTGATATATGATGCTTTTAAAGGAATTTCTTAATTTTAGGGGAGTGGGGGATCTTTTTATGTTATTTGGAGATTTAATAACTATAATAGTGTTTTAAAGAAATTTGAAAGAATGTTTCTATGGTTGGTTTTTAAAACATGTATGTGTGACTTGGAATCCCAAGTTTTCTTTTTTAATTCTCATTTAGAACTTTCAAGGGGGTTTCTAAAAATGAGTTTCACCCTCAGTTACTAAGCCCCTTGTTTTATGTTATGTCTTATGTGAATTGTTTCCCCATTTATATTATTATATGTTTCTTTTTTGGATGTGAAAGGGCATTTTTATATTATGGGTATTAGTGACAAGATGAGTTTATTTAAATATTTTTATTTATGATTCATATGATGATCATATTATTTTCTTTTTTTTCTCACTTTCTCTTGAGTTTTATCATGGGAACCCAAGGTAACCATGTAAAATGTTTGAATGTGTGTTACATTATCTTCGTGTGGATAGGAAATCTAGTTCACAAGAAAAGTTATACCCCCATATTAATTAATATTATACTCCGTAAGACCTAAAATGGAAGAGAAATGTAATGTTCTGGCTACACATAGGGGCTTAGTGAATCCATTGTACCACATCTATTATCATTCAAGTTAGATCCCAATGAGTTTCTCATGAATCCTAGTTTCAATTGAGGATTAATTATGGGAACCCATTCAATACCTTTTTCATATCACTTAGTTCTTTTTTTTGATTATATGAAACCATTTTTAATCATTTATTTTAATAATATACACTGATATCATGGATCATTGTTGTGGTATATTTTTTTCGACTATAGTTTTGGTTTAATTTCAAAATAATTTTTACAATAAATTAAAAAATGAGGTTTTAAAAAATTATATGGATTTGTTATTAGATTTTTAAGAAGAATTTTTGAAATGAGGGAAATGGTATTGTTTTTCACTCCAAATTCAAGGATTTTATTTCATATTTCCATGTATTTACATGAATAGTTATAGATCCATCTAATTTTTAAGTAAAAGGGTGGATGTTTTATTGAAAGAGTAAATAATATGATTTATTTTTAATAGATGATGGTATATAGAAAAAATACTTTTATATTGTATTTCAAACAAGTATTTAAGAAATTTTTTAGAAAAGGAATTACATAGATCCTTTGGTGAAATTTTATTGGGTATATTTTTATCACACCCTACATATACATTAATGTGCGGGTTTTGCTAAAATGTTTTATTTTAGGTTATCAGTTTTTGATACCACTATATTTTTGTTCATTTGTTTCAATTAATGGGTGAGTTAGGATATATTAGTGAACATTGGTCATGTGGAGATGGTATAACACATTTTTGGGATTTTTTGGATGTTTATGTATTGACCAAGTCATCTAGTCGCACCTTTACTGATAACCCCTTCCGTTCTAGCTATACCATTAGTTTTTTTCTACTATGTATTGTTACTTGATGTTTAGTTATTTAAATTTATTATGTGTCAAATGAGAACAATCACAGTTTTTTATTATGACCTATTTGGTAAATTTGGTACATATTATTTGTTTGGTTAGTTATTTTATTTTGAATTATTTCTAATATTTGTGTAGATCTCTATTGTAAAGACACCATATATAGGATTATCATAAACTTTTCCTCTATTTTTAGTATTATTTTGAGGGTGAAAAATTCACAAGTGTGCATTATTTATATCCAAACACTAGTGGATAACCACAGGGGATCAGGAATTCCCTTTGGGGATGGGTTTAGTGGCATGTCAAGTCATTTTGAGTCGATTAATTACAAATGGTATTATAGTAAAGGTTTTGAAATGGACTAGGTTCCAAAAGTGTCCCTTTATATTTGGGATGTCTAGTAGTAGGGAGATAAGAATGTTGGGACTTTAGAGGTTGGTGTGTTGAGAGTTTAGTTATCTCTTTCTCATCTCGAGCCAGAAGATGCCATGGGAAGTCATGTTTTTTTCTTATATTTAGGTTACCATTTAGATTATTATTAATTAATTTTACATTTTATTAAAGGTTTTGAATACTAACAGAGTTATATATCATACTTTTGAGGTTCTATTTGAGTTTTTCGATGAAAATCGATGAAGAATAAAAGCTTCATGATTAGCTCACATGGCCTGAAAAACCATGAAGATACTGGCCGCATTATTCTAGAAACTTTTTAGGGGTTTTGTTTTATGATTGGTGCATAATATTTTAAACCACACTTTCATGTATTGTATAGTTATACATCCCATTAGGTTTTTTTATTTAGAACACTTGATTCATAGACTTTCATTGAGGGTTTTTTATTAATGGTAATTGAATCAAGGAGTTTCTTATGATGTTTTGATGTGGTTGGTTTTTGGTTTAATGGGGTTTTTTACAAAAGGTAATTTCATGAGAAATGTTTTCAATTTAAAATGAGGCTTTAATTTTTCTTTGTAAAAATTTTTTTTCTTTTATAAAATATTTTTAGAACTATTTTATTTCATTATGAAATATGGTAAGTGTCTTGAACTTTAAACCAATTTGGTGATTTATTTATAACTGATTTTGACTATCTTGTAGTGTATTTTCAAGAGTTGTTAGTTTTAAAGTGGAAATCAGGTAATGTTTTAAATGTTCTAAAGGGTATCTATTTTGGAAGGGTATTTGAGAATTCAATTTATTGAGAGGTTTGAAATAAATTTTCATGGATTTCATCTAGTATTTCAATGTAAATTATAATTCTTTAAAGAGTGTGTACTTTTGTAAAATTATTTTTTGGTTTTTTTCAATTGATAATGATTTTAAAGAAGAGAAATATTTTTGGAAGTGTGTTTTTCCTTATTAATTGGTGATTTGGTTGTATACCTTCATTGGTATGGGTATAATTTGGTTTTATTTAGGATGAATTAGGGGATAAAGATCACGATTCATGTTATTTAGAGTATGCTTCCTAGAAAGGTCTTGATAAAAGGTATGTTTTTTATCTTTAGGGACATAACTTAGGGATATTCCTCTTGTGGTTTAGGAATGGTTCTTCCAAATAATGGTCTTACCAAGACTCATAATAGAGTGGTAGATCAAGTTCTTTTTATGTGATTTTAGATTTAGTATATAATTTCCCATAAACTTGTAAAATTTATTATTATTTTATTAAATTTATGGAGTTCCTAGAGATGATTAAAGGAAACCATAATTATTTGTAAACTACTAAAACATTAGTAGTGTAAGCAGTGTGAGATTTTTTATAAGAGTTAGTGTTGTTTTCTCCTGAGTTAGTCATCGATGAATTTATGAAATCTCATTTTATTGAGAAGTGTCTTAATTAAAACCATTTATTCATTATTGATGCTTAGTATTCCTAGTGTCTTGTTTTTTTCTCATGGAAAGAGGTAATTTATGTGTACTTAGGATTTGGATGGTGGTTTATTTTGGGATTCATTCTTGGTGAGTCTAGTGATTATTTTCATATTTGAATTTATTCTAGTTGATTTAACCTTTAGTTACCTTATTGGATGTTCTTTGTGAGCGGTGATTATGTTTGGTATGTTTTTAATAGTTTTTATGTTTCTCTCATGTTCATTTGAGTATACTATGGGATATAGGATGAGATTTAATTTGGTGGATTGAACATGGGGAATCCTAGGTTACATGTTGGGGTAATTGGGATGGGTGGATTAGTTTCAATTAGAACTATTGTTTTACTGGTTATGTATTTTCTATTAGGATCTATAACACCCTAAAAATTGAGAATACTATTCTCGATAACTTACAAATCATGCAACACCGAGCATTAAGAGAACCATGATGCACTATTAAAATATTATCATTTAATGTAATAGTTATCACCTATTCATTATATTGGAGGTAATGAATAGGGTTAAACACATTATAAAAAATATGAATAAATATTTTATATAATGTATTGATAGATAATAAACAAGTACTCAATTATCAGTGATATCATTCTATACTTCAAAAAAACATTTCCTTCAAAAAAAATTAATTTCATTTTTTACATAAAAATTATAATTAATTTATGATTTTTAAATTTTATTTTATCAAACGGAAATAATTTTTGAAATAATCCCATAAATATTAACTTATGGTGAAATATTGGGATTTTTCCAAAATGATTGATTTTTCCGTGAATTCTGAAAAATAATTATTTTAAATCACTCTCATTTATTATCATTAAACTAAGAAATTTAAAAGTCCCATTCCATTTTTATTTGGCGTGAATGTTACATATGATAAATTTGATTTATAATAATCTAATTAGTTCAATTTGAACAATCAATATTCATAATTTTTATATAATTTAATTTTTTACTTAAAAACATATTTATCTCAAAAACTATTTTTGATGTGTTTTATGGATTTACATTAAAATTGATTTTATGCAATTATAGATATTTAATATAAAAAATTGATACCATATTTATAATTTTGAGGATAATGTTTGGAAAATAGGTCCCTTTTTACACTTGGTCATTACGAATAGCAATCATAGTAAATATTTTTCACATCGGTAATGATAAATTTGATAATTAAGGTTAAAAATAACATGATAAGGATTAAAAGTAACACTAAAACATAACTTAAATATATTTTATGAGTGTTTTTTATTATCCTTATATAATTTTTTATTTTGATTCTTTTTTCATATTTTCTTTGAAAATTACATATATAATATTTCAAGTAAATATGAAGTAAAAATTTTCACTCTCTTGCTTTTAATATCTTTAATCTCTTGTGACAAGGAGAAAAAAACATATCTTCCATTATAATTTTTTGTTTTTAAAATAAAATATTTTTTTTTCATGGTAATTTATTTAAAATTTTTAGTGATTAAAATATTTCCTTAAATGTCTACGCAATGCTGATACAGTTATTGTGCAACTTGTACAAAAATAAAGTGTTTTTTAAGAAGCATAAAATTAATTTCTTGAGTGAGTTATAGTGAAAAATAAATTTAATAGATAAATATGACATATTATTGGTTTTTTAATGGTTTATATTCAACTTTTTTCACCTGTCATTCAGTTTTAAATTTCAAATTAAATTAACAGTTAAAAAATTAACATTAATGACATTTTATAATAAATAATATTTTATTAAATGATTTAAAATTTAAAAAAATATTATCGTATTCCAAATTAATTTTATATGTTTTAAAAAATAAAACATGTTACATTGATGGTTTTTTCCTTTCATGATAACATTCTTGACCCTTAAATAGTAGAAAACTTTGACATTAGGATAATTATCAAAAGGGTTAACAGAGGATAAAACTATAATATAAGGGTTAAAAATAACTTAAACATGTGAAAATTATTTTTTAGAAAATTATTTTGACTCATTATAATATTATATTCAAATTTTATGAATTATAATCTATTTAGACTTGAAAAAATTAATATTAATTTAATAATTTAAGGAATTCCAAGAATTCCCATCCCCTCATTTATAAATTGACACCCCTTTATTCTCTCATTTACATCACTTTGAGAAAACTAGATTGAAAATTAATTATTAACCTATATTATCATCATCCTTATACATTTTAGAGAGGTACTAATATTTCAAAAATAACAACACCAGGTTCCTAAAAAAAGGATGTAAAGGAGGTCTCTCGAAAAATAAGTAATCATCTTACGTGACAACATTAAATTTACTTCTTCTTCCAACTCTTAAAAATATATTTATTTATCATAAAAAATTAAATTAAATATCATAAATATATTATTATTTTATTATTATTATGGAACCACCATTATACACCCTTTTTTCTATCAAATGGGAAGTGAAAATATCACTTACGCGTACGTATGTCTTACTATCTCTACCTTGCGAAACAATTCATTTCTAATCACAATATTTTATGTAAAGATATTTTGATGATTTTAGTGCTTATATAATATTTATGATATAATTATGATTCTAGAATTTTTATATCATATCTATCTTATTACCTTCCCTTCAACTGAAAAATGAAAGTGTTACTCATGCGTACATATGGACAACCACTTCAACGAAGCAACGTTATTCATTTTTCATTTTTGATTTTCATGGATTATAATAAGGATATATTAAATGGATATATATATATGTAGATATTATATAATAATGATCTTTGATAGGTGAATTACTATTTACCTTTCTTTTATTCCGTCATTAAAAAATTGGAAACAACGTTCATGAGTACATACAACCTGCTGTTTCCATGAATGGTGTAATTACTTTTTGCTATATATACCTTTTATGGATGAATATAAATAGATATATATGATCTCTATATCATGATTGAATTTTTTTATATGATGTAACCATGATCAATATATATGGTCCAAAACTCCCTAACCAAAACATACGTGAAAACGAAGCAGTTATCACCCGAAACATTGATTTTAATAAATAATTATTAATATATGGGTGGAAAAGGTTACAAGTAAATATAATATGGTATGATATATATTATTTTTTTATTTAATATATTTATAATAAATATATATTTATTATACTAGATATTGGAACACATATAAAGGAAGTCGGACCCGAGGTAAGGGTTCTTCATCTCAGATTGTCTACTTTGTGACATATGTTATGTTTTACGCCTATCATTATTATAAGGTTTATCTACTGAATTTTTGAAATTTTATGTCATGAATATATTTATATTAATTTTATTAAAAATTTTAAATGAAGTTATTTATTTCATAGGGGATATGATTTAAATGTCACCATAGTGAAAAAGGTTTATTTCACAATCTCATCATTATTCAAGATTGTTTATATTCAAGTATTTATTGGGAAAATTATTTGATATTTCTATATAAATAAAATTTATATTATCGTACTATAGTTATTTATAGTAGTTAAAAAATTTCATTTCATTTTTATCAATTTAAGTACCCATTATACCAAAATATTATTTTTAAGAAAATATGATTTTGTTTTTCTACGCGATCATGATTAATTTTTCTCCATATATTTATTTTTATTAAAATATATAAAACAATAATTTTACAATTTTAAAATTATTATTTAAGGAAAATTGTACCCATTCTTGACTTTTTACACATTTTTTAGAAGGAATCTTCTTATCGTTTTCTAATCTTGGTACTTTTGACTTTTTATAAAAAATGTAAAAGGAAAATGTGTTTTACAGTATAAAAAATGAATATAATATACCTCCATCATGACCATCCAAGTATTTAAAACATTAAATTTTTTATTTTAAAATAAAATTATTTCATTAATATTTGTGAATTTTTTATATTCTAAGTAAGCGATTTCAATGTTAAAAAAGTATTTTCTTCAATAAAATTTTCATTGATCTTTTAAAAGTATTTTCATCAATTTTAAAATACTATATTGAATATTATACATTACAATGGATATATTTTAATAATACCATATACTATATTTCTCTATATTTTTTATGATCAATTTTATTGGTGAAATTACTGAAATCACCTACGCTAGTTCTTCCAAAATAGAAAATTATTGATTTTAAAGAATGTTGATGAATATATATTATTTATTCATATGAGAAATGCATTAGAATTATTAACTGAAATGTGGGGACTAGAATTATATATCATCTCAATGCATCATTAGGTCTCATGAGAAAAAGAAATGTTGGGTATTTGGACGATGTGATACCCCTTTATGTAATATACCTTGGCATTAGACCTTGATCATATGTTGTAGATGTTTTGTCATGAGGCCTTCTTGGAAAGTCACCAAAGTCTAAAATTATGTATTCCATAATTACATAATACGTTATTAATGTCCACGTAATTATTTTAATAGTTATGATATACATGGATAATTTTCAAGATCATGTGATTATTTATGTGTTATTATTTGATAATCTTTTATTCTTACTATATTATTCTTCATGCTCAAGTTCCTGATTAAATTGAATATTTTTTAAATTATTTTACTTTCCAAATTTATTATGTCTTATTTTTTCAATATATTATTTATTTTACATAACCCTTATTGAGAATATAACCTCACCCCTTCATTGATTCCTTTCCACATGATACTAAGAAATGTACTATGACTGATATGAAAGGATATTCTAGTGATAACAATGATGTTCTCAAAGAAAATATTTTTATATATTTTAAAATATATGTGAGATTAAATTATTAATATAGTTTACCATGAATAATAAATTATTTAGTCTTTAGGAATAGGATTCCTTGTATCTAGTGATAATGTAATACAGTAACCACCAACTTTGAGATACTAGGGTTGGGATCTTTGTAGTTGGTATCATAAGAAGTTTAGTAGAAACATGGAGAACTATATTTAGGAAAAAATAGATTATGGATCATTACCCTATGATTGTATTTGATGATAATTATAAATATATTATAACATATTAATTTTTTGGTGAGGTATAAATTATTTTGTTTTAATAATAATAAATCCCTGACTGGATACTACATGTGGATGCTATTTTAGAACAGACACATATTAGGGTAATAATATCAAAAAGAGTTATTCAAAATATATTAACAATTATTCGAGTTCATTATGAGTGTGACCTTACTGCACACTTAGTTTGACATTACTATACGATATTCCTAGGTTAATTGGAAATATATTTATAAAACACTAGGAAATATTTAAATAAATAATAACCAAGGGTAAATTAGGTTAAACCTATGTTTTCAAAGAGTGAAATGAATGTGTCATGATTTAAACATACAAGGAATGATATTTCATGATTGACCACTATGATTATCATTTATCATACTAGGATTTTCGTTTTTAGTCCATAGTTGAAACCATAAAGAACCCTATTAATCCTGAATGTGATGAATTTTTTAGTGATTATGGGAAACCAAATGGGATCATGTCTGTAGTCAAATATATTGTGATTATTCATAATTAGTTATATGATTTATAACATTAACCCGAAACAACTTTTAGAGTCACCAAATAAGAGAAGGATAGATTTAAATGAGTGATCTGGTGGTGGAGACCAAAGAATAAAGGAGGTTCAATTTACATTATTTCATAAATATAGAAAGATACACCCCAAATAATGTATCAAAGGAATGGAGAAATATTTTATTTGTAGAAAATAAGGTAACAGATGAATGAATTGTCTTGAAAAAATTAGGAGTAAATTGGAAGGAAAAAAAATTTAGTCCCACATCACTATTTATTGTTCAATGTATTATGTGTGGGGAATATGTCAATTTTCCAAGTAAATTACCTAATATAAGTGCTAAATCCTAGACCATGGAAGGAAATATGTTATTCCAATCATTACAATATAATAATATATGTGTTTATATATTATGATTTTATAATTACATTGTTGATGTGTTATATCAATTATAATCTGGGTATAATAATCAAGGAAATTATAAAAATTATTATATAGTTTTTTTAAGTATTTTCATACATATTTGATATATTACTGATAAGCTATAAAATTGATTTAGGGGTAAGGGGATATTTTTTGTGAAAACACATAACTAGGGGATATATTACCCTTAATATTTAATTTCCATTGATAATGTTTAGTTGAGATAAATAGAGGATTGAAATTGATAAATAAAGTGAGATATATTGGTGACTATGGAATTTATTTTATATTTTATAAAGTTTATTTCATTATGGGAATTTTGGAATATATTAAATAGTATGCGATTTTATTAAAGGAATAAGGTTTTTTTTATTTTCTTTGGAATCATTTACTTTTTCACGTGAGAATAAAATATGAGTTGTTTATACCATCATGGGTTTATAATTTTAGGGTTGATCAATAGTTCAAAGGCTTAGACACACCTTTTTGAGATTTTAACTGTTGGGATTCTAAGATGATTAATGAAATTTTGGGAGATGGGTTAGTGTATATATAACCCATTAGTTTAACGTGATGGATTATTTTAGAATAATTCTATTACATTATTGGGAATGTAATTTGAAAGGTATGTGATAAACATTGAGATTAAAAAAAATCCTTAAGGATGATTTTATTGAGGTTAATTAGGATGTAGGGTTATTTATTTTTGGTATAATCTAGAATAAAACTTTGGTGTTATTCTAGTAAAATTTGGAGTTAAATGTATTATTTATTTATATGAATATTTATAAATTTTAGATATTATCTTAAATTATAAAAAACATTTTAGTTTTTGTTAATATTAAAAGATCAAAGTAATATCTTGTTATCATTTTTTGTTTTCTGTGATCTGTTAAAAGTTGATTTTAGTGATTTAGGCATACAAAATTCATCTTGAAAACTCATCATTTAGAGTAAAATATAATATTTTAGTTGAATTTATTAATGGATGAAATTAAAAATGTAATATAAGTATAACTCCTTATTTTTTCAGTATATATGGTTAATTAATTACTCAACTCTATGGAAATGATCTTTAAATAAAAATTTTATCATACTACATTCATTTATGATGAATCAATATTCTGTTTTCCCACTAAAATATTGATTGTTTTGTGGTCATTGACATTATCATTACCATATTATCTATCACACTTTATTAATCTATGGTTGTTATTATTCTCTTACACATTAATATTTTAACCTCTAACAATGTTCTCCTTATTTGGGAACCCGAGTAGGTAATATCTCTAATAAATTTTATGTTTTCCACTCCCCATTTTCAAAGGAAATTTTATTATCCCTATATATGATGTGGGTTTAAAAAATGGTAATTTTATATTTCGAAACTCTTATGACCAAGATAAAATTGGATGGGTAAAAGCTATTTAATGGGGTAGAATATAACAGTCTACAAATTTAGAATTCTATAATGAATATCTTTCTTAACATGTTACACTAGGTGTAATGGCCTGGACCTCTCCAGACCATTCCTTTGTCAAAAAGAAGGTCAAGAAGTGTTCTGGAGGGTAAAATGGACTTTTCTCACACTTTCTAGAATTTTGAAACTACACGCCGTGTAGTTTGAGTACACGCTGTGTACCCCCTTCCCGGGTATACCCCGTGTTGCAGACTATGTCCTTGCTGTGTGGAATAATGGGTGCACGCCGTGTGTCCAGTTCTACACGCCGTGTAGTCCTTCCCTGTGTACGCGTTACCAGTCAACAGCCGTGTACCGTGTTGGATCCGTGTCCTTGCCATGTGCAATAAATGGGTACACGCCGTGTGTCTAAACTACATGCCGTGTTGTCCTTCCCCGCATATGGGTTAGCCTCAAACTATGTGTTGACCAGTCAATTGCCGCGGAGCCGTGTTGGAAGCCGCATGGAGACCGTGTGAAAGAACAGAGTACATGTCGTGTACCATAAAGTACACGCCGTGTACTTTTTCTTTTCACGCCTATAAAAGGAGGGTTCCCCTCCTCCTTTCAACTCACACCTCTCCTCCCCTCTCCTCTAAGCAGAGCTCTCCCAAGAGACTCGAAGGCTCTTTCTTCCATAACTTCTTCATCCGAGCTCTGATTTACGATCCTTCAGTGGCCACGGGATCATGACGATGAGGTGGAGCTTCCGAGCTTGGATCCGTTGTCTTTCCTTTGGCCCTTTCTTTCCAACTTCCATCCGAGGAGGTTTTTTCGGGACCCGACAGAAGTGACGGACGCCGAAAGATGTCTTCTAAGGTTGATCCAGGGGAGCGTTGCGATCAGAACCTATTGAGGTAGGGATCTCACCTTTGTCTCTCTAATTTTTTGTATCATGCGGGGCGGGTATCCTTTTTGTTTTCATGAGAAACAGTTGAACCATTAAATAAAGATAATAACTGGTTAAGGAATGGGTTTGGGAAGTTAGTGATTACTGTTACTTTACTTTTTATATCCTATGATATTATATTTGTGAATTGAATGAGCTTATACCTACTGAAAATCACGGTCGTCGGGGGCCTTTGCTTACGCAATTAAATTTTGCCCTCTCCTGTATTTTCTTATGGATGGAAGCTTGTGGAATGTGTAAATTGGATAATCATGTAAATTTGGCTGATTAAATGAAAATCTAGAACCCTTGTGTGATCACCCCGGTTAAACAAAATGGAATAATGAACATGTGGGTGTTGGATTGGTTACCTGGCATGTGTTGGGGGTGTTTTGTGGGTTGTTGTGGATAGTGTGAGCAGCGGGGCTGCACTTGTCTTGGTTGTGGGTTGGTGTGAATGCTATGTTGGTGATGGACAGTGGGGCTTCAATAAATGGTATTAAAGGGATATTGATGTACGAGTTTCGGTGTGGTTGTGGTTATGGTGGTTGGCAGCGGGGCTACAGGGTTGGGTTTTAATGTGAATGGGTTATGGATTGTGATTAATAAATAAAAGTGGAAGAGTTAAGGAATGGTGGGGCGTGGTAATGAAATGGAAATAATAATCAATGGGGTTGGTTGATAAGAGGGACTTTGTTGTACTGCTTATGTTTTTCCTAAAATTTTTTGTGGATGGCAGGGATATGTTTTACGAACGATTGGTGTGGTTAGTTATGGATAATTGCCCAGTAGTGGTAGCCGTGCCGAGGCACGTGCTCAGTTATCTTCTTAGAAGCCATAGGTTGGGCTGTGTGTTTGGTATACATATATATATCTGTATCTTTTGTGTTTTATCGCACCCCACCCATGTTGAGCACATAATTCCGAACACTCCCATTTCATGGGAGAGGGTGTTTTTCCCTTAGTTACTAGCTCTTTCCTGATCCTTCTCCCCTAGGCTGTGATGGCTTGAGGCGACCTTACACCTAAGAAACTTCGGGTAGGTTTAGATTTGTGTGGCTTTAGCCCAAGACTCTTCGGGCATGTTCTACTATTTCCCATGAATCTTCGGGATGAGGCCCAGGTGTGTACGGGAGAGATACGTGGTTGTGAGGCCCAGGTGTGTGCGGGCGGGATATGTGGTTGTGAGGCCCAGGCGTGTGCGGGCTGGATACGTGGTTGTGAGGCCCTGGTGTGTGCGGGCGGGATACGTGGTTGTGAGGCCTAGGTGTGTGCGGGCGGGATACGTGGTTGTGAGGCCCAGGTGTGTGCGGGTGGGGAGAGTGTGGCAGCGCCAGGACGTTCACCGTTAGTAAGAGCCTCTAACTAAAGGGAACTGGTGCGGGGTACCCAATACTCTTGTTTCTTATATACTACTACCTGTTGTGCTTGTGTTTTGGTGAGTGTGGCTGGTGAGGTTGGGTGGATAGAATTCCTTGCTAGGTTTCTTCTGTTTTTCTCACGGGACATTAGGATGTCTCCCCACTTGTGCACGAGAGCTTTAGGTTTCCCTACTGAGTATACTTGTATTCTCACCCTACGTTTACTTTTAGGTTTCAAGGAGGACTTCCAGGGTCGTGCGAGACCCTACTAGTCGGACAGTTGGAGTTGTTACAGTTGCTGTTCTCTTGTTTTCTTTTGGTATTGTACTTTGAGCTTTCTTTTACTTGTACCTTGTTATAAAATTGTTAAAACATGCATGTGGGCTTGGTTTGGGTTTCTTTCTATACACTTGTTCTTTTTTCCTTTTTAGTGGTTTACTTGTCCTATTTCCCGATCCAAAATAAATAAAAAGGTTAATGCCTCCCATACTTTTGAAAACTCATACCATTGGTGCTAGTCGCCACCCTAGGGCCTACTGCAGGCGGGACTCGGGGGTCATTATCTCCCTTTCACCATTGCCAGCTCAGGAGGGGCATCTTTGGTGGGAGGGGGTCATGAAAGAATGGTATCAGAGGGAGGTTGAGAGATAGGATGGATTCTGGAGTTAGGCACAGTGAGGATTGCATGGGATGGTAGGGAAACAGTGTTAGTCAATCTTGGTGCGTGACATAGGCCAGTGAAGACCGGCTAGGAAATGGGATTTTAGGCCCCCCTGTGATCCGATGCAAGGACTCTAAGCCTACCGAACGACCAAGTGAGACTACATTGATTGAAGGGTAGAGACCCTAGGGAAGGTACATGCATTATCATGATTGTGTTTTACTTGATTTGGGTGTTATGGGAAAGAAATTGAAATAAAATTATAAAATAAAACCTTGAGTTTTTCTTACTACTTGGGCTTAGGCGATCCTTGTTTACTGTACAGCTATGGCACCTGGACGTCGTCCCCGGGTGGCTCAGACGACCGAGGCCCAGCAGATTTTGGCGGTCGATCAGCTGAGGATTGACCGAGAGGAGGAAGATAGCCAGTGGTAGAAGACTCTCCGTTCTTTCCAGTGGAAGGCCCTCAAGAAGTACGAGGGTAGTACTTCAGATACAGAGACAGAGGGGTGGCATGAGGAGCTAGGGATCACTTTTACCTTGATCCGTGCTCTGAGGAAGTACTGGGTTCCCCTAGCAGTCAGTCAGCTGAGAGGTGCGGCGTGGCAGCGGTGGACGCTCTACCTCAGAGAGAGGATAGAGGCAGAGGTTCCATGGGCTGACTTTGAGAAGGAATTATGAGAGGAATTCCTTTCTTCCATGATCAAGTCGGAGAAGCGGCAAGAGTTACTCTCCCTTCAGTAGGGGAGTCTGACAGTACAAGATCTAGTGATCAAGTTCAAGGATCTCTTGCGCTTTGCTCCGTATCTCTTTCTGGATGAGGAGTCTCGGGCGAGACGTTTGGAGGAGGCGCTTCGTCCTTCGCTCCAATATGCTATCACCCCCTTCACCCTTCCGACGTACTTGGCATTACAGAAGAAGGCAGAGGTTGTAGAGAGGATGCACTCGCTGGGAGGTGCACCCCAAGAGGGGATCCATCCAGGTTCATCGAAAGGGAAGGCAGTCAGCAGCAGGTCTCCTGCGACGGGACCTTCCAAGTTCAGGCCAGTGGGGAGAAGGCCCCAACAGTTCAGATCTTCGGGTTCTCGTCTCGTTTTCACGAGCCCAGGACCGAGGTGTTTTTCTTGTGGTGGTTTTAGGTACGTTCAGAGTTGGTGCCCGACCCGAGCTCAGTACGGTGGAGGTGGGCAGGTTCAGCGCCCACCTCCGCAGCACCAGTTGCCGGCGACGCCCTTCCAGTAGCAGCAGGACCATGCTCCTCCGAGGGCAGACTTTGCGAGAGGAGGATGACCTCAGGGTGCTCCTCAGGGACCTCGACCAGGGCGTGGTCGGGGAAGTGGATGACATCAGAGAGGCAGAGGAGCTGGGCGTGGGCAGTTGCACGCAACAGAGTTGACAGCTCCAGCCGGGCCAGAGGTGGTGCGAGGTACGATTTGTTTATTCAGCACTCCTGTTTCTTCTTTGTTTGATTCAGGAGTCTCACACTCCTTTTTTTCACCCGGTCTAGTCCATTCTTTGGGACTAGACGTAGAGAGAACTTCCGTACCACTGGTACTGAGTACACCAGTTGGGGGCCAGACCAGCGTATCTTGTGTTTGCTGGGGATGTGGGCTGACGTTGGGACCACATCAATCTAGTGGGGACCTTCTTCTGTTACAGATGCATCCATACGATGTCATCCTAGGCATCGACTAGTTGTTTTATATTGGTGCCGTTATCGACTACTTCTGGAGAAGAGTCATGTTCTCCGACGTGGATGGGCAACATGTAGCTTTTGTTGGCGAGAGGAGCTATCAGGTGGGAAGCCGGCGTGTGGAGCCTCTCCTTTCCTTGTTAGGTGGGCTATTAGTGGTTCCAGCTGATACAGAGATGATGGATGTCCTGGAGGTTGTTGGGGAGTTCCTAGATGTTTTTCCTGAATAGGTTGTGACTCTACCCCCCCCCCCCCCGACGTGACGTTGAGTTCGGGATAAACTTACAGCCTGGTGCCCATCCGATTTCGATGTCCCCTTATCGGATGGAACCTTCAGAGTTACCGAAGTCACGGATTCAGATTGATGATCTGATGGAGAAGCGTTTTGTTCGACCCAGCACATCGCCATGGGGTGCTCCAGTTTTGTTTGTGAAGAAGGCAGATGGTGGTCTCAGGCTATGCATATACTACCTAAGGTTGAACCAGGTAACAGTCAAGAACCGCTATCCCCTCCCAAGGATAGATGATCTCTTCGACCAACTGAGGGGTGCAGGTTGGTTTTCTAAGATTGATCTATGATCTGGATATCATCAGCTGAGGGTGAAGGACAGTGACATCTCGAATATGGCATTCAGGTGTAGGTATGGGCACTTCGAGTTTGTGGTGATGTCGTTTGGAGTTACGAATGCACCGGCTGTGTTCATGGGACTTATGAACTTTGTTTTATGGGAGTTTCTGGACCGTTTCATCGTTGTGTTTATCGATGACTTTCTGATCTACTCAAGGTCAGAGGAGGAGCACCTTGAGCATCTCAGGGCAGTATTGGAAGTCCTTCGACACCACCATATTTATGGGAAATTGTCGAAGTGTAAGTTATTAACACAAGAAGTACACTTCCTTGGGCACGTGGTGTCTCAGCATGGAGTTTCAGTTGACCCGTCAAAGGTGGAGGAAATTGTTTCTTGGGAAGCACCCAAGAGCATGGCAGAAGTTCGTAGTTTCATGGGATTAGCAGGTTACTATCGGAGGTTCGTTTCGGACTTCTCTCGAGTTGCTTCTCCTTTGACAGCTTTGACGAGGAAGAACCAGGTCTTCCTATGGAGCGAGCAGTTCCAGAAGGCTTTTGACTACATGAAGGAGAAGTTGTTCAGTGCTCCCGTACTCAGGTTTCCAAAGGAAGGGTTGTTGTATGAGATGTTTTGTGATGCTTCTGGCCTTGGTCTGGGGTGTGTGCTGATGCAGAAGAAGGGAGTGATCTGTTATGGGTCTAGGAAGTTACGCCCTCACGAGCGTAACTATGCCACCCATGACCTAGAGCTTGCAGCAGTAGTGTTAGCACTGAAGTTGTGGCGAAATTACCTCTTTGGGGAGCACTTTGTGGTCTTCTCAGATCACAAGAGCCTGCGTTATATCTTCTCCCAGCGTGACATGAACTTGCGGCAGCAAAGATGGTTCGAGTTTTTCCATGACTATGACTTTGAGATCTCTTACACTGAAGGTAAGGGCAACGTTGTGGCTGATGCCCTGAGCAGGAAGTCACATCAGGAAGTAGTTTGGGAATCCAATGATGCTTGGAAGGAAATGGGAGAGTTGGATGCCTTGCACTTGGATGCCAGGGTAGAAGGTGTTAGAGGCTGTTTGTTTCAGATGACGGTGCAATCCTCCTTGCTGCAACATGTGGAAGAGTCTCAGTGGAGGGACTCCGAGGCGGAAGTGATGCGGGATTGTGTCGATCAGGGGAACGCTCCAGAGGGGTGGTCAGAGGACAGCTGACATCAGATTCTTTTCCACGGAAGGTTGTTTGTTCCGGAGGAAATGCGTGAGGGAGTTCTCCGTGAGTTCCATAGCTCAGCCTTGGCGGTACATCCAAGAGTTTAAAAAATGTACCGAGGCCTGAGGGAACAGTTTTAGTGGCCCGGGGTGAAACGGGAAGTGGCAGAGTTTGTGGCTAAATACCTAGTGTGTCAGCAAGTGAAGGCTGATCACCATGTTCCCAGTGGTTTGTCGCATCCTTTAGATGTCCCCGAGTGGAAGTGGGATGACATCTCAATGGACTTCATCACAGGACTACCCAGAGCTCAGGGTGGTTATGTTGCCATCTGGGTAGTGGTGGATCGACTAATGAAATCAGCTCACTTCTTAGCAATTAATGAGTCAGGACCGGTGAGTACCTTAGCACAGAGGTACGTAGATGAGGTGGTGCGTTTGCATGGAGTCCCGAAGACTATCATCTCAGACCGGGATACTCGGTTTACCTCGTGAGTTTGGAGGGGGTTACAGCTTTTTTTTGGCACCCAGCTACTCCTTAGCACTACTTTCCACCCCCATAAATATGGGTAGACAGAGCGAGCTATCCAGACGTTGGAGGACATGCTGCGAGCATGAGTTATGGATTTCAGAGGATCATGGGTACGACAATTTCCTTTAGTAGAGTTTGCCTACAACAACAGCTTCCACTCTACTATTGGCATGGCACCATTTGAGGATTTTTATGGAAGGCCATGTCGCTCACCCATTTTCTGGGCGGAGGTTGGTGAGACAGGTGCTCTTGGGCCATAGGTAGTGCAGAGCACTACAAAGAAATTCCAGCTTGTACGTGAGAGGACGAAAGTGGCTCAGGACCGACAGAAGTCTTATGCTGATCGTCGGAGGAGGCCCTTGGAGTTCGAGGTGGGGGATCATGTGTTCTTGAAGGTTTCCCCTCGATGGGGGAAGCATAGGTTTGGGAAAGGGACCAAGCTCTCACCTAGGTTCATCGGACCTTTTGAGATGCTGAGGCGAGTCGACGAGGTGTCATATCAGCTAGCCCTGCCACCTCAGTTGGAGAAAGTTCATGACGTCTTCCACGTCTCCCAACTTTGTCGGTACTTACACGACGACTCCCACGTTATCAACTGGGGAGAGTTAGATATGGGAGACGATGCGACCTTTGAGGAATGACCAGTCAGGATCATGGATCGTAAAAAGAAGGTGCTCCATGGATGAACCATTCCCTTGGTTCGTGTGTTGTGGAGGCATGGCGGCCTCGAGGAGAGCACTTGGGAGTGGGAGACCCAGATGCACACTCAGTACCCGAAGTTTTTTTGACTTGTGTTTTCCCTTGTTCTTCTGAGCTTTGTGTTGATGTTGTACTTTGTACCTTTGATATATGGAATGCTTGGCTTTTCAGTTGTAAGGCCATTTGTTTCTTTGTTCCTTGGTAATGTGTATGATGTCCGGATGTGTGGGAAAGGAAAAAAAACCTGACCCTTAATCGAGACACATTAATGCGGATGTGATTGAACCCATGCGGGCAAGTCAGTGCCGCCTAATGCGGATAATATCTTGACATAGGTGAAGGAATTACCCAAACCCACTTGTTCGGGCAGTGTGTTGGTTATGTGGTGTTGGGGTTAATGCGAGTTGAAAAAAAGAATCCTAATGTATGAAAGTGGGAAGACCCAATTCTTAATCGAGACGCATTAATGAGGATGCGATTAAACCCATGTAGGAGGGTCAGTGCCGCCTAAAGCGGATAATATCTCGACATAGGAGAAGGAATTCCTAACACATATGATTAGGGTTGTTGGTTGGGTTCCTGTTATAACGTGAACCCTAAGAGGTATCTTTTCGGGTTCCTCTGGGTTGGTTTTTGAATTCTCGGGGACGAGAATGTTTTAAGAGGTATCTGATGTAATGGCCCGGACCTCTCCGGCCCATTCCTTTGTCAAAAAGAAGGTCAAGAAGTGTTCTAGAGGGTAAAATGGACTTTTCCCACACTTTCCAGAATTTTGAAACTACATGCCGTGTAGTTTGAGTACACGCCGTTTACCCCCTTCCCGGGTATACCTTGTGTTGCAGACCGTGTCCTTGCTGTGTGGAATAATGGGTGCACGCCGTGTGTCCAGTTCTACACGCCGTGTAGTCCTTCCCCGTGTACGCGTTACCAGTCAATGTCCGTGTACCATGTTGGAGTCCTTTCCTTGCCGTGTGAAATAAATGGGTACACGCCGTGTGTCTAAACTACATGCCGTGTAGTCCTTCCCCGCATATGCGTTACCCTCAAACCGTGTGTTGACCAGTCAACGGATGAGAAGCCATTTTGGAAGCCGCGTGGAGACCATGTGAAAGAACCGAGTACACACCGTGTACCATAAAGTACACGCCGTGTACTTTTTCTTTTCATGCTTATAAAAGGAGGGGTCCCCTCCTCCTTTCAACTCACACCTCTCCTCCCCTCTCCTCTGATCAGAGCTCTCCCAAGAGACTTGAAGGCTCTTTCTTCCATAACTTCTTCGTCCGAGCTCTGATTTACGATCCATCAGCAGCCACGAGATCGTGACGATGAGGCAGAGCTTCCGAGCTTGGATCCGTTGTATTTCCTTTGGACCATTCTTTACAACCTCCACCCGAGGAGGTTTTTCTGGGGCCCGACAGAAGTGAAGGACGCCGACAGACATCTTCTAAGTTTGATCTGGGGGAGCGTTGCGATCGGAACCTGTTGAGGTAGGGATCTCACCTTTGTCTCTCTAATTTGTGTATCATGCGGGGTGGGTATCCTTTTTGTTTTCATGAGAAACAGTTGAACCATTAAATAAAGATAATAACTGGTTAAAGAATGGGGTTGGGAAGTTTGTGATTGCTGTTACTTTACTTTTTATATCCTATGATATTATATTTGTGAATTGAATGAGCTTCTACCTACTGAAAATCACGGTCTTTGGGGGCCTTTGATTACGCAATTAAATATTTCCCTCTCCTGTATTTTCATATGGATGGAAGATTGTAGAATGTGGAAATTGGATAATCCCGTAAAGTTGGCGGATTAAATGAAAATCTGGAACACTTGTGTGATCACCACCGTTAAACAAAATGGAATAATGATCATGTGGGTGTTGGCTTGGTTACGTGGCATGTGTTGGGGGTGTTTTGTGGGTTGTTGTGGATAGTGTGAGCAGCGGGGCTGTGGTTGGCTTGGTTGTGGGTTGGTGTGAATGCTATGTTGGTGATGGACAGTGGGGCTGCAATAAATGGTATTAAAGGGATATTGATGTACGGGTTTCGGTGTGGTTGTGGTTATGGCGGTTGGCAGCGGGGATGAAGGGTTGGGTTTTAATGTGAACGGGTTATGGGTTGTGATTGATAAATAAAAGTGGAAGAGTTAATGAATGGTGGGGTGTGGTAATGAAACAGAAATAATAATCAATGGGGTTGGTTGATAAAAGGGACTTTGTTGTGCTGCTTATGTTTTTCCTAACTTGTTTTGTGGATGGCAGGGATATGTTTTACGAACTATTGGTGTGGTTAGTTATGGATAGTTTCCCAGTAGTTAAGGAACTAAATTACTATTTTCTACTGAAATGTGAAAACCTAAAGGGGGTTGGGTTTGGTTATTTTATTCATACTTCATGGTAGCCATGCCGAGGCACGTGCTCAGTTATCTGCTTAGAAGCCATAGGTTGGGCTGTGTGTTTGGTATACATATATATATATCTGTATCTTTTGTGTTTTATCGCACCCCACCCATATTGAACCCCTAGTGCCAAACACTCCCATTTCATGGGAGATGGTGTTTTTCCCTTAGTTACTAGCTCTTTCCGGCTCCTTCTCCCCTAGGCTGTGATGGCTTGAGGCGACCTTACACCTAATACTCTTCGGGTAGGTTTCGATTGGGGTGGCTTTAGCCCAAGACTCTTCGGGCAAGTTCTATTGTTTCCCAAGAATCTTCGGGATGAGGCATAGGTGTGTGCGGGCGGGATACATGGTTGTGAGGCCCAGGTGTGTGCGGGCGGGATACGTGGTTGTGAGGCCCAGGTGTGTGCGCGTGGGATACGTGGTTGTGAGGCCCAGGTGTGTGCAGGCGGGATATGTGGTTGTGAGGCCTAGGTGTGAGCGGGCAGGATACGTGGTTGTGAGGCCCAGGTGTGTGCGGGCGAGGAGAGTGTGGTAGCGCCAGGACGTTCTCCATTAGGAAGAGAAGCTAACTAAAGGGAACTGGTGCGGGGTACCCAATACTCTTTTTTATCATATACTACTACCTGTTGTGCTTGTGTTTTGTTGAGTGTGACTGGTGAGGTTGGGTGGATTGAATTATTTTCTAGGTTTCTTCTGTTGTTCTCACAGGACATTAGGATGTCTCCCCACTTGTGCACGAGAGCTTTAGGTTTCCCTACTGAGTATACTTGTATTCTCACCCTACGTTTACTTTCAGGTTTCCTAGAGGACTACCTGGGCCGTACAGGACCCTACCAGTCAGAAAATTGGAGTTGCTGCAGTTTCTATTCTCTTGTTTTCTTTTGGTATTGTACTTTGAGCTTTCTTATACTTATACCTTGTTATAAAATTGTTAAAACATGCATGTGGGCTTGGTTTGGGTTTCTTTCTATACACTTGTTATTTTTTACTTTTTAGTGGTTGACTTGTCCTATTTCTCGATCCTAAATAAATAAAAAGGGTAATTCCTCCCATACTTGTGAAAACTCATACCCTTGGTGCTAGTCGCCACCCCGGGGCCTACTGGAGGCGGGACTTGGGGGTCATTATCTCCCTTTCACCATTGCCAGCTCTGGAGGGGCATCTTTGGTGGGAGGGGGTCGTGACACTAGGCATTAAGCAAACCATGATATACTATTAAAATATTATTATTTAATTTAATAGTTATCACCTAAATGGTAGATTTGTGGAAAAGAATAAGGTCAACCACATTATGAAAAATATGTATACATTTTTTATTTAATTTATTGATTAATAATAAATATGTTATTAATTTTCAATAAAATCATTTGATACTTCAAAACTACGTTTTATTCAAAAAATATTTAATGCATTTTATTTTTGGAAATTATAATTAATTTCTTCCAATTATAAAAATTATATTTTATAAAATTAAAATTATTTTTTAAATCATCATTTCAAAATTAACTTAGGGTGAAATTGTATGGACCCATCCTTAAACATTACATGTTCTTGTGACATTAGATTATAATTCACTTCCTTTCATTCCCAAAGATCTTTTAGGTATCTAGTTTTATAGAATTAAGTAATAAATATTACAAAAAACCCATAAATTATATAGAGTACACTCTTATTTAGTATCCATTTTCCTCATAAAACTAAACTTTAAAAAAGTAAAACATTTTCTTTTGATGAAAAATATTCATTGATTTTAACATGACTTCTTCAATATTCATAACCATCCTTAAAACCTTTGAAAAAAATTTAGAACGTGGGATGTGAACAAAAAATAAATATGGGATAAAAAAATAAAACGAAATAAACCCATTAGTCCATTTTAAAACCATGATATCATAAAAAGATTATTCCATTAAACATTGAGCTTAATGAAATTGGATTAAAAAAAATAATTTTTTATAAAACACTTTATAAGATAACATGATGGGAAAATAATAACCATTATGGTTTCTTGTAAAACACAAAATCCCATGAAAAATATTTTCTTATAATATACCTTTTTACCCAAAAGTGTATAATCATTTCTTTAAAACAAATAATATTTATATTTATTTTTAAAATCAAAAATTTCAATGAAAACTCAAAAGTAAGCATTAAAAGTAATGTAGGTACATAGAGAAATCATCTCCATTGAACCCTTACAGTGCCCTTATAAATGGAATAAATATACAGTCAACTTCCAATACAATCTTGTAGTGAATAATCATTATCCAATGCATTAGAGAGCTATAATGGGGCTCACTCGTTGTATCATGAGCTATAATAAGGATCAACCCATCATATAATGGGTTATAATGGGACTCAACCCATTTTATTATCTATATATGGATCACCCATTATCTTAAAAAATTTCAAAGTGACGTGTCATGAATAAGAAATATTAATCTTTCACCTTTTCATCACAAAATCCTTTAAAACTCTTTTTAACCCATATGAAAAACATTTTTGAATATCAAAATAACCTTTACTTTTAAAAAACAATTTTCAAAAATAAAATTTCCCAGAACAGGAGAAGTATGGAATTTATTTAAAGAAAACACATAATCATTTAATGGAATCCAAAAATCAAATAACAGTTATGGTGGCGAGAAATTTTTTTGTCTCCATAGATGTTAAAACAGTGCATTACTTTTTTATTTTGTAAAGAAAGTAAAAATATTCCATAAATATATTTTTTTTGAAAAAAATTGAAAAAAAGTCAAAAGAGATATAAAATTTTACTTAAAAATATTTTATGTCAATATAAATTCATTGATAAAATATTTTTCTTTAAAAAATATGGATATTGAAGAAAAAGAGTTGGAAGGGAAACATTAAAAGGGAATTTTTAAAATAATTCCCATCACTTTGAGTCCTAATTTTCATGAAAATTATTTATAATAATATATAATAAAATTATGTTAATTATTTAAATTATTAAGTACCTTTTCATGTATATAATTCCTTTTATTTTATTCTTTATAATGTAATATTCAATTGCTTAATCAATTAGTTTAATGTCAGAAATTTTGATGATATTGAAATCATAAGTGAAAAATGGATTCAGTATGTTAACTATGGTCAATGTTTTCATTACTAAATCATATATAATAATAATCATGAAATAATTATATTTTTTATGTATCAATTATACTTTTAAAACCATCCATTAATGATGGTTATAAAAAATGAACTATATTACAATCATGGAGATGGTAGGTCACTTGTATGCATGAGTAACGTCTCCATTTTTCAATGATAATTTCGGAAAGAAGGTATGTATTATCTAATCTATAAATAATGATAATAATATCAAAAATACCATATAATTTCTTTAAATATACTTAAATATATAATCTATGTGCTTTGGTGACGAAAAATGAATCATATTGCTTCCTGGAGGTGGTAGTCTACATATATGGACGAACGATGTTATAATATTTTAGTGAATGAAAGGGTAATAAAATAAGTATTATATTATCGTTAAATAATTATAAATATTTAATTAATATAATATTTATACATTAAATCCATCATTATAACTACTTTTGAGCATTGGTGATGAAAAATGAATTATATCAGTTTGCGAGGCAGTAGTCAGCCGTACGCATGATCGATGTGTTACTTTCCCATTAGGTGGAGGTTTAAGATTGAAATTGGTTACAAAATTAAAATAAAAAAATATAATTATATTATAGATATTTATTATTATATAATCATTGTTAATAAATATTTTAAAGAGGTGGAATAAGAAATAAAATAAAAACACTCATTTAAGAACTATACCACTTCCCCATACAACCTCATTTTCTTCACACCTTAAGACATATAATGTTGGTATAATTATCTAAAAATGAATAAAATTATTATAAAGTAATTTAAGGAAGGGTTATGGATAGGTATTTTACAAACTAAAATAGATTTTAAGTGTAAAGAAAACAGGATAGGAGATACCCTTTTATAAGAGAGGGGAGGACCACTCTTGGTATTTCATAAAATATTATATTAATATGAATTAATTTTCATGCAAAAATAGATCCAAATTGATATAATTATAATATAGGATGATAATAGGTAAAAAATATAATCCAATAAAATTCAGACAAGTTTAGTTGATGGTTTCACCCTTATATTTTTATTTTAACACCCTTTTGATGATTACAACGATAATAGATTTTTTTTACTATTTAGGGGTCAATATAGTTTTTATAAAAGGAAAAACAATCCATAAATAGACCATGATTTATTTAATAAACCATGTATAATTAAATTGTATTATTATATGTTTTTACATAATTTTAAATAATTTAACACAATATGATTTAACATAAAATATCATTAATGTCATTTTTACACTATTTATTTAATTTGACTTTGAAAACATCAAGACAAAGATGTAATTAGAATATAAACTTTTAAAAAATATAAAATATATTATAATTATCTTCAAAATTCATGTAAAACTATAAATCACTCAAATAATTTTATTTTTAGAGTTTCTAAAATCATTTTATTTAGTTATTCACAAATACTGTGTTTGTGTCGCATAAGAATTTAAGGTAATTATTTCATTACTAAAATTATAAAAAATTAACATGATGAAAATATTATATATATATAAAATTAAAATTTTTAAACAAACATACCATCTATTTATCCTTATGTAAAAAATTTAGAGATAATAAATCAATGAGAGTGACATTTGTGACTTTTCTTTATATAAAATAACATAAAGGTAAAAATCATGGACAAATGGAAAATGGCCATATATTAAAATTTTGGATCATTATATATGAGATAATATCATAAAATAAAAGTAATCAAAGTATTAATGTAAATTTTTTCCTTATCATTTTATTTTTAACCTTAATTATATAATTTATCATTTAATATGGTGAAAACAATTACTAAGTTTACTATTCAAAATTTCTAAAAATAAAAAGGGAATATTTACCAAATTTTTTCCTATTAATTAAAAATTTGGAGCTTATTTTCAAATATTCCAAATGTATATTTTTCATAATTTATTGTAAAATTAAACCAATAAAACGTGATGGAAAATAACTTTTTTCTTTAAAACAATTTCTTTTTTAAGTACAAAATGATTTTATACAAAATTAAAACATGTAATTCATTTCAGAAACAATTATTGGTTTATTTATAATGATTAGAAACTAATGATATTTTAAAAATAATCCGAAATAGAATATAACTCTATAAACACATGAAAAAGATTAATTTTTTCAATAAAAATCAATATTTCTCTGTATTCAATGAAAAATCAAAATTTTTAGAAACTTCTAAAATATTAAACCTAATATAATTTTTAAATGATAATTTAAAAAATTATTTTCTTTTTATAAATCAAATTTTCTAAAAATTTATGAAATTAATTATAATATTTTCTCACAAAAAAACCATTTTTTGAGAAAATGTATTTTGAAGAAAAAATGACTTTACTAGAAAATAAAGGTCTTATTTCATAAGAATTAATAAATAAAATATTATTGATTAGGAAAATTATAAACATTTATTAATTTGGTTAATTCTATTCATACATTCAAATTTTATTGGTTGGTTATAATTTCGATATTTAAATAATAACATTTCATGGGTAGCTTAGGTTCAGTGTTGTGTGTTTTATATGATATCGAAAAAAGATTTTTTTTAAATTTTAGTGTATTAAATTCTCCCCCATTAATATATTTTCTCCTCAAAATTTGAACTAGATATTGGTAGTCACAGGTTTTCCATATGAAATTATCTTTTTTGAAACCACACATCAAAAAATGATTAATAAAACTTCCTCTTGAAAATAAGTATAGGGAAATATGAAGGACATCTAGAGTAAGACATAACTAGGATTTTATATTGGAAACCATTAGTGGTATGTTGAAATATGGATAAGGAATAAAATCATAAATTCCAAATATTGTTTGATAGTAATAGATATCATTGATAATAATAAAGTGAATGATCATGAGAAAGTCAACGACCACAAAAACATAAATAAAAGAGGTGTGAAAATGACCATCGATTCATTAGAAGAGAATGTAGTATGATAAATTTTTTGTTTTCATAAATTTTTCCTAGTGTTGAGGAATATGGATTAAGTAAATAAGGAAATATACTTACTTGGTATATACGATTTCATCATTTAATCAATTTCCACCACAATCTTATATTTCTCTCCAAATGATGTGTATTCAAAATGATTTTTTATGTGTAAAAAACTAAAATAAACTTCCATCAGATCATATACTTCCAAAAAATATGATAATATATTTATCCTATCATTATTCATTAACCAAAACCAAAACAGTTAGAATAATGTTAGATAATTACAATAGTGAATAAAAATTTATACAAAGAATTAATTCATTAATCTGAAGAATTCAATAGTAATACCCAAAGATTAAAATAAATAATTTGAAAAATAACTATCCTTAAAATTATTCAATATATTACCCATTAATTTTGAAACCAAAATATTATAATTATTTGATCACATATTCTTACAAGTTATTTTTTATTTATCTCCAAATAAATCTAACCACTCATAAAGTGTCATATAATAATTTATATACCCAAATAATATAATCTCCAAGATATGATAATCATTTCCATAAATAACCTCCATACACATAAATCTACAATAAAATCATACATTCTACCAAAATATAATGCAACCTTTAATTCTCAAATAAAATCACATAATATTCTATTTACCTTATCCATATAACCATCCCAAAAAATATGATGAACATACTCAAAAATATCATAAATCATTAAATCAATTTTAACCTCTAAGGTATTATATATATCTCATTTTCCATAAAATCAAATAATATTAATTGACTATAATAGTTTAATATAAATAACATCTTATCCTAAAAGTTTATTTATCCATTTATTATATGTCCTTAAATGATTATCACAAAAAAAATTCACCTTTTTTATACAACACTTTTCTAAGGTATATATTCTATCTAAAACTTATTTCCAAATTTCTAAGAAAACATCATATATAATGTTTCACAATTCTCATAATATTTAAAATATATCATAATATTTTGGATAAACACATCCTTCATTCTTCTTCTTTCTTAATACCTTAACCACACTTTATCATCTCATTCAATGATATGAAATATGAAAATATTATTAGTCAATATCAACTCAATAATTATTCATAATTAAATTATAAGAAAATAATTCATTCCATAAATTCATACATCAGGGTCTTCTATTATACTGTTAATAACCCCTTTATATTCCATCAGCAAGTCCATATGTCCTAAAATGAAATAATAAAGTCCATATAGGTATTTACCTTATTGAATGTGATGGATGATTTAATATTTGGAAACAAAATAAAAGATAATACATGATCAATATAAATTTTAGAGAAATGAAAAAGTTTCGATTGATCAAATAGTTTCTTTCATGTGATTTTCTTATTCAAGATGATTTTGAAATCATTTGAGCATGATTTTTCCATGATAGTGCAGATTAAATCAGATAGAATAGATAATAAGGTTAAGTGAGACACTTTCCATTTCATATTAATAAAATAACTTTAATATGTAGAGAATTAATTCATTAAAATAGGAAATTAATTATATGTTAAAATTAAAATAGTCTTTGAAATGAAAATACCCATATAAATTATGTAATAATTTAAACTTCAAATCCTCAAAAATAATTTTAAAAACTTAAATATTAAATAATTTTTTAAAATGAAAGGTTATCTCATACCTTTCTACTTACATCCCCATAATTGTAACAAATTTGTTTTCCAGAAATAATCCTTCACATTAGACATAGGGGTTATATATACCACAACCCAATAAAGAATCTCCCAAAATATCATTAATCACAGAAAAATCAAATAAATTTAAACAAGAAAAAGAGGTGTCAAAGGATTTAAACTTTTGATCAATCTTTAACTTATAAACCCATGAGAGAATACATAACTCTTAAGTTTACCTCACATGGAAACATATTGATATCAAAAGTTCTCTAAACCCTTCTCTTATACCAACTATAAGGACCCAACATATTCAAGTTACTTTAGACTTGAATTAACTTCCTTACATTCCCAATTATGTTTTAGGTTTAAATTTTTTTACAATTAGTTAATAAATCTTACATAATAAACCCATAAATTATAAATAATACACTTATATTTAGTATTAATTTTCCCATATTGTTTTTAAAATAAACATGTTTTCTTTTGATGACAAATATTCATAACTTTAAACATGACTTATTCATTGTTCTTAGTCATTCATAAACACTGTGAACTTTTTTTATAAAATTGGATGAGAAAAAAATCTTAGAAAGGGAAATAAAATGAAAAATAAAGAAACTTGTTAGTATATTTTAAAACTATAATACCATAAAAAGAGTTTTCCTTTAAACTATGAGCTTAATGAAATCATATTTATTGCCAAAAGGGTTTTATAAAAAACATTTTAAGAAAACATGAGGGTAAAAGCATAACTATGATAGTTTCTCAGAAAAAATGATAACCCATGAAAATAAATTTCTTATAACAAACCTTTTGACCCAATATGGTATAATCATTTATTTTTTAAAAATGATATTTATCTTATATCTTGAAATTAAAAATTTCCATGAAAAATCATAAGAAAGCTTAAAAAAGCCACGTAGCTTCCTTGGGAAATAATCTTCATTGATCCCTTATATTTCCCTTAAAATTTGACTAACCATACAATCAAATTATAACATTATTCATCAAAGAAAATAATCATTACCTAATGAATTATAGAGTTATTATAATTCTCACTCGTCATATTATAGGCTATAATGGGGTTCAACCCACCATATCATCAAATATAACAGGGATAAACCTCTCTTATAAGATATATTGGGATCACCCATTTTCATAAAAAATGTTTAGGGACCATATCATGAATAAAAAAAATTTAATCTTACACATTTTTATCACAAACCCCATGGAAACTCTTATAAACAATATACAGAAAAATTTGGATATCAAAATACCATATTATTTTAAAAAAAAATTTTCAAAACTAAAATTACCTAGATAAAGGGAAGGAGGGAAATTATTTTAATAAAACATGGAATTTTTAAATGGAATCCAAAAATCAAATAATTGTTAAGGTGGTTTGAAATTTTACTGTCGCTGTATACATTAAAATAGTACATTCCATTTTTCTTTTGTAAAGAAAGTCAAAAAAATTCTGTAAAAATATTTCTTTTTTATATCCATTGAAATAAAGTAAAATATGACATAAATTTTACTTCAAAATTATTTTATGTTCATATAAATCCATTAAAAGGATATTCTTTCTAAAATAACAGACATGGAAGAAAAAGAGTTGAAATGAAAACTTTAAATGAGAATTTTTAAAAGAAAGTACCTTACATTGAGTATGAATCATCATGTAGACTTATATTAATTGATTAATTTAATAAGAACCTTTTAATGTTTATTATTCATTTTTTATTCAATTCCATGTTATATTCAATTATTTAATCAATTAGGTTCACGTTGGAAGTTTTGGCAACATTCGACTCATATATCAAAAATGGCTTCAGTAGGTTGATTATGGTCAAAGTGGTCATTAATCCATCATATAAATAATAATAACAATTATATAATAATAATTTTTATATATAATTTAATATTTTTAAAACAAACCATGAAATATGGTTATGAAAAATGAACTATATTACAATCATGGAGACGACATGCCATACATACAGATGAAAAACATTTCCATTTTTCAATGATCATTTTGGAAAGAATGTAAGTATTATTTTTATATCTAAATAATTATAATAATATCATAAAAACCATATTATTTAATTATATATAATTATATATATCATCCATGTGATGTGGTGTTGAAAAATTTATCACATCGCTTCATGGAGTTAGTAGTCCACACGTACACGTAAATGGCACTATCATTTTTTAGTGAATGAAAAGGTAAGAAAATAAGTTTTATATTATCATTATAGAATGAGAAATATTTCATTAATATCATATATATATACATTAAATATATCATTATAACCATCCATGATAGGTGATGAAAGAAAACAAATTACATCGGTTCACAAGGTGGTAGTTTTTTATACACACGAATGATGGATTACTTTCCCATTTGATGGAGGTTGGAGATGTAGATAGGTGATTTCATTAAAATAATAATATATAATTATATTTTATATAATTCTGTTATTATATAATCATGGTTAAGTAATATTTTTAGGAGGTGGAATAACATATTGAAAAAAAACTCAGTTAAGAAAAATAACTCTTCTTCAGACAACTTCTTTTTCTTTACACCTTATGACCTAAAAATTTGGTATTCTAACCTAAATAATGACTATAGTAAGTGGATAGGGATATAATAAATGGATTCATGTAGGTTTTGGATGAAACAAAAGATTTTTAAAGTGTGAATAAAAGGGTAGAAGAGTTTTCCTTTTACAGGAGAGGGGAGGGGCACTCATGGAATTTATTAAAATATTAAATTAATATAAATTAATTTTAACGAAAAAATGGATCAAAATAGATATAATTAGAATATAAGATGATTATTGGTTGAAATATTCTAATAAAATAATTTTTTTATAATTTTAGGTGATGGTTTCACCCTTATATATTTTTTAACCCTCGTTAACCCTTTTTCCGATTATTGTTATTACAATGTTTATTACTCTTTAGGGGTTAATATAGTTTCTATAAAAAGAAAAATGGAACATAAAAAGAATATGGTTGATTTAAATAACCAAATATCATTAATTTTTTTTATGATAATATTTATAAGAATTTTAAATAAAAAATAATATTATTATTTTACATAAAACATCCTTAATGTTATTTTTGACACTATTCACTTAATTAGACTTTAAAAACATCACGGAAAATATTAAATTCGAATATAAAATTTTAGAAAACCTAAAATATGTTATTATTATAGAATAAATTCATGCGAAATTATAACTAACTAAAATAATATATTTTTATAGTTTATAAAATCATTTTATTGATTATTTTCACTACTTACACAAGCATTATGTTAACATTTCATAATCATTTAATTTAATTATTTGATCAGAAACAATTAGAAATAAATTTAAATAATGAAAAAAATTATTTATATTTAAAATTAATTTTGATAACCAAACTTATCTTCTCATTATCATTATGTCATAAATTTAAAAATAATAAAAAAAGGGAAATAATGTTTTGACTTTTGATTATATAAAATAATATAAAGGTCAAAATCATGGAAAATTGAAATAAAAGCCCATATATTCGACTTTTGGAAAAATATTTATGGGATATAATAATATAATTAAATTATTTCAAGTGTTAGTGTTATTTTGTTTTTATCTTTTTAGTTTTATTTTTAACCTTTATTACCTGATTCACCCATTACAGTTGTAATATAAATTACCAAAGTCACCATTCATAATTTCCAATACTAAAAGGGGTGATTTTTTTCCTAATTTTTACACAATAATTAAAAATATGTAATCCAATTTTAATTATTAAAAATATATGGGGAATAATTAAATTTAAAATTCAACCAATAGAATGCGATGGGAAATAGTTTTTTTAAAATGCTTTTTAATGTATAAATATTTTTAAAACGAAATTCAAGTATATTTTTTAGAAATCCATTATTGGATTATTTTAAATCAAAATAAACTAATTACATTTTTATACTAATTGAAAATAATATATTACATTTAAATTCATTAATTAAAATACAATTTTCAACAAAAAACAGTATTTTTCAATATTCATTGAAAAATAAAAAAATTTCAGAAAATTATACAAAATTGAACCTAATATAATTTTGAAATTATTATTTCCCAAATAAAGTTAATTTTTTCAAAAAAATTTAGTAAATTCCATTAAATTAATTATATTATTTTATTTGAAAAAATAATAAAAAAATTTTTTGAAGAAAAAATTTTTTGAAGAAAAAAATTACTTAACTATAAAATAAAGTTATCATTTACTAAGAATTAAAAAATAAATTGGTATATATTAGGAAATTTATATATATTTCATTATTCGGTTAGTCCTATTCATACCCACTAATTTAATGACTAGGTTATAACGACCATATTTAAATAATAATATTTCATGGATCATTTAAGCTCTTTATTGCATGTCATATATGATACCAAACATAATTTTTATATATTTTTTAAATATAAGGGTGTTACATAAATTTTTAAATTTTATTCGAAATGATAAATTCTTCAGTGAATAGTGAAAAATATTTATTCTTAAAATACAGTTGTTTATTATCATTAAATAAATTAATTTAAAAGTTTCAATGTATTTTTTGTTTGTTATTAATGTGAATTATGATCCATTTGATTTAGAATAATATAAGTAATTCTTTCAGAATCATCAATATTCATAATTTTTATATAAGGTAATTTTATATATAAAAACAAAATTTTTAAGAACAGTTTTTTAGTTTTACTCATTTATATTAAAAATTATTTCTACCAATTTTAGATATATAATCTAGAAAAATTTATAAAATATTTAGAATCATGAGGTTAATTTTTTTAAATGAGTCCCTTTTATTTTTGTTTATTATGAATAGTCACCATAGTAAATATTTGTCACATCGGTAAGGGTAAATTGAGTAATTAAAGTTAAAAATTATATGATACTGATTAAAAATAATCCAAAAATGTATATTTAATATATTATATGAGTGAGGTTTCAATGTACTCATTCAATATTCTAATTTATAGAATTTGTTTTCCATTTTTTTTGTGTAAATTCCTTTTATATATTCTGTATCAATATAAAGTTAATAATGTCACTATCTTTCTTTTAATATATATAATTTTTTTTGGTAGGGATAAAAATAAATTATGTTTTATTATAAACTGATATTTAATATATAAATTATATTTTGATCTTGGTAATTTATTTTTTATTTTAAGTGATGAATAAATTCCCTTAAACGGTTACATAGAGCTAGCATAGTGCATGTATAAGGTGTAAAAAAATCATGTAAATGATTTAAAAAACACTAAATTTATTATTTTCATAATTTAATAGTATCCCAAGAATTTTATAGATAAATATAAAACACTAGAGATATGTTAAATGTTTATCTTTGAAATATTTTTCTATCATATTGTTTTCAACATCAAATAAAATGAATAGTTCCAAAATCGACATTAATTATATTTTATAATAAATAATATTTGTTAAATGATTTAAAGTTCATAAAAATATTATATTTTTCCAAATTAATGATATATGTTTAACAAAAAGTCCATGACCCATTTTTGGGTAGTTTTTTCTTTAATGGTAACATTTATGACTCCTAATGTGTGAAAAACACTAATATTATAGGTATTGTCACAATGGTTATGGGGGAGGGGGGTTAAAAATAAAATATATGGGTGAGAAAATAACTAAAAAATGTTTAAGTTTTATTTTATGATTTTAATTAGACTCATAATCATGTTATTTTAGAATTATTTCAAATTTTACCCACTTAGACATGAAAAGTAATTAATATAACCTTAATACATTTAGAAATTTCTAGAATGTTCCTCCCATAAGATATAAAAGGAAACCCCTTCCCTCTATTATTTAGAAAATGTTGGGAAAAATACTTCTATAAATCCCAACCCATTTCTATTATTTAAATACATACAAGTTTTAATATGAATTTTTATTTCCAAAATATCAACAATTGGTTCCTTAGGAAAAGATCTAAATGTGGTCTCCCAAAGAAGAGGTAATCGTCTCACCCAACCAATTTCAATTTATTTAATATTGTACCTCCTCCAAATACTTGGTATTTATCATAAAATAACAACTTCAGTATCATAGTTACACTTAAATTTTGTTAATATTATTAAACCACCATTATTCAACCACTTTTATATCAACTGGAAAGTGGAAGTATCGCTCATGCGTACGTACAACTTACCATATACAAATAGAGATTCAATTCATTTTTCATCACAAACATTAATATATGGGTATTATGATGGGTTGAATTTTTATTTATAATATTTATGATATAGTTATTCTTTTTATTTTATAAAATTTTATCTGACTTTTTACCATACAATATGTTATAAAATGATAACGTCACTTGCACTTATGCGTAGACTACCACCTCGATGACGTGATGTGTTTCATTTTAGGTTTATAATTTACATGGATGGTAATATGGAAATTTTTAATGAATATAAAGTATATATATAATATAAAAATTATCACGTGATGGTGAATTGTTATTTAACCTTCCTTCATTCCATCATTTGAAAATTGAAAACAATTTTCATGCATACGTAAGATCTACCATCTCTATAAATGGTGTAATTCATTTTTATATCTATATTTTATGGATGAATATAAATAAAAATATAATATATATATATATTATATCTATATAATTATCAAAAAACTTAATATGATTTAAAAATGATAAAATTACAAGGACCAAAATTACTAAACCAAAACATACATGAAAACAAAGAAATATCACCAGAAAAAATAATTTTAATAAAAAACTATTAATAAATGGGTGATAAAATGTTATAAATAAATCATATATTGTTTGATATATACGAGTATGGTTATTTAATATATTTATAATAAATATATATTTATTATACAGAAGGTTTAAACATATACGAAGGATGTCAGACCTGAGGTAATGGCTATTCATCTCAGATTATCTTATTTCAGACACCTGTTATGGTTTACAACTTTATAGATTTATGAGTTGTATATACTACACCACTAAAATTTTATATAATTAATATACTTATATTAATGATATATATTGTTTCAGTTGAAATTATTTCTTTCATGGGGGTTATTATTCAAAATTTAATAAGGTGGTATGTGTTTATTTCACAATATCATCATTACTCAGGATTTTTTATGATGAAGTATTTATTAGGGGAATTATTTGATCTTTATATATTATACCCAATTTATTTTATACGTCTCTAGTTATTTATATAAATACTATTTTTAATTTATTTTTTCCTCTATTTATGTACTCATTATACCAATATAACATTTTCAAAGAAAAATAACTTAATTTTTTTACTCTATTAGAGATATTTTTCTCCAATTTCCATATTTTCCTAAAAATATATAACAAATATTTCTTAATATTATCCAATGATTTATAAAAGAAATTTTTACTAATTTATAACAAATTATTTATAATGAATCATCTTATCATTTTTTTGAAAGAGGTACCTTTTCATTTTGATAAAATTTGAAGAGAGTCTTTATTTTAATGTAGAAAAAAAGGACAGAGATTACTGCCATCATGACCAACCAATTAATTGAAATTTTCTTTATATTTTTAAATGTTACTTTTATAATAAAACATTTTCCTTAATATTGGGTAATTTTTTAGTTTTTAAATAAGTTATTTCAAAGTAAAAAATGGTATTTTCCTCATGAAATTGTCTAGTGATATTTTTAAAGTATTTTAATCTCTATAAAGGTCCTCTATTGAATCTTATTTTTTATGAGGAGGTAATATAATAATACCATCCAACATATGTCTATTGTAACGTCCAGGATCCGGTTTCCACTCAACTGGTGCCCCGTACCCAGTTGGCCACAAGGCCTCAAGCACATTTCCCCTAATGCCAGAGGGTTCCAAATAGCTGTGAGGGACAAGGGTGTGATAATGGGGAAGCTATTCCCTTATAGATAGATTTTAACTCAAAAAAATAATATACAAAAGAAAAAAGTGGTAAGTAACATACAAATAAAATAAACAGTGGAAGACAGAGAAGATAAATAACAAAGAATCATTCCACACCAAAAGATGATGCAACATGTCACATGTTATAGGAAAACATCCAAATAGGAACACTAAAGTAATATACAATATATGTCTCAAAATCACAAAATAAACAAAAAGATACTAGGAAGAATCACAAGACTCAACTCATTCCCATGCTCTCTGACTCCTAAGCAGCACATCAAGTACTTGTAGCAGGGTGCTTTCCTTGATCAAAACATGTAATCATTAATCTATTTAGGAACAAAAGCATGACCCAAGGAGGGTGTGGGACTAAATCCCAGTAAGAAACCACCTATTTTTTGTTCCAATATGTTAGTGAATATATATAACAGACTTTGTACAATAGTTAATGAAATAAAAATTAGGTACTCAAAAGTAACAAAAATAGATGTCTTAGCAGACAATGTAATTAAGTATAGGTGAAGACCAAATCCAAGCTTGTGCATTTTCATAGAAGACCCGTCATTTGACAATAACTTTATTATTCAACTCTATTGGATTATATAAAAGTCTCAAGGTCCGACCTAGGCCCGACGACCCCCTGAATAAAAGTATCCATCAACTCGAGACATAATAATCCTTTAATCATTTTCTAATAGAGCCCAATCTGGGTATCCCTCAATGGATCCTAGGTTCGCTCAAAATTTTAATTGAGACTCAATGATCCTAACCACTATACATTTTTCTTTCCCACTAATGTTATATAATTAACCTCTTAAGTCTGTCCATTGTCTTTTAACGGGAAAAATGGTTCACCCAAGGTATATAAGGTGCAATTAGTCACATTCCATCTCAAAAGAAACACATGTGAATTAAACTATCACATTGATTTAACATAATCGACTCATGTCAGGTCAGTTTAAATAATAACCAACACATGAAAATTAAGCAATTACATGGTCAAAAAGGATAACTCACATGAGGAAAACATATAACTATCATAGTACGCAATTTAAAAAATTACATGGCATAACACAACAACTATCTCATGTGGGAAATTCATATAATGATCAATAAATTTTTGACAATCGAAGAATGGAAATTCAAGTCAATCCTTATAGGCATTCTCATCCAAACAACCATCCAAGGAAGACACACCCATGGGGTGGTCCTAAATCATGGTTCACAACCCCAAATTTGATTCTAAATTATCCAATTAATTACTTAATCATCAATAAAAAATATAAAGGTTCATTATTCAATCAAGAGACATCCTAAAAGTGGTCATGTGACACTTCGACATATATAAACATCATGAAAATCAATTAAAGGAATAAGAACAACTACCTCATACATGTATGACTTCCCTCATCCAATGTGAGGCTCTAATTTTACCTACAATGGAGTAAATCTACAAAAGGGTATAAATTCTCAACCTCAAATAACTAGATTGAGAGAATAAATTCGGAAGAAAGGCTAAAAATGAATCAAGATCTTTTTGAGGGGAATCAAACACATCTGACAGTGTTCAAATCGGAGATCAGACGATGAAATGGGAGGTAAAATCCCGTTCATATTTTCCTAGGTGCACTGATCATCGAAGGGGGGTCTGTATTTGTCCATCTGAAAAAATGACGGTGTATCCTGAATTAATCAATAAAAAAATTTCCCAACATGTACTTAATACTAAACACCATGTCCCTACAAATCTTGGAAATACCATTACATGGCTGTGTACTAGGATCACATGGTGTGTAGACCTTAATATACAACATGTACATAAAAGTGCATGACGTGTTGTCCCCATTCCCATTTTGTAATAGGATTTCAGCCAACCCTTCAACATCTTTCCCCCCATTTTCTCAATTATAAACTGAAAATGAAAGATCTCTACCTTAAAGGAAGAATCATATTCTTTCAAATTTTCCCCTTAAAGCAATTTATCCACAAATTGCCCTTCCGGGGGTTATGAAGGAACATCAGAGAATAACTTTGAAAATTGAAATCAAACACCGAACTCCCTCTCCCAAGTCTCTTTCTACACTCATCCATACTTCCATAGAATCTGTACCAAAGGAGGAGATAGACCACGAAGAACTATTGTGGTACGATCTATAATATGAACAAGATGCTCCTCAAAGGATGCATCTTCCTGCAACTCCACATCTTTGGGATGAAAGGTGTGGGATGGGTCTGAAAAGTATCATCAAAACTATGAAACATAGAAGACGTCATGCATAGACCTGTACCTCTGACGTAACCTTAATTGATATGCAACCGTTCCAACCCTCTCCCAGATCTCAAACAGACCGATGTATCTTGACGAAAGATTACCCTATCTCTTTATTCTCTTATATCCCATCCTCGGTGAAATACATAGGAAAACTTGATCCCTGACCCTAAAATCCAAATTTCATCTTTGGTGATAAATGTATGATTTTGTATGAGACTATGCAGTATCCATCTACTTCTGAATCAAATAAACCTACTCTATGGTCTCCTGGAAAAGATGAGGTCCCAACATCACTTCCTCTCCTTCCTCCATCCAACAATGGGTTTATCGGCATGGCCTACCATACAAAGCCTCATATGGAGCCATCTGAATTGTACCCTTGAAGCTATTGTTGTAGGATAACTCAATAAGGGGTATGTGTGTCTCCTAATAACCCCCGAAATCCAAGATGCATTCCCAAATAATGTCCTCCAATACCTGAATCGTGTGCTATGAATGGATATATTTCTAGGGATGGTAAGTTACACTCATAAGCACATGTGTACATAGAGACCTCTTTATCCCTTTATATAAACGAGAAGTAAAACATGTGTCCCTGTCTGAAATGATGGAATGTGGGACCCCATGATATGATATAGTCTCAAAGAAGTACAACCTCCCAAACTCATCAACAATGAAGGTTTCCTTCATTAGCAAGAAATGTGCAACCATTGTAAGCCTATCAACCACAACCCATACTGCATCATTACCTTGGGGAGACCTCAGTAAACCCATCCAAAAATCCATCACGATGTCATTCCATTTCCACTCTGGAATGGGAAGCTGCTGGAAAAGTTCTCTGGTCTTTGGGGTTCCATGTGGAACTACAGACATGTGGGACATCTCATGACAAAACCAGCTACATCACCCTTCATTCCTTGCCACTAGTAATGACGATGTAAATCCCGATACATCTTGGTAATACCAGGATGCACTGCCCAAACTGAAGCCTAAACATCCTACATCAGCTCCTCGATCATGTATGCTGATAGCCATACGTGACCATGTAACTGGAAAACCTCATCCTCTTCTACAGTCCAACCAAGAGTAGGGTCCTCACCTAACATACTCTCCCATCAAATAAGTCCTTTAGAATATTATATTTTCCTCATCTAGACTCCATCTAGTAATTTAGAGGTAACAACAAAGGATGTAATAAATGTCTATCCCTGACTGTCATGCACCCCCATGTGCATCTCAAAGAACAACACCATAAACCGCCACCTAATACCGGACTACTACACTACCTATATTTAAGTCATCCCACTCAATGAATTGCCCACTTTATTTCCTTTCCCAATCATGTAGGAAAGATAAAAGTTGAAATAATGAAGGTATTCTACCCACCTTTGCAGCCTCAAATTCACATCACACTGAGTAAAGATGTACTTGAGACTTTTGTGGTCTATGTACACCACAAAATTATCTCCCAACAAGTAATGTCTAAAACATCTTAAGGAATGAACAACCATGCCTATTTCAAGATCATGCATCGGGTAGTTCCTATCATGTCATCTCAACTACCGAGACCTGTACACAACAACCTGATCCCCCAATATAAACAATTCTCCCATACTGATACCTAATGAATCGCTAAATATACGGTATAACTCCTTCCTAGATCTGAAAAAAATAAGTATCGGTGCTGATGTTAATCTCCCTTTAAGATCCAAAATGTCCGTCCCAAAATAATCTAACCATATGTACTTCACACCATTCTTTTTCAAGAACTTCATCAGGGATTCTAAGCATGAGAAGTCCTATATAAAACACTTGTATTAAACAGAAATCCCTAGAAAACTCCTCACTTGAAAGATGTTCTTGGGCTTCTCCTAGGTAACTACTACTGTCACCTTCTCTGGGTCCACTGATACTCTTGTCTCTGAGATGACATGACCCAATAAGTGAATATAATCCATCTATAAGTGGCACTTTGAGAGCTTTGAAAATAACTGATTCTCTCTCTGAATACTCAAAATGATCTCAAGATGTGTGGTATGGTCGTGTAGATTATGAGAATACACCAAGATATAATCCATGAAAACCGCTACAAAATAATCAAGATAGGGATAAAACACTCAGTTCATCAGTTCCCTGAAGACTGCTGGAGAATTTGTGAGACTGAACAACATAACCACATACTAAAACAAACCATATCTACTTCGGGAATCTTTGTGATGTATGTCTGATGATCTGAAAAACAGTTGATGATAACCAGATCTCAGATAAATCTTATAGAATACCCAAGATCCTCAGAGCATATCGAAGAGATCATCTATAAATGGTAGTGTATGCTAGTTCTTAACTGTTAAATGGTTCAATTTATGATAATCCATCCATAGCCTGAGGGTACTATCCACCTTTTTTTGAAAAAAGGACCGGCAGAACCCATAGAGAAGTATTGGGTTAGATAAACCCCTTTACCTCCAAATCCTCTAGTTGCCTCTCGAGATCTTTCAACTACTTCATATCCATTCTATAATGAGGAATGTATATCAGTGAAGCTCCTGGTACTAGCTTGATAAAGAAATCTACCTCTCTCAATAGAGGTAAACCTGAAAATTCATCCAAGAAGACATCCCTAAAATGATCAACACTAGTGAAAATTCCATCTAACATGTTCACTGGTCTTCCAGATATAAAATAGAAATTTGTGATATCGTCCCACACAACCCACGATGCTTGGGTATAGTTTGACTTGTTTGGACATCCCACTCTCCCTTGTGTAGAAACAATCTGCCTTATGGTGATGTAAAACTCAGCCTGTGGTGATAGAAATCAACGATGGATTGGAAGAAGACTAACCAGTCCATTCTAATTTTAACATCAAAGATATTCATTTATAGGACATAGATATCCCAAACAAAGGGACACCCACCAATTTCAGGGGGTGAATCCTTGCACTGTCACACACCTGCCATTCTAATCCCTGTCAGAGTTTCTTGTTTCACAACATCATTAAAAGTAAAAACACTAAGACCTAGGCTCTCCACTAAAGGAAAAAATATGAAACTATGTGAATACCCTATATCAAAGAGTGAATAAGCTAAAAAAGGGATGACTAGAATAGTACCTTATACAATAGAAGTTCTGAGATATTTCTCTTAATGGGTCTATTGAAATACATAATTCTGGCATGTACCATGAACCTGCGACACTTTTTGGATACCCTAAGCAGACCCACCAAGCTATTGCTAAGAACCTAGGGTCTGGCTACCATGACCATGACCACCACCTTAGCCTAAATGGCCTAACACATTCCATTTACCTGACTGGTCAGATGCTGCGGACCATACTCCTGAATGTGGAGTTGGTGAAAACCCTATCTCACTAGATGATGTGGGGAACATCCTATAGAAACACTACAAATGGACCAAATTTCCACCATATCGGCACTTGACTGGGTCCATTGGGTACTGAGGTCTAGTATGCCCAATTATTCCACATTGGTAGCACCTCACTTGGCTACTGAATGATTGGTTCTGAGTACTAGATTAACCATGTGTATTCTCCAAACGACACTTCCTACTACCAATTGAAACAATACAAATTCTCAGGGCAGAACAACCCATTATTTCACCTTCATATTCCATCTAATTCTGCTCATTAATTAGTTCCTATTTCACTATATAATAAACAATAGTCATCTGCAATATATTCACCTATGAGCGGATGTCATACCTGAGACCATCCTCAAATCGCCTAGCCATTGATAGATCATCACCCATTAGAATAGGTGCGAAGCACTGAAGCTCAGTAAAGTGGGAAGATTAATAGATAACTGATTGAGCACCCGACTCAAGATGCATAAATTGATGGGCTTTATTGGACCTCATCATCTTGGGATAGAAGTAGTTATAGAAGACTGTTTTAAAATCTTGCCACACCACATCCGTCTTGCACTCTATATGTGTGGTATCATCCCAACAACTCTTGGTGGAATCACACAACAAATAAGTCATGATATTGATCCTCCTATTAGGATGTGTCTCAAGATTCTTGAATATCAATAAAATGGCCTCTATCCCTGACTCTACAGTATGTGGCTTGCCTTCCCCAAAAAAACATGGGAATGTGCTGCTGCTAGAATAGTCGTGTCTGTTCTTCCATAGACGTGCCAGGATATGGTGCTCCCTAAAAGGTTTTCATGAACCTCATAAAAACTTCCTGGAAATTTCCATCAACACTTGCTTCTATTATAATATCTTGTACAGAAACAGGAATGACTATAGGGTCCACTGGTTTCTCTTGTTCTACCAAATTTGGGGTGTGACCATCTCCACCCTCTTGGCATACTACTGTAGGTTGTTGTGGTGTAATTTCTCTATAAAGTCCAGAACATACACCTCAATATAAGATTATTCATCAAGGTACATAGTTTAAGAGTGTAAAAACTAAATAAGAGAAGAAAATCCTCAAAAGTTAACAAAATCTAAGTACACGATGTGTACGGACAATACACTGTGTGTACACTTAATCCCTTACATGGTCGTGTACTATCACTAGCATTGGTCATGTAAACGTCCTAGGTACATGGCGAGTCCAGATGACACATGGAAAGTAATCAAGTCTTCCCTCCAAGACATGTACTTTTACATGGCCAGATCCATGCGATTCTGCCTATATAATACTACATAGGGTGTACATAGGGTACACATCGTGTTATGATCAAAACTCTACAACATGTTCTCTCTCTCTCACGGCCGAATACACAGTTAAAAACATTATGGTTTGTACTTAAAAACTTATTTTCTTACCAAATAGAAGAAAACATTGAATGTTTTCATAGGACCACACACCATGTTGTGTGGGTTTCTAGACAGTAAGCCAAAAAAACCTCCCCAAACCCCGATTTTTGAAAAATATAGCCAAAAATATCCAAATTATGATCCTTGGGGTCCTATAATCCTTGCGAATCAAATCTTGGAATCCACATATATCACATATAAACACAATAAATATCCCATGGATGAAATGTGATGCACCAACATATGATCCAAGAAGGACCATACTCCTCAGAGACCAAAGTTTGGCATCCATCCGATTCAACCATAACATGTACCAATACACCTATCAAAATAGTAGGCATATCTATCATGAAATCTATTATAACAACATATATATCTAGCATGACATCTATCACAATAGTATGAAATCAATAATTCTCTCTAAATGTCATGGTAAGAATACATGACATGGGATTTCAAACATGTACCTATATGATACATGAGATGGAATACCCTCATCTGATCAAGTTTCAACAAAATAGAACCACAATGATATTAATAACAACAATAAAAAAGAAGTGTTTCACCCAACATTGAAATCAAATTAACTATAACAACACAAAATACCAAAATTACAATTCAATTTGAGGTAATTTGGATTTTCCTTATACAAAGGGTAGCTACTCCCAGACACAACTTATTACCAAATTAAATTTCCTTTATATCATCACCAAATAGTAAAGAAAAACAGGAAAGAAATGATTTGATACCACTTTATAATGTCCCAGATTTAGGTGCCACTCAACTGGTGCCCTATACCTGGTTGGACACATGGCATCGAGCACATTTCCCCAAACTCCAGAGGATTATGACTAGTAACGAGGGCCTAGGGTGTGATAGTGGTGAAACTATGCCCTCATTGGAAAAGCCTAACATAAAATAATAATAATATACAATAGTAGAAGTTGTAAACTGTATATAATTGAAATAAACAGCAGAATAATGAGAAGATAAATAACCAAGAATCATTCCATGCAAAAGATGATGCAACATGTCACATGTTCTATGAAGACATCCAAACAAGTAAAGTGTAGTAATACACATTATATGTCTCAAAAGCACAAAAAAAAGACTAGGAAGCATCGAAAGCCTTAGATTGGTCCCATGCTCTCTGAATCCTAAGTAGCACATCAAGTACCTATACCAGGGTGCTTTCCCTGATCAACACCTATAATCATATAATTAGTTTGGGACAAAATCATGAATCCAACAGTGTGTGAGACTAAATAATAGTAGTAAACCACCCATGGTCTGTTCTAATCTATTAGTGAATATATATAACATGCAGTGTATAATAGTGAATGTGATAAACAACAGGTACTCAAAAGTAATCACAACATATGTCTCAATATACAATGTAATCAAGTATATGTGAAGACCAAATCCAAGCTTGTTCTTTTCCTTGGAAGACACATCATTGTTCATTATATTTATTCTTCAACTCCATTGGATTATATAAAAGTCTCAAGGTCCAACCAAGGCCCAATAACCCCTCATATGAAAGTATCCATCAATTCTTCACATAAAAATCATTTATTCATTTTCTAATTGATCTTAGACTGGGTATCCCTCAATGGATCCTAGGTTCACTCAAATTTTTAAAGGAGACTCAATGAGCTTGAACACCATATATGTGGCTCACCCATGACCTTTACCTAATTAAACTATTGAGCCAGTCCATTGTATTTTAACCGAGACAATGGTTCACCCAAGGAATATATGGTGCAATTAGTCATGTTCTATCTCAAAAGAAACACATGTAAATTAAACTATCATGTGGATTTAACATAATCAACTCACGTGGGCTTAGTTTACATAATAACCAAAACATGTAAATTATAATATTACATGGTCAGCAAGGGTAACTCACATGGGAAAAACATATAACTATCCTAGTATGCAATTTAATCAATTACAAGGCTCAACAAAAATACTCACCCAGACAATTCATATAACGAGGAATTCATTTTTAACAATATAAGAATGGGAAATCAAGTCAAGCCTTGTAGGCATTCTCATCCAAATAGCCATCCCTGGAAGACGTACCCATGGTGTGGCCATAAATAAAGGTTCAAAACCCTAAACAAACTTTCAATTTATCCATTTAATTACATAATAATTAATAGGTAACAACAGGGTTCATTATTCAGTAAAGGGACACCCTAAAAGTATTTGCACGACACTTTGACATATATAAACATCACGAAAATCAAGGAAAGGCACAAGACAACCTACCTCATACTCATATGACTTCCCTTCTTTGTTGTCGGGATCTAATTAGACCTAGAATAGGGTAGAACTTTAAAATGGGTATAAATTATGAACCTTAAATAACATGATCGAGACAAGAAATAAGGAATAATGGATCAAGTTGAATCAAGAGATTATCGAGAGGAATCCAACGCATCTGACAGTGTTAGAATCAGAGACCGGACAATGAAATGGGAGAAAAAATACCATTCAGATTTTCTTGGGTGGACTGTTCATCGAAGGGGGTATGTTTCTGTCTATCTGGAAAAAAGATGGTTTTTCACAACTTAATAAATAAAAAAAGTACATGATGAGTACTTTAGACTACACACCTAGTCTTTAAAACTCATGGCTAGACCTTACATGGACGTGTACTGGGATCACATGGTGTGTTTCCCTCTATACATAGAGTGTACATAAAAGTACATGGTATGTAGTCCCCAGTAATGTCGTTCAAGTGTCTTGCAGACATACCTTCAACCTATTTTCCCCATTTTATTAGTTATAAACAGAAAAGGAATGATCTGTACATCAAAGGAAGAAATGGGTGCTTACATCTATGGATGGTTTATGACTAGTTTGACTAGGGTAATTATTGATAGTCCATATTATAGTAATTTTAATACAAAAAATTATTGATTTTTGGGAATATTTATTAAGTTGTATTATTTATTTTTATATTTAATGCATTGGTATTATTAAGTGAAAATTGGGTCCTAGAATTATGTTGAGCCTAGATGCATCAATAGGTTTCATGAGAAAAAATTGGTTTGTACATTGGATTATTACTTATCGATTTACGTTAGATATATTGGAATGAGGCCTTGAGGATATGTTCTAGCTGTTTTGGCATGAGGACTTAATAGTAAGTTTTAGATGTCCATCATTATGAATTCCATCATTATAAATTCATTTATTGAAACTACTGGAAAGGGGACATATAACAATGATTTTAAAAATCCATTGGTATATGTACCCCTATTCCAATGGTTTTTTTAAACTATTGGTATATCCTATTTAAGATATGGATATACCAACAGTTTTATCAAATTGTTGGTTTATATAATTCTATTCCAATGGTTTATAAAACCATTGGTACAGAGTAAGGTTATACAAACATTTTTGTTAAAAAATATTGGTAAAACCTTCCCTACATCACCCATCTAGTTGGCCTCCCCTCCTCCAATTTTACTCCCATCTAGATTGATCCCTATGAGTTAGTGGCCTTTGGTTTTGTTCCACGGTTGTGAAAATTTCTCCTCACTTTCTATTTTAACTCTATTCTTATTGAACATCAAATTGGTGAGTTTAAAATAATTCATCTATTCCATCAACCATTATTTTAATTTTTTTATAGCGATGAAATAGTAACCTTTATTCATTTTTGTTAGAATTATTACAAATTATTTGAATGAGTTTTAGTTATTATAATACATGTTGTTTTATTTCATAATAAATCTGATTATAGGTGATATATATTTTATAAATTCATTTTACACATAATTCTATATAAATAAAATATATATATATTATTTTATATGATATAATTGACTTAAATATATAATTATTAATTATAGTACATTTTTATATTAATATATTTGAGGGTTATGAAATTATTAATTTCAATGTTTTATTTTACTAATTGAAATTATTCATTTCTGATCCTAAAAATTATTGGATTTAAAATGAACTATATGGTTCGAATATATAGGCTGGTATTTTTTTCATACAAGGTTGAATATAGATGGGAATTTTTTTACATGAAAATTTTTATTAAATTATATTAATTATGTGGAAAACATATTTATATAAAGGATAATTTCCTTTCTTTTGATACATCTAAATATATGTTTCTATGCCTTATTTCTTGTGTGGGTTGTTTTGAGTAAGCATTTTTGATGACCTATTCCATAAAAAACACTTAGTTCACTACTTATATAATATATTTATTAACAAACCTCAACTACTTTCATGTTTTGTTTGTATCTTGTGAGATTTAGACAAAAATATAAACTATGGATCATGTTTGATATGAATTTTTTCCTTTATATTATAATTCTCATATGTACTAGTTTTTCAGTTATGCTATATATATAAAATTAAATTTGTGGACATGGTTCTTCCAAAGAAATATAGTTTTAGGACATGACACTCTAAAAGAAATCGAACATTTCCCAACCTTTTCTCTTTTGGTAATTATCTATGATCCTTATTGTGAAATTGTTTATGAGATATTTACCTAATATGTCCTTATTTTTTCTAATGCTTCCTATATAATATGTTTTTTATTACTTTTTTGGTTACTTATGTTCATCATAATGGTATAGTTTATTATTAATTCCAATATCTTATATATTAACTATGTATGAATATGAAATGAAATTTAAAATTTATTTTCATTTTCTATAATAGAATTAATTATCTATAAGGTGATGGTTTATTTGAAATTATAATATTAATTTAGCCAAAAATTGTTTCTATATGTATCAAAATTTGATAGTTTTCTCTTAATATTTCTTAATCTCTAGTAAAATTTTATTGAAAAGAAAATTTTACTCCTGATAGATTAATGTTGATTACTTTATCATATTTTGGATATATTTTTGTTATTTTATAAATACTAGTTTCTATGATATTAGTAGTGGATAATTATTTATATTTATATCAATTATGTTTGATTTTCTGTTATATTTTTATACCATATTTTGTGATTTTTTAATTTCAAAACAATAAAGTTGTTTTTATAAACAATTGTTTAATAAATAAATTTTTATTTAATTGTATTATGTAATAGTTTTTCCCATTTCATGTCTTATAATTTGTTTGGTTCATTTTTTATATGCATCCGTTATAACACATGTCATTTCTCTTATTCCTTATTTAGGTATATACTAGTATTATTTGATGAATTTCATATTAAAATTGGTTGTAATTAATCTTGTAATTATGATTTACTATAGTTATTTTAATATAACTTTTTTTCCATTATTAGAAGTGATAGATTTTTAATGTTTAATAATGATCATAGCTCATCTGAATTTGAAATGAGTTTTGGATTTTTTTTGATTTAGTATTTTACAATGCTTTATATAGAGGTCTTATACATTGACCATGTTTTAATTTTGTTATAAAACCTTGTTAATGTGAGGAAGAATTTTTCTACCATATAAAAAAATTTGTATTTAAAAAGTACTATTACATTTGTTATCACAATGGAGAGTGGATACAATATTTTATTATTCATGATCAGAATGAATGGAGTGGTAAGTAGAATTTGATATTTGATCAGTTTCTATTTGTACACCATCATGAGAAAGACCATATTCTAGTGAAATAAGAAAATTATATCGACACACATGAGGATAATAATGAAAATTATGATGTTTAGAATGAGGAAAAGATTAATGGATGATGATAAGACTAATGTATATCGGTAATACATTAAAATTTTTAAAAAATAGAATTTTAAATGTGGCTATATCATAGAAAAAACACTTATGGAGTTTTTAATATTGCCATTGATTATATTATTAATTTTTGTAAGGAATTACTTCTTAATGATGAATATATTCTATTAAATCATTTTATTTCATAAAATTAAATTAACCAACTTGGAATTTATTATATGAAAATTCATGCTAAACTAAAATATTTCAGCTTATCCTAGGATGAAACAATATTCCTTAATTACTATAAAAATTGTGATATATCTCAATGGAATCTAAATTTAGATGGAAAACCGTCTCATGTTCCATAGAAATTCACATTTCACTTTCCATTGATTCCTTAGTTTCAAAAAATATTAATGTCTACTATAATATCAAAAAATATGTGACGATAGGATTCTGAGGGAAATAAAGATAATGATGATTTGGTTCATCCTATAGAAATATTATTAGGGTGGAAATTTGATGTACAAAATCATAATTTTATAGTTGAGGTACATAATGTTGTTTTGGGTCTATCCTATAATGGTTTTAATCTATTTTGTTAGATGCTTACTTCTCAAATAATTTGGCTAGTTTTTATTAATTTTTATAATCGTCATCCATGGATGTGTATGAAAAAACAATTCACTTTATTGATTAACCTAATATCAATGACTTCTTATCCCAACAATGATATAGATGTTTACATGCAATGTTTAATAAAAAAGTTGAGGAAACTTTTGGATGTTGGTGTGCACACATTTGATTCTTCTTCAAAAAATATATTTTAGATGTGTGTTGTCATTCTATGGACTATAAATGATTTCCATACTTATAATTTTTTTTGGTTGGATCATGATGTTAAAACTATCATGATCTATTTTTAGTATGTATAAATGATCAATAAGACTTAAATATAGTCATATTTTTAGTGTCATGGGGATTCGATGATTCTTTCCAATGGATAACCATATAAGAATAATTTCTAAAGATTTGATAATTTGGTTGAAATTGAAGAGCTAAATTAAAATAATTCAGGAAATAACATTCTTAATGACTCATAAGATGTTAGTTTTTTATTACATAATGGGACTATGAAGTATAAAAATAAGAATTATATTGGCACTGAATTTACTTACAATTGTAAAAAAGAAAATTTTATTTTATGAGTTATATATTGGTTAACCATTTTTTTTACATACTATTTAGATGTATTTCATAGTAGAAAAAATATATATGAAATTAAACTTTCAAATATTCTAAATATCAAGGGGGAGACCAAATATGAATTACTATATCAATGTGAATTGTTGGACAAAGGTATTTAACCAGAACTGTATCCTAAGTGTATTAGTAAAAATAAATTGAAAGTTCTATATTCCTATTTTGTGGTGAAAAAATTAGAGAAAAATAAATTACAAGAAGTATAATTTAATACCAAGGTTTCTGATTTTTATTCATGAAACATATCTTAATGAATAAACAGAGGAGAGTTGAAACTGAAATCTGAAAAAATTGATCATTATCCCATCATTCTTCATGATTTTATTCCAATATCAATACAACATTTACTATCAAATAATGTAAAGTTGATTGTGATTCAATTGTTCCATTTTTATAGATTAATTTTTTTTGTTAAAAGGTTATCTATGTATTTCTTGATTAAAATAAAACAAGTGTCGCTATTAATTTTTTTTGAGTTGGAGAAAGTATTTCCTCGATCATTTTTCACTTTTATGTTGCATTTAATAGTCTATATTCAAACTGAAACACTTCTCGATGGACTCATTGCTTTTTGGTGGATATATCTAATTAAAATAAATATATTCCCAATGAAGTATTATATCAATAATAAGAATCATCATGATGGTTCAATTATGATATGTTATCTTTCCCAAGAATGCATAGTTTTTGATCAATGTATTTGTCTGATTTGAAAACAATATGTAACCATTCAATTAGAAATAAATATGATAATTATTGGGAAATTGGGACCTTATTTCCGTCTCTCCCTCAAATAGAAGAAATTTCTGGGTCATATACGTTGGCTACATTGAGCCTTGAAGAGTGGGATATGGCACATAACACATTATTTTTTAACTGTGGTTTGTTCGATGACTATATCAAGTAAGTAAATCGAATATGTATATGTTATCTCATAGTATTTCATTTCACATATACCTTAATTTTTTTTATCATTTTATATAGGGAACATAAATAAATTATAAGTAAATTTCATCTTTCTTTTCCTTTGAGATAGAGAGGTACTTTTCATAGAAAAGAGTTTCCTGTTTGGTTGAAATCAAAGGTATGCCCATAAATTTAATCAAATTTATATATATAGATATTCATTTAATTTTATTTTTCATATATATGTCATGTATTGTGTTTAACTACTCACTATACCTATCAAGAATTAAGATATTTGGATTTTGGTTTTTATTCATTGGTTCATGAATGCAAATATTAGATAATCATTGGGTATAAATTTGTTACAACTAATTAAGTGAAGAATATGAGAAAAAAACACGATGGAGTTATATTAACTACAAAAACCTACTGTTATGTGAGTGTATTAGATAATAGACATTAATATGAAAATATATCTTACTATGGAGTTGGTGAGAAAATATAGTTATTAGCTTAATATTCTCTTGGTCGAGTAACTATGATGAAATGAAAATGGTTTGATTCAATGACATGACATGGTACAATTATTGATGACTAGGGATTTAGTGTTTAAAATGACCCACTAACTAGTTGCCGAAGAACCATATATTTGGGAATCAGTGGATTTTTTATGTGAAAGATCATTTTAGACCTAATTATGGAATCATTAATGAAGTAATCCCAAGAAATATTTTTTTTGATCATGGGGATAAAATTGACACTATTTATTCCCTAATTGGTGTTGACCGAAATATTTTATTTGATGAACCAAATAGTCCAATTGTGAGAGTTGTTGTTGAACCTAAAGTAGTAGTGGGTAATATATATAATTAATCATTTATGTTCAAAGTTCACTCAGTTTATCTTGATTTGGGTTTATGAGGTTTTTAATAATATAATTAATTTATTTTTCTTTTTATTTATAATGATATGTTTTTTTAGTTTTTTTTGTTTTCATTATATTTAAATAGATTAATTTCAATTCAAAAAATAGGTTTACAAATATTTTTAAAACTATGTATATGTTGATTTTAAATTACAGTTTCTAACACATGTTCTTAAATAAACATATTTTAAAAAGTATTTTAGAAAAACATTAAAACACTTCCTCAAAAAAGGTTTACACCAGGTTCTTAGAATTGTTTTAGACCAAGTGTATACAAGAGGATATCATGATATTTTTTATGTCTTGTTTATGTCATTATATATCCGTTCTATGAATTAAAAATCAGTATCCCTTAATTATGTAATGTAACACAGTATTTATTTTTTGACTTACACATTAGAAACAAATTATAATTAAATGAATATTTATTTTCAAATATAGAAAGTTGAAAAAAATTAAGAGCTAAAAAGGAAGAGGATGTTATATAATAATCACTACATAAGAGAGGGTTATTCTTTCTATGTTTCTTTCTGTGAGTATTAGATTTCAAATATATATATTAGAAACATATAATGTCATGTAATTAATTTTTTTATATTTTATTTTGGAAGAAAAACCGAGTAGAAAGTTATTCTCCAACATACCTAGTGGGAGTGGTGCTCAACCAAATTATTCGAGGGGTGGGGGTGGTACTAGAGCTCCATAAACCCACCTCTATACCCAATCACACCCTGTTTTTTCATCATTTATACTTTCCAGTACACTATTCCACCGTAGTTCCATTAGTGGAACCTGGTAAATTTAGAACACCTATAACGTCACCACCATTTACATCAGATCCTCATCATTATAAAATTCCTTATCCAATTATGGATCCCAATACCCATATATATTATCCCTTTACAAAGGCATCTATGCCAGCTACATTTACTTTTATGTTTATACTCTTTTGGATTCTTCTCTGAAACCTTCTAAGCCTCATGAGAAGTCATTAGACCCCACTGGTACTGTACAAGCAAATGATCTTTTATAGCCTAGGGTTCCAACAATAACCATTGATCAGAATGTATTAGGTATACATATAGTGTAAATTATTTTGACCATAATGTATTTTTTTATAAGATGTTAATATAATATCCTTCTTTTATTCTTTCACAATTGGATCTAACAATATAAGGCGATGTGGGTGTACATGTCATGAACTAACTCGGTTCAACCCTGAACTGGTCACCTGATCCAATATGCGGCATGGCCCAAAGGGGGTTCCAAATCACCATGGGCTGAAAACTAGTTTTGTGAATCAAAAAATAAATTTGGGAATGATTTAGTACCGAAAAAAATAACTATGACCAAATAAAAGAAAAGAAAAGTAAAAAAACTAAACAACTAAATCAAAATAAATAAACAACTAGCTCAGATAAAAAATAAAACTGAATAGAATAAAAACTAAAAAAAGAATACTAAACCTCTACCATGTGATCACCATGTGACCTATTGGTCACTTACAACCACCAGACCAAACCTGCTCCCCAAAATTCACCTACCCAAAAAACAGAACAAAAGAAGAACCTACATCTGGAATGATAGGATAGGTGTGAGAACTGAAATGCCCAGAATGGATGCCAATGATAAACCACATAATCTAAGTGTTACCTTTCCCAAAATAGTACAATGAAACTTGTTTTAAATACAATTATAGAAAATAGTATTTTCTTCATTTTACAGAACATAACACTACACATCTCATTTACAAAACCAAATTCCATTTTATAATCAAATTACAAAACAAGGAAAAACTAGGGAAATTCTAAAAAGAAATAGGAAAGGAATATAGGAATATAAACTAGTGCAATATAAGGTAAACAAACAATATAAATAATAACCATGGGTGATCCAAAATATTCCAAGACAACCCCTAGATGTTCTCGGTTTGGAAGCACCTGTATGCATATAATGAAGCCCCTAAGCCAATAACCAACAGACTGCTCTTTCCTAGACTCACTAGTGGCATAACCTTCATGGCATGTATACAACTCCAGAGGGTACCAACCCATATAATCAGGGATGGTAAGATATCATCACTTGATCATCTAAAATACATCTAGGAACCCGTGGTGGTAATAATAATACTATGTAAGTTGGAGGCCAACATACATGTCACTCATCTTACATACTTCCACCGCACTGGCCTACCCCAAACACAGACAACGATATATGATAACCCATATAGGGGAATCCCTCATATAAAAGTTCCCCATATATATACAGTTACATTTCACTTCACAGAAGGTTCCAACTAGGCCACCATACCTTATAAAAATTCAAACCATTTTCTAAAAACACTTTAGGTTTCCAATCCGACACACACATTTTACAAACACAGTTCTTTCCAGAAGTAAATGAAACATCATCTATTATTTGGAAGATCCAAACATTCATTTTTTCTCGAAATAACTAAAAGCATTACCAAAAAATAACACCAACACATATTTTATATTTACAATACCAAACAGGTCCTTGAATTCCAAACACACACCCAAACACTTTCAATTTCCAAATAGGCCTTTAAACTTTTCAAACTCACATCAAATCACGTTTCCTGGAAAAATAGGCCAAACCATGAGGAACACATTTGAATTAATGTTTCCCAAAACCCTTAAAGAAATAATTTACCATTAGAAAGGAAATGGGATAGTTTCATGAAAAATAGAAGAAAGAAGAACCATTTAAGGAACCAAGGTTTGGAGAAAGCACCAACTCAAAGAACTATATTCATTTGAGGGAACATCCATGTGTGAAACTAGTGATACCATGGATGTTCCGACATATATTGTCACTAAAAAATCCAAGAAGAAACTTGAAAACCATTTTCAGAAAGTCATCACATTCCTTGAAACCAAAACCAACAACTTACATTATTTAAAGAACACAACCATCCCCTTTAATCCATAAAACCCTTTCCAAGAATTTTTAACACATTTATCAAACTAAACATTACCAAATCAGACACACCAAATAAAATATAAAAACTACCAATTATCATCATAACATCATTAAATATATACATTTCATAAAACCCCCAATTCCACCAAACATGAACAATAGCATTCAAAACAACACCAAGCATGACAATTCACAAAAATATCCTTTAAAAATAATTTTTAAAAAACCAAAGAAAAAAAAATTCTATATTAAGATTATAAAGGGTTACATAGATGTGAGAATCAACCTGATAAATTAATTCAAAATTCCAAGCATCAAATGAAATTCATTAGGAAAGAAACACATGGAAACACGTACCGAAACCATGTGTGGATGAGACGAAAATCCAAGGAGAATAAGAGACAAGCCTCATGAATGATCCAAACACCATATCCATAAGGAATCACAAAAAAATTGTCCAAACCTAATCATAGTTTTTGGACAACATATAAATCCCTAAAGAAACCCGAAGACAAGAAGAGGGGAAGAGAAAGAGGAGGAAAACCACCAAAAAACCATAAAAACATACCTTAGATTCGAAGGAGGAGTAACCCTAGAAAATTGAAAGAAAATTTGGTGGGTTATAGAGGACCCCATGGTGTGCAGAATCAACTAGGAAGAGAGGGATCCTGAGTTGGGTTAAAGGGAGGAGAGGGGGGGGAAAGAAAAACCATATTTTAATAACCTCTCACATCCGCACTGTTTTCCAAACTATCTGGTAACCATGAAGACCTCTCTAACTAAGGGAAGATTGGTGTATGGTTATCTTGAACCTACCAAATGGCTATGATATGGAATTGTGGTCAGTTCTATGCAAGCTTCACCAATCCCATGACTTTTCCACATGGTTACTTCTAACCATGAAATAACCATGTGTCACCCAAAAAAAATCCCCCAAAAATATAAGAATTAATAATTTTACCAAGACTCAAACCCAAACCTCGACAAAAATATCTAGGGATAATAAAATGATAAAATAAAAGAGTGTTTGAGGTTGTCTTGTGACATTTATTCCCACCACAAATAGTTTTTTCCCTTAGAAATCCAACAAGCTGATAGTTAACCAAAACTGAAGTCCATACCCAGACAAAAAAGTGGAAAAGTAATTATCCCAAGATGACTATACTAAAAATAGGACACACCAAATTGATCAATGAGAAACCAAAATAGAAAACAAGGGGAGAAAACGAGAGGGTTCTCCCCACCACAAGAATTACCCTGGCATGAGAATTTTAAACTCAAACACACCACCCTGGGGGGATGATGGAACTCCTAACTAGAATTTACCGAAATTATAGCACGAAATATAAAATTCCACACCAATAACCCAAAAAAGTAACCTAACATGCATCAAACTTCATAATAGGGTTTTTAAAAGGGGGAACTTCCAACAAGAACCAACAACCCTCTGTACAAGGGTGAACAACAACACCACCAGAATTAACAACAATTTTCCACACCAAACAATTTTCCCCAACACTAGGGAAAATTCAAAAGGACAATTCAAACTAAAATTAAATAGAAGACTGAAACTACTACTCATATCCTTCAAAATAACTGAATATTTTTCAAAATTATTACTGTTGAAACCAAAACCAAAACCAAAACAAACCCATTTATCCACAGTTCAAACATCTCTTAAGGGAAATGAATGATTCCGAAAGGCCACATTTAGAATAAACGAGGCTGATAAATTATGGTAGAACATGTCCATCACACCATTACAATAATATATGAACATAAAATAACAATAGAAAAAAATTTAAGAAAGAGTAGACTAGGCCCAGGTTTCTCATACCTCAGGAAATTTTTAACTATGTGAAAGATTTACCTTGAGACCTGTGGCTGGGTGTTTGATGGTTGAAGCATCTCCTACCTTACATTCAGGAGGAACATCCTTCGATTAAGACTTAACTTTGAGAAATTTCTTCCTAAAAAACTATTAAAGATGACCCAAATGTCCATAATGATATAAAGTCTTTGGAGGAATGAGACAAGATGGATTTGAGTGAACAAACCAACCGCACTGGAAACACACAAGAGGATGGTCTGATGAAATGGGAGTCAGAGCCTTCAAAGGATGTTTTTTAGAAACAAGTTCCTCTAGAACACCCCGATCTCTAGATCAGGAACCTTCACAAGAGCCAACCAACACTGAATACACCCTAAAAACTAGCTCATCCATGAATTCCTCATCTACAAATTTCTCAAAACAAGTTTCACCATATGAGATCACTTTTTCTACAATTTCAAGACAAAGACCCTAGAAAAATAAGAGGGGTTTTAAATTGATCGTCTAATGCTACTTCCAAAGAGAATGGAACAAGCTCTTTAAAATGGTCAGTATAAGACTTTACTGACTGCTGACCCTATAGAACACCCCAAAACTCTTCCACCTTCTTTGTCTTCACCTCCGACGGTATGAACCATTGGAAAAAAGTGTCCCTAATCACTTCCCATGCCATCTCACCTTGAATCGATGATGGGGAAACCAACTCCCACTTGTCCAAGGCTGTACCCTCAGAAAACCTCCGAACAACATAGAATCTAATAGTTTTAGGAGTTTCCAATGACCTGGAAACACATTCAACTTCTTCAATCCATTTCACAGCCTCTAATAGACCTCAATCAGCACAAAAAATAGACAAGACTTGAAAAGGACCCGAAACAGAGCATGACTCATTAGAAACTTTGGGAACCTTTCTGTGTGGAATTTCCTATGAAACATGGAAATCAAAAACCAAATCCAACATAAAACTAAGGCACACATAAAATTTACACATCAATCTATAGGAAAAATGATCTCAACACAAACATATACAAACACAAGAAAAAATTAATTCTCAAAAAACGGTGATTCCTTTTAAATTTTAGGACTGCATTCTTTCAAGGCCAATACCTAAGTACCAAAAAACCCATTTTTCAAGAAAAACCCATTTCTATAACCACCTTCTCCTTCAAACTAATTTTAGAAAAACAAAGAAAAACCTTTAAATCCAAAACCCAACACATGGTATCTTATAAACCATTACATGTGTGTCTATAAATTTCCATCCATGAATTCCAACAAAAAATTCCCACACATACCCATTCACATGGAAAAATCCATAAGAAAATTCATAGGGTTGCATCCAATCCATATTCTCAAACCCAAAATACTTTCATCATTTCAAAATCCACTTTTCCAGTTTAAAACCATTTAGTGGAAAACAATTCCATTTTTAAATCCATTTTCTTTCCAAAATCCACATTCATTTTTAACATATTATTACACACACCGAAACCAAAATGAAACACAACCAAGAATGGAATTACAAAATTAAGAACCAATGCCTATTTCTAACCTGATGAGATAGTGTTGGGACATGACCCAAGTATGGCATAACACTAAGGGGAAATTTAAATTGGAACTTGAATCCACATGGGTCACCACCCCATGTGAGGTTGCAAGATGACATTGTTTCGCCTCCATTTTCATCTCTAAATCCAAGAAAACCCCAGACAAAAGACTAAAATCTCTGACTACCCCTCGTAACTCAAGGATCAGTGTGAGAAAGAGTTTTCAATTCTCTTCCCTCACCTACCTTCTGTGTCCCGATATTCCTAGTATCCTTATACTATACACCCCAAATATCAAGAACCTCTTTTGATATCATCTTTTTATGAACCAAACTGAGTCAACCCTGAACCTGTCACCTAATAAAGTTCACTACAAGACCCAAAGGTCATTCCCAATCACCATGGGCTGACAACTAGTACTGGGAATAAAAACATACATTTGGGAACGATTTCATCCCAAAAGAAAAATGCAAGACAAGATAAAAAAATAAAAAAATAAAATGAAACAAAACTAAACAAATGATTCACAGTAAATAAACAATTGGATTATCTAAAAAATACAACAAAAAATGTTGAAAACTGAAACAAGAAAAATAAACCACTTCCACTCAATCTCCACATGACCTATTGTTCATATACAACCACAATACTAAACCTACTCTACAATGAGTACATACTAGAAAACCTGAACAAAATATAAACCTACATCTGGAAAGATAGGATATGCATGAACACTGAAATACTCAGTAGGGATGCAAAAGATAAACTATATAATCCAACTGTTCCTTTCCCAAAGAAGTTCAGTGACACTAGTTTGAAATAAAATTAAAAAAATAGGGTTTTATACATTTTACAAAACACAAAACACATCTAGCATCCAAAACCAGATTCCATTTTATAATCAAATTCAAAAAGATGGAAAAACCTTGGTAGTGCTAAAAATAAATAGGCAAGGAATGAAGGCATAGAAAGTAGTGTAGAAAAAAGTAAAAAAATTTAATAAAAATGGGTGATCCAAAACATCCCTAGAAAACCCTTGGATATACTAATTTTGGAACTTCCTACATGCGTACAATGAATCCCTTAATTCAATAACCAACTAATTACTTTATCCTAACCTCACCAGTGGTATAACCCTCATGGAAGTCCACAACTTCAGAGGGTACCAACCCATATAATCAAGGATGGTAAGATATAATCACTCTATCATAAAAAAGACATCCAAGAACCCATGGTGGTAATAATAATATAGTGTATGTATGAGGCCAACACACACATGACTCATCTTACATGTCGCCACAACACTTACCTACCACAACCATGGACACCAATATACAATAACCCATGAAGAGAAATCCCTACTATAAAGGTTCCCCATATACAAATAGGTATATTTCACAACAACCAAGGTTACAACCGGGCCACCATACTATATAAAAATTTAAACCATTATATAAAAACACTTTAGGTTACTAATCGGGAACACACATTTTACAAACACAGTTCTTTCTAAAACTTAACAAAAATGTCATCAATGAGTTGGAATAGCCAAAAGATACTTTTATCTTGAAATCACTAAAATAATTACAAAAACATCACCCAAAAACCCCTTTTATATTTAAAGTTCCAAACATGACCTTTAATTCCAAACACACACCCAAACACTTTCAATCACCAAATGAGCCTTTGGTCATTTCAAGATCATACCAAACCATGTTTCAGATCCAAACGGGAAAAACTATGGGTATTTCATTTGAAGTCATTTTTTTTAAAACCCTTTAAGTAATACTTTACCATTTTAAAAAAAATGGGACCATTTCATGAAATAGGAAATAAATAAGAACCGTTTAAGGAACCAAGGTTTAGAGAAAACACCAACTCAAAGCACTATCTTCATTTGAGGGTACATCCATGTGTGAACTTAGTGCTCCAATAATGTTACAAAATCCAATGACATAGCAAAATCCAATAAGAAACTTGAAAATAATTTTAACAAAGTCATCACTTTCCTTGAAACCAAAACCATCCACTTACATTATTAAAAGAACACAACCATCCACTTTATACCATAAATCCTTTTCCAAGACATTTCAACAAATTTATCAAATTAATCATTACCAAATGATACATACGAAATGAAACTCAAAAAAAATTATCATCACAAAATAATTAAATTTATACATTTTATAAAACCCCCAAATTACACCTTAGAAAAACAATTGCATTTAAAAAAACACCATGCTAGAGAATTCACATAAATCTTCTTTAAAAACTATTTCTAGAAAGCTGAATAAATTCCCAAATTCTATAATAAGTTTATAAAGGGTTCCATAGAGGTTCGAATCAACTTGATAAATTTATTTAAAATTCCATGAATCAAATGGAATTTCTTAGTAAATAAAACAAGGAAAAACTTATTGAAACCATGTGCGGATGTGACAAAAACCCAAGGAGAGGAAGATATGAGCCTCACGAATGATCTACACACCATAGCCATAAGGAATCACCCAAGAATTTTCCAACCATAAACCTAGTGTTTTTCCAGGAGATAAATCCCCCAAATAAACCAATATAAGAAGTGGGGAAGAGAAAAAGGAGGTAAAACCTCCCAAAAACCCTAAAAACTAACTTTAGATTCATAGGAGGAGTAACCCCAGATGATTATAAGAAAAGGAGGAGGGTTAGGGTGGACGCCCTAGTTCACCAAAATGAGAGGGAGGAGAGGGATATGGAGTTGGGTTAAATGGTGGAGAGGGGGGAAAAGAAAACAATATTTTAATGACCTGACATGTTTGCACGGTTTTCCAAATTGTGCGGTAACCGCACATACCCTTCTTATTAAGGGGGAATGGTGCATGGTCACCTGGGACCTACCACACAATCGTGGGATGGCCGTGTGTTCAGTTCTATCCAAACTCCACCAGCCACAAGGCCTATCTTCATAGTTACTACTAACCATGTGGTAACCATGTGACACCTAAAAAAAGCCCTAAAAACATAAAAAATAATTTTTTTTACCGGGACTCAAACCTAAACCTCAACCAAAAGATACAAGACTAAAAAAATGATAAAATAAAGGAGTGTTTAAGTTGTGGGTGTGATAGTACATGAATGCGTGAAGTGTGTAACCACCACACACATATGATGGTGGATTTCATAAAGACTATAAGATTATTGGTAAAACATAGTGAGAATGAAATAGTTTTATAGTCATTCTTGTCAAATACTAAGAAATCATTCCTATCAGTCTACTCTCTTAGAGACACCTTGAAAATCATGAAAAGGATAATTTTTGGTTTAAAATATGGTTAATTAAATTCATTATATTTAATGATATATTATTATTGTATTTATATGAATTATTCTTTTAGTTGTAGCTTTATTATAGTTTTTCCGGTGGTGAGGCTTTGAGGACTACATGACTAATAGATTTGTAACAACCCGAGATTTTATGAGAATTAGTATTTTTAATTTTATTGATGTCTTGTGTTGTATGCGACTCCAAAATTAGCTTGTTCTATATGCAACACCATATACAAAACACTATTCTTGGCTCCTGTTACACAAAATTTCAAGTTCATTTTATAGAAGTTATTCTACGCAACATTGAGTGTGTATATATATATATATTCAATGTATAAATGAAATACGGTTGGATTATATGATACAAAAAACAAAGGAATCTTGCACTACACGCAACCCTGACTTGGCTTGCTTTACACACAATCCCGACCTTCCACGATAGCGTGTGTTGTACGCAATACCGAGTTTCACTAAATAACGATATGTTATTAAAATACTATATAAACTAGTCGTTATTAAAAGTAATAACCACTTTTTAAATTTTTATTTTTTCAAAATGGACTTCATTTTTGGATTCGGAATATCAAAATTATCCTAGGGTGAATTTTTGGTATTTTTCTGAAAACATTCAATTTTTGATGAATAGTGAAAACACTGGGTTACTATTTAAAAACTGACTTTTTATTTAAATAATTATTTATTTTATTTAAATTTATTTTAGGTAAAAATTGATACATAATACCTGTATAAATTCAGTGTAATTAATTGGAGTCATTTTATAATAATTTTAGATATATAAAAATGTTATTGAACTTTTTCACCGTCTTTTACCTACCTCCTAGGAGCTTCTTGTAAACTTACATAAAACATAATTTTACTGCTTCTGTGAGTGGAATTTCAAAAATCAAAGAGACAAGGTTAATATCAAGGCGTAAAATGTGGTTCAATAAGATAAAAATATTTTTTTGGTGATTAGTAACTTTTCTCTTTTATTTACCACAGTTAAAAGTAAATAGGGTAATTAAGGGCAAGAATGATATTATTATTACCCTAACACATGTCCTAATTCAATTGGATAAGTATAATTCGACCAAAAAAACCTTATCAATAAAATATTTCCATTTTTTCCCACTTGGATTAGAATAGGACATTTATTATTATTTTATTTAGAGAAGAGTTAAAATAGTTAACATCAATGTCTAATAACTAAAACATTTTTAATATTGGGTAATAAATAAGATAAATTAAACTATAAATATTCATTAGAAATATAAAAAGATTTTATACCTAATTGTATTTTATTTATAATTTTTAGATATTAAATAATATAATTTATTTATGACTCAATTGTGATGCAGTAATTACCTAAGTAATGAAATATTAAAATAATTTATATTATAAATACACAAATAAATATAATTTGAAACTTTTTATGAATTAAAATAATTTTTTAGGTTAATATGACTTGTTATTATTGATTTAATTAGATTTTTTAGAACTAATCATTCTGTTATGATTTTTACAAAAATCATTTACCAAATAGTGTCAAAATTGACATAAAATAGTTTTTAAAATAAATATTATATTATTAATTGTTATTATATTCCTAAAAAACTAAGGTTCAGAAACATGACTTAGATAAGGTTATATATATTAATAATGAACCACTTGGGGTTCTTTTTTCTTGTTATTGATCATTTATTAACCATATAGTGTAAGAAAACAAGAAGACACGGTAAAAGTTAAATTATTTAACTTAGAGTTAAATCTAAATGATAAGGTCAAAATAGTAACCTAAAGTTGTCTAAAACATATTGGTTGAGATTATTTTGACCCATACCCACTTTATATTCTAAATTAAACAATTTGGAGCTATTATAAACTGAATATGGCTTTATTATAACATAATATTTTAAGTTTTTCCAAGGGTTCCCCTCTCCTCCCATATAAAAAGGGCACCCCTTCCCTCTTCCCTTCACACCCTTTTGAGCCTTGAAGCTCAGATAACCCCTGAAAATTCCTATTCTAAAACTCTATATTTACATCATAGAGGTTCTGGTATTCTCAAAAGGCCAACTCTAGTGCCCTAAGAAGAAGTTTAAAGGAGGTGTGTCGAGGAAGAGGTAATCTCTTCTACCGACTCTTTCAAGTTTTTTTATTCTTCTACTTCATATTCTTTATTTGTTTCTTTATAAAGTAATAAAATAATTATTAATTATATACTTATATTTTATTATAAATATTAAACAACGCAATTTTATTTTCTATCTATCCTACAGAAAACTAAATCACCGCGCGTGCGTACGTACGTAATACCGTCTCCATGTCGTGGTGTAATCAGTTTTTCCACCACCACCTTACTTGGATGGGTATAATGGTGTAAAGAATAACTATATATAGTTATTATAACATCATACAGATTCTATGATATTATATCCCCTCCAATACCACTCAATAAATATGGGAAAGGCATCATCACTCGTGCGTACGTACAGATTACAGTCTCCACAACGCGATGAGATTCATTTTCCATGTTAACAAATCAAGAATGATTATAAAGTATATATAATAAGTAATCATGAAATATATGACATAATAATTCTATTGGATTTATGTATATATATATATGTATTTCATCTACTAAATTCCATTCAATTCAATAAGGAAAGAAAAAACAACATTTATGCGTATGTACGGCCTACCGTCTCCATGAACGATGCATTTCTTTCCATTTATCGATCTATTATATATATGTATATTATGAATATATATTATATATAAATCATATTTTATATTCTGGAATTAAATAATCATGATCTAAGTAATCATATTAATAATTACAAGTCAAAACACAGATGATAAATGAAACGATTTTACCCAAAATGTTGCTTTAACATGGAATTGACAAATGAACAGATAATATAAAGTCATAAGTGAATCTTATATGATATCATAAATTTAATTATGGTTCGGTTACAAGTTAATAATATGTTTAAACCCACTATACATGAGTTTTGGACACATACAGAAGAAATTGGACATAAGGTAAGGGGCAATTTTCTAATCTCATTTTTATCTGAGATTGCTTTTACGTAAGTATTTACTAGGGTTATATTTTTCATCCATGTACATAAAAATGTTTTTCATAAAGTGTTTAATATTCTTCCATGTATTTTTAAAGTCATGTTTACCCCTCTTTTAATTTTACATTGTGTTATGGAAAGAATCTTAATTTTGTTTACCATACGAGGAACTTTTTGACTTTTCTGACAAAAGTACGAGGATAATGTTTTTTTTGAACTTATACAGCATGAATGGATTTTTACGGTTTCATAACACGTTAATTTAATGAAGCTTACTCTACAAGATTTTATAAGTATTTTCAACAAAATCCCCTTCTTTTAAAATTTCATGGAATTTTGTGAAAAGAAAATGATTTTGAATAAGAAAGGATATTTTCCCCAAGAATTTATTTCAAGTGTTTTATCAAAACCATTTTCCAACTAAGATGAAATTATTTCATATGTGTATGTTTCAAGTATAATTTCTCTATGATTTACATGGTTTCACTTCTCTTATGATGAAATTATATCTATTTGTTTTATATGGATTATGTTATGATGGGATAATGTTTATAAAACCCATTTTATTCTTTGGGTTATGATGAATGATTTATGTTTATGTTGTGGCACACGTAAGAATGATTTCATTATGATATGGGTAGAACCTATATCTACCTCCAATTAATTGAGTAATGATTTATATCTCATGATATAGACATGGATGGAATGGTAAGTTAATCCATTTTAGTGATATAGGACTGGAATGGAAAGTGAACTCGATTCAGAAAGGGACTTTGTCTACTAAGATGGTCTTGGTAGTAATGCCTTGTCTACTATGGAAATCATATCATGTACTTAATAGTTTTCCACAATTAAATGTTATATTCCCATTCTATTTTTATAATTATTGATTTTCCCTTTTGATATATGCCTTACGTACTTCCATGATTTATGTCTTTGCTCATGATTTTGATGTTTAGATTTTATGTTCAAGTTTTGCATTCAAATGTTTATGGATTGTTTTATGTTCTCTATGTTTACCCTTAATGAGAATTTTAGCTCACCATTTTTATGTTTTCTTTTCCCCAGGATATAAAGAATGGTTTTAGATAAGAAAACCAAAAGGGGAAGATCTTTATGGGAGATGTTGAATATCTTTCACCATGATTAGAAGATTACGTTCCGAGTTTCCAAAGACACTAACCTAAGAAGGTCTTTGGGTGTCTGTTTTCGTCATGTATTAAGTATTCCACAAAATTAATGTAATGTCCATGTACGTCAAGATTTGGGTCTCTACAATTGGTATCAGAGTGAAGGTTTAGTTAACCTTTGGACACTAGGATGTGAAAAATTTAGTGAAATCCCAAGAGATATTTCTAATTTATATCTAGGGATGTCCCTAAGGATAAGTATATGTATTGGTAATAGTCCTAGAATTACGGTAATGATATTAGAATTTAACCTAATATGTTAGCTATTGACAGTACTCCCCCTTTATTATGTTGTTTTCCCTAGCATGATTTTTTCCTCTCACACTATTCTTTTTGGGTTTTAGAAAATGGATGGAAATAGGAAGATTCACGATAATGGAGGATATGATGGACAATGTAATGATATTCTCCATGAGCAACCAAATGAAACGGGATTTGGGAGTCCAAACATCATTATTATGCCTAATCATCAATCTCATAATATGACCAATAATCTCAACTTTGGTAATTTTCCCGATTCATCTAATAATTAAAAGATGAAGTTTCATGATGATCATAGAGGAAAAAAAGTTCAATTTCTTTCATGTAAATCATGTGGGAAAAGGCATCAAGGAGAATGTTTAAAAGGAACTGGTATATGCTTTTGGTTCAGAAAAGAAGGACAGAAATCCAGTAAGTGCAAAGGAAAAGGTTCAATTAACACCATGGAGAAGGATAATGGTATTGCTATGACATCAAAAATGATTAGATGTTTTAAATGTGGAATGTATGGGAATTATGAAAACCAATTCCCTAATAAGAAAATCTAATGAATAGAATCAGCATGGTCATATGGGTTGTATTTATGTGGATGATGATGATGAGACTACGAATGATATATGAGATGAAAGAAGTGTTGAAGCTTGGTGAATGGTTTAAGAAGGTAGTGGAATGATTGTATGTTTATCAAGAGTTATGTTGTATAGGTAATTTAATGGTACTATGGAATAAAGAAACATATAAGGATTGTTACACTATTGTTTTTCCTAAAGTATTTGAAAGTATATGTTAAATGGTACTGGTAACCATGAAATGTTATTCAGATATTTTTGGAAAGAATATGATATGCACATAATGAAGGGATAAAGGGAAAATGAAATTTTGATAGTATTCATGAGCTCATGATTGATACATAGACAAAGTGATATCACGGTTTGAGTATATAGAAATTTTGGGATTTTGGTATGTGGAACGAGTTAAATTTTGACACTATTCATGTTTTTGATAAGGTTATATGGTAATTCATGTTTCAAAAGAATACATGATTAAGGTATTCACATTTTTGTAATATGACCAACAAGATATATCTTATGATATATGGGACATAAATGATGGTATTCACATGCTTGGTATATGACCTCTCTAGTAATCATTTTCTTTATGCTATGAGATTGGACAGATGTATTTTGGATAAGCCTAAAGATTGGAATGTATTATGTTTGACATATGATAGTATTATTTAAGGATAGAACTTGTTTTTAGATATTATTTTTGGAATGTTATAATAATATAGTTTTATAAAAAGGACAACCCATAGGACGACCGAAAACCCATTGCATCGGACAAGGCTGTGGGAATCAAATCCACAACTGAAGTATGATAGGCCTTTATCGCATACCACTGGCCTACAGGAAGGGCCTAGTTAGTAGAAAGTAGTTTTATTTTATTAATCTCTATGATATATGAAGTATAAGTCCATTTTAGCAACCATATATGATTAATCTCAAGATAGATGGACTTATGTATATTTAATAAATTGTGCTAAACTTTTTGCGATAGAAACAAATGGAATGACCTATCATTCTATCGCATGATCTTCTAATTCTTCATGAATGAAAAATTCAACTTCATTTCTTTAGGAGATGAAGTTGAAATTGTTCATGGCATGAACAACGGTGAGATTTTACCAAAATCAAGTATGTATTTATTTTAATTCAACAATTCTTCAGCATTAGGGGAATGATCTTGAAAACTAAAAACATTGTCCAAGTACTCTCATACCTGATAAATAAGATGGAACCTTAGATCATCACAAATTAATGGCTTTGTGATTGATTGCTTTTTCATTTCCATGTTCTCTACCACTATCCATCAGAACTTGATGGTTAGATTTCTCTTCCATATCCATATCTTCACCTAAGTTCTCCTATGTGGAAACCCAGTGATGAGTTAATTTGTGTAACCATTACATTTCATACTTTAGTTTTTTTAAATTTATGTTTTGGTATGCCTTTTTACGATGTTGGTTTCCATGAAAGAAACTTTCAAGTAGTAAAACATTTATAACCCCGACGATATTCGAGGGAGAAATTCATTTAAAGGGGGGTAGAATGTAACAACCTGAGATTTTATGAGAATTATTATTTTTAATGTCATTGATGTCTTGTGTTGTATGCGACAACAAAATTAGCTTGTTCTATATGCAACACCGTATACGCAACACTATTCTGGGCTGGTGTTACACAAAATTTCAAGTTCGTTTGATAGAAGTTATTCTACGTAACATTGGTTATATATCTATATATATATTCAATGTATAAATAAAATACAGTTGGATTCTATTATACACAACAACAAAGGAATCCTTCACTACACGCAACCCTGACTTGGCTTGCTTTACACGCAATCACGACCTTCCACGATAGCGTGTGTTGTACGCAATACCTAGTTTTACTAAACAATGATATGTTTTTGAAATATTATATAAACTAGCCGTTATGAATATTAATACCCACTTTTTGAAATTTTATTTTTCAAAATGGTCTTCAATTTTGGATTCGGAATATCGAAATTAGCCTAGGGTGAATTTTTGGTATTTTTCTGAAAACTTTCAATGGTTGATGAATAGTGAAAACACTAGGTTACTATTTAAAAACCGAATTTTAATTTAAATAAATATTTATTTTATTTAAATTTATTTTAGGTAAAAATTGATATATAATACCTATATAAGTTCAATGTAATTCATTGGAGTCATTTAATAATAATTTTATATATATAAAAATTTTATAGAACTTTTCACTGTCTTTTACCAACCTCCTAGGAGCTTTTTTCAAACTTACATAAAATTTAATTTTACCACTTATGTGAGTGGAATTTCGAAAATCCAAGAGACACGGTTAATATCAAGGAGTAAAATGTGGTTCAACAAGATAAAAATAATTTTTTATGAATAGTAACTTTTTACTTTTATTTACCACGATTAAAAGTAAATAGGGTAATTAAGGATAAAAATGATATTATTATTACCCTAACACATGTCCTAATTCTATTGGATAAGTGTAATTAGACCGAAAACAACCTTAGGAATAAAATATTTCTCTTTAGGTCTACTTGTATTAGATTAGGACATTTATTAATATTTTATTTAAAGAAGAGTTCAAATAGTTAAAATCAAAGTTTAATAAATAAAATATTTTTAATATAGGGATATAGATAAGATAAATTAAAATATAAATATTCATTAGAAATACTAAAATATTTTAAACCTAATGGTATTTTATTTATAATTTTTATACACTATATAATATAATTCAATTATGAAACAATGGTGATACAACAATTACCTAAATAATGACATATTAAAATAATTGATATTATAAATACACAAATAAATTTAATTTGATACTTTTTATGAATTACACTAATCTTTTAGGTTAATATAAATTGTTATGATTTATTTAATTAACTTTTTTCGAACTAATCAATCTGTTATGATTTTCAGAAAAATCAATTACCAAATAATTTCAAAATTGACATAAAACAGTTTTTAAAATAAATATTATATTATTAATTGTTATTATATTCCTAAAAATATAAGGTTAGAAAAAATGACTTAGATAAGGTTATATATATTAATAATTAACCACTTGTGGTTAATTTGTCTTCTTATAGTAAGTTTATTAACAATATAGTGTAATAAAACAAGAAGACACGGTAAAAGATAAATTATTTAACTTAGAGTTAAATCTAAATGATAAGGTTAAAATAGTAACCTAAACTTGTATAAAACCTATTATTTGAGAGTATTTTGACCCATACCTACTTTATTTTCGAAATAAATCAATTTGGAGCTATTATAAACCGAATATGACTTTATTATAAAATAATATTTTATGTTTTTTCAAAGGTGCCCCTCTCCTCCCTTATAAAAAGGGCACCCCTTCCCTCTTCCCTTCACACCCTTTTGAGCCTTGAAGATCGGCCAACCCCTGACAATTACTCTTATTAACCACTCTAGTTACATCATAGTGGTTCTGTTCTTCTAAAAAGACTAACTCTAGTGCCCTAAGAAGAAGTTTAAAGGAGTTGCATCGAGGAAGAGGTAATCTCTTCTACCGACTCTTTCAAGTTTCATTCTTCTTCTACTTCCTCTTATTTAGTTGTTTCATTATAAATTAATAATATAAGTATTTCTTATAAAATTATATGTTATTATAAATATGAAACAATCCTATTTCACCATCTATCCATCCTACGGAAAACGAAATCACCACACGTGCGTACGTATGGAATACCGTCTCCACACCGTGGTGAAATAAGTTTTTCCACCACCACCTTACTTGGATGGGTATAATGGTGTAAATAATAACTATATATAATTATTATAAAATCATACTTATTCTATGATATTATATCATCCACTCTAATACCATTCAATAAATATGGGAATGATATTATCGCTCATGCGTACGTATGGATTACTGTCTCCACAGCGCGATGAGATTAATTTTCCATGTTTACAAATCAAGAATGATTATAAAGTATATATAATAAGTAATCATGAAATATATGACATAATAATGCTACTAGATTTATGTATATATATATTTATTTCATAAAATTAATTCCATTCAACTCAATAAAAAAAACAAAAAACAACGTTCATGCGTACGTAAGGCCTACCATCTCCATGAATGGTGTATTTCTTTCCATTTATTGATATATTATATATATATGTATATTATGAATATATATTATATATAAATCATGTTTTATATTCTGGATTTAATTAATCATGATCAAAGTATTCAGATTAATAATTACAAGTCAAAACACGGATGATAAATGAAACGATTTTACCCAAAACGCTGCTTTAACATGGAATTGACAAATGAACAGATAATATAAAGTCGTAAGTGAATCATATATGATATCATAAATATTATTATGGTTCTGTTACAAGTTAATAATATGTTTAAACCCACTGTACAGGATTCTCAGACACATACAGAAGAAATTGGACATAATGTAGGGGACAATTTTGTAATCTCATTTTTATCTGAGATTTCTTATACGTAAGTATTTACTGGGGTTATATTTTTCATCCATGTACATAAAAATATTTTTCATAGAGTTTAATATTCTTCCATGTATTTGTAAAGTCATGTTTACCCCTATTTTAATTTTACATTGTGTTATGAAAAGAATATTTCTTTGGTTTACCATATAAGGGACTTTTTGACTTTTCCGACAAAAGTACGAGGAGAATGTTTTTTTAACTTATACGGAATGAATGGATTTTTACGGTTTCATAACACCTTATTTTAATGAATCTTAATCTACAATATTTCATTATATTTTCAAAAAAACCCTCTTCTTTTAAAATTTAATGGCATTTTGTGAAAAGAAAATTATTTTGAATAAGAAAGGATATTTTCCTCAAAAATTTATTTCAAGTGTTTTATCAAAACCATCTTCCATCTAAGATGATATTATTTCATATGTATATGTTTCAAGTATAATTTCTCCATGATTTACATGGTTTCACTTCTCTTATGATGAAATGGTATCCATTTCTTTTATATGGATTATGTTATGATGGGATGATGTTTATGAAACCCATTTTATTCTTTGGGTTATGATGAATGATTTATATTTATGTTGTGGAACACGTAATAAGGATTTCATTATGAGATGGGTGGGACCTATATCTCCATCCAATGTATTGGGTAAAGATTTATATCTCATGAGTTAGACATGGATGGAACAATAAGTTAATCCGGTTCAGTGATACAGGACTGGAACGAGGAGTGAACTCGATTCAAAAAGGGACTTGGTCCACTAAGATGGTCATGGTAGCAATACCTTGGATACTATGGAAATCATATCATGTACTTAATGGTTTTCCATAGTTAAATGTTTTATTCCCATTCTATTTTATCATGATTGATGTTCCCTTATGATATATGCCTTACGTACTTCCAAGATTTATATCTTTGCTCAAGATTTTGATGTTTAGATTTATGTTCATGTTTTTCATTCAAATGTTTATGGTTTGTTTTATGTTCTCTATGTTTACCCTTACTGAGAAATTGTTCTCACCCTTTTTATGTTTTCTTTTCCCCAGGACATAAAGAAAGGTTTTAGGTAAGAAAACTAAAAGGGGAAGATATTTATGGGAGATGTTGAAGATATTTCACCATGATTAGAAGATTACGTTCCGAGTTTCCAAATACACTAAACTAATACGGTCTTTGGGCGTCTATTTTTATCATATATTAAGTTTTCCACAAAAGTAATGTAATATCCATGTACGTCAAGCTTTAGGTCTCTACAGAAATTATGTGATCTATAGATGTAATATAATAATGATTTGTATAATAGTTTTTTTTATATATTTACAATACATTCAGAGGCCATAACTATCATGAATGAGTGTCAAACAACACATTATTTGGAAATTATTTCTCATTATAAGAGTATTGATTTTAAGGTATTAATAAAATTTAATGATTTTGATTGAGAATTATGATAATTTTCATCAATAAAATATTTTTTATTAATCAAAATTATCTATTAGGAAGGATCATAAATAAATAAAAAAGTAGGGACACTAAAAATATCTTCACACTTTGGGGTGTATAAAAATGCTAGAACATGAGAGGAAAAAATTATTTTTCTTTGACACCTGTATTTAATGAGGAATATATTATGAAAATCTATATTTTTTATTATAATATACTTTAGTGATTTAGTTATGGTTTAATAATTATATATATATTATTTTATGGATTATTTTTATTGAATCATCAATGCTTCTATATCATTCTTATATTTCTTTAATATATGTTCAGGTATGTCCACTTCAAATAAGAATCTTTTATCTTCATTCTACCCATATTTATTTCCAACAAAATTAAATGGTATAATATTAGTGAATTATTTTACATATTTCCCCATAATATTTTTATCTTCTAACACTAGAAATAGATTACATTCAACCTTGAATTTTTTACTTTTTAGGGGTTCTTTTTCCTTCTACATCTCCCACTTCTTGGGGCATCAATAACAAATTATGTACAGTAGTTTGAAATTTTCATGAAGTTGGAATCATACTTCAGAACATGAATAGGTATTATTAAGTCCCTTATAAGTTTTTTAGGTGTTATATTAATAGGTCCCAATTATTCCATCTCTTTCATAAATAACTTCATATCTTTATTTCCTATTTTCTACTTTGTTGTGTTATTTATGATATATAAATTCACTTTTCTCAGGTGTTTTTAGATATAAATTACTAGCCTCAACTTCAAAAACATATTCTTAATTAGTATAATACCATGAAACCGAATAATCATTGGATCCATCCACTAAATTTTCACCCATGAAAATGTTTTTCCATTCTATAAATTCAGTATTTTCTTCCTTAATGAATAGCCTAAAAATTGATTCAAGAGGGTTTCCTTCCTCAAAGTCTTATTCAAGGGTATCATTATTCAAATTTGATTTTAAAATGTGTGTATCCTCTATTAGAAACTCATAATGGTTTTCACGTGGGATTATACTCTCACATTACCTACCCTCCCTTTAGGTGATATCAATAGAACACTCCATGGGAATGCACCCACACTTAATGGGTACCAATTATTTAATACTTTCACTATGTAATTATTCATATTTGGTTAGGTGTTATTAATCATTATTAAGTTGAAATTATGGTATTAAAAACTTATTAAGACCATAATTTTAAGATAAGTTCAATTCCTCTTACTCCCCCAAAGTGATGTTGAAATGATCCCCAAAATTTGGACTGATTTTATTTAAAAATAGATCATTATTAAACATATTTATATTAATTCTAGAATGATGGACTATTAATTGATACCACCAAAATGGATGGGGTTTCTCCCTCAAAATTTGATAATAAGAACTTGAGAGTGTGTGACCCATGAACTTTTAACTAAGGATCACTCATTATTGATTAGTTTTTGGATTTCAAATCTACTTTTTGTGGTGATAATTTATCCAACTAGAAGAGAAAACAAAAATAAATTTACATAAACAACCCTTATACAGACTGAAATATACTAAATACACATGGAATCCCATACCACTCCTTTCCATCCCACTACTATGTATTACACTCCTAGAAGCACGCCCACAAACACTCCCAAACACTACCAAGAAATACACACATGGAAGTACACCCAAACCACTCCTATAAATCCCATTACCATGATAAAAACACCAGGAATAACTCTTATAAAAAATACACATAACAAACATTTATCACTACATTTTTTAATTATTCTCTACTTCCATGTAAATCAGTCAAAAAATAATCATTTTTATAGAGAATGGAATAACATGAAATGTAAAATATATACATTTATTGTTTGTGTTTGGTCAAATCAAAGTTAAAATATTGGATCTATTTGACTTAGTACATTGTAAAAATCACATCATATTTTACTATAAAAAATCTACCAGATATATTTACCTCACATGATTTGTATTGACTATGTTATCTTATTTCTATCAAAACCATGGCATGGAACTGTGATATATTTACCTTTATGTGTTGTATAGTATTGAATTATTCTGGTATTCAATTTTTCTATTTAACACACTATTTCATTTATCATACTGTGTTGCCTTATCAATTTTAAACAGCTATTTTAGAAAAGTATATATATAAAAACTCTGAACCATGTTATTTTTTTATACAACATAACCTATTGAGTATTTCCACATATGGTTTTTCAATACCTTTTTCCCATTTACTACACTAGTCTTATTCTTCTAAATATCTTATGAATTTTTCTTCATCCATTTTATAATTAATATAATCATATTTTAAAATATGACATGTCTTCAACCTTACAACATCCATTACCATCTTTATTTGGTCAATTCTTAAAAACCATGGAAATTTGGATCATTTCAGATTGTGTGAATTTTACTCCGAATGTAGTTCAATTTATTAATGGATCTCTATGTCATGTCACAAAGACACCCTCATATAGTTATTTATATATGATATTAATTTTTATTTTTTATCATGTGCATGAATGTTTCCATTTTATTTATTTTATAACACCTATTACACATTCCATTATTCATAATGGTACCACTATATTTTCTCACGCTCAAATTTTATTGTAAACCCTATTATTTTTATTTATCCATAAGGAATTGAAATTATAGTGTAGTATTCATATAAATTAACTAGGATATGATCTTTTGGGAAGTTATAATATAAATTCATAATATATATATATATATATATATAAGATAAATATTATCATTTCATGTTATATTTATCATAAGAATAATACATAATTACCTTACTTTTCAAGGTTCATTACATCATACAATTATATTGGATGATATTATTGAATAATATTTTTCTACATTCATTTTAGAGGGTGGTATTGAACATTAAAGGATGTAGGCCTCGAGAAAAACTCTTTTTCTAGAGAATAAAGAAGAAAGGTGTAAGTGTGGTAAATGAACCTACTCAAAAAAATATTACATTTTACTTTGTAATTTTTTATTTTTTAATATCTATTTTGTAACTAAAAAGTTAAATTATATTTTAAACATCGTGTTTTTGAGGCCCTTAATAAGAATGAAGTTAAAAAATTTAGGCCAAAGGATCATTTACACTATTTATTTGGAGATGAGAACCATGTGAGAGTACACTATAGACTGGGGAAGTGTATTTTACCGACTATATATTTTCCCAATTCAAGTTCCAGTTCTAGTAGAACCAAGTTTGAAACACTACATACAGAGGCATCATAGGATCGTATAGAGGCCCAAGAGGATAAAAATTATCCATGTAGGAGAGTGAATTAAATCAATATTCCAATAAGAAATTTATTAACATTATAGAAGAATTATGTCTATCACCTCCTAAAAAATACTATTTTGGTTTTCAATAAATTCATGTAGATGATGTGTTCATTATATGATACACCAAACGATGGGGATGATGCTCCTAGTGGTGATTAGGATAATGAACTTCCTAGAGATGAATACTTAGATTATTAAAATGGTGATAGCGATGGTGTTGTTGATGAAGATAGTGGTGATGATGATGATATCAGTTCTCATGAGAGAGAGATTGATCATTTACATTATTGATTGATATTTATGAGAAATGATTTTTATTGGATTTGAATTCATATTTGTTCTATTTTAGATGAATTTTTAATTATTTTAATTCAATAATTTTTTATTTATTTCTATATATTAGGTGGTAGTTCTTTGTATTTTTTTGTTGTTGTTTGGATGTCTTTAGGTTTCGGGCCAAGATGGGGGTGTTGTTGATTTCCTAGGTGAAGGAGGGTATAAAAACAGTTTACTAAACCATTGGTATATACCTATAAGAATAATTTATTGAAACCGTTGGTATATGGTAAATCCATATAAACTATACAAATGGTTCAATAGAAACCATTGGTATAGTAAAATTTCTATGCCTACAAAGTCCATGATTTAGAGAACCAATGGTATAAGCTATATCAATAGTTCTCTATCCCATTCAATTATTTTAATTTTCTGTATAAGTAATAATTACAACTGTGTGATGTCTATGCGATTATGTGAATAATTATGATATCCATAAATAAGGTTGAATATCATGTGATTATTTATATGTAATTATTTAATAATAATGTATTCCTACAATATTATTCTTTTTTCTCATGTAATCTATCAAATGAAATGTGTTTTCAATTATTTAACTTTCCATATTTATTATGTCTTATTTATTCAAATAGAAATAGCTGTATGTTACCCTTACTGAGCATATTATCTCACTATTTCTTTTATTTATTTCCCCATGATACCAATAAATGTACTGTGATTGATATACAAGGATATACTATAGATAATAATGATTTCCTTAAAGAAAATACTTTGTTTTTTATGCTTTCAAATGTTTATGGGATTCAAGTATGTATCTATTTACCAAGAATAATAAACTATTTGGTCCTTCGATATGTGATTCTTATATCTAATGACAATTTTAAAAATAACCACTAGATCAAGGATACTAGGGTAATGGTCTTAACTGGATCACGATGAGACAGTTTTCTACAATATTGGCCCCATGTTACCCATCATTTTAATTTCTAGACTCGAGGTTAGAGCCATGTTGTTCCATATTTATTCATGTTTTTATTTATGCATCTCTTCCTATATTATAGGATGTTATAGATTATTTGAAATTTTATTAAAGTTGTAATAATATAATTTCGATTATAATCCCCTTTTAGAGTATTATAATGGTTTCTTGGATGAATAATTTTGTTAGTATGTAATTATCATTTATTTAGATGTTTTGAGGTAGCGTGGTATTTTTGATGATATTTGTTATTTTGGGTGTGTATTTACTTGATTTGAAAATTTTAATTGAAATATAAATGGTGAGGAGACCTAGTTTAGGTATCTATTTTCTTATATCTCCATGTTGTATGACTATATATTTGATATAGTTTGAGGTTTCTTGATGATTTTTTGGAATTCATTTTATTGATTTAGAGGACCGTGGATATGAGTGGTGTTTCCTTCTTCCCATGATCTTTCTCTAGTTATCTCAAATCCTCCCGCCTCTTACATTTTGGTGTTTAGGTATTATATTATAATTTATTTTACCTTTTTCAATTACATTATGGAATCAGAATGTGGAATGGTAGAGAGAATTGTGACAACCCCATGTCACTGTTGTATAGAATATTATTTAATTTTGATTAATTGAAAAGTTTTTTATGTTTACATAACTTTTAGGGTATGTTTGGAAGTCCTAGGGAGTAAAATATTTGAAATAAGTAGGTCATTCCATGTCCTAGGGATCCCATACCACAACCAACCTTAATTTTTATGATTTATTTAGGTGAAAGGGGCGCTATATTATGGGGAAAGGGTTTTGATGTAGAGGTTCATTATTTTATAGTGAGTGAATTTTACTTTCTATTTATAAATTTCACAAAGGATCTTGATTAACATATAGAGGTAATGTGTTGGTCCCTATAGGGGTTCCATGGGCAAGGTTGTGCCATGGAAAGGGACTGTTACGCTGTGGTAGCATAGGGATTGGGACCCTCAGTTATTCCCAATTGGGATGCAACACATTGAATTCTATGGGTTATAATGTGGTGGTGTTTGAATTGGTGAAAAAAATAGTGGGATATGATGGATAAATTATGGTGGGTGTTTGGGAAGGGGAATGAAATCATGGTGCATAGGTCCTATATAGGATTGTGGTTTTCCTTGTTTTAGTTTTGTGTGAAATTAAAATTATACTACTATTCAATTTCATAGTTAGAGGGGTGGGGGGGGGGGGGGTGGTGGTGGTGGTGGGAGGATAACCAATAATTTTGATCCTATATTCTTCAACTAACCTCAGTTCATGCTTATGGGAGTTCTCCCTCTCTTATTTTTTTATTTTAATCCTCTCCCCATCGATTTGAAGTACCTCTCACAAGGTAACCTCCATATTCATTAATTCTTATTTTCAACTTGGATTTTCCATATTTTATAAACAATAAATACCATAAGGGGTGAATTTAGGGTTTTGGATGTGTTTAATCATGGGGATATGGTTTTGTTATGATTTATATAGTATATTTTATTTCTTGGTTCAGACTCCACCATTGAAGGTGACATGTTTTGACTTGTTTCAGGAAATTGAGAAGGGTGTTTTTGTGCCATTCCTTTGTTTTATATTTCATGAAATTATAGGGATTTAAAAATTATTTCCATTTCAAGTTAAAATTATATGTGATATCAAATATGGGTAATGAAATTTATTTCAAATATTTTCATATTTTTCATAAAATGGATTTTGGATTTTTCCAACAATTATTTCTGAAGTGAATGTTTATACATTCCAAGTGCTTGTAAAAATTCCAAAATTGTTCTTTTAAATGGATTTATGGATTGAAAATAGGTTTTTGATATAGTGTTGATATTCAAAGGTGGTTTTTGTCTCTTTCAAAGGAATTTTACAATTAAATGGGATGTGTTGGTCTTTGTTAAATGGTTTTTAAATTTCATAGTTTTGATGATGTTTTAAAGTGATATCAAAGAATGTATTGATGGATTTTTTTTAAATATGGTTATTTGACCTAGCACCAATGTTTTCCTTTTCAAGTATAATTTGGTGTGTCCAAAGTGATTTTCTAAAAATAAGTGTTACCCATGGTCATTGATCCTTTTATTTTATGTTATTCCATGGGTGTAATATTTCCCCATGGGGGATTATTTTATTATGACTATATTTATGTTATATGAAATGTTTCTTGTGAGGGTTTTGGAGGTGAGACGAGGTTATTAAATTTTTTTATTTTTGAGTCAAGTGGGGATAATATTACATGATTTTTTTCTCACCTCCTATTGAGTTTTATCCAGGGAAATCTAGGCAACTAAGTAGATGTTTTGGATGCATGCTATTATATATTAGTATGTACTTTCTAGGTAGTGTCCATTGAATTTTTTTTGAATAATAGGGGTTTATATTGTACTTAGTGGTAGCTAAAAAGGGAATCCAAATGGTATTTCTTGGTTATATATTGAGTCTTTATGAATTAGATAAATTAGGTCCAATATCATTTAGGTTAGAGCCTAGTTATTTTTCCAATGTTTCATAGTTAAAATTAAGTATTATTTAAGGGATCCCATTATATACCTTATTTGTGTCCCCAAGATCTTCATTTAATTATATGTAATAATTTATTAATATATAATTTTAATATTCTCACTTGGTATCCCGATGCCTAGTTTTTTTATACTCTTTTTAGTATTATATTTGTTTTACTGTCAAACTAATTTATAAAATATCTTGGAAAATTTCATTTTAATGAAAATTCTGGTTTTTAATTTTATTTTTAAGATATAATTTGATCCATGGAAAATAGTTTTGTTTTTTACTCAAACTTAATAGTTTTTCAAATTAAAAGGTTTTTTATTTTATAATGATGGTTCCAACATTGTTTTTTGTAAATAAAGGGTGTATGTATTTTTAAAATATTAAATCATGTGATTTGTTTTTCATAGATGATGGTATATGAATAAATTAATTTTAAATTGTATTTTGAACTAAAATATATCATTTTTTTTATAAAAATAATTGAATAAATCTTTATTTAAATCTTATTGGTAATTTTTAGCTCACACCCAACACACACATCGATTGGTGTGTAGTTACTATGTTTTGTTTCAGGATCCCAATTTGTGATATTTCTTGATGGTTATGTTTTATGTCTATTAATGGAAGAGTTTTGACATGTTGGTGGTAATGGGTCACATCATGCTGGCATAATTTTTTTTGGAGTTCTTTATTTTTTTAAATGTTTATGTATATTCTTATTCAGTTAGTGGTACCTTTATTTTTAATCAGTGCTATTTTATTTATGTGAAGTGTTTTTTATGTGTATTATTAAGTGATTAAAAATTATTGAACCCTTTTATTTATATAATAATAACATCCAAATTTAGTTATTATATATTATTTTTTATATCAGCATATATTCCAAATTTGATTAGTTTTTTTATTTACAAATTTTTATTGAATTTAGGTGGAGGTCCAAAGTAGATCCACCACATGAAAGAATCTTAGTAAAGCTTCTACTATTTTTTTAGAATTATTATGAGGGAAAAAAGTAAAAAATGTATATAATTGAAACCCATACACTGATTTTTATCCCATGGGGATTGGTAATTCCTTTCGATCCCAATGGTGGTCTAGGTATGTTGGTGTTTTAGGATTGCCTGGGTCGGTTTGTTACATGCCATGTGCTATGAAATCAATATAAATGACAAGCATAATCCCATTACACTATATTATTTATCTCATGAGACATAACAGTGCATTGAGTGGGTATATAATTTTATTCCCCATCAATCACATAATATTTCGATGCATTTCATACATATACTAAAAAATCATAGGAAATATATGTCATATTGTTTAATAATTATCATATAAATACTTAACATAATTTCACAATAAAGGTCATCTTATAATATTTTATTATATAGAATAAATGATTTTATGAGCTTGACAATAGATTTACTTAGTCAATGAATTAATAACATTGTATAGGATAATTCCCTTGAATTATATAAGGAATACTTATGGATTCCCGATGCTGAAATAATCCCCTTTATCAATGGAAGAATATGTAATGGTATTTATCATGTTATTATTAATATTACGACTATCAATGAGTATAGAAAATTGAATTAATGTATTTAAAATTAGAGGATACAAAAAATTACGGATAAATACTTTTTAGAAATAAAATTATGTAATCACACATATTTGATACAGATTAGGTACATAAAATTTCCTTAAAGAGAAACCTCTAGGTTGATATGATTTTATGGAAAGGGTTAAATTGTTTAAAATTAAATTTTAATAGACTTTGTAACATCACAATAATTTATAATATTCTTATCCTTAAATAAAGTTTATTTCTTTGATATTTTTATTACTCACAATCCTGAGTTTAAACGAACCATGACATAATATTAAAATATTATTATCTAACCATGATCGATATAACCAATCCATTAAATTAGAATATATGAATATTATTAAATACTTTATGAAATATATATAATGTTCATACTCAATATAAGTTAATTTCAAAATTCTTAATAAATAATCACTCAACTTTAATAAAGAAACTTTATTCTACAAAAAATATATTTTCTTCAGAAATTAATTTTATTACTATTATGAGAAAATATTAATTTTTTTTGAAAATCATAGAAATTATATTTTATAAAATTAAAATAATTTTTTAAATAATCATACTGATATTAACCTAGGTTTAAATTTAGGGACTTTTCAAAAAATATTGAATTTTCATTAAGTAGTGAAAATACCAATTTTGGAAAAAATTGTAATTTATTTTTAATAAATTAATTTATTTAAAATTACCATTATTATATAATATGATTTTAAAGTAAAAAAAGTTTTATTTAGTTGTATTTTATCCAATTAGTTTCATTTGAATCATCTTTGTATTGAATTTTAATGTTAGTTTGTTTATGATTTAAAACACTTATTTTTTTCTAAAAACTATTTTAAAGTCCATAATGTTTCTCAATTTTAACTAATTAAAGTAACCACTAATGTAACAAACCATATTTTAAAAAAGGTGTGGATCATATTTTTTTCAAACTGAATCCTTTATTTAATCATATCGAACATGTAATATGGCTTAAGGATGGTCCTATGAGCATGTGAGACTTTGTTTGTTGTCCGGAGTTCCCGAAAAAGGACAAAAGATAGGGCCGCACAGTTTGGAGAAACCATGTAGCCAAGCCTACAATGTTTTTATAAAACCATGTGGTTGAAGACAGTGGAACCTGTAGGATATATGGTTTTTTTGTAACCATTTATCATGAGGCACACAACCATGCAGGGTTTCTGAGTTTTGGGATTGAGAATATTTGCACAATTTTCACATGGTTAGTCAAATCGTGCACCTAACCGTGCGATGTTCACCTAATTAGCAGTGAATTGAACACGATTTGTGAAATGTTTTTCAATAGGGTTCCTAGATTTGTTCCCTTATTTTTTGTGTGAAAATAAGATTATACCTTCATTTAACTTGTAACCCTTTTCTCCTCTTCCTTTTCTTCCTCCATCAGATGAAACATCACTTCCTCCTCCTTTGAGCTCAAGTACTCCTCAATATAGGTATTAAGACAACTATCCCATATATTGACTATTTCATGATCCATCAAAAGTGTTGGATCCATATCAGTAAGCTCCCTTACTCTCTTACCTATTATCTATGTTTATTTTTGAATCCATCATTTGATTTAGGTGCAAGATCATTTGCAATATTTTCTAAAAGTTGGACTATTTCTCAGATCTCTTCCAACCCACTTCAAATTTGAAGCTGATATCAAGCGAGGATACTTTAAAACATTGATTTATGTGGCCACATAGTTTTTCCTTTGATTTTTTTATCTTTTAGCTATTTCATTGTGCCGCACACCATATTTTTATGAGATTCTCCATTAATTTGGTTTCTTCATATGAAATTGACCATCGAGCCATGATACATGTTCTGTGATCATTTTTTAGATGTTTATAGCATGTTGGCCTCATATATGGAAGTCCCATGGGTGTTTAAAGTGTAATTTTCCCTTTTTGGTTCAATGTTTATATGCTCGCATGGTCTTATAAGTGTTCAACATAGATTTTAAATTGAATTTCCCTTGAAATGTGAGTGATTGATTGAACCAACGGTGTGTACCATGTCTTTGTCCAACCTAGGAATGTAATTTACCATATAGGAAATCCTATTAATGACCGTTTCACATTTTTAAAGACACGTGGAGCCTTATTATTGAATTTTCCATGCTTGGACCAATTGAATGGGATGGAATCTTAATGAATGACGATTACACGGTGGTTTTATTTTAATTGGATGAATTAAAGGAATGAAATTAAATGAGTTATAATGTATATAAAGGCCGCACCATATATTTAGTGTAATATCAAATGATCCTTTTAAATTGTGAAGAGTTAGATGGTGTTGAATTTGACAAATGGTATACATGAGTGGTTTTTCCTCTTGTATAGCAGTAAAATTATGAATATGAAAAATTACTTACTTATGTATATGAGTTGGATAAAAAAGATGCATGGGAGGTAATCCCACATAAAAAATATAATTATAATATTCCTTGATGATGGTAGTGATACGATGGTAAGGGATCTATTGAGTATGATAGTATCACGGTCCCCTACATCTGGTGTTGAGAATGATGTCTCACACCATTAACACTAGTTGGATGTTGGGATATTTTCACCTCGTCCCTTGCTCGGGTGATGACATGATGGCTCACTCACCATCCTGAGTGTCGTACATGACATCTCACACTCTTATTTGGGTGTAGAAAATGTACCATATTGCAAGATATCATAGGCTTGTTAGACTGGTCATGGATGTCTAAGTTATACCATAATCCAGCTAGCAACAAGTATTCTAGGTATATGGACACTTACGTCTGCACGTACTTGGTTCGTATAGGTGGATTCAATATATAATTAATATATATACTTATTACTACTATATATATATAGTAATTGATTAGACATCCATACCGACAATGAGATGATGTAGGTAGACCCACCAGGTGTCCTTTAGGAACATGATTGGGATGTTATTTATTTATTCAGTTCTATATATTAATTCAACATGTCTTCAAACTATTGAGTTATGATCACTACTCAGATTAAACATCGACACCATGGGTGGTGGGATACTTATATTTTTATCTCACAGCCTAATCAGGATGCCTTTACTACCCGAGAATATTATCTATCTGCTTGTATTGATAAGTGAAAGGGTCTAGTTATAGGTTATTTATATTCTTACATATAGGTGGAGCTTATGGGAAGTGGACCAAGCATACACTCGAGATGCTAGTGGAGAAACTTTTTTTCTTTTTTCACTTTTTGTTACATGATTCTATGCTTGTTCCACTTTTCTATTTTGGTATATCTACATGAAATGCATCATGTATTAACACTTCCATAGAGGCTTTTAATTATATTATTAGTTCTTCAATTTTATTTATTATTCCACTACTTATTTAAATTTTATATTAGTATATGATTACTCTATTGAATGTTATCTATTGTATCTATTGTTCCACTCTAATAAGAGGATATAGTCTCCCAAACATACCACATTCACACCATCACTGCTAGTCAGTAGCCTTTGGCATATGAGGATGTGCGCTTAAAACCATGTGACCCACAAACTTAGGGAACAAGTTATGTGGGATCCAGGTCGGGGTGTTGAAAGGTGGTATCAGAGGTAAAAATACTTCTTCATCTAACTATTTGGGTATTCTATAGGAGACTAGGAGTTTATTTTTTTTTGAAATGACCCTGTACCTAGACGTAGCTAACCCATGTATAAAAGAAATTCAAAATACATGGGATGGGAAATTGGAGATATTGATTATGATTTTTTATAATTGATACAAATTGACTATTGGGTGATGCAAATGACTTGTCATGTTATGATTATTTATACTATTTAAATGATGATTTCTTAACCTAGTCCCAATGAAATAGGGGATTTGAATTATATAATTCATCATAATTAGGAACACTAGGGGAAATATTCCATGAATATTTCATGTCATGTTTATCTTCAACATGCATTTTCTTAGTGCATATCTATAGTTCTTTAAATATTTATTGAATTCTGCTGCAACTTCTTACAGGGTTTGAATAAAATCATTTATACTTAATTTTACAACCTTAACCTAATAATGTTCCTCCTGAATACGTTAAAGTAGACAGCTTAAGAAATCAATTAAGGCACATTGATCTATGGACCATTGTTCAAATGAGTTGGAACATATAATGTTTGGGTTCAGTGAATGCCATATTTTGGTTCATATGGTTTATAGACCCTTATGAATCAAAAATGTTAATTAATATAATTCAGTCATTTAAATTGATTTATATAATTGAATAGGCCCAAATTCTAAATGGTTATGACTATTAGAGTGAAAATGGATATCCTATACATGTGAAACCAAGACTCATACCTGAAACATGACTTAGTAGTGGTTAGATATGTGTCTCTTACATTATGATGGCATGTTGTGGTCTCCTATATAGTCTAGACTAGTCTTGTTGAATGGTAAGAGAGGCATGATAATTCTTATAATAAGGCTTTAAACATATCCCAATTTATATCTACAATCATTTCAGTTAATTAAATCTATTCTGTGGCATCCATTTTGAATTGTAGACATACACCGCTATGAAATCCTTCAATCGCATTCCTTGAAGGTGGTGATGACCATGTACATGAGGCTGTGGGCTATGAGTTTACAGTGATTCCTCCTAATGATCTACCTATGTATCCTCTCACTGTTCTAGATTTGGTCACTAATTCCATATTCTGAGGGGGATTCCATCATATGTTGAACAGTATGAAAGGTGTAGTTTGACCTTATTTGAGTACAAAAGAGTTGAATGGTGAATTCTAGCAGTAGAATCCTCCCACCTTTTTAGGGGATTGTGGAATTTAGGTTATAGAGTCATGGATCGAGGCTATCTTATCTATAGTCAAGAATTTTAAGATGCATCCAATGTAAAGGGTCATACTAGATGTGTATATGCTGCATGATTCAGACAAGAGGTGGTGGGATGTTATCACCTAGGAAGATCATCATCGTGATATTTTCTTGGCATTTTTTCAGACTATATTCTACAGCTAATTCTTTTCCTAGGACTTTAGGGATGATAGTGCTAGAGAATTTATGAACCTGCAGTATGTGAGCATGTTAGTTATGGATACTATGTTCATTTTATTATGTTATAATAGTTCTCTTCTACTCTAGGAGGTGATGATATTATGATAGCTAGGTGATTCATGGACATGATAGTGAAATCTATCTGTTTATAGGTCAATGTGATTAGGTTGACCTCTATTTTGGAAACCATCAACCAAAACCTTATAAGAGAGCACAATATAAGGGAATATGAAGGTGTGAGTAATGGTGGTTCGACACGTAGAGCTATCAATGGTTCATATTATGAGAGAAAGAGGTGTTTTGAGGATACTTGCAAAGGTAGTAGTAGTCAGGATCATCATACATATAGTTTTCTTATTTATCAACAGTGTGTGAAGTCAGGACACTCCAGACCTTAGTGCTTATGAGATCCAATCAAGTGAAAAGAATGTGAGACCACTAGAATCACGTCAAGAAGGTGGCTATAATCTGACTAAATCATCAAGATGAGGTGGCGGTTGAGGCAGAGGTAGTCAGACTTGTGATTATCAACACCAGCCAAGAGGGCTTGCTCAAGGAAGTTAGGCAGTGACTCAGGTCCACAATATAGGCTATTTACATGTAGTGTATCCTATCCTAGAGGATAATATCACCAAACCTTCAACATTATGAGGTAATATTCTAGTATCATCCACTTTAATGTCTACATTATTTGGAAAAGGTGCATGTCACTCATTTATATATGAGGCAATAATTGAGATTATGGGCCTTAAGATAAAGAATTACTATGGATTTATGATGTTAGAAACCCTATTTGGTATCCGTTCTATGCTCATTATCTATTTTAATAGTTTTTACCTTTTTATAGGTGATAATCTTTTCATATGAAATCTATACAACCTCGACATGACGAGATTTGGCATAATTATCAGGATAAAATAGTTACTTCCCTATTGAGACCTCATCAATTACTATCATTGGAGGGTGATGTTTACATCACCATAGGGTGCTAATAATGCACCTATGGGGGAATGAGATCTTAGTGTGACCTAAGAAGTAGGGGATGTGTAGCATTACAACACTGATTGGATATCTTCTCATGGATGACCTAGGGTTTAAACCCGCTATCGTTCCAACTATAGTGGAAACTTTTAGAGACTTCTTTCCTAAATACATCTATGTTATACCTCTACTGTGAGAGGTTTAATTCACAATTGAGTTAGTTCCAGGAGTTGCACTAGTGACCATTCGGACTTATAAGATGTCACCTAAGGGACTTTTGGAACTCAAGAAAAAGTTTGAGGATTTGGAAGAAAAATTCTTCATACACCACAATATTTATCCTTGTGTTTCACCAGTCCTTTCTCTAAGAATGTGGATGGTACTCTTGGGATCTTCAGGGATTAACGCTAGTTTAACCAACTCACAGTAAAGAATAATTTTTCACTACCTATATTGGACAACCTCCTTGATCATATCTGAGGATATAATATGTTTTTAATGATATATTTGAGTTCGAGATATCATCAAGTGTGTGTTAGGACTTCAAAAAACCTCACACATATTTTAGGAGTATTTATGGTCTATAAAGTACTTGGTCATTCCGTATGGACTCACAATCACACTTGCAGTTTTCATGGATCTTATGAATTGGGTTTTTCATCCATACCTAGATTTATTATGGGAAGTAGTTGTTAATGATATCTTGGTGTATTCATCATAATATATGACCACACAACCCATATTGATATCATGCCGAGTACACTGAGAGAGAATCATACCTATGCTAAGATTAGTAAATTCCACTATTGGACTGAAAAATTCCACTTCTTGGGTCACATTATCTGAGAGTCACAAGTTTTAGTAGAATATAGAAGGTGAGAGAAGTAGTTTCTTGGGAGTAGAATAAGAACCTATTTGACATCTATATTTTTTTGGGGATAACATGATATTATAGATACATCATCAAGGATTTCCCACAACTTGCAGCTTCTCTTAGGGGATTGATATAGAAAGGTGTACAATTACTTTTCCTAGTACCTTGTGAAGTAGTCTTTCAGGAGTTGAAGGGCCATTTTAATTCATCACCGATACTGATTATTCCAGAACCAAGCATGATCTATGTTGTATTCCTTGACACATTTAGTATCAAGCTTAGATATTTTCTAATGTAGTAAAATAGAGTCGTTGTATATGGGTCTTATTAATTGAGGTCTCACTAGTGGAATTACCTGAAGTGAAACCTCGAGCTAGATAATGTTGTTCATTATTTATGTTGTTAGAGAAACTATCTACTTAGAGATATTTTATTGGTATATAATGATCACAAAAGCATTATGTAAATATTCATGTAGTGGGATCTTAGTCTCCGGAAACACAGGTGAGTTTAGTACCTATAGTTTTTTTATTTCAATTTTCCTACATTTCTGATGAAGGTAATTCTATGGTGGATACTCTGATCCAGAAGAAATAGACATGACAATTCAGTAATCTAGTGGAAAGTGGATTCTTATGGACTTATTCTTAGAGATTCATATCGAGGTTCAAGAGCACAATAGTCAGACTATCCTCTCAGACTTAGCTAAAACTTCTAGTCTTCAAGAAAAGGTATTATTGAGGAAATAATATGATCTTGAAGGCCTTGTAGTAAGGGAACGTGTCTCAGATGATGATACAGATTCATGTTTTATCATGGATGGGGATGATACCCTAACATTCCATGGGATTTTATGGGTCCCGACCGACATCAGAGAGGAGATGATTTGGGAATTTGACACCTCAATATTAGTTTTTCTCCCTGGTGTCCCCAAAATGTATCAGGATCTACGACACAAGTATTGGTGGCCTGGTAGGAAATGGGATATTTATGGCTTCATCACTCAGTGTTCCACCTATCAGTAAATGAAGGTGGAACATTGGAATCCGACAAGTCTTTTACAACTATTTTCCATACTCAAGTAGAAATCCGATAATGTTTTGTTGGATTTTGTGTCTAGTCTACCTAGATCACCTCCTGAAAATGATACAGTTTTGGTTGTATTTGATAATTTAATAATAATAACCCAATTATTTTAAGTGAGATATTCCTTCTCGGTAGGCGATCTTGGAATATTTTTGTTAGGGAGGTTTTAAGTCTTCATAGAGATCCTCATTCTATTATTTATGATAGATATTTTCATTTTACATCACAGTTTTGGTAGGGGTTATAGAAGGCCCTGGGTAAAGAGGTTCATCTGAGCATGGCCTATCAAGCGAAAACATATGGATAGATGGAGTATACTATCCATGTGCTAGAGGACATTCTCTATGCATGTGCACTTGAATTTGGGGGTTTCTAGGAGAAACACATTTCCCTGGTTGAATTTTCTTATAATAATAGCTTTCAAGATTCAATCAAGATGGATCCTTATGAAGACTTATATGGTGGGACTTTATGCTTACCTCTATGGTATCTAGAGGTATGTAAGGCAACTAATCTTGGACTACATCTTGTGAAAGAGATTATAGAGTAGGTCTAGTTGATCAGAAAGTGTATGTTGATAGCTCAGTCCAAAAATCAGTCCTATGCCAACAGATGATGAATATCTCTTTAGTTTGAGGTCGGAGATTGTGTTTTCTTATGAGTCTCACCCAAGTTAGGGTAAATACCTATTTTGAAGTAGGTTAATCTCTCACTGAGGTTCATTAAACCCTTCAAGGTTTTGAAGCAGATCAAATTAATGGCTTACCAATTGGCACTTTCTCATAGTTATCAGTCAATGCATGATTTTTTGAATATATCTTAGCTTCATCAATACAATACATATCCAACCATGTATTCCATACCAATGAGGTAGAATTGATTGTATATTCTTCCTTTAAGGGGTATCCTATGCGTATTTTCCATCTGAGAATGAAGAAACTTTGAGATATGAATGCTCATTCAGTATGGGTTCTATGGATGCACGATCAGGTAGAGGATGTGACCAAGGAATAAGAAGCCGTTATTTGAGATCAGTGACAAGAAATAGTTGATGATAATACCTCTTTACCCTCATAAGGAAAACTCAGGGATGGGTTTCTTTAGAGAGGGGAGGTTGTAATGACCCATATTTTCATGTAGGTAAAATAATTTTTTTTTCAATTTGAATCCTTTTTTAAATATATTGAACATGTAAAATGACCTATGGAAGGCCCTTAGAGATTTTGGGGATTTTTTAGAACTAGGAGTTTCAAAAAAAAAAGGAAAAATATTCTGCCACACGGTTTGAAGAAACCATGTTGTTTACCCATACGGTTTGTATCAAATGGTGTAGTTGCAGAAAATGGCACCTATCAGCTTTATGGTTTTTCTGCAATAATAAAGCCTAAGGAAAATGGCTGTGTGGGGTTACTGAGTTTTGGGAAATAGTGGACATTCATGTTTTTCACATGGTTAGTCAAACCATATGCCTAACCGTGCGATGTTCCCTTAACTAGCAGTGACTTTCTCATGGTTTTCAAACTGCATGCTTAAATTATGCACCCTTATATTTTGGATGAAAAGTATCTTTTCCATTCATTTAACTTATAACCCATTCCCCCTTTTTATTTTCTTCCTTGATTTGTTGAAACACCCTTTCCTCCTACTTTAAGATCAATAACTCCTCAAGTTAGAAATTAAGACAAATCTCTAATCCAGTTTCCATTTCTCAATCCATTGGAAGCATTGTATTTGTATCGATAATCTCAACTTGGTACTTACCTCCTATATAAGTTTATTTCCAAATACATCACACTATTTAGGTGAAATATTGTATACCCTATTTTTAGGTCATTATAACATTTCTCAAATCTCTTCCAACGTGCTTCGATTCTGAGGCCGTTATCGAGCGAGGAGTCGTCCACAACCTTGAGGTTGGTGGTCACATCATTTTATCATTGAGTTTTGACATCTATTCACTATTTCATTATACCACATGTACAATTTTTCTGAGCATCCATTTTATTTGGTTTCTTTATATCAAATTCATCATTGAGCCATGATACACATTCCTTGATCCTTGTTTAGATTTTTATAGTGGTTTTTCCTCATATATGTACACCCTTTGGGTGTTCCAAGTGGAGTTTACCCTTTTTAGAAAATTTATATATGTTTATTTCATCTATTAAGCATTCGAATTAGCTTTTAAATTGAATTTTAATTGACTATGAGTGCTTGATTGAACCAAGGGTTCCTCCCATGTGTTTTGACAAGATATGATTTGAATTACCCATGTAGGAAGTTCCCTGAATGACCATGTCACATTTTAAAGACCCATGGAGCCTTATAAATCTATTTCCCATGATTAGTTAAATTAAATATCCTGTAATCTTATGGAATGTTCATTATATGGTGGTTTTATTTTAATTGGATGAATGAAATGAATGAAATTGAATTATCTATAAAAGGTGGAAAGGCCATACTATCTATTGCATATTATATCAAATGCTCCTTCAAAATTTTTATGACTTGGATGGTGTTGAATTTGACATATTGGACACAGGAGATGTTTTTTCTCATGAGTTATAATAAAAATATGAATATGCACAATACAATAATTTTGTATATGAGATGGATAATAGAGAATTATGGGAGGTAATTTTCCATGTCAAATATAATTATAATAAAATTTGATACAAGCTGTTATATGAGGGTAAGGGATATTTTTGAGAATGATGGTATCACACTCCTTTAAATTTGGGGTTGATTATGATGTGTCACACCATTTTCACTAGTTAGGAGCTGGGCTTTATGAATCAACTCCCTAGTTCAAGTGATAACATGATGGATCACTCACCATCCCCTGTTTAGTGAATGATGTATCAAAATATTATTAGGATATAGGGAATATACCATATTTATTGAGTTTATAGGCTCATCAGAATATTCATGGATGTATGAGTTATGCCCTAGTCTAGACATTAACTAATATTCCATGTATACGACCACTTTAGTTTTCATGTACTTGGTTCATATAGTAAACTATATCTACATATAAAGACACACACACACATGTATATATATAGATATATATTATTTGTATATATATAGTAACTGGTCAGAATTCCATACTAACCATGGGATGAAGTAGGAAGACCCATCAGCTTTCCTTTAGGATGTTGAGTGGGTGGTTATTTTTTCATTCATTTCTGTCTGTTAATTCATTACTCCTACAAAATGTTTAGTTATGAGCACTACATAGATTACACGTAGACACCATTAGTGGGGGACTACTAATATTTTTATCTCGCACACTACTCAGGCTTCCTTTGTTACCCAAAAATATTATCTATCTATAAGTGTTGATAAGGGTAAGGTCCTAGTTATATGTTGTTGATATACTTACCTATAGTTGGAGCTTAAGAGAAGAAGACCAAGAATATGCTCGAGATTCTAGTGGAGTAGCTTTATATTCTTTTTGAAAAATTTATATATCATGATTGTATGTATGTTTCCATATTCCCTTTTTTATATCAAAATTCCATGCATCATTTATTAACACTTCCGTATAGGCTTTTGATTATATTATTAGTTCATCAATTTTATTTATTCTTTTTCTACTTATTTACTCTATCTTTTGGTTTTTTCTTACAATATTGAATGTTACTTATTTCATCCGATTATCAAATTTAAGAAGAGGTAATTGCCTCCCAACCGTACCACCTTCACACCCTCACATATAATTAGTAGGCTAAGGAATATGGGGAGGCGTACATGAGGCTCTATAACCCACCGACTCGGGGAAATGGTTAAGTGGACTTCAGGTCGGGATGCTACACAAAATGAGGAATGATTTAAATTAAATATATATATTATATATCTATAAATAATAATTTAAAATCATTTAATTATTCTTACATGTTATATATTTATTATAACATCATCTTTTGCTTGAAAAAGAAATTTCTGAAAAAACTATTTTTTCGACATGTATATGTGTTTAATTATAAATTAAATTCTATGACTTATGTGAATTGAATTTGATAAAATGGATAAAATATTTATAATCATAATAATTTATTTTATATAACAATTTCAAATTATTTTATGGATAAAAATAATATTAAAAATAAGAAAAAAATAGTTACCGTGATAAAAAAGTAAAAGGGTAAAAGCATGCATCCTTAGAGGCAATGAGGATAAAATGTATAAAATATTATTATTTTCAGTTTTCAAGGTGTGTATCAACCTTATATATCATAAAATACTTTATTTCTAATTTTTTAGTCCCTAGTAATGAGAGTGAATTCCTATTATTGAATAGTATTTGGTATTTATATGAATGCCACTCCTCCTAAATTATAAAAGGGAACACCTCCTCTCACTTATTCACATATATCAAGACCTTTGGATTGAAAAAACCCTAAAAATATCTCCCATAAAAATCATAATCAAAATTATAAATCTTATAGTCCTCCAAAATTACCCTCCATAGGGTAATTAGAATAGATCCAAAGGTGGTTCATCTATGATAAAGTAATTGTCTTTACTAAGTCTCTTTTTTAGTATTATTTTTCCATATTAAATTATTTATTAAAAATTAAAATATAATAAAAAAATTATATCACATATAATAATATTTTATTATGTTAATGTAATAACCTAAATCCATATCCACCTTCATCATATGTGAAATGAAACCATCCACCCTGTGTACAATGGACATCCACTTATCGAATTGATGTGATTCATTTTCCATCATCACCTGTGAAGAATATTAATAATGTTGAATTTAATATTTATATATTTAAATCATGAAAAATTAAAAATAATCTGAAATTATAATATAATATAATTTCATACATTACATTCCATTGAAAATGATAACATTTTTCATGTGTACGAAGGACTACTACGTCGCGAAGCGATCTGATTAATTTATTTTATTACCACATCACATGAATGATATAAGTAAGTGTATTAAAATAAATGATATTATATATATTATATAATTATAATTATTTAATGATAATGTAATAATTAACTTCTTTCCATCATGATCATTTAGAAATGGAATCATAACTCATGCGTACGTACGACCTACCGTCTACATGATTGTAATGAACTTTATTTTTCCTAACCATATTCCATGGTTAATTTAAAAAATATAATTGATGTATAAAAATTAGAATAATTTCATTATAATTATTATTCTATATATTATGGAATAATGGCCCCTTCAACAATGGTTAACATAGGAACATTGTTTTGAAATAATTAAGTGAGATTCCTCAAAACACCCGATGTGGAAATAACTAAATAAGTAATTAAATATGTAATTAAAATAAATGAAGTAATAGTTTAAGTATAAGGGATTAAAACTTTAAAAGGACCATATGAAAAGAATAATTGATATATTTTTATTGTACAAGAGATAAAAGACATAGACGATATGCCTGGACTTGAGGTAAGGGTTTCCATCTCAAAACTTCATTCATTGAGACACATGTTCTTTTATAAACAAAATTTATATTATATGGTTTATATAATTAAAAATTAAATATTATATCATGAATAATTAATACTTTATTTTATTTGAGGTTTCAATTCACTTACATCTTTAATAGGGTTTATGATTCAAAATTTTTCAAAATGGTAAGTGTTTACGATTTAATCACATTTTAATCAGAATTATTCATGCATGAATTTCGATTATAGTAAATTATTTTCTCATTCTATAATAAAAAATTTTAATTTTATTATCCTATGGTTATTCAAGAAATTTTAAAGTAATAGTACCATTTCCTTCTCTTTGTTACCTAAAATGTTTGAGAAAATATTTTTTATGAAAAACCATCTACATTTCCTTTTGAGGTCAAAAAACCATTCTCTTCCATGTCCATGTATTATTAAATGTGTTTTAAAAAATGGTTTTCTCACATAATTTATTCAATTAATTTTTACCCATTAATGAGGTTTTCTTAAAAAATAATTTAAAGTAATTTTACTATAATTTTCCAAACAAGGTACTCTCGAATTTTCTTACAGAAATGTGAAATTATTATTTATTTTATCATACTTAACATGTATGAAATTACCCACCTTCATGAATAAAAAAATCTTTGAAGAATTATTTATATTTTTACATGGTTATTTTAAAATAAAATATTTTAAATAATATTTTTCTGAATTTTATTAGTTTTCATAAGTGGTTTTCGAAGTGAAATGTTTATTTTCATCATTAATGATTTTATTCCTTTTAAAATTATATTAATTCATCAATGAAAACAACCTATAACATTATTTAATGCTTCTAAATTATGTATATATGTCTGTCACATGCATAATTATCTTATTATCCCTTCCTTTTATAGGGTAATACATTCCTTATATTCATCTCTCAAATGAATTCATCATGAATTTTTTTATGATATGAGAAAAGATTATGAAACCCATTTTATTTACATGGGTAATTATTATGTTATTTCATATGATTTATTTCCTTTTGTTAAACTTACAAATCATGAAAATATGATAATGGGTGTTCCCAAATAGTACCGAGTGAGCCTGATATAGCTTATATGATGGGTGAACCCAGATAGAACTCCCATGAAATGGGTAATGTTATTGTCTCACGATGCATCATGCATGAGATTATGGAGTAAAAATAATCCATTATAGTACTTTTTCCACCATGTGATATTGTCAAGGTAGTTAAAATTAACTCATGGTTATGTCAAGAAATATATTTCTTCCACATTTCCAATGATTCCATGACATTATGATACCATGTTATTTATGTTATTATTCCACATGATTACTTACATTACTTCTCGTCTCTGTTGTCATGTTATATTTTTAACTCACTTTTTATGTTTCTTATCATGTTTATTCCCTTATAGGGATTTTTACCCACCCATTACTTTTATGTATTCTTACGGTTATCCTATATAATTTTAGAAGCACAATAAAAATAGAAGATCATTAATGTGATTAAAGTAAATAAGTTTTATTTTAGTTGTCTAAAGTACATAGTCTTCTAAAGACACTAAGAAATTTCGATCTTTAATTTGAATATAATGGATATTCACATAAAAAATCCTATAATAATATTTTTAAAAGGCACATGTCACTAAAATTAGAATTAGAGAAATATTTTAGTTAACCTTTGGATTATAGGATGAGATAAATTTAGGGATAACCCTAAGGATGAGTATAATGATGATTCTATTTATAGGAAATTATCCTGAAATTTTGGTGATGTTTAGAGAAAGTTATTTCCAAGAATTTACATCCATGTCTAGTTACTATATTTGGATGTGGATCTGGAACCATTTTACCTAGGGTTAATAACCCCAAAAGGTGAATTGAAATGGACTCAATCATCATTAGGTGTATGAAATTGGGCCTTGTTGTACACCTTGTTTGACAATATTAGGGAATATTGTTTGAAAATTCACAAAAACTCTTTTACAACAATTATGAAATTCTAAAACAAATTTTTTGGTTAAAATAAATAATAAGAATCATTAACATAGAAAAACGAGATTGAATACTAGATACATACTGGTCAAAATATACTTATCATTTATATTTTCCATTTATACATTAAAGTAAAATCCTATTGTTTTTCTTTATTTTTTTAGTTAATGGTGGGTACTAGAAGAGATCATGCCAAAAATAAATGTGAAAGGAAATGTAATGAATTCCCTAATGAGTTTCCTAACCTAATGGGAATGATAATTAGATATCTTATGATCAGTAACAATGAGCTGTCTCAAATTATAATTAACCAATAGAACATAGTTGAATTTATGAACAAACCAGAGAAGAGAATTATGGAATATCTTGGATACTCATGCGTTAAAGATGAAAAAGAAAACAATTTTAAATTTCCATCATATAAAAATTTTGGATGAAGAACCATATAAAATGTATTAAATAAAATGGAAGATTCTATATGTAAGGTAAAGGAGGGAAAAAGAAGCTAATTTATGAAAGAAAATGAATAGTCTACTTAAAAACATGCTGGGGAAAAAATTTGAACATAAGTCACCACTAACAATTTAATATCTTAGATTTGCGTAACATTTTCATTATCAAATTGAATTCCCTAATTTAATTATTAATTCCTAATAGAATATTATATGACAATTATTGAAGTGGAATTATTGAAGATTTTTGGGTTTTCAATTCATGAGTTATGTTGTTAAAGTATTTTTATTATTGGAATTCTAGTTATGAGAATCATGAAGTTTCTATGTATTTTCCTAAAACAATTTCTTTAATTAATTTCATGAATATGTAGATTGGTACTAATGACATAGAAAGACGATTTAATTTTAATGTGATAGTTTATGGAAAACAATTTTTGAGGAAATTATACTCCTTGAAATGTGCTTTAATTTTAGGTAATTATATTCAAATAAAATTATTTAATTATCTAGAAAAAATAAGCTATATTGAAGGGTATGAGATAACATTTGATGTTAAAACGTTTTTTTAGGTCGAGGTTATTGAAGTTATTTGTTATATAGGTTTATTTATTTATGGATTTATTTATTTTTAAATTGGGATTTAGATATTTATATGAAATCATATTAATTTTTGGAAATTATCTTACTTATGATATCCATTTCTGGTCTTGGTTAATGCCTAATGAGATTAGTAATATCATTATGCCATTTGTGTAATCATGTGATCCATTAGAAGTTAATTTTAGTGATACAAGAATGAAAAATTCCCCTTTATTAATCATTTTTTTTGTGAAAAAGATGATACTATGGGGGAAATTTATTACAGGATGACATTTATTGTATATATTAAAAATATATCAAGTAATTATATATTATTATATTTTCTATCTTTGTAGTAAAATTATACATAATCTCTAGGAAAACAAACTTTAAAAAATTTAATCATATTACCTTCATATCCAATTAATAAATGTACTTTTAATTAATAAAATATTTATGGTTTTGTGGTTTTTAAATTTCTATTGATCACTCACATTTATGTGATCACTGGTCTTTATTACTATCTATTATTATTTACAATTTTCTTCAATGTATATATTTTTAATTCCCACCAATTTTCTATGACATGTAACCATAGTAATGTGTTATTGAATATGACCACCTTATTTCCTTGGCCTCTTTTAACAGAAATTTTTATTAACCCTTTTTATGATGTGGGTTATATACAATGGAATTTTTAAATGTTCAACCATTGATTACTGAGCACAATTTTATTTTGATAGGATGAAATTTATTTAAAGGGAGTATAATGTAACATCTCAAAGATTATAATATATTTATCTTTAAATAAATTTTATTTATTTGATTGTGTTTTGTATAAAAATGAGTTTAAATTAACCTTGATCTAATATTAAAATATTATTAAATAAATCTGGCTGATATAACCTAGCCATTAAATTTATGAGTATGAATATTATTAACTACTCTATGAAATACATACAAATTTAGTACTCAATATAAATTTATTTAAAATTTATGAATGAATAATCACTCAAAATTAATAATGATATTATACAAAAAAAATACGTTTCCTTCAAAAATGTTTAATTAGGGTGTAACTTTGGTATTTTTCAATAAATAATTATTTTCAGTGAATAGTGAAAAATACTGATTTTTTGAAAAACATTTATTTATTTTTAAGAAATTAAATTTATTAAAAGTAACAATATTATTTAATTTGATTTGAAGGTAAATTAGTTATTAATTATTTATATTTTATCTAATTAATTACATTTAAATAATCTTTATACAATATTTTAATATATATTTATTTGTAGGCTTTAAAATACAATTTTTTAAAACCATTTTAAAGTGCATAATGTTTCTGCAATTTAGCTAATTCAAATAACCTCTAATTATGAATTATTTAAATTAATTTTATAGATTATATATTTATAAATATTAACTCATGTTATTTTTTTATTATTAGTTGTCATATAGTTAATACAAGGACATCTCGTTCTTGAAAAATGAATTTATTGAAATACCGTTTTTTCGACACGTCTGTGGGTTGAATTTATAATTAAATTATGGAAAATCATTTAAATAAATTTGATAAAATGTATTATATATTTATAATAATCATAAATTATATTATATAAAAATTTAAACAAAATTTTTCATTATAATCAACAGTAAAAAAAATAAAAAATAGTTACCATGGTAAATATTTTAAATGGTAACAGTGAGTAACCTTACAATAATGGAGGATAAAAAGTTTGAAACATGTTTTTTTGAATTTTATATGTTTTAATATATCTTATATATCATATAATAGTTTATTTTTCAATTTTTGATAAACTTGGTGTGAGAGGGAATTCCCATTGTTGAATAGTTTTGGGTGTTTATAAGAATGACACTCCACCTCAATTATAGAAGGTCACCCCTCCCCAAAATTATTCACATCGATAAATCCATTTGGATAAAAAAACATTCCAAAATATCTCTCTAACATACTCATATATATTATAGAGCTTTTTTATTCCCAAAATACCTACATTGGGGTCACTAATAAGAGATCCAAAGGAGGTTCTTTTATGTTAGGGCAATCATCTTCAACAAGATCTTTCTTCTTTATTCTTCCTTTTCCACCGTCAATAATGTATTCAAAATTAAAATATAATAAAAAAATTATCACAATATTCAAATATTGTATTATGTTAATTTAATAACCTAAATCAATCTCCACATCCATAAAATGAGAAACAAAACCATTGATTATGTGTACATATGACTACCTCCGTGTGAACCATTGTGATTAATTTTCCATCATCACCTCTAAATACTATTAATAATTATAGATTTAATATTTATATTTTATTATAATTACATATAAAACATTTTAGAAAATTAATATATGATATAATTTCTTACCTTACCATCTATTGAAAACAATTACGCCGTTCTTATGTACGGAGGACTACAACCTAGCGAAGCGATGTGATTCATTTATTTTATTATTGAATCAAATGGATGGAATATGTAAGTATATATAAATATATAATATTATATTTATGATTTAATTATAATTATTTAAATATTAAATAACACTTATCTCCTTTCCATCTTGGTTATTAAAAAATGGAAATGTTATTCATGCATATGTACAGCCTACCATCTCTTTGATTGTAAAATACATCATTTTTCATAACCATATTTCGTGGTTAGTTTTAAAATTATAATTTATGTATAAAATTTATAATTAGGATAAAATTATTATTATTTATTATTATTAATCAATTACCCCTTTTACCATGATCAATAAAACGCTTTTATTTTTAAATAATGAACTGAGCATCCTCAAAACACCCGATGTGGACATAAATGACTAAGTGATTAAATAAATCATTAAAATAAATGAAGTAAATTATTTAAGTATAAGTGATTAAAATTATAAAAGGACTCTATGAAAAAAATAATTGATATAATTTTATTATATATGATATATAAGGCATACACGACAATCCTGAACTCAAGGTAAGGGTTTCATTCTCAAAACTTCCTTCTTTAAGACACATGTTATTTTATTCAAAATATTTATTATATAGAGTGTCTATAATGACCATTTACATATTATATCATGAATTATTCATAACTTATGGTTTTTTAAGATAAAATTCACTTAATTCATTTATGGGGGTTATGATTTAATATTAATCAATGCACTAAAGATTTATACTTCAATTTCATTTTAATCGGGATTGTTCATGATTGAATTTATATTATAGTAAATTATTAAATAATTACCTAATAGGACAATTTATATTTCTTCCATTATGGTTATTAATGAAATTTTCATGTAATAGTACCGTTTACCTCCATTTTTATACCTTAAATTATTGAGAAAATGTTTTTTAAGGGAAATCAACTTTATTTATCTCTTCATTCAAAAACTATTTATCTTTCTCGTACAAGTTTTATTAAAAGCGTTTTCAAATTTTTTCTCCTAAGATTATTGAATGTAATTTTTCCCATGTTTTTTTTAAATTTTCTTAAATGGAATATTCTTTTAATTTTAATGTCAAGACACTTTTGACATTTCTTACAAAAATAAGAAAGGAATATTTATTTTAATGTACATAGTATGTACACAATTACACACCATTATGAGAAGAAAAATATTTGACCCTTAGTTTATATGTTTACTTGGTCATTTGTAAATAATTTTTTTTAACAATTTTTTTAGTATTTTTTTATTTTTTAAAATTTATTTTCAATGTGAAATTGTTATTTTTCTCATGATTTTTTAATATTTTTATAATTATTTCATTTGATAAATGAAAATAGTATATAATTTTAAAAAATTATTTTAAATTCTTTAAATATGTCTCTCATATATATACCTAGCATATTTTCCCTTTCTTTTATGGGGTAATACATGCCTTAGGTTCATCTCTCAAATTCCTTTGTCATGAAATTTATTTTTATTATGATATAAGATAATATTATAAAACCCAATTTATTTCCATGGGTAATTATGATGTTATGAATTATGATTTACTTCCTTTAATAGAACACATAAAGTATGATCATGTTATTATGTGTGTGCCTAGATAGCATCCAGTGATCCCAATAAAGCATATACAATAGGTGCACATAGATAGAACTTTAATGCATTGGGTAATTTTACCATCTCATGGGATACCATGCGTAGGATTAGGGTGTAAACATAATCCATTATGGGATTTGTTTACAATGTGATATTTTATAGGAATATGATCTTGACTCATTATTATTGCATGTTATATGTTTCTATCACATTTACTATGATGCCCCGATCTTATGATACCATGTTCTTTATGTTATTATTCCACATGATTACTTGTTTTCCTTTTATTTTATGATATAATTTTATATCATTGAATCAAACATCAGGTTTCCATATCAGGTTTGTTGTCTTACTTGGATTTGTAGCTCACCCATTTTACTTTTTTCATTCCCTAGGTTATCTTATGAAATTTTAGGATCTTAAGTGAATTAGAAGATCATTATGAAGATTAAAATAAAGAATTTTTATTTGAGTTTTTTAGGTACCATGTATTCTAAATGCATTAAGTATTTTTAGTCCTCGATTTTAATTTAATGGATATTTATGGAAAAAATAATGTAATAGTATAGTTAAAATGCTTGGGTATCTATTGACTTGGGATTCTATAGAGGATCTACTAGATACATCTCTATTGTAATTCAGTTGAAAAGGTCTCATATTATAAATAATATATCTACAATACCATAAATATATATCACACATAGGGATTTTGCATTGTGGGATAATATAGAATTTTTTTTCTTCTTGGGAAAATTTTGGCATTACAACAACCTATGTACAAAGTATATTATTACTAAAATGTGATATAAAATGTTTAGGATATCAGAAATAATATAAATAAAATGATATTAAAACAATATTGGAATATAAAATTAGAATTTGAAAATGATACTACAATGAAAAATGTAAATAATAATTGAAAAGAAATAGAAAAGTACACTTACCTATCTTGAGCATATTATCCTAAATTCAACTTTTTGAACTAATTTGTTTTCCATGATTGAAGATGTTGCTATGAGAGAAAATCCTTGAGATAGGTATGAAAATAGAATTCAAATTTAGTGTTAGGGGAAATGATAATATGTGGTGGATATTTATAGGTGTGGTGAGTTGAATTTTATATATTAAAGTGTTGAATGTTTTATTTTTTCTAGTATCTTATGTGCACCACTACCCCCAAAATGTCTAATTACCACCATTAATTATAAAATATATTTATTTGTATTAAAATTAGGAAAATAATATTATGTTTTTTTTATTTTAATCCTTCGTACATACATATATATATGTATATGATCTCATATTTTTCATGTTTCACCATTTTGTTATGTTTTTTAACTATTACAATTAAAAAAGATCAAATCTCACCCCATTTTTAAATTTAATCCTAATTCCAAATTTGAAATAAATTTTATTGAATTCATCCTCTAATTATGTACATTTTTATTTTTATATAAGGATAATACATTGGATAAAAATGTGGAATTATAGTAAAAACCATTTCATTACTAAAAGAATTTTCATATCAATAATACTTAACCCCAATATACATAACCCATTATTACACTAGTATAAACCTTATGGGTAAGGTATGATATTGTGGGACTTTCATGGTGTGATTTTTAAAACATTGATTTAGTAGTATTTTCTACTCACATGAACTTTTTCTATAAATGATTCTTCTAGAACCTATATTTTTGAAGTTCTAGTTGGGCCTGGCCTAAGGAAAACCCAAATTATGCCATATCCTTCCTAGGAAATGATAAATTTCATTCATATGGGATTTTCCTATATGTTAAATCAATGTTTTAACTCTTCTATATTGGCGAACTATTATAATTAACCTAAATATACACCAATTCCAATAGTTACTTTATAACTACTATATCACCAATGGTTATAATTATAGATGGGCATATAATGACCATATTAACTCATATATCCAATAAATTTATTCATACAATTTTAATAATTAAATTTTTTAATTTTTAGTTCATTCAGTATATCGATTCCACACCTTTTATTATTTTTATTTTATACCGTACTCATTAGAGCCATGATTTTTATTGGAGGATATGAACGAGGAGTCACCTATATTATAATACCATTTTTTTCTGTTTTGTGTTATTATTTATATATGTCTTTATAAATATATATATTTTATTTTTAATGAATAATATTTTAATAAATATGTTTATTTGTGAATAAAGTTTCTTAGGTATTGCATCAGTATCTTGTATTAAGATATAACCCTAATGGCATACCATCAATCCGACTGATCATATCACTCAAGGAAGCAATTTTATTTTAATGTGCTTTGAACTAAGGGAAAATCAGTAATATTGGTCCATATACCCATGTCTTTTTGGGATTTATTTTCCATTCACCTGCTTGGTCATAATGGTACAACTTTACCTTTGGCCCTTTGTCCATTCGCTACCATGGCCCCTTTATGAAACCTCTATTTTATATAAGACTACATTCAAATTGTACATTTATTTTGACAATATTTTTATGTTTTTATAGGTAGGTTAGGGGAATTTGCGAGGTTAGAAATTTGATGAGGTGTGGCTGGTGAACATGATTTATCTTTTCAAGCTACAATAGTCAGACCTGATCACTGATGAGCTTCCCAAGAAAATTTTATCCTTCCCAGAAACTACTAGAAAATTTGTGGGGCTCCTAGGCTGAACCATATCTACCCAAAATCCCCTGTCTTGATTGTGGAATCTATTGGATCCTAGTTAGATGTTGAGATTATATGGAATTTTTAAAACCCAACCTCTATTTAACTTTTTTCATTCTCTCATTTCTCTCGCTATTCCTATTGAACTAGGATCCATATCTCTTGATTTTGGAGAACTTATCATCCCTTAAAACTCCTCCATTTGACATTTGAATAATGAATCGATCTTATGCTTCCAATTTGACGATTCATTATTTTCTCTATAATGAAAATTTCCTCTTTTGCATGATCAAAATTAATTAGATCATTGATTACTGGAATGGATCTATATGTTTTCACGTGGTCTAATAAGGGATTTTTAAATCATTGATTGAATCAACATGAATATTTAGGGAATTTTCATATGCACATGAATCAGACCAAGATCATCATTGGCTGTATATGTTCTCAGGTATGTTTGACATTTACCTACATTTAGGGTGTGGTTTCTTCTCAAACTTGATCTTGGGATTTTCTATCTTGTTGATTTTGGAATTTTTCTTGGATTATATTTTTATTTTGAACATAAAATGTTATGATAACCATTGATCATAATTATTGAACATAAGGTAAAAATCCCAATACCTTAACATTTTCAATATATATTATTTCCATTAATGTTGGCATGTGTGTATATCCCATGGGACCTATGTATGATTCTTGGTCAGATGAGGTGTGTGTGTATCCCTGAGAAATATTCTTGTGTTTACTTCTTATGAGTTGTGATAAATATTATATTTTTTGATTTTATGTGATGTTTTATTTTTCATTTTTATACTATATTGTATGTTCTATAATTTTGTCTTCTATAGTTGAGTGTGTTGTTTGAGCCTAATAAAATATCCCCCAAGATGGATTTGTCAGATGATCGGCTGAAATGTATTATTTTATCCTATCAAGGGGGGATATATCAGACATGATTGGTACTATACCGTTGACGGGGATGTGTCATGCAGATAGTTGATGTTCCTTCCAACATGGAGGTGAAGTAGGTAGGGTCATTATCTAAGTACCCATCTTTTTTAATTGTGATTATATAATATATTTTTTCTTATATTTACTATGTTATCATTCATGGAATGCATAAGTATATGTTATGAACTGAAATTAAGATAAATTGGTGGTTACCTACTGAGTTTTATGCTCACAATGTATGATAACATTTCTGTGAATTTTTAGATTTCATCGTTAGGGATATATTGAAGGGAAGGGTCCCCAAAGTGGAAAGTTATACAGGTTTAGCAGGATATTGTGGGTGTTGTAGAATGGACCTCAAGTCAGATGGTTATTGTTTTTTCGATTTATTTTATTTATATCATACATTGATCTACTCCATATAGGGATATTTTTATTTTATTTTTTGTATATCTAATATTCCTTACAAATAATTTAGGAGTAGGTACATATTGGTTATGATTCAAATTTGATGATTCATAATTTATTAATTATTTTTTTATTTATTTGTTATCAGTTACATTATTTTCAATATAAATTTTATCAATTACAGGGTGCATAGTCTCCCTATATTATTTCTTTGGCCCTCATTTCTAGTATATGAACTCTTTCATATGGGGAGATGTGCGTGCAGTCCTTTGTCATTATGGAATGAACTGATGGTTCCCATTGTGGGGTTGTATAATGGAATCATAGAACCTTCTTCACTAACATTTTTCTTGTCATTTACTTGATTTGGGATGGGGTAGATAGAAGATTGGATTGTTGGGTCATGGGTAGGGGATCTATTTCAGCGAATGACATATAATTAAAAGTGGACCTCTAAGTTACAATATAATGGGAATTTATATTTTTATATTGACGTTACCTTTTATTGAAATTCACATTTGGTGATTCCCAAGATGATGGTATACTAATTTATGGTATTTTTAGAGTATCTATGAAACATGTTTAGGCAAATATGATCACATATCATATTTGTGATTATTTAATTAGATATATATCAAATAATTAAATCCATTTCGAAATTATGATATGTTCATTTGGTGTATTATTTATTACATTGTTTTATTTGATCTTAAGTATTCTATACGTGATTATATATATATTTTATTCAGTAACTTGTAGTTACTATAGTCCTGACTTGGGTTATAGTAAATTCTTATGGGGTTATGCCTTATTCATATGGGAATCCACTTAGGCTGAGACTTCATGTGAACCCTTATGTTTTCATGAGTTTGTTATCAGTTTCTTTTCTCGAATATTTTGGATTTATTGAATAATTGATCTGTAATTTCATGAAATGAATCATTTTAGACATCTTGTGGTGTTATTTACACTACCTTTTGGGCTTGAGGATGAAATTAATAATTCTTTTGTGGTTACTTTAGTGGGTTAAGGTGTAGAAACAATAAATATGGGACTCTTTTTACTAGTTCCTATTAAAGGCATTGGATCCCACAAAGGCTTGTGAATAATGGTTGATTAAACTTCAAAATTTCATCTCTAACATCCCCCATCCTTCCAGGGAATTAGAGGACCCCATGATTTGGAGGACAAGATACGAGTCACCAAGAGTATATTTGAACTGCCTGAGACTATATAGGAACTAATGGTTAATATTGTGACCTTTATTATTCAAGTAATAGTTTTATGATGGTGGGATGGCATGCTATAGGACAGTATAGATGAAGGGATGATTTGGGAGACCTTCAATGACCTCTTGTTTGAGTAGTTCATTCTAGATTCTCTAAAGCTGGACCATGCTCAGGAGTTTATAGATCTCTAGTAGAGGAAAAACAAAATTTTCCTCATATTCATCAATCTTCATAGAGAAAATTATATTTGATCATATTCTAGATAGGAATGAGGTATAGAAGGCCAAAAGTTTTAATATTTTTCATCACCTAGAGCTGAAATGACAGGTTAGGAACTTCGATCTGATGACCAATTTTGTAGTGTTTTACAAGGATTTGATGATTAAGAATGGAATCAAGGAACACAAAGCTATACGTATCTTCCTGATTCTAGTAAAAAACCATGGTATTTTTATATCACATTTCTAGTATCTTATTCAATGAATAAAAATAAAAATTTAGTGTATAGATTCCATGGTAGGGGTCAAAAGTAAGAGTAGAGAATAAGTTCTTCAACTCTCTCAATATGAGATGACTCTGTTAAGTACTATAACAATGAGCGGAAGGGACAATTTCTAAATAAATGTACATTTTCTCTAAATCCATATCATCATTTTGGAAAATCAAGGCATCTGAAGTAGTTATATGACAGGGATTTGGGGATGTGCATAATAAGGGAAGGCATAGGTCCTCAACAACAGGTGCATACCCTACAGTGGTCCATGAATCAAGTGACTCATGAGACATTGGGGAATCATAGAGTGGTAGATGGAAGGGATTATGAAGTTTATTAGGAATCAGCTATTGTTGGAGGGGGTCCTTCAATAGTTTTAGTTATGGTACTAATTTATTATATACATTCTCTTTTATTGTTTGATACCGGTTAATCCTATGCATTCATATTATCTTAAGTTGTTTCTAGGTTAGATTCACCTATAAAATTATCTTTTGAGATGTTTTCTATAGATAAAAACATGGGATGTAATGTAGATGAACTTATTATTTTTATAGACTATCCAACAGTGGTTTATACCTTTTAGAATGTGTGGGGATTCATAATTTTGTAGATGATAGGTGTTGATGTGATAATTAGTAGGGACTAGTTGGCCAACTATTATGAAACAAATCAATTCTTATAATAGGTTAGTGAATTTTAGGTCACCCATAGGGTAAAATTTTATGTTGAATAGTGAGTGGAAAGATGATTTTGGAAAAGTGGGACTAGACCCACATCACAGAAAATTAATTTTTATGTAGGTGGTTTCTATGATCCTTATAGTGGATTAGATGGTGAATCCCTGCTCATTTCCTCCAGTGGATGAAATATACTGATATTTATTTTCATTGGATTGATAAGGGTTACCTCCACACAAGAGAGTTGATTTTGAGATTGAGATTATGCTCGATGCATGAACCATATTGATTAAACCAAACCCTATGACACCATCTGATCTAGAATAACTGAATGTGTAGTTGGATGATCTAGAGGCTAAAAGATTAATCAGACAGAGAAATTTCCCTTCGAGAACTTCATTGTTGTTTTCTAAGAAGATTAACTATACTAACATGCTTTGTTTATACTAACAGAAGTTGAATTAGATAACATTAATATATTTGTGTGTAATACCATAAGTTGAATAATATCATAGTGAAAAATTTACACATTTCCAAGAATTTATGACTTGTTTAAATAAACTATGATTTATAATTGTTTTTTTTATAGGTTTTACATGTTTTATATGAGTGTGTTGGCTTATAAAAGTTTTTAGTAACTTAATTATATTAATTTTGATTATTTTTCAGTGTTCTTTGTGTACTTCATTGCATTTATAATTTTTTAAAGGATTAAAAAAAGGATTTCCCAGGATATATAGTCAATAATTATAAAGTATATTCCTGATTGGAACCTTATATAATACTATTTTGTTGGTCATTTAGTTCATTATTGTTAAACCCCATTGTCATATTTTTTTTTGTTTCTTGTGTGTATGGATGGTTTAATGATTTTTGATTCATGATTTTATAATACCATAAGTTGAATAATACTATAATTTATGGCTTGGTTAAATAAAATATGATTTATAAAGTTGGTTTTTTTGTTTTATAGGTTTTACATGTTTTGTATGAGTGTGTTGGCTTATAAAAGTTTTTAGTAACATCCTTATATTAATTGTGATTATGTTTCAGTGTTATTTGTGTACTTCATTGCATTTATAATTTTTTTAAGGCTTAAAAAAATGATTTCCCAAGATATATAGTTAATAATTATAAAGTATATTCCTGAATGGAACCTTATGTAATACTATTTGGTTGGTCATTTCTTTCATTATTGTTGAGACCCATTGTCATATTTTTTTTGTTTCTTGTGTGTATGGACGGTTTAATGATTTTTGATTCATGATTGTGATTGTGATTATAGGTTAGAGATATTGTTAAATGTGTGTTGGTAGTGGGATGGATATTTTAATTAGGTAATATTTCCATGGTCTCTCTTGATGTTATGTGATTGAAACATTTTTAATAGTGGATCACCTCCTTTAGATAGATTATTTGGACCCCTAGGATACTTAGTGGGAAAACAAGGGATGTGTATTATGCTAGTTGATATTACACATTGGATAGAAGCCCCAATTGGTATTATTATAACCTTGTATATGGGGTGTCTTCATAAGGAGAGTAAAGAGTGGTTCGAGGGATGTGTATAAGACCTAAAAAGCTACCAATAATTAGTCTCACCGAGGTATGTCTAACATTGTCCCATTAGTCCCTATGCGGTTGAATAATGATGTTTATTGTATGTTATGATTTCTTCATTTCATATTGATTATGTGTGCTATTAATTCTTATATTTTTGATACTTTTTACGTATTGATCCGATTATAATTGAGATTTGAAGTTATATAATTTTGTATTATATTATTAATTTAATTTTATTCATGAATTTACATGGAATCACATTATAGTTTTCCCATTTTATCAAATTTTTGTTTTCTTATTTTTATATATACTTATGTGAGGGGCATAAAATAGGTTTTTATTTTAAAAATAGGGATTTATAATTTCATGTAAATGCATAATTTTTGGTTTCCTAAATGAAATATGAGTTGTTTGTTATTTTATGAGCTATAGGAATGAGAACTATTTTATAATATTTTATCCCTTAGTTAAAGTATATAACTATTTAAATTTTGATTAATGGAGGATATTTTGAGCAGTATAAAAGGTATTAGAGGTGTCTTGGGGGATTCAGACATGAAATTGTGGAAAATAATCCAAAATATACATGATTCATGGTTGGTTCATGGATAGTTTAATCGTGTTCCATAACCATATTGGGTAGGGGTATCTCAGACAGAACTGAGGAAATGAGACTCTCATAGTTTTTCAACTATTAATGAATTTATATTCACCCATACGATAGTTCTATTTTGGATAGAGGTAAACGCATGATATCAAAACAGTTTTCCCAAACTATCTAGATGGACTATCCAGACCATGCACTTAGCCCCCCCCCCTCTTAGAAAATGGGAGACATATTTTTGGTGAATGGTTTAGAAAACAATGTGGCCAAACCATGTTCCTATTAAAAAGTGGGAAACTGACATTTTTTAACCCCTTAAGATTTATAGTTCCTCTACCAATTATCACCCCCATTCGACCGCCAACACCCTAGTGTGCGAAAAAGGGATTACTCATCTTCCATATATGTTTCTCATTAGAGTCATAGGAATTTGGATTGACATTTAGTGAAAATATATGTTCCATGTAAGTATTCAACTCCATTACATCCATTTTTCTAGAAGAGGCTTGATGTGCTATTTCATATCAAACCAAATCTCTAAACCATTGTTTTCTAGGGTTTTTGTGTGTGTTTGAGGATAGTTCAGTTCTAATCTAGGGTTGAGGTTGGAAAATTGATAGTCTATGGAATTAAGTAGGTGGTCTACAATATTTTTACCATAGTGTTGAACTTTTCATATGTAGGTAGGTTATTTAATTCAATGTCTTATTTTGTTTTTTTCTTTTCCTAGGAAAGTAATTTGGGACTTAAATTGAGGTTTTATACCCTTCTTAAACCTCATATGTTCTATTTATGATTTGAGAATGGACCTAGGGCTATCCATAGGGTATTCCAAATCATTGAAAATTGGTGAAATGAGTTGGTAAATGTTGATATAAGGAAATTATGAGATTGAATGGGTAGGATTTGTTACATAGAAAATGTGCATGGTTAAAGGGATGATTAAGATATTTATATGCAAGATTTTGTAAAATTCCTTTGAGGATCATGAAATGGTTTTAATCATGTGTTTTGGATTTCAATTTGGTTATGGTTGTTAATGAAGAAAAATGATTTTTTGAAAGAGGGTGATGTTTTAAAAGGAGGTGTTTACCTTAATGTGATTTTAAAAGGGGTTTCTTATTTGATTTCAATAGATGTTTTGAAATGAGTGTGTAGTTCCACTTTTTGTGAAATTTCTTTAATGGATTTTTTATATAGTTGTAAATGTGAAAAAATGAAAATAAGAGTTTTAAATATTTTAAATGGTTTTTAGAACATTTAACAGAGAAATTATATGAATAAATGTAGAAATAATTGAATTGTGAAATTAGATTAAAGATGTTTAATGTGATGATCCATGGAAAGATATGAATAATGGGATTGTAAGGATGCTGGACTAAGGATCTTCATCTTTGGATTGGTATAGACTGAATCTCTAAGCCCACTGTTTTATTTTATGGATTGAATATTGGACTGGGGATACTCATATTTTGGTTAGGATAAAATGATGTTCATGGCCCCACTAATGTATTGGCATGATATGTTTAACTGGATTAATGATCCAAGGTACTTGGTTAATTTATATTTGTTAATGAATTCCCCTTTGGGGGTAAAAGTGTGAAACCCCTGTATGTTATGTCATGGGATCCCAGCATGGTTGGAGCAGTTTTGGATGGAAAAATTACATTATGAATCTTATGAGTTTAAATAGATAATTAATAAATTTTTAAATGTGAAAAATGTTCTTATTGACTTGTTTATTATTGAACCTTTGATCATCTACAGACATTATTATACTAACTGTTTATTACATTATACACCATTGGTGGTGGCATGCTGATTTGTACTCACACCTTGCTTGGGATTCAATGAAACGTGACTACCAGAGAAGTTAAAACATTTTTTTATGTACATGTTCTAGATAGGAACTAGATGGTTGGTTTATGCATGGGCTGATGTGTTGGGGAATGAAATTTTAGGACTGGTTTGATATTTAGGACCATGTTCATGATCTTCTTATGTTTCCTCTATTGGAAATTTTTATTTCATAACTACCTAACTTGTAGTGTGTACATACCATGGTTGTATCACGAGTTCCTTTGGTTATTATTGGAACATTCTCTTTATTATTCCATTTTTCACTTATACTAGTTGTTATATCTTTTGATGTTATTTATGTTGTTTTTTACTCTAATAAGTTTGTATAGTCTCCTCATTTCACCACCATATACCTACACTACTAGTAAAAAGCCTCTTGTGTATGAAGAGGTGAACCTTAGGTCATGTGGAGATCTGTATCAGGGAAACAATTATTATGGAACCTTGTTTAATATGTTGGAAAGTGGTATCAAATCTATTCTAGAATGGTATACATGAGACTATGATATTGTCAGGATTTTCTTATGAGCTCGTGCATTGGTTCTTGTAGCCCCACTTATGGGGGGAAACCAAGTTTCTAGGGGGTGGGAATTGTTATTCTATTTTTGATTTTCTCATTGATTTGTATTTCCACCTTGAGTGATGCACTTGGATACGATTATATTTATTTATGATGTTTTATATATTTTATCATTATAGAAAGATATGATGTGTGGGTTCATGCATCATTCTAGGAACATATGATTGATAAGTCATCTGTATGTTTCCTATGATTGGATTGTGAATTTAAAAATTGAATAAAGATGGGATTTTTGGAATGTTGGGTAAATGAAATGATTAGAAATGTGAATTATTTGGTTTTAATATGGAAAATTTAATTAATGAGGAATTTTTAATGATGGGACATTTAAGGATAGTAGTGTGGGTATCCTTAGTGTTATGATCAGACCCTATATATGGGTGGTTTGGGAAGTGATATTGCCCTAGTTTTAAGACCTTGGTCTATGGGATGTGAGACCTTTATGGGTTTGGATGTGTCTAAATGTTGAATATTTCTTATTGTGACTTTAGTTATGTTGTGACCTTGAGGTTTGGAAATATCATCGATTAATATGGATATGGTGACCCTTGTGGGTTGAGACACTGTGAGTTTTATTTTGGACCCTAGAGTGGGTGTTTGGCTCATAGTTATGATGTATGTGGGATAATATCTTTTCTATAGTACCTATAGTAAATGTTCACATGGTGCATTAGATGTTGTGTGTTTTGAAATGGTGCAATGAATGCTGTCTATGAGCATTGACTTGTTTATGGTTAATTGTGTAAGGATTAGAGGGAGAGCTAGTGTACTTTTCTAGATGCAAAACTAGTTTAGGGATTTGGTGATGTTTAAAATTCGAGGATGACTTGTGAGAGTGATCATCTGGGTTCCTGGTGGTTTTTGGTGTGCAAGGAACAAATGGATGTTTTAGGATTTTTCTAGAAACAAACATATAGTGTTTTGTAGTGTGGGTTTGGTCTAGTGGTGTACATGAGAATGTTGGTGGTTTTGGGAAATTGAGGGTGCCCTTGAGGGAGGTTATTAATTTTTTTGCATGTTCCATGGAATGTGAATAACAGGTCGATGCTTTAGAGTTGGAATCTATGAATGATTGGTTCAATCATGTTTTGTTTAAAGTCATGGATATACCTTTGTCCCCTTCACGAGAGAAACACCTTGAATTATTACAGTTGACTTTATGGATGTTTTTTATAGAGGATAGATCATCCGAATGCCTAACTCTATCATAATAGTGCTATTTGATTTGGGGATCAATGTTAACTCTATATAGAAACTTGATACAGATGTGAAACCATGGGGAATTGGTGGTCATGTGGCTGGGTTTTTGGATTTAAAAGTTGGGTTATTGGATGGGAACGTCCAGGATGCATTAATTATGATGAGGCTAACAGACCAGGAGGCATGACTAGTTGTGTGACTAGGTGTTTCTTCTATGTTTCAGTGATGTATAAATCTTGTTATATAGATTTAGGTTTAGTGAATGGCCTCATGGAGGTACCTAAACTTGTATTTTTTTTGTGAGTTTAGGATAGTAGGAATGTGATTAAGATGCATAATGCTATTCAGAAATGGTGGGATGGTTTCTTGAGATAAATCCACTATCGATTTCCATTAAATCAAAGTGGGAATCACCGATTATGTGTTGTACAATTTTTTTTTCGGTTAGTGTGGTATATTTTTATGTTCCATTGTGAATCACCAGGGTCATCCTGGAAGAGATTGAGTGGTGTGGAGGTGGTAATGTCAATGAGAATGACGGGTCATGAATTATTAGCTAAGGATCATGAGGATGTGGTGTGTGTTGGTTAGAAATCACAACTGATTGTAAGTAATGGGTGTTGATAAGACATTTTTGAGCACATAATCCCTAGATATACAAGTGGTTTAAGGGGTCCCTATATTTAGAGGCGATATTGGGAATGAATTTTTTTGGTGGTATCCGTCAATGTCATTTTAGTGTAATACCTAATTAAAGATGACCATAACCAATATATTTCCATTGTCTCATGTACACTATGACATAATTGGATATATTACATTAAATTGAAATGTTTTCTTTTGGTAAAATGATGGTCCTTCTTGAAGGTTTCTCCCTTGGAGTAAGGTAAGTGAATCCATGTGGTGGACGGTGTAGCATCATCTATCTATTAGTGAGGTTCTTGTGGTGATTTTCTTGTTCGAAAAAACATAATGTTACATCCTCAAAATCTGATAAAGAGTGATGGTTAATGTTTTGTTTTGTCACTCAAGTGAGGGTGAGATGTCCATATACACTTCTTCATCTCTATAGTGATTAGTTCATGATCCTTGGTGGTTATAATTTCATGAGATAAGTGGTGTAAATGATACTCTTAATGTGGGGAGTGGCATGGTAGTATTAGGGGTATGACCCTCATGCTATTAGGTTTGCAGGTGTGTAGAAAAAGATGTGAGTTGGATGTGGTGGCGGGAATATGATAATCAGGAACCTATGTGGTACATGTTTGATTCCTTGAGAAGGATATTTGGGTCTTGGATGTGGTGGTTAATCAATCCATGAATTTTCTTTGGGGTCAGGGTGTTTCTAAAATCAATCTGGGGTGTTTGTGTTGTAGATATTTCAGTGTGCGTGGTTGAGTATGAAGAAATATTTGGAGTATTGGATGATTTGATGGTGTTATTTCTCTATAAGATAGTGGTATAATCCTATAGGTGCAATAAGATTGTGGTGGTATGCCTTAATTTAGAAGTCATATTGGATAGGTAAAGTTGTAACATACCAATATCATGTTTTGGGTTTTTTTAAGATTATTTAATCGAGGATGGACCAAACCATTTTAGTGAATAGAGTGGTGGTGGCTAGTTGAAAACCACATCTCACTTGAAATTTTGTAAATAGAGAATGCACTTTTGGAATGGAAATTGGATATTAAGGGAAAAAAATAGATTGTTCTTGGTTCATGTATAGACAGAGGGTACACATCCATTTCTGTTGGCCTTTGATGAAATGGTTAGATGCCATTTTTTATTTGAGATACTGTGGATGTTTGGGAATGATGTGTTGTAAAACAATTCCAGTATATTATGGAATCTTGAGTCTGAATTCCTAGTGGTCCTTTCTAATATAGGAAGTTTCCAAAACCCGATGATGAGGGTTATAAGATATATCCAATAGTGGGGAGCACCATAGATCAACGAGTAGTAAGGAGATGCTATGATCAATGTTTTGGGATGGTTTGGTCCGTTTAAGATCCATTATGGTGTTTGGTTTTGTAAATTTATGTTATTATGGGTTTTGACCAATTGAGTGTGTTGGGTTGAAGGTTTTTTTTATGTATTCAGATATGGGAGGAGGCCATTAGTCTTGGATTTATTGACATGAATTGGTTGGATAATGTGGTTGGAGGACTGTTTCTTTGTTTAGTTCCACTAATGTTGGGTCACAATTGAATCTATAAATGGGGAAATTTTATTCTATGGACATTTGGATATTGATATTATGGAGAATATCAAGATGGAAGTGTATTGGTTAGAACTTCCATAGTGTTATAGTGATGTTCTTGGTTAATGTTTTCTTGTGCCATAATTTCTGTGGAATTTCTTTGGTTCCCTCACATGGTTTGAGTGGTTCGTGTGATGATGTTGAGTTGAGTTTGACTCATCCTTTGATTAGAAATTGATTCATGTTGTGTATATACATGGTAAAATACTCTAGATAAGACTATTCCTTTGGTATGAATGTTATCATGTCAATTCCATTTTTAGAACGAAACATGTGAGATGAATATTGATAGGTGGGACCTATGGATCAAACTATTATTTTTAAGGTTTGGTGATTATTGGGAAAGCTTCTTGAGGATGATCAGTTATAAGGTGGTGAGATCGTAAGATCCTAAACATTATATGAAGTACATCCTTTTTTAAATTATTCTCAATTGAGTGTTTTTGGGGAGTACGAAAGGTAATAGGGTGTCTTGGTGGTTTAGGATGTCAATGTTTTGAAAAAAAAGACAAAATATATTGGTTTCATAGTGGGGTATAGTTAGTTTAATCATACAACATAATAATGTGGGTTTAGGGTGTCTCAGATAGAGTTGAGGAGACGACTCTCACATGGTTTGAAAACCATATAGGCCTTTACAGAAACTGATGAAATCTTGCCTCATTAGACAGAGGCTAGTTCATGGGATCTACATGATTTTCCCAAACCATACAGATATCCAAGCCATATCATGCAGCCTGACGCCAACTCTTGGATAGAGGGAGATGCATATTTGGTGCACGGTTTGGCTAACTATGTAGCCAAACTGTGTTCCTCATAAAAAGTGGGAACATTAAATTTGCCCCATCAGTTATTAAAGTGACACCACCTATTTTATCACCCATTCAACCAGAATTTCCGAGGGTATTAACCAGGGTACTCCTCTTCATACATGTATGTTTCTCCTTTGATTCATTGGCATTTGGATTTCCATTTAGTGAGAATTGAAAATATTGGTATGTATTCAACTTAGGTTACTCCTTTTTGGAAGAGTTTTTTTTTATTTTTTACTCACATTATAAATATCTAAGATCTTGTTTTGTAGGGTGTTATTCATCTTCGTGTTTTAGGCTAGTTTAGTTCGAATCAAGCGTTGATGTTGGATGAGTAATTCAATATAAGAAAGAGGTATGTGGTATATAATATTCTACACATAGTGTTGATGGTTTATATATGTATATCATTTTACAAACTCATTGTCTTGATATGTTTTTATGTATTTAGATAAGGAAAGTAATTTGTGCCTTAAATTGAGGTGCAATGCCCTTCAAGGACCCCATTGGGTCCAATGAGGATTGGAGACTGGACCAAGGGCTATCCAATGTGTATTCCAAACCATGAAAAATGGTTAAATGAATTGGTAAATGTTGAGATTGGGAAGTAATGAGAGTGATTGGGTATGAGTTATTACATAAGAAATGGGCATGGTTAAAGGGATGGTGGATATATTTTTATACCCGTTTTTATGAAATGTGTAGGAGGTTCTTGAAATTGTTTAAATGACGTGTTTTGTTTTTATATCCTGTTTTGGTTTTCAAAGAACAAATATGATGTTTTTAAAGTGGGTATTGCTTTAAAAAGATGTTTTTACCTCAAAGTTATTGAAAAAATGGTTTCTTATTATATTTCAATTGATTGCTTGATATGAGGATGCGGTTCCCATTTTATGAAATTTCTTTAATGGGTCTTTTAAATAGTTGAAAATGGGAAATGATTAAAAGTTAAAATTTTAATATGTTATATAGATTTAAGAAAATTTAATAGTTAATTTATATTAATGAACTTAGTAATAATTGAATTGAATAATGGAAATAAATGTGTTGAAAGCGAAAAACCTTTGAAAGATATGAAAAATTGGATAGTAATGATGTTTGAACGAGGCTCTTAATCTTTGAATTGGTCTAGACTGATGCTCTATGGCCCATTTAATTTTTTTATGGATTTAATGTTTTAATGATTCTCCTCATCTTTGTATTAGGATAGAATGATGTTCTAGGGCCCATTGATGCATTAAAATGATATGTTTACCTAGAATTACACTCTAACATTCTTGGTTAATTTTGGATTGGTTAGTGAAATACACTTGGAAGATAAAGGTGTATAACCCCTATATGTTATGGCTTAGGATCCCATAATGGCTAGAGAAGGTTAGGTTTTCTGAATTAAATGATGGAACTTATTGGTTTAAATGTCTAGTTAATAAATTTTTAAATGTGAGTCAGGTTTTTATTGACTTATTTATTTTTAATGTTTGATTATCTGCATACACTATTGTATAGACTAGTTGTTGCTTTAGACAATGCTTATTATGGCCTAGTGAGTTGTAATCACACCGTTCTCGGGCCCCAAAGAACTTGGGTACCCAAGAAGATTCTACTTGTTTTTAGGTACATGTTTAGGATTGGAACCTAATGGGTAGTTTATGTATGGTATGATGGGTTGGAGCATGGGATATGAGGAATGAGTTGGGACTCCAGACCATGATTGGGATCTTTTTATGGTTTTGGTATTAGAGATTTAAATTTTATGAATACCTGACATATATTGTGTACATATCATTGTCGTATCATATTTCCCTTTGGCTATTATTGGAACACTAATTTTTTATTCAATTTTATTTCTTAGGTGGGGTTTTTATAACATTTATTGTTATTTATATTGTTGTTTTACTTGGATAGGAACCTATAGTCTCTCAATTATAGTAGCATAGAACCACACTACTAGTTTAGAACCTCTAGAAATTGGGGAAGTGCGCTTGTGGTCATGTGGTGATCCATCTCAGGGCACCGATTATATGGGAACCTAGGTCAGGATGTTACATATTATCTAAATATTTACTTTTAAAGTAAATTTTTTGGTTTTTGTTATAAAAGGAATGATACGTATTATTCATGGTATCCTATTGGGAATTATCTGACACCATACATACTCACACTAGTATGCATGTAAACATCATGTTATTTATATGTGATAAGGTTTCATCTTACATATTGGATTTGAATCACTCTCTATTGGAAGTAGGTGGGTGTTGATCCATGGTGGTGACTTGGAGTCCCATGGTATTAGTCGGGTGGTTTATTGGTTCATTAGACTAGTTAGTTTATTTCAAGAATTGAACCTTCCCCCCCTTCCATTTATCTTATTTTTATATTATTTGTTTTAAAAATTGTATTAAATTGTTTATTTTGTGGTAATTTATATCCTATTTATTGATGTATTTGATGAATTATCATGTTTGTTTAGATTATTATTTCAAACTAGTTATTTTTTTGTATGATTATCCATTATATGGATACCTCATTCCAGGTTTCTGGTTTGAACCCTTTATTCAATCTATGTGATTTAGAAGGTGAAATCACCCATAAATGTGGTATTTGATTCCCTTGGTGCTTGTCACTAGCCTATGATGATCAGGAATGCACTTTGATCCTTATATCGAGCTAGGTTGATGACATGTTGTGTTAATCCAAGATGGTTCATTGTAAAATGGTATCATATTACTTTTTTTTAATTTGTGGATTGATTTTAGATAGGATAAAGGACTATTAAATCTTGAGAGTTTGATGTGTGAAAGTGCTTAAATAGCACTTCTTCATACTAAACCTCGAGTTACTATGTGTTTCGGGTGTTTTAATTTGAATTTGGGTTTTATAATTAGTTATTCATGAGACTTTATGATATGATATTCTATGAATTTTAGTTTTAGGGAGATAAAAAGAGTTATATCTAGAGATTAAATATTTTTTTAAAAATATATAATAATTCTAGGGGACACTTATTTAAAGGTAAAAATATGTTAATGCATGTGCATGTTTTTCCAAACTGTTCTAGGTGACTCCTAGTGGCAGCCACATAGTTGACACGTGGTCTGAGAATTTATGTGGGGAAACCATTAAAAAAGTTTTAAGTTTGAAAAAATAACCCCTTTTATATTTTAAGATTATTTTTTGATTATTTTTGTTTGTTTACGAGCAATAATGTTGAATTTTATGGGTTATGAATATTTATAGTTATTGTTTAAAGTGATTTTTAACGGTTGGAAATTTATTTTGTATTATAAAAACTATGTGTAAGTGTTATGAGGTGATTTTTTTAAAGGATCCTTAAACAAGATGGAAACTATTTATAAAGAAGTGATTTTGGTTTGTGTAAATTTTAAAATAATTAATTATATTTATTAATATTACAGTGAGCTGATATTTAAGAATGAGCTTTGGTTTTAGTAAATTTTTGGGTGTGTATAATATGAGTTATTTTATAAATCATTTTAAGTGGAATTTTAAGGTTGTATTATGATCTTGATTTAGTTGAGTTGTGATTTTGTTATCTATGTATTTTATTTTACAGTGGTTTTATAAAATCTTGTTTTTCATGATACATTAGTATATGAACCATGGGAAGGAATCAACAATACAAGGAGGTAATGCATTAGTTGCTAATTATAATGAATATGAAGTTATATTTCAAGTATTTTACTATATCTAGACTCTTCAAATAGTAAGAAGTTAATGTTTATATCATCTTTTGGATTATGTGAGGGTGTTTTTGAATCAGTGTCCTTCAATATTCTATAGCGATGAAGGCCCTCAATAGGTGATTTATTGGATGATTAAGGTTGAAGAAATATTTTACACCATTGAAAATATTAAGAACATGAGGGTGAATACTATTGGATTTCTATTCATGGGATTGGTTATTGAATGGTAGATGAATATTATTCTTGCTCGACCACTTGATGGAATGTATTTGTAGTATTTTAAAATACTTTTCAACTAGGGGAATTACCATGTATATGTAAATGTGGTGAGATCATTGGAGTTCCTAAGTGTTCAACAAGGTGACTAGTATGTGTAAGAGTATGTTGATCATTTTTTTCATACCAGTTCTCTTATCCCTCTAAGTTAGTCGATGATGATTTGAATATGGATTAGTTATTTTAAAGAGTCTTTCTTACCAATATTATATCAACAATAATTTCTCATAGTATTACTATATGTTTGAAAGTTGTTGATAAATATATTATCAATGAATCAATTTTTATTGGCTAGTAAACAAAGACTATTGCTTCAGCCCTCTTGGGTGTCCCATAGTGTTTTTTGGTTTGTTAAGGGATGAAGCAAGGAGGAGGGGATGATGTGGTGTTACCTTTTCACCATTGTTCCATTGTCTTGATGAAGAGGATTCCTTTTATATATTTTCGGTGTAGGAGGTCTGGGAATTCTAAGACCTCTTATTCAAAAGCTCCTGGGACTTGTTATCAGTGTGTCCACCTTGGTCACCGTTAAAGGTTTTATGGTTTCATGGGTTAGAAGAAGAAAAATTATTTTACCAAGACTCATCCTAGGAAATCATATCTATGGTTATTCTATTTGTAGGGGGGTCTTCTTTGTATTTTTTTGTATACTTCTCTATAATATGTGTAAGCCCCATTTATATTATATATAATGGATTAAATACATTTATAGTTTTATTTCCTTATTATGAATTTTTTAACATTGGTTTTTTTGCGAGTAAAGGTGGTCATAGTTTTTTGTTTTCGCATCCATCAGTTGGGAGGCCTACAACAAGTGTGCATATGAATCCTTATGCTAGTAAATTGTTTTTCCCAGGTGATTTTTTGGGCTGGGTTATTTCACTTATTTTATATCTTATGACCTTATATGTTATGGAGGTGTTGGATATGTTATTTTTATTTGGTTTGGATTAAAATTTGGGTAGCATTTGTAATTGGTGATATATATAAAGGTTTTAGAGAATTAAAAGAAGATCAAAGGAGTGGTTATCACAAGGAATTTGTTTCTAGGTTGTTCCTACCTGGTTATATTTTTACACTATCCATTACATTCCTTTTTTAAGGAACCTTTTCTTAGGACCTCTATTGTGTCATGGGTTTCTCAGTTTCAAACCATAGAGGAATTGTTCTCTCAGGGTAGAATTTGTTCATATACCTTATATATGGATCGAAAGTCAAGTAGATAAATGAGTTATTGTTTGGGGCGAGGTAATCATGGAATTCACACTTTTTTCTAGTTTCTGATGAATTTTTTGGGATGAACTAAAATAGTAGTGTGAATTATAACACCCCAGATCTCACATATATGTATATATTTTTATATTCTTGATTCCCTTGAGTTTTGGGTGTTCTAATATGACATTTTTATTCTTTTTGAAGCTTTTCCCATACAACATGGTTTGAAAAACAATGAAGAGTAAGCCATCAAACCTCTATAGTTTTTAATAGTAGTGATCAAATGGCTACTAAATGGTTTTTTTAAACCATGTGAGAAAACTGTGTGATGTAAATGGTTTGGTTATTTTGGTAATTTTATTTTATTTTTAATTGGGGTTTCCTCTCATTGCTTCCTTATTTGAAGGTAACCTCTTAGGAACCTTTATCATCAATTAATATCCACTCCCACATTCTATTTAATGATTCTATAATGATTACTTCATGATTAGTTCATAAAATTTTATGTTAAGGGGTCATATTTCCTTCCCTTATTTTATTTTTCTTTCATAAAAATTACCTATCTCTCTAACCTTAACAGTCATGAGTGACATGTATCCTAACCAGGGTTGTATTAAATTGTTTTTTGGTTACTAGTGGATATGGATTACCTCTTGTGGTCTATATTAGTGGATTTCATAAAAGGAGACATGTTTTAACCATTTTAGGTAGTTTTTATCTCATTTCATTGTATTTGAGAGTTTCTTGAAATTATAGTGTTTAAAACTCTTTTTTTAAACCAAAATAAATATGGTGTATGCTATCTAAATGTGGTTGTCAATGATTTTAAATAGTTTTATTTTATTTTCCTCTTACATAATGGTTTGATTTTATAATCAAATTTACATTTATTTTTTAAAATGATTTTTTCTTTCAATGTGTTTTAAAAATGGAAATAATGGGTTTCTTTAAGGGAAAATATTTATTAATCATTTTTTTAATCATATAATTTCCATAATGAGGAGTGTTTTACTGTTAAATGTTTTTACTTTTTTTAAAGGTGTGATTTTAACTTATGAAAATGTTTAGTGACTAACTTGGATTGATTTTTATTTTGTTTTTTTGTTATTTTTACACTCCATTATATTTATAATTTTTTTAAAATGATTTTTAAAAATTATTTCCAAATATATATAGTTACGAAGTATAAATTAAAGTCCCAATTGGATAATTATGTAATGTTATTTTGTTTGTTGTTGGTTAAACCTTTTTTGACCCCCATTGAAATCTTTTGAAGATACTTATGTGTATGGATGGATAAATTATTTGTGCTTCCTGATTTTGTTTCATTTATGGGTTGAAGATCATGTCAAATAGGTGTTGAATATGGGGTAAGTATTATTTTTATGTTATATTTCATTGGGATATGGTTACATTATGTGATCAGAACATTATTAAGGGTGAAATAACTCCTTTATCTAGTTCATGGGGAACCATAAGAAACCTAATGGGAAATTTAGGGATGGTATTGTGCTAGTTGATATTATGAATTGTTTAACATCCTGTAGTTGTATTTTTATGAGCTTGGCTAGGGGGTATCCTAGATGATGATACATGAGAGAGATTCGAGCGATGAATGTAAGACTGTAAAACCTATTGATAGTTTATCCTTCCTTGGTACATCAATTATTGTCCCATTTTCCCCTATGGTGTCACCTCATGATATATAATTTATATTACACATTACTTATTACCAATTAATTATGTGAGTTTTTGTTTCTTGGATTATTGATACTTTTGATGCACTAGTCAATTTATGGTTGAGACTTGGAGTTATTTAGTAATATATTATATTATCATTTTCCTTTTTTATCATGGATTTCCATGGTATTAATTTAAATTTTCACAGTATTATTTTATAGTTATGTGTGGTGTGTGTAAAGGTTTTTCATTTTAAAAAGGAATATTTTTAATTATAATTGAAAGAATAGTTTTGGGTTTCATAATAGAATTTTGAGATGATATTTCTTTCCATATCATGTAAAAGTATGAAAACTATTTGAAAATATTTAATTTAAAACTAGAATTACTGGTTTCTATTATAAAAGGAATGGCATGGAATTTTGGTGGTATCATAGTTAGCACTGGCTCACACCCTAAATACTCACATTGTTGGGTATATAGGCTTAATCTTATATGAAGGTTATCACATTTTGGATTCCATGTTGTATTGGTATAACTATCTACTGGAAGATAGTGGGTGTTGATGTATGGTGACTTAGAGTCACATGGTGGTAGTCGAGTGGCTCTCAGGTTTGTTGGACTAGTTATGTCATTTGGAGTACTTACGCCTTCCATCTTAGGCTTTTTCAGTTTTATGTTATGGATTTTAAAACATGTATTAAAGGTATTATTTTATTGGTAATGAGTTTTTGGTATTAATTTTTTAATTTTTTGAAATATCAGGTTTTGTTTTATTATTCATTAAACTATTTATTTATATATTAAAAAGATACAATATATGAAGACTTAATGTTGGGTTTCCAATTTAAACCTGTTGTTTGTACTTATAGATTTATATTGTTAAATCATTACAAAAGGTTTTATTTTATACCCCCCATATTTTTTCCCCTGATCATAGTGATCGAGAAAAAACATTAGGCCTTTTATTGATTTGGTTCAAGTTAACATGGAATGATTTGTTACAGATTCTCTATTAGAACTTTAATATCCCCTTTTGAGGTTTTAGTGAGCCATTAGGTTCTCAGTTCTCACCACTGAGCTCAAAGTGGGGGTATATAAAACCAACTCCTTCACAATGGAACTCTAATGGTCTACCATAATGATTTTAGTGGGACATTGACACTTCTTCAAAAAAATTATCTTTTCTCTAATTCCATCCATTTATTCTTCTGTTATTGATTAACTTATTAAATCAATACAGATAACTAAACTTTTATTTAAAAAAATTAAGTCAAGTGACTCATCCTTGATCCACAAGTCATAAATTGTCTTTGGAAAGTGAATCTAAACCCCACCACATGGCCACACACATAGAAACTGACATGAATGCCAAGAAATAAATAAATAACTATATGTTACACAAAGATAATAATTAAAATAGAATTACCATTGGTGTGTCCAAGCCCCAAATTGACCCCCGATACATCACATGTACAATACCACACAAACCCAATAACTTTACCATGGAAACACCTTCATCATACTCACCATATTCATTGGGTACATCTCCAATAAAAATAATAATAAGTTTAATGACCAAAATATTTGATAGATATGGGAACCACCAGAAGAATGTCACGTGGTTCCCAATAAACATATTCCACAAATTTATTTGGATTTCTCCTTAGAACTAGATAAAAATACATTCCCTGAATCTATAAATAGAGTATATCTTCAAATGCATTTTATAATTAATGTATTGAAATAAATAATTACCTTTTTTGAATTATGAATTCATCAACATATTGGTAGACCACTCTTGTTGTATAATCATTTACATAGAAGAATGAAGTGTATATTCCCTCTAGAAATGATACACATGTTCTCTATGAACCTCTGATCATTACTGTATTAATATTTGGGTGCTAGAATGGATGAATCTAACATTTGTGACAATCACTGGTTCTCTCAACTAAATCCTTAAAGGGATAAGCGATTCAATTTGGTTGTGAAGGTGAATTGATTGGTGTTCTTTAGAGTATTATAGGGATGCATCTCTCTAGGGATTGGGATAAATCTCTATAAAACTCATAGTGAATGATGATGGAATGATTTTTCTCAATCTATAATTTTTCATAACAAGGTTTATATAGTTCTAGGGTTAGAAAATTAATAATTTCACAAGGGACCATTTTATTTTCTTAGTCCAAATGTAACCCAATGTCTAATAATAATAGGATTATTATAATTAACATAATATGTTCTAAAATCATGGTTAAAATAAATATTTTTTTCATGAATATATTAATTTATATTTAGTCCAATAAAATTATATAATAAATTTCTTTCTGAACCATTAAAATTGGGTTTCCAATCCTCATTAATATTTATCAGGCCTTGAATAATGACTTTTTATTCACAAAAAAATGTCATTTTATTATTATCAAGTACACACACACACAAATATATATATTATATTAATTGAAATTGTTGATTGATATTCATTAAATATTCACATAATTAGATTAATAAATACTTTTTTACCTTAAGAATAATCCAGAATAAATAAATATTTTATATTCATGAAATTAAATAAATAATTAACTAGTGAATAAATTATTATTAAATACATAACTCACATATATATTATATTAAATAACCGATGATTGAATATATATGATTTAACCAACATTAATAATTATTAAACAATGTATAGGAATAATATTTATCCAACTTGTTAAATTCATATGTAATTTAACTGAGTTTTAGAGGACACTTAGTGTGTAACCCTTTATTCCCCTTTCTTAGTGTCATTAGGCTACACTGCCTAAATTTCAATGTTATTATCTAGAAACTTGTTGAGGATCACACAGAGAAATAATTTACTTGCACAAAAACATGTAACCTCCTATAAATCTACACTATATAATATAATCTCTTAATCTCGATATCTCTAACAAAGAAGGATGTATACTAGTGTCATCAACATACATACTCAATGTCTATTTCTTTGAATTTATGGAAATGAAATTTTTGAAAACACTACCATGGGAATGGAATTAATTAATAAATTATATTACCATTAAATGGATTAAGATATAAAATTATTTTAAAAAACAGATTGCATAAATCCTTTTGTGTATTATTCATTAACACAACACCACTCAAGAAACCCCCAATGTGTCCTACCTTTCGGTAAGCATTTTTTATCATGGTTTTCATCAATACATAAGAGTATGTGACTCATGAAATGTATTAATACTAATATTAAAGTTGAAGGATCATCAAAAATGTTTTTATATAGGAATATCTAATTAATCATATAACTGTGGATTTCTTATTAGAGGGTCATGTTATCTTAATACCTTATACTAAAGATTACCAAGGGAGTACAATGTGAGAATGTGTCTCAAATTCCTAGGATTATATATCCCTAATATCCTATATCACTCATGTCTAATAAAATGATATCATTCAGATAGATAAATTATATTTAAGAAAACTATCAAGGAACTTTTAGGTTCTAATCATAGATGAGAACTACTATAACCTTTTTGGGAAACAAGTATACTTTGGACATTAAAAAATAGTATTTAAAATATAATAATAATCCTGATGTAAATATATATTTTATTAAAATTTAAATACATGAATATAGGTAATCATAAAGTACTTAGATGTTGGTTCTAGGGAACCATGTCCAAAAATAACACGGAGAAACATAGTCGTACTAAATAATAAAAAAATCAATAATAAAATAGAGGCCAACCATCATTACAAAATACTACCAAAGAAATACATAAACTGAAATGGGAACTCATAGATGAAAAATCCTCAGATAATTACATAATCATAATATGTGAAATACTGTACCAAATAAGAATCCATGTACAATGTAGAATAAAATAAATTATAGTTATCAGGATCACTACACTTTCTATAGCGTGATATCAGTGGTAGCATATATTTTTGACTTGTAATGAAAATATTACCTAAATCCTCAACCAATATTTTATGTAATTATAAAATTAATCATTCATTAATTTTTTCCAAGAAATTAATGAAATTAACGAAATGATACTTCCCAATTATCATGTTCAATCAATACTCCTCACATATAATATTTTAAATAACCTTACATGTATAAATAATATGTAACTTTTTTCAACTCGTAGGTTATATGACACCATTTTATTTCATCATTTCCATATGATAAGGATATTTAAATGGAAAATTTAATAGTGGGTGGCATGACACCCATGATATTTCCTCATGCCTCCATACTTTGTCAATATGACTCTTATGTAATTATTAATATGAAATTAACTCAATATATGAATTTCTAATGAAAAGTGTTCCATATATCTTGACTATATTCTATCCAAATGAACCATATACTATAAAGATATATGTAAAATATTTTTTTCATAATTGAAAGCACATTAACTAAAGGTTTTATGTAATAAACACAAAATCATCTATAATATGGCGCATAACCATATAATTAATCCACACCTCCATATTATCCAATAAAATCGATCTACATCAAAATTTCGTCTATAAATTAATTAAACAATAAACACTATCCTTTAATTCTTGACAAAAAAATTAATTCACTCAATGAGATATAATAAAAACACCATTATTTTTGTGAAACATGATCTTATTATTCCAATTACCAAATTCTTCGTAACTAAATTTTATTATTCTATATTGTTTAATTTACAAAGAAATAAGTTGTTATTTATTTATATATATTTAATAGATAAATAGCTAGAGTCATATCCCTCATACACCCCAATTGTTCAAAGTATCTTACTCAATATTATTCATTCACCACTATTTTATCACTACGTAATGGAAATATCAAGAAGTTTCTACAAAGTTATAGTAGATATAATTATTCGAGTTATGAAATGTGATGGATAATATCCCCTTTTATAACTGAATAATATCCACTAATGATTAGTTAATCTAAGAAAATATTTTTTGAAACTTGTAACCCCTATTGAATTTCCCTCCATTAAAACAATCAACACAAACATTGTATCACCTCATTAATCATATGAATAGAACACATATTTCAAAAAATAAAAACCATTTAACATAGTAAGATTCGTTTTATCTGATTATTTAAATTTCCATCCAATTCATAATAATTGAGAATAATATTTATCAATAAAAATAAAACAAATTAATGAATGAATTAATGGATTCAGGAATGAATGAATTTGATAATTATTTAACCAAAAAACCATCCAACTTTGATTCTCACAAAACATACACTATAGAATAAAAAAAAATTGAATGAAATATTTTAATCATAATTTAAGTGAAAGATCGCGCTTTGGCTAGAATTACAATTTTACCATTCATTTTAGAAATCTTAATAGTACCATAAAAATATCATATACACTACGAGAATAAAATTTATGGGGTTATATATCTTACCATAAAAACTTTTTACTGTAAAAAATCATAAATTGTTAATTCTTAGGAAATATTTTAATTATCATAATATAATTAAATTTAATTTCATATCATTTCAATATTTAAAATATTTTCATTTTCAATATAAAAGAAAACACTAAATAAATTTAAGGCATCGAATTCTCAAATGATTTTATCACTTCTAATATATTTCTTCCATTCCAAAATTTCTCCCTAAAACTTATACCTAAGGAATAAATCATCCATATAAATATTTTTCATATTTATTTTGAATCTCTATTAGATATTGTAATTAGTAGTATCGTCCTCCATATAATGTTTCCCCTAATAAATATCATGATATCAATCACGAATACTCTTTAGAAGTTGAGATAGATAGAATATATCATGTATATGATTCATTAAATGAAGAAGTTATAAGAAAAAATATACCTCATCAACATAATATAATTTCATAAATGGTATAATAGAATTTGCTAAAAGTTTTCTACCCTTTTTTGAACAGATATTGTCTCATAGAAATATATTATCATTTACTATAAAATACATTGGACTCATTCAATGATCTACATAATATTTCTATCTACTCAATTTATTCCATATAAAATCTTGAATCTTTTTTATATAAATTTTTATAACTTGCATTATCTCTATACCAATAATCATTAAGTAAAAACATCAACAAAACATAGTATAAAATAAAAAGGCTAATCATATAATTCCTTATATAGATCTATTCAAATTAATGGATGATATATGGTAATATATATAGACTTTATTAAAGTTAAATTCCAATGGAATATAAAAATACAACACACATGATCTTATCATATCATCCAACATATGGATACCTTTATTAGTATGTCTATCCTTCAAAAGATGAAATGTTATACTAAGAAGCAAGTAGGTGCCAAAATAATGTTTCAATTCTCTCCATATTTTATAACTAAATTGATAACCATGCACATATATAATCATATAAATAAATCCATGAAATATTATAACTTTTTTACACATATATAATTTTTATGAGATTTTCAAAAATTCCTTTTCTCAATAAATAAGAAATAAGATAACTTAGTGAATCAATTAAAAATATATCATATTATATCAAGGTATATAAGCACGCATTACAATATTGTTATGAAATGCATGGATATATTTTTCCCTTTACACTATATAAGAATCAATGGTGGTGAAAAATAAACTGTGGTATGATGGTCAAGTTTTACATGTTTATAGGTATGAAATATTATAATATAAAAAAATACCAATATCATCACTCATATCAAAAAAATATTAATTTAGATCATGATACATAATTATTATTCTTTGATATAATTCTATAGGTGAGATATAGGTGTCATGAAGAGATAATACATGAAAACACTAACAAAAAGTCCTCACTATATCATAATCCAATAAAACCAACCTTTTATGAATCCATATAGATATTTTTTATAAATGACTGAATCTATCCACACCTCTATATCAGGATCCCCTAAATTATAATTAACCACTAATTTTACTAATGAATAATAAATCTTCATCTGATATAGAAAATCCCAATAATTTACTTCTTTTATATCATTACGTATACCAATCAATTGATCTATTATATACCACTCTTAACCTTACTTTCAATATATGTAACTATATGATTTCATATACCTTTAATAAATTACCACATTAATTTTCCATAGAGTATATGTAATTTCAATCGCATAGTCCTATAAAAAACTCCACTCAAATTCTCTATATTAATGTTATGTCTTTTCAAGATAAAATTTATTCAAACTCTTTATTATCAAATTCTTCCTAAAATTTATTAATGATATGTGTATGTCCATTAATAAATTTTATTTATCAACATTATCTTTCTATTAAAATAAACTTTTCCAGTAATTTCATGTACCAAACTAAACCCTATTATTTCACTTTATCATTATTAATTCTATACTTTGGTAATATAATTGGTCTACCATACAACTCTTAGAAGGAAAAATATGAATTGATTCGTAGAAAATATTGATATATGAAAATTAAAAAATCGAAATATGATCTTCCCATGGAATTTTAAAGCCAATCACACATAATATGATATTATATTTTAAAATATAATTTTTTTAATCTAAATATATATCCATTTGTGGTTTATAGGACACAATAATTTTTAATTATGTACCCATAAAATTTTGAGATACATTTAATATATTTAGGTAAAAAATGGATCTCAATCCAATAAAATATATACTTTAACATTTTTTAATAAAAATAATTCATTCATAATAAACCTACCAAAATATCCTTGTAAATTTATTTCTTGAATTTGTATGAAATGATATTTGGTAAGTTGATCTATAATTTCTCACAAACCATAATGATTTCATAATTAACATCGTAAAGAAATTAGAAAATATTTCAATATGTTCTGTTATTCCCATGATTCCCTATACTCATAATCCCTTGATAATAAACCATCACCGATTGAAAATTTACTCACCGATAAGAAAAACATTATTTTTTATTTCATTATGTCATGCACCAAAAAATTTCTATTAACATCATTATATGTGTTAGTAGATACAAGATATATAATTCCTTGACTGAGATAATATAATATGAAGACCAAATATGGGGTATTCATGTGTCTTTAACCACATTCTATTAACACTAGAGGTTGGTAACTAGTGTCCAGGGATGAAAAAACTAGCAAGAAAATACTTTCACTCAAATAATGATACTAAAACATACATACCATGCCAAAAATGATAGACACCTTTTTAAAATTTCTTCAATTAAACCAAATAATGTAATATTGCAATATGATAGATAGGATTACTAGATAACAATGACTATACCAACGATATAATTAAAAACCATAAAAAACACCGTTAATCACATATAATTGGGAAAAATCTAATTTTAATATATCTATCAAAGAATTTATGATTCACCAATAGAAAATAATGATATATTTTCTTTACCCATATCATCACTAAACAAATCATCTAATACACCCATTTATAAATTTATGGGTAAGTAGAAAACATATTATTATTTTCCAAATGAATCCACTATATTTATATTAATTTAATACTCCTAAAATAAAATTCCAATGGAACATAAAATATTCAAAAAAAAATATTTCAAAAAACTAAGGAAATCAAAATATGAAATACTATTTTACCACACAAGGTATAATAAAAATTTCTTTTGAAAAATTATTTCATTTATGAAAAAAACAAATACAACATATATTTAAAAAGAAACCCATTTAAAAAAAATTTAGATTTCCCCATTTTAATAGAATCTTTTTATCATACCAAAAAAAAACTTTTTAGAAAACTCGATGTTTTTAAAAATTATATTTCACATCTTTAAAAAACATAACCAAAAAACACATGTTAAATATTGTTAAAAAAATAAAAAATATTATTAAAAAACCCACCCATCTTAATACATTGAAGAAGTTACAATCCATACATTGGTTATATGTACAATATATCTGTATCAATGGCCCATAATGACATATAGTCAAAGATATCTGAACAGTTGTGGTCATAAAAACTATTTCTCATGCTATTACACATGTAACCTATTATTTTAACAACAAATAATATCCATAACGTTGTTTTTTTCCATGGTTTAAGGATTTAAAATATAACTTAACTCACCAATTTGAAATAATTCACCAAAAATTAAATTTTTATTCATGATCTTAATTGAACATTGTTTGATCTCAAAATCTAAGGAAACATTTTCCATAAACAAATATCTTAATTAAATAAAATTTATTTACCCAAAAAACAATTTAAAATTAAATAATAATTATTTTAAAAAAATTTAAAATAAATAGAAAATATTCTAAATTCAAAATTTAAATCAAGAAAAATTGTCACACACCCCAATTTTCCAAAAAAATATCTTTCCCCAATGTTTATTTCTAAAATTAAATATGAATTATTTCATAAAATTTTATTAATTTAAAATGATTTAATGATTTAATAGAAATAAATATCATAAAAATTAGTTTATTCAAGTAATAGAAATAAATCAAAGTCACCTTCCTATTTTGATAAATCTTGAAATCATTAAATATGGAATCCTTAATATCACTTTTTATTTTATAGTTTGATTAATATCATGAAATATACATTTTAAATATTCAATATCCAATTATATAATAATATAATGTTGTATTTAGTGATTTAAGAGAGTGTAACATGACTTATTTGAGTGAGGATTTCAAGAGAAAAGATCTAGGATTAATCACATTCAATTTAGCTACAATTATCATAAAATATTAAAAAAATTCATTGATAAATTGTGTAGAACACCTAAAATGGAATAAAATAATCCTTAAAACTAGTTAAACATTCTTAAAGGAATTTAGTTAATGTTTAAGGAGGATTACTATCATTTCAAAAAAAAAATCATAGAAATTTAACAATTGAGAACGATTCACCATGCACCTCACCATAAATTGGATTTTTCTAAAACAAAAAACATCATATGGTTAGCTCATTTGGATAGTGAACATTGTACCTCACCATGTTTTTTGTTTTACCCCCAAAACCACTCGTCATGGTTATCACGGATGATTTTTATGTTGAGTTCCCTAACCAAGATACTTCTAAAAAAATTTCCAAACAATACTTTTTCACCCAAGACACCAAAATACAAATAAAAAAAATACATACTAGTTTTTTTATTTGTAATTCTCCTTACCATTATAATTTTCATCCATAAAAATATATAATGATATATATTCCATGAATATATTGACTAAATCTATTTTATATGGATCTTTATCTCTCAATTATCCTCATGAATCACTCCATATTACTACAAAACCCACACCATGCGAATAATATATCCCCTAAAAACCATTACTCATCAATAGATTATTATTATTATCCTTTATATATAAGTAATATCTAGTTCCAAGTAAATTTTGATCCAATACAAGATATGAGATAAATCTAGGTGCTACTTCTTTACTTGAGAAACATGAATATTATTATGAATTACTATATAATCAATGTTAAATCTAATCAATATGAAACATAACCAATAAATTCTATAATCACAAATAGAACCATATATTATAGTGTCTACATTCCTTAATTCTAGAGAAAATGATGAATCATTAAGGTGACATAGGAAAACATGATCTAAAACACCAAACCTCAAAGATAATTATTACATATCTACAAAATATTTTTGTAAAATATAAACCATTTTAATATGGCTATGAATTAATTTAATATAGTCCATTGTGACATGTACCAATTTAGTCCAAAAAGTTATTTATCACACATCATAAAAAAATAGAGATAAATAAATTATTCCATATAACATATCAAACAATTCCAAATAGATCTATGATTGGTAATAATTATTATAATAAAATTTCATTTTTATACAACTAATCCTATAAATATATCCCAAATACAAGAATGATTTCCCAAATTATATTCTCTAAAATCTTTATAATTCATTCAATTTTCCCATTTGTTTGAGGTTGATAAGTCTAACTCATCCTCAAATTAGTATCCCTAAAATCATAAATCCACTTCTATAATCTAAATTTAAAACAATTATATCTATATAGGATAATATTAATTGAAAATAAATTAAGACTGATGTAATATTTAGCATATAAATTCTCAATATCCACAACTAAATACATTTCCTGAATTAGTAAGAAATGTGATGTCTTTGTGATCCATTCCACCCAAAACCTAAAACATAATTCTTCTATAGTGATTTAGGAAATCCTGTTATAACTTCTATTGGAATGTTTCAACACTTCCATAATATATTGGGTATAATTTTCAATATACCATCTGATTATTGATGTTTTTATTTATCATGATAATAGATCAAACATCGAGAATCATAATAAGATATATTTTTATTCATAAAATACAATCAAAAATAAATATAAGATATCATAGTATATTTTTTGTAATACTAGTATATATCAATCAATACGGTTGATAACAGATATTTATGATTTCTCTATTTAGTTTTAAGGGAATTACCAATCATACCTTAAAAAATAATGAGTCATATAAGATATCATTATTTTTCTATTAGTGGTCTCTGTACTGTTTAAGGAATCTCCAATTCCCTTACACCCAAAATCAAATATCTATAACTCTTTTAGTTACTCCAAAAATGTATAAATTATTTTAAAAATATTTATAATTAAAACATTATTATTTTATTTTATTTTCAAATGGAAATTAGGTGATACTCCCACTAATTTTAACTTAACTTCTACTTAAATATTTTATTCAAATTATTCATAATCAATGAATCAGCTAAAAAATTTCTTTTTCTTGTAATTTACAAAATTTCATAGTAAAAAGTCTGATGATACTCTACTCACCTGAATATATCAATTTTAGACTCTATTTGGAGAATAGGTACTTCAAAATATTATTATTAGTAAATACCATGAACTTATTACCAAAGAGATGATGTCTCTATTTTTTCAGGGTGTGAACCAATAAAAATTCCATATCATGTATTATATAATTCTTTTTATTTATGTTTAACTATGTCAATCCATACAAAATAAGATTTTATTTTTTTATAAGAGAATATCTCAAACTATATTTGAAATATTCATAGTACACTACATAACCATCACCTAGTTTAAAAAAATATGAGTAAATGATGGAGTAAGTATTTTATATAAACATTTAAAGGCTTAATAACATGTCAAATTCCAATTAAACGTCACCCCTTCTAATTCATAGAAATTATAATTGAAGCCAACTTTGGGAAATCACAAATTAATATCTTGTAATATTCCATAAATTTTTGGAAAATTTATATCTTAATTTTCTTTTGTGAATTTCTTAAGAAATAAATTCATACAAAATTTTTGGTGCCACATAAATGTATATATCATAAGTGATGTGACACAAAAAATTTATTCCATAAATTCAAAATTTAAATTTAGATAACTTTTAGTAAAAATTATGTTTAACCAAAAATTATATAAAAAATTATATAAAATTTTTACAATATTCTTTTGATCAAGTGTAAATTAAAATTCAATCCAAAAATATCACCAAAAATAATTCAAAAATATTTGGAAAATTTTGTTCAAAAAATTATCATAAATAAAAGGAGTGTTTTTGAACTTAGAAGGTATAACCATGAACTCACAGTGGCTACAAGAACTTATGAAATTAATATTTGGTATATCTTACTATCTTACACCCAAATAATAATTACTAAACAAGAAATAATTTTTTGAAAACCATTTAGCACCCTTTAATTGATCAAATATATCATCAATATGGGGAAAATTCCATTTATTCTTTACAGTGACCTGATTCAACATTTAGTAACCGATGTACAGTTGTGATCTATAGTCAAAATTATTAGAAAATATCAATATAATTTCTCATAGTGAAGCACATGGATAAATAAATCACTGTTACACAAATTCATACAATAATATATATAATTACATGAAAATTTATTAGTTACATGTGGTATTAATGTAGAAAAATTTGTTTCATCCGATTAAAAATATCAATAGAAACACCATTTTTAGTTGAAATCCGGAAATATTATTGGGAAATAAATTAGGATATCGATCTACCACCACCTAAAATTCAGAATGGATACCCTCTAACATGTATTTAAGGAATAAAATTTTGAAACGAAATGATATTAACGAACTAACTCAAATGATCTGATGAACTCTACTCACATTAACAACCCAATTTCAAAAATAATAACAAATAACACCGTCTAGTGAAATGAAAATATCACATTGACTATAAAAATAAATTTGAGACTCATAATTAATAATATAGGAAATCAAAGTGATCAAAATATATGATTATATCTTAGTAAATAATAAATACCATGATACTTTAATACCATTAATCATTATGAAGTATGAAAAAACATAAACCCATTCATAAATTTCTTACCTAGTAGTGTATCAATATTCCTGGAATAAGGGCTTTAATCTAGTAATAACCCAAAATAATCTATTTTACATGATTAAAAAAATAATGAGATGATCTAGATTCAAAAAATATAGAGATAATTGAGGAGTAAATTAGAATATTACCTTGTAAAGTGGAATATAAAACCTCTGTATTAGACCCCTGGGACACTTTCCCTACTATGAAAAGTTATCATCATTCCATCTAAGGAGTAGGTATATCATTATATTGTGGCTTTCCCACTTCAAACTATATCCTTGACCTCATTTTATTTAACCTATCTAACACCACATTTGATACCTACATCTGATTGGAAGAATCTTTACTGATTTAGTACAAAAACTAATAAAACAATTTCTTTAAATGACTAACCCTCCCATAATATAATAATGACCTAGTTATAAATATGGATTATGATATAAAATTACCATCCTCTTAGAATTTAAAACACTTAATTATACTCTTTACCCATGTGACACATAAATAAGTATTCAATACCTTCTTTTAGTGGCCCTTTTACTTCTTCTTATAAACAATATAATAACTTCATCCTATATTTAGTCAAGGGAATAATGAAATATCTTTATGAGTCACCACTATTTCAATATATGGGTACAAACATTCTCATACCATTAATTTTTATCGTTGAGATGTTTTATGTGTTGGGTTATCCTAAAGCAACCTAGGATACCCTGGACCTAGACACTAGAGATTGTCCTTGGCATGACCCAAAGGTCATTATCAATCCCCACAAACTGGAAAATAGTACATGAGAATCAAGAACATATATTTGGATTATTTTTTCCAATAAATCCATTAACATAATATAAAATACACCTCAATAAAAAACATAACAATCCAAATAAAAAATGACCATCCAAACATGATAAAATAAAGTCAACATCTATAGATAAAATTAACAGGATGTGGAGAAAAAAGTCTATAAAATAGGGGGTTGGGGTATTATGAATGAGACTAAAAATAAAAAATATGCTACCCATATTCATGGGTTACCAGGTTCAACCTTACACTATGCCACTTCCTCCACCCAATCTCTACTAAATCGAGTACCCACTGCCTCCAAGCGAAGACTTGATTTGACCTATGTTTGAAAAAAGTCTAAATAAAACCATTGGGTGTATGTAGGGTGTAAGAAAATATATATTATTAGTAATCCACCAAGTGTTTCATGAATAAAAATTTTATGAAAAAAATAAAGATGTTAGTCTAAAAATAGTTTTAATAAAAATATGATTTAAAAATTAAAACAAAAATAAGGATAAGTATAAGTTAAAAAAATAAGAACCATGGTAAAACTATAGGGTAGCTAATTTTAGGGCCTCATACTTGGATCCTCGTACTCTCTATGATTTACAAATCACCTTCCATGTTTGTGAAAATACTAGGAAGACAATTTTTATGTTTCATGTAGTGTGATGACACCAAAATATAGAACCAAAAACCATTTTCTTTATTCTTAGTTGGTGTTGTATTGTTGTAAAAATTATAGGGAGGGTGGTACTTACCTACAGATACTTTTCCTAGTCTTCACACCTATGTATCTGGGGTTCCTATGTTTGATCCACTTTCCATTTAATTTAATTTCCCTATCTAATTCATTCTATAAATAAAGAATTCTATATCTTCCAAATTACACTTTAATATAAAAGGATAAAATTTTATAAACATTGAAACACATAAAAATAGTTTTGAAAATAATATTTTATGCATCAAAAAATTTATAATTTTTTTATAAATTTATAAAATCATGCTATATTCACCAAATAATGAAAGATGATGAAACCAACTACATTTAATTAATCAAAATGTTAAATACTGGGTGGAATCCACTTGAATGAAAGAATAAATAGATTAAGGAAAAAATATATCTTACTATGAATAAAAAAATACACAATTAACTTCAGTAAACATGAAACCTAGTATCCCATATCCATATATAATTAGATAAATCTGTTTAATGGAGAGAAATAACTAAGAGGAAGGGAGGATAGACCCTTATCTAGAGTTTACTTGATTATATAGGGTTAAATATTTAGAAAAATCAATCTAAGTAAAGGGGATATGATTTCTCATAAGTGGTAGATTTATATTAGTTATGTGACGGACAAAAAAGAGTAACTAAGGGTTTAATTTTATAAAGGGTTGAATTGTAATTTCAAACATTTGAGAAGACTCTAGATTGGGATTACTATGGCACGACCGAACCTCCATATAAAGTTGTGTCATATTTTGTAGTGTTGGAAGTAAGTATTTTTTACATCTAGAAATGGAGTGTGTTTTATTTTTTTCAATCCACATTGGGGTTGATCAAGGATATTACAAAGTAATATATCTTATGGGTTAGATGGATTTAGTGTTGAATGTGACATTATTTCCCAGTGATTTCAAAATATTGGGATCTCACAATTAGGAGGAAGGATAAAGATTAATGATAGGTGGATTTATTGGATTGAATCATCATAAATATGGAAATGGAATGAGTTTTCTGAAGATTGAGGTTTTTTAAGGTTGGTTTTTAGGAAGGTTGAGTTTTTTTAATGTGTGGACCATTGTGAACAAGCAATAGAATGATGATGTTCTCGTGACTATGAGAATCTTAGAGAATGCATGATTAAATGATTGTAAATATATGTGACTATGAGAAGGATATTTAATTTGTAAAATATCACTAGATATTTTCAAATAAAGGAGATACACGAATAGGTTATAAGAGTTTTGGAAAATGGTTATTGGGAGCTTGGGATCTTCACGAAAGGAAAAGAATATAAATAGAAGGCCTCCATTTATTCGCAATCAGGAAGATAATTTGAGAAAAGGATGAATATATTGAAATTCACAAAGGATGGGATCTTCATGAATCAAGAATACATTGCGATCTTGAGCATTGCAAAGAATTTTTTTAAGTCTCAACTGATTCTAAAGTTTTTTAGAAAAAGTTATTTTGTGATGACTTGGAGTTTTTTGAAGACATGGTGTTCTACTAAGGCTAGGAACTTCATAATTTTTTTGAGCTTCCTAAACGATGTAGGCTTGAGGAAGGTGCGTGGGTTCAAAAAAACAATAATTTCTTCGAAACATAAAGGGGGTTTTTGAAGATTAGGAGATTCTTGAATATTAGTGTTGAACTTATGGTTTAAGGGAACAATGATTTCATGTGCATCAACTTAGAACAATGATGCAAGCAAAGTCTCATTCTAATAAATGGAAAATACATATATTTCAAATATACTAAATTGACCTTAAACTTATTAAATTGAGTAATAATTCAGCGAAGGAAGTTAAAAATGGGGATTCGATGGATGTGTTCTAAGGGAGACAATTTGATATCCCTATAGTTATTGTAAAGGTTTTTTATAGAATATAGTGAATATGAATCATCTTATGTAATACAAAATAAATAGTGAATCTTAGCGGATTTCGGAATAACCGATACACTATTGGTGTAATATCATTTGAATAGACGTTAGTGGTAAACCAAGTAAAACTATTGTGTTGTATCTTTTTATATGAATGATTAATTACTTTACTAATCCATTATATAGGTTTTATAAGTTCCTACCAATACATTAAAAAGATACACCACTTTAAAAAGAAAAATTTTCCACCCTTATTCACCCCTCCCATGTCAGGGTGTTCTAGGGTCCTATAAGTGGTATTCGAGCATATTGGTTATTGGTGTTGAATATTTCCTCTATTGTTTTTATGGATAATTTAGTGAATGTTAGGGGAATAAAAATATTCTATGAAAGAAAATTATATATTTTTTGAATAATATGATGATATATCATATAAGATCACTAATGATGGAAGTTATCTTTTCTATAGATTAATTGATCTAGGTAACTGATGCAACAAGTCTTTCTATGACTAAAACAGATAGAAAAATGGTTGATGAAGATTCAAAGAAAACAATTATTCACTAATGCTCCATCTAATCAAATCTATATAAAGGTAATGAGTTTCACTTCAGCAAAGTATATATGGTAGAAACTAGAAGATATATAAAAATGTGATAGCAAAGTCAAAGAGGATAAGCTTCAAGATTTCCATAAAAAGTTTGATGACATGAAAATGTATGCTGATGAAAATACAGATATATTTTTTAATTTAATTAATTAAGTTATTGTAGAAATTCAAGGAGTCAGTGAATAAAGTAAAGATATTTACATTGTGAAGAAAATACTGAGAAGGATTCCACCTCTATACATTCAAAAAAATTCAACCCTTGAGGAAATGGATTGGTCCAAGATTTATATTTTTGATATGCTATGTAGTTAGTGGATTATGAAATTTGATTCAAACCAGAACAAACATTAATTAGATCATGAATGGAAATAGAATTAAAAATTATGGAAAATATTGACATTACAAATTTAGTAATTAAAAAGATTATGTGCATGATTAATTTCATTCTCTTATTGCTATAAAATTCAAGAGAGGAAAATGTTGATTTGAAGTCAAGAATCCCTTGTCTTACTTTTGGTGTGGTAAAGTAGGGAACATTACCACTCGATGTGAAAGTAAATTTTATGATTTAGAAATTGAATTAGAAATCATACATAACCCTAAGAAGATGTTACCAAATAAGAGCGACCATAAATTTAGAAATCAATTATAGAGAAAGAGAGACATATACAAAGAAGAAAAATATGATTATTAATTTTTGGGGCTATAGAAATAGAGTTTAAATCTGATCCTGAAGAGTACATGATGGATACATTTGAAAAGGTAAAACCTAAGAAAATGAATATAATCAGTGGATTGGTGTTTTTGATCTCAAGGTGGAACTTGAGGATAATCTTGTTGAGATTTATACTAAAATAATGAAAAATAGAAACATGGGATAAAGAATGAGGTGTCTCCAGTGAGAATCCCTCAATAAAATGGGGTCATTGAAAGCATAAATTAATAGGTGAACAATATGGATGCTGCTATACTGATTGAGAGTAGTGTTTATCATCTTTACTAGAAATAGGCTTTTCAAATAGTGATGTACAATCAAAATGAAATTGTTCTTTTTATAAGAGAAACTAAGACACAATATGACATATGTTTTGGATGTAATCCCTCACTTAATTATTTTCATGTTTTTGGAAGTAAAAGTTTTATAAGAAACAAATAAGGAAATAAATGAAAGTGTGGTGATTCTGATGATAAAGGAATATTCCTTGGATATTAAATAAATAGAAATGTGAGTAAATGTTTCAATAATCATCTTATAAATATTTTATAAAGAAATTAAGTTAAGATAATTGAATATAAATCCATAAATACCTCAAGGAGATCATTTTTTACTATGAATGATGTTAAAAAATTAAGTGGACAAAGGAATGATTCAAATGCATAAATAGTGGAAATATTTCAAAACATTAATGTATCGAGAAATGATGATAATTCCAAAGAAGAATCAAATTGGGAAACCATCTCCCAAGAAACATTCATTAAAACCTCATTATAGAAATAAAAGAGTATAAATTGATTAGTTTAACATAATTGGGGATTAGACCACACCTACAAAAACAAGGAGAATGGAGAAGGAAGAACATTATGCCTTCTTATCAATTTTGGAACCAACGTCATTTGAATAATACATGAAGCATGAATCATGGGGTAAGTCTTTGAATGGAGAAATGGATCAAATTGAGAATAACCAGACATGCCATCTATTTAAGAGACAAGAAAACCAAAACATGATTAGAAAAATATGGATCTTTAAAAAAATTCAATGATAATGTACATTCGATCCAAAAAAAAATAATTCTTAGTGTGTAAAGTATATGAACAAATTGAATGAATTTATATTGAAGGAAAATTTTCTCTAGTGGTAAGACTTGAGTCAATCAGGAACCTTCTTTAAATGGAAATCCAAAGAGGGTTCAATTTTTATCAGATGATTGAAAAAATTAAATTAATAAATGGTGTTTTTAAAGAAGAAAAAGTCTACATTGAGAAAATAGTGGTATTTTTTATTGGAAATGATGTGATGAATGTTTCTATATTATATAAGGATATCTATACACTGAATCAAGAACCATGAGAATGGTATTATCGACTTGATGATTATTTGAAAAAGCTATAATTTAAAAGAGCACGTGTTGACCATAATCACTATATGAAGTATTTTTTATAAAGATCAATTTATGGAATTTTTATATGAGGATGATATTATTTTTAGTAGAAGTGGGCAATGATAAATGGACAAATTTTCTAATAACATGAAATAATATTTTGAAATGTCTATTATTAGTGAACTCATAGACTTCTTGTAACAACCAAGGATCTCATAATACATTATCTCTTTAATGTAATTCAATAGCTTGTGCCCCATGCAACACTGAGTTTGAGCACACCATGACTTACCAAACTCATAGTTTAAGAAGTGGGTATGAATAGTATAAACTGAATCTTGAAATTTATATACTCCATAAAATTTTAACATCCATATTATGTGTTTTTAGACATAATATAAGAACAAATCTAACTTTTAGATAATAAAAGTGTTTAAAAAAAATGAAATTTTACCACCTTTTAATGGATAATCCTTTAAAAATAAAATATTTTACAATTTTATATATTCAATTTGACAAAATAAACTTATTTTTTAGATGTGGGACAAAAAAATTTATTTTGGATTAATTTTTGTTGTTTTTCTGAAAACTTTCATATTTTGATGAATAGTGAAAAATACTAAATTTTAAATGAAAACAACTTTTTTAATCAAAATAATTTATATTAATAAATTATATGTTTGAGGGGTTTTGATGTATAATTAGATTATATTTTTATAATTTAATCCAATTTTGGTTATTGGAATTAATTTTACATTTCAATTGGACATAAACACATATAAGTCTTTTGATTGTTTTTACTTCTCAAAAACCCGCCTTTTGGTTTTGATAACGAGAATTAATATAAAATTAATTAATTAAACTTTTATGGTTTTAATTTTTAAAAATAGAAATAATTTTTGAATTCAGATTATCAAAATTATCTTAGGGTGAATTTTTGGTATTTTTCTAAAAACATTCAATTTTTGATGAATATTAAAAAATACTGCATAGTTCATAACAACCGACCTTTTCATTTAAATAATTATTTTTAGTTAAAATTTTATCTTAAAATAGATACATAATACATATATTAGTACAATTTAAGTCATTGGAGTCATTTTATAATAACATTATATATATATATAATTTTATTGATCAATTTTAACGTCTTTTCACCCACCTTCTATGCCCATTTACCTACCTTCTAGTCACATTTGAAAATTTTCATAAATTTTCATTTTACCGCTTCTGTGAATTTAATTTAAAAGATCCAAGAGACACAGTTGACATCTGTATGTAAAATGTGGTTCAATAGGATGAAAATAATTTTTGGTGAATAGTAACTTTTGAGTTTTATTTAGCACGATTAAAAGTAAATAAGGTAATTAAAGGTAAAAATAATATTAATATTACCCCAAACCATGTCCTAATATTATTGGATAAGTTTATCTCGACCAAAATCAACCTTAGGTAAAAAATAGGATCCTTTTGATCCATTTGGGTAAGATTAGGACATTTATTATATTTTATTTAAAGAAGAGTTAAAAGTGTTAAATTCAATGTTTAATAACAAAACCATTTTTAAAATATGGTTACACATAATATAAATTAGAATATAAATATTCATTAGAAATATATAAATATTTCCTACAGTATGGTTTTTTATTTATAATTTTTAGACATTAAATAATTAAAGTTATTTATGAAACAATGATGAAGTAGTAATTACCTTATTATTGAAAGATTAAGATAATTGATATTATAAATATCAAAATAAATGTAAATTGAGAATTTTTGGGCTATAAAATAATTTTATAGGTGAATATGACATGTTAGGTTTTATTTAATGTATCTTTATCAAAGTAATCTACTTTTTATCACTTTTAAAAAATACTAAATAGTGTCAAAATTGACATAAATGCGTTTTTAAAACAAGTAATATATTATTAAATGATATAATATTCCTAAAAATACAAAGTTCACCCAAAGGACTCATATAATGATAGATATTTCATTAATGAACCACCTGAGGTTCTCTTGGAATTTTATAGTAAGTTTATTAACCATGTATTATAATATTACAAGATGACATGGTAAAAGTTAAACTATTTAACTAAGGGTTAAATGTAAAATATAAGGTTAATATGGTGACCTAAACTTGTCTAAAGCCTATTGGATGAGATTATTTCGACCCATACACACCTTCTCCTTGAAATAAATCCAATTTTACTTATTAGAAACTGAAAATAATTTTATAATAAAATAATATTTCAAGATTTTCCTAAAGTGCCCCCACCTATCTTATAAAAGGGTACTTCCCCTTCTCTTAAATTCATCGCTCCCAAGAAATTTGGATCATCCAAACCCTGATCAAATCTCCTATAAACTACCCTCACTAAATCTTAGAGGCCTAATATAGATCATAAATCCAACCTAAGGATCCCTTTTATTCAAATCAAAAGGAAGAACCTGAAAAAGAGGTAATTATTTCATCACCTCTTTCAAAGTACTTTTCTTCTTCCACTTCTTATTTCTTTGTTGTTTCCATACCAAAAAATAAATATAGTACCTTCTACAAATAGCGATGTTATAATAAATATAGTATAACCATATTCATTATTCCATTCATCCTATGAATGAAAAAGTCACCATATGTGCGTACGTACAACTTACCATCACCACATCGCGGTGTAGTTTGATATTCAACACTTCATTATATGGATGGGTATACTAATGAGTATAATTGATGTGAATTATAAATATATCATGTTAATGATTATTTATATATAATATAACATCCAATTACATACGATTTCACCATCAATGGAATGATATCATCGCTCGTGCATACGCACGACTTACCTTCTCCACGACGCGAAGAGATTTATTTCCAAATTCATCATTCAATGATGATTATAAATATATATTATTAATAAGTATGTAATATATGAAAAATTAATTCTACTATATATATATATATATATATATTCATATATCTCATTCACTTACTTCCGTTAAATACGATATGAAAATAGAAACGACATTTATGCATACGTACGACCTACCATATCCATAAACGGTGTTTTCTATGAAATATATCAACCTATTGTACAGACTTATATTATGAGTATATATTATAAATAAATAATTTTTTATATTATGGAAGCAATTAAATTATGATATATGTTATATGATCAATAATAATAATTTAAAACACGTATTATAAAGAATGCGATTATTACTTAAAATGTTATTTTAAAAAAGAAATTATTATTAAATCGGTTGTATAAATCCATAAATGAATCAAGTATGATATAATAAATAAGAATATGGCTATTATATAATTTAATAACATACTATGGTCATTATACAAGAGGTTAAACGTACCCTCGACCAAAATAAATTATAAGCTAAGGTTTAATACCTCAATCTCATTATTATCTGATATTGTTTATGTGCTAGTATTTACTGGGACATTTTCATCATCCAAGTCCATGTTATATAGAAATTTTTTCAAAATAAATATTTTATGTTTTTTGGAAGAGATTCTTTATCATGATCAGCATTTTAAATGTTTTATGATTTATTTTTCTAAATCTTTTTAATTAATGTCCATGTTTTAAAAATGATTTTAAGGATTTATTTATATGGACATGATTGTTTTAAAATATAAATTAATATCAAATGTTACAAAGTGGTATGGGAAACTTTTATTCAAAAATTTCTTTTAAATGACTTCATTTATAAATACATGACTTTTAAATTATTTGACAAAAAGTGAGGTTTCTTTCAAAGAGTTTTACTGATCATTTTCAACTTTTTCAACATCCTTTACTGGATATTGTTTTGGATTAAGGAAGTTTTATTATAAGACAATCTTACACATTTTATTTAATGAGTTAAGATATGTTTGACTATGGATGTTCTATTTTTATACCATTCATGGTTTATGGTTAAGCTATTGACATTTTGTATGCTAGTTTTAATACGAATGTTTATGTTATGTTTCAACGTTTTCATTTAAAGACTGAATTGGACTTAGTAAGTGATGGGTGGAGCCCGCTATAGCTACTCAATTCATTGGTAGGACTATTGAGATAAAATAGTGTCTTGGAACAAGGAATTTTCAGAAAAATTATATGTATTCCTTGCATGAGGCCTTGACTATGTGGTTATGATGTCCGAAATTTTGCATTCCCTCTTTATGAAATTAGTTGTTGCATATGATTATTAGACTATTATCATAACAATGTGCATGTTTATCTGGTAGTTTTTGATTTATTTTGGTCAAATTATGTTAATTTTTATGTTTAAAATGATGTTGTTTTTATTACACATATTGCCTTAAAAGTTTATAGATTCTGATAAATTATTTACCCTTACTAAGCATTTGAACTCACCCCTTTCTTTTGTTTTATTTTCCTAGGATTCCAAGAAGTGTATTATGATTAATATGTAGGGTTATTCTAACAGAATAACTGCATTCTCAAAGGATTGAGTATGATGTGTTGTATGTTAGAAAGTGTAATGTAACATTCATGTATGTAATCTATTTTCTGAGACTGCTAAACTGATCGGTCCTTCCAGACTTGATTCCTTGTAATCATGCCAATGTATTAAAATAATTCACTAGCTCCTGGTAACTAGGGTAAGGTCATTACACATATTAGGGTAGTATTTGATAAAAAAAGAAAGATCACACCTTCATATTTCAAGAAAATTATGCAATAGATATTCTAATGAAATTTAACATTTATGACTCCAAACCAATATCATCTTCGATTATGGTTAGGAAAAAACATGGAAAGTATGAGGATGGGACATTTGTGGATCCCACCCTGTATAGAATAATCATTGTAGGATTATTATATTTGAATAAACATGGACACATATCTTCTTTTAAGAATAATTAGTTACCATCATTCAATGTAATCTAAAGGAAGACAATTTGGAAGTAGTTAAATAAATCATGAGGTATATTTATGTACACTCAATTCTGTCTTATACTTTATAGTAGGAAGAGATAATAATATATTAGTATTTTCTAATGCTGATTGGGATAGAGATGTGGTTGACCAAAATTCCACAAGTGGTCGTTCTTTATTCATAGGTAAAAAATGTGTTGGATGGTTGAGCAAGAAACAAGAAAACACCTCTCTTAGTATAGATGAAGTTGAGTATATTTCTTATAAAAAGTCATGAACTTAGATATTGTGGATGAAGTAACAACTGACTAATATTGGTGATAAGGTTAAATAGAAAACAATGATTCATTATGGAAACACGAGTTCAATCGATCTTATAACAAATATGGTTCATCACCCACATACAAATCACACTGAGATCAGATATCATGTCATCAATGAAAAATTTGATCTAGGTGTAATTAAAATGGGGAATTTTTTAATTGATGAAAAAGTGGATTAAATTCTGAATAATCCTTTAGCAAGACCAATGTCTGAGAAATATGGGTTGAACCTCATTGTTTATAAACCTCCCATTACATGAGAAGATTTTAATTTTCCCCTCTCCCTAATTGTTTTATATATTTCAATCAATCTTTGGATCTGATACAGGACTATGGGGTAGATATTTTCTAGAGGGAGTTTATTTTGAGAACTAAAAGTCAAATATATAATCTTTGGGATTATTAAAAATGGGGTAAGTAAGTATAAAGTGGAATTTAGTGATTGAAATATAGGTTTATAGGAATGGGTTTCAGGCTTTTTTGTGGTATATAATGGCATGAAATTCTCTTTTTTTCACTCTCTATTTCTACACAAAGATTTTTTTACTAATGTTATCCACTTATTCATGATTTTTTATTTTTCTCCATTTACCCATATTCAATGAAAATTGTATAATTGGTGTGAAATACTTATATTTTAATATTAAATACAAGTTTTCATCATTATTTTTTTAATCTAGATTCAATTCAGTCCATTTTTTAATTATTACTCTCTCTACTTATCCAAATTGTGTGATTAATTTTTTTTAGTTTCATAATTCTATTTCTTAAAAATCATTCAACTAGAGATTGGGATAATTCAACCATCAAAATGATCATATGGACCAAAAAATCCCACCAAAACTATGATGAAAACTGGACCAGCCATGAAGATAGAATTTGTTTGCTCAATCCAGAAGACCAAATTTGACGAACATCCTAAATATATTTGTGAAGATCCAAAATAATCATGGATAAAAATTTGAAGGGCCAAATTCACTATAATGGGGCCTAAATGATGTTTTGAATTCCATCTCACCATTATGTCCGAAATCAAAAACATCCCACCATTATAAATTTTTCTCCCAATACAATCATCTAATTGAGTGGATATTTTATGGTGTGAAATATAAGATATAGGTGGATGAATTTTTAGAATAAATATTTTGTATTTTAAGTAATATTCCTATCGTAAAATTCATTCATATTTAGACTGAGGAAAAAATTGATTGAAAAAGGGATATAATGACACTTTCTAGTAAAATAGCCATAAAATTGGATACAAAAGTCCACCGGATGCCCAATTTTTAGGGCATCTATTTCAAAAAACATATATATCTTTGAATAAGAATATATTTTGATATTCCGTTATCTGAATGGAAAAAATGATAAGAAATATGGGGGGATTTTTTGAAATGTAAACAGTCCACCACATTGGGCTATAAATACATCCCATATTCTCCTTGCAAGGAGTTGGATTTTTAGAGCATAAGAGGATATATTAGCATGACCAGGGACCTAAAAAATTATTCTTAGGATCTTCCAAACTCATGTTTCTATTCGAGAGACCTTTCCTCCAAGATCTATTTTGATTTACTTTTGCAATCTTCTTCATTTGTAATCTCATAAGTGTTTGTATAGTAATTTTGTTTTAATGAATGTTTATTATTAATTATATATTATCCTCATCCACCCTATATTGAGTAATATAAATGTTATATATTTTCTAAAAATAATGTTTAAAATCTCTCCCTTCATTCTCTTTATCATTCAATTGAAATTCCATGTTTAATTCTCTTCATCGTTCGTGTGTGTGTTCATAACACTTCTCTTATATTGTACAATTATTTTTTTAAATATTTATGTCATCTACCTAAACATCATAAAACAGATTAATAACCGTCTTAATGGCTAAGTAGATCTCCCGTTGGAGTAAGTCATAATTTGGGGATGTTATGTTATTGGGATCCCTTTCTCAACTAATATTCTTCAAATTAATATTGTCTATATTGAACTAAAAATGTCATGGATTAATGATATGTTTTACTTGACATGTGGATTACATGGATTATTGAAACCAAAAGTACACATGTGCTCATGAAATATTGAACATTCCATAAAAAAGAATTAATTGATATCAAGACCCTAGTTGAGGTTTCGATTAAATCCAAAACAATTAGTAATTTAGATCAAAAATCATATTGTGAAGTGGATTTTAATTTAATAAAATATATAAAAAATCATAAGGATATGACAATATTAACTCCCTAATAATTAACTCACCCCAATCATTATTAAATTTTTAAGTCAATGTTAATCAATTAATTATTTCATCTAAGCTCTATAAAAAACTAGCTATTTAAAAGACAATAAAAAACAACTGACTATTAAAAAGTACCATCATTGGGGATTTAACCCAAGTGACACTATACACATTAGAAGAGAACTGGAACATTTACTGGTTGATAGGTGAAAATAAACTATAATTCAATTACGTAGACTTAGAGTGATGGATGATCTTTTTCAGGCCTATAAGGTTTTTGAGCAAGACTGGTGATTTAATGAATTTTTCTATGGTTTACTAATAACCCCCATGGGGGATATTTTTAGAACCAAATATTTTTCAAATATAGAAATGGTGTGTGTTTTAAATTTTTTGTTCAATCCACAATAGGGTTGTTCTGGGATATTTCAAGGAAAGATATCTTATGGTGAAAATAGCTTCAGTTATGAAGGTATCATCATTTCATATTTTATGAAAAAAACTCTTAATCAAAATTAAGTGGAATGAGAAAGTTTCATGAATGGTGTACATAGAAGATTAAATAATCATACATATCGTAATTTCATGAGTTTAATAAGGACTCAGTTTCATGAAATTTGGGTTTCACAAAGGTTGGGTTTTAACAAAGGTGTGGAGCATCGTAAATTCACAATGGAAAGATGATTTTATCACAACTATTATAAGATCCATGAATGAAAAATGAAGTAATATTAAGTATATAAAACTTTGAGAAGGTTAATTTTTTTTAAAATATACTAGGATATTTTTGAATAAATGATCATCACGAAAATCTCATAGGAGGTTTGGAAAATGGCTGGTGGGAGGATGGGATCTTCACAAAAAGAAATGTCTATAAATAGGAATCCACCCATCATTTTAAATCATGAAGATAATTTTATGAAATTTTAAATCTATTTAAATTTGAAAATTATAAGATATTCATGAATCAAGAGTTATTTATGTGGTTGAGCATTGTAAAAATTCATATTAAGTATCAATTGATGCTAAGTATTTTTAGAAAAGGTAGTTCCATGAGGACTGGGATTTTTTTGAGTAATTATTATTCTATGAATGATGGGAAATTCATAAAGGTTGTGATAATGATGAAGTTTTTATGATTCAAAAAGGTGTGAGGGATCACAAAAACTATAATTTATTTGAAATATGAAGGGGGTTTCGTCAAGGTTGGGAGCTTCATAAAAAACAGTGTTGAATATCGAGTTTATGTGAATAGTACTTTCAAATGCATCAAATCTAGACTATGGTGATAGTGGTGTCTTGTTATAATCAGTGAAAAGTAATTAAATAACCAATCTATTAAATCAACAAGAATTTTATTAAACTAATTAATACTTCACTCAAGGCATTAATATATTGGGAGTCAATAGAAGTTTTCTGATGGAGGTGGTGTTCTCTCCCAATAATCCCTGTAAAGGTAGTGTTCGTGGAAAATAATGGCTATGTATGATGTTATGTACTCTACATTAAATATTAAATATTACTGGATTTAGGTTTTACTGACACACTATCAGTGTATTCCCCTTATACTAGCCCATAGTGGTGGACCAAGTAAAACTGTTGTGTGTCTCTCTACAAATGAATGTTTAATTACTACATGATTTCATCTGGAATGTTTTAAAAGTTCCTACCAATATAGGAACAATATCACTCACTTTAAGAGGAAAGTTTGACACCTTAATCCACAATCCCCTCTCATGGTGTTATAGGGTCCTACATGTAGGCTATCTGAAATGAAGACCGAGGTTTTACCCTAGCATGGTGTGGCCAAGATTTTTTAGACATGTATCCACACTATCTAAAATGGTGAATGATGTATCACCAAAACATAGTGTGACCTTTCCATTTCATGAAGGGTTCACCCAATATTCCATGGGGATATCCATAGTTTGGGGATCCAAGTGGTATGGTTAAAAACGGCTGGACACACTCTATGGAGAACCAAATTTCGGTTATCTCTCACTATTTTGATTATAGAGCTCATCTTACACACCACGACATGTTATTTGGTTTTGAGATTCCCATAGTCTAGAAAAAAAATCAAAAAAATAAAAAATCATTGGAGAATACAATAAGATAAAAAATTCAAAATAGAAATGGTGAATTATATACTTGGTACCTAAAAATTGCATCATGGGTTTGATATTTATCTCCACCATGAAACCTATTTCTCCCATAAAGTCAACCGAGAGTATAATCAAGTTACATATGAGGCCATTGGACATTTATAAATGGTTTACACTCCAATTTATCATTATATCCACTCCCATATTTCCATAATACTCAAACCAAGGAGATATATTTACCACATAATACATTATTTTGAGAATCAACAATTGAAATTAGTTTCTGAGTCACTAATTCATTAGGTTACAAATCCAATATATTCTTAATTAAAAACATTATAAGTTTTCAGATAATATTATTTTATTTGAGAAATATAGAAGAAATTATTAATTTCTATTAGTTTAGGAGGAAAAACCAATAAATATTCCTCTTTCAAAATTTCCTCGAAAAATTTGTAAGTCCTTAAAAAACATAGATAGATCTTCTCATGCTTCCTCATCAGAAAATGACCCAATAAAATTGAATCCATTTCAAAAATAATCCACTGACTGATAATTCATATTTACTATAAAGGCACTCGATATAAGACTTGTGGTCATTAGGAGTAGTTTTCAGCCATTTTTAGATAGTCTGAATTAATCTGGTCAAATCATGTACAACACTTAACCCTATAAGAGATGTATCACTAACCATGGTCTAGTAGAGAGGAAACTGATGTGGTAAACCATATTGATTCTCAAAAGGTTCCATATTTATTGAATATCGGGAGATACTGTTATAGCTAAATTAAACCAGGTAAAGATCGTGATCCCATGACCTTGTGAAGTTATTCCATCAAGATGTTTGTCTACAAATGATATGATAAACTCATCCTTACCTAAGTTCCCATATACTCTTAGAGGAATTTCTATAATCATGAGGTGAAATAGGGATAACTATCATAAATAGCAGTAGAAGGTTCCCAGTATAACCTCATAATCTCCTATATATACATCCTATAAATATCATCCACCAAATTGGTGTCTTTGATAAAAATGAAATGATTAGACTTGGTAAACCTATCAATTATTACCCATAGGGAATTCCATTATTTATGGGTATGAGGTATCCCATTGAAAAAGTCTCTGAAAACCTCATCCCACTTTTAGGTAGGTATATAATGTGACTAAATAATACCAAAAGGCTTTTAATGCTATGACTTTATTTATTTACAAGTGTAATAATGTTGCAATAAATCTATAATATCTAATATCATAGAAGTATCCCAAAATCTATTCTTGAGATATATTTTTAAGTACTTCCTAGATGAAATTCCCACTATGAAAGGTGGAAATAAATTATTATCAAATTTTTCATCAATACAGGAACCACATAAAAACCGTAAAAATAGAAAATACTATTAGGATACCAAGACCAATAATCGATGCTATCACAACTATTAAAAATTAATCTCATACATTGTCAATCATCAATATATTTTTTCCCTAGAATAATAAGCACAAAATTATAATGGTTCATAACTATACTATCTAGAATCACATTTTAATATTCCTCATTCACCCATAAAGGAATTCGAGAAAAGATACACATTAGATTCCATTCATCACTGGACTCCCTGAGGTCCTCAGAGGGAAACGTCTTACCGAGGTAACTACAACCAAATTTCATATTACTTGAATATAATAGATATAAAAACAAAATCCTTTAATATATTACATCCATCAATATTACCAAATATTCATGCCATTCAATATTAGAATATTTCTCAAACATTTATGATATGTATTGACCATGAATCATTTCTCAAAAAGATAATGACATAAACACTTAAGGGAATCCATCATAGCTTCAAGTTCAAGTTCATGGGCCAGGTGGCCCTTTTAGTGTGGTCAGAGTTAGTGGTATCCATACAAAAATATACGATCTCCCTTAATGTGAACAGACACCAAAACTGTAGAACATGCATTGAAGAAAACCATATATCCCTGTCCGACCCCTTGTAAAATAATAATCAGTGGTAAAATAAATTTCTAATTTATCTCATGAAAAGAAAAAAACTCTTGGGATGAATAATAAATTCAAAAATTTCTAGAAATGTTCTATATTTTTTTTATCTAAGCTAAGGAAAGATTTTTTGAACTATCTATAGTATCATAACATCCCCAAGATTCTCATAATATTGAATATGTTCTTGGGATTCCCCCAATAAATCAATTCCCTGACCTTATCTAAATTTAATGAGATACTATTTTTGGACAACACACTCCCTAGAAAAATTAACACTTTGATATATAATGTAACACCCAATATTTTAGTCTGAAAAGAAAAATATTTTGTAATTCATTTACTACACACAAAATCAATCTTAAAATGAACCGTGATATACTATTAAGACATTATTATTTAAATATAACCATTATAACTTAGTCATTGGATTTGAGGGTATAAAATAGATTAATTGTATTATAGAAGATATGTAGGATGTATTTCTGTAATAAAATGTACTGATTAATTTTTAGGAAATAAGAAGTTAATTTTAAATAAAAACATATAAGATTAAAGATGATTTTTTTAGAAAACAGTTTTATATGGGAAATGTATTTTTTTTATCAAAATATATTATATTAATAACTATATAAAAATGATTATAATAAAATATATTGATAATTTATTTAATAATATAATTAATTTTTTTAATGGTGGTTACTAGATTATAAATGATTATAAATTTATTTTATAATTCAAAACACATTTTCTTCAAAAATGATTTATATTATATATTGTGTAAGAATATTAAAATTTATTTTTCACACTTCGAGAAAATGTAATTGATAAAATGGAAATAATTTTGGAAATTATATTTTAAAAAATAATATGAATAATTTTTTGGGTATTTTTCTGAAATGGTTGTTTTTGGGTGAATAGTGAAAAATTATGATTTTGCAAAAACAATCATTTATTTTATTTTAATAAATTTAATTTAAAATTATAAATTTGTTTAATATTTTTTTAGAGAAAAATATGTTTTATTTTATTAAACATTTTCCAATTAATAACCTAAAAATCAAAATTATAATTGATTTTGGTGTAAAATACATTTATTTATAAAATGGTATTTTTCTAAAAACTATTTTCATTACATTTTATGTACTCTGATCAATATTAATTTTTTACCTCATATAGAAATTAAATATTTTAAAAGATGTTTTTTATTTTCAATTAAAAGGGTCAAATTTTCTAAATATATACCACTTATTTTTTATTATATAAATAATTTACCTAGTAAAAAGCTGCCACCATGGTAATGGATAAAATGAGTTAACTATGGTTAAAACTATGTGATAAGATAAAATAATATTTTCTATGAAATAGGTGGATGAGTTTTTATAAACCAATAAAATTTCCCTGGTAATTTTTAATTCATTATTTATATACTTTAAATGATTATGACATTCCATTTTATTTCAATAAAATTATATATTCAAAAATATCCCTTCCTCTCATTTAATATCATAAATATGTTTTCATGGTAAGGATAAAATTAAATATGAGTTTTTAACATAAATAAATGACTATAATTAAATTAAATAAACTATAGCGGTGTTTATAATTTAATTTTAATTTTTAAATATAATATAATTACATAAAATTTTAAACAATTGTTAATGAAAGATTTATAAAAATATGAGAAAAATCATGTAAATGATTTTAAAAAATTAGAGTAATATGTTTTGGATTAATTAATATATAGTATGAATATTTTATATGTTTATAAAGAATCATTTATGATTTATGTGTTTTAATTTTAATTTTATTCCTTTCTTCATATGTTTTAATTCAAAAAATTTGAATAGGATCCAAAATAACTTAAAATGGTATTTAACTTTTGAAAATCATTTGAAAACATTATAAACACATAAAAATACTATATTAAATCACATGGAGGGAAATTTTTGAATATTATCATTAATGTTATATGTATGTACCACTCTTTGTTTTTACAATTACATTCATGAGCCTTAATGATTAAAGAATTGTAAAAAAACTATTTATGTTTTCCTTTAAAAAGTGACACACTTTTACCTCTTCAGAAAAAAATTTATTATTTTATCTAAAACAACTAAATAAAACCTCATATAGAATTCTTTTTCAGCATCCCCATTCAAATGGAGGGTCTAGAAGACTCTCCTTCAAAATACATATGCTAAATCAAATGGAGGATATCAAAATAATAGGTATTAGTCTCAAAAGATTTCTTTTATTTTTTTCTTTGTCTACATCATTAAAATATGTCCAAAACAAAGTGATATAAAAATAATTAGTTTTAAAAATATAATAAAATTTTATTATGTTAATGGAAAAATCCTTTTCTATAACCTTTTCCATCAAATGTAAAATGAACACTTCAATATTGTGTACAAATGAAATACAATCTCCATGAAGGGATGTGTTTAATATTAGTTCAACAACTTATATGAATGGTTAAATTGATATATAAAATGAATATATATGATATTTGTTACATAATTGTTATTATTTAAATATTATATTTTACATACCTTTTAATAGTCCCATATATTAGAAAATGATAATATCACTCTTGAATATGCGTGGACTACCACCTCTCTGAAGCGATGTAATTCATTTTTCATTTCCATATCACACGGACGGTTATAAGGACAAATTTAATGTATAAATATGATATTTTTTTGATAATTTTTTTATATTTTAAAATTAATCCTTTATATATTTAATTTACTTTGTATCAATTAGAAAATGAAAACATTTCTCGTGTACACGTATAGACAACCGTCTCCATAAAATGATGTAATTGATTTTTCTTGGACACCTTACATTGAATGTTATAAATATATATTAAATATATAAAACTGATAATTATAACAAGTTTATTATTTTTAAGAAAATTCAACCATATACCCCTATACCACAGTAAATTAACTGAAGTTATTTTAGTGTTTATGAACCAAATATCCTAAAAAAATATGACATAAACTTAACCAACATAGTAAATAAATTAAACATGTAAATAAATTAAATTTTATGAATAATAAGAAGGGAATGAATATGAAATATTTTATGAATCATGTTGATAATTAATAGAAATTTATTTTTCAAGAATGAAAAATAAATATGTCGTAAGTTGAGATTCATAGTAAGTTATTTTTCTGTAAAACATAGTTTTAAATTTCAAGAACTCTTTTTCATACATATCTATGTTTTTCAAAATTTATATAGAAATTTTATTTACAAATAGATGATTTGATAGAGTCATTTTTACTACCATTGAATTTATTTAAAAATTACTAAAATAAATATTTTCAAATTTTTTTGTTATGACATAGTTTTTAATTTCTTTATATATTGAAAAATGATTATTTTATTATGTTAACGAGTTTTTTTTAAAAGGATGGGGCCAAAGCCTCAATTTATTATTTAAAGGAAAGACCTCTTTAGACTAGGTAGAGGGATACCCATTACATATCCCGAAGGCCCAAGGCCAAGTGGCCAGAATACAAGGCTTGAAAGCCCATATTTTTGTCCCAAAGGACCCCTCGGTAAACAGTACTGCTATAGTACCCGGGCTGCAATAGTACCCACTACAGTACCGCCACCACTACAGTATCTTCTATAGTCCCTCTACCGCTACAGTGCCACCGCGACTACAGTGCCGCCGCTGCTACAGTACCGCTACAGTACTGTAAATTCTCCCCTACCCGGATTTGATCCTGGGTCTTTTGGATGCCAAGCAGGAGCCTATACCACTAGGGTACAGGTTCGTTGGCACTACATGTATGACTTTTCATGCAATCATAAATTAAAATTTTCATTAGTATTATTATATAAGTTTTCATATTTTTTTTAAGAAAATTATATTCCTATTCTTCTTATAATTTTTCATTTTTATGATTTTTCAAAATAAAAGGAGTATTAAACCTTATTCTTATACAAAAATAGAATGTACTTTGATAAGGTATTCAAATGAGTATTTTATGGATTTTATGATGAAAAAGTGAAAGAATATATAGTTATCCATCATAATACACTACTTTATCATTATATATAATGACTGGTGAGCCCAATATAACTCAATATAATAGTTTAGACTAATATAACTCTTCAATTCATTGGGTAATTAATTAGTCTTATGAGGATAAAAATGAGGGAGATAGTTGGGTAGGTTACTACTATAGAATTAAACATGCATCATTTATTCTAACAAAATTTACACCAAATTTAACTCAAGTTAGGAATATGATTATTCAAGATACTTATTTTATTCTTTGAATTTTTTTATAGAATTATTTTAATTTTATGAGGTAAATTGTTTTTATAAGAATTAAAATTTAAATGGTTTTCCTCAAGTAAATGTTTTCATGAGTCATCACGTTCCCCATGATACCTTCACTATTTTACTATTATTTCTAATGGGTTTAAATATTTTCCTTTCATAAATGGTTTAATTTTTCATATGGATTTGTTTTATTTATGTTCTTAATGTTTTATTGTTTTAAGGTAAAAATTTTCTTGGGTATTCTTTCTTTTCATTAGAATAATGGGTTTCCATTATTTTTATATCCATTAATGATATTTTTTTCTCTTCAAAAGTTTTCAAATGTATTTCACGTGAAATAAAAATTTATTAGAACTATATAAATATCAAAATTTATACTTTTGACTCATATTAATAGTAGATCAAATGTATTTAATGAAATAGAGGTATAATATTAAATACAAGTTGTTTTTTGAAAAAATGTACAATGTAAGGAAGTGTCCACTTTATTTTGTAATGTTTTTCATAATTATCTAAAACTAAAAAACTAAAATTTTACGGATATTTTATAATGTGAAATACTTTATATTAATAAAATATTGATGTGTCTATATTTTTATAGGCTACTATAGTGGGTTTCAGAGTAATGTTGTAAGTAATAGTAGAGGTTATGATATTATTGGAGCATAAGTTAGATGTTATCTATATCCTTAATGTTTATTATATTAAGAAGAATTATTTTTATTTTTGGATTGATCAATAGAGTTGAATATAATATTACCTGGTTGAGGATATATTAGTATTTATCCTTCCAATAATATGGTTCTCTTTGATTTTATTTAATAATAACTATTTTGGTATTAGTAAATGGATAGTTCTAGGAGTATTCAAGTTAAAAATGGATGTGAAGGACACTACGTTGGTTATTCTAATGAGAAACCAAATGGTATAGGATATTGTGTGAAAAATAATTTGGTTATTCTTAACAAACTCTCTTGAGTTTTGATTAAAAACTTGAACCAATGTGAGTGTCTTAACACCAAAAATAAAGGAAAAATAGATTTTCATGTTATTTTATGTGATAAATATCATGGAGTAAAGAAATGTGAACTTTTTACATGTTAAGAATATGTGAAGAATCATACAATATAATGTCTCGATGGAACATGAAAATTTATTAAAGGTAGGGTGTATGGGCATTGTGAAAAAAAGACAAATGAGAAAAATCTCATAAAGTGATAAACAGGGACATAAAAGTAAATATTTTACTAGTGAAAATGTATAAATTGTGAATAATATATAAAAGGTATAAATTAATTTACTTATATTTAATGTAGGAAAAAATATTAAATTGGGATTGATTAATCATGGGAATTAATTCATATTTGTGATTATAAGAAGGAATTATTAAGGAATAAGATGAAGAAGCTTTTTTAATGGTTTATAAAGTAAGTTGCATGATTAACGTGTTTAATTCAAGGATTAATATTTATGATGTAGTGGTATTTTATTTAAGTATTGGTAGTCTTTATGAATGATCATAATTTCAAAAGTATAGATACTAATTTTTTGATTTATGTAATTGTATTGGTAGGTGATTAATAATATTTTGGGATAAATTTATTGGGTCTTAATGGATGATTGGGGTGTATATAACACTTTGATTTGTTATATTATTTACTATGAATGTTATTTGGGATTAAAAATGTAAGATTAAGGTAACCACTGGAATTAATATTATCTTTAATGTTAATATAGTTAAATGGGGTAAAAGATTATTAAATTTTGGTAAAAAATATTTTATCATAAAGAAAACCAAGTGATAGAAAAGTTATTTTGTGACTATGTAATTAAGGACATTTTAAAAAAGTCCACTATATTTGGAATATTATATTATTAAGTTAAATGGAATTTGTGTTATAAATATTGTTTTAATTTACGTAAGTATATATGGTTTTATTGTGACTTTATGTTGATTCAAGTTATTTATAGAAAATATGATCATATCATGGAGATATTATGATTAAGGATATACATTTTTTCAATGTGAATTAATGATTAATTTATGTTTATTATATATAAATGTTACATTGTTTTTAAAACAACATGTGATCAATTTTGTATCTAATAACCTAGATAAAATGTTTAATTTATTAGAATTGTACAAGATACATGTGATCTCACCATATAGGATTGGTCAATTTATTGGTATTAGAAAACTAGATACATACATGAATCGTATAAAACATTGTAAATACAAAAAACTTATCATAAGAAAAACTCTTTCATCCTTGAAATCATTTTTACTACCTCTTTCATATCCTAAGGAAAGGAAAAAAATAAAGGGTGAGCGCGGATTATATGTAACGGTTTCGTACAACCAAAATTATAATGAATAAATAAGTTATAATTAATATGTTAAAGTGGATGATAAAAAACATTCAATTTAATCAACAATTTGAGTTTAATGAAGATACATGGTTAATATTAACATATTAATCACATGGAAAAATTAAACAATAAGTTTAATAAAGAAAATTCATAATTACAGACGTCCATGATCAAGGTCGTTCTACCAACATATAATTAATCTTAACATGATGTCCTCTCAACTAAGACATAATTCACAATTAATGGCCTTGTGGAAACCAGATAACCATATAATATGTCATGATATATATCTTGTCTCATTATTTATGTGGATGCATCATTGGTATCTATAATGAGTCCCCACCCATCACTTTCAAATCTTATACATTCGTCATTTTTTTAATGATCAATAAATTCCATTATCAATGATTCTTATACTTCTATAATTTACTGTATTGAATCAAGAATATAAAACATCAATATTTCCCAAATAATAAAATAACTTACTTTATAAGATACCTTCATGTAATACCATATATAGATATTTTATATGATTGAAACATCATCAATGTGATTTAAATGATTCAAAATTCATCCATGATATTGTAAATATGAGCATAAAAGAGAAAAAATATGGTCTGATGAATATAGAGATTGATATAAAACATGATCAAAAGAAAGTGAATGATAAGAAAATAGGGATTAATTGATTATTTGTAAAGTACGATAGAAAAAATGATTCATTAGAAATAATGTAAATACAATAATCTATGTCAGAAAATATGATAAATACAATAAAAATAAATTCATTGTAACTTTGTTTAGGAACAGTTCTATAAATCAGTTTTGAATTTTTATTATTACTTTAAGAAAACAATACCCTTTTCTTTTGATTTCATTTCAAATAAAAATTTCAAAAATATTGATAAAAAGTTGTTCTTTGAAAATAACCATGGAAAATTTTAATGAAACATTTCATGTAATGAGTAGTCTTAATGGTGGAAAATATTTTGTGTGTGGTGTTTGTTAAAACAAAGATTATATACAAACCTTTGGTAAAAAGTACCTCATTCAAAAAATGAAAAGAAGATTCCTTTTAGACATTTTTATAAAAAGTAAAACATGCGTAAAATTTTTCAAAAATATGTATTTGTATAAGAGTAAAAAAAATATTTAATTTTTTTAAATAAAATATATTTATTTACATCAAAGAGTTTGAAGAAAAACATCATAACATTAATATTAAAATAATGCCCCTTACATGTAACTAACTTATTGATAATTGATAAAATAAGATAATAAAATGAATATAAAAATTTGAAAAAAATAACCATAGGAAATAAAAATATATTTTGTTAAACATATTAGGATTATATAATTTTCCCAAAGGAAATATGAATATAAAAAATCAGGAAATAAAATGAAATTTTAATAGAAATATATTACCACAAGTTCAAATTTATTTGTATGTAATTTTAACCACCTTAATAATTAATTAATATTTATTATAATTATATACTGTAAAAATAAAAATATTTATAATATCTTATTTGATCCATTTATTACATTTAAACACCCATTTATTAATAATCCCTTATTAAAATCATCATTTCCAAGTGTTAACTGTTTTGTTTTTTTATTTAAGTTTTAGTTCCATAGTTTCAATACTTGCATATATTTCTTGATTAAGTAATCTATAGAATACTACTCATGATATAAATATCATATATATTTACATTATGTGTATACATTTAGAATCACAATTGAAAATAAAACCTGAAAAAAGAGTCAAAGTGTTTTGTGGATGTGGTAGCCCACACGTACGCATCAACAACGTTATCATTTTTTAACAAGGGGAAGAGAAATAAGATTAATGAAATATTATATTTCAAGAATAATAATAATTTCTTAAATATCATATATAAATATAATATCAATTGTAATAAATACCCAATAATGGTGGTATTGAAAAAATGGAATTAATCGCATCATGTGGTGGTAGTTCACATGTATGCATGAATGATACTTTAAATTCCAATTTGATAGAGAATGAGATGAATAAAATTTATGTCATAAAAATAATAAAATCTTAGTAAATGGGATAGAGTTATATTATTATATCATATTTTTTTCATAAAATTAAAGTAGGTATAACAAGAACTAAAATGAGAACACTCTATAAAGTGATATTCCTCTTCTTTGGAAAACCTTCTTTCTCATAAACAATAACCCCTGTAAGGTTATTATATTGATCAAAATAAGAAATAAATATCATGACATAATTTATTTTGGGAAGGAATTTTTATAGGTGTTGGATGAGTGAAAAGTCTTGTGACGTGTGAGGAATAGAGGATTGGTTGGGTCCCTTTATTAGGGATGGAGAAGACACACATGGAATATTTGAAACGAATAAAATATATTAATTACTTACTGAAAAATGTATCCAAAATGTATAATATTTGAATATAATATGGGATATTGCTAAAATATGACCATATAATTGGTTTTCTAAATTTCTTTATGTCAGTTTAAATATTATCATTTTAGTTTTAACACATTTAACCCATTTTATTTATTATCTCGGTAACTGACTTTTTTTTACCAAAGTTTCTATTCATAATGACCCAAAATAAATGTGCACTCATTTAAAAATTGGAAATGACTATTAAAATTATAAATTATATGTTATAAAAATAAATTTATATAAGTGTAATATCTAAATTTAAAAAACAGAAAAAATGTGTCGAAACATAGTTTCTAGAAAAAATTCATTTTTAACCCCAAAAATGAACACATACTAAAATCAAGAATAATGATAATTTATATATAATTAATTTTATCATTTAGAATAAAATAATTATTATGTTATATTATGTTAAAAATAAAACCATAATTATACCTTTAAATTAATTTATTTAAATAATTAATTTGTTTTATAAAAATCAGTATTTTCACTATTCATATAAAAATAAGTTTTTTCTTTTAAAGAAAACCAAAAAATTTATTCTTACCTAATTTTGACATGATAAATTAAAAAATGAAATTAATTTTTAAAATGAAATTAATGAAATTTTTAAATGTATGTTTTAATCAACAACCTACATTAAGCTATGTGCATTATGTTATTGTTTCTTTAGAAGGAAAAGATTAGTTAGTATAATTGAATCTCAGAAGATACAAAATTATTATAATATTTGGGTTTTAATTTTGTTTTAAAATATTTTGAAGAGTTTAATTATCAGTTATTTATATAATTATTTAAATATAAATTTAGGTGTTATTGTTGAGTTTTTTAAGATTAATGTATTTTTTCTTCATGTGAAGGCATATTCATATTTGATATTATTTTATCTTATTCTGAACTTTTTTTGTTAATGAATAAATATAGGAAGAATAAATTTCCCTAACTTTTTTTGATCATATGATATATTGAAATTTAATTTTGTTTTTTTGTATGAAAAATAAATTATATTTATATATAATTTAAAATAAGAGGTGAAGTTATGGTGAAACATTCAATGAAAAACAACCAAATAATTAAATTATAGAAAGAAATATGGTACATATATTTTATCATATTCTCTATTTAAATGGTGAAAATAATTCTACAACTCAATATAGTTTAAGATAAATCTAGCATGCCTTATCACACTACAATCAAGTTATACTCATGGAAACTCATTCAAGTATAGTATTGGAAATATCTGAATAACATAGAAATTATTTATCATGAAAAACTATATAAATGATTTTATTTACTATATCACGTTTTAATATTTTGTAAATAAAAAATTAAACATTTATAAGACAACATTTATTTAAGGTTATATAATGTAACACCCTAAGATTTTAGTTTAAAAAGACTACTCTATTCTATAGAGTGTAACACACAAAACACCAAGCTTAAAATAAACTACGAGATAATATTAAAATATTGATAATTAAATATGACCATTGTAAACCTACTATTTGATTAGTGCATATAAACACGATTAACTGAATTTTGAAATATATTTATAATTTTTTCCTTAAAATAATATACTAAATACTTTCTCATAAATATGAACTCAATTTTATATAAAATGATAAATAATAGAAGATATTTAAAAAAACTAATTTATTTGTGAAATGTTTTATTATCTAAGTAAATTATGTTAATAAATATTTACGATTAATTTTAACAAGATTTATAGATCATATGATTAATAAAATAATTTACCATTCATCTAATTTTGGTTACTTGAAAATATACGAGTAAAAAATTATGTTATACTGGAGAAACAAATTTTCAACAAAAATGGTTTTTATTGTATTTTTCAATAAATATTATCATTATTTTATACAAATTTTAGACATTTTATTTTGATAAAATTTACATCTTTTTTGAAATCATGATTTTAAAATAATATTAAGAAATGTATTTTTATTTTTTAAAAAAGATGATTTTTGGGTGAATAATGAAAAATATGGATTTTGGAAAAATGATCTTTTTATTTATTTTAATAAAATTAATTTCAATGTTTAATTTTTTACGTTTTATTTATGGCAAAAAATTTTCATTTAATCATACAAAACCAAATAAATTTCTTTGGAATCAATATTATAAATGATTTTGATGTAAAATCCCTTAATTCTTAAAAATGTAATTATCTAAAAATTTTTATTGATTATATTTTGTGAATTTATATTAAAATTAGTTTTTACTAATTATTAAAAGTTAATATTTTATAATTTATTTCATACATTAATTTAGAAGGAACCAATTAGTTAAGTATTACTTTTTATTCCTTTTCATATAAATAATTTACCTAGGTAAAATGTTATCACCATAGTAATGAAAAAATGAGTCAATTTAAATTAAAAATTTGTAATAAGAACATAAAATTTTATAAAAAAAATTGTTTGAAGATCTTTTGTAGACCATTACATATCTATGGTCAGTTTTTATCCATTTTGGATCCACTTGACTTGATTATGACTTCCCTATTTATAGTAATAGAATTATATTTATAAAAATATAACTTTCTGTGATTTATTACCATAAATTTGTTTTCATGGTAAGGATAATAGTAGATATAAGTTATGAATGAAAATATATGTCTATAATTATCTTAAATAAATAATAATATTTTTTATTATTTTTAATATTTAAAAATATTTTAATTTTTTAAAAATCTTACATTGTGTTAACACAACATTTATAAAAACAAGAAAAAATAAAGTATATGATTTTAAGAACATTAAAAGAAATATATTATAGATAAAATATACTTCTTGATCATTTTTATAGTTAATTTTAACTAATAATTTGATATTTATTTGTTTTAGTTATAATTAAAATTTTTCTTTAATATGTTTATATTGAATTTTTTTGAATATTCCAAACAATGACTTTGAATCATATTTAATGTTTATGAAATATTTTTAAATCCTTATAAAATCATAGTAATATAATATAAAGTATATTTTAAGATAATAGTTTTAGACTATAATTAATATTCATTTTATATTCCACTAGTTTTCTTTAAAATTACATTCCCGACACATAACAAATTAAAAATTATGAAAATTCCATTGATTTGAGCCAATAAAAAGGCACTCATTTAAATATTTCCAAAACACAACTCAATTTTATATTTTCCTCAAATATAATAAAAAATATCTCTCTAAGATTCTATTTATATATTATTAATCCTCTGTATTGACCATAATCTTCTCCTTTAATATTTTTAATCCCAATCAATTGGAGGATTTCAAAAGAATAGGTTTAAGTCATAACTGATTTATTTTAGGTTTGATTATTATTCTACCTCCTTAAAATATATCATAACCATAATGATATAAAAAAATAATTATCTAGACTTCATTTACATTTTATTTTTTTATGATAAAACCATTTCCACCACCATTTCTATCCAATGGAAAATTAACACCACACTCATGCGTACGTACAAAAAACCATCTGCACGAAGCAATGTGTTTTTTTCATCAATGCCTTTGATAAATGATAAAAATGATAAATAAAATAAATAAATATGATAGTTATTAAATAATTATTATTTTATAAAGATTAAATATTACTTAACTTATTAATCTCCCATAATTTTGGAAATTATAACCTTCCTTATGCATACATTTTGGCTACAACCTTCACAATGTGATGTGAATCATTTTTCATTTTTAAAATACGTAAGTGGTAAAAGGGATGGATTTAAGGAATAAATATGATATTTATAATATTATAATTATTTTTAAAAATAAAATTTTATTTGTTTCTTTTTTTTATCCTTTATAAAAACTAAAACATCGCTCATGCGTACATATTGAATACCATCTCTATGGAAGATGTAATTCATTTTTCCTGACCACCCTACATGGATGGTTATAATAGTATATTAAATGTATAAAAATGATAATTATAACATGTTTTAGATTATGTAGATAATGGAGTCATTACTCCTTTTACCTTTACCAATGAACCAAAATTATTTTGGATATTATAAACCAAATGACCTCAAAACACCCGATGTAAAATTAATCAATTTAGTAACTAAATTAAACATGATTATGAAAGTAATAAAAGGAATAATAATAATAGAATAAACATGAAAATATTTCTTAATTAAGTATATAACTAATAAAATTTTATTATTTATAAATTTAAAATATATACGTGGTGAGTCGAGACATGATGTAAGAAATATTTCTATAAATTGTAGTTTTAAAAATTTTAAACTCATTTTCCCCCATATCAATGTACATAAAATAGTTTTATGAATGTTTTATATATGATTAAATTTTTGATAATTTTATTTTATAATACCTTTAAATTTCATTAAAAATTATTAAAAATATGCTTTAATTTTTTTTCCATATAAAACACTTTTTAATTTCTTTACATAGTGAAACAAAGTATTTTTTAATGTTTTTCACATTACCACCTTTTCCCACTATCATAGCTGATATTAGTTATCAATATTCCTACATATGTTTTATTAGTTTTTTATATAAGACTTCATTCCCATTCTTATGGTAAATTATAATTTATAATAGTTTTAAAATTGAAATGGATATTTGACAATTTTTTATATGATAATGGAAAGTGTTTTTCTAAGGGGTTAAAATGATATTTTGAAGGGTTTTATGATGGAAATGTAATATATTATAAATGTTTTATTCTTTATGTGGTACATGATCATTATAGATGAAAAAATTGAGCCTAATATGGCTCATTATAATGGGTGAGATTGATATATACCTTTAATACATTGGGTAATGATTTAGTCTTTAAAGGTGAAAAATGAGATAGATAACAGGGTAGATTAATACTATATAATTAATTAATAATTGTTTATTCTGACATGGGATAAGTATAAGTGAACATGATTTATTAACATTATTCTGCAGGATTATTATTTTCTTCTCCAAAATGGGGTTTTTATAAATATTTTTATTTCATGAGCTATGAAAATTTTGTGCACTTTAAAAGGTGAAAGGATTGTTTTTAAAATAAATGTTTCCCTAAGTTATTAGGATTATCTTTATGCCTTTATGGTTTCCCCCCGGTTTATAATGGGATTAAAAGGATTTATTTTAGAATAGGTTGATTTTATAATGTGGATAAGTTTTATTTATGATTTCATAGTTTTATTGTGAAAAAGTTAAATATTTTCATGAGTTATCATGTTTTCTAGTAGACTAAAGGTTTTACTTTATTTTTATTTTCCTTACTGATATTTTTATTATTAAAAAATACTTCTAAATGTTTTTTCATAGGATATAAAGATATTAGAAAATATATAATGGTAAAAATTTCTTATTTGGAGTTATCTTAATGTAATAAAATGTGTCTTGAATGAAATAAGTGTATAAACTTAACTCCCTATTTTTATGGAAAATTGTATACTGTTTGGAAGTGTCCACTTTGTTATGTAAATTTTATCATAATTAAATAAATATATGAATCTAAATGATCATGGTAATATAGTAATGTGAAATAATTTCTATTAAATTTGTATTTATGGGTTGTTAAAATAATTAGTTATTATACATAAATTTCACTTGGATAATTTAGATAAGAGTGGTAATTACACATGATTCCCTAAACAATTCACAAAAAATCATCTTCCCATTCATCATAGATTAATCTATAAATTAAACCATAAATACTATGATTAAGGTTTTGGGAAATTGATGGAATATATACTTCATGAGTTCCATTAGTACCATTAGAGAATTGGTCAACCCAAAATGAATCACTAGGAACTCAAATGGATATACCTGCTTCAAAATGAATTTTCGGAACATCAACCTCTGTCAGCCTGATATAGTGATATTTTGATTTCATATCAATATTGTGAAAACAAATTGGACCCATTAGATGTTTAAAGGGATCATTAATATATGTAAATAGGTTTTTATTCTTTATCATGACAGTCTTTATCTTTTAGAATTTGTTACAAAAATGTAGTGTACCATCCACATAAAGTATTTGGGAGACCCATAAGTACATAAAAAGAATAATAAAACCATTAGATTATAAGTTATCAATCTAAATCATTAATTTTGTCAACTCTATGGTATTTTGGAAAGAAGTTTTTTCATAGTTGTAAATGGATTGTTTTTTCATGATTATTATCAATCCACACTAGTTTGATCAGGGAGTTTGAATGATAAGTGATCTTACTGTGTAGGTGGATTTAGTGTTGAAGGTGGAATAATTTCCCTATTTCCCCCAAATATTTCAATCTCAAAAACCATAGGAGGGTATAATATTCAAGACAAATATATTTACAAGACTGAATCTTTAACATATGGAAAATTAATGGATTTTATAAAGTTGTGGTGGTTTAATAATATGTAGGGATTTGTAATGGAATTTGGTTTTGTAAAGGTTTTAAGGTTCTCAAATGATATTTTATAACTAATTTTTGAGGAATTATAGAAATTTAGTAAGCTATATGACTATGAAAATATTTAAAAATATAAAAATTTCACTAATACTTCATGATGAAAATGAGATTCAAAAAAATAAATGGCGACGTTTATGAAAAGGACATGTTGATATTGAAAGATTTATGAAGAAGGAAATGTCTACAAATCAGTGGATACTTAGACTATCATAAATATATAGGCTTTGGCAAAAGGAAAATTTTCTGTAATTTCATGAATTTCTTATGAAAAGGTAATTATTTCATGAATCATAAACCCTTCGTGAACACAAGATTCTTGAACAAAATGGTTAAAAAATAATTAACACTAAGCAATTTTTGAAAAAAGAGTTTCATGAAGGCTAAGAGTTTCATGATGGTCTGGGGTTCCATAAATTATTGGGGTTATGAGAAGTCCAAGAGCGTCGTGAGTGTTTTTATTTTTATGAAAGATAAATGATATTTAAAACAAAATAAGGTTTTGTGAAGGAGGGATTTTAATAAAATATAACTTAATGAACATCATTTTTTGAACATTTGGTTCGAGTGAATAGTGAAATCATGTTCATAAATTTAGGACTATGATGTAAGAATAATCTCATGATAATATGTAAAAAATAATTATATTCACAATCTATTGATGTGACCATCAAGTTGATAAATTGAGTAAGAATTAAACCTAAGAAGTGAGAATAGGGGAGTCGAACGAAGTGATCTGAGGGAGGTAGTATGCTATACCTAAATTTCATTTAAAGAAAATTTTATTAGAATGGGGTGAATTTTTTTGATATTTTTTAATCCATAATATCTACTTAATTTATAATAACCCATATTTATAAATGATAATTGTTTCTTGAAAATTTCTGTTGTATAATATTGTACAGAATAAACCATATCTATATAATAATAATGTGAATATAATGGGAAATGTGACCTTTTGGTTTAGACTGTTATATGATGGTTTATCAATTATGAACATCTTTCAATTTTGAAAGTTGGTTAAAAATGAATTTTTGAAACTATACCCTTGGTAATAATTTTTTCATGATATAATTTGTGTTTATAAGTAGAAATGATAAATAATAATTAACATGGAAAGTAGAATTGATGGCCTCAACTAGTAGATACTTTCCACATGAATCCCATTAGAGAGATCTTGGGAGAGAGGTAACATCATGGGGGTTCACTCTTGATGAATACTAGGTTTTTATTCAACAAATGAAGCTAGAACAAAATCACATATGGGAGTAGTTCAAGTTAGTGTAAATTTCCACCCAGGCAATATTAGTTGAGCCACCCCATGAATATATCACCATAGAAAACCTTACCCTTTGGTATTATGATTGTTTTATAAGGAGTTATGTGTTTAGGGACTAGTTAATTAAATTTTAATTCCATTGTATTAATATAATTATTATTCCATAATTTTTTTTAAGAATAGTTTTTCTTAATAAAATTGTGATAGAATTTGATAAATTCATTTTTAAGATTGAAATAATACATTCCAAACAAGATTTTATATTTTTAATAAACTAATATACTATGATTAATAATTATTTTAATGAAATGGTATGATAAAAATACTTTTATTTAAATATAAATGGTAAAATAATTTTAAAAAATTTATGTGTCCGAAATGTTACTATGCATTTTGAATCAAATTTTATTTTTTAAAAATATAATTTTTTATATTTAAAAGTTATAATTATCATATTTAGAGAATCATTATGATAATATAAATATCATTTTCTAAATAATAATGTCAAAATTATGTTATGTTTAATTTATGAGGATTTTCTAAAATACATTAATTTTGCGTTATAATAAAAATGTAGTTTGAGGTTTTTTGTATGTTTAATAAATTAAAAAATATTTAATAATGATGTAATAACTAATGAACCAAAATAAACGACCTAAAATATTTATTCTATTAATATAAAGTATTTTAATAGATTTTGATTAATTCACAAACATATAATTTACTTTCCAAAGTATAAAATGGAATGATTAACATTAAATAAATTATTTTTTTGGAAATTTTACTTTTCCATGAAAAAATAATAATAATATAAAATGATTGTAAAAAAATGTGAATTAAAATAACAAAAAATATGATCCATTTGTCCAAAAACATGTGAAAATACTATGGTAAAGTCAATGGTTTTTCATTTTCCACATCCTCGGTTTCCATGGTCTATATTTTGAAATTAATAAACAAATCCTCAAATTATGCTATAAATACCATCGCATTTACCAATTTCATTTCACTATAAATCCATACTCAGAAAATATATGTAATTTTTACCTCACAGGGATCCGATAAGGTTTCCTCAATCCCCTAATGTCCCAATACTCATTTTTAGGAGTTACACTTCATGGTAAAGGAAATATCCTTCTTTTCTCTTCGTTTGAAGAACCTCATTTGGTATATGTATTCTAAATGATATGGTCACTATATATTATTTTATTTTTATTCACTAAATTACTTCCAAATTATTTTTTATCAATGGGATAGCCATGTACCCTATCTGTTTATCCCTTTCTAATGACACATTTTTTACCAATTTAATTGCCAATTTTACTTCTCAAAATTTCAATCTTTCCCAAAGAAATTATTTTTGAATTTCATTTTGGTGAATACAAAAACGTAATTATTTTACATGAGTATTCACTGATATGTAAAAATTATTTATTTTACTTCTGTATGGAAATACATAAAGTCAGTATTCCCTTTTGGTGGGTAAAAAATGACATAATGATCTTGTCTGTAAGCACTTTTTAAAATGGCATGTTATTTCAATATGAAACCCATTTATTTTATTTTCCATGGGTTGTTTATGAAATATTTTACTATGATCTATGTGTATCATGCTAATTAATACATATTAAGGGTGTACCATGATGTTGATCTAATGCATTTTTAAAAGAATATAATCTCTAGAGATGATTTGTTTTATGATACCTCGGTGAATAACCTTTATAATTTTAAACTATGACACCATGGTGAAAAAAATGGTGATATACATAGGAAAGTATAAAATAAATTTTTTATACAAATTTCGATGGTATTATTCATATTATTTTATTTATAATATTTCTCGTTTTCCTTTTCTCGTTCATTTACAATATTCATCATGTTCTTATTGATATTTCTCACAGTCCAATGTAAACTCTTTACCTTACATTCCCTTACTGGGCCTTTGGCTCACCATTTCCTTTGATTCATATCCCTAGGTTATGAGATGTATTAAATTTTCTTATGATTAATCTATGATGAATCCTTTAAAGAGGATTAGAATAATTCTTTTTGTTCCCATATTTTATGTAATTTTTTTTACAAGAAACTAAACATTAAAAAATCCTCTGTATGTATAATGAAATGAAAAGATATGTAATAAAACAGTGGGATACCATATTTACTATCAGAGAAATGTTTATTTATATTATGGAAATTAGGATTTTAAATCTTTAGAAAAACCCTGTATAAATGTTCAAATATATAAAAAAACCTGATATTTTCGGAAAATATTATGTAAGTGGTTTCCAAGAAAACTAGTCCTCGTATGGATATGACCAAGTGGATTTGGCTCTACAAAGACGTATCAAGGGGTAACACCAGAAAACACTTTGTTGAGATAGAATCAAACTATAATTTTTGGATGACACGAGGCCTTCTGCAATCCAGGTTTGACACTCGTGAAGGATATGAATGGTTAATAACTAGATTTTTATGAACCATCATGAAGGATTTATAGAAAATTTCATTATTTTTAAAGAATAAAATATTTCTGTAATACGTTTAGGACATAAAATTACATTAGAATTATAATATTGATTAAATAAATTTTTTTCTCACTAAAGTTTTATTCTTTTATGAAATAGTGGAAAATAGTAGGAACCATATAAATAGTGAGTGTAGTAGACCATTCACTGACATCCCTCTGATTGAATCCAAAATGGAACAATTCATGGGAATGATGAATAATATGACTCGAGTTATGAAAAATAACATAAATCAATATGAGAGACAAAATTCAACTCAAAGGATAAACTTTCCATTGATTCCTTTATGCATCAAATACCACCTTCATTCAATATATCTATTAATACATTTACTTATGAACAATGTATAAGTTATATATAATATAAATTTTCTGCACTCCATTGTTTCGAAAAAGGGAAATTAACCCTGGCTACTACATCTTAGATGGAGAAGCTAATTATTGGTGTAAACTATTTAAAAACACAAATCCAAGAAGGGAGATTTATTCTATAAAGAGGGAAGAGTTCATGGAATCCTTTTTCAATAAATATTAACCCTTTCAATGAGAAAAAAATATAATCAATATATTGAGATGATAGAAGAGGAAAATGAATGTGTGGGAATTCATAAGATAAACTTTAAAATACATTATCATTACACCTCAATAATTTTCATGGGTCATAATGGAAAGGTTGATAGATTATTAGGTGGACTAATACCACATATATGGGAGAATCTATAGAATTAAGATTTTTATGGCTATGAGGAAATAGAGTTAAGTGATATGAAGGTTGAACTAGAGTTCAGATATATTTAGTGGTCCCATAGATCGAAAGAAACAAATAAATCATTGGATCCATTATATGGGAGAAAATTTTACCATAAAAGTGGTTGAGAGAAAGTGCAACTTCATAGATGAAAAAATATTAGAAGAAGTATTCGGGGAATTTATTTCTTGGGAAATGGAACTGATACAAGTTTGAAAGAGATATAAATACAGATCGAAACTATCATAGTGAGGTGAAGCCTTAAATTCCCAATACTAATGAAATAGGGAATATGGTATTGCCGAATCTAAACATAAATATTACAAGTATAGAAAACTTTTTCACATTTCCAATAAATTTCTAAATAAGATGAAAATGTATGGAATCACCATCCCCATCATCATAGGATGAGAGAGAAATTACATTATTTTTCTATCACAACAGATGAAGTAGAGGCTCCAAATTATGTGGTGGAAGGTACTTTCATTGTTTTCTCAACGCTAAAAAGTACCTTGTTTCTGGTCCAATGAATTATGTTATTTTCTCCTTGTTTTCTAATAATATAGAATAAATCCATAAACTACTAGAAGTATAATTATCATTCAATACTCATGGATGGATTATCCATGAATTTCCAGTTTATAGAATTTATAGTATTGACATTAGAAACAATAATATCTTAAAAAAATATAATATTCATTCCCAAGGTGGAATTCAACATTATACAAGGGATAGTCTGGATCTCATTGTATAATGTTATGATCAAGTGTATAATAAATGAAATATTAGTAGTTTTGAATGGAAAAAAATTATTTTTTTAGGGAGAGTGTATTAACCATAGAATATTCTAGGAGAACCAACCTAATACTTATTTATAGAGATGATTGTTGAAAAGGAATAAGTAAATGAAGTTATAGAAAATTATCCAATCATTCATGAATATGTTGACATATTTCATGTGGAGTTTACTAGAACTCCCCTATAAATAGAGGTATATTACTCTATTTAACTCATATATGGATCCAAGACGATATCAAAGACCCCATATAGAATAGAAAATGTAGAGCTATAGGAATTAAATAAAAAATTCCATGATCTTTTGGAAAAGGGGTTTATATAACCAAGTTTGTCACCTTGGTGAGAACCTATTCTATTTCTGAAGAAGGATTAATCAATGAGGCTATTATTTGATTATAGATAACTTAATAAGATAATAGTGAATATCAAATACCCTCTTATAAGGATTGATGTTTTATTTGAGAAGCTTAGTGGGGCTCAATTCTTCTCCAAGATTGATCTTTGATATAATTATCATCAATTGAGGGTGAAAAGAGAAGATAGTCTAAAGACAGCATTACAATCAAGATATGGGTATTATTATTTTATTCCATTCCTATTGACTAATTCTAATACTATATTTATTTATTTTATGAATAGAGTATTTTATGACCGACTTGATAACTTTTTGGTAGTTTTTATTGATGATATTAAGGAATATATGTTGATATTTCCAATAAAACAGTGAGGGAGGAGTGGCCTCATCCTAAAAAAGTATGTATAATTCCTAGTTTTCTTGGTTGAGTAGGATATTATAAGAGGTTTGTGACAAAAAATTCTGGAATTTATAATCCACTAACCAAGTAAACTATAAAACGGGATAAGTTTATCTAGACAAAGGAGGGTGAAGAAAATTTCCAAGAGCTAGGAAGAGATTGGTTAAAGAACCCGGGTTAACTATACCCTCTATCAGAGAAGGATTTTTTGTTTTTAGTGATGAATCTTTGAAAGGGATTAGTTGAGTAATAATACAAAATGAAAATCTTATTGCTTATATATCTCGAAATTTAATGACTCCTAAGAATAATTATCTTAATATGGATATAGATATGATTTTTTTCTGAGATATAGAGGCACTATCTTTTTAGGTATAAATGTGATATATATAATTAACACCAATGGTTAAAGTATATTTTCAAGAAAATGGAATTAAAATAGAGATAGGTGAGATGGTTGGAACTTCATAAATTGTATTATTTTTCAATTCATTATCATCCTAGAAGAGAAAACAATGTCAGTTACGCATTAAGTTGGAAAGACCCTATTTTGATAGAAATGATCAGGATTCAAAGAGATCCTTTTGTCAATGACCTAGTAAAACTGGATATAGAAATATTAAGGAAAGTGAAATCATCAACCCTATCCCAAATTATTTCTCAAACATCATTACTATAGATGATAAAGAAATATCAAATATAAGATCCTTTGTTACAAAAATGTAGATGATGTGATGAATGGGAAGTTTACTAAGTTCAATATTGACTAATAAGGTGTACTAAAATTTTAAACAAGGATATGTGTTCCATATATTCAAAAAATTAATAAACTAAAGGATGGAGATCACAAATTTACATTATATATACATCATAGAAGCACTAAAACGTATTGGGAACTCTGTGTTCATTATTGGTGATGTAATAAGAAAAGGGAATTTTCCAACTACACTACAAGATGCATGGTATTTAAGTAGCTTAAGGTAGAGATAAAACTTCCTAAAGGGGTATCGAAACAACTTAAAATACTAATATGGAAATGGGATAATGTCACTATAGACTTTATCACTGGTCTCTTGATAACATCCCAATGAATGGGTTATAGTGGATCATCTCACCAAGACATCCCTTTTTATCCCTATTCATGAAGATTTATATCTTTAAAACTCTAGAGGATTTTTTTAATGGATTTGGTTTGGTTTCTTGTAGTTCCAATTTCTATCATTTTTTTCATGATTTATGGTTCACATGACAATTATGGAGAATTATTCAACATTATCTATGTATTGAATTTAATTATAGTACAACATATCACCCCTAAATAGATGTCCACTCTGAAGGGACTATTCAAACATTAGAGGACATGCTGAGAACATAATAAATGGAATTTAAATATGGATGGGATCAACTTTTCACATTATTTTATTTAACATTGAAAATATCTTCCATTTAAGTATTCAAATGGAACCCTTTGAATCTCTCTATGGGAAGTGATATAGAACTCCTACTAATTGTAATGAAGTTATTGAGAGAAAGTTTCTTGGTCCAAATATTGTTCAAGAGATGATATAAAAGCTTCATAGAATCTAGAAACAAAAAATGGCTACTCAGAGTTGGTAGAAGTGATTTGTTTTTAACCATCAAATAGACTTAGTGTTTGAGGTTTTAAAAAAATACTCCTGTGAATATCATAATGGAAGAGGGTCATGCAGTTTGAAAGGAAAATTAAGCTTAGCCCCAAGTACATTGACCACTATGGAATCCTTGATAACATAAGAGGAGTGGCCTATCATCTATCACTTAAACCATATCCAAATCATGTTCATGATGTATTCCATGTATCACTTTTGATAAATTACATAACTAACTCTTCAAATGTACTGATTCTGGTGGCCGTGAGACTGGAACATGACCTCTTTTTTTAGGATAATCCTATTGAGATATTGGACTGTAGATACCAAGTTCTATACAATAAGGCTACCATCCTCATCAAATTTTTGTTGCGGAAAAACAAATATGAAGAAGTGATGTGAGAACCAGAGGATAATTCGGGGAATAATGACCCAAAATTTTTAAGGGGGAGGAATGTAATGACCCATACATTTTAAACAATATTTTTTCCTAAACATTTGTTTTATATTATATTATACATAAAAATACCATATTTATTTAATTATAAAGTGAATATAATGGGAAATGTGACAATATATTTTTAACCATTATATGACTATTAGTAAATTATGACCATTGTTCAATATTACCATTGGAAAGTATACACTTGGTAATAATGTTTGTATGATATAATTTGTGTGTATAAATTTAAAAGATAAAGAATAATTAATGTAAAAATTAGAATTGATAGCCTCAACTTGTAGAGTCATGACTTATTATGACCATTTATCAGAACACGGGTGGGAGGTATCATCACCGGGGTTTGATCTTTAATAGGACCAAGAAAAGTTTCAACAAGTAAAGTTGGAACAAAATCTCTTAAGAGAGAAGTTCAAGTTAGAGAAAATTATCACTTGGGTGATGTTAGCCAAGCCGCCTCACGAATCTATCTCCATCGCAAACCATAAATTTAGGTCTTATTAAGGTGTTATATGACGTTATGTGTTGATTCCATAGTTACTTAATGTGTAATTACATTATATAAATAAAATTTTTATTCTATTAGTTCCGTTTAAAAAAAGTTTTTCTTAATAAATTTGAAATGGAAATTGATAAATTGATTTTTCATACAAAAATATTACTTTAAATAGAAGATATAAATATTTATAATAAAATAATATATTATTAATAACACTTATTTTAATTAAATGGTACTATAAAAAATATTTTATCTAAATATGAATGATAAAATAATTTTAAAATTTTTAAGTTTCAGAAATTTTAATATTCATTTTCAATTCGATATTATTTTGAATAAATACAGTTTTTTATATTTAAAAAATATAATTCTCATATTTATAGAATAATTATTATTAAATAAATATCATTTTTGAAATAATCACAACAACATTAGGATATGTTTAATTTATGATAAGTTTCTAAAATACTTTATTTTTTCATTAATAGTAAAAATACATTTGAGTTTTATTTGGTATTTTTAATGGATTAATAAATTTTCAACAAGAAAAAAAATTAATTAATCATAATACTTGCCTAAAATATGTTATTTTGTTAATATCATGTACTTTAAAAGAATTTAATCATTTCCCAAACCTATAATTTACTCTCCAAATTCTAAAATGGAAAATTTAATATTGAGAACATTTTTTTATGGGATCCTTAATTTTCCTTACAAAAAGAAATAATATAAAATTATTATCAACTTTTGTGAATTAAAATAACTTAAAATGTGATCCAAGTTTCCAAAACCATGGGAAAATTAAATGGTAAATCTCATTGTTTTTCATTTTCCACAACCTAGTTTTCCAAGTCCAATATCTAGAAACTAATAAACCAAAAAATACACTTATTCTATAAATAATTTAAATAACCACACATTTATCCATTTCCATTCACTCCCAATACATACTAAATGAATTTATTGTATTTTTATCTCCTCAGGAGTCCTCCCAAGGTGTCATCAAGGCCCCAATCTCCCAATCCTCATGTTTTAAGAGTTACACATCATGGTAAGAGAAATACCATTCTTTTCTCTTTGTTTCAAGATCCTATTTTTGTATATGTATTATGAATGTTATGGATAATTGATATTTTTCCTTTTAATTTATTCACTTACTACCAACTTCTGTTTTATCATTGGGATAGCCCATTACCCTCTCTTTTTATCCTTTTCTAAAACCATGTTATCTACCTTTTATGCTTACAATTTTATTTCACAACATTATTCCCTTCTCCCCAAGAAATTCTATTTTATTTTAATTTTTTTAATAAAAAAATATTTATCTTCCACATGTATTAAAAATTATTTAAAAATGATTTATTTGATTCAGTTATTTACATAAATGAAACCCACATTATCTTTTATTGGTATAAAAATTACATAATGATCTTGTCTTTAAGAAAATTTTAAAATGACATGTTTTTAATATGAATCCAATATATTTTATTTTCCAAGAATTAGTTACAAATTTTTTTATTATGATATATGTATATCTCATTAATTAATACATATAAAGGGTTCACCCAAATAATTCTCAAATTAATTCTGTAAAGAATTTAATCTCTAGAGATGAAAAGTTTTATGATTCTTCGGTAAATAACCTTATTAAATTTAAAATATGAAACCATAGTGAAACAAATTGAGTATATGCTTATAAAAGTATAAAATATATGATTTATAAAAACTATACATGTTATTCTCCATGTTATTTTTTTTATAATAGTCCCCTTTTTTGTTCTCTCATTCTTGTATGATATTACTCATGTTATTATTGATATTTCTCATTTTCCAATGTAATCCATTTCCATAACATTCCCTTACACAACCTTATGGTCAATCATTCCTTATATGTATGTCCCTAGATTATGATATGCATTAAATGTATTTAGGATGAACCTATGATGAATCCTTTCAAGTGTATTAGAACAATGTTTTATGCTTCCATGTATTATGTACCTTTTTTTTCCAAAAAAAATATTCTTTAAAAGATCCTATATTTCTACAATGTGATTAAAAGTTATGTAATAAAATGTGGGATTCCATATAAACTTTGTGGATTCATGGATGTAGAGAACCAAATATTGATGTACATGTACATTACATTACTTTAGCGGAATACTTAATACATAACAAAAACAGACACACAAGGACCGTAATAGTTTAGTGTCTTTGGAAACTTGGAACGTAATCTTCTAATTGTGGTGAAAGATCTTCAACATCTCCCCTAAAGATCTTTCCTTTTTTTACCTAAAACCTTTCTTTATATCCTGGGGAAAAGAAAACATAAAAAGAGTGAGCTCAAATGCTCAGTAAGGGTAAGAATGGATAAAATAAAACATACCATATACATTTGAACTTAAAAACATGAACATAATGTTTAAACATCAAAAGCTTGAGAAATGACACAAAACATGTAATTACATAAGGCATAGATCATAAAGAAACATTAAGAATGATAAAATAGAATGGAAATAAAACATGTAATTGTGGAAACCATTAAGCACATGATATGATTTCCATAGTAGCCAAGGCATTGCTGCCAAGACCATCTTAGTGGACAAAGTCCCATTCTGAATCGAGTTCACTCCTCATTCCAGTCCTGTATTACTGAACCGGTTTAACTTGCCATTCTATCCATGTCTATATCATGAGATATAAATCTTTACCCAATGCATTGGAGGGAGATATAGGTCCCACCCATCTCATAATGAAATCATTCTTACTTGTGCCACAAAATAAACATACATCATTCATAATAACCCAACGAATAAAATGGGTTTCATAAAAATCATCCCATCATCATATAATCCATATAAAAGAAATGGAATCATTTTATAATAAGAAACGTGAAACCATGTAAATCATAGAGACTTTATACTTGAAACATACACATATGAAATAATGTCATCTTAGATGGAAAATGGTTTTGATAAAAACTTGAAATTAATACTTGAGGAAAATATCCTTTCTTCTTCAAAATAAATTTCTCTTAACAAAACATCATGAAATTTTACAAGAAAAATATTTTTTTGACAATAGTCATGAAATATTTTGGAAGAACCTTCATGAAAATAAGGCTTTATCAAACCGTAAAAATCTGTTCATGCCGTATAAGTTAAAAAAAACATTCTTCTCGTACTTTTGCCGGAAAAGACAGAAAGTACCTCGTAAAAGAAAGATTCCATACATACCATGTAGTAAAAGTAAAAATGGGTAAAAAGGAATTTAAACATACATGAGAACACTTTTATAAAACATGGACATGGATGATATAAATAACCCCAGTAATTACTTACAAATAAGCAATCTCGGATAAAAATGAGATTTGAAAAATTATCCCTTACCTTAGGTCCGATATGCTTCGTACGTATCCAAACCTCCTGTATAATGATTTACATAATGTCATTGAATTATTAAAGAATCATATTCATTGTTATTATATCATATATGGTTCACTTATGACCTTATATTACCCGTTCTTTTGTAAATTCCATGTTAAAGAGTGTTTTGGGTAAAATCGTTTTATTTTTCGGTCGTGTTTTGACTTGTAATTATTCATATAATTACTTAGATCATGATTACTTAATTCCAGAATATAAACCATGATTTATATATAATATATATTCAGAATATACATATATATAATAGATCTATAAATGGAAATAAATACACTGTTCATGGAGACGGTAGGCCGTATGTACGCATGAATGCTATTTTCGTTTCCTTATTGAGTTGAATGGAATTAAGTAGATGACATAAATATATATATAAATAAATCCAGTAGCTTTATAATGTCATATATTTCATTATTATTGCTTATATATACTTTATAATCATTTTTAAATGGTTAACATGGAGAATGAATCCCATCGCGTCGTGGAGACGGTAGTTCGTACGTACGCACGAGCGATGATATCGTTCCCATAATTATTGAATTGAATTGGATAGTATGATACAATATATCATAATCAGTATTATGTTATAATAACTATGTATAGTTATTCTTTACACCATTATACCCATCCAAGTAAGGTGGTGTTGGAAAAACAGATTACACCACGGCGTGGAGACAGTATTCCGTACGTACGCACGCGCGGTGATTTTGTTTTCTGTAGGATAGATAGATGGTGAAATAGGGTTGTTTCATACTTATAATAAAATATCAGTATATGAGTGATACTGATGTTATTACTTCATAATGAAATAACCTAAGAAGATGAAGTGGAAGAAGAAATAAAGTTGAAAGAATCGGTAATGGACATTACCTCTTCTTTGAAGCACCTCTTTAAGATCTACTTTTAGGGAACTAAAATTGGTCTTTGAAGAAGACCAGAACCTCTAGGATGTTTCTAGGGAAGTGGATAAGAGATTTTGGAAGGGGTTGTCCGAGCTTGAATGCTCAAAGTGGTGTGAGGAAGAGAGGGAGGAGGTTCCCTTTTATAAGGGACGAGAGGGGCACCTTTGGAATAACTAAAAATACAATTTTATTATAAAGACAAATTTGGTTTTAAATAGCTCCAAATTGATTTATTTTGAAGCTAAGGTGGGTATGGGGCGAAATTATCTCATACAATAGAATTTAGACAAGTTTAGGTTCCTGTTTTAACCTTATAATTTATATTTAAATTTAAGTTAGATAATTTTACTTTTACCGTGTCTTTTTGTGTTCTTATACTATAAGGTTAATAAACTTACTATAAGAAGCCAAACGAACCCCAAGTTGTTTATTATTAATATATATAACCGTATCTAAGTCATTTGGCCGAACCATATATTTTTATGAATAAAATAACAATTAATTATATAATATTTGTTTTAAAAACTATTTTATGTAAATTTTGACACTATTTAGTAATTTATTTTTTTGAAACTCATAACAGAATGATTATTTCGAAAAAAGTTAATTATATCAATACTAACATGTCATATTAACCTAGAAAATTAGTGGAATTCATAAAAAGTCTAAAATTACATTTATTTTGGTATTTATAACATCAATTATGTCAATATTTCATTAATAAGATAATTACTCCATCATCTTTGTGTCAGAAATAAATTAAATTATATAATGTCTAAAAATTATAAATAAAATACCATTATGTAGGAAATCTTTTTATCTTTCTAATTAATAGTCGAATTTATCTTATGTATAACCCTATATTAAAAATGATATACTTATTAAACTTTGATTTTAACTATTTTAACCCTTCTTTAAATAAATTAATAATAAATGTCCTAATCTAATCCAAGTGGGCCTAAATGGTCATATTTTATTCGTAAGGTTGTTTTTGGTCTAATTACCCTTATCCAATAGAATTAGGAAATTTGTTAGGGTAATAATAATATCATTTTTACCCTTAATTACCCTATTTACATTTAACCATGGTAAAAAAAAGTAAAAAGTTACTATTCACCAACAATTATTTTCAACTCATTGAACCACATTTTACGTACTGACATCAACCGTGTCTCTCAGATTTTTGAAATTCCACTCACAGAAGTGGTAAAATTAAGTTTTATGAAAAATTTATTTTTTTTAACTACCACTTAGTGGTTTCACTATTCATCAAAAAATGAAAGTTTCCAGAAAAATACCAAAAATTAGGCCTAAGATATATTTGATATTATGAACTCAAAAATGATGTCTATTTTACCAAATTCAAAACATATCTATTGCATTAATTAATTTAAAAATTATTTCCAATCGTCAAAACAAATAGCGTGTTTTTCAGAGATAATAACTATCAAAAGATTGACACTTGTTTATGTCTGGTTTAAATGTGAAATTACATCCAATGACCAATATTGTATTAAATTGTAAAAATATATTCTAAATATACTTTAAAACCACTCAAATTAATAATTTATCACTTTTAATTATTTCGATTAAAAATGTTGGTTTTAATTAAAATTTAGTAATTTTTACTATTCATCAGAAAATGAAAGTTAGCCAAAAAGTACCAAAATTTCACCCTAAGCTAATTTCAATATTCCGAATCCAAAAATGAAGTCCATTTTGAAAAATAAAATTTACAAAATTTCAAAAAGTGGTTATTACTCTTCATAACGGATAGTTTTAATAATATTTTAATAGCATATCGTTGTTTAGTGAAACTCGGTATTGTGTACTACACACGCTATCGATGAAGGTTGCGATTGCGTGTAATGAATGGAAAGTCAAGGATGTGTGTTGTGAAAGATCCTTTTGGTGTAGCATACAATACAAGACATTAATGGAATTAAAAAGAATATTTTTCATAAAATCTCGGGGTGTTACATTCTACCCCCCTTAAAATTAATTTCGCCCTCAAAATTCGTCAGGGTTATAAATGGTTTACTACTCAAAAGTTTCTTTAATAGAAACCCACATCGTAAAAAGGAAAACCAAAACCAATATTTAAAAACAAAATTATGAAACGTAACGGTTACCCAAATAAACTAATCATTGGGTTTCCATATAGGTGAAAATATGGATATGGAAGAGAAATATAACCATCATGTTCTGATGGAGAGTGGTAGACAGCATGGCTATGGAAAATCCAGAAATCACAAAGCCATAAATTTGTGACACTCTAAGGGACCATTTGATTCATCAGATATAAGAGTACTAGGACAACATTTTTGGTTTTCAAGATCATTTTCCTAAAGTTGATGAAATTGTAATTAGAAGAAATACTTTCGTGATTTTGGTATAGTCTCACCGTTAGTTGTTATTTGGACAACTTCCACTTCATATCTTAAAGAAATGAAGTTGAATTTGTCATTTGTGATGTGTTAACAGATCATGTGATAGAATGAGGGGTCATTCCATCTATCTCAAACAAAAGGTTAGAAAAGTTATCAAAACTTACATAAGTCCATATATAGTGATATTAATCATATATAGTTCCTAAAATGGACTTATACTTCATATATCATACTGCTTAATTTAATAAAACTAGTTTCTGCTAAACAAGGACTTCTTGTAGGCCAGTGGTAGTCGATAAAGGCCAGTCGCACTTCGGTTGTGGGTTCGATTCCAACAGCCTTGTTCGACGCGATGGGCTGTCGCCCATCCTGCAGGTTGTCCTTTTTCTAAAGTTATACTACTATAACATCCCATCAATAATATAAAAAAAAGTTTTATCCTTAAACAATACTAACTTATGTCCAACATAATCCATTCCAATATTTAGGCTTATCTAAAATACTTCTATCCAAGCTCATAGTATAAAGAAAATGATTACATGAAATGTCACATAACAATCATGTGAATTCCATCATTTATCCCCCATATATCAAAAGATATATCTTATTGGTAAAATTACAAACATGTGAATACCTTAATCATGTATTCTCTTGAAGAATGAATACACATTGAACCTTAGTGAAAAAATGAATGCTGTTAAAATTTAACTCTTTCCACATACCAAAATCCTCAAAATTCTATATACTCAAACCAAGATATCACTTAGTCCGTATGTCAATCATGAGCTCATGAATACAATCAAACATCTCATTATATTCTTATCCATTCATTATGTGAATATCATCTGCTTACCAAAAATATCCCAATCACTTTCCATGGTTACCGGTACTATAAAATTATTGAAAATCACAACAGACCAATACAGAAATATTCCAATATTCCACGATACTATATACAACATTATTTTGGATTCCCATTACATAAACACTTAATCATTCCACCACATCGTTGTCATATTCAACAACGCCAATAGTGATCGCATGTGACTTCCCTTTGTCCTTTTCCTTAAGTGGTTGCTCATGTCGATCATCACTAACCCTTGGACTAGGGAATTTATTAGCACAATGCCCCATTTCCTTGCACTTGAAGCATTAAAGTGTTGGTGGTGCGTTCTCTGCAGTCTTTTCCTTATTCACATCATTAGAAACCCCTTTTTCAATACTTTGACACTCAGCTGCACGATGACCTTCTTTTCCACACTTAAAACATTTTCTAGTCCCTTTAAGACAATCTCCACCATGCTTCTTTCCACAATTTGAGCATAAGGAAACATTCGTCTTCTTTTCCCCATTATTCTGAGATTTCTCCTTGAACTCCATCTTTCGTTTATTGTCAAAACTATGAGATGGATAAGTAAGTCCAACTTCCATTTCTACCTTGATAGAACAATGCACAATTTTTCATAGCTACTGATGTCTCTTATAGCTAATTCCATTCTAAGATTTTGTTTTAAGCCACTGAAGAATCGATCAACATTACTTTTAGGTTGGATGATAAATCCAGATGCATACCTTGCAAGCCTTGTAAAATTTGCTTCATATATACCAACTGATTCATCATCCTTTTGCTTTAGTTCAAGAAACTTCTTCTCTATATTTGTTCAAAGAATACGAGGGAAGTACTTACTGAAAAATAAGTTCTTGAACTCGTCCCATTCCATGGACTCAATTTCATCTCTTGGCCTCGTATTCTTGATAAGACTAAACCATTGATCAGCTTCACCTTCCAAATGATATACCGCTAAGATGACTTTATCATGTTCAGATCATTGATGAACTAAAAATATCTTTTCAGTGGTAATGATCCATTGTTCAGCAACAAGTGGATCAGAAGACCCACTGAAAGAAGGTGGACGTTGCCTCATGAAGGACTCAATAGAATATTGTTCCCTTCTCTGTTCATTTGGAAGTCCATAATTATTCATCGCTTGTGTAAGTATAACAATAAGATTTTTCACTCCATCTCCCACAACATTTTTTTGTTCAGGAGGACAATCATTGTATTCTCCATTACATTGATCAACACGGTTCCTTCGGGTTTCAACCATCGTCTAAAACCCAAAATTAATAGTGTGAGAGGCAAAAATCACGCTAGGGAAAACAACATAATAAAGGGGGAGTACCTTCAATATCTAACAACTTAGGTTACCGTAATTCTAGTACTATAACCTATACTTATACTAAACCTTATGGACATCCCTATACATACCTTAGAAATATCTATAGGGATCTCAGTAAAGTTCTCACATCCTAGTGTCCAAAGGTTGACTAAACCTTTCCTCCGATACCAACTATAGAGAACCAAATCTCGACGTACATGGACATTACATTACATTAGCGGAATACTAAATACATAACAAAAACAGACACAAGGACCGTAATAGATTAGTTTCTTTGGAAACTTGGAACGTAATCTTCTAAACATGGTGAAAGATCTTCAACAACTCCCATAAAGATCTTCCCTTTTTTTCGTACCTAAAACCTTTCTTTATATCTTGGGGAAAAGAAAACATAAAAAGGGTGAGCTCAAATGCTCAGTAAGGGTAAGCATTGATAAAATAAAACATACCATATACATTTGAACTTAAAAATATTAACATAATGTTTAAACATCAAAAGCATGAGAAATGACACAAAACATGGAATTACGTAAGGCATAGATCATAAAGAAACATTAAGAATGATAATATATCATGGGAATAAAACATGTAATTGTGGAAACCATTAAGCACATGATATGATTTCCATAGTAGCCAAGGCATTGCTACCAAGACCATCTTAGTGGAAAAAGTCCCTTTCTGAATCGAGTTCACTCCTCGTTCTAGTCCTGTATTACTGCACCGGTTTAACTTGCAGTTCCAGCCATGTCTATCTCATGAGATATAAATCTTTACCCAATTCATTGGAGGGAGATATAGGTCCCGCTCATCTCATAATGAAATCATTCTTACTTGTGCCACAAAATAAATATACATCTTTCATAATCACCCAACGAATAAAATTGGTTTCATAAACATCATCCCATCATCACATAATCCATATAAAAGAAATGGAATCATTTCATAATATGAAATGTGAAACCATGTAAATCATAGAGACTTTATACTTGAAACATACACATATGAAATAATGTCATCTTAGATGGAAAATGGTTTTGATAAAACACTTGAAATGAATTCATGAGGAAAATATCCTTTCTTCTTCAAAATAAATTTCTCTTCACAAAACATCATGAAATTTTATAAGAAAAATATTTTGTTGACAATAGTCCAGAAATATTTTGGAAGAAGCTTCATGAAAATAAGGCTTTATAAAACTGTAAAAATCTGTTCCTACCGTATAAGTAAAAAAACATTCTTCTCGTACTTTTGCCGGAAAAGTCAGAAAGTACCTCGTAAAAGAAAGATTCCATACATACCATGTATTAAAAGTAAAAATGGTTAAAAAGGACATTAAACATACATGAGAATAATTTTATAAAACATGGACATGGATGATATAAATAACCCCAGTAAATACTTACGAATAAGCAATATCAGATAAAAATGAGATTTGCAAAATTATCCCTTACCTTAGGTCTGATATGCTTCGTACGTATCCATACCTCGTGTATAATGATTTAAATATTGTCATTGACTTATTAAATAATCATATTCATTGTTATTATATCATATATGGTTCACTTATGACTTTATATTACCCTTTCTTTTGTAAATTCCATGTTAAAGAGTGTTTTGGGTAAAATCGTTTTATTTGTCATCCGTGTTTTGACTTGTAATTATTCATATGATTACTTAGATCATGATTACTTAATTCCAGAATATAAAACATGATTTATATATAATATATATTCATAATATACATATATATAATAGATCGATAAATGGAATGAAATATACCGTTCATGGAGACGGTAGGCCTTACGTACGCATGAATGCTGTTTTCATTTCCTTATTGAGTTGAATGGAATTAAGAAGATGAAATACATAAATATATATATAAATAAATCCAGTAGCTTTATAATGTCATATATTTCATTATTATTTCTTATATATACTTTATAATCATTCTTAAATGGTTAACATGGAGAATGAATCCCATCACATCGTGGAGACGGTAGTCCGTACGTACGCACGAGTGATGATATCGTTCCCATAATTATTGAATTGAATTGGATAGGATGATACAATATATCATAATCAGTATGATGTTATAATAACTATGTATAGTTATTCTTTACACCATTATACCCATCCAAGTAAGGTGGTGTTGGAAAAACAGATTACACCACGGCGTGGAGACGATATTCCGTACGTACGCACGCGCGATGATTTTGTTTTCCATAGGATAGATAGATGGTTAAATAGGGTTGTTTCATAATTATAAAATAATATAAGTATACTAGTGATACTGATGTTATTACTTCATAATGAAATAACCTAAGAAGAAGAAGTGGAAGAATAAATAAAGTTGAAAGAATCGGTAACGGACATTATCTCTTCTTTGAAGCATCTCTTTGAGATCTCCTTTTAGGGCACTAAAATTGGTCTTTGAAGAAGACCAGAACCTATAGGATGTTTCTAGGGAAGTGGATAAGAGAATGTGGCAGGGGTTGGTCGATCTTGATGGCTCAAAGTGGTGTGAGGAAGAGTGGGAGGAGGTGCCCTTTTATAAGGGAGGAGAGGGGCACCTTTGGAATAACAAAAAATATTATTTTATTATAAAGCCAAATTCGGTTTTAAATAGCTCCAAATTGATTTATTTCGAAGCTAAGGTGGGTATTGGTCGAAATCCTCTCATGAAATAGAATTCAGACAAGTTTAGGTTCCTATTTTAACCTTATCATTTATATTTAACTTTAAGTTAGATAATTTTACTTTTACCGTGTCTTTTTGTGTTTTTATATTATAAGGTTAATAAACATACTATAAGAAGCCAAAAGAACCCCAAGTTGTTTATTATTAATATATATAACCTTATCTAAGTCGTTTGGCCGAACCATAGATTTTTGGGAATAAAATAACAATTAATAGTATAATATTTGTTTTAAAAACTATTTTATGTCAATTTTGACACCATTTAGTAATTAATTTTTGTGAAAATCATAACAGAATGATTAGTTCTAAAAAAGTTAATTATATCAATACTAACATGTCATATTAACCTATAAAATTAGTGTAATTCATAAAAAGACTCAAATTACATTTATTTTGGTGTTTATAACATCAATTATGTCAATATTTCATCGATAAGATAATTACTGCATCATCTTTATGTCATAAATAAAATATATTATTTAATGTGTAAAAATTACAAATAAAATATCATTATGTAGGAAATTTTTTTAGCTTTCTAATGAATAGTCGAATTTATCTTATTTATAACCCTATATTAAAAATGATATACTTATTAAACTTTGATTTTAACTATTTTAACCCTTCTTTAAATAAATTAATAATAAATGTCCTAATCTGATCCAAGTGGGCCTAAATGGTCATATTTTATTCCTAAGGTTGTTTTTGGTCTAATTACACTTATCCAATAGAATTAGGACATGTGTTAGGGTAATAATAATATCATTTTTACCCTTAATTACCCTATTTACTTTTAAACGTGGTAAAAAAAAGTAAAAACTTACTATTCACCAAAAATTATTTTCATCTCATTGAACCAAATTTTACCTACTCACATCAACCGTGTCTCTTGGATTTTTGAAATTCCACTCCCAGAAGCGGTAAAATTAAGTTTTATGAAAAATCATTTTTTTAACTACCACTTAGTGGTTCACTATTCATCAAAAAATGAAAGTTTCCAGAAAAATACCAAAAATTAGGCCTAAGATATATTTGATATTATGAACTCAAAAATGATGTCTATTTTACCAAATTCAAAAAATATCTATTTCATTAATTAATATTAAAATTAATTCCCGTCGTCAAAACATATAGCGTGTTCTTAAGAGATAATAAATATCAAAAGATTGACACTTGTTTATGTCTGGTTTAAATTTGAAATTACATCCAATGACCAACATAGTATTAAATTGTAAAAATATATTCTAAATATACTTTAAAACCACTCAAATTAATAATTTATCACTTTTAATTATTTCGATTAAAAAGGTAGTTTTTAATTAAAATTTAGTAATTTTCACTATTCATCAGAAAATGAAAGTTAGCCGAAAAGTACCAAAATTTCACCCTCAACTAATTTCAATATTCCGAATCCAAAAATGAAGTCCATTTTGAAAAATAAAATTTAAAAAATTTCAAAACATGGTTATAACTATTCATAACAGCTAGTTTTAATAATATTTTAATAGCATATCGTTGTTTAGTGAAACTCGGTATTGTGTACTACACACGCTATCGACGAAGGTCGCAATTGCGTGTAATGAAAGGAAAGTCAAGGATGTGTGTTGTGCAAACTCCTTTTGGTGTAGCGTACAATAAAAGGCATTAATGAAATTAAAAAGAATATTTTTCATAAAATCTCGGGGTGTTACATTCTACCCCCCTTAAAATGAATGTCGCCCTTGAAATTCGTTGGGGTTATAAATGGTTTACTACTAAAAAGTTTTTTAATAGATACCCACATCGTAAAAAGGAATACCAAAACCAATCTTTAAAAACAAAAGTATGAAATGTAATGGTTACCCAAATAAACTAATCACTGGGTTTCCACGTAGGTGAAAATATGGATATGGAAGAGAAATCTAACTATCATGTTCTGATGGAGAGTGGTAGAGAGCAAGGATATGGAAAAGCCATCAATCACAAAGCCATAAATTTGTGAAGATCTAAGGTACCATCTGATTCATCAGATATAAGAGCACTAGGACAACATTTTTGGTTTTCAAGATCATTTCCCTAAAGTTGATGAAATTGGAATTAGAAGAAATACTTTCGTGATTTTGGTATAGTCTCACCGTTAGTCGTTCTTTGGATAATTTCCACTTCATCTATTAAAGAAATGAAGTAGAATTTGTCATGCATGATGTGTTAGCAGATCATGTGATAGAATGAGGGGTCATTCCATCTATCTCAAAAAAAAGGTTAGAAAAGTTATCAAAACTTACATAAGTCCATCTATAGTTAGATTAATCATATATGGTTCCTAAAATGGACTTATACTTCATATATAATACTGCTTAATATAATAAAACTAGTTTCTACTAAACAGGGACTTCCTGTAGGCCAGTGGTAGGTGATAAAGGCCAGTCGCACTTTGGTTGTGGGTTCGATTCCCACAGCCTTGTCCGACACGATGGGCTGTCGCCCATCCTGCAGGTTGTCCTTTTTCTAAAGATATACTACTATAACATCCCAATAATAATATTGAAAAAAGTTTTATCCTTAAACAATACTAACTTATTTCCAACATAACCTATTCTAATATTTAGGCTTATCTAAAATACTTCGGTCCAAGCTCATAGTATAAAGAAAATGATTACATGAAATGTCACATAACAATCACGTGAATTCCATCATTTATCCCCCATATATCATAAGATATATCTTGTTGGTAAAATTACAAACATTTGAATACCATAATCATGTATTCTATTGAAGAATGAATACCCCTTGAACCTTAGTGAAAACATAAATACTGTTAAAATTTAACTCTTTCCACATACCCAAATCCTCAAAATTCTATATACTCAAACCATGATATCACTTAGTCCTTATATTAGTCATGAGCCAATAAATAAAATCAAACATCTCATTATCTTCTTATCCCTTCATTATGTGCATATCATCTGCTTACCAAAAATATCTCAATCACTTTCCATGGTTACCGGTACAATAAAATTATTGAAAACCACAATAGACAAATACATAAATATTCCAATATTCCACGATACTATATAAAACATTATTTTGGATTCCCATTACATAAACACTTAATCATTCCACCACATCATTTTCATATTCAACATCTCCAATAGTGATCAGATGTGACTTCCCTTTTTCCTTTTCCTTAAGTGGTTGCTCATGTCAATCATCACTAACCCTTGGATTAGGTCATTTGTTAGTATAATGCCCCATTTCCTTGCACTTTAAGCATTGAAGTGTAGGTGGTGCATTCTCTGCAGTCTTTTCCTTATTCACAACATTAGAAACCCTTTTTTCATTACATCAACACTCAGCTACTCGATGACCTTCTTTTCCACACTTAAAACATTTTCTAGTCCCTTTAAGACAATCTCCACCATGCTTCTTTCCACAATTTGAGCATAAGGAAACATTCATCTTCTTTTCACCATTATTATGAGATTTCTCCTTGAACTCCATCTTTCGTTTCTTGTCAAAACTATGAGATGGATAAGTAACACCAACTTCTATTTCTACCTTGATAGCACAACACACAATTTCTTTATAGCTACTGAAGTCTCTTTTATCTAATTCCCTTCGATGATTTGGTTTTAAGCCACTGAAGAATTGATCAACTTTACTTTCAGGTTGGATGATAAATCCAGATGCATACCTTGCAAGCCTTGTAAAATTCGCTTCGTATATACCAACAGATTCATCATCCTTTTTCTTTAGTTCAAGAAACTCCTTCTCCATGTTTGTTCAAAGAATACGAGGGAAGTACTTATTGAAAAATAAGTTCTTGAACTCGTCCCATTCCACGGAATCAATTTCATCTATTGGCCTCGTATTCTTGATAATATTCCACCATTGATCAGCTTCACCTTCCAAATGATATACTGCTAAGATGACTTTATCATGTTCAGAACATTGATGAACTGAAAATATCTTTTCAGTGGTAATGATCCATTTTTCAGCAACAAGTGGATCAGAAGACCCACTAAAAGAAGGTGGATGTTTCCTCATGAAAGACTCAATAGAATATTGTTCCCTTCTCTGCTCATTTGGAAGTCCATAATGATTCATATCTTGTGTAAGTATAGAAATAAGATTTTTCACTCCATCTCCCATAACATTTGTTTGTTTAAGAGGACAATCATTGCATTGTCCATTAAATTGATCAACACGGTTCCTTCGGCTTCCAGCCATCGTCTAAAACCCAAAAATAATAGTGTGAGAGGCAAAAATCACGCTAGGGAAAACAACGCAATAAAGGGGGAGTACCTTCAATATCTAACACCTTAGGTTACCATAATTCTAGTACTATAACCTATACGTATACTTAACCTTAGGGACATCCCTATACATACCTTAGAAATATCTATAGGGATCTCACTAAAGTTCTCGCATCCTAGTTTCCAAAGGTTGACTAAACGTTTCCTCTGATTCCAACTATAGTGACCCAAATCTTGACGTACATGGAAATTACATTACTTTAGTGGAATACTTAATACATAACAAAAACAGACATAAGGACCGTAATAGTTTAGTGTCTTTAGAAACTTGGAACGTAATCTTCTAATCATGGTGAAAGATATTCAACATATCCCATAAAGATATTCCCTTTTTTTCATACCTAAAACCTTTCTTTATATCATGGGGAAAAGAAAACATAAAAAGGGTGAGCTCAAATGCTCAGTAAGGGTAAGCATGGATAAAATAGAACATACCATATACATTTGAACTTAAAAACATGAACATAATGTTTAATCATCAAAAGATTGAGAAATGACACAAAACATGGAAGTACGTAAGGCATAGATCATAAAGAAACATTATGAATGATAAAATAGAATGGGAATAAAATATGTAATTGTGGAAACCATTAAGCACCTGATATGATTTCCATAGTAGCAAAGGAATTGCTGCCAAGACCATCTTAGTGGACAAGCTCCCTTTCTCAATCGAGTTCACCCTCGTTCTAGTGCTGTATTACTGAACCGGTTTAACTAGCCGTTCCAGCCATGTCTATATCATGAGATATAAATCTTTACCCAATTCATTGGAGGGAGATATAGGTCCCACCCATATCATAATGAAATCATTCTTTCTTGTGCCACAAAATAAAAATACATCATTCATAATAACCCAATGAATAAAATGGGTTTCGTAAACATCATCCCATCCTCACATAATCCATATAAAAGAAATGGAATCATTTCATAATAAGAAACGTGAAACCATGTAAATCATAGAGACTTTATACTTGAAACATACACATATGAAATAATGTCATCTTAGATGGAAAATGGTTTTTATAAAACACTTGAAATGAATTCTTAAGGAAAATATCCTTTCTTCATCAAAATAAATTTCTCTTCACAAAACATCATGAAATTTTTTAAGAAAAATATTTTGTTGAAAATAGTCATGAAATATTTTGGAAGAAGCTTCATGAAAATAAGGCTTTATAAAACCGTAAAAATCTGTTCGTGCCGTATAAGTTTAAAAAAAACATTTTTCTCATACTTTTTCCGGAAAAGTCAGAAAGTACCTCGTAAAAGAAAGATTCCATACATACCATGTAGTAAAAGTAAAAATGGGTAAAAAGGAATTTAAACATACATGAGAACACTTTTATAAAACATGGACATGGATGATATAAATAACCCCAGTAAATACTTACGAATAAGCAATCTCGGATAAAAATGAGATTTGCAAAATTATCCCTTACCTTAGGTCCGATATGCTTTGTACGTATCCAAACATCCTGTATAATTATTTAAATAATGTCATTGACTTATTACAGAATCATATTCATTGTTATTATATCATATATGGTTCTCTTATGACTTTATATTACCCGTTCTGTTGTAAATTCCATGTTAAAGAGTGTTTTGGGTAAAATCGTTTTATTTGTCGTCCGTGTTTTGACTTGTAATTATTCATATGATTACTTAGATAATTATTACTTAATTCCAAAATATAAAACATGATTTATATATAATATATATTCAGAATGTACATATATATAATAGATCGATAAATGGAAATAAATACACCATTCCTGGAGACGGTAGGCCGTACGTACGCATGGATACTGTTTTCGTTTCCTTATTGAGTTGAATGGAATTAAGTAGATGACATACATATATATATATATAAATAATTCCAGTAGCTTTATAATATCATATATTTCATTATTATTGCTTATATATACTTTATAATCATTCTTAAATGGTTAACATGGAGAATGAATCTCATCGCATCGTGGAGACGGTAGTCCGTACGTACGCACGAGCAATGATATCATTCCCATAACTTTTGAATTGAATTGGATAGGATGATACAATATATCATAATCAGTATGATTTTATAATAAATATATATAGTTATTCTTTACACCATTATACCCATCTAAGTAAGGTGGTGTTGGAAAAATAGTTTACACCACGGCATGGAGAAGGTATTCCGTACGTACGCACGCGTGGTGATTTTGTTTTCCGTAGGATGGATAGATGGTGAAATAGGGTTGTTTCATACATATAATAAAATATCAGTATATGATTGATACTTATGTTATTACTTCATAATGAAATAACCTAAGAAGAAGAAGTGGAAGAAGAAATAAAGTTGAAAGAATCGGTAACAGACATTATCTCTTCTTTGAAGTGCCTCTTTGAGATATCCTTTTAGAGAACTAAAATTGGTCTTTGAAGAAGACCAGAACCTCTAGGATGTTTCTAGGGAAGTGGATAAGAGAATTTGGTAGGGTTTGGCCGAGCTTGAAGGCTCAATGTGGTGTGAGGAAGAGGGGGAGGAGGTTTCCTTTTATAAGGGAGGAGAGGGGCACCTTTGGAATACCTAAAAATATTATTTTATTATAAATCCAAATTCGGTTTTAAATAGCTCCAAATTGTTTAATTTCGAAGCTTAGGTGGGGATGGGTCGAAATCCTCTCATCCAATAGAATTTAGACAAGTTTAGGTTCCTATTTTAACCTTATCATTTATATTTAACTTTAAGTTAGATAATTTTACTTTTACCATGTCTTTTTGTTTTCTTATACTATAAGGTTAATAAACTTACTATAAGAAGAAAAACGAACCCCAAGTTGTTTATTATTAATATATATAACCTTATCTAATTCATTTGGCCGATCATTAGATTTTTAGGAATAAAATAACAATTAATAATATAATATTTGTTTTAAAAACTATTTTATGTCAATTTTGAAACTATTTAGTAATTGAATTTTGTGAAAATCATACCAGAATGATTAGTTCAAACAAAGTTAATTATATCAATACTAACATGTCATATTAACCTATAAAATTAGTGGAATTCATAAAAAGTCTAAAATTACATTTATTTTGGTATTTATAACATCAATTATATCAATATTTCATTAATAAGATAATTACTGCATCATCTTTGTGTCATAAATAAATTAAATTATTTAATGTCTAAAAATTACAAATAAAATACCATTATGTAGGAAATATTTTTATCTTTCTAATTAATAGTCTAATTTATCTTATGTATAACCCTATATTAAAAATGATATACTTATTAAACTTTGATTTTAACTATTTTAACCATTCTTTAAATAAATTAATAATAAATGTCCTAATCTAATCCAAGTGGGCCTAAATGGTCATATTTTATTCCTAAGGTTGTTTTTGGTCATATTAAACTTATCCAATAGAATTAGGAGATGTGTTAGGGTAATAATAATATCATTTTTAACCTTAATTACCCTATTTACTTTTAACCGTGGTAAAAAAAGGTAAAAAGTTACTATTCACCAAAAATTATTTTCATCTCATTGAACCACATTTTACTTACTAACATCAACCGTGTCTCTCAGATTATTGAAATTCCACTCACAAAAGCGGTAAAATTATGTTTTATGAAAAATTCATTTTTTTAACTACCACTTAGTGGTTTCACTATTCATCAAAAAATGAATGTTTCCAGAAAAATACAAAAAATTAGGCCTAAGCTATATTTGATATTATGAACTCAAAAATGATGTCTATTTTACCAAATTAAAAACAAATCTGTTGCATTAATTAATTTAAAAATTAATTCCCGTCGTCAAAACAAATAGCGTGTTCTTAAGAGATAATAACTATCAAAAGATTGACACTTGTGTATGTCCGGTTCAAATGTGAAATTACATCCAATGACCAAAATTTTATTAAATTGTAAAAATATATTCTAAATATAATTTAAAACCACTAAAATTAAAATTATCACTTTTAATTATTTTGATTAAAAAGGTTGTTTTTAATTAAAATTTAGTAATTTTCACTATTCATCAGAAAATGAAAGTTAGGCGAAAAGTACCAAATTTTCACCCTAAGCTTATTTCAATATTCCGAATCCAAAAATGAAGTCCATTTTGAAAAATAAAATTTTAAAAATTTCAAAAAGTTGTTATTACTATTCATAACAGCTAGTTTTAATAATATTTTAATAGCATATCATTGTTTAGTGAAACTCGGTATTGTGTACTACACACGCTATCGAGGAAGGTCGCAATTGCGTGTAATGAAAGGCAAGTCAAGGATGTGTGTTGTGAAAGCTCCTTTTGGTGTAGCGTACAATAAAAGACATTAATGAAATTAAAAATAATATTTTTCATAAAATCTTGGGGTGTTAAAATGGAAGACTGACACATTTTTAGAGTATGCTCCTTATACTATCCCATAGTTGTGAACCAAGTAAAAATTATATGTTTGTGTTTCTATTTCTATATATCGGTGTTTAATAATTTCACTATATTGATTTAATGAGTTCCTACCAATGTGGGGGAAAATATCCATCTCATTTAAATAAGATGTTAACACAATGATTCACCCCTCCCCTCTCAGGGTGTTTTGGGGTTCTATAATTGGTATTAGAGTGAACATGTTATAGGTGTTAAATCATTCATCTATTTTTTCTGGGATAATTCAGTTAATAATATGGGGGTTTCAATTTTTGATGGAAGAAACATATAGATTTGGTATAATATAATGATATATGATCGTTGACATCTTGGGATGGAAGTTATATATTCAATAGTTCAAGGGATTTAGGTTAGTGTTGTGACAAGTGTTTATGTAAATGAAATAGATTGGAAATATATTGTTATAGATTCCAATGTTCAAAATAAACCTATTACAACACTATATGATCAAATTAACTTGATGTTGATGAGTTTAAATATATCCATGTCCCTATGGGAGAAACTAGAAAATATATACAAAGGTGAAAACAATGCGAATGAGGCCATGATTTATGTTTTTCATAATTAGTTCAATGATTAAAAAATAGATCTAGATAAAAATGAAAATATTTTATTTAATCACATTATAGAGGTTGTTGGATCTACTTGAGGGATTAGGGAAGAAATTAAGGATATTTATTTTGTGATTAAAATCGTTAGAAGGATTTCAACTCTTTAAAATTTAAAACTGTCATCCATTGATAAAATAGATCTTTCTGCACATTCTCTTGATAATATTCTAATCATACTGGTGGATTAGGAATTGAGAGTAAAACTATAAGATAAAAAAATTCAAGTAAAAAAGGAAGTGACATTAAAATCCCAGATAAAACATGACATTTCCAAAGATTATGATGATAGAGATGATGTGGATGAAAAACATCCTTATCATTTTTCTAGAATATTCAAGAGAGGAAAAGAAATATTTGAAGGAAATATTCCTTTGTCTTATTTTTAGTGTGGTAAATTATGTAACATTTCCCCTTGTGAAAAAGAGATTTAATGACAATGAATGTGAAACATTAATATTGTAGAGGATTCATAGTGAAGGTTACTGTAAATGAGAGACATAATATATGAAATTAAATTATGTAGAATCTTTTTTTTGAAAATTGGATCATGATAATAATGAATTTTTGGAGGATGTTAAACTAGAGTGTAAATCTAATATTGAAGATTTCATGAAAGCTACAGTTGAAACGTTAGAACCTATTAAAGATGAATAAAGTCAGTCGATTGGTGTCGTAGATCACAAGGTAGTACATGAGGGTTCTCTTAGAAAGATTGACATTCAAATAAATAAAAGTAAAAATATGGGATATTTTGTTAATGATTCATCAGAGTGTGGATCTATTTTAATTGGAGATTAATCGTCATCATGGAAATGTAGAAGAACACTTGAAAAAATTTTAAAGCTTGAGAGAGGTTGGGTAATTTAAACTCGGGATTTAAGAGAATCAAAATGCTATCAATGAACTTAATACAATATTAGAGGAAAAAAGCTAGATAATTGATTGTAATGGACCAGACCCTCCTGGCCCATTACATTTCCAATAGTGAGGCTCCACCAAAACAGTGGCATCGTGATGGTGTCACTGTGAGGGTGACACCGGGACAGTGTCACATTGAGGGTGACACTGTGACGGTGGCACCATGTCCTCTTCGTTCTTTTCCAATTCCCGACCTTTCCTCTCCCGTAGAAATTAATTCTTTTACCCTTATTAAATCCCATAATTAATACCTAAAAAACCTGAGAAATGTCCACTATGGAGGATATCAAATAACCACTTAATACCATCGTGTGTAACTGCCCAAACCATGTGGGAAACCACGATCCGACTTTAAAGGTGTTCAAAATCCATATATCCCGTAACAATGGGATTTTATCTATATATCGCAGAGGAATTTCTTCTTTCTCCTCTTCCTTTTGGCTGACTCCTCTCTTTCTCCCTGGTGTGCCTGCGCTCGAGTCGTCTGCTCGTCCTTGGAGTTCCCGACGTCCCTCCCCTAAAAATCGCGCATCCCCTATTATTGGCTTGTGGAGAAAAACGTCAATCCTTGATCAATAATGTAGGTATTTTATCTTTTTTTCTCTCCTTTTTGTGTATCATGCGGGGTGGACATGCTTTTTCCTCTATGGAAATTGATGAAACCGAACTTAACAAAGATAATGAACGGACCATTAATGAATGAAAGGGGGGTTTGATTGATGTTATAATGTACTCTTTATGTTGTTATGTGTTGTGAATTGTATGGGAATATGCTCAATGAAAATCATGGTCGTTGGTGGTCTTTATCTGTGCACTAATGAAACTCAGTGCTCTTGAATGTTTAAATAACCGTAACATGGAATTGGTTAATTACATATACTCAGTTAAATAAACTGAAATCACCAGGATCAACCATTTTCTGTGATAAACCAGGTTAAACATAGTGGAATTGAAACAATGTAGTGTGTTAAATCTTTTAAATATGAAAATACTTTCATGGGCCTACCTTGTTTTGGTGGTAGCGGTTTGGTTGTTTCTTTTATGGGCCGATTTCTGGGGTGATATGCGTGAGGATTTGATTCCTTGTTGTTATACTTTCACTGGTTGTAAATTTTAGGTTGTGTGGTTACTCTGCTTATATCATGAATTGGGGTGGAATCATCTATTTTTGAGGAACCGTTGGCTCTTGGATTATGGGGACATGGGGCTGTGTATTGGGGTTTTCTTTCATTCTAGTACTTTGAGGGATCTCACTTATCCCTTTGTTGTTGTGACTTTACAATAGAACCAGATGTGAATGTTTAAGTTGCTGTTTGACTGTCTTCTTTCTCTGGCTTGTGTTTTTTGCTTGTTAATTGCCCAATAGTGTAGAATCCACCTAAAAGAGGTTACTTGAACATGAAAACATGAAAAATTTAAATGGGAATCAGTTTTGGGAATGTGTTGTGGCGTGGCCGTGAGTACCGTACTGTTCTTTCATTAATGATTAGTAATGAGGGCGTTTTTCCTTAGGTTCTCGAACCCCTGGGTTGGGATGAGTGCTTGTTACCTATACCTATATCTGTAGATTTTATGTTTCTTATTCGCACCCCACCCAAGTTGAGAACTTAAGTGCCGAACACTCCCATTTCATGGGGGAGGGTGTTTTTTCCCAACACTCCTATGAGTGGCTGGTTGTTAGCTCTTTTTGTTCTCCCTTTCCTGAATATCCCAAGACTCTTTTTGCAGGCTATGATGGCCTGAAGTCCATTATTAGCCCAAGAATCATCGGGCAGGGTATTTGTGGTGGTTGTCCCAGGTGTTTTCGGGCATGTTATTTCCCATGTGTCTTCGGGATGAGGCCCATGTGTCTTCGGGCATGGCAGTAGTTGTTGTGACCCAGGTGTTTGCGGGTGTGGTTACGTATGGTGGTTATGGACTAGATTTTTGCGGGCGGGGTTTGGCAGTGGGACTGTGGTGAGGTTGTGGCCCAGGTGTCTGTGGGTGGGGTTTGGCAGTGGGACTGCAGTGAGGTTATGGACCAGGTGTGTGTGGGTGGGGTGTGGCAGTGAGACTTCGGTAAGAATGGCAGGATTGGTTTGATGGGTAGTATGTCTTCAATAACCAGTGGGAATGTGGCACAGGGTACCCAAATATTGATGTGCTATTACTATACGTTACTTGACTTTCATTATTTGGGTAGCGTGCCTTAGTGAGGTTTGGGTGGATAGATTTTCCTTGTTGGGTGTTCGGTTATCTCTTTTTCCACGGGACATTAGAATGTCACCTCACTTGTACATGAGAGAATTTGGTTTTCCTTATTGAGTATACTTGTATGCTCACCCTACGTATATAAAAGTGCTTTTAGGTATCGAGGAGGACTTCAGTGATTGTGTGGGACTATACTACCTCGGACCTTTGGGGATGTTGCAGTTTTTGTGTTCCTTTCCGGGTATCGTTTTACCTTTGGAGTTTAATGTCTTGTACCTTTTACCATTGAACATGCATTTGGGAATGGTTTACTTTCATCCGTACTTGTACATTCAGTTTTGGTGTTGTGGGATTTACTATCTTATCTCCTGATCCTATTATAATAAAAAGGGTAATTCCTTACATTTAGTGTGTGATTTTATACCCTTGGTGCTAGTCTCCACTCCAAGACCTATTGAAGGCGGGTCTCGAGGGTCATTATCTCTCCTTCAACTTGAAGAAAGAAGGGTCTGGAAATCTGTTGTCCCTTCCCTCATCTTGGTGAAGGCGGGTCATGAAATAATGGTATCAGAGGGGGGTGGGGGGGGGGGGGGGGGGTTGAGAGATAGGATGGGGTCTAGAGTTAGGCATCGTGAGGATTGCATGGGATGGTAGGGAAGCAGTGTTGGGTGACCATGGTGCGTGAATTAGGCCAGGGAAGACTGGCTATGACATGGGATTTTAGGGCCCCCCGTGATCCGATGCAAGGACTCTGGACCTACCTAATGACCAAGTGAGGCCACACTGATTGTAGTGTAGGGACCCTAGAAAAGGTACATACATAATAATGACTTGTGTTTTCGTGTTTCAGGGGTTTCTTGGGAGTTCAAAATAAAAGAAGAAGTCTAAGAAAATTTAAGAACAATATTCTACACTACTCGGGCTTAGGAATTCCTTGTTTACCTAGAAGCAATGACACCTAGGAGGCGACCACGAGTAGTACAGACGATCGAGGCCTAGAAGGTAGACTTGGCCAATCGACAGAGGATTGACTAGGAGGAGTAGGATAACCAGTGGAAGATGACACTTCGAGCTTTGTAGTGACAGACCCTCAGGATGTACTAGGGAAACACCTCAAATGTGGAGATGGAGAGCTGGCTCGAAGATCTAGTGATAGATTTTGGCTTGCTTTGGGCTCCGACGGAGTACTGGGTGCCTCTAGACATCAGCCAGATGTAGGGAGCAGCGCGTCAGTGGTGGATGCTTTATCATGGACAGAGGAGGGAGACTGAGGTTGCATGGGCGGACATCGAGAAGGAGTTCCGGGGGGAATTCCTCTCTTCCATGATAAAGGCTGAGAAGAGACATGATCTACTCTCCCTCCAGTAGGGGAGTATGTTAGTGAGGGAGTTGGGGATCAAGTTCAAGTATCTCCTTTTCTTTTCTCCGGACCTCTTTCCAGATGAGGAGTCTTGAGCAAGACGTCTAGAGGAGGCACTCCGACCTCCTCTTTAGTATGATGTTGTTCCCCTTTCCTTAATGACTTACCTGGAGGTGCAGAAGAAGGATGAAGTTGTAGAGAGGATGCACGTGCTAAGAGGTGTGTCGGGAGAAGGGATCCAGTTGGGCCTGTCGAAGGGTAAAGCTGTCAGCAGCAGGCCCCCGGCATCAGGACCCTCTAGGTTTTGACTGGCAGGAAGTAGGTCTCAGCAGTTCCAGTTCCGATCCCCCGGTCCTCGCCCCTTTCTTTTAGAACCAGGACCGAGGTGCTTCATCTGTGGGAGCCATGTAAATCTTCAGAATTAGTGCCCGGACAGAGTGTCGTACAATGGGGGTGGGCAGGTTCAGCGCCCACTCCAGCCACAACAGTTTCTGGCCAGGCCCTTTCAGCAGCAGCAGGGGCAGCAGGCTCCCGCCCCTCTGAGGGTAGACGTTGCAGGAGGAGGCCGACCTCAGGGCGCCCCACAGGGACCTCATCTAGGGCATGGTCAGGGAGGCGTCCAACAGCAGAGAGGCAGAGGAGCTGGTTGTGGGAAGTTTCACTCTGCAGAGGCAGTAGTTCCAGCAGGGCCAGAGGTTGTTTGAGGAACGATCAGCTTGTTTAGTACTCATGCCTATTCCTTGTTCGATACCGGAGCTTCACAATCCTTTGTTACACCCGGTCTAGCCCGTGATTTGGGTTTAGATGTCAAGAGACTTTCAGCGCCTCTAGTGCCAAGCGCACCAGTCGGAGGCCATACCGACTTATCTTATGTTTTTCGAGGGTGTAGACTGATGATACGGCCACATCAGTCTATCAGGGATCTGCTATTTTTGCACATACAACCATACGATGTCATCCTAGGAATTTAATGGTTGTTCTATGTGGGTTCCATCATTGAATTCTTCCGAGGAAGGGTTGTGATTCCATATTTGGGCGGTCAACGTGTAACCTTCGTCGGCGAGCAAGGTTGTCCATGAAGCAGCGGGCGAGAGGAGCCCCTCCTTTCCTTGTTGGATGAACTATAATTGGAGTCAGTAGATGCAGAAATGGTGGAAGTCCCAGGAATCATCAGTGAGTTTATGGAAGTCTTTCCTGAGTAGGTGGTGACTCTACCCCCTCACCGTGATGTTGAGTTCGGGATAGACTTGCAACCTGGTGCTCACCCGATTTCGATGGCCCCTATCAGATGGCACCTTCTGAGCTGTGGGAGTTATGGATCTAGATTGACGATCTAATGAATAAGGGTTTTGTTCCGCCAAGTGAGTCACCGTGTGGTGCTCTTGTGTTGTTTACGAGGAAGGAAGATGGTGGTCTAAGGCTATGCATAGACTATAGGATGTTGAATCAGGTGCGGTCAAGAATCGCTACCCCCTCCCGAGGATAGATGATCTCTTCGACCAGCTAAGGGGAGTGGGTTGGTTCTCAAAGATCGATCTGCGGTCTGGATATCACCAAGTGTGGGTGAAGGAGGGTGACATCTCGATGACAGCCTTCAGGTGCAGATATGTGCACTTCGAGTTTGTACTCATGTCGTTCAGCGTTAAGAACGTACCATATGTGTTCATGGGACTCATGAACTCAGTATTCCCGGAGTACTTTCACCGGTTCGTAGTCGTGTTTATCGATGACATCTTGATCTACTCAAGATCAGAGGAGGATCACACTGAGAACTTGAGTACAGTTTTAGAGGTCCTCCAACAACACCAGCTCTATGGGAATTTGTCCAAGTGAAAGTTCTGGATGCGAGAGGTGAATTTCCTTGGGCACATATTGTCCGACTGAGGCATAGATGTGGACCCATCAAAGGTTGAGGCGGTTGTTTCTTGGGAAGCACCCAAGAACGTGGCAGAGGTTCTTAGTTTCCTCGGGCTGGTAGGTTACTACTGGAGGTTTGTTCCCAACTTCTCCTGAGTTGCGGCACCTTTGACAGCCTTGACCAAGAAGGACCAGGCTTTCATGTGGAATGGGAAGTGCGAGGCGGCCTTCAGTTATCTAAAGGAATGGTTGGTAAGTTCCCCAGTGCTAAGGTTTCCAGAAGAAGGGGTGGCGTATGAGGTGTTTTGTGACACTTCAGGGAAAGGCCTCAGATGTGTGCTGAGGCAGCAGCAAGGGGTGATCTCTTATGGGTCTACGAAGTTACGTCCCCATGAGTGTAGCTATGCCACCCATGACCTAGAGCTTGCAGTGGTCGTGTTCGCACAAAAGTTGTGGCAGCATTATCTCGTCGGGGAGCACTTTGTATTCTTCACAGACCATAAGAGCTTGAAGTATATCTTCTCCCAGCGGGACCTCAACTCGCGGAAATGTAGGTGGATGGAGTTCCTTTAGGACTACAACATTGAGTTTTCCTACACCTCAGGAAATGGGAATATGGTGGCCCGTGCCTTGAGTAGAAAATCACAAAAGGATGCAGTCCGAGAGTCTCTAGATGCTTGGAAGAAAATGAAGGAGTTGGTTGCCTTGCAGCTAGATGCAGGGATAGAAGGTGGTAGAGGTTGCCTGTATCAGATGACAGTGCAATATTCTCGGTTGCAGCAGGTAGAGGAGTCCCAATGGGGAGACTCGGAAAGTGAGGTGATGCATGACCAAGTTAACCAGGGGGATGCTCTAGAAGGGTGGATGGAGGATGGTAAGAATCAGGTGCTTTTCCGAGGTAAGCTGTTTGTTCCAGAGGTGATGCGCGAGTGAGTCCTTAGTGAGTTCCACAACTCACCCCTAGCAGTGCACCCGGGAGTTTCCAAGATGTACCCGGGCTTGAGAGGTCAGTTCTGGTGGCCTGGAGTGAAGTGGGCGGTGGCGGAGTTCATGGCCAAATGCTTGGTATTTTAGTAGGTGAATGCTGAACACCGCATTACAGGTGGTTTGTTGCAGCCTCTGGATGTTCCTGAGTGTATGTGGGATGACATCTCAATTGATTTTGTCACGGGACTACCTAAGGATCAAGGAGGTTGCGATGCTATCTGGGTAGTGGTGGACAAGTTGACGAAGTTGTCTCACTTTCTGGCGATCAAGGAGTCGGGTGCAGTAGATGCCTTAGCATGAAGGTACGTGGATGAGGTGGTGCGGTTTCATGGAGTTCCGAGATCCATAGTCTCGGATAGGGATGCACAGTTTACCTCAAGATTCTGGAGGGGATTGAAGCATGCTTTTGGCACCCAGCTTTGTCTTAGCACTGCTTTCCATCCCAAGACAGATGGATAGACAGAGCGCACCATCTAGACCTTGAAGGATATACTGCAGGCATGTGTTCTGGACTCAGGAGGATCATGGGTGCGACACTTGCCTCTGGTAGAGTTTGACTACAATAATAGCTATCACTCTACCATTGGCATGGGTCCGTTCGAAGCCTTGTACGGGAGGCCCTATCGCTCACCCGTGTGCTGGACTAAGGTTGGGGAAGAGAGTGTTCTTTTCCCGGAAGAAGTGTAGAGAACTAAAGAGAAGGTTAAGCTTATACGAAAAGGATGAAGGAGGAACAGGACCGACATAAGTCATATGCTGATAGCAGGAGGAGGCCCTTGGATTTTGAGTTGGAGACCACGTTTTCTTGAAGGTCTTCCCTCGACGTGGACAATGGAGGTTCGGTAGAGGGTGTAAGATTTCTCCCAGATTCATCTGACCCTTCAAAGAGTTGCGGCAGGTCAGTGAAGTGTCTTATCAGCTAGCGTTACCACCGCCGCTATTGAGGATACATGATGTTTCCCATGTGTCCCTACTCCTTCGGTATCTACACGATGATTCACACGTCCTCGACTAGGGAGAGCTAGATATCGAGGACGACGTGACCTTTGTGGATAGACCAGTGAGGATCAAGGATCATTAAGAGAAGATGATTCGTGGGAAAACCATCCATTTAGTTCGAGTGTTGTGGAAGCATGGTGTGCTTGAGGATAGTACTTGGGAATGGGAAGCAAAGATGCACACCCAGTACCTAGAGTTTTTTTAAGTTTTGTGTTGTTTTGTTTATACTTGTTTGTGATGGAACGCTTCACCTTGTTGACTATGGAATGTGTGGTTTTCCTTTTTCTCTTATTGTGTGTGAAACGTCCTGGCTATGGGGAGGGGAGAACCCAATACCTAATCAAGACGCATTACGGTGGATGCGATTAAACCCGTGCGGGCGAGTTAGTGCCGCCCAAAGAGGATAGTATCTTGACAAGGGGGAAGAGACTCCCCAACCGATATGACTAGGTAGTTTGACCTTGGTATGTTTCTTGGTTCTTGAGAGGGAGGTGTTTCTAGATAAGATGAGGTTCACTCATGAGAGGTATCTTTCGAGGTGGTTGTTCGGACCCTCTCTTCTCTTCTGGTTTGTTTTGATTATCGAGGGCGAGAATAGTTTGGGAGGTATCTAATGTAATGGCCCCGACCCTCCTGGCCCATTACTTTTCCAAAAGTGAGGCTCCACCAAAACAGTGGCACCAGTCATGGTGACATGAGGGCGGTGGCACCGGTCACGATGGAACCACGACAGTGGCACTGTGAGGGTGACACCGTGATAGTTGCACCGTGAGGGTGACACCATGAGGGTGACATCGTGAGGGTGACGCCGTGACAGTGGCACTGGGTCCTCTTCATTTATTTCTAGTTACAGACCTTTCTGCTCCCGCAGTAATTAAATCTTTTACCCTTATTAATTCCCATAATTAATACCTAAAAGTCCCGAGTAATGTCCCCGATGGGGGATATTAAATAAACACTTAACAACATCGTGCATAACTTCCCAATCCATGTGGGAAACCTTGATCTGAATTTCAAGGCGTTAAAAATCCCCATATCCCGTAACAACATGATTTTATCTATATATTGTAGAGGAAGTTCTTCTTTATCCTCTTCCTTTTGGCCAAATCCTCTCCTTCTCCCTGGTGTGCCTGCGCTCAAGTCATCTGCTCATCCTTGGAGTTCCCAACATCCCTCCCCTACAAATCGTGCATCCCCTATTCTTGGCGTGTGGAGAAAAACATCGATCCTTGATCAATCAGGTAGAGATTTTCTCCTTCGTCTCTCCTTTCTGTGTATCATGTGGGGTGGACATGCTTTTTCCTCTATGTAAATTGATGAAACTGAACATAATGAAGATAATGAACAGACCTTTAAAGAATGAAAGGGGGGTGTGATCGATGTTCTGTTGTACTATTTATGTTGTTATGTGTTGTGAATTGTATGGGCATATGATCACTGAAAATCATGGCCGATGGTGGTCGTTCTCTATGCACTAATGAAACTCGGTGCTCATGGATGTTTAAATAACCATAACATGGAATTGGTTAATTACGTATACTCGGTTAAATAAATTGAAAGCACCAAGATCAACCCTTTTCTGTGATAACTCTGTTTAAAGCACAATGGAATTGAAACCATGGAGTGTGTTAAATCTTTTAAATCTGAAAATACATGTATGGGTCTGCCTTGTGTTGGTGGTAGCGGTTTGGTTGTTTCTTTCACGGGCCGATTACTGGGGGGATATGGGTGGGGATGGGATCCCCTATTGTTATACTTTTGCTGGTTGAAAATTTGAGGATGTGTGGTTACTCTTCTTATATCATGAATTGGGGTGGAATCCTCTATTGTTGAGGAACCATTGGCTCCTGGATTTTGGGGACATGGGGATGTGTCTCGGGGTTTTCTTTGGTTCTAGTACTTTGAGGTATATCACTTATCCTTTTGTTGTTGTGACTTTACAAGAGAACAAGGTGTGAATGTTTAAGTTGCTGTTTGACTGTCTTCTTTCTCCAGCTTGCGGTTTTTTTCTGTGAATTGCCCAGTAGTGTAGAATTCACCTAAATGGGGTTACTTGAACATGAAAACAGGAATAGTTTAAATGGGAATTGGGTTTAGGAATGTGTTGTGGCTTGGCCGTGAGTGTCATACTATTCTTCCATGAAAGATTACTAATGAGGATGTTTGTGCTTAGGTTTTGGAACCCCTAGGTTGGGATGAGAGCTTGTTACTTATACCTATATCTGTAGCTTTTATGTTTCTTATTTTCACCCCACCCAAGTTGAGCACTTATGTGACGAACACTCCCATTTCATGGGGGAGGGTGTTTTTTCCAACACGCCTATGAGTGGCTGGTTATTAGCTCCTTTTCTGCTATCTTTCCCTAATATCCCAAGACTCTTTGGGCAGGCTGTGATGGCCTAAAGTACATTATTATCCCAAGAATCTTTGGGAAGGGTAGTTTTGGTGGTTGGACTAGGTGTTTGCGGGCATGTTGTTTCCCAAGTGTCTTCAGGATGAGGCCCCAGTATCTTTGGGCGTGGTAGTAGTTGTTCTGACCCAGGTGTTTGCGGGTGTGGTTACGCATGGTGGTTGTGGCCCAGGTGTCTGTGGGCGGGGTTTGGAAGTGGGACTGCAGTGAGGTTGTGGACCAGGTGCCTGGGGCGGGGTTTGGCAGTGGTACTGTGGTGAGGTTATGGCCCAGGTGTTTGCAGGCAGGGTGTGGCAGTGGGACTTCGGTAAGAATGGAGGGATTGGTTCGATGCATAGGATGTCTTCAATAACCTATGGGAAAGTGGCGCAGGGTACCCAAATATCAATGTGCTACTACTATACGTTACTTGAATTGTGTGATTTGGGGAGCGTGCCTTGGTGAGTTTTGGGTGGATAGCTTTTCCTTGTTGGGTTTTTGGTTATCTCTTTTTCCACGGGACATTAGAATGTATCCTCACTTGTGCATGAGAGACTTTGATTTTCCCTAATGAGTATACTTGTATGCTCACCCTACATATATAAAACTGATTTCAGGTCTCTAGGAGGACTTCAGGGATCATGCGGGACCGTACTAGCTCGGACCTTTTGGGCATTTACAGTTGTTGTTTTCCTTTTCTTGGTATCTTTTTAACTTTTGAGTTTTGTGGCTTGTATCTTTTACCTTTGAACATGCATATGGGAATGGTTTACTTTCAGCCATACTTGTACTTTCAGTTTTGGTGTTGTGGGATTTACTATCTTATCTCCCGATCCTATTAGAAGAAAAGGGGTAATGCCTTCAATTTAGTGTGTGATTTTATACCCTTGGTTCTAGTCGCCACTCTGGGGCCTATTGAAGGGGGGTCTCGAGGGTCATTATCTCTCCTTCAACTTGAAGAAGGAAGGGTCTGGAAATCTGTTGTTCCTTCCCTCATCTTGGTGATGGCTGGTCGTGACATTGAGGGCCTTAAAGAAGAATTCATTTCTTTATGAAAGAAACTAGAAACTAAATAAAAATGAAGAAAAACAAATAATAAATTACATTTTGAAAGGTTTTTAGATGAATATCTTTTAAAAAGATTAATACATGGTTATGAAAGAGTACATAAATCCTTGAATAGTCAAAGATCTAAATTTGTGGTAAAAAGTTGAATTAAAAAATGATATAGAATAATTAAAGTCTAGAAACGTGACAAGATAATGAAAAGGGAAGAATAAAGGCATACATATCACAAAAGTTCCCGGTGTTCTAACAGAGACATCTTTGATCCAAAAAAAGAAGAGATTTTAAAATAATACTCAATTATCCATAGATAATCACTGGTTAAATACCTATACAAAATAAGGTTATATGTGTAGGAATTGAAGTGAGAAGATATTTCCTCTTATAAAATTTCAATTATATTGATTTCATGGTCATACCATGTATTACTGTGAAGAGGGATGTGTATATTTATATGGGGAAGCACCTATAATTCTAGAATGGAGAATGAAACCATATCATTCATCATATTGAAAAAAAATTTATAGGGATATTGCTTTCACTATTATACCTTTATCCATAAATATATTCATTATAGGTAGATGAATGATGGGATGAATAACTATTGAACTCCAAGACAAGTCAATAATATTCAACCAAGAATAACTACAATTGAAAATATGTATTCTCCAATGAAAAATGAATATAAATATGATTCTACCATGCATGTTTAAAAGATATTTGAGAGGCCATCTTTTTCATCTACTCAATATGATATATCATGGAAGAAATAAAAAAATATTGAGAAGGACAACTTGGAAAAAATTTCTCTCAAATATTTAAAGAATAATATCACCTAGATTCTTGAAAGTGGATGCTCATCCCACATAGCAGGAAATGATTTTTTTTGAAAAATGTTATGAAAAGGTTTGGTGGAACAATAAGATTTAGAAATGATGGTTCCTTTAAAATAAAATTTAGTAGAAATATTGAATTAGAAAATGATGGGTAACATAAAAAGTAGTTCACTACATCGATGGTTTTCATGACAATATCTTGATGGTGAATCAATTCTATGACATAAGACTGGTAATGACAGTTAATTAGAGGGGGTTCACCTTTAAGGGGAATATAATTAAATTTTCTCATTAATGGTTAGAATAAAAATGCTAATTTATTCCAGGTAGAAAATAAATAGAGAAAATGTTTCTTAATAATTAAATAGGAAAAACAATTATTTCACTAGAGTGTGGGTCACATTAATTAATGGAGCATGGAAAACTCATCCAAGCTAAAGTCTATTTTTGACATTTCAAATCTGAATTGTGATCGAGAAAGACATGTGATTCTTGAATGTGAGGAAATATGGTCTAGAATTCTTATCAGTCAGGAAGAAAGGAAATCAAATCTTTTTGATCTTGTCCACACAGATGTTTGTGGTCCAATGTAATTGACTGGAACATGTGGAGATAGGTACTTCATTATTTGTATTGATTATTATCGTAAAATATTATTCATGATGTTTATGTATTGAAAATGAGAAGTGATTGATTTCATGAAGTGATATCTATCAACATTTGAGAATTAAACTGACCACAAAATCAAGACATTATTATCAGACAACAGAATAGAATACACATCCTTTGAATTTGAAAATTACCTCAAAAACACGGGATCAAGGTTAAGGTTTCTTCATTAGTAACACCTCAAAAAATTGAATTAATGAACAAAAAAATTGGCAGGTTAATAGTGTGGCCAGAACAATAGTAATTGAGAGTTGTGCTTCTCTTTATTACTAGAAATAGGCTGTTCAAGTGTTGAAGTCCACTCATAATCAAATGAGATATGTATAGAAGAGGAAAGGAAACCATATGTGATATAGTAGGGAATGAATCCCTAAATAAATTATTTTATTGTCATTGGGAGTAATTATTTTATTTAAAATAAAGAAGGAAATCATGGAAAGTATGGTGATGCTGTAGATGAGGGAATGTTCCTTAGATAATCAATGAAGAGTAAACCCTACAAATACTACAAAAATATTCTTATAAATATTCTAGAATGAAATGATTTTAAGATCATTGAGGATAAAATTTTTAATAACACGAGGAGCCCATATAATGATACGATTAAAAATGAATAAGAAATAGGAATATGGATAGATTGAAATAAAATAATTTTTGTTGGATTTCCCAAAATTTATGTCTCACAAAATGATGCTGATTTAGAAGTATAATGAGACGAGGATTCCATTACCATAGAAATTACACCAGAACATCACATGAGAAATAGAAGAGAAAAATTTAATCAATACAAATTTATTGGGATTTGTTTGCAACTACACAGACAAGGAAAATGTGGAATGAAACAAATTATACTCTCACATCAATTATGGAACCAACCTATTTTGAAGAAGCGTCATAGGATGAATCTTGGGTTATGTTTCTAAATAACGAACTCGATCAGATTGAAAAATCCAATCATGGGAACTTGTTAATAGAATAGAAAATTAAAATGTGATTGGATCAAAGTGGATATTCAATAATAAAATAAATAAGTTATGAAATTTTATAAAAAAAGGAATTACTAGTGGTAAAATGATATAAAATATTGAAGGCATTGATGTCGAAAAAATGTTTATTCCAATACCTTTAATAGAGGTGATTAGGAACATCCTAGATATGGTGATTCAAATAGGTTACATAGTGTAACATATGAATTTATTAAACTACATTCTTAAATGGTGTTCTTAAAGAAGAAGTTTAAATAGAACAACTAGTGAGATTCTGGATTAGAAATGATGAAAAATGGTTTATAGATTAAAGAAGAATATTTCGAGTCTAATGTTGGAATCATGAGCGTGCTATTATTGATTGGATTCTTATTTGAAGAATATTAAATTTAAAAGATGAGGTGTTGAACATAATAAATATGTGAAGAATTTATAGGGAGGAAAAATTATGGTGATTTTGTATGTGAATGATATTATATTTTATGGATGAAGGCATGTCTGAGTGGAAGAATTTTCTAATCACATGAAATCATAATTATAAATTTCCATGATTATAGAACTCATGTAATTGTTTATGATGTAGAAGATTTTAAATAAGGAAAAAACCTTCATTAATCATAATAATAATGAAAGAAATATTTTTAAGAAATTAAACATGTATGACTCTAAACCAATGTTGACTCTAATTGTTGTTGGGAAAAAACAAGGAAATCACGAGGAGAGGAAATCCACCAATCCTACCTGGTACATGAGGATCATTGTAATATTATTATATTGAAATAGAATATGAAAAAATATAATCTTTGTGACATGTTTAGTATCAAACATACTATACACTCTATAGGAAATTATTTTATAGTAGTTAAAAAATCATGAGATATAATCCAAGTACTCTCAAAATTGGATTATAATTTTTTTTAGGAAGAGATAATGTGTTATGAAAATTATATAATTGTAACTGGGCTGGAGATGTGGTGGATAAAAATTCAACAAGTGGTGGTTCATTCCTCATTGAAATAAAATGTGTGGGATGGTTGAGAAAGAAATAATAAATAACCGCTCTTAGTACTACTGAAGTAGAGTATATATATTTGAAAAAAAGCATGTAATCTGCTATTGGGGATGAAGAAACAACATACTAATATTTTCTATGAGGTGAGACAACCGATGGTGATATACTATGATAACAATATCATGATATATATTTTTAAAAATCCAGTTCAATTCTCTTGTACCAAACATATTGGGATTAGCTATAACTTCATCAAATAAAAAAATGAACAATATGTTATTAAAACATAGCATGTTAGAAATAATGAAAATGTGGATAAAATCATGACTATGACTTTGTAATAACAAATGTTCGAGAAACATCGATTGAAACTAGGTTTTCATCCACTTAGCATCACAAGAGGAGGTTATGGTCTTTCCCCTCTCTCTATTTTTATTAATAGTTTTAATATTTTTGTGAATATGATGAAGGTCTATGGGAGAGATAGGATACGAGGGTGTTTTTTTCATATTATGTACCAAATATAGTTTCTTTGAGTTTTTTTCCAAATAAGGATAATGAATTAAAATGAATTTTAAGTTTGTAGGGTAGGTCGGCGGTCTCTTGAGGGAAGAAATTCTCTTTTTCCACTAATTTTTTCTACACTATGATTCTCCCACATATAGATAGATTGATATAATATTTATTTAATGCCTATTAGATTTTTTTCTGGGTATGGTTATTTATTTAATTTATCTATATATTTTCATCAAAACCAAAGAGGGATATTATTAGAACTCGTGTTTTTTCACAGTTGGAGACAAATTTTCCATGTGTTTTTTTATCAATATACACTTAGTTTATTAGGTAGATTAAAATTCATGTGATCCTATAGTGTAGGTGGATTCAATATTGAATGTGGATTGATTTTCTAGTTTTCTCCAAAATTTTGGTTCTCAAAATTTGGAATAAGGGATGAGCTTTGTGAAAAAAGGATTCTTAGGAAATAATCATTAAAATATTTAGAGGCAGGGATTTCAAAAAGATGTTGAGCTTTCTGAATATGTGGAGACTTTCTATGGATTTTTTTACAAAGTATTGAAGGTTCTTGATTAAGGTTTCATGAAGACTGTATGAAGCATGATAGAATTATGGTATGTTATGAAATTATAAGAAGCTTTGTGAATGAGACAATTTCCCTAAATCTTTGTAAAGAAAAGGATTTTCACAAACATTAATGAAGAGGGTTGTGAAGATTCCATAGTGAGATTGAATTATTCATAAAGAAGGAGATGTCGATAAATAGGAGGCCCCACGTTATGTGAGACATCTATAGAGTTTTAGAGAGGGGAAAATTTATCTAATTACATATAGGTCTTATGAGAAGGTAATTATTTCCTAAATCAACAAATCGTTATAAACACAAGATTCATGAAAAGAATGGTTAAGAACTAACTGACAATAATGGAGTTTTTGAAAAGTTAGTTATGTGAAGGATAAGAGTTTTGTTATAGTCTGGATTTTCATGAACCCCATGAGTTCCCCAAAGGCACCAAGATTCATGAATGTTTGTTGTTTCATAAAATCTGAAATAAATTTGATAGAGTAGATATTGTGAAGGAGGGTGTTTTGGGAATGGTCCCCTATTGAATGTATTAGTTTTAACATTTGGTTTGATTTAATAGTGAATTTAAGTGCATCAATTTATGAATGTGGTTAAAACATAGTCTTATGATAATCAGGGACCAATACTTATGAGCCCAATTTATTGATGCGACCTTTATGTCGATAAACTGAGTAAGACTTTCCCTAGGGCAGTGAGAAATGGATATTTCACAAAATTAATCCAATGGTGGTAGTTTTCTATCCATAAAATTATTTTAAAGGAAGTGTTCCTCGAGTAGAGTGACCATGTTTGATCTTTTTTAATCCTTAATATCCCATTATGCTTAATGGATTCAGTTATGACTGACACAAATTTGGTGCATTCTCCTTGGACTATACCTTAGTGGTGTACCATGTGAAACTGATATGTTGGGTTTCCATTAATATATTTGTATTTTTAATATTTCTACCAAATAGGTTTAATAATTTTCTACCAATTTTTGTACAATATCTATCTCATTTTAAGAAAAATTGTGACACCTTGATTCACCGTCCCCTCATAGGGTGTTCTAGGGTTCTACATGGGATCTATATGATAAAAATGGAAGAAATTATCTAATTCCCCAAAACCACATCAAAGGAAAAGTTAATTTCCCTTTTCAGGGGTAATCATGAGAAATTATTTGGAAAAATTTTTTTTAATTCCATTACCACAAGGGGAAACTCACTGCTTGACATCTATCCTCTGCTACTAATAGAAGAGAAACTACCTTAGTGATGAACTTTCCCAATTATATAAGAGGATGTCTATTTGAATGGACTTCATGTCCCACACTCCTGGGAATACATGATTTATTTCATCATGGATGAGTAAACTCACTCTATAATAGTAACAATAAATATGAGATTTGTATTCCATCATAAATTCTTTCACAAGTACTGGTTAAAATAATATACATTTCTTAGTTGAGGAAATTAAATACCATCTTGGTACCTAACATAGAGAAAACACATGAAGGGAATCAAAAACCTTACTCATTCATTATTATTAGAGGTGTGACTATATAAATAAAAAGGGATTGATATCTGTAGATAGTTTCAATAATTATATAGTACAAGAAAATATAAAAGAGTGGTATACACCTATATTAACTAAATAAGTGGCCCTAAAAAATCAACAAGAATAACACCTCTCACTATTTTGTTCCCAACCATAGATTCCACTAGAAATTAATACACTATATGTAATTACATTACCAATTAATGATATAAAGGTATTCTAATATAATGGACCTTGGTCATGAGATAACTCTACCCATACAAAGAACCCAACCTACCCCACTTCCCATGAAGATGCGACCCACCATCCAAGAGGAATCTAACTACACCATGGATACTCTAAGGGTTAAATAACGTTCACCACTATAGGGAGGGAGGGTGGGATGACATAATATCTATATGTATACCATATATCTACATGAAGGACATTCCTTGGGTATTATTGGGAACAAAAATCACATATGAACAACCTTACCACATTGATGTTAGACAACAGACCCACCCCTATGATGTCCATGACTAATGAACATTGTGTATGTCTAAAACTCATGCCACCCCTTTTATTAAATCTTCTAACATCATATTATTTTATGAGTATCTATCAACCTCTTTCATTGGGAGTAGAAGGAACTCTAATTAGTATGGACAACCATGTTTAGTCAATCTATAAAATTAAGGCTCATTTAATAACTTTAATAGCAGAATTGGTCTTTACATGAAGACCTAAGACAAAATATACGTTTTAATTACCATATTGACTTATTGAGATATCATTTATGTATTAAAAATTATTTTAAATAGAAAATTGAATTAATTATGTAAATTAGGTCGTATACCTCATGACCAACTGATTTCCTTTCTAAAGGAACATATGATATTTTTTCTATAACAAGGTGTCTTGGTATAATTAATGAGTAATTATCCCCATGAAATAATTATATTCTATATCTTCACACTTATTTTCCTAAAAAACCACCTCCCACCACTTCCAATGGGGGATTCAATAATTAATTTAGAATAATTAACTTTAATAGAATTTAGATTTTTAAGGAATTCAAAGGTTAACTCTATCTTTTAAAACTAATCCTTATCCTATTGAGTATTATTTACTCCTTAAAAAGTGAGAGGCCTATGATTTAGAAATTATTGAAATCAATAATTCTCACAAGATAAATCAACTTCCTTAGATAGAGTGGGCCAATAATACACCCCATGGTCTATAGCTTGAAAATCTAATTCCACTGTCCCAATAAGGTTTTTATTGACAATTGTGTTGGACCGTGGGAAGTTAACTATTTCAAACATTGATGGATTCACCAAGGGTCTTCTTTGAGACCTAAAACTACATAAGATAAATAAATGAGTAAAATAATAAAAAAATAATAAAAAAATCAAACCAATATATTTTATTTAAAATTTTATATAATTCAGATAATGAGATCATAATAATTACACTTCTCCTTGGAATTTGGATTGTGCTCATTGCTTTCATCCAATCTACCCCACCAAATAGAAAAGTCAAACCCAATCCAAAAAATAAAAATATTTACAAGGATCCCAATATCCAGAGGTGACTAAAATTCCATCAAAATGATTGTTGTCAAGAAACACCCTAAAAAAATTTCCCTTAATTATTGATAAACCTATATGATATCTATCTCAACTTCCCAAGAATTATTGAGGTAAAAAACTCTAAGCTCCTGTTAGTGCCAAAATTTAATCCCTGAGATTTTTTGATGGGGTCTACGACCATTCATGATGGAATTAAAGCTCAAATGGCCCCAAAATCATCCAAAGGGTCTCCCTCGTGAAGCACCATCACAGAGCTCCCTTCCCCATGACAAGTCATATATAGATGGGAAGTGGTTATTTTTTATTACATCAACAATATTATTATAGAATTAATTTTTATATTCTCCTATCTACATATTATATGTTTCCTTTTGATCTTTCTTTTGATATCTATATATATTTACACTTTTTTCATATTTATATTTGAAAGTATGATTTTTTTTTAATATTATTATAGTTATTATTATTTCGATTATTTGAGTGAGAAATCACCAATAAATAGAGATTTCATTTTTTATCCTTTGTTAAGACCCTATTTATGATAGATTATTATTTTATTGAAATCTACCACCAAAAGTGTAATTTCGATTCCCGAGGACTAGTTTCAAGTTTATGGGGATTGGGGACCCCCTTTGAGCTTTATCATAGGTCATATTGGTATTAGTTTAATAATATCCCAGGTTGACTAATGAAAACACTATAATTTAATAGATAAAATATTGGTTATATTAAAAATATAATATTTGAACCCTTGGAAGAGAGATAATAGTAGAGATATTATACAATTACGGACTCCTACAAATGATCTCTCATTGTTGGTTAAATGATCATCCAATGAAGAAATAATATTATGACCTTATCCTGGCACTATAGTGACAAGAAAATCCAAAAAATTCTTTGTATTTGGTCTAATTGAGTTTTTATAATAATTTTGAACTTGTAAATGTTTCTAGTTCCCATGAGAAAGTGATATTTTGGTAAACTTGTACTCACATGTCAACCCATTTCGGGCATCTCCTTTTCTAGAGAATGATATGAATAAGAAACATTGGCCCCATTAACAGTAGGATATATAGTACTTATAATAATTTATAGATACATAAATGAAATTTGAATAAATAATATAATTATCATAGTAATATTTATATGAATATAATCACACATACCTTGATAAATGTTACTCTTCCTCTATGTCCTCCAATTAAATATATGTTTTCAAATTTTATTAAATTTTATGTACCTATATTTGAATAGATTTAAATTATTTATATAATTAAATATATTTATATTTTATAGTTGATAGAAAAATATAAATATTTTTTATCCTTTATAATTAAAAAATCTGTTCATAAAAATGAGGAACACAAATAAATAGTCTTGAAGAAAACATTAATTATATCATTATTCAACAAAAAAATGTGTTCGTAAAAATTATTAATATAAAAACTAAAAATGGAAAGATTGATAAAAATACATATATTGAAATATTTTACATAAATAAGTTAAGGGTTTCCTACATATGTACGTTTTTATGAATAATAACAGAAAAATAGAAATATTCCAAGATTATAAGAATATTAATAGGTTGTTTTTTCATATCCCTTATATAAGATAATTTTTTATTGCATACACTATGTTTTCATCATATAATTTTTTATCCTTAAGTAATGTTATAATACTTGAAATAATTTCACATGATACAAAAATATAATCAATTTTATAATCACCCAAATAATAATTTCCCTTTTGAAATGATATAACAATGATATTTTTAGGGATCAATTACATAAAATATATGAATCTATCAAATAAGTTATCCCATTTAGAATCAATTCTTTTCAAATCAATAATTTTAAATCCAAAATCACCATGTTTTTCTCTACTTTTACTATCTACCTAGTTACATGCAACACTATTACTGTAAATTTAGTGTTATCAGTATCTCTTATATCCTTACCATATTTAAAATATTCTATTAACATATAAATTGTGCTGTTATCTTTTTAAATCTATAAATACATTACTTTAACGATGACCATTACTTCATTATATTTAATGGAACTCTTATTGTCATGATTTTTTTTCATAAAATATATAACCATTAATGTAAAAACCAAATAATATATCACATTAACATATTTTCCCCCAAAAAACATTATTAATGATTTTGATATTGATGAATTAATGCTGAAATTCATCTTAAACAATGAAATAATGAATTTTATTCTTATATCAACCACCTTTTTTTCTTTTTAGATATCATACATTCAATCCAACAGTATGTGATGTTATATATTGTTGAACCTCACCTATTTTTTTAAATGCATATATGTATTTTAAATTATTTCTTCACATGAAATTTAATTTAATTTTAATCCACAGCTTCCCTTACCATCAATTCGCCACATTATGAGCTCTAGAGAGACAAACACATTCCATTATATATAATTAGTCAGTATTGAACTCAATTACCACATTAGATATATATTTTTTAATAGTATTGGACTATAATTGATGCATATTTTGATCATATCCCTTCAAAATTTTATATATTATTAAATAGGATGCATCCAATGTAAATAAAGAAGAATATATTGCCTTATCTCTCTCACAAAAAGAATCATTGGATATACGGTTATATTAAAAAAATATGGTGTAAAATAAATCTCTGGTTGAAAAATTATAATGAATGATTCATTCTATGACGCATTTAAAAAATTTATTTTAAATAATATGCTATAAATAGAATTGAAAAAGTATAACAAGTTGATTATATAATTAATGATAGGAACTGATAATAAGATAGATAGTCAAACTAGTAGTAGTTACTATATTATAACTTGATGGTTATGATATTTAATTCATATTAACTTCTAATATTTTATGGACCTAAATTTTTTTACATTTAGAAAATAACCATTGGGAAATTTATTAAGATGAAAACATTGAATACGAATCAAATTTTCACTCTCAGATAAATTTTTACAATACCGAGTTAATTATATTCTTTATTTTACTTTTTATATGAGTGATAAATTAATATTTATGACTGTAGATATTATGTCTAATCATGGATGAAATCCATATTTAGTCATTTATTTTATAATTAAAAATGATTTGATAAAACTATCACATATGTTATTCTAAATATGGATAACATAGATGTTATGTTTTACCTCTAAAATTCTAAAATAATTTTGATTGAATAAGATTTACTCTTTATTCCATGTAATTTTTTAACAGCCCAAAATTTCTATCATCTTAAATGTGACATCGATGTTTTTAATGATACCATAATATTCATTTATTAAAAAATGTTATAGGGAGAAATCATACTCCAATAAATCATTAAATTATTTTTCAACATTTTATAAGGGTGATCTATTCATAAAAATCCTAAAAAACCTACGTACAGCATATTTATCCCATGCCACCATTGATGATATGAAGTACTATTTTTACAAATTGGAAAAATATTATGCCACTTAACACTATATCCAAATAAACTCTAATATATAGGAAAATAATTTATAGTCTACATTATAATAAATATTGGTGGAAATATTATTTTTTAATGCATTATACCCATTAACACGTTTACCATAACAATTTAAAATAATAAATTAATAGTTAAAAGTAAACACTAATATAATTTACATGGTATTTTGGTATAAATTTATCAATCTCATCATAACATATTTTAAATTCATATATATCTAAGGGGATTGGTTTTAAATAAAAAAAATAATAGGAAATGAACTATATTTGAGTACTAAGGATCTTATATCGATATATTCCATCTATGTATAGTATCATTTTGATATTTCTAACTTTATTTCCAAAATTATGAAATTATTGATCAAAGAATTTATATTGTGGAAGATGAGAAAAGTGATGTAGGTTTAAATTTGTTATTCATTCAACTTTATAACATCTCATCCTCTTTGCATCATTTTAATTTATAACAAAACGTTTCAAATGGAAAATTATTAGAAGATACAATATTTCTTTACCAGGAAATTTGGTACACTTAGGGATGAATCATAGTTGGTTTTTTATTTTATATTAGGATCTTCTATGTTAAGGATATTTTGAAAAAACCTTTATATTCCTTCCAATATAGAACATAATTATTGGGGAAATAATTTATTTCATTATACCAAAATTACATTTGAAATTATATCTTAGTAGCATAAAAATTAGAATATAGAATTCCATTTCCTTCTAGATGTACCAATTTAAAAAGTTTAAGAATTTTTTTGGAAATTTATTCTCCCTATTTTTTATCTTTAATGTTAAGAAATATTAATACTAATAAGGACAATATAATTTTTTACAACCCATAAACAATGGTTTTTAATTATCTCTATATAATTATTCACCCATCACTATTTTATTCAATTATATGAACTCATACATCATGAATTAATTCATCAATGTGATCTTATTTTTCACATTGAAAATATATATTAATAATAAATCCCAAATTATATGTTATTTCACTTTACTCGATCCAGAAATCTTAATTATGATTAAAATCACATAAAATCAAATGATCTTTAATTTCTCAGGACCCTGGTTTTCTGATATTCAAAAATTTTAGGCCTTGATAGTAAAACATGTATCTCTTTTCAATATTCTAATTATGAAATTACAATAAATTTTCATCCCATTTATCATATTCATCACTTGATATCCATGAATTTATTCAATTACGATCAATTAATTTATTTAGACAATAATATAAATGAAGAATATTTTTATAAACTACACATATTTAAATATATAATAAGAATATGTTTATATAATTTTATATGACACACATATGTGAATATATACACACATATGAAATATAAATCTAAAACACACACATATATATACATATACATATATAATGCATATATAGATATATTAAAATTTAATATATACAGATGTATACATTAATTAAAAGATATATCATATAAAAATAATAATGTAAAACAAATAAACAAATAAATATTTAGACATATATAAATATATAAAAAGTAAAAAATATAAAAAAATGTAAATTTAATACATATAAAAATAAAAAATATAAATTAAAACCATATAAACATATATATAAATTTAAAACATACATATAAATTTAAAATATATAAATTTAAAATATATTACAATATAAATTTAAAACATATAAACATAAAAATATGAAGAACATAAATATATGTAAACATTTAAAAAATTTTGAAAAAAATATATACATATTTAATCATATATATATTATGTACATTTTATAAATATATAAAAGTATAAATAAACTCACGAAAACACATTTAAAAATTTATAAATACAAATGAATCCATAAATATATAATTATGTAAACATTTATAAAAATTTATATATATATATATAAACATAAAAACACACACACACACATATAAATATGACCATGAAATCATATCAATCTAAACATATAAATACATATGTTCACATGTTTATATTATATATATGTTTATATAGATATAAATATATAAACATTTGTTTAAATAAATAAAAATTCAACTTATCTAAAAATGAATTATGACAATTAATATATGCCCAACCATTGGTGGTGGGGTAGTTTGGGTTGTGGGGTGCGGCTGGTCGTGGGGTCAAGTATACGACTTCTTGTGTTTACTACTTTTTTATTTCCTTTCATTATATTCCATTATAATAGATATGATCGACCTTATAAAATTATAAGAATTTATATAAAAATTGATAATATCATTACCACAATTCTAATATATAGAAAATGTAAAATAATTAAATAACTGAAATTCTATTTACCATAGAAAATATATGAAAGAAGAGTTGGAAATATAAACCACATTTATTTGCTAAAGATATAAGTATTTTTTAATTAATATTATCTCAAAATAATTATACGCCAAAATATTCAAAGAAATATTTTAATCATACAAATATCTTGAAATAAGATTGTAAAAATAAATAATAGATGATGGTGGAGTTATAATATTACTTGGACGACCGAAAATAGTGGTAGTGGAAAGGATGTATGAATGTCATGACTCATGGGGACTAGGGCTTCATAGAGAGTTTTAGTGTAAAATTTAAATTTTTTGGAGATAAAATTGTTTTAATTTTTTATAAGGCGTTTTGATGTAATTTTTTATAAAAATATGCATTATAAATAATGATATAACTTCCATTTTGAAATAACTAATGATAAATCCCTTCAGGGTGTTTCCTTTTATATGAGTTAATAAATAACCATTCTAAAAATTTATTTTAATTTCTATTAATTGATATCATATGTTTAAATATTGAAAATTAATTAATTTTTTTACTAATGTATCATTGGTTTGGTTGAGAGAAAAGGTGGATTTTTGTGTTAGACACTAGTGAAGACAAATTTTTTTTGTAGGGAAATAAAATTATTCCATCATAGAATGTTATGTAGGAAAGGAAGACCATCTAGGATATATATAGTTCCCAGGTGACCACATATAGGCAACTTAAGTTTACCGAACATCCTAAATTGAGATTATATTGATTATTAGGTATAGACATTGGTATTAAACATGAATCATACTTTTTTGAACATATTCATTGAATTGAGGAATACTATTATAAAATTAAAATAAAATTAATTAAAATATTATAAAATTAAATCAATATACCAGGCCCATGAGTTATTGGTTTTTATAGATATAGATGGTGGAATTCATCCTTATATGGTTCTGTTTGGTGAGGTTCATCAGTATGTTCTAGCATATCATAGGTGGGTTGATCTATAAGAGGATGATTTATAGAAGAAATATTTATAAATTTTTTAACATAGGAGTTTATCTATGTATTGGGGGACTGTATCTGATCCGAATATAGTGATTTGGATGCAATATCATGAGATTTACATTAGTTTGTTTCATGTAAGGAGGATAACATGATTCTTTTAACTAAAATTTTATTTAGGGATCTGCCTCGATAGTATTGTATTCTATTTATTATAAGAAGAAATGAGTATAAGGTAATATTAGAGAAGTTCATGAGTCTTTTTTAGGCTATTTATTTATATTTGATATTGTAGGCTAAATGATGGTAGGAGTTCCCCACTTTTTGGTGGAGGATATTGAGTGTGTGATAGATTAGTGTAGGGATAATTAATCTCATCATCTATTATTTTGATATTCTTTCAAATAAATAGGCATGAAAATGAAATTTTAAGATGTCATTGTATTAAGAGATCATGTGTCAGGTCACCTATTTCATGAAGCTAATGATATTTGTGGTTTTGAAATAGTTTACGGTTATTGTGAAGACAAGGATGTGGAAGGGTTCATCCTGATAGGGTAGTTATCATATCTTCTTAAGAAGTATATCTGTGGATGAAGGTTATCATATATTTTGGTATTATAGGTTTTTGATAATGGGTTTTTATTCATTTATTTATTGTTCTTATTTCTCTAAAGATAATAGTTATTAGGATTTCATTGGGCATCTGGTGTGGTTATTTTTTGAGGGAACATGCATTAGAAGTTTTGATTATGACCTTCATTAGTATTTTGCGTTGACATTAAATCTATATCTAGATGCAACCCAAATTATTATTTCTATTTAGGCCTTGTTATCTCATATAGGATCCTTAGGATTTGAGACTATATAGGGGATATGGAGTAGAAAAAATGTTATCCATAAGATATTCCTTGTCTTCAACGATAGAGGGATGAGCATTTATAAGGTGATGGATATGTTTAGGGGACAACAAGGTTGATGGTTTGGCTAAAATTTGATGAATGCGATGAATTTTCAAGTTATAGGAGATCATATGATAATTCCAAGATACAATTAACTCTATTTTACCATGTTTTATGATTTAATTGATTATATATATTCTCACTCGTTTATTGTTCCTATCTTATTTTGAGTATTGAGTACTAGGGTAGATTAAATTCTAGTTCCCTTGGTCTTCTATAACCCAATTAGTAGCTAGACGAGTTTTTCTATGGTTTTTCAAAGATGTTGGATGATGGTATGGTGAAATAAGATGTCAGAAGAGTTCTTATTATAGAAACCTAAAAACATATGATTTTATCTCTAAAACAGATTTGTTATACTCCATGTAGGTTATGTCTATTTACTTCTTGAGGATTATTTTTTCCATGATAAAGAAGATAACATGTGATTTTTATTATAGAGATGGTATATCAGATAGATTACTGATTTATGTAGGTAGTATCATCTTATTTAGTTGGGTTAGGGTTGAGTTTAGTTAATGTCTAAGAATGTTTGTTTCTAAGAATTTTTGAAAAATTTATAGATGTCTTTCCCAAATTGGTTATGATTATACCCAATCAACATGACATCAAGTATTTGATAGAGTTAAAACTCGATATCTCTAATATTTTTATGTAACTTTATTAGATGCATCATATAAGGCTAAAATATTTATAGATCTAAATCAATGATATGTTATAGAAATCTATCATTTGGACTTGTGTGTCTCCATGGGGTGATCTTATCTTATTTAAAAAGGTGACGGATGGAAGTCCATTATTATGCATCAATTATCATCAATTGATATATAAAACAATGAAGAACCACTATTTCTTCCTAAGGATTAATGATCTATTCAATTAGTTTATTGGAGTTAGCATGTGCTCGAACATAATTTAATTTCTTTGGGTATTATCAAATTATTATGAGGGATGGAGGTTTTCCAAAGACATCATTCATGTGTCATTATAGAAACTATAAATATATGGTAATTCCATTCATATTCAATAAAAATATCTAGGATTTCTTGGTACTTATGTACTTAGTGAGTTTCTAAATTAGTTTATATTTGTTTTTATCAAATATATCATGGTGTTTTAATTATCTTATAACGATCAATCTGATCATTTTAGGGTTATTTTAGAGCTCCGAGAATGACATAAAATAAATAGAAAACTATCAAAATGTATGTCTTGGTTACGTGAGGTTCATTTACTTGGACATATATAGTCTCAATCATGTGAAATGATGGATCTTTCAATGATAAAGATATATATTTCATAGGTTTCATCCATTAATTCTATGAAGGTGTATATTTTTCATGGTCTAACAGACATTTTAGAAGGTTCATGCACAATTTATATCAGATTATATCACCTTTGGTATATTTTACTAGGATGTATAAGACACTTATATGTTGAAAATATATGTTATTAATCATTGGGGTACTTGAAAAAGAAACGAGATAATTCTTATAACCTTTACATTCTAATGGAATGTGTCATTTTCGATGTTTTTTAATGATTCTCATCTTGTTATGGGTTGTGTCTTGATATAAGAGAGAGTGGTGATATCATATGTGTCTTGAAAATTATTTCATCTTTAAAATAAATATGCATACCATGATATCAATATCTCAATATAGGTGTTTTATTTGGATCATTAAGATCATTATCAGGTCAAATAATTCTTTTCAGTCTCCACATATCATAAGATTTTGTGGTATATCTTTTCCCATGTTGTAATGAATTTACCTCAGTAGAGACAGATGTATTTTTTATTAGATTATGACAGTGATATATCTCATAATACTAGAAAATAAAATTTTGTAGCTTATATGAGGATAATTAAGTTTGTGTGGAACGTTTTCACATAAGGATGAATACGATTTTACGATGCTTTGAGATCTTGAGACATTTCATCTTACTATGAAATTTTTTGTGGGTGGATTTTTCATGCAACTTATGATAATACATTATTCATTATTCCAACTAGTGGAGGAATCTTAGTTTGATATTTTTAATCATTTTTGTGACACCCCCAAAGTTATATATATATATATAAATAAATTTAATCAGTTTGATAGATTGTGATACACACAACCCTGGGTCTCAAAGAACCATAAAACAGTATTCCATTATATCATAGTAGTTAAATTTGAGTGTATTAACAGTTATATCTAAATTATGAAAATTTTATGGTTTGAAAATGTAAAAAAATTAATTTTTTTTTCAATTTATTATAAAATAAAAACAATAAAAATATAAAATAAAAATAAATATGCTTTTGAGAAACTGTATTTTTTTAAGAACGGTTTTGTTGTGATTTGTACACTCATGTTAAAATTAATTATTTCCACTTTTATAAAATATATTTTAAAAAAATTAACATAAATTTTTAAATCTTCATGTTCAAATTATTTTAGAGTCCTTTTGATAATCTTCTAGAAATATTTATTTTTTGATAAATAGTGAAAAATATTGATTTTTTTGAAAACAACCATTTATTTTAAAGAATTTGTGAAGTTTAATTTTTTTTAAAATTGTTTTAAATATAAAATTAGTTCAATTATGTTATAATTAATCCAATTTAATTCATTTTAATCATTTATATTTTCAATTATTATATAAATTGTTTTTGTACTTATGAAAATGTTTCTTTGGAAAACAATTTTTCTTCATCACATCGGTAGGTTTAATTTTAAATTAAAATTTCCCACAATTGTTACATGAATATAGAAAAATGGGTTCCATATTTTTAATAATTATTATTTATATTAGTTAATAAGGTGAAATTAATTTTTATTCATAATTAATAGTATAAAAAATTAATTACCACGATTAAGGTTAAAACAGGTTTACCAGGGGTTAAAATAAAAGATAAGGCTATGTATTCAAATTAAATTTCTCAAAATCTTATTTCCATTTCAAATTTATGCATTATAATATTCTAAATTATAATATAAGGCAATTTAGAAGATTTTTTTAGTGTTAATGACTATCATTTTGATCTCTTTTGGGAAATATTTATGTAATTTCCTAGAAGGTAATATCCCACACTTGTAAAAGGACAACTAACCTCCTCTCCATTCCATAGTTTATGATCTATTTGGTTTTGAAAAATTGTGCCCAAATAAATTCTTTATATCCCTCCCCATGACATAGGTTCCTTTTTTTGATTATAAAACCAATCTAGTAAATCTTTATTTATAAGCCTAATGTGGCATTCTATAAAAGAGGTATGGTTCTTAATCACAAGTTTTCATTTTATTTATTACATTACCTCATTAAAATTTAAAGAAACTATAAAAAAATTACAATATTAGTATCTATGATATACTAAGATATTATTATAATAATTTCATGACCATTTTTTATCTAATATTCCATGAAAGGTTAAATGAAACTGTCGATCATGTATATTGAGGACTACCGCCTCACGAATTGATTTAATTCATTTTCATTTACAACCTATCATATATAGATATAATGATGGATTTAATATACATACATACATATATATATATATATATATCTGTGTGGGTGTGTGTGTGTATCTATATGATATTTGGGACATGACTATACTTGAATTTTTTTTATGTCACATGTCATGACCTGTCCCCCAGGGTCTGAGTCGTGACTACACCAAACACGCCTTCTATAGGACAGGGGTTGGTGACTATCCCCAAAAAATCATATCCCAAAAAATGGGAAGGAATTTCCTTTAAACCTATACAAATACACAGTCTAAGAACAAAAAAAGATGTCTCGCGAAGTTAAACGGTAGTAGTAATGCTGTGTACTGAAAATAAAGGTGTCGGAATGCAAGCCCAAATGAAAAGATACAACTACAAATGAAAATAGAAAATATCTCCTCAGATCATCCACCAAGAATCCAACCTGATCTGTATGTATAGATCATCTCCAATACTCTCCACATCAACAATCACTGTCATCCACCGTCAGACCCTAGCTCCCCGAGTCTCAGTCAAGCCTGCCCGTCATCTGCACAAGACACAGCAAGGTGCAGGCATTTCTCATGCAGGGTTTAGTATAACAATTCCCATTATGGAATCTGAGACCCTCGAAGGTCTCTCAGAATTTCACAAAGTAAAACCACAAATCATGATCTCAATCAAAAAGCACAAAGCATAAGACTCATCTCAAAAACCAGGTATAACTAAAATACAGTAGTAAAAATGATTAGTCGTAATGGTTGATAATCTTATTATATGAAGAGGCACTACTACTGACCATATAGAGTTTGACCCACACAGGATTTATAAGTAAAACCCCCACTAACCCACATAGGATCCGACCTACCTAAGATCAATAGGTACGAACCACCTCTGATCCACACAGGATCCAACCCGCCCAGGTTCGATAGGTACTAACCCCTGCAAGACCCAAACAATATCTAAATCACACAGGATTGGTTTTCCCCTGATCCATGAAGGACTGCTCTACGACTTGTCCTAATTGTCTCATGCACTACTGATCCACACAGGGTTGCTAGAATTCTGATCCAGACAGGGTCGGTAGAATGTTGATCCACACGGGGTCCCTAGAATATTGACCCACATTAGGTCCCTAGGTTCTAATCCACACAAACTCACTAGGTTTTGATCCACACAGGATCTCTAGGTGATGACCCACATATGATCGCTCGGTACTAACCTCTGTATGAATTGTCTCCAACCACCATCTCTCAGCCAACCACTGGATTCCCACTCAAAACATGCATGATTCTAGGAGAAACTACTCCCCAATCAATCAGTTGTTTTTCAACTAGAACGAATTATCACATAGAAGATACCCAAATATCCATCATGTTATAAGGGTTATAAGGCATAGAGGGTGCGTCAACTGGATGCTCTGTCTTTAAGTTATCGACGTTTTATTACTGAGGGCCTAGTTGGATTTGGGGTCAAACCAACCTGGCTATACTCTAACTTGCTCCAAAACTCTAGTAGAGTATCTCAAAAGGACAGTCTTGCTCCAAGGATCCCAGTGCTGGAGACGGTTCGTCTGAAATACATCTGGTTCAGAATATAATACTTCTTAAATGGAATTAGGCCCAAATGGGTCCAGGTCCAGTTCTACCTAGATCGACTGACCCGACCCGACCCGGTCCTGGTCCTACCTGGCCCAGATCGAACTGGACCCGGTCAGCCCACTCGCCGGTGAAACCCACGTGCGGGTCATATAGTGTACCTTACGAAGGGCTCAAGGAGATGTTAAAGTCTTTGATTGGTGGTTCCAGGTGGCACCGCCTGGTTGTCTATGGGACCTGCGGGGAGTGTGTCCCCTCCCTTCATGATGGCATACAACACCACGGTGCGCGATGGCACGTTACCTCGCTGTCACTATAGCTGGCTCACACGGGATGCCCCTTCGGTTCACTACGGCGCCTTCGGGTACCACCTCTCTTCCGCAGAGAGTGAGTGCCAGTCACTGGTTCTTTACCGATGGAGCTTCTGCGGGCCACCGTGTAGGCTCTAGTGGTCCATTATTCCTTCTATACATGCCTATGGGCCTCCTGGGATGCTGTCGTCACTTTGCACCTCCCGAATTCAAGGTTTCGACATGATTTAAAAAGCACGTCTCCAATGAATGCAACGAAATCAAGCGGCGGAGGGTTCGAGCCTTGTTTGTTTGGCCCACGCCCTCTATGGTAGCATTATAAAAAGGGATAGTAATTTCTATATCACATTAAAAAAATGATAATCTCAATTCCAAGCATAAAACCCCTACAATGAGATTCACTGGAGAAGTCACGGTGGTGGATGAAGAATCCTTGTCGGTGGAAGCCATCAACATTCATCGTTGATTCCAAAAATGACGTCCAAGCTTCTTTTCCTCATCAATGGAAGACGTCACATCAATTCATCAGACGTTCCTCGCTTCAAGAAACTGTGTCAAAACTCCAACCCGAGCCTCATTTAAATACATAGAGGATGAGAGTTTAACGCAATGAAGCATTAATGAGGTTCATTAATTAGTTAATTAATCTACCTCTCATATCTCAATAGAGTGGTTATGAAAAAAGGGTCAAGCCATTAATGTCTTCATAACACAGTAGCCCTGCCACCACCGCTCAACCACTGGAGAAAATAAACATTGTTATGTTTTTTTATTATCATTTTTTTCTAAATTTCAAAATTTATCTTTTTCTCCCGACCAACTATGGTCGATGTGAAGCCTCCCTTAAGGGAATCCGAATGCTGAAGATTATACGGTGCTCTCAGATTTCAATTCAGAGAACCAGTTCAAAAGTTAGAAAATGTCACTCGTACGTTTATAAAACATACCTTACAAAATGTTCAAAATTTCATTTTGGGAACACAGGGCATCAGAATCACGAGCCGTCAATTTTCGTAGACTCGTGATGAACCAAAAGAATTAAAAATATATATGGAATTTATAGGTCTTTAAATTATCCCCACCTTAGGTATTTTCATCCTTGAAAGCTACAACAAAACTAGGGAAACAAATGGGGGGTACTGAGTAGGTATCTGAGCCTCCTACTCCAATATGCTCTCCGGAAGATTCCTGGGCTGCCAAAAAATTTTCACCAGAGGAACTGACCACCCATGAAGGACCCACTCTCGTTGATCCTCTATCTTTACAGTGAACTATGAAAACTTCACCCCATCGTCAATGTCCTAATCACCCACATCGATAATGTTCTATGAATAATGAACGTATCTCCTCAGCTAAGACATGTGGAAAACATTATGCACTCAGTGCATCTCTGTGGAGAAGAGCTAGATGGTTCACCACCTCACCTATTCTCATAAGGATCTGGAATGATCCGATGAAACTCAGAGATAACTTGTCGCCTCGACCAAACCTCTGTAAACCTCATCGGGGTGAGACCTATATGAATACAAGGTCCCCCTCTTCAAACGTCTTGGGTCTCCATATCCTGTCCATATAAGACCTTTTTCTGACTCTGTGCAGTCTTCATCTACTCCTGGATGATTGAAACCTTCTTTGTGGTTGCCCATACCAATTCTAGACCCATAAGTGCTGACTCCCCTGGTTCTGTCCAACAAAGAGGTCATCTACATGGTCATCCATACAAGTCTTCAAATAGAGCCATGACGATGGTGGATTTATAACTGTTGTTGTATGAAAACTCCACTAGGGGCATGTGTTCCTCCCAACTATGGAAAAAATCTTGGAAACAAGCACAAAGCATGTCCTCGGGGGTCTGTATGGTCTGCTCCGTCTGACCATCTATCTGAGGATGGAAGGCGATGCTCAAGTGTAGCTGAGTCCCGAACACCTCCTAATATCCCTTCCATAGGCGGGATGTAAAACATGCTTCGCGATCCAAGACGATCTCTATTTTCATCTAATGTAGTCACATAATCTCTTGCACATAGAGGCGTCCCAATCCCTCTGCTGATCCCTACTCTCAGATGGTTAGGAAGTGTGATGACTTAGTGATTCGGTCCATGATCACACAGTTGGAATCGTGGGCCCTGGACGTATGTGGTAGCCCCATCACGATGTACATGGATACACCATCCCACTTCCAGTCCAGTAACTCAATTAGATGAGCTATGATGCTGGTACCTGATGCTCAACATTCACTTAATGGCAAGTGAGGCATTAGGATACAAACTATGCCACTTTTTTCTTTGTCTCTGGCCACCAGTACTAACGCCAGAGGTCCTGGTACATCTTATCCACTCCATTATGTACTGCTAAAGGGGATTTATGGAGCACCCTCAACACATCCTCTCGTAGCATCACTAGTACCATGGTGCATCCTTTGAAGAATATGGCGTGCATCCCACCTTTAGGAAACACTTCAAGAGACCATTTTGAGGATATACGAGCACATCAGGTCTCACAGTCAATGTCCCTAGGCTCTGACACCCTAGCTCACTGTAGAATTGGGGGAGTGAAATTCATAGATTGGAGGTATGCTGATCCATTAGTATCCACGAAGGATACGTGCCACATGGCTAGCTGCATTTCCACCTTAGTCAGTAGCTGTATACTGGACCTCCTGCTAAGTGCGTCTGCTACTCCGTTCTACTTCCCCAAATTCTATACTATCTCAAAGTCATAGTCCTAGAGGAACTCTAGCCATCATCTATGTCTCTGGATCAGGTCCTGCTATGAGAAGACAAACTTGAGACTCTTGTGATCATAGTAAACATTAACCTTTTCACCCCTCAAGTAGTGTCACCACATCTTCAGCACAAATACCATTGTTCCTAACTCCATATAATTGGTAGCGTAGTTCTGACCATTCTTTCTAAACTATTGTGAGTAGTATATGATCATCGCTCACTCCTAAATTATGAAAAAATCTAGTGCGCTCCCTGATGTGTCATAGTATACTACATACCCAAAACCCTCTTCTGGTTGCCTCAAGATGGGTTAACTCATAAATCTTTGCTTTAGCTCCAAAAAAATCAAATAGAAATTATTTGTTCATAAGAAAGGATTCCCCTTCTTCATCAAAGTTGACATGGATGCCGCTACCCCAGAGAAGTCATGCCCATACCTCCATTAGTATCAAGCCAATCCCAGGATACTCCGTACCTTAGTCACACCCCTGAGTAGCTCCCAAGAAATCACTACTTCTATCTTTGCTGGATCCACTGCATCTCCAGCCTCCAAGATAACATGGCTTGGGATGTGGCCTTTCCATATCCATAACTGGAACTTCTAGATTTTCCCATAATGCTGGTGCTCTCAGAGTGTATCTAGAACTATCTGTAGGTGTGTGGCCTGCTCCACCTACGACGCTGAGTATATCAAGATGTCGTCAATGAATAACACCTTGAAGCGATCAATTTATGGATGGGAGATCCTGTTTGTGATCCCCATGAACACTTATAGAGTGTTGGTCATGATGAAAGGCATCACCAAAAACTCTTAATGGACATACCGACATCTAAAGGCTATCTTCAGTACGTCCCCATCCTGTACCAAGATTTGGTGATAGCCTGATCCGAGGTATATCTTAAAAAACCAACAAACTCTATTTATCTGGTCAAAGTGATCCTAGATCCTCAACAAAGGATAATTTTTTTCATGGTCTCCTGATTCAGGAACCGATAGTCCACAAAAATAATTAGACTCCCATCTACCTTCTTGGAGAACAATATCGGGGATTACCATGGAGAAACACTGGGCCTTACAAACCCCTTTCTCTGCAAGACCTCCAATTGTAGCCTCAGCTCACGAAGCTCCACGGGATCCATCAGATATACTGGTGAAATTATCGGTTCCATCCTGGGGTACATTTTGATGTGAATGTCTACCTCTTTGTGAGGAGGTAGTCTTGGATCATCATCAGGGAAGACACCAACATATTGGTCCACCACTACAGGATTACTCAGACTACTCACCGCAACTGCTCTGAGGGTGAGGCTATCCAATTGATGAGTAATCAGCTACACTCTCCATCGAGATAGTCCATCCTGTGATGTAAAGGTTTCCTCCTCACTAGTGAAGGTAAACCAAATCCCATCCTCGTGGACACACCGAACTTTACACCTAAAATAATCGATCTGATCATGGAATGTGGATAGCCATTCCATACCCACGATGATATCATAAGGCCTCAACACAATTACTCAGAGATCCCAGCCAAATCTCTCACCACCTAGAGTGATCTCACACTGCCTGCACCAGTGTGTAATCATCGAATCATCTCCCGTAGTAGTCTCTAATCGCATGGATTGAGCCAATTACTCCACATGAATTTCTAAGCTTCGAACAAGTGTCGCGGCAATGAAAGAGTGACTTTCACCTATGTCTATTAGTACAATAGCTAGGGTGGAATAGGCAAAGATCACACCTCTAATCATATCTAGAGTTCCGTGGTTGTAGGCCTCTACTGCTGGTAGTTGTGCTCTCCCCTATCAACCTGCTCCCTATGGTCGGGGTGGACCACCTGGTGGTGGTGGCGGTAGAACCTCGATTTTATTCCCACTTCCTGATGTATATACTACTCTTATACCACATCCACTACCCTACGGACCTCCTCGCTCGAATCCCAACCTCTGCCTTGGCGGTCCCTCAACCGTCTACCGATCTTCAGTATAACGGGTCGAGAAGTCGCGATCCATGTGGCCCTACCCACCGCACGTTAAGAACACTCTGCCTCCTAGCTAACATCCTTTACCTCGTGAGCTCTGCACCTCTGACCCTGCATCCCAGGGTCATCCACCAGAGGTTCTGGCCCTCTTAGTCCTCTATGCCGTATGCCTACTGCCTCCTATAGATGACTTGACTACCTTTCATCTGGTGGTGGCTCTCACTGTCAGTTCTTTCTCAGCTAAGAAGCTCTCCACAAACATGCTTACTTGATCAATCCAGCCTGGGTCAGGATATTAAGAGATATCATCTGCGCACTTATATCTCACCGGAGACCCTTATCAATGGTCTGATCCCTAAAGAATGGGTCTCGTACCATGTAGGTGGAGTATTTCGAGAGGTAAGTGAATCTCTTAGAGTAATGGGCTACTATCAGGATGCCCTGTTGTAAGAGAAGTAGCTCCTAAATACGCACAAAGTATAGTGTTTCAGGGATGAACTCTACCCAGAAGAGGCTCTCAATGTTCATACAGGAGAGGGTCACCTCATCATGTAACTAGAGCATCAGGCTCCACCATCTTCCTATCATGCCCAATAAAAGACTAACATCTAGAATCACCATCTGCTTTGCTGGTGTCAAACTAGTTGAGAAACTCATACCACAACCTCCAGCTAGTCCTCAACTACTTGGGGGTATGTCTCGCCTTGAAACCATACATGCCTCTACCACTAGAACTCGTGAGATTTTCTTATTTGGTGTCCACTGTCCGCTAGTGGGGCTGGAGGAAACTCCTTCCCAAAGGGTGGTGGTGCTACTGGTGCACCACCCAAAGGTTCTAACAAATTAAGAGGTCCCTACATTGAAGCCCTGTCTCTCGGTGGGCCATCATCTGGTACTCTCTCAGGAACCCTGGCTAGCTGTCTACGTAGTGGAATCTTGAAAAGAAATATGTGATCCATGGTAAAAATGTTATACCAGGTGAGTTGACTCAAAAGAGATCAAAGTAAAAAACATAGGCAATCAGTGTTTTCATTCACCAAGTTAGAACTCAAAATTTAGGGTCTTGGTGTATGGATACGTCGGCTGTTGCACCAACACCAGACTCCCAAAACATAAAACCACACTCAAAACACTTAATACTATTTCTCTATTAAAAATATTAGAGTCCCAGTTCTTCAGAAGAACAAACTCCTATAATACCACTTAGTCCTGACCCTTCCCCTGGGGCCCGAGTCGTGACTATCTCAAGCCCACCATCCATAGGCCAGTGGTTGGAGACTAGCATTGGAAAAGCATATCTCTAAAAATTGGAACCCATTTACTTTAAAACTGTACAAACACACAGTCCAACAACACGGCAAGATGTATCCACAAAGTAAAAATGTAGTAGTAAAGGTGTGTACTGAAAGTAAAGGGATCAGAATACTAGCCAAACTGAAAAGATACAACTACAATTCAAAACAGAAAATAGATCATGAGATTGTCCACCGAGGATCCTACCTGAAGGGTATGTATAACTCATATCCACACCTCTCCATGTCAACTGTCACCACCATCCACCATCAGGCCCTAGCTCCCCGAGTCTTAGTCAAGGATGCCCGTCGTCTGTACAAGACATAACAATGTGTGTGCAATGACCATGCAGGGGTGGGTACAAAAATACCTTGTAGGGATCCCAATACCCCCGAATGTCTCTCAGAATTCCACAAAGTAAAACCACCAATCATGGTCTCAACCACAAAGTACAAAGAAAAAGAATAACCTAAAAAACTAGGTTTAACTAATGTACATAAGTAAAAATGATTAGTCTTAAATCTTGATAATCTTATTCTATAAAGAGGAACTCTTGATGAAAATATAGAGTCTGAACCACATAGGATTGATAGGTACTTACCCCGCTAAGCCACACAGGATCCGACTTGCCCAGGATCGATATATACAAACCCCTGATGACCCACACAGGATCAGTATGTCGCTTTTCCCCGACATGCCTCTCTATGGATGGTCCCCATCCGATCGCGCACTGTTGATCCCCAAAGGGTCTCTAGAATGCCGATCCACACATGTTAACTAGAATGCTAATCCACATAGGGTCACTAGAATGCTGATCCACACATGGTTGCTAGGTGTTGTGCCACAGAGGATCACCAGGTGTTGACTAACCTAGGATCACTAGTTTTTGACCCACATAGAATCACTTGGTATTAACCTTTCTATGATCTATCTCCAACCTCTATCTCTCAGCCAGCCACAAGATTCCAGCTAAAAACACGCTTGATTCCAGGAGAAATCGCTCATCAAGACATCAACCATTTTTAAATCAGTATGAAGTCACACGAAGAAGTTATCTAATGATTCGTCACATTATAAGTGTTCCAACGCAACAGAAGGAGCATCAACCGGATGCCCAGTCTTTATGTTATTGGAAATTTAATGTTGTGGGACCGGTTGGATTTGAGGTCAATCCAACCCACCCGTACTCCAAATTTCTCCAAAACTCAGGTAGAGTATCTAAAAGGGCATCCCTCTCTAAAGATTACAGTGCCATAGAATATTCATCAAACATATGTCTGGTTCGCAAGATACCACTCTTTAAGCAAAACTGGGCCAGAATGGGTCCGAGTCTGGTCCCACCTGGCCGAAACGACCTGGTTCGGGCTGACCCGGTCTGGGTCCAACCCAGCCCGGCCCAAATTGGCCTGGGCGAGCCCGGTTGGACAGGACCGCGGTGGGCTCGGCCTGGCCATCCCTGGATGGGCTGGGCCACGGTGGATCGACCCTCTAGCTGGTGCGACCCGCATGGGTGTCATGTGATCTGCCTCCCAAAAGGATCAAAGAGCCCATAAGCTCTTCGATGGGTGGTGCCAGGTGGCGCAACCTAGTTCTCCATGGGACCCATAGGGAGCAGGTACCCGTCCTTCACTGCGGATTTGATGTTGCAACCTACACAACTGTGGCGCACGACGACACACTGCCTCGTCGACACAATGTCCGACCCACGCCGGCCACCCCTTCGGTCAACCGTGGGGCCTTCAGGTGCCACCTCTCTTCCACATACGATGAGTGTCGACCACCACCATCGCCACTGGTGCCGGTCCCCGGTGCCTCTGGTCACCGGTGCCATGTCGGTGGAGCTTCTGCGAGCCAGCAGGTGGGCTATAGTTGTCTATTCTTCCTTCTGGACGAACCTACAAGCCTCCCTGGATTCCATCATCGCTATGTGCCTACCGGTTTCAAGGTTCTGTCAAGATGGAAAAAACTCATCTTCCAAGAATGCAATGAAAATCTAGAAGCAAAGGGTCCATGCATTTTTTTTTGTCTCGGGCCCTCCACGTTAGCTTCATAACATGTGGGATTAATTTATACATCACATTAAAATAATGATAAATTACAATCCAAACATAAACCCCCTACGTCAATATTCTATAGGGACATAGTGATGGTGGATAATGAATCCTTGTCCATGGAAGCTACTGAAGTTCATCGTGAATCTCTACAACAATGTCCAAGATTCCGTTCCCCATCGGTGGAAGACGTCGCTTCACTTAGTCATAGGTTTGTATCTTGATGAATCTGTATCAAAACTCCAACCTGATCCTCACATAAATAGACGGAGGATGAGATTTTAAAGCAAAAAATATTTATTAAGGTTCATTAATAAGTTTATTAATTCACCTATCATCACTTAACGGAGTTTTTTTAAAAAAAAAAGGTCAATCCATTAATGGATTGACAACTCAGCAGCTCCACCACCGCTGCTTAACTGCTGGAGAAAAATAAAATAACTTTGTAATGTTTTTTTAATAAATTCCAAAATTTATCTTTTTCTCCCAACCTACTATGATCAAAGTGAAGAATCTATTAAGTGAATACTGGTGCTATGGATTCAATGGTACCCTCAGATTTCAATTCCATGTACCGAGTCAAATGTTAAAAAATGTTGCCGGTACATTTTCTGAACATACCTTAAAAAATTTCAAAATTCAATTCTGGGCACACCAGACCTTGGAATCACTCACAGTCTATTTTCCCAGACTTGTAATAATCCAAAATAATATAAATAAAATTACACATAATTTCCAGGTCTTTACATCACATATTCCATGATACCTTCAAATCCATTGGAAAATGATAACGTCACACGTGCGTAAGTGTGCACTACTGCCTCCACGTAGCGATGTGATGAGTTTTTCATTTTATTTTAACATAGATTTATATTAATGATATATTTAATTAATATATATTATAAATATATTATATATATATATTTTATTTAATAATTATTTTAAAGGTTAAATATTATTTAAATTTTTTCATTGCATCTGTTACAAAATTGGAAACAACGTTAGTGCGTATGTAAGGCATACCATCTCAATGAATGGTGTAACTCGTTTTTCAATGTTAAAATTTGAGGTAATACGATGAATAGTTAAATAATTGAAATATATTAATTATATCATGATCAATGTAGAAGTTACTATATGATTGAACCAAAACATACAAGAAAAATGAAGTAGTTATAACCTAGAATAACTTTTTAAAAAAAGAACTATTAATAAACTGGTGATAAAAAGTTAAAAAATATGGTATGATATATATTATTATGGTTAATTAATATATATATAATAAATATATATTTATTATATAAGTGGTTAATCCATGAAAAATATAAAATCATACCTGAGGTAAGGTATTTTTTCACAATCTTTTTTCATTGAGGAATATAAAAATGTTATGCTCAAATTTTTTTATATGATGTATAGAGTAATTTTTTTAAATTTTATATAATTATTAATTAATAAATCATAGAATATTAAATTTAAATTAAAATTATTTCATCCAAAATAGATTTGGCTTGAATTTTACCAAGTGTTAAGGGGTTTCATAATATAATTTCTTTTTATTAGGTTATATGACTTCTCTATTGTCTTTGATATTCAAATATTACGTGAGTAATATCTTTTTATTGTTATATATTGTATTCAAAAAAATTTCTGTAGATTTATATATGATACATAAAATCAATTGATTGATTAATTTTTATTTCAATACAATGATCCATATAAGATATTTCATCTCAATTTCCACTACTTTGAGACATTTTTGGTATTATACACCTATTTATTTATATGAGGTGTATCTACTTCTCCTTTTAAATTTAATTTCATTAATATGTTTACATTCATGTTATTTAATGTTTCATTTTCATTTCTTTATTTCTTGGGGGTTATGATTCAAAATTTACCAAAGTTGTAATGGTTTATTTTAAAAAAATTCAGTATTCAGGGCTGTTTTTGTTTAAATATTCTCTTGGGGAATTTTATGATATATATATATATATATATTAAACCCAGTATAATTTATCCTCTTATGGTTATTTCTTAAAATTGTATGTCTTAATTTCATTTTAATCTTTTATGTTCTAAAAATATCAGAGTATTTTAAAAAAATACAATTTATTTCATCCTTAGTTGAAAAAACATTTTATTCCACACCAATTTTTTCTTAAAATATTTTCCAGAACATATTAAATATTTTCAAATTATTTTATAAAATAATTTTTACCCATTATTTTATTTTTATAAATTTTTTAAAAATGAACATTTTTGTATTTTTGTCTAATAATGGGTTTTTGACTTTTTTTTACAAAAATGTGAATGTAATCATTGTTTTAATGTTCTTGGAATGAACCTTATTTTACCAAAGTGGAGAACACTCATTTATTTGAGGCTAATTTTGTAATTTTGTAATTTTATTTTAAAAATATTTTTTTGTCAAAATATTTCTGATGTATTTAGTTTTTAAAATTAATTTTCAGCGTGAAAATAGTATTCTCTTTTAGAAGTTTCTTAATGAGATTTTGTGGTATTTCAATTCATCAACGATATGAACCCTTATTTGATATACGACCCAATTATTATATGTTGTAATGATACAATAATTATTATTTATTTTCATGGTTTATTATTATGCTTATTCATTAGGAAATAATACACATTTCTTATTATAATTTTCAATACATACAATCACATTGATTATGTTTATTTATTTTGTAAATTATTAAGATTTAATATACTGGTTTTTCAATATGAATGTTGACATGGTTATGTTCCTTCCCATTCATATGAGGATTCAATTGGACTTGGTAATTGATTGGTGGGACATGTTATACCCCAACTAATCCTTTTAAGGTATCACTAGACAAACAATATTGGGTATTTAGGTGGGACCTTAACCATTTATGTAAGCTTTCATGACACAATGCCTAGAATGAATCGTTATGATGAAAATAATTACTCATTCCCTCATTATGAGAATTAATACTAATTACCTTGTTATTTTTTGATTAGTTATAACATCCATGTATAATATTAAAACTTACATGACTATCTTTATGATCTTATTTTGATTATGATTTATTCCAACAAAATGGAATTTGTATCAGTTATTTAGTTTTCCATTTTGATTATGCCTTATTTATTCGTGATAGATTCCATTGTAAAAACTCCCTTACTAAGAATTAGATTTCACCACTTTATTATGCTCTCTTTACCTAGGATTATATGAAATGAATTATGATTTATAAAAAAATGATATTCTAAAGTGAATAATGGAAATCTTAAAGAAAATACAATGTCTTATTTTTTAGATTTCAAATGTATTGTCATATTCAAGTATGTAGCTAATATGAAAGACTAATAATCTATATTGTCCTTTGTTATGTGATTCCTTATATAAATTTCTAATGTAATAATGTATCCACTTATTATGGGAAAGAAAGGTTGGGGTAATCATAGTTGGTATTAGAAGAAGTTTATTAGAAACCATGGGAGTTAGGTTTAGCAAAAACATCGATTAGGGAACATATCTCTATGAATGATTTTTTGGATTAGTAAAAGTGTAGGATAACATCATAATGTTTTTTTATTTTAGATATTATGTGTATTTTGAAGAAATACATACCTATCAATATAATAAAAGTGGAGGTGACTTGGGAAAACTTGTATCCAAACCATGAATAATGCATTAAATGCTCTAAAAGTTAGAGTTTAATTTTGATTTACGTTCTGAAACTTTTATTTATTCTCTTATTCTCTTAGAATCTTAATTTAAACTTAACTTTATTTCTTCTTTGAGGTTAATTTTGATCTATAAGGTTGTTTTTATGGATCTAAGTGTGTTAGATCACTAAAATCAATAGTTAGTATCACTTTTCTCCCATCTTTTGATCTTCTCATCTAATCTCACCTAAAACATTAGATCTAATTTATTATGGATATATGTATGTTTTATGATGTGTACATTTGATATCACATTTTATCTATTGAATAAATTGTGTGTCGAGCCTCGATCTAGAGTTTTCTTATTGTTGTTAACGATTTTCATCACCCATTGAGAGGTTAGTGAATTATATCCATTATCCACTTATTCAATAACAACAGGTTTTGGTTTTTTACAATATGGTTTTGTCTTATTTTAAATAAAATGTTTAATTTTTTATTAATGTAATATCTATTTGTTTCATGATTTCGGAATAAGGGATCTTTACTGGATGTAAAAAATCACCTTGTTTTAAAATTTTAAATTATGGTTTTAAAATTATAGTTTTGGTTTAATTAAATAAGGATGTTAAATAAAATTTTATTTAAAGAAAAGTATTATTTTCAGTGGAATGGTTTTTTATGAAAACATGGAATATTAAGTGGATTATGATCAAATTTCATGTAAGAGGCTATATTGGTTTGGATGTTGTTCTCGATGATAGACATGAAATGCATGTAGGATTATCACCATGTATAGACCTACAAAATGGTTGGTCACCATTCACGAGTATTGTGATTTTCATTTAGAATGTATGTGTGTGCGAGTGGATGGATGTGTTTTATCAATTCCATGTGGTAATGGAATATAAATTACTTTACTAAAAATGTAAATTTTTCTGAATTGGTAAACTATTTTGATATCCCTTATTTGTTATAAATATGATATTTAATCAGTGAGATAATATGATCTCATAGTAGTCTAATTAGTTTGGATGTCTCTTAGTGATATAAAACATGGTACGATTACTCACCCCTATATATTCACTTTGTTATGTATGCATATGTTTTACATTTTGACTTAGGTAAATGAATGGTATCTTACTTCTCCAGTGGAGTATCATGATTCTAGGTTCTCATGGTGATGTTGGATCCTGAAGTTTCTATTTCAAAGTCATTAGAGTGATTTCACATCAATTTTGTTGCATCCTAACATATTTCTGATTTTATTGAGTCATTTTTTCATAAATTTTTATCAAAACTCTAATATTATTATCTTTGTACTTTCTACAGAATTTTTATTTTTTTACACTCATGAATTATAAAGATGTTTTATTTGTTTATATTTTATCATTTTATGTTACATTATTTATTTAGGGAAAATAAAACCCCAATGTTTTAGTAAGAAATTTCCTTTTACCACAATCATTTAGTGTCTTGGGGATATCACTAATAGTTATTAAAAACCATTTCTCATCCCAGGTTAGTGGGCTGGGAAACAATTTTACAAATTTTATCAGTCATTATAAATATGTCATCTTGGGATAGTATCATAGAGATAGGCATATCTGAACATGAAATGTATAGCATAATATTAGGAAACCTATCTATTTAGGATGAATTTCATGTCACCTAGGTGTTTTGGGTATAAAAAAATGTTTTAAGATGATTTTAGTTGTTTTTTAAACTCATCATCATGGGTTTATCTGATGAGTGTTTAATATCACGCATTAGTAGTGTGGCTTCCCACTAGAACAACATTATCCACAATTATTTTTATGGTTCATTAATATTTAAAATATTGATTAATGATTTTAATCATTTTGAATTTTATAAACATTCAGTTAGCTATTATGTGGTGGCTAAGTGGGGATTTGGTTCACATTATTTGTAAATGGGACATGTTTTTCAAACTAGAATCCAACAAAGAGTTGTTGTATAAAAACTGGTTTCACCTAATCCACATTTGAATCAAAATCATATTCATATAATTTTTTATGTTTTTAATGTTGTTGAAAAATTAAAATGAAATGAAAAACTTTAATAAGGGTATTATTTATTATAATTTTTAGTCAAAATCCTCCAATATTTCAAGGGTATTTAGACCTTGAAATAGAGAAACACTAGATCAATTAAATGAAATTTTTTTCACTTTCATTGGAATAATGAATGAAATTGAGTGAATTTATAAATATGCATACCAAATGATATTATACATCACTGATGGGATTTATTTATCCAAGTTAGAGTTAGATAATTTCTCACAAGGAAGGAATTTAGAGAACTATTCAACAAGGATTATTTCCTGACACCATAGAGATAGTCTAAATGATAAATTTATTCTACTTAAATGTAATACAATCTATCAGTTATGGAATATGACACTATGTTTATAAGCTTTGTTCATTTTTCTCCTGAATAATCTGCTAGTGAATCACTAAATTCACACATTTTTGGGATAAGAAAATAACCATTAATTCATTTTATGAAATTTTTCCATTGTATTACTGATTATATAATGATGGTAAATAGAGGTACCATGGTGAAAGGTATTTATTTGGAAATCCATTATCATGAAGTATTTTTGTCACCATGTAAAAATGTGGAAACTCTGATGATGGGACCAAGGTGGGGAGGGATACCTACTTCCAAGGAGGTGGAGCATCTATGAGTATGAAAACATGATCAGTTAAATTTCCTCCAAAACCCAATACCATGAAAAAATATTTTCATTTTGGTTCATTTGATCATATTAAGTGATACTATACAGACTCACCAACTTCATGTCACAACTGTAATAAGACATGACATCTCCTGTAATATTATCGTAACACTCCAATGTTAGTTTTTGGTAATATATCACATGTGGATCAGAATTATTATACTTCTATGAGGTGATTTATTTAGAATAATTATTATCCTCAATATTGAAAAATATAAGGTTATTATAGGAATACCACAACTCCCCAATCTATTCAAGGATGTAATGAACAATAGAAAGTGAGTAAATGGTTGTATGGTGTTGAGCTGAGGATCATGGTTGAAAAATCCATTCCTTTGACAGTGTTAGGTTCTATTGACATTAACTAAACTATCATTTAATATTTATTTGATACTTGTGTTTCCACTATTTTTGACTCATTTATTTAATATCATATTATATTTCATATAAAAATGATTCCTAAATTCTTTAAACTTCATACAGATCTATACTAAGAAGAAAATAGTGATCTTAATTGTGCACCATGTTCAATAACTATAATTATGGTATATTTGTATTGGATTTATCTATTTATGATATAGGAATATTTTTAAAAAATTTGGGAATGGGTCTGTTGATACCCTTCTTGTCACACACCAACTGTTAAACATGAAAGGTTAGATTAACATCTTTAAATAATGTTGGGAATATCATTAATGAAGATTGGGATGCGAATATAATTAGAGAAGCACATTTGGTACTAGTGGTTGGGAAAATAACTTAACATTTGGAAGAATTTACTTTGTAAACTATTGAAGTAATCAAACATATAGGTTTTCCAAACAATGTGGAACAATTTCCCAATTTAATAGTAGATAATTTCTTAGGGATCCACAAGGCATAGAGGTTGAATTTAAGATTTATATATTACTAGGGAACAATACTATTTCAATTCGATCATATTATATAGAACTATATGAATTAAGGGGATTGAATTTTTTGTCAGAATATTTGTAAAGAAAAGTATTCATTCGGACTATTTTTTATCCATGGTAAGAAACTGTTCTTTTTGTTTAGAAAGAGGATGGAAATATTTAGTTTTTTATGGATTCTCATAAGAAAACCCGAGATAAAAAAAATACATACCCTATTACATGAATTGATTATATCTTTAAATAATTTAAGGGATCCAAATGATTCTTTAAGATTTATTTATGATAGGATATCAGTAGCTCTTGGTTTGTACAGGGGATATTCCAAAGATTGATTTCTAGAGTCTTTATGTTCATTGTGAATATATGGTTTTTCCATTTGGTTTTAAAAATTCTATAGTGAGGTTTATATAATTGAATAATCATATATTTTAGAGGTATTTTTAATCTTTTTTAGTTGTACTCATCGATGATATTATGGGGTATTCTAATACTAATTCTACTTCAACAAAAAATTGGTATAGTGTCGGGTGTATTGTGTGAAAATCACATTATGATATTCTTTAAAAGTGTAATTTATCTATAAAATAGGTGAATTTTATTGGACACATCATTTCTATAAAAGGATACTCGATATATAAAAAAATACTAGAGGTAAATATATATTAAAAACCAACAATGAACATCATTGAGATATGTATATCTCTCAAATTTTTAGGGTATTACAATTAGGATGTGGTCTTAAATATTATAAAACCAAAATTTTCAGTCCATAATTCACACTATTTATTTTTTTGGATCTCATAAATTTATAATTGTATAGAATTAAACTATCTAACATATATAAATTTATATTAAATCCAATAGTGGATACTTCCACTTTATATCCGTTTTTCCCACAATGAAAAACTTTTTGGATATAATTGCTTTTCTTGTGATGAAATATGATTATAACATTTATCTTGACCTCATCCTTGTCACTACTAACTCTAAAACCCTATAAAAAATGTAAACTTTTGGATGGGAATAAAAAATTATCAAGGGGAATATAAAAATAGACAAATAAAACCACTATTACATGATAACTTGTTCAAAATTTCTATTTTAAAATAAAATTTTGGATAAAAATAATAATTTTATTACAATATTGATCAACTTCATTGCCAAATAATTCTATAACTAGTTGTATAATATATATTAAAGGAAAAAATAAAACACATTATGTTTTTTCTAAAATAAAAACAAATCATGAAACATTGATCATAAAGGTGAAAATTTTAAAAATAAGAAGTATCATATACTTTCTTGATAACATTTTCTAATTATATTAATTTGTGAAATCATAAAATTTCAATTAAAAACCATTGAATTAATAGATAATTAATGTACGTATCATGGAAAATTATATTCAAATAAGCCTTAAAAGAACCATAAAAAATTTAATAACCAATATATTCAAATTCCAACATAATTCTCCATATAAAATAATCTGTAGCAAATGCATTGGATGGCTATAACAGACCAACCCATCCTAGGTTTAAAATGTAAGCACACATTCTTCATTTATAATGAAAACACACAACCTTGGTTTGTACTTGAACCACTTATTATTGGATTATAACAGAACCACACCACATCATATAGAGATTTTAAATAATCACAACATAATCATTACATCTTAAATCATTAATTTCTGAAGTCATACTCAAGGTATTATTCTTTTCACCCATAAGAAAACATTTCCAAATATTTAAACATCAATTCCATTTAAAATACAATTTTTAAATAATTAGATCAGTCGTATGGTGTGATTTTATTTGAGTAAAAAATTTAATAATGTAAAATAATCAAAATATCAAGTTACAATTATAGAATTGTTATAGACTATTGATTTCATATATGTAAAATTAGACCATTTATTTTCTTTATTGACAGAATATCTAGTATAAAATATTTTAAATGCTTCATTTTTAAAACCAAAAAAAAATTTGTCATAAAATTTCACTTTATAAATTATTTATGTACAAATAAACACATCAAAAATAGTTTAAATTATATTGACAAGGAAGAAAATATTTTAAAAAAGAAAATTGGAAATCATTTAAAATGATGTTTTTAATATAAATTGTCCCTTACCTCATGTTTGAATCTTCATGTAAATTATTTATTTACTTTAATAATAAAATTATGTTAATTATTTAATTTATTAATAACAATTTTAAATTATATTATTCGTTTAGTTTTTTATAATATTATAATTAATAACTTAATCAATTAAATTCACATTGAACATTTTTTCTATATTCGGCGCTTATATCCAAAATGGCTTTGGTTGGTTGATTATAGTCAAAGAGTTAAATATTCCATAATATACAAAATAATAATCATGATAAAAATATTCTTTTTATATAATATTATACATTTAAATCCAACCATGAAATATGGTTATGAAAAATTAATTACAATAGAATCTTGAAGGTGGTAGCTCATAAATACACATGAGTAACATTTCGATTTGTAAATGAACTCTATTAAAAGAAAGTGAATAATATTTTATCTTTATTGAATTTTTTTCTTTAATTAGTATACTTTAAATTATTTAAATATTATTATATATAATATTCAGGGAATTTGGTTATGAAAAACAAATTATATCACTTCTTGAAGGTGGTAATCCACCCTTACACATGAAAGACATTATCATTATCCAGCAGATAGTGAGGTAAGAAATTATCTGAAATATTATCATTAAATAATGATAAATATGTAATTAATATCATACATATAAATTAAATTAATCGTTATAAAACAACATTAGTGGATGTGATGGAATACTAATTACATCGGATTGTGAGTCAGTAATCCAGTGTACACATGAATGATAGTTTCATTTACCACTTGATAGAAGAGGAAATGCATATAAGTTATAGAATTAACAAAATATCATATTTAATTATTATAGATATAGGTTTTATTATTTATAAATGTTTTAATAAGATCTCATTGACATATATGAAGAAATGAAACTAAATATTTTGGTTAGGAACTAGTTATTTTCATCAGACAATATCTTTTAGTTTATACCTAAACCCTACCTAGGTAGGTTTTCTGAACAAAATAGGGTCTCTTTGAAATACTGAAGGATGTTATGAAGTTATTAAAAAGTTATTTTCTGATATTTAGTAATAAAAATGTGTGAGGAAGAGAGGATAAGAGGTTCCCTTTAATTATTGAAGAGATGGTAACTCTTGGAAATTATTAAAGTATTAAAATATTATAAATTAATTTTCCCAAAAAATGGAATAAAATTGATATAATTAGAATATAGGATGATTATGTTTCTAAATACTCACATAAAATTAAATCTAAACGATTTGGTGTTTTTACCCTTATCTATTTGTTTTAAGCCCCTATTAACCCTTCTGACAATTACGACGATATAAATGTTTTTTAACCTTTAAGGGTAAATAAGGTTACTAGAAAAAGAGTAATGACCCATAAGTGGAACATTGTTAATATTTTCAACCATATCCCACTAAATGGATTTAATAATGTATTTTTATGAATATTAAATCATTTAATATAATATTTTCTATTATAAAATACCATTATTGTCATTTTTTGGAAGAATTTATTTAATTTTAATTTAATTACATCATGATAGAAATTAAATTAAAATTTAAAATTGTCAAACATCACTAATATTTTATAAGGATCTATTAAATTATACGAACACTATAAATGTACAATGTAGTATTTATTTTAGAGTTTTTAATATCATGTAATTGATTTTTTGGCTACGCCCACAATCACCAAGTCAGTGTTTTATAAGCGCTTAAGATATTTATATAGTCCCTAAAAATTAGTTACAAATTTAATTTATAAAAATTATATAATTATTATGAGAATTATATTTTATATTATTACATAACATATTTCTATTTCCATGTGAACATATAAGTAAAATTTTAAAGAGAGTGACATTTTTTAATTTTTTTTATTGAAAATAAAATAAAGTTCAAAATCAAATATAGAAGGATAAAATTTCATATTTTATAATTTTGGATTATTATAGATGAAATAAACTCATACAATGTATCAAATTAAATACTTTGAATGAATTTTAAGCATTAACTCATTATTTTTAACCATTATTAACTCACTTTACCATTATAATGGTAAAAATGTATTATTGTTACTATTCATAATGGCCAATAATAAAGAGGCATATTTATGAAATTTTGACCACTAGATTAAAAATATTTCTTTTTCAATATTAAATTTTAAAAATTGGACGGATTTAATTTAAAAGTAAACTCACAAAATATGATGAAAATTAGTTTTTATAGAAATAACCCTTTATGTATAAAAATATTTTATACAATAATCGAGTATAAAATTAATTCCAAATGACATAATTGGATTACATTAATTCAAAAGGAACTAATAAAATTTTAAAACTATGATAAAATATAATCTGACTCTATAAATACTTGCAAATAAAGTAAAATTTCCTTCAAACCCCAGTATTGTTCACTACTCATTAAAAATTAAAATTTTCAAGAAATTATAGAAAATTATTCCAATGACAATATGTATATGTTGAACATAAATATTTAGTTCATTTTATCAAAATTAAATTCAATAGTTTTAAAATCAGGCTTTTACTTAGAACCATATGATGCGTGAAAGCCAAATTTGTTTTGAAATAATTTGTTTTCATTTATATGGAAAAATTACATAATATTCTTATAATGAATATATATCTATAAAATATATTTAATGAATATTATTAAGACATGGATTTTTTTAAACTTTCACGATATTATACATTCTTCCCCCTTTGGATGACTTCATCCTCACAAATTTTTTTCATTATATAATTTGTTAGGGATATCATTCCCACATTTTATTTTTAATATTCCATTGTTAATTCTTCAACCATATGGTTATTTTAGAAAATATAAAATTATTGAATTTATTTATTACCAAGTAATTTATTCTTATGGTCAGTAATTTGAATATCTAATTAATTATATGGAATATTTTCTTCCCAATGAGAGACTTTAGGTATCAAATCATGAGATTCATCTGGAATATATTTTCATGAAAATGAAACATAAAATACAAAATGTACATAGAAAAAAATAGATGTAAGTCCAATATGTAGTAATATAATCCCACTTTATCCATGATTTCATATAGTCTAATGAACTAGGGTGCAATTTCCTAACTCGGGTTCCACACGACGATTCCCCAATTCGGTGCGCTACATGACCTTAGGGGCACCTCACCATATACCCGAGGTGGACTACTAGTAGCGAGGGTGTAATGTCGATAATCGGGGTACTATACCCTCTTTTCATAGTAATACCACATCGAAAATAAATTTATAATACCAAATGATATAATATAACTAGTATAATACTAGTATCAATATATGAACAAAACTAGATTTACAATATCAAAACAAAATAGTAGATATGTCTTGCCAAAGTACATTCCATGTGTCAAAATAGAACCCAAAATTAAATACACTAAAAACTCCCAAGAAGATCATGAACCACATATGGTTAAATCCTCCATGATCGACCCCAAATCATAAATCTAAAATATGAACTTTACCCTTATCCTTTCCTGCAATAATGAAATCTATTTAGGTACCGATCAGGAAGCCCATATAGGGTTTGAGTACAACTTAGTAGGCCCCCACCAACTGTGTCTAAAGAAATATCCTCGGAAAAAAGTATGAAATTGTATAAATAATAAATACCATCAATGAAGTAAACAATTTACATTTATTAAATTACAATTTATTTAATCACATAGACCCCCAGGTTCACAAGGACACCGACACTCTCAAAACCTCCTTCATACCATGATGTAGTTTGAAATACCCCCAACAGATATCATATATCTGAACTCTATTATTACCATTCATCATCTCAATTCACATATGAATTCCCTTTTTACTATTAATAATCTCAATTCATATCTGAATTCCATTTTTTACATTCAACATTTCAATTCACATATGAATACCATTGTTACCTTTAATTGATTCATTTAACATATGAATGGAAATTTTACCATTCATAATTTCAATACACATCTGAATGTTGTTGTTACTATTCATCATTTCAATTAACATCTGAATTTAATTTTTATAATTCACTGCATATATGAAAATATGACAATATCATATATATTATATTGTCACATGTACCCAAAACGCATTAATTAATTTACAAATTAGTTAATCCAATGTAACAATTACAAATTCAAAATCATTCCATTAATTAATTCAATAATTACCAAATCACATCTATCCCATTAATTAATTAAACATCTAATTAATCACATTAATTTTATTAATTTATTCAATGATTAATTTATTAAAATCAATTATATAAAAAACCCTATACTTAATTCAAAAATTAATTATTCCAACTCAAAACATTCAATAAACCTATAATTAATTTTCTAATTAATTATTCAGACTCAATCAATTTTATGAACAAAATAATTCCCATTAATTAACTCCACAATTAATTTTTCATATTCAACCATCCCAATAAGCACCTAATTAATTAAACAAATAATTATTCCAACTCAATAAATTCAATATCCAAAATTTCAAAACCCCTTAATTAATTTACAAAATTAATTAAATTATTATAATAAAATCAATTTCTAATCATCCAATAGAAATTATAAAATTACATACACATAATTGAAATCAATACCTTGGGATTTGAATAATTTACCAATTAACTCAATTCATTGGTGAGCGATCACCCAACAGAAATCACCAACTTGAGAGAAATAACCCGAATCACAATGAAGAGTGACATCTAGATTCAAATATTTAACACAACAACATATGGATCATGATTCATGAAATATATATCTAGATCTAAAACCTTTCCGATAACTAATAAAATATTTTTCATTTATCCAAAAATATGAACAGGGGAAAGAGAGTCCTTAATAGAAAGAAACCACTTACTTGGGGAGGTTTATATCTTTAATATACCCTTCAATTTTCCAATAATAGAGGTGAATATCTGTATTAATTCATCCTAGATCCTAAAAAACGATTTTACTAGGTTATATATTAGTTGGGTTTGATTGTTGGATTAATTTGAGTGTTTTTGTATTTTTAAAACTAATTTTTGGGTTAATATAAAACCAGTGTTTGGTTTACTAGGAACAAAAACATTGTTTTCCAACCTATGCACCATAACTGTGAGACTCTTCTAGGGGTGGTGAACTTTTTGAAAAACCTTGTGCCACCTATGTGAATCCACTCTTTTTGAGTTCACATAGTTTGCTATAATGGGGTGCACGATTAGGGGAACCGATGTGCCAAACATGATCTTTCCCTCTTCCTTCCAACATTCTAAAATTCCACCCAACAACACCCACCATAAAACCCAAACAATAAGTACTCCAAACAAGAAATAAAGTTTACCTAAAAAAGGCATTGAAATCTATTGAAATGGATGGGTGCTTACAATATTACAACCTTATAACAAATAAAATTAGAGCTATACTCCCAAACATCTCTAAGATTCCGAGTTAAAATGACCATTCCACTGAGAACATATATACGTTTCTTTGTCCCATGATTCACCTTGAACACTCCCACGTTACCACAATACATTAACTAATGACATGGTATTTCCAAACAACACTTTCTCACTATGGTCCAACACATGTATTAGATGCTCCGAAAAGGACACATTAACCATAAGGTAAACATCGTCCACAACAATCACATGTGAAGGTTCATGGTGGTACTGCTAAAGTTGTGACAGATGAATAATGGCATGCATAGAGTTGTAACTTTATAGAAGAGTCCATCAATACACCTCCAGCCTGATTCCCTCCACAACCTTAAATGGCCTAGAAAACCTTGGTGCCAACATTACCTATCTCCATACACTATGGTGACCTAATCTAGGAGACAACTGAAGGAATATATGATCACCCTTTGAAAAATACAAGGGTTGTCAATGTCTATCATCATAAATCATCGGTCTACTCTGAGCTATAGCCATATGCTTCGGAATTAGCTAAACTTATTCCAATATCTGAGGCAAGATACTCAACCCCAACAGTTCTAACTCACCTTCATCCATCCAGGATATAGATGATCTTTTTGTCCTACCATAAAGTTCCTCATATTGTTCCATATTAATAGTTTTATAATAACTATTATTATAGTCAAAATCCACCAATACTAGGTGATTCTACCAATATCCACCAAAGTAAAGGAATCATGCTGGAAACATGTCCTCAATCACCTTTATAGTATGCTCAAACTGTCGATCTTTCTGTGGATGAAATTTTGTACTCATACATAATAGTTTACCAAGCATATTTTTTAATCCCTAGAAGAAGTGAAAAATAAATCAGGAGTCATGGTCAGAATCTAAAGTCCATGGAACCATGTGTAGATAAATTATTTCCCATACACACATTTATTCTAACTAATTCCCTAAGAAGGTCTCCCATATAGGAAATAAATGTGATACCATTTTTTAATGGTCCAAAATCACCCAAATAGCTTCATTATTCCAAGGTATCATTGGTAGACCCACCACAATGTCCATTGTATCATCATCCCACTTCCATTCCATAATGGGAAACAACTGTTTTGATCCATAAGTTCATTGATGCTCGACCGTCACCTGTTTATAGGTGTTGAATTGTGTCATGAAACCTTCCATTACATTTTTGATGCCCAACCTCCAAATCTATCATCATAGGTTATAGTACATTTTGACCACACCTAGACATACCACCCTATTCGAGGAATGAAATTCATGCATCAAAGCTTCTTGTATATTCTTAAGAAAAATGATCCGATTACAGATGTAGATGATATATTCCTCATTTATCGTCTAATATCAAGGGGAATCCCCACCTTCAAGGATTTACCTCCTGGAAAAACATTATAGATACTTATACTCATGATCCCAGATCCATCTCAAAGGTGTTTACTCCCACAAAAATTAAATGAGTCTCATCTTCTCATAAATTTCCAAAACAAGAACATGAATCTTTTCTAGTAAGTTCATCACCTTCCCCTCATCACTAAACTCTAGAAAATCATGATCCTATGTTTTCATTCATAAGAAGTATTCCACACTGTTTCCCTTACCATGTGTATATTCTAGCTCAAAATAAATTTAATGCATATAGTCAACCCATCTCCACAACTGTTGATTAAATTACCTCTATGAAAAAATAAACTTTTAGATTTTATGATCAGTATACGAAGTAAAACTATTTCCCAAAAAACAATGCCACCAAAAATTCAAAGAATAAAAATCTATAGATAAATAGAGATCGTTCAAATGGTTCTTCCATTCGTGTTCCCTCAAATACTGAGACCCATAAGCCATAACTCGGTCTTACTATATCAAAATAGCTCCATGACTGAACCCATAGTCATTAAAAAACACCATATACTCCTCACACGGCTTAGGTAGGATCAAGATTGTAATTAATGAAAACCACTTCTTCATATCCTAGAAATCATTCATGCTTTCTTTTAACCATTATATATTTATCCCTTATCAATCAATACCAAGAGTTGTTCTTCCAAGTGGGAGAATTCTTGGATAAAAATTCTATAATTTTCCACTAACTGCAGAAATCTAATGATATCAAAAAAAATTTCATGGGCTTCTTCTAAGATAAACTACATTCTCCATATATGGGTCCTCCAAATAACCTTACTCTGAGATGATGTAACCCATGAAGTGCACCTAATCATTCTGAATTTGACACGTAGATATCTTGAAATATATTTGATATTCTCTCAATGTACATAATATGATATCAAGATGTTGGGAATGACCTTCAATTTTCATGGAGTAAACCATGATGTAATCTAAAGAAACAACCACATACAAATTGAGGTACCGATAGAAGGTTCTGTTAATCAAGTCAATAGTCATTTGTAGTGCATTTTTCAATCCAAATAGAAAAATGAAGAACTCACAAAGGCCATAATCACTTCTTAAAGTAGTCCATTGTATATTAGAAGGTTAAAATTTCAATTTATGATACCCTAATATTAATTAAATATATGAGAAGAAAGAATCTTCCCTCAACCGGTCAAATAGATCCCAGATATATTGAAGATGGTACTGGTTCATTATTTTCATCTAGTAAAACGTATAATAATAAAAAGACAAGTGCAAAATCATGTCATCCTTTATTGAAAACAAAAATTGAGGACCTGAAGGATATGTAATCACATAGATAAACCCCTTGTCTATAAAATCGTCCATATGAGTTTTGAACTCTTGAATATTTGTCATTTCTATTCTGTATGGTGGAATAGAAACTGTTAAAACCCATAAAATGAGCTCAATTGTAAATTCCACGTATCTATCAGGTGGATGTAGTGTGAACTATTTAGGGAAAAAATCATGAAATCTATCCACTACATTTGGAAGGAAATATTTAATGACACCCCCCTTAATCCTAAAATAGACTAGAAAGATGGGTTGTAAAATTCCCCAATTGCCGATGAACTAGAGCTGCACAACCCACTTGTATATCCCATTCCTAATAGTGAGTATATTTTTTACCCTCTGGTGACATACACGTCACTATATTATGGTAAAAATCAATATTGGAATGATATGATACTACCCATTCCATACACATAATTTGGTCGAAACTTCACATGTCAATGATATAAGGATCCCATAGAAAATGATTCTTCCCAACCTCAAGATAGAACAACATACTCCAATAGATATTCCTCAAACATACTTCCAAAGGTGTATCTACCATTATCCCCTCACTCATGAAATTGACCATTGGGATAAAACCATTTAATGGTTGTGTTGATATGAAATAATGAGAGGTACCCATATCATATAAGTCTTTATCTAGAGTTGTAGCTAGAATAATAGTACCTTTAACTATTGATGATTTGTCCTCACCATCTACCAATGTAGGATGAACTTCATGCAACATTCCTACACCTATTCCATGTTATACTACTTGATTCCCTTGAGCTAAACCATTTTTTTGACACTATTTTTTCCCAAATCACCAAATCCACTACCTCTTCCACCATGACCAGTAGAACACTAGCTTCCATACTGATTAGGTAAAGAGGATACCCTCCCCAAAATCTAGTTTTGTATAAATCCTTCATCACCACTAATCTATTTCTGCTTCCTCCATGACATTTGTAGATGTATCATTCCTACATAGTATTGACAATATATAGGTGGTTACATATAGTTTCTATGATAGTGGTCAAGACTAGCATACTGGTGGAAAAGAACCCAGGTAATATCCTTAGTAACTGATCTTTCCCTCTGGTTAGTCTTCCTACTATCTCCTCACTAACACTCTCTTAGAGATACTTCCTTCTCTCAGAATACATACCCCTTGATCATACAATAGAAACCTCCTTTCCTTGCATGGAAGCCTCCATTAGGTTTCCCTTATGTATGAGAGCCTGATCGAACACATCATTGAACTTATTTAATTGAAATATAATAACTTGGAACTTAATCTCACATTTATGTCTGTCCTAGAACCATAGTGGTGTAGCTATATCATCTCTTTCTAGCATTGAAGCAAAGCACTACATATTTTTAAAGCGGCCATCAAAGTCCATCACAGACATCCTCCCCCGACTCAACCACATGAACTCAGCTTCCCTCTCCTACCTCTGTGTGTCTAGATGAATGTGATCTAATAAATTATCCAAAAATTCCTTCCATGCCATCCCATTTTCCTTCCAAGTTTGTGATTGATCATCCCATCATCACTTCACTGATTCTCTCATTATATAAGCAGCCGACATGAACCACTTTTCAAAAGGGGTATGCAAATTGTTAGGAATAGTTTGAATAGACTCAATAAAAAACACCTCCAACTCAGGCACACCATCCCTGTTAAAGGCCATATGGTTCTAAAATTGAGACCCACTCATCCGACGGAACATGATTTTTAATACCTTCCCTAGGTCTCTTTCCATGAATTGCATAAATCTAGTATTGTTCTCACAGAAAATCTCTTCTACTTTATCACCCATAACTACTAGTTCCTTAGGTTCAACCATAGGAGGAGCATCGTCAGCCATATGCTCCTGTCGTCCTCTCAACAAGTTCCATCATAGAGGCATATCTCTATGATTCCAATCACAATTATCAAGACACATATGTGAATGTTATCAAATTTCATTAGAGGGTTTTCACATTTAAATATAACAATTCATTAACCATACCTCACCACAAAGTCAAAAATGAGGTGTATTCCCAACCAATATCCATCCTATGTCAAATTAATGGTTATCAAAGGGTAAAATGATTCTAAAAATAATTATTTTCATTAGACACCCATTTATTCACAGTTTTCCTAATTTTCATGAATTTAAAATTAGACACCATTTTCAATTTAACATTAGGAAAATTTTTCATTAAAATTTTTACAATTAAGGAAAAACTATTCTCTTTCAATAACATACCATTAATGCATTTTCCCATGCATTCCTTAAATAATGAATGTCACAAAATAATCCTATGTTCTTATATTTATGCTTTCATACTAAACTATCACGCCATACCTAGCCATTAGTCAAATATTAGAAAATATAAAAAAAATCACCTAACAAAATAATTGAATCACTCGAAGTGAAATAAAATCAACTCTAAAAACACACATCAATAACAGTAATCCCACCATAGGTAATTGACTTTTACCCCGATACATGGGTTAACTACACCCATGAATGAGATCTTAACCAAGTCCGGACTCATGTAATTCTATTGCCTAGCAATCTTAAATATTATGTGAAAATAAAAGAAAATAAAACTACTATTATAGCCCTTTGTGACATCTAGAATAGGGTTCCACATGCCATTACCACTAGCCAATTTGCCACATGTCCTTCGGTGCACCTCACCTTATGCCAGAGGCTTCTAAATAACAATGCGGGTCTAATATTGATTATGGTGAGACTATACCCTCTTTATTAGGGTAACACCATATCAAAAATAAATAAACAATACCAAATTATATTTGATAACTGTAATAAAACTAGTATCCCTTATTGACAAAAAAATGAATTCACATATCAAATCTAAATAGTATATATGCAATGAAAAATATGTTACATGTCTCAAAATGATACCCAAAATTAAATATACTAACTACTCCCAAGTGGGTCATAAACCATGTCAAGTTCTATCCTTCATGCTCTATCAAAAACCATCTATCTATCATAGGGAATTTTCCCATAGCATGTCCTAAAACCACGAAATGTATTCAGGTACAGATCATGCAACCTAAGTAGGGTGTGAGTACAACTTAGTAATCCACCACCAACGGCGTGTAAAAAAATATATAGTAAAAATAGTGTATAAAATTGTATAAATAATAAATTACATCAATAAAGTAAATAGTTTATATTTATTCAATTATAATTTATTTATCAACATAGACCCTCAGGTTCCTGAGGACACTTGAACACTCAATTCCTTTGTTATCTCGTTCTAGATTTTGAACTATCCCTAATGGGTATCATATATTTTAATTCCATTATTACCGTTCATAATCTCAATTAATATGATAATACCATTTTTAGATTTCATCATTTGATTTCACACATTAAGGACCTTGTAAAAAAATCATCATCTCAATTCATATCTAAATTTCATTGTTACCATTCATCCATTGAATTCACATATGAATTCCATTGTTACCATTCATAATTTCAATTAAAATTTTAATTCCTTTTTTACCGTTCATCATATATATTATAATATCACAATATCACACATACCATAGTATCACAATGTCACATATACCACAATATCAATTGTACCACAACAACTCATTAATTAATTCACCAATTAATTAATCCATTTGAACAATTCCATATTCAGAACATTCTGTTAATTAATTATACATTTAATTAATCACATATATCCCATTAATTAATTATGAAATTAATTAATCAAATAAAATTCATTAATTAATTCAATGATTTAATAATCCAATGATCTAATATCAGTATCCCTATAATTAATTCAACAATAAATTATTTTAAATCAATACTCTTAATATCCCCATTATTAATCCAATAATTATTTATTCCAACACAATAAATTTCATTAAAAAAAATTTCATTAGTTAACTCCATATTTAATTAATCCTATTCAATAATCATAATACATATAAAATTAATTCTGTAATTAATTATCCAAAGTCAATCAGTTCAATGTCCCCACTTTCACAACCCCTTAATTAATTAATTAACCAAAAAAAATTAAATCGATGTAATAAAATCAATTGAAAATCATCCAATAGAAATTATAAAATAAAATATTGGTAAGTGAAATCAAGAAATTGGGATTTCTATAATATACCACCAACCTCAATTTGTTTATGAGATATTCCCCAATGAAAGTCCTCAGGTTGAGTAGAATAAACCTAATCACAATGGAGAAAGAGATACTGATTCAAATCCTAGAAACCATTTTTAATAGATCATGATCTATCAAACCTACATCTAGATCTTAACCCTTTCCTATAGTAGATAAAATATCCCTCTTTTACCCCAAAATAGGAATGAGAGAAACATATACCCAATCAAGAAGAAAACACCTACCCGGGGAGCTGCATATCTTAAATATGCCCTTCGATTCGCCAAGAACGGAGGTTGCGAGTGTTAGTAATTCAATGAACGGACTCCAAGAAATCAGTGTAATTGGTTAGGGGATGTACATTTTCTCATAATAGGTCTCATGGTTTGAATAATATTTCACCATACATGAGAATCCCCTCTTGCAAGGGATGCATGGTTTCTTATAATATGGAACATGGTTCAATAACACAGTGCATGGGAATGTTTTTTGAAAATTATTTAAAGAAATAAGAAAACATTTGTGAGTGTGACACCAATTGGGATTATGGTTGTGAAATAAATATTCCAACATTATAACAAATAAACCTCGAGGTATACTCCCAAACATCTCTAAGATTCTGAGTTAAAATGATCATGCCACTGAGAACATATATACGTTTCATTATCCCATGATTCACCTTGAACACTCCCACATTACCACAATACATTAACTAATGAAATGGTATTTCCAAACAACACTTTCTCAATATAGTCCAACACAGGTATTAGATGCTCCGAAAAGGACACATCAACCTTAAGGTAAACATCATCCACATCAATCACATGTGAAGGTTCATGGTGGTACTGCTGAAGTTGTGACAGATGAATAATGTCATGCATAGAGTTGTAACTTTATAGAAGAGTCCATCAATACACCTCCAGCCTGATTCCCTCCACAACCTCAAATGGCCTAGAAAACCTTGGTGCCAACTTAACTTATCTCCATACACTATGGTGACATAATCTAGGAGACACCTGAAGGAATATATGATCACCCTTAGAAAAATACAAGGGTTGTCAATATCTATCATCATAAATCATCGGTCTACTCTGAGCTATAGACATATGCTTCGGAATTAGATGAACTTATTCCAATATCTGAGGCAAGCTACTCAACCCCAATAGTTCTAACTCAACTTCATCCATCCTAGATATAGATGATCTTTTTGTCCTACCATAAAGTTCCTCACATTGTTCCATATTAATAGTTTTATAATAACTATTGTTATAGGTGAAATCCACCAATACTAGGTGATTCTACCAATATCCACCAACGTAAAGGAATAACGCTAGAAACATGTACTCAATCACCTTTATAGTATGCTCAAACTGTCAATCTTTCTGTGGAAGAAATTTTGTACTCATACAAAATAGTTTACCAAGCAGATACTTTAATACCTAGAAGAAGTGAAAAATAAATCAGGAGTCATGGTCAGAAACTAAAGTCCATGGAACCATGTGTAGATAAATTATTTCCCAAACACACATTTATTCTAACTAATTCTCTAAGAAGGTCTCCCATATAGGCAATAAATGTGCTACCATTTTTTAATGGTCCACAATCACCCAAATAGCTTCATTATTTCAAGGTATCATTGGTAGACCCACCACAATGTCCATTGTATCATCATCCCACTTCCATTCCATAATGGGAAACAACTGTTTTGATCCATAAGGTCATTGATACTCGACCGTCACCTGTTGATAGGTGTTGCATTGTGTCATGAAACCTTCCATTACATTTTTCATTCCCAACCTCCAAATCTATCATCATAGGTTATAGTACATTTTGATCACACCTAGACATACCACCATATTCGAGGAATGAAATTCATGCATCAAAGCTTCTTGTATATTCTTAAGAAAAATGATCCGATTATATATTTAGATGATATATTCATCATCTATCATCTAATATCAAGGGGAATCCCCACCATCAAAGATTTACCTCCTGGAAAAACATTCTAGATACTTATACTACCGATCCCAGATCAATCTCAAAAGTGTCTACTCACACAAAAATTAAATGAGAGCCATCTTCTCATAAATTTCCAAAACAAGAACTTGAATATTTTATAGTAAGTTCATCACCTTCCACTCATCACTAAACTCTATAACTTCTTGATCCTATGTTTTCATTCATAAGAATTATTCCACACTGTTTCCCTTACAAAGTGTATATTCTAGCTCAAAATAAATTTAATTCATATAGTCAACCCATCTCCACTGCTGTTGATTAAATTACCTCTATGAAAAAATATAATTTTAGATTTTATGATCAGTATACGTAGTAAAACTCTTTCCCAAAAAAATAATGCCACCAATAATTAAAAGAATAAAAAACTATAGCTAAATAGAGATCGTTCAAATGGTTCTTCCATTCGTGTTCCCTCAAATTCCGAGACCCATAAGCCACAACTCGGTCTTACTGTATCAAAACTGCTCCATGCCTGACCCCACAGTCATCAAAAAACACCATATACTTCTCACCCGGCTTAGGTATGATCAGGATTGTAATTTATGTAACCCACTTCATCATATCCTAGAAATCATTCATGCTTCCTTTTAACCATTATATATTTATCCCATATTGATCAATACCAAGAGTTTTGCTTCCAAGTGGGAAAATTCTTGGATAAACATTCCATAATTTCTCACAAACTGCAGAAATCTAATGATATGAAAAAAATTTCTTGGGATTCTTCTAAGATAAACTACATTCACCTTATATGGTTCCTCCAAATAACCTTACTCTGAGATGATGTGACCCATGAAGTGCACCTAATCATTCGGAATTTGACACGTAGATATCTTGAAATATATTTGATATTCTCTCAATTTACAAAATATGATATCAAGATGTTGGGAATGACCTTCAATTGTCATGAAGTAAACCATGATGTACTCCAAAGAAACAACCACATACAAATTGAGGTACCGATAGAAGGTTCTGTTAATCAAGACAATAGTCATTTTTGGTGCATTTGTCAATCCAAATAGAAAAATGAAGAACTCACAAAGGCCATAATCACTTCTAAAGGTAGTCCATTGTATATTAGAAGGTTGAAATTTCAATTTATGATACCCTAATATTAATTAAATATATGAGAAGAATGAATCTTCTCTCAACCGGTCAAATAGATCCCAGATATATTGGAGATGGTACTAGTTCATTATTTTCATCTAGTAAAACGTATAATAATCAACTGAAAAGTGCAAAATCATGTCATCCTTCATTGCAAACAAAACGTGAGGAACTGAAGGTTATGTACTCACATAGATAAACCCCTTTTCCATAAAATCGTCCATATGAGTTTTGAACTCTTGAATATTTGTCATTTCCATTCGGTATGGTGGAATAGAAACTGTTACAACCCATAAAATGAGATCAATTGTAAATTCCACGTATCTATCAGGTGGATGTAGTGAGAACTGTTTAGGGAAAAATTCATGAAATCTATCCAATACATGTGGAAGTAAATATTTAATGACACCCCCCTTAATCCTGAAATAGACTAGAAAGCTGTGTTGTAAAATTCCCCAATTGCTGATGAACTAGAGCTACACAACCCACTTGTATATCCCATTCCTAATAGTGAATATATTTTTTACCCTCTGGTGACATACAAGTCACTCTCCTATGGTAAAAATAAATATGGGAATGATATGATACTACCCATTCCATACACATAATTTGGTCGAGACATCACATGTCCATGATATATGGATCCCATAGAAAATGATTCTTCCCAACCTCGAGATAGAACAACATACTCCAATAGATATTCCTCAAACATACTTCCAGAGGTTTATCTAACATTATCCCCTCACTCATGAAATTTACCATTAGGATAAAACCATTTAATGGTTGTGTTGATATAAAATAATGAGAGGTACCCATATTATATAAGTCATTATCTAGAGTTGTAGCTAGAATAATAGTACATTTAACTATTGATGATTTGACCTCACCATCTACCAGTGTAGGATGAACGTCATGCAACATTAGTACACCTATTCCATGCGATACAACTTGATTCCCTTGAGCTAAACCATTTTTCTGACACTATTTTTTCCCCAAAGCACCAAATACACTACCTCTTCCACCATGACCTGTAGAACACTAGCTTCCATACTGATAAGGTAAAGAAGATACCCTCCCCACAATCTAGTTTTGTCTAACTCCTTCATCACCACTAATCTATTTTGGGTTCCTCCATGAAATTTGTAGATGTCTCATTCCTCCATAGTATTGACAATATATAAGTGGTTATAGATAGTTTCTATGATAGTGGTCAAGACTAGCATACTGGTGTAAAAGAACCCAGGTAATATCCTGAGTAACTGATCTTTCCCTCTGGTCAGTCTTCCTATTATCTCTTCACTAAAACTCTCTTAGAGATACTTCCTTCTCTCAGAATACACACCCCTTGATCATACAATAGAAACCTCCTTTCCTTGCAGGGAAGCCTCCTTCAGGATTCCCTTATCTATGAGAGCCTGATCGAACACCGCATTAAACTTATTTAACCGAAATATAATAACTTGGAACTTAATCTCACATTTTTGTATGTCCTAGAACCATAGTGTTGTAGCTATATCATCTCTTTCTAGCATTAAAGCAAAGAACTGCATATTTTTAAAGTGGCCATCAAAGTCCATCACGGACATCCTCCCCCGACTCAACAACTTGAACTCAGCTTCCCTCTCCTACCTCTGTGTGTCTAGATGAATGTGATCTAAGAAATTATCCAAATATTCCTTCGATGCCATCCCATTTTCCTTCCAAGTTTGTGATTGATCATCCCATAATCACTTCACTGATGCTCCCATTATATAAGTATCCGACATGAACCACTTTTCAAAAGGGTTATCCAAATTGTTAGGAATAGTTTGAATAGGCTCAATAAAAAAACACCCCCAACTCAGACCCACCCTCCCTGTTAAATGTCATATGGTTCTAAAATTGAGACCCCCTCATCTGACGGAACATGATTTTTAATACCTTCCCTGGGTATCTTACCATAAATTTCATAAAGATAGTAAGGTTCTCATAGAAATTCTCTTCTACTTTATCACCCAGAACTACTAGTTCCTTAGGTTCAACCATAGGAGGAGCATCGTCAGACATATGCTCATGTCGTCCTCTCAACAAGTTCCATCATAGAGGCATATCTCTAAGATTCCAAACACAATTATCAAGACACATATCCCAATGTTATCAAATTTCATTAGAGGGTTTTCACATTTAAATATAACAATTCATTAACCAAACCTCACCACAAAGTCAAAAATGAGGTGTAATCCCATCCAATATCCATCCTATGTCAAATTAATGGTTATCATAGGGTAAAATGTTTATCAAAATCATTATTTTCATTAGACACCCATTTATTCACAGTTTTCCTAATTTTCTTGAATTTAAAATCAGACACCATTTTCAATTTAACATTTGGAAACTTTTTCATTAAAATTATTAAAATTAAGGAAAAACTATTCTATTTCAATAACATTCCATTAATGCATTTTCCCATGCATTCCTTAAATAATGAATGTCACAAAATAATCCTATGTTCTTATATTTATGCTTTCATACTAAACTACCACACCATACCTAGCCCTTAGTCAAATTGTAGAAAATATAAAAAAAATCACCTAACAAAATAATTCAATCACTCGAAGTGAAATAAAATCAACTCTAAAAACACACATCAATAATAGAAATCCCACCATAGGTAATTGACTTTTACCCCGATATATTGGTTAACTACACCCATGAATGAGATCTTAACCAAGTCCTGACTCATCTAATTCTATTGCCAACCTATCATAAATATTATGTGAAAATAAAAGGAAATAAAACTACTCTTATAGCCCTTTGTGACATCTAGAATAGGGTTCCACATGCCATTACCCCTAACCGGTTTGCCACATGTCCTTCGGTGCACCTCACCTTATGCCAGAGGCTACTGAATAACAATGAGGGTCTAATATTGATTATGGGGAGACTATAACCTCTTTATTAGGGTAACAACATATCAAAAATAAATAAACAATACCAAATGATATTTGATAACTGTAATAAAACAAGTATCACTTATTGACCAAAAAATGAATTAAAATATCAAATCTAAATAGTATATATGCAATGAAAAATATGTTACATGTCTCAAAATGATACCCAAAATTAAAGATACTAACAACTCCCAAGTGGGTCCTAATCCATGTCAAGTTCAATCCTTCATGCTCTATCACAAACCATCTATCTATCATAGTGAATTTTCCCATAGCATGTCCTAAAACCATGAAATGTATTCAGGTACAGATCATGCAACCTAAGTAGGGTGTGAGTAAAACTTAGTAATCCACCACAAACGGCATGTAAAACAATATATAGTAAAAAATAGTGTATAAAATTGTATAAATAATAAATTACATCAATAAATTAAATAGTTTATATTTATTCAATTATAATTTATTTATCAACATAGACCCGTAGGTTCCTGAGGACACTTGAACACTCAATTCCTTTGTCATCTTGTGCTAGAGTCTGAACTATCCCTAATGGGTATCATATATTTTAATTCCATTATTACCATTCATAATCTCAATTAATATGATAATACCATTGTTAGATTTCATCATTTGTGTTCACACATTAAGGCCCTTTTAAAAAAAATCATCATCTCAATTCATATCTAAATTTCATTGTTACTATTCATCCATTCAATTCACATCTGAATTCCATTGTTACCATTCATAATTTCAATTATAATTTTAATTCCTTTTTTACCATTCATCATATATATTATAATATCACAATATCACATATACCATAGTATCACAATGTCACATATACCACAATATCACTTGTACCACAACAACACGTTAAATAATTCACCAATTAATTAATGCATTTGAACAATTCCATATTCACAACATTCTGTTAATTAATTATACATTTAATTAATCACATATATCCAATTAATTAATTATGAAATTAATTAATCAAATCAAATTCATTAATTAATTCAATGATTTAATAATCCAATGATCTAATATCAGTATCCCTACAATTAATTCAACAATCAATTATTCCAACTCAATAATCTTAATATCCCCATTATTAATCCAATAATTATTTATTACAACACAATAAATTTCATTAAAATAAAAAATTACATGAGTTAACTCCATATTTAATTAATACTATTCTATAATCATAATACCTATAAAATTAATTCAGTAATTAATTATCCCAACTCAATCAGTTCAATGTCTCCACTTTCACAACCCCTTAAATAATTAATTAACCAAAAAAAAAATAAATCGATGTAATAAAATAAATTGAAAATCATCCAATAGAAATTATAAAATAAAATATTGGTAATTGAAATAAAGAAATTCAGATTTGTATAATATACCACCAACCTCAATTTGTTTATGAGATATTCTCCAATGTAATTCCTCAGGTTGAGTAGAATAAACCTAATCACAATGAAGAAAGAGATGATGATTCAAATCCTAGAAACCAGTTTGAATAGATCATGATCCATGAAACCTACATCTAGATATTAACCCTTTCTTATAGTAGATAAAATATCCATATTTTACCCCAAAAGAGGAATGAGAGAAACATAGACCCAATCAAGAAGAAAACAACTACCCGGGGAGATGCATATCTTAAATATGCTCTTCGATTCTCCAAGATCGGAGGTTGCGAGTGTTAGTAATTCAATGAAGAGCCTCCAAAAAATTATTTTACTTGGATAGTGGATGCACATTTTCTCATAATAGGGCTCATGGTTTGAAAAATATTTCACCATACATGAGAATCCCCTCTTACAAGGGATGCACGTTTTTTCATAATATGGAACATGGTTCAATAACACGGTGCATGGGAATATTTTTTGAAAATTATTTAAAAAAATAAGAAAACATTAGTGAGTGTGACACTAATTGGTATTATGGTTGTGAAATCAATATATTGTGGATGTTATTAATTTCATAAGATTAAAATTTACATTTTCCTTGGGTTTCTTATATATCCTAGTTATATATTTCCATAGGGTAGAGAACATTTATTTTTGGTTATTATAGTTTAATTCATAAATCTTATTTTTATTTCCTATATGTTTATCATTGGATATTTGAATATTTTTTATTATTTTTCTATATATTATCATTTAGATCTATATACATATTATTATGGGTTATAATATAAAATTTTTAATGAAAACAAAAGGATTATTTAATAAAAAAAATTTAAAAAAAAATCATTATAAAAAATGTTTTTATTTAAATCTATAACTAATAGTTACATGGTGATAGTATTTTTATTCATTATTTGGTGGTATCCTACTAAGATTTAGTATTCACACCCTTTTTTCTCTTTTGGGTGTTTATATTGATGGTTTTAAAAGATAAATGTAAAAGGAATGGTGTAATGTGGCATGGTTACATATCTTGGTTGATAACACCTTTATAGTTGGGTGGGATGGTGGTGGTGTATAGTTAATTGGAATCATGGTTTTAGTCTTGAATTTTTTTCAAGAATTATCGTTTTTATTAGTCTAGTCTGTCTCATGGCTATATACCTTTGCTAAAACATTATAATATGATGGTTTGTACTTATCCTATTGTTAATGAGACATATTCTGTTTCCTTTTAGGGGTAAATCACCCCCATGTTTTTGATTATTTATACCCTAGATATTGTAACCATCCCATGGTGATCAGGAATGTATTTCTGGCCTTGTATCGATCCATATTCAGTGAAATGTTAGGTCCAAATAGAATTTATAATTTAAAAATATTATCTGATCATTACCTAATCATATCTACTATGAAACTTCTTGTGTTTGGTTCAGGGACTAGTTGACTAACACTAGGACTTTCGAGGATCAATTAGTAAACATTATTTGGTTCTTCATCACCCTCTTTCATGATTCTTATTGAATTACCATGGGTATTTGATATTTTATTTCTATTTTAGTTTCATGTTTTTATGGAGTCGATGTGTGAATTAAATAGGAATCAAGCTGTGAAAATGACATTAATTTCCAGAAAACCTATATAGTGATTAAAATCTTGATTTTTGAAATTTTAAGGAGGTTATGACATGGTTTGAACAAGGTTGTTATCCCAGTGTCTCAATAAATCAAAAATCCATATACATTTTTTATTATTTAGAATCAATGAGTAATTGAATCTTTGAGTGACTCTTATTGGTGGAAAAATTATCAAAGTTGTTCATGGGATATGTTGATATGAATAATTAGTTTGATTAAATGTTTTGAAATTATTAATTTTTATACATGGGTAGTAAAATTGATTTATGTGTGAAAATTTTATTTCATGGAAAATGATTTTACTTTAAAAGTGAATCTTTAAAGATTTCTTGTAAAATAATGCTTGTATTCTAGCTCGTATATTTGGAAATGTTGTTTCAATCAAGAAAAAATAAATATAATTTTTATTAAATCGGTTAGTCATCTAAAATTATGAATCTTACACCCTTGAATCTTGTATTTTATAAGGCTTAAATGTTTTGATAGAAATTGGAGCTCATCATAAAGTAGTAAAGGGATAGTTTTTGGTTTTAAGGAAAATCCTATGTTTTTTTTCCAACATGTAATCTAATTGATACAATTATAGTGCAAGAGAAATAATAAATCAAAATAACGTTTTTACTAAATATGAAAATCCAGTTTTATATCCTGAATGGGTATTTAATGATCTTTAAAGAAGAATTATGTAATTCAATATGAAAATGAATCTTTTTTAATGGTTTACCATGAAAGGTAATAGGTTTCATATTATAATATAAGATTTGTAAAATTATCTGCTTTTATTTTTATTTGAAAGATTGGTTTTCCATTTAAGTGGGGTTTTTAAAAAAATCATTGAAAGTGTTTATATTATTTATTTGTATATATGGCATAAATATTTCTTGTATAAAGGGTTTATCTGATGTAATTTAAATTAAATGACCATATGAAGTTCTCATCTCATGTGTGTTATGAATTTATTTCAGAGATTTCATGTGTTATGTTAGATGTCTTTCTTAAGAGTGGTTGTTTCCTATTTTATTTAGTGTTTCCCAGGATTTGAGTGTCGTGAAAAGTGTTATCTTCCCTCTTAATGTTATTTTATAGATTATATAGAAAACTATATAAATTCATCTAGGTAGTAAGGTTTGCATGAAAATATTTTCTTACATTCGTAGTGTTCCATGAGGAGAGTGGAATCTAGGGTGCATCATGTGATTTGGGTTCTGATTGTTTTGAATTCTCTCTATATAGTTTTGTAGTTGTTATGGTTTTTTGGTTTATTGGAAAAGGAAGGATATTTTATATATTCTTGGAGATAAACCATGGAGATAACTGAAACTATTTGTTTTCTTTATTTCACATTACATTGATATGCATTAGGAACGACATCTTTAGGGATATAAATATGGAAGAAGTTATCCCATGATTTTTTGGTATGTGTTTTAAACATGGATATCCTTGGTTATTTTATTATATAAGTATGTTTGGTATGGTGATCAGATGGTCCAAGAAATCTATTAGAGGTATGATTGTTTTTGGTTGGATTTAGAGATCCACCGGGTAATGTTATTTAAAACAAAGTTATTATGAATGCATCTCAGGACTAGATACAAGATCGATATTTTTTTATTAAGGTATGTCTTAACGTAAACTGTCTATCAGTTGTGAGAGATGTGGTGGATTGAGATATTTGTATTCTACCTTCCTAATATTCATTAGAGTGGTTTAACATGATGATCTATTTAACATTTCATAGGGGTGGTTCCTTTTCATGGGATTGAGATTATTCCATCTTGGTTTATTTCATCTTGTGTGATAATGTAGGGTTGTCTTGGTGATGGATAAAGATATCTAGGGCTTCCTCTAAATGGAATGTGAAAAAATAGTTATTGTTTTTTATTGTCTATTATATTGATGTAGTTACACATTTTATAAAATTTTATATGGAATCAAAATGGTGGGGATATACATGGTTGGTATTTTCGTCCTTATAACCTTGTGATATATAGTCTAAAACCTAGGACTCCTTTAAAAGGTTGGAAGTGAGGTTATCTTCAAACTAAAATCATGACTAATTGCATTATAGGTTGTGCAATGATGATTTTATTTTGATATCTCATTCATTTATGTGAGATATTTTATGAAATCTTAAAATGGGTGATTGTTGAAGGACTTTACCAATTACTCATTTATAGAAATAATATATCTCATGGTTTCCTTGTTTTAATTAAAGTGGTATGTTATCTTATAACATGTTGATGCTATTTTCTTAGAGAGATGTTTGCAAAACTTTCACAGCATAGAATACTAATGTTTAATTTTACCCAAACGAAATTTAACCTATGATATATAATATTTGTTAATTAATTTTAGATCTATTATTTCTATATTATATAAACTATTCAAAAAGTTGGCGTGGCCTTAGATACTCTGAGTAATGAATTTCCCACAAAATCTATGAATGAAACAAAAGTGGATGGTTCCTTGGTGAACCTTCTAGAATAAATTCTCTTAGTTGATATTTAGGGTTTTAATTTTCATATATTATTAGATTGTTTGAAATCTTATTATTTATTATTAATTTTGATTCATCTCGGGAAAAAATAGATATCAGTTGGTTTTTTCTTAATGAAACCACTTCTGATTTAGGGACCTCAGGTTTTTGGTATTGGTCTCCACATGGTCATTTGTATCCTAAGAGGAAGTTGGTTAACTAAATTATGGTTTTATGGATTATGAATAATGTTATAGTAGGTCCATGATCTATGGGGTTACTAGATGTGTCATAACCTGAGAAATCAATGTTAATAACCATGAGTGTTCTAGTTGATTGTAGAATTTATATCACGATTCCTTGTCTTCTAGAAAAAAAGTCAATTTAAAAACAAAAGTTCTGTCTATTTTTCATGTCCTTATCCATTCTATTGGGGATATAGGGAAAATTTCCCTGATACCTCATAATTGAACTACCATAGTCTCCTAGTGGAAAAGAATATATGATTTTGGTTGATCATTACCTAATTCAAGAAATTATCTCATGTATTTCCTTATTAGGAAGTGATTTTTGTGGAATAGATTGATCATTTTCATAATAAAATGGTTGTAAGGATCTATAGCATATTAGTGGTTACTATCTATAGAAGATACATGTGAATTGGATAATAATTTTGGAAGATAATACTAAATTTTATGGTTTCTCTATCAATGTTGAGCATGATTTTCATTCTTAAGATAAACTATTTATTTAGTTGAATCAACCAATTTTTGGTGATACAATAAAGGAATGTGGGATTATTTTTTGTGGATTTTGGGTTTAGAATCTTCCGGGTCTTTATTTTAGAAGATGCACTTCAAAGTGTCATATGTGTGAGCTTATGTACCTCTAAAATGTTGAGAAAGGGTATGTGAATGGTCATTCATTAGATTGATTCTTGTATGTGGATAAAAATGATGGTTCAATTATCTTGGTAAATTTTTATCGAAGTACCGATACAATAGAAATGTTTTTAATACCACCATCATTGTCCATGGTAATTTTTAGTTGGTGAATTATTTTTTATCATTGTTTCACCTAATTTTGTAAAATGATATTTGGTTAAGTAGGGTATGTCAACATTTTGGGTTTTTTGATGCATTAGTGATCTTTAAATGATAAGGAAATGTTTATCATATGTTATAATTTTATTATTTCTTAACATCTATTCATGATGTGTTTCATGTTTCCCAATTTAAGAGGTATCAATTGGATCATTACCATCAAATTGAATGGGGGGATATTGGTTTTGATCCAAAAACCTCAATGGTTGAGAACCCAATTTTGGTACTGGTAGAACGTATTTCATGGTAATATGATTCCATTGTTCTACATACTATACCAGTACGAATATGATATCCAAGAGATGTGGGAGTGGGTAGTATTTTTGATACAATAGTGGTACTATCTTCTTACATGTCTGTAATATATATCACTTTCTAAGGGATTTTTTTTCATAGTTGGTAGAATTATAAATCCTTCTAGGTCAAATGTATGTTTTATATTGAGATTATTTTATCAATATTTATGTTATAATGTATTTTGGGAGTCAGGGATCAATCATTTAGATATTTTGCAGAAAGAGGGTAGAAAAAAAGTCTGTTCATAGCTTGTAGGATCCATGTATGATGTCTCTATAGTTCTAAAGTATATTTTAATTATTTTTATAATAGTGATATTGTCCAAGAAAACCATTTAGGTGGATAGTTTGATTCCAAATTCTATGGCATGGAATAGGAAAGGTTTTCTTAACCATAAATATTTTCATAGGCAATAGCGTACTTTGGTTTTCAAGGGGAACAAGATACCACATGGCTAGTACATGGATTGTATAAAAGATTGACCTAACCATGTGACCATTACATGTTTCCTAATATTGTAAAATTACACTTATTTGCAACTCTATATAACCAATAATCTCATCTTAATTCCTCATTAGCTCAATCTATCTCCTATTTTATACTCAAGATAACATTCCCCTTTATTCCTTTGTGAATATCCATCGATCATGATGAAGCTCTTCAAGGATTGTGTGTATTTGGTAATTTCATTCATATCATTGTAGATATACCTCTGATCTATCCACTTCTCCATGTTGTTAAATCTTATATGCGGTATGATGAACTGATCCATAGTTTAGATGGAGAATTGATGGTGTTTTTAATTGACCTAGGATTGTGATGACCCAATCTCTTTATTTACTATTGTTGGTTTCCAAGGTGATATCGTTATCATCATTGTCAAGTTTGGTTTCTATATACAATAGTTTTATCACTTAATTTACCTTATTATCTGGTTTGGTTTGTGGAAATTATTGATTTGAAAAGTTAGATGGATGTTTTTGAATTTTTTTTCTTTATTGTATTGTGAAATTATATTTCAAGGGGTTAATCTTAAAAAATAGTGTTCATACACCGTGTGCTTAAAAAAATTCATGAAAGGATATTATGACTCTAAAATTAAATTTCATGTATCAAAGGGGTGATGGTTTACCTATAAAAATGATTTATTAAATGGTTTTGATGTTTTAATTGGATGTTTATTGAAAACATATTATATGAGATCAATTTTGGAACCTTCAATAAGGACATATGAAAACCATAGTGAGTGTAGAACCACTATGGCTTATTTTTGTTATATCGATAGACTGGTATGAATCAATATCATATTATTCATGTTTATTTCACATGGTAAGGTTTTTCCATATACTAGAGAATAATTTTGTTTTATAATATTTGTTTACATTATGTATTATGTTTTTATTTCTCACATTGTTATCCTTTGAGATATAGTTGTTTTTTATTATTTCCCATAAGTCTTAATTCATTATTATACTCATATTCATGTGGCATTGAATATAGATTATTTTAAAGAAAACTAAATGATTATTTACTAAAAGTGTTTTAGAATTATTTTTTTATAAAATTATTTTTTTTTCTATAAAAAAACTTATTATATAGTGACAAAATTTATATAGATTCATTGGCGCAATCCAAGTGAGCTTTAATGCTCAAAACCTGATGTTTTCCATTAGGTTATTGTAGAATTGGTTTTATAGGAAAAATGTAAAAGTTATTGAATAATGTGGCATGGAGGATTCCCTTAGATGATAGTGTATTAATTTTGGTATTTAATACTTACTAATTATAGTCACATGGAGAGTTGGTTTTGGTCATGGATTTGGGTTATTTTAGATACTTTTCCTTTGGCTTGGTTTAATGTGCCTCTTGGATATGTACCACTTCTGTCATGTTTTACATTGATTTTTTTTTCACTTTATATTGTTATACATGAGATATATTTTATTTTATATTAGGGTGAAATCACTCCCAATGCCATTAATTGATACTATAGTGCTAAATACCAACCTTTAGAGATCTAGAACCCTATAATGACCTGAAATTTAACAAATGATATTTCCTTTTTTAATAAATAAAATACTTTTGATGTAATTTATCTATAGAAAACCAAATAACTGCATTGGTTATTTTTGATAGTTGTAGTATGTTATATTTTAAATGTTGTTAGAAACATAACCTTTGATAATATAGTCATTGTCCAATGACCATTAATGATGTCATATTAAGGGTTATTATAAAGTCCAATATACATAAATGAAAGAAGAGATGACACTGACTAGTAGTATAATAATCTATAAAAAACAATTATCAGAGATTATATGGGAGATAACGTCACTATGAAATTCCCCTAACCTAGTCAAATATGAATTTCATAAACTATATCATATGTAAAAACATTATCGGGTGATGTTCAAGCTCATCGAGATCACAACCCATCCCATGTATGCCTAACCACCCAATAAAATATCACCATAACACACCTTACCCTTATAGAATTATCTGGTTTAATAAAGAGATATATATCTAGAAAATAACCATATAAATTTTTAGGTTTTATACTTAATTCAAAAATTATTATATTCATCCCTTTTTAATATTACTTTCTAAATGACTAAATTAGGAGCTTGAGAAGAATTAAATTTTAAAACAATGAAACATAAATTTTATTTTGGGAAAATGTATATTTTTAGAAAAGACCCACTTTTTAATAAATTTAATAATTTTTAAATAAATTATATTTTAAATTTTTTTATTATTAATTATTATTTATTAAATATAAATTAAAATATAATTTTACATAGTCAAAAATAATAATTATAAGGGTTAGAAAAATAATTTGGTCAAAATATAGTATTTTTTTAAATTAAAGTTTATTTTTGATCTAAAAGGGTAAATTCTCATACATATAATTTTTTTTGGATAAAATAAATATTATTTTATAAATCAGAATTTTGAAATTATCTAATAGTGATTTATTCATAATTTTTGCAGACATTCAAATTTTTGTTAAATATTAAATATAGAATCAATATATGGTGTGTATTATGACATCATATTAACCCACAAGTGATTTAATGTTTTCTATCAATGGCATAAAAAATATATTCCCCTTTAAATTATTGTGTTTTGCTGAAATTGTATTAATTTTAAAAATCCTTAATGAATCCTTCAAAATCTATAATACATTTCAAGGAATTAAAATAAATTATTTTTAAACATGACTCACATACACATAACCAACGTTTTTTTCAATTATTAAAGATGTAAAATATTGAAAAAAATTCACCTCAGAAAAACTAAATTTTAAAAAACCATTGGATGGTTTCTATAATGTCCTGTGTTTGGAACTTGATGGAAATTCAGACGGAATTTGAACATTTTTCCTTCACTGGGAATGATGAATTTAAAACTAATATTTATAACTCTATTATTAGGATTGTAACCTCTAAATGTGATTTTTTTTTGGATTTAGGGGAATTAATGTATATTTTCCTAGGTGGGTCGAGGAGTTTTAGTAGCACCAGATCCAAAAAACACCATGTTTGCGAAAACAACAAAGGGTGCACAGTTTGTATGAAACCGTGTAGAACACTATAGGAAACTGTGTGTACATGTGCACATGAGGAAGAAGTGATCTAAAAAAGTTATAACTGGTTTTAAAAAACATGAACTTATCCTGCATAGTGGGATTTAGAGGTAATAGCCTTACACTATACAACACACAGTTTAGGCAAGGTTTGGAAAACCATGCGGGTCAAACCATGCAGTTTACCTTATTTTGAGAATTTTAATTAAATTAAAATAAAATAATTTTATAACCTAAAACTAACACAACCCTCAATCTCCCTTATCATACATGATTCTCCTCTAGGGGGGTCTCCTTCACTATGAGGCCTCCCCTCTCCACGACCTCATCTCCTCTTTCAATCTTCTCGGATTTCTTTCACATTCTACGTCTAAGTCATTGAGGTAGGTTTCTAATTCTTCCTCCTCCTTTAATCAAGCCTATTTTATTCCCCTCCGCCACCCTAAGGTGTTAGAAAGAAACCCTAGGTTAAGGGTTAACCCCAATTTCAATTTTTTGTGTTTTTGGGTACTGAAAATGGTCTATCAAGAACTATTCTTGCGTGTTCCGACAACTTTCACTGAAGTCGAAGAAGTTATCCATGATTCAAGAAACCGATGCTATAAAGGATGATTTTCTATACCTTTTTCTTGGTTTCACACCATAAAATATTAGATATTCAATTTTTTAAGGTTCCTAGTAATTATTGTGTTGTGCGTTGGACCTTGTCGCGAGTTTTCAAGTCACCTAGTCTAAGGAGACACGTATGAATATTCATAGGTAAGTATGTATATATGTATATCTATAAATATATGTATTTACGTTCCCACATTATGTTTATAAACATATGTGGCAGAGAATATATATATATGGGGATAGGTTTTCCTATGTATATATATGATAATGCATACATAAGTGAGTGGAGATGGGTATATACATATAAGAATATATGTAAGGATCCCCTTGCACATGGTCATGTCCTTACAGGTGTGTGTTTAGGGATAAGTGTATTTACATGTATGTGAAGGTGAATATGGTCAGTGGGGGTGGGGGTAGAAACATCTTGTTAGAAAGCGACAAGATAAGAAATTTTTGTCTTGGATCCAAATTTATGTAGGACCCCTTTCAAAGCCCTTTTAATTTATGAAATCAATACTTAAATAATTATTCATCATTTCAATCTTATTAATTCTTTTTTCCATTTATATTACTTTTTCCTAAATTATTATCTCTGGTGGAATGGAAAAAATTATTAAATTAGATAAATTAATTGTATACTAAAAAAGTCATGATTTTATAATAAAACCCCTCCCGCGGAGGTGAACATTCTCCAAGATATAAAGTATGATGTAGAATTCTATGATTTCTATATCTATTGCCTTAGATCCATGCTTATACATTGGTTTAATGTAAGAATTATTGCAATAGTCATTCTCTATGATTGCAATTTTTCTTAGGGAAAGTATTTTAGAATGTTTAGCACAAGACCCTTATGGATGTTCCTAAATGAGTTTCCCTTAATGGACAAACACTTGTTTCCTTAAAAATATAATTAGTTTCAACTTATCCTTTAATTGTAATTTTCCTTGATATATAAGGATTTAATGGACTTTTAATAGAATGGTTTAGATTAGATAGTGGTATCTTTTGATGGAAATTATCATGTCACCTTCTTTGGTACTTGTATCATGTAAACCAATATTCCATGTTTTGGAAAACAGAGAAAGATTGAACATGTGTGGAATGGAATGTGGCATGACTTGAATAAGTGTTTCATACATAATTAATTGTATTAAATAGATTAAATAAAATTTTACAATGTATATCTTGACACATAAAAGGTTATGGATTATGTGTTGGTTGTTAAATAAATTTCCTTATGTATTATATTATGAATACAGTATGACTATTTGAAATGAAAAATAGGTACTTCTTAATACATTACATTTTAACTATAAAAATGATTTTAAATGATTATGGATGGGAGAAATTCTTACCCCATGACATCTTTTAATATACGTATGGGTTGGATAAATGATTTCCCTACTGTAATTATAATCTCTTTAAAAATATGGATGGGAGGCATTCTTACCTCATTCCAGTTATGTTTTATTTATGGATTGGAGGAATTCTTACCCCATAGTAGTATATAAACAGTTATGGATGGGAGGAATTCTTACCCCATGCTAGTTACCTTTTATTTATGGATGGGAGGAACTCGAACCCCATTCTTGTACATAAATAACTATTAATGTGATGCATTATTTTCCCCTTACCATTATCATCTATTTATTGATGGGAGGTATTTTTACCCCATGAAATTATCTTCTATTTATGGAAGGGATTCATTCTTACCTCATGCAAGTATCTTATATTTATGAGTCAGAGGAATTCTTACCCCACACCATTTAAGATATATATATATTGAAATTATCAGACTATTATTTTGTGAATGAGATGATGATGGTGTAGTCATCCGGTGTCCCTTAGGAACTTGGACGGGTGTTAACATATTTATGCAGTTCTGTTCATTAAATTCTCCATACCTACACACTATCTAATTATTATTCCACTTGATTGGGATTGATGTTGTGGGTGCCAGAATACTGAGATTTCATCTCCAAACCTACTTGTGTACCCTTGGTACACATTTATAACATATATTTTCAGGACCTAGGTCGATTTATTTTGTTGCGTCACATAGAGTTAGGAGCAAAGGACCGAACTGGAGCTTGGGATTCTCAAAAAGATCTTTTATGTTTCTTTGTTGTATTTTCCTTATTTTTTAATGTATGGAAAATAATGTTGCAAAGATTAATAGTTTTTGATATTTATCACTACCATTACATGCATTCAAATGTTATATAAACTGGAATGGACATCTTTTATGTTTCGTTTTGGATTTCTTGTTGATTTGAATTTTGTGCCTTGAATGTAAAACATGCCTTATATTCTTTTGTAATTTATATTTGGATAGAATGTTTTGGTGATATATTTAAATTTTTTGAGTGTTATACAATCCCATTTGACCTATTTAGCATGCTTTTCTGTTTACTACTTAGGAAGTCATGTTTTGTTATGTTTATATATATGTTTTGAGAAAGGGATAAATAAATGTGTGTGTTGTGAATTAACGGGAACCAATTTTTGATTATATGGTGTATGGGAACCATATAACAAGGAAATAGTAACCCTTATATTTAATACATCTTGATAATAATGCATATACATGATTAGAACTATTAATAGAATGTAATGGACACTCCTGTTTGAATACTAAGGTGAACTGGTTAATAAACTAAATCCAAACGAAAAACTATTGTGTATGGGAGATTCATAGGTTGGTTGATAGCTACCCTTATAGCTAGTCCATTATTTTTGAGAAATCTGAAATATAAATTGAAATTGGTTTCAATCAATGGGAGTTATCAATGGAGTGTATGGGCAGTTCATGAGTTGGTAAATGTAATCCCTTATGGTTGAACCTCTATATGTTATTATGTTATATTGTGAAATGTTTATAAAGGAAATGGATGCTATGATTTATAATTTTAATTTAATTGGTTAATTTCTATAGGATCAAATGGAGCCATGTAATTCGGTTGGGGGATTGTTTTAAGAGATATTCCGTTTGGGTGATAGAATTTCTAAAATTAAGTAACTTCTTTTCGGTTGCTTTTTGGAGAACTCATGATGGTTATAGTGGGACCCTCACAAGTTCCCTAGATTTTCAAATATAACTGTTTTTCTCAATTTCATAGAAAATATAGGATTCCAATAAATCTTTAATTTTTCTTTTAAATCAAATGAATAAAAATGGAGTTTTAGTAAACCTGGATATTTTCCCCTTGGAAGTGTTAGCTAAATCAAGTACATTGTGTTTTTCTGAAATAGGTACACGATATTTTTTTAAACCTTGAAGATGTTTAAAAGGTTAAATGTGAAAAAATGTGACGTTCTTAAAAATGAAACCTATAGGGGTGTCCTTGATGAATTACACATGTAAGGGTAACATGAAGTTTCTTTAAGTTTCCTTAGAACAGAATCATATGAGTTTTACATAATCTTTGTACTTTTTGGAAATGGATGGATGATTGGATTTTTAGCATGGTTAATTTTTATTTTCATGACCAAACACTAGGGTCAAAATGTGTTTTCTGATGTTTAGTTTCATTGTAGTACTTTTTCCCCTCATATGAATTTTTGTTTCCAGTGAAAACCTTATTCGAACAAGTGGTATTAATATTATTGGCATTTATTATAGTTATGAGAATCATGTATTGATTTTTTTAGTTGGTTAGACATGGCTTGGGCATTGATTGATTCTTCGTAGGTTGTTTGACCCTTTATTCTTATTAGTGATGGACAACTTTTTATGTTATCATCGACAAAAATGCTCATACGAGGCAATACAACTCTAAAAAAATCATCTTGTGTGATTGAGTATGGTCTGGGGTAATCTTCATAGTAGAGTGGCCAACCGATAAAGAATCAGTTTCATCCCAATGTTTAGGATGGATTTTAGAAGACTCGGGTGTTTCAACACATTTGTCGGTTTGGTTTTAGATTCCTTATCTTCTAATTTTTCACTGTGATCATGGATTGAAGGTGTTTCATGACAGTTTCGGTAAATCTATCCTTCCAGGTAGAATGTATACATCATAAGAGGGCCATTGGGAAATAGTTAGTATTTCTTGAATTCCATTGAGGATGGTGTGTATGAATCATATTGGTGCTTCCTAGACTGCATGAAGTTGTTATGTTTTGCTGTGTATGAAACAATTGTGAAGAAACTATGGTCTTAGATAGACTTCAGTGTGTAATCTAAAACAATAATAGAATTCATTAGGTGATAAAGGATAGGGATCAATTAAGGACACGTTGGTATGTGAAGCCGAGCTACAGGAAGTCGACCAATTGTGGTTCAACCTCTCTTCATTATAGTAATTGGATATGATTGATTGGAAACCATTGAAATAATCTTACTGTATTCTATTAAGTGATGAGAATGTCTCCTATATTGATGTTTTCCAAGATTCACTAAGATAGAACCATCCTTAAGCCAGGATAATGTTTGAAAAGTTTATGAGCTTGTTTGGGTGGTTCTATTTGTTTGTGTTTCACACTAGATGCATCGTTTCCTTCATGGTTAGATCTTAGAAACATAATTATAAGTTGGGTGTAGTCTTTAGAGAATTTTTTCATTCTAAATACAAGGTTATATAGAGGAAGGAATCTAGGTTTGTCTTAGAATGTGACGGTCGTCTAAGTCGAGTTTTTTGGAAAGTGGTTTCCTGGAGTCACTCGACTCATTGTTTTTATTATTCTATGAAGCTTTCTATGGTGGACCATTCTCTGGCATGTCATTAGGGGGAGCTGAGTGAGATTTTGTGTTAGGCGAGACTTTTCATGTAAAACTGCTCGACATGGATTCAAGTTCGATGGGGATCATTCATTTTAATCGTTTTGTGAGTCATTCTAGGAGCATCGTTATAATGCATAGAGGGGTTCTTGCATGTCAATTATAATTGTGGTTGAGTCATAGTTTGGGAATAGAATATTAATGTTAAACCTATAGTTGTATGTAACATTGTATGGATTCTTAAAGAGATGAATAATTGACCATGTCTTTGGATAAATGGGATCAGTTACCTTCCATTTGAATTTTTTAGTGCAAAACAATGAGCATCGAGTTGGGTTTTAATTGAGTAAATTTCATATTCTTAATGAATGCTAAAAGATTCATTGGATGTTTGGAGATGTAATGAAACCACTATAATGAATATTCATGACCCCTATAGGTTAGGTGATGGTTAAATTATTCCCAAAGGCTTTTTGGGGATGAGAAGTTCTACGATGGGAAGGTCCTAACGTCCCATGTTTGGAACTGTGCAAAAATTATGAACGAATTTGAATATTTTCATCCACCAGATGGGATGAATTTGAAACAAAGATTCAAAACTCAATTCTGAGAGTAATAAACTTTCAATGTGATGTTTTCTGACTTGGGTGAATTCCTGTTAAAATTCGTAGGTGGCTTGAGGAGTTTTTGGAGAAATAGAACAAAACACACAATGTTTTGAAAAACTACATAGGCCACACGGTTTGTCGAAAACAATGAGACCCACTATAAGAAATAGTATGGCCTTATACTAGTATGGCAGATGAATTTTTCATGGTCTAGGTATAGTTTTCCAAACTATGTACCTAGCCCGCACAATGTTCATTGGGGGTAGTAGCCACACACTATACAGCATAGGTTTTGTGCATGGTTTGAGAAAACATGCAGTTTACCCTATTTTTTGAATTTTAATTATGTAAAAATAAAAGAAATTAACATCCTAAAACTAACAAAACACTCACTTCGCTTCTCATACCCGATTCAACCCCATGGTGGGTTGTTCCCCTTCATCGCAAGACCTCTCCTCTCCATTAACTCTTTTACTCTCATCAATATGTGTGTATTTCTTTGCATTCTCCATCTGAATCTTTGAGGTATGATATCTCCTTCATTCTCCTTCATGTTTCTAGTTGTTTTTTGACCTCTCCTCCTCGATATGAATTTTTTCTGAGCCCCTAGGTCACGGGTTAACACCAATTTTAGTTTTATTTTGTTTTAGGGATGTATGAACGGTTTCTATTGACTTATTCTTGCGTGTTCTAGCAACTAGAACTGAAGGTGATGAAACACTACTAGAAAACTAGGATTTGGAGCCCCCTTACCTATAGCGACCGCCAATGGCAGTTTCTAGGTTTTCCCAAAAAGGGGGAGGGGGGGATTCTGCACACCCCCGAACCCTTCTCTCCCTCATCTCGCCTCTCTGCTTTGGCGCCACCCCCTAAACCTCCTCCTCCCTTGCCTCGCCACGTGCCCTCCCCCATCACCGTGCTCCCTCCCTCTCTGCCCTCCCCTGTCGCCGCTTGCCCTGCCCAGTCATCGTGTGCCCTCCCTCAACACTATCCCCCGTCGCCTTGTCAGCTTCCTCCCTCCGCCGTCTGCCCTTCGACCGCCCTCCTCCCTTCCCTTCATCTCCTCTGGGCTTCCTCCACCTCTGCCCTCCTGCTCCGGCTGCCCTCTTCCCTGAACCCTCCCTCCGGCCACCCTCCGGCCTCCCTCTTTCCTCGTACCTCCCGTCACCCGCCTCCGGCAGCCCTCCGGTGGCCCTTCGGTAGCCCTCCGGTCTCCCTCTACCCTCTGGCCTCCCGCCACATGCCTCCGGACTCCATCCCCTTAGGCCTCCGACCCCTCTTCCCTCCAGCCTCCACCCTCCGCCCTCCGCCCCCTCGCCCCCCCCGCACCCCGAACACCCCCCCCACCCACACCCTGTGAACCCCCATCCCCTCCTTCTTCATACCCTCTCTCGCTGCACCACCACCGCATGTTCCCTCCCTCACCGTCCTATCCCTTTCCACACCTCCGCCTCCCGGTCCCCTCCCTCCCCGCACGGCCACTACTCGTCCACTCGCCGCTGCCGCCCGTCCACTCCGGCTCCCCCTGTCCTCTATCCCCTCCCTCGTCGTCCCACCCTCGCTGCACTATCGCCACCTCACTACCTCCTATCCTCCAGTTCCCCGTCAACACCACCGCCCATCCCCTCCCTCGCCGCACCGCCTCTGGCTCTGGCTCCCTTCTGCTGCCTCTCCTCTTTCTCACAGCACCGCCTTCAGCTCCCCTCCCTTCCTGGTTTGTAGCGGAATAAGGTATGACATGGGCTTTCACTTACATTATTATTTTATAAATGGTTCACAAAATATTAATTAGTATTTATTTTAAATATATTTGATATGAAAAATTAAAATGTTATATGTCTTGTGTAAATGTTTGTTATAGGGATCTTATTATGGATAAGAGTTGGATTGATCTTCCAAATTGAACGTCTGGAGAAGGTAAATGCGCAATTGATCGCTGAGGTTAGAGCACTGCGGCAATATGTGCGTCCAGGTGATGGTGCAGGGGATTAGACGACGTAGGTTTATACTGTATTCATTTATTTAATTTATATTATTTTTTTATGAAAATATTCATAATGTTTTTTTGTTGTAGGCCCTAGACCCACATGATGAAGGTAGTAGTCATGACCATTAATGACACATCATATTCACAAGGTGTGTTTCTATTTTTAATGGTGGGGTTGTCATTGATCTTATGGTTGGGTTTCTAGTGAGATTTTTTGTGATTTGGGTGTATCATGTGTGTTTTGTCCTGATGAAATGTTTGTGTGCATGAATTGAGAAGTAACCATGAAACTGATTAATGATTTGTATTTTTTAGTTCATTTAATTTTTCAATGTTTTCAATTGCATGTTCTGTAATTTTTTTTTAAAAACCATGCGATTCCAAATATAAACCATGAATCTTTTTTTTGATTAATGTGTTGAGGTTCAATATTTGTAGTCCCCGGACCACCCGGGACAACCCTCCCCACACCCCGAACATCCCTCCTCGCACCCCAGACAACCCCCTGCACCCCGGACAGCCCTCCCCGCACCCTGGACAAACCCTCCCCGCACCCCGGACAACCCCTCCCCGCACCCCGGACAACCCCCTTACCCCAGATACCCCCCCACACCCCGAACATCCCCCTGCACATCGGACAGCCCTCCCTACACCCTGGGCAGCCACTCACACCCCAGACAACCCTCCCCACACCACGGACAGACCCCCCTTCCCCCCCCCCCCCCGCACCCCTGACAGCCCACCCCGCACTCCGGACAGGCCGCCCTGCACTCCGGACATCCCACCCCGCACCTCGGACAACCCCCCCCCCCCCCCCCCCCCCCCCGCACTCCGGACAACCTCCCCCCACCCTGGGTAGCCCTCCCCACACACCGGATAGCCACTCCCCGCATCCCGGATAGCCCCCCAACACCCCGGACAGCCCCCCGCACCTGGGACAGCCACCCCCTCCCCCCCTCGCACCCCGGACAGCCCCCCGCACCTCGGACTTCCCCCCGCACCCCGTACAACCCCCCTGCACCACGGATAGCCCTACCCACATTGCGGAGATCCCCCCACACCCCGGAAAGGTCCCTCTCGCACCCCGGACAACCCTCCCCGCACTCCGGACAATCAAAGTTGTCGTTTGACAGCGTTGACCGGAAACATGTTTCTGGAGTCAAAAAACACCAAAACAGCGTGAGACGGTCGAATTCAGAGAAAACATGCTCCAAATGACCTGAAACCACACGAAAACAATAGGAATATTATTCGTGACATGTAGGATAAGACGACACACCCATCAGACGTGCGATGCGCACGGTACGACTGATTGTGTCATTTTCAGCACATCGGCGCGCGTTAAAAGGGCGCGTTGGGGGTCAAAACCACCCGAACGACCTCAAAATACAATGATATCATACAAAACAGCCTTTGTGTGAATTTTTTAATGGTCGGCCAAGAATCACGTCATTCGGAGGTGTTGTTTGACCGCGGTGACCGGAAACACGTTTCTAGGGTCATAAAACTCCAAAACAGCTTGAGACGGTCGAAATCGGAGCAAACGTGTTTCGAATGACCTGAAACTACACGAAAAGAATAGGAATATTATTCGTTACATGTAGGAGGAGACGACATAGCCATTGAACATGCGGTGTGCGCGGTACGACTGGTTGTGTCATTTTCAGCACGTCGGTGTGCGCTAAAAGGGCACTTTGGGGGGGTCAAAACCACCTGAACGACCTCAGAATGACATGAAATCATACAAAAATAGCCTTTGTGCGAATTGTGAGATGTTCGGGAAGAAGGAACGTCAATCAGAGGTGTCGTTTGACCGTGGTTACTAGAAACGCGTTTCCGGAGTCACAAAACACCAAAATGGCGTGAGACGGTCGAATTTGGAGAAAACGTGCTCTGAATGACCTGAAACCACACAAAAACAATAGGAATATTATTTGTGACGTGTAGGATTAGATGAAACTCCCATCAGAGGTGCGGTGCGCTTGGTACGACCGATTGTGTCGTCTTCAGCAGCTCGACGCGCGCTAAAATGGCACGTTGGGGGTTCAAAACAACCCGATTACCTCAGAATGCCATGAAATCATACGACAAAATCCTTTGTGTGAATTTTGAAATAGTCGAGAATATGGCACGTCAATAAGAGGTTTCGTTTACCATGGTGACCAAAAATGCGTTTTCGGAATCATAAAACACCAAAACGGCGTGAGACAGTTGAATTCGGGGGAAACATGATCTGAATGGACTAAAACCACACAAAAACAATAGGAATATTATTCATGATGTTTAGAGGAGACAGAACGCCCATCAGACATGTGGTGTGCGTGGTACGACCAATTGTGTCATTTTCAGCAGCTCGATGCGCGCTAAAAGGGCCTGTTGGGGGGTCAAAACCACCCGAACGACCTCATAATTCCATGAAATCATACGACAAAAGCCGTTGTGTGAATTGTGAAATGGTCGAGGAGAAGACACGCCAATCATAGGTGTCATTTGACTGTGGTGACCGGAAAAGCATTTCTGAAGTCATAAAACACCAAAACGGCATGAGACGGTCGAATTTAGAGAAAACGTGCTTGAATGACTTGAAACCACATAAAAACAATAGGAATATTATTTGTGACGTGTAGGATGAGAGGCACTCCCATCAGACATGCGGTGCGCGCGGTACGACCGATTGTGTCGTTTTCAGCACCTCGGCGCGCGCTAAAAGGGCGTGTTGGGGGGTCAAAACCACCCGAACGATCTCAGAATTCCATGAAATCATATGACAATAGCCGTTGTGTGAATTTATAAATGGTCAGAAAGATGTCACATCAATCGAAGGTGTCGTTTGACCACGGTGACGGGAAACACGTTTCCAGAGTCATAAAACACCAAAACAGCATGAGAATGTCTAATTTAGAGAAAACATGCTCTGAATGACCTGAAATACCACGAAAACAATAGGAATATTATTCGTGACATTTAGGAGGAGATTAAATGCCCATCGGACGTGCGGTGCACGAGGTACGACCGATTGTGTCGTTTTCAGCACCTCAGCGTGTGCAAAAAGGGCGCGTTGGGGGGTCAAAACCACCCGAACGACCTCGGAATTCCATGAAATCATACGACAACATCCGTTGTATGAATTTTGAAATTTTCGGGTAGACGGAAAATCAATCGGAGGTGTCGTTTGACCGCGGTGACTAGAAACGCGTTTCCGGAGTCATAAAACACAAAAACGGCGTGAGATTGTCGAATTAGAAGAAAACGTGGTCCGAATGACCTAAAACCACACGAAAACAATAGGAATGTTATTCGTGACATGTATGAGGAGACTAAATTCCCATCAGACATGAAGTACGCACGGTACGACCGATTATGTCATTTTCAGCACCTTGACCCGCACTAAAATGGCGTGTTGGGGGAGTCAAAACCACCCGAACGACCTCGAAATGCAATGAAGTCATACGATAACAGCCTCAGTGTGAATTTCGAAATGGACGGGCAGACGGAACATTAATCGGAGGTTTAGTTTGATATCGGTGACCGGAAACGCATTTCCAAAGTCATAAAATGCCAAAACGGCATGAGACGGTCGAATTCCGAGAAAATGTGCTTTGAAAGACCTGAAACCACAAGAAAATAATAGTAATATTATTCATGACATGTAAGAGGAGACTACATGCCCATCAGACATGTGGTGCATGCGGTACGACCGATTGTGTCGTTTTTAGCAACTCGGCGCGCGCTAAAAGGGCGCGTTGGGGGGTCAAAACCACCCAAATGACCTCAAAATGACATTAAATCATACGACAACAGCCGATGTGTGAATTGTAAAATAGTCGGGCAGACAAAACATTAATCAGAGGTTTCGTTTGACTGCGGTGACCAGAATCGAATTTCCGGAGTCATAAAACACCAAAACGGTGTGAGACGGTCGAATTCAGAGTAAACATGCTCTGAATGACCTCAAACCACACAAAAACAATATGAATATTATTCGTGACATGTAGGAGGAGATAAAATTCCCATCGAACATGCAGTGCACGCGGTACGACCGATTGTGTCGTTTTCAGCAGCTCAGCGCGCGCTAAAATGGATCGTTGGGGGGTCAAAACCACCCAAACGACCTCGAAATACCATGAAATCATACGACAATAGGCGTTGTGTAAATTGTGAAATGGTCGTGTAGACGACATGTCAATCGGACATGTCGTTTGACTGCGGTGACCAGAAACGTGTTTCCAGAGTCATAAAACACCAAAACGGCGTGAGCCGGTCGAATCTGGAGTAAACAAGCTCCGAATGACCTGAATCCACAAGAAAACAACATTAATATTGTTCATTATGTGTAGGAAGAGACAACATGCCCATCAGAAGTGTAGTGCGTGTGGTACGCCTGATTGTGTCGTTTTTAGCACCTCGGCGCGCGCTAAAATGGCACGTTGGGGGGTCAAAAGCACCTGAACAACCTTTGAATGTCATAAAATCATACGACAATAGCCTTTGTGTGAATTGTGAAAGGGTCGAGCAGACGGAACATCAATCGGAGGTGTCGTTTGACCACGGTGACTGGAAACGCGTTTTCGGAGTCATAAAATGCCAAAACGGTGTGAGACAGTCGAATTCAGAGAAAACGTGCTCCGAATGACCTAAAAACACACAAAAACAATAGGAATATTATTCATGATGTGTATGAGGAGACGACACGCCCATCGGACGTGCAGTGCGCACGGTACGACCGATTGTGTCGTTTTAATCACCTCAGCGCGCGCTAAAAGGGCACGTTGGGGGGTCAAAACCACCCGAACATCATCGGAATTCCATGAAATCATACAAAAATAACTGTTGTGTGAATTGTAAAATGGTCGGGCAGACTGCACGTCAATTGGAGGTGTCGTTTGACCGCGGTGACCGAAAACGCATTTCTGGAGTCATAAAACACCAAAACGGCGTGAGACAATCAAATTCGGAGCAAACGTGCTCTGAATTATCTGAAACCACACGAAAAAATAGGAATATTATTCGTGACATGTAGGAGGATACGAAATGCCCATCAGAAGTGCGGTGGGCGTGGTACGATCGATTGTGTCGTTTTCTGCAGCTCGGCACGCGCTAAAAGGGAAGGTTGGGGGGTCAAAACCACCGGAACGACCTCAGAATGACATGAAGTCATACGAAAATATCCATTGTGTGAATTGTAAAATTTTTGGGCAGAAGAAACATCAATCGGAGGTGTCATTTGACAGCGGTGACTGGAAACACGTTTCTGCAGTCATAAAACATCAAAACGGCGTGAGACGGTCAAATTCGGAGAAACCTTGCTCACAATGACCTGAAACCACACGAAAAAATAAGAATATTATTCGTGACATGTAGGAGGAGATGACATGCCCATCGGACGTGTGGTGCGCCCGGTACGACCGATTGGGTCATTTTTAGCACCTCAGCGCGTTCTAAAAGGGCGCGTTGGGGGGGGGGTGTCAAAACCACCCGAACGACCTCAGAATGCCATGAAATCATACGACAACAGCCGTTGTGTGAATTTTGAAATGTTTGAGCAAACAAAACATAAATATGAGGTTTCTTTTGACCGCGGTGACCGGAAAAGTGTTTCCGGAGTCATAAAACACCAAAACGGCATGGGATGGTCGAATTCGGAGAAAATGTGCTCCGAATGACCTGAAACAACACGAACACAATAAAAATATTATTCGTGACATGTAGGAGGAGAAGGAACTCCCATCGGATGTGTGGTGCATGCAGAGAACATTTTTTTTATACAACAAAACAATTTCACAAACTAAACCAACTAAGAAAAAAAAACCTGAAATGATTGCATTTCTTATATTGGGGGTTTTAAATACCATGATTTGATGTCAGATTTTATTTTATTATATGTATATAATAACTGAATAAGTATGTCTAATTTATGTTTGTTTTTAAGTTGTTTTTTGTCTTATTGTGGGTTTATTGAAGTAGAAGATTGAAATGGATGGATTTTCTCGGATTGTCGCAGCACATTTATCATTTTTGTTTATGACAATCTTGATGTTTATACTGTTTGAAATTGTTTTCCATTTTTTATGATTTTTACCTTGTTTTATCTCTGATTTTGCACCGTGAATTAAAAAAACATAATTGGTAAATTTCATTTAAAAAATAAAAATCCACAAAAAATACCACAAATTAACCCTTACACATTTTTATGTTATGTTTTTTAAAAAATAAGTTGATATTGAAATAAAAAATTTATAAATGTTCTAGATTTTATATTTAAAATAGGCTCTCCATTAAGAGGTGGTAAAATTACCTTTTTAACGAAATACAAATTTTAGGCATAAAATATTATTTATTATTACCACATGCTTAACAAACCTATTGAATGAATAAGAAATACATTTTATTTAATATTATATTTATTTATTTATTTCACCAATAACCTTAAATAAATTTATTTTATTTACTTTCTATTATAATAAAACAAAATTTTAATCTTAAAACTATTTCATTTATATGCACTGTGAATTTATATTTTTTTTTAAAGTTTTCTAGACTAGCGACCGCCTACGATGGTCGCTATAGGCTGCTGGGTCAACATTAGCGACCGCTATTGGCGGTCTCTGTAGGCCGGAATTTCAGCCACCTATAGCGACTGCCATTGACAGTAACTAATGTTGACCCATCAAATAGCACAGGGACCGCCATGCGGTCGCTGTTGGCTGGAATTTCGGCCAGCTAGAGCGAACGCCATTGGCGGTCACTATTGGCCTATTGTGACGAGGCTAAAACGACCGCTAATAGCGGTCGCAGGGAGGTCTCTAGAGGCCTATAGCGACTGCCAATGGTGGTCTCTATAGACTGAATTTTTAGTAGCGAATTTTCTTCTATTTGGTCCTTTTCTTCCATTTTAGGTGAGGTTTTATGCATTATTCATGGTTTCACACTGACTAATTTATGATGATTAACTGTTTTAAGGTTCCTAGTAATAATTGGGTAGTGCGTTGGACCCTACTGTGTGTTTTTTAGTCACCAAGTCAAATGCGACTCTCCTTCATATGCATAGGTAATTATATATATATATATGTTCTTTCGTTATGTGTATATTAATCCATATAAGTGAATATACATATATGGGGATATGTGTTCTTATTTACATATATGATAATGCATATGTAGGTGAGTGGAGACGGGTATATGCATATAATCATATATGTAAGGACCCCCATACACATGTTCATGGTAATGAGTTGGTGTGAATAGTGTTTAGGTGTCCTCATATGTATGTGAAGGTGAATATGCCCAGTGGGGGAGAAACAAATTCTAGTTAGAATGTGTCAGGAGCTGAAATGGTCATCTCGGACCCACCTTTTGGTAGGATCCAATTTCTTTCCCTTTTAATTTATGAACAAATTAATTATTTAATTGTTATTCTTGCACTCTTATTAATGATTTTACATTTATAGTATTTTTTCTTAAATTGACCTCTTTGGTGAAATGGATTAAATTCATAAATGAGAAAAATGATTTATTGATTAAATAAATTAATGATTTTATATTAGAACCTATACAGCATAGGTGCGCTGCCTTCAAGATAAAAAGTAGAAAGTATAATTATATGTTTTCCTTGTCTATTATATTAGATCATTGACTATACCTTGGTGTTAGGTTTGGGTTATTGTAATGGAATTTCACTTTCCTTTATGATTTTTATGGGAATTATTATAGCATATTTAGAACACTAACCTTATGAATATTCCAAAATGTGTTTCCCTTAATGTTCAAACACTTGTTTCCCTGAACATCATGTTAGTTTTGGATTAACCATTAAATTGAATTTTTCTTGAGATTTTAAGATTTAATGGATTTTTATTAGAATGGTTTAGATGAGATAATGGTATCCTTTAGAGTAAATGAACTTTTCACCTTCCTTGGCACTTGTATCATGTAAACCTATTTTCCATGTTTAGGAAAATTGAGAATGAATGACCTTAAATGCAATTGTAAGTAGAATGCCTTAAATTAATCATTTAGCCATAATGAATTATTCATCTTGTGTTAAATTGATTAAATGGAATTAGAAAATTTCATGCTCAAAACATAAGAGGTTATAACATATTTTTTAGTTTTTAATAGATTTTCCTGATGTATTAGATTATGAATATGTTATAACTATTTAAAATGCGTAATAGGTACTACCATATGAATTAAATTTTAACTATGAAAATGATTGTAAATGATTATGTATGGGAGGAATTATTACCTCATGCCAGCTTATTATATATATATATATATATGGGTTGGAGGCATGCTTACTCCACACCAGTTATAATATCTATACGAATACAGATGGGAGGAATTCTTACCCCATGCTAGTTATCTTCTATTTATAGATGGGAGTAATTATTAACCCATGTCGGTATAGAAATTATTATGGATGAGAGATATTCTTATGACAAACCAGTTATCTACTATTTATTGATGGGTTGCATTATCACCCCATTACAGTATATAAATAATTATGGATGGGAGGCATTCTTACAACATTCCAGTTATCTTCTATTTATGGATGGGAGGTATTCTTATCCCCTAACAATTATCTTCTATTTACATATTAGAGGCATTCATACCCCATGCTAGTGATATTATATTTATAGACAGGAGGCATAATTACCCCATTTCATTTGTTAAATATATATATATATATATATATATATGTATCTATGAATATATATATTTAGTGAAATGATCAACTAATTATTCCAGCAATGAGTTGACGTTGGTATAGGCATCAGACGTTCATTTGGAATAAAGAAAAGTGTTTACTTATTAATGTAGTTTTTTATTAAATTCTCATTAACTAAAAACTATCTAATTTATATTCCACTAGATTGGTATGGAAGAAATGGGTTCCAAACTACTGATATTTCATCTCACACTCTGCTAGGTTACAATTAGTACTAGAGTAGTCCATATATTTGTATGACCTAGGTCGATTGTTGTGTTGCTTGTACCTCAAGTTAAGAGAAAAGGAATGAGCTGGAGCTCAGGATGAACAAGGAGATCTCCCATGGGGCTTGGTAGTATTTTACATATTCCTTATTGTATTGAAATTCATTTTTAACTATTTAATGATTTGGAATACGTATCACTACCACAAAATGCATTCATCTACTGTATAAACCGAAATTGTCCACTTGTATTAAACTGAATATATTATTATTATTTTACTTTATTATATGTTATTTATTTCTTCCAATATTTTCTTCTATTTATATATTATTTTACCACTATGAAATATCTGATATGTGGCTTTTGTCACCCAAATATCACTCCATGAGACCCTCGCTGCTTGTTGGAAGCCTCTAGTGTATGGGGTGATGCACTTGAGGCAATGTGACCCACTAGTCTAACTACCAGTTTAATTGTAATCTCGGTTAGAACAATATAGTTTTGGGGTTTTATTACTTTATAATAGAGTACAAAACCTAAATTTGGAAATTGATAAAGAATTTTACTCTCATTTTCTATATAACCCCACCCAAACTCCCATTCCACATAACGAAAATCATTTAAATCATAAAATTAATCAACCATTCCCTCCATATAGACATCCAAAAGTTTCCCCAATATCTTTTCAAGCTCCATTCAATCCTATAATAATCTCCCATAATCTTTATAATCTTTCACTCAATGTAAGGGATCCTCTCCTTCTCCCCTTCATTTAAGAACCATATTTATATTATTCCTTTTACATTCTATTTTTCCTTTTTTTATTATGTTTTCATATATCCATTGAATATTCATAATTTTGGAAAATTTATTAGAGACCCATTTCAATCTCATGAATTCATTTTATGAAACTTTTTATACTATTTTTATTCGGCCAAACTTGTCCTCTGATTTTCCATGCCAAATGTTTTTGAAGTCAAAAACCATTCCCACTTCCACTCAAAGAGTATTCAAAAAAATTCCAATGCTTAATTGATTTTCAATTTTCAATTATGCCACTGAAACTCATTGACATTTGGTTAAAATTGTTGAATTATGTCCTTATGTTGTATGATATATAGGGATCACTTATGCGTTTACATGATATGGAAGTGATGGGTGGGACCAAAATTATATAGTCCTCCAATGCATTGGGTAATGTTTTTATCTCTTAAAATACTATATATGGATCACAATATATTATCCTAAGAACACTTTGTTTTTTTTGTCTTGGTGGTTATCTTCGACTAATTTTTATGATTTCATGTTTTGTATTGTTATCACATTCTTATATTCACTTTATATTGTCATGTTATATCATACATCATTGTTCAATATTATGATTCTCAACTATATTATTTTACTCTAATATGCCTCTTATGTAACATGTACTTAATTACCTTCTGTTATTATTTTTTATTACATTACTGGGATATACAGCTCACCTTTTACTTATATAAATCACAAAGTTATGTCTATAATTTTAGGAAGAATCCTAGAATCATAGGATCATGTTAAGGATTTTTTTCAACTATTTAGTTGTACTTATGATGAAATTTGTTAAGATATGTGCCTAATTTACCAATCACCTTGAGCCTCATGATCATATGGGTTTTACTATGTGTTATCTTATTTAATAAACCATGAAATAAGGTTAAATAATGTTTTCTTTGATGTAATTAGTATATAAGGAAAGTCTCCTTATTTTTTGGAATTAGGCATATAAAACTATAGATAATTCCATATAAATAATACTAAACATAGTAAAAATTTCAATTTTTTTGTCAAGTGTAGAGGTAGTGGTTTCTAGGAAAATACATCCCTGCATGGATACCACAAGTGTATGTGGTTTAGGAATAGAGGTACCTAGGGGTAATAACCTAAAAAGGGTTCATTAATCTAGATTTGATCACCACTTAGTGTATGTGGATGAGCCTTGATGCACATATATTTTGAAACTCCATGTGGGAATGCTTTGGTAAATTCACATGATCCTTATGTACCATTGTTATAGGAAAAAAAATTCCCAAAATATATTATATTATTATACAGTTCATGGATAACATAGATTAAGACCTATAAATCCATATGTTAAAGATTATATATAATTTATGAGTTTTCCCTTTAATGTTTTTGATTTCAAGATTATTTGTTTAATATTTTTAAAATACTCACCCCCAATTTTCCATTTATTTTAATCAATTGATAGAAATTGGAGGATCTGAGTCAATGAACAATGTGAGAAGAAATTTTATAGTTTACCAAATAGGGTGACCAACCCTATTAGAGAAGCAGGTGGGAAAGTCATGATAATACTTTATCAATTAACCCAATATTTGGAAAGAAACCAGATTCAAGAGGAATTCCAAAAATCCATTTAAGAAATATTAAATTTCAATTGATACAGTTACATGAAAGATTCCTTTGACATTTAGTGTATCTTCTAATCCCTTAATCACATAGAAATGTATATGCTCCATTGAAAATAACTTCTCAACCTCCAATACTCTATGGAAGAGAACATCATGTCTTTATTTTATTTTATAGAGGAAGAATTTGGTCAATTATAGATTTTGGTCAAAAATATAATGATTGATAAGGAGATCTATTTGATGGAGTGGAAAGAATTATAGAAATTTTTTTTACAAATTTTTTTCTCATAATATCTGATTTAAAATGGAGAAGAATTTCTTTGGCTTAAAAAAGGGCGATGAATCAATCAAGGTGTATATGGAAAATTTCACAAGACATTCATGATATGCCTCTAACTTTGAAATTACCATTGAATATAATTTTTACCTCTTCTTTGGTGGGATAAATCTATTTCTCTGAAGGTCCTTATCCAATCTAGACTTTGGAAGATAGAGAAATTATTTTATGTTCCCTCAAAGTTGAAATGGAGATCCAAAAATCTCATAGTTTTTATTGGATAAAAGGAGAAAAACTAAGTTAAATTATAGATTAATTATGTTTAAATGTAATAGCTGAAATAAATTGAAATATCCTCCTTTTCAAAAGTAAAGGATTTAACATACCTAAAATTTCATGAGGGGGAATAGCAAATGCTCTTGGTGCTGGAAGGAATGACACCCAGCTAAAGATTACTGATGGGAAGAACCAAATAATATTAACAAGGAACATAATTCTAGATTAAATCCCATACTATTACCCAATGTTTCAAATATAAGAAAATTGACACTCTATAAATCAATTCCCTAATCCAATAATTTCCAATGAAAAATGATGACAATAACCACCAAGGCCTAGAGAGGAGGGAAATCTTATGATGTCACAACTACATTGGTGAATATGAAAAAAAAGTGGCGACTTGTAGTCTAGTTAATTATGAAAGAATATGGAATGTATTTTTTCATTCTGGTTATACAAATTATTTTACATACCTAAATTTTATTAATGTATTAAAACTCTTCCTCAAAACATGGAAGTGCAGATATTAGTGAATAAAGAAAATGGGTTAATTTTTTCAGCCTAATAAGATAAATCAACCCATGTATATATATAGGATTAACTTCCCATGGAACCTTGTGATACTCCCAATAGAGTAATTTTATGAAATTCTGGGTATGGATTATATTTTCATATATAGAGACTACATAATTTTTCATCAGAAGGAAGTCACCCTTTGTTTCTCAAATCATCTTATGATTTAAAAAAATATAAGGATGGGGATGAATATACATTGTATAATAATCTCAATAATAGTTATTATTTCCATATAATAAATATAATCTTTATCAAATTATTGAGACTAAATAAAATATCATCCAAAATGACAAGCCTATTTTATGGGAATTTAGTAATGTTTTTTCCTGAAGAATTGCCTAGACTTCCCACTATTAGTGATGTTTAGTTCTCAATCAAACTCAAAAATAGATCTTTATTGATATAAAACAATTATTTTATAATAGAATTTTTTTTATCTTGAGGAGTTTAAGAAAACATCATATGAGAATATTTATAAAATGTTTATATTCACGAGTCTTTAACCATAGGGTGAATAGGTATTTTTCGTTACAAAGAAGGACGAGCCAATGTACCTATGTAATGATTATAATGAGCTCAAAAATATCATGATAAAGAATATATATCATCTACCATAGATAGATTACTATATAGATCAACTATGTGGATCAGAATACTTCTCTATGGTGGATCTTTATTTAGGATACTATCATGTAAAGGTGAATAAGGAGGATATCACCAAGGCATCTTTTCATACAAAGTACAATCACTACGAGTACCAATAGATGCATTTTGGACTAACTAATTATTGAAAAATATAATGGAATTGATTAATAAATTAATTAGGCATTAACTTGGAAAATTCTATTTTATATTTATTGATTATATTTATTTCAACTATAAATGAATGGAAGAACATGATGAGCCTTTGAATGTCATACTGAAGACTTTACAAAAGGAAAATTTATTTCTTATGTATATAAAATGTGAGTTTTATATGAATCATATAATATTTTTGGGTCATGTTATCCATATGAGATGGATATCTATGGATCCTTTAAAAACTTATGTAATTGATGGATGGACAAGACCAAAATCTATGATAGTAATATATAGATTCCTTTTATTATCTAGGCACTATCATTATTTTTTAAGAACTTATAATTATTTTAAATCCCACTAAAATATTTAACTTAGATGTGTGTCAAGATTTTATGGAATAATGAATTTTAAGAAAACATCAAAGATTTTAAGAAGTGACTGATCATTACCCCTATACTCAAATTATCCTCCATTTGGGAAGGGTTTATGATATATAGTGATGCGCCTAAAATGTTTATGGGGGGTTTTAATCATTCTAGATAAAAAATTGGTATCCTATGACACATGCTAATTAAGGATCCATATTCATAACTACATAAATCTAAATCTAAAATTAGTTATGGTGATCTTCATAGTGAATCTTCGGGTACATTATCTATACTGGGAGAAGATTGAAAATTATAAAGACCATAAAATCCTAAAGTATATACTCACACAAAACTTTCTCAATATGATCATATAGAGGTTGTTATATCCACTCAAGGATTATGACTTTTCAACCAATCACCATCATGGGAAAGAAAAAAAGTGTCAGATTATATGAGTAAAAAGTATCCCGCAACCCTATCATTGATGATGATTGTAAGGGATATAATAGTCTTAAACTGGAAATGGATGGAAATGAAAATAAAAAAATGATATTATTCCTACCATTAAGAAATCACTCCGTAACCATATAATATTGAGATGATCATGGTGGCCAATAAAGATGATGCGCTGATATAGAAGAAGGTATTGAGTATTATAAAGTAAAAATTTGATGAAGATATAGTTATATGGATTAGAAACTCCTTCTATGTCCCATAAAAACCATAACCGAAGATGAAAATTCTGGATGATTTCTATAGATCATCATTCTATATTCAATCAGGAAGTAATAAGATGTTTAGATATTTAAAGCATAACATCTGGTGGGATAAAATGAAGATGAATACTGTGGTGTTTTTATCTCCATGATTGGTTTTCCAAAAAGTTAAGGGAGAAACAAATTCTAAGATTATTGTGTAAAAATTTCCATTACCAGTATGGAAATGGGAAAACATAACCATAGATCTCATTTTAAGATACTCTAGGACACCTAAAGGAAATAACTCCATCTGTGTGGTAGTTGAATGCTCTACCTATTCTAATGATTTGGTTTCTATTAAGGAATATTTCCCTATTAACAAACTCACCAAGATATATATAAGGGTAGTGGTAAGGATCTATGGAGTTCCAATTATTAGTGTATCTAATGATGTTACTAGGTTTACCGCAAGGTTTTGGACGATCCATCAGCAAACATTTGATAAAAGATAAAGATTTAGAATAGATTATGTTCCTTTTATGGATTTTTATTCTAAAATAACCATTAAATATCAAGAGGATATGGTGAACTGTTATTTTATTTATTTACAAGAATGTTGGGATAGAAACCTTCCCCCAGAGGAGTTCTCATATGATGACAGTTTCCATTTTATCATTCAAATTGAACCTTATGAGACTATATATAAGAACAAATTTCAAACTCCTACATGTTGGGATGAAGTTGGAGGTATGAATCTAATGGGACATGATATTTTCTATGATATTATATATATGGTTCAAAAAATTCAGTTCCATATGAAATCAAAACAAATTTCTTAGATAATATAGGAAGATAATCATTGATGGGACTTAGAGTTTTAGATCAGAGATAAGGTGTTCATTCACATATATCTATGTAATAAATTCAGGAGGCTTGGAATGAAGTGAAAATATTTTCTAAGATACATTATCCCCATTGATATCCTTGATATCATCTGAGTGGTGGATTATTGAATAGAACTCCAACATTACCTATCTTAAGTAGTTGATGAGTTCCATGTATCCCTCTTGAGGGAGTACATACCAAACCCCCCACATATACTTAATTTAGAGTTGTTACTGTCAGTGAATGATCATTAATATGAGAAGTATCCCATGAATATATTATATAATAGAGAAAAATTTATAGATAATAAGAAAACACATTAGGTCATAGTGTTGTGGTGGAACCCATGGTTTGAAGAAGAAACACAGGAACTAGAAGTGGTGAACAAAAAATTTGCTGCATCAATTTTATTGTACGAAATGAATTTTTTGATGGTGAAATTTCAAACAGTAGGAATAGTGAATCTACTTGATAATTTATAAATGAGATCCACAATTTGAAAAAATAAATACCAAATATAGTTATGTATTTTTATATAACCCATGAAATACCTTTTTTTTGTTTTTGATAGTTATTATCTATTGGATTGAAAAGAATCCTAAAAATTATTACCATTGATAATATAGATATCTTATAGGGTCCATTAGGATTATTATTTTATGGTTTATAATAATGTTTGGTTGACAGAGATGAATGATATGATGGCCTCAAGAAGTAGGATATTACCTTATGAATATCATTTATCAATGATTATGAAGGAGATAAATTTCTAAGATTTTCACTTGTCAAAATCCAAGAAAAGATTCAACAAATAAAGCATCATTAGAACCATTTGTTGGATAATTCCATGATTATCGAGATCTCAGCCGAAACCATGTACACCAGATCACCACAAGAAAATATCTCCATTACACACCATATCGTTTGGGTGCTTCCCGATGTAATAAAGGGATATGTATCTAGATCATGGTAGTATGAATTTTTATTTTTTATTTTTAATTGAATAATTATTATTTTTATCCCTATTTAATATACCTTTTTAATTACTAAATAATGAGTTTGATAAAAATTATATTTTGATATGATGAAACCAAAATCATATTTTTGAAAGATATATAGTACTAATAAGGACACTATTTATAACAAAAATAATAATTTTTGAAATAAATGATATTTTATTAAGATATTATTATTAAATAATATTTATTAAATATATATAATAATATTATTTTATGATGTCAATTTCTTATTATAAGTTTCAAAAATCCATTAATTTAAAAAACCCAATTTGTTTTAATAAATATGGATTTTCGATCTAAAAGTATAAATTCTCATAAGTATTTAATTATTTGGAAAAAATAAATTGAATTTATTGGTCAAAATTAAATATGATATAAATATACGGTGTGTATTATGGCATAGTGATGACCAAAAAATGATGTAAAATACTCTATAAAAGGTATCAATGATGGAAACTAAATTTTCCCTCTAAAATATTGTGTTTGTTGATGTAATTTTATAAATAATTAATGAATCCTCCGAAATAAATATTATATATTATGGGTTTAAAACTAATTCTATACAAACATGAATTACATCCACATTACCAAGGGTATTATTTTAAAGATATTTGTTCTTAAAAAAGTAAAATTATTAATACCACACCAATTTGTGAGAAACCAATAGAAAAAATATGATAATTTCTATGGTTTTGATTAAATTATCTTATTAAGTCCAAAACCTAAATTCGGAATTAATAAATAATTATCCAATATTTTTCTACATAAACCCACCAGCCACTCATTACAAATCATTAATAACTCTTGGTCGATGAACATAATATAAAATCATTTCCCTATATTCCTCCAAATATCCACTTTAGCTCTTAATAATCTACCCCCAAAATCATAGAAATCTCACCCATGATTTTAGATGCATCATTTCAAGGTACGAGATTCTCCCCCTCTCCCCTTTATTCATGAACCTTATTTTTTAATGACTTTTCATGTTAGAATGTTAAAATTTGATTAAGTTATTATGTATATGTATTTATATACATATGATCTTCATGATTTAAAAGTTATTAGAGTCCCATTTCACTCCCATTACACCCTTTAATTAATCTTTATATACCGTTGTTATGCTGCCAAAATAGTCATGTAATTTTCCATTCCATCATTTTTATTGTCAATACCCATTCCCATATACACTCAAGTAGTATTTTTATTTTTGTAAATATCAATCATTAATTGGTTATTCAAACATATATAACATACAATCTTTAGTCATGGTGTCAAAACAGATGAAATACATTCTTATGGTGAATGATTTATGTGTCACACTTACACATTACAATTATATGAATGTGATGGGTGGATCCATTTTTATATATCACTCTAATGCATTGGGAAATATATTTATCTCATGACATCCAATGTATGGTGCATGATTGGTTATCCTAAGAACACTATGTTATGTTGCGTTGTAAGTTATTGTTGAATTATTTTTATACTGTCAAGTTTAATGATTTTTATACATTATCATGTTGACTATATGGTATCATGTTATTTAATACATAATTGTTAAAAATTATTATTCTCACCCACCTATGTTAGCATGATATACCTCTTGGATAACATTTACTAATTTAACATATTCTATGTTTTTTTAATTCACCTATTGGTCTTTATTGTTCATCCCTTTTTTATGTACATCCCCAGTTTATTCCATACAGATTTAAGAGAATGATGGAATTTTAGGATCATTTTAAGGATTTATTAGTAATTCCATTTTACTTGTGTACCTAGTTGATATGATATATCACTAATTTCCTAAAGAAATTTGACCTCATGATCATATAGTCTGTATTATGGGTTATTAATTGTAATAAACCTTGAAATAATGTATAACAAAATACATGTTGTCATAAATCCATATTGGGCCTTATGTCAATCCATCTTATGTGAGGTGTCAGGTTTACCAAGGTTGGCCTATTACATTTAATGGTATGAAAATTCAATTCATCTTACATCATTATTTTATAAATCTTTATAACTTCTTTTTCCCATATTTATATAGTTATAATGTTTTATATGGTAAAATTTTCTTTACAAATAAGATTTAATAACCATTGAATCATAAATAAAATGTTTAAACATTTCTCATAAATATATTAATTTTTTTATAATTGTTTATATAATATCTTTTAGAAAATTCACTATTTGTTGAAAATTATATATCTCTTATTAATTTTTTGAATATGAAATTACAATTTTAATTGTAATGTTTTTATTGTAATATAATTTCTAGCATACTATTTTACATTTTTTAAAGATAATATAATTTTATAATATATTCATTTAATGTCACATATTTTTTTAATATGAAATTCTATGTGTATCCTAAGAGGAATTAGATAGTTTTATAATAATTTTGAACTAATAGGGTATTTTATATGGAGAGTAAATACAAAAAATCGTTTATTTAATGTTTTAATAATTTTTATATTATGTTTTAAATTAATAAAAATCCCATTTTCTTATTTTGATACTCTATATAATTTCATTAATTTCCAGGTAATATATTTCTACTAAAATAATATTTAATAAATTATTTATTATTTGAATATGAAAATTAATTTCTTATATTTATAATATGATTATAATAAAATGGATATCAAATTTTGTTAATATATTTAATATAAAAATAATTTAGTCATTGTAATAGTAATTTAGTTTTAATTTATAATATTCATATTAAAGGAAACTATTTTGGGAAGATTTTATTTTAAATAAAAAATTTATATTGTTGGATTATTAGTTTGATAAAATGAATATAATATTAGTAAAAATGATGTAAAAATAATATAAGTGGTGATATTTGTTTTTTGTAAAAATAGTAAAATATGGTAAAATTTTTAAAATTTAGTTACATATGATAAATATAACTATTTGTATATGAAATTTTTAAAAAAATTAACAATGTTTTTGTACATAGGATAATTTTGAAAATACACATTTTATTTCATCATTATGGAAGATAATGAGAAATTTGGGGTGTAGTCAATCACTTCAGATATTGAAAAATAAATAAATCAATAATTAATTCCTTGGGAACCCATTGGACAAACCTATAATTATCGACCACATATTCTAATTTATCTTCACACAATGCTTGAATTATCTTTATATATCCCTCACATGGAGTCTCTCCAATATATCTCTTAGTAATCTAAAATAGTTTTGGTAATATAAATGGTCTTGTTCGAAGACAAGAATATTATATAAATCAATGTTTTCTATTCCTCTATTTTTTTACTTCCTATTGAAATATTTTTGAAATAATCTATTTTAAACAAAAAATTTATATAATAATATAATTTTATTTATAATATATTATCTTCATTTTTATGAATTTTCATGATATATTATTCAATTATTATCAGTATATACTATTTAAATTCACGCATGACCAGTCTTTGAGGGGTGAGGGAGTGTTATTATTAGTACATTGATTAGGTAGAACCCTCAACATGATCATTAGGTTGGGTTTTCTCGACGTTTAAAGAATATTTTGGGTCACTAAATAATGCAAATTAATGATGTATGATATCCATTGAGAGAAAATTAATTTGGTGATTTGATGTTGTTTATTATAATCATTGGATTCACCTAGATTGTATTTTCCCTAATCAGGTTTTATGATAATCCAATTTACACTTTAATTCATTATAAAAAAATATTTTCATTTGACGAGAATGTTTTCTCTTATCTTGTAATTCAATAATTTTTCATTACCCTCAATTCAATTCAATTATTTTAGATTTCTTTCACAACATAGCTTAGGTATTTATTTTTTAACTACTATATTTACCACTTTGTCTTTATGGGTAAAACCTCATAGTTTGATATCCTATAATACATTGAAGTTAAGTGGTTTTTTATTTTATGTTTTTTAATTTTCTATTTTGGTTTCCCCCATTAGAATTTGTGATTCCCTTTCGGATATCAAAAGTTAAAGGAAATAAATAATGACATGTATAAAATTGAATGATCTCGTAATAATGAAAATGACATAAATGAATAATTTCAGACATTATTAACAAACCATCAAGTCCTTCTTAAAATTCATAACACCTAAAGGGTATGAATTGTCCTACTACATTTGAATTCATCTCATGATACCTAACTATGCAATAAGAGGGTATATAGTTTTTTACAACACTCACCACATATATTTCCTGTTAAATGATCATATCATAAAATATAATTGGAAATACATGGTATAATTTTCAAGAATTAAAAACATATAAACGCTTGAAATAATTTCTCAATTATGATTATCTTATAATCTTTTCTCATATATAACAAGGTAATGCATTAACATGTTCATATATTTACTTTATCAAGGAGCTAATAATTATTTTTTGGTTCATTTCAAATAAATATATTAATAAAAAACCAAGATTCACAATGTAAAAATAATTACCCTAATTAAGTTAAGAAAATAAAATTGTAGTTATCATGTAATATAATAATTAATATAATAAATATATTTTGATAGTTTCATACATGAAATATAGATATTATTATTCCTTTGAAAATATAGAAGACTACTCTGAAATTTATGAATTATATAATCACATATTTTTTTATGAATTGAGGATATAAAAGTTTCTCAAGGAGAAACCTCTATGATTATATTATTTTATGGAAAAGGAGAACTTCTGCCCAAAAAATATTAAACTACTTGGGACCCAATAAAGGTTTAGATAAGAAAAATAACATCATCCTTTTTATAAAATTTCATATTTTACAAAAAATTATCCATAACACCACAAAAATATTCAATAAATGTCTATTTTATCACAAGGATATATATAATTCCATGATACTTTATATAATTTGGGCATTATAATGTCTTATTAATGAAGTATAATGTATGTCAAATTTTTTATAACATGAATAGGATGTTGTAATGTAGTATAAATAATGATATTATATAAATATTGTAATATTAATTTGGAAATCTAAAATTGATACTACAATGGAAATGTGAATAGGGACTGAAGAGGGAGAGAGAGAGAGATATATATAATGAAAATTTACATTTCATGAGCTTCTTAATATAGAGAAAAATATTAAAACCAACCAATATTATAATTATTAAAGTGAAATATATGGGATAGTCTCTTTGATAAAGGTATTAGGAGAGATTTAAAACATGGTGTGAGAAGAAAAGAGAAGTGGGGATCGATATTTACTAGTGTGTCGAGTGGAATCATATGGAATAAATATTTAAATACCTTACTTTTTTCATTTTCTCAAGTGCTCAAATAATCTGAAAAGTCTCTCATTACCTAACTTAATGATTTATTATTATGGTTAGTTAAAATATAGATAAATATCGGTACCTTAGGAATGTTTAAACATGATTACATATATATGTTGTTATATTTGTAGTACTTTTTCATATCTCTTAATTCCATACCATATTTAATTATTTTTACAAAATAAATTATGATACACTGCATTCTCACTGATTTTTACATCAACATAATAAATTTGTGATCGCTTTCAAAAAATAAATTCTCTAATTATGTTAATATTAAATTTTTAATTAGGATGATGCATTTTATAAAAATTTTAAATCATTATAAACAAAATTTTATTAATAAAATAATTTATAAAAATATATAATTGAAACTCTAGATACACAACCCATTATTACAAGAGTATAAACCATATAGTTTTGGTGTGAAATGTTAGAACATTTATTTTATGATTTCTCCAACATTGATCTGTTAGTGACCACTAAATTTATGTTCTTACATATAATATTCTACTTATGTAATAGTCCATTCCATCCCAGTCTATTACTTTTTCTGTTTTTGTTGTTTGATATGTTTAGAGGAGTCTTAGATGAGTTTTGAGAATCTCAGACACTAAAAGATAGAAGAAATAGGATTAAATGTTTGGTAACTGAATTAAATGATGTGAATTTTGGTTTCATGGATTTTCTTGGAGGTTTTGTGATGTGCATACATTTTAAACACCATGAAAGTGGGTTTTACGATGTGAAATGAATCAGGGTATGAAACAACAAAATAAATTGATAGGTGTGATGTTTTTAAATGAAAGTCATTTAGAGGGCATTAAAAATAGGGAAATGGTATTACATGTCATATAATACCCAGTTGATGTAACTTTTATGTGTTTTTACTGCGGCTCGAGTTTTCAAACACTATGGCTATAGTGATGCTGCCTTGACCCCAAGTGACTTGATGACACCTCTTCGACATTTTGAGGATTCCATTATCAAAGATTTATTCCTATCATTCCTACTTCATTTCATAATGATCCATATTCTATCTACTGTGCGTTATTCCTCCATTCTTGTAGTTTCTTCTGATTTTTTCTCCTTCCCCCTTGTTTCCTATTTCTATGTGATGGCATATGATATCCCCTGGTTCTAAATAGGATTCTCTTCGGTTTTTGTTAGTGAGGTGGTGTCGCAGTATCCTCAGATGGATGCAGATCTTATAAGTACTCAACTTTATTACATATATAATCAATAATTTAGTCATGGAAACACATCATTTTACATTTAGGATATTTTTCATGTTTCGATCTTTATAGAATTGGGATATAACACATTCGTAACATTACACATTGTTACAGAGTGGATACCATAAAAAGAGTTTCCATTTTTTTCAAAATATAAAACATTAAAACATAAAACATGATTCCTAGACAATTATTCAACATTTAACATGGCTTAAATATTTTTAGTACACATCCATGGACCGGTGAAAATCATTTAAAACATGGTATGATCACAAAAAATCAGTAAGGGATATAAAAATAAGGAAAGAACACATTAGTCCATGAATACTTTTAATGTATAAAATCACTTTCAAAAGACAGACTTATCACCTATATATATACTTACTTTGTGAAACATGAGATTTCAAAAATACATAAGAACATAAGTATAACCATAATGGTAACTTGGGTCATTACATACTTGATCTTTTAACCCTCTTGTATCCCTTATAATTTGTAACCCTCACAACTACATTACTATTTGTGTAACCGTCATAGTTACACTAGCAGTAACCATACGACTGACTTTGAACTTACACATAACCAATGAATTGGAGGGAGATATAGGTCCCACCCTTTATTGTAAACAATTCCCAAGAACCATAACATAATCATATAATGTGAATAATATCATAAAAACATTTCGTTTGAGTTTTTTAAAACATAATTTTAAAAGAGGAATTAAAAAAATCCCCTTATAAAGATCATACAATTGAAGAGAGCCTTAGTAGACTAGATGGAATATTCATATATACTATACATAGACACAATTCAACATAATATAAGAAAAAATAATAACACAATCAATTTTAATACAACATAAATTACGAATTAGAAGGTTAACCCAAATAATGGAAATTAGGTTAAGAATTCGCTTACCAAAGGCTTGTTTTACATAAAAATTGTTTAAAATTACAGAATAATGGTTAAAAGAGTTTTAAGTATTTTAAATAATAATTTTCATGTTTATAACATCTTATATGATCATTTCACAGCCTCATTTCACCCCTTAATTGTTATTATTTTGTTCCTTGCACTCTTTTGGATGAGTTCATCACATGATTTCCATGATTGGTTCATGATAGATGTTCTTTTCAATTGGAAGTGAAGTCCCATAATTATAATAGTAATATATTTAAATATTTCCAGTACCATAATTTATACTGTTTATCATTTTGATGTTTTATATGAGGATGATTCATTAGTTAAAACATTAATGATGTTCGTTTAGATCATTTTAGTTATTCTTTGATAATAACAACCTCATTTGTCTTATAAATTAAAACCATGGGTAAAAAAGAATTCTATAACCATGTATGTGACATAATAATTATATTATAACATTTCTAAACCATTTAAATGGATTCATGACTATTCTTTAAATAATTAATGGAAATCACATCATCCTTGATGTCAGTAATTCGACACATCAGAGACAATGTTTTTATTCCTTGAATAAGTGGGAGGGTAGAATAATAATGATGATAAATTTTCCATGAACATGATAAAATAAATAATATAAAATATTTATATATATTTCCTTCCTCTTGGGTAAAAAGTGAAGAATAATTAATGATAAAGGAAATGAACTAAAAATAAATGAATAATTGAGAAATCCCTTACAAAAATTCAGCAGCCTAATAGCTATGCAACATGGTGTTAGAAAATATTAAAAATAGAGGGGACAGAGGTCACCCATAAAAAAATTAATCATAATACATAATTTCTCATAAATAAAAATTAAATAAGAACATGGTAAGGAATCTTGAATGTTATACCACATAAAAGATAAATTCAATGGGAAAAGAAAGAGATTGATAATTTTATTACCCTATAGAGTAACTCCTAGAACATGATGGTTGGGACCTTGGGGGCTTGAGGAAACCTTGATAGGACTAATATGGAGTTAAGGAGGCCAAGTATTAGTTTTTTAATAATTTTTAATGAAGTTAATGAAGGAATGGGTTGGTATTTAAAGCAAAAGTGAGGGATTATTTTAATGATTTTCAAGGGACACCTCATTAGTGGTATTTGCAAAACCATGGGCTTTCCCAAGGAATTTTCCCATGGTATAAGCCACTTGGGAAACCTCATAACTTATTTTAATGTAAAAAAGTTGAAAAAATTTGTTACATCAGTATTACATCATTAATGAAGTCATTAACACACAAAAACTCAAAACTATATTTTTACTATTCACTGAAAAATCAACTATTTCAGAAAAATACCCAAAATTAACCCTTACCATTTCTCAATGTGTAGAATTCAAAAATGAAGCCCATTTTTTGAAAATATTTTTTAAAATATTTTTAATTTAATTTTTAAATAAAATCAAACTAAATTAAAAAATTAATAATTTAAAAACTACAACTGATTTTATATCACATTTAAAAATTAATCAAGATGTCATTAACATAAATAATTAAGAAAATAAAATAATAACAAAATTTACTATTCATTAGGGTCAAATTACTCTTCATATTATTATTCATATTACTATTCATAAGAGAATGTCACAATTCACTAGAAAAACAAGTTGGTTCGAATAGACTCCAAATAACATACTGAACACAATTGTAGATGACCAATTTTTGAAATTAAAAACATAGAAGCAGTAAAATTATGTTTAAAGGCTACATATAAATATCCACATTAAACAAAATTTCAGGCATTTCAATTTAATTTTGAGAAAACCTTGGGTTGTTACATTATCCTCACCATCTAAAAATTTCATCCTCGCAAATTTATTTAAATATTAAACAAGTGAGGGTACATTTCTCTCATCGCATTTTCAGACTCTCATGTTGCTTTATCAACCATGTGGTTTCTCCACAAAACCATTACCTGGTGGATTACATTATTCCGATATACCAGTTCCCTTTGATCAAGAATCTGAACTTGTTTCTCTTCATATGAAACGTTCTCCTCTAGCTAAACTGCTTCAAGTCTCAAAACATGAGTCGAATCTATTACATACATCCTCAACATAAAAACATGAAAATAATTGTGGACTTGAGACAAACTCAGATGCAAAGATACTCAGTATACAATTGGTCTATCATTCTCCATGATTTCAAAAGGACCAATGAACTACAGACTTAGCTTTCCATTATTACCAAAACTCATCACAATTTTCTGAGGAGAGATTTTACAGAAAACATGGTCACCTAACATGAAAGATAAGTCTTTTCTTCTATTATCTGCATAACTTTTCGACCTTCTATGAGCTGTCCAAATGTGTTTCTGGATCATCTTCACTTTCTCAACCACTTCCTCCACTAATTCTGCCCCCCTCAACTTTATTTCACCAACTTTATCCCAGAACGATGGAGTTTGACACTAATTTCTGAACAAATCCTCAAAAATTGTCATCTGTATACTAGAATGAAAACTATTATTATAAGAAAACTCAATTAAAGAAAGATGATGACCACAACTTTCTGGTTAGTCAATTGAACAAGATCGAAGAATATCCTCCATTGTTTTAATCTTTTTTTCTGACTTCCCATATAATTTAAGATAAAAAGATGTATTGAAATTTAACTCTATGCACTATGACTTATGAAGTCCCTTCCAAATTATAGAAGTGAACCTGGGATTTCGGTCAGATAAAATGTAAAGAGGAACTCCATGTAACCTGAAAATATCCTCTAGGTAAAATCAAAAAACCTAATACAAAGACATTGTATCTCAAATAGAATGAAAATGTAAAGATTTTTTCAACCGATCCACAATAACCCAAATTGCATTATTACCTCGAGATGTATTAGGTATTCCCACCAAAATGTACATGGATACATTCTCCCACTTCCACTCTGGAACTGGAAATGGCTGAAGCACCCCCTTCGGCAACTTCCACTTTGCTTTTACCTGGTGATCTGTCAAACATGTCATGGAAAAATCAGCAATATCCCTTTTCATACCATCCCACCAATAATACTCCAGAAGGTCTCTATATATCTTAGTACTTCCGGGATGAACTGAAAATTGAGAAATATGAGCTTCCACAACAAATATTTCTTCAACTGAGAATCACAGGGCACACACAACCTTTTTTCAAATCTTAAAACACCAACTTTTTCAAGGTTAAATTCTGGAAGCATGCCAATTTTAACCAATTCTACCTTTTTCTGTAGCTCATGGTATTCCAACTATTCTTGCATAATTTTGTCAGATAATGAATACTCCACTGAATCCCTGAAACAAAACAGATGTATTCTCCGCCCCAACAAATTCTAAGCCAAAATTCATCAAATCATTAATCAAGGGATCTTGTTCCAAACGTAACATAGTTAAGGATGCATGATGTTTTTGACTCAAGGCATCTGCCACTTTGTTTTTTTTCCATGATGGTAATTGATCATGCAATCATAATCCATTATCAGTTCAAGCCATCTTCTCTACTTCATGTCAAATTCCTTCTAAGTGAATATATACTTCAAAATTTTATGGTCAGTATATATTTGACATTTGTCTTCGTATAAATGAGGCATCTAAATTTTCGAAGAAAAAACCATAGTTTCAAATTAAAAATCATGTGTGGGATAATTTAACTCATGGGGTTTTATTATTATTGGAGAATAAGAAATTAACTGATCATTTTTCATAAATACACAACCAGTCCCTTCAACGAAGCATCATTGTAAATGAAGAAATCCCAATTTCTGGAAGGCCAGGACAAAACTGGAGCATTTACCAATTTCTTCTTCAGTTTTTGAAAACAAACATCACAATTATCTGTCCAAACAAATTTAAACCCTTTCTGTGTTAACTTAGTTAAAGGGCTAGATAACTGAGAAAAGTTCTTAACAAAATTTTGGTAATAACTTCATAATCCAAGAAAACTAAAAATCTTTGTAACATTTGTGGGACTTGGCCATTCATCAACCAATTTTTATTTGTTAGGATCAACTGTTATTCCATAATTATTGTCAATGTTCCCAAGAAAAGAAATCTGTTGCAACCAAAAAACACACTTGTAGAATTTTCCAAACAGTTTCTTTTCTTTTAAGGTTTGTAAAACTACCCTTTGATGTGTTCCATGATCCTCTTTATTTTTAGAAAATACAATAATTTCATCAATAAATAAAACCAAAAACTTATCCAAGAGATCTTGAAATACTATATTTATAAGATTAATGAATACAATAGGTGAATTAGTTAACAAAAGGGCATAAAACTAATTCATAATTCCCATATCTAGTACGAAAGTATGTTTTTTGGATTTCAGCCTCCTCCACCTTCAGTTGATAGTATCTGGATCTCAAGTCAATCTTGGAAAAGTACTGAGATCCCTGGAGCTTATCAAACAAGTCATTTATATGAGGCAAAGGATACTTATTTTTAATAGTGATGTTATTCAAATCTCTATAATCAATGCAATGTCTCATGGAACCATCTTTCTTATTTACAAAAAAACAGGAGCGCCCCATGGTGAAGTTCTAGGAAGAATAAATCCTTTATCTAGAAAATCCTACAACTAATTTTTCAATTCAAGAAGTTCTATTTGAGCCATATGATATGGGGGATTTTAAATTGTCTTAGCATTAGGTACTAATTCAATTGTGAATTCGACTTCCAGATTAGGTATGACACCAGCTAACTCATCAGAACAAACCTCAAGGTATTCATTTACCACATGCACATCATCAATTTGATCAGTTACCTTGTTTTCAAAAATTTGTGAAAGTTAACATTCATTTCCATCTTTCTTCAGTTTCTTAGCTTCCTGATAAATTATCCTTTGTATGGGTTTGTTCTTGTATACAAACTGAAACACTTTCTGAAAAACAACTTCTTTAGCTCCACAATCAATTTTAGCATGATAAATATAAAACCAATCGATTCTCAGAATAACATCAAACTCGAACAAGGGTAAAACAATAAGGCTTGTAGGTAAAGTCTTTCCAGAGAGCACAATAGAAAGATTCTTATAATTCATCTTTTCTATAAAATTTCCCAATGATGTTTTGACAAAAAGTTCAGGTATCATTTATTGAGGTGATATTTCTAATTTAACTAAAAATTTCTGAGAGACGAATGAATGTGTAGACCCCGTATCAAACAAAACATTAGAAAAATCTGAGTGAACAAATAATGTACCTGATAAAAATTCATTAGATGGCCCAAAATTGGATGATGTAGCCCAAAAGATCTCACTACACTTTTTTTCTTATAGTCTCACTGCTTTGCATCATTCGGATATCTCTTTGGGCTGACATTTTCATAATTACCCTTCTCACAACATTTAAAAAACATTACAATATGTTCATATGGATTAGTTTTAGGATAATTTTCATTGAAATCTCAGGAAATATTTCCAAAATTACCACATCTAAAACAATTACCTATTTTTCTAAGACATTCCGCAGGGTGTTTCTTGCCACACTTTTCACAAACTGAAAGGTGGATTATTTTTCCATTAAATTTCATTGGTTGATTCTTACCCATAGCTTTCCACTTCGACATATTCTTCTATTTGTTTCCAAAATGAAAACGGTCATCAGAAAACTCTATATCTACCCTCTCAGCACATCAGACGAGTTTCTCATAACTTTTGAATTCATAGGAGGCCAATGCCCTTCAATACCTTGGATTCAGTCCTAAGTAAAAGTGGTTGATATTTCTATCATGATCCAGAATAAGATTTGGAGCATACCTCACCAATTGGATGAATTTTTCTTCTTACACAGCCACTGAATCCTCCTCCTTTTACTTCAATTCAAGGAATTTCATCTCCAACCTAATTTTTACCAGCTTAGGAAAATATTTTTCAAGGAAAAGACTTTTAAAGTCATCCCACTCTAAGGCAAAAAAATCCTCTCTACCCCTGATATTCCTTACCATTGACCACCACTGATCAGTTTCACCTTCAATTGATAAATTCCAAGACATACCTTTTGATTTTCTAAACATCCCATAACATAGAAGATATTTTCTAGGGATTTGATCCATCCTTCAGCTCCTACTGGGTTAGAAGATCCATTGAAAGAAGGAGGGTGTTGTCTCTTTAAATGTTACACTACTGTCTTGTTCCATTGTGGTACCTCTATTTTTTCTCTTTCATGGATACCACCACCATTTATTTCCTGTGTTAGCTAATCCATTACTTTCACAAACTCCTCGGTTCCAATCCCTACCATTCCAGGCTGTAAATCATGAAGGATGTCAGTTTGTCAGTGTCTATCCTATTCAGAATCCCCATTCCTTATGCGGAAAACCATTCCAAAAAAATATATATTAGATGAAGAAACATGGTAATATTTATATTCTATTATATTTCAAATTAATGATAGAGAAAAAATCATTTATGGTATTGTTTTAACATCATCCTAACCCCTAATGTTATCTAAAACATCCTATAATTCCAACTATAAGGACCCAACCTTATTACATACAAAATCTTGAATTTAGTGAAGAAAACACTTCCTTTTACATTCAGGATCTTTTAAAGTTTATAGCTTTATATAATTGGGACATATCACATTCATAACATTACACATTGTTACAGAGTGGATACCATAAAAATAGTTTCCGTTTTTTTCAAAAAATAAAACATTAAAACTTACAACATGATTCCTTGACAATTATTAAACATTTAACATGGCTTAATTCTTGGTCTTACACATCCATTAACCTGTGAAAATCATTTAAAACATGGGATCAGTACCAAAACATAGCAAGGGATATAAAAAGAAGTAAAGAACATATTAGTCCCTAAATACTTGTAACATATGAAATCACATTCAAAAGACATAATTATCACCTGTATGAATATAAATACTTTGTGAAACATGATTTTTTAAAAATAAATAAGAACATAAGTATAACAATAAAGGTAACTTAGGGCATTACTTACTTGATATTGTAACCCTCTCAGGTACCTTATAATTTGTAACCCTCACATCTACCTTACTATTTGTGTAACCATTGCAGTTACAATAGGAGTAACCATACGGACGACCTCAAACATACACATACCCAATTCATTTAGTTATATATAGGTCCCACCATTCATCATAAAAAATTCCAAAGAACCAGAGCACAATTATATAACTTGAATAATAATAGAAAATGCATTACTTTTTAATTAGGTAAAACATTATTTTAAAATAGGATTTTAAAAGAAAATCCCATTATAAATATTATACAATTGAATATAGATTTAATAGAGTTGATGGAATATGTATATATTCTATAATTAGACATAATTAAACATTATATAAGGAAAACCCATCACATAATCAATTTTAATACAACATAAATAACGAAGTAGAAGGTTAACCCAAAGAATGGAGATTAGGTTATGAATTCCCTTACCATAGGCTTGTCTTATTTAAAACATGTTTAAAAGTATTGTATAACGGTTAAAAGAGTTTTATTTTTATTTTAAAGAAAATTTTTAATGTTTATAACATCTTATATTATCATTTCATAACCTCATTTCACCCCTTAATTGTTATTATTTTGTTCCTTGCACTGTTTTGGGTGAGTTCCTTACATGATTTCCATGATTGGTTCATCATTGATGTTCTTGTTGACTGGAAGTGAAACTATAGAATTGGAATACTAAGGAATTTAAATATTTTTAGTGCCATAATTTATATAATTTATCATTTTGATGTTTTATATGAGGATGATTCATAAGTTAAAACATTAATGATGTTCATTTAGATCATTTTAGTAGTTCTTTGATAATAAAATACTCATTTGCCTTATAAATTAAAAAATAGAGTAAAAAATAATTCCAAAACCATGGATGTGACATAATACATATATTATAACCTTTTTCAACCATATTAATGGTTTCATGACCAGAATTGAAAGAAATAATGGAAATCACATCATCCATGATGTCAGTAATTCGACACATCACAGACAATGTTTTTATTCTTTGAAAAAGTGGGGGAAGAGAAGAATAATGATGATGAATTTTCCATGAAGATGAGAAAATATTGAATATACATGATTTATTGAGATCTAATGCCTATTGGGTAAGAAGATATGAAGAAAGAATGAGAAAGGAAAGGAACTCAAAATGAAATAATAATTGAGAAATCCCTTAGAAAAATTCGGCAGCCTAACGACTATGAAACATGGATTTAGAAAATATTAAAAAGAGAGGGGACAAGTGTCACCCCTCTATAAATGAATAATAATATAGAATAAATTATAAATAATAAGGAAATAAGAACATGGTATAGAAAATTTAATGTTATATCACATAAAAGAGAACTTGAATGGGAAAAGAAAGAAATTGAGAATTTTCTTACCATGTAGAGTAACTCCTAGAACATAAAGGTTGCGACCATAGGGGCTTGTGGAAACCTTGGGAGGGCTAATTGGGAGGTAAGGTGGCTAGATCATCACTTTTGATGAATTTTGAATTCATTTAATGAAGGAATGAGTTGGTATTTATAACAAAATTGAGGGATTATTTTAATACTTTCCAAGGGACACCTCATTAGTGGTATTTTCCAAACCATGGTCTTGCCCATGGTATTTTACCATGGTATTTGCACATGGAATAAGCTACTAGGGACATCTAATAACTTATTTTTACTGTACAAAATTCAACCATATTTATTACATCATTATTACATCATTAATGAGGTGATTAACACACCGAAACCCAGAACTGTATTTTTTACTATTTACTGAAAAATCAACTATTTCAGAAAAATCCCGAAAATTCACCGTAATGATTTATCGAAGTGTAAAAATAAAAATTTAAGCCCATTTTTTGAAAGTAATTTTCTAAATATATTCAATTTTCTTTTTAAATAAAATCATACTTAATTGAAAAATTAATAATTTAAAACCTATAACTGCATTTATATCAGATTTAAAAATTAATCAAGATGTCATTATCTTAAATACTTAAGAAAATATAATAATAATACAATTTAGTATTATTAGGGTCACATTACTATTCATATGACTATTCATAAGGGTATGTTACTATTCACTAAAAAACTAGTTGGTTTGAATAGACTCAAATAAAATACTGAACACAATTGTAGATGACCAGTTTTTTGAAATTCAAAATATAGAAGTAGTTAAATTATGTTTAAATTCTACTTATAAATATCCACATTAAACAAATTTTAAATCATTTTAATTTATTTTTTATAAAACCTAGGGCTCATATATATCATGTGGGAGAGATGATCGGAGATCCATTTTATGTATCATTATTGTGTGAGGATCATTGAATCCATTTAGAGGTAGTTTTTATTTCATTTCTATTAATTATGTATGATGCAGGAGGGGTTCTCTTTTGTTTACTTGTGTATCTCGTTTTTTCAAGATTAATCAAAGACAACAATTAGTTAAATGAAATTGAAAGAGGTAGATGGATTCTTTTTCATTCCCTTTCAGTTAGGATATTTATGATTGTGATATTTTGACTTTATGGTCTAAACACCCTAATGAAAATTGTGGTCATTAGGGGCTTTGCAGGCACTGGGTATGTGTGTTGTGGTTGTTTGTTGATTAATATTTTTTTGGTATCAACCAAAAATGGGAATCATTTAATCGCATATATCTGACTAAGTAATGGATTCTCAAGGATTTTACAGTTATTTGATAACCCATGAAGTAACCAAGTGTAATTAAATAAGGGATTCCTTGTCAAATCAGTGATTTTTTTTCCTTGGTACATGTGGTGTTTTGATGTGTGGTTTTTCTATGGTTTTGGTTGTAGTATGGTTATGAGTGTAGTGGTGTGTTTTGAGATGGCTTGGGTGGTGTAATTGAATACCAATGTGAGAGTTTGATTGATTATGGAATGTATGAGATGTGTTGTGTAGTGGTGCTACGAAATTGGTTGTGATATAATGTGTTATTGGTTGAGGGTGTGAGTTACGGGTTGGTTTTGTTAGTACATGACCTGAGTAGGATGCGAGGTGGTATGTGGCCCCAATGCCTTAAGGGGGGGTAGTGATGTGGGTTGTGGACCGGGTTTCTATGGGCAGGATGTGATGTGGTTTGTGGCCCAGGTTTCTATATGTAGGATGTGATATCATTTGTGGGCTAGATTTGTGTGGGTGGGATGTGATGTGGTTTGTGGCCAGGTTTTTGTGGGGACAAGTTGTGACATGGTACTTTTAGAAGATGTGGGATTGCGAGGACATTTTTCATTAGGAATTAGAGGCTAATTAGTGATAAGTGGTGTGAGTTATCCTATCATCGATGCGAATTATATTACATTAGATGACATTAATTGTTTGGTGAGTGTTCCTTAGTGAGGTTGGGATGGTTATTATACGTGATAGGTGCTCTTTGGTTCCACTATTTTTTCATAGGGGATTACTATGCTTCTTTCACATGTTCATGAGAGATATTGGTTTTCTTACAGAGTATACCTGTAGGATCACCCTACATATACAGAACTATTTTTATGTTTCTATGTAACTTTTGTGGACGTGTTGGACCTTACTAGTTCAGGATTAGGAAAATTTATATATTGTTTCTTAGTTTTACATTTGTTATTTACTTGGAGACATATGTACTTATAATAGTTCTATTTTAAAACATGCATGTGGGATTTTGTTGGATTTATTATATATATATATATTTCCTTGAGTTATTTTGTTGAGGATCCATCATATATCTTGATCTTATTTCAAAATATATGGTAATTACTCCTATATTTTGCGATCTGTATACCCTTACTGTTATTTATTAACTAGGGGACTATTCGAGGCGAGACTTGGGGGTCATTATCTCACTTTATTCATTTAAATCCAAGGAGGGGCATCATTGGAGGGAGGGGATCATGATAGAAGGGTATTAGAGATGATGACTAAGAGATATGATGGAGTTGTGGTTAGGCACAATGGGTATTGAATAGGATGGAAGGGAATAATTCTTAAGTGATCTTGGTGTGTTTCATAGGCTAGAGAAGACATGATAAGACATGGGATTTTAGGTCCAACATGATCTAATGAAAGGGATCTGAGCCTACTGAATGACCTGGTGAGGCACCACCATTTTCAAGGTAGAGTCCATAAGAATAGTTAATGCATCATAACAAATTGTTCTCTTGTTTGAATTAGTTTGTTTTGAGAATTCTCGAATGAATAAAAAAATGAGTTAAATGAGTTAAAATGAATCATAAATAAAAATTCCATACTACTCTGGTGTATGAACTCTATGTTTAGTTTTTACGTATGGATCATGGTCATCATCCATGTGTGTCTTGGGCAGTTGGTGCCTAAAACACTAATTTGATTGATCAATGGACAGTTGATTCAATTGTGGAGGACGGCCATTGTAAGTGGAGATTTCATTCTTTCCAGAAGAAGTATTTGGGAAATTACGAGGGTAATATTTTATACATTGACACAGAAGTCTAGCTTGAGGATATTGAAATAAAATTCAGTTTTATCCTTGCCTCGATGGAGTACTGGGTTCCTTTGGCTGTCAGCTAGATGTGAGGAGATGCACGCCAATGGTGGATGATTTATATGGGGGAGAGAAATAAAGCATTCATTTTTTGGGCTGACAATGAGAAAGAATTATGAAAAGAGTTCCTTTCATTGACCATAACAGCTTTGAAGAGGAAGGAGTTATTCTCCCTTTAGTTGGAGAGTATGAGACTGTAGGAGTTTGGGATCAAGTTCATGGACCTCATTCGTTTTATAATAGATCTCATTCTAGATGAGGAGTCTCCTATGAGATGTCTCAAGGGGGAATTCTATCCTTTAGTCAGTTATGTCGTTTCTTATTTTACATTTCCAATGTACTTGGACGGTCATAAAATGGAAGAGGTGATCGAGTGGGTGCAATCATGAGGGTGTATACCATGAGATTAAATTCAGTGTAGTTCTTTGAGAGGTAGGGTCACTAGCGGCAAGTATTAGGTGCCAGGACCTTCGAGGCATCGATCGGCAGTGAGTCAAGCTCAATAGTTACATTTTTAACCTTTCGGTCCTCGTTCGCCTCATGTGAACATGGGGATGAGGTGTTTCATTTTTTGGACTTTTCTAACATCTACAGAACCAATTTCCAATAGTTGTATGAGCTCATTATGGTGGAGGTGGACATGTTCAACATCATCCTTAGTAGTAGTTTCCACTGAGACAGTTTCTTCACCATAGATAGTAATATATTTCTCCAATGAGGGCATATGGAGTAGGTAGAGGCCATCCTCAGGATGTTACTCAGGGTCATGGAACATGAAATGAGAATGTTCATGGAGGAGGTTATCAACAGATCGACAGGAGTGTTGGGTGTGGTCAGTTGCACACAACGGAGGTGGAAATTCCATCCAGGCCATAGATCGCCAGAGGTACAATCTATTTGGTCAGTACCCTTACATGTGGCTTGATTGATTTAGGATATTCACACCGATTTTTTTCACCACTATAGAATATTCTATAGGAGTAGGTATAGAGAGGATTCCCATTTTCCTACTGTTGAGTGAACCAGTCGGAGGCCATACCAGTTTTATTGATGTGTGGTGGGGATGTATACTGATGATGGTACCACATCTGTCACATGGGGATATCTTATTTCTTCATATCATACCACATGATTTCATCCTCAATATTGACAGGTTGGATGACAAGAATTTCTTTATAGGCAGTTTCTGGAGGATAGTCATGTTCTCAACCATAGATGTCCAGCATTAGGTTTTCATTAGAGAGTGGAGTTTTCAAGTGGACCATTGGGTTGTAGGGACTATTCATTCCATTTTGGAAAATATGTCAATATAATCTTTGGGTTCTTAGATAGTAGATGTTTCCAAGGGCGTTGAAGAGTTTCAGGACATTTTACCTGAGGTGGTTGTGATGCTGCCCCTCAAAGTGATGTTGAGTTTGGGATAAACATGTAGCATTGTGCTTCTCAGAATTAAATGGACTATTATCAGATGGAACCTTATATTCTATAGAAGATGATTATTTAGATGAATGCACTTTTTAATAAGGTTTTAATCTACCCTATTGTGTAACTGTGGGGTGCTCCATGGTTGTTCTCGAAGACGTTTGATGGTGGTATGAGGCTGTGGATCAACTACCGGAGGTTGAATCATGTAACTGTGAAGAACTGTTACCCTCTTCCATGGATAGATTTTTTTTGACCAATTGATATCGGTGAGTTGGTTTTCCAAGATTGATCTATGGTCTAGATATCACTAGTTGAGGGTGAATGAGAGATATATCCCAAAGACTCCCTTCATGTTTAGGTATGTGATCTTTGAGTTTGTATCTGTGCCATTCGATGTTACAAACACACCAGCTGTGTTCATAGAGCTTATAAAATATGTGTTCCATGAGTTCCTGGATAGGTTTTTCATCGTTTTGGTTGATGATATCTTAATATACTCAGTTTTATAGGAGGGGCATGCCGAGTATCTCAAATGTTTATTGTAGGTTCTTTAGCAGAACCATCTCTATGGAATGTCATCCAAGTGTATGTTCAGGACACAAGACTTGCATTTCCTCAAGCATGCAGTGTCCAATAAGGGTGTATAAGTAGACCCATATAAGTTAAATTTTTTTTTTCATGGGAAACACCACTTAATGTGGTATAGGTTCATATATTCCTGGGCCTCATAGGCTATTATTAGAGAATAATACTCATTTTCTATCACGTTTGAGCCATGAATGTAGCTTTAACCTGGTAGGACCAATATTTTGTGTGGAGTGAGAAACATGTAGAAGAATTTGGATACCTAAAGGAGAAGGTGTTTATTTATCCAGTTCATTGGTTTCTTGATGAAAGGGTGATGTTTGAGGTGTTCTATGGTGCTTCCCTTGTGGGAGTGGGATGTGTCTTGATAGAGAAAATTCCTAATCAAGACGCATTAACAGTGATGCGATTAAACTTGTGTAGGAACATCAGTGACCCCTAGAGTGGATAGTTTATTGACATGGATGATGGAATTCCCCAATTCATGTGTTTGGGATAGATTAGTTCATCAGGCATAGCTGTTGTTGATTTGGGATGTGCAGATGTTGAGACAGTTTCATGATGGTTGTGTATCCATGTGGTTGTGAGAGAGGATACACTAGTTGTTGAAGTGGTGAGGTTGTGGAGTGTGTTTTTCGTTGTGTGGTGTGGCATGTTTGGATCATAGTAATTTTTGAGGTATGTTGAGATCCTTGAGAGGTATCTCGTAGGGTGGTTTTCAGACACCATTTCTTTTGTGTCTTTTTATGGATTCTCGAGGGAGAAAATCATTTGAGTGGTATCTGATGTAACAGTTGATGCCTTACCCATCTGTTAATTTTCATGTTTTGGTATTTGGAGGAGTTTGAAGGAGTCTGGGAGTATTTTGGAGATGTTTGGTTTCTAAAAGCTGTAAGAAATAGTATTAAATCTCATGTTACTAAATTATACAATGTGATGTTTGGTTTTGAGGATTATCTTGGAGAATTCATGAACTGTCGACGTTTTACATGTCGTGAAAGAGGATTTCATGATGATAAATTCATTAGAACCTGAAACAATAAAATAAATTGGGGGGTGATGTTTTTTTTGGAAGAAGATTAATGTGGGTCATTACCCAGAATGAAAGGGTGTTACAGGTAGTGTAATACCCCAAAGCTGCTACTTTTATATGTTTTTCTAGCCACTCGGGTTGTTAAACCCTATGGATGTAGTGACCCTTCATCAACCGCAAGTGACCCAAGTGACCCCTCTTCAGTATTTTGATGATTCCCTCATCATGGATTGATTCTGAACTTCCCTCATTTGATCTGTAATGATCCATCTTCGATCTAATGTGTGTTCCTCCTCCTTTCATATCATTTCTTCCAGTTTGGACTCATTCCCCTCCAATTTTTTTCTTTCTATGTGATGGAGGATGATCTCCCATGTATGCTCACCCTATGTATATAAAAATATTTTTAGGTTTTATAAGGCCCTAGCCTTAAACCTTACTTAATCATGAATTAAATGAATAATTCATATAGAGGATCTTTTCACGTTTAGAGTTTTAGAGAATTAGGTCAGAACTATTACATCTCAAAAGATTACATAGTAGACACTTCTACTAAGTTTCCATAAAATAATAAAAAAACTCTTAAAAATAAACATGTCTAGTTCCATATTTGAGATAGCATGTCTTTCCTTGAACCCATCCTTGACCCTATTCATCTTTAAGTCCTGTGGAAAACATTTCAAAAATTTGGGATGAGCATAATAATCCCAGAAAAGGATACACAAAGAAGGAAAACTATTAGTTTTTTCAAAACAATAGGTAAACCATGAATACTTTACCAAATTAACACTTTCACCTTTATGAAGTAGTAAAAACTATTCATGGAATAAAAGACCATTAATTACCCTTTTGTAACCAAAATATTACCATAAAACCCATATAAAGAACACATAACATATAAAGGTAACTTGGGACATAAACATACTAAATGGAAAAACCATATGGTCGACTTCCACACATACTTAATGGAATAGCCATACGGCCAACTTCCATACCCAATGCATTGGAGGTAATAACGTAACCACTCATCCTGGTATTCACGACACCACCCATCATATGGTTTAGCACGTAACCACCCGTAAAATGTCCAAGTACCATCATTACACATAAAATATTGAAAATATAAACATTTTAATAACAATATTTCATTTGCAAACACAATAAGTAATTATAAGACATTGAATTAATCAATCCATTTTCAAAAACCATTTAAAAGTGATTTTTGAATCAAAGTGTCCCATACCAATTTAAATATTTTAATAGAATTATAATTTTAAAACATTAATTTCCATATAAATAAATACTGAAAGCCATTTTGAAAACATGGACATTAAAGATAAAGATTTAGAATAATGAATCTTTAAAACATTTAAAATGATATTTTTGTTAAAGAGTTTTTAACAAAAAGAGAGACACTTGAATACAAATAATTGTGGAATAACATTTAATCCGAGATTTATAATATCATGAGAATAAAGGGATTCATGATATAATATGTCAAAGGACAGTATACACACCATACAAGAGTGAATTGGTGCATAACAACAATGAAGTCTCAATGGAAATGTAAATTGAGATGAAATCCATTATAATGATGGTATCCTTAAATTAAGGAAAAATCTATCACATAATTATGTGTGAGAAATATAAATACACCCAATATAATTGGATATTAAGTGTGAAACTATCAGAGGTCATTCACACATAATCATGGAGAAACAAAACCAATGACATAGGTATTTAAGTCAATGAATTGAGATTGGGTTATTATTTCCCATACAAGTTCGTAAAGAATTTATCAATGAGATGATTATGTGTAGAAATAGTATATATACACAAAGGTTTGTGGAAATTGAAACATAGAGATTCCACACATAATCTTGGAATAATAAAATCAAGAAGTAGAGGTTTATCCAAAATAATTGAAAGTGGGATAATAAGTTCCCTTATAGAAATCCGACAGCCTAACGACGTCACTTTAAAATTCAGAAAATGAGTTGATGAGAGAGAAAATGGTATCACATCACTTGGACATAAAATTTACATAAATAAGGATATATAAGAACATATACCAACATAATAGTATGTGAATTAAAAGACATAACAAAATAAGTCTTTTAAAAAGAGGAGGGTGAAAGGTCCCCTTACCGAGTTGGGTAACTTTCGAAACGTACACCCCATGGAAGAAGAGTCATACAATGAAGATGTAAATACCCATAAATGAAATTATATTACACAAAGAGTATAATAATGGGAAGTACATACACCACTCAAAGGAAATAGTGGCAAACGTAGCATAAATGTCATGGGAATAAAAGTGAGATGAAAAATCTCTTACGAAAACTCGGCAGCCTAACGACGCCACTTAAAACTTCAAAAATTGGATTTATGAGATCAAATAGGGTCTCTCATAATATTAACATAAAAATTACAGTATGAGGAATATAAAAGGACATCCCCAAACATAAGAAATATGATCTTAAAATAAATGACATAAAAGAGAGTACTTAAAAAGAAAGAGAGAGGTTGGATCCCTTACCTCGTGTCCGACATGACTCGATCGTTCTTTAATCTCCTGAATAATAAAATTTGGACAATTTATGATTTCTTAAGGACCTCCATTAAAGATTATTATTCAGTTCATATCACATATTATAATGTTATAATAATTGGTTAATAAGGTGAGTTCATATCAGACATTTTTGTCGATGTTCGGTACATGAGTAAAAATTTAACTTGTTGGAAAAGAATTTTCCATGTAGTTATAGGTTCATAATATCCATAATAGTATTTATGTTTTAAATATCATATATATCCAGTATATATTCATTTTATACTATTCCATAGCATTTGGAAAAAAAATTAAAAGCACCGTTCATGGAGACGGTAGGCCGTACGTACGCATGAACACAACTTTCATTTTTTGTCATATTAATGGAATTAAAACAAAATGGGAGATATATATATATTATAATTCCAGAATTATATCTAGAATTTAGATGTAATATATTACATATATATCTATTATATATATGTACTTATAATAGTACATAACATTTGGAGATAAGAAATGAAATGTACCATTCATGGAGACGGTAAGCCGTACGTACGCATGAACGCTACTTTAATTTTTTTTTGTATTCAATGGAATTAAATAATAATGATATAAAGGTATATTATAATTCCAGTAGGATATCATATGTAATATCATTAATTCCATCCTTTATACGTCCCACATATGGCATTAACGAATCAAATCACTTTGAGGGGGCGGTAGTCCGCACTTCCTAAAATGAAGATATCGTGTTTACCCATAATGGAAACCATAAAGGTATTCCATAAATGAATAAAATACAGAAGCTTAAGGAAAACATAAGCATATTATATATCATATATAAATATAGTGACAAATTAGTGGCCACCTTTGAAGGTGTTAAAATAATATTGAACAATCATCGTTTCGTGAGGCAGTAATTCGCCATCGACAGAAATAGTATGTTCTTTAACCATTAGACGAAGGTGTGTGAAAGTGTATCTCACATCCTTCTTATAAAAACATCATAGTATATTTAAGATATTGGAGTTGTTACAAAAAAAAGTAATAAAAAGAGTTTAGGGGTTTGGAGAAGCAAAATAAGAAAAAAAACACAAGGGAAGACATTACCTTTAAATCGGGTAACTCTCTTTGATTTGAGCTCAAAGGCTTCCTTGGAAAAGAATTATGCACAATGTGAGGCTTCAATGATGAAGATAGAGATGTGGAGAGATGAAATGGGAAGGGTTTGTCCGAGCCAAAGGCTTGAGAGGTGTGTGTAAGGTGGTAGAGGTGGGGGCCTTTTATAAGAGAAGAGGAGGGGCACTCTTGGAAAGTTATAAAATATTACTTTATTATAAAATGTTTTTCGGATTTAAAAGGTCCCAAAAGGATATATTTCGAGGAAAAGTTGATAAGGTTTCGAAATACACCCATCTAATAGGTTTTTTGCAAGTGTAAGACTTATATTGCACCCTATCGTCTCATTTTATTTAAATCATTCATTTATGAGGTAATCAATGCATCATCACGGCGTTATAAATAAATTAATTTATTTAATGTCTAAAAATTATAAAAAAAATATCATGATGTAGGAAATATTTTTATATTTATAATTAATATTTATAGTAAAAAATATGACTTTTATAACCCCATTTAATTTTTTTTAGTAAAACAACTCATGTTTGTGACATTTTTATTTTAACTTTAAATAAAAAGTTATTTATGTCATTTTCCTACCAAAGTGGCTCCATGGGGTCCCCATGTTGACCCATGGATTTTCTTGGTCGGAAATGACACATCCAAGGAGGTTAGGACATGTGTATAGGTCATTTCATATTATTAAAACATTATTTTTACCTTAAATTACACTAATTACCTTTAATCGCGATTAATAAAACATAAAAGTTACTATTCACCAAAAAATTATTTTAATCTCATTGAACCACATTTTACTTCTTAATGAAAACTATGTATGTCGGATTTTTGAAAATCAAATCACAGAAGTGGAAAAGTTTCATTTAAACGAAAAATCTGTTTCTTTAACTACCACTTAGTGGTTTCACTATTCATCTAAAATTGAAGTTTTTCAGAAAAATATCAAAAATTCCCCCTAAGATATATTTGATATTCTGAATTCAAAAATGATGTCTATTTTACAAAATTCAAAACATATAATTTACATTAATTAATTTAATAATTAATCCCCACTGTCAGAGCAAATAGCGTGTTTTTATGAAACAAGAAGTATCAAAAGATCGACACTAGCTTAAGTCAAATTTCAAGATGAAATTAATTTCAACGACCACTATTGGATTAAATGGTAAAAATATATTCTAATTTCACATTAAAACCAATTAAAATGATAATATAGTCATATAAATAAATTAGATTAAAAAGTGGTTTTGAATTAAAATACAACATTTTTCACTATTCATTAAAAAATGAACTTTATCGGATAAATACCAAAATTTTACACAAAGTAAATTTTGATGTCCCGATTCTAAAGAAGAATTTTATTTTGTCAAATATAACACATAAAATTGTCAAAAATTGGATTTAAAATAGGTTTGTCATCAAAAGGCTGTTAATCGACCTTTTAAAGAATATTAGAATGTTTACGCTTCAAATTGGAATAATTTGCATTTTTAATCCTCTAACATTTATTATAAAAAGTAAAAATATTTGACAAACATATATAATCATTTTGTAGTTAGTTCTGTTAATTCCTGCCATTACAACGGCTAGGCATTAACTACAATTTAGAATAATATTATTTTATTATTAGAGTGCAACGTAAGATTCCCAAGAAACTCGTTGTTGCGTATTGGGTACGCCATAGAGTATATCGTCCCCTTTAAAGTTATATTAATATTTTATTCACAAATATGGATAAATGTGAAAATGTCATATTCTTTATTTACCTGGGGTGTTACATCCTTCCCCCCTTTTGGGTATTTCGTCATCACAATTTTAAAATTGGGCTTGGAAACATCATTGAAAATCCCACATCGGAACAAGAGTCAGTAAAACAATCACTTTAAAATAAAGAAAGAGAAGTACAAAGGTCACCCGAGTTAACTCATACTAGGATTCCATGTAGGAAAACATGGATATGGTTGAAAAAACAAAGGGTCATGTTCTGAGGGAGAGTGATAATAAACATGTCTAGGAGAAATTTAACCATAAGAAAATCACAAACTTGTGATGGGTTAAACGGTATTCGATTCCCCAGTAGGAAAAGTTAATAGACAACATTTTTGTTTTAAGTTACTCTTCATTGATGAATTTATTTTTGAGCTTAACTAAATCATAATGAAACATACTTAATTTTCACGTAGAATTTCATCTTTTACTAGATTCGTTAATCAAACTCATATTTTATCCAAAATACGAGTATTTAGGAAGACTTGTTCGCATTAAGAGTACTATAATAAACTTCTTGAGAATCACCTAATCCAAAAAAGAGAACTATATATTTCCCATGTTTTTAGACAAAATCCAAAACCAAAAATTGTTAGAACAATATCCACAAATGAATAATCCTTTATAAAAAAGAAAATCAATTCTTAATCTCCAAAATTTGTCCAACAAACCCAATGTTCAAAGAATACCATTAGATAAACAATTTTTCCATAAAACATTTCAATTTAAACCAAACTAATATTGAAACCCAAATATTTGAAGGATTTAATGACATTGTCTTCCAAGGTACAAATTAACATTTATCTACAAATAACATCAGTTTCTCTTAAAGTCTCATATTGAAAAGTAATTAACCTAATCACACATCCTCCATGATAGGTTAATAATTTCCATAGATAACCCAAAATAAACTTACTCTTGATTCCTAAAATCATCTAACTAAAAAGAATTAGTCAAAATCACTAGGGAATTCACGTTTTCCTGTGGTAGGTGATAAATACCAGTCGCACTTTGGTTGTGGGTTCGATTCCCACAGCTTTTTATGACGCGACAGGTTGTCACACGGTCTTCGTGTTGTCCTTTTTCCAAAACTACATAATTCTTAAAACATTCCCCAAAATGAGATAAAATCTTTAAAAACAATCATAACATATTTTAACCTCAAGTTTATTTCATGCCATTAATTTTCCATCATAACATATAATAACCCATAATTACCTAAAAAGTAAGGATCATATAAACCCTAATGGTTACCTTTATAGTTATTACCTGAACTTACACATCGATTGGTCATCTTGTACATGATCCATTATAGAACACACCAAGGTACAAGTGGTTGATCATGACTCCTTGATAGTTGGTTTAGAACAACCACTAGTTTCCTCATTGAATCCCCTATTTCATCCAGTCTCTTAATCAGAGAACCACCATAGTTTCCTTCAAAACTACTGTCACTTTGGTGCCTACTAGATCCATCCATTCACTAAAAACAGAAATGTCCGTGTGAGTATATCAACAAAACCATCATGTAATAATGAGGAAGATAAACACTAAGATATACTTACACATTCACTTTATCAAAACTAGGACTCTTTCTGAAATCCTATCCATTATGGTAATGGCACTTATGCTTAGAGAATAATCTAACCTCTAAAGTTATCTAAACCGACCTCTGATACCAACTATAAGGCCTCGGCCTTAAACCTTACTTAATCATGAATTAAATGAATAATTCACAGAGAGGATCTTTTCAGGTTCAGAGTTTTAGAGAATTAGGTCATAACTAATATATCTCAAAAGATTACATAGTAGACACTTCTACTAAGTTTCCATAAAATAATAAAAAAACTCTTAAAATAAACATGTCTAGTTCCATGTTTTAGATAGCATATCTTTCCTTAAACCCATCCTTGACCCTATTCATATTTAATTCCTGTGGAAAACAATTCAAAAACTTGGGATGAGCATAAAAAGCCCAGTAAAGGATACACAAAAAATGAAAACTGTCATTTTTTTTCAAAATAATAGGTAAAAAATGAATACTTTACCAAAGTAATACTTTTCACCTTTATGAAGTAGTAAAAACTATTCAGGGAATAAAAGACCATTACATACCCTTTTATAACCAAAAGATTACCATAAACCCCATATAAAGAAGAAATAACATATAAAGGTAACTTGGGACATAAACATACTTAAATGCAATAACCATACGGTCGACTTCCACACATACTTAATGGAATATCCATACAGCCAACTTCCATACCCAATGCATTGGAGGTTATAACGTAACCACCCATCCTGGTATTCACGGCACCACCCATCATATGGTTTATCACGTAACCACCCGTAAAATGTCCAAGTACCATCATTACACATAAAATATTGAAAATATAAACATTTTAATAACAACATTTCATTTTCAAGCACAATAAGTAATTCCAATATATTGAATTAATCAATCCATTTTCAAAAACCATTTAAAAGCGATTTTTGAATCAAAGTGCCCCATACAACTTTGATGATTTTAATGGATTTATAATTTTAAACCATTAACGTCCATATAAAGAAATACTAAAAACCATTTTGAAAACATGGGCATTAAATATAAAGATTTAGAATAATGAATTATTAAAACATTTAAAACGATATTTTTGTTAAAGAGTTTTTAACTAAATGAGAGACACTTGAATAAAAATAATTGCGGAAAAACATTTAATTCGAGATTTATAATATCATGAGAATAAAGGTATTCATGATATAATATGTCAAAGGACAGTATACACACCATATAAGAGTGAATTGGTGCATAACAACAATGAAGTCTCAATGGAAATGTAAATTGAGATGAAATCCACTATAAAGATGATATCCTTAAATTAAGGATAAATATATCACATAATTATGTGTGAGAAATATAAATACACCCAATATAAGTGGATATTAAGTGTGAAAGAATCAGTGGTCATTGACACATAATCATGGAAAAACAAAACCAATGACATAGCTATTTAACTTAATGAAATGAGATTGGGTTATTATTTCCTATACAAGTTCGTAAGAATTTATCAATGAGATGATTATATGTAGAAATAGTATATCTACAAAAAGGTTTGTGGAAATTACAACATAGAGATTCCACACATAATCTTTTCATAATAAAATCAAGAAGTAGAGGTTTAACCCAAATAATTGAAAGTGGGTTAAGAAGTTTCCTTATAGAAATCTGACAGCCTAACGACGTCACTTTAAAATTCAGAAAATGAGTTGATGAGATAGAAAATGGTATCTCATCACCTGGAAATAAAATTTACATAAATAAGTATATATAAGCACATATCCCAACATAATAGTATGTTAATTAAAAGACATAATAAAAGAAGTCTTTTAAAGAGAGGAGGGTGAAAGGTCCCCTTACCGAGTTGGGTAACTTCTGAAACATACACCCCATGGAAGAAGGGTCATACAATAAAGATGTAAATACCCATAAATGAAATTATATTACAAAACGAGTATAATAATGGGCATTACATACACAACTCAAAGGAAATAGTGGAAAACATAGCATAAATGTCACGGGAATAAAAGTGAGATGAAAAAAGCCTGACGAAAACTCGGCAGCCTAACGACGCCACTTAAAACATCCAAAAATGGATTTAAGAGATCAAATAGGGTCTCTCATAATATGAACATAAAAATTACAGTATGAGGAATATAAAAGGACATCCCCAAACATAATATAGATTATCTTAAAAGAAATGACATAAAAGAGTGTACTTAAAAAGAAAGAGAGAGGTTGGATCCCTTACCTTGTGTCCGACATGACTCGATCGTTCTTTAATCTCCTGAATAATAAAAATTGGTCAATTTATAATTTCTTAAGGATCTCCTTTAAATATTATTATTCAGTTCATATCACATATTATAATTTTATAATAATTGGTTAATAAAGTGAGTTCATATGAGACATTTTTTGTTGATGTTCAGTACATGAGTAAAAATTGAAGTTGTTGGAAAAGAATTTTCAATGTAGTTATAGGTACATCATATCCAGAATAGTATTGATGTTTTATATATCATATATATACATTATATATTCATTTTATACTATTCCATAGCATTTGGAAAAAAAATTAAAAGCACCGTTCATGGAGACGGTAGGCCGTACGTACACATGAACTCTACTTTCATTTTTTGTCATATTAATGGAATTAAAACAAAATGAGAGAGATATATATATTATAATTCCAGAATTATATCTATAATTTAGATTTAATATATTACATATATATCTATTATATATATGTAATTATAATAGTACATAACATTTGGAGATAAGAAATGAAATGTACCATTCATGGAGACAGTAAGCCGTACGTACGCATGAACACTACTTTCATTTCTTTTTTTTTGTATTCAATTGAATGAAATAATAATGATATAAAGGTATATTATAATTCCAGTAGGATATCATATTTAATACAATTAATTCCATCCTTTATACGTCCCACATATGGCATTAACGAATCAAATCACTTTGAGGGGGCGGTAGTCCGCACTTCCTAAAATGAAGATATCGCGTTTACCCATAATGGAAACCATAAAGGTATGCCATAAATGAAAAAATACAGAAGCTTAAGGAAAACATAAATATATTATATATCATATATAAATATAGTGACATCTTAATGGCCACCATTGAAGGTGTTAAATGAATATTGAACAATCATCGTTTCGTGAGGCAGTAATTCGCCATCCACAGAAACAGTATGTTCTTTAACCATTAGACGAAGGTGTGTGAAAGTGTAACTCGAATACTTCTTATAACAACATCCTAGTATATTTAAGATACTGGTGTTTTTACAAAAAAAAGTAATAAAAATATTTTAGGGGTTTGGAGAAGCAAAATAAGACAAAAGAACACAAGGGAAGACATTACCTTTAAATCGGGTAACTCCCATTGATTTGAGCTCAAAGGCTTCCTTGGAAAGGATTCTACCAAAATTGGGGCTTCAATGATTAAGGGAGGGATGTGGAGAGATGAAATGGGAAGGGGTTGGCCGAGCAAAATTCTAGAGAGGTGTGTGTAAGGTGGTAGAGGTGGGGGACTTTTATAATCGGAGGGGAGGGGCACTCTTGGAAAGTTATAAAATATTACTTTATTATAAAATGTTTTTCGGATTTAAAAGGTCCCAAAAGAATATATTTCTAGGATAAGGTGATATGGTTTCGAAATACACCCATAAAATAGGTTTGTGACAAGTGTATGACTTATATTACACCCTATCTTCTCATTTTATTTAAATCATTCATTTATGAGGTAATCACTGCATCATCACGGTGTCAAAAATAAATTAATTTATTTAATGACTAAAAAAAATACCATGATGTAGGAAATATTTTTATATTTCTAATTCATATTTATAGTCAAATATATGACTTGTATAACCCCATTTAATTTTTTTTAGTAAAACATTTCAGGTTTGTGACATTTTTATTTTAACTTTAAATAAAAAGTTATTTATGTCATTTTCCTACCGAAGTGTCTCCATGGGGTCCCCAAGTTGACCATGGATTTTCTTGGTCGTACATGACATATTAAATGAGGGTAGGGCATGTGTCTAGGTCATTTAATATTATTAAAACATTATTTTTACCTTAAATTACACTAATTACCTTTAATCGTCATTAATAAAACTTAAAAGTTCCTATTCACCAAAAATTATTTTAATCTCATTGAACCACATTTTACTTCTTAATGACAACCATGTATGTCGGATTTTTGAAAATCAAATCACATAAGTGGCAAAGTTTCATTTAAACAAAAAATCAGTTTCTTTAACTACCACTTAGTGGTTTTACTATTCATCTAAAATTGATGTTTTTCAGAAAAATACCAAAAATTCCCCCTAAGCTATATTTGATATTCTGAATTCAAAAATGATGTCTATTTTACAAAATTCAAAACATATAAGTTACATTAATTAATTTAGTAATTAATTCCTAATGTCCGAGCAAATAGCTTGTTTTTATGAAACAAGAAGTATCAAAAGATTGACACTAGTTTAAGTCCAATTTCAAGATGAAATTAATTCCAATGACCACTATTAGATTAAATGGTAAAAATATATTATAATTTCACTTTAAAACCAATTTTAAAGATAATCTAATCATATAAATAAATTAGACTAAAAAGAGGTTTTAAATTAAAATACAACAGTTTTCACTATTCATTAAAAAATGAACTTTATCGGAAAAATACCAAAAATTTACACAAAGTAAATTTTGATGCCCCGATTATAAAGAAGAATTTTATTTTGTCAATTATAACACATAAAATTTTCAAAAATAGGATTTAAAAGAGGTTCATCCTCAAAAGGCGGTTAATCGACCTTTTAAATAATATTATAATGTTTACGCTTAAAATTGGATTAATTCGCATTTTTAATCCTCTAACATTTATTGTAAAAAGTAAAAATATTTGAAAAACATATATAATCATTTTTTAGTTAGTTCTGTTCTTTCCCTCCATTACAACGGCTAGGAGTTAACTACAATTTAAAATAATATTATTTTATTATTAGAGTGCAATGTAAGATTCCCAAGAAACTCGTTGTGGCGTATTGGGTACGCCATCGAGCATAGAGTCCCATTTAAAGTCAAATTAATATTTTATTCACAAATATGGATAAATGTGAAAATGTCATATTCTTTATTTACCTGGGGTGTTACATGTTTCTAGGATTATTTCACAGACCGGGCTAGACATTAGTCATTTGGTCATGGGACAATGATTTTGTCACTACTTAGCTTTAATTTTGGTATTTACATGGAAACTTTTGTACTTGTAATAGTTCTAATATAAAACATGCATGTGGGATGGTTTTTGGATTTATTATATATATATATATATATATATATATATATATATATAAATTGGAGTTTTTTTGGATGAACCATCATATAATCTGATCTTATTTAAAAAAATGGTATTGCCTCTCATATTGTGATATTTGTGTACCCATGGTTCTTTTCGCCAGCCTGGGGCCTTCTGGAGGTGGGACTTGGGCGTCGTTATCTCCCATTTTTCATTTCCAGCCCAAGAGGGGCATTTTTAGAGGGAGGGGGTCATGACCACTGAAACCTCATATATTTATGTGCTTCATGGTCCTGATTGAGGGATAACCCTAGATATGATACCTTTTTCTATATATATATAATATAATTTATAAAGGATCTTCTCACCACTTTATATAATCATATCATATTTATTTAATAATTAACATTTTTATTTTCCGTAAAATATAAATATTATAATGGACACATTTTAGTAGTTATATCACCAATGGTAATAATTCTCAATTGATATATAATAGTCATTTTTACTCATATATCATATAATTTCTATCATACAAATCTTCTGATTAATAAATATCATTTTTAGTTTTTTATATGTCAGTTTTGTGGAATTTATATTTTTTATTTTGATGTAAACTTGTTAATGTTGTAATTTTTATTATAGAATATGATCCAATAGATGTTGAAATTGTAATTGAATTATATATTTTTATTAGGTAACTATTTTATGTTATATAAATCATAATAAATCTATATCTTAAATTTTCAAAATATTATTTTATTATAAAGTGTGTATCTTTAAAACCATAATTTCTATTGAATTACATTATTCACCATATTTGATTCACATATCTGAAATTTTTAATCAATCTGTGAACAAATATGGATATGACATGGTCATTTCATCCACAGGTTTTGTTTCCTCCACTAGTTTATGATTAATCTAATGAAACTTCACTAATCGAGTCATCTGCTTTCAGAAAAAATTCTCTATTTTATCTATAATTTGAATCAAATCTAGATTATATGATAAATCAGGATCCTAGTAAACATGATCTACCTTCAGAATCTATGATTTAATGGTAATATATATCTTTAGAATTGATATATGGAATATATCATATATATGCGAATGTTTCATAGGAAATTATAAAAAATATTCCACAACCCTTACCCTCTCTAATATTTCAAACAAAAAAATTTACTTAATAATTAGATTCCCTTTTATTCCAAATATCAAAAAAATTTACTATATATATTTATTTTGGATGAAATATTCTAATAAATATAAATCATAATATTTTATTTTGTTGCTGATATAACTTTTTGTAAACTTTTTTATGACTTTATATGAATCTGGATAGATATTACCTTTTTCGGATGTCTCACTAACACATTTTGGACCCAAATATTTTCTTTTATACATGATTATACAAAAATTATGGAGTTGTATATCTATTTTATTAAAATTGATTTTATATATATATTTAAATGATGATATGTAAACTGTTATTGTATAAAACAAATAATATTATTAAATAAAAATCCCAACTTCCATGGATTTTATGTGAGCATAACCTTAGTATGTACTCCTATATTTGTATTGAACTTTATGTATATCCATACATTATTTGATGATAGGATATGTTATGATGTGGATATGTATTTAAATAATTTCAAAGGCCTATCTAATATAGTTATATGAAACATAGCTCACTATAAAATAAAATTGATAAAGGAATACCATTGAGTCTCCCAAAAATAATTTCTATAACCTAGAAAAAAAATATATAGGTGATTCTTATCATATTTCTTGGAAATGGTATAAATTTTTAAGAAGATATATAACGAAACATACAGAATTATGGACCATATAATTGTTTAAAATCCCTATAAATAAATATTCATTTTTATCCCACCTTTTCTCTTGTAAAGGTACATTTTTCATAATTCCTTTGGGAAGTTTTTTATACTTTCCCTATTGGAAAAATAAAAATTATATAGAGTAATATATAATATTTCACTTAATAATCTCCCACCATAAATGATCTAGGATATATCTGTATATCCTGGTGATGATATGACATACAGAGAAGTATAATCCTTAAGAAACCTCTAATAGAACATTAATCACCTCTATTATTGATGACAAAAATCTATTTACAATGCCATAAAAATAAATCATCACTTATATTAAAATCTGGTATTTTTCTATATCTTACATCTTCCATATTATTTTATAGGGACTGTCATGATGTTTAGAATTCTTAATCCTCTCAAATAAATAAATATAAGTAATTAAATGTAATATTAACTATGTTTGACCTTCCATTACAATAATCAATTCTATTCTTACTAAATCATTAAAGAAATAAATAATTTTATGCTATCATAATCGATAAGATTCCATTTTATTTTATAATCTATGAATTATATACTGATTATTATTTCCCAATATTATAATTTATAGCATAATAATAATACTTAATTATTTCCAACAATCTTATTTTATTAACATTATGATATTTATGTGTACATATATAAATTTTAGACTCTTTTTATTGGTGTATACATGACATTTATCTCCATATAGATAATTTATCTATATCATTGGTGTTATGAAAAATATATAAAAACTCTAATAAATTATTTTTATGATTAATAACAAGGTGTTTTAACAATGGAGATTCATAATGAATCAGTTTATTATATCTCATTTGAACACATCCAAGACATTTCCTTGATGTATCACTGTAGATAATAACCCCATCATTGAAGAAGAATAATTTGTTATATTTTTAATATAAATTCACAATACACATTCCATGTTTTTTCCCATATTTTTGTATTATCATGGTTATCTAATTGAATAATTTGGGAATGTTTCAATAAACCCCTAATACTATGAAACTAAACTATTGAAACAGTGAATTTTAGTTATGTTTGTGTGAATTATCTATCACTTGAAATTTTCTATTTTAGAATCATAAATAGATACAACACACTTAAATATAGTATTTCCAACGAAGTGAAACTATATAATTCAAAATTTACATTTATTGAATTTCTTATATATCTCTATCTTTCCCTAGGTCCTCAAGAAAAAATTTCAAATAACATTAATGATGAATATTTATGATAATGTATATAAAAATATACCAAAAAAATCATCCATTAACATGTGAATAAAATAATTTAATACATGATTAATATAATCCATCAATATGGAATATGATTTTTTCCTAAAAGGAAACTCATACTGACGATACCTCATTCCAATGTTTTTATTTATTATATCATCCGTCTTAAATTTCAACCGATGATAACAAAAAATAATATTAGTATATGGGAATTATTGGGAACTAAGAAGTAGGTTAATGATTCCATAAATACATATAAATTTACACTTTTTCATTATTTTAAATATATTTATTTCCTCATAACCAATGCATAATCGTATTAAAAAATACTTCTTCTTTACAAATAAAACAGGTTCTCCCCATTGTGATATAATTGGATGAATTAAAACCCACTCACATAATTATTTTAATTTCTTCAATTACTCTACTAATTAAAGTTAATAAATTTTATATGATATATTTTAAATGTATTTTTCCTTAAGGATTAAGTAAATATAGATTTAAAATTCAATATTAAGGGTTAATATGGATAAATGATTAATAAATACATCAATACAATGTTTTAAAATTTAGGTGTCTCCTATTATCAAAAAAATCCTAACCTTTAATATATTTAATTTAATCTCCATATTCTATAAGGAATATATTAAGATGAGGTACCATGGGTTGTTTTTCAAATGATTTAGGTAATGAATTATCCAATGTAGTTTCAAAAAATTCAAAACATTGTGCTCTAATTATAACTTCTTCCTCTTTATAATCGCTTATAGAAATATTATTTGACATTTAATACATCCAAAAATTTAAATCCAAATAAAATATAATTATTCTGATTATATATTTAACTTTAAAACAAATATTTATTCAAGTATGAACATATAATAATGTTTATATTTTAAATAGAGTATCAAATGGAGAACAAAATAATAAATCACTTCTCAATATACAAGTATCTGATAATTTTTTTAGAACTACAATGATATAAAAGTGTGCATGAATCAAGAAAAAATTATTTTATTATATATATATGAATTTATAATAAATTTAACTTCTATCATGTCATATAACTTTATCCCTTATAATATAAAATTATTGACCTTGATTCCCTAGATTTTCATGTGTAGATTCCTTTTGTTCATGGGCCATTTATTTTGGTAATGTACAATCTCCATGAAGATGATTCCTTATACAGTGATCCCTTATGTCATTCCTTTACAGTTTTTATATTTTTCACCATTCAATCCATATTTAAATCATACACTCAATCCCTTAAAATAGGAACCTTGGTGTTTCTTTCTATATTTATTTCATATTGGGTACATTACTCATCCCTTAATTAATTTTTCTATTATTATTTTTCTATTGTAATCAATCATTCTCTTCTTTTCAGGTTTCCCTTTATAAATGAATGGGTTTCAAAACTAATTATAGTTATTTATAACACTTTTTTCTATCACATCATATGAAGAAAAAATATTGGGATACAAGTTATACAGAAATCAGTTTTTGTAAATTATTCTTACTGAAATAAATACTATGTATGATATGTTTTCCACATGAAAAAAACCTAATATAAAATAACAATTTTAATTTTAATAGATATTTACCATCTAATGGTATCAATTAATATGAAGTTACAAAAAAATGTAACCAACTTATGAAATAAATGTCCCTTTTAATTCTGTTTCAATAAGTGAATTAAAGTATCTATTTAAATAATTTTTACTCTTAAAATTTCATTTTATAAAATTTAAAATTTTCTTGTTTAATATATTTATTATTATAAATAATTTTAAATAATAGCTAATATACCCAAAAAATTATTTACTATAAAAAATTGTTTTCAAAAATATTTTATAGCTTTATGTAATGTGAAATTTATTTATTTTAGAATTTCAATTTGAAATATTTAAATTAAAAATTTTATGTTATCAAACTAACTTAGAATTTTTTTTAGAAAATAATTATTTTTATCTGAATTGTGAAAAATATAATTTTTATAGAAAAAATGAATTTCATTACATTATTAGAGTATAAGTACAAATTTAGAAATCCAATAATTTTTTTAAAAATAAAAAATATATATTATAAGTGAATTTATAGTTTTATACATTTTTATTTTAATTAAAATACCCATATTTTTGAATTTATAACTAAGGTTATATTTTATTCGATATTTTGTAATACATTATATATTTAGTAATTTAAAATTAATTTTTACCACTATTAAAAAATTATTTTAAATAAATGAATTTAAAATCTAGAATAACTTGGTAGATATTATTAATTAAGGACCATTTTATATTCTGTCATAAAGTATAAATTATATTTGTAAAATACAAGTTGCCTTGGAAAAAATAAAATGGGTAAAATGGGTTTTACTATTGGGAAAGACCATAATCACATTTAAAACCTGAGTAGAAAAGGTGGTTCAGGAATGTATTGTCCCTATACCTTCTCCACACCATTATTTCCAAATTTTGGAGCTATTTTCCAGGATAGTGACTTCCCCTTATTGAATGGTTTTGGGTATTTATAAAAATTTCCTCCCTTTTCAGTTATAAAAGGGGTACTCATCTCCTCATTTCCACTCACACCACAACCCATTTATCATAAACTAAACTATAACCAACCATATCCTCAATAGTCGTATTCACATATAAGAGGTTATTTAATTCTCTAAATTCCTTCCCTTTTTGACTAAACCCCATTTCCAATGAATATAATCCAAGTTTTGTGGTATACATTTCTAACTGGTCATTTTGAATTTATATTTCATTTGGGGAAGTTATCCTTCCTAAAATTACATTATATAATATTAAAAATGATAAAATTAATTTAGTTAGTATATTGGTGTGTTATTATTATGATGGTAAAATAATTAACCGTGTTTCCCTCTTCATTTATGAAAACAGGTTAATCTAGTGTACATGTGGAATGCCACCTCCACAATGTAATGTGTTTCTTTTTCCATCACCACATAACATGGATTATAAAAATGTTCAATTAAATAGATATTTATGATATAAATATATAAAGATCCTATTTATGTTTATAAAATGATAAAACATGTTTCTTCTTTTTTCCTCTTAATGAAAAATGAAACTATCTTTCAAGACCATGTATATGTCACGACCACCACGGAATGATGAAATAAGCATTTCCCTACCACCATCATGGATGGTTTTAGTTTATATTGTTTCGAAATATATGATATATATATATATATGAGAAATATATATTTTTATTTTTTTATATAACACATAAAGTAATAGTCATTATAAGTTAACCCATCGATATTTGTTAATAACCAGAAACAAGTTCATCACTATTATAATCTTCAAATAATGTGACTAAAACTCCTATGTTAGGGAAATATAAAATTACAAGAATTTATAAAATGTAATATCTATTAGGTTTTATGGTTTCCAAGTGATGATCATTTTGGAAGATGAAATATTGACATCAATATTATAAACCTAGTTCAAAACGGTTAAGATAATTAACACCCTAGGAAAAAATGTTATTATAACAATGTAACACATGAAGAGAAAGGATATTAAGGAAGATCATAAATTTAAATGTATTTGAAAATGTTTATAAAATTAGTATTTATGATTTTCATTTTTACTATATTATATGTTAAATGACATATGTGGAAATCAAGGTTTCGGGTAATGGAAATGGAACCTCAAAAACCATTCATTGATTAATATAATTTCCCATTATACTTATTTTTTCAAATATGTTCCACTTTTAATGATGTTTACTCTTTATTTCCAGGATAATTTTTTAATCCAAATAAATTTCCTATAGTTTATTCTCTTTTAAAATATTCTTTTTAAATTATACTTGTAATAAATGATTTCACATCAATGAATACAAAATATTTTTTAAAAATATATTTTTATGTTTTAGTTTTTATTTTCCTCACTATCTTATTAATATATACCTTTAATGGATTTATGATTCATGATTAACCCTATATATTCTTTTATTATTTCCTTTTTTGGTGATAATGTTTATAGTATCAAATGATTTAATTTGTGATATTACTTTATACCATTTTGATACTTCAAGAAACCCATTATATTTCAATGGGATATTTATGAAAAGTAAAATATTTCTGTTAGGGTGTTTAATGAAACCCATATTATTTCCAAGGGTTATTTACTAAATGTGAATGGCTTCTATTTGGTTATTTTCTAAAACCAAGTTTATTTCCATGTTATTTTTTATTAAATGAAAATGATTTTCATTTGGAGGTTTTTTGAAATACATTTTATTTACATAGATTCATTATAATATGAATATGGGAAGATTTTTAAGTGAATAAAATAAGTATGAATGGTTGATGGGTGGATTCCAATATCACCCTCCAATTGATTGGTTAAGATATTATGTATCATTAGATAGGTATTCATGAGAACATTTTATTTTCTCATAATTATGGGCACCAATGGTGTGGATCATGAAATCAATGCTTCCCCGTGATAATGTTTCTACCATAGTTAAATGAATTTTTTCATTATGATCATATGATCTCATGATTCATGTTTTATGTTAAATTATTCTAACACATGTTATATCTTAAATACTTCTATGTTTATATATTATATATTTATTTTCGTATACCATGTACTTTGAACTCACTTATATATTATGATTTCTGATCATGATTTTATGATATTACTTTCATGATTCTATTTTTTTTCTAATTCTTATAGACTCATCATTGATGAATTTTTTCTTCCCTTATTGAGCATTGATCTCACCTATTAATTAATTTTATGATTTCTTTGGTTTTGAGGATAATTATTACTAATGATATGTATATAATACGGACTATTATGATTCCTTTGAGAAGAAATGATAATAAATTTTAAAACAAAATTTTATTATGTAGCTAGTATGAAAGGAGAGTAAACCTAATTGTTTTTAGGATATTACTTTTTTTTAAAATGTAATATTTAAATTATTAAAAAATACGTGAAAAAGAAATGTTTTTCTTCATTTTTTTTAGTTGGTATCAGAGAAAATATTTAGTAATTTTTTGATATTTGTTTATAGAAATTTATAAAAATCCCTTGGGATAAGATTAAGGGATAAGTCTAAGTATAAGATAACATCCTGTGTTTTTTTGGCAAAATATTGATTTTTGGGTTCTTTTAATAATTGAACCCATGTATTAATACTACAAGTGGATGAATTATCTGGAACATTTGTACCTAGGGATAATAACCCTAAATGAAGAGGTTGGGTATTAAATCAGTCTCACTTGGTGCATGAAAAATTCCTATCCTAATATTAAACCTAATTTGACATTCCCAAGGGATATTATTTTTTTGATAATATTATATTTAAAAACCATTATATTATATTTATTTAAAAGTTAAATTAAGGGATATATAGATAAAATTTTCAGTGTGGAAGACATTATTGATTTCATGCACATTTTAATGGATTTCTCAATTCTATTCCTTGAAGAACTACCTAATATTACCACAGAGATTGGGGTTTCATTTTAAATATAACTCCGAACTAGATCTATTCCAAACCTAAGGAGTTGATATAGAGGATCTATCCATGATGTTTAGGAATTAAAGAAGTAGTTAAAGGAGAATGGGGACCAGGGTTTTATCCTCCCTTAGGATTCACCTTGGGGACAACCAATCCTCTTGGTTAAAAATAATGATGGATCAATGCATTTTATCATTTAATATTATGATATAAACCATATAAAAAATAGGAATAAATATCTTTTACCCCATATCAATTACTTATTATATCAGATCATAAGAGACCAATACTTATCAAAGATTGACCTGTGATATTGATATCATCAGTTAAGGGTTGAAACTGAGGATATTTCAAATAAAAATTTCTTAATGATGTATAGGCACTTTGGGATTATATTTATAAAATAAAATTTGACTAATTACCCTCCTATATAAATCAATATATTGGATAGAATCTTTAGAGACTCCCTATATTAGTTTTTGTTTGTCCTCATAGATAGTATTTCTATTTCTTCTATTATAATGTAAGAGCATAAACATCATGTATATATTTTGTTGATGAACATGATAAGTGATATTGTTTTTGTAAAATATAATAATTATGAATTCTGTATGTAGAATGTATCATTATTTGGATGTTAAATCTTGAGTAATGTCATATGCATAGATCCATGAAAGACCAGAGTTATTCAAAAGTTACCCATACTGACCAATTTAAAAATTATAAATATTATTATCATGTTATATATATATTATTGTTCATTTTTAGAAATTTATCATAGATATTGTATAAAAAACTATGTTAACATGGAAGGTAGTGAATTTCCTTTATATGATGGAATGTATAAAATGTTTTCTATATCTAAAAAAGATATTTTTCACAACACCTATAATTATATTACCATGTAGTCGAAAAGGGTTTAAAATATACTTTTATTCCTTATAGAAGGTATTAGGATACATCAACTTATAAAATGAAATGGTAATTTCATATACCTCAGGATAATTAATAACCCTTGATGAAAATTACACCACACATGATTTTGAGCTAGTGAAAATGATTATACACTAAAAATTTGGTAGAATTATCTATATGTGAAGAAGTGTAATATTTTTAAATATCGTAAGAGTTTTAAATAGATATTCTGTTAAAAAGAGACAAATATGAACAAAATTTTATGGATGAAACTAATTATTAACTATAACTACTCAATAAATTATCACCTTGGTAATGAATGAAGGTGGATAATTGGTTGAGTTTGTATGATAATTACACCTTATCTGGGGAGAGGGTTGAAATAAACCCAATATTCATGTATTATTAAAGTATGGATCATGAAGTCTTGGGAAAAGGTGAGAAATCTAATCTTTACCAATTGACTACTCAACCATCCATTCATATAAAGATCAAAGAACACTAGTAACATGACATAGTGATATAGAAAATTGTAGTGATTATTTTTGGGTTAAACATTGATATAGATGTAGTAATAATTTTTGAAACAGGGATATGTGTCCCATAAAAAATAAAATTAAAGTAGGAAAATTTGGATGATTCACATATTTAATCCTTCTATATTCATCCTAGAAGTAAAACATATTTATAGAGATATAAAGTAAAAATTCTTACGGGATAACATGAAAAGATATATTGGATAATATGTATCACAATGAAAGTTATGAGATAATGTTATGTCTAAAATATGTTGTATCCATGACCATATGCATATGGAAATTTAAAAAACATAACCCTGGATTTCATATTAGGAATCCCCAAAATAGTAATGGGCCATAACATCATTTGATTTGTAGTCAACCACCTTAAAAAGTTAGCACATTTTTATTTCTATCAAATATGGTTTATCTTTTTATAAAATAATTGGGATATATATAAGGGAAGTGTTATGGTTTCATGGAGTACCACTATCTATAATATTTTATTCATATCTAATGTTTAACTGAAGTTTCTAGAGAAGTCTTAAAAAAGTGTTTGATAAAGGGCTATGGATTAGTACTGTTTATCACCCTCAGATCAATGTTCATTTTGAGAGGACTATCCAAACCATTTAGAATATACTAAGATCTTGTCTAATGACGTTTTAAGTATTTTTTTATCAACACCTCTCACATGACTAATTATTACCTAAATTTTTTTTACATTCTAAAATTTCTATGGAACCACTTGAGGCACCACATAGCAAGAGATGTCGGACACTAACATGTTGGGATAATGATAGATAAATGAATCCAATAGGACTATATGTTTCTCAACAAATAATGTTGAAGGTTTAATAAATTTTGAGGAAGGTGAATGAATAAAATTTCAATAGAATTGTTATATAGATAATCATCGATGTGATCTAGAGTTTGATGTTGTTGAGAAGGTGTTCCTCGTGATATCTCCTTGGAAGAGTGTTATGAGATTTGGGGAGAATTAAAAATGAACCATTTCTATATCTTCCCTTATAAAACATTAGTCATATCAGGGTTGTATATTATTTCTTATAACTCCATCCAAACACCTCCCAAGCACGTGATGTGTTGAGTATATTTATTTAGAGAAATTAAATACTAGAACCTTCACACGTGCTATTCTCGGATTTCATGAAATTGGATAATGATATCTAATATGTGGAATAAATAGGGGAGATCTTAGATTGTAGATACATGGTTTTGTGGAACAAGACCACCAATTTTAAGAATGTTCTATGGTGAAATCATATGTTTGAGGAGCCTACATGGGAACTTGTGGATGTGATGAGAGAGAAGTACCCTTACTAATTTTTTTTCATGTCATATAATTTAGAAGAAACATTATTTAATGGGTGTATAATTTAATGACCATATTTTTAGTAATATTATTCTCTTTAAATATATAATATTTTTTTATAGAATTTTACACATGCAACAAAATACACTAACAGACCAAAAACTCCATCAATTAAAATAATATTAACTAATGTATGGAAACTTTCTAATAATAAATTATAAAAATTTATAAAAAAGATAAAAAATAATTGTCCATTTTTATTATATTTCAATAATTACTAAAACTTTTATAATAAAATAATTTAATATTCATAAAATGTATTTTATAAAATGGGTATAATTCTTGTTTGATATATTTTGGATTAAAAATAATGTTAGAAGAAAATTTAATATCACCAAAAAATGATTACTTATAAAAATATATTTTAATATTATTTTATTATTTTATTTTAAAATTAAATATATATATTTTAGAATGTGAAATTGAAAAATTAAATGATTTTTATATCTTATAAAAAAATTAGAATATTATTTTTTGGGATTTTTCTAATAAGTTAATTTTTTAGTTAAATAATGAATCATACCATTTTGACAAATAACATGAATTTTATTTCATAATTAGAATATTAGTATTAATTAGAAGTATATGGGATATTATTCACATACCAAATAAGAATTTTTTATGTGTATTTATAATTATAAATATGTTTTATTTATTTTACAACACAATATTTTAAATTTTATAACTGATGTTATATTTTTTTTTAAAATTTTTTTAAATAAATTATAAATTTAGTATTTTAAAATTAATATTGAAAACATTTAAGAAATAAATATAATAAAATGGATTTAAAATTTTTAGTCATTGGGTACATATTTTATATTAATTTTTTTTATTTTTAATCGTAATGGATAAATTACTATGGTTGAAACTAGTTACCCCCATAAAAATCAAAAGGGGCAAAACAAGATTAACCATTAGGGAAACACCCCAAACATATTCAAATAATGAGTGGTAATTGGTGGTTCAGGTCTAAATTGACCTTATATATTCCCCTATAATTTAATTCTATTTTTGGGGGACAATAGTTGATATTCACTACCAATTAATAAAAATATTTGGGTATTTCTAAAAAATCCATCCCTTTTGACTTATAAAAGGGGAAACCATCTCCTCATTTAACCTCACACCAAAATGCACTTAGTTCATCCCAGATTCTACACAATAATCTCCTAAACAATACATGCCTCCATTAATAGTCCATTCAAATCCCAAAGGGAAATCTATCAATGGTTTAACGCCCTTGGAAAAGGAGATAGTCCAAGTAAAGAGGTATAAATTTTTAACTCTCCCTATCTCATTTTTATTTCTCTGTGTTTAGTTATTATTAGTCCATCTCTATTAAAACATCCTATAATTATAAATTTATAACTAATCTGTGGTCTTCTACATGATATGTGGTCCAAGTATATGTGTCTCCCCTACCTTTGTCTCGCACAGAGGTGAGCAGCAAGGACTACTATATAAGGCTTCATAAGGAGCCATCTCGATGGTATCTTGAAATCTATTATTATAAGAGAACTCATGTTGGGGAATTCATTTATATCAAGAAAGCCTAATATTAAATACACATTCATGGAACATTTCCCCTAGAACCGAAATAGTATGCTCCGTAATTTCATTTTTCTATGGGTGATAGGTCTTTCATAGAAGAACATGTGTTCCCATGGCCCTCTATTTCACATTCTCGAACTGTGATATAAAACGAGTGTCTTTATCAAAAACTATAGAATGAAGAGATCTATTATGATGTAAAACCTCTTTGACACATAAAATTACAAAATTTTCTACCATGAATGTCTCTCTCATAAGTAGGATGTGTGAGAAGTTAATAAAATGATAAATAACAACCCAAAATGTATCATTTCCATGAGGTGATATAGATATACTAGTAAAATAATACATGGAAACATCATCCCATTACCACTCAAGAATGGAAAAATGATTTTTAAATCCATGTTGTTCACTGAAGCTACACCCTCACCTGAGGATAAGTGGAACATTGAGTGATGAAACAATCCATCTTGAGTTTTATACCAGCACACCAATACCGACATCATAGATTCCAATGCATTTTCATGACACTGATGTGAAATTCCTATGATGAGGTGTGTAGGTCCCACATAATCTCTTCTTTTATGTCTCATGAGACTCATAAATGCCCATGGAATAGTAAAGTGTAATCCCAAACCATGGTCAATCGTAATGATGTATCTACACTTGAGATAAATTCCCATAGGACAAGGCCTTCATGATCATATAGTCTCCTAAATCTTATTCATTCCAGAAGAGTTGAAGAAAGTGCTAAGGCTGAGAGGCTAGCCTATCCATGGTTCTTATTAATATCAATTTGTATCTTTGAGAATAATTCCTTGAGATCCCATTCGATGCTAGATTTTGGAACCGATTGTGTTTGAGTATTCCAACTTAGAGTATCGTCTATAGTATTTCCTTTCCCAAGTGTATAGGATTGATTAATATCAAATGACTACAGGTACTTAACCCACCCGCACCACCAGAGATTGAGATAAAACTATATAAAGATTCAATTCTTGTTTCTATGATATTTGAATACCACAAAACACTCTATAGGTAGATAGTGTCTCTAACATTGTAAGGAATGCACAGATGCAGAGAGCTTGAGGTCATGAATTGGATAATTCTCCTTTTTAGGTCTCAACTGATGAGACACATATATGACAACCCACTCTTCCTGGATCAGAAAAACTCCAAGCCTGATACTAGATTTTTCACAGTTTATAATATAGATCCTTCCCAGCTCTGGAAGAATTGACATTGAAATTAAATCTATAATACCCTTCAACTTCTTAAAGTTTTATTCACAAAGTTATGACCATAATAATTTCACACCATTCTTGGTCAACCTTGTATGTGTTGCTACAAGATGTGAGAAATTTTGGATAACAATTCTGTGATATATATATATCCCCAAGAAAAACTATATGTCAAATAAATTCTTGGAAGGTTCCTAGGAAAATATATCTCTCACTTTATATTTTTGTACTTCAACTCCTAAATCCCAGATAATATGACCAAAGAATTGGACTTTATCAATCTAAAAAGAGGGTTTTACGAAGATAATCATAGTTTTGATGATATCTTAATTTATTTAGCATGATAACAAAATTATTGAAATGGTCATGTCAATAGGATGAATACACTAAAATCTCATCAAAAAATACTACCATGAATGATTATATATACTGGTAGAAACCTCGATTCATAAGATCAATGCAATCTACAAGTGCATTCCTGAGTTTGAACAACATAATTAGGTACTCGTATAGATAATACCCACTCCTAAAATCTATTATCAATATTTTGAATGTTCTAACACACACATGATGATATCCCAACCTCACATATATATTTGAAAACAAATTCACTCCTTTGACCATATCAAAGTGGTCATCAATTCTAGGTAGTGGATACTGATTCTCTACTATGAGCCTGTTAAATGGATAATAATCCACTCTGATCTTGAGTGTAACGTCCTCCATCGTGGAAAAAAGAACCGGTGAATCCCAAGAAGATGCGATGTGGTGTATGAATCATTTATCCTTCAGGTCGTCAAAATATTTACTGAGTTCTATAGGCTCCTTATGTTCCATCCTATAAGGAATAATTATCACTGGTGCTACTCTTGGAACAAACTCGTTTGTGAATTATACATATTTCACTAGAGGTAAAAAATATAATTCTCCAGGAAATAAATACATGAAATTATCCACTATCGGTGGAGAAATAGCTGGTCATAAACCCTTGTGATCAAAGAAAATAACGGGAATAAGAGATGTCACACTACCCATCCTCTCCTGCTTGGGTATTAATATCGTTGTTTTCAAATCCCCTTCTCCCATATATACATTCATACTTCCTTCTGGTGATATAAACATCACACTCTGATGATATACTTTTTTCATGAGATTGACTGGGAAATAACCAGTCCATCCTAATCATTACATCAAAGCCTGTCATTTTAAGGATGAAAAGCATCCATGTGAAAATTTAATGGCCTATTTCAAGGGTATATTCATTAAAATAGAGAACACCCAATGATTGGTTACCTAATGGGTTATTGAGCATCCTAACACCCTAGAAATTTCAAATCACAATCCCCAAAATTCTATTAATAGTCTTAAAAATAAATATATGAGACATTATTGTGTTAAATAAATTAGACACTAAATTATATGATACTATAATAGTACATGAAACTGTATAATGTTCATTTCTATTCTCCCATGGTGTAGGTTGCACTGCATGTAACTAGCCAATATTGTAGCCCTGAGTCACTGCTTGACTTACCTAAACATGTCCTCTATAATGGAACATATAATCATAAGCATGACTAACTATGCCTCGATTTCCACCTCAAATTGATCAATCAATGGTATTCCAGCTTCATGCCTTCCATGATCCTATTAGACCCACCCTTGGATATTGAGTGGGTGTAGATCCTAACTCACTAAGAACTAATGGGAACATTTTGATGAAATGTTGGATATAACCCAACCTTCCATATACTATTTACTCTACTGGATCATGAATTAATGGAGGATTTAGGTTTATGGACATTACACATTGGTGACATATCATAAAGCTATGAACACAAGGAGTTTGATTGTTGCTACCTCCAAGATTATCTTCAGAGTATCTATGTTTCCAAAAAAAGGAACCAATGTAAAATCTAGGTGCTGAACCACCTTGACTGACACCATCATATTTCCTCAATTTCCAATCCTTAATAAGTTCACGGTTGACGATTTGAGAAATTGTAGTCAGCCAGAACATGTTGTCCAGTGATCAGATGGTGCATACTATCCCATCTGTGAATTTCTTTGCAGTCATAAGGTCATCACCCACTAGAGTAGGGGTGAACCATTTTATGTCATTAAAACAACCATAGTACTCCATATATGACATAATAAACTTCTACAAGTTCATTAATTCATTGTATCTTTTATCCATCAATGTTTGGGGAATGAAATTGTTGTAGAAGATCTTCTGGAAATATGCCTAGGCCCTATCTCTATGTCGATATGGTTGGGTGATAACATCCAAACACTACATGGAATAATCATGTTGAAAATGCATTAAAAGATTGAATATCCTCTATAGTGGGATCTCCATAAGCTCGATTATAAATAGAATTTATTTGATCCTTGAATCAGCAGTGTTTGGTCTACCATCCTCTGAAAAGGTGGAAAGATGCTACTGGTCGAATTCCCATGTCAACTCTTCCATTCTTGGGGAAGGTCAAAGAACTCCTCGTATAAAATCTAACATATGATGTACTACCTATCAAAAATGGGTTTTAATTCCCATATATGGAATAATAAGAGTTTTTATATGTGGCACTATGGGGGGGGTCACAAGCTGATTATGGCCTGCCACTATAAGTACATGGTTGTCACAACCTTCCAGGAGTGATACTGGAGGACATCGTGGTTGCATAATTATACAATTCCTAAATCACTTCTTGTATGAAATTTATCAATTTATGACATTGAAGATAGAAAGATAGGATAGGTACATGTCCTTCCTATAGAATCTATCAATCCTCTCGTCCTACTCCACTATCTATTTCTATATGTTAGATGAGACCAAAATGTCTATAATAATGTAAGAGATACCCCACTACCCACTACTAAGGTTGGGTCTAGGTCTTTGTCTCTGTATTAGGTATAAATATATATAAGTTGTCTATTTCAAATTAAAAGTCATATTCATTTAAAATTTGTGCTCTATATAATATTTAAATCAGTTTAAAAGGGATGAATTATATGTTTTACCACTTCTAATCCATAATGTACCATACTCGTTAGGAACCAAAATATATGATCCACTTAATCCAAACCATAACACATTAAATCCCATGATACCAATGGTACATGGCACAATGTTCCATAATTAACTTCTTAAGGTGTTTTCTTTAACCTATTCAGGGGAACACTATTAGGTCCGAGGAGTCACTTTTAGTATCAAATATGTTTTTCAATTTCATCATGAAGTGTCTGTATAATTCAATACATAATCAAGTAACTAACAATACGTATCATGTAAATTCATGATGAAAATATACATGACACGGAAAAATTCACTGTATAGTAGTCCTATAGTGCATATAGTGATGTATGTAATGAAATTACCTCATTTCATTTAGAAATAGAAAAGAAATCAAAATTTCATTCAAAAATGATATTAAAACCATAAATCAAGTGTTTCACCCAATGGTTAAGTTGTATCACATATAAAGGGCATAATAATTAACATCAATTTCCCCTCCCAGTTTATTTGGGTTTTTCTCATACATGGATTATCTATATATAGAAATAGGGTCAATTCAATATCCCTTTAACAATTAGTCTTTTATTTAATTTTGAAATAGTAAGAAAAAGGAAAAAAGTGCTCTAATATAACTTTGTCACATCCTAACCCAGGGACCACTTTATCCTTTCCCGATGTAAGTGGGTCACATGGCCTCAAGCATTCCTCCCATTACACCAAAGGCTTCCGACTAACATCAAGGGTGTCAAGGTGATACAATGGGGATACTATACTGTCTTATCATAGTGGAACAACAAATACAATAATAAATAGAAAATAGTAGAAAAAGAATATATGAAGATAGAAAATATATAAACAAGTGAAGAAGTGTAAAAAAATGAATAGCTAAATAATAATATGGAAAGACTCAATGCGAGTGTCAATTTATGGATGCATTGAGTATGGATATATAAAAGGGGAATAGGGAAGAAACATAATATCATGCTATACAAAAAGGGATTCTAAACTAGCATCTCGAGTGTATTCTTGGTCCTCTACTCCCATGACCAGATATATGTTAAATATATCTACAACCAGTAATAGGGCCCTTTACTTTATCCAAACCCACTGAAAAGTAATATTATTAGGTACCAAAGGCTAACTAGGAAGGATATTAGAAAAAATAATCTATAGGTCACCACCAATGGTTTATAGAAGTAATATTAATAGTTATCATAACTACATATTGTGAAAGAATTAATGAAATAATAGAAAATGCTTATTAAATAAACAATATGCCACTCAAGCAGCTACAAGACACCTAACATGTCTGTCTTCTTTGGCTCACAATTAGGAGGAATGTATAATGTTTTATTTTATATAGTAATAATATATTGATAGTATAGTAATATATTCCATCCATCAATATTAACCAATTTCATGTAGTTTTATGTAGACATATACTTGGAATAGTAGTTTTTGGCTGAATCCGGGCATAACTTAGACATCCATAACTAGTCCAATGATCCTATAAGATCATGAAATAGTGTTTACTCCCTAAATCCCAATAAGAGTGTGAGAAATCATGTATGAAACATAGGATGATGATTTAGGAATCATGTCATCAATCGTAGCAAGGGACATGGAATGTCCAACCCACTATCATAAAAGTTTCAATGGGGAATGATATTATTCTAAACACCTAATGTATGGAGCATGATACCATCATGATGAACTAAACACTTACCATCATACCAAATCCATAGAAAGGAATAATTAAAATTATAAAATAATACATGAGGATAAAATCTCATATATCTCTTCAAAAAGATCATTTATAATAAAGAAATACAATTCAAAAATCGTTTTATGAATCCTTTACAATATGTGTGGCCTTACCACCCTTTGTAAACTCCTTCATTGAATTAATTTAATTCATTTTAAGAAGTTAAACCATCTGTAATTATCCATTCCACTTAATTCATCCATTTAATTCCCCATAATAAGTAAATTAAATTTATAAGTCTCAACATCATTTTAGAAGAGGTACCATGGTCTTTAATAGAATTCCCTATATGGGAACTTCCAACTATGGGTTGAGTCAAACAACTTAAAGGTGCCTTACGTTCTACAAAATTCATATAACAAGGGAAACTGCCCTTTAATGCTAAGTCAAATGCTTAGGATTTGATCCTAAAATATTCACATTTAACTAGAAGGGGCAATTCAACTGGGCACACCCAATGATTGTCCATAGATTAGATAAAAAACTTTAAACTACTAAAAAGTATCAAAGAGAGTGTATCATGTTGAACTAATCAATTTTTGTATAAATAACTCAATTAAAAAGAAAATTCATAGAAATATCTGGTGTTCGATACAAAGACATAGCTATAGAAAAACATAAATCATGGGAAAAAAGATGATATCACCTAACCCAAGGTTGTAGATGACTCCTCAATCCATATTGACATCATATTTATAGTAATTCGAAAGGGATCTATGAAATAGAACAATACCTAAATAATAGGGAAAAAATATTTCATAAAAATAGAATGAAGTATTTAAAGGTAAACATATATTGGAAGGGATAGGATTTAATATCTCACGAGAAGGAATCCAACAAATTGATGGATCTCAAATCATACATCATAAGAAAAAGTCATATCAAATCAAACATGGAGGGATTTGGAAAGCTACGGGAGAAGGGAAGTGGGTTTCACCCACTATAGGAGTGGAGTGAAAAGATAAATTGGTAAATATAATTAATATGTGAGAAATTTTACTTTCACACTCAAAATAGGATATTAATTTTTATTCAAACCATGTGAAAACTATTCTACCCTTATAGCTTAAAGATATCAATATCATAATTGGGGAAGATAGTTTCCCAAAATGTGTGAAAACTGTTCAAAAAACCAATGTTAAAAACATTCATTATCTAATATGATCATGAGCCAAGGGTTTCACGGTTTCTAAAATACCATTCCTCTCCTAGGTCTCCATATTTTTCAACTGCATAGTTTAGGGAAACAATGTTGGGTGGGTGCCAAGGTTTCTTTTAACCATGGACACATTATTTTTCTTCCAATTTCATGTATATGGGCTCTGGATGAGCCTCAGATCCACCCTAGAACTCTTTGACTTGATTAAACATAATCCTTAGGTATTTTTAAAGGAATTTAAACCCGAAAAAATTATACATACCTTCATGAAAATAATGGAAATTAAAACCTACCCTCCAAAAATCAACATACATGGTTTGAAATTATAAGGGTAAAGTGGTATTGTCAATGAAAATTTTTGGCCACTGAGATCATACAAAATCTTCCCATTCCAATATATCATCATGTACTTGGTCGTGATACAATAATATTCATATCAAAGGAACTGACCTACCTCATTATGTCTAAATACTCTGATCCAGAAAACAAAATATATACTCCTCAGAGGATGCATCAATATCCGATTCAAAATCCTCTAGATGGAGGACACATGACATGTTTGGACATTATCAGCGACATTGAGATGTATAAAAGACATTAGGTATATAAATTTATCTATAAGGATATTCCAACTGATAGGATATTAATCCGCTCTATTTTAAAAACTCGAAGGGTCAAAAAAACATCTGTGAGAGATTACCCTGCTTCTAAAAACTTATATTCCCCAACTTGGGTGAGACTCACAAGAAAACACTGTCTCCAGCCACCAAATCAAGTGGTTGTCAGAGTAAATTTTAATATGACTAATGTCTCAACTAATCAGTCATCTTGAAATATCTGCCTAGATAGTCCTACTCTATTTTCCCCTACATTAGATTTAGTCCAAGTAGAAGTACCTCCTCTATCTCTATCCATCACAGAGGTGAGAAAGAAGGCCTTCTATAATAGGATTTATAAGGATTCATCTTGATGTTAGCTTGAATGTTTTTATTATAAGAGAAGTCAATGAGGGGAATGGGTCTCTCCTAGGAACACCTAAAGTCAATAACACATGCATATATCATGTAATCTAGCACCTGAATAGTATACTTTGGTTGTCCATCAGTCTATGGGTGATAGGATGTTCTCAAGAAGAACCAATGTACCCAAGGCCTTCTACCACCCCTACCAGAATAGTGATGTAAAACGAGAATCTCTATAAAAAATGATAGAATCAGTATATATATTAATATTTGTAACCTCCCTAATGTATAGTCATCCAAAATAATATACCATGATGGATTATGACATAGGTAAGATGTGTGTGGCCATCATCAAATGATCAAGGACTACGCACACTGCATCGTTTCCGTGAGGTGATCTGGGTAAACCGGTCATGAAATACATTGAAAAATCATACCATTTCCACATTTATTGTAAATTTTTTGTAAAAGACCTACCATTATGTTATTATATTCCTTCACCTACTGGCATGTGGAAAACTGAGGGATGAATATGGAAATCTCTTGTTTCATAATAGGCCTCCAATACTAATGATGCAGATCCCAAAACATTTTGGTGGAACCGGGGAAAAACACCAATGATAATGCAAAAAAATTATGCACCATCTCTCATATGATGTATGTTGGAACCCAAACACAACAGTGGAATAATATAGTATCATCCTCATCCACGGTCCAACCTAATGAAGTATGGTCATCTGAGATACATTCTCACATGGAAAGGTATTCAGGAACAGATAGTTGCCTCAATATTTCTTGTTCTAGAATATTATAAGTCACCAGTAATGTCAAGATGATAATCTATCCATGGTACTCTTAAACATAAATGTGAATCTTTGAGAATACGTCCATTATCATCCATTCTCCACTAGATTCAATAAATGTATGTGTCTGAGTGTTCTAGCTCAAAGCACCATCTACAGTATTATGTTTCTTAGGTGTGTGGGCAGGCTCAAAATCAAACATCTTCATGTACTCAACTCACCTATTCAACTTGATATTGAGATACCACTAAGTAAATATGTAGTTGTCACTATTTTGATCTATTTAAACCACATAAATCACTCATAGTAGATAGTTTCTCCAACAACTTATGTCATGATCAAAAGAAGAGAGATCGAGGTCATGCTTCAGTTAATTCCACTTGTGTGGTCTCAAATAACGCATCCTGTATGTAGTGACTCTATAATCCTATGTCATAAGAGGTCTAATATTGATACTTAAAGAATCATAGTATACATTATATATCCTACCAGGCTCTAGAAGGATCAATATCGATGATGAAGTCAGATGACCCTTCTACTATTGAAAGGAAGCTTCACAATATTATGACCATAATAATTTCACATATATGTTTTTCAAGACCATTAGAGTTTAAAAAAGATGTGATAAATCCAGGATGAAGAATCTTTAATATCCAACTATCCCTAATAAACTTTTTATTTCAAAACAATTATTGGGATTCTCCTAGGAAAATAAATTTCTCACTTTATCTAAGTATACTAAAAATCTCAACTCTGATATAATGTTAACAATGAAGTGAAAATTTATGATTCAAAAGCTTAATTTACTTATCATAGAATAGAGTTGATTCTCTCTCGGTTTATTCAGCATGATCTCAACATAATTGGCATGGTCACATCTATATTGTGAATACACTAAGATATTATCAACAAAGTTTACTATGAATGAATCTAGATACAGGTGGAAATTTTGATTCATAAGATCCATGAAAACTACAGATGCATTCATGAGTCCAAATGGTATAACCATGTACTTTTATAAAACATACCTGCTCATGAAATCTATGAACGATATTTCTGATTTCATGACCCTCACATGATGATTGGACGACCGCATATCTATCTTTGAAAGCACATTTTATCCTCATGTATTACCAAATAGGTAATCAAGTCATTGTAGTCGATACCAATACATTAATGAGGGTTGTTTTAATCAACCATTATATAGGTGGAGCCTAAGGGTACCATCTAACTTATTTTATAAAAGAACCACTAAACACCATGAATAAGGGATGGGGGAATACATATCCATTATCATCTAGATCCTCCAACCATTTCTTGAGTTCTGGTAGCTTAGTAGGTGCCATCATATAAGGAGGAATGGTCATTGGAGTTGCTCCTAGCACATAACAGTGAATTCTTCCTCTCATATTAGTAGTAGACCCAAGAATTCATTAGGAAAGACTTCCTTGAAACACTCCACTACTGGAGTAAAAATAGTGTGTCATAACCCCTCGTAGTATAGGAAAAAACATGTCAATATGAGTTTCTCCACTACCCAACCTCTTCTACTCGGGTCCGGATCACATAACATGCACATCCAATTATCACTTAAACACAATATGGATTCCCCATGGTGATGTAAACATCACCCTTTGGTAATAGAAGTGCATATGAGATTGATAGGGAACTAACTGGTCTATCCTACTAATTACGTCAAAGCCCATCATGTCGAGGATGAAAAAATTCCATAAGAAAAGGAATCCACCTATATGAATGGGAAAACACATAAAATGTAGAAAAACCTGTGATAAAATATATAACGGGGTATCAAGCATATTAATTCCATGAAATTGCTTGATCTCAAGGACTAGACATTGAATAATAATCTCAAATATAAATGGGTGGGGCATTGTTGTTTTAAATAAATAAGACACTTAAGTGGATACTATATGCATAGTACCTCAAACTATAGAATGTATGGATCTCTGATCCTCTATCATAGGCTATACTACATGTAACTAGAATGTACCAAATCCTTGAGTAACTACCTAACTACCCTAAGAAATACATTTCTATTGGAACTGAGAATCATAAATTTGACTACCTATCCATTAATCTCTGCCTCAACCTAATAAGTTGGTGGTATTCCTGCTACCAGCCCACCATGATCCCACTGACCCCTCTCTTAGTCATGGAGTGGGTATAGATCCCCGTTCTCTAGGAAATAATGGGAATGTTCTGTAGAATGTTTTGATTTGGACTGACCGTCCATGTCCTCTACACATAATTAGATCACACAATCACTAAGCTTCATGTATCTGATCTTCCTACACTACTTACATATAAAAAATCTATCAACTTGAGGATATTGACTACTGCTACTTCTGCATGGATCCTCAAAATGTCTCTTTCTTCTAGAAGAGAAACCACAAGTATCTCAAGGTGCCGATGCTCCATGACTCACTTCATTACCTTCCCCCAAAAAATTATTCTATAATAGGGGTAAATTTTATGATTTTAGAAATTGTATCCAATAAGAACATATTGACCTATGATCATATGGTGTATACTAACACATCCTTTAATCGTCTGGCGATCATAAAGTCATAACCCACTAGAGAAGGAGAAAACTACATTACCTTAGTAAACCAATAAGATTACTCTATAATATACATACACCCCTATCTTAGGTTCATGAATGATTTATCTATGTCATCCCAGAGAGTTTGGGGAAATTAGTTGTCATGGATGATCGTCCAAAAATTCTCCCAGACCATATCTATATATTTCTCTTAATGGGTGATTACATCGCACCATTTCATGGAATAATTAGGTATCATATACACTATAATCTTTAATCTCAACTCAGGAGGCATCTCTTGTTGCTTGAATATAGATATAATAGTTTCGATCCATAACTTAGTAAATGTAGTCCTCTATCGCATAGAGTGGTGGGAGGATGTTGCTGCTGGAATTCCTGAGTCATATTTTCCCTATTTTGGGCTGTTCTAAAAACTACCTACATAGACAATAACATAAGAAGGAATCCATATTGGAATTTTTAACTCATTCCCTTATCCAGAACAAGAAGAGGCTCCATAAGTGGAACTAATGGGGGGACCACTAGAAGCTCAAGGCCCACCACATCAGGTACATGGTCATCACCACCTTTAGTGAATATGACCGAAGGAAATCATCAACGAGTAATTCTATAATTCCAAAATCATTCCTCAGAATAGATTTAACAATTGAAAAGATTTTTTATAGAAAACTAGGAAAAGTACAAGACATTCCAAAAAAAAGATTGTGCCTCTTTTCCTACTGCAAGAACAAGGTCTAAATGGTAGATGAGACCAAGAAGTCCATATGAATGTAAGAGATACCCCAATACCCACAACTAAGGCTAGGTCTAAGTCTATATCTATATATCAGTTATATATATATATAATATGGATATTTTACTTTAAAAGATACATTCATTGTAAAATTATGCTCATTTAAATATTTAAATCACTTTAAAACGGTAAAATTAGACGGATTACCAACTCCCATACATAAGATCCCATACCCCTTATGAACCAAAATACCGAATCCACTCAGACAACACCATAACATGTTCCAACCCATCCATCCAATGATCCATGGATCAATGTTTCATAATTGACAGCTTAAGGTGTCTTCTTTAACCTATTCAGGGAAATAATGTTATGTTAAGTCATGCACTTTAAGTTTCAAATATGTTTTTCAATTACTATATGATGTTTCAATACAATTAATTACATAATAAAGGAACTGAAAATATGTTACATGAAAATTAGGATGTAGATGGCTCCCCGCTTGATACCATCCCCATATTCGAATTAGGTTGGAAGAGGTCTATGAAAATGTAAAGTTCCATAAAAATAGGGAAAAAGAATTAACCTAAACAGTATGATGTTTTCAAAGATAAATTTCAATTTTAAGGGAGAGTATTATATATATTCCATTAAGGAATCCAACACCTTCAATATATCGTGAATTGGACAATAAATAAAAAATTTATATCAAATCCTATATGGATGGATCTGTAAGGATATGGGACAAGGGAAGTGGGCTTAATCAGTTGGGGGAGAAGAGATAAAAGAAAAGTAGGTAAATATAATTAAAGTAGATAAAAATAGAATTTTCACCCTCAAAATAGGATGAAAATGGTTTATCCCAACTATGTACAAACCCTGCTACCCTTGTAACTTAAAGACAGAGCTCGTACGGTTAAGGAACAAAGTTTTAAAAATCAATCACTAACCATGTGGAAATGTTATATTGAAAAATTTATTTTCCAACATGGTCTTGAACCTAAGGTCAGATGGTTTTAATCAAACTCTGTATCCCCTTGGTCTCCACTTTCTACAATTAGACAGTTTAGGGAAACCATATGGGCTGGGCCACATAGTTTATCCCAACAATTTGGACTTATATTTTCTTAACATGAAGGGATATAGGATATTAATGATCCATATACACACTTGAGACCTATTTGAATGGATTAAGAGTCATTATTTAGTATGTTTAAATGAATTTAATTCACTGAAAAATTATACACAACTTTGTGAAAATATGGGTCATTTCATGAAGTGTATAAATGTATATTAACAAAAATATTGTAATGAAATAGGTAATGATGATGTTTATCTTTATGATATAGTTGGTTAAAGAACATTTGATAAAATTAAGGGTATAGTTAGAGTCACGATAACTCAAACTTTTTTCTGTTAGTTATAGAATATTTTATTGAACATTATCTTTCCAAGAAATTAAATATTGAATGATTTTCTATCATCACTTTTGGGGGAAATTGTTTTTGATCCAAATAAACATCCATTAACGTATTTATTTTATATTATTTAAATATAATGTTTACAAATAATGTTATAATAATGAATTTTACATTTGTGAATATAATTTATTATTACTAAATCTATTTTCATGATTTAGTTTTCAATTGTGTCTCAATCTTCCAAATGATCTAACTCCAATGGAGTTATTTCCCACGCTTCACCCTATATTTTATTTTATTGTGCGATTATTTTGGGTGACCATTTTGTGGAATTAAGAAATTTAATTCATGATAATGTTTTATTCCATTTTTATGTTTTAGGAAGCGTATTTATTTATATAGGTTATTTAGGAATTCTCAATGAATTCTATTTGGATGTTTTATGAAACCCATTTTATTTTCATGGGTTATTTTTGAAAAGTGAATGATTTCCATTTGTATATTTTATAAAACCAATTTTATATCCCTAGGGTATTTATGAAAACATAATTATTTCAAATTAGTTGTTTTATGAAACCTATTTTACATCCCTAGGTTATTTATGACATGTAAAGTGAATGGGTTTTAAGTGGAAAATTTATGCATGGAAAAATAATGGGATGGTTCCAAAATATCCTACCCAATAATTGGTTAGGTGTCTACATCCCATGATATTGGTATTCACAAGTACATTTTACATTCTTATTAAAATGGATACTTATGGTGTGGCACATGAAATTAATGTTTCCCTATCCTAATGTTTGTTACATAGTTAAATGACGTTACTGATTATGATTTTATGATCTCATAATAGAATGTTTATGTTAAAAGTTTCTATTATATGTTATAACTATTATTATTCCAAGATTAAATTACATGGTTTTACATTCTTATGACATAAACTATGAATCCCACTTATGTCTTATGATTAACACTGGTGATGTTATGATATTTCCCTTATACTCATTTTTTCCCTAATGTTTATGAAATTGACCCTGATGAAATTTCTATTCAACCCATAATGTTCATTTGAGCTCATCTGGATTGTATTCATTCAATTCGTATGTTTTTTGGATGAGTCTCACTAATTATATTCCAATAAGATGGTATGATATGGTGAATTGGAGGAGAAATTATCATCAGTAATATAAAATAACATTATTATAATTTGTCTCCAAAGAAACTAAACCTATTTGTTCTAGGAAAATTAATATTTATGAAATATAATTCCCTAATTCTTGTAATCAATGTAAAATAATGTTATTTTAAAATTGGTTCACTATACTATTAATTTTTTAAGAGTTGTATTTGTACAATTAATGAAATAATCAATCTTGTTTTTTGGATTACACATATAATCTAAAACACACATTGATAACAATGATAAATTATCCTCATACATAGCTACTATATTTTCAACATTTATAATAGATTAAATCTTTTCCTTTCCATATCACTATGTTACTCTTAAATTAAATAATTTCCAAAATAATCTTCTTTAAATTCCTTAAACACTATGCTTTATATATCATACCTCTTATAGGATTTAGGATCAATTCCCACCAATAGTCAATATGTCCCCATATATGCAATATAGACATGTTTAAATTTTTCTATCATATTATATATTATTACATAAAATATATTCTCATGTTACTTTATCCATTTTCAGTCACCATTGGATTTTTGTACCCACTCATTGATCCAGATTGTCTCCTCATAAAATTATATAAATATAATTATCCTTATTAAGGGGAATCTATATTCTATGTACTTTAAATAATATTTTTGATAACATGGGTTAATGAACCCTGAATAGTAATAATTTTTTTCACAAACATTAACTCTATTAAATAGATTACCATGTAATTCCACATTTTTTTCTTGATTGGAGCCTTGGTTTTAGTTTCTCCTATAATTAGCTATTATCTAACAAAATATAGACTATTATTTTATAATATAAATCGTTAGTAATTAAAATAATACTTATATATCATGGTTTCCTAAAATAAAATCATATGAATATGATACCTATCCTACCAATTTTATATCAATGTTTGTCCGTTTTTGATCCCATAACACTCAAACCAATGGTTTTTCCCCCAACATATTACATTGGATTCAGAATCAACAATCATAACATGAAGCTTAGGCATGGATAAACCATGATCAACATCAAGATCAATCTAGCCTAGAACATGAGATTGATCTAAAACATACATTCAAAAATGTAGTACATGAAACATGTTATGTATCAATTTAAACAATGGATGAAGTGACAAATTATAAGAACATTCTGCACCTACTAAAAAACCTCAAAAGGTATCATTAAACAAGTAAAAATCTTCCCTTTACTCCCAAGCTATCAATAACCCAAATGAGGTGAAACAATAAAAAACACATGGTCACTAACTAGAAATTCAAATGGTCTGTGATGATGGTCAACATTAGATTTATATCAGATATGTTCTATCAACATTATCTAACAAATAAAAGGAAAAATTGGTGTTGTCTCTTGAACCAATATTGGTCTAACCGTGGAACTTGATGCAATATCCAACCAACGTAATAAAGACTTAAAAGGCTGTACAAACAAGGATTCAAAAGGATCAATTCTAATCACAGACTGGTAAATATTTTTATATTAAAAATCAACTAGTTAAAAATTGTCATCCCAAGACCCACAAAAGTCAATAATGTGGGCATTAATCTTATACAAAAAAGTATGTATAGCTTTCTTGCATTCACATCGATCTATATATGGTATTTCATACTCAAATAGACCTGAGATCCCATTCCATCCAGAAGGAATCTACAAAATAAATCTGTGAAATGGGGATCCCTAATAGAGACTGTAACATATGTAACTCCATTAATATAGACAATATCCTTTACAAATATATTTTAATTCTCTATAAATTTGGTTGTATCACAAAAAGTTTTGAAATGAGCCGATATAGTCTTCCTATCCATCAGTAGCCATATCACATTCTTGTTTAACTAGGTACTTGGAAAACCAACCACAAAATCCCTAGAGATTCCATAAAACATGAAATATTGAATAGGAAGTGGCTAAATAAAACATTAAGGTATCTAGTTCTTAGCCTTGAACTATTGTAATGTATAAAAATTAGAGATAAAATAAGATATACCTCATCTCATACAATGACACCAAAATATTCACCCCATGTCATAAATAATATTCATAATTCTTTGGTGCACAAACCACTAGGAATTATGGAAATCCCCCATACAATCCTTTATAACTGAAAAAACACACCAAAAAAGTTACAAAAACATGGAATACCTTCTAGGCAGAACAACCAACTAGAAATGGTATCCACACCATAGAGAGGATCTCTAATGCTATAGAAGACATCATCAAGATGTTGTTTTTAAAGAATCATCTCAAAAAGAGAGGATGTAAAATAAATACTGGCTGAAAGAACATCAACCCTTATTCCCCAGACTCCAATATATAGCTACACAAAAAGAGCCATCAAATTATACTATTCTAATGATTCTTTCATGCTTGGGCTGAGAAGTTTATTTCTTAGATAATATATGATGACAATAAATTTTTTCAGGGTATAAGTGACGTTGAAATCAAAATATTACAGGTATTCCACACAATTAATTGGAATGAAATTAAAATATTTTCAATATATGCTATATCTCATGATGTTTTGGTATGAATTCACAGTAAAACTTTATCTGAAAATTTAATTCAACTTACTATTGAGTGCATGAAAAACTACTGAATGTTCAATTTAATGGGTCATGTAATTTTTAAATGTGGCCTATGTTTTTGATATACATAGAAAAAACATGATCACCCTATATAATAACAGTTACTAAACCTATTCACAATGCATAAAAAAGAGCACGTAGACCATCCCATCATCTATTTGAGTCAACACCATTGTAGTAGTCAAAATACATTTTAGATAAAAAATCACTTTGAAATTTCTCATCCCAAACAAATAATACTGCCTTAAATGTTATAATAGTCATTTTAGAATCCAATATTAAAGAATCATTTACAAACTAGTGGTAATATCCAACTATGGCTAAGAATATTTGAATCTCAAAAACATTTTTTAGTCTCCCCCATCTCATAACATCTTTTTTCTTCTTAGGTTCAACTGAAATACCATGTTTCAACACCACATATCCCTTGAACTTCACATCCTAAATCTCTAATTCACATATTGATAGCTTGGAATAATGTTGAGGTTTTCTCAAAAAATCCAAAAATTCTTTAAAATGACTCACATGATCCTCTTTAGAATTAGTGTAAACATGGATGTCTTCCAAAAAGTATACCATTAATGTATCATGATACACATGGAATAACATATTCATTAAATCCATAATGACCAAAAGTTTATTGGCTAGAACAAATGGTATGTAAATTTACTAAAAATATCTATACCTTCTTCAAAAGGAGTTATTATGATTGTTAGATTATTTTATTCTAAACTAGTGAAAACCAAATCAAAGATTATTATTTGAAACCCACTTTACCATTTCAACTAGTAAAAAATAATCAATCCATGGAAACAAATACATATGTTTTATATTAACTTGATTGAGTTACAATAATCATCTAAAATGAAAAGTGACCCATAATATTTGATAGAAAAGAGAATATCCACTACATAAGATCACATAATTGGGCATATAAAGACTTTCTCTAGAAGATAATCTAGATGAGACTTTAAATCATTTATTTTAGATGGCTCAAAGAAATAAGGAGTAGATATCAATTGAACAATAGTTACAAAATCATTTTAAAACTCTACCTCCCTTACCGTTGGAAAACCAACGATGTTAGATGGAAAAAAATTTGAAAAATTATCATCAACTAGAGGGAGATAATCCCTGAAAGATTCTCTGTCTAGTTCAAAATAGAACAAAAATATTAATTTCGCTAATTATGGATAAGATGGACCGTCTTTGCTAGACTCGAGGTCCCATTATCTATTAAAGACACAACACACCCCATCGTGTGTAGTAAAAGAGACCTGTCATAGATAAAAATCAATTCAATCATTATTAACATTAATCCAGTCCATACCAAATATGAAATCAAGAGGATTCATGTTGAGAACCATAAAATCCCATGAATGATTAATATATGATAAAGAGATCAAATAAGTTGGACAATAGATACAATTCTCTCCATTTTGTCCAAGGGGTATAGTAATATCCATAAAAAAATATAAAACCAATGTTGGAATGTTTAGAAAAATGAAAATAAAAATCAAAACAAACAAATGATATGCTCCAATATCAAATAAAGAAGTTACTAAATTTGAGGAAGTAATGATGGTTCCTCTCATAGTAACTAGACCCATATCTTCTATCTCTCAAAACTCTTCCAATATATTAAGAATCTTCATTCCATATTCATGTGGTGAGAATATATTTTTTCATAAAGAATCATATTACAACATTGAACTTTTAGGTGATGGTGATCTCATTCCACTATGTGGAGAAGAATATACATAACACAACTTCTTCATGTGACCTGAGCATCCACATGTACTACATATCCTGAGTGCCTTAGTGAAAACCCATTTCGAGTTCCTAGGATTTTCACACTTGTATAAAATCAATGGTCCTCTTCTAGGAACATAAGGAGGTTTAGATTAACCAAACTCTCATGAACCACCATGAGAGTCATAACGGTTTGTCTTTCCTTTTAAGGAATTTATTGAACTACCATTGGGAGAAGTAATATCTTCCTTCAACCTTAATATACCTACTTGGTATCATTCTTACATCAATGCTCTATCAATCACATCAGAATAATATGATTGATACAACAAGGAAACCTAATAATGAATATAATATCAACACCCCTTCTCGAACCATCAATTCCTCATCCTTTAATTTGATACAATCTTGGGTGGTAACTTGACCAGCCCTACAAATCGATTCTCAAATTTAGTGATGGTCTTATTATACTTATCATGTATGAAAAGAATATAGACTTACCCAACACCATATAATCTGAATAGAACATGTCAGTGAATAAAAACTAAATTTCATTTTACTATTATCCCTCCTAATTCTTTTCCGTTTTCATTGTGTCCCACCATCTCTGGCTAGGTCCTTCCATCTTGAAGGGAACATATTTCACAATGATTAATTCAGGAAATTCCAATAACTCAAATTAAATTTCAATCCTCCTCAACCAATCCTCATCCTCTAATGTATCATTTGAGAATTGGACTTTCATTGGATTATGGTGAAAGAAATTATGATAATAACTCCAAAATTCAAAACTTTTATGGTTCCAATAACTAGATCCTGAATACGAATGTGTCCAGGTTCTCATCCTAGATATTGGACCACAAACACAATAACCTCAACTATATTATTATCAATTAGTGGATTTTATCAACATAATTCATTAATATCATCCTCTTGGACCCAATTCACACATCGTCTTGGAGGTATGTTTCTAAAAAATAGCTTCAAACAATAAGAAAGGTAGTATATGATATCTCTGGTCGACATATAAATAAGAGAAACAAAGGATATTAATCCCATTAAATAGATAAAAATGATTTTTACTTCATACAATCCAAATAAAATGTAGGGAAAATAATTAATCTAATCCTATGGACGTCTTTACCAAACTACCAATAGTGACATAATTCTCTTTATATGAGACCTAGCCTGCCACTCATCCTTAACTGCCTACTATGTTATAACAGGATCTCAAACATCACACTGATCTCAAAGAAATATTCTTAACATACACCATTAATACCACTTTTTCATGACCAATACTAAATACAGTGTCAATCTATAACCAATTTGGTATTGACATATCATAAAGAAAATTCTTGATCCCCATGGGTTGGGGACTCATACTTGTCATCATACAAGATAAAACATGGAATAAATTTTCTATATATACATTGAGAGAACAAGAGCATGTCATTATGATCAAAGAAAACAACCCAATGATATTGTAATAGAATTAAAATATGTATCGAAACCCAAATAGTACAACCCTAAATTAGTAGAAAGAAAATTGATGAACAACCTAAAGCCCCAACATACACTGTATTCCGAGATAAAAAAATCAACAACAACTGCAACCTCCATGTGGCGTCTTCCCCTTGCTTGAACCTATATAGAGGAAATCTAAATATTATTTAAGGCAGTAGATGGGTGAGATATAAAATCCAATTAGGTTTTCCCCAAGTGTTCCACATAAGATTACAATTATAAATAAACCAAAAAATTAATTCACTTTCAAATAAAACATGCATGGTGGTGAAAGTTTATATTTAAAACAAAAACATACATTTCATTTCAATTGATTGAATAATTTCAAATAATGTATTATGTAAAATGATTATACAGAAAATTTTATATTAATCCATAGGGATGCATAAATTAGTTTTAAAAATAATTTCATATATATCAGAATAAAAAAAATGAGAAACATGGTAATATTCCAAGAGGTATGATTATTCCTATTTATGGGATCCTCACATATCTCATATTGGTGATATCAGTAATGTTTGTACATACTTCCCTTATATACTGGTCAAAGAGGAAATTTCAATATCCCATGGGGGATAAGACCCACCATACTATATTTTTTTGTTAGAGTTGTAAATCACAAATCCATTTCTAAGGAATTACCTTCCTTGCATGATTGTCCCAAGTAAATCACAAACAACCCAAGACTTCATGTTCTCAATAAAATCAATCAATAATGAGAAATTTATTTTAAAAATGATTAAATTATAATTCCTTCTTTTCTTATTTCAATATTCTAAATTCTCTTTAAAAATAAAAACAGGATTTTTTAATCAATTCATGAATTTTACAAGACCCAACCAAACATAGCTTCTTATCAAAATAATTTGAGAAAATTTTCCATATCAATTTGAAAACTTAATTTCAAAAAAGAAATTTCTTATATCAATTTCACAATGAAATCAAATTGAAATCACACCTCAGTCTCAAATTCTATTTTAATTTGGGGTTTTCCTCAAATTTACATACCAAGTTAAATAATTTTAATTAAATTAGGTTGTCACAATTAAAGTGAAAGAAATATAAAATATCAAGAAATTAAAAGGTTATCCAAAAATCAATTCATAGATGGGACTTCTATCCATTAACATGGATATTACTTATCAGAATTCCCAAAATGGTAATTTCCAATGAGGAACCAGGAATATAGTGATCAAGGAATCAAACCTAGATTCAATATCCAAAATAATAGATATTTGATCTATCTACAACTAGACAATCCAATAAAACCCTAGGGGGGGAGATAGAGAGATCAGGAGTGAAGGAACAAGGAAATAAATCTTATCCCAGGGGAATTCAATAACATTATCCATGATTAGAACTGACATGGAATATGTTTGGAGGAGCTAAAATACATTTTTGGGAGTTAAAAATTACCTAAAAATATGTCCAATCATGAGTTAGGGTTGAGTGTGGATCATATTGGTGTTTTTAAATTTTAAATTAATTTCCAGAATTTTTAAAATCTCTATGAATGGTATTTTGGCATGGGTCCCATGATTTTTTAAACCATGTGTCAGCTGTGAAAACCCCCATAGTTTGGGTTTTCAAAGTTTACATTGGGTGGGCACACAATTTTGGAAACCACGTGCCAACCATGTGTAGCCCATAAAATTCCCAAAACATGAAATTTTTACCAAATTAACGACACAACTAAAACATTATAAAAGAGGATGGTTGAGGAGTACCTGAAAATAGTATCATGATGTTACAACCTTCCATCCAAAGATTTTTTATGTCTCCATAAATCATTTCCAGAAGTCTCCATGCCAAAAATATGAGGCCACCGCTCTCTAATCAGTGCCTATCTCTCCGACATCTCTTAAGTATCAAAAATATGCTTCCATAGTAATTTGAAAAAAGATATCAGCTTCCAGTAAATTACCTTGTATAAATATCAACTATCACGTCTAGATGATCAGTCATGGACAATAAAGGTTCAATATAATGATGAATACAACTCATAATATGAGATTAACCAAGAAGATACATTCTAAACTATGATACATGGAACAATTTATTTATCAATTAAAACTGTAGAGGAAGTTATAAATGTTATTCCAATTTCCCCACATTATAAAAAGTCTCAAATGTCCCACAAAATGAGTATAAATCCTACCTTCAATCCTGAGCAACTGATGAACCACAAGAGGTGAAACATTCAATAAAACATGGTCTCCAGCTAAAAATTCCAATGATATATTTATAATGTAAACATAAAATTTATAGTGAATGTATTATATAAACATTATTAGATGAATAAACTAAATAATTATAATTTTATCTTGATCAAAATTCATCCCAACAAAGGAAGTTTCACAAATCTTAGAAAAATACAACTAATTTTTACATTTCCATCCATACAAGGCCTCAAAAGTAGCAATTATGATCGAAAAATGGTAACTACTATTATAAAAAAACTCAAAGAGATTTCAATCGTCATCCCAAGGACCATCAATGTAATTAAAATAGAAATTAATCATATCATAATGAATATGTATCAATCTAGATCAAAACATGAGATTGATCCAAAATTTAATTTCACAAATGCGATATATGGAACATGTTATGTATCAATATAAAAATTGGAAGAAGTGATAAATAGTAAGATACATTCCCCACTTACTCAACAAACTCAAAAGGTCCCAAAAAATTGAGAAATCTTCCCATTCATCTCAAGATATTGATATCCTAAATGAGATAAAATATTCAAGAACACCTGATCACTAATTATAAATTCCAATGGTCTATGATGATGGTCAACATAATATTTATATCGGACATGTGATATCAAAATTATCTAAAAAATCAAATTAAATATTGGTGTTTTCTCATGAAGAGAACTCCGAAGAACCACATAACTTTCACTAATATAAAACCAACAAAATAGAGAATTACAAGTTTGTCCAAACAAGGACACAAACTGATCAATCTTAATCACAAATAGGTAACTATTGTTATAATAAAAATAAACCAAACCTAAATTGTCATCTCAAGATCCAAAAAATTCTATAATGTGGAAATAAATAATATCTTAAAGAATTGGTATAACTTTCTTGTATTCCAATCAATCTATAGATGGCATTTCATACTCAAATGAACCTGAGATCCCAGTACGTCCTAAAGGAATCTCCCCATTTTATGTGTGAAATGGGGAACCCTAATGAAGACTATAACATATTCAACTCTTTGAAAATAGACAACATCTCTTACATTGTTATTTTGATGCTCTATAAATTTGGTTATATCACAAATGATATTAAAATGAGTCTATATGGTCTGCCTATCCAAAAAAACACCATATCACATTCTTATTTCTCTAGTTTCCTAGAATACCAACTATAAAATCCATAAAGATATCATACCACATGAAATTTAAAACTAGAAGTGGATAAAGAATAATTTATGGTATCTAGTGCCCATCCTTGACCTGTATGAATCTAAAAAATGATAGAAAAAATCAGAAATACCCCGTCACCTGAATGGAAATCAAAATATTCACTATATGTCATAAATAATATTTGTATCTCTTGGTTACACAACCCATTGTGAATTATGGAAATCCCTGATCACATCCTTTGTTACTGAAAACTGTGCACCAATAATTATCCAAAAAACATAGAATACCCTCTAGGGAGAATGAACAGATAGAAATGGTATCCCCACAAGAAAGAGGGTCTCAATGGTATGGAAATTATAATAAAGATGTTGTTCCTAATTAATCATCTCAAGAAGAGAAAAGGAAAACTGAATATTGTCCAGAAAAACACCAACCCCTATTTCCTAGACTCCAATATACAGCTAATAAAAAACATCCCTCATATTCCACTCTTCTGATGTTTCTATCATGGTTGGGGTGAGAAGTTTCTTTCTAGAATAATATATTTTGTTATTCCCTTTCCTTAGGGTATAGGCAATATTGAAATCAAAATATTATTGGTATTCTATACAATGCATCATAATGAGATTAAAATATTTTCAAGGGAATATATATCTCATGAATTGTTGGTTGGTATTCATAGTGAACCATTATCTGAAAATTTAATTTTACTAACTATTGAGTGCATGAATAAAAACTACATGTTCAATTTCATGGGTTAGTAAATTTTTCTCATATGGCCTATGGTACCAAGAACCATAAGAAAAAAAGATCACCCAGCATAATAATGTATCCCAAACATTATCACGATTCATCAAATAAGAACAAGTTTCCCTTCCCATCATCTATTTGAGACAACACCAATTCATAAGTCAAAATACATTTGAGATCAACAAAAATAACACTTAAATTTCCTATCCCAAAGAAACATTACTTATTTCCGAGTTATAGAAGTCATCAGAGAGGACAACATGAAAAAATCCTTTACAAATTGGTGATAATATCTAGTAATAGAAAAAAATATCTTAATCTTATAAACATTTTTCATTTTCTCCCATGCCATAACATATTTATACTTCTCTAGATCAAATGAAATACCATGTTTTAACACCACATATTTTATGAAATTCACTTTTCATATCGATAAATCACATTTTTATTGCTTGGAATAAAGTTGATGTTCTCTAAAAAATTCCCAAAGTTCTCTCAAATGACTAACATGATCCTTCTTAGAATTAGTATAAATAAGTATTTTAAGAAAAAAGTATACCATGAATGTATCATGATACTCATGGAAAGTCATTTTTTTAATTCATAAAGACCATAAGTTCATTGGCTAAACCAAATGGAATTAAAATTTACTCATAAAGTCTATACCAAGATCAAAATGAGGTATTATGATTGTTAGATAATTTTATTCTCAACCAGTTATAACCAAATCAAAGATTACCCTATGAAAACCAATTTTACCATTTCAACTAGTAGAAAAATACTGAATCCATGGATGAAAATAATTATTCTTTATTGCGTCTTGATTGAGTTTTTTATAATATAGTATAAGTAAAAGTGACCCATCATCTTTCTTATCAAAGAGAACATACAACTACCATGATCATACACATGGGAATATAACAACATTCACTAGAAGATAATGTTTCTGTGGATTTAACCCTTTCGTTTTAGTTTTCTCCATCAAGTAATAAGGAGTAGATATCAGCTGAGTACTAGGTAACAAATCAATAAAAAACTCTACTTTCCTTACTATTAGAAAACCAAAAACTTCAAAAGGGAAAGCCTCAAGAAAATCATCAACAACTGGAGGAAGATAATCACTCATAGATTCTCTCTTCAGATCAAAAGAGAAAAAAATATTACATTCCGCTACTATGGATAGGAAGGTTCATCATTTCTCAACCTCAGGTCACTTTATCCTTGAAAGACTCAACAAACCCCATCGAGTGTAGTAAAAGAGACCAATCAAAAATAACAATCAATTCAAACTTTATTAACAACAATCCAGTCCATACCAAATAGGAAATTAAGAGGTTTCATGTTGAGAACCATAAAATCACAAGAACGATTAATATTTGATAATGAGAACACACAAGTAGGATAATGGATACCCTTCTCTCGATTTGATTCAAGGTGTGTAGTAATATATATCAAAAAAGTTAAAAAACTATTATAAGGTTTAGAAAACTCACAATAAAATGAAAAATGAACAAATAATATGCAACATTATGAAATAATGAATTTATTAAATATGTAGAAATAATGATGGTACCTCTCATAGTCATTGGAACCATATACTTTAATTCTAGATACTCTTCCACTATATAAAGAATCTTTGTTCTAGATTCATTAATGTTAGAACTCATTTATTCATGAAGCATCATATATCATAACATTGCTTTTAGGTGATGATGATCCTATTCCACAATGTGTAGTAGAACAGACATGACAAGACTTACCCAAGAGACCTATAAATCCACATAAAATACATATCTTTACTTACTTAGTGGAAACCCATATCGAGTTCCTAGTATTTCAACACTAGAAGAATATTAAAGGGAATATTCTTGGAATAGAAGGAAGTTTAGATGGACCATTATATCAATAACCACCATGAGAGTCATAATGGTTTGTCTTTTCTTTAAAGTAATTCACAGAACTACCATTGGGAGAAGTAGGATATTCCTTCAACCCTAAAATACCATATTGGTATGGTTCAACCATCAATTCTCTATCCCTCACATAATAATAAGATGATTGATTCAATAGGAATTCCCAATAATGAATATCATATCAAAATCCCATATTGGACCATCAATTCTTCATCCTCTCATTCAATAAAATCTCAGGTGAAAACATCACTAGCCTAGCAAAGCGATTCTTAGATTCGATCATGGTCTTTTTAGACTTGTCATGTATGAAAAAATATGTAGCCTTATCCAAAACCATATAATATGGATAGAATAGGTTAGTTAATAGAACATTAATGTGATTAAACTATAATCTACCATGCTTCTTTTTTACCACCATTGGGTCCCACCATTTCCTACTAGGTCCTTCCAGCTTAAAGTTGACATATTTCTCATTGATTGAATCTAGAAATTCCAAGAACTCAAATAAATTTCAATCCTCATAAAACATTACTCATCTTCTTGTGTATAATTTTATAATTTGAATTCTGGTGTCTTATAGTTAGGAAAAATAAGACAATAACTCTAAAATTAAACCCTTTATGGTTCCACAACTTGATCCAGAATCAGTATGTGTGAAGGTGCATGTCTTAGATTATGGATAACAAAAACAATAACCCATACCATATTATAATCTATGAGAGGATTTTCTCACTATGGTTCATGATCAGATTCTTCTTGAATCTAATTAACACACTGGCTTGGAGGCATTTTTCCAAAAATATCATCAAAAAATAAAGAATGCAAGGGAATATTACTCTGACCGAAACTCAGACAAGAGAAACAAGGGATATTTTTCCCATAAGATAGATAAAAAATATTTTCATTTCAATCTATCCAAATAAAATGTAGGGAAAATAATTAATATAATCCTGAGGATGTATTTCCCAAACCAACCATAGTGACTAAATTCTCTTTATTATTAGACCTAGACAATCACTCAAACTTTACTACTTCCCTAGTTCTAGAAAGATCTCAAATTGCGTTATGTAGTCAATGAAATATTCTTAACTTGAACTTTTGATACCACTTTTTAATGAACCTTCCGGAATACCATTGTACCCTCATAACTGATATAGTATTGACATATCATAATGGGAATTTCTGGTCCCTAAGGGTTGGGGACTCATACTTGTCATCATACAAGATAAAACAGGGAATAGTTTTTCCACATAGATAGTGAAAGAACAAAAACCAGTCAGTATAATCAATGAAAACTCCCATGTGATACTATAATAGAATCGAAATATGTATCGAAACCAAAATAGTACATCCACAATTTATAAGAAAGAAAACATATGAGCAACCCATGTTCCCAATGGACACGGTACTCCAATCCAAAAAATTCCACAATAATTTCCACCTCCAAGTGATGCCTTCCCCTTATATGAGCCTAGAAAGAGGAAATTTACAAATTAATAAAGGAAAATCTAGGGTGTGAGGTAAAATCCCAAAAGGGGTTCACCAAGTGTTCTATACAATATTAAAAAAATAAATAAAGAAAAACATTTAATCCATTTCAAGTGAAACATGCATGGTATTGCTAGTTCATATTATAAACAAAAACATGAATTTCATTTCAATTGATGGAATCATTTCGAAGAATGTATTATGTAAAAAATTTATACAGATAATAGTATATAATATCACAGGTATGTGTAATTTTGTTTTAAATATAATGGAATATATATAAAAATAATCACAAATGAGAAACATGGTCATCTTCCAAGAGGTATGATTGTTCCAGATTATGGGATCCTCACACATCTCATATTAGTGATCTCGGTAATGTTTGTACACACTTCCCTTAGACAGTGGTCAATGGGGAAATGTCAATATCCCATTAGGGAGAAGACCCACCACACTACATTTTTTATAGTTGTAAAATGTAAATCCATTACTAGAGAATTACCTTGCTAGCATGTTGGTCCCAAGTAATTCACTAACTACCCAGGATTCTATGTGCCCAATAAATCAATCAAAAATGAAAAATTTATTTTAAAAATGTATAAAATAAAATTAAAAAATTTATGATTTTAATATTCTAATTTCAATTTTAAAATAAAAACATGGGGATTTAATCATTTCATGCATTTTCCAAGTCAAAACAAAACATAGGTTTATATCAAAAAAATCAAAACAATTTTCCAATATCAATTTCACAAACAAATTTCAAAAATAAAATTTTTATATCAATTTTACAATTCCATCAAATTAAAATCACACCTCAGTCTCAAATTCCACTTGAATTGGTGGTTTTCCCTAAATTTACATATCAGGTTAAATAATTTTCATCAAATTAAAATTTCACAATTTAATTGAAAGCGACCTAAAATTTCAAGAAATTCAACGGTTATCCAAATAGACAAACATAGACTGAACTTACTACCTTTAACATGGATATCACTTATAATAATTCCCAAAATAGGAATTTCTAATGAAGAACCATGAATATAGAGGTGATGGAATCAAACCCATATTTAGGATCCAAAACAATGGAGACAATATCCATCTATAATAGTATGATCTAACAAACCCTAAGGGGAGGGATAAAGAGAGTGAGAGAGAACGAAATAGGAAAAAAACCATTGGGGGGGATTTAACGACATTATCGAAGATAATAAATTCTGGGGAATATGTTCGGAGGAGCCCAATTGAGGTTGTGGGAGTGCAAAATGACCTAGTAATATGTACAATCATGAGTTAGGGCCGAGCGATGAATCATATAGCGGTTTGGGAAATATTAAATTATTTTTCAGAATTAAAAAACATTGCATGAAAGGTTTTCTGGAGGGGGTCACATGATTTTTTAAACAAAGAACTAGATGTGAAAACCCACTTTATTTGGGTTTTCACAATTTACACAGTGTGGGCGCATGATTTTGGGAAACTGTGTGCCAATCGAGTGTAGCCCATAAAGTTCCCAAAATTTTCAAATTTTTACCTGAAGCACCTCTAAATATGACCCCACGAAAACATAATAAAAATGGATGGCTGAGGAGTACATGAATAAAGTAACAAGATGTTACAAACTCCCTGCCATATAATCTTTATGTCCATATAAATCATTTCATGAAGTCTCCATGCCAAAATGATGATGCCACCACTCTATAATCAGTTACTCTCTCTTCCATATATATTGTGTATCAGAACCATGAATCGATAGCACTCAGCCTAAAGATATCATCTTCCAAAAATTTAACCTTTATAAATATCAACTATCATGACTGGATGATCAATCATGGATAAATGAGGCTCAACATAAAGATCACAACAGCTCAAAATATGTGATGGACCAAAAATATACTTTTGCAACTATGATACACGGAACACGCTATGTATCAATTGAAAATGTACGAGGAAGTTATAATGGTTTAACCACTTTCACAGCATTCTAAACAAACTCAAATGTCCCTCAAAATGAGTATCAATATTTTTTTTCCTCCCAAGAGGTTGATGAACTAAATGAGGTGAAACATTCAATAAAACTTGGTCTCCAGCTAAATATTCCAAGGATCTATGTATAATTTCAACATAAAAGTTATATTGGATGTGTTACATAAACATTCTTAGATGAATCAACTAAATAATTTTAATTTTATCTTGAATTAAATTCATCCCAACAAAGGAACTTTCACCAATCCCATACCAACACAACTAATACTTACATGGAAAACCATACAAGGCCTCAACAAGAGCCATCATGATCATGAAATGGTTACTACTATTATAAGAACATTCAAAGAGTCTCAAATGGTCACACCAATCTCCAAAAATTTGATTAAAATAGGAATGAATCATGTCCTAACTAATTTATATTGATCTCTATGTCTTCCAATTCTTATATTATTGGTATGTCGTACTGAAACAAACCTAAGATCCCAATTCATCCGAAAGGTCTCTCTGAAAGTGGGATGTGAAACATTTATTCATATTAGAGACTATAACAGATTGAACTCTATGAAAATGAAAAATATATCTTACATAGGGATTTCTTATCTCCTTAAGTATGCATGTATATTTAATGGGTATGCAATGATCTAATTTGGTCAGCCCATAAATCACAACCCACATAAAATTATTCATTCCTTGGGAATGTGGAAACAAAAAAAATCCATATAGACCACATCCCACTTCCAGGGTGTCATTGGATGTGGCTAAGGAAACCTTAATGGTCTCATGTTCTTGGCCTTAACTTTTTGAACATATAACAAATGAGATAAAAAATGAACAATGGACCATCTCATACTTGGACACCAGAATTTTAACCACATTTCATAAAATATCATTGTGTTTCTGGGTTCCCAATCCATTAAGAATTATGTAGATCCACCATCACATCCTTCATTACTGCTAAAAACAAAAAAATGATTATGAAAAAAAAGAATACCCTCCAGGGATAATGACCACTCAAAAATGTTCTCCCCACCATAAAGAGAGTCTATAATTATATGGAACTCACTATCATTCTTATATTACTGAAGAATAATCTTGAGAAGAGTGGAGGTCATCTGAACATTATAAAAAACTATATCATTCTTATTTCATAGACTCCAATAAGAAATTATGAAAAAGTTCCATAAAATTCCACTCTTATGATGATTAATTCATAGCATGGGTCAAATGTTTCCTACTCAAAGAATATATGACAACATTTCCATTCCCTAGTCTATAAGCGATGTCAGAATCAAAAACATTCTGGTATTCCACTCAATTTATGCATTTGAGATTAAAAGTATTTTGAGAGATGATATTGATCAAGAATAGATGGTCATAATACAAGTTAAACTGTTCTCCAAAAAGGTAGTTCCTCCAACTATTGAGTGGATGTATAAGTCCCCAGCCTTTAACCATACTCAATCTTGAGTTATTACAACATTACACCTTGAGGATCTTTTCAGGTTTAGAGTTTTAGAGAATTAGATCATAAAACTTTCATTACATCCCACATTTAAACAAAGTGGTTACATAAACGATAGTATTCATTTTTTCCAATCAACGGAAAAATATTTAAAATAAAACATGGATTCTTTCTTAAAAATTCCTTGACACTATCATCATATCATGTACCCTTCCCTTGACCTGTGAAAAACATTTCAAAAACATGGGATGAGCATAAAAATCTCAGTAAGGGATATAAAAATATGGAAAGGAAACATGAGTACATGTATACATAAGAATCAATGAAATCATACTCTACTCATAAAACATAGGCTCTTTAATATACCTCATCAAATCATGAATAAATCATAGAAATCATAAGACATAAAGGTAACTTGAGGCATTCATAACATTCTTATGTAGGGAGTAACCCTCTTGGTTACGTTTGGAATACCCATCACAGTATATTCCATAAATATCTTCGAAGAAACCTTAACGTTTAACTCATTCGCGTTACCCAATGCATTGGGGAGCTATATCGGGCGCACCCGCCCTTAGTTTTTCACGGAACCACTCGTCTTCATAATAATTACCAAGAACCATAACATAATCGTATCACATAAAACATGCATAAAAAAAACATAACATTTCCACTTTTGAATCACAAGATATCAATACAACACATTTACATAAAAACATTATGAAAACCATTATCAATACCAAAATTAAAGAAAAGTAAAACATGGTATTTATTTTTCATTTTTAAAAAAAATTATGGCTTGTAGAGGAAGCCGAAACTCAAATAATGGTCACGGTGGCGGAGAAGTCGTTGTCGCCGCATACGTATGAAAAAAAACAAAAAAACATTCCTTATGTCTTTTAGTAAAACGCTTCATATAAAAAAGATTCCTTTTGAATAAGAATAAAAGTAAAAGGGGTTTATACACCGTATAAAAAAAGGTTGTGTATAAAACAAAATATGCCTCAATGAAAGGAGATTGAGATGAAGTCCCATATATGGAATGGAATCATAATGATATAAAGTTATATTATAATTGCATTATAATATCATATATAATATCATTAATTACATCCTTTATACATCCCACATATGGCATTAACGAATCAAATCACTTTGAGGGGGCGGTAGTCCGCACTTCCTAAAATGAAGATATCACATTTACCCATAATGGAAACCATAAAAGTATGCCATAAATGTAAAATAAAGAATCTTAAGTAAAAAATAAACATATTATATATCATATATAAATATAGTGTCATCTTAATGGCCACCTTTGAAGGTGTTAAAAGAATATTGAACAATCATCATTTCGTGAGGCAGAAATTCGCCATCCACGGAAACAGTATGTTCTTTAACCATTAGATGTAGGTGTGTGTAAGTGTAGCTCAAATCATTCTTATAACAACATCCTAGTATATGGAAGATAATGGTTTTGTTACAAAAGAAATGAATAAAAAGAGTTTAGGGGGTTGGAGAAGCAAAATAAAACATAAGAACATAAGAGAGGACACTACCTTTAAATCGGGAAACTTTTTTTGATTTGAGCTCAAAGTCTTCCTTGGGAAGACTTCTGTCCAAATTTAGGATTTTAGGAGTTAGATAGGGATGTTCAGAGACAAAATGGGAAGGTTTGGGCTGAGAAAAAATATTTGGAAGTGTGGGTAAGGTGGTAGAGGTGGGGGCCTTTTATAAGAGGAGAGGAGGGGCACTCTTGGAAAGGTATAAAAGGATACTTTATTATAAAATGATTTTCGGATTTAAAAGGTCCCAAAATTATATATTTCTAGGATAAGGTGATAATAGTTCTAAATACACCCATCCAATTGGTTTTTGAAAATTGTAGGTCTTATATTTTACATTATCTTTTCATTTTATTTAAATCGTTAAATAATGAGGTCATCGCTACAACATCATGGTGTCATAAATAATTTAATTTATCTAATGTCTAAAAATTATAAAAAAAATACTATGATGTAGGAAATTGTAGTATCTTTCCAATTACAATTTATAGTAAAAAATCTTACTTGAATAACCCCATGTAAAAATTGTTTTAGTAAAATAACTCATGTTTGTGTCATTTTTACTTTTACTTTAAATAAAAGGCATTAATGTCTTTATCTTACCCAAGTGGCTCCATGGGGTCCCAAAAATCGAACCATGGGTTGTATTGGTCGGCAATGACACATCAAATAAGGGTAGGACATGTGTGTAGGTCATTTCATCTTATTAAAACATTATTCTAACCTTAAATTACTCTAATTACCTCTAATCGTGATTAAAAACGTAAATGTTACTATTCAAAAAAAATTATTTTAATCCCATTAAACCAAATTTTACTTCTTCACTACAACCATGTATGTCAGATTTTTGAAATTCAAAACACAGAGCTGGTAAAATATCATTTAAACAAAAAATCAGTTTTTTTAAGTACAACTTAGTGGTTTCACTATTCATAAAAAATTGATGTTTTTCAGAATAATACCAAAACATCACCCTAAGATATATTTGATATTCCGAATTCAAAAATGATGTCTATTTTACAAAATTAAAAACATATAAGTTACATTAATTAATTTAATAATTAATTTCCACTGTCTGAGCAAATAGCGTGTTTTTATGAAACAATAAGTATCAAAAGATTGACACTAGTTTAAGTCCAATTTCAAAGTGAAATTAATTCCAACGACCTCTATTGGATTAAATGGTAGAAATATATTCTAATTGAACTTTAAAACCAGTTGAAAAGATAATCCAACAATATAATTATATTAGATGAAAAAGCAGTTTTGATGTAAAATGCAGTATTTTTCACTATTCATTAAAAAATGAAAATTGTTAGAAAAATACCAAAAAATTATCCAATGTAAATTTCAATGTCCCAATCATAAATAATATGTTTATTTTAAAAAATATAGCTTATTAAATTGTCAAAATTTTTATTTAAAAATGGTTTTCCATCAAAAGGCAGTAAAACAATCTTTTAAAAATATTAGTGTATTCCAAGCTTAAGAATGGATTTATTCTCATTTTAAGCCTCTAAAACACTATCTAATTCATTAGTAGACATATATAAAAATAACTATTATTCATTACTTACTTGGGATGTTACATCCTCCCCCCTTTAGAAAATTGCATCCCCGCAATTTATTTACTTATCGAATAAGTGAGGGTATTTATCCCTCATTCCATTTTCAGATTCCCATGTTGCCTCTTCAACGATGTGGTTTTTGCACAAAACCTTTACCAGATGAATCACCTTATTCCGTAACACTTTCTCCCTATGGTCAAGAATCTGGACCGGTTGTTCCTCATAAGATAGGTTCTCTTCCAGCTAAACTACCTCTGGACTCAAAACCTGATATGGATCTGGCATATACTTTCTCAACATCGAAACATGAAAAGCATTTTGTACCTGAGATAAACTCGGAGGTAAAGCTACTCGGTATGCAACTGATCCAACTCTCTCCATAATTTCATATGGTCCAATAAACCTTGGACTCATCTTTCCTTTCTTACCAAATCGCATCACACTTTTCCATGGTGATACTTTGAGAAAAACATGATCACCTACCTAAAAAGAGAGATCCTTCCTACTATTGTCCACATAACTCTTCTGCCTGCTCTGAGCTGTTCTCATGTGTTTCTGTATCAACTGAACTTTTTCTGCCATCTCTTCTACCAATTCTGATCCCATCAGTTTCCTTTCACCCACTTCATCCCAAAAAGCTGGAGTTCGACACCGCTTCCCTTAAAATTCCTCAAACAGTACCATCTGTATACTGGAATGAAAACTGTTATTATAAGAAAACTCAACCAAAGATAGATGTTGGTCCCAACTTCCCTGATAATCCATTGAACAAGCACGTAGCATATCCTCCAAAGTCTGAATTGTTCGTTCTGACTGCCCATCTGATTGAGGATGAATGTAGAGACCCGAAGCTTGACGTACATGGACATTACATTACTTTTGAGAAATACTTAGTACCTTACAAAAACACACACACAAGGACCGTAATAGTTTAGTGTCTTTGGAAACTCGGAATGTAATCATCTAATCATGGTGAAAGATCTTCAACATCTCCCATAAATATCTTCCTTTTTTTTCTTACATAAAACCTTTCTTTATATCCCGTGGAAAAGAAAACATAAAAGGGTGAGCTCAAATGCTCAGTAAGGGTAAACAAAAGAATTATCAATCACATCATATTCATAAGAACATATCTTTGGAAATATTAACCTACAAAAGAGATCATAATTTCATAACATGGGATAAATCATAGTAGAGAAATGTAATCCCAATAGTCATAACATAAAACATGAAACTTTGTGGCATACACACATAATCATAGATAATCATTTCTTATTAGTCAAGACTCATTGTCAAGACTATCTTAGTGGACAAAGTCCATTTCTGAACCGAGTCACCCCCGTTTTAGTCCTGTTTCACTGAACCGGTATAACCTACCGTTCCAGCCATGTTTATCTCATGAGATATATAATATTTAACCAATTCATTGGAGGGAGATATAGGTCCCACCCATCTCATAATGATACCATTATTATGTGTGCCAAAAAATCATAAATCATACATCATTGCATAACCCATGTAATAAAAATGGGATTCTTAAACAACATGACATAATAAAACAATTCATATAAGGTAAAAATAATCATAAAAATAATTCCATCACAACATAATCAAATAAATTTAATAATAGGGATAGAAACAGAACCCTATATTATCATAGATGGAAAATAATTTTGATAAAACACTTGAACTCCATTCTTGAGGAAAATATCCTTTCTACTTCAAAAACACTTTTCCTTTCTTAACATGTCACACAACCTTAAACTAAAAGAAGTTGATTAAAAATATACATGAAAACTTGTAAAGGATTCTTCTTGTAAATAATTTTTTAAAAATCCATTCATGTCGTATAAGTTAAAAAAAACATTCTTCTCGTACTTTTGTCGGAAAAGTCAAAAAGTACCTCGTACAAAAAATGACAAAAGATTCTTTTCATATCTTTTACTAAAAACACACGGAAGGGTAAAATTTAATTAGAAAATTGTAGGTGGATGGAAATAATATTACATATTGAGGAAACATGGATTTGTATGATAAAATACTCCCAAGTAAATACTAAAGTATAAACAATCTCGGATAAAAATGAGATTGTGATATTTCCCTTACCTAAGGTCCGTTTTGCTTCGTAAGTGTCCGAACCTCATGTATAATGATTTAAATAATGTTATTGACTTATTCCATAATCATTATTATTTTTATGATATCATATATGGTCATTTTCTTAGCTTCTTAGTAGTAATATTTCATTGCTACTTGTTATTCGGGTGTTTATAACTTTTTGTTCTTTTGCGTGTCTTGTCGAATAAATTCTTATTCTTCTCTTTAGGTTATAGATACCTCATTTATAGAATGTTATTAGTGTAATATATATCATATTCATTCATTCAATTCATGTATATAATCATTATGAAATGAAGATCATGTAGAACGAGTCGCATCACATTGTGGAGACGGTATTCCGTACGTACGCACGAGTGATGATATCGTTCCTATGATCAGGGAATTGTATTGGAGTGTATGTATACTATTTAAGAATTAGTAATACTTTATAATAGTCATATATAGTCATTATTTACACCATTATACCCATCCAAGTAAGGTGCTGGTGGAAAATAGATTACACCACGGCGTGGAGACGGTATTTCGTGCGTACGCACGCGCGGTGATTTCTTTTTCCATAGGATGGATAGATGGTGAAATAGGGTTGTTTCATACTTATAATAACATATAAGTATATGAGTGATACTGATGTTATTACTTCATAACTAAACAACTATAGAAGAAGAAGTGGAAGAAAAAATACAGATGAAAGAATCGGTAACGGACATTACCTCTTCTTTGAAGTGCTTCTTTGATACCTTATTTTAGGGCACTAAAATTGGTCTTTGAAGAGGACCAGGAACTCTAGGATGTCTATAGGTAAGTGGAGAGGAGGAATTGGCAGGGTTTGGCCGATCTTGAAGGCTCAAAGTGGTGTGAGGAAGAGGGGGAGGAGGTGCCCTTTTATAAGGGAGGAGAGGGGCACCTTTGGGAAAACTAAAAATATTATTTTATTATAAAGTCAAGTTCGGTTTTAAATAGCTCCAAATTGATATATTTAGTATCTAAGGTGGGGATGGGTCGAAATCCTCTAATCCAATAGGATTTAGGTTATTCTTTTAACCTTATCAATTAGATTTAACTCTAAGTTAAATAATTTAGCTTTTACCTTGTCTTTTTGTTTTCTTACACTATATGGTTAATAAACTTACTATATCAAGCCAAACGAACCCCAAGTTGTTTATTATTAATATATATAACCTTATCTATGTCATTTGGCCGAAAATTATATTTTTAGGAATAAAATAACAATTAATAATATAATATTTGTTTTAAAAACTAATTTATGTCAATTTTGACACTATTTGGTACATGATTTTTATGAAATTCATAACAGAATGATAGGTTCGAACCAAGTTACTTAAATCAACAATAAAATGTCATATTAACCTATAAGATTAGTGTAAGTCATAAAAAGTCTCAAAAAACATTTATTTGGGCATTTATAACATCAATTATGTTAATATTTTCTTAAAAAGGTAATTACTGCATCATCGTTGTGTCATAAATAAATTAAATTATTTAATGTCTAAAAATTACAAATAAAATATCATTATGTATCAAATCCTTTTATCTTTCTAATGAATATTTATTGTCGAATTTATCTTATGTATAACCCTATATTAAAAATGATTTACTTATTAAACATTGATTTTAATTATTTTAACCCTTCTTTAAATAAATTAATAATAAATGTCATAATCTAATCCCTGTGGGCTTAAATGGTCATATATTATTCCTAAGGTTGTTTTTGGTCTAATTAAACTTATCTAATAGAATTAGGACATGTGTTAGGGTAATAATAATATCATTATTACCCTTAATTACCCTATTTACTTTTAACCGTGGTAAAAAAAGTCAAAAGTTACTATTCACCAAAAATTATTTTCATCTCATTGAAGCACATTTTAGTCCTTGATATTAACCGTGTCTCTCGTATTTTCGAAATTAAACTCACAGAAGTTGTAAAATTATGTTTTATGAAAAATTCAGTTTTTTTAACTACCACTTAGTGGTTTCACTATTCATCAAAAAATGAACGTTTCCAAAAAAATACAAAAAAATTAGGCCTAAGATATATTTGATATTATGAATTCAAAAATGACGTCTATTTTACCAAATTCAAAATATATCATTTACATTAATTAATTTAAAAATTAATTCCCGTCGTTAAAACAAATAGCGTGTTTTTGAGAGATAATAACTATCAAAAGATTGACACTTGTTTATGTCTGGTTTAAATGTGAAATTACATCCAATGACCAAAATTGTATTAAATTGTAATAATATATTCTAAATATACTTTAAAACCACTCAAATTAATAATTTATCACTATTAATTATTTCTATTAAAAAAGTTGTTTTTAATTAAAATTTAGTAATTTTCACTATTCATCAGAATATGAAAGTTATCCGAAAAGTACCAAAATTTCACCGTAAGCTAATTTTAATATTCCGAATCCAAAAATGAAGTCCCTTTTAAAAAATAAAATTTACAAAATTTCAGAAAGTGTTTATTACTATTCATAACAGATAGTTTTAATAATATTTTAATAGCATATCGTTGTTTAGTGAAACTCAGTATTGCGTACTACACACGCTATCGAGGAAGGTTGCGATTGCGTGTAATGCAAGGCGAGTCAAGGATGTGTGTTGTGCAAGCTCCTTTTGGTGTATCGTACAACACAAGACATGAAATTAAAAAGAATATTTTTCATAAAATCTTGGGGTGTTACATTCTACCCCCCTTAAAAATGAATTTCGCCCTCGAAATTCGTCAGGGTTATAAATGGTTTACTATTCGAAAGTTTCCTTAATAGAAACCCACATCGTAAAAAGGAATACCAAAACCAATCTTTAAAAACAAAAGTATGAAACGTAACAGTTACCCAAATAAACTAATCATTGGGTTTCCACATAGGTGAAAATATGGATATGGAAGAGAAAGCCAACCATCATGTTCTGAGGGAGAGTGGTAGAGAACATGGATATGGAAAATCCAGCAATCACAAAGCCATAAATTTGTGACGATATAAGGTACCATCTGATTCATCAGATATAAGAGAACTAGGACAACATTTTTGGTTTTCAAGATCATTTCCCTAAGGTTGATGAAATTGGAATTAGAAGAAATACTTTCATGATTTTGGTATAGTCTCACCGTTTGTCGTTCTTTGGACAATTTCCACTTCATCTCTTAAAGAAATGAAGTTGAATTTGCCATTCGTGATGTGTTAGCAGATTATGTGATAGAATGATGGGTCATTCCATCTGTCTCAAACAAAAGGTTAAAAAAGTTATCAAAAAATACATAAGTCCATCTATAGTGAGATTAATCATATATGCTTCCTAAAATGGACTTATACTTCATATATCATACTGCTTAATATAATAAAACTAGTTTCTACTAAACAGGGACTTTCTGTAGGCCAATGGTAGGCGATAAAGGCTAGTCGCACTTCGGTTGTGGGTTCAATTCTCACAGCCTTGTCCGACGCGATGGGATATCGCCAGTCCTGCAGGTTGTCCTTTTTATATTACTATAACATCCCATCAACAATATCAAAAAAGTTTTATCCTTAAACAATACTAACTTATGTAAAACATAATCCATTCCAATCTTTAGGCTTATCTAAAATACTTCGGTCCAAGTTCATAGTATAGAGAAAATGATCACGTTAATGCAATCATTTATCCCTCATATACCTTGTTCGTCACATTCCAGTCATGTGAATACCATAATCAGGTAATCTCTTGAAAAATGAATACCCATTGAATCTTAGTGAAAAAATGAGTGTTGTCAAAAGATAACTCTTTCCACATACCAAAATCCTCAAAATTCTATATACTCAAACCATGATATAAATATTTCCTTATATCAGTCATGAGCTCATGAATACTATCAAACATTTAATTTTCTCCTTATCCCTTCATTATGCGCATGTCATCTACTTTCCAAAAATATCTGAATAACCTTTCATGGATACCAGTACCATTAATCATACAATTTCAAAACTCAACGAAAGAAAATAGTGTAACAATCCTTAGATGTCTCTTTATTCCATAGTTCCATGAGATTACTTATACAACATTACACTTGATAAACATGTAATCATTCCACTACCTTCTTAAACCATTGACCGAGCTTCAACAATTCTTTAATCTCACATATCATTTGTAGTCTCTTCATCATCATCAACATAAATACTACCCATAAGACCATACTGATTCTCTTCATGAGACTTTCCCTTAGGGCATTGGTTTTCATAATGCCCGTACATTCCACATTTAAAACATTTAACCATTTTTGATGTCATAGCAAGACCATTATCCTCATCCCTGGTGTTAACTGAACCTTTTCCTTTGCACTTACTGGCTTTGTGTCCTTCTTTTCCACACCCAAAGAATCTTCTAGTTCCTTTGAAACATTTTCCTTGATGCCTCTTTCCACATAATTTACATAGGGGAAAATGAATTTTCTTTCCTCTATGATCATCATGAAACTCCATCTTTCTCTTATTAGCCGAGTTAGGAAACTTACCAAATTTTACTTTATTGATCATATTATGAGATTTCTGATTCGGAATAATAATGATGTTTGGACCTCCAAATCCCATTTCATTTGGTTTCTCATGAAGAATATCATTCCATTGTCCATCATATGTTCCATTATCGTGAATCATCTTGTTTCCAGCCATTTTCTAAAACCCAAAAAGAATAGTGTGAGAGGAAAAAATCATAATAAAGGGGGAGTAAATTCAATATATAACATCTTTGGTTTAATCTAATATCGTTACCATAGTTCTAGTACTATATACTATACGTATACTTATCCTTAGGGACATCCCTAGACATACCATAGAAATATATCTAGGGATCTCACTAACGTTTTCGCATCCTAGTTTCCAAAGGTTGACTAAACCTTTCCTCTGATACCAACTGTAGAGACCCGAAGCTTGACGTACATGGAAATTACATTACTTTTGTGGAATACTTAGTATCTTACAAAAACACACACACAAGGACCATAATAGTTTAGTATCTTTGGAAACTCATAATGTAATCATCTAATCATGGTGGAAGATCTTCAACATCTCCCATAAAGATCTTCCTTTTTTTTCTTACCTAAAACCTTTCTTTATATCCTGGGGAAAAGAAAACATGAAAGGGTGAGCTCAAATGCTCAGTAAGGGTAAACAAAAGAAATATCAATCACATCATATTCATAAGAACATATCTTTTGAAAATCTTAACCTGCAAAAGAGATAATAATTTCATAACATGGGATAAATAATAGTAGTGAAATGTAATCCCAATAGTCATAACTTAAAACATGAAACATTTTGGCATACACACATAATCATAGAGAATAATTTCTTAATAGTCAAGACTCATTGCCAAGACTATATTAGTGGACAAAGTCTATTTCTGAACCGAGTCACCCTCGTTTCAGTCCTGTTTCACTGAACCGGTATAACCTACCGTTCCAGCCATGTCTATCTCATGAGATATAAAATATTTACCCAATTCATTGTAGGGAGATATAGTTCCCACCTATCTCATAATTATACCATTCTTATGTGTGCCACAAAATCATAAATCATACATCATTGCATAACCCATGTAATAAAAATGGGATTCTTAAATAACATGACATCATAAAACAATTCATATAAGGTAAAGGAATTCATAAAAATAATTCCATCACAACATAATAAAATCAATGTAATAATAGGGATAGAAACAGAACCCTATATTATCTTAGATGTAAAATAATTTTGATAAAACACTTGAACTCCATTCTTGAGGAAAATATCCTTTCTACTTCAAAAACACTTTTCCTTTATTATCATGTCATACAACCTTAAAATAAAAGAAGTTGATTAAAAATAAACTTGAAAACTTGTTAAGGATTCTTCTTAGAAGTAATGTTTTAAAAATCCATTCATGTCGTATACGTTAAAAAAACATTCTTCTCGTACTTTTGTCGGAAAAGTCGAAAATTACCTCGTACGAAAAACGACAAAAGATTCCTTTCATAACTTTTACTAAAAACACACATAAGGGTAAAATTTTATTTAAAAAATTGTAGGTGGATGGAAATAATATTACATATTGAGGAAACATCGATTTTGATGATAAAATACACCCTAGTAAATACTAAAGTATAAACAATCTCGGATAAAAATGAGATTGTGATATTTCCCTTACCTTAGATCCGTTTTGCTTCGTAAGTGTCTGAACCTCCTGTATAAGGATTTAAATAATGTTATTGACTTATTCCAGAATCATACATATTTTTATGAAATCATATTTGGTCATTTTCTTAGCTTCTTAGTAGTAATATTTCATTGCTACTTGTTATTCGGGTGTTAATAAATTTTTGTTCTTATGCGTGTCTTGTTGAATAAATTCTTATTCTTCTCTTTAGGTTATAGATACCTCATTTACAGAATGGTATTAGTGTAATATATATCATATTCATTCATTCAATTCATTTATATAATAATTATGAAATGATGATCATGTAGAATGAGTCGCATCACATCCTGTAGACGGTATTCCGTACGTACGCACGAGTGATGATATCATTCATATGATCATGGAATTGTATTGGAGTGTATGTATACTATTTCAGAATCAGTATTACTTTATAATAGTCATATATAGTCATTATTTACACCATTATACCCATCCAAGTAAGGTGGTGGTGGAAAATAGATTACACCACGGCGTGAAGACGGTATTCCGTACGTACACACACGCGGTGATTTCTTTCTCCGTAGGATGGATAGATGGTGAAATAGGGTTGTTTCATACTTATAATAACATATCAGTATATGAGTGATACTGATGTTATTACTTCATAATGAAACAACTAAAGAAGAAGAAGTGGAAGAAGAAATACAGATGAAAGAATCGGTAACAGACATTACCTCTTCTTTGAAGTGCTTCTTTGAGACCTTCTTTTAGGGCACTAAAATTGGTATTTGAAGAATACAAGAACCTCTAGGATGTCTATAGGGAAGTGTATAGGAGTAATTGGTAGGATTTGGACGAGCTTGAAGGCTCAAAGTGGTGTGAGGAAGAGGGGGAGTAGGTTCCCTTTTATAAGGGAGGAGAGGGGAACCTTTGGGAAAACTAAAACTATTATTTTATTATAAAGTCATGTTCGGTTTTAAATAGCTCCAAATTGATATATTTATAAGATAAGGTGGGGATGGGTCTAAATACTCTCATCCAATGGGATTTAGGTTATTATTTTAACCTTATCAATTAGATTTAACTCTAAGTTAAATAGTTTAACTTTTACCGTGGCTTTTTGTTTTCTTACACTATATGGTTATTAAACATACTATATCAAGCCAAACGAACCCCAAGTTGTTTATTATTAATATATATGACCTTATATAAGTCATTTGTCCGAACCTTATATTTTTATGAATAAAATAACAATTAATAATATAATATTTGTTATAAAAACTAATTTATGTCAATTTTGACACTATTTGGTACATGATTTTTATGAAATTCATAACAAAATGATAAGTTCGAACCAAGTTACTTAAATCAACAATAACATGTCATATGAACCTATAAAATTAGTGTAAGTCAAAAAAAGTCTAAAATTACATTTATTTGGGCATTTATAACATCAATTACGTTAATATTTTCTTAAAAAGGTAATTACTGCATCATCGTTGTGTCATAAATAAATTAAATTATCTAATGTCTAAAAATTACAAATAAAATATAATTATGTAGGAAATCCTTTTTTCTTTCTAATGAATATTTATATTAGAATTTATCTTATGTATAACCCTATATTAAAAATTATTTACTTATTAAACATTGATTTTAACTATTTTAACGGTTCTTTAAATAAATTAATAATAAATGTCATAATCTAATCCAAGTGGGCTTAAATGGTCATATTTGATTCCTAAGGTTGTTTTTGGTCGAATTACACTTATCCAATAGAATTAGGACATGTGTTAGGGTAATAATAATATCATTTTTATCCTTAATTACCCTATTTACTTTTAACTGTGGTAAAAAAAGTCAAAAGTTACTATTCACCAAAAAATATTTTCTTCTCATTGAACAACATTTTAGTCCTTGATATTAACCGTGTCTCTCGGTTTTTTGAAATTCCACTCACAAAAGCGGTAAAATTATGTTTTATGAAAAATTCAGTTTTTTTAACTACCACTTAGTGGTTTCACTATTCATCAAAAAATGAACGTTTCCAGAAAAATAAAAAAAACATTAGGCCTAAGCTATATTTGATATTATGAATTCAAAAATGACGTCTATTTTACAAAATTCAAAACATATCAGTTACATTAATTAATTTAAAAATTAATTCCCGTCGTCAAAACAAATAGCGTGTTTTTGAGAGATAATAACTATCAAAAGATTGACACTTGTTTATGTCTGGTTTAAATGTGAAATTACATCCAATGACCAACATTGTATTAAATTGTAAAAATATATTCTAAATATACTTTAAAACCACTCAAATTAATAATTTATCACTATTAATTATTTCTATTAAAAAAGTTGTTTTTAATTAAAATTTAGAAATTTTCAGTATTCATTAGAATATGAAAGTTATCCGAAAAGTACCCAAATTTCACCCTAATCTAATTTTAATATTCCGAATCCAAAAATCAAGTCCATTTTAAAAAAATAAAATTTACAAATTTTCAAAAAGTGTTTATTACTATTCATAACGGATAGTTTTAATAATATTTTAATAGAATATCATTGTTTAGTGAAACTCGGTATTGCGTACTACACACGCTATCGAGGAAGGTCGCGATTGTGTGTAATGAAAGGCAAGTCAAGGATTCGTGTTGTGAAAGCTCCCTTTGGTGTAGCGTACAACACAATACATGAAATTAAAAATAATATTTTTCAGAAAATCTTGGGGTGTTACAATGAAAAGCTGTACTAAAATTTAATTCAGTACCCAACGACTTCTGAAGGCCTTTCCAAATGATAGAAGTGAACCTGGGATCACGGTCAGATACAATGGAGAGAGGAACTCCATGTAAGCTGACAATCTCTTTAAGATACAAACAAGAATGTTGATCTAGGGAAAAATTATCTCGTATAGAAAGGAAATGAGCATATTTAGTCAAGAGATCAACAATAACCCAGATTGAATTATTACCTCAAGGTGTCTTCAGAAATCCCACACCGAAGTCCATGGATATATTTTCCCATTTCCACTCTGGCACTGGTAAAGGCTGAAGCATCCCTTTCAGTAACTGCCAGTCTGCTTTAACCCTTCTGAACCAGCTCTACCTTTTTCTGCAACTCACTGTCTGGCTTCTGTGCTTGCTTGATTCTGTATGATAGAGATGATTTCACTGATACCTGAAACAAAACAGAAGAAAATCCTGCACCAAAAACTTGTATGCCAAAGTTCATCAAATCCTTAACAAAAGGATCACGTTCCAAACACAACATTGTTAATGAATCATTACTTTTTCGACTCAAACCATCATCCACTTTATTTTCTTTTCCCGGATGGTAATGAATTGTACAATCATAATCCTTGATTAATTCTAGCCATCTCCTTTGTCTCATGTTCAATTCTTTCTGAGTGAATATATACTTTAAACTTTTGTGATCTGTATATGTTTCACACTTTAATTCATACAAATGATGCCTCCAAATTTTAAATGTGAAAACAACAGCAGCTAATTCCAAATCATGTGTAGGGTAATTTACCGCATGTGTTTTCAATTGTCGTGAAGCATAAGAAATTACATGATCATTCTACATTAAGACGCAACCAAGTCCTTTCAATGAAGCATCATTGTAGATAACAAACTCACCATTCCTGGAAGGTATTGCCAAAACTAGAGCATTCACTAATCTTCTTTTCAACTCATGAAAACAATCATCACATTCTTTTGTCCAGATAAACTTAACACCCTTCCAAGTTAGCTTAGTCATTGGACTAGATAACCGAGAAAAATTTCTAAACAAACCTTCGGTAATAGCCTACCAAACCAAGGAAGCTACGAATCTTAGTTACATTTGTGGGTCTTGGCCATTCTTCCACAACCTTTGTTTTTGCAGGATTAACAGTTATCCCATCTTTAGAAACAATATGACCAAGGAAAGAAATTTTTTGCAACCAAAACTCACACTTGATGAATTTCCCATACAATTTATTTTCTTTCAAGGTTTGCAAAATAACCCTTAAATGTCTTTCATGCTCCTCTTTACTTTTAGAAAATAGAAAAATATCATCAATGAAAACAACCACAAACTTATACAAGAACTCATGGAAAATTCTATTCATAATGTCCATGAATACAGCAGGTGCATTGGTTATCCCAAAAGGCATTACTACAAATTCATAATGGCCATATCTTGTACGAAACGCAGTCTTAGAAACATCTGCTTATTTTACCTTCAGCTGATGGTACCCCGATCTTAGGTCAATATTTGAAAAATACTAAGCTCCCTGGAGCTGATCAAACAAATCATCGATATGAGGAAAAGGATATTTGTTCTTAACAGTGATGTTATTCAAGGCTCTATAATCATTGCAAAGTCTCATAGAACCATATTTCTTTTTAACAAATAAAACAAGAGCACCCCATGGTGTTGTGCTAGGTCGAATGAAACCTTTCTCTAATAAATCTTGCAATTGCTCCTTAAAATTTAAATGTTCAGTTTGAGCCATTCGATAAGGGGGTTTTGAAATTGGCTTAGCATTAGGAACTAAGTCAATAGTAAATTCAACTTCCCAATCTAGTATTATTACAGGCAACTCATCAGGAAAAACATCAGGATACTCATTTACCACTGGCACAACATTAATTTGAATAGTTCCTTTGTTTTCAATAATGTGTGCAGGTTAACATTCATTTCCATCTTTTACAAGTTTCTCGGCCTCTGGATAAGTTATCAAAAGTAAGGGTTAATTCTTGTACACAAATTGAAAGTCTTTCTAAAAATAAATTTCTTTAGCTATACAGTCAATCTTAGCATGGTAAATAGAGAGCCAATATATACCCAGGATAACATCAAACTCTACTAGAGGTAAAAAAAAAGGTTTCCAAGTAGGTTCTTTACATAGATAAGGATAGTAAGATTCTTATAAATTCTTTTTACCTGAACATTTCCCCCAGGTGTTTTTACCACAAGTTCAGGAGTCATTTCTTGAGATGGTATTCCCATTTTACTAGAAAAGGTTTCAGAGATGAACAAATGTGTAGACCCTGAATCAAACAACACACTGGCATAATCTGAAAAAACAAACAAAGTATATGATACAACTTCATTTGATGGCCCGACATCTGCTGAAGTAGTTGCATAGGATTTTACCACCCCTTTCTGCTTGTAGTCTAACTGCTTCCCATCACTCAAGCTCTTTGTGGGACACTTGTTTGCATAGTGACCCATCTCATTGAACTTAAAACATTTCACTAACTGTAAATAAAATTTGGACTTACCATCACATTGATCTTTTTCAGTGCAATCACGAGCCTTATGTCCCATCTTAACACATCGGTAGAACTTTCTAGAATTCAGAATACATTCCCCAACATGCCTTTTCCCACACTTATCACAAACTGGAAACATAGTTTTCTTACCATCAGACCTTTTTGAATAATTCTTTTTTTTTCTCCTGCCACCTCAGTCTCTTCTTCTGTTGGTTGTTATAGAACACTTGATCATCGGCAAACTCCATTTCCACCTTCTCAACACATCGATCAAGCTTTTCATAACTTTTGAACTCACTAGAATCTAACGCCCTTCTATATTTTGGCTTTAATCCCAAGTAAAAACGATTGATTTTACTATCAAGGTAGCAGATAGAATTTGGAGCATACCTTTCCAATCGAGTGAACCTTTCTTCATGGGCAGCCACTGAGTCTTCCTCTTGCCTCAATTACAAGAATTGTTTTTCCATCCTAAGTCAAACAACCTTAGGAAAATACTTCTCAAGAAACATACCTTTGAATTAATCGTAGTAGAGAGCATCAATATCATCAGCGTCCCTGATATTTTTAACCATCGGCCACCACTGATCTTCTTCACCCTCCAAACGGTAAGTAGAAAGACTAACCTTTTTATTGTCTGAACACTCCATGACATCAAAAATCTTCTCCAGTGCTTTAATCCACCCTTCATCTAGAAGAAGGTCAGATGATCCTCTGAATGATGGGGGATGTTTCCTCAAGAAATGTTCCACCACTGACATGTTCCTCTACGGTTGATCTGGATGATCTCGTGCATGGATACCACCACCATTTATCTCTTGCGTCAACTGTTCCATTACTGCAACAAACTATTTAGTTTTAATTCTGACCATCTTAGGATGCTGATTCGGAATGTTATTTCCTTCTGTATGCCTTCCTAGCATTGCTTCCTTGTTTCCTCTACGGAAAACCATTCCGAACAAACATGTCTTAGATGAAGCAACATGGTAATCTTCAAATTCTATGTCATTTCAATTTGACCATAAAAAAATATTTTTAAATAATCATTTAATAAAATTATAACTCCAAAAGTTATCTAAACCGACCTCTGATACCAACTATATGGCACCAGCCTTAAACCTTACTTAATCTTGAGTTATTACAAGATTAAACCATGAGGATCTTTTCAGGTTTAGAGTTTTAAGGAATTTGATCATAAAACTTGCATTACATTCCACATTTATACAATGTGGTTATATAAAAGATAGTATTCATTTTTTCCCATAAACATAAACATATTTAAAATAAAACAAGGATTCTTTCTTGACACTTCCTTGACACTATCATCATATCATATACCCTTCCCTTGACCTGTGAAAAACATTTCAAAAACTTGGGATGAGCATAAAAAGCTCAGTAAGGGATATAAAAATATGGAAAGGAAACATGAGTACATGTATACATAAGAATCAATAAAATCATACTCTACTCATAAAACATAGGCAGTTTAACATACCTCATCAAATCATGAATAAATCATAGAAATCATAAGACATAAAGGTAACTTTAGGCATTCATAACATTCTTACGTAGGGAGTAACCCTTTGGGTTACGTTTGGAATACCCATCACAGTATATTCCCTAAATCTCTTCGGAGAAACCTTAACTTTTCACTCCTTCGTATTACCCAATGAATTAGAAAGATATATCGGGCTAACCCGCCCTTATATTATCACGGAACCACCTGTCTTCATAATAATTCCCAAGAACCATAACATAATCGTATCACATAAAACATGCATAAAGGAAACATAACATTTCCACATTTCAATCACAAGATATCAATACAACACATTGATATAAAAACATTATAAAAACCATTATCAATACCAAAATAAAATAAAAGTAAAACATGGTATTTATTTTTCATTTTAAAAAAAATTATGGCTTGTAGAGGAAGCCGAAACTCAAATAACGGTCACGGGGGAGGAGAAGTCGTTGTCGCCGCATACGTACGACAAAAAAAAACAAAAAAACATTCCTTTTGTCATTTAGTAAAACGATTGGTATAAAAAAAGATTCCTTATGAATAAGCATAAAATTCAAAGTGGTTTATACACCGTATAAAAGAAGGTTTTGTATAAAACAAAATATGCCTCAATGAAAGGAGATTGAGACGAAGTCCCATACCTCGGGTCCGACTTGACTCGATCGTTATTTAACCTCCTGAATAATTAACTTGAGTTAATTTCTACTTTCTTAAGAAACTTTTTCAAGTTCATTATTCCTTTTACATCACTTATTACCATGTCATGAACACTATGTAATTATTTAAGTTAATAATGGTCATTTTATCGATCATTGGTACTTGAGTCAAAAATAAACTCTTTATAATTACAAGTTGTTCATGTATCCATTATATCCAGAGCTATACTCATGATTTAGATATCATATATATCATATATATCCAGTATATACATGCATTTATAATATTATATAACGTTTAGAGGTAAGAAATGAAATGCACCGTTCATCGAGACAGTAAGTCGTACGTACGCATGACCGCTACTTTCATTTATATTTCGTATTTTATGGAATGGAATCATAATTATATAAAGGTATATTATAATTACATTATAATATAATATATAATATCATTAATTACATCCTTTATACGTCCCACATATGGCATGAACGAATCAAATCACTTTGAGGGGGCGGTAGTCCGCACTTCCTAAAATGAAGATATTGCGTTTACCCATAATGGAAACCATAAATGTATGCCATAAATGAAAAATACAGAAGCTTAAGTAAAACATAAACGTATTATATATCATATATAAATATAGTGTCATCTTAATGGACTCCTTTTAAGTTGTTAAAATAATATTGAACAATCACCATTTCGTGAGGCAGAAATTCGCCATCCACGGAAACAGTATGTTCTTTAACCATTAGATGTAGGTGTGTGTAAGTGTAGCTCTAATAATTCTTATAAAAACATCCTAGTATATGTAATATACTGTTGTTGTTACAAATGAAATGAATAAAAAGATATTAGGGGGTTTGAGATGCAAAATAAAACATAAGAACACAAGAGAAGACACTACCTTTAAATCGGGTAACTCTTTTTGATTTGAGCTCAAAGGATTCCTTGGGAAGACTTATGCCCAATGTGAGGCCTCTTGGAGTTATAGAGGGATGTGGAGAGACAAAATGGGTAGGGTTTGGCTGAGAAAAAGGCTTTGGATGTATGGGTAAGGTGGTAGAGGTGGGGGCCTTTTATAATATGAGAGGAGGGGCACTCCTGGAAAGGTATAAAATGATACATTATTATAAAATTATTTTCGGATTTAAAATGTCCCAAAATTATATATTTAGAGGATACAGTGATAATAGTTCTAAATACACCCATACAATAGGTTTTTTACAAGTTTAGGTCTTAGATTGTACATTATCTTCTCATTTTATTTAAATTGTTTAATAATGAGGTCATCACTGCATCATCATGGTGGAATAAATAATTTAATTTATATAATGTATAAAAATTATAAAAAAAATACTATGATGTAGGAAATATTTATATCTTCCCAATGAATATTTATAGTCAAAACTATGACTTGTATAACCCCATGAAAAAATTGTTTTAGTAAAACAACTCATGTTTGTGTCATTTTTACTTTTACTTTAAATAAAAGGCATTAATGTCTTTATCTTACCCAAAGGGCTCCATGGGGTCCCAAAAATCTACCCATGGGTTTTCTGGGTCGGCCATGACACATCCAATAAGGTTAGGAAATGTGTCTAGGTCATTTCATCTTATTAAAACATTATTTTTACCTTAAATTACACTAATTACCTCTAATCGCGATTAAAAACTTAAAAGTTACTATTCACAAAAAAATTATTTTAATCCCATTGAACCACATTTTAATTCTTAATGACAACCATTTATGTTGGATTTTTTATATTCAAAACACAGAGGTGAAAAAATTTCATTTAAACGAAAAATCAGTTTTTTTAAGTACCACTTAGTGGTTTCACTATTCATCAAAAATTGAAGTTTTTCAGAAAAATACCAAAACTTCACCCTAAGATATATTTTATATTTTGAATTAAAAAATGATGACTATTTTACAAAATAAAAAACATATAAGTTACATTAATTTATTTAATAATTAATTCCCGCTGTCTGAGCAAATAGCGTGTTTTTATGAAACAATAAGTATCAAAAGATTGACACTAGTTTAAGTCCAATTTCAAAGTGAAATTAATTCCAATGACCACTATTGAATTAAATGGTAAAAATATATTCTAATTTAACTTTAAAATCAATTCCAAAGATAATCTAACCATATAATTAAATTAGATGAAAAAGTAGTTTTGATGTAAAATGCAGTATTTTTCACTATTCATTAAAAAATGAACATTGTCAGAAAAATACCAAAAAATTATCCAATGTAAATTTCAATGTCCCAATCATAAATAATATGTTTATTTTTCCAACTAGAGCTTATAAAATTTTCAAAATGTTGATTTAAAAATGGGTTGCCATCAAAAGGCATTCAAACAATCTTTTAAAAATATCAATGTATTTCATGCTTAAGAATGGATTTATTCTCATTTTAAGCCTCTAAAACACTATATAATTCATTAGTAGACCTAGATAAAAATATCTATTATTCATTAATTGGGATATTACAGGATGTGTCACAACTGCAAGTTCAAGGTCACAGGTCAGACAATTATTCTCATGTTGAATAAGACATAGAGTACAAATGGTAATGAATTGGTCACAATGCATAAGGACATAGACTCAAAAAAAACTTGATGAAAAATAGTAGAACAATTATCCCTACCCAGCCTCCATATGAGTTAACTCTGGAATAGTAGTGAAATGTTGTTTAATATCAACAAAATAAATCTGGCATTTCTCATCCCAAAAATAAATTTCTCCCTTATAAGTTAGAGAAGTCATCATAGAATCCATCATTAAAAAATAATTTACAAACATGTGATATTATCTAGATAGTTCCAAGAATCTCCAAATCTAAATAACATTTTGTGGTTTATACTATATCAATAAAACTTTTCACCTTCTCAGGATCAAATGAAATACCATGTTTTGACACCACATGTCCCATGAATTTTACTTCCCCAATCCATAAATCACATTTTTATATATTGGAATAATGTCATTAATCTCTTAAGTATTCCAAAACATCAATTAAATGACCCACACGACCCTCCTTAGAATAATAGTAAATAAGGTTTTCATCCATGAAGACTACCATAAATGTATCATGATACTCAGGAAAAATATTTTTCATTAAATTAATAAAGACTACATGGGAATTTGTTAGAATAAATGACATAAAAAGTAAAACATAATGTCCATACCTGGTCTGAAAGGAAATTTTATGAATGTAAGATTATTTTATTATCAACCAGTGATAACAAAATCGAAGATAAATCATCAAAAACAATTTCAATCATTTCAACTTGTCAAATTGATCATTAATTCATGGAAACAAATGATTTGTCTTTATAGTTACATGATTGATTTTTTTATAACAAATATAAAGGTGGATGGACCCATTAGCTTTTATAGCAAAGAGAATTGGTTCCACACAAGTTGACACACACATGTGTATAAATCCTTTCTCTATGAGGATATCCATGTGATTCCTCAAATATTTCATTTCTGCTGGTTCCACATGGTAAGAATAAAAATAATACATGTGTACTAAGTAATATATCAATATATAAATATACCTCCATTATTGGTGGAAAGCCATAGATGTCAGAAGGGATAATTTCTAAAAACTCATCAACAACTGGATGGAGATCATACCTTAAAGATTATTGATCTAGGTCAAAAGATAACACAAATATTACATTCAATAACTATATATAATAACGTATATCACTGCTCAACCTCATATCCCATTCTTCTCTAAAGATATGACACACACCCTTGGGAATTGTAAAATAGTCTTGTTAAAGATTACTATTAGTCTTTATAAGCAATGTACCATCCCATCGTGAATATGATATCTATATGTTTCATGTCAAGAAATAGAAAATACCGAGTATGATTAATCTCTGAAAAAGATATCAAATAAGAAGAAAAATAGAGGACCTACTCTCCCTTTGTTCTAAGTGCTGTTTTAATATCTATCATATATGAAAAAAGATCCATATTATGGTTTACCATATTTAGAATATGAGTTTAAAACAATGAATGTAACACCCCAAGATTTTATGAAAAATATTCTTTTAATTTCATTAATTTCTTGTGTTGTATTCTACACCAAGATTACCTTGCACTATACGCAACACCGTATTTGCTTGCAGTATAAGCAACACTATTCTTGGATCGTGTTACACACAATTTTGATAATAGTTATTCTATGAAACATTGAGTATATATATATATATATATTCAATGTATAAATGAAACATGGTTGTATTTTGTTATAGGAAACAACGAAGGATTATTTCACAACACGCAACCCTGACTTGGCTTGCATTACATGCAATCACAACCTTCCTCAATAGCATGTGTTGTACGTAATATCAGGTTTTAATAAACAATGATATATTATTATAATATTGTCATGAACTATCCGTTATGAATATTATTAACTAAATTTTGAATTTTATAACATTATTATTCATCTGACACATTTTCTAGAACATGGTATAAGAACAAAATAAATTTTTCGGGTAAAATAAGTATTTTTCAAAAAATGCAGTTTTGCCGCCTTTTGACGGCGCACCCACTTTAAATCTATTTTTTGACAAGTTTATATGTTCAATTTGACAAAATAAAATTCTTCTTTTGAATTAGGATATAAAAATTTAAATTAGATAAAGTTTTGATATTTTTCCGATAACTTTCATATTTTAATGAATAGTAAAAACAAGCTATATTTTAATTAAAAACAACTTTTTTCATCGTAAAATCTTATGTAGTTAAATTATAATATTGAATGGTTTTAAAGTATAAATAGAATATATTTTTACCATTTAATATAATTTATGTCATTATCATTGATTTTACCTTCAATTCGTAGGTTAAAACAATTCAATCTTTTGCAATGTTTTAAAGAAAAACCCGTTTTCTTTCGACAACGGGATTAATTTTAATTTAATTTATGCATATTTTTTGTATTGAATTTGGAAAAATGGATTCCATATTTGGAATCAGTGGGTCCAAATTATATTAATAAACTACTTTTTATTTTTGGGCATTGTGAATAGTAACTACGTTAAATTTTATTTACTATAGTTAAAGGTAAATCGGGTAATTAAGGGTAAATATAAGATTATAAAATTATCCTAAAACTTGGAAAAATCTTATTGTATGGATAAAAGTAGACCCATATAACCTAAGGGCCGGATTAGATTCATTTTATGGACTTTTTTCCATGAAAATAATTTAATTATTATTAAAACCAATGAATGTGACAACATGTCATTTTCTTAAATCTTATAAGTATAATAATTTTACTTTAGTGATAAACTTCATGAAACTTCAAAAATGAATAGTTTACAGTAATATAATACAATTATCTACATCATAGGAATTTATTTAGAATTTTTAGGGATTAAATAATTATCATTTATTATGACACAAAGATGATGTAGTAATTGTCTTATTAATGAAATATTGACATAATTGATTTTATAAATGCCCAAATAAATGTAATTTGAGACTTTTTATGACTTAAATTAATTTTATAGGTTAATATGACATGTTATTGTTGATATAAGTAACTTGTTTCTAACTTATCATTCTGTTATGAAATTCATAAAAATCATGTACCAAATAGTGTCAAAATTGACATATATTAGTTTTTAAAACAAATATTATATTATTAATTGTTATTTTATTCCTAAAAATCTAAGGTTAGGAAAAATGACTTAGATAACGTTATATATATTAATAATAAACACCTTGGGGTTCGTTTTTCTTGATATAGTATGTTTATTAACAATATAGTGTAAGAAAATAAAAAGACACGGTAAAAGTTAAATTATTTTACATAGAGTTAAATATAATTGATAAGGTTAAAATAATAACCTAAACTTGTCTAAATACTATTTGATGGGAGGATTTCGACCCTCCCACTCTTTATCTTCGAAATAAGACCCTTTTTAACCATTATAAACCGAATTTGACCTTAATATAAAATAATATTTTGAGATTTTCCTAAGGTGGCCCTCTCCTCCCTTATAAAAGGGCACCTCCTCCCTCTCCTCCTCACACCAATTTGAGCATTCAAGCTCGTCCAAACACTTCATAAATCTCTTCTCCACTTCCCTAGTATCATAATAGAGGTCCTGGTATTCTTCAAATACCATCCTTAGTTCTTTAAGTGGAGGTTAAGAAAAGGCGCGTCAAAAAGAGGTAATATCTATTACCGATCTTTTTCAAATTCTTTCTTCTTCAACTTCTTCTTCTTTAGTTGTTTCATGATAAATTAATAACATCAGTATTTATTATATACTGATATGTTATTATAATTATGAAACAACTCTAATTAACCTTCTATCCATCCTACAAAAAAAGGAAATCACCACGCGTGCGTATGTACGGAATACCGTCTCCACGCCGTGGTGTAATCTATTTTCCGCCACCACCTTAATTGGATGGATATAATGGTGTAATGAGTAACTATATATGATTAGTATAAAGTGATATTGATACTCAAATAGTATACATACACTTCAACACAAGTTCATGATCATGAGAATGATATAATCGCTCGTGCGTATGTACGGACTACCGTCTCCACGACGCGATGAGATTCATTCTCCATGTTAACCATTTAATAATGATTATAAAGTTTATATAATAAATAATAATGAAATATATGAAATTATAAAGCTACTTGATTTATGTATATATGTATGTCATCTACTTACATCCATTCAAGACAATAAGGAAAGGAAAATAGCGTTCAAGCGTACGTACGGACTACCGTCTCCATGAACGGTGTGTTTCATTTCATTTATCTATCTATTATATATATATATATACTGAATATATATGATATATAAATCATTTTTTATATTCTGTAAGTAAGTAAATCATGATATAAGTAATAATAATGTCAAGAACAACAAGTCCAAACACCTACGATAAATGAAACGATTTTACCCAAAATGCTTCTTTAACATGGTATTTACAAAAGAAAGGGTAATATAAAGTCATAAGTGACCCATATATGATATCATAATAATGAATATGATTCTGTAATAAGTTAATGACATTATTTAAATCATTATACAGGAGGATCGGACACTTACGAAGCAAATCAGACTTAAGGTATGGGAAATATCACAATCTCATTTTTATCCGAGATTGTTTATACTCTAGTATTTACTGGGGTGTATTTTATCATACACGTCCATGTTTCCTCAATATTTAATGTTATTTCCATCCACCTAAAATTGTCTAAATCCAAATTTACCATTTGGGGAGTTTTTAGTAAAAGATATGAAAGGAATCTTTTGTCGTTTTTCGTACGAGGTACTTTTTGACTTTTCCGAAAAACGTACGAGAAGAATGTTTTTTTAACTTATACGGCATGAATGGATTTTTAAAACATTATTTCCAGGAAGTTTCATTTATAAGTTTTCATTTTTATTTTTAATCAAGTTATTTTAGTTTAAAATTGTATGACATGTTAATAAAGTAAAATGTTTTTGAAGTAGAAAGGATATTTTCCTCAAGAATGGAGTTCAAGTGTTTTATCAAAATTATTTTCCATCTAAGATAATAAAGGGTTCTGTTTCTATCCCTATTATTAAATTGATTTGATTATGTTGTGATTGAATTATTTTTATGAATTCTTTTATCGTATATGAATTGTTTTATGATGTCACGATGTTTAAGATTCGCATTTTTATTACATGGGTTATGCAATGATGTATGTTTTATGATTTTGTGGCACACATAAGAATGGTATCATTATGAGATGGTTGGGACCTATATCTCCCTCCAATTCATTGGGTAAATATTTTATATCTCATGAGATAGACATGGCCGGAACGGTAGGTTATACCGGTTCAGTGAAACAGGACTGAAACGAGGGTGACTCGGTTCATAAATGGACTTTGTCCACTAAGATAGTCTTGGAAATGAGTCTTGACTAATAAGATATGATTCTATATGATTATGTGTGTATGCCACAATGTTTCATGTTTTAAGTTATGATTATTGTGATTACATTTCACTGCCATGATTTATCCCATGTTATGAAATTATGATCTCTTTTGCATGTTAAGATTTCCAAAAGTTATGTGCTTATGTATATGATGTGATTGGTATTTATCTTGTTTAAACTTACTGAGAATTTGATCTCACCATTTTGTATGTTTTCTTTCCCCAGGTCAGGAAGAAGGTTATTATGTAAGATATGCCAAAAGGGACTATAGATATGATGAAATAAATGGGAGACAGTGTAGACGCTTTATGAACCAGTTGTTTATGTTTCCCAGTTTCCAAAGACACTAAACTATTACGGTCCTTGTGTGTGTGTTTTTGTTATGTACTAAGTATTCTGAAAAATTAATGTAATGTCCATTTACGTCAGGCTTCGGGTCTCTACAGTTGGTATCAAAGGAATGGTTTAGTCAACCTTTGGAAACTAGGATGCGAAAACGTTAGTGAGATCCCTAGAGATATTTTTAAGGTATGTCTAGGGATGTTCCTAAGGATAAGTATACGTATAAGATATAGTCCTAGAACTATGGTAATGATATTTGATTAAACCAAAGATGTTAGATATTGAAGATACTCCCCCTTTATTATGATTTTTGTCTCTCACACTATTCTTTTTGGGTTTTAGAAAATCGCTGGAAACAAGATGATTCATGATAATGGATGATATGATGGACAATGGAATGATATTCTTCATGATCAACCAAATGAAATGGGATTTGGAAGTCCAAAAATCATTAGTATGTCAAATCAGAAATCTCATAATATGATTAATAAAGTAAAATTTGGTAAGTTTCCTGACTCGGCTAATAAGAGAAAGATGGAGTTTCATGATGATCATAGAGGAAAGAAAGTTCAATTTCCCCTATGTAAATCATGTGGGAAGAGGCATCAAGGAGAATGTTTCAAAGGAACTGGAAGATGCTTTGGGTGTGGAAAAGAAGGACACAAAGCCAGTAAGTGCAAAGGAAAAGGTCCAGTTAACACCAGGGATGAGGATAATGGTATTGCTACGACATAAACAATGGTTAAATGTTTTAAATGGGGAATGTACGGGCATTATGCAAAACAATGCCCTAAGGGAAAGTCTAATAAAGAGAATCAGTATGGTCGTATGGGTAGTATTTATGTTGATGATGATGAAGAGAATACAAATGATATGTGAGATGAAAGAATTGTTGAAGCTCGGTCAATGGTTTAAGATTGTAGTGGAATGATTACATGTTTATCAAGTGTAATTTTGTATAAGTAATCTCATGGTACTTTGGAATAAAGAGGCATCTAAGGATTGTTACCCTGTTTTCTTTCCTTATGTTTTGAAAGTATGTGATGAATGGTACCAGTATTTTTGGAAAGTAGATGATATGCGCATAATGAAGGGATAAGGAGAAAATTAAATGTTTGATAGTATTCATGAGCTCATGACTGATATATGGAGAAGGTTATAACATGGTTTGAATATATAGAATTTTTGGATTTTGGTATGTGGAAAGAGTTAACTTTTGACAGCATTCATGTTTTCACTAAGGTTTAATGGGTATTCATTTTTCAAGAGAATACATGATTACGGTATTCACATGATCTGAATGTGACCAACAAGATAATGGGAGATAAATGATGGTTGGTTGATGACATTTCAAGTAATCATTTTCCTTATACTATGAGCTTGGACCGAAGTATTTTAGATAAGCCTAAAGATTGGAATGGATTATGTTAGACATAAGTTAGTATAGAACTTTTTTCGATATTATTGATGGGATGTTATAGTAAAATAGCTTTAGAAGAAGGAAAACCTGCAGGACGGGCGACAACCCATCGCGTCGGACAAGGCTATGTGAATCAAACCCACAACCGAAGTGCGACTGGCCTTTATCGCCTACCACTGGCCTACAGGAAGTCCCTGTTTAGTAGAAAATAGTTTTATTTTATTATGCGGTATGATATATGAAGTATAGGTTCATTCATGGAATCGTATATGATTAACCTCACCATAGATGGACTTATGTATATTTGATAACTTTTGCTAACCTTTTGTTTGAAACAGATGGAATGACCCATCATTCTATCACATGATCAATTAACACTTCATGAATAACAAATTCAACCTCATTTCTTTAATAGATGAAGTGGAAATTGTTCAAAGTACGAAGAACAGTGAGATTGTACCAAAATAATGTAAGTATTTATTCTAATTAAAATTCTTCATCATTAGGGAAATGATTTTGAAAACCAAAAATGTTGTCCTAGTGATCTTATATCTGATGAATTATATGGTACCCTAGATCATCACAATTTTATGGCTTTGCGATTGTTGGCTTTTTCATAGCCATGTTCTCTACCACTCTCCATTAGAACTTGATGGTTAGATTTTTCTTCCATATCCATATTTTCACTTATGTTCTCCTATGTGGAATCCCAGTGATGAGTTAATTTGGGTAACCGTTACATTTCATACTTTAGTTTTTAAATCCATATTTTGGTATTCCTTTTTACGATGTGGGTTTCTATTAAACAAACTTTCGAGTAGTAAACCATTTATAACCCCGACGAATTTCGAGGGCGAAATTTATTTTAAGGGGGGTAGAATGTAACACCCCGAGATTTTATGAAAAATATTCTTTTAATTTCATTAATTTCTTGTGTTGTATTCTACACCAAGATTACCTTGCGCTATACGCAACACCGTATTAGCTTGTAGTATACGCAACACTATTCTTGGATCGTGTTACACACAATTTTGATAATAGTTATTCTACGCAACATTGAGTGTATATATATATATATATTCAATGTATAAATGAAATATGGTTGGACTTTGTTATACGAAACAACGATGGATTCTTTCACAACATGCAACCCTGACTTGGCTTGCATTACACGCAATCGCGACCTTCCTCGATAGCGTGTGTTGTACGCAATACCGGGTTTTAATAAACAATGATATATTATTATAATATTGTCATGAACTAGCCGTTATTAATAGTATTAACGAAATTTTTAATTTTATAACATTATTATTCATCTTACACATTTTCTAGAACATGGTATAAGAACAAAATAAATTTTTCGAGTAAAATAAGTATTTTTCAAAAAATGAAGTTTTGCCGCCTTTTGATTGCGCACCCACTTTAAATCTAGTTTTTGACATGTTTATATGCTAAATTTGACAAAATAAAATTCTTCTTTTGAATTAGGATATAAAAATTTACATTAGATAAAGTTTTGATATTTTTTTGATAACTTTCATATTTTAATGAGTAGTAAAAACACGCTATATTTTAATTAAAAACAACTTTTTTTCATCATAATATTTTATGTGGTTAAATTATAATATTTAATTGTTTTAAAGTATAAATAGAATATATTTTTACCATTTAATATAATGTATGTCATTATCATTGATTTTACCTTGAATTCGTAGGTTAAAACAATTCAATCTTTTGCAATGTTTTAAAGAAAAACCCATTTCTTTCGACAATGGGATTAATTTTAATTTAATTTCTGCATCTTTTGTGTATTGAATTTGGAAAAATGGATTCCATATTTGGAATCAGTGGGTCCAAATTATGTTAATAAGCTACTTTTTTCTTTTGGGCATTGTGGATAGTAACTACGGTAAAGTTTATTTACTATAGTTAAAGGTAAATCGGGTAATTAAGGGTAAATATAAGATTATAAAATTACCCTAACACTTGTAAAAATCATATTGGATGGATAAAAGTAGACCCATATAACCTAAGGGTCGGATTAGATTAATTTTATGGACTTTTTCCATGAAAATAATTTAATTATTATTAAAACCAAAGAATGTGACAACATGTCACTTTCTTAAATATTATAAGTATAATAATTTTAATTTAGTGATAAACTTCATGAAACATAGAAAATGAATAGTCTCAAGAAAGTTAATACAATTACCTACATCATAGGAATTTATTTAGAATTTTTAGGGATTAAATAATTATCATTTATTATGACACAACGATGATGCAGTAATTATCTTATTAATGAAATATTGACATAATTGATGTTATAAATGCCCAAATAAATGTAATTTGAGACTTTTTATGACTTAAATTAATTTTATAAGTTAATATGACATGTTATTGTTGATAGAAGTAACTTGGTTTGAACTTATCATTCTTTTATGAATTTCATAAAAATCATTTACCAAATAGTGTCAAAATTGACATAAATTAGTTTTTGAAACAAATATTATATTATTAATTGTTATTTTATTCCAAAAAATTTAAGGTTCGGCCAAATGACATAGATAAGATTATATATATTAATTATAAACACCTTGGGGTTCTTTTGGCTTGATATAGAAAGTTTATTAACCATATAGTGTAAGAAAACAAAAAGACACGGTAAAAGTTAAATTATTTAACATAGAGTTAAATCTAATTGATAAGGTTAAAATAATAACCTAAACTTGTTTAAATCCTATTTTATGAGATTATTTCGACCCATACCCACTTTAGCTTCTAAATAAGACCCTTTGGAACCATTATAAACCGAATTTTACCATAATATAAAATAATATTTTGAGATTTTCCTAAGGTTCCCCTCTCCTCCCTTATAAAAGGGCACCTCCTCCCTCTCCTCCTCACACCAATTTGAGCATTCAAGCTCGTCCAAACCCTGAAAAAATATCTTCTCCACTTTCCTAGTATCATACTATATGTCCTCGTCTTCTTCAAAGACCATCCTTAGTTTTTTATGTGGAGGTTAAGAAAAGGCATGTCAAAAACAGGTAATATCCATTACCGATCTTTTTCAATTTCTTTCTTCTTCAACTTCTTCTTATTTAGTTGTTTCAGGATAAATTAATAAAATCAGTATTTCTTATATACTGATATGTTATTATAAATATGAAACAACTCTAATTAAAATTCTATCCATCCTACGGAAAAAGGAAATCACCGCGCATGCGTACGTACGGAATACCGTCTCCACGCCGTGGTGTAATCTATTTTCCGCCACCACCTTAATTGGAAGGGTAGAATGGTTTAATGAGTAACTATATATGATTATTATAAAGTGATATTGATACTAAAATAGTATACATACACTTCAACACATGTTCACGATCATGTGAACGATATCATCGCTCGTGCGTACGTACGGACTACCGTCTCCACAACGCGATGAGATTCATTCTCCACGTTAACCATTTAAGAATGATTATAAAGTATATATAAGCAATAATAATGAAATATATGACATTATAAAGCTACTGGATTTATGTATATATGTATGTCATCTACTTACTTCCATTCAAGACAATAAGGAAAGGAAAATAGCGTTCATGCGTATGTACGGACTACCGTCTCCATGAACGGTGTGTTTCATTTCATTTATCAATATATTATATATATATATACTGAATATATATGATATATAAATCATTTTTTATATTCTGGAAGTAAGTAAATCATGGTATATGTAATAATAATTTCAAGAACAACAAGTCCAAACACCTATGATAAATGAAACGATTTTACCCAAATCTCTTCTTTAACATGGAATTTACAAAAGAACGGGTAATATAAAGTCATAAGTGAACCATATATGATATCATAACAATGAATATGATTCTGTAATAAGTTAATGATATTATGTAAATCATTATATAGGTGGTTCAGACACTTACGAAGCAAATCGGACTTAAGGTAAGGGAAATATCACAATCTCATTTTTATCCGAGATTGTTTATACTCTAGTATTTACTGGGGTGTATTTTATCATCCACGTCCATGTTTCATCAATATGTAATGTTATTTCCATCCACCAACAATTGTTTAAATCCAAATTTACCCTTTTGTGAGTTTTTAGTAAAAGATATGAAAGGAATCTTTTGTCATTTTTCGTACGAGGTACTTTTTGACTTTTCCGACAAACGTATAAGAAGAATGTTTTGTTAACTTATACGGCATGAATGGATTTTTAAAACATTATTTCCAGGAAGTTTCCTTTACAAGTTTTCAAATTTATTTTTAATCAACTTATTTTAGTTTAAAATTGTATGACATGTTAATAAAGGAAAATGTTTTTGAAGTAGAAAGGATATTTTCCTCAAGAATGGAGTTCAAGTGTTTTATCAAAATTATTTTCCATCTAAGATAATAAAGGGTTATGTTTCTATCAATATTATTACATTTATTTTATTATGTTGTGATGGAATTATTTTTATGAATTCCTTTATCGTATATGAATTGTTTTATGATGTCACGATGTTTATGATTCCCATTTTTATTACATGGGTTATGCAATGATGTATGGTTTATGATTTTGTGGCACACATAAGAATGGTATCATTATGAGATGGGTGGGACCTATATCTCCCTCCAATGCCTTGGGTAATGATTTTATATCTCATGAGATAGACATGGCTGGAATGGTTGGTTATACCGGTTCAGTGAAACAGGACTGAAACGAGGGTGACTCGGTTCAGAAATGGACTTTGTCCACTAAGATAGTCTTGGAAACGAGTCTTGACTAATACGATATGATTCTCTATGATTATGTGTGTATGCCACAATGTTTCATGTTTTAAGTTATGATTGTTCTGATTACATTTCACTACCATGATTTATCCCAAGTTATGAAATTAGGATCTTTTTTGCAGGTTAAGATTTCTAAAAGTTCTGTTCTTATGTATATGATGTGATTGATATTTCTTTTGTATACCCTTACTGAGCATTTGAGCTCACCCTTTTGTATGTTTTCTTTCCCCATGTCAGGAAGAAGGCTATTAAGTAAGATATGCCAAAAGGGACTATAGATATGATGAAATAAATGGGAGACAGTGTAGACGCTTTATGAACCATTTGTTTATGTTTCCCAGTTTCCAAAGACACTAAACTATTACGGTCCTTGTGTCTGTGTTTTTGTTATGTACTAAGTATTCCGCAAAAGTAATGTAATGTCCATGTACGTCAGGCTTCGGGTATATAAAATGAATGAGATGAAATAGTATCTCAAAAATTTGGATAGAACTTGTTAGTGAAGATAACATTAAAGTATTTACACTGTAAGACATTGTGCTTCTTCTCTATCACCGCCCCATCCCACTATCTCTTACTAGGCCCTTTTAGCTTTATGATGGAATATTTAACCTCTATTGAATCAGGATTTTCCATGAACTAAAATAAAATTTCAATTCTCCTCAACCAATCCTCCGACCCTTGAGGATCATTTGAGCCTTGGAACACCGATGGAATCTGGTGAAGGAACTCATAAAAACCATTCCAAAAGTCATCCCTTTTATGGTTCCATAGCTAAATCATCAAAAAGAATGGGTGCAGGTGATCATCCCAGATCATGAAAATCACCCAAATAACCTTAAAATGATTCTAAACCAGGAGTGATTTTTTTCACGATTACTTATTAGCGGCTTCCTCTTGGATTGGATTGAAACATCTTCATAGAGGTATGATACTAGAAAAAATCAAAAAACCACAGAGAAGACATCAAATTATTACATATATAAATACTAAAAAAATATCAAAAAGGAATATTAATCCCATAATATTGATAAACATGATTTATATTTTAATGTATCTAAAAAAAGTAGGGAAACAACAAGAACTAATTCTCAAGACATATTTCCCAAACCACCCATGTCAACTTAATGATCATTACGATGAGAGTTGGGAATGAACACATATATAACTACCTCAGAATCCCCAAAATGATCTCAAAATGCATTATGAAATCACGAAAGGATGATTAACATACAACTTTGATAAGAAAATTTCCTGAACCATAACAAATACACTAGTACCCTGATAATCAAGCAAGCATTGACATAGCCTGAAGGGCATTATCAATCCCCACAATATGGAGACTTGTACCTGGTATCATACAAAATTGTTTTTATTGTTACACTATTTATGTGGAATCCTCACAAATACACTATTTATCAATCCACACAAGCTGGAGACTTGTACCTGGTATCATACAAGGAAAACTGGGACCATTAATTCCGTATAAATAGTGTAACAATAAAAACAATTCTGGATGATTAAAGAAAACTCCCGACAAAGACTATACCAGATTCCAAATAGGTTCCAAAGCCCAAAATATGAAATCATTTATCCTGTTTTCAATTTAAATTTGGTAATAACATTCATTAACATAAATCCTTATTGATGACATGCATTCTTCCTTTTTCCTTTTGCAGAACATAGATTATTGGATATTTTCCATAATTCTAAACATTTTGTAAACTCCATTAATTGTAGAATAATCTACTTTTTGAATAAAATAATAATCATCACTAGGGTATATAATCTCTTTATCCAATAATTATTATCTCAAAATTAGAAACATATTAAGTGTTACATTTCCTTAAAACATTTATTTTGAAAAAGATAAACTTTCCACTTAATCACTTTTCCTGGTTATTGGTACCATTCAACATATGATCTCAAATCCCTAAATAAAAATTATTGCAATAAAACCCTTATAAATTTCATAAATATTATAATGATAATTCTATAAAACATATTTCTTAGTTCAAAAAATACAAGAACAATAATCAATTCATTTTGGAAATATCAACAGAATAAGATTAACCATGATAGATTATTTACATCTAATGTATATTATCTAGAAATTTTAAGAATTTGTTTTTGTAGGGCCTTAACTCATTATAGTCGAATAATTTCACATTTATAGCTTATTTATTTCCATTTCAATCATTATTATAGGGGGATTTCTCTCAACACATATAACAAACTATCATTCCCATTAAGAAAGTGTCAGGGGTGTTTCATTCCATAAAATATCACATCTAGAAAAATATTTCTTTATGTTCTTCAATTTATCCATACTTTTCTCTTTCATCCTCTTATTATATCCCTTTACTTAGTTTCTTTAATACTTGAAAAATTCCTTCTCTATCATTATGGAACATTATATTATGTCCTTTTTTGATTATAATATTTGGAAGACTAGTTCCATTCATTGTTTTGATTTAATATTATCAAAGAAATAGTAAATATTACACTTTTGATTACTTATATAATCTATGGAATTACTTGATAAAATCACAGAAATGTCTTCAAACTTAGAAAAATTCTCTTCCACCTTTTTTCTATACCCTAATAATTTACTATGTATATCAACTCACATTTCTCAAGGAAAATATCATTCCAAAAAATATCCTTAAAATCCATCAATTCTATTTTTTCTATTTCCTCTTCCTCAATAGTTTTTTAAACCAATTACAAAAATTTATTTGAATCTCCTAAGAGATGGTAAGATTTCATGATAAAAAACTACCTTTCATTTCTTATGAATTTGAGAAATATTTTTTTATAAGGAACATATCCATTGCTCTACTTCAAATGGAAACTTAGTTCTAATGAATGATTAATGTAGTGGTCTCATGAAGTGGTCTAACATTTTACCACCAAATTTTAGATCATGTTTCTTTATAATGCTAAGTTTATTTCCCATAACCTATGTTTTTTGTCAATGTATAGTTATAATTTGTTCATCTCCAGTTTCAACTCCATCTCCAACATAATTATCGTTCCTAATAGGGAAATCCATTCATGTATTACATGCATTGATATATTTCCTGTTATTTACTCTATGATACATTTTATAAATTGTATCATACACTATATTAGACCATAAAAATATGAAACATAATGAATAATCTCAAAACTACGTACATAAAATTGAAAATTTAGTTTTAAATAATGTCCAAATTGGACGGTTGGTTTCATTGGGTTTATTTAAAAATTATTTCATAATATATTTTTCTATGATATATTCATTCCAAAATATGTTTCCCAATATTTCTTCTAAACCTCCGTTTGATAACAACTACAATGACCCTTACCCTAGTGGATGAGAGTCAGTGGTAACATTATTACAGTGGAATAATATAAAAGAAATTAAATCTTGATGGACCAAGATGTTAAATGCATTTGGAAAATAGATACATACTTTAACATTACATTATAATTGAAAATATAAAATACCAAATATAAAATCTTTTATCAACAACATTATTATATTATCTTAACACATATATCAATCATAATAATGTTTTTGGCATCCTAAGGAAAAATAAAACATAATAAAGCATGATATTATATTCCGAGTGTGGTATCTATACAATATAATCCCTAATAAAAAAAGCAATAATAGTTATGGATAGGTAAATAATTGAGTAACATTCCATGTAATAAATAACTGAAGCATAATATGGTAGGAATAAAATATGATAAAATAATTCCATATAAAAGATCACATGAGCTAGAAAACATAACCATAGATACTATAATAACAAAACAATCGCATGGAAATCAATCACTACTCTCATATTTTTGTAATTAATAATTATAGACATCATAAATATTTCATCGAGGATTTATCCACGAAACCATATACAAATTGTAGAGACATCATCCAATACCCAAACTAGTTTGTCTCATGAGATATATTGATGCATCGAGGGGTTGTAGAGGTCTTTTTGAATAACTTACTAGGTCAAATTCATTACTCATATGAAACGGGTGAAACATAATAAATATTTACATTTTATTAAAATTAGAATATTAAAAATAAATAACTTTCCCAATCAATAAACATAATCATAATCCATATAGATTAATATTGTGAATGGATTTTGAATTTTACATTCCTAATAAAAATGATAATAAAAAATGGAATAATCTATGGTATATGATATCATAATATATCAACCATAATGTAGAATAATATTTAACAATGTTTTTCGACATATATGAAAATACATTAAATGAGATCGTTGAAAAATTCTTGAAGACAATATCCTTTTTCACATGGAAAATCAATTATGTTTAACAAGATAACTAATTATAAAATAAAAAATTTTCATTAAATATAACCTTGAAAAATTATAAAGGAAACTTCAAAACATTAAGGTTTCATGATGGAGGGAAAACCCACTAATATTTTATAAGTTAAAAAAAATTCCCTCCATATTTTTTGGGAAATGTCACAAAGTATCTTGAATGGAAAATAAAAAAAATATTTATTTCAAACAATATTTGAATAAGTAAAACATGTGTCAAGATTAATTTAAATAATCATAGAATAATATTTTAAAAAAATCAAAAATATTATTAAGAAACGTGGATATGGAAGGGAAATATTCCCCAATATAGACTTCATCACAAATAATCTCAAATAAAATTGAGAGTCTAAAAGAAACCCTTACCCCATTGTATCCAATTGAATCATATTACCAATCAATGAATAAAATTTAAAAAACCAAATATATCATGAGAGTAAATTAATTCACGATATAACATGTATAAGGGGTGTTATATATACCCAAGGATGATTATAGCAACATAATATCAAAATATCACTACTACAAAATAAGGCAATTTCCATGGTTTGAAACTTTCAATATATATCCCAAAATCATGGCTATAGGTAATATCCATTGTTTTGTGAACCATGGATAGAATTGGTGTGGCAATAGGGCTATAACCATGGTTTAATCCATGGAAGTAAATCTGTTACCACATTTTAAATTGGGTAAGTAGATTCAGCCACATAAAACTGTACCCACGGTTCTAAACCAGGGATATAAGTATATAGCCATGATTTAAAACCGTGGATATGAGACTACTAATTCCATAAAAGGAAATACAACAGCTTCTATAACCAATACCAATAGTAAATAACTAAAAAGCATTAGACCACCAAACAACTACAATAGCTGTCAGCACCAAATATCATTAGAAAATCACCAAAAATAGTAGAAGATCACAAAAAACCAGTATCCATGATTTAATACCCAACAACTTCCAGGATAAAAAACCAATAGTAGATCACCATCCAAATGGCAGAAAAAATATGCCATACTGTAATGTAAATATAAGTTAATATCCAAGGGGATCATATAGATAGCTTGTGACATTGATCTAGAATAGTCAAAAAATGAAATAGATCATGGTATAAAAGCATTAACTAAACTCAATAATGTATTTACTCTACCCAAGGTGATGCATGATGTATGGTGGGGGTCTAGGTTCGAGGGGGAGGGGGATGGGGGTGTAAGAGGTGTGTAGGGGGTGGGGGTTGGAGGCACATTAAGTTAGATACCTTGTCTTATTGGGTATAACAGACATGAAATGGGGAATGGTTGGTTGGCTAGGTTTATAGTCTTGGGTTATATGTGATGTGACTCATTGGGGAATTATTTTCATTATAGGTGTAGGTGTATGAAAGCGTATGCTACTGGGTTTTGGTGCGACTGAGGTGGATCCTAGGTAAGAACGCATGCGGGGGTTTCGGGCAGATCACACTTTCTATGGTGATACAGACTAAGCTTTAATGTTGATTTTTGATAAATGTTCTTGATGTATGAGGGTGGGTGTGAACTAGTTACATGCATTCCATAGTTTATATTTGGGTTATTGAATAGACGGTGTGTGGGTTGAATGAAAATGGTTCGGGTTGTGGATGAAACTCAGTGGGGAGGTAATAGTCATTCTATGGTGAGATGTTTAAAGTCACGATAGATTGTGTTTTTGTTCGTTGGGAGGTGTATTGTTTGTGAGGTTTTCCGATAGGACCTGTTTGGATAAATAGTTGAGTACAGGTGTATGGGAATCCATAGGGTGGAGAGTTTTTAATGCCCCACAGGTTTCTGATTCATTATTTTTGGAGGAATTATGTGTTTTTTATATTAATCATGGGTTCCTTATTAAATTATAATTTGTATCAAAGATCTGAATATTATATATTCCAAAATGGTATTTTTGGATTTGTTTTGAGTACCCTTTTGGTGCCTCTGGGGTTTTGGTGGAATTTGGTGGAGGTTCAGGGAGAAAAATAACTTAAATTTAAGCTACTGTATCCTTTCATGGTGAGACCCAATAGACTTATGCCATGAATGGTATTGGTCGAGTAGTGAATCCCCTATCTTAAACATTTTAGGCTTTGAACCTCAGTTCATGACATGAAATCCCTTGGGGTAGGGATTCATGGTGTGAAACCCATGTTCACACTATATATCATGCCTAAGTAGATATATTTTAATAGGTTAAATTTTTTATTTTTCTTGGTCAAGTGTTTCCTTATATTGGATATATGGAGATCTTATGAGATGAAATTTTAAGTTTTCACTCCCCTCCCACATCCCTCCTTCCATGAACTTCAGGTTGGGCTATTTATAGATTCATTTTGATGGATGTTCAAGGTAATTTCATCTGTTATTTCATCTATTTTTCATTCCCTTTGGGTTTTAATAATTTGGATTCCGATTAATCTAGATTTATAGTGAAAATTCCACCATATCATGGTGGGACTGACCATGGATGATGAGGTTTTCATGTGTGGAAGATAAAAGAGGAATTGATAAGGTTTTTTCACACTGTTTGTCAATATTTTAGTTGAGTTAATCCACTACCGTAATGTTTTTTTGTGATTTTTTTGAAATTAGGCGAAATTTTTGGTTGTATGGGTACTAGTGGTTATTTAGTTTACTCATGATGGTGTTGGGGGTTTATTAGGGACATTATGGGAGTAGATGTCCAAGGTTCTGGGATGTTTCGATCTGATGATGACGCTCGTTGTGTTTTATTCTGAATATTCCACTGGGTTTTAAATACAATAATTAATTATAATTGTTTATAGCTAATTATATATATATTATGGGTTGATATAGGATCTTGGGTAGATGTAGAGGCTTGTATGAGGCATAGTGATAGGTTAGATTTGGTGTTGAGGTTGGTGGCCCTTATGATACAATTTCATGTGCATGTAAATGTTTGAGTGTACACCCCCACCCCTGGTTCCCCTTTACACCTCCACACCACCCTGCATAACCTCCTCTGAATTCTAGTGATGTCATCAATTTAGTACTACTTCTATAGTGGTTACAACCTATAGTTATATTCCCAAAAAACACCATTGACCATTGAATTTTAGTGATCCCATCAATAAACCAACCCCTCATCCCACCCTTAGAATAATTAGTAACCCATTCCCACTATGACACTATAGGATTCCTCTTATTAGTCATACCTTAATGACCAATGTATATTTATCAATTGAGAGATCATCTATCATGAATCTCATTACATTAATATGATATTATTTATTCTAGAATAAGATTCAATTTCAGGAAATTAGAGGATAGATGGTGATGAAACACCATTGTTCATTTTATTTCTCATGAAATTAGAAACCCTTTGGACCCTATTCCTCGATCACATGAACATTGATCCTTAAACCGAGTATAGGGAAATCAAAGAGAACTCATGAAGGTGATTCAATAATATCAAATAAAACTAATTAATTAGGTATTAAGTAACGAATTATTCAAGGAAAGGTTGTCTATTTTATCTATTTCAATTGACAGTGATGTTACTGAAGAAAGTGTCACTACTAGAAAAAATGGATTTTGCACCTTTGGGAACAGGCGACTGCTTTTGGCGGTCGCTATTGGTAGTATTAGCAACAGCCATTAGCGGCCGCTAATGCTGAAATAAAATAGGTGGGATTTTTCCCGCCCCCACCATTGTCTTCCCAAAATCATCACTGCAACTTCCTGTTTATTCCCCCGACCACCCATCCTGCCGCCCTACAACCCTCGGCCATCCCCCCATTTCCACCCTCCTTCACCTCCCTTCACCCTCATAAAACCTGTCGTCGAACCCTACAACCCCATACATTCAACCGCACCCCATAAACCCCTCGATGTCGCACCCTCCCCTCCCTCCAGCTGCTGTGAAGCTTCCATGGTCGGCGTCCAGACCATGAGGTCCCTCCTCATTCGGCCTTGTCCCCACATGTCCCACCTCACACACCACCAGTGTCCCGCAGATGGGAAATGTTTCATTTTTTAAAGGAGCTTTAGCGACTTCCATTGGCGGTCACTGTTGGTCTTTACCGATAGAGCAACATCGAACACCAAAAGCGGCCTCTAAAGCCCTATAGCGACCGCTTTTGGCGGTCACTATAGGGATTTATTGTAGTAGTGTGTCTAGTTTTTAAGGCTGGTAGTTTGTGTTCAATGAATTGAAAACAGAGACTTCATTTATTTTTTATATTTTTATGAGAATGATCGAGTCATGTTTTCTATATAATAGGACACTATAATCTCTAATGTGAAGGAAATATCATTTTATACTATTGATTTTGAGGAAATTTTATACTAGTCCACGTTGAAGGATTAGGAAAATCATGTAAAATAGGTGAAAATTACATTTTAAGGAGACACAACGAATTTTCATACCATATACACATTATATAAGAATGAAAAAAGTTTTCTAAAATACTCAATAAATTATGTAATATAAATTAAAGGGTTAGGCATAGGGAACCCACCTTAACCTCAAGGTGCACTGCTTTTGATGATGACACCTCAGGTCTTCCTTTTTTCTGCTTGCATGCATATGCTCCATCACATATGTATTTTGAAACCAGACCCCACTTTACATATACACATAAAAAAATATGTACAAGGGGGTCCTTAAATATATTTTTATGAGGAAAGGTATATAAGTCAAAATAAAATCAATTATTATTATGGGAAGAAAGTCCTAAAAGTCAAAATAAAATGAAATTTATGAGATAATATCATAACATGAACAAACATTGGGTTTTCTAGAAAACTATGATACAAAATAACCCCCTTAAAATATCTGTCAAATAATAAAAAACTTATCATCAATATCAATTCTGTCAAATGGATCAGCCCATGAGTTATTGTGTTATACTTTAAGAACAGTATAAAACTTCTATTTAATGTAAGTAATGTAGATAATTCAATATATCATTTTAAAAATACAATTCATAATAATGAATCCTAAATGACCTATAATGATAAAGGGTTCTAAAAGGTGTTGATAATATAATAAAATATGGTCCACTATCCTTAATAAGAACTTCATAATTAATAAATATTTCACATTTTAAAAATTATTAATGAAGAACATGTAATAAGTTATACAGATTTCTGATTCTTGTGTTTTTTTAGGTAATGGTTCAATAAATGAATCTATTAAAAATAATTTTCCTACATGAAATACTTAACAATAATTAATTTCATTAAAATAGGAATATTCATACCAATGGTACAATTAGCATAAATGATGCTAGAATAAATAATAATGTCATCACATCCTTATAATAAGTGAGTGAAGTGCTTTACTTCATTTAAAATCGTAGACATGTAAAATATAAAATATGGGAACAATTTATCAAGGTACCCCCTTTATGAAGAAATAATCTATTAAATATGAAAAAATTATGAATATAAAATCCAATCATAGATAAAAATAAGAAAATGTATTCCAATATCAATTTAATGATCCAATCATCTAGTTTAATAATCAGTGGGAACAATAAATGATACATAAATTGAATAACATGAAGAAACCTATTGTCTTTTAAAACTAAGACATTGAAGAAACCCCTTAAATGATCTCCTAGAGAAGAACCCCCCCTGCCGCACCGGCCCCTCCCCCCACACCATCCCCAACACATTGCATCATTTCCCCCCACACCAGCCCCCACATTGCTCCATCCCCCAACCCAAACCCCCTATAATATCCCCCACCCCCTCCCCCCCACGCTCTACCCCCCAGCCTATACTATCATCCCCACACCCACCAGACCCCTACCCCATGCACCAACAGACACCGCCCCTTCCCCACCCCTACACCAGTCCACACCACCCCCTACACCAGCCCCCTCCCACCCCCAGGCATCACCCACTACCCTACACTAGCACCCCCACCCGCACCAGACCCTACACCCCCTACACTTCCCCCAAACATACATCGACCCCATCCCTACACTAGTCCCCCACCTCCTACATCATCCCCCAACCACCCCCACCCCAATTCCCTAGCCACCCCAGCCCCCTGCACCAGCACGACCACCCCCACCCTTTACCAGAAAGGAAGTTACTAGATAATGCGACTCATAATATAACATTAAACATATTTTAATATTTTAATTGCATGATCTGATATTAATTAATGGGAATTTCTAGTATTAAAAAATTATAAAATATCATAGAAGAAATAAAGAACATACTTCTAAATATATAATCTCTCTTTCCACAAGTGGCAAGATCCTCATACAATGAATAAATATTACAATTACCTAGATTTTTAGTCACACTGTTAGATGATATCTATGATGTCTAGGACTGTTTTGAGGACACCGTCTAGCACCCTTATAGGTTATCATAGACGATGGATGTGTCTTCTTAATAAATGTGATGAAGATGTTGAATCATGTCACGCTGGTGAAATTTCTTATGCGGCCTTGTACATGATGTTTTAAAATAACCCTTCCATTAAAAATTATTGAAACATGTCAAATTTCATCCAATTTATAGAGTAATATAATCCATACTATACTCTTCCTTATTTCTACATTTTGATTCCCATCATGCTTCTTATACTTACTATAAGAATATGTGCATAATGCAACACTAGGAAATCTGGTCATTAATGCACTATAAGCGCGAAGAAAACCATAAATAATATTCTCCACAAGATGATTCTCAAATGAAATGTCCATATGATGAACCAATAGATATGTTGTATGTCATATCACCAAACATGATTTCATAGCTCTAGATGAAGTCAAATATTGAACATCTTAATAGAATATTAATTGTTCCAAACTATGTTTTAGGAAGGATATAAAATCCAAAAGGAATGCTAAATTTAAGAAATAACCACAATCTTTCCTTCATGAATCTCCAATAATAGTTGACGTAGATCTGGTTTTGGGGTTTTGGGAAATGAATCAATTAATATCATCTCACTGAAGGCCTCCTAAGTAATACTATCAAGAATTGTTACAGGACTTAATCAATGCCACAAACCCTTGTGGGTCACTAATGTATAAAGGCTTCAATATTGAATATTATATCCCTATTATTATTTTTTATATAAAAAATATTCCATTTATTATATCAATCAAATCCTCAGCATCCAAATGGAAAATAGTTCCCATTAATGATAGTGGTTGTTTGATCTAAACATCTCAACCATAGTTGAGAATCATCCTATAAAAGACTATCGGTTAGAGATGGCTCATTGCATGCTCTACCATCATTGTTGTGGGATAATGCCTAGGTGAATCATCCTATATATCCTCTAGTAGAATGAGTGTTTAATACTAATTTACAGAAATATTGTGTCTTAGGTGGTTTTATTTTTTGAGAATATAAAATGATTATTTATAATTCTTATGACAACATTTAAATGAGAAATTAAAATATTTTTTGAGGCATATATAAAATCTATTATTAGAAATCATAACCTATAAAACATCCATAGAAATGGTATAACCCTATTTATTAAACCCAAAAATCAATTATAGTACTCCAAACAAGTATGTTAGTCACAATCAAATTAATAAAAAACATAATTAAATGGTAAATTTAAACTAGTTAATTACGTGTAGATATTTCACTGAACATATAAAATCGATTGATCTAAAAAAGATAATAGAATACAAGAAAATAATTAATGATAATTTGTGGAAAACAAAATTTCTATAATTATTAAATGTTTTTATACCTTCCTTCTCAGGATGCATGAATAAAAGAAAATCACAAAATATGTTAACAACATAATCATCACGAAAAACTCAGATGTTCCTTACACTTGATCTAGAAAAGCACATCAAAACTCCATTAACAAGTTATAAACAAAAAATCCCCTATTAACTATAACCCAAAACATTTTTAAAAATAAGTTTCCTCAAGACAATAACACTATATTATAATGAACCATCCCAAACCTATACATCTGATCATAAGGGTCACATAACCTCATGTGAGTATCCTCATACACAAGAGTTTTCATACTAGTGGTGAGGCTCTAATTTAATTTTAGGATAGTATACCCTTGAAAATAATTTTAATTAATAGGATAAAAAACTAACCTTAATTAGAATAAGTATCACAACAAAATAATTACATTTATAAATGCAACCACATATTTCCTTCCATGTCAAACAAAAGAAATTCCTTATGAACCATTTCAAAATGACATTTTCGCAAGAAAATTCACTAAAACATCAAAAACAGCCACAAAGACTATAAAAGTATTAATATAAATGAAAATGAGGAACCACCCCCTATTTTTATAAATCAATCCTTTAAAATACACTAATAATCACCCATGAGATCATAATAGATCTCAAACACCATTTTAAAATACTTAATTTTATTTGAAATATCCACTCAGGAATTTTCACAAACACTTAGCATGAAATATCTCCATGCCAAGTAGAAAACCAATTTGAAAATAATTTAAACTACCTCAGGGGTATCACTTATATATATATATATATATTAAAGAATTATATATTAAAACCTTCATGCAAACCAAGGAAGGAAATATAAAGAAACCGAATAGAAACACATTATTCAATCCAAGAGGAAACAAGTCCCAAAACATCGATTTCAAGAGAGGAGCAAAAACCAAGCAAGGAGATAACCTATAGAATCACATGAAAACCAAAACCCCATGATTAGAACATAATTAAACCCTAAATTCATTAAAAATAAGTATTGGGGAAAAAATAAAGAAACTCCTATAAAAAGAAACACCACCCTTAACATTATTCCTCAAAATTCATGGAATGATTCATTAAGCATCATCAAACCCCATCCAGAATAAACCAAATCCAACCATATTAAATGAATCACTTATGAATATGAATGAATAAAATAGGTATTTACACCGTTTAGAGTTCATCTAAAAAATGAAACAAATGATAGACACACCCATAAGAGAAAACATCACAAAAACAACCATGTTTACACTAATAATCAAATGAAATGATATGACTCCGCCAACCATAGGAATACATGAAATACCATCTAAAAGAAAAAATGTAATAATTTCCTTAGAAAACATATGGGAGGTTACTGAACTAGGTATCTAATCCAAGACATCCCTTATTAATTGATTAAACACCCCAATCATGAACATTACTCATCATGTAATAACAATGCTCTATCCTTGATTCAAAAAACTATATAAAGGGTAATTTTTTTCCAAATTCATAGAACACATACTCAGAGTGATCCTAATAGAAAATGATAACATAGTAGAAATCATGGTATAATAGTAAACCCACCTCACATCCCTATTACCCTATCACATTTCCTCGGTATCCCCTTATTATCCATCAAACAAACTATATACTATGGTCCAAAATGAATGAAAAATAATGATCATAATAAAATAATGAGGCTTGATAATCCAAAAATTAAAACATCTCACACAAGAAAAATCCAAAAGGTTTCCAAAAGGATACACCAAACAATGGTCACAAAAAATCCTTAACCACATTAAGATCCTTGAATAAGAATTCAAATACAATTAATCACCATAATCACAACCATGTCTAAACTTCACCCCACATTATATCCTAATGAAAATATTAACAGTTAACTAAGTAACCACCTATAATAAATAATATGATATAAATACCATAGGGGCTTAAAATGACTGGGGTTCTATACAAAATAACATAAAAGATATAAGGTTGAATTTTTTAATTCCTCTAAATAACTTAACAACAAGTGCCATAGAACATCACTACTCTAATTCCCGGTAAGATTACTCTATAACGTTGTGGATTATTCACATGTATAGAATGAGGATAATTTGACAAAAACACCATCTTGAATAATTCTCCATGATGCACTAGTATATGTTGTGATGGAATAATAACATCTTACACTCTATTTAATTCTCATGTAGTGTCATATGCAAAAAGGACCTCACTCAAGAAATAACAAGATTCACCCTGAAGTTCATCCCAAGAACCTTTTATAAAAGAATACTCAACAAACAAGAAATTTGAATCCAAGATATTAATGTTTCCAAAAAAAATTTAATGAGTTCCAGTACTCCATGGGAAAATTTAAAAATCATTCACTAATTAAAGAACGACACATGCCAAATAATAGACTACCCAAAATCACACATTCTTGTTAAAATCACTATATTACATAAGGACTAAAATATTTTTTTAGAAACATTTTTTTTGAAACAAAAACAACCATTAAAAAACTACATGAATAATTTAAAAATAATCATTTTCCTTAGGTAATTTCAAAACATTTAACTCATCTTAAAAACCCAATAACACAATTTTAAAATAAGAAACACCCTCAGGGTTCATAATGATATTACTTATTTCAAACAACTTATATAATAATGAAATTTGTTTTCAATGATTTTTACATTTAAGACATTTCAAAACACTTATATATTATTATTTTAAAACTAACCACACTTGATAATGATTATTATTATAGAAAAAATTATCAAATACAACATATGATGTAGTTGAAAATTTGTTCAAATCCAATAATATACTAAGTTAGAGGAGATAGATGATTATAAGAAAATATATTATAAAATTAAAACAGTACAAAAATTTAGTAATGGAATACATTAAACATAAAAAAATAGTAGATTTGCAACATTGATGTAACCACATGATTATTGGGTCACCGAACCATGTAGATTACACAACTAGATCATGGTCAGTTATCATCATAGAAAAAGATACTATTTAATGTAGATGATTATTTATTGAAAATATCATAAATATCTAAGTTTAAAATATATATTAAATTAGTGGATACTGAAATACATACCTTCCATCAGTTTCTTGGAATAAGATCCTAGAAGAGGTAGGTGGATATGATCTCTAGGATCCATTAGGGAGCTGATGTGAAATCCATGAGGGAGGGGATATATAAGGGAGTTCGATAGGGATAATCTATGAGGTGGATCAAAAAATTGATCTGAGAATGGTGGAGAGATACAATGGGGGAGGGGATGTAATGAGGTGGGAGGTGGAGATGGAGATGCAAGAAAGATGAGGTGGGAATGTGAAGATGTGGATACTAGAAGGGGGAGGTTGGGAGGCGGGGAGGCCAAAAGGTGAAGGTAGATATGATGACTGGGAGAGGTGATGAGGATTAAAGGATGTAGATGTTGGAAGAGGAGGCTCGAAGGTGGCAGGAAGGTGGAGGAGGTGAAGAGAAGGAGTGCGAGATTGACGAGAAGAATTGTGAGGGAGGGAAGCAGAATAGGGTTTGCGGGTAGGGAAGAATCGCGAGTGAGTGAGGGGGATGGGGAGAAGTAACCATGAGGGGGTGGGGTATATCCATGACCATCTTGGATTTAGGTTGGATATAGACATATTTTTTTAAACCATGAATCTAAATTCATGGCTATAAATCTAAATTCTAGTAGTGTATGCCAAACTGAAAGAATTCGCAATGAAGTCCCTTATATAGATTAAATCATTAAAATGAGTGTTAATATAATTAATAGATGAAATTTATTTACTAAAAATACATATAAAAAATGGAAATTAAATATTAATTTAATTAAAAGTCATTCCCGATGTTACTATAGCATGACATATTGAATGATGTGAAAGTTTAACCCAATGAATGGAAATTGGGATCAGAAATCCCATACATCATTCTTCCCATTAGTTTTTCATAATTCAAATTTATGTATAATTTTTTAAGAATGATAAGAAGTTATTGTAGAAATATAATTATTTATTATAACACCTTATGTGATTCATTTATAATATATTACAACTCGTTCATCAATACTATCTCATTATTTTCATTTTTTGGGTGTGTTTAATGGTTCCATGGTTGGTGTACCTGTGAATAATTATAGGTGTTAAATTAATATGGGAATAAAACGTAAAAAATACAATTTAAATGGTATTAATTCACATAAATAATTTTAAATGGTCCCACATATCATTTTTCTTTTTTGAAATGAGGATATTCATTTGATAAATTGTCAACGATAAATTTTTAGTTCATTTTGGTGTGTTTTTTTAACCATCTTTAAATAGTTTCTCTTTATTTAATATTATATGAATATATTAGTTATAGAACATTAAATATTTTATAAAGTACCTAATAAAATATTACTTAACCAGAATAATTCTATTATTACTAGCCTTGGTTGTAGTAATGGAGAAATATAAAACATTATTGATGGAGACAGTTAAATTCCATAATTTGCGAAATGGTTTTGTTTCATTGAGTAAGGGGAGATGAGAATATGTGTTGGTGGAATATATTCAATTTTAAATATAAAATTATTGTATATAAATTATATTGTATTTTTTTCTCCAATATATGAAGGAGGTGAAGCGAAGGTTGAAGAAGAAATTAAATTAAGAGAGGTTGTTTGATAATCATACACCTTTAATATCACCTCCTTGAAGGACCCCATTGGGAAAAGGAAATTAGTATTTTGATGATACTATATGCACATATACATAGAGAGAATGAGGAGGATATAATTTTGAATATTTTATATGTTCTTAAATATTTTTAGGAAGGGGGGATGTTGAGGGGTGGTATTTATACTTGATGTGTGGTAGGTTTTAGTGATTTAATAATGATTATTTTTAAAAGAATACTACATTTGGTTGGAAATAATTAATAAGAATTTGGTTAACAAATAATTTTGTAAAGGATGATTAATTTCAATGAACACATGAACAACCCATTAAACTTGGTATTTTTAGGTGTTTTATTCGTTAACCTTTTAAATTTAACAACATATGTTATTTAATCTATAATGAGGTAAATATTTTTTTACGGCGTTATGTTTTTATACCAAAAAATGAAAATGAAATAATAACATAATTTTGAAATCAGGATTAAAAATATGGAATAATTTTACATTAATAAATTTATAAAAGTGATAAAAATATATTTTATATATGTTAGCTGTATAGCTCATAAAAACATTTTTTAGGTTATAATACTAGTTTTAAAAAATGCTAAGCATGTGTTTCTAAATGTCATAAATTATATAATATAATTGATTAAATATATTTTTATAAACAATATGTTTTGATATATTTTATATCCTGATCGTGTAATAATTATTTCTTAAGTGGTATGGTATTTCTTAAAAATAACATTTTCTCTTTGTATCCTAAAAATCAACTTTTTTTAGAAAATTTACAATAAATCGCACTAATATAATTTTGATGTTCAGGGTATAAAAATGAATTTTATTTTGCCAACTAAATTTTATAAATTTATAAAAAATTCATAATATTTATTTCATCATAGAAATAAATAAAATCTCTATTCAAAGAAAGCAATTATTTGAAGAATAAAATGATTTGTCTAAAAATTTCTTGTGTTCATTTTCTAAGAATAATTAAATTTGTATTGAATATCAACTTCATATTTAATTCATTATATTGTGAATCCTATTCACACCTACCAATTTAATGTATAATTTATAATTTTCATTTTAAAATAATGATATTTTGGAGTTCGTTTATGCACTGTGTTTTATACAAAGTAAGATATCAAACATAGTGTTCATTTCAAATCTCATGGTGTTAATGCCATTTATTTTCCTTAAATAAAGTAATTTAAAAGTACAATTCTATTTTTTATTTATTTTAATGCAACATAATTTTAATTTTTTATTATAATCAAATTAATTCCATGCGAATCAATAATGTACCATATTTTGGTATAAAAGCACTTCTATGCATAAAAAAATTGTTTTTACTTAAACTTTTTTTCTTTTCATTTCACGTAATTCTAATAAAATTTTATAATTTCAATAATAAATATTAAATCATATGAAATAGATTCCATGTTTAGAGTCACCATATTAAAATTATATGAAAATTTGGGTTACGTTTTTAGTCCTAATAAATAGAAACTATGGTAATTTTTTATCAACACAATTGAGGATAAAATAGATTAATTGATGTGAAATTTTTAGGTAACGCTTTAAAACTCTCAAAAACATTAATTAATCTCATTTTATATTTTTATTTCACCCATAATCATCATAAAAATGAATCTATGGAATTTATTTCCACATTATATTAACTATGACATTTTATTTAAATAAAATAGTAATTACAAAATGTCACTATCTATTACTTATTATGTTATCATGATTGGAATATATACTTCAAATTATGTATGAATTATTATAGATGATAAAATTGATTAAAAATATGAAATATTTGTGATATTAATTTATTTATAGTTTTTAGTGATAGTATAATTACAAAGGGTTTTTAGAAAAGAGTGATGTAACCCCTTTGTAAGTGGTAGTAAAATTATGTAATTTATTTAAAAAAATGAAAAGGAAAAATTTTATGGATAATTAGGTTTCACCATGAATATAAAAAATAAATTTATTCATTTTAGGTTTTTAAATGTTTTATATTAGAATTATTTTATTATCTTGATTTTTTGAAAGTGAAATTATGTAAATAGAAATTACAATAACATTAAGTGGTATTTAATGTTTAAAAAATATTTTTAATTCATTACAAAATATGAAAAACCAATCACAAGTGATTTTAGTGTATGGATTATATTATTTCTTTAAATTTAAAATTATGATCCATATTTATTTTTTAAAATTATTTTCACAACCCAGAGAGAGTGAAAAATTTGTTGAAATGGTTAAGGGTAAAAGGGTTAATGAAGAGGATAAACTAAGATATAATATTAAAATGCAACATAATCATGTATAAAATTTATTTTCAAAATTTATTTTGAAATTATATTCCTTATATACTAATATATTTTACATTTTATCCACTTTAAAAAATTTATACACATATTATATATATATGTTAAAATTTTATTTATTTAAAACATTTCCACCCAACTCACCTATAATAGGGAACATCTTATCCCCTATTCCCCACACAAATGTTTCCCATTATATAAACAATGATATACCTAAATTCATTCTCAAACATCATACCAATATCATTTATGTTCTTTTTTTACCATAATTCCAACCTATAAAGCATAAGGTGTAAACCAAATAAAAGTTTCCAAAGAAGAGGTATAACAATTAACCACGAATTTTCATGTCTATTTCTTCTTAAAACTATTTAAAATATTATAAAAACATGATAATATGATTAAATTATTATATTATATACACTACAATGTTATTATGTTCTTATCACAAACCTTTATGATATCAATTTAATTCTGGTGGGAATTGAAAACATCGATCAATCATATGTATGGCCTACCACCTCCACAAAGTGATGTATTTTTTTAACACCTAAATAGATGGTTATTATAATGGATTTAATGAAAATATATGATATTTATACCATTATTATTATTTTATCAACATAATATATTATTTAAATTCTCACCCTTTTGTTTTTTGAAAAATGATAAAGCCACTCATGCGTACATGTTGACTACCACATCCATGAAAATACATGACTTTGATTATAAAATTTTAATTATTTTATAAAAAAATTATTTCATTATTAATATTATAGAGATGATGGAACTGTAAATCATTTGTACTAGGATAACCTAAGAAAGTTGTTTTGCGATTACGAACTGAATGTCCTCAAAACCTCATACATGAACATAATTGATTTACTAAGTATATAAGAATCTATAATAATTAATAAATAAAATATAAAGGGTTTATGATAATGGAATAAACATAAAACTGTTTTTATAGAATTAAATATTTAATATAAATTAAAAATACATGAGTTAAATAATTTATGTGGTGAGTTTGACTCAAATTATTGGAATTCCCATTTCAATTTTCTAACTTTGAGACACATAACATTTTCAACATAAATTTTCATTTACGGGGTGTTTATACAACCAAATTGATTCCATTTATTTATTAATTTTCTTAAATATAAATGTATTATAAATCCTTTTCAATTTCTATCCTTCAATGAAATATCGATTCAGAAGTTACCAAAGTGGTTAATTGGTTTTCTTTAAAACATTGTTTTAAATGTTTTAATATATTTTCCATCAATTGAAATGTTTTTTAAATATTTTAATAAATTTATTATTTATTATTTAACAAGTTTCAATTTTCATTTTAATATACTTCTATCTTTCTTTACTGAATCATAAAAATTAAACTTTTAAACATTTCTCATATGGGTTATTTTGAAATTTTCAAAAAGGTACAAAATTATGGTTCTTTTAAATATTTACAAAACGTACAAAATTTAATAGAATTATATTTGTGATTGATTATCTATATTACTCAATAATATATTTGTTTATAAGAAAAAACCTCTTCCCATTATTTTGGGAATTTCTAAGAAAATGCTAAACTAATAAGTTATTTTCTCATATTTTTCAAATCATAATTATAAATGGATTTATAAAAGTATGATTAATATTTTAAAAAATACATAAAATTGTATTATACTACACTGGGTACATTGCATAATTGATAAAATCCAACATATATCTTCATATGGTTTATGATATTGTTGTTCTAATTTATTTATTGGCGAAAATTTTAATATTTTGTATTTAGTTTCCTAAATTCAGATGTTAATAATCAAGTCACATTGAATATGTATTATATTTTTATCATTATGTGAGTAATGGTTAGAAATATATATGTGATGGGTATGAATAGTTATTGATATCCCCCCATAACATCAACAAGTTTCATGAGACAAAATAAATTAGTTATTTCATAGTATATATCATCCAATTAAATGACAATGTATTGGAACAAGGCCTGTAATATATATAAAATATCTTGGGGACTTGATGAGAAGATCACGACATCTGGAGTTATGCATTCCATCATTATAAAATTAATTATTGATTTCAATGTTATTATTTATAAAATTAAACTTGAATATTTTATATGTCGATGTTTTTGATGGGTTTTTATGTAATTTTATTGATTTTAAAACATAATAAAATGAAGTTTTAATTTAAAATATACTTTATGATCTTATAAGTGTGAAAGTATTGTTTCCAAGAATATGTTTTGATGTTTTCAAGGAACCCATATGATTTATAATTTCCCTAATGATTTTTTAGGAATGTTTTATGAATTTTTTTATAAAATAAGATTATTTCAAGATTAATCATGTAATTATTTTGATATCAAAGCATATTTTGTGATAATTTAAACTTTGATAGGGGGTTTTCTTGTTTTTAAAATAACCAATGGGTTTAAATTATTTAAATATCCCTTATTGATTTTTTTGTTCATGCCTAACATTTTAAATTGTTTTTATCATTAATAAAGATTATTTATAACTTTATAAAGGAATAGATTTATATTATAGGGATCCTTCATAAAATAATAGATTTTTTAAAACAATAGTTGTTTAAATTTAAGGATCATATTTTTTTTGGAAAAATTTGGCATCGATTGGAAGTGTCCATTTTGTATTTCTAGGTTTTTATTTATATAATAATTTCCTAATTCTCTAAAATAAAAAACTAAAATGATACTATAAATGAATTATTGTTCCACCCTTGTTATAAATAATGTTATTATAGGGTTTTATTTTTTGAGCTTTTATAGTTATTATCAAGGGAAATGTTTTGAGATATTTTGAGTTAAGAATATTATTTGAGCATAATTGAGAATTATTATATTACATTAAAGGTTGATATTATATGAAGAATTTTGGTTTTGGACAAAATTTTAACATTTTTAGGGATATATTAGTATTAATATTCCCCATGATATGGTTTATTATTATTTGATTTTACATATTCATGATAAATGTTTTTTTGTAAATGTATTTAACCAATTGGAATGTTTTTAACAATATATGTAAAGTTAAATAGATTGGTTTTATAAATTAGAGGAAAAATAATATAGGATCAGGAGTGATTACTCTTGTGGTTATGAATAACCAATTATATTGACCTATCATTGAAAACTTAAAGAAAAGTTTGGTTTTCTAACACACTAAATAAGTGAAAAATGGTGATTCATGGAAGTTTAGGTGATAAAAATCAGGAACGTGACAATATTCTGCATCCTACATGTCAAAAAGTTGAGAATAAAAAACTAGATAAATATATTAAAGGAATTGGATGATGTAATATATGTTGTAAATGAGGTAATAGATAAAAAAAATATCATGAAAAATTTCAAACGACTCAAGAAGTACATCACTAAGAACATAATAATTAATGGGTTTTGAAGAAAATATTTTGTTATATGGAATATAATTAAATGATAAATAACATATAGAATATATGAATTATTTTAATAGTTTTTCATATTTTAGAGGTAGTGAACATGATTATATTGAGATTCTTAAATCTTAAGACATGAATTATTTTTTAATTTTATAAAGGACATAAAAAGTAGTTTTCTAGAAATGATTTGTTATAGGTGAATGAATGACATTTAATGATTGAAGTTCTTATATACAGATTTTAATGAGTAATAATGTACTAGAATTTTTTGAAGGGTTTATAAATTTTAGGATGATCATATATTTAATAAAAATAGTACTCTTTAGTATATGTCTCTGAATGGAGTACATTGGGACGTTTTTTAATCTTTCAATAGATGTTTGAAGAATATGTAACCTTTATGTTTAACATCTGTTTTAGTGAGAATGTTATTTGGGTAGGAATTATTTTATATTTTTTTGACATATGTTGAACGTTATTGATATTATTTATGGTTATTATGAACTTTTACGCTGATTTAACTATGGATAATTGGGATAAAAGTGTTATTAAATTTTTGGAATATATGTTTGGTCATACATATATATCCATGGGATTAAAAATTGGTTTTCTAACTATGTGATAAAATATATTTTCCAATATGTTCACTACATTAAAATCATTATATAAAGATGTAGATGAAAATACATTTTTATAAGATGAGATTTAAATTATAGAATAATGGATGAGTAATATTTTGATAACATATATGATTTTATTATGAGTTTATGGTTACAGAAGATATTTTTAATTAATGTTATTTAGGGATAAATGATAAATTTATATGGAATATTTAGAATATTTTAATTTTCTATTATTTTTTGATTTATTTATGTTAAAAATTGGGTTTTTTTGTTTAGGATTTATAAATTAAAAAATTATTTCATCACATTATGGTTTATTCATATTGGGTATTATATTAACTTTAGATAACAATTTCAATTTTTTATTAAGGGATAACAATACTGGAAAAAACTTTTTACACTTTAAGGGATATTATGATCCATTAGGAAATGAATATGGTTCAACAAACTTGAAAAATCCATCTAGAATATTAATTGCATTCAATAATAGGTGAGATAGAATTGTATTTTATTGATGTAAAAGTATAAGATAAAATCCCACTGATGTAGTGGAATATAATTATGTATATATATTTTCATGAATTAATTATCCACATGGTAAATCATTTCTCAAATCTATCTGGTTTAATGAATAATGTAATTCCCAACTATCAAGGTACTCTTTTAGAAACTCTATTATACATATTTATCTTATAAAATTACATTCCATTAGAAAGTAATATTTTTTATTTAGGACATAGATATTATTGTTCACTATAAAATCTATATTTTATTTTATTATAATGAAATCATAAACTCATTTTGATCAAACTGAATTCAAATTTTGTGGAATAATTTTTTTATAGAGGAGAGAATGTATAACAACCATTAATCTATTTTAATAAGAATATTATGTCTAATTATGAATTCCACATAGAATACTAATATTAATAAAACCAAAATAAAAAAATAAAATATTGTTATTAAAATATGATCGTAATAACCTAGATGTTGAATTTTCTGGAATGAACATGAGTAACTTGTTTATTAAGTATAAATATAATTTTTTTTATTAATAAAAATGTATTGATTAGTTCAGAGGATATAATAACTTAATTTTAAATGAGATCATATATTAATAAATGGGATATTTTTAAAAAAAATTATTTATATTTTTAAATTATTTTTATCAAAATATATATGCTAGTCATAATATATGAATGGTATTGATGAAATATTTAAATTATATATTTAAATAATTTAATTAAAAATCAAATATTATGTATTACAAGAAAAGTAATGAATATAAATTCATTTTATACTTTAAAGATACTTTTTCATAAAAAATTATTTTACATGCATTTTTTATATATATTAGATTAATTTCATAATGTTTTAGGAAATTAAATTTTATGAAATATAATATTTTTAAATAATATCGAAAAAAATAATCTTTTAGATATTTTTTGTATATTTTTTTAAAAAGATTTATTTTTTTGTGAATATAGAAAGAAATCATTTTTTCCAAAAATGTCATTCGGTATCTCTAAGTTATGTTACTTAAATGTATCATTATATTTTTGAATTTTATAAAATTATAATTAGGTTCATTTTATTAAAAAAATAAAATTAAATCCATGGGAATGAACACTATAAATTATTTTGGATTAAAATAAATTTTATGCATAAAATGAGTATTTTTATAAAACAAATTCATTGTGTTTGATGTACTTATCTTTATATTAATTCTTAAATTTTTTAAAATAAAATAATATAAAATGGATTACATTATTGGGAGAATAATATTAAAATTGTTTAATAAGATCAATTTAATTTTTATTTTTAATGAATAGTAATTAGTGTAAATGTTTAGCACCACGATAAAGGCTAAAATATATTAATCAAGGATGAAATTATAATACAGTGATTCATAATCTCTACAAAAAAAGAAATAATATTATTTGATTATTTAATTTAATCCTTATGGATAAAAAATTATAAATTTTGTAAATTTTTTTCCACTATCTTGTGATTATTACCATTAAATTATTTCCAGCTAATATAATTTAATAAATTTCATTATCTATTAAATTCTAATTTTTGAAGATATCGATATAGATTTTAAAGACATATTAATGAATATATATGATAAACATTATGAACAATAAAATATAATTTGGATAGTAATTTTTTTTCGTTTTAAGTGATTCTAGAATGTAACACCCCTAAAAAGTGTGACTTAAAAGGCTAAATGTTACTACCCATGACAACATATTGAACCTTTTATTGGGAGCCTATCTAATTAGAACACCATATCATAAAATTTTGTAATTGGGTAGTGATCAAGATAACTAACCTTCTAGGATGTTTCACAGGGTGTGTGTGAGTGCGGAAAAACATTCTAAAAGATCATGTGTGTGCCTATGGGAACATTCACTTATATGATATGAGACCTTGGTGGGTAATAGCATGTGGCGGGCTCAAAAGTCAACCATGTTATTACCCGAGACACTTGGGGTTAGATGAATAGGTTCATTCCTAGGAGATGGTAAGGCCATGATAACTGTTTTAAAATCCAATACCAAGTTAGAAGTATAGTGGATGTTCCTGGGTTAGGTGTGTGGGGTCTACACTGAGGGTTTTGATCTTTAAAGGGGTGTATAGTTTAACACCACTAAAAATAAATACATAAAATGATAAATGTTACTACCCATGTCAATAAGTTACACCATTACTTTTGGGATCATACCTGATTATAAATCAATAGTTGAGTATGATTATCCTGGATTAGTGATCAAGATGAGTGACCTTCTGTGATGTTTCCCAGTGTTTGTGTGTGAGGAAAAAGAAAACAGAATGAACATGTGCTGGCCTGAGGGGTTATTCATTAGTATGATTAGAAAACCTAGTGTGTAATAACCTTTGATGTTCTCAGAAAGAAATCCATGGTATTATAGGAGACCCATGGGGTCATAAGATTAGGTTTATGGAGGGAAAAAGGATTGGTCATGACATAAATTTACCTACAATGGTTACACAACATCGACGCAACAGTTGTTCATGTTGTAACAAAATCAAGTAAATGATTTTAAAAACATTAAAAGTAATAATTTTTGGGGGAATTATTATTTAAAAATAATTTTGTGAACAATTATAGAGGTTTTATTTTGGTGAAATTATTTATATTATTATTATATTAATATCCCATTTTCTTTAATTACAAAATTTATGAATAGTCAAAAAAAATAATTAAATGGTAATAAATGTTTAAAAATAATTTTTTAAAAAGTATAAAATCAAAAAATACATATAATTAATTAATATAATAATATTTTTTCTGATATTATTAATTTACCATTAATTATCCACTACTAATGTTTAAAATTACAATGATGACCCCAATATTTGGAAACATTTGTTACCATGGTTTAGTTTTAAAGGTTTTAATGAGGCAGTTAAACTAAAATATATGGTTCAAAATGAAAATTAAACTTGTATAAATTTCATTTATTGAATTTATTTAGACCTCTAAATGATTATATTATAATATATGATACTTCAGAGCCATTTTATTGACTTATACACAAATTATATATTAATATTTCATGTATTTATAAGATTTCAACCAATGTCTCTTATAAATGGGAAACTCGTTTCATCTCATCCTCTCACGTCTTTGACCATATAACTTGTTCAATCTCAAAAACAATTCCTTACCATACATAATACCAATGACCTATAGTTTTTTATAACTAAAAAACCAACCTTGAAATTTCAATGTGTAAGACTATGTGGGCATTCCAAACATGATTTTCCACTCATAATCAAGTGTTTTCAGGTTTTTAAATTCTTCCACCACCATTAAATATTATATAATCATTAAGATAATATAAAATATTTGTTATAAATATAATTAAATATTATTATGGGTCTTTTACAATATTTAATCATATTTTTTATCATCCTTTGAGAAATTAAAACATCACTCATGCATATATGTAGACTACCTCCTCCATGAAGTGGTGTGTTTCCTTATTCACCACTACCTAAAAAATATATTAATTATGAATGATTTACTGAATATATATGAAATTTTGGAAATAATTATGATTTTGGAAATATAAAATATTACTTACCTTCTTAAACATTGATCCTCAAAAAATGGCAATGTCACTCATTAATACAAGTACACTACCACCTCTATGAAGCAATGTGACTCTTTTTACTTTTTACCTTTTAATAGATGGATGTAAAATAATATTTTATATATAAAATTAATAAATATATTATTATTATTATTATTTAGATGTTTTTTCTATAACCACTTTTACCATGGTCAGCCTACAATAGAATCTTAAGTATTTTGAACCAAACATCCTCAAAATGTCTTACATGAACTTAATTGATTTAGTAGTTTTATAATATACGGTAATAAATTAAATAAAAAGGATTATGGTAAGAGAATAAACCCAACATCGGTTATTAATAAATTAAATATTTTATTTTATTTTATTATACATGATCTTAATAACTTATGTGGAAAGTCATACTGAAGGTTAGTGATTTCCCATCACAATTTCCTTTAATTGAGATTTATTCCATGTTCACCATAAACATTATTTTAGGTGTTTTCTAATGTTAATATATATTTATTTTATCATTATTTAATGAAAAATAATGTGTTTTTAAAAAAAAAATTAATGTTCTATTTTCCAGTTTCCCATTCATTAAAAAGTTACCCAAGTGGTAATGGATTGTTCTTTATAATAATTTTTTATATTATATAAAATATATTTCCTCCACGAACATGATATCTTAAAATATTAAATAATGTAATTATTTATGATTAGAGATTGTAAAATTTAATTTTAAACTACAATTTACATTCTTAATAATGTTTTAAAATTTTAATATTTTCAACAACACTCATATTTTTTATTTTATATTTTTTACAAATATATAAAATGATTTTTTGACATTTACTACATGAATAAATTGTCTCACTGTCAAAACCGTTATTAAATTTTGATCTTAATATATAATTTTTAATGGTTATTATAGAAAAAACTTTTCTCATTTTTCTCTAAATTTCAAAAAATATTCTAATGGGATGAGATAATTTCTCTTATTTTTAAAATAACAATTTTAATTTTTTTTAAAATTTATTCTGCATATATGTAAATATATATTAATATATTTTATTCCTAATTAGTTATATTTAGTATGTGATACCATCCACATTATTTTTATGGATGATTAATGATCTTGTTACATATTTTATTGACTAGGGAACATATTAGCATTTTATGCCAGTTTTCAAAATATGAATGATTATTATCATGGAATATTGATTTAGTATTATAAGTTTTATTGAATATATGAGGAATTAATTGGAAATATTTATGTGATAGGTGGGTCTCAATTATAGATAACTCCTTGATGCATCAATATGCCTCATGAGACAATACATAAGGGGTATTTATCATTTTTTTCCCTTACATATAACGATAATGTATTGTAATTGGGCCATAATGGTATATAAAATGTATGTACACAACGTACTGATGGTTTGTAACATTTATGGGCACAAGTAACAGATTTTAAGGATTATTATTTATTATCAAAACTCCTTGACATCAAGATAGTGACATCTAGAATGATTTATTCCATCATTGTGTAATTACTTATTTTTATCTATATATTTATTTATATTCCTACACTTGGATAAATTAATTGTTCCAGTTTTAATCTTTTTTTATGAAATATTTTTTTTACGTAAAAAAAGAAAATGATTATATGTTTTTTATTAAACTTGATTATCTTTTAAGGGTGAAATAATAACTTTCAATGAAAATTTTTCATGTTTTTTAAAAAACCCACATGAATTATGAATTTTATTTTACACTTATTTATAAAAGGTTTCATGAAATTTTTCGGAAAAGATTTTTTTTAGAGATAGGAAGTGATTATTCTTGTCTAAAATACTATTTCTAAAAAAATAAAACACCCAAATGGGTTTTAATGATTTATCAATATAAAAATGTTCTCATTTTTTATATCCCTTTTTAATATTTTTTCCACCCTAATTTTTTAAATGTTTTTATAGGGGCCAGGGATGCGTACAAAATATAGACGAGTATATTATTTTTCTATGTGGATTGATAATAAAATAAAAAATATATTTTGGATGAAATGTTATTTTAAATTTAAGAATAATACTTTTTTGGAATAACTAGACATTGATTAGAAGTGTCCACTTTTTTTATCTAGGATTGAAATTTTATAATTTTTCCTAGCTCGGTAAAACTATAATCCAAAAATATCCTTGAAATATATGAAAGTGAACCACTTATTATAGATAATGTAATTATTGTTTCTTTAATATATGTTGAATTATAATTTCACTTATCCAACTTACTATTATACTTATATTGGTTTTATGTCAATTGAAGAAAACAATAATCCTCTTTTGAATAATTACTTCAAATGAAAATTTTAAACTATTAAAAACACATTTTCAACAACTTAGAAATATAGTGTTAATATCTTAAAATTATAAAAATACATCTAATGAATATAATAATATTTAAGTCACACATGAATAACTTACATGTTCTTTATTATGTGTAACAATAAATATTTTCCAAGAAGAGTTAACTCCCTAAACCCAATCCGACTCAATAATTATTTTTGTAGTCTCTAATATAGAATCATGAATAGAGACATCCAAATGGAAAAGATATAGATATTATATTAAGAAAACTAAATTAAAATAATATTATTCTCTTATAAACATAAAAATTCAATAACGCATGCACAAAACATGTCCTCCAATGTTTAGATCTTCAACTCAATATGCCTATCCATTTGAAGAAGAAAATTTGTTCCAAGGAATCACTAAGTGCCAAAACAATACTATTAAAATTTCCAAACTCTCAATGAAAACCAAGGATCTTGATAAAAATTGATAATCCTTAAAACCCTAGTGAAATTACAACACAGAAGATATATAGATCCACAAATATGTATCCACTAAACTTGAACAGTTTATATATAATAAATGATCTTACATTATCAATTAATACTCATCCACTCATATGATGCCACATACACCCAAATAAAAAGGTAAACAGATAATAATATTAATTTATATCTTCTCATATTTCCACTATAGAACATATAATGGTTTTATAATACAATCCCAAAATCAATGTTTGGATTTCACCTCAATAAAAATCAAACATAATGACATGAAGTCAGCGAACAATATCTCACTACATATTAACTTGAAGTAACCCTTCAATGAAAGATACATCATGTATATACATGTATTTAAATTAAAATATAGCCTACCAAACTCATGAAACAAAACCCCTAAGACCATTTATGTGATTAAATACATCTCACAACATAAGGCCTGCTAGTTTTCATCTTCTAGTTTTCCCTTGTGAGCTTCCATATAATCAACATGATCACTCCACACCTCCACATAAGGGATATCATAACTAATAAATCCCCACCTAATGAAATAAATATAAATTCAATATCATCAGATGTCAAAATAAAATTATTTAATCCCCATCACTATCCTTCACTCATCACTTTCCTCAAAAGAAATATCTCCTTGTGTATTTTTACTCAGTGTGTCATCTATACATATCCTCTTAAACAGATATATATATATATACATATATAATTCATTATCCCATAAATAAATATCCACTTCTTATAATGTATATTAAAATATTTATAAGTGATGATATATTTAATGTTCTTATGAGTTACGAAGATCAAAAATTTCATTGAGATAAGGTACTCTGAAAGAAAACCATCAATATTTACATCTACAAGATCAAGATAATGGGTTACATAATTAAAATCTTGAGAATAAAAATTACATGATATATAAAAAATCAATTTTCATTATTTAATTAACCATAAATCTGAAAAAATATGAGATGAATCACAAAATTCATTGAACATAGATCCTTCCACTAACAACTGGAGGATATGTGCACTAATAACCATTTCTTTTGGGTACTCAAATGCCACCAAACACTAAATTGTATATATAAATTTCAAATACTTATAAGAAAGGATTGTAAATTTTATTGTGATAATTGATAATTTTGTCAAGAATATTTTGAAATATAATACAACACCAAATAAACTAAAAAACAATAAAAATGCATAGGGGGATACCAAAAAACAACAACCTCAATCTTTGAAGGATCATCTACCGAAAACTATGGGGATATGATATTTACCATGAAATAATACATATATATACAAAACATATAGTAGTAAATATAACTAAATAACTAATGAAGTCAAAATATTATCAAAACAACCCTCAAATTCCCATCATCATATTTCTAGAACCTTAAATACAAAAATATTTCATCAATGAACAAAACACCAAATAAATCTAGGGACTAAAATAACATTATTTTTATAAATATAATGATGAAATATTATGAATTTCGTAACTATCAATATAGTGACCAAAAAAGTAATGAGGCCAACATGAAACTTGAATGAAGTGTTTTGATCATCTTCCTCCTTCCCCATCATCAGATAATACCCCAAAAACAAATAAATCATCAAGAACTATTTATATAACATTAACAAATTAAATAACTTATCAACTCATAGGAGGGGACATTGGTTCTTCATCTTCACTCAATTCTATTAAAAATAGTTGATGCACAACTAAAAACAACCATATTTTTTCTTTGAGAATAATATAATAAATCCATGCATAAATACAAAATTCTAGACCAAACCTTTCCTCGATAGATTAATAACATGAGTCTAAAACTCATGGAGACCTAAATTTTTCAATACTAATGAAGTTATAAAAATTAAATATACTCTGGGATAAAACACTATTATTAACATTATTTTTGGTCAAGGGGTTAGTGTTACAAACACCTTCAAAAAATATTTTTTAAACTATTTTATAATTATTATAATATCCATTATGTGAATTAAATGAGACACTAACTAGGTCAACTATTATTAAAGAGGATCAAAATATCTATAAACCATTTTATAGTACCAGTCCCCAAATAATAATACACACTAATCCTTTAATTTAAAATAAAACCACTCTTCTATGATATCAGTCTATAACAACCAACATATAGTACAAAAAATCCAATATGTTTATGGAAATACATCATGGTATGAGAAGCAATAATAATTCCCCCAGTGAGAAATTATTCCATTTTTTTCAACTCACATCATCGATTTATTTAAAAAAACTCAACATATATCCAACTTATGTAGATACCAACAATGGAAGTAGAATTACTCCTCCATGAGTACTTATGTTTGAACCTTGTGAGGTGATATAAATATGAATAAAGCTCTTGAATAAAAAATTGGTTTGAGTAGAGAAAGTTGATACTTCATACAATCACACCCCCACATAGATCTTGAAACATTTTCTCATAAAATTGGTTAAGAAACAATCCTCTAACTATATTTCATTTAATCAATACACTAACTTGTATACGGTAAGAAAGATGTCATTGTTGATGTGTAAAATCGTGGAGCTACCCCCTACCCCACTAAATTCCACATATATAATCCAATATTATGTGGTCCATATAACTACTGATAGGTCATAAGAGGAAAATACCATTAGGGATTCATTTGAAAATTTATTCAAACACTATGTTGACTATTATGGAAGGATAGATACTGAAATTGATAGTGTTTATAAACAATAAAAAATGAAACCACACTATATATCTATGTTAAGTTATCTAAATTTCCAAGTCCAAAATAAATATTAGAAAAATTTATATGATTAATCCTCAATGAATAAATACATGGATATTAATTTTAAAAATTTATGTTGTCTATATATCTAATCCTTTGAATTTTCAAATTTATTCCCTTTTAGGAACTCACTCACACCAATATCTTCTGAATCACCATACCCTTTTTTCATACCTTGAAATATGTCTCCATCATGAAATGTGTAACCTAAAACTAAAACATCAAACACATATATTATATAAAATTAAAAAACCCTACCTCCTTAATTGAAATAATATTCGGTTCATATTAGAGAAAGATCCTGAAATTTACTATATTCTCTCACATAATCAACCTCTCATACCGTTGGGTAATAAATTTCTATTGTTGAGCCAACTTGGATGTTGAAGATAATAACTCGTCTTAGAAAAAACTCTAAATCAAATCTCATGTTACCAATTTAATAACCCATTAATTGATAAGATAAATAATTTTTTTATTCGTTAATTTCATTAATTTTAGTTTATATATTAATGTTTATTATAGTAAAATTCGGTAATTTCTCAGTCAAAAGGAAAAAATTCTATTTCTATGGAAATTGAGTTTTCTCAAATTATATGCTTTTATATTAAAAAATAAAATTTTAAAATACATAACATTAATTTGAGTAGATGAAATTTATTTTTCAATTTATAATTTGATGATTATAATATGATAATTTTTTTATTTTTGAATAAATGATTAATTTTTATTAAATGGTGTCAAATACTAATTTTTATTGGAAATTCTATATTCATTTCTAGTATTTACAATATCAAATTGTATGTTGGTTTAGTTTTAAAATTTATTTTTCAAATTTTGATTAGAAAATATCCAATCATGGCCCATCAAGTGAATTATATACTTGAATTTCGTATAGAATAATTTTTATACCTAAAAATAATTTTTATGATAAAACTATATTTCAACACATTGTATGTGTTTAATATTAAATTAATTTCATAAAATAATGTAAATTAAATAGTTAAAAATAGATTAATTATTTTTAATTATTATTTAAAAACATGGTCAGTATCCCCCTTCTATTTTGGTTGTTTTTAATAGTAAAATTTGTAAACTTTTTTTACCATAGTGTAGGTTAAATGAGTTAATTATGGTTAAAACTAATGTGATAAGGATTAAAATTTATTCAAAAAACTAAATCTATTTAATTATATGTTTCTATTTAATTTATTATCTTCAAAACATATAAAATATTATTTTTCATCATTTTAGCTTCGATTTTGACCTTTTTATTTTTTATGTATACAAAAATACAAAATGTTGCACTCTTGGTAACAAATTCTTCTTATATGTTGACAGAGGTATAAAAATATGTTAAAAAAAGGAAATTAAAGTTTTTTTTAATAATATTCATATTAATTTTTATGGTAATTTACTATTAATTTTTAAGGATTATAAAACTACATTAAATGATTATGATTTGATAACACAGTGCTTCTGAAAGCATTATAAAAATAATGAAAATGATTTTAAAAACACTAAAAGTAATATTCTATTGTTAGTTTAAAGTGTACCATAATTTTTGTAGATATATAAATAATATTATATATGTGTTATATAGTTTTTATTTAATTATATTATTTTCTTATTAAATTAATATAAATGTAAATTAATAGTTCCCAAAATGACATTATTGATATTTTATAATAAGAATATTTTAATAAGTGATTTAAAATTAGTACAATTTATATATTTATGAAATTGAATCGTTTATAATTTAAAATGTATTAAATTTTCCATTTATGGATGATTTTCATTTTTAGAGAAACATTCATGATTCTTATAGTGAAAAACAAATGATATCATCGTAATTGTCCAAAGGGATAATGAGGTTTTAAATAATGATATTTGGGTGATAAATTAATATAAACTTATTGAAATTATATTTAATTAGACAATTTATATTCATATTAAAAATTTATTTGAATTATATTAATTTATATCAACTTTTAAATGAAAATTAATTTATATTAATTTAATACCATAATAAATTCTATGAATTCCTATCCCCTCACTTATAAAAATTCACTTCATATCATCTTTTAATTAAACCATTTTTGAAATCTATAATGGAAAAAACTACCAAATATACTTCAGAAAAACCATTAAACATTTTAAAATTCTTATTTTGGGAAAAAATATTTACCTTATAGGGTTTAATGTGTAAAATAAAGGAGGTTATCCGAAAAATTTGAATAACTTTTAAATGAATGTTTTAGATTTATTTCCTATTCAACCTCAATCAAATATTCTTAAATGAGGTTAAAATAATAACACCATAATAATCCATTTATTTATATGTTTCTATATTAATGGAATATCTTATATCCTTTTCATTATTCCCAAAAATTGGAAATGAATCCATCATTTGTGTGTACGGTGGATTACCTCCTTACCAACCTGCCAAATTCATTTTCAATAAAAACATTAATAATTATATATGATGATATATTTAATTAATTTATTCTAAATTTATGTCATATTTATCATTTTATAAATAAAATTCTTCAAATAAATTTTCACCCTTCCATCCGTTGAATAATGATAACGTCCTTCATATGTATACATGGATTACCACATCCATGATGTTGTGTGATTTTTTTATCATGACCACATCACATAGATGATATATATAAGGGTATTTAAATAAATAATGTTATATAAATGATATAATGATAATTATAGAAAAAATAATAATACATACCTTATTTCAATCCTGATGGTTGAAAAATGGAAATGTTTCTCATGTGTTTGTACGACCTATTGTCCCCATTATTATGACCTAGTATACTTTTATTTACCTCAATTTATGTATTGTTATAAAATTTTGATTAATATATAAAAATTATTATTATATTATTATTATTCTACATTTGATATAATAATGACCTCATAAACTATAGTCATCCAAACGAATCCATTTTCAATATATGAGTATAATACTGTCAAAACATTCGACGTGAACTTAATTGATTAAGTAATTATTTATTTCAAGTTAATAAATAAAATAAACTGAATAAAAAATTTCTTTTGATATAAAATTTTAATATAAGTAAAATTTTAGGAATATAAATAATGTATGTAATGATTTTGACTATACATAAGTGACACTTTATATAGAAAACCGCATTCTAAATGTTTAAAGATTTATTTTATTAATATTTTTCACCCATGTACTTATTATATAATTAATATCTAGATGTTATTATAATCATAAAAATTAATTATAAAGTAAAACTTATAACTCTGTATCCTTTCCATAAATACTTTTACAATGAATATTTCTATGGAATGTGTTTTACTTTAGTTGCAAAAGATAAATTAAATGTTCTATATTAATGTATATGACATAATTGGATTTTCCCACCACCATAATGAACATTTGATTTTTTGGATTAATTTATAAGACTCAATATTTTCTTTAAAAAATAAACTATACATTTTTCTAGAAATTATAGTTTCGAAAATGTGTCTTTTAGGGAAAGGGAAATATCAATATCCAAAAAAACTTTCTTATGGGTTCAAAATTATATTTTTATGAGATTGATGATATAAATAGAATATTTTATGTGTTTCATGCATATTAGAATCCATATAACTTGATTATAAATGATGGGTAATCAAAACAAAGCTATTATGATTGGTGAACATGATACAAATATCTAATGAATTGGGTAATAATATTGTTCTTTGGAATATTATCTTGGAAGTTAACAATATTGGATATTCCACTTGTAAGGGTTTTTATAAGGGTTCTATAAATATGTTTTCCCAAGGGATATACATGAATTTTCAATCATTGATAATTATTTTTCATGTATATACTTTTATTTTTAAATTTATGATAATAAGAATTTGTTTTCAAGGAAGGAATATGCCCATTTAGTGCGAAAGTTAGGTTTTTAAGAAATTATTTTTCAGGAGTTCCCATATTTGCTATAAAACCATAATGATAATGATTTTTTAATTTATTATTTCTTAAAAACTGTTTTATGAATATCATTATAAAGTAATGTTTATGAAATGTGTAACGATATGATTATTTGGGATTAAAATATATTAAGTCAATTGAAATGTCAATTTAATGATCTCTTGTTTTTAAAATGGTCTAACTAGTTCATTCGTTCTTTTTTATGCCCCTTACTAATATTTTTATTATCATATAAATTTTCAAATTTTTTTCATTAGTTTTCTGGATGAGTGAAAAATTTATATGTTATATTGAAAATTTTAAATATTTCTCCTGAAAATAAAACATTTTTTTATTTTAAAATTATTTTATTTTGTGAAAATTTGATACTAATAGTACATGTCCAAATTCTAATATAAGGTAGTTTTATGTAATAATTATGACATCATTATAGAAAAATCTATAGCATAAACGATCTTCAGCGATGCAAGATGATAAATTCATTAAAAATTGAAATTTATGGATTGAATAATGGTTGGGTAATTATATATACTATCAGTTGAATGGTTTAGATAATTAAAGTGTTTGGATAATAGAAGTAAATACCATAAAGAGATTATAATTTATAGTGATCATGATATATAATTTTAATATTACCATATTTCTTTATATAACCATTAATTATTCAGAATTATTTTTCGAAGAGGAAATAGGAATATTGATGTATAAAGTCACAAATAGGATAATATCCTTCTAAAGTAGCATCCTGGAATAGTTATAATTGGAATATATAAGTATATTACTATGATGAGTATGTTGACAGATGATATAAATGGTGGAAGTATCCATGTGAGGGAGAAACCATATTCAATGTAGAGTAATATGTCTATGGTGTAGCATTTTTTGAAACAGAACCCTCCATCATTCAATTCATCATTTGACCCTATGATAGAATAATGATGGGTCAATTCCACGAAGAATATATTATATTCACGGGGTTTTTAGATCATCAAAATCAAACTCATTTTATTTTCCATTTTAATGGTGAATCAAATAAATGTTGTTCAATTGATAATAATACATGATAAGGATAAGAGGTTGGTACTATGTAATGGGACACATTTAATAATATTTCCCCCGAGTAATATTTTCCAAATGTATTAAAAATTATAATGGAATAATAATTGTTGGAATTGAGGAAAGATGATTCAATGGAAATTTAAAATGAAATCATCACAGAATTGGCATTGTATAAACCAATAATTATTCAAGATATTTATATAAAAATCAATAAGTTCTTCTCAAGATTTTGTAAAATATATTGAAGAAAATTGGATTCTTATAGAATAAATATTTATGTGAAGATTTCTTTGATGTGTCAATATGGTAGAAATGGATTTTTATGATGATCATGTATTCCATAAAAACTAGTTGAATAAAAGTTCTAGAAATTGTGGGAATTGTTTTGGATGTTGATAGTTTCGATATTTTATTAATAAAAACAAAGGTAATGATCGAAAAAAATAATGAAAATATTACATTATGATGACTCAATTGAAATGAGATGGGTAATTATGCAATTAATTTTCCAAAGATAAGAATAAAGGGGGGAAATCATCAAGAGAAAAAACATAAAGTTGTGACTAAATCCATTGAGACCTCTTCAACAGATTTTAGACTATCCAATTATTTTTTGTCTGTTACATTACTTGTTTATTCATATTATACCATTTTATTATTTTATTTGGGTTCTAGACACTCTTCTATTTCCATTTTTTTTGATAAATGGTAAATTTTACCTCAATGAATAAAGACATAAAATTTGTTAAAAACACATGGTGGAAGTATAAATGAAAAAATAAATTATATGAATCATTATGTTGTTTTATATGGAATAGATTTACCTGAAAAACTTTTTTATTTAACCATAACGAGTTTTATGATATTTTGGATATGGATTGGATTTTTTCGTACCATGCTATGATATATTATAGTGGAAAAGAAGTTATTTTTTGAATGAGTTTTAGTTTCAATAGAATAATGGATTAATTCCATTGATAACAAATGGGGAATATGTGATATTGTTAAATGATAATATTGAAACATATCTGGCATTTATTTTTAAGAAGTGTGTCACTAGTAATATATATGATGTCCCTATCGTGAATGAATATAAATTTTTTTCCCCGATGAGTTTACAAGTATTTTACCTATTCTCGAATTTGATTTTAGTAATTTTAGGGAACCTTATGCTAATAAAATTTCAAAATAACCTTATTGAATGGATCATGTAGAACTTCATCATTTGAAATCATAGTTGACAATGTTTATTGATATTTTTTCATGCATCGTAGAGATTTACTTTGGGTTAATCTGGTTTTATTTTTAAAAAATAATGTTGGTTTAGTGATTCTTTTCATTACAAAGAGAACCATGAATAACATCACTATTATGTAAAAGTGTCATTTTTTATCATATCAATGACTATTTTTGTTAGATATAGGGAGTGTATTATATCATGAATATTGAAATTATGTTTGGATATGATCAATTAAAGGTGTAGGATGAAGATATTTGAAAGACAATTTTTTGGAGAAGACATGGGAGTTATGATATTCTAGTTTTTCCATATGGGTTATCTAATTCCCCAGCTCTGTTAATGGATCTTATAAATTGTGATTTCCAAAACTATTTAGATAATATTTTTTGTTATGTTTATTGATGATATTTTAATATATTATAAAATTCCAAATGTTCATGAAATATACCTAAGGATTTTTTGATATCCTTGAAAGAAAATAAGTTATGTGGAAAATTGTGTATGTGTGAATTTATGTTGCAACATATTTCTCTCCCCAATAATATTATTTTAAAATATGGAATAACTATTGAACCTATAAAAAATATTGTCTTTTAGTAATTTATAACACCTGAAAATGTCATAGATATTCATAGTTATCCTAGAATAGTGTGTTTCTATTGTATTTTTTTTTTAAAAAAAAATTCCTAGTTATCTCACTCATAGACTATATTAAATTAAAAAGGAGTTAAGTGTTTATAGATAAAAGAGTGAGATGAATTTTTCATGGAACTAGAAAATAGGATTTGTGAGCACTCTAATATTATTCATACCTCCATAAAATGGTGGGTTTTTCACATATAGGGATGCTTTATTTAATGTAATTTGTTATTTTATTATTAAGAATGATCAGGTTATTGCTTTTTCTTCACATCAACTGAAACCACATCAATTACATCATCCTACATGAGATATGTAATTACCATGTATGTATTATCCAATAAAATTTAGATTATTTATTTATGTAGAGTAAAAGGTTTAAATATATACAGACCATTAATGTTCGATGTATATATTCATTCAGAAACAGTTGAACATGATGTATATAAGTAGATTAGAACTAATTAAGGATAATGACTACATTATTCTGTACCATCTTATAAAAGAGAAAAAAGTAGTTGGTTCTTTGAGTTGGAATTATAATGACAAATTAACCATACTAAATTTGAAATATAATCTTTTTCTTATTTATTGGATTAATTTTTTATTTCAAAATTTTAATGTAATTACTTTGTTTATTTTTTAGGTGTATGTAAAATCATATCTACCAGAATAAATTATGAAAGATTATAAATATGACCATGTTTTACAGGAAAATTTATAATATATTAAGAATGGTATGTTTCAAAATATTAAATTCAAAAAAGGGGTTTTATACAATTTAGAAAGAGATTATGTTTACCTTTTTATTCCTTGATAAAGGGAGAATTGTTGAGTGAAGCTCAGAGTTCCCAGTTTTCAATTCATCATGGAATCAGTAATATGTATAGATAACTTTAGGAGTATTATTGGTGTGATATATTGAAAACATATATTAGTAAATTTACCAAAAAAATATTGTACCTGTAAATATGTTAAATTATAAAAAACAATTTCAAAAAAGGTATTGTTCAACCTTTTCTTGTGCTAGAATGTAAAATTAAGAATATATACTTGGATTTAGTGATGGTATTGAAATATATATATGGATGTAATAATTTAGTTTGGGATACTATTGATCAATTAACTAAATATAAAAATTTCCATATCATTCAAGAAACTATTTATATATATCATATTTCTTAAATATACCTTAAGGAGATAGTTATGTAACATCGAATTACCAAATCTATTATATCTTACCATGGTACCAATTTACTAATTTTTTTTGCAAAGGGATAAGAATTCATTGGGTGCTAAATTAAATTTTCTTAAACCCTTTCATCTTCAATATGATGTATTGTCCATGTGAACAATTCAAACCGTGGAATACATGTTTTTATGTTGTTTAGTAGATTACATGGAATATATCCATCATAATCATTCATTAGATTAATTTTATTTTAATTAATTTTTTATTATACAATAATGATGGAATATTTTGAGGAAATATATAGAAAGTTGCTTCAGACAATAGTTTTTTTGGTTGAAGCAAGCGAATAAAAAATTTTTAAGTCAAAAATTGGAAGATGATATCATTGAAAAGGTGATGATGATTTAGAAACATATGAGGATGGATCAATATATGTTTCATGTTATGAATTTATCTAGCAGAAATATATTTTATTTGATACAAGATATCAATTTTTTCTTAATACATATCCTTAGAAAAGTTTTATAAATTTTGGAAAAAAGAGATGTTAGGTTAGTGGTTTATTGGACTGTATTAAGTTCTATAAATGTTGGATTAATTTCTTATTTAGGGGAATTATCATTGATTTTATCTGAGGTACATGATATATTTCATGTTTCATTATTAAGGAAATATGTTCCATATGCATCTCTTTTTTTAAGAACTCTATATTTTTAGTTGATGTAAAACCTTTCATAAAATGAACAACCTATTTAGAATATTAACTACATAAATAAGGTTTTATTGATTAAGAAGATTCACCAATGTTTTATGAAGAAACATCTAGATTAGAAAATTCTTTTACAAAAAGACGTCCACACAAATTTAAATAGTAAATAAAATTTTGATGATTCTATTTAACTACGTGGAAAGAATGTAACAAAATAAGTAATGTTAACATAAATAATTTTTATGTGTTATTAATATTAATTAATTATACTTAATACATTCTTTCCATAATAATAATATTCTGTATTTTTTAGGGAAAAGTAAAAAAATATTTCTACCAAATGGGGTTTTTAGGCATAATATAGTTTTATAAATAATATATATTTACAAATAATGGAATATAAATTTGAAAAAATGAACTTAATAATTTTATTAATCAAGAAAAAATTATTTTAGGATGAATTTTTGATTTATTTTGAATATTTTGATTTCCCAGCGAATAGTGAAAATATTTTTCTTTTATTAGAAACTATATTTAATTTTTAGTATTTAGAATGTAAAATTCTATTTAAGATTCGATTTAATATTTAAATTTATTTTCTGTTGATAACCAAAATTAATTATGATCTTTTTAAGAAATTTTGTAAATTAATTTGGTTTAAAAACAGTTTTGAAGTAATATGGGATGTTTTTCCTAAAAATCAGTTTGTCATCACATTATTAATATTTAATTTTATATTAAAATATTCCTCTTATAGAAATTTAATATTGATAAATGGCTTCCATAGTATTAATTATAAGGTTAATATTTTAAAAATAATTCCCTTTTATTTTTTGTCATTGTCAATAGTAACTATAGAAAAATCTTGTTACAACAGTAACGGTAAAATGAGTTAATTATGGAAAATCATAGTGTGATAAGGCTTAATGTTTATTAAATAACTCAAATTTACATAATTCGATGAGTTTATATATTTCATTATCACCAAATTTTTTTTAAATATTACCTTATTTTATTTTAGAGTTTATTTTTTACCTTATATATTTATTATGTAATAAAAAATAAAAAATTCCAATCTCTTCCTTTTAAATTCTTTTTATATGGTTACATAGGGATACAAATAATTTATAAAGAAATATTAATGTTTTTATTTAGGATAATAAAATTATATTTATGATTTTAATTTATTTTTAAATATTAGTGATTATAAAATTAACTTGAATTCTTATGAAATGTAATCAATATTCCTTTGAAAGTTAGATACAAATAAGGTAAATGATTTTGAACACACTAGCTATAATATTTTATGGGTACGTTAATGTGTCTTATGAATTTTATAGATAAATATATCTAATTTTTTATTTTAAAAATATGTATACAATAATTTCATTTTAATATTAATTAATTTATAGTCAAATTAATTGAATAGTCCGGGAAAATAAATTAATGATATTAAATAATAAATAATAAAATATTTTATGATTAAAAATGAAAAATACCAATATTCATCCAAATTAATGTGATAAAATTTATAATAGAAAAAAATTCCATTAATATGTCATTTTCATAGTAACATTATTGACCCTAATTAGTAAAAAAAATTTATATGATCATAATTGTTAATATTTAGGCTCATACACATAAAATAATAAAATTATATCAATTTTTTCGACTTGATCATGAAAATAAATTTTAATAAATTTAATACATTAAGAAATTTCCAGAATGTCTTTCGCAGAACATATAAGATAGAAACTTCTATCCTCTATTCCTCGCACATTTTGATCACTCCATCTCATATATTAACTACCATAATACCATTATGAATTTACTAACCTAGATATTAATGTCTTATTTTGGTCAAAATACCATCCTTGAAGGGCTTAATGTGTAAAGGCATGGAGGTTTCTGAAGAATAAGTATAAGTTCTAACCAAATATTTTAGAATTATTATTTTTTCAATATCCTTAAAATATTCATTAAAAAACCTCAAATAATAATGACCGTATATTTAATATTCTAATATATTTTATGTTAATGAAATATTCTATATCAATCTATATATTTCATCAAATAAGAAATGAATCAATTATTCATGTCTTAGGTGAACTATCACCTCAAAAACTAATGTAATTAATTTTCCATCATAACCAATTATAAATGAAAATGATTATGGTTTAAATGTGTATATATATATTACCATATTGAAATATTTATCATTATAAAAATATAATATATTATTTAATTGCATACCTTTAAATCCATTAATGAATGATAATGGTGTTTCTACATACCCGATGATTACCACTTCCACGAAGCAATGTGATTCATTTTTCAGGACCACATCACATGGATACTTTAATATGTTTATTCAAAAAAATATATGATATTTATAATATAATCATTATTTTTTTAATATGAAATAACACCTACTTTATTTCCATCTCTTTATTTTAGTCATAGAAAGGTTACTCATCAGTACATATGGCTTACTATCTCCCTAATTGAAATTAATTTCATTTCTCATTAACATATTTAATGAAGGGTATTAAAATATAAATTAATATAAAAAATAATAATTATTTCCTAATTATTATTATATAGATTATAAAATATTTACCTCATTTACCAGAGTCAACACACTAAAGTCATTCTGGACATATGAGCCAAATATCGTCAAAACATGAAATGTGAACTTAACCGATTAAGTAATTTCATGTATCAAGGTAAAAAAATTAATAAAATAATAATCCTGATATTTTTTTTATTAATTATGTATGTTTTGAAATTTTTTTATTATTATGTAAGATAATGAATATACTTGATGATTCAAATTTTAGGTAAGATACATTTTATATTAAAAAGAAAATTCTAAATGTTTTAATGATTTATTTTCTAAATATTTTTATTCAATGTTGATATTATAGAAATTATTATATATATATATATTTATATTTATATAAATTAATTATAATTAAAATTTTATTCAACTTTTTTCCATTCTCTTAATGTTTTCAAAAAGGAAACTTTTTATAGGCTATTTTTATTTTTTTTCATAATGAAAAAATAATATTCTATTTCAATGTACACAACATTAATATATAGTCCATATTATATATCTAATATTTTATATTATGATTAATTTATATGATTCCATGATTTATTCTAATAAACATTGTCATTCCATTCTCTCTTGAAATATTAGTTATAAAATTGATGTTTTAAGGAAATATATTTATTAATATCCATAAATGTTATTCTAATAGGTTAAAAAGTATATGTTTATTATTTTGATGGTGAAAATGTAAAATTTTAGGCGTTTAATTAGTGTTTTGGTACATAGATATTGTTTATGAATTACTTGAAATCCCGCTATGACATTGATGTTGGGTGATCCTGATACATCCCTCTATTAAATTAGATAATGAATATGTTGTCCAGATGAATATGTTGGATAATGACAGTATTTGTTATTCCATATATAAGTGTCCTCATAACAGTTACATGAATATGATATATGGTGGAAACTACATTCTATTTATAGGAATTCTAATGAGTTTTTGTGGAAATTACATAATTTCAAAGATAATATAATGATATTATGTTTGAATGGAAGGATTATTCATTTAGAGGGTAAAAAGATATATTTTGAATTAAAATATTCTTATAAAATTATGTAAGAAACCATCATGATTTTTTGCCTTTATATTTTATTATAATTTTTTTTATAAATAAATTGGGTAGTAAAGCTAATGTCATGTGTATGTAAATAAGTAGTGACTATAATATTTTAAATGATTTATCATGTAAAAAACCAAACTTTTATCAATTCAATTTCCCTTCTTCTAATTATTTTATATGGTATAAAACAATTACATCACACACATAGCCTAATTAAAACCTCATTCTCTTAAATGAAGAATTAAATAATTAATATTTATAGAAATTACAGAACCTATACTGATGGAATAGTTACCTAACTATTGGAATAGAAACCTTTTCATTTGGAATAATAATTTAGCCAATGGAATAGTAGCCTTACTTATGAATGTATAAATAAAATTTAGGAATATTATAATTTTTTGTTATAATTATATCATATTATATGTAAAAATATGTTTTAAGAATGATAAATTAGAAGTTTTTATTTTTTGTAAAATAGAAGTGTTTATTTTAAGTATTATAATTAATATAAGGATTTTTAAAATAATTATTTTTATAGAAAAGATTCAAAAATTAATATTTTTCTTTGTTATGATTTTAGGAAAATTTTATGAAACGTTAATTAATTTTTTTATGTGTCATAAAACTGTTAATAATATTACGATCATTATTTTTCGAGTAAACGATTAATTAAATTAAAATAAATATTTTTATAAATAAAATTATTATTTTCATATAAAGGAAATTATTATTTATTTTTTACAATCTATCATTATTTAGGGTTATTTTTTTGTATTGTTATAAAATAGTTTAATTTTTTATGAATACTAAAATATGATAATTTTCAATATAAGCTAAATACATGAATTTTTAGTCTTTTTTGAGTTTTAGAAGATTTAAAGGCCATAATATATAATAATATGTTATTATTTAATATATATTATAAGATATCATTCAACACTATTAGTAAACCAGAGCCAAAATAATAAAATAATGACCATAATAATCAAAACACCCCTCTCATCCCCTATAAATACCACACTCACTACCAATTATCCTCGTAAATTCCAATCCATGGAGATTACCAAAATATTGAAAAATTATCTTCCCAATCCTATCCCCCAATTCTAGGATCTTTTGGAAATAAAAAATTCCAAACCAAATGTCCATAAAGTGGTTCTCAAAGAAAAGAAATGAAAGAGGTAAAATCCTCTTTCATTTTCTTTTAATTTTTTTTAATTTTTTTATTTTGTTGTCCTCTCATCACCTTTCCTTACCCAAGTTTCATGATAACTTAATTATATTTTATATACTGTAATTTTATTATGTTAATGAAATATCCATTATCAAACAACTTCACCTCTACCTTTTATTCTAGAAAGAAAAAAACATCATCCACAATGTGTCGATTTACAGCCATCATGCACGATGCTATTTTATTTCACATTGCAACACTAAAGGATGGAAATAAAACGAGTTTTATGGTAAAATAATATTTTATTATACATATTATAACTTATATAATGTTTTTAAACCAACATATATACATTATATTAAATAAAATGATATAAGTTCGTGATAGTCGTAAAAACCACAAAAAATTAATTAAATAATTTTTTATAATGAACCATCATCATAAAATATAACTAGTTGATATTTAAGACCATTTAATATTATATATGATCAATAATAACATATAATTTCAAATTCTGAGTACTATTGTCATTTTACATGAAATTTTAAACTTGTATACAAGAGAACCAATCGTAAAAACCAAGAAATCAAACACTCTTTGAACGACAAAACTGAACACTATAACTCATCAAAATGGACAATAAAGAGAATAATAAAATTATAATAAATCAAATACATTAATAAAATGTTATTTATTTATTAAATTTAATCTAAATTTATTAATGAGAATAAATCATTCAAACACATGGTAAGAGGATTTTTAAATCCAATTCATTTTCATTGGGCAATTTTTAGTTCAGGCCAAATTTCAACATGGATATTATTTTAATATTCCCCAATTATAATTTCATTTTACTACATTTTTATTTTCATGTATATACGTTTTTATAATATGATTATATAGAAAAAATATATATATTCCTAAATAACTCTTATATCCAAAACACATTTTGACTCCTATTGAGTTATTTTTTCTTCACTCAAGATTGATAAATCATATATCAAATATTTTTTAACATTTCATTCATTAACCCATTTTATATTAATCACTGATTATATACTTAGGAAAAAAATTCTTTTATATGTGTTAATTCATGAAAATCATTGATATACGGTCTATGTGGTATTTAGGAATATGTAAATTTTATGATATGATGGGTCCACCCTGAATTATTTAACACTTTAATGTGTTGGGTAATGTGATTTTTCATATGATATAATATTCAATATGAGTGAACATGGTGCTAAATGTTTTCATAATAACTCATTTATTATTATTAACATATTTCATGTGTGAACATGATGCAAGCTTTATGCACAAGTATGTGTGGTATTTGGCCATTAAGACATGATTTTTCTTTTTTATATAACACCATATTCCATACCTTTATTTAATTATTCATCATATGTTATGATTATGGTCATATACTTATGTTATTATTATTATGATTATTCTCATCCATGTTTTATCGATTCATGTCCTTATTTTTCATCTTATTGGGATTTTAACACACCCCTTTATTTGATGTATATCTTTAGGTGGCTACATGTACTAACGAGAACGTGATATTTAGATGGATAAATATTAACATTTAAATTAAATAAATATATTTTTATAATGTATACATTACGTATAGTCCTAATTTTCCCGACATATAAAACCTCTGGATCATGGTTTTGAAAAAATATTATGTTTTTATCTTCAAAATGATTTAAAAATTTTGGTAAAAAAGTATGGTCTTTACATTTGATATTAGAGAATGGTTTAGATAAAATTAGGATTAGTATTAGAGAACATTAGTGAAAACCCTTAGTATAATAAAATGTATATGTAACCACCCAAGAATTTTTTTTAGAAAAAATATAAACATACGGATCCCACACGATATCCCTTTAGACTTAATTTATATAATAAATAAATTATTTATTCAGGAATTGTTAAATTATGATTTTTTCAATCTGTTTCTATTTTAAAAAATGGAATGAAAAAATAAAAACCCAAAAAAAACCCATACAGGGGACAATACTGCAAATACTTTAATGACATCCTCAATTCCTTGAGTTGTGGAGTTCAAAATTTTATGGTGATTCTTACCCAGATATCTGTGGCTACGAACAATGAACTGAATATTTTTTAACATAAAAAATTACCTAAGAGAGAGGAACTATCTATAAATTCCATTATAAAGAAATGACCACCAACATTTAGGGGATCAATTGATCCATTCATCATAGAATAATGGGTAAAATCAATAGAAATGATATTTTAAAATCATTATTATTTTGACAATGAGAAGCTGAATCTAGTTGTTTATCATTTAGATGGAGAGTATTATAAATGGTGGGAATTTATTAATAACATCATGCTAATGGATTAGATATAATAGATGGAGTGCAATGAATTTAATAATAAAAATTTATTAACAATTATTTTCATCAAACTATTTCATACAAATATAGTGATAGAATTAATAGAGCTGAAGAAAAAAAGATGTTGAATCTATCATAACATATGATGAAAATAACACAAGTCTTTTAAGGTATTCCTCATGATTTATTTATCCACAATGATAACAAAATAGATAGATTATTTAGTTATTTAAAACCACACAGTCAATAGGATCTATATATTCAATACTCTGGGAGTTTTGAAGATTTTGTTCGATGTCCTCTCAAAGATGATATGGAGTTTAGAGAATGATCCCATGTAAATGGAGAAAAGAAATGAAATGTGTAGTCTCAAGATTGAGGATCTTATGTCAATATTGGAAAGAAAACTCAACCAATAACATGTAAAAAATGTGGAAAAATCATCATGGGAGTTCACTCAAAGGGATGGAGAAATTCATTAAGTGTGGTAAATAAGGCCACCAAGCACTTGAATTTTGGAGATACATGACTAATCTGACCATATGATTGAGGGAATAAGAGTACCACCCTTGGTTCAATATGTCAACAATAGTTATCAAAGGAATTGTGTAAGCCATTTCACTTTGCCTTTACTCCTTGAGGGTAATAAGCATTAGCATCCAATGAAGCCAAAAGATGAAGTGAAATCTTATTCCATTACCACTACTAAATATGAGTAAGAAAATAAAGTCATACAATGTACAATTCATATTAAATCATGAATGTAAAAAGTCTTATTTGATTTTTTGGTATTCCATTATATCTTGTAAGTTTTATATAATTATTGAATCAAAACCCAAATACCATGAACTAAATAAATGTGTAAAAACACATAGTGGTGTGATAATTCCAACCCAAGTTTTGGAATATTTTATTTTTGGTGTATGTGGTAGGATTAATCCAACAAAACTTGTGATACTTCCCCAAGTGGATGTTGATGATATACATGACATTAATTGGATTTAATTATATAGAGAACACATCAACATTCATGAAAAAAAATCAATTAATATCCTGAACCATTCCATGATCCTCTAGAAATGCAAGGAATACCATGAATCTGCATTGGAAAAAACCATGACGATGTGGGTGTTGATTCCCAGTGAAGAAGCATACCTCTCTCAAATGGTTTCGTCAAAGGAAGATATAAACCTAGAGTAAATTACTATTAATAGTGAGTTAAATAATGTATTTCTAAAAGTGTAATCTATACCTCCCCAAGATAATAAGGTAGAGTTCTAAAATGAACTCATACTTTTATCTACACCTAGCTCAAAATTCCCATATAGGATGGCCTTGATCGAACTGGTGGGGATAAACTATCAGTTGGATGTTAAATTTTTAAAAGGGTTCAAACACCCTTGTACATCACCTTGGGGTGTGATAATTCCCTTTTTAATGAATAAGGATGTATCAATGTGGTTATGTGTTGAATACTGGGAGTTCAAAAAGATCACCATAAATAAAAACTATCTTATTCCAAGGATTGATGAATTATTCGATCATCTATGAGTAGACCAATTCTTCACAAAGTTGGATATTCAATATGGATATCATAAACATATATTTAAGAAATAATATATTCATAAGGCTTATTTCTAAAAAAGTTATGGGCACTGTGAGTATCTAGTGATTCCTTTCAAACTTACTAATCACCCTGGAATCTTCATGGATTTGGTGTTTAGAGTCTTTAGACACTACATTGAAATTTTTTTGGTAGTTTTCATCAATTATATTCTCATATACTACAGAAGTAAGGAATTACAAGTAGAATATCTATGTATTGTTTGTGGGATATTACGGAATGAAAAATTTTATGCCATGTTCAACAAGTGCGTCTTATCTCTGTAGAAAGTCACATTATTGGGAAACTTCATCCCAATTAAGGGGCTCCTTATGGACCATTCGAAAACAGTTACAATTATATAATGGTCTAGAAGGAATGGTGTCACAAAAATTCATAGTTTTGTTTTATTAGTTGGGTATTACCTTCATTTTTGGAGAAATTTCTCATGATTTTCTAGACCGCTAACTATGTCAACAAGGAAATGGGTAAGGAATACACAGAAAAAGTAAAGTGAGGAAATCTTCAAGGAGATAATGAATAGGTTGATTAATGTACCTATACTCACATTACCAAGATATTGAGGAATCTTTGTGATATACAGTGATGCTTCAAAAAAGGAATGGGGTTTTTACTCCTAATAAATAATAAAGTGATATAATATTCCTCTAGTTAGTTTAATATCCATGAGAAAAAAATACAAAACACATGATATGGAGTTAGATACTATGATTTTCACTCTAAAGGTTTGGTGGAACAATAACTTTGGTGATAACTATGACATATATATTGATCATAAGTGTCTAAAGTATATATTAACATATATGGAAGTCAACATGCATAAAAAAATATGGTTTGATCTAATCAAAGATTATGATTGCTCTATTCATTACCATATGGGAAATGAAAACAAGGTATCTAAGGCTCTTAGATGAAATGAACAAGCTACATTATCCATGATATAGACTGAGAAAGACCCTATCTTCATTAATATAAAATGGATGGATCTTGAAATCATAATGGAACGGACAAAATTATACCTTTCCCAAATTATTTCCCAACAATATATCTTAGATAAGATTATGGACACACAAAGATGACCTGAAAAATAAAAAAAGGAGAATGAAGTAATGAAAGATAAGCTAAAAGGGTTACATATTGATGATGATGGCATGAATAGGTTTGGATTGAGGATGTGTGTACCTTCTTCGCCTGAGATAAAGAAAGATCTATTGGATAATTCACATATATTCCATTCTCTATCCATCTCGAAAGTACCAAGAAATACTGTGATCTTAGAGAAGTCTTATGGTGGTACAACATGAAGAATGGATTATAGAGTATAGCTCAACATTCTTGATATTTCAACAAGTTAAATAATAATGAAAAAACTCAAAAGGGATGATGCAAAAATTTCCTATACCCACATGGAAATAGGAGGATGTCACAACAAACGTGTTCACTGGTCTCATAAAAACATCTAAATGAAATAATGTGATATTTGTTTTTTGGATCGACTAACCATGACATCCCACTTTATCTCCATTTAGAATGATTTATCATTTGAAAAAAATCCAAGATATATGAGAAGTGTTGATGATGAATGGTGTTCCACTTTCAATCATATCTAATCATGATTCACGATTTAAATTGAAATTCTTTAGAATTCAATGACAGAATTTGAGTGGTGAATTGAATTTCAGCATGGCATATCACCCCAAATTGATAGAAAATCCGAAAGGACTATTCATATACTTGAGGAAATGCTGATGTCTTGCTCAATGGAATTTAAAGGTTGATGGTATTAATAACTCCAATTGGTTGTGTTCTCATACAATAATAACTTCCACTTGAGTATTCAAATGGATACATATGATGCTCTATATGTGAAGTGATTTACAAATCTAAGTTGTTGGTATGAAGTTGGAGAACGAAAGCTACATGGACCTGATCTTGTACAAGAGTTGAAAAAGAAGGTTCAAGCTATCCATCGATATATAAAAGCTAGTTAGAGTCGAAGAATGAGCTATGATGAAAACATTCTAAGGTACTTGGAGTTCAATGTTGGAGAAAAAGTCTTCCTTCTTATATCACCATGGAAAAGAGTCACGCAGTTATCAAAGAAAGGGAGCTTAGCCGAAGTTACATTGTCCCTATTGATATCCTTGACAACATATTATTTGTGGCCGATCGACATGTAACTCCACAAATTATGGATCAAGTTCAAGAAGTGTTCTGTGTATCACTCTTATGGAAGTATATACCCGACAACTCACATGTACTAAATCTAGATGAGGTACAACTGGAGAGCGACCTATCATATGAAGAAAATAAGGTAAATATCATGAAATGAAGGGACAATGTCCTTTGAAAGAAGAAAAACCACCTTTTCAATGTTCTATATATGAATCATAAGTATAAAAAAGAACTAGGGAACCAAATAAAGCCATGAAGGAGGGGTACCTTAACATGTTTTGACCATAGTATTTAAAACAAAATTTTAAGGTTTAAATTTTAAAAGGGGATGAATGTTATTATAAAAACCTTTTTTAATTTAATTAACCTTTTTATAATTACATTATAAGGTATAAAACACTCACATCTCATACACAGACCAACAAAAACCACATTCTCTTAACAAATAATGAAATAAGTAACCTTTATATAATTAGGGAACTTATACCAATGTAATAGTAACTTCACCATTGGAGTAGTAATATTACCATTAGAAATAACAATTCAGCAAATAGAATAGTAATCTCACTTATGATACTATAAATAAAATTCTAGAAAATTATAAATGAATTAATGATATAATTATGTCATAATATCAGTAAATAAGTGTTTTAAAAATTATAAATTAACTATTCTATTTTTTTTTAAAAAAATGTGTTTATTTAAAATTTCATTATTAATATACTGATTTTAAGATAATTTATTTTCATAAAATAGACTCATTTATTAGTTTGTTTTGTCATATTATTATAAGATAATTTTATTAGGCAATAAATACACTTTGGAACAGTCATAAAATGTTTTAAGATATTAAACTTGCTCTCTTTTGCGTAAATGATAATTTTAAATAAAATTGGAATTTCTCTTATTAAAAAAATGCACATAATAATAAGGAATTATTTTTTTCCTCTACCAAACCAATGGATTCCATTAGTAGTATATAAATTTTTACCCTATATTTATCATCAATTGAATATTTGATATCTCTTGGTCATGACCCGTACACAACTAATACCCATCTTGGGAAATAAGTTTAGATAGAAGTGACCCTCAAATATCATCTCCAATAGGATACAAGTTGGAGATATTCACTAACATTATATAACATATAAAAAAACACATTACCCATTTTTATCCCAATAAAAATAATAATATCTACTAAAATATACTAAATCAAAAAATTATAAAATGAACCAAAATAAAAATAATATACAAGTATTTTATTGAAAAAAATTGATAAAATCTCCATGAAAAAATAAAAAAATGTTATAATTAATGTAGCTACGGCTCCAATAAATCGCTACACCATTGTCTTGTAATATCTATATGAGCCACCAATACTATCCTAAAAGTCTCTAAATATATTTTATGAAACAATGAATGATAATACAAGTATAATTAGATGGTTATTCCCCAAAAACTCTCATGTCATTTTAAATGAAGAATGGTACTACCCCATTAGAAAATCAGTGAATCTAACTCATTTCCGGTCCCTTATTAACCATAATATCAATCCAACGAAGGATTTATATCAAAATCATTATACAACAAGATTAATATTAAAATAAAGAAATTATATTAATAAGCATTGATTCACTCACTGCCCCATTAATCGAATATCCTTCATATCCTAAATACATATGTTATGGAACACCCAAGACTTCTATATCCATGTATCACAACACATTCAATACCAAATAACAATAACTACATAAATTATAACACAAAAATATAACCATATCAATTTCCCAACACTACATCATTAAAACACCACTACATTACTACAATATAAAGTCAACATAGAATCATTACTAAATCATTTCCACATAACCACATATCTACAATAATCCTGGAATAGATATAGGGAGTGGTGGAATACTCATCCACAAATATTTTTCAAAACATTGACATTGAACATACACCATGAACAAAAAACTTCATATAAATTTCAGTAAGGTTTTCTAATTCAGGTGGTAAGGAATACTAAATATCATAAACTAAAGTGGATATATATAATAATTATTTACACCCAGCCTAGGTTCTATTTTATATAATAATCCTCTATGGATATAAAATGTTTCCATATCTTCACCACCAGAAAACAAGAATCATAAAAATATCTAAACTTAAAAAAATTAACAATACAGCCTCCAAAATTCTTCCCATTTCAATGTTATTAGTAATCCCACATAAATTCCAATGAAGAATTTATTGTGCTAGTTTTCATCCAATAGGACCATATTTAAATTACCATATATACTTTATTTTATTTTAATTTACCACATAATTAATCCACTACCTTAATTCAAACTATTAATACCTACATTTTCTAAAATATTCTCATTCTTATCATTTATTTATTTTATTAAATAATTACTCCTACATTCATGGAAACTATCACACACAAACCAAAAAGCATCACCACATTAACACATGAATAATCAAAAAATAGTCTACGTCATAAATTCACCACTTCTATATCAAGTAATAACACTATACCACAACAACCACATAGAACAACCTCAATAATAGACAATTATAACACATTTTATTATACCAAAATAATAATAATATCACTCTACCACCATATAAACTATGAAAAAAATACAAGGGTTCCCAATAAATTAATTAGTATGTATCAATTTTTTATTTATTATTAAGAATAAAAAAAGAATCAATTAAATATTATATATTTAATTTTCCCCAAGTCATTATTTTCATTAAATTATATAACAAATTTAATAAATCATTTCACATATTAGCAATGGAACCCATAAATTATGACCTTGTTCTTAGAAAAAATGAAATCAATAATGTAATAATAAAAAACGAATCGTATAAAAAATGAATAATACGTTTCCCTCATTATTTAGTCTAATTCATAGTGTTTCAAAGGAAATTTTCAACTCATTACCCATTGATAAAATAAATCATGGTAATTCAACAATAATATAGTAAAAAAATAGATATAATTTTAATTATCTACAATGAACTAAGCTTGAAACCATATGATGTTGATAAGATACAAATATTATTATCAAATGATAATAATGTCCACCAAACAATTAACACAATAATCACCAATAAAAATTTCTCTATAAGTAATTCAAAACTAAAAAACATTATTTATTTGAGTCTTTGGGAAGATTTAATAGGATAATATTAGAACTAAAAGAGTTTATTTTCACCTAAAACTATAAGATCATGAACACATTAATCCATACAGCTAAAAACAACCAAGTTTGTCAAAAACTCAAAAACTATGTTCCTAATGTATTTATTATTTCATAAATATTGAGGAAAATTAATAAAAAAATTAAAAAATTAGTTTGTATGAATTACAAGAGTAACCAAACCATAATTGTTTTATCACAAACCATGTCACTGTTTAGCACAGTTAACAATGATTCAAAATCTATGGAATTTAAAACAATTCTACCTAATGAAATTTTTTCAACCATTTTTCTCCTTCAGAGATGAATTTACTAAACAAAGATGTAGCCACACTGGACCATGATGTGATCCTTCAAATATCACTTCTAATAAATGATATACCATAGAACAATGTTTTAAAAAACATGTTGTTTTCTCAAAAAAGAACACGAATATTAATATTACTACTACCAGTAGATAACAAGGATTTCATCGAAAAAACATGAATACGAAAATTTAAATGTTTTCAGCAACCAACCCAGGTCATTATAGAATAATACAACAAAAATAGCCTATGCCATGACCTAAAGAGTGTTCTTGATAACTATGGGATGGAATGAAGTGTCTGGGAATCAAAAAAACAACCATCAGAATGATTTCTTCGATAAAAGGTAACAAATAATAGGATTTGTAAAAATAGAGGTGTAAATAACCAAAAACAAATAAAAAATTAAAAAAATTATGAATGTGTATAAAACATCGGAATATAGATCCAGGTACAGAAAGGGAAAATGTATAATTTCTATAGAGGCAACACAAAAACACACCAATAATTAGGAAAAATAGAGAAACACATCTCCCCATGACATGTACATCCACATTACACCATATCACCACCATTCCACATACATGAATAGATGAAATAAAAATCACATCTAAGTGGTTTTTTTTCTATTCATTAATCAACCATGAAAAATTCAACACACACTCATTATGTTTTTTCATGTTTTGAGGTTGATAACACAATTATATTCCCCAATGCTTCAATAATGATATTTATTAAATATATAAATTATTATCAACTTATAGAAATAAACCAGTAAGAGATAAGTTCTTCAAAATGCTACATAAATTGGGTAGAATCAACACATTTTTCCATCATTAAAATAAATGCATGAAATACATATTTTTAATTTAAAAGGATGTGTGGAAATAAAAAATTATATTATAATTTTCAAATCAGATATGTATAAAAAAATTAAAATATTAATTAATCATCAAATATAAAAATAAATCCATTTGTAACAATTTAGAACCATGGTAATGAGTTCTAAGGAAAATCAATTTAGGTAAAGATAGGATCCTCAAACCTCTTGTGTACATGAAAGAAAATAGGTACACACTCATTATAGATCATCATCATGTGTTTTTCACCCTTCCCATCTAGAATGTTGTTAGAGATTTTGTGTAAACACAATGCTAGATTGATATAATATTGGAAACACATGTTTGTTTAATACTAGAAAACTAATACCTAAGCTCTCATTAATGGGAACCATTTATCCAATTCATCCATTTTAAAACCAGAGACATATAAATCATAATCCATCTTTTAAAAATAAAATAAAATATCAAAAAATATAATAATAACCATTCTTAAAAAAAAGTAGTAAAAAATTATTTCCGACATTAAAAAAATATTTTTAGAGATAAATACAATGTCTTTAAAATTATAAACAAATTTTAACAAATATAAAATCAAGAAATATATATATGTAATCATTTTTTAAAATCAATTACCTCAAAACACTCAAAATGTCCAATACCTAGATTGAATCCATAAACTGAAGTGAGAATATATTATAAGAAGGAATGATTAAAACATAAAGAAGAAATCCTCATCAATATTTATGGAATAAAAAAACCCTAGATTTCCAAATTAATATGTTGAATTGAAAACCATGAATGAATGGAAAAGATCAATATAAGATGAGAAAATACAATTACCATTAAATATAAGGTTGATCTGTGGTAAATTTCCACCTAAATCATATAATAAGAAAAGGGTAATAAATGTTCATAAGAGATAGTCACTACTAAGTTCAAAACTAGAAAAATATAAGTGAAAATAGGGTTATATCACATCAATGGAAAACATGAATATCATACTCCTAACATGAATCATTCCTACTCAATTGTGTTCACGACCTAAAAATTGGTTCATTACATGTGCCAAGCTTACATAACATGGGGCTCTATGAAATGATACTTCACGACCATTCACTATTTATATCCCTTATTTATTTCATGAAATGATACAATAGTAGTGTTAGAAATCATTCACAGGGAAAAAGTACCCAAAACATAGAAAATATAATACAAATTCTAGTAATCAAAATCAAAATAAAATTTCATGCATGAAATAAAAATTCTGATGTGATGGTTTGTCCACCTTAGGGTAATTTTTCACTAGAAATCAATATAGAAATTTTTTAGTACAAAAAGTTGTGAGGTCACTACTCCCTCAAAAAAACCATGCATTCTTATTTCAAAAGAATCTATCCTATATTAAAATTGAACTATGTAAAATATAATAGATATTTAACACAATATCTTTTCCTAGGAATAAATAATCAATATTGGTTTCTCAACTATGGACACATCTAGACCTAAATTGAGATCCTCCCAATTCAAAATGTGAGAAGGTCTATGATGACAATTATTGAGCTATGAAATAGGATACACATCTTTTATCATAGTGAACTATGGTTTTAATTTTATGGCATATTCCTTCTCACCAATTCACTATATTATCTCAAAATGTCCTAAGTATCTCAAAGATAATTCCTACTAATTTCTATGAGACCAATGACTCAAACATGGCGAAACATTCCAGAATACATGGTCACATATAGAACTCCAATATATGGAATCAATGATCCCCATATATTCCACAACAAAAATATATTGAATAGTATGTATCAATTTCATTATCTCCTAAATAATTCTCATACTATCGATAGAAGGTTCACCAACCATAGACAAAAAATGGTGCAGTCTTGAAGGTATTACTTGAAAGTATTAAAAGGGATCCATTAGGAGAGATGATTAATAATATTGTTATAACAAAACTTCACTATCCATAACTGACAATCCTAAGTACCACAAATTTTTAGGATAAAGCATATAGTATATCATCCAAAATTTTATTTTATTTATCATCTTGGCCATCCGTATGAGGAATGTAGGATGTACTCATCCTAACCAGAGATCCCATTTCATATTGGAGGCCATTACAAAACAAATATTAAAATCATGGTTATCTTTAAAAAACAATAGTTGATTGTACCACATTATGTATTATCATTTTCTATATGTACACACTCCCCATCTCTTTAACCATTTTGGTATAACATATTCAGATTAAATAATATTTCATTGCTAATTAGTGAGTCACCACACCCATATAATTCCTTCCCTGAGGAGTCAGTGGATGTCTAATAATAAAATCCATAGACACCTCATCCCCCTTCCAAACTTTCCTAGGATGTGGATTAAGAAAACATGATGGATTATGTGGTCTATCATTAAACTGTAGGAACATATAATAATGGGATATGAAATCATCTATATCATAATTTAAACTGAAAAATGATGCTTCTTATAGTAATAAAATTTAGATGTTCCTGGGTGAATTTAATAATAATATTGATTGAACTACTCTATTTAAAATATCCTCAAGGGTAATGAAACATACCGGTTCCCAAAACATGGGACACTCTCCAAGTAGGAATACCCATAGGATATGGTCTTCCTACTACATAATGAATTTTGTATACATTTTAAATCACTATTTCACTATTATAATGGAAAAAACACAATAATGGATGGTTTCAACTATATAATATCCTAAGAAACATTATTCCTTACCTATATGGGATCTATGTGTATCATATAGGAATGTTATATAAGATTCCATTCATACTTGGACTCCATCACAACTAGAGAGGGAAAATTTCTACTGATGGAATCACCAAAAACATTCCCCTTTCCTAGAGTTTATGTGATTTTTTAAACAAAATGCGGAAGACACTCCACCCATTTTCCCAATCTATGATTCAGGTCTCCCTATAAAAGGATATTTCTGAAACTCTTATAAGAAAAAATATGCTGATCATTTCCCCAAATGGTTAATTTCTGCAACATTTAAATGAATCCATCAATACCGTAAGATATGGATCATGTGTGGGGTAATTATTCTCATGTGGGAAAACTTAAAAAGAATGATATTCCACCACATTTCCTCCTTATATAAGAACACATCCCTAGACTAATATTAAAGCATCAAAGAACACCATGTTTCTCCATCTAGTTTCAGGAATGATAATAATATGGGAAGAGGTCACTCTCTATTTAAATTTATTAATGGGACACTAGAATCTAAAATCCATATATACTTTCACTTCATTCATATTGAGAGATAGCAAAATTTATCCCATCTTTCATAATTCCTCCACAATCTTTTGGTAATATCCTTATAGACCCAGAAATCTTTGAATCTCAATATCATTTCTTCGATCATCCCTTAACATGACTCCTTTAACCATTTCATTATCAAATGATATTCCATGTTTCAATACCGCATGTGCTAAGAATTTAACTTGTTATATCAATAAGTGACACTTCGATAAATTAGTTTGAAGGTATTGGTCACTCAATTTTCCCATAATAGTTCTTTTTTAAAGCTATATCCCTATTTTGTTTCATGAATAAATTATTATGTCATCCAAGAAAACCATAATAATGGAATTCATGTAATCATGAAAGTATATGGTACATTATTACACTGAAAACTATACGGGTTTCAATTAGACAAAATTACATACTATGATACTCATAGTTACCTTATCATCCCCTAAAGAAATTATTAAGAACATCCAAGTCATTAATTTTGATTTTGTGGTGTCTAAACTGAAGATCGATATTTAAAAAATAATTTTCACCATTTAATTAATCAAAAATGTCTTGAATGTATATAAAGTGAAAATTATTATAAATCAACACTCGGTTTAGATCTTTTAAATCAATGTATAAGCAGTGGTTTACATTGTCCTTCTAGGTAATGATTATTAAGGCATACCATAGTGATACACTCATAAAAATAAAAACTTTGTATTCTAAATCATCCAACTAAAACATCATATCTTTTAATTATTTAAATGTTATTTTATATAAGTAATAAATATCATCTATGTACTATGTACTAAATAAATCGATACATCTACTAATATCTTGGTAGGTAGGCCAATAAATTCAGTTGGAAACACCTCAAGAAACACATTAATAAAGGATGGAGTTTGCATAAAAAGTTTTTTCCATTTTTTTAAACTAAAAATAGGGGAGTATATTTAACAATATTTGTTAGATTAGTTCCTACTCAATTAGACATCATATACCATTCTCCTTGAAACACCTGAGTTTTTCCATCATGGGTAGAAAAATACAGTCACAAATGATAGAAATGTTTTTGAACTATATAAAAGGAAATCCATATCATCCCAATAATAAAAATTAATAAATCAATATCATAAACTAATAATTCCCAATATTGATCAACATTAAATATATAAAATATGTGTGCCTGGAATTATAAACCTTACATAATTTTTTTTCTCAGAAGAATCATTATCTCGATAAAACATGGAATTAGTTTTGTAGGAAGACTCATAAGATTCACAAAGCTAGTTGATATCAAAGTGTGAGAGAAATAAGAAAAAAATAAATTAATCTCTAAATATGAATAAATAATTATTCTACCACTTATAGTCTTATGTCTTTATTAATTATCCACTTGGTAATATTCCACTCAATGCAACAAATTTACAATAGTATATAATTTTTTCTTTCAACTAATAAGCTTGCAACTAAAAACCTACTACCTTGGAACAATTTAACTTCATTACCAATCTCCTTAGTGATAATGAGCCCAAACAATTTCATTAGGAAGGGAAATTTTGATAGAAATATTGTAGAAGACACATACATCCACAATAGAAGAAATATTTTAGTGCTTCTAAGGAATATAAATTCATATACCCTATCTTTCCACACTGTTATTAATCCTTAGGGCCTCTTATATCTGCCATAGTGGGAATATAATAAATTTTCTATAGGTAACAACTATTTCTCCCAATTAAAACCTTATTTATCATCCACTCGCATCCATAAATTTCCACTAAAAATACAAAAAATATGTGTTAGGAGTTCAAAACAATCCATACATAACTTATTGATAAAATAATTCCATCATCACCCGATAAACAACATCAGTATATGTGGAATGTTTTTGCATTAATAATTGATAATGTATATCTCAGTTACATGACATTATAAACCATTTAGAATTTAGATATTCAATTTTTACAACCTCTAGATATTGTATGGAATGGTCATAAAAATGGTTAGCATACTCCATTACTGTATACATAACTTGTGAAAAAGTGAGTGAATCCAAGATCATGAATATAAAAATCATCTCTAGTTAAAAGTTTCCCTTAATTATGGATCTAATTCAATTCTGTTACAAACCCTTATTATATTTTTCTAAAACCCCAATTTCGCACCACTTTCAACTAGGGAATTAAAACAAAAATATTTCATACTTCACCATTGTAAAATCTAATGTCTCCACGATGTTCAATATACCTTCAGTCTTACCAAACTAGTAATCCACCTCTTAAGGAATATAGGTCAGGTATAATGATATAATTTCATATAAAAAAAATTTGTATTAATTTCTATCATTTTATTTCTATGAATCCACATATATTGCTTTATAAGGGACATGTTTTGAATCTCATTCCATAACACAGACCATGATCACAATAGCCTAGAAAATATTCAGATCTATTAAAGTATTTTTTTTCAACAAAGCATTATACATATATGTGTTATATAAGTTTTAGTAATATGAAAAACCAGATAAACAAGATTTAGCATCATACAAGGAATGTTCCTTGATAGGATATTGAATTAATTTGAAAACATATGTCATTATTACACCCTCTTGAACATACCAAGGAAAATAAAGGATCTATTTGATGAGATATTTCCCAAAACTATCTTTAAACACAACCATAAAATCATATGGATCCTAAATCAAGTCTACAAGGACATCCCAAATCTCAGAGACCAAAAACTTCCATTAGTATCACTTTATTGTGAAAAAATCAATGTAGTCCACAAATAGGACATTAGAACTGGCCAATGGTAAGGATAAAAGGGGTTTCTTGATCCCCATGGGAGGGAAATAAGCTCTTCGGTATAAAAGGAAATAATTTAGGAAAAATTTTACCTTAAAGGGTAATAAATACTAGGATCTGTCAAAAAGAAGACAGTAAACAACATGAAGCATATATCAATGAAAAATCTAGAAGTAAAAACCTAAATGAGTACACACCATTTTAATATAGATCCATTTAATAAATGTGAAATTATATAACAACTATATTGGAAATTATAAAATGGTCAAGAAATAAAAAACATTAAAAACATCTCTATATGACATGTGGGTGCACATCCTACTAATTCACCACTGCCACGAATACATGATCTTACTCAAATACCCACTTCATCCAAATAGTTCATTAAAACATCCTATATAAGACATGATTAAATCTAAAAATATACAATGGGTGCATAAAGGGTGTGATTTCAATAGCCTAGTTTACATACACACATTGAGTCCATGACTCATTATGCGATGCATTAGTGATGAATAAAATAGAAAACAATCCCCATGTAATTTAATGAACTGAGAGATAATCTTATACTACCTGGATGGATTTGAGATACCAAAGAATTAGTAGAGAAGTTACGTTACACAGGGTCATCAATACTCTTTCTCAATGATTACATTGTATTTTTTCTTTTATTCTTCATACTTACACCCTAGTAACTAGGATTAGGGTAAAAATACCTATTATTGTTATCGTAATGTATCCAATAAAGGAATGAGTCATTGGATTTATTTTCTTTTTTGGTCATGTATTAGAATTTCCACAATTTCAATTAATGAATTCCAATAACTTTCTTCATAATAAATAATCATCATTTAATAATGATTGTTGAATGTTATTTTAAATTGATCAACATATTACCCTAATTGAGGCATGATCAATATTAAATTTATGGTAATAAGGTATAAAATTTAGTATCTTGAAAAACATAATTCTGTTACGCTGTAAATTTCAAGACCATGGGAATATGGGAATTTCTTCCATAGGTTGGGGATTTAGAGACCAATGAGTTTGCCTCATTCCTAAATCGTAACAAATATTGAATGATAATTAATTTTATAAATCCAAATTCAATTGAACCCTAAAAAATAAAATACCATATCACTCCTTCAAAACCATATTTTAATTTAATATAAATATTCTTTAACTTTTCGATCATTATTTCTTCACACTATTTCCACCCCCAGACAATTTTATCTCCCGCTATATTTGAATAAAAAACGTCAATTGTTTTTTTCAAAAACCATAAAAAATAAAATCATTATTATTTGGGTTCAACCTACATATTTATCCATAATATATTTTAAATAATTTTTATTAAATATGTTTAGTTTTTTATTTTTTTTATTTTTTATGATCCCTATATGGAAACAACAACACCCAAAGGGATTATGAAAACTAACATCATTTACAGAGGTAGTTAGATTTTAGTTTTAGTTCTTTTAATTAATGATTGTTTTATTTTATCTTCTTTAATTTATGTTTGGTATTTTGTGATAAAATTTTCAGATTAAAACCATTAATTCAAAACTATAACTGTTGAGTAAAAGGAAAAGACACCATTGAGTAAAATCTCTAATTATAAACCAAGATAAATGATAAAAGCCACTATGAACTGGGTGGGAGTAGATATCAATCATGTTTTAGTAGGATTTTTAAAATGAGATCCAAGGTTTTGTACACATAAAGATTACTGGCCACCCCCTGAATTTCCCGAACTCCTTCATTTTTATTTTTTTTTGTTAACCTCCTTATTAGTGATGAGGGGGAACCCTTAAAAGGCCTATAGGATTCAGATTATTGGCCACCATCAATCATAGTACTACTACTATTAATACTAACACCCCTATAGACACAAATCTTTTCAGGGTCAATACATACATCAACAAAATGACCTCAATCAACCTACAATTCATTAGTCTACCTCATGAAAATATTAATATGAATCTTGGAATATTTCAAGAGAAATATGACACCATTCAATTGACTAATGTATCTTGTGATGTGGTAAGGATTAAAATGTTCATATTTTTATTACTAGACTGATATCATGAGTGCTTTCAGAGTTTTCCCACTCATTCCATCACCACATGGGTTGAGAGGGGAACTTCTCACATTTTTCTACCCAAAATATAATTTTATAAACATATAGGTAAATATTATTAATTTTTTTAAATTTGATGGTGAATATATTTACACTTTTTGTAAACTTAACAGTGACATGAATCAAAATTTTCCTCATCACAGTATTGAGTTATGGATAATAATACAAATATTTTAAAATGGGTTCTACTAAAGAAATGGTTTGATTCATGATACAATAGTTGGTGGCTTTCTGATGATGAAATCACCATAGGACAGATACAACCTTTAGGATGAAATATAAATAAAGAAATTTAAATAAAAAAACTAAGGAATGTAATGAAGAGTAAAAATGATCAATAAAAATGAATGGATAGTTCTAAAAATGGAATAAAAGATAAAGAAGATGGACATAATGATGGCACAATATCAAATAACCTCTGGGTATGTGTATAAAAGATGTAAATTATGAAGATTAAAATCATGGTTAAAAATTTCATATTTGGAAACCAAAACAACCATAAAATGAAGGATATCAAAAAATGTCATGGGAGTACCAATAATAATCACCCTGATGGAACACATTTAGGAATTAGGTCTGTACATTAGAAGACACACTTTCCATATTCATGACCAAGATTGAGGTGGTAATAAAAGATATAAAGGATGACAAAAAACTTTCCACATTATGAAATATAGAGATTCAAGTTGGAATAAACATCAAATTACGATGAATGTGGAATTGAGGAGAACTACCTAGATGCCCAAAAGTACACCCATGTGAATATTTGAATGTAATTTCACTAAAAAGAATATAATCCACCCCGAAACATATATAACTCTAATAAGTACAATAATAAAAGTAAGACGAGATTGGAAATAGAAATGAATAAGTTTTTGAAAAAGATTTAAAGGAATAACCACAATAGAGAAATATAAGGATACCTTTTCCAGAGAGACTAGCACAAGTGAAGATCAACATGAAATAATATAGATAATTTGAGAACTTTAAAAAACATTCATAATAATATACTTTTTGTAGAGGCTCTCATAAACATTCCATACTTTGAAATTTTCATGAATGATATTCTGAATCTCGATAAAATTGACACCATTCCACTCATGTGAGAGTGTTTTGTGATGGTATCAAAGGAATTACCTAAGAAGACAAAATAAATTAGATGATTTTATATTAATATAATTCATTGGAGATGATAAATTTGGATAGTATTTATTTGAATTAGATTCCAGTTTCATTATCATGTTATAAATCACTTTCAGGAGTGCATAACTGGAGGGATTAAATCCCACAAGAGCTTCACTTTAATTAGTAGATTAACGAGTGAAGTACCCTAGTGGGATCGTCAATGATAATTTTATTAAAATAAATAGATTATACTTCTGAGACTATTTTTGAAGGGTCGGAGATATAAGAGGAGTTAATATCATTCATTATTAGAAGGTTATATTTATCCACTAAAAATTTGATGATATAAGTACAAAGTGGAGAAATTTGTCTGGCAGTTACTAGTGATCAAGTAAATTTTAGTATCCATCTAGAAATGTAGAACTAAAAAATGTGAGAATTCAATTAGTTTGGAGATGGAAAATAACCAAAGACGAAGATATAAAGAATGATGAAGATGTATAACATGTAGATTCTTTTATGAGAGAGGATTATAAAAATAAAATATTTAACAATATTATATAGAAGTTGAGAACTAATAACAAATACAATGTAAAAGTGAATAAATCCACCTAGTCTAAGAAGGTCCAATAGGTATAGATAATTCATGACCTTCTATTTCGTTTTTTTTTGTTATTGAGAGAAATGGTGGGCTGACCCGATGGAAATCAAGAATTTTTTACCATTAAGGAGAGTTTAAATTTTTATATAAGGGGGAAAAGTAAATGACATATATGGAAAATACATATATGAGATCATTTATAGACCCTATTTAAGTTAAACATTTATTCATTTTCAGCTAAGCTAACGCTCGAGAAGGTAAGGTTGAGAAAGCATCGTTAAAAAAAGTTCTTCTGAGAGGTAACATGAGTTTTTACATCTTTTATTTATTATATATTTATATTGTTAGAGGTTCAGAATAATTCACCTGAAAATATTTTATATTTCATTGATTTTGAACTACTATTTTGGCTTTTTATTTATATATAATAGTGCCATCGAGGCACTAGAAAGCAGAATCAGAAGATGTTGTATGACCAATACATATCATGAACCTCATTCTTGTGATAAATTAAATTAAATACAAGTATTTAAACCAACTCATGTTCTGAATTAGGTAAAGAAAAAACCAGCATAGCCAAAATGGGGGCATAATTTAATGGTAATTAAGAGTTTCAATTATTGATTTTTCAAAAATATTCCCCACATTTTATTTTTGTAGTGTTTTTACTTCAAACTAAAAGCCCTAGATTTTTATTGCTTTAATAAATTAAAATAATATACATAAACTTCCTAGTATAATAAATATTTTATGAAACTTTTTTTCTACTTGATTTCACCATCCTTAATACTATCAATTTAAGTGCCTGTTTTTGTACTACTTACTATCTTATTTTTAATGATTATATTATCTTGTGTTAGAATGATGCTATTTAACTTATCCTACAATATAGATACCCTCACCACTGAGTATTGTTGAATACTATCATACAACACCCCTAGGAGATATATAATGGTAGTCTCTAATGTATATTCACCAAACATAGTTATAGTACTATAATAAATATCTTGAGTTAGATATTTATATAAATATTATCTAGTCCTAATAAGATCCTTTCTTATATATAGATTAATTATATTTGAAGTCTCATTAAATATACTAAATTCATCTAATTGACTGGTCATATCTTCCACTTTAGTCTGTAACCTCTTTAATTCATTTTATGATACAATAAGAGTATTAATTATGATTTCTTCGTTTTGTTTAATTTTTAAAAATTTAAAATAATAAAATACAGAAATAAATTTTTTGAGATAAGCATGTGGTTTTGGATTTAGAAAATCACGATTTAGGGACAAAGTTAATTTTTTAAAATGAATTTTTTCAACGATTATCCCAATTATGAATTTTTGATATTTTGATTAGTTGATTTTATTATTCACATGAATTATCTTGATTACTCATCCCAACCTCTCTTATTATTCCTAAGATATATTATGAGCTAAATATTTCCCAATATATCATATATTATTTTTCATGAGAGACTTGCTAATTTTCATTTCTAGAGCACACTTGGATTATTATCATAGTTATTAATAAATATAATCCATTTAAATATCATTGAGGTATGTTTTGTTTAATACCTTTATCCTTGGACCCATATTGCATTAATTTTTTTTAAGCCTATAGATTCCATAAATATGATTGTTAGGGAAGGTATTTAGTTACAAGCCTATTTAATTTATTCCTATATTCCTTGAAATATTTTTCATGATATCTTAAAGAATAAATGTGGGGGAGAGGTTATCAATGGTATATGGGAATGCAATAAAATTAGCATACATTGATGGGGTTTTAATTATGATTTTTGTATATGACATGATATTTTTCATTATAAATTATCATCTTTCACATCTCTTGAAATATATATATACATATATATTTTAAAAAATATAACATGTATTTATTTTATGTATTAAGATAATAAAAATCAATATTTCTCAAAAGCTAATATTTTGATTGTATGTGGTTATTTTATAGATGTTTCGTTTTTATGAAACACAATTTTTGTGAAACAATAGTGTATGGGAGGATGATTCACTCATTGTGCGTACTTGTATCATGGAGCCACATTGATATTTTTTTTATAATTTATATGGAAGAAATATTTAATATGAGATTTTCCTTTAACTTGTATTTTTATATCATGCATTATGATTTGGAGTCTAACTTTATTTTTTTGCTTCACAAATACTTTGTTTACTTACCTTTCCTGGAACTCATATTCATTTGATCCTAAATTTTTAAGACCTAATTTTTAACATTAATTTTTCCCACTATGTGGTTTATATTCTATATTCCATGCATGACTATGGTATTTTACATGTTCTTAAGGTATGCATTGAATATATTTAAAAATTTACCCAAATGATGGAATGAAAATTTCAAAATGACGAAAATTGAAAATATAATGCATGTTAATAATGTATTGAAAAATAAATATTGTTGAATGAAATAAATTTTCTATTTCAAAAAAAGAAAAGTAAAATAATTTATTGATGTATTTATTGGAAAAATATTAATTGATGAATTTTACTGTATGGTCCTTCAATTTTAATTTTGAGTTTTATCAATTTCTTTGATTGTGATTTAATTTAAATAATAGTATGGTATGAATCCTTTTTATTCTTTTCAGATTCCATCCTTAATGACAATTATGAATTCATGTATGTGGGATATTATACAGAAATTTACTGCATTCATTTTTTATATTAAAATGTGTCCCCACTATAAGTTCTAATTATCAATCATGTTTAAACAATTAATATTCTATTATAGTGGTAATTATTCTTTAATTTAGGGGAAATTATTAAATAGGAAACAATGTATACAATATTTCCCTTATAAAAACTCTTCCCATCACATTGGAAAAATATGGACGACTTTAGGGACTAGAAAGTGAAGAACTAGGTAGAAACATAGATTCTAGAGCATGAAAATGAATATTCCATTTGTGAAATAATTATGAGTTGTGATACATAGATCGAGAGTGAATTTAATAAAACACAAGATGTGGTGATTATAAATTTCAACACATAACAAAACAATCATTCCATGAATTATATTATACAAACCCAATAAATAATTGTTAACAGTGATTTTGATGGATGGAAATCAAATAAATAGCCCAAGTGTTAATTTAATGTTGGGGGGGATATGACTCATTATATGCCACATTATTTATGAAATAAATGAAACATGATCCCAATGTATTTATATAAATTTATATTACATCTATAGCTAATAATATGGATTCCTGAGACCAAATCTTTGGGGAAGAATATGTGATGTGCATGGTCCTCACCATTATTTATCTCTTATTTATTAATGTTTCCTTTTGAAATTATCCTTCTTCTATACTACCTATTAACTTGTATAATGCTGGTCAATACATCCTTTCTCTATGTTAATGTATCATAATGAGTAATTTATCACTGAATTTACTTTCTTTTCATTCTTTTATTAGGGTTTCTGTAATTTCAATTAATTGATTACAAATTCTTTCTTATTCATAAATCCTGATCATTTATGAATATATCAAAAAATTGACTTCAAATTGAAAAATTTACTACCATAATAGTCGTATTGAATTTTTTTAATTTTGATTAATTATTTGTAAAAATAGGTGTTGATATAAACTCGATTAAGTAACGCCCTTAATTACATAACCATGAGAAAATGGGAATTGAGACACTAAGGAAGAGATTTATAGATCATTGAATCAACCTCGTCTTAAATCCATCACCAATAAGAAATAAAAATTTAATTGATAAATATAGTTTCACACTATTTCCAAAACTAGAAACACCCAACTTTAATTCAAAACAATATTTTAAATCAATGAAAATCCGCTTTCTATTTTCTCTCTCACATTATTCCAAATATTTATAAAACCCAATCTATTTTACCTCTATTTCATTGAATGAAAAAAAATTATTCATAGTTTTTAAAAACCTAAATAAAATAAATCCACTCTTCATGGGTTCAACATTTATCAGTTCACATTCTATGTTTTAATTATTTATTCTACATTTGATGAGTTATATATATATATATATATATTATATTTATTACCACTATAGAGAAATAATTATGCATGGGATTTTCAAATATGAATGATGAATATTTAGTGGGAAGTTCCATTAATAATTCAGGATACTATACTCTCATTAGTTAAATCTATGAGGATGAAATAACGACAAAACTAAATGTTCTTGACAACACTTATCCTACCCAAACCACAATGATGGCTTCATGTTCTATATAAATATGTTTTATATTCATTTGAATACTTAAAATTTCATTTCTAAACACATTATATCCGCATTCCTACCATCCCACTAATAGACCATACAACACTGATACTTTTGAATCATCTTGACCCTAACACATTTTCTTGGTCTAGAAAGCAATTCCACTAACCATAGGTGCAAACCTCAGACACCAAAGGAGGACAATAAATTACAAGTATATACCATATAATATGGGTATGATTTAAACTCATCCCTAACACAAACTGTAATAGAAAACCGAAAATAATATAATGAAAGAATATGATGAATAATAATAAAACAAATGATTCAAATAGAATAAATAATACATCAATTAGATTCATATTAGTAAATAATACTCTATATAAGTCTAAAAACTTATTACATAATAAATATTAAGGCACCAACGTGGCACCCTAACTAGCTACACTAAAAGACCAACTCAAAACTCAATATCACTTCAAAATGAACTGAAACATCAAGATGCTCCATGAGAAAACATGGAGACATTACCTTGTCCTATATCATTATAAAAAACATCTTCATACACACCAATGTGCATGTGTAGGGGGTGAGTGTACAACCAAGAAGTAAATTACCAATACTTCCCACACATGCCAACAGAATAATAAAGAGTTTTATAACAATAATAAATTCAATAAATTGATATAAAATAGTGTGTCAAAAATTATAATGTGAAATAAATATTTGATCAGTGATACAGATCATAGAATATAGACCACCCTTTTCATGAACACATACACATGAAAGCTCCCAACCAAGGAATTCTCATCACATATGTCTACTAAGTATTCCAAATTCATGAGATGAACCTATATGACCAACCCAAATTCGTCACATGGAGGAATAATATATATTGACACAATATAAACATGAAAATTATGTATAAACTAACAAGTTCCTAGTATGAATCATATATACCCACCGAGCATGTTAAACCATATTATCACAACCAAAACATTTATTTGGTTACAAGTGACAATTTAGGATTTTTTTTTCAAACATGTGGTAGGTATAACCCACACCATATAGATATAATTTTAATAAATAATAAAATAATATGATGGAATTTTCACTAATAAACATGAGAAATTTACATTTTTAAACAAAATCATTCATATTATAGGAAAAAGTAGAGAATGACTTAAGTCATCATCCACCAATGCGTTCATCTTGAAGAATCATTCTGAAATATCATAGATTTTGAGTCTCCATACATTAATTTTAAAATATCATAATAAAATAATTTTAAAACTCATATTAACCTATATATTTTATAATGGAAGCCTTAGTATATGATTCCTCCTAAGAGGGAATGAGAAGAGAAATACAGAGAAGGGGGAATAGAACTGTTACATTAGATTACCTAGGTAAAATAGTCCATGATTAAGTGAAATTAGATTATAGATATAATTAAATAATAAAAAATTTCCAAATGGAAGAAGAATGGTCAATTTCCCTAGCCAAAGTAGGACGAATGTGTGTGATGGGAAAAAGATTAAAAATATAAATCTTATAACCCAAAAATTAGGCATATGGTTTTGAAGAATGGGTTGGTAAAACAACTTACAATAATTCAATTTTTATTTTAAAAAATCAAGGAATAAATATATTTGTGACATAGTTCGGAAAACAATGATCCATCTATGTGAATCATAATTATCCAAATCATCATGACGTCACATAGTTACCACATGGTTTGTCCAATCACTATACTAATAATGCACATGACCAGACTCACCCAAATACTCTCACACAGTTACAAAATAACTCTTCATGGTTTATATTAACTAATTATAATCATTTATATCTACTAAATCCTTAAAAACATCTAAATACCCTCTAAGACATCTCATGACCATCCAAGACATTTCTATAACTGAAATAAAAGAGTATATAACTGAAAAATTCCTCAACTTGTGGGGTTTTCAATTATCTCTGTGAATAACCCTCCAAATCCTTAACATATACCTCCTCAATAATAATTATAATAAATGGTAAAATGAATTGTATGACTTGGATGTTTATATAATGTATTTAAGAACAAAACCCTTTTTCATTTTCTAACATCAATGAGAAGAAGGGATGTGATAATTGAGAATAAATGCGGGTTCTAGGACATAATTTTTATGAAAATTTTCTAAATAGAACTAGGATGTCTTAAAATATCACCATAACTCAAATTAAAAAATATCCATGTAACACCCAGGATTTAGTTATAATAATTAAACATTCCCTTCTATAAAACTATAATATAATGAAAATAAATTTATTCAATAATGTGATTTAAAATTATATTCAAAAAGTATTTACTTTTAAATTAGTGAAATTAATTTCATTTATCTATTTATCCTGTGAAAATTATCATATGGTGAATTTTTTATAACTTTCAGAAAGAGTTGATTTCTAGGTGAATAGTGAAAAATAATGATTTTGAAACCTGATCAATTTTTTTACATTATAATGATATATAAATTACATAAATTTTTATGAAGCATTTTTTCAAGAAAAAAATATTTAATAATTAATATAATACATGAAAAATTGAAAATTTTAACATAGAAATACATTCTTAACATTTTTTAAAAATTAATAATGTTTTTGTTTAAATAAAAAAATTATTTTAGTTCTTATCCTTTAAAGAAGTATTCTCAAGTTTAAATTTGGTTTTATTTTAGTTTTTAATAAATATTATTATCCATTTATTTAAGATAATACAATTAATTCTATTGGAATCAACATTATATATTATTATGTTGTAAAATCATTTCAATGTTTAAAAAAATTATTCTTCTAAAAATAGTTTTAGTCATGTTTTATGAATAAATATTAAATTTAATTATTACCACACATAAAAAATTAATCCAAAAAAAGAGATTACATAATTTTATTCATAATAATTAATATTATATTATAAGGGAATCATATATTTTAGTTATAGTGAATAGTAAATGAATTAAAAATTAGATTCCATTGTTTGGGATAAAATGGGTTTACGAGGGGGTTAGATTATGAGTCAAGGGTAAAAATGCTACTTAAAATTTTATAAATATTATTTGTTGAAGAGGTATAATTATTATATTATCCACAATTCTATTTATTTTTCATTTTTTAGATCATTCATAAGAAAACTACATTGTATTATTTAAATGTTTTATGGAATTCCATGAGTGTCCCTCCCCTCACTTATAAATGGAAAAATATTATCCTACCTTATTCAAAACTTGTGGGAATACTATAAAAGAGAATATATATGAAAAAAAATCATATATTTTAAATCACTTTCTTTATCATGTGGTATTTTCCTAAAAAATCCTATCGAGTATTACGGTGTAAGCCAAAAGAGTTATCTTATAGAAGGGTATGTATCTTTACTAACTCTTTCAAAATTTATTTATTTTTATAAATCTTATAAATTTATTATTTTTATCATAAAATTATTAATTTACTATCATAAATATATTTATATTCTATTATTATTATTTTATATCCATTTTTTGCTTTAGTTATACTAAATGTGAAATGAAAGTATCACTCGTGCATATATGCGGACTACGATATCCTTGTAGTAAGGAGATTAATTTTACAAAACAACCTATAATGTTTGTCTATAATAAGAGATTTAGTGAATATATTTATATTAGTGATATAATATTATATTGTTTGTTTTCCTTTTTCTAAATTGATAATGGATGTTTCCTTTATTGGTATGTAATGACTACTATCTCTATGAGTGATATATTTCAATTTCAAAAACATATTTTTATAAACCTTTATAAAATTGTTTTTAATTACTATATATAATACATAATGAATGAATAATATTCTATAATTTTTTTATTAATATTATAACATTTCATGTTCTAACTCATTCGATTTTTATAACATGCACTTATTTTGGTCAATTTTACCACCTAAAAGAGGTTGTTATAATGTTTATGACATGAATGATTAGGAAAATATGAATAATGTTAATATTATGTAATAAAAATATATAAATGTAATTATTAAAATTATGGGGATGATGTAAAAGTTATTAAACTGCACGGAGCAGAACTGTGAAACCAAAACATGCATGAAAATTTAAACAAATATAACCAAGAAAAGTGATTTTAATAAATAATTATAAATAAATTGGTGATACGTTGTTATAATTTGATCATAAATGATATCATAATTAATAATATGGATATTTAACAAAATTATACTAAAATTAAATTGGTTATCCTTGATTATATTACACTCTAACCAAGAATAATTCTACGGTACGTTTTTATTATACAATTCCATTTTTATTCAGGATTATTGGTGTTTAAATATCCACTGTTAAAAATTACAAGATAATACTCTTTAAAACTAATTATATTTTAATTTAATCTAGTTATATATGGATTTTATAGTTTTTTTCTTTCATTTTCTTCTCTTTGGTACTTAATACGACTGAGAAATTATTTTTATAAAAAAACCTTATTTCTTATTTAATTAAATTATTTTATTCCTTGTCCATATTTCTTAAAATATTTTGACAAGTGTTATTTTCTAGGATAAAAAGACCATTTAGATATATTTTCGACCATATTTTAATTTATTTTAAATTTTATTAAAGTATTCTCCTAGTCATTTTTTGAATGAGCAATTTAGACTTTATTTCAAAAGTGTGAAAGAAATCTAGGTTTTAACAATTACCCAATGAATAAATCTTCTTAAAATAAAAAAAAATTGGTTGATTTGAATATTATATTATAATTATAATTGGTTATTTTCAACGTATTTCATTCTATTAGTATTCTAGAATATTTTATTTAATATTTTATAAAAAATAAAATGCAATTTTATTTCATGTTTAAAAAGGAATGATATTTTTTTTAGAAAAATAATTTTCATTGATTTCAATATTCAATGATGAATATTATGATTTTCTAGGGATATATTTCATCGATACCATCCACCATATTACTCATCATGGCTTATGGTTATGATGTTCAGTTTTTTAATCATGAAATGTATTCAAATTTTCTATACTAGGTTTCAAATATACATATTTATTTAAATATTTTATTGTGTTGATTATTCACAATATAAGAATGATATCAAGAATTATTAATTGAAACATAATTAAAATATTTATTATTTTTCATGTGATTATTTATTTTTTTATGTCATACTTGGATATATTTCCCTTTAATGGCATTACTTATATGTCATATTTGATTATTTTTTATCACTAACATATTATTTATGATTTATATTTTTTTTGATAGATTCTATTATACATATACCATCACTATGAATCTTATATCAGTGTTTTATTATTATTTTTCCCTAGGATAGAAAAACGGAATTTTCCTGTAATTTTAGTGATATACTAAAATAAATAATAATTTTATCACTATATTTTTATTTATTTCTTCTTTTCAAATGTAATGTATGAATAATGTATGCATCTAGTCTACCATGATTGTTAAACTATTATATCCATAGGGAATAAGTCTCTTGTAAATTATTCCAATATTGTAATATAACCACTGACTATGGGTTATAAAATTTCGGGTTTTATAATTGGTATCAAATGAATTTTATTATAAACCATTGGAACTATATATATGAAAAACTAGAAAAGATAACAGAACCAACTGAAAAAATAAGGATAAGTCTTGGTATAGGATAATATCTTGATTTTTTTTTGGAAATTTAGATAATTAATAGTTTCCTAGTAATTAAATCCTAATATGGATAATATCATGTGGATACAGTTGTTACATAGATGCATATTAGGGAATATAACCTGAAAAGGCTCAGTTAATTATTAAATAAATCATTACATAATGCTTGCTTATACTATGGATAACCCACCACCTTGCGAGGATTCTCTCCTTTCAGTGACACCCTAGTGGTGATGGCTGTATGTCTAGTGCCCCAAACCATGGGGGGTATTCCTATTCATGATTCAAAAACTTGTCCATGTTCGTTACTCACTTTCTCTAATCCGGTCTTCTCCTGGTGCTCCCTAATATTTCAATTTCCCTGATGTTTCTAGATCTACATGACATATCGACTCAGATTGGTCTATCAATATTAGAGTTCTCAGAATCTCGGGGACTAATGATTCTAACCATGGATGCATGGTTAAGACCTATTCAACCTCTAATTGGTACTTTTGACAACTTAATTTTTTGTTCATGGGGATTTTAGTACTGAGTGACCACAAGGCTTCTAGAATAATGACACTACATTATTCACATTGCTTCTATGGAGGACTTGATTATATCTTGGTACAAAGCTCCCCAAACATGCAATGTGTTCATATTCTTCCTTTTACTATGGACATTTGAATTATACATGGAACGATATAGCACTATTTCAGTATTGTGGGTATGTTTCTCAGAACACCCTCTACCCTTCCAAAACCTCTCTATTCTATGAATACTAGGAAATATTAAAGTCCCATGCCTATGTTTGATTGTAGATATAGGTAATCTTGTCATTAAATATCTACAAGAATTTTTGTCGAGGAGGATGTTTCTAAACCGATGGTAAATTGGGCCGAGATTGAAGATGTGGAGGAATTTTTGTGGAAACAGGAATGGATTTTTGAGTCATCGACATACTAATGTTCGTCTTTTAAAATTTTAGGTCACATGGGTTCTTCCTACCATCACACATGTTGGGATCAACATGGAGTTCTTATCTTGATAAATAGTCAAGCGTTTGGGTTTGTGATTTTTTACGTTCCTCCAATGATTTTTCTCGGTACTAAAGATGCACAAAATATTGAATTTATTCAGAAATATACAAGCAAACCGATCCTATATCTAATGGTGGTGGAAATTTATATTGGTCGAAGTACACTATAGTTGGTAATTTTTCCATAGAGCAATACAGGTCTAAGATAATGTGACTGAGGGGGTGTGCGCAATAGAATCACTATAACATGATAGAAACTTACCTAATCCTTCTTTATATGAAATGTTTGTTTGTGTTGAAGAATGATTGACATAAGAAGTGGTGATATAGTCGATGAGTGAAGGAATACCTGAGAAATATATTAAGATCACTACAACTAAAAAGGTAGGGGTGAACACAAGGAGTATGAAAATTCCAATCAGAAACGTGCTGAATATGAATGACCTTAACTGCTTTGGAGGTCTAGCAACCAAAGGCTTGGAGAAGGATCCAACAGACTCTAAATGGGAGGTTATCCTCACTGAATATCAATGATTTGATAGGGAAGAGGTAAAAGATGATACTTATTTCCATTTTTCATTTTCTACTGTAGATGGAAGGTTGATCAGGGGACTTCATAATCCAATGATAAAGAAATCTAAGATGAAATACATGTATATGGGGAGTTGCATCATGCATAAGGAGAAATATAAGTGGATCAAGGATTACACACACCATCATAAACCAATTGAGGAAATCTCAAAGGAAAATTAAATTTTCATGGTGTTGGATTATGTGGCCTATGATAAATTCTAATGATATAGTAAGTGTTTGAGGCCTCAGGGTCAAAACCATTGGGATGAATTTAGAGACACGATTGATCTTGAGAATTATGGTGGTATGGTTTATACTACATTGAAAACATGGGTAAATCTTATGGATACATATGTAATTGTCAGTGATTCCAACATTATTATGGAAAAACACACTAAGGTGGTGATGGATGTCCTGTAGATGGAGTCAGGTAAGACGGGATGAGATTAAAGAAGCTCATCGATACTTATTATCCACTCTAAGGAAGAAATGGAAGAGAATTTCAAAATTAGAGCATTTCATGGGGAGGATGGATAAAGGATTGAGAGAATAATTCTTGTGGATACTAACAATGACCAGTGTGTGTGGATCAATAAGAAATACATTATTATTAAAAGAGGCTTCAATGAAAGAATAATTAACGTGGATGAGTAAATTTAGACATGGGAAAAGATGGATTATCATTTTGAAGACCTCCTCAAGGATGATCTAGATACCAATGTTCAAACCCTTCATTAGAAATTATATAGGGATAATTCTTCAAATAATCTAAAAATCTCTTTCAATGAATTTTTTTTTATTTTTGGTGTTCAAATATATCTGTAAGAACCTGTGATATTTCCCACTTTTGCCTTAAAAGTGTTTCTTAAAAAAAATTAATTTTCACTCATTAAATTTTTGCGTGATAAGTGGGACTGATAGTGAAAACTTGGCTATACACTCTTGGGGGATATTCTTTTATTGATTCACATTCTCTTTATGAACCATTATGAATAATATGAAAATATTTTTAAAACTAGGAGATATTTAAAAGGATACTATTATTTTGACATTATCTATGTATAAATTTTTAATCTATATTATCTACTAGATAATATTTAGAATTATACACTATGTTTTAAAATTAATAATAATCTGAGCTAACACATTGTATTTCACTATTTATAAGTGGAACAAAATAGAATGAATGGATACAATAGACTTACATGTAAACAATGTTAAGATTTCCATTCTTGGCAAGTGATGTGAGAAGAAATTTTCAAATTCACTATATTTATTTCATTCAATTTAACACCATTATTAATTCAAAACTCAATTAATTGATATGATTTTGTGACATTATAATATTATAAACATCATTGATAATTGGGTAAAATATTCATTTTGAAAATATAAATAAAATTTTATTTTTCCTTAAATCCGTACATCAATTTTTGGATAGTAAAAATTTCAATGACTAAATTCTATATTTTATTGTAAATATATTTGATAAATATTGAATCATCATGAAAAAATGAAACATTTATTTTGGAAATAATTTTTTTAAATTTAAAAGATAATTTGAATGTTTACTTTTTATTGGTTTTAATCTACAATTTTATTATTTTTTAAATTTAAAATTTATGGGAAGAAATATTTTTTTTTTGAAATTAGAAATTTCATTGTTAACATTAAATATAAATATGGAATTAATCTATCTAAATAGTTTTAATTTCAAACTTTAAATCATTAATCAGTTTTTTAAATCCATAAAATGAATAAACTCGAATTTTAATTTCAATTCCTGACTTTTATTTTTAATTATATATCATGTAATGATGATTAAAATGTGTTTTTATTTTTGATGAAAAAATATTGAATTATTTTTGAATTCCAAAACCATGATTTTTTTAATTTTGATTTATCTAAAATGAAATATTATTTTGAAAATTTAATCTAATATGTTGTGGATAATTTTATAATTATTTTAGTTGTTTACATTATTCCTGAAATGAATTGGAAAAAATAATCTATAAAAAATATTTTAAAATTTGTACTGTGGATTCAAAAACACAAAAAAGTTCATTAGGGACAACATGATAACTTTAAGAAATTGTTTTAGTTCACTGGAAAATTGATAGTCTCTAAGCTACTACATGTTGATAATTTCATGTCATCGTGAGTAAAGATAAAAAAATGGTATTGTAATGATGGTTTTTAAATTGTAATTTTTACCTATAAAATGGGGGAAGTTAATCAATGAAAAATTAAAAAAAATCATATATCAACCATATCCTTTGGAAATTGAGTAAAAAATTATTTGAACTAACCATGAATTGTTTTTACCTTCAATGAAATTCAAATACTATAAATATCATAGAGGTCACCCCATTCATGTTTTCAATTCAAGAGACCACAATATCACCAACAATGGAGCATGGTGGCCAATTACAACTGACCATAGGGAAACCTCCCTCGATCATGACTTCCCTAGTGAAATAGACTACAAGTGATATTGGATGGATGTCTATATTGCGAAGGATCATTATTGTTGTGATCATTCATTCATCCTGAATAGATCAACCTGATTCTTCGACTATATTTACCAAATGAAAAATATAATTCTGAACCACTATGATAGATCAAATAAAAATGGAACTACATGTTCTAATGATGCTCAGTAACAACGATAGATGATATCGAGCTTCATTTATGTTGACTCATCTCACCAGAACACCAAATAAGGGGAGAAGAGGCCGAATAAACATAGAATCAGAATGAGATACTATGGATTGAAGATTCAAATTTAGGATATCAAACATGAAGTCATTTAAACCTTGTATAGAAGGGAATGAAAACCAAAGATATATAAGAGTTCATTAAAATATGAACCAAAACAATGGAATTAGATACAAATGTTTGGCCGAGTTTGTAGATGACACACTAAAGATCAACATATCCAATATACCAATCTATATGAGACTAACACTAAGAATTATTGATCTCTATCAAAGAATTTATTAAGAATAACATTCGATTGAATGAACCCAGTTAGTGGATGTGAATATGAATAAAAATTTGGAAATTAATTTATTTACTAGATGGATTTATTATTTAGGTCGATGAGGATAATAAAGAAGGTAGTATCTCACTCTCCCATAAATCACTGGTCTTGATATTAAAGACCACTACCGAGAGGCTGTCTGATAATATGATCCAATGAATTCATCAATCACATGATGCTAAAATAAAACTCCATATTCAATCCAAATCAAATCTGGATTTTCTTCACTCCACACAAGAATGATCAACAACACACACAAAAGGCCGAGGCACCACCTCCTGATGTTCACACCTACTCTCATGAATTTTAAATGTTTTCTGGGTCCAATGCAAAGAGGACCTAATCCCAATCTTGGATTTCCAAAAGGGTAATGTCATGACCTACCTTCGGCAGGATGATGGAAGGGGCAGCAAAGGCCCCCACCCTTCCTTCTTCAAGTCAAAAATCAGATAATGACCCCTGAGTCCCACCCCTAGTAGGCCCCAGAGTGGCGACTAGCACCAAGGGTGTAACATTTTCACAATATGGGAGGCATTTCCCTTTTTAGTTAACCAAAATTGGGAGAAAGAATGCGTCAACACCAAACACCACCATGTATAGGAAACTCGAATAAAACCTAAACTACATTCATGTTTTAATAATAAAAGTGAACAAGGTACAAGAACTCCAAAGTAAAATCCAACATGAAAAGAAAAGGAGAAGCATAAAATAACAACGACCAATAGAAACTCCAACACCCATACTAGTAAGGTCTCGTACGACCTATGAAGTCCTCCTGACAACCTGAAAGTAAACGTAGGGTGAGCATACAAAGAATACTCAGAAGGAAATACCTATACCTCTTGTGCACAAGTGGGGAGACGTACTAATGTCTCGTGAGAAGCAGAGAAACCAACATCTATCAAGGAGTCTATCCATCCCACCTCACTGGCCACGTTCACCAAAAAACACAAGCAGTAAAGTAATATTAAATGAAAAAAACATTTGGGTACCATGCACCAACATTTCCTCCACTAGCTAGCTGCTCATCCCTAATGGAAAACGTCCTGACGCTACCACGCTCTTCCTGCTCGCACACACTTGGGCCTCACAACCACACATCCCTGGCTGCACACACTTGGGCCTCACAACCATCCATCCCTACCCGCACACACCTGGGACACACAACCATCAATCCCTGCCCGAAAACACCTGGGCCTCATCTCGAAGACACCTGGGAAAACAAACCATAACCATAACCCCTGCCCGAAAAAACCTGGGCTAACAACACATCAATTGAAACCTACCCAAAGAATCTTGGGTGTAAGGTCACCTCTAGCCATCACAGCCGTGGGAAGAGGGAGCATGAAGGAGAGTAACTAGGGGGAAACACCCTTCCCCATGAAATGGGGTGTCCGAAACTAAGTTCCAAATGTGGGTGGGGTGAGAATAAACACAATACATAAAATTATACATATATATACCAAAACACAGCCCAACATACGACTCCTCAAATAGATACAAGCAGGTACACAAGCAATGCTGCCTCAGAAAACAGGAACACAACAAACAGCTCCATGTTCCCCTGTTCATGTTATCATTCATAATAGTTCAGTATGAGTTAATCCCTTCACTACTGGGAAACGAACATGAACATTCATAGATGAAACAATAAAAATGGAAGAAAGGGAAAAACATTAGGTAAATTAAGCATTCACACCTGGTTCCCTTGTGAAGCCACAACAACTAGGGATCAAGTGAGATCCGTCAAAGTACTGGAAAACAACAACCCTGAGACACATCCCCAAGTCCCCAAACTCCAAAAACAACGGTTTCTCAACAATAGAGGATTCCACCCCAATTCGTGATATAAGAAGAGTACCCATAATCCATCCTTGAACGAAAAACAACCAAACCACTACCCCCAAAAAAGGTAGGCCCACACATGTATTTTTAGGTTTAAAAGATTTAACACACTCCATGGTTTCAATTCCACTATGCTTTAACTGGGGTTATCATAGAAAAGGGTTAATCTTGGTGCTTTCAATTTATTTAACCGAGTATACATAATTATCCAATTCTGTTTTACGGTTATTTAAACACCTAGAACCACCGAGGTTCATTAGTTAGTAGAGAAAGACCACCAACGACCATGATTTTCAGTGAGCATAGGCCCTTATAATTCACAACACATAACAACAACAAAACAGCACAACAAGACATAGATCACACCCCCCTTTCATTCTTTAAAGGTCCGTCCATTATCTTCATAAAGTTGGGTTTCGTCAATTTCCATAGAGACAAAGGAATGCCCACCACTCATGATACATAGAAACGAGAGACGAAATGATAAAATCTCTTCCTCAAGGATCAAGTATCGACATTAATTCCTTGCATGAGTAGGAGGAACTCCATGGAACACGATCAAGGAAAACATCACGGGGTTACAAATCATCGGGAGGAAGGGTACTCCGAGCGTAGGGTGATAGAGAAAAAAAACGTAGGGATAATTTTTTAGGTTATAAAGAATGAGATACAACATTCTTGGGATGGTTAAGATATGGGGAGAAAACTCGAAACCACATAGGAAGAGGGATCGTGGGTTGACCACGTGTCTAGGACACGCCACACGCCACTTAAAAGGTCCCTGCCTTTTGGGCCGGTCTAAATAGACGCACACCTCAGGGTTTTTCATTTAAGGATGGTACCTCACCAATCATTTAATTTAAATTACCTTAATGGGCATTAATGGGATTTAAAACAAGCTTAAAGGGGTCAAAACATGGTTTAGAAACAAATTTGCGCAAAAAGAAGGCACTACTATAAAACTCGTGGGGGTAGGCGAGAGCTACCGGTAGTTGAGAGATACCAGTTGGTGACAGATACCGGTATCCGAGAGCTACCAGTTGGTGACAGCTACCGATGGCCAAGAGCTATTGGTTGGTGACAACTATAGGTAGCTGAGAGAGACCGGTAGCCGAGAGCCACCCGTAGCTGAGAGCCACCGATAGCCGAGAGCCACCGGTAGACGAGAGCCACCGGTAACCGAGAGCCACCAGAAGCCGAGAGCCACAGGTAGCCGAGAGCCACAAGTAGCCGATGGGTACTGGTATGCCAGGGTCACTGGTAGGCCAGGTCTACCGGTAGGCCAAGTCTACCGGTAGGCCAAGGCTACCGCTAGGAGTCACCGAGAAGCTGGGATGGCCTTCCAGACCACCCATAACACCTCAAACATTATATTTTTACCAAGTAATGGACCCCAAAACCTGGGCCATTACAGATAACCTCCTTAAAAATACCTCATCTTTCCCTGGCATACCACTTCCCATTCATACAAGGTTTTTAGATCAATTTCCCAATAATGTAAAACCATTGAAATCAACTATCCTTGAACCTGTATTATAGGACTGATACCACCATTAGAGAATCATCTCAAAACCATATAATATATAAGGTAATTCCTATATTCATTGAAATCAGAAAATATTTTTCTACTCATTGAACTAATGAAGGTACAATGTGTGGTTTTTTCATTATTTGATTAGGAATCCATTTATGAAAATGATTCAATAATGAATTGTCAAAGTTGAACCATGCTGATGATGAATAAAACCTGAAAAATCTCACTGTAAAACACCAAACTAAATTCAAATTTTATTATGATTTTTTTTATTCATTATATATTATAAAGTCCACGTTTGAAGATATAGGGACCCTGATTCATTGCATCTATGATAAATTTTTCTTGGATTAACTTTCTACTACCAAATGTTATTACATCCATTCGTAAAATATATTTTAATCCCACTATCAATGAATATAAGATCCCAAATTTCCACATGACCTAATCAATAACAACATATAATCTTAGGTCATTGTTTAAGTCCAGAGGCCCAAGAATCCAAGTATAACATGAATATCATTACCATCCACCAATAAATTTTTTGACCTCTAGTGATGTTATAGATCATTAAATATTTTTTATTGGATACTTCGTGTTTAGTATAAATATTGATTAGGAGAGAATAAAATTTTAATAGAAATGATTTTTGTATACTTATATGGTTAGATATTGACCGCAATGTTGTTCACATTTCAACAATCTAATGTAGGATAAATTTCTATATACATTGAAACCATGAAATATTTACAGAGTCACCAAAAGGAGTTACAGAAACTCATTTTCTCAAATGGTGAATTTCAAAGCAAAATGAAGAATTATGAGAAATCATCAATAAAATAAAAACTATTCACTTTTGGGAGGCTACTTCTATGATCATGAAACCAGAGTTTTTATTTTTGTTCTTTTTTTATATCTTTATTTATTTTTAGCTTTAATTATCTATTTATATGATATTAATCCCACATTGGATAAGGCTAAGAGATTCCCTTTACCACTATAAGTCAATTATAATCATTAAGTAATTTTATCCCCTATTAATATTTTTGTATTTTTTGACATATTTATATATTTTTGGATTCCCATAATTATATGAATTTTTTGTTTACCTTCCTTCTTTCAAGGGATGTATGCCCAAACCACATAGACTATATACACTACTTGTGATCATAAATAGTTAGTCAATTTTAGGATGATTAAATGTCTTTGATTATTAGTTGAAATGTTTTCAGATGTTATAATAATTATTTAATTAATTTAATTGATCCAAAACAACTAAAAGTGGGTGACTAGTGAGATTTAATCTTATCTAAGGGAGAAAGGGTAATTCAATTTGAGTTATAATTTTATAGTGACGGTAAGATAATTTTGGAGGTTGGTCCACTTTCTTTAAAAAATATATAACCAATTAAATTAAAAACCCAATAAATCAAATACATTATTTTAATAAATAAAACCAATTAAACAAAATGAAAACACACCAGAAACAATATACACTTCGATATAAATCTAGAGTCTACTATTATTATATATGTATAACATCACTTTTTTGTTGAGTGACCTATAAAAAGACAATTATCAAACCAAACATCATTATTAGGGAGGCCAATGTTTGTGAATTAATTTATTTTTAAAATCATTTTTAACAAATTAATATATTTAGCTCATATCACCAAATTAATGTAGATCCATAATATGAAAAAGTTGTTATAGAGAGACTATGAACACTTAAGTCACAAAACAAAGTATAGGAATTAATTCTTTATAGATTTATTAATGAGTTCTACATACTCATATTCTATTTCCAACAAAGTGACTTTTGGGATTTAAAACCTAGAAAACATCTTTGAACCATTGAATAGAACTTTATGAACCAAAGTTTAAAAATGATAATAAAATTCATCCTCCTAATAATTATTAATATAATAATCATAGAACTAGTATTCTCTAAATCATTCTAATGTTTCGTGGCTTGGTTGGAGAGGAACCTGCTAATATCTAAGAGAATTGGTTAATTTTTTCAATAATTTTAATCCTAATGGTGTGTCATATGTTTATGTTATCTAGAATGTATTCACCTTCTATTTGGAATGAGTATTTATGTAAAAAATCGAAAACATATATCTTGGAAAAATTACTACATGGGATAGGCTGTAAAAGGAGTTCCTCCAGAGGTTCTATCGTAACTCAAGGATAACTTAGAAAATTAAAGAGTTAAATGGGATCAAAAACTCATGTAGAGATATTATCTATGAGTTTTGGGAATGATTCAAGTGTCTTATAACCTCCTTATCACTCTATCCTTCCAAAGATCACTATTTATTAATATAAATTTACCACATACTGATTGAAAATGTCATAAATAATCTAAATGCTCACTCTTAAGGAGAAATAATTGAAAAAAACCCTTCTGATTGAAGAGATATGATTGATTAAGTCTCTTAATGTTATCCATAATTTAGTAAAAAATCACTACAAGAGTTGCAAAAGATATAAAAACATATTACCCTCATTTAATAAATAATATAGTTAATGAAATAAAATATATCATGGTAAATTTATCATTGAAAAGGACACCTTCCAAACCTACTAGGGTCTACTAGTTATTTTACTATCAGGACCATTATACAGACGGATTCCCTTAAGTCATTGTAACTGAATGTAGTGATTCTATGTATGAAAGGTAGTTTTAATAGAAACCATCAAAACAGTAAAGGAATCTATAATTATTCAAATATGCAGATTTTAGTTGGGAATAAATAGTATCAAAAAATAAACATTGAATAATGGTTAACATCCATCCTTACAGCTTTCATAATTCTAGAGAATAATTTTTCATCCCTCTATGGGAAACTAATAGGAAAAAAATCAAGAGCATTACATGAAGGGATTTATGAAGCAACATGTCGAATCTAACACCACTCTGAATACCACCATCAACACTCAAGAACAATAATGTAATGAAATATAAGGATAGTATAGATAGATAGTGATTTCCATCAATGACATAATGAATCAAGTATGATTTTTCCTTCCTCAGTCAAGTTCTAAGACAAAAGAAAAAACAATACTATCGCTTTAATGAGTTTCAAGGATTAAGGAATTAATGAAGAATCACCATCTTAAGAGGTAGAATTAGGTGAAAATCCAACTATACTTGATGATTTTTACTATCAAAAGGAATCTTAATAACCAATGGAAAAAAACCCTCTAATGAATTATAAAGGGAAATCCAAATGGATGAATCAAATCTGCCCCACCCCACCCATACATACAAGAGCTAAAATATACAATAGAATAATTGAAGAAAAAACACCTCTAGATATTCGTGAAAAATTTAAGAATGTGGAGATAAAAAAACATGTCCTAGCGTCCATCCAATAAATTCAATGACATAAAAAAATACATTTAATACATGGTCTTATGGAGGAGGATTTCTCAATTAAATGAAGAGGTATGATTTTGTAAAAATATTTCTGGACCTGTAACCCCACAAATTCCATTAAAATTTCATGTACATTGTAATTTTACAAACCCATTTAGTATTAGTGAGAAAAGATTTCTTAGTTCACTCATTTGATTTAGGTGTATCAGTTAATGAAATTCATTATTCAATTGATTCAGCTCAACATATTAGAGAAATCAAACCCACCTGAGTAATTATGATTCTCTCCAACCTAATGACTACTTACCTAGTTGTTGTTCTATAAAATATTCATGTAAGTGTAATGGTTTTTCTTTCCACCCAATTAATTCTTCATTCTGACCAGGGAGTAAGGAAAAGATAAATATCACTCCCCCATCATATTAGATAGGTCATTTCTTATGAAATTAAAAAATTATTAATTTTATATAGGGGAAACATCCAATGAATTCATGTAAAAAAATATGAATTTTTACATTTTAGTATTAATTAAATACCCCCAATAAGAAAAACCCATTTCGTAATTTATACCATTTAAATTTCCTAGATTCTATATGGAAGAAATTGAAATACTTAATGACTTAATATGTATATGGAATAATATGGAAAAAAATGATTTTGAGGATGAATCATTTTTTGAAAATTTATTAAATCTTCAAATAATGGTGTGTACTAGATAATTTGAAGAAATTGATTAATGTTACATTTATTATTTTCTCAAAACCAATGCTAAAACATCTTATTTATAGGCATGTGATTCAATATTGTATAATACTATGTAGGAAATATCAATATAAAATAATCAAAACCTAACACACTAGGGTCCTCATAGGTGGTATAAAACCAAGTGTGATAACCCAAAGCCCACATCCAATTGTTTAGGTGATGTAAAGTAGCACCGAGTATGCATATCATACATATTTGAGGCATACACCTAAGGTTTAGGTACACATGAACACATCTTTAAAACCATACAATACTAAATTAAAAGTACAACTGATACCAAATTCATGCATACATTAATATCGCACAGTCAAATTATTAAAAATTACTAGAAATTATAATATTTAAATTAATGTGTACCAAAATGTGGAAGTAAAGTCCGAATATCCTAGAAGGAGGGGACTTCTATTAAATTCAATGTTGCTATGATCCTCATTTTGACTATCCCAACTATGGAACAAATACTCATAGTCCTCTTAAAACATAATAATTATTCATGTCTCTCCATAATACACAAAACATGTTGGAAAATCAAACAAAGGGGAGAGAATACAAATACCCAGTATGACACACCAAATCACTAATCATTAAGCATAATGAGTTGTCATATTATTAGTAAACATGTTAATTAATCCTAATAAAAGACCTAAAAATCCTGAAAAAACTTAGATATAATAATAATAGGCTCAATATCTTAAGATTTATCAATCACTGAAAACTACCATATTATTCTCAAGTATTTAACATAATGATCATCTAGGAGAATCTACTCCAGGAGCTTTTTTCACTAATAGATCTCATCTGAGAGATCCATATCATCATGTATTAGAAAATACATACTCTCTAGAACTCTGAAGATGTAAACATCGAGGCATGAGATCAACCCATGACTACTAGGTTTGATACAAACTAAATTATACAAATCCACCATATATGGGATCCATTAATTATGCATGGGTGTCACACTAATACCACATACTCTATGAAGGGAAGAATATACGATAGTGGAAGCCACCCTAGGCCACACAAATGAATTACATAACCTATTTTTGATATAAAAACCAATGAGGGGATCAAAATCTTAAGATTAGAATGTATTTGAAAACTCTATCATCATGGGGATGGACTAATAAATCTCACTCAACATAACATAGTCATTGCAAAAGATATATAGGGACTTATAACATTAAGAGAAAAGTAAACATAAAGTACTATCCCTACTCATGATTTCTAATCTTCACTATGTCTAACCCTATAACCCTACCCAAGCTTGTGCACCTCTGGTCATATATGTGTACTCTGTCCATGCCTATGTATCGAGCTATGTTGAGTTCCTATGGTCATATCTGAGTGTATGGATGTGCCAGAGTACACTACCCATGCTTATGTTCTTGACCAGATCTATACCCGTGTACCCTTTGGGGAACACAATGATCTATTTTCACAAATCCACATGGTGTATGACAAATTTTATATGTGTGTGATACATTTATGTCCATGGAATCCTTAGTTCCATAGAAATTGCACTACACAACATGTGACCATTAAAATACACACTGTGTAGTAATAAATTTCTTATAAAGTCTATACTATACTAGGCATCTTCTTCCTTTCCACCCTCTATCAATCAATACATAAATAAAATAAAAAATGGATCTAAGGTGGACTTAACCCTGTTTTACCCACTAAATAGAAGAGGAACTTCGACCAACTCAAAAGATCATCCACTATAGCATCATAATTTCATCACATTTCGATGTGGGAAATGAAAACACACAATCTATTCCCAATACATATTTTAAAATAATAACCCTATTCACTCCCTCAATCATGAATCTTAGCAAGGGTACGAATATTTTGGTGTAAATAAATGTCAAAAAACTATCAAAAACTAGGTAATCATTATACCACTAACCAAAGAAATTTTCCACAATAAATGTTTGAATAAACATGGGAGAAATGAAAAAAAGTTAATGAGGAATGAACCTTTACCAATATTCATGTGATCCTCAATTAATTTTTGTTATAATTTCTATTGAAAAGAATAAATATACAATAATGAAAATTTTCTTTAATCCTGTGTAAATAAACCCACACCGAAAACACAATTGACCCACAAATCAACATGTTAGGTTATTCAATTTGAATTCATCAAGGGGTAATAAAACTAGGAAATAAAGCAATGAAATTAATGACCTACCTCAGGTTGGGATAGATTTATGAGAATAATTATTCTCCATTATTATTGTTAGTTAGATCTTTGAATTTGGATATTGTAAAATATACAGTCGATATAGATATGATCTGATATCCCTTTGTCAATTGAAATCTTTTTATCCATGGTCTTTTATAGATCTATCTTTTTATGTATCTAAATCTTGAATTTTCCCACAAATAGGTATTTACAAGTGGTTGTAATGGTTTTTGAAAATAACAAAAAAATTAGTTTAATTTAATTTATTTATTTATCCACCCACAACTATTATAAACACTTGAATCCAATTCCTTCTATGGTTACATTACACCTATGGTAAATCCATTGATTCGAACTCAACAACATCAATATATATTACATCTGAGACCCCATTTAAAATGTATACTGCTATTATTGAAAAAATTTGTGCATGTGAGATAGTAAATATAATATTTATATTATATCAATACTGAGCCTTTACAGGCCTCGAAATCTTGCCTCCACATATCACCTAACTCTAAAATTATTACTATGTATATTTAACAAATTTACCTGGAAAATATGAGATATTTAATTCTATAAAACATAGGTATATTTGTACCAAAAATAAAAAAATACAATTAAAAACTCATTTTTTACTGGGCTTGCATTTGGTCCCCCACTCTCTAGTTCTCTCCTGATAACAATCATATTTCAATCAGTCATGTGCCAAGGGAATCTCTCACCAACCGAGGATCTTCTCTATTTGATCCCTATTCTATAATGGGTACTCAAAAAGTGTTTCCCCATCCTTAATGTCTATGTCTCTCAAGTTGATAACTTGTGATGGGTCATGCACATAACTCCTCTAGTACAACCTAAGGAAGTGGTCTTCTACTCAATTTAACAATAGTTAGTGTTCTAAGTGGGACACCACAACATCAACACTATATAGTTGTTGGAAAGGGAGAACGAATCTCTGAGATAACTTTCCGTCCATGCCAAATATATGCAACCCACATCGAAGTAAGACCATCAAGAAGACATGGTCTCCCTCATAAAACTCCAAAGACCTCTGATGTCATTACTCTTATTTCCTATAATGGATCTGTGTAGTGAAAATCCAATCCTATGTGATTAAAACCTTCACTATCATAGATCTCACCATCTTTGGGCCCATAAGAATTGACTCACCAGATCAATACAATATAGTGGTGACCAAAAGGTTTTCCTATACAAAGCCTTGAATGGTTCCAAACTAATGGTGGAGTGTAGAGGGTTTTGTACCCAAAATCCACCCATGGTAGTGGATCTTAACAACTATAAAAAAAATTCAAACACACAATCTTCTATCATGTCTTCCAAAACCTAAATGTTCTACCCATTCTTGGGGTGAAAATTATTCTCAAACTCATATTTTTTCCTTATTCCTTCTACAATTTTCCCTTTAATAGTGACATATAGTGAGAATTATTATATGAAACAATTATTAAAGGAATTATATGAAGCTAGAATATCTCGTACACTAATGGCCTCTAAATATCTCTTCTCAAATATACTCATAGATAGCTAGGAAGTTATATGACTTGGAGAGTTAGTCAATGACCACCTATATGGAATCATGTCCTCTATAAATCCATGGTAACCACATAATTATGTACATATTTATATCATCCCACTTCCACTATGGACCCCCATGGGGTCAGGCCAAACCCATTGGAAGTTGGTGTTTAACCTTCACCTGCTACCATGTGAGGCATCAAGAGACATACTCTTTCGCACACTACCTCACACCCGGCCACCCAAACTGAAATCAATGGTCCTCTTACATCATTTTCAAACCTCAATGAACCATAAATAGCGATGTGTGAAACTCCCTCATAAAATTATAATACTGTCGAATAGGAACCATCATCCACCCATTGGATGTGATGGCACGCTCCCCATATTTAGAAAATCAATTTGGAGCATGTCTAGTGGATTTATGAGAATGTAAGATCACAAATTCAGTTTCACCATGTTGAGACACCCAAACCCATTAATGAAGGTGTAGGATAATAACCATAAATGGGAGTTAAGGTGCACCAACATCATGCACCAGGGTCAAATGTAATGAGGCTAAAAAATATCCTCAATTAACAATTAGGAACGATATCTCATTCTAAGAGCATATTTCATTACATTATCCTTTCTTGGAGTAAATAATTTCTAGAATTCATAATAATGGAAGAAATATATACACATAATCTATCTCATGTTGTGTTCCTTTTTAGATAAGATATATTTGGGACTCTAAATGTTAGAATAGATGATAATACACGCACACAAATGGTATAGTCACCACATCTTCAGGGTGAAGACTATTGATGCAAACTGTCGATGTTGGTCCATGGAGTTATGATCATGTGGTCTCAACTATAGGGACCCATTGGAAATCAACACCAGCCTCTATTTTAGAACACAACCAAGTCTCATTCCTAAGGAATAAAAAATACTACATACATGACACCCTTATCTAGAAATCACAACATGGTATCACACTTCAACCAGTACCACATCTCCTAAAAATCCATTCCGCACCTCTACATCCAAATGATAGGATTCCCCTTATTGTTCAAAATATTTAAATTTATTACTAATATATTTTATAAATTGACAAAATATTTAATATAATATCCTATCATCATAAGAAATATTTATAAGAATACCAAACTCATGGGTTCCTCCAATGCTAACACTACCTCAAACTTTACCCGGCCTAATCCAAGACCATCTAATAAAATATAATGTCCTAGAAAGTGGAACTCGTGAATCTAGAACATAAAATTTGAGATTGACCCATAAATACGGTCCCCTCAGTGTATATCCATGTCCATCATTAAGTGTCTCACATGCTCCTCCTCAGATTATAATTCAACTATAATGTCATTATGGGGTTCTCATCACTCTCAAAGGAATCGCCAAGTACTCATAGTGAATATAGCGATTTCGGAACATGCCTTTGTTATATCCTCATATTTTACTAAAAAATGATATTCTAATCCGAGTTCAATATTCAAAAACAATTTCACTCATCTCAACGAATCAAATTGACCATCAATCCTTGGTAGTGAAAACTTTGTTTTCATTCTCACCTAGTACAATTTATTTCAATACATACACAACCTCAAGCACCACTCTTCCTTCTTGGTGAACAACAATAGGGTTACCTAGGGTGACACACTGGTTATAATAAATCCCTTCCTCTAAATTCCCTACAATTGAACCCTTAGCTCATAAATCCCTATGGGATCAGTCTAATATATTCATGTAGATATCAGGGTCATCCATGGGTGTATGTTAACGCGTAATTATATCCCTAGAAGGGAGGTAATCTAGAAACATCCTCAAGAAAGACAAATATATACCCCACCACCACTTCAGAAAACCGAAAGCTCAAAGATTCCACTTCTCAGAGGGTAACGTGATCCAACTACTGAGAAATAAAATATATCACATATATATGATCCCATCCCACTCTTCCTAAGATTATTTCTCACCCACAATGTAAAACCATGATCTATCCCCATTTATACATGACATCCTCACCCTGATGAAGTCAATATGCTCATAAATTGTCAGTATCCATTAAATACCTAAGATGAAATCTTAACACCCTATCACTGAAAGTAGACATTCTAAATGAAATTCTATCCTTAAAGAGTTAAATCACACTATCTAAATAGGTACATCAGCATTTTTTCACCCTCAGTAAGAGACTCAAAGAGCACAGGTCAAGCCAAGGAATAAAACAAAATCTCTTGCTCTTAATCTAGATATGTTAAAAAAGAGTATATTTAACCCATGTCTATAAATACTAAAACTAAATTAGATAAGAGATATTTTTCGATTAATTCTTCCCTAGAGAGTATGATTCATAGGCCCCCACTACAAGTAGTTTTCCTCATCCCTGGCCAATCGCTCCATAAGCTTGGCATAGACCACCATGAGGAAGAGGTGGAAATAGGTCAAACCACATACCACATACTACTTATCTCCCTCCTCTTATACTATATTATCTTCCCAAGAAACCTCCCTACTCATGTAATTGATTCTATCTAGGTAGTCCATCTACCATATCTCCATCAGCTATATGGTGGTCATACAAAACAGCGCGAGATGTCCTCATCCATCACAAGAGAAGCATCTCATCTATCTCAGCTAACTATAACCATCCTGAGATTCCTAAACTAAAGTACCTCTATCGAAGGATTTACTCTTGAAGGATCTTGAATTCCCAATTCCCTATGTCTATCGTCGACTACCAGTTTCCAAAGTGTAATCTTCTTTATTCTAGTAACCAACACCAAATATCAGTATCTTATCTCCTAGAAATCTCTAAACCAATAAGGATTTTTAGATTACTCTAGAGTATGTGGGAATCAAAAGAGATAACACTGAAGCCCTGATATCTTAGCATAGGCCCGAATCAAATGTCTATTCTACGAAAAATGGTCTCCATCCATATTGAGAGAGTATTGAGAGATTTCATTGAAACTCACTCAATAATCTACCATGTCTAGGACATCCTACTACATTTAAGAAGATCTTGAATGCACACTTATCAAAACAAGTATGAATAAAATACCTTTATGAAGAGACACATTGTAATGACCCAGAATTTCCATTTATTATTTTTTAAATAAATGGGAATTTTATGAGTCTGCAAAAATTGACGGTGTGTGATTCTAAGGCCTGGAGTTCCCAGAATGAATTTATGAACTTTTGTATGGGAATGATTAGTAAACATGTGAGAAAGTTTTTCAAGCTTTTGAACTGATTCTCGGAATTGAAATCCGAGGGAACCATTGAACTCGCAGTGCCGGTATTAGTTTAAGAAGACATTCACCTCTACAACAGTTGGTTGAGGGTGAAAGTTATTTTTTGGGTTTTTCATGGAAATAATAAAATAAAATAATCACATTTTATTTAATTTCTTGTAACCACCCATGTAAATATTTCATAGGTGGGGACCACCTAAACTAAAACCTCCCATGAGAGGTTATGGAGGTGAGAGCCACCGAGCCTAACCTCCCAAGATAGGTTATGGTGGTGGTGACCACCCGAGGTTAAAACCTCATGAACTCCCAATTAAGTGGGGAGAAAACTCTTGAGATCCCCACTTAATGGTTCAACCACACCCCTTTAATTAATTTACGCCAACCTTTGTAATTAATTTAACCAATTTGAATTTATTCCTACAAAATAAGAGATAGTTTAATATATTATTTTTGGATAACTTTAATTTTGGTGGATTAGGAGGGAAGCTCCCCAACAAAGAACGCCAACAAAAAAGGCCTATCCTTCGATGAATTCTTCTCCAATCTTCGTCGAAGGATCTACATCAATGCGCGAACCGACAATCAAGGAAAATTACGAAGAAACTGACGCACATCATTTCTCAACGATTATTCTTCTTCCTCGCGACCTCATCGATGTCATCAAGCGAATGAGGTAGGGGTTTAATTTGTGTATGATTATAATCCCATGTTATTCTCTTTTTAAAACAATGAACACTGATGAATTCTTTTGTGGGATGGGAACAATCATTGCGGGTGGATAGGATTTGAAGTTCAGTGATCATGTTCTTGTTAAGCCATATACTACCCCCCTAACGCGGAAGGGTACATGCCAAACAAACATTGCCCGACCCCTCTACAAATCTTGTGATGGTTTGTGGTGTTGAACATGACGAAGGCGATGACACAATGACACCACCAGGCGGCCACCACTACCTCGTGACCTCTATGCCCTCGTGCCACCCCCACAGTCAAGCCGTTCTGCAGCACCAATGGCCACCGTGCCCCGCGGATCCGCCACCAGCGGCCACACCGTGCCGCCCACGGCTGCCGACATCTGGGTAGACCTGGTGCCAATGACCGGGCTGAGCCACCGCCGTCGATCGGGCCCCGCCGCCACTGTCGTCCGCTGAGCCACTACCACCATCCACTATCCCGTCATCGTCCCGCCAAGCCGCGACCTTCCGAGCCACCCCAGCCGCGCCACTCACGGCCCTCAATAATGCCGTGGCCGCGCCCCTGCGGCCCTCCGCGCCGCCCAGAGGCCTAGTCGCGCTGCTCTGCTGCCACAAAACACCGTCTGCGGCATTGAGCCGCTCCGAACGAGCCACCCCATGGCCTCGAGCCACTCCGTCTGAGCCACCCCATCCGAGCCGCCCTGCAGCCTCACGCCTTCCACGGCTGAACCATCATGGCTTGCCGGACTACCCAGCGGGCCGGGCTAGACCCAATAGGCCGGGCCAAACCCAATGGGCCAGGCCACACTATTGTCTTGTCCTGGTCGTTCCGGGTTAGTCCGACCAGGTCGGACAAGAGCCAGGCCTACTACGACCCATTTACATTCTTTTGGCCCTAACTTTGGCACCATACGTCCATTTGACAAACCATTAATGGATCTAGAATTCTTGGATCGAGACAGTTCCTTGGAGTATACCCCACTGGAATTTTGGATTAAGATAATGAATGGCCAGTTTGGATCGAGCACGAATCCAACCGGGATTTTGAGACTAAAAGGATAATAACTCACAGACCGAGCATCCAATTGATGTGATGACCGTTGCATTGAGACCCCTATGTCATGGCAGAACGTTGAGATGACACTTCATGGGACTTAGTTGATGTTTTAGTATCAAACAGTAGATCCTAGAGAGGATTCTCCCATAGACAAGTGGGAATAGTATGAGAACCCAATAGTCGGCTGAGACTTGACGACTACTGACTGTTTTAACTCGTCGTGACTTGACAGGCACAGTGGGGAGTGCCTCTTTGTGACGCGGCAGACCCACAGTGTGGAGTGCCTATGTGTGACTTGGAAGACCCATGATATGTGACTAGACGAATACCTCAACAGGCTACAATGGGGAGCTTGTCTGTGTGACATGGCAGACCCATGGTACTCGATAGGAGGAGTAAATCAGTTGTCACGAGGGGGAGCACCTTTGTGTGACGTGGAAGACCCATGGTGGAGAGCACCTCTGTGTGTTGTGGGAGACCCATGTTACTCGATAAGAGTAGTACCTAATCAGTCCTAGGTTAGTGGGAAGCGCCTCTTTGTGACGTGACAGGACCAGTGTACACGATAGAGGAGGAGTTCTCTAGAAGCCGATGCGTTCGATTTCATGACTAGGGATGTTACTTGTTTCTAACCCTAGATTAAATCATTGTATGATATGAGTCAGTACCTCTATGTTACCTCATGATTGAGATGGATTATTTGATAACTTATGTATATGAATGTGTATATACCTATGTAGGGTTATTTGTTGATTTCTTACTTTGTAGTTTATCCTTGGTTTATTTTGTGATACCATGAGGGTCTAGGGGTCCCTACTGAGTATCGTTATACTCCCCCCCTACATGGGCTATTATTGCACCTTGTTGCGTTGGATGCAGAAAAAGGACTGTGCTGACAAAGGACGTGAGTACCAAGACTAGACGATGCCTAGAGGTAGACCATACGACGTGTCGATACGTGGAGGAGATGGACAGACGTGGTGTGATTAGGAAGAGATTTGTACCTACCCTTCAGGTAGGATCCTCGGAGGATGTCCTAGCATCTGACTTTCCCTTTTCCTTAGTTTTATTGTATCACGGTTTTACATGTACATTTTTATTGGGCTTGTATTCTGGACCATTATACTTACTGCACTCACTCTCTTTACAGTTCAGTTTACTTGTGTTCCTATTTTATTGTATTCTTGGTTACGTTTACTTACAGGTTATAAAGGAAATTCCTTCATATTTTTAGTGAATACTCCTTCGGTGCTAGTCGCCAGACCCTGGACTACGGAAGGTGTGCTTGGGATAGTCACAACACATTCCCCGGGGGACGGGATGTGACAAATTGGTATCAGAGGATTCAATTCTATCGATGAACTAGGACTCTGATATTTTATATGAAGCAATAGTGGTAAGGGTAATGACTGTGGTTTTTAGTTTAGTAAGTCCAGTATTGGTGAGGTGGTTGATGTATCCATACACCAGGACCATAACTTATTATTTCCTACATAGTGCACGAAAACACTGATTGTGTGTGTGTTTTCAAAAGATTTCTTTGCGATCTCCTTGAGTCAGCTCAACATGAATTACTTATTAACCAGGGCACACCTGTTTATTTTCAGGATTCCACCATGCAGACAGCCAGCTAGGTTTACGATATTTGTATACCCTGATAGCCCACCAAGCGACGAGGCATCGGGGCAGGGCCCTCTTCCAGTAGTGGGACCAGCGTAGGAACTAATGGTACTATTACCCATTGGTCCACCGATGCCACCAGCCCCAACAATAGATGGTGCATGCCGCTTGAGAGAATTGCATGTGTTCCAGTTCCAGAGGCCACCCAGGTTCAGGGGAGAGGTGGACCCACAGGCAGCTGAGGATTGGCTGGAGGCCATGGTGAGAGTTTTATAACTAGTAGGGACACCAGCTGACCTCATGGTGATCCTTACTCCTAGCATTCTACAGGAAGAATTTGGAAGATGGTGGAGCTTGATGCTCCAGGTTCATGATGAGGTGACACTTCTTTCGGAATACTTTGAGAGCCTATTTTGGGCAAAGTTTGTTCCAGCGACTCTTCGCACAGTGTGAATTCAAGAGCTACTTCATCTGCAGTAGGACAACATGACTATAGCTCAGTACCTAGCGAGGTTTAGTGATCTATCACACTACTACATAGATATGGTTTGGGTCCCATTCTTTATGGCCCAGACCCTTGATCAGGGGCTCAGGCAGGATATCATGGCTTCGATTATCTCACTCAGCATCCCGACGCAGGTGGGGGTGTTAGAGAGAGCCCTTTTGGTGGAGAGTTTCCTCGCTACGTAGTCACTAGTACTGAGACCCACTACCAGTCATCACATTGTGGAGTCTTCTGTAGCTGGAAGCCGACAGATTTCACAGAGGTCAAAGATGATCAGACCTACTGGTGGATGACCGCATGACTCAGGATCGGTTGTGCGGGGCACCCGAGGCGGAACTAGTCAAGAAAGGAACATGCAGTGTTAGACACGCAGAGGGAAGGGTCTCATGGCTCGTGACTGTCTGACTTGTCGTATGGATGATTAGACGATGTTTGGAGGACCGCCCAGACAGAGACAGAGGATCGACTGAGGAGGTCCGTAGGGAGCGGGCAGACGTGGTAGAGGAGTTGGCCTTGCAGCTAGCGGTGGGCGACGATTAGAGATCTTAACACCACCACCACCACCAGGAGGTCCATGACGACTATAGGGAGTAGTTGGATAGATGATATCTCAACTTCAGGTAGTTGAGGCCTACAATCATGTTGCTCCTGAGATGATACAAGGTACGATTTAGGTCTACTCTGCCTTAGATGCATTACTTATAGACACGAGTTCTAGTAATTAAATTATTTCCACTCCCCTAGTTTGGATCTCGGAGATTCCGATGGAGCCGTTGGCTCGATACTTAGGGCTAGAGGCTCCTATAGGTGAAAATTCGACGATTACACACTGGTGCTGGTAGTGCGAGCTTACTCTAGGAGGCACAAGTTTCGGCTAAGATCTCCTTGTAGTAGCATCGAGTCCTTACAACCTCATCATGGGTATGGACTTGATATATACATTCCATGCTCAGATAGACTGTATTAAGTGGAAGGTGGGGTGTGTTCGCACAGATGGGACCATGTTTACCTTCACTGGCGAGAAGGGAGCCTTTACAGCATAGGATGGAATTTCCCAGAGGAGAGTGCAACCGATCACTCATGAGTTGGCTTTCCTTACCCTCGGAGCAGTTGATATGGAGATTCCAAGTTATCTTTTAGTGGTGGAATAGTATGTCGGTGTCTTCCCTAATGATGTTTTGGGTCTACCTTATTTCTGAGAGGTATACTTTTACATTGACTTATACCCCAGGACGACACCAATATCTACACCAACATATTGGATGGATCCCACTAAGCTTCATGGGATGTGGGTACAGATGGAGGACTTTAAGGTAAGGGATACATTCGGCCTAGTGTTTCTCCATAGCAAGCCCTGATTTTGTTCTCCGAGAAGGAATATTGGAGCTTGAGACTTTGGGTCGACTATCGGCGCCTAAACCAGGTGGCTGTGAAGAATAAGTACCCACTCCCGAGGATTGATGACCTCTTTGATCATCTATAGGGAGAAAAATGGTTCTCTAAGATAAACCTCAGATCAGGCTATCACTAGCTCCGAGTGAGAGATGAGGATGTGCAGAAGATGGCCTTTAGATGTCGGAATGGCCATTACGAGTTCTTGGTTATTCCATTCGGCATGACCAACGCTCTAGCAGTGTTCATGGGACTCATGAAAAGGATCTTTCAGCCATACCTTGATCACCTTATAGTATTCTTCATCGACGTCATTATCATCTACTTGGATACTGAGGAGGAGCATGTCTATCATTTACAGGTTGTACTGGACACACTCCCAGAGCACCAGCTTTTTGGTAAGCTCTCGAACTACTAGTTTTGGATCTGAGAGGTTCACCTTCTGGGGCATGTCATATCGGAGGCTGGAGATTCTGTGGATCCAATGAATATTGAGGCAGTACTTTCATGGGATCCACCCAGGAGTGTGATGGAGGTATGAAGTTTCTTGGTGTTGGCCAGATATTACTGGAGATTTGTGCCAGACTTCACTAGAGATGCAGTTCCACTATCAGCATTGAAGAAGAAGGGGAAACCCTTTATATTTATGGAGAAATGCCAGTGGAGTTTTCAGGAGTAGAGGTAGAGGTTGACTAGTGCTCCCATCATGAGGATTCTAGAGGAGCGAATTGGGAATGTAGTTTACTGCGACACATCCGGGACCATACTCAGATGTGTCCTCATGCAAGAGCGAGCAGTGATCGCATATGACTCTCGACACCTGAGAAACAATGAGTAGAACTACGCTACCCATGACCTAGAGTTAGTGGAAGTGGTCTTTTCCTTGAAGATGTGGAGAAACTATCTGATGGGAGAGAATTTTACTGTATACTATAATCACAAGAGTCTTAGGTATATCTTCTTTCAGAAGGACATGAACTTGAGATAGCTACGTTGACTTGAGTTCCTCTAGGACTATGACTTAAAGATAGTATATACTCCTAGGAAGGAGAACGTTATAGCAGATGAATTCAGAATGAGGTCTGGTATATAGCTGCTATGTGAGGTGACAGAGCTGTTGGCTGCTTTGTAGATATCCTTTGTGGATTGGGATGGAGAAAATTTTCTAAAGTCTTTTACAGTCACTCCCCCACTTCTTCATCGAGTCAAGGAGGTGTAGCATGGGGATGCTGACTACGAGGCTAGACGTGCTAACATATCCACAGGTCAGGCACCTGATAGATTTTCTGAAGGTGGGGAGCACGTCATCCTCTTCAGAGGACGTACCATGGTACCAGTGTCACTTCAGGAGTAAGTGTTGAGGGAGCTCCACACATCCCCGCTAGCGGTACATCTAAGAGTGGTGAAGATGTACTAGGATCAAAGAATATACCACTGGTGGCTAGGAATGATGAAAGAAGTAGCAGAGTTCATCTCATAATGCCTCACTTGTCAGCAAGTGAAGGCGGAGCATTAGGTACCATAAGGCTTTGTTCAACCTTTATAGGTCCCAGAGTGGAATTGGGATGGGATATCCATGGACTTCGTGATAGTACTTCCACGTACATCCAGAGGTCATGACTCTATCTGGGTGTTCGTCGACCGACTCACCATTTCGGCCCACTTTCTACAAATCATATATCAGGGTTTAGTAGAGATCTTTGGAAACCTCTATGTGATGGAGATTGTGCAACTACATGGATTACCCTAAACGATTTTCTTCGATCATGATGCAAGTTTTACATCCCGACTATGGTAGGGGGTGCAGGTGGCTTTCAGGACGCATCTTCATTTGAGCACCACCTTCTATCCTCAGACGGATTTCCAGACTGAGTGGACCATTCAGACCCTCAAGGACATGTTACGTACCTATTTCCCCAACTTTGGTCGCAGCTGGGAAGATCACTTACATTTGGTGGAGTTTGCATACAACAACAGCTATCACTCCACCATAGGGATAGAAACTTTTGAGGCATTGTACGAGCGACCTTGCAGATCACCTTGGGGCTAGACTGACCCAGGGGAGTCAACACTTAGGGGACTAGAGATGGTATGGGCTACCACATAAAAGGTGCATATCATCCAGGAGTGGATGAAGACTGCATAGAGTAGTCAAAAATCATATAACGACAGGAGATGGAGACCTCTAGAGTTCGAGGATGGCGACCACATATTTCAACAGATCTCACCCCAATTAGGATTATTGTTATTTGTCCAAGGCGACATGTTATCTCTGAGATTCATTGGGACTTTTCATGTCCTCAACAGATTTGGCGAGGTGGCATACAGCTTAGATCTTCAACCTCATTTTCACTGGGTGCATGACATCTTCCACGTATCCCAACTGAAGAGATACATGCACGACCCTTATCATATCATCGTCCATGGAGAGATGGATGTTAACGATGGGGTGAATTTTACAGAGGTTCTAGTAGAGATTGGGGATCGAAAGGTGTGGGTCCTTCATGGATGGTTGATACCACTGGTGCGCGTTCACTGGTAGCACGGGAACCTCTAGGAGAGCACATGGGAGTGGGAGGCTTAAATTCATGCTTAGTACCCCCACTTGTTCCCTTAGTTTGAGTTGTGTCTTATATGGATGTAAAGAAATGAGGTGGGGAAAATGTAAAGACCCATAATTTCCATGTAATTTTTTTAATATATGAGAATTTTATGAGTCCGTAAAAATTTATTGTGCATGATTCCGAGGCCTGGAGTGCCCAGAATTAATTTCTAAACTTTTTTTCAGGTACGTTCAGTAAATGTGCAGGTGGGTTTTTCTAGATTTTGAACCAGTGCTTGGAATTGAAATACGAGGGCACTGTTGAAATCACAACACCATTATTCCCTTAAGAAGACATTCACCTCGACGGTAGTTGGTCGAGGGTGAAAATTAATTTTTGGGATTTTCATGGAAATAATAAAATAAAATAATCACATTTTATTTTATTTGTTATAACCACCCATGTGGATATTTCACAAGTGGGAACCACCTGAACTAAAACTTCCAATGAGAGGTTATGAAGGTGGGGAACACATATCCAAACCTCCCATGAAGGGTTATGGTGGTGCGGACCACCCGAGTTTAAAACCTCTTGAACTCCATATTAAGTGGGGTGAACCCTCTTGAGCTCCCCACTTAAAGATGCAACCACCCCCTTTAATTAATTTACGACAACTTATGTAATTAATTAACCCAATTAGAATATATGCCAACAACTTAATAGATAGTTTAATATATTATTTTTGGCTACCATTAATATTGGTTCATTCGGAGAAAAGCTCTCCAACGATGAATTCCAATGAAGAACACCTCAGCTTCGATGAATTATTCTTAAAACTCGGACGAAGGATCTCCATCGACACACGAACCGATAATCTAGGAAAAAACAGATTACATTGACGTCCATATATTCCCAATGATTCATCTTATTACTCATGACCTCATCGACATCATCAAGCGAAAAAGGTAGGGGTTAAATTTGTGTATGATTATATTCACATGTTCTTCCCTTTATAAAACTATGAACGCGAGTGATTTTTTTTTGCGGGTTGGGAACAATCATTGCTGGAGGATAGGATTTGATGTTCAGTTTTCAGGTTTGTGTTAATCCATATGCTACCACCCTAACATGGAAGGGTACGGGAAAAAAACATGGAATGACCCCTCCCCAAATCATGTGATGATTTGTGGTGTTGAACGCGAAGAAGGCGACGATGCAACGACACTGCCCCATGGCCACCACCACCTCACGACCTTTGCGCCTTCGGGGCACCCTCGTGGCTGGGCCACTCGGCGGCACCCAAAGACCCCGGGACTTATGGCTTCACCACATATGGCCTCGCCGTGCCGCCACCCACGGCCCCGCCGTGCCGCCCCTAGCCACCGCCGACCGGGCTAAGCCACCACCGCCGTTCGCCGAGCCGCCGTCCGCTGAGCCACCACTGCCGACTAGGCCGAGCTGTTGCCACCGTCCATCATGTCTCTTTTCCTTCCACCGAGCATCCACCATCCCGCCAAGTCGCGGTCTTCCGAGCCACCCCAACCGTGTCGCCCGCATCCTTCTGAGCCACCCCCGCCACCCCACTGCACCCCTCGTGCTGCCCAGTGACCTAACCACACCACCCCGTGGCCGTGCTGCAACGCCCACGACCCCGAGCTGCCAAGTGGCCCTGAGCCGCCCCACAGCCCCGCGTGGCCCCGCAGCCCCGAGCCACTCCATTCGAGCCGTCCTGGACAAGTCGCCCTGTGGACTCATGCCGTCCACGGTCAAACACTCACGGCCTGTTGGACCGCCCATCGGGCCAGGGCAGACCCTGCGGGATAGGCCGAACCCAATAGGCTGGGTCAGTCTGACTAGGTCGGATAGGACTTGGGCCCACTATGACCCATTTACTTTATTTTGTCCAAAAAATTGTAACCGAACATCCGTTTGATTAACCTTCAGCGGAGCTGGAAACCTTGGAGAGAGACGGTTCCTTTGAGTATACCCCACTGGAGTATTGGAGTAATTTTTGGAACAGTCAGGTTGGATGGAACACGAATCCAACTGGGCCCCTAAGACAAAAAGACTAATAACTCAAAGACTGGGTGTCCGATTGATGCATCGTTTATTGCGTTATGACCCCAATGACATGGCAGACCTTTGAGATTCTTCTTCATGGGACTTCGTGGTAGTTGGAGTACTGAACATTTTCTCATGGAGCAGATCCTCCCAATGACGTGTGAGCATAGAATAAGAACCCAGTAGCTAGCTGAGACTTGAAGAATACTGACTGTTTCGACTCGGAGTGACTTGACAGGCCCAGTGGGGAGCGCCTCTGTTTGACGCGACAGACCCACAGTGGGGAGCGCCTCTATGTGACTCGGCAGACCCCGGGTACTTGAAAGGAAGAGTACCTCAGCAGAATATAAGTGGGAGAAACTCTGTGTGACATAGTAGACCCACAATACTCAATAGGAGGAGTACCTCAATAGTCACGAGGGGGAGCAGATCTATGTGACACGACAGACCCACAGTGGGGAGCGCCTTTGTGTGACATAAAAAACCCAAAATAATTGATAGGGGGAGTACCTTAGTAGTCCAAGGATAGTGGGAAGAGCCTCTATGTGATCCAGCAGTCCCACTGTACATGATAGATTAGGAGTTATCTAGCAACTGAGGTGTCCGACGTTCTGACGAGGGATGTAACTTGATACTACCCCTAGAATAAATCATGTTATGAGATGAGTCAGTACCTCTATGTTACCTCATGATTGAGATGGATTATTTGATAACATAGGTATATGTATGGGCATAAACCTATGCAGGTTTTTCTGTTGATTTCTTACATTGTGGTTTTTCCTTGGTGGATTTTTTGAGACCTTGGGGGTCTCGAGGTCCCTATTGAGTAAAGTTATACTCACCCCTACACGGGATATGCCCGAACAATTTTGTGTTGGATGCAGATGATATACATTACTGATAGAGGATGTGAGTACTAGGACAATACGGTTCCTGGTGGTGGAACATACATGGTGTCGATATGTGAATGAGACAAACAGATGTGGTGTGATGAGGAGGTGATCTATACCTGCCCTTCAGGTGGGATCCTTAGAGGATGACCCAGTAGCTGACTTTCCATTTTCTTCAGTTGTATTTTATCACAGTTGTACTTGTACTTTCCTGTTGGGATTGTATTCTGGCCACTTTTACTTACTTCACTCACTCTATTTACAGTTCAGTTTACTTGTGTTTTTATTTTTCTATGTACTTTGTTATGTGTGTGTACAAGTTATAAAGGAAATGCCTTCCCTGTTTTATGGAATACACCTTCGATTCATGTCACCAGCCCCTGGCCTATGGAAGGCAGGCTTGGGGTAGTCACGGTACGGGCCCCAGTGGTAGAGTGGTGACACACATGAAATTTTATTAGGTGAGAGTTTTCTCTTCATGTGACTAAGACACCATTCTCCACTATTTCCTATAGAAATCCTAAATAATTTTCTCCTTTATGAGAACCATCTAATATATGTGTACTAACAAGGTGGAAAACTCAGGTAAATGGATCAATCCATTCCTCAACTTCCTGGATGTTTACGTTTCCCCAGAAACATGATGGTCACTACATCTGAAACACTTTGAGTGAACTCATCCTATTCCCATCCAGAGATTTTACTACTAAAACAACCTTCTTCTCAAAAAGTAGTTGAATGATTTGAAATAAACTGAAAGGTACTGCAACCTGTACAACCCCTATACAGAATAATTATCTAATATAATATCATCATTGCTAATAAAACATTATAATCATTGATGGAAAACAACACAGAGGCATCCAAAAATAAAAAATAATCATAATTTTCGATGAGAATATATATGTGTATCTTACATCCGAAGGAAGTGAAAACGACATCTAATTCCCAGATTATGTGCACGCTAGTGATTATCCTTTTCAAGTAGTGTTGACTTATATTAGATTAACAATATGGTTATCATAGTCTTGTTGAATTGATACATTTGTTTTGCAACAACACTAGATCCCCAAACCAAAAATTTGAACACAAAATAATTTAACATTGATTCTATAAAACCTAATCCAAACACCACTACTAGAAAAAACTCCAACTCTATCACTAAGGTAGAACTTATAGAACTCGATAACACTACTTCATGGCTCAACCCGTAAGGTCCTGCATTATCATCGATATTCTTAGTGTGACTACCCATTCCCACCTTCAACGGGCTAGGGGTTGGGTACTAACATCAAGTCATAAAATCAAACATATGGGAGGCATTATCCTATGGTACCTATACACACACAAAAAAACAAATACATTCATATAAAATATTTATGTTAAACAAAATCATATACCCAATGCATGAATACATCTATATACCATAATCAGAGTATAAAAAATAATGAAAATAATAAGGTAAAATTATAATCCCACAAAGAGGAAGAAATAATTTCCAACTTGTTCGGAAAAAATGAGTTTTTTTTAATGAAAAACTAGTATGGGCCTCATTTTTTCTCACCCATATAGGATCTACCTATCATCAGTCATCATAAGACACCATCAAGAGGAATTTATTCTTCATAAGTCATGACACGTGCAAGAAAATACCCAATGAGGGTGAGTATAAAAAACCGTGTAGGAAACCATTATGTTACTAAACATAATGCATCAAGATAATTATTCACATCAATACATAGGTATATCAGTTAATATATAGGACACAATTAAAATAAAAAACACAAATATATAGATAAAAAACTCCAAGTGTAATAAGCTCTCAATCACTTCCAATGATTTTATTTTTCTTAAGGAATCATGGGAAAGATAATCTAATATAATCCACTATATCAATCATAATTTTAATGATAGATCTCATTTTATATGAAATTATCCTTGATTTTCACTTAATAATATCCTTCCAGAACAAAAAATATATGAACATTCAGATAGGAGATCTACCCAGGATCGTTGGGTGATTCCCTAAACCCTACTAGTCCAATCCAATATATATGGGATCAAGGACCTTTCCATAGTTGTCCCACGGATACAATTAAACCTACAAGAAGTAGAATATGGGATAGAATATCCCACCCTTTACTCTAATAGAAATACCAAAAACACTATCTTATAGAAAACTCGTACAGGGGATCACAATCCTATGCCCAATATATTATTCCCCACTATACCCTTATAGGGATAGAGCAAGGAATCAGACTCAACTAAACCAAGTATATACATAAGATACATATGGCCTCACACTTACCTAGGAATGTTACATGATGTATATATTTCATACATGGTGTATACTATCATTACATGGAGTGTCTCATTTTCCACCAGTCTACTTATGTACAGTGGTCTATGCCGGTGTACCTCTGGCCATTCCTGTGTACTCTAGCCGCGCCTTTTTACCTTGACATATATGGTTCCTCTCAACAATTTTGAGTACATGGTCTTGCATGGGTACTCTACTCGTGCTCGTGTTCCTTACCATATCCATTACCATGCACCCTCTAGGGTACTCAGTGAGAATTTAGAACTAGGTCACATAGTTTGTGAAATGTTTCACATATAGTGGGATATTTTTCTATCCTTGGAATCCCTATCAAGGTAGAAGGTTTACAACATGTCATGTGTTCTATGTACCACTTGTCGTGTAGTTAGTATTTTCATATAGATTCTATAATGTTATAAAAATATTTTATCAAACATACATCCTTCTATACAATCATGAATCATATTGAAAAACATGGATTTGAGATCAACTAACCCTTCCCTTAACCACTCACTAGAATATGACTTCTATTTGGTTAAATATCAACAATCATCGTATCATACCATCCCACAAATTAATCCAATAAACAAAACCCCCTTATTTGATCCTAATCCTTAATTATCACCAAACACCTTAATCAATCCCTCAATCATGAACTGTACCCATAGTATCAGTTATTACACTGATGAGTGGTCATGTAATGATCAAATAATAATTATTCATCGAACATTCATCCAAATAAATTTTCAATGATGAATGTGAAATGAAATATAAGAAAAATAAAAAAAATAAAAAATTTATTAAAAAACACATATGTTGTGTATGATGGAATTATTTGTATTCATTATAATAAATAATAAATGTCTAAAATAAAAAACAATAATAATTTACTCAAATATCAGGTGATTAATCTTAAACCTGCAACATGATCAACCTAAAAATAAATCCACATGTTGATTATATTTGTCTTCATCATGGGATTAAAAAATTTGAAATGGAATAAGGAAAATAATGGTCTATATTGGTTTTGGATAAATCATTGTTAATGAATGAATATGTGTTTTCATCATTAGTGAGATCTGTCAATTATGTTATTGTAGATGATCCAAATAATATCAATTTGATCCTTGATGTCCTTGTCATCCACCAAACCTTCCTCTATAGTTTCTATTAAATCATTAGAGAAATAAATTTAACATTGTGTATTTTTACCATAATTTATTATTTATAATCATAGGTATTGTTCATGGAATATAATAAACAAATTATCTTAATTAAATTATTTTCTTAATTCACTCATGAATGCACTCAAACATAGTGCTCAATGCACTCCAATGTTATGTAATGCCTAGGGAGAACATATATGCTGGACTCAATGGGGGCCTTTGATTTTCGATCTGAGTACCTATTCATGAGTGGATCCATTCTTCCACAATAAAAATATGTATGAAAGATATAATATATTTAATATTTAAATAATATCAATATCGATCCTCCTAGGCCTTAAAATTTCACGTCACCTTGGATCCCAGCTCCAAAAATATTTTAAGTATATTTCCAAGCATTACATTGAAAATCATTGCCATTGAAAATCCCACATGCATCTCAATTGAAGATACTACCATAAAACATAAAATATTATTATTTAAGAGATAATTGAAAACTATAAATTATAATTTAAAATAATTAAATTCCAAAAACATAATATCATATTCTATAAATTTTGATAAAAAGGCTATGGTAATATGATGGACACTAGGTTATATTCTAGGGATTATCCCTACCTCGTACATGTTTATGTTTTTTTCTTGAAAATGAGTCTAATCCTACGTGACAAGCCTATTGAAATATCATCATGACCCATCTAGATTTATTGAAATTTTTTATAGAAATACTATTGAGTGACGGAATAATTTAACCAATTTTATACTCCAAAGAGGTGTTTCCCATTAAAAGTTTCATAATGGAAACTAAAAACACAATTATATAATACTAAAAAAATGGGATAGTTCCCACAGTAATATATAATAGTTGGAAACATTGTATTAACTATAAGTGATCAAACCATACGACCCATAAAAACATTGTCATTTTATTTATAGACCAAATGTTATAAATGGTGGTTAGTGGGGTATATATTGTTTTGTTTTTGGATTTTCATGTTAATTTATGGTTCCAATTACCCTATATGATCAAGGCAAGACTATATTCACATGTCCCTTAGATACTTATACATAATAAATGGTTCCATTTTGAATTTTAAATTCCTAGGGTACCTTAAAACAGTGTAAGGAAAGTTTGTTCTTAGTCTTTATTAATTGCTTCATTGAGATATTACATGATAAAATTTCTATCTATAGAATTTTTTTTCATTTTTTTCTAGAAAGTATGGAAAATGTTTTAAAAAGATGTATTTTTACTAAAAAGGGATATTTTTTGGGCCATATGATTTGTAAGAATGGAATTTAATTAGAAAAACTCAATGTTGGATTCGTATATACCATGAAGTACCCTTCCATAGTGATATTCATTAGATCAATCTTAGAGATTGTTGGATTTTATGGAATATTTTTTATAAAATTTAGCAAGACTATTTAACACCAAACTAATATACTAAAGGAATAAATTGAATTGAATTTTTTTTATTCAAACATGAAAACCTTTGATAAGATAAAATAATGATTCAACACCACCCCCATTATCTTCTCGCAAAACTAAGAACACCCTTTTTTGAAGTTGTGGGACAAATTAAAGAGAGATGTAGGAGTTATAACCTTCATATACTAACAACTGAGGCATCAAGAGACATACTCTTTCACACACTAACTCACATCCGGCCACCCAAACTGAAATCAATGGTCCTCTTACATCGTTTTCAGACCACAATGAACCGTAAATAATGATGTGTTAAACTCCCTCATAAAATTATAATACATCCTAATTGGAACCATCATCCACCCATTGGATGTGATGGCATGATCCCAATATTTAGAAAATCCATTTGGAGCATGTCTATTGGATTTATTAGAATGTAAGATTGCAAATTCAGTTTCACCATATTGAGCCTCCCAAACCCATTACTGAAGCCATGGGCTAACAACCATAAATGGGAGTTAAGGTTCACCAACATCATCCACTAGGGTCAAATGTAATGATGCTAAAATATAGCATCAATCAACAATTTGGAACAAGATCTCATTCTAAGAGAATCTTTCATTACATTCTCCTTTCTTGGAGTAAATAATTTCTCGAATTCATAATAATGGAGGATGTATATCCATATAATCTATCTCATGTTGTGTTCCTTTTGAGAGAAGATATATTTGTGACTCTAAAGGTAAGAATAGATGAAAAACACTCACAAAAAATGTATTGTAACCACATATTAATGGTGAAGACTATTGATGAAAACTATCGATCTTGGTCCATGGAGATATGATCATGTGGTCTCAACTATAGGGACCCAATGGAAATCACCACCAGTAGCTACATTAGAATAAAACAAAGTCTCATTCCTAAGGAATAAAAAACACTACATACATGACACCCTCATATAGAAATCAAATCATGGGAGCACACTTCATCCTGTACCACATCTCTTAAAAATCCAATCCATTCCTCTACATCCAAATGATAGGCTTCACCTTCTTAGTCAAAATAATTAAATTAAATAATATATTTTATAAATTGTCAAAATATTTTATATAATATCATATCATCGTAAGGAATATTTATAAGAATATCCACCTCATGGGTTCTACCAATGCTAACACTACCTCAACCTTTTCCCGACCTACTCCTAGACCATCTAATAAAATATCATGTCCTAGAAAGTGGAACTTGTGAATCTAGAACATACACTTTGAGATTGTCCCATAAATACGGTCCCCTTAGTGTATATCCATGTCCATCCTCAAGTGTTTCACTTTCTCCTCCTCAGATTCTGATTCCACTATAATGTCATTATGGGATTCTCATCATTCTCAAAGGAATCACCAAGTTATCATAGTGAATATAGATATTTCGGAACATGTCTTTGTTATATCCTCATATTGTACTAAAAAATAATGATATTCTAATCCGAGTTCAACATTAAAGAACAATTTCACCCATCTCAACCAATCAAATTGGCCATCAATACTTGGTAGTGAAAACTAATTTTTCATTCTCACCTAGTACACTTTCTTTCAATCCATACACAACCTCAAGCACCACTCTCCATTCTTGATGAACAACACTAGGGTTACCTAGGGTGACACACTGGTTATAATAAATCCCTTCCTCTACATGCCCTACAATTGAACCCTTAACTCATAATTTTCTATGGGATCCATCTAATATATTCACGTATATATCAGGGTCATCCATGGGTGTAAGATAACGCATAATTCTATCCCTGAAAGGGAGGTAATCTAGAAACATCCCCAAGAAAGAAATCTATATACTCCACCACCACTTTAGGAAACCGAAAGCTCATAGATTCCACTTCTCAAAGGATAACGTGATGTAACTACTGAGAAATAAAATATATCCCCTATTTATGATCCCATCCTACTCTTCCTGGGATTATTTCTCACCCACAATGGAAAACCTCGATCTGTCCCCATTGATACACCACATCCTCACCCCGAAGAAGTCAATATGTTCATAAATTGTCAGTATCCATTAAATACCTCAGATGAAATCATAAGACCCTATAACTAAAAGAAGACATTCTACAAGAAATTCTATTCTTCAAGAGTTATATAACACTATCTGAAAAAGTACATCAGCATTTTGTCACCCTCAGTAAGAGACTCAAAGAGCAAAAGTCATGCTAAGGGATCAACCAAAATCTATTGGTCTTAATCTAGATATGTTAAAAATAGTATATTTAACCCATGTATATCAATACTACAACTAAATTTGATAAGAAATATTTTTAGATTAATTCATCACGGGAGAATATGATTCATAAGACCCCACTTCATGTAGTTGTCCTCATCCATGGCCACCAGCTCCCGAAGCTTGGAATAGAAAACCAAGAAGAAGAGGTTCAAATAGGTCAAACCACATAACAAATACTACTTATCTACCTAAAATTATACTATATTATCTTCCCAAGAAACCTCCCAACTCATGTAATTGAATCTATCTAGGTAGTCCATCTACCATATCTCCGTCACTTGTATGGTGGTCATATAAAACCGAGAGAGATGTCCTCATCTATCACAAGAGAAGCATATCATTTATCTTAGCTAACTATAACAATCCTGAGATCCCTAAACTAAAGTTCCTTTATCCAAGGATTTACTCATGATGAATCTTAAATGCCCAATTCCATATTTCTATCATCGACTACCGATTTCCAAATTCTAATCTTCATTATTCTTGTAACTAACACCAAATATTATAATCTTATCTCCTAGAAATCTCTAAACCAAAAAGAATTTTTAGATTACTCTAGAGTATGTGGGAATAAAAAGAGATACCACTGAAGCCATGATATCTTAGCATAGGCCCAAATCAAATCTCTATTCTATGAAAAATGGTCTTCATCCATATAGAGAGAGTATTGAGAGTAGTCATTGAAACTCACTCAATAATCTACCATGTCTAGGACATCCTACTACATTTAATAAGATCTTGAATTCACACTGATCTAAACATGGATGGATAAAACACGTTTATGAACAGAGACATTGTAAAGACCCAAAATTTCCATTTAATTTTATTTAAATATATAGGAATTTTATGAGTCCTGGAAAATTGAATGCGTGTCATTTTGAGGCCCAGAGTGCCCGGAATGAATTTCTGAACTTTTTTCAGGTACGATCAATAAATGGGCGAGTGGGTTTTTTTAACTTTTGAACCGGTGCTCAGAATTGAAATGAGAGGCCACCATTGAACTTACAACACCTATATTCTATTAAGAAGACTTTCACTTCTACAGCAGTTGGCTGAGGGTGAAAGTTAATTTTTGGGTTTTTCATGGAAATAATAAAATAAAACAATCACATTTTATTTTATTTTTTGTAACCACTCAAGTAAATATTTCACAGGTGGGGACCACCTAAACTAAAACCTCCAATGAGATGTTATGGAGGTGGAAATCACCGAGCCTAACCTCCCATGATAGGTTATGGTGGTGGGGTCCACCTGAGGTTAAAACCTCATGAAATCCCTAATATGTGGGGAGAAAACTCTTGAGCTCCCCACTTAATGGTTCCACCACCACCCTTTAATTAATTTACGCCAACCTTTGTAATTAATTTACGTAATTTTAATTTATGCCAACAACATAAGAGATAGTTTAATCTATTATTTTTGGAAACCTTTCATTTTGGTGGATAGGGAGACAAGCTCTCCAACGAAGAATGCCAACAAAAAACTCCTATCCTTCAACGAATTCTTCTCCAAACTCCGTCGAAGGATCTCTATCGACGCGTGAACTGACAATCAAGGAAAATGCCGATGACACTAACATCCATCTTTTCCCAACAATTCTTCTTCTTCCATGCAACCTCATCGACGTCATAAAGAGAATGAGGTAGGGGTTTAATTTTTGTATGATTATATTCCCATCTTCTTCCCATTTTAAAATAAAGAACGCGGATGAATTATTTTGCGGGATAGGAACAATTATTGCAGGAGGATAGGATTTGAAGTTCAATGATCATGTTCTTGTTAAGCCATACACTACCCCCTAACGTGGAAGAGTACAGGAAAAACAAACCTGGCCCGACCCCACCACAAATATTGTGATGATTAGTGGTGTGAACACGATGAAGGTGACGACATAATGACACCACCCCGCGGCCACCGCCACCTCGTGACCTCCACGCCCTTACGGCACCCCCACGGTCGAGCCACTCTGTGGCACCAATGGACACCGTACCCCACGGACCCACCACATGCGGCCCCACCGCGCCACCCATGGCTACCGCCATATGGGAAGAGCCGCTGCCACTAACCGGGCCAAGCCATTGCTGCCGACCGGGCCGAGCCGCCCCTACCGACCGGGCCACGCCGCCACTACCGTACGCTAATCCACTGCTGCCATCCACTGCCCTGCCATTGTCCCGCCAAGCCACAACTTTCCGAGCCACCCCGACCGTGCCGCTCACGACCCTCCACGATGCCCCGACCATGGCCCCACAGCCATCCGCGCCACCCAGAGGCCTAGTCACGCCGCTCGGCTGCCACGCCACACCGACCGCGGCCCTGAGCCGCTCCAACCGGGCCACCCCGTGACCCGGAGCCGCTCCGTCTGAGCTACCCCGGCCGAGCCCCCCTATAGCCTCGTGCCTTCCATGGCTAAACACTTGCGGACCTCACGACTTACCGGACCACCCAGCGGGCCGGGATGGACCCAATGGGCTGGGCCAAAACCAAAAGGATGGGTCGCACTATGGTCCGGGCCTAGTCGCGCCAGGTTAATCCGACTAGGTCGGACCGGACCCGGGCCCACTATGACCAATTTACATTCTTTTGGACATAACATTGGCACCAGACGTCCGTTTGACGAACCATCAGTGGCTCTGGATACATTGGAGTGAGACAGTTCCATGGAGTATACTCAACTAGATTTTTGGATTAAGATGGAGAACAGTCAGGTTGGATCGAGCACCAATCCAACCGGTCCCCCAAGACTAAAAGGCTAATAACTCCCAGACTAATCATCTGATTGACACGCTGACCATTGCGTTGAGACCCCAATGACATGGTCGACTATTGAGATGATTCTTCATGGGACTTTGTTGCAGTTTTAGTATTGAACAGTAGCTCGTGGAGCGGATAATCCCAAAAACAAGTGGGCATAGTATGAGAACCCAGTAGTTGGCTGAGACTTGATGACTACTAACCATTTTGACTTGAAGTGACTTGGAAGGCCTAGTGGGGAGTGCCTCTGTGTGACACGGCAGACCCACGGTGGGGAGTGACTATGTGTGACATGGAAGACCCATGATACTCTACCAGAGGAGTACCTCATCAGGCTACGAGGGGGAGCACCTCTGTGTGATGTGGCAGACCCACGATACTCGACAGGAGGAGTACCTCAGTAGTCACAAGGGGGAGTGACTCTATGTGTTGTGGAAGACCCATGGTGGAGAGTGCCTCTATTTGATGTGGGAGACCCATGGTACTCAACAAGATGAGTACCTCATCAGTCCAAGGTTAGTGGGAAGCGCCAATGTGTGACGTGACATGACCAATGTACTCGATAGAGGAGGAGTTCTCCAACAGTCGATGCGTTCGATGTTGTGACTGGGGATGCTACTTGTTACTACCCCTAGAATAAATCTTGGTGTGAGATGGGTTAGTACCTCTATGTTACCTCATGATTGAGATTTATTATTTGATAACTTAAGTATATGAATGGGTATATACATAAGTAGGGTTATTTTTTGATTTGTTACATTGTGGTTTATCCTTGGTGGATTTTGTGATACCTCGAGGGTCTAGGGGTCCCTACTGAGTATCTTTATACTCACCCCTGCATGGGATATTCCCACAACTTGTTGTGTTGGATGCAAACGACAGACTATGTAGACAAAGGATGTGAGTACCAGGACTAGATGGTTCATAGAGGTGGACCATACAGCTTGTCGATATGTGGAGGAGATGGACAGACGTGGTGTGATGTGGGGGCGATTTTTACCTACCCTTCAGGTAGGATCCTCGAAGGATGTCCTAGCAGCTGACTTTCCCTTTTCATCAGTTGTATTGTATCATAGTTGTACTTGTACATTCATGTTGGGCTTGTATTCTGACCCCTTTTACATACTGCACTCACTCTATTTACAGTTCAGTTTACCTATGTTCCTATTTTGATGCTTTATTAGTTACATGTACTTACAGGTTATAAAGAAATTCCTTTATAGTTTTAGTGAATACACCTTCGGTGCTAGTCGCCAGCCCCAGTACTACGGTAGGTGGGCATGGGGTGGTCATAGTACGGGCCCCAGGGGACGGGCTATGACAAATTGGTATTAGAGGATTCAGTTATATCGAAGAAATATGACACTAATATTATATATGAAGCAATATTGTTAAGGGTAATGACTGTGGTTTTCATTTCAGTAAGTCCAGTGTTGGTGTGGCGGCTGACGTATCCATACACCAGGACCCTACATCTGATTTCTGACTTAGTTCACGATAACACTGATTGCTTGTGTGTTTTAAAAAGTTTTCTTTGTGATCTCATTGAGTCATCTCACCAGGTATAACTTATTAACTAGGTCGCACCTATTTCTTTTCTGGATGCCTCCACCCAGACCGCCATCTAGGTTTCCGAGAGTTCTACACCCTGATATCCCACCAAGCGCCGAGGCATCGGTGCATGGACCTCTTCCAGTAGTGGGACCAGTGGAGGAACTAACGGTACTATTACCCATTAGTAAACCGATGCCACCCGACCCAACAACAGATGGTGCACACCACTTGAGTGTGTTGCACGAGTTCCAGCACTAGAGGCCACCTTGGTTAAGGGGAGAGGTGGACCCATAGGCAGCTAAGGATTGGATGGAGGCCGTGGTGAGAGTTTTCCGACTAGTAGGGACACCAGAAGTCCTCATGGGGATCTTTTATACTTGCCTTCTATAGGAAGCAGCAGGATGATAGTGGATCTTGATGCTCCAGGTTCATAATGAGGTGATGCTTCTTTGGGCGTACTTTGAGAGCCTATTTTGGGCAGAGTTTGTTCCAGCAACTGTTCGCGCAGAACGCATTCAAGAGCTACTTCATCTGCATTAGGACAACATGAATGTAGCTCAGTACTCGGAGAGGTTCAGTTACCTCTCAAACTACTCCATAGATATGGTGCGGGGACCATTATTTAGGTCCCATACCATTGAGAAGGGGCTCAGGTGGGAGATCAGGGCTTCAATGATCTCACTCAGCATCCCAACGTAGGAAGGGGTGTTAGAGAGATCCCTCTTGGTGAAGAGTTTCCTTGCTGAGTTGTCACCAGTAGTGAGACCCACTACTAGTCATCGCATAGTAGAGTATTTAATAGATGGCATCAGACAGACTTCACAGAGGTCCAAGATGACCAGACCTACTAGTGGATGACGACATGACTCAGGATCCGTTGTGCAGGGCACCCGAGGCAGAACCCTTCAGGAAAGGAACTGGCAGTGTTACACATGCAGAGGGCAGGGTCACATGGCTCGTGAGTGTCCGACCCATCGTACGGATGATCAACAGACGTTCGGAGTACCACCCAAATAGAGACAGAGGATTGACCGAGGAGGTCTGCAGGGAGCTAGAGGTTGTAGCAGAGGAGCTGTCCAAGAAGCTAGCGATGGGAGACGATTAGATATGTTATCGCCACAACCACCAGGAGGTCCACGATGACTCTAGGGAGCATGTGGATAGAGGTGAGCTTAGCTCCAGGAAGACGAGGCCTATGATCATGGTGCTCTGGTGATTATATGAGGTACGATTTGTGTCTACTCCACCTTAGCTGCAGTACTTGTAGACATAGGTTCTAGAAATTCTATTCTTTCCACAACCCTAGTTTAGAGCTCAGAGATTCTGACGGAGATGTTGGCTCGATAATTAGGGATAAAGACTCCTACAGAGGAAGATTCGATGATTACACACTGGTGTCAGTAGTGCGAGCTTACTCTAGGAGGCATGAGCTTCGGTTGGGATCTCCTTGTAGCAGCGTCAAGGCATTACAACTTCATCTTGGTTATGGACTGGTTATATACATTCCATGCTCAGATAGACTGTATTAAGAAGAAAGTGCGGTGTGTTTCCATAGATGGGACTAGTTTTACCTTCACTGGCGAGAAGGGAGCCATTGCAGCACATGATGGACTTACCTGGAGGAGAGTCAAGTTGATCACTCTTGAGTTGGCTATACTTACCCTCGGAGTGGTTGATGTGGATATTCCAAGTTATCCTGTAGTGGGGAACCAGTATGCGGGTGCCTTCACTGATGATTTGTTGGGTCTAACTCTTTGCATAGAGGTAGACTGTTACATTGACTTGTTCCCCATGATGACACCAATATCTACACCAGCATATCGGATGGATCCTGCTGAGCGTCATGGGCCGTGGGTACAGCTGGAGGACTTGTAAGGGAAGGGATAAATTCGGCCCAGTGTTTCTCCATGGGAAGACCCGATTTTGTTTGCCAAGAAGGCAGATTGGATCTTGAGATGTTGTGTCAACTATCGGCACCTAAACCAGGTGACTGTGAAGAATAAGTACCCACTCCCGAGAATTGACGACCTCTTGGATCAGGTGAAGGGAAGACGATGGTTCTTGAAGATAAACCTCATATCAGGCTATCACCAGCTTAGAGTGTGAGATGAGGATGTGTAAAAGATGTCCTTTAGATGTCAGAATGGCCATTACGAGTTCTTGGTTATTCCATTCGGCATGACCAATGCTCTAGAAGTGTTCATGGAACTCTTGAATAGGATCTTTCAGCCATACCTTGATCTCTTTATAGTAGACAACATCGAAGACATTCTCATCTACTTGGATACCGAGGAGGAGCATGTCTATCATTTACAGGTTGTACAGGACACACTCCGAGAGCACCAGCCTTTTGGTAATCTCTCGAAGTGCCAGTTTTGGATCCGAGAGGTTCGCCTTCTGGGGTATTTTATATCGGTGGCTGGAGTTGTTGTGGATCCAGTGAATATTGAGGTTGTACTTTCTTGGGGGCCACCTAAGAGTGTGATGGAGGTACAATGTTTTTTGGTTTTGGATGGATATTAATGGAGGTTTGTTCCAGAATTCTATAGAGATGTTGCACCACTATCAGCATTGACAAAGAATGGGAAACCCTTCATTTTCTTGGAGGAATTCCAGCGGAGTTTTCAGGAGTAGAGGCGGAGGCTGAATAGTTCCCCCATCATGAGGCTTCTAGAGGAGAGTGTTGGGTACACAGTTTTCTACGATGCATCAGGGACCATACACGGATGTGTCCTCATGCAGGAGCGATCAGTGATCACATATGGCTCTTGACAGCAGAGACAACATGAGCAGAACTTTTCTACCCATGAACTGGAGTTAGCAGCAGTGGAATTTTCCTTGATGATGTGGAGAAACTACCAGATGGGCGAGCGTTTTACCATATACTATGATCAAAAGAGTATCAGGTATATCTTCTTTCTGAAGGACCTGAACCTGAGACAGTGATGTTGGCTTGAGTTCCTCCAGGACTATGACTTCTAGATAGTCTATACTCTTGAGAAGAGGAACATTGTAGCAGATGAACTCAGAAGGAGGTCTGGTATATAGCTTATAGGTGAGGCGACAGATCAGCTAGCCACTTTGCATATATCCTTTGTAGATTGGGATGGTGTAGATTTTCTACAGTCTCTTACAGTCACTCCCCCACTTCATCAGCGAGTCAAGGAGGAGCAGCGTGGGGATGCTGACTGCGAGGCTGGATGTGCTATGATATCCACAGGCCAGCCACCTGATGAATTTTCTGAAGGTGGGGAGCATGTTATCCTCTTAAGAGGATGTACCATGGTATCGGTGTCACTTTATGAGTAAGTGTTGAGGGAGTTAAACACATCCCCTCTAGCGGTACATCAAGGAGTGGAGAAGATGTGCTAGGATCACCAAAAACAACACTGGTGGGTGAGAATGAAGAAATCAGTAGTAGAGTTCATCTCACAATGTATCACATGTCAGTAAGTGAAGGTGGAGAATTAGCTACCACCAGTCATGGTTCAGCCTTTAGAGGTCCCATAGTGGATGTGGGATGGGATATCCATGGACTTCGTGACAGGACTTACACGTACATCTAGAGGTCATGACTCTATCTAGGTGATCATCGACCGACTAACCAAGTCGTCCGAATTCCTACCGATCATAGAGAAGGGTTCAATAGAGAGCTTTGGACACCTCTATATGACAGAGATTGAGCGACTACATAGAGTAAACTCAATGATTTTCTCTGATCATGATGCTTGTTTTACTTCCCGGCTATGGAAGGGATTGCATGAGACTTTCAGAAGGTATATTCGTTTGAGCACCGCCTTCTATCATTTGATGGATGTCCAGACTGAGTGGACCATTCAGACCCTCAAGGACATGTTGCGTACCTATGTCCCCATCTTCAGTCACAGTTGGGATGATCACTTGCCTTTGGTGGCGTTTTCATACAACAACATCTATCACTCCACCATAGGGATAGAACCTTTGGAGTTGTTGTACGAGCGACCTTGAAGATCACCTTGGGGGTGGACTGACCCAGGGGAGTCGACACTCATGGGACCATAGATGGAACATGCTACCAGATAACAGTATCATATCATCCAGAAATGGATGAAGACTGCACAAAGCAGGAAGAAATCGTATGAAGATAGAAGATGGAGACCTCTAGAGTTTGAGGATGGCGACCATGTATTTCTATGGATCTCACCTCGATGAGGTTTATGGAGATTTGTCCAAGGAGACATGTTATCTCTGAGATTCATCGGAACTTTTAATATCCTCAAAAGAGGTGGCGAGGTGGCGTATAGCTTAGCTCTTCCATCTCAGTTGCACTGGTTGCATGATATCTTCCATGTATCCCAGCTGGGGAGATACGTGCACGACCCTTCTCACATCATCGACCATGAAGAGATGGATGTTAATGATGGGGTGAATTTTACAGTGGTTCTAGTAGAGATTGAGGATCGAAAAGAGTGGGTCCTTCATGGATGGTTGATACCACTAGTGCGTGTTCACTGGAAGCACGGGAACCTCTAGGAGAGCACATGGGAGCGGGAGGCTTAGATGCGTTCTCAGTACCCCCACTTGTTCCCTTAAATTGAGTTTTGGATTATGGAGACATAAAGCCGTGAGGTTGGGAGAATGTAGAGACCCTTAATTTCCATGTAATTATTTTTAATATAAGTGAATTTTACGAGTATTCAAAAATTGATGGTGTGGGATTCCAAGGCCCTGAGTGCCCGGAATTAATTTCTAAACATTTTTTCAGGTACGCTCAGTAAATGTGGGAGTGGGTTTTTTCTAACTTTTGAACTAGTGCTCAGAATTGAAATACAAGGTCACCGTTGAACTCGCATCACCAATATTCTTTTAAGAAGACTTTCACCCTGATGGTAGTTGGTCGAGGGCGAAAGTTAATTTTTTGGGTTTTTCATGGAAATTATAAAATAAAATAATCACATTTTCTATTATTTGTTATAACCACCAATGTGGATATTTCACAGGTGGGGACCACCTAAACTAAAACTTCCCATGGGAGGTTATGGAGGTGGGGACCACAGAGCCTAACATCCCATGAGAGGTTATGGTGGTGGGGACCACCCGAGGTTAAAACCGCTTGAACTCCCTATTATGTGGGGTGAAACCTCTTGAGATCCCCACTTAATGTTGACGCCACCGCCTTTAATTAATTTAAGATAGCCTATGTAATTAATAAACCAAATTTTAATATATTCCAAAAAATTAATAGATAGTTTAATATATTATTTTTTTCAACCTTTAATATTGGTACGTTGGGAGAAAATCTCTCCAACGAAGAATTCCAATGAAGAACACCTCACCTTCGATGAATTCATCTCTAAACTCTGTCGAAGGATCTCCATCGACACATGAACCAATAATCGAGGAAAATGCAGATGACACTGACATCCATATCTTCCCAACGATTCATCTTCTTCCACGCGACCTCATCGATGTCATCAAGAGACAAATTTAGGGGTTTAATTTGTGTATGATTATATTCACATGTTCCTCCCCTTTTAAAACTATGAACACGGGTGATTTTTTTGCAGGTTGGGAATAATCATTGCTGGAAGATTGGATTTGTTGTTCAATGTTCATGTTCATGTTAATCCATATGCTACCACCCTAACGTGGAAGGGTACGGGCCAGATAATCATGGAATGACCTCTCTTCAAATAATGTGATGATTTTTGGTGTTGAACGCAAATAAGGCGACGACGCAATGACACCGACCCGCGACCACCGCCAGCTCGCGACCTTCGCGCCTTCGTGGCACCTCCATGGTCGTGCCTCTCGGCGGTACCCATAGCCCCCGCGCCCTGTGGCTTCACCACCTGCGACCCTACCGTGCCGCCACCCACGTCCCTACCATGCCGCCCCTAGCCGTCACCGATCGGGCCGAGCCGCTGTAGCCGTCCACTAAGCCACCACTGCCATCCGGGCTGATCCACCGCCACCGTCCATCATGTAGCTGCCACCGTCCACCAAGAAGCCTCCATCCCGCCATGTCGCGGCCTTCCTTGCAGCCCCGGCCACGCAACCCATGGCCTTTCGAGCCGCCCCTGCCACCCCACTACGAGCCTCTGCATTGGCCAGCGGTCTACCCACGCCGCCCCATGGCCATGCTTCAACACCCGCGACCCCAAGCTGCCTTGTGGCCCCGAGCCTCCCCATAGCCCCACGTGGCCCCGTGACCCCGAGCCGCTCCGTTCGAGTTGCACTTGACGAGTCACCCTGTGGCCTCGCGCCATCCACAGTCGAACACTCGTGGCCCGCTGGACCGCCCAGAAGGCCAGGCCGGACCCAACGGTCTGGGTCAGCCCAACTAGGTCTGACCGGACCTGGGCCCACTACGACCCATTTACTTTCTTTTGGCCATAACTTTTTCACTGAACGTCCATTTCATGAACCGTCTGCGGCGCTGGAAACCTTGGAGTGAGACGTTTCCATTGAGTATACCCCACTAGAGTTTTGGAGTAAGATGTGGAATAGTAAGGTTGTACGGAACATGAATCCAACCGGTCCCCCAGGAGAAAAGGACTAATAACTCACAGACCGGGCGTCCGATTGATGCACTGTCTATTGAGTTGAGACCCCAATGACATGGAAGAACATTGATATTATTATTTGTGGGACTTCATGGAAGTTATAGTATTGAATAGTAGCTCATGGAGAAAATCCTCACAGAGACGTGTGAGAATAGAATGAGAACCCCGTAGCTGGATGAAACTTGACGATTACTGGCCGTTTCGACTCAGAGTGACTTGATAGGCCCAGTGGGGAGAGCCTCTGTGTGACGCAGAAGTCCCATAGTGGGGAGTGCCTCTATGTGACATGGAAGACCCATGGTACTCAAAAAGAGGAGTACCTCAGCAGGCTACGAGGGGGAGAAACTCTGTGTGACGTGGCATACCCATAGTACTCTATAGGAGGAGTACATCGACAGTCACGAGGGAGAGCGCCTCTATGTGACGTGGCAGAACCACAGTGGGGATCGCCTTGGTGTGAAATGGAAAACCCAAAATAATTGATAGGAGGAGTACCTCAGCAGTCCAAGGATAGTGGGAAGTGCCTCTATGTGATGCGACATGACCACTGTACATGATAGAGGAGGAGTTCTCCAGCAACTAAGGTGTTTGACGTTGTGAAAAGGGATGTTACTTGATACTACCCCTAGCATAAATCCGGGTGTGAGATGAGTCAGTACATCTGTGTTACCTCAGGATTGAGATGGATTATTTGATAACTTAGGTATATGTATGGGCATATACCTATGTAGGGTTATCTGTTGATTTCTTACTTTGTGGTTTATCCTTGATGGATTTTGTGATACCTTGAGGGTCTCGAGGTCCCTACTGAGTAAATTTATACTCACCCCTACATGGGCTATGCCCGCACCATGTTTCGTTGGATGTAGAAGACATACAGTGCTGATAGAGGATGTGAGTACCAGGACAAGACGGTGCCCGGTGGTGGACCATACAATGTATTGATATGTGGATGAGACGGACAGACGTGGTGTGTTGAGGAGGTGATATGTACCTACCCTTCATGTGGGATCCTCAGAGAATGACCCAATAGCTGACTTTCCATTTTCTTTAGTTGTATTCTATCACAGTTGTACTTGTACTTTCCTATTAAGCTTGTATTCTGGCCACTTTTACTTACTTCACTCACTTTGTTTACAGTTCAGTTTACATGTGTTTTTATTTTTCTATGTACTTGGTTACGTGTGTGTACATGTTATAAAGAAAATGCCTACCCTGTTTAATAGAATACGCCTTCGATGCTTGTCACCATCCCCTGGCCTATGGAAGGTGGGCATGGGGTAGTCGCGGCTCAAGCCCTGAGGGACGAGTGGTGACACACATGAAATTTTATTAGGTGAGAGTTTTCTCTTCATGTGATTAATTTACCATTATCCTCTATTTATTATATGAACCCTAAATAATTTTCTCCTATATGATCTCCATCTAATATATGTGTACTAACATGGTGGAAAACTCAGGTAAATGGATCATTCCATTTCTCAACTTCCTGGCAGTTTATATTTCCCCGTAACCTTGATGGTCACTGCATCTGAAACTCCTTGAGTGTACTCAGCCTATTCACATCCAGAGATTTTACTTCTGAAAAAACTTTGTTCTAAAAAAGTGGTAGAATGATTTGAAAGAAACTCAAAGGTACCACAACATATACAACCCCTATACTGAATCCATATCACACATAATATCATCATTTCTAATAAAACATTATAATCTTGGATGGAAAACATCACAGAGGCATCCAGAAATAAAAAATAATCATAATTGTCGATGAGTATATATGTGTGTATCGTACTTCTGAAGGACATGAAAAACCACATCCCATTACCAGATGATGAATATACTAGTGCTTATCCCATTCAGGTAGTGTTGAATTGTATTATGTTAATAAGTTGGTTATCATATTCTTGTTGAATGGATACATTGGTTTTGCACCAACACTAGATCCCCAAACCAAAAATTTGAACACAAAATAATTTAAAATTGATTCTATAAAACCTAATCCAAACTTCACTGCTCGAAAAAAACTCCAAGTCCATCCCTATGGTATAACTGATAGGCCTTGATACCACTATTTGATGGATCAACCCGTATGGTCCTGTATGATCATCTATATTCTATGTGTGACTACCCATTCCTACCTTCAACATGCTAGGGGTTGGCTACTAACATCGAGTTGAAAAATCAAACATATGGGAGGTATTATCTTATGGAACCTATACACACACACAAACACACATACATTCATATAAAATATTGATGTTAAACAAAATCATATACCAAATTCATGAATACATCTATATCCCACAATCAGAGTATAAAAAATAATGAAAATCATAAGGTAAAATTATAATCCCACCAAGAGGATGAAATAATTTCTAAATTGTTCAGAAAAAGAATTTTTTTAAATGAAACACTAGTATGGGCCTCATTGTTTCTCACCCATCTTGGATCTACCAACCCTCGGTCATCATAAGACACCATCAAAAGGCATGTTTTCTTTATAAGTCATGACACATGCAAGCAAATACCCGACAAGGGTGAGTATAAAAATACCTAGTAGGACACCATGAAGTCCCTAAACATAATTCATCAAGATAATTATTCTCATAAATAGATAGGTATATCCTTCAATATATAGGACACAATGAAAATGAAAAACAAAAATATATTGATAACAAACTCAAAGTGTAATAAGCTCTCAAACACTTCCAAGCATTTGATTTTTCTTAAGGAATACTAGGAATGATAATCTGATATAATCCACTACATGAACCATAATTTTAATTATATTGCTCATTTTATATTAAATTATCCTTGATTTTCACTAAATAATAGCGTTCTAGAACACAAAATATATGAAAATTCAGGTATGGGATCTGCCCAGGATGACTGGGTGATTCCCTAAACCCTACTAGTCTAATCCACTATATAAGGGATCAAGGACCTTTCCATAGTTGTGACACAGATAAAATGAAACCTACTAGAAGTAGAATATGGGATAAAATATCCCACCCTTTCCTCCAATAGAAATACCAAAACTCTAACTTATACAAAACCCGTACTAGGGATCATAATCATATGCCCAATATCTTATTACCCACTATACCCTTATAGGGCTAGAGAAAGGAATCAGACTCAACTAATCCAAGTCTATACATAAGATACATATGGCCTCACACTTCCCTAGGAATGTTACATGATGTATATATTCAGTACACTGTGTGTACTATCATTACATGGTGTGTCTCATTTTCCCCCAGTCTACTTATGTATAATGGCCTATGCCTGTGAACCTCTGGTCATTCCTGTGTACTCTAGTCATTCCTTTTTACCTTGACATATGTGGTTCCCCTCATAAATTCTGAGTACACGGTCTTGCATATGTACTCTACTCGTGCTCGTGTGCCTTACCATATCCATTCCCATGCACCCTCTAGGGTACTCAATGAGAATTTAGTACTATGTCACACAGTTTGTGAAATGTTTCACATCTAGTGGGATATTTTTTTATCCATGGAATCCCTATCATGGTAGAAGGTGTACAACATGCATGTGTTCTATGTACAACTTGACTTGTAGTTAGTATTTTGATATAGATTCTATAATATTATATAAATATTTTCTCAAACATACATCCTTTTATCCAGTCATGAATCATATTGAAAAACATGGATTTGAGATTAGCTAACCCTTCCCCTCACCACTCACTAAAATATGGACCTTTATTTGGTTAAATATCAACAATCATTATATCATACCATCCCACAAATTAATCCAATAAACAAAAACCCCTTATTTGATCCTAATCCGTAATTATCACCACACACCTTGATCAATCCTTTAGTCATGAACTATACCCAGAGTATCAATTATGACACTGAAGAGTGGTCATGTAATGATGGAGTAACAAGTATTCATCGAACATTCATCCAAATAAATTTTCAATGATGAATGTGCAATGAAAGAGAGGATAGATGGAAAAATAAAAAAATTATTAAAAAACACATATGTTGTTTATGATGGAATTATTTGTTTTGATTATAATAAATAATCAACGTCTACAATTAAAAAACTAGAATAATTTACTCAAATATTGGGTAATTAATCTTAAACCTTCAACATGATCGACCTAAAAATCAATCAACATGTTGTTTTTATTTTCCTTCATCAAGGGATAAAAAAATTTCAAATAGAATAAGGAAAATAATGGTCTATATCGGTTTTGGATCAATCATTGATAAAGAATGAATATGTGTTTTCATCATTAGAGATATCATTAAATTATGTTATTATAGATGATCCAAACAATATCAATTTGATCATTTATGTCATTGTAATCCACCAAACCATCCTCCACAGTTTCTATTAAATCTCTAGAGCTGTGAATTTAACATTGTGTATTTTTACGATAATTTATTATTTATAATCATAGGTATTGCTCATGGAATTTAATAAAAAAATTATCTTAATTTAATTATTTTCATAATCCACTGATGAATGCGCTCAAACATAGTGCTCAACGCACTCCAATGTTATGTAATGCCTTGGGAGAACATATATTCTGGACTCAATGGAGGCCTTTGATTTTCTATTGGAGTACCTTTTCATGAGTGGATCCATTCTTCCAAAATTAAAATATATATGCAAGATATAATATATTTAATATTTAAATAATATCAATATCGATCCTCCCCAGGCCTTAAAATATCACGTCACCTTGGCTCCCTGCTCCACAAATATTTTTAGTATATTTCCAATCATTTCATTGAAAATCATTACCATTGAAAATCCCACATTCATTTCAATTGAAGATACCACCATAAAATTTGAAATATTATCATTTAAGAGATAATTAAAAACTAAAAATTATAATGTAAAATAATTAAATTCAAAAACAAGAATATCATCTTGTATAAATTTTGATAAAAAGTCTAGGGTAATGGGATGGACACTAGGTTATATTCTATGGATTATCCCTACCTCCTACATGCATATGTTTTTTTCTTGAAAATGAGTCTAATCCTGTGAGGCAAGTCTAATGAAATCTCATCATGACTCATCTAGATGTAGTGAATTTTTTATAGAAATACTATTGAGTGATGGAATAATTTAACGAATGTAATACTCCAAAGAGGTGTTTCCCATTAAAAGTTCCATAATGGAAACTAAAAACATAATTATATAATACTAAAAAAATGGAATAGTTCCCATAGTAATCTATAAAAGTTGGAAACATTTTATTAACTATAAGTGATCAAACCATATGACCCATAAAAAAACATTATCATTCTCATTATCGACCAAATGTTATAAATGGTGGTTAGTGGGGTATATAATGTGTTTTATGGATTTTCATGTTAATTTATGGTTCCAATTACCCTATATGACCAAAGACAAGACAATATTCACATGTCCCATAGATAATTCTTCATTATAGAGGGTTCTATTTTAAATTTTAATTTCCTAGGGTACCTTACAACAGTGTAAGGAAAGTATGTTCTTAGTCTTTATTAATTGTTTCCTTGAGATATTTCTTGATAAAATTTCTATCTATAAATTTTTTTCAGTGTTTTCTAGAAATCATGGAATTTTTTTTCAAAAGATGTACTAAGAACAAAATGGTCTCAAATTTCAAAAGTTTCATTTTTACTAAAAATGGATATTTTATGGGCATATGATTTGTAAGAATGTAATTTAATTAGACAAACTCAAGGATGGTGTCATATATACCATGATGTACCCTACCATAGTGAGATTTATTAGATCAATATTAGAGATTGTTGGATTTTATATAATATTAGTTATGAAATTTAGCAAGACTATTTAACACCAAACTAATATACTAAAGGAATAAATTGAATTTAATTTTGTTTATTCATACATGAAAACCTTTGATAAGATAAAATAATGATTCAACACCACCCCCATTATCTTCTTGAAAAACTACGAATAACCATTTTTAAAGTTGTGGGACACTTTAATGAGAGATGTAGGAGTTTTAGTTCCCATAAAATAGAAGGGTACACAAATGTGATATCGTATGGTTAATATAACCAAGAAACGTGAAAAATAAGTTATATAATAAATGAGGATGATTTTTTATATTGTTATTTATTTGTATAAATTTTTATTTTTAATGTTAGGAACTAAAGTAACTATTATATATGATCATACATCACTCAGTTATTTGATAAAGAAAGTTGATGAAAATATTAGGGTATTGAGAAATATGTTTATAAAAAAATTAAATTTATAGACAACTAAATTATATGTTGTGATAATATGTTTTTAGATGACATGATTTGATTAACCCATACTGTCATCGTAGAACAATCATCTTAAATAAACACGGATGAATTGTTTTGGTGATCAGTAGGATGATTCCATTCAAGTACCCTTGTAATATGATTTATTGAATTTCCTAGTCACATCAATGGTACAACCCTTATTTTAAAAAAATAATGATCATAAATTAAAATCCGAAACAAAATTTCATATTTAGGAATATTAATATTTATTGAAGATATATTGTGATCGAGTAATAATGATGTGTATCCTTCAAGATGAGGTTATGTATGTGCTTATATTATGTCATATATTTTCACATGCAAGCCATTATAGACCACAAGTAACCCATAGTACTGTTTTAAAAGCGTGAATATTTTTTGTCCCATAATTTTTAAAGCTTCACATAAATTTTGAAAAAACAGAAAAAACCACCAATTTACAATCGTTATTTCCATAATACAAATAACTATCAAAAAACCATTGACTTTATATGAAATATATTAATGTTTTGAGTAATATTTCATTAGACCATATCGTATGTTGTTTTTTTATTTTTTTTATTAGATTATCATTCTTTGTGGATTTTAGTAAAATCTGCAAGAACTAAGGATTTCAAAATTATGGTTGTGTTTTCAAAAGAAAATATTTTTTTGAATGATTGGAGTTCCATGAGAAATAACAACTGAACAAAGTTAAAATTTATGTAATAAGAACACGGAATAAATGAAGAAGAAATTCATAATAAATATAGAGTATACCAAAAAATTCAATTTCCTACCCCCAAAAACCAATGGGTTGGTTGAGGTGCCAAATAGAGAGATAAAAATGATTTTGTACAAGACTGTGAAACCCAATTGGAATAATAGGAGTCAAAATTAGGGAGATACATTATATGAATATATTACTTCTTATAAAATCCCTAATCAATGTCCCCATATAGATTAGTGTATGAAAAAATATATCACATTCTTGTATATTCCCAACACAAAGTCTATTGTGTTGTTTATAGAGTAAACATAGTGTTTAGAAAAGATACAATGATGAGGAACATTTAGATGATGGATCATGAGGAGGTGAACAGATTATATTATGAGAAGTCATTATTCTATAATAATAAGTCCACATATATCAATGGAAGACTCATATAGATAATATATTTTAAAATTATATATAAATGGTTTTCGTTATCTTTAAGGATGAAACTATTCCCATGGAACCATTGTTCCAAATTGACTAGACCATACAAAGTGACTACCAACATTCCATTTGGTGAATATCAGGTCACTGATGTTGAACCACAAATCCCATAGAATGTAAATTTCTAGTATGTGAAGCATTACCTTGAATATTTATGATATGAACTGATAGGGGAGTGAAAAATCATCCTTGATTCCATTGAATAAGGAACCGATAGTCATATCTTTCCTTAATAGTAGTTTTGATGCTCCAAATTTTTAATATTTTCTCTTTAAAAAAATTCAGGATGGAAATGTATTGGGTGTGTGTTTGAACTAAGTGATGAAGAGATAACACAATTTAGTTTATGATGTATATAGCCTTTTCTATATTAATTTTTGTCTATTTCATAAGATATATATATATATATATGTAAACAAAATAATTATTCATTTTTTTATAAAAACCACTCTATTTGTAAATACAATACAAATATATTTGTTATGGTTTTATTTTTTAATCATTCATTGATCTGATTGATTTCCTACCAAATTTAAATACAATGATATAGTCATATTATTTGTTTATTTTATAAATTGTACAAGTTAAATGAGTGATGAGTGAATTATTTACAACCTTTAAGGATAATATAATATCAGAAATTGGAAAGGGGATGTTTGTGAACAATTTTTTGTCGAATCATAATTTTAACATCTGGTCACTAACATTTGTAAACATAATCTGAGGTAAATAATTTTTAAAAAATGATCTTCTTTGTGATGTAAATAAAATTAAATTGATATAACTAATGTAAAATTTGGTAAATTGGTAAATTTTTATCTCAAAATGAATCTTTATAACATTAGGCACTAGGTGTGTGAGAATTCCATTTTAACTTATCCAATATGTTCCTTTTCACAAATCATTTCTCATAAAAGGATATTGAAAATTCAAAAATAATGAAATAAAGTTCCTAATACTCAAGAATGAATTCATTTAGGTTAGGGGAATATTGATCTCAAATAGAGAAGGAAAAATTTAGATTTAAAAAATTCAATATCATTGTATCAGTGATGTGTAAATTTGGACATCAATTAATGAAACCTATAAGTAAGGAAAAAATAGAGGTTCTTTTTGTTAAATTTTTTATTCCCCATAAATATAATAAGTTCTAAAAATTGACTTAAAACATTTATTGAATTAAAGTGAGACAATGAATTGAAATCCTAAATACTGAAATATAATCCAAAAAATGGAGAAACTTATGATTTTATTCTTTAGAAGACTGAATATTTAGTTCTAGTAAGGATAATATTTTTTTAATAAATGAAATCAATGTGCTACCCAGGAGTGTAACTATTTAATTATGTGTGATTAATGTGAGATTACCTAAAAAATCCATTATTTAATTTAAATTAATAAAATTATTAATAAAAACCCTTTTACATGATAATATTTTATGATTTTTTGATAATTTGAATACGAAACGCCCCAACCTAGGAACCACTTAATTGTTCCCCGAGATAACTGTCCACATGCCCTCAAGCGTGCCTCCCTGTATACCAGAGAGTTTAAATTTTCAGCGAGGGTCTTTTAAGTTAATAATAGAGAGACTATACCCACTTCATAAGAACAACACACCATTGGAAGCAAAAAAACAATAACCAAGAGAAAAAGCGTATAAATAAATTTAAAAAATCCATATCATATGATCACCAAAACCTGAAAATACAATACTCACTAAAAGTTAAAACATTATATGACAATGTAAATGTCATGTGTCTACAATTAAAATTAATGTAAAGACACAACGACATCTACGAGGGTCCTAAACCACATCTGGTTCCCTCACCCATGCTCCAATACCAAACTAAAACCCATCCCAATGCCTCCAACTTATGATTTATTTCAACAACAATGTCTACATGGGTGCTGAATAGGCAGCCCAAAAAGGGTGTGAGTACAACTCAGTAGGCCACCACAAATGGTGTCTAAAATGAGTCCAGCCAAAAGATAGTGCATGGAGTTTTATGAAGAAATAATTCCAATGCACAATTTTACCAGTTATCACTTTGTAATTTAGTATTTAATCATCCCAGTAGGCCAATTTCAATTCATTTTTCCCATTTGAATCATCATTCATTATCATTTATCACTAGGTGTAGGTCAACATTTCTAGAACCCCAAATCTCAGTTGAATCATAATCCATTATTATCAATCAATTAGTGTAGGTTATCATGAATAGAACCAGAATCTCATTGAAATTAGGTTTTCATGACTAACACTCCATTTCTCATTCGGTGTAGGACGTCATACCTGGAATCCCATAATCTCATGCTTGGATAACTATTGGGGAGGAATTCCATGTCCATTTCCAACTTCTAATCGGTCTAGAACTCCATGTCTTGCACCAAAAAAATCCAAACCATTTAATCATTCTTTATTTCAAAAGAATTTTCAATGTCATTCCCATAATAATCCATCAATTATTTAAAAATTTCATCAGCCATTAGTTGACTCAACAATTAACTAGACACATAACCCATTAATTAATTCAATAATTAATTAATTAATCAACACAATTTCCCGTTACATAATTAATTATTCAAAATTAATTATGAAATACAATTATAAACATGTCATAGTTAATTCTACCAATTAATTATCTTTGGTCAACACCATGACATATAATTAATTCTCATAATTATTTATCTTTGGTCAACATCATGGTAAAAAATTTATTCTCACAATTAATTATCTTACATATCCAAACATCATTTCATAATTAATTCCCCCACGATTAATTATCTCAAAACAATAAATTCAATATCTCAATTACTATATCTGAAACCCTAACAAATCTCAAAGATATCTATTTGGGTAACCCCCTTTCGTTTGTTTTGTGATAAAATTCTCAATCAATCACCAAGGAAAGCACTATTCAATTCCCCATTCCTAATTACTCCAATTTAGGAAATCAATCATCAATGGAATCTATAAAAATAATAAACTCACATTCAAATATCAAATCCTCAACTATGGGAGTCTGATTTAGAACACCTACCACAGTTTATTGATAGATGTTAGACTAATGGAAATCCTTAATATTTGAGCAGCACAACATCATCGATCAAGCTTTGAATCAAAATTACTAAACCATAATTAAGATCAAAGGCATCAAGATCTTGAAAATATTGATCTAGATCCAAAATTCCAAGATCAAGATCTCATCTCAATGGTTTAGATCCAAGAAAATTGGGGATTGATTCCATGAAAAGAAATGGAAAAGATAGAGAAAAGAACTGGAGAAGCATCATGATGAAATATACATAGTAGAACGAGGACGGATCTTTGACCCATGCTTTTGATCTTGATGAATGACATTCTGATTTCTCTGGAATCCCTCTTAAAGGGATTGAGATCACCCAAAAATTGTCAAGCCTGAGCCTTGGTCAAATTATAGAGGTTTTAGGGTTCTGGCTAGTTTTAAAACCAATTTTCGGATTAAACTGCTCTACATGCACAAATTCACTAGGGTGGCTGCATGGTTAGTCCAAAATGTGCACCAACCATGCAGTCTTCCACTGTCCACATGGCTCAATGGCACACAGTTAGGAAAACCGTGCACCAACCATGCTGACCTCCAGTTTCCTTATGGTAAGATTGTGTATAGTTTGTCCAAACTCTGCGGAAACCATGCATAGCCTCATTTCTTCCCATGTTCCTTAAAAAAATCACCCGAACACACCCCATTTCATGATCCAATCCAAAGGTACTTAATAACAACAAAATGTACATGGAAATACACTTGAGATTTCTCTAGAAAAGGCCATGATATTACAATCTCCTCACCTTATAACAACTCATCCTAGAACTTCACTCCTGAACTTTTGTATGATTTTGATACAAAAATAATTTTCTATTGAGACCACATATATGTTTCACCTTACCATGTTTCCTCTTGATCACCTCCAGGTTTCCATAACACGTGAACCAATGGAACGGTCTTTCCTCGTAAAACTTTTTCACTACGACCCAACACACATATCAAATGATCCTAAAAGGATACATCTATCTCGAGGTCAACCACCACCACAGTGATCACATGATAATGGTCAGGGTGATACCACCATATTTTTGACACATGGAAAACATCATGTATAGTACAAAATTTTTGTGGAAGTGCTAATAGGAATGTCACCAAACTGATTCTCTCAAGCACTTCAGACGGTCCTACAAACATGGGCCCTAACATGCCCTACCTTTATATCCTATGGTGACCCAATATAGGAAACAACCAAAGGAATAAATGATCACCCTCTAAAAAATCTAGTGGTCGTCTCCCTCTATCAGCATTCTACTTTTGCCTAATCTGAGCCATAGCCAAATGTTTCCAAATCAACAACACCTTCTCGGATTTCTCCTAAATTAGACTCAATCCCATCATCTTTGACTTACCTACCTATAACAAACATAGTGGTGATCTACAAGGGCTACCATAAAGTTCCTCATATGGAACCATCAGTATTGTTTCCTGATAACTGTTGTTATAGGAGAAATCCACTAAGGAAAAATGCATCTCTCAAAAACCACCAAAGTCAAGTACACATTCTCGCAGTATATCCTCTAACACATGTATGTCAAGCTCTGACAACCCATTTATCTATGGGTGGAAGGCCATAAATAACAAGACCTATGTACCAAGTGCCTTCTATAAGCCCTGTCAAAAGCGTGAAGTAAAGTGTGAATCGCAGTCCAAAACTATAGTCGGTGGAACCCCATACCAACGAACTATCTATCAAAATTATAGTTCTCCTAACAGTTCTACTGTAACGGTTACCCAGATACGAAATAAGACTTCTACCTTTGTTAGACAATCCGAAATAAACAAAATATAATCATACTTCATAATAATCATTGAATGTCCTACCACTAAATCCATAGTCATGTTGTCCCACTTGCATTCCGGAATAGGCAGTAGCTGCAATAGGCCTTCAGAATGTTTATGATCTATCATCACCTTCTGATAGATGAAACATCTTGTTATAAACCCTTATAACTACATTTTCATTCATGGCCCCCAAAACAATCATCATAGGTCTTGGTACATTTTTTGACCCCTAGATGTACCACCCATTTTGAGGAATGAAGTTCTTGGATGAGTTACTCTCGTAGAATCATATGCACAACAAACCTATTTTTTTACATAGATGATTGAATCCTCTTCTATTATCCAACCGAATGGTGTCTCCCAACCTTCAAGGCTTTCCCTCAAGGATAGACACTCTAGATCCTTATACTACCTACCCTTGATATGTCTCAAGATTATATACTTCACTACTATAGAAACCAGAGTCATCCTCTCCTGACTCTCATGAACTACGACATGAATTTCTACACAAAAATTCATCATCTTCCACTATTTACAAGACTCAAGTACCAAATGAGTTTGAGTTTTCTTTCTTAAGGAATCAGCCACACTATTTCCCTTTCCGAGTGTATATTACAGTTCAAAATCAAAGGACTACATATACTCTACCCATCTTCATTGCCAAATATTCATGTCACAATGTGAAAAGATATACTTCAAGCTTTTGTGATCTAATTAAACTGTATACTTTTCACCCAAAATATAGCGCCTCCAACACTTAAGATTATTATCCACTACGTTAAACTCTAGATCATAAGTAGGGTAATTCCATTCATGTTTCCTCAGCTACCAATTCCCATAACTAATGACTTGATCTCCTTGCATCAACACAGCTCCGAGTCATATCCCAGAAGCTTCACAATAAACCATGTACTTCTCACCCAACTCATGTAGGATCAAAATTGGTTCCAATGACAAGCACTTCTTCCACTCCTAGAAAACATTCTTGCATGCCTATGTGCAATCAAACATTACCCCTTTCTTTTTCAAACATGAAAGTGGTTCTGCCAAAAGTGAAAAGTATTATATTAACCTCTTGAAATAACAAGCTATCCCCAAAATTCATTGGATATAAAAACAATTCTTAGGATACTCCCAAGAAACCACTTCATGTAATTTTTCGATGTCTAGTTCCACAACATCTTCTGAGATGTTGTTCCCCACAATGTGTACCATATCAATCCATATATGAAATTTAGATATCTTGGTGTATTGACAATTCTCTCTAACTATACCAAAGATGATGTCATGATGCTGGGAATTATCATCATGAGACTTAGATTACTCCAAGTTTTCTTCTATAAACACCACAAAAAACTGATATATTTACAGATGAAAGATACTATTCATCAAGGCCATAAACACTACTGGAGTATTTTTCATCCCAAAAAGGAATTAAAACAAACACATAAAGGCCATACCAGTTTCTGAAAGAATTTATTGGTATATCAAAGGTCCGATAACTCACATGATGATACTTTGATCTTAGATTGATATATGATAACACAAAATCCCCAATCAATAGGTCAAATTGATCATTAATACGCAGAAGAGGATATTAGTTCTTCACAATCATTTTATTTAACTTTTGGTAATTGAAACTGAAGCATAAATTCCTATCATCCTTCAATGAAAACAGAAGAGGTGATCACCAATGAGATGTTCTTAGATGGATAAACCCTTTATCCTCCATTTTCTTTAACTACGTTTTGAGTTCTTGATGATCAGTCGGTTCCATTCTGTATGGTGGGAAAGATACCGGCTCATCCCCCGATATGAGATAAATTAAAAATCACACATCTATCTCTGGTGGAAACACTGAGATATATTCATGAATAACATCCTGAAATTGTTCTATTATTGGTAGGAGGACGTGTTTACTTCCCCTCCCTTCATCCAATAAAAGACTATAAAATTGGGCTGTAAGTTATCCTAGTAGCTGAGTAATTGGCCTAGCTCGGCCTACATGGATATACCATTACCCACAAAAAACATATTGGCCACCCTTAGGTGACACAAGGGTAACTCTCTTGGGGTAACAATATATACGGGCTTGGTGTGAGACTATCCAGTCCATGCCCATAATTAGGTCTAAGACTGTTATATCAAGGACATTGATATCCCAAGAAAAATGACACTCTCCAATATCTAGGGAACATTCATTGCACAAACAGACATCCCTAAACTGTGTTCCCAACGTTGTATCGATATTCATCACCCCACTTACAGAATCCACCTCCCGAATCAATCCATTAACAAAATTTAAAGATATAAAGGAATGATAGAAACCACTTTCAAACAAGGAAATAACTAATATAGAAGAAACTAGAATAGTAACTTTCACTATCTATAGACCATCCTCGCTCTGCACTAGTGTATGATTCACTGTATGTAATTGACTTTCCCCTCTTCATTGTGGTGCCGTATGACTCCCCTGAGTAACAGAAATCTTACGATATGGGAACTCATACCCTGAAGCACCACGTCCACTACCTCTACATCCTCTTCCAGTAGAACTCCAGCTGCCAGACCTATATGGTGTAGAAGACCCTCTTCCCACACTTTGACCTTCAGAAACTCCTCCCTCAGCACCATCCTACCGTTGCTTCCTGGAGAACAATTGTTAGTGCCCCGTTTTGGAAACAAATCGAAACTCCACTAGTGGCCGATGAAAATATTTCTAATAGTGTCCCTTCCTACCACACTAGTGGGAACACACAAGAGTAAGATCAGGTGAAACTTTCCCTCTTAACTATCCACCTTTCTTTCCACTACACAGAAATTGATTCTCGTGACGACGCTTGCTGCTCTCGGATGGAACACTCCTTGATCATCCAATGTCAGATACATGTTTAGTACTATAAGCCTCCTTCAGGTTCCCCTCTGAAATGAGTGCATAATTATCCAAATCATATAATTTCATCAGCCTAAAGATTTTCTCCTGGGACTTAATTTTACACTTAAGTCCATCCTGAATTCATTATTCTGATGAAGCCTCATCTAATAGAATAGTTGTTGCAAAACTCTTTTAATATTTGAAATGTTCATCATATTCCATCATGGACATGTTTCCTTGAGTCATATTCACAAACCATAAATCCTTCTCTCATCTCATTGTGTCTAGATAGTAGTGCTCCATGAACTCTTATAGAATGTCATTCTGTAACATATCATCAGTTTGTCTAGATTGTACCTAAATGTCCCACTAGCACATCATTGACCCCAATAGCATATAAGAAACCAACATGACCCTCCTCTCATCCAATGTCTCCCAATTTTCAGGAATCTTCTCTATAGATTCAATCCATAATTCATCTGCCTCAGTTCCACCCTCTTTAGTAAATGTAGGAGGTGTTGCAGCAGAATCTCCCATGTCAACTCCGACATGGTTTTCTAGACCCACCATGGGCATTTCTCCCTGAATTGAATACAATGTCAAAATTTATCTCAGAACTATTCCGCTTAATCACTAGCTTGCACCAATGGTCCCTAAATATCCTTATCTAAATGTTTGTTCCAGGAAATACCCCTCCGTCTCTCCTTCAACAAGAATCATGGAGGCATATATCTACAATTACCAACACACATATCTGTCCTCATAACGCTACCTTAAAACCTTTACATAAGTGTAGAAACTAATGCAACAGGTTTCCACATGTCCTTATTTTCCTCTCCACATGTTCAACACTGAGGCCTTCTCCCTACCCCTAGCCATCCTACTTCTAGGTCTTGGTTTTTAAGGGTATATATATTCTCATTAATTAGATCAACCATTATTTAATCACATTATCTCTAATTAATTAATTCAAAATTTAATTAATCATACAATTTAATCAATCACGGTACTCATCAAACACACATTCATTCTCATTTTTATATTATTATTTAAATCAAACAACTGGGAAAAATAGTACATGGTCAACAACATACCTGTAACCCATTTTACTGTGAGTGCCCAAAATGATGCATGTCATAATAACCCTGAGTGCCTAGAATGATGCACGTAGACTCAAATATTGATCCTCTTTGGGCCATGATTCAAAAATCATCAATTTTTTTTGAAAAATATATATCATATCACACCAAAAGTTCATCACCCGATATGGAATAATATCCAACTATAACAAAAAACAAAAATCACATCAATTCCACCCTAAGAACATAGATTTTTTCCCATACATGGGTTTGAAACTCTCATACACAAGCTCATTTGCAAGACTTGACTCTTCCTAGTCTACTTTCTACCATTTCCTAAAACAAAAAAGGAAAAATAAGAAGAAATAAATTAAAACTCCACTAATAAAACTTTTTGATGCGCTGACCTAGGAGCCACTGAATGGTCCCCTGATCTGGTTTTCCACATGCACTCAATCACTACTCCCCATACACTAGATGGTGCCAACCAACAGTGAGGGTCAGGTAAGTAAGTCTTAGGGAGATTATACCCTCTTTAATCAAAATAATAAATAGACAGAAGAAAACAAAAACAACCAAGAGTGAAAGTGTATAAATAACCCGAAAAAATCTATGTCATATGATAACTAAAACATGACAATACAATACTAATTGAAAGTTAAAACATGTTATGACAATGAAAATGTCAATTATTTACAATGAAACTGAATTCAAAGACACAAAGACATCCATGAAAGTACCAATCCATGTCTAGTTCCCTTTTCCATGCTATAATCCCAAACTACAACCTATCCCAGAGCCTTTCCTTTATCATATCCTAAAAAATTCCACTTAGGTGGAAATCAGGTGGCCCAAATAGGGTGTGAGTACAACTTAATAGGCATCCACCAGTAGTGTTTAGAAAGAGTCCAGTCAAAATATAGTGCATGCATTTTTATGAATAAATAATTCCAATGAATAATGTAACTGGTTATCATAGTGTCATTTAGTCTTTAATCATCACATTTTTTCAATTTCAATTCATGTTTCCCATTTTAATCATTATTCATTATCATTAATCATTGGTTTTAGGTCATCATGCAAATCAACACAATTCATAGTTGAATCATCATTCATTATTATCATTTATTTGGTTTAAGTAGTCATTTCTAGCACCACAATCTCGTTGAGAGTAAGTCTTCATGCCTAGAACTCCTTTTCTCATTCGGTGTCGGTCGCTATGCCTAATACCCCAAAATATCAATCTTGAATAACAATTGGGGAGGAACGCCAGAGTAAACTGAAATTTTTATTAAGAATGATGAATTTTATTTTAAATTGAATATTTTGAAATATAGATTAAACTGTGTTTTGATTTTTGATGATTGAAGATTGAATCAATTGTGAATTGTAAAACCAAAAATTCTGAATTTTGTATCAATATTTAATTAAAATAAAATAAATCGTGAATTTGAAGAAGTTTTTTCTTGTGTCTAATTTTGATATTATATTATAATATTTTTATATTATTAAAAGTAACTAGATATTTTACACTACTAAAAAATTGTTTTTTATTTTATTAAGTGGAGTAAAGAATCTTAAAAATTTCTAATGTAACCAAAGGGAAACTTCAAGAACCCATTCCAGATCACTAGAAATTTGGTAAAGTCCCAATGAAAAAAAAACACGAGGATTTAAAGGGACCTTGACTGATGATTAAAATAGGAATTTTTTTAACATACCTCCCATGTATGTTTCACCGATCACATGATGGATGTGAATCCATCTGAAATAAAGATACTAAAAAAGGTATGGATTGACCGCACCATTTATAAATCAATTTCATGTCTTATCTGAGCTCACTAAGATCTTTTTCTACCTACCATTGTATATAAATCCAACCAAATGAACGTAGAGGACACCCCTATCATGTGGTCAATTAAACAACCACATGATCACCACCAATTTACCGTGGAATCCCTTAACAATCAACCACACAAGAACCTCCATAGATTGTATCTTCCCTAAAGAAATTGATCAAAATTAATATCTAAATAATATAGGAAAAGTGTTGTAACATTGAATAAAAGATTATTAAACAATACCAAATAGGTCAAATTGAGGCTCTGATTATATTTACCTAATTAAGAATACGATTGGGAACTTATATGATAGATCAAATAAAAATGGAACTCTCTGATTTGTTAAACCAGGGTGCTAAAACATAATGAGCTTAAGTTCAAATGATGTTGACTAATCTACTTAGAACACTAAATAATTTTGGATGAGACTGAATAATCCAAGAATTAAAATGACATTCCATGGATTTGGGAAAAATATTTAGGATCTAAAACATGAAGTTTCTCCAACCCACCAAGGTACATTATGTAACCCAAATATTTATTGTATTCCCTGAAAATTTGAATATGAATAATGGAGTAATATGAAAATTATTAGATGATATTGTAGAAGATATTATAAATATCAACTACTCAAAGATATTGAGTCAAATACAACTTGAGTTGAGGATAATTGAGATAGATCAAATTATACAGGAAGAACAATGTCTGATTGACATGAGGTTATATTGTGGCTGAAAATTCGAAGAATAAATTATAAATTCTTCTATTTTCTATATGGATTTTATATTTTGGTTGATGAGGATAATAAAGAAGGTGGGACCTCACCCATATATAACTCAATTTCATGCCTTATATGATCTCACTAATATATTTTTTGACCAACAATGGTATTTAAATCCAATTAAATGACCATATGTGACACTGTTATCATGTGGTCAATTCAACAGCCACATGATGACCACCAATTAACAATGGATGACTTTTAAAATCTACCACACATGAACCTCCATAGATTGTATCATCCCTAATTAAATTTATCAGAATTAATATCTAAATGATATTAGAAAAGTGTTGTAACATTGAAGCAAATATTATATAAACATACCAAATAGATCCAACTAATGCTCTGATTATATTTACGTAATTAAGAATAAGGTTTGGAACATCTTTGATTGATCAAATAAAAATTTAGCACCAAGATTTCATGCACCAAGGAGCTCAAACATGATGAGATTATGTTCCAATGAAGTTGAGTGATCCTCTCAGAACATTAATAATTAGTGCTGATACTGAATAATCCAAGAATAAAAATGACATTCCATGGATTTGGGAAAAATATTTAAGATCTAAAACATGAAGCTTCTCCATCCCACTAAGGTAGATTATAGAACCTATAGATTTATTATTTTCTATGAAAATATAAACATGAAGAATGGAGTCAAATGAAATTTCTAAATGATATTGTAGAAGATATTCTGAAGACCAACTGGTCAATGATATCGAGACGAATACAAATCGAGCTGAGGCTAATTGAGATCGATTGAATTATACATGAAGAACAAAGTTTGATTGTGATGAGGTTAGATTGTGGCTGAAAATTCGAAGAATAAATTCTAAATTCTTTTATTTTATGGATGTATTTTCTATATAGGATTGTGAGGATAATGAAAAAGGTGGGACCTCACACATCTATAAATCAGCATTAGGGATATCGATGAATACTTCAAAAAGGTCATTGTTAAAATTCCCAAATGAATTATCCAACCTCTTAATGTCAAAATATCACATCCTTGCAAGCCAACACTAGCTAATCTTGGATCCTTTCCCAAGAAAAATTATTATCAAATAAACACCCATAATTCTAAATCTCTAATACATACAATTCAATCATTCTCCCATCTACAACAAATTTACTATTGAACTTAATAAAATAACACCCAATCATAAACTAAATTTATAACACATAAAAATCATTATCAAAACCCCATATTGGAGAACCAAACCAATTCCCATGTGTATATGGTGTTAGAAGAAATTACAAATTGAAGTGTTTCCTTTTAAATACACTTTCCATCCAGCCATGGTCCAGGACTCATCATACTATTATAGATTCATTTTAGAACCATTGAGAATAAACATCAATTTTAAATGTTATGGAATTCATATTTTTTTCTTTTTTTCAACCCAGTAAATAAGAAAGGTTGGTTCAACCAAGGTTCGACAAAGAATCCATTCATGAAATTGACATGATGCATCTGTGTCGTAGTCGATCCATAATGATAAAGATTAAAACATTATTTTAAGACAATGAAAATAACCAATATAAAATACATTAATATTTTGATTTTTTTGATTAATTGTTTTATTTTATTTTCTATTTTTCAAAACACGGGGTCCCCAGATGTTTTCAAACCATGATCAAAATTTTTAGGCTGAATTCTTTGGTAAAATGTGATAAGATATAGGCCTATCATTTTTTAAATCCCACTATTAATTCATAGGTAAGAAATATTTTTTACAATCAAAAATTAGGATCTATATGGAAACATAGGGTTGGATTTATGTCTAGAATCACAAGCATCTGAGTCCAAACTATTTATATTCTTCTTCCCATAAGTATTCTTTGTTTCACAGTGAATTTGTGGAGTAGAAAATAATTTATATTCCATCCTCTATGAATTAATATGAAGCCGAATCCTTGAATGGGAATAATTTAATAGAAAATATTACATTATGAAATGTAGAAATCTTGAAAATCTGGTTCTACATGTGTGAAAACATGAATAAGGAGAAACCGACTTCCTTGCTAAAACTAAAGAACATTGATTGAATAAGATAAAAGTGGTTATGAATCCAATTTTTATCATGTGGTTAATTTCTTTCCACACTTAATATCTTCAATATTTCATTAATAAATTATAAAATTCTACTTGATGGATGGAACTAGCAGGATTTTCAAACCATATATATTGTTATTTCCCATTTATTCTCTAATAATTTATTCTTTATCTATCATTCTGTAGTGATGGAACACTAATACTTAGTATGTAAGTTGTGGATATTCCTCTTACCACCTTTAATTTAATTCCAATCGTTAAATATTTTTCTCCTATATTAATATCCCTATTTATTTTCAAACAATTTGGATATTATGTGATTTACTTAATTATATGCATTTTGATTTTTTTATCCATCTATCGCTAGATTTCACATCTAGGACACTTAAACTCTATCCACTACATAATATCATAATCATGTGGTAGATATATATATGATTATAGATCTGTTATCATTATACTATGTGACGATATATTTTTTCATGATTCTTGAATCACTTTAATTGAGCTGAGAAAACAATGAGAGGATGATCAGTGTGGTTTAATTTTCAAGAGAGAGAGTCAATGAATTCTAATTATATTTATGATTTTATAATAAAGGTAATAGGATATTATAGGTTGGGATACATTATTTTAAAATAATATAAAACCAATTTAATTAAAAAATCCAATCGATCTTATTCACGGTTTTGATTAACTAAACCCATTAAAAAAAGTGAAACACACCCATGGCATTTCCCTCTTTAAAAGATAAAAAGAATCGACTATTAATACTTTATTTTTGTTCAATTTTATTTGAGGGACCTTTATAGGAAGTCCATCATAAATACAATGAATCTAGAGCTATATCTATATAAATAATAACTATATTATAGAAGATGACTCTGATTTTGACCAATAAACATTTATGTATAGATTATTGTAACACCCAGACCCCAAAGACCATAGATAATATGTTATTTTAATACATTGGAATGATTATACGTAATCATTTCCTTAATGACTTATTAGTTTATAAATATTAGAAAATAGATTACATAAGTGAACGTTACATTACATATTCAAACATAAAACAAAACAAAAATAATACTTTGAGGAAGCCATTATTCCCCAAGAATAACTATTCATATCAAACATAATAAATTTATTGGAATCCTGGGAAAAAACATAAAATAGTTGTGAGCTCAGATGCTCAGTAAGGGTATATAATTTATCAAAAGCTATGAACATTTAAGGAAAGCTATGTAATAAAAACAAAATCCTTTTAATCATAAGCTTGAATATAATATGGAAGAAATAAAGCAAACATTACAATATATACATTCACATGGATATTCTAATAGTAAAATAATCACATGTAATAAGTAATTTCATAATGAGGGAATGCATAATACCATACATCATAACCACATAGTCAAGGCCTCATACTAAGACTACAAATAATATTTTTTCAAGGTATTATACCTAGACACTAATTTATCTCATGATACAGAAAGATGCATTGAGGAGCTATAGTAGGCTCAACCTTTCACTTACTAAGTCCAATTCATTCCTCATATTAAAAGGTTGAAATATAATATATAAATTCATACTAAAACTAGAATACAAAATGTCAATACATTATCCATATACTATGAATGGTATAAAAATAAAAAATCCACATTAAAACATATCATAACATAGTTAGTAAAATATGGAATATTGTATTATAATTAATCAACCTCAATTAATAATAATATCCAGTAAAGAATGATGACATAGTTGAAAATGATCAGAAAAACTCTTTTAGAGAAATATCCCATTTTTGTGAAATCATGTAAAAGTCACACAATTTAGAAAGTAATAAATTTAAATGATATTTTTTAATCAAAGTGTCTCATATCACATTTAATCTTTTGAAATGAATTATCATTTTAAAACATTCATGTCCATATAAATAAATCCTTAAAAACCATTTTGGAAACATGGACATTGATGAGAATGATATCGAAGAATAAATATTTAAACAATTTAAAATGATGTTTTAGTTAAATATTTCCTTAAAAAAATACTTTTGAAAAATCTTCTATGAAACATGGAAATGGATAATAAATATGTCCCCGTAAAATCTTACACATAAACAATCTCGAATAATAATTAGATTAAGAAATTAACACTTAACTTGTACTTCCTCTTGGTCAAGGGTACATTTAGCTTCCTATATAATTACCATAGTATGTAATTAAATTATACCAGAACCATATTTATATTTATGATATCATACATGATTCATTTATGGCTATATACTACCCATTTAATAATAATTACTATGTTAAAATAACATTTCGGGTAATAATTTCATTCTTTGTCATTCCTATTTTAACTTGTTATTCTGGATTGTATAACCTATATCATGATTTAATTGCATACCAAATATAAAAAATTCTTTATTTTTCATATATATTCACAATATAAATATTTATAATAGATTGATATATGAATTGGAAAACACTGTTTATGGAGACGGTAGGTCGTACGTATGCATAAACATCGTTTCTATTTTCCAATCATATTGAACGAAGTAATTGAATGATAAATATGTATATATATATATATTTCCAGTAGCATTATTATGTAATATATTACATACTTTTTAATAATATATATTTTTATAATCATCACTGAATGGTGAAAATGGAAATGAATCTCATCGCGTCTTGGAGACGGTAATCCGTACGTAATCACGAGCGACGATATTATTTTATTGATGGTGAAATCATATTTAATTGGATGGTATATTATATATACATAATCATTAAAATGTTATATTTGTTATTTACATTAATTATTCTTATTGTTATACCAATCCAAATAATGAAGTGTTGAATAAAAAACTACACAACGACATGGAGACAATAAACCGTACGTAGGCAGATATGGTGACTTGGTCATTAATTGGATGGATAAAATAATTAATATGGTTTTACAATATTTATAATAAAATAAAAGTATTTATAAGGTAACTAAGTTATTATTTTGTTATGGAAACATCAAAGAGAGAGGAAGTAGAAGATGAAAATAACTTTGAATGAGGTGATGAAATAATTACATCCTATTCAGGTTCATCCTTTTGATTTGAACAAAAGGGCTCCATAGGTAGGCTTTATGATCAATGTATGGCCACTATGTTTATTTTAGGGTAGTTGGGAAGAAATTTTAGTGGGGTTTGGTCAATCCAAAAGTCTTTGGAGTTGTGAAAATTAGGGAAGGGGAAGTACCCTTTTATAAGAGAGGTGAGGGACAGTTTTGGAAAATTTTGAAATATTAATTTATTATAAAATCATTTTCGGTTTCTAATGAAATTAAATGGATTTATTTAGATGATAATGTAGGAATATGTAGAAATACTCTCAAATAATAGGTTTTAGTCATGTTTTGGTCACCATATTAATATTAGGTTTTAGATTTAACTCTTTGATAAATAGATTAACAATTACCATGTTTTCTTGTATTATTATAATACATGGTCAATAAACATACTATAAAATTCCAAGACAACCTCAAGTGGTAAATTAATTACATATATATAATTATATAAGTAAATTGGATGAAAATTATATTTCGATGAATATTATATCATTTAATAATATAGTATTTGTTTTGAAAACTCTTTTCTATCAATTTTGACACTATTTAGTAATTGATTTTTTATGAGGTCATAACAACATTATGATTTCAAAAAAAAAAAATTTAAATCATCCAAAACCTTTAATGTTAACCTAGAAAATTCGTGGATATAATTGAAAGGGTCAATTTAAATTTATTTTGATATTTATAATATCAATTTTTTAATCTTTCATTAATAAGGGAATTATTGCATCTCTATTGTTTCATAAAAAAATTTACTTATTCAATGTCTAAAAATTATAAATAAATAAAAATGATGTAGGAAATATTTTTGTCTTTCTAATGTTTATATATAGTAGAATTTATCTTATGTGTAACCCTATATTTAAAATGGTTTAAATATTTAACATCGAATTTAACACTTTTAACACTTATTTAAATAAAATATAATAAATTTACTAATATAACCAAAATGGATAAAATGGATATTATTTTTATCCTATATTTCATGTTGGTCGAAATAAACTGATCCAATAGAATGAGGACAAATGTTAGGGTAATTTTGATATTATTTTTACCTTCAATTACCTTATATACTTTTTACCGTGGTAAATAAAATTCAAAACTTACTATTCACCAAAAAATTATTTTCATTTTATTGAACCACAATTTACCTTCTGTTGTCAACTATGTCTCTTGGATTTTTGAAATACAATTTAAAAAAGTCGTAAAATTACGTTTCATTCAAATTTGCAAGTGTGCCTAGAAGGTGGGTAAAAAGACATTAAAATGGTTCAATAAAATTTTATATATCTAACCATATTATAAAATGATTACAGTGAATTAAATTTTAATAATATATTTATTATATATCCATTTTAGGAAAAAAATTATTTAGTAAAATTATTTAAATGAAAAAGTCTGTTTTTATGTACTATGCAGTATTCTTCACTATTCATAAAAAATTGAATGTTTTCGGAAAAATACTAAAAACTCACCCTAATCTAATTTTGATATTTCAAATTCCAAAAGGATGTATATTTTACCATATTAAAAACATATAATACAGATTAATTAATTTAAAATTAATTCCTATTGTCGAAACTAGAAAATTGGTTTTTGAGAAGTAAACACAATCAAAAGATTGATATGTGTTTATGTCAAATTTAAATTTAAAATTACTTCCAATGACCGAAATTGGATTAAATGATAAAAATATAATCTAATTATACTTAAAAACTATTCAAATTTATAATTTAACTACATAATTTATTTTGATTAAAAAAGTGGTGCTCAATTAAAATTTAGAATTTTTAACTATTCATCAAAATATGAAAGTTATCATAAAAACACCAAAAAATTATCCAACCTAAATTATTATTGTACCACAACCAAATAAGAAGTTTATTTTGTCGAATTGATTATATAAAAGTGACAAATATTGGATTTAAAAAGGGTTCTCCTTTAAAAGGTTGTAAAATTTCATTTTTTAAAGACATTACATTTATCTGAAAAATTGGAATTTTTCTTATATTATGTTTAAAAAAACACATAATATGGATTTAAAAATTATATGGAGTATATAAAATTCAATATATAGTTAATAATATTCATAACTGCTTTTTAATTGGCTAGTTTGGTAAGTCGTGTTGTGCTCGATCACGGTGGTGCGTGTGGCGCAAGATATTGAATTAATTTCAAGAGATAACGTATTATGAAATCATGAGGTCTTACATTACCCCCTCCTTTAAAAAATTGCATCCTTGCAATTTGAAAATTTTCTTCAAAAATAAAATGTTTAAAATAGAAAATACCTTGGTAGAAAACCCACATCAAAAATCGGGTTTCTAAAATTTAGTCTTAATAAGCGGGAAAGAGAAATGAATAATTCAACACCAAATTAGAGTTTCGAATAGGAGAACATTGGTGGAAATTATAGAAGCATAATTGTAGGGAAAAAATAATTATTTATAGGGACTGATTGATGTCATCAATCAAAAACAAGTGAAAAATATAGGGAAAATTTGACGGCCTCAAAGCCTTAAATATATAATGATTTAAAATAACATCTATTCAACAAATCATATGGTATTAGGATAACACATTATTTTAGGTACATTATTTTTTTGAAGAGGAGGGATTGATTTACTATCAAGATAAGAACTCAAGAAAACATACTTTATTTCATTACATATCATAATCATAATTTTGTCATTTTGTCACCCTTCGATCTATTTTCACTTCATCCATTATACTAGGAAATGAATGTTCTAAAATAATTTTTTTATGCCGAATGCGCATTCGATAACTCATAAGGTCAACAAATATTTCCTTAATCTTCTATATGTATATTGAAATCCAAAAGGATAGGCCAGAGTATCTAATGAATTATACTTTAACCTCATAAAAAATATCAAGTGCTCAAATTACTCCATTACAACCATTAGACTTATTCAAAAATACTTATGTCCAAACTCAGAGTCTAAATATTTATATAGGAGGTAAACATAATGAAGATATCTTTTTTCCACATAATAACATGTTTATACATTCATCATGAGTTTTCTTAAAACAAGGCTGAATAACCATAAAACCTTATTGAATATGTTCATGCTCCCTTATTCCTTATAGAATACCATATATACTCCTTAAATTCGAGAATGTTGTAAACACCCACAACGATGGAATAAACAATCAATTAATTAGTTCCAAGGAAGTCAATGATATCCAATATAATTTATCTAACTCAATTATATATTATTCAAAAATCATTATCTCAGATTCATATACATATAATGGGATATATTTTGTCACAACCAGTCCCTCAGGGCTCGTGCCATGACTAACCCAAGCCTACCTTCCATAAGCCAGGGGTTGGAGACTAGCACCGAAAGGAAAATCCATAAAAAACAGGAAGGCATTTATGTTAAAACTAAAAACACACAGTCCAAAATTTCCACTAGCACAACCAACATAGTGAAACTACTGAAATAAAAAGATGTGTAATGAATGTAAAAGGGGTGAGAACTTTATGTAAAGGGGGCCAGAATACAAGCCCAACTGAAAAGTACAACAACAACAGAAAAACAACACCCAAAATCATCCGCAAAGGTTCCCACCTGAAGGGTGGGTATATTTCATGGTCGATCATCACTACGAAACATCATGTCAAAAGGACCACCTCTGAGAACCATTCAGTCCTACCTCCCAAACCTCGGTCAAAGTTGTTCTTCGTATTCATAAGACACAACATTGTGTGAGCAAAGCCCATGCAGGGGTGAGTATAACAATACTCAGTAGGGAACCTAAGACCCCTGAAGGTCTACCAGAGTTCCATAATGGAAACACCACAAAGGAAGTCCTCAATCACAAAGCATGAAGTAATATTCAGCTCACAATAAGTATACTACCCAGAGATCAGGAATATAGATGATAAGTCTTAAGCTATTTCATCTTATTCCATTTAGAATTTACAAAAACAATCCACCAAGTAGTTGTTCTATAATCAATCAAATCTTTGACGTAAGTCATTGTTCCATGATGGTCCACTGTAAGGCAGGTCCTCATCAGGTCACGCTACTGCTGATCCACATAGGTTGGCTAGAATGATGATTCACATAGGGTCGCTGGAATGCTGATCCACACATGATCGTTGGAATATTGACCCACATAGGGTTTCTATATTCGTATCCACTCACCGTCTCTAGGTGATGATCCTTAATGGGATTCTCAAAAATTGGTCCTTGTCGAGTAGCTACAATGTTGATCGACACAGGGTGGCTATGATGCTTATCCACACAGGGTCGCTACATCAAAGACAGCAAGACACAAGATTCTCCACACCCGATGTGCTTGAGTTACATAGAACGTTCTCCTAAAGATATTAGTCATACATAAAAAACTACTAAGCTTCACAATGAAGTAACCCAAAGGACCAAAATGTCTTACGTGTTCCAATGAGACAGACGGTGCATCAATCGGATGATCGATTAGTGAGTTATAATTATTTTACTACCGAGGGCCCAGTTGGATTTGGATTTGATCCAACCTCGTCAAACTCCAACATTCTCCAAAATTTTAGTAGCATATAACAAAAGGACTGTATCTCTCCTAGGATACCGATTCCAGAGACAGTTCATTAAATGGATGTCCAGATTTCATGTTATAGAATATTAAGAGAAACTGGCCATGGATGGATCCTGGTCCTGTCAGTCCCAGTTCAGGTCATCCCGACCAGGACCAAACCATCATCGGATGACCTAGTTGGGAAAGGTCGTGGTCTGGCCTGGCCTACTGGGGGGGGGGGGGTGCAGGTAGGAATGTCCCACCTGCAAGGGGGGCACGACACAACCCACAAAGGGGCACTGCCTAGCCCGCAAGAGGGCGTGGGGCCCACCCTAGATGGCAACGGGGAAAATGCCCCCCCTGTTTTCTCGAATAGCTAAGCCATTCAGGATTTGGAGAGGTGGAACCATGTGGCACTGCCTGGTCTCTTGTGGGACCCACAGATTACAGGTCCATGCCTCTAATGTGGCTTCAATCTACGACCACATTAAGCCACGAGCACTAGAGCATCACTCTGCCTCCATGGTCGGATGGTGTCGACCGCCCTGCTCAACCACCATGGCTGAAAATCCACATCCTCCTCATCCTATGGTGATGCGCTACCACCCTCTCCACAGCTGGCCAGTTTCGGCCACCTTTGTATTACTACAGCCTCATCCTGCGGCACGCGACGACGCACTAGCACAACCGCAGCTGGCCAGTACGGGCTGCTACCATCACCTTCCGGCGTGGATCGCCCATGCCACCACACTGGTGCCATTCCAATAGTCTTTTTCTGTCCACTGAGTGAGCTCTGATAGTATGTTTTTTAATCCAATCGCACCTATGGGCTTCAAGGGTTGTCTCCTTCACTGCTTGACCATCAGATTTGGGTTTCGTCCATCCGAAAAATTCACCCACGTAGAATGCAACGATAAACAAGTGGCAGAGGGAGAGGGATATGTACGTTTATCCCGCGCCCTCCACATTATCATCTTAACAAGGGAGAAGATAATTTATTCAAAAACAATTGAAATTTAAACAAGAAAAAACCCTACCATTTGAGTCATTGGATCGCATACTGCATTCGAAGATTGGTCGGTGTTCATCAATCCTGAACCAAGACTCCAATGATGCCGTACAAACGACGATCTTTAGTTCTTGTTTGATGTATCAATCCTTCATCAAGAGGATCCTCCAAAATTCTCCTCTCACAAAAACACCACTTCTTTTCCAACAAATTCAAAAACCAGAAATAGAAAATAGGGGAGTTATCTTTACAACACATAATTTTGAGAGGTTCATTAATTGGTGCAATTTACGAACCTCCTTAGTTTCATGTAGGGTGGTTAGACATTTTTGGGTAACCATGAATTTAATGTCCTCCAATAAATTCCCGAACACCCATTGTGATCCCCACCACCAATACCTAAAATAGAGGTGGAAGATATTTAAAATTAATTAGATTTCTTTATTAATATTCCATGAAAAATGAAAAAAAAAATCCTTTCTCAACCAATTGTGGTCACGGTTATGACTCCCTTAAGCGAATCCCGGTGTTACGAGTTTAACAGTTCCCTCATATTTCCATTCTGACCATCGGTTCAAATGCTAGGATTTCCTACTTGCATGTTTATTGAACATACTTTAAGAATGTTTAAAATTCCATTCCTAGAACAGAGGGCATCATAATAAAAAACCATCAGATTTTGCAGCCTCAGAATAGTTCCATATAATAAAAAAAACTACATGAAAAATTTGGGTCATCACATTCTTCCCACCACAGGGATTTTGGTCCCTAAAATCCATAATGTAGATTAAGGAATCTAGTGGGGGGTACTGAGCACGAATCCAAGCCTCCCTCTCCCATGTGCTCTCCTAGAGGTTCTCATGATGCTAGAGAATGCGCACCAGAGGTATCGATCATCCTTGAAGGACCCATTCTTGTCAATCCTCAATCTCCACTGTAACATCTATAAACATCACCCCATCATCAATGACCAGGTCTCCCAAGTTTATAACATGAAATGGATCATGCATGTAATTATTCATTTGTGACATGTGGAAAACTTCATGAACCTGATGCATCAATAGGGGAAGAGCTAGGTGATACGCTACCTCAACAACTCTTCTGAGAACCTAAATGGGTCTGATAATCCTCAGATATAGCTTTCCACGTTGACCAAATCTCCAAAAACCTCATCAAAGTGAGACCCGTAGGAAGACATTGTCTCTCCCTCGAACTCCAAAGGTCTTTATCTCCTCTCAGAATAAAAAATTTGGATGGTTTTTTCAGTCTTCATCCACTACTAGATGATTTTCATCTTCTCAGAGGTAGCCCATACTAACTTTGGACCCATAAGTTCTAACTCCCCTAGGTCTTTCTAGAATATAGGTCATCTACATGGTCGACCATGAAAGGCCTCAAACAGTGCGATACCGATGGTGAAGTGATAGTTGTGGTTGTATGAGAACTCCACCAAGGGAAATTGATCCTCCCATATATGACCAAAATCATGGATGCAAGCACGAAGCACGTCCTCTAGTGTCTGAATGGTCAGCTCCGTATGACCATCAATCTAAGGATGAAAGGTGGTGCTCAAACATAGCTGAGACCCAAATCCCTCTTGCATTCCCTTACACAACCAAGATTTAAAACTTCGGCCATGATCATCTACGACCATCGATGGTACCCCATGAAGATGTACAATCTCTGTTGTGTAGAGGTGTCACAATCCCTCTACTGATCCCTTCTCTCAGATGGGTAGTATGTGGGATGAATTGGTGAGTCGTTCAACGATCAGCCAAATGGAATCATGGCCCCTGGATGTATGTGGTAGCCCTGTAACGTAATACATTGAAATGAAAGACCTCATACTATCCAGCACCTCTATTGTCCGTGCTAGGCCCTGCTAGAATCTGATTCTTGACATTCAATTGCTACAAGTGTAGCATCATGAAACAAACTCTGCCACTAATTTCTTTAACCATTGACACTAGTGTTGATGTCGAAGGTTCGGGTGCATCGTCGCCACACCAGGATGTACTTCCATAGGGGATGTATGGAAATCCTACATCACCTCCTCCCGTAGCACCACTGGTACCATGGTGCATCCTCTTAAGATGATGACGGGGTCCCCACCTTCCTAAAATATTTCAGGTGATTGTCCTAAGGATTTATGAGCACGTCGGGTCTCGCATTCAATGTCCCCAAGATGCAGCTCCCCAACTCGCTGAAGGAGTGGGGGAGTGACGGTCATAGACTAGTGGTAATATACTCCAACTCTATCCACGAATGATATATGCAATGAGGCCATCTATTCTATCACCTCACTCAGCAACTGTAGACTAGACCTCCTGTTGAGTGCATCTGCTACCACATTCCCCTTCCTAGAAGTATCGACTATCTCAAAGTCATTGTCCTGGAGGAACTCTAGCCATCACTATTGTCCCATGTTCATGTCATTATGTGAGAAGATATACCTAAGAATCTTTTGATATGAGTAGACTATAAAACGTTCTCCTATTAGGTAGTGTCTCAAAATCTTCAAGGTGAAGACCACTACAAATAACTATAGGTCATGGGAAGCATATTTCTTCTCATGTCGTGTCGGCTTTAATGACCCATAAGTGATCATTGTTCACTCATGCATCAGGAAACATTCAAATCTAGTCCCTAATGTGTCGTAGTAGAATATATACCCAACACACTCTTCTGGTAGGCTCAAAACAGGGGCACTCGGCAGTCTCTACCTCAACTCCTGAAAACATTGTTGGAATCTCTCCATCAATGTGAAGGGTTGTTCCTTCTTCATCAACGATGACAAGGGTGTCACAACTCTATAAAATTAAGGTACGAATCTCCAGTAGTACACAACTAACCCCATGAAACACTGCACCTTAGTCACACCCTTGGGTAGCTCCCAAGAAAGCACAACCTTTACATTCGCTGGATCCACTGCAACACCAGCCTTTGAGGTAACATGTCCTAAAATGTGGACCTCCCGTATACAGAAAAACGAACTTCGAGATCTAACCATAAAGCTGGTACTCTAAGAGTGTATCCTGAACTATCTGCAAATGATAAGCATGCTCCTCCTCCATCGCTGAGTACACCAGGGTGTCTTCAATGAAGACCACCACAAAGCAATGGAGGTATGACTGTAAGATCATGGTCCTGAGTCCCATGAACACCGAAAGAGAGTTGGTCATGCAAAATTGAATAACCAAAAACTCATAGTGTTCATACCGGCATCTTAAAGAAGTCTTATGTATATCCTCATCTCTTACCCTGAGCCGACGATAGCCTGATCTGAGTTATATCTTTAAAAATAAACAAGCTCCCTTCAACTGATCTAAGAGGTCATAAATCCTCAGAAGTGGATACATTTTCTTCACAATCAACTGGTTCAGGCACCAATAATTCACATAGATCCGAAAAATCCTATATGCCTTCTTGGAAAAAAGAATTGTGGCTGCCCATGGAGAAACACTAGTCCTTATGAACTCCTTCCTCTACAAGTCCTCCAGTTGTACACGTAACTTACGAAGCTCTGCGGGAGCCATCCGATATGTTGGTGTAGATATTGGCGTCATCACTGGGTATAGGTAGATATATAATTCCACCCCTCTATGAGGAGGTAGTTTCAGAACATCATTAGCGAAAACATCAGCATACTGGTCCACCACTACAGGATAGATCAGACTCTCAACATCAACTACTCTGAGGGTAAGGCTATCCAACTATTGTGTGATTGGCTGGGCCCTCCTATAAATAGACCCATCATGTGCTTAAAAGGTTTCCTTATCACCAATAAAGGAAAACCTGATCCCATCCATGTAGACACACCACACATTATGCCTAAAACAACCGATCTTAGCATTGACTGTGGATAGCTAGTCCATACCCAAGATGATATCATATGGCCTCGAACCTTCTACTAAGAGATCCCATCCAATGCTCTCACCTCCTTGAGTGTGATCAAACTACCTAAAAATGTGTTCAATTTTCAAATATTCTCTCATACTAGTCTCTAATCGCAAGGATCGATCCAACTCCTCCATCAGAATCTCCGATCTCTGAACGAGGGCCATGGAAATGAATGATTGACTTTCACCTGTGTCTATAAGTACTTCAGATAAGGTGGAGTAGACATAGATCATACCTTGAATCCTCTCTAGAGTGACGTTGTCATTGGCCTTAGCTTCCTGGAGTTGAGTTCGTCCATATCCACCAACTCCCTGTGGTCATGGTGGATCAGCTGGAGGTGGGGGAGATAGAACATAGAAACATCACCCACTGCCTACTACATGGACAACCCCACTTCCATGTATGCATTTTAGAGACCCGAATCTTGACATAAATGGACATTACATTACTTTTGCGGAATACTTAGTACCTTACAAAAACACACACACAAGGACCGTAATAGTTTAGTGTCTTTGGAAACTCGGAATGTAATAATCTAATCATGGTGAAAGATCTTCAACATCTCCCATAAAGATCTTCCTTTTTTTTCTTACCTAAAACCTTTCTTTATATCCTGGGAAAAATAAAACATAAAAGGGTGATCTCAAATTCTCAGTAAGGGTAAACAAAAGAAATATCAATCACATAATATTCATAAGAACATATCTTTTGGAAATCTTAACCTGAAAATTAGATCATAATTTCATAACATGGGATAAATCATAGTAGTGAAATGTAATCCCAATATTCATAAATTAAAACATGAAACATTGTGGCATACACATATAATCATAGAGAATCATTTCTTATTAGTCAAGACTAATTTCCAAGACTCTCTTAGTGGACAAAGTCCATTTCTGAACTGAGTCATCCTCATTTCAGTCCTGTTTCACTGAACCAGTATAACCTACCTTTCCAGTCATGTCTATCTCATGAGATATAAAATCTTTACCCAATGCATTGGAGGGAGATATAGGTCCCACCCATCTCATAATGATACCATTCTTATGTGTGCCACAAAATCATAAATCATACATCATTGCATAACCCATGTAATAAAAATGGGATTCTTAAACAACATGACATCATAAAACAATTCATATAAGGTAAAGAAATTCATAAAAATAATTCCATCACAACATTATCAAATCAATGTAATAATAGGTATAGAAACATAACCCTATATTATCTTATATGGAAAATAATTTTGATAAAACACTTGAACTCCATTCTAAAGGAAAATATCCTTTCTACTTCAAAAACACTTTTCCTTTCTTAACATGTCATACAACCTTAAACTAAAAGAAGTTGATTAAAAATAAACTTGAAAACTTGTACAGGATGCTTCTTGGAAATAATTTTTTAAAAATACATTCATGTCATATAAGTTAAAAAAACATTCTTCTCGTACTTTTTTCAGAAAAGTCAAAAAATACTTCATACAAAAAACAAAAAAAGATTCCTTTCATATCTTTTACTAAAAACACACTGAAGGGTAAAATTTTATTTAAAAAATTGTAGGTTGATGGAAATAGTATTACATATTGAGGAAACATGTATTTGGATGATAAAATACACCCCAGTAAATACTAAAGTATAAACAATCTCGGATAAAAATGACATTGTGATATTTCCCTTACCTTAGGTCCATGTTGCTTCGTAAGTGTCTGAACCTCCAATATAATGATTTAAATAATGTTATTGACTTATTCTAGAATCATACTTATTTTTATGATATCATATATGGTCATTTTCTTATCTTCTTAGTAGTAATATTTCTTTGCTACTTGTTATTCGGGTGTTTATAACTTTTTGTTCTTATGCATGTATTGTCGAATAAATTCTTATTCTTCTCTTTAGGTTATAGATACCTCATTTCCAGAATGGTATTAGTGTAATATATATCATATTAATTCATTCAATTCATTTATATAATCATTATGAAATGAAGATCATGTAGAACGAGTCGCATCACATCGTGGAGACGGTATTCCGTACGTACGCACGAGTGATGATATCATTCCTATGATTGTGGAATTGTATTGGAGTGTATGTATACTATTTCAGAATCAGTATTACTTTATAATAGTCATATATAGTCATTATTTACACCATTATACCCATCCATGTAAGGTGGTGGTGGAAAATAGATTACACCACAGCATGGAGACGGTATTCTGTACGTACGCACGAGCGGTGATTTCTTTTTCCGTAGGATGTATAGATGGTGAAATAGGGTTGTTTCATACTTATAATAACATATTAGTATATGAGTGATACTTATGTTATTACTTCAAAATGAAAAAACTAAATAATAAGAAGTCGAAGAAGAAATACAGATGAAAGAATCGGTAACAGACATTACCTCTTCTTTGAAGTGCTTCCTTGAGACCTTCTTTTAGGGCACTAAAATTGGTCTTTGAAGAAGACCAGGACCTCTAGGATGTCTATATGGAAGTGGAGAGGAGTAATTGGCAGGGTTTTACCGAGCTTGAAGGCTCAAAGTGGTGTGAGGAAGAGGGGGAGGAGGTGCCCTTTTATAAGGGAGGAGAGGGGCACCTCTGGGAAAACTAAAAATATTATTTTATTATAAAGTCAAGTTCGGTTTTAAATATCTCCAAATTGATATATTTAGAAGCTAAGGTGGGGATAGGTTGAAATACTCTAATCCAATATGATTTAGGTTATTATTTTAACCTTATCCATTAGATTTAACTCTAAGTTAATTAATTTAACTTTAACCGTGTCTTTTTGTTTTCTTACACTATATGGTTAATAAACTTACTATATCAATCCAAACGAACCCCAAGTTGTTTATTATTAATATATATAACCTTATCTAAGTCGTTTGGCCGAACCTTATATTTTTAGGAATAAAATAACAATTAATAATATAATATTTGTTTTAAAAACTAATTTATGTCAGTTTTGACAATATTTGGTACATGATTTTTATGAAATTTATAACAGAATGATAAGTTCGAACCAAGTTACTTAAATCAACAAAAACATGTCATATTAACCTAGAAAATTAGTTTATGTCATAAAAAGTCTCAAATTACATTTATTTGGGCATTTATAACATCAATTATGTTAATATTTTCTTAAAAAGGTAATTACTGCATCATAGTTGTGTCATAAATAAATTAAATTATTTAATGTCTAAAAATTACAAATAAAATATCATTATGTAGTAAATCCTTTTATCTTTCTAATTAATATTTATAGTCGAATTTATCTTATGTATAACCCTATATTAAAAATGATTTACTTATTAAACATTGATTTTAACTATTTTAACCCTTTTTTAAATAAATTAACAATAAATGTCATAATATAATCCAAGTGAGCTTAAACGGTCATATTTTATTCCTAAGGTTGTTTTTTGTCGAATTACACTTATCCAGTAGAGTTAGGACATGTGTTAGGGTAATAATAATATCATTTTTACCCTTAATTACCCTATTTACTTTTAACCGTGGTAAAAAAAGTCAAAGGTTACTATTCACCAAAAATTATTTTCATCTCATTGAACCACATTTTAGTCCTTGATATTAACCGTGTCTCTCAGATTTTTGAAATTCCACTCACAGAAGCGGTAAAATTAAGTTTTATGAAAAATTCAGTTTTTTTAACTACCACTTAGTAGTTTCACTATTCATCAAAAAATGAACGTTTCCAGAAAAATACAAAAAAATTAGGCCTAAGCTATATTTGATATTATGAATTCAAAAATGACATCTATTTTACCAAATTAAAAACATATCAGTTACATTAATTAATTTAAAAATTAATTCTCGTCGTCAAAACAAATAGCGTGTTTTTGAGAGATAATAACTATCAAAAGATTGACACTTGTTTATGTCTGGTTTAAATGTGAAATTACATCCAATGACCAACATTGTATTAAATTGTAAAAATATATTCTAAATATACTTCAAAACCACTCAAATTAATAATTTATCACAATTAAATATTTCTATTAAAAAAATTTTTTTTAATTAAAATTTAGTAATTTTCACTATTCATCAGAATATGAAAGTTATCCGAAAAGTACCAAAATTTCACCCTAAGCTAATTTTAATATTCCGAATCCAAAAATGAAGTCCATTTTAAAAAATAAAATTTACAAAATTTCAAAAAGTGTTTATTACTATTCATAACAGATAGTTTTAATAATATTTTAATAGCATATCGTTGTTTAGTGAAACTCGGTATTGCGTACTACACACGCTATCGAGGAAGGTTGCGATTGCGTGTAATGAAAGGCAAGTCAAGGATGCGTGTTGTGCAAGCTCCTTTTGATGTAGTGTACCACACAAGACATGAAATTAAAAAGAATATTTTTCATAAAATCTTGGGGTGTTACATTCTACCCCCCTTAAAAATTAATTTCTCCCTCGAAATTCATCGGGGTTATAAATGGTTTACTATTCGAAAGTTTTTTTAATAGAAACCCACATCGTAAAAAGGAATACCAAAACCAATCTTTAAAAACAAAAGTATGAAACGTAACGGTTACCCAAATAAACTAATCACTGGGTTTCCACATAGGTGAAAATCTGGATATGGAAGAGAAAGCTAACCATCATGTTCTGATGGAGAGTGATTGAGAACATGGCTATGGAAAAGCCAGCAATCACAAAGCCATAAATTTGTGACGATCTAAGGTACCATCTGATTCATCAGATATAAGAGCACTAGGACAACATTTTTGGTTTTCAAGATCATTTCCCTAAAGTTGATGAAATTGGAATTAGAAGAAATCCTTTCATGATTTTGGTATAGTCTCACCGTTTGTCATTCTTTGGAAAATTTCCACTTCATATCTTAATGAAATGAAGTTGAATTTGTCTTTCGTGATGTGTTAGCAGATTATGTGATAGAATGATGGGTCATTCCATCTGTCTCAAACAAAAGGTTATAAAAGTTATCAAAAAATACATAAGTCCATCTATAGTGAGATTAATCATATATGGTTCCTAAAATGGACTTATACTTCATATATCATACTGCATAATATTATAAAACTAGTTTCTACTAAACAAGGACTTCCTGTAGGCCAATGGTAGGCGATAAAGGCCAGTCGCACTTCAGTTGTGGGTTCGATTCTCAGAGCCTTGTCCGACGCGATTGGTTATCGCCAGTCCTGCAGGTTGTCCTTTTTATATTACTATAACGTCCCATCAACAATATCAAAAAAGTTTTATCCTTAAACAATACTAACTTATGTCCAACATAATCCATTCCAATCTTTAGGCTTATCTAAAATACTTCGGTCCAAGCTCATAGTATAGAGAAAATGATCACATGGATGCCATCATTTATCCCTCATATATCTTGTTCGTCACATTCCAGTCATGTGAATACCATAATCATGTAATCTCTTGAAAAATGAATACCCATTGAATCTTAGTGAAAACATGAGTGTTGTCAAAAGATAACTCTTTCCACATACCAAAATCCTCAAAATTCTATATACTCAAACCATGATATAACTATTTCCTTATATCAGTCATGAGCTCATGAATACTATCAAACATTTAATTTTCTCATTATCCCTTCATTATGCGCATATCATCTACTTTCCTAAAATATCATAATAACCTTTCATGGATACCAGTACCATTAATCATACAATTTCAAAACTCAAGGAAAGGCAACAGTGTAACAATCCTTAGATGTCTCTTTATTCCATAGTACCACAAGATTACTTATACAACATTAGACTTGATAAACATGTCATCATTCCACTACCTTCTTAAACCATTGACCGAGCTTTAACAATTCTTTCATCTCACATATCATTTGTATTCTCTTCATCATCATCAACATAAATACTACCCATACGACCATACTGATTCTCTTCATGATACTTTACCTTAGGGAATTGGTTTGCATAATTCCCGTACATTCCACATTTAAAACATTTAACCATTTTTGATGTCGTAGCAAGACCATTATCCTCATCCCTGGTGTTAACTAAACCTTTTCCGTTGAACTTACCGGCTTTGTTTCCTTCTTTTCCACACCCAAATCATCTTCCAGTTCCTTTGAAGCATTCTCCTTGATGCCTCTTTCCACATAATTTACATAGGGGAAATTGAACTTTCTTTCCTCTATGATCATCATGAAACTCAATCTTTCTCTTATTAGCCGAGTCAGGAAACTTACCAAATTTTACTTTATTGATCATATTATGAGATTACGGATTCGGCATAATAATGATGTTTGGACCTCCAAATCCCATTTTATTTGGTTTCTCATGAAGAATATCATTCCATTGTCCATCATATCCTCCATTATCGTGAATCATCTTGTTTCCATCCATTTTCTAAAACCCAAAAAGAATAGTGTGAGAGGAAAAAATCAAAATAATGGGGGAGTAACTTAAATATCTAACATATTTGTTTTAATATAATATCGTTACCATAGTTCTAGGACTATATACTATACATATACTTATCCTTAGGGACATCCCTAGACATACCATAGAAATATCTCTAGGGATCTCACTAACATTTTTGCATCCTAGTTTCCAAAGGCTGACTAAACCTTTCCTCTGATACCAACCGTAGAGACCCTAAGCTTGACGTACATGGACAATACATTACTTTTGAGGAATACTTAGTACCTTACAAAAACACACACACAAGGACCGTAATAGTTTAGTGTCTTTGGAAACTCGTAATGTAATCATCTAATCATGGTGAAAGATCTTCCACATCTCCCATAAAGATCTTCCTTTTTTTTCTTACCTAAAACCTTTCTTTATATCCTGGGGAAAAGAAAACATAAAAGGATGAGCTCAAATTCTCAGTAAGGGTAAACAAAAGAAATATCAATCACATCATATTCATAAGAACATATCTTTTGGAAATCTTAACCTGCAAAAGAAATCATAATTTCATAACATGGGATAAATCATAGTAGTGAAATGTAATCTCAATAGTCATAACATAAAACATGAAACATTGTGGCATACACACATAATCATAGAGAATCATTTATTATTAGTCAAGACTCATTTCCAAGACTATCTTAGTGGACAAAGTCCATTTCTGAACCGAGTCACCCTCGTTTCTGTCCTATTTCACTGAACCGGTATAACCTACCCTTCCATCCATGTCTATCTCATGAGATATAAAATCTTTACCCAATGCATTGGAGGGAGATATATGTCCCACCCATATCATAATGATATCATTCTTATGTGTGCCATAAAATCATAAATCATACATCATTTCATAACCCATGTAATAAAAATGGGATTCTTAAACAACATGACATCATAAAACAATTCATAAAAGGTAAAGGAATTCATAAAAATAATTCCATCACAACATAATCAAATCAATGTAATAATTGGGATAGAAACAGAACCCTATATTATCTTAGATGGAAAATAATTTTGATAAAACACTTGAACTCCATTCTTGTGGAAAATATCCTTTCTACTTCAAAAACACTTTTCCTTTCAAAACATGTCATAAAACCTTAAACTAAAAGAAGTTGATTAAAAATAAACTTGAAAACTTGTAAAGGATTCTTCTTGGAAATAATTTTTTAATAATCCATTCATGTCGTATAAGTTAAAAAAACATACTTCTCGTACTTTTGTCAGAAAAGACAAAAAGTACCTCGTACGAAAAACGAAAAAAGATTTGTTTCATATCTTTTACTAAAAACACACCAAAGGGTAAAATTTTATTTAAACAATTGTAGGTGGATGAAATTAATATTACATATTGAGGAAACATGGATTTGGATGATAAAATACACCCCAGTAAATACTAAAGTATAAACAATCTAGGATAAAAATGAGATTGTGATATTTCCCTTACCTTAGGTCTGTTTTGCTTCGTAAGTGTCCAAACCTCCTGTATAATGATTTAAATAATGTTATTGACTTATTCCAGAATCATACTTATTTTTATGATATCATATATTTTCATTTTCTTAGCTTCTTAGTAGTAATATTTCATTGCTACTTGTTATTCGGGTGTTTATAAATTTTTGTTCTTATGCGTGTCTTGTCGAATAAATTCTTATTATTCTATTTAGGTTATAGATACCTCATTTCGAGAATGGTATTTGTGTAATATATATCATATTCATTCATTCAATTCATTTATATAATCATTATGAAATGAAGATCATGTAGAACGAGTCGCATCACATCGTGGAGACGGTATTCCGTACGTACACACGAGTGATGATATCATTCCTATGATCGTGGAATTGTATTGGAGTGTATGTATACTATTTCAGAATCAGTATTACTTTATAATAGTCATATATAGTCATTATTTACACCATTATACCCATCCAAGTAAGGTGGTGGTGGAAAATAGATTACACCACGGCATGGAGACGATATTCCGTACGTACGCACGCGCGGTAATTTCTTTTTCGGTAGGATGGATAGATGGTGAAATAGGGTTGTTTCATACTTATAATAACATATAATTATATGAGTGATACTGATGTTATTACTTCATAATGAAACAATTAAAGAATAATAAGTGGAAGAAGAAATACAGAAGAAAGAATCGGTAACGGACATTACCTCTTCTTTGAAGTGCTTCTTTGAGACCTTCTTTTAGGGAACTAAAATTGTTCTTTGAAGAAGACCAGGACCTCTAGGATGTCTATAGGGAAGTGGAGAGGTGGAATTGGTAGGGGTTAGCCGATCTTGAAGGCTCAAAGTGGTGTGAGGAAGAGGGGGAGGAGGTTCCCTTTTATAAGGGAGGAGAGGGGCACCTTTGGGAAAACTAAAAATATTATTTTATTATAAAGTCAAGTTCGGTTTTAAATAGCTCCAAATTGATATATTTATAATCTAAGGTGGGTATGGGTCTAAATACTCTCATCCAATAGGATTTAGGTTATTATTTTAACCTTATCAATTAGATTTAACTCTATGTTAAATAATTTAACTTTTACCGTGTCTTTTTGTTTTCTTACACTATATGGTTAATAAACATACTATATCAAGACAAACTAACCCCAAGTTGTTTATTATTAATATATATAACCTTATCCAAGTCATTTGGCAGAACCTTAGATTTTTAAGAATAAAATAACAATTAATAATATAATATTTGTTTTAAAAACTAAATTATGTCAATTTTGACACTATTTGGTACATGATTTTTATGAAATTCATAACAGAATGATAAGTTCGAAAAAAGTTACTTAAATAAACAATAACATGTCATATTAACCTATAAAATTAGTGTAAGTCATAAAATGTCTCAAATTACATTTATTTGGGCATTTATAACATCAATTATGTTAATATTTTCTTAAAAAGGTAATTACTGCATCATCGTTGTGTCAAAAATAAATTAAATTATTTAATGTCTAAAAAGTACAAATAAAACATCATTAGGTAGGAAATTAGTTTAGCTTTCTAATTAATATTTATAGTCTAATTTATCTTATGTATAACCCTATATTAAAAATGATTTAATTATTAAACATTGATTTTAACTATTTTAACCCTTCTTTAAATGAATTAACAATAAATGTAATAATCTAATCCAAGTGGGCTTAAATTGTCATATTTTATTCCTAAGGTTGTTTTTTGTCGAATTACACTTATCCAATATAATTAGGACATGTTTTTGGGTAATAATAATATCATTTTTACCCTTAATTACCCTATTTACTTTTAACCGTGTTAAAAAAAGTCAAAAGTTACTATTCACCAAAAATTATTTTCATCTCATTGAACCACATTTTAGTCCTTGATATTAACTGTGTCTCTCGGATTTTCGAAATTCCACTCACAGAAGTGGTAAAATTATGTTTTATGAAAAATTTAGTTTTTTTAACTACCACTTAGTGGTTTCACTATTCATCAAAAAATGAACGTTTCCAGAAAAATACAAAAAAATTAGGCCTAAGATATATTTGATATTATGAATTAAAAAATGACTTCTATTTTACCAAATTCAAAACATATCAGTTACATTAATTAATTTAAAAATTAATTCTCGTCGTCAAAACAAATAGCGTGTTTTTGAGAGATAATAACTATCAAAATATTGACACTTGTTTATGTCTGGTTTAAATGTGAAATTACATCCAATGACCAACATTTTATTAAATTGTAAAAATATATTCTAAATATACTTTAAAACAACTCAAATTAATAATTTATCACTATTAATTATTTCTATAAAAAAAGTTGTTTTTAATTAAAATTTAGTAATTTTCACTATTCATACGAATATGAAAGTTATCCGAAAAGTACCAAAATTTCACCCTAATATAATTTTAATATTCCGAATCGAAAAATGAAGTCCATTTTAAAAAATAAAATTTACAAAATTTCAAAAAGTTTTTATTACTATTCATAATGGATAGTTTTAATAATATTTTAATAGCATATCGTTGTTTAGTGAAACTCGGTATTGCGTACTACACACGCTATCGAGGAAGGTCGCGATTGCGTGTAATGCAAGGCAAGTCAAGGATGCGTGTTGTGCATTCTCCTTTTGGTGTAGCGTACAACACAAGACATGAAATTAAAAAGAATATTTTTCATAAAATCATAGGGTGTTACCTGCATGCTACTAGCGGACCTCCCTGCTTGAATCTCTACATCTGCCTCGGTGGTCCCTCAACCGTCTGTTTGTCGTTAGTGTAGCTGGTCAGGCATTTGTAAGCCATGTGACCCTACCCGCTACACGTGAAGCACAATTGTATCCTCTAATTTCTTGATCTACCTCATGATCCTTGCAACTCTGACCCTATGTCCTAAGGTCATCCACAAGAAGGTCTAGTCCTCTTGGACCTCTGTTACGTTTACCTACTACTAGCCACTAGTTACTCTGCTATGTGTGGCCCGGTGGTGCGTCTCACTGCCTGTGTATGCTCATCATTGAATCTCTCCACCAATAGTGATATCACTAGCACTCCAGTATGCATCGGGATGCTGAGATATACCATAGATTCTCTGATATCCCATAGGAGTCCCTTATCAAAGGTTTGGGCCATGAAGAAAGGGTCCCACACCATGTTGGTAGAGTAGCGCGAGAGATTGGTGAACCTCGCCGAGTACTGGGCCACAGTCAGGCTGCCCCGCTGTATGTGTAGGAGCTCCTGAATTTGCATAGAGCATAGAGTTTCTAGAATGAACTATACCCAGAAGAGGCCTTCAAAATATACCCAGTTGAGGGTCACAACAGCGTGTATCTGGAGCATCAGGCGCCACCATCTCCCAACTGCTCCCTGTAAAAGACTGCCACCTAGGATCACTATTTGGTCAACTGGTGTCCGAACCAGGTGAAAAACTCTTTCCACAGCCCCCAGCCAGTTCTCAGTAGCCTAAGAATCTATCTCGACTCAGAACCTCTGAGCAATTTTCCACTAAAACTCGTGAAATGAGCTTAGTCGGCGTGCACTATCTGCTGGTGGGGCTGGTGACAACGGCTACCCAACAGGTAGTGTTGCTGCTAGTACAACAACCGATGGTACTATTGTCGTAAGAGGGAACTACACCGAAGCCTCATTGTTCTGTGGGCCACCATCGCAAACTCTCTCTAGAATCATGGATGACTGTCTACGTGGAGGCATCCTGAAAAGATATAGGTGCACCACAATAAAAAAGATATACTCGGTGAGCTGACTCAAATGAGATCAAAAGTAAAACATTCCCAGAACACATGCAATCAGTGTTTTCGTGCATCGATTCAGAAATCAAAATTCAGGGTCATGGTGTATGGATACATCGGACCCTCCACCCACACTAGACTCCCCATACAGAAAACCACACACATAACACATAACACTATTTCCAATGAAAAGATCAGATTCCTAGTTCTTCAGTAGAACCGACCCATCTAACACCACTTTGTCACGACCCGTCCCTCGGGGCCCATGCCTTAACTACCCCAAGACCGCATTCCACTGGCCAGGGGATGGCGACTAGCATCGAAAGGCATATCCCTGAAAAATGAGAAGGCATTTTCTTTTAAACCCATAAACACATTGTCCAAAAATACATCTAGAAAAACCCACATAGTCAAACTTTTGCAATAAATAGATTGGTACTAAAAGTAAAAGGGGTGATTCTTATTCATAAAGGGGGCTGGAATACATGCCCAACTAAAATGTACAACAGCAATAGAAAAACTGCTCCTGAAATCATCCTCCATGGTTCCCACCTGAAGGCTATGTACAACTCATGGTCGGTCATCACTCATGCACGTCACATCTAAGGGTCCACCTTCGAGCACCATTCAATCCTGGCTCCCAATCCTTGGTCACTGATTTCCATTATCTACACAAGACTAAACATGGTGTGGGAATAGACCATATAGGGATGAGTATAACAATAACCAGTAGGGACCTCGAGACCCCTGAAGGTCTCCTAGAGTTCCACAAAGGAAAAACTACAAAGAAATACCTAAATCACAAATCACAAAGAAATAGTCATCTCACACGTGGTATACAACTCAGAGATCAATAATATAAATGATTAGTCTTAAGAAATACCGTCTTATTCAATTTATAAGTTCCACAATTGATCCAAAAAGTATTTTTTCAATTATTGATCCCCTCTTGGACGTAAGTCATTGTTCCATGATGGGAAACTGTAAGGATGGTCCTCATCGGGACATTCTACTGCTAATCCACATAGGGTCTATAGAATGATTATCCACACATGGTCGCAGGAATGTTGATCCACACAGGGTCGCTGGAATATTGATCTACAGAGCGTCGCAAGATGCTAATCCTCTCTAGGTCGTTAGGCGCTGATCCTTGATGGGCCGCTCTAGAACTTTTCCTTGCCAGGTAGCTATGATTTTGATCCCCATAGGGTCTCTATGATGCTGATCCACACAGGTTCACTACTACAAAGATAGCCAGACACAAGATTCCCCGCACCCGGTGCACTCGAGTTCTGTATAATATGCTCCTTGAGATATCAGGCATACCACTATCACTAGTAATCTCTATAAAGGAATAACCCAAATGACTTCTATGTTGTAAGGGTTACAATGGGAAAGATATCATGTCAATGGGACACCCGGTCTGTGGGTTATAAGCATTTTAGTACTGAGGGTCTGGTAAGATTCGGGTTTGATCAAACGCGGACATACTCTAACCTTCTCAAAAATTCAGGTGGAGTACACCAAAATTAACTTCTTGCTCCAAGGATCCCAACACTGCAGACGGTTCATCAAAGGAACATTTGGATTTCATGTTATGGTATTTAATGTGAAACAGGGTAGGGATGGGTCCGAGTCCGATCCAATCCATCCCGACCCAAAATGGGTGGCGCCGGACCAGTTGGGCTGTGCCGCAGTAGGCGTGGCCTATTGGGCTGCTGTCCAAGATGGACCATAGGGAGGCGTGGCCTATCCCGCAGGGGGCACAACCCAGCTCGCAGGAGGGCGCAGGGCCTGCCATAGATGGCACTGGGGAAAATGACCCCTTTTCCCGAATAGTTATGCCATTCGGGATTTGGAGAGGTGGTGCCACGTGGCGCCACCTGGTCGCTTACGGGACCTGTAGGGAGCGGGAACGTGCCTCTTCCACAGCCCCCTTCAGCAGCGCGTGACGGCGCTTTGCTCCACCTTCACAGCCAGCCGGTGTAAGACACCCTGGTCAACCGATGTGGCTAAAAATCCACGAACTCCTCCCCCTGCGGTGTGTGACAACATGTTTCCACTCTCCCCGCGGTCAGCCGGTGTCGGCCTCCTACTGACCATCGCTGTCTCCTCTTGTGGCATGTGATGAAACTCCTCCACCACAACATCCTGCCGGTGCCGGCCTCCTCCTTTGCCTGCCGGTGCGGGTCGCCAGTGCCGCCGCACCAGTGCTACACTGGTAGTCTTCTGCATGGAACAGAGTGAGATCCGGTTGTCAATTATTCCATTTGATCGTACCTACAGGATACCTGAGACGTATCCTTTACATCTTGGCCCTCAGATTTGGGTTCCGTCCATCCAGAAAATTCACCAGTGTGGAACACAATGATAAAAAAGGGTCGGAGGGACCAGGCCTGGTTCGTTTTGCCTGTGGCCTCTAAAAAGGGAAAAGAAAATTGATTCAACAAATCATGAAATTTAAAGAAGACAAAACCATACCTCTTGATTCTATGGATAGTGTCTCACATTTGAAGATGGGTTGGTGTTCGTCGATCCTGAATCAATCCTCCAACGATGACGCTCAAACAACGATCTTTGGTAGTTTCTTGATGGATCCATTTTTCATCAATAGGCCACTCCAAAATCCTCCTCTAAAAAAAGCACCACTACATTTCCAATGATTTCAAAAACCAAAAATATAGAAGGGGGGGGGGGTTATCTTTACAACAAATAATAATGAGATGTTCTTTAATTGGAGCAATTAATGAACCTCTTTAATTTCCTGTAGGGTGGTTACACATTTTTGTGTAACGGTGTATTAAATGTCCTGCATTAAATTCTTGACCACCCATTGTGGTCCTGCCACCAAAACCTGTAAGAGAGAAGGAAGATATTTAAAATAAATTGGAATTATTTTATTAATGCTTCACAAAAACTGCAAAAGCCAACTTCCACATTCAACTCACTTCGGCTGAGGTTAAGACTCACATAAGCGAATAATGGTCCTGTGAGTTCAATAGTGTCCTCATAATTCAAATCCTAGCTCCTATTCAAATTCCATGATTTCTTTCTTGCACATTTACTGAACGTACCTTAAGAATGTTTAAAATTCTGTTCTGGGAACACCTGGCATCAGAATCAAAAGCCGTCAGATTTCACAACCTCGGAATAGTTACATATAATTATAAAACATTACATAGAAAATATGGGTTTTAAATATTTCCCCCAACCATATATTTTTAAAAAAATTAACATGAAAATGTGTGACATTACTTGCTACCATAAAATATCAAATCTTTAATGAAAATGTACTGTAGTACAATCCTTATATACTTTATATTTTTTATAACTTGTACACAAATGAAACAATTCTTTAATAACACCTTAATAAAACTAATCATTCCTCTTCATCTGTGGTAGAATCATAACATGATTATTACCCAATAATATCATTTGGGGTATACATTGATGACTGGGACATTGATTCATGTAGTTTCCCAACTCCTTGCAGATGAATTATTGCACATTTTAAACCCTTTTCATACCCTTTCAATCACGAACATGGTTTCTTTTGTAACACCCCAAGCTTCGATGATACGTTTCTCATTCAATAATGCAGTATCTTGCATTGTACGCAACATCGAGTTCTAACATACCGCAACTAATCAAAGTAGATGTTATGAATAGTAATACCCACTTTTTGAAATTTTATAAATTTTATCTCTCCAAATGGAATTCGTTTTTTATTCGGAATATCAGAGTTATCCTAAGTCGAAATTTTTGTAATTTTCTGAGAACTTCCAATTTTTTATGAATAGTGAATAAATACTTAAAAACAACATTTTTAATCAAAATAATTTATAGTGACAAATTATACAATTTATTGGTTTTAAAGTATAATTAGAATATATTTTTACCATTTTATCCAATGGTTTTCATTATAATTAATTTCATTTTAAAATTAGACATAAACAATTGTCAATCTTTTGATATATATTGTTTCTTAAAAACACGCTATTTGTTGTGACAGCGGGAATTAATTATTAAATTAATTAATGAAACTTATCTGTTTGAAATTTTGTAAAATAGACATAATTTTTGAATTCGGAATATCAATTATAGCTTAGGGTGAAATTTTGGCATTGTTCTGAAAAACATCAATTTTTTGATGAATAGTGAAACCACTAAGTGGTAGTTAAAAAAGTGATTTTTCGTTTAAATGAAATATTACCACTTCTGTGCTTTGATTTCCAAAAATCCGACATTCATGGTTGTCATTAGGAAGTAAAATGTGGTTCAATGGGATTAAAATAATTTTTTGGTGAATAGTAACTTTTAAGTTTAATTAATCGTGATTAAAGGTAATTAGTGATATTTAAGGTAAAAATGATATTATAAAAATATGAAAATACCTTTACACTTGTCCTACTCCTGTTGGATGTGTCATGGCTGAAAAATAAAATCCATGGGTCAACTTGGGGACCCCATGGATCCACTTTGGTAGGAAAATGACATAAATAACTTTTATTTAAAGTTAAAATAAAAATGTCACAAACATAAGTTGTTTTACTAAAATAATTTTTAAATGGGGTTATAAAAGTCATATTTTTGACTATAAATATTCATTAGAAATATAAAAAGATTTCATACATCATGATATTTTTTTTATAATTTTTAGACATTAAATAAATTAAATTATTTATGACACCATGATGATGCAGCGATTAACTCAGTAATTAACGATTAAAATAAAATGAAAAGATATTGTAAAATCCAAGGCATAAACTTGTCAAAAACCTATTGGATGAGTAGATTTCGAACCCTTATCACCTTATCCTCTAATTATATAAGTGTGGGACCTTTAAAATACGAAACGCATTATATAATAAAGTAACATTTCATTACTTTCCAAGAGTGCCCCTCCTCTCCACTTATAAAAGGCCCCCACCACTACCACCTTACTCACACATTCCAATCCTTTTGGCTCGGCCAAACTCTGCCCAAATACTCTCCCAACATCCCTCTATTACTCCAAGAAGCCTCACTTTGGGCATAATTCTTCCCAAGGAAGCCTTTGGCTCAAATCAAAAGAGTTACCCGATTTTAAGGTAATGTCTTCTCTTATGTTATTTTGTTTTATTTTGCTTATCCAACCCCCTAAACACTTTTTATTCATTTATTTTGTAAAATAACCAGTATCCTCAATATAATAGGATGTTTTTATAAGAATTATTCGAGCTACACTTACACACACCAACATCTAATGGTTAAAGAACATACTGTTTCTGTGGATGGCGAAGTTCTGCCTCACAAAACGATGATTGTTCAACACTCATATAACAACTTCAAAGGCGGCCATTAATATGTCACTATATTTATATATATGATATATAATATATTTATGTTTTACATAAGGTTCTGTATTTTTCATTTATGGAATACCTTTATTGTTTCCATTATGGGTAAACGTGATATTTTCATTTTAGGAAGTGCGGACTACCGCCCCTCAAAGTGATTTGAATCGTTAATCTCATATGTGGGATGTATAAAGGATGGAGTAAATGATATTATATATAATATTATACTTGAATTATAATATAACTTTATCTCATAATGATTTCCTTAAATACGAAATAGAAATGAAAGTAGCGTTCATGCGTACGTACGACTTACCGTCTCCATGAACGGTGCATTTCATTTCTTACCTCTAAATGTTATAGAATATTATAAATGCATGTATATACTGGATATATATTAGATATATGATATCTATATCATGAATATAATTATGGATATAATGGATATATCACCACATGAACAACTTGTAATTATAAGAAGTTTATTTTTGACTCAAGTACCAAAGATCGAAAAAACGACCGTTATTAACTTAAATAATTACATAATGTTCATAACATGGTAATAAGTGATATAAAAGGAATAAAAAACTTGAAAAATTTTCTTAAGAAATTATAAATTAACTCTAGTTTATTATTCATGAGGTTAAAGAATGGTCGAGTCAAGACAAGATGCAAGGTAAGGGTACATCATAACCCAATTTCTATTCTTTGGGTTAATCTCCTACTTTCAAATTATGTCATGATATTATTATGTACTATCTTGTATTTTTACTTTATTTATGTGTACTTATAGTGAATACACATACTAGATCTACTTTATTTAAAAAAAATATCTTTGTAAGGGTCTTCATCTCAATCTCCTTTCATTGAGGCATATCTTGTTTCATACACAACTTTCTTTTATACGATGTATAAACCCCTTTGACTTTGACTTTTATTCAAAAAGGAATCATTTTTACAAAGATTTTTACTAAATGAAAAAAGGAATGTTTTTGTCTTACGTATGCAGCGACAACGACTTCTCCGCCGTTGTGACCATTATTTGTGTTTCGGCTTCCTTTACAAGCCATATCTTTTTTTAATGAAAAATAAATACAATGTTTTAACATTCTTTTATTTTGGTATTGAAAATGGTTTTGAAAGTGTTTTTATTATATCAATGTGTTTTATTGATATCTTGTGATTGAAATGTGGAAATTTTATGTTTCCTTTATGCATGTTTTATGTGATACGATTATGTTATGGTTTGTGATATGTTTAAACCTATTAATATGAGGAATGCATTGGACTTAATAAGTGACGGGTGGAGCCCGCTATAGCTCCTCGTTGCATCGGTAGGTCTCATGAGACAAACTAGTGTCTTGGCATGAGGCCTTGAAAAAATCTTATTTGTGGTCTTGGCACGAGGCCTTGACTACGTGGTTATGATAGTTTGTCATTATGCATTCCATCATTATGAAAGTGGTTATTGATATTGCATGGGATTATTCGACTAGTAGAATATCCATGTGAGTAAGTAAATGGCATTATTTAATTTTATTTTTGCCATATCATGCTGAAGTTCAAGTTTAAAATGGATTTTGTTTTAGTTATACATTGCCTTAAATGTTAATGTTGATTTATGAAAGCTTCCGCAATATTGTTATCCTTACTGAGCATCTGATCTCACCAATTTCAATGTTTTAATATTTTCCAGGAAGTGAAGAAGTATTTTATGAATGACCTACAGGGATAGTCAGAAGAGTATATGAGTGTGGACTATGGAGACTTTGTTATTGTATTTTTTCACTTTACGATGTAATGTAACATTTATGAATGTATCTAGTGTTTGCAAGGCTACTAAACTAATCGGTCTTTCGAGACTTGATCTTTTGTGATCATGCCAATGTTACGCAATAATGCACCGAATTTGGGTAACTGGGGTCGGGGCGTTACAGTTGGTATCAGAGGCAGTTTAGTACTAACCTTGGAAGCTAGATTTAGATAAACTCTGATTAGAGCACATAGCCCGAAGATATAATTTGAGGATTAGTATAGAAGAACTTCGTAGAATTTTGGTATTATAGAGATTTTGTGAGTTTTCCAAGCAATACATCCCTGTCTGGATATGAGCAGGTAGAGGCGGATCTGGCACAGATGTACCTAGGGTTAAAACCCGAAAACACCACTTTGAGCTAGACTCAAACGGGAACTGGTGCACGACAATGGGCTTTGATGCACTCTTGGTTACGAAAATCCCGGGGGATATGCTTAGGAAAATTCTCGTTTTCATTACAAAACACTATGAAGGGTTATGAGTATATACTTACTCAAAGAAAACATTTTTATGATTATGGATTATATCCATAAATGGTTCAATTTATGTTAAGTATTTTAAAAGTATGGAATTATGTATTTTGATTCATAAACTAATCTAGTTTATTCCATTGTTTAGAAATGGCGCCTAGTGGAAGGAATGGATACCGTATCAATGCATGCACTCTGTGTAGGGATTTCCCTCCTGCTCAAGATAATTATTGTGGATCTGGAGATACAACTGGTGCTGATCAACTTATTACCATACTGGGACAACTCACTCAAGTTATGAATAATAACCTTACTCGTATGGATCACCCTGATCCACAATGTGGAGGATCAATGTTAGACCACTTCATGAGGCAACAACCACCAACATTTAATGGGGGTACAAATCCATTAGTAGCTAAGAAATGGATAAACTCCTTAGAGAAAATATTCCATGCCTTGGGGAGTAGCGAAAGGGAGAAGGTTGTCATGGCAGTTTACCGGCTCACTGGAGATGCCGATCAATGGTGGTCGCTGATTCAAAACACAAAGGAAGATGAAGAAGTATCAAGTATAGAATGGAGGGAGTTTAAGGAAATTTTCATAGAAAAATACTTTCCTCGTGACCATCGAGAAGATATGGAAAGGAAATTTCTGAGTCTGATGCAAAAGGAGGATGAGAATGTCGCAAAGTATGAGGCCAACATTACAAGGTTAGCAAGGTGTGCTGTAGATTATATACGTAACCCAATAAGTAAGATTGATCTTTTATGTGATGGGTTAAAACCATTTCTCCGTCGAGCTTTAGTATCACAATCCTTCTCATCGTACGAAGATATTGTCTCGTGTTCTATCAAGACAGAAAAGGAATTATCTAAGTCTTATGACAACAAAGTAAAGCAAGAGAAGAAGAGAACGGTGGAACAAGATATGGATAAATGGATAAAGGGAAAGAAGGATTTCCCATTATGTGATAATTTTGGGAAGAATCACCCTGGTACTTGCCTAAAAGGAATGAGAGTTTGTTATAAATGTGGAGAAAAAGGTCACCGGGCACGTGATTGCAAGGGAAAGAAAGAGGATATCAATGTTGAATGGTAAAATTGTAGAGAAATGGGGAATTAGGCAAATGAATGTACTAAGTGTCAGCTAAAATTACCTCAGAAAAGGCCAAGGGATCAAGGCCAATCTTATGCTGTGACTACAGTTAAAGCGGAATAATTAATGTATTGGTGCTTTTGGACTCAGGGATTATATTCTGGTTATTAGAATAATGTGATATAAATAAGGATTATACTACAGTACATGTTAATTTCATTAAGGTTTTAATATAATTAAGGTAATCATATTTTTGTATGTGACAACAAGAGAAACATTACCTTGTTTGAGGAATATGATGATACAATTGATTTTGGAATTTAGAGACCTTTTAGAGAAAGTCTGGACAGAGGTATTTTGGATAACTATAAAGGTTGGAATGGATTAAGTTGATCTTTGGATAGTATTGTTTAAGGTTAAAACATTTTTGAGGATTATTTTTGGAATATTATAATACTATAGTTTTAGGAAAAGGACAACCTGCAGGGTGGGGCATAACCCATCGCGTCGGACAAAGCTGCAGGAATCAAACCCACAACTGTAGTGCGACAATCCTTTATTACCTACCACTAGCCTACAGGAAGTCCCTGGTTATTAAAAAAATAGTTTTACTAATCTAAATGGTATGTATTAATATTTGCAACCTTATACAATTAGGATAAATTGAATATTTTTGAGTTCTATTACCTTTTAGAGTGAAATATGGGTTTGTGGTAAAAATTTATTAAAGAATGAAATTCTACATAACAAGTATGTATATTCTCTTACGTTCTTAGTAAATCTCCTAAATAAATTCCTCAACTTTATAAAAGGTAACTTAAAACAAAAACGTTGCCGGTTAACTTTTTTAGCTGGGGATTCAATGACCGTTTAACCGATCACAAGTTTGTGATTTTCTTATGGTTAACTTTCTCCTAATCCAGTTTTATACAACTCTCCATCAGTCCTTGATGGTTTGTTTTTCTTACATATCCATATTTTCATAGAATCCTTTTATGGAATATCTCGGGTGACCTTTGTACTTATCTTTCTTTCATTTAAAGTTATATTTTTATTAACCTTATTTCCGATGTGGGATTTCCACAAAGGTATTTTCTATTTTCAACCTTTTATTTTCAAAGAAAAATTTCAAATTGCAAGGACGCAATTTATTGAAGGAGGGTAGAATGTAACACCCCGAGCTTCCATGATATGCTTCTCATTCAATAATTCAATAGCTTGCATTGTACGCAACTTCGAGTTCTAACACACCGCAACTAATCAAAGTAGCCATTATGAATAGTAATACCCACTTTTTGAAATTTTATAAATTTTATCTCTCCAAATGGATTTCGTTTTTGTATTCGGAATATCAGATTTATCCTATGTTGAATTTTTTTAATTTTCTGAGAACTTCCAATTTTTTATGAATAGTGAAATATACTTAAAAACAACTTTTTTAATCAAAATAATTTATAGTGATAAATTATACTATTGAGTGGTTTTAAAGTGTAATTAGAATATATTTTTACCATTTTATCCAATGGTGTTCATTATAATTAATTTCACTTTGAAATTAGACATAAACAATTGTCAATCTTTTGATATATATTGTTTCTTAAAAACACGTTATTTGTTGTGAAAGTGGGAATTAATTATAAAATTAATTAATGAAACTTATATGTTTTGAATTTTGTAAAATAGACATCATTTTTTAATTCGTAATATCAATTATATCTCAGGGTGAAATTTTGGCATTGTTCTGAAAAACATCAATTTTTGATGAATAGTGAAACCACTAAGTGGTTGTTAAAAAACTGATTTTTCGTTTAAATGAAACATTATGACTTCTGTGATTTGATTTTCAAAAATCCGACATTCATGGTTGTCATTAGGATGTAAAATGTGGTTCAATGGGATTAAAATAATTTTTTTGGTGAATAGTATCTTTTAAGTTTAATTAATCGTGATTAAATGTAATTAGTGATATTTAAGGTAAAAATGATATTATAAAAATATGAAAATACCTTTACACTTGTCATACCACTATTGGATGTTTCATGGCCGACCAAGACAATCCATGGGTCAACTTGGAGACCCCATGGAGCCACTTTGTTATGAAAATGACATAAATAACTTTTATTTAAAGTTAAAATAAAAATGTCACAAACATAAGTTGTTTTACTAAAACAATTTTTAAATGGGGTTATAAAAGTCATAATTTTGACTATAAATATTCATTAGAAATCTAAAAATATTTCCTACATCATGTTATTTTTTTAATAATTTTTATACATTAAATAAATTAAATTATTTATGACACCATGATGATGCATCGATTAGCTCATTAATTAACGATTTAAATAAAATGAAAAGATAATTTAAAATACAAGGCTTAAACTTGTCAAAAACCTATTGGATGAGCAGATTTCGAACCCTTATCACCTTAGCCTCGAATTATATAAGTTTGGGACATTTAAAATCCGAAACTCATTATATAATAAAGTAACATTTCATTACTTTCCAAGAGTGCCCCTCCTCTCCACTTATAAAAGGCCCCCACCACTACCACCTTACTCACAATTTCAAAGCCTTTTGGCTCGGCCAACCTCCGCCCAAATACTCTCAAAACTTCCCTCACTTACTCCTAGAAGCCTCACTTTTGGCAGAAGTCTTCCCGAGGAAGCCTTTGGATCAAATCAAAAGAGTTACCCGATTTTAAGGTAATATCTTCTCTTATGTTATTTTGTTTTATTTTTCTTATCCAACCCCCTAAACTCTTTTTATTAATTTCTTTTGTAACAAAACCAGTATCCTCAATATACTAGGATGTTTTTATAATAATTATTCGAGCTACACTTACACACACCTACATCTAATGGTTAAAGAACATACTGTTTCTGTGGATGGCGAATTTCTGCCTCACGAAACGATGATTGTTCAACACTCATATAACACCTTCAAAGGTGGAAATTAAGATGTAACTATATTTATATATATGATATATAATATGATTATGTTTTACTTAAGGTTCTGTATTTTTCATTTATGGCATACCTTTATTGTTTCCATTATGGGTAAACGTGATATTTTCATTTTAGGAATTGCGGACAACCGCCCCATCAAAGTGATTTGAATCGTTAATCCCATATGTGGGATGTATAAAGGATGGAGTAAATGATATTATATATGATATTATACTGGAATTATAATATAACATTATATCATTATGATTTCATTAAATACAAAATAGAAATAAAAGTAGTGTTCATGCGTACGTACGGCTTACCATCTCCATGAACGGTGCATTTCTTTTCTTACCTCTAAACGTTATGTAATATTATAAATGCATGTATATACTGGATATATATGAGATATATGATATCTGTATCATGAATATAATTCTGGATATAATGTATATATCACCACATGAACAACTTGTAATTATAAGAAGTTTATTTTTGACACAAGTACCAAAGATCAAAAAAACAACCATTATTAACTTAAATAATTACATAATGTTCATAAAATGATAATAAGTGATATAAAAGGAATAAAAAACTTGAAAAATGTTCTTAAGAAATTATAAATTAACTCTAGTTTATTATTCAGGAGGTTAATGAACGGTCGAGTCAAGACAGGACGCAAGGTAAGGGAACTTCTTAACCGAATTTCTATTCTTTGGGTTAATCTCTTACTTTCAAATCATGTCAGGATATTATTATGTCCTATATTGTATTTGTACATTATTTAAGTGTACTTATAGTGAATAAACATAATAGATCTACTTTATTTAAATAAAATGATCTTTGTAAGGGTCTTCGTCTCAATCTCCTTTCATTGAGACATATTTTGTTTTATACACAACTTTCTTTTATACGGTGTATAGACCCATTTGACTTTGACTTTTATTCAAAAAAGGAATCTTTTTTTTACAAAGAGTTTTACTAAACGACAAAAGGAATGTTTTTGTCTTACGTATGCAGCGACAATGACTTCTCCGCCGTTGTGACCATTATTTGTGTTTCGGCTTCCTCTACAAGCCATAACTTTTTTTTAATGAAAAATAAATACAATGTTTTAACATTCTTTTATTTTGGTATTGAAAATGTTTTTGAAAGTGTTTTTATTATATCAGTGTGTTGTATTGATATCTTGTAATTGAAATTTGGAAATGTTATGTTTCCTTTATGCATGTTTTATGTGATACGATTATGTTTTGGTTTATGATATGTTTAAACCTATTCATATGAGGAATGAATTGGACTTAATAAGTGACGGGTGGTGCCCGCTATAGCTCCTCGATGCATCGGTAGGTCTCATAAGACAAACTAGTGTCTTGGCACGAGGCCTTGACAAAATCTTATTTGTGGTCTTGGCATGAGGCCTTGACTACGTGGTTATGATAGTCTGGCATTATGCATTCCATCATTATGAAAGTGGTTATTGATATTTCATGGGATTATTCTACTAGTAGAATATCCATGTGAGTAAGTAAATGGCATTACTTAATTATATTTTTTCAATATCATGCTGAAGTTCAAGTTAAAAAATAATTTTGTTTTAGTTATACATTTCTTAAATGTTATTGTTTATTTATGAAAGCTTCTGAAATTTTGTTATCTTTACTATGCATCTGAGCTCACCCCATTCAATGTTTTAATATTTTCCAGGAAGTGAAGAGGTATTTTATGAATGACTTGCAGGGATAGTCAGAAGAGGATATGAGTGTGGAATATGGAGGCTTTGTTATTGTAGTTTTTCACTTTATGATGTAATGTAACATTTATGAATGTATCTAGTGTTTCCAAGGCTACTAAACTAATCGGTATTTCGAGACATGATCTTTTGTGATCGTGCCAATGTTACACAATAATGCACCGAATATGGGTAACTAGGGTCGGGGTGTTACATCTTTTTTCACCAAACTTATAAAAAAATACCATTCCTTTCAAGCACTTCATAGGGTGATTATTTCCAAAGTTATAACATATTGGAAAATTCTTTTTTCCCTTCTTCCCTTTATCCATATTTTTCTCTACCATCCTCTTCTTCTCTGGCTTCCCTTCAAATCCATATGAATCAGAGATTTCATTACTTAGCTTATTAACACATGATACTATTTTTAATATAATTTGACTATGTGGGAGATGTTTTTCACTCTAATTATTGGATTAAAACCATGAAATATATTATCCTTCATACTATTTGGATCATGTGTATTGCTGGATTTCTCATTCCATCTACTGGGTGCCATTTCTAAATGATGAAATACACTAAGTTAGATCATATTATAATGTATAATCCAATAACTAAAAAAAGACTCAAGATTAATTGAATATTTTCACACATCTAGTCTCATAATCATAAATATTGTTTCTTTTAATTCATATTTAATGATAAATCCTTCATAATTTTTTGAAAATAAAATGTGAATTATCCTAAGCATATCCCCTGGGAGTGTTGTAACCAAGAGTGCAGTAAGGCCTGTTTTCGTGCACCAGTTCCCAATCAAGTATATATCAAAGCTGTGTTTTTGGGTTTTACCCCTATATACATCTATTCTAGATCTGCCTCTACCTTCTTGTATACATACAGGGATGTATTTCATGGAAAACTCACATAATATCTACATTAGAAAAACTCGTGTATTTTCTTCTATTATAATCCTCAAAGTCTATCTTATGGTTATATTTCCCAATCAGAGTTTATCTAAACATATTTCCATGGTTGTTTCTAAAATTTCACTAATATCAACTATAACACCCCGACCCCAGAAGCCCAAAGCCAGTGTGTTATTTTAATATATTGGAATGATTACAAAGAATCAAGTCCCAAAGGACTGATCAGTTTAGTAGTCTTGGAAAATAGATTACATAAATGATAGTAACATTACACATCCAATCATAAATCATAAAATAAATAATCCTTCGAGAAAGAAATTATTCAACAATCTTAACACTGCATATTAAACATAATACACTTCTTAGAATCCTAGAAAAACAAAACATAACAATGGGGTGATCTCAGATGCTCAGTAAGGGTTAATAATTTAGTGTAATCTATAAACTTTTAAGGAAAGATGGTAATAATAAAAACAAAATCCATTTAAACATAATCATGAACTTGATAAGGAAAAAATAAATCAAACATTACCATATAAACATGCACATGGATATTCTACTAGTCGAATAATCACATGTAATAACTAATTTCATAACGAGGGAATGCATAATGTCATACATCATAACCACATAGTCAAGGTCTCATTACAAGAGTACAATTAAAAATCTTGACAAGGCCTTGGTCCAAGACACTAATTATTCTCATAAGACCTACCGATGCATCTAGGAGTTATAGAGAGCTCCACCCATCACATTATATGTCCAATTTATTCCCCATATGAAAAAGATGAAACATAATATAAACATTCGTACTAAACCATGCATACAAAATGTGAATATGTTAACCATAGACTATGAATGGTATAGAAATATCACATCCACATTCAAACATATCATAAATCATTAAATATAATATAGACGATTTTATTATAAATAATCTACCTCAATCAATAATAATATCTAGTAAATGATGTTGACATAGTTGAAAATGATTTGTAAAATGCTTTGATAGAAATATCCTTTTTTTGTGAAATCATTTAAAAGTCACACAATATATAAAGTAATTAATTTAAATGAAATTTTGGAATCAAAGTCTCCCATAACACTTGGAATCATTTGAATGTAATTAACATTTTAAAAAATTTATGTCTATATAAATAAATTCGTAAATCCCTTTTTGAAAACATGGACAATAATGAGAATTATTTAGAAGAATAAATATTTAAACCATTTAAAACGATTTTTTACTTAAATAGTCCCTTAAAAATAATACATTTGAAATATCTTTTATGAAACATTAACATGTATAATAAATATGTCCCAATGAAAACTTACACATAAATAATCTCAGATAATAATGAGATTGAGGAATAAACCATTACACTGTACTTTCCTTTGGTCCATGGAACTTTTAGTTTCTGTATAATGACCATAGTATGTTATTAAATTTTACCATAAACACATTAATATTTATGATATCATAATTTATTCACTTATGGCTTTATAATATCCATTTAATAATAATTTCTATGTCAAAATTACATTTCAGGTAATAATCACTTTCTTTATCAGACGTCTTTTAACTTGTTAATTTTGATTGTATAACTTTTATAACGATTTAACTGCTTATAGAATAGAAAAAATTATTTATGTATCATATATATTAAAAATAATATTATGCATAATAGATATTTATATTAAAAGGAAAACATCATTTATGGAGATGGCATGCCAAACGTACGCATAAACGTCATTTCCGTTTTCATATCGTATTGAACGGAAGTAAGTGAATGACATATATGTAAATTTATATATATATATATATCTATATATTTATAGTATAATTATTATGTTATATATTACATCCTTATTAATAATATATATTTTTATAATCATGGTTGAATGGTGAATGTAAAAATGAATCTAATTCCGTCATGGAGACGGTAAGCCGTACGTACGCAAGAGTGAAAATAGCATTCTTTTGATGGTGAAATAATATGTAATTGGATATTATATATTATATACATAATAATTAAAATGTTATATTAAATATTTACATAAGTTATACTCATTATTATAACCATACAAAAAATGAAGTGTTGAATAACAAACTACACAACGATGTAGAGACAGTAAACCATATGTACGCACATATGGTGGCTTTGTCATTAATATGATGGATAAGATAATGAATATGGTTGTACCATATTTTTAATAAAATCAAATTATTTAGAAATTAATGTATTTATTATTTTGGTATGTAAACATCAATGAAATAGGAATCGGAATAAGAATAGAACATTGAATGAGGTGATGAAATAATTACCTCTTCTTCCAGTTCTTCCTTTTGATTTTAACAAAAGAGCTCTTTAGGTTGGATTTTTGATCAATGTAAGGCTACTTTGTTGATTTTAGGGTAGTTGGGATTATATTTTATTAGGTTTTGGCATAGAAAAAATGATTTAGAGGTGTGAAGATAAAGGAATGGGATGTACGCTTTTGTAAGAGAGGTGAAGGGTACTTTAGGAAAATTTTGAAATTTTAATTTATTATAAAATCATTTTCGAATTATATTAGAAAAATATAAATTTATTTTGGGGATAAGGTGGGTATGTGTATAAATACACTCAACCAAAAGGTTTTATATGGGATTATGTAACCATATTATCTTTATGTTTTAGATTTAACTATTCATTAAATAGTTTTACATTTACCATGTCCTCTTGTATTATTATAATAAATGTTTAATAAACTTAATATAAAATGAAAAGAGAACATCAGGTTGTTAATTAATGAAAAATATATAATTATATATTTATTTGGGAATATAAATATATTTTTATTAATATTATATCATTTAATAATATAGTATTTATTTTAAAAACTCATTTATGTCATTTTTTACACTATTTAGTAATTGGTTTTTCATAAAGTCATAACAACTTTATGAATTCGAATAAATACATTGAATCATCTATATAATTTTATATTCACCTATAATATTCTTTTATGTCATCTAAAGTCTCAATATACATTTATTTTGATATTTATAATATCAATTTTTTTAATCATTCAATAATAAGGTAATTAGTACATCATCATTGTGTCATAAATAAATTTAATTATTTAATATGTAAAAAATATATATAGAATACCATGATGTAGTAAATTTTTTATCATTCTAACTAATATTTATAGTATAATTTATTGTAGGTTAAACCCTATAATAATAATCGTTTAGTTATTAACCATTGAATTTAACACTTTTAACTCTTATTTAAATATAATATAATAAATCTCATAATCTAACCCAAATGAATCAAAAGGATATTATTTTTTTCAGAAGGTTTATTTTGGTCTAAATAATATTATCCAATAGAATTAGGACATGTGTTGGGGTTATTTTAATATTATTTTTTCTTTTAATTACCTTATTTACTTTATACCGTGGTAAATAAGATCCAAAAGTTACTATTCACCAAAACATATTTTCATCCTATTGAACCAAATTTTACATAATGATTCCAACCATGTCTCTAGGATTTTTTAAATTAAAATCACAAAATAAGTAAGATTGCATTTTATGCAAATTTGCATGTGTGCCTGGAAGGTGGCTAAATGTGCCTAGAAGGTGGGTAAAATACGTTTAAATGGTTCAATAAAATTTATATTTCTAACCATATAATAAAATGAATCCAATGAGTGTTATTGTAATAGTATATGTATTATATATCTATTTTAAAATAAATTTTTAATTAAAAATAAATATTTAAATGAAAAATTATTTTTTTATGTACTATGTAGTATTTTTCACTATTAATCCAAAATTGAAAGTTTTCAGAAAAATACCAAATATTCACCATATGATAATTTTGATATTAATAATTCAAAAATAATTTATATTTTAGCAAATTAAAAATATATATGTTTCTTTAATTAATAAAAAATTAATTCCCCTTTTCAAAACTAGAAAGTAGGTTTTTGAGAAGTAAAAACAATCAAAAGATTGATATGTGTCTATGTCCAATTTAAATGTAAAATTACATCCAATGACCAAAATTGGATTAAATGAAAAAAAATATAATCTAATTATAATTCAAAACCATTAAAATTTATAATTTAACAATATAAATTATTTTATTAAAAACGTTGTTTTCAATAAAAATTTTGTATTTTTCACTATTCGTCAAAATATGAATGTTATCAGAAAAATAGAAAAAATTTATCCAAAATAATATTTCATGTACCAATATTATGTAAAAATTTTATTTTGTCAAATATAATATATATAAGTGTCAAATATTTTATTTTAAAATCGTTCTACATTAAATGGTGGTAAAATTGCAATTTTTTTGAAAAACACTTCTTTTATCTAAAATTTTGGATTGGTTCTCATATTGTGTCTAAAAAACACATAATATATATGTTAAAATTATATGGAGTATATAAAATTCAAAATGTAGGTAATAATATTCATAAACTCTAATTAAAAAACTTGTTTGGTAAGTTGTGGTATGCTCGAAGTTGGTGATGCGTGTGGCACAAGCCATTAAATTACATTAAAGAGATAACATATTATGAAATCCTGGGGTGTTATAATTATTATAATAATCCCCAACGTGGTGCAACACTAAATGATTTATTCATGTAACAAAAACCTATATCTTTCAATAGGACTACAAATATATTAGTATATGTAAAAAGAATCATAACCTAGGAGAAGATATTTTTTCCTTCGAGAAGTAAGGAAATAGTGAATATAATTATGGATGTCCATTATCTAAAAGGAGACAAAGATTAATTGCAGTCACTGATCATGAATGATACCGAGTCAAAGAAAATAAATAGTTTAGAGTGGAATAATTTCATGGAGATATTATTTTAAAATACTTTACTCATGAGAAATTTGAAGATATATATAGTAAATTACTCTATCAATGTCAAAAACAAGGATGAAAAATATTGAATATAAGGATAGCTTTACAATTTTATCTGCTCATGTTATTGATACGTTACATTATTCCATAAGTAATTTTGATCATTTCTTTTATGGGATCAATCCTAGCCATTTAAAAAAAGTATTCACTCAATAATTTTCATTATATGGACAATATATTACCATGTTAAATTAAATAAAAGAAACAATTCTCCATTTATTATGTTATCCAAGGAAAATAAGATAATAAGTGGCTGGTGAAACACACAGGAAAAATAAATAATGCCAGAGGGAAGAATAGAATTGTTGAAATTCCAACTTATAGTAAATTTGGAATGAAACACAATGGATGAATATTTATGAGAATATGAGTTTTCTTCATGTTTGGAGGGATATTATAATAGACATGTGATGAAAAGGGAATGGAAGAAGCAACCAATTCCCAATCTATTTACTGTAAAAAGATGTGACACTATTCAAAGGAATTCACGATTCTTCAAGGAATTTTTTCCCAAAAATAACAAATGGGGAAAATCTAGGATTATGTAATGACTATATCTAAGGATGAAATTCACAAAACATGGTTGTAGGTATGTTGATCAAAGCATCAGATTTATGTAATCATTTATTTGATTTTGGTTCTCCATGATGTTTTATATATTCAAAGTTTTTCAAAAAAATTGTATATCACCCTAGAACCTTAAAATGTCAGTTTTCAATCACAACTCTGAGAAGAAATAATATTGTAATAATGATATGTTAGTCAGTTCCAATTATGATAAAAAATACCATATTTGAAACTTGGTTATTATAGAAATGGTTCACTTTGATATAACCCTTGTTATGGATTGGCATTCAAATTATAATGTGAATATTTTTTCCAAGAGAATAAGATTATGATTCATGGTGGAGATTTGGAATTCCTTATCTTTAGAGGAGACACTATATCATCTAAATCATGTATGGAACCACCTAAAATAACTCACGTTAATGAAATTCATGGATACGAAAAGAATATGTATCTTATAAAAGGTATGGGTATCCTTAGAATATACGATATCCATTTTGTGAAGGAATACATTGATGTGTTACCTAACGTACTACCTTGGCACCAACCTAAGCCCAAAGTTTAGTTTTACATTAATCTAATCCCTATTAAAAAACCAAAAATTATTACATATTACATGTTGGAAATAATAGAATTAATAGAACCAAAGAAATAACTATAGTGTTTGTTTGATAAAGGATTTATACACCCCTGATGTATCACCATAGGGAACTCCATTTATTATGCTTAAAAGGGATGTTGCGTCTATGAAGTTATGCACTAATTATTAGTAAATCATTTAAATTTCAATAAATTAAATGTATTTATATCCCCATATTGATGCATTTTATTATCAAATTATAGAAACTCAAGATTTTTTAAATATTGATCATCATTATCGGTTTCAAATACCGTGGTTAATGAAGAAAGATATTCTAAATATGTCATTTAATAGGAGGTGTGGACATTATGAATTTATAGTAATTCCCTTTTTTCTGACTAATTCGCCATCTATATTTATGGTTCTGAGGAATAGAATAATAAAGATTTAACTCAATAAAATAATTTTGTCACTTATTGATGAAACCATTATATAATTCAAAGAGTATATTTTCATGGAACAGATATTGAATTTACTATTAGGAAATGATGGATTTTTTATCTATAGTGTTTCATCAAGAACGGTACTTCGATGTTTCTTTTTGTTGAATGGTAAATTTATTTCTTTTCCATCAAGGAGGATAATGATCCATAAAGATAATTTTGTAACCCTTGATATTTATTTGGAATATATGATCCTTGTATTGAAGATATAAAGGCATATCATGTATGGTGAAATATGTGAAATATTCACAAATCATAAAATTTTAAAAATATTTTCTCATATAAAGTGCTCTAAAGAGGAAACAATGGGGTAAACATGATAAAAGGATTATGATTTATCTATGAACTTATACCCTTGGAAATAAAATATGGTTTTTTTGGTATTGAGTATGAAAAATAATGTAGTTTTGAATAAAATGATGATGGAAATTGATATATATTCTAGGATTTGGTAAAGTTGAATATAAGAATAAATATGGAATGGGAAAAATCACATCTATTTAAAATTGTTTCCAAACCATCCAAATTAATGATAATAAAAGTTCCTAGATTGATGTTATGAATATTTAAAAGGAGATCATGGTTGTGAATGACTGGTTGTTGGTATACTTCATCAATGAAGTTGGTATATTGAAAATTTTAAAGATTTTTTATATGATTTTTTTATTGAGATGAAAGTGAATAATTATAGGAATATCAAAGATCAAATTTATCTATAAACCATGTTATGATAATAATACATTGGGAGTTGTAGCAATATGTTTTTTGGGATAAAATTAAATTTTAAATTATAAACAATGTATCAAGATGAATGTGTTTTCATATTATAATAGTTGAGGGATAATATCATAAATTAGTTATGAAACATATAGAAATTAATTTGTGTAAATAAGAAATTATTTAAATATAATTTTTCACTAGATTATCAAGGACTCATAGATATTATGATTCTGTATAGGTTATTGTTTATCACCTTACAATGTTCGAACATTCCCTTTCTCTGAGGTAATATATACCCCATGAGTACCTCATGTGCCTCTATATTGATAATGTAATGAGATTTCATGGTTCAACCCTTTAAATTGTATTTGATTGTGACCTATGTTATACATTGAAATAATGGATGATTCTTCAATGGGATCTAGACACTAAGACTCATTTGAGAACCATCTATAATCTGCAAACTGATGGGATGTCTAAAGGGACTACATAAAAATATGAATACACATTGAGGTCATGATCACTGAATCTCATGATATTTGGGATATTTACTTACCTCCAATAGAATTAAGATATAAAAATAGCTTATATTGGTGAATTCATATGAAACCATATGAAACATTATATTGAAATAGGTTTCATACTCCAACTTATTTGAATGAATTTGATGAATGGAATCTTGTTAGTTCAGACCCTGTTGAGGTGACTATAGTTAAAGTGATGAATATAAAATATTAAATAAATGCAGCCAAACGTATATAAAAAATATATAATAATTTTTTGAATCCAATTACTATTTATCAGGTACTCCTTGATCCTTTTTTTGATCCAGATATAGTTGGATATTGTCTTAGGTAATTTTGGGAGGATTTTGGATAATTTTAGAATCCCATGGGGTTGTGCATGGTTGGAACAGACAAAGGTAAAATCATGTGGTTTGGCTCATCAAAAAATGCTCCCATTGATTTTTCTCATGAGTGAAAAAATGATGGCCCAAACCATGTGGCCAAAACCTTCAAATTTTGAAATGATACATTGCTAGGGTTTAAATGGGTGGTGCACTATATGAAAAACCACGAGCCCACTCTAGAAAAACATGTGACCCCAATATTGGGGAATACATTTAGGGTGATTAGTTTTTTAAAAATTGTATCCCTCACTAGAAAATAGGTCATGTAGGTTTATATTTTCAAAAATTTAATGTTAAATTTTCAAACCCTCTGGTTTGACATAGAGATGGCCCCCACAAGATCTAGTAGATTTTTCTTGGCTTCAGAGTCTGTCAAGAATGGTTTGGTATCCTCCAAACCATTTTCTTGGTGGATCAATGTATGATTGACCTCATTCAATCTACTTGACGTATGTGGATCTACCCTCTATTAGTTTCTCCCAATATATCTTTATATACTCATTTGAGTATGATGGGTCATGAAATATGGAATATAACTATATTCACTTTGTTGGGATCTGGATTCTATGTTTTATTTCTTGATCTATAAAGCATTTTTTCTTGATTTTCATATCCCATTATGGGTGTTGAAAGTTGATATTTGATTAAGTTTAGGTAGTTCAATTTCAGATTTTCCATATAAATAAAACATCCATTTTATCGATTTGTTTTAAATATATTCCAATTGATTTATGAAAATTCAATTTTATAATATTTTTAATTTGAATTTGAAATAGTATTTATTTTGGAATGAACTATTCATTGGAATTGGAATTTAGATCATATTTTGAAATTTAAGGATTTGATTAAATTATTCGATAATTATTTTGGAAAAAAAGATATTAAACAAAAATGATGAAAATCTATGATCTTAATTTCATTAAAAATGCATGAAATGAATAAAAACATCTTTTTAGGTTTTGAAATTTAATTTGAATATTGAAACAAAAAATTTGTAAATTTAATTGTAAATGGAGATGGAATTTAAATTTAACGATTTTCCCATTATGTTATTCATTGATTAAGAACATGAGATCCTGAGTAGTTATCGGGTTATTTGGGGCAAGAATGCTAAGATATTGATCCCCTAACACTGTATTGATAATGAAAACTATAACAAAAACCTAGTTCAACGTGATTATCTCTAATGGGATGTTGATGATTTATATATGGAATTTATAAAAGGGATATGTGTACACTTATAACCCATGATCAATGATATGATAAGTGCAAGGATCCTACAATAATAAAATATCATACTTCACAAAAAATGACCATTGTACATATTGTGTATGTTAAGATTATATATTTAATTGATTATAAAACTATTTTATTCATTTAAATTAATTATATGAATGTTTTTATATATATTTTTCATTTAATCTATTTCATAAAATGTTTTACATCATTTTAAAAGGAAGTTTGTTTTGTTTTAAATATTAAAATGATATAATGTGTCATGAATTTTTTTATTCAAAATTGAAATAAAGATTTGGTTTTTTATTTTGGAATCTATTATGTAACACATGGTAAGACATTAATGATCATTATATGTCACACCCTACATCCTACTTTTTGAGATTTTATATTTTCATATACCAAGCCTGAGAAAAGGGAAAGCATCGCCTAGAGGTGGTGAATGTTCCTGATCTTTTGGGAATGGGGTGATGTTTCCATTGGGGTGTTTGAGGTTGATAATGCTAGATACTGTGTAATTTTATGATGTGTTTCTTTGGGTTTTGTAATAAATTTATGGTTTCTAGTAATTTCTCCATTTTTTATGTTGACCATGTGGACTTGTAGTCTTTATCATCCACTATTTTGTGGAAGAAATCCTTTTTTTATCTTGTATGATACAAGATGATAGTCACCAACCCATATGGTTTGGGAATTCACTATGGGATATGTTAGTTAGACTTGGGTATTTGGGTAACAGGGTATTCATGATGGTTAATTACAATGTGGTATTAGTGGTATTGGTTGGGAATCTATCATTGATGTTAGTATTTAGTTTGTGTTCTATTTTAGGGACTTATAATGTAGCTATGAGTGAGTGTTTGGCCATCTCTCATTATAACGATCCCTAAGTAACCATGGGTTATTTGGGAAAGGAGTCTTTAAGAATATTTTGATTTAATTCTTATCATTTAATATCTTTTAATTTAAATATGTTGACATCCAAATATTAATATCTTATCTATTGCGATTAATATTCTTGATTCTTGAGTTTAAGTTATCAATTTGGAGAATCTTTTTATGTCTTAATTTTTTTTATGCTTCGTAGCATCATCCCTTTGAGAATATGTTTTAATATGCTCCAATTTGAAGATAATGGTTATCTAATGTGATCATATCATAATGTAGACCATAATATTTTTGAAATTATTGTGTGTGTTGTCCATGCTTTAGGATAGACAGCTACACCGATTCCCATTCAGGATCTTATTTTGGAACTATAGAGGTGTGAATATAGGAATCAATATTATGATTTCCTTCATTAAAATCCACTATAATTCTAATGATATAATAATACTCAAGAGGAAAAGGAATTCATGATAATGATAGAGATTATATTTGATTTCATAGAAATGTCTGATTTTATTATGATGAAATGTGCCACCTCCATGATAGAAGGAATTAATAGGATATAGTGGGATTAGATGTGAATAGTGAACAATGATGAGTATTTTGATTGTAATTACTTTAAATTTATTTTCAATGAACATTTTTATCTATAGAGTATGGTTCATTCTAAGGCTATGGAGTTTTTCAAACTCAAATAGACTGATCGAACTATAAAGTAGCATGTGATCTACAATTCCATGTTTGTATAGTTCTCACTAGATATTGTATTAATTGATAATATGAAGACTCAATATCTCGATATGGGTCTTTGACATAGTATTTTTTATCAGGAAATCTTGTGGAATCTCTCTTTTTATGCCAATGTGATTGATATGGCTTTAATGGTTGAGCTTGACCTGGATGGTATGTTAGGGTTGATGAGAATTAATTTTTCTAATAATGGTATTTTTATGAGTTCCATAAATGTTAAGAGGAATTGTGATGATTATTAGAGAGGTTATTAATAATATGCAACTTATAGAACACATGGAATGCATAGCAGAGGCCTTGTGAATTTATTTCAATGCGGAAATCTTAGGCATTCAAAATGGGTTTCCACTGAGGAACCTAAGATATACAGTCTCCTTAGATTCTCAGGTTACCAGTATGAATTGTGTTATATATTTTCTTCTACATGTAGTAAAGTTGTCTAACCAGCTCTTGAAATTACTATGGTTCAATCAGATGCTTCATGAACAAAGGGGTTCCATCCATATACATCCGAAATAAAGAATCTTCTCAAAATGTAACATTATCAACAAAAAACAGATATAGGCCTAGTGATCGTGAGAGGCATGATCACAATAGATTCATATTTAGTGAATAATTTATTTGATACTATTGTATATCATTTAATTATAATTACTTTTATTGTAAACCATAAAATTCATCCTATGTAGCATGGATCTTATGTGTTGGATATTACAACACCCCATAGAATGATGAGAATGCATGGTCTCCATTGTTTCGCTCTTATCATCTCTGTCTCAGAGATCAATCATACATAGTATTGTCTGATTCTTAACATGAAACCTATACATTGTTTTTTTGGATGTATTGGATGATTTCTAATAAGTTCTGATTGTGCTGTCATCTTTAGTGGGTCTCCTTTTTTACATAATATGGGGTTTTTTGTATATTTTAGGGATAATGGGAGCCGAGGAAATGTAGAGACAGACCATATTATTTCAATATTTGGAAAGTAATATCAGTGTTCAATTTTTATCAGGAGGGGGACTCTGTGTAGTGATCTCCCTCATGTTTTTGTCATGGTTACCAACACATTCCTTCGATATCAATTTTTTCACTAGAAAGATAGGTAGAGTTTTCTTTTGATTTAGTACCTAGTAATTAGATTCTATATATACATTCTAATCACATGGAACCAACTAAAATGGTGGAGTTGAGGAATTTTTGGACGATCTATTTGAGAAACGCTCTATTTGCCTATGTGTTTCGCCTTGTGTAGTGCCTTCTCTATTTGATAAGAAATTTAGTAGAACACTTTCCCCATTTTTTGATTAATGGAAACTAAATGTAGTTAAGGTAATTAAAAAGTATATGTTTCCATGAATTGAAGATCTATCTGACCAGTTGAATGGGGAAAAGTGTTTCTATAATATTCATCTTCAAAATGGTTTTCATCTTTTGAGAATAAAAGAATCAAGTATTCATAAAACCTCCTTTGTAGTAGGTTTGAACATTTTTAGTATCTTATCATGCCAATTGTTATAACCAATGCTGGTTTGGTTTTTATGGATTTGATGAACAAGATTTTCTTTCAGTATTTTTATATGTTCATGGTGTTATTGTTATATGAAATATCAGTTTACTATTATTCAGATGAGGACCATTTGTTTCATATAATAGAATTACTAGATTTGTTGAGAAATCATGTCTATTATGACCTGATATCCACCTGTGATTCTTGGATTCTGAATGCTATTTTCTTGGGAGCCATGGTCTCATATTTTTGGGACAACATATTTTAGAACCAATTTTTGGGACTTGAATATATTAAATATGTCAATGTAAATATTATCTTTGGAATAAAAGAATAATAACTATGTTAGGATAGTTTTTTATGACCATATATGTTTAAAAATACTATTTTCTCGAATAAACCGCTTTTAATGTCCTCTGAAAAATAATAAAATTATTTTTTCACATGTTTAGAAAATAATTTTTATAAAATCAAAATAATATTTGAATTTATAATGTAAAAATTAGGTTATTATGATTATTTTGTATTTTTATAAAAAAAATTGTAAAGACCCAGAAATCTCATTGGATTTTTTTTCTTAAATACATGGGAATTTTACGAGTCCATGAAAATTTACGGTGCATGATTCCACGGCCCAGTGTGCCCTGAATCAATTTCTGATGTTTTTTTCGAGTACGTTCAGAAAATGTATGCGCGGGTTTTGATAACTTTTGAACCGGTTCTCGGAATTGAAATCTGAGGGCACCATTGAACTCACGACACAAGTATACACTTAATAAGACTTTCACTTAGATGACAGTGAGTGGAGAATAAAAGTTAGTTTTTGGGTTTTCATAAATAAAATAAAATATAGGGAGATTCACTTTATTTTATTTGAGCCTCCATGAGGTGACTGCTAGTTCAAACCTCCTCTTGTATGTTGGAGGTGGAACCAACACACATTAACCTTCCCTGAGAGGTTATGGTGGTGGGGTCCACCCGAACATAACCTCCTACGAGAGGTTACTGCATGGGGACTACATGGGGCTTAACCCCCTATTGATGGAAGAGAGTTAAACCTCCCAACTCTCCCTCATTAATGAAGGAGAGCCTAATGACCTTCATTTAATTAATATGTACCAATCTCCCCTAATTAATTCGTGCCAACTCTCGTGAATTAATCAGGGGGATCCAATTAATTTAATTCTAATTTTTGAATTTCAATGCCAATGAAATATTATATAAATCAATATAATATTTTTTATTTGGGATTTGGACGGATGTTGGAGAACAAGGACAGCATGGGAGGAATATAATTTTCCCAATGAAGAACGAAAAAAAGAAGAATGCTTTATTCCAACAAAGAACGCCATCGATGATATTTCTTTTACTTATTCCTCGGATACCTACCGATGTGGATCATCTTCCACAGCAGATGCAACTCGGGTTTAGAAGCGTGTGGCAGATGCGACAAATGACATTTCTCTTCATCTACATTTCGTGACTCTATAAACAAACGATGAACGACGAATAAAGGTAGGAGGTTTACATTGAGTAATATTCCTTTTATTTTTTTCATCTTCATTTGAAAGCAATCGATGTGAAGTGTTTTAGATAATTGATGTTCATCGTACTCCTTTGATCATCCAATTGTTGTCATCCCTATATGCGGAAGGTGTGGGCCAAAATAAATGGGCTGCCAGCCTCTGCAAATCACATTGTGATGTATCTTCGGCATGGTGATGAGGCGACGAGATGAGATAGGTGGAAACGACAAAGGTTGTGCTTCCCGCAGCCTCCGCCACCCGCAACGACCTTCCACGAACCCCGGCCGAACACCACAGAACCACAACGACCTTGCACGTGCCTTGCCACCCTACCCACAGCCTCTCGCTCGCCCTGACTGGCCTACCCACAGCCTCCCACACTCCTCGTCTGGCCTGACCGTGGCCTCCCACATGCCCATCCGGCTTGCCCGCGGCCTGCCCGCACCCCGCCTTACTCCTCGCGGCATCCCGTGCGCCTGGACCGGCCTACCTGCGGCCTCCCTCGTGCCTCACCAGCCTTCTTGTGGCATACCACACCCTTCCCAGACTGCCTGCAGCATCCCGGACGCCCTGCCCAGCCTGCCCGCGGCCTGCACGCGGCCTGCCCAGCAGCCTCCGGCCCACCTGGCACCCTGCTCGGCAGCCCGCCGTCCTTCCGGCCTCCCGAGCCGGCCCGTGGAATCCCTTTTGGCATTATTGGTTGAACTGTCTCGGCCTTCTGGGCTGAGCCACATGATCCACACCCCACACGGTGCTGGCCGAACCGACACTGGCCTCCAGACTGAGCCGCCTACGCGGTGACCTGCAGGCCGAACCTTCCTCGCAGTCCGCTGGGCCAGGCACAACAGACCGAGCTGAACCTAACAGGCTGGCTCACCCAATGGGTCAGTCTAGACACAACCGGTCTGACCGGGTCTTCCCAGACTGGGTTGGGCCATGTCGGTCCGATCGAGTCGGACCGGACCCGGGCCCACTGCTGACCCTTTACTTCCTTTAGCCAAATCTTTGGCACCGAATGATTGTTTGACGAACCATCAATGGCACAAGTTTTCTTGGAGTGCGATAGTCCTTTTGATAATACACCATTTTAGTTTGGGTTACAATTGAGATGCTGTCAGGTTGGATCGTGCACGAATCCACCCAGGCCCCCGGGACTGAAAGGCTAATAACTCACAGACTGGGCGTCCGATTGATGCACCATTTGTTGCGTTGAGACCCCTTTGAGGAGGCTAACCTTTGGGATACTTCTTCATGGTACATCGTGGCAGTTGAAGTATCGACGCATGACCTGAGGAGAAGTCCCACCCGGAATCAAGCATGCATTCTGCAGAACCCTATGCCTCGCTATGCACTAACGACTGTTCCTCGATCCTGTGTGGGTCCGATAGTTATGACATCTGTTCTAAGATCTTGTGTGAGTCTCACAGTTCTGAATTATATTCCTGGATCCTATGTAGGTTTGACAGAATAGCTGGTCATGGATCCTGTATCGGTCCGACAGCTCTGAATACTATTCTTGGATCCATTGTGGGTCCGACAGTTCTGACTTCTATTCCTATATCCCATGTGGGTTCGACAAAATAGTTGTTCCATGATCCAGTGTGGGTCCGACAACTCCATATACTATTCCGTGATCATGTGTGGGTCTGACAGTTCTAACCGCTGGTCCTGGATACTGTGTGGGTCCGACAGCTTAAATGATTCAGTGGCTATATCTGATCGTCGCTATCTCTCTATAGAAGTTGTATACATGTGTGAGCTTAGTCAGTGTTTCTTGTTTTTTCCTTATGATTGAGTTGAGTTACTTGACAACTTAGGTATATAAATGGGAATATACGTACGTAATGGCTATCCGTTGATTTTATTCTCTATAGTTTATCCTTGGTGGATTTTTAGAGACCATGGTAGTCTCAGGGTCCCAACGGATTATCGTTATACTGACCCCCGCATGGGATATGCCCACACCTCATTGTATAGGGTAGAGATGGCGGACAGTGCTGACTAAGGCTGAGTGTATGCAGACTGGATAGTACCCAGAGCTGGACCCCATGACGAGTCGGTGCCCAGAGGATACTGACGAACATGGAGTGTTGAGGAGGCTATCTGTACCTACAAATCAGTTAGGATATGTGGTGGATGATCAAGGAGTTTCTTTTCACCTTTTAGCTATTTTTTCCTTTTTAGTTTTACTTTTACTTAACAGATGGGATTGAATTTTCAGCCACTTTTACTTTTCAGCACTCTTTGTATATAATTTAATTAGTGTTTTGCTTCCATATTGTACTTTGTTGTGTGTGTTTACAGTTATAAAGGCAATGAATTCACTATTTTAGGGATTTATGACTTTGGTGGTAGTCTCCGGCCACTGCCCAATGGAATGCGGGCTTGGGGTAGTCACAGAATGGGCCATGGGGGACTGGTCGTGAAAAATTGGTATTAGAGGAGTTGGTTTTACCGTAGAACATAGGAATTTGATCATTCTTTTATGTGAAAAAATAGTGTTTAGGGTATCAAGTGTGGTTTTTAGTTCAGGGAGTCCATTGTTGATGTGGCAGCCGACATATCCATACACCAGGACCCTGAATACTGATATTCGACTCAGTGCATAAAAACACAGATTGTGTGAATGTTTCAAGAGTTTTCATTGTGATCTCGTTGAGTTAGATCACCAGGTATAACTTATTGATCGTGGCGCACCTCTATCATTCAGGATTGTCCCACACAGACAACCAGCCAGGGTTTCGAGAGTTGTACGAGATGAAAACCCACCGATCGACGAGGCCTCGGTGTAGGGCCCTATCACTATAGAGGCACCGACGGTACCACTACCAGTTGGGCCATGGATTCCCCCATCCTCATCAGCAAAGAGTGCACACTTCTTGAGCACATTCCACGAGTTCCATCGCAAGAGGCCGATGAGGTTCTGGGGTGAGATGGACCCGTATGCTGTAGAGGATTGGATGGAGGCTATAGTGAGAGTCTTCAGACAAGTAGTACAACCATCTACCCTTATGATGATCCTTGTCGCAGGTATTCTTCAGGTAGCAGCAAGAAGATGGTGGAGCCTGATGTTCCATGTGCATGATGAGGCGACACTTCTCAGGGCAGACTTCAAGAGCCTGTTTCGGGCAGAGTTTGTCCCAGCCACCCTACGTGCGGTATAGATACAGGAGCTACTGTATCTACAGCAGGGTAGAATGATGGTGGCACAGTACTCAAGGAGGTTCAACAACCTCTCAAACTACTCCAAAGATATGGGGCATGACCCATTTTTCAGATCATGGACCTTCTAGCCTGGGTTCAGGAGAGAGATCAAAGATTCGATGATCTCCCTTAGCATCCCATCGCAGGTGGGGGTATTTGATAGATCCCTCTTAGTGGAGAGTTTCCTTACTAAGTAGTCATTAGTAGCGAGACCCACCACTGAGCATCACATAGTAGAGTCTTCAACAACTGGCAGAAGATAGATGTCGCAGAGGTCCAAGCAGACAAGACCATCCGGTGGACAACCTCAGGACACAGTTTCATTTGTGTGAGGCACATGAGATAGAGTGAGTCACGTGAGGTACATAAAGTGTTTCACTTTCGGTGGGGAGGTTCACATGGCTTGTGAATATCTGATCCAACGTTCTGATGATAAGCTGACAGTTGAGGGACATCCCAGGTAGAGGCAGAGGTTCAATCGAGGAGGTCCGTAGGGAGCAGGCGGATGTGGCAGAGTAGCTGGTCATACAGCTAGAGGTGGATGGCGTTATGAGGTGTTACCACCACCACCACCACCAGGAAGTCCACCCTGACCACAGGGAGCTGGTGGATAGGGGAGAGCTCAGCTCCAGGTAGTTGAGGCCTTTGATCATGGCACTCCGGAGTTGATTTGAGATACTATCAGTGTCTACTCCACCTTAGTTGTAGTACTTATAGATATAGATTCTGGTCACTCTTTCATTTACACCGCCATTGTTTGGAGCTCGGAGATTATGATTGAGCTATTGGATTTATATTTACAGCTAGAGAATCCTATGGGAGAAGACTCAATGATCACACACTGGTGCTAGTAGTGTGATTTTACTCTAGGAGTCGAGAGCTTCGACTGAGATATCCTCGTAGAGGCATCGAGGCCTTACGACGTCATCTTGGGTATGGACTGGTTATCTATAGTCCATTCTCAGATCAACCGTATTAGGCGCAAAGTTTGGTGTGTCTGCCTGGATGGGACTAGGTTCATCTTCACCGGTGAGATGGGAACCTTTGCAGCACAGGACAGACTTACTCGATGGAGGGTGCAGCTGATCAATCATCTGTTGGCCTGCCTTACCCACAGAGCAGTTGATGTGGAGAGTCCGAGCTATCCGATAGTGGTGGATCAGTATGCAGATGTTTTCCATGATGATGTTCTAGGACTGCTTCCTTGCAGAGAGGTGTACTTCTACATTGACCTGTGCACTAGGATGACACCGATATCTACACCAACATATCGATTGGCTCACGTGGAGCTCTGAGAGCTGTGGGTATAGTTGGAGGACTTTTTGAGGAAGGGATTCATTTGGAATAGTGTTTCTCTTTGGGCCGCCCCGATTATGTTCATCAAGAAGGCGGATGGGAGCCTGAAGCTTTGTGTTGACTACCATCGCCTGAACCAGGTAACCGTGAAGAACAAGTACCCACTTTTGAGGATTGAAAATCTCTTTGATCATTCTAATGGAGAACAGTGGTTCTCAAAGATAGAACTCAAATTGGGTTATCACCAGATCAGAGTTCGAGATGAGGATGTGAATGAGACGGACCTCAGATGTCGTTACGACCATTACGAGTTCTTGGTTATGCCATTCGGCATAACGAACGCTCCAGCAATGTTCATGGGACTCATGAACTGGATCTTCCAGCCATACCTTGATTTCATTATCATAGTCTTCATTAATGACATTCTAATATACTCGGCTACTGAGGAGGATCATGCCTAGCACTTGTAGGTAGTAATGGACATACTCCGAGATCACTAACATTATGGTAAGCTCTCGAAGATCATGTTCTGGATCTGAGAGGTTCCCTTTCTGGGACATGTCATCTTGGAGGCAGGATTTATAGTAGATCTAGTGAATATTGAGGTGGTACTTTCTTTGGAGCCACCAAAGAGTGTGATGGAGGTAAGAATTTTCTTGGTTTTGGATGGTTATTATTAGAGGTTCTTACCAGACTTCTCTAGAGTTACAACACCACTATCATCCTTGACAAAGAAGTGGAAACCATTCGTGTGGTCGGAGAGATGCCAGCAAAGCTTTCATGAGATGAGATAGAGCCTAACTATTTCCCCCCATCTTGAGGCTTCCAGAGGAGGAAGTAGGGTACATAGTTTATTGCGATGTATCAGGAACCAGACTCTGATGTGTCTTGATGCAGGAGTGACCAATGATCGCACATGGTTCTTGGTAGATGAGAAAGGATGAGCAGAACTACCCTACGGATGTCATGGCATTAGCAGTAGTGGTATTACCCTTTAATATGATGTGACAGTATCTTATGGGTGAAATTTTTACCATATACTTTGATCACAAGAGTCTCAGGAATATCTTCTATCAGAAGGAACTGAACCTGAGACATCGACGTTGGCTTGAGTTTCTCTAGGACTATGAATTCTAGATAGTCTATACTCATGGGGAGGGGAACATTGTTGTGGATGTGCTTAGTAGGACATCTGGTATATAGCTACTAGGAAATGCAATAGAGCAGCTGGATACTTTACAGATTTCTTATGTTGGACCGAGATGGAGCTGATTTACTTTAGTCTCATATAGTCACTCCTCCACTTCTTCAGCGAGTCAGCGAGGCACATCACGGGGACGCTTACTGCAAGACACTACATACTCGGATATCCACAGGGCATGCACTTGATTGATTTTCTGTAGGTGGGGAGCATGCCATCCCTTTCAGAGAATGTACTATGGTGAAGGTGTCACTTTAGGAGGAATTGTTGAGGGAGTTCCACATATCCCCTCTAGCGGTACATCCAGGAGTGTCGAAGATGTATCAAGACCTTCGGAGACAACACTGGTGGCCAGGTATGAAGAAGGCAGTAGCAGAGTTTGTCTCTCGATACCTCAATTGTCAGCAAGTGAAGGCAGAGCACCATTTACCGACAAGCATTGTGCATCCTTTAGAGGTCTCATAGAGGAAGTGGGATGGGATATCCATGAAATTCATGATTTTTCTTCCACATACATCTTGGGGTCATGAGTTGATTTGGGTGATCATCGACTGACTCACCAAGTCGGACCACTTTCTACAGAATAGAGAGTAGGGTTTAGTAGAGAGCTTGTAACACCTTTATGTGCAGAAGATTGTGCAGCTACATGGAGTAACTTCATCTATTGTCTCTGATCGTGATGCACGGATTACTACCTGTCTATGGAAGGAGTTTCAGGAGGATTTTGGGATGTATCTTCGTCTGAGCACTGCCTTCCATCCTCTAATGGATGGTCAGATTGAGCAGACCATTCAGACCCTTGAGGACATGTTACATGCTTGTGTCCTCGACTTCGATCGCAGCTAGGGGGATTAATTACCTGTGGTGGAGTTTTCATACAACAACAGATATCACTCTACCATTGGGATGACACCTTTTGAGGCCTTGTATGGTCGACCATGCAGATCGCCACTATGCTGGACAGACCCAGGGGAGTCAGCACAAGTGGGACTAGAGAAGGTATGGGATACCAAAGAAAAGGTATAGATCATCCAGGAGCAGATGAAGACTGAACAGAGCAAGAAGAAGTCATATGCTAATAGGAGACAGAGACCAATGGAGTTCGAGGATGGAGACCACGACTGTCTACGGGTCTCACCTTGACGAGGTCGATGGAGATTTGGCAGAGGTGGAAAGTTATATCCGAGATTCATCTAACCGTTCTAGGTCCTTAGTAGACTAGGCAAGGTGGATTACCGCCTGGCTCTTCCACCTCAATTGCACCGGGTGCACGATGTCTTCAACGTGTCACATTGGAGGAGATACGTGCACGACCCTTCTCACATCATCAAAAATGGGGAGCTGGATATCGACGATGGGGTGACTTTTATGGAGGTTACAGTGGATATTGAGGATCTGCAGGAGCGGGTCCTTTGTGGATGGCTGATACCTCTGGTGCGCTCATGTTGGAAGCATGGGAACCTCCGAGAGAGTACATGGGATTGGGAGGCTCAGATGCATGCTCAATACCCCAACTTGTTCCCTTATTTCGAGTTGTAGCTTATGAGGACATAAATTCCTATGGTGGGGAGAATTTAAATACCCAAAAATCCCATGTAATTTTTTTTCATAAATACATGGGAATTTTACGAGTCTATGAAAATTTACGGTACATGATTCCGAGGCCCGGTGTGCCTGGAATCAATTTCTGATGTTTTGTTCAGGTACATTCAGTAAACGTACGAGCGAGTTTTTATAACATTTGAACCAGTGCTTGGAATTGAAATATGAGGGAAGCGTTGAACTCATGACACTTGTATTCTCTTATGAAGACATTCACTTCGATGACAGTGAGTCAAGAATAAAAGTTAGTTTTTGGGATTTCATAAAAAATACTAAAATAAAGTGAGCTACACTTTATTTTATTTGAGCCGCCATGTGGGTGACTGATAGTTGAAACCTCTACATGGAAGTCGGAGGTGGGACCACCACACCTTATCCACCCATGAGAGGTTATGGTTGAGGGGCCCACCCGAACATAACCAGCCATGGGAGGTTACTGTGTGGGGCCACAAGGGGCTTTACCCCTATTGGTGGAAGAGAGTAAAACCTCTCAACTCTCCCTCATTAATGAAGGAGAGCCTCATGACCTTTAATTAATTTGTGCCAATGTCCCCTAATTAATTCGTGCCAACTTTCGTGAATTAATTAGGGGGAGCCAATTAATTTTATTCTAATTTTTGAATTTCTGTGCCAACGAAATATTAGATAACTGAATCTAATATTTTTCACTTGGCATTCGGGTGGAAGTTAGGGAAAGAGGAGAGCATTGGAGGAATAGAATTCTCCAAACGAAGAACGAAGAACTAAGAATGCGTTCTTCCAATGAAGAATTCCGGTGACAATCTTTCTTCAACTTCTTTCCCAGACACCTACCGACGTGGAGCATCTTCCATAGCCGATGCAGCTCGGGTTTGGAAGCGTGCGGCAGACGCGATGAACGACGATTCTCTTCGCCTACATTTTGAAACTCTGTGAATGCACGAAGAACAAAATACAAAGGTATGGGGTTAACATTGAGTATTACTCATTTTCGTTTTTCATCTTCATTTGAAAGGAATCAATATGATGTATTGTAGATAATTGGTGTTCATTGTACTCCTTTAATGAACCAATTTCTATCACCCCTAAACACGGAAGGTGTGGGCCAACCTAACATAGCCCAACACCCTTGGCCGATCTCTTTGTGATTATTCCTCAACATGGCTTTGAGAAAACGAGACGTCAAAGGCAGCGACGAAAATGGTCATCCTTCCCGCGACCTCCGAAACTCGCACCGACCTTCCGCGAGCCCTGACCGAACCCCACCAAACCGCACTGGCCCTGCCCACGATGCCTGCCTCCCACACACCTTACCAGTCCTACCCGTGGCCTCTTTCCCGCCCTGCTTGGCCTGCCCGCGACCTCCTACACACCCCGCCAGCCTACCCGCGGCCTACCTGCGCCCCGCCGGCCTAACGGAGGCCTCCCGTGAACCCTTCTCGGCCTGCCCGCGGCCTCCCGCGTGTGCCATAGGCCTGCCTGTGGCCTACTGCACCCTGCTAAGCCTTCCCGCATACTCCTGCGCACCCTGTCCAGCCTACCCACAACCTCTCGCACCCTGCCCAGTGGCCGCAGGCCCGCTTGGCGCACTGCCCGTCTGCCTGGCGGCCTCCCTACCTCCCGAGACGGCCCTGCGGAGTCCCTCGCAGCGTTTCTGGATAAACCGGCTCAACCTTCCTGGACGATCCACCCAAACCGCACCCCACGCAGTGCTAGATGAGCCGGAACCGGCCTACAGACTGATACGCCTATGTGGTGACCTCCAAGTCGAATCACCCTCGTAGTCCCCTGGGTCCAGCCCAGTAAACGAGGTCGAAACTAACTGGCTGGCCTGCCCAATGGGTTGGGCCAGACTCAACAGGTCTTACCGGGTCGACCGAGAATAGGCCCTCCCAGATTGGGTTGGGCCGAGTCGGTCTGACCGGGTCGGACCAGACCTGGGCCTACTACCGACCCTTTACTTCCTTTCGCTATATCTTTGGCACCTGACGACGATTTGACGAACCGTCAACAGTAATGGTTTTCTCAGAGCGTGATAGTCCCTTTGAGAATACCCCATCGGAGTTTGGGTTACAGTTGAGATACGGTCAGGATGGATCATGCACGAATCCAACCGGGCCCCCGAGACTGAAAGGCTATCAACTCAAAGACCGGAAGTTCGATTGGCACGTCGTCTGTTGCATTGAGACCATTTTTACAAGGCGGACCTTTGGGATAGTTCTGTCATGGGAATTTGTGATAGTTGGTGTATCGACACATGTATTGAGGAGAATACCCTGCCGAAATCACGCATGCTTCATGGGGAACCCTATGGCTGGCAGTGCACTGCCAATTGTTCTTGGATCCCATGTGGGTCTGACCATTATGACATCTGTTCCAGGAACCTGTGTGGGTCTGATAGTTCTGACCTCTATTCCTGGATCTTGCTTGGGTTCAACAGAATAGCTGGTTCTGGATCATGTGTGGGTCCGACAACTCTAACTACTATTCCTAGATCATGTGTGGGTCCAACAGTTCTTACTTCTGTTCCTGGATCCTGTGTGGGTTCGACAGAATAGATGGTCCTGGATCCTTTGTGGGTCTGAACACTCAAACTATTATTCCTGGATCCTGTGTGGGTATGATAGATCTAACCACTGGTTCTGTATCCTCTGTGGGTCTGACAACATAGATGATTCAGTGGCTATATCTGAACATCTCTATATCTCTACATATATGTATACCTATGTGTGTTGAGTCAGTGTTTCTTGTGTTTTCCTCATGATTGATATGATTTACTGGATAACATAGGTATATGTATGTGCATATAACTATGTAATGGCTATCCATTGATTTCATACACTGTGGTTTATCCCTGGTGGATTCTGAGAGACCTTAGTGGTCTCGGGGTCCCTACTAAGTATCGTTATACTCAACCCTACATGGGCTATGCCCACACCTCATTGTTTTGGATGCAGACGAAGGACAATGCTGACCGAGGCTAAGTGTACGAGGATTGGAAAGTACCCGGAGGTGGACCTCACGACGAGTCGGTACCTAGAGGAGACTGACAGACGTGGAGTGCTGAGGAGGCTATCTGTACCTACACTTCAAGTATGATCCGTGGAGGACAATCCAAGAGCTACTTTTCACCATTGAGCTGTTTTTTCCTTTTCAGTTGTACTTGTAATTTACAGTTAGGCTTGTATTTCTGGCCACATTAACTTTTCAACACTCTTTATATACAATTTTACTTAGTGTTTTTCTTCCAGCTTGTACCATGTTGTGTGTGTTTACAGTTATAAAGGAAATGCCTTCCATGTTTTAGGGATTTACACCTTTAGTACTAGTCACTAGCCCCCGGCCTATGGAAGGAGGGCTTGGGGTAGTCACGGCACAGGCCCCAGGGGATGGGTTGTGACAAACATCATTTTTGGATGAATAGTAAAAAATAATAGATGTTAATTCAATGTTTCGTTTTAATTCAATTTATTTGTTAGGATAAAATGTATTTTAATTTTATTTTAAAAACTAATTAGATTACATTTTTGTCTTATAATATAATTTTTGTTATTGGAGCCAATTTCACAAAGAAATTGGATATAAGGACATAACAACATGTTGATCCTTTTTACCTTAAAAACCTATAGTGTCGTCCCTGAAATGGGATTAATATTAAATTAATTTATAACAATTATGTGATTATAATTTGGTAAAATGGGTTATATATTTGGAATAATAATAATTTATAATTTCTAATATCTTATAATTTTTTTATAAAAAAAGTGTAGAAAATAATTAAAATTAATTACATCGGCTAAAGGAAAAATTAGGTTAATAAAGTACTAAACCATAGATTTAGTTCCTAGAACAACCTAGAAACTTGTCCAAACCCAATTTTATGTCCATATTTATTACTTACCCAAACATATATTGATTTTTGAACATTATTGGATCCAATTTCACAATGAGAAGTGTTGGTGGAATTCTCACTTCAAATATTTACAAGAGTGGAACTCCTCATCCACAATAAAAGGCGACCAACTCAACCAATTCATCACACCTATAAACCCTTTTAATATAATAAAATATCTACCCAAATAGACTTTAAATAATTCTACATTTGACTTTGAAGCATCCCTTTGGTCAGAAATACTCTCATGGATGGATTTTGGTACAAACCAAAAGGAGTTTCCCGATTTAGAGGGAACGTCTTCTCTCAAGGACATTTCCTTTATTTCCCATCTTCACCCCACCTTCATTCATTATTTCATTAATGTGTAAAAAAATATACTAAAAATACTAGAATATATTTAGGAATATATTTTGACATACACTTAGACACACCTCTATCTAAAGTATATCAAACGTACAGTTTCTGTGTATAGTGAACTACTGCCTAACAAAACTATGATTGTTCATTTATCTATTACAATATTTTATGTTGGAGATTTTGATTGGAACAATTTTATATATATTACATAATATATTTATTATGTATTTTTTATTCTTTATTAATTTCTCAACCCACATATCTTTAGTTTCCATTTGGTGTTAATACGATAATCTAGTTTGAGGAAATGTGGACTTTATCCCCCTCAAAGTGAAGTGATTCAGTCACTCACCACATGGAATGTATTAAGGATGGGTTTAATGAAAATATATGATATAAATGATATAATAATTTTACATTAATAATGACATATGTATATATGTTTATATAAAATTCATTAATGTACTTTCTTTTAATACATCAATAAAAACAAAAACAGCATTCATGCGTATGTACGGCTTACAATCTCTATGAATGATGTATTCCATTTTGTACTTATTTATGAAATAAAATATTATAATATACATATATTATATATAAATGATATTTATAAAGTTATTTACATTTTGTAATCATGATATAAGTATAAGGACCAATGATATAACAAATTAAGACACATGTGACGAACAAAGAAAGTATTTCCTGAAGTGAAAACAATAACTCAGATCATTAAAAAGCACGTAATATAATGTCATAAAAAAATATATGGTATAATATTTAATAATATAGTTATTTAAAAAATTTATAATAAATTTCTATTTATTATGCATGTGTTTTAAATGAGTATGACAAGAGTCAAGACACAAGGTAAGGGGATTTCATCTCACCGTTAATTTCCATGAGATACATGATATGTTTTCCAATCATTCATTTTATGTGGACTATATAATTAAAATGACCGTATTATATATATATATTATAATTATATTTATTTCTATTCATATATCCATTTTATGATACTTTAATATTGGGTTTGAGTTCCAAAAGCTACCAAATCTGTAAAATAGTTTTGTCTCAAATTTCATTAATTGGGACTCATGTTTTGTTAGGAACCTTATCTCTTTTTTTGAGGTGTAAATATTAACATTCTACATGTTATATCCTAAATATAATTTTCAATAATTTTTATGATTCATGTTATTTCATTTTCAAACATGGAGAGTATGATCCCAAGTTACCATGTTATAAGAGTTTATTTAGACAATCTCATCGCCTTTTGAGATTATTTTTGTTTATGCTTCTTTAGAAGATATTATATGATCCATATCTCAATAAAATTAATCATTTCTCATATTTTATTTTTATTCATTATATAATCCTGTATTGGTACCATGTATCTACTATTTGTTACATAAGATAGTTATGAACCTATTTTTAAGGAAGCTCACCTCGACCCTCTCTTCAGTTCAAATCTATGTTTTGTAAAAAGGTTTCCCATGGATATTTTACCATCCTCCTATAATCTATAAAAGAATTTTTGTTACTTTTATCAATCTATTCAATGGAATATTCTAATCTTTTTCTGAACATAGGATAATTTTTAACCTTTTTTCCATGGAAAAGAAATGTTATTTTTACCTTGTATGAGATATACAGATTCACACACCCTCATTCCTTTGATGTTTCATTTTCATTTTTAAACTGATAATATTGAATAATTTTTTTAAAATATAATATTCCAGGGAAATGGTTTCAAAAATGACTTAATGTCTTATTTATATGATATCAAGTTATATTCTATGAAAATGATATTAAAATGGATTTATTTATTAAATATAAATTTATAGAAGAAGAAATGATATTTTCCTAAAGTAATGTTTCAAAATTATTTTACATTTAAGAAGAAATACGTTGATGTTACACATGCCCTTTTTTGAAATTATCTAAAGTTTCCATTCATATCCTTTCTATGATTGGGTTATACTTAATGTCTTCGTCTTTATAAAACTCTTTTCTCTTCATGAGTTATGTTTTTATGAAATTTGTTTCTCATTAATGGGTTATGAATTAATAAATTTATTATGAAACCTATATATTTTCATAGGTTATGATATGATAAAATGAAAATGGTACGCATTTAATTTTATTGGTTATTATTTGATGAACCTATCTCTTTTTGTGGGTTAAGATATGATGAATGTATTAATTATCTTATTGAACATGTATGAAGTATTTTATTATGAGATTGGTGGTGCCTATATCTCCTCCAATGAATTGGGTAATTATGGATGAATCATGAGTATAAATGTTACGCGTGAACCTAATAACATGGTTACAATGGTATGAATTGACCTAGTTAGATTTACATAATATAGCATCCCGTTTTTTATAACATAACTTTCATTTCATTACACAGAACTGAGGATCGTTAAGGTTTAGTGTCTTGGAAACAAGGAACATAATACATGAAAAGAACCTAAAACATTCTTCTTAAACACTTGAAAGGCTTCTCTTTAAGTTCATCCTAGGTTTATTACTGTATCTCATAACCTGGGGACATACATCAAAAGAAAGGGTGAGAAGAAGGCCCTGTAAGGGAAACAAGAGAAACATTTTACATGTGAACTTGAGATACTTCAATAAGGACATGAAAAGAACATTAAGGCATGAGAAAGAAATCATGATATAAATCATAATAAAAATAAATTTTTTTCATAACTTGAAAATGTGGCTACAACATTTAATATTGAAAATCGTTTCATTTCACCAAGGTCCATCCCTAAGGCGACGTTAAAAATTACCAAGGTTATTCACCAAGACGTCGTTAAAAATGGTCATCTCTAGAGATTAAGTCTTTACCCAATGAATTGGAGCGCTATCTGGGCGTACCCTTGACATGTATTTATTATCATGTCAGCCACATATATCATCATCAATAATTTCATAAACAACCCATATAGAATAAAAGAAATTGGTTTCATTTCATAATCATAACGTTTTAAAAACTGCTTTAAAGACATGATCTTTATGTCACTTTAAACCCACGGAAAGGGGAAGCGGGTTTCATGTATGTAAATCCCAGAATTTAAAATAGGAAATTTTGATATATATGTGAATACCCTTGTAGAAAAAAGAGCATTGAGTATTCACTTTATAACATAAAATAATTTTTAGAAAAGAGAGAGGCATTTTGAGACGAATATTCTGCAGCATAACGGCTATGTTACAAGGATTTAGAAGACATTTAAAAGAGAGGGAACATGGGTAAATCACTCATAAATGATCCATAAAACAGTAGGGGAACAGAATATAAGGGATTTGAGAATATGGTAATGAAATTTGAAAGATATAACATATGAAATGAAAAACAAGGAAGTGAGACAAAAATAAGATTTCTCTTATTAAAATTCGGCAGCCTAACGGCGTCACTTAAACATCAATAAAAATTGATTCCACAATATCAAATAGGGTCTCTCATCATATGATCATAAGCGATCTGTATGATAGATATAGAGATCATACCCCAACATAATAAAATGGAACTTGAAAGACTTGACATGAAAATAGAACATGAAAAATGAGAAGGGTGAAAGAATCCCTTAAAAATTCGGCAGCCTAACGACGTCACTTAAACATTCATAAAACGAAATGATGAGAGTAAGAGGGGATCTATCATCATATAAACATGAAAAGGGCAGTAATAGGAATATGAAAGAACATCCTCTCACATAAGAACAAGGAGCATAAAATGAATGACATAAAAGTGATTACATGAAAAGAAAGACAGAGGTCGGATCCCTTACCTTAAAACGTAACTCTTAAAACTCAAAGGTTTGGACCTTGAGGGATTGGGGGAACCTTAGGAGGACTCCATGGGAGGAAAGGAGACCAGAACCTCGTTGGGGGAGAGTTGGGAGTGAAAAATAAAGGAGGAAAGGGTTGTATTTATAGGGAATGTGAGGGGACAAGGCATTAATGGCCCAGGGACACCTCACAAGTGCTTTTCTCAAAACCATGTGCTCTCCCTTGGCATTTACCCTGAAGTTAGGCCACATGGGGACCCCAAAACAATAATTCATCACCCTTGGTCGGCCAACCCTTAAAATATCTCATGACATCATCATGACACAGTTATGATGTCATTAAACATACCAAAACCCTAGAACTGCATTTTAACTATTCACTGAAAAATTCATCTTTCTCAGAAAAATACCAAAATTTCACCTTAACCAAATATCGATGATCTAATTACATTTATGAACTCCATTTTATAAAAATAATTTTCTAAATAATTTTAATTTAATTTCTAAATAAAAACACTATTCATCAAGAATTCATTTTTTCCAGAAAAATCCCTAAAAATTACCATAACATAATATCGATGCTCTGAGTTCAAAAATAAAGTCATTTTTATAAAAATAATTTTCTAATTATTTTTAATTAAAAAACACTATTCACCCGAAAAAAATAATACTTGGCTAATAATTTATGAAACCGTTATTTACCCATTTTATTGAATCTCATTACTTAATCAAGGTGTCTAAATTATATTAAAACTATATTTGAATTAAATTACTAATCCATTTGGTCACATTACTAATCTTAAGCGTAAAATCACTATTCATAATTTACTATTCATCAAAAATTAAGTTGATCTTATTAGACTCCAAATTCATTACTGAACACTTTTTCAGAAGACCATTTTTTGAAAATCATTACACATCATTAATTATTTAGGGTTTACATAAATATTTTAAAGTATCCCTTTATCAAAATTCATCAATAAAATACATCCTAAAATTATCCAGACATTTGAAATTTCACAAACATCACTAAAGGAAGAAATCTCAATTCATTCATCCCAAAGGATTACACAAGGAAGATAGTGTCTCGTCACATAGCCCCTTATAACACTGTCATATGACCTAAGTGTAAGGTGTGCTATGGTGAGAGAATCTGAGAGAGGCTCAGATAACATTGCCCTAGTAGTAATCTCTACTAACTTGAACTTCTCCCGTAGGCGTTTCTGTTCAAGCTTGACATGCTGGAGTTCGGCTTGGGCTTGGTCCAAAGAGAAGCCCACAAATGCTATCTCCTTCCCAAGCTCTGATAAGTGGGCTTCATAAGGTTCGGGTCTACTGGATGAAGCCATCGACTCCTCTTTCTGCATTAACCATTAACATCTTATTAAATCATTAAGAGTAAGTTAATATTCTACTCAAAAAGATTGGGTCGTTACACATAAGTTTATAAATGAACATTAATACATGTTCATAGTGTTATGAGTGATACTTATTAGATTTTCACAACATTATTCATGGACCTTGTTACATTTCTAGAGGTTTATGAATGATCCTTATTACATGTTCACAATGTTATAAGTGAAACAGATTACACGTTCATGATGTAATTCATAGACGTGGTATCATGTCCATTTGGTAATGCGTGAACATTATTTCATGTTCACAGTGTTATTCATGGACATGGTTTCATGTCCATAAGTTTATGCGTGAACCTGATTACATAATCAAAATGTTATGCATGTACCTGGTCGCATGTCAAAAAGTTGATGTCAATTCTTGATTTCATGTCCTTAACTTTGTGAGTGATCCTGTCTCTCCTAATATATTTTAAAAACATTATAAACTAATGTGCAGGCCAGAAATAACATTTCTTTTCCTATTTTATTCTTCCCAGTACAATTTTCTTTATTTCATTATGATTCATGTCTTATAAATTTCCATTATTTATTATGTTCTCTAATATACGTGGCATGATCTTCAAATATTATTCTCAAGTTCCATACTCTTTTGTTTATGTTAAGCATATGCATTTCCATTATTTTCCCTTACTGAGAATCTAATATCACCCCTTTCTTATGTTTCCATTCCCCAAGGTATTAATTAGAGTTTTTGGTAGAAGTACTAAAGGCAGATATCATTTTGGGAGATGTAAATGATCTTTTATGAGGATATCATATTTTTTTACATGTTTCCAAAGACTCTAAACTATTATGGTCCTTGAGCATGTATTTTTGTAATTTACTAAATATTCATCTAAAATGATATAATATCCATGCATGTAAATCTTGGGTCTCTATATTTAAATAAAAATAATAATAATATGAAATTAAATTCTAATCACTTGGTATGAATTTATATTACGATATTGTATATAAATTTTCAATTAACATATAGAAAATATAATTATATGAAATTTAACGTAATGATATCTGTGATGACATTAATGTAATTAATGGTATATGTGGAGACTTTTATAATTTAATATAAAAATATATGGTTTAATTTTAATCCTTACACTCTATCTAGGGAATTTTAATAAAAAAATTATGTGACTCGAAGGATTGTGTATCAAAATTATTGGTTATGTAGAAAAATTAATAGGATTTTAGAATTCAGTGAATGCAATTTATTTATCTGAAACACCCCAACCCTAGCTACCCAAAGTTGGTGCATTATTACCTAACATTGGAATGATCACAAGGGATCAAATCCTAAAAGTCCAATCAGTTTAGTATCCTTGTAATTACAAGATACCATCATAAGTTTTACATTACATTATGAAATGAAAAACAACATCATTATGTATCCTTTTAACACATTCATATTCCTTAAACTATCCCTACTGGTCAGTCATAATATACATCTTCGCATCCATGGAAAAACATTGAATATAAAGGGGTGACATCAAGTGTTCATTAAGGATAATAATATAGTGGAAACTTTAATAAATAAGAATAAATATTTAAGGCAATGTATAAGACTGAAATACAAGCCTTTTAAAAAAAAAATTAGCATAATATGGCAATGATAAATCAAATAATTCCATTTACTTATTCACATGTATATTCTAATGGTCGAATAAACACATGTAACATCAATATCTAGTTTCCTAATGATAGAATACATAATGTAGGACATCATAACCAAATAGTCAAGACCTCATTCCAAGACTACAAATAAGATTTTGTCAAGGCCTTGTGCCAATACACAAGTTTGTCTCATGAGTCCTAATCATTCATCAAGGAGCTATAGTGGGAACCACCCGTCACTTACTATGTCCAATGCATTCCACATATGAAATGGTTGAAACATAACATAAACATTTGTATTAAAAATAGCATACGAAATGTTAATACTTTAACCATAAACCACGAATGGTACAAAAATAGTACATCTAAAGTCAAACAGATCACAAAACCATCAATACCATATTGAATATTGTATCATAATAAATCAACTTCTAACAAGTTTAAAACCCATGAAAGGATATTGACATAGATGAAATCAAAACTATTTGAGAGAAATATATCATTCTATATTGAAATCATTTAAAATCTATGTAATTATAAAAGAAAAAATTTATTCAGAAAATATTCTTATAAGCTTCTAAGGGAATATTTTATGGTTTTATAATTGAAGAAAATATCCTCACTTTTCGTATAAGTTAAAAAAACATTCCTTCCTTAATTTCATTGAAAAGGACATAACGGACCTTGTTTGGAAGAAGGAATGATTCCTTTGATTTTTTTATAAAAATTCAAATAAGGGTATAAATGACATTAACCCATAGTCTTGGAAATATTAAAAATGTTTTGAAATAATTTTTTAAGAAACATGGATGTGGATGATAAAGAGGTCCCAGTAGATACTCACGTATAAACAACCTCGGATAAGGAAGAGATTGTAGAATTAACCCTCACCTTGTAATTTTCCATTATTGAGGGTACGTTAGCCACCTAAATAATTGTTAAATAACTGTTATAAAAATATATGAGAACTATATATATAAATATGATATCATATATGATCTTCTAATATTTCTTTGTTAATATTATTTCAATAGTATCATTGTTTCAGGTGTCAATTGATTTGTTTTCCTTTATATGCTTGGTTAGGTAAGACATGTTTATAATGGATAGAAATTATTTTATTCATCTACATAATGATATTAACTTCTTAGACATTATTTGTAATCATAAAATTATAATTATTCCTGAATGATTATGATGGGGAATGAATTTCATCACGTTCGTGGAAACGGTAATCGATACGTACGCACGAGCGACAATATCATTCTATTGATGGTGAAATCGTATGTAATTGGATAGTATATCATATATTAATAATCATTATAATGTTATATATATTATATATATTAGTTATACTCATTCTTATACCAATCCATATAATGAACTATTTGAATAACAAATTGCACCACGATGCGGAGACGTTAAGCCATACGTACGCACATATTGTGAATTGCCATTCATAGGATGGATAGAATAATGAATATGGTTGTACCTTATGTATAATAAAATCACAGTATGTATAAGGTATAAGAGTTATTATTTTGGTATGGAAACAACAAAAATGAAGAACTGGATGAAGAAATGAACTTTGAAATAGGTGGGGAAATTATTACCTCTTCTTCGGGTGATTCCATTTGATTTGATCAAAAGGGATACTAGGTTGGGTACTGATAAATGTATGGACTCTATGTAGAAGTGAGGATAGATGGGAGGATATTTTTGTAGGGTTTGGATGAGACAAATGGATATATATGTTTTATTTTGAGAGAATGGGAAGTACACATTTATAAAGAGGTGAGGGTCACTTTAGGAAAATCTTGAAATATTATTTTATTATACAATATTATTCGATATATAATGGCTTAAAAAGGAGTTATTTGGTGGTTAATGTGGGGATGGGTTGACAATTTCTCATCTTATAGGTTTTAGTTAATTTTAGGTCACCATAATAACCTTATCTTTTAGATTTAACTTTTGCTTAAATAGTTTAACTTTTACCATGTATGCTTGTATTATTATAATAAATGGTTAATAAACATACTATAAAAAACAAGAGAACCCCAAGTGGTTCATTGTTTAGGTATATAACCTTATCTATGTCCTTTGGGAAAACTTTATATTTTTATGAGCATTATATCAATTAATATTATGTTATTTGTTTTAAAAACCCATTTATGTCAATTTGAACACTATTTGGGATTTTGTTTTTATGAAAGTCATACCAACATTATCACTTAAAAAAACTATTTAATCAACCATAAATTGTAATTTTAATGTAGAAAATTAGTGTAATTAATCAGAAGTTTCAATTTAAATTTATTTTTTTCTTTATAATATCCAATATTTTAATCTTTTATTAATAAGGTAATTACTGCATCATAATTGTCTCTTAAATAAATTTAATTATTTAATGTCTAAATATTATAAATAATGTATCAATATGTAAAAAATATTTTAATATTTATAATTAATATTAATATTTTAATTTATCTTATCAATAACCCTATATTAATAATGCTTTAGTTATTAAAATATGAATTTAACACTATTAACTCTTCATTAAATAAAATAATAATAAATGTTCTTAATTAATACAAGTGGACCAAAAGGATCATATTTTATTCCTAAGGATTATTTTGGTCAAAATACACTTATCCAATAGAATTAATAAATGTGTTAGGGTAATTATAATATTATTTTTACCTTTAATTAACCTATTTACTTTTTACCGTGGTATATAAAATTCAAAAGATACTATTCACCAAAAATTATTTTCATCATATTGAACCACATTTTACATACTGATGTAAACTGTTTCACTTTGATTTTTGAAAGCCAATATACCAAATAAGTTAAATTATGTTTTATGAAAACATGCAAATGCGCCTAAAAGGTCGCTAAAAGACGGTTAAATGTTCAATAAAATTATATATATCTAATATTATTATAAAATGACTCCAATGAATGACATTGAAAATATATAGGTATTATGTATCAATTTTTACTTAAAATAAATTTAAATAAAATAACTAATTATTTTAATAAAAATTTTGTTTTAAATAATAACGTAGTGTTTTTCACTATTCATCAAAAATTAAAAGTTCTTTAGAAAAACAGCAAAAATTAACCCTAAGGAAATTATGATATTCCGAATCCAAAAATGAAGCCTAGTTTGAAAAATAAAATTTATAAAATTTCAGAAAGTGGGTATTACATGTCATAACAGCTAGTTTGATTAGTTGTGGTGTTTTAGAAATTGAAGATGCGTACAACACAAGCTATTGTATTATACAAAGAGAAGCATATCGTGGATGTGTGGGGTGTTATATTCTTCAACCTTCAAATAACTTCATCCTAGAAATTTCTAGAATATTACTACATAAAAATATTTCGGTGGTTTTTCATCATATGTTCCTTTGGTTCCCACGTTGCCTCTTCCATCTTATGGTTTCTGCATAGAAGTTTCACTAGACGAGTCATCCGATTTTTCATCAATTGTTCTCTAGTATCAAGAATTTTGATAGGCTCTCCACAATAAGATATTTTGGGTTCATGTTCTATTTAATCATAGGTGAGTACAAGCATTGGGTTAGGCATGTATTTTTCCAATAGTGATACGTGGAACACATCATGAACATTAGAGAGACTTGGCGACATTGTCAAACAATAATCTACAACCCCAATTTATTCTAGTATTTCGAAAGGTCTGATGTAACTGGAACTCAATTTATCATTTTTACCAAATCGTATAACACACTTACATGGAGATACCTTCAAGAAAAAATGATCCCTTATTTAAAATTTGAAATACATCCTTCAGTTATCAGTATAGCTCTTTTACCTACTTTGAGAAGCTTTGATATGGGTTTGGATAACTGTCACCCTTTCCATTGTTTCTTCAACAAGTTCTGGGCCTATGAGTTTTCTTTCACCAACATCATTTCAACAAGTTGGTGTGTGACATCTCTTTTCATATAACGCTTCATATGGTGCCATATGAATACTTAAATGGAAGCTATTATTATAGGAAAATTATACCATAGGTAAATATTGATCCCAAAAACCTTGAAAGTCATGTGAGAAAGATATAAACTTGTCTGGTAATGTTTTAATAGTCCATTCTAATTGTCCATCAGTTTGAGGGTGGTAGCCAGTGCTCAAATGAATTTTAGTATCCAGGGATTTCTAATGACTTTTCCAGTATCTTGAAGTAAAACATAGATCATGATCAGAAACAATCGATATAGGTACACCATGAAGTCTTACAACTTCATTAATATATAGTCCTTCTAAACGATAAAGTGGTAAATCTTCTCTTATAACAAGAAAATGTGTTAACATGGTAATATGATCAGTACTGACTCATATTGCATCATTCCTTCTAGGAGTCTTTGGTAGCCCCATGATAAATTCCATCATAATATTATCCCATTTCCACTCAGGTATGGGAGGAGGTTGCATGACTTCTCCAGGATGTTGTCTTCCAGCCTTAACCTGTTGACAAACCATACATATTGACACATAATTAGCAATCTCCCTCTTCATATTGTCCCACAAAAAATATACCTTCTAATCTCTATACATCTTTGTGCTACCCGGGTGTATAGATAAATTGGAACTATGTTCATCATCCAACAATTCCCCCATTATATCAGGTATATCAGGAACACAATGTCTCTTCCCAAATTTCAAAATTTTATATTTATATATGAATGCAATTAATCTCCCATCATTCACAACTTTAATTTTATTTTTAAACTCCTCGTCATCTGTCTAATAACATTTTATTCTTTCATGTAACGATGGTTTGGCAACCATTTGAAAAGGTATAGATGTTTCACCTTCCATGACTATTCCCATATCCATATTTACTAGATACATGAACATTGTATCCCTTTTAACTCTCATCTTGTTCAAAAAATCCTTGATTCTTTATTCTCAAGTCATATTCCACCTTATTTTCCATCCTCGGGGGTAGTGTATAGTGAAATCATAATATTTGAGTAGTTCAGGCCATCATCATTGCCTCATGTTGATTTATTTTTGTGAGAAAATATACTTTAAAATCTTGTGACTGGTATATATCTCACATTTTCACCATAAATATTGTATCTCCATATCACAAAATCAATGATTACATCTTATAAATCATGATCGTGAGTGGGATGATTTTGTTCATTAATTTTTAGCTATTGTGATTAATAGGCAATAACCCTATCATTTTCCATTAGGACACAACCATGTCCTTTCCTTGATGCATCTCTATAAATAAAAAACCCATCATTACCTGATAGTAGAGTCCAGATAGGATAATGGACTAATCTACTCTTCAGTTCTTCAAAACATTCTTCAGACTCTTTTTTCCAAACAAATTTAACCCCTTTACGCGTGATCTTGGTTAATGGGTTAGCCAATTGGGAAAAATTATGGATGAAATTCTGATAATAACCTACTAAACAAATAAAACATCATACCTCAGTTATACTTTTCAGAGATAGAAATTCATGGATTGCCTTTGTGTTTGAAGGATCAACAAAGATACCATCCTTAGAGACAATATTTCCATGAAAACAAATCTCTTGAATCCATAATTCACACTTGATAAAATTCCTATATGATTCATTTCTTCAAAGTGTATTTAGAATTGTGCGCAAGTGATTTTTATTATATTCATATCATTTGGAGTAAACCAATATATCTTTAGTAAATACCACTACAATGTAATCAAGATATTCCTTGAAAACTCTATTCATTAGATTCATGAAAATAGATGGTGATTTAGTCAGTCCAAAAGGCTTTACTATAAACTCGTAATGCCCATACCTAGTTCGAAATGCAGTTTTCAGAATGTCTTCCTTCTTCACACACAACTGATGATATCCAGATCTAAGGTCAATCTTTCCAATATATTGAGCTCCAAGAATTTGGTCGAATAAATCATCTATGCAAGGTAGGGGATAATGGTTCTTTATTGTTATAACATTGATCTCCCTATAGTCAATGTAAAACCTCATAGAACTATCTTTCATCTTAAAAAAAGAACATGGGCTCCCCATGGAAAACATAAGGGTCAATAAATCCTTTATTAATCAATTTCTCTAGTACTTTCTTTAGTTACAATAATTACACAGTGAACACTCTATAAGAGGGATTTGATATGGGCCTTTAACCAGAATAAAATCAATTGAAAAATCAATTTCTCATTCTAGAGGATGTCCTAGAAAATCCTCTGGAAACACATCAACATATTCTTTCATAATAGGTATATCCTCTATTTGAACATTAATTCCCTCACCCATAGTTTTTTCATTCAATTTCTCCCCAATAATTGAATTCGGTAGAGCTATTGGCGGTGGATCTAGATAAGAACCAGGTGGTGATGTTTCTTTTATAAAGATAAGGGTCTCTTTATCATCATTAAAAATTATAAGCTCCTTCTTCTTACAATAAATTTTTGCATCATGGTAAGAAAGACAATCCATACCTAGGATTATATCAAATTCAATCATGGTTATGATGGGTAGATCAATAGATAAAGAACATTTATATGGCCTAATGTGGACCGATTCACAAAAAATTGTTTCAATGATACTTCCCTTACGAGATTTGTTTGAAAGCATCATTGTTAAATCTAATACAACATTTATAATTTTATTAGAAAACTGGGAAGATATGAAACAATTTGATGATCTATAATCAAATAATTCATTGGATAAACTTGAGGAAACCATTAAATTACATGCCACCACATCATTCAGGGATTTAGCTTTAGTAGTACTGATTGCGTTAGCTCAGCCTAGTTCTCTTGTCCTTTTCTGAGGTATGTTTCCTTTTCTATTAAGACATTACGTTTCATAATGACCCATTTCTCTAAAATTGTAGCATTCAACATTGAAAACATATTTTTTCCCCTAGAAATCATGAGCTTGGTGGACTTTTCCATCACACTTATAAGAGACTCCAAGTCCCATCATGAAAGTATCAGGGTGTTTCTTCCCACATTTACTATAGGATCGAAATTCAACATTCATTTATTCCCCTTATTTATAATTCCAAATTTTTTATCATAACTCCTATTCTCTTTCTTTGCTTTAATGTCATAACACTAAGAGAATTTGTTTTGTCCTGATTGCACATGAGACAATATCTTCGTATGATTGTAAGGATTGTGAGACTAATTCTCGATGGAGAAATTGTTTTGACCCATCAAAAAATCCATCAATAATAATCCTTGGGATAAATATATAATCTGATTCATTCCTTGATAACATTGTAATGTTAGCATCATAATTCACAACATTCCCATCCTACATTTGTCTCAGACACAGAAATTGTATTTCCATATCCGCTCGATGGTCAAAATGAATGTTTTTTCTAAGAAAAGATCATTAAACCCCCTCTATTAAAATTTAAAGTTTCTTTATCTTAATTTGTTTTGTGAATTAATGACCACCATAGATCTGTATCTCCCAGTAGGTGATATACTACCCTGAAATTTTTTCCCTTCCACTACTACCCAATGAATGAAATATTTTCATTATGGAACTAATGAACTACTCAGCTAAAAATGGATTTGTAGTCCCATTGAGTGTTTGTGGTTGTTTCCTCCTGAAGCGGTCTAACAATTATCCTCCACATTATGGATCAGGGTGCTCCATACGAGTAATATTTTTATTCATAACCTGAGTGAGTTATCCCAGTATGGTTATAAGCTGTTCAGCACCAGTTGCATCACCAGCTCCACTATAATTATCTTCAGTTGAAGGGAAATCCCTACATAGGTTACATTCATTGATAATGTATCCATTCCTTACACTAGGCACTATTTATAAACATTTTATCACACTACATTAGTTTATGATTCACAATACTTAATTCCAAGCAAGTAAAATACCACACATAAATTAAACATTTTATGCATATAATACATAATCATAATAAACTGTTTTCATTGAGGAAGTATTTATTCATATATCCTTCATAAATATTTTTAAAGAAAATGTGAATTATCCTAAGCATATCCCCCAAGAGTGTTGTAACCAAGAGTGCATCAATGCGCATTTTCGTGTACCAGGATACCCTGGGTCATGCCCAAAACTCCTTGTCATAGTTTGCAATCCAAGGTACATATATGCCAGATCCACCTCTACCTGCTTGTATCGATAAAGGGATGTATTTCTTGTGAAATACACAAAATATATACATTACCAAAATTCTATGAAGTTTTTCTATAATAATCATCAAATTCTATCTTCAGGTAATGTTCTCTAATCAATGTTTTTCTAAATATAGTTTTCAAGTATTGTACTAAACTTCTTCTGATACCAACTGTATCGCCCCGACCACAGTTACCCAGAGTCGGTGTATTATTATAGAACATTGGAATGATCATAAGGTATAAAATCCCGGAATACCAATTTGTTTAGCATCATTTGAAGTACTATATACAAACACTGGTTTTACATAACATTTTGAAATGAAAAACAACAAAATTGTGTCTCATTTTAACACATTAATATCCATTAAACTGTCCCTACAGTTCATTCATAAAATATCTCTTTGTATCTTGGAAATAATAAGGAATATAAAGGGTTGAGCTTAGGTGCTCAGTGAGGATAAGAAGTTAGCGGAAACATTAATAAATAAGCATAAACATTTATGTAAATGTATAAGACTAAAACACAAGACTTTAAAAGATAAACATCAGCTTAATATGGAAAAGATAAATCGAATAATTCCATTTACTTATTCACATGGATATTCAACTAGTAGAATTATGACATTTAATATCAATATCCAATTTCATAATGATGGAATGCATAATGTCGGACATCATAACCACATATTCAAGGCCTCGTGCCAAGAAAACAAATAATATTTTGTCAAGGACTTGTTCCAAGACACATGATTGTCTCATGAAACCTAATGATGCATCAAGGATCTGTAGAGGGATCCACATATCATGACCCATCCCCCGAGGTCCATGTTGTGACTACCCCTAGCCTGCCTTCCTTAGGCCAAGGGCTAGAGACTAGCATCAGAAAGGCGTATCCCTAAATCTGAGAAGGCATTACCTTTAGACCTATGAACTCACACAATCCAAGAACGTAGCAGGATGAAATCCAAAAGTAAAAAAAAATAGTAAACAGAGTGAGTATAGTATGTAAAGACACCGTAATACAAGACCAATAGGAAAGTACAAGTAAAACTGAATACGGCTCATGTGAACACTCAACAAGGATCTTACCTAAAGGGTAGGTACTGCTCTCAAATATTTGTCTATTTGGTATGCCTCGTCTAAGGTCCACCTCTGAGCAGTCTCAAGTCTGGGTACCCTTGTCTTTAGTCAATGATTTTCGTCATCTAAACAAGACACAACAAGGGGTGGGTGTATCCCATTCATGGGTGAGAATTACAATATTCTATAGGGACCCCGAGACCCCCAGAGGTCTCTCAAATCCACAAAGTATACACCACAGTGAATAGAAACAATATTAAACTCTACTTAGTCATATGCCCAAATATATACCTATGTTATCTTGTATAACCAACATGTTCATGAGGAATATAGGGCCCAACTCTTTAGTCAATACAAATGGTTCCATGAAGGAATGATTACCACGATGTTAACACCACAAAGGTAAGTAACACAATGGTAATTCCACATAGAATAATACCACCCAGATATCACCACAATGGTAAAGAATCAGCTCACATGAGGTATAACATTAGTACAGAAGTACAGATGATTAGTCATAAACTAGATCATCTTATTCGGTTAAGAAGCACTGCTGCTAGCCCACACCAAATCGATAGGTAACTAATCCCCCACTAACCCACACTGGATTGATTGGTAATTAACCCCCACTGACCCACATAGGATCGATATGCATTGTGCCAGGCAAGATCGCAGAGCGCTGACCGACAAAGGATTGGTATTCTTTGACACTAATAGGATCATTGAGTGCTGACCCACACAGGATTTGAAGATGAACAACATAGGATTGGAAGATGACCCACATAGGATCTGAAGAATTTTTATGTACAAATAGCCGTAGGGTTCCCGCACTATGCAAGCCTGATTCCAAGAGGTTTTTCCCCTCATGACATTGGTCGACACTTCAAATACCATGAAGTCCCACGAAGAAGTATTCCAATGGTCTTCCACGTCATAAGGGACCCAACACGATAGAGGGCGCGTCAACCGGACGCCCGGTCTGTATGTTATTAGCGTTTCTATTCTGAGGGCCCGGTTAAATTCAGGTTCAATCCTACCTAGTTGTATTCCAACCATATCCAAACCATTAGATGAGTATACTAAAAGGAAAACCAAGATTCATGGATCTTGGTGCAGCAGACAATTTATCAAACAGACGCCCGGTTCTCATGATATGTCTATAAAAGCGTATCTGGGTCTAGATGGGCCCTGATCCGGTCCGACCTGGTAGGACTTTCCCGGCCCAACCCGGTCCTGGTCGGGCCTATGAAGGGCATGGCCCGGCCCACTGGGCGTGACCCAGTATGCACTAGTCATGGCCCGTTGGGTGCAGTTGGTTGCGGCATGGACCGCTAGGCGCAACCCTCTAAGGTGCGACCCATTTGGAGCGGCCCACTGGGTGTGGCCCATGGTCGTGTGGCCCACCGTGTCGGGGTCTCCCCTAATTGACCCCCGGGGGGACAGCGCCCCCCCCCCCCCCCTTTATTAGCTGAACAGTCCAACATACTATTTGGCAGACACACGGGACTTGCCGGAGCGGTCCCGCTCGACATGACGTGGCCGGCCAGAACGGTTGGCACTCCTTCTAGTGGCGTGAACATGCGCCGCTACCCCCCGTGGAAAGCCAGTTTTCAGCTGCTTTGGTGCACCACCTTGGATGACGGGCCACGAACTTCTCCTCCATAGGCGGTGTAGACTCGCGCCGCCCCACCTTCACAAGGCTGACCAGTGTGCTGGCCACCATCCTCCCCCAGCCGCAACCGATGCGTTGTATCCTTCTTTTCTACCTACAGTGCAGATCCACATCACCCTGGTTCTACGCGTATGGTTGGGGTGCCATCCTCCACCTTCCTCCACTGTGGTCAATGGACCGAAAACTCCTTCGGCAGAGCGGTTGGGCCGCCCCCATCATCGTGGCCCGCAAAAAATGCGTCAAATAAAGAGGATTGCAGAGGGATCGGGCCATGTTTGTTGGAACACACCCTCCAAGTTAGACTGATATAAGGTTGTTCAAGTGATTCAATTTAACCTAAAAATCAATCCAAAAATATAATAAATTCTTACCATGACATTCTTTGGAGATTTCATGAGGAAGGAGATTAAGACGTTGAAGAGGCTGGCGTCTGTTTCTCCCACAACACGCTTCAATGTTGGCTCATCATTCTTGATTTGGAGGACGGTCTTACTTAATGAGTTCTCCTCCAAAGCTCTCCCAAAACCTCACATTTTTCAACACAAATCCTCCCCATATTAGATGAGGATCCAACTTATAAAATTAAGTAAATTAAAAAAAATAATTTTAGGAACATTTAATTGGGGGAAAACCACGATTTTCCACACATTAAAGGAGGAGTTCATGTCAGGCAGTCCCCAACACCAAATTTCAAATGGGGGTTTCATTAAAATAAAATAAATGTTGTTTGACTTATTTTATTATTATTTTTAACTCACCTATGAAATTTTGGATAACTATCATCCACCCTCGAACTACTGTGGTCGAGGTGAAGGTCTCCCTAAGTGAATATCGGCACTGTGTGTAACGCCCTGACCCCAGCTACCCAGAGTCGGTGCATTACTTCGTAACATTGGCATGATCACAAAAGATCAAGTCTCGAAAGGCCGATTAGTTTAGTAGCCTTGGAAACACTAGATACATTCATAAATGTTACATTACAACATAAAGTGAAAAACTACAATAACAAAGTCTCCATAGTCCACACTCATATCCTCTTCTGACTGTCCCTACAGGTCATTCATAAAATACTTCTTCACATCCTGGAAAATATTAAAACATTGAAAGGGGTGAGCTTAGATGCTCAGTAAGGATAACAATATTGCGGAAGCTTTCATAAATAAACATAAACATTTAAGGCAATGTATAACTAAAACAAAATCCTTTTAAACTTGAACATCAACATAATATGGAAAAAGTAAAATGAGATAATTCCATTTACTTCTTCACATGGATATTCTATTGGTCGAATAATCACATGGAATATCAATAACCACTTTCATAATGATGGAATGCATAATCCTAGACAATCACAACCACGTAGTCAAGGCCTCGTGCCCAGACCACAAATAAGATTTTGTCAAGGCCTCATGCCAAGACACTAGTTTGTCTCATGAGACCTACCAATGCATCGAGGAGCTATAGCGGGCTCCACCCGTCACTTATTAAGTCCAATGCATTCCTCATATGAATAGGTTTAAACATATCATAAACCATAACATAATCGTATCACAAAAAACATGGATAAAGGAAACATAACATTTCCACATTTCAATCACAAGATATCAATACAACACATTGATATAATGAAAATTCTTTCAAATCCATTTTCAATACCAAAATAAAATAATGTTAAAACTTTGTATTTATTTTTCATTAAAAAACGTGATGGCTTGTAGAGGAAGCCGAAACTCAAATAATGGTCACAACGGCGGAGAAGTCGTTGTCGCCTCATATGCATGGAAAGAAAAACATTCCCTTTTTGTTGTTTAGTAAAACGCTTCGTATAAAAAATATTCCTTTTGAATAAACGTAAAAGTCAATGGGGTTTATACACCGTATAAAAGAAAGTTGTGTATAAAACCAAATATGCCTCAATGAAAGGAGATTGAGACCAAGTCCTTAAAAAAATAATTTTTAAAATAAAATAGATCTATTATGTGTATTAACTATAGGTACACATAAAGAAAGTAAAAATACAAAATAGGACATAATAATATCATGACATAATTTGAAAGTAGGAGATTAACGCAAAGAATGGAAGTTGGGTTAAGAAGTTCCCTTACCTCGTGTCCAACTTGACTCAACCGTTCATTAACCTCCTGAATAATAAACTAGAGTTAATATCTACCTTATTAAGAACAAGTTTCAATTTCATTATCCTTTTTATATCACTTATTACAATGTTATGAACATTATTTAATTATTTAAGTTAATAACGGTCGTTTTGTCGATCTTTGGTACTTGAGTCAACAATAAACTTCTTATAATTACAAGTTGTTCATGTGGTGAAATATCAATTATATCCAGAATTATATTCATGATGTAGATATGATATATATCATATATATCCAGTATATAGATTCATTCATAATATTACGTAACATTTAGAGGTAAGAAATGAAATGCACCGTTCATGGAGACGGTAAGCCGTACGTACGCATGAACGCTACTTTCATTTCTATTTCGTATTTAATGGAATGAAATCATAATGATATAAATGTATAATATAATTCCAGTATAATATATCATATAATACCATTTACTTCATCCTTTATACATCCCACATATGGTATTAACGATTCAAATCACTTTGAGGGGGCGGTAGTCCGCACTTCCTAAAATGAAAATATCGCGTTTACCCATAATGGAAACCATAAAGGTATTCCATAAATAAAAAATAAAAAATCATAAGGAAAACAAAAACATAATATATATCATATATAAAAATAGTTTCATCATAATGGCCACCATTATAGGTGTTACATGAGTGTTGAACAATCATCGTTTCGTGAGGCACAACTTCGCCATCCACAGAAACAGTATGTTCTTTAAACATTAGATGTAGGTGTGTGTAATTGTAGCTCGAATACATCTTATAAAAAAATCCTAGTATATTTAGGATACTTGTGTTGTTACAAAAGAAATGAATAAAAAGTGTTTAGGGTGTTGGAGAAGAAAAATAAAACAAAACAACATTAGAGAAGACATTACCTTAAAATCGGGTAACTCTTTTTGATTTGAGCCAACAGCTTCCTTGGGAAGAGTTCTTCCCAAAGTGAGTCTTCTAGGAGTAAGAGGGGGATGTTGGGAGAATATTTGGGCAGAAGTTGGCCGATCCAAAAGGCTTGAAAGTGTGAATGAGGTGGTAGAGGTGGGGGCCTTTTATAAGTGGAGAGGAGGGGCACTCATGGAATGTAAATAAAAGTCACTTTATTATAAACTGAGTTTCAGATTCTAGAGGTCCCACACTTATATAATTCTAGGATAAGGTTATAAGGGTTCGAAATATCCTCATACAATAGGTTTTTGACAAGTGTAAGCCTTATAGTTTACATTATCCTTTCATTTTATTTAAATCGTTAAATAATGAGGTCATCGCTGCATCATCAGGATGTCATAAATAATTTAATTTATTTAGTGTCTAAAAATTATAAAAAAACTACTATGATGTAGTAAATCTTTTTATATTTCCAATTACTATTTATAGTCAAAAATATGACTTGTATAACCCCATGTAAAAATTGTTTTATTAAAACATATCATGTTTGTGTCGTTTTTTACTTTAACATTAAATAAACGGTATTTATGTCATTTTCCAAATAAAGTGTCTCCATGGGGTCCCCAAGTTGACCCATGGATTTTATTGGTCGGCCATGACACATCCAATGAGGGTAGGACATGTGTAATGCTCACCTCATATTATTAAAACATTATTTTTACCTTAAACTACACTAATTACCTCTAATCACGATTAATTAAACTTAAAAATTACTATTCACCAAAAAATTATTTTAATCCCAATTAACCAAATTTTACATCCTAATGACAACCATGTATGTCGGATTTTTGAAAATCAAATCACAGAAGTGGTAATATTTCATTTAAATGAATAATCAGTTATTTAACTACCACTTAGTGGTTTCACTATTCATCAAAAATTGAAGTTTTTCAGAACGATGCCAAAATTTCACCCTAAGCTATAATTGATATTCCGAATCCAAAAATGATGTCTATTTTACAATATTCCAAACATATAAGTTTAATTAATTAATTTTATAATTATTTCCTGCTGTCACAACAAATAGCGTGTTTTTAAGAAACAATATATATCAAAATATTGACCATTGTTTATGTCCAAATTCAAAGTGACATTAATTTTAATGATCACCATTGGATAAAATAGTAAAAATATATTCTAATTATAATTTAAAATAAATAAATAGTATAATTTATCACTATAAAATACTTTGATTAAAAATGTTGTTTTTAAGTATTTTTCACTATTTATAAAAATTGGAAGTTCTCAGAAAATTACAAAAAAATCAACTTTGGATAATTTCGATATTACGAATACAAAAATGAAGTCCATATTGAAATATAAGATTTCCATAATTTTAAAAAGTGGGTATTACTTTTCATAGAGGCTACTTTGATTAGTCGCGGTGTGTTAGAACTCGAACTTGCGTACAATGCAAGCTATTTCATTATTGAAAGAGAAGCGTATAGTAGAAGCTCGGGGTGTTACATTCTCCCCTCCATCAATAAATTGCGTCCTCGCAATTTGAAATTTTTATTTGAAAATAAAATGTTGAAAATAGAAAATACCTTTGTGGAAAACCCACATCGGAAATAGGGTTAATAAGAATATAACATTAAAAGAAAGAACGAGAACTGCAAAGGTCACCCGAGACAGCCCATACTAGGATTCTATGAAAATATGGATATGGAGGAGAGACAAACTATCAAAGTCTGATGGAGAGTTGTAGAAAACTAGATTAGGAGAAAGTTAACCATAAGAAAATCACAAACTTGTGATTGGTTAAACATCCATTGAATCCCCAGTTGGAAAAGTTAACCAAAAAATTTTTAGTTTTAAGTTACATTTTATAATGTTGAGGAATTTATTTAGGAGATTTACTAAGAACGTAAAAGAATATACATACTTTTTATGTATACTTTCATTCGTTAATAAATTTTTACCACAAACCCATCTTTTACTCCAAATGGTAACGGAACTAAAAAATATTCTATTTATCCTAATTGTATAAGGTTCCAAATATTAAACCATACCATTTAGATTAGTAAAACTATTTTGTAATAACCAGGGACTTCATGTAGGCTAGTTGTAGGTAATAAAGGCCTGTCGCACTATGGTTGTGGGTTCGATCCCTGCAGCTTTGTCCGACGCGACGGGTTATGCCCCACCCTGCAGGTTGTCCTTTTCCTAAAAATATATTATTATAATATTCCAAAAATAATCTTCAGAAATGTTTTAACCTTAAACCATACTATTCAAAGTTCAACTTAATCCATCCCAACCTTTATAGTTATCCAAAATACCTATGTCCAAACTTTCTCTAAAAGGTCTCTTAATTCCAACATCGATTTATTATATTCCCCAAACAAAGAAAAGTTTCTCTTATTGTCAAATACTAAAAATATTATTACCATCATCATATTAAAACCTTACTGAAACAATAAGTACTGCAGTACAATACTTATATATATATATATATATCACATTTTTCTAATAACCAGAATATAATCTATGAGTCCAAAAGGACCAATACATTAATTATTCCGCTTCAACTGTAGTCACAACATAAGATTGGCCTTGATCACTTGGCCTTTTCTGAGGTAAGTTTCCCTGACGCTTAGGACATTAATTTGCATAATGACCCATTTCTCTACAATTGTAGCATTCAAATTTGATTGCTTCTTTATTTCCCTTGCAATCACGAGTCTGGTGAACCTTTTCTCCACATTTATAACAACCTCCCATTCCTTTTAGGAAAGTACCAAGGTGATTCTTCCCACAATTATCACATAATGGAAAATCATTATTTCCCTTTTTCCCTTTATCTGCCTCTTATTCCACCGTTCTCTTCTTCTCTTGCTTTACTTTATTATCATAAGACTTAGAGAATTCCTTTTCCATCTTGATAGCACACAAGACTATATCTTCTTATGTTGAGAAAGATTGTGATACTAAAGCCTTACGGAGAAATAGTTTTAACCCATCAAAGAAATGATCAATATTAATTCTTGGGATACATATATAATATGCAGCATGCCTCGCTAACCTTGTAATGTTGGCCTCATAATTTGCGAAATTCTCATCCTCCTTTTGTCTCAGACTCAAAAATGGTCTTTCCATATATGCTCGATGGTCGTGAGGATTGTATTTTTCTAGGAAAAGATCTTTGAACTCTCTCCATTCCATATTTGATACTTCATCATCTTCCTTTGTGTTTTGAATCAATGACCACCATTGATCGGAATCTCCAGTGAGGCGGTAGACTGCCATGATAACCATTTCCCTTTCACTACTCCCCAAGGCGTGGAATATTTTCTCTAAGGAGTTTATCCATTGTTCAAATACTAATGGATTTGTACCCCCATGAAATTTTGGTGGTTTTTTCCTCATGAAGCGGTCTAAAATTGATCCACCACGTTGCGGATCAGGGTGCTCCATACGAGTAAGGTTATTATTCATAACATGAGTGAGTTGTCCCAGTATGGTAATAAGTTGATTTTCACCAGTTGTATCTCCAACTCCACAATAATTATCTTGAGCAGGAGGGCAATCCCTACATTGAGTGTGTTCATTGATACGGTTTCCATTCCTTCCACTAGGCGCCATTTCTAAACAATGGAATAAACTAGATTAGTTTATGAATCAAAATACATAATTTCATACTTATAAAACACTTAACACTAATTGAACTATTTATGGATATAATCCATAATCATAAAAATGTTTTCTTTGAGGAAGTATATATTCATAACCCTTCATAGTGTTTTGTATTGAAAATGAGAATTATCCAAAGCATATCCCCCGGGAGTGTCGTAACCAAGAGTGGAGCAAGCCCCGTTGTCGTGCACCAGTTCCCGTTCGAGTCTAGCTCAAAGCGGTGTTTTCGGGTTTTACCGCTAGGTACATCTGTGCCAGAGCCACCTCTACCTGCTCATATCCAGACATGGATGTATTTCTCGGAAAACTCACAAAATCTCTATAATACCAAAATTCTAGGAAGTTCTTCTATACTAATCCTCAAAGTCTATCTTTGGTCTATGTTCTCTAATCAGAGTTTATCTAAATCTAGCTTCCAAGGTTAGTACTAAACTGCCTCTGATACCAACTGTAACGCCCCGACCCCAGCTACCCAGTGTCGGTGCATTACTTCGTAACATTGGCATGATCACAAAAGATCATGTCTCGAAAGACCAATTAGTTTAGTAGCCTTGGAAACACTAGATACATTCATAAATGTTACATTACAACATAAGGTGAAAAACTAAAATAACAAAGTCTCCATAGTCCACACTCATATCCTCTTCTGACTATCCCTACAGGTCATTCATAAAATACTTCTTCACATCCTGGAAAATATTAAAACATTGAAAGGGGTGAGCTCAGATGCTCAGTAAGGATAAAAATATTGCGGAAGCTTTCATAAAAAAACATAAACATTTAAGGAAATGTATAACTAAAAAAAAGCCTTTTAAAATTGAACATCAACATAATATGGAAAAATGTAAAATGAGATAATACCATTTACTTCTTCACATGGATATTCTACTGGTTGAATAATCACATGCAATATCAATAACCACATTCATAATGATGGATTGCATAATGCCAGACTATCATAACCATGTAGTCAAGTCCTCGTTCCAAGACCACAAATAAGATTTTGTCAATGCCCCGTGCCAAGACACTAGTTTGTCTCATGAGACCTACCGATGCATCGAGGAGCTATAGCGGGCTCCACCTGTCACTTAGTAAGTCCAATGCATTCCTCATATGAATAGGTTTAAACATATCATAAACCATAACATAATCGTATCACATAAAACATGGATAAGGGAAACATAACATTTCCACATTTCAATCACAAGATATCAATACAACACATTGATATAATGAAAATTATTTCAAAACCATTTTCAATACCAAAATAAAATAAAGTTCAAACTTTGTATTTATTTTTCATTAAAAAAACGTGACGGCTTGTAGAGGAAGCCGGGACTCAAATAATGGTCACAGCAGCAGAGAAGTCGTTGTCGCCGCATATGTACAGAAAGAAAAAAATTCCCTTTTTGTTGTTTAGTAAAACACTTCATATAAAAAAGATTCCTTTTGAATAAACATAAAAGTCAAATGGGTTTATACACCGTATAAAAGAAAGTTGTATATAAAACCAAATATACCTCAATGAAAGGAGATTGAGACGAAGTCCTTAAAAAGATAATTTTTAAAATAAAATAGATCTTTTATGTGTATTCACTATAGGTACACATAAAGAAAGTAAAAATAAAAAATAGGACATAATAATATCATGACATAATTTGAAAGTAGGAGATTAACCCAAAGAATGGAAGTTGGGTTAAGAAGTTCCCTTTCCTCGTGTCCGACTTGACTCAACCGTTCTTTAACCTCATGAATAATAAACTATAGTTAATATCTACCTTATTAAGAACCATTTTCAATTTCATTATCCTTTTTATATCACTTATTACAATGTTATGAACATTATGTAATTATTTAATTTAATAACGGTCGTTTTGTTGATCTTTGGTACTTGAGTCAACAATAACCTTCTTATAGTTACAAGTTGTTCATGTGGTGAAATATCCATTATATCCAGAAATATATTCATGATGTAGATATCATATATATCATATATATCCAGTATAAACATTCATTCATAATATTACGTAACATTTAGAGGTAAGAAATGAAATGCACCGTTCATGGAGACGGTAAGCCGTACGTATGCATGAACGCTACTTTCATTTCTATTTCGTATTTAATGGAATTAAATCATAATTATATAAATGTATAATATAATTCCAGTATAATATATCATATAATACCATTTACTCCATCCTTTATACATCCCACATATGGTATTAACGATTCAAATCACTTTGAGGGGGCGGTAGTCCGCACTTCCTAAAATGAAAATATCGCGTTTACCCATAATGGAAACCATAAAGGTATGACATAAATAAAAAATAAAAAATCCTAAGGGAAAAAAACATAATATATATCATATATAAAAATAGTGTCATCATAATGGCCACCATTAGAGGTGTTATATGAGTGTTGAACAATCATCGTTTCGTGAGGCAAAAATTCACCATCCACAGAAACGGTATGTTCTTTAACCATTAGAAGTAGGTGTGTGTAAGTGTAGCTCGAATACTTATTATAAAAACATCCCAGTATATTGAGGATAATGGTGTTGTTACAAAAGATATGAATAAAATGTTTTTAGGGGGTTGGAGAAGAAAAATAAAACAAAACAACATTAGAGAAGACATTACCTTAAAATCGGGTAACTCTTTTTGATTTGAGCCAACGGCTTCCTTGGGAAGAGGTCTGTCCAAAGTGAGGCTTCTAGGAGTAATAGGGGGAATTTGGGAGAGTATTTGGGAAGAGGTAGGCCGAGCCAAATGGATTGAATGTGAGAATGAGGTGGTAGAGGTGGGGGCCTTTTATAAGTGGAGAGGAGGGGCACTCTTGGAATGTAAAGAAAAATCGCATTATAATAAAATGAGTTTCAGATTTTAGAGTCCCCAAACTTATATAATTCGAGGATAAGGTGATAAGAGTTCTAAATCTCCTCATCCAATAGGTTTTTGAGATGTTTAAGCTTTAGATATTACATTTTCTTTTCATTTTATTTAAATCGTTAAATAATGAGGTCATCGCTGCATCATCATGATGTCTTAAATAATTTAATTTATTTAATGTCTAAAAATTATAAAAAAACTACTATGATGTAGTAAATCTTTTTAGATTTCCAATTACTATTTATATTCAAACATATGACTTGTATAACCCCAAGTAAAAATTGTTTTAGTAAAACATTTCATGTTTGTGTCATTTTTTACTTTAACATTAAATAAAAGGTATTTATGTCATTTTACAACTAAAGTGGCTCCATGGGGTCCCCAAGTTGAACCATGGATTGTATTGGTCGTCCATGGCACATCCAATGAGGGTAGGACATGTTTCAAGATCATCTCATATTATTAAAACATTATTTTTACCTTAAACTACACTAATTACCTCTAATCGCGATTAATTAAACTTAGAAGTTACTATTCACCAATAAATTATTTTAATCCCAATGAACCCCATTTTACTTCCTAATGAAAATAATTTATGTTGAATTTTTGAAAATTAAATCACAGAAGTGGTAATATTTCATTTAAACGAAAAATCAGTTATTTAACTACCACTTAGTGGTTTCACTATTCATCAAAAATTGAAGTTTTTCAGAACAATGCCAAAATTTCACCCTAATCTATAATTGATATTCCTAATCCAAAAATGATTTCTATTTTACAAAATTCCAAACATATAAGTTGCATTAATTAAATTTATAATTAATTTCCGCTGTCACAACAAATAGCGTGTTTTTAAGAAACAATATATATCAAAAGATTGACCATTTTTATGTCCAAATTTAAAGTGACATTAATTCTAACGATCACCATTGGATAAAATAGTAAAAATATATTCTAATTATAATTTAAAATCACTCAATAGTATAATTTATCACTATAAAATACTTTCATTAAAAAAGTTTTTTTTAATTATTTTTCACTATTCATAAAAATTGGAAGTTCTCAGAAAATTACAAAAAATTCAACTTTCAATAATTTCGATATTACGAATACAAAAATGAAGTCCATATTGAAATATAAGATTTCCGTAATTTTAAAAAGTGGGTATTACTATTCATAATGGCTACTTTTATTAGTCGCGGTGTGTTAGAACTCGAACTTGCGTACAATGCAAGCTATTGCATTATTGAAAGAGAAGCGTATAGTGGAAGCTTGGGGTGTTACACTGTGAGTTCAATGGTGTTCTCAGATTTCAATTCTGAGAAATGGTTCAAAAGTTACAAAAACCCACATGCACATTTAGTGAATGTACCTAAACAATGATCAGAAATTCATTCTGGTCACACCGGGCCTTGGAACCATGCACCATCTATTTTTTCAGATTCTTAATATCACCATATATTTAAAAAATATCACATGGAATATTCCAAGTCTTTACATTCTCTACACATCAGGTATTTGCGCCCCCAAAATCCACAAAAAAAACTTGTGAAACAAGTGGGGGTACTGGGCATGAATCTGAGCCTCCCAGTCGCAAGTTCTCTCCTCGAGGATCCCGTGCTTCCAACGAATGCTCACCAAAGGTATCGATCACCCACATAGGACTCTATCCAATCGATCCTTAATCACTATCGGATCCTCTGAAAACCTCACCCCATCCTCATTTTCCAACTCTCCATGGTCGATGATGTGAGATGGGTCATGCATGTATCTCCTCAGTTGGGATATGTGGAAAATTTCATGCACATGAAGCAACTGAGAGGGAAGAGCTTAGAGGCACGCCACCTCACCAACTCCACTGGGGACTTGAAAGGGTCCGATGAACCTCGGAGATAACTTGCCACCCTAGAAAAATCTCCACAAACCTCGTCGAGGTGAGTCCCCTAGAAAGTCATGGTCACCATCCCCGAACTCAAGAGTTCTCTGTCTCCTTTCAGCATATGACTTCTACCTACTCTTAGCAGTCTTCATCCATTCCTGGATGATCTGAATCTTCTACGTGGAAGCCCATACAATCTCTAGTCCCAAGAGTGCTGACTCTCCAGGGTCAGTCTTGCACAGAAGAGATATGCAAGGTCGACAGTACAATTCCTCGAATGGTTCTCTACCAAGGGTGGAGTGGTAGCTGTTGTTGTACGCGAACTCCACCAAGGTAAAGTGATCCTCCCAACTGCAAGGAAAATCAAGGACACAATAAAAAAGAATGTCCTTGAGGGTTTGAATGGTCCGCTCAGACTGAATATCTGTCTGAGGATGGAAGGTGATTCTCAATCAAAGCTGAGTCCTGAACTCCTCATGTAACCTCTTCCATAGATGGAATGTAAAACATGAATAAAAGTCGGAGACAATCGTAGATGGCATCCCATGAAGCCACATAATCTCTTGCATGTAGAGGTGCCCCAAGCCTTCAACTGGTCCCTTCTCTCTGATAGGTAGGAAGTGGGAGGACATGGTGAGTCGGTCAATGATCACCTAGAAGGAATTATTCCCCTTGGACATTCGTGTAATCCCTATCACAATGTCCATGGAGATTCCATCCCAATTCCACTAGGGCACATCTAGTGGCTGAAATAAGCCTGCTGGAACCTGATGCTCTACCTTCACATGCTGACAAGTAAGGTATCGTGAGACAATATCTACTGCAAATTTCTTCATTATTATCCACCATTGTTGACACTGGATGTCCTGGTACATCTTTCCCCCTCATAGATGAACCACTAGAGGAGACGTATGGAACTACTTCAAAACCTCCTCTCATAGCGCCACCAGTACCATAGTACGTCCTATGAAGTGGATGACGTGATCTCTAACTTTAGATAATCTATCAGGTGCCCTTCCTATGGATATATGAGAACATCGATCCTCGCAGTCAGTGTCCCCATGTTGTGCCTCCCTGAATCATTGAAGGAGTGGGGGAGTGAATCTCTGAGACTGAAGACAAGCTTCTCCATCTCGATCCACTTAGGATATCCTCAAAGCATCTATCTTGTATGTTTCCTCACTCAGCAATTGTGTACTAGATCTCATGTTGAGTGGATCTGCTACTAGGTTCAAATTCAAAAGAGTTTAGACTATCTCGAAGTCAAAGTCCTATAGGCACACATGATAGCATCATTGTCTTAGGTTCAAGTCCTTCGGAGAGAAGATATACCTGAGACTCTTGTGGTTAGAGTACATTGTAAAACGTTCTCCCATCAATTAATGTCACCACATCCTCAAGTACAATACCACTACTTCTAACTCCATGTCATGGGTAGCGTAGTTCTTCTCATGATGTCTCAGCTATCGAGAACCATACATGATCACTACTCACTCTTGCATCAGAACACATCCAAGCCCAGTACCTGAAGCATTGTAGTAGACTACGTACCCAATGCCCTCCTCTAGTAGCCTAAAGATGGGGAAACTCATCAGTCTCTGACTCATCTCCTAGAAACCCCATTGAAATCTCCACGACGACATGAAGGGTTTTCTCTTATTCTTCAACACTAATAAGGGTGCCACATCTCTAGAAAATTCCGTCACAAACCTCTGGTAGTTACTTTCAAAACACAGGAAACTCTGCACCTCTGTCACACTCCTAGGAGGCTCTCAAACAATCACAACCTCATTCTTCTCCAGATGTACTACAACTCCAGCCTCCGAGATGAGATTTACTAAAAATTACACCTCTCAGATCTAGAACTAAAACATCGAGAGCTTACCATAATGTTTATTCTCTCACAGTGTGTCTAGAACTACCTACAAATTACAGGCGTGCTCCTTCTCCATCGCTAAGTATATCATGATGTCATCGATGAAGAGTACAACAATTTGATCAAGGTATGGATGGAAGATCATAATCATGAGTCTAATTAACACTACTGGGGCTTTTTTCACGCCGAATGGCATAACCATGAACTCTTAATAGCCATAAATACATCTAAATGCCGTCTTTTTCACATCCTTATCTCGTACCCTGAGCTGGTGATAGCTTGATATGAGTTCTATCTTCGAAAACCACCATTACCCCTTCAGCTAATCAAAGAGATCATCATTCCTTGGGAGTGGGTACTTGTTCATCACGGTCACCTAGTTTAGGCACCAATAGTTCACACCGAGTCTCAAACTACCATCATCCATCTTGGAAAACAAAATTGGGGTTGCCCAAGGAGAAACACAAGGCCTAATAATTCCCATTCTCTACAAGTCCTCCAACTGTACTCGCAGCTCTCGAAGATCTGCGTGATACATATGATATGCTGGTGTAGATATCGGTGTCGCCCTGGGGTACATGTCATTATAAAAGTCCACAAATCTGCAAGGAGGTAGACCCAAAACATCATCAGGGAAAAAATCAGCGTACTAATCCACCACTATATGATATCTCATACTCTCATTGTCAACCGATCTGAGGTTAATTCTATCCAACTCATGTGTGATCGACTGCACCCTCGTTCGGGTAAGTCCATATTGTGCTCCAAAGGTTCCCTTCTCACCGATGAAGGAAAAGCTTGTCCCATCCATGTGGACACAACACACATTGTGCCTAATACAGTGGAAATGTGCATGTATTGTAGATAACCAATCCATATCCAAGATGAATTCATAAGGAATCAACACTGCTACTAGAAGATCTCATCCAAAGCTCTCACCTCTTAGAGTAAGCTTACACTGCCGGGGCAATGGTTCAATCTTCGAAATCTCTCCCATAGGAGTATTTAGTAGTAAGGAATAAGCCAATGGATCCACCAGAATATCTGAGATCTGAACGAGAGTCATGGAAATAAAAGAGTGACTAGCACATGTGTCTATTAGTACTATATCTAGGGTGGAGTAGACACATATCGTAACTTGTATCATCTCCAAAGTGTCGTGGTTGTAGGCCTCAGCTTCCTAGAGTTAAGATCATCCCTATCCACCAACTCCCTGTGGTCGGGGTGGACCACCTAGATGTGGTGGCCGTAGAACATCGAATCGTCACCCACTTTCTACTGCATGACCAGCTCCTCTGCCACGTCCTCCTGCTATCTGTGGACCTCCTCAATAAAATCATTGCATATACCCTAGTGGTACTTTGACCATCTGCTGGTTTTTCATATGGCGGGCCGGGCTGTCATTAGCAATGTGACCCTTCTCGCCGCACAAATAACACAGCCTATTCCTCGCCAAGCCATCTCTATCTCGAGAGCCCCACAAAACTGACTCTGTATTCATCAGTTGTTCAACTGAAGGTCTAGTCCTCTTGAACCTATGCGTCATCTGTCTATTTCCAGCTACTAATGACTCTTTTACAAGTAATATGGTGGTGGGTCATGATGTTAGTGATCACTCATTAAAGAAGCTCTCTACTACGATTGCTCGCTGCAACACCCCCGCCTACATCGGGATGCTGAGAGAAATCATCGAAGATCTATTATCTTGTATGAGCCTCTTCTCAAAGGTTTGGACCTTGAATAAAGGGTCCCACTCCATGTCATTGGAGTAGTGGGAGAGGTCGGAGAACCCCAATGAATACTGATACACAGTCATGCTACCCTATTGCAAGTGTAGAATCTCTTGTATACACACCGAGTATAGGGTTGCTGGGATGAACTCAGCCCTGAGAAGGCTCTCGAAGTCCGCCCAGATGAGAGTCACCTCATTGTGAACCTGGAGCATCATGCTCCACCATCTTCCCACTGATTCCTAAAGAAGACTGGTGACATGGATCACCATGAGATCAGCTGGTGTCCCTACTAGCTGAAAAACTCTAACCATGGCCCCCCCAGCCAATCCTTTGCCGCCTGTGTACCGATATCGTTCCAGTACCATGATGGCCTTTGGCACTGGAACTCATGAAACACCCTCAAGATTCATGCACCATATGATGCTTCGCTTAGTGTAATTAGCTTCCCAATAGGTAGTGATGCTTTTGGTACACCACCTGATGGTACAACTACAGAAAGGGGGCCCTGCACTGAAGCCTCGTCGCTTAGTGGGCTGTCATCACGTACTCTACCTGGAACCTAGGCTGGCTGTCTGCGTGGAGGCATCCTGAAATGAAACACGTGCACCAAGATCATTAAGTTATACCAAAGGATATGACTCAATGTGATCACAAATAAATTTTTAAAAAAACAAGCATGAAATCAGTGTTTTCATGCACTGAGTTGGAAATTGAAAGTCAGGGTCCTGGTGTATGGATACATCAGCTGCCACACTAACACTGGATTACCCAAACTGATAACCAGACTCATAACGCTTTAAACTATTGTCGATTAAAAGATAAGAGTCCAAGTTATTTGGTATAATTGACTCCTCTGATACCAATTTTTCATGAACAATCCCCTGGGGCCGGTGCCGTTACTACTGAAATCCCACCTTCCTAAGTCTAGGGGCTGGTGACTAGCACCAGAAAGGCGTATCCCTAAATTTGGAAAGGCATTTCCTTTAAAGATACAATCTCAAAAAATCCAATAACAAAGAAGGATACAAGCACAAAGTAAACTAAATAGTAAATAGGGTGAGTTAAAAAAGTAAAGGTACCATAATAAAAGCCCAACTAGAAAGTATAAGTAAAACTGGAATGTAAAAGTAAATCTGAAAACAACTCTTATAAAAAACCACCAAGGATCCTACCTGATGGGTAGGTATACCTCTCAAATGGTTGTCTCTACAGTATGCCTCATCTAAGGTCCACCTCGGAGTAGTCTCTAGTCCTGGTACCCTCGTCCTCAGTCAGTGATGTCTATCGTCTGCACAAGACACACCAATGTGCGGGTATAGCCCATGCAGGGGTGAGTGTAATAATACTTAGTAGGGATCCCGAGACCCCTGGAGGTCTCTCTCAATCCAAAAAGGATAAACCAAAATGAATGGAAACAACATTCAACCATACTTAGGTATATTCCCATTCATATACCTAAGTTATCATGTATACCCATCACGTTCATAAGGAATACAAGGCCCAACACTTTATCCAATGCACAAATGTTCCACGAAGGAATGATTACAATGAAGGTTACACTATAATGGTAAGTAAAAAAAAGGTAATGCCATATAGAGGAATACCCAATAGGTATGACCACAAAGGTAAAGACTCATCTCACACCAAATATAACCTAAGTATAGAAGTACATATGATTAGTCCTAAAATAGATCATATTATTCGATTTAGAAGCACTACAGATGACCCACATAGGATCAATAGTTAACTAATCCCCCACTGACCCACACCTGATCGATAGGTAACTAACCCCCGTAGACCCACAGAAGATCTGACCCACATATGATTGATATGCGCTGACCACACATGATCGTTGAGTGCTGATCCACACAGGATCAGTATGTGCTACCCCGCACAGGATCGTTGAGCGCTGACCCACACAGGATCTGATGATGACCCACACAGGATCTAAATATGTCCCAAATAGGATATGAAGATGAACCACACAAGATCTGGTGCTTTTTAAAGTACAACCAGATATAGGGATCCCACAATAAGCATGATTGATTCCGAGAGGGTCCTCTAATTAAGCCATCAGTTGATAATTCAACTACCATGATGTCCATCGAAGAAGTATTCCAATGTCCTGAAACATCCTGAGGGACCCAACACGACAGAAGACACATCAATCAGACGCTCGGTCTTTATGTTATTAGAGTTTATGTTCCGAGGGCCCGGTTGGATTCAGGTTCGATCCAACCCAGTCGTACTCCAACATTATCCAAAACATTATAGAAGTATTCCAAAAGGACCATCTCAATCCAAAGATCCTGGTGTCATAGACAGTGCATCAAATGGTTGGCCGGTTCGCAAGATATGGCTATAAAACTGTATCTTGGTCCAGATGGTCTCGGGCTGACCCGACCAAGCCCGGGTCCGGCCCGTTAGGTCGCTGTCCGGCCTATGAAGGGGTTGGCCTGGCCCGCGGGGTGTGACACAGCCTACGTTTGGTGCGGCCCGCTACGATGCAGCTCGTTGGGAGTGACTTACTGTGGTGTGACCCGCATGCCACGACCCGTGGTGCAGCCCTCGGTCGGGTGACCCACCATGGCGGTGTCCACCCTGACCAACACCCGGGGAGAAGGTCCCTCAACCAAGTTTACCCGAATGGTTCAACAGACCGTTCGTCTGGTGTGCAGGACCCACTGTAGTGGTACCTCTCAGCGCGACGCGGCCGACCAGATTTTTCGGCCCTCCTTCTAGTGGCGCGGATGCGTGCCACTCCTCCAGCGGCTAGCCAGTTGCTGGCATCTTTGGTGCGCCATCGGGGTCGACAGGCCAAAACCTTATCGTCTGCTGGCAGCACAGATGCACGCCGCTCATCCTTCACACGGCCGACCGGTGTGCCAGCCACCATCCTCCCACCCCCGTGGTTGATGGGCCACAGCCTCCTTCACTACCAGCGGTGCGGACACACATCACCCTAGTTCCACGTGCCCGGTTGGTTTGCTGGGCGCCACCTTCCTCCACCATGGTCGACATACCGTAGACTCCTTTGGCGGTGCTGTTGTGCCACCTCCATAATCGTGTCCCTTGATGAACACATCAAATAAAGAGGTTTACGGGAGGATCATGTAGTGTTTTTTTTCCACAACCTCCACGTTAGACTGATAGAAGGAAACTCAAATGATTTAATTGAACATAAAAAACCATGAAGAAATACAAAAAACCGCTACCTTGACTTTAATTTTAGATGACTTTAGAAAGGAGATGAAGACGTCAAAGATGCCGACGTTCGTTGCTCCCACAACACACTTCATTTTTGGTTCCTCGTTCGGGATCCAGGGGACATTATTCATTATAGGACATTCTAACTTCGAGAGTTCTCCACTAATGCTCTCTGAAAACCACCCCTTTTCCCATAGAAATCCTCCCTATAGGAAATGAGGAGTGAATCTTATTAAATTATGTAAATTAATGAAATTGTTTGCTGGAACATTTAATTGGGGGAAACAATGAATTTACACATATTAAAGGGGGAGTTCTAATCAGGCGGTCCCCACCACCAAAATTCAAATGGGGGGTTTCATTAAAATAAAATAAATGTTGTTTGTTTGATTTTATTATTATTTTTAACTCTCCCATGAAATTCCTGAAAACTATCTTCCACCCTCGACCTACTGTGGTCGAGGTGAAGGTCTCCTTAAGCGAATATCGACTTTGTGAGTTCAACGGTGTCTTCAGATTTCAATTTTGAGCACCGCTTCAAAAGTTACAAAAACCAGCTCACACATTTATTGAACGTACCTAAAAAAGGTTTAGAAATTCATTATAGTAACACTAGAACTTGGAGTCATGCGATGCCAATCTTCTCAGGATCGTAATATTCCAATATAATTAAAAAAATTACATTGACAATTCTAGGTCTTTACACCACCCACCACATAATAAGTTCAATTCATTCCTCATATGAAAAGGTTGAAACATAACATAAACACTTGTATTAAAAATAGCTTACAAAATGTTAAAAATTTAACCACAAACAATGAATGGAATAAAAATAACACATCCAGAGTCAAACATATGAAAAAATCATCTATAAAATATGGAATATTGTATTATAATAAATCAACTTCAAAAAAGTGTAAAATCAATCAAAGGATGCTGACATAGATGAAATCAAAACAATTTGAGTGAAAAAAAATTATATTGAAAATATTCTTGTAAGCTAATAATGGAATCTTCGAAGGTGTATAATGGCATAAAATAGCCTCACTCGTCGTATAAGTTAAAAAACATTCTTTTATAAATTTTTTCGAAATGGTCGTAAAGTACCATGTTTATAAAATGACGGAAAGATTCCTATATAAACATTTTATAAAATGTCAAAAAATCGTATAAATGAATTTGACCCATAGTATAGGAAATAGTAAATATGTTTCGAAATACATTTTTAAGAAACACTGATGTGGATGATAAAGAGGTCCTAGTAGATACCCACATATAAACAACGTCGGATAATGAAGAGATTGTATAATTATCCCTAACCAAGTACTTATCCTTGATCGAGGGTACATTAACTTCATGAATAATAGGTAAATGGTTGTTATTAAATTAAACATGAACAAAATACATAATTATTATATAATATATTATATTCTAATATTTCTTTGGTAACAATATTTAAGTAGTATCATTGTTTCAATTGTTAACAAATTCATTTTCCTTTATATTCTTGGTTATATAAGCCATTTTTGTTATAGATATGTTTTATTTTATTCATATATAGAATGATATATTTTACTAAAATTATTTTTAATCATAAATTGATAATTATTCTTGAATGGTTATTATGGGGAATGAATTTCATCAGATTCATAGAGACCGTAATCCATACATATGCCCCAACAGAAATATCATCATATTGATGGTGAAATAACATGTAATTTGATGGTATATAATATATATACAATCATTAAAATTTTAGATTTATTATTTACATAAGTTATACTTATTATTATTCCCATACAAATAATGAAGTGTTTGAATAACATACTACACCACGACATGGAGATGATAAGCCTTTGATACGAACATATGGTGCCTTTTCATTCATAGAATGGATAACAAAATGAATATAGTTGTACCATATTTATAATAACATCATAGTATGAATAAGGTACTGTATTTATTATTTTGGTATAGATACAACAAATAATGAGGAAGTGGAAGAAAAAAATCTTTGAAAGAGGTGGTGAAATTATTACCTCTTCTTCAGGTGCTTCAGTTTGATTTGATCAAAAGGGATCCTTTGGTTGGATAATGATAAAATAAGGCCCTTATATCAATGTGAGGGTACCTGGGAGGATATTATAGCATGGTTTGGATGAGTAAAGTGGCTTTGGATGTGTGATTTTGAGAGAAGGGGAAGAACCTTTTTATAAGAGAGGTGAGGGTCACTTTACGAAAAGCATGAAGTATTATTTTATTATACAATCATATTCGGTTTATAATGGCATAAAAAGGTTTTATTTCTAAGATAAGGTGGGGATGGGTAGAAAACCTATAAACCAATTTGATTTAGACCGGTTTAGGTCACCATAATAACCTTATCATTTAGGATTAACTCTTTATTAAATAGTTTAACTTTTACCATGTGTTTTTTTAATATTATAATAAAGGGTTAATAAAATTACTATAATAAACCTAGAGAACCCCAAGTGGTTCATTATCTATATATCAAACCTTATCTATGTCCTTTGTTTAAACCATATATTTTAAGGTATATTATATAAATTAATAATATTGTATTTGTTTTAAAAACTCATTTCTGTCAATGTTGACACAATTTGGTATTTTGATTTTGGGATAGTCATAACAACTTTATCACATAGAAAAAAAGGTATTTAACCAACCCTAAAATGTCATATTAATCTATAAAATTAGTTTAATTTAGTATAAGTCTCAATTTAAATTTATTTTTATATTTATAATAACAATTATTTTAATCATTCATTAGTATGGTAGTTACTGCATCATCATTGTGTCATAAATAAATTTAATTTTATAATATCTAAAAAATATAAATACAATATCAAAATTTATTAAATGTTTTTTACTTTCTAATTGATATTTGTAGTAGAATTTATCTTATGTATAACCTTATATTTAAAAAAATTAGTTATTAAAATTTGAATATACATCATTTAACTCTTCTTTAAATAAAATAATAATAAATTTCGTAATCTATTCCAAGTGGATTAAAAGGATAATATTTTATTCTAATGTTTATTTGGTCAAAATACACTTATCCAATAGAATTATGAGACCTGTTAGCATAATTATAATATCATTTTTACCTTTAATTACCCTATTTACTTTTAACCGTGTTAAATAAAATTCAAAAGTTGTTATTCACCAAAAATTATTTTCATCCTATTGAACCACATTTTACATAATGATGTCAACCGTGTCTCTTAGATTATTGAAATTTAATTCACAGAAGCCGTAAATTTAGGTTTTATTCATATTTTCAAATGTGCCTAAAAGGTGGGTAATAGATAGTAAAAATATAAATAATATTTTATATATCTAACATTATTACAAAATGGCTAAAATGAATTACAATGAACACATATATTTATTATTTATCTATTTTTATCTAAAAAAATTTTAATTAAAATAACTAATTATTTAAATAAAAAGTCTAGTTTAAACAATAACACAATGTTTTTCACTATTAATCAAAAATTTAAAGTTTTCAGAAAAATACCAATAATTCACCCTAAGGTAATTTTGATATTCCAAATCCAAAAATAAAGTTCACTTTGAAAAGTAAAATTTATAAAATTTCATAAAGTAGGTATTACTATTCATAATGTCTTGTTCGATTGGTCATGGTGTTTTAGAACTCGAAGTAGCGTACAACACCAGCTATGTTATTATTCAATGAGAAGCATAACATGGAAGCTTGTGCTGCTACATTATGTATTCTATGATACAGTTAATATTATTGTTAAATATATGTAAAAATGTAGTTAATCCCACAATTATATCAATATCATGAATGTAATTCTATGTCAATTTCAAACTTTTTTTAATATAATGGTTTTAGTGATCAACAATATGGATCCAAAGGAGGTTATGTTGGAAAGTTTTCATAGAACACTTCTTTCCTATTAGATATAAAATAAAGACAATAATTCTACTGTAATATGGAAGTATCACGATGTGGTGTTCACAATGATGAAGAATCTATCAATCATAGATGATAATAAAGATAAATGAATTGATGAAGTCACATCATTACATTCATGAAATCTATAAATTGGAATAATAATGTTAATAGTTTTATATCCACTGGAAAATTTTTCCTTGTGGAGAAGTTTAATCCATTATTACAAATTTTCATAAGATGTTTTAATGAGATTGATAGGGTGATGAACCAATGAATAAATCATTACTGCATTTTAATGGAAAGAGGATATGATAGATTAAATTCATAAAAAAGAATGTATTTTATTCAAAATAAGATTTTTTCTTTGACGAAACAAAAGATGATGTGAATGGGATACTATAGAAATGAAAAAAATGATGATCAATTTTAGGGTAACGCTGTGTAATTTAAGGTATGAGTATACTTCATTCAATAGTTGAATTCTACACATGGATAGTTATATGTTTTGAGTTCCATAAAAATATTGATAGTGGTTTTTTGATCATTCTAGACTATACATGTTGTAGTAATAAGAGGACAAATATTTAATAAAGGACAAAATTAAAAAATAAAAAAATAAAAATCCATAATGCTTTTAAAAGGTTGTCAGTATAAACATAAAAGTGAAGATCATGATCAAATTGTTAATATTTTAACTATTAAGGAAAAATATAACATCATTTCTACCAAAAAATAATAATATCATCAATCTATGGGGAATGATTGATGATCAAGATAAACTTTTAACTCTAGATTTGAATATGAGAAATTGTATTAGACATGATATTTTTAGTGGGAAGGATAAGTATAGTCATCCAATACAGAAGTTTAAGGTTTTCCTTTAGGAACACGAAAAAATCAAGAAAAAAATTGGTGTGGGGATTAAAAGTAAAAATGGTAGTTATAGTTAATGTTTTTCCACACGAGCCCTCTATAAGGAGAGTGACTGATATGTGTGAAACTGAATAAACCATAAACATTTTTATAACACCAATAAAAACAGAAAAAAAAAGTAGTATTATTATTATGTTTTTACAAAATATACCCAAATCATGTGTTACATAATAAAGAGTTTATTCAATGAATAATATGATAGAGTATAGGCATGTAGAAATTTTTATAGTTGGTATGATTTAAATGGATACTATTTTTGGTTTAAACATTACATAAAAAGCTCCATATATTAATTATTAATATTGTTGATTAATGTTCCCTCATAGACTCAATATAGATGATGAACATTGTAGAATGCTTTCAAAGGTGGGATAAAAATAAAAAAAAATCCATCTACTATATTTCAATATGATGTTTATAAATCATAGCTTGTGGAGGAACATGAATACTCACCACCTATGGAGTAAAATGGTGGACATGGGTTAAAAATAAATGTAATGACAAAGAAGTGGTTATATTTATTTTTTAAAAAAATAGATCAACAAGGATGATCAATTATTGATAGTGTTTCCACATCCTATATAATGTTAAATAAATATATCTTCACAATAATAAATTTTTAAAACTAATCAAAAGATTTTGTATAATTAATTGTTAATGATTATTTTATTTATGAAATACATGACTTAATTGAAATGTATTTTGTGCATTCATGTGTTTTTTATTGAATTATATAATATCAACCTACTTAGTATATGTCAATTGAGTGAATAAATACACAAAATATATTTTACCATGATCATTTTTAGTGTCTAATTAATAGATGGTAGAATTTATATAAAATTGTATCGCCAAAATGGGAGTCACAATTCCTTAATGTGGCTGAATAAATTCAGTTCCTATAAAAGGAAGATAATAGTAAGTTGGGGCGTAAAACACATACCCACATGATTGAAAATTCCATAAAAGATAGGGTATCAAATGATGTAGCTTTTGATATCCCAATGATTACCAATGTCTATACTCATAAGTGTGATATAATACAATGTTTTACAATAATTTGGAAATTTTGAAATTCAAGGGGAAATATTTCAATGTTGTTTCTTATGTTGGTTAATAGTATTAAGGAATGGTTGATTATAATAACTTATAATTATGAGGTTTTGAATTAAATTATTCATTATAATAGGATTGATTAAATGTTTATTGGGAAGAAGATTATAAAATTTCAAATATATAATGGAATATAATTTGGAAATATCCAATTGGGGGATAATCTTTAGAATCATGAGATAATAATCCAAAATTCAATGGTGATAAGTACTCAATAAAATGGTTTTCATGAGAATTGAAACTATATCACATGTAATATACAAAGAATTATTTTCATTAAGATGGAAATATTTTAATTTTTTGGGAAGGAAGTGGTATTCACATTGGTTAGTATCACTTATAGATTTTATGTTTCCTAGAAATTATGAAAAGGATCTAGGTGAGATGTTGTATATAAAAAATCCAACATTGAAATAATTTTTATTTTTCAAAAGTTAATTCTTCTTATTAAATATAGAGAAGTTCCACTATTATTTTAATTTTCAAATAGATGAAGGTATACTTTTTTGGAAACTCATCGATGAGTACCAATAAATTGTTTTAATAAATGGTTTGAACAAATAATTAAAATAAAATACGTCACTATTGTCAAAAATGTGAATAATTTCTAAAAATTGGTACTAAAATTTTAAAGGAAATTAATAAATTATTGAGTATACTAGAGGGATTTTAAGGGAAACATGAATATTTTGAAGAAGAAACCACTGAGGATAAAGTTTAAGGAGCTTTTGAATATGTAAGGAATTATAGAAGCAATGATGAAATTAATGAAGAGAATATTACTGGTGACCAGAAAGGGAAAGTGAAAATGATTATAATAAAACATTTAAAATAAAAACAATTCTGATAAAAATAAGAGAAAAATAATTTGGAAATGGTACTAAAATAACAATGGTATCTGGTCTATAGATAAATATCTTAAGGAAATGAAGAAAATCAAACATGGGATGTTGTTTTGAGACCGTAGAATAAAAATGTATTTAGAAAAAAATGAGTTTCTTATAACTAACTTATAGTATTAGAAAACATTATTTAAAATAAGGAATAACTCATAAGAAATTGATATTAGAGAATTGAATTATTTTTATTTGGATCAGATGTATTCTCTCATGTATTGGTTAGAAAATACTCAATTATTTTGGAGATAGTTATGATGTGGTGAGTCATGGTTTCCTAATTGAATACCAAATAATTATTATGTAATGGAGAGTTTGATGATGAGTTATACAAAAATAAACCAGATTTATTTGTTATATTTGAATATGAAATATTTTTTTTGTACTTGTAGAAGGAATATTATTGGCATAATAAGTCACCATGAGAAAGGAATTCTAGTCTTGATCAATACTGAGAAGGCATTGATTCAACAATATTGGGGTTTATTACAATGAATTTATCAAAATTTGGAATGATATAAGGATGATAGTGATCATTTAGATAGATGAATTAATTTTTATAGGATTTTGAAATACAAAATTTATATTGTTTCAATAATTCACGGGGTGCTATTTTGAAATGTTAATAATTGTTGGTTGAAACTTAATTGGTCTATAGGTCAATCAAGGAAGAAATGTAAAATTTATTTCCCAATCAAATTACTCCAAATATATCTATAAATTTTTTACGATGAAAATTTCAAAGGAATTGAAAACACAAATTTATACTGGAATGATGTTTTCAATGTATTTTTCTAAAAAAGTAATCAATTTGATATATTATAGTTAAATAATTGGGAACCTATAATCTAATTATGAAATGACATAAAATTATGTATTCCACATATCAAGACACATGGTAACAAATAAATACCAATGAAACCCACATGAATATAGTCAAAATAATTCTTCAGTGCACCAATGGTATGGTGTTTTTTCGTTGATATTATAATAGAAAATCACAAGAGGTACTGGGATTCAAATATATTTAATGGTTTTTATTGATAATTGAAAATCTATGTATGTTGGTTCATTGTATATTGTATATTTATGTATTTCATGTATATGTAAGAAGTATTATAGTGTATCATCGTTATTTATGGATCATAAATACATCATTTCATCTCAGTGAGGTTCATAGATTTTATAAATATAAAAAAATTGAGGATATTAGAGTTTGACAGGTATATAATATTTTATTAAGGTGTGATGAAATTATTACTATTAATCATATAAAAATATTATACATCAGTAAAGGAAAAATAATATTTTGATCTAATATCACCTAGTTAAGAAGGTGGTTCCGTAAGGATTAGTTAAGTTAGATTATGTTTTCACACAAAGTATTGTTGTAGGCATCATAATGAGTGTACTAACTATGGAAGTGTTCAAGATTTTGCAGTTAGATCATATATTTCACTGTTTCTATCCATCTTGACATTTTGGGGAAGGTAACCCCGCTCTTATATGTTATTTTTCTTTCCATCCATGTTCATAAAAAGTTATATCATCAAAAAGGGATTCATGTAAAGGAATTATATCTCTCTTGTAATAATAATTTTTAATAATCTCTTATATCCTTCAAAATAATTTTTTTTTTGATTTTTGGGAAATGGTAGGGGTGTTAACCAATGTCTTCGGTGATGTACATAGAATTTTTTGAAGGAGATGTTTTTTATGGAAGTAATTTGAAGTGTTATATATTTTTTATTATTTAAGAGATCGAGAAATTAAATTAATAAGTTGTTAGGAGATAGTTATAGAATTATTATACCGGAATTGATGTTTATTGAAGAATGTTAAGTGTAAAGTATTTTTGTACGATGTGTTTTCAATAGGATGGATTTTTTTGTTTTCATAATAGGTAGTGTAATATATTATGATGATCAATATTGAATTTTATGGGGAAAATTTCCTTTAAATGATGTTTCTCATAAAAATCATGAAATTCATGAGATCTGATTCAATATTTAGTAAATAATTGGATACAAGATCCATTGATTCATGTTATTGGTAGTTTAAAAAATTTTGATTAATTTTTTTTGTTTTTTATAGAAGGTGTGATAGAGGGTCTTCATGAAATAAAAATATGGCGATTATTAGAAAAATACAATGAAATCATTTTTGGGTTTTTTTGACAAAAACCTGGAAACTATCCACGAAATTGTTAAATGAATCATATAAAAGTGGTTTCAAAGAGTTTAGTGATATTTTATGGAAGAATAATGATTTTTTGAACTGAAGGAAAAAAATAATATCATAATGACATCTATCATACAGTGACATAGAAGATCGTGTCCTCATAATCCTCTTATGATAATATACCCTTCATTTTAATTGAGGTAGAAAATTCATTAAACTATTGATATGATGAATATTCTATAATAAACTTTCAATGAAATTATATTGTAAAGATTACACAATAAAAGGTTTATCCAAGTTATAATTAGAGTATGAATGATTCAAAATCATTGATTTATGAATTATAGGAAATGGGTTATGTATCACTATTCGAGGAATCACCGTGTACAAGTTATATACATCATGGTGGAATGTAAATAGAATTATGATGTTCTACTTGTTGGTGGATATAATTTCATGAAGGTGTCATTACACCATGATGTCAAAGTCCAAGATATTTCTTAATGAATATATAGGTTATAAATATCATATTTCAAACCATTATTAATGAATAAGGGGATTATTTTTCCGTGATAATGAATTTCAATGTTTTATAATTTCATGTTAGAAATATTACCCATATGTAAAAGTTTAAACTATTTATGGTTCTATTAGTATATAAATTCAATGTTCACTTAGATTTTAAAAATGATTTCAGATGATTTTCTCCATCATAATCATAGATTATTGAAAATATTAATCATGAATTACATGATTATAATAAAAATAAATAATATATATAATTAACTATAAAAATGGGAATGAATTTTATTCTATAAAGAGAATAAATAAATATAGATAGAGAATGGAATTAAAAATATTTACTAGAATTACAGAGACAGATCAATGTGCCTCACTTGTAAGAGTTATAATGACTGAAGTTTATACTAAATGATACATTGATCGGATTTGGGTTTTCAAGTCATAGGTTCAACCTAGGGCTAATGTTAAATTTTCCCTAGTAGAATATCTTTAAATATTTATTTGACTATTTTGCTGTCTTTAAGATGGGGCATTTACCCTTGGGATGATCTAATGATGAATTTATAGTGTGGTGGTACATGATTAAAATATATTAAGTATAAAATAATATAGTTATCCCATACATGAATGTTCTTTGGAATTATGTTTTTTAAATTAAGCATTGTTTTGAAATATTAAACTATAATTCTCTCTGTAAGATGTTTTTTTTCTGAATGTTTTCCAAAATTATTTACACATTAAGGACATAGGAATTGGTCTTAAATGGTGTGTTAATCAATTTAAAGGAAATTTCACAATTAATTAACTAAATAATTAATTAGATAATAAATTCATTCACTTAGAAATTGATCCTATATAACTATAATAATTTCTAAAACCCATGTTTTTATGAATGAACCATGGGTTTTGAGATAATTAAATGAAATGAGGTGATTTGGAAAAAATTGAAGAAATATTATGGGATCATTGACATCAATGAATGGGTATGCAACCATTGTTTGTGAGAAATTGATACTGTGGTAGGGCTATATGATATTTATAGACTCTTCTCAATGGATTACCTTTTGAAATAACTTATATTAATTAAATTTTACATATTATTGGATTTTAAATATTGAATTTATAAAAAAAAGACTTTATTCATCATTAATTATTTGTTGAAGATCTGATATTAAACACCATTATTCATGGTTTACAGGAATAATTATAATTTTCATTATTATTCTATTATGTTCTCCTATCTCTATCCTTTTTCATTATGGTGATTGTTATCGATGAATAATTAGTCAGATTATTCTCTAGTGTTTCTCCCTCCTCACTGAAATAATCCCTCTCCCTCTTTATCCAACATTTCCTTTCTTGTGTGGTCATAAATTTCCAGCCTAAGCATTAGATAGTAGTGTGGAAAAACTGTGTCATGGTGAGGGAGGTGATGAAAAGGATCAATGAGGCTTTATGGGGACTGTTTGGTGATGGTGGGAATTGGTGTAGAGTGGATGAGAAAATTATTCTCCATCATTATCAGGGGTTCTTGTGAGGAGAGTATCCATTATCGTGAATGGCAGTGTGTGTGGGGTGTTCGTTCACTATCATTAAAAGTAGTGTTCACAAGGTAACAAATAATTATCATACCCTATAGAGAATACATACAGGTAAATACGTTGAATCATCTTATACACATGTAGGTTAGTTTGACTACCTTCACAACCAATATTGTATATGCTTCAGTGTCCTGATTTGGATACCAGAATAATTGGTAGGTGGCATCTTAATGACAATTGTGACATGATCTCCGTTGGTTTGTTTGCTACCACTGTTTTGAGTTGGATTATATATCTCAGCTAGTGTATTCAGCTATACATGAAACTGAATCCATATAATCTCAAAATCATGGTACTTCCTGTCTATCTAGATGACCCACCCCCTCCACCAGTTGAGTGGGTAGGAGGATCAGGTCTTCAGAACATGACCTGTTATGTTGGTGACTTATCACAATATAGAGGGGTTTCTTGTGGTTCGTACTCATGGGTCCCACTCTTGCTCACCATGTGTCATGCCATGATGGCAACCACAAGGTTTGAAATCCAACATAGTGGAATCATCATGACATATCTTCAATTTATCTAGTTTGATCATGTAAATGGACTATCAGGGTTATTTTTTAGCTATATCACAATGGTTTGATCTGCTCATTAGTATAAGAACATTTTTAGGTTATTTTGGAAATATATAGAATTATATATATTTGAATGATGATGGGATTTGAGGATGATGGTCTGATGTTCATGGGTTTGGAACCTTTCAAACATAGATTAGGTGTTACTCATATATAATTTGTTACCACTGACTGTTATGTTCTTATAAGGACCCAGGCTTAAACATTACATAATATTGAATTAAATGAATAATTTACATTGAGGATGTTTTCATGTTTAGAGTTTTAGGGAATTAGGCCATAACTATTACATCTCAAAATATTACAATGTAGGCACTTCTACCCAGAATCCACTTTTTTTCATAAAATAAAAACTCTTAAAAAAAGTCATGTCTAATTCCATGTTAAAGAGAGAATGGCTTTTCCTTGATCCCATCCTTGACCCTATTCATCTTTAAGTCCGGTGAAAAACATCTCAAAACATGGGATGAGCATAAAAGGCTCATTAAGGGTTATAAAACAGTGAATGAAAACATTTGTTCATAAATACATACAAAACATGAACATTTTTGCTTACCTCATGAAATAATAATATTTATGAAAGAAACATAGAAATCATAAATCATAAAGGTAACATGCGGCATCCATACCATTATTATATTGTAGCTATCACAGCTACATAGGGAGTTACTTTGGAATACCCATCACAGTATATTCCCTAAATCTCTTAGGAGAAACATTCATGTTTACCTCCATCATTTTACCCAATGCATTGGAGATCTATCTCGGGCTCACCCGCCCTAGGTTATCACGAAACCACCCATATGCGTAAATAATTCACAAGAACCATAACATGATCTTAACACATAACGTAAGCATAGAGGAAAGATAACATTTCCATATTGTAATAATAAAATATAATTTGAAGATATTGAAATAATAAATCCATTCTCAAAATCATTTTCAATACCAAAATACGTAAAAAGAGTATTTGGTATTTATTTTTCCTTTTAAAAAACATCCCGGATTGTTAAGGATGCCAAAGATCAAATAATACTCGCGGCGGCGGAAAGGTCGTTGTCGCCACTTATGTTAAAGAAAAATTCCTTTTTTTTGTTTAGTAAAACACTTAGTAGAGAAAATATTCCTTTTTAATAGATGTAAAAGTCAAAGGGTTTTATACATCGTATAAAATAAAGTCATGTATAAAACAAAAAATGCCTCAATGAAAGGATATTGAGACGAAGTCCCTTACCTCATGGATGACTTGACCCATTTGTTCGTTAATCTCATAAATAATAAATTACAGTTAATTTTTACTTGATTAAGAACCTTTTTCAAGTTTATTATTCCTTTTATATCACTTATTACCATGTTATAATCATTATGTAATCATTTAAGTTAATAACGTTCATTTTGTTGATATTTAGTACATGAGTCAAAAATGGTCTTATTATAATTACATGTTGTTCACGTGGTAAAAGGTTCATTATATCCAGAATGATATTCATGATTTGGGTATCATATATATCATATATATACAGCATTTAAATGTATTTATAATAGTACCTAACATTTGGAGGTACGAAATGAAATGCACCATTAATGGAGACAGTAAGTCGTACGAACGCATGAGCGCTAATTTCATTTTTGTTTCCTCTTTTAATTGAATTAAAACATAATTACAGATAGATATATTATAATTCCAGTATAATATAATATATAATATCATTAACTCTATCCTTTATACATCCCACATAGGGCATTAACGAGTCACATAACTTTGAGGGGGCGGTAGTCTGCACTTCCTCAAATGAGAGTATCATATTTACCCACCATGGAAACCATAAAGGTTTTATATAATTGTGAATTAAATAAGCATAAAGAAATCATAAACATAATATATATCATATATAAATACAGTTCCATCATAATGGCCACCATGAGAGGCGGTAAGATGTAATTGAGCAATCATCGTTTCGTGAGGTGTTAGTTTTCCATCGATAAAAACATTATGTTCTTCATCCATTAGATGGATGTGTGTGTAAGTGTAGTTAGAATACATATCATAAAAAATTCCAAGTATATTGAGGATACTGGTTTTGTTACAAAATAAAGGAAATAAAAAGGATTTAGGGGTTGGAGAAGCAAAATAAAAGAAACCAATTTAAAAGAAATTGTTACCTTTAATTTCGGTAACTCACATTGGTTTGAAAAAAAGTACTTCTTTAAGTGCCTTATTCCTAAGTTAAGGCTTCTAAGAGGATGATAGGGATGTAGGGAGATTAATTGGGCAGAGTTTGGATGATCCAAATGGCTATAAATGTGTGAGGAATTGCATAGAGTGATCTCTTTTTATAAGGGAGAGGAGGGGCTCTTTAGGAAAGAGTGAAAATAGTATTTTATAATATAATGATATTCAGTTTCTAATGGTACAAAAATAATTATGGTCGAAGATAAGATGTATCAAAATCGAAATAAAGTCATCCAATCAGAATTGGAAATGTTTTGGATAATATTTTAATCATTATATTATTATTTAATTAAATCAATTATTAATGAGGTAAATACTGCATCATGATTGTGTCATGAATAATTTAGTTTATTTGATGTCTATAAATTATAAAAAAAATACCATGATGTAAGAAATCTTTTTAGATTTACAATTAATATTTATATTTGAAAATATAACTTGTATAACCCCATGTAAAAAATAATTTACTAAAAGATATTTGTTTATTTCATTTTGGCCTTTACTTTAAGTTAATTAAAATAAAGTGTCATAATCACTTTTAAGTGGCTCCATGGGGTCCTCAAATCGACCCAAGGATGCCCATGGTCGGATATGACTCAAAAATTAGGATTAGGACACCTGTTAGGGTAAATAAATATTATTATTATTACCCTTATTTACCTGATTTTCCCTTGAACCATTGTAAATAAAATATTTACTGAGGTAAATATTTAAAATGTCTAAAAATAAAAGTTACCCATTTACACAATTTGAACCTCCTTATTCCAAATATGGAATCCATTTCTCAAAATTCAAAACACAAAAGTTTCAAAAATTAATTTAAAATTAATTCCAGCGGTCAAAACAAAAGGCGCGGTTTTAAGAAATATTAACTATCAAAAGATTGACAGTTGATTATATACAATTTAAATGTGAAATTGCTTCTAATGACCAACATTAGATTAAATAGTAAAAATATAATATATTTACACTTTAAAATCAATTAAAAGGATAATATAACCATTTAAATAAATTAGATTAAAACATAGTTTTGAATTAAAATTCAATATTTTCACTATTGCTTAAAAAATGAACTTTATTAGAAAAATACCAAAAAATTACCCAATGTAAATTATGATATCCTAATTCTAAATAAGGATTTTATTTGTTCATATAGAATGTATTAATGTGACCAAAACTAGATTTAAAAAGGGTTCACCATTAAAAGGCGGTAAATCGGCCTTTTAATGTAAATTATGCTTAAAATTAGATTCATTCATATATTAAGCCTCTAACCTTTATTGGATAAATATAAATACATATATAGTCATATTATAGTTAGTTTTGTTCATTCCCGCCAATACAATGGCTAAAAGTTAACTACCATTCAAAATAATAATATTATATTATTAGTGTGCAACGTAAGATTCCAATGAAACCCGTTTTTGCGTATTGGGTATGCTATCGAACATAGAAACCCCTTTAAGATAAGATTAATATTTAATTCAAAAATATTAATAAATATGAAAATATATTATTCTTCATTTACCTGAGATTTTACATCCTTCTCAACTTTTGGAAATTGCATCCTCACAATTTTTATCCACTTATCAAAATAAGTCGGGGTATTTATCACTCATAACATTTTTAGATATCCATGTTGCCTCTTCAACCGTATTGGTTTTCCACAAAAACTTTACCTGGTGAATTATCTTATTCCGCAACACCTGCTCTCTACGGTCTAGAATCTGGACGAGTTGTTATTCATAAGAGATATTCTCTTCCAACTGAGCTACCTATGGGCTCAAAACATGAGATGGATCTGGCATATACTTTCTCAACATCGAAACATGAAAAACATTGTGTACATGGGATAAACATGGAGGTCAATCTACTTTGTACGCAATTTAACCAACTTTCTCCAGAATTTCATAAGGTCCAATAAACCCCGGACTCAACTTTCCTTTCCTACGAAAACAAATCACACCTTTCCAAGGAGAAACATTGAGAAAGACATGATCACCTTACTCAAAAGAAATATCCTTCCTCCGGTTATCCGCATAACTTTTCTGTCTGATCTGAGCTGTTCTCATCTGCTTCTGAAATCAACTAAACTTTCTCTGCCATCTCTTCTACCAATTCTAGTCCATTCATCTTTCTTTCACCTACTTCATCCCAAAAAGCTGGAGTTTGACAACGCTTTCTATACAATGCCTCAAATAGAGCCATCTGTATAGTGGAATGAAAACTGTTATTATAAATAAATTCAACCAAAGAAAGATGTTGGTCCCAACTTCCCTGGTAGTCCATCAATCAACCACGTAACATATCCTCCAAGGTCTGAATTTTTCATTCTAACTGCCCATCTGATTGAAGATGAAAAGCTATACTAATGTTTAATACAGTACCCAATGACTTCTGAAGGCCATTCCAAAAGTTAGAAGTGAACCTGGGATCACGATCAGATACAATGGAGAGGGGAACTCCAAGAAACCTAAATATCTCTTTAACATACAACTGAGAAAGTTGATCTAGAGACAAAATATCTCTAATAGGAAGGAAATGAGTAGATTTAGTCAATCGGTCAACTATAACCCATATTGCATTATTACCTCAAGATGTATTTGGTAAATCTACAATGAAGCCCATGGATATATTTCCCCATTTCTACTCTGGCACCGATAAAGGCTGAATAATTCCTTTCGGTAACTGTCGCTCTGCTTTAACTTGATGACAAGTCAAAGACTTCATAGTAAAATCAGCAATATCTCCTTTCATTCCATCCCACCAGTAATACTCCCACAGATCTCTATACATCTTAGGACTACCAAGATGAACTGAAAATGGAGAACTATTAGCTTCACATAACAACTCATTCTTCAACTGTGAATCACAAGGCACCCATAATCGCTTTCCGAACCTCAAAACACAGTCATTATCAATGTTAAATTCCCGCAACATACCCTTCTGAACCGACTCTACCCTTTTGTGCAACTCACTATCTTCCTTCTGCGCTTTCTTTATTCTGTCTGATAGAGATGATCTCACTAACACCTGAAACAATATAGAATAATTTCCTTCACCAACAACTTCTATGCCAAATTTCATCAAATCAAATACCAAAGGATCATGTTCCAAATGTAGAATGGGTAATGAGACAATACTTTTCTGACGCAAAGCATCAGCCACTTTATTTGCTTTTCCCCAGATGGTAATGAATTGTAAAATCAAAATCCATGATTAATTATAGCCATCTCCTCTATCTCATGTTCAATTCATTCTGAGTGAATATATACTTTATACTTTTGTGATCAGTATATATTTCACACATCACTCCATACAAATGATATCTCCAAATTTTTAAAGAAAAAACAATAGAAGGTAATTCCAAATCATGTGTAGGGTAATTTAACTCATTTGGTTTCAACTGACCTGAAGCATAAACAATTACCTGATCATTTTTCATTAGGACACAACCCAGTCCTTTCAACGAAGCATCACTGTAGATAACAAACTCACCATTTCTGGAAGGATGTGCCAAAACCGGAGCATTCCCCAATCTCCTTTTCAATTCCTGAAAACAATCATCACATTCTTTTGTCCAGATGAACATAAAAAAATTTGAGTTAACATAGTCACTGGACTAGATAACCATGCGAAGTTTTCAACAATCCTCTGGTAATAACATACCAAACCAAGAAAACTATGAATCTCGGTTATATTTGTGGGTCGTGGCCATTCTTCAACAACATTTGTTTTTGCAGGATCAACAGTTATGCCATTTTTTGAAACAATGTGACCAAGGAAAGAAATTTTTTGTAACCAAAACTCACACTTGATGAATTTCCCATAAAGTTTATTTTCGTTTAAGGTTTTCAAGACAACCCTTAAATGACTTTCATGTTCCTCTTTACTTTTTTTATAATCCAAAATATCATCAATAAACACAACCAAATTCTTATCCAAGAACTCACAAAAAAATTATATTCATAAGATCCATGAATACAGTAGGTGCATTGGTTAAACCAAAAGATATAACTAAAAATTCATAATGGCCATATCTAGTACGAAAAGCGGTCTTTGGAATGTCAGCTTCTTTTACTTTCAACTGATGGTACCCCGACCTTAAGTCAATCTTCGAAAAATACTGAGCTCCCTGGAGCTGATCAAACAAATCATCGATATGAGGCAAAGGATACTTCTTCTTAACAGTGATGTTATTCAATTCTCTATAATCAATGCAAAGTCTCATTGAACCATCTTTCTTTTTAACAAACAAGACAGGAGAACCCTAGGGTGATGTGCTAGGTCGAATGAAACCTTTATATAATAACTCCTGCAATTTCTTCTTTAACTCTAAAAGTTCAATTTGAGACATTCGATAAGGGGGTTTGGAAATTGGCTTAGCATCATGAACTAAGTCAACAGTAAATTCATCTTCTCGATCAGGTATAAAACCAGGCAACTGATCAGGAAAATCATCAAAGTACTCATTTACCACTGGCACATCATTAATCTGAAAAGTTCCTTTGTTTTCAACAATACGTTCAAGGTAATATTCATTTCCATATTTTATGAAGTTTTCTACTTCCTGATATGTTATCAAAAGCAAGGGTTCATTCTTGTACCCAAACTGAAAATCATTCTGAAAAGAAACCTCTTTAGCTCTACATTCAATCTTAGCATGATAAACAGAAATCCAATCCATTCCCAATATAACATCAAACTCTACAAGAGGTAAAACAATAAAGTTTGCAGGTAGATTCTTTCCACACACAAGGACATGAATGTTCTTATGTTTTCTTTTTTGTCTTAACATTTCCTCCAGGTGTTGTTACCGTAAGTTCAGTATTCATATCATGAGATGGAATTCCCAATTTACTAGAAAAATTTTCAGAAATGAAAGAGTGTGTAGACCTTGAATCAAACAACACATTTCCATAATCTGAAAAAGCAAACAATATACCTGATACAACTTCATTTGATGGCCCAACATCTGATGAAGTAGTTGAAAAGGATTTCACCACCCCTTTCTGCTTGTAGTATGGCTACTTTCCTTCATTTGAGTACCTTGTTGGACACTCATTTTCATAATGACCCATTTCATTTCACTTAAAACATTTTACTAACTATAAATCAGATTTTGTCTTACCATTACCCTGATCTTTTTCAGTGCAATTACAAGCCTTATGTCCCATTTTACCACATCAGTATCACTTACTAGAATTCAAAAGACATTCCCCAACATGTTTTTACCACAATTTTCACAAACTGGAAACTTAAGCTTCTTACCATCAGAATTTTTTGAAGAGTTCTTTCCTTTCGCCTGCCACCTCGACCTCTTATTTTGTTGTTTGTCAGAGAATACATGATCATAAGAAAACTCCATTTGCACCTTCTCCACACAACGGAAATTTTTTTAATAAATTTTGAACTCACGAGAAGATAAATCCTTTTGATACTTTGGCTTTAATCGTGAGTAAAAATGATTTATTTTACTAGCAAGATCTCGTATGAAATTTGGAGCATACCTTGCCAGTCGAGTGAATTTTTCTTCATAAGAAGCCTCTAATTCATCCTCCTGCCTCAATTCCGGGAATTGTTTTTTCATCCTAGGACGAACCACCTTAGGAAAATATTTCCCCAGAAACATACCTTTGAATTCATTCCAATCAAGAGCATCAATCTCCTCACTATCCCTGATATTTTTCACCATCGACCACCACTTATCAGCCTCACCTTCAAAATGGTAAACCGCCTGACTAAAATTTTGATGTTCTGAACAACCCATGACATCAAAAATCTTCTCCAGTGCTTTAATCCACCCTTAATCTAGCACCAGACCAGATGATCCTCCGAATGATGGGGGATGTTGCCTCATGAAATGCTCCACTACTGACATGTTCCTCTGTGGTTGATCTGGATGATCTCGTACATGGATACCACCACAATTTATAGCCTGAGTCAACTGTGCCATCACTGCAACAAACTGTTTAGTTCTGATTCCGACCATCTCAGGTTGCTGATTTGGAAGGTTGTATGCCTCCTGATGTCGTCCCATCAAAGCTGCCCTCTTTCCTCTGCAGAAAACCATTCTAAAGAAAGAAATATCTTAAGTTAAGCAACATGGTAATATGTAAATTCTATATCATTTCAATCATACCATAAATTAGTTTATAATTTATCAATTTTCTAACTCCTAAAGTTTTCTAAACCGACCTCTGATTCCAACTATAAGGACCTGGACTTAAACATTACATAATATTGAATTAAATGAATAATTCACATTGAGGATCTTTTGAGGTTTAGAGTTTTAGGGAATTAGGAAATAACTATTACATCTCAAAATATTACAAAGTAGGCACTTCTACCCAGAATCCACTTTTTTTCATAAAATAAAAACTCTTAAAAAAAGTCATGTCTAATTCCATGTTAAAGAGAGAATGGTTTTCCCTTGATCCCATCCTTGACCCTATTCATCTGAGTCCTGTGAAAAACATTTCAAAACATGGGATGAGCATAAAAGGCTCAGAAGGGGTTATAAAATAGTGAATGAAAACATTATTTCATAAATACGTACAAAACATGAACACTATTACTTACCTCATGAAATCATAAGATTTATGAAAGACACATAGAAATCATAAATCATAAAGGTAACTTGCGGAATCCATACCATACTTACATTGTAGCTATCACAGATACATAGGGAGTTACTTTGGAAAACCCATAATAGTATATTCCCTAAATCTCTTATGAGAAACATTCACGTTTACCTCTGTCACATTACCCAATGCATTGAAGAGCTATATCGTGCTCACCCACCCTAGGTTTATCACGGAACCACCCGTATACGTAAATAATGCACAAGAACCATAACATAATCATAACACATAACAAAACCATAAATGAAAGATAACATTCCACATTGGAATAATAAAATAACATTTCAAGATATTGATATGATATATCCATTCTCAAAATCATTTTCAATACCATAATACATAAAAAGAGTATTTGGTATTTATTTTTCATTTTAAAAACATTCTGGGTTGTTAAGGAAGCCAAAGATCAAATAATACTCGCGGTGGTGGAAAGGTTGTTGTCACCACATACATTAAAGAAACAATCCTTTTTTTCGTCTAGTAAAATGCTTCGTAGAGAAAATATTCCTTTTGAATAGAAGTAAAATTCAAAGGTTTTTATACATTGTATAAAATAAAGTCATGAATAAAACTAAAAATGCCTCAATGAAAGGAGATTGAGAGGAAGTCCCATACCTCGTGTCCGACATGACCCGTTCATTCTTTAATCTCCTAAATAATGAAATAAAGTTAATTTATAATTTATTAAGATCCTTTTTCATGTTTATTATTCCTTTTATATCACTTATTACCATTTTATAATCATTATGTAATCATTTAAGTTAATAACGTTCATTTCGTCGATATTTGGTACTTGAGTCAAAAATGGACTTCTTATAATTACATATTGTTCACGTGGTAAAAGTTTCATTATATACAAAACGATATTCATGATTTGGGTATTATATATATCATATATATCCAGCATGTACATGTATTTATAATAGTACATAACATTTGGAGGTACGAAATGAAATGCACCGTTCATGGAGAAGGTAAGCCGTACGTACGCATGAACGCTACTTTTATTTATATTTCTTATTTTAATGGAATTAAAACATAATGATACATAGGTATATTATCATTCCAGTATAATATCATATATTATATCATTAACTCTATCCTTTATACATCCCACATAGGGCATTAACGAGTCACACCACTTTGAGGGGGCGGTTGTCCGCACTTCCTCAAATGAGATTATCATATTTTCCCACCATGGAAACCATAAAGGTTTGATATAATTGGGATGTATAGAATCATAAATAAATCATAAACATAATATATATCATATATAAATATAGTTCCATCATAATGGCCACCATGAGAGGCGGTAATATGTAATTGATCAATCATCGTTTCGTGAGGCGTTAGTTTTCCATCCATAGAAACATTATGTTATTAATCCATTAGATGGAGGTGTGTGTAAGTGTAGTTCGAATACATATCATAAAAACATCCTAGTAAATTGAGGATACTAGTTTTGTTACAAAAGAAAGGAAAAAAAGAGTTTAGGGGTTGGAGAAGCAAAATAAAAGAAAACAATTTAAGAGAAACTGTTACCTTTAATTTGGTTAACTCACTTTGGTTTGAACCAAAGGACTTATTGAAGTGTCGTCTTCCCAAGGAATGTATTCTAGGAGAAGTATAGGGATGTAGGGAGCTTAATTGGGAAGATTTTGGACGTGCTAAATGGCTTAAAAGGTGTGAGGAATTGCATAGAAGTGATCTCTATTTATAAGGGAGAGGGGCTCTTTAGGAAAGAGTGAAAATATTATTTTATAATATAATAATATTCAGTTTCTAATGGTCCAAAAATAATTATGGTTAAAGATAAGATGACTCGTAATAGAAATAAAATCATCCAATCAGAATTGGACATGTTTTGGATAATATTTTAATCATTATAATTTTATTTAATTAAATCAATTATTAATGAGGTAAATACTTCATCATGATTGTGTCATAAATAATTTAATTTATTTTACGTCTAAAAATTATAAAAAAATTACCATGATGTAAGAAATATTTTTATATTTTCAATTAATATTTATAGTAAAAAATATAACTTGTATAACACCATGTAAAAGTTAATTTACTAAAAGATATTTGTTTATTTCATTTTGGCCTTTACTTTAAGTTAATTAAAATAAAGTGTCATAATCACTTTTAAGTTGCTCCATGGGGTCCGCAAATCGACCCAAGGATGCCCATGGTCGGATATGACTCAACCAATAGGATTAGGACACATGTTAGGGTAAATACATATTATTATTTTTACCCTTATTTACCAGATTTTCCCTTTAACCATGGTAAATAAAATATTTATTAAGGTAAATATTTAAAATGCCTAAAAATAAAAGTTACCTATTAACAAAATTTGAACCTCATGATTCCAAATATTGAATCCATTTATCCAAATTAAAAACACATAATTGGCAGATATTAATTTAAAATTAATTCCCGTGGTCAAAACAAAAGACGTGTTTTTAAGAAATATTAACTATCAAAAGATTGACAGTTGATTATATACAATTTAAATGTCAAATTGCTTCTAATGACCAACATTAGATTAAATGTTAAATATATAATATATTTAAACTTTAAAACAAATTAAAAGGATAATATAACAATATAAATAAATTAGATTAAAACATATTTTTGAATTAAAATACAATATTTTCACTATTCCTTAAAAAATGAACTTTATCAGAAAAATACCAAAAAATTACCCAATGTAAATAATGAAGTCCTCATTCTATAGAAGGTTTTTATTTGGTCATATAGAATGTATTAAAGTGACCAAAACTATATTTAAAAAGGGTTCACCATTAAAAGGCGATAAATCGGCCTTTTAATGTAAATTATGCTTAAAATTAGATTCATTAATATATTAAGCCTATAACTTTTATTGGATAAATATAAATACATGTATAGTCATATTATAGTTAGTTTTGTGCATTCCCACCTATAAAATGGCTAGGAGTTAAATAAAATTTAAAATAATAATATTATATTATTAGTGTGTAATGTAAGATTCCAAAGAAACTCGTTGTTGCGTATCGAGTACGCTATCGAACATAGCAACACCTTTAAGCTAAGATTAATATTTAATTCACAAATATTAATAAATATGGAAATATCTTATTCTTATTTTACATGGGATGTTACATCCTTCCCCCCTTTTGTAAATTGCATCCTTGCAATTTTTAAGCACTTATCAAAATAAGTGGGGGTATTTATCCCTCATAGCATTTTCAGATTTCCACGTTGCCTTTTCAACCATATGGTTTTTCCACAAAACCTTTACCTATTGAATTACTTTATTCCGCAACACCTCCTCTCTACGATCTAGAATCTATACTGGTTGTTCTTCATAACAGAGATTCTCTTCCAACTGAACTACCTCTAGGCTCAAAACATGAGATGGATCTGACATATACATTCTCAACATTGAAACATGAAAAACATTGTGTAACCCGGATAAACGTGGAGGTAGAGCTACTTTGTATGCAACTGATCCATCTTTCTCTAGAATTTCATTAGGTCCAATGAACCTTGGACTCAACATTCCTTTCCTACCAAAATGCATCACACCGTTCGAAGGAGAAACTTTGAGAAAGACATGATCACCTACCTCAAAAGAAAGATCCTTCCTCCGGTTATCCGCATAAATTTTCTGTCTGCTCTGAGCTATTCTCATGTGCTTATGAATCAATTGAACTTTCTCTTCCATATCTTCCACTAATTTTGGTCCCATCAGCTTTCTTTCACCTACTTCATCCCAAAAAGCTGGAGTTCGACAATTCTTTCCATACAATTCCTCAAATAGAGCCATCTGTATACTGGAATGAACACTGTTATTATAATAAAATTCATCCAAAGAAAGATGTTGGTCCCAACTTCTCTGGCAGTCCAACGATCAAACACGTAACATATCTTCCATGGTCTGAATTGTTCGTTCTGACTGCCCATCTGATTGAGGATGAAATGATGTACTAAAGTTTAATTCAGTACCCAATTACTTCTGAAGGCCTTTCCAAAAGTTAGAAGTGAACCTTGGATCACGATCAGATACAATGGAGAGCGGAACTCGATGAAACCTGACTATCTCTTTAACATACAACTGAGAAAGTTGATCTAGATACAAAGTATCTCTAATTGGAAGGAAATGAGCAGATTTAGTCAATCAGTAAACTATAACTCATATTGCATTATTACCTCGAGATGTCTTTGGTAATCCCACAACAAAGTCCATGGATATATTTCCCCATTTCCACTCTGTCACCGATAAAGGCTGAAGCATTCCTTTCGGTAACTGTCACTCTGCTTTAACTTGTTGACAAGTCAAACACTTCACAGTAAAATCAACAACATCTCTTTTCAATCCATCCCACCAGTAATACTCCCACAGATCTCTATACATCTTAGTACTGCCACGATGAACTAAAAATGGAGAACTATGAACTTCACATAACAACTCATTCTTCAACTGTGAATCACAAGGCACACATAATATCTTTACAAACCTCAAAACACAATCATTATCAATGTTAAATTCAGGCAACTTACCCTTCTGAACCAACTCTACCTTTTTCTGCAACTCACTGTCTTCCTTCTGCACTTTCTTTATTCTGTCTGATAGAGATGATCTCACTAACACATGAAACAAAATAGAAGAATTTCCTGCACCAACAACTTCTATGCCAAATTTCATCAAATAAAATACCAAAGGATCGTGTTCCAAACGTAGCATGGCTAATGAGACATTACTTTTCTGACTCAAAGCATCAACCACTTTATTTGATTTTCCCCAGATGGTAACGAATTATACAGTCATAATCCTTGACTAATTCTAGCCATCTCCTCTATCTCTTGTTCAATTATTTCTGAGTGAATATATACTTTATACTTTTGTGATCAGTATATATTTCACACTTCAGTCCATACAAATGATGTCTCCAAATTTTTAAAGCAAAAACAACATTAGCTAATTCCAAATCATGTGTAGGGTAATTTAACTCATGTGGTTTCAACTGACATGAAGTATAAGCAATTACATGATCATTTTTCATTAGGACGCAACCCAGTCCTTTCAAAGAAGCATCACTATAGATAACAAACTCACCATTTCTGGAAGGCAGTGCCAAAACTGGAGCATTCACCAATCTCCTTTTTCAATTCCTAAAAACCAACATCACATTCTTTTTTCCAGATGAACATAACACCTTTTGAGTTAACTTAGTCATTGGACTAGATAACCGTCCAATGTTTTCAACAAACCTCCAGTAATAACCTGCCAAACCAAGAAAACTAAAATTATCAGTTATATTTGTGGGTCTTGGCCATTCTTCAACAACTTTTGTTTTTTCAGGATCAACAATTATGCAATTTTTTGAAACAATGTTACCATGGAAAGAAATTGGCTGTAACCAAAACTCACACTTGCTTAATTTCCCATAAAGTTCCTTTTCTTTTAAGGTTTTCAAGACATCCCTTAAATGACTTTCATGTTTCTCTTTACTTTATGAATAAACCAAAATATCATCAATGAACACAACCAAAAACTTATCCAAGAACTCATGGAAAATTCTATTCATAAGATCCATGAATACATGAGGTGAATTGGTTAAACCAAAAGGCATAACTACAAATTCATAATGGCCATATCTAGTACGAAAAGCGGTCTTCGAAACGTCAGCTTCTTTTACTCTCAACTGATGGTACCCCGACCTCAAGTCAATCTTCGAAAAATATTGATCTCCCTGGAGCTGATCAAAAAAATCATCGATATGAGGCAAAGGATACTTATTCTTAACAGTGATCTTATTCAATGCTCCATAATCAATGAAAAGTCTCATTGAACCATCTTTCTTCTAAACAAACAAGACAAGAGCACCCTAGGGTGATGTGATAGGTTGAATGAAACCTTTATCTAACAACTCCTACAATTTCATCTTTAACTCTAAAAGTTCAATTTGAGCCACTCGATAAGGGGGTTTTGAAATTGTCTTAGCATCAGGAACTAAGTCAATAGTAAATTCAACTTCCCGATCAGGTATAATATTAGGCAACGCATCAGAAAAAAACATCATGGTACTCATTTACCACTGGCACATCATTAATCTGAATAGTTCCTTTGTTTTCAACAATATGTGAAAGGTAACATTCATTTCCATCATTTACCAGTTTTTCTACTTCCTGATATGTTATCAAAAGAAAGGGTTCATTCTTGTACACAAACTAAAAATCATTCTGAAAAGAAACATCTTTAGCACTGCAGTCAATATTAACATGATAAACAAAAGTCCAATCCATGCCCAACATAACATCAAACTCTACTAGGGGAAAAACTATAAGGTTTGCAGGTAGATTCTTTCCACACACAAGGACAATATTGTTCTTTTGGTTTCTTTTTGTCTCAACATTTCCTCCAGGTGTTGTTACCGTAAGTTCAGTATTCATATCATGAGATAGAATTCCCAATTTATTAGAAAACATTTCAGAAATGAAAGAGTGTGAAGACCCTGAATCAAAAAACACATTGGCATAATATGAACAAACAAAAAATGTACTTGATACAACTTCATTTTATGTCCCAACATCTGCTGAAGTATTTCCAAAGGATTTTGCCAACATTTTTTGCTTGTAGTCTGGCTGATTTTCTTCGGTTGAGTTCCTTGTTGGACACTCATTTTCATAATGACCCATTTCATTGCACTTAAAACATTTTACTGACTGTAAATCATATTTTTTCTTCCATTACCCTGATCCTTTTCAGTGCAATTACAAGCCTTATGTCCAATTTTACCACATCAGTAGCACTTACCAAAATTCAAAAGACATTCCCCAGCATGCTTTTTACCACAATTTTCAAAAACTGTAAACTTAAGCTTCTTACCATCAGACTATTTTGAAGAGTTCTTTCCATTCACCTACCACCTCGACCTCTTATTTTATTGTTTTTTAAAGAATACTTGATCATCAGCAAACTCTATTTCCACCTTCTCCGCACAACGAAAAAGTTTTTCATAACTTTTGAACTCACGAGAAGCTAAATCCCTTCGATACTTTGGCTTTAATCCTAAGTAAAAATGATTGATATTACTATCAAGATCTCATATGAAATTTGGAGCATACCTTGCCAGTCGAGTGAATTTTTTTTCATAAGCAGCCATTGAGTCATCTTCCTACCTCAATTCTAGGAATTGTTTTTCCATCCTAAGACGAACCACCTTAGGAAAATATTTCTCCCGAAACATACCTTTTAATTCATCCCAATCAAGAGCATCAATATCCTCACTATCCCCGATATTTTTAACCAACGACCACCACTGACCAGCATCACCTTAAAAATGGTAAACCGCGAGACTAACCTTTTTATGTTATGAACAACCCATGAAATAAAAAATCATCTCCAGTGCTTTAATCCACCCTTCAGCTAGAACTAGATCAGATGAACCTCTGAATGAGGGGGGATGTTGCCTCATGAAATGATCCACTACTGAAATGTTCCTATGTGGTTGATCTGGCTGATCTCGTACATGGATACCACCACCATTTATAGCCTAATTCAACTGTTCCATCACTGCAACAAACTATTCAGTTCTGATTCCGACCATCTCAGGTTGCTGATTTGGAAGGTTGTCTTCCTCCTGATGTCGCCCCAAAAAAGCTGTCATGTTTCTTCTGCGGAAAACCATTCTAAACAAAGAAATATCTTAGGCGAAGCAACATGGTAATCTGTAAATGCTATATCATTTCAATCATACCATATATTAATTTATAATTTAAAAATTTTGTAACTCCTAAAGTTTTTTAAACCAACCTCTAATACCAACTATAAGGACCTGGCCTTAAACATTACATAATATTGAAGTAAATGAATAATTCACATTGAGTATCATTTTAGGTTAAGAGTTTTAGGGCATTAGGATATAACTATTACATATCAAAATATTACAAAGTTGGCACTTCTACCCAGAATCCACGTCTTTTCCATAAAATAAAAAATCTTAAAAAAAGTCATGTCTAATTCCATGTTAAAGAGAGCATGGATTTTCCTTGATCCCATCCTTGACCCTATTAATCTAAGACCTGTGAAAAACATTTCAAAAGATGAGATGAGCATAAAAGGCTCAGTAAGGGTTATAAAACAGTGAATGAAAACATTTTTTCATAAATAAATACAAAACATGAACTCTTTTAATTACCTCATGAAATCATAAGATTTATGAAAGACACATAGAAATCATAAATCATAAAGGTAACTTGCGGCATCCATACCATACTTACATTTTAGCTATCATAGCTACATAGGGAGTTACTTTGGAATACCCATCACAGTATATTCCTTAAATTTCTTAGTAGAAACATTCATGTTTACATCCGTCACATTACCCAATGCATTGGAGAGCTATCTCGGGATCACCCGCCCTAGGTTTATCACAGAACCACCCGTATACGTAAATAATTCCCAAGAACCAAAACATAATCATAACACATAACAAAATCATAAAGGACACATAACATTCCACACTTCAATAATAAAATAACATTTCAAGATATTGAAATAATAAATCCATTCTCAAAATCATTTTCAATACCAAAATACGTAAAAAGAGTAATCGGTATTTATTTATCCTTTTAAAAACATTCCGGCTTGTTAAGGAAGCCAAACCTCAAATAATACTCACGGCGGGGGAAAGGTCGTTGTTACCGCTTACGTTAAAGAAAAATTCCTTTTTGTCATTTAGTAAAATTCTTCATAGAGAAAAGATTCCTTTTGAATATAAGGATGATTCAAATGGTTTTATACATCATATAAAATAATGTCATGTATAAAACTAAATATGCCTCCATCAAAGGAGATTGAGACGAAGTCCCTTACCTTGTGTCCGACTTGACCCGTTCATTCATTAATATCCTGAATAATAAACTAAAGTTAATTTCTACTTTCTTAAGAACCCTTTTCAAGTTTATTATTACCTTTATATCACTTTTTACCATGTTATAATCAATAGGTAATCATTTATGTTAATAACGTTCATTTTGTCGATATTTGGTACTTGAGTCAAAATGGACTTCTTTTAATTACATGTTGTTCACGTGGTAAAAGGTTCATTATATCCAGAATGATATTCATGATTTGGGTATCATATATATCATATATATCCAACATGTACATTTATTTATAGTAGTACATAACATTTGGAGGTATGAAATGAAATGCACCATTAATGGAGGCGGTAAGCCGTACGTACGCATGAACGCTACTTTCATTTATATTTCTAATTTTAATGGAATTAAAACATAATGATACAAAGGTATATTATAATTCCAGTATAATATCATATATAATATCATTAACTCTATCCTTTATACATCCCACAAAGGGCATTAACGAGTCACATCACTTTGAGGGGGCGGTAGTCCGCACTTCCTCAAATGAGATTATCATATTTAACCACCATGGAAACCATAAAGGTTTGATATAATTGGGAATTACAGAAGAATAATGAAATAATAAACATAATATATATCATATATAAATACAGTTCCATCATAATGGACACCATGAGAGGCGGTAACATGTAATTGAACAATCATCGTTTTGTGAGGCTTTAGTTTTCCATTCATAGAAACATTATGTTCTTCATCCATTAGATGGATGTGTGTGTAAGTGTAGTTATAATAATTATCATAAAAACAACCTATTATATTGATTATACTTTTTTTGTTACAAAAGATAGTAAATAAAAAGAGTTTAGGGGTTCGAGAAGCAAAATAAAAGAAAACAACTTAATAGAAACCGTTACCTTTAATTTGGGTAACTCTCTTTGGATTGAACCAAAGGACTTATTGAAGTTCCTTCTTCCTAAGGTAAGGCTTCTAGGAGGTGGATAGGGATGTAGGGAGCTTAATTGGACAGTTTTTGGACGAGCCAAATGGCTTGAGAGGTGTGAGGAATTTCATAGAAGTGATCTCTTTTTATAAGGGAGAGGAGGGGATCTTTAGGAAAGAGTGAAAATATTATTTTATAATATAAAAATATTAGGTTTTAATGGTCCAAAAATAATTATGGTGGAAGATAATATGACTCATATTCAAAATAAAATCATCCAATAAGAATTGGTCATGTTTTGGATAATATTTTACTCATTATAATCTTATTTAATTAAATCATTTATTAAAGAGGTAAATACTGTATCATGATTGTGTCATAAATAATTTAATTTATTTGATGTCTAAAAATTATAAAACAAATAAAATGATGTAAAAAATATTTATATATTTCCAATTAATATTTATAGTTGAAAATATAACTTGTATAACCTCATGAAAAAATTAATTTACTAAAAGATATTTGTTTATTTCATTTTGGCCTTTACATTCAGTTAATTAAAATAAAGTTTCATAATCACTTTTAAGTGGCTCCATGGTGTCCCCAAATTGATTCAAGGATGCACGTGGTCAGATATGACTCAACCAATAGGATTAGGACACCTGTTAGGGTAAATAAATATTATTTTTTTTACCCTTATTTACCTGATTTACCCTTTACCCATGGTAAATAAAATATTTATTGAGGTAAATATTTAAAATTCCTAAAAATAAAAGTTACCTATTTACACAATTTTAACCTCATGATTCTAAATATTGAATCCATTTATTCAAATTAAAAACACTGAAGTGGTAGAAATTAATTTAAAATTAATTCCCGCTGTAAAACCAAAAGGTGTGTTTTTAAGAAATATTAACTATCAAAAGATTGACAGTTGATTATGTACAATTTAAATGTGAAATTTCTTCTAATGACCAAAATTAGATTAAATGGTAAAAATATAATTTATTTACACTTTAAAACAAATTAAAAGGTTAATCTAACCATATAAATAAATTATATTTAAACATATTTTTTAATTAAAATACAATATTTTCACTATTCATTAAAAAAATGAACTTTATCAGAAAAATTCAAAAAAATTACCCAAAGAAAATTATGATGTCCTAATTCTAAATAAGGATTTTATTTGGTCATATAGAATGTATTAAAGTGACCAAAACTATATTTAAAAAGGTTCTGCCATTAAAAGGCGGTAAATCGGCCTATTAATGTAAATTATGCTTAAAATTAGATTCATTCATATATTAAGACTATAACTTGTATTGGATAAATATAAATATATATATAGTCATATTATAGTTAGTTTTGTTCATTCCCACCAATACAAAGGCTAGGAGTTAACTACCATTTAAAATAATAATATTATATTATTAGTGTGCAACGTAAGATTCCAAAGAAACTCGTTGTTGCGTATCAGGTACGCTATCGAACATAGAAACCCCTTTAAGAAAAGATTATTATTTAATTCACAAATATTAATAAATATTAAAATATCTTATTCTTCATTTAATTTGGATGTTACAGTTCCACCCTTATATTTTTGTGTCATAAAATAATTAAAGGGTTTTTTTTTATAAATTTATTGAAGAGACTAAAATACTTATTAGGTATTTCATTTTCCCATGTTTTTTACTAATCCTTCTATTGTTGGGCTATGTGGAGTTAGAGTAAGTTCAAAATCATAATATCAATCTCTTTTGATTAATTCATTGGTATTTATTATTATAGAGACCTAGATTTTTCATAAAAGGATATTACATATTCTTAAATTAGTTTCCTTTACATTACATAGTCATGCACCGAAGGACCAGAATTGTTTAGTATCTCTATATACTCGGTACAAAATATTATTATTTATTGATGGATAATCAAAATCTCTCATAATTTTATTCCTATTTAGTACTCTTCATAACCATACCTCAATTAAAATCATTCATCATAACATCAGGAAAATAAATATAAGAAAGGGTAATCTCAAATTATCATTAATGTTAATAAAATGAAATAAATATACATAACATGAGAATAATGGTATGGGAACAAGATCATATCATTTGAAAACCATACTATGAATTTTAAATATAATAATTTTGAGTCAAGGAAAAAATAATATAAGTTCATAACAAATGAATCATAATAAAATAAAATATTATGTTTCCTAAGATAATAATTATTTTATAACACATAGAATTATGGTATACACTAAAATAAAATCATTTCCATGGTAGTCAAGGATTTATACTAGGACTAACATAGTGGAATGGGATCACTCCAAAAACTATAAATGTAGTCAAGTTTAAGTCCAACAACCATCATTATAAAAAAATATATGCTTACTTAATTAGGTTTAATCCTCATCCATTTCTTTTTATCTCATAAGATATAAATCATTACCCAGTGTATTAGAGGGTGCGATAGGATCCACCCATTACATAGTAAAAACACACATATGTTTTGTAAATATCATAAAAAACATCATTTCATAACCCATGAAATGAAATGGGTTTAATTAAAATTTCCTCACATAATAAGATTTGGGAAGGAGATTGGATGAAAAATCATCTCGTCATTTCATCATAACGTATCTCAATGAAAAATAAGTGTGTTTCATAATAATTTCGAATTTTTATAACTCATGTAAGAGAAATGGATTTCATAAACATCATTTCATCATTAATATAAACAATTCATAGATAGAAAAAGGAGGTTATCCTTTGATAATTTCCTTATTAATTAATATTTAACATAAAAGGATATCATATTAGATGGAAAATTAATTTAAAATGACACACGAAAAATTCCATGATTAAAACAACATTTATTTGCAAATAACTTTTTTAAATATATGAATTCATAAAAAAAATTCATAAATACTTTTATTTGAAAATAGTCATTGAAAATTATAAATGAATATTTTGAAACCATTTATGTAATTTCTTAAGTATGATATAATTTCAACCTTAAAAATAGTTTTTAAAACATAAAATATTTTTAAAATCCTTTACATAGAATGTAATCTTGAAAAATTATCAAGTAGTCCTTAAAAATCAATTAATTTTTTTTTTCAAGAAAATATAGTATTTGTATCAATTTTTTTAAACATAATATATTTTCAAAATACTTTCCTTTCACAATAACATTTAAAACATGTAATTTAATCCTTAAAAATTAAATAATGATCCCAATGGAAGGATATTATATTTATTCCAGACATGTTAAAACAGATATTATTTATTTCACATTGTCGGCAAAAGTCAAATGGGAACTATTTGGAAAATAAGAATAAGAATCCATTCAAAAAATTTGAATCAAAAAAAACACGGATGAAATTGTATATCATAATTAATTTAGATAATATTAAAAACATTTTTTAAAATACTTTTAGAAAACATTATTTTGATGAAAAAAGTTTTTCAATAAAATTGAAAAATAATGATTATTGTTGCTAAAAACATTCCATTGAAATCACGAGTACATAAAGAGAAAAACATTTATTGAAAAATTTATTCTATTGAAATTATCATATTTAAGAAATATAAGGAGTTTCATGACATATTTCTTATAATATTTTAACATAAAAAACATAATCATAAACAATCCTGATTAACGATAATATTGTAACATAAAATATTTACCACATTTGTAATTTTTAATTATAAGTATAATTAAAGAATAAAATTTAATAGAACAAAATATATCATGATAAAAAATAATTTAATATTATTATATTTCATAGGGGATTTATATAAACCTCATAAATTAAGAAATTTGTATAATATAACATTAGTCTCAAGGAATAAAAATTGACATAGAAATCTGTTATTACTTTGGTAACTTTTGATACATAAACCCAATGAAAGTAATATATTTAAAGGTATATTTAAAAACCAATAATTTTAATAGGAAAAATCATAAAATATATTCATGGGTATTATATAAATCACCCAGAATAAACACATGGTGAATATGGAAAGTGTCTCGCAAAGTATAAAAGTTAAATTGAAATCCATTACCTTGAGTATCAACATCCTTCACACATGTTAAAAAGTAATGTATAATAAATATGTGTTTATTATACATATATTATAGAACCAAATATATATATATATATATATCATTCCATATATTATTTCATTTTGACAATTTATTACCCTTTTATTAACAATTCCTTGTTAAAATCACATATCGGTTAATAACTTCTTTTTTTCCTACATGCTTTGATTTTTTATTTGTGGTCCTATTACATTTATTATTGTTACATAATATCCAGAATAATAAAAATTTTATTAATATAATATAAATTAGTAATATAGTTATTTATATTAATCCATAAAATATAGAGGTAAATATTAAATACACCATTCATGAAGATGGTAGACCGTACATATGCCTGAACATTATATACATTTTCATGATAGATTGAAGGAAATAACGAAAAATAATATATTAAAATTACATATTAATTTTTATTCAATACATATCTCATAATTTCATTAAACCAATCCTTATTACCTTCTAGGTAATGCATACCCAAATAATATTACTTTGTAAAGCTGTATTCCTCCGTACCCATCAACGTGGTTATCGTATTCCAAAAAAATGTAATGTTAGAAGGTATATGTGATATAATAATTAAATAAGAATAAGAATATTATAAATATTATATAAAAAATATATATATTTCCATGATATGTGGTGATGGAAAACAAATAACATCAGTTTATAAGGTAATAGTCTGTCAAACCAACAAGTAATGATTTCTTGAAAAATTTGATGGGAGTGGAGATGGATATAGTTTTATCAATTTACAAAATAAAATATAATTATATTCAATGTAATTAGGTTATAATATCATAATTTTCTAATTATTACTAATAATATGGATAATGAAATTAAACAAAATGCTTGACTAGGTACGTTACTTCTTCTTCAGACAATTTCTATTAGTTTTCACCATAGCATTTAATAGGTTGAATTAATGAAAAATATTGGAATAATAGGGTGATATAATGGAATTAATAATGTTATTTGGTTATTTCTTAGATGAAAAAATTGCGTTTTAATGTTTGAATATGAGAGGATAGGGGTGGCCTTTTATATGTATGGTGAGTGGTACAAATGTAATTTAGAAAAGAAAAAGTTGTTCCCATGTTTATCATATTAAAAAAGGATTCAAAATGGTAAATTATAAAGAAAATATAACATATAAGGATTAAATATTACCATGTAATGAGTTTTTGAAATATTTTGGGTAATTTATAAACCTTATATTTTCAATTTTACCCCCAGAAAAACAATTTTTAGCTTTACAGTGGTAAATTATTTTTACTATTTTTTCTATTCATTATGTTAAAAAAATTGTGTTGAACTTATTAGATACTATTAATTTTTATAATTATAAAAAAATAATCCATTTTTCAAAATTCCATTCAAAGAAGTAGAAATTTTTAATTTAAAATTTATCACATAAATGTGATGAGAAAGAGGATTTTCAATGATAAATTGTTAAAAATTTAAAAATGTTCTTATATAAAAATTCATTATGTAATTTATTTAAATTACATAATTCGATTAATATATATATATAATTTAATTCATTATACTTTTAAACGATTTTAAAACTAAAATATTCCTTATCGATTATTTAAAAAGAGTTAGTTTTCAATAAAAACCATTATTTTTCACCCTTAATTAAAAAAATTATCTCCTCAGAAAATAATAAAAACATCACCCAAAAAAATTACATGATGATTAAAAAATTTATTTTATATTTTCAAATAATTTTTGTAATTTCTTCAAAAATATTTTTAAAAATAAGTGCGCAAAATGGTGACAAACTCGTTTTTAGGAAAATTCAACTTTAAGTGTAAAATTAGATCTATACATTTCTCTTGACTAGAAAACAAATATTTTTAATTTTAAAAAATAATATTGAATAAATAATATATAAATTCATTTATAATAACTCTCCCAATTATTTTCATTAATTTATTGATGTGAAACATGTATGGTTTTATAAAATAGTTTTTTCATAATATATATCCTTTATCATCAAATGAAATTTTTTCTCATTTATAATTAATATGTCATTAAATAAAAAAATTTATATAAATGTAAATGAAATATATTTTCTTAATTTTTTTAATTCTATTCATACCTACCATTCCAATCGATAGGTGATAAATATTATAATAATATGTTAATAATATTTCATTTTTCATTTAATCTCAATGATGTGTGTAACCAAACATAAACTATGTTTTTCATGTAATGAAAGCTATACTATTTGTTGTATTTAACACCATATAAACATGATGTTGCATGTAATACATTCAAAACATGGTGTTGTGTGTAACTCAAAATGTTGAAATTATTATATTAAATATTTCAAAAAATATCAGGTTTTTATGTTCTTCCCCATTAAATAAATTAAGACCTTTTAATTTGAACTCATGCTTGGTATGAAGTGGTTTGACAACCAAAAACCCCATTATAGGAAATCCAAATCATAAAATGGGTTAATATAAATTCTTATTGAAATTAGATAAAGGTATTTATCAAGGTCATCATGGATAAAACTAACCAGGTTTCCAATGAGAGAACACAGATGGGATGTTAAATCATGGACTTAGAAGAGAAAAATAATACCCAAATGATGATGGAGAGTGATATAATGTATTTTGAGAAGAATTTTTATGTCCGTAGATCCTTAAACCAAAGTGGTTTGAAAATGGTCATTGATATCATAAAAAATTTTGATAGTATAATGTTTTTGATTTCATTATCCTTCTGCTTATGTTGGTTAATTTTCCTGAGAAGATATACATACTTGATTTTTAATCTGTTTCATTTTCACAATCTCATCCTTTGGTTGTGAGTTGACTAATTTCCACATTATATCATACTCTATGATGTAAATTCATCATGTTTTTAGTACTAAATAAAATGTACAAAAGGAAAATAATTCATTCCTTATATATATAGTTGTTATCAAAACAATATGGATAACACAAGTTATATATAAATATTCATATGGTGAATTAATACATTAATCTCTAAAACCTCATAAAAAATTCTTCATAACCATTACATAAATGGTTAAACATATAACCATCCAAAATTCAAAATTTATCAATATAGTCACTAAATTTTAAAAAATAAGATTAACATTAATCCCCCAAATATCATAATGTATATCTTCATTTTAACAAAACAAATATGTGATTACCACAATCATATATTATCATGAATCATTGTAAAATCCAAAATTTCGAATAAAATATAATCAAAAAATTCATACTTCTTCATTCCTTGAATTAAACCAATGATTTATTGAATATATTCTATAAAACAATAATGTTGTTAACTCAATCAATGATAACATAAACTAATTTTTCAGAAAAACAATAATTAGTTCCCAGGACATCGGTACTATGAAATTTACTTTATCTATATCAGTCATCAAATTAGCCCAACAGAATACCATTTTATCAAAAATTGAAAAATTGTAAAGGTTTTAAACCATTAATAATTATTTTCCATAAAATTTTATCTTTACATTAAATCAATTTTCTTGGTTTTAAGTAAAATTTATCATATTCTTACAGATCCTTAATGAAAATAAACTCAAAAAAATCCTTATATTTTTTAGGATTTATGTAACAATATTCGTTCATTCCTATAAATTGACACATTTAATATTCCAAAACATTCTTAAATGATTAACTATGATTCATCATCTTATTCATTAACACCTCTTTTGTTTCTTATTTCATTCATAGTCTCTTCAATGTCAATATAAAAAACATTAATCATACAACCTTGTGGATTATCTTCATGGTATTTCTCATTAGTAAATAAATTTAGAAAAATTTTATACCTTGAAATTTAAAAAATTAAACATTTAATGATTCCTTGTAAAAACTATTATTCTTATGCATTGTATTAATGGAACATTTCATTTCTCATTTGAATTTTGTTTCTTTGTGTACTCCTCCAACCAAAAATAATTTCTCATCCCTTTTAGACAATCACATGGGGGATTATTCACAAATTATACATATATAGGAAATTCAATCATCATTCCTCCATTTTTTTGATTACCTAAACCATAAGTGAAATCTAACCTCCCCTAATTTGGTAATTCTAAGAGTTGTTTAAGGATCATGTGGTTATCCTAGATTTTTGATAACTGATTACACATAATCACAATATTACTCACTCTAATCCTCATACCATTGGGGTTTTCATCAATATGTTATCAATCATAATGAAAATTAATCTATCTCTTTCTTATTGTCCGTATTAATTTAAATGAAAAATCAGAGTGTGAGTAAATATATTTATAGTAGAAAAAGACATAATCATAACGTATCACTTATAAGATTTCTAAATCATGACACCTTATCACTAATATAAAACAACTTTGGTATATTCTATCCCATTCAATGTCATCACATATTTAAATCCATCATGATGATTTGTAAAGAGGATTTAATTTTCTAATCAATATACCAAATATTTAAAATATGGTGTCTACTAAGGCATTTCTTTCTTATCTAGGTTATTATAGAGGCCATCATAGTATGTCATTATTAGATATTTTTCATCTACTTAACTCTTTTCTAGAACCCCATTCACTTATAGTATCCATATTAGGATATAATGGATTGTTAACCACTCACTCTATAATTTACAAAAACTCTGAGATATTTTCCCATACATTAACTCATCCTTATACATATCCATATAAATATCCCTATAAATATACTTATTAATAACGATATTTATCCCACTAAATATTTCTCATAATAGTTTCCAAAGTTTAACTAATCATTTCCTTGGATACAAATTATAATGAAGTTGGATTCTTATATTTAGATATTAAATATTTTCATATGAATATTAATTAAATAAAAAAAACACATGGAAGAGGACCATAATAGTTTAGTGTCTTTGGAAACTAGGTACAAAAAATTATTTTTTAATTAATGATATTCATCACCACCCCTAAATATCTACCCCTTTAGTAATCATTACAAACATATCCTAATTGAAACAATTTTTCATAACCTCAGGAAGGAAAACATAAGAAAAAATCATCTCACATGCAGAGTAAGGATAAAAACCGAAACACATAAACATAACGTTATCACAATATATGAGAATAAGATAAAAACATTTGGGAAAAATGATATGTGTATCATAGATTGTAAATAAGAGTCAAGGAATAAAAATTTGTACATCCTAAGAAATGATTCATAATGAAATCCAACAGAATTATAAACATGATAATAACATTATAATAAGATGTATTATTATGGAATACACATAAATATAGATATTCGTTTCCATATTATTCTAGGATAACTTCTAGGGCATCCATAGTGGAATGGGTTCACACCCCAAACCGTCATAGTAGTATATGTTCACTCCCAAGACCATCATAGTGGAAAAATTCCTTATCTGAATTGGGTTTACTCCCCATTCCATTCATATATATATCATGAGATATAATTCATTACCCAATTAATTATAGGAAAAATAGTTCCACATGAGACATAATGAAAATCACACATATGATTTCTAGAAGATCATAAAACATTCATCATATAAAATCCCATTAAATGAAATGGGTTTCATAAAAATTTCACCATATCATAGCCTTTGTAAAACAAAAATATTTTATAATCATTTCATCATTTAATCATTGAAAAATATATTAAAAAAGTAGTGGGATTCATAATAATTTTATCAATGTATAAATCATGTAAGAGAAACAGTTTCCATAAACTTATTTTCATCATAAAAATAATGCATCCATAGAAATAATAAGAATCATAACCTTGGATCATATCCCTAGTTAAGAAAAATTATCATCAAAGGATTTCATAATATATGGAAAAATATTTTTAAATACACTTGGAACATTGCTGGAGGAAATTTATTTTTATTTAAAACTGAATTTACAAAAATTAGAATTTCATTAAACTAATTTCAAATTAATTTTTTTTAAAAGAATCTTTTATACATTTAAAGGAATATTTAAACATAATATAAAATATTTATTCATGAAAATATCCTTTCCCAATTGAATTAACTATTAAAAAAATAGAAAACATTTTATTTTGAAAATAACCTTGACAACATATAAAGGATTCTTTAAAAATCATTTAAAACATTTTTTTTGTAAAATAACCATTCAACATTGAAAACAATTTTTATGAAAAAAATAATTTAATTTGAATTTAAAACATAAAACATATATATTATGTTTGAAATATAAAATAATGGGCATGATGGTAATAAAAACTATTCATGTAGTACATGTTAAAAGAAGGATCCCTTTAACACTTTTTGTTAAATCTGAATAGGCATTATTTGCAAAAAACATGAATACTCCATCAAAAACATTTTAAAAAAATAATACATTGATAAAAATTAGTTTAATATATCATTTTAGTATTGAAAAATGTATTTTAGGAATTTTTATAGGAAAATATTTTTTAAATGAAAAAAGTTTTTCGACAAAAGAGAAAAATAAATATTATTTTTATTAAAAAATAATTTTAAATCTTTAGTATATATAGAGGATAAAATGATGATAAAAAATTTATTGGAATTTCATAATCCAATTTGAATAATTTTTTTGTTGATATATTTATTATAATAATTTATCATCGGAAAAGTATTTATAAACAATCATGAAAATTGATTAGATTGTAACAAAAAATCATTACCCCTTTGGTAAGTTTTAATTTTCAACCCCATGAAAGAGTAACATTAAATAGAACATAAAATATACCAACTATAAATATTATCATGATAATACATTTAATTTTTTTTAATGACCACATAATAAAATATATATGCATAATATGACATATGTATCAAGGAAATGAAATTGGGAAAAAAATCCTTTACCACTTTAGTAAATTTTAATCATCAAAACCCAAGATATATAGATGATAGAATGGATAAATATTTGCACATGTTTTTTGGGATAATAATCATATAATTAATTCATGGGTAGTGTTTATAACACATAAAAGAAACACATGGTGAATATTTCATGTGTGTCATTGGAAATAAAATTGAGACGGTAATCCCATACCTTAAGTCTTGAATTCCATCATACATGATTTATCCTAATTTATAATAAATATAAGTTTATTATGAATATATTATTGAGACATAATTATATATATCATCCTATATAATATATCCATAGGACTATTTATTTCCCATTTATGAATAATTCATTGTTAAAATCTTTTTTCAGGCAACAACTATTTTGTCTTTCTTGTCTGTTTTGATTTTTTATTTTTGGTCCTCATGATTTTACCTTGATTCCATAATCTCCAGAAATATAACCATGATATATATATATAATAAATAAATTATATATATATATATATATATATATCATAATCCAAAAATGTTAGAATTAGAAAATGAAATACATAGTTCCGGGAGACCGTTTATCATACGTAAACATGATCATTGTTTCCATTTTCTTAACGGGTTAAAAGAAAAAAAATTGAAATAATAAATTAACATTAAATAATATTTAATATTTATATATATAACAGATTTTCATTAAACCCTTCTTTATTACCTTCCATATAATTCTTGATTGAATCAAATCACTTTATGAGGTTGTAGTCCGTCGTAGACACGAATGACATTATTGTATTCCCATAGAATGGAATGTAAGAAGGTATATGTGAAATAATGATTAAAAAAGAATAATAATATAAAAAATATCATATATAAAAAACAAATACATCATTATATCAAATGGGAGAGGTGGTTATAGAAAATGGATAACATCGGTTCGTGAAGCGGTATTTCGTCGTATACACGAATGATGATTTAATGACCCATTTGATGGATGTAAATAATGATTTTGGTTATTCGATTAGCATAATAAAAAATTGTTCTGTTTATGATACTAGTGTTATCATATTATATTTTTTTTATAATAATTGAATAAGGTGTAGAACGAAATAAAATAAAATTATCGATTAGGGATGTTACCTCTTCTTTAGAAATTTTACTTTTTGCACTAATGGACTTCATAGGTTGAATATATGAACAAACTAATGATTTTTGGATGACGTGAGGGAAGTAAGGATGTCCTTTTTATGGTATTTTACCAACCAGTTGTTTTTTAATGAGTTAATTAGAGAGGATAGTGGGTGGTATTTTATAAGGTAGATGAGTGGCATGCTTTTAAAATTTGAAAAGAAAAAGGTGTGACCATGTTTTTCAAAAGAAAGAAGTCTCAAAAATGGAAGATTATCAACCATATAAAATATAGAGAAGTAATATAACCATAAAATTTATTATTTTAAAAATTTTCTAATTCAGTTTTGACCCTTACCTTTTTAGATTAACCCATAGTAAACCCATTTTTACCTTAACCACAATAATTATTTTTAGCATTTTACTATTCATCATGGAACTAAATTATGTTGATCTTATTAGAAAATAATAATTATGTTGTTTCCAAATATGGAATCCATTCTTAAAATTCTATTTAATTTAGTGTAAAATTTTAACTTAAAATTAATTCAGTAAACATGATGAGAATTGTGTTTTGAGTGAGAATTTTTTTAAAAGTTTACAAATTATTTATATAAAAATTAAATATAAAATTGATTCAAATAACCTAAACTGGATCAATAGATATATAATTTCACTAATTCTTTCTTTTAATCCAATTTTGAAAGAAAAATAAACCAGATGTATTTTATAATTGAAAATATAGTTCTGAATAAAAACTATTATTTTTCTCTATTCATCATAAAATTTATCTACCAAGAACATTATAAAAAAACCTAAGATAAATTAAAAAATATGTTTTAAAAATAAGACATTTTTTTCTGATATTTTTTCCAAAATATCCAAAATTAAAATTTAAAATGAGTTCACAAACAAAAAGATAAATATCTTTTTAAGAAAATATTATTTTTAAACATAAAATTTGATATATTCTTATCTATTGACAAAAAAACAAATAAGATGAATGTTGAAATTTTACAGAACATAAAATATAAAATTTTATTAAAATAAATCACTAAAGGAGGTTTTAATAAAATTGAGATGATTTTTTTTGTTTTCATAACTATATATTTTTTTCATAAAAATATTATCTTTGTATTCAAATAGTTTTTATATTCATTTTTAATTAATTAGACAGAAAAGGATCCAATTTATTTACACATGAAAACCATATAATTCATTAATTTATTTAATAAAGTTTATACCATTACTTCCAAAAATAATGTTATAATTATCATAATAATATTTTAATGATATTCTTCTTTTCTCTTATCATCAGAATTTCATGTAACGGAAGATAAAATAAGTGTCAAGGGAAAAGTAATATACACACGGTGTTACCTATAATGAAATATAAAAACATTGATCCATGTATTGAAATTTAAACTGAATGATACGTTTAGAAAAAATATATATAATATATTAAATTCAATATATCATAAAATAATTGTGGGTTACAATAATAATAGTTTCCAATACCCACATAGAATGGAAACATTTTTGGGAAAGACACATGTTTTAATATATCTTTCCTGAATGGTGGTGAGATTTGGTGAAATATTTATTATTAATTACACAAAGAATATGAATACCATGGTGGGGAGAGGTTTCATATTAGTTGAATATAATAGTATTTTGAGAGAAAGTTAGAGTAAATCAGACTCTTTGTGACTTATGACTCCCCCGAAACCCCTAGGTTTTATTAGAATGGGATTTATTGTTGGGATACTAACATTAGGCTTCTTTTATTTAGTGTTCCTATAGAACCCTTATATTATCATAGGATTTAGACCCTCATAGATTTGAGGAGTGATAATTATGAACTTTCTATGATTCCTAAGACTTTATTTGTTAAAAATATCTAGATTATCCTTTCATTCCTCCCTTTCGGTTACTCAATTATTCTAGAAGTGTTGGGATTAAAATTTACATTGGTTTAACCTATTTGATCTTTATGGAATCATTAAATTTGGTTTATACTCATCTCTATATGGGAGTTGTGTAAACATGTCTAGTGTTTGTGTAAATGAAAAACAATATAGGGAAGGTCTTTATAGAGGTGGATCAAGAATGACATGTTTGAAGCTTATTCTGGTGGTGAACATGTATGATATAGTATTTTCGTATATTAGTAGAACTAGTGGAAAAAATTCATATTTATATCCCTCGTTCTATAAGGACCTCTTCATCAATATTTCATTTGTTAGTTTCCCTTTTGGATTTGGCATGTATCTGTATCTTTTCATTATCATTAAAAAATAACTTTTTCTATGTTTTTAGTTATCTTTTTGTTAAAAGGGGGTTCTTTTTTAATTATATTGTATTTTTAATTGTCATGTTTTCTATAAACATTGATATATTTTACTATAGTTGATTTAGTAGGGATTTTTATCAGTGTTTTGAAATAATGATATTTTTTAATATAGATATGTTTATAAAAGAAGGTTATTTTAGAAAAAAATTTAAAAATAGTTAAAATATTTAGGTTATAAAATTTGAATAATTTATCTCATTTTGAAACATTGATAATTGAGTCATGTTTTAAAACAAAACTAATTTAATTATATATATTTATATATATTTACATATATTTGTATTCATATATACATATATAGATATATACTAATTTATATATATATATGTGGGTATTAATTTAGAAAAAATATATAATTACTTATATTTATTAAAATATTTTAATTATTATTTATTAATATATATTTATAAAATATGAAATAAATATATAAATAAATATATAAACATATAAGTATCTATATAATACAAACCAAAAAAATAAAATTACTATATATATATATATAGAATAAATTATAAAAATAATCGTATAAATTTATACATATATAAATATAGTAGTATTTTTATATATTTATATATTAATGGTTTTATAAATTTATAAATTTATAAATTTATATATACATGTGTATGTCTCTGTCTACACACACCCTCATTATAATGAACTAGATAAGTGTGGCCCACCATTTGTGTGTTTTAAGGCTATGGGAGCTATTAGGAGGCTTCAAATAAGTTGGGAGGTGTTTGGCTATGAAATTATGGAGACAGGGTGATTACACCTCTTGTAAGAGTGGTTCACGAATTTTATAGTGACTATTCATGATGTTTATGGTTTTAGGGTTAAATAATAAAAATGTGATGGTTTTTTACTTATTAACTAAACCCTGAGGATTAACCGATTTAAAAGGGGGTTACACTTCATGTAAATCCTTAATGATGTACATATTTTAATGTTTTAATGCGTTCAGGATTTTCATTAACCCTCTGGATGATAGCTCCTTTTCTCTTGTTCTAGGTGATCTTGTAGTCCTCTCATTATCATTTTGATATACTCTAACCAGGGATTAGTTCTTAGCTTCTGACATTGATTTTTTCTGATCTAAGGTTTCTATACATTTCTCCCAATTTGATATTGTTTCCTAGTGTTCCTTCTATCCATGTGATGGTGGATGATCTCTCATGTTTCCAATGGATATCTCATTATTAGTTGTCATTTTGGTTTTGTCGTGGATACCTTAGATGGTATAGTTTTTAGCAGAGAGGTTATCAGATATCCATAATGTGGTCTATTCCCAAGTGAAAAACATTAATGTCTTTTGAGGTAGGGGATTAATTTATTCTCATACTTTATTTATGCAAACTAACAATTAATCATTCTTTATCCTTTTGGATGGAAATTAAATGGACCTAATAAATATTGAACTAGATTAAAGAATTGGTTGTGATTGTATGTAGTTGATGTTATTTCTTTATACCATGATGGAGGTTTTCCACTTAATTTTCTTGATACTACATTATCTATGCTATGAATTGTTATCATGATTTTCTTGATGGAAATTGATAATGAATGTAATATATGTATTAATTGATTAAAAATTATAATAATAATGAAGAGGCATGTTTAATGATCTCTTTTGTTAATGTAATTTTATTTTAATCAATTGGTGTATGTGTGAATGTTTAATTGAAACTGGTTAATAAACCGTAAACATTATAATTTATGATGGAAATAATTGAAAAGGAATGATAAATAAGAATGGTTTGATTCTTGAATGAATTTTTAAATTAATTTTTTAATTAATTTAGTATCTTGTTATAACTTGATGCCTTAGGTTTCTCATAGATGGAACCTGTAAATAAATGAATAAGCTAATTCAAGATGAAATAAGAATAGATTTTTAGATAACAATAGCTTTTTGGGCATGGGTTTCCCATTTTTTGAGAAGGACTAGTTCCATGTTTTTAATATATGAGAGATCATTTTCAGGCGAGTTCTGAATTCCTTGTTTTGAGGGCCCATTTTCTGTGTTTCTTCCTTATTTATTATTATTGTTTAAGATTTCATCTAGATAAGAACCTTGTGTTGTGATCCTGGTATGGCTGAATCAAGAGGGATAATGTGTTTTATTGTATGGGGAGGCCCAAATGATGTGGATGAAAATGATAGTTGTGATGGAGAGATGAATTAGTATATTCATATGGGTGTCAGGGATGGAACTAGTTGAAATGTAACATGTTAAATTTCAGATTAAACATATATTATATGTTGGTATACCTTCTGGAATATATTTAATGGTCAATGTCCAAGTTGGTTATTTTATATGCATTAATTTCCCCACTATAAGAAGCATCTGGAGGTTCTTGGTTGCATGTTTCATATTGGTGGTGGCCTAGGAATGTTTTACATGAGTTCCAAAATATGGTATGATTCTATGAATGAATTAATATTTTTAACCCATGCAGCTGGTTGATTATGGAATGGAAATGATAAAATTATGTTATTATTGATAAACCAAGTCCTTGTATTGGTTTAATCAAAGTGGTAATGTTATTTACTAGGATAATTAATTTAACTGAATGTGAAAAAATGTTAATGGTTAATTAATGTATAATGAATTAAATAATGAATATAAATAATAAAGTAAAGAATCAATTTAATGCAGATCCTTTATATGCTTCTGTGATTATAGAATATCTAGTATTAATAGTGGTCGTTGAGATCTTGGGTGACATTAGCTGTAGTTGAGTCTAAGACTAGGTTATACCCATAGTGTGCTTATAATTTATATAATACCATGTGTTTTCTGTGATTTCATAAACTTCACCACCCATGGCAGTTAGGGAAACTGACACATAGTGAATTTCAAGAGGGTGTTTTCCCCAACATCCAGGCGAGAGGATAGATGACTGACTATCCCCTTTGGCACCTATCTTTTTCCTTGGTAGATACATGTGCTGGTATACAAGGTGGTTAGTTTTCTCAAATATGTTTATAGAGGGATGTGATTTCTTTTTGTAATTTCGCATACATTTATTTTATGATATGGTAACCAAGGGATTATTATAGGTATACCATGTATATGTTTTGACCGATTGAGGTACTTACTAAGTGTTTGGGATGTAGTGGATTGTGGTATAATACCTGATGCATGATACACATTATATGGACCCAGATTGATCCTAGAAACTACCTGGTTACTAAATGGATACGATTTATGGGATTGTGTAGTTATGTAATGCACAAGTTTGATATTATGGTACCGTTTATGGGTATTTTCCGGTCATCTTAATTTTGGAGAGAGATGACTAAGACATGATTCATTGAGAAAAAGAGGAAAACCTATGGGGAAGTTGGTGTGGGGTACCCTTTATGTTTTATTATTATATTATATAATCTCTTGTATGGATTATATGGTGAAAAATAGACATGGTGATGGTGGTAATTTAGTATACATGTTTAGATGATAAGTAATTTGCACTATTTTTCAATGGGATTTATCATTATTTATTTATCAATCACATGATAGGATCCATAAAGGATCCAAATGATTATAATATTATATACACCCAACCTACATAAAAATTTTCTTTCAGGTCAGTTAGAGAAACTTAGTGATAGGTAATGATATTACTAGCTTGGGGTTTAGCCAGAGCTATTTGGGCTTCATGGTCACTACCATATTTAAATATTTGGTACTTGTAGTTTTCCTTCGAGTTGGTTAGTAATGTATGAAATTTCATGTTTTCACTTTGGTGTTCTTATATAAATATGTCTGAGTAGGTTTTTTTTTGTTTTACCCTTCTAATATATCTCTTCTTCATGTTTATCTTATAGGGTATTGCCTCTCATTTTCAATTTTACTATACCATCAGTTCTAGTTTCCAACTTGGGGCCTACTAGAGAAAGGAATCAGATGATTACTATCTATCTCCCCTCATTGTGGTATCTTGGTGGAAAGGGGGTCATGATATAGTGGTATCAGATGATCAAGTTGTTGGATAGAATGAAAGTTAAGGTTAGGCATATGTGAGGTTGAATTGAGTTTTTGGGAAATGATTTCATCTATGATTATTAAGTGAAGTAAACACAAAAGAATAGCTGAGACATGGGTATTTAGGTCCATATGTTATCTTACTCATATACCTTTATGTTTATAGATCCTACGAAAAAAGTGATACTGGTCACGGGGTAGAGACATAGGAAATGATCAGGCATTATTATCCATTATTCCTATGATAGAAATGGGTACACGCTGGTATAGTTTGAAACCAAAAATGTAATTAAATTAATTGATTAATTAAAAATATTACATATTCTTATTTTCGGAGTTATGACAAGTTATTCCTTCATGATGTTATAGCTCTAAGTGGTCTTCCTTGTCAGGTTTTCACCTAATATGTTTAACATGATGTGCTATAAGATAGTCAAATAGAAAAATAAAATAATAATGACACTAGGTGGTGGAAACATACAGAGTTTTATTGCCTGATTTTTTAATATTACGGGGGCTCCATTTTAGACAAAGACACATAAGACAAATTGGAGGATGTTGAGATAAAGTTCCATTCAATTAGTTCTTGGAAAGAGCAGAAGAGTTCATTGGTTATCATGATGTTGTGTGGAGAAGTGATGAAGTAGGGGTTCTTGTTCCATGGGTGTCCTGAGGATTTAGTGGTTTCATTAAATTAGATCCAAGACCAATTTTGAGTATATTTTCTTTCTTCATCCATCAACAGGGCCAATTTTATAGAACTTCATACCCTTTGGCAGGGGATCGTCAATGAGAGAGAGTATAGGATCCATTTAAGGACCCTTATGTGATATGATATAGATTTTATCCTTGATGAAGATGCTTGGGTGAGAAATTTTGTGGAGGGTTTTCATCCTGAGATCCAATGCCATGTCACCCATATATGGTATAGTGAAATCACTATGTGTTAGTATGAGCTTAGGTTATAGAGTGGATGCTATCTAAAACTAGGTTTTCATGAACGGGGAGTCATGAGGCTTCCTGATGAAGTAGAGGTAGTGTCTTGGGTTTCTAGTTTTTAGGAAATAAGATTTTATGATCTGTTAAGGGTAGGTCTCAGTCCTCATCATATAATTTATCTAGGGATAACATTTTCACGACCCTCCCCCTGAGGCTGATGTTGTGACTACCCCAAGCCCTCATTCTATAGGCCAGGGGACGATGAATAGAACTGGAAAGAAATATGCCAAAAATGGAATGCATTTCTGTAAAACCTGTACACACAAAGATAGGTAAAACTACCCAATGCTAACCATGAAATAAAGAAAAGTAATACGACCACCACAAAGTACCACCAATGAGTGGAATGTGTGTAAACTGAGTGTAAATGGTCCAGAATACAAGCCCAACTAAAAGGAAAGTACTGAAAAAGATGTACATGCATCAAAGGTTGTCCGCCAGGATCCTAACTAAAGGGTAGGTACATCTCTCCTTCATATGTCACTATAGCACACCAAGTCTATTAACTATCCTCCGAGAACCATCTAGTATTGTCTCTCCAAAGTCCCAATCAAGGTTGTGCATCTTCTCCACAAGACACAATATGTTCGAGTGGATCCCATGTAGGGGTGACTATATCAATACACACTAGGGACCCTGAGATCCCTGAAGGACTCTCGGTAATATATGAAGGAAAACCCCACAAAGTAAAAACCACATAACAAATAAAACAAATCATGATTTCAAATATATATCACTAAGTAAAAGATGCATCTCACAGAAGGTATAACATATGTACAAAAGTACAGATAATTAGTTATAATGATACATCAAATTATTTTGTTGAGAGGCTCTAATGCTGATGTACACAGGGTCAGTAGGTTCTGAACCACATAGGATATCTAGGTGCTGACCCAAATTGGATTTCTAGTTGATGGACCACACATGATCAATAGGTGCTGACCCACATTGGATAACAATTTGTTCCTCATGTCACAACCAGCTATTGGATTCCCGCACTGAGCACACTTGATTCTAATCGGAATCACTCCTCAATCCATCATTCAAACCTCAACCATAACGAAGTCCCTAACAGAGTAACCCCAAAGGATCGTCTCGTCGTAAGAGTCCCAATAGAACATATGGCATGTCAAACAGACACTCGATCTGTATGAAATGGTTATTTTTGAAACGATATATCAGTTGGATTTGAGATCGATCCAACTCGGACATTCTCCAAATTCTACCAAAACTTAGGCAGAATATCTATAATGGACTTCCTCATCGCAAGGGTCCAAATGCCACCAACGAAACGTCAAGAAGATGCTCAGTTTGAGAGATATGAGCGATTTAGTGAAACGGGGGCCGGTTGGTTCTTGGTTCGGTCTGACCAGATCAGAACCACATGACCTCACCTGGTCTAGCCTAGGACTGGCCCGATGGGCCACATGTCCATAACGTCCCTTTAGGACGGGTCTGACCCGGTAGCATAGGTCTAGCCCGGTATCACGGGTCCGGCCGAGTAGTGCAGTTATGCCTGGTATCATGGGTCCAGCTCTGTATCGTGGGACCACCCTGCTAGTTCTCCTGGTCTTCAAGTGGAGGACTATCCTTCGGCCAGGCTATGACATGGAAAAGAGCCACATCTGGTTCGTCAGTGGCCGCGATCGAGTGACCGTGGCCCCCCGCGTGCCCTGCCACACGTGGTTTCCACGCGGCCGAGCAGCCACATCCTCCACGTCACCCGCAGACTGATTCCATAGGTTGACATGGTTAATGGGGAGCCAACATGGGGATGTAGATCTCCAATGCTGCGGTCGAGTGACCCCGGCCTATGTCGTTCATCTAGGTCACCCGAACGCCGGCCGTCATCTCCATGTCGGCCTGGGTGGCTGACCATAGCCCTCTTCTGTTGTGGCACACCACCTTCCACAACACATTTCCACCCATGAGGGCCTCCTCTAACCGCCACCACTGGTGTGCTTATGGTTTCTTTTGCGGGCCCCCATAGCTACTTTGGTGGTCCGTTTTTTTAGCTACTTACGTCTACGGCCTCCGTAGGACACCCTCTTCACCACGAAGTCATCAGAATCGTGTTTCTGACAACATGAGCATTCATCCTTGAATAAATTCCAATAAACAACTATGGATGAGGGTTTGAGCCTTGTTCATGTTGGCTTATGATCTCCTCGTTAGAGTTTAAGCATGGGTAAAAGTGTTAACCACAAAAAAAAATTAAAACCCCAATTCAAATCCCCCCTTAAAAACTCCCACAAAAAAGAACGGATCGTGGATCAAAACATTAGTAGGTTGATCCATGTTAGTTGTTAGTTTCATGAATGAGAGAAAAATTATCAATTAAATAGAACGTATAAACCCCTATCGAGATATGTCAGATCCACTGAGGATGAATGAAGAGTTTTTCCTCATCGTCAATCTATGATCGTTGGCGATTGCCACAGCTTGACGACCTCTGGATCCGATCCTTGAACGTTCATCACATTGTTATTCATTATTTTTTTGAGAGGGATTTTCCTCTCAGTTCTTCAGATATTCCCCATGTTTAGTAATCCCTAAACTCCAACATGTTTGATTAATAAAAGAAACATGAATAGAAACGTTTCTCTCAATAATGATTCTCATTAATGAAACATATTTAATGAGACAACAATGAACCATTAATACAATAGTGTCTCCATTAAAAATGATCCATTAATGAACCTCCATTAAAGATCCTCATCGGTGCACTACTGCATCATTGTCCTCCACTAAACGGTGTGAAAAATTCAATTAATTTGGAAAATATATTTTAATATTTTCTTAAAAAAGATAGAAAATTAACAATTATATCCGACCTATTCCGGTAAATATATGATTCCTCTAAGAGAATATCAGCGCTGCGAGTTAAAAAGTGCCATTGGATTTTAAATACAAGCACCGGCTCAAAATACAAGAAAATCACTCTTGCACATTCTCTGATCGTACCTTACAAAAAGTTCAAAAATATGTTTCGGGCACATTGGACCGTGGAATCACATTCTAGCATAGCGTGTGTTCTCAAAATAATTCCATTTAATTAAAAAAATATTTACATGAAAATTCTAAGATATTACAATCCCTCCCCACCCCTTAGTGCTTTACATCCCCAAAATCCAAAAAATGGGCTAATCAAACAAGTAGGGGTACTGAGCATGAATCTGAGCCTACAACTACCATGTGCTCTCCCAAAGGTTCCTGTACTTCCACTGAACATGAACCGAAGGAATCCACCATCCATAAAGTACCCACTACATTAGATCCTATATCTCCACTTGGAACTCCAAAAATGTCACCCCATCATCAATGTCCATCTCGTGTAAGTCAATGACGTGTGATGGATCATGAATGTAACTCCTCAGCTGTTACTGGTGTAAAACATTTCCCACCCCGTGCATCTATGGGAAGTAGCTAGGTGGTACACCACCTTTCCATCCTTTCTGAGGATATAGTATAGTCTGATGAACCTCAGCGATAACTTTCTTCCCCCAACAAATCTTCCCAATCCTCATTAGGGAGAGACCTGGAAGAACACATTGTATACCTTCTAAAACACCAAGGGTATCTGTATCTTGTTAGCATAAGACTATTATCTACTATGTGCAGTCCTCATACAATCCTGGATGATCTGAAAATTCTCATTTGTAGCCCGTACCAAATCTGGCACATCATTGATGAGTCCCTTGGACTGTTCAACATTGAGGTGATTTGAATGGCCACCCATACAAGGCCTCAACCTGTTCAATGGAAATTGCAGAGTGATAGTTGTTGTATGAAAAATCCACCAGTGGTATCAGTACCTCAAAACTACGGCTAAAATCAAGGACACAAGCACGAATCATGTCCTCTAAGGCCTGTATGGTCTACTCCATCTTACCACACGTCTGTGGGTGAAACACTATGCTCAAGCGCATCTGAGTCCTGAGAACCTCCTACAACCCCTTCCACAACCGGAATGTAAAGTGTGTACCATGATTCAAGACTATCGTCAAAGGAATCCCCTGAATCCACACTATCTCATGTATATAGAGGCATTCCAAGCCCTCTATCAATCCCCAATCCTTAATTATTATAAGTGAGCCAACTTGGTGAGTCGGTTGAAGATCACCCAAATAGAATCACAGCCCTGGACGTACATCGTAACCATGTTATGATTTATATGGAGAAATCATCCCACTTCCACTCTGGTACCTCAAAGAAGATGCATCAAGACTGCCAGGACCTGATACTCAGGCTTCACTTTCTCACAAATGAGGCATCGAGAAACCAACTCTGCCACCGTTTTCTTTATCCTTGGACACCAGTACCGATGTTGGAGGTCCTGGTACATATTTTCCACCCCATGATGTACCTCCAAAAGAGATTTAAGGAACTATCTCAACACCTCCTCCCACAACATCACTTGTACAATGATGCATCCTCTGAAAAAGGATGACATGCTCCCCACCTATCGAAAATACATTAGAGGCATGTACTAAGGATATCGTAGAACATCAGGCCTTATAGTCAACATCCTCAAGTTGGTGCTCCCTTAATCGATGTATGCGTCGGGGAGTGATAGTCATAGAATGGAGGTACGATTCTCCATCAACATCCATAAATGATATCTGCATCGCAGATACCTGTTCCATCACCTCACTCAATATCTACAAACAAGACCATCTTCTTAGTGATTTTCCACCACATTACACTTCCCATGGTTATAGACTATCTCAAATTCATAGTACTAGAGGAACTTCAGCCATCACATTTGTCTCAAGTTCAGGTCCTTATGTGAGAATATATACCTGGGAATCATGTGGTTGGAGAATGTGGTAAATCATTCACCCATCAATTAGTGACACCAGATCATCATGGAAAATACCACTACTGCTAACTCCAGGTCCCGAGTCACGTAGTATTACTCATGCTACCTCAACTGCTATGATTCATAGGTGATCACTACATGATCGTGCATCAGGACACAACCCAGTCTGGTCTCTGATGCATCATAGTAGACTACATTACCCAACACCCTATTCAAGTAGTCTCAAGATGGGGGCACTTTCCATTCTCTGTCTCAACTCCCGAAAACACTAATATCATCTCTATATCAAAAAAGGGAATTATTATCTTTGTTAAGGATGAAAATGGGGCTTTTACACCAGAAAATTCAGGTACGAACCTCTGATAGTACCCAACCAACCCCAAAAAACTATGCACCTCAGTCACACTACTGGGTGGATCTCAAGAAAGACATGCCTCTATTTTTACTAGATATACTACAACTCCATAATTTGAGATGATGTATCCCAGAAAGAGGACCACTTGTATCTAGAACAGTCACTCCAAGATCCTACCACAAATATGGTGCTCTCAGAGTGTATCCAGATCTATCTACATGTCTGTAGCGTACTCCTCCTTTGACGTTGTGTACACCGATATGTCTTCAATGATGACCACCATGAAACAATCAAGAGAAGTATAGAAGATCTAGTTTATAATTATCATTGACACTTTTGGGGTGTTGGTCATGAATAAGGGCATCACCAAGAACTCAAAGCAGTCGTACATGCATATGAAGGATGTATTCCTTACGGCTTCATCCCGTACCAGAAGATGATGATAGATGGATCTGAGATCTATCATAAGGATCCACCTCACTCTCTTCTGCTGATCGAAGAGATCCCAAATCCACGGAAGGGGATAATTAATCTTCACATTCACCAGATATGGGATTCGATATTCCACATGAAGACTAAAACTCCCATCTACCTTCCTGGAAAACAACATCGTGGTTGGCCATAGAGAAACATTGGGCCTTAAAAACCACTTCCTCTACAGGTCCTCCATCTGTAACCTCAAATAAAAAATATCTACATGAGAAATCCTATATTATGGTGTAGATATTAGTGCCATACTTGGAAAAATTTCAATTATATGTCTACCTCTATGTGAGGATGAAGTCCGTGGATATTTTTTGGAAAGACATCCTCATAATCTCCCACCACTTTTTGAAATAATAGACTCCCCTTGTCCACTGAACTGAGGGTGATGCTAGACAACTGGGGAGTCATCGGTTGTAACATCCTTTCATAATGTCAATAATATTTTGCAATGGTTCTCTTGTCACCGGTGAAGGAAAACCTGGTCCCATTATCGTGGGCACACTCCACATTGCACCTAAAATAGTCTATTTGTGCATGGACTGTAGAAAAACATTTCATACCCAAGATGATGTTGTAAGCCCGTGACGCTAGTACTAAGTGATCTAAGCCGAAGTTCTCGCCTCCTATAAAAATCGCACACTTCCAAAACTAGTGTGTAATCATTGCATCCTCTCTTGTTGAACTCTCTAATCGTAATCATCAAGCCAGCAACATTCTTAGACATTTTGTGCCTTGAATGAGGTTAATGGAAATGAAAGAGGGACTATCAACTATGACTATAGGAACCATATATATGGTGGATTAGAATCATATCTTACCTCTAATCATCTCTAGAGTGACATGATCTTGGGCTTCCATCACCATAAGCTGGCCCAACCCCCATCCACATGCTCCCAGTGCTTGTAGTGGGCCTCCTATGGGTGGTGGTGGAAGTACCTCAAACTGTTGTCCACCTATGCCACTCGGCCTTCTCCCCTACCACAACCACCACCCAACAGACCTCCTCAGTTGAATTTATATCATTTTATCAGTCATACCTTGACTTCCTTTTGGTGATTAATATGAGGAGTTGAATAGTCATGATCTATGTTCCCCTATCTGTCACAAGAGTAACAAACTATATCCCTTAGATATCCTCTTCTACCTCATGAGCTTCGCACCTCTGACCTTGTGTCCTGGCATCAGCCTATGGGAGGTCTGTCCTGCATGGGCCTCCGCATCGTCTGCCTACTACTTGTTTTAGATGACTCAGCCTCCTGTCATCAAGTGGTGGCTCTCACCGTTGGTTCCTGCTCGGCTTGGGATATCTCCATCAAAAGGATCACTTTAGCACTCTAGCATGCATTGGGATCTTGAGAGAAATAATCAATTCTATAATATCTCATTAGATCCCATGATCAAAGGTCCATTCCATGAAGAAAAGGTCCTATACGATGTCAGTGTAGTAGCGGGAGAGGTCGGTAAACCTAACTAAGTACCAGGACAAAATCATCCTTCCATTGTTTATGTCCAGTAACTCATGAATACGAACTAAGCATAATTTCACTGGTATGAACTCCGCCATTAAGAGGTTCTCGAAGTCTGAAAAAACAAGGGTCTCCTCCTCGTGTTCTTGGAGCATCATGCTCCACCATCTGCATTTTTTACCCTAAAAAAGGCTACCATCTAGAACAAAAATATGGTTTGTAGGTGTCTCCACTAGGTGAAAAACTTGAGTACCTTCCTCCAGCCAATCCTCAGCTGCCAGAAGATCTGTCTCACCTCGAAACCTCGGAGGCCTATGTCGTTGGAACTCATATAGTGTGCTCAGTCAGCATGAACTATCAGCTAGTGGGAATGGTATCAACTACTTCTCTCTAGGTGGTTGTACCATAGGTACACCACCCAAAGGTGCTATTGTTGTATGTGGTCCCCGCACCGACGCCTCATCACATAGTGGAACATCGTCATGACCTGTCACTAGAATCCATGCTGGATCTCTTTGGGGAGGAATCATGTAGAGAAAGAGATACTCCACCTTCTAGTGAGATGACTCAAAAGATATCAATAGAAAAAACAATTCCAAAACACATGAAACCAGTTTTTTCATGTACCAAGTTTGAAAATAGAATTCTAGATTCCAAGTGTTTGGATACGTCAACCATTGCACCATCATTGGACTCCCTATACTGAAATCCAAAATTAAGACAATTAACATTATTTCCCCCTTTCAAAATAAATACTCTTAATTCTTCTGGTAGAACCGACCGCCCTCAGATCCCATTTTGGCACGACCCATCCCCCAGGGCCCATCTCTGGACTATCCCAAGCCTGCATTCCAAAGTCTAGGGGATGGTGACTAGCACCAAAAAAGCATATCCCAAAATAGATTTCATTTTCTTTTAATCCTATACACACACAAATAGGGAAAACTTCCCAAAGATAACCACGAAGAAAATAAAAGTAATTTAAACACCACATAATACCAACACTGAGAGTATTGTGTGTAAATTGATATTAAAGGGGCCAGAATTCAATCCCAACTCAATGGAAGGTACAAAAAATAAGTACATTCTTTGTAGATCATCTACCAAGGATCCTACCTGAAGGGTTGGTACATATCTCTATTTGATGATGCTACTACAGAACATATCTATCGATCCATCTCTGAGCACCGTCTAGTCATGGCTCACCAATGTCATGATCAATGATATCTGTCATCTTAAAAAGACACAATAGGTGCGAGTGTAGCGTGTGTAGGGAAGAGTATAACAATACATAATATGGACCTTGAGACAACCGATGTTCTATCATTAATCCACAAAGGAAAACTCCGAAAAAGAAATAACATAGAGATACTACCAAATATCAAGATCAAAAACATATAGAATAAAGTAAAAGACACATCTCACACTATGTATATCTTAAGTAAAATCATAAAAATGATTAGTTGTAATGATATATCATCATATTATATTGAGTGGATATGATGATGATCCACATAGGGTTGTTAGGTTCTGACTGAGATAGGATCACTATGTGTTGACCCACACAGGATCATTGGGTGCTGACCCACACCTGATCGCTGGGTGTTGAGCCATACAGGATCACTATGTGCTGACCCATAGAGGATCTCTATTAATTATTCACATAACAACAAGACACTGGATTTCTGTACTTAGCACACATGATTCTAAGAGGATCTACTCCTCAATCTAGTATCCATACCTCGACCACCATGAAGTCCCGCATATAGTAACCCTAATGGAACATTTGTCGTAAGGTTCCCAACGCAATAAGAAGGCACGTCGAATGGACACCCAGTCTGTATGATATGGTCATTTTAGTAAAAAGGGCCCAGTTGGATTTGAGTTCAATCCAACATGGATATACGACAAAATCCACAAAAACTCATGTATATTTTCTCACAAGGATATCCTAGTTGAAAGGGTCCGAGTGCCATTGAATGAATTTCATTCATACACCTAGTTTGAAAGATACAAGAATTTTCATGAAATGGGGGCCGGTTGGCTTCGAGTCCGGTCCAACCCCACAAGACCTGGTCTATCCTGGACTAGGACCATTGTTCTTCGGGATCGGACCATCGGTTCACTTGGTTCGCTAGAGGTGTATTGGCCTTTGGCCTAGCAATGAATCAGCTATAAGCTACATCAAATTCCTCAGCAGCCACGATCGAGTGACCACGACCCTTAGTGTGACATTCCGCACATGGTCTCTAAAGTGACCAAGCGACTGTGTCCTTCACATCAATAGTAGACCGAGTTCATGGGTTGATTCAATCAACGTAGCTTCATCGTGGCAGCACAGATCTCCAGTTCCACAGTCGAGAGATCACGACTTTTGTTATACTCCCATAGGGCCAAAAATAGGCCACCATCTCCATGCTGCTGTGGCCGGCTGGCCAAAACCCTCTTCCGCTATGGCGTCCCAAAGGGTGAACCACCATACTCCCCCCATAAACACCGCCACAGGACATCAGAGGCCACTGGTGGATGGTTCTTCTACTGGCCACCGAAGCTAATCCAGTTTTCCGTTTCTTGAGTTTCATACACCTACAGCCTCCATAGGATTCCTTTTTAACTACAACATCCTTATAATCATGTTCCTGACAACTTGGACATTAATCCTCAAAGAAGACATAATAATCAACTATAGAGGAGGTTTCGGGCCATGTTCATGTTGGGCCACACCATCCGATTTAGATTTTATGAATGGGAAAAGTTTTAACCACCCCACAAAATTAAAACACCATTTCAAATCACCCCATTAGAACCTCCTGAGAAAATGAACGGATCACAGATCCACCAACTAGTCAGTTGATCTTTATTCATTGTTAATATCAAGAACACTTAACAAATTATCAATTACAATGAAAACATACACCACTTACTGAATAAGTTGGATCCACTGAGGATGAAGGAATATTTTTGTGGTGTCGTCGATCTGTGATCGTTAGCGTTGGCTTCCAATCATCGACCAATAGATCTGATCCTCCAATATTCGTCGCTTAATTATTCATTCTTCATTGGAGAGGGATTTTTATGGGGTTCATCATAGATTACCCATATTTATTAATACCCACACTTTATCCAGTTTGATCGATAAAAAAACATGTGTAGTGATGTCGCGCTCATTAATGACTCCCATTAACAACCAATATTTAATGATCCATTAACGAACCATTAAGATAACAACATCGTGGTTACAAATGATCCAATAATGACACTCCATTAATGATCCTCATCATTTCACTATTGCATCGCTATCCTCCACCGAATAGTGTGGATAATAAAATAACAATGTTAAATTTATTTTATTATTTCCATTAAAAAGTCAGAATGTTAACTTTTCCATATGACTTTTCCCTATCGAACTTATGATTATTATAAGATAATATCAGGGTTGTGAGTTCAACAGTGCCCCCAGATTTCAAATCCATGCACTAATTAAAAAGATAGAAAAATCCCACTAGCATGTTTATTGAATGTTCCTTATAAGATGTTCAAAATTCTGTTATCGTCTCACCTATCATTGGAATCATGTGTCCTCCTAGCATGCGGTATCAAAATAATTTTATTTAATTAAAAAAATTAAATAGAAATTATGAGACATTACACGAACCTCCCAATCTTATTACATTGGATTATACTTGTGATTTCAGGTGGTGTATAAGGACATCCATGATGGGAATTCCTAACCATTATGTGCAGTTATCATGTTCCAATTATTTCACATTAGGATCCACCATTAAGGATGTTTTAACTTAGGCATCAACAACATCATGTTAAAAATTTGGGATCAGAATATATGAGATAGGGAAGGTAGAAGACAACCCCATGACACTCCTTATCCTCAAAGAGAATATTACAACTATGGTGGTGGTCATCAGTAGGGTCAGAGAGGTCATGGATATGGTTGTGTTGAGATTTAGGCTGTAGAGTTTCCAGCACCAGTCCATCTGTACAACATTCTATGTAACCATTTATTAATTTAAACATGGGTGAATTTATTATTTTTTGATTCAGGAGAGATGCACTACTTTATATCACATACTATTGTCCATTTATTTTGACATGAGGTACACAGGAATCCAGTGCCTTTGGTATTGACTATTCCAGTAGGAGGTCAATCTAACTTGTATGAAGTATGTAGATCCTATGAGTTAGTTATGGGGTAGCACCACTCTTTGGGAGACTTCCTTTGTTTACGTATACATCCATACAATATCATCCTCATCATAGATTGGATGTATTCAGTTCATTCTATCATGGTTTTTTTATGTGGAAGGTGTGTTCTATGTTGTCGATAGATATCCTGTAGTTTTTTTGGAAAGTGAGAGCCTCAAATGGGTTAGAGGAATGTTTTTTCCTTGTTACCTTTGATGTTTGAGATGACGTTGGGTTCATCAGAAGTTCATTAGTAGGTGTTTCCCAGGGATGTTGAAGAGTACCCCAATGTCTTTCTAGAAGATATTCTAACATTTCCCCCACTATGATATATCGATTTTGTGTTCGAGCTAAAAATTGGAGTGTCTCCTAGCTCATTGTATCAATATATAATAGAATCTTATGAGATGAAAGATCTCATATTGTAGCTCGATTATCTGTTGTAGTTTGGTTTTGTTCGGTTCAGTGTGTCACCAGGGTGTGTACTAGTTTTTCTCAGAAAGAAGAAACATGGTAGTTTGTGGATTTTAATCAATTATTTTAACTTAGACTAAGTGAATGTGAATAAAATCTATAATATTTTGTGGCCTAGTGATTTATTCAATCAGCTGAATGGAGCATGGTGTTTCTCGAAGATCTATTTGCGGTATGGATATCATCAGATGTGGTAAAAAATGAGTATAATCATAAGAATATTTTTCAATTTAATCATGGTCCTTATGAGTTCATTTTGATTTCATTTATTGTAAATAATTCTATATTTGTTTTAATTGCATTAATGAACCCATTATTCAGAGAGATCCTGGATAATATTGTAGTGGCTTTCATTGATGATACCATTATGTAATCTGTGATGGAGGAGGAGAATGTAGAGGATATATGTGTTGTTTTGGGAGTTATCCCTCCTGATTAGATATTTTTGGAATATTCTAAGTTTGAGTTATAGTCTTGTGTATTCTGTTTATTGGGAAATCCGGTATCACATCCGGTCGTAGTTGTGGATCCTTTGATTATATAGGATGCTTTAATCATGGGAATCCATCAAGATCGTGGAAGAGGTGTAGAGTTTCCTTGGATATATAGGCTGCTATATGAGGTTCATAGCTGATTTATATTATGATGGAACTCCTCTTAATGCCTTGAACTGAAAAATCATTCATTATTGTGGGATATCTAATGTTAGAAATATTTTATGTAGCTGAAAGGGAAGATGTTCAATGATTCATTCCTCTATTTTCACATAGAGGGAGTTCTGATTGGGTTTTATATGATGGTTCACATCTTCTATTGGGATGTGTTCTAATTCAACATAGATCAGTTTTTTCATATTGGAATGAGAATATAAATACCCAAGAATGTAGATATTATTCCCATGATCTTGAGTTTGTGGCATTGGTGTTTTCTTTGAAGTTGTGGTGGAATTACCTCATACGATAGCATTTTATGGTTTTAACTAACCCTAAGAGCCTAAGGTATTTCTTCTCGCAGCATGACTAGAACTTTCAATAGTATCATTGGAAATAATTATTGTATGATAATGACTTTGAAATTTCCTATACACCATGAATGGGAAATGTTTTAGTAGATGTACTGATTAGTAAATCATGTAGTAATGTTGATCATGAATCCATATAGTCTTATAGGGTGATGAATTATAATTTAGTGATTCCTCTTGAAATTAAAGTGGTTTGTGGTAGTGGTTTTCATTTTTAGATTATAGTACAATTTTCCATCATGTAGTTGGTGGGGGAGTCCTAGTTGTGGGATTCTGTGGTGGAGGTCTAGAGGGACTGATTTTTTTTGTGATTCCCTTAATAGTTTTTCTAAGGATGGAAAACACTAGGTGGTGTTTTAAGGAAGGTTTTTTGATCCTTTGGTTATGCGTGAGATGGTTCTACATGTGATTCATTATTCACATATGGAAGTACATATCAGCGTAATAAATATCTACTATTCTTTGAGAGGTCAATTTTGGTGGGCTATGTGGAAGTGTGTGGTTTCAGAGTTTTTTCCTCAATGTTTGGTCTCCTATGAGTTGAATGCTAAGTAGTGTTTTCCTGATGGGGTTTTCCAACCATTAAACATTCCCCAATGGAATTGGGAGGACATATAGATGGAATTTTTTACTTTTTTTACCTCATTCATTGGAAGGATATGATTATATATGGGTGATAGTGGATCATTTTATGAAATTAACCCAATTTATTTCTATAATAGATTCTTGTTCAGTATAGGTATTGTCAAGGAAGAATATAGAGGATGTGATGTGACTCTTTAGAGTCCTTAGGAAATGAATTATGAGTGAAATCATCATTTTATATCCACGGAGTAATGTGGTATCAATCATTCATTTTGTTTTCATCTATGCCTTATCTCATTATTCCAACCATATGTGGAAGGTCAGAGATAACGAACTGTCTAGAATCATGTAGAAATATTTCACCCTTATTTCCATGAATTTTTAGGTTCATGGATGAAACACATTCCATTGGTCTATTTCCATAAAATAATATATTCCAATTTACCATTGGTTTGATTCCACGTGAATCTTTTTACTATAAAACATTCATTTTCCAGTTCATCTAGACTGGGTTCCGAGAGATAGCTATTATCAGGCCAAAAATGGTATAGAATACAATAAGTATGGTTTAGTTAATTAATGAGGGGTTGAAGGTAGAATAGTATCCTAAAAAATATATTGATGATCATAAGAGGAGACCTTTAGATTTCATACTTTCTGATCATGGGTTTTTTAAGGTGTCTCCTCATCAAGGGAACCGAAGGTTTGGTCATTGGTGTATGAATTCTCCCAGGTTTGTTAGTCCTTTAGAGGTGTTGTCTAGTTTTTGATCCATAGATTATAAAACAATCCCCCAAATTTTATCCAAAAACAATTTTTTCATGGTCCACAGATCCATCGTTATCTTTATGAATACTGGTATGCCATCGATTGAGGTGAGAATGATGTGGATTATAGTGCAACATTCAAGGATTGGCTTGTAGTGATCTAGGACTTCTATATGAATTTGTTTCATGAGTGTGATAATAACTTGGGTGGTGTATTATGTAATAATTATGTATTAGAAGAGAGTACCTTGAAAAGTGAGTCACTGATGCATGCTCAATAACCCTAAGTTATTTTATGTTTAGAAATTCTCTTATAATGTTTATCATTTTTGGATATGGATATTTTTTTTTATGAGATTGTTTTATCTTGTAACATGTTCTAGATTTAATATCATATATGAGGTTTCTCCAACATGATATTTTTTAGAAACAAGTTATCATTATTTACTGGTTTCACAATATTTTTCTTTGAATTCGGTAGTTAAGATCTTGTGGTGGTGAGACCTTTGAGAGTAATCTCACGAGGAGGCTATTTGGAAGGCCCCTTTTTGTTTCCTTTGTTGGTTGATTTTGATTCTCGAGGAAAATAATGTTTGTATTGGTATCTAATGTATGTAAATTGATTTGTGACTTTCAACAATTTGAGTGTTACCGAGTCAAGGGGATCTTAGAGGAGGCTTTAAATAAGACAGGTGGAATTTGGTAGTGAAAAACTGGAGACAGGGCGATTACACACCATACATTCCTTATAAGAAGTGTAATAGTAGTTCACGACTTGTGTACTGCAAGTCCACGATGTGTAATTTTTTGGGGTAAAATAATAAAAGTGTGATGCATTATTCAGTGTCAACATAACCCCAATGATTACATGATGTGAAGGGTGATTACACGTCATGTAAATACTCTGTGTTGTATATCATTAAAGGAATTCTGGTACATGGGATGATTACAAACCCTAAAACTAGTTTATCTCTTATTCTCATTTTAGGTGACCCAGTATCCCTCTCTTTATTGTTATTATATATCCTAAACTGTGGATTGATTCTTGGTTTCGTCTTTCGATGTATGGTGATCCAAGGGGTGTTCTTACTTCTGTTTACAGCGGTTTTCCCAGTTTGAAATTGTTTGTTCCCATTTATTCTCACCGTGCTATAGAGGATGATTTCCATTTTTATAATGGTGTTTTATTTATTGGTCATTAGTATGGTTGGGTCATGGAATACTTGGATGAATGCAGTTCATATGGGAGACATGACCAGAGATCTGTAACTTGGTCTGTTCTTGTGGGAAGGACAATGATAGCATTTGAGGTAGTGGATTAATTTCATATCATACATTATTTATGTGAAATTTTAAATTTATCATTATTTATCCCTTAATACGGAAGTTAAATTGAAATAATAAATATTGAACTAGATTAAATAGTCTGATGTGATCGTATGTTCTGATGTTGATGTTTTATATCATGATAGCATTTTGCCTCTTGATTTTCTAGATACTGTGACTCCTTAACAATTTTTTATAATTTTTTTATTTATGTAAACTATTAATGAATATAAATTTATATTAATTGATAATTATTTTCAGTTAGAATAAAGAGGTATGTTTAATGATTTCAGTTGTTAATATGATGTTATGTTGATCAATTGATACCATTATGCATGTTTAATTGATGTTTTTACATAAATATAAATCATGATAATGATTACTGGTAATAAATGAAAAGCAATGATAAATAATAATATATGGATTCATGAAGGCATATTTAAATTTAATGTTTATTAATTTAGTATCTTATTATAACTCTATACCTTTGGTATCCCATTGTTAGAACCTATTAATAAATGAATCAGTTAATTCATGAAGGAATAACATATATTTTTTTATAAATTCAAATTATGGGGAATGATTTTTCCATTTTCATGATTTGTCATAGTGCCTTTTTTTTGAAATCTGAGAGCATGTTTTCATTATAAGGATCAATGTCGTGTTTTCATAGCCAAATTGTCAATTTATTTGATTCTTTTTTCTTGTTTATTTTGATGTTATTTGTAAACAAGCATTATGATGGGATCATAATGTTGATAACACTAGAGGGATGTTGTGTTTTATGAAGTGGTGAGGCACGAATGTGATGTGAGACTAGGATGTATGTTGTGATATGTGATAAGGGAAGACAAAATTACATTATAAACGATGATTCTTGTGATAGTAAGAGGAATTAGTATAATCATGTGTGTGTCATGGATGGAACCAAAGGTGATGGATTGTTTTAAATATAGGCTAAATGATTGAATAGATGATGAGATCTGTTATACTCACTTTAATATTCTTAATGGTTGTATTCCAATTTTATTATTTTATATTCATTACATTCCGCACTACATGAGGATGCTCGATGTACTTAGTCTCAAGTTTCTACATAGTAATATCATAGGATTTTCTCTTAGAGTACTTAGAAATTAAATGATTATAATAATTAATTTGAAAAAATTTAACCCAATGTGTTTGTTGAGGATGGAATGAAAATGCTAAAAATATGTTCTTATTGATAAACATAGTCATTGGTTTGGTTTTGACTAAAGGTATTCTGATTTACATTGATTATTAATGTAATGTATTTCAAAAATCATTTATGATTAATTAATGGATAAATAATTAAATAAAAAAAATAAATAATGAGGTAATTAATTAATTTAATGTAGCTCCATTATATGATTTATTGCATATAGTATACCTGGTCTTAGTAGTGGAAGTTGGGAGTTCAAGTGATGTTATATGTAGTTGATTCTTAGACTTGGTTATGTCTATAGTGTGGTTTTGAGTAATGTTTTATCTTGCATATTCAATGATTTTATATGTTTCCTCATCAATGTCACTTAGGGTAACTAACATCCACTATAATTTGGTAGGGTGTTTCCCCAATATCTCAGTGAGTGGAAAGATGGTTTACTACCCCATCTATCCAAAATCTCTTCTCTTGGTAGTTACATGTGCTGGTATGCACAGAGGTCAATATACCCATATTTGGGTTTAGAGTAATATGATGGATTTTGGTAGTTTCACAAACATGTATTACCAAATATAGTATCCAAATGATAATTATATGTATGATTTGTATAGGTTGTGTTGGATAGAGAGACTTACTAAGTGAATGGGCTATAATGGCTTGAGGTATATTATAAGATGTATTATGAAAATTGTACTCTCCTTGGTGGATCCAAAAACTACGTGGATACTATATGGATATGACATATAAAATAGGGTTGTTATATAATGCACAATGTGCATGTGGTGGTTCCTTTCCTATATGTTTACATGGGGCATGATTTTGGAGAGAGATTCTCAGGATGTGACATGATTGGGTAGAGAAAAAAACCACTAGGGAAGTCGGAGAGGGGTACCCTTGATGTTTTATTGTTATATTATTTTCCCTCTTTTATGAATTACATGTTGAGATATTTCCATAGTGAGGTTACAAATTTAATATACCTTTTTAGGTGACAAATTATTTTTACGATTCTTCTTTGTGATTGAGCATAATTTCTTTATATTTTATACAAGATGATCTGGAGAGGATTGTACTGAGTATACTATTATAATTACCCTATGTATATATAAATTGTTCTTAAGGTTAATTAGACCAGGTTAGTGATCGAGTTGTATATTACAGGATCATGGTTTAGCAGCAGCTGTTTGGGATTTGGGGTTGCGCCCATCATTAACTCTTTGGTACTTGTACTTTTCTTTTTAATTTGGTCATTACTGTATGAAATTGAAAATTTTCAATTGTATTTTATTAGATATGTATGTATAAGGTGTTTTTTTGTTCTATCAATGTTATATCTCTCTCTATCTTTCCCTTCTTCATGTTAAACTAAGAGGGCAATGAATCCCATTTTAATGTTTACTATACCATCATTGTTTGTCACCAAACTGGGGCCCACTAGAGGCAGGACTCAGGCAATCACCATCTCTACCCCATAATTGTAGTATCATTGTGGTTAGTCAGTCCTGATACATTCAGGTACACATATTTGATAATAATATATAATATTCATTGTAACACATATGAACAATATATATATATATGTATGTTTTATTCTTTTTTTTGTTTTTTTTGATATTATATAATACTATTATAATATATGATATTATATATACACAAATATTCATACATATATATAGAAATATATACATATGTATAGGTATATATATGTATATATAGATGTATATAAGCTCTGTATATAATTGTATTATATAACTTTATAAAATATGTGTATGTGTATATATAATTAAATTAGCAATTATTAATTATTATTTTAGTCCAAATTATAATTATTTTGACAGTAATTAACAACTAAATGATAAATAATAACAAGTAATTAATAATAAGTATAAAAATTCATATATATTATTAATTAATTAATTAATTATATTATATTTTCATTATTTTCTTTTCTTGGATAATATATCAGTATATGTGTGTGTAAATATATTAATATATTAATATATTAATATATGAATTTATTAATATATATTTAATATATATTTATATTAAATTATATATATATATTTAATATTTATTTATATTAAAGTATATAAATATATAAAAATATTAATAATAGTTCACACATATAATTATTATATAAAAAAAATTATGTATAGAATAAATGTACATATAAAGACACACACACAAGTAAAATATATAATATATAATTATATTAACATTCAAAAAAGTTAAAAAATCATAATAAATTAATAATAGGTGAATATATGATTATTAATTTATATAAGTATAATTATATTAAATTATATATATTTATGATAAATAATATATTACTATATATATATTTACAAATATATTAATGTAAGTAATTATAATTAAATATATTTATTAATATATAGTAACATATGATGACACACACACAAGTAAAATATAATAACACAAAGAGTAATTTATATATAAACATATGAAAGTATATAAATATTGATTTACACTAAAATATATATTTTTATATAAGTATACAATAACATATATTATCACATATACATGTAACATAAAATGGAATGTATATTGGTATATAATAAAAAATAAATAACATGATTATTATGTATATTTAATTTATTATGTAAAAATATATATAAATTTATATGTAGAAACACCCACACACCCAAATAAAAAGAATGAGGGCTTCCCCTACCTCTATGAAAAAACATATAGATATAAAGAGATATGTCTGTGTTTGTGTATATAAATGTTAATTTTTATTGTAAATATATATATATATATATATATTTGTGTATAAATACTAAATTTTATAAATATAATTACATAGAAATATATATAAAGTAATAAAAGTATATGTAGGTATAAATATTTAATTTTTTATAGAAATATAGTAATATATATTAAATTTTAAAATAAATACAGTAATACAGATATATATTAATTATTTTTTGTTTTTTATAATAATATAGATATATAAATACAATAATATTGATATCTATATATGTATATTAATATATATCATATCATATTAATATATATATGTTAATATATATTTACATATATAAATATATAATATATAATATATATATGTATAAATATATTATAATACATGCATTGGATGGATTAAAATGTTAGATTGGATGGTCATGGTGGGATGTTTGGGGTCTATGATTTGTGGGATCGATTCATGTAACATGTGACTTATATTTACATTGGTTGGTTTATGGATAAAATGTGTAGGGTGCATGTTGTCAAGGTAGGTGGTCGGTAATGGTGGGGATGAGCTATAGTATGATTGTGGTGGTGATGGTATGGTGCAGTCAACAGTGATGGTGGTTTGGAACTTACCACGATGTCGACGACGATACATTGGAAGGGTCAAGTGAAGTTGTCAATGGTGGTGGGTATGGACTTCAATGTGATTGTGAAATAGAGAGACAATAGGGTTGGGATGAACCTTGACGATAATAGTGACACAACAATGTGGTTAGGCTAAAGTGCGATGTTGAGTGTGAGGTTAGGGAGGAGTTCGGTTACATCGCAACTCCAACAGAAAGGTGATGGTGGGGTCAGGTATGGTCACAATAAACTCCACAAAAAAATATAAAATGAAAACCAAAATCATCCAAAAAATCAGGTATAGATAAAATATATAAAGATAACGGTTTCTAGAAATGAATACTGAAGAGAAAAAGATATGATAATGACAGATAAACATCTATGAATACTAATATAGAAATGTCCCCTATGGTTCATGAAGTCCCCCTAGAGACGTGAAAATTTTGTTTATGTAAATAGGTTGAGCAAACAAGTATACTCTGTAGGAACATACCCAAGTCACTCATGAACATGTGGAAAGTGCATAATAGTGTGACCATGAGAAAAAATAGTACCAGCAATTCCTAAAATTATCAACTATCCAATATCATCCCCACCAAGGCATGATCACCAAATAATTTGTCAAATGATAATAAAATAATAAGTAGCATAGTGATAATGGGTACCCCGTATTGCTTTCACCCTTTTTTTTTCACTCTCATACCCCAACATCATACATCATCGAACTTTAACAACATTCATTAAACATCACTTCACATCTCACCCATAGAGACATGAACAATCAAATCACATTATATATTTTTTAAATAAAATTTGGTCATCACCTCAAATTACATCTCGCAAAAAGAAATGTGGTCCATACCATAACATCATAATTTTAACCATAATTTGAAGGAAACATTAAGATGAATGAAATCAACCTCATTCCCTCTACCAACCATAAATAACCCCATGAATAAAAAACCACATCATCTAATCATATCCACTGTTATTTAACTTTTGACTTCTAGCCTTTGTGACCTGTTGAAACCTAACTCACCTGGAAGATAGAGTAGGATATAGGGTGTATCCATCTATCTGTCCTCATCATCGAGATGTTTGAAAAAAACAACCCCTAAATTAATAAATGCGTGTCGACACATGGTTCATGACACAGGTGGGGTGTGTATATAAATCACAAGGAAAATACATTTTATACGTATATATATATATATCAGCATTATATTCCATCCTATGAGTTCACAACATGAGTACCAACCAACTCACCACATCACACCCAAACCCCGAAACATATTCTCCATTCTTTCATACCTCTAATTTAATAAAATCACACAACCATTGGTGATGGGAGGTTGGTGGATTCATTAGGAAAATAGATCTGAGTGTTGATGTTAGTAGTGGAACGGTGCTCGATTCACCTGATCTTATCTATGGGTTGATGATATCGTTTGTATTTTATTATGATTGTCTAAATTATGTATCATTGTTAAGGTGATCTATAATATGTAATCAAGTTGTTTTAGTATTTTTATTCCATGTGAATGGTGTTTGGGTACCCACTAAACCCCTTAAAATTAGTTTAATATAAAAATTACAAGAAAATAACTTTGGAGGAACCAAAATCCATAAAACACAATTCATAATATTTTTATGATGATCAGAACCGTCCTCTTATGATTTTCAGTGTATCATGTTTATTAAATGAACATGAATAAAGACTTGTATAAGAATTCATGAAATAGATAGTTCGTAAGCCCCATTATCACATTCAGTGCGTACATGTCATTAAAATACCTGACCAAAAACATAAAGTAACCACACATGTATCTAAAGGGAGTGTTTAGGATATCTACATATATCAGTACACCTATTTCATGACACATCTATAAAAATTTACTTCTCCTAGAATGACAATGAATGAATATTGATAATGACCTCAAAGACATGCATCTAGTGGGCACTGGGTTGATGAAAATGACTTATGGTACAAAAAACACACACAAGGGAGGAATTGCCTAGTATAATAATAGAATCATGAGACATGATATCAATGATCAATTGAATTCATGGAATATTATAAGATAAAAAACCAAATCCATCCAAAAATATATTTATGAAGTAAACAGACATAGATAAAAGTTTCCAAAAAAATATTGAAGAAGAAATTATTAATGTATAATCTTAACAATAGATTTGATGTTATAATATTGTAATGTAGAAAAAGATAACATAGTCTCCTTCAAAACCTTGACATTAATATATATATGTTGGGTGAGAATACATGTATTCTATGTGGGAAATCTGAAGTCCATCATGTACATGCGAAAGAAACATAATAATGCACCAGTGTGAAAATATAAGGTCCAATAATAACTAAACATGTCATCTAAACTAACACATCCCCACCAGAGCTCTCTCACACAATAATGAATTCATGTATAGTAACTTAGTTAAAAATATATTTATAGAGGGAGTACCCTACACAACTTTACCTAATTATTTTCCACTCTCTCATACTGATGTAAAATGTCATAGAACTCCCATCTCTTTCAATCCTGACATCATGCTAGTAACCCCACGTGAAACTGGCTATCACATCTCATATCCCCCAATGAAAACTGGTCCATCACACCAAATCCTCCCAAAAGGAACTTGATCTATCACAACACATCTCTCCTAAAGACATGTAGGAAAACACATCACATCTCACTTGAAGAAACATGGACTATCACACCAGAGTTATAACCGGTATAGTACAACATAATAAACATGAATCACATCATCCTCACTTCCCCCTTGAAACATGAATGACCACTACCATAACCACATCATCTTATCATCAAAACCACCACTTCATCACTTTTTAACTTCTACCCATAATATCTTCTTGATATCTTACTCACCTAGAAGAGGGAGATGAATAGATAGGGTATCAATCCATCCATCCCCACCACTAGGATAATTGAAAAAACACCACCAAAACATTTTTTTAATAAGCACATCATTATTTAAAATGGTTGAACCCATATAGAAATCATAGGGAAATAATGGGTTTAAATATAACCACAAAAAATACCATCATTGGGCTCACAGAAAGGGTAATGTCCGACCTCACAACATCACTACATCACAACCCAACATACACCATTTTAAACATCAACACTAAATAAACAAATAAAAATAAACAAGACACCAGACACATTCCATCTCATATAATTCCATTTCCTTGGATTCCAATTTCCAAAAATAGTCCTTGAAACAACCAATTTATATAATTATTTCCATATAATTTATTTCACATTCCAACATCCACCTATTTTAATAAAACATCCAATATTATTTCAAATATTCGTTAACCATTTTGACCCATAACATTGAAATGAATCACTTTCATTTAATTCCATTAGTACCCTAGAATATTGAACAACACACACCACAACAGAAAAATGACCCATCCTTCTCATCCCCTTCTTGAATCCAAGAAACCCCAAATTTCCACTATTACCAAACTAGAACCACTTTCCATCTCACAAATTCTATATGACAACATCTTTTCCATTACATCCACCATATTTTACAACACAAAAACTCCTAAGGTCCACCCCCATTTCATATCTACACATCACCACTTCCATGTACCACATCCACCTCTCATATAATCACCCCCACAACACATCAACACATTACAACAAAACATCACACATTCAAACATTTACATAAAATGTTTCAAATTTATTACATGAATTCAATCACATTACAATTATTTATCTAAAAATCATTGTTAAAAAATAAATAATATCCTTTTGAAAAAATTTTAATAACTTTTTATAAATGTTAAATAATTAATTTAATGTGATACCAATAAAACACACAACAAGGGTTCCACAACTCATCAACTATAGAATTAAAAAATTACATAATGGTGATGACATTTAGCAATAAATAAATCACATCCATTCAAAAATCCATAATATAAAAATATATAAATCATGTGACTTCATACCACTTCCCCAATAAATATTCAAATTATGAATTTTGAAGAACCTATAGTATAGATCTGATATGATCATCATGCTCCCCATTTGGATTCACGTAGATCAATATGCCATCAATGACCACTAATATGAACTGGTATTGGAATTCAAGAAATATGGAGTTCATGAGACCTATGAAAATATTATATTTCCCCAAGAATTATGTATCATGTGAGAATTCCCCCAAAAAATATATTAATATAATGAAAAGTACCATTTCAAAATATTAAAATTATATTAATGGTGTGAAAGGTGTTGTGATGTGTTGGTTTCTAATAGATGTTTGTGTGATGTTATGTGCTGGTGATGTGGTGAGAACTGAATGTGGTATACGGTGGTTGTGATTTTGCAAATTTTGTGATGAGGAGGTGTTTTTCTTATATAATGGGGGTAGTGTGTGGTATGTTGTATTGGAAAGGGGATGGAGATGTTGTGTTGTTGTGCTGTTGTGTTGGTGTTGTGATGTGTTAGATGTATAGGTATTGATGTGAAAATTAGTTAAAAATGAAAGTGAAATGGAATGGGTTTGAAATTCTAGTGAATGTTAAATTATAATGGGGAATTGTTTTAGATGGTTATTGATTAATATTAATTAGACAACTAAAATAATAAAATGAATGGGTATGAAAATAAATTAATTTAATGAATGTGATTGTTTGGTAATGAGAAATATAGTAAATGGATTAAATTGAGAATGGATATGGATTTGGTTTGTGTCATGTTGTTTATTTTTATGTTTTATGCATTTAGTGATGGAAGTGAATGTTCCAGATATTTTCAGGTTTGGCAATGATGTGGGGATTTGGTTGGTACTCTTTATATCTACTCATATGGTGTGATTGTGTGTCGTTATATATATATATATACATTTATTTCACAATTAATATATATATGCACACTACCATCATCAAAAAAATATTCCAACACCCATAAATCTATCTATCTATATATGTATATATGTTTGGGGGATGTTTTTCTAAACATTCTAGTGATGAGGATGGATGGATGGAAACCCCATAATTCTCAGTATGTATTCTGAGGAAGTCAGATATACATGGACTATGATGGACAAAGTCACAAAGTCAAATAGTGGTGGTTCTTATGAGATAATTAAGTGCATTATTTTCGGATTACTAATTCATTGGAAGAGGGTATGAGGATTATAACCATCAAGTTCATGATATCATACTATTCTAGTTTTGGTTAGGAGGTTATTTTATTACCATGGTTTCTTTGTGTGAAATTTGATTGGATAGATTTCTGTGGTTGAGATGGGATTTTATGTGATGTTTTGGATGAGGTTTTAGTGAGTGATAAGTGATGTGATGTTATACAGAGGAGTTGAGAGAGTATTGATGTATGAAATTGGTGTGTGAGAGTGGAGACCCAATGGGAATTTTGTTTGTGGTACCCTTTATCAATATTATTAATAATATGTTATTGTTCATGGATTTTTATTTGGTGAGTGTTCTATGGTGAGGATCTGATTGGGTATTTGACCTATTTATGTTCTGTGGGTTATATTGTTTTCTCAGGGTGATTTAGTATTCCCTTTTCACTATGGAATATGGGAATTTTCAATGTTCCAACTAAGTATAAATTTATTATCACCATACATATAAAAAACCATTTCCTATTATAATATAGCATGATGCCTCTCATTTTCGAGATTTTTATACCCTCGGTGCTGGTCACCTATGCTGGGCCTACAAGAGGATGGACTCAAGGGTCATTGTCTCTCTTCCTTCATTGCCCGCATATGAGGGGTATATTTAGTTGAATGTCGTTATGAAAGGTAATAGAGGTAAAAATGTGGTCTTGCTGGACAATGACAATGAGGATGAGGTAATGAAAAGATCATACTGTAGGGTAACATTGAGGGTGAGTAGATGGTGAGGTCGGGCTGTAGCATAACTAGAATGGTGAGGTAATGGAGGTGTCACATATGGTCATCTAAAAATACCTAGATGGTGGGGGTAAGTAATATGAGGGAAAATGTATTTTTTGGTGTTTTAAAAAATAATAATAAAATTTAAAATATTCATGAAATTAGTTAAATATCCAGGTTTATGAAAATATGGAAATTTAATTACTCGTTTAATAGTATTTAAATAAAATAAAGGTAAATAGTGTGTGCCAATTTGGTTATTGTTATGGACAATATCTAATTTATTTGAAATTATGAACATGACAAATTTAGAAACACACAATTACTTAGTGTTTTTGGATACAATGGTTAACAAATTAGAAATAATTATAAATGTGTATAATTTAGTAACACAGTATTTTATGGAATTTTTAAAAAATTATATTGAATTAATTAGAAACATTTATAAACCTGGATAGGACTTAAATAAAAATGAAGCATTGTTAAATTTTCCCAATAGTGATTATAGATTATGTATGGGTTATCCTTTGGGATATCTTTGTAGATATTTTCGGGTGTCTCTTGCATATGGTGTATACAGTTAAATTTTTTATTTGTTTTTCAGTTATCATATATATGGTATAATGAATATATTTTATGTTTATATAGGATAATACCTCCCATATTATGAGATATTCATTCTTGGTGATAGTTTCCACCCACTGGACTATTGGAGGAAAGCATGGGATTGAACACTTAGCATTCTACAGGCCTAGATTTGGCCATGGTGGGTTTGGTCATGTTAGAGTAGTATCTATGTATGTTTTTCCCATGGATGGATTTTGGATTTATCATTAATGTGATAAATTGATTGGGAATTTAGGGAAATGTTATTAAAGGGTTATTGAGTTCAATTATCATATCAGAGAGACCGGTGTAGATGTGGTAGTCCATGTATCCTTTCATTAGGACTTTGATAAATTTTCTATAGGCCTTGAACTCTAAGAAAATGATTTTGGGGTAAAATTATGTTTCTACTTGCATCGTCTGGTGGTTAGTTATGATCCTCGTTTTCAGATATATGTTTGATCATCTGGATATTCTCTAAAGTTTTTAGTTTCACCTATTTGAATTATGGGTTATCTCAGTTTATAGTTTAGATGTGTGTTGATGTAGGGTTATGATGATCATATTCATGTAGTTAGGCCTCTCAAAACACTTATTTTGATCTTACATGTCCCGATAAGGGTTATGTGATGTGCTAAAGTGATTATACAGTTGGTTTGGGAGTTGTGCTTATATTGGATGACCATGATATATCCTACTGTTATAATCAGTTTTAGCCCCATGAGAAGTATTACCCGACTCATAATTTAGATCTTTCCAGGGTTATTATTGTGCTTAAATGATATAAGGACTATTTTTTGGGGGAGAAGTTCTTAGTATTTTTTATCACATGTTTCTGAGATATATATTATCTCAAAATGGAATAAATCATAGAAATAGATGTGGGGGAATACCTATATATATTTGACATCGATATCACCTACACCCTATATAATTGAATTTTTTTCACATATTCTCATAGCTAGAAATTCTAATGGGAGGATTTTTTGGAATAGAAAGTGGAGTAAAATATTATTTGGGTTTATCTTAGTTTAATCTGAACTGGTAATAAGATGGTTTAGGTATGACTTTGAATAGTTTATAATAATAAAAATATGTCTTATAATCTATTTTATAGGTTTTTTATTAGGATGATTCGTTTAAAAGAACCCATGAAACATTTTAAAGCGTGGAGACCATTTGTAGTTGGTGTCTTTATCCTAATAGTGTTCTCCACTTCAGAGATCATTTTATCATTCCACCATCTGTGAGGGTTTAAGTGTGTTTTGATTTACATATTTATTAATGGTACAGTTTTCAGGGAACTATGAATATGTATTATAAAATGATACAAATTTTTTGGTGGTTGGGTACGAAGCACGACATCATTGATTAAGTATCCCTTTGTTACACCGACCAACAAACAAAGGAAGATCACCTAAATCATTCAGGTTGGGTATATTATTTTCTAATTAAATTTTTAAAAAGGGAATATGTTTCAGTGTACTTCATTTTTTTATTTCCATGCACTCTTGTTGAATGAATGTTATTTTGCTGATGGTTGATCAGTAGATGAAGTTAACTCAATTCATTCTAATTAAGGACACCATAAAAGTTAACAATATAATATTCTGAATATTCATGAGATTGTGAGGTTTTATATGGTTCCCAATAATTTTTTTTTCAAATAGGGATCTCTGGTTTACTTCCAGGTATTGTAATAGTCTTCATGAGGTGTTAAAAAATATATTAATATTTAGTAAAACTTAATATCCAAAAAAATATGATCCAATAGATCTTGTTAATAAGATCCTTGATGAAATAACCTATATTAGAATATTTTATTTTTGTGTATCTTGGGATAACCATATGGGTCTCATTGAGCTTTATTTTGAAAATGATTACTAGTAGTGAATCATAATAGATCATTTCAAGTATTTGTATGGTCGCTTGAGCTGGTCACCTCTTTGTTAAAAAGGGGTGTGTGAAGTATCTATCATGAGGACAAGTCATGTTCAGGAGACATCATAGTGTGTCCAGGATACATATCAATTCTTTTTTACAGTTCAAAATCAATAAAAATCATATATGGATCGTCGAGACCACCCTTTTGAGTTTTTTTTCAGTTACCACGTTTTCTTGAATATTTCTCCTTAGATGGGTCACCATCTTATTGGGATGTATGAAAAGTTGGATTTGAGGTATATTGGACCGTGTGAGTTTAATCAGTTTCATTTTTAGGCTGATTATCATTGGTAATTTATTTCTTAGTTTCCAGATAAACACGATGTTTCCACATATATCATATTTAGAAAGTACCATAAATATACCTCTATTGTTATGTGTTTGGAGGATATTAGGGTAGATCTGGATGTTTATATTATACATAAATGAGTGGATATAGTTTATTATCAAGTAAAATTCTTGCATAGAAAGTCTATTCGATTGGTCAAACTATTTTGACCATAAAAATTAGATTCTCAAAAGACTTGGGAGTATTAATCACTTGTTAGGGAACATATGACTCACCTCTTAATGGAGAATTATTTTTCCTCATTCTTCATCAGGGATTGAATGTATTATAGTTTGGTGATTATAATATCATAGTAAAAAGTTACACTCTATTTTAATGTTTTAGAAAATTATCTCAGTTTAGGTGGTTTTGGGAGTATGTTTTGGGTTTTATGCACGTCACAACACATTCATGCCATAAAAAAGATTTATGAAGTGAATATGTCACAAGGAAAATGTTATGAATTCTATTTATAGAATGAAAATAAATTATAATATTAATTGTCTTTACACCTTGAGTTAATCTATTGAGATTTATTTAACATGAGGTGATTCATTTTTTGTGTACGTGCAACTCACATAATTCATGTCATTAATGGGGTATTCATGACATGAATCATTCATGGCCTATTATATTTTATATTCTAATAGAATTAATCCAAATTATTTATATTTCTTCCTATATTCCTCTAATTCTAGGTCTATACTAGGTGATTTTGGGTGGTTTAATTCTACCAGATCACTCAATTTATTTATTTGATCTCTTGTTTGGTAGGATTTTATTCATTTGGAAATTATTCTGTTCACCATTCATCTTATTTTTTAGGATGTGCTTTAGAAATGGAGTTGGGAGGAATTTTTATTGGTTATCAGGTGATGAAACTTTTCATACCATCTAGATTAGTTTTGGAAGCATTTTTAGTCGATGGGTTTTTTAATGAGGAGCATGATATTCTTGATGTATGTGTCATTATATATTCTTTACCAACCCATATTGGTTATGAAACTTGATTCTAAGATGTACAAATAAATGTTATTCACTACATTGGTTATAATATGTTCATTCATACATTTCGATGCCATCATAGTGGGTGTGAAAACAGATTTTGAGGTATGTTGTAACATATTTGTCCCATAAATGTTGACTATAATCTCCATCAATTGATTAAATTTATTTCTAAATGATTTAGAATCATACTATATTAAATGATTTCTCTGGATAAGTAGGATTTTTTTGTAAAAAATTTATTTTACCATTGTTTTTGTAGATGAAATGTTTCATTAAATGAATTGAGAAATAAATTGTGATAAATATTTTCAATGAAAAATGTGTTGGAAAAATGTTATATGAATTTTTATTTTGAATTTTGTATGAACTCGAAAATTCATTAATAAATGTATCACAAGGGATACATAGTTACTTAGGTTTATGGTGTGATATAGGTCACCATCCTTCAACATTATAAGGGATTTCAAATTCTAGGTAATTCATCAATTCCTAGATTGTGATTCATTACGCTCTAGGACAAAATTTAAATTGTAGGAGGGTTATTATTTTTGGGGGTTCATCACTACCCTAAACCTTGATTCAAGGGTTTTCTGTAATTGTAGTGTGAAGTAGTCATAATTAATTAAAATTTGACCAAGTTTTTCATACAATGAGTTATTTTTATGGTGTGTTTCACCATTATGATTTATATTTTAACTATTTTGGATTTGATATAAATGTCATTGAATAATGTAATTTGTTTTTAGAAATTTTTATTTGAAACATCCCTAAATAGATTTTTTAGAAGTGTAGAAAAGGGGGAACTGTTTACCATCCATTTGGTATAAAATTGATTAAATTTTAATAATTCCTTTATTTTCATAAATTTAGAATATAAGATCATCATAAAGAGACTTGATATAAACCATTTGGTTGAGATCCTACGGAGCTTATTTATCTCACACCCTACACACCCATTTAGTGATGTGTATCCATTACATTATGTTTTGAATCAGGAAATTTTTTTGTGATGTAGTGAAGTGGTTATGTTTATTTATACTAGGTATGTGTATTTGGTTGTATATTTTTTATTACTTCCCACATATAACATGGGGTAGTGATTTCTTATTTTGGTTATACTTTTTGGTTGGTGAACTTATACCTCTAAACATTTTTTAATTTTTTTAGAGTTGTACCATTACATTTGTCACATTGTTTGTTATGGAATATATTTCTTCTAGTGTCATTCCATTTCTTATTTCCTATGTATATATATATATCTATATTTAATGTATCTTGATTTAGGTTTGGTGAAATAGTTCCTTCTATATATTTTTGATGCCTGAATACTCATTTCCATCACTTGGGGAATGTGAATTCCCTTTGGTTTTGTAAATAATATGTTTGAGTACCGTTTTTTAGAGGGTAACCAAATTCAATTAATTACATATAATATAAGGACAGTGTGTAAAAATAAAATTTTCTACCTTTTATTCTTTATCACATATATATTTAACTATGATGAAGGAATTATTTTTCTTCATAAATATAGAATATTATCATTATTGAGGGTCATTTGAAATCGACATACCTGAATTCACCCGAATTTATATTTCTTTTTAGGGCCAATACATGATATCATATTGGTCTATTTATGGTCATATTAACAATATTTGTATCATATACATATGGTTTAGTGACTTATATTCCATCATTAGTTATGTTATTAGATTTTAATGTTCATTTTTTTCATATAAGAGTTCCATTTCCATGACCATGTAGTTTCTAAATTGGGTATATCTATATGTTAATAAAATATGTAAATATTATTTTATTGAGAAGTACTTACGAATGTATTACAAGTGCAAAACTTTATTAGTTTAGTGGGATATTACAATCATTCCTGACCATTTTTCACTAACTAAAAATACTTTGATACCACAAACCAAAAAATATCATTATTTTTTTGTGGATATATATATGTTCCAAAATACAATAAATTGATTAATGTATAGTATTATTAGATATCATATTCTATATCTACCAATGATAGGAAATATGGTTGAGGATTGTTGTGTTTCTTCTCATCATGATATAGGTAGTTTGTTGATTTATGATAAATCATTATTACCCTAATGATTTAGGATTTTATGACATCATAATGGTAGTAATGTTACACCTGACCTTAATATTACAACTACAATAGTTTCCTTGAATTTCAGGAGACTTTTCCAACCCATAGAATTCATTGTTTTCATCATATAAAATAATTTTTTTATTATATAATATAAAATAGGGTATGGAAAATATCTCAGGAGAAAGGGTTGTAGTTCTAATTTAATTATGATTTTGACAATTGATAGACTCCTCATAAAGTTAATGTTATAGCTATCATATTGAGAGGGAATAATTATAATGATGTTTTGTAGGAATCAGGTGAGGAGTAGAAAATTATAGAGTATAATATATCATTAAAATTGTACAGGGATGTGGAAGAGGTGGATGATGCCTATATCAAATGATGGTATGATACTATATCATTCAATAATATTAAGAGTCATAATTGGGATACCATGAAGTATATGTATGGAGTTACTAGAAAATTAATAGGGATGCCCTGTATGTCTTGATAGAGGATTCAAAACATAAATTATAATTTCATTAGAAGGACAACTGATCACTCCATTATTGAGGCCAATAGTCAAAGAGGAATTTTATTATTTAATACTTGGAATGGAACTTAGATCAGTCCAAGTTCATTTCCTACGTAGTGTATGTGGTTCAGTTCACTTTTTTAATCAATTATGTGTTTTTGTTTTTTTCTTTAAATTTTTTATTGTAGGAGAACAATGAGGGGGTTGTTTTGATAAATATATATGGGAGAGTAAAATGAAAATATTTGTCATAGTAGATGAAATAAAGGGTTACACGCATGGATCTAACTTTGTGAATCTTCATTATCTCACAATCATGAGCCTTTAATTATATTATTTGGGTGTTTCAAATGGCTACAGAAAGTCAATCTTCATAAATTAAGAGAATATATATAAAAATCAAAGATAAATTCCTACATCATGATCTCACAACCCTATAAAATGGAACACAATCTTGATTCAGTCCTCCTTTTAGTTCACTAATCTAATAATAAAATTGTAATAAAAAAATTTGATTGAGGAAAGTGTGTTGAGAAGTGAGATAAAAAAATAGAATGGAAATATACAAGAGGTTTTATTGTCTCCTATACCTCTCACATTCAAGAGTTCCTCATTACAACGTAGAAGGAATCATGTGGGTTGTATGATATCTACATCTCTATTTTTCATCTAATGGGTTGTCCTCGGGATAGCCTTTCATAATCCATATGATCTTGAGAGATCACAAGAAATCATATTATGTTAGAAGAACAAAAAAATAGGGATAAAAAGAAAAAAAGGATGAAAATATTGAAATTAACATCTAAATATATAAAAAATATAATAGATCCAACACAAAAATTTGTGGTTTCCACATTATATCTATGTCTATGAAGAAGAATTTTTATTAGCATTAGTGAATATATTCTTCCAACTATTAAAAATTTGGTGTTGAGTGGTGAGATACCACTTTAAATCGATGGATTCCACGTGAAAAAATGAATTGGCATAAGGATAATATTCCTATTGAAATATTTTTCTTATAATAAATAGTATTCGGTATTTATTCATGAAAATATGAGTGGGAGTGTTCTTATACTTCAGAGTGTAGTTAAATTCATGATATTTCAATTTCATGATTAATTTTATAGATATATGTGACATATCATTTATTCATACTCACTATGCATATTATGGAGTGATGTACTTGTTGTCCAATGGCTAGGGCATTCTATTTTGGGAATAAATATCCTTAAAATGGGATATTGATTCATTGGGTGTGTCTACTAATAGTTAGCCATGATGAAATAAAAGGGAAATTCTACATGGATTTTTGGTGGTGCCTGAATGTAAAATTGTTAAATCTTAAACATTATACTGGATCAGAGATGATCTTTGGTGGCTTGTATAAGAGTAAGTGTAAAGACAATTTTCTTCCATGGGAAGAGTCTTCGATTTCGTCAAATCTAGTGAGTTTTTATTAATATGAATAATTCATGGTGTGTAAAAACTACCCTGATGGAGGAATGGCACTAAAAAAATTGTGTGTGGCATTCAATATATCTACAACCAGTGCATTAGAGAATTTAATGTTCCAATTTTAGTTATCATTATATAAGGAATGTATAGAAAATAATTAATCCATAATTCCTTGTAGATCATACCTCTTCTTTAATAATGAGGTGTGGTAGCATGGTTGGTGTTGCGATGGATTTTACGGTATATATCTAGGGAAATATTGGCTTCAATTATCAGTGAATCATAGTCATTATCCCTAGAAGAACATGGATCATAGTTTTCTTCAATTCATTTTCTCACATTGTCAAGTAATAGGGTTTGGCGTCATCCAGAAGATGACTGCAAATGAGGTTAAACATTGACCTTGATTTTCATCATAAATTATTATTCAATCAGACTTGATGATTGGCCATAGGATTTGGAATTCGTTCAGTATTATCTATAGTGATCATTAATCATTAAACTACATTGAAACGAATAATAAATTGACCATGGTTTCATTTGTATATTCTTGGTCAACATCCTCTTTCATAGTGGGGAGATCAAGAGTTCGGTCTACTAAAATTTGTAATTTTTCTAGGAGTTACCTCTCATTATAGTATAAATGTGATAATAAATGTTTTGATATAGAGGTAAGAGATTTTCATTAATCAAGGGGAAAAGCTGAAGGTATATTAAAGTGCACTGGCTTTTGATGGTCACCTTTTTTTCATCTTCATGGTAGTAGGTCTATGGAATAATGATAGTATATCTTATTTTCATGGTAGTAGATGGAACACCTGCATAATATTATAATTATCATACAAGAGTAGTTAGTTAATCTAATGGAAGTAGGCCACGTTAGAATGTTGGTGTTCACAAGGTCACAAATATTTTACCATCACATGGTCTCATTATTTTTTAATAGAGTGAAAAAGTTGGCTTCACTATAGCATGGACTCATGAGAATATGAAAAAAATGTTGTATGGTAATAGTTCCATTGTCACATAGGGACATGAAATTGTAGACACCTAATTGATGTCGTTGAATGGTTATAGACCTTTCTAAATTTTCCCCATTCATGTGAAAATTACATAATCATGTTTTTTAGTGGAATATTTTTTTGAATTGGTTTAACATTAATATAAACATTTATCTTGTAATAAAATTATCTATTAACATATTCAATACAATTAACTATGAAATTAATTAAAAATTTATTTCATAATTTATAATTTAAAAATATCTTTAAAATAATTTCAATTCAAAATTTTTATTAGATTCAAAAATGAATAAACAAAAAAAAAATTGTTGAGTACATATATTTTACCATATTAAGTCAATATTCCTAAATATTGTTAAAATTTAATAATTACCATTGTTTTAGTTAAATTATGGTGTTAAATACTTTTAAAATTAGTTATAAATATTGAAAATTTAAACTCACATCATGTATTTTCATAGATTATATGAAAATAAGATTTTCAAGAGTTCACAAGATCTCCATTAGTTTTATATCAATGTTATGTAAATATTTAAATTTTTTGTATATGGTTTTATTATTGATGAACAAAATATTTTTTTATATTGTTTATATATGATTTTCTTATATACCAATAGGTAAAATCCATACATTGGGTTTTTGAGGATTTATTTTATCCTAAGTGTTTTCCATAGTTCATGTGAGAGGATATTTATATGGAATTTTTTATTGGGTTCTATCAGGGATTGAGAGGGTATGATATTATCTCTGTTATCATTGATTGACAATAAAATTAACCTTAATTCTTAGCTATTAAAGAATCAGGCTTGATGTATAGATTTTAGTTTAGTTAAATGGATTATTTAATAAAGTTTAATGGGATCCCAAGGATAAATACTCCACATCAAGAAGCATGGTATAAATCATCATTGTGGATGGGATTGCAAAATTATATTGATAATCAGTTGTTCCTTAACACTATATTTCTAATTTAGATAGATATATAGACTATTTTTATGGTTCAAACATTAGAAGTATTGTTTAGTGTCTTAATTTTTTATTATAGAGTGTTATATATTGATAATTTATCACTTGTTGATATTTATTACAGTAATAGCTATCACTCAACAAGTTGTATAGAACCATTTGAGGCATTGTATAGAATCCTATATAAGTTTACCTTAATTTGATTTTATATTGATAATTTAGTGACCATTGGACTAGATTTTTTACAAGATATGATGAAAACAATATATATTATTCAAAAATTAATAATGACCAATAAACATCAATAGGGTTACTATAATGATCAGAGAAAGAGACCACCATTTTCATAAGTTAGTAATGTTTTGATTTTTAATGTTTCATATCATAATAGATGGAGAAGGTTTGGTAGAGGTATAAAACATTATCTATGGTTAATGATACCATTTATTGTATTCATGTTTTTTATTAAATTGGATTGTATGTAAGAACTTATTAATAATATTGGAAGAGTTTATGGTGTTTTTGTTTATCATAACTCTAAATTAATGTTCATGGTTATTCTCATGTAATTTATTGTGGTATATTTTATTTAAATGAGGATGCGATATTAAGTAGTTATCTTTTTAAATTATGTGTCATCAATATATTTTATTTTAGTGATGTCTCATACCATTTTTAACACTTCTTTGGATGATATTTAATTTTGAGGAATTTACATTTGGATGGTAGTTACGTATGAGATATCAATATATAGTGTAATTTTAAACAATTTTATTTCAAGTATTTATATGGTAGATTAATAAAAATAAAACATAAATATTCTTTAAAATATAAATAGATAATATTTTTATATATTTAAAAGAAAAATAATAATTTTAGTGGTACATGTTTTTATAGATAGAATTAGGGTGATGGATTTATTTAATTTATGTTATATTCCTTGAAATTTCAAGGAAAATAATATTTTCAAGGGTATCTAATTTAATAAAAAAGAAATTTAATTGATGAAATTTTTCATTTATAGAGGGTGTTATTTGGAATTTATAATTATAAAGAATTAAAAGAGTGTAAGAAGATATAAATAATGAATTTTAACTACATCATTGTATTTTGAATGAGTTTCTTTCATTGGGGTGTTTTTAGGTGAAATAATAGATCACTAAAATAATTTTGAGAGATTTTTTCAATGATACACATTATCCAACAAAATAATTATAGATGGTTCAATGTGATAACACATCGTTCTCCTTTTTGGATAGTATAAAATTCATTAATATTTCCATGATCAGGGAAAATGAGGCATCCTAACCATTCATTCTAGAAAAATTTATGTCTTTCAATCCTAAAAATCATCCATTAATATATTTTAATTCCAATTATACACTTTTATGAGTGATATATAATTATTGGGGGATTTTAAGTGATTTTAAAGGATCATAAATAATAAATAGTTTATTATTATAACATAATTAAATGAATTATTTTTGAATTTAAGGTAAAATTTATAAATCTATTTTAATTATATTTCTCTCCCATATCTCTTAGATAGATTAATTTTTTTGGCTTAATATAGGATGTTGGAATATTATAAAATTTTTTCAAAGGTTTCAATTAATTAATTGAGAAGATTTATTGATCTATTTCAATCATGTAGATGTGGAAAAATAATATGGTTAACTGTTATTTTATAGAAGAAAATATCAATAATAAATTCAACATAGGTGATTCAAAATTAATGTCCTATTAATTTGATATTGATTTACAATATTTAATTGCTCATTATTTAGTGGATTAATCTAATAATATATTTAACATGAATGGGTTTACGTTTCAGTGTGTGTATTTGTAGTTGGGGGGTTCCAGAGTGGTTAACCCCATATACTTGCATCTAAAATACCCTGGTTCAAAACTGGTTTGGGGAGATATCCCATTTACTATAACATCACTATAGTTTTACTGTTTCATCAGCAAAACTGTAGAATTAGTGGAACTGTAGTGGTGGTGGTTCTATAAAAGGTATTATACAGCCTGAGTATTGTAGTAGTACTATTAACCGTAGGGGCCTTTGGGCCAAAAAATGGGATTTTAGGACTAGTATTAGGGATTTATTGCCCCAGTGACTTTGGACCATGTTCATGGGCCACTTGACCTTGGTTCTATGATCTATGTACTGGGTTTCCCTCTACCTACATAGAAATAAGTCCTCACTTTAATAAAAAAACAGCTTCAGCCACAACTTCTATAAAAGTGACTGTATTAAGATACTATTCACTTAATGAATTTTAAAAAATATATATAATTTTATTTTCAAAAGATTATTAAAACTGTAAAAAATTTTGGAGTTTGTATTGGATATTGTATCAAAAATTTATCCACACAACTATTGTATCATTGGAAGGTAAATGGATGTGGTATTTCATATGATTTGATGGTGTTGAAAATAAATAGAAATTAAAAATATGTGGAATTTCAAACTATAATTAATGAATTATGTATTTTTTATATGATGAATAATAAATATTTATGGTTGAATGATAGTTATGTTGCATAAATAGAGGTGTTAATGATTGTGTAGTAGATTAATACTAAGATAAAATATATATCAAGACTATAATATTTTATTCTTCAGATATTTAAACATGATTTGGTAACTTCTGATCTAAATTATATTATTAATCAATTTAATACAATTAAATTAATTTAGAAATGTAGTGAGAGATATAAAATAATTATTGTGGAATAATGTGAGGCTAAATAGAATGGAAGAGATGTAACATTGGGTTATTGTTTTTGTGAATATATTATATTAAATATTTGAATTAATGGAATTACATTTTATTTTCAATTTCATATATGAAAACCACTTGATTTAGATTAGACATATTAGAATTCCCATAATTTATTAGATTCTAGGGAAACCCCAACATTTGTGTTATGTTTGATGGTCATTTATATACATCTCATATATATGGGGTGTTATATTATATTTCTTTCTATTATATAATGTTGATATATATGGGTAAAATTATTCTAATAGGTATATTTTATTCAAAATTGATGTCAATTTAGTGGGAAGTGGGTTTTAAATGGGCTTTATTATATACTAAATATTTCTAGTTGTATTATATTTATTTATTATTTTTTGAGATAGTTTGTTTATTATGATATTTGAGACATATATATACTTTTCATCGGACATGATATATTTTTTTGTTCGTTGTTGATTTATTATACTTCCATTACATTTTCACATGAGATTTTTTAAGTTAAATATAGAATGTATAGAATTTTGGAAATCCTTTCATTATCATATCATGATTTTTAGTTTTGGATTAGATATGCTGACAAATCATACTAGTTCATATAATGATATTATTATTTATAATTAGAGGATATTTTTTCATTACTTAAATTTTGGATTTGTTATAATGTTTATCATTGATTTGTTTTACTACATGTATTAAATTATATTTTTTCATTCCTGACAGATCATTCCTTTTCATAGTTGGATATATTTTAATGATGTTTTTTAGGTTTTGGAATTTTAATCCATGTGATTATACATTTTCAAATTCAAATGGTAATTACTCTCAAGATGTGATATTTTTATCCTCAGTAATAGTCTCGTAACACCCTTTTATTTTTTTGATTTTGTTTTTAATTTATGTATAATTTTTAATATTTTCATTTCCTGTAGCACTGAAAATATTTTATTTTATATTAGATGACTATGTTTAGATTGTGGTATATAAAAAAAACTTTATTGTGTATAGCACAAAAAATGAATTTTATCTTGATTGACATGGATCACCAAGGGAATATTTTGTTACATGAAATATTGACTTTCCTCGATGGCTTGTGTAACATGAAACAACGATTTTTAGTGAACTATAAAATATTAATAAAATGTTGTTATTTAATATAAAAAGATATTACAAAGCAATTAAATTTGAGGTTATGAGTATTATGATGTAATTTATGTTATTGAAATCTATATAATGAATTCATAGGTTACCAATTAATTGTTATTGAATATGAAAACCTATAGAATATAAAATAAATATTATTATTATTATGGAAACAAAGGTGTATTCAGATAATTAATTAAATTCAATTCAATTAGTATATGACATTAATGCTGTATTTATTTCATAAATTAAAAAAAATATTTTTTATATTCGTCCTATAGATTTTATATACAGATGTTAAGAAAAACCCAAATTTTATGCTTAAAAACAAATATTTTTGTTTAGGTACTTTAAGAAACTATAAATGAGTAGCCCTTTTTTAATAAATTTTTTTTTTGCAATTTTAAATATAAAATATGTAAAAATAAATATAATATTTGAAATTTAAACATAAAAACCAGTTTCATGAATTATTTTGGTATTTTTATGTCAAGTTTCATTTTTTAATGGATAGTGGAAAATACTGAATTTTAGTTCAAAACTTCTTATTAAACTAATTTATTTACAAGGTAAAATTGAATTTTATATTGTTTAAATATAATATATAGCCCATATTTTATCAATTAATATATTTTATGTAACTATAATCACATTAAAAATGAAATTGGGTATAAAAATCTTAGTAAACTTTTCGACATTTTTACTCTAAAAACCCACAGTGTCACCCTATCAGAGGGATTAATTTAAATTTATTAATACCACTTATGTGATTATAATTTGTAAAAATGGATTCCATATTTTTAATTATAATACTTTATAACATCTAATAAGTTCAACATAGTTTTTTTTCTAAAAATATTATCAAAACAGATTAAAAATAATTGCAACGATTATTGGGAAATGAGGATAACATTGTACAAAATCTTTAATTTACGATCCAAAATAACCCATAATATTTTAAAAAACCCATTTTATGTACATTTTTCCTATAATAAACATTTAATATTTGTTTTTGGTTTTTATAAATTTTTTAGCGAGAAACGTTGCTACACCTAACTTGTTTTAGATAATGCTAAATGTTCCCTTTCACTTACCTATAAAAAGCCACCACATCTCCCTCTTCTTCACACCTCTAAGAACACTTAGGTTAAGAAAATATATTCCTAATTATCATTCTAAAATTTCTCACTTAATCCTATAATACATTCATTGAGAATAAACTAATCTAAGGAATCCTTTTGGAAGAAAAAAAGGAGTTACCTGATTAAGAGGTAATGTATTCTCTCAAGCTGATTTATTTTATTTTATTTCTCCACCACCTACACTCTATTTATTCAATGATTGTATAAAAAATATTATATAAAATATACTATTGTGGTTTTATGATATTTTTTAAACCTACAATTACACACACTTCCTTTTAATGGGAAACAAACATATTGTTTACGTGTATGGTGAACTACTGTCTCAAGAAAAGGTGATTGATCATTATTCATTTATCGCGTGTCATGGTAGAAATAATGGTGAAAAATATAGTTATATATTCTATATATTATATTTATTATGTGTTTAGTATTATTTAATTATTTTACAACACATATATTTATACTTTCTATTTTCTGTAAATAGGATTATTTCATTTCAGGATGTGTGGAATACATCCCACTCAAATAAATGTGATTTGTTCACTAACTAAAGGGAATGTATTAAGGATGCTTTTATTAAACTTATAATATATATATATATGATATAATATTTAAATTGACATATATATGTATATAAATATATATATATATATATATACTTACATATCACATACTCTCTTTCTTTTATTACAATAATAAAAATAGAAACAACTTTCAGGTATACGTATAGATTACTATCTCCATTTATGGTGTATTCTATTTCATAATTATATATTATAACAATAATTATAAAAAAATATTATATATGAAATTTATATATCTTTTTACATTACGGAAATCATGAAATAAGGATAAGGACTAAAGATATAAAAAATTAAGACACATGCGAAAAATAGTGCAAATTGTACCCGAAGCGAAACTGTAACAATGAATTGTTAATAAGTGGGTAATATGAAGAAATAATAAAAATGTAAATGATATTACATATAATAATACGGTTCTTCTATATATTTATACTAATCTTATACCTATCATACCAGATGTTTTTATGAGTTTGATGAGATTCAAGACATAAGGTAAGGGAATTTAATCTCACATTTTATTTTCAGAAGAGAAATGACCTAATCACAAAAAAAAGGATTTTTATAGGGTTGTATAATGGCCATGTATTTATTATTTGATTATTAATATTGGATTTATGGGTATTTAAATAATTATTCTATGATCTTTCATTCATGGGGTTTATGTTTCAAAAGACTTAAAATCGATAAGATAGTTTTGTCTCGATTTTTATCATTTAAGACAAGTCCCATGTTATGAAACTATATTTTTAAAAGAGGTGTATATAATATCTTTAAAATTTTATATCAGAAATATAATTAATTACATTTTATATTATTCTTCATTTAATTTTGTTTTCTTACATGGTGAGTATGGTTCAATGTTACCAAGAAGTCGGAGTTTATTGAAATAATCTCATCACTTTTCGAGATTGTTTATGTTTATTATTCCTTTTCTGAAATATTATCATGCATCCCTCATGAAAATTAATTAAATTAATTACCATATTTTTATTCATGATATATTTATGTATTGGTTCCATTTTTCCACACATTGTTATATAAGATAGTTAATAATTTGTTTTAATGAAGCAACAACTTTACCCTCTCTTCGGTCGTAAATATGTGTTCCTTCAAACCTTATTTTCAAAATATAAATGCTTCAAAAATTATTTTAAAATTATCCTATGATATTTAAAAAGAATTTATAACCATATTTTAACATATATTTTTTAAATGGAATAATCTTGAATTTTTCTGGCCACGAAACATTTCTAAACTTTTTATAGTGTAATGGGAATGTTCATCTTGTTTGGATTTACCCACTGCCAATTCCATGAAGCTTCCTATAACAACAGGTTACATTTTAAGGTATTATTGATGATTCTAAGTACCTTAGTTTTGGATTAGTGACTTGGGAGAGTCAAGAGAACATTAAATGTAGTTTTGGGGCAAAGGGGAAGTCACACGGGCGACACATGGGTTGTCTAAACCGTGCGGCCAAACTGGGCATACTTGGTCTTGGTGGGATTAGCTTCCGCATGGGCAGCGCATGTTTTTTCTAACCGTGCGGCCAAACTATGAAAGAAGGGTGGCTGAGGTAGAAGATAATGCATGGCTAGCGCACGGTTTTTCAAAACGTTTGAACTAATTGTGCGAACACTTAAATGAGATCCTTAAATTGTTGATCTCACTTGGTTTTGCCTCTAAATGCATCTTTTTTCCTCCTATGTGGTCCTAAATCAGGATTTGTCTTCTATTATGTTCAGATAAGGTTCTTCAATTGTGCTGAATGTGATCTAAAGGCTTCTCTTGGTAAATCGATGCCAGATTCTTGAGGTATGTGATCGTTCTTTATCGTTCTTGATCGGTTTCTTAGATCTACTTAGATCTACTTATCTTCCTCTCTTGTTTTATAAAATATACACCCGTTATTGTTAGATCTAATTGTGAGATACCAAATTTAATTATATTTGGTCTTGATATTTCTAGGAGAAGAGATCTAAGGAGGGTTCATAAAGAAGAAACCTGGTTTTCTTGAGCATTCTCGACCATTGTGGTTTTAGTCAAATCCTTTGAGGTATGTGGTTCCGTCCCGACATACCAAATTGATTATAATTTTGTTTGATTTAATTATTTCAATTTTTAATTTATATTCAATTTCTCAAGTTTTGTATCAATTAAATTGATAAAAACTCGATTTATTGAATCGTGATATTTGAAATGGTTTTGGCATGGAAATTTAGAAAACCCCAATTCTATTGAATTGGGTGAATTTGTGGAAATTTTCTGATTTAAATTGTTTAATTTAAATTATGGGTTTGATGGAAATCATTTCAATTAAACTATTGAATTTAATTGTGGGAATAAATTGTGTGATGATGGAATTGGATAGGAATGGATCTGAAACTGGTGAAAATGGCTTAAAATGATTTGGTAGAAACCCATTGGTTTTATCTTGTGAAAAAGGAATGTATTGAATAAAACCTGTTTTGGTTTCAAATGGAATGAAATTGGCACTTTTGAAATGGATGAATGGGATTGATCATATTTTAAGCTTTCTTAAAATAGTTCGCACATCATGTAAGAGCACATGCAAGCCTTAGGTAGTTAGTGAGTTATTAGGATACACTCTATGCTACGACAATGTTCTAAAACATACTTGCGGTGGGTCACATCCACGATGGGTTGGTGATGAGCCTCCTTTTTCCAGTGTCCTTGGGACGTGTGTATACACATTTTGTTGAGTTCACATAGAGAGTGTGGAATCCTATAACTGGTTAATACTATCGTACCTTTTGGAAGATGACCATGTTGCTCGCTTGTTTATTTATATTTGAGATATAAATGTATGCCAATGCTTTTGATCTACATACAGGCCTACTGAATTTATATAAACTGTTTTATATTAATGTTTTAGTTAATACAATTTTTTAGAAATATTCCATCATTTGTAAAGCCTTTTCTTAAAATATTTAATTCCATCATTTGAAAATGTATAACATATTTTGTTAGAATTTTATTTGAATTGACAACACTATTTATTTGAAAATTGAAATATTTTCTTTGGATAATCTATATTTGGCATCTGGTATAGAATCTTTGGTGTTATCCTACTGGGCATAGGCTCACACCCTACTTTTTAATTCGAGTGTTTGTAGACTTTCTTCTTCCAGGATCGAGCAAAGGGAAGAAATCTCTTTGAGGTTGATCTAGTTATTGATCTCTGGTCTTATTGAGTTGTGTGTTTAGGGACCTTGGGGTTGTATTCACATTTTTAGTTATTGGGTTGTAGTACATTGGTTCTTTTATGCCTCTTTGTATTCTGGTATATTACTCCCGGTGGAGTTTCTTTTGTAATGCATACTATTTGGTTTTCTTTTTCTTTCGCATTCTTGTGATAGAAATCATTCCCACTTGTATGTTGTATGATTCTTGGTGCTATTCGCCGACCTGTGGGGATCGGAAATACCCTTTGGGCTATGTTAGGGCTAGCTCAGTTATCGGTTTACCAGGGTACCCGAGACGGTTCGTGACAAAATGGTATCAGCGGGCTGGTTAAGCATTTTTCCTTCATGACGGTATGCATTTGTGTATTCTTGTCGGGACTTAAGAGGTAGTTGTGATTAATTTCCTGGACACCTCTCACCACAATGATCCTTAAGTCACTAGGGTTGGTTAGAGAAATATGACTTGTGTATTAGTTCTAGTATTTTCACTATTTTGATTTGGATAGAGTGGGATCCAAAAAATGTTCTCCCCTATTTTATGAATAGTTTTTCTTGTTACTCGGTTTGGGTGTTAATCTATGTCTTTTTATGCTGTGTAGAATCTTGCATTTGAGAAGACGTGGAAATCAGATCCAAAATGAGGATGCAGCTTAATCTCAGCAAGTGAGTCATATTGTGGATCCGAGTCTGGTTGAGGTGATTTTTTTCACTATCCAAGCCCTAGGATAGGCGCCACCTCCAAATCCTGTTCAGGCTCCTGCTTCAGATCCTCATAGTGATTTTCTATGAATTCATTGTCAAGAATTCCTACACCAGAAGCCACCAGTTTTTAAAGGCTCCACTGACCCTCAACATGCTGAGGAATGGTTGAGTATGATTGGATGTCTGTTTGGGTTCTTGGGGACATCTGATGTGATAAAGATGAAGTGGTCCACCTTCGTACTAGAGAAACCAATAAGGAGATGGTGGGACACAATGGTGACAGCAGGGAAACACGAGGGATTAGAGTGGATAGACTTTAGGGTTCTTTTCACTAACCAGTTCTATCTAGAATCAATGGTGTTGGCCAAGGCTCTGGAGTTTTTCAAGCATGAGCAGGTCAACACAACTGTGATCGAGTACTCAAATCGCTTTTTTGAGTTGGTACAGTTTGATGCTAAGATTGTATCTAATGGGAAGATGAAGGCTCGATGATTCGAGTTGGGACTTCGATTAGATATTCTTTCTTATGTTTTTTACTCAAGCTACCCACTTATGCTGATGTTCTAGATAGGGCCATGATGGTTGAGATGGACCTGGCAGGAAATTCAGGGTTGAAGGAAGTTTGTTTCCCTCATAGTGCCAGTTTTGGTTCCTTTAAAGGAAAATAGAAGCATGATGCTTCTCATGGATGTTCTCGAAAACAGTGTCATTCCATACCTCTAGTAGCAAGAGGAGGGGCTTCATTGACATGCTATAAGTGTGGAAATCTAGGATATTCTAAGAGGGTTTACACTGAGGCACCCAAGAACTGTAGGTCATGCAGTTTTTTAGGGAACTTATAGAGATTCTGTCATCACTTATCAACTCCATGTAGTAGAACAAGATAATCAAAACCTTCATAAACTGTGGGGAATTCAAATGCTTCATGTACAAAATGGTTATAGCCACATGCATCCGGAATAAAGATTCTTTACGCAGTGGAAGAGTCGCTAGAGGTAGCTAATATAGGTCATGCAACTGTGAGAGGTACCATTACTATAGGGTAACCTTTAGTGACTACCCTTTTTGATACGGGTGCATCTCACTCATTTATTTCAACACATATTGTTAATTTATTTAATCTACCTATGGATCTTTTATCTTGTGCGATGGATATTACTACACCCCTTGGTACAATGAGAGAGAAGGGTCTCTGTAGTCATGCTGGTGTCTTCTCTCTATTAGATGTTGATCTTTCTTGGAGTTTTCTGGTTCTCAACATTAGATCTTTTGATGTCATATTTGGGATGGATTGGATCATTTATAATAAAACCCAGATTGATTGTTATCTTTGATGGGTCTACCTTAGTACACCCAGTGGTGTGCCTCTTGTTTTTTCAAGGAGAATGGGACCCAAGGTCATGTAGAGTCGGACCCTCTTATCCAGAGTTGGGGAAAGTTAAATCTATTTTTTTGATCTAGATAGATATTCAATGTGTGGTGATCTTCCTTCAGTCATCACTGAATTTTCGAACGTGTTTCCTTATGAATTTTCTAGTTTTTCACCAGTAAGGGAGGTTGATTTCCCTATTGACTTAATTCCTTGTACTCAACCAGTTTCTATTCCCTCTTACCGAATGGCTCTAGCTGAACTAAAAGAACCGAATTCTTAGTTATATGATCTTCTTGAAAAAAAATTTATACACTCGAGTGTGTCACATTGGGATGCACCTTTTCTCTTCACCACGAAGGCTGATGGTTATCTTCTCTTATGTGTTGATTATCAAAATCTCAACCGAGTTATGATAAAGAAAAAATATCCATTACCAAGAACTGATGATTTGTTTGATCAATTAAAAGGGGAAAAGTATTTTTATAAAATTTATCTTTGATCTGGTTACCATCAGTTGAGGATAAATGAATCTGACATTCATAAGACTGCTTCTCGGAGTAGGTATAGAAACTATGTGTACCTTATTATGCCCTTCGGCTTAAAAAATGCTCCTTCAGTTTTTATGGCTTTGATGAAAAACGTTTTCTGAGAGTTTCTAGATACTTTTGTGGTAGTATTTGTCGATGAAATCCTTTTATATTCCATGTCTGAGGAGGATCATGTGCATTATCTGAAAATAGTTCTGATTCTTCTAAGGAATCACCGACTGTATTCCAAATATTCAAAGTGCGATTTCTGGATTCAAGAAGTGAAATTGTTGGGACTTGTCATGTTAGAAAATGGAAGGTTAGTTTATCTTGAGAAGGTTAAGGCTATTATGACTTGGAAATAACCACTAAATGTTTTCAATATTCAGAGATTCTTTGTCGTAGCAGGATATTATCATCAGTTTGTTAAGGAGTTATCAAAGTTATCTTCTCCAATGACTACTATGACTCAAAAGGGAGTGAATTTTTCCTAGAATGATAAATGTTAGAGTTATTTTGTTGATATAAAGAATCTTTTGACTACAACGCTGGTGTTAACTATTCTTGAGGCTGGGATAGGTTATGTGGTCTTTTGTGATGCATCAGGTTCAGGTTTGGGATGAGTCCTCATGCAGGGTAATCATTTTGTTGCATATGGATCTCGTCATCTTTAGCCTCAAGAGAAGAACTATCCTAAAAATGAACTTGAACTTGCAGTTTTAATGCATGCAATTAATTGTTGTAGACATTACCTTTATGGATAAAGGATAATTGTGTATTCAGACCACAAGAGCTTGAGTTATATCTTCTCTCAAAAATATTTGAATCTCCTCCAAAGGCGTTGGGTGGAGTACCTGCAATATTTTGTCATTGACATTACCTATACCCCGAGGAAAGGGAATGTAGTAGTAGATTCATTAAGCAGGAAAACATCCATCACAGGCTATAAGAGAATCTTCAGAAGAGTGGAGTTTGATGGATCTTTTTTCTCAGTTGTATAAGGAGTTCAGTGGAAGGGGAGTGATGTATCTTTAGCCCATTTTCAGATAACTTCTTCTCTCCTAGAGTTAATTATTTAGGAACAACAAATGGATGATGAATTCCATAGAATTAGGGGTTCTCTTTATGGTGGAGAGACCGAAACTCAGTGGAAATTCTCAAAAGAGGGTGTTTTGTGTTATCAAAACCGTTACGTTGTACCATTAGCGGAAAGGAAGTATGTGGTGGGGGGTTTCCATAACTCTCAATGGGCTGTACACCCATGAACCATGAAGATGTTCTATGACATGCAGTAACAGTTATGGTGGATAGGTATGAGACGAGACATCGTTGAGTTTGTATCTCATTACTATACATGCCAGCAGGTGAAATCCAAGCACTAGAAACCTTCGGGTTTGCTTCATCAACATCTAGTCCCTACATGGAAGTGGGATGAAATCTCTATGGACATTGTGGTTGGGTTACCTCAAAACCAGAGGAAGACGAAAGTGATATGGGTTGTGATTGATAGGCTGACCAAGTCGGCTCACATTATACCTATTCGAGATACAACAAAAGTTGAGGAGTTGGGAAATATCTATTTGAAAAAAATTGTTTGTATGCACAGTGTTCCATCTTCTATAGTCTCTGATAGGGATCCTCGGTTTACTTCTTATATTTTGGAGAGTCAATTAGGAGGCACTGGGATATCAGGTCCGTTTGAGCATGGCCTACCATCCACAGTCAGATGGCTAGATAGGGAGAGCTATTCAGATCATTGAGGATATGCTTCGCACATGTGTTATCGACTTTGGTGGATCTTGGGATGATTATTTGGGGTTGGTTGAGTTTACTTATAACAAAAATTATCAGTCTACAATCAAAATGGCTCCTTTTGAGGCATTGTATGGTTGTCCTTATAAATCTATTTTATGTTGGTTAGAGATTGGTGAATGTTCCCTGGTAGGACCGAGTTTTGTCCAAGAGATGACAACTATTATCCAATTATTTCGTCAAAGAATGTTGACATCACAGAGTCGGTAAAAATCTTATGTTGATCATCGCTAGAGAACTTTAGAGTTCTCATTTGGTGAGAAAGGAGTTATTTAATGTTTCACCCCGATTAGGTCATCAACGACTTGGGAGGCAAGGGAATCTTGCTCCTCATTTTGTGGGACCTTTCGAGGTTGTTGGTCATGTAGGGAAATTTTCTTACCATCTAACTTTACCACCACACCTGACGTCGATAGATAATGTGTTCCATGTATCACAGCTACAAACGTATCTCTCCAATCCATCTCATGTTGTCAGCTAGAGTAATCTTGAGATTGACCAAGATTTATCTGTTACAAAACAACTAGTCATGGTTGTTGATTCTGAGACCAATGTACTCCTGGGAGAACGATACCTATGGTTTGTGAACTTTGGCGGCATGTTTATGATTCTCAAGATATGTGGGAAATGGGGGAACTAATGAGAGAGCAGTGGCCTCGTATTTTTTACATGGTGGTTTCATCATAGGCTTTCTGGGGGTAGAAAGATCTTATGATGGGGAGGTTGTAACATCACGTTACGTTTCCAGGTACTTTTGATGATTCTAAGTACCTTTTTTTGGATTAGTGACTTGGGAGTGTCATGAGAACTTTAAATGTTGTTTTGTGGAAAAGGGGAAGTCGCACGGGTGGCACACGGGTTGTCTAAACCATGCGGCCAAACCGTGTGTAGTTGGTCTTGGAGGCAGTAGCTTCCGCACGAGCAGTGCACGGTTTGTCTAACCGTGTGGCCAAACCATGTGAGAAGGGTGGCCAATGTAGATGCTAACACATGGCTAGCGCATGATTTTTCAAATCATGTAAACTAACCATACAACCACTTAAATGTGACCCTTAAATTGTGGATCTCACTTGGTTTTGCCTCTAAGTGCCTTGTTTTTCCTCCATAGTTTCCCAAACTTTGGATTTGTCTTCTCTTAGGTCAGAGAAGTTTATCCCATCATCCCGGTGGAGATTCAAAGGCTCCTAGTGGTGAATCTAATACGGATTCTTGAGGTTTTTGATCGTTCATCATCGTTCTTTATCGGTTTCATAGATCTACTTAGATATACTTCTCTTCTTCTATAAGTTTCTTAAATCAATTCCCGTTATGGGTAGATATAAGTGTGTAGTTCCAAATTTGATGATATTTGGTCTTTATCTTTCTAGGATAAGAGTTATAAGGTGGGTTATTGAAGAAGAAACCCGGTTTTCTTGAGCATTATTGACTGTTGTGGTTTTGGTCAAAACCTTCGGGGTAGGTGGTTTCGTCCTGACTTACCAAATTTATTATCATTGTATTTTCTTTATTTATTTCAATTTTTAATTTAAGTTAAATTTATCAAGTTTTCATTCAATTAAATTGATAAAAACTAGATTCCATTGAATCGAGATATTTGAAAAGGTTTTGGCATGGAAATTTGGGAAACCCCAATTCCATTGAATTGGGTGTTTTTAAGGAAATTTTCTGATTTAAATTGTTTAATTTAAATTGTAGATTTGATGGAAATGATTAAAATTAAATTGTTGAATTTAATTGAGGGAATAAATTGTGTGACGATAGAATTGGTTTTGATTGGATTTTAAACTGGTGAAAATGGCTTAAAATTATTTGGTAGAAACCCATTGGTGTTAACTTGTGAAAAAGGCATGTCTTGAATAAAAAATGTTTTGGTTTCAAATGGAATGAAATTGCACTTTTCAAATGGATGAATGGGATTGATCATATTTTTAGAATTCTTAAAATAGTTCATCCATCATGTAAGAGAACACGAAAGACTTAGGTAGTTAGTGAGTTATTTGGATACACTCTACGCTACGACAACGTTCTAAAACATACTTGTGGTGGGTCATATCCTCAAAGGGTTGGTGATGAGTATCATTTGGCCAGTGTCATAGGGACGTGTGTATACACAATTTTTTGAGTTCACATAGAGAGTATGGAATCCTATAACTTGTTATTACTATCGTAACTTTGGCAGATGACCATGTTGCTCGCTTGTTTATTTATATTTGAGATATAAATGTATGCCAATTCTTTTGAACTGCTTACATGCCTGTTGGATTTATATAAACTGTTTTATATAAATTTTTTACCTAAAGAAATTTTTTTAGAAATATTCCATCATTTGTAATGACTTTGCATAAAATATTTATTTATATCATTTGAAAATGTATAGCATATTTTGTTAGAATATGCTTTGAATTTCCAAACCTGTTGATTTGAAAATTGAAAGCTTTTCATTGGATAATATATATTTGGAAAGTATTACAGAATCTTTGGTGGTATAATTATAGGATTAGGCTCACACCCTACTTTTTCCTTCGGTTGTTTGTAGACTTTCTTCTTCCAGGATCGAGCAAAGGGAAGGGATCTCTTTGAGGTGGATCCAGTTGTTGATCTATGGTCTTGTTGAGTTGTGTCTTTAGGGACCTTGGGGTAGTTTTACTATTTTTAGTACTTGGGATGTAGTAATTTGTGATTTTTATGACTCTGTATTCTAGTATATTACTCCCAGTGAAATTTCTTTTGTAATGCATATTATTTTTTTCTTTTGCTTCCACATTCTGGTGGAAAAAATCATTCCCACATGTATGTTGTACGATACCAGGTGCTAGTCTCCGAACAGTGGGAATCGGGAAATCCCTTCTGGCTATGTCAGGGTCGTCTCAGTTATCAGGTTACTAGGGTACCTGGGCGGGTTCGTGACACATCATTTGCAAGATTAAAAAGTTATTATTTTTAAAATAAATGGTTTTCATAAAATTTTTGAAATTTAATTTTTTTGAAGTTGTTTACATTGAAAAATGGTTTTCAAAACGTTTTGATTTTTTATTTATACATTTTCAATTTATTTTTAAGGAAATGGGTTTTAAAAATTTTCAATGTTTATTGTTATATTTCCAATGTACATTCAAGGAAATTATTTTCAAATTATTTTCAATATTTTTTTATAATTATTCAAATTATTTTAAAAATTACTTATTAAAAAATGTTTTCATTACCTATTTATAAATTTTCAAAATATTTTATTTATTTATTTATTAGTTTCAATATTATTTTCAAGGAAATATTTTTCAAATTGTTTTCTAGATTTACATATAAATTATCAATGAATTTTTGAAGAAATTATTTTCAAAACATTTTCAAATTTTACTAATTTGTATTCAATTTATTTTTAAATAAATTTGTTTCAAAACATTTTCAATCATTATTTGTATGTTTTCAATATATTATTAATGAAATGGGTTTCAAAACATATTGAATCTATATTTAAAAAATGTCGAAGTATCTTAGAAGAAATTTTTTTCAAAACATTCTCAATAATTTTTTTTATGCTTTCAATTTATATTCCGATAAATGGTTTCCAAATAAATTTCAAGCTTTATTTATAAATTATGAAAGTATTTTCAAAGAAATTGATTTTAAATAGATTTCAATGTGTTTTTAATGATATTTTTTTCAAATGTTTTCAGGATTTACTTATAAAATTTCACAGTATCTCAAAATTAATGGTTTACAAAATGTTTACAGGATTTATTTATTTGTTTTCAGTGTAGTTTAAATGTAATTGTTTTCAAAATTATTTTTATATATGTATATAATTATTCACATTATTTTCAAGTAAATGGTTTTCAAAACATTTTCAAACGTTATTTATCTATTTTAAAAGATTTTTAATTCAATAATTTTCAAAACATTTTCATGATTGTTTTATATGTTTTCAAGTAAAACTGATTTTAAAAGGTTTGATTTTAGAAAAATAATTTTTCAATAATAAATGATATTTTCCTCAATAAATTTTTTTGAATGTTCTTTCCAAATTATTTCACATCTATGATGACATCCTTTGGTGATACTCAAGCCTTTTTATGGAAACGAAACAATGTTTCCATTCTCATTATTTCTCTGAATTGATTATTCTTTTATTTAATGATGTTTATGTAACCTATTTATATTTCATCAGATATATGATTTTGAAACCAATTTCCTTTTACATGTAATTTCTATGATAAAAGTTTTATGAAACATGTCTTTTTTCACAGGATATGATCATATTACATGTTTATAATACCAATTTCATTTTATGGGGTATGATATGATTTTTTTATCTTGTGGAACATGAATGTATAAAATCATTATGATATGGGTGGGACTATATATCCCACATATTCTTTGATTAAAAATTTATATCTCATGATATAGACATGGTTAGGAATGAGATATAAACATTTTTTAGTATTATAGTGTGGTAATTGGGAGTGACCTTGATTCATTAAAATAGGTTTGGAATGGTGGGTGAACCGGATTCAGTAAAGTAATTTTTCCACTAATATATCCTGGAGATTGATACATTGACTACAGTGGAAATAATTATATATACTTATATCTCTCCCACAATTCCATGTTTTATTCCAATGTTATGATTTCATGGATTATTTTATTTATTTACTTGTGATTATTGTCTTATGAAATTCTATGCTTTATTCCATTATTCTTGTTCATGATTTTTGATATGAAATGTATGATATTCTATTTTCATGATCATGTTTTAATACCCCTATGCTTATGATTATGCCAATGTATCTCACATTTTACACTTAATAAGTATATGAGCTCACAAAATTTTATATTTCCTTTCACAATGTTATTAAGATATGTATTATGTTTGATGTGTCATATAAGGGTTCTATTAAAGAAGATCCTAGTGGGATATGATATGGATTATTGAAATATCAGTGTTTATGTTTCAATTTTTACAAAGGAAATATACTTGTATGATCTTTAGCCATATTTTTGTATAATTTTTAATGTATTCCAAAAAATATATGTAATTTATATCTATATATATATATATATATGATATTATAGGGTCTCTATAGTTTGTATGAGAACAAAGGTTTAGTTTTCCATTTAATGATATGATGATAAATCCTTATTGAGAATCCTATTAAAATGTATATTGACAAGTCTATGGATAAGGAAAACTATAAGAAAGTGCCCTTGAATTTTTGAAAACGATTGAGTTTGTGGTTTCCTTGAATTAGATACCTATCACGACAATACATGTTGATATGTATTTGGTACAAATGTACCTATAGGTAATAATATAGACATGATGTCTGGGGCCTAACTCAAGGTAATATGGTACATGAAAATGGGACTTGGTGTACACCTAGTTTGAAACACCTAGGCGATATGATTTTGAAATTCAAAAACTCTTAACAAGTCACCATAAAAAATTTAAATTTATCATGACTATAAATAAACTAGTATAAACCAAAGGTTTCATTTATTAAAGATGTATGAGACATGATTTAGGTACCATGTATGTAATTTTTCATATTTATATGGTATCCAAATATGATAACTGTTTCTCGGACTATGATTTTTATGAAATGGAATAAACATGAATGAACAATCTTAATAATGAATGATTTAGATTTGGAAATTACTGGAATTATTAGAATTGATTTCCTATTTCGAATTTTCAAAAATAGAATCATGAAGGTGGTGTTAATATTTGTTATACATCCCATGATATAGAAACCTAAGATCAAATGTGAATGGTGTGTGATGTTCTTCTAGTATTGTTTACATTAATCACAAAAAGCATGATTATAATAAGGTTGTATAACCTTAATATATATTTTATATTTCATATTATATTAATTTTATATTAATGATTAGGTTGATGAATATAGAGTAATCATTTAAGAATAATGTTGCATCAATGAAGTATTTATGTATTGAAATTAAAAGATTATGATATATGAATGATGAAATATATAAGTGTGTTTTATAAGTTTCCATTATCGATTGAAAGGGATATATTGAATAGTAAAGATGACTAAGAACGTTGATTTTTTATTAGGGGAATGTAACCCTTAATTAATGTCTACTATTGAGATAATGAAGTTTTAATTATGATTTGTTTAATATTAATAAGTAAATAGGATAGTACAAATTACCCAGTAACATATTACTGAAAACTGGCCTATGTCATCAAGAATTAATTTTACAACATCTTGTATTTAATGAATTTCTTTAATAATCATTGAAATAAGGATGATTGCATGTTTTAAAAAATTATTTATAGTAATTTCGGTTATTACCATGTTTTAAATGAATATATGAAGAGGTAATTCACATGTTTTGAAATTGTTAACCAAGTGGTGCTTTGAAATATAAGGGGATCAATGATAATATGGTTTCATGATTTTTTTTCTAACATTTTGGATTTTATCCTTTCTAAAGGGTTATAAGTTTAACAATTTATGGAATGTTAAAGTTAAATTTGAAATGAACATAGTGAGATTAAATTTCTATCTTATAAAATGAGGATTTATGTATATTTGATAAACAGATATAACACCATTGTGTTCATGATAACTAATGACAAATGGGATTACTTATCATTGATCTCGTGATCAGATAGTAATTTAAAAATAATAATACCACGTTATTTTTTGTATATAGTGGAGAAGTTGATAATTGAACAACAATGGGTGTGGTTTTCATAAAACCCTGAAAGTATATCTTTTCATGAAAATTATTATCCTTCTGTAAAATGATCTTAAAGTAAATTGTTTTCATAATTAAATATATTTTTTTGAACTGATTGAATTTTAAATCATCATAGTAATATGACATTGAGGCTCTAAACATTTCACTAATAATTGACTTGATTCTAATTAATGATCTCAATCACTCCCTTTAAATATTTATTATTTTCTTCCATGATCAATATTTTCTCCCAAACTATGTTCCCCAAAGTGGAATCATAGTTATATGTTAATTTGGGTAAACATTATTGTTCAACCATTCCCTTTTTATGGGAAGTTTTAGTATTCATTATTACGATGTTTGGTTCTATGCATAAAACATTAAATTTTTAAACATTTGAAATCACAAAAAATAGTTGAGAACAAAAATTTTTAAGTGGGGGTATAATGTAATGCTTTGAGATTTCATGAATTATATTTTACAAATTAATTTAACATTTTGTTATTTTCATTTCACGCAACACTAAAAATATTTTATTTTATTCCAATGATCTATTATTGGATTATGTTATATAAAACACCTACTTAATCATGCACTACATGAAAATTAATGATTATATTGATTGACATAGAGCGTTGATGTTGTCTTATGTTTCCTGCAATAAATACCTTCCTTGATGTCTTGCATAACACGCAAGAATGAGTTTTACCGAACTATATTATATTATAAAAATGTTGTTATTTAATATAATAATATATAAAATATCCATCAAATTATAAGTTATGAATTTTGTTAACTAATTCATTAAAATATATGGTTTACACAAATATGAGATGAATTCATAGGTAACTAATTACTTTTAAAAGAATATGAAAGTAGAATTAATATAAAAGAATGTAACATTATATTTATGGTGAAAAATTTAATTTACACTAATTAAATAAATTAAATAAAATTAGTGAGTCATATTAATGTAATTTATATGTTATATATTTAATAACATATTTTTTATATTTATTTAATAGATATGATATACATATTTTTAGAACAAACCCAATTTTATTCTTAAAACCTATATTTTTATTAAGATATTTTAACAGCCTTTTAATGGATAAACCATTTTCAATCCAATATTTTTATATTTAATAGATTTAATTTGACAGATAAACATCATATTTGAAATATAAAAATAAAATATTGTTTAATGTAATTTTTTTAACTCTTTATTGTAGTTTTATTTTTTAATGAATGGTGAAAAATACTAAATTTTAGTTCAAAAATACTTTGTCAAAAAATTTATTTTTAAGGATAAATTACATTTTAAATCTGTTTATAATTTTAATGAGACCTTATTTTTATCATGATATCCAAATTTGGTCATTTTTTTAAATTTCTCTTTGAAATTGGGTTTAAAAAATTTGAAAACTTTTGGATGTTTTTAATTTAAAAACTCACAGTGTCGTCATTTTAAAGGAAGTAATTTTAAATTAATTTCAACCAATTATTTGATTAGAATAAAGTAGTTGGTTAATTATTTGGAATAATTATTGATTATAATTTATAATAATGTTAAGTTTGTTTTTTTACCAAAACCAGTAGTGAAAGCGGTTAAAATTAATTACAATGTTTAAGTGAAATATTAGGTTAATGGTGTTAAAACCATTACATTTAATACCTAAAATTACATATACACTTGCCCAATAGTCATTGTCTGTCCATGATGCAGGAATTATCCATCAATTATTTGTGTTTTTTTGGTTTTTAATGACTTTTTCTAGTACAAATATGGGTAAACATACATTGTTTTCATAAATTCCAAGTGTATCATTTACCTTCCCAAAAAAAATACCACCACCTATCCCTCTTATTCACACATCTCAAACCACTTAGTTTAAGCCAATATCTATTCAATAAATTTTCCAGAAATCCCTCCCCTTCTCCTAGAATTCCCCCATTTAGAATAAATCAGTCCAAGAATCCTTTTGGTACAATCCAGAAAGAGTTACCTTATTAAGAGATATCGTATTCTCTGAAACTCATTTCTTTTATTTTCATTATCCAACCCGACACACACTTTATTACATGATTTTTTACACATAATAGTATATTAAATACACTAGGATGTTTTTATACTAATTTTTTTGACCAAAAATTATACACATTTCCATATAATTGGCAACGAATATATTATATATGTGTACGATGAACTTCCGCCTCATGAAATGAGGATTGTTAATTTTTCCATCACCACCTCTCATGGAAGACATTATGATGGATTTTTTATATATGTTATATATTATATTTATTATATATTTATTCTTATGTATCTCTTTTACAACACATATCATTATACATTCCCTTTTGGGTAAATATAATATTTTCATTTTATGATGTGTGGACTACAACCCCATCAAAGTGATGTTATTTGTTCAGATACAACATAGAATGTATTAAGGATTGGTTTCATAAAATTATATGATATATAATATATAATAATTATACTGATATATATATATAGATATATGTTACTTACTATTAATATGACTATAAAAACATACATAACATTCACGTATACATAGGGCTTGTCATCTCCATGAATAATTAATTATATTTCACATTTCTATTTTATATATATTATTATAATATAAATATAATGAATATTTATAATATTTATATCATGTTTCACATTCTTGAAATCATTAAATATGTATAAGGACTAGATATATATCAAATTAAAGCACGTGCGAAAAACAACAAGAATATTAACCGAAGGGATACTTTAACATTGAATTTTTAAATATAGGGTAATATAAAGTCATATTGAAATCATATATTATATTATATATAAGAATATTATTTTTAATTGATTTATAAGGAAATTAAATTTATTATATTGAATTATTTTAAGATAATGATGAGACTCAAGACACAAGGTAAAGAAATTTCATCTCACCTCTTTTTTTCTGTTGGATACATTCCTTAATCACAACTTGTAGCATTTGTGTGGTGTGTATACATCCCACAGATTTATTTTATGATTATTATTCTTAAATTTTGAGAAATTTACATAACTATTCTATGATATATATTTCATTTCATTTAAGATTCAATATTTTCGAAATCGGTAAGACAATTTTGTCTCAATTTTTCATCATTGACACAAATGCCATGTTATGCTCGTTTATTTCTAAATGAGATGTATATGAAACCTTTGAGATGTTATATAATTTATATCCTCTTTATAGGACATATTTTTATTCATGTAATTTAATTTCCATACATGTAGTTTAGGGTTCAATGTTACCATGCTCTATGAGTTTATTAAAACAATCTCATCACTTTTTGGGATTCTTTATGTTTACGCATCATTTGATGAAATCATATGATATATCACACAATAAAATTAATGAGTTTATTATCATTGGGTTATTCATGATATATTAATGAATTATTACCATTTTCTACACTTTTGTAGATAATATAGTTAAGACTATGTTTTTAATATACCCCAACATTACCCTCTTTTCGGTGGAAATCTGTATTCTTTCAACAAATGTTTCTAAAAACAAAAGATTAAAAAAATATTATAATATTCTCCTATGATATTTAAAATAAATTTGTATAAATTTTTTACCTTAATTTTTTTTAAAAAGTAATGTAATTGTCTTTTTCTTGTCCAGAAACATTTCTAAACATTTTACTCGGTAAAAGGAATATTCAGAAATATGGATTTACCCATCATCATGACTTTCATTCCCTTTAATCTTACCAGATTTAAAAGATATTCCTTTTTTAAAAAATGTTATCCTAATTTTATGGATATTAATTTTTTGAATTGGTTTATAATGAAAAATGTTTTTCAAAACGTTTTGAATATTTATTTATTCAATTTCAAGGTAATTTAGAAGTAATGTTTTTGAAAATATTTTGATTCTTTATTTAAAAAATTTCCACGTATATAAAAAAATAGTTTTGAAAAAATATTCATGATTTATTTATATGTTTTCAATGATTTTCAATGAAATTGATTTCAAATAATTTTCATGCATTAATTATATATTTTCAAATTATTTCCAAGACATTCTTTTCATAACCTTTCATGATTTAGTTATAATTATTCATATTATTTTCAAAGAAATTGTATTCAAAATGTTTTCAAGAATTTCTTAAAAAAATAAAAATAATATTCAATGAAATGGTTTTATATATTTTTCAACATTAATTTATACGTTTTCAGTATATTTTAAAATAAATGGCCTTTAAAAAAATTTCAATATTTTTTAATACATTTTCAGATTATTTCTAATGAATGGTTTTCCAATCAATTTCGAGCCTTAATTATATGCTTCCATGTTATATTAAATGAAATGGTTGTCAAAAAAATTCAGGATTTATTTATAAATTTTTAAATTATATTCAAAGAAATCATTTTCAAAAAATTTAAATATTTATTTATTAGTTTTGAAATTATTTTCAATAAATTTGTTTTCAAAATGATTTCATGAATAATTTATAAATTTTCAATGTTGTTTCAATGAAATGGATTTCAAGAAGTTTTAAAGATTTATTTATATGTTTTAAAATTATTTTTGAAGTAATGGGTTTTAAAACCACATCATTCATTACTTATGAATTTTAAATTGTTTTCAAATAAATGGTTTTCAAATAGTTTTTAACATTTATTTATATGTTTTAAAAGTATTTTCAAGGAAATGTTTTTCAATGAAATAATTTTCAAGAAATTTTAAACATTTATTTATAAGTTTTTAAAATAATTAAAAATAAATTGTCTTAAAAACATTTCCACGATTTATTTTTGTGTTTTCAATAAAAATTCAGAGGAATGATTTAAAAAAATCAATATTCTTTTATAAGATTCCATGGAAAATGGTTTTCAAATAGTTTAATGATTTAGAATGAATTTTTCTAGAATAAAGTATATTTTCCTCAGGAAATATTTTTAAAATATCATTAAAAATTATTTCCCATATATGATGATATATGTTCGTGGTAATCATTCCTTTCTAAGTTTAAAATTCAATGTTTACATTCACATTATTTATTTGAACGGATTATGATGTTTTTGAAAAACCTTTATCATTTATGGGTTATGTTATTTTGAACCCTGTTTATTTCCAAGGGTTGTATATATGAAGAAATGATTTTGAAAAGTTTCTTTCTATACTAGTTATGATAAAATTACATATTTATAATACCCATGTCATTTCATTGGTTATGATATGATTGTTTATGATGTTTTGGAACATGTATGTTTGATTAAATTATGAGATGTGTGGAACATATATCTCCCCAAATGCATTGGGTAAAGATTTATATCTCATGAAATAGACAAGGTTTGAATGATAAATGATGTTTATTCATTATTAAAAGTCTACAAAGAGTATTAAAAACATTTTAGTAATAAAGGGATATAATGGAGGTGTGAATCTTGTTTAGTAAATAAATTTTTCCACTATGATTGACTCAGAAACAATGCCTTGATTACTATATAAATAATTATATATAATTATGTATCTATAATAATTCCATTTTTTTATATGTAATGATTTCTTGGAGTATTTCATTTATTTCCTATGATTCGTGTCTTTATAAATGACAAGATTTATGCCATGATTCATGATTATTATACTTGATGTATATGATATGATCTTCTATATCCATGATCATGTTATCATACCATAATTCTCATGATTATGCCTACATATATGTCCGGTTTACCCTTAGTGATAATATGATGTCACCAATTTTTAATGTTCCTTCCCCCATATTAAGAATATATGTTTTAGGATTGATGTGTATAAAAAGTGTGATAGTCAAGAAGAACATAGAGGGAGATGATGTAGCTCATTGATGTAATAGTGTTTATGATTCCATGTTTCCAAAGGCACTAGAGTCGTATAGTCTATGGGAATCTATTTGTATAATGATTTAAGTATTTTGAAAAATTTAGGTAATGTCTATTTACCTTAAGTTATGGTCATTATAATTATCATCCCCATTGACTATTGGAGGAAGGCTTTGAATGTCACTCTTGGCATTATTGGAAACTCATTAGGAGTCTTTGGGGCACTGGTTCACGATACCTAGGACAAAAATATATATTTTTAATTAAAAAAATATCATTTATAAAATTAAAATATTCCGAAAATAATTATATCAGTGTCCCTAGTAACTATGTATATAGTAAAATATCAACCATATAATACCATTACAATTAAATCAAATTTATCATTAATTAACCCATTTTTAAAACATGTAATCCTCTAGGGACATATATCAAAAAAAGTATAATTTAAAAACTCAGTAAGTGGATGAATAATTGGAAAAAAATTGAATAATAAATAGTCATAATAAATGTGAGATGGGGTGATAAATTTATATATGGAATATAAGGACCCGGGCTTAAACATTACATAATATTTAATTAAATGAATAATTCACATTGAGGATCTTTTCAGGTTTAGAGTTTTAGAGAATTAGGACATAATTATTACATGTTAAACTAGTAAAACGTAGGCACTTCTACCCAGAATCCAATTTTTTTCAAAAAATAAAAACTCTTGAAAAAAATTCATGTCTAATTCCATGTTAAAGAGAGCATGGCTTTTCCTTGATCCCATCCTTGGCCCTATTCATCTTTAAGTCCTGTGAAAAATATTTCAAAACTTGGGATGAGCATAAAAGGCTCAGTATGGGTTATAAAACAATGAATGAAAACATTTGTTCATGAATACATACAATACATGAACTCTGTTACTTACCTCATGAAATCATAAGATTTAGGAAAGACATATAGAAATCATAAATCATAAAGGTAACTTGCGGCATCCATACCAAACTTACAATGTAGCTATCACAGCTACATAGAGAGTTACATTGGAATATCCATCACAGTATATTCCCTAAATCTCTTAGGAGAAACATTCATGTTTACCTAATTCATGTTATCCAATGAATTGGAGATCTATCTCGGGCTCACCCACACTACGTTTATCACGGAACCACCCGTATACATAAATAATTCCCAAGAACCATAACATAATCATAACACATAATAAAAGCATCAAGGAAAGGTAACATTCCACATTGCAATAATAAAATATCATTTCAAGATATTGAAATAATAAATCCATTCTCAAAATCATTTTCAATACCAAAATACGTAAAAAGATAATTTGGTATTTATTTTTCCTTTTAAAAACATTCTGGCTTGTTAAGGAAGCCAAACATCAAATAATACTCGTGGCGGTGGAAATGTCATTGTCACCGCATACATTAAAGAAAAATTATTTTTTGTCATTTAGTAAAATGCTTCGTAGAGAAAATATTCTTTTTGAATAGAAGTAAAAGTCAAAGGGTTTTATACATCATATAAAAGAAAGTCATGTATAAAACTAAAAATGCCTCAATGAAAGGAGATTGAGACGAAGTCCCTTACCTCGTGTCTGACTTGACCTGTTCGTTCTTTAGTCTCCTAAATAATAAACTAAAGTTAATTTATACTTTCTTAAGAACCTTTTTCATGTTTATTATTCCTTTTATATCACTTATTACCATGTTATAATCATTATGTAATCATTTAAGTTAATAACGTTCATTTTGTCGATATTTGGTACTTGAGTCAAAAATGGACTTCTTATAATTACATGTTGTTCACATGGTAAAAGGTTCATTATATCCAGAATTATATTCATGATTTGGGTATCATATATATCATATATATCAAGCATGTACATGTATTTATAATAGTACATAACATTTGGAGGTACGAAATGAAATGCGCCGTTCATGGAGACGGTAAGCCGTACGTACGCATGAACGCTACTTTCATTTCTATTTCTTATTTTAATGGAATTAAAAAATAATTACACATAGGTATATTATAATTACAGTATAATATCATATATAATATAATTAAATATATCCTTTATACATCCCACATAAGGTATTAACGAGTCACATCAATTTGAGGGGGCAGTAGTCCGCATTTCCTCAAATGAGATTATCGTATTTAACCACCATGGAAACCATAAATGTTTGATATAATTGGGAAGTAAATAAGAATAAATAAATCATAAAAATAACATATATCATATATAATTACAGTTCCATCATAATTTCCACCATGAGAGGCGGTAAGATGTAATTGAACAATCATCGTTTCGTGAGGCGTTAGTTTGCCATCCACAGAATCATTATGTTATTCATCCATTATATGGAGGTGTGTGTAATTTTATTTTGAATACTTATCATAACAACATCCTAGTATATTGAAGATATTGGTGTTGTTACAAAATAAAGGAAATAAAAAGATTTTAGGGGTTGGAGAAGCGAAATAAAAGAAAACAATTTATGAGAAACTGTTACCTTTAATTTGGGTAACTCACTTTGGTTTGAACCAAAATAATTATTTAAGTTCCCTCGTCCTACGTTAAGGATTCTAATAGGAGGAGAGGGATGTAGGGAGATTAAATTGGTAGAGTTTGGATGAGGCAAATGGCTTGGGAGGTGTGAGGAATTCCATAGAAGTGGTCTCTTTTTATAAGGGAGAGGAGGGGTCTTTACGAAAGGGTGAAAATATTATTTTATAATATAATGATATTCGGTTTCTAATGGTCCAAAAATAATTATGGTCGAAGATAAGATGACTCATAATCGAAATAAAATCATCCAATAATAATTGGACATGTTTTGGATAATATTTTAATCATTATAATCTTATTTAATTAAATCATTTATTAATGAGGTAAATACTGCATCATGAATGTGTCATAAATAATTTAATTTATTTGATGTATAAAAATTATAAAAAAACCATGATGTTGGAAATATATTTAGATTTCCAATGAATATTTATAGTCGAAAATATATCTTGTATAACCCCATGTAAAAATTAATTTACTAAAAGATATTTGTTTATTTCATTTTGGCCTTTACTTTAAGTTAATTAAAATAAAGTGTCATAATCAACTTTAAGTGGCTCCATGAGGTCCCCAAATCGACCCATGGATGCCAATGGTCGGATATGACTCAACCAGTAGGATTAGTACACCTTTTAGGGTAAATAAATATTATTTTTCTTACCCTTATTTACCTGATTTACCTTTTAACCATGGTAAATAAAATATTTACTGAAGTAAATATTTAAAATGCCTAAAAATAAAAGTTACCAATTTACAAAATTTGAACCTCCTGATTCCAAATATGGAATACATTTCTCAAAATTCAAAACACAGAAGTGGCAGAAATTAATTTAAAATTAATTCCCCCTGTCAAAACAAAAGGCATGTTTTTAAGAAATATTAACCATCAAAAGATTGACAGTATATTATATACAATTTAAATTTGAAATTGCTTATAATGACCATAATTAGAATAAATGGTAAAAATATAATCTATTTAAAATTTAAAACAAATTAAAAGGATAATCTAAACATATAAATAAATTAGATTAAAACATAGTTTTGAATTAAAATACAATATTTTCACTATTCCTTAAAAAATGAACTTTATCAAAAAATATCAAAAAATTACCCAAAGTAAATTATGATGTCCTCATTATAAAGATGGATTTTATTTGGTCTTATATAATGTATTAAAGTGACCAAAACTTGATTTAAAAATGGTTCTCCATTAAAAGGCGATAAATCGGCCTTTTAATGAAAATTATGCTTAAAATTAGATTCATTCACTTTTTAAGCCTCTAACTTTTATCTGATAAATGTAAATATATTTAAAAAACATGTATAATCATATTTTAGTTAGTTTTGTTCATTCTCTCCAATACAACGGCTAGGAGTTAACTACCGTTTAAAATAATAATATTATATTATTAGTGTGCAACGTAAGATTCCAAAGAAACCTGTTGTTGCATATATGGTACGCTATCGAACATAGAAACCCCATTAAATCTAAATTTAATATTTAATTCACAAATATTAATAAATATGAAAATATATTAATCTTCATTTACCTGGGATGTTATATCCTTCCCCCTTTTGGAAATTTCTTCCTTGCAATTTTTATCCACTTATCAAAATAAGTGGGGGTATTTATCCCTCATAGCATTTTCAGATTCCCACGTTGCCTCTTCAACAATATGGTTTTTCCACAAAACCCTTACCTGGTGAATTACCTTATTCTAAAACACATTCTCTCTATGGTCCAGAATCTGGACTGGTTGTTCTTCATAAGAGAGATTCTCTTACAACTGAACTACCTATAGGCTCAAAACATGAGATGGATCTGGCATATACTTTCTCAACATCGAAACGTGAAAAACATTGTGTACCTGGGATAAACATGGAGTTAAAGATACTCTGTACGCAACTAATCCAAATTTCTCCATAATTTCATAAGGTCCAATGAACCTCGGACTCAACTTTACCTTCCTACCAAAACACATCACACTTTTCTAAGGAGAAACTTTGAGAAAGACATGATCACCTACCTCAAAAGAAATATCCTTCCTCCGGTTATCTGAATAACTTTTCTTTCTGCTCTGAGCTGTTTCCATGTGCTTCTGAATCAACTGAACTTTCCCTGCCATCTCTTCTACCAATTCTGGTCCCATCATCTTTCTTTCACCTACTTCTTCCCAAAAATATGGAGTTCGACAACGCTATCCATACAATGCCTCAAATGGAGCCATCTATATACTGGAATGAAGTTATTATAAGAAAATTCAACCAAAGAAAGATGTTGGTCCCATGGTCTGAATTGTTCATTCTGACTACCCATCTGATTAAGGATGAATAGATGTACTAAAGTTTAATTCAGTACCCAATGACTTCTAAAGGCCTTTCCAAAAGTTAGAAGTGAACCTTGGATCACGATCAGATACAATGGAGAGGGGAACTCTATGAAACCTGATTATATATTTAACATACAACCGAGCAAGTTGATCTAGAGACAAAGTATCTCTAATAGGAAGGAAATGAGCAGATTTAGTCAATCGGTCAACTATAACCCAGATTGCATTATTACCTCGAGATATCTTTGGTAATCCCACAACGAAGTCCATGGATATATTTTCGCATTTCCACTCTGGCACCGATAGAGGCTGAAACATTCCTTTTGGTAACTGTCACTCTGTTTTAACCTGCTGACAAGTCATACACTTCACAGTAAAATCAATAATATCTCTTTTCATTCCATCCCACCAGTAATACTTCCGAAGATCTCTGTACATCTTAGTACTGCTAGGATGAACTGAAAATGGAGAACTATGTGCTTCACATAACAACTCATTCTTCAACTGTGAATCACAAGGCACACATAATATCTTTACAAACCTCAAAACACAATCATTATCAATATTAAATTCAGTTAACATACCCTTCTGAACCAACACTACCTTTTTCTGCAACTCACTGTATTTCATCTGTGCTTTCTTTATTCTGTCTGATAGAGATGATCTCACTGACACCTGAAATAAAACAGAATAATTTCCTTCACCAACAACTTCTATGACAAATTTAATCAAATCAAAAACCCAAGGAACTTGTTCCAAACTTATCATGGATAATCAGACATTAATTTTCCGACTCAAATCATCGGCCACTTTATTTTCTTTTCCCGGATGGTAATGGATCGCACAATCATAATCCTTGATTAATTATAACCATCTCCTCTGTCTTATGTTCAATTATTTCAGAGTGAATATATACTTCAAACTTTTGTGATCAGCATATATTTCACACTTCACTCCATACAAATGATGCCTCCAAATTTTTAAAGCAAAAACAACCACATCTAATTCCATATCATGTGTAGGGTAATTTAACTCATGTGTTTTCAGCTGACGTGAAGTATATGAAATTACCTAATCATTCTGTATAAGGAAACAACCAATTCCCTTCAACAAAGCATCATTGTATATAAAAAACTCACCATTTCTAGAAGGAAGTGACAAAACTAGAGCATTCACCAATCTTCTTTTCAACTCTTGAAAACAATCATCACATTCTTTTGTCCAGATAAACTTAACACCCTTCAGAGTTATCTTAGTCATTGGACTAGATGACTATAAAAATTTTTCAACAAACCTTCGGTAGTAACCTACCAAACCAAGAAACCTACAGATCTCGGTTACATTTTTGAGTCTTGTCCATTCTTCAACAACTTTTTGTTTTTGTAGGATCCCCAGTTATTCAATATTTAGAAACAATATGACCAAGGAAAGAAATTTGGTACAAGAAAAACACACACTTTGTGAATTTCCCATAAAATTTCTTTTCTTTTAAGGTTTTCAAAATAAACCTTAAATGTATTTCATTCTCCTCTATACTTTTAGAAAACACCAAAATATCATCAATAACACAACCACCATTTATCACCTGATTCAACTGAGCTATCACTGTAGTAAACTGCTCAATTCAGATTCTGACCATCTCAGTATGCTGATTTGGAAGGTCATTTCCCTCAGTATGCCTTCCCAAAAAAGCTTCTTTGTTTCCTCTACGAAAAACCATTCTTAAAACTGAAATACCTTGGGTGAAGCAACATTTTAATCTGTAAGTGCTATATCATTTCAATCATAACATAAATTAATTTATAATTTAACAATTTTCTAACTCCTAAAGTTGTCTAAACCAACATCTGATACCAACTATAAGGACTTGGCCTTAAACATTACATAATATTGAATTAAATGAATAATTCACATTTAGGATCTTTTCAGGTTTAGTGTTTTAAGGAATTAGGACATAACTATTACATCTAAAAATATTACTAAGTAGGAACTTCTACCCATAATCGACTTTTTTCATAAAATAAAAACTCTTGAAAAAAAGTCATGTCTAATTCCATGTTAAAGAGAGCATGGCTTTTCCTTGATCTCATCCATGACCCTATTCATCTTTAAGTCCTGTGAAAAACAATTCAAAACTTGGGATGAGCATAAAAGGCTCGGTAAGGGTTATAAAATAGTGAATGAAAACATTTGTTCATAAATACAAACAAAACATGAACTCTTTTATTTATCTCTTGAAATCATAATATTTATGAAGAAAACATAAAAATCATAAATCATAAAGGTAACTTGCGGCATCAATACAATACTTACATTGTAGCTATCACAGCTACATAGGCAGTTACTTTGAAATACCCATCAAAGTATATTCCCTAAATCTCTTAGGAGAAACATTCATGTTTACCTCCGTCACATTACCCAATGCATGAGAGAGCTATCTCGGGCTCACCCGCCCTAGGTTTTTCACGGAACCACCCGTATACTTAAATAATGCCCAAGAACCATAACATAATCATAATACATAACGAAAGCATAAGGGAAAGATAACATTCCACATTGTAATAATAAAATCGCATTTCATGATATTGAAATAATAAATCCCTTCTCAAAATCATATTCAATACCAAAATATGTGAAAAGAGTATTTGGTATTTATTTTTCCATTTAAAAACATTCATTCTTGTTAAGGAAGACAAAGATCAAATAATACTCGCGGTGGTGGAAACGTCGTTGTCACCACTTACATTAAAGAAATATTCCTTTTTGTCATTTAGTAAAATGATTCATAGATAAAATATTCCTTTTGAATAGAAGTAAAATTCAAAGGGTTTTATACATCATATAAAAGAACGTCATGTATAAATCTAAAAATGCGTTGATGAAAAGAGATTGAGATGAAGTCCCTTACCTCATGTCCGACTTGACCCGTTCGTTCTTTAATCTCCTGAATAATAAACTAAAGTTAATTTCTACTTGATTAAGAACCATTTTCATGTTTATTATTCCTTTTATATCACTTGTTACCATGTTATAATCATTAAGTAATCATTTAAGTTAATAACATTCATTTTGTCGATATTTAGTACTTGAGTAAAAAATGGACTTCTTATAATTACATGTTGCTCACATGGTAAAAGGTTCATTATATCCAGAATGATATTCATGATTTCGGTTTCATATATACCATATATATCCATCATTTACATGTATTTATAATAGTACATAACATTTAGAGGTACGAAATTAAATGCACCGTTCATGGAGATGGTAAGTCGTAGGTACACATGAACACTACTTTCATTTCTATTTCTTATTGTAATGGTATTAAAACATAATGATACATAGATATATTATAATTCCAGTATAATATCATATATAATATCATTAAATCTATCCTTTATACATCCCACATAGTGCATTAACGAGTCACATCACTTTGAGGGGGCGGTAGTCCGCACTTCCTCAAATGAGATTATCGTATTTACCCACTATGGAAACCATAAAGGATTGATATAATTGGAATGTAAAGAAGAATAAAGAAATCATAAACATAATATATATCATATATAAATATAGTTCCATCATAATGGCCACCATGAGAGGCGGTAAGATGTAATTGAACAATCATCGTTTCGTGAGGTGTTTGTTTTTCATCCACAGAAACATTACGTTCTTCTTCCATTAGATGGAGGTGTGTGTAAGTTTAGTTAGAATCCTTATCATAACAAAATCCTAGTATATTGAGGATTTTGTGTTGTTATAAAATAAAGGAAATAAAAAGAGTTTATGGGTTCGAGAAGAAAAATAAAAGAAAAAAATTTAAGAGAAACTATTACATTTTATTTGGGTAACACACATTGGTTTGAACCAAAGGACTTATTGAAGTGCCTTATTCCTATGGTATGGATTTCAAGAGGAGTATAGGTATGTAGGGAGCTTAATTGTGTGGAGTTTGGGCAATCCAAATGGCTTGAGAGGTTTTAGGAATTGCATAGAAGTGGTCTCTTTTTATAAGGGAGAGGAGGGGCTCTTTAGGAAAGAGTGAAAATATTATTTTATAATATAATTATATTAGGTTTCTAAAGGTCCCAAAATAATTATGGTCGAATATAGGATGACTCATAATCGACATAAATTCATCCAATAAGAATTGGAATTGTTTTGGATAATATTGTAATCATTATAATCTTATTTAATGAAATAATTTGTTAATGAGGTAAATACTACATATTGATTGTGTCATAAATAATTTAATTTATTTCATGTATAAAAATTATAAAATAAATACCATGATTTGAGATATCTTTTTATCTTTCCAATGAATATTTATAGTCGAAAATATAACTTGTATAACCCCACTGAAAATGTAATTTACTAAAAGATATTTGTTTATTTCATTTTGGAATTTACATTAAGTTAATTAAAATAAAGTGTCATAATCACTTTTAAGTGGCTCCATGGGGTCCCCAAATCGACCCAAGGATGACCATGGTCGGATATGACTCAAACAATAGGATTAGGACGCATGTTACGGTAAATAAATATAATTTTGTTTACCCTTATTTACCTGATTTACATTTTAAACATGGTAAATAAAATATTTACTGAGATAAATATTTAAAATTCTTAAAAATAAAAGTTACCTATTTACACAATTTGAACCGCCTGATTCCAAATATGGAATCCATTTATACAAATTCAAAACAAATAAGTGGCAGAAATTAATTTAAAATTAATTCCCGCTGTCAAAGCAAAGGGCGTGTTTTTAAGAAATATTAACTATCAAAAGATTGACAGTTGATTATATACAATTTAAATGTGAAACTTCTTCTAATGACCAAATTTAGATTAAATGGTAAAAATATAATCTATTTACACATTAAAACCAATTTAAAGGATAATCTATCCATATAAATAAATTATATTAAAACATAGTTTTGAATTAAAATACAATATTTTCACTATTCCTTAAAAATGAACTTTATCATAAAAATACCAAAAAATTACCCAAAGTAAATTATGATGTCCTAATTCTAAATAAGGATTTTGTCTGATCATATAGAATGTATTAAAGTGACCAAAACTAGATTTAAAAAGGGTTCTCCATTAAAAGGTGATAAATCGGCCTTTTAATGAAAATTATGCTTAAAATTAGATTCATTCAATTTTTAAGCCTCTAACATTTATTGGATAAATATAAATATATTTAAAAAAACATGTATAATCATATTTTAGTTAGTTTTTTTCATTCCCACCAATACAATGGCAAGGAGTTAACTACCGTTAAAAATAATAATATTATATTATTAGTGTGCAGCCTAAGATTCCAAAGAAACCCGCTGTTGCGTATCAGGTACGCTATCGAACATAGCAAACCCTTTAAAGATAAAATTAATATTTAATTCAAAAATATTAATAAATATTAAAATGCCTTATTCTCCATTTACCTGGGATGTTTCATGGAATCATATTATATAATAAGAGAAACATAAGTCATGATTATGAACATGTAAATAGAATATCGAATAACATGAAAATATTGATTATGTCAAAGGATTATCATTGAATAATTTTCCTCAATAATATAACATATGTAAATACCCCAAACCTAGTTTTCCAAATCATGAGGTAAATTTATTATATTGGTTATAGATATATTGAATTGTGTCCAAAAAAATCAAATTTTATAGTATTCTGAGTAAAATAGACACAAAATTGAGTCTAGTATTACATTTGAAACATAAAATGAAACACGGTGAATGAAAATATTCTTCAACATTGAACTCATTTAATGATTGATTCTTTATATACTGGGGAAATTAAACAAAAAAGATAGAGATATCAGATTCTTAGAAATTATTATGTACCATGGATGAAATCATTAATCAATAATCTATAATAAATTTGTCATGGAACAGAACAAAAAATACTTTCCATTTAATCAATAACATGAATAAGAAGTATAATTTGAAAGTAATAAATGATGATAAAATAGTACCACATAAATAATTACATGCACTTGAATATAATTCATAGATAATGTCAATTCAAAAATATCATGGCTAAGAGTAACTAAATTCTCAATGAAGTAAATTATTATTATTTAATTTCATTATCTTAGGATTCATCTATACTATGATGACCTTTCACTAATACATTTTAAAACTGCATAAAAAACCGATTTAATTCCATATAACTAGTTTGTATCATTGGAACTATAGATGCATTGAGGGACTATATAATTTTAGTTCCCACCCATCACTACATATCCAAATAATTCCTCATGTATCAAATTATCGATTTAATTCATAAGAATAATACTTTATTAGTAAATATCAATATTGGGTAGTGAATATGTATTGTATAGGATTTCCCTATTAAATTAAATAAAATTAAAAAAAACACTATATGTAAAAATTGTATATGTATTTAGAAATAATCATATACATGATAAATAATATGGATATTTAAGGGAAATCTATTTTCATACGTTAACAAGAAAGTGATTATTTTCGGAGAAGTACAGAGACAACAAAACTAACCAATAAAGTGAATTCCAAAAATTTCTATTGCAAACTGATCATAAACCTTCCCGACAAAGAATAATTATAGTATAATTATATTATATCCCTAGTGGGGAATATATAAAATAAGTGGTTATTTGTTATTAATGAATTTAAATACCATAATAAGATCTTTAAAACTGTCTTGGGAAAAATAACATATTTGTAATAAAATTCATTTTTTAAAACTAAAATTTTCGATAAATATTAGGAGAAAATTTTTCATTTAAAAAAGGGTATAATATTTTAAAGGAAGGTTCAATGTAATGGTAGGTCATTACTACATGAAATTTCAGTCATAATAAGTATATTAAAGAAAATATTTGTTTCATATTTCTGCATGAAAATTCAATTAGTGTCTCATCCAGAAAATGAGAGTTTGATTCCTTTTGAATACAATTTAAAAACATAAACATGGGAAACATGAATTTAATAAATCATTATATAATTTTAAAAAAACATTATTCAAATAATTTCTGGGAAAATTTATTTAAAATAGAAATTATTTTTAATTGATGAGAGAAATACATACATAATTTATTAAAAACAATTTCTCAACCATTTTATGTTCCAAATAGAGTAAAATAGTAATATTACATGAAAATTTCATGAATAACTAGAGGATAAGATAATTAAAGATGATTATTATACAATTATTATATTATTTCATTCAATGAAAATTAAATCATGAATAATTACATTTAAAATGGTATTTAAGCATAATCCCTTAATGCATTGTAATATTTTGAATCATAACTACCATGAAATAAATAAATTCAAATGAAACATTAAATTACATGAATATAATGATTCTCGGGATATAAAATATAAAATGGGACATTGAGAAGCCTCATAAAATAAATAATTTAATATTAAAAAATATATTATAATAGGGAGTAAATTGAGTAAAAATATCTAGAAATGATCATAACATTAAAGTGATTATTAATCAATGATGATTATGTTTATAAAATTTAAATCCACTTAATATGAGTAAAAATACACTATAAAATAATCGAAATATGTTAGACATATAATCTCATATTATCAAATACAATGATAAAATAATATAACCCAATGAAATGAAATTGAGTTATGAAATTCCATACCACTTGTTAACATTAAGGTGAAATACACATGGATGAAATATTTAATATTGAAACATAAAATTTAATTAATTATATATTATTCATGATATATTATATAAAATTATAATTATATAAAATATATAAATTAAATTCGTTGTAGAACATTAAAATATTCCTCAATGAAGAAAAATTGATCCATGTCCCTTACCTAACATTTCCATTTAGTGGAATGTTCTTTACACTCTTGTATAATGTATCTAAACTTTTTATTAATTTATAAAAAAACTAAATTCATACATAAAAATTTTATATATGATATTCTTATAAAATATTATCACTTATTTGTTAATAATAATTTTTTTTATTTTCATTGTTTCAAGTATTAGATGATTTTTACTATCATGCATATTTTTCCATGAATGTTCTAGTTTATACGCATAAGATATAGATTCATCATATATAGAATTATATTAACTATATAAATATAATATTTTTCCATTGGATACATTTTATAACAATTATTTGAATTTTGACATGGAAAATTAATCCCATCACTTTATGGAGATTGTTGGTCAAAAATACACACGAGCAACGATATCATTCCCTTAATAAGTATGTGTCTGGATGTGGATGATAAATTAATTTTCAAAAAATTGATAACCATTATTATTTATAATATATATTTATTATTTATATAATTACTACTTTACATGTGATTCTGTGATGGATAAAATATTACATTGGTTCTCGAGGCAGTAGTCCTCCATAGACACCAGTGATGGCTTTGTTTCCCATTTGATGGAGAAAGAATAGGATAAATATTATCCCATGAAAAGAATATCATAATATTATATAGTAGATAATGATGTAATGCTGTTATTATTTTTTATTTAAAATTGAAGGTGATAAAATAGGATGTGAAAATGGAATACCTCATTGATGATGATTACATTTTTTAGAGAAACCTTAATTAGATATATTTTTAAGGACATTAGGATTTGTATTTTGGGAAAAAAAAACTAGAACGTGGATAAGGTTGTTTTAAAAATATTTTGGTACAGATTTTTCACGATAAATGTCTAAAGTGTTCTGAATATGTGAGTAGAGAAGGTACCCTTTTATAATTGGAGGATGAGACCTTCTTGGAAACAAAATGGAAATTTCCTATAAGAATACAAATTGATAATGTTATTCCCAAGAAAGGTTTTTTCCAAATGACATTAGATTCAATGTTTTTATAAGATAAGGTCTAAATATTTTCATCCATTAGTATTTTAATAGGGTTAAATAGAAAACATTCCTTTATGTATTAGATTTACCTTGGATAAACCAATTTTTATATTAACAGAGGTAATTAGTTTCTTACTGTAAATTATGACCAAAAATTAAGTTAACATTATTAACTAATATTAATTTTTTTTATTAAAAATAATGAAATTTATTTTATCAAATTAAATTATTAAAAGTTCATTAATATAATTTAAAAAATTAAAGGTCAAATCTGGATGAAAAAAATTTATCATGAAATGCATTTTTCAAGCATAAGATAACATAATATTAACGGTATTACTAGTGATCATCATTACAAGGATTTCATTCATAACTTTTGATATATAATACATACATATCATTAAAATATTTTCTTATTATTTTTTATTTTATTTATTTAAAATGGAAGCAAATTATGTACTTGAAAACAATATATGAAGGAAAATGATTTTTGAAGCATAAAAGTAAACTTATTCCAAAATATGGATTAAAATTGATTAAATTTTAATTAATTATATTATATATAATTATATAAAAAAATTTACTTTAAAATAAAATTAATATCATAAAGGTCCTTCTGAAATTCATAATTTTATTAAAATAAATAAGAATTAAATGAAAAATGTTATTTTTTACGATTCGATGAAAAATTACTCTTTCTATAAATACCAAAATATTCAAACAATTATATTTTATATATGATGATTTAAAAAAATAATATTTTTAAAAAATTGGTTTATAAAATATGAATTAATAAATTATATTATTTTATCACACAAAGCAATGAAAACATATTCAAAGAAAATATATTCTTGATGTATATAATGACTTTACTAAAAATGAACCCTTATTTTCTCATATATTTACTTAATTTCAAATATTTATACATAATTTTTAAAAACATTATTCAAATTTATTCCACCTATTTTAATATATAGTTCATAATGATCATAATTAAATAATATATTTCATGAGTCATTTAAGATTTGTGTTGTGTGTCGTATATTCCATAGAAAAATAAAGTTTTTCTCTTATATTATCAAGGAGTTACATTCCCCCCCAAATGAAATAGATTTCAACTTCATAATTCTATCTTTTTCTAAGAAAAACAATGGGTTGACATTTAAGAATACCATTATTGAAAAAAACTTCGTAAAAACGGTAAATAAAGAGTCATTTTTAAATAGGGAAAGATAAATAATGAGTTTATATAGAATATCATATAATTAAGTTTCCAATAATGATAAAAAAAAATTTACATGAAAAAAATGGACATGGATGTGATGTTTAAATTGTTTTAATGATTCATAGACATCATTGATCACAAGAAAGTTAATGATCAAGTGAAATTTAAAAATTACCAAACTATAAATCAGAAATAGTTTAAAATAACATTGATTCATTGGATATGAAGTGAATAGGATATATTTTTTACAACATTTATTTCCCAGAGATGAGGGATTATTTTAATATCAATATAAAAAACACCAAAAAAATATTATTACATAATATATTTTTATTTCGTAAAAATAATTTCATAATTTTGTTGTGTTTACATCAATTTACACTTTACATCTTACTCTAATGAGTGAATATAAAATATGAAATTTTAATGAATGATGTTCCAAAATAAACATTTAATGGATCATAAATACCATAAAACCGTGTCATTTCCTTTCAGAATACACTAAATTTTTACAAAAACCAAAATTAATATCATGAGTTATCAAATATAATAAATTAATCTCAAAAAACCAATAGTGACACTAGATGTTCAATTGAAAATTTATCTATAAAATAATTTAAGTAAAAATAATTTTATATTAATCAGAATATCGTATAGACCAATGGAAGGAAGTTCACCCTTATCATCCAACGATTATGGTTTCATGCCCTGTGGTCTCTGTGGATGAGAAGGGTTAACAATGGTCATGTAGGTTTTCCTTTTTATAAAACCATATTAAAATAATTCCTATAACATTCCAAAAAAATCAATGAACATCCTCAAAAATAAAATATGTCATAAAATCACATTTTAACCACTAAGATTTTCTACACAATAATGTTTTTTCTACAAAATAAAATAATTTTAATTGACTATTATTATCATAAAATGAATGATCATATTATCCCTAAATGATATCAGTACCTTTAATAATATTTATATATCATTATTTCTAAAATAATACATCATGTTGATACTAAGGGTATCATATACCTAAAAATAATAAAACTTATCCCAAAAGTCCATTAATCACATGAAAATATCATCAATTAAAACCACAAATGGGCATCTTTGATTTTGAACTTTTTATCAAAATTAAACTCATAAACCCATGATTGTATCCATAAATATTATGTTAATCATTTATAAAGACATATATGATTTAAAAAATTCATTAAATCCTTATAAGTTTCATGATTCTTATACCCAAAATACAAATGATAAAAATACTTCAAAAACATAATTCTTAAATCCCAACATATAAATAATTTAACCCATATACTTCAATGATTGGTATATAAATTTTACTTGTTTTATTTAAGAGTTATCAACAAAAATATGAAATTAAATCAAATAATTCCCTAGTTCCCAACATTCTTATAAATTAACCACACATAAATTTTTAGGATATATTTTATTTCTCTCCATTAAAATCTTTACATTTCTATGAAAATATTTTTCTAAATAACATTATTTTCCAAACGGAAGACATTTTACTATTCCTTTAAGAAATTCACATGGGTGTCTCTATCTATATTTTTGAAATGAATGAATTTCACCTTTATTTATTCCATGGCCTCCACCCTAAATCACTGATAGAACTTCATCATTCTCTTCTTTGATGATTTTGGGAGTCAGTTATGGTGTAGGATATTAATGATATATTATGGTAACAGATTATCCATAATTAATATATCATTCACTTTGGTCATTATACCATTTGGTTACTCATAATCACCCGCATTTTCCACTATATTCAATGTTATCATGATTTATTTGGGATCAATTTTTTGGTAGAAAAAAAAATTCCTAGTGTGAGAATCAATAATCATAGAGGGAAAACCATATAATCATTCATAAGATGTCTATGTCAGAAATCATTTTTCTCGATTTTAGATACTATAGGTTAATCCAAGGGAATTCATTTCCATCATGAACTCAAATACAATTTATGGATCATAAAGAAAAGGTCTATTAACCCAATAATATCACCCAGGAATGTTAATATTGGTGTACAACAAGGCCCATTTTTTTTGAAGATGGTGGTGATTGAGTCAAGAAACAATCTCCCTTTCCATAGATATTACCCCAAGGTATAATTATACTCGAACTACATCCAATTTTAATATCCAAATATGTATTTATTTCCATGAAAACAAAATAATCTCTAGAAAACCCAAACATTAGGACGGTATCATATACTTGGGCATATCCCAAAATTCAATGATAGAGAAATATCCCCCAATATATTTTATCCTAAAAAATTTCAACAAGTTTTATAGAATAACTAATCTTAAAAAATTAATAATGACTACAACACTATTATCCTAAATCTTATGGTAACATTATTACATTGGTCCTAGATAGACAGAATTTTATCCAGATGGATCAAATATTTTAGTAGTTCTGGTAAACTAGATATTTATTAGAGTCCTAAAACAAATTTGAAACATAAAATATTCCATATAATTAATAAATTTGTCATGAAGAGTAATATAGTATGAATAAATTCTGATAAAATAATTAAATATAAATAATAAAATATTTTTGAAGATAATAAAAGAATAATATCAATTCAATAATATTATAGATAATAATAACTGAATTCTTAATGAATGGAATTCATAATATTCTACATCATTATCCCATACATCATGATATCTATACATTTGAGACCATTATCCATGAATGTTTTAAAAAATGGGAAAATACCAATTTAATGATAGCTTAATAGTTAGTCTCGACTGGCCTATTGAAATATTGATGGGATATAAAAATAATGGGAACCACCCATCAATTAATGTATAAATAAATCCCACTAAATCAAATGATTATGTTAATTTATAAAAAAATATGAATTATCAAAAAATATATGCATTGTGTAAAGAACACCAACTTGAAAAGATTTATATATTAATCAAATAAAATTAAAAATAAATTTTTTTTATCTAAAAATGGAATTAATTTTCTGAAATAATGATATCTTTGATAAATAATATTTATATTTAAGGAAATTAAATGTACTATGTTAACATGAAATTTAATGTTTCGTGGAAATTTTAAGGAACACAAAAATAATCAATAAACTCAATGTAAATACCTTCCCTAGTCTGATTATTTTTTATTCAAAAAGATATATAATATTGATAGAATCATAAAAACATGTCTCTAATTTATTATATAAAAAATAAATTGTATTGTAATTAATGAATATAAATACCGTAGAAGGGTCAGTAAAAATTCTTGAGTAAAATTCCAATTTTTAAATTGAAATTCACTTTATAAAACTGAATCATTCCAAAATATTAATAGAAATATTCTCTTAGAAAATAAAATTTTAAACACGCAATGAAATATTAAAAACAATAAGTGGTCATTATAGTAGAAAAAGGTTTTTCAAGATGAGTTATTTAAGGAGAATATTACATGGAAATTTATGTATGAAAATTGAATAAGATCATCATTCGGAATACTATAAGAATATAATTTTTTTAATAATTTTGTAAAATTAAATAAGGGTTAAATACATATTAAATATACTATTTTATAATATTATAATAAATAATAAATGTTTTTTTATAAAACATATATTTGGTAGAAAATGTATTTTTATCCGATGGGAGAAATAATATTGAATTATCTGATGAACATTTGTCAACAATTTTAAATACCATAGAGCGGGAAATGGTAAAATTACATGAAATATTCTTGAATAATCCAATGATAATAAAATAAAATTATATAATTATAAAACAATGAAAAATTTTCTTTAATAAAAATTTATGTATAAAGAATCCCAATTTAATGATATTGATACTTAAACCCTTACTGATTTAGTATTATTAGTATCATTACCCGTATGAAATAAATAATATTAAATGAAACATCAAATAAAATAAATATAAATAGAATAATCATATCAAATAGGAATGTTTATGTATAGATACCTCAAAAAATAAATAATAGAATAACACCAAATATATATTAGTGGAGTGCAAAATAAGCTGAAATCTCTTATAAAGATAATACCACTGAATTGATGATTAAAAGTTTAATTTATATGATTGTAAAATTTAAATACAAATAAAACAAGTATAAAAATATCATAAATAATAAAAATACGACACCCACATAATCATATATTATCAAATAAAATAAAGATTAAATATAACCCCATGAAAAGAAATTGATTTAAAAAATACCATACCATATGGAAAAATTAATGGCAATGGAATATGTAGGAAATAATTAAAATTGAATGCCAAAATTCCATGAAAGATGAACTATTGATGATATTTTCTATAAATGGTTCATTATATTCCTTATATAAAATAAATTAGTTTTATAAAATTATAATATGCCACAATGAGGTGAGATTTATACGAAGTCCCTTACCTCACTTTTCCCTTTAGATGAATGTTATTTACCCTCCTATATAATGGTTTTATAAATTTTATTAATTTATTATAGAACCACATTCATATTTATACTATCATATATGATATTATATTACAGAATCTTATCACCCATTTGTTATAATATATATTTATTTCCATTGATTCAGGTGTTAACTTCTTTGTCTTCTCATTCAAGTTTTTTCATATAAGATATAGATCACGTGAAAATAATATATATTAATAATATAAATAAATATATTAATGTTAAAAATATCATATTAATTCATTGGATACAATTCTATTATCATTAATTAATGATTGACATGTAAAATTAATCACATAACCTTATAGAGATGGTAGGTCTCTAGCACACACAAGCGATGATATCATTCCCGTAATGGGTGGAAGGGTAAAAAATTGGATGATATAATAATTTTAATGAATTAATTTATTTTCATATATATCAACTATATTAATTATTTCATTCATTATTGCTGTCTATGTGAGTGATTTTAGGAACAAAAATTACGTCAGTTCCTATGGAGATAGTCCGTCATTCGAAAAAGAAACGGTTTTGTTTCACAATTTATGGAGTAGGTGATGGATATATATTTTTACATTAATATAATAAAATTTATAGATATTTTATATAATGGAATTATTTTTTAACATATATGACACAATATAATGTGATAAATAATATGTAAAAATGAATGTTCTCGATGAAGAAGATTGACATCGCTTAGAGAAACAACCTTTGGATCTCTTATTAAGCACCCTAGGGATGGTCTTTTGGGAAGAAATGATCTCTATATTGTGGATAATTATTTTGGGGAATAATTTCTCAATATTTTTCTAGCTAAATGGATTTTATGAGTGAATAATTAGGGGGATGAGCTACACTTTTATAAATGGGGATGATGACCTTCATTGAAACCACATGGAAATTTACCAAATGAATATAAAATGTTGAAGTCATTCTCATTAAAAGTTATTATTAATGAACATAAATTCAAATATACAATATTATAATATTTATAAAAAACCATAAAATATGATTTTTTATTGTTTAATGTTTATATTTAAATTTTTTATTTATTTTACCCCCACGTAAAATCTCTTTTAACCTTAACCGAGATAATTAATTTATACTATTTTTAATTTTGATTTAAAAAAAATTTAAAATTAAAATACTAAATAATGTTATTTATTTGGATTTCGAATGTGGATTAAATTTTTTTCAAATTCAATACATATAAGTGGAATCATTTAATTTAAAAATAGACATGCAAATCATGTCTTGAAGATGTTTTTCATGAAAATATTTTTTCATTCATAAAATTATATTACATTATCTATATGACTATAGATAATAATTATATGGATATAAATTAATATATTTATATATAAAATCAGTAGTAATAAATTAAAAATTTATATATTATTGGTAATTTTAATTAATAAAAAGTAATTAAAATTATTCTCTTAAAAAACATTTTTTAACAAATTTGTTCTTAAGATTAAAAATAATGTTATAAAATATCCAGTATAAAATTTTTTTAAATGTAATTAATTTGACTAAATATAAATAAATCATTCATAAATTAATTTTATATAAAATTATATTCATAATGGTACTCTTGAATTACATAATTTACTAAATAGTTATGATAGTTATACAAAAATAGTTATTTTCCCAATTTACTTAAACATCACCCTTTTCTAATAAAGCCCAAATTATCACTATATGTTTTATTTTAATTTTGATTAATAAAATTTACATCATTTTTTAAAGTAAAATTTATAAATTTTGATGAAATTAATTATATTATTTTTTCCCAAAAATAAATACAAACATTTCTGATGAAAAATATATTCTTTGATCAGGTATTGTCTTCACTAAAAATTCAGTCTTTATTTACCAATGTATTTTATTCATCTAAACTATTTATATCTAATTTTTAAATATATATTCATATTTATACCAATAATATTAATGGTCAGGCCCCAATAGTTATATATAACTAATATATTTGACATTTTATTTAAACTCGGTGATGCGTGTCATGTATGAAATGAACAATATGCTCATATTTAACATTTATGGGGTGTTACAACATGTGATAAAAATATGGAAACCAAATGGAATAGTGGATAAATAAATTAATTAAACAACATAATAGAAATTTGAGCCTTTCTTCCATGAAAACAATGTTGGTAAAGGTTCATTGCTTCTCCCCAATGAAAATAATCTCATAAAAAAGATTTACATAATTCATTAGAGCGTTATATAATTCAGAATCCACCCATTGTAGAAGAATATCATCCCAATCATCTAATAAATATTGATATATTATTATCCAGTGAATCATAAATAAATAAATAATAATTACATAGATTTTCTTAGATTAAAGAAAAATACGTTTCATATAAATTTCGTTCAACATGTCATAGTGTCAATCAGTTAGAAAGAGTTAAATATTGAGATAAATATCCACGAAATATAAAGAAATACAATGTTTCATCCAAATATAATAAAAAATTAAAATATTTAACATAAATAAAATAATGTGACAAAAAATATGATTTCAGTGAAAATTCAAGAATGACATCAGAAAATACCCTTTCAATAATATTATAACACATATATGGAAAATAAATCCATGTGAGAAGAAGAAAATAAAATAAAACTAATAAGAAAATAAATAAAATAATTATAATATTGGATGATAAATAAATTATTGAAACCATTATTCTAAAGGTATATATAAATATCTATGAAGATGGTTCTATGTAAAGAAATCCATTATTATTTTATGTGATAAAACTAACCAAGAAAAGAACATCTCGAAGGAAATGTGAAATAATATCACTATATTATATTTGGTTAGAAACTTTTCATAAAAAAATAATAGAATTTTTTTATGTTTATATAAAAATTAAGTATCATATTTAATATTTTAAAAACCAATATATTATAAATGAAGAAATAATTAAAATAAAGTCATTAGAGTTGTTTCCTCATTTTTTTAGACTCCTCCTATACTACGTGAAAAACTCATCGGGCACTTAAGGTGTGGATGGACTGGAAAAAACCCAATAAGGGAATTATATTTTTATGTGAAAATATGATATTATTTTTGGTGTTGATTTTTTTTATTAGGTTTGGAAATGGGGGTCATAGGGGTTATTTATTGGTGATATAAGGGGTATTAAAGATAAAATATTGAATATAAAATCATTTTCTAACAATAACATGAAATAATGGTATTCAATATGAAATGAAATAGTATTCTAAACAATTTTGTATAAACCATTGATTTTATTAGATATTGAATGCTGTATTTTCAAAATAATATCATCATTACATAAATATTTCATCAATATTTCCATTTTTTTGTATAATATTGTTTTTTATAAAAATTTAGAAAATGTATTATACCATAATTTTAATTTTATTATTATAAATATGAAAATATTGAAATGAAATAATTTTCTAAAAAAATTAAAATCCTTTTTTAAATAATCTTCTATTATATTAAAAAATAAAATTTCTATTGTGTACAACTATACCAAATATTTGAAAAATATTATTTTGGACATGGTAAATGTATTTTTTGGTTTTGAAAATTAATTTAAATATTTTTAAATAGAAAATATAATAAATAAAAAATATTTTTATTACTATAAGATAATATTATATATAATAAATACCATATTATAATATTGACTATAAATTTAATATTTTCATGAGAAATACGAAAAATAAATTATAAAAGATTTTCAAATGCCAATTCCCAATTTATAATCCATTTTATCAAAATAAATTTCAAAAGTAGTATAATTGTATATTTAAATTAAATTTATAATACTGAGGCTTAATAAATAAAAAATTTAGGGAAAAAAATTATTTTAATTATGGTTCATTTATGGCCACTGACATATCTATTGATGAAAGAGATGACACAATGGGGTTGAATAACTAGGGGCAAACAGGTGTAGTGCAAGATGCAAGCAGGGGGCCTTTGGGACAGGAAGTTGGGGAGATCAGGGCATGTATTATCTTTCAATATACTTGGCCTTCAAGGTATTAAATTGTAATGGTTAAATTGGTTATGTGTATATCCTTAGTGGATGAGGTCTCATCCATGATAAACCAATGGGTGCATATGTGTTTCTATATTATTTTAAACCCTACTACCTATTACTAATAATGGTATATTTACAAATATATATTTTAATTTGTTTTCATATATACATATTTTCATAAATTAACTATATCGGTCAACTTATTATTTTAATGTTAGGGTTATGATCCAAATAGTAATATTTATAATGTTTTCCACACCTATTTAAAATAGTCATATTTTCTTTTATTTACCCAGATATATCCTTTAAATCATAAATACATCATTTACTTATATTTGTATAATGTATGTATATTTTCATTTTAAAATATGTAAATATTTTTTATTTTTATATTTGTTATTAATGTAGTTGTTGCGTCATTTCTATTTCATGAAAATGATGACCCATGAAACATTGTTAGGATATATGTTTTTTTATTGTCCTATGACACTGTTATTGACTATATATAGTGTATTTATCATTCATTTTTAGCGGTATTTAATGAAAATAGAAAATAATTTCAATTTTCTTATCAGTTTCATTTGATTTACTTGTAGTATACAATTATACATAAATTAATATATTGAAAACATACATATATATAATCTGTTAATGTATAATTATAAAGGAATAATGATATAAAAATATTTATATTATATTTAAATATCATTAAATCGAAAATAAATGAATTTAATTTTTATAAATATATGTTTATAAAAAATTCTAAAAATAGATATAAAAATTATAAGATGTTACATTCATCCCATTTAAAAAAACAATATCCATAAAGTCTTTACTTATTTAAAAAAAATATTAATTTTTTTCTTAATTTAATAAATTTTATTATTTTATAAAATTAATTAATATAATTTCATCGTATGACTCAATGAAAATAGCGTATAAATGTTTTCATATTGCGCTCATAATATTTATACTCATACCAGTTCTCTATAATTCAATATAATATCATCATGGTTTTTTCTTATAATTTTTTATATCATAATTTCATAAATTAAATTAACTATAATCTAATACCAAATGGGACACCCCCTAAAACTCTAACTTCATTTTTCGACGCAACAAAAATGTACTCTTCATATAATAATTGATCATTTTTTATATTAAACCACTACCAGAATCATAAGATTTGTATCTTCCTGAAAAATATATTTATCATAAAAATATATAATAAGACAAATATTTAATCTAATACATTATTATAAAACTTTTACTGGTTTATCAAAACCATTATAATACATTACACCCCCTTGGGAGATACATCAATGAAATGGTGATAAAAAATCATATTATGGGGATAAATGATAAAAGAAATAGAAACATGAGAACAATAAATTTTTTGAGATATAAATATATTAATAATTCTGAAGTTATATTATAACTAAAATATACCCAATATAGTTTTATATATTCTTTTTAAATAAAATTGATGTATTTGACATCTTTCTTTACATGAAACCAAATGTCTTAATAAACTACGATATATAAAACCATTACAAACTAGTGAGTATAATGAGTGGTATCAATAGTAATAACCATGTCACTAGAATTAGTTATAAAGATTCTAAATAGTTAAAATGTACTTATTATTTCATAATAAATAAATACTAAATTTTCATAAAGACATTTTATTCATCAAGAAAATATTTTCTTCAGACAAAGTTTTTATAGAATTTTGTCTTTATAAAGTATAATAAAGTTGGGATATTACAATAAATTTTATATTAGAAAATTAATTTATCTTTCTAAATAATCATGTCAATATTATCATAGGGTGAATTTTATGGTTTTTTATAAAAAAATTTAACTTCTCATGAATAGTAAAAAAATACAGATTCCTGTAAAAACTATCATTTCTTTTCATGTAAAAGTAAAATTATTTTTTTAATTTCATTTTAGGTATCATAAATTTAATTTAATTATAAATAGTATAATTAATTACATAGGAACCATCATTATACTTTATTTTGTAATCTGTTCACTTTTCGTCTTAATAACACATTTTTCTAAAAATTATATTTATGCGTGCGATGTGTTTTTATCTTACTAAATTAAAATAATATCTATTTATTAATGTTTTTAATGAAATTAATAAATATATATTCTATAATATATTTTTAAATTCATTTGTATAATTTAAAATGGAAAGGAATATATTTAAATTTAGTTTTATCGTAAAAAATGAATTATTCTAAAAGAGGTTTTCATTGTGGTTTTCACGCTTATAAAAGGTTAATTCTTACACTTATATTAATTTAATATATTAAAATTTATTATATATTTTGAATCATAATAATTAATATAAATTTATATAGTTATTTTAATAATATTTCATAATGAATAGTAAAAAGAAATATAATTTTGTTTTATGGTTCAAGTAAAAAAGGGTTATCAGAGGAATACACTAAGCGATAAATGTTGTATTTTCATCCAACATTGGAATAATTATTATTATTTGATGATATTTGAACCTTATATTTTACTAAATTATAATCCTAATCCATGTTTGTTTCTAATTTACCTTGACTGTTACCCTGTATCATTAAAATATTTTATGAAATTTCTTGTGAGTTGATCCCCTCATTTATAAAAGGTCACCTCATTAACTACAATATTTACACCATTAGAGCCTTATAAATAGGAAAAATAATAATAAAAACCATTCTATATTTCTTCCCTTCATCTTATCGCTTCTATTATTATCATAATACCAATCATTCAGGGTGTAAGGTGTCATCCAACATGCCCCTCTCAAATATATAGAATAAATATTTACCATGCTCATTCAAATTTATTTCTGCATATATGTATTAAAAAATATTTTATCAATAATAAAAATTTGACTCATGTGTCAACAATGTACATATATATTATAAATATGATATAACAACCATTTACTACCTCTTCTCCATCCAATGGGAGATGAAAGTATCTGTTGTGCGTACTTATAGACTACCAAATTCACATAGAAATATGATTCATTTTCAATACAAATATTTTTTGGGTTTTTATTATGATATCATTATTGTATATTTTTATAATTTATTATACAATAATGTTTCTATAATGAGGAACTATTATTTACATTTATTTCATTTCAACCATCGAAAAAATGAAACAATACTTGTGTATAAGTATGAACAATCATCTCTATGTAGTAATGTAATTCATTTTTAATAACTTATTTATATGAGTGGTTATAAATATGGAATGTTTATCAACATTTCATGCACATATTGACTAATTGAGACGTATATTTTTATTTACGCGCAGAGATGGTGCACAGTTTTTCTTTGTTGGTGAGAAGGAAACCATAGCAGTAAGAGATAGACTTGCACTTATGAGGGTGTCACACCCGAGATTTTATGAGAATTATTATTTTATGTATAATTTTATATAAAAAAATATTTAACTACACAACACTATCTTTTCTTGCATTACAGGCAAGAGAAACCTTCACCGATAGCTTGCGTTGTACGCAATACCGAGTTTTACTAAACAACGATATGTTATTAAAATATTATATAAACTAGCCGTTATGAATAGTAACACTCAATTTTTGAAATTGTATAAGTTTAATCATTCAAAATGGACTTCATTTTTGGATTCTGAATATCAAAATTATCCTTGGGTGAATTTTTGGTATTTTTCTGAAAACATTCAATTTTTGATGAATAGTGAAAACACTCGGTTACTATTTAAAGAAAGACTTTTATTTAAATAATTATTTATTTATTTTTTAATTTATTTTAGGTCAAAATTTATATATAATACCTATATAATGTCAATTTAATTCATTGGGGTCATTTTATAATAATTTTAGATATATAAAAATTTTATTGAACTTTTTACCGTCTTTTACCCACCTCTTAGGAAAATTTGAAAATTTACATAAAAGTAAATTTTATAGCTTCTATGAGGGTAATTTCAAAAAACTGAGAGACACAGTTAATATCAAGGAGTAAAATTTCGTTCAATAAGATAAAAATAATTTTTGGTGAATAGTAACTTTTAACATTTATTTACCACGGTTAAAAGTAAATAGGGAAATTAAGGGTAAAAATGATATTATTATTACCGTAACACATGACATATTCAATTGGATAAAATTAATTCGACCAAAAACAACCTTAGAAATAAAATATTACCATTTAGGTCCACTTGGATTAGATTAGGACACTTAATATTATTTTATTTAAAGAAGAGTTAAAAGAGTTAAAGATGAAGTTTGATACATAAAACATTTTTAATATAGGTTTATACATAAGATAAATTCTACTATAAATATTCATTAGAAAGAAAACCTTATTTCCTATATAAAAGTATTTTATTTATAATTTTTAGACATTAAATAATTTAATTTATTTATGAAATAGTGATGATGTATTAATTACCTTATTAATGAAATATTAACATAATTGATATTATAAATACCCCAATTAATTTAATTTGAGAATTTTTATGAATTAAACTAATTTTATAGGTTAATATTATATGTTATTATTTATTTAATTAACTTTTTTTTGAAGTAATCATTCTATTATGATTTTCACAAAAATCAATTACCAAATAGTGTCAAAATTGACATAAAATAGATTGTAAAAGAAATATTATATTAGTAATTTATATTTTATTTATAAAAAACTAAGGTTCATCCAAATGACATAGATACGGTTATATATATTAATAATTAACCACTTGGGGTTCATTTGGCTTGTTATAGTATGTTTAATAACCATATAGTGTAAGAAAACAAGAAGAAATAGTAAAAGTAAAATTATTTAGCTTAAAGATAAATATAAATGATAAGGTTAAAAAAGTAACCTATAATTGTCTAAAATCTATTGGTTGAGAGTATTTCGACCCATCCCCACCTTAGCTTCAAAATAATCCAAATTGGAGCTATTAAAACCGAATATGACTTTATAATAAAATAATATTTTAAGTTTTTCTTAAGGTGCCCCTCTCCTCCCTTATAAAAGGGCACCACCTCCCTCTCCACCTCACACCAATTTGAGCCTTCAAGATCAACCAACCCCTGACTATTTCTCTTCTCAACTTCCTTAGAAACATTCTAGAGGTCCTGGTACTCTTGAAATACCATCTTTAGTGCCCTAAGAGTGGGTTAAGAAGAGGCGTTTCAAAGAAGAGGTAATGTCCGTTATCGATTATTTCAAATTTATTTCTTTTTCTACTTCCTCTTCTTTAGTTGTTTCATTATGAAGTAAAAACATCAATATCACTAATATAATGATATGTTATTAAAAATATTAGACAACCTTATTTCACCTCCTATACATCCCACAGAAAATGAAATCACCGCGCATGCGTACGTACATAAAACCATCTCCACGTCATGCTGTAATCTGATTTCCATCGCCACCTTACTTGGATGGTTATAATGGTGTAAATAATAACTATATATGATTATTTTGAAGTGATATTGATTCTGAAATAGTATACATACACTTCAATACAATTCCACGATCATGGGAATGATATCATCGCTTGTGCGTACGTATGGCCTACCGTCTCCACATTTTGATGTGGATCATTCTAAATGATCTTCATTAAACAATGATTATATAAATAAATTTAACGAATAAATATGATATATATTTTACTACTCCCATTCTGTAAATGATGTATCTATAACCTAAAAATAGGAATAAGAATTTATTCGACAAAACCCGCATAAGAATATAAAGCAATAAACACCCGAATAACAAGTAGCAATCAAATATTACTATTAAAAAGATAAAAATATGACCATGTATGATATCATGGCAATGAATTTTTTTTTAATAATTCAATTAAATTATTTAAATCATTATACAGGAGTTTCAGATACATACGAAGCAATTCGGACCTAAGGTAAGGGAAAATCTCACAATCTCATTTTTATTCGAGATTGTTTATACTTTGGTATTTACTGGGGTGTATTTATCATCGATGTCCATGTTTCCTCAATATGTAATATCATTTCTATCCTTCTAAAATTTTTTAAATCCAATATTACTCATTGGTGAGTTTTAGTAAAAAGATATGAAAAGAATATTTTGTCGTTTTTCGTACGATGTGCTTTTTGACTTCTCTGGCCAAAGTATGAGTAGAATGTTTTTTAACTTATACAGCATGAATGGATTTTTAGAAAATTATTTCCATGAAGCTTACTTTACAAGTTTTAATGTTTATTTTTAATTAACTTCTTTTAGTTTAAAATTTTATGACATGTTAAGAAAGGAAAAAATTGTTTTTGAAGTAGAAAGGATATTCTCCTCAATAATAGAGTTCAAGTGTTTTATCAAAACTATTTTCCATCTAAGATAATAGAGGGTTCTATTTATATCCCTATTATTACATTGATTTGATTATGATTGAATTATTTTTATGATATTCTTTTATCTTATATGGATTATGTTATGATGGAATGATGTTTAAGAATCCAATTTTTTATTACATGGGTTATGCTATGATGTATGATTAATGATCTTGTGGCACACATAATAGTGGTATTATTATGAGATGTGTGGGACCTATATCTCCCTCAAATTCATTGGCTAATGATTTATATCTTATGATATAGACATGGTTGGAATGGTAGGTTAATCCAGTTCAGTGATACAGGACTGAAATGTGGAGTGAACTCGGTTCAAAAATGGACTTTTTCCGCTATGATAGTCTTGGAAATGGGTCTTGACTACTAAGAAATGATTCTATATGATTATGTGTGTATTCAATAATGTTTCATATTATGATTATTCGGATTAAATTTCACTACCATGATTTATCCCATCTTATGATATTATGATCTCTTTTGCAGGTTAATATTTTGAAAATGTTTTGTTCTTATGAATATGATATGATTGATATTTCTTTTGTTTACCCTTAATGAGCATTTGAGCTCACCCTTTTGTATGTTTTCTATTCCCCAGGTCAGGAAGAAGGGTATTAAGTAATATATTCCAAAAGGGACTCTAGATATGATAAAATAAAAGGGAGACAGTGTATATTATTTATGAACCAGTTGTTTATGTTTTGCAGTTTCTAAAGACACTATACCAATACAGTCCATTCATGTTTTTGTTATATGTTGTAATAAGTATGATTCAAATATGAAGTAATAACAATGTATGTAATGTATGGGTCATTATAGTTTGTATCAGAGGAAAGGTATAGTCATCCTTTGGAAACTAGGATTTGAAACCCTTAGTAAGAACCCTAAGGATATGTCTAAGCAGAGGACAAAATCAAAGTTTTTTAGAAATGTCCACGAATAACATATGATAAAACCTAAAGAATGAAATTTTATTCTTCATTATGTGGTTTTCCTATTATGATTAGTGTTTCTCATACTATTATTATTGGTTTTAGTCAATGGATGGAACCTGAAGGAACCATGTCAATGCTAAATGTGACGGGCAATGAAATGATTGTCCCCCGGAGCAACCAAACATTATGAGAGATGGAATGAAAAATCTTGAAGCCATGATCACACAACTTTCTCAATCTATGAATCATGCAGGACTTCCAAACGAGCAAAGAATGGTGCAACATTCTGTTGAATCCTTCACAAGGCAGCGTCCACCCTCATTCAACGGGTCTACTGATCCATTAGTGGCAGAAAAATCGATCAGTACGTCTGAAAAGATATTTTCAGTTCTTCAATGTTCTAAACATGATAAATTCATCTTAGTTGTTTATCATTCATTAGGTGAAGCTGATCAATGGTGGAATCTTATCAAGAATACTAGGCCAAGAGATGAAATTGAGTCCATGGAATGGGACGAGTTCAAGTACTTATTTTTCAATAAGTACTTCCCTCATATTCTTCAAACAAAGATGGGGAAGGAGTTTCTTGAACTAAAAAAAGGATGATGAATAGGTTGGTACCTACGAAGAAAATTTTACAAGACTTGCAAGGTACGCTTATGGGATTATTATCCAACATGAGAGTAAGATCAATCGATTCTTTAATGTCTTAAAACCACGTCTTCGAAGGGTGTTCTCCATAATGGACTTCAATAGCTATGAGGAAATCATTCGTTGTGATCTCAAGGTTGAGATGGAGATTGGAGTAACCCATCAGTCATATGCATTTGATAAGAAGAGGAAAATGAAATTCAAAGGAAAATCTAAATAGCTCACTAATAATAATATGAGTTTTCCCTTATGCTCAAAGTGTGGAAATAAACATGGAGGCAATTGTCTTAAAGGCACAAGTAAACGTTTCAAATGTGGAAAAGATGGTAATCGGGCATTTGAATACCGCAATGATGGGAAGAAGATGTCTAGTGATGCGAACAATGAAAAGCTTACACAGAGTGCACCTCCTACATTTCAGTGTTACAAGTGAAAGGAAATGGGGAATTATGCTAATCAATGCCCTAATCCAAGGGGTTTTTATGATGATCGATGTCAACAAACTCTTATGGATAAATACAAAGGAAATTCACATGCAATTTCTATCAGTGATGTGGAGTATGATAACAAAGTGATAAAATGTACACTTACCATCCACTCTAAAGTAACAAATGTTCTATTTTATTCTGGATCCACCCACACTTTTATTTCTAAGGAATTTTCTAAGGGTACCACTATATTACCTCAACAATTAGATGTTGAGTTAGTTGTGACAACCCCTAATGGAACAATAGTGGAATCAAAAGATTATAATTCTTCTCCAATTGAAGTTTGTGGGAAAGTGCTTCCTGCAAATCTTTTGATCCTTCCTGTAGTGGAATTTTATGTGATTCATGTCATGGATTGGATTTATTTATATGGATCTCATATCAATTTTCAAATAAGGGAAGTCACATTTCATATTCCAGATCAATCTATGATCATCTATCAATGCAAGGATGAACATAACCTTCAAATGGAAATTTCTTCCATCTTATGGGCCTTGATTCCACTAAATAAAGGTTATTTATCTCTAATGGTTGGAGATAAAATCACAATTAAGAATACTCCCATTGTACGGGAGTTTGATGATGTCTTTCAAGAGGAATTTTCAGGTCTTCCACCAAATTGTGAAGTCGAGTTTTCAATAAAACTCGTATTAGGGGCATTGCCTATTTCAAAGAAAACTTATAGAATGTCTGTAACAGTCCGAGATTTTATGAAAAATATTCTTTTTATTTCACTAATGTCTTGTGTTGTACGCTACACCAAAAGGATCTTGCACAACACGCATCCTTGACTTGCCTTGCATTACACGCAATCGCAACCTTCCTCGATAGCGTGTGTGGTACGTAATACTGAGTTTCACGAAACAATGATATGCTATTAAAATATTATTAAAACTAGCCGTTATGAATAGTAATAACCACTTTTTAAATTTTAGAAATTTTAAAATGGACTTTATTTTTGGATTCGGAGTATCGAATTTAGCCTAAGGTGAAATTTTGGTACTTTTCAGATAACTTTCATATTCTGATGAATAGTGTAAATTACTAAATTATAATTAAAAATAACTTTTTTAATCGAAATAATTAATAGTGATAAATCATTAATTTGAGTGGTTTTAAAGTATATTTAGAATATATTTTTACAATTTAATATAATGTTGGTCATTGGATGTAATTTCACATTTAAACTAGACATAAACAAGTGTCAATCTTTTGATAGATATTGTTTCTTAAAAACACGCTATTTGTTTTAACAGCGGGATTTAATTATAAAATTAATTAATGCAACTTTTATGTAATGAATTTGGTAAAATAGACTTCATTTGTAAATTCGGAATATGAAATATATCTTGGGATGAAATTTTGGCACTGTTCTGAAAAACATCAATTTTTGATGAATAGTGAAACTACTAAGTGGTAGTTAAAAAACTGAATTTTTCATAAAACTTAATTTTACCACTTCTGTGAATGGAATTTCAAAAATCCGAGAGACACCGTTGATGTCAGTAAGTAAAATGTGGTTCAATGAGATGAAAATAATTTTTGGTGAATAGTAACTTTTTACTTTTTTTTACCGCGGTTAATAGTAAATAGGGTAACTAAGGGTAAATATGATATTAATATTACCCTAAAACATGTCCTAATTCTATTGGAAAAGTGTAATTCGACCAAAAACAAACTTAGGAATAAAATATGACCATTTAGGCCCACTTGGATTAGATTAGGACATTTATTATTAATTTATTTAAAGAAGGGTTTAAATAGTTAAAATCAAAGTTTAATAAGTAAATCATTTTTAATATGGGGTTATACATAAGATAAATTCGATTGTAAATATTCATTAGAAAGCTAAAAAAATTTACTACATTATGGTATTTTATTTGTAATTTTTAGACATCAAATAATTTAATTTATTTATGACACAATGATGATGCAGTAATTATCTTATTAATGAAATATTGACATAATTGATGTTATAAACACCAAAATAAATATAATTTGAGACTTTTTATGAATTCCACTAATTTTCTAGGTTAATATGATATATTAGTGTTGATTTAATCAACTTGTTTCGAACATATAATTCTGTTATGACTTTCACAAAAATCATATATCAAATAGTGTCAAAATTGACACAAAATAGTTTTTAAATCAAATATTATATTATTAATTGTTATTTTATTCCTAAAAATCTAAGGTTCGGCCAAATGACTTAGATAAGGATATCTATTTTAATAATAAACAATTTGGGGTTCGTTTGGCATGTTATAGTAAGTGTATTAACCATATAGTGAAAGAAAACAATAAGACACGGTAAAAGTTAAATTATTTAACTTAGAGTTAAATCTAATTGATAAGGTTAAAATAATAACCTAAACTTGTCTAAATCCTATTGGTTGATAGGATTTCGACCCATCCCCACTTTATCTTCGAAATAAGACCCTTTGGAACCATTATAAACTGATTTTGACTTTAAAATAAAATAATAATTTGAGGTATTCCTAAGGTGCCCCTCTCCTCCCTTATAAAAGGACACCTCCTCTCCCTCCTCCTCACACCAATTTGAGCACTCAAGCTCGGCCAACCCCTGCCAAAATCTCTTCTCCACTTCCCTAAAAACATCTTAGAGGTTCTGGTCTTCCTCAAAGACCAATTTTAGTGCCCTAAGAGGAGGTCTCAAAGAGGCACTTCAAAGAAGAGGAGGTTCGGACACTTACAAAGCAAGTCAGACCTAAGGTAAGGGAAAATACCACAATCTCATTTTTATCCGAGATTGTTTATTCGTAAGTATTTACTGGGGTGTATTTTATCATCCACATCCATGTTTCATAAATATGTAATATTATTTCCATCCACCTAAAAATCTTTAAATCCTATTTTACCCTTCGGTCAGTTTTTAGTAAAATATATGAAAGGAATCTTTTGTTGTTTTTCATACGAGGTACTTTTTTTACTTTTCCGACAAAAGTACGAGAAGAATGTTTTTTTTTAACTTATACGGCATGAATGGATTTTTAAAACATTATTTCCAAGAAGCTTAATTTATAAGTTTTCAAGTTTATTTTTAATCAACTTCTTTTAGTTTATATTTGTATGACATGTTAAGAAAAGAAAAGTGTTTTTTTTGAAGTAGAAAGGATATTTTCCTCAAGAATGGAGTTAAAATGTTTTATCAAAATTATTTTCCATCTAAGATAATAAAGGGTTCTATTTTTATCCCTATTATTACATTGATTTGATTATGTTGTGATGGAATTGTTTTTATGAATTCCTTTATCTTATATGAATTGTTTTATGATGTCATGATGTTTAAGAATCCCATTTTTATTACATGGGTTATGAAATGATTTATGGTTTATGATTTTGTGGCACACATAAGAATGGTATCATTAAGAGAAGGGTGGGACCTATATCTCCCTCCAATGCATTGGGTAAAGATTTTATATCTCATGAGATGGACAGGGCTGGAACGGTAGGTTATACCGGTTCAGTGAAACAGGACTGAAACGAGGGTTACTCGATTCAGAAAGGGACTTTGTCCACTAAGATAGTCTTGGAAATGAGTCTTGACTAACAAGAAATTATTATCAATGATTATGTGTGCATGCCACAAAGTTTCAAGTTTTATGTTATGATTATGGGGATCTCATTTTCACTTCTATGATTTATCCCATGTTATGATATTATGAGCTCTTTTGCAGGTTAAGATTTCCAAAAGCTATGTTCTTATGTATATGATGTGATTGATATTTCTTTTGTTTACCCTTACTGAGCCTTTGAGCTCACCCTTTTATGTTTTCTTTTCCCCAGGATATAAAGAAAGGTTTTTAGGTAAAAAAAAGGGAAGATCTTTATGGGAGATATTGAAGATTTTTCACCACGATTAGAAGATTACGTTCCGAGTTTCCAAAGACACTAAACTATTACGATCCTTGTGTGTGTGTTTTTTTTATGTACTAAGTATTCCGAAAAAGTAATGTAATGTCCATGTACGATAAGCTTAGGGTCTCTACAGTTGGTATCAGAGGAAAGGTTTAGTCAACCTTTGGAAACTAGGATGCGAAAACGTTAGTGAGATCCCTAGAGATATTACTAAGGTATGTCTAGGGATGTCCCTAGGGATAAGTATACGTATAGGTTATAGTAATAGAATTACGCTAACGATCATAGAATTAAACCTAAGATGTTGGATATTGAAGGTACTCCCCCTTTATTATGTTGTTTTCCCTAGCAAGATTTTTTCCTCTCACACTATTCTTTTTGGGTTTAAGACGATGGCTGGAACCCGAAGGAACCGTGTTGATCAATGCAATGGACAATGCAATGATTGCCCTCCTGAACAAACAAATGTTATGGGAGATGGAGTCCAAAATCTTATTGCTATACTTACACAAGCTATGAATCATTCTGGACTTCCAAATGAGCAGAGAAGGGAACAATATTCTATTGAGTCCTTCATGAGGCAACGTCCACCTTCTTTTAGTGGGTCTTCTGATCCACTTGTGGCTGAACTATGGATCAGTACTACTGAAAAGATATTTTCAGTTCTTCAATGTTCTAAACATGATAAAGTCATCTTAGCAGTATATCGTTTGGAAGGTGAAGCTAATCAATGGTGGAATCTTATCAAGAATATGAGGCCAAGAGATGAAATTGAGTCCATGGAATGGGACGAGTTCAAGAACTTGTTTTTTAGTAAGTACTTTCCTCGTATTCTTCGAACAAAGATGGAGAAAGAGTTTCTTGAACTGAAGCAAAGGGACGATGAATCTGTTGGTACCTATGAAGCAAATTTTACAAGACTTGCAAGGTATGCTTCTGGAATTATCATCCAACCTGAAAGTAAAGTTGATCGATTTTTCAGTGGCTTAAAACCAAGTCTTCGAAGGGCATTAGTTATAAGAGACTTCAGTAGCTATGAAGAAATTGTGTGTTGTGCTATCAAGGTAGAAATGGAAGTTGGTGTTACATATCCATCTCATGGTTTTGACAAGAAACGAAAGATGGAGTTCAAGGAGAAATCTCAGAATAATGGTGAAAAGAAGATGAATGTTTCCTTATGCACAATGTGTGGAAAGAAGCATGGTGGAGATTGTCTTAAAGAGACTAGAAAATGTTTTAAGTGTGGAAAAGAAGGTCATCGAGCAGCTGAGTGTCGAAGTAATGGAAAAAGGGTTTCTAATGATGTGAATAAAGCAAACACTGCAGAGAACGCACCGCCAACACTTCAATGCTTCAAGTGCAAGGAAATGGGGCATTATGCTAATAATTGCCCTAATCCAAGGGTTAGTGATGATCAACATGAGCAACCACTGAAGGCAAAGGACAAAGGGAAATCACATGCGATCACTATTGGCAATGTTGAATATGACAACGATGTGGTGGAATGATTAAGTGTTTATGTAATGGGATTCCAAAATAATGTTGTATCATTGAGTATTGCAATATTTATTGATGTGGTATTCAAAGTGATTGAGATATTTTTTTGGAAATAAGATGATATGCGCATAATGAAGACGAGAAAATGAAATGTTTAATAGTATTCATGAGCTCATGATTGATATAAGGACTATGTGATATCATGGTTTGAGTATATAGAATTTTGAGGATTTTGGTATGTGGAAAGTGTTAACTTTTAACTGCACTCATGTTTTCACTAAGGTATTCAAGAGAATACACGATTAAGGACTTTGAATGTTTGGAATGTGACCAACAAGACATATCTTATGATATATGGGGATCAACGATAGTATTAAATCTCTATATTATGTATAAGCCTAAAGATTAGACTGGATTATGTTGGACATAAGTTAGTATTGTTTAAGGATAGAAGATTTTCGATATTATTGATGGGATGTTATAGTAACGTAGTTTTAGAAAAAGGACAACCTGCAGGACGGGTGACAACCCATCGCTTCGGACAAGGCTGTAGGAATCGAACCCACAACCGAAGTGCGACTGGCCTTTATCGCCTACCACTGACCTACAGGAAGTCCCTGTTTAGTAGAAACTAGTGTTATTATATTAAGCAGTATGATATATGAAGTATAATCCCATTTTAGGAACCATATATGATTAATCCCACTATAGATCGACTTATGTATATAAATTTTGCTAACCTTTTGAGACAGATGGAATGACCCGTCATTCTATCACATGATCTGCTAACACTTCACGAATAACAAATTCAACTTCATTTATTTAAGAGATGAAGTGGAAATTGTTAAATGCACGAACAACAGTGAGATTGTACCAAAATAAAGTAAGTATTTATTCTAATTCAAATTTTCAACTTTAGGGAAATGATCTTGAAAACCAAAAATGTTGTCCAAGTGATCTTATACCTGATGAATCAGATGGTACCTTATATCATCACAAATCTATGGATTTGTGATTACTGGCTTTTCCATAGACATGTTCTCTACCACTCTCCATCAGAACATGATGGTTAGATTTCTCTTCTATATCCATATTTTTACCTATGTGGAAACCCAGCGATTAGTTTATTTGGGTAATCGTTACATTTCATACTTTAGTTTTTAAAGCCAAGTTTTGGTATTCCTTTTTACGATGTGGGATTCTATTAAAGAAACTTTCGAATAGTAAACCATTTATAACCCCGACGAATTTCGAGGGCGAAATTCATTTTAAGGGGGGTAGAATGTAACAGCCCGAGATTTTATGAAAAATATTCTTTTTATTTCACTAATGTCTTGTGTTGTACGCTACACCAAAAGGATCTTGCACAACACGCATCCTTGACTTGCCTTGCATTACACGCAATCGCAACCTTCCTCGATAGCGTGTGTGGTACGTAATACTGAGTTTTCACGAAACAATGATATGCTATTAAAATATTATTAAAACTAGCCGTTATGAATAGTAATAACCACTTTTTAAATTTTAGAAATTTTAAAATGGACTTTATTTTTGGATTCGGAGTATCGAATTTAGCCTAAGGTGAAATTTTGGTACTTTTCGGATAACTTTCATATTCTGATGAATAGTGAAAATTACTAAATTATAATTAAAAACAACTTTTTCAATCGAAATAATTAATAGTGATAAATCATTAATTTGAGTGGTTTTAAAGTATATTTAGAATATATTTTTACAATTTAATACAATGTTGGTCATTGGATGTAATTTCACATTTAAACTAGACATAAACAAGTGTCAATCTTTTGATAGATATTGTTTCTTAAAAACACGCTATTTGTTTTAACAGCGGGATTTAATTATAAAATTAATTAATGCAACTTTTATGTAATGAATTTGGTAAAATAGACTTCATTTGTGAATTCGGAATATGAAATATATCTTGGGATGAAATTTTGGCACTGTTCTGAAAAACATCAATTTTTGATGAATAGTGAAACTACTAAGTGGTAGTTAAAAAACTGAATTTTTCATAAAACTTAATTTTACCACTTATGTGAATGGAATTTCAAAAATCCGAGAGACACCGTTGATGTCAGTAAGTAAAATGTGGTTCAATGAGATGAAAATAATTTTTGGTGAATAGTAACTTTTTACTTTTTTTTACCGCGGTTAATAGTAAATAGGGTAACTAAGGGTAAATATGATATTAATATTACCCTAAAACATGTCCTAATTCTATTGGAAAAGTGTAATTCGACCAAAAACAAACTTAGGAATAAAATATGACCATTTAGGCCCACTTGGATTAGATTAGGACATTTATTATTAATTTATTTAAAGAAGGGTTTAAATAGTTAAAATCAAAGTTTAATAAGTAAATCATTTTTAATATGGGGTTATACATAAGATAAATTCGATTGTAAATATTCATTAGAAAGCTAAACAAATTTACTACATTATGGTATTTTATTTGTAATTTTTAGACATCAAATAATTTAATTTATTTATGACACAATGATGATGCAGTAATTATCTTATTAATGAAATATTGACATAATTGATGTTATAAACACCAAAATAAATATAATTTGAGACTTTTTATGAATTCCACAAATTTTCTAGGTTACTATGATATATTAGTGTTGATTTAATCAACTTGTTTCGAACATATAATTCTGTTATGACTTTCACAAAAATCATATATCAAATAGTGTCAAAATTGACACAAAATAGTTTTTAAATCAAATATTATATTATTAATTGTTATTTTATTCCTAAAAATCTAAGGTTCGGCCAAATGACTTAGATAAGGATATCTATTTTAATAATAAACAATTTGGGGTTCGTTTGGCATGTTATAGTAAGTGTATTAACCATATAGTGAAAGAAAACAAAAAGACACGGTAAAAGTTAAATTATTTAACTTAGAGTTAAATCTAATTGATAAGGTTAAAATAATAACCTAAACTTGTCTAAATCCTATTGGTTGATAGGATTTCGACCCATCCCCACTTTATCTTCGAAATAAGACCCTTTTGAACCATTATAAATCGATTTTGACTTTAAAATAAAATAATATTTTGAGGTATTCCTAAGGTGCCCCTCTCCTCCCTTATAAAAGGACACCTCCTCTCCCTCCTCCTCACACCAATTTGAGCACTCAAGCTCGGCCAACCCCTGCCAAAATCTCTTCTCCACTTCCCTAAAAACATCCTAGAGGTTCTGGTCTTCCTCAAAGACCAATTTTAGTGCCCTAAGAGAAGGTCTCAAAGAGGCACTTCAAAGAAGAGGAGGTTCGGACACTTACAAAGCAAGTCGGACCTAAGGTAAGGGAAAATACCACAATCTCATTTTTATCCGAGATTTTTTATTCGTAAGTATTTACTGGGGTGTATTTTATCATCCACATCCATGTTTCATAAATATGTAATATTATTTCCATCCACCTAAAAATCTTTAAATCCTATTTTACCCTTCGGTGAGTTTTTAGTAAAATATATGAAAGGAATCATTTGTTGTTTTTCATACGAGGTACTTTTTTTACTTTTCCGACAAAAGTACGAGAAGAATGTTTTTTTAACTTATACGGCATGAATGGATTTTTAAAACATTATTTCCAAGAAGCTTAATTTATAAGTTTTCAAGTTTATTTTTAATCAACTTCTTTTAGTTTATATTTGTATGACATGTTAAGAAAAGAAAAGTGTTTTTTTTGAAGTAGAAAGGATATTTTCCTCAAGAATGGAGTTCAAATGTTTTATCAAAATTATTTTCCATCTAAGATAATAAAGGGTTCTATTTTTATCCCTATTATTACATTGATTTGATTATGTTGTGATGGAATTGTTTTTATGAATTCCTTTATCTTATATTAATTGTTTTATGATGTCATGATGTTTAAGAATCCCATTTTTATTACATGGGTTATGAAATGATTTATGGTTTATGATTTTGTGGCACACATAATAATGGTATCATTAAGAGATGGGTGGGACCTATATCTCCCTCCAATGCATTGGGTAAAGATTTTATATCTCATGAGATAGACAGGGATGGAACGGTAGGTTATACCGGTTCAGTGAAACAGGACTGAAACGAGGGTTACTCGATTCAGAAAGGGACTTTGTCCACTAAGATAGTCTTGGAAATGAGTCTTGACTAACAAGAAATGATTCTCTATGATTATGTGTGCATGCCACAAAGTTTCAAGTTTTATGTTATGATTATGGGGATCTCATTTTCACTTCTATGATTTATCCCATGTTATGATATTATGAGCTCTTTTGCAGGTTAAGATTTCCAAAAGTTATGTTCTTATGTATATGATGTGATTGATATTTCTTTTGTTTACCATTACTGAGCATTTGAGCTCACCCTTTTATGTTTTCTTTTCCCCAGGATATAAAGAAAGGTTTTTAGGTAAAAAAAAGGGAAGATCTTTATGGGAGATATTGAAGATTTTTCACCATGATTAGAAGATTACGTTCCGAGTTTCCAAAGACACTAAACTATTACGATCCTTGTGTGTGTGTTTTTGTTATGTACTAAGTATTCCGAAAAAGTAATGTAATGTCCATGTACGATAAGCTTAGGGTCTCTACAATGTCCCCAATAGAGTTGCAAAATTGAAGAAGATACTCTAAGAGAATCTTGATAAGGGATTCATACGCCCAAGTGTGTCACCTTAGGGAGCACCTATTCTGTTTGTTAAGAAGAAAGATGGATCAATGAGGCTCTGCATTGATTATCAAGAACTTAACAAGATCACTATCAAAAGAAATATCCTCTCCCACGCATTGATGTCTTATTTGACCAACTATGCGGAGATATATACTTTTCCAAGATTGACATTCATTTATGGTATCATCAATTAAGGGTAAAAAGGGAGGATATACCAAAGAAAACTTTCCGTACATGGTACGAACACTATGAATTTATAGTGATGGGATTTGGTCTTACTAATGCCCCTGATATCTTCATGTATCTAATGAAAAGAGTCTTTAGAGACTATCTTTATCAGTTTGTGGTTGTCTTTATAGATGATATTCTTTCCTATTCAAATGGCAAGGAAGAACCTGAAGATCACTTGAGAAATGTATTGAAGACGCTGAGAAAGGAGAACCTTTATGCCAAATTTAACAAGTGTGAATATTGGCTTCAAAAAGATGCATTTTTGGGTCATATAATCTCAAAAGAGGTGATATCTGTGGATCCAGAAAAAATAGAGGTTATCGAAAGATGGTTGAGACCAACAATAGTAACGGAGATCAGAAGTTTTCTTGCTTTGTCTAGATATTACAGACGTTTTTTGAATGAATTTTCATGATTATATAATCCACTCACCAGGTTGACTCGAAAATAAGTTAAGTTCGTTTGGATAGAGGAGTGTGAAGAGAATTTCAAGGAGTTAAAAAGAAGGTTATCCAGTGCACCTATGCTCACCCTGCCTTGTAGTTGAGAAAGGCTTGTGACCTATAGTGATGAATCCAAGAAGGGATTAGGGTGTATTCTCATGAAATATGATATGGTGGTAGCTTATGCCTCATTATAGATGAAAATACATTAGAAAAATTACCCAAATCATGATTTGGAGTAAGTTGCGCTAATCTTTCCCTTTAAGATTTAGAGGCATTATCTTTATGGTGAAAGGTGTGTTATTTATACTGGTCATAAAATTTTAAATTATATTTTCACACAAAAGGAGATGAATATGCGCCAAAGAAGATGGTTGTAGATGATTAAGGATTACGAATTCTCAATTCATTACCACCCTCGGAAAGCAAACAAGGTGGCAGACACATTAAGTCGATAAGACCAGGCTAGCTTATCCATGATAAGGATCAAAAAAGATCCAATATTTATGGATTTACAATGGATGGATCTTGGGATTATAATGGAAGGGGAAAAATATTATCTTTCTCAAATGAATGTTCAACCATCTATACATTTGAAGATTAAAGAGGCACAAAAAGAAGATGTAGAGTTACAAAATAAGGTGAGAAATGTTCCTAAATTCAACATTGATTGTGATGGGATAATAAGGTTTAGGAATCGGGTTTGTGTTCCTCTCATCCCATAATTAAATAAGGAAATATTGGATGAAGCTCACAATTCTTCATTCTCTATTCACCCTGGATGCACGAAGATGTATAGGGACCTAAAGGAGTACTTCTGGTGGGATGGCATGAAAAGAGATGTTGTTGAATATGTCTCTTGATGCTTGGTTTTTCCGCAAGTTAAAGCTGAGAGACATAATTCTTAGGGGATGTTACAACCATTACCCATGTCATAATGGAAATAGGAAAACATCACTATGGAATTTTTCACTGGACTTCCTAAAACATCCAAAGGCAATAATTCTATCTGGGTTATAGTTGATAGTGTTACGAAGTCAGCACACTTCATATCTATTATAGAAGATATCTCTCTGGATCATCTTGCAAGGATATATGTGAAGTAAGTGGTAAGATTGCATGGAGTACCACTTTCCATTATTTTTGATCGGGATCCAAGATTTACCTCAATGTTTTGGTGAAGTCTTCAGCATACTCAGGATACAGAGTTGTGCTTCAGCACTACTTATCATCCTCAGAAAAACGGTCAGTCTGAGAGAACAATTCAAAATCTAGAAGATATGTTAAGAGATTTCTCTATGGATTTCAATGGTGGTTGAGATCAACACCAACCTTTAGTTAAATTTTCTTATAATATTAGCTTTCACTCTAGTATTCATATGGCTCCTTATGAATCTCTCTATGGAAAGAAATGCAGGACTCCATCTTAATGGGATGAAGTTGGGGAACAAAATCTATTAGGACCAGATCTTGTTGCTGAGATGGCAGAAAAGGTCAGATCTATTAAACAACATATAAGAGCAGATCAAAGTCAACAAAAAAGTTATGCCGAAAACCAATGAAAATACATAGCGTTTGATGTGGGTGATAAAGTGTTTTACAAATATCTCCTTGGAAGAAAGTAATGAGATTTGGAAAGAAGGGAAAATTGAGCCCTATGTATATTTGTCCTTTTGAAATAATGGATTGTGTTAGGAAGGTATCTTATCGATTGGAGCTTCCACCGAATCTCTCTTAAGTTCAGGATGTGTTCCATGTATCTCTCCAAAGAATGTATATACCCGATCCTTCACATGTACTCAGCTCAGAATTTGTACCGCTGGAGTAAGATCTTTCTTATGAAAAACAACCGAGAGAGATTCTGGATCGTAGTGAAAATGTCCTACAGAACAAGACCACATGCTTGGTGAAAGATTTATGGAGGAATCACCAATTAGAAGAAGCTACATGGGAACTTGAGGATATGATGAAGGAGTGGTATCCTCATCTGTTGGTTACAAAGTGACGAATTTCGAGGGTGAAATTCATTTTAAGGGGGGGTAAAATGTAACACCTGAGATTTTGTGAGAAATATTTTGTTTTTATGTATAATGTTATATAAAGGAATCTTTCACTACACACAACACTTTCTTGGCTTGTGTTACATGCAAGAGAAACCTTCCTCGATAGCTTGTGTTGTACGCAATACCGAGTTTCACTAAACAACGATATGTTATTAAAATATTATATAAACTAGCCGTTATGAATAGTAATACTCAATTTTTTTAATTTTTTTAAATTTTATAATTCAAAATGGAATTCATTTTTGGATTCGGAATATCGAAATTATCCTAGGGTGAATTTTTTGTATTTTTCTGAAAACCTTCAATTTTTTATGAATAGTGAAAATACTAGGTTACTATTTAAAAAATGACTTTTATTTAAATAAATATTTAGTGTATTTAAATTTATTTTAGGTCAAAATTGATACATAATACCTATATAAGTTCAATGTAATTCATTGGATTCATTTTATAATAATTTTAGATATATAAAAATTTTATTGAACTTTTCACCGTCTTTTACCCACCTCCTAGGAGAATTTGAAAATTTACATAAAACTTAATTTTACCGCTCCTATGAGTGGAATTTTGAAAATTTAAAAGACATGGTTAATATTAAGGAGTAAAATGTGGTTCAATAAGATAAAACTAATTTTTGATAAATAGTAACTTTTTACTTTTATTTACCACGGTTAAAAGTAAATAGGGTAATTAAGAGTAAAAATGTTATTATTATTATCCAAACACATGTCCAAATTATATTGGATAAGTTTAACTAGACCAAAAACAACCTTATTAATAAAATATGACTATTTAGGTCCACTGGGATTAGATTAGGACCCTTATTATTATTTTATTTAAAGAAAAGTTAAAAGAGTTAAAAACAAAGATTAATAACTAAAACATTTTTAATATAGGGTTTTACAGAAGATAAATTTGACTATAAATAATCATTAGAAAGATAAAAATATTTCCTACATAATGGAGTTTTATTTATAATTTTTAGACATTAAATAATTTATTTTATTTATGACACAATTATGATGCAGTAATTACGTTATTAATCAAATATTAACATAATTGATATTATAAATACCCAAATAAATGTAATTTGATACTTTTTATGAATTAAACAAATTTTATAGGTTAATATGACATGTTAAAATTTATTTAATATACTTTTTTAGAACATATCATGCTCTTATGATTTTCACAAAAATCAAGTACCAAATAGTGTCAAAATTGACATAAAATGGTTTTTAAAACAAATATTATATTATTAATTGTTATTTTATTCCTAAAAATCTAAGGTTTGAAAAATGACTTAGATAAAGTTATATATATTATTAATTAACCACTTGGGTTTCGTTTGTCTTGTTATAGTATGTTTCATAACCATATAGTGTAAGAAAACAAGAAGACACGATAAAAGTAATATTATTTAACATAACGTTAAATATAAATGATAAGGTTAAAATAGTAACATAAGCTTGACTAAAATAAATTTTATGAGAGGCTTTCGACCCATCCCCATATTAGATTCGAAATAAATCAATTTGGAGCTATTAAAAACTGAATATGACTTTATAATAAAATAATATCTTATGTTTTTCCTAAGGTGCCCCTCCCCTCCTTTATAAAAGGTCACCTCCTCCCTCTCCTCCTCACACCACTTTGAGCCTTCATGCTCGACCTAACCCTACTGATTTCTATTCTAAACTTCCCTAGAAACATCCTAGAGCTCCTAGTCCTCTTCAATGACCATCTTTAGTGCCCTAAGAAGAGGTTAAGAAGAAACGCTTCAAAGAAGAGGTAATGTCTGTTTTTGATTATTTCAAATTTATTTCTTCTTATACTTCCTCTTCTTTGGTTGTTTCATTATTAAGTAATAACATCAGTATCGCTCATATACTTTTATGTTATTAAAAATATGAAACAACCCTATTTCACCTTCTATCCATCCTACAGAAAATGAAATCACCGTGTGTGCGTATGTACGGAATATCGTCTCCACGCCGTGGTGTAGTCTATTTTCCACCACCACCTTACTTGGATGGTTATAATGGTGTAAATAATAACTAAATATTATTATTTTAAAATTATATTTATTCTTAAATCGTCTACATACACTTCAATACAATTCTACGATCATGGGAACAATATCGACGCTCGTGCGTAAGTAGGGCCTACCGTCTCCACATTGTGATGCGACTAGTTCCACATGATCTTCATTGAACAATGATTATATTAATAAATTGAATGAATAAATATGATATATATTATACTAATACCATTTTTTAAATTATGTATCTATAACCTAAGAAGTGGAATAAGAATTTATTCGACAAAACACGCATAAGAACATAAAGCAATGAACACCCGAAAAACAAGTAGCAATCAAATATTAATAATAAGAAGATAAAAATATGACCATGTATGATATCATAAAAATGAATATTATTATTTAATAAGTCAATGAAATTATTTAAATCATTATACAGGAGGTTCGTATATGTACGATGCAAATTGGACCTATGGTAATGGAAAATCTCACAACTCATTTTTATAAGGGATTGTTTATAATTTGGTATTTATTGGGTTGTATTTATCATCCACATCCATGTTTCCTCGATATGTAATATTGTTTCAATAATTCTACAATAGTTTAAATCCATTATTACTCATTGGTGAGTTTTAGTAAATTATATGAACGGAATATTTTGTTGTTTTTCATATGAGGTACTTTTTGACTTTTCTAGCCAAAGTACTAGAAGAATGTTTTTTTAACTTATACGGCATGAATGGAATTTTAGAACATTATTTCCATGAAGATTACTTTAAAATTTTTCATGTTTATTTTTAATTATCTTCTTTTAGTTTAAAATTTTATGACATGTTAAGAAAGGAAAAATGTTTTTGAATTTGAAAGCATATTTTCCTCAAGAATGGAGTTCAAGTGTTTTATCAAAACCATTTTCCATATAAGATAAAGGGTTCTATTTCTATCCCTATTCATACATTGATTTGATTATGATGGAATTATTTTTATGTTGTCCTTTTATCTTATATGGATTATGTTATGATGACATGATGTTTACGAATCCCATTTTTATTACATGGGTTATGCTATGATGTATGATTTATGATCCTGTGGCACACATAAAAATGGTGTCATTATGAGATGGGTGAGACCTATATCTCCCTCCAATGAATTGGTTAAAGATTTATATCTCATGATATAGACATGGCTGGAACGACAGGTTAATCTGGTTCAATGATACGTGAATTAAATGAGGAGGAAAATCGGTTCAAAAATGGACTTTGTCCGCTAGGATATTCTTGGCAATGAGTCTTGAATACTCAGAAATGATTCTCTATGATTATGTGTGTATGCCACAAAGTTTAATGTAATTATTATTGGGAATAAATTTCACTACCATGATTTATCACATGTTATGACATTATGATCTCTATTGCAGGTTAATATTTTCAAAATGTTATGTTCTTATGAATATGATATGATTGATATTTCTTTTGATTACCCTAACTGTGCATTTGAGCTCAACCTTTTGTATGTTTTCTTTTCCCCTGGTCAGGAAGAAGTGTATTAAATAAGATATTCCAAAATGGACTGTAGATATGATAAAATAAAAGGGAGATAGTGTAGATGATTTATGAACCAGTTGTTTATGTTTCCCAGATTCTAAAGACACTATAACTATACGGTCCTTTCATGGTTTTTTATATGTTGTAATAAGTATGCTTCAATTCTTAAGTAATAACAATGTATGTAAAGTTTGGGTCGTTATAGAGGGTGCAGCCGATTACATATCAATAGTATTTCATGACCTTTAACATGGTGGATGAGGTGATTCCATAGGTCCCAGTGGTGGTGGACGAGTATGAGGACGTATTTCCAAAATATATCCTAGGACTACGTCCTCATAGAGAGGTAGACTTCCTCATTGACTTGTACCAAGTAATAACATCGATATCTACACCAGAATATCGATTGGTGCATGCGGTGCTCTAGGAGATGAGGGTATAGTTGGAGGATATACAGAGGAAGGGATTCGTAAGGCCCATTGTTTCTCTAGGGGCATCCCCAGTGATGTTTTACAGGAATACTGACAGAAACATGAGGCTATATGTGGACTTCCGGTGCAAAAACTAGGCGACCATGAAGAAAAATTATCCTTTATTGAGGATTGGTTATCTCTTTGAACATTTGAAGGTAGAACATTGGTTTTCAAAGATAGACCTCAGATCATGCTATCACCGGCTTACGGTATGGGATGAGGACGTACTGAAGACAACCTTAATATGTTGGTATAGCCATTATGAGTTCTTGGAGATACCTTTAGGTATGACCAACACTCCAGTAGTGTCCGTGGGGATCATGAATAGAATCCTCCTACCATACCTCGATCGCTTCATGGTGGACTTCATCGACGACATCTTTGTGTACTTGGCGGCTGAGGAAGAGCTTTCTGTACACTTGAGGATAGTTCTGGACACACTCACATGGCACCAGTTATATGGGAATCTCATGAATTGTTAGTTATATATTTGGAAGGACTACTTCTTGGTACACTTCATCTTAGAGGCTAGAGTTGTAGTGGATCCTACGAATATCGAAGCAGTACTTGGTTGGGAGCCACCTAGGGGTGTTATTGAGGTGTATAAATTCATTAGAATAGCATGAAACTATCAGAGGTTCACACCAAATTTCTCCAGAGTATAATCACCTATGAAGGACTTTAGGAATAATGGGAAACACTTTGTGTGGGTGGAGACATGCCAACAAAGCATTCAACAGTTCAGGTAGAGCATGACTAGAGCTCCCATCCTGAAGTTTCCGAAGGAGGGCACTAACTACATGGTTTACAATGATGCATTAGGGACCAGACTCTGTTTCTTCCTGATGCAGGATGACACAGTGATTGCTTATGAACCATGATAGAAGAGCCCTCAGGCGTAGAATTATGTGAATTAGGACTTGGAGTTAGTAGAAGATGTCTTTGCACTTAAGATGTGGTGACACTACTTGATGGGTGAGAAGTTCATTGTTTACATAGACTACAATAGTCTCTGATATAACTTCTCAAAAAAATATATGAACTTGAGATAATGATGTTTTCTATATTTCATCTAGGACTTAGACTTTGAGATAGTCTATATTCATGGTAAGGGGAACATAGTGGCAGATGCACAAAGCTACAGATCAAGTTTGCAACTACTAAACAATGCTTCATCTCAGTTAGTGTCGCTTTAGATATCCTACGTGGATATATATGAGACAGTGTACCTCCATTCAATGGTAGTATCCCACCCACTCCTTTAGCGAGTCAGGGAGACACAACTCAGAGACATCAGTTGTGTGACTACCCGTGCTCAGATATCCTCCGACCATGCACATGACAGATAATCTGAATGTGGGGAGCACATTAACTTTTTCAGAGGACATATAGTTGTACCAATGTTACTATGAGAGGAGGTGCTAAGGGAGTTCCATACATCTCCCGTAGCAGGACATCCAGGAATGATGAAGGTTTATTAGGACCTCTAACATCAGTAATGGAGGCCATGGATGAAGAATGATGTGGCAGAGTTTGTTTTTATAGGCCTCACTTCCCAGCAAGTGAAGGCCAAGTACCTGGGACCAGTAGTCTTGGCCCAACCATTCGAGATACCAGAGTTGAGGTGGGAAGGGATATCAATGGAATTCATTACGGGGTTACCACGTATATCCAGAGGGCACTATACCATCTGGGTGATCATTTAAAGACTCACCATGTCAACCCACTTCCTTGTTATTCGAGAGAAATGTTCAGTAGAGAGCTTAGGTCATCTCTATGTTTAGAAGATCGTGTGACCTCACAGGGTGCATTCTACGATTATCTTAGTTCACGAGACAAACATCACATCCCATTTGTGGAAAGGATTTCAATATGATTTCATGACTCTACTTCTCTTGAGAACAACATTTCACCCAAAAATAGATGGTTATACCGAGTGACCATTTAGACCATGGTGGACATGCTTCATGCATGTGTCCTAGATTTTGGTCATAATTGGGAGGACTACCTACCATTGGTGGATTTCACATAAAACAACAGCTATCACTATACCATTGGTATTTTCCCTTTTGAGGCATTGTACAAATGACCATGCAGATCAGAATTGTGCTGGGAATATCCGGGAGAGCCAACACTCATGGGCCAAGAGATGGTATGGGCTTCCACTGATAATGTGCAGGTCATGCGATAGTAGATGGATACTGCACAGAGCCGACCAAATTCATATGATGATAGGCGATGGAGACCACTAGAGTTCCAGGAAGGGGACCATGTATTCTTGTGAATCTCCCCACGATGAGGACTATGGAGATTTGGCCGAGGTGGAAAACTCTCAATGAGTTCTATCGGGCCATTCCTGATATATCGGAGGATTGGAAAGGAGGTGTAACACATGGAATTGCCACCGCAGTTGGAGAGGGTGCACGAAATCTTCCACATATCCCAGCTGAGGAGATACGTGCATGAATCATCTCATGTGGTCGGCCATGGAGAGTTGGAGATTGACGACGGGGAGACTTTTGTGGAGCACCTGGTAGAGATAAAAGATCAATAGTGTTGGATTATTCATGGGTGGTCGATAGATCTGGTGCGCATTCTACAGAAGCATGATAATATCCAAGAGAGCACATGGATCGATAGGGTCATATGCATACCCAATACCCATATTTGTTTGTGTAGCCTAGTTTGGCATTCAGGGATGTAATTCCCCAAGGTGGAGAGAATTTTATAACCAGAAATTTTAAATAATAAAATTTTCTCGATTTCATGAAGTAAATGGGAGATCAGGTTCTGAGACAACATGTTATTCCGATGCTTGGGGCGCCCAGAATACTTTTTGGAACAATATTTAAGTACATTAAGTGGACATGCAAGTAGGTTTTCTTAGCTTTTATACTATTTCCTGGATTGAAAATATGATGGCACTTTTAAATATGGAATATTGGGTTTTTCCTAAGGGGGACCTAACATCGGCCGACCATGGTCTTTCGGGAATGATATTTTTCGGGCCATATGTTATAAAAAATAATATAAACATATTTTTTTTTCTATAACCACTGAGCGGAAAACACTACGTAATTGAAGTCAAGCAACGAAATAGTTACGTGTAAATCAATGACATGTTACCCTTTTACAGTGTAACTATACCACTTGTGCTGTCATGGAACCTTATTAATTGCGGTTAATTAATGCACTCAATTAATGAACGCAAAACTATGAGGGTTCTCTTTAAATATTACCATTCATTGGTGAACGAATGGAATAAATGTGGTAGAACATCTGACGAAATGCCCATATATTTCTTCGTCAATAATAATTGACAGACACCGACAAATAACCACCTAGAGGACGAGTCTGGATTCAACAATAGGTGAAGAGGGCCACTAAATCTCGAAGAGAAGACCATAACGAAGGAGGTTCTTTCAATCATAATCAGTGAACGTCTCATCTAAGAAGGGGTTTTTGTTTTTGATATTGTGATATTCCACTTTCCCCATTCTTGATTTATATGAAGAATGTGGATCAACTGACCAACAGGTTGATCCACAGATCTTTATTTTAACACAGCAGGTTGATGTGGGGTTACATCATTGGAGTTATTTCAGAATTTTCAGATTGTTGCTAACACCCCTTGTTAAAACGCTAATGTAAAGGGAACATGCCAATGTGATCAAGGACATGACTCCCCCCCAATCTTGTTGTTCTTGTGTTTCTTGTGTGGGCTGGGAAATATGACGACAAGGTAGTTATAGTGGTAACGTATTTGTGGCAGTTACCTTAGAGGTTTGTAGGCATAGATGGCACTAAAAACAGACAACTGATGAACATCTTGTGGCCCAAAGAAAGAACTTCTAGCCCACCACACTAATGACGGTCGACGGTGGATGTAGGAGGCACGTGACAATCAGCTGCGAGTGGTGGGAAGGGGGCATGCCCTCACGTGACGTGGTGGCCAGAGGTGGCTGGACCGAGTAAGCCGCACATGAGAAGGGTGATGCTAGAAGCTGCTGCTACGACCTATGGTCTGCAGTAGGAGACAGTAGCATGACCCTACGTCGGCTGGAGATCAGTCGACCACCAGGCTGACCATTGCATGGAGTGGGGAAACACCCCACCAAACTGATGAAACAACCCCATGTCCACAGGTCCAAGCGGAGACATGGTCCGCCTTCAAGTAGACCGTCCCGGACAGGGGCCGACGGCCTGGACCCGCGGTCTAGTTGGTTAGAGTGGATGGGCGACGCCCCACCCGGCGGGCCTGGCCAAACGTGGATCCGTCCCTAAACCAACAAGGATGACCCCACATAGTCTGAACCTAATAAATAGGGCCGACCCTTAATGGGAAAGAACTAGGAGGGGTGAGGTAGACCCCGGGACCATTGCATGGGATGTCTTGACCGAGTTAGACTGGGCCCATACCCAACAGGCCTCTGAATAAAGAAATTCACATAACAAACTAAGCTAGTGTCTATTTGAAATTCCATCAGTGGTGTTGGGACCCCTTTTGGGCAAGTGGTCCCTTTGGCATATTCTGGTAGGCCCAACCGAGTCTGGCCGAACTAAGGTGTGATCACCCATATTTCATGAAAATGAGTGTAACTAACATACTGGGCATCTGACCGACATGTCATCTATGGTATAAGGACAATTGTAATAAGGTGGTACTTTAGAGATACTAAAAGTGAGTTTTGAAAAATATTGATGTGCGCCTTGGGTTGGATTAGGCATAAATCCAACTGTTCCCTTTTTACAAAAGTGCTCATGTCTCACAGACCGGGCATCCGATCGATGCTTTGTCTATCACGTTGGGACACATATGATGGGGTGGTCCCTTGGGTATGATTTTTACAGTACTTATTACTAGTTGAAATATGGATGATGGCATGAAAAGTATAATCTTCCGGAGATTAGGCATGCTTCATGCAGGAATCCAGGGGTTGGCTGTGACATGATGAAGAAGAGAGACCAATAAGGGTCAGCATCAAAAAATACAAAGTTGGATGATCTAGTTGAATGTCTAATTATCTCTACCTATGTACCAGTAACCAATATAGGTCAGCACCAGAGACCAATATGGGTATGAACCAGTGACTAATACTGGTCTGCACTAGCGATAAATATGGGTTAGCCTCTAGCGAATAATATGGGTCAGCATACAATGAACAATATGAGTTAGTAGTAGAGTTTCAACTTATATGATGATCTAGATTTTAGACTAGTAATCCCTATCCCTATAATGTTGAAGTTATACCATTAGAGGGAGCTATCTGTATTTATTTATGCATCATGATTTAGATCATGATTGTGATATTACCTTGGTGGTATTTATTGTGATGTTTTGCTTTTTGGATTACTGAGAGACTTTCGAGGGACTCGGGGTCCCCTACTGAGTTTTTATACTCACCCCTACACAGGCTCCACCCACACTTTTGGTCAGGTGCTGACAACTAATGCTCCGAGGTAGACATTGGAGGTTCGGGAAAAGGTAAAGCTTGGTACAATGGGAGTAGTAGAGATCCTTTTCTTCGACTTCATACTTAAAACTAATAACATCTTGGTAGAGCTCTAAGGAATATTTGATAGCTATCTACTTTCTTTTCAATTTCTAGGGATTGTATTCTATCCCCCAAGTTTTCGTTAATAGTTGTACTTGTGGTTATACTTTACTCTCGTGGTTATACCTTACTTTTGTTGGTTGTTTAATTAAGTTTCCCTTTTTGATTGTGTACAGATCTCTAAGGAAATGCCTTCCCTATTTAGGAAAATCCTTGAGGTGCTAGACACAAAACCTAGGCATAAGGAAGGTGGTCTTGGGGTAGTCTCATCTGGGCCCTATGGGACGGGTCATGATAGATTGTGTGTACATCGGACTACCACCTCACAAATGGATGTAAATTATTTTCCATAACCACCTTCGAAAATATGTATATAACGTTGAATTTAACATATTTAAATAATTTTGATTATATTATTATACTTCTATTATTATGATACCACAAATACCTTCCTACTTTCAATTACGTGGGGGATACAATAACATCACTCATGTGCACATTGGGATACCACCACATGAAGCGATGTGATTACTCTTCACTTACGCATTACATGAATGGTATTGAGGTTAATGTTAGTGAATATACCTGATATTCATTATCTAAAAATACTTTTTGATATATAATATAACATATAATTTCTTCCCATCTAAACCATTGGGAAATAATAACGTTGCTCATGCGTACGTGGGATTACCACATCTATATAATGATGTGAAATGATTTTATTTTTATTTTAACATGTACGGTAATAAGTATAGTGAACCTATACATTAAAATATATTAATACAAGATTTTAAAAAAATTAACCATCAAATTAAAAAGAAGGATCATTAATTATAGTTTAATTGGAAGATTCGGTATATAATTAGAAAAAAAATATTACATTTTTTCCATAATTACCTCTTAACTCTATTTTATCTTCTACAACTTCATTGGATAACCTACACAATACATAGACCAAATGGGTGAGCTAAAAAACCCAGTAAAGGAATAAAAATTGGAATAAATCATAGCACATGGCTTATAAGTGATAACATGATGACATAAAAAGGCATGGAACACTAATAAATATATGGAGGAAAAAAATGTAGAACACGAGATCGTGAAATCATGGAATCAAAGGAATGTGGTAGAAACATACCAAATTATATAAACATTAGTCAATTATAATTTCCAATACTATATCGTAGGGTGGATGAAGTCTCATAATTTATTATATTTCCTCTCTAATCTGATACGTGATGTCTCAAAATAATAAACATTACCCAATGAATAGGAGCACTTTCCAAGAACACCCTTCATAACATGTTAATCTATATGTGTGACATAGGAAAATTCAAACATAAGCAATAAATATAATATTTATCCTTGGAAATAAATTGTTATCATAATAATTTCATAATGCATAACCGATGAGAATTTCAAAAAGGTATCCATGAAATCATTTATTGAAATCATATATGGAAATAAATAAGGTAAAATATGTTTAATCCCAAATTGATTAAATAACCTAAGAGGGGAATAAATTAGGGCATGATAGAATAAATCAGATACACTTTTTGAATATTATTTCATTTTAAATAAAAACACTCTTATCTCACTTTCCCATAGAAATGTATAGAGAAAATTGAAATCATGTATGAGACATCGAACATTTTATTAGTTCACAATCAAAGGTATATGTTCAAGGAGAATAAAAAAGAAATGTATTAATGTATCAATATTACTAAGGATCACTATCAAATAATGATTTATGATAGACCACTATTATTATGAGACATTATGCCTTTATATTTTTTAGGGTAAACTTATTGCTTTCTTATGGGTCAATACCGAACTCTTTTTTTATAGATCACTGCTAGTGGAAAGGATCACCTTATTCCTATTCCATTTAAAATTTCTTTGGAATGGATCCATAAACATTTTATGGAAATTTTGGTCCCTTTATTATCAATAATTAATGAATCATCAAATGTAGGTATATGGTATATTGAAGTCATTTTCTCTCCTAGTAGATCAAATATACATTTCAAAATACAATTAGTTTTTGGAAATTGATTTTGAAAACTATTTTAGTCCATTAAAAAACATCCTTTCACTCTCTGGGAACATTCATAGCACTTTTGAAAACTACCTTGCACAATGTGACATGATTGCATCATGGGAAACGTTTTCTTCATGAATGGATGATGCATCCTAAACAATTGATTATTTTTAGTTTTCCTTAGATTCATGTTTCTATTTAACTGGTGAGAAATCGAGCTCCAAAAAAACCTTCCATGAACTATCTTCATGAACTATCTCCATCACATAATTCTCTCCGCATAAAACGCTTATCCTACACGAAATCCTCCCTTATGAACTACATCTATCTCCCCGAAATAATTATACTAGTGATGATCATCCCTAATGAAATTATATCTCTGTAATGATGTGTCTACGATCTGTTATATTGTAAAAAACTCATGAAAAACCTACTAATCAGAAATACCCAAAATTATGATGTGGTACATACTTCACCACGAATTGAAATTTTGTTCGCATTAAACCTTAAACCATTGCAGTGGTAGATGTTATTTGCAAACAAAAAACCCACTTTTTCTCCTTAAATCACAACCTTAAACCAACTAATGATGTGAATTCCATGATTGATGATCCTCTTGTGAATGAAGAGCCTCTCATAAACTGATTTCACTACACAATTATAATATCATGCTTCTCGGTTCACACACCTTCTTTGTGGTCTGTATAGAATAACTGCTCTATTGTGCGGTCTATGAACTCCATGCTTCATGGTACACAAACTCATTTATGGAAAACATTCAATTTCCATAAAATAAACCCATGATTTTATGGAATTTTTTTTCAACACTGTGAAACTTTTCCACATTTAATTTCTTCTTCGGGAACATCAAACATATTAAAATGTGGTCATCTAGATTTTTCAACAAACATAATCACCCCAAAAACATCGAGATGATGCCTTGAGGGTTTTTTCAAAAATCACCCCCTATGGGTTTGAGGAAATAATTTAACATTTTGATACAATGTTAAGAATTATTTTTACATACACCAAAACTCGCTTCATGTTATTTCGATAGAGATCAATTATTTACTCCACACAGAATCTGAGCCTACATGAGCCATGCACAATGTGAGAAGAAACATCAGCATGAAAAGCTCATAATTGGATCACTCTATTTAAAAACCACTCAACTAAATTAATCAAAAACCCTATATAATGTGATATATATACATTGATCGATAACCTTTAGCATCATCAGATTTTAAAATCTTGCATCTTTGCTGCTTTACCAATCAACATCTCCCATTTCCTTGAATACGACTTTTTCTCCCCATTTATTGACACAATTTCTACCCATTTTTCAGTGAACCATAATGTTAGTTCAGTGTAGTCTGAACAATGTAATGAACAAAGATCAAGATATTAGGGAACACACACCATTACTCATAGAAAGGGCATCCCACATCAAAAAAAAATTCATGTATAGGGACTAAACTAATAGTGTTAGTCGATGACATTCAAATTCCACTTCAGGTAAGGCCTTCATCAAAATTTCTATAACCTATAGTTTTGTATGCACATACACAAACAACAAAATACATTAATCCATCTTATCCTTGATAAAATTATACTTTATATCAATGTTATTTTCCTCGAGTGATGTGTAGGATTTTTACATGTTCTATAGATATTTAATTATCATAGTGGATTCTGATCAGAGAAATCTCCTAAACTCCCATATAATCAAGCATCTTCTTCATCCAGAATAACTACGTGCAAGCTTGAGTAGCCACAATATATTCATATTCATTGATGCTCAATTAAATGTAATCTTGGTTCTTACATAAAAAAGAAATAATCAATCCACCAAAATAGAATGAACCACCTACCATTGATTTAATATAATCTTCTCATCCAGCCCAATCTACATCTGTATAGCCCAATAACTCTTGATGATATTTTTCATTTTTACAGAAAACTGAAATCCATCATTCCCTAGATATAGTGAATTATTCCTTTCACTACAACCAATTTTATTTCCATATTATTTATTTGATATGTCAATGCTTTCCATGTGAAAAACAATTGTCAGGTATTTCCATTTTCATGTACAATGAACTTCCAATGATTTTCATGTATTCTGTGACATTAAATACATTACCTTCATTATCCTATGATAGTTTCATATGAGTAGAAAATGGAGTCATAATCTCCAGGTAATTATGAATTATAAATATTCTTTAAACCTCCTTAGAATATTTATATTGAGAAATTAATTTTTCATTCTTTCTTTATATCACTTATACAACAAAGAAAAAACATTAGTTCACCAATCTTTGTTATTTGGAATTTAATTTTCATGAATTCTATATACTAATTTCACTATTATTTATATTATCTAGAAAATATTATTTCATCATCATATTCTAGAACAATCATAATTTTATTTTTGTCATTGATGAAATATATATTATAATCAAATCAACCACAATGAAACCTGAGATATATCAAAAAACCAATCTAATCATTAATACATTTCTCTTGGTGTTTTATTGAACCCATATAATTCCTTATATACCCTAAAAACTCTATTCTAATTTTACTGAATGAAAATACCTTCTTGATTCTCCATATAATATTCTTCTACTAGAAACCAATTCAAAAACAACAAATTACCTCCATAGAGTAATTATTGAACCATGATCTCAATACAATTTACAAGAAAAATCTGGTGGTCTCTTGCCTCAAAACCATATGAAAAAGTTAATTCAAAATAAATTCCCCCTATTTGGGAGTAATATTTTTATACTGATCATTCTTTGTATCGAATCATTTTTCCTTATTTATTATCTTGTTGTGAAGTAACCATTTACCCCTAATGATATTCATATTTTTTGTTCTGAAAACAATCTCCTAGGTCAGATTCTTCTCAATTATCAAAAGCTCATCATTTATAGAATGAACCTTGTTTCCATCTCCAGTTTCTTCTTAAAATCATGTAGGCTATACTTATCATAATAATGATGGATTATATAGAGTTTTCAACCTCCGTTTTTACATTGGAACTATCTGATCATTGATTATATTATGTCTATCAAATTTAGCTCCTCTACTCTATATTATTAATGATATTGGTCTTTGTTCCTAATTTTCATTATCTAAATCTTATTCTAAATCAACCACCTGAACGAGAACTTCCCCTGACATTATTATCCCTTCATCACTATCCTCCTAATACAGAACATGTTTTTGATGATGATTATTCTCATTCTCTATTATAGTTACATCATTGTTTTCAACTACCTTTCCCAACCTTTTATTTAAGAAATTATATTCATCTATTTTCATTATATATCCATGATGTATACATTTATCACTATGTTATTCAAACATCCCGTGATTCTTCTTTTTGAGAATGAAACACTTATTTTAGAAGAATACAAATTACTTAAATTTTGGCTCCTTTCCATACCAAATATCATATGAAGTCTTCTCTTCTTTTGGATATAATAAATCTCTAGTTGATATGTAGACTTATTTCATGACTAATTATTTTCATGTTTTCTGTGGAAGTAATTTCTCAATGAGAATTGTTCTATAAATGATTGTAAGAATTCGATATCTTCCCTCAACTACTACATTTTAATATAGAGTTCTAACCTTTGAGGAATAGTACATTATAACATGTTTCTTCAGATAATCCCCCCCTTTCAAATTTGTGAACATTTCATTGTATTGACAAATATTTTGGATTTTTTGACCCATCACCTTATCAATTTCCTTTTGATAAGTAGTTAGTAAACCTAAAACCTTGGACATGTGATTGATAACTGAAACCCATGATGTTGTTCTAAAATAAACAATAAATAAAATATAATGCGGGATAACATCAATAGCTCAAGGTGAAATAGTGATGTACAAATCAATGTTCACCAAGACAAACACATTTTTTCACCTTTTTTGTAATGACCCAGACATTTTAATTAATAATCGTTTCCTGAAAAAGTGTGTCATATTATATTATTCATAACAAAACAATTATATTTTTTAATGAAGTGAATATAACTCGAAATTTGACCTTTGGATACAAACTTTATATGATCATAGGTAAATTTTTTCTATTGGATAAAATGATGATTGGTAAATTTACACTTGATAATAATTTTATCATTATTATTAGAGTTTATATGTAAAATTTGACAAAAAAATTGTTACATAGAGAATAGTTAATGGAATTTGATAGTAGATTTGTTCCAATTGAAGCATGTATTTTAGATCATAGGAGGAAAGAATCATCATAGAGGTTTTCCCATGACCATTCCCAATTTGAGATTCATAAATTTAATATTGAATGAAATTTCTTACATGAGAAGTTCATTATTGTTGAGATTTGCACTTGCCTGATGTTATATGAGGAAACCCATGAAACAACTACAATTGAAAACCATACTATTAAATAGTATTCATGTGTAATAAGGGGTTATGTTTCAATGGCCTTGTTTATGAATTTGGAATTCCGTTGTATAAATAAAATTTGTATTCCATCATTTCCATTTATGAATTTTTTTACTTAATAAAATTGAGATGGAATTTGATGAAGTGGTATTTAAAATAAAATATTTATATTTTAGAAATATATAAATTATTATTATAAACTATGATATTATTAATAATTTTTATTTTAATTTAATAATATGATAAAACACTCTTTTTTAATTAGAAATTATAAAATAATTTTTTTTCAAGTGTCAAAAATTTTACAACGAATTTTCAATCAGCTATTATTTTTAGTAAATAAGGTATTTTATATGTAAAATATCAATTTTTAATATTTTTTTAATTATTATGATAAAATAAATATTATTTTTCAATTCACGATGTAAAAATTACTTTTAGGTTACTTTATTTGAATTTTTAAAACACATTATTATTTTACGAATATTGAAAATACATTGTCTGTTTTTTGAGATGTTAATAACATCTTAATTATGTCCTAATGATTTAATCACTAATTAAATAAAATATATGAATTAAAATAGTGTATTTTATTAATATAAATTATTTTAATATATTTTAATCAATTTCTATAAATATTATTTACTTTTCAAATTCTAAGATGGAGAATTTAAATTTAAAGAGGTTATTTGGGGAAAATTTTTATTTTCCTTTCCAAAATAAATAAAATAAGATATTGGTCAACTCATATGTGTCCCCAGTGTCCAACACCATCGAAAAATACCATGGAAAATCTCTTGTTTTTTCATTTACTACAACCAAGGAGTCCAAGGCCATTATTTAGAAAAAAATTAAAAAATCCTAAAAATTTTCTATAAATACCAACTCAATTCTCCATTTACATTAACTCCCAATTCATCATCCATGGATTAAAATAGTTTTACCTCCCATGGAGTCCTCCAATGTTTTTCTCAATACCCTATTCTCTTATACATCATATTGTAGGAACTACTCTTCAATGTAATGGATATATCCACATCCGTTTTCTATTTATGTACCATCTTAATGTGGTATGTCATTAAAATTTCAAAAATAAGATCTTATGTCAAACTAATTTTTTTCATTTACTATATTAGGTGACTTGTTTCACTTTTTTTCAGTTTCTTAAAACCACATTTTATACTTGTTATGCTATTAGTTTTACTTCTCAAAATTTATATGTTATCCTTAGAAAATTATCTTTTATTTTAATTATATGAAGACCCAAAAATATTTATTTTACTTCGGTATTCACCAAGACGATAAATGATTTTTTTGTTCTATAATTGGTATACATAAAACCATTATTTGTTATTAGTGGATTGTAAATGATATAAATTTTTTTTCATTAAGAACATTTTAAAATTCCATGATTTTCATATGAAACTTGCTTTTTCAATTCTCTATTGGTAATTTATGAAATGTTTTATGGTGATCTTTGTGGATCACATTAACTAAGACATATGAAGGGTGAACCATGATATTTCTCAGATGCATTAGGTAATGAATTTAATCTATAGATATGACATGTTATTCAATACAACTGTGATTAAAAGTTGTAATTTTTTTAACACATCATTGAAAGACCATGGTGATATACTTAAGAGTGTATCATTTAAATGTTCTACCCACATTTACATGTTATGATTCATTTTATTTTATTATGATATTATTTTTTCCCTTTTTTCATGACATTATTATATTCCTCATGTTCCTGTAGATATTTCTCAAGATCACATGTACACTATTCCCCTTACTTTCCCATATTGGGCCTTATCCTCCCCATTCCCTTTGATTAATAACTCCAGGTTATAAAATGTAGTAAAATTAATTTAGGATGAAAAAATAATGAATCCTTTCTAGTTTTCATATAATTATTCTTTATGTTTTCATGTATTATGTACCTTGTTTCCAAGAATATAAGCATTAAAGTATCCTCTGTTTTATACAATGTAATGAAAAGATTATATAATTAATAGGTGGTATGTCACATTTTTTAAATTTTACTCATATTCCTTTTAAATTATCTTACCTTGTTTACAATCATCACATGTATGGCTATGATCACATGATAACCTTGTGACGTCTCGAACATCATCGCATTTCACCCCATCATCCAATAATGTTTAGCATAAATGACCAAGGTGTTTTTTTATATCTTATTTTATTCTCCAATGTATAAAACGAATATATATTATTCTCCACTTACAAGGTATATATTCCCATTTTTATGGTTTCCCAATAAAACAATTCACTAAATCTTTCCATAATGATACATAATTTATTTTAAAATTTTATGGCATGTCCTGAGTCACACATGGTACACATAAACGGTTGTGGAAAAGACCCTGAACATCCGAGAGATTTTAATGTCTCATGTATCTTCCCCTAAAATTGATTTTACATAGCCAATAATTCTCAATATTTCATCATTAATAAATCCTAAAACACATTCTTTATCGTATCTTATTCCAGTCATTAGTTCCTTCATTACAATCATATTATAGGTGCATCCACTATATCCAAATTCTAATGTGATCTAATTATTTGAAATAAATATTAATAACCACTACTTGTTAACCTCTTTTATTTTTGATAATTGTGTTTTACTTCTATTATTGATGAATCTAGGAACATATTTTACTAATTTTATCTTTTAATAATAAAAATTGATTTTTGTGTTTTCATCTTATTAGATGATAAATTGAGTTTCTTCTTATAAACACATTATGTCTACATCTTTATAATTTATTGAATTAATGGTGAATAATATATTTCAATTATTCTGAACCCTACACACTTGAAATAATTACCATCCAATGATGTCAAACAGAAATCACCTCTATATGGTTTCATCAATAGGTATTGTTTCCTTATGTTCCTCTAGGATATGAAACATACATTTTGTGAGTGTCCCATCTTTCCACAACATTATCATTTAATGTAGGGTGAATTATTATGTTCTATTATAACACCTCTAGGATTTCCTTTGGTTAAATAAATCTATTGGTTTTGATTTATTCCCAAGTCATTCTTCAACCTTGGGGTGTGAGATTGTGGTAATTCTTAAACAATTACATATTTCTTTATCGATCAAACACCTATCAAACTGTATTGTTCTAATAAATAATTTTATTTTCTTGACACTCCATTATCTATTAAAATATTACTCTAAATAATATTTTTACTTTTTTATTACCCATTTATCCTGATTTTGTGGAATTAAGACATTTGACCAATCATTCAATTTTATTCTCTTACTAACAACTTACTAATTAATTTTATTGATGTGTTTTATTTACTCTTTTTGTTATTAATCAAACTATCAATCTCTTTTTTTTGTTCTTTTATTTTGATTTTTTACCCAACAACCTTTTTTGAGATATCTATAATTGATTATATAAGCCTTTTAACTTCATCCTCTTGGTCAGAAATGTCTTTATACTGTTGTTTCATATAGAGTTTAGAATCATTAAACATCCTATTTTCATTCATTATTTTTGATATCTATTTTTCTATCACTAAAAGATAAGATACTAACATGACCAAAGTTCAAATCTTTATTATACATCTCTTTCATCATTATCAATATCATCTCTTCTTTATAAATTTCTAAAATATTCCACCATATCATATTCTTCATTATATTTTCATTCCTCCAATTCTTCTACCATAGATTAATTTGAACTGTAACATTCCTTTGAAATAATATACTTTTTTGAATAAATTTATCAGAGTAATCCTCCCATATTTTGCATTGGCTGAAAAAGTATTCTTAAGAATTTAATAATTTTCTTCATCATCATCTTGAATCTTCTTAGGAAGATTTTCTTGTATGATATACAATCATTCCACATTGAAATAATACAAGTGGAAGTTTCCCATTAATTTTTTTTCATATTATTTTCAAATTTGAGGAGAGAAATGAAATGAAATTATCTACACATTCTCTCTTTTTACTATCTTAATAGTGATCTTCTTCATGGCCTTGAATGACACTTATTTGGACTTCCCCCTTTCCAAACTATTAGTTTTCCTCATTTTTAAGTTCGTATGTGACAAGAGTAACGTACATTACAGCCAAAGTCAACTCATTTGGATCTATATCATCCAATATAGAAACATTAATATTAAACTGAGGAGGTTGTATTTTCACGATGCTCTCAATTATTATTATATCATTAGTAATTTCAATGACACCATGCATGTCTTCCAAAACAATACTCACCCGGAAAAATAATGCATTAGTAGATTCATTAGGGTGTATTATCAGATCCTCATTCTAGTTCCATAAAACCTACAGTTTTTCTTCACTCACTTTTGATCCTACCTCCTAAATATTTAGAGACATTTCCCATATATAATATGAGGAATTAAATGAAATAAAATTTTAATACATTTCATTGGATATAGATCCCCCTAATAAATTGTTTCCATTGGAATCTGCATCCAATTCTCTATGTTCTAATTCTTATAAAACATTAATGTCCATATATATAAAATATAATGAATTCACTACTAAAAAAATGTTTATTTAGTTCTCAGTATTTAACAACACTTTCTAAAAGCATTGTTAAATACACCCTTTATTTGCGCTACAAAAAAGCATTGTTAAAGGGGGAATTTAACAGATCCTTTTTAGTACTGTTAAAGGGGTTCTTTAACTATGATAAAAACATTGGTAATGTCCCCCATTATAATCGATTCTAAAAAAACATGATAAATACACCATATAATAGCTAGTGAAAAAATATTCATAAAGGGGGGAATTTATAAGTTCTTCTAGAAAATCACTAAAAATGATAAAATTTAATATAAATATATATATTACTTTAATAATATATATATATATATATCAACATATAAATATGTAAATATATTTTTATTGTTAAAAATTTAATATATATTATTTAAATATGTTTTATATAAGGCTAAATAAACATTTACACATAATATATATTTTATCTAGTGACAATGGGTTTTAAAATAGTTAAAAAATATCTTTATTTAATAATATATATTTATTCTATAGTAATAGTCATTTAATAAAAAATAGAAAAAATATATATAAATAATAATAAAAGGACTAAAATATATTGAAAATGTAACTCGAACATAAAGGAAACATCACTTTTGATATGGGTGCTTGATTGAGTTGTGCCATATATCAAATCAAAGCATGAAATTAGCTCTACACTATGCTGACCCGAGGGACCTTTGTCGCTGTTTTTTAAACCAAAAAAGGCACAGAAGGCCTCCATAACATTGTTTTCAGCTGGGGTACACAAATTTTTTATGATTCCATGGATTCCTAGCATTATATAAGGGGGCCTTATTTCCTTTATTCGGTGGGGACTAAATTTATTCATAATCCTTACTTTCATATTTATACTAGGGTTTTCAAATTTGGTAATTTTTTATAATGTAATTTTTTATAATTATTTATAAGCATTTTTTCATATATTTAAAAACAATAAAACACTAGTATAAATACATATATCGAAATATTTATATATGAATTTATATTTAAATATATAAAATGAAAATTATTTTTCCATTTTTTTTAAATTGAAATATTATCCATTTTTTAAACCTTATTCAAATTTAATAATATGTATATATAATTTTTAAAAACAAATATTTCTAGTTATGAATAAAAAAATATACAAACACACACACATTCATATTCTTATATATATATATATCCTATTATATTTAAATGAATTTTAATTTATAAAATATTTAAATAAATATAATTTTGTGTACATATATCTCACATTTCAAAATATAAAAAAATAAATAAAAAAGTCATTAAATAAATATGCATGGAATATTAGTATTGAGCTTTAGTCACATAAGGGAGGTCCTAGGATCAAATCATGTCATGGGAAATAATTCAGGGTAGCCTTCTAGAACAACGAAAGTGGTGAATGTGTAATGGAGGATGGGTAGTGAAACCCATTGAGAAAGGGGGTTTGTAAACACTGAGAATAAAGTGTGTCAGTGTGCATGAAAGATAAAATTTTCCCCCATATGTGTTAACATTTATTTTTTTGTGCTATTAAAATATAACCATTAACTAAGATAAAAACCATAGTTAATATCATCCTTTAATGCATCAAAAATGTGTTGTTAAAGTAACCCTTTTAAAGTTATAAAATCCCACTGATAAAGGATGCCTCTATCATCGATTTTTTAGTGTTGTTGTTTGTTTCCTTTAAAATCACTTTTTGTAACATCGTTAAAGACCTCCCTAACATCACTTGAAATATCATATCTTTTTAAGATCTGATAAACCCCCTTAATCAGAATTGATAAAACCCTGAATACATCCATACCCAATGATCTAAATAAGTGTTGCATTCGATTCATACATAGCATAAAATTGTTTCCATTAAATATTATAATTCCTTTTAGATTAAAAGATTTTATTTCCTAAACTGAGATAGAACCACTATCTTTCAACCATTACCTATGATACCAATTATGAGCCTAACTATGTTAATACCCTGAGATGTGGTGAATCAAGGTATGATATATTAAAATAACCACCCTTTTTGGATCTTGTTTTTTTTAAACTCATTTCTCTCCCTTTTCCATAGTAATGTATAAATTGAATTTAAATCATGAAGGAGACAAAGTGATTTTACTTTGATCACCCTCACTAGGCTATATTCAAAAAGAATATAAGGTAAATGTGCCGATGTACCAAATTTAGTATGGATTACAACCAAAAAATGGTTTAGTATAGATCAATTATATGACCAAACTCACTACATTTAAAATGTTTACGTTCATCTCACTACATTCCCATGTGTCACTCCATAAATCTCATTTTATGGATCCCTATTAATTAAAAGGATCAACATATTTCTCTTCTTTTTCTCACTACTAGGGAATGGATCGACCCATATTTTATGGACATGTAGGTCCCTTCATTAACAATAATGATTGCATCCTAAACAGTATTTAGATGCACTGTTGAAGTCATTATTTCACCAGAATGACGAAATCCACTTTATGTGTCATATTAGTTTTTATAAATTTCCATTAGGATGTGTTTTTTACCTTCACGAACATACATTCACTCTCCAAAAATAGTCATGAATCTTCTATAAACTTTCTTGCACAGAGATATGTGAGTGCTTCACAAACAACATTTTTTCACGGATGGATGTTTCCTAAAAAACCAATGATGCTATGTGAACCACCATGTATTCATGATCCATTTTCTTTTTTATATTACTATGATCTAAAAAACACAAGCTGTGAACTATCATCATGAACTACCTCCTTCATGATATTTCCCCCTTGAGAATCTCTTCTCCTTTGCGGAATCCTACCACGCAGACAACATCAGACTTTCCCAATTTCCTCCATCAATGATGATATTCTCTAATGCAATTAACACTCTCTAATGATTTTATTTTGTTTATTTATATAAGAAAATAATATTTTCAAATCTCACTAATCACAAAAACCCAAAACTCTGATATGGTATAGCCTTTACCGCGAACTATTATGTTGTCTGTGTAGCACCTTAATCCTTTACAACTGTTGATGTCATCAACAAAAAACTAATGTGTGGATTCATAAATCAATATCTCAAAACTAAAAATTATGAGCCACCTAAAAAAATGATACTCTAATGATCTAATTTCACTAAACAGTTCGGGTAGCTCACTTCTCGATTTGAATACATCTTTTACAGTCTTCATAACAAAGATTCCTTACTATACAGTTTATGAACTACATAATTCATAGTCTATTTCTTGTGGAACGTGATATATTTTGGTGAAAAACTTATTTTTCTATAAAATAGAATCCCAATGATGAGGCCTAAATGTTTTTAAAACACTAGGAAAATTCCCCACATTAAACATGTTCTTCAGTAACACCAACCATATTTAAATGTGGTCATCTGTTTTTTCCAATAAATACAATCACCCAAAAATAGTAAGATGAAATATTGAGGGATTGTTTCCCATAAATATTCATAGATCATGATAATTATGCACAAATTTAGTGATTTCATGTTAAAAAGTGTCTTTAATAAACTTAAAAAATGTTCCACTTTAATGTGGTTTATGGGAAATTACTAATAAAGACATTATAGAGAAAAAAGATTAATTTTTTTATAAAAACACACAATAAAAAATATTGATTTTCATAATGAAATCTATTATTTTAGAAAAATAATGGTTCCTAAAAAATATTACAGACTTTTCCGAGATATGGGTAAGAATGGTGGAAGTTTCATTTATTCGGGCATTCTTATCGAGAAGAATTGAAAAGGGAACCTTTTTAAAGAATTAATACCACATAAAATAATTATTAATTGACCATGATACATTATTTTGAATAATAGACACCGAATTTATATGAAATATTTAATAATAGTAAAGAAATACATTGGTGTGAATGGAGATAATGCGTAACCCGAAGGTAAATTGTGAGGTTCAGAGAGACCCCTTATATTATGCCTGAAGTGATCAAAAGTTGAACATTATTTCCTTTAAAATCAAATTAAATTTATTAATAATTTAATTAAGAACCCCATAAACACATATTTTATTTTTTTCAATTTTATTAAATTCATTTATAGTTATTTTGATGGGTTATAATGTTTAATTTTGTTGTCCTATGAGCATTCGTTACATGATTTTATGATTATTTACCTGGACTTTATTTATGGGTGTTATTGTAAAAAAGAAGTAAAACCCCATAAATTGATTTAAATCGCATTAATATACTTCCATATTTTTAAAATATCCCATAGATATGATAATGATTCATCATATGAAATTTTTATGATAAATACTTACTTCATTTTGGTGGTTTTTCGATCATTAAGAACTAAGTTGTTTTTTATTAAATATTTTTCATATATTTTTGTTCCAAAACATGGAAAAGTACTAATATAAATTATAACACAATTATTTAACCATTATATTGTTTTTATCATGCCTGGATGGATGTAATGAAAAACAATATCATTTTATCCACAAAGGTGGTGAATTGACACATCAAGGAAGATGTTTTCATTTATTTTAATAAAAGTAGAAGAGAAGATATTTAATGATTGATATTCCATTGACATGATAAAATTAAATTATAGTTATTATACTTGATCTATAATTTCACTTTGGATTTTTTAGGTGAGACGAATATAAGAAATGAAATGAAATTAAAAGAGAGAGAATGAGGATTTTACCACTTGAATGTCGTCTCCTTGAGGACCTCCTTAAGGAATCTGGAAAAATTATTTTATTGTGATCATCAATTCTATAACATGGGGAAGTGTCTTGGGAGGGTAATTAGTAGATTATTAGTTTTATACAACCTTTAAAATGTTAGGGGATTACAGGTGGGTAAGGGTGGCATATATAGGGGTAGGAGAGGGGTGTTTTTAATTATTTAATCACTTGTCTGTTATTTTGGATTGGGACTGTGAATATTGTTGATTACTATTACTAAGAATAGTAATTGGTTCATGAGTATTCAATGTAATGTTTTATTACATAATCCATGTCTCAAACAAATATTGTATTTGGTTTAAAATGTCATATACCGTAAAATGTCATATTTCATTATTCACCAAAATAATCAACTATTTTATAAATATTACAAATAAATCACCCCAAACATTTATTAACATGTATATTTAAAAAATGGACTCAAAATAATGATTTTTTTTCTAAATAATATAAATTCAATTTTTATTTAAAATCATCAGTTATTCAAGTAATAATGATTTTAGCATTGTAACTACTTTTATGAAACTTTGAAAATTTAATTAAGGTCCCATTATCATATAATAATAAGACATAAAATATTAATTCATTAATATATATTATGAAAATAGAATAACCTTTAAATAATAACATTAATAATAAAATTGTAAATAGAATTTTGGGTTTCACCGATATACAAACACTAAATTTATAATTTTTAAACCAATTATTTACTTATACCATGATTTAAATATATCATATTTTCATTTATAAGATACCTATTTTTATTTATAATTTTATATCTTATAATAATATTATAAAAGAAAAATTACTATTTATAATGGACATATTACTCTTCCAATGGTCAGGTTACTATTCCATTGGTCATAAGGGTTTACTACTTCCTATAAAAATCTATTCCATCATTAATTGGTCACTTATATTTTACCACTTTTATTCATAATCTAATCTTCAAACTAAATATATTATTATTAACACATTTTTTAATTTATAGAACCTTGTTCATGAGGTCGGTCATTCAAGTGGATCATGTAGATCCAATGTTCTTATTAATATTATCTTGTTTTATATTTGTTGTCTGACTAAAATATTTTGAATCTTTAATTTTTTTTATTCTAACTGATGTGATGTATGTTTTTTATTCTATATGGAATAATTATAAGAATGAAAATTTCATTGATACTGTTATTGGAGATAACATTCTTACACCATAATGAAATTTCCCAATTGAAATGTTATTTTCCATACTATAGTGATGAATAGTGAGGGTACTTCTCATTCATCGCTTATTCCAATACCCATATTGTCTCTTCATATTTATTGTTCCACCATAGTATGTTCACAATGTGAGTTATCTTCTTTCATAAAACATTATCTCAATGGTCTATTTTCATCAGCAGTTTCCCCTCATTAAACCGATCATTTTACAATTGTAAAAATTATATATTTAGTACAATTGAGGGGTTTGGTATTTACTTCCTCAATATGGATACATGGAGTGAATAATGTACTTGAGACATGGTTTTTTGTAGTTTTATTAAATTTTTCACATCTCTAACACTATCATGAATCTTGAAGGGCTCGATGTATACAAGGGTTTTGCTTTCCATTCATCCCAAATATCGTTATTCTCTTCCATGGAGATATACAGAAGAATAAATTTTCATCAACCTCAAACTCAAAGTCAGGTCAATGATATTTTATATAACTCTTCTATTTAGTTTTGGATGCATTGACATGTTACTAAATGGTTTTACATTTTATATTTTTTTATTGAATATTTTAGTTCCTATAAGCTTATGGTCACCGACTACATCACAAAATTTTATTGTTCTTCATAATTTCCCATAAATGGATTCATATGGATCCATTTAGATTGTTGAGTGGAAATTACTATTATAAGAGAAATCAACTAGATTTAGATTTGATTCTCACCCTCCTTTGAAATCGATAGAACATTTTATCCACATCTATTTTTATTTTTGAATAGTATAATATGATTGGCCATCAGTTTGAGTATGATAAATTTTATAATAATTCATCTTAGTATTTAGAGTAGGTTGGATAATTTTCCATAACATGGAGGAAAATATATGATCTCAATTAAATACAATTGAAAATGATAAACCATTTAGACATAACAATTCGATGATCTATACCTATACATGTTTTTGGGTGATAAATCATCTTGAATTTCAATAATTTGAGATATCTTTGTTTGAAAATCCATAACAACAGCCATATCATTATTTATTATTGATTTATTCAGATTTTCAGAGATAAATTCCGTGGTGATTTTTCCCACTTCTATGTTGGTGTGGGTAATGGTTATATGATCCCCTTTGAATTTTTCTTTTTATGCCTTAGTGACTGAAATTATAGGTACATTGATATATTTATTCAGTGAGCTCTTTCATATTATCTACCAAACAATTTTCTTATAGATCGCAAAAACTCATTCTGATCCATGGGTGGATAGGAACGGTTTATCTATGTTAATTATTCAGATGATATTACTTAATCTCTGGAGTATTTGATAAACATATTCATGACCCAAATATTATGAATCCTTTCTTATCAGTTTTGAACTATGATTATTTCCCATTTATAGAAACTTCCAGCCATTTTTAAATTTCCACATTTATTCTTTAAGCATGCTTTATTTTCCCCATAAGGTATGGTGGAGAAATAATTTGAGAAAAGATTGTTCTTGTTCCTTTCTTAATGATTCACACGTCCATATTTCTAGGTCTACGAAGATTTGATCTTACTCAATTTTGATAATTTATAAACTTGTAGTATCATTTCTACTTAGGGCATCGACCAAATTATTTTCATTACTAGGATGGTATTGGATTGTGAAGTCATAATCATTTATGATCTATAAATATCATTACTGGTGCATATTAATATCCCTCAATATTAAAATATATTTTATCCACTTATGATTCTTATATATCTCATTCATCTCCCAATATATATAATGGCACTAGATTTTCAATGTGAAGATCAGAGCTTCCAACTCTAGATCATTTGTAGGATAGTTTTTCTCATGTTTCATATTTTTCCTGGAGGTGTAGGATGTCACCTTATCTTGTTACATTAGTAAATAACATAATCTATTTTATGATGTTTAACTATATACCACAATTACTTATCCACTTGTTCGAAGTGTATGTATTGGTGTTGTGAGAATCCACTTTTTTTAAAAAAAATTAGTATTCACATTCACTAATCCTAAAAACTATTACTCCCTTTGAATTCAACACAATTTGTGGGTTTTAAAATTCTAATAATTTCATCCAAAATCATAATTAATACCCATATTGGCCATGGAATCTATATATATTGCTTATAGATGCTGGTCTGGATCACTGATCAATTACCATTGTCTTGGAAAGGTGCACAAAAATTCCTTTGTAGGTTATAACATGACCCAATAATGATACAACCTTTATATAGAACTCTCATTAAATGTACTTTTCATATTTTTTATGCCTTTCTAAAATTTATAGCACAGTCTTCATATGCTCCTTGGGTTCCTTCTTACTCTTGGAATATATCAATATATCATTAATAAAGACTACCACTAATCTTTTGAGGTAATCTCTAAAGACTCAATCCATTATGTCTATGAATATTGTTGGAGTATTACTAAGTCTTAATGTCATTACTATTAAATCATAGTTTTCAAACCTTTTTCGAATGTAATTCTTGTGAATATCTTCCTTCTTCACCATCAACTACTGATATCCCAACTAAAGGTCTACTATAGATAAATAAATGTCCCCGCATAACTAAAAAAACAATTCATCTATCTATTTTATGGGATACTTGTTATTTATTGTGATTTTTTTGAGATCAAGATATTCAATTTATAGCTACATTGATCCATCCTTATGTGTGATATAATGGAATGTCGCATCCATTTTGAAGCAGTCGAGTATATAAAAAACCTTTTCGAGATTCTCTTGTAACTACTTATTCACTTCCTCTAACTCAATGGTGAATTCCCTTTATGGATTATATGATATAAGAAGAGATCTGTGTATAATATCAATTTATAAATCAACATATTTGTCTATAAGAAGACCATACAATTATTCAGGGAACACATCAGTGTAGTTCCGTATAAAAAGAATTTCATAATGAAGGATTCTCTCCATTATCTCAACCATATGATCAGAATATGATATCTCATAATGAAATGATTGATCAATCCTTATTTGTCTTATAAAAATTATCCATGATTTATGTAATGATTCAAGAGGATTCTAATCCCACTCCTTCCAATTGCACTGAATTAGAAGATTACTCAAGATGTAAAGGGTGGCCTCCCTTTCCTATCAGTTGATGTTGAATTTTTCTAAATATTGAAAACCCAAACCCAAAATTGCATCAAAATCCACTAAAGGAAGTATGATGAGATTTTATAGGAGGTTAAATCCATAAATATTTATTGGGTGGAATTAATATAATTTGGATTATATAATTTCCCAATTTTTTGTTCTCATAGATAACTAAATCTCTATATTTTAATATGGTGTTTTAATAGTTATACTAGTGTTTCAAGATATCAAATAATGGGCGGATATAGAATAATATGGTACATTAAATATTCTTGAATGATTGACCAACATACATTTCACCACATCATTTTTTAAATCCACTATAGTAGTAGTGATACCATATTCCCTTCCTTGTTTCCTTAGAGGTTTTTTCGGTTGATTACCTATGACAGCCCTTGTCATAGGGAATTGGGTAGAAAAAATTCCATGTTCCTTTCCATTTAAATATTCCACTATAGGATGAGTGTTTATATGATCCTTAATTTATTATTCCACATTTTTCGGATTCTCTATATCCTTTAAGAAATAATTAATCATATTATCATATCATTCCAAATTTTAAGAATCTTTTAGTTACCATTAGGAATGTTACCAAAATGTTTATTTCGACAATTAAGACATGTGGGATGTGGGGGTTTCATTCAATCATTGTATTTATCTATCTATCCTCCAATATTAAACTAAATTTTCACCTTTTTTTATTTGGGCTCATGAGACCACTGAGATTCTATGACCTTTATTTCATCCTTAAGGGTATAATTTAATATATCTTCACGGATATCAACGTTTTGAATTATCCATGATTTTCATAAACTCAGATTTAGTCTTCTAAAGATGGGATATGATTTCATTTTATTTTTGATTAAAAATCCTTAGTCATTTCATGCATTTAATTTGATGTTTTATTCATATGCCTTGATGAACTCATCCTCCTTTTATTTTGTCGAAGGAACTCCATCTCCATCTTATGACATAGAGTTCAAGGAAAATATCATTCGAAAAATATGTTCCCTAATTATTTCTAATCCATGGAATCATTATCCTCCCTTGATATGGTTATCTTTTGATCATTTTACACCATTGGCCAGCTTCCACATCAAACCGATTAATTTCCATCAAATATTTATCTTATTCAGAGCACTAGATGTTTAAGAATATCTTCTCAATGGAAGTAATCCAATTTTATATGATAATCGGATCAGAAGATACACTAAATATATGAGTCATTTTCATCATGAATTATTTTAATGGTGCATAATATTTCTTAGGAGAAGGAATTAATTACATATTATTCAATTTACTCTTCATAACTTCATCCAATTGTGAATGAACTGTAATTAAGTTTTGAGCTCTCGTTCTTATCAGATTTGGCATTTCATTAGGGTAGTCAACACATTTCTAATCACATTGATTATTTAAAGGGGTTATCCTCTTTATAAACATCGACTAATAAAAGAAAATAATAATTAATTGGGCATTAATACTTAGATAAAATCCTATAGAAAGAATACATTAAACATATAAGGATAAAATTTCCATTGAAAATTATATCCTAACATGTGATTCCCTAAGATTAAATCAAGTTTATACATTATAATAGAATTATCCCTACGGTTTTTACTATATTATTATAGTCCGAATATACAAAAAATAACTATAATGTTCATATAATACCAATGATACTGACCTATCCTTTTTCACATAATATTAAATGGTTTAAGGCATAATTAACAGCCAAATAGAAACCAAGGATTATAAATTGTAGTGTATTTGGATGATTAGGTACATAATTGGAAAAAAATAAAACCAAAATGTTACATATTTTTCATTATGAGATCCTAACTCCATTTTAGCTACTAAAACTACATGTGATAACTTGGGGAACACATAGACATATGTGATGTTCTTAAAAGACCAGTAAGGGAATTAACATTGTAATTAAGAATAACACATGGGTTAAATGGAATAAAATGATGGCATAAAAAAGGCATGAAACATTAATAAACATATAGAATCATAAAATATATAACATATAATATTTTAATAATGAAACAATATTTATCTAGAAGCAACAAACAACTTTTCATAAATATGAGTCAAGGCTAACTTCCAAGACTATGTGACAATGTAGACAAGTTTCCATAATTGATTCGGTTTACTCCCTAATATCATAAATCATGTCCCATGTGAAAAAAAATTACTCAGTACAATTGACAGTTATCTAGGTTCACTCATAATAACCTGTTCATGCATATGTGTAACAAATAAAAAATCAATCAAATGGAATAAACTTAAGGGTTTGTTATGGAAATAAATGTGTATCGTAACCATATTATACGACATAACCAATGAGAATATCACAATATTTTCTCGGAAATAATGGATTTAAATTACAATGGAAATTAATCATGGAAAATAGGCATATATATTGATAATTGAATTCCAATATAAGTGAAAACATGTAAAAATTATGTTTATGAAATATTAGAAATGATCCACTTTAGTGCGATTTTTAGGAAAATATTAAGGAGAATTTAAAGAGAAAAAAGTGTTAATTTTTGTATAAAACCAAAAATGAACTAAGATTATTTTCAGGATGAAATAAATTATTTAATAATATAATGGTGGCATAAATAAAATTTTGGAGTGTTCTATTAAATGGGAATAAAATACAGAAGTTCCCATTAACCAGGTTTTCTTGTCAGGTGGAATTGAGAAGGGAACCGTTCTAAAAATTTATTTCCCCATAAAAAACAGAAATTGATATGGATACATAATTTCAGAACATATAAAAAGATTTGATAACAACTATATAAGAATAATTAAGGAATATATTGGTGTTAATGGAGAGAAAGTGTATCCTAAAGGTAAATTTGGAGGTTCAAGGAGATCCCTTACATTATGTATGATAGTATTATTCACTAGAAATTATTGACATAGATATTAAAATTAGATTGACTTATGACATAATTCAGAACATATTAACCAGATATATAATTTATTATAGTTTTATTCAGTTTATTTAGGACTATTTAGTTGGGTTATAAGGTTTAATTTTATTTTTCCAGGAGCATTTATTTCATGATTTTATGATAGATTCCATTGAGTTTAATTATGGGTGTTTATATCAAAATGATTAAAAACTATATAATTTTATTTTAATAATATTAATATAATTAAAAAACTGATCCCATATATCTTTTTTTACAAATATTATAATGATTCATTAGATAAAACATTAACAGTAATCTTTAATTTGTTTCCATGGTTTTTTTATCATAATGTACAAGTTTCTTTTATTATTTAATATTATGAATATATATTTGTTATTGAACATGGGAAATGTTGTAATATAAATTTTATAAAAAAATTAACTTTTATAATGTGTTTATGTCCATACGTGATGGCTATAATGAAATACTAAAACTCGTCATTGTTAAAGATGGTGAATCAAAAAAACACTAACGATGTTTTTATTTTTTTAATAAAATGAAAATAGAAGACAATTGATGATGTACATTCCATTAAAAATTTATATTCTAATAAATTTATGATATTTTAGTTATCATTTGACTTTTTGTAGAGTAAGTTAGAGGAGTGTATGAAAAGAAAACAAATTAAAAGAGAAATAAGGTGGATTTTTCCACATGAATGTTTTCTTCTTGAGAACCTCATTAAGGCACATTGAAATGATATTTTGGTGATAATAGAAATCCCAATTTGTGGGGAAGAGTAATGGGAAAATAATCGGGAAATTTTTTAGGAATATAAAAAACATAAAATGTGTGAGTAGATGTGGTGCTGATGGGTTGCATTTATAGGGGAGGAGGCATATGTTTTTGATTAATTTATTCATTTTTTAATTTTTGTTTCAGACTATAAATAGTGTTTATTAATAATAATAGTTAGAGAAAATAGTCGATATAAGTTCAAAATAATGGGTTCTTACATCATATAGATCCAAAAAATTCATGTATCTTGAATAAAATGCTAAATACTGTAAATTATTGTATTTCACTATGCAATAAAAAATCATCTATTTTATAAAAATTCCAAAAAAAATACCCCAACCATTATTTAATGGGTATATTTCTAAAATGGAATCCATTTTATGAAAATAATTTTCTATATAAAAAATAAATATTTAAATTAAAATAATCATTTATTAAAAAAATACCAATTATAAATTTATAACTAATTTTAAGACACATTAAAAAAGTAAATAAGGTCCCATTATATTTTAATAATAAGAAATAAGTAATTATTTATGAATGTATTTTAGAAAAATAAATTATCATTTACATCATTATAAAAATTATAAAATTGTAAATAAACATTTAAGTTTCACAAAATGCTAACAATTAATTTATCATTTTTAAAAATTTAATTTACTTATACCCTGATATAATTATATCTTATTTTAAGTTATATGATGCCTACGTTTTATTTATACATTCATTTGTGAGGATACAATTATAACTACTTGATTACTATTCGAAATTGTTAGATTAGTATTCAAATGATTAGGTTACTATTCCAATAGTTAGATTCTAATGGTCATTGGGGTTTAATATTTCCTATAAATACCTTGTATTCCATTCATTAGTCACTTATATTTTCCCAAAGTTTAATATAATTTCACCTTCATTGTGAATATGTTATTATTAACAATATTTTAAATTTCTACAACCATGTTTGTGAGCATGGACATTCTTGTGGATCGTGAAGATCCAATGTCCCCTATTCTTATTATATTATTTTTTTTATTTTGTGTCCCACTTTAGCTTTTGGAATTATTATTGATTTCTTTGCATGATAATGTGAATTATGTGTTTTATACTACATGATATACTTATAATAATTGTAATTTAATCAGGAAACATCTGGGTTGTAACAATAATGTTGTATTTGATTAATATAAAAGAAATATAAGACATAATAATAATTCTTGAAAAATTAATTGGTATTTATATTTTTATCATTCCATCCAGTAAGAATAATGGGAAAAATGTCCATGGGTACATATGACCAACTGTATGCATGAACTGTGTAATAATTTATATATATATAACATTAACATGTTACTAATAGTAAATAATTAATTAAAATATATGATATTTATATAATGTATTAAATTATAGAGAGTATTTAACAATGATAAAATTAAAAGCTACAAAATTACCAAACAAAAACATACATTAAAAATGATGCAATTCTTAATAGAAATAGCGATTTAAATAAACAATTGTTAATAAACGGGTGAAAAAAGACTATAAGTAAATATTATATGGTATGTGTTATGTGATTATGGATATGTAATAAATTTTATGAAAAATATATTTATTATATAGTAGTTTTGTACACATATAATGGTATTTGAACCTTATGTAAGGGTTTCTTGTCTCACGTTTTCTTTTGTGATACATATTTTATATTCACCACTTATATCTTTTCAGTGTTTTATATTATGCCCCTTTGGGTTATTATATATTTAAACTCTTTATCTACATCTTCTATATATTTTAATTTATTTTTTTTCTTTTATGGGGATTATGATTCGTATGTTACAAATTTTTGAGGGTTTATTTCACTATCTCATCATTACTCGGGATCATTTTTTTGTATATATCCCTTAGGGAAATGTTTCGATGCTTCTATCATCTAATAAATCTATTTTATTATAATCTTGTAATTTAGTAACATTTTCAGGTAATATTAATTTTTTATACTCTTTATAATTTGGATTTTTTTATAAAATATTTTCAAGAAATTATGACTTCATTTTTATCTTTGGTCGAAGACCCTTGTTCATCAAAATCCATTTTTTCTAAAAAAATATAACCATTTGAAAATTATTTAATAACTAATATTTTATCTATTTTTTCCTTTTAAATAATGTATTGAAATTAATATACAAACCATTTTCAAAAAAAGGTTTTTTTTGGATTTTTCAAACATGTGAAAGGAATCATCGTATTAACATGTACGACATGAACGGAATATTCTTTATTAATGACCACGTAATGTTTAGAATATTTTGTTAAAACATTAAGAATATAATTTCCAAAGGAAATTATCTTCAAAATAATTGTGATATTTTTATGTTCCTTTTAATGTGAAATGTTCATTTTCCACAGAAATGTTATTAATAAAATTTTATGGAATTTAAATTCATCAACGACATCAACCGTTATTGTAATTAGGTTCCTTAGGGGATATGTTGTACTGATATCATACTTATTATTTCATTGTATGGGTTGTGAATAGTTATATTCAGGATGTATAATTTTATTACCATTCACCATATTACCATGGATGGATAATGACTGGTTTTAATTGATTGGTGAAAGTATTATCATTTTTTCTCTTAGTTTTTAAGATATGATTGCATTTGTAGATTATATTTATCCCCTTTTACATTAAGAATGAATTGGATATAGAACGTTACGAGTGGGGCCCTATTATAAATACTCCCTTGATGCATTGAAATGTCCTATAAAGAAATTAAATTTGATAAATTAGTTGAGTTTTTATCCATATATTTAAACTATCATGTGAATGGTCTTGATACTCTATTTCATATTTTTGGCATTATACACTATCTCATTATGAGATTCGTTATTGATTTCCCTATTTTTTAATAGGTAGGGGAAACTAACCTTATTTTATTAAGGAAACATATACCTATTTTCTATATGGTTTAATGGTAATCCTTACATGACTCGATGACCCATTGGATTTGAGGACTATTACAATTTTTGTTTACTCAAGGTCCCTCTGACATGAAGTCCCAATATTAGTTTCTATGTTTCCCGTCATGATCACATTCTTCTCACAACGTTACCCCCCTTATCTACAGTTATTTCATTGCACTATCCCAACATTAAGACCATCACATAACACCCCTATTTGAACCAATGTTTTGGTAAAGGGATAGATAATTCTTAATTAATTGATTAAATTTTATTTGTTTTAGTTTTTTAACATTTTGTATTGAATATGATTATTTATTCGTTATAGATACTACAATACGCCTACCTTATTTTCCATATCATCTAAGATCTTATTTTTTTTAATCCTTTGGATACATAGAATTTTGTTGATATTAATATTTTGGGATAATTGATGAGGAATAATGGTTTACTATGATAAAAAATATTTTGAATTTGATTTTTTAAAATTTAATTTAAATTTTAAATATGTATCTAGTTTACCGAGACTACTAAACTAGTCATTCATTTAGGACATGATTCCTTATAAATAGGTCCCATTTAATAATGTTACCACCAAAATAGGGATACTAGAGTCAGTTTTTATAAACCATAACCTTTATTATAGTTACATAAAATACATTGATACAATATCTTATCAAATTTTATTTGTTGAATGCATCTCCACTCAATCTAAACTACATGATAAAACAATAATATTCCCAACTATTGGCCAACATCATTTTCGGTGATCAAATATCACAATAATAGATATATAATTAATATAAGTACATATATATGTGATACTTAATAGTGAAATTTTATATCAATTCATTGATGTTCTCAGGTTACAAAAAAGTGATGCTTGAGAAATTGAACTTGAAATAAGGAAGATATAACATGAGCTATTAATAAAGAACAAGATGAAAGATTTTAATATCATGTAAATTCATAAATATAGAAATAAACACAGATGTTATGTTGGAAAATTTATTCCATAAATATAAGAGTGAATTATTATTTTTATAGATCTTGAATAGAGATACATGGGTATATATTTAAGAAAATTTTATGTTTTTCGCCTGGGGTACTCTAAAGAAAGATATAAAATGGGACATTTGTAATTGGAATGGAATAATATTTTATACTGTTAGTTAGGAAGAGGGTTTTAAAATAAAGAATATTGGTATAGTAATAGTTACAAAATTAAGATACTAAGGAAAATTGGATCATATTATCGAATTGAACTACCATAGTTATTTTTCCGTTGTTTTATTGAAATGAAACTGGGTCAATATTATGAGGGTTATTAAAAGTGATTCTCTATAATATATGTCAATGAATTTATCTTTCATGGTGTATTTTGGTGACTGTGAAGTGCATGATTTGTGTATATTTTCATCCCATTTAATAAAATGATATATTGTTTCAATGATATAGTGGATGAAGGGTGGAGGGTATTTGTTCACATACAACAAAGAGATATGTTTGATATGTGTAATGAGGTGGAATATATGACATGTGACAATGAATACCATCAACTATAATAAATTTACCAATTTTTTCAATCATAGTATAGGGAATATTAATATGTCTAGGGTGGATGAAGTAGAAGAAGTAATAATATAGTAGGATAATGACATTATTAAATGAAAAATAGATTACGTGTGTATCCATAAAATAACATATCAACTACCTATTTTATATGTTATTAATTTATGGTGCCTTTTTCTTTATATTTAAATTCATTTTTATGCATGATTTTTTTTAATTTTGTGAAATTATATTTTTTATAATTTTGTATGTGTAGTCACACATTAACATAACTATGTATTATGTTTATCTGTATTTTACATAGTTTAATGTTTCTATATTTCTTCTTCTATATGAATCATCGAAAATATATGTTCTCATGTAGTTTTCTATTTTTTATATGATAGAACTCAAAATAAGACGAACATCATTGATGGAAGTAAGTAACTATCTGATTCTTCCACGCCCACACAATCATTATCAGTGTTGTCTGATAATCCCTTGGGGTACCTACATATAAATTCTAGTATTCCATCTATCTCCCTCTCATTAATGTGTAACACTTATCCAAGTGATTCAGTAGGTTTATCATGAAACAATCCTATAGCAGGAGAACATGTGGTAACTATTGATTCATTATGAGGATATTGGAGGGTCAGGGTTATAAGTATGTATATTATTTTGAAAAATTTTATTTCACCTTTTTATAATAAAAACATCTATTTCAGAATAGAGAGATGAAATGTTATTACTGAAAATTCCATAAATAGTTTATATGTCTGGAATCTAAATATATTGAAGGTATTTGTCCCCTTTTATAATTTTTGGGACCCCTTATGATGTTCTTAGACTATTTTTCAAAACTAAAGTCTAGTTGACAGCTAAGTAGGTGACCCTTCCCTTAACATTTTTTGATTAGATACATATGCCACTATCATTGAAGAAATGGGGTTTTATTCCAAAATAATGGTAATTTTAATACATTATGACTCAAGTCTAATGGTTTATTTAATAAAATTATAATATTTTCAAAATTAATGTCTTTATATAGGTTGTTTTTCACTTTATAATGAGTAATTATATTACCCAAAGGAGAGATTTATAAAATTTGGGTATGAAATAGAAATATTTTAAATAGAGATTTTGTTATGATTTAAATTATAAATAATGGACCACTCTATGGAAGTATGATAATGTACCAAAAGGGGTACCATAGGTGTAGCAGATGCTTTCTTTATATTCAACCCCATGAGAATCATGTTTTATTGAAAAATTTATTGTTATATTATTAACATTTTGGATACATACATACATATGAAAATTAAATAATATTATTTATTTTACTATTAAATTACATGTTATTCATTTCATGATGTTTCATGAAAACATTTATCAAATCAAGCAAAAAAAAATCATCACACACACAGATATTTCAAATTTTTGTTCAAGAAATACATTCACTATAGTAATATTTTAATCAGATAACATTTTTTATTTGATAATATTATCTATTTAATATGTTAAAAATTTGATTTATCTCTTTTAAATGTACAAACATATGTTAGGGTCAAAAGTATTCTAGATAAAAAAAATTGTATGTTCTTAGGAAATTTGATGGGAGTTATGTAAATGATACTACCAAAGATATTAGGGTATGAATTTCATTTTTATTCTATGGATTCACACAAACTATATCAGTAACATAGTAACATTTAAAACCATGTATATAAATCTAAATTTTAATTTAAGATCATCAAATTTTCGTTAATTATAAATATGGGTCAAATAACTAGGGTTTCCAATAATATATTTTTTATTTCCTAGGATTGAAATTTATTGCAGGTTTTCATTTTTTAACCAGTATTAGTGTAATTATGACTGATATTAATTAGGACAGATATTTTATCATGTGTTGGATATATGGTATTTTTTCCATCACATTTTTTAAAAACTATAGAGGTAGAAGAAGAATCCTTTTTTAGGCAATGGCCAATGGATTCATTATTATTCCCATTGAAACCTACCCTAGTAGAAGAGGGTTCAACTAGATCATGTTCTAGAGAATCTCTCTAATTTGTCATTTCTACTTCCTCTTGTGCATTAAATCGCACCACAAACAGAAATGTACATGGATTATGTTTCCAGAGTTCATCTGGTAATTGTATCGCATCATATAGTCCCCTCTCAAATATTTCCTCTAATGATCAAGTGCTATACTGACCATTGGGTTTCATATATTTCTCTTAGTTATCAAAGGAAGTCTCTATAGAATCTACATTCTGATTTTCCATAGTCTCATCATCGAAAGGACTAATATTACAGGAAAAGTGTTTTTCATTCTCCATATTATGCTCCAATACTATTTTGGGTGTTCATAACCCCCATATGAGGTAACATATGATTAAACTTTTAAGACACAACGATGCTTCTAGATTTTAAATCTTTTATTGTTTTTATGCAAGATTTATTATCTTGTCACAAAAATGAGAAAAACTCACAAATAATGGATCTCCTACAATTTTATGTATTGTGACCTATAACCCTGTAGTTTGGATTGAACCCGGGCAAATTTTCAAATTCAATTTTCAACTCAATCTCTTCTTCCTTAGTTGTATGATACAATTTATCAATCAAAATGTTTCCTAAGCCCACATCCACTAAGAACTGAACATAATACTCATATCTGGAAACATCATTTTCTATGTTCACTTTTATTTTAATTCCTACATAAAATGAAATATTATACAATATCCTAGGAATCTAGAGAATCCAGTTTAGGCCAAAAAAATTAACCCAAATATGACCCGAAGAGTAGCCAATTTCAGGATGGTTAAAATTTCAGTCCATTCATAGATGTCTAGTTCCCCCAATATGAAAGATACTGAGCCATAAAACCATGCCATCTTTTTGAGTTCTTAAGAAGAAAATATAATGTGAATGAATCCACATCCTATTGAAACATACTTACAGGTGGAGAAGACCCAGATTTCCAACAACCACTATATAAGATGCTTAATCTTCCATAGTGCATATTTTTTGCGAATGATATGGGTAACTATTATTATATGAGCACCAATTACTATCTCATTTGAAACTACTACCAGATTAGCCATAACATGTGTGATGTATCCCTTCTGAAAAACACCATCATTCGATCCCTTGAAGAGAGGGAAAGTTTAATTGTTCCCACTAGACTAAGTTAAATTTTCATTATGAAATCTTCCATTCGCAAGTTTCTGATCCTTCAATCCAATCATCACATGATTATGGGAATCAATCTTCCTTGAAAAAGTATGTTATAAGGCATATGTTTCATATTCCATGAAATCGAATGAGTGGCACCCTAATCTCCATTACGGTGAAGAGATAAGTTCTCCTGACTTCTCTACATGTATCCTTATATATATATAATTATCAAAAATTTATTAAAAATTTATTTATTTATATTTATAATTATAAATAATTAAATTTGTAAATTATGTAAATTAGGGAATTATTAAAACACAACAGACAAATGCAACACACTCTCATGGAGAAAGGGCATGTCATAACCCCCATCATGATAACCAGCCAATATAATGACCCGCATAACCCTTATATATTATTTTGGCTGGTGAAGTCCCATGCATTGTTGACCTGTAGGTCCATATAACCCATATACCATGGTCCAAATCTCAATGAACCAACATGCTTCCCCATGATCCCACCTCTCACTAATGATGTTTTCATGCACCATCTATTGTTGTTTCATCCCCAGCACCAACTGATGTTTATTGTCACCAAAAACATGTCTCCACAACAAACAGCGTTGATATTACTTCACCATGCACCTACATCATTAAATCCTCACAACAATTCCAAGAGAGCCAATCATTTCATCTTCCCATCAGATCTCATATCAATGATCCACAATCTACCACTATGGTCCGAGACCCTCCCATAGATTTTAGGCCATCATGAGAGTCTTGAAACTGTGTCTATTAGACCACCACCCCCATCCTTCAGAGAGGGATCAAAAACCATTTTCCACTATTTATCCCCATTGTAGCACTAGTTCTTTCTTTCCCAAGGGAAATCTCTAATATGTGCCACTAGTGATGGTTATCTCTCTTATATGGCCACCCCAACATTTATCATCATCACCTTTTGACCCGCAATGTAGTAGCATTGCCACACCATATAATAGCATCACATCAACCATCACTGATGTCCCGTATGACATAGATACAAGAACAACCCCATCGTGGAGGCACTATCAGCACCAATCATTGCCTACTTTTTTCTATCGTCGATGATTCTTCCGACACAATATGGTTAACTGAACCATCTGATCTCCAATGCCACCTCAACTAACTCTTTAGAATTCTTCTATTTTCTGTCATACCCGATGTCTAGGAACCCATCAATACCACCAATTTCCTGCACTAATATCCCATAATAAGGGGCTACTAGGGTTTCATCCTTGGATTAATGTAGGATTTCAAGGCTTTCTTTCCACTACGACAAACCTCAAATTCAATTACAATATATATATATATATATAATTACATAATAATAAAAAAAAATATTTATTTATTATTATATTAATAAATATGAATTTTTAATTCTTTATACACTTATTAATATTTATATAATTTGATATTTTAAATTTAAATTTATTATATTACGAAAATTGGGTCTTCATCCGCATTTTTTTGCACTACTAAATATTGAGTTTTTATCAGCACTAAAAATGAACTAATAAAACATAAATTTATCACATGTTAAATTTTTACATTGATTAAGATTCATTTTCATAGATATATTTTTATCACCGATAATGATACATTTAATCATTGTTTACTAATTTATAACTGAGAAATCAATTACCTGATATTTTAAATAGTACCCTAATAGAGCCCTCCTCCCTCGTGCCTTCAAGATGTTCCAGAACTAATCCCTCACCACTGTTTCTCTTCATTAAGCACTCCGGATAAATCAATATTCTAGATATATGGTATGTGATTTATTTATTCTCTTTTTAATCGTGGTATTCATTATCACTATTTCAAGAAAACTGGCAATTAAAAGGGATAAAATTGGCCAGTTTCTATGTAAAAAAAGCACTGACTACTGAAGTGAAATCAAAATCTCTTGGTTTTTACCAGTGCTAGAAAATAGTTGATAAAGGGATCCATTATCATCACTGATAAAGGGTTCCATTATCATCACTTTTAGTAGAACTAATAATGGTCCCATTTATCAGCCATTATATGTAGTGATAATAAATGTGTCCTTTATAAACGCATTTAGTAGTGCTAATAAAGGGTCGTACTATAGTGTGCTGTTATATTGAAAACACACTACAGTAGTAGAAATAGTATAAAAATATGTGAAAATACACATTTTAAATGAAATTAAATTTACAACATAAATAAAAGACAAAAACTATATTATAGACATTTTAGTCATTTTTTTTACAAATACATTATTAAGTAAAAATTACCACATACATTAAAAACATCAAGGTTCATTTTCTTTTTCCCCTAAACCCTTCCCATAATATTTATGAACCAACTAACACAACTAGAGCAAAATAATTTACCTATATAAAAAAAAATTTGTTTGTTAGTAATATTATATATAATATATTAAATATATAGTGTTAATTTTAAACTAAACTACGATTCATTCTAGTAGAATCATGTATCAAATTGATTTTCTTTTGATTTTTGAAAGTCATGACATTTATTATTGATCTTCAAGAATTATCTCTATGAAAATTATCTAAATAAGTATAAGATAAAAATGATTAGTAAATTAACTAATTAATAGATTATAAAATGATTAGAAAACAATATGTGCTCATTTTCTCGGTTTTGGTGATGTGGTGGCACTTATATATTGAAAACACACAGATTGAGACATACTGACATTATAGTGTGTCAAATATTTATTAAATTAATTTCTATATGTCATAAAAGACTTATGGATTGTTTTCATAATGCTTAAAAACAATGGGAATATGTTTTCTCTGTTTTTTTATGTTAATTGGGTTTTTACTAAAATATCATTTTCAAATGGGAATATGAAAATTGAGTCATGCCAGTCGTATCATGTGTCGGATTGATGTGTGACTAACTCATACAAATAAAAAATGACTTCTAAATCCATTTCCTAAAATTTCATGATAATCTGGGCAAGTTTTCTTTGTTCTTAGTGAGTGATATTTTTTGAACCAAAATGCCAATAACAAATTGATAAAAGATTGTTTGAGTCATACTAGGAACATCATGCATCAAATGGAGGTATACATGATTCTTTCACATCAAAAATAAATTATTGAATTTTTTTGCTAAAGTATCTAGTCATTATGAATGTGTTTCCATGGTTTTGAGTATATGACATGTTTTTTATAATAAAATTAATGTCAATTTTATTAAAAAAAAGAACATAGGTAATAATGGTCAAAAATTTCATTGGATTGTGGTGAGGATGATTCTTACATATCAAAAATGACATCTAGAAAATTTTCTTAATGTATCAAAATAATCCTAATTTGTTTGATCGGTTTTTAGTATATCCCTTGTCTTTTATTACTAAAATGAAATTTTATATAGGATATACACACATTATGTCATATTGGTCACTCGGTTTGACATGAGTCTGATTCTTAATAATAAAAAAGTAATTATTAATTATTTTACTAAATAATAGAGATAATCCAAGAATTTTCATTGATTTTTGGGGAGTACCTCTCTTTTTGTACAAAATTGATAATTTTAAACTCATAACAAATACATTGAGTTATACCAGGAACATTATGCATTGAATTGAGATAAATATTATTCCTACCAATCAAAAATTAATTATAGTTAATTTTCCTTAAGAGTTAAAATAATATGAAGTCGTTTTCAAAATTTTTAGTATAATCAGTAATCTTTTTTTATAAAACTAATTTCAATTTAAAAAAACTGTTGGAGTTATACCATCAAACCGTTTATTATATTATAGTGATGTTAATTCATACATTTATCAAATTAAATATCGATATTTTCCTAAAATATGAAAATAATACTGATTTATGGATCGTTTTTTAGTATGTCACCTTTATATTTTTATGAAAATTAATGTCAATTTTAAATATAAAGACACATTTGGAGTCATACTGGTTACACTGTGCATCAAATTTAGGATTTTATAACTCGTATACATCAAAAATGACATACGAATAATTTTCATAATCTATAAAAATAATCTAAACATTTTTTTGGGTTTTGAGTAAGTCATTTATCTTTTTTACTAAATTTAATGTAAAATTTAAATAAAATTACACACCTAGAGTCATACCGATCACACCATGCATTTTCATCATGTATGGTTTATTCCTATAAGTCTCAAATGATTTTCTTAAAGTATAAAATCAATACCATTTCATTATATTTGTTTTTATTATGACACTTTCCCTTTTTACTAATATGTCATTTTAAATTGAAAATATTACCCTTGAGTCATACTGGTCACATCATGTATCGCTTTGATGTGAGACTAAATCTTACACATCATATCAGATGTATGAGTCATGTTATAGAATTATAGTGAAAATATTAGTGTGTTTTCATGGTTTTAAATGGATGACTCACTTTTTGAACTAAAATTTAAATTATAAACCGATAGCAGACACTTTGAGTTATTTTGGGAACACAGTTAATTTTATTGAGGTTTCGATGATTACTAAACATTACAAATGGAATCTAGATTATTTTAATAAATTATAAATGCAATAATCGCGTGTATGATCATTTTTAGGTATGTCACCACTCTTTTTTACGAAAATTAATTTTAATTTTAAATAAAAAGACACACATTGAGTCATACCAGGACACCATGTATCTATTTAAGGTGAGGAGGATTCCTACATGTCAAAAATGACATATAGATCATTTTAATAATATTTATGAATACTATGAATGTTTTTTTTGTTTTTATTATACCCATTGTCTATTTAAATGAAAGTAATAACAAATATAAACAAAAAGAAATAATTGAAGTTATAAAATTAACAACATATTTCATATTGAGCTGAGAATTATTCCTACACATTATAAAATTAATTATAAATCATCTTCATATATTTTAAAAAAATGAATTTTTTTATCATTTTTGATTATGTTGCTTGTATTTTTATTAAATTACTGTCAATTTTAAATAAAAAGATTCACATGGAGTCATAATAATCACAAAGTGTGTCATATTAAGGTTAATCTAATTCATATATGTGAAAAATTACTTATGGACCATTATCCTAAAGTTTCAAAATAATCTGAATGCATTTTATCAATTTTGAGAATGTTACTTCAATTTTTTTCTAAAATTAAAGTCAATTTCAAATAATAAGACACGTGTGGAATCATTCTAGTCACACAATGCATCAAACTTAGGTGTGGATGGTTACTAACCATTAAAAATCATTTTTTAATCATTTTTCTGAAGTATCAAATCTAACCTAATTCATTTTATTGGTTTTCTCTATATTCCTTATCTTTTTACTAATATATAATTTATAAATTTAAACACGCACTTTGAGTCATACAAGTCACATCATGTGATGGTTTGATGTTATAATGATTTTTATTCATCACATATAACATAGGAATCATTTTCTTAAATTATTCATAAAATCCAAGTACATTTTCTTATTTTTTAGTGATTGAAAAACATATTGAACTAAAATGTCAATTGTAAAATTAATAACATACAGATAACGTTATACCAAGATAAACATGAATCAAATTGAGGTTTGACTAATTACTATACATAAAAAATAACTTATAGATCATTTTACTAATGTATGAATACAATACGAATGAGTTTATTACATTCTGATTATATCACATATGTTTTTCAATAAAATTAATGTATATTTTAAATAAAAAAATGTTTGTAGTCATTTTGGTCACACCGTGAAAAAATATGATGTGTCGATGATTCTTAAACATCATAATTTACTTATGTACTATTTTATTACTGTTTAAAAACAATCAAAATGTGTTTTATTGTGTCTGAGTATGTCATTTTTTACAAAAATTAATATCAACGTTAAATAAGAAGACACACATGGAGTCATACTGTTCAAGCTATGCCAGATTGACGTGTGGTTGATTCCTGCACATTGAAAATGACATATGGGTCGATTATTTAATTTATAAATACATTATCAATGGGTTTTTGATGTTTTGGTTATGTGATTTATGATTTGAAGAAAAATATAATGTATAAACTAAAAACACACAGTTCGAGTCATTACGATAACACTGTGCTTCAGATTAAGGTGTGGATGAATGAGTATGTCATGTGTGTTTTTATTTCAACAATATGAAAAAAAAATCTAAATAAGAAAGACCATGTTCTCTCTGTTTTGGCTTGTTTTAGATAGCATAATAAATACTATGTCTTCCAAAATGATCTATGAAAAATATTACACAAATAGTACATAAAAATGGTATGGAAATTAACATAAAAATAGTATCTAAAATGTTGAAAAATTATCTTAATAAGTAGTAGTACTTCACCATTTCTTTATGTTTTTATACATTCTTTTCTGATTACTTTGTTTCCATTAAATCAGTTACAGTCTCAATGAACAATATCTCAAGGGCACAATAATCATTGAATAAACCACCCCAAAATCGAGAAAAAGAAGTCACCTATATAAGACAATTATTTGTTAAGAGTAATTATGGAAATAAATAAATTAAAAAAAAATATGAAACACTACATTAATAAAATGTAAATTTTAATAAAAAACACAAAATTTGAGTGTTAATGGGCACAATTTGTATTAGATTGTGGTATGGTTGATTCCTATATCTTAGAAATGATTAAGGTTTCATTGTCCTAATGTATCGAGACAATTCGATTGAGTTTTCTTTGTTTTCTATATGTTTGTTGTCTTTTTTACTAAAATGTCAATTTTAAAATCAAACCACACAATTTGAGTAATATTTGTCACACTTCGAATCATATTTATGTTAAATGAATTCATACACATGAAAAATGGATTATGGATCATTTTGATGATGTTTGAATAAAATATGAGTTTATTTTCTCAATGTTGACTATTTGATGTATGTTTTAATCTAAAGTAACACTTTTGTATTGAAAAAACATACGTTGGGTCATAACAAACACATTGGATGTATGATTGATATGTGTTCAATTAATATATGTTAAAAATAGATTATTTATCTTCTTCTTAAATTATGAAAACAATTCATGTGTTTTTATTTATTTTGACTATTTAAATTACGTTTTAAACTAAAATTACAATTTTATACTAAAAACATTTAATTGGATTCATACCAACCATATCAAGTGTCATATTTACAAACAGTCATTTAATAAATTTCACAAATGAAGTTTTGATAATTTTTCTATATTTGGAAAATAATCTGAGCTCCTTTTCGTAGTTCTAAGTTTGTGACATGTATTTTAGACAGCTGTGTAAATTGTAAAAATAAGCATCAAATAAAAATGATAAGGAAATTAACTAAGATAAATTAATAAAATGAGGATATAATTAATTAAATATATATCAACAATTAACCACATCAATATGTCTAATTACATTTTTACACCATGTATTATATCCCCATATTAAAAAACATGATTTTAACAACAATAAAATTTACCTTTGTTTCAAAAAATCTATAAATAACAAGAGCGTGATTAAAATACCTATGCAATTTTCAGTTTTATAATATTGTTGATTAATATTTCCTTTATCGATGCTAAAAATAATCGTTGATAATGGTGTATACATCAGAGTGTTGTTACATTTACAAACACACAAAAACAATAAAAATAACAGAAAAATTGGTACAAATATAGATTTTAAATGAAATAAAATTTACAACACAAATAAAAGAAAAACACTACGTTATAATAGTTTCAAAAAAATTATACTATTAAATGAGTAACTATAAATAATCATAGATATTAAAAAATATATTCACTTTTCTTTAGCCCCCGACCCCCACTCATGCTATTTCCAAACAAAACAACATATCTCAAGAATAAAACAAAATTTTATATGAAAACAATTAAAATGTTAGTAATAGTATAAATATATAAATAAAACAAAATTTATTAATTTTAAACTAAAAATTATGTCATACACAGAACACTATGTATCAGAATTATTTTCGGTTGATTATTTCACGACATACCATTTCTAGTTCATCTTCAATCATTTTCTCTATTATAATTAACTAAATAAGACTAACATAAAAATGATAATGAAAATAATTATGTAATAGTTTATATAATGATAATAAATCAACCTATTGTCATTTTCTTGGTTTTTGGGATATATTTCAGTGTTTAAATTAAAATGAAACTTATACTTTGAAAACATATACTTAGTGTAATACTGGTCACACCGTGTTATGGATTGAGGTTTGGATGCATCATAAAAATAACAAATGACTTATGGAAATTTTTCATAAATTATGAAGATAATAAAAATGATTTTTCTTATATTTGAGTATGTCACTTGTTTTTTAACTAAAATTTTATTTTAAACTAGGAAAACACACACTGAGTCACATCGATCACATCATGAGTTGGTTTAATGTGATACTAATTCTTATTTGCCAAAAAATTCATCTTAATTATTTTCCTAAATTATCATGTCATATGAGTGTGATTTTTAGGAATCCAGTGAGTGAAAATTTTTTTAAAGAATAAATTTTCAACTGAAAATGGAAACACTTAGTCATAATGGGAACATAATATATTAGATTGTGGTTTATTTGATTCTTATACATCACAAAATCTTTTTATATCATTTTCCTAATATATGAAAAAATACTATTCTTTTCTTATTGGGTTAGAGTATGTCTCTAAATGTTAATTATTCAAATATTTGAGAGTCATACACTGTAACACCTATATCCCACATCAATTTTCGATCTTAGAACAATGGATTCAAATAGGGATTCATATCATTTCCAGGTTACTTTGTTCTAGATATAAGTAGAGGCAACATAATGTGTTTTCATTTAATGAATAACTATGGAGGAATTTTATAATTTTACAACATGATGGGCAATGTACTATATGTACTAGTCTATACATGAAACTAATTTATTACTTTTTTAGTTAACACAAGGAAACCATTCCATAGCTCGTTTAAAAATTCAAGATACTCATAATAAATTTTCCAGCACATAGGAGAATCTACTAGATGGAATTGGTTCCCAGATTTAATTATGGTTTCTAAATTCAATGTGAAATATGTCATGGTTTCCAAGTATCTATATTTTTGTTAACTATGGAATGATAGGGAAATACCATATATATTTCTATGGGATTCCTTCATTTTCTAGGGATTGATTTGCGCCACACATAGGGATTTTTATGACTGATTCATGGTCACTGAGAAAAAATATGAAATAATTTATACAATATTATATTTTTTTAGAGACATTTCCATTTAATATAGAATTTATTTGTTCCATATTCATGAAATGGAAGTTTATTTTATTTTTATATCATATCAATCATAAGAACAAGTAGTTCTATAATTATAGTGTATCTCCATCATCTATGAGCAATGAAATTATATAACCTTATTATAGCAGAAAATGTTGTGTATATATTACAAATGGTATAAAATGTTCTCATATAACAACTATATAACTTCTCAAACAACATTGGATAATCACAAAGGTTATCTTCAATTTTCATTTTCATTTCATCTATACAATCACAATCATTATTTACATTGGTATTCATATCAAATAATCCATAAACTATAGTATCATCCCAATTGGTCTGCGTGTTTTGTTTTCCCCCATGATTAGTCCAATATTTATAGATTTGATAAAATTTGTGACAAATTAATTTTTATAAAAACTATATTGCACTAATTGGTCTTGAATTAAAATAACATAAAAAGAGACAAAGGATTTGAGAAGGGTTATATTCATGCTCTATTTCAAACATAACGAACTATTTAACTCCATCTTCATACACTTTTTAAATATGACTATTGTGCATCCATTTTCAGTTCATATCCACCCTATTCCGTACAAAAAATATTTATTTTCTATAAAAAATAAAAAAATAACCTAGTAGATAATCATTATATGTAACGCCCCGACCCTAGTTACCCAGAGTCGGTGCATTATTACATAACGTTGGCATGATCACAAGAAAGATCAAATCTCGAAAGACCGATTGGTTTAGTAGCCTTGGAAATACTAGATATAATCATAAGTTTTACATTACATCATAATGTGAAAAACTAATACAACAACATAATGTCTCCATAGTCCACACTATTATCCCCTCATAATATCCATGTAGGTCATACATAACTTACTTATTTACATCCTGGGAAAAATAAAACATAGAAAAGCGGTGAGCTCAAATGCCCAATAAGGATAACAATATAGAGGAACATTCAAAAATAAGCATAAACATTTAAGGCAATGCATTACTAAAACAAAAGCCTTTTAATCTTGAACTTCAACATAGTATAGAAAAAGTAAAACAAAATAATGCCATTTACTTATTCACATGGATATTATACTAATCGAATAATCACATGCAATATCAACAACCACTTTCATAATGTTGGAATGCATAATTCTGAACTTTAATTTCTTTGTCAAGGCCTCGTCACAAGACCTAGGGGCTAACTGTAACCGGAACCCAACCCGGAGTGCCTCTAATAACCGGACACCAACCCGGAGTGACTCTAATAATCGGACACCATCCCGGAGTTCCTCTAATAACTGGAGACCATACCGGATTTCCTCTAATAACCGGAGACCAATCCAGAGGGATTACTTTTACCGGTCCCCAACCCATAACATACTTGTCTTACACATTCATCTGAATGAAAGGTTTAAATATAACGTAAACATTCGGATTACAAATAACTTATGAAATGTAAATACTCTAAACAAAAACCATGAGTGAAATAAGAATAACATATCCACAGTAAAAAATATCACAAAAACTTCAATAAAATATGGATGTTTTGTATCATAATAAACCAACTTCAAATAAGCTTAAAATCCATCAAAGGATGTTGACATAGATGAAATAAAGACTACTTTATAAAAATATCTCTTTCTATTTTGAAATCATTTAAGAGTCTTATATTTATGAAATAAAACATTTTTTTTGAAAATATTCTTATTATCTTTTAAGGGAAGCTTCGACGATTTTATAACGGCGGAAAATAGCCGCACCCGCCGTATAAGTTAAAAAAACATTTTTACCTTAATTTTGTCAAAAAGGTTAAAAAGCACCTTGTTTGGAAAACGATGGAAAGATTCATTTATAAACCTATTATAAAAAGTCAAACAAGGGTATAAATGACTTTAACCCATAATCTAGTAAATATTAAAAATGTTTTGAAATTCATTTTTAAGAAACATGGATGTGGATGATAAAGAGATCCCAGTAGATTATTACGTATAAACAACCTCGGACAATGAAGAGATTGTGAAATAACCCTTACCTTGTACTTTTACTTGGTTGGGGTAGGTTAAAATCCTGTATAATGGTGAAATAATTGTTATTAAATTATACAAGAATCATATACATTAATATGATATCATATATGATCTTTTAATATTGATTTGATAACAATATCTTAGTATTATCGTTGTTTCAGGTGTTAACTGACTTGTTTTCTTTTATATGTTTTGTTACGTAAGACCTTTTTGTAATGGATAGGATGTATATTATTCATATCTAGAATGATATAAAGTCCTTAAACATCATTTTTAAATCATCAAATGATAATTATACTTGAATGGATACGATGGAGAATGAATCTCATCGTGTTCGTGGAGACGGTAGTCCGTACGTACGCACGAGCGACAATATCATTCTTTTGATATTAAAATAATATATAAATGATCGTTATATCATATATACAGAATCATTAACATGTTATATTTATTATTTACATGAGTTACATATCATTATTATACCCATCCAAATAATAATATATTGAATAACAATTACACCACGACGTGGAGACGGTAAGCCGTACGTACGCACGTATGATGACAAGTTATTCAAAGGGTGGATAGAATAATGAATATGGTTATACCATATTTATAATAACATCACAGTATATATTTGATACTGGAGTTATTATTTTAGAATGGTAAAAACAACGGAAGAAGAAGTGGAAGAAGAAAGGAACTTGGAAAAGGGTGGTGAAATCATTACCTCTTCTTCGGGTTCTTCCTTTTGATTTGATCAAAAGGGCTCCTTAGGTTGGCTTTATGATCAAACTAAGGCCTCTAGGTTTTAGTGAGGGATGTTGGGAGAGTATTTGGTCAGAGTTTGGCCGAACCAAAAGGCTTTGAAGGTGTGAAGAAATGATAAGGAGGAGTGCCCTTTTATAAGAGGGGTGAGGGGCACCTTTGGAAAAGCTAGAAATATTAGTTTATAATAAATTTATATTCGGTTTCTAATGGCTCAAAAGTTGATTATTTAAATTTTAAGTTGTGGATGGGTCAAAAAAACTCAACCAATAGAATTTAGACAGGTTTGGGTAGTTATATTAACCTTATCTTTAAGTATTAACTCTAAGTTAATTAGTTTCACTTTTACAATGTCTCTTTGTATTTTTATATAATATGGGTAATAAACATACTATATACATCCAAGAGACCCCAAAGTGGTCCATTAATGATGAACCTATCATGATATAAGTCTCTTGGTCGAACCTTAGATTTTTAGGAATTTAATATCAATTAATAATATAATATTTGTTTTAAGAACTCTTTTATGTCAATTTTGACACTATTCAATAGTTGATTTTTGTGAAACTCATAACAGATTGATTACTTCTAAAAAAGTCCATTACATAAATCCTAATATATCATATTATCCTATAAAATTAGTTTAATTCATTAAAAGTTTCATATAATATTTATTTGGGTATTTATAATATCAATTATTTTAATTTTTCACTATTATAGTAATTAATTCATCATCATTGTGTCATAAATAAATTAAATTATTTAATGTCTAAAAATTATAAATAAAATATCCTTATGTAGTAAATCTTTTTATCTTTATAATTAATATTTATAATCTAAAATCCAACATATATAACACTATGTAAAAATTGTTTTTCTAAAAGATATATGCTTGTGTCATGTTTGTATTCATTTTAACTTAATTAAAATAAAGTGTCCATATCACCTACAAGTGGCACCATGGGGTCCCAAAATCGACCCAAAGATGCCTATTGTCGAACATGTACCGCCAATAAGTCTAGGACACGTTTTAGGGTAATTTAGTATTATTATAATGTTATTTGTTTAACCCTTATTTACCGGATTTAACCTTAACCATGGTAAATAAAATATTTACCGCAGTAATTATTCAAAATGTCTAAAAATAAAAGTTACCTATTTACACAATTTGAACATCCTGATTACAAATATGGAATCCATTTTTCTAAATTCAAAACACATAAGTGGCAGAAATTAATTTAAAATTAATTCCCGCTGTCAAAACAAAAAGCGTGTTTTTAAGAGATAATAACTATCAAAAGATTGACACTTGTTTATGTTCGGTTTAATTGTAAAATTATGTCCAATGACCAAAATTATATTAAATGGTAAAAATATATTATAAATATACTTTAAATCCACTAAAATTCATAATTTATCACTATTAATTATTTTTATTAGAAAAGTTGTTTTTAAATAAAATTTAGTAATTTTCACTATTCATCAAAATATGAAAGTTATCCGAAAAGTACCAAAATTTCACCTTAGGCTAAATTCGATATTCCGAATCCAAAAATTAAGTCCATTTTGAAATATATAATATATATAATTTCAAAAATTAGGTATTACTATTCATAACGGCTAGTTTGATTGGTTGTGGTGTGTGTTAGAACTCGAAGTTGCGTACAACACACGCTACTGTATTATTCAGTGGAAAGCGTACCGTGGAAGCTTGGGATGTTTCATTTTAATTTTTTTTGATGTCCCCATTTAGTCAAAAGGTTTAAAATATTGTATTTAAAAAGGGTTCACTATTAAAATTTGGTAAAAGTGCAATTCTGAAAATGAATTGTTTCTTACATTATTTCTAAGAAACTCATAATATGGATTCTAAAATTATAAGGACTATATAAAGTTTAAAATTTAGTTAATACTATTCATAACCTCTTTTGAATGGCTTGTTTGGTAAGTCATGGTGTGCTTGAACTCGGTGTTGTGTGTAGTGCAAGTTATTTTATTATTTTGAATAAATAACACACTATGAAATCTTGGGGTGTTACATTCTCCCTCCTTCAATAAATTGCGTCCTCGCAATTTGAAATTGTTCTTCGAAAATAAAAGGTTGAAAAAAAATAATCTTTGTGGGAAAACCCACATCGGAAATTGGGTTACTAAAATTTAGTCTTAATATGAGGAAAATAGAAATGAAAGGATCACCACCAAATTATGATCTCGATTAGGAGAATATTGGTGGCAATTAGAGACATATAATTGGAGGAAAAACGTAAATATTTATAGGTAGTGATTCAGGTCATCAATCACAAACAAGTTTAAAATTGAGGTCCTTAAATTCATCAATCTACGATGATTTATAATACCATCGATTCAACAAAACATAATGTATTAGGATAACACATTTTTGACGTTTCAAAATATCTTAGTTGAAATCCCACATCGAAAATTGAATTAATGAGGCCTCTATTTAAAATAAAGAGTGGAAAGTATGAAGATTACCGAAAATAACACATACTAGGGTTCCATGTAGGAAAATATGGATATGGAAGAGAAATATAACCATCAATTATCTGATGGACAGTGGTAGAGAACATGGCTATGAAAAGGCCAACAATCCCAAAGCCATAAATTAGTGATGATTTAAGGTTCCATCTAGGACAACATTTTTGTTCTAAGTTCCTTTTCATAATGTTGAGGAATTTATTTATGAGATTGGCTAAGATCATAAGGAGATATACTTACTTTATAGTTAGAGTTTTATCCATTAATAAATTTCTTCCACAAACTCATCTTTCACTCGTAAAAAAATTCTATTTATACTATTCATACAGGGTTCCAAAATAAACGAATTTATAATTCATCTACCAGATCTTTTTAAAAAAACTACATTATTTAATCCAGGACATCTCATGTGCCAGTGGTAGGTGATACACCATTGTCGCCCTTCGGTTGTCGGTTCAAGTCTCGCGGCCTTGCCGGTCGCGATGGGTTGCCGCCCGACCTCTCGGTTGTCCTTTTATGGCAATCAAAAATTAATCTCAAACTAGAATTTATCCAAAATACTTCTATCCAAACTCACAGTCCAATATTTATAAGGAAGGTAAACTTAATGTAGATCCTTTTTACCCTGTAATAGCATATGAATACCTTCATCATGTATTCTTTTAAAACACTGAAACATCCTGAATTACCATAATACTTATTGATTACATTCATGCTCCCTTATTCCATATATAATTCTTGATATACTTCATCAATCAAAAAAATGTTTTAAACCCCAATAATGATGGAATACACAAATCATTAATCAGCTTCAAGGTATTCAAGAATATCCAATATAATTTATCCAAATCAATCATGTATTATTCTAAAATCACTACCTCGGTATCAGAACAATATTATGGTTTATCTTTCTCTTAACCATATATTTTCCAAAAATTTAACCTGCTATTGACTCACTTTTCTTTGTTCCACACAATCTGAAGTCCTTAATGAAATAGTACTGTAGTACAATCCTTATATACTCCATAATTATTATAACAAGTACAATGTTGATACAACACTCAAACGACATAATCAACATAAGAACTCTAATCATTCCTCTTCATCTGTGGTAGTATCATAACTTGATTATTATCCAATAGCATCATTTGCGGCATAGTCTGATGACTGGGACATAGGTTCGTGTAGTTTCCAAACTCCTTGAAAATGAATCATTGTACATTTGAAACCATTTTCTTACCCTTGCAGTCACGTACTTTGTTCCCTTTTCCTCCACACTTATAAAAAAATCCCATTCCTTTCATACAAGTTCCAGGGTGTTTCTTCCCACAGTTATCACATATGGGAAAATTATTATTTTCCCTCTTCCCTTTATCCACCGTTCTATCTTCCAACCTTTTCTTCTCTTTCTTCCCTTCAAAGCCATAGGACTCAGTAAAATCTTTACTTATATTATCAACACATGATATTATTTCTTCATATGATGATAATACATGGGAGACTATTTCTCTTATAAATTATGGCTTCAGACCATGAAATATATGATCATTCTTTCTCTTTGGACATGTGCATTGCTGGAGTTCCCATTCCTTCTACTGGGCGCCATTTCTAAACAATGGCATACACTAGATTAGTTTATGAATAACAATACCTAATCCCAAACTTGTAAGACACATAACATAAATTAAATAGTTTATGGATATAATCCATAATCATAAAAATTTCTCCTTTGAGGAAGTAAATCCACATAAACCCTTCATAATGGTTTTTAAATAAAACGGGAATTATCCTAAGCATATCCCACGGGAGTGTCGTAACCAAGAGTGCAGCAAGGCCCGTTGTCGTGCACCAGTTCCCGTTCGAGTCTAGCTCAAAGCGGTGTTTTCGGGTTTTACCCCTAGGTACATCTGTGCCAGAGCCGCCTCTACCTGCTCGTATCCAGAAAAGGGATGTATTGCCCAGAAAACTCACAAAATCTCTACAATACCAAAATTCTAGGAAGTTCTTCTATACTAATCCTCAAATTCCATTTTAAACCTATGTGCTCTAATCAGAGTTTATCTAAATCTATCTTCCAAGGTTTGTACTAAACTTCCTCTGATATCAACTGTAACGCCCCGACCCTAGTTACCCAGAGTCGGTGCATTATTAAATAACATTGGCATGATCACAAAAAAGATCAAATGTCGAAATACAGATTGGTTTAGTAGCCTTGGAAACACTAGATATATTCATAAGTTTTACATTACATCATAAAGTGAAAAACTACTACAACAACATAATGTCTCCATAGTCCACACTATTATCCCCCCATAATATCCCTGTAGGTCATTCATAACTTACTTCTTCACATCCTGGGAAAAATAAAACATAGAAAAGGGGTGAGATCAAATTCCCAGTAAGGATAACAATATAGCGGAACATTAAAAAATAAGCATAAACATTTAAGGCAATGCATTACTAAAACAAAATCCTTTTAAACTTGAACTTCAACGTAGTATGGCAAAAGTAAAATAATTTAATGCCATTTACTTATTCACATGGATATTCTAGTAATCAAATAATCACATGCAATATCAATAACCACTTTCACAATGTTGGAATGAATAATTCTGAACGTTAATTTCGTTGTCAAGGCCTCGTCCCAAGACCTAGGGGCTAACTGTAACCAGATCCCAACCCGGAGTGCCTCTAATAACCGGACACCAACCTGGAGTGCCTCTAATAACCGGACACCAACCCGGAGTTCCTCTAATAACTAGAGACCAAACCAGAGTTCCTCTAATAACCGGAGACCAAACCAGAGGGCTTACATTTACCGGTCCCCAACCCGGAACATACTTGTCTAACACATTCATCTGAATGAAAGGTTAAAATATAACATAAACATTCGGATTACAAATAACTTATGAAATGTCAATACTCTAAACAAAAACCATGAGTGACATAATAATAACTTATCCACATCCAAAAATATCACAAAAACTTCAATAAAATATGGATGTTTTGTATCATAATAAATCAACTTCAAATAAGCTTAAAATCCATCAAAGGATTTTGACATAGATGAAATAAAGACTATTTTATAAAAATATCTCTTTCTATTTTGAAATCATTTAAGAGTCTTATATTTATGAAATAAAACATTTTTTTTATAATATTCTTATTATCTTGTAAGGGAAGCTTCGACGATTTTATAACGGCGGAAAATAGCCACACCCGCCGTATAAGTTAAAAAACAATCTTACCTTAATTTTGTCGAAAAGGTTAAAACACACCTTGTTTGGAAAACGACGGAATGATTCCTTTATAAACCTCTTATAAAAAGTCAAAAAAGGGTATAAATGACTTTAACCCATATTCTAGTAAATAGTAAAAATGTTTTGAAATTCATTTTTAAGAAACATGGATGTGGATGATAAAGAGATCCCAGTAGATTATTACGTATAAACAACCTCGGATAATGAAGAGATTGTGAAATAACCCTTACCTTGTACTTTTCCTTGGTTGGGGTAGGTTAAACTCCTGTATAATGGTGAAATAATTGTTATTAAATTATACAAGAATCATATACATTAATATGATATCATATATGATCTTTTAATATTGATTTGATAATAATATCTTAGTATTATCGTTGTTTCGGGTGTTAACTTACTTGTTTTCTTTTATATGTTTTGTTATGTAAGACATGTTTGTAATGGATAGGTTGTATATTATTCATATCCAGAATGATATCAAGTCCTTAAACATCATTTTTAAATCATCAAATGATAATTATACTTTAAGGGACACGATGGAGAATGAATCTCATCGCGTTCGTGGAGACGGTAGTCCGTACGTACGCACGAGCGATAATATCATTCTTTTGATATTAAAATAATATATAAATGATTGTTATATCATATATACAGAATCATTAACATGTTATATTTATTATTTACATGAGTTACATATCATTATTATACCCATCCAAATAATAATATATTGAATAACAATTACACCACGACGTGGAGACGGTAAGCCGTACGTACGCACGTATGGTGACATGTTATTCAAAGGGAGGATAGAATACTGAATATGGTTGTACCATATTTATAATAAAATCACAGTATATATATGATACTAGAGTTATTATTTTAGAATGGTAAAAACAACGGAAGAAGAAATGGAAGAAGAAAGGAACTTCGAAAAGGGTGGTGAAATCATTACCTCTTCTTCGGGTTCTTCCTTTTGATTTGATCAAAAGGGCTCCTTAGGTTGGCTTTATGATCAAAATACGTCCTCTATGTTGTAGTGAGGGATGTTGGGAGAGTATTTCGGCAGAGTTTGGCCGAACCAAAAGGCTTTGAAGGTGTGAAGAAATGAGAAGGAGGAGTGCCCTTTTATAAGAGGGGTGAGGGGCACCTTTGGAAAAACTAGAAATATTAGTTTATAATAAATTCATATTCGGTTTCTAATGGATCCAAAGTTGATTATTTAAATTTTAAGGTGTGGATGGGTCACAAAAACTCAATAAATATAATTTAGACAGGTTTGGGTACTTATATTAACCTTATCTTTAAGTATTAACTCTAAGTTAATTAGTTTCACTTTTACAATGTCTCTTTTTATTTTTATATAATATGGTTAATAAACATACTATATACATCTAAGAGACCCCCAAGTGGCCCATTAATGATGAACCTATCATGATATAAGTCTCTTGGCCGATCCTTAGATTTTTAGGAATTTAATATCAATTAATAATATAATATTTGTTTTAAGAACTCTTTTATGTCAATTTTGACACTATTCAATAGTTGATTTTTATGAAACTCATAACAGATTGATTACTTAGAAAAAAGTCAATTAAATCAATCAAAATATATCATATTATCCCAGAAAATTAGTTTAATTCATTAAAAGTTTCATATTATATTTATTTGGGTATTTATAATATCAATTATTTTAATTTTTCACTATTATAGTAATTAATTCATCATCATTGTGTCATAAATAAATTAAATTATTTAATGTCTAAAAATTATAAATAAAATATAATTATGTAGGAAATCTTTTTATCTTTATAATTAATATTTATAATATAAAATCCAACATATATAACCCTATGTAAAAATTGGTTTTCTAAAAGATAAATGCTTGTGTCATTTTTGTATTCATTTTAACTTAATTAAAATAATGTGTCCCTATCACCTACAAGTGGCACCATGGGGTCCCAAAATCGACCCAAAGATGCCTATGGTCGAACATGTATCCACCAATAAGGATAGGACACGTTTTAGTGTAATTTGGTATTATTATAATATTATTTTTTAACCCTTATTTACCGGATTTACCCTTAACCATGGTAAATAAAATATTTACCGCAGTAATTATTCAAAATGTCTAAAAATAAAAGTTACCTATTTACACAATTTGAACATCCTGATTCCAAATATGGAATCCATTTTTCTAAATTAAAAACACATAACTGGCAGAAATTAATTTAAAATTAATTCCCACTGTCAAAACAAAAAGTGGGTTTTTAAGAGATAATAACTATCAAAAGATTGACACTTGTTTATGTTCGGATTAATTTTAAAATTATGTCCAATGACCAAAATTATATTAAATGGTAAAAATATATTCTAAATATACTTTAAATCCACTCAAATTCATAATTTATCACTATTAATTATTTTGATTAAAAAATTTGTTTTTAATTAAAATTTAGTAATTTTCACTATTCATCAAAATATGAAAGTTATCCGAAAAGTACCAAAATTTCACCTTAGGCTAAATTATATATTATGAATCCCAAAATTAAGTCCATTTTGAAATAGATAATATATATAATTTCAAAAAGTAGGTATTACTATTCATAACGGCTAGTTTTATTGGTTCTGGTGTGTGTTAGAACTTGAAGTTGCGTACAACACACGCTACTGTATTATTCAAAGGAAAGCATACCGTGGAAGCTTGGGATGTTTCATTTTAAATTTTTTTTGATGTCCCCATTTAGTCAAAAAGTTTAAAATATTTTATTTAAAAAGGTATCACTATTATAAGTTGGTAAAAGTGCAATACTGAAAATGAATTGTTTCTTACATTATGTCTAAGAAACTCATAATATGGATTCTAAAATTATATGGATTATATAAAGTTTAAAATTTAGTTAATACTATTCATAAGCTCTTTTGAACGGCTTGTTTGGTAAGTCATGGTGTGCTTGAACTCAGTGTTGCGTGTAGTGCAAGTTATTGTATTATTTTGATGAAATAACACACTATGAAATCTTGGGGTGTTACATTATAAAATGAAAAATTTGGAGATAATTATAATAAGGTGAACCAAAAAAGTTTACTTGTTCAAATAATTTTTTTTGGAAATGGGTAATTGAATTTAAGAAAATAATTACTCCACTATTGTTATTGGTATCTTTGGAATTCATCCAAAATGAGCATCAGTACCCGGTTTGGGATGACTACTACTAATAGAAAATTATTTAACATAGGTTCTTGTCTAGAAGACATGGGGGATGAGTCTCATGATAAAAATTAAATAATAACTGTTTGGAAGAAAATTTGATGATATTTAATGTTTTATCCTTAAATCTAAATTTTCTCATGATTGGAATTAGTGAATCACAAAACAACATTTCTTAGTTAGTTTCCTAAAGCGGAAATGTTTCTCAGCAACACTATGGTTTTACATATGAGTTGATCATACAATAAATGATCATATTACCCTCACTCTTTTCTACCCCATTCCATATTCCCAATGGGTTGAGAATCATGATCACTTTGGCTTGATTATTCATTAACTAATCTTCCTTTAATCTAAAAAATATTTCACAAAGACTACAATAGGCCCACCTACATGAAACTAATTCATGATTTCCTCATAATTCTTATTTCAGACACTATGGTGGGGCTCAAAGTTAGTATAAAATGAATAAAACTTAGAAATCATATTTCCTTGCATGAATAAAATAATAATTGTACTAATTATAGAAAAATAAGGATTAAGGAAATTTTTTAATCAATAATAAATTAATTATCTTATGACAACAGACGTTTTCCAATTTCTTTATTGAAAAAAAACTACTTTATAAATACTTTTTAAGAGAGCAAATCTCTATAAGTTACCATAATTTTTTCATATCCCTTATAAAACTCACTTTAATATTTTAGAAGGCATATTTTTTAACTTTTAAAACCACACTTGATAACCTCTTTTAAATATTACCCATGAAAATTGAACACTCTTTTTGAAACACATAAAGGGATATAAAACCCCTTTTCCATAAAAACTACTAACATGTAGTGAAAATATTTAAAATAATATTCAAAAACCATTAATATTAATTAAAATTTTAAAACCATTTTCTTTTAAAAAAGTAAATTTTTAAATTTATAAAACATTATAGCTTCACATTGAAATAAAGTGATGTTTTTTGAAAACACTAAATCCATTTTAAATCATTTAATGAAAATAAAAAATCATTTCAACCCTCACATTAAAATTTAAAAACAAGTTTCATTTTTCATAAATGAAATTTAAAATAGGAATGAGGATAAAAAATATATGTAGTACACCACCAGATATAATGAAAAGAATTGTTTTTTAATATTTCATTTCCATTTTATAAAGATGATATGAAACAAATAATTTTCAATATACAGTATAAAATTTAAAATTTAAATCCTATCATGATATTCTGGGACTAACCACCTAAATATCAAGGTTACAATATGAATATTCAAAAATTAAATCTTTATATTATTCTTATATCAAAAAATATTTCATTAAAAATCACACAATAATCCACATATTCACTATTTCACATTCCATACTATTTATTAAATAATAAACATCAATAAGACTTTAAAAATATTCAATACATTGGAAACATTTTTCAAAAAGGTCTTACGGAGTTATCTGAATTCCATGTGTGATATCGCGCTTAGGTTTGATTTAAATTTTTCCGAGTGTGTGTCAAATTGGATGTTCTCCAGTACCCAAGGTGATGGGTTGATAGTGGATGTTGTTTTCTTGGAAATGATCCATCAATGATGTTAGATGATGTTTTCTATTTTTACAATGTTTTTGTGTGATTATAATATCATAGGATGATTAGGTTTGTGTAAGAATTGTGATATATCAATTAGATAAAGTGTAGATGGATGCAACCAAAACTTTTTAGGGAAAATTTAACCAAGGGAGGGCTGAATAATGTTTTTTCATGAGATTTGGTGTAGTGAGATGGAAACCACATCATACATGTTGCTCAAATTATATATTCATACTTGGTTTATTTTTTATGTTTTGTTAAACATGTTTTTTTATTTTAAAATTATTCATTTTATAAAATCAATGCCTCTACTTGCATTCCTTTAATATATAAATACATTAATTAATATAAGTTCAGACTTAGAGATTATATAATCTTCGAATAATTTTATAATCCATAATGTATGGTAGTTCTCTTCTGTTTTCCTTATGTTACCTAAATACAATTTGATAAAGTAACTAGATTATTCCCATGTCATAGTCATTTTTTCATAAAATTAATTTATTATTTTTTACATATTTATGTTCAAATATGTTGACTAATTTTATTAAACCTAAATTTAGTTTTTAATCATGATTTAAAATTGTGATAATATCTCAGTTAAGTATTCCCTTTTATAACTTGTCTTGTATTTCAATAAATTATTTTCCTTTAACTATAACCTAAACTAATTATAATTCAATGAATAATACATAATCATTATTTTATGATTTCATAATTGATGAGACCAAGGTAGGGTAGATTAAGTTGGAGGGAATAGTTTTTTAGGATACCTTAATATTTTCCATCCACTTATTTTATTATTTAAACTAAAATACAATATTTTAATGTACGAAATGTGTCTGTTTTCTATATAAATTACGCATAGGTTTAGTTTTATATAAATACCATAGATAAATGGGTTTCTTCATGAAACCACATCCATAGGAATATCAATTCATTAAAAAGATTTACCAAATCATAAATTTACAATACTAATTGGACATGTTATTTGTTTATTTTAAATGTAAAAGGTGTAATACATAACTTTTCATCAAATGTGTGTTATAAATGTGCATATTATCTTTAAATAAACTCATTTCCTTATAAATATTATTAGTAAAATCTGTTTTAAATATAGAAATTTATTTCAATTTTCAACTTTTCAATTTTTTGGTCAGAATGTCTTCATTTGTTCTAGAGTCACACCTTATGCCTTCTTTGGGATATTATAAATAATCATTATTTATATGTAATTTTATGTGTTATTATTTACCTAGTTTAACAAAAATTTGATTTATTTATTTACTATTCTTTGTATAGTATCTTGGTTGTCATGATATTAGTGAACATTAAAAAAATACATACACCACTACTTATGCCATGTGTGGATTAACATAAGGGTGTTTTAAATATAATGATTATGACTCATTTGGATTGATATTTGTATGATGAATTATTTTTTATATTATATTCAATCTATTAATTTAAAATTAAATATAATTATTATTAAAAAAACTACAATAATTTTTTAGTGGGAATATACCATAAATCACCACACAGAGAAGTACCAAGAAAAACCAAGAGTCTTCCCATGTTAGAATGTAATAACAAGTAACAAACCAAATCAACCAAAACATAGATAGACTACCAGACTCAAGAAAACACATAATGATTAGTTCATAAACAATAAATTTCACAGGTGATGACCATGTAGGTAAAACCATTAACAACCTATCATGTTATTATTTTAATTGGCTAATAACCAAGGAACTCAAGTAATATGATTTAGAACTATAGTAGACAATATTAGATCAACCTCAAAGAACCAACTTGTCATACTAGTCCCATCGGACAATCTAGAAACTATACTATACCATGATTGTGAAGCTACCATGGGAGATCTTTTGAGCACAATTAATACCTCATTTCACTCAATATACACACAAGATAAAATATATTTTTTACTCATCAAATATACGATTTAGTTACATAGAATTTATATGATCAGGAAACCATGTGAGGAAGAGGTAAATGTATGGAAATAAAAACATATGGTAACAAAAGAAATATCATACACCATACCTCCAACAGAAATACACTAAAAAACTATTTCACATCATACATACTTTATATATTGATAAGCATCTCATAACAGAATAACCAAACTGAAGGGGTAATCAATGAGCCTATCATGAGATATAAACCCATTTTAATGTGTCATGTGGCTATTAAAAAAATTTAACTCAGGGTTCCATGTTATTTTCTACTCATTTGGAATTAAAATAGTTCAATACTTTGGAAATATTTAGAAACACACCCTTTTTATATTTTAAAAATTTCTATAAAAATTATCTTCTTCCATTAACCCAAAATATGGACTAAGACATTATTTTGTCATAAAATTCGACTTGAAATGCATCATAAGAATATGATTAAATAGTTTCTATCATAAAACATTTAATTCAAAATAATTAAAAACAAATAAATAGAAGACCCTTTAAGCCATGCTTGGACTTCAACCAAAATGTTTTCCAAATACATTATTAACATTACACATGTGAATACATTAACTAAAACTAAATTTAAAAAGATAGAAAAAACATACAACAACTAATCATAATTAATGGAGGATACACCTAAATAGGAAATATGAAAGGATTTATTTACATATAAAACACCTGAAAATTAATGTAGGAGAGACCAAAATTGAACTAAAAGGATACTGAGACACTCTTACTGAACTAATGAGGTTCAACTAGTCGTGAGGGGGAATAGAAAATAATTTCCATGAAAACAAAACATAACTCAATATGAGGATCCGAAAAAAGCAATAAATGAATGTAAAAAATAAAAAATATCCAAAAATGGAATTTTTCGTTGATTTATACTAGATAAAGTTGATGATGAGCGCCTACAACAGGGTAAATTCATAAAAGATCAAGAATCATGATGGAATAAGCGAGGTAAGAGTATTTTGAAGTTGATCGGAAGTGTTTTATCAGTTCTTCCAAAAATAGGTGTTGATAGAGATACATTTTATCAGTGATAAATTAATAGGTTCTGATAAAAAGGTATATTTATCTACACCAAAGAATCCCCAATAGATGATTTATAATTATAATTATAAATAAAAAAATTGTGAATATATTTCTCAATATTTGTATATAAATATTAATTTATTTAAATATTATATATATTAGGTTCTTGATGAAAAAATACATCAAACCCAAACATACAACACAAAAATAGTCTAAAAACCTAGATCTTACCCCCAGGGATAGCCCTCCCATCGAACCATGTTTATTTAGTACATGGTCTGAAGGTATAGTCGGCATGAAGCCCATTACATGACCCAAAGGCCCACAAACTAGCCCGAAGGCCCAACACAGTACCATGCTTGCAAGATGTATTTGTCACCATTATCCATGTTTTATCTTTTCACCACTAACTACATGTGTCATGCCTATATCACTACCTTCTAGAAAAAATTCTCACCCACTTAGATTTGAACATGGCTCTCACGAAGGATTACTTGGATCCTTTACCAGTCAGGTATACCCCCAACTGAACAATTTATTTATATATTATATATATTAATATAACTATATTATATATATATATATATATTCATTTATTAAATATAATTTTATATATTTTTATATATTTTTAAGTATATAATTATTTAATTTTAATGATATAATTACTTTAAAAAATATTTTTTTATTTATAATTATAAATAAATGATTTTATAAATATAGTAAATATAAATATGTAAATATATTTCTAAATACATATTTGTAAAAATATTTACAATAATTTATTTGTACTTATAAATATATTTATATAAATATATATATTTTTATAATTATATATATTTAACCCACATATATATATAGTAAATAAATTCATTATTTAATATAAAAGGATTCTGTCTAGAAGCCGATGCTCCTGGTCATTTATTAAAATTGAAGAAAATATAATAGACACATGCAAAAAAAATGGGGTAAGATAACGGAAAGCCCACATCCATAAGAAAAACAACCAATCAAGGATCACCATAATCATGATTAGATTCATGATCAGAATCTTCAGTATCAGCAGATTCACAGTCTCCCAGTGAATTCTACTATTTGAATAGAATAGTGTACTTCTCCCTAGTATTCATCTTCTATAGGGTGAACATGGGAGATTTGGAAGAAACACATAATCCACACCCTCATGTTAAATTCTCTCATCCACGTCCCCTACCTCGATCCTTTGAATTCCTACCCCATATACTCATTTTATGACATTGAAATACATCATGATCACCCTTTTTTGCATTATGCATATCATTTATCACATAACTTTCATCATCATGATGATAATAAACTAACATAAAACTGTAAACAGCAGTGAAAATTGACCGATAGAATTTTTATTCATATACATTAGGAGATTTATATTGGAATCCATTTTTACTTGAAATAATTTGAAACCCTTATTTATCTACTTTTTTACTTCCCTTTATGACTCACATCTGTCATTGATTTCACAGATAAAACCCTCTCAATGAGACACAATATTTTTGATAGAGAAGATGCATCTGTAAAACTGTATTTTTTTTTATCATTCTATGTTGGTCCTAAATAACAATCACTTTCATTGAGTTATTTATTAGAAATAATGTCAAACTAAAGTTCTTCCTATCAAATTGAAACATAGATGTTGCACTATCACTAAGAGGGGTTGTCCCATATTCCCAAAAGATGTGTCTCTAATATTATTCTCATGAAAAACATTGTTCATAGGATCATTAACCCAGTTTCTGGAAGCATCATTATCCTTAAATTCAATAGAATGTTGGGAATTACCATATACTTCATTACTATAATCAAGAGTTAATATTTTTTTACTAGAGTTCTTAACAGGATAATCACATCTTGTAAAAACAACAATACTATCATGCTCCATCGGACCATCATCTACACCTTTAACATACATCACAAAAAAAAACCATGGGATATTAGAAACATGTTGACGATCATCTCCTAGAAAAATATAATCATCTCCATTCCTAGAATTCCAAAATACATCATTTAGAGAAGAGTTCGGAACATGGTTTCTACAAATATCATCCTGAACAGGAAGCCCATAAACAGTTGGTTAAACAACAGAAGTAGTACTGCATGAATTCCTAGAATTACCACCATCCAAATTCCGATCATACAAACTAGATCCACTTGATTTATTACCTCCCATCAAGTAGTAACTCCATTCATGACCATGGAAAAAAAATCACAAACCAACATTATGAAAGTTAGTCAAACATGTCTTATAATATTGAATTCGACCTAGAATTTTGGAATCCTCTGATAAATGATCCTAAATTCGAACTCCTCTTTGTTAGTGGATTGAATACCCTGATCAAATGGAGTAGAAAATAAATAAATATCAACCAAAAATCTGAAAAAATGTACATACATAGAATATGGAATATCATTATCAATCTGGTTGGAAAGACCATGTGACATAACAATGCCATCGAGAATTCGTGGATTCGAATGCATCTAATATAAATCGTTGACCTCAACCAAAACATACAATAACAAACTCCTAGAAATCATTGGATCAAATGTCATGTCCCATTAAGTTACATGGAGAATTCTAGTGTTTATTGGGAGTTAACTGAAGACACATGCCCTTGATTTCATCTACATAGAGTATAAAAGAAGATAAAAGATTCCACAGCCCAACGAAACACATCTCCATGAAGAGAAATCACAAATCCCGAAAATTTAATCCACCATATCATCTACCATCATTGGAGTAGAACCCCATGGATAAATGATTCATGAAATAATTGAATGGTTACCATATTCAAGCCTCTATAATATGCCTGATTTATCTTCTTTGACATTGGTGACACACCCCTTCCAACAAATTTGCAAAAGCATCTAATCCTTTATTGAGAGAAAATGATTGTTTTACCTTAGTATCATCAACCTCATTAAGAAGTTTCTTCTTCGACAATAATCAACCACTGAAAGGATTGAATGCATTTAAACTCATCTAGGGAAAAAGTGAATTTTTCATGCAGAGGGGGAATAATAAGTCAAATCAGAGGATCCCTAGTCGCCATCAGATCATCGGAGAGAGAAGCTCCCAACTGCAATCACTTTTTCTCAATATCAAAATATTCATTATTTCAATATATTATTACAATATTTATAAGTATAAATATATTTATATCATTATATATATTTATATAATTGTATTTATATTTAATAAAAATAAAAATAAAAATCAAAATATTGTAAATCTATTCATTATTTAATAATATTTATTATAATTTTATAGTTATTTACATATATAATTATTTATTTATAAGTATATAAATAATTTATTATAAAAATAATATTCGTATACATAAAAAATCATATCATTATATAACTTTATATATTTAAATATATATTTAATAAAAATATGTAAATTTAAATATAAATATAGATAATTTTTTCATTATTTAAATAAATTTGATATGATTTTATAATTATTTAAATATATATACGTAATTATTTAAAAATAAATAAACACTTTTTATAAAATATTAATTAATTATTTATAATTATAAATATATAAATTTAGAAATATAGTATATTTACATTTATAAATATAATTTTTTATAAATATTTATTTTTATAATGTTTTTTATCGTTATTAATGAATATACAAATTTAAAATCATTCATGTTAAAAAAGAGTGAAATTGAATAATTAAAAATTTATACACTTTAAAAATATTGAAAAAACAATTAAGTTTTATTAATTAAATATAAATTATAAAAAATATAGGGATATGTATTTAAATAAATATAAATACATATTGAAAATATTTGAACATAGTAAATAAGTATATATAAATAAATAATAGAAAATGATAAAATTCCAAAAAAAAATATGAAAAATTAAAAAGTAATACCAAAGAATAATAATATTAAAAATAAATAAGTATAATTTACTTGATAAATCACTAATATATTAAATAAATCATGTTAGTAAATGAAATTCTAAAATTAATACTATAATTTGAATAAATTACATTACTATTAGGTTTATGTGTTTCTATATAATATTTCATTAATAACATAAATATTTGGTTTTTTACATTGTATATAAAAATGAAGTAATTGTGTATATATATCTGTGTGAAATTAATGTAACACGCATTTGGTATATGTTAAATTTAAAAATAAAATTAAACTCAATGATGTCCATTATTCGATGTAATTAGTAAATATTTTTTATTAATACAAAACTTTACTTATAAACCATTATTCAATAAAAATATGGCTTTTTTAACATAAGAATAAATATTTTATATTATTTAAATCATATATTATTATATATTATATATATTTCAACAAATATTCATATATATAAAAATATATATGAATATATTTCAATATTAAATGCATTATGGAATAATGAGGTATAAAATCCATTAAAAATGATTAAGACATTAATATGTTTTTAATTATAATTTTTTTTTCATTTTCAATATCTATATTTAATATAGATTTATTATTTATATTTATAATTAATTTATATTTTAAACGTATTCATTATTATTATTAATTTCTTCATTATATTAATTTAATATATTTGTAATTTATTATATTTAAATTTTTTCATTTAGTTATTAAAATTTATTAATTTTTTCTATTTTTTGTTTAATTATTACAATCTAATCATTATATATATATATATTTATTTAATATATAATAATTTTTTTTAAAAAGCCTTTTCTGAAAACAAATATCTGAAACCATTATTAACGAAAAAAATAAAATGAAAACAATAGAGTGGGCATGGTCAAACAAAGGGACATGCCATTTTCCAGAAAACTAGTTTAAGAGTCTTATATTTTGAATCATACACTATTTACCACTATGGCTGTTATTATTCTTGATTGATAAACATAATCAATATTTTTTTAGGCCATTCTTACTCTGAATTGGTCTTAATATTTAAGGATTTTAAGGATGTCTTGGAAGAAACATTCCATGGAAGAGTTGAATAATCCTAACCTAGAATTATTTTTGGAGGATCCATATTTGATCATTCATTACCACTCATCTTCTCTTTACCATTTATGATAATATCATTAATGGAAACAAATCCTCCACTACCTATTTGTTGGTTGGTGTTTAATAAAATCATCTCCTCCTCTTTATCACTTCCATCATCCGAGACGATTCCTCATTTATCAATATCTATGAAATGGGAATTTCCCCAGGAATCCTAGATAGCTGTGTAGAAGTCCAAAACCCAAGGCTCAAGATGAATTTAATTATCTTTCCCAACATGTTGAGAGTTAAAATCCACACTATAGACCATATCAATAGATAAAGAGTAGAAAAAATCCACGCTTGTGACTATTTCCAATACCCACCTATGCAACCCCAACCATGCTAACCAATATAGAAGAAGATGCATCATTCCTATATGATGAAAACCCCATTAGATGAGAGAACTCACCCATAACAACAAGACCATCTAGGACTTAGTACATAATATCTAAGTAACTAGATCCAACCTAAAAATCACATTCCCAACTTGGGGAATCATCCACATCAATAACTGTGAGACCACAAAGCACTAAAAAAGCTCCTAGTTCAACATTATTCGATAAATAAATAATATTACCATCCTTTTCCATTTTACATCCCTCTATATTAATCTTAATCTTATCTATATATTTAACCAATAATATTGAATAAATATCAGGACCATTAATTGATGTAACCTCCTTGCAGGATCTGCCCGAGAATTAGAGGGACTGTTGTTAACCCTAGCTAGATACTTCTCATTAAACTGAATCCCATTTCCCTTTATGGTAGGAATATGAGAATTTAATTTTTCATAGGAAAACACCTCAACCTAATTAAAAAATAGATTTCTAGGAACATTTCTATCCGGAGAAACTGACTTCAAAAAATCAGTATCTTTCATTTTTTTGGCTTCTAGTGATAGTGAGTAGTTGGGTTTCCCTTCAGTGCACACCTATCATCATATAACTTCTTCTGACAAGACTGTAGTGAGACGCCAACAACTATACATGAATTACATAAAATTTTATCTCTCTCATTCTTAATAGAAATTTTTATTTCATCATGGAGAGTGGAAAGATTTTCCTTCTCAATAATGGAATATCTATGAACAATTTACACCAAAATCATAGAAAAATGCTCAAAGTACATGTATCCAGTTTCCTAAGAAAGATATATAGGAGTACCCATTATTATACTGATATCATGCATAATCCATAGGTTCCAAAAGATCCAATTGAGTCTATAAAGTTGAACTTATACCTGATAGAAGTCATTTCATTCCCATAAGACGTTGAATTCCAAAGACCATTCAGGCAGTTGAATCCATTAAGTGTTTAGGGACACAGATCCAACACTCCAAAACCAAATATTAGAATCAACTAAAGAAAAAAGACTGTGAAAAAACCACAACCAATGGAGACCCACATCCTGTCTGAGAATCCCAACCAAAATGAAATCTGACGAACCAAATCATACATATTCCAAGGCTTCTCACATTTAGGTGAAATAAGCTATGAAATCCATGATTTTTACTAATTTAATGTCTCTCAATAAAATAATTATAATTTTATTCAACATGGGATGTAAATACCCTTTGATAGAATCTACTTGTGAACGAATCCTTGAATTATTCCAAAGTTTGTTAGACACCATCCTCTTTTAGATCTGATTCTGAGTTACCAGGAACACATGCCTTTGATACGAAACCAAAAAAATATCGATAATATGTGATTTATATGTCTTATATTCTTTATTAACCAATAAAACATCTATTATTTCCAAAAATAAACACACTTCACCAACTCCATTTAGTAATGCAAAATCATTCCGACCATCCAACAGATATGATATATGAAAAACAATCTTAATTCACCACTAGAGAATATAATACCACCATATATCAATGTGTGATTCCCACTATGATTGTCCTCACAAAATCCCTCTAAGAAACATCCTCTCTACTGGCCAAAATCACATACTCATGATAGTGAGGAATCAGCAGAGACAAAAATCGTAAAATGATGAATCTGAATCTCCATTGAAGCTCTACTCCTGAACCCACACATCCTCCATCTTCTCAATTATCCTTAAAATAATATATGATATTTATTAATATATATAACATATATATTTATATTATATTTATTATTTTTTCTGAATAATTATTTAATAAATTATTAATTCAAGTAATATCTTAATTTACCCATTTTTTATTTTATCATTATTAAAGATTTAATTTTATTGTTTTTACATATCTATATTTAATATATAATATTTATTAATAATTAAAATTTATAGATATATATATGCATATAAAATTTATTAATTAATATCAATATTTATTTAATTGATATTATTGTTTAATTTTTTAAAATAATTTACTCATTTTTTAATATTTCATGGTATATTTATTTAATTTTATTCTTGGACCAATAAGAGCGCTAGAAAGATATGATATTGGATACACTTTATTATCACTAACAATAAAGATTGAATAAAGGGTATATTTTATTACTATTTTTATTTGGCACTGATAAACGATACCATTTATTGGTGATTTTTTAGCACAGATAAAGGGAATATTTATTAGCACTTTTTTGTAGTTCAGATAAAGTTATTCGCTATTAAATACCTTTTTTGTAGTTAGAATTCATTTCAAAACGCATTTATTCCTTCCATTATTCTTATCCTTGAGATTAAAATAAAAAATAAAATTTATGAATTACGATTCTAATTCTTCCCACCCCAAATAAATTTCATAGGTCATAGCCCATACTAGCTCACAAATATTTCAGGTAATCACATAAATTTGTTTTTGGTAGACATTTTGACACTTTGTATGCCACCAAATTATCTCTAATAAAATTTAATTATTCTTTTGTTTATTATTTTTATACAAATTCATGGTAGCAGTAAAAAAATTTGACCAAGAGATAATTAAGAAATATTATTAATGTAATTGAAATTACCTTCAGAAATTACCTATTTGGGGATGTAGGTATTTTCATGATTTATTATCTCTCTAGTTAATATGAAATAAAAATATCCACAATCATTTCAATTATATTGATTAAGGAACTATAGAAATATTGACCAAAATATGTAAATTGTCTTGGAATATGGTTTGATATTTAAATCTTTTTAAATACACCTTAAATAATGAACATATTTACTATATTTATATTTAAATTTATATATATTTATTCTATATATATATACATATATAATAATATGAATTTTTATATATAATATTTTTATTTTTTCAAAAAAAAAACATTATATCATTATAAATTAATAATTATATATTTAAATAAATAGAAAATTATAATAAATATATTTAAATATTGAATATTTTTATAATATTTTTATTTTTGTTTATATATATATATATTAAACATATATATAAATATATAAATATATATAATTATGTAAATATATTTATAATAAAATATTATTAGATATATATTTAAATTGTTATTGTGTATAAAAAATTCACAATACTTATCGTGTGTGGTCAGTTTGTTTGATATCCATGCATGGGATCTAAAAAATAAATATTTGAGGTATCTAGATATAGTGAGATCAATATCCAAATGTTAATAAAACAAAAAAAATACCTAATAAAAATTGAAAATATATTTTATGTGAATCGATTGTAGAATTTTATCCCTAAATTATAGGCATCAAAAAGAGTCCATTGTCTATTTTTTCTAAAATGAATCATTTAACTTGACTTTTTTCCTTCACAATTTATTCCTTCTGAATATAAGTGTCATCCATAGAAATGATAGAGGGACTAAAGAATCAAAATCATGCTTCACACAATTTTCCATTTATAAAGTTGTAATATAAATTCCTCTAGAAAATATGAATAGTTATTAACATTAATAAAAATATTACATCATTATTTGGAAAGATTTATTATGGAAATGTACCTTATGTATATGTTGAAAACATTAACTCTCATCCATTAAAAATTGACTATCTCATTTATACTCCTGAGACCAACATGGTATGTAATGAAAGTTCCAAATATTCCTTCTTCCTATGGAATGTAAGACATATTTTCATATTTAATGTGGTCTTTGCATTGAGTTTAAATGATAATAAATGTTTGAGTCGAATTGGCATGGAGATGGTACTCCAAGAATGTCCTTTTGATTTCATGGTAGAATTGCTAGATTGATTTCATCCGACCAAATGTTTCCCTATAGCATAATCAATCTTTAATAACGTACATAATTTAAAAACATTTTTCATCAACTATTATAGGTTTTTCATAAGAAAATATTTGTTAAATACATACATCATGTATCATTATAAAAATAGACTTCAATGATAATAATGTTTCAATAGCATAATTAACAATTGTAATATCCAGATCCTCAAGTTAAACATGAAACTCAGTGGTTGACTCTTGAGTTTCCACATTCCCCACTCTAATATGAGTTTTTGGGTGTTATATATTTTTTGGCTAGTCTCTTGGTATATTTTACACCATACCTCTCACAACGAGGTGGGGTATTGGTGTTGTCAAATAGAAATAAAATAAAAATATAACTTGTATATGTTTAGTCATATAAATTTATCAAAATTTGTTTGATTCAAATTTAAGAGAATTAAAAATTTACATAATTTATTAAATTGGATATGGTATGTGTTTTTGGGTAATGACTAGATTCAAATCTAGTGGGTTTATATGGTAATTCATGATTGGATCTTCATTCCACAACAAATTATCTTCGATCATTTAACTTATATTGGTACTCAAAACCACACAAGACAATAATATATTGAAAAATATATATTGGTGCATGAAATCCATTCATCATCTTATATGAAATATCTATTTGTTTTATCTTTTCAAAATATGTTTGATGGGACACTCCAAAACCTACTCCTCTAATGTGACCTTATTTTTATGTCTACTTCAAAGCATCTAAAAGGAGTTTTTATTCAAGTACATTAGCTATTGATTCTTATGTCTAAACCATATAAAAAAAATATAAAAATAAAAATATAAATGTTTATGTAGTATAGTTACAAAAAATAAAAAATTATTATTATTTCATACATTTAAATTTTTATCATGTTGATACTGGGTTTTAATTAACTATTTTACCCTAACTAATTAGGTAACCATCCTTTCATAGAATATGATGTGGGATAAGAGTGGATTTGGGTCTTGATTCATCAATATGAATATAAAAAATAGAATATATATTATTTCAAACAACATAAAACTATTATTAATGACTAAAAATACATACCAATTTATTATCTTGTTAATCATACCACATCATTGATTTGTGACAGAGATATATTGGTTTGGATTCATGTTATTTATTTTTAGTACTCCGTTTAGGTTTCATGAATTTACAATTTTCATTCATATTGGATACAATAAATAAATTCAAATAATATATTATCAATAAAAATTCACATGAAATGATTTTTAATTAAGCTAAATAATGAAATCATTCCATGTTTTGTATTTTATAATGTGGAAATATGAAATTAGTGGGTGATACTTAAATTTCCACTCATCATCCCATAGATATAATTTTGTAAGAAGAGTCTGAAATCCTCTATGGGATATTCTATCATCCATTAGGAAATATATCTTATTGAAATCATCTAAAATAAACAAACTCTACAAGTAATAAAGAAAATTAAATCAAAGTATCATTGTATAATTATTGGATAAAATAAATAAATGTTAACATAAAATTGAATTTATATATTCCCAAAGGAGTTCCTTAATTATAGGTTATAAATAGAACCATGAATCTAAATCAATCATCATAATCATCCTCGTTGTGCCACAACATAAAAAATTAAAATTTAATTATTTGGGTAAACATGTTGTCCATATTGATTCTATCCAACCTAATATTTGCTTCACTTATTAATTTAATTTATAATTCTATTCACCAAAGTGATTCTGTGCAATTATTGTTTTTTTTCATCATTTTTTTGATCCCCAAATATTTTTTGCAGTTTCAACATCAGCAGTCTATTCTTCCTCGGGATTGGTAACAAAATCAGGTTATGATTTCATTGTATACATGAGTAGTCAAACATTTAATTTAGATTATTCTAATAGAGATGATAAAACATAATAATATGAGGAAAAGAATAGTAAATTAAAAACACTATAACCAACTCATTGAAATCACATTATTTTTTAAAATGTTAAAGGGATATATATCCTATATAGAGAATACAGATCCCCTCTTTATAGTCTCAGGTAACATACAAGACCTTTTTGGAATTTAAACTATTATGAAAATATTTTGATCTCTAAATAATACGGTTTAGCTAGATTGTATTTTCATTTGAACCATTATTTTTTTAGTTTCTGGTAGGAAAATAAAAAAACTCTTGTTTTTTACATTTTACACATAAAAACACTCACTAATTTTGATTCCATTTGGAATATATCATCATTTCCCCTTACACACTGAAATACACCATAAAAAATCCAATTATAACAACGTTCACTACACTGCTATTATCAACCCACTTTCAATGTATAATCAACATGTGAAATTTTTTATAATAAAACACATATATCTATTATATAATTTCAAAATATGGGATTTTATTACCCTATCCAAACAAGTTTTACCCATTCTGGGATAACAATGTGAGAAGTGAGATAGTGACCCCCTGATTCCCACCTCTAGTAGGCCTGGGGTCAGTGGCAAACACCGAGGGTATATTAAAAATACAAATGGGAGGAATTGCCCTCTAAGAGAACACATGATAAAGACAGAGATAAGATAGACACCAACCAACTCCAACCCATACTGTACAATAAAAGAAAACCCAAGTACACATATGTAATGTCGTACAAAAACAACTATAACTGAAATGGGAACAATAAATACCAAAAGAAAGTAAAAACATCACCAACTACAAATCCTGAAAAGTTGTTGTAACCCCATGCCAGTAGTAACCAGCTAGATCTCTAAACTTCTCTATGATACTGGAATAATAGTTTAGATATACATAAAGTGAGTATAACTGTATACTCATTAGGATACTTCCGGGAGCCTCCCGTAAAAAAGTAATGAAATATTGCTAAAATATTTGTGAACAACAAGTGAAAATAACTCATCACCTAAATAGGTATACTAAGTTACCATCCTCACAAAGGATAATAAAAACAAGTATTCAATACAACATTATATAATATAATAAGTAATATCAAGGGTACTCTAGTATTAGTTCCCAACTGGTTAGCCACTTTTCCCTAATGTTGAACTCCCTAAGCATCTCTCTCCAAAAATTATTACATACTGATACCTCGGTGAAGCACCACAACATGCACTTCATACATCACAACCACCATGTCCATGTAACAAAACTAACCTATTACTTTTCAAGAGCCACAACATGTTGTATAACATGTTTCATATGTCAGGCATTTATCCTCAAGCCATTATAGCCCATACACTGAGTAAGTATCATTAAGGCATCGCAGCCTATACATGTTCCACCTATATAAGCCTGGGGAAAAATATATCTAGAATATGTGTCTATGAATAAACAGAAGCCATTACATCCCTCTACACTAATATATTGTGAAAAGCAACCATTGTACCTAACAACACTAGTAACTACCAAGTGAAGAGAACTTGGCCAAAGGGGGCAGTCAACCATCCATCGTCCCACTGAAATTTTGGGGAAAACTCCCGCATGGATCAAAATCCCTAGGGTGTTAGTTTCCTTAACTCTTGGGGTGGAGTAGCATATAAAAAAAACGTATATAATATAATATATCTCACAACCACACTATGGGTATAACGAAGTCATAGACTCAGCTGCAACTAACTTTTCCCGAACTCCCATTTACCATTACTAAAACTAGGCATCGAATAATCACACAACCATTTAAAGAGATTTATTATATTAATTCCTTATCTTTTTTTCAGTTTCACTTTACAATATTTAGTTCCATAAACATTAATTAACCATTTTAAATTCCACACTACATTTTAATTGTATTCCAACCAAGATCCATAGTTCATTTAAATTGCAACCTCAACATTACATACTAGAATGCTCCAACCCCATGGGTTAACATCATTTATTCCATCATTTATTAATAGAATTACTACTTCCCAAAATTCCAATGAATTATAGAAATACATTATAATCTACCAAACACAAGGGGGTTCAACACAGTGAGTATATGAACTACACATCAAGTCATTTCCACCAATAGAAGGTGGGTAGACCGATCCTCCCTCGAGAAGCTAAACACGGAAAGCACATGACATACCTTGTGTGTATTCGCTTCTTTTTGGAAGGAAGGTAGCCTAAACATATACCTTGAGTAGTGTGTAATTTAAAGATGATAAAAAAACAACAAGATTCATCAAAAATCCAACATTCATATCCAACCCTTTTCCAAATCTCTGGTGCCCTCCCTAACACCAATATTCATAAACTGATGCATCTCTCCACTCTAGGCATTAACTACCGCAAAAATTAATGGGCCACCCTACCCCCACATATCACAACAGCCATCCAGGATCATATCACAATAGAAGCAATAAGAAATATTAATCATATAAAATAGGCACTTTTTCCCCAATAAAGTCATCCATCCTTCAAACATAATGGGAACTCATAGCTCCAAAGCACAAGGCACTCATAATTACAAGCGAGGAGGTAACTCTGAACCCTTCACAGAATTATCATTTTATAAAGCATAAGGTTCCTTAATACATCTGGAATTAACTATTTTTTTAATTATTGGTTCCAACTATATAAAACCTAAACGATAATATATCAAAAATTAACTAAACTTTTATTTGACATGCCTTTAATTCAATATCAACAAGCATCAACATGCCTGTGTATCATTAATTAATTCAATTTAACATGATTAAGACAAAAAAAATTATTAATTTACATACCTATTTATCATTTAAAATTTATTAAAATTAATCCCAGTTTACATTCATTACCAATTTCCCTAAAGAACGACATGAAAAACAAGGCAATTATAGATATCACACTATCTAGGAAAACAATAGGCAATGACAGATGATCGATAAAAATTTATTTATCTAGTTCAAATATTTATTATCTCAATTAATTTGTAATATAGTGGGATATGACATGATAACTCTGTAGTTTCAGGTAACAGAATTTAGAGAACATGAATCCCCTACCTCAAATGGTTTTTAATGATCTTTTCACGAGAACAGTCCAACCAAACAGATCACGATCACCACTATTTGAGGACTACATTCACCTGAGGACGTAAAGGCACCACCAAACCATCCCACACAGAAGTAAAAATTACATTAGGAACATGTAAATATCATTCCAAAACAGGCAAAGGAGAAATAGAAGGAGGAGAACCTAGAAGAATGATGATAGGTCATACCTTATAAAAAAGATTGATCGATACTGGTTGGTTGCACCATAATTGGGGGTATGAATGATGAAAGAAGAAACTATAGGGAAGAGATGATCCAAGGCTACCGCACTATGAATGACTCATACAATAAGGAAGCAATGTTTTTAGTGTGTCACTCCAAGGAAAGATGATTAAGAACAAGGGAGGAAGATATCTCGTCCCTTTATAATATTTAATGGAGCAGCAGTTTACGGTACGCTGGATTTCCCATTAAAAGAGGATTGCAAAAAACCATGGATTTTTACAGTGTTAAGGCATCCTGATCCTCAGGAAAATTAATAATGGAGTTATTGGATTTGAATCGACCTTAACTCCTTTAAAACATGGGTTTTAATGCATTTTTTCAAATAAAATGTTAAATTTCCAAACTATGAAATCTGAAAAAATATAGAAATTTAACTAAGGAAATGGAATTGTTCTAGAAACAATGTTCATTACACCATCATTTGTCTCACCATTCTAGAAACATTGTATACATACTATTCTAGAAACATTGTAGACCTACTGTTCTGGAAACACTATAGACATAACATTATATGTCTCACCATTCTGGAAACACTGTAGACCAACCATATCGGAAACATTTTAGATGTACCTTTAGATGTCTAACCATTCTAGAAACACTGTATTACCTACCCTTATATGTCTCACCATTCTAGAAACACTTTAGAAATACCGTTCTGGAAACACTATTCATAGAACTAGAAAGTTGGCAATGTTTTAGAGATGAGTAAGCTTGGCCTCCCAGAACACCTCAAACACCATATTTCAGCAAGGTGATAGACTAGATAGGTCTGCGCCATTGCATTAGATACCACTCAAAAAATACTCATCCTCGAGAATCCAAAACCCACCCAGGTAAGAAACTGAAAAAGGGGTCTGTGCAATTACTCATCCAGATACCTCTCAAGGATCTCGCCAATAAAGTAGCTCAAATTCTTAAAATTGGAATATATAAAACCACAAGACCACCAAAAAAAGCTTCTAAACACACTCTCAAGGGCAATACCTATCAAAAGATAGAAATCCACGACAAGAAAAAAATCCATCTCATAACCAGAAAAGGTATAAAACCACAAAACAAACATCATTACATTAAAATAGATAAATGTAAAAAAATTTGTAGTACTGATCAGGTATCTATGACTCATGTTCCTAGGTACTCTCCCCCACACCACCTTTTCACCAAAATACACAATAAAAGGGGATATCATTCCCACATAACACCGTATTTTTGGGTTCCTTGATCTATACGGGCTGCTCATCGATGGTCTCATTATCGTCACCATTGTTCTCTCCCTAATTGATGATGTGAGATTCACCATGAAGATAATGATGCACTTAAGACACATGAAAACATCATGTATTCATCTCATCTCTGGGAGAAGTGCTACCCAATATTCCAGAGATCCGACATGAGATAACACAGCCAATGTCTATACAAATCGGGGATAAAGCCTACTCCTAAGTCCAAATCATCACTACCCAAAATATGGTGTCACCTTCAAGAATACTTTATCACCAATATCAAACCCCCATGGTCTTAAAATTTGAAAAACATATGATTTATGATGATCTTTCACTTCCATAATCCTCACGCAAATCACTTGATACATCTATTTTGTATTCTTCACTTTTTCTAGACTGAGAATTTCTGACTCTCCAACCCTAGTCCAGTACAATGGAGAATGGAAAGGTAGGCCAAAAAAATCTTCAAACTGCGCTATACCAATGTAAGTGTGGAAAATATTGTTGTAGGTAAACACCACAAATAGTATGTGTCACATCCATGAACCTCAAACACCGAAGGCACTATCGTGCAACATGTATTTATGATTTTGGATGATCCTCTCTATCTGAACATCCATCAGTGGATGAGAAGAAGTGTTAAGTAATATTTGAGAACTAAAATCATTTTGGATACCTCTCTATACCCTGTATGTGAAATGATGATCTCGATTGTAAATGGTCATCCATGGGACTCCATGGAGTCTCCGCACCTCCCCAAGATACTACCTTCACAAAACCTTCACTCAGGTCGACTCCTTTATCACAATGAAGTGGGATGATTTCATTAAACATTCCACTACCATATACATCGCATTGTGGCCTCTCTAATATCAATGTAAACTAGTAAAAAAGTCTATTGAGATATCCCCCCACTTCCATTGAGGATCATCTAATTACTAGAGAAACCCACCGGGGAAACGATGCTCAGCATTCCCTTTCCAGAAGACCAAATATCAAGACAAAAAGTCTAGAACAACAGGCCTCATACCATGCCACCAAAATTGACTCCTCAACGATCATTACATATTTGTCACACCAGGTCACGCTGCAAAAGGTGAATTATGGAACTCTCTTAGAACCATCTCGCACATCGTCAAAGGAATGAAAATCATTCCCAGATACAACACTCGGTGTTGGTCAACCATATACCAAACATAAGTGGACTCTCCACAAAATACACATTCTCTCCAGACCTCCAACTCTATATCCCCAAACTAGGACTCTTTTAACTAAATCACTAGAGATGACTAAACTGTCATCTGAAATTGAAAACCTCTACTCCCAACTTATCTCATATCATGATGTAATGCTGAATGTTCTTCTATCACTCTCCAAGAATTACCAGATTCAGGATTTTCATCACTACATGACTTCATGCTCAGTGCATTAGCAAAAACATTCCCATTTCTGGGTGTTAATGATATTTCAATGTTGTATTCCCATAAGATCACCATCCTTCGACGATGTCACATGTTCATTTCATTGTGGGATAAAACATACCTCAGGATCTTGTGATCGGTGAAAACCACAAAGAACTAGCCAATAAGGTAATGTCTCCAAAACATTATAGAAAAAACCATGGAAAATAACTCATGATCATGGGTGGAATAGTTTCGTTAATTGGAACACAACTACCAAGACTAATAAGAGAAAACTGATATCTGCTTTATTAGAACACCACATAAACCCAGATGTGAAGCATCACAGAAAACAACAATCTAATCTCCCTCTACCGAAAGACATAGAATTGGAGCACTTAACATCATCATGTTCGGATACTTAAAAGATACCTAACATTGATTAGTCCACACGAGAACTTGATCCTTCTTATTCAATGCTGTCAGAGGATTCAAAACTAGAGAGGAATCCACAACAAACCTCCTATAGTTTCCTAAGAGACCAATGAAACTTCACACCTCTACCACTGTCTTGGGGGATACCAAAAGACACAACTTATTATATCTTTTATGAATCCAAAATATATTCCCTGGACAATACATTCCACAATAAATAGACTTCTCATTTCCAAAACTCAAACTATTACAAGTTCCCAATATGCTTCTATTGAGGAATAACTACCAAAATGGTCTGCATATGCTTTGCAAGCTCCTCCTCAAACACAGACTACACAAGGATGTCATCAATAAAAACTACCCAGAGACTTATCCAAGAACTCACAGAACATAGCATTCATCAACACTATGAACAAAGATTGAGCATTTGTCACACCGAACAACATTACAATGTACTCGTAATGACCATAACGACAACATAAATATATCTTCATGATATCTTCATCATTCACATGTATCTGATGATCTCTTAATTGCAAGTTGATATTCAATAACAAACTTGTACCATTAAGTTGATCAAATAAATCATCAATACACATAAGATGATAAAAATTATTCAATATCACTTTTTTTATGATATGATAATCAATACACAACCACAAACTGCCAACAACCTTCTTGATGAAAAAACCGGTGCACCCCATGGTGAAACCCTCGACCAAACAATACCACTATATAACAGACTATTGAGCTATATATTCCACTCTCGTAACATAGAAGTGTATATCCTACATGAAAAATAGAGATAAGACACTCTTCTGGATGTATGTCATCCCCAAACTTGATCTCTCATAGAGGGGTAATGCTCAATCATATATAGGAAAGACATCAAGGTACTTTTCTACAAACCTATGAAATACTCACTATTGAACCACTAAGGATATTAGAATCAGTTATTCCATCAAGGATGAGTAGGATGGAACACGCCTATAACCTATCTGAGTGTCTCAGTCACCCAAAAACATCACTATCTCTCTATCAACATCGAAGAATACCACCTACCTCTTGAATACATCCAAAATAACCTTCCCCAAAAAAAAATCCATGTAGAGGATGAAATCTTATGGTAGTACTTGTAAAAATAGGAAATTTCTCCAAAGGTGATGCTACCACAATAATAGATCACAGTTTCTACATACATCAAATAGGTCAGATTGACCTCTAACTAGAATAGTCAATACCAAGGGCACTAGAAGCATCTCTACGTTAAGTCCCAATGAATGGAAAAGGGATGGTGATATGAAAGAGTGCGTCACTTCGGAATAAAACAAGGTATATACGCAAGTAGAAAAAAAAGAAAAGTGTTCCTTGAAAGTCGTCTGGCTTTCCTGACACTAGAAATGCTAAAGTATAAAACTGGCCACAACCAACTCTACGGACTCTCAGACTCTGATGAAGACCACCACCGCAACCGTGCTCTGCTATATGAGGATGGGGAGCATCCCAGGGATATTATTGACCTACCCCATATGCTCTCTACTAATCCAATATTTGTGTTACACACTGAATTTTCATCGGATCGAACTGCCACTATGGTGAAACATGGATTGAAACACCCGATGCACGATGAAAGCTCTGAAAGTTTTATCACTCTCACTACTTATGACATTGTCCTTCACAATAAAAAAGCATGCATGATCCTTTGGCATTGTCTTGAGTTCTACTTACCACAATGAAATGATTTGTTGAGGGAAGAGACCCAGCCCCAACCAAACAGAAACTCTAATACCCTAAATATTTGGATTCTTGGTCCATATCTCTGCTTCGTGAGGAATCCTGATGACTCTCCTCTTGTGAGGATCAAGTTCTAGAAAATTTCTTATTGTTGAGTCCTTCCATCACCATCACATCCAGATATTTCTTTATCATAAATGAGGTGACATAGAAATGGATATCTGGACACAATTCCTCCTCTAAAGGCCTCTCCATACACTCATCATCTGGGAAATAGTCCAATAAATATCGTAAAAGGTCCCATAAATAGATTCCAAACTCTCTCCTAGTAGATCTACCATGAATAATGGTAAGTAGCGTCTGGAAGTTAGACAACTTCACAGCCGAATAAAGAAACATAACTCTGAACATGTCTTAGATCTTCTACCATGAGATTTCTAACTCCTCGTGATCCTCGGTGAACAAAAACCACCAATGCCTCGCTTCCCCACACCACATCATCACAACCAAAGACACACATTACTCCTTCCAAGAAAAAATTAATCTAAAGTCTATATCAACTTCCTCCAACCAGTATTCCATGAATGAATCTGAAATTGAGCACTCATACTTCTATATAACATGGCACCAAAACTGTCTAAGGGTTCTCCTCAATATTTTTTCATCATCTACCTCTACCCTATGGCGATCTTAAGGCCTAGCCTACAAGACTACTTTTTTTTATCCTCAATATGATGTTGATAGGGAGTCATACCTGTATAATAACAAATAGGTAGATCACATGAACCTTTAATATTGATTAATGTACATTAATTAATTAATTTTATTTCTTTATTAATTTATGGTTAACATATCCCAAGGTCTACCCAATCAAACACATGAACAATGAATAATGATGCTTGATCCTTTCCTAGGTCTCTACCCTGCGACCATTATCACCTCATTTAGTAGCAACTATAAACATAAAGGTCCATGCATCATATCACAGGAGGAGCTAAAATCCTATCTCTCATCCAGTCTCCAAATTTTAAATCACTTTCTAAACATGATTATCATAGTTTCCCTACCAACCCATGAAACCTTACATGTGCCTAACACCAAACTCTATCTTATCCCACAAGATGACCTCTGATACCACATTTTCATGACCACCTCCCCATAGGGTGTACCACTCCTAGGATGGAAATGTGAGAAGGGATATATTGACCCATATGTCCTGCCTCCAGTAGGCACCGGGATGGAGAATAACACCAAGGGTATATTAAACACCCAAATGGGAGGAATTACACTCTAAGGGAAAACTTGAGAAAGAGAGAGATAAGATAATAACCAACCCAATCCCACATGGACTACAATATAAATGAAAACACAATTACACATACAAAATGTCATGAAAAATCTACTACAAATGAAATGAAAAACTACTTGTATGAAAAGAACATAAAAAAAATACCAACCACAAAGCCAAAAAAAACTACTATAACACCAAGCTAGTTGTAACCAGCCAGATCTGAACCCTACTCCAAGTGACATCAATAAAAGTTTTGATGTTGTTTCTGATGCTTTTGATAGGGTGCACATCCATATATTTAAGAGGATACACAGTTATTTCCCACAATTTCCCCATTCCAAAGGTGTGTAACATCTATTTCTTAGTAAGGGACATTTTCTCCTTGATCGAAATGGGATGATAGGATGTCAGATTCTCATTCTATGGATTCCTCCTCAGAATTCTTCACCTAAACCAGGTCTCCCTCATAGATTTTAGTTGTGGGTCGTGAATATCTTTCTCAGTACCATATCTTTGTGGATAATAGTTCATTACAGTACTTTTTTCAAGAAATTCCATGGGGTCTTGACATGGTAGAAACATTTGTTCAGAGTAGATGACAACATCAGGAAAATCCTGGCATATCTAGAAGCGTGGGAATTGGGGAATCTTTATTATTCCTCATAAGAGGGCTTATCAAGGATTCAAGAAACCACAGAATCCCACATCGGTCACAAGGTATATTATGCTGATGAAATTTCTCTAAGGTTTTCCTAAGCTACCCATGCCAAACATTGTGTATTCCACGAGTTTAATGTCTTTCGAAGGTGGTTACACTAAAGGAATGTCTTACAGGGTTTTCCATATGCATCTCATTTTTAATAGAAGGATGGTCATGAGTTTAAAATAGTTAGGAGATGGAATGAGAATGATAAAATTTCCCCATCGAGGCAGATAAGATTGTTACATCCCTAGGAGGGAACAGTAGGATAGTTTACCAGGTGTATAGATCAGAATTCCCAATGAAGATGGGTTTGAGGTGGTGTGTCCCATAGAGGGGAGATATCACATCCTGATGGATGATCTAGACACCACTAATGGAAGATCAATATGATTTCACCCATGAATGGAGGTCACCATGGTTTACCATTGGTTGGTATTGAACCTCAGGGTGGTTTCTTATGTACCCTATGTAGAATACATGGATCAAAACCCATGTAGTTTGAAGGGGAGATGAATCAGGGTGTACGCAAAGTACAAAAACCCAGAGTCTTGCTGGGGCTTATGCACGATTAGTGACTCATCGTAAGAGGGACACTCTTGGATGGATGTTTATGGATAGTTTGGGGATTTAGAATGGTTAGCTGCCCGAGGTAATGGTGTGATCCCACAGGGGTGTGGTGGCCCATGTATGAATCAGGATGGGGGATGGGTGGTTTAGTGAATTGGATGGGGAATGAGATGGAACCAATTTGAGGATGATAGTGATGTTGGTAATGAACCTCAAAATGTATTCCTACGTATCCCCATGGTAGGGAATCAAAGTATAAACCGTTCGGTGAGGGGAATGAGATCGGGGTGAGCGCAGGGGATAGCGACTTGATGATATATTGGGGCTTATGCATGGTTAGTAGCCTGAGTTGGTTTGATTCCATGAGGCGGACCAGAGATGTGGGTCCCTGTGAAGGGTTCTAAAACAACTTATTGTCGATTTGGGAAAACAACATCTTACTGTTGATTGGGGTAAACAACGAATTACCATCATTTGGGGATCACAACAACTTACCATTGATTGGGGAATGCAAAGGCTTACCACTTGTTGGGGTTAAGAACGGTTTACCACTAATTAGGTTTCCAATAACATACCACTGGTTGGTGAACACAATGTCTTACTGCTGACTGGGGGTGGACCTCCATGAGGATTCATGCATAACTTGTCTAGGAGACAAGGATAAAAATCCACATAGTTCGAATGGGTATAGTTTAATGTCTTGTGGGAAAAAATGGGGGCATACAGTTTATCATCATGTAGGATGAGGGTGTAATGACGTGAAGTGGGTGGGAATGATGGGTGTGGGGATTGAACCTCCAAGAGGATTCCTATGTTCCTTTCCTATGAGACAAGGATCAAATTCAATGTAGTTCAAGAGAGTTTGTTGAACATACATGAAGGGGTTGAGACAATTAGGTGTTGGGGATGATCCTCAGGGAGGCTTCATATGTTCCTTACCATGGAAAGGATCAATTTCCACGTAGTTTAGGGTGTATTTGGTGAACCCACATGAAGAAGTCAGGACTAATAGGTGTCAGGCTTGAACCTCAAGGAGGCTTCCTACGTACCTGGCCTTGGTAAGAATCAATGTCCATGTTGTTCAGAAATGTTTTGGAGCTTACACTCTAGGGTGGACCATAGAGGATGTCATGGTTGATGCTTACTCTAAGCCGTTGTGATTAAATCACAGTGTGAGAATAAAAGAGGCAACAACAAACCAGATGATCATGGTACATAGGTGTGGCTGTGAACGGTGGTGAATGGGGATTATGCATGGAGGTTGCCCAAGTTCTACTATGGAGTATAAATAAAGGACAAGACTTACACATTGATGCTTCCATGGTGCCTCTATAGAGAGGAAATGGTGGATGGGGCTTACACATGGAATTTTACCAAGTGACGCTATGGAGAGCCAATGGTGTATGGAGATTACACATAGAAGCTTCCCAGGTGACACTGTGGAGAGGAAATGGTGGATGGGGCATACGCATGGAAGCTGCCCAGTTCCACTAGGTAGCGGAAATGGTGGATGTGGATTATTCATGGTAGCTACACATGTGCCACTATATAGCGGAAAAGGTGGATGAGGCATACTCATGGAAGCTTCCCAAAAGCCACTATGTAGATGAAATGGTGGACGGGGCTTACACATGGAAGATGCACAGGTGCCACCGTGGAGTGGGAATAATGAATGGGGATTAATCATGGAATATTCCCATAATGCCTTTCTTATGTCTGGCCATGAGGGCATCCCAACTTCGTTGTGGGTTTGGGAATATAATTTGGTCCAACACCTATGCACAAGTGCACAAGCGGGATAACACCAAGGGTGTTGGAATCATTATGAACAAAGGGAGATGAAAATTGTGAATCACATGCTTGACATTCAGAATGTGACGAGGGTGGTTTGATTATTGAGGATAACTATTGACTGTGTTTGAAACACATCATCCATAATGCTTTATCATGAAATGAGGAAAACAAACGAGGGTCGACTATTGACCGTTTTCGAAACACAGAACCTGACTCAAAGTGTCTTCCAAAGTCTTCTGGGGAATTGGCCCAGAATGGTAGTTGAGATGAGATGGAATGTGACCAGGCCATTAGGCATTCCCTCTATAAATGAAAGAGGATAAAGATGAGAATTAAAGACACACAAATCATGAGGTGGAGTGAGGGAATGGTTCAATAGATTCCAACATTCTTGAAATTATGCCACAGTAATCAGGGCATTTGGTCTCTTTTTATTGTCACATAAAAAATATCTTATTTGGAACAAGAGGAATCCTATTTTTGAATGATAGGGCATGCTACATTTTATAATCATATTGAGAGGAATGGTAGCATATTATTCTTGGTGCATGAGGCATCTCTTGTTTGGAGAAATAGGAATCTTATGTTTTTCATATAGGGCATACGAGAGTTTATAGTCATGTAGATATGAATATTGGAATCTTATGATTAGAGAAAAATGAATCCCTTGTTTAGATCATGGGTCATCCTATGATTGGAACATAGGGTGTTCTACAGTTTATAGTCAATTAGACAGGACTATTGGGAAAAAGGCACCTAATAATGTTTGGTGTTAGGATATATGAAATAGTGGCCCTTTCTTGTTCAACCAGGTATAGAAGTCAGGTGTTGAGTTTTGGGTGAGTTTCTTGAGGAATGGATTGACACAATGTACTCACAGAGCATGGGGTCTCACCAAGAAGCTTCAAAAAGGAATGTTGCTCGTGGAGCGTGGCGTCTTGCGAAGCATAGGATTTCATGGAGAAATGGGGATCATGGAGAAAAGGGGCCCAAGGAGCAAAGCAGATCACAGAGAAAAGGTGGATCGCATAGAAAATAATCTCACGGAGAAAAGCAGCCCAAAAATAAATGTGGATCACAGAGCAATGTTACTCGCGGAGCCTCCAAAAACCTAAAGGATATCCCTTCTTCGCAAAGGGCTCTGCCCTTTGCGAAGTGCATCGCTTTTCGGTGCTCTTGAGCTACGTGAAATGGACGATTGGCCTCCAATGGTGTGGCGTGACTGTGCTTATAAAGGTGGTTGAGCTAGAAATTTATAAAATATGGAGGTCTCTTGAGCATGCCATTGAGCACAAATTCGCTCCGTGTAGAGAAAATCACAGCATGAAGTAAATCACGCTCTGTAAACGGATGTATTTCCCTCATGTTTCTCGTAATCATCGAGAAGACGGTCATCGACCTTCGTGGCACTAGAGGGGGCTCTAGTCATGTTCTCTAATGTTCTTCATACCTACAAAGTCAACTATCTGTGACCCTCACGGCTCTCACAGAGGCTTTAATCATGTTCTTCTACTCTGCGATCACAGAGGGAGCTTCACGAATGGGCTCTGCAAAATAGTTTTCCAGCCCAAACTCAAATGTCCATAACTCCAAATCTGTAACTCTATTTGGGCTCTACGACCAGTCAAATAAAAGCATGAAAAATGAGAGAAGATCTTGGATCATTTATTGTAAAATTTGGAATATTTTGTGGACTCATTTTTTGGTGCCAAAAAATTCCACCCTATGAATGTGGTCCAACGGGGACAAGGAGGGTGAGGAAAACTGCATTCTAAAGAAAAAAATGAGGAAAACAAAATCCTTGGTGTCCATTGTATCTCAATCGTATTGGGGAAATAGCTTACTAAATCTCTAAGCTCATGTGATCCATGATCAGTGTGGGAAACCAGATATAATAGGAGGTTATTCACATGTACGAGTCTAATAAACAACGTAAGGTGTGAGGGGATCAGAATGGGACATCGATCACCATTATTAGCATCCTATAAATGGAATTTCAGCCAAATAATGGGGCTCTTTGAATAGCTGATCCTGATTTCTAGGGGAAAATGGAATGGCCTGACTGGAGAATGAATATATCATAATAGATGAATTGTCATTTTCCCAGTGTGCTATATTGCATGAGTGGCGTAATTCTAGGGGTATTGGAATTAATCCAAACATAATAGAGTGGAAATTGTGAATCTTGATACAGAAAATTCAAAACACTATATGGACGGAGTGACAAATAATGATTGATATTTACCATGTTTGAAACAAAATATCCTTATTGTGTTTTCCTTAAATGGGGATAACAAATGAGGGCTGACTGTGGACCATATTCAAAACATAGGGCCTAACTCGAAATTTCAACCATTAGTTTTCCAGAATGTTGGCCTATGATAGTTGATGAGCAATAGGCTGAGCATTCATATTGTGTGGTGTTATCTTTAGATGTGATAGAGGACGATGATCCGAATAAACGTCATGAAAAGTGTGGATGGTGGATTGATGGGTTGTTCAAATGGAGTCCAACACTCTTGAAATTATTCCACCAGGGTGGAAACATAGTAGGTGGACACACCGGTCTGATTAGGGATCAATCTTATTTCTCAACAGGAACTATATAATGAGGACCTGGAATGACTTTCAGTTTTACATCATACGGATGCAGATAATGAAGAAAATAGTTTAATTTCATATGAACAGTACATTTTACACAGATTTGTGTTCATACTACTTGGACCAAGGTTAAAATTTTAACGACATGTAACTTGGACTATAGAATCCTAGTATAATCTCATAGAGATTGGACTGTGATCGGGGCCAAGGGGCAATAAGGGTCAATAGCCCAGCGGATGGGCCCAAGGTGAAATGCCTATGTGTCGCAACGTATCCCATGAGGATGAGAATCATGAAAAATGTATTTCTTGAACAAAAACATGGTCAGAGACCAATGACGGGGGATAATCCTCTCCACAAAGGAAACAGATTCATCCCATGACAATCTTGGGGCATCCTGAACTTGTTTTGGGTAGAACCGTAGTTTAGTGACATGTGTTGTATATATAGGGACTCATGCATTTTAACATCATACCATAGGATGAGGAGTGAAAGGGGAGATCCCAAGAATTTCATATTTGATGTTGTAGATATATACCTTATGTGAATAAGGACATAAGGGGTCTGCACCACCCCACATATCCTCAGAGGATGTTTTTAAGGTCAAGGGACCAAAAGAGAGAGTTGGGATGAGCCCAATGCAAAGTGGTCAGGTGTTCCTACATATCCCATCAATATGGAAATCAATCCACACATAGTTCTTGGAAATTCATGGTCAGATACCAAAATTGGTAGGAGGAATCCTCTCTAGCGTGGAAGTTGACACATCGCATAATTATTGTGGGGTATCCTGAACTTCTTCAGGGTAGGGCTGCAGTTTAATGTCATGTGTCAATGACATGGATACCTAGAAAGGAACTTTTTGGTGTGGTATATTCCTCGACATGAATGAGGACCATAAGAGTCCACACCTCACCACATTATGTAATGAGAATCCATAGGTTGAGGGACTGAAGTTGAAAATTGAGAAGGGTCCAAGACTGGTTGTATGGGTGTTCTTATGTATCCCATTAAGATGGGAATCAAGCCAGACATAGTTCTGAGAGTGCAGTTTAACATCATGCAGGATGAATGGAATGTGTATATCGGCTACACTAGTACACATCCTACCAAAACCACTAATCCTATGTGAGTCATGCTCGATATGGGAAACAAGGAGTGGTGATGGGACATTCCTAGTATATGGAGGCACGCATTAGGGGAAATGAGATGCAAGGTGAATGGTGTCACAATAATATTGACCGGACTATTTAATGCACCTAGATGCATGAAGGGGAAATTTCATGTTTCATTAATTCCACTTGGACATAAGGGAGTGGAACGATGTGAAGAGTGATGCATGAGATTTGAATCACAATGGTGATTGTGTGAAGATATAGGATAACTGCTGAAAATGTTCAAAACATTGTATCCACTCCGCATTAGTCAAGAATGTGGAAAGACAAATGAGGGTTGACCGCTTACCATGTTTGAATCATGAGACCTATCCAAAATGTAATCTGAGGTCTTCAGGGGCGTTGTCCCAAGACAGTAGGTAAGCCAATGTGTCATTTGACCAATCCATAAATGGGGTACCATTCAGACGTGGAGGACGATTGGGATCAATATAAAGGGCTCATGAAGTGGGGACATGAAACTAGGGGATATTTATGTTAAAATTCCTTACCATGGGCTCTCTGAAACACCACATTTGAGTACGCCAATAAGACCTATCAGATAGAGGAAGTCGAATCCCTTTGTAAGGAAAATGGTCCTTGGGTTGTATGCTTCTATTTTATGGTCTTAGAGTGGACCATTAAAGGGGGACTGGGTTTTATGGACTTTTTCATTGGGAAGCGATGTAGCCAAACCCAACATGTAGTTACCATAATGAGATATTATTTTTGGGTCATAGAACTAGTACCGGTTTTGGAAAAGTCAAGGGAGGCACTGGGGTGGTTATTGAAAAACCCGACGTCACTATGTACTGAAGAGGTACGCTCCACACAAAATGTTTCCAAAATAGATCAGGAAAAATGGAAAAAAGGGGGAAGAATTTATGGTCCTTAGGGCTCGACCTACAAATGGAATATCTAGGCTTCCAACGTATCCCATGAATATGGGAATCAAGACATACATAGTTTTGTAGGGTCATACAATTTTACATCATGCGTGAAGGAAATGGAGAGATATTTGGGTTAGTGTCTTAGAGCTCAGACCATACTGAAACACGACTCTTATAAACAAGTTCCATCCTAGACCGAATCCCTAAGACCAAATGAGATACCCTCGATGTGGGAAACAAGGGTCTAGAAGGTATCTGCAACCCATGTAATACATGAAAAGGGGAAATCAGTGTGGGGCCCTAAAGGATGCCTCACTATGGATTTGTCCACCTATCTTGAAAATGCGCATTGATGGATAGAACCAAGAGTTCTGAAAATCCACATGGACATGACGAAGTAGAACATGATGAGAATAATGAAACAAATATTTAGGGCTTGATAGAGGTGGTGTGATTATGGAGGATAATTTTTTATTATGTTCGAAACACAGAATCTATATCATGTGATCTAAAATAGTGAAAAAATGAGTGTCGACTGCCGACCTTATCCGCAAACCAGGACTTGTGTCAATTTTCCATTTGGGGCCCCCATAGAAGATGGCCTGAAATGGTAAGAGAGCCCTTATGTCAAGTATTTTTACCATTTAGGGGTCCTTTTGGAAGTGAAATATTTTGAAAAGACTCGTTAATGGAGACATTAAGCCTAAAAGTGGGGCGACAACATGTCTTGATGAATCCAACACTCTAGGTCCTGAACCGTAGTGATCATAGGCACATCGGTGTACTAACAAAGAGGGTCGAGGGGCCCAAATCAAGAACATAAGAGTAAAAAATATGAGTAAAGTGTAGGGGGATGAAGGGATATCTGGGAAAAAAGGTATGTGCTGGGGTTTTTACAATCACAACATAAATGAGGACATAAGACCATACCACACTGCATGCCCCTCTCCTAGGAGAACTCAGGCCAGGTGGACAGGAAGGTATGGAGGTTCCTAATGAATGGGGATGGACCTAATGGATAAGTGTTTGGGGGGTTTTACGTATCCCATAAGGATTGGAATCAAGCAACATGTAGTTTTGTAGGATGCTATTCAGTTTTACTTCATGCGGAAAGGACGCAGATTTTGGAACGATATCTTAATGAGGAATGTGTATGGCATGATGAGAAACCCTACGTGAAAGAGGACATAATCCCATACCACACTATAAAATCTTATGTGATAACCTGGGCCATGGGACTAAATAGGCCGAGGGACCTGAGGCTGGTCCATGGATGGAATGTCCCAACCAGTTTGTAGTTTAACGTCTAATAGTGAGGACGCAGTTTATCTTAGTTTAATGTCATAGATCTTATACCATAGATGGCCATTTTAATGTTATGTGCATGGGATAAATGGTTAAAAGGGTGAATCATCGTGCCTATTATGTGGGAGACCACAGGACTAAAATGATGATCAATGATAACTGCCGGCCATTTTGGAAACACGACATCCGTATTGAGTGACCAGGGATGGGAAAAAATAATTGAGCATTGAACGTTTTCCATTATCGCAACACGAGACATGTATCAATTGTTTTGCGATTCTCGGGGTAGTTGGACCGAAATGGAATAAGAACCCTTAGGTCAAATATTCAAGCCATTCGAGGGTCCTTTTGGATGTGAATGATGGCAGAAACCCAAATGATGGGATAAGAAAAGATTAGTGGGACCTGTGGAGTTTAACATCTTATGGTAACAACGATGGATGGAGGGGTGTCTCAAGGGGATGTATATGGCATGCCCAACAATGCCCACCATGAATGATGACATGGAGTCCACACCACATCAAGAAATAGTTGATGATAACTTGGGCCAGCGGCCCAAAAATGCCGAGGGACTTGAGGCTAGGACATGGACGGGACGTCAGAGCCAGTTTTTAGTTTATTTTCATGTAGGACATGTACTGAGTGATTTTATATCCTTCAATTTAGATAGATGACATAGTTTAACGCCGTGCGACGAGGATGAAGGGGATCATAGTTTAAGGTCATAGATCTTTGACCCTTTTGTTGTTTATTGCCATGTAGGACGAGTACTAGTTATTTTTACCTCCTTCATCTTGGATGGATTATGCAGTTTAAGGTCGTGCAATGAGGATAGTGAAGATCTTAGTTTAAGTTCATAAATCTTAGACCATTTTCTAGTTTATTGTCATGTCAGATGATAATTTGAATTTTAATTTCATGATTATTGATAATGTAGTTTAACGTCATGCGAGACGAAGATGAGATATTTAAAGTCACGCTGGATGGTAATGAGTAGTTTAATGTCCCGAAGGACGATAATTTCGTTTAATGTCCTTGAGGGCGATAATGAGAAGTTTAATGTCATGATGTATGATAATGGAGTTTAACGTAATTCTTGACAATGATGATAAATTTAATATCATGAAAAACAATAATGAAATTTAAAATATTGCATAAAAAAGATGAGAAGTATAAAGTTATGAAGGATGATAATGAGAATTTTCACATCATGACAAATGAAGATAATTAGTTTAACGTCATGCAGGATGAGAATGACCTTTTTAATTACAAAATGAATGACAATGCATTTTAACTTCTTATTGGACAAAGATGAGCAGTTCAATGTCACACCGAATGATAATGAGTAGGTTAACATCCCGATGGACGATAATGTAGTTTAACATCATGCTAGATGATGAGGAGTAGTTTAAATTAATGAAATATTATAATGAGTATTTTAACTTCATGATGGACGAAGATGAGAAGTTCAAAGTCATGAAGGATGATAATGACCATTTTATTATCATGACTGAAGATGATGAGAAGTTTAAAGTCATACAACATGATACTAAGTAGTTTAACGTCATGATGGATGAAGATAAGTAGTTTAAAGTCATACATGATGATATTGAGATGTTTAACGTCATGAAGGACTAAGATGAGAAGTTTAAAATCATACAAGATGATAATGAGCAGTTTAACATCTTGACAGATGATAATGAGCATTTTAACTTCCTGAAGGAAGAAGATGAGTATTTTAAAGTCATGAAGTACAATAATGACCAGTTTAACATCACGATGGATAAAGATGAGCAGCATAATTTCATGCAAGATGATAACGAGATGTTTAATGTCATGATGGACAATAATGAGTTTCTTATCATCATGATGGATGACAATGATCAGTTCAACATCATGAAAGATGATAATGAGTAGTTTAACATCATGAAGGAAGAAGATGAGCAGTTTAAAGTCATCCAGGAAGATAATGAATAGTTTAACATCATGAGGGATGATAATTTCTATGTCACTCAACCATATTAGTACACATCCTACCAAAACTACTAAGCACACATGAGTCATGCTCTATGTCAGAAACAAAAAAGTAATGTTGGGATTATCCTAACACATGGAATAAAATAGAAAGGGGAATGGAGATTTCCGGCAAGGAATATCCCAGTGACACTGGCACAGTTATTCGATGTTCAAAGACGAATGGAATAGTAAAACAAATGGTGTTGGAGTTCCTCCTAATCATAGTGAGGTGAAAAAGGGTGAATCACGACATTCAATATCTGGATCACAATGATGGTGGTGTAACTATGGAGGATTACTATTGACCATGTTGGAAACACAATATCCACATCATGTTATATGTAATTAAGAATGAAAAATGAGGTTTATCCACTGACCATGTTCTAAACACGGGAACTATCGAAAAATGTCATCAGAAGTCATCTAGGGCGTTGGCTGAATATGCTAGGTGACCTAATGTGGCATGAGACCAGGACGATATGTGGCACTTTAAACATGAAGGAATGAGTGGACCAGAATATATGGACACTATGAAGTGTAGATATAGATTGGTATTATGTCTATTTGTAGTCCAACACTCTTGGTTCTACACCATATTGCATCATAGAGTGTTAGTGGGATGACGTAGCTAGACTCAGAGTAATTGAACCTGGTGTTGAAAATATTTTAAGGTCTTATTTCATGGACCGAAGGTTCTTTGTTTTAGGTTATAGAGTTTTTACCTGGTGCCTATATTAAACACGTGTAGCTAGGATGAGTAATGGGTGACATTTAAGGTCACATGGCTTTGAAAATAGTTGTTGTTTTTGGTCGCATAGATTTTTCCATGGTCACTATAGTTTTAGGTCGTGTAGCTTTGACCAAAATGTTGTACGGTTTTACGACAATTGACTAAGACATTGTCCCATATTTTAATCACATGCTACCAAGACAATGGTTTTTTATGTAGTTTAAAGTCATGAAACTAAGACATTGTCCAGCTTTTTACCATCCTGAAAGAAGACGATGGTTGTTATGCAGTTCAACTTCATGCAACTAGGATGTGCGACCATACAGATTTTTTAGATAGAGGTATGGTCATCTCTACCCCATTCTAATGGTATGGGATCCTTGAGGATGAGGGGAAAATCCTTATAATGGTATTACCCTAAAATTCCCCCGGGGCATGCATGGATTTCCCCCACTAGTGAGCTGAGCTACCCCACAGTGAACATTCCACAAGTTGGTGTCGGGGATGTAGGTAGGAACTATGCGGTAGATACAATGTGGAAGTTTGGATGACATAGAGGGTCACAAGTGTGGTAGGTATGACAATATTCCCTTAGTCGGGAAGGTAGAAGGATCCCAGAAGGTGTATAATCCTAGAGCATTTGTCCGAAGGGGCGATGGTGCTCGGATGGCATGGAAACCTGGATTGTTGGTACGATGGGGTGATGGAGCCTAGATGGTGTGGAATCCTATAGAATCAGTGTGATTGGGTGATGGATATTGGAATGCGTGGAAGCCTGGAGCATCGGTATGATGGGGCGATGGAGCATGGAAGGCATGGAATCCTAGAGCGTAAGTACCATGGGGTGATCTATCCTGGAAGGAATGGAAGCTAGGAGCATTGGTACAACAAGGGTGATAGAGCTTGGAAGGAAAGGAAGCTTGGAGCGTGGGTATGAAGGGGCGATGGATCCTGTGAGGCATTGAATCCTGGACCATTGGAATAATGGATCCCAAAAAGCATGGAAGCCTGGAGCATCTGTATGACATGGTGGAGGAGCCTGGAATGCGTTGAAGCATGGAGCATCGGTACGATGGGGTGATGGAGCCCGGAAATCATGGAAGCCTTGAACATCAATGCGACAGTCGAAGGAGCCCGGGAGGTATTGGAGCCGGGAAGTTGATACGATGAGGGAGATGGAGTCTGGAAATCATGGAATCTTTGAAATTGGTACGATGGGGGGGTTGTTGCTAAGAAGGTGGGGATGCCTTGACATTAGTACGATGAGGGAGATGGAGCCCAGAAGTTTTGGATGCATGGAACATCGGTATTATGGGGTGATGGATCTCGGAAGGCATGGAAGCCGTAAAATTTGTATGATGAGGACAATGGAGCTCAGAAGGAGTGGAAGCATGGACATCGGTATGATATAGGTGACAGATCCCAGAAGGCAAGTAAGCCTTGACGTCAGTATGACAGTGGAGATTTAGACCGAAAGGTGTGGGAGCCTCGAACATTGGTACGATGGGGGCAATGGATTCCAGTAGGCATAGAAGCCTGTAACACAATATCATAATGGTTGGAAACATTATAGAATCATGGGGAAGACCTCAAGGATGGTTCATGTCAGGGATGGGGAGAACCTCCGTTTAGAATGGTAGCGGGGTAGGGATCACCACTGTAGTGGCTGGTGATGGCGATGGGGTCGACGAAGAGTTGATAGAGATGGGGTGGAACTTTCCTACAAGGACTCTTTAGGTGAAGAAGTTATAAAGGAGCCAATGGATTCAATGGTGGATGCCCCCATGCATGGACTCTTATGGTGGCAGAGTCGGTGTTGAGCCGATGGAGTTGGGTGGTGGACTCTCCTTGTGTGGCCTTTTAAGGTGGTGGGGTTGGTGGGGAGCCGATGGAGTCGGGGGAGAATGCCTCTTGCACAACCTCTTAAGGCTGCAGAGTTAGAAAGGATCCGATGGATTCAGGGGGCGGATGCCCCCTATGCAGCCTCTTAAGGTTGTAGAGTCAGCGAGGTGTCGATGGAGTCAGAGGATAATGCCCCTTGAGTGGCATCTTAAGGTAGCGTGGTAGGTGATGAGCTGATGTAGTCAGGGGAGGATGCCCCCTGCACAACCTCTTAAGGTGGCAGAGTCGACAAGGAGCTGATGGAGTTTGGGGAGGCTTCCCCATGCGTGGCCTCTTAAGGTGGGGAGGCCACCAAGGAGCCGATGGCATCGGGGGAGGATGCCCCCCCTGCACGACAACGTAAGGCAGCCGCCTCATCGAGGAGCCGATGGAGTCGGGGTAGATGCCCCCTGCACAACCTATTAAAGTGGTGGGTTCAGTGTTGTGCCTATGGATTCAGGGGTGGATTCCCCCTGTGCGGCCTCTTAAGGCGGTGAGGTCGGAGAGAAGCTTGTGGAGTCGGGTGGAAAATTCCCCTTGCACGGCCTCTTAATGTGTCATGTTTGGAGACGAGAAGGTAGAGTCAGGGGAGGATTCCCTCTGCACAAAATCTTAAGGCGAAGGGGTCAGTGAGGATCTGATGGAGTTGGGGGTAGATTCCCCCTACGCTGTCTAATATAGTGGGTATGGTCGGCAATGAGCCAATGTATTTGGGGGCGGATTCCCCCTTCATGGCTTCTAAAGGCGGTAAGGTCGATGATGATCCAATGGTGTCAGGGGTGGATTTCCATTCCCTATCTCTTAAGGTGGACATTTCGATGAGGATCAAATTGAGTCACGGGTGTATTCCCCTTGTCACACTTCATAAGGAGGCGGGGTCGGTGAGGAGCCAATAGAGTCGGGGGGGAGGGAGGATGCCCCCTGCGCGCCCTCTAAAGGCGGAGGGGTCAGCAAGGAGCTTATGGAGTCCAGGGCAGATGCCCCTGGTGTGGCCTCTTAAAGCCACAGGGTCAGAGGGGAGGCTATGGATTTGGGGGGTAGATTCCCTTTGCATGACCTCTTAAGTAGGTTTAATCGGCTAGTAGCCAATGGATTCGAGGGCAGATGCCCCTTGTGTGGCCTCTTGAGGCAGTAGAGTACATGAGGAGATGATGGGGTCGGGGGGAGGATGTCTCAGGCGCGGCCTCTTAAGACAATAGAGTGGGATAAGAGCCGATGGAGTTGGGAGGAGGATGCCCCCTACAAGACCTCTTATGGTGGTGGAGTCGGTGAGAAGCCAATGGAGTTAGGGGGTAGGGGAGTGGGGTGGATGCCCCCTATGTGGGTTCTTAAAGAGGTGAGGTTGGTGACAAGATGAAGGACATGGGGGTGGATTCCCCTAGTGTGGCGTCTTAAGTTGGCGGAGTCGGTGAGGAGCCGATGGAGTCGGGGGGGGGGGGATGCCCCATGTGCAACCTCTTAAGGAAGCAAGGTTGGAGAGGATCCAATGGTGTTGGGCGACAGATACCCCATGTGCTTCCTATTAAGGCAGAGGAGTCCACGAGGAGCCGATGGAGTCGGGGGTAGATTCCCCCTACACGACTTCATGGAGGTGGCAAGGTCAGCGATAAGCCCATGGACCATAATGTTCATACACTTGTTGTTACTCATCATAAAACATATTAAAGAGAAAGTATTCCCATGGGGGATACCTCAATATTCCCAAAATAATTGGTATACACTCTTTTGAAGGAGAAGAGATTTACATTGGGTTCACTATTTCAATTTCTGACGATTTCTCCCGGGTGAGCATCAATCTATTTCAGAGGATGCACAGATGTTGCCCTGCATTCCCACTTTTAAAAGTGGGCGGAATCCATTTTTTTTAATGAATGTTTTATCCTAGACCGAGACGGGATTATGGGATGTCGGTTTCTCCTTTAGTGGATCCCTCTAAAGAATTCACCGCCTAATCCATGTCTCCCACATAGATTTGAGTCCTGGTTCATGAATCATGTTCTGAGTTGCATATATATTTGAATAGTGGTTAATTACAGTACTTCTATCTAGACCTTCCATGGGGTCTTGACATGGTAGAAACTTTTTGTTGGAGTAGATGACAACATCAGACATATTGGAGAATATCTGAATGCATAGACATTGGGGAACCTGTATTCTTCCTTATAAGAGGTTATCTCAAGGGTTCAGAACACGAGGCACCCCACATCGGTCATGGGGTGTCTTATGTAGAAGTAATGTCTATATGGTTTCCCTCATCATCCTATGCATAACACATGGTATGTCATGAGTTTAACATCTTGCGGAGATAGTTACGCCTAAGGTGTGTCTTCCAACGTTTTCCTCATCCATCTCATGTTTAAAATGAGGTAATCAACAAGTTTAAGGTACTATAGAGATGGAATGAGAATGATCAGAACTCTCTAATGAGACAGATCAGATTGGTACATCCCTAGGAGGGATATCTAGGAGTGTTTACTAGGTGTATGGATCAGAACACCCAAATGATGATGGATCCACGTTGGTGTGTCCCATAGAGGGGATATTTCACATCGTGAAGGATGATCTGGACACCACTGGGTGAAGATCATAAAATGTGCACCAAAGAATGGGGGACACTAGGGATTACTGTTGTTTGGGATTAAACCTCTGGGAGGTTTCCTTCGTAACCTATGTAGACAACAGGGATCAAAATCCACCTAGTTTAAAGGGGTGATGAATCTGGGTGTACACAAAGGACAATGAACCGAATACATGATGGGTATTATTCATGGTTAGTGGTCCATCTAAAAAGGGACACTATTGGATGAATGATTGTGGATTTTGTGGGTATTAAGCGTCGTTAGCTACCCAAGGGAATGGGGTGATCCCATCGGGATGTGGTGGCCTGGGTAAGAATCGGGATGGATGATGGATTTTTTAGTGAAGTAGATGGGGAAAGAGATGGAACTATCATGAGGATGACAATGTTGTTGGGGTTTAACCTCAAAGAGGCATACTATGTGTCCACATTTCATGTAATCAATGTTAGCATAGTTTGGTGAGGGGCATGGAATCGGGGTGTGAATAGAGGATAGTGACCCAATGATATATTGGGGCTTATGTGTGGTTAGCATCCCAAGTCAGTCTGACACCATGGTGGAAGACCAAAGATGTGGGTCTCAGTGAAGGGGTAACAATATCTTACCGTCTATTGGGGAACACAGCGTCTTATCATTGATTGGCATACACAATGGCTTACTTTCAATTGGGGAAGACAAAAGATTACCGTTAGTTGGGGAACACAACATCTTACCACTAGTTGGGATTGGCGATGGTTATCCACTGATTAGGGTTCTAATGGATTACTGTTGGTTGGGGAACACAACGGCTTACCGTCGATCGGGGTTGGACCTCATGGAGGCTTCCTATGTACCATGCCTAGTAGACATGGATCAAAGCCCACATAGTTTAAATGGGTAAAATTTAATATATTGAAGGAAAAAATGGGGGAATATAGTTTAGCATCATGTAGGACGAGGGCGGACCGATGTGAAGTGGTCGAGACCAATGGGTGTTGGGCTTGATCCTCAGGGAGGATTACTACGTACCATTCCATGGAGACAAGGATCAAAGTTCACGTAGTTTAGGAGAGTTTGTTGAACCGACATACAGGGATCAGGACCAGTAGGTGTTGGGATTGAACTTCAGGGAGGCTTCCAACATATATTTCCTTTGTAAGGATCAAATTTTATGTAGTTCTGGGTAAATTCAGTGAACCGACGTGAAGTAGTCGGGACTAATAGGTTTTGGGATTGAACCTCAAGAAGGCTTCCTGCGTACGTTGCCATGGAAAGAATCAAAGTCCTCGTAGTTCAGAAATGGATTGGGGATTAAACTCAAGGTCTACCCAGAGAAGATGTCATGGATGATTCTTGTTCCATGCCCATGTGATTCATTATTTGTGACATTAAAAATAGGCAAAAATAGAACTGACGACCAAGGAGAAAAGGTGCGGCTGCGAAGGGTGGTGAATAGGGTTTATGCATGGAAGCTTTCTGAGTGCCACTAAGGAGTATAAATGGTGGATGGGGCTAACTAATGGAAGCTTATCAGGTGCCTCTATGGAGAAACAACTGTGGATGGGGCTTACAAATGAAAGCTTCTGAGTTGCCTCTATGGATAGGCAGTGGTGGATGAGGCTTACGCATGGAAGCCGGCTAGGTGCCTCTATGTAGCGACAATGGTGGATAGGGCTTATGGATTTAAGCTACCCAGGTGCCCCAATGTAGAGGTAATGGTGGATGGTGCTTACGTATGGACACTGCCTAGGTGCCATGTCTCAGCAGCAATGGGGGATGGGGCTTACTCATGGATGCTGCCCAGGTGCCTCTAAGGGGTGGAAATTGTGAATAGGGATTCTGCATAAAAGCTACTCATAATGTCTTCCTCGTGTCTGGCCACGAGGTCATCCCAACCTGCTGGTGGATTGAGGAATATAATTAGGGAAAAACCTATGTTCATGTACACAATTATGATATAGCCAAGGGAAATAGAATCAGTCGAAATAATGAAAGATGAAATGTGTGAATCACTTGATCGACATTCAGAACGGGAAGTGGGTGGTGTTATTATGGAGGATAACAATTGGTCGTGTTCGATACACAACATCAATATCAAGTTAGCCTGAAATGGGGATAAACTAATGAGGGTTCACTATTTACCTTGTTCTAAACAGATGACCTGACTCGATGTTTCGTCCAAAGTCTTCTGGTGCCTTAGCCTAGAATAGTAGGTGAGCCGAGGCAGCATGGGACCAAGCAGTTAGGGGTTCTCTCCATACATTAAAGAGGATGAAGATCAGAATGAAGACACACAAATAATGAGGTTGAGTGTTGGAATGTTTGAATGGATTCCAATGCTCTTGAATGTATTCCACTATAATCATGGCATGTGGTCTCTTATGATTATCACATAAGACATCTCTTATTAGGAACATGAGGTTTCCAATTATTAGACGATAGGGAATGCAATAGTTTATATTCATGTAGAGAGGATTTCTATCATCTTATGAGTGGAACATAAGGAATCTCTTATTTGGAGGAAGAGGCATCCTTTATTCATCATATAGTGAATAATATAGTTTATAGACATGTATGTAGGACTATTGGAATCTTATGCTTGGTGCATAAGGCATCACTTGTTTAGAGTAAGAGGCATCCTATGTTTGTCTCATAGGGTGTGCTAAAGTTTATAGTCATTTATATAGGACAATTAGGAATAAGGTGAATAACAATGGTTGGTGTTGGGACTTATGTTAGAGCAGCCCTCTCTGGTTCAAACTGGTATAGAAGTTAGGTGATGGGGTTTGGATGAGTTGCATGAAGAATGGTTCAACTCAAGGTACTTAGGAAATTGATGATGAGAATCTCAACTCACAACAAGGGAAACAAACCTAGAGGATAATGTCAACTCAAGGTGTTTCAGGGTGTTTGGAGGAGTATCTCGAATTATGGTATTCCATAGGTGGAAGGTTACTGTTCATAAGGGAGAAATTGAAAATGACGACGTCCTAACATGAAATGTTCGTGGTGATACTCTCCATTTTTAATGGGGGTAAGCGATGGTAGCGAAGGGACTAGCCCGGAGGGCTAGGAGCATATCCTGGTAGTGATCCTGAGTAGGGGAGCGAGGGCGCAACCTCCTTGGTATGCACCAGTGGGTGCAAAGGATGGAGCTTAATGAAGGAATGGTGCTCGCAGAGCATGGACTTGTGAATCATAGGGGATGGTAGAAAAAGCAGCCCATAGAGAAAAGGGGATCATGGAGCATTGATTCCCTCCATTAATTATTTTGATGGATTACTTCTCATAGAGCATGGTGTCTCGCGAAGCCTAGGCTTTCACGGAGCAAACGGTCTCACGGGGCATAGGGGCATGTGTAGCAAAGTGGCTCACAGAGCAAACGGGTCTCATAGAGCTAAGCATCCCGTGGATCATAGGGGCTCACGGATCCTCGGAAAACCCAAAGGAGCTCCCTCCTTCGCAAATGGTGGAGCCCTTTGCTAAGGGAATCAATTCACGGTGCTCTGGAGCGGCACAAAAATGAATATCAGCTGTGAAATGGGTGTCATTATTGTCCTTATGAAGGGGGTGAGCCGACTATTTATAGATGATGGAGGTCAGCGGAGCATGCTGCGGATCCCAAATGTGTTTAATAAAGAGAAAATAACACCGTGAAGTAAATCACGCTCCAGAACTGGATGGATTTCGCACATGTTTCTTGTAATCGAAATACGACCGTCATCGACCTTCGCAGAACTCGCGGAGGCTCCAGTGATGTTCCCTCAGGTTTTTCATAACCATGGAGTTGACCTTCACCGACCTTGTAGGCACTCATGTAGGATCCAGTCAAGATCCTTTGTGCCACGATCGCATAGGGAGCTTAACTAATGGGCTCTACGAACCATTTTTCTAGCCCTACTTCAAATTTCTAGAACTCCAAATCCTTAACTCTGTTTGGGCTCTAAAACCCGTAAAATATAAGCTTGGAAAACTGGATATCATCTAGGATCATTTATGGAAGCATATGGAATATTTATTAGACACATTTTTTCATTCCAATAGATATATGTGGGGTGAGTATAATACTATAATTCGTAGGATCCTCCTTGGATCCTCTCGTGAATATGTAAAGAATGTATGCAAAAGAATAGCAAACAACCAGTGAAACTAACTCATCACCTAAATAGGCATAATATGTTCTTAGACACACCATGGATACTCACACCATGTATTGAATAAAACCATGTATAATATAATAAGAAATATCAAGGGTACCCTTCTACTACTTTCCCACGGGTTTTCTGCTTTTCCATAACAGCGCACGTCCTATGCAACTCTCTCCAAAAAAGGCTTTCCCGCATATAATTGGCTAAAGAACCCCAACATGCTCCTCATGTAGCACAACTAGTATGTCAATGTAACCAAAGTAACTAGGCAGTTCCTGGTTCCACCACATCTCTTATAACGTGTATCGTATGTCGAGCATTAATCCTCAAGCCATTATATCCAGTTCACAGAGTAAGGATCCCCAATCAATCACAACCTATACAAGTTACATCTATATTAGTCCATAAGAATATATATCTAGAATATGTTTGTGTGAATAACCACAAGACATTATGGCCCTCTACACACACACACACACATATATATATAAGAAAAACTAACTGATGTTCCCACCAGCACTAGTAATCACCAAGAGAAGAAAGTGGGTCCAATAGGGGTATTCATCCATCCATCCTCCTACCGGAATGTTGGATAAAACACCCCGTAGGGCTCAAAATCCCCGAGGTGTCAATTTCTGTAACTGATGGGGTAGAGAGGTGTATAGAAACACAAAAGAAACGAATATACTATAGCTCACGACCACACTATTGGAATAACCTAGTCTAAGACTAAACTGAAGCTAATGTTTCTTTGACTTTTGATTTCCACTACTGAGACTATGTATCCTATAATCACACAACCATTTAAAGAGATTTATTATATTACTTGATTCCCATTTTATCAGTTTAACTATATGTGAATTAGTTGCATGAACATTATTTAAGCATTATCAATTCAACATTAAATTTTATTACCATTTTAAACAAGGTTCATAGTTCCTTTAAATTGAAACCTCAACATTGCATCCTATCAAGATCGAACCCCTTGGGTTAACATCATTTATTCAATAATTTATTAATAGATTTATTAATTTCCCATATTCCCAAGAATTCAATAAAAACATTATATGCTACCAAACACAAGGTGTATCAACACAGTGAGTAAATGAACTACTCATTATGTCTCTACCACCTATAGTAGGATCATAGAACCATCCTCCCTCGAGATGCTAGACACGTAAAGCACATGGCCTACCCTATGCATCTTCGCCACTTTTTAAAAGGAAGGTATCAAAACTAGCATCCTTGTGCAGTGGGGGATGGGAAGAAGATAGGAAACCAACAAGATTTGGCAAGAATACAAAATTCATATCCAACCAATTTAATCATCTCCGGTGTCCTCCCCAACATCTATATGCATAAAATGATGCATCTCTCCACTCTAGGCATCAACTGTTGCCATAACAAATGGGCCCCCCTACCCCCCAAATATCTTAACAACCATCTAGGATCACATCACAACACAAGCAATAGGATACAAATTTCATATCTACTGGGCTCTTGGCCCTTAAACAAGGTCTCTGGCCTTCTAACATAATGATCACTCATGGATCCAATGCATAAGGAACTCGACCATACAAGCAAGAGGGTAACTCAGAACCCTACACGACATTATTTTATTTCGAGCAACATGTTCTTTAATCCATAGTGAATTATGTTATTTATTTATTTTAGGTTTCAACTATGGGAAAAATATATATCACGTTAATAAAAAATAAGGAAACAGTTAATTGACACGCCTTTAATTCAATATCATCAAGCATCAACATGCCTCTTAATCATCAATTATTTCAACTAAACATGCTTAATACAACAACAACACGATTTATTTACATGACACTTTATCTCTGAAAAATAATTATAATTAATCCCAATTTATGTTCTTTACAAATTTATATCATGAAAAACATGCAAAAAAGTCAAACATAGATATCACAGTATCTAGAAAAACAAGTTGCAATAACATACGAGTGATAATAATTTATTTATTTGGTTCCAATATTTATTATGTCAATTGCATTGTGATCTAGTGGTATAATCAAGATAACTCTATAGTTTCATGTAAAATATTACACAGACCACAAATCCTCTACCTCAAAATGATTCTAATGTTCTTTTCATGAGAACAGTTAATCAAAACAGATCACGATCACCTCTCCAGGAGGACTGCATCCACCTGAGGATGCAAAGATACCACAACACCGGACAAATCCCATGAATGGTCCAATTGGAACATGGAGATAGCATTAAATAATAGGGAAAGAAGAAATAGAAAGATTGGAAGCCCGAAAAATGATGGTAGGTCATTCCTAATACCGAAGAATGATCAATACTGCTTAGTGTCAACAAAAATGGGGGGGGGGGGTGCACATGGAGCATAGAGAAACTCCAGTGAATACACAATCCAAGGATATAACACTATGAATGACTCCTATAGGAATGAAGGAATCATTCAAGAACCTCACACCATAGAATAATGATGAAGAACAGAGGAGGAAGATATCTCATCCCTTTAGAAGATTTAATGGATCAGCGGTTTACGATACATTGAATTTTCCATTAAAATAAGATTTCATTAAAGAACATGATTTGACCATGTAAAGGCATACCAAACCCTAGAACAATTAATATAGGATTTGGGGCATTGAATAAACCATAAATCCTATAAAACAAGGCTTCTAAGGCATTTTTTGTCAAAGAAAACATTAAATGTTTGAAACTGGAAAATCTAGAAAAATATATAAATTTTACAAAGAAGTTAAATAGTTCTAAATAAACTATTGATGAAACTGTTTTTTATATAACTATTATTTAAAAACTATAGATCTGGAATTCTTGAAACACTATAGACCTACTATACTAGAAACACTATAGACCTACTATTCTATAAACACTATAGACTAACCGTTAGTTGTCTCAAAATTCCAGAAACACTATAGAACTACCATTTTGGAAGCACCGTAGACCTACTATTAGATGTTTCACCATTCTAGAAAAACTATAGACCTAACGTTCTTGAAACACTATAGACTTACCATTAGATGTGTCACTGTTCGAGAAGCACTCTAGAGAGACCCTTCTGGAAACACTATTCACATAACTTGAAATTTGGAAAAGTGTTGAGGATGGGTCACCATGACCTCTGAAAACACCTCAAACACAATATTTTATCAATGGAATGGACAACATATGTCTATGGCATTAATGGAACATTCCTATGAATTATATTTATATCCTTAAAACCAAATATTTTTATCACCTAAAAGGGTAACTCCACTATTTTTAATCATACATTAACCATCATGTTTTTATATACAGAACATATAAACATTTTTTGAAAAATAATTTCAATATATAATATTTTCATTTGGTCCACTAGCGGGCCATCAAAGTCATTCGGCAATTAAGTTAATATTTTAAAAAATGAGCTAGTAAATATGATCTTAGAACCATCTTATAAACTCTTGACAATGTGTATTTGATATCCATCCTTTATCCATTGATGGATTCATATATCTAATAATTTAATTGTTGGATTGAACATATGGATCCAAATTTTCACTATTATGTAAAATATAATGGTACAATTTCTCCATCTCTGTGAAGGTAATTGTAAAAATATATCTTTGGAAAATCCCTTTTCCCTTAAGGAATTAACATTGATCAGAATTTGGGTGACTAGTTCTATAAATATATCATAGTTAATTGGTAAGGAATTATATAACTTCAAAAATAATATATAATTAAACAATAAAAATTTTTTTCAAACATCAAATCTTTATTACCCATTTCTAAATATTCAAATATCATTCAATGGGGTGTATCCATAAAAAAGGATAATACCACATATTTGAACCTCTCTAGTTAATTTAACCATCATGTGGACCATTATATCAAATTATAATAGTGGGATGAACATATATACATCCCATGAAATGACTGTATCATCCCTATTCATGATTGAAAAATTATCCCGGACTATAACTTAACAGTGTAAGGATCTCAAAAATAAGAAGTGTTTGGTTAATGTATGACATTCATTTTATGAATAATGAAACGTAAATCCACGGGCATCAAATATTTCATCAAAGAAATGATTCTATTTTAATTTAGTCCCTATTACATAAAAAAGACATTTAAATGAAATTATTAATATTTTATGAATGCCCCTATGAAAATATTACACCATTAATGAAAATGAAAAATTGTATTTTTTTCCTATTGGGATAGAGTGTATGCTGTTAGAGGAAAAAAATTATACCATTTTCCATTCACCAGTTCCAACTCATAAGGTGTCCTCATTTCAATACTTCCCATCATATCATTGATTCTAACTTTTTATTTTCAGGAAAATTTAGAAAGATTCTAATTATATTAACAAATGTGGTATTTCCTATATGCATGACATCCAAAAAATATATAACTTAAAAATAATTCCAATATTCTAATTCAAGGAAATCTGTTCACTTTTTGTAAATTGATCTTGTAATATTTTTAAAGAATATTTTACTGAAAATAGTTTCAATATCATTCTCATTATCTAACAGTTGATCACTCGTTAGAGGAGATAGTTTTGTATAATTATTTGTATTCTCATATAATGTTGTAATATAAGATAAATATTTATTTCATAGAGGTAAATATTTTAGATTACAAAAAAGTATAGTATTTATGGAATGTTTTAACCAGATTGAGTGTTTGAATTTTCCACCAATGGGACACCCCAAAAATCCTTTAAAGCTATGGCCTGACAATTTTCAATAAGTAGTAATGTAATTTTTAATCCCATAAAAAATTTCCCTTAATGTGATTTATTCAGATCTTTGAGCATCATACATAGTATCATCTGTATCTCCTTCCAATTTAAGATCATTGATCAATGGATCCAAAAAGACATCAATATCATTACTAGGTTGTCTTGTACTATATATTATAAGAGAAAAAATAATTTAATTACACTTCATGAATAAACATGGGTGAAAGATATAATTTACCAAAATGATGGACCATGTACAGTTTGTACTTCTCATTACACTAAAAATATTTATTCCATCTATATATAATTAATGAATGATGTTTCTAGAATAAAATAAAAATTTAGGATATATGTAATAAATTTTCCTTCACTGAGGACTGTCTTAAAGATGACATAGTTTCCTATTTTTAATTATTATATCTGCATGTCATGTCAATTGTCTAACTATTTCCTGGCATCCATAGAGTCTTCTAAACCATGAATAGATAGGAATGTACAATAAATTTTTTAATAATTTGATTCATATATCTTGTAACGATTTATGCCACACTTACAACATTTAATGAGGTATTCATGGTTCTTGTGAAATAATATGATATCATTTCGACTAGATTGAAATTTTAAGAGATCATTCCCATTGAATTTAGAATTCAATTAGCGTTATATGTTCGACAAGGAATCTCATTTTTTTCTACAATTATATCATTCAGGTGACCATGTAATTCTATAAATCTAGTGTTTCTCTATATACTCCCATCTTTATAATTTCATGACTTCAATATATCTCATTATTTTTTTTAATCAGAACAACCAGTATACAATGATTTCATAGAAAATCTACTAAACATCTCAAACTACATTGTCAAATCATGATGGTCATCTTCAATTTATCTTTTCATTTCATTCATTCGATGCCTATAATCATTTACACTGGACTTCATATCAAATGATTAATAAACCATAGTATCATCCTACTGAGTGTTCATATTCAATTTCCCCATCATTAGTCCAATATTTATATTTTTGATTTATTCTATGAAAAATAAAATCTTCTTCAAACTTTTTTGGACACATTTTTCATCAATGACAACAACATAATCATATAAAAAGGATTTGAGAAGGGGCATATGCATGATCTATCGAAAATTTGATGGACTCTTTAACTACATATTTATACATTATTGTCATATGATTACCATGATCAATTTTTAATTCATATACATCATATTATATTAATAATATATTCATTTTTGTATAAAATATAAATAAATATTGAAAATATATTCATTATAAAAGTTGAAAATAATTGGTAATTCAAATAAGGGAAACCCAAAATGATCACCCATACCCAGTATGGGATGACTACTACTCAGAGTAATTCAAGAAACATATTTTCATATTTAGAAGGGCTGGGGGATGATTATAAAGAATTTTTTGCAATAAATGTATTAAATATGATGATGATGAGGATGATGGTTGTCTCCTTACATATAAATGTTCTCAGACTATGAGTTAGAGAAGTAAAAAAATCATTTCGTAGTTTATTGACAAGATCTAAAAAATTTTTGAGACAAAAAATGGTTTAACATATGAGAATATCATACAATACATGTTTACAATTTCCCTAAACTTTTACACACCTTACCCATTCCCAATGGGTTGAGATACATGATCAACTTAGATCGATTATACTTGATCCTCTATCCCGTGAATAGAAATATTATTTCTCCAAGGCAACAATATGGTCTAATAGTATAACTGGATGCAAGATTTCCATTCCCCTCTCACTTAATACACAATAGAGAGGATCCTAGTTGTTATAAAAGGAATAAAAAATCAGGTTATTTGGAGTGATTAATGATTTATATCTCTATCGGATGCTCCACTTGTGTCCTTACAACACAGTAATATTTATGTATATGAATTCATTTAAATAAAAACATTTTTGGGTAGCTTTTTAACACCATGCCCAATTTTTAAATATTTATCAAAATTACATATTGACACCAAAAAAATTACGAACCACATTAAAAGATACCAAAACCATTTAATTACCACATATTAATTTAAATTTCAAAATATCATCTCAAAAAAACATTCATAAGTCAAATAGATTCTTTATGATTTTTAAAAAACCCGCATGATATCTGTTTTTTTAATTCAACATGATAATCAAAAAAAATTGACTACATTAATGGGATAAAAACCTTATTTTCTATAAATATCATTATAATCATGTAAAAAAATTTACAATAATATTCAAAAACTATCAAAAATAAATTAATATATTAAAACCATTTCCATGGAAATATGTACACAATGAAAAGTTTAAAACATTACATCTTCCGTTTGAAATAACGTCATGAGTTTCAATACAATTAATCAATATTAGATCTTTTTAAGGGAAAAATAGGGGTTTTCATTTGAAAAACGACGTTAAAATTCAAATGTTTGTTTCTTATTTCAAAACTAAAATTTAAAACATAAATTGACATAAAAATGCTATGTAAGAAATCACCCAGTCTAATGAAATGAATGATCATAAAACATTTCATAAAAATTTATAAATATGGAATGAATAATAAATTTTTATAAAGAATGGAGTTAATAAAAATTACTAATCCATGAACCAGGGTATAGGATTTATCAGGTAGGTTAGGTCAAGAATCAATAATTTTTATAGTATAAGTGAACATGGATATCAATGTGTATGTTACCCTAGGTATATGGAAAAAGGGGGTCAGATTCCAAAGATTAATGTATATCTCGAACTCATCATTGTTTAATTAATTTTGTCTCTATGGATTTCATAATTTGGTAGGGAAAAACATGATTAGCGTTCTTATACTAGACTACCAGCCTCAAAACCATCTTTCCCAAAATCTTCTTTCAAATTTCAATCAATTGACTATTTATTTATCAAAAAGTAGTTTAATCAAATATAATATAATAGGACACACTTCCAGGATTTCTTGTTACATTAAATTTATTCAAGAATAAATATCACAATGGTTTTAAAAATATTAATCACATTGAAAACTATTTTCCAAAATAACACGAGGTGTTAGATAGAGTCTTTGTGGGATAGAGATCTTCAGTTTTATTTGAATCTATCTAAGCGTGAGTCGAATTTACGGTCCTCTATTACTATAGTTGAGAGAATGATATAGGATTTGGTTTATATTTGGAAATTAATCAATAAAGATGTTCCTAAAATTGTCAGGTTTTTACATTGCTGTGGATGTTTAGAAGATCTTGGGATGATTTGCATTATTTTAATATTATGATAAAGTGATGATATTACCCATTTATGAGTAGACCTATGTATTTTTTATGACCATTTTTCTATAAGAGGACGGAATAATGTTTTTTCATGAGTTTGGGTGTTGTAAGATGGAATCCATATCATGATTGTTGTTAACATTATATTATTATGTTTGTTTTATTTTGTAACTTTTTATAAAGATGTTTAGTGTTTCATAATTATTTATTCTCTGATATTAATGTTTGGAATTATTTTATTTAAATATATAATATACATTATTTATATATGTGCATGCTTGGAAATTATATAAACTACCAATTATTTTAAAATACATAAATAATGTAGAAGTCATATGTTTGGGTTATGTTACCTCAATTTATTTGGATAGATTATGCTAAATATCCACATGTCTGTGAACTTTGTTAATGTAAAGAAATTACTATTTGGTATATATTTATGTTATGATATCTTGAGTACTTTTAGTAAACCTGAATTTAGTTTTAAATCATGAGTTGAAATTGTATGAATATACTTAGTTAAGTACTACCTTTTATACAGTATCATGTATTACATAGAAATTCATTTTATTTCACTATAACCTAAATGAGTTATATTTCAATGAATAATATGTAAACCTGATACAGTTACTAAATTAGTGATTAGATAATGCTTTGGTTGATTTAGTGGGAATACATGATTTTTTATTATAACTTATTATGTATCATCAACTTTTTTTATTTTTGAAACAAATCTAAAAACATTTTTGAACTATATGTGTCACTTTTCTCAAAAACATAAATATGGATTTGGATTTATATAAAAAAATAAAATAAATAGTTTTCGTTCATGAAACCGAAACCTTCAGTACTGGAATTATTTGAAATGTTTTACTAAATCATATTTCTAAATTTCAATTATGTAATGTTTTTTTTATTTTGTAGATAAAATGTGAAAAACAAAATTTTAATAAAATATGAGTTACACATGTCTATCATACATTAAATGATCTAATTTCATCAATAGTGGTTGTTTTAATGTTAGGTTAAAAGTGAACTCTATTCAAATTATAAAATCTTAATTGGTGTTTTAGTCATACCATATGAAATCATTCAGTTATTATGACTAAGAAATGGTTATAGATAATGATATATTGAATACATAACCTAGTTTTATACTATGATTCCTTATTTGTTTCACATTACATGTATAATACCTTTTTTCATAACATTAGTTATATTTAGAATATACATCAACAAAAAAATATGCCTTGTGTGTATTAACATAAAGGTACTTGAAAATTAAATATTATTCCTCATTTGGATAGATATTTATATGCTTAGTTATTTTCTATATTGAACCCCACTCATTCAATAAAAATTGATTAATTTTATTATTATGAATACAACTTTCATGGTTTAGTGGGAACCATCACAGATTTCCCCACACACAAAAGCAACATGACAAACAAAGAATCTTCCCATGTGAGAATGCAGTAACAACCAATAAAATAGATAAAAAAATGATAGAAAACCCTCTAGAATTTAAAACATCAATAATGAATTCGTATAATTAAAAAAAATAAAATTCATTGTTATTGACCAAGTAGGTCTAACTAGATCCCACCCAAAATCATGCTTAAAGTTATAGTCATTAGAAATGAATAGATTTCGCAACTCATTGAACAGGTTCAGAGAAAATAAGAGTAAGAAACCAATTATAAAACTAAAATACCTAAAACTATCTCCAACCCATAGAGAAAAAAATTGAAATACCCTATAATATAAAATATCTTAGATTCAATGAAATGATCTCCAACTGGTGCATCAGTTTTTATGCAATAATTTTTATATTAAAAAATTAATACAAATTTGAACAAAAAATAATCAAGAAAAATGGAAACAAATCAAAAAGAAGTTAGCACTGCTACATTAATGACATTAAAAATTGATGGAATTTTTTTTCTTAAATTCATTTGAATTTTACGAGTTCGTAGTTTTTGACGGTTCCTGATTCCGAGGCCTAGTGTGACAGGAATAAATTTCTGAAGTTTTGTTCGCGTACGTTCAGTAAACGTATGTGTGAGTTTTTCTATCTTTTAAACCAGTACTCGAAATTGAAATCTGAGGACACCGATGAACTCTCAGCGTCAGTATTCACCTAACGGGACCTTTTCCACAGTTTTGTTTTATACAGGTCGAAAGTTAATTTATGGGAATTCATAATAAACAATATAAAAATTATATGTTACATAATTTTTGTTTAGGGGTGGTTATTTTCTCCAAAGTGGAGTTGGAGGTGGTGCCCAAATCCCACATAACCCCCCATGAGAGGATATTGTGTGGTGGGGCCCACATGAACACCAACCCCTCAACTCCCCTTGAAACCCCCCTTTAAATCTTAAAACACTCCACCTCCCTTCTGTTGAATTTTAAACCTTTCACTTCCTCTCATTAATTTTCCAACACAATTTATTTAATTAATTGAGCTCCATAATTAATTAATTAATTTGAGTGTTTGAATTTATTTTTGAATTTATTTTTCCATCATTAAAAGAAGAGAATGCATTATTTAAATTGGGTTGGCATAATCTTACTTTGGGGAAGCTTGGGAGAATATGGAGGATAATACTCTCTCGACGAAAAATGGTGATTCCCACGAAGAACGCCCATCTCCATTCTTCTTCCTCCATGTCAAGGGAGAAGACGCCGCCCGCAAAGAACATTTTCAACAACTTTTCCTCTAACGTTTACGAAACGACATCTGTCCTATGAAATTCCATCTTCCGTGTCTTTGAAAAAGTTCTTTGAATCGAGGGAGGGGATTTGATTAATTTAATGTATTTCCATTCTCTTCGATGAAAAATTTGTTTGACGGTAGCCATTTTTTATCCTATATCGCAGAGTGCGTGGGCCGAACAAACACCACATGGCGTCCCTTTGTTGGTTTATGTTGTTTAACAATGGAGGAAGAGCCAAGTGGTCGTGATGCTGTCGCACCACGGCGGAGGAAGGAGGACACTCTGATGTGGCTGTTATGACTGAAGGCGGTAGTGACCAAAGGCAGAAGAAACCGCGGGACGCGACGGTGGTGAATCGGCACTGTCGTGACAGCTGCGTGGAGGAAAACCATGACCCACAACCACGGACCGCTCGGGCTGAAGAATCGGCTGGCCGACCAGATGGCCCAATGGAGGACCGCAGCGATGCTTGGCACCTCACAGCGGAGGAGACGCGGCCCACAATCGCGGGCCTCTTTTCTGGGAAAACCGGACGGGAAACTTCCAGCCGTGCAGGGAAAACCCTGGTGCTAGCAGGCGCTGCGTATGGAGGAACCACGTCCGGCTGTTCGGGCCACTCATGTCAGACAAAACCGGACGACTTCGGCCAGCAGGGCAGGGAGTGGCGACACCGCTCGGCGGTGCCGGGCGAACCGGACTGGCCCACTCCGTGGTCCGAGTCTGTGGGTGGGCCAAGCCGACCACCTAGCTGGGTCAGACCCGTCGAACATGGCCTGGCCGACCCCCAGCTAGGTCGGACCCGTCGAATTGGGTCGGGCCGACTCACCAGCCCACTTGGCTTGTCGGGCCGAGCCCGTCTTCGCTTAAGGGCGAATATCTTCAAGACCGCTCATCTGAATAACACTCCATCTGCAGTACTGGGACCCTTGTGATGAGGGGGTTCGTTGAGATACTCTAAGTGAGTTTTGGATGACTTTGGAAAATGTCCAGGGTTGGATCAAGCGTAAATCGAATCGGGCCCCAAGAACAAAAGAGCCTATAACTCTGAAACCAGGCGTCCGATTGACATGTCGTTTGTCGCGTTGGGTTTCTTTTGATGAGACGAAACTTTGGGATACATCAACTCAGGACTTCTTTATAGTTTATGTATTAACCCCTGGAACAAGGAGCGGACCCTCCTGGAATCGAGCGTGCTGTGTGCGGGAACCCTAGAACTGGCTGCGACTGTGACTAATACTATTCTGGAATCCTCCATGGGTTTGATGACGAAGACTACTGTACCAGAATCCTTTGTGGGTTTGAAAGTTCTGACTTCTATTCATGTATCCTGTGTGGGTCTAACAAAATAGCTAGTCTTATATCCTGTGTGTGTCCGACAACTTAGACAAGATAGCTGGCATGTATCTTGTGTGGTACTGATATCATAGACGAGATAGCTGACCGGTATCCTGTGTGGGTCTGATAGCTTAGCTGGTCCCATATCCTGTTTGGGTCCAACAATATAGATTATCTAGTGGCTACATCTGATCATCTAAATATCTCTAATTTTGTGGCATACCTATGTGAGTCGAGTCTTATCTATCAATCTTTATCCGTGATGTGATTGACATTACTTCTTTTGTGGACTCAGTGGTGATTGGGCTCGAGAGTTGGAGCCGGACTATGACTGGTAACTTAGGTATATGTATGGGCATATACCTAAGTAGGGTTTATTGATACTTCGTGATTGAATCCTTATATTGTGGGTTCTCCTTTGTTGATTCTGGAAGACCTTCAGGGGTATAGAGGTCCCTACTGAGTATCGTTATACTTACCCCTACACTGGCTATGCCCGAACATCATTGTGTTGGTTGCAGACAACGAAAATCACTAATGGAGGTATAGAGTTGTAGAGCTGGATGGTACCCAGAGGTAGACCACATGGCGAGACGTACACAGATTGGATGGATGGACAAAGGTGATGAGGAGACCATCGGTACCCACCCTTCAGGTGGGATTCCAGGAGGATGACATAGTAGTTTCTGTTTTACCTTTATGCAGTTTACTACCTTTTCGGTTGTTTGTACTTTACTATTGGGCTTGTATTTTTGGCCCCTTTCCATTCAGTACTTTCAATTGAATACATATTTACATAGTGTTTACATCCAGTTGCATACTCTATTTTTTGTTTACATGTTAAAGGCAATTCCATCCCTTTTTATTGGGATTATGCCTTTGGTTCTAGTTTCCAGCACCTGTCCAATGGAATCTGGTCTTGGGGTAGTCACGGAACGAGCCTCGAGGACGGGTCGTGAAAAGTTGGTATCATAGGAGTCGGTTCTACCACAAAACACAAGACTCTGGTCATTATTTTCTGTGATGCAATAGTGTTAAGAGTATTGAGTGTGGTTTTTAGTCAAGGGATTCCAGTGTTGGTGCGTCGGCCAATGTATCCATACACCAGGACCCCAACCTCTAATTTATGACTCAGTGCACGAAGAAACTGATTGCGTGTGTATTTCCTTCGAAATGTTTGTCTTTGTGATTACTTTATGTCAACTCACCAGGTATACAGTTTTAACCATGGGGCGCCTGATTCTTTTCTGGATGGCCCCATGAAGGCATCCAGCTGGTGTTCCGAGTTACATACGAGACAATAGCCTACCGAGCGACGAGGCCTCGGTGAAGGGTCCCATCATAGTAGAGCTACCAGCGGTACCATTACCCGTTGGGCCATTGATACCACCAGCTCCAGTAGTAGAGAGTGAACTCTGCCTGAGTGTGTTTCATGAGTTCTAGTGCCAGAGGCCACCCATGTTCCGGGGAGATATGGACCCACAGGCAGCTGAGGATTAGCTGGAGGCTATCGTGAGAGTTTTCAGAATTGTAGGGACACCATCCGGCATTATGGTGACCCTTTCCTCAAGTCTCATGCACGCAGCAGCAGGTAGATGGTGTAGCCTAATACTCTAGGTTCATGATGAGGCATCACTACTCTGGGTAGACTTTGAGAGCCTATTATGGTCAGAGTTTGTTCCAGCCACCCTTCGTGTAGTGTAGAGTCAGGAGTTACTACATCTGCACATCTGCACCAGGGCAGCTTGACTATAGCTCAGTACTCAGTGAGATTTACCGACCTCTCATGCTACTCCACAGATATGGTGTGGGACCCATTCTTCAGGGCCCAGACCTTCGATCAGGGAATCAGTCATGAGATCAGGGCTCCGACGATTCCCCTTAGCATTCCGATGCAGGCGGGGGTACTGGAGAGAGCCCTTCCAGTAGAGAGTTCTCTCACTAAGCATTCACCAGTGGAGAGACCCACCACAGGGCGACACATAGCAGAGTATTCTATATCTAGGAGTAGACAGATGGTGTAGAGGTCTAAGAAGTCCAGGCCATCAGGTGGGCAACACCAGGATACATGTTCTGTTGTGCGGGTAACATGAGACATTGTCAGCCATATGAGGAGAAGGCATTGCTATGCATGTGGCGGGCAGGGCCACATGGCTCGTGAATGCACGAACATCCAGGAAAATGAGTAGTAGATAGTATAGGGAACTCCCAGGAATAGGTAGAGGTTTGACCATGGTGGTCCACCATGAGTAGGCAGACGAGGTAGAGGAGCAGGCCGAGCAGTGGGTGGTGGACGATGTTTCGAGGCTCTACCACCACCACCACCAGGAGGTCCACCCACACCACATGGAGTTGGAGGACAGAGACGGGCTCAGTTCTAAGCAGTCGAGGCCAACAACCACGGCACACCTGAGATGATTCGAGGTACTATATATATCTATTCCACCCTTGCTGCAGTACTCATAGACACTGGTGTGAGTCACTCTTTTATTTCTGCTGCCTTGTTCGGAGCTCAGAGATTCTGACTGAGCCATTGGCTCAATCATTACGGCTAGAGACTATTATGAGAGTAGACTCGACGATTACGCACTGGTTCCAGTAGTGTGAGCTTACTCTAGGAGGTGAGAGCTTCAGCTGGTATCTTCTTGTAGTGGCATCGAATCCTTACGACGTCATCTTGGGTATGGACTGGTTATCCACAGTTCAAGATCAGATTGACTATATTAGGCCCAAAGTGTTGTGAATCCACACATATGGGACCAGCTTCACCTTCACAGGTGAGAAGGGATCCTTTGCAGTGCAGGATGGACTTATGCAGAGGAGGGGGTAACTGATCACACATCAGTTGGCTATTCTCATCCTCGGGGCGGTTGATGTGCGGAGTCCGAGTTTTCATGTTGTGGTGGATCAGTTCGCGGATGTGTTTCTTGAAAATGTTCTAGGACTACCTCCTCGCAGAAAGGTAGAATTATACATTGACATGTACCCTGGTACAACACCGATATCTACTCCAGCATATCGGATGTCTCCCACTAACCTTCGTGAGCTGTGGGTATAACTGGAGGACTTGCATGGGAAGGGATTTATCTGACCCAGTGTTTCACCCTGGGCATCCCTGATTTTGTTCACCATGAAGGAGGATGCGAGATTGATACTATGTGTCGACTATGGTCTCCTGAATTTGGTGACGGTGAAGAACAAGTACATACTCTCAAGGATTGAAGACCTATTTGATCTTCTCAAGGGAGCTGGATGGTTCTCGAAGATATACCTAAGGTCAGGCTATCACCATATCAGAGTTTGAGATGAGGATGTGAAAAAGACGGCCTTCATGTGTCGGTATGGACACAATGAGTCCTTGGTTATGACCTTCGACATAACCAATGCTCCAGCAGTTTTCATGAGTCTCATGAACATGATCTTTCAGCCTTTCCTCAATCGCTTTGTCGTAGTATTTATTGACGACATATTGATTTACTTGACTACTGAGGAGGAGCACGCCTACTATTTGCGGGTGGTATTGGATACACTCTAAGAGCACTATATTTATGGTAAACTCTCTATGTTCCAGTTATGGATTCAAGAGGATCACTTCTTGGGACACGTCATCTCGGAGGTTGGAGTTGAATTAGATCTAGTGAAGATCAATGCAGTACTTTCTTTGGAGCCACCAAGGAGTGTGACGGAGGTGCGGAGTTTCTTGGGACTGGATGGGTACTATCAGAGATTTTTTCCATACTTCTACAGAGTTACAGAACCACTTTTAGCATTGAAGAAGAAGGGGTAACCCTTCATGTAGTTAGAGAGATGGCAGAAGAGCTTTCAAGAGCTGAGGTAGAGGTTGACCAGTGCTCCCATCTTGAGGCTACCGGAGGAGGGCGTAGGGTACGTTGTTTACTGCGACTCATTAGAGACCAGACTCGGGTGTGTCTGGATACAGGAGTGATCAGTGATAGCGTATGGTTCATGGTAGTTAATATAGTCTAAGCAGAACAATACTACTCATGACCTGGAGTTAGCAGCAGTGGTCTTCGCCTTGAATATGTGGTGACACTATCTTTTGCGTGAATGTTTTACAGTCTACTCTGTCCACAAAAGTCTCTTGTACATCTTCTCGGTGAAGGACATGAACCTGAGACGGCGGTGATGGCTCAAGTTTCTCCAGTACTATGTCTTCGATATACTCTATACTCGTGGGAAGGGAAACGTTGTAGCAGATACTCTCAGCAAGAGATCAGACATTCAACTGCTAGGAGAGGTGACAGAGTAGCCGTCAGTGTTTCAGATATCCTTTGTGGATAGAGATGGTGCAGCCTTTATACAGTCTCTCACAGTCACTCCTCCACTACATTAGTGATTCAGAGAGGCACAACGTGGGGACGTTGACTATGAGACATTATGTTCTCAGATATACTCAGGTCAGGTGCCTGATGAAATTTCTAAAGGTGGAGAGCATTTAATTCTCTTCAGAGGACGTACCATGGTACCCGTTGCACTACAGGAGGAGGTGTTGAGGGAGTTTCACACATCCCCTCTAGTGGTACATCCATGTCTGGAGAAGCTGTATCTGGACCTCAAACGACAACACTTGTGGACATGTATGAAGAAAGAAGTTCCAGAGTTTTCCTCTCGATGCCTCACTAGTCAGCAAGTGAAGGCGGTGCACCAGGTTCCAGTAGGCTTGGTTAAGCCCTTAGAGTTTCTAGAGAGGAAGTGGAACGGGATATCCATGGATTTCATGATGGGACTTACACATCCATCCATAGGACACAACTCTATCTGGGTGATCTTAGACCGACTCACAATGTTTCCCCACATCCTATCGATTAGAGAGGAGGGCTCAACAGCGATCTTGGTACGCCTCTACGTTCAGAAGATCATATGGCTTCATGGTGTGCTATCGACTATCATCTTCGATTGAGATGCTCATTTTTCATCCCGGCTATGGAAGCAGTTACAGTAGTCTTTTGGGATGAAGTTTTGCTTGAGCACCGCCTTCCATCCTCAAACGTATAGTCAGAGAGAGAGGAACATTCAGACTCATGAGTAAATGCTCCTTGCATGCGTCCTTGACTTTGGTCACATCTCGGGTGATCACATACCCTTGGTGGTGTTTGCGTACAAAAATAGCTACCACTCCACCATCAGGATGACCCCTTACAAGGCACTGTATGACTAACCTTGCAGATGACCTCTGTGTTGGACTGACCCAAAGTAGTCAGCACTTACTCGACTAGAGATGGTGCAGGTTGCAACGAAGAAGGTGCAGATCATCCAGGAGAAGATTAGGACTGAACAGAGCAGAAATAAGTCCTATGATGATAAGATACGGAGACCACTGGAGTTTGAGGATGGCTACCACGTCTTCCGATGGGTCTCACCTCGACGAGGTCAACGGATATTTGGCCGAGGTGGCAGGTTATCTCTGATATTTATTGAGCCATTCCAGCTCCTCAGCAGAGTAGGCGAGGTGGAATACTGCTTGGCCCTTCCAAATCAATTGCACTGGGTGCACGACGCATTCTACGTATCTCAGATGAGGAGATACGTTCATGACCCATCCCACATCATAAACCACTGGGAGTTGTACAACGTTGATAGGGTGAATTTAATGGAGGTTCCAGTGAAGACTGAGGATCAATAAGAGTGAGTCCTATGAGGATGGTCGATTCTCTGGTGTACATTCGATGTCAGTATGGGAACTTCCATGAGAGAACATGGGTGTGAGAGGCTCATATGCGTGCATAGTACCCCTATTTGTTTCTGGAGTGTGTGTTGTAGCTTTACGAGAATGTAAATCCCTGAGGTGGGGGTAATGTAAAGACCCAGAAATTTCAAGGAAATTGTTTTCATAAATTTTTTGGAATTTTATGAGTCTTCGGTTTCTGACGGCACTGGATTCTGAGGCCTAGTGTGCCTTTAATAAATTTATGATGTTTTTTTTAGGTACGTTCAGTAAACAAACGTGCAATATTTTCTATCTTTTCAACTGGTCCGTGGAATTGTAATCCGAGGACACTGATGAACTCACAGCGCCGGTATTTACCTAAGGGGACCTTTACTATAGTTGTGTTTTATACAGGTTGAATGTTAATTATTGATAATTCTTAACAAACTAAATAAAAATTATGTGTTACATAAATTTTTTCAAGGGGTGGTTATTTTCTCCAAAGAGGAGTTTGAGGTGGGGCCCAAATCCCATATAACCTTCCCTAATAAGATATTGTGTGGTGGGTCCCACATGAACACAAACCCCTCAACTCCTCTTGAAACCCCCCGTTTAACTCTTAAAACTCTCCACCTCCCTTCTTTTGAATTCTAAACCTTTCACATACTCTCATTAATTTTCCTACACCAATTAATTAATTAATTGAGCTCCACAATTAATTAATTAATTTGAGTGTTTGAATTTTTTTGAATATATTTTTCCAACATTAAATAAATAAAATGGATTTTTATAATTGGGTTGGAATAATCTTGCTTTGGGGAAGCTTGGGAGAATTGGGAGGATAAAACACTCTCGAAGAAGAATGGCGATGCCCACGAAGAATGCCCATATCATTTCTTCTTCCTCCACGTCAAGTGAGAAGACGCCGCCCATGAAGAACATCGCCAATGACTTTTATTCTGACGTTGACGGAACGACATCCGTCCTATGCGACGCCGTCTTCCGTGTCTTCGACAACGTTCTTTGAATTGAGGTAGGGGGATTTGAGTACATTAAAATATTTCCATTCTATTCGACGCATACATTTTTCGATTATATCCATTTGTTATCATATAACGTGGAGGGTGCGGGCCAAACAAACACGACCTAATGTCCCTCCATTGGTTTATGTTGTTTAACGATGGAGGTGGAGCCAAGAGTGCGTGGTGTCATCACACCGCGCCGATGGAAGGAGGCCACGCTCATGAGCCGGTGATGACCGAAGGAGGTGGTGACCGAAGGTGGTCGCAACCATGGGCCGCGATAGTGGTAAACCGGCACTGTCACACCAGCCACGTCGAGGAAAACTGTGGCTCGCTACCATGTGCCGTTTGAGATGAAGAACCAGCTGGCCGACCATCCGACCCACTAGATGACCATGGCGCTGTGCTGCAGAGGAGAAATGACCCACAACCACGGGCTGCCTTACTGGGCGAACCGACCGGCTGCCTGACGGACGGGTAGGAAAAACTGCAGTTCTTGGAGGCACAACATGTTGAGGTACCGCGGCCCGCTGTACGGGCCGCTCAAGCCAGAAAGAACCGCCTGACATCGGCCGGCCGGGTAGGGAGAGGAGGCGGCGGTCGTCACCACTGGGGTAACCAGACCTCCCTACTCTGTGGGCCGGGTCCATAGGTGAACCACGCCACACCTGGCCGGGCCGACTCCCTAGCTGGGTCGGACCCGCCAAACAGGGCCGGCCAGACCCCCAGCTTGGTCGGACCCGCCGAACCGGGTCAGGCTGACCCGCCACCCCATTGGGCTTGACAGGCCGGGCCGACCCCCCAGCCGGGTCAGACCCGCCAAACCGGGCTGGGCCGACCCCCAACTGGGTCGGACCCGCCGAACCGCATTGGGCTGAACTGCCAGCCCACTGGGCATCATGGGTCGGGCCCGTCTTCGCTTATGTGCGAATATCATCGATACCGCGCGTCTGAATGACACGCCGTCTGCGTCATTGGGACACTTGAGATGAAACGGTACATTGATATAAAATGGATTAATTAATAGTTATATTTTATTACAAGATTATGTGGTGTGGAATAAATACATTTAATTATCTATTCAAATAGGTGTATGTTTATAATGTTTAATACCTCTGATATGAAATTTTTATGGTATTGAACACATAATTTTTTTTGAATAGAAATTCATGGTATAGTTTTGGTAGTGTAACGATGTCACTTAAAATTTCATAAAATTGGTTAATCTGAGAGAATGGGGTAACTCACCATTTGAAAATTAATTGGAATTTATGGAGGATATGGAATAATATATCCCATCATAATTAAATTAAGATAAAATATATAAGGTAAAGAAGATACATTAATATTAACGAGAAATGAAAAAAATTCTTATATAAGTTTTTGACTTCAAATGCTTGGGAAGAGGTTCTTAAGAGATTAAGAAACCATAGAAGGACAATAGATAGGGTATCTAAAATTATGGACGTACTCCAATGATTTTTAGCGAAGATAAATTGTATCTTTCATGGGTTTATTTAGGAAACGATGGGGTATTTCTTATTATTTATCAAACATAGGTTTTGGACTCAATATAATAAAATAATCAAATCTACAAATATTATTGGGTTTTTCCCCTTGTTTCCACAAAATACAAGTGTTTGAAATTAATTTATATTCCCATGGTATGAAATTATTAAAATAATACCCTTGGTTTTGTGGAGGAGAGTCACACTCTTAAAGATATTATTTAAAACCATAAAATATATTATTTCTTTTAGAGGATTTCATAACGCATTATAAATTTAATAAAATTAAATTAAAATAACATTAATTAAAATTTAAATCATATATTTTATCATCTATACCATTTATAATATTTATTACATCACATTTTGGTTATTATGATGTCACAATACATACTATATATTTATAGTGTAATAAATTTTTAATTAAAAATTCAATTATATCTGAAAATTATTAAAAATTCACCATCATAAAATTCATAATTTCTGACTCAGATAAAAATATTCATTTTATATAAATAATTTTATTAATAAGCGAATTTTATCTTTTAAAATAAGAAATGGAATTTATTGGGAAATAAATGATTTTTTACAATAACAATTTCTCAACCCCTTATAAAAATTACTTTTAACATAATTAAATAATAATTATCATTTAAGTTTAATAAAAAATATTTGAGAATAATATTTTATTAAAATATTATTTATTTTTGGAAAACATTTCTTTAAATAAACATACATAATTTAATTTGAACAATATATAAAACTACAATTTCAGTTTTATTGTATAAAAAAATGTTTATAATGTAACAAATATTAGTAGATATAAAAACTATATTATTGAAAATAATTTACATATTAATATTTCTATGGTGATTATGCATATACCATTAATAAAACAATAAAAACCTTAAGGGTAAGGTGTGTGACCGTGATACATTCATGGAGAAATTTGGCATATAAGGTTTGGGTCGTGATATCGGTGAGCTTGACCTAGTTTCACTCATGTGTATGTTGGTGAATCTCAACATGGTCATGATCAAGGGAAAATAAAATGATTCTATGTCCCTCAAATTCTATTATAAATGAAATTCATGGGGTATTATCTTATTCATTGTGGCCGTCACTTCCTCTGTCTATTTCAATTGGACTTCATAAAACCATAAATTTATATTAATCATGTGATCAATATTTGATGGAAATATTATCAATTGTAATGATACTTAACGGTCTATAAAATAAAAATGTATCTAAAAAAATATGTGCATGTTTTTTCTATAACCATATTACTTAAGAAGAAATTTATTTAAAACAAAAGAGGAATTTTATTTATAATAGTTCTTGTCATTATAATATTCCACCATAATAAATTATTCCATTGAAATTTTCATTTAACACATTAAAATAGACAAGGGTATATTTATTTCATCACCACCTTTGGTAACCCCCATTCTTCTTCAAACTATTGGTTTATCTACAACACTTTGAAAAAGAGAACTGTCTTATTTTGTAGAACATTGTCTCTACACTCTATGATTTGCACAAAATTCTCCTCATATGAGAGATCATTCTCTAATAGTACAACCTGTGGATTGAGTACATGTGAATGGTATTGTTTGTTCTTCCTCAAGAGGGATACATGTAATACATCATGTACTAGATATAGTTTATATGGTATTTTTATTTTATTTACTACTACACTGATTAGGTCAAGGATTACTAAGGGGATTATGTGTCTCTTACTAATATTTCATGAATTTACAAATCACATCATATTCTTCCCTGGAAATATGTTGAGGAATGACATGAATCCAAAATCAAACTGTATATCTCATCCAAAATTATCAAAAAAGCTCTTCTGGTGACACTAAGCATCAATGATGTGGTACTGAATGGTCTATTCATTTTCCACCATTTCCATGACTATTTCATGACCTACTATATTTTTTCCCCATCATCATCCCAGTATGCTGTTGTTATGAACCTCTTCCCATAAAAAGAAATAATATGTATCCAATTAGATACTCAAGTGGAAATTGTTTTAAGGATGACTCTATAAGAGTTGGATGTTGATACCATCCTCCTATGATGTCAATTGAGAATGCTCTCAATATAACATCACATTTCTAAAGAGTCCTCTCAGATTGGCCATCGGTTTGGGGGTGATAAGTCGCAATAAAGTTCATCTCATTATGTAGAGAATATTAGATACTCTTGTTGAACATGTAGGCGACTCTCAAATATTGATATTATAAAATAGATAATGGTACTCCATGTATCATCATCAGTTATCTAATGTATAGTTGTGAATTATTATCTAATGATAAGTTCTCTTGAATCACAATGAAGTGCATAGTCTTTTTAAGAAAATCCACCATAACCCATATAGCATTATTACCACTTGTTGTCTTTGGAAGACATGTGAAAAATTTAATGGTGATTTTTTCTCATTTATAATTATATATGGGTAATGGTTAAATCATCAACTTGGGTTTTTTCCTTTACTCTATCACTTTCTAACATAGAGGACATCTTGATGTATATTCCATGATATCATTCTTCATATTATTCCACCCATAGTTTTCTCTATGATCTTGATACATCTTTTTCCTTATTTGATGGATGGAGAGGTATGATCTATGTTCATCATCTATCAAATCCTTCTTTTATTATTTAATTGATTTTCCAAATAGTCTTGACTGAAATCCCATAACTCCTTCATCATTATCATTGAACTCTGATAATTTTCATTTCCTATTAGTTTCCACTTTTTTTTAAATCCCACATCAACTATTGGAGAATAAATTATTTTTTACCAAATATACAGTTGATAAATAATTTTGGGATGTATTGATGATGTTCCTTTTTTATGATTCCCTTGACCATCATATTCAAGTCTAAGAAGATTATATCCCTCTTAATTCTCATCAATGAAAGAATATATGGATCATTTATACATAGGGCATACTTAGCTTTATTCCCTTTATGTATATGGTAGTTATTTGAGTATTTATTGTCCTTAATCATATATTCCCATCTTCATTGGTGCATATTTTTCTCTTTCTATGTGAATATTTACTTGAGGCTTTTTTAATCAATATATATTTTCCACTTCTACCCAAAGAGACAATGCTGAAATATTTTCAAATTGAAGATCACTTCATCTAACTCTTGATAATGAGTTGGGTATTTATTTTCAGAAAAATTCAGATTCCTTGATACATATACTATGAATTTGTCATTTTACAATAACACACATCCCATGCCCTTTTTCACTGCATTTCTGAATTCCAAAAAAAAATTCTGCACTTGTGGGTAGGGTTAAAATGGGATCAGTGAAAATCATCCTAATAAAATAATTTAATCTCTATTTATCGTAATCATTGCATGAAAACATGACTCCATTCCATGCTTAATTTTTAGAGGGTTTAAAAATCGCAAGAAGATTCTCACAAATTGATGATAATACCCTGGTAATTAATGAAAAATATTGATATTTTTCATAGATTTTGGCCTCGTCTATCCTTTAGATGATTCTATCATTTAGGGGTTTATATATATCATAGTTCTTGTGACTATATTCCCCATTAAAGATACTTCCTACATATAGAACTTCCATTTTTTACATGGCATAAAGATTATCCTTTCATACGCTTTTTTACACAGTGCTTAGATACTCTTAATGCATCTCCTTTGTATTTGAGTATATTAGAATATCATCTATAAAAACTACCATTTTTTGAGGTGATATATAAAGAAATTATTCATTATTTTCATGAGGAATTCTATATAATTAGTGTTTTTAAATGAATTAATATGATCTCATAGATCTTGTACAATGTACAAAAGGCAGTTATAGGGATATCTTCCTTCTTCACCCTAAATTGGCAATATCATTACCATAGATCTTCCATATAGAAGTATTTTTCTCCAAATAGATTCTAGAATAATTCATCAATATAAGAAAACTTATTTTTTTTCCTTACTAAGATCTTTTTGGGGTCACGATAATTAAAACAATGGAACATTAAACCATCCATCTTCTTGACGAAGAGGATTGGTGAACCAAATGTTGAATCACATGGTCATATGAATCCTTTATCTAGATTCTCATGTATCTGTTTCTCTAAATACATAATATCCAAAACATTAATTCCATATAGATTCTTGGATATTGTAAATTCCTAGGTATAAGATCGATTTAAAACACAACCACTTGTCTTGGTGGAATACCAGTAAATTACATAGGAAACACATCAACATATTCCCTCACAATGGGAATGTCTTCATGGATGATTATTTCCTTAAACTCTATCATTTTATCTTGGTACACATTGTCATAGTGAAATAATATTATTTCTAGAGATTCTCGTGCTAAATAATATTCGTTCTCCCCTTCACTTATATAGAATTGCGGGTCAATTCACAATACAAATAGTGATTTCCTTATCAATGAAATTTATGATGGATCTATATAGGGAAAGAAAATCCATTCCCGGATATTCATCAAATTCCTCCAAAGGTAGTATTATAATGTTTTATTTGAAGTTCATCCAACACAATTTTATAGTGGAGGAGTTATATATTTGGGCTGTAAAAATTTTCCCATATTCCATTTTCACCAACATCAATACCTCCATGCATTGAAGTGGTGTTAGGATAGAACTACAAAACATTCATGACATGAATGAATGCATATAATTATAGTAATAAATTATTATTTTTAGTCAAGAATTAATAAATTGAATACCAATCACCACTTCATTTTTAGGATCCACCGTGGAGGTTGTGTTGGTAAAATATTTTCGTTGCTGCCTTGGAGGGTATTGGTTGTCTCCGAAAACATTTGTCTTAGTGCATTGGATTAAAAAGTACCATGATTCCTTGAATATAAAGAAATGAAAAATGTGTTATGGGTTGACTAGATCATTAATTTCCTCTTTTCTATTAGTGGGTTTTTCTTGTTGGAAATACCTAGATATGTTCCCTTCCTTCCCGCACCTATATCATTTTCTCGTACCCAATGGAAATTTAATGGGTTCTTCATTTCACACCTCTGACAAGTGGGATGTTGAAATTTCATAGCACTGTTAGATTTATCCATCGGACCACCAGAATTGAATTATACTTTCCTAGGATTATCCCCATGAAACCATTGAGATTATACAACTTCTATTTTGACTTTAAGGTTATGTCAGACAATTTACTCATAGATTTCAATGTGTTAGATCACATTGTGTTTTTATAGACAAGGTTATATCCCACCAAATAATCATTCAACATTGCATTCAGGTGTAATGAAAAGGCCAGAGGAATATCCTACATGTTTTTTGATGTTTTACACATATTTCCAAATAGATTTTCTGTCTTTTTTATATTTCAAGGAAATATCTTTCAATTTTAAGATGGTGAGTGCAGTGAAAATATTGATCAAAGAACAATTTCTAGAATTCTATCCACCCCATTGCATTAATCTCTTCCTCAGGCTTCGTATTCATGATAAATTACCACCACTGACTAAATTATCCATGCATATTATAAATAGAATATATAACTATCTCTTGTTTTGAACTTTTAAGGTTAGTAAAGATATTTTGCATGGTTTTCATCCATTGTAACATGATTATGGGATCATATGATCCATTGAATGTTGGAGAAATTTTTTCAAATAAAGGATTTAGCCGTATCTTTATATCTTCATGGGGGATTTGAATATTACTCCAAATCTATGTTTCTATTTGTAACCTAAGTAATTTGATGGAGCATCATTACGAATTTCATGATTCCTACTCCTGTCAGGTTGGGAATCTCCATGGGGGTATTCATTACATTTCCCTTCACATAGGTTTTTTACCTGATTCCACATATTTCTAGTTGTTGTCCATAATTAATGCAAAATTAAGGATGAGTATTTCTAAAATATTTAACCCATTAAAGGGTAATCCATGGACATTAAACTGATAACATATAAGTTAAATTTACTTCCATAATTTATGAATTTATAGGCTTCAATCTATGTTATCAATGATTTATTTCCTAACATATATTCAAATGACCAATTGTTTTCCCTTAGTAATGGTTTTAATGATATTATGAATTTACCAAATAATATTCCCTATGAGTGTCAAAATAAATTTGAATTACTACACATTTTTATATTTCAAGTTACACCATGTTATGTCTGATGTACCTTGTGTAGTTGTTACCCATAAAACACCTCTACTTGAACCACATCTACTTCTACTATCCAAACACCGATTAATTTTTAAGAAAACCCAGTTACTCTATAATTATCACAAATTAGGTTTGTTTTATTATAATTATTTTTTCTCTATTTCATTCTCTATTGTTTTCCAATCCTAATCCCCAAAACAACTAATATTTTCCTTTGATACCAAAAACGAAAAACCTTTTAATTATTACACATTATATAATTATTTAAAACATAAATGTGTAAATATTAAATAAAGGAAGATTGAAAATTATAGTGTCTTTTAGAATTAGGATGGTGGAATAACATCTTGGACATGGGATACAATAACATTATTGAAAAACATCTTTAATGTGCTTCTAAAATTCCATGCCTTTTTAAAACTGCATGAGAATCTAGGGGACATACAAACGAAAGGGGTGAGATTAAAATCCCAGTAAGGGAGTAATCATGTCATAAGGTAACACAGGTAAAACAATATTCAAATCAATATTTACTAAACGTTCTGAGAATCATAAATATGAAAAATAAGGTGTGATATATCATGATAATCATAAAGGAATCATGGGAAATGTGGAAACAACATAGAACACAAAATCATAAACATAGGTCAAGGATTGCCCATTAAGAAATAATGGTGGAATAGTACCATAAAGGAATATGGTTAACACCCTTTCCCAACATGATTTATAATTATACTAAACACTACACAACTAATTTGAGTGCTATATAATTTCTGGTTTACCTATCACTTCCATTTCATTATCATTCTTTAGGTTTCCACATAGATCATACAACATGGATTCATTCTTCATAATAAATAATTAAATGATCAATGAATATAGAATAAATACATTCAAGACCAAAGTAAAATTTTTATAACTTAAAAAAATGTGAATACCGTTTATTAAAAAATGGGTATGGTATTCACCACATAATTGTTTCGATTTTCAAAATCATGGTTAAGATTCAGTAGGAGGACGACGTCATGTAAATATTAATAAAATGGGTTGATGAGAGGGAAAGAGTTATCTCAAAATTTTTAATTCAATTTTAAATTAAATTTGATACATAATAACATATCCCATAATAAGTAAATTAATACAACAAATATATGGTAAAGAAGATACTTGAATAAAGAGGGGAAAGGAAAAATACCTTAGTTGATTGTGCGAATCCAAATGATTGGGAGGATCTTCATGAGAGATTGGGGAAAACATGGGAGCACTATAGAGAGGGTATATAAGACTAAGGATGTTATTCATGGATTTTTATTGAAAATAAGTGGGATATTGGATGGGTTTATAACAAAAATTAGTGGGCAGTTCCTCATTATTTCTCAAACTTATGTTTTGATCTCTATATAATAAAATATTAAAAACAAAAAATGCTCCAAGGTTTTTTCACATGGTTTCTAATGAAGGGGAATGATTTAAATTATTTTAAATGTACAATTGCATTACTTATTAAAATATTACCCTTGGTGATGTAGAGGTGAGTCACACTCTTATTGAAATGATTTTAAAACCTTAAAATATATTATTGGTTTTGGAGGATTCAAGATGGATTTATAAAATTAATAAAATAAAATTAAAATCAAATTGTTTTTAAGTGAAAAAATACTTTTGGTCTTAGATCCCATTTATAGTATTTATTACATCGTTGTTGGGTTATTATGATGTCATAATACAAAACATATATTTATTGGGTATTTAATTTTTACTCGATAATTTTACTATCTCAAAAAACTATAAAAAATTCACCATTAGATAATTTTATAATTCAAATTCCAAATTTAATATTAATTTTACCAAAATAATTTTCTAAATATGTTCAATTTATCTTATATATTATGAAACAACATTTATTGAGAAATTTTGGGGGTTTTGACAATAATAATTTTTTGAACCCTAACAAAAATTACATTTCAATTCATTAAATAGTAGGATAATTTTAAATTCATAAATATTATTTAATAATAATGTTATATTAAAATATTATTTATTTTGGAAAATAAATTAATTCAATAAATTAAATTCTATAATTGAATTTGAATATTACCCAAAAAATATAAGTTTTTTATTGTATAAAAATCAAACAAATTTATAATGAAACAATTAGAAGTCAAATATAAAAATTATACTAATAGAATTTATAAAAATATTCATATTTCTATTGTATTGATACAAAATTATTTAATACAATAGAACATTCCCTGAGGGTAAGGTGCACGACTGTGAGACATTCAATGGTTGGTTTGACATGTAATGGTTTGGGTCGTTATTTTGATGAGGTTGAACTAGTTTCACATTGGATTAATTTGTTAGATGCCGTCTTGGGATTGATCTAAGGAAGATCCGAATGATGAAATATCCCTCATAAGCTCTGATAAATGGGCTTTATAGGGTATAATCTTATTGGTTGAGGCCATCACTTCTTTTTCTATGTCAATTGACCGCATTAAAACCCTATATTTATATCAATCATGTGATAAGTGTTCAATAACTATATTATCAATCGTAATGACATTCAACAATCATTTAAATATGGCTACAACTATTAAAAATGATAATTTCATGTATTTTCTATAACCATACTACTTAATAATAATCATAATTAAAATAAAAGGGGAATTTTATTTCTAAGAGTGTGGTTCGTTACACTCAACCGTCATATAATTTATATCTGGAACACCCGTGATATGTATTGGGGATCTACCCATTGTATAAGAACTATCTATCTCACAAATTTATAATAAGCTATAATGGGGCACACACCTTCATATAAACTATATTGGTCTCACCAATGCCCAATAATGGGTCTCAACCCTTCGTATAAGGTATATCTGGATCAATTGTTTCATATAATACTCATGTAACATGTTATAAATAAAAAAATTATTATAAAAAATTGAAAAAATCATTTAAACTCATATGTGAATCACTTTTGGTTAAAAACCCCTTTCTTTAAAAACTGTATTTTCAATATTGGAAAAATGTTTTATTTTATAAAGCATTTTCAATACCAAAATATCCTAAAAAGGAAAGAGGTAATATCGTTAAATAAAACATGTATTATTGATATAAAATCTATAAATAAAATAATTTTCATTATGACATTAAATATCATTGTCTTCGTACATCAAAAATACAACATTTCATTTTTTATTTTTCAAGACATTATCTTTAATGAATAATAAAAGGATTCATTTTTAAAACCTTTTAAATAAAGTAATAGATTCGTAACATTTAATTTATAAATATTTTATGTAAATATAGAAAACATTAATAATATAAATTCAAAAAAATTGACATGGATAATAAAGTGTTGAACAAAAAACCTTAAATAATGATTATTTTTAAAGTAAAAGTCTTGTATCACTTCAGAAAGAGTTGATAAATATAAAATCATTTTTAAATTACATAAAAAACATAAAATATGTTAATAATACATTAATTAATGATATAACCTGAAAAAGTGTCTGTATATAAATTATATAAAATAATAAATGTGCATAACCTCATGATATGACTCAATGAAAGGAGATTGAGACGAATTTCCTTACCTTGAGTCTGATTCATCACATGTGTAATTATCTTCGTAAATAATAAATATAGGATAATTATTTAATTTCATAAAAAAAAATTCATTTGTATTATTATTTATATTTTACATATTAAAAATTTATAGAAATTTACTTAATCAATTATTTATTATGTCATATGTTTTGACCATATTTGGTTTATGTATCAAAACTAACATTGGTGGGCCAGCTAAGGTAAAATTGTTCATTGTTTAAAAATTTAAAAAATAATGATATAGAAATTAAAAAAATATTTTTACATAAATTATTATTTTAAAACCAATCATGGATGATATTTATAAAAAATAAACCAGTGTTATGATCATGGGGATTGTGTGTCGTACAAATTCATGAGTAACATTACAATTTTTAAATGACCATTGTGGAAAGATGGTATGTTAAATTTTTAATTCAATAATTATAATTATATCATAAATAAAATATTATTTAATTATATATACTTTTATATATATCAATCTTTATATGTGGTCGTGAAAAAATATAATTGGATCGCTTCGAAGAGGAGATAGTCCACACATCCACAATCAAAGTTATAACTTCTTCGATCTTTGAAATTGAAAGAAGAAAATGCTATATTAAATTTATAGAAAGATAATTATTTAAGGAATATCATATATATTTCATTTATATTATATATTTTTATTAAACTAATCATTAATACATTACATTTAAAGTGTGAATGAATCACATCAGTTTGAGGTTTGGTGGTCCAGAGGTCCACAAACGATGTTATCATAATAACAAAAAATAAAAAATAACACTGTTTTCTGTTATTTAATAAATAATTAAGAATAAATAAATCATATAAATAATATATATAATATAAAAATAGTTTTTCCATCATTATTACCATCCTTTAGAGCTGCCAATTGAAGAACAAATAACATCAGTTTGTGAGGTGGTAGTCCGATGTACAAACAAATGATGATTTTGTATCTCATTTTGATGGAAGTGTGTGAAGTTGTATGTAGTAATTTTTATATACTAAAATCATTTTTATTTATGATACTGTGTTTATTATTTTAAATTTTTATAAAACTAATTCATGGGGTGGATAAAGAAATAAAACAAAATTCTTAATGATGGATTTTACCACTTTTTGGGTAACTCCTTCCAGTTTTCAACAAAGGAATTATTTTGTTTAATTTTATCCAATATTTATGGTTATAAGAATATTGGATATATTATTAAAGTTTATTTTAAATGTTTTTGAATGAGAAATATGTATTTGTGGCAGTCAATAGAGGGGGAAAGTGAATTCCATTTTACAGTGGGGAATGAGTGGCATTCTTATAAATATAGAAACATAAACATTATTGGGAGGTATATCATAAATAAAATGTCTAAAATAATGGACCAAGTTTTATCAAATTGGTAATATTGTATACATATGGTCATTGAATCAGTATTTTACAAGTTTTTAGGTCATTTAGACCCTTAATATTAAATATTAACCACTATGTAATCATATTTTTACCATAATCGGGGTCATTAAATTTAACTTCTTTCAACAAAATATTTGTAAAAATAATTATACCATAATATAAATAATAAATTATTCTGAAAAAATATTTATTCTATTTTTCAAGATTAGAAAAACATAAGTGATGGAATTTATTTTAAAATTAATCCTCTAGAGAGGATGAAATAACGTGCTTTAAAAGTAAAATGTTCAAATGTTTGTAAGTATTAATATCTAATTTCAATTTTAAAATTGATTCAAATGAAATACATTGGATTTATAGATCTATAATTGAAAAAAACAATCTTATAAATAATTTTAATATTTAATTTATCATTATAAATTACTTTGATGAAAAGTCAGTTTTCATTAAAAATTCGATATTTTCCACTATTAATTAAAAAATTCGATATTTTCCACTATTAATTAAAAAATGAAACTTCTCAAAAAAATACAAAAAATTCACCCAATGTTAATTTTAAAATGAATATTTCAAAAATGAAGATTATTATTTCAATTAATAATTTTAAATGTATCAATATTTAGTTTTAAACCAGTTTTACAATTAAAAGTCAACAAAACAACCTTTTAGAAAAATTCTACTTTTTTATACTCAAAATTGGATTTATTATTATCTTAAGCCTATAATACTTATTAGATTCCTTAAAAAAATATGGATGAATAATTTTTATATAAATTTCTTTATGACATATCATTAATAGTGATTGATTTAATTTTTTAGGATAAAATAACTTTGACGGAATAAGAATAGTTTTAAAAAAATCATTTTAATTATATTCAATTGGATTATTATATTCATTTATAATGAAACGGTAAATAAAGAAATAATTTTTTTGACATGTTTAAACTATTTCTTTATAATTTATTTCATCCCATTAATTTCATCCATTCCAATGGCTAGGTGATAACTATCACATTAAATAATATTATTAATAATATATTTTTGTTTGTTAAAACATAGTCCTGTATTGTAACGACACAAACATTCATTAATAAAAATTCCTCTGGATTTATTTAAATGTCTCATTATATAAAACATTTATATAAAATTTTTAACATCATTGTTTTTATTTTTTTGGATTTTAAAATACTGTTAACAATTGTGACCATTGCAAATATAGCCGTCGAATAGTGATCACATGATTAGTATAAATATTGGGATTTAACAAATCCAATTTACTCAGAAAAAGGAAGAGATGGCATCATCTAGTAGACATTCCCTATAGGAAGTCCATTTTCATATCTCCGAAAGGAGGTGGCATCATTGAGATTCAATTTTGACCAACCCAAGCTGATCATGAACACGTAAAGTTTGAGCTAAACCAACAACGGGATAAGTGGATGTTAATAAAGATTACCACACGAGTGATGTTATCTAAGCCACCCCAAGAGACTATCATCACCACTCACCTTATCCTTCAGTCTTATGCAGTTATTATAAGGGGTTACGTGACATGACCTTAACACTATTAATATGTGCATTATTTTTGTATATAATATTGAATATACCTTCATTTTATTATTGTTTCTTTGTGAATTGTTTTTAAAGCACATATAGTATTCTAAAATATATTTTGATGAATTAATAAATTTTATTAAATTAAATAATATTTTAATAAAATATTAATTAATAAAATTACTTTTTATTAAATATAAATTACCTTATAATTTTATGAATGATATGGTAATTTTTATTAAGGTTTGAAAGCTGTTTTTGTCAAAACCAATGAATTTTAAATAAATGTTAGTTATTATTTTAAAAGTAAACATTCATATATATGGAGATTTATTTAGATAAAATGAATATTTTTTTTTGGAATTAGGACGTTGAAATTATCCAACAGGGAATTTTTCAAAATTTTCTGAGTGAGTCAAATTTTTGGGTAAAAATTAAATACCGTTTAAATATATAATGGGTTTTATGACATTACAATGACCCAATAGTGATGTAATAAAATGATAAAAACATTATTTTAGGCCAATGTATGATTTAAAATTAAAATAATGTGATTATGGGTTTTTTTGGATTATTTTACAAAGCATTAGTGGACCCTTGAAAACTTATAAAACGTTTTGTCTTTTTAAATTGTTTTCCTTGAGAGTGTGACTCGCCTCCACATAAGAAAAAATGTTATTTTAATATGTTTGGGCATTGGACTTATAAAATATTTTCTTCCACTCCACATTGGAAAAAAACCATGGGCAAAAACCATGTGCTGGGTTGTGGTTTTGATTAGTTTAATGTTTGGTGAGCCAGACCTAAATAATAAAGAATTCCCTCTCATTTCCGATATAAACCACCCAATATCTCACTTCATATTCACTCAATAGCCATTTGAGTTCATCCAACCTCTTCCCTACAATCTCTAAAATCCTCCCAAGGTTCCCTAGGCTCCCTAGAAGCCTCTCTCAAGCCCCTCCCTAGCCTTTGAGATCACACTTCCATGTAAAGGATTTCCTCTTTTCTAATTGTTGTCTCAATTTCATTATTTTGTTATACCCTTTAATTTCAATTAGAAATGTTGGGTTATGATTTCACAGATCCCCCATAACACCTTATTTTTGTTTTAATTATGATATATCCCATTCAATATCATTTAATTCCTCCAATGAACACCCATTACAATGCCGAAATTTCGTAAGTAATTTCTCTCTCCTCATTTACATTCACGCAATTCATTTGTATTATGAATAAAACCCCTTTACATAATTTGAGATATGATTATATATGAACATGTTACTGTCCTTTTCATGTAAATATAATGAGACACCCCTTTCTCTATCATCAACCATTTTTTATGAATTTTTATGTCACGCTATTATGCTGCCGAATTTGCACTGCGATTTTCCAAGCCAAAATCATTGTGTAGTGAATACCATACCAATGCCTTTATCAAGGGTATTCTCCTTTATGAAAATATACATATAGGATTGTACATTCATGTGTGTATTCCACATTTCATAATTGGTTAATAACTTATTATGTTGAATGATCATGTGTTATATGATCCATGGGGCCCACTTATGCATGAAATGAAATGTTTATTAAGGGTGTGCCTAGATAACACTACAATGCATTGGGTAAATATTAGTAACATGATATGTCAAGTGAAGTGAGTGTGTAATCATAATTATTTATGTGAAATGAGGTTTTACTCATGCTCCTTGTGCTATGATCCTTGGATCATGCTAAAATCACGTAAAATGTTGTTGCCACATTTCCATGTTTTGTTAATCATGTTACATAATGACCTTATTTTCATTTTGATTATATGATACAATGATATTCCAAGTACCTAACATTTATTTTATCTTTCATGTTATGCCTCGTTAACTCCCTTACTAGGCTTTATATCTCACCCTTTTTATGCATGTCCTCTGGTTATCCCATGAAATGCTAAGTACGAGTTAATGTAGTGGTCATGAAAAAGAAGTTTTCAATAAGATGTTGTGTCCTATGTTATAAGTTGTTATGTAATATTACAAATCCCCAAAGACACTATACCTCTAAATATTCTAGGTTTTATCATGTGATTTTTTCTATGTAACGTATCATGTTTAAGTGTCTATAAAAATGAAGGGTTTTTATAATTGGAATCAAAGGATAGGTTTAGTTATTATTGGGATTACGAATAGAAACCCTTAGAGAAGCCTTGGTGTCAAGACTAAGTATAATAAAAATATCACTTTGTTTTCATTAGTATTGAGTAGATGTTTTATCAATAATATACATCCCTGTCTGGATAAGAGCAGGTAGAGGCAGCTCTGGCATAGATGTATCCTAAGGGTAAAACCTGAAAACATCGCATTGACATAGACTCGAACGTGAACTGCTGCACGACAACAGTCCTTGCTTCACTCTTAGTTACGACACTTCTGGGGGATATGTTTTGGTAAATTCATAATCTTAGTATAAACCATTTTTATGGTACTTAAAAAAATGACCCTAAGAATACATTTTACAAAACAGATCGTGAATAAAATAGATTGAATCCTTTGGATTCATAAGTTAAGGAAATAAATTTTATTTATATGTCATTAGTTTTGTCCTTGGATCACCCTTTATATATTACCCCTAATATCCCTTTAATTCCAGCCAGTGGCTGGTAATAAGAGGTCTCTGGCTAACAACCGATGTGAAGATCAATGTGATGACTATGGTAATGAGATACCCAATCTGATAAGAGTGGGAATCGCAAACTTTGTCATGATTTTCTATCTATTAACTTGATATTTGAATATAAACATGTGTCACAAGTAACGTTGAACCCCCCCCCCCCCAAGAAAGAACAAGTCTCTATGAAGAGCTTCATGAGACAAAGTCCTTTTACTTTTAATGGATCATATGATCCCTCAAATACCGAACTATGGATCAACTCCATTTAAATGATCTTCTCCATCCTTCAATGTTATGAACAAGAGAAGGATCTCCTGGATTCTAATCACATGGGGGGTGAAGATGATCAATGGTGGGAGTTGATCAATAATATGAAGCATGAAGAAGAGATTGATGTGTTCAAATAGAATGATTTCTACAAGACGTTTTTTGATTAATATTTTCCACACACCTTCCGACATAATATGGAAAGGGACTTCCTTGGACTCATGAAAAAATAAGTGTTAATTATCAGAGCGTATGTGGAAAACATCATAAGTATTGCACGATATGCCTCTGGCTTTGTCTTTACCCCCGAATTTAAGGTTGACCGCTTCTTTGGTGGGATGAAACCTAGCTTGAGGAAAGCACTGGAAATCCATGACTTTGAAAACTATGAGGAAATTTTTAGATGTTCCCTCAAGGTTGAAATGGATATAATTAATCTTAGGGGTATCATGGGGATAAAAACTGTAAGGTGGACTTCAATTCTAGCGGTTTGATGGATAAATCCAATAGTGCTAAGAAAATCCAGCACCCCACATGCCAACGGTGTGGAAAGAAGCACCCCAGAAATTTCCTGAAGGGGGCGAGTAAATTCATTAGGTGTGGAAGAGAAGGGAACCTGGCTATTAAATGTTGGAAAGAAAAAACTGCGACTACAACATAGGAGAGGAATTCTCCACTCGACCCTCAATGTGTTGTCCATTTTTTCAACTACAAAGGAATAGGGCACTTCCCAAACCAGTGCCCTTATCCAAGGGTTTTCGGAGGCAACCAATAACCTCCAAGGAAACAAGGGAGATCTTTTTCCATCACTACTGCCGAAGTTAACCCCGACAATGATGTTTTGACAAATACACTAGTAATTCATTAAAGAATAGTGAAAATACTTTTTGATTCTAGTTTTACAAATTATTTTATATCCAGAATGTTTAGTATAATAATCCCAACACCACCACAAATCATGGAAGTAAAGATGTAGGTGAGTATGGAAAATGGGGAAATCATTGCATCCCATGAATATTACTCCTCCCCTATCATAATTGGTGGATTGGACTACCTGGAGAACCTCATCATAATCCCTCTGTAATTATTTTAGGCAATTAATGGCATGGATTTTCTTTCCATATATAGACCCAAGATAAATTTCTATGAGAGGGAAATCACTCTCCATATGGGGAATCGACCCCTGATTCTATACATGTGCAATGAGGAAGGTGAATCTTTTTTAGCTCCATCATCTCAAGAATGGATATGAATACCCTATGAGAATGAGCATTTGGCTCAGAAGATTGATTCCAAGGTAGAAACCATCCATAAAGACATTTCTATTGGGAGGGAATTTGTTGAAGTATTTCCCAAGGAATTTCCCAGTCCTCCTCCAAGAAGAGATGCTAAATATTCAATTGACCTTATTCCTGGGGCGTTTCCAATATCCAGAACACCATATAGAATGGCTATTTTTGAGCATGAGGAGATAAAGAAACAAAAACAAATGAATTGAGATAATGGTTTAATACGCCCAAGTTCTTCACCATGGGGCACACCAATCTTATTCATTAAGAATAAGGATGGGTAAATGTGTCTTTTCATCGATTATTGTGAGTAAAAAATTACGATAAAGAACAAGTATCTTCTAAAACAAATTGGTAAATTTTTCGATCAGATACAAGGGGAACAATACTTTTCCAAAGTGGATTTGCAGTTGAGATATTATCATATAAGGGTGTAGAAGGAAGTTATCCCCAAGTCTACCTTTCATACAACATACATGCACTATGAATTCATATTAATGCCTTTCAGACTCACTAATTCTCTATAACTCATCATGGAATTGATGAATAAAGTCATTAGAGGTTACCTCGACAAATTTTTGGCAGTCTTTAAAGATGATAATTTAATATACTCCAAAACCAAGGAGTATTATAAGTAGAATCTAAGAACTATAATAGAGACCTTGCGAAACAAGAATATCTATAGAAAGTAAAAAATGTGAGTTCTGGTCAAATGAGGTATCATTCTTGGGCCATATCATCAGAAGCAATGAGATATCTATGGATCCCTCCAAGAGAGCTTCAATTGAGAGATGGCTGAGGCCTACTTTGGAAACAGATATTCGTAGCTTCTTGGGGTTAGCTGGATAATAAAGAAGAATGTGATAAATTTCTAATGATTTTCCATCCCTCTTACCATGATTACTCATAAGGGAGTAATGTTTGTTTGGAGTGAAGAATGTGAAGTAAGATTCAAGAAGTAAATAAAGGGCTTACCACTGTTCTTGTTCTCACATTAACCACAAGTTGAGAACTTTTTGTGGTATTCAGTGATGCTTAAAATAAGGGCATGGGCTGTATGTTAATCCAAAATGTAAAATTCATTGCCTATTCTTCAAGGAAATTGAATGTTCATGAGAAGAATTATCCAACACATGATCTGGAGTTGGATATCATGATTTTCGCTTTTAAAATTTGGCTGCATTATCTCTTTTGGGAGAATTGGGAAATATATATTGACCACAAACGACTCAAGAATATATTCACATAAAAAAAAGATGAACATGCGCCAACAAAGATGGTTAGAACTAATCAATGAATATGACTACTCAATCCATTACCATCCTAGGAAAGAAAACAAGGTGGTAGATTCTCTATGTAGAATGGACCCAACAATTCAATCATTTATGTGAATTGAGAAGGATGTAATCTTATTTTATTTGATAAAGATGGACATGATAATCATAAAGAAGGGAACACCATCAGTCCTCTATCAAATTATTTCTCAACCATCTATTTTGGAAAGGTTAAAAGATTATTAAAATGATGATGTGAGAATTTAGAAGAAGATGGAAGCTATTAGAAATGGAAAATCCTCAGAGTTCAATGATAATGATGAAGGAATTGTGATATTTGGGAAAAAGGCTGGGTGTTCTATCATGTCTAGAGCTGGAGATGGAACTTTTGGATGATGCACATAATTCAAATTTCTCTATTCACATAGGAAAAAAATATATGTATCGAGATCTCCAGGAGAATTATTGGCGGGATAATATGAAGAAAGATATTTGTATGTATACATTAATGTTCCTTGTGTGTCATCATGTAAAGGCAGAGAGGAAGAAGTCTAAGGGGATGATGAAATCATTTCGCATGCCAACATGGAAATGGTAGAACATCACCATGGATTTTATCACCGGACATCCGAATAAATCCAAAGGCAAAAATGGAATTTGGATTTTTGTGGATCATCTTATAATGTCTGCACACATCATTGCAATTCGGGAAGTTTTCTCATTGGATCAACGGGAACAGATATATATCAGAGATGTGGTAAAGCTTCATGGGGTACCAAAATATATAGTTTCCGATCGAGATCCAAGAATCACATCCATGTTTTGGAAGGGTCCTCAACATGCTCTGGATACTGAGATGAACTTCATTACAGCTTATCATCCTAAAAATGATGGCCAATCCGAGTGGACTTTCCAAACACTTGAGTACATGTTGTGAGTGAGCTCAATAGATTTCAAAGAAGGATGGGATCAACATTTTCCTTTGGTTGAATTCTCCTACAATAGCATTTTTCTCTCAAGCATTCGAATGGAACCTATGAATCCTTGTATGGGAAGAGTTGTAGAACACCATCCTGTTGTGATGATATCGGTGAGTATAAGCTGCTTGGATCAGAAATGGTCAAAGAAATGGTGGAGATATTGAAAACCATTCAACAACATATCAAGGTATCCAATAGTTGATAGAAGAGTTATTCTAATAACCATAGATGATTCCTTGAGTTCGAAGACGGAGACATGTTATTTCAATGCATATCCCCATTGAAGAAGGTCGTGAGGTTTGGAAAGAAAGGGAAGTTACATCCTAGGTACATTTTCCCCTTCATGATTCATGATCATGTCGGGGTTGTGGACTATCTACTATGTAACATCCTCAAATGATAAAGGGTTAAATGAATAAATGATATGACTCATGTCAACAAGGTGCACCTTCCTTTTTGGGAGCCTGCCTGATTAGAAGTCCATAGTTAAGCGTGCTTGGCCTGGAGTAGTGATCAGGATGGGTTACCTCCTGGGAAGTTTCTCAGGATGTGTGGGAGTGAGGACAAAGCACACTGAATAGGACATGTGTTGGCCTGTGGGGACTGTCATTAGTTAGATGACTTTTTCGGGCATGTGGGTGGACCGTGGGGTGGGCCCCACGTGTCTGCGGGGCAATCGGTGGGCGGGGCCTGGTTGTCACATTTGGTATCAGAGGAACCGGTTCTACGACAGAACTTATAACTATGATATTTTCTTTCTGTGAAGCGATAGTGTTAAGAATACAGAGTGTGGTTTTCAGTTCAGGGAGTCCAGTGTTGGTGCGGGCGGCCGACGTATCCATACACCAGGACCCTGACAACTGATTTCCGACTTTGTGCACAAAAACACAGTTTGCGTGTGCGTTTCTATAAGTGTTAAAAGTTAGCTCAAACCTGGTCAGCTCACCAGGTATAAAACATTTGACCGTGTCACGTTGTTTCTTTCAGGATGCCTCCCCGTGGACGACCAGCTAGAGCCCCGAGAGTGGTACATACTGACAGCCCGTCGAGCGACATGGACACAGTACAAGGCCCTATCAAAATTGAGGTACCAGCGGAGGCACCGGCGGTACTACTACCCATTGGGACACTGAAGCCACCAGCCCCAGCAGCAGAGGGTGCACATCGCTTGAGTGAACTACACGAGTTCCAGTGCCAGAGACCACCCAGGTTCCAGGGAGGGACGAACCCGCAGGCGTCTGAGGATTGGTTGGAGGCTGTGGTGAGAGTTTTCAGGCTAGTGGGGACACCAGCAGATTTCATGGTGATCCTTGCTTCCAGCCTTCTTCAGGAAGCAGCCGGCAGATGGTGGAGCCTCATGCTCCAGATGCATGACGATGCAACTCTTCATTGGGCAGACTTTGAGAGCCTGTTCTGGGAAGAGTTTGTACCAGCCACCTTTCGAGCAGTGCGTATACACGAGATACTTCAGCTGCGTCAGGGCAGCATGATAGTGGCATAGTTTTCAGCGAGGTTCATAGACCTCTCGCGCTACTCCACAGATATGGTACGAGACCCGTTCTTCCGGGCCCGAACCTTCGAGCAGGGGCTCAGGCGAGATATTAGAGCTTCTGTGGTTCAATTCATCATTCCGACACAGACTGGGGTGTTGGAGTGAGCAATTTTGGTGGAGTGTTTCCTTGTTGAGCAGTCTCCAGTAGCAGGACCCACCACTAGATGGCTTGTGCCATAATCTTCTACAGTAGGCAGTAGACAGATGACGCAGAGGTCCAAGAGGACCAGACCTATAGGTAGTCGATCGCGTGACTTAGGGTCGGTAGTGCGAGGAACCAAGGGAAGTGATAGAGGAAGACCTGCCATGTAGTGTTACTCCTGCGGCGAAGTTGGTCACATGGCACGTGACTATCTGACCCGCCATTCAGATGACCAGCAGTTAAATGAAGAACCTCCGAGGCAGAGGTAGAGGTTTGATCAGGGCGGACCGCAAGGAGTTGGCGGCCTTGGCAGAGGAGCTGGCCGTGCAGCTGGAGGTGGATGACGCTTCGGGATGTTTCCACCACCACCACCAGAAGGTCCACCCCAACCGCAGGGGACATGAGGACTTGGGAGAGCTCAGCATCAGGCATCAGAAGCTTTTGACTAAGGAGCTCCAGAAGCGAGTGGACAGGAGCAGAACTAGTGGTGTATATCTAGTTTCATGATGTTGTTGTTATATATGTGTCTTTGTACCATGAGCTGCATTAAAATAAATACACTTACCTTTGTTATGTTATCAATCCTTTCCTCTCTTGTGTTTTTACTAAGAGGTTCTGGATTAAACTGTGGACTTGACCCTCACGTGTGAGATACCTACTGGAAGAGACCTAGTTACCACACACTGAAGCTAACAGTGTGACTCAACCCTTGGAGGCGAGAGTAATGGTTGGATCTATTGGTAGTAGCGTCGAGGCCTTACGACGTCGTCCTTGGTATGGATTAGTATCATCCATGTCGGGATTGACTGTATTAGGAAAAGAAAGTGGTTCATCCAGGGGATGAGATCAGATTTATCTTATCGGAAAAGAAGAAATCTTTACAGCTCTTCTGGGACCGGAGATGGTCCATGCCACGACAGAGAAGGTCCAGGTCATCCAGGAGGCAGAGACCACTGGAGTTAGAGGATGGGGACCATGTTTCCCTATGGGTCTCACCTCGATGAGGTTTACAGAGATGTGGCCTAGGCGGCATGTTATCTTCGAGGTTCAGTAGACCTTTTTAGGTCCTCAGCATGGTAGGTGAGGAGGTTTACCGCTTAACCCATCCACCTCAGTTGCACCAGGTGCACGATGTTTTTCCAAGTATCTCAACTGAGGAGATATGTGCTTGATCCTTCACACATCATCGACCTCAGGGAGTTGGATGTCGCTAACAGGTTGTCATGCACAGAGGTTCCAGTGGGGATCGAGGATCAACAGGAGCGAATTCTACTAGGACGATCGATTCCTCTTGTGTGTTTTCGTAGGTAGCATGGAAACCACCATGTAAGCACATGGGAGCAGAAGGCTCAGATGCGTGCTCTGTACCGCTTTTGTGACCCTAGATTGTGTTGAAGCTTTACGGGGACGTAAAGCCCTGAGGTGGGAGTAATGTAAAGACCCTGAAATTTCAAAGAAATTTTTTTCTTAATTTTCATTGAAATTTTACAAGAACACAGTTTCTGACGGCACCTGAATCCGAGGTCCGGTGTACCCGGAATCAATTTCCGAAGTTTAGCTCGGGTACGTTCATTGAACAAACAAGCGGGAATTTTTAACGTTTTAACCAGTGCTCGGAATCAAATTCCGAGGGCACCGATGGAACCTTTGCGCTGGTAATTTCATAGGAACTCCTGTCCCGAAGTTGCGTTTACACAAGAGAAGTTGATAAAAATTGTGGAAGTTAAAAATAAAAATTTAACAACAATTTTTATTTTACTCTAAGTGTTTTTATCCTTTGGGAGGAAGTTGGGTAACTAACCAACTTCCCTTTGTAGGTTATGAAGGAGGTGGGGCCCACACGAACCCCACCCCTTCATATTCTTCAACTCTTCTACTCCCCATTAACTCCCCTTTATTTAATTTGACAACTTGTGTAATTTAATGAGGTGAGTTAATTCAAACTCTTGAATTTCAAAGGTATTGTGGTGTTAATAAATTATGTGAGGATTAATTTATTTATGGGTTAGTTTATTAGTTTCTTGAGAGCCTTTGGAGAAGAAAAGCTAAGGAAATCTAGAGTTCTTCATCCTCTTCGACGAAGAAAACGACGAACGCGAAGAACGCATCGAACTCTGTCGAAGAACGCCGAGTCCTCGAAGACCGAGTCCGTGACACTGATCTGCGACGTGATGTCTCTTTCTGCAGCGGTTCTTCCGCAACGTCTCTCTTTCCGCGACGCCTTCCTCGCGACGCGACTTCCTCCTTCCAAGTCGCCTCTTTTCGCGACGGTTATACCGCGACGTTTTCTCTTCGACGAACCTCCGAACAAGCTCCGCTCTTGAAACCAAGGTAGGGGTTTTAATTTTATTTATTTATTTTGTTCAGGAATACCAACTTGACGATCTTCCTGGTTTAAAACCAATAGTTATTGAATAACGCGAGGGGGCTGGACCGCAGAAACATGGCCGACCCTTCACCTTTTTTCATGTTGGTTCCTTTGTGGTTTGGTATGAGAAGGCGTGGTGCCGTCGTACCACGCGGAATCATGCGACAAGGAAATGCGTGGCGTCGTCGTGCCACGTCGTGAAAAGAAGAACAAGGACGCGACGCCGTCGCGCCGTGTCAGAGAAACCCAAAGACATCCACGGACGGAGTCAGGCCACGGCGAAGGGGAGCGGCATCAACGCGCCGTGCCGGAGAGCCACGAAGACGACATGTTTTGTTAATTGACGTGTGGATTGAAGGGCGACGACAAAACGGGGCCGCAAAGTATTTTTGATGATTGCGAAGTAATGTTCAAGACCCGAGATGAACACCAGCTCAGACGGTTTTGAAAACGGACCACCGGAGCAACTCTAGTGGCCCGCGGAAACACCTGGAGGCGCGGGTCGCCAGCACAGCCCCGCCGGCGACCGGAGGCGGCGGCCGGAGCCGTCCGGCCGCCAGGAGGTGACGGCGCCCGAGCGTGCCACCGGAAGATGGGTGGCGGCGGTTCACTGCCGGCCCCAATTAGCGGCGTGGGCGGCAGCGCACCGCCCCCCGCTCCGTGACGTCGGCTCGGCTACGCCGAGCCGAGGCTGGTCGGTCGGGCTGCATCGAGCCAGCCGGGCCGGGCATGATCGCGTCTAGCCGGGTTGGACCCGGGTCGGGTCGACCCGGTTCGGGCCAACCCCGGGGGGGGGGGGGGGGGGGTCGGCCCGGGCCCAGACCCCCCATTTTCAGACCACTTTCGGTCAAATGGACATATCATGGGCTACACACCTCCGATCGATGCATCGTAAATTGTGTAGCGATCCTTGGAACGGGACGGTCGTTTCGGTATATTACACGCAAGGTTTCGGAGAACTTTGGGTTCGGCCGGGTTGGTTCGTACACGAAACCAATCGGGCCCTCGGAGCAGAAACACTTATATCTTTAGCACCGGACGTCCGATTGACGTGCCGTCAACTTTGATGGATTCCTCTAAGTGGGACAGATCTTTTGTATTACTCCGCTCGAGGTTTAGATGCCGTCGGAGTGCGGTTGGGTTGGTTCTCTCACGAAACCAACCGGGCCCCTGGAACGAAAAAGCTAATAACTCACAGACCGGGCGTCTGATTGACGCGCTGTCTGTTTCGTTGAATTCCATTTGATGAGACGGAACTTTTGGTATACTTCGCTCGAGATTTGGATACAGGTGGATAGTGGCCTGGTTGGATTGCACCCGAAATCCAATTGAGCCCCGGGAATGGAAAAGCTGATATCTTTCAGACCGGATGACCGTTCGACGAACCGTCAGCGGCGTTGATGATCTCATTGAGAAATGGTACCTATGAGTATACCCTATGAGAGTTCGGGGTACAGTTGAGATACGGCCGGGATTGGTTCGCTCACGAAACCAACCGGGCCCCTGGGATGAAAAGGCTAGTAACTCACAGACCGGGCGTCCGATTGACGCGCCGTCTGTTGCGTTGAGACCCCTATGACGAGGAGGTCCTTTGAGATACTTCTTCGTGGGAATTTGAGATACTTGGAGTATCGAATAGTAGCTCATGGATTGGACCCTCCCAGAGATGAGCGTACGGAGTACGGAGACCGTGTAGCTGGCTGGGACCTAAAAACTGCTAGTCTGATTCAAGTCGGAGAGACCTGTATTGCCCAGTGGGGAGCACTACTATGTTTGGGTGGCAGACCCAGAACGGGTAGCACTACTGTGTTTGGGTGGCAGACTCGCGGTACTCGATAGGAGGAGTACCTATGTAGGCTATAAGGGGGGAGCACTACTGTGTTTGGGTGGAAGACCCCGGCGGGAAGCACTACTATGTGAGGTGGCAGGCCCGCGGTACTCGACAGGAGGAGTACCTCTGCAGTCTTAGGTTAGTGAGCAGTACCTCGGAGTCGTGACAGGACCACTGTACACTCTAGAGACGGGGCTCTTAAGCAGTTATGGTTTCGATAATGAAAATCCTGGTTTGAGCTGAGTCTTTGACATTTGTGTTTCCTCATGATTGAGATGGGTTACTTGATAACTTAGGTATATGTATGGGCATATACCTGGGTGGTGGTTATCCGTTGATTTCTTAATACTTGTGTTTCCTCATGGTTGAGATGGGTTACTTGATAACTTAGGTATATGTATGGGCATATACCTAAGTAGAGGTTATCTGTTGAGATCTTCTTTGTGGTTATCCTTGTTTGTTTTAGTGAGACCTTGAGGGTCTCGGGGTCCCTACTGAGTATCCTTATACTCACCCATGCATGGGCTATGCCCGCACCTTGTTGTGTTGGATGCAGATGACGGGCAGTGCTGATAGAGGCCGAGTGTTCGGGGACTGGACGGTACCCGGAGGTGGACAACACGACGAGTCAGTATCCGGAGGTGGACATCACAGCGAGAAGACACTCAGAGGAGGTTGACGGGCGAGAGCATTGTGGAGGCTATCTGTACCTACCCTTCAGGTAGGATCCGTGGTGAACGATCCAGGAGCTGAGCCATCTGTACCTACCCTTCAGGTAGGATCTGAGGAGGACGACCCAGGAGCCGCTTCCGTCCTTCCAGCTGTTGTCTTTATCTATTGTACTTTGTTTAGTTGTAGTTTTACTTTCACTTGGGTTTGTATTATGGCCCATTTACCTTTCACCACTTCTCTTTGTACTTAGTGTTTTAATTCCGCTTGTACTCTGTGGTGTGTTGTTTACTTTTATAAAGGAAATTCCTTCCTAGTTATCGGGATATACGCCTTTGGTGCTAGTCTCCAGCCCCTGGCCTATGGAAGGCGGGCTTGGGGTAGTCCCGGCACGGTCCCCAAGGACGGTTCGTGACATACTAGAACTTCCACCTATCATGGCCAAAGTACATGATGTGTTTCATGTATCTCTCTTAAGGAAGTACATACCAGACCCATAACATGTACTCTCTTCAGAGGTAGTACAGTTAGAGGATGATCTTTCTTACAAGGAGTAACCAGTGAATGTCATAGATCATTGGATAAAAGTTCTATGAAAAATGACAATACCCCTCATCTAGGTGTTGTGGAGAAACCACATGTTTGAATAAACGATATGGGAATCAGGGGAAATGATGAAGAAGAGTTACCCAGATATTTTTTAGTGTGAGAAAAAGAAATTTCTAAGGTGAAATATATTAAGGGGAAATATTGTAATGACTGAAACATTTATTAATAAAAATTCATGTTCATCTAATTAAATGTCTCTTTATGTAAAATTTTTATAATAATGTGAACATTATTGGTTAATGTTTTTGGATTTTAAAATACCATTAAGAATTGGGACCATTTATAATATATCTATTGAACAGTGATCGCATGATTATTATAAATATAGGGCTTTAACAAATCCAATTTACTCAGGCAAAGGAAGAGATGACCTCGTCCAATAGAATTTCCTTGTACGAATCCCATTTTTCGAATCTTGGAAAGGAGGTGGCATCATTGGTATTCTCTCTTGACCAATCTCAAGCCCAGCATGAACACATTAAGCTTAAGTAGAACCGATTATTGGAGATGTGGAAGTTAATAGAGATTACCACCTGAGATATGTTATCCGATCCATCCCCAGAGTTTCTCACCATCGAGCACCTTACCCTTCAGTATAATATAGGTGTTATAATGGGTTATGTACCAAGACCCTATATCTCTGAATATGTGCATTTTTTTAATATAATAATGAATATACATTAATTTTACTATTGCTAATTTTTGAATAGTTTTTAGAGTGAATATAGTTTTATATATCTATTTTGATGAATTAATGGATTTTTTAATTAAATAATACTTCAATAAAATATTATTATTATTATTAAAATTATTTTTATTCTATATAAACTATCGTATAATTTTATTAATGCAATTTTAATTTTTATTTAGGATTGAATGTTGTTTTTGTCAAATCCATTGAATTTTCGATAAATGTCAGTTTTTATTTTAAAAGTAAAAATTCACATATTTAGAAAATTATTTAGATAAAATGAATTTTATTTTTTGAATCAGGATGTTGAAATTATCCAACAGTGAATCATTTATAATTTTCTTAGACAGTAGAATTTTTGGGTAAAAATTAAATACTATTTTAATATATAATGTGTTTTATGACATCATAATAACTCAATAGTGATGTAATAAATTACTATAAACATTATGTTCTTCCAAAATATTTTTTAACATTAAAATAATGTGATTTTGGATTTGATTTATATATTTTACAATGCATTTGTGGACCCTTCAATGCTTATAATACGATTTCCTTTCATAAATTGTTTTCCTTAAGAGTGTGACTCATCTCTAGATAGGAAAACCATATTATTTTAATATGTTATTCCATTGACCTTATAAAAATATTTTTTTACACTCCACTTTTTCATGAACCACGAGAAAAACACATTTGTTGGTTTGTGGTATTGATTAGTTGAATGTGTGGGGACCCAAACCTAAATAATAATGAATTCCTTCTTATTTCCTATATAAACCCACCCAATCACCCACATCCTCTTTACTCAAAGCCTTTTGAGTTCATCCATAATCCTCCCTAAAATCTCTGGAATTCTCCCAAGGAATCCCAAGCTCTCAAGAATCCTCTCTCAAGCCTCTGCCAAGCCTTTGGGATCACACTTCCAAGTAAGGGATTTCCTCTTTACTCATGTTTGTCTCAATTTCATTATATTGTTATACCATTTTAAATTAAATTAATAATGTTGAGATATAATTTCAAACCTCCCCCATAGTGCCCTATTTATGTTTTAATTATGAGATATCTCTTTCACTCTAATTTAATGACTCACATGCACACTCGTTACCATGCCAAAATTCCGTATGGAATTTCACTTTCTCATTTACATTCATGCAATTCCATGTTATTGTGAATCTAAATTCCTTTACATATGTTGGTACATGTTTCTATATTAACCCCTTCTTTTTCATTTCAATTATTTTTGATGAGACACCCATTTCTCTCTCATCAACAAATTTTTTACAAATTTTTATGTCACCCCGTTATGGTGGTGAAATTGCACCATGATTTTCTAAGCCAAAATCATTGTGTAGTGAATACCATACTGATGCCCCTATCTAGGGTTTTCACCTTTATTCACTTATACATATTGAATGGTACATTAATGTCTTTATTCCACATTTCTTAATCATGGAATAAATTATGATGCTGAATGATTCCAGGTTATATGATCCACGTGCCACACTTATGCATGAAATGAAATGTTTAAGAAGGGTGTGCCCTAATAGAGCTTCAACGCATTGGGTAAATATTAGTATAATGATACATCAAGTGAAATTAGGTTTTACTCATAATAATTCATGTGAAATAATGTTTTACTCAAGATCCATGTGCAATAATCCTTGGATCCTGCTAAAATCATGTTAAATGTTGTCGGCACATTTCCATGTTATGTTAATCATGTTATATCATGCATTTAGGTTCATGTTTATATTATGATCCATTGATAAGCCTAGTGCCTAAAATGTATTTTGTCTTTCATTGTATGCCTCGTTAACCCCCTTTTTGGGCTTTATATCTCACCCTTTCTTATGCATTTACTCAGGTTATCACATGCAATGTTAAGTACGAGGGAATGTAGTGGTCATATAAATGATGTTTTCAAAAAGATGTGGTGTATTGTGTTTTAAGTTGTTATATAATTTTCTTAAGTACCAAAGACACTAGAACTCTCTAACTTCTATCTTCTATCAAGTGTATTTTTCTATGTAATGAATCGTGTTTAAGTGTGTAATAAAATTAAGGGTTGTTCTATGTATGTAACACATGTTATGAAAGAAAAAGACAATTTTTCATGTAACAGATGCTAATATTGGTGTTTCATGTAACTAAATCTAAAATTTTTATTACATGTATCAAAATATATTAATTAATTTATATTAAGATGAATGAATATATATAATAATATCTCATTATATTACACTTTGTACATTCAATTACCAAAATAATGATATTAATTTATATATTATAACATGATGATTATTATAATATGTAAAAATAATATTATAATGCTATTAGATTATTTTTAATAATAAAATGTTATAGTAATTACTATCTATAATGTGAACCCTGATGTGCAATGATAGTATTACTAAACCACAGGTCATATGATATAGATAAAATTTTAAGAAAAGACATAGATTATATTCGACAATTAGTTTTTGAAGGATCATTAGACATTGAGACGTTATCTCATTGTTCTTTGACAAGGTAATATAAAAGAAGTGAGGTCATCAGGATAAAACCACTTGTATTAATTTTACAAGTTATATGAGTCCTTGGATATTCCTATCTACCGATGTGTTTTTTGGAACATAGACTTGAGATTATTATTAATTTGTATTTTGAATCATGTACATTAGTGTATTTTCAAAATTCATAATGGAAAATTCCTCAAGTGAAGTAGGTTATGTTGAGTTCATCACAAGTGATATAACTTTGATTAAATATTTCGAGAAAGAATTTTTCTATTTGGATTTATAAAAGTACATATTTCAATCCCTTTAATTGAATTTGAACTATCATATTATGTACATTTCTATAGGGTTTTATCAGCAAGTTCATTTCAGGGAGAGAACGACAAATAAATCAATGATATAGGTTGATGAAATAAGTAAGCATCATTAATAAGTTGTTTCCATGAAAAAATGAACTTATTTATCTATGGTTGACTTAACATATTGTAAGATACTCATCTTGAAAATTAGGAAGGACATTGAATGCCACTAAGAAAGAGAACTATATGGTCACAGATTTAGTTTATCCTGATTTCCTATTAATTTATATTTCAATTTTATGTTTTGATTAAATTTTATTCTTATTTTATTTAATAAAAATTATTCATGTTAAGTCGATCACACTATTTAAATAACAAGTTATTCAAGTTTTTAATATATCTGAATTGAATATTAAATAAATATGTATTCCCTAGTTAGGAAATTTAATTTTATTTAATTATTAAATAAATAATATAACATTATTTATTTATTTATTTCAATATTTTTTATTCTAGGTTTGAGAAATGTCAAGTAAGATTGATCAACCAAGTTTAATGGCCTGACATAAATATAATATTATTCTGTGAGTATAACGGACATCATTAGAATATAATAATATTAACAATTTTATTATTTTATGTGACTTTTAGTTAGAATAAATAATTATTTAAAGGACCAATACACTATTAATAAATTTTAACCATAATTCTATAATCCAATTTATATCATTTTGTTATGTGTGATAATTTTTCACAATGTATTATCTCAGGGGAATTATATTGATTCCCTTGTGATATTTTCCCAAAATGAGAGACAATCCCTCTCCTCTATCTCAATACATAAGTGACAATAGAGGATTATTTAAATAACAAAATATTTAATGTTTTGAATATGTTTTAAGATTCAAATCAATTAGTTCTTCAATTCAAGCACCTAGAATTATAACAATGGTTTTTTGATATTTTTGGAGCATGTGTGGATGCTTATAGAGAAATTGTATTTTGTATTACTCACTCTAATGACATTTGAATAAAAATCATAAATAAATTCATCAAAAAAGAAATAATTAGTAAGATGAGATAATTGAATTTTAAATTAATTATAAATTATAAATGGAATGATCCTCTCTATGAATATTTTGTGGTTACGTTTGTCCAGTTATGATTATTTAACCAGAGGGAATAAATGAAAAAGATTATTGATCATGGGCCTAACTACTACCCCTTGACCATGGAACTTTCATGTTGTATCATTGTTCCACATATTAATTTTTAATTAATTATTTTTTTATCTTTTATTTATTTGATTGTTAGTTTTTCTTTTCATGGTAGTAATTATTGAATATTAATGTTGAGATAACATGAGTATTTAATTTCATATGACCCCTAACATATGACGAACATTGGAAGACATCATTCATACGTTTTAATTATCCTAGCCATGTGACATAAATACATGGTGTGTATAAAAGTGTAAATCTATTGTACACATTTTCATTCACAAAAGATTGAGTCCAACCATTCATGGAATATTGTTTGTGGGTTAGTATGAATAATCATTACATGGTGTGTATTGATCACTCATTGAGACTAGGTCAAACATTGATTACAAGGTGTGTATCTGGTATACATGTAGTGTAACCCCACATAATTTTGAATCCTCGTAAATCTTGTAATTTATATGGCTAAAGTATGTGGTGTTATTACATGCTATGTAATGACATCCGATCAAGTGAAATCTCCTCAAATAAAGTTAATTACGTTGTAGTGGGTGGTACACACCACGTAACACATGAAACCCCATTCTTGATACTTATCAGGTCCATCGGCGTATAGTGTGAGTGGCTAGTAATGAATTATGCATTATGTAGTCAGATGTACATGTCATATAAAAGGCTCCATCTCAGTTTATGTATATTCCAATAAAATAATGTTGTGTGAGTCAATATGTGGAAGAAATTGACAAATTAAAGATAAGTATAACTACATGTTTTTCATACATGTGGTGTACATTGTGTGCTTCAATGACCATATACACTACATATATTCAAGGCATGGACTGTGGTATACCATATTTTGGATAATACATGTATTAACCCATGCAACAATATTTTATTTAATACCATGACACGTCATTTAGTCATACATGTTGCGTAAGCATACAATACATGACAAAAATTATAGATAATGTAAGTCACACGTCATATCGAGTAACAATATGTGTTTGTATGTGATAAACTCAAAATAAAATGTATTTAATCAGTAGTAAAAGGATCCACATTATGTTCACTATATAATATGTCATGTATATTAAATTCCAATCATAATTAAATTTTACACCAAAAGGTAACACACAATGTCTCCCTGTAAGAACATCAATGTATTAAATAATTTTGAATAAAAATTAATTTAAAAAATTTTAAAAAGGCTATGAATTAGGGGGACTATTTGGATGGATAATTAATATAATGGTTAAATTAATTAATAATATGATTAATTTATTAAGTTGAGATAATTATCATAATATATAATTAATTGAAATTAATTCTACTAAATTTTATGTGCAGTCATTTCATGTTTTTGATGGTCACATGATTTATCAACCTATGTATTTGTCAGGATTCTATTTAATTTATTTATTTATTTCATTTGTGTTTTAATAAATTAATTACTATGTTGCATAAGATGATCTTTTTATCATCACTTCATATTTATTATGTATGGGTATTTCTGTCCAAAAACTATTTATCTATCCCAAAACCCTTATTACCCCTCACATATTATTGAGTACCCACATGTTAAAGATGAATCTCTAAGTTAAATGAGACATTTCAAGACCGAGTTGAGGTAAAAATGACCAAGGAGATATACTGGTCTAATGGTGGAATTTTGTAACAAGAACATGGTATGGGAACAATGAGTTATTCTTCTATGGTGAAGGGATGATATATTTTTTTCTTAATAAAACAACCAATAATAAAATATCATTATCATGCATCTATATAAGGTTATTTATGAGTGCATGGATATTTATGTATTTAAATTATTCGGGGTATGTTGTATGTTTAAAAATTATCACATAAAGTAAAAAATATAAATACGCTTTCTATGATGAAATAAAAAATTAATTACCCATAAATAACTTTTTTAGATATGGTTAATTAATTATATAATGTCTATATGGTGTTAAGAATCCTGTAAAGAATAAAATTAATAATATTTACACATGTGATAAACTAAATACCCTCATGAAAAAATATAATCTCATTAAACCCATCCATCACTATCGTTGAAATGAAAATGTTGTTTGAAGTGAATTATTGGCCTAAGTCTATGATTTCATTTTTCAAGAAGCTATATCTAAAGATTTCAGTCAAATAAACCAACATACTATCAAGGGTTAATTTCCTATGAAATACTTCATGCAACATAATTTTGACTATTAAGGAATACCTAGTTTATAATTTTAGGATAGGGAAGTCCATTAAACTGATCAAGGAACTATGAGTTTATTTAATTTTAAGGATAACCTATGTAAATAACTTTGAATAATATTTAGGCCATATATAGTATTATACGATTGGGAATTTAGATCCATTCCAATATAATATCAACATGATATGATATTCCTAATCCAATAGGGATGGTGTAATGGAAATGGGTTTTATATATTGAATTTTTTATGATGAATAATCAAAATAGCAAATTTAGAATTATAATATAGTTTAAAACACATACAACAAATATAAAAAAACAATACTTTATATCATTTAATGTGGAGTGTCAAATTTATTGAATAAAAACACTATAAAACCTAAAATAGTACAATGGGGAAACGAAATATATATATATATATAATATAAAATTTTGGATAATATTGATCAACTATATATATCGTATTCATGAACAATACTATAAAAAAGAAAAAAAATAGTAAATTCATTTCATTTTAGAAATGATAAATATAGAACATCTAGTATTGTTGAAGTGAATGATGAATGAGGGAAATAAAAAATATTTATCGGAACTATAAAACAAATATATCTATTATAATAAAAAATTTAATCATTTGGAATACTAACAAGATAATTAAAATAGTAATGTATCCAATGAGATAGTAAAATTACGTGTCATTAATTTTTATAATGAATATATATTGTAAATATAAATTTATATAATGACACAGAATAAAAATTAAAATATAAAAATAAAAATAAAGTATAGTTTTATTTTTAAAAATTTCTATTCTATATATTTTATAAAACATTAATTTTTATATTAAATAAAAAAATAACTAAGTTAAAAAATTAATTTTGATAAAATTAATTTCATTTATTGAATCATAGTGTCGAAATTACTTAAGGGTGAAATTTTAGTAATTTAAAAAACATCAATTTTAGGTGAATAGGTAAAAATATAATTTTTGAAATATCATTTGTTTTTTGAAATATTGATGATGAAATAATGAACTAATGAATCCTAATTTGGATATCTCATCCCAGAATAAATTTACTAAGATAAACGACTTATTAAAAAATCAAAAATTTCATATGTAAAAAGAAATTCCAAAATTCCAAAAATATTATCTATGACATTAAAAACAATCATTTTTTCCTCTATCTATTTAAATAAACTAATTAATTTTGATTATAAAAAGTTTGAAAGTACTCAAAAATTTTATTTTTATTAAACTATATTTTAGAATTTCAATAAGACTAATATATCATGTTTTTCTTTATTAATAACATTTTATTCAATATTATAACCCAAAATACTCCTCCCCTCATGTATAAGTATTTATATACCCTCCCTTTGAAAATTAAATTCCATCAAATTCTGAAATCCAAATATAAATCTCAATTATATCGTCTAATGTCTCCTTATAACCTTAAGGATATTCTGGTGTCATCCAACATCAATCCTTAGGGATTTAGTTCCATAGAAAATGAGTAACACATAAAAGAATGGTGAATCTCTCAGTCATATCCTTTCATTTTTTTTCTTTTAATTACTATTATACCAATATATTTTCTCTTTCTACCTACATAAAATTTTTAAATTTTGATTATATAAAATGTTAATAATATTAAGAAATGCTTTAACGATTTTAAATCATTTAAATTTTATATACACTCTCTCTTCCCTCTTCTTGGAACATCATAATAATGGTCAATTTCTGCCACCTATGAGGAATTTGTAAATACATTACCTATAATTGCTTAAAATATTTATTTGTGTTGATATATAGTATATTTATAAATTTATATTAATTAATTATATTATTATGGATGTTATTTAACAAAAATGAACATTAAAATGAATTCAAAAGACTAAACTAGATAAATAACTAGAAAATTCAATAAAAACATTTCATAAAACTATTTATTACATTACTAAAAAATATCAGTAAGAAAATTATAATGTTCGTAATTAATCATAAATAACATAATTGAAAAAACTAAACTAATGTATTATTTTTTAATAAAAAATTATTTTATTTTATAAGAAGCGTAAATGCGACGAAACAAAATGTGAAATAAGTACATAGATTCTCAAATGGAACTCTTATTTTGAGTTTATCTTCTAATAATCTTTTCATTCACTATGATTATTCTTAATTTTTTTTATAAATTTATTACCCCTTTTTTTAACTTTTGTTCTTATGGGGATATGCATGATTTTAGTTAACTAAAATTCATTCTTAAATACTATCATAGTTTTTTATATTGTATTTTTTCTGAAATCTACACTCAATTCATCATATATTTATTCATATTTTCTAAAATGAATATGATATATTCATTAATAATATTACCATTCTAGGTCCAAAATAATGTTTTGCATTCCACTTTTGGTTAACTCTGTGAATTTGTTTTAATATATGCTTTATGGACTCACTATGGAATCCATTCATTTTTTATGGGTTCATATCATGTTTTTTATTGATGTATGTTTTCGTTTCCATAATGAATGAATGAATATAAATGTCTTTGGATGTAATGGGGTGACCATAGTAATATTTCCCTCTAATAAATTTTGTAATGTTATATTTCTGTTGATGTTATGTGCATTGTTCATGAAAAATATTCCATCTTTTTTAACATTTTATAAAGTGATGATTTTCCTAGATATGTTATAAATGAACATGATTCCATATTTTCAAAAAATTTATGTGTGGTATTTGAAGACAATTTTATAATGTTTCATTATTATGCTTATTCCATATTCCATGTCACTTTTTAATGATTCTATTATGCATAATATGGTGATTATTTGTGTATGATATGATGTTGATGATTATGATCACTCAATTTCTATATTGATTCATGTTTCATGTAAACTTCCTATTATTTCTCACTTTAATAGGCTTTTAGGTAATCCTTTATTTGATGTATGTTCTTCATCTATTACATGTATTAAAAATATTAAGAAATATTTTAGGATGACCATGCTGAATTATTTTAATAAAGTCTAAAATTTAATATGTATTCATATTTTATGTGATTAATTTCATGAAGAAACAAAAAATTCAATTATAAATTGAATTGATGATATGTTATATATCTTAATAATGATGTGTTAATGATTTTATGAACATGGTGAGTCACTATAGTTCATATTAAAAATGTTTTAGTTAATTTGGTAATAATGATAGTAAAGATTATAGCATTGGATAAACATAGGGATCACATAGGTTAATACTTTATAATTGATTTACATATTTAAATAATTTATTTATACTTTTTTTATTGACTTATGTGTTTTTAAAACACAATTTATTTTGGAAAATGATGGGAACGAGGATAAATCAGTACAACATCTCATGTGATGTAAAATTAAAAGATTGTCTGAATAACATTCCCAATGAAATAGGATCTGGTGTTAAAATCTTCATGTTTGTACTTACCCAGTTGACCCAGGATATAAACAATACCTTTCCATGGTATCTCTCTGATATTGTGATCTTCGGATTCATGCATCATTTTCTTGTCTAATTGTCCATCTGATTTTTATAGTGAATGAATTTATCCATAAATGGGTAGATCTTCCCCCTTTTGAACGTAATCACAAATAGAGTCCATCTCTGTTAAACACAATTAAAATCATCTATCGAATATACAATCTCCCTATGTTTTGGGTTACTGTGGATCCCTGTATTCATCAGTTAAATCAATAAAAACTTCTTATAAAATGCTAAAACTCTTACATGTACCTCTAGTAACATTATCATGATCATCCAGGATATAATATTAATCTTCCTTCATGCTGAATTTCATGTGTTAAACTTCATTTTTGATTAAAAAAATCAAAATGGATACACGCCTTCCTAAAAATTTCCATATGTAGTTTCTCTTGAAATTCCATTTTATCCGTAATATTATAGGCATTAGTCAATGTCAATGCTCATTTAATTTTTATAACTTCACTTATTTATTCATTACTTGTTATCTTAGTTGACTTATTTACCACATCATGTCTGAGATCTTTCAACCTGTAAGAATATTTCCATCCAAACACATCAAATTGTAAATGTTTACATCGAAATGAAGTATAAACAATTATTTATTCTCCAAAGTTATTTACTATATATTTTGGGTTAAATAAAATATTATAAATAAGAATAATTATTTATTTCAATGAATGAAAATTGTACTACTATATTAAAAAAATTAAAATATTAAAAAAAAAATTCGGCACATCTATAGTGCAACACTATATTTAGTGATCCATTTTAGTGTTTTTTATATGATTTCTAATAAAATAACAAATGTGTTGGTAAATTTATTAAAATTGTGTATTAAATGTGGCTTCCCCGACACCAGCTTCTGGTTTGGTTGAATGGTGAGAGTATTCCAACCGCATTTTCCCTCGCCCAACGCATTTGGCCTCGGATATATGACACAGAAAACATGGTGGGTAGGGTTCCACGTTTTTCATAATGAAAACCTGAAAGGCAGTAGAAAGTGTGCCACCTTTTGCCTAATGTTAAGGAGAATGGAGGCACACCCTTCCTCATATTCCGTAATGACCTATAAAAGGGAACCCATACCATATTCTTCTCACTTCCAATCCCCATAATCTCTCTACATTTTAGATCATCCCTCTGTAAATAAATTTTTTATGTGTGTGGAAGATCTTGTGGTCTAAACGAAATCCCTATTTATCTCAAATCAACATTTAGATATATTTTTTATTTAATTTATTGTCATTTATTTATTTAATACAATTATTTTTAGTAATTTATAATTATTTAATTTATTAATTAATTTACTTAGCTTCAAATATGTTATTTATTAAATATTTATTTATAAATATTTATATTTAAATAATAATAATAATTAATAATGTTTTACTGTTGATTAACTAATGAATAAATTTGGATTCAATGTTCTAAAATTTTGGTAACATAATGATTAAGAAGTTCTATATGAAATACAATTCCCATATGGATACCAAAAAATGGATGTGGCTATGGTACATATGTACCTTTGAGTAACAACATCGACAAGGTGTCCCAATCATGACTCGGGGTAACTTAGTTCACGATAGTGGGCCTTAGTGCATCCGGTTTTGACACTCATGGGGGATCTGCTTTAGATGTTTCATATTTTCATTATAAACTACTAACATATATTTGAAAAGAAAACTTCAAATAATTATATTTATCAATTATAAAATAAAAATGATAATCATATAAAGTGAAATATATAAGGAAAAAAATTGAACTATGAATAAAATAGTAATGATTTACCATTGATTAATGATTGATTCCTTAATTTCAAAAATATTTTAAGAAATATTACTATCATAGTTTAGATATAGTAGTTTTTATTATTATTGGTTATGTATATATGAATTAATGAATAACATATGATTATGAAATAAATATATGTAATGATTAACTAATAATCCTTAAAAAATGGATATCATAGATCAATGACAGAATAACAAATGATTGTAGAATGATTAAATTTTTTTAATTAAATATTAACTTAGTAAGGATTAACTGCCGATTAAAGAATGAAAAACTTGTTAAAAAAACCTTAAAATAGATTAAAACATCTTAGAAGTAGCTCTATGAGAAAATGGCATGGAAAATGAGGTTTAGTTGAACAAGTAAACATGTTCCATTTTAGTGGATTCATGGTAAAATTAATCGGTTTAGAGAGGGTCTCATCTTATGTTATTCCCATAATGGATCTATCTCATCTTAATGAAGAAAATAGTAGATTCGCAATGCATTTGATCATGTCAACTTCCTAATCAGCTGATCTTAAAATAGAACAAATGTCTTCAAGTTGAGATCGATAACAATCTTGTTTAATTCTTGACATATATTTTCATTGGAGAATCACGATATGGTACAACATCTTCAACAACTAGTACAAACATCTTCATTTGGTTTTTTGTGTTCCATGGTACTACTACTGGAGCACTTCAAATCAATTTCATCAAGGATTGATTTTCTTACTATCACAAAGGACCACCCCTATGGATGTAATTTGAATTATATGGTGTTTGTTGTCTATATTAAAAGAGTAAACTAACTAGATGACCTCACCTCCATTTTATCCATTTGAGCTTAGTCACATTTACCATCATTGTTTTCCATAACTAGACTTTGTATTGGTGAAATTTTCTAACACCATGATAAAATCTCTTATGCGGTGTGGATGAATTTTTCATTCATGACCGGAATCATATGTATGGGATTTTAAATATTTATTTTTTGGTTCTGTAGATATTTTCATAACAACATTGAAATGCTTCAAAAATTTAAATTAAATTTTCATTGAACATTACATAGAGAATAACCCAAATTAATTTCGTAAAATGTTAAAATATTAAGATCAAATAACATTAAATTAATTTTGTAACAAAAATCATCATTTTGAAGAAAATATTAAATTAATGTCAATTTCTACACTGAAAGTCAACGATTGAATTTATTTCATAACACCTCTAAAAATAATCTATTAAAAGTACCCCTTTATGAGCATATTTTATTCAGTGTGGATATGGGTACCCCCTTTAGGAACAATTTTAGCACTTTTAAAAGGAACATTTTTATCAATGTATTTGGGAACACTGATAAAGATGAGTCTTTATATTTATTTCATTACTAGTGTCGATAAAATTTATAAATATTTTTTAATTATGATTTAAATAAGTATTAATAGTCATTTACACGTAATATATATGATATTTAATGAAAATTTCTTATACAATATTTTAAAAAATATTTTTAATTAATAAATCACTAATTATTATAATGAAATAACCTTTTAATATCAAGTTTATGACACAAAAAAATCATAAAAATAATAAAATAAATAAAATAAGTTTAAAACATAACTCAAAATTCAAATGACCATAACCTTTGATCCGTGCATCCATTTGAACTATGCCATATATACAATCGAATCCTATGAAGGGAACTATGCCTTGGTGATAGAGGTTATTTTATAAAAAACAAATTATCGGCCAAAAAGGCCATAAATCCACCAAAACAAGTTTTTAGTTAGGTTTCCCCAATTTTTAAACATTCCTTCATCGTTTAAGGGAGAATTTTTCCTTTTTTCAATGGGGACTGAATTTATTCCCATGTCTTACATTAATATTGATATTATGGCTTTGAAACTTTATCATATTTTAAAATGCAATATTATTTATAATAAAATATATATCAATATATACATATATTTTATATAATCACACATAAAAATTTAATTTTAAAAATAAATAATAAATGATATATATATATATATATATATAATATTCCTCAGTATATAAACATTATCTAAATAAAAAATAATATCCATTTTGTTAATAATACTAATAAATGAATATTTATATACCTATATAATTTGTGTTTGTATATATATATATATATATATTCGTGTGTGTGTATTAACAAATCGATATATATTATGTATATATTATAACATACTAATCTACATATTAATATACTATATATGTAAATATATATTAATATATATATATATATACAATTATAATTATAGATACACAAATATAAAATATATATACATGTGTATGTATATTGTATATATATATATATATATTTATAAATGCAAAACAAATTATATAACTATATAAAGCAAATACTATGAATAAATTAAAAAATGATAAAATATACGGAAAAATAATTATTACAAAATATAAATGTATAAATAAATAGATATAAATATATATTAGTATATGAATAAATATATTTATTTTTATAACTATATATATATTAATTGATGAATAAATATAACTATATATATAAATAAAAAGATATACCATTTAATTGAGAACAAAACAAGATGGGAAAGTGGTAAATGTTCATCCACGCAAGGGAGAGGTCATGGATTCCAATACAAGTAGAGGAAGGGGTGAGGGGGAGATTGTAGGGGGGGATATCAATATTAAATGGTTGGTGGTGTGTTCCAATTTCTATTAATGTGGTGGTGGGTATTCACAAGCATGGATTCCTAGCACTATTAAAAGGGTGGGTTTCAAGCCCTATTAAAATGGCGAACATAAAATTTATAGATTTATTTGATTTTTTAATTTAATCAGTCTTTTTAAAAAATGATGATAAAATGGGCCTTAACTGTAATTTTTTAGCAACGATAAAAGGCCCCATTTTAATAGATCCTCGTTTATTAGCACCTTTTAGTGATAATAAAAATTTTATTATCACTTATAAAATCATGTTTTTTAGTTGCGGTTTTCAATTAAAGAACATCATAATCCTCAAAAATAATAAAATTTCATAAATGTGATCTGGAAAACATGCGTCAAAATCATGAAACATGAAATTCCACAATATATAAAAACCATTATTTCCTTAATGAAATCCATTTCAGTCGAGGAAAATGAATGTCAAGAGTGAAAAAATTATATTCCTCAAAATTATGGATTTTTAAAATGATTTACCCCTTTAATCCCTCTCAAGTAGTAAATCTGATTTCCCATTTAAAATAAAAATGGGTTTAGTGTACATTTAGTTTTGTCAATTTACAAAAATGATTGAATTTGAAAAAATTTAAAATAATTTAACCCAATTCAATTTTCCTCTAACTAAATCTTTCAAAATTATCTTCACCTCCACATGAACAAACACACATAAATTAGGAACTCAAAATAATTAAACAAACTACTGGATGACCAAGAAATAATAAATAGTAACCCCTAATAAATAACCCATAAATATGTCACCCTTTATTAATATTTTTATTTCATATCTCATTTGACTTAATAAAATTCGAGTATAGTTCAAATCAAAAATAATAATGTCAATGATACTTATAAGATATAGTCCAAAATATTACAAAAATATTTATTTTTCATGTGGGGAATAAAATTATTCACCAAATTAAATCCATGGAGTAATAGTAAATAATACTCTAAATAAAGAAAAACATCCTTATATGTTTAAATAATAGAAGAATCTATTTGATGCATGAAAATGGAATTTTTTTTCTTAATTTTAATGGATTTTTTATCTGTTCTTAATGATGTAAAAAAGAAAATATTAATGACCACAACCCAACCAATAAAACCCACCATTGTCCCAAATATTTAATGTAAATTTGGATAAACATGTAACACAGTTTTAGCTCAATGAAATCTAAACTCATAAATTAAAAAGGATGTTTAAAGGTCATTATTTAATTAAAAACAATAAGCCGCCACAACTCATGTTGTTTTCCCAAATTTTTTTTTAAATTTCACATTCTCTTTTTATAAATAGAATTATATTATTATTTTCTTTAACGTTTAGAATGAATAATGCATATATACTAATAACAATAATTTATAGCTTCTTAAAATTTATTCAATTTTAAATCATCTATTATAAGTAAATGATATTATAATACACATTGTTCCATGCTGTTGAAATATTTTACAAAAAACAGTCATGAAATGGTAAAACTATCTCTCAAGAAATATGAAATAGTTTTATTAACAATGATATGAGTTGAATAAAGTGTATAATTTTATGTAACAAGTCCCTTTATTAAAGAAGATTTTTTCTTTTATGTGTATCCAAAGGAACATTCCCTCTATTCATTGAGTGAAATACCACTTATTAATTTTCATTCTGTACATATAAGTTCAAAAATATTTAATGTATATTGCAATTGATTGAGCTCATAATAATGAAAAATTAGATGTTGAGTTTAAAGGAATTTTGAGTCATGTTTTTTAGTAAGCATCGTTAATTTGAAAACACAACTAAATGTTTCTTATAGAATAGGGAAAGAAAATATGATTTGAATCAAACTAGAAATGAAAGGAATAATATGAAAATTAAAAAAAAAATTGTTATTAACAACATCTAAAGTAACACATATTAGTAACCATGATTTAACACCCATGAGGAACTAAATTTTATTTCCTCAGATAGACTTCAATTAAATCTCAATATTATTGAACAAATATGGTTGTCAAGCACTTTGTTTTCTCTTTAATATTATGCAAATCCCATTCCCATTTACTCAAATAGATCTATTTTATTCACATTTTCTATCCAAAAAATCATTATTCAAGAATCTTGGGATACTGAAATGTTGAGACACTTTTCTTATGTTTACGACATTAGAATATTACAAGAAATATTTATATATCTAGTCACCACGATGACGTGCGATTTCGATAAATAATGACTGCAGAATTAATTTTATTAAAATTTTATATATTTCTTATATAACATGAACATATTTTTTCATAAATAATGAAATATCTCCTTAATTAATCCTTATATTAGAAAATTAAGACCATAATTATGTTCAGAATTCATGGTTTACAATATGTGTGACTTATGGTTGGTCGGCGCATGACGTCTGGTAGAGGCACCCGTTGGTGAGGGTATATAATTAAAATAAACAACCATATTATTTTTTTATTAGATGAATTAATTATTTACACTATAAATACCCTCTTGTACATTTTGTATGTGGTTGAGCACATAATTATTTCTAGATATTTGAGTTTGAGGAGAATGTTATTCATTGTTGGATCAAGATGTAACGATGAACGATGATCAAGTCAAGGATAATCATGTCAGATGAATAATGAACATAGTGGGATTATCACATTCATCAATTGTAGATGCATTCATCACCAACAATAAATCCATAATCTATTTAGGACAATTCAATTGTGTTTTAATCCCATTGGGTTAATTAATTATTCATCGATTTCATATTCCATTTATTAGTGGTTTTTATTTCTCGCATGATCAGAAAATTAATTAATTAATTAATACCGATTTTCATTATTCATTCTAGCACCAAAATATCGAGTCCAATCAGAATGATGGTTGAGGTTCATTTCAAACTTTTTTATCATTCTTGTCTCCCTATGTTCTTCTCATGTTCATCATTAGTTTTAATATTGTCCAAAAATTTGAAAAATCTCTAATATTAAATATTTGTGAATATAGTTGTTATAACATTGGTATGATTTCCCAAGATCTTTGTTCAAGATCAATTATGGGATCATGTAGTGACATCACTGACTACAAATCAAACTGGATCAATGTTCTCTAAGAGTGATTCAATGTGTGGGGATCAAAATTCTTGATGTGGAGTGTTTCTGGATAAAAAAGTTGACTGGAGTCTGATGAATGATATAACTAGATTCCTATAATGGTGGTGGAGGCTCCCCTCTATGATGATGGTGATGAACCCTACTACAAAAATAGTAGCGGCCTCCTGCGGTGACGATAGCATTTGGTACCCCCATTATGCAAGGGTTCGACAGATATTGAGGGGAGAGAAGAGATTAGAAAAAATTATTTATCAGTAGTAATAATAATAATAATAATAATAATAATATTATTATTATTATTAATAATATGATCAAATCTAAATCCCATATATCTTATCCACATAGAGTATCACTGACAAACCATCTATGATATTGTGATCATGACTTCGAGACTATCACTTCAAGAAAAATATTTGATAATTAATATAGGCTCGTGTCTTGATCCTATAAGAACCCAATAATAATAATAATAACATTAATAATAATACTAATAATAATAATACTATTATTGTTGTTGTGGAATCCTCTATCCAACATTTAATTTTTGTGCAACATTAAAAAAGAAGTACCGTTTGTGGTATTGTTACCCTAATACTGGGGTAGCCATTTTAAGACCAATATCATTCATTTAATTCATACTTATGGGTGGGGCCCCTAAATCTCCCTTTTTCATTATATAGTAAAATTCATGTTTTCCCAAGTGTCGGATTTGGGAATGTAAATAGCTTATCCCAAGTATTTTTTCACGTGGAAGACAATGATGGTCATCATAATGTATTTTGAGATACAATTAAAGATGTTATGAGAGTTACTCTTCTTTATGCGACTATTGATGATTACACTGATCATACTAGATCATCAAATTGTTCAGATATAGGTGAAACTCTCCTATGGAACCTAGGCATAGATATCCACTATCAATGGAGACAATACTCCCCTATGATACCTAGGTGCATGTCCTCCATTCTACTTTTATTTATAGAGATAGTACTCCTCACTAGCACCAGTGCATAGATCATCTATCCATAGATATGATACTCCCCTCTCGCACCAGGGTTCCAGTCCCCCATAACCATTGTGCATATAGAAACGACAATCCTTTGTGGAACTAGGACATGAGTCATCTATCTATGGAGACTGTACTCCCTTATATCTTAAGGGTGTAGGTCCTCCATACTCATTGTGAAGATAGAGATGGTACTGCCCTAGGACACCTTCCCATAAGTTTTATATTCACAGAGAAAATATTTCCATATAACACTCAGGTTCATATAATCCATCTGACATATTTATACTATCACATGAGAAACATAGCATTGATGATAGACATTTTGAGATATAGGAAGAATCATTATCCTGGGCATATTTGGGATGTGTGATTGGGATCCTCTTCCAATCTTGTCGATATTTATTTTATGAGCATATATATACATATACATGTGTATTAGTTTTTCGTGATATGGGTTGAGTCGTTTACTACTATCAGGAATCTTATAACTCCACTCATATTTTTAGGGAATCTTACTCCGTATATATATACTCACCCCTGTAAGGTATTTTCCCAAAAATTATGTTTCTTATGTAGATGATCGATAGTTTGGAAATGATGCAAGATGTTCATAGGTATACCCAGGTGCATTAGACTACATACGGTGGTTGAAGTATTGAGATTTAGAATAGGTCTCTCAAAACATTAAATTTTCTATTTATTTTCTTGTTGATACATCTTTTTTGGTCTGTTGTTCAATTATACACATATCATTTCATATTATTCTTCCATACTCTTTTTATTACCTAGAGGTTGTTACATGCATGAATAAAACACTATATTCTAATTTATTTTCTTTTTATACATATTCCCTTTTTTTGGAGGTGGTTGGGTGTGTTCATATAGATACATTAAGAAGATTCCCCCTATATTTTTTATGCTTTTGGAACTTGTTGAAATCCGATGGTCTATGGTGTTGTCCTTTAGGTAGCTGTGGATTGGCCTTCCATTATCCAGGAGGTCTCTAGTTCATCATGACATGAGTGATTGGTATCAAAGGAGATTCAACCATAAGATGGTTATTATAGTTTTTTCCCTTATGAGGTTTGGTTCATAATGATGGGAAATAGTGTCAAAGTGTCATGAGTATGACATTCAGGACAAGAAATCCATTTTTGTTGTTGTGGCCAATGTATCCATTCAATAAGACTCCAACTACCTAATTTTTGATATGGAAAACTGAGACATCGATTGGAGGGAACAATGGTACATGCATCATAGATTATAGAGTCCTTTGACTCCCTTTCTTGAGTCAACTGTCCATATATATATATATTACCCTTAACCATGTTATATCTTAAAAACATTAAATATTACATCATGATTATATTTATTATGTATTTATATAATATTTTATGATGATGAATGGTTGAGGGATGCGACCTTAGACTAGGGACCCGCCCAAGAGGTGTATTCTCCCGAAAGACATCGAGTAGTGCTACCAACATTCGATCAATTAATTGATCCATTATGGATCATAAATATGAACATCCTCATGTTGAGAATATTATAGCTCCATTAGGGAAGTAAAATGGTCCATGTGGTCTTAGATCATTTCATGGGGTCCATTGACAGATATTGTTGTGGTTCTATGATGAGAGAGACCCTCAGAAAGTAGAGCTCTTAATCAAGGGGTGGTTTGAGTTTTATGAATTTTGAGATTGCAGAATGATAAGATGGATGAATTAGAGACCAGTCTTCTCATTGTGTTAGTGTTTAGATTCAAATGAATCAATAAATGGAGAACCCTTGTTGAGTTCCCATCATGATTTTCAACTACAAAGACATCCCAGGTTTTCAAGTGATACAGAATCCCCCATCTCATGTAGTTGAGGATAGAAAATATTTTGACGTGGGAATGTATCACTATGTTAAGACCGATTATGATGGTGGATTTGGTGGCTAAACATTTCTTGGGTGACTCATGGTGTAGGTAGAGAAATCTGTTAGTGATTCTTGATATTTATTTAGACATGAAAGGAAAAGGGATACTTCCCCCATCGAGATGGTTTTTTAATGCAATCTAATTTTTTTTTTGGTGAGTTAGTTCCATACCAAAAAGGGCAGTAGTGATGTTCGGTGGATGAGATACTTTGAATTCAGTGTTTTATATTCTTTTGATGTCCTATGGTTTCAAAGAAAGCCCTATTTGGGGTGAGTAGATGGGAAAGGGGATGGATATATTCATGTAATATGATCATATTGCTTACTGGATTTAAATTTGTTTTGGGGTATGATATGTGTCCCCATTGATCTATCTTCATTTATAGTATATAGTCATAAGGTAGTTTCCACAAAAGTATCCACTATTCATGAGATAAAGATACATGTGAGGACCTTCTTTTTCAAACCCTGTACTCGAGAATCCTCCCCATAGGATTAGGTATCACAAGTTTCTTATAATTGTGTATCTTTACTCTATGGGGTGAGATAGGATTAATGATCATGTGAGGAATATTATCCACTACGGATAATTTTTCAGTTCTTTGACCAATGTTTTTGGGGTGATGTAGTTATCGTAGATTGACCTCAATATGGGTTATCACTAGCTCCATGTTTTAGTGGATGATATACATAGCATTTCTTCCTAGAACCACTATAGTGTCTTTTTGTTTTTGATGATACAATTTGTAATAGTGAATATTATAGTCAAGTTTGCATGCCATATGAGCCAGATCCTTAACATTTGTTCTATTAGTTTGTCGATGTAATATGTGATTGTAACGTCATGTAATAATTGGAAGAGTTGGAGTATAAAATACATGAGAGGATGATTCTAGACATTCTTAAGTTATATAGTCATATGGAAGCTATCATGGAGTCAGTTGTAATTTTAAGGTCTACTTATCAAGATATATTTTATCATACATTATAGTGGCAGTGGAACCTATATTGGTTTTGGTGTCTGGATATTGAGAGAAACCCAAATAATGGATATTGCAGTAGATGTTCTTAGTTAGTTATTCTATCAACCATTGTTAAAAAAGGTGATAATGTAGCTAACATCACTACAGTCGATTCATTTGGGCGAGGATGGGGGAACACACCTATAGCTGATGGTTATTACCCATTTGACTCTTCAGTGAGTTCATGAGGTATGACATGGGGATATCTAATGGGAGATACTGTGTGATCATACATCAATTTGATACATTCCCCATGGATTCCATGATGGTGGAAAGAATGACATCCTTGTTCAGGGATGATCGATGGATGAATTCCTACTACAAGAAATAGAGCAATGGAGGTTATTTCCCCTTAGTAGTACCCACATGATATGCGTGGTTGTATGATGATTCTTCTACCAAGACGGCTGGCTATCTAAATGTATTTATGTATATTTTTTAGTTATTGTATAGAGTTATCATGTTGGAATATAACATGATCCAATGATCATAATTAGAGTAGGTTCTTGGTATTCTCCATATTCCGTAGTTGGGGCGGTATGTGTAAAACTCTTTGTATGATACTGACATGGATTAGATTAGATATGAGTGTGGAGTATACATTTTCAAGGATTCTATGTCATTGAGAACTAGTATAAGAATACCCTTCATGGGGTGTTATTTTCCATCATTTCAAGCTTTTATATGTACAAGAAACCATCAAGGGATCACATGGGAGTGGGGGACCCAATTGGGAGACCAATATCCTCACTGTTTTGTTAGACTATTCTTTTCATGGATGACAAACTTCAGAGAATGTAATAATTTATAGAATTTGGTCTTCCATGTCTCACATTGAAATACATCACGAAATATTTTTAGAGTCATCAATGGGGACAATACATGAATCTATGGCCTAGTGAGTCCAAAATTGACTTTAGAAAAATATTAAAAATATTTTACATTAGGCACACACAATATTTCAAAAATTAGAGAATATCTTCTGAAAGTACTCTTGTATCCATAATTTGAGACCAATATTCAGTCTGAAACATATGTTTTACCTTATTCACAACCTATGTTTGGTTTTCATAGGATTCCTAGTAGAGGCATCCATTGGCATGTGCATTTAAATAAACAAATAAACAAATTATTCCTTAGTGTTAATAAATGATGTAATTAAATTCTCTATAAATACCCTATTGTGAAACTTTTCAAAGCCCTAACTACATATAAATTTATAGATTTCAGAGTAGGAGGAGATAATTCTTCATTTTCCGATCGAGATCAAATTGGGAAGGATCATCAGATCGAGCATAATCGTTAGATGAATGATGAACGTAGTAGGATCATCACCTTCATCCTTAGAAGATGATTTATTCACCAATGATCAATCCATATTCTATTTATGATTCATTAATTTTGGTTTCATTACCTTTTGATTAGAATATTGATAATAAATTTCATATTTATTTTATCTCTGGTAATTATTCATTTCATGAACCCAGCAATTTATGAATTAATTATTATAGGTCTTCAATTTTTGTTCTAAAGAAAAAGGATTGAGGCAGGCCTAAATAATTTTTGATTTTAATTAATCAATTTGTTATGAATATTCTATCTCATCATTCTTATCTCATTCATAATTTTCATTTATTTTGGTCGATGGTTTGATAAATACATGAAATTCTATCTTTGTGTAACTGTTTTTTGGTGCAACTATTTGATTTCCGCTGAAACGAGTTTGAGATCAATGAGGTCATCAAGGTGAAATAACAAAACCAACTAATCATACTAGATTGATGTTATTTAGGTGTGGATTGAAATAATGTGACAATTATTCTTAACATGGAGGGTTTCTATAAAATCAAGACGACTGTAGTCCGATGAACATAATCGAAGACTCATTCTGATGGTGAAAACAACTCCTTGGGACAATGATGGATGTAGACTCTTTAATAGTTTCATCGGTGTGTGATACCCCATATCTACAAGGGTTCAACCGATATGGGGGGAGTGAGAAAATATAACAAAATGTTAAATTAAAATAATAATAATTATTATTTTATTATTATTATTCTAATGAAAATAATAAATCCCACATATCTTCTCCATATCGTGTCGAATTGACAAACCGTATGTGGCATTGTGATACTAACATTTAGAAAATCATTTGAATAACAATTCTGGATACTTAATTTTGGCTCATATAATGGTTCCATGAAGAGCCATATAATATTAATCATAATAATAATAATAATAATAATGTAGTTGTTCTGGTTTTGAAATTTTTTTATGACATATATTTTTCATTCGACATAAAAAATATGAAAAATATACGTCCACATAACCCAAATAATGAGACAGAAAATTTGATGCCAATGTCAGGTATTTAATTTAGAAACATGTGTGAGACACAAGAACCCCCTTCACATGTTATATGGTTAAATGAAGTTTTTTCACCAAAACCCCAACTTAAGAAAGTAAATAGCCTATCTTGATTGTTTAGTCAAGTAGAACATAATGGATACCTTCATAGTGTATCTATAGATATGATGTCTAATTTTTTTAGTGTGACACTTCTTTTTGGTGACACTTGATGATGGAAATGATAAGGAATGATCTTTAGAGGATCCATAGAGAGTCAAAACTCCCCTGTGGTATAGGGTGTAGATCTTATTTCCATGGAGATGGTATCCGCCATTCACACTAGAGAGTGGTTCCTCCATAATCATTGTATAGATATAGAGAATACTCCCCCTACGACACTAGGGATTGATTCCTCTATCCATGAAGAATATACTCTCATGTCACACCAAGCCATGTTTCATACATACTCATAGTGTAGGTAGAGATAATACTCGATTGTGGAACCAAGACATAGGTCATGTATCCTCGTGAATGGTACTCCCATGTAGCACAAGAGTGTTAGTCCTCGATACTCATTATTAATTTAGGTAAATTAATCCCTTACGGCCCTAGGGCATTGGTATTATATTCATGGATAAGATACCCAACTCCCTTACAAGGTTGTGGGTCCTCCATATGACTTTTTTTAATAGACATGTGAGATATAGGGAATCTTTAATCGTCTTTTGGAGAATATTGAAGACTCATCATCCTATGATGGGATGGGATGAGTGATGGAGATTCCCTTATTCTCCAACATGATTTTCATTTTTGATTACACCAACCCAAATAGAGAAATGTATTTAAATATATTTATACTTGTTTTTGTGTGTGTTTTATTTCCCTAGGTTTTTTTGTTTAATTATATCGTGTCTCTTATTCTTCTGCCACTAATTTTCTAGGACTCCTACTAGGTAGGTACATACTAACCCCTGTAATTAATTTTCATAGATGTTTAATGTTTTATAAATATGATAGATGGATCAATTAAAATTTCAAAAATTCCTAGGGATACCTGATTGAATTTGAACGTTGATGGTTGTCAGATAATGGAATATCTTGAGTTGTACACTCTTGGCATTTAATTTTCCAATTATTATATTGTTGATACATTTTTTCAGGTTGGGTATGTATTTTTCTCCTTTACTTTTCATATTACACTATCAATTTTTTTTATTCTATAGAGGTTGTTACATGGATGGATAATACTATAGTTGTATTTGTAATTTCTTTAAATTCCTCTTATATTTTACAAGGTGATCATTAATTGAATAAGTATAGGTATATTAGAAAAATATCCCATATATTTTTATGAATTTTAGAACTTGTCACCATTACCTAGCCTATGAATGTGGGCATGGGGTAGTTACAGGTCAACATATCACTGTCTTGGCAGGCTCTGGTGGGTTGGATCAGGACATGAAAGGTACAAATAACATTGATTTTAGTTTAATAGGAAAAATGATTTAATCTATAAATGAACAGAAAAAAAGTCTAGCCCACCTTTGAGTGTCTATTTTGAATGATTGTGGCATGAAAAACCAGTTTACTTTCCTTAAAAAAGAATAATTTTCATATGATTCCCTTTCAATATCCTGGAACTCACTCATCTCCTATAACCTTATCCAACCAGCTTACAAAATGTAAATATTTAATTCCTTTGTAGCCCAATAAGACTTATGTTGTAACTCTATAGTAAAATGGAATGATTTACCAAATAACATCTTATAAGGAGACATTACCATGGGACATTTAAAGGATGTCCAATATAATAATAAGACCTCATTTAATTTTAATGTATGATCTTTCTGGAAATACTCACAATTTTTTCTAGTATATGTTTTAATTCTAAATTAGTCATTTTAGCTTCACCATTACACTGAGGATTATAAGATGCTCCTATTTTTTAAACACATTCATACTTTTATATTTAATAAATTAACATTAAATTCTTGAAATAGGTTCCATTATTAGTAATGGAGCCCTTTTGTAAAACAAATCTTGAGTGAATATATTTTTTAATTTATTTCACCATAACACATTCTTGATTATTCTGAATTTCCAAATTCTAAAACCATTGGGAAACATAATATATATCCACTTAGATATTATCATCAGTAAGGGAAAATGGGAAGGTTCCCATAAAATCCAACCCCCAAAAATAATATATCATAACATTAAGGATCCCCATATTAAAAAGATCATTCTTTTTAGCTATATTTCTCATCCGTTTAAATTTATCATAGACCAAAACTAACTGGCTAGATTTATTGAAATGCGTGAGCTAATAAAAACCAACATAAATCACATTTGGGTGGTTCGTTCTCCCTCATGGTGTCTTCCCCATAGTGAATAGTGTTAGACTTCAAAAAAAATATAACATCTCTTTTTATGGCACACAACTTCTAGAGTGACCTAGACATAAGATACATCGATATTGCATTTTTTATATTAATGTTCAAAACATTACAAAATTAGATTCCCAAGAATCATAATAGAGTAGTGATATTGGAAACAAGGAAAACAATATTCTAATATTGTGTATGATCTTCAATGATTCCCTTAAATATATTCCCATATATAACTTCTAATATACATACCCTACATAAATGTTTTTTTATAACCTAGGGAATTTAAACATAATAATGTCTAATCTAAAATTCTTACTAAGATAAAATAAATGAGATACATTAGCCTACCATGAATATAAGGGTATGTGAACACGATCATATCATTTGAAAAAAATACCTTATATGTGAAAGAATATAATCCTGAGTCATGGGAAAAATATTGGATGTTCATAAGGTATGCATCATAAGCAAATCAAATTACATGATCCATGAAAGCATAAAATTGTAATAAAACTTATATTTCTCGAATATATATATGACAAAAATCATCTCTTATGGATATCCACTAAGATATTAAAAACATGTTAGATTTGTTTGACCACCCATGTACCTAATTTATTGTTGAGATGAGCAACCATGCACACTAATTTTCAAGATTGGGATAACCACACATGTACCCCCATATTCGAGCATGGGATAAAAACAAGTGTACCCTCATCTTCAGGATTGGTCATAATACTTTTGTACCATAATCTTAAGGCTTAGGAAAAACTCCTTTGTACCCTCATCATTGGGATTAGGATAAACACCCATGTAACCACATCATTGGGATTTGGATAAACACATGTGTACCCACATATTTGGGATTGTGGTAAACTCTAATGTACCCTCATATTTGGGAATGGGTTAAACAACCATGTACCCTTACCTTTTTCCATGGTATGAACAACCTTGTTCCATCATCTTTGGGATTAGTTTAAACACCTGTGCACCTGTATCTTAGGGATTGGGAAAACCCATAACGTCTAATAATTTTAGTGCTTGGTCTAATCACATATGTACCCAATGAGAACATACAGAATTTTTCATTACCCAATGAATTGAAGATATATTTGTTTGCACCCAGCATGTAAGATATTTTAGGTTTCCCATCACTATATGGGCCTCCCCCACCATATAATTCTTAATGGTCTTACCTGACACTGTCCGAGTTGCACCATTGTATAAGATGTGACGTGCTTACTCGACGCTATCTGGGTGACCCCACTCTAGATGTTTTAAAGGGATTACATGAAACATTCTTGGATACCCCATCATATATGTAATTTATAGGAACTAAAACATGACTAAAGTATAAAGAGCTATTATTTCATCATAAAACTAAAAAAATATCCATTATTCCATTTATTAGTTGATTAAAAAATTGAAAAGAATTGGGATTATTATAAATTTCTTGTAATCATGATTTACACATTGAATGGAAATGGTTACCATAAAGATCTATTTAAAAAGTTATTAACCTATAGAAAAGATATTAGTTTCCAAAACCATCATGCCACCAAAAGCTAAACAATTCAAGTATAGAATATGAATAATATAATTGGATAATATACCCCATAAGGCATATATAAAACCTAAATATGACATCTTATATGGAATTTTTTTTAGGTTTCATATAAATCATTTCTTGAGGAATATATCCTTAGCGATTTGATTTTATTTTAAAAAAAACATTTTCAAACATTTTTTTGAAATTATAAATGAAAACATATAAATGAATATTTTAAAATAATCTAAAATACATCAAATATTTTGAAAATAATATTCCATGAAAATTATATTAAAATATTTTTTAATAAAATATTTACATCTTTTTTAGAATGCATGGGTTTGGAATAACATAGATTTCTAACCAAAGAGTCAAATATAGTCTGATTATCATAAATAAATTTTCCTAATTATTTTAACTACCAAATTGTGTGAAATGGCACAATTACATGACTATATATTTAATATAATTATGAGAATAAGTTTCATGAAAATTATTTATATGATGAGAATGATATTTCAATATTGGAGACTTGATCATATTTAATCTGATAAACAGTGACATTGTGACATTAAACTCTGACCACTTTGGTAAACTTGAATCTGAAATACCAAGATGGAATGACATAAAATGATCCATAAAATAACATTAGGTATAATAAAATCATCATATTATAGATAAAGGTTTATTTATATACAAATCATGAAAGAATATAAGTGCATAACCTAACATGTGTCTAAGATGATGAAAATCAATACAAAATTCCATTAAAGCTTAAGTAACATTGAAACTGTAACCCAAAGAAAGATAGATCCTATAATTTATATATAAATTGAATAATGTTTCAGTTTAAGAATCATAAATTACATTCAATGGAATTATTTACACCACATAGTAGAATGAGGTGGGGAATATATAATTCCACTCCTAAAAGTAAAAAAGTTAGATGAAAATCCCTTACTTTAATTTTTGATATCCTTCATACTTGTTAACAAATGTTGTATAATAAAAATAGGTTTATGAAAAATGTATTATGGAAAAATATTCATATTTATCATAGAATATATTGTTTTCTTATGAACTGTTTTTACATGTTTGTTATCAATACCATGTTAATGCCACATTTTGGGCGACAATATCTTTGTTTTTTCTAAAAGTATTAATTTTTTATATTTTGGTTATCATAAATTAATTACAATTTAATAATATATATAATGATAAAAATGATATAAATATCATATATATTCATTATATATCTATATAAAATAATTACTAAAATATTAATATAGGAAATTAAATAAACTGTTCATGGAGATGGTAGGTTGTACGTGCGCACGAATGCTGTTTTCATTTTATTATCAGATTGATGAAAAAATTTAATATATATATATATATATATTATCATTATATTAGTATATTTATATCATATATTTCACATATTCCTATTTAAATTATCATTAATACATTCCATGTAAAGCATTAATGAATCACATTGCATTAGGAGAAGTTAGTCCGCTTTACACACGAACGACATTATCATATTCACTCAAAATGAAAAGCATGAAGGTATGTGTGATAAAATATTCAAGAATAATACTAAAATAATATTCATAATAAATATAATACATATACTATATGTGCATCATTATTCCCAACCTTGAAAGCATGTAATGGGAAAACAAAGGACATTGGTTCACGAGGTGATAGTCCATCTGAAACAAGAATGATGACTTTGTAAAATATTTTATAAACGTGTTTGTGTTTTTGGTCAAATAATTAACATAACAACATATTAGTTTATTTTATATAATTATATTTTTATATAATCATGATATAAAAATAATTTAATAGGTTTTTGGATGAAATAAAACATAAATGTTTGTTGATGAATTTTACCTCTTATTTGGGTGTCGACTTTTGGTTTCCACCAATGGACTTCCATTGATTAATTTATGTATAATTTAAGGCTTATTGGATCATAGGATAGATTTTTTGAAGTGATGTGTGTAGGTTTGGTATGAATAAATTTCTTGAGAGGTGTGAGGAAGTGGGAAGAGTGAATGCCCTTTTATAATGGAAGAGGAGTGGAATTCTTATAAATACCCAAAATTATTCACTATTATGAGGTCTCATTTACATCGTGTTCCTTAAAATAGGAAAATAATAATATATAAGAATTAATTAGTCAATAAATATCTACAATAAAAAAAATAAATAATTTTTTATCATGTTAATATATTTTTTATGTTTACTGAATTTTATCTTTAATGTTTTTTCCAGGGTAACTTGTATCATTTCATTTACCTTGGTAATTTTTCCATTAATATTATACATTGTATGATATTTATCAGATAATATAGACCAATTTATTCTAAATTTAAATTATAATTCATTAAATAAATATTATATCTCAGATTAATATTAATTTAAATATAAATACATGTATTGTGAAATACCCTCGACCACCCTTAATTGTTTTAATTAATTTTAACTATTTTGACAAATAATTAAGGTAAAAAATTTTGTTTAATAAATTATATTATATAAATTATAATTATTATAAAAATTGAATCCATTTTGAAAAATTATATTCAAATCAGTGTTTGAATTTAATCTAAAAAAATCTTACAAATCTGAAAGGAAAACAGGGTTTTATATTAAAAATGTTTACAAGTTTACAATGATTTTATATCCAATGTAATTATTATATAAATATAAACGAAATAAATTTTATTAAAATACATATAATTTTTTTAATTATACTATAAAACTAAATTTATAATATAATACCACTATATAAATAATTAAATAAAAAATACAGTTTCCAATTAAAACATCGTATTTTCACTATTTATAAAAAATGAATATATTTAGAAATATAAAAAAATTGACATTAAGATAATTTTTTAATTTATATTTAAATAAGTATTTTTAATTTTTAAAATAAAATTATTTATGAGTCATAAATTAGTTTTAAAACATTACTTCCATTAAAATGTATTAAAACTACATTTTAAAGAAATACATATTTTTATGTGTAAAATTAGATTTATTGTAATATATTATCTAGAAATCACAGAAGATAAATTTTAAATACATTATTGAATATATTATATATTAATTTTATTAAAATCATTCATCAAAAACAGGTTATTTAATACACAAGGATATAATATTTATTCCATAGAAAAATAGTTTTTCAGAAAACTATGTTTTTATTTCCAAATAGTTCTTACATTAATTCATAATTAATTGGTCACAATACATTCAATTTCATAAAAATGAATAAAATATATTTTATAATTTTAGTTAAACAATTTCATACCCACCAATTCATTGACTCAGTGATAACTATAATAATATTCCTTTAATATTCCATGTTTTTTTAAACTCGGTGTTGCATGTTCCTCAAGATAAACTCAATATTCTATGATTAATAGATTCCAAACATAGAGTTTAATGTAACATAATATAAAAATATCTATACTTGTAAGAAAATCCAAAATCTGATATTTGTGTAATTATAAATATAGAAAATAATAAATTCATTGGAATAATAACATTTCACAAATACATGGGGTGTTACATTATACCCCCTTTAAATTAATTTCTCCCTAAAAAATCATCTCAGTCATCAAAATTTTAACATTTCAAAATGACGTCATAGAAACACAATTAATTCAAATAAATAATAAAACATCCATTAAAAAGTGAATTTCGTAAAAATATCAATTAACTAATGTAACTCATAACTGGGTTACCACATAGGAGAATATAAGTGGGAATTGAGGAGTAGGGCATGGAAATGAATATTAAATAATTATAGAGTGTGATAAATATCACTGAACATTATAAGGTCTGTGATTTAAATAATTTTAGTTATCATAATAATATATACCAAAGGGGTGTGAATAATTTCCTTGATATCATAAAAAATTATGAAAACAAGTCGCATTTTATTTTAGTATATTTTTCCTAATGTTAATGAATTTTCAAAAGAAGATATACTTACATGATTTCATTATATTTTTATATGAACATGTTAATACTTTGGTTGTGACGCGATCAATATCCACATCATGTATTACTAAAATAATTGAAGGTGATTTTTTTTATTTCATGTATTACTGGATCATAAGATCAGTAGATTTAATGATAAGACATTCCATCTATCTTCAGATTAAATCAACACAGAGTTGTTTATCACATGTTATCATGTATGCATAAAATAGCATATTAATAAACAAAAATTATCCAAAGTTCAACATAAACCATTATATAATTGTTTATCCTTAAAATCCTTCCGAAATTGAGAATTTAAATGAATTTCCCTAAATCTCAAAAATGAATGTATCATTAATCCAAATATACTATAATGATGATCCTGATTGTCACATACCAAACATCTCAATACCCTAATCATGTATTCTATTGAAATAATGTAAAAAAGTAACTTTATTATAAAACCTTATTGAAAACATGAATTTATCCATAATTCATAAATAAATGATAGATTATTGTATATATTACTTAAATAAAAAAATCTATAAATTTCATAAATGATATAATAAACCACATTTTAAAAAATTACTTTATCACTTCTATGGTCATCAATACAATCCTATTTACATTATCCATATAAATTATCTATTTTTTAAAAAATAAACATGATAATATCATCATTATAAACATATTAATCTTTATCATTACTATAAACATTTGTTGTGTGGGAATATCACATGTTCATTATATCACTTTTCCAGTCCATCATCATCATCCAACATATCGTTTCAAATTCGTAGTGAAAAAATGATAATGAAGTATAAATATATATTTCATTATCCATAAAACATGATCATTAAATTACAATATAAAAACAATTCATTAATCTATCTTTATTCTCAATAAATTAACCAAGATTAATGATCTTATTCTTTAATACCCTTTTCATTTCATATGATGTTCGTTGTATCATCATCATAAGCTATATAACTATTACTTGTAACACCATGATTATTCTGTTCATGATATTTTCACTTTTTAAATTTATTCAAATAAAACCCAAACTACTTACACTTGAATCATGGGAGCAATGTTGGTGTCCTCACTATATCTGCTGAATTAAATAAAAAATTAATCACTTTTTACAATTCTGTGATATATTAAATGTCATTCCACATTTAAATAAACTCATAATTCCAGTCAATCAATTTAATTGATTATTAGTCACAAATTTAGGTTATATATAGAATTTAAAATTATTTCCTTTATAGTCTTCATTAACCAAAACCTCAATGAACTCAATCATTTTATTCATTCGTGAGTTTGAGATTTGGTGAAGGTGAGTTTAATTAATCATGTTCTATAACAACTGATTGGGAATAATATATTTCCCTTTATTCATAATCCCATTTCCTTCTTATTATAAAATTATTCATCACATTCACTATTAATGTAGTTCCTTTTGGTTTCTACCATTGACTAAAACAAAAAATCATAGCGGGATAAATACTTGTCATACTGAAAACCCACATAACCATGAAAGAGCGCTTATAAAATTTATAAATCATAACACCTCCTTTTTAATTTATCAAGGATGAGTTTTATCCTAGGTTATACATATTCACAGTCCATTTAAATTCCTCATTATTGTTCCGAAAGAGTTTTGTTAATTTTCAAAGCATATCCCCTAGGAGTGTCAAACCATGTGTGTAACACTGCCCTTTTTCATGCCCTAGATATTGATAGAGACTAGACTAATACAACATTTTTAGGGGTTTTACCCCTTGATATGTCTATTTTAGAGCCACATTGTCTTGAATTTTTCAGAAGAGTATGTTTTTATAATAAATAAATATCTATCCTTTACCAAAGTTCGATAAAAATTTCCTACACATTGACTTGTCCGTAGACTTCTCCTTAGATACATAATGAGATATTTCTTAATAATTATCCCTAGTCATATTAAATAATCCATTCCATTTATACCAATTATAGTGTAAAAGGATTAACATAAATGTATAATGAATTTTGTTACATAAATATTCAACACATTATAAAAGTACACACTTAAGTATCATAATAGATTAGTGTATTTGGAAACTTGAAACAGAATGTTCTAATCAGGTGGAAAATCTTCAAACATTCCAAGAAATATCATCCCATTTAAAAATCTTGAAAGAAATACCCTATATTAAAACATTCTTTAAAACTCTGGGAAAGGAATCAATAGAAAGGGTGACCTCAGATGACCAGTGAGGGTGAAAAAACGAGATAGATAAGTATAACATGAACATAAGGGTATCAGAACATGAGTATAATATTTGAAATCCCTACCATGAATATAAAAGATCATAATCTTGATTCATGACACAAATATGGGTAAGTCTTATGGAATAATACATTAGGTAATCAAAGAACATGATACATGAGTGAAAAAATTGGAATAAGTCATAAATTTTTGGCATAAACATAATAAAATAAAATCTTATGGCATGGATACACTTCAAGACGTTCAAAAAATGTTATTCTTGGGCTGTCCACCATTTTACCAAATTTGGTCATGGGCTGACAACCCGTGCACCATCCTATTCAGGATTGGTCTAACCACCCTTATATCTACATCTGTGGTATTTTTCTAAAGACTCAAGTGCCCTAATCTATATGATAAGTCTAAACACCCATGCACTCTTATTTTTGAAATAGGATAAACACCCATATATCATATCATTCAAATTGGGCGAAACACCCATGTACTCTCATCTTTGGGATTGGGCTAAACACCAATGTACCTTCATCTTTAGGCTTAAGATAAACACTCATGTTCCATAATATTTTTTTATTGGGATAAATAGTTATGTAACATCCTCTATATAATTTTTCTAAATAACCATTACCCTTATCTTGGGGCATAGGTTAAACACCTGCACTCTCTTCTCATTGTGCCTATGATAAACATACATGTACCCTCATCATTGGGCATGGGATAAAAACCCGTGTACCCACATATTTAAGGATTGGATAAACACCCATGAAACCTTTGATGTTATATTTCTATTATCATTTCCCAATGAATTTAATATCTCTCCTGGCTCCCCATCATGTAAACTATAATGGGATTTACTGGTTCCCTCTTGTTCACCCCATCATAGAATCTGTAATGGGCTTACTTGATGCTATCTATAAAACACTATCGTATAAGTTGTAATGGGATTACCAGTAACTATCAAGGCCACCCATCATATAATTTTTAGTGGTATTCCCCACATATATCTTGGTGGTACCATCATATAATAAATTTCAAAGGACCAAAATATGACTAAAGTACAAAGATATTCCATTTCATCACAAAAATTATAAAAAAATCCATTATAAATATTATAAGATAATTAATACATGGAATAGAAATGGTTTTCATATAAATATATATTAAACATGACTGAAACCTAGAAAAGAAAAAATTTCCCTAAATATATCTTATAAACATGATTACACCATATAAAGGAAATGGGTTTCCAAAAACATCATGCCACCAAAACATAAACCTTTCGAGGATAGAATGTGAATATTATATATGGATCACATACCCTATAAATAATATTTCAATCCAATAAATGTCATCTTATATATAAAATAATTTCGAAATGATAATTTAAAAAACTTTGTGTTTAAAATGTCCTTTCCACTTTGAAAAACACATTTTAAATGATAAAACATTTGGAAATATAGATTATTTAAATGTTACCTTGAAAAATTTGAAATAATTCTTTGAAAATAATTTAAAATACATAAAAAATATGAAAATAAATTTCCATGAATTTTATATTAAAATATCAATAAAAAAATTTAAAATAATTTTTAGAAAACACATTTTTGGAAGAAAATATATTTCCAACTGAAGATTGAAATAATATCAAATTTCAATAAGAAATTTTCTAAATTATATTAATCACAAATGAATGTAAAAATAGTTCCATTAAATTAATATATAATGAATAAATTTATAATAATAAAATTACTTAGAAATATTAATATTTATATTATTATAATTCAATATTGGAAACTAGATCATAAATAATCAGATAAATGGGGGGATTATAACATTAAACTCATACCAATTTGGTAAGATTGAATCCAAAATACCAAGAAATAATTAAAAAAAATGAATCAAAAAATATCACTATGATGAAATATTAATGAAATTAAATTTCAATTGTTATGTATATACACCTCATGAAAGAATATAGGTGCATAACATAACGTGTGTCCCAAAGAAAAAAAAATTGTTGTAAAATTCCCTTACCACTTTGGTGACTTTCAAACCATAAAACCTTGAAAGAAAGATCATTAAATGGGTATGTATGTAAAAAAATAAGGCTGAAAAATAAAAAAGTACAATCATGGATATTATATAGACCACAAAGAAGAAAGAGGTGTTGAATATAGCATATGTCTTATAAAAGTTAAAAGTGAGATATAAATCACTAACCTAAAGGAATGACTTCACTCGCACACGTTTGCACCTCATGTGTAATAAATATAAGTATATTATAAATCTAATATGTAACAATATTCATATATATCATTCTATATATGGTTTTTATGTCATTTTTTCAATTATTAACAATACCATGTTAATGTCGCATTTTTAGTAATAATCTCTTATTTTATATAAGGTTTTATTATTTATATATTTTTATCATACAATAAAAATTATTTCATAATATCAATAAATATATCCATCATGTTAATATAATATATATTCATAATATATGTACTTATAATAATCACTAAAATATATAATGTTGTAATGAAACAAACTATTCCTGGAGACAATAGTTCGTACAAACGTATGAATGTTGTTTTTTATTATATTGAATGAAATAAAGGTAAATTATATATATATTTATATTTTCATTAAAATATAATTTCTATGTCATATATATCACATATATATTTTTAAAACATCTTTAAAACATTCCATGAAAAACATGAATGAATCACATCAATTTACAAGGCGGTTGTCTTTCAAACACATGAAAAATATCATATTATTCCCAAAAAATGTAAATCATGGTGGTGTGTGATATAAAAATTATAGAACCATAATAACATTGTAAATATAAAAAATATCTCTTGTAAATAATATTTCCATCATTATTCCCATCATCAAAAGGTGGTAATGGAAAAAAAGACACCGGTTCACGAGGTGGTAGTCCTCCATACAACTGAAGAGTGATATCATAACCCATTTGATGGATGTATGATAAATTATAAGTAATTGACTTACCATGTAATCATATTATTATATTTATGATAATGAGGACTTTATATGATCATGATATAAAAAATAATTTATTGGTTTTGAGAATAAATAAAACAAAAATTTTTGTTACTGAATGTTACCTCTTCTTTCGATTCCTCATTTTTATTTTCAATAAAGGCCTTCATTGAATGGATTTAATCAAAATTTATGGAATATATAATTATATTAGGGAATAAGTTATGTTATTTTGCTATGTTTTTGTTGATCCAAATGTCTTGATATGTGTGAAGAAGTGGGTATAGTGAATTCCATTTTATAATTGAGGAGGAGTGACATTCTTATAAATACCCAAAAGTATTTACTATTGGGAGGTATCCCTTACCTCATGTACCTCAGAAATAGAAATTCAATTGAGTAGAGGGATTAAATGATCTATTATACCCCCACAAAAAATACAATTATCATCATTTTATTACTTATTATCTATTTTTACTAAATTTTATCATTATTGTTTTTACAAAGAAAACCTGCATCTCTTTAATAATATATGTAATTTATCTATTAAGATTATAATTAATGGGATATTTATTATTTACTTTATATCCAGTTATTTTAAATATTTATTCTATTTCATTATATAAAAAGCATATGTGTGTGTGATTATTAATTATGAAAACACATGAAATAAGAAAACCCCCATTTGAACTATAATTGCGTTAATTAATTTAAACCATTTTCACTAACATGTATGGGAAAAAATTAATTTCATATCATTAGATAATATAAATTAGGATTATTTAAAATAAGAAGACACATTTCCCAAATTATAATTATTTATGTGGAATAATTAAATATTAAATTATTCCCATAGAAGCGATGAGAAAAATGTTTTTTAACAATTTAAAAAATCCTATAAAAATGGGTTGGAATAGTTGTTATAGGTCACAAAACCATTGGTATAGGATATAAAAATGGTTAGGGTGGTCATAGGATTTTTTGAAATCCGTATGTATCAATATTAATGGTTTTGGGAAACCATTTATATAGGTGAAATATTCCAATGGTTTCAAAACACTTGGTATATGTAATATAAAATACTGATACCAATGGTTTTAAAATTCATTGGTATAGGTAATTAAAAAACCCATGATTATTTTTTATCCCAGGACCTTTGATTTATATCTCAGTGACCTAGCCACTGACCTATAATTTTTTTAAATATAATATGATAAATTTATATATGAATATTTATAATTAAAATATAGTTTTATGCATCCAATGTTATTTGTTAATAGAATATTTTAAAAATTATATTACCAATACCAATGATTTTTAAAACCACTGGTATATATATTGTGATTTTTTGGAACTATAACAACGATTTCGGAAATACCATTGGTATAAAGTCATTAAATAGAGGATATACCAAATTTGTTTTTAAAAAAGATGGTATTTACATCACCTATACCAATAGTTTTGTAAAAGTTGATGGTATAAGGTAATTTTATTTAATCATTACAAATGGTTTGTTAAACAATGTTGGTATATCTACAACCTGTAACAACAGTTTTTCCAAAACTGTTGGAAGAAGGTGATATTAATGTACCTATACCAGTGATTTTTGACTAACCATTGGTATAACATTATTTTATGGTTCTTATAGCAACCATTTATTCAAAACCATTTGTATAGTTCCACTAGAAACGATCCAGTTTATAATATTATGAAATTAAAATTTTCAAAATTACACAATGTTTTTATATCTAATATAAATATTAAAATGACTCAAATTACATAACTTGGGTTAATATATGTATAATTTACATCATTACACTTTAGTATAAATTTAATATATAATTTATCTACATAAATAGCTATGAAAATTGACAGTTTTTCATTAAATTTTTTAGTTTTCACTATTCATCAAAAATGAATCCTTTTTAAAAAATCCCAAATACTCACCCTCAGATAATTTTTATGTTACAATTTAAAAATTGAAGTTTATTTTTTCAATAATAATTTATAAAAGTTTCAATTTTTTTTAAAATAGGTCCGCCATTAAAAGGCAGTAAAATCGTGTTTTCTAAAAATACATATTTTTAGGCATAAAATTGGATTTATTGTTATGTCTTATATAGTAAACAAATAAGTTAAATGTTAAATAGTTGATTAAATAAGTAATATATAACTTTTTTAAAAATTATTCTTCAGAAGTGTTTTGTTTATTTTATTGACTTAAAACATGTTTGTTCATAGAAATTTTTTTAAGAAAAATAATTACATTATTTTTAAATAGTTGTTACTTTAATTTGTAATTAAATTGTTAGTAATGAAATAATTTTATAATCATGAATAAACAAAATTTTAATAATTTTTATAATCTTATTCATACCCACCATTCCAATGGATATGTGATAATAATAATAATAATATGTCACAATTCATTTGAACTCATTATTCTGTATAACTCAAGATAAAATGGATATTATGTGTAATAGAAGACAAACATTGTGTTTCATATAATTGAAAATAAACACTATGTTAATTGTAAGGTATGAAATAATCAATTTTCTATATAACAGTAAATATATAAAAGATAAAATATATTTGGAAAAAAATATTTTGTTAAAAAATGGGTTGTTAAACCTCCTAAGGAGTCTATGAAAACACTATATTATTAATAAAAGGTCATTATAGATGTATTAATTTAAATCAAATGTGAATTTTTTCTCTTATTTTGAGTGATATCACTCAAAATGACACCTAAAACTAACGATTTAGAAAAATACATATACTAATAAATTTGATTTATTGAAACATCAAGTTGTTTCTCTTATGGGAAAGAATATTTTATCTCTCTATGATCTTAATTTTTGTCATTATGAATCCTATATAGGTGATCCAACAAATTATTATTATCTCATTCATTATATCTCCAAATAAATTCGTATAATAAGAGGATCCATCCCATCTATCTTATATAAGCTTAATTATCGGGAAATAATTACGTTATGGAAACTTGGTAAGTGAAAATAATTTCTATAGAACAAATTAAGTACATTTTGAGTTTTTCAAGAGAAAAAATAAACGACTAGAAACACTATATTTTTTTTTGTAACAATTTTGGGCCTCATATAGAAACCCAATAGTACAGTACACTACAAGATGTCTCGTTTAGAAAATTTTCCCCAATACAAACCCAATAATAAATCCCTATAATTAGACATTAATTAAAAGGGGTAATTCTATTCCTCAATAGTAATGGTAGATGTTGTGGTCAATTTTTCCATGAGTATATTGAATGATTTGAAAAATAATCATCATGAATAAATGGAACATCCTTAAAAAGTGAAAACATCCATTCCAAATGTATGTTCAAAGAATCATTTATAGTACACATGATATATCCTAATGGATATCCTCGAGGAAGATCTTAAGGAATTTGTTTCAAGATCCTTAGTGGTATTTCTAAAAATATTTTTGGTTTTTTTATTTTTTTGAAAATAACCAGTAAAAAAATAGGGATGAAAACACATTGAGTGAGAAATATTAAAACAATGAGTATGAAGTAGTTAAAAAAGTGTAGATAAAGGGGAATAAAAACAACACAAGGAACATGACAAGATAGAATGAAAGAGAAAAACATTTAATATGAACATGTATAAACCCAGGTCGCTACACCATCAACAACCCTTCATATATCAAAAACATAGTTTAATCAACACCTTCCATCCTCACTAAATTTGTGACCATGGAATAAGACCACACATCTATATAACCCAGAAATTGATCACTCATGTGTTGAGTTACGTCTAACACATATGAACTATCCCAAAGAGAAGATATGTACCGATCAAATCACTCCATCCATGAATTTCATCATGATGGATGTAATCATAAAAGAATAAAAAATCATAAAAACTCTCTTAACTACTCTTTATATCTAGTTAAGTGAGTAAGGGGAATATAAATCATGGGAAAATTATAATGAAAATGATTCAGCAAAAGAGTTTGCTAACTGTCACCCCAAGTTACCTCTATGATATCCTTATAATACATAAGAGAAAATGATGATCAAATGCATAATGAAGTGAAGATATCCATGTCATGAAGGGTTTCACTTCTTGAATATAGCGTCACAAATTAGGTCCAAATTACAAAATATATGAGATCACACTAGAATATGATGAATGAAAAATAGATAAACAAACTAATTAAAATTAAAAAAAATTTAATTCTCAATCATACAAGACAACTTTATTTATAGAAACAAAAAAAGATAACTATAAACAAATAAATGAAGAAGAAGTAGAATGACACCATTATCTAGGATGGAAAATGAATCCTATGTCTTGGTGGGGGGGGGGTTATTTGTTTTATTTATAGAAGAGGCGTAGTCCCCCTATAATTTTGAAATTAAAAAAACAACTAAAAAATAGGGATATACTGGAAGGAATAAAATCCTTATGGAGTCCCTTTGCGTACTCATCATATACATCCCATGATGACCCAGTGAGAGTAGCAAACTACCAGCAATGACACACACTTCATCTTTACAATGGAGTGGTCATGATCCCCTGAGGCTTCAAGAAGAACGAAAAATGGATATAAGAAAAAAGAAGATACTATTATATATATATATAAATATTTATATCAATATTATATATATACTATTTAATTTAATAAAATAATTAGGTACAAAAAAACATAGATATATAAACCCATAAACATTTACAAAAAGTTATTTAATGAATATGTAAATAAATATAAATATATTTATTATTTATATCATTTTATTATATTACATTTATTAATGATGAACTATGTTATTATATATGTGTATTATGTACATATTACCCCAGCCCACGTAGATTCCCAGGACAATATAGTGAGTAAATCAATGAAAACATATTTTTAAAAAACAATATCTACAATGATATGTAATATAAGAAGAGAAATAAATAGAATAATAAATAATTATAAATGTAAAGAATGAAATATAATTTTATCTTTAAATAAATTTAATATTCTTAGATGTTGGAAGTGTCATTATTGAAATAAATTATAAATACTTAGTAGAAAAAGAAACATTTTCTAGAAGCAATACATGTCATTGTAACACATAAGATGGTATAAATGTTAAGAATTTAATTAGGCCTCAGAAAACCAAAATCATGAAATAGAAAAAAAAATTAAAGAGATGGACAGTAAGATGTTAAAAACCTACTATATATAAGTTTAGGATAATGTTGTGGTGTATAATGATTCTAATATATATAAATAATAAAAAATTATATGATCAAAAAACTAATTGTGGATAATTGTTAGTAATATATGAAATATCTATTCCAGGAATGTTTCTGGAAAATTGAAATTTCCGTGTGACATCTTTGTAATGTTTAAAAATGTGTAAAACCCAATTATTATATTCATAAATGTTAATATGTAACATATTATGAAAAAAAAAATGATTAAAATGTGTAACATGGATAGTGAATATAAAACATAATAACTGATGGATATGAATTGGTTTTAAATAACTATCCATGGTGCTACACAATCCTAATATGAGTATAAATTTATATATAATTAGAAAACATGATGTAAAATATACAGTTTAGACATGATGAATAAACTATATAAGAATAAAATTAAACAAATTTTATTGTTATAATTAAGTATGATGTAGTAGAATATACATTATACATATAAAATTTTAGTATACTAAAAACAAGATATACAGTATGATTTTAAAACATATAAATACAAAAGGTAAGCCTAGATAATGAAATTTTACCTCCCCAATAGAACTTGAAAACAACTAGATGAATTATGTGTCTTCATTTGATTAGAATTACAGCTGTGATATATAAATATATTATGGCTATGAATGAAGTGATCCTTAATTTTCAACAGTGTCATTCCCTATGAAGTCATGTTTATATTTCACACCCACAAATGCAATTTATAGCCTAAGGTAAAAGAATTAAAAAATACAAAAATTCAAAATAATTCTTAAAAATTTAAAATCATTGAATTATATTTTCATAGGATTTTCAAATTGGCTCTCTCCTTCTTTGGTAATCCATAATTTATTACCAACACCTAAAAATAATACATCTTCATTTAAACCAGTGAACCAAATAAAATGCTTGTTATAGTTTGTGAGCCTTCCATGCTATTTTCATAATTACATTAACCTATTTACCAAATAACATTTTAATTATAGAAATGGTTAAAACAATATGTATGTCTCAAATTGAACAGGAGAAGTTATATATGGTCTTCTAAAATAGTTGGTTTTATTTCTCAACAATCCTTCAGGGATATTTTGGAAGATTATAATTTCTCATTAATCGTTCATGTATATTCTACAAAAGGTACAGATTTATAAAATTGGTGAATTGTGAAAGGATTCCCATTTAATAGGCAGAGGATTCAATTGTGTAATTGAATTGGATAAACCATAAAAAGCTCATATTTTATAGTACCAAATCATAATTCCTAGAATCCTCATCATAAATTTCTCCTGATTTAAAATTGGGCATGCTCATTCGATGTAGCATCTTCTTTGAATCCTGACCATTGAATGATTTGGAAAATAATGTGTCTTGAATACATAGATAGTAAAAAACATGTTTGATCAATATATTTTTTATGCATCCTTTTTAGTCTTCTATGAAATATATATTCCTTAGAAGTGGCCTGAAAATTAAATTCATATGAGTCATATTTTTAATGATTTTCTAATAGTACAAAAAAGTTGTGATATTAATAAATGTTAATATGTAAAATATTATTAAATAAAAAAACAGATCAACAATTGTAATATGGATTGTGAAAATTATAGTCTGCATCCAATATATGTAAATTGGTATTAAAAAGATACCTATGGTGCCACACAATCCCTATATGAGTATAATTCTATATACAATATGTGAATAAGATGTTCAATAGGATGTTTACACATGATGAATAAACTATATAGAAATAATATTCCAAAATTTTAAATAATATATTATATTATGATATAGTAGAATATATATTATTAATAAAAAACATTATTATACTAAAAATTTGAAATGTGATATGTATATAAAATTTATTCATATAGATGGTGAACATGGAAAATAAACATTTAACTCTCTAATGGAACTTGAAAACCAATACTGTAATCATTTGTCTTCCTAGAATAGTAAATCCATCCATGATATATGAATCACTTGTAGCAAAGAATAAAATGATGTATAGATGACACCTGTTTCATTCCCCCCATGTATACATGACCACATATCATGAAAACCAATGAAATGTCCATGAAAAAGTAAATGAACAAAAAAATTAAAAAAATAAAATTAATTCTTAATAATTAAAATGAATGGAATAGAAATGTAACATGTTTTTAAAATTGGGCCACACCATCTTTGACCATCCCCTATTTCATTCCAACAACTGAAAAAATTACACAATTTCTTTTAAACTAATTTAACCAATAAAACAATTCTTATAGTTTTTGAGACCACCTTGCTATTATCTTCAATAAACTAACTTATTGAATCAATAAACATTGAATTATAGAAATGGTGAGATCAACATGTGCGAATCATAAAGAAATGAATAGAAAATATAATGTATTGTAAAATATAATGTATTATTTCTCAACAACCCTTTATGGATATTTTGGAAAATTTATATTTCTCAAAAAACCTTCATTGATATTTTGGAAAATAAGGGGAATTAAACAAAAAATAGTGAATATTGGATGGATTTTCATTAAATAAACGTAGGATTCAATTATATAATTGAACTAAACTCTTCCATAAAATAGTCATATGTTATAGTCCCTAGTTAAATCTCTGGAGGCACTCTCATCCAATGTAGAATCTTTCTTTAATCCCCACTAATGATGTCAGTTATTCAAATCCATTGACGTAGGATCCCAACCCCAAACAATGCTTAGAACCTGATTTCTATAAAAAGATGATGATTTTTTGGGGTTTTAGTAAAAAAAAATTCCTTATGGACTAGTGAATGATATGTTCCTTATATTCGCTATTATGTTTCTATGATATGAAAAAACAAGGTAAATATGATTTAATTACACCACCAATTGGAAATAATATTAACATACTGGGAATCATAAAATCCTAAGTAAATTAGAGAATAATAAATTAGCGAACCTTGAATACTCAGTGCCTTCACTTATTGTAAAGCATACAAGATTTAATGTTGTTCATATTATGCTAAATCATGCACTATATTCTAATCATTAAATTTTTTTATGATTTCTTATTCCCAAATAATGAAATTGTTATTCAAAAAATAACAAAACTATTGGATTTTTTAGATGTTCATATGATTTTAAAAATTTTGCTTTATATAATGCAGTTAAGAGGTTCAGTGATAAAATTTGTTCTACAATAGATAAGAAGTTTTATTCTTGGAAATGAATATTGAATTATGTCCCTTAAATATTATTAACATGTTCCCAACTCTATGAAGTAGATGATTGAATCTAGGGTTTCAACATACCAATTATCTCTCTTGATTTTATCTTTTTCAGACTGTATTTTTGCAGGGTTGTTTATTAATTCCATGATTTTGGCGGTATAATCCATTCAAATTTTAAGATGATGATGAGGATGATTTTGATTATTATTTGGAAACTCCGGGAAATAGAGATTCCAATGACAGAACATGATGTAAAAATAAATATCAATGTCTAAAAATTCTTCATTATAATTATTGGGAGTGCTTCATAAGAGTAATGGTGAGATGGTACTGAACAATTCTTTAGAAGGAAATTTCTATGTGGGGCTGATGATCACATACCCTCATAGGCCATGAAAATAAAAAAGAGATCAACGTAGGATTTCTCAAAAACATTTATAATTTTTTTACTGTTTTGAACCAAAATTATGACAATCTATTTGATATTTTCAAGAGTTATTATTGTTTTTTCAAATATATGTATGTTCTGATGATATCTCAAGATTTCAACTTTTCATAGTTTTATATGGTTATTTTGGTCTTGCATTAATGTTGTGAGAATAAAATAAACAGTCATATTCCTAGGAAAATGGCGTAGTGAAGGGCCTTCTAATATGTTTGATAAATATTAAGTGATTACTAGACTGCTCTGAATAATTAATCACAAAAAAATATTTATTAAATATGATTCATGTCCTGAACAAATAATTTTAAAACAAATTTATATTAAATTTCAGTATGTTTATTGTAGAAATTTGGCCTGTATATTCATATTTCCCATAATATTTGTAGGTTGTGAATGTTCGAAGACACTAAGTCAGTTGGAATATGAAACAAAAAATGATTGAAATTATTATTCTATATTGAAAAATGATAGTGATGGTATAATCTAAATGGGTTGAATGCTTTGGAAAAATAATGGTTGGAATGTACCCATTCTCATTTGAAACCATCCAGATTAGATGCTTGAGAACACTATTATGAATTCACAGGCTTCTAAGTAGAAGATCATTTTCACAAAATTTTTAGGGTCACATTATTGTAGGTTGATTTTTTCCACTCCCACATAGGTGGTGATATTGAGTTAGGTTGTATGGTATAGAAATGTATATCACTAGGGGAAATGGGAAAAAGTACCAAATAAGGATATCTTAATTAATTAAAAACACTATTTCATATACATTGAATAAATGATAGTGAAAAAATGAAAACATGTTTTTTTATTGTGAAGTAGTCACACTGATAAAATTATACCAGAAAACAAAAACAATTTAAGATGTCTATAATGTTACATTAATCAACAATGGAAATCCATTTTTCGTAGTCAAACCTATGTTAACATTAAAAAATGTCTTCTAAATAAAGATAAATAAAAATTAGTTATTACTATATTAATATAATGGAAGTGAATATTACATTTATAGAGATATATTATACTAAAAAAATTAATAATGTTATCATACTGATAAAAATACAAAAAATAATCTGTTAATGGAAAAAATAATAATTAAGTAAATAGATAATTAATTATATAGGTGAGTTTTACATGTATTGAAGCTAGTAGTTCGTCAATATGAATAAATATTATGAATTTATATAAACATAGTATACCACATGGAATATCATTGATAGTCAAACAATCAATAATTATTTTACCCAATGACAGTTGTAGATCAATGACTATAATTCAAGAAAGTTAATAGGAATGATATGAAAAATATAAATGGTTATCTATTTACAATGTGGACTAGTGTATTCTATGATCCCTCAGTTCATTGTGATTATATAAGATTTGGTTGATAAAAAATTGATTTAAATGTTAAAATAATGAGAATTATGACTGAAATCATCATAACCTTGAACTAGTAAGTAGACTTGTGAATAATAAATCAATTTACGTGGAAAATCTGATGTATTATCTTTTCTTTTTAATAGTGAATACTTGGTCGAAATAAGCACAAAATAATTTAATATTACAATAAAACGAGTTACAAAAGCCTGAATGTAGGAATTTTATTACAATCTTTTCATTTAATAGAAGATGACATGATGTCTTATCATTGTGTAAATCCAACAAGAACACATTCATTTCATATTCTTCTAATCCAAAAACTCTATGCTGATGATCATGGACTTTTACTAGATTTCTTATTCAAAAATAATTTGAATATTTTTGAAAATAATATAAAACTATTAAATGTGTAATATGTTTAATGATTTCAAAACCCATCTTTTCTATAATGCAATCAATGGGTGCTTTGGATATATGAAATGTTCACATTATTTTATAATTTATCATTTTAGTAAATCCATCATAGGGTGAAGTGTTAAAATGTGTTCTTCAAAAAACTAAGTATCCACATGCTTGAGAAATCAACATGAATACTTTCCCAGTATTATTCCTATCATTATCTCAACCCAATAAAATAGACGTTTGGATCTAGGGTTTCAGCTAATGAATTAGCTCAACAGCCTTTAAATCTTATATAATGGATCTTTTTTGGGGGTGTTAATGAATTCCAAGAGAATGGTTTTTTAAATCCCATCATTTCATACGATGATGATGAAGTGTAATCTCATTATTCTGTTGAAATTGATGGAGAAATAGAATTCAGGTACTGAAAATGATGAATAATTAATATCAATTTCTAACTATACCAAATAAAACTTCAAGGGAGTCCTCTGTATGAATAATTTTTAGATAAGACTAAACATTTTTCTAGAGGGAATGAATTATCTAGGGATAATTATCAACCACCCTCATTGGTCAAGGAATGAAAATAGAGAGAACCATAATAATTGTTAGCTACATTTTTAATTTCATTAATCCTATGAACCAAAACAATGATGGCTTATTTGAATTTTCCCGGAGCAATGATTGGTGTTTCCATTTTAGATTTTTAGAAAAATTCTATCAAGAAACCAAAATATAATTTATTTTATATGGTTATTTGGATCTTGTGTGAATGTAGTGAATAAAAAAATATATATTTGTATTCATGTGGGGGTGGTGTTGAATGTCCTTCTAATATGTTCTTTGAAGCGTAAGTGGATTCATTCTTGTGAAATCTAATTGATTAACAAAATACCATGGAAACTTATAGTTTTAATTCAGATAAAATGTATGAAATTTATACTTTCAATAGATTTAGGTGGTGAAAATTTAAGGATAATAAAATATATATTAAAAGAAAATTAGCTGATAGTAGTATTCTGGACTGTTTATTTAGATTTCTAACGATCTTTGTTTTTGGTGAGTGTTAAAAGACACTCAATAAATTATAATAATAATCCAAAATAATACTATTGAACTGATGAATCAGTATTAAAAACTAATATTGATGATAAAATTTAATGATGGTGAAACCAATGATAATGAGAAATGTGACAATGTTAGAATTTACCTATTCTCATATAACACCGTCCAAAGTAAATCAATGAGAGGCGTGATTGTGATGTTAGATGCCTATGAGTAGATATTAATTTTCACAATATCACGATGGTCTCGTTATGGTAGGTTGATGTGGTGGACTCCCACAGTGGTGGTAACTGTTTGGTATATTGAGGGACGGTAGCCAAGTGTATTAGTAGAGAAATGAGATGATGTATAGAATAAGGCGACCACAATGAATGGAAAACATGGGGTTTTTTACTAACGAATATATGATAATGATGGAAATTGAAACATGTTCTTTCTATAGTTAAATAATTAATAATGTAAAATAATATTGGAAAAATAAAACTACATAGGATGATTATTATGTTATAGTACTTAATAATGAGAAAATATATTTCTTATTCTTACCTTTGTTATCATTAAAAAAATTTAAACAATGGAAAATAAAAATATATTTTTTTCAATATTAATAAACTGAATGTGAATTATAAATGTATTGTGATATTGTATACTGTATAAATTAATAACATTATCAAACTGATAAAAAAAATTAAAAATACATTAACTTATAAAAAACAAAAACTAATGTAATCATAAAATTCATTATTGTAAGTGAATTTTACATGTATAAAGATTGAATGTTCATTAATTTGAAAGTACATTATGCATTTATAAAAAACATAATATACCAATATTCATATCAAAAATGGTTTAATGAACATTCATTGTACTACCTAATTTTTGTTTTCGATCAATGAATATAATTCCTAAAAATTAATATGAAGGAAAACCTAAAATACTTGAATAATATTTATTGCTTTTACCTGATGAAATAATATTAGACATAAAATGATCACCATGTTCAACAATTTATGGGGAGTATTAAACACTCACGAGTAAATTAATAAAAGTATATAAAATAGATATACAATAAATAAAAATAGATGATGATAGGAAATAACCAAATAATATTCCTTTAGGGTCCTCCCTTAGAAAAATTTAAAATCCATTCATGGTTAATCTTTAATTAAGTGTAACCAAATAGCCTGAAATGGAAAAATATATGAACGAAAATCATAAAAGGCATTGTGTAAGTTAAATTATTTGGATAGATATCATAATATAAGAATTAAATGAGCTTCACCTTAAAAAATTTAGAATGATAATGAACATAAAATGTATTAAAGTCTTATTAAAATGTCATATATTTCTTCAAAACTTATTAAAATGATAAGTATAATTAATAAAACTATAGAATTTATCACATGGGAAGATAATTAATCCTTTTAATCCCAAAATTAATTTTCTAACACATATCATTCAATTGGTTTTAATGTATAGTATAGAACTATCATCAAAATCAAATTCCAATGAAATTATATTAATTGTTGAGGAACATGTCCTTTATAGGTCTTATGGTGCCTAGGTATATATAAACAACTGAAGAACAAATATTTATATAATCTTGAATTATGATTGTTCAAAGCAAATTAATCATTATAAATAATGATAAATATAAAATATTTATGAAAAATGAAATATTATTTTTCATAATATAGAATGAAAAATTAAAAAGGGAAATTTTAGGTATATGAATTCGTCATCAATTCTAAAAATTTGAATAAACCTATCTAAATTAATCAAAACCTATAACATAAAAATACTGTTTGTATATATTATAGACGGTATAACTATGAATAATACCTAAAATGTACGAATTATCGTAAAAATGTGTATCAAATGTTAGAAAGAAACTATCATCAATATCACATGAAAACAATGAATACATTCATTGTTGAGAAAACATCCTCCATAGGTCTTACGATTCACAGTATATATATAGTGGAAATCAAATTAGAAATGTAATCAGGAGTTTTGATTGATAAAATGAAATAAATATGTTATTAATGAAAGAATTAAAAAATTTATTATGGAAAATGAAATATTATGCCAAATAATATTGAAAATTGAGTGAAAATTTAAATTGATAGAAGATCACTAAAATTAATAATTTTGTGATAAATTAAAGTGCTATAAATTAAGAAAACTGAAATACTATATTCCATTAAAAATAACATTAAAAAAGAATTTTCAAATTTAAAAGGAGAACTATTTTAAACCCAAATATTTGGTATGAACCAATTAAATGTAAAAGGAACAAACCTATAAACCCAAATATTCAATTTGATCAACATTGGGTTTATTGATAATCTGTTTTTATTAATAACTACCTAAATTAAATTTTTTTGAGGGAATAAAATGATCATAACATAGTAATAGGGCCAATATAATGGTGTTTAATATTTTTATATTAAAACTGCATGAAAACCATAAAAATAGAGGACACAAACAAAATCATTTTCACAGATCATGCATTTAATGTTATGGACTAACAAATTTATGTTCAAAATATATGCATGGTACCAAATATGTAACAAATATAAATGAACCAAGGAATTCAAGTTCAACAAATAAATTACATTATATTTAATTTCAAATAGATTGTCTAAAATGAATTTCATATAATAAATAATGGACCTTCTATGTAATACCATGCATATCTAGATCTATTCCCTTTATATAAATAGAAATACCACCTCACAAATTCAAAATTAATTGTTTTTCAAATTTAATGGAAATGATAATTAAATTTAGAAACAAAATCACAATATTTAATAATAAATCATGATGAAATACATTTTCAAGGTGAATTACACGTCTTCATTAGCTGGATGGAGTATAGATGGTTGAAGAATAAGATGATAGAGCGTGTTTATAGGATTTCGTGCATTAAATGTTATGCAGAAAAGATGTTTTTGACAGATGGATTTGAAAATAATTTTAAGAACCCAGATCTTCATTTTATGTATGGATTTTTTGAGTGTTTTTTAGGAAAATTTGTGTAATTTGAAATTTTAGGACTACACGCTATGTAATTAGGAGTACACATCATGTACCTTGTTACCCCATATGACCATGTCTGGGGAAAGTAATAACTGAGGCATGGCTGTGTGGGGTGACGTGGTATACCGCTAATGTTGGGGATCAGTTGAGGCGAATACACAACATCTTCATTAATAGAACATGTTGTGTAATCTTTCATTTATTTCATTAAATGTTCCTAGGTCGCATCTCATTCCCAGAATTGTCTTATTTTAACACTATCTCATCCAAGAGTGACTAAGAGCGATGATTCTTTTTTGAGCCACCGATCGACCGTCCATTCTCCGAATCAAACTTCGTCAATTGCGTTGGAATATTTTCGGTGTGTCCTTCAGTCTTATTGAGACTCTCCTATTTATTTATAATCTTTTGTGAGATATCCATCGTTGAACAATTTTGACATTATTGTAGATCAATTACGTTCTAGATTGATTCAAAGGATGTGGTTCAACTATATCGATCTTACAACATTGAGGTAGGTGGGATGTACCTTTCTATAGATTTTCATTGAATTATATGTGTAAAAAGTGCCCAATACCATATTTTAAGATATTACATGTTTAGGGAATTTAATAATCACAATTCCTATTATTTCGTTTTTGCATGAGCATGGGTTGTTTATTATGAATTGGGTTTATTACATTAATATGGATGTTTTTCCCATGTTTGTTTGATATTTTTCTTTGGAAATTTAATTTTTATTCAGGTTGTTTTTCTTTCCATGCCTAGTTTTGTTAGGATGGAGTGATTATTATATTACATGATTGTTGCTGCATAACCATGTAGTATTTGAGATTTACATTGGCTGCTGGATATCGTTTGGGAAAAATTGTACTATACAGGGCTATGAGAACCTGGTGTAGTTAGACCATAAAGGTAAAGGACGCTGAAGGCTTCCATAGATTTTCTGTTATACATTGCACTTTGCAAGACCATACGGGGGATGTGCATGAGTGCTCCTTCAGAGTTTCTGTAGTTTCATATTGCAAGACCACAGGGGGAGTCGATGTTTAGTTCTTCCATAGAGTATCTGTAATTTATCGTTATGAGACCACACGGGAAATTAATGATGAGTGCTTCCACAGAGTGTCTTTGTTAAGATGAACCAGAGGGGTTATACTGTGAGAAAATCATAGATGGATTATTGAGATGGATTTTTTGTCTATATAATAAAGTTAATTTAATTTATTTGAAACAATTGCATTGTTTACTTTTGATTACTTCTTTTTATTACATTATTTTTCCTAAAGCCTTCCATATATATAAACTGAGAGTTAGCAAAAAATTAATGGGTGATTTCATACTGGGATTCGTATCACACCCTATTTGGTTCATGATTTTGGACCAAAAATATTATATTGCTACATTTATTGTTAAGGGAAAATAACCTTCTACATCATGTACTTTATATCAGTAGAGCTAGAGAGAATGGGACCAAGATGAGGCATGTGATGCTGATGGAGTTGTTTAATTTTTTTCTTTTGTACTTTGGTTTAGTTATATATTTCTACCTTGTGACTTGTTTAGATGCATTTGTAAGTACTTGTTACATGAATTATTATTGACATATATATATATGACCCAGTTGTTTATTTAATTTTAGTCTTCCATTGTTTACTTATTGTATGGAATTACTGCTTCCACTACTATTATATGTTTGTTTCTATTGTGTTACTCTCCCAATAATTGAATAGTTTCCCCACTATCACACAAAAGTCCCACACTAGTAGTCAGTATCCTCTGTCATTCAAGGAATTGAACATGTGGCCATGTGACCAATCGGGTATGGGGCACCCCTGTGGGGCACTTGGAACCGGGTTGTTACAAAGTGGTATCAAGGGAATTATTTTCGGTTGGAGCTTATATCTAGGATTAGGAATGAATAGGTAGTATGTAATAAGATTTTCTTGGGAGTAGCTAAACAATGTATCTGGAAAATCCAATTTTCCTCGAATATTTAAATATTTCAGGTTTTTCAATTATTATAATTGATTTTATTTCACCGTTGGGTGATTTAAATGTTTTGTTCTATTATTGTTGATATTATTTTGGTTCTGTTTATGTTTCAACCTAATGAGATGAGGGTATTCCATCTCATTCATCATATAGGAACTTGTTAGAGTTAAAATTTCATGCATTCTTGTATTTCCATTTAGGGTGCATTATCGATTTCATGTTTTCATGATAAATGTTGTGCTAGATATGCATGTTTTTGTGATAAATGTCTTTATAATGTACCAACTAATTTATTTGGTATAACTTATTGTGTAAGGGTTCAGTTGAATGGGCACCCAAATTTGGTCCATGAGGTGTTATTGGGCCTCCTAGATCGAATTTTGGTGAGTCATGTATTGATGGAACTATTATAATATGTTATACATGAATAAGATTTTGTGTTTTGATTTGTGCATGTATGGGCCCCCAAGGATCATAATTTGTATCTTTAGTGTTTGTTTCAGTGGTTTTATTTTGATACAGAATATTTATTGTGGCTTACTTTATGGAAAAACATAGAATAAATGGTGTGTGTTGATGAATACATTCCATGTATCCTTCTATTCAGGAATGAAAAGTCCTTCATAAGTATACTCGATGTAATTTATGTATAGGCCATTTAATCCATGACTGTGTGATTGAATATATAGGAAGAGACATGGGGTTGGAAAATTATTGGTGAAACACACCGTGTACCAGATGTTTCTCCAATAGTGTGACTAATTACACCGACAGTGTGACTAATTACACCGACAGTGTGACTAATTACACCGATCTGTGAAATCCTTATAGTACATGCCAGGTCTGGCACAAACACACCGTGTAGTGTTGTTCTTAGAGAAATGTGTTGTTTATCCATATAGAATAACTTAGGTAGGGGAAAGGATTCATGTACATGTTTTTTCAGAGGAGAACATGGCGTGTGTGTAGGGTGTTCATGACCAGGGTTGGCAAATGTACACACCCATGTAAAGTATTATGGTAACAAGCCTTTTAAGGATCATACATGCCGTGTATCCATGTTTTATTGATTGAGAAAGTTATATTTCTCCTATAATTTTCAAGAACATCTATAATTCAGTCCTTGATAATATTTAACTAGTGTGAGCGCTTGACCTTGTAGAGTCATGTTGCCGAGATGTCCTCCGGTTTTTCATCAGATAAATGGAAAGGATCAGACACCAGATATAGTAGATCATGGACTACTAGTAAATACTCTCATCATGCATGTATTGGCACTAGTCTTCATTCCAGAAACATTTGATGATTCACAATTCTAATAAGGCTTCATTTTTTTATGAAGAACTTCTAGGGAAAATAGCATTCAGCCTCATTTATGGTAGAATTGATGTGTGCTTTTCAGTAGCAACATCCTCAAACTTTCTCAAGGGAAGGAAGATCTCAGGCTGCAGAGTATTGGTTAGAAGCCATGTTGTCTATCTTCGAACATCTGAATACCCCTCTAGAAATAAGGTTTAAGCATGATACACACATTCTTTGAGATTCCACATAGAGATGGTGGGATATGATTTCAGAGACAGGGCACTAGAAGGGTATGGCTTGGGAAGAGTCTTGCATTACTTCATTTATTATTTCTATATAGAGACTTTGAGTGTCGACTGAGCACGAGAGATAATGTGTTTGTAGAAGGGTACCATCTCATTGATGGAGTATTCATCTAGCTTCATAGAACAACAACACATCACATCCAATTAAGGGGGTGATCAGTTATTCTTGGTGGGGATGATTGAGGATGGTCTCAGGTATGACATCATATCTCTAGTGAACACCTTTAGGTTTCCTTCTATCACATATATAGTCAACCATGCACTAATCATAGAGTGCAATATGATGTATTCTGGGGTTGTGAGCCGGGGGGCTCGACATCCATTATTGGGACCCCTCAGACTAACATCTGGAAGTGTCGTGGGGAGTCTATGCATGGAGATCTAAGTAAGGGTATTCATCATGTGGTGGTCAGGTGTTGTGCTAACAGTGTGGAAAGAGTGGGAATACGAGGCCAAATTTCCTGAGAGACCCAATAGAGTTCCAATTTAATGGAATGTCGATCCATCTTCAGCATTTCTATATGTTTTTCTCACTAGAAGCTGGTGAAAAAGGTTCTTCTATGACTCATAATTCAAGAATAGGACCACTATATTCTCATTAGTCTAGGAACTAGAGTTCGTCCGGCTGTTTAGGCCGATGTGGAGATCATGGTCGTGGTAGGTAATCACCAGGATTTCAGCAGCAATAGGGTGGATCAACTCAGGGTGGTCCGGTATGGTCATAGGGCCATGATACATGTCAGACATTTGCAGTTGAGTAGACCCAGTAGAAACAATATCCCAGACCCTCTATAATTAGTGGTAGGATTCTATTTGGATCAATTATAGCTTTTTCACTTTTCAATATAGGGGATTCACAAAGTTTCATATTTGTTACTGTTATGGAGATCCTCGGGCACTGTATCTTTTCATCTACTGATATCATGATGTTAGAAACTCCGTTTGAGACTAGAAAGACTACTGTACATCAGTGAATGGAGTTCCCTCTTGAAGTTTGTGGGTGTCACTTCTTATGGGACCTCAATGTCTTAGAGATGGATGGTTGTGGTGTCATTTTCGGAATAAACTGGTTGGTTCCCTACCAGTATTTTGTTGACTACTATCATTTTAGGGTGAGTTTCACATCAACATATGATATTTTTTACTACATAATGGTGAATGGGATATCCATGCAAGTAGAGAAGGCCCCATAAATCATGGGTTGGGAGGTGTTATAGCCCAGATTTCTATTTTGTATCTAGATGACCAAGGAACTTCACATATCATCTATCCTCCAGTTGCCAGTTTTTTAGGGATGTCTTTCTAGAATACTTTTTTTTGTTTTCCTCCAGAGTGAGAGGTAGAATTTTCTATTGATCTTGTGCTAGGGGAAGCACTTATTTTCATTAACCTTTATTGGATATCTACAATAGAGTTATAAGATCTCAATAATTAGTTAGAGGAGTTAAAGGAATAGGGTTTCATATGACCATGTACTTCTGGTTGGTGTTTTATTATCCTATTTAAAAAGAAGATCAAAGTCACCCTTAGACATTGTGTGGACTATCAGAAGATGAACTAGTTGATGGTTAAGAACCAATATACCTGACCATCTATTGATGATATCATAGATCAATTTTGAGGGTATCAGGTGTTATCAAATATTGATATGAGATCTGGTTACCGTTAGTTGCGCATTAGACCATCTGATATACATCTTACAGCCTTTCCGAGAACGTATGGTCTATATGACTATATGGTTATGTTGTTTGGTCTCACGAATGCGCATGCGGTTCTTATGGAATTGATGAACCGAGTCTTCCATCACTATGTGGATTATTTCTTGGTAGTCTTAGTGGATGATATCTTTTTGTAATCTCACACTTGACATGAACATTCCACACATAATGAGATAGTTTTGAGTACAATGAGAAAGAATTTGTTATATGCTGAGATCTCAAAATTCAACCTTTGGATGGACGAGATACACTTGTTGGGTATATTATCCCAGAGGCAGTAGTATCCGTTGACCCAGAGAAAGTTAAATAAATTGTTTTCTGGGAGCATCTAATGAACTTTTTTGGGTACAATGATTTCTCAGGCAGTCTTGTTACTAAAAACATTTCATACCGGTCTTTTCAAGCTTACCGACACTGTTGAATGACCTAACAATGAAGAATTCACATTATCAATTCACAGGTTCATGTAATTTATCCTTTCATGAGATTAAGGGGAGGATGACCTTAGCATTGATACAAGTTTTTCTAGAGCCGGCAAAGAGTTATACTGTTTAGTGTGATGAATCAGGTATCAGGCTAGTAGTAGTTCTTATGTAGGGGAAAGGAGTCATTGTGTATGTGTCTCGACAGATGAGGCCACATGAGAAGAATTACCCAACACACGATCTCAAGTTGGATGAAGGAATTCATGAGCTACATTTTTGGGTACATTATATATTTGGAGATCTTTTTTTGGTATTCACTAAAAAAATATCATGTACATATTCACTCAGCATGATCTAAATTTGAGACAATGAAGGTGGGTTTAGGACATTCACCATTTGACATTGATCTTTCCTATATGTAAGGAAATGGAATGAGAGTGGTTGATGTGTTGAGCAGGAGGACTCAGATACAAGCTGTTGAAAAGGACAATAATGAGTGTATTATTCGGGCTATATTCTCGTAGATGCATTTAGAGGTGCATGATAAATATTGGAAGTCCTCTCTTTCTTCTGTAGTAGTTACCTATACTCTACATGATCGAGTCTAAAAGAGGAAGCTATCAGATTTTGTAGGCCTAGTTTTACAAGAGAGTGTGTTAGGATAGGACCCTATTCTTAGATGGGATATAGGAATGGTTGAGATCATGCATTTTCATTTGTCTGTATTGGTGTGAGTAGATATACACGATGAGATAATGTGGGATTTTCATTCATCAATTTGGGCAGTTTATCTTAGAGTCACCAAGATGTATCGATATCTTCACAATCAATATTGGTGGCCCAGAATGAAGAAATATTTTGTTCATTTTTCAAGGAGGTTTTCCACCTATCATCAGGTGCATGCGGAGCATCAGCGACCAAGACAGATTTTGTATCGGTTACTCATTCTCGAGTGGAAGTAGAATGATGTCGTAATGGGCTTCGTGACAAGTTTAACAAGGTCTCCTCGAGGGAATGATGTAGTTTGGTTTTTCATTGACAGAATCATGAAGGTTTCACACATATTACCGATCAATGATACCTATAGTATAGATGAGTGGGGAAGGTTTAATGTCCAGGATATTTTATGCCAACATGGGGTTTTTCACCCCATCATTTCATATAGGGATTCCCGCTGGACTTAATTGGTCTAGATGGTACTATAGAGGGATTATGGCACATAGGTACTTCTAATTACATTTTACCATCCGTAGATAGATGGCCAATCTGAGCATACGATTTAGGTACTGGAGAACACGCCTTGATCATATGTCCAAGAATTTGGAGGTTCATTGGAGAATCATAAATCTATGATGGATTATTTCTACAATAATGGTTATCAAGACACTATTAATATTACACATTAAATTCTTGTACCATAAGTTGTGACGATTAACCCTATATGATATGGAGGCAGGAGAGGCAGCTATGCTGGGACCTAGTCTTTTCTAGGAGACTACAGAGGAGATTGAGTTGATTCGTAAGAGGATTACAACAACACAGTCAGGATATAAGTATTATAGTGATAAACATGGATGGCCTCTGAAGTTCGAGGTTGGAGATCATGTTTTCCAATGTGTTACACCATGTTTTGGACATAGGTGGTTTAGGAGACAAGATATGATTTTGCCGATATATGTTGGGTTATATTAGGTTTTTGTGTGAGTTGGGCCGGTTGCATATTGGTTGCAGTTACCATTGAGGTACTAGGATATGCATAATGTCTTCCACGTTTCACATCTCCAACATTACTTCTTAGACATGTCTCATGTTTTTTATCTTGATGAGGATGAGTTAGAGGTGGAAAAATCATTCTAAGAGTAGCATATATAGATTTTTGATCATATGAAGAAGTTTCTCTATGGACATTATATTCCTCTAGTATGAGTGCTATGATAGTAGGGGTGAGTAGAGGATGAGACATGGGAGGGGGAGACTGACGTGTGATCATAGTGGCTGGAGCTGTTTGTGTATTTTTATTCATCGCCACATTACTAGAGAAATTCGGGGTGAATTTCATTAAGGGGGAAAGTTTGTAAGAACATGGATCTTATTTTAAAAAATGGATCTTGTTTTCTGGTGTTTTTGAGGAAAAGTGGATTTTTGGGAAATTTTCATAGTACATGTTGTTTACTTAGGAGTACAAGTTGAGTAGCCTATTACTGTGTACGTTTGCATCTTCAGTGTGTAACGGACGTCACATGGTTGTGTTGGTTGATGTGGAAGACCAGTAATGCTGGGGATTGGTTGAGGGAAATACAAAGTGTGAAAATTAATAGTTCATGTTGTCTACCTTTTCTTTTTTTCAATAAATGGACTGAGACTACATCTCCTTCTCATAATTGTATTTTTCTAACATCGTCTCATCTAGGAGTGACTGCAAGTGAGTATTATTCTTTGATCCACTGATCGACTGTCTATTCTACAAATCAAACTCCATTGGTTGTGTTGGAATCATATCGGTGAGTTCTTCCTTATTCTGTAGCCTTTTCTCTTGATTTCTCCTCTTCTGTGAGATATTCATGGTTGTATTTTTAAAATGTTTTTTTACATGAACAAAATTATAAGTTTATTAAAATTATGAGTTTCAACTATATTGATCATACAACGTTGAGGTATGTGGTTTCTTCCATTCCATAGAATTTCTTTGAATTATATATGTAAAAAAGTGCTCAATACCTTAGTTTTGGGTATTGTGTATTTAAGGAATTTAATCCTATTAATTCATGATATGGCTTGTTTTCTTTATCATGGTATTTTGATTATGATTAGGGTTTTTTACCTAGCTATGGATGTGTTTGACCATGTTATTTTGATATTGTACGTTGGGTCCAGAATTTCTTGTTAGGCTACTTGTTCATGCCTAGTGATGTTAGGATTGAGTGATTGTTATATAAAATTTATGTTGTTTCTTTTCCAAGTGGTATTTGATATTAAAATTGGATACTAGATATTGTTTTTGAATGATTGTATTACACAGGGTTGTAAGAACCTTGTATAGTTAGACCATTGGGGGAATAAACGATGATGGATTCCCAAGTGTGTTTATTGTAAATTTAATATTGTGAGACCATAGGGGTGATGGATGTGAGTGATACCTCAAAGTGTCTATAGTTTCATGTGGTGATACCACCAGTGGAATTGGATGTAGATTACTTCCCTAGAGTGTCTGTAGTTTACTGTTAAGAGACAACATGGGGAATTGATGTGAGTGCTCCCTCCAAGAGTCTTTGTTAAGTTGAACTAGAGCATTTAGATAGAGAGAACCTTCCAGAGGGTTTTTGGAGATTTTTTTATGTTTATTTAATAAAACTAATTGAATGTAGTTGAATTTTTAGGATTGTTTACTTTGGATTACATAGTTTTTTATTAAATTATTTATACTATTGTATTCAATTTTTATTCACTGATATTTAGGAATAGATATTTGGGTGGTTTTCTACTGAGATTTATCTCACACCCTATTTGGGTAAATATTTTGGGCACAAACTGATTATACTGTTGGAGGTATAGATAAGGTCCAGTTCCCTTTTACTTCAGTTACATAGTTGTTGTAGAGATGGAGTGTTTGGGACCAAGCTGAGGCTTGTGATTTTGTGGGAGTTGTTTACTTGTTTTTCAGTGTACATTTGTTTGGAACTTTATTTCAGTATTGTGGCATGTTTGGATGATTTCCTAAATACTTTTGACATGCATTATTTTTGACATTATATATCTTCAAGTAGTTTATTTACCTTTTTTCCTCCGCTCTTTACTTATTCAATGGGATTACTTCTACCGCTACTATTATATTATTGTTTCCACTATGTTACACTACCAATGATGGCATAGTTTACCCACTATCACTCCCAAGTCCCTCGCTGCTAGTTGGAAGCCTCTGACCTTTGGGGAAAGGTGCTTGAGGCCATGTGACCAACTAGGTGTGGATCAACTATGGGCGGCACCTGAACTAGAGATGTTACATTAATGAAACACTACTTGGAATGAGAAATTATATTTGGATGTGGAGGATGAGTTTTAGGTGGAGTACAAGATGATGAGGCATATACCGTGGTAGAGACGTACCTAATCAAAGGTTGATTTATTGCTAAAGGCAATGGAGGTGGAGATCATGTCGGATGGGAATTCCAAATTAAAGGAATATACGGAAGTAAAGGTGAATGTGCTGGAGGAGGAATAACTTATCGATATATATTAGGTATGACAATGACCGAGGGTGTGATGAACGCATGGGAGGAGGAGGAGGCAGAGGTGGTAGGATGAGGAGGTGGTGTGATAGAAAATGTTATGGCGGAAGGAGGGGAGAGGGACAGTGATGTTTTGGAGCTAGTGAAGGGATGTAGAGGTGGAATTTGGGGGTGGAGTCGAGGTCATGGGGGGGGGGGGGTGGGGGAATTATGGATGAAATTTTGGGTGTGGTAGTGAAAAATGGAAGGGGAGGTAGACATCTAAGGGATAGTTGATGTAGAGTTTAAATGTGTATTAAAAATACTAAATATAGTATATATAATTGATATAAATAATATTGGCATAATATATAATATAAAAATAAATATAAAAAACCGATCAAGAAAGAGATTGGTGTCTATTTTAGTGGATATGTAGGGGAAGTGGAAAAGGCTTGCACTATAGTGGATATGTAATGGGGGTGTGGCTAGTGGCTCATGTTCTATGAGGTGCAAAAAGATGTTTGTTTTTTATAGCGCACCGCGACGATTCTATTCAATTTTAAAGAGTTCCATATTTTCTTGATTTGGAATGAGGCTCGGTGGAGGTTCAATGGTTTGGATGAATAGAAACACTGAGTGACTGGTGGTTGTCTATTGCAGATCAGGAGAGGTGAGGGATATATTCTCCCCACTAACCGTCGAAGCTCGGTTGATGTAGGGTCAAGAAGTTACGGTTGTGAGGGATGCAAGTGGAGGTGCTCTGGTGGAATAGTTTGGTTCTAATTTTGATTTATTGTTTCTCTAGATTTTTTCTTTATCATATAATTTTTGTATATGATTTTTTTATTCTTTTCTTGGTTATGCCTTGTGTTTTTTGTGGATTATTTATCTTTAGTGCATAGTTCTTTTGTGTTTCTTCATTTCTTTATTGTTGATTGGGGGTATACTATTTTATTTTTTTGAGTTGATGGTGCTGATGTGTGTTGGTGACTCACATAGAGTAGAAGTTCTTGTGGGTGGAATTGAAAGGGTGGTACAATGGTGAATATGGAGTCAGCACTGCAGGAGTAAGGTGAGATGAAAAATAATAACTCAGAGTGGATAACAGGTACTTACAGTCACTGTTGGTGTAGGTTATAGGGGACTCTAGCAGAAAGTGGGAGGTGGTGACACCATAAGAGTTGTAGTATGGCTATGGGCAGATGGGAACTATGGTCAGTGGTGAGTGAGAGGAATGGGTATCGGTGGCATGGTTGGGTCACCATTGATGCAAGACGTGAACAGTGGGTCGAATATTTGGCATATGTAAAAAGTGGATTCATTATTGGAAATACTGGAATGAGTGCTGGATTGAGATATATGGTGGATATCAAAAATTAGAAAATATTGTTGGAGGTGAGTGTTGAGAGGAGGGTCTAGTGGTGACATGGTTGATTCACTATTGATGGATGACGTGAACGAAGGGTATGATTTTTAAAAATGGGTAATAGTGGATATACCATTAGAAATGAAGTGAGGGCATAATTTGACTAATCATTAATTGCCTATGGGTGGTTGTTTAAAACACCAAAAAAATAAAAATGAAAAAAAAAATTCAAAAAAAATTACTTAATTGAAAATTTCTAAATATTTAATAAATGATATAAGAGATTAAATTATTTTAACAAATAAATTAATTTAAAATTATTAAAATATTAAAAGTTAGTAGCATAAATTAATTAACAAATTTATTTATTAACAGAGTTAATATATAGAAAGAGTAAAATTAAAATTAAATAATAAAAAGTATTAATATATTGAAAAATTGAAAATTAAATTGTTATAATTAATTTCATTGTTCAAAGTCTCTATAAAATTTCAAAATTATATATTTTTAAATAAAAAAATGAAGAATAAGTTGAATTAAATAATTAATATAAAGGAAATGAAAAAAATCAGAAAGGGAAATCCCAATTATAGAAAAATAATATACTAAAATGTATTAAATATATGAAAAATGGATTTTTTAAAAAAAATGAAAAATTAAAATAGAATATTAATAAAAATAAGTAAAATAATTTTATTATTGAAAAAAAATATTTTAAAACAAAAATATAATTTTAAATATTTAATCTTTAGAATAAAAAAATTCTAATTATTACACTAAATAAATTATTTTAATAATGATAATAGAATAAATATTTAAAAATTATGGGACAAAGTGCATTGTAAAATATCCTCATCAAAATATCCGAAACATAAATATTTGTTTACCTTCAAAAAAAATTTCCATTGAATTTGTATAATATAATGTATATTTTTTCATTTACTTAAAAATTATAATGTCTATGCTCTTAAAAACATAGGAACATTACCAGGTTAGGCTTTTCAAATAATGATTTCAAATAAGGTCCTAACTAGATTTATTAACACACTATATATCAAGGGAAAAAAAACTCATTATTTTTTTAAAAAAAATCATGCCTCCTATTTCAATTCACATACATTTCCACATCAATTCTATATTATGTTTCAATCCAAAAAGTAATGAGAATATATATATATATATATATATATATATATAAGATGAAATAAGAACATAACCAAATCCAACTTCATTTTTTAATTTCTCCAAGGTTCAGGAATTCAATTTTTAATTTTTTTTGAATATCTTCATTGATAAAACTCTTATGGTCTTAAAACAAGTCATTTCTGCCTTCTTTACCTGGGTTTAAAATTCCCCTCACCATAATGAACCTATTATTGACCAACTGGAACATTAATATTAATATTAATATTTTTTATTTTTTATTTTTTATTTTTTTCCTATCCAAGTTTGTGATAATAAATTTTAAATTGCACTTATTTAATATGTATAGAAGGATAACAACACCACCATGTTCTCAAAGTCTTAGATATTCTATATGGGATCCCATTTTCCCATTTTACAATTGTTTAAATGGACAATTATGATTAACATTTTATTTGGATAACTAATGTTATTTTTTAATGAAGATTCTTCTATGTTCTTGTTCAAATATATTGTTTCTTAAATTCATGATCCAAATTTCAAAAATATCTATCCTATCTCACTCCCTTGCAAATTTCTTAAATAGATTATCCATAAAAACATTAAGCAATTCTTCTCAACAATCACACATCCCTTATAATTTTACAATCAATGCTACCATAAATATCCAACAAATTTTCATCCACTTGGGAGGACACAATTTATATGAAAACTTATTCTTATTAACCCATAGTTTTTGAAAATATTTTATTTTTTTGAAAGAAATCGAGAATTCTTAAAAATATTGACCTTTTTTAATAACAATTTACGGGGAAATAGATTTAGGAGAAATAACCCTCTCCCCCACACTTAAAACTCAATAATTTCCCTCACCATTGACTCTAAATGTATAATATTGTGAAGTTCTAAATAGATTGGAAAATAAGAAAATGAATGATTTTTGAAGAGTTAGAAATGCTGTTCAAAAATTTTCATTCCATACAAAAAGATAGATAATAAGGAAAAATAAAGGACCACACCATCAACCACAAAACAGTAATTTTTTTTTAAAAGTTCATGCAATAGAATTTTAAAATCACACATAAGTATTTACAATATAGTTCAAAAGAGAACATGATATGAAATTAAGTGAAACAACAATATAATGAATGTGAAAATAGTGGGTCAAGCATATTTCATAGTGTATCTCAAAATAATTTTCTTCTAGCTATATTATAGCATGCCAAAAACTAATATAGAAAAAACAATTCAAAATTTTCACATGGTCTAAGGAATACTCTCTAACACATAGTCCTATTATCATTTATTGAATATATATATTAAAATTTTTCAAAAGTAAAAGTACTACGTCCCTAAATGGGATGATTTACATTTAGAAGATCACTCAAAATGAAAGAACCCTTTATCTTATTTATAGAAAAACGTTTTATGTGTTATCAACATTCTACAAAATGAAAAAAATTATCAATAGTCTTAAAAATATAATTCTCAAAGTAAAAAAAATGAAACAAAAAATGGATTTTGGGACCTTTATCCACATAATCCATTATGCTTCGCCCATTGGTATTAATGAGTTACTATATACGCATGACTACTCGATTATGGTTCTACAATGAAAAAATAGAATATTAAAATATAAATCATAAATAAAAATATATAGGAAATGTAAAAGTATTAATCTTGGGATAACCCCCATGTGGTATTTTTTTATTTTCCATTGATGTAAATTGAGTATATTAATTCCAATATGATGGTGGGTGAGGCTTATTACTGACAAACCACCATAAGTGGTTCATTAAAACATTATAGTGATAATAACTTTTGAGTACCCATTGTATAGATTCATTAATTTCCCACTACTTGAAAGTTATGTACTTATTATGGAGTAATGGAATGGAAAAAAATTTGTGTTACTTCACCTCATTTATATCAAATGGTTGTGGTCTCAAAAGTATTAAAAAATTCAATTATGTGGTGAGACATGCAATCTAGTTCATCCCAAATCAAAGCTTCCTCATTAACTATATGAATTGTGTCAACACCCTCTGTAACCATCATGTACTACTACAAGAATTATTTTTTTTCAATAGGGCCTATATCTTTATAACTCTATAGGAAATCATATTGGTCAGCTATCTCTCCAAAACAAACATAGGTAGAATCAAAAGTAGCATCATCTATAAAAAGGTGGAATCATAAAAAGATAACACTAATAAATGAAATTAAATTATCTCTAGGTGTGTTCATATAGATTCTATACAATAGAAATTAGTAACCTTGGGAGTAAATATGAGATATGAGTGACATAGTAAACCTCCTCCATCCCTTATTCGAACATAACACCTCCGGGGTGGTTTATTTTAAGGAAACACAGAAGAAATATTATATTGGTTCATCCTATTGAGTCAATGGAAAATCAATACAAGTGTATAACCTTAGAAAAACCTCAGATTAAATTCTACAAAAAATTGATCCCCCAAATTGTGCCCAACTTTATGATCCACCATCTCAGCAAACTTATTTAAATGAAATATATTTACCTAGGAATTTATGTCACATATAATCTCATCCTAGAAATAACTACATATTTTTGTCTTATCTATTAATTATGTTGGAAAAATAGTACATGTCATTGAATATTTCTACATAATTAATCACTGACATAGTCCCCTAAGTCAACCACAAAAAAATTGTGTCCATATCCTACCACAAGGTCATTGGGAAGATGTTTTCTATTAAATTATCTTGGAAGACCTTATAACATATACTCTCTATCTTCTTAGCCCAAATAGGAATATTCGGTGATCACTTAATTTTTTGTCATAGAATGTAAGATTCCAAATTGAATCAATTATTTAGAGTAGTATAAATGTGATCCAAAATAGTCTTTATAGTCTCAATTCATAACTCAGATGCCTCAGATCTAACTTCCCTAGAGAATGTTAGAGGATGATGTAGTTGGAATTATGTTGTATGATAAAACTTACTCAAAATATCCCACCCTAGGTATCTCTCCATAACATGAATAAAAAATAAAATATCTCAAGAAAATTATATTCTACATATCACGCAGAAGTAATGGCATTTATTTTCACACTACTTGGGGAGAATTCTCAGAAATTCCCTACAATCACCAAACTCGTAAATTTCATAATGGTTGAATCTCTCTAAAATTCTATATGACTATTTCAAAGAACAAAACAATTTATTTAATATTTACACAATTTAGGGGAAAAATATCCATAAATATGTATTTCATGTATACTATAACAAGAGATAAAAACACATCACATTTAGTACCCCAACAATCACTATCTAGTCCATTGTTAACATAGTGTTAACCAAACATCAAAATTTCAAACATTTCACTATAAATTTTATTGACATCATTAAAATTTATAATCAATTACAACTTTCACATTAGGTATTAATTTAATAATATTAATTTATCATCCATTCAATTCAAAAATGTCCACATTAATCCTTTTGGCACTATTTCTTTTAATTCAAATAATAATTATAAAATCCTTTTATTTTCCCACAACCTACATGATTTTCCATGTGCTCATAAAATGATTCTTGTTATATAAATACTTGTGTTCCTAAACTTTTAAATTTATGAAAAATATCATATTATATTATACAATGAGTAAAACCTTAAAATTTATAACATCACACAAAATGTGTGACACCCATAGTGAAAAAAACACATAACACATACAAAAAAATGTTATGAACAACAATACCACCCAACGAACATGGGTTTTCTCTTAGACAGGGGTAATATAATCCCATGAATGAGCTCCTTTGAAATGGATAAAACATACAAATAACCCATCTACCATTCCCATAAATTAATTCTATAAGAAAATTGTCGAAACAACATTGTAAAATATTTTCTTGTCTCACTCTAACGAGTAGCTGAACTGGTTCATAGAATGACCTTGGGAATGACTCCCCATATTCCAGAGGTAGATAAATAATTATGAGGGTATGAAGAGATTCATAGGGAGACTATATCATCTTAATTAGAGTATACCAACAATAATAATCAAAATAAAAAATAACATTCAATAATAATCAATATGAATACATCACATACCACATTCCGAAACCTAGGTGGTACCAAAAAAGAAATAATTTACATATTCAATGTCATAACAGTGTCACGTTTGAAAGGAAAACCGAAATAAATAGACCATATCAATATCACTATTCACTTACAAACATCATTTTTGATCCCCTCATCCAATATCCATCACAAGTCAAACATCTATTATGGGTTCTTACCCATATCTGAACATACAAACATGATGCCTGTTCAGGTAACATATGTAGTCTTAGCAGTGGGTGAGTACAACATAGTCATCCATAACTAATGTATTCTAATGAAAAATCATCTTTAATAAAATTTCATATATATGTTCAGTAAATAAAAATCAATTTATAAATAAAATAAGATTTACCATTAATAAATTTTTAATTTAACCAATCCTACCCTTAGTGTCCTAGTGTCACCTGAATCCATCCAACCGTTTTTGGTTTTAATCATCATCTAAACCATATACATTATTTTTCACATATTAATATTTAATGATCATTGATCTATGTATGTGATTTTGGTATGGGGAACTCCATGACTAACAATCATGAACTGTGGTGTGGATCGTATGACCGACATCATTACCACGGTGTGGAATGCCATGACCAATACCCATTCGACAATGTGGACCACCATGAACAACATCATTACCATGGTATATAACTCTATGACCCAAAATAATAACCATTTCATGAATAACCTATTTCCAAATGTCCAACACTAGAACATTTGATCACAAAAAATAAAAGTGATACTTTTTCTGAATATTCAAAATTCAGGTGCAATAACATGTTAACCTCTTTAAATCATCATTATATTAATGATGAACCCCATTATATGGGGTGGATTTCTATTAATCATGCAGTGGGTTTGGGAGGTATCAGAAGAGTTGGATGGCTCAATATCTATGGAATTGAGAGACAAGACATTGTCATGTGGATGATGTTCGTGGGTGAAAGAACCAGCAGTCTTTAATGGTTTTTGTGTTGATTCAGTGGTGGGAGTGTGTGGGATGCCATACTATGGTAGATCTAGGTGGAAAAGTATGGTCAACTATGGTGGGATCTAAAGACGAGTGATGTCAGTGAATGTATTTATTGGCATATCTAGATGGAACATGAAAATCAACGATGGTGGGATCTGAAAATGAGTGATGGAGGTGGCGAAAATTGTTATGGAAAAACAATTATGGATTAGTAGAAAATAAATAATATATCATTATTCTGTTGGTAGAGTCTCTGTTGGGGTTTTTAGAGTAGTTGATTCTGTCTTTATAAGGCTACATAATGGCAATGAATGAGAGGGTATGAAATCTTCCATTGGTAAAAATCATCGTGCATCTCTACATGTGGAAATTCTAGTTGTGTATCCATTTCGACTTAGTTTAAAAAAATTATTAATTACATTTGGGATTGGTTGGTCTATGGTATTATTTCCTTAGGTCCTTCAAGGACATGTACATGGACCATCTACCAATGGGGCCTATGGATAATGCTCTAAATTGGAGAATCAAAACAATGTACAATTATTGTTATAATTAAGAGTATGTTAAATATAATGGAATGCACCAATTTTTATATTAAAAATTAATATAACACAATTTAGAAAAACATTTTGGTAAAATGAATATAATTTTTGGAATAATCATGATGAAATAATCTATGGATGACTTTTTGGTAATTTTCTAAAAAACATCAATTTTTAGGTCAATAGTAAATATAACCATTTTCAAAAATTACATGTTTTACGACATAATGACAATGAAATAAGGACCTAATAAACCATAAAATGTTTATATATACCAAAAATAAATTCCATAATATAAATTAGTAGTTTAAAAACAATTAAATTAATTTGTAAACCTATAATTTTATTACCAAACCCTATAAATTTAAATTATTCCATAAAAATTTAAATTTTCTTATTGGAATTTTTTTAACTAATAAATTCGACGTATAAACGGTTTTAATGTCATAAAATCAAATATTTTTTATCAAATAAATATTATAATATTATAAAAACATATTTTGTGATCATTATTTTGGAAATTATAATTTATACAATATTTTAACAGATAAAGAACCCTCCATTTTGGGATAAATAACCATCTCCCTTCAATTTGAAAATCACTTCCAATAAAATTATCATATACAATTATCAATCCAATTACCTTTTACAATGATTCCTTAAAAACAAATTGACATTTTTCTATTATCCAATCCCATTATTCAAGGATTTAGTTTTATAAAAAACATCAACGATGGGTTGATCCCATATTCCTATATTTTTCTTTTTCCCTCCATTAATTATGAATCTCCATGTGTATTTTATTTTTATACCATTATTATCTATTGAAATTATAAATATATATATTCATTTATTTTAAATTACTATAAATTTTTTAAAACATTTAATGTGTATATACACTATCTCTAGCCTTTTTTGACATGTCTAGTTAATAGTCAGATTCATCCACCTAAGAGAATGTTAGAAAAAATTTACCTATATCCAACTAAAAGGATTGTTAGAATATAATATATATTATATTTATAATTTTAGTCAAAATAATTATATTCTTAATGATGTAATTTGTAAAAAGATAAATTATAATGTATGAAAATAAAAATGGGTTAATTCAAATTAAACATTCCATTGAACCGTTTAATCATTTACATAAAGTAACCATTCAATAAATTAAAATGGTAGAAATTTATCCCTTAAAACTTAATTTAATGGAATAATCTTCAGTATTATTTTATTAATAATCATATATTTATTACAGAGGACACTCAAATGTGACAAAACAAAATAGGACCTATGGCAAGGGGACTCTTATACCATACTCTTATTTTGGGTTCACCTTCCCTTCTTATATCCATTATTGTTTTTCTATATAAGGATTCATTATAAATGCTTTTATATTTTATTTATATTTTTCCTTTTGGGGAAATTCATGTGTTTATTTCAGTTAAAGTCGTTCATAGCTACCTTTAGGGTTACATATAAATATTTTTTATATAAAAATTCCTTATTGATTCTTATATTATTTATTCTTCGTATCTATTAAAAACAAGACCACCTATTTGATAACTATATCCTTTAATGATCATAATAATGTTTTTCCTTCATATTTTAGTAACCATAGAGTATATTTTTTGATATATGACTTTTAGAATCACTATAGAACCCATTGTTTTCTCTCGGGTTAAAATCATGTTTCTGATCTATATATGTTTAATTTTCCTTGTGTTATGTATTCTTATAATCATATTATGATGTGATTGATGGAAGATAATTATATATCCCTTAAATTATATGTGTTATGTGATATATCCCAAGATATTATGTGAATTATAAATGGACATAATTCCTGATTTGTTTATAATGAAAGAATTGATGGTTTGTATAGATTTGTTAGTCCTGAAAATAAATGTAAATTTTTCCCAATTTATTTGTGTTATTTTACCTTATTTTTTATGGTTTATTATTAGGAATATTAAAACTTATTCTAATAATTCAAATTATACCCTCGTTCTTATGATGTGATTTATGGAAAATAATTATATATCCATTAATAAATCATGTACCCACCCTATTATTCCTTATCATATTGGGCTCTTAGCTCTGTATTTCATTAATATAGGTCAATAAGTGATTATATATATATTAATTATTATGAATAATCTAATAGGACCATTTTGAATTATTTAAATTATAATTAAAATTTCATATGTCATCATGTCGTATGAACCTAATTTTACTATGCAACTATGACTTTTTATTAGGGATTATATTATTTTATTGAAATTTATCTGAAAAATGATGTAATGATTATAATTGAGTGTTAATGGAAAATATTTAAGGCTACTGAGATTTTAAAATATAGTGGGAGACTAATAAAATTCATTAATAACATCACAATCAATAATTATGATAAAGAAATGAAATATTTTATAAAATCGAAAATTGGAAGAGAAATCATGATAATTATATAATAATTGTAGTATATAGATCTTGTCCACACTTTTAAAATTTATAAGAATGGTACCTTTTTTTATAAAACTAACTACTATTTAAAAATTTGATATATGAATTGGAATCTACTATTATTTATTATCAACCTCATTGTGTGGGAGAATGTAAAAAGGATACTTAAAAAATATATATATAACATATTTCTATTTTACATTTTATCATGATATCAAATATATATATATATATATTGATATAAAATATGAAAATTGAAGCTTCACCTATTAAAAATCAGTATATAGTTCTTTAAAATAATAAATGGAGTCTTAAAATATAAATGATTATTAGTTCACTATAGTAGTGTAAACAATAATATGAGTTCATAGATAATGATCCGAACAATATGATGATAAATCAAATTAATTAGTAAAAAAATGCATGCATCTATTGGGATAAAAAATTATCCATTAATAACATATTATCTTCCTCACAACAATTATTTTGTATATTCCTCATTAATTAAATGTTAGAAATTATAGTGTATCCACTCAGAAATATTTTGACTGTATTTTACCAAGATGATATGAATTTTTTAGAACATGGATCCTAATCCATTATTGGGAATTAATTAAAATAACATGATGAAAACCCCATAAACATTTCAAATATATTGGATCTTTTTCAAAATTATTCAAATTATCAAAATATTAAGAGGTAGAGCATTGAATGATAGTCTATCTATAGTAACCTATCCCCCAATATCCAAGAGTCTACGTCTTGTACTAAATAAATTGTCATTATTACAAGGTATCAAGACTCCAAGTACTAATAAATTTAATAGTCATGTTAAAATAAATATATTAGTGAATATTTATTACAAATTATCACAGTGATTAGAACATATTTTTTTCTTTATTCTAAATAATTAAACATCTATGAGGATAACTCAAATCCATATAGTAAATCCACGAATATCTTTCATTGTAAGCTTCATGGATTCTAGTGGAATGAGACATAATAAGGGTGAAATCAAATTCTCAGTATGGTAAAAATATAGGAGAAGCTATAATGAATCAACGAGAATAGTCAATATGGCTTGGTAAATAAATAAACACACAATCCATGTACTAAATAAACTTAATGGATGTTCATAACAATAATAAATTTAATAACTGGAAACACATTCAATTAATAAAACTAAATATGTCAAAAAAAATATTGCATACTATGAAACATAAACGCATGCCATTAATCAATGAACTAAAATTAAATGTCTCCATATATATGTCGATTCAAAATATCAATGATGAATAATAACTAAAACTACTAGGAAGGAAATTATTTCTTAATAAATATAATTTCTAAGTGACACGGTGAAAGAATTTCTTCATGAAATTTCACAATAAGGTTTGAAACTATGAGTAGAAACCCATTTTCAAACTTATTTGTCTCATGAGAACCTATCAATACATCAAGGACCTATATAATGTGTGGGGACCAACTTTCATTTCCAGTACAAAACATTCCGCATATTTAATAATAAAAATAACTAATATGACGAATAAAAAAACTATATTTGATGAGAAAAATGAATATATCAATAATTCCCCATTTTATAAAAATAACTTTCAAAGAATGTACTATAAGTGAAATGGTATACAGTTTGGGAAATAATATTATACATGAAAAATGAAACGGATGAAAAGGGTAAATTTAATATTCATTGATCATTTGAAATTGATTACATTATGTTGAATAAATAATAAATAAAGGAATTGAATGTGAATACTATACTTTTCCAAATAAACAATAAACCATCTAGAGGAAGAATCAGGATGGTATCAATATAACAAACCCAAGTGGAGTTAAGTTGAGGTTCATTATCATTAATTAAATAAAAGATTATATTTTTATTATAACATCGAGGTAAATCTATTTATCATTTGGAAACCCTATTAAAAATATTTTCATTAAAAAAATAAACATTTTAATAATGAAATGGGGTATTCAATAAAGTTATGGGGAATGAATCTATACCTAACCTATGAGGAAAAAGAATATTCCTTTTTTCACGATAATGGTTTAGAATATGAATTATTAAGAAAGCAACACAAAGATTCCCCAAAAAATTGGTAAAAGACAAAAAGGGTAATGTATTATTTAACAATTTTTTTTGAAAACTTTTTTGAATTTTTTTTGTTAAAACATGGTTTTTAGAATAAAGCAGGGCCTCCAACAAAAGGGAGAAGTGAATTCATGTTTTCATTAAAACATTTATAGAGTTTTAAATATTGAATTAACAGAACTAATACATGAAATTTTTTATTAATAACTAGAAAATAATAAATAAGATTATTAAACAACGATCATTTTATTTTGTAGAGTAGATGTCCCAATGAAAGATAATTAGGATTAGTCTTGAGGAAAATATTTTTTTTAAACATTCCCAAGTGTCCCATACCACTTTGAAACCTTTTTAATTCATAATAATTTTTAATTAATAATATTAAATGATACTATTAAAAACCATGATGAAAATTTTATTCATGGTATAATAAATATATATGTCTAGTAGATACAACACACAAATGATGAATATATTTGGAATGACATTTTCCAAACGAATGTAAAAAGTGAGATAAAAGTCTCTTAACAATATGGTAAAAATGAATTGGAAAACGCAAAGTTATTAAAAATTATATTAAAAATATAAATTCCAAGACGATAATAGGGATCATGATATTATATGTAAATGTGGTAGTTAGTACACCATATATAATAAATTAGGTGCACCATAATTAAGTAAGACTCATGAAATGAAAATGAGTCAATAAACTCAAAACTTGTGTTTCTATTATGGTAAAAATAACTAAAATTATTTTAAAATTAACATATTTTAATTTTATACATTCATGGAAACCATTTTCATATTTATAGTTACTTTTATTTTAGTTATTACCATGTTTTTTACAGCTACTCAAACAATTAAGTTTACATCGGGTGTTTTTGACCAAATTCTGTATATGTATTAAAAAAACTATTGTTGGTCTAATATGGTCATATATATTATTATATAAAAAATAAAAAATAATAAATATGACATATATATCATATTTATATATCAAATATACTTTTAAAATAAATTATTATATATGGTTTTGAAAAATGAATCAATGTTATAATCTTGGAGATGGTAGGTTGTACATACGCAAGAGTAACGTTTCCATTTTTGAATGGATGTTATGGAAGGAAGGTAAGTAAATTAATAAATTTATAAAATTATATTTAATAAATACAATATTATTTTATTATACATAATTTTATATATAATTATTTTTGTGAAAATGGAATCACAACATGTCAAGGATGTTGTAGTCCACACTTCCACGAATAACATTATCAAATTTTAAGTCTGTGAAAGGGTAATAAAGAAAATGATATTTATATATATGTAAATAAATTTAATTTTGTCCTGAATATCATATAAATTCTTCTTATGTCTCATATTTTTAATTATAGCCATCATTTATGCATTGTTTGTGTTAGTGAATGAATCGCATTGCTTTGAGGGGTCGGTAGTCCACAGTTCCTAAAACGATGTTATTATATTAATGTAAAATATAGAGTATTAAATTTGTGTATTATAAAAGTATTAATAAAGAAAAAACAAATTATAAATATCATACATAATATATATAAATAGTTTTTCTTTCATAATGGCCACCATGAGAGGCGTTAATGGAGTAATGAACAACATACGTTTTGTGAGGCAGTATTCCGTCGTTCACAGAAACATTATGTTCTTTACCCAATAGATGGTGGTGTGTGTATGTGTTGGTATAAATATTATAATAAAAACATAATATTATATTGATTATATTTTTATTTTTATACATGAATATAATTAAGATATTTTAGGGGTAGGGAAATGTAAATGAAACTAGAGAGATTGAGAAAATCCATTACCTTTTAATCTGTTAACTTTTTTTGGTTTAAACCAAAAGGAACCCATGGAATGTATTATTATCAATGGGAGGCTTTTAGGGATAGGAGATATAATTTTTGAGGCTATTGGGGAAGATCATGGATGAACAAAAGTGTTTGTTGAGTTGTGAGTAATTGGTAGAGGTGGTGGACTTTTATTGGGAAGGAAAAGGACTCATTTGGTATTCTTGGAAAGATGATAGGTGTGCTCGTGTTATAACATAATAAATGTCATAACAAAGCCCAAGTACTCATTTATTTACTTTTAATGGATTAATTATGGATATACCATGGATTTTGACATGTTTCTAGTTCCTTTACGCCTTTAAACCTAGGGTTTTAGTCAATTTTGAATCCCAATTACATCATTATCACTTTAATTAATTTTAATCACTTTCAATAATCATTTTTTTAAATAAATAAGATGATATTATTAAAAAAATTATCTTCATTATAGTGTATTATGTTAGATTTTAAAAATTCCTATCATAGAAGTAGAAAATTTAGGATTAATGGAAATCTCACAGATAGATAGATTAACTAGTTTTAGAATAAAATGGTTCCAAAGATTGTTATGTTTTAATATTAAATTTAAAATTTTAAATTGATTATAATGAACTAAATTTTATAAATATTTTTATATTTTATTAAATTTTACTTTTAAACATATTTATTATATTAATATCAGAAATAATTATTTTAATGAAAAGGCAGATTTTAACTAAAACACAATATTTTTCACTATTCACTAAAAAAAAGAATTTTCTCTAAAAATCCCAAAAAATTGAACATAAGATAATTTGGATATTATTAATTCAAAATTAATTATTACTTTATAAAATTAAATTCAATATAGTGTTAAAATCATGATTTCATATAGGTTTTCCATTAAATGGAGCTAAAAGTGTCTTAGTAAAACTATAAGATTTTATGTGAAATATTGGTGTTTCCCTTATATTATTCTTACCAAATATATTGGATGAATATCAACAATAATTTATAGAATTTCCAAAATATTTATTACATTAATAAATCTCTATAATTGAAATTAATTTAATCTATTATTGTAAACTAGCGTGGTGAACTTACAAATACTTTTCAATGAAAATATTAAATTTATATTCAATTTGTTCATATATTCATTTATATTTACTTTTTAACCTATTAATTAATAATATATTCTTATAAAACAAATATTTTCAAATGTTAGTTAATAATATTTATAACAGCTAGTTTATAACTTATTATATTAAATAATAATGTTTTATTTCTAATTGATTCTCACTGAGACTCGGTATTGCATATAGTGCAATACATTGAGTAAGGTTACCTTTTTGTGTAATAAAATCTGTAGATGATGGTAGATGTTATGTATTGTGTTTGATAACTCACAGTCTCATGGATTTTAAGCTAACTCAGTGTTGAATACGTTTAAATATATTGAATAAATGTTAAATAGTATACATATTATAAATTATCTGGATATTATAATACATTACATGCTTGGTGATGAGTTTCATATATGATATCAAATAAATCATTCTTACATATGTTTTTAGGGTGTCACATTCTCCCCAAATTACTTAAATTGTGTCCAGACAATTTAAACTGGATTATGGTGATATATTTTTACATTTTTCTTACATTAAAATCCCACATCGTGAGAAGGGTTCATATGTCACCCTATATAAATGAGGGAATGAAATGTACAAAGTTCACATGTAATACCATGTAACTAGGTTTCTATGTAATATAAAATTAGTAGCAAGTAGAGATAAATAATTTGGGGGAAAATGTAAATATTTATAAGGATTTAATGGGGTCATCAATTATAAACAAATAATGATCAAGTAATAGTTGAGGGCCTTAATGCAAAAAATATTTGATAATTTAGAAATCCATTCATTCAATATAAATTTAGATATTAGGGAAAAAATTTATTTCTAAAGTCATCTTCCAAATTTGGGTAATTATTTTAATAGCCCCGAATATAATTAAATATTCATACATGATAGTTTTCAGTATCATATGAAAAAACCTAACATTTGGTTGTGCATTAATCAAGTTATAATTCAACCTTTTAATCCCAAAAATTAATTACCATAAATGAGGTCTTTTATTCCTGAATCTCTAATAGATAATTTTAAAGTATCATAAGGCCTATAAAATATTGAAAAGTCAAACAATTTTTTCTTAACTATCATTAAAAAGTAATATGGTTAACATATTAATTATTAATCCTAAAATGTGTTACTACCAGTTCATCATCAATATTTATTTGTTAAATTGGGTACTAAAAACACTGAAAATTTTACCTGGAAATTTTGTAGGTCAGTGGTTGGTGTCACACACATATCATCCTTCAGTAATGGGTTCATGTCCTATAGCCTTGCCGAATTTTATTATTTGACGCCTAGATTAAAGGATGTCCATTTCTAAAATGAAATAAATATAATTTCTAAATGTAAATATGATGTAAATCCTTGAAATTTGGTTAATATGTAAATATAATTGTAACTAAGGATTTCAATACAAACTCAATACATAAATATTTAATCAATTTTATTTCCATATATGTATGTTTTTGGTCTTGGGTTTAACTATAATATCATTAGTTGAATTTCTAATTCATGAAAACTTATCATCAATCTAAAACACCATTGGTTTAACATAGGTTACTAATTATATATCCAAAACCTTCATAATTTTTTGTAATGAAAAAGTGGATTATACTACGCATATCCCCTGGGAGTGTCACACTAGGTGCATAGTAAGGCCTCTTGTCATATACTTGGTTACCCCAAACCATGGCCAGAATACAATGTCTGTATTGTTACACCTAGGTATATATTTTCCATAACCACATCCACTTGGTGTATCTACTACTTGATGTATTTTGAGCAATACCCATATAATCTATAATTTTTTAAAATTATAGTGTTATCATCAGTACTTCGTCAAATTCTACCATTAGGTTATATTCTCTAATCTAGTTTTTATTAAATCAAGACCACAAGGATTCTTATAAACATCCTTAAATACATTTTTAGTGACCTAACCCCAGATAGCACATAGCTGGTGTCTACTAATAAATACATTGGCATGATTATAAGGAATATGTCCCTGAAGGACCGATCCGTTTTGTTATCTTGGAAAACTACATATGTAAATGAGTATTTTATTAGAAGGGAATAAATTTATTACAAATTATATTTATTTCTAAATAAATAAAATTAAATATAGATAAGTCCAATACATCATGTAAATCCATGAATATATTTCTCAATAAGATTCATGGATTCCTTGGGAATGAAACATATTAAGGGTGAGCAGAAATTCTCAAAAAGGGAAAAATATAGTTGAAGAAATAATGAATCGATGTGAATATCCAATATGGAAAGATAAATAATTAAACAAACATTCCATGTAATCAATAAAATGAATGGAAGTTAATAAAAAATATAGAAATGTAATAACTAAAAACATATACCATTAAGATAACTAGAAAAGGAAATACAAATATGGCAGGGTATGAAACTCAAACAAATGCCATTAAAAAAATTACATAAATGATATGTATACATAGATATGTCGATGAAAAATCTCATTTACGAATAATAACATAAACTACAATAAAAGAAATTCTTTATTAATGGATTCTAGGTCTATGTCACATGAGAACCAATAACCATTAATACCCTTCACTTTATGGTTTAAATCTAATGTTAGAAACCCATTTTCACAATTATTCAACTCATGAGGACCTATAGACACATCGAGGATGTATATAAATTTCGAGCTCCACTAGTCATTTATAGCCCCAAGAATTCCTTATATTTAATAATCAAAATAACTAAAATTCCTTCTCAAATAAACATATTGGGTGAGAAATATGGATCTATAAATAATTCACAAATAATAAAATAACATTCAATGTTGGCACTGTATTTAAAATGCTATACATTTTATGCAATAGTGATTTCCATTAAAATGAAATGGATAATAAGAAGAAATTCAAATATCAATGATCTTATGAAATTTATTACCTTATGCTGACTAAAAAATAAACCATAGAATTTAATGTAAATAATATCCATGGTAAATCAAGGAATAATCCATCGAGTGGATGAATAAGGATGGTATCAATACATTAAACCCAAGTGGAGTAAAATGGAGGGTTTTTTTCATTGATAAAATAAAATATTTACTTTTAAATATATTATTGAGGAAAATATCCTTTTCTGGTGAGAAACCTTCTGAAAATATTATTTATTTTAAAAATAGAGCTTTTAAATTTGAAAATTGGGCTTCAGTGAAATGACGGTGGATGAATACGTACATGTTGTTGGAGGTAAAAAAATACTCCTTTTGTATGAAAAAGGTTCAAAAATGACTCATTAATAATGAGAAATAAAAATTACTTGGAATCATTTGTAAAAGACAAAAAGGGTAAATCTATCTTTATCCAATAATTTTAAAAATATTTTTGAGAGCCATTTAATAAAAAATGGTTTTTAGAATAAAAATGTTTCCCCGACTAAAGAGTGATGTGAAGACTAGGATTACAAATAACATTTTTAGAACACCCTTTATACCAATGAGTGGAAAAATGGTACTAGTACTTTAAAATTGTCTTTTATAACTAGAACATAATGAAAGGTATTGTTTAAAAATAGATATATAATCTTCTCTAAAGGAAATTCCATTAAAATAATAGTAGGATTTGTCTTGAGGAAAACATTATTTAAACATTCCATAGTGTCCCAACCCACATTAAGACATTTTTAAATAATAAATATCATGATTTAATAATATAAAATGAATTTATTGAATAAAATTATGGAAAATTAATACATGATATAGTATATAATAATGGTTAGTAGAAACTGCAAACAAAATATGCAAGCAGTGATCATCAAATTTATCTCATGAATCTGAAATGTTAGATGGAAGTCCCTTACCAATGTGGTAAAAATTAATTGGAAATCCCAAAGGTATTAAACATTAAATAAAACAATTAAATACCGTGAATATAGTAGGTTTTGTGATATTATATGTCAATATAGTAGTATGTACACCATATATATGAAATTAGGTGCAAGACAATTAAGAATGCTTCATGAAATTAAAATGAGACATGAATCCATTTCCTTGCATTTCCATTAAGGTGATCATCATTTAAATTCCTATATAATATACTTATGAAATTTTTTTACTTTTATAAGAAAAATATTATTGATTATAATTAATTTTATTTCACTTATTATAATTCTTTGTAGATCTAATCAAATAATTAAGTTTACATCAGGTGTTTTGACAAAATTCACTTTATTTTTCAAAACAACTATTGTTGGTCAACTATGGTGAAATAAGTCATTATATAACATCTATAGAATATTAAAAATAACATATATATCATATTTATAAATCAATTATACTTTTAAATTAATTAATTATATATGGTTATAAAAAATGATTCAATGTTAGAATCATGGAGTTGGTAGGTTGTATGTACGCCTGAGTAATGTTTCCATTTTTCATCGGTATTTATGGAAAGAAGATAAGTAACACCATATATTTCCAATATTATAGTTAATAAATACAATATTATTTAATAATAAATAATAATATATAAAATTCTTGTGATAAAAAAGGAATCACGTCATGTTAAGGAGGTGGTAGTGCAGACATCCGCGAATAACGTTATCACCTTTTTTTGCGTGAACAGTTAATAAAGAATATGAAATATATATATATTTATATATTTATTGAAAGTTAATAATATCATTAATATAATATATATTTTTTTATATCTCATATTTTTAATTATAACCATCAATTATACATTCCATGCATCATTTGAACAAATAAAATCTCTTTGAGGGGGTCGTAGTCAACACATCCTCAAACGACCATATCGCATTAACATAAAATGGATAATTATACCTATTTGGATTATAAAATGTTTACAGAAGAATAAATACATAATATATATCATATATATAATATATAAACATAGTTTCCATTGTAATAGCTACCATGATAGGTGATAATTCAAGAATGACCAATAATTATTTCATGAGGTAGTAGTTAATCATCTAGAAAAACAATATGATTGTTAACCATTAGATGGTGGTCTATGTATGTGTAGTTCAAACTCTTTGATTAATAAAATTTAGTATATTGAGGATACTAGTGTTGTTATAAATGAAGAAAATAATAATATTTTCTGGGTTGGATAATGGAAAGGAAACTATGGATATTGAAAAAATACATTACCTTTTAATTTGGTAACTTCTTTTAGTTTATACAAAAGGGTATAGAATGAGGGTATTCTGACTAAATTCAGTATTTTAGGTATAAGGGAGGTATGTTTTGAAGACATTTGTAAGATAATTTCGAAACCATCGAAGTTAGAGAGGTGTGAGTAATGGGTAGAGTTGGTGTCTTTTATAGGGATGTAAAATGACTCACTTGGTATTTTTTAAAAGTTGTTATGTGTGCACATGTTATTACCTATTAAAGATAGAAAAAACCACTAAAACACGTGAGTTTATGTTTAATAGACTAATTATGGACAGAAAATGTATGCTAGATAAGGCGATATGATGTTTGTGCTCTTAAACATAGGGTTTTAGTCCATTTTTAATCCTAATTACACCTTAATAAGTATAATAAATTTTAATCTCTTTCAATAATACTTTTTGACAGAAATTAAGTATAACATATTAAAAAATTATATTCTCAAAAAAAAATTATATGGGTTTTCGGAATTTAAATTACAGAAGTGGTAAAATTAGTATTAATACTTATCTCGCAGGGAGACATATTAATTAGTTTTTGTAGAAAAATGATCAAAAGATTGTTATGTTTTTATATGAAATATAAAAATTTAAACTAATTATAATGGCCTGAATTTTAATAATAGATGTATCATTTATCAAATGTGACTTTAAATAAAATTTATATGGTAATTTAATATCAATAATTATATAAATGACATATTGGTTTTTTACTAAAACACAGTATTATTTCAGTATTCTCTAAAAAATATTGTAACTTAGAAAAATCCAAGAAAAACCTCCTATGATAATTTGGACATTATGAGTTCGAATATAATGATTGTTTCATCAAATTAAATTCATACATTTTTTAAAATTAATAGTTAAAATATGTTCTTGATTAAAATGGACTAAAATTTTCATAGTAAAAATATTGGGTTTTATGTGAATTATTGGGTTTGATCTTATCTTATTCTTGTAAAAATATTGTATAAAATTAAAAAAATAATTGATTTAATATGTAAAATATTTATTATAAAAATATCACACACTAATTTTAATTAATTTAATCTATCATGGTAAATTAGTTTTATGAACAAAAAATAGTTTTATATAAACAAAATTTTAATTATATTTAATTTGTTACTTATTAAGTTTCAAATAGTATTCAACCTATGAATTAATCATATATAATTTTAAACCTTATATTTTTATAGGTTAGTTAATACATTTAATAATGGCCAGTTTATATCTTATTTATTAACTAATAATCATTATCTACATATTGTTTCTCAGTATGACTCAGTATTGTGTATAGCGCAAGCAATCGAATAAGGTCTCTTTTTCAGGTAAGAAAATCTATAAAATAAATTCGTTGTTGAATATAATGTATGCTAACACAGATTCATGTTCATTTCAATCTAACTATGTGTTTCATTCATTGAAATATATAGTGTATACTTTAAATAGCTAATATATTTTAATGTATCTAGATATTATATTACTTTAAGTGCTTGGTGACACGTGACATACACCCTATCGAATAAAAGGTTCTTAATTAAGATTTTTTGGGAGTCTCACTATTATATTCTCACATGTAAACCAATTTTAATTAATGAATAAATAATATGAATGAAGTAAGTGACAATAATATTCTACTATTGGTATATTCCACATTTTGTGTAATATTTATGATTTAGATCTTGGATATTAAAAACAATTCTTAGTTATCATAATTTAATTCAAAATAGAGGAATAAAAGAATAGTAGATACATTAATACAAGGTGGTATAAAAGAAATACAAAGAAGTTTATTTTTAATTTAACAAATAAAAACACATGACATTATATTTTTATGTGGATTTATTATAGTCAAAAAGTTGTATGGAATTATGTAATATCAAAAAATGTAACCCTGTGTCCATATCTAGACACAACAAGCCATTATTTCATGTTTCAAATTAATGTTTCCATAGAATTTCATACATAAATAATTATATATTAACACCAATAAAATAAATTTATAATATCTAAAATTAACTATGAATATATAATAGATGACTCAAACTTAATTGTGACAAGATAATTCATGGTCATGTAAAACTAAAAGTGGTTGTAAAGTAGATACCCATGATGGTGTTTAGAACATTCTAAGATAAATATCATAAGTACATTAACATAAATACATAATAAGTGTTTGAAAAGAGACCATTTTTCATAAAGGGGCCAATATATATCATATATTGATAGTTTAAAAAGTCCCTAGGACCAATTAAATGGAGTAGTTATGGGTAAATTAATATACTAATGATATTCCTTTAATTATTTTTAATTATGAAATGTGAATGTAATGATAAACTTTGGTAAAATATATAAGATCCTCTAAGTGGGACTGTTGGAGAATACATTAACAATGTATTAATTCATAATTTAATATATATATTTGTGATATGAGTTAACTCACATTTCATATACTCGTCAAATACATGATGGAAGTACAGTGAGGATCGATGATGAGTCATATAATTATTAAAAATCACATGTAATTCCTCTGATGATATGTTATTGAAAATAAAATAATAATAGTTCTGAAAAATTAAATAATGAAAATTGTAAATAAATCCCTTGTCTTAAAAATATTCATGATTATATTTTATGGATTGATACATATTAGGCTTATATTAATTAATTTTTTCCAGTCGAAAAAGAAGTAACTATTCATGAAAAAATTGTTTTTCATGAATAATATGGTTTTATTTTATTATTAAATTTCAAAAAAAATTAAATTTAATTAAACGAAATTCATTTTTTATATAATGATATCTAAATTATCGTTGGGGGAATTTTTTTATTTTTCTGAAAATTTGGATTTCTGGATGAATGGTGAAAAATCATGATTTTTATAATAACTATAATTTATTTTCAATTGTTCAAAATACCCCAATATATTTTTGAATTTTTTAATTTACAATTAATCACCTTTTACTAAAAATAATCCAATTAAATCCCTAATAATAAAAATTATAAAACCATTTTTCATAAAACCATTTTTTGTCTAGAAAACACATTTCTTTAAAAAATAATTTTCCATAAAATTTTTATTTATTATATTAAAATTAAATTATAGAAATTCAATAGATTGATTATTGAAATTTTGATATCATATTGTAATAAGGATTTTAATATTTATTAATTATTTCAATTTCTTTTTTGTTATAGTAAATAGTTACTGTGGTAAATTCTTATTATCATGGTAATGGGTAAAACATATTAATTAGGGTTAAAATTATGTCATATGGTGAAGAAATACATCTTCAATATTAATGGATTTTATTATTTACAATCTTATAATATAAGAATTTATCTATAATTAAATTATTTCTACTATAAATTGATTAAGAAATTTATAGTATTTAAATATCATGAATAATATCAAGAGTGTCACGCTCCTTATCAATAAATGGGTACGTATTATCCTCTCATAATCACATACATTGATCAATTTATCATGTACAAGAACTATAAATGTGAATTCTAAAAATAATTATCCACACACAAGAGGTTTTCTCCTTTCCAATGATCTAATCCACAATGGTTTAAGGTGTCCACAAATGAGGTTTACCAATGAAAAGTTATAAATCTTAACTGAGTATTTTTATGTTTATTTCTTCTTCTACCTCCTTAAACTATTCTATAATATTTATGACATTATATCATCAATATATTCAATATTATGATTTATTATCTTTCTAGACCAAACCTTTTTATCAATTTTCCATTATATGGGAAATGAATACATTTGTTATATGTATATGTGGTCCACCACCTCCATAAAGTAATGTGTTTTTCTTTTCATTGCTAGATAATATGGTTGGTTAAAATAATAGATAAAACAAATATATTTTATATTAATGAAATAATGATCATTTTTTAAAGATTATATTTTACTTTTGTTCATAATCTTCTATTCATTGGAAAATTATTATGTTACTTGTGTGAATGTGTGGACTACCACACCCAAAAGAAATGTGATTTTTTTCATTACTACTTCACATGTATGTTAATAAGTATAGATACAATGAATAAATATGATATTTATAACTTATTTATTTCTACGTTTATGTAAAATATTTTTACAATTATCTGTAACACCCTGCCCCTACGTCAATGGCTTCAGGAGGCGGTGAGGGCTACATGGCATTAAGCGACGTTCCCAAGATGCCAAAGGCTAGCAATAAATGCTGAGGGATTCAAGATTGAGTTGGGGAACGATTTTCCCATAAGAGAAAACCAACCAAACCAACAGTTAATATTCATGCACAATCAAACCCAAACATGTATTCCCAAATGACAACCAAGTTGTTCCACCACACAAATCAAAACCAATACAACTAGACATGTCCACACAACATAAGAGCACCCTGCGGAAACTAAACAACCAAACACCACAAGCCATGACACCACCACATCTCCACGCCAAGCTCTAACCTCCAAGCTCCACCAATGGATCACGATGCTCCACTAAAGGAGGGAGATGCCTTACCTTTTCCCACATCACTATATACACCATCTGCAAACACACCAATGTGACAAAGCAGGGTGTGAGTACTAAAACTCAGTAGGATTTCCCCAAATGACTTCACTACACACGACACTAGGATAAAACCATTAGCACATTTATAGTTTATATAAATTAAATCACAAGTGTAACTATTCTCATAATCCAAACGTGCCCTTAATAAGCCATCACACCCAAACCATGCAACCAAGGGAAAGCAAACCGAACTTGCCACAATCCATTTCATCATTCACACATTAGAAAAACCATTTCCACTCTGAAAACCAATGCACAACAAAACAAACAAACAACCAATCAACCAAATGGTGGAGATTCCGTCCAACCCATTCACCCATTCACACTAAGCGGCACTTCCTGTCCACTTTCCATTTATGGTGGACCTTCCAACCACTATATATCCCCTTTTTATAGTGGTACTTCTTTCCAATTCCACACAACATTCATACAAGCCACTGCTATGTATATAACCTACCAAGGTCACAACCACATGTAATCAACCAATTCTATTCCATATCAATCCACTTCAATAAATCACCAATTTATTGAAAACAATTCTCCACACCAAAAAACATTTCAATAAAACAACAATTTTTTTGAAGACCCTTTCCATGAATCATTTTCACAAATCAACTATATCATCCCATTTTAAAATCTTCATTTTAAAATCCACAAGAATAACATTTCACCATATAACACCCTTTTTCCCAAAAATCCCCAAAAAATCACCCAAGGGATTTCCAAAAAATTTCTCATAACAATTCACAATTAATTTTCATCACAAAAATTAATTGTAATAAGGAACCAGTAGTTCTAATGAAGTGGAGTCAAGAGAGAAGCCACCTACCTTTAGGGTTCCTAAGAAATCGACCCACAAACAACCACGCCTCAAATCCGGAGAACGCACCACTGATGCCTCTCTAGATCCTTTTCCCTAACATCCAAAAGACTTAATATTAACATCCAAGGAAACCACAACCGTATATCTACACACAACAAGTGTAGATCTAGAAAACCAAGAAAGAGATGGATGTAGATCTAGAGGAAAACACAATTGAAACAAGATAAGATACTTACCAGGGAGAAACCACATTAAACCCTCCATGAAACCCCTTTTAAATTCTTCCAAAACGAGTGGGAGAGCACCCTTACCCCTGATAACATAAAATCCAGATGAGGCTCGAGTTGGGGGAATATTGGAGAGGAATGAGTCACGACCGTGTTTTAAAACCCTATTTTTAAGTAGCTTCACTGTTTTCCCACACGTTTTGGAAAACCGTGCGCTAACAATGAGCAAGATACTACCTCGGGAGGAAGGGTCTGCAAGGTTTCCGTGAACGGTTTGACAAAATGTGCACAAGTCGTGTGAATCCTACTTCCTCCCTTGCATGTTTTTCTGGGGAATCCGCATGGTTTCCACTAACCGTGCTCAAACCGTGAACCTCTTTAAGAGCCTCCAAACTCATCCAAAACCATTCCAAACTCTCCCAACCTCTTCCCAACTCATCCCATGCACTTTAAACCCCTAAAAATGCATAATCAAATGCCACATACCACAAACTGGGGGTAATACATTCTCCCCACCATTGGAATTTCTGTCCACAGAAAGTAGTGAACCCTCCCTTTGCCGAAAGAGTTCGGGAAACTACTCGACCATTTCTTTCTCCCGCTCCCATGTCTCCCCTTGAATCGTATCATGATGCAACGAAACATGAACTAAACCGATGACTTTACCACGCAATAATTTCTCTTGCCTATCCACAACCAGCACGGGCATGTGCACCAACGAAGAATCCGGTTCTTGCTCAACATGTTCCCATCGAATCACATGGTCATGATCCGGCTGATAATTTTTTACCTGCAACACATGAAACACATTGTGCACCGCACAGAACCTAGGTGGAAAAGCCAAACGATAAGCCTCATCACTAACCCGCTCAATAATATCAAAAGGTCCAATATACCTCGGAGATAACATTCCATAAATACCAAACTGACGATGTCCCAACCTAGGGGAGATCCTCATGAACACATGATCACTCACCTAGAACGACAACGAACGTCGACGATGATCTGTATAAAAATTCTAATGACTCTGAGCCATCTCCATTCAGTTCATGATCAACTTGATCTTCTCAGGCATCTCATGGACAAGGATTGGTCCAACCATCGAGGACTCACCCATTTCCACCCAACATAGTGGTGAACGACATGAAATCCCAAAAAAACATCAAATAGATCCATCTGTATGGATTCTTGAGTACTGTTATTGTATGATAACTCAACCAACGACAAGTGCTCCTCCCATGAGCCACCAAAATCAGTGATACAAGCCCGTAACATATCCTCTAGAGTTTGTATCGTACTATCGAATTGATCATCCGTATGAGGGTGATACACTGTACTTATCGTCAACTGTGTCCCCAGGGCATGCTGTAAGGATTTCCCAAAATGAGATGTAAATCTTGGATCTCTGTCTGAAACAAAAGAAACTGGATCACCATGCATCTTTACAACCTCCCGGATATAAATTTTGGATAGATCCTCCACCAAATGAGATTTAAAAATTGGGATGAAATGGGCTAACTTCGTTAGTCGATCCACTATCATCCAGATGGCATTGCGATTTATGACCGTTCTTGGGAGACCTATGACAAAATCCATTTCTATCTGGTCCCACATCTAAACAGGGATTGGTAAAGACCACAACATTCCTACTGGCCTCTGATTCTCTGCATTGACCGGTTGATATGTCAAGCATCTCAAAAAAAACTCAGCCACACTTCTTTTCATACCAGCCCACAAGAACTGAGCATTCAACAATTTATATATTTTCTAAATTCCAGGATGAACAACCCACCTGGAATGATTATACGCCCTGAGAAGATCCTCCTAACAAGAAACTGGTACAACCATCCCATTCTAAAAACACAAAACTGAATCTCTATTCAGTTTCCAACCCTCAATGGTCTCCCCACCATTGAGTCTCGGCCCCATGGTCACACACTCAGAATCCGATATTTGTGCCTTTCTAACCAGGCCAACCAAGTCAGGAATCATAAAAAATTGAAGGAAGACTGCTATATCGCCCTGGTCCTCACATTCCAACCGCATATCAGCTATAACAGTCATCAACTGCCATAGGTCTGATGCCTGTTTCACCACCTGAGCATATGATTTTATACTAAATGCATCCTCCACTGAATTTCCCTTACCCGGTGTGTACATCAAGTCAAAATCAAACATATGGATATTTTCAATCCATCTCTGTTGCCTCAAGTTCAAATTCCTTTGTGGGAAAATGTGTTTCAAGATCTTATGATCTGTATATACCATGAATTTCTTACCGAAGAGATAATGACGCCACACTTTCAAAGCATAGATCACTGCTGCCAACTCCAAATCATGAGTTGGGTAGTTTTTCTCATGCACTCTCAACTTCCAGGAGACATATGCAACCACATGAATCTCTTGTATGAGAACGAACCCCTACCCTGATCCCAATGCATCACAATACACCACGTTCCATTTTCATGATTCTGGAAATACCATTATTGGTGCTGATGTAAGATGACCCTTTAGCTCTTCAAAACACTGCTGACACTCTTCATTCAACTGGAATGGAACATTATTTCTTGTTGAAGCTGTCATTGGTGAATCCAAATGTGTAAAATCACAAACAAAACGCCGATAATACCCAGATAAACCAAAAAAACTCAATATCTCAAACACATTATTTGGTGCTTGCCATGGGATAATGGCCACTATGTTTTCCGGATCCAAGGAAAACCCCTTTTTAGAAATCACATGGCCATGAAAACGAACATCATGTATCCAAAAGTCACACTTTGACAATTTGGAATACAACCAATAACCCCTCAAGATCCCTAAGACTATCTCCAACTGCTACTCATGCTCCACCCATGTCTTTGATTAGACCAAAATATCATCTACAAACACCACCACAAATGAATCCTCATATCTCTGAAATATCTGATTCATCAATGCCATGAACAATGCTAGCTCATTCGTTATACCAAAGGGAATAAAAACATATTCATAATGTCCATATCAACTTATAAAAGCTGTTTTAGAAATATCCTCCTTCCACACCCACAATTGATGGTATCCCGACCATAGTTCGATCTTGGAGAACCACTAGGCTCCTCTCAAATGGTCGAACAAATCATCAATTTGTGGAAGAGAATATCTCTTCATTAACATAAATTGGTTATGTCGATGATAATCAACACTTAGCCTCAAAGTTCCATCCGCATTTTTACAAAAAACATCGGCGTTGCCCACCGAGAGGTGCTAGTACTGATAAACCCTTTTCTTTCTAACTCTCTGAAATAGATTTTCAATTCCCACAATTCAGCTGGTGCCATCCGATTAGACAGAAGTGGGATAGGGCTGGTCCCCATAAGGAGATAAATTGTAATATTCACTTATCATATGGGAGATAACCTAGAGAAATCTTCAAGAAAAACATCTATGAACTGATCCACCACTACCCGAGGAACACTCTGCTCAACACCCTCTACTGATTCCAATGACAAAACCGCCAACTGATACAATAACGTACCGAAATATGGTTCCAAGAAACCCGTTTCACCCTAAATTTCATTCTTGTCTCCTAAAAAGATATGTCTAATTCCATCGTGGGTTGTAAAAGCCACTATTCAGGCATCATAATCGATGTGGGCCTTAAACTCCACCAGCCAATCCATTCACAGGATAACATCATACACATCCATCTCAAGCATTGAGAAATGCCACACTATCTCAACCACACCCACAACGATACAACATTATCTACATAAGAATGCACTACACTCTCTTCAACCCAGAGGAGTGTGAAGTTTCAAAACTGATGGCATCATTTCTACACTTAAACCCATCAAATCAACTACACGTGCAGCAATAATAGAGTGTGAAGCACCTGTATCAAACAACACTTGCATAAAGGTATAATTTAAATGAATAGTACCTCGCACCGTGGATGGTCTCGACTGATCATCCACCACAACCTGCTCAGCTCTGAACACATGTTTTCATGCCACACTCTGCTCTTTATTGCTCTGCTGAGGTGTCATGGTATTCCGAGAATCACCACGACCCACTTTACTCTGCTGAAGAGGGATGTGCTTCTATCCCTATCCTGTCAAAGCGTATGACATCTGCGATACCTAAGATGTTTTACGCGCACCTGACCTTGGAGAATTCTGAAAATAATGCTTCAGATACCCCATCTTCTTACAATAATGACATGCTCGAGGTTGTGTCATACAATCCTGATTGATGTGGCTCGAAGAACCACACTAAAAACATCCCGGATTTCTCTGGGAATTCGGAGGAAGATTTACCGATCCTATTGTCAGATTATATTCCATATTACCACCCTGAGAATAAGTTTCCCTCCTTCGCATGAACCTAGAAATAGAGTTCTCACTATTCCCCATGGGTGCCATCATGCTTCCTCCGCTCGGAGCACCCAACAGATCCCGCTCAGCCACCGAGTCTCTATTTACCATCTATGAGTAATCATCTATACACAACACCGATATCTTTGAATTGATCTCTTGCCTTAACCCTGCTTGAAAGACCATTGCTTTCAATGACGTGATACCCGCCACCTCGGGTGAAAAACGCACTAAGTTCATAAACTTAGCTTAATTTTCCGTCACAGACATAAGCTCTTGCTTCAAACTGAAGAAATCAGTCGTACTCTGAATTCAAAACGTATATGGGTAGAATTGTTTTGTAAAAAATTCCTCAAAGCCATCCCATGTCATACCCTGGTCCGTCCCCAATTGGACTACCAACTCCCACCACTGAAGGTCAATATCTTCCAACATATATGTGGCCAACTTCACTTTTAACTCTATTAGAGTTCCTATGAACTCAAAGATCTTGTTCATTCTATTCAACCATGCTTCTTCCCTCTCCGGCTCTGAATCACCCCTGAATATGGGTGTATTATGCTTTTGAAACTAAACCTCATGATCCACATTCCTTGTTTCATCCATTTTATTTCCACTTTTCACAGCTTGGAAGGCTTGAACTATGCTTTGCACTAGCTGCTGGTTCACCTGAGGCTCAGGTTCTACCACATTCTCAGCTACCTCCTCTGATTGGTCTCTACGATGCCTACCTGGTGCCATTTTTATAAACAGAAAATGAAAAAACCAGAGTCTTACATTCGTAGACATCACGAAATCCAATCTCAAATCACATTACACAACACTTTTACAACAAGGATTTATAAAGTTCACATTTCCCATGTTTCACCATTTTGAAAATCATACCATTTCCAAAATATCAATTTTTTTCACATTACAGTTTCGCAATAAAAACCATTTCTCAGTTTATCCCATAGATAATTATACCCCAATGATATATGCATCCTAGTGGGAAGTCAATTATACCATGTATGTCATGCTCATCTCATTGGCTACACCCACGACAATGAGATATCCAATGCCTATAAGTGTCTCCAAAACACTTATTTACCCAACTCCTTGGTAACTTGAATTTCAGCATAAAAGGGTTAGATATATCTTTTATGCTATACATTCCATGTTCCGATATTCCTATGCTTTGCTACCATCCCATCCCAGGGAATGTTACACAATAAATGTCAACACCAAACCCGAGAAACAACTCCAAAGGACCGAACAAACTGATACCACTTGTAACACCCCCGCCCCTACCTCATTGGCATGAGGAGGTGGTGAGGGCTACTAGGCCTTAAGCGATGTTCCCAAGACACCAAATGTAGGAAATAAATACTGAGGGCTTCAAGATCATGTTGGGGAAAATTTTCCGTTAAGAAAAAACTAACCAATCCAATAGAAAAATATTCATGCACTTTCAAACCCAAACATGTATTCCCAAATGAAAACAAAGTTGTTCCACAACACAACTCAAAACCAATACCACTAGACATGTCCACACAACATCAAAGTACACTGTGGAAACTAAACAACCAAACACCACAATCCATGACACCACCACATCTCCACAGCAAGCTCCAAGCTCTGAGCTCCACGAAGAGATCACAATGCTCCACTAAAGGAGGGAGATGCCTTACCTATGCCCACGTCACGATATACAACATCTACAAAGACACCAACGTTCCAAGTAGGGGGTGAGTACTAAAACTGAGTAGGATTTCCCCAAATGAATTCCCTACACACGCCACTAGGATAATACCGTTAGAACTTTTATATAAAACAATTTATATAAATTAAATCACAAGTGAAACCATTCTCATAAGCCAAACATGCCCTTACCAATCCATCACACCCAAAACTAGAAACCAAGGGAAATCCAACCGAACATGCCACAAGCCATTTCATCATTCACACATTAGCACAACCATTTTCACCTTGACAAATAATTCACACCAAAACAACCAAACAACCAAATGGTGGAGCTTCCGTCTAACCTGTTCACCCATTCTCAATAAGCGGCACTTCCCGTCCACATACTATTGATGGTGGCCCTTCCATCCAATATCCATCCCCTTTTTATATTGGTACTTCTCACCACTTCCACACAACATTCTTACAATTACATGCTAATAATATAACCAAAAAAGGTCACAACCACATGCAATCAACCAATTCCATTTAATATCTATCCACTTCAACAAATCACCCATTTATTGAAAAATATTTTCCACACCAAACAACATTTCAATAAAACAACCCTATTATTGAAAACCCGTTCCATCAATCATTTTCACAAATCAACCATATCATCCCATTTTAAAATATTCATTTTAAAATACACAAGAATAGAATTTCACCATAAAACAACCTTTTCCCCAAAAATCCCCAAAACATCACTCAAGGGATTTCCAACCAATTTCGCATAACAATTCACAATTAATTTTCAACACAGGAATTAATTGTGACAAGGAACCACTAGTTCTAACCAAGTGGAGTCGATAGAGAAGCCACCTACCTTTTGGGTTCCTGAGAAATCGACCCACAAACAACCACACCTCAAATCCGGAAAACGCACCACCAAAACCTCTCTAGATCCCTTTCCCTAACATCCACAAGCCTTAATATTAACATCCAAGGAAACCAAAACCCAAGATCTAAACACAAAAATGTAGATCTAGAAAACCAAGAAAGAGAGGGATGCATATCTAGAGGAAAACACAGGAGAAACAAGAGGAGAGACTTACCCAGGAGAAACCACCTTCAAACTGCCTTGAAACCCCATTGAAACACTTCCAAAATGATATAGAGAGCACCCTTAACCCCTGAGAACCCAAAATCCCGAGTGAGGCTCGAGTGGGTGGATTATTGGAAAGGAATGAGGCAATCCCGAGTGAGCCAGGGTTTTAAAAAACTATTTTTAAGTAGCCGCACGGTTTTCCCGCATGGTTTTGCAAACCGTGCACTATCTGTGTGCATGCTACTGCCTTGGGATCAAGGGCACGCACAGTATCCTTGCATGGATTGAAAAACCCTATGTTGGCCGCGCGAATCCTATTATCCCCCTTGCATGGTTTCCTAGGGGATTGGCACGGTTTACACTAACCGTTCTCAAACCATGTGCCCCTTTAAAAGCCTCCAAACTCATCCAAAACCATTCCAAACTAATCTTCCAAACTCACCCCATGCACATTAAAAACCTAAAAATGAATAATCAAATTCCACATACATCAAACCGGGGGTACTACATTATCAATTTTCTACCTAATAGATAAATGAAATCTTTGTCCATGCATATATATAGACTACAATCTCTATAAAACAATGTGATTCATTTTTCATTAACTCCTTACATGAAGAATAAAAAAATTATATTGATGGTATACAAATTTTAATTATAAAATGTTTTATATAATCAATTTAATTGAAAAATAACCCCTTTGACCATTGTACTTAATGTAATATATTATTCTTCAAAACCCATTTTTAATGAATTATGTTCAAATATTTATCCTCCATAAATATGTTCTTCAGAATTTTCCATTTATGTTCTTTTATATATATATAATTTTGTTAAAGTTAATTTTTACCAATTTTTTACTTTCATGAAATTGACTTAAAAGGATGTTGTTAACAACTAATTCATAGGTCACTTGACTTTTTTTGACGAAGTGAAACAATGGTTTTTATTATAAGTGTTAACTCCCTTTCATCAAAATCATAATTATCATTTTCTATTAATTTTTTCCTACAATTTTTCATAGTTTTTTCAGAATTTCCTTTTACTATTCTTATAGGAATTTATCAAAAAAATGTCCAAAAAATTGGATATTTCTCCACATTTTTTGGTGAAAATGGAAATTTTTAAGGTGTTCAAATGAGTTTTTAATGGGTATTATGAAAATAAGTGAAATATTGAAAAAAAATTACTCATGATATGGTAATATAAAGTTTAATATAATGACATGTTATATAGATATAACATATGATATTGGGTGAGCTCGATATCTCTCTCCAATTCATTGGGTAATTAATCACCTTCAAAAGGGATAAATGAGGGAGATAACCTGAGAGGTTAATCCTAATAAATTAACTAGGAATTATTTATTCTGAAATGATTTAAACATGAGTGGACATTGGTTATGAATATGATTATCTAATATAGATTTTAATTATTTTAAAATGTTATTTGTGAAAATATTTTGGTTGGTTGAGGTGATGAATCAATAGGATATTTTAAACGCATATGGTTAGTCTCTAAAATAAATATTTTCATGAGATAACTTGTTTCTCATGTTTCCTTTTTTGTTTCATTATTCTTTCTAATGGGTTTAAATAGTTTTTTATCAAATATATATTTTCTAATGTGGTTATATTTTAATAATTTAGTCAAATTTTTCTTTTGAAAATGGTGAATAATTTCCTCGGTTTTCATATTTTCATTGGTCTATTGGGATTACTTTATTTATATTTCCCATTATTGGTTTTTTCGTATACCATGTTTTAAAATTTTTTATAGGATCTAAGGATGTTTTAGGACTATATAATGGTTAATATTTCTTTTATGTTTAATCAAATTAAAATAATAATACTTTTCAAGAATGAAATATGGGATTTAATTTAATGACATATTTTTTTGGAAAAAGTATACATTGTGTGGACATTTGAACTTTTTATGTAATGGTTTTCCTAATTCTTGTAATCTATAATCCTAAAAATATTTTAGATGTAGGAAAATGTGACCCTTATTATAAACCTTGTATTTATGGGTTTATTTTTTTATGAGGTGTTATAATATCTAGAAATATGAAAACTATATGGACCAAATGATATAATATTAGTTTTGATTTGATAAAACAATTATTCCACAACCTCCTATGTTATGTTGATATTTATTTTTTAGAAAAAAAATCAAGGAAACCACTATGTGAATCATAGATAAATATCCTAAAGATACTGATCATATAACTTCACCTAATATAAAAATGTATTTTTCAATACGGACAATATTTATATAAGAGTGAAGGAGATCTATTTTGGTATTGTTAGAAAATGTTTACATCATTTATGTAAATGATTCATATGTGAATGAGTAGGAATATAAAGAATCGAATCCCCCAGAATCAGTGGGGGAATTTTTCCAGAGACACATGATGTATTAGAAATTTAAAACCAAATATGTGGTTTTATATTCACTATGATATGTGATATATTATTAAATATTAATAATAAATCCTATAAGGAATATGTAAATGAAAATATTAAAATATGGAATAGATCATAAGAATTCAGAGATCAATTCTTTGTTCCCAATTAATATTATATAGTTTTGTGGTTTCTACAATTTATAAAAATCCATCCATGGGTATTCAAGAAGAAAAAATGAGTCTATGGTATATAACGGAACCAATAATGAATCATTGGTCACTAAATTATTCTATATGTGTCTAAACAATGTCTAAGATGAAACATTTTCACCAATATCATTATAAAATTTTAATAATTGTCTATGTAATAAAAAAATCCAATGATCATTATATTGGGAAATTGATTGTCAAAAAACCCATCCTTGAAAGGGAACCAATGGAAAATATCTATATAATTATACCATAATAGTTAGTTACACCCAATAAAGTCAATAAAATCTGAATGTCGCAGAAATCCACTAATTTATTGATGAAAGAATCATAATCATAGAATATTTTCTAGATAAAGACACTAGAGAGTTTAGTTTTATACTTACTGAATGTGTTTGTTGTTTAAATAATAGATTAATGGAAGACCTATAGTTTTCATAGAAAAATATGTGGATGAAAAGTGGAAATGTCGCAATATTCTTAAAATTTCATTAAAACTATTATAAAATATGTATATCATAACGTAATAACCCAGGTACCATGAAAAAAGATCTATTGATTATCATAGATCTTGTTTTGGTACATGTGTAGACAAGGTTTAGATAATAAAGAATGAAAAAATTCAATACATAATTTTTTTATGTCATGTGGCATAAAATAAATCCATTTTAATGTGTGAAAGTATAGTAGGAGGTTATTACGATTGATAAAATTCCAAATTCCAAATCGATGTTTGAAATCAATTAGATAATATAGGATTATTATTGAGATTTTATATTGTTTATGTAGGAAGAATATATTAAAAATATAAAACCAAAAAAGAATAATTTCAAAAGATGGAAATTAGAACTATTAAAAATCATTTGATATTGTTGAAATAGACTAGTTCTAGGAAATTAATGATGGAGGAAAACAATTTATAAAATTGAAACAGAACTAGAATTCATATCCAATCAATTTGACATATGATCATAATGAATCTATGAGTTTGAGTAAGATTTGATTATTAAATTAAGTGGTTCCTATATTTATATAGGTTGAGTATGCTAAGTCTAATAATACATATTATTATGTTTTGAAATTTTTTTCATTAGATTTTTTAATTTTTAAGAAATAGAAATGTATTATCATAATGATAAACTTATGAATTTGATATTATCGATGATTTCAAGTTTACAATGGAGGGAAATGGGGAATACTCAATGATATAACATCATTAGTTATTTTATATTAATGTTGATGTTGAAATAAGTGTACCAGCCTTAAAAGAACATATGAGACCATTTACTATAACCACCCCTCAATAAGAAGAATGTTTACCATTTGACAGTTAACTAGATGGTTCATAGTTATAGATATTTTTAGTGGTATTCTATTGAAGTTAGATCCTTAGATCCAAATTAGGATTCTCATTCAATTACCAGAATAATAATATTAATTAATTTCTAATCTCATGAGGATTATTCATTTACATAACCATAATATGATAATTTCAATAGAGTTATTGTCCCATATAAAAGATATAAAAGTTACAAACAATATTTATAATGATGAAATGACAAGATAATATTCATCAAATATATATATGTATGTATATGGGATGTTCTAGATAAATTCTATTAAATGATAAAAATATGATGTTTGACTATCTGGTGGTAGGGAATCATAATAAATAGATACTTTTTCTTAGGAAATATGAACAGGGTAATATCAAAAAAGAGAGGTTATGAGGATAGACCCACCAATTTTTTTTACATGTTGTATAAGTCAATATATATTTCTATTGATTATATATATATATATATACTGATAATTAGATATGAGAATATTTTTAATCTAAATAATGAAACATGTACATTGATATACTGTCATAAAATCTGATGACATGTACCAATGGTGATGTAGGATAAGTTGGGTGAATAATAAGTGAAATACTATTGATTGAATGATCCAAGAAAAGTTTTTTCTTCATTTCATGTTTTAAAATTATATATATTAGGACCCTTGATCAAATAAAATATTGTGATTAATTCTATTTCAATGATATTTTTTTGAAAATTTCTATTCATAAATTGATGTAATGATAAATCATTTATATAGGTTGATAATAGAAGAATGAAATATAACTGATGAGATATAATGAAAAATAAATCATATTACACTGTAATAATATTTCTGAGGTAGTTTTTATTTTAACAATAACTTAATTATAGATGGGTGTCATGATGTATTTCTTAATACAAATCATGGACCTTTAGGAATGATATGATGAATTAAATGACCTAATGAAATTAAAATATTTATCAGTGATTTTATCACATGTCATTAGAATATGATAATTATATTATTATTATTGGATGTGAGATTTATGTAGAATAAGTAATTAAGTAAAAGATATATCCACAATGAATAATTAGGTAACCTAATTATATGATAAATTTCAAATCATTTTGGAGTGTGTGGGAGTTGTGAATAACCTATTTTACCCTAAATATTATCTCAAAGCCTTTGGGTGAATTTCACTAACACTCTCAACGAAGCGAGATAATTCTCCTCCTCCCTCTCGAGATCAGTATAAATAAATATAATTTTTTTAATGATTTATAGATTTTCTTTTTCAATTAATGGAAAATGATAAAAGGCCCTCCATTCCTCTCCACATGCACTTATAATACTATGGAAAATGTTCCAAGATTTTTGGATCCCTTACGGATACTGATAGATGAATGTTACTTTTAATTATTATCATTAGTGATCACATGGGGAGAATTTACAGTAAATTCATAAAAAACAATGAATTATGTTGATTAGGTTTATATTTTTTAAATTAATTATAATGTTTATGTAAAACATTAAATGAATGAATAATATAGGGTTACATTAGTTTATTTTCATGGATTTTATCTAAAGAAATTGAAGAAAATCATTGTGTGTGTGGGCCTAACTACTTCCACAATTCCTGGGATCCTTTGAGATTTAGGGACTACAATCAATTTCATCGCCTACACGATGTGGGGTCTTAAAATAACTGTATTGTGATAATAAAATTAACCAAAATGATAAAAAAACATCATGAATTTAAAAGCTGGGATTCGTGGTTGTGGATAATTTTCATTTTAATTAAGTTGGATGATATGTTTTGATTATTTGGTGGATTTTCATTTAATTATTATCATGTAACCATTGATAGATGTGATGTGATTCTTGGTTGGATGATCTAATTATCTATGATTTTTATGTTTTTTATGATGAAGGCATGTTTTTTCATCTATTTAGAATGTTGTAACTTGAATAATTGATCATTCCAACAAAATAATAGCTTGGTTTTATATATGATAATGTACGATAAAATGGAAAATTTCGACCATGTTTAATGTTGATGGTACTTTGTATTTTATGACTATGTACGATAAAATAATATTTAGTTTTTTTTCATTGATATTTAATAAAAAGATAAATTTCATGTAATGTTTTCATGAAATTGAGTTGTTACATTTATATTAGTATCTTCCTAGTTATGGATTATTGTTTTTGAGATTATGAAAATCCATTAATTTTAATGTAATAACATACTAAAGGAAATTCTATTTCAAAAAGGAATTATATTAATGGTTTAAATCATGTTTACTATCGTTGGATGACTATGGGGAGATCATTTTTTTGTTATAGATTAACATACCCCCATACCATCAAATGTATTTAATATATATATATATATATATATTAAATTCATTTAAAAATATTTATTTTTATTAAGGGTATTATGAAATATAAATACCCACATTTGGTATTTGTTTGTGTCAATACTCATCCTCCCCACTATGGTTAACATGAACCCATTATGGTTATTATCCATTAGGACTTATAGGGCTTTTGGATCAATGAACCAAATATTCATTAGCCCAAATGACCACAAGGTCTATTTAAATATTCCATACTAGTGGATAGTCATATTTGTACAATTAGGTCATACAACATGTGAGTAATATTTAATAAATCACCAAATAGTTGTCACCTCGTGAAACATTACACCCCACCAGTCGTAAATTATGACTTATTCTTTTGTGTCCTTTATGTGAACTCACTTGAATTGTGTCAAATCATATTCATGTTATCATCCAACATCATCCATGCACTTACACCACATATATAATCTATTCCCATATCTCACATTACACTGGCCTCCCATGCTCACATGTGGGAGAAAAATCCAACCACTAAAAAACGAGGTGCCAAATAGTGGGATGTTAGGGTTTGAACACCAACCATATCGTATGTGGAGGTGATGATTATGTACCAATATATCATGTGACCCAACACATAATTCCTCGCACATGACACAGACCTCCCATTATCACATGCGGTAGATAAATCCCACTTCCAAAAAATGGGAAGAACAATATTGTTTTTTCGGCATCCAAACCCCAACCCTATGGGATGTAGAGGATATGACTATATTCCACTCAATAATGGGACTACCATAAAATTTAAATATAATAATAATAATAATAATAATAAATATTATATAAAATATTTATTATTTATATAAGAAGTTGTAAAAGTAGTTATTATTAATAATTATATATATATAATAGAAACATTATATAAAAAAAATTATATATATTCAAATGTAATAGTTATAATAATATATAAAATTTATGATATATAAATAAAACATATTATAAAATAAATATGTTGATATATATATATATAATCATTAAAAACATAAATATATATATATATATAATGATAAATCTTTTGTAAAAATATTAAAATACAAATATGAGAAATGATAAATTTTTAAAAATGTTGAAAATTTTATTTAAAACGTCAAATAGACAAAAGAAATACACACACAGACAATCACACACTCACTCTCTCACTCACACACACACATATATAATAAATACATATTATAAAAGTCCTTGACACTATCTTTTTCAATTATTTTGATAACCATTATTTTATATTCACACACAGATATGCATATATAATCTAAGGTAATATATTAATATATAATCAATTGTTATATATTAAGGAATTATTTTATTATCATTAAATATAGATGTAAATATTGTATAAATGTTTTATTTTTGAATTAATAATTACATATTTTTTTATATTTTATTATTACATAGAATGGAATTAATTTTTTGTTTTCCAAAGTAAAATTTTTATTTACACATGAAATTTTTGAATTACATAGTAAATTAAATCATACCCAAAAAAAATAAATTTACTACGTAATGGGAAAATTTATTTTGTTATCCAAAATAATAAATGAAAATATATAAAATTTATTTTGTAAATGTGTATATTATAGGGAAAATAAATATACATAATAAAAGAAAACATTGTAAATTAGAATTCACTGTAATATATTTATAGATTAAATTTATTATGTAAATACACATAATAAAATAATAAATTATATAATTAGTAAATATAAATAGTAAATGGAATGTAATTATTCATAGCAAATTACCCCACAATAAATTTGAGAATATAACAAAATAAATGGAAACATAGAAAAATTGCATTCAACAATGTAAATGAGCATATAGTAAATTATTTATGTAAACATACAAAGTAAAATATTTAATAATATAACTAGAAAATTAAAAATAAATATACATAGTAAATGATAGCATATTAAAATTTAAAATATAACAGAGTATGTAAAAATATATTATGTTTTCTTCCAATATCAAAATTGTAACCGAGTAAATTTATTATATAAATATACATAATAAAATAATTTAATGTAAGGACCCATCCCAGTTACCTAGAGTCGGTGCCTTATTTGATTAAGTTGGAATACATACAAGGAATATGAATCTCGAAGGACTGAGTAGTTTAGTATTATTGGAAACAAGTACATATAATAGTTGATCATTACAACATGAAGGGAAAACAACAATAAATTATTCCACTAGCAACATCATGTCTCCTAGATTATTCTTGCATGTCATTCATAATTTACTTCTTCATATCCTGAGAAAAATGAAACATAAGAATGGGTGAGATCAAACGCTCAGAAATAGTAAGCAATAATGTAGAAGATAATATAAATATTAGACATGGTGAATTATTGAAAACACATTTCTTTAACAATAAACTTGAACACATTACGGCAGGAATATGAGCTGAGTAAATATTAACAGAATAAAACACAATCAAGGGTATTTTACTAGTTGAATATCCACATGAAAATTCAATTACTAGCTTCATAATGAGGGATGATCGTATGCTGGACATTCTGAATCATTTTTTCATGGCCTCGGACAAGACATCTAGTGATTAAGGCCTCGACCAAAATCCATATCACCTAGAGAAAAGGCCTCGGACTTCCACGTCTATTTGTCTCATAAGACCTACCGATGCATCGAGGGGCTATAGCGGGCCCCACACATCACATAATAATTCCAATGAATTCCTCATATGAGCGGGGATAAACATAACCAAAATATACATTCATCTTGAAACTATCATATGAAAAGTAACTAGCATTCCCCAATCATTAAACATAAAACACTAACCATTCCGAGTAATAAGGTGAATGGTTCTAGGATAGATCATACACAATCGAGTTACTCATAAACCATTAAATAAGATATGGTATATGACTTCATAAATGATTAAACCTAATAATACCATGGAATTAACAAGAGTTTTTAATTAGACAAAAACACTCTTATAAAATCATTAAGCAATTATTGAGATAAATACTCTTTTATTTGGAAGAGAAGATTTATTTTGGAAATATATGTGTATAAAACCAGAAGTGAGGTAAGATAGTATTTTCATAATAAATTGAGTGATTTTATAAAGATAAATTTTTCCAAAAAAATATTATTGAGTGCCCTTGAAAAAAGGTAAGAATTTGAGAAATTCCCTTGAATCGGACTTGTAATTTTGAAAAACAATTGATTGTTCCTTTTAAAATGTTCAAATATCCATAACACAAGGAAGTATTCTGGTTTGTAATCATATATATGAAACTCATAAAGAACACATGAATAGTACATAACAATACGTAAGAATTACACTTAGGTAAATATATAATGAATGTATCCTGAATGAAAATGGATCTTCGGATGGAAAAAACCATTACCTTAACTCCAAACATGTTCCGCTCTTGTACTTATGCTCCTAGAATATGAAGTTATAATTTTTAATAACTCATTTATGAACCTATTATACATGTATTTTGTTTACCATAATTCTGGTTAGTTATTTTATGTTTTTATTGACAAGTTATTGTATTGAACTTCGTCGTTCTGGAGTGTTCGTTTCCTTTATTTTAATTTTCGGTTCACCTGCTATTAATTAATGAAGTGGAATGGATGTAAATCTCCAGAATTGAAATTAAATATTATTTATTAACATACATAATTGTTAATGTCCATTTCTATCATTTGGTTACATGGAATGAGGATGAATCATTAGATGACCACCACTTGGATTATTCGGCGGTATTTGGAATATTATGAACTAGTTTTATCATATAACCTAATTATATGTACATATTCTGGTTCCTGAATATTAATTAGGTTATAACACATATATTATAGTATTTTCAACCATTAATATGGTTTCATGACCATTAATTAAGACTAAATTGAAGAATTAATCTTCGTCATCCATGAAGGTTATAAATCGAAACCTCATGGATGTCGATTTCATTTATAAAATAAAAGGGAGGGAGTAAAAATATTAATGATGGTTCTTCCATTCAAAAGATATAAATCCATTATATAGATGTTACTAGAGTTATCAAGATCATTTAGACATAGGAGGTAAGGAGAGGATAAAAAAAATAAGATAAATTGATATGAAACCAAATGAAAAAGAAGGGTACTTTACCTCTTGAAATAACCTCCTTGAGAAACTCCTTAAGTGAAGGGGTTTTGTTTTTTTGGAAAGTCCAAATGCCTCTTGGATGTGGGGAGATACTAGGGATGGTTAATTATGTATATCTTTGAGGATATTCAAGGCTTAGAGGATTGAAGAGAATAGGTAGTGGTGATGGGTTTTTATAGGAGAGGAGAGGATTGAATTTTGAATATTTAATTCATTATTTTATTATTTCCCTCAAGAAAACCAATAGTATTGTTTCATGTGACCCCTAATAGTAATAATGGCATGTTAGTTCAGAAAAAGTTTCCTTACATTACATATTATGTCATAATTAGTTTATTTAACTGATAATTTGTTTATATGGTATTTTATCGTATTTCACTATTCAACAAAAATTCTAAAATTTAAGAAAAATCCCAAAAATTCATCCCTACCATTTTTTGACATTTAAAATTCAAAATTAAAATAATATTTTCAAAAATAAGTTTCTATATATTATTAATTTAATATTTAAATAAGGTCATAGTTAATTTGAAAAATAACAATCTTTAACTGCAATTAGTTTTATGTGAAATTGAAAAATTAATTAAGATCCCATTATCATAATGCCTTAAGAAAATAAAATAATATTATTTTTTTACTATTCAAGGGGAATATTACTATTCATATAACTATTCATATTACTATTCGTAATGGTATGTTACTATTCACCAAAAATCATGTTTGTTCTATCAAACTCCAAATGACTTACTGAACACAACTCTAGATGACCATTTTTGAAATACAAAACATAGAAGAGGCAAAGTTGTGTTCATAAAATTTCATTCTATATTTATTTTCAAAACCTTTGGGTGTTACATTCACCCCACCTTAGAAAAATTACTTCCTCTAAATTCACAGAATATTACCTATAAAGATTCAGGTATGTCTTTAACATAAGCTCATCAGGCTCCCATGTTGCTTCCTCCATCTTGTGGTTCCTCCATAGATCCTTTAACAGTCGAGTGGTACGATTTTTCAATACTTGTTCTCTAGTATCACGAATCATGATAGGATCTTCACAGTATGATAGATCGGGATCAAGTTACACTTCTTCATAAGTGAGTTCATGCACATGAGCCTCAGCCCAGTTGGTGGGGACTCCTTAAGTGCATCAAAGAGACCTACAATCAAATCCAAGAGGGGGGTAATTTCCGAGGTACTGTAGCAGTACTATAGCAGTACTATTGCAGGAACTATGAAGAACTGTAGCAGGTGCTGTAGCGGGAACTATTTGTCACTGTAGAAGCCCGGAATATGCCCTCATTTGGGCCTTCGGGCCACCGATTTGGTCTTCGAGTCCTTTAAGGCCTTCGGGCCACCCAGGCCTTTGGGTCAGTAAGGCCTTTAGGCCACCTCAAGGCCTTTGGGCCAACTTAATGTCCAAATGCAATCCAGACAACCTACAAGGAAAAATCTTTAGAAGGAGGAGGATCAAGGAGCTTTCACCATAACAGAAGCTAAACGGACTGCGAGAATGAGAGGGTATGGCACCTGCCATCAAGACAATCCTATACATGTACGACAAATCCTAGCTGAACTGTCATGCAAAGGTTGTGAGGTGATTTCACGATGAAGATGCTGAGGAGGAGCAGTTCCATGTAGTTAGTCTGGGTTGTATGTAATGTTTGAAGCCTATGGGAAATGAATTCCTCTAAGGCCTACGGGTCATGTAATGCTTACGCCTACGGGCCTTGTAAGGGTTCCACCTCACCCCTTGAATGGTGGATTATCAAAAATCAATAAAAAATGAAGGACTTCGGGCCATTGGAGGATAAGTGAGTACATGTGTTGGGTCTGGAATGTACTTTCTTAACATTGACATGTGGAACACATTGTGAACCTAGGAGAGACTTGGAGACATTTCCAAATAGTAATCTACGGCTCCAATTCGGGCCAGAATTTCAAAAGGTCTGATGTACCTGGGACTTAATTTTCCCTTCTTACCGAAGTATATAATACCCTTCCATGGAGATACCATTAAGAAAACATTATCACCTTCTTGAAACTCCAAATCCTTAATTCGATTATCACCATATCTCTTTTTCCTACTTTGAGCTATTTTGATATATGGTTCTGGATAATCTTCACCTTTCCATTGTTTCTTAAACAAGTTCTGTGCCCACGATCTTTCTTTCACCAACATCATCCCACCATGTTGGAGTATGACATCGCCTCCAATATAATGCTTCATAGGGTTCCATCTTTATACATGAATGGAAACTATTGTTTTAGTAAAATTCTACGAGAGGTAATTACTGATCCCACATTCCTTGAAAATCATGTGAACAAGACCTCAACATGTCATCCAATGTTTTAATAGTCCGTTCTGATTGTCTATCAGTTTGTGGGTGGTAGGCAGTGCTCAAACGAAAATAAGTATCTATGGCCTTCTAAAGACTTTTCCAAAATCTTAATGTAAATAATGGATCACGATTAGAAACAACCGATAGGGGTACTCCATGAAGTCTCACATCTTTATTAACATATAGTCTTGCTAGACGTTCAAGTGGTAGATCTTCTGTTATAGCAAGAAAATGTGCTGACTTGGTAAGATGATCAACAATGCCCTATATTATATCGTTCCTTCTAGGAGTCTTTGGTAGTCCCATGAAAAATTACATAGTTATATTATCCCATTTACACTTTTGTATGGGAAGAGGTTGAAATACTCCTCTATGTTGTTTCCCTCCAGCTTTCATTTGTTGACAAACCAAACATCTTGACACAAAATCAGCAATCTTTCTCTTTATGTTGTCCCACCAAAAATTTTCCCTCAAATATCTATACATATGAGTGATTCCAGGGTGTATAGATAAATTGGAACTATGAGCATCATCAATCAATTCCCTTTTTAGATCAGGTATATTGAGAACACAATTTCTCTTCCCAAATTTCAAAATTCCATCTTCATATACGAAGTCACTCAATCTCCCATCATTCACAGCTTTAATATTCTTTTGGAAATCCCCATCATCAGCCTAAGAATTTTTTATCCTTTATAGTAAAGATGGTTTGGGAACCATTTGAAAAAGCATTGATGTTTCACATTCCATGGCTATTCCCATATATATCTTTACTAGATCCATGAAAATAGGATCCCTTTCAACAATCATAATGCTCAAAACTCGATGATCCTTTCTGCACAAGGCATCTTCAACCTTATTTGCCTTCCCTGGGGGGTAGTTTATCATGCAGTCATAATCCTTGAGTAGTTCAATCCATCTCCTTTGCCTCATGTTGACTTCATTCTGGGAGAATATATACTTCAAACTCTTGCGTTCAGTATAAATCTCACATTTTTCACAATAGAGATAATGTCTCTATATCTTCAAAGAAAATATTACAGCAGATAACTCAAGATCATGATTAGGATAGTTTTTCTCATGATTTTTTAGTGGTCGTGACGCATAATCAATAACCCTATCATTTTGTATAAAGACACAACCATGTCCTTTCTTTGAAGCATCACTATAAATAAAAAACTCGTCATTCCCCGATGGTAGAGTCAATATAGGTGCATTGACTAATATTTTGTTTAGTTATTCGAAACATTCTTCACAATCTCTTTTCCAAACAAATTTAACCCATTTACATGTGATCTTCGTTAGCGGGTTATCCTGTCGGGCAAAATTCTGCACGAAACACCGATAATAACCTACTAAGCCAATAAAACTGTGTACCTCAGTTATGTTTGCTGGTGTGGGCCAATCATGGATTACCTTTTTCATTGCAGGATCAACTAGGATTCCATCCTTAGAGGCAATATGGCCATGAAATGAAATCTCTTGAATCCATAATTCACACTTTCTAAACTTCCTATATAATTCATGTCTTCTATGTGTCTTCAAGATAATGCGCAAGTGATTTTAATGATCTTCGTTGCATTTGGAGTATACCAAGATATCATCAAAAAATACCACTAAAAAATCATCAAGATATTCCTTGAAAAATATATTCATTAGATCCATGAAGACAGAGGGTGCATTGGTCCATCCAAAAGGCATTACTGTAAACACATAATGCACGTACCTTGTCTGAAATGCTGTCATTGGAATATCTTCCTTCCTCACATGCAACTGGGGATATCCGTATCAAAGATCAATCTTCAAAAAGTATTGAGCTCCATGCATTTGGTCAAATAAATCATCAATGTGAGTTAGATGATACTTGTTCTTTATTTTTATAGCATTGATCTCCCTGTATTCGATAAATAACCTCATAGATCCATCTTTTTTCTTAATAGAAAGGACATGGGATCCCCATAGAGAAACAATAATATGAATAAATCCCTTATTACTCAATTCCTTTAGTTGTTTCTTTAGTTCCACCAATTCCACAGAGGACATTCTATAAGGGGTATTCGATATGGGATTTGAACCTGGGATTAAATCAATGGAAAAATCAATTTCTCATTTTGGAGGATGTACATGTAAATATTTGGGAAACACATCAACATATTCTCTCAAAATAGGCACTTCCTCTATTTGAGCATTCCTTTCATCATCCATAGTTATTTCATTCTCTTCCTCCCCAATAATTGAATTTTCTTGAGATACTGTGGTTGAATCTAGATAATAATCAGGTGGTGATGATTCTGCTCTAAAGATAAGTTGTTCTTTATCATCATCATCAAAAATCATAACCTCCTTCTTCTTACAATAAATTTTTTCATCACAGTTCGAAAGCCAACCCATACCAAGGATTATATCAAATTCAATAATGGGTATGACGATGGTATCAATAGATAAAGAACATTTTTATGCCCTAATGGGAACTGATTGACAGAACATTGAATCAATTATACTTCCCATAGGAGTTTTAACTGAAAAATCCCTTGTTATAAAAAATTGGAAATATCAAATTTTATTAGAAAACCGGGAAGATATAAAACAATGAAATGATCCAGAATCAAATAATGCATTGGATAAACTTGAGGAAACAATTTATGTACCTACCACCACGTCATTAGGCACTTCAACCTCTGCAGTTGTGATTTCATATTCTTGTCCCTGATCCCTTTCCATTTTCTATTGCATATTTCCTTGACTTTTTGGAGAATCATTAGCATAGTTTCCTATCTCACGAAAATTATAGCATTGAACATAATTAGTTTCCTTATTCCATTTGCAATCACCAGAAAGATGGCCTTTCTGACAACATTTTTTCATACTCCATTTCCTGTTAAGAATGCACCAGGGTGTTTTCTTCCACAATTGTCTTCCCATATTCCCCGTTTCATTATTTACTTTCCCAGAGTTCTCAGAATCCCTCTTCATTTCTTGCATTCCCTTAAAGTCATAATACATTGAGAATTCTTTTTCTATCCTGATGGCACACGAAATTATATCCTCATATGATGAAAAATTTTGGGAGACCAGTGCCTGCCGGATGAATTTCTTTAGGCTATCAAAGAATCAATAAATTTTTCTCCTTGGATTTCGTATGTAGTCTACAACATGTCTTGTTAATCTTGTGAAGTAAGCTTTGTACCTTGCAACATTCTCATCTTCCTTGTGCCTCAGATTCAAGAATTGTCTCTCCATATCTGCTCGCTGCTCGTGAGGGAAATATTTTTCTAAGAATATTTCCATAAAATCCCTCCAAACGATCTCTTCTACATCTTCCTACTCCTTAATGTTCTTTATTAATCACCACCATTGTTCTGTATCTCCCGATAGACGATATACTGCCAAGAAAACCTTCTCTCTTTCATTACATCCCAATTCAAGAAATATCTTCTCAAGGGAACATATCAACTCCTCTACTAAAAATGAGTTTGTAGTCCCGTTGAATGATGGAGGCTGTTGTTGCATAAAGCGATCCAGCATGGCTCCTCTACGTGGTGGATCCGGATGCTCCATATGGGTAAGGATATTATTCATAACCTGAGTAAGTCGTAGCAGTATATTTATGAGTTTTTCAGCCCCAGTCACAGCACCAGGTCCAACATCATTACCATGCGTCAGAGGAAAATCCTTACATGGGATACGTGCATTCATGCAATTTCCATTCTGTCCACTAGGCTCCATATCATGATAATGACATACTCTATATTTGGTTATGAATCATAATGTATAATCTTAACCTAAAAATACTTCGAAAAATTGAGATCTTACGCATGGATAATCCCATATTCACAAATATGGTTTGTTTGAGAAATATTTAATATTTCAATCCTTCATAATGTCTTGTAAATAAAATGTGAATTATCCTAAGAATATCCCCTGGGAGTGTCGTAACCAAGATTGCAGCAAGGCCCATTGTTGAGCACCAGTTCCAGTTCAAGTCTAGCTCAAAGTGGTGTTTTCGGGGTTGACCCCTAGATACATCTGTGCTAGGGCCGCCTCTACCTGCTCCTATCCAGAAAGAGATATATATATTGAAAGACCCAGATAATATATTCCTTAACAAAATATGTGGACGTTATTGTATATATATCTTCAGAGACAAACTTCGGGACTCTTCCCTAATTCTATGTTTTCTAAATCTAGTTTCCAAGTTTTATACTAAACTTCCTTTGATAGAAACTGTAAGTACCCATCCCCAGTTTCCCAGAGTCGATTCCTTATTTGATTAAGTTGGAATAAATACAAGGAAAATGAATTCTGAAGGACCATGTAGTTTAGTATTATTGGAAACAAGTATATACATTAGTTGATCATTACAACTAGGAGGGAAAAACAACACTAAATTATTCAACTAGCAACATCATGTCTCTTAGATTATGCTAGCATGTCATTCATAATTTAATTCTTCATATCTTGAGAAAAATGAAACATAAGAAAGGGTGAGATCAAACACTCAGTAATAGTATGCAATACAACGGAAGATAATATAAACATTAGACACAGTGAATTATTGAAAACACATTTCTTTAATAAAAAACTTTAACAGATTATGGCAGGAATATGGGATGTGTAAATATTAACATAATAAAACATAATCAAGGGTATTATACTAGTTGAATATCCACATGAACTTTCAATTACTAGCTTCATAATGAGGGCAGTGCATATACTGGACATTCTGAATCATTTTTTCATGTCCTTGGCCAAGACATCTAGTGATTACGGCCTCGGCCAAAATCCATATCACATTGGGAAACGGCCTCGACCAATTCCACATCTATTTGTCTCATGAGACCTACAGATGCATCGAGGGGATATAGAGGGCCCCACCCATCACATAATAAGTCCAATGCATTCCTCATATGAGTGAGTATAAACATAAACAACATATATATTCCTATTGAAACTATCAAATAAAATGTAACTAACATTCCCCAATCATTAAACATAAAACACTAAACATTCCCAGTAATAAGGTGAATGGTTTTAGGATAGATCATCCACAATAGAGTTAGTCATAAACCATTAAATAAGATATGGTAGATGATTTCCTAAATGTTTAAATCCAATAATACCATGTAATTAATAAGAGTGTTGAATTAGATGAAAACACTCTTATAAAATCATTAAGTAATTCTTGAGATAAATACTCTTTTATTTTGAAAAGAAGAGTACTTTTGGAAAATTATTTGTATAAAACCAGTAGTGAGGTAAGATAGTATTTTCATAATAAAATGAGTGATTTTATAAAGATAATGTTTTCCAAAAATATATTATAGAATTCCCTTGAAAATATCTAATAATTTGAGAAATTCCCTTGAATCGGGTTTGTATTTTCGAAACAATTATGAATGTTACATTAAAAACGTGTAACTATCCATAAAATAAGGAAGGATTGTGGTTTTTTAACGTATATATGATACTCACATAGAACATATGAGGAGTACATAACAATACTTAATAATTACACTGAGATAATTAGACAATGAAAGTATCCCGAGTGAAAACGAATGTTCTGGTTGGAAACCCCTTACCTTAACTCCAAACATGTTCTGATCTTGTATTTAAGCTCCTGGAATATGAAATTATAATTTTTAATAAATTATTTCAGAACATATTAGACATGTATTTCGGTTCACTTAATATTAAGTAATGAAGTGGAATGGATGTAAATCTCCAGAATTGAAATTAAATATTATTTATGAACATATAGGATTTTTAATGTCCATTTCTATCATTTTGTTACATGGAATGAGGATGAATCATTAGATGACCACCACTTCGATTATTCGGCGGTATTTGGAATATTATAAACTAGTTTTGTCATATAACTTAATTATATGTACATATTCAGGTTCCTGAATATTAATTTGGTTATAAAACATATATTATAGTCTGGTTAAACCATTAATATGGTTTCATGACCAATATTGAAGAAGAAATTGAAGAACGAAACTTCGTCATCCACGAATGTTATAAATCAGAACATCATGGATGTCATTTTTGTTTATAAAATAAAACAGAGGGAGTATGAATATTTATGACGGTTCATACATTAACATGATATAAATATAGTATATAGATGTTACAGTATTTATCATGATCATTTGTATAGAAGAGGTTAGGAGAGGATTACAAAAGATGATAAATTGATATGAAACCAAATGAAAAAGAAGGGTACTTTACCTCTTGAAATAACCTCCTTGAGAAACTCATTAAGGGAAGAGGTTTTGGTCTTTTCGAAAGACCAAAAGCTTTTTGGACGTGGGGAGAGACTAGGTAAGGGTAATTGGGCAGAAATATGAGGAGCTTCAAGGCATATAGGAGTGAAGAGAAGAGAGAGTGGTGAGGGGTTTTTATAATGGCGGAGATGAGTAAATTTTGCATATTTAATTCATTATTTTATTATTTCCTTCAAGTCAACCAATAGTATTGTTTCATGTGACCCCTAATAGTAATAATGTCATGTGATTTTGAACCAAGTGTCCTTACATCAGATATGATGTCATAATTATTGTATTTAACTGATATTTATTTTATACGGTATTTTATCGTATTTCAAAATTCATAAAAAATTCTAGAATTTCAGAAAAATCCCAAAAATTCACCCCTACCATTCTTCGACATGTAGAATTCAAAAGTGAAATCCATTTTTCAAAAATAATTTTATAAATATTATTAATTTACTTCTTATATAAGGTCATAGTTAATTCGAAAAATAACAATCTTGAAGTGCAATGAGTTTTATGTGACATTGAGAAATTAATTAAGATCCCATTGTCATATTTCCTTAAGAAAATAATATAATAATAATATTTACTATTCAAGGGTCATATTACTATTCATATTACTATTTATATTACTATTCATAAGGGTATGTTACTATTCACCAAAAATCATGTTTGTTCTATCAGACGCTAAATGACATACTGAACACAACTCTAGATAACCATTTTTCGAAATTAAAAACATAAAAGAGGCAAAGTTGTGTTCATAAAATTGCATTCTATATTTATTTTCAATACCTTGGAGTGTTAAATTTAAAGTATTCAAAGTAAATGGAAAATTTATATACATAGTAATATCAAAATTTAACATTGTAAATGGAAAAATTAAATTTTATTTCAATATAATAAATATGAAAAAAGTAAATTTATTATGTATATATAGTATAATAATTTATAATATACATTGAAAATAAAATGTAAATTTACATAATAAATAGAAATGTAATAAATTAACAAATTTATTATATATGAATGCATAGAAGATGAAAATTTTATATACATAGAAAATCATATCATAGAAATGTTTTATCTTTATTTGGTTTGGAAATTTACTTTTTATGATATAATTAACTATGTAAAATTTTATTTTACTATATAAATTAAAAATATACTGCATAAATTTATTTTTTTCTGTGTATGTTTCCATTTACTCTGTAATTTTGAATTTTTTTTATATGAAATAAATTTTTTTTTAAAATATCTCCTCATTATTATATTGATGGTCCTTTAGATTGTATGTTTTTGAAAGGTCAATTATATACCAAATTAATCCTGAAATTTGATGTCTAAAGTTTGTATGATATTATTGTTTAAACTTTAAGTAAAAATACTATCCTTATATATATTATTTTCTAGACAGATACATACATACATATATATATACATTCATACACAGACACACACATAGTACCAAACACACAGTCACACATTAAATTTTTTTATAAAGGGTCTTGACCCTAGCATGTTTTCATTATTGTTGTAACTTTTATTTTATATTTCTACACACACATACAATCTTAGTGAATATATTTATTTATTATAAATTATTAGAGGTGATGGTATTTATTTATTTTCATTAAATATATGTGGAAATATTGTATTGATATAATACCTTTCAATTAATAATTATGATGTTTTTATAATTTATTATTTCATAGAAGTGAAAAAAAATTCGTTTTATAAAGTAGAATATCTATATACTAAATAAATTTTCAGATTATATAATAAATGAATACATACACTACATAAAATATATGTACAATGTAAATGAAAAATTAATTTTTTAAATCTACATAATAATTGAAAATATCATAAATTTATTATGTAAACTTATTTTGAAAATATAAATATTATATCGAAAATAAATATACCTAGAAAATGAAAAAAATATAAATTGAATTCAATGTAATAAATATATATCTAGTAAATTTATTCGGTAAATATAATTGGTGAAATAATTACCTATATAATTAATAAATATAGATATTAAATGGAAACAAAATATTAATAGTAAATGACAACTTACTAAATTTGAAAAAATAACATAATAAATGGAATCATAAAAAATTTACATTCGTCCAAGTAAATAAATATATAGAAAATATATTATGCAAGCATACATAGTAAAATAATTAATATTTGAAATAATAAATGGAAAATAAATACACTTAGAGAATGATAACATAGTAAAAATTAAAATATAACATAATAAATTCTAATAAAGTTTGTTTTCTTCCAATAATGAAAATTGTAACACATAAAATTTATTATATAAATATACATAATAAAATAATCTAATGTATACCTAAGAAATGGAAAATAAATATGCAAATTATTATTTAAATTGAAAATTGAAAATAATATCAAATAATACCTTCATTCAATAAAATAAATATAAAAAAGAAAATTTATTTTGTGAATATAACAAAATTCTTAATAATATGCATGTTAAATAAACTTTAAATTTACATACTAAATGGAAATGTAAAAAATTTTCAAATTTAAAATGTATATATTTATTGTAGATGAAAAATTAATATTTCTAGAAAATTATCATATTTATTGTGAATATTTATTATGTAATATTATTTACTGTAAAAATATTTATTTTACTATATAAACAATAAATTTCATCTATAACATTATTTAGAATAGTGTATGTCTCTATTTAATATGTAATATTTAAATATACTATGTAAATTTTAATTTTATTTTATAGATTATATGCTCATAATTATAATGATGGTTTTTTTCTTGTATATTTATGAATGGATAATTATTTCTATAATTAATCATGAAATTTTATTGTAATGTTATTATTATAATATTGTATAAATTCTGAATTGAAAATACTATCCATATATTTATCAGTATCTATATAATATACAAATTTATATGAGTATATGTTTTATGTGTTTTTGACATTCATACATACACTCACAGAAACTTACATATAGAAAAAGGTAAACATAAATTGAAAAAAATATCTCCCCAACATGACATTTACGAACTATCCAAGAAATGATCATATCTATATATATTAACGAAATAGGTAACCTTATATTGATGAAATATCAAATATTATTGGAGAATGAATCTATCTCCTAAAATCAAAGAAAACAAACCATTGAACCATCCAATTGACCTATAATATCCATATGATGTGAAACCATATTTTCTTCTCTTCTAGTAAAGTAAAAAATACATGAGGAAAAGCACTCAAACTGGGAATAAATCCAATACACAATCACTAAAAAATGGGTTATAGCACGAGACATTTATTGACAGATAAGATATCTGTTAGTAAAAATAAGCAATTCTAACATATATTAAATTTTATTGGTATTGATTTTATGTACCAACACTTGTTTTAACCAACATATATAAATGTTAGTATGGATCACTTAACATAAAAAATGTTACCAATAGTTAAATATACTACTTTATCATAAGAATACAATTATTTTATAACTAAAAGTTGAATATATTATTAATAATTACCATTTCCAACAATTATTATTGTTTCAATAATATTTATCATAATAAACCATTTAATTATAATAAAGAAATATGAGAAAATAATTTTTTATATTGGTTATTATATTTATGAACATTGTCAATATATAATTTTAGAGGTTTTATTAAAAAAAATTATTAATTGATATTAATTTTCTGTTTTATCTATTTATCAATAGTTAGGATATTTTCTAATGTTTTTTGTTTTATAAACCTTTCAACCCTTTTCATACAAAAAATTAAATCATTTCAATATTTTAATATAATAAAGATAATAAATAAACACATTCTAATAAAAAATCAACAAAAATAATTTAATAATAAGTAATTAATAATTAACATTCACATAATGAATTTTTTATAATATTAATTTAATATTCACATATTATAGTTAATATTTAATTAATATTTGTTATATTTATTATTATGCAATTAGTAATGAGTATTTACATATTAAAATTGTATATATTTATTTCTATTTTTTCATATTTTGAATTTATATATATATTATATGTAAAATATATTATAAAAATTTACTTTTATAAAATTAATAATTTATCTATTTTGATATATGTTTAGTATAATATTGATTTAAAATATTAAATATAATTTGAATTTTTTTCTTTAATTAAACTGTTATATTTTTGTGAAATATTATATGTTATTATATGTAAAATCTACTATTGCATCCTCATCTCGACCCACACCCCCACCTCACCATCTTTGTCTCCCAGCATCCGGCTCTCCACCTTCTGGAATTCTCGTATCAGCCTCCATCCAAGGTGTTTATTCAGAGACCTTTCTATTTTTTCCCCTCAGCTCCCTCTCACTACACTTTTCATATTTCCATTATATACATATTTTGGTTTTTTAATCACACATCAACATCACCTTTGACTCAATTTAGTAGTAGTCACCTTCAATATGTGTTGGGAATCGGAGTTCATGGACACCAATAGCATGGATATAATGAACATGGGGAGTGGGATCCTGAAGAATTTCACAGATCTGAGCTCAAACATCCACACGTGTATTGCTAAATTCAACTTGGGCCATGTATTATTGATGATGTTACATCTTATCCTCTCGAAATACAAAATCATTATTGATATGGTTGTTTTTAGTGGATTCATGGTGGATTCTTCTCATGGAACAGGCGGTTCTCTCAAACCGAATAGATCAATGATTTTGAAACCCATAGAAATGTTCCCTCATGTGGGGAACCACCCACACTCGTCAAAATGTGGGCTACTTTTCCTAAGAATTTTGTAGATAAATATGGAACAAGATTTGGAGGTTTGGGTTTTGAGTGAAATAAGGGAGACAAACAAGAGAAGGTAACCCTGAGAAAGTACAATAGTAACCAGGATAATGTGGAAGAACCACACATTGGTGTTTCAGGGATGAATTATGATTCAAATGACCTAATCGATAGATATATAATGAAGGATGATTGGAAGAAATGTGGAACCATCTTGAATGTGAATAGTATGGTTAGGGAAAGAGATTATAAGGGTAAGAAAAGAGGATCATGGACAAGAATATGAGGTCAGATAGGGGGTGTCTTGAGAATCTTGATGAAAGGCATTACATTTTCTGATCCATCGTCCCAAGGATCAGAAATATGTAACAATATTCATTCATTAGATATTCCATTAAGTACTTGAATGAAATTTTTTAAAATATAAATGATCTACCCAATGAACTAGAGTTGGCTCATATAGGTCCAACAATGACTCCGGTGGTAGTATTCCACCCATTAACACTAAAACTTCCATCCCACCCATGATGAATCAATGAAAAGCTATTCTCCAATTCATTTCCTAGCCTAAATCACCAGCAACCTGGTAGGTTGGATGTAAAAGCCATAGATAGAATTGTTATATACATAAACATTTTTTCTGTCGTAGGCTTGGTCAGCTACTATCCACAAAGAGGGTTTTGTATTATCAAGGTATAGACATTCCAGAATATATTATTAGCTAATTCAATGGGTTTTCATTAGAAATATTATAGGATAAATAATTTAAATAAGTGTTGGATATGCATCTAGATCAAATCAAGGAGGTCATTTGGGACTTGGCTAGATTTCACATCATGGTGTGAATCGGCTCCAAAAGATCAATTGAGGGGATTTTTCTAAATTGAGTTCTTAAATGTGATCATAATGGTTCTTCAAGATTATTTATAAAAGGGTTTACATTACTCATTCTAGTGTTTCGGGATCAATTTTAGTGGCTATCTTGATCTTTATTTGATCCTTGGATGCAGATTGGGGTGTTTGTTTTGTATACATTTTGATGAGCCATGGTAGGGTCCTGCATTGATTAATGGAATGTTTTAATCATCAAATAACCATGAGGGATTGGTTTTATCCTTGTACATGTCATTTTTTTTAATTTCAATTATTCAATTATCCCTAATTTCATCGACTCATTAAATTTATTTTCATGCATTCTCAAATTTCATGGATCTGCCTGCGACTGATTTCCCATTTTATCTTCTTATTTACCTATGTTCCCAAATTATAGTCTATTGTTAACTTTAATATATATTATTAATTATATTAACAAATTCAATATATATGATCCCATTACAGGATTTCTGAAGTGATTTATGAGACAAACATTGTATTAAATTCAATTAAGAATTCTTTTATAGATGAAAATAATAATCTAGTACCATAATGAGTACCTTAACAGCATGATGACATTCATAATGAGTACCATAATGAGTATGTTTATAGCTTGATGAGAAACTTTACTTTATTTTATAAATCCATGTGTGGTCACAATTTTTGGTTGATATTGAAGGAATGTGAATGTGGTATTTTTCTTAGGAACACTTGGATAACTATGGGTTGGAAGCTAAATAAACTTCATGGGTTGATTTATATTTTGTAGGATGATATAAATTTATTCAGGTTTGTATGTTAAATTTTTTTACACATCTATATTTTTTACCTTAACAGTTATTTCTAGATAGAAAAAATATAGGATTCTTTGATTCCCAATTGAGGTGATAAACCAAGAAATGGAGGACTTTCTCTCATAGTTTCACATAAATTTTAAAATTAAAAATGATTAATTTTTTTTACCATCTACCATATTGCTTCCATTTCAATTAACGTATTAATGTTCCTAAAACCCTCATGAAAAGATGTAACCTATACTATTTTGGGACAACACAATAATATCATTATAACGAGATTTGATTTATGTTTCTTGTGGCCATAACCATTCCACATTTCATCAAAATTATTCATTAACAATCTATAGTATTTCTACTACTAGATGTTGTTTATTAATTTCCATTTCATGGAATAATCATTGAAAAAAATAAACCATTAAAACCCCCCAAGTAAATAACCCTCTATATTTCATTCTACATAACAATCCATCATTTTAAAATATAATATATGGAACTTTTCATGTGAAATGTACACGTATTATCTCCTTTAAAATATATAACCTTCCCATTATTATAACAAAACTAAAAAAATGGTGGACTTTGTTTCCCCTTATTTTTATAGTGTTGCAAAAAGTTTCATTTAGAGTATATATTTTATGCTATCATGGATCATCATTTATTTTCAATTAGTACTAAAGCCTATATGTCGTTGGGAATATAAAATGTTTTTTATTGGTTGTTGGTATCTTTTATACCTACATGACTATCATATGAAATTTTTAGCTTTAATGTTTCTTTATTTGGAATAAATGTCCTTGATTTGATAAATTATTTTTAGTTAATATTAATTTTCAATTATAGAAATTAGATCCTGACTGAACTCATGTATTTTGATGAGAAGGATGCAATTTTTTAAGAATTTAATGGTGTCAATGATTCTACAATTCATTCAACTAGGTTTTTATTTTACTATAAATTATTCTTTTGAAAATAAATAGTGGAAAATTTTATTGTTCAAAAATATTATTTAACTTTATTCTATATTATGATTCACATTATAATGAAATATTTATATTGGGTTTACCAATTTTGTTTTTTGATCGGTGTTGGGTCATGTGCTTCTTTATTGGTATAATGGTGATATTAGGACAGGTGTTGGGACAATCATAGATGGGATGAAGGTGGCCAACTGGAATCAAATATAGATTATGTGCATGTTTGGATGATGGTGATCCACTACAATAAAATAGTGCATTGTAAAATTAGATCTACTACATGTGAAACATCAAACATAGAATTGTGGTCCACTGGAATCACAATGATTATAGTTTAGTTGTGCATGTGGATATCCACTATAGCAGATTATAGCTCATGTGTAGTGATGTAAATTCCATGAAAAACTCATCCTATGTTTGGGATAAATAATTTTAAATGAAGTTCCCTTGAGTTTCAAGTAATGTATGTTGGTGTTTGATCATTTTTAAATCATTTTGTAATATGTATCTTGCATCTTCATGACATTTGATGATGTTTAACATGAATTTAAATTATATTTAAACGTTAAATAAAATCCTTATTTTTTTGTGTTTCATATTATCAAATTTTATAATCATTATATAATAAAGATAATAATATATTATATATAATAAATATGATAATATATTATATACAATAAATATGATAATATATTATATATAATAATATTAATTAATAACTAATTAAATTTTAACAAAAAATATTAGAATAAAAATATTTAAAATATAATTTATAAATTGATATTAATTTGTTGGTATTTTTTATAAATGTTAATAATATTACCAATAGATATAATTATCGAATTATTCTATTGCTGAATTTTTTAAACAACATAAATATTATATGTTGGTATTATTGTATCCTCATCAGAATCATTTTATCTATCTTAGTAACATTTAGCAACATAGTTTTGGCCAATAGTTTAGTGATAGAGATAGAGCTGTTGATAAATCATTTTTCCAACATAAAATTGGCATTTACCAAAAAAATTTGCCCCTATTGGAATAAGTGAAATATTTTTTAGTGAATCTAACCAAAAGACTATAAGAATCTATCCAGAACCAATATCAAATTAAAAATAACTTGGCTATCATATTCAATAATGATATCATGACTATCATGACTATCATGTCCTTGAACAATTAACCAATCCAACAGAGTTACAAAAGACATGAAAATATAGGGGCTCTATATGTTATCAATATAATTATGATGAGTAGAAAAATCCAAGAATTGGTTTCCTTATGTGTCCACAATGAAGTCCATTTTACCATAATCAACTAGTGATTCGTCCACATTTTACTTCATGACAACCAATAGTGTGCATATCCAATTTTGTACACCAGGGTTTCTAACAATTCAATTAGGGTACACATTACTGGGAATCTATGTTGGGAGCTAGAATGAAGCTTGGATAGCCTAGAAATGGAATGGTCTGTATTCTTTATTAAATAATAAAATCATCCACATAAACCTAGACCATCCAAGAAATAATAAACGGTCATATAAAGTATTTATAGGACACATAAAAACCCATTTGATCATTATGGAAAAAAATATTGAATGTTCAATAATATACTGAAAATTATCCCATAAAGAATTCAAAACTCCATTAGATCGTTTAAAAAAATAGCACAGGTTAAAGATCCCACTTCACACAGTTACATTAAGAAGATGGAATCACGAGTGGAGATAAGGGAGAAACAACTCTATAGTGGTAATAATTACCTTTTATACCATCCACCAAAAGAATCAATCTTTGCGAGGGATAAATTGTTTCCAATGTAACCTCTACTCTCTAATGTACACTTCATGGTGGGATTCCACCACTATTCTATATCTATATTTAGTAGAGTAGACACTAGGTTACTACATACCCCAGCAAAGATGATCTGAGTATGATCCATAGTAAATGGGAATACAATGAATAATATATGGGTCCCAATAAATAAATTATGAACTAGATATATCCATACACCAACTAGTATAGTTCGGGTTAAATAGACAATAAATTATGAAATACTCTAATGCTAACACAATAGTTATTTTCACCATTGTGGCACTACTATCATCAATTCAAGGGTCATTCCAAAAAAATCACACATTCACAATTCCAAATTCCCAAAAAATCTATTGTTAAGTATAGTACGTGATCCCTATAGAATCCATAAATGAAAGGCCAAATTATGTAATGTCTCATAATGTGTGTCACACATTGGTTCCCCAATAATATTGGTCACCAAACCTCAAGTGATCCTCCACATATTCCAGTGGTTACTGACTAGAAGTGACGATCTAATATCAGTCTTGGAGAGATTATATTCCCTTTATCAGAGTAATACAACAGTGTAAATAAATAAACAATTACTAAATGACATCTAATAAAAACCAGTATAATTGTAGTATTATAAGATGAAAAGAAATGGATGTAAAATATCAAAACATAATAGTAGACACACCATTCCAATGTAAGTGACAAGTTTCAAAATGAAAATCAAAAGTAAAGAGACTGAAAAACCCCCATTTATGTTCTTAACCACATATAGTTCCTCCATACATGATCCAAATCGACTAATTATTATATCATATGGATTTTTTCCTTATCGTATCCCACATTCATGAAATCTATTCGGGGACCAATTATGTAGACCAGGTTGGGTGTGAGTAAAACATAGTATCCCACCACCAAGGATGTAACACCCCAGGTAAATAAAGAATATGACATTTTCACATTTATCCATATTTTTGAATAAAATATTAATATAACTTTAAATGGGACGCTATGCTCGATGGCGTACCCAATACGCAACAATGAGTTTCTTGGGAATCTTACGTTGCACTCTAATAATAAAATAATATTATTTTAAATTATAGTTAATGCCTAGCCGTTGTAATGGTGGGAATGAACAGAACTAACTAAAAAATGATTATATATGTTTGTAAAATATTTTTACTTTTTACAATAAATTTTAGAGGATTAAAAATGTGAATGAATCCAATTTTAAGCGTAAACATTCTAAAATTCAATAAAAGGTCGATTAACCGCCTTTTGATGAAAAACCTCTTTTAAATCCACTTTTTGACAATTTTATGTTTTATATTTGACAAAATAAAATTCTTCTTCAGAATCGGGACATCAAAATTTACTTTGTGTAAATTTTTGGTATTTTTCCAATAAAGATCATTTTTAATGAATAGTGAAAAATGTTGTATTTTAATTCAAAACCTCATTTTAATCTAATTTATTTATATGATTATATGATCTTTTTAATTGGTTTTAAAGTTAAATTAGAATATATTTTTACCATTTAATCCAATAGTGGTCATTGGAAATAATTTCATCTTGAAATTGGACTTAAACTAGTGTCAATCTTTTGATACTTATTGTTTCATAAAAACACGCTATTTGCTCTGACAGTGGGAATTAATTGTTAAATTAATTAATGTAACTTATATGTTTTGAATTTTGTAAAATAGAAATCATTTTTTAATTTGGAATATCAAATATAGCTTAGGGGTAATTTTTGGTATTTTTCTGAAAAACCTAAATTTTAAATGAATAGTGAAACCACTAAGTGGTAGTTAATGAAACTGATTTTTCATTTAAATGAAACTTTTCTACTTCTGTGATTTGATTTTCAAAAATATGACATAAATGGTTTTCATCAAGAAGTAAAATTTGGTTTAATGAGATTAAAATAATTTTTTGTGAATAGTAACTTTTATGTTTTATTAATCGCGATTAAAGGTAATTAGTGTAATAAGGTAAAAATAATATTTTAGTAATATGAAATGACCTAGAAACATGTCCTAACCTCATTGGATGTGTCATGGCAGACCAAGACTATCCATGGGTCAACTTGGGAACCCCATGGAGCCACTTGGGTAGGAAAATGACATACATAACTTTTAATTTAAAGTTAAAATAAAAATGTCCCAAACATGAGTTACTTTACTAAAACAATTTTTAAATGGGGTTATACAAGTCATCGTTTTACTATAAATATTCATTAGAAATATAAAAATATTTCCTACATCATGATATTTTGTTTATAATTTTTATACATTACATAAATTAATTTATTTATGACACCGTGATGATGCAGTGATTACCTCATAAATGAACGATTTAAATAAAATGAGAAGATAGGGAGAAATATAAGTCTTAAACTTGTCACAATCCTATTTTATGGGTTGATTTCGAAACCTTATCAACTTATCCTCTAAATATATCCTTTTGGGACCTTTTAAATCAGAAAATAATTTTATAATAAAGTAATATTTTATAACTTTCCAAGAGTGCCCCTCCTCTCCTCTTATAAAAGGCCCCCACCTCTACCACCTTACACACACATATCAAGACTTTGGCTCGGCCAAACCCTGCCCATTTCATATCTCCACATCCCTATATTCATCATTGAAGCCTCACTTTGGGAATAATTCTTTCTATGTAAGCCTTTTTGCTCATATCAAAGAGAGTTACCCGATTTAAAGGTAATGTCTTCCATTGTGTTGTTTTGTCTTCTTTTGCTTCTCCAAACCCCTAAACTCTTTTTTTACTTTTTTGTAACAACAAAATTATCTTAAATATACTATGATGTTGTTATATTAATTATTAGAGCTAAAATTTCACACACATTCATCTAATGGTTAAATAACATACTATTTCTGTGGATGGAGAATTACTGCCTCACGAAACAATTATTGTTCAATATTCTTTTAACACCTTCAAAGGTGGCCATTAAGATGTTACTATATTTATATATGATATATAATATTTTTATTGTTTCCTTCATCTTCTGTATTTTACATTTATGGAATACCTTTATGGTTTCCATTATGGGTAAATGCGATATCTTCATTATAGGAAGTGCGGACTACCGCCCCCTCAACGTGATTTGATTCGTTAATGCCATATGTGGGATGTATAAAATATGGAATTAATGGTATTAAATATTATATCCTACTTGAATTATAATATACCTTTATATAATTATTATTTCATTCCATTGAGTACAAATAAAAAGAAATGAAAGTAGCGTTCATGCGTACGTATGGCTTACCGTCTCCATGAACGGTACATTTCATTTCTTTCCTCCAAATGTTATGTAATATTATAAGTACATATATATAATGGATATATATTTAATATATTACTTCTAAATGATAGATATAATTCTGTAATTATAATATATATATATCTCATTTTGTTTTAATTCCATTAATATGTCAAAAAAAATGAAAGTAGCTTTTATGCGTACGTATGTCCTACCGTCTCCATGAACGGTGCTTTTAATTTTTTTTACAAATGATATGTAATAGTATAAAATTAATATATAATGGATATATATGATATTTAAAACATCAATAATATTATGGATATGATGTACCTATAACTACATGGAAAATACCTTTCCAACAAGTTCAATTTTTAATCATGTACCAAACATCGTCAAAAACGTCTGATATGAACTCACTTTATTAACCAATTATTATAAAATTATAATATGTGATATGAACTTAATAATAATCTTTAAAGGAGGTCCTTAAGATATTAAAAATTGACAAAAAAGTTTTATTTAGGAGATTAAAGAACGATCGAGTCATGTCAGACACGAGGTAAGGGATCAAACCTCTCTATTTCGTTTTAAGAACTCTCTTTTATGTCATTTGTTTTAAGCTCATGTATATTATGTTTGGGGATGATATTTTATATTCCTAATACATTAATTTTTATTTTAATATTATGAGAGACCCTATTTTATCTCATAAATCCATTTTTGGAAGTTTTAAGTGGCGTCGTTGGGCTGCTGAGTTCTCGTAAGGGATTTTTCATCTCACTTTTATTCCCGTGACATTTATGCTTTTTTTGCCACAATTTCTTTTTATTGGTGTATGTACCGCCCATTATTATACTATTTTTTTAATATAATTTCATTTATGGGTATTTATATCTTCATTTTATGACCCTTCTTCCATGGGGTGTATGTTTCGAAAGTTACCCAACTCGGTAAGGGGACCTTTCACCCTCCTCTTTTTAAAAGACTTCTTTTGTTATGTCTTTTAATTCACATACTATTATGTTGGGATATGTTCTTCTATATCCTTATTTATGTAAATTTTACGTGCATTTGATGAGATACCATTTTCTCTCTCATCAAATCATTTTATGAATTTTAAGGTGACACCATTAGGCTGTCGGATTTCTATAAGGGAACTTCTTAACCCACTTTCAATTCTTTGGGTTAGACCTCTACTTCTTGATTTTATTATTCCATGATTATGTGTGGCTTTTATATGTTGTAATTTCCACAATTCTTTGTTTAGATATACTATTTCTACACATAATCGTCTCATTAATAAATTCTTACGAACTTGTATGGGAAATAATAACCCAATCTCATTTCATTGAGTTAAATACCTATGTCATTCGTTTTGTTTTTCCAAGATTATGTGAGAATGACATCTGATTGTTTCACACTTAATATCCACTTATATTTGGTGTATTTATATTTCTCACACATAATTATGTGATAGATTTATCCTTAATTTAAGGATACCATCTTTATAATGGATTTCATCTCAATTTACATTTCCATTGAGACTTCATTGTTGTTATGCACCAATTCCCTCATATATGGTGTGTATACTGTCCTTTGACATATTATATCATGAATCCATTTATTCTCATGTTATTATAAATCTCGGATTAAATGTTATTATTCAATTATTTGTATTCAAGTGTCTCTCATTTTGTTAAAAACTCTTTAACAAAAATATCATTTTAAATGTTTTAAAGAATCATTATTCTAAATCTTTATCTTTAATGTCCATGTTTTCAAAATGGTTTTGAGTATTTATTTATGTGGAGAGTAATGTTTTAAAATTATTATTCCATTAAAATAGTTAATGTTTTATGGGACACTTTGATTCAAAAATCTATTTTAAATGGTTTTTGAAAATGGATTGATTAATTCAATATCTTGGAATTACTCATTTTAATTGAAAATCAAATGTTGTTATTAAAATGTTTATATTTTCAATATTTTATGTGTAATGATGGTACTTGGAAATTTTATGGGTGGTTACGTGATAAACCATATGACAGGTGGTGCTGTGAATACCAGGATGGGTGGTTATGTTATAACCTCTAATGCATTGGGTATGGAAGTTGGTCGTATTGCTATTCCATTAAGTATGTGTGGAAGTAGACCGTATGGTTATTCCATTTAAGTATGTTTATGTCCCTAGTTACTTGTATATGTTATGTGTTCTTTATATGGGTTTTATGGAAATCTTTTGGTTACAAACGGGTTAGTAATGGTCATTTATTCCATGAATAGTTTTTACTACTTCATAAAGGTGAAAAGTATTACTTTAGTAAAGTATTCATGGTTTACCTATTGTTTTGAAAAAACTAACAGTTTTACATCTTTGTGTATCCTTTATTGGGATTTTTATGCTCATCCCAAGTTTTTGAAATGTTTTACACTAGACTTAAAGATGAATAGGGTCAAGGATGGGTTCATGGAAAGACATTCTATCTAAAACAAGGAACTAGACATGTTTATTTGTAAGAGTTTTATTTTATTATATTATGGAAACATAGTAGAAGTTTATACTATGTAATCATTTGAGATGTAATAGTTATGACCTAATTCTCTAAAACTCTAAACCTGAAAAAAAAATCCTCTATGTGAATTATTTATTTAATTCATGATTAAGTAAGGTTTAAGGTTGGGGGCTTATAGTTGGTATCAGAGGTCAGTTTTGATAACTTTAGAGGTTAGGGTATTCTCTAAGCATAAGTGACATTACCATAATGGTTAAGATTTCAGAAAGAATCATAGTTTTGATAAAGTGATTGAGAAAGTATATCTTAGTGTTTATCTTCCTCATTAGTACATGATGGTTTTGTTGATACGCTCACACTGACATTTCTGTTTTTAGTGAATTGATAGATCTAGCATGCACCAAAGTGACAATAGGTTTGAAGGAAACTGTGGTGGTTCTCTAATTAAGAGACTGGATGAAATGGGGGATTCAATGAGGAAACTTGTGGTTGTTATAAACCAACTATCAAGGAGTCATGATCAACCACTTGTACCTTGGTATGTTCTGTAATGCATCATGTATGAGATGACCAATCAATGTGGAAGTTCAGGTAATAATTATAAAGGTAACCATTATGGTTTATATGATACTTAATTTTGTGGTAATTATGGGTTATTAAATGTTTTGATGGAAAATGAAAGGCATGAGATAAACATGAGGTTAAAATAATTTATGATTATTTTTGAATATTTTATGTCATTTTGGGGAATTTTTTAAGAATTATGTAGTTTTGGAAAAAGAACAACATGCAGACCGTGTGACAACCCGTCGCGTCGGACAAAGCTGTGGGAATCGAACCCACAACCAAAGTGCTACTGGTATTTATAGACTACCACTGGAAAACATGAATTCCCTGGTTAGTTTGACTAATTATTTTTGTTAGATGATTTTAGGAATCAATAATAAGTTTATTTTGGGTTATCTATGTAAATTATTAACCTATCATGGAGGATGTGTGATTAGGTTAATTACTTTTCAATATGAGACTTTAAGAGAAACTGATTTTATTTGGAGATAAATGTTAATTTGTTTCTTGGAAGACTATGTCATTAAATCCTTAAAATATTTGGGTTTAAATATTAGTTTGGTTTACATTGAATAATTTTATGGAAAAATGGTTTATCTAATGGTCTTCTTTGAACATTGGGTTTGTTGGAAAACTTTTGGAGATTAAGAATAGATTTTCTTTTTTATAAAGGATTATTCATTTGTGGATCTTGTTCTAACAATTTTTGGTTTTGTATTTTGTCTAAAGACATGGGAAATATATAGTTCTATTTTGTGGATTAGGTGATTCTCAAGATGTTGATTATAGTACTCTTAATGCGAACATTTCTTCGTAAATACTCATCTTCTGGAGAAAATATGAGTTTGATTAAGGAATCTAGTAAAAGTTGAAAGTCTACTTGACAAGTAAGTATGTTTCATTATGATTTAGTTAAGCTCAAAAATAAATTCATCAATGAAGAGTAACTTAAATCAAAAATGTTTTCTGTTAACTTTTCCTACTGGTGAATCGAATACCGTTTAACCCATCACAAGTTTGTGATTTTCTTATGGTTAACTTTCTCCTAGACTTGTTTACTATCACTCTCCCTTAGAACATGAACCTTTGTTTTTTCCTCCATATCCATGTTTTCCTACATGGAATCCTAGTATGAGTTAACTCGAGTGACCTTTGTACTTCTCTTTCTTTATTTTAAAGTGATTTTTTTACTGACTCTTGTTCCGATGTGGGATTTTAAATAAAGTTTCCAAGCCCAATTTTAAAATTGCGAGGACGCAATTCCCAAAAGGGGGGAAGGATGTAACACCCCAGGTAAATAACGAATGTGACATTTTCACATTTATCCATATTTGTGAATAAAATATTAATATAACTTTAAAGGGGACTCTATGCTTGATGGCGTACCCAATACGTAACAACGAGTTTCTTGGGTATCTTACGTTGCACTCTAATAATAAAATAATATTATTGTAAATTCTAGTTAACGCCTAGTCGTTGTAATGGCGGGAATGAACAGAAATATCTACAAAATGATTATATATGTTTTTCAAATATTTTTACTTTTTACAATAAATGTTAGATGATTAAAAATGCGAATGAATCCAATTTTAAGCCTAAACATTCTAATATTCTTTAAAAGGCCGATTAACCGCCTTTTGATCACGAACCTCATTTAAATCCAATTTTTGAAAATTTTATGTGTTATATTTGACAAAATAAAATTTTTATTCAGAATCGGGACATCAAAATTTACTTTGTGTAAATTTTTGGTATTTTTTTGATAAAGTTCATTTTTAATGATTAGTAAAAAATGTTGTATTTTAATTCAAATCCTCTTTTTAATCTAATTTATTTATATGATTAGATTATATTTTTAATTGGTTTTAAAGTTAAATTAGAATATATTTTTACCATTTAATCCAATTGTGGTCATTGGAATTAATTTCATCTTGAAATTTGACTTAAACTAGTGTCAATCTTTTGATACTTATTGTTTCATAAAAACATGCTATTTGCTCTGACAGCTGGAATTAATTATTAAATTAATTAATGTAACTTATATGTTTCTAATGTTGTAAAATAAACATCATTTCTGAATTTGGAATATCAAATATAGCTTAGGGGTAATTTTTGGTATTTTTCTGAAAAACATCAATTTTAGATGAATAGTGAAACCACTAAGTGGTGGTTAAAGAAACTGATTTTTTATTTAAATGATACATTGCCACTTCTATGATTTGATTTTAAAAAAATCTGACATACATGGTTTTCGTTAAGAAGTAAAATGTGGTTCAATGAGATTAAAATAATTTTTGGTGAATAGTAACATTTATGTTCTATTAATCGCGATTAAAGGTATTTAGTGTAATTTAAGGTAAAAATAATGTTTTAATAATATGAAATGACCTAGACACATGTCCTACCCTCATTGGATGTGACATGGACGGCCATGAAAATCCATGGGTCAACTTGGGGACCCCATGGAGCCACTTTGGTAGGAAAATGACATAAATAACTTTTTATTTAAAGTTAAAATAAAAATGTCACAAACATGAGTATTTTTACTAAAACAATTTTTAAATGGGGTTATACAAGTTATATTTTTGACTATAAATATTCATTAGAAATATAAAAAGATTTCATACATCATGATATTTGTTTTATAATTTTTAGACATTAAATAAATTAATTAATTTATGACACCGTGATGATGCAGTGATTACCTCATAAATGAACGATTTAAATAAAATGAGAAGATATGGTGAAATATTACTCTTAAACTTGTCAAAAACCTATTGGATGGGTGTATTTGGAAACCTTATCACCTTATCCTAGAAATAAATCCTTTTTTGACCTTTTAAATCCGAAAATCATTTATAATAAAGTAATATTTTTTTAACTTTCCAAGAGTGCCCCTCCTCTTCTCTTATAAAAGGCCCCCACCTCTACAACATTACACAAACCTCTCAAGCCTTTGGATAGGCCAAATACAGCCCATTTCATCTCTACACATCACTCTATTCATCATTGAAACCTCACTTTGGGAATAATCCTTTCCAAGGAATCCTTTGAGCTCAAATCAAAGAGAGTTACCCGATTTAAAGGTAATGTCTTCCCTTGTGTTCTTTTAATTTATTTTGCTTCTCCAAACCCCTAAACTCTTTTTATTACTTTTTTTTGTAAAAAAAACAGTATATAAAATATACTAGGATGTTTTTATAAGAAGGATCCGAGCTACACTTTCACACACCTTCGTCAAATGGTTAAAGAACATACTGTTTCTGTGGATGGCGAATTACTAACTCACGAAATGATGATTGTTCAATATTCTTTTAACACCTTCAAAGTTGGCCATTAATATGTCACTATATTTATATATGATATATAATATGTTCATGTTTTACTTAAGATTCTGTATATTTCATTTATGTCATACCTTTATGGTTTCCATTAGGGTAAACGTGATATATTTATTTTAGCAAGTGCGGACTACCGCCCCATCAAAGTGATTTGATTCGTTAATGCCATATGTGGGAAGTATAAAGGATGGAATTAATGGTATTACATATGATATCCTACTTTAATTATAATATACTTTTATATCATTATTATTTAATTCCATTGAGTACAAAAAAAAAGAAATGAAAGTAGCGTTCATGCGTACGTACGGCTTACCGTCTCCATGAACGGTACATTTCATTTCTTTTCTCCAAATGTTATGTACTATTATAAGAACATATATATAATGGATATATATGTAATATATTACATATAAATTATAGATATCATTCTGGAATTATAATATATATCTCTTTCATTTTGTTTTAATTCCATTAATATGACAAAAAAATGAAAGTAGCGTTAATGCGTACGTACGGCCTACCGTCTCCATGAACGATGCTTTTAATTTTTTTCACAAATGCTATGGAATAGTATAAAATGAATATATACTGTATATATATGATATTTAAAACATAAATACTATTTTGGATATGATGTACCTATAACTACATGGAAAGTTCTTTTCCAACATGTTCAATTTTTACTCATGTACCGAACATCGACAAAAACATCTGATATGAACTAACTTTATTAACCAATTATTATAAGATTATAATATGTTATATGAACTGAAGTATAATATTTAATGGAAGTCCTTAATAAATTTTAAAATGACCAAATTTTATTATTCAGGAGATTAAAGAACGATCGAGTCATGTAGGACACGAGAAAAGGGATCCAACCTCTATCTTTCTTTTTAAGTACTCTCTTTTATGTCATTTTTTAAGCTAATATTTCTTATGTTAGGGGATGTTATTTTATATTCCTCATACTGTAATTATTATTTTCATATTATGATAGACCCTATTTGATCTCATAAATCCATTTTTGGAAGTTTTAAGTGGTGCTGTTAGGCTGCTGAGTTTTCGTAAGGGATTTTTTATCTCACTTTTATTCCCGTGACATTTATGCGACGTTTGCCACTATTTCCTTTGAGTGGTGTATGTAATTCCCATTATTATACTCTTTGTGTAATATAATTTCATTTATGGGTATTTACATCATCATTGTATGACCCTTCTTCCATGGGGTGTACGTTTCGAATGTTACCCAACTCGGTAAGGGGACCTTTCACCATCCTCTTTTTAAAAGACATAGTTTGTTATGTCTTTTAATTCACATACTATTATGTTGGGATATGTTCTTCTATATCCTTTTTTATTTAAATTTTATTTCCAAGTGATGAGATACCATCTTATCTCTAATCAACTCGTTTTCTTAATTTTAAAGTGACGTCGTTAGGCTGTCAGATTTCTATAAGGGAACTTCTTAACCCACTTTGAATTATTTGGGTTAAACCCCTACTTCTTGATTTTATTATGCCAAGATTATGTGTGGAATATCTATGTGGTAATTTCCACAATCCTTTGTGTAGATATACTATTTCTACTCATAATCGTCTCATTGACAAATTTTTACGAACTTGTGTGGGAAATAATAACCCAAACTCATTTCTTTGAGTTAAATACCTATGTCATTGGTTTTGTTTTTCCATGATTATGTGTGAATGAAATATTATGGTTTCACACTTAATATCCTGTTATATTGGGTGTATTTATATTTCTCACACATAATTATGTGATAGATTTATCCTTAATTAAAGGATACCATCTTTATAATGGATTTCATCTCAATTTACATTTCCATTGAGACTTCATTGTTGTTATGCACCAATTAACTCTTATATGGTGTGTATACTATCCTTTGACATATTATATAATGAATACCATTATTCTCATGATATTATAATTTTCGGATTAAATTTTATTCCGCAATTATTTGTATTCAAGTGTCACTCATTTTGTTAAAAACTCTTTAACAAAAATATCGTTTTAAATGTTTTAAAGATTCATTATTCTAAATTGTTATCTTTAATGTCCATTTTTTCAAAATGGTTTTCAGTATTTATTTATATGTAAATTAATGTTTTAAAATTATAATTCCATTAAAATCTTCAAAGTGGTATGGGACACTTTGATTCAAAAATCTCTTTTAAATGGTTTTTGAAAATGGATTGATTAATTCAATATCTTTGAATTACTTATTGTGATTGCAAATGAAATGTTGTTTTTAAAATGTTTATATTTTCAATATTTTATGTGTAATGATGGTACTTGGATATTTTACAGGTGGTTACGTGATAAACCATATGAAAGGTGGTGTCGTGAATACCAGGACTGGTGGCTATGTTATAACCTCTAATGCATTGGGTATGGAAGTTGGCCGTATGGTTATTCCATTAAGTATGTGTGGAAGTCGACTGTATGGTTATTCCATTTAAGTATGTTTATGTCCCAAGTAACCTTTATATGTTTTGTGTTCTCTATATGGGTTTTATGGTAATCTTTTGGTTACAAAAGGGTAAGTAATGGTCTTTTATTCTGTGAATAGTTTTTACTACTTCATAAAGGTGAAAAGTATTACATTGGTAAAGTATTCATGGTTTACCTATTGTTTTGAAAAAACTAAAAGTTTTCCTTCTTTGTGTATCCTTTACTGGGATTTTTATGCTAATCCCATGTTTTTGAAATGTTTTCCACAGGACTTAAAGATGAATAGGGTCAATGATGGGTTCAAGGAAAGACATGCTATCTAAAACATGGAACTAGACATGTTTCTTTTTAAGAGTTATTTTATTATTTTATGGAATCATAGTAGAAGTGTCTACTATGTAATCTTTTGAGATGTAATAGTTATGACCTAATTCTCTAAAACTCTAAACCTGAAAAGATCCTCTATGTGAATTATTCATTTAATTCATGATTAAGTAAGGATTAACGTCGGGGCCTTATAAAGGATGTCTAAAAAAATATAGAATTCCAATACAAGTGTGGGATGTTTTAAAAATAATAAATAAGAATTCAAAAATAATTAGTTATCTTGTTGTAAAAAATTATTCATTTAACCACATAAAACCCTAGGTTATTGTTAACACCCATTCCTCAAAACCTATTTCAGCCAGTTCCAGAGTCTAAACCATTCAACAAGGGATATCATCTCATATAATTCCATTTTTACCATTCTTTTTTCTCAATAAATACATAATTATATTATTACAATTCATTTTCTAAATAAACACAAGTATTCAATTTTTACAATTCATTATCTCTATTAACACATGAATTCAATTATTACAATTCATCTTCATAATTAAATCAGGAATTCCATTTTTATCATTCATTGTCTAAATTAAACCATAAATGCTATTGTTACCATTAATTATACATGTTCACTCATGAATTAAATAGTAAAATTTAATTACCTCAATTAATACATGATTTTCATTATTAACCTTCATTATTTCAAATTTATCTCATTAATTAATTATAAAATTAATTAACCACATAAATCCTTTTAACTAACTAAAAAATTAATTATTCATTCCAATTCCATTAATTAACAAAAACATTAATTAAAAATTTAAATAACATTAATTAAATCAGAAATAATTTAATCATTATAATTTTATTACTAATTCAATAATTAGACCATCACATCAATAATCTTCGTTAATTCCTCAATTAATTAAGCACATAAATCCCATTAATTAGCTCTCTATTTAATTTATCAATACCCACAAACTCAATATCCCATTATTAATTCAGAAATTCAGTATTCAATTCAATATCTCATTATCCTATTATTAATTCAACACACTAGTTATTCAATTAAAATTTTAATATACCAATAATTAACTCCACAATTAATTATCCACAAATCCAACATCAATATTTTGATAATTAACACAATAATTATTTATCAAAAAATCACCATTCAGTAATTAATTATTTTAAAAAATAGTAATTAATTCAATTAGAAAAATAAAATACAAAATGAACTCTATCAATTCTACATTTTTATACATGTAGTTGAAATCAGGACTTTGGGATTTTAATGTTAGAACACCTACCTTACTTCGCTGATGAGTCTTCACCCAATGAAAATCCCCAATTTTAATGGAATAATGTCTCAAAATGAGATATGGATATTAAAACTAAATTAAATATCATACGAATAAATTTATACAATTCAAGATCTATATCCACAATCATAGATGTATATCTAAAAAAAGTTACGATGAGCAACCCTACAAAGGATGTGAGAAGAATGTAATGAAAAAGAGAACCACATGGGATGATATCCACTTAATGGAAGGGGTATAGATCTTAAATTTGGTATTAGGATCTCTAGGAAAAGTGTTTTTAATGTCGTGGAATCTTTTTTTGATGCTAATAAATTATACAATGTCATTTGGGGTCAATTTAGTGTCAAATTGGGTTTAAAATGGGTACCTGTGAAATAAAATAACTAATGTTTGGGGGTTAAAAATCTCATACACATGGTTTTTTATTCTGGGTCCATCGTTTCCCCTATCTTTTCGTCTTAGACTTTTGCTTATTCTAGGGGGTTCATGGTTTCCCCATTAAGGGTACACAATTTGATAAACCATGTGCAATATATGAAAAACATCTATATCTTGAGTTTCATGGTGTGACGTCACAACATGGGTTCCACTAAACAGTTCCCCGAGCCAATATCCACCATGACCTTAACCATGACTCTATGTATGATAAAGGGTTCTAACTATCAGTGAGGGTCTGGTAGGTCATTCTTGGGATATTATATTCTATTTCATCATAATAAAACAACAACAGAAGAAAAAAACAGTAAACAAGTATGGAAGAAAATAAATAACCAGAACAATACCATGTATTATGTTATTTAAAAACAAAAAAAAATACTCAAATATAAGTTAAAACATGCTAGGACAGTGAAAATTTCATGGGTTTACAATGAAACTCATTGGAAATACACAAAAACTCCAATAGGGTCATAAACCATGCCATGTTCCCCCACCCATGCTCCAATCAAAAACTGAAACCCATCCCAAGGCCTTCTTCTGGTCATGTCCTGTAACAAGAAATTCTACATAGGTGACAATTAGCTGTCCTGAAGTGGGTGTTAGGACAACTCAAAACGCCAACAACAATGGTGTCTAAAATAATTCTAGTTAAAATATACTTTATGTAATTATATAAAGAAAAAAAATTCAATGCTAATTAAACAATAATCACAATGTCATTTAATATTTAATCATCAGATTTGGACGCGTTTCAATCCACATTTCCCCATATGAATCATCATTAATTATTATTAATCATTCATTTGGTTTTTAATTTCATGTTTAGAACCCAAAATCTCATTTATTATAGGTCTTTGTGCCCCACACTCCATATCTCATTCGGTGTAGGGCATCATTACTAGCACCCCATAATCTCAAGCTTGGATAACTATTGGGGTGGAAGGCCATGTCAATGTCCCAAAATATAATCAGTCTAGAACACCATGCCTAGAACTACAAAAAACACAACCATTTAATCATTCATTAATTCACAAGAACAACCCACATTATTCTATTACTAATCCAATGTTTATTTATACATTTCAAAGGCCACTAGTTTACTAAATAATTTACTAAGTACATAATCCCTTTATTAATTCATCAATTACTTAATTGATCAACAAAATTCTACTTCCATAATTAATTATTCACAATTAATTATCTATATCAAATTCCAAATATTCATAATTAATTCTCAGAATTAATTATCTTTGATCAATATCATGGAATATAATTAATTCTCACAATTAATTATCATTCACATCCAAACATCATTTAATAATTAATTTACCCTAATTAATTATCATAACACAATAAATTTAATGTCATGATTGCAATATCTCAACCCATAACAAAACTCTAAATCAATATATAATTGGCCACCCCCCCCCCCTTCGTTTGTTTAGTGATTCAATTATCAATTAATCACTTAGGCAATCATAAGTCAATTATGCATTCACAATATATCTAATGTAGGAAATAAATCATTAAGGGAATCTATATAATCAATAATCTCACAATCACATTTCAAATTCATGACTATGGGATTTTTATTTAGACCACCTACCTTGGCTTATTGATGTATGTTATCCTTTTAAAAATCCCAAAAATTTGAGCGGCACTACATTGATCATAAAGCTTAGGATATAAATCCCAAAACCAAAATTAAGATCAAAGGCCTCAAAATCAATAAATATAGATCTATATCCATAATCCAAGATCTTGATTTCAAGTCATAGGTTTTGATCTATGGAAACAATGGAGATCATCCTTTAATAGATCACGTAATGATAGAGAAATGAATTGGAGAAGCAACGAGATGAAATCCACTTACCGGGATGAGAGAAGATCTTCAATCTGGGCATTTGATCTTGAAGAAAGATGTCCAAAACTCTTTGAAATCCCTCCATATGTCCTTGGTATCACCAAGAATTTTGCAATCCTGATCCAAGGTCGAAATATGAGAGTCTTTGGGGGAACATGTTGTTTTAAAAAAAACTGAATAAAAATATTATGGGCATGGTTTTTTGGGAAGAGGCACACAGTTAAGGAAAATCTTGCAACAACCATGAAAACCACTCTATCCCAGTTTACACAGTTTGAACGGTTTGTTCACATGGTTTTTCATACCATGCGTAAATAGTGCAGACCTCCCTACCCAGTTTTCCATGATTGGAATAGTTTATTCACACAATTTCTTAAACCACACACAAAATGGGGAAAAGCAACAATCCATTAAGTTTCGTTGAAATTTACCAAAATCACCCCAATACACTAATACAAAATAAAGGTACATTAAAACATCAAAAAGTACCTGAAAACATGCCAAGATTACTCTAGAAATGACCAAGATCTTAAAATCTCCCCACATTATAATTGCTCATCCTCGAGATGCACTCCTAAAAATCTATATGATTCCGAGCCAAAAATATTTTTTCATTTAGACCTCATGTTTTCTTATAATTCTAATATTTCCTCTTGAACACATCTAGGTTTCCATAACACATGAACTTTAGGCAAGGTATTTCTCATGACACTTTTTTAGTGTGACATAGCTCACTTATCATATGCTCCTCAAAGGACACATCTATCTTGAGGTAAACCTATTCCAAAAAAATTACATGAGAAGGGTCTAGGTGATACCTCCATAGTTGTGACACACGGAAAACATCATGTATAGCACTTAATTTTGGTGGAAGGGATAATTTGTTTGCCACTTTTCCTTTACTCTCCAGCACCTCCAAAAATCCTACAAACCTAGGCACGAACTTGTCCTGCCTGTATATCCTGTAGTGACCAAATTTAAGGGACAACCAAAGGAAAACACGATCATCCACAATATACTCTAGGGGTCATCTCTATCAATTAGCATATGAATTTTTCCTACTCTGAGGTATATCCATATGTTTCTGAATAAACTTCAATTGCTCTGATGTCTCCTGAACGAGACTCTATCCCAACAGCTCTAACTCACCCACCTTTAACCAACATAGGGGTGATCGATAAGGTCATCCATAATGTTCTTCATATGGTTCCATCAATACAGTTTCTTGATAACTGTTGTTATAGGATAACTCCACTAAATCCAATTGCTTCACTAAAGACCCACCAATTTCAAGAACACTTTCTCATAGTATATCCTCTAACACATGTATGGTTTTCACCAACTACCTCTCTGTATTTGGGATTAATTCCATACTTAACACAACCTCTTTACCAAGAACTGTCTATAAGCCCTTCTAGTAGCTTAAAGTAAATCGCGAATCATGATTTGAAACTATAGTCTATGCCACCCCATGAAAATTAACAATATCTCATACATACAGTTCTCCCAAATATTCTACTATAAAGGTTTACATGATATCCTAGAAACTTTTTACCATCATTATTTGATCCACAATGACCCAAATATAATCAATATTTCAAATCATCTTTGGACATTCAACTATGAAATCCATAGCCACATCATTCACCCAACATTCTAGAAAAGGAAACAGCTTCAATAGTCTTCCTGGTCATTGATGCTCTCCCTTTATCCGCATATAGGTGAAACATCTTGTTACGAACCCTCCTATCTCCATTTTCAGTCCTGGACACAAAAATTATTTTTGCAGGTCACAATACAATTTTTTCACCCTAGGATGTACCACCCACATTGAGGAGGGAAATTCTCACATGAGTTCTTCTCATACTCGTAGGCACAAAAAAAATTTCACATAGATGATATCATCCTCATCTATTATATAGTCTGTAGGAGTCTCCCCACCTTCAAGGATTTACCTTAAGGATAAAAACTCAAGATACTCATACTGCTGGTTCTGAATCCGTATCAAGAGTTTAGAATATACTACTATAGAAATGAGAGACATCCTCTCATGAGTCTCCTAAACCACCACATGAATTTCTTCCCACAAATTCATCATATTACACTCTATAATTGACTCATATACCAAGTGAGTCTGAGTCTTCCTAGTCATATAATCATCCACACTATTTCTCATTCCATGTGTATATGCCAATTCAATGTAAAAGGACTGAATATACCTCACCCATCTTCTCTACCAATGATTCAAGTCATGATTTGAAAAAATATACCTCAATATTTTTTTATCCGCAAAAATTTTAAACTTTTCACCCAAAGGACCATGTCACCAAAACATCAAAGCATAAACCACTGCTTCCAACTCGAAGTCACGTGTAGGGTAATTCCATTCATGTGGCCTCAACTTCTGAGACTCAAAATCAATGACTCCACCTCCTTGCATCAACACATATATGAGTATGATTAAAGAAGCATCACAATAAACTGTGTACTCCTCACCTGACTTAGGTAAGATTAAAATTTTTTATGATGTAAATAGTTTATTAAAATCCTACAAATCAAACATCAATTATTCAATCCAATAAAAATTTATCAATTTATTTTTTCGAAACTGAAAGTGGTGATTCCAATAACGAAATTTACTGGAAGAAACTCCATTAAAATCTAGCTAATCCCAAAAATATTTTAATGTAAAAATAATTCATGGGCTGCCCCCAAGAAACCACTTCCATCACAATTTATGGGTCCATTGACACACCTTCTTCTAAGATTATGTGCCCCAAAAAGTGTCCCTAGTCAATCCAAAACTGACATTTAGATATCTTGGAACATAGTCGATGCTCTATCATTGTACCAAGGATGATGTAAATATAATGGGAATGATCATCATGAGTCTTAGAGTAAACCATGTTTTCATCCACAAACACCCCAAAAAATTGATCAAATTACATAGAAAACATCCTTTTCATCAAGGACATGCATATTGTTGTAGAATTGTTTAACCCAAAAAACATTAAAACAAGGTTATAAAGTCAATACCGGCTTCTGAAAGAATTTCATGGTATATCAATGGTCTGAACTATCACATGATGATACCATAATATCTATTCAATATTTGAGAACACAAAATCCCCCTTAATCTGGTAAAGAAATAATCAATTTTCTATAGAGGATATCGGTTCATCATTGTCATTTTATTAAACATCAGTAATCGACACACATGTTTAAAATCTCTTAATCATTGCTGCAAAAAAAACAGGTGATCACGAAGGAGACAGACTAGGATGGATAAACCATTTATCCCCCAACTCCTCCAACTGCATTTTTATCTCTTAAAGATTAGTCGGTGCCATTCTTTATTATGGAATTGATATCAGTTTATCCCCTTTCATATATTCAATAGTGAATTTAACATCTCTCTTGGGTGGAAAACCAGAAAATTCTTCAGGAATGACATCATAAAATAGTTCTTCTATTGGGGTAGGTAAGTCTTTCCTACAACTCGAATCATCCAGAAAAAAACATGAATGTTGGGATGTGAGATCTCCTAGTTGCTGAGTAATTGGCCCAGCTCGGCCTACATGGATATCCTATTCCCCTTGATGAACATACTGGTCAACCTTAAGAGATAAAAAGGTAACTCTCCTATGATGAATGTCTATGTGGGCCTGGTATGTGACTAACAAGTCCATTATAATAATCAGGTCGAGGCCCATTATATCAAGGACATATAAATCCTGAATGAAAAGTTACTCTCTGATCTCTAGAAAACATACCTGCAGAAAACGATATCCCTAGATAGTGTTCTCAACGGTGTATCAATATTCATCACCTCACATACGGACCCCAATTCCAGGCTCAAACACATAAAAATATTTGCATATATAAAGGAAAAAGAGTAACCATTATCAAACAAGGAAGTGGCTAAAGTAAAATCTACTAGAATAGTACCTCTCACTGTTATTGGACCAGCCTCCCTCTCTCCAGGTGTAGGATACTCTACATGTAGCTTACATGTCCCTCTTCATTGTGGTATCATATGACTCCCCTATGTTGAACCACTCTTTTGATATGGGCGTTGAAACCTTGAAGCACCATGTCCACTACTTCTACCACCTCTACCAGTAGAACTCCAGCTACAAAACCTGTATGTTGTAGAAGACCCCCTTCTCACACATTGACTATGAGAAACTGATCCATCAGCACGAGCTTGTTGATACTTCTAATATAAAACTTTTAGTTACCCCATATTTCCACAAAATCAGCACACCATTGGTGGTCGAGGACAATGTGTATGATAGTTTCCCTCCCTACCACACAGGTGTAAAAGCACATGATTAAGAACCAATTTAACTGTTATTATTTGATACACATCATGGTTTCCACTATCCTGATAAAGGTTCTCGTAATGAAGCTTCCTAATATTGGATGGCACTCTCCATGATCATCCAGTGATAACTACATGTTCAGTAATGGAAGCCTCCTTTTGGTTCCCCTCTGAAATAAAAGACTGATTAACAACTTCTAAGATTTTTTCATCATATATATATTTACCGGGGACTTAATTTGAATTTGTTTCCTTCCTAAAATCACTTTTCTGAAGAATACTCATCTATCGCAAAAGTTAGAGTAAAACATTGTAAATCTGTGAAATGCCTAGTAGAATCCATTATTTACATGCTTTTTCGGGTCCGATGCATAAACTCTGAATCCTTCTCTTGTCTCAACATCTCTGGATAGGATTTCACCCTTAAATTCTCAAGAAATTCATTCCAAAACTTATCATCAATCTATCCATATCATACATAAATGTCCCACAAGTTCTTTACTGAACCCCGGAGCATATAAGAAGCCAACTCAAACAACCTCCAAGCCTAATTCGCCAAATGGTAAAGTATATTCTCTATGGATTCAATCTATAATTTGTTTCCCGCAGTTCCACCCTCTCCAGAAAAAGTACCAGGGTGTTGCTGTAGAATCTCCCTTGTCCACAGAGGCATACATTTCAGAGCCAACCATGGGATTCTCTCTATGAAAAACATGAAATTGTAAATGTTTGGTTGGAACTATTCCCCTTCCTCCTCATCATTCCCCAATGGTGCCCAAGCTCCATGTCTTGACATATTTTTTGGTAAATACCCATCGGTCAATCCATCAATTGGCATCATGGAGGCATATCTCTTCAAATCCAAGCACATGTCTTAGGTCATATAACCCATAATTTTATCATTTACCTAACATGAGAATGTAACACCATAGGATTAAACATGTCATTTCCCCCTATTTATCACCACACACTCAACATTAAGGCCTTATCACTAACCATAACCATCATACTCTTATGTCATGGTTAATAATGGTACACATGTTCTCATTAATTAATTAATCCATTAATTAATCACATTATCTCAAATTAATTAATTCAATACTTAATGAATTAATAATAATATTTTAATAAATCAATGGCCTTATTAGACACCAATTTATTCACATTTTGAATCAATTTTTAAATCCCAAAATAAGGAAAAATCGGTCATGTTCAAAAACTTACCCTTAACCCATTTTCCCAGGAGTGACAAGAATGATAGATTTCACAACAAACCTAACTGCCATGAATGATGAATGAAATCACATGTATCATGCTTCTTTAGGCTAGGAATCAAAATTTCATTAATTTCAAACCAAATACAACATCACACAACAAGTGTGTCACACATGGTCAAATAATATCCAACTGTAACAAAAAACCACAATCATAACAATCCCACCCCGAGTACTCATATTTTCTCCCATGCATGGGTTTGAAATCCCTTGAATGAGGTCAATACCAATCCTAAAATCTTCATAGTCTCATGCCTACCTTTCCCAAAACAGTAATAAAAATGAAAAATAAAGAAAAGAAAACTCATCTAATACAACTTTGTGACATCCCGACCTGAGTGCCACTAAAAGTTTCTTCGATCCGGTTGGCCGCATCCCCACAAGTTCACCTTCACGTATTCCATAGGATGAGGATTAACTGCAAGGGTGTGGTAAGTATGTCTTGGGTAACTATACCCTATTTTATCATAATAATACAACAATGGAAAAAAAACAACAATAACCATGTATGGAAGCATATAAATAAAAAGAATAATACCAAGTCAAATTATATTTAAAATAAAAAATACAATACTAAATTGAAAGATAAAACATTTTATGACAATACTAATGACAAGTGACTATAATTCCACTCCATTTAAAAACACAACAACTCCATGAATGTCCCAAACCATGTCTAGTTCCCTCAACCTTTCCCCAATCCCAAATAGATACATATCCAAGGACCTTGAACTTATCTTGTCCTATAACAACAATATCTACTCTACTGTAGATCAGTTGGCACAAATAGGGTGTCATCACAACTCAGTAGGCCACCACCAAATGTGTATAAAACAATTCTAGTCAAAAGATAATGTTTGAATTTTAATGATGCCAAAAAATAAAATAAATAATTAAACAATCATATCATTGTCACTTATTCTTTAATCATCACATTAGGACAAGTTTCAATCCATGTTACCACATTTGAATCATCATCCATTATTACTAATAATTCATTTGGTTTTGACCATCACTTCAACCACCCCAAATCTCTTTCATTGCAGATTTCCATGCCAAACACTCCATATCTCATTCAGTGTTGGTCGTCATGCCTAGCACCCCACAATCTCAATATGAGATAACTATTGGTGAGGAACACCATGTCCCAGACCAAACTTCTTAATTGTCTTGAACGCCATCCCTAGTACCAAAAAATCATGGACATTACTCATTATTATTTTCACAATAATTATCCATATTATTCCATTACTAATCCAATAATTAATTAATCATTTCAAAGACCATTATTTAACCCAATGATTAACTAAGCACATAAACCATTAATCAATACATCAATTAATTAATCAATCAACAATATTCTAATTCCATAATTAGTTCTTCAAAATTAATTATCCATATCAAATCTAAACTTGTAATAATTAATTATCAAAATTAATTATCCTTGATCAACATCATGGCACATAATCAATTCTCAAAAATAATTATCTTTCAAAGCTAAAAAACATTTCATAATTAATTTCTCACAATTAATTATCTTATCACAATCAATTTGATATGTAAATTACAATATATTAACCCATACCCAAACTCCAAAAGAACATCTATTTGGGAGCCCCTTTTATTTTTTATGTAATTCAATTATCAATAAATCACCAATGAAATAAAATGTCAATTCTGCATTTCTAATTACACCAATTTTGGAAATAAACCATCAATCGAATCTATAAAATTCATAAACTCACATTCACATATCTAGTTCATGACTATGGGAGTTTGATTTAGACCACCTACATTGGTTTATTCAGTGATGTTATCCTAATAAAAATCCCCAAAATCTGAGTGGCACAACCTCATCGATCAAACATTGGATCTAAATCCCTAGTCCAAAATTAAGGACAAAGGAAATAGGATAATGTAAATGTAGATCTAGATCAACAATAATATATTAAGATCTCAAAATATAGGTTTATATCCATGTAAATAGTGGATATCATACATGAAAAGTTCAAGGAGTGATATAGGAATGAACGAGAGAAACAATGGGATGAAATCCACTTATGATGAAGAGAGAGGATACCCAATCCAGGATTTCGATCTCGAAGAATGATATTAGAATGACCATATAATACCTTTGTAAGGCTCTTATATCAACTACAATTTTTCAAGCCTAGGCATTGGTTGAAATATGGGAATCTCAGGGGGGGTTGGGGTGGTTTTTAAAAAAGATTTTTGGAATAAAGATCTCATGAACACGGTATCTAGGGAAGGGGGACACTGTTAGGGAAAACTATGCACCAAATGTGTAGACCTGTCAATCTAGGATTTCACTATTGGAATGATTTGGTCAGATGATTTATCAGACCATGTGAATATTGTGAAAACCACTCTGTCAAATTTTTAATGATTGCCACAGTTTACTCACATAGTTTGTTAAACAGTGCGTAAACTGCACACAACCCACTATCCCATATTTTCCATTAAAATTTCACCAAAATGCACACCAAGCTACTAATCTCAAACAAATGTACTTAAAATTTGAAAAAATTACATGAACATTAACCTGAGATGACCCTAGAAAAAGATGTGATCATACACATGGTTTGATGGGCCATAGTGCACTATTAGGGAAAACGGTGCACCAACTGTACACTTACCTATTTATTCCATTTTATTAGAAATTTCCACCCAAAAACACCACATTTTAAATCCCAAAAAATCAATCAACACAAATAAAAAGAGTACATGCAATGGAGTGCAATAAATATCTAGAAAAGGTTGTAGTTTTACACTCTCACCACCAAATCACAGCTCATCATCAAACTATACTCCAAAACATATCTATGATTCTGAGTCAAAAATATTGGGAAACTAATCCCTAATATAATTCACTGTATATCTATCACATTTTCCATCTAAAATCACCCATGTTTCCATAGTACATGAATTATAGAGATGATCATTGCCAGTGAAACATTCTCACTGTGATTCAACACACATATCAAATGCTCCAAAAAGGACAAATCTATCTCATGCTCAAAATCATCCACATATATCACATGATAAGGTTTAGAATGATACCACTATAGTTATGACACATGGAAAACATCATCCATGTAACTCTATCTCTATGGAAGAGAAAATCATTACACCATCAGTTTCATTCTTCGCACAACATTAAACGATTCAAGAAATCGTGGCTCCAACTTTATCAACCTCTGTATCATTCAGTGACTTAATGCTGGTGAACCACGATAGAATATATGATAACCTTATGTAAAATCTAATGTTCATATATTTGTATCAACATATGAATTCTATCTACTATGATCTGTATCCATACGCTTCCGAAAAAAACAGAACATCCTATGATGTATCCTACACGAGATGTTCTCAGCCCCCAACAAATTTGACTCACCTTCCTTTATATTTCATTGAGGAGATCTATATGGCCTTCCATAAATATCCTGGTATGGCTCCATCTATATCGTATACAAATAAGTATTTTATAGGTCTACTCCAGAAGATCCAAGTGCCTGTCCCGAGACCCACTAATGATTAGGAAATAGGCTCACAACATATCTTCAAACACTGGTATAGTATGCTACAAGATTCCATCTATCTAGGGGTGGATTTACATACTAAAAACAGTCTTTTCAGGTTCCTTCTCTAAGATATTCCATAATCACAACGTAAAATGTGAATCGCATTTGAAAACAATAATCTGTGGGACCTCGTGGTGATGAACTATCTCCCAAAAATACATTTATCATATTATCTCCACTTATATGTTTTCCCATACGAGAATGAAAAGTGCTACATTCATAATCATTTCGAAAACTACCCAAATATTTTCATTCTTCTGATAAATCTTTAAAAGACTCACTAAAAATTCCATGAAAACATCTTTCCACATCTATTATAGAATAGAAAAAAGATAAAAAATCTCAGTTGTACTTTGATTCTCTACATTAACCTACTAAAACATTTAGCATTGTGTCATGATCTATGATATCTCATTTTCATGTCGGACCAAAAAACATTCTTCATAGTTCATGCTAAATTTTGGTCATTCCAGGATGCACCTCTTATATCGAGGCATAAACCTCATGTATCAAAACATCCATCATACTTATAGTCACCACATCTTGATTCCTAAAATAGATGATCTCATCCGAAAATATGTGTTAATTGGAAGGGGAATCTACAAGATCAATTCTTTACCTAAAATACAAACACAGAATATCATCATACTATCTATCAATGATATTTATCAGAAGTATATACTCTAATATAAATAGTACAAGAGTCAGTTTCTTCTGACTCTCCTAATACACAACATGCATCTCCACTAGTAATGTCTTCATCTTCCACTCAACACATAACCCATGAAGATCCTGACTTTGATTTATCATACTCAAAGATTCAGCAACACTATTTCCCATCATGGGAATATATTCTAGCACAAAATCACATAACAGAATATACACATCCCATTTCCACTATTGTACATTTAAATATTTCAATTAAAATATATACATCAATATATTGTGTTCGGTATAGACAATACTCAATTCACTCGATAGATAATGATTTCGACACTTCAAATCATAATCAACTATGGAAAAATCAAGGACATGTGTTGGTTAGTTTGGTTCATGTGGCCCCAAATTCCAAGACCCATATGCCACATGTCGATCAACCTTCAAGAACAATGCTCCATTTCTGATCCCAAAATCATCACAAAACACCAAATAATCATCCCATGATTTGGGTATGATTAATATTTATTCCAATGTCAAATTCTTCCTTAGATCCTTGAATGAATTCGTGCAAGGTTCTATCCACTGAAACATTTCCTCCATCTCGGTAAATCTTAAATTTTGAGCTTCCAATTGTGAAAATACCTAGATGAATCATCAATAGTGTCCAACTAACTCTAGAATTATATATATATATATATAAAATATTCAAATGCTCCCAAAAAACCACCACCTGATCTGTCTCCAGTTCGACATACATACCTTCCTTTGTGAAGTGGTGACCAATGAATTGTACCAAATAAATCCAAAACTAACACTTAAATAGATTGTAATATTTCTGATTCTCTCCCATTATACTCAAGATTATGATAAATTTTGGGCATGATCATCCACAGTCTTGGAGAACACCAAGATATAATCCAAAAAAACTACCATATATTGATCTAGGATGCATGGATGATTCTATTATTCATGGATATAAACACTAATAATTCACTAATTAACCGAAAATGTATTTACCAAAAACATATATACAAAATGCCTACATCATAAAGAAGCCCTTAATATATAACAAGTTCATACTCTCAACTGTTGAAACCTTGATCACAAGTCTATCTTAAAGAATAAAAAACCACCTACCAATAGGTCAAATAGATCATCGATACACAGAAGTGGATTCTAGTTATTTACTGTAATCTAGTTCAATATCCTATAATTAATACACTATCATACTCTATTGTTAGATATCATAGAAATCAAAGCAGGTGAACCCCGAGGTGGTGTACTTGGTCAGATAATTCCCTAATCCTCCAAGTCTTCCACCTAAGACTTGAGCTCTTGAATCTCAATCAGTTCCATTCTATATGGTGTAATATAGACTGGCTCATCCCTCAAAATGTGCTCAATTGTAAAATTAAAAACTCTCTCAGGTGGAATATGAGATAAGTATTCACGAAATGTATCCTAAAAGATATCCACTATGGTTGGTAAGACACCATAAATCACTCCTACATTCTATAATAGACTATAATACTTGGATGTGATATCTCACCATTTCAATGGAATTGTCCCTGCTCGACAAACCTAGATACCCCACTATCCAATTTGAATAGTGTCATATCCCTTAAAACATGTAAAATTCACTCTCCTACTAAAATATATATATAATATCAGATCTGTAATATCTAGTCCATAGCCCTAATTAAGCCAATTCCTGACATTTCATATATGTAAATATCACCAAAAAATGATGCAACCCAACCTCAACAGAACACAACTTTCACAAATAGATATATATTGGAATGATTCTCAAGGATATATCTATCATCATAAAACCACTCAAAAACTCAACCACCATTCTCAAACGATTAACAGTGATTGAATATATAATGGATTTAAAGGAAAAATATCAAATAAGGCACCAACTAGCAAAGAAGTTGAATGAATAGTACCACTCATTGTCAACAGTCCAGCCTCACACTCTTCAAGTGTATATTAAATGTCATGAAACTGCCCTACCCCTTCCATATAATGATACCTGAGTCCCATATACTACACTACACTACTAATACGGTCGGTCATTCTTAGATTCCCCTTGTCTACAACATCTACCTTCGTGTAAAGTAAAACTCAAGCCGCAAGACTGATATGGTGTATAAAATCCCCTTCTAATAGCCTCGTTTTATCTAGATCTCTAATCCCTACATGTATGTCACTTGATATAAGATAAAATATTTAGATTCCCCATATTTCATCAAGATCATCACCCCACTGGAATTCGGGAAAAATCTATGGTAGTGTTCCAGCATACCACACTGGTTAAAAAAATTTGGGTATGTTCTTATATAACTGATCCATCCCCTGGGAAACTCTTCCTACTATCCCATAGATAACACCATCACAAAGACACATTTTCTCTCAGAATATGTACATGTAGATCATCATATAGAAAACACATTTCCTACAATATCAGATTCTTTTTGGTTCCCCTCGTATATGAGAACCTAATCCACCACGTTATCAAAAAAATTTAACCTTAAAAGGTTAAATTGGGCCTAATTCCCACACTTAAGTCCCTTGTGGATCTGTTCTGTATGTATCTCATATCAATCCAATGATGGATAAATGCATTGAAAATATATTAAATGGTCCTCATATTCCCTAAAAGACATAATATCCTTAATCACACTCATGAACAAAAAAAACTATCGTCATCCTCAGTGTATTAGGATAGAAGTTCTCTAATAACATCTCCAAGAATTACTTCCATAACATTCCATCATCATGTCCTATTAGGGCCAAAATATTCCACAAGTGATTCAGTGATCCTCACAGAGTTTATGAATACAACTTGACACTCCACTCTACATGTGTCACTAGATGGTCAAGGATTGTATAGATTGAATCAATCTAGAACCCAACTCCCTTTGGACCACTATCTCAAGTGAATGTCGGTGGGTGATGTAACTGAAACTCCAAAAAAGGCCATACATACTTCTCACAACCCACTTTGGGTATCAGACAATGAATTTATTAAATACAGAAATGTTCACTCTGATCATCACCACAACTTCATCATCTGGCATAGTCAGTTTCTCAGGTTCCACTACTAAAATATCATCTCCAACTATATCCTCCTATTGTACTCTAAAAAGGATTCATCATGGAGTAATAAATCTATAATTATATACACATTTCTCAATATACATAACTCCAGATTATCATGTTTACAAAAGTGCAAAACGCAATAATTCAAAATAGGTCTCTTCCGCCAAACCCCACAACACGGTCAAAACCAAGGCATTATAACCACCTTTAAATATCCTACATCTACACAATGGGTAAAAAATTGAAAACTAATATTCTTATTTAGTTTTCTCTTTTTTTACACCCATTTTTTATAATTATGTGTCATTTCTCAATTCTAAAACTTATATTTGGCACATTATCATCTCAATTACATTGGCATATAAGAACAATTCATGGTCTACAACTTACCAATTACCTATTCCCCGTATGTAACAAAAATGATACATGTCAAAAAATAATCTTGAGTACTATAATTAATCATGAATACTAAACTCTCATGCGAGACTAGGTCCTGAATCTAATCTAAAATTAATAATCACATCACACAATGCGTGAGTCACCTAAGGTGAAATAATATTAAACTATAACAATAAACACAAATATCATCAATTAGACCCTGGTTAGTTGGGTTCTCCCCCATATATGAGTTATTTACTCCCATGCATGAGCACATTGCCGAGGGACAACTATTCCTATTCTCCTTTCTACAATTTCAAAATATAAATACAAAATTAAAAAATAAAAATAGGGTTCTGATACCACTTTTTGACATCCTAGCCTAGGATCCACACACCGGTGCTAAGATCTGTTCAGTCAAATGACCTCAAGCACACCTCCCCATATACTAGAGGCTATTGACTAGTAGAAAAGGTCTAATAACTATCATGGGGAGACTATACCCCCATTATCAGAGTAATACAATAATGTAAATCACATAATTAATTGTTTTTGATTTATTGTTGAGTTTATTTATGATTATATGTGATTTAGAAAAGGTCTAATACTTTATTATGGAATGTTTACTAAATAATTATCCATTAATTAATCATATCAATCACATTGAATAACTAAATAATTAATCTATCATCTCTAATCCATCAATTAACTCAAAAATAAATTAATCATCTCAGTGTCATTATAAATCAATAATCAGTTAATCACATAAATCACTTTAATTAATTCCCTAATGAATTAAAAAATTTATTCTCTTTAATTAATTTTACAATTAATAAATCTTTGTCATCAAAATCAAAATCCCATAATTAATTAAACTATTATTTATTCAATTCAAAATGAAATTATCCCATATTTAATTAAACTATTTAATAATTCAATTCAAAATCAAATATTCTAATAATGAACTAAATAATTAATTATCCCCAAATATTATTAATTGGAAAACTAAATCAACCATTAATTATCATATAATCACTATTTCTTAATTAATTAATTCAACAAATTAATTAATTCAATTATGAAATTCAATTGAAAAAAAACTCTAGATATTCTAAAATTAAATACACATAATAGAAAACATGACTATGGGATTTTAATATTAGGCCAACAACCTCAATTTGATTGATGATCATTCTGCCTATGAAAATACCAAATTGGAATGGAATAAAATCCTAGAATGTGATCTGTATCTTAATTCTAAATTGATGATAACATTAATCTAGTAAACTTCTATATCAAGATAAAAAATCCTAGATATAAACATAGCCTTAAACAAGGAATAAAAAAACTAAAAAATGGAAGAAAAATGAGAATATAAAATAAACCACATGTGATGGGATCCTCATACTAGGATGGGTGAATATCGTCAATCTGGAAATAATATATTGTAGAATAGAGGTCATAATGGCTAGTAATCTATTATGGAGTCTCTAGAACTTTAAAAGTAATTATCTGTCATTTTAGGGTTGAATAGGGTCTAAAATGGAAGAATGTACATTTAACAAATAATCTTTAGTGGATTAAAATCTTGTACCCCCGGTTAGTTTCTCGGGATGCACAGTTAACCCAAACTTTTTGCCTTAATTGTTATCCTCTTTTTGGGGGTGGGGGTGGATGACTTATCCATTAAGGGCGAATAATTTGAATATAGTCATGTAGCCATGGAAAACCTATCATTCTAGGGTTGCATGGTTTATTAGTCCAAGTCACATGGTTAGGGCTAACCATGTTCTAATTGTGAACATACCTATTTGTTTAATTATTTCAAAAAGTTCATCCCAAACAAACCCAAGGTAAATCCACATTGATAAGTAATATACAGAGCAGTCTGATATATCTCGAGAAAATTTTTGGGTTTTACATCTTATAACCTAAAAAGAATTGATAAAATCATAATTATTGAATATTTTAATTCAATGATTATGGTAAAATAAAGGTTCCATATTTTTCATTGACCACCACCCCTTATTAGAAATAATCACACCATTAAATATATTCATTTTCCTAAAGCATCAACCACCCAAAATTGAATAGTAGCATAGAGTTTTCCCAATGCAATCCAATGAGGCATTTTTATTCCATTATCATATCCCCCACCAATAATATGGCCAAAATTTATTATAATTGGTAACCATACTATCTAGTAACTTGGAAATATATTTTACATATGTAGGAACATATTATGAATCTATTGAATTATAATATCCTTCTCTTATTTACATAAAATACCACATTGTCAAATATATATTTTCATTTCAATTATATCCATAATATAAAGAACATCTACTTTTTTATCATTATAATTATTATATATAATCATTATTATTTTTATTAATTTATTAATTCATACCACATTATATTTTAACATAGTCTATATTAGTGAAATATAAAATCCACAAATTAATTATTATAATTTAAATAATCATATGGGATTAAAATTATCATCCTCAATGTATAAACATCATCCTCACCTGGGGCCACATGTGAGAAATGAAAAAACACCTCATGGAGATGATCATTTTTATGCTATAAGTGGATAAAACACTGAAGGAATGAGTATTTAATAAAGCGGATATATTGTGGTTTTAAAAGATATTTTCCCTGAATTCATTATTTTTATTATAATTAAGGAGATGTAATTCACGAAATTATATTTATAGGGGGGAAAGAAATAATTTTCCTAGATATGTTAGGTGGAAATTCTGTGAATAGAGTTGGTTAAATTATCCTATAATGATCTAATTTGGATTATATTATATTTTAATTTTAATTATAATATTATAATAATCTTTTGATGATGCTATATTGGTCTCTTCAACAATGATTTTCCAAATTTATTGATTAACCATCTAAATATGGGATCATTATAATATCTAGAAATTTGAGAGTAAAGTATATAGTTTTCAGGAAACATTCTCATGAATTCTATTTATAAACAATTTTTAATGGATTTACACCATATGTGTACTTAAAAACCCATCAGTATCCTCCAATGGGGATTATTATTGTTAAATATGAGGGTTGCAAGCAATAATGCCAGGTAGTGTCTAGGAAAATATTGTATTTTTTTACCCACCAAGAATTGGATCCCAAATTTAAAGGTGGGGAAGTTGAAATGTGAAATATTTTCTATATGGTGATAGATTGTGATGACCTAGTCTTTTGTGGTTTAAAATAATAATTAAGTTGTTGTCAAAAATTCCCCAAGACATTGAAAATATTGCACGTGTTTATAGTGTATTGTAATTATAATTATATTTTGGTTAGTAATAATAATTATACCTACAATATTAATTTTAAATTTTATATGGTGGAGGTGTGACCTTCCCTATGATGATCAATAAAGAGGATGTAGTTAGAGGATGTTATGTGACATGGATGGTAGTGCAATTGGGAACCCGGTGGGCATCCCCATATCAGCTACATGATTAAGAGATGAGTGTATTAGAGGAAATTAATAGGCCCTCCTTCCATATGAATTTTTAATTTGAGACAGTTAATTTCCCTTATTCTATGTAAGAGTGTAAAATGACTCATAAATCGGTGCTACCGTGACACCCATGGATTTTTTGAATTATTTTTTTCAAAATAAATTATCTATTTTCTATTATTTATTTCATACGTCACTAGAAATAGTTCTTTATATATATATATATATTAAAAAACTAATTCAAAAATTATATTCAACTGAAACTGACATGGATTGGTCTAAACGCAATAACAACTTGTTTTGTGCTACATGCAATACCTACTTGGCTTGCACTATCCGCAACATCGAAATGGTGTATGTTTTACAAAACACCTAGTTTCTATGAAGAATCATTTCATTTTTATTACTAATATAATTAAAAAATATTAATTCAAATTAGTGACACGAATATTAATAAGTAATTTTAAAATATTTTTAATAATGGTTTTATATAAATAAAACACATTGATAAATATTGAAGATTGCATTATTTTTTGTTAAATACATCATTTTCTTTAAAATAATTATAAAAATTAAATAATATTTTAAATTTATTATAAGTTATAATATTATCAATTATACATTTATTAATACAATTTATTTCATTATAATGAATTTAAATTTTAAATATAATATAAAAACATAATAAAAATTTGTATTACTTTCTATTTTAAAACTAAAATTTCATCCCACAAGCGGGATTCACATTAATTTTATTTATTCATCCTCTATTAATTGAATTTCTAATAATATACATAAACCCTTATAGTAAGTATAATATTTATATTTTAATGAGTGAATGTTTATTTTTTAACCAAATTATTACTAAAAGTGATTAAAATTAATCACAATTATTATGGTCAAATTAACCTTAATGAGGGACTAAACCATAGCCTTTCTTTAGAGCCCAAATGACCTAGAAACTTCTCCAAAACCCATTGGAAGAAAATATTTTGGAAAAAAACCTTCCATTATTTATTATTTTGGGTTTTTATTAATTTCATAGTTAATATCATGTGTACTCCTAACTTGTTTTAAAAAATTCACAGTTGGTCATTTTCCTTCCAAATAAAAGGATAACACATTTCCAAATTCATCATAACTAAATAAAATCTAATTTTAATCAAATATCTACATGATAAAATTAAAAATTTCCTTAAATTCATCATTGTTGTCTTACCTTTGGAAAAAGTCAATTTATGGAATCATTTTGGCACAATCCAGAAGGAGATACCCAATTATGAGGTAACATCTTCACTCAAGTACTTTGGTTTATTTTCCTTCCCCAACCCCAATTTACTTTTTTACATTAATGTATTAATGAACCAGTATACGCAATATAATATGATTTTGTTATGATATGTTTTAAACCTACACTAACACACACCATCATCTAATGGGTGATGAATATACAGTTTCTGTGAACGACTAACAACTACCTCACTAAACGATGATTGTTTAGTTTTTCTTAATGCATATCATGTTGAAAATTAAGGTAGAATAATTCATAATAAATGTTATATTTTAAATTTATTATATTTTAAGATTATTTATTTCTTTTAAAACAATTATCATTTTACTTCCCATTTCGTGTTAGTATGATAATTTCATTTAAGGAAGTATGAACTATCACCCCCTCAAAACGATGTCATTCGTTCACACACTATAAAGATTTTATTAAGGATGGATTTAGTGAATATATATGATATATAAAATATAATAAAGGTAAATTAAAAATGGTATAAAAATATAGATGTATTTTACATTATTTCTCTTAACATGAAAACTAAATAGAAATAATATTCATACATACGTACGACCCACCATTTCCATGAAGTGTATCCTTAACATGGGATGGTTGAAAAGTGGTTAATATATGGTCATAATGAAAAAATATATGGTTAGATATAATAATATAGTTATTGAAAATATTTAATGTAAATTAATATTTATTATAATGGTGGTTATAATGAGTATGATGAGAGTCAAGACACATGGTATGTGGATTTCAAGCAACATTTTATTTCTGTGAGATACATGCTACGTTCTCCACTGATTCCTTTTCTGTTGGGTAATTATGAACATTATTTATATTTTAGGTAACTTATAACTAAATTTATGGCTATTAATATATCCATTATATGTTATTTCTTTTATGGGGATGATGTTTCAAATGTTACCAACTCAGAAAAATTTTTTTGTCTAAATTTTCTACCATTGAGACTCGTGATTTGTTTTTCACCTAAATTATCTATCAAGGTTTATATAATTCTAATTTACATTTTATATCATGAATTTCATTTATATCAAGATATTTTACACTTCATTTAATTTCACATTCTTACATATATAGTATGATCCCATGTAACTATGTGGTAAGAGTTTATTGTTACAATCTCATAATTTTTATTATTTTTAATGATTACATTTCTTTGTTGAAATCATATAATCAATCTCTCAAACAAATTAATGAATTTTATTATCCTCTAGTAATTAATTATATATTCATTTATTGGTACCATTTTTCTACTATTTAGTAAATAATATAGCTAATAAAGTGTTTTTAAAAAATCCCGACATTACCATCTGTTCAGTAGGAAATATATATTTCATTAAAAACATGTTTTAGAAAAAAAAATTCCAAGAAGATTGTTGCATTATTATTTAATATTTAAAATAATTTTTTACCCTATTCTACCAATCTAATCAGTGTAATATTGTTGTCTCTTTTCTAATAAGGTATTTTTCAATCATTTTTACTATTCAAGAAGGAATGTTCTTTTTGACTCATACGATATGTATGGATTTACCCACCATAATTACTTTAAAGATTACTTTGAATTTTAAAAGGTAAATGTTTATGAAAATGTTTTTAAAGGTATTTTCATGTGAAATTATTTTAAAATTATTTTATGATTTTTTACTATGTTTTCAATGAAAAATGATTTTAAAATGATTTCAAGTCTTATTTATAATATTTCAAGATATTTTCTATGAAAATTATTTTCAAAAGGATTTATTTTTTCAGAAGTGGTTTTCAATGAAGTAAGGATATTTTTCTCCAGAATAATTTTTTAATGTTTTTTAAAAATTATTTTTCATCTGAGATGACATCCATTGATGTCACTCATTCCCCTCTAGGAAATTATATAAATGCACCATTAAAATTATTTCTATGAATAGGTTATGCATAATTTTATGGTATTAATGAAACTGATTTCTCTTTCACAGTTTATATGTTTATGAAATCATTTTATCATTCATAGGTTGTATGTTTATGAAATATGTTTCCCATTTATGGGTTATGATTTTGATGAAACATATATGAAACATATATCATTTTTTGTAGGTTATGATTTGGGTAATTGTTTATAATACCCATTTCGTTGATTGGGTTATGATATTGTTTTTTATGATAATTCGGCACACATAAGTATGATTTCATTACAATGTTGCATGGACATATGTCTCCCTCCATTTCATTGGGTACGGACTTGAATATCAAGATATAAACATGGTTGGAATTTCAAATAAACTCGGTTCAGTATTACAAGGTTGAAACGTGAAATGTACCTAGTTCACTAATATAGGGATCAAATAAGGAATGAAATCAGTTAAAAAATATAGTGTAGGAATGTGGAGTGAACTCATTTTTGTATTACAGATCTGTAATACGAAATGAACTCGGTTCAGTAATACATGGAATCAATGGGGTGTGAACTCGATTAATTAAAGTAGTTTTTCCACTAAGATGATATCATAAACAATTCCAAGACTACTATGGATATTATTATATATATTCTTATGTATCTTAAAAAATACAATGTTTTATTATTATGTTATGTTTTCATGGGTTATGTTCTTTATTTTCTTATTATTTATGTATTTTGAATTCCTAGTCATTAATACATGATTATGTGTATGATCATTGATATGCAATATATGATATTATTTTTTTTAGGATCTTGTTCTCAATACCATATACTCATAATGACACTTTCATATCTCCCTTATTTACCCTAAATGAGTATTTGAGCTCACCTTTTTCTTATGTTTACGTTCCCTATGTAGCGAATAAATGTTTTATGAAGAAGTACTAATGGTGGAGATATTTATAAGATATTTTGAATATATTTCACTCTGATAGAATATTTTTTACACCTTTACAAAGACACTAATCTATTATGGTCATCTGGTTTCTATTATTTTAATGTACTGAATATTCATCTAAAAGGTCATAATATCCATGTATGTTAAGCACAGGTTGCTATAGTTGGCATCAAAGGGAATTTTTATTCATCCTCTGGAATCAGGGATGCGAATAATGTAGTGAGATAACTAGATATATTTCTAAGGATATTTTGTGGGATGTCTCTATGGATAAGTATAATGATGACTTAACGTTTAGGAAATCTCCTAGAATTTTGGTAAATGATAGAGCAAGTGGATTCTAATAAATACATCCATGACTAGATACAATAGGTGGATGTGGATCTAGAATAGATGTACCTTGGAGTAACAACTCCAAAAAGATGTTTGAGGATTGAATCAAGAAAATTGAGTACACGACAACATGCCTAGTTTCACACCTCAGTTGACACTCCAAGGGGATATTCTTTGGGAATACAAAAAGACTTCATCACCATCTTGAATGATTAAAATATAATAATTATATGAATAACTGTTAATTAAGATTGGGAATCATTGATTTAGGATGGTATCATGATTTTTACATCCTATAGGTAGTTATTTTCAGATTATGTGGTTTTATGCTATGATAAGTAATGCTCACACTATGATTCTCGTTTCAGTCAATGAAGGGAATAATAAGGGACTATATTAATTTTGAATGTGATGGTGGATTTTATGATGATATTTCAAGTGGGATGATCACTCAAGTGAGATATTTTTCCATCATTATATATCAGTTTTCACAAAAAAAAGATTAATAATGTATACCTTCACCAACTCTCAAAATCAACCAGGAAGAGAAAGAAGGTGTTCACTGAGAGTTTGGGTGATATAGGCAAATTATGAATTCAAATTTAGTTTCCACTATGTCACTAATGTGGAAATAATAACCAAAGTGAATTTCTTAAATGAATTATAATATGTTTCGATGGTTGAAAAAAAGGACACAAAACAAGTGATTGCATGGGGAAAATAAAGTGTTTGATTAATCAAATGGATGATAATATTGGCCTAATTAATAAATCATCGAAGGTTATTATTTTTATGTGTGGAATAAATGGTCATTATGAAACTAAATGTCCAAAGGGGAAATATCCAGAATAAGATCATCATGATGGTATGTGTAATGGATACATTGCTGATTTTGAGGATACTATATATGAAATGTTAATGGAAAGTGGTATTGTGTAATAGGGAGAGGTATCCACTATAATGGACAAAGGATAAAGTGGGATAATAATATTTATATTCATTTCGATAAAATAATTATGTTATATTAATGGTTAAATATATATGGATTGTTCTGTTCATTTTTTAAATACAAATTTATAATATCATGATGAATGGTTGTGATGGAATAAAAAAGTGATATAATGGAAATGTGATGTCCATGGAAAGACCATGATTATGGGAAATATAAAATTTAAAATGATCCTTATGTTATGATAATATGGTTTATATAATGATATGTGGGATATTAATAAGTAAATCAGATGTTTCTGATTACCATGGAACTAAATAAGGACATGTTGAAAATTAGATCATCATTTCATGGATGAAGTTTAAACCTTATTGGATTTATTGAATATATCTGGTAATATTTGGAATAAATAAGAATGCATATTTTTTAAAATGGATTTATTTTAATTTATGTTGTCACAAATGTTCCAAGAGAAATTACCAGGAGGGTATTCAAATGTATGGACTATGACAACCAGGACCTACTTTCTGGTATATGGGGATCAATGTTATGTTTTCTTGAGGACATTTGTTCAATAGTTTTGAATTTTCATCATTCTGATGGGTTATAGCTTACCTGTTCATGAAATTATTGTGTTAAAATTTAGAGGTAGTTTTTGTTTATTGAGATTTTATTGAAATCCTTGGTTAAAAGGCTATTTATTGATTAACATTATTTCAAGGACTTCCCTAATATTTAAAAATTATATAAAAGAACACCATGTATAACCGCTAACAAAAAATTAATTCAGGCATGGTTTTAGGTCTTTAACCCATTACCGAATAACGATATGTTTTTTGTTCTTACAACTAGCCTATGAAATGTACTGGTTAATGGATAATTATTTTTGATGAATCATTATTTATAATGAAATAATAGTGTTAATTTTTTTAGTGATTATTTTAGTTACCATATTCATTTTTATGAATAATTATGGATAAATAGTTATACATTTCATTCTCTTGTGACCTGTAAGAAATTATAAAAGTGTATTTTAGAAATTTATTCATAAAATTTAATTCTTTTACATCCATTACACAATGTAATGGATGAATTATAAATTGATAAAACCATATAAATAGTGAAATATTATTTATAGAAATATATCATGTTTATTTCCTCATAATAGGGGTCAATAAAATAATTACCAGAAGTTTGGATAAGGATAAAAAAAATGTGTTTTCATAATACCTTAATTTTTACTGAACTAATGGCCTTCAAAATCACCATAAATTTTTTACTTGGAGACCCTAAAATTTTCATTGATCCTTCACTTGTTTGTGATTGATGACCTCGATCACCCCTATAAATATTTACTATTTTACTCCTTGTGAAATATTTACTCCCAACCTATGTTTTCATATGTGTAAACATAGTTTCATGTAAAATTGGGTAACTGTTATTGTTCCAAAATTCATTTTTAAGGGAAATTTTAGTCTTCAATTTTACAATGCGGGTTTCTATGAATAAAAAATTAATGTATTTAACCTTTTATAACCAAGATTTATTTTTATAGAAAACTTTATTTTGTGTGTGTATAATTTTACAACCCGATATTTATTGAAATATTAATTTCATTGAATTATTTTTTTTATATTTTTAATTTCACATCGCATTTGATATAGTTCTTTATATATATATTAAAATGATAAGTAAAACATTAATTTCATACAACACTGAAATGGATTGGAATACACTCAATACCAACTTCTCTTGTACTTTATTCCATTCTAACATGGCTTGTGCTACCCGCAATGCTGACTTGGCATATATTAAATGCTACACCGAGTTTTTGAGAAACATGAATTTTCTTATTTTTAAGGATATAATTATATCCTTGTCATTAAACACACTGATATGAATATTAATAAATACATTTAAAATATTTTTTAATGTTTTTATAAAAATAAATCATATTTATAATGAAAGATATAATTTTTTAAAGTCCTTATGTGTTTAAAAATATTATGAACTACACTTCATTTCCTTCCATGAAAATAAATAAAATTAATATTGAACAGATAATAAAATTGAATTTGATAAGATAAATATCATTCTTAATTTACAACTCTAAATTATTTTAGTGTGAATTTTTGGGATTTATCTGAGAAACATAATTTTTTGATAAATAGTGAAAAATACCGCTTTTTAGTTAAGAATTAGCTTTTCATTTAAATAATTTTTAATGTTATATTAATTTTTAAATGTGAAATAAGGTCAAATTAGATAACGTTTTCACATATTAATACAATTTTGGTAATTTTAATCAAATTCACATTGAAATTTTATATGAAAACTTAATGAACTTTTGTACTTCTTTCTACATTAAAAACCCTAAATTTCGTCACATCCATGGGAGTAGAATTAATATTAATTTTGATGATTATGTGTGTTATGATTAATAAAACTGAAATAATTGATTTTTAATAATTATTATATTTTGATTCTAGTTATATCATGTATATTTTTTTACAAAAATGATTTGTAAATGTGATTAAAATCAATCACAACGATTAATGTCAAATTAAGATTTATTAGGGACTAATCCTTAATCATAAGATCCCAAATGAACTATATTGTTTCAAAAAGACCATTGGATGGCCATATTAAGGAAATAAACATTCCATTATTGGTTTATTTGCATTAGGTATGACTATTTTTAGGTAATAAAATTAGTACACCTAACTGGTTTTCAAAACATCCATGCGAGCCATTTTCCTTCAGTATAAAATGGCCACCACCTCTCCCACTTCTTCACACCTCTCAAACCTATTAAGTTCATCCAAGATCTTCCCGATACATATTAAAAATTCCTATCTTCATCCTAGAATAATTATCCAATGCATCAAGATGTATATGGAATCCTTTTGGATAAACCAAAAGGAGATGCCCAATTAAGAGGAAATAGGTTATCTCAAGTACTTTATTTTAATTTCTTTCACTATTCTGTCTATTTTATATTTATCTCATTATGTATAAAAACATAGTATCCTAAATATACTATAATGACATTAACATAATGTTTCAAAATACACATACACACATATCCATATAATTGATGACGAACATACTATTTATGTGAACGGTAAACTACCACCTCACTAACAAATGATTGCTCAATTTTCATTATCGCATCTCATAGTGGAAATTATGATGAGGAATAATTTTATATTTTCTGTGTTATTTTTATTATTTATTTAATATTTTTTATTAATTTTACATCACATATATTTTTTACATTTCATTTGGTTTTTATACAATAATGTTTTTCAGGTAGTGTGTCGCCCCCTAAGGCGATGCGATTTGTTCACAAACTACATGGAATGTATTAATGATGTATTTAGTAAATATATATGATATATATGGTATAATAATGTTACTATAATATTGATATATATATATATATACATAAATTACTTTTACATTCTTTCTCTCAATGTGACACTTAAACTTAAATAACATTCACATATACGTACGCAATATGTCCCTGTGAATGGTGTATTCCATTCCGTAATTATATATTCTATAGATTATCATAAAAAATATAATGTATATAAATAATATTTTTTTCATAGTTTACATTATGGAATCATGATATAAGTATAAGGACCATTGTTATAACCAATTAAGTCACATACGAAAACCAAAGCGAACATTACCAGAAGTAAATCCTTATCAAAGGATGGTTACCAAAATGGTAATATAAAGTCATTATAAAAACATATATAGTATTAGATATAATAATATGGAATTTTAAAATAATTATTATAAAATAAGTTTTATTATAAATCTAATTTGATTGAGTATTACGAGAGTCAAGACTCAAGATATGTGGATTTCATCTCACATTTTCTTTTAGACTGATACATGTTATGTTCGCCAATTTTTACTTATATATAGAGAATATAAAACCCATGATTGTATTCTATGAATCTTATAAATAAATTTATGGGTATTCAAATATCCATTATATGATATTTCTCTCATTAATTTTATGATTCAAAAGTTAACAAATTTATAAAGTTATTTTCAATTAATTTCCCTTCCATAAGAATCATGTTTCTCATACACATAAATTCTATCTCAAGGTATATATACATTAAATTTACATTTTATATAATGAATTTAATTAATTTATATATATTTTTAGATTATTATAAATTAATTTTTTACATAGAATTTACGATCCCATATAAAATACTTTTCAGATTTTATTGAAATAATCTCATTGATTTTTTATGTTGTTAATGATTATGATTCTTTTATGAAATATTATGATTCATATCTCAATATAATTCATGAATCTTATTATACAATAGATATTCAACATATATTGAAGTATTTTTATAATTTTTCTACTCCTCGTTACATATGATAGTTTTGAATTTATTTTTAACAAAGATGGAATTTACCCCCGCTTGAGACAGAAATATATTTTACTTTAAAACCATGTTTTTATAAAATGGGATTCCTATAATATTGAACCATTATTAAATAATCCTTATTAAATATTCCCATTTTTTTCATTTACCAATATCTTAAATAAAATATTCTTTTATCATTTTGAAAAATTAATTTTTCAATCCTTTTTACCGTAAAAAAATTAATGTTATTTTTACCTCGTATGACATGTATGGATTTACCCATATTCAAATTTTTGAAGCACCCTTTTCTTTTTTTATAAATTAATTTTTATGAAAATGTTTTAAGAAGATCTTTTCAAGGAAAATTGTTTTTAAAATGTTTTCAAGCTTCATTTATAATATTTCAAGAAAAACATTCAATATTGTTTGGAGATTCATTTATATTTTTTCAAGGAAAAAGGTTATATTAATTATTTCAAGTCATTTTTATCAGTTATCAAGGTATTTCATCAGAAAAAACATTTCCAAATGGTATTATTTCTTTAAAAGATTTATTCAAAGAAGAAAGGAAATTTTCATCAAGATTTATGTTTAAATATATTTCGAAATTATTTTCCATCTATTATGAAATTCATTGATGTTACTTATGCCTCTATTGGAATTGATATAAAGGTTACATTAAAATGATTTCTATGAATCAGTTATTCTTAATATCATTATCTTTATGAAATCCTTTTTTCTTTTAAGGGTTAACTTTTTATAAAATCGTGGTCTCATTCATAGTTTCTATGTTTATGAAATATTTTTCTCTTTCATTGGTTATATGTTAATGAAATCCATTTCGATTTCACATGTAATGGTTTAGTTGAAATTGATATGATGATTTTATCATGTTCCAATGGTTATGAAATGTTTTTATAATTATGATACCCATTTCATTACATGGGTTATTTCATGATTGTGTATTATATTGTGGAACATGTATGTATGATTTCATTATGACAAGGTGGGACGTTATTATCCTAAAAATGAATTTGTTAAAGATTTATATCTCATGAGATAGACATGGATGCAATGAGAAATTAAAAAGGTTCTATATTATAGGGATTGAATGATAATATTACACAATTCAATAATACAGATCTGGAAGGAAGACTGAACTCAGTTCAACAATATAGGGATATAATGGGGAGTGAACTGAGTTTTGTATTAGAGGGATACTCCTATAAATAAACTCAGCTTAGTAATATAAGGATAGAATGGGATGTGAACCTGGTTCAGTGAATGACTTTGTCCCATAAGTTGGTCTCAAATGAAATGAATTGACTATAGTAGAAATCGTTATATATGATTTTGATTCCATCATAATTCCATGTTTTCTTCATATGATATGCTTTAATAGTATATTTTCATTATTTACAAATGATCCATGTATTATGAACATCCATGCTTTATGTCATGATTAATATACATGATCTCATATATGTAGGGTATGATATTTTAATTCCATGATCATCTTCTCAGAAACTTTTGCTAATTATTATTCTTACATATCTTCTTAATTTAACATTATTGATCATTTTCGATCACCCATTTCTTATGTTTCCTTCCCCCATGTTAGGAATAATTAATTTAGGTAGATTTAATAGAGTTTTAGATCATTATTGGAGATGTTGTGGATCATTCACTATGATAGATGACTTTGTTTCCATGATTCCAAAGAAACTAAACTATTGCAGTCCTTGGGAATATATTAAATTAATATAATGAATATTCATATAAAACATTTTATTATAAATTTATGTTAAAGTTGTGTCACTATATAAATGATTCAATTATTTCTAAATGGGTGGGATAGGATTAAAGACATGTTATATAGTGTGATGTAGGATTATCTCAAAAGCCATATGGTCATCTCATTTAATAATAGATCCTTTTTGTCACAAATAATATTAAATTTAGGCCTCCCATATGTTGGGCCTTTGGGATTTTCCGTGTAATAAAATTGTTCTAGTGAGTTCTTTTTATCCATTGTAGGGAAGGATGAGGCCTGGCCAGCCGGGGTTCCTGGGTGAATGTTGTCAGAGATTTGTAATCCCGTCCACTTAATATAAATAATTATAAATTTATTACAAATATAATTTATTATTGATTTATTATCATATATATATATATATATATATTAAATACTAACTCTACTAATGTTGGGTTATCATCTATTACACATGTCTCCTTCTCCTATAGCCTTTTACCCTAAAAAATTATCACCATTTTCCCAAGAATAATACCTCCTCTTCTCCTCCCAATTCTCTCTCTCTGTCCATTACTTCTCCTTTTCACCTCTACACCTTTTATTCACATCTATTATTAGGCTCAGCCACCAATCACATGATCTTACATTGAAAATGCATCCCAGGAATCATATCTCCACCTCTCCCCACCTCAGATATCATATCCTTTCCATCCTATATCCACCTCCTCCTTCTACCTCTACCCCACACCCTAGTGTTATTTTTTTAAAAACTATTACACAATAAACTCTATTTACATCCTCCTTTATATAATTATTTCATGTACCCTATAACGTTCCAAAAATTATGTGGAAATTTTTTTCATAAATACATGGGATTTTTATGAGTCTGCAAAAATTTACGACACTGGATTCCAAGGCATGGTGTGCCCGAAATCAATTCTTGAAGTTTTTATTGGGTACGTTTAGTAAACATGTGAGCGGGATTTTATAAATTTTGAACCTATGTGCGTAAATGAAATCTTAGGGCACCATTAAACTCATAGTGCTGATATCCTCTTAAGAAGACATTCACCTCAATAGCAGTTGTTCGTGAATATAAGTTAGATTTTGGGATTTTAATAAAATTAAATAAAAATAAAGTGTTAGCTTATTTTTATTTATTTGGTGTTAAAAACCTCCAAAAGGTGGTTAGAGGTGGGGGGAAACCACACTGTAGAAACCCAAATCTCGATGTACATGGAAATTACATTACTTTTACGGAATACTTAATACATGAAAAAAATAGACACCCAAAGACCGTATTAGTTTAGTGTCTTTGGAAACTCGAAACATAATCTTCTAATCATGGTGAAGGATCGTCAACATCTACCATAAATATCTTCCCCTTTTGGTTTTATTATCTATAAAAATTTATTTATATCCTTTGGAAATGAAATATAAAAAATGTGAGATAAAATTCTCGGTAAGGGTAAACATAGAGAACATAAAACAATCCATAAACATTTGAATGCAAAACATGAACATGAAATCTAAACATCAAAATTGTGTTAAAAGACATAAATCTTGGAAGTAAATGAGGCATATATCATAAGGGAACATAAATCTAGATAAAATAGCATGGTAATAAAACATTTAATTGTGGAAAACCATTAAGCACATGATATGATTTCCATAGTATCCATGTCATTGCTACCAAGACCATCTTAGTGGACAAAGTCCCTTTTTGAATCGAGTTCACTCCTCATTCCAGTATTGTATCACTGAAACAAATTAACTTACCATTCCAGCCTTATCTATCTCATGAGATATAAATCATTACCCAATGCATTGGAGAGATATATAGGTCCCACCCATCTCATAATGAAATCATTCTTACATCTGCCACAACATAAACATAAATCATTCATCATAACCCAAAGAATAAAATGGGTTTCATAAACATCATCCCATCATAACATAATCCATATAAAAAAATGGATATAATTTCATCATAATAAAAGGGAAACCCATGTAAATCATTGAGGAATTATACTTGAGACATACATATGAAGTAATGTCATCTTAGATGGAAAAATTGTTTTGATAATGCACATGAAATGAATTCTTGAGGAAAATATCCTTTCTTCTTAAAAATCATTTTATTTCACAAAATGCCATTCAATTTTAAAAGAAAAATATTTTGTAGAAAATAATCATTAAATCATCTCAAATAATCTTCATGAAAATAAGGCTTTATGAAACCGTAAAAATCCATTCATGTCGTATAAGTTAAAAAACATTCTTCTTGTACTTTTGCTCGAAAATTCAAAAAGTCCCTCGTATGGTAAAAAAAAGAAGGATTCCTTACCTACGATGTAGTAAAATACAAAAATGGGTAAGAAGGTTTTTAAAAATACATGAAACCATTTTTATAAAATAGACACATGGATGATAAATATAACCCCAGTAAATACTTACGTATAATCAATCTCGGATAAAAATGAGAATGAAAAATTATCCCTTACCTTATGTCCAATTTCATCTTTATGCATCTGAGACTCCTGTATAGTGGGTTTAAACATATTATCAACTTGTAATAGAACCATAATAATATTTATGATATCATATATGATTCACTTACGACTTTATATTATCTGTTCATTTGTCAATTCCATGTTAAAACAATGTTTTTGCGAAAAATCGTTTCATTTATCATCTGTGTTTTCACTTGTAATTATTAATATGATTACATAAATCATTATTACATAATTACATAATATAAAACAAGATTTATATAATATATATTATGAATATACATATATATAATAGATCAATAAATGGAAAGAAATACACTATTCATGGAGACAGTATGTCGTACGTACGCATGAACACTGTTTTTCATTTCCTTATTGAATTGAATGGAATTATGTAGATGAAATACAAACACACACATATATATATACATAAATCTAGTAGAATTTTTATTTCATATATTTCATGATTACTTATTATATATACATTATAATCATTCTTGAATTTTTATCATGGAAAATAAATCTCATCACGTCGTGGAGATGGTAATCCGTACGTACGCAAGAGTGATGATATTGTTCTCATATTTTTTGAATGGTATTGGAGTGGATGATATGATATCATAGAATCAGTATGACATTATAATAATTATATATAGTTATTCTTTACACCATTTTACCCATCCATATAAGGTGGTGGTGGAAAAACTGATTACACCACGACGTGGAGACGGTATTCCGTACGTACGCACACGCGGTCATTTCATTTTCCGTAGGATGGATATAAGGTGAAATATAATTTTTTATTATTTATAATAACATATCAGTATATAAGTAATACTGATGTAATTACTTTACAATGAAACAATTAATGAAGAGGAAGTAGAAGAAGAAAGAAACTTGAAAGACTCGGTAGAAGAGATTACCTCTTCCTCGACGCACCTCCTTTGAACTTCTTCATAGGACACTAGAGTTGGACTTTTGAGAATACCAGAACCTCTATGATATAACTATAGAGGTTGAGAAGAGGTATTTGTAGGGTTGGTTGAGCTGCAAGGCTCAAAAGGGTGTGAAGAGAAGAGGGAAGGGGTGCCCTTTTTATAAGGGAGGAGAGGGGGACCTCTGAAAAAACATAAAATATTTTTTTATAATAAAGTCATATTTGGTTTATAATAGCTCCAAATTGATTTATTTTGATGCTAAAGTGGTTATGAGTAGAAATAATTTCAAAAAATATGTTTTAGACAAGTTTAGTTTACTATTTTAACCTTACCATTGAGATTTAACAATAAGTGAAATAATTTAGCTTTTACTATGTCTTCTTGTGTTCTTACACTACATGGTTAATAAACTTACAATAACAAGCCAAACGAACCCCAAGTGGTTCATTATTTAAATATATAATCTTATCTAAGTCATTTTGAAAAACCTTATATTTTTTAAAATATAATAATAATTAATAATATAATATTTGTTTTAAAAACTATTTTCTGTCAATTTTGACACTATTTGGTAATTGATTTTTGGGGAAATCATAACAGCATGATTAGTTCGAAAAGAGTTAATTAAATAAATACTAACATGTCATATTAACCTATAATATTATATTAATTCATAAAAAGTATAAAATTACATTTATTTGGGTTTTTTATAGTACAAATTATGTTAATATTTCATTAATAAGGTAATTACAACATCATCATTGTGTCATAAATTAATTAAATTATTTAATGTATAAAAATTATATATAAACTACCATGATGTAGGAAATATTTTTATCTTTCTAATGAAAATTTATAGTTGAATTTATCTTATGTATAACCCTATATTAAAAATGTTTTAGTTATTAAACATTGATTTTAGCTATTTTATCTCTTCTTTAAATAAAATAATAAAAAATGTCATAAATTTATCCAAGTGGACCTAAATGAAAATATTTTATTCTTATGGTTTTTTTGGTCGAATTAAACTTTTTTAATATAATTAGGACATGTGTTAAGGTAATAATAATATCATTTTTACCCTTAATTAACATATTTACGTTTAAACGTTTTAAATAGAAGTAAAAAGTTATTATTCGCCAAACATTATTTTTGTCTTATTGAACCACATTTTACTCTATCATATTAACCGTGTCTCTCGGATTTTAGAAATTCCACTCACAGATGCGGTAAAATTATGTTTTATGTATGTTTTCATAAAGCTCCTAGGAGGTAGGTAAAAGACGGTGAAAAGTTCAATAAAATTTTTATATATCTAAAATTATTATAAAATGAATCCAATGAATTAATTGGACTTATATATGTATTATGCATCAATTTTTACCTAGAATAAAATTATATAAAATAAATAATTATTTAAATAAATAGTCTGTTTTTAAATAGTAACATAGTGTTTTCACTATTCATCAAAAATTGAATGTTTATAGAAAAATACCAAAAAATCACACTAGGCTAATTTCGATATTACCAATCCAAAAATGAAGTCCATTTAGAAAAATAAAATTTTAAAAAGTGGGTATTATTATTCATAATGACTAGTTTATATAATATTTTAATAACATATCATTGTTTAGTGAAACTTGGTATTGCGTACAACACACACAATCGTAGAAGGTCGCGATTGCGTGTAATGAAAGCCAAGTCAGGGATTCATGTAGTGATAAATTCCTTTGTTTTTGTGTATAATAGAGTCCAATTGTATTTCATTTATACATTGAATATATATATATATATACAGTCAATGTTGTGTATAATAACTTCTATCAAACGAACTTGAAATTTTGTGTAACACGAGCCATGAAAAGTGTTGAGTATACGGTGTTGCATATAGAACGCGCTAATTTTTGTATCGCATACAACACATGACATCAATGATGTAACACCCCAAGCTTCCATGCTACGCTTCACTTTGAATAATACAGTAGTGTGTGTTTTATGCAACTTTGACTTATAACACACCACAACCAATAAAACTAGCTGTAATGAATAGTAATACCCACTTTTTGAAATTTTATAAATTTTATCATTCAAAATGGACTTCATTTTTGGATTCGGAATATAGAAAATATCTTAGGGTGAAATTTTGGTGCTTTTCGGATAACATTCATATTTCGATGAATAGTGAAAATTACTAAATTTTAATTAAAAACAACTTTTAAATTGAAATAAGTAATAGTGATAAATTATGAATTTGAGTGGTTTTAAAAAATATTTAGAATATATTTTTATCATTTAATACAATGTTGGTCATTGACGTAATTTCACATTTAAACCAGACATAAACAAGTGTTAATCTTTTGATAGTTATTATTTCATTAAAACACGCACTACTAAAAAATCGGGCATTAGCGACCACCATTGGCGGTCGCTATAGGCCTATAGGGACCGCCCAGCAACCGCCATTGGCGGTCTCTTCAGCTTCGTCGTTGTAGGCCAATAGGGACCGCCAATGGCGGTCGCTATAGGTGTCTGAAATTCCGGCCTTGAGCGACCACCTGGCGGTCACTACCCTGGGAAAAAAAAATTTAAAAAAAATTCCTACTGAAAGAAATATATATATATATATATATATATTAAATAAAAAATATATATATATATTACAGAAAATATTAATATATATAATATTAAATAAAATATTTTAAATATATATATATATATATTATGTTTTAAATATTTTAATATATATATATATATATTAAAGAAATATATATATATATATAATAAATAAATAAATAAATATATATAATATTAATTAAAATATTTTTCAAATTTTTAATGAAATGTACGAATTGTGTTTTTTTCTTCATAGTGCAAAATCAGAGATAAAACAAGGTAAAAATTATAAAAAATGGAAAACAATTTCAAACAGCATAAATATCAAGATTTTCATAAACAATAAATGATAAACGTGCTTCAACGATCCAAGCAGGTCCATCCATTTCAATCTTCTGCTTCAATAAACTTACAATAACACAAAAAAACAACAAAACAAAACAAACGTAAATTGGACATAATTATTCAGTTATTATATATATATAATAAAATTAAATCTGACATTAAATCATGGTTCTATAATAATTTAAAACCCCCAGTTTAAGAAATTCTATCATTTCACGTCATTCGAAGCACGTTTGCTCCGAATTCGACAGTCTCACACCGTTTTTTGGTGCTTTGTGACACCCGAAACGCGTTTCCAGTCACTGCGGTCAAACGACACCTCTAATTAATGTTCCGTCATCACGAACATTTCACAAATCACACAACATCTATTGTCGTACGGTTTCATGGCATTCTGAGGTCGTTCGAGTGGTTTTGACCCCCCAACGCGCCATTTTAGCGTGCACCGAGCTGCTGAAAACGACACAATCGGTCGTACCATGCGCACCACATGTCCGATGGGAATTCGGTCTCCTCCTACACGTCACAAATAATATTCCTAATGTTTCCATGTGGTTTCAGGTCATTCGGAGCACGTTTGGTCCGAATTCGACCGTCTCACACCGTTTTTGGTGTTTTATGACATCGGAAACGCGTTTCCATTCACCGCGGTCAAACGACCCCTTTGATTGATGTACCGTTAGTACGACCATTTCAAAAATCACACAGCGGCTGTTGTCGTATGGTTTCTTGGAATTCTGAGGTCGTTCGGGTGGTTATGACCCCCCAACGCGCCATTTTAGCGCGCGTCGAGCTACTGAAAACGACACAATTAGTCGTACCGTGCGCACCGCACATCCGATTAGCATTCCGTCTCCTCCTCCACATGACGAATAATATTTTTAATGTTTTCGTGTGGTTTTAGGTCATTCGGAGAACGTTTTCTCCAAATTCGACTGTCTCACGCCGTTTTTTGTGTTTAATGACACCAGAAACGCGTTTCTGGTCACCGCGGTCAAACGACACCTCCGATTGACATGCCATCAGCACGACCATTTCAAATATCATATAATGGCTATTATCGTACGGTTTCATGGAATTTCGAGGTCGTTCGGGTGGTTTTGACCCCCCAACGCGCCATTTTATCGCAGGCCAAGCTGCTGAAAACGACACAATCGGTCGTACCATTTGCACCGCATGTTTGATAGGCGTTCTGTCTCCTCCTACACGTCACGAATAATATTACTAATGTTTTTGTGTGGTTTCAGGTCATTTGGATCACGTTTGCTTTGAATTCGACCGTCTCACGCCGTTTTTGGTGTTTTATGACACCAGAAACGCATTTCCGGTCACCGCCGTCAAACGATACCTCCGATTGATGTGCTGTCGGCACGACCATTTCACAAATCACACAACGGCTGTTGTCATACGGTTTCATGGAATTCTGAGGTCGTTCGGGTGGTTTTGACCCCCCAACGCGCCATTTTAGCGCGCACCGAGCTGCTGAAAACGACACAATCGGCCGTACCGCGCGCACCACACGTCCGATGGGAGTTGTGTCTCCTCCTACATGTCAAGAATAACATTACTAATGTTTTCGTGTGGTTTTAGGTCTTTCGGAGCCTGTTTTCTCCGAATTCGACCGTCTCAGACCATTTTTGGTGTTTTGTGACACTAGAAACGCGTTTCTGGTCACCGCCATCAAACGACACCTCTGATTGATGTGTTGTAGGCACAAACATTTCAAAAATTACACAACGGCTATTTTCGTACAGTTTCATGGCATTCCGAGGTCGTTCGGGTGGTTTTGACACCCCAACGCGCCATTTTAGCGCGCGCCAAGCTGCTGAAAACGACACAATCGGCCTTATCGCGCGCACCGCACGTCCGATGGGTGCTCCGTCTCCTCCTACATGTCACGAATAATATTTCTAATGTTTTCGTATGGTTTCAGGTCATTCGGGGCACGCTTGCTCAGTATTGGACCGTCTCACGCCGTTTTTGGTGTTTTATGACATCGGAAACGCGTTTCCAGTCACCGCCGTCAAACGACACCTCTGATTGATGTGCCGTCTACCCGACCATTTCAAAAATCACACAACGGCTATTGTCGTACGGTTTAATGGAATTCTGAAGACGTTCAGGTGGTTTTGACCCCCCAACGCGCCATTTTAGCGCGCGCCGAACTGCTAAAAATGACACAATCGGCCGTACCGCGCGCACCGCACGTCCGATGGGCGCGCCATCTCCTCCAACATGTCACGAATAATATTAATAATGTTTTCGTGTTGTTTCAGGTCATTCGTATAATGTTTACTCTGAAATCGACCGTCTCACGTCGTTTTTGGTGTTTTATGACACCAGAAACGCGTTTTCGGTCACCGCCGTCAAAAGACACCTCTGATTGACATTTCTTCTTCCCGACCATTTCAAAAATCAAACAACGACTATTTTCGTAAGGTTTCATGGAATTCTGAGGTCGTTCGGGTGGTTTTGACCCCCCAATGCGCCATTTTAGCGCACACCAGGCTGCTAAAAACGACACAATCGGTCGTACTGCGCGCACCGCACATCTGATAGCCGCACCGTATCCTCCTACGCATCATGAATAGTGTTCCTAATGTTTTCCTGTGGTTTCAGGTCATTTGGAGCACTTTTTCTCCGAATTCGACCGTCTCACGCCGTTTTTGGTGTTTTGTGACACCAGAAATGCATTTACGGTCACCGCGGTCAAACGACACCTCCGATTGACGTACCGTTTTTCTGACCATTTCACAAATCACACAACGGCTGTTGTCGTACAGTTTAATGGCATTCCGAGGTCATTCTGGTGGTTTTGACCCCCCAACGCACCATTTTAGCGCGCGTCGAGCTGCTGCAAACGACACAATCATCCGTACCGCGTGCACCGCACGTCCGATGGGCGCGCCATCTCCTCCTACACGTCAAGAATAATATTCCTAATGTTTTCGTGTGGTTTCAGGTCATTCAGAGCAAGTTTTCTCTGAATTTGACTGTCTCACGCCGTTTTTGGTGTTTTATGACCCCAGAAATGTGTTTCCGGTCACCGCGGTCAAACGACACCTCTGATTGACGTTCCGTCGGCACGACCATTTCACAAATCACACAACAACGGTTGTCGAACAGTTTCATGGAATTCCGAGGTCATTCGGGTGGTTTTGACCCCCCAACGCGCCATTTGAGCGCGCGCCGAGCTGCTGAAAACTACAGAATCGGCCGTACCGCGTGAACCGCATGTCCAATGGTCGTTCCGTCTCCTCCTATACATCAAGAATATGATTCGTAATGTTTTCGTTTGGTTTCATGTAATTCGGAACAAGTTTTCTCCGAATTCGACCATCTGACGCCGTTTTTGGTGTTTTGTGACACTGGAAATGCATTTCCGGTCACCACTGTCAAACGAAACCCTCGATTGATGTGTCGTCAGCACGACCATTTCAAAAATCACACAATGGCAGTTTTCGTACGGTTTCATGACATTCCGAGGACGTTTGGGTGGTTTTGACCCCCCAACGCGCCATTTTAGCGCGTGTCGAGCTGCTGAAAATGATACAATCGGTCGTACCGCGCACACCGCATGTCCAATGGGCGTTCTGTCTCCTCCTACATTTCAGGAATAATATTACTAATGTTTCGTGTTGTTTCAGGTCATTCAGAGCACGATTTCTCCGAATTCGACCGTCTCACGCCGTTTTTGGTGTTTTATGACATCAGAAAAGCGTTTCCAGCCACCGCCGTCAAACGACACCTCCGATTGATGTTCAGTCAGCACGACCATTTCACAAATCACACAATGGAAGTTGTCGTATGGTTTCATGGAATTCCGAGGTCGATCGGGTGGTTTTGACCTCCCAACGCGCCATTTTAGTGCGCGCCGAGGTGCTGAAAACGACACAATCGGCCTTACCGCGGGCACCGCGCGTCTGATGGGCATGCAGTCTCCTCCTACACATCAAGAATAATATTCCTAATATTTTTGTGTGGATTCAGGTCATTCAGATCACATTTTCTCCGAATTCGACCGTCTCACACCGTTTTTGGTGTTTTGTGACACCGGAAACGCGTTTCCAGTCAACGCCGTCAAACGACACATCCGATTGACGTGCCATGTGCCCGACCATTTCATAAATCACACAACAGATGTTTTCGTATTGTTTCATGGCATTCCGAGGTCGTTTGCGTGGTTTTGACCCCCCAACGCAGCATTTTAGCGCGCGCCGAGCTGCTGAAAACGACACAATCGGCCGTACCACGCGCACCGCACGTCCAATGGGTGCGCAATATCCTCCTACACATCACGAAAAATATTCCTAATGTTTTCGTGTGGTTTCAGGTCATTCGTAGCACGTATTCTCCAAATTCAATCGTCTCACGCCATTTTTGGTGTTTTGTGACATTAGAAACGCGTTTCCGGTCACCGCTTTCAAACGAAACCTCCGATTGACGTGTCATCTGCCCGACCATTTCACAAATCACACAACGGCTATTGTCGAACGGTTTCATGGCATTCCGAGGACGTCCGGGGTGCGGGGAGAGTTGTCCGAGGTGCGGGGAGGGCTGTCTGGGGTTCGGGGAGGGTTGTCTGGGGTGCGGGGGGTTTGTCCGGGGTGCGGGGAGGGCTGTCCGGTGTGCAGGGAGGGATGTCCTCGGTGCGGGGGGCTTTTCTGGGGTGCAGGGAGGGCTGTCTGGAGTGCAGGGAAGGATGTACGGGGTGCGGGAGGGCTGTCTGGGGTGCAGGGAGGGCTGTCCGGGGTGCGGGGAGGGCTGTCCGGGGTGCGGGGAGGGCTGTCTGGGGTGCAGGGAGGGCTGTCCGGGCTGCGCGGGGGTTGTCCGGGGTGTGGGCAGGGATGTCCGAGGTGCAGGGAGGGCCGTCCGAGGTGCGGGGAGGGCTGTACGGGGTGTGGGGGGGGGGGGGGGGGCTTTCTGTGGTGCGGGGAGGGCTGTCCGGAGTGCGGGGAGGGTTGTCCTAGGTGCGGGGGGGCTGTCTGGGGTGCGGGGAGGGCTGTCCGGAGTGCGGGGATGACTGTCCGGGGTGCGGGAGGGTTGTCCGGGGTGCGGGGAGGGCTGTCGGAAGTGCGGGGAGGGCTGTCCGGGGAGGGGGAGGCATGTCCGGGGTGCGGGGAGGGCTGTCCGAAGTGCAGGGAGGGTTGTCCAGGGTGCGGGGGAGGGGGTGATGTCCGGGGTGCGGGGAGGGCTGTCCGGAGTGCGTGGAGGGCTGTCCGGGGTAGGCCGGAGACTACAAATAGTGAACTCAGCTCATTCATCAAAAACAATTTTAATAAATTATATTAGGAATCCCATGTTTTTTTCAAAAATATTACAGAACATGCAATTATAAACATTGAAAATTAAATGAACAAAAAATATCCAAATCAATATTCAGTTTCATGGTTACTTCTCAATTCGTGCACACAAACATTGCATGAGGCCAAAACACACATGATAACCCACAAATAACAAAAAACTCACTAGAAACCCAACATAAATATCAATAACAACCCCACTATTAAAAGAAGAAACACACCTCGTGAATATGATGCGTCATGCGTGTTCATCACAGACCTCCATCCGGTGGGCTAGGGGCCTACAAAAAATAAACATTATGAATATTTTCATAAAAAAAATAATTTAAATTAAATAAATAAATATAGTATAAACCCGCGTCGTATGATCCCATGCACCATCACCTGGATGCACATATTCCCGCAGTGCTCTAACCTCAGCAGCCAATTGCGCATTTTCCTCCTCGGAAGCCCGTAGTCGTGCCTCGAAATCTGACAACTGCTGTGTTATCTGAGAAACAGCAGGACCGACAACTAAAATGTGTGGCACTACAGAATGATGAATCCATGTTCCATAGGTCAAACTATATCCATGCTCGTCTCGACCAATGATACGATGAAAGATCTCATCCCTTCACATGGGAAGCTGTCGCTGGTCCTCTTGCAGATTGTCTAATTCATCTTCAAATTGCGCCTGTGAAATATTTAAATATATATACATATATTAATATATAGATTTTATGTAAGTATTGGTAATGAGTACAAGCACTTACTATCAATGCTGCAGCCTCTGGATCATTGCGATCACGAGTCCTCATCCACACCGACATTTTATCAGTTGGTGCACCTTTCACCCGCAACTATATATGAATAAAATATAAATACAAAATCATATTAATTAAAAAAAAATTAAAAAATGAATAATAAATACCTCATGTTGGATCTGAGACACGTGACGAGTCCCGAGCCTATGAGGTGGTCCCTACAACGCTCGATTCCCAAAATGGTGTGTTGACATCTCCTACATTCAATTCATTCATATTTCAAACAAATAACACATTCATGAAAATATATATACCAAAATAAATATAAAAACCACAACACCCTCAGTAGACCAATATGCAACTAAATCACACCACAGAGCCAGGAGGACACCTCTAGGGACTTTTTCCAGAATATCTTGGGCACCCACATTTGGTACCCAGTGGTCCCTCTTGACTTTGCCTTTATAGTCTTTCCACATCTTACGGAATTTGCTCATACACACTGGCTGAAACTCATTTGGACATACTTTCAAATTTTGCTATTAAAGAAAAAAATAACATATGTTATTGTTGTTTATACATATGGAATAAAGTAAAATTGTCTTTTTACCTGAACCTCCCTCTCAAGACGATATAATTTGTCATTAGCGATAGAAGCCCAATCACGCATGGTCAATGGAAATCGACGTGGATCGCATATGATATGACCCAGACCGCGAATAAATGCTGGGGAATTCTGTCCCACAGGATGAAATACCTCATCAAATTAAACATCAAAAGTTGTGTCGGAATTCCATGATAATATGCCATGACTAGGGCCTCTCTTGCGAGGGGAAGAAGCAGTCGTGTCTGATCTTGTTGAAAACAATTTTATATACAAATTGACAAATCTTATAAATATATATATATATATATGTGTTTGTTAATTACATAACAAATAGAGACAATGACATTCCAACCTACCTCAACCTTGAGACGTAGATGCCTCAGATGGATGATGTGGTTCTTCTGCCTCTTCCCCTGACATGCCTACAGTAATGGAAACCATTAGTAAGGGGACTGTCCAAAGTGTCCAAATGATAAATTGGATTGTTTTTAAAAAAATAAAACTTGTACAGTTTTTAATCAAACAAAAAAGGATTGAATAATTAGTTGTGAATGAATTTTAAAAAATCAGATAGTTCACAAAATAGATATACAAATTATGTACAAAACCAATCAATGCATATCCAAATTTCAAATTGAATTAATAAAAATTCAAGCATCACATGAACCAAATGAAGGATACCTCAATAGGAAGATACACTGACAATAACATCAATATAACATGAGTTAAATCACCCTAAATATTTATAACTGGATAATCTTCCAAAAGTGAGGATTAAAACTTACAAGGATTTATAAAATGTTTAGATAATTTATGATATCTTAGGCTGAATAGAGGGAAAACAATTATACCTTTCATTAAGCATGAAAATTGACCGTTTCTCCTTCAACAGCCGCTCTGGCCCAATAAATATCTTCTTCACATTGAACTACAGTATGTTGATCAAGGTGTTGGGAAACAAAAGGAACAGTCTCAGGTTCATCTTGTTCAAATACAAACACTCCTCGCCAATACATTTTGACAAAAACTTGCCAATATGGATTCGAAGGCAAAGTAACGAAGAATACTTGTTCCGCTTGTGATGTCAAAATGAAAGGTTCATTATCAACTCGTTTATTTCTGTATAACATATAGTTAAAATTCACCAATGAAAACTGATATTGATCGACTTTACATCCACGCACACGATCAACCCAACTACACTTTAACAATATTTACTTCAACTCGTGTGTGTATACCACTTCAATGATGTCTATCATTTGACCATAGTAATATCCATAATCGAAAAATGGACATCTGATTCCAATGTTTTGTGTTTCTCTTTTGTCGTCAACATCTTTAATGCGAAATTGAAAACCATTAGCATCTATAGATTTATAACGACGAGCCATTATAGATGGACACTCATCCAGTTGGATAAATTCTTCAGTTAGAATGGGGTCCCCTAACTCCCTCAGCTTACGAACCTACATAATTCATAGAATTCAATAATGATATACGAAGAATGAAATTATTATCATACTTCACTTATAATGAAAATCAATTTATACGTACATAATCCTTGAACCAATCATGGAATGACGCCTAATGAGACTATTGAATTTTCAACTCAGTCGCACGATACAACACTTCTTTATCTCATTAATGAGTTTTATACAAATGATAACGCGATGTTTAAATGATCAACTTATGCAAACAAAACTTGTAAAGTTTAAACAATAAAAGTGATAAGATACTTACTGCATTAATGGTGCAACTGATGGAGTACTGAACAAGATATATCGATGCACTTGTATCCACTCAATGTTGTCCATATCATATGTGGTTCCTTCTCTAACTGAACCATCCTGAATCTGAGAGGGCTTATCTAATTGTTTTTCAACATCCATAAGATATTCTGCAAAAAAAGTAGTACACTCAGCCATAAAATAACCATTGACTATTGATGCCTCCGGACGAGCATTGTTGCGTACAAATCGTTTCAATGTACTCAAAATACTGCTCAATAGGATACATCCACCTGAATTTCACTGGACCAACATCCATTACTTCATCAGTTAGGTGCACTGTCAGGTGGACCATAACATCGAAAAATGAGGGGGGAAATAGTTTCTCAATGTGACAAAGCGTAAGTACAATTCGGTCCTGTAAACTTTTTAAATCACTCATTCTTTGATTTCTTAAACAAAGCTGTCTATAAAAATTACTCATCTCAATAAATGTCTGAATAACATTGGGGGATAAACAATCAAAAATTGCGATTGGAATCAACTGCTGAAGTTGTATGAGATTGTCTTGACATTTCAACCCTTGTGATGTCTTTCTCGTCAGATTCACACACATTGAAATATAAGAAGAGTAACCATCAGGCACCTTGAAAATCTTCATAATGGAATGAAATGTATGTTTCTCCTTTGTAGTCATCTTATACTGTGCAACAGACATATATGCCTTGTTTCCCTTAGCTAACTATAAATGCAACTGTTTCCTTAAATACATTTCTTCCAAATCACGGCGTGAATTAACATGGTCCTTTGATTTCCCACTGACAACTAAAATGGTCCACAATATGTTATCACAAACATTTTTTTCAATGTGCATGACATCCAAATTATGCCTCATCATGTTAGTTTTCCAATACGGAAGACTATAAAAAATACTTTTCTTTTTCCAATTGTGACTGCGCTGCCTACCCGCAGCTCGAATATTATGTACCGGAGGTACCCCCAAATCCTTAATTTCATATACCATGTGGATGTTTTCTTCTTCAATATGTGATAACATTTCGACTCCTGTAATGATCTTTGGTGGTGGGATGAACTCTCTAGAACCAAAAAATGCCACTCTGTCCTTTCTGAACCTGTGCTGAGGGGGGAGAAAACGTCTGTGACCCATATATTCCAATTTTTTTGAATGCTTAATCCATATAGATTTTTTACTTTTGTTGCATCAAGGGAAAGAAAATTCCCATTTCGTACTACAGCCAGATAAATTTTCATAAGCTGGGAAGTCATTGATTTTCCACAATAAAGAAGCCTGTAGTTTGATCATTTCATTATTTTCACAGTCATAATTCATCACACCATCACCCCAAAATTCCTTCAACTCATCAATAAATGACTGATGGTAAAGATCAATCTTATCCCCCAGACTTTTAGGTCAATCAATAAGAGTAGAAAGTAATATAAATTTTTGCTTCATATAAAGCCACAGAGGAAGATTAAACGGAACCAACACCACGGACCATGTGCTATGAGTTGCACCAACCATAGTCTTCAATGGATTGAAACCATTTGCTGCCAATCCCAATTGGACATAACAAACATCTTTGGCAAAGTCGGGATGTCTCTTATCAAAATCCTTCCATGCATGAGAGTCTACCAAGTGGGTTAACATATCACTTTCATGAACTCTTTCTGCATGCCATCTCATTAAATTAGAAACTTTAGATGAAATAAAAAATCTTCTAAACCTTGGTTTAAGGGGAAAGTAACACATTTTCTTTACGGAAATCTATTTCCCCTCTATCCCAATCTGACTTTGATGATTCAGATTTCCCTTGTTCTCTTTCCACCTAGAAGCACCACAAACCGTACAAATATCCAAATGGTCAATTTCCTTTCTAAACAACATAAAATTTTTTGCACATTCATCTATGGTATCATATGTAAAACCTAAGTTCTCTGTCAGCTTATGATAATTGTAATATGACTCGGGAATCATAGTGTCGACTGGAAGAACGTTTTTCAATAACACCAACAACATGTCGAATGATGTGTCTGGCCAATGATTCAAAGTCCTCAAATGCAACAACTCCCCGATAAACGACAATTTATTTTAAGAAGTACATCTAGGATATAATTCTGTTTTTGCATCATCAATTGCTTCATGAAACCTCCTCGAATCATGATCTGCACTAGAGCGAAGATTTATCTCACCAGTCTCAATATTTTGAATGTCAATTCCTTTAGGATCCGACCCATGTACCATTTCAGTAAGAATTTCATGCATTGGATCATTCATCCTTGAATCAACATCTATCTAAACTGCATCCGTATTTTGACAACGAACATATTCTTCTCTATGAAGAGTCCAACTCTTATAATTTTTCATAAATCCATTAAAGAATAGGTTCTACCTCACAGTATCTCATCTGAATTGATATCTGTTAGCACATTTTATATATGGACAACTAATATAGTCAATTTCAAATCCTCTAGTGAAGTCAATAAACTGCATAATGCCATTGAAATACTCTCTAGACGTTCGATTTGGAAGATCAATCCAACTATTATCCATAATAAGATCCCTATAACAAACATTTACACAATACATATTACATTTTCATTTTTCATATCAAATATATTTAAAATAAATACTAATTAATTGTTTGTGAACCATTTATAAAATAATAATGTAAGTGAAAGCCCATGTCATACCTGATTGCGCTACAAACTTGGAAGGGAGGGGAGCTGAAGGCGGTGCTACGAGAGAGAGGAGAGGCAGCGTTAGGGAGCCAGAGCCAGAGCTGGTGCGGTGAGGGAGGGGACGGGCGACGGCGGTGATAGGGAGCCAAAGGAGAGAAGGCGGTGAGGTGGCGATGGTGCGGCGCGGGTGGGATGACAAGGGAGGGGACCAAGGACAGGGGGAGCCAGAGTGGACGGGTAGCAGCAGTGAGGGAATGAGTAGCGGTCTTGCTGGGATGGAGGGGACCGGGCGGAGGCGGTGCGGCAAGGGAGAGGATGGTGAAGGAGGTGACGGGTGGCGGTTGTGCGGTGAGGGAGGGGATAAAGACGGAGGGGACGGGGGTTGGCGGGGTGCGTGGGGCGGTGTTCGGGGTGCTAGGGGGGAAAGACGAGGGGGCGGAAGGCCAAGGGCGGAGGTCGGAGGCCACAGGGGCTGGAGGCCGGAGGCCCGAGGGAGGCCGGAGCACGGCCCGAGGGCTGTTGGAGGGATACCGTAGGCGGGTGGTGGGAGGCCCGAGGGAAAAGGGAGGCCGAAGGGATGTCGCAGGGTGAAGGGCGGCTGGAGCCGGAGGGCAGAGGCGGAGGAAGCCCAGAGGAGATGGATGGAAGGGCAGAGGGCGGCTGGAGGGCGGCCAGCGGAGGGCGGGGCGGCAGAGGGCGGCCGGCAGAGGGTGGAGGGCAGCTGGAGGGCTGGGCGGAGGGAAGCCAGAGGGAGGATGGTGGCCGGATGATTTCGGGGCGACGGAGGGTGGCCGGCGGAGAGCGGAGGGCGGCCGGAGGGCAGGGTGGAGGGCGGCCGGAAGGCGGAGGGCGGAAGGGCTACGAGGAGGGAAGGAGGCAACAGGGACGACGCGTGGCGGTGGGGCAGGGCCGACGGTGACTAGGGATGGCGGTGACGAGGAGGGCGCGCGGCGACGGGGACGGTAGAAGGGTTCGGGGGGGGGGGGGGGGGGGGGCTTCGCGAGAGGAGGGAGGAGAGGGTTCGGGGGGGGGCTCCGAAGCAGGGTTTCTATTTAAGGAAACCTAGCGACCTCCATTGGCGATTACAATTGGTTTCCTATAGCGACCGCCAGTGGCGGTCGCAATATGTAAATGGGCTCAGAAGCCCATATTTCTAGTAGTGACGTTATTTGTTTTGACAACGGGAAGTAATTTTTAAATTAATTAAATCAACTTATATGTTTTGAATTTGGTAAAAGAGACATAATTTTTGAATTCATAATATCAAATATATCTTATGCCGAATTTTGGGTATTTTTCTGAAAACTTTCAATATTTGATGAATAGTGAAAAATACTAAGTTATATTTTAAAACCGAATTTTTATTTAAATATTATTTATTTTTTTTAAATTTAATTAAATTAAATATAGATACATAATACCTATATAAGATTAATTAAATCCATTGAAGTTAGTTTATAATAATTTTAGATATATAAAAATTTTATTTACTTTTCACCGTCTTTTACCCACCTCCTAGCAGAATTTGGAAATTTACATAAAAATTAATTTTTCTGCTTATGTGGGTGGAATTTCGAAAATCTGAGAGACATGGTTAATATCAAGTATTAAAATTTGGTTCAATATGATAAAAATAATTTTTGGTGAATAGTAACTTTTTACTCTTATTTACCACGGTTAAAAGTAAATAGGGTAATTAAGGGTAAAAATGATGTTAATATTACCCTAACACATGCCCTAATTCTACTAGACAAGTGTATATCGACAAAAACCAACCTTAGGAATAAAATATTATCATTTAGGTCCACTTGGATTAGATTAGGACAATTATTATTATTTAATTCAAAGAAGAGTTAAAGGAGTTAAAATCAATGTTTAATAACTAAAACATTTTTAATATAGGGTTTTACATAAGATAAATTCGATTATAAATATTAATTATAAAGATAAAACAATTTTATACATCATGGTATTTTATTTAAAATTTTTAGAAATTAAATAAATAAAAAATTTATGACACAATAATGATGCAGTAATTACCTTATTCATGAATGAATCAAATAAATGGTATTATAAATATTAAAATAAATATAATTTCAATGTTTTTATGACATCCACGAATTTTATATGGGAATATGATATGTTAGGATTAATTAAATGTATTTTTTCGAAGTAATCATTCTGTTATGATTTTATCAAAAAACAAATACCAAATAGTGTCAAAATTGACATAAAATAATTTTTCTAAAAAATATTATATTATAAATTGATATAGTGGTCCTAAAAATCTAATGTTCATCCGAAATAATTATATAATAATATATATGACATTAATGAACTAATTGGGGGTCTATTGAAAGTATATAGTATGATTATTAACCATATAATGTAAGAATGAAAGAAGACACGGTAAAAGTTAAATTATTTAACTTAGAGTTAAATCTAAATGATAAGTTTAAAATGGTAACCTAAACTTGTCTAAAACCTATTGGTTGAGTTTTTGTTCGACCTATCCCCACCGTAGAATATAAATAATAAACTTTGGATCCATTAGATACCGAATATTAATTTATTATAATATAATATTTTAGGTTTTTCCTAAGGTTCCCCTCACCCCTCTTATAAAAGGGCACTCCCACTTATCTCGAATTCACACCTTCTAAGCCATTTGGATCGGCCAAACCCTGCCCAAATACCCTCTCAAATATCCTCCCTTCAATATATAGGCCTTATTTTGATCAAAAATCCAACCTAAGGAGCTCATTTGATCAAATTAAAATGACGAACCCAAAGAAGAGGTAATTATTTCACCTCCCTCTTTCAAGTTCCTTTCTTCTTCCACTTCCTTTTTCATTGTTGTATCCATTATAAAATAATAACTCCAGTATATTATATATAATGTGATGTTACTATAATTATGGTACAACAAAATTCATTATTCTATCCACCCTTTTAATTACATGTCACCATATGCGCGTACATACGGCTTACCGTCTACACATTGTGGTGTAATTGTTATTCAATACATTATTATTTGGATAGGTATAATAATGATATGTATTTTAAGTAAATAATAAATATAACATGATAAGGGTTATCTATATATTATATACCATCCAATTATATATTATATTAATATAAAAAGAATGATATTTTTGCTCGTGCGTACGTACGGATTACCATCTCCACGACGCGATGAGATTCATTTCCAAGTTCACCATTCATCGACGATTAGAAAAAATATATATTACTAATTATTATGTAATATATGAAATAATAATGCTACTGGAGATATATATATTTATATATATAATTATTTATGTACTTATATATATCTTATTCACTTACTTCTATTCAATACTATATGAAAACGGAACAATGTTTATGCGTACGTACATACTACCGTCTCCACAAATGGTGTTTTCCATTTCATATATACATCTATTATAAATTTTTATATTCAATATATATATAATAAATAAATCATGTTTTATATTTTGGATGTATTTAAATCATGATCTAAGTGATACAATCAAGAGTAACAAGTTAAAACACGTACGATAAAGAAAGTTATTATTACCTGAATTATTAATATAACATGGAAATTATTAATAAATGGGCATTATAAAGTTATAAATGAATAATGTATGATATCATAAATATTAATATGGTTCTGGTATAATTTAATAACATACTATAGTCTTCACATCGGAGGCTAAACGTATCCTCTACTAAAGGAAAGTGCGAGGAAAGGGGTTTTCATCTCACTCCTTATTCTCGTGAGATTCATGCCACATTGCCACTATTACCTTTTGTGTGGTGTATGTACTGCCCATAATTTTATTATTTTATCAATAAACATAAATTTATGTGTATTTACATATTCATTGTATGATACCTCTTTCATGGGGTGTATGTTTCATAAGTTACCAAATTGGTAATGGTTAATTTCATAATCTCTTTATTATCCGAGGTTGTTTTTACGTAAGTATCTACCGGGACATATTTATTATCCATGTCCATGTTTTATGAAAGAGTTTTCAAAGGGATTCCTTTAATGAGATTTTTACAAAAACATCATTTCAAATGTTTTAATTATTTATTCTTCTAAATATTTCTCATTAATGTCCATTTCTTCAAAATGGGTTTTAAGGATTTAATTATAAGGACATGAATGTTTTTAAAATGTTAATTACTTTAAAAATATTAAAAGTTGTATAGGACACTTTGATTCAGAAATGTCTTTAAATGAATTATTTTCCAAATTGTGTGTCTTTTAAATGATTTAATGAAAAAGGGCATTTCTCTCAACGAGTTTTACAAATCATTTTCACCAACGTCAAAATATTTTTATGGATTTTAAACTTGTTTTGAAGTTGATTTATCATGATACAAATCTTCCATATTGTGTTGAAGGTTTTGTGATATGTTTTACTGTGGATGTGTTATTTTTATATCATTCATGGTTTATAGGTAAGGTATTGACATTTCATATGCTAGTTTTAATACGAATGTTTATGTTATGTTTAGACCTTTTCAAATAAGGAATGCATTGGAAATTGTAAGTGATGGGTGGATCCCGCTATAGCTCCTCAATGCATCAGTAGGTCTCATGAGACAAACTAGTGTCTTGGCACGATGCCTTGAAAAAATCTTATTTGTAGACTTGCCACGAGGCCTTGGGTACGTGGTTATGATAGTCTGGTAATATTCATTCCATCGTTATTAAAGTGGTTATTGATATTGCATGTGATTATTCAACTAGTAGAATATCCATGTGAATAAGTAAATGGAATTATTTAATTTTATCTTTTCCATATTATGATGAAGTTCATTTTTAAAAGGATTTTTTTTTATTTATACATTTCCTTAAATATTTATGTTTATTTTTGAATGTTTCTGCAATATTATTATCCTTACTGAGCATCTGAGCTCACCCCATTCTATGTTTTATTTTTCCTAGGATTCCAAAAGTGTATTGTGATTGATATGCAAGGTTAAGACAAGGGAATAATGGCATTCATAAAGGATTATTTATGTTGTTTTGTATGTTATGAAGTGTAATGTAACATTCATGTATGTAATCTATTTTCCAAGACTGCTAAACCAATCAGTCCTTCAGGACATGATTCCTTGTAATCATGCCAATGTATTAAAATAATTCACAGATGTATGTTGGAAACTAGATTTAGATAAACTCTGAGTATAGCACATTTCCCTAAGATAAACTTTGATGATTATTATATAAGAACTTCATAGAATTTTGTTATTGTATAGATTTTGTGAGTATTCCGAGCAATACATCCCTATCTGGATACGAGCAGGTAGAGGCGGCTCAGGCACATATGTACCTAGGATTAAAACCCGAAAACACCACTTTGAGCTAGACTCAAATAGGAATAGGTGCACGAAAATGGGCCTTGCTGCACTCTTGGTTACGACACTCCTGGGGGATATGCTTATGATAATTCTCATTTTCATTACAAACAGCTATGAAGGGTTTCTGAGTATATACCTCCTCAAAGAAAACATTTTTTTTGATTATGTATTATATCCATAAATGATTCAATTTATGTTAGGTATTTTACATGTTTGGAATTATGTATTGTGATTCATAAACTATCTTAGTATATGGAATTGTTTAGAAATAGATCCCAGTATAAGGAATGAGAACTCCAGCAATACGTATGATCCAAAGAGTAATAAGGGTCATATCCTTCATGGTATTAAGAAAAAATTTATAAAGGAAATAGTTTCCCATGTATTATCATCATATGAATAAATAGTATCAATAGATCCGTAAAGAACTCTCTGAATTCTATGGCTTTGATGGGAATCCAGATAAGAAAAGGATGGTAGAAAGAAATATGGATAAAGGGAATATGGGAAAGAAGGATTTTCCAATATGTGATAAATGTGGAATGAATCACCTTGGTAATTAAAATAAGGGAATGAGTGTTTTTATAATTGTGGAGAAAAAGGACACCAAGTACATGATTGGAAGGGTAAGAAAAAGTTTTTAAATGTACAATGATTCATCTGAAAGGAGTTGGGAAACTATGCAAACCAATGTCCAAGTCATCATAGTATGCACCAAATGATGCTATTGGATAATAATAAAGTTATGATACTACCACAGATGAAGAGTAATGACTATTGTTGTTATGTTTTTATTAAATAATTATTTCATTTGAGTATTGTATCAACGATGTACTAGTTATATGAATTATGGAGATAAATAAGGATTGTACTGCAGTACCATTTCATTGAGGATTTGAGATATTATGGTACTATGAAAAGTTACTCAACAACAAGTATTTTTTTGAAAATACATGGTTGAAGGAAAGGTAATACTTAATATGGCCTTGATACTAAGGTAGTAATTTTGGAATAAGAGATGGTTGATTCAGATGAATTATATTGGATATTCTTGACTACCTTGGCACTGATTAATGGTTTGTTTATTTCATCATTGTTGGAATATTCAATGTTTTAGGATATAAGAAATATATCTAATATTATATAAGGAATAAGGGATTATGAATGTAATAAATAATGTTTTATGGTAATTCAGGGTGTTACCATATTTTAAAAGAATACATGATGAAGGTGTTCACAAGCTATTACATGAAAAAAATTATCTTCATTGTGTTTACCTACCTTAAAAATTTTGGACTGTGAGTTTGGGCAGAAGTATTTTGGATAGGACTAGTTTTAGATTATTTTTGGATTTCAATAAAAAGGAAAACCCCGATATTGCGTGGCAACCCGTCATGTCCGACAAGGCCACAAGACTTGAACCCACAACCGAAGGGCGACTATGGTGTATCACCTATCACTAGCCCACGTGATGTCCTGGATTGAATAATATAGTTTTTATAAAGGTTCTGATATGTGAATTATATATTTATTATTTTGGGAACCCTATATGATTATGATAAATAGAGTATAAATATATAAATATTTTAAATCTTCTATAGTGAAAGATGAGTTTGTAGTAGGAATTATTTGAAGGATGAAACAATACTTGTCAAGTATATTTAAATACATATATATATATATATATATTTCCTCTTATTTTATGTATAAATTAATTATTAAACTTTAGGCAATGGATCTTAAAACCAATAATGTGTAATCCTAATACCTTACGATTTGTTGATCCAATGGTATTTTAAATCATCATAAATTGGTGGATTTGAGGCCCATAATTCTACAATTGTTTGTGATTGATGACCTCAATCACTCCCTATAAATATTCACGTTTTCCTCCAATTATGTGTCTCTAATTTCCACCAATGTTCTCTTAATCGAGATCATAATTTGGTGGTGACCCTTTCATTTCTCTTTTCCTCTTATTAACACTAAATTTTATTAACCCAATTTCCGATGTGGGTTTTCCCACAATGATATTTTCTATTTTCAACCTTTTATTTTATAAAAACAAATTTCAAATTGTGTGGACGAAATTTATTAAAGGAGAGGAGAATGTAACACCCCAAACTTCCACAGTACGCTTCCCTTTGAATAATACAGTAGAGTGTGTTGTACGCAACTTCGAGTTATAACACACCACAACCAATCAAACTAGATGTTATGAATAGTAATAACCACCTTTTGAAATTTTATAAATTATATCTTTCAAAATGGAATTAATTTTTGGATTCGGAATATAAAATTTATCTTAGGTTGAAATTTTGGTGCTTTTCGGATGACTTTCATATTTTGATAAATAGTGAAAATTACTAAATTTTAACTAAAAACCTCTGTTTTAATTGAAATAAGTAATAGTGATAAATTATGAATTTGAGTGTATTTAAAGTATATATAGAATATATTTTTATCATTTAATACAATTTTGGTCATTAGATGTAATTTTACATTTAAACCAGAAATAAACAAGTGTTAATCTTTTGATAGTTATTATTTCTTAAATACACGCTATTTGTTTTGACAACGGGAAGTAATTTTTAAATTAATTAATTCAAATTATATGTTTTGAATTTGGTAAAATAGACATAATTTTTGAATTCATAATATCAAATATAGATTAGACTTAATTTTTGGTAATTTTCTGAAAACATTCAATTTTGGATTAATAATGAAAAATACTGAGTTACAGTTTTAAACTGAATTTTCAATTAAATAATTATTTATTTTATTTAAATTTAATTGAATTCAAAATAGATACATAATACCTATATAAGTTAAATGTAATTAATCAAATTTATTTTAGAATAAATTTAGATATATGAATAATTTATTGAACTTTTCACCGTCTTTTACCCACCTCCGAGGCGAATTTGGAAATTTACATAAAACATAATTTTACCGCTTCTGTGAGCGAAATTTCAAAAATATGAGATACATGGTTAATATAAAGGATTAAAATGAGGTTCAATAAGATAAAAATAATTTTTGGTGAATAGTAACTTTTTAGTTTTATTTACCACTATTAAAAGTAAATAGGGTAATTATGGGTAAAAATGATATTAATATTACCCTAACACATGCCCCAATTCAATTAGACAAGTGTATCTCGACCAAAAAATCCATAGGAATAAAATATTATCATTTAAGTCCACATAGATTAGATTAGGACATTTATTATTATTTAACTCAAAGAAAAGATAAAAGAGTTAAAATCAATGTTTAATAACTAAAATTTTTTAATAAAGGGTTTTACATAAGTTAAATTCGATTATAAATATTAATTAGAAATATAAAAATATTTCCCGCATCATGGTATTATATTTATAGTTTATAGACATTAAATAAATAAATTCATTTATGACACAATGATGATACAATAAATACCTTATTCATGAAGGAATCAAATAAATTGTATTATAAATTTTAAAATAAATATAATTTCAATGTTTTTATGATATACAAGAATATTATAGGTGAATATGACATTATAGGACTTATTAAATGTATTTTTTTTGAAGTAATCATGTTGTTATTATTTTAACAAAAAACAAATACCAAATAGTTTCAAAATTGACAAAAAAGTCTTTAAAAAAAATATTATATTGTTAATTAATATAATGATCCTAAAAATCTAAGGCTAGGTCCAAAGTCTTATATAATAATATATATGACATTAATTAACCAATTGGGGTTCGATTGGAAATATATATTATGTTTATTTACCATATAGTGTAAGAATACATGAAGACATGGTAAAAGTTAAATTATTTAACTTAGAGTTAAATCTAAATGATATGGTTAAAATGGAAACATAAACTTGTCTAAAACCTATTTTATGAGTTTTTTTTCAACCTATCCCCACCTTATAATTTAACTAATCATATTTGGAGCCATTATAAACAGAATATGAATTTATTATAAAATAATATTTTATGTTTTTCCTAAGGTTCCCCTCACCCCACTTATAAAAGGGAACTCCCCCTTCTCTCTAATTCAAACCTTCTAAGCCATTTGGCTCATCCAAAACCTACTCAAATACCCTCTCAACTATCCTCCCTTCAACATAGAGGCCTTATTTTTATCAGAAAGCCAACCTACAGATCTCTTTTGATCAAATCAAAAGGAAGAACTGGAAGAAGAGGTAATGATTTCTCCACCCTCTTTCAAGTTCCTTTCTACTTCCACATCCTTTTTCTTTTTTGTATCGAATATAAAATAATAACTCCAGTATATTATATATACTATGATGTTATTATAATTATGGTACAACCAAATTCATTATTCTATCCACCCTTTGAATGACATGTCACCATACGTACGTATGTACGGCTTACCGTCTCCCCGTCGTGGTGTAATTGTTATTCAATACATTATTATTTAGATGGGTATAATAATGATGTGTATTTGATGTAAATAATAAATATAACATGATAAAGGTTCTGTATATATTATATACCATCCAATTATATATTATATTAATATCAAAAGAATGATATTTTCGCTAGTGCCTACATAAGGATTACCGTCTCCACGACGCGATGAGATTCATTTCCAAGTTCACCATTCATCGATGATTATAAAAAATATATATTACTAATAAATATGTAATATATGACATAATAATGCTACTGGAGTTATATATATTTATATATATAAGTATTTATTTACTTACATATATCTTATTCACTTACTTTCGTTCAATACTATATGAAAACGGAAACAGTGTTTATGCGTACATACGGACTACCGTCTCCAGAAACAGTGTTTTCCATTTCATATATACGTCTTTTATAAATTTTTATATTCGAAATATATATGATAAATAAATAATGATTTGTACTCTTTATGTATTTAAATCATGATCTAAGTGATACAATCAATAGTAAAAAGTTAAAACACATACGATAAAGAAAGTGACTATTACCCGAATTATTAATATAACATGGAAATTATTATTAAGTGGGTAGTATAAAGTCACAAATGAATAATTTATGATATAATAAATATTAATATGGTTATGTTATAATTTAATAATATACTATAGTCTTCATACAGGAGGCTAAACGTACCCTCGACTAAAGGAAAGTGCAAGGTAATGAGTTTTCATCTCACTCCTTATTCCCGTGAGATTCGTGCGATATTGCCACTATTAGCTTTTGTGTTGTGTATTTACTTCCCATAATTGTACTCATAATGTAATACAATTTAATTTATGGTTATTTACATATTCATTGTATGATACCTCTTTTATGGGGTGTATTTTTCATAAGTTACCAAATTAGGATGGGTTAATTTCACAATCTCTTTATTGTCCGAGGTTGTTTTTACGTAAGTATCTACTGGGAAATATTTATTATCCATGTCTATGTTTTATGAAAGAGTTTTCAAAGGGATTATATTATTGGAATTTTTACTAAAAAAATCATTTAAAATGTTTTAAATATTTAATCTTCTAAATCGTTCTCATTAATTTCCATGCCTTCAAAATTGTTTTTAAGGATTTATGTATATGGAAATGATTGTTTTTAAAATGTTAATTCCTTTAAAATGTTTCAAAGTAATATGGGACACTTTGATTAAAAATGTCTTTAAATGACTTCTTTTCCAAATTTTGTGACTTTTAAAAGTTTTCATGAAAAAGGGGTATTTCTCTCAAAGAGTTTTACAAATCATTTTCATCAATGTCAAAATCCATTAATGGATTTTAAACTTGTTTTGAAGTTGATTTATCATGAAAAAAATCTTCCATATTGTGTTGAAGGTTTTGTGAAAAGATTTATTTTGGATGTGTTATTTTCATACCATTCATTGTTTATGGGTAAAATATTGACATTTCGTATGCTAGTTTTAATATGAATGATTATGTTATGTTTAGAAATTTTCATATGAGGAATGAATTGGACATAGTAAGTGACGGGTGGAGCCCTCTATAGATCCTCGATGCATCGGTATTGCTCATGAGAAAAATTTTTGTCTTGGCACAAGGAATTGACAAAATCTTATTTGTTGTCTTGGCACGAGGCCTTGGCTATATGGTTATGATAGTCTGGCATTATGCATTCCATCGTTATGAAAGTGGTTATTGATATTGCATGTGATTATTAGACTAGTAGAATGTAAATGTGAATAAGTAAATGGAATTATTTCATTTTATCTTTTCCATATTATGTTGAAGTTCGAGTTTAGATGGATTTTGTTTTATTAATACATTGCCTTAAATATTTATGTTTATTTATGAAGGTTTCCGCAATATTATTATCCTTACTAAGCATCTGAGCTCATCTCTTTCTATGTTTGATTTTTCCTAGGATTCCAAGAAGTGTATTGTCATTGATATGCAGGGTTAAGACAAGGGAATATTGGCGTTCATAAAGGATTATTTATGTTGTTTTGTATGTTATGAAGTGTAATGTAACATTCATGTATGTAATCTATTTTCTAAGACTGCTAAACCAATCGTCCCTTCGGGACTTTATTCCTTGTAATCGTGCCAATGTATTAAAATAATGCACCGAATCTATGTAACTAGGGTCGGGGCGTTACAAATGAAATTAAAAAGAATAAATCTCATAAAATCTCGGGTTGTTACACACACCATAACCTCCCATGAGAGGTTATGGTGGTGGGGCCCACCCACAAATAACCTCCCTTGGGAGGATATTTTTAAGTGGGGACCACCCAGGCTTGTAACCCCTCAGAACCCCCCCAATTAAGTGGAGATACCCTTAAACCTCCAATTGTTTAATTTTTTCCAACTCTCTTTATTTATTTGAAACACTCCACCTCCGCTAATTTTGAATTTGAACCAATTCCAACCCATTAATTAAATTAGTTGTCTCATTTATTTAAACACATCAATTTTTATTGTAGTGTGAACAAATAATAGACATCTTCTGCTATTATTTTTATCTTGGCATTTTGGCGGAGCTTTGGGAAGGAGAATAACACTCCAACGAAGAACGATCACCAAAGGATGAAGGAAACTTCTTCTGCCAACGAAGCACCTTAGGTCGAGGGACGAAATCGTGGATCTTGAAGAATGCCGACAACGTCATATTTGACTTCGCCTTCTCCGAACTCTCCTTCCGCCATCATTGATAGACAAATGAGGTAGAGATTGTTTTATGATTGAGTTTTACCCTCTTTTCTTAATCATTAGTTGTTCTCTTTGAGGCCTATTGATATCACCATAATGTAGAGGTCTTGGACCACATGAAAACGGTCTAACCACACAACTTCATTCTACCTTGGTTGTTGAAGATGGTGGAGGCACAACGGCGCCGCCGGAAGTGTGGACCACGTCTCTTAGATCCGGTTTCATTTGGAAGGTAGGGGCACTACACCCCCCCCCCCCCGCTCACACGTGCCTAGCTAGACCACGCGGGCCGCCCGCCAGGCCACGCGGGCCACCCTCTCGGGCCAGGCCTCCCCCTCGACTAGGCCATCCCCTCTGGTCGGGCCGCCCACATGGGTCAGACCATCCTTGGGCCGGGCCACCCCCTCGAGCTGGGTCGAACATGCAGACCGGCTCGGACAACAGTCCTTACCCATTTGACCTGAACACACATTTTTCCCATATCTTGGGCTACGGGTGTTCGATCGACAAACCGTCTATGGCGATAGGAAGAATAGAGAGAGACGGTTCTTTTGACATAACCTAGTTGAGTTTTGGAAACATTTGGGGTATGTTTGGGTTGGTTTAAACATAAAATCCAATTGGGCCCCAGGAACAAATATTCCAATAACTCACAGACTGGGCGTCTAATTGACGTGACATCTATTACGTTGAGAACCCTATGGCACAGCGGACCATTGCAATAATTCTACATTGGACTTCGTGACCAATTGAGTATCGACTAATAGCTCGTGGAACAGATACTCCTAGAGATGAGCGAGCGGAGTACAAAGACCTAGTAGCTGGCTGAGACCTGATGTCTGCTGACCATTCAACTCGGAATGTTTCGACTAGCCCAGTGGGAAGCGCTTTTTGTGATGCTGCAGACCCACTATGGGGAGTGCATTTGTGTGATGTGTCAGATCCATGGTACTCGATAGGAGGAGTACCTCAGCAGCCTATGAGGGAGAGTGCCTCTATGTGACATCGTAGGCCCATAGTGGGGAGGTCCTCTATATGATGCATCATACCCACAATACCCGACAGGAGGTGTACCACAACAGTTTAGGATAGTGGGATGCGCCTCAGTGTGATGCGATAGGACCAAAGTACTCTATAGTAGAAGATTACACCCATAGGTGTGGATTCGACAGTTTGACTAGGTGTGTTACATGTTACCACACCTAGAATAAAATTCTGGTTTTGACCTGAGTCAATGACTTTTGTGGTTTCGTCATGATTGAGATGGGTTACTAGATAACTTAGGTATATGTATGAGCATATAACTAAGTAATGGTTATATGTTGAATCCACCATTTTTGGTTTATCCTTGTTGAATTAATTGATACCTTGAGGGTATTGAGGTCCCTAATAATTAATGTTATACTCATCTCTGCACGGGCAATGCCCGCAGCATGTTGTGTTGGTTTTAGATGATGGACAATGCTGACTGAGGTTGAGAGTAGCAGGACTGGATGGTACCCAGAGGTGGACCACTCAGAGTGAAGGTACACAAAGGATACAAACCAACGTGTAGTGCCGATGAGGCCATATGTACCGACCCTTCAGGTAGGAACCCTGGAGGATGACCCAGTAGCTGTTTTACCTTTCTTTCAATTATACTTGCTTTCAGTTTTATTTTTACATTACAGTTGGGATTGTATTTCTTACCCCTTTTACTTTCCAACACTTTTTTATACAGTTTTACTTCGTGTTTTTCTTCCAGTTGTGTAATCTATTGTGTGTGTTTACTTTTTAGAAATGCAATGCCTTTCTAGTCTAGGGATTTATGCTTTGGGTGCTAGTCGCCAGCCCTTGGCCTATGGAAGGAGGGCTTTGGGTAGTCACAGAATGGGTCTAGCGGATGGGTCATGACATATACCATGCATCTCACTCCAAATCTGATCTACTCTCCCTTCTAGAGATTACTTATCCCGGCTACGTTTGTCTATTTGTGGTAAAAATAACAGAACTTTTTTCAATACCATCACTTATATGGTTTAGATGGATTGAATTTTTTATAACCATTTCACGTTGACATGTTGAAGCCCAATAATCTTGTATTTCATCTATTCATTACCACAAAATTTTTCCCTAGCCATAGGTTATTTTTTTATATCATATATATGTTTTTTTCTTACTTTTATAGTATATATGATAAAGACTCTACATTATCTGATTTAGAATATTCATTATTTAATTATTCCATTTTAAGGATAAATTTATAATTTATTTCTTCCTACTTTGGTGATTTCTATAATATTTTATTTTCACATATAATAAAATTTAATTCCAAACAAAAAAAAACAATATTCTTTCACTGTAACACACATTCAAACATATTTATCATTTTAGATAAATTTAAATATAGATTAATGATAATTATTAATGATATTTTTCATCATAATTTTATCATTGTATAAATTTAATTGAGAATGTGATCACTTATATTAATATCAACATCAATATATTTAGAATATTTTTTTCATTTTTTTATAAATTACTGTTCTATTAAATTAACATTATAAAACATCTTTTTAATCTTTATACCTTTTTAAATACATTTATATTCATTATTTTCATTTCTATAATTAAAATTACCAACATATGAATACTTTTATTATTTATGGGATGTAATAGGTTGATGAGGAGTCCACTCAAAGAGGATATAAATTGACATGTACTTTTTCTACATAAATATCACATCATTTTAGAAATCATTACATTACAAAAAAACCATAAATGATTAGTATATTTGTAGACTAGATACATAGTCCTTTTATTTTGTGTAACATTGTTAAGATATCCTACAATGATCCTCCCACTTAGTACAATTATTATTCTCACCCTACATAAATCCTTTTTCATAACCTAGATAAATGAAATATAATAGTGAGTTAGATCAAATGACCTTTACGGGAAAGAAATTGAGATATGAATGATCAATTAAATATAATAGGAGAATAAGGGTATGAAAACATGTTCATAACATTTCAAAATATATTGCAATTATAACATAGAACATAATATTGACTCATGCCACAATTATTGGTAATTCATAAGGCATGAATCCCAAATAAATAAAATTACATGATCTTGAGGAGAATAAAATTAGAATAAGAAATATTTTGAGGTATACACATAATAATAATAAAATTTTGATACTCAATGTTCCATCCCAAGACTGTCATATCGGATTCTATTCACTCCCCATTCCATTGTATCCATAGCCATAGTTCACTAGGATGAATATCATAGTGGACAGTGGTCCATTCAAAATTTGGTTCACTCCCCTTTCTATCCCATATCATCACATGAGATATACCTCTTTACCCAATGAATTTTAGGGGGTATAATTATACTCCCAACTTTCACAAAAAAAAATCATACATATATCTTAAACAAAGATCATAAAAAAATTCACCCTACAATATCTAGTACAAAAGAAATTGGTTTTATAAAAAATTCAAAACATCATATTATTGTAACATATATATAATAAATGGTTTTTATAATCATTTCATCTTCATAATCATAAACCAACCAAATAAAGAAAATGGATATTATCATTGGATCATATCCCTAGAAAACATTTATTAACATCAAAGGATGACATCATTGTTGAAAATTCAATTAAAATATTATTGGGATATTTCATGAGTAAAATTTTCATTTCATTTTGAAATTACTTTTTAAAAATACAAATATTTCAAAAATATTATGGATAATTTTATTTTAAATGAACCTTGGAAACATATAAGAGATTCTTCAAAACATTGAGTGGTCAAGATGGTCAGAAATATTGTTCATGTTGTAATAATTAAATAAAATATTCTATTCACATAACATCAAATTAATTTATGATATATTTATCTCTAAAAATATTTTAATTCAATGATAACTTTCATTACATAAAACAATGAGTTTAAATAAGCTGTTACACTTTTGCAATATTTTTATATAATGTGATAGTGGTACACTATAATTTTAATTGGTGGATATGATAATGATTAACAAAATTATTAAATATATATAATGTTCCTACTCAATACTAATGTTTTGACTAATAAGCATTCAATTTATAGTAATGTCAATTTATTTTGCATAAATTACATTTTATTCACAAATGGGGTTTCTTTTGTTTTTATAAGATTATATTATAATTAAAATCTTGAAATTATATAATTTTCTTGTTGAAAAAATTATATCATTTTTTACATAAAAATATCAAAATTATTTTATAAGAAACATTTGATAGTTTTATGACCTAATTTATTTTCTTGTGAATTTTGAATAATAATCATTATTATTGAAAACAATATTTTTTTCAAATTAAATCATATTTTCAAGTAGTTTCAAATAAAAATAACTTCTCTTATAATATATGTAGAACAATAAATTTAAAATTAATCTATTTTATGATTGAATTTGTTATAAAATAATGTTTTTTCTTAAAAACCTTTTTTTAATAATATATTTTTCATTGTTTTTTTAATTTTTAATATTATATAATTTTCTTCCAAATCATGAAGTTGAATCAGTAAAAAATGGATTTAATATTTTAAATTAATATGCTCAAATTTGGTAAATATTTCACTTCTATTTATCTTCAACATGAATAGTGACCTTAGTAATTTTTTTTATTCCTATAAAGGAGAAAATATTTTATTATGTTAAAACTAATGTGATATAGTATAAAATAGATACAAATATTTAAGTTTGTACTATTGAATTTTTTTATTTTGGAAATTTCAATCCAAATATATAATATATGGAAACATTTTTCAATTTTACTTTGATTAGAACATTTGGGTAAATTTATGAAATGGATAAATACAAAATGTCACACTCATGAATTTAATATTAGTAAATTTATTACATAACGAAAAAATTTGGTTATGTTTGGTTATAAATAAGTATTTTTAATATAAGGTATTTTTCAATCAAAGTAATTTATTTTTAATTTTTAGTAGGTGAAAGATTACTATGAATTCTTATGCAACCCCGACATAGTATTTATTTAGTTAATAGAACAATAAAATTCATTAATTAAAATAATTAATAATAACGAATATTTGATGAATTTTTTTGATAGATATTATATGGTAGGAATTTATGTATGGTTTATATTTTAATTCGCATATTATAATGTTGTTATCAATGTCAACTTAAATGAATTGTTCCAGAAATGACCTTAATATTATTTTATAATAAGTAAAATATTATTAAATGATTTAAAATTAGTAATAATATTATACTTATCCATGTGAATGTAATATTGTTTAAATTATAAACCATGGTATACTTATGAGTCATATTACATTTTATGGTAACATTCATAATCCATAATGATCATAAAAAATTGATATTTTGTAAATTTTATAAGTTTTTAGGGGTAGATATTAAGAGATAATGGTGAAAACGTATCCATAACTTGTTAATTTTTTAAATGAAAGGATTATCATTAAAAAAATAATTTTATTTTATAATTATATCATTTATTATCCTTTTAAATAAATTTAATTTATATTAATCTAATACAATATGTAATTCAAAGAGAGGCCCACCCTCACTTATAAAAGGGAACCTAATCTCATTAATTATTCACTGTGTTTGAGAATTATTTATTATAAAATACCAACCCTAATATCATAATACATTTCTTTAAAACATATTATAACATATAATCGTTCCGAAACACCATCCTTTTAAAAAAGGGTGTAGCACAAAAAAAGATTCCAAATGAAGATGCATAACTGTTATCCAAACATTTTAAATTTTATTTCTCATTACACCTCCTATAAATATATGATATAAAATATAAAATAATTAAATATGTAACATAAATACACTTATTTGTAATTATTATTATGTGAATACAATTATCTACCTCCTTCAAATCCATTGGAAGACGATAATGTCGTTTAGGCGTATATGTGGAATATCAACTCCATGAAGCGATGTTATTCATTTTTCATATATGATTTAAATTTATGGTAACAAGAAAAAAATTAATGAATTTATATTAAATTCATGATATAATTATTATTATGGAAATGAATTTTTATTTACCTTTCTTTCTATCTATCATTTGAAAAATAGAGACAACATTCGTGCGTTCATATAACTTAATGTATCTATATACTGCAAAATTCATTTTTATATCTACAAATTTTATACATAAATATAAATTTATATGTATATACGATGAATATATATTATAATTATATAATGATTAACATTCAGGATATGATCTAACCATGATATAATTAGGACCAAATGTATATAATTGAAACATCTATAAAAATGAAAGAGTTAACACTTTGAAACAATGATTTTAGTAATGAATTAGTATTAATTTATTGTTGAACTATTATAAGTTGATAATATATCATATAATAAGTATGTAATTAAATATTTTATATAATTATAATTACTTTAAATTTATTGTAAATGTGGTTTTAGTTATTTTGAATAAAATGGAACTTAGGGTAAGGGATTTGGGTCTCACTATTCTTTCTATATGAAAAATCTTATATTAAAACCTTTTTTATTTTATGTAGTGTATATACTACCCAAGAATTTATTATATAATTTTTTTATGAATATAATGTGGATTTACATATCTATAAAAATTTATAACATTTATGATTTTTTATTCAAATGACACAATTGTGGTATGTGATTTGCAGATCAATACCAATTTATTTAGGATTGTTTATGTTAACATTCAACTGAGGAAATTATATGATCGTTGTCTTATAAATCTAATAATTTTTTATTAAATTATTTTTATTTATTTTTAATACATGATTTAATTTTATTTTCCACACTTTATATACTCAAGAGACTCATAGAATATTTTTATTGTCAAAATGATATTTTACATTATTCAGTTGAGAATCATTTTTTTCCACATTCATTATTTCATGAAAATATTTTATTCATTTTATTATTCTTCATCTAATAATTTAAAATTTAATTTTTACCTATGTTCTATGTTTTATTAAAATTTACCACGGAATATTATTATCTTTTTCAAAAATAAGGTATCTTTTTCCTTTTATAAAAAATGTGCATGGAATATATTTTTAACATACTTGGAATCAAAATAATTTCCTATTATCATGACCATTTAACTATATGAGGATTATATTATATGTTTACATGGTTATTTTTAGTAATTTTTTTCTATAATATATTAGAAATTTTTAAAAATTAAAAAATTTATTTCATAATGAAATGGTTATTTTTCTTAAGAAATATTGTAGGTACCTTTTAAATGTATTTTTATCCTTGAAAACATATGTGATTTTAATCATGATTTAATGGTTATATGATCCAATGAAACCTTCCTTTTTAATTATATATATGTTTTATGCCAATGATGATGAGACATTTATGAAAACCATTTATTTTCCATGGGTTATACTATGACTAAACGTATATGAAACTCATTTCCTTTCCAGGGGTTACTTTATGATGATATGATAAATTTTTTATGATCATGTGAAAAAAGTATTTATTTTTCATTATATAATGGTTGGGTATGTAATTATATGTCCCTAAAATTCCATATTTAATGTTTTATATTTAAATTTATAATTATGGTGGAGAAGTTGATGTGTATGATCCACTATGGGAAAGAAGTAGGGATTCTTAATCCACTATGGGAAATAGGTGATGATGTCTGATATATTATATTATTATAAATAGGTGTTGATTCTTGTTCCATAATTATTTCTTAGTCTCGGTAGTTATCTTTGTAATATTAAATGGTTTGAAGAATTGTGATTGGGCCACACTATTATGGATTTTTTAATTCTTATAAAATGAATATATGGTTCATAATTGATATATGCTGAGTCCTCAACCTTATGATTTATTCCTTTTTAAATGATACTTTTTTATTCAATGAATCATGTTTGTGATCTTATATATATTTGATATTATTTTTTTGTTATGGTTGTGATATCATACCATAATTGTTATATTATTATTTCATATGATCATAAATTGATATTTTACATATTTAACCATACTAAGAATATGATCATTCCCTCTAATATGTTTATTTTTTTAATGTTAGGTAGAAGTTTTGTAGGTTTTGTATGTCAGGAATGGTATAAAGTGAGAAAAAAATTATTAATGATTATGAATAATATATCTAAAAATATTTTTATGTATAAAATATCCATATTTAATAAATTGCTGGTTTCTAGAATTTATCATAATATTTGTATTAAATATTTATCAATAAATGTGAAATATTTTTGTTTGAAAATATTAGGTCACTACAGCTCTCCCCATTGGTAAAAATTATCTTGTTCAAAAAAAAGAAGAATATTTTTGAACCATAATTTTGTAAAATATAAAAAATCTGTAAATATGAATTTAAAAATTGTACGAGAGTATTAAAAAAACCATTGAATTTCATTTTATAAAACAATGATATGGAAGAGAAGATTTTTGACCAAATAGAGAATTAATGTATGTTTTAAATAAAACGTATTCTTTTGGTCTTTTATGTACTGAAATAGAGGAATATCAATAAAAAAAATTAACATCCAAAATAACAATAGTATATTAATATTAATGGTATTATTGAGAGATTGTTTATAAAATTTCATCATTTAAAACATAATCAAAAAAAATCCAATTAATAATGAGATTGAAACATAAATCACATTTGACTTTAGTAACATTCAAATCCAAATATCCGGAAATGGATTACCTAATATGGATTGTTAAATACACATAATTTACAGGGGAATAATATTATAATAAATTCATGTGATGAATATACATCACATTAATGAAACAATTTGTGAATATGGATTTTGTTTCCCATAAATAAAGGTGAGATTAAAATCACTTACATCAAGTTCCACAGTCTACAAATTTCATCTAACCTCCTATATAATTAATTTAAATTTATAATAATTATGTACAATAATAATATATATACACATAAAAACATATATGATCCAATTATAACATTTAAACACCCATTTATGAACTATTATTTATTTAAATAATCATCTTCAGGTGTTTACTATATCATTTTTATGGATTTTTTAGTTCATTAGTTTCAGTCCTGGTAATTTGACCATGGAACCATTATATCCATAATTTTTAAAACGATATTAATGTCTTATATATTCATTATAAATATATATAATATCATTCATAAAATTTATATGTACAAAAATTAATTACACCACTCATGGAGAGGATAGACCGTACGTACACTTGAACATCGTTTTCATTTTTCAATGGATAGATAAAAGTAATGTAAATAATAGTTCACACTTCGAAAACAATATTTCCAAAAATAATTTTTTAAACACATAGTTTTAACTATCCATGTATTGAGGTAACGAAAAATTAATACCACCATTACATGGAGATAGTAATTCATATGTACTTACAAGGGATGTTTTCACTTTTCGTAAGATGGAATGTGGGGGGATATTTTATTGTAAATGTTCATAGTAATTATTAAATATTGACAATATCAACAATTAATTATTTTATAATTAATACCTTTTAATTAATGAATATAGAAGAATAAAATAAATTGATGATTCTTGGTTAAAAGATTTACATCCTTATTGAGAAATACCTATTGGTTTACAAATTAATCCTTGAAAGAATGATATTTTGGAATGAATAAATGCTACATAACATCATAAATAAATATATGTGTATATTAGATGAGGTATTTGATGATATGATAGACTAAACCATTGTGAATAATGAATGAAAGTATGATCCAATTTATATGTGAAAGGAGGGTCACACTTGGAATTTTAATAATTATGAAATTAATATAAATTATTTTACCCATAAAAATGGTCCAAATTTATATATTATTAATATTTTATTAATATTAGTATATAAAATATTATTAAATAAAATTTTTCTGGTTATATATTATGTTTTTACCATTATCTTTTTGTTTTAACCCTCGTGATCCCTTTCGACAATTACCATAATATTAATGTTTTTGACTATTTAATGGTTAATAAAACTACTATAAAATGATAAGTGACACAAAAATAGACCATGATTGATATTTTAAACCATATCTAATTATATTGGATGAATTTCATTTTTTATCAATTTTTTATCATTTAATAAATTATTATTTTTTATGAATCCTAATTAATGTCATTTCTTAGAAATACATGATATATTTTAATATAATATTTATATAACACAATTAAAATGGTTTTGAAATGACATGGATTAGATCATAAGTAATATCTGAACAATATATATTATTATAATCAAAATTTTAACGTTTTTTTTATTTTAAACATTATCTTTTGGTTTAACCTCATGTTTAAACCATATTATACTTAACTATAATGAGTGATTTCCCAACATTAAGGGGTAAAAATTTTAATTATAAGGTGTAAATTGGCTCATAAATGGAAAATAAATGAAATTTTTGGGCATTCCTCTGGATACATATTCTCTTTAAAAGAAATAATGATTTCAATGTACATTAATAAAAGTTATTTAACATAAAATAATATTATTTTAATTTTTAGATCAATTCACATAATTTGACTTTGAAAAAAATAATAAAAATTAATGTAATTTTAATGTAAACACTTAAAACATATATAATATTTTATATTTATAATAAAAATACATGGAAAACCTTATCTTAGCCAAAAATAATAATTTTACTCTTTTTAAAATCATTTACTTGATTTTTTTGCTTTCACGAACATCGTGTCGGTGTTATTTAATAATTAAACGTAATTATTTATTTAGTAAAATTAAAAATTAAGTATAATGAATAAAAAATTAATTCATATTTCATATAAAAATTTATAACTTAGCATAATATGTTTTCAACGATAAAAGTTATATTAAAATCATGATTTTGACATTTTTTACATTATCTTTTACATAAATATTATAAAGGTGAAAATAAAAAAAAATTAATAAATGAGATATTTCATATGTTTGGATTATTATATATGATATTGATCTTTCAAAAGAAATAATTTTATTTTTTTAATGAAATTTTGGTCTTATCACATTTTTTCCTCGATTAACCAATTTTACCATATCATGGAAATAAAAATTTACCTTAGTTACAAATAATAATGACCAAAAACAAATGGGAAAAATTTTAAAAATTTGTAAAAAAATATTAAAAATATGAGATACATTTTTAAGATTAGATTTATATATGTGGCCAAAATTAATTTAAGAGATACATGAAAAATGTAATGAAAAAACTGGTTTCTAGGAAAAATACTTTTTTATGTGTATAGATATTTTTAAACCAAATTCCTAGATAAAATGTCTCCAAATTAATATATTTTTAATAATAATAATCCAATCTAATCTAATTTAATTTATAATATATTTTAAAATAAATTGGAACTTTTTGATTTCTTCAAATAAAAATAATGGTTTCAATAAAAATCTGTATTTTCACTGTTCACCATAAATTTAATATTTTCAATAAAAATAATAAAAATTCAACCTATGATACTTATTTATGTTGATTTAAAAAACAATATTATTTTATTCAAATAATTTGTATTTATTTTTCTAATTAATGACAATATTTTTTCAATAAAATAAATGAGAACCATTTTTGAAGAAAATATATTTTGAAGAATACAATGAAATTACTAAATAATAAAGGAATATTTCCTGATATTTTAAGATTAAATTGTTACTTATTATTATATTAATATATATTTCATAATTTTTTAACATCTATTCATACATTCCAATTAATCGAACATTGTATAATGCACATTAGATAATTATATTGTATTGTTCTTAAAAGATGAATATTTTATGTTGTATACTCTATCAACAATTTTTTATTTTAAACTATCATTGTTTTACATTCTCTGTATTTATTATACATCTTCCTCATAATGTTATGGTGTTCTTAGTAATAAAGGGTTCGATATTTTTAAATTCATTTTTTGAATATCCACATCAGAAAATTGGTTAATAAAATGTCCTCTTTAAAAGAGGGTAATGGAAATACAAATTGAATGTAAAACAACAGTTACATATGTTTCTAAATATGATAATAATATTAGTAATTCAATATATGGACATGGTGGAAAAATTAATTTCCAAATAAGTATGTACATTGAATGATAAAATTGGACATATAAATTTAAATGACCATTTTAATGTTAAGGACTACAAAACCGGAAATAAATTATGTGAAGAAAATTTATTAATCTGAAATAAATGGAAAAGGAAAAAATAATTATTTTATGATTATTTTACTATTTTTGAAGAATTTTATTTAGATTTGGACTAATAATATATGAAAATATAAATAACAATTATAATTTCATCGATTATTCAATTTCCCCCACAATGTCATCTTTTCAACAAAATGATGGGTAATCTAGGTGAGTTTTTTTAAAATAAAAAATAAAAAAATAAAAATGAAATTATATGAAAAAGGATAATAATATATTACCCTTTTCATAAATATTAAATAAAAATATTTTTATGTCAATGTATGAAAATATAAAATATTTATAAACCTTAATGTGATGAAATAATAGATTTAACTCTAAATTTACCTCAACAACAACCATGTTTTAGCTTATATAATTCCATAAATAAATAACCCAATATCCCAAATTACATCAATAACCTCTAAAATAAATAATTTTTTCTATTGTCAATGGTTATCTCATAAATTTCACCTTATATCCCCAAAAATTTAATTTTATTCTTCACAAATATTTTTTCAAGGTAAATTATATATTAGATATAAGGGTATCATATACCCAACCAAATGAATCATTTACCAAAATATCATTAATAACCATGAAATAACACTATATAATTTTATATCATTGTTAAATTCAGCCAAATATCTTGAATAATATTAAATATTGTCCAAAAATGTTATTATTATCTTGACTATTAATATCTCAAAAAATTTATCGTGTCCTTATTCACTTTTCAACCATCAAAATTATTTTTATCCCATTATCAAATATACCAAAATTAACATAACATAAAATAATATATTAATCCAATGGTTTATTTATACATCAATATGGTATTCATCCTAAAACCCTATAAATGATTCAAGTCACCTAAAAATTATAAAACTTAAAACATCAATGAAAACATATATACCTAGAAACCATCCACTATAGTCTATAAATCAAAAAAATAATTTATCATCCTTAAAGATCACATAGATTATGTATCTATCTTACCAAAAATAAATTTCAGGTTCATCAATAATATCTAATTTACTTCATCATCTATTTATCTAAATTAATCATTATTATCTCTATATAAAGCTTGTATTATGGGTTTTTTTTTCCTCAACCTAGTTTCTCAACCAATATAAAATTACAATAAATATGTTTTAAAACAATAGATAAAAACTAATGTGGAAAAATACTTATACATTTCATGATTTTTACAGCCAAAATAACACTCACATTAAACTTTTAAATTCATCATTGTTCATAATATATAAAAACAAGAATCCATTAACATTGACTATTCGAATTACATATGTGTTTATTTTTTCTCTGAGTATATCCGTGGAATTCAGAATAATAAGATATAATGACCATATTATCCATACATAAGTCATTAAACAATAAATGGAACCCAAGGATGAACAAAATATAGCCCTATAAAACTATTAATTTTAATTAACAATTAATAAGTTTTATTCCATTAGATTCAACACATAAAATATTTCACCATTCTAATGAGGCATTTACTTAAGTGTTTTTCCAACATACTTGACATGTAAGAAGATAAATATTATTTTCTCAACAATTTCATGAAACTATTTCTGTAACTAATTATGAATATCAAGAAACTATCCAAATTTTACATTTCTAATCATATAAAAATATATATTAAGTATAATCCCATCTATTCGCCTTATAGCTCCCATGTCACTTGGTTTCCCATGAGTGAAATAATTCTATTGTCCTTCACGTGCATTTTTAACAAGAATCTTCTTTATCCCAACCAATGACTAAAACCAATTAGTATAGTGTGAGAAATAATAGTCATAATGAGAATTCCTTTTGTCAGGACCCGTCCTTGGGGCTCGTGCTGTGACTACCCCAAGCCCGCCTTCCATAGGCCAGGGGCTGGCAACTAGCACCCAAGGAAAATCCCTGATAAAAAGGGAAGGAAATTTTTTTAAACCTGTAACACACATAGTCTAAACACAAGAAGTAGAAGTGAAAAGTACTAATATAGAAAAAGAAAGGTGTGCTGAACGAAAGAGGGCCAGTATACAAACCCAGATGAGAAAAAAGTACAAGTACAAGTAAAAAGGGTAAACAGCTCTTGAATCGTCCACTGGGGAATCCTACCTGGAGTGTAGGTATAGATTGCGAACAACTCATCCCTGAGGTACGTCTCTTCTAGTCCATCTTCAAGTACCTTCCCGTCTCTCACCCTCTTCCTCGATCACTACTGACCGTCGTCTGCAATGAACACAACAAGGTGTGGCAAAGCCCATGCATGGGTGAGTATAAAAATACTAAGTAGGGGAACCCAAGACCCTTGAAGGTGTCCCAGAATCCACTAAGGATAAACCACAGTAGTAAGATACAATCACGAATTATCAACCATCACTACTTAGGTATATGAACATACATATACCTAATTTACCAATCTCAGTCCAACTCCAACACTTGAGACCATGCACAACCCATTCCACAAAGTATGTAAAGGCAATCATCTAGATGATAACAAGTGAAAGACAATACTCCACTCACATAGGTATAAAAATCATGTATAGGGGTAGATATGATTAGTTATAGCCACTGAATCATCTCCTCTGTCGAACCCATGAAGGATCCTGTAACATTATTAGTGATTTCAAACCCACATAGGATCCTTGTACATAAGTCATCACTATCGAACCCATGGAGGATCCCAGTAAAGAAGTCATCGTTTTCGAACAACCAAAGGATCTCAGTACAGAACACATCGCTGTCAAAACCACAGAGGATCCTCGTACAGTAGATGGTCCACGTAGGATCCTATCATCATAGCCGCATCCAGCCATAGGGTCCTCGTAAACATCACGCTCGATTTCGAGAGGGTTCTCTCCTCGAGCCATGTGATGATACATCAACTATCAGTAAGTCTCTGGTTGATGTATCCCATAGTTTCGTCTCATCATAAGGAACTAAACACGATAGACGGCGCGTCAATCAGATACCCAGTCTGAGAGTTATTGGCATTTATGTTCCAGGATCATGGTTGGTTTTTATGTTCAAACCAACCTGACTGTACACCAATTGCATCTAAACCTCAATCGGGTTATGCCAAAAGAACCGCTTTGCTCTAAGACTTCAGTCGCTGTAGACAGTTCATTATTCGGACACCCATAACCCAAAATATGGGCGGAAAGGTGAAAAATGGCCATAGCGGGTCCGGGTCCAGTCTGATGCAGTCGGAGCGACTAGGCCCAACCCGGTCTGGACTGGGGTCTGACCCGGTCTGAGGGTCCGACCCGGTCAAAGCAAACGGCCTGGCCGGAGGGGGTGGCTCAGCCCAATGGAGGACTCGTCAAGGGCGGCCCGCCCATGTGCGACCCTGCTGAGGGCAGCACGGCCAGGGGCGGCCTGGACGAGGGAGACTCTACCGAGGGCTGCCTGAAAGTTGGCGGCCCGGTCGATGGTGTCCCGGCCAACGGCGGCCCGACCAATGGTGTCCCCGTCGATGGAGGCCCCAGCAAAGGCAGCCCGGTGGCCTGCCCTAGCCATGCCCAGGGGGTGGCGCGCACCCCCTGGCACCTGAATGGTATAACTATTCGGGTGGACCGAACCGGCGCTAGGTGGCGCTGGTCTAGCTCATGCGGGACTTGACGGAGTCTCGCTCCTCTCGGTTGGCTGAGCGTCTAGCGGCTCCGGCTCCATGACGGTTGTCCCAGCCGTCCGCCACCGCACCTCTACTGAGGTATGCTGGCCCCGCAGTCCTTCTACCCTCCGCAGGGCACGGCATCACCACACCGTCCCCGCCGCGGGCCGGTTTGGCCACTCCCCTCGACTCCTCCGCGCGGCGCGACAGCACCGCATGCCTCCTCCATGACCATTGTGGCCGCGACTCTCCTTCTGTGCGGAACGATGGTGTCACACCCTCTTTTCTACCCGGCGGCCTTGCGCCGCCGGTTTTCTTCGCGGTCCGCCTCCATCGTCAACAAAAAAGAACACCCATAGGGGATGGGTAGGGCTGTGTTCGTGCGGTTCGAACCTTCCTCATCATGGGGATAACATTTGGAATAAATAATCTGAGGATTGAATAAAGAAGAACAAGAAAGAGAATTCTACTCAAACCCCTACCTCGTTTCAAAGAACGTTGATGATCTCGCAGGAAAATGTGGCGTCAATTCGTTGACGTCCAAAGCATCCAAATAAGAATCATCGTTGGTGTTCATCGCGGGTGAAACCCTTATCTTTTGGTTTGGTCTAAGAATGATGACAGTTTTCATCATTCTTCATTGGAAAGTGGGCATTCATCGTTGAAAAAAGTCATCTTCCATGAACTCCAAATCTCACCCAAAAGAATGTTCCCAACCCAAAATTAATAGATGAATTTTCTATTATTTGGTGGCACAACCATTCTAATTATTCTATTTTAATTAAATGAAACAACTCATCCAATTAATGGGTGGAATGGTTCAAATTAAAAAATAATAGTAGAGGTGAGGACTTCCATTAAATGATGAGAGGTGTCCAATTAAATAATGGGGAGTTAATGGGGGGTAAGAAGCTCGGGTGGGCCCCACTGAATAATATCCTCCCAAGGGAGGTTATTCGAGAGTGGGCCCCACCTCCTACCTCCCCATGGATGATTAAACCCTAAAAAATAAAAATAATGTAAAAATTTTATTTTTATTTAAATTAAAAACCTATAAAATAGCATCCAAACAAGTTAAAACACAATTGTGGGGAAGGTCTTACAAAGCAATCATTGACTCTGAGTGTTTAACGGCACCCTTGGTATTCTATTCCGAGCACCTGTTCAATATATTTAAAATCCCGCTCTTACGTTTACTGAACGTACCTGAACAAAACATCTGAAATTGATTTCGGGCACCCCGGGCCTCGGAATCAGGTGCCCTTAGAAACTATAGACTTGTAAAATTCCAATTATTTTTAAAAAAAATCCACAGAATTTATAGGTATTTAAATTCTCTCCACCTCTGGGATTTACATCTCGGTAAGCTATAACTCACACTAAGGAAACAAATGTGGGTACTGAGCATGCATTAGAGCCTCCCACTCCCATGTGCTTTCTTGGAGGTTCTCGTGCTGCCAACAAACGCACACCAAAGGTATAGGCCTTCCACGTAGGACCCTCTCATGTAGATCCTCAATCTCCAATGGAACCTCCATGAATGTCACCTCGTCAACGATGTCAAGATCCCCGTGGTGGACGATGTGGTACGGGTCGTGCACGTATATCCACATCTGAGATACATGGAAGATGTCGGGCACCCGGTGCAACTGAGGTGGAAGAGCCAAGAAGTAAGCCACCTAGCCTACTCTACTGAAGACCTGGAAAGGTTCGATGAATCGCCGAGATAACTTTCCGCCTCAAACAAATCTCCATATACCTCATCGAGGTGAGACACATAGAAACACATGGTCTCCATCCTCGAATTCCAATGGTCTCCGTCTCCTATTAGAATAGGACTTCAACCTGCTATGTGAAGTCTTCTTCCACTCCTGGATGATCTACACCTTCTCCATCAGAGCATGCACCGTCTCTAGTCCCATAAGTGCTAACTCCCCTATGTCAGTCCAACACGTAGGCGATCTACAAGGTCGGTTGTAATGTGTCTCTAAATGTGCCATCTCAATGGTGGAGTGGTATCTGTTGTTATACACAAACTATACCAAGGGTATGTGATCCTACCCGCTATGACCGAAGTCGAGGATGCATGCACAGAGAATGTCCTAGAGAGTCTGAATGGTCCTTTTAGTCTAAGGATTGAAGACGCTACTCCAGCGACACTGTGTCCCAAAAGCCTCATGTAACCCCTTCCAAAGCTGGGAAGTGAAACAAGCATCTCGATCGGAGACGATCGTCGATGTCACACCATGAAGCCATATGATCTCCTGTACGTAGAGGCGTCTAAGGCTCTCTACTAAACCCTACTCTCTGATCGGTAGGAAGTGGGCCAACATGGTGATTCGGTCGACCATCACCCAGAAAGAGTCGTGTCCTCTAAATGTACGTGGAAGTACCGTCACAAAATTCATGGATATCCCATACCACTTCCACACTTCGACCTGTAAGGGATGAACGAAGACTACCGAAACATGGTTCTCTACCTTCACTTGCTAACAAGTGAGGAATCGCGAGGAAAACTCTGCTACTGCCTTATTTATATCTAGCCACCAATGTTTTCATCGAAGGTCTTGATACATCTTCATCACTCAGGGATGTAACGCTAAAGGAGTTGTGTGCAAATCCATCAACACATCTTCTTGAAGATCAACCAGTACCATGGCACGTCCTCTAAAGAGAATGATGTGCTCCCCAGCTTCAGAAAATCCATTAGGTGTCGACCATGTGGATACCTGAGCACGTCACATATCACAGTCAACATCCCCACATTATGCCACCCTGACTTGCTGAAGTAGTAGAGGAGTTACTGTAAGAGACGGTAGAAAGGCTGCTCCAACTCTATCCAAAAACGATATCTGCAATGTGGCCAGCTGCGCTGTCACCTCTCCTAGTAGCTGAATTCCTAATATCTTGCTGATAGCATATAATACAACCTTTCCCTTCACAGTATTATAGAATATCTCATAGTCATAGTACTGGAGGATCTCAATCCATCATCACTATCTCAGGTTCAGGTCCTTCTGCGAGATGATGTACCTAAGACTATAGTGGTCAAAGTAGACTGTAGAATGCTCACCCATTAGATAGTTCCACCACATCATCAAGGTGAAGACCATGAAAATAACATTAGGTCAGGGGTAGCATAGTTCTGCTCGTGCTGTCTTGGATTCCGAGAACCATATGTGATCACCGCTCGCTCCCACATCAGGACACACCCAGGTTTGTTCCCTGATGCATCGTAGTAAACTACATACCCTACGCCCACCTTTGGAAGCCTCAAGATGGGGGAACTAGTCAACCTCTGCCTCAGCTCCTGAAAGCTCTTCTGGAATCTCTCTGACCACACAAAGGGTTTCCCCTTATTCTTCAATGTAGAAAGTGGTGTTGCAACTCTGGAGAAGTCTCGAACAATTATCCAATGGTACCTAGCAAGTCTTAGAAAACTATGTACCTCTATCACACTCCTGGGTGGATCCCAAGCATGCAATGCCTCTATATTCACTAGATCCACTACATCTCCAGCCTCTAAGTTGACATACCAAAGTAGTGTTCCTATCGAATCCAAAATTGGCACTTCGAGAGCTTACCATAAATAGGGTGCTCTCAGAGTGTGTCCAGTACTACCTGCAAATGGTAGGCATGCTCCTCCTCAGTAGTCTAGTAGATTAGTATGTCGTCGATGAAGACTATGACAAAGAGATCAAGGTAAGGCTGGAAGATCCTGTTCATGATACTCATGAACACTACTGGAGCATTGGTTACACCGAATGGCATAACCAAGAACTCGTAGTGGGCATACCAACACATGAAGGTCATCTTCTGAACATCCTCATCTCGAACTCTAAACGGGTGATAGCCTGACCTATGGCCTGTATTCGATAACCATTGTTCTCCCTTGAGCTATTTAAAGATAATGTCAATCCTCATGAGTGGGTAATTGTTTTTCGCAGCCACCTAGTTCTGGCGCCGGTAATCAACACACAGTTTCAAGACCCCATATGCCTTCATGGTGAAAAAATCAGGGATGCCTAGGGTGAAACACTAGGATGGATAAATCGCATCACCTGTAAGACCTCCAGTTGTACCCATAGCTCACGAAGCTCGGAGGGAGCTAACTGATATGCTGGAGTAGATATCGGTGACGTCTCAGGGTACAGGTCAATGTATAAGTCCACCTCTCTACAAGGACGTAGTATTGGAACATCGTCAGGGAAAACATCTGCGTACTGATCCACCACAACAAGAAAAATCAGACACCGCACATCAACCGCTTTGAGAATGAGACTAGACGACTATTGTGTGATCGGATTCCCCCTCCTTTGGGTATATACATCACGCGCTGTGAAGGCTCCCTTCTCATTAGTGAAGGTAAACCTCATCCCATCATTACGGAATAACTTCACATTCTGCCAAATACAGTCAATCAGAGCATGAATTGTGGATAAAAAGTTCATACCAAAGATGACGTCGTAAGGCCTCGACACCACTAAAAGGATATCATAGCTGAATCCCTCGCCTCCTAGAGTAAGCCCACACTACTGGCACTAGTGCGTAATTGTAGAATCTTCTCTTGTAGGAGTATCTACCCTTAAGGATCGAGCCAACAGCTCCATCAGAATCTCCTAGCCCCGAACAATGGCATAAACAATAAAATAATGACTCACACCTGTGTCTATAAGTAATTAAGAAATAGTGGATTAGACATAGATGTTACCTCAAATCATCTCAGGTGGAAAGTGATCATAGGCCTCGACTACCTGGAGCTGATCCCGCCCCTTTCTTCTAGCTCCCTATGGCCAGGGTGGACCTCATGGTGGTGGTGGTGTTAGGGCCTCAAAATTTCATCCACCACCTACTCCTCGACTAGCTCCTCTGCCACATCTGCCTGCTCCCAGCGGACCACCACCGTCGAACCTATACCTCTACTTGGGAGGTCCCTCTATTGTCTGCTACTCATCTGCGTGGCGGGTCAGGCAGTCACAAGCCATGTGAGCCTTCCCACAGCATGCATAGAACCACATGCTGCTCATATGGCTGGCTCTTTCTTACGTGCCCCGCACAACCGAACCTGTATCCTGGGGTTTCCCACCTGATGGCCTGGTCCTCTTCGACCTCTGCGACATATTTCTACTGTAGGCTATGGAAGACTCTGCTATGTGCCGCCCTGTGGTGGGTCTTGTTGTTGGTTAATGCTCTTAAAGAAAACTCTCCACTAGAAGGGCTCGCTCCAACACCCCCACCTGCGTCGGTATACTACGAGAGATCATCGAAGCCCTGATCTCATGCCTGAGTCCCTGATCGAAGGTCTTGGCCCTTAAGAATAGTTCTCGTACCATAATTGTGGAGTAACACGAGAGGTCGATGAATCTTGCTGAGTACTGAGCTACATTCATGCTACCCTGTTGTAGATGCAGTAACTTCTGTATCTGCACCACACAAAAGGTGGATGGAACAAATTCTGACCGGAAGGGACTCTGGAATTTTTCCTAGAGTATTGATGCCTCGTCAAGGAACTAGAGCATCAAGATCCACTATCTTCCTGCTACTTCATGCAGGAGACTTGCGGTAAGGATCACCATGAGGTTGGATGGAGTCCCTACCAATCTTGAAACTCTCACAATAGCCTCCATCCAATCCTCACCTGCCTATGGGTCCGTCTCTCCCCATAACCTGGGCGGCCTCTAGCACTAGAACTCATGCAATGCAATTACATGGTGTGCACTCTCTACTGATGGAGCTGGTGGTATTGGAGGCCCAGCGGGTAGTGCTACTACTGGTACCTCCGCTGTGATGGGGCCCCCAACTGAGGCCTCATCGCTCAGTAGGCTACCATCTCATACAAAAACTCGGAACCCCAGATGGCTACCTATATGGGGCCATCCTAAAAATAATTTGTGTTCCACGGTCAAAACAATATAGCTGGTGAGATGACAGAAAGTAATCACGAAGAAAACTTTTCAATAGAGACACACACGCAATCAGTGTTTTCGTGCACTGAGTCAGGAATCGGAAGTCAGAGTCCTAGTGTACGGATACGTCGGCCGCCGCACCAACACCAGTTTCCCTAAACATATAACCACACTAAAAACACTTCACACTATTACCAATTAAAATAATCATAGTCCATGTTCTGTTGTAGAATCGACTCATCTTCTACCAAGGCTCCCGAAAAGGAAGGTGCACCTTCTAGGAAGTTTCCCAGCGAGTGTGTGAGTGAGGGTAAAGCACACTAGAAAGGAAATGTGATGCCCTGTGGGGATATTCATTAGTCAGATGACCCATTCAGGCACTTGGATGGGCCTTAGGGTGGGGACCACTTGTCTATGGGGCAAATTGTTGTACTTGGTGGGTCAGGACCTGACGACCATGTTAAAGGCGGGGTGTCTGTGCTGTCACCGAGGCCCAATTGTTACATATATAATTATGAAAACTACTTTATATGATGTGTATATCATGACACCTTCATTTAAATATTTGAAACCTCGTTTTTAACCCAATCCATTCTTGGTTATCATATATTCAAAACCCTTATAATAATTTGTAAGTAAAATGTGAGTTAACCTGTGCATACCCCCTCTAAGAGTTTCAAACACATGGAACTGTATGAGAACCCCAAAAATAAACAAGAATTATAGTCATGATATACTAGAATAACTCTATTTTGGGTTATTTCCACTAGATGAATGTGAGATAAAATCAAATCCACATATAGCATCCAAACATGGATGAATTTCCAGGAAAACCACATAATTTCATCCTTACTAAAAATTTATGGTGTTGTCCTATACATATACTTATACCAATGTTATTCACCAATGTTTCCTGTTCTTAATATCTAATGATTGGCTAAACCAGTATATGATACAATCTATATAAACCCATAATTTTTATACATAAATATCAAATCATTTTAGAAAACATTACCATGAAAACTTAAACCATTATAGTTATGTGTATTTAAAGAGTACATATACCATGTTACTATTTCATGAATTATGTTCAACATCTCTAAAAATATCTTCCCACATAGTAATATTTTTATACATTCCCAAATTAAAACAAATCATCATAACCTAGGGAAAGGAAACAATAAAAAACTAGTGATCAAAAATTCATAGTAAGGGTCAATAAGGGAGATATCAATGACTAGTTTTATATAAAATGATCACATGTTTATGAGAATATAATTTTAATATTTATAATCTAGACCCATTGTATTAGAGAACATAATCCTGATTAATAGCATAAAAATTGGTAGTTTTTAAGGGATGAACCTAAAAGAAATGAATGAAAATGAAATATGGCATCATTACATTAGAATAAGACATAAGTTTGTTTCATATTAATAAGAATAGGTAATCAATTATTTAGGGATGGTTAATTGACTAAACTATTGTAGTATATTTTTTTCTTACACTATTTCATAGTATACTTAGTTAGGGTTCACTTACAAGACAACTATAGTGGATCGAGTCCCATATTGAATTGTGTTCACAACCCATTCTTGTCCATATCATCTCATGAGGTTTAAATATTTCCCCAATGAATTAGATATTTGTATAATTCAAGGGACACTATTAAGATATTTAAAATCACACATATTTGATCAATAATATCAAAAGACATTCATTTTACTATAACCCATGAAAAAAAATTGTTTCACAAACATTTTTAAATTTCATCATACCAAAACCCATGAAAAATTGACATGTTTCATAAAAATGATATCATCATTATAATAAACCATGAATAGAAATAATTAGATTGATATCATTGTATTATATCCACATAAATTCATAATTAACAACAAAGTGTGTTATTATAAATGAAAATACCTTTAAAAATCACCAGAATATTTCTAAACGATAAAATTATTATAATTTGGATATCATAATATTTATAAAATATTAAGGAAATCATTTTAATTGAAGATTTTCATGGAAAATTTTAAAAGGATTTTAAAAACATTGAGTGGTCATGATGATGAGATATTCTATCTATACGGTATACTTTAAAGTAATAATTATTTTCACATATTTCTTAAAAAATACCTCATTCTTGAAAAGATAAAAAAATTATTTTTAAAACATTTGATAAAATTTATGTCTGTTAAAAAATTATATTAATTAATACTATGATAATATAAAATTAATTCTTGAAAAAAATTTAGGAAACATATATATATAATAGAAATGATTTTTTACCAATTGGAGAAATAAGGTCGGTTTTCAATAAATAAATATTCCATTGGTCTCTTCAGAAATTAAATAGCTGAAAATCAAATCAAATCACGTAATCTAGAGGAATAAAAAATGTAAAATTAATATTCAAGGGATTATTGATAGATAATTTATAAAATTTCACCATCATAAATTTAGTTATAAACACTGATGAAAAAAATGAGATTGAAAGTTAATTCCTTTATCACATTGGTATCTATCAATTCAAAACAACATTAAATAGAGAACCATATTTGGATATGAAAATACCCATAAAATTAAGGATTAGATTTATAATATATATTATACAATACATAAGAGAAATCAGTTTTGAATATTTTATGGGTCTCATGAGAATAAAAGTGGGAAGAAAATACCCTTCAATAAGTTCAACATTATTCAATAGTTATCTACAATACATTATAATATATTTTAATTAATTATAATACTGTACCAGAATAATTTACATACTTATAATATCATATATTATCCATTAATAACACAAGAAATACCATTTATTAAAAATTATATACTAACATATTATTTTATAAGTGTATACTTTTTGTTTGTCCTAGAAGTTTCATTTATACCATTCTAGTCATTGAATTTTGATCATGGTTACATCATATATTGTTTTAACCAAGATTTAAATATCATATATGTTTGACGTATATATATATATGTATTTATTCTTCTTTAAAATCAATTGATTGAAAAATTATTACCACTATTAATCAAGATGCTAGGCCATATGTATGCATAAATGGTGTATCCTTTTTTGAAGGATCAAATGAAAGAAAATTAAATAATAATTAAAATATATTGAATTATATTAATAAACACATATTTATATTTATTTAGATTAAATACATAATTATATTCAACCAATTAATGTGGTGATGAAAAACGAATTATACCACTATGTAGAGATGGTATGATGTATGTATAGACAAACGATGTTTTCTACTTTCCATATGACTGAGATAAGGTGGATAATGTTTTTAACATCATTTTAAAGACAATTAAGTATTATTAATTTAATTATTTATTTATTTAATAATGGATATAATGAATTTATATGATGAAAAAAAGAAAAAAAAGTGAGAATGCACAGTTAAGAGATATTCCTCTTCATTGAGAACCAGAATTTGGGTTACTCCTTTTTCATTGAAAGAATGGTCTTTTGGAAAGAAAAAAAGACTTAATATATTGATAAAGAATATATGATGATTTTACAGTTGGTATTTTTTGAGATATAAGGCACTAAAATTAAGAATAATGAAGGTGACGAGGTGCCCTTTTATAAGTGGGGGTAAGGGTACACTAGGAATTACTTAAACCATTAAATTAATATAAGTTAATATTTAGGGAAAATGGTTTAAAATTGTTATAGATTGAATATAATATGATTATTATTTTTTATTTATATTGTATTAAAATTTTTTTACGAGTTTATAAAATTATTTTTATCCTTATCACTTAGTATTAACCCCCTTTTAACCCTTTTGACAATTACAGCAAAATTAACTTTTTATACTCTTTTAGTGTCCAAAATTTACTATGAGACATCAAATTACAAATGAATGCATACTGGTTGACATTTTAAACCATATATAATTCTTTTGGAAACATATTTTATTTTATTAAAATAAAATAATATAAGTAAATTTTATTTATTATAATATATCAATAATGTTCTATTTTGAAATGCATTAAATATTATAATATCGTATTTTTCTAAATTAAATAAAATGGATCTAAAATCACTTTTATTATAATATAATGAATATATTTTGTTTATATAATAATCAAATAAAATTATGAAAAGCTTAGATATCTTTTTAAGCCATATCATTTAGTTTAATATCATAGTTAACCAATTGTAACCTTAATCGTGTAATGAATTTCCCAATATTAAAATGTTATAATATTAATTATAAAGTTTAAATTGGATAACAAATAGAAAATGGGTGAAATATTATATCATTTATTATCTTAATTAGCTAACCAAAATATGTTTATTATTTTAAAATTAATTAATATATTATCATTAATGTAATGTTAATAACTATTCACATATTTTCACATTAAAAACAACTTGAACACGATAGAATTAAAATATAAACAAATAAAAATCTATAATTTTTTACGATTGTATTTGAAATTTATTTCGAAGTATTAATCTTCCAAAAAATTACTTTTTGATTTTCAAAAACCATTTCCTTGATATTTTCATTGCTTTAATGAGATCTAGGTTAATGTTGCGTAATAATATAATGTAATCAATTCATCAATAAAAATTATTCATTTCAATTTTAGATAAAAAGTAATAACTAAATATAAGGTGTTTTAATCCATATAAAAACATATTTTTGAATTTAAAAATGAGAACGTGACATTTTTAAAATTATCTTTTTCTTAAATATTCTTAACAACCAAATACAATACAAATTTCAAAAGGGAAATATTTATTATTTTTGGATGATTATAGATGAAATATTCCTATAAAAATATGGAAATTGTTTAAATTAATTTTATGTCTTTTTTACATTATTTTTTACCCTAATTAACCCATTTTACCTTTACCATGGTTATAAAAATTTATTGTGCATAATATTTATAATGAAAAAATTAAAGTTGACCTATTTCAAAAATATGTAAAACATAATTAAAAATAAAGTATTCTTTTTTAATATTCAATTTCTAGAGAAGGATGACATTAAATTAAGATAAAAATCTGAAAAAAGTAATGATAAAATGTTTATTTAAGAAAAATGCCTTTTTTATATATAAAAATATGTTTATAGCTGATTAAAAAATAAAATTGATTCAAATGATTTTAAAAATATTATAAATAATATAATATTACAAATTTTAATTTTATAATATTTGGAAAATAAATTGTACATTCTATATTCTTGAAACAAAAAATATAGTTTTTTATAAAAATAAATATTTATTGCTATTTACTAGAAAATATATATTTTCAAAAAAATTGAAAAATTCAACCTAGGATGTTTTTTATACGATGATTTAAAACAATTATGTAATTTTTATAAAATAAAATTTTTAAAAATTTCCCAAAATTAAGTTTAATATTTTGTCAAAAAATTTTACAACCCATTTTTGAAGAAAACGTATTTTAATGAATAAAATTAATATAATTAACATTTAGTGATTTTTTCATTATAAATTATCAAAGAAAATTATTATTCTTTATCTTTTTATAAATATCATAATTTATACATTTATATTCATACCTTCCATTTTAATGGCCATTTTATTACGGTTATAAAATATAATATTTCATTATTCATTAAAGTTCAGTGTGGTGTGTTTTATGCACCATCAAACATAGTGTTCTATTAAAATATTTGGGTGTAATAAAATCATAAAAAACATAGTATAATAACATGAATAATAATATTTTATTACTCCAATATATATTTATTCTCTACTTACATCGCAAGAAAAAAATAACAAGTTTTCTAAATATTTTTTTACTCTAAATTTTTCATTTTTTTTCAATTTTTTATATTTATAATATATATAACTAAAATAAAATTTTAATATTTATATACTAGGATTATTTTGAAAAAATTTAATATACTTAATTACATCGATTAAATTCATGCTTTGAAAATACTATTACTACTTCAATCCATTTAACATTAGTAATTAGATAAATTTCTTCTTTGTCTGTTTTTTGTGTTTGAACATTATAGAAAAATAATTAAATTTTATATCAATATTCTATATGTTCACATAAACTTATTAAATCATTTATATTTTTAGGTATGATATTTCATTATTGATCTGATGTGAAACAACTTCTAGTAGAGGTATGCCTTAACAAAATTAAAGGAACATATGTGTATGTAATTCTATTTTGAATTACTTATATAATGTGAATAATTTTTCTTAAAATACATCAATTATTCATGTTAATTAAAATAATTAAATGAAAATTATATTTTCATGACATTATTAAATATTATTTAAAATATATTTCAATCATTTACCCGTATATACTAGTTATCTACAATATACCAGAAAATGTCCTCACGGATATTCAAACGATATGTTATCCATTTAAAATTATATATCCAGTTGATATATATTACATATTATTTCATTTTTTAATGATGAATATTTTTAATCTTATTTTTTATATTTTCCACTTTTTCATATTCTGATCATGATATTCATATTTAAATCTATCACTACAAAGTTTGTTTATTGTATTTTTTCTATCAATTTATAAACATTATCCAAAACATATATAATTTTTATTTGTAAAAGAAAGTATTAAATAATTAAAAATTTAAACCACCTATACTTGGATAATGTTCTCCTCAACTTATGTTTCATAATGAGAGTTATTCTTTTTTACTTATTATGTAACTGTTTTGTATATATTATTCATTTCATAAATATTTTGGATATTAATTTTGCCATATAAATAATCCTGATTTTTTTGTCATATTTATATTATTCAATCATCCTTGTTATGGAAGAAAATGATTCTTCAAATAATCATTACGGCTTCATTAGTATTGATATTAAACTATATGATGATGGAGTATAAAAACATGATGTATTATTTTTTACTACAAAGGAAAATAAACGATCAATATTTCTTGTATTAGAAAAATAGTAATGTATACATTGTTGGAGTATTGAATTAGTGTGAATTATTATTTATCTCAACTATATTTTAGGATAATAATAAATTTTTAATTTGGTCTTTCATTTATATTATTTTGAAATCATTATTATTGACTATATCACTTCCAAATAGTTAATAAATGATACATAATTGTTATTATTATTTATTTATAGGAAGATACTGAAAATTTTCCTAGCTTCAGGCATGAAAAATGAGATTATCTTAAATATTTACCTTCCAGGATGCGATGAATGTATACACACAAATATATTTTTATTTCTAATATATTATACATTTTTTTTATCATTCATGATTGGTGGGTGTAAAGTTTATCTTTAATTTTCCTCCTCTATGCAATTTGGGTGTAGGGTTTTGAATTATAATATTTTATATTCCATATTTTTTTATTTTGAAAATGAAATTTTTTAGATTAAAAATATAGTTACCAAATTTTAAACCAATTTGATGTAATATTTATCATTTCTAATATTTTACATTTATATGTTTTTATTATTATTAAATTTACTAGTAACCATTTTTCAATGTGGGATAATTTTTATAGATCTACCAACGTTAATTATTTTCAATTTATTAAATTGAAATTGAAATTGAATTACTTTATTTTAATTTTTTATCCAAAAATATTATTACTAATCTTTGTGTTGGCTATTTAAAACAAATAAATGTAAAACTATTGTGAAAATTCAACCTAATTGACTTTTAAATTTTGAAAATTATTTTCAATTTTTATGTTTGTAACATATATAGAATATCCTACTTATATGGTAAATAAATTACATATAACATTTCTCTATTAATATTTTAGCCAAATTTCATTTTAGATGTATAGATTTATTGACTATTCATTCTATTTACCTTTTGATTTTAATTTTGGATGTATATTATTCCTGATTTTTCAATAAGTTACCAAATTCAAAACACCTATTGGAAGCGCTACTTTTCATTTCTATTATAATATATAAAAGTGGTGTTAAAAATGATTATTTCAATCATTAAGGTATCTTTTTTTAAAATTAGGGAAATTTTACAACAATCTCTATAAATATTAAACTCATTCAATATAAATTATAATATTTTATTTTTAGTGTAATACGCTATGATTTTATAATTAAATACTATGTTAAATAGAATACAAGATGTGAAATAGAAATCATCGATGAAAAATGAATTATTTTTATCAAAATAATTCTCTTATAACATATCATTCAAATTAGAGGGAATTAATTTTATTAATAGAATTGTGAAATATATAAAGGTTTTACAAATTGATAATCCATTAATTAATATTTGGAAATCAGATCATTAGTTTTTGTAAATTAATTTTATTCTTAAAAAATATTTTCTTCTAAAATGGGTTTTCAGGAATATTATTGTAGATATTATAAATAATTTTTGAAAATTTTTAAAAATTTATTTGAAAAATATAAAAGGTTTTTTAATTTTATTTTGTCAAAATTATCTTAGGATTAGTTTTTTTATAAATTTCCCTTTATAATATTTTTGGAATGAATAGTGGAAATACATATTTTTCTAAAAAATGTAGTTTCTGATTATGTTTTAAAAAATTCAAATAATATTTTTTCTTTCGATTAATATGTAAATAGTTCCTTATGATTAAAAAAAATCCAAATATAGGTTTTGAAATATATATTATACTTGAATTATAACACACTTGAAATTTATAATAAAATAATATTGTATTCAATAACAAATATTACCAGAAATACCTAGTTTATCTTATGATATACGATACAATGAGTTCATTAATATATTTTTTCACATCCATGATCGTGTTTTAATGAACAATAATATACTATTAATATTATTATTTATCCTGATAGTTTTCACATGGACATATGAATGGCAGGTATGGAACAGATTAATTGAATTACAAATATTCTTTTAAATTTTAATATATAATTATTTACTTTCTAATGAATACATTAAAAATTAAATAATAGAATTTTTAAAATAAATGGAAATATTTTTATAAAAAACTTTTTAAATGTTCAAATAAGTGTTTTATAAAAATAAAATAATAAAATCACTATTTTTTGGAATATATTAATGAAATTATAATTTTATATATAATATATAATATTTAACATTCAACATAACTGTTTTCTAAAATATAGATAAAAATAAATCCAATTTATACTTAAAAACAATATTTGTCTAAAAATATTTTAGTCAACTTTATTATGCCACACTTATCCAAAATATAAAATTTCAAAATATTATAAATTTTATTTTCTTAGATAATAAAACTAATTCATAAAATTGTATTGTCAAAATTATATTAGGGTGTATATTTTTTATTTTTATGAGAAGTTCCATTATTTGATGAATAATGAATAAATATAAAATTTTAATTGAAAACATCTTTCTCCTCTATATAAATTAAAATGTTAAATTATAATTTTAATTTGTCTTAAACTAGAAACATTTTAATTTCAAATATATTAATCTAATTTATGTTATTTTAATAATTTTCATAATTAAATTTTATTGAAAAATCGTGTGAACTTTTAAACATTTTAACATTAAAAAAATGATTTGTCACCACATATGCAGGATTATTTTTATATTAAATTGAATAAAAAATTTTAGTTCAATTTACAATGATATATTCCAAATTTTGAACGAAAAATATTTATAATTTATAATTAGTTCAAAATTTATTTTGAAAAAAATGATTAGTGAAAATATTTAAAATTAATTATAGTAATTAAGTAAAAAATATGTTCAATATGTGGTTAAACATAGAATATATTGTGTAAGAATTACCTAATACATTTCAAAAAAACATTGGTTGTCTATATTTACACCTTAAAACATAATTTATAGATTTTTACTTATTTCATACTTTTTTTGTAAAAACATTTTTACACCAAACTTCTTTCAAAAATTCCAAGTGTTTTCTCTCTGCCACTTATAAAAGACCCCACTCCCCCCACTTTTCAACACTAGTCAAGAAATTTTTCTCATCCAACCCCTCCCCAAGTTACCTCACCTCATATTATATGAATTAATTAGGTCATAAATCCATCCATGGAAGGTATGTTTTCAAATCAAAAGGAGTTAGCCGAGGAAGTGATAAAATTTATCAATATGAGTTTTTTATTTATTTTTCTATAACCATCAATTATTCCTACACCATTATTATATAATAATATAAATTTACTAAATATAATTATCTTTTTTATGTAAATTTTATGATCTTTAACTACATAATCATCAATCATATGGGTTTCAAAATCATCACTCGTGTCTACGATGGACTACCGCGTCACAAAATACTATCGTTCTTTTTTCCATTACCACCGTTCATGGTTGAAAATAATGGTGTAAATACTATTTAAATTTTATATTTATATATTTATGATATTATTATAATAATTATAATTTTTTATTCATTATACCTTATAACACTTTTTTACATTTCATACCATTGAAGATATGATAACATCGCTCGTGTGTACGATGGACTACCACCTCCCAAATAAATGTGAATTGTTTTCCATTAACATCCTAAATGGATGGTAATAAGGGTAACTATAATGAATATATATTATATAAATAACATTATTTTTAAATTCATTACATTTTTATATTTATTTAAATATAATATATCATTTTTTTCTTACCATTTAACACACTGAAAATGATATAATGTTGTTCGTGGACGTGTGGACTACCACCTAATTCAAGCGATGTTAATATTAATTTGTTATAAACATTTCAAAATAAGTATATATATATATATATTTAAAAAATATATTTTATTTATAACATAATTATAACTCAGAAAAGATAAATCTTACTTACAATTTTTCAATAATGATTATTGAAAAATGGTAATGTTACTCATTCATACGTACGATCTACCATCTGCACGATTGTATCATTGTTTCATTTTAATAATAATTTTCCATGATTTATTTGAAGAGTATAATTTGTATATAAATAATATAATTATTTCTTGATCATTATTCTAGATATTTTCTAAAAATAACCTCATATACCTTCGTGCATCTACTAATGTTAGTTTTGACTCATATGCACAATATATTCAAAACATCCAAGTAAAAAATAATTTATTATTTAATTACATATAAAATTTTTATAAGTGAAATAAAATTAATCATAAACATTAAAAATTTATCAAAAATATATATAATTGAAATAATTTTATTATTCAGGTTGTTAAAGTTAAATATTAATGAATTGGACTTAATGTAAAGGTTTTCTCATCTCACTTTTATTTCTCTATGATACATTCTATATTCACCACTTGTTTTTTTTTCACGATGTATATACATACCATGAATGTTTTATATTGTTAATATAAATAATTTTTTTTGGATTTGAATGTCCATTAGAGAATATCTCTTTCATGGGGTTTATGTTTTCAATGTTACCAAAGTGGTAATAAATTTTTGTCCAATGTTTCCATCATTGAGAAGTTTTTTATGTTATACACCTATCTTCTTTTATAAGTTTTATAGACTACCACTTTTAAATTTAATTTCATTAATATCCTGATTTTAAATATAAGTTTAATTTAATTTAATTTTATTATTTCATGGGGGTTACGATTTAGTCTTACCAAAGTGGTAAGAGATTCATGTTACAAACTCTTCGTTTATCAAGACTATTTGAGAGTACGTATCGAGTGTTTAAATATTATGATCATCCTATAAATTATTCTCATTAATTCTATTCTCATATATTTATTTAATGATAATAAAATTATTCCTTTTATTTTCCTTTCATTATGTACTCTATAATTCTAGATAATTGTTTAGTTAAAATGGTTTTTTTGTTCAAAAAATATTTTTATCTAAAAAACATATTTTGAAAAAAAAATGATTCCAAAAAATGTTTTATATCTAATTGGAAATTTTTTAGAAGAAATATTTTAAAAATGATTTTTGTTTTAAGAAATTATTTTCAAAATGAAAATGGTATTTTCCTAAAAATTTATTTAATGATATTTTAATGGTAGTTACATTCATAATCATCAATTAATATCCCTGTTACTTATGAACCAGTAGGGAAATTATGATATATATATACATCCTCATTAATTAATTGGATTTATTTATATTATTTTGAGGATATTTTTATGGAATCATTTCTTTTCCAGGGGATAATCATGTCTTAAAAAGACATTCATGGTACCCATTTATTTTCCATCACTTCATAAACTCTCAAAGAGATTTTTATGGAACCTATTTCATTTGCATGGATTCATCAGATCCTAGATATATTATCTTGGAAGCCTTTACTTCTATATGGGTTAATAATTTTTCAGTGAGATTGATTTGGAACCCATTTAATTTTCATTGTTCAATCAAATCTAAAAGAGATTGTCATGGTACCCATTTCTTTTCCATGTGTTAATAATTATTAAATGGTATTATTATAGAACCAATTTATTTTCCATGAGTTAATCATATTTCAAATATATTTTAATGGAACAAAATTTTTATCTGTGGGTTAATAATTTTATGAAAAGAATAAAGATTTTTTCAATGTGTTATGATGAAACAAATTCTCTATTATCTTCATTCAGGTTGTGGTTCTAAGAAATTATAAATTATGGGTTTTCCCAGATATCATTATGTATTCCCATTAGATTTTCTATAAATTAGTAACCCATATAGCACTCTAATTCATTTTATATTGATTATTTTCTTAAGATAATTATGTTAGATGTTTAATATATGGTTAATACAATTTATAATGTTCCTATAAGGATTTTCTAAAGGTTCTATGAAATGATATTCTAATATAACATCATGTTTCATCTATGGATTTATGATTACCCTTTTGATCAATATTAATATCACATATATAATTATTATTTATTCTTATGATTATTTCCTTTGTTAAATAATTATGGAAAGTTTTTATCAATGGTGATCTTGGTATTAATGGTTATGAGTTTTTTTATGATTGTCTCTTGCACATGGATTATGTCATCATGTCCTTTTTCATTATTATTCTTATTGATGGTATTCAATTGTTAATAATTTCTTTTACCATTACTGATCAATTGATCTTACCCTTACTATGTTTCCTTTTCCCTATGTTATAATGAATCATGTATTATTATGTATGCATTTAAAGGATTTCACAATAATAATGATGATGACATATTGAGAATTAAGAATATATTGGTATAATGAGAGATTATGATCATGTTTATGAAATATCTTTCTATGATTTCAATTTGATATGATGTTGTCTTAATTCTCTAAATATTTAAACATAAAAGATCCCTAAGATTGTAAGTGATCATATTTTTCCTCCTATATTTTTTGTTTTCAATGGATAATATAGTGACCATTATTGACATAAATGTCATAAATGTATGTTTTACCATTTTAGAATAAGATCTAAGACTATGGATCCAATGATTTTATATTTGGTATCAATGGATTGGTTTAGATAATGTTGGTGATTATAATTTCTTCATTTAATGTAATTATAAGAGTTATATATATCATAATAGGCATATAATAATAAGGATGATCATAAGATAAAAGTCTTAGAGACCCCTCCTTGGTTTTAAGTGATGAGGTTGTGTTTAATGCATTCTATGGTGCCCACTTACAGATCAACATATGATGTTTCCCTAGGATGGAGAGCCTATGTTTACCATTGGTCAGGATTCCACATGAGGTGGACATGAAGGGTTGATCACAAAACACCTTGAGGCAGATCTATGTGTTCTATCATTAGGAGAGACCACATTTGTCTACTATTGGTCAGGATGCCCCATGACATGGACCTGAAGGGTTGGTCAGAACCAACCTTGAGGTAGATCGGGGTGGTGTATCCCACAAAGTGATTACCAATGATTACCAATTGTTTGGACAAAAAATTTGGAGGACATATCGGGATTATTATAAAACCACCTGAGGTAGGTCGGGAGGTGTGTCTATAGGAGGGAGCTCTTATGTTTAAAATTTGTTGGTATTGAACCCTAGGGAGGCATCCTATGTTCACAGTTTAGTGGAAATGGATAAATAACCCATGTAGTTAGATGTTGCATTTTAGGATCATATGATAGGACTAGTCCATCTCGTTTAATGTTTAGTGGTAAGGACACACATGTCGCAAAATGAGAATCAATGAGGGATGGTGTGGTGCTTATGAGTTGTAGCATCCCTTTGGAAGAGGATTACACTTGTTTGGTGTGGTGTGGGAATTACACATTGATCATTTTAGGTATATCAATCCATGTTAGTTTTATAATCATAGGGATCATCACATTCCACTCCTACAATGAGAATTATATGTTTTTTAGATTTTTATAGATGAATATTTTCCGTCTTGTGATGAGGATGTTGTCAAGAAGTTAAAAATGATACGTCTATGACATGGTACTATAATTTTTTAAGTCATGAATCATGGATTTGGGTGGGCTCACTCCTTACCCAAAGGTCTTATGTGACCACTAGTCACATGACTTTTGGAGGGACATGGTGTTGGAACTACCCTATGATTATAATATATAAGGGTTAGGGAAACATTGAATAGAATAAAAAAGAAAATATGGAATCTCAATCCACCTTCATTGTGAAGTGGTTGTATTCTTGAGTGTGTGGCACTCGTTAAATGTGAACTATTAGTGCAGATGAACTTGTTTGAGGTTTTTTTCCCAAATAACACAAAAATCAATAATAAGGGTCAAAAAAGGGAGGAACCATGGAAAGGCCCTAAAGTTGTGTTTCACACAAACCAGGGCCTTATAAAGGGGTTATTGTTTATGATCACATGCTTGAGGGATATTATGGGTTTTTCGAGAAGTGTTCTTCGCACAACTGGGTGACTCTTCCTTATAGGGATATCCTAACTAAAAAGGGGATTTCTATATGATAGATAATTTATTCCTGAATCATCATGTCTTAAATATGAACATCTTCAATTTTAAAGGGTGAATTCCTTTGGTAAAGGTATCCCCACCATAGGTGGAGGCTCTCAAAAACACATCAAAGGGGGGTTTTTGAATGTTGGGATATATTAGATGATATATATTTTCTTTGTTATAAAAATCTTGTAATGTACATAAATTTTGAGAGATTTAGGACGTGAAAGGACGATAACCATCAAAAAATAAGGAATGAATGGTGGAATAATAGGAAAGGGTTTTTTGGAATATTAGAGGTGTTTCATGATGTAATCATGGGTTTCATGAATGGATAAAGCACCATGTGTCGAATGTTAGACTCATGAACACACTATTTACCATTTGTGTCATTAAAAAGTTCTATTTGATTTCAATAATCATTACATGGTGTGTTAACATCATCACATAACATGATTGTGATGGTACCTTCTCTAATAGAGTATTTTGTAAACTCCAACCTCAAATGAAGGTGGTGATATTCATGAGTCAGGCCCCTTAGAGGGTTTTTCTGGCTATTTTAGATCATATTATATAAAACCATTTTTACCTTCCTTGATAATTCTCATGAGATACGACTTTGAGCATCCAAAAATTACCTATTTATAATAGTAGATTATATGGATAAGGAGGGTTAGATTCTATGTGATAATTGACAAAAATTGGAAATCAATTACCTTTATCAAATATCAATTCATAATCTCACTCACAGATCCCATTCTTGATGATCTCCCTATAAAGATGATCATGAATCTCGGGCTTTCTATATGCCTATAAAAATCCAGGCAGGCCCAAAGCTACAAAACATTAACGACGAGAGAATACTTTTCTCTCTTATCATGAATCCCAAACTCTTAGTGAGCACCTTGAGATTTTGATCCCCATTTTTTATAATGGTCATTGAATATGCATGCCAAGCTCCATGTGTTATTTCAATGAACTACACTATTCACACCACATATTCATAAAGTGCCAATGTAATCAAGATATCAATGAGAGGCCTTCAGGAACATACATCGTCAAAAAAATTCAAGAATGACCTTAAAAAAAGACACAATGAGAACAACTATGTTGTAGATGAAATGAAAAATAAGGGAATCAGCACCACTACTACATTGAGAAAAGAAATTGATGGTAATATGATGATTTGTGAGAGTTTATGAAGCACCTAGTACAAAGAACAATATATTGTTCTATTGAAAGTGGTATAGAAAAAATAACCACTATGTATGAGGATTCCACTTTATGGATTCAGATTGAGAGATGAGGATGTTATCTAGATAGTGAGAAGAGATGAACTGCCCTAATAGTTCAAAGGAATGATGAGGTAGTACCACTTGAATATGGCTTCTGCAATCTATATCACTACGTACTATTCACCACATAAAATATAAATTCTCAAAAAATAAATCAATATTATTTATGGGGAGAAGATGGAGGATAGGGAATCCCCATAGTAGTATCAAAAAAATCCTCAAGGAAGGGTTGGATATCTGATCAAAAGTGGAATGAATGTAGGTAATTATAACATGTTGTAATCTTGATTTATGTGAGGGATTAGGAAAACCAGAAAAGAACATCATGAATTGAGTTTTAAGTATATAAGAAGATTGTGCGGATATAAAAAGTATTATGTGTCTCACAGTTCCCCATCTATCTCCTTCATAAAATCATGCCCGAGCTGTTCGATAGACGACCACCAGTGAAAAACACCTTCCATCTCTACGATGGGTAGTTCAGCTTTAGCCTTTGGTACCATCATCAAATAACTAGGATCTAATTCTTGGGGGTGATGTATGTTGATTTCCTTTATACAGAGAATGTGTGGGAGGATGAAGTGTAGTCGCTAGCCCTAAAGAAGGAACTATTGAATCTGGTGTGGGGAACTAGCAAAGAGAATCTAGTGATGAGGGATACCCTTTTCAATAATTTGTTTTTCTATTTCTTAAATTATATTTTAGAGGAGGTGATTTCTAAATAGGAATATCTGAAAAATAATCTATTGATGAGGCCATGAAAATGTCACAGGGGATACTAATGGTCAAGCATGGATCCTACTAGCGGATCATAGAGGAAACCGAGTGAGAGTATAGGGTATATTTCATCAAGCCGAAGGCTCAATATATATTCAGCATTTAGGGGTTCATCACACTAATTATCTATTAATATATTCTCCCAATGAGGTATTCACACATGCTAGTGTGCCTGAGAACCATCATAATGATGGTGATGCTGGTGAAGGGGAAACCCATCAATTTGGATATCCTAGTACTTGTGATGTTTTACAGGGTGCATTTCAACATTGGTGAAGGGAATGCTCTGCTTTTTGTGTGTGGTCCACTTCATTTCATGAATAGTTTAATGGACACATACATGGGATGTTATGATTTCACATATCCTATATCTCCTCCATGAACAAACTTCTACTTGGTGATCTTGAATATCACATGGGAGTCTACTATACATGATGTGTATAGTGGATATGATGGAGAAGGTTGGGATGGAAGAGAACATCGTATTTCACATGTTACACCTCCAAACGAGTTTTATGAAAGATGAAGGTATAGGGAACATCGAGAAAGGATCAAAAGTACTGACCATCCAATGTAGGGTACTTTTGGATAGGTTTGCCTATGTGCCGAAATGAAAACTGTACAATCCACATTAGTTCATGGGGAAGTTCTAGTGTTTGGATAGGCTGACATTAAAGGTATAAATGGAGGCAAGGAATGAGTACTATCCAATGGTGGTGAGGAGTATTGGGTGCATGTCCATAAGAGAGGCTGGAAAGATTGAGAAAGACATTCCACCACCTATGCGTTGTGTTGGGATAGCACATTCCTATGGATATGGTGAGGTGGTGGGCCACTTGAGCCAATGAAGGGGTGTCTCTTCAATCACTAGGATATGCTCGAGTGGTGGTGGATGCATGACTGGTGGTAGAGCTAGCCTAGTGGTCATATGGGAAGTAGTGGTTCTAGTAGTCCTTGACCCCAAACAGGTAGAATACACTAAGAGATGAACAACCTTGGGCCTGATTCTTCAAGGTAGGCAATCATTGATTGAATGGGATCCCTCTGTTTCAATAATGTTGTTTGATGTTAAAGGACTCGGGAAATGAGCCTATCACCAATATATTTCAAGTTATGAAATATATCCCAATTATCGTGAGACTTGGGGGTTTCACAAGAAAATATTCACACCCCGAGGGGTATGTCATTTTCTCATCACAATTGGGATAAACCTTTATGTACCAGGCCATGTAAGGAATGGTTTCAATGATCATCATATCGATAAGATATAATATATGGACATTCTAGCGGACCTTATCTACTCCCAAGGAGTTTTAATTCCCTTGACCAATCAGTTGAGGATGATGTTGGGAATTTCCATCACACCGTAATCCTCATGGTTCATGTATCTACTATTGTGAATGAGGGTGAATAATTAGAAAAATAATGGGGAAATGATTTCTATTGGATCACAGATAGTGATGGATGTTATTCGATTGACTGGGTAAAATATCAGATCTTTTTTCATCATTGTACATCATGAATCCCTTAAACATTGGGCATAAATCATACCTCACTTATTGGAATTGGTGATCACTCAAGAAAGAGTGGTCTGTGACCAACCTCATTGGTGAAGATAGGAAACATCAAAACATGAAGGGGTGAGTTTTGTGTCACTCCCTAATGATCTGGATGTGGTTGACCAACCATTGGTTAATGTGGCTCCTACAAACAAGGTCATCATTGTTATAGGAATTCCCTCACTAGGTGGTTAACCATGAATATCCTGAAACTTCTCATTGGGTTGTACCATTCACGCATGATTACACCTCCTTTATACATCTATTCCTTTCATCTTTCCTTCCAATGATTGGATAATATATTTTGGGAAAGCGTTTTATATAATTCATGGGACATATCTACCGACACCTACACTATCATTTAAATTGATTTAGGATGACATGGTGATGGCAGATACTATCCTCCAGCCGAAGATGGCCACAGAGATTGTGGAAGTCTGACCATCCACAAATACACTATTGGAAGGGACTGTCGATACTAATCCCTTAATGGAGGGTTTGAGATGTTTCCCACAGTAAGGCTGGACAATTCATATATATTATATGATATTATAAGAATGATACAACATGGGAATATACTATAGTTGAAGTCGACAACATTCCACTAATAGGGGAAGATGAGGGATTTGGGAAGGATGTGTCCACATAAACAGTTCCTCAAGAAGTAGCATAGAATTTTGGAAAGTGGGGAGAGACTGAAGAAGAGATACTTCCAGGGGTGTATTCATATCTAATCACTCTAGAACATCTACACATGTAGGATCAAGCTAATGATATATTGGTGATCTTCCCCTCTTATGATCCCACACCACAATAAGAATTTAAATATCCAAAACCAAACATCTCTAAAGACCACTATATTTTTCATTATATGTCATGGATATACATTTAGAAGTTCATAAACAACATCAAAATTGGAGATATTACACTCCTTTTGACATTTCCCAACGATTGGCTTTCCATTCTTGGGACGAGTGGGGTGGATTCCAAAATTCCCCTTACAATAGATCTAGACAGTCCCATGGATTTTGTGTGTGCAAAAGGGAAAGCGCTTAACATTTCCTGGGGTAAGAAAAAGGTTGAGGAGTAATAGTAACTAGTTGAGTTTTAAGTATAGTTATACATTTGGGATGAGCAGTCATATGATCAAACACTATTTTTTACTATTTAGATGAATCTCATAAATAGTCTCAAGTAACAGTTGGTAGAAGATGATTCCAAAGAAACAAAGACAGCATCCCTGATGGTTGAGTAAAGGTATGATAAGAACCATCAAAACAATAAATCCAAATACATACACTCCAAATATGATTATGTTAAATTGGATCCGGTGATGTGGAAATTGTTCTTGGAGTCCACTTAGTAAAAATATTTTTAACCATGAGTGCTTGATCACTAGGGTTGATCCACAGAGGTAATTTCATAAAGGAGAGGCTATGATATAAAGATAAAACATTGAATCATTGGATTTTTTTACGGATTCATAAAAATGATTATTTTTTTGCACATCAATTATCAAACAATGGTCATATTTCTGAGGAAACAAAAAACCAATCTATAATCTAATGTGAGTGAATATCAGTGTGACAAAAAAGGGACGAACATTTGATTTCTCGTTCAAATGAGGTTAGTTGACAACAAATGATCACTCCAGGTCTAATATTATTGAATTCCTACCAAAAGTGTTTATCATGATAGAGGATGTGGCTATAAACATGTCATTCTATATTTCAAACATTCTTTTCTAACATGCTTTAGTGCTCAAATGGGACAACTCGAATAATGTTGAATTATATCTGAACAAAGGGGGAATGAAGAGTGTGAATCACAATGCCCAAAATTTGAAACACAATGTTAGTGAAGTCATGATATAGGAAAAATTCTGACCATGTTTGAAATGAAGTCTCTATTTTTCATATCCATGAACTGGGATTCAAAAATGTAGGGATGATCACTGACCATGTTCAATAACATAGATAAATCCTTAAAATATACTCCAATGCCTCCCAAGATGACATCCCCTAATGGAAGGGGAGTGTTTTGAAGAAACCAATTAATTATGGGGTCCCTTCTAATGTTTAAGGGGATGAGGACCCAAATTAGGGGCACACAAATCATGGAAATTATGTGATTGATTGTTCGAATGGCTTCCAATATACTTGGAATTACAGAAAAATTTATTAGAGAATATTTGTATAGGAATATTGGTATGAAAAAAGACAAATACATATTTAAGAGGAAATATCACCTTGAATAATGAGTGATGGGTGAATGAACAATGCGATGGATGATTGACATTAGAGGAAAGGGCTTCTTAAGTGAAGACCTAAGATTCCATACTATTTTAGGTCATGAAATGGGGACAATAAACTTGCAGTTTAATATATTATGGTTAATTTATTAAACATGTAGTTTATAAACATACCATGAGGACGGGGAATTGTATTGTTTAACATCATGTATCATAATGCATCCCACAGTCTAAACATAATGTGACCAGTAAGTGGTATGTGAGGCTTGTACCTTTAGCTTCTCATAATTTCTTCCACATGTCAGGTTAAGATGGAATTCCATGGTCATCACATGGGGTAGAGTTACATTTTATCATCGTGAAAGAAAGGATGTAGATAAACAACATGAATAATACCCACTTTGATTCAAAAGTGACGTAGAAGGATGGTAGCAAGATAGGATACTACGCAATGAGAAATAGAATATAGGGATGATGTCATATAGTATAATGAATTGTTACATAGAACACACAACTTGTTTAACATTATGTTTCATAGGCCAAGACACCAATTTAAGGTCATAGTTTCCAGACCCACTAAAAATAGATTATAGTCATAATTCATATACCAATGGGGTGTGTATAGAAGGAGTGTGTGTAGAACTAAAAAGGTTTCCCAACATAAAATGAGGCACCTAAGAGCCCACTTAATTCCACACTAAACACTCCCTATAAAATTGCACATTGTTTAATCTCATGAGGATTGGAACACTATCTCTTTTATTAAGGATAGAGATTTTGCACCATTGAGTTCTCAAAAAAATGATCTGGGTAGAAATATAGAGTAAAACCATGAAGTGAATGAGGGCCAAAGAGGCCCACCAATGCACAATAAATTCTTGTGCAAATTCAAACAAATATTAAAGTTGTGATATTTGGACATTGAATCCTAGTTTAAGGTTACTTTGTTTGGACTAATAGGTTTCCATAGGTGTTCGACATGTCTTTAAAGGGTATTGATTTTACATGAACAGAATCTGAAAAGGCCTAAATTCCATAAGAATCATAGGGGGAGGTGGCCAACATTTTTAGGGCATGGTTCATGGACATTGAAATATAATGAAACAAAATATCGATCCCAACAATGGGATACCCTCACAGATTAGTGTATTGATGTAATGCCTCGACCCCAGTTACTCAGAGTCGGTGTATTATTACGTAACATTGGTATGATCACAAAATATCATGTCTCGAAAGGCCGATTAGATTAGTAGCCTTGGAAACACTAGATACATTCATAAATGTTACATTACAACATAAAGTGATAAATCACAATAACATAGTCTCCATAGTCCACACACATATCCCCTTCAGACTATCCCTGCAGGTCAGTCGTAAAATAATTCTTCACATCCTTGGAAAATAGAACATAGAAAGGGGTGAGCTCAGCTTCTCAGTAAGGATAACAATATAACTGGAACTTTCATAAGTAAAGATAAATATTTAAGGCAATGTATAACTAAAAAAAGCCTTTTAAACATGAACATCAACATAATATGGAAAAAATAAAATGATGTAATTCCATTTAATTTTTCACATGGATATTCTACTAGTAAAATAATCACATGCAATATCAGTAACCACTTTCAAAATGATGCAATACATAATGCCAGACTATCATAACCACATATCAATGGCCTCATGCCAAGCCTAAAAATAAGATTTTTTCAAGGATTAATTCCAAGACACAAGTTTGTCTCATGAGAAATACCAATGCATCAAGAAGTTATAGCGGGCTCCACCCATCACTTACTAAGTCCAATTCATTCCTTATATGAAAATGTTTAAATATATCATAAACCATAACATAATTGTATCACCTAAAACATTCATAAAGGAAACGTAACATTTCCGTACTTCAATCACAAGATATCAATACAACACATTGATTTAAAACCATTTTCAATACCAATAAAAAAGAAAAGTAAACCATGGTATTTATTTTTCATTTTAAAAAAGTTATGGCTTGTAGAGGAAGCCGAAACTCAAATAAAGGTCACGACAGTGGAGAAGTCATTGTCGCCGCATAAGTACAACAATAGAATTCCCTTTTTTTGTTTAGTAAAACTCTTCGTACAAAATGATTCCTTTTGAATAAAAGTTAAAGTCAAATGGGTTTATACACTGTATAAAAGAAAGTTGTGTATTAAAAAAAATATGTCTCAATGAAAGGAGATTGAGACAATGTCCCCTACCTCGTGTCCAACTTGACTCGATTGTTCTTTAATCTCCTGAATAATAAACTATAGTTAATTTATTATTTCTTAAGAACCTTTTTCAAGTTCATTATTCCTTTTATATCAATTATTACCATGTTATGTAATTATTTATGATAATAACGGTCGTTTTGTCGATCTTTGGTACTTGAGTCAACAATAAACTTCTTATAATTACAAGTTGTTCATGTGGTAAAATATCCAATATCACCAGAATTATATTCATGATTTAGATATCATATATATCATATATATCAAGTATATACATGCATTTATAATATTACATAACATATAGAGATAAGAAATGAAATGCACCGTTCATGGAGACGGTAAGACGTACGTACGCAGGAACGCTACTTTCATTTCTATTTCATATTTAATGGAATTAAATCATAATTATATAAATGTATATTATAATTCCATTATAATATCATATTTAATATCATTAACTCCATCCTTTAAACGTCCCAACTATGGCATTAACGATTCAAATCACTTTGAGGGGGCGGTAATCCACACTTCCTAAAATGAAATTATCGCATTTACCTATAATGGAAATCATAAAGGTATTCCATAAATGAAAAATACAGAAGTATAAGGAAAAAATAAACATAATATATATCATATATAAATATAGTGACATCTTAATGGCCACCATGAGAGGTGTAAAAATAAGATTGAACAATCATGGTTTCGTGAGGTAGTAATTCACCACCCACAGAAACAGTATGTTATTTAACCATTAGATGAAAATGTGTGTAAGTGTAAATCAAATCCTTCTCATAAAAACATCCTAGTATATTTAAGATACTAGTTTTGTTACAAAAGAAAGGAATAAAACTATTTTAAGGGGTTGGAGATGAAAAATAAAACAAAATAATATAAGAGAAGACATTACCTTAAAATTGGGTAACACTTTTTGATTTGAGCCAAAGGCTTCGCTGGAAAGACTTCTGCACAAAGTGAGGCTTCTGGGAGTAAGAGAGGGAAGTTTAGAGAGTATTTGGGAAGAGTCTAGCAGAGCCTAATGGATTTGAAGGTGTGAATAATGTGGTAGAGGTGGGGGCCTTTTATAAGAGAAGAGGAGGGGAACTGTTGGAAAGTCATGATATGTTACATTATTATGAAATGAATTTCGGATTTTAAAGGTCCCACAATGATATATTTCAATGATAAGGTGATAAGGTTTCTAAATCCACCCATAAAATAGGCTTTAGACAAGTGTAAGTCTTAGATTTTACCTTATCTTTTCATTTTATTTAAATCGTTCATTAATGCGGTAATCGCCTCATCATCAGGGTTACATAAATAAATTTATTAATTTAATGCCTAAAAATTTTAAAAAATTACCATGATGTGGGAAATATTTTCATATTTCCAATGAATATTTATATTAAAAAATTTGACTTGTATAACCCCTTCTAATAAATATTTTAGGAAAACATTACATGTTTGTGACATTTTTATTTTTACATTAAATAAAAGGTATTAATGTCATTATCTTACACAAGTGGCTCCATGGGGTCCCAAAAATCATCCCATGGTTTGTCTTGGACGGACATTTCTCATCCAATAAGAGTAGGACATCTGTCAATATATTTTTATAATCTTATAATATCATTTTTATCTTAAATTACCCTAATTACCTCTAATCGCGGTGAATAAAACTCAAAAGTTACTATTCACCAAAAATTATTTTCATCCCATTAAACCACATTTTATTTACTAATGGCAACCATGTATGTCGGATTTTTGAAATTCAATTCATAGAAGCGGTAAAGTTTCATTTAAATGAAAAATCAGTTTTTTAACTACCACTTAGTGGTTTCACTATTAATCAAAATTGAAGTTTTTCCAAACAGTACAAAAAATTAACCTAAGCTATAATTGGTATTCCGAATTCAAAAATGATGTCTATTTTACAAAACTCCAAACATATAAGTTTCATTAATTAATTTTGTAATAAATTTCCATTGTCAAGACAAATAGCGTGTTTTTAAGAATCAATATCAATCAAAAGATTGACAATTGTTTATGTCCAATTTCAAAGTGAAATTAATTCTAATGTCCACCATTAGATAAAATGGAAAAATTATATTCTAATTATACTTTAAAACCACTCAATAGTTTGATTTATCACTATAAATTAATTTTATTAAAAAAGTTGTTTTTAAGTATTTTTTACTATTCATTGAAAATTGGAAGTTCTCAGAAAAATACCAAAATTTCAACATAGGATGATTTCAATATTACGAATCCAAAAATGAAGTCCATTTTGAAATATAAAATTTATATAATTTCAAAAATTGGGTATTACTATTCATAACAGCTACTTTGATTGGTCGCGGTGCGTTAGAATCTCGAATGTGCGTACAATGCAAGCTATTGCATTATTGAAAGAGAAGCATACCATGGTAGATTGGGCTGTTACATTCTCCACTCCTTCAATAAATTTTGTCCTCTCAATTTGAAATTGTTCTTCAAAAATAAAAGGTGGAAAATATAAAATACCTTTGTGGAAAATCCATATCGGAAATTGGGTTAATAAAATTCAGTCTTAATAAGAGGGACATGGAAATGAGAATCTCACCAACAAATTAGGGTTTTGAATAGGAGAACTTTGGTGGAAATTATGGACATATAATTAGTGGAAAAATGTAAATATTTATAGGGATTGATTGAGGTCGTCAATCACAAACATGTGTAAAATTGAGGGCCTCAAAGCCATCAATCTATGATGAAAATATCATCATTTCAACAATACATAAGGTATTAGGATAACCCATTTTTGTTTTAATATCCCTTCCCTAAAGTTTAAGAATTAATTTATTCATAGAATAAGAGAGAGGTATATATATATACTTGACAAGTAGAGTTTCAACCATCAACTAGTTTCTACAAAAAACTTATCTTTCACACAAAAAGATATTAGAACTCAAAAATATTATATTTATCTTAATCGTACAAGGCTAAAAATATTAACACATACCATTTATACTAGGAAAACTATTTTGTAATAATCATGGAATTCATGTAGGCTAGTGGTAGGTAATAAAGGCCAGTGGCACTATGGTTGTGGGTTCGATTCTTACAGCTTTGTCCGATATGATAGGTTATCCCTCGACCTGCATGTTTTCCTTTTCCTAAAACTATAGTATTATAATATTCCAAAAATAATCTTAGAAATGTTTTAACCTGAAACATTACTATCCAAAGTTAAACTTAATCCATTCCAACCTTTATAGTTATCCAAAATACCACTGTCTAGACTTTCTCTAAAAGGTCTCTAAATTCAAAAATCAATTCTAAAATCAGATTCCCCAAACACTGTAAAGTTTCTCTTATTGTCACATACTAAAAATATGATTACCTTCATCATATTAAAACCTTAATGAATAAAACAAGTACTGTAGTACAGTCCTTATATATATCACATTATTCTTATAACTAGAATATAATCCTTGAGTCCAAAAGCACTCATACATTAATTATTCCACCTCAACTGTAGTAACAACATAAGATTGTCCTTGATCCCTTTGCCTTTTCTGAGGTAATTTTCCCAGATGCTTAGGACATTCATCTGCATAATGCCCCATTTACCTACAATTGTAGTATTCCACATTGATAGCCTCTTTCTTTCCCTTGCAATCACTATCTTGGTGACCTTTTTCTCCACATTTATAATAAACTCCCAGTCCTTTTAGGAAATTACTAGGGGTGATTATTCCCACAATTGTCGCATAATAGAAAATCCTTCTTTCCCTTTTCCCCTTATCTGTCTCTTGTTCCACCATTCTCTTCTTCTCTTTCTTTACATTATTGTCATATGATTTAGACAATTCCTTTTCTGTCATGATAGAACATGAGACTATATCTTCATATATAGAGAAATATTGTGATACTAAAGCTTGATGGAGAAATGGTTTTAACCCCTCAAAGAAACTATCAATCTCACTTCTTGGGTTACGTATATAATCTGCTGCATGCCTCGCTATCCTTGTTAAGTTAGCCTCATACATTGTGACATTCTCATCACCCTTTTGTCTCAGACTTAGAAATTTCCTTTCCATATCTCCTCGATGGTCACAAGGAAAATATTTTTCTATGAAAATATCTTTTAACTCCCTAAATTACATATTTTATACTTCATCATATTACTTTGTGTTTTGAATCAATGACCAACATTGATCATCATCTCCAGTGAGGCTATAAACTGCCATGATAACCTTTTCCCTTTCACTACTCCCCAAGGCATGGAATATTTTTTCTGAGTAATTTATCAATTGCTCAGCTACTAAGGGATTTGTATTCCCATTGAATGTTGGTGGTTGTTTCCTAATGAAGCGTTCTAACATTGATCCTCCACTTTGCGGATCAGGGTGCTCCATACGAGTAAGGTTATTATTCAAAACATGAGTGAGTTGTCCTAGTATGGTGATAAGTTGATCAGCACCAGTTGTATCACCAGCTCCACTATAATTATCTTGAGCATGAGGGAAATCCCTACATGGAGTGTGTGCATTGATATTGTTTCCATTCCTTCCACTAGGCGCCATTTCTAAACAATGGCATAAACTAGATCAATTTATGAATCAAAATACAAAATTCCATACTTATAAAACACTTAACATAAATTGAACAGTTTATGGATATAATCTATAATCATTAAAATGTTTTCATTGAGGATGTATATACTCATAAACCCTTAAAAATGGTTTTTAAATAAAATGGGAATTATCCTAAGCATATCCCATGGGAGTGTCATAACCAAGAGTGCAGCAAGGCCCGTTGTCATGCACCAGTTCCCATTCTAGTCTAGCTCAAAGCGGTGTTTTCGGGATTTACCCCTAGGTACATCTGTGACAGATCCGCCTCTACCTTCTCATATCTAGACATGGATTTATTTCTCGGAAAACTCACAAAATCTCTATAATACCAAAATTCTAGGATGTTCTTCTATACTAATCCTCAATGTCTATCTCAGGTCTATGTTCTTTAATCAGAGTGTTTCTAAATATAGCTTCTAAAGTTAGTACTAAACTGCCTCTAATACCAACTGTAATGCCCCGACCCCAGTTACCCAGAGTCGGTGCATTATTACATAACATTGGAACGATCACAGAAGATCAAGTATCAAATGACCGATTAGTTTAGTAGTCTAGGAAACACTAGATACATTCATAAATGTTACATTACATCATAAAGTGAAAAATCACAATAACATAGTCTCCATAGTTTATACTCATATCCATTTCAGACTGTCCCTACAGGCCAGGCATAAAATATTTTTCACATCCTGGGAAAATAAAACATAGAAAGTGGTGAGCTCAAATGCTCAGTAAGGATAACAATATAGAGGAAACATTCATAAATAACCATAATATTTTTAGGCAATGTATAATTGAAACAAAATCCTTTTATACATGAACTTCAGCATAATATGGAAAAAATTATATGAAGTAATTCCATTTACTTATTCACATTGATATTCTAATAGTCGAATAATCCCCTGAAATATCAATAACCACTTTCATAATGATGGAATGCATAATTCCAGACTATCATAACCACGTAGCCAAGGTCTTGTGCTAAGAATACAAATAATATTTTTTCAAGGCCTCATTCCAAGACACTAGTTTGTCTCATGAGACCTACCGATGCATCTAGGAGCTAAAGAAGGCTCCACCCATCACTTACTAATCCAATGAATTCCTTATATGAAATGGTTTTAACATATCATAAACCATAATATAATCATATCACATAAAACATGCATAAAGGAACCATAAAATTTATAAAATTCAATCACAAGATATCAATACAACACATTTATATAAAACCATTTTCAATACCAAAGTAAAAAAATGTAAAACAATGTATTCATTTTTCATTTTAAAAAAGGTTATGTCTTATAGAGGAAACCGAAACTCAAATAATGGTCATGACAGCGGAGAAGTCATTGTCGCTGAATATGTATGACAAAAACATTCCCTTTTTTTGTTTAGTAAAATTCTTCATACAAAAATATTCCTTTTGAATAAAAGTAAAATTCAAAGGGTTTTATACACCGTATAAAAGAAAGTTGTGTATAAAACAAAATATGCTTCAATGAATGGAGATTGAGACGAAGTCCCTCACCTCATGTCCGACTTGACTCGATCATTATTTAATCTGTTGAACAATAAACTAGAGTTAATTTATACTTGCTTAAGAACCTTTTTCAGGTTCAGTATTCCTTTTATATCACTTATTACCATGTTATGTAATTATTTAAGTTAATAACAGTCTTTTTGTCGATCTTTGGTACTTGAGTCAACTATAAACTTCTTATAATTACAAGCTGTTCATGTGGTAAAATATCCATTATCTACAGAATTATATTCATGATTTAGATATCATATATATCATATATATCAATTATATACATGGATTTATAATATTACATAACATTTAGAGGTAAGAAATGAAATGCACCATTCATGGAGACGGTAAGACGTACGTACACATGAACGCTACTTTCATTTCTATTTCATAATTAATGGAATGAAATCATAATTATTTAAATGTATATTATAATTACAGTATAATATTATATATAATATCATTAACTCCATATTTTATACATCCCACATATGGCATTAATGATTCAAATCACTTTGAGGGGGCGATAATCTGCACATCCGAAAATGAAATTATCGCGTTTACCCATAATGGAAATCATAAAGGTATGCAATAAATGAAAAATACATAATAATAAGGAAAAAATAAACATAATATATATCATATATAAATATAGTGACTTCTTAATGGCCACCATGAGATGTGTTAAAATAAGATTTAACAATCAACGTTTCGTGAGTCAGTAATTCACCACCCACAGAAATAGTATGTTATTTAACCATTATACAAAGGTGTGTGTAAGTGTAAATAAAATACTTCTCCTAAAAAATACTAGTATATTGAAGATACTAGTGTTGTTACAAAATAAATGAATAAAAAGAGTTTAAGGGGTTGGAGAAGCAAAATAAAACAAAAGAACATAAGAGAAGACATTACCTTAAAATCGGGTAACACTTTTTGATTTAAGCCAAAGGCTTACTTGGGAAGACTTCATCCCATATTGAGGCTTATAGGAGTAATACAGGGAAGTTGAGAGAGTATTTGTGCAGAGGTTGGCAGAGACAAATGGCCTTGAAGGTGTGAATAAAGTGGTATAGGTGGGGGCCTTTTATAAGAGGAGAGGAGGGGAACTCTTGGAATGTCATGAAATGTTCCATTATTATGAAATGAATTTCGGATTTTAAAGGTCCCACAATTATATATTTCTAGGATAAGGTGATAAGGGTTCGAATACACCCATCCAATAGGCTTTACACAAGTTTATGTCTTATATTTTACCTTATCTTTTCATTTTATTTAAATCATTCATTAATGAGGTAATCACTTCATCATCATAGTGTCATAAAACAATTTATTTATTTAATACCTAAAAATTATAAAAAAATTACAATTATGTATGAAATATTTATATCTTTCCAATTAATATTTATAGTGAAAAGGATGAATTGTATAACCCCTTCTAATTTTTTTTTAGGAAAACATTACATGTTTGTGACATTTTTATTTTTACTTTAAACAAAAGGTATTAATGTCATTATCTTACACAAGTAGCTCCATGGGGACCCAAAAATCGTCCCATGGTTTTTATTGGTATCCCATGACTCATAAAATTATAGTAGGACATGTGTAAATATATTTTTATCTTCTTATAATATCATTTTTACCTTAAATTACCCTAATTACATCTAATCGCGGTTAATAAAACTCAAAAGTTACTATTCACAAAAAGTAATTTTCATCCCATTGAACAAAATTTTACTTAATAATTAAAAACATGTATGTTGGATTTTTGAAATTCAATTCATAGAAGCGGTATAGTTTCATTTAAACGAAAAATCAGTTTTTAACCACCACTTAGTGGTTTCACTATTCATCAAAATTGACGTTTTTCAGAATAGTACCAAAAATTCACCCTAAGATATAATTGGTATTCCGGAATCAAAAATGATTTCTATTTTACAAAATTCCAAACATATAAGTTTCATTAATTAATTTAGTAATTAATTCCCGCTGTCAAAACAAATAGCGTTTTTTTAAGAAACAATATCAATCAAAAGATTGACAGTTGTTTATGTCCAATTTCAAAGTGAAATTAAGTATAATTACCACCAATAGATAAAATGGTAAAATTATATTCTAATTATACATTAAAACCACTCAATAGTTTGATTTATCACTATAAATTATTTTGATTAAAAAAGTTGTTTTTAAATATTTTTTTACTATTCATCAAAAATTGGAAGTTCTCATAAAATTACCAAAATTTCAACATAGGATAATTTTGATATTACGAATCTAGAAATGAATTCCATTTTTAAATATAAAATTTATATAATTTCAAAAGGTGGGTATTACTATTCATAACAGCTGCTTTGATTGGTCACGGTGTTTTAGAATCCCGAACTTTCTATAATGCAAGCTATTGCATTATTGAAAGAGAAGTGTACCATGGAAGATTGGGGTGTTACAATTGAATAATATCATACATGGGTATGTGGAATCCCTAATTTACATGGGGTTAGGATATAATTTTACATTTTGTGTTGAGTAAGTTAGTAGTTATTTGTCCAAAAAAATTCATAGGGGGTATCCTAGTTTCCTATATGGTATAATCATCTCTTATTTAGATGACTACCAAACTTGTCTAGGGTAAGACTGTAGTTTAACGTTGTGTCATAAGGATGTTTCTTCCTCATACCAAGACATGAGGGAATCATGACACATTTATTGATCCAGATAATTAAATGGTTATTATACCAAGAAGGAGGAATGCTGGACATTTTGGGTTGATTTCACTACAGATAAAGAATGATTTTGTGATGAATCATTATATAGGCTAGAATATAGAATTTTTATTAATATCTATGTCTTCCATGAGGATGGAATCAAGCCACACATAGTTCTAGAAGAGGATTCACATAGTTTATGGTCGTATGTTATGTACCATGTTATGAATGGGTGGGGGTTTAAATATGTTTGTGTGGTAGAAGAGTTAAAACAAGACGTGATTGAGCCAAGTAGGCCCTGAAATATCGGAAAAAATACTATATACATCAATATATAGTTTATGTTAATAATGTAAAAACTGTGGAAAACAATTTAGAGTCTTGTTTCTTGGACTATGGGGCATTATTTGTTTTAGTGTTACATGTGTGGCACATGAAAGGCACAACTCGACATAGAGTGAAATGTAGAAAATTATGTTAATGGATCCAATCATTATCATACACCACAAAATTACTGAGAAGAAAACATAACATAGTTTAAAGGATTTAATTATCAGACTATGGCCATAAGGAACCCCATTTAATGTCCTGATTCTTGGACATAGGAAAGGTTGGTTTGAATGGTATTTGTGTTGAATGGATGTGATATGACCTGATGTGAATCGATACAAATAGGCTCATGTGCAACATATAAACTTTGAGGTGAATTGAATATTTTTTAAGGACATAATTCATGGAATGTGGTGGGGGAAATCATCTCTGAAAAGGGGGTTATGAAATCCCACAACTGTGGGGAATCCAATGTTTAGGGCATGAGGAAAGGCATGTTTACCATCCCATACATATTGTACAAGGTATCCTGATTTCAAATTGGGTAAAACTAATATAATATTGAGATCTTTCATGGTATTACATGAGGTAACTCTAATTTTTAGCATCATACATTGATGATGTTAGGATTTTTAGATTAAATTAATATAACTCAGAACAAGAGATATAAACAATTTAATATTGTAATTATTAGACTATGTGAGGTTCTAAATTTAACGCCTTGAAGCTAAGACCTGGGATGTGGACTAAAGATGTGTAAAAAACCCAACACATTCCTATCAATACATTATCATAGTTTTTATCCGTTTTTGTACACAAACTCCTACTTTATGGTCACAGAGTTTGGACCATGGGATCCTTTGTTCTGTTCAACTATCTCAGTACACACCCTACCAAAACTCCGAATACCACATGATTCATTATTAGTATGGGAAAAATGGATTGGAGAAGATATTTCGTAGAAATTTGGAATCACACATGAAGGTTAAAGAGATTCCATGTTGATAATTTCACTATGACACTGAACCACCACCTTTATACCCACACATGCTCCAAGGGTGTTAGAATTAAAATAAGTCAAAGGTAGGGGTAAAGGAGGTCATAAAAGAATTATAATATATCTTTAAAGTATTTTAAATGATTAATTATTAACTATTGACCATGTTCAAAACATAGAGACCACAACCACAGTAGTCAGAAATTGGGAGAGAAAATGTTGGATCAACTATTGAACAAGTTCAAATTACACGATACATTGTTTATTTTAATATATCCATTAGGGAATTGGACCAAGATTGGAGGGGTGACATTTTATCCAAGAACCTTAAACATTATGTGGCCCATTTGGATTTTAATGATGATTGAAATCCAAATAGATAAATACTCAAATGTGGAAATGGATGGAGTAAATATTTCTCTCAGATTCAACACTCTATGTTCCATAGAATATTACATTTGGGAATTGAAAAGGAGAATATGTGAAATGTGGATTCAACCCCGCTCGTAATAATGTGGTTTTTGAGGATTAATAATGTCCTTGTTGGACCTAGGTTAGAGGATCCAGGTAGATATATGATAAAGAACTTGTGTTTTCGAAATTGATTATGGTTTAATTATATGAAGCAAAGAGTGGATTCTAGTTTATGTTAATAAAGCCTAGATAGTGAGAACAAAGTATATGTTAATTTATTTGGGACAAATATTGAGAATCTCTAATGGATATTTATATTTTGGAATGGTGACACCCGACATGAATGAAGTCCACAAGGTACCACTACAACATAGAACATTATAGAGAAGACATACAAAATATTCAATGTCATGATTCTTACCCTAAGGGTGGCTATTAATTTACTATATTAAATCAATGTACATTCAAAAAAATTAACATCATGTGACAAAGATGTCAAAAATCAAATTTAATCCCAAAGGTAGGATTCCAAGGTGGCCCTATATAACCCATGATGATGGGAATCAAGACACAAATAGCTCTAAAACATGACATGGTTAGACACTAACACTGATAGGGTTGATCCTCTCTAAAGAAAAAATTTATGCATTCCATATTTCTCATTGGGAATACCATGTTTGTATAGTTAATTAATGATCACCTTTTATTCATAGCCATACCCGTTTTATATTGGGTATGATCGATTTTTAATGTCATGCACCAAGGATGTAAATGTTCCTTCACCACATGTTTGTTACATGGGTCGTCAAAAATTTATTTGGGGTAACATTATCTCTCATTAAGGGGAATAAAAATTTTATATGGGGTAGGATTTATGTTTAACATCATGAACTGAGGATGCTATGAATCTGTATAAGATATTTGTGGTGTGTTAAAGTGACGAAATAGATATGAATGTGGACTAAGAGGGTCAATTCCATATGACATTTTTCTTAGGGGACATTAAATAAGTTTAATGTTGTAATTATTTGAAATGATCTCAAGTTTAAGGTCATATATATTTCACCAATCTAACAATTTATCATTTTTTAATTTGGATGTTGACATTCAAGTTAACTTCATACAATGAGGATGTGGAATTATATCGATTTACTTCATGTGATGTGGAAAGATCCCATAGTTTAATTTCATATGACTCGGATGTTGGTGGTGGTTTTGTTTAACATATTTCATCTAGGATGAAGATTTTACAAGTTCCCCATTTTAAATATTACATGATAAACATGGTGTGGGTAGGAGGGTTGATACACTCTCTATCCATGGTGACCAAAGAGTATGCACCATTGGAATAGACCTTTTGAAAGTGTTAATTTTATTCCCACATGGAATCCAACATTGGTTTATTTCATATAGGTATTATTGGGATTCTAAGAGACAATACCATGTCCCTTTGGTGGAATAAACAAAGGTGAACCATATTTTTTATTCCTATCACTATCCTATTATTGTGCATCTCTATATTATGAAAGGTCTTAATCCTGTTATATTAAATGTATTTGAGATCATATATAAGTAATTATACTAGAATTTCTAGTGTTTTCTTGTTTTAGACTTTTATTTGGTAAAATGGATACTTAACCTTGTTGGGAAATAGTGCCTTTGTTCTAAACACCAGGGTGTATGGAGTCATCTGATTCCAATTTTGAGTAATCATCCGAAAATCTCAGAGGGTGTCGTAGAGATTTTCTATAAAAAAATTCTTTTTATTTCCCACTGACTTCTAAATCATTTTAGAGATGATTTTATTGAATTTCTCGATCTATCTCTTGGCTTGTGCATGGTACTGGGTAGTATGGTTTGACAGGATATTGTACGAGGTGTAGAAACTCTTCTACTCAGCAACACAAAATTTGGTACCATTTTCAGTGAGGATGACAGGAAAAAAAATCAATTCTATGGATGATGTGGTAGCTCAAAACCTCAATCATAGATCAGGATTTACTTACCTATGGGGAATCACTTCATCCAACTTAAATGAGAAATCCATTTTGGTTTTAATGAACCTTCACAAGAGAGATTTTTCTTGCAGATATGATCATACTCCATTGAGTCACCAATCAACAAATGTGCAATAATAGGTGGTTTTTTGGTTGAACATTGGGGGTCGATCCACAAAGATTTCATTGATCTCACATGTGTGACACGTCTTGTGACACTCAATAAAATCCTAGAACATGGTGGGAAATAATTTTCTATGTATAAAAATATAGTGATAGATATTTAATCCTAATTGATGGGAACAATAACGTCTTTCATAAACATTCTACATGACTAGAGGAATCACATAGGATAGAACAAAGCAGAACTCCCTCGAACCCACATCTATAAAGAGTATTCATGAGGATATTCTAACTCAAGAGGGTAAAATGTGGTCTCCATTAATGGTTTCACTCACACATTTATCAACATGGTGGGATAATTCCTCACTAATTATATAAAATGAAAGGAATTTTCTTGTTATGGGTTTACATTACTACGAGGTAACCCACATGTCTTGATGTGGAAGCAATGGAATCCAACCAATTTACATACTAGCAATTATCATCATCTAAAAGGAGGGGAGTGATGAACCTTTAATGAACTACATGGATTAACATGTAATCTGGGCTTCGATCAATATGATGGTTTTCTAAACTATCCATTGAACCATCTAAAAATATATATTACCTAGGGATATGATTCTACTCTAGATGTGAAGTGAATTGGGCCATCAACTAATGAGTGCACAATATCAGGGTCACAGGCTCTGGATTTATGATGATTTAGTCGCCAATAATATATATAATAACTAACTCGAAGTCTACATTCACATGTACGTGGAAGACATCAATCATAAGAAACATCATGAGACTAGTAATGATGTCATGATATTAATCCTCACCGTCGATGATATTTTTTGACAAAAGGAATGAATTTGGATGGGTAGCCTATGTTGGTGTGATATAGAGAGTCACTAGACCCCCTCTATTTAGAATTGTATTCATGATATTTCTAAAACTTTTTCATCAGGATATACTATAATAGTTCATATTTCATTAGGTAATATCTTATTCCACTAAAAGGATGGACTCATCAGGGAGGCATCATCAATGGAAAACTATTCCTGAGTCGGATGGGTGGCTAGGATGTCTACCAATGATGAAACATTGATAGAATTTTGTGGAATGAACCTGATGTCAAACTGCTAAAGGATCCCTACCCTACATGACACTCATCCTATCAGAATTTGTAAATTTAGAATATACTTTAGCAGGTATACGTGGGGCACCATCTGTATCTAATGATGATGAGATAATGTCAAAATAATTTCCCTATAAAACCATCATAAGAAAAATCTTCTTAATGTTAGAGTATCTTGTATCCATATCAATCACCATATGACCGATATAGAATAATTTGTTTTCTCTACCTTCATTGTCCTGTTTGGAGATAATGGCACTAAGGGACCATTTTTGGGTGGTCACATAAACACCCAAGGCTTCCTTGAGATAGGATGCATCATAATATAAGGCTATAATAGATAATTATTGATTTATTCAAAGGCTATCTGGAATTAATGATCCCACTAAAAGGTGGTGACCTTATTCAAGAGACAATAAATGATATTACAAATTCATTAAATATCTTTGATAAACTGGCATAAATGGGATATATTACCAAAAAGGCATCTGAACTCATAGAGGTTTCTTGGGGGAGACATCTAGTTGATGGCATTCATCTATTATGGTTTGATCTCAATTCCACTATATTTGATTAATATGTTGAGAACCATACCATAGTTAACCCCAAATAATAAATTCAAGGGATTCATATTCATATGATGGGAGTTGTGGAATCCAAACACTTTCTCATGGTCTATGAGATGGTCCTAACACTAGTTGGATTTGAATACCAATTCATCGATGTAGCATTCCACAAATTCCAATAAGGATATGTTTGATGATGTTGTAAATGGAACCCTAATAAGTGGACCTTAAATTTTTAAGGATTAAGGAAATAACCTAGTAGTAGAATATTCATTTTGGTGCCTTGAAGGTGATAAACTACTCTTCCCTAATGGCTATCTAGATCGGAATGTACATTGATAATTCATCCATAAATAATAGGTTCTTGAACCCAATTGTAGTATTTATGAATAGATATATGAATAGAAGGGGATGCTTTTTCACTTGAAAATGGTGGTTAAGATCATATAATTCGATACATACAAAACTTTTACAGATATTTTACCTATGTATAATTAATTTGGCTAGCAATTTAGGGTATTTAACATCCCTATTGAAGTGGACTTTGATAAGATTATTAACATCTGCCTTGACCATGGTACTATGAGATGTGAAAATTTATCTAATATTATTCTTGAACACATGATGACTCTCTAGGAGACCAAAATGGTAGATGGAGGCCTTAGGGTCATGTCCTGGCATCTCATCATAGCAATATGTTAAGTTTCCATGCTTTTGCTTTAGGTAGGCCACATACCACTGCTGCTCCTCTAGGGGCATAAATACACTTATTATAATTGGTCACAGATCTTCATCTATAATGAGGTTCACCTAAATCATCTTATCTATGGTGGTATAGAAAGACTCCTCAAATTAAGGGAGAGAATATTTTAATGATATTCATCATTTGAATTGAGATAATCATTAAGAGGAGGTTTATCTTGACACGTTGATTTGGGGGAGCACTGGTGCCTATTTCGGTGGATTGAAAATCTCAATTGAAGGAATATTTACTTAATAAAACTGTAGTGGTAGAGTCCATTTAGTAAATTCCATCAAGCCTTATACTGTGTTGTCCACGATTGATGTTAGTGCAATGGTTGTGACTAGATGTTCAGTGATTCATCCTTGCTCTGTAGAATAAGACAATTTTCCTTGAAATGGTGTACATTGGGAGAAAATCTCCGTACATTACTAGTGTGGGGGATTCTATTATCTGCATGTACTTTCTTAATTAATAGAAATAGGTAATTAATTGACTTTACATACTCATAGTAATTTTTCCACTCGTTTTCTCAGAGATAACTAAACAACCTCCCAGAACCAACGTTGTGTGCCCCAACCGATGAATAGGACGAATCAAATCATCATCCAAGTCTACACATTAATTTTATGTGATATGTTTTGTGATCAACCTCATTTTTTTAAGTCATTTCCCCTCCCCCCTTATGATAAACCGCATCCACCTAGCGGGACTTTCATGTGTTTAATTGAGACACATCATCTTGGAGTAACCCTACTCGACCATTAAGGGAATATTTGAGGTAGTGGTGAAACAAGTATGGTACATCCATATATACCTGACTATAGGACCTACCCATTAGTGTGGTGTAGGTGATATCTTATGTGACGACTAAGAATTCATGCCTTTATATCAATCCTCCAATGTGTGTCATCAACAAAATCCATCCACACAGTGTCTACTAGGTCTTATAACCATGAATCATTAGGTAGGAGGGTTTCATATCGTCTTCCATTAGCCCTAATTTGTTTTGCTCAAAATGAGATATATCACACATACATTGTAAAATAGTAAACAAAATATCTCTAAACTGTTCAACTATTAAATGGTGTATAACATGTGTATGTTCCCTTCATGGGGACACCTTCATCCTATCTAGAGAATGAGGAAATATTGTGCCATTCCTCTTGATCTACATCCACTATATATTTAGACTCTATAGAAGCTACATCTACATCAAACTAAAAGGGCATCATATGGATTATATGGGGTTCTTATGCGTTTCTTCCAACAAGTGGAGGGCCTTGAGAAATGATATCCTTAAAGATATGCTAGTGAGGTTCTTTAGCACTTCATTATTACACACCAATTTCATATTTCTTCCCATAAAGGACATTCCTAAGAATGAGAATAATAAATGATGATTCCAATACCAGTTAATATCATATGGTAATGGAAATGTAATGTTGTTGACTCGATGGATTTCTTGGAAGAATTGTTAGCTTACTTTTAGATTATTTATGAATAGATCTTGCTAGATGCGGTTGGCCAAGGTGCAGTTGAAAATAGCCTTCATAATCAGTTAAAATATTCTGTTGTGTCAATGTATCCAAAGATGTTGGTTGGGAGAACTATGTTTGGTGATCTCTCTGCAAAACATATTTCTAAGTCACTGTTGTTGGAATGACATAGTTTGAAATGTTGTCTTATGAATTCTGGCATATTTTTTTGCCCTGACCTATCATTTGGTGGAATTGGCTGGGGGAAACCAAGGGGTTTTTTCTGAGAATCCTCATCATTGTGAAAGGAGACTTCTTCAATCAATTCGATGGTGTTTTGGGAGTAGCACTCCAACTCACCATTAAAGGAGTATTCCTATAATGTGAATTCCCATTGTGTGATTCCCTACTTCGGAGTCATAAAATCATCAAGAGTGAGTGATTGGATTGGAATAGGTAGGGGACTATGATTTCCCTTGCACCATTATCTCCTTTCCTTATAAGACATATAGGGATGTGATGTATATGTATAAGAAAAAATGAGATATGGAATGGTGAATGTTGGATGCTCTGTCTTTCCTAAGTAGGAATTAATGAAACAATTATAACCAGTGACTGTTTTACGAGCCAAAAAACCATCATAATTTTGCATTCCTTAGCTATAAGCCATCTTCTATTTACCCGAATTTTCATTTTTTTCTTGCATGATAGGAAGAGATATGTGTTACCTATGTTGTGAAAATCACCAAAATTGAAAAATGTTATCCACATTGTCTTAAATGAAAACAATTATCCCATATCATTCTTCAATGGTATGTTGGTTAATAATGTGGTAAGGGAAATGGATCAAGTGATCAGTGTATCTGGATTTCTATGTCCACATTCACTCTAAATGTTTCAGAATTCCATTCTCTAGTGCACATATAAAATATACCAAGACCTATGCATAATCAAAAAATTGGTCTTGTTTCTTCAATAAGGAAATGGTGATATGAAAACTTATCCCTAACAAGGAGTGAGAGAATAATAGGGGACTTACCCACATTCCCATGTTAAGGTGACTACACATGGTCTGGTAGTTTTTGACATTTCTATGTTGGGTGAGACAAAACATGGTAATGATTCTACACTATATGTGGTTCTCAAGGAATTATGGACAAAAACTCTAGCAGCTTAGGGGCCTCTCCCCTTATCGTGGTATTAACCTCTATATTTTTATGACATTTAATAAGATATAGAAGAGTCATCTAGAAGGATTGTTTAGACAGCTGTAAGGATTCCTCTATATTCTTATCCTTATTAAAAAATTTGAGAACCCACATTTTCTGTTTAGGAGGATTATGTTTGGTACCATATCTATTTTGAAATACCCCATAAACATCATTAGTAAGTTCCCTAGAGTCAGGAACATGTTTAGGGAGTACAAAAGGTTGTTCCACCTGGAGAAAAAAATCTATGACTCGCTCATCATATCTTTGTTTTAACATGATGATTTCATAAATGATTGGCTCGTATTTTGTGGATCTAAATTGTTAAAGGAAATTTCTTCAAAGATCATCCCAAATAGAAAGAGATCTTGTAGAAATATGTTTTTAGAAGGATAACACTGGTCATTCCAATGTCTGGATGAAACAACAATGCATGGAAGCCTCCTATTGACTGTGGGTCCCAAACATATCTCTTCACCATGATATGATGTGATATATGATCTATAACTGATCAATAATCCCATTGAATGGAGAAACATTAATGTTCCAAAACACTAGGTGTGCTTACATGTCATAATCTTACCCCAGATATGACTTTTCATTGTGTGGGATAACCACATTGTTTATACCACTTTGTGTATGAATTTGTATTTTAAAAAAAATCAATACTGTTCAAAATAAATACGGAACTCCAATGTTAATGGAGGTTGGTTTAAGATATTATACATGTTGAATTGTTATGGATTCATAGCGTTGGATTCCATACTCTAGAAATTATCAATTTTTTTAAATTAAACGATTGATTAATTGATATTAAGTTCAAAGAACTTGTATCATGTGTGGTATAATATTTACAACATTAATGAAGGGTGAGGATGAAGTATTCTTTGGAATTCATGTTCCAAAAATAAATGGTGGAGGATGCTTGAATATTCTAAGAGTGATCATTCAAAATGAAAAGAATCATGTGATTTGCATGAAGTAGTGAATATGGTGAAGATAAGAAGTGTGTGTCCATGGTTTTGTAATTTGAAGATGGTCATGAATGATTGGTATACTATGTTTCCTTGAACATTATATGTATTATTTTTATGGATTTTCTTAAATAATTGGGCCATCTTTATTTTCTTCCAACCAGCCTCAACCTAGGGTACATATGGGAAAAATTTCACCACACCCAAGGAGAAACCTACAAATCCATTCCAGAAGCGGTAGAGTAGGTCCATGTATAAAACCACACATAGTTTGGAAGAAACTCAAGAAGAGGGTGGGTGTATATCACAACCACAAAGATCACAATATGGGGCATTACTTTTTAGGGAGAAAATGTAATCTGGAGTTAGGATGGAGCGAGGTGGTATTTAAACAATGTCTCACCCATGTATCCATTTATAGGTGAGGCTATATTTTTAAAGATTTGAAAAATCATCCCTATCTATATAATATAGTTTTTAATTAATTCAGATCATATGATTTAGAATCTAGTCATTTAATAAATTTCACATATCCCATCCTACGTCTCTCCAATTTGATCTAGGGTTGTCTAATTCCCTTGTAGTTTATGAACCTACTGCACCATCATATTCTTCCTCCCATCACACTATGTCACCACTCCTTTTCATCTGAATTGAAGGCCTTATAACCTATGATGATCATTGGATATCATATGACATTCATGTTGATTACTGGATCAAACATAGATCTTGAATATAATTTCATTTTCCTGCATGCTATGAAATAGTGAAGAACATGGTTTGGTTGAAGGAAGATGATGTTGTTGGGGTGAGATAGAATGATAGTGTAATTAAAATGACATACATGTGATCTATAATGAAAACATGAAAATGAGTTTGTTGATCACATGAAAAGGAAACAAGACATGATATGTGGAATATCTTCACATGGGTTTGGATATCATTAAATTAAAAATATATTGGTCATTAAAAACAATGAGCTTCAGGGAATTTCAATTGTGATATGAACACATAAGTGGATGTGATCTCTACATATAAAAATAGAATCACCGATAAATGTTGCTAGCTATAATACATACACCGGAGAGCTTGTTTTTTTTAAATTGACCATTTCTATTCCAGATTCGTGAAGGATGAACATAAAACTATAGTCCGTAAACAAGTGCTATGCACTATTGAAGTGTCTTGTGAAGAAACATGAGTCAATACCTCCATGTGAATAAGATATATTGAGCATGTGACATGTTTTCTCAAACCCTTAATGTGTCTCGTGTGGAAGATCCTATAGCTACAAAATTGGTGGATGTCACACTGCTTTTCAATGACAGATCCACAAACCATCCTTGGTTCTGTGAAGAAGAATCATGCATCCATTGTATGATGAAGAAGATCCATGGATCTCTCTTCTCACATTATGGTAACCACACCCATGATTATACATTAAAGCTAAATTATTTTCAGGGGTCAATTCTTAAGATGAAGGAACTTCCATGAAGGTCGGTAGTGTTCACATCCATGCATTCGTATGCCTGATTGAAGAAGAATAGGCAACATGTGTTCACAAGTAAAGAAGAGGAAGAATATTCTGAATGGCCTACAACCATTTGGTTAGAGTTTCGTTGTGCATTGTTACACTGAGTTGATTGGTGTTCATATTAAGAGACAAGAAGAAGTGAATGGTCTATTTTATTTGTTAATACAACAAAAATTCACACATGTGCATGAATTAAAAACACCTAAACCATTTCCAAAGGGAAGAAGAGAAAACAGAATAATAAAAGATGTCTTTTGTACATGCCAAGGTTTAGACACTATATTGTTTACACACTTGAGATAAGAATTAGAAGATAATTGTTCAACTAAAATACAGATGTATGATTTCATGAATACAAGAAATTAATGATAAATAATATGTTAATTATGTTGATTCCTAGTATCCTGATCCTCATTTCTTGAATAATAACATACGATTTTTTGATTCAAGCCAATGGAATAAGAAGTTTCAGTTGATTCAGTTATTTCACTAAAGAAGAAGAAAGATATAGATGTGTGCATTTTATTTGGTTCCAAAGAAGAAAAGAAAATAAGAATAGAGTTTATTTCCTACTACAATGTATGTAAACAAGCCATGAGAATGGAATAAGATCAATAGAAAAACCTACCTTGTTCAATAAAAGAGAATATTTTCTTTTGAGTTAGTACAAAGAACTATAAAGCATCTAAATGTTGGAATAGGTTACCACCATTCCATGGAAGTGAATTGTTTCCCTCACCCCTACAATGAGTAGGGACTCACACAGACTAGTGTATTGTTTTCCTAGTCAAACCATTGTAAAAGTTACTACATTAAAGTAGAAAATACATGTATTGGACATCACAATACATGGAAAATATGTAACGACATTTATTGAGTAGTGAACCATGTTGAAATACCATGTGCATATTTTTACTTCTTTCTATTATTACATGAAACATGTAAAAGAGAATAAGAAAATCATGATCTGAATAGGTCAATAAGGACATGGATAAAAATATGGAATTTTTTTTAAAAAGTACCCAACACTGATTCAACACCCCAGTGTTTGGAATATCTCAAACTGGTCATATCAACTAGTATTATAAAAAGTTCATGTCTATTTGATTCTCAACATTGTAGATATTCACTTCTGAAGACTGACATTTGTTTCTAGAGTTAACAAGGAAGTGAGGTAGTGTGACGATTCAGTTATCATTTAGCAGAAGTATATATCTACCAAGACCATGATGAACAAAAAAATAAGGAGAAGAGAAAGATGAAGAAGTACATCTTATCTAAATAAGAGAATGAATCATCCCCCCATACCTTGATATAAATCACGACACATGTAGCTTGGAATGTAGTGAAAAGGAGGTCCATGTTTCCACCATGAATATGGGAATCCATCCGACCTCAAATGATCCGGAGGTATGTGTTAGTACATTTGAAAATTATTCTCATGCTGAAAATGATAACATAAGTGGTGATGATCCATTTTCAAATTCTCAAAACTTATCTATTGATATATTAAGAATGATTCATTATAGTATTCCTAATAATGTTTCTCCCTTTTTTCAGGAGTATACCAACGTATTCAAGAAGACATCACCTAGCTAGATGAAGAATATGATATTTTGGAGAAGGGATTCCATGAAACAAAATATTGAATATCCAAATCTCTTTAGACAAGACATATAATTTGATAAAAACAAAGTGGGAATTTGAAATGAGTTCCTCAAAATAGTTAAATAATGTCGAAGAAAATGAGGAAGAAAAAAAACTCTAGAAGAGATTATCCATGCACATAAAAATGAGCTGAAGAAGATAATTTATGTCAAGGGTTTACATTTTGAAGAAATAACCAAGAAGAAACATAACATGACTCCTTGTCACAAAATAATGCTCTGATGCATGAAGAAGAAGTTGATAGATTAAAAAATTATTTTTAAGAGATAATAACTATGATTGAACACATTAAAGACATCCTTAATATGGAATTTATATAACTAGAATCTCAGCTGACCAATCATGATAATACACATATTAAGACTTAACAAAAGAAGGAAAATCTAGCTACTAGATCTCAAATATCATTGAAGGATTATATGGTAAAAAGAAATCCAAAATGTGATAAGTAGATCATGAATTCATTCAATGATCTATCACATGCATCTGAGAAAGTTAAGGAACTATTCATATCATCTTATACTAATTTCTCTAAAACTATTTCTACAAAATCTGTAGGTTGGATGAAAATTTCTAAACAGGTATAGATTAATAAAGGTTATTATATACCTACCAAAATTTCTAGGGTGCATTGGAAAAATATTGTAGAATATGATTACCCATAGAGATCACGACCCACCAAGAAGAAGTCCCATCAACCATATACAAAAGATATCAAGATGTCAAGCTTTGTGGTTCAACATTGGTGCTTTAATAGGTTTGGGAATTGGTCATTATATTTATTTCACAAGCCTATAAATTTAAATGCACAATGGAAGCCCATTTCAAGGGAGAGAAATCTAGAGATGAAGAAGAAACATCCACATATTCAGAAGAATTTGTATTCTTTCAATGGATTTGGAACTATAGATAACATCTATGATGTATACAGTGGGATTGGCCACAATTTTGGTACATGTTCATCTCAACAAGTATTCAATTTTGATTAGAATATAAGATCTCAAAATCTATCCTTTAATGATGAATTTTCCTTCATATGAAATCAAAATTATGCTGTTAAAACAAATTTTTCAAATATGATCCCATGATGGAATTGGGAGAAGTACTTGGATTATAAATCCATTAATGTGATTTGTGGTACATCTAAGAGAAAACCTATGATGGATATCACTTAGAAGAAATCATGAGGAAAATTTAATCATGATTCCCCAATTCCTAAAAACATATTTGTTATCTGTCTAGATGATATGGAACGAATAAGAAAAAATGGAAGACTCGCAATGTAAGGATAGTGCAAAAGAAAATAAAAATATTTCACATGAAGTTCATTTTCCTTATGTGTGAGTTAAAACATGTCTGGTCATACTGTTTGAAATTACATTGCATTTATTCCAACTGAAGAATAATTTCATGAGAAGATGAAATTTTCACCGTGTGATTATTTTTATTTAAATTCTCATGAAGAAACACGACTCACACATAATGAAATGGATGAATTTACAAGATCAACAAAACCATAATTAGAATTGAAGATCAAATGAATAAGAGTGAATAATAGAGAATATGGAGCATCTAGGTTGGTAAAATCATCTCAACCATACTATTCACATTGAGGATTTGATGATGATCCACCATATTCTTGTAAATAATTGTGTACTAAATTTTTTTTTATAACATATTGAATTTAATGTGAATAAATATTTTAGGGGGGGACCTATGAATTTATGTTGGGGATTGTTTCTCATAAGGGGTATACATATAAATAAGCTAAAATAGTTATTATATCAATCGGTATCAACATTAGTTTGTATCAAATTCAATTACTATAGAAATTTTATGCAGATCATGGAATTGGAAAATGTATTTCATTTCTGAATCTCTCATTCGAGGTTACTCAAAATAGAAATAAATTTTCAAGGGGGGGGGTAAATAAATTAATCAACAACATAAAATGAATAGAAGTTCCCTATGGTCACCTGTCATTCCTATTATAGTTGAATGTTTTAAAAAATTTGTTGAACTGAGTGTAGGAGTTTTAGTTTAATTGTTCGTAGAATGATTCATATCATACCGATTATCCTCAGACTATAATGAATGTGGAGAACCCTTGAAGAGAAGTATCTTAGATCTCATCTCATGATGTATAACAATTAGTGGGTGAAGGAAAACTTTTCTGTCCAAATTAAATCCTCTTGTTTAATAAACTGAGTATAGCTCAAGTAGACATAGAGTGAAATGATTTATGGAACATTACTTATGTATAGACTAATTCCCTCTATACCATGAAAATTTTATTCTTTTTCAATAAGGGGGATTGAATGTAAAATGAATGATTGGAAGAAAATTAATTGGGAGAGAGAAGATTAACATTTCGATATAGACATATTCATTTGAGAGAACAATTAATTATCTCCAAAAAAATACCAAGGGGGATATTTTTTTTACCACATTGTCTATGAAGTTATATTTGTTATCAATAGTTGTCATTACTAGTAAAAAACAAGAAGGGGCTCCAATGTTAATAGAATTTGGTTGAAGTGATAATTCCATGAGAATTGTTAGGGATTCATAGCATTATATGCCACGCTAGGGGAGTTCTACTTGTTTATTAAACCACACTATTGATATACTGATCCTATGTTCAAAGAACTTGTGTCATGTGTGATTCAATGTTAACAAAACAAATAAGGGTGATGATGATGTTTTCTTTGGAATTCATTCTCCAAATAAATGGTGGAGTTTGGATGATTTAGAGAGTGACCATGAAAAAAAAAAGAGGCATATGATTTTTATGAATAGAGAAAATGAAGACAAGAATAAGGGTGTGTTCATGGTATTGGAATTTTAGTATTATCATGCGTGTATTAACTACTAAGTGTCAATTCACTTTATACATTGTATTTTTATGAGCATACATAAAAAATGGGCCAGTTTTCTTTTCGGCTAGCCAGCCTCAACCTGAGGCACATGAGGGTCAATGTCGACCATACACAAGGGGATTCTAGCTAGGCCAACCCACAAGAAGCATGGTAGGTCCATGTATAGGAATGTTCATAGTTAGACCATATCCAGAGCAAAGGGTGGCCACGGATCCCACCCCCAGAGAACACGATGTGAGGTTGTACTGTGGAGTGAGAAGGATTAATCTTGGATAAGGAAAAAGAAAGTTGACTTTTAAAATTTCACTCTCTTGTGTCTAAAATTTTATATGTGATGATATTTGTAAGGAGTGGTTAAATCCTCGCCGTCCATCTGTTTCAACATGGAATTGTGTCTGCTCATCTCATCCACCATTTGATAATTTTATCACTGTCTCCCATCTCATCCCGTGTCTTTCCATTTTGAACATGGGTCATATAATGCCCCTTCTATTTATGAACCAGCCACACTGTCATCTTTTTCCTCTAAGTAATCAACGTCATCACAAAATCTCACCGTAGTTGAAGGAATAATGACAATGGACAATCACAAGATATCATATGAGGTTCATGTAGAACACTGAACCGAAATAGGATCATGAAATCAATTTCATTTTCTTGCATGTAATAAAATGGTGGAGAACTCAGTTTGGCTAAAGGAAAACAATGTTATTGAAGAAAAATTGATTTGATAGTGGTGGAAAAATGATTTAAAATAAATTTTAAATGCATACACAAAAATATTTTTTTGACATTCAAGAAAATGAAACAAGACAAAATATTGGGCATATCATCATATAGGTTTGAAAACAAAGAATATCATGGTCTTTCAAAGAATTGATTTTTATGGAATATAACTAGTTATTTGAACTTGTAAGAGGTAGTGATCCTTTCATATAAAAAGATAATCTCTGATTCAATGGAGCTTGATTCCATTCATACACCTGAGAACTCGTGTTTCTCAAAAACTAATAATCTCCATTCCTGATTCGGGAAGGTTGATCAGAGCACTGAAAGACTCCAACAAGAATTATTAAATATTGAAGTTTCTCACAATGGAAGAATATTTTAACACTTTGTGTGAATAAAAAATATCGATCACGTGATAGGTTTTCTCAAACCCTCGATGTGTCTTATGAAGGGGAAGTCGTTGGCACACAACTAGTGCATGTCACCGTTTTGTGCATTTAAATGAAATAACCATGAACCATAAATGATACTATGAAGAGGAATCATATTTCCACTACATGAATAATATGATTAGTGTAGATCTATGTTCTCATGAAGGTAAGCACCCCACTATTTGAACATTAATGCGACAATATTTACAGGGGTTGTTTTTGAAGAATAAGTAACTTGCATGAAGGTGGGGTGTGTGAACATGCACGAATTAAAATGAATCATTTGAATAATCACAAGACAATGTGTGTGCACATGTGATGAATTAAAATAACCTATCAAAGTCCTAAACCTATTCAGTTAGGAATTCATTGTGAATTGTTACACTAAGACAATTTGTGTGCATACAAAGAGGGAAGAAGAATTGAATGGTGTGTTTGGATTTTTCATAGAACATGCATGAACACATATGCATGAATTGGAAACCCCCAAACCAAGTGAATGGAAAGAATAGAAAATATAATAATAGAAGATTCCATGTTCATTTGAAATGTTTTATACCCATTAGGTTTTTCATGTAAGTGATAAGAAGTGGAAGAGAAGAGTTCAAATAAAATCCACAAAAATTATTTAATATATACATGAAAAGTATAATAATGAATAATTTAATCCTAATGATTCCTAATATGATACTCCTCATATATTTTATAATCACATAGGTTTTTTGTGATTCTATAAAAAAGAAGAATACCATTTTTTATATATAGTTATTTCACTAAAGAAGAAGAAATAAGAATAAGTGAGCATTGTTTTTAAATATATAAGAAGAGAGACTAAGAATATAGATTCTTGCCTAATTCATTGAATGTAACCAAAATAATAGCACTGAAGAGGGTCAAATGATGAACCTACCTTGTTTAATAAGGGAGAATACTACATTAAAAGGTCGTATAAATAAACTGAAAGGAATGGAAAGTTGGAATAGGTTGTCACTATTTCAGGAGAGTGGATTGCTTCACACCTCCTACAATGTGTTGGGACTCACAATAACTAGAGGATTGTTCTCCAAGTAAAACTTTTGAAATAGGTATTAATTTATATAGGATAATCCTTGTATTGGCCCTCACCATACATGGAAAGGATGTAGCTCCACCTATTTTGTAGTGAACCTTGTAAAAAATATCACATGTATATTATTAATTCATTGTATTATATAATGTGATAGTGAAAAGATAATCAGAGATTCATGATCCTAATAGGTCTAACGGTATAGGGATAAAATTTTGGAAGTGGTTTAAAAAGTCCTCAAAACTGATTCACTACCCCTCTTAGTGTTATGTATATCCCTAAATGGTCCTCTCAAACTTCTTCTATCTCTAGGGACTCAAGGTGAGTGGTGAGAGTGGATATGAAATAGTATTTTTGAGGGCACCTTTGTTGAGGAGGATTCATGACCACCAATGCATTGACAGGCTCACCAACTTAGTATGAATGGTTAACAGCTTCTGAATATCCATGAACCAGATCCTAAGGAGGATAATCTTGTTTCTCAGGATGTTTTGATGACTCATACCGTTGTATCATGCTATAATATCTTTACTAAAAATATTATGGATGTACATGGTAAGCAATATTGAATGGGGGAAACTTTATAAGGTGTAAATTATGCATTACTAGAGGTGAAATGGGATATATTCATGATACACTGGAATCAGCACACTGATTATCCATGAGATTAGTGATGATCCTTTTCCACTATTTTAAGTATTGTATTAGGGAGGAAACTAATTGATCTATCTCATTTTTTAGAACAATATATTCTGGAGAGGATTGCCTAATTTGCGTCGTACAACTGTTGATATTCTGATGGGAAGGCAATGTTTCTTCATCAACAAGATCCCCAAGTTTGAGAACCTACCTCTGTTGATGGTTGAGGACACTAATATGAGGATATTTCTGGTAGTATGATTCCCCTTGTTGATGATATTCCCTGTAAACCTTTGTGTCAGTTCCCCCTCTCCAGGGTGACTTTGGAACATCCATATTTACAGAAAATATACTAAGAGTATAATTTTCTTTAACAATTGGATAGTATGTTTTTCGAAGGACAAGGATAAGTGGATAGAAAACTTATATCTCAATCCATTGATATTCACATATGGATACGACTCTTATATATTCTAGAATATCACTATGAGGCACTTAATTCAACTTTTTGAGATGGTTTGATGGTAGATGGGTGAATCAGGGTGCTGAGCTATATAGAGGGATATCAACACAACCCTTTGAAACCACTTATCAATATCCTTCATGTAACACCCCATGATTTTATGAAAAATATTCTTTTAATTTCATTAATGTCTTGTGTTGTATTCTACACCATGATTACCTTGCGCTATACGCAACACCGTATTAGCTTGCAGTATACGCAACACCATTCTTGGATCGTGTTACACACAATTTTGATAACATTTATTCTATGCAACATTGAGTATATATATATTCAATGTATAAATGAAATATGGTTTGATTTTGTTATACGAAACAACTAAGGATTCTTTCACAACACACAACCCTGACTTGGCTTGCATTACACGCAATCACGACCTTCCTCGAGAGCGTGTGTTGTACGCAATACCGGGTTTTAATAAACAATGATATATTATTATAATATTGGCATGAACTTGCCGTTATGAATATTATTAACTAAAATTTGAATTTTATAACATTATTATTCATCATACACATTTTCTAGAACATGGTATAAGAACAAAATAAATTTTTCGGGTAAAATAAGTATTTTTAAAAAAATGCAGTTTTGCCGCCTTTTGATGGAGCACCCACATTAAATCTAGTTTTTTACATGTTTATATGTTCAATTTGACAAAATAAAATTCTTCTTTAGAATTATGAAATAAAAACTTACATTAGATAAAGTTTTGATATTTTTCCGATAACTTTCATATTTTAATGAATAGAAAAAACACACTATACTTTTATTAAAAACAACTTTTTTCATCGTAATATCTTATGTGATTAAATTATAATATTGAATGGTTTTAAACTATAAATATAATAAATTTTTACCATTTAATATAATGTATGTCCTTATCATTTATTTTACCTTGAATTCGTAGGTTAAAACAATTCAATCTTTTGCAATGTTTTAAAGAAAAACCTGTTTTCTTTCGACAACGGGATTAATTTTAATTTAATTTCTGCATCTTTTGTGTATTGAATTTGGAAAAATGGATTCCATATTTGGAATAAGTGGGTCCAAATTATGTTAATAAGCTTCTTTTTATTTTTGGGCATTCTGAATAGTAACTACGGTAAATTTTATTTACTATAGTTAAAGGTAAATCGGGTAATTAAAGGTAAATATAAGATTATAAAATTACCCTAACACTTGGAAAAATCCTATTGTATGGCTAAAAGTAGACCCATATAACCTAAGGGTCTTATTAGATTCATTTTATGGACTTTTTCCCATGAAAATAATTTAATTATTATTAAAACCATAGAATGTGACAACATGTCACTTTCTTAAATCTTATAAGTATAATAATTTTAATTTAGTGATACACTTCATGAAACTTCGAACATGAATAGTCTCAATAAATATAATAAAATTATATACATCATAGGAATTTATTTAGAATTTTTAGGGATTAAATAATTATCATTTATTATGACACAAAGATGATGCGGTAATTGTCTTATTAATGAAATATTGACATAATTGATGTTATAAATTCCCAAATAAATGTAATTTGAGACTTTTTATGACTTAAATTAATTTTCTAGGTTAATATGACATGTTATTTTTGATATAAGTAACCTTTTTCGAACTTATCATTCTGTTATGACTTTCATAAAAATCATGTACCAAATAGTGTCAAAATTGACATAAATTAGTTTTTAAAACAAATATTATATTATTAATTGTTATTTTATTCCTAAAAATCTAAGGTTCGGAAAAATGACTTATATAAGGTTATATATATTAATAATAAACACCTTGGGGTTCGTTTGGCATGATATAGTACGTTTATTAACCATATAGTGTAAGAAAACAAAAAGACACGGTAAAAGATAAATTATTTAACTTAGAGTTAAATCTAATTGATAAGGTTAAAATAATAACCTAACCTTGTCTAAATCCTATTGGATGAGAATATTTAGACCCATCACCACTTTATCTTCGAAATAATACCCTTTGGAACCATTATAAACCGAATTTGACTTTAATATAAAATAATATTTTGAGATTTTCCTAAGGTGCCCCTCTCCTCCCTTATAAAAGGGCACCTCCTCCCTCTCCTCCTCACACCAATTTGAGCATTCAAGCTCCTCCAAAACTTGAACAAATCACTTATCCACTTCCCTAGTATCATCCTAGGGGTCCTGGTCTTTTCAAATACCATCCTTAGTTCTTTAAGTGGAGGTTAAGAAAAGGCGCGTCAAGAAGAGGTAATATCCATTACCGATCCTTCACAATTTCTTTCTTCTTCAACGTCTTCTTATTTAGTTGTTTCATGATAAAGTAATAACATAATTATTTCTTATATAATTATATGTTATTATAAATATTAAACAAATCTAATTAAACTTCTATCTATCCTACGGAAAAAGGAAATCACCGCGCGTGCGTACGTACGGAATACCGTCTCCACGCCGTGGTGTAATCTATTTTCCGCCACAACCTTAATTGGATGGGTATAAGGGTGTAATGACTAACTATATATGATTATTATAAAGTGATATTGATACTCAAATTGTATACATACACTTCAACCCAAGTTCACGATCATGAGAACGATATCATCGCTCGTGCGTACGTACGGACTACCGTCTCCACAACGCGATGAGATTCATTCTCCATGTTAACCATTTAAGAATGATTATAAAGTATATATAAGCAATAATAATGAAATATATGACATTATAAAGCTACTGTATTTATTTATATATGTATGGCATCTACTTAATTCCATTCAAGACAATAAGGAAAGGAAAATAGTGTTCATGCGTACGTACGGACTACCGTCTTCATGAACGGTGTGTTTAATTTCATTTATCTATCTATTATATCTATATATACTGAATATATATAATATATAAATCATTTTTTATATTCTAGAAGTAATTAAATCATGATATAAGTAATAATAATGTCAAGAACAACAAGTCCAAACACCTACGATAAATGAAACGATTTTACCCAAAACGCTTCTTTAACATGGAATTTACAAAAGAACAGGTAATATAAAGTCATAAGTGAACCATATATGATATCATAATAATGAATATGATTTTTTTATAAGTTAATGACATTATTTAAATCATTATACAGGAGGTTCATACACTTACGAAGAAAATCAGACTTAAGGTAAGTGAAATATCACAATCTCATTTTTATCCGAGATTGTTTATACTCTAGTATTTACTGGGGTGTATTTTATCTTCCACGTCCATGTTTTCTCAATATGTAATGTTATTTCCATCCACCTAAAGTTGTTTAAATCCAAATTTACCCTTTGGTGAGTTTTTAGTAAAAGATATGAAAGGAATCTTTTTTCGTTTTTCGTACGAGGTACTTTTTGACTTTTCTGACAAACGTACGAGAAGAATGTTTTTTTAACTTATACGGCATGAGTTGATTTTTAAAACATTTTCTCCAGGAACGTTACTTTAAAAGATTTTCAAGTTTATTTTTAATAAACTTATTTTAGTTTAAAATTGTATGGCATGTTAATAAAGGAAAATGTTTTTGAAGTAGAAATGATATTTTCTGCAAGAATGGAGTTCAAGTGTTTTATCAAAATTATTTTCCATCTAAGATAATAAAGGGTTCTGTTTCTATCCCTATTATTACGTTGATTTGATTATGTTGTGATGGAATTATTTTTATGAATTCCTTTATCATATATGAATTGTTTTATGATGTTACGATGTTTAAGATTCCCATTTTTTATTACATGGGTTATGCAATGATGTATGGTTTATAATTTTGTGGCACACATAAGAATGGTATCATTATGAGATGGGTGGAACGTATATCTCCCTCCAATTAATTGGGTAAAGATTTTATATCTCATGAGATAGACACGGCTGGAACTGTAGGTTATACCGGTTCAGTGAAACAGGACTGAAACGAGGGTGACTCAGTTCAGAAATGGACTTTGTCCACTAAGATAGTCTTGGAAATGAGTCTTGAATAATAAGATATGATTCTCTATGATTATTTGTCTATTCCACAAAGATTCATGTTCTATGTTATGATTATTGTGATTACATTTCACTTCCATGATTTATCCCATGTTATGAAATTATGATCTCTTTTGCAGGTTAAGATTTCAAAAAGTTATGTGCTTATGTATATGATGTGATTGATATTTCTTTTGTTTACCCTTACTGAGCATTTGAGCTCACCCTTTTGTATGTTTTCTTTCACCAGGTCAGGAAGATGGTTATTAAGTAAGATATGCCAAAAGGGACTATAGATATGATGAAATAAATCAGAGATAGTGTAGTCACTTTATGAACCAGGTGTTTATGTTTCCCACTTTCCAAAGACACTAAACTATTAAGGTCCTTGTGTGTGTGTTTTTGTTATGTACTAAGTATTCCGCAAAAGTAATGTAATGTCTATGTACGTCAGGCTTCGGGTCTCTATAGTTGGTATCAGAGGAATGGTTTAGTCAACCTTTGGAAACTAGGATGCGAAAACGTTAGTGAGATCCCTAGATATATTTTTAAGGTATGTCTAGGGATGTACCTAAGGATAAGTATACGTATAGGATATAGTCCTAGAACTATGGTAACGATATTAGATTAAACCAAAGATGTTATATATTGAAGATACTCCCTATTTATTATGATTTTTGTCTCTCACACTATTCTTTTTGGGTTTTAGAAAATGGATGGAAACAAGATGATTCACGATAATGGAGGATATGATGGACAATGGAATGATATTCTTCATGAGCAACCAAATGAAATTTTATTTGGAAGTCCAAACATCATTATTATGCCAAATCTGCAATCTCGTAATATGATCAATAAAGTAAAACTTGGTAAGTTTCCTGACTCGGCTAATAAGAGAAAGATGGAGTTTCATGATGATCATAGAGGAAATAAAGTTCAATTTCCCCTATGTAAATCATGTGGGAAGAGGCATCAAGGAGAATGTTTCAAAGGAACTGGAAGATGCTTTGGGTGTGGAAAAGAAGGACACAAATCTAGTAAGTGCAAAGGAAAAGGTCCAGTTAACACCAGGGATGAGGATAATGGTATTTTTACGACATCAAAAATGGTTAAATGTTTTAAATGTGGAATGTACGGGCATTATGCAAACCAATGCCCTAAGGGAATGTCTCATGAAGAGAATCAATATGGTTGTATGGGTAGTATTTATGTTGATGATGATGAATAGAATACAAATGATATGTGAGATGAAAGAATTGTTGAAGCTCGGTCAATGGTTTAAGAATGTAGTGGAATGATTATATGTTTATCATGTGTAATGTTGTATAAGTAATCTCATGGTACTATGGATTAAAGAGACATATAAGGATTGTTACATTGTTTTCTTTCCTTACGTTTTGAAAGTATGTGATGAATGGTACCAGTATTTTTGGAAAGTAAGTGATATGCGCATAATGAAGGGATAAGGAGAAAATTAAATGTTTGATAGTATTCATGAGCTCATGACTGATATAAGGAGAAGGTTATACCATGGTTTGACTATATAGAATTTTTGGATTTTGGTATGTGGAAAGAGTTAACTTTTGACAGCATTCATGTTTTCACTATGGTTTAATGGGTATTCATTTTTCAAGAGAATACATGATTACGGTATTCACATGATTGGAATGTGACCAACAAGATAATGGGAGATAAATGATGGTTGGTTGATGACATTTCAAGTAATCATTTTATTTATATTATGAGCTTGGACCGAAGTATTTTAGATAAGCCTAAATATTGAAATGGATTATGTTGGACATAAGTTAGGATAGAACTTTTTTCGATATTATTGATTGGATGTTATAGTAATATAGCTTTAGAAAAAGGACAACATGCAGGATGGGCGACATCCCATCGCGTCAGACAAGGGTGTGGGAATTGAACCCACAACCGAAGTGCGACTGGCCTATATCGCCTACCACTGGCCTACATGAAGGCCCTAATTAGTAGAAACTAGTTTCATTTTATTATGCGGTATGATATATGAAGTATAGGGTTATTCTTGGAATCATATACGATTAACCTCACCATAGATGGACTTATGTATATTTGATAACTTTTGCTAACCTTTTGTTTGAAACAGATGGAATGACCCATCATTCTATCACATGATCAATTAACACTTCATGAATAACAAATTCAACTTCATTTCTTTAATAGATGAAGTGGAAATTATTCAAAGTACGAAGAACAGTGATATTGAACCAAAATAAATTAAGTATTTATTCTAATTCAAATTCTTCAACTTTAGGGAAATGATTTTGAAAACAAAAAATGTTGTCCTAGTGATCTTATATCTGATGAATTAGATGGTACTCTAGATCATCACAAATTTATGGCTTTTCAATTGTTGGCTTTTTCATATCCATGTTCTCTACCACTCTCCATCAGAACTTGATGGTTAGATTTTTCTCCCATATCCTAATTTTCACCTATGTTCTCCTACGTGGAAACCCAGTGATGAGTTAATTTGGGTAACCGTTACATTTCATACTTTAGTTTTTAAATCCATATATTGGTATTACTTTTTACGATGTGGGTTTCTATTAAACTAACTTTCGAGTAGTAAACCATTTATAATCCTGACGAATTTCGAGGGAGAAATTCATTTTAAGGGGGGTAGAATGTAACACCCCGAGATTTTATGAAAAATATTTTTTTAATTTAATTAATTTATTTTGTTTTATTCTACACCAAGATTACCTTGCGCTATACACTACACCATATTAGGTTGCAGTATACACAACACTATTCTTGGATCGTGTTACACACAATTTTGATAATAGTTATTCTACGCAACATTGAGTATATATATATATATATTCAATGTATAAATGAAATATGGTTGGATTTTGTTATACTAAACAACGAAGGATTCTTTCACAACACGCAACCCTGACTTGGCTTGCATTACACGCAATCGCGACCTTCCTCGATAGCGTGTGTTGTACGCAATACCGGATTTTAATAAACAATGATATATTATTATAATATTGTCATGAACTAGCCGTTATGAATAGTATTAACTATATTTTGAATTTTATAACATTATTATTCATCTTACACATTTTCTAGAACATGGTATAAGAACAAAATAAAATTTTCAGGTAAAATAAGTATTTTTCAAAAAATGCAGTTTTGCCGCCTTTTGATGGCGCACCCACATTAAATATAGTTTTTGACATGTTTATATATTCAATTTGACAAAATAAAATTCTTATTTTGAATTATTATATAAAAATTTACATTAGATAAAGTTTTGATATTTTTCCGATAACTTTCAAATTTTAATGAATAGTAAAAACACGCTATATTTTAATTAAAAACACCTTTTTTCATCGTAATATATTATGTGGTTAAATTATAATATTTAATGGTTTTAAAGTATAAATATAATATATTTTTACCATTTAATATAATTTATGTCATTAGCATTTATTTTACCTTGAATTCGTAGGTTAAAACAATTCAATCTTTTGCAATGTTTTAAAGAAAAACCCGTTTTCTTTCGACAACGAGATTAATTTTAATTTAATTTCTGCATCTTCTGTGTATTGAATTTGGAAAAATGGATTCCATATTTCGAATCAGTGGGTCCAAATTATGTTAATAATCTACTTTTTATTTTTGGGCATTGTGAATAGTGACTACGGTAAATTTTATTTACTATAGTTAAAGGTAAATCGGGTAATTTAGGGTAAATATAAGATTATAAAATTACCCTAACACTTGGAAAAATATTATTGTATGGCTAAAAGTAGACCCATATAACCTAAGTGTCGGATTAGATTCATTTTATAGACTTTTTTCCAGGAAAATAAATTAATTATTATTAAAACCAAAGAATGTGACAACATGTCAGTTTCTTAAATATTATAAGTATAATAATTTTAATTTAGTGATAAAATTCATGAAACATAGAAAATGAATAGTCTCCAGAAATCTAATACAATTATCTACATCATAGGAATTTATTTAGAATTTTTAGGGATTAAATAATTATCATTTATTATGACACAAAGATGATGTAGTAATTGTCTTATTAATGAAATATTGACATAATTGATGTTATAAATGCCCAAATAAATGTAATATGAGACTTTTTATGACTTAAATTAATTTTCTAGGTTAATATGACATTTTATTGTTGATATAAGTAACTTTTTTAGAACTTATCATCCTGTTATGAATTTCATAAAAATCATGTACCAAATAGTGTCAAAATTGACATAAATTAGTTTTTAAAACAAATATTATATTATTAATTGTTATTTTATTCCTAAAAATCTATGGTTCGGCAAAATGAATTAGATAAGGTTATATATATATTAATAATAAACACCTTGGGGTTCTTTTTTCTTGATATAGTAAGTTTATTAACCATATAGTGTAAGAAAACCAAAAGACACGGTAAAAGTTAAATTATTTAACTTAGAGTCAAATCTAATTTATACGGTTAAAATAATAACCTAAACATGTCTAAATCCTATTGGATGAGAGGTTTTAGACCCATCCCCACATTAGCTTCGAAATAAGACCCTTTGGAACCATTATAAACCGAATTTGACCTTAATATAAAATAATATTTTGAGATTTTCCAAAAGGTGCCCCTCTCCTCCCTTATAAAAGGGCACCTCCTCCCTCTCCTCCTCACACCAATTTGAGCATTCAAGCTCGTCCAACCCCTGCAAAAATCTCTTATCCACTTCCCTAGTATCATCCTAGAGGTCCTGGTATTCTTCAAAGACCATCCTAAGTTCTTTAATTGAGGGTTAAGAAAAGGCGCGTCAAAAAGAGGTAATATCCATTACCGATCTTTGTCAATTTCTTTCTTCTTCAACTTCTTCTTCTTTAGTTGGTTCTTGATAAAGTAATAACATAAGTATTTCTTATATAATGATATTTTATTATAAATATGAAACAACTGTAATTAACCTTCTATCCATCCTACGGAAAAAGGAAATCACTACACGTGCGTACGTACAGAATACCGTCTACACGCCGTGGTGTAATATATTTTCCACCACCACCTTAATTGGATGGGTATAATGGTGTAATGAGTAACTATATATGATTATTATAAAGTGATATTGATACTCAAATAGTATACATACACTTCAACCCAAGTTCACGATCATGAGAACGATATCATCGCTCGTGCGTACGTACGGACTACCGTCTCCACGACGCGATGAGATTCATTATCCATGTTAACCATTTAAGAATAATTATAAAGTATATATATGAAATAATAATGAAATATATGATATTATAAAGCTACTGGATTTATTTATATATGTATTTCATCTACTTACTTCCATTTAAGACATTAAGGAAAGTAAAATAGCGTTCATGCGTACGTACGGACTACCGTCTCCATGAACGGTGTGTTTCATTTCATTTATCTATCTATTATATATATACTGAATATATATGATATATAAATAATTTTTTATATTCTGGAAGTAAGTAAATCATGATATAAGTAATAATAATTTCAATAATAATAAGTCCAAACACCTACGATAAATGAAACGATTTTACCCAAAACGCTTCTTTAACATGGAATTTACAAAAGAACGGGTAATATAAAGTCATAAGTGAACCATATATGATATCATAACAATGAATATGATTCTGTAATAAGTTAATGACATTATTTAAATCATTATACAGGAGGTTCGGACACTTACGAAGAAAATCAGACTTAAGGTCAGGGAAATATCACAATCTCATTTTTATCCGAATTGTTTATACTCTAGTATTTACTGGGGTGTATTTTATCATCCACGTCCATGTTTCCTCAATATGTAATGTTATTTCCATCCACCTACAATTGTTTAAATCCAAATTTACCCTTTGGTGAGTTTTTAGTAAAATATATGTAAGGAATCTTTTGTCATTTTTCGTATGAGGTACTTTTTGACTTTTCTGACAAACGTACGAGAAGAATGTTTTTTTAACTTATACGACATGAATGGATTTTTAAAACATTATTTCCAGGATGTTTCCTTTACAAGTTTTAAAGTTTATTTTTAATCAACTTCTTTTAGTTTAAAATTGTATGACATGTTAATAAAGGAAAATGTTTTTGAAGTAGAAAGGATATTTTCCTCAAGAATGGAGTTCAAGTGTTTTGTCAAAATTATTTTCCATATAAGATAATAAAGGGGTTTGTTTCTATCCCTATTATTACATTGATTTGATTATGTTGTGATGGAATTATTTTTATGAATTCCTTTATCATATATGAATTGTTTTATGATGTCACGATGTTTAAGATTCCCATTTTTATTACATGGGTTATGCAATGCTGTATGGTTTATGATTTTGTGGCACACATAAGAATTGTATCATTATGATATGGGTGGGACCTATATCTCCCTCCAATGAATTGGGTAAAGATTTTATATCTCATGAGATAGACATGGATGGAACGGTAGGTTATACCGGTTAGGTGAAATAGGACTGAAACGAGGGTGACTCGGTTCAGAAATGGACATTTTCCACTAAGATAGTCTTGGAAATGATTATTGACTAATAAGATATGATTCTCTATGATTATGTGTGTATTCCACAAAGTTTCATGTTTTATGTTATGATTATTGTGATTACATTTCACTGCCATGATTTATCTCATGTTATGAAATTATGATCTCTTTTGCAGGTTAAGATTTCCAAAAGTTATGTGCTTATGTATATGATGTGATTGATATTTCTTTTGTTTACCCTTACTGAGCATTTGAGCTCACCCTTTTGTATGTTTTCTTTCCCCAGGTCAGGAATAAGGTTATTAAGTAAAATATGCCAAAAGGGACTATAGATATGATGAAATAAATGGGAGATAGTGTAGACGCTTTATGAACCAGTTGTTTATGTTTCCTAGTTTCCAAAGACACTAAACTATTACGGTCCTTGTGTGTGTGTTTTTGTTATGTACTAAGTATTCCACAAAAGTAATGTAATGTCCATGTACATCAAGCTTCGGTTCTCTACACTTCAGGTTCCCCGAGTTCCATGGTTAATCCATCTAAAAATAATGATGTTTGAGAAATGATTCCTAGATGGTTTGGTGAAAACTCACTACTTGTCCCTTAGTGAGGCACTCTATATTTTTGAAGCGAGGAGTAGATGATGGCCATAATATTAGAGACAACAATTCAATGGATTGAAATTCCTAGAGTCCCTAGTACTGAAATCCATGGACTTAGTTGGAATATAATAATATCAACACTCATAGGTAGATATCTGGTGGCACCAATGTGAATCAGTTTAATGGTGGGTTTCTGGATATTGGAACACCTGTGCATGTTTCTTATCCACTACACATGGGAACATTACGTTGGGATGGATCCAAATACATCATCACATTCATGAGGGATGGATTATTTAAAAATGGATCTTGTGTAATGGTGGATGTTATATTCTATGACTACAAAGTCTATATCCCAAAAAGGTTCTCCTCATTAGATGGATTCTTCCCAAAAAATAAAACACTAAATTATCTTGGGTAGAGGTATAGAGGGAGAACTGTGGTGACAGAGAGAGTTTCACTATGACCCAATGTAAGGGGTCAAAAACCTCCTACACATGAATATACCTATGGATGGATCTCGTGACTCAATGGATTTCCCCTTCTAGGATGGAGAAAATGAGATGTCGTGAACCTACCTTAGAAATAGCAGTTGGAGTGGAAACTCAATGACTGAGATGTTTGTGTCCTTATAATCAAATAAGTCAAATAGGTCATTGATGAATTGGAATTTACTAGGATTTATATTTCTATAGAGAGTGTAACATCCGAAGTAAGTAATGAATAATAGATATTTTTATCTATGTCTATTAATGAATTAGATGGTGTTTTAGAGGCTAAAAATGAAAATAAATCCAATCTTAAGCATGGAATACACTAATTTTTTAAAAGATTGTTTTACTGCCTTTTGATGGCAAACGATCTTTTAAATAAATATTTTGACAATTTTATAAGATCTATATTTCAAAAAAACTTATTCTTTATGATTGGGATATCAAAATTTACTTTGTGTAAAGTTTTGGTATTTTTCTGACAATGTTCATTTTTTTAAATAGTGAAAAAATACTACAATTTACATCAAAATTTATTTTTAATCTAATTTATTTATATGATTAGATTATCTTTTGAATTGGTTTTAAAGTTAAATTAGAATATATTTTTACCATTTAATCCAATATTGGTCGTTGGAATTAATTTCACTTTCAAACTGGGCTTAAACTAGTGTCAATCTTTTGATACTTATTGTTTCATAAAAACATGCTAATTGCTCTGACAACAGGAATTAATTATTAAATTAATTAATGAAACTCATATGTTTTTAATTTTGTAAAATAGACATCATTTTTGAATTCAGAATATAAAATATAGCTTAGGGTGATGTTTTGGTATTTTTCTGAAAAACTTCAATTTTTGATGAATAGTGAAACCACTTAGTAGTACTTAAAAAACTGATTTTTTGTTTAAATGAAATTTTACCACCTCTTTGTTTTGAATTTAAAAAATCGGAAATACATGGTTGTCATTGAGAAATAAATTGTGGTTCAATGGGATTAAAATAATTTTTTGGTGAAAAGTAACTTTTATGTTTTTAATCGCGATTAGTGGTAATTAGTGTAGTTTAATGTAAAAATAATGTTTTAATAATAAGAAATGACCTAGACACATGTCCTACCCTTATTGGATGTGTCATGGCCGACCAAGAAAATCCATGGGTCAACTTGGGGACCCCATGGAGCCACTTTGGTAGGAAAATGACATTAATATCTTTTTATTTAATGTTAAATTAAAAATGACACAAACATGAGTTATTTTACTAACTCAATTTGTAAGTGGGGTAATAGAAGTCAGATTTTTGATTATAAATATTCATTATAACGCTAAAGAGTTTTCCTACATAATCATAATTTTTTTATAATTTTTAGACTTTAAATAAATTAAATTATTTATGACATCATGATGATGCAGCGATTACCTCATTAATAAAGGATTTAAATAAAATGAAATGATAATGTAAAATCTATGACCTACACATGTCCAAAACCTATTGGATGGGTGGATTTCCAACCCTTATCACCTTACCCTCGAATTATATCAATGTGGGGCCTTTTGAATCCGAAACGCATTTTAAAATAAAGTAACATTTCTTTACTTTCCAAGAGTGCCCCTCCTCATCTCTTATAAAAGGCCCCCACCTCTACCTCCTTACCCACACTTCCAAAGCCTTTGGATCAGACAACCCCTGCCCATTTTGTCTCTCCACATCCCTATATTACTCCTTGAAGCCTCACTTTGGGTAGAAGTCTTCTCAAGGAAGCCTTTGATCTCAAACCAAAGGGAGTTACCCGATTTTAAGGTAATGTCTTCACTTGAGTCCTTTTGTTTTATATTACTTCTCCAACCCCCTAAACTCTTTTTATTCATTTCTTTTGTAAAAAATACAGTATCTTCAATATACTAGGATTTTGTTATAATAAGTATTCTAGCTACACTTACACACACCTACATCTAATTGTTAAAGAACATACTGTTTTCGTAGATGGCGAATTTCGGCCTCCCGAAACGATGATTGTTCAACATTCTTTTAACACCTTCAAAGGTTTTCATTAAGATGACACTATATTTATGATATATAATATGTTTATGTTTTCTTCAAGATTCTGTATTTTTCATTTTGGGCATACCTTTATGGTTTCCATTATGGGTAAACGTGATATCTTCATTTAAGGAAGTGCGGACTACCGCCCCCTCAAGGTGATTTGAATCGTTAAATACCATATGTGGGACGTATAAAGGATGAAGTTATGATATTATATATGATATTACACTGGAATTATAATATACCTTTATATCATTATGATTCCATTCTATAATGTCCAAAATAGAAATAAAAGTAGCGTTCCTGCGTACGTACGGCTTACCGTCTCCATGAACGGTGCATTTAATTTCTTACCTCTAAATGATTATGTAATATTATAAATGCATGTATATACTGGATATATATGATATATACATCATGATTATAATTCTGTATATAATGGATACATGAATAACTTGTAATTATAAATTGTTTATTTTTGACTCAAGTACCAATGATCGTTAAAACGACCGTTATTAACTTAAATAATTACATAGTGTTCATGACATGGAAATAAGTGATATAAAACGAATAATGAACTTGATAAAGGTTCTCAAACAAGTAGAAATTAACTCAAGTTTATTATTCAGGATATTAAAGAACAACCGAGTCAAGTCGGACCTGATGTGTGGGACTTCGTCTCAATCTCCTTTTATTGAGGCATATTTTGTTTTATACACAACCGTCTTTTATACGGTGTATAAACCCATTTGAACTTTTCGTTTATCTAAAAGGAATCTTTATTATACAAAGTGATTTACTAAATGAAAAAAGGGAATGTTTTTGTCGTACGTATGCGGCAACAACGACTTCTCCGCCGCCGTGACCATTATTTGAGTTTCGGATTCCTCTACAAGCCATACCTTTTTTTAAAAGAAAAATAAATACCATGTTTTAATTTTCTTTTATTTTGGTATTTAAAATGGGTTTCATAATGTTTTTATATCAATTTTTTGTATTGATGTCTTATGATTGAAAAGTGGAAATGTTATGTTTCCTTTATGCATGTTTTATGTGATACGATTATGTTGTGGTTCTTGGGCATTGTTATGAAGACGGGTGGTTCCGTGATAAACTATGGGCGGGTGAGCCCGATACAGCTCTCCAATGTATTGGGTAATGCGAAGGAGTGAAACGTTAAGGTTTCTCCGATGATATTTAGGGAATATACTGTGATGGGTAATCCAAACGTAACCAAGAGGGTTACTCCCTACGTAAGAAAGTTATGAATGCCTCAAGTTACCTTTATGTCTTATGATTTCTATGATTTATTCATGATTTGATGAGGTATGTTAATGTTCTTATGTTTTATGGTTAAAGTATTATTTCATTCTTATGTGTATATGTATCCATGTTTCCTTTCCATATTTTTATATCCCTTACTGATCTTTTTATACTCATCCCAAGTTTTTGAAATGTTTTTCACAGGTCAAGGGAAAGGTACATGATATGACGATAATGTCAAGGAAGTGTCAAGAAAGAATCCATGTTTTATTTTAAACATGTTTCCATTGATGGGAAAAATGAATACTATCTTTTATGTAACCACTTTGTTTAAATGTGGAATGTAATGCAAGTTTTTTGTTCTAATTCTCTAAAACTCTAAACCTGAAAAGATCCTCAATGTGTAACATTGTAATAACTCAAGATTAAGTAAGGTTTAAGGTCGGGGCCTTATAGTTGGTATCAAAGGTCGGTTTAGATAACATTAGGAGTTATAATTCTATTAAATGATTATAAAAACAAAATATTTATATTCAAATATAATTGGTATATCATTTACAGATTACCATGTTGCTTCGCCTAAGATATTTATGTGTTTAGAATGGTTTTTTAAAGTGGAAACAAGTAAGTTGTGCTAGAAAGGTATACATATGGAAATGAACTTCTAAATCGGCATCCTAAGATAGTCAGAATCATAATTGAACAGTTTGTTGTAGTGATGGCTCAGTTGACTTAGGTGATAAACCGTTGTTGTTTTTACTGAAGATATTTTGTTGTTTTCTAAAGGTAAAGAGGAGAATGAGAGTCATTTGAGGGTGATATTTCAAACCATAAAATAAATGAAATGGTATGGAAAATTCAGAAAATGTGAGTTTTGGTTGCAACAAATTTCTTTCCTTGGTCAGATTTTTTCTAATGATGGGATAACCGTTGATCCTGCAAAAACAAAGGTTGTTGAAGAATGGCCAAGACCCACAAATGTAACAGAGATTCGTAGTTTCCTTGGTTTGGCAGGCTATTACCGAAGGTTTGTTATAAATTTTTCACGGTTATCTAGTCCAATTACTAAGCTAACTCGGAAGGTTGTTATGATTATCTGGACAAAAGAATGTGATGATTGTTTTCAGGAACGGAAAAGAAGATTGGTGAATGCTCCGGTTTTGGAACTACCTTCCAGGAATGGTGAGTTTTTATCTATAGTGATGCTTCATTGAAAGGACCTGGATGTGTCCTAATGAAGAATGATCAGGTAGTTGCTTATGCTTCACGACAATTGAAAACTCATGAGGTAAATTACCCTACACATGATTTGGAATTAGCTGCGGTTGTTTTCACTTTAAAAATTTGGAGGCATCATTTGTATGGAGTATAGTGTGAAATATATACCGACCACAAAAGATTAAAGTATATATTCACTCAGAAAGAATTGAACATGAGACAGAGGAGATGGCTAGAATTAATCAAGGATTATGATTGTACAATTCATTTCAATCTGGGAAAAGAAAATAAAGTGGCTGATGCTTTGAGTCGAAAAAGTAATGATTCATTAGCAATGATTCATTTGGAATGTGATCCTTTGGTTAAGGATTTGATGAAATTTGGCATAGAAGTTGTTAGTGCAGGAAGTTCCTCTGTTTTGTTTCAGGTATCAGTGAGATCATCTCTATCAGACAGAATCAAGAAAGCGTAGAAGCAAGACAGTGAGTTGCAGAAAAAGGTAGAGCTGGTTCAGATGGGTAAGTTTCCTGAATTCAACATTGATAATGATTGTGTTTTGAGATTTGGGAAGAGATTGTGTGTTCCTTGTGATTAACAGTTGAAGAGAGAGTTGTTATAAAAGCTCATAGTTCTCCGTTTTCAGTTTATCCTGGCAGTACTAAGATGTACATAGATCTGAGGGAGTATTACTGGTGGGATGGAATGAAAAGAGATATTTCTGATTTTACTGTGAAGTGTTTGACATGCCAATAGGATAAAGTAGAGAGGCAGTTACCGAAAGGGTTGCTTCAGCCTTTACCAGTGCCAGAGTGGAAATGGGAGAATATATCCATGGACTTTGTTGTATGATTACCGAAGACATCTCGAGGTAATAATGCAATCTGGGTTATTGTTGATCACTTGACTAAATCTGCTCATTTCCTTGCTATACGAGATACTTTCTCTCTAGATCAAATTTCCTGTTGGTATCTTAAAGAGATAGTCAGGTTCCATGGAGTTCCTCTCTCCATTGTATCCGATCATGATCCCAGGATTACTTCTAACTTTTGGAAGGGCCTTCATAAGTCATTGGGTACTGAATTAAATTTTAGTAAAACTTTTCATCCTCAATCAGATGGGCAGTCAGAACGAACAATTCAGACCTTGGAGGATATGCAACAAGCTTGTTCGATGGATTATCAGGGATGTTGGGACTTACATATTTTTTGGGTTGAATTTTCATATAATAACAGTTTCCATTCCAGTATACAGATGGCACCATTTGAGGCGTTATATGGGAAGTGGTGTCGAACTCCAGCTTCCTGGGATGAAGTGGGTGAAAGGAAGTTGATGGGACCAGAATTGGTAGAAGAGTTGGCAGAAAAGGTTCAGCTGATACAGAAACAAATGAGAACAGCTCAGAGCAGGCAGAAGGGTTATGCGAACAACAGGAGGAAGGATCTATCTTTTGAGGTAGGTGAACATGTTTTTATCAAAGTATCACCATGGAAAAGTGTGATGAGATTTGGAAATAAAGGAAAGATGAGTCCAAGGTTCATTGGACTATATGAAATTCTAGAGAGAGTTGGATCAATTGCTTACCAAGTGGCTTTACCTCCGAGTTTATCTCAGGTACACAATGTTTTTCATGTTTCGATGTTGAGAAAGTATTTTTCAGATCCATCTCATGTTTTGAGTCCAGAGGTAGTTCAGTTGGAAGAGAACCTATCTTATGAGGAACAACCGGTCCATATTTTTGACCATAGGGAGCATGTGTTATGGAATATGGTGATTAATCAGGTAAAGGTTTTGTGGAAAAACCTCATGATAGAAGAGGCAACATGGGAATCTGAAAATGTGATGAGGGATAAGTACCCCCACTTGTTCGATAAGTAAATAAATTTCGGGGACACAATTTTCTAAAGGAGGGAAGGATGTAACATCCCAAGTAAGTAATGAATAATAGATATTTTTATCTATGTATATTAATGAATTATATAGTGGTTTAGAGGCTTAAAATGAAAATAAATCCAATCTTAAGCATGGAATACACTAATTTTTTTAAAAGATTGTTTTACTGCCTTTTGATGGAAAACCATATTTTAAATCAATATTTTGACAATTTTATAAGCTCTATATGTCAAAAAAAATCTTATTCTTATTGATTGGGATATCAAAATTTACTTTGTGTAAATATTTGGTATTTTTCTAACAATGTTCATTTTTTTGAATAGTGAAAAAGTACTACATTTTACATCAAAATAGATTTTTAATATAATTTATTTATATGATTATATTATCTTTTGAATTGGTTTTAAAGTTAAATTAGAATATATTTTTACCATTTAATCCAATATTGGTCGTTGTAATTAATTTCACTTTGAAACTGGACTTAAACTAGTGTCAATCGTTTGATACTTATTGTTTCATAAAAACACGCTATTTGCTCTGACAGCGGGAATTAATTATTAAATTAATTTATGCAGCTTATATGTTTTGAATTTTGTAAAATAGACATCATTTTTGAATTCATAATATCAAATATAGCTTATGGTGATGTTTTGGAATTTTTCTGAAAAACTTCAATTTTTGATGAATAATGAATCCACTAAGTGGTACTTAAAAAATTGATTTTTCGTTTAAATGAAATTCTACCACCTATATGTTTTGAATTTCAAAAATCCGACATACATGGTTGTCATTAAGAATTAAATTTTGGTTCAATGGGATTAAAATAATTTTTTTTTGTGAATAGTAGCTTTTATGTTTTTAATCACGATTAGTGGTAATTAGTGTAGTTTAAGGTAAAAATAATGTTTTAATAATATAAAATGACCATGAAACATGTCCTAACCTTATTGGATGTGTCATGGCCGACCCAGAATATCCATGTCTCAACATGGGGACCCCATGGATCCAATTTTGTAGGAAAATGACATTAATATCTTTTTATTTAATGTTAAAGTAAAAATGACACAAACATGAGTTATTTTACTAAATAAATTTGTAATGGGGTTATACAAGTCATATTTTTGATTAAAATAGTCATAGGAAAGCTAAAAAGTTTTCTAAATCATTATAATTTTTTTATAATTTTTATACTTTATATAAATTAAATTATTGATGACATCCTGATGATGCCACGATTACCTCATTAATAAAGGATTTAAATAAAATGAAATGATAATGTAAAATATTTGACCTACACATGTCCAAAACCTATTGGATGGGTGGATTTCGAACCCTATCACCTTACCCTAGAATTATATCAATGTGGGACCTTTTTAATCCGAAACTCTTTTTAAAATAATGTAACATTTCTTTAATTTCCAATAGTGCCCCTCCTCACCTCTTATAAAAGGCCCCCACCTCTACCTCCTTACCCACACTTCCAAAACCTTTGGCTCGGCCAACCCCTGACCATTTTGTCTCTCCACATCCCTCTCTTACTCCTTGAAGCCTCACATTGGGCAGAAGTCTTCCCAAGGAAGCTTTTGAGCTCAAACCAATGGGAGTTACCCGATTTTAAGGTAATGTCTTCACTTGAGTCCTTTTGTTTTATTTTACTTCTCCAACCCCCTAAATTCTTTTTATTCATTTCTTTTGTAACAACTCCAGTATATTAAATATACTAGGATGTTTTTATAAGAATTATTCGAGCTACACTTACACACACCTACATATAATGGTTACAGAACATACTGTTTCCGTGGATGGCGAATTTCGGCCTCCCGAAACGATGATTGTTCAACATTCTATTAACACCTTCAAAGGTGGCCATTAATATGAAACTATATTTATTATATATAATATGTTTATGATTTCCTTAAGCTCTTGTATTTTTCATTTTGGGCATACCTTTATGGTTTCCATTATGGGTAAACGCGATATCTTCATTTAAGGAAGTGCGGACTACCGCCCCCTCAAAGTGATTTGATTTGTTAAATACCATGTGTGGGATGTATAAAGGATGAATTTATGATATTATATATGATATTACACTAGAATTATAATATACCTTTATATAATTATGATTCCATTCTATATATTACGAAATAGAAATGAAAGTAGCGTTCATGCGTACGTACGGCTTACCATCTCCATGAACGGTGAATTTCATTTCATACCTCTAAATGATTATGTAATATTATAAATGCATGTATATACTGGATAATATGATATATATGATATATAAATCATTATTATAATTCTAGATATAATTGATACATGAACAACTTGTAATTATAAAGGGTTTATTTTTGACTCAAGTACCAATGATCGTTAAAACGACCGTTATTTACTTAAATAATTACATAGTGTTCATGACATGGAAATAAGTGATATAAAAGGAATAATTAACTTTAAAAAGGTTCTTAAACAAGTAGAAATTAACTCAAGTTTATTATTCAGGAGATTAAAGAACGACCGAGTCAAGTCGGACCTGAGGTATGGGACTTCGTCTCAATCTCCTTTCATTGAGGCATATTTTGTTTTATACACAACCTTCCTTTACACGGTGTATAAACCCATTTGACTTTTAAGTTTATCCAAAAAGAATCTTTTTTATACGAAGTTTTTTACTGAATGACAAAAGGGAATGTTTTTGTCATACGTATGCGGCGACAACGACTTCTCCACCGCCGTGACCATTATTTGAGTTTCGGCTTCCTCTACAAGCCATACCTTTTTTTTCAAAGAAAAATAAATACCATGTTTTACTTTTATTTTATTTTGGTATTGAAAATGGGTTTCATAATGTTTTTATATCAATTTGTTGTATTTATATCTTGTGATTGAAAAGTGGAAATGTTATGTTTTCTTTATGCATGTTTTATGTGATACGATTATGTTGTGGTTCTTGGGCATTGTTATGAAGACGGGTGGTTCTATGATAAACTAAGGGCGGGTGAGCCCGATATAGCTCTCCAATGCATTGGGTAATGCGAAGGAGTGAAACTTTAAGGTTTCCCTGAAGAGATTTAGGGAATATACTGTGATGGGTATTCGAAACGTAAAAAAGAGGGTTACTCCCTACGTAAGAATGTTATGAATGCCTCAAGTTATTTTTATGTCTTATGATTTCTATGATTTATTCATGATTTGATGAGGTATGTTAATGTTATTATGTTTTATGGGTAAAGTATGATTTCATTCTTATGTGTATATGTACCCCTGTTTCCTTTCCATATTTTTATATCCCTTACTGAGCTTTTTATGCTCATCCCAAGTTTTTGAAATGTTTTTCCCAGGTCAAGGGAAAGGTACATGATATGATGATAGTGTCAAGGAAGTGACAAGAAAGAATCCATGTTTTATTTTAAATATGTTTCCATTGATGGGAAAAATGAATTCTATCTTTTATGTAACCACTTTGTTTAAATGTGGAATTTAATGCATGTTTTATGTTCTAATTCTCTAAACCTCTAAACCTGAAAAGATCTTCAAGGTGTAATCTTGTAATAACTCAAGATTAAGTAAGGTTTAAGGCTGGTGCCTTATAGAGAGTGTTCAATATTCATCTTATATATGGTTCTTCATGGTAAGATAATTCTTCAACATGGGGAGGAATTTAGTGGTGGTGGTAGAGGAAATGAGGAATACTTATGTATTGGGAAGAAGTGTGGAGAATACCTCTGTACCAGGCCTTGATGGAGTAGGGAGGATCTCCAATTATGTTTTTTGAGAGTGTAGGGAGGATTTATTAACTGTATACTGTCATTATGAGTTATTTATTAGCGGCCTTCATTGGTTCAAAAAATGGCAGAGTCATCTCATTCTTCTTTTGAGGTGGTTGGGGCCTGCTCCCAATCAAGTGAAGAAGAATAATTGTGATCCTATTTGTAGGATCATATAGAATGTCATAGTGGGTGATGGGGCCACTAGATCCTTGTAAAATATCCCATTGTCCCATTATACTAGTCCTTCCATGATGTTTCCATAAGGTGGTTAAGAATGGGTCTGATGAAGTAGGGGGAAGGTCCCCTGATTCTTCGACCTGAGGTACAGATCATTTCAAGTGTTCACAATGATTGCTGGGATCCCTCTTTGTGGATCATGGGTAGTATTGATGGCCACGGTTACCTGATCATACTCCACCTCTTTATCATATGACATTGAGTCATAGGATTTCTCCATGGAGGGACTCCCAAAGTGGCATTAATTTTGAACATGGATGGTTGTTCATTGCGTATCCCTTGGGGGTGGGAGTGTTAGTGAGGCACTATTAACTATATGTCTTTAATTCCCGCATACACTTTTATAATGACCCCTCTCACTTTTACCAATGTGTGAGGGTGTTAATAACCCTTTTCTGGAAGACTTCCAAACGTGATATGGGTAATGGGTGCCTAGTAGTTGATGTTTTGGCTGAAACCAATGCATGGTTGGAGTCATGTTGGATTGTCGCATCTGTATTTCTCCTACTGCAGTGCCGAAAAGTGCTAGGATACTAACTTATAATTGTGTGAGTACTATATGGACTGTGGATTCATCCATTTGTATATGTAAAATGAAAGAAATTACCAATCCCCAACAATATCCAGTATTCTAAATATGTAGAGATATCCACAGTAACAACATATTTGACAAACGATTCTTAACCTCTAACTACCCCAATTTTCTAGTGGGTTCTATGTTGGCCCCACTATTTTTTTTATGGAAATGACACTAGATATATAGATCTTATTTTATTTGAATATGATGATTCCACAATCCTAATAGTCCCAATGTAGAGGATACAACTTTCACATCGGGTTCACCATTTCTGTTAGTAATGCTCGATGACAAAAACATCTGAGTCCAATCATAGATCTGATGACCCGCAAGACTAGTCCCTAGGGTGAAGGAGAAATGATTCATTTTCAGTTTTACAATTTTTCATTCAAGCAGTTTCAATGAGGCTCACCTATTTATCAACATACAATGCATGCATTAGATTTTTAATTTCTTCACGTTAACCCTTTTCAAAGTTGGAAGATTTTCATCACTATAAATGATGGTGTATACTTCTGAATAAAAATACTATAATTAAATGTCTATCTATACTTCCATGGATTCATCCCTCGATACCATCTCCTATTCTAGGTCTCCATCATTGATTTATTTCATGTTTATGGAACTCAATCATGATTTCATATCATTTTGGGTGATAATTAATTACACAACTTCTGTCTGGACACACCGATTTCTCCCTGACAGGGAAGAATCTATTAGTTAGGAGAGTAGTCATGTTGGGGTATCACTTGAAATCTCTAGATAATGGTAGAATTGGTCCCCTATATTCTTACTCATTTGAAGGAAACTTATAAGAAAAATTTGAAGAAGAGTAACCCACATGTCTTCCCGTGTTGATCATGAGGTAACAATGCCTGTGGATTATGTATTATGAGGATTTTTACCCTAGGAATCCCAAAAAAGGGTTAGTTTATTGCTTCATGTAACATGTTCTATGACCCATGGGGATAGTTCCAGGGATTTGGTTGAGACAATCCAAAACAATAGGTTAACATCTTTTAAAGATGGGAGCAGTGTTTATGCATTATGTGTACATGATAAATGGACCAAAATTCCCCATAGATGAATATCATGGAGGTCTGTACCTAAGAGGGATGTTTTCACACATATAAGGTCGTGGTAGAAATCCACTTGTGGTGAACCTAGGATGGATAGATCAAAACATCCATTTAAGAATATCTATATGGCATGTCCTTCAGAGGCACAACCTATGTTTACAATTGTTCGGGAAGCCCCTTGATGCGGACAAGAATGGTTGATCAAAATGCCCCTTGTGGTGGGTTTTGGTGGTAAGTCCCTAAGAGAAAGAACCTTGTTTTACCATTTTTTGGATGCATATTGATGCAAAATTAAATGTTTATTATAATTCCAGTTGATGTGGATTAGGTAGGTGAATCCCTTGGAGGGAGAACCTATGTTTTACATTAGTCAGGATACCCCCTTGATGAAAACCCAAAGGGTTGATCAGACTACACCATGAGTTATATCACATAGGTTCATCCATAGGTGGGAGAACATATGTTTACCATTTTTGGGACACCCCTTGAGGCAGACTAGATAGTTTTATTGGAATTTCACTTGAGGAAAATCTGGGAGGTGCATCCATAAGAAGGACCACATATATTTACCATTGGTTGGGAAACCACATGAGGTGGACCAAAAGGGTTGATATTAATTATCATTAACAATATTAGGGATATTCATACCTTGTATGGATAACATATATTTCCCATTTATTATGATTGAACCACTGGTTGGTGTCATAGGTACCCTATTTAGAGAATGGGGATCAAAACCCACCTAGTTTTATTCTGTAGTTTAAGGACACATGGTAGGACCGATCCTTTATGTTTAACATCAAGCAGTAATGAAGTTAATGCCTCAAAATAATAATTGATTAGGGATGGTGTGGGGAATATGCATTGGATCTCCATTTCATAAGAGTATTTTATCGATTGTTGGGGTGTGGGGATTATACATTGAGTTTATAGAAGGATATCATTCCTCGTGAGTGGTTGATATGCGGGGATAATCCAATGCCACTCATAAATAAATCATTCTAGGTTTATCTCATAGGTTTAGACCAAAATCTAATGTCATGATCTAAATCTTTTTTCATGTAGTTGAACATCATATTACTAGGTCATGGAAGAAGGCAGTTTTATTTGATAAAACTTGAATTTTTGTACGATAACTCTTTACCCTAGGGCTTGCATAACCACCACTCATGAAACTATGGGAATGATATTGAATTGGAACTAGTAATAATGGGTGTTCAGTCATGAGTTACTCATTATGGTCCATATTATTTCTTGAAAATTGGTAAGGGTGCCTATTATTAGAGGAAAAATGTTTGTGGGAGGCTCCAGCCGCACTTGGAGTGAAGTGGGTGGATGATGTGGTGGGTGAAACTGGTCACATGGGGACATGAGATGTATCTAATCTGATCTAGGATTAATGTGGGAGTCTTGGGCACTGAAACATTGGAATATAGGTTTTTTAGAAGTGAGGCTTCGTTGAAAGACCCCTTAGAGGTGTCTCATGATTCTTTGAGCCACACAAAGAGGTTCTTCATGAATTCCATGTGTCTATTGGGGGCCAGGGGATTCATGATGGTGTATGCATCATGAAAAAGATGAAATTTAAGGATATGGATATCATGATTCATAAAAGGAGTGATATTTAAATGATGTTTCTTCATTAATCCACAAGAATCTCATAAGGCTTAATTCCTTCATAATGGGTGAAGGATATCATGAAATGGATCCCCATTGTTGGTGGAGGACCTCAATAACACATGGATAGAGGTCTCGGGAATATTGCATACCTTGGATGAACCATATTATATTTGGTTCACGAATCTATCTTGGTTCACCAATTGAGAGTGATTTGGAAGCAGAATGGTTGAAACCTCCAATAAATTTTTTGAGACAAAAGCGGGATATATAAGAAATGGTTTGTGAATATTAGAATAATTTCATTATTTATTCCTTGGTTGTGTGAATTGGACTATCTCTGAGTCAAATTTATGTCTCAAAAAGACACCATCAACCATTAACACATTGAAAAATCAATACAAAACTTGGATGGTCATTTTAAGGAGGGCCAGTGATTGGCCTTCATGACATTTCAAGGAAAATTCTTAGCTAAGTAGATTCACAATAATTGAATGTTCATGAAGGAGGTGATTCATGAAAAAGACTCCTTAGAGGGATTTTGGAATTTTTTGACTTGTATTTTATTTGAAATGTCTCTTCCTTCCTCAATCATTCCTGTGGGAGTAATATTCAATCATCAACTCATATCTCAATGTGATAAGTGATTTTTTCATATTTTTTGATTGTTTTATTTTTAACACCTGGGATCAACTTGTAGTGTTTTTTATGGAGGAATTATTTTTAATGTTTAATGAAAAAATGGCAAACTAGTTTGATGGGTGAAAACACATTACATCCAGCAAGGAGGTTTGGATTGTACCCATGAATAAAGGGTGGTAATGGTTTTCACCTACCTCTATAATATGTGATGTTTGGTTAGTGTGACATTTTTATAGGATAATATTACGTTTATTTTTAGAATATATTGTATATTATTTTAGAACCAAGGGTTTATTTATTATCGAAGATTATATGGTAAAATAATTATAATCACTTGTTTTATAACATAGACAGGTTGATTTTGATGAATTTTAAGGATACATATTTATTGAATAATTTAGTTTGAAATTTGGGTATTACATTTGAATTTTGAAGATTAATGTTTCATATGATGGTTTACTTATTTTAGGGATTATATTACCTTCTCCTTACCATTTTGGTTTGGGTTAATGTATAAAGATATGTCTAATAGATTTAATAACCCTTTTATGGTTATGTGTCTTTTGTAAGTGTGTTCTAGTTCGTATAGAATTATAAATTAATAGAAAATATACATCATTTTTAGAAAAGTGTATGTTTTTGGTGGAAATTATTTGAAGGATAAAATTATATCCAAAAATTTAGTATATTTCAACATTATCGTAGTATAAATTATAAGAGGAATCCTCAACTCTAAAAAATTTATCATTGAATGAAAATTTTATCCATGTACCATAAATTTTAATGAATTAATGGCCTTTTTAATAATCATTGATTTATGGTTTGGATGATCCTAATATTCCTTTGATCATTCAGCCATTTGTGATCAATGACCTCAATCACGTACCCTAAATATCTTTGTGTTTCCCCATTCAACTCCTCTGTTATCCTATTTGAAAAAATAATTATGTGTTGTTCCATATTAAAATTTAACACCTTTTCTATCATATCAATATGATTTTTTATTAACACTTTTTTGGATATGGGTTTAGCACAATATTATTTTTGGTGTCCATCTTTTAATTATTGTGCTAAACATAAAATTGTGAGGATGAAATTTATTTGGGGGGGGGATATAACACAGTGGAAATTATAATATAATACAATTTTATTTGATATCATATTTTACATGAAATACATATTTTATATTATGATACACACAACAACGAGTTCCTTCAATATCTTGCATTACACACAAGATCTAGTTTTACTGAATAACAATATTCTATTAATATCATTATCCAACATGATTGTAATCACCTAGCCATAAAAATGGAGTGTATGGATAGGATTAAATGAATTATTAAAATATTTTTGTAGAAATTTTTGTATAATTAATTATTTGTAGGAAAATAATTAATAAATTAGTATAAAACTTTTTTGAAAATAAATGGATATATTTTTCTGAAAAAAATTTAAATGCACCCAAATATGTTTTATACTAATAAATATCAAATAATAGATTTTGGATTATATTAATGAAATTTATACTTAATATATTAAATATATTTTTTAACATTCATTCTATTGGTTTCTATATAATATATTAAATAAATCATATTTTATGGTTAAAAATATATTTATCTAAAAAATAGTTTTGTCTCATTTTTATTGTGTAATTGTTTTAAAACATAATTTTCCCAATTTATAATTTTATTTGAATGAAAAATAATTTCTCAAATTAGAATTTAAATATTTTCTTCTGGTGAATTATTTTATTTTTTGAGATGTTGCATATTTTAATTAATAGTGAAAACAATGAAATTTGATTGAAAAATGACATTTCTTTAATATAAATTATAAAGTTAAATTATATATTGAATTGGATTAAAATTAAAAATAGTTAAATTATTCTTATATTAATCCAATTTAATTCATCGTGATAATTTTCGTAAAATTTTTTTATATTAAAATTGGGTAAACTTTTCCAAATTTTCACATTAAAAACCCACATTTTCCACACATCTGCTGGATTAATTTTAAATTAAATTATTTCTCTTTTGTGCGTAGAATTTAGAAAAATTGATTCATATATGAAAATCAATATAATTTATAATTTATAAAATAGTTAACATAACTTTTGATCAAAATGATTGGTGAACATAATTAAATTTATATACAATAATTAATGTAAAAACAAGTTTACTTAGTGGTTAATGATAGAATATAATGTGTATTAAAGACCAAACAGATGTCCAAAACAATTATTTTGGAAATATTTCGCCCCTAAAATTTAATGGATATATTATTATCATTATTTATTTATTTTTTAGGTAAAAATTTTGGTGACCATAACTTCTTTTAAAAAATACCATGTGTGTCTTCCCCCTTACTTTTAAAATGCCTCTCTCCCCTATTCTCTACACATCTCATGCCATTTCGATCATAAAAAACTGATCAAAATAACTTCAAACATCCAAAACTTCCAGTTATAAGCCTTTATTGTGGATGAAATCCATATATGGGAATCATTTTGTGCTATCCAAAAGGAGTTGCCTAAGGAATATGTAACGTTCATCAACATGCATTTTTGTTGTATTTAATTCTCCACCACCACAAATTAGTATTACCCAAAGATAATATAATAAAATCAGAATAGAAAATATAATTATAGAATTTAATTTTATGGTTATTACCCAAATACATAATATCTTCCACAAAATAGGTTTCAAAATCATTATTCATGTGTTTGGCGGTCTACTGCCTCAAGAAACTATGTCATTTATTTTTACATTACCACCTCTCTAGATTGGGAATAATGATAGACATATAATTTATATATGATATTTTTTATATTTATAAAATAATTATACTTATGTATTTATTTTATAATAAACACCCTTTTTTACATTTCAAACCCTAGGGGATAAAATAACATCGATTGGGAGTATGGTAGATGGCCGCATCTTGGGGTGATGTTAATTGTTTTTCAATATCGTGTTACATGGAAGGTAAAAAAGGGTTACAATAATTAATATATATGATATAAATGAAATAATTATAATATTTATGACATAATTTTGTTTTGAGAAAAAAAATTATCGATTTATTCTTAACATTTCACACACTATAAACATATAACGTCATATGTGGATTTGTGGGAAATCTCCATTTTGAAGCAATGTGATTCTTATGTTTTCATAAAAAATAAATATAATTATATAAATATGTATATATAATAAAATATATGTTAGTTATTATATAATTATCATTATGTTAAAAAAAATTTTTCTTACCATCTTTCAATAATGATAATTGTAAAATGGAAATGTTATTCATGCTCACGTACGATCTATTTTCTCTATAATCATAACATTGGTTAATTTTTAATTATCTTATTTAATGAGGATTTAAAGATTATAATAGACATATATATATATTATAATTATTTCAGTTTTATTATTTTTGGATTTTTACATGATGACCTAATTGACTTTGGTTGAACCAACAATGTCAATGTTCACACATAAACTGAATATGGTAAAAAAATAAAACATAAACATAATTGATTAAATAATTATATAAAACATAATTATATCTGACATAATATATATAATATAATTTTAAAAATTTAAAAATAAATTAAATAATTAAAATATTTTTATTATTCATGAATATAATGGAAAAGAAAAATGAATTAGACTCAAGGTAAATGTTTTTCTTGTCTCACATATACTTATGTGAGATATATGACCTATTAATAATTTTTATAGTTTTGTGGTGAATATAAATCCCATTAAGGAAATGTGTAATTATTTTACATAAAATATTGGGGATTTACATAACCAATTTATGATCTCAATTTTATGGGGATTAAGGTTAAAAGTTACCAAAATGGTATGTGATTTGTGTCTCCATTTTTTATTTTAGTGGTTTGTTATGTTATACACCTATATTCTTTTAGGAGGTGTATATTTTATGTAAGAACCCTGTTCTTAGCTCTGAGGTTTGAGCTTCTTCTTTTCTCTTTTCCTTATGTGTTTTTTAAAAAAATAAGGAAAATGGGGAAAATCCTAAATTTTGGAAAGTGCACGCCATGTACTTTGTCCAGACGCCGTGTACTTTTGGACGTGTGGGATGAGTACGCTGGCATGTAGCCATGTCATCGATGAAGGGTGTAGGAACCGACTACATGCCGTGTAGTGGTCCATTACACGCCATGTAGTGAGTCGGCATGCCAAAATAGTAAGGCGGTAGAGCAACCGCCAACTGGACGACTGTACACGCCGTGTAGTCAGGAGTACATGTCGTGTACTCTTGTCAACAGATGAACGGTGTGGTAGTGCCGCCAGAAGAATAGTTAAATGAAGGAAGTACAGGTCGTGTACTTGGAAGTACACGCTGTGTACTTTGTTTTTTTCTCATAAAATGGGTAGTAGCCTCCCCTGTTCACAGGGAAGGCTTAGAACGGGAAGAGAGCTTGGGAGAGGATAGCCGAACCTTTGAAGATCTGCTAAGTGTTCATCTGGAATCCGTTTCCACCTCGGATGATCTCGTTGGAACCGCACGGGTAAGCACTCTGTTCTCCATAAGCCGTTCTTACCAATTCTTTCACGAGGGAAAGTTATTTACATTTTAATGGGTTTTCTTCTTCGTCATGTCTATGTCATTCTTGGGCATTTGTAGAACGGACGTTCACGTATAAAGTTTGTTGGCGTTAAAGGTAGGTGGTTTGGTGTTAATTTTTCCAACTATCGTGTGTTTTGTGCATTTTTGTGCCATGAACCCATGTCGGGGTGTCATGTGGATGAGTCTATGGATATTTTAAATACCTAGAATTGCATAGGTAATTAAATATGATATTATAATGTTGTTTGGGATTGCTGCTCGGATCCAGGACCACCCCGGGTTGCGTTCCTCTATTTAACCATTTGGACATGTTACCTGAGGGTATTCATTGTTTATTTTATGCCTTTAATGAAATTATTGTAGAATTGCCTTGAGAGGAATTTCTTGTTTTACTACCTGTTTACATGTTGGGCTTGGCTGGTTACCTGTTTAACCTGAGGGCGGTGTTGTGGTTATCCTGTGGACAGTGTACTACCTAGCCTGTGGGCAACTTCTTCCGTGCCTATGGGCAGCTGATTCTGTGCCTATGGGTGACACTTCGTACGCCTGTGGGCAATATCAGTATGCTTGTGGGAAGATTCTTGTGTTTTGATACTCTTTACCTGAGGGTAATTGTTTACAAGTCTGCGAACATTTGGCTATTTACATAGAATAGTCACTGTGGTGGTATTTTAAATTAAATGATTAAATGGATATTAAAATGGAAATTATACTGCTTAAGTTATTTACTTTTCAATACTGCTTATGTTATTGCATTTTACTACTACACACTATTGTTTCATGTTTACACATAGTTGGTCACGAGCCATTGGTGGGTGCCTACTGGGAATTTATTTCTCACACCCTATTTGGGTCATGATTTGCGGCCCAAACAGATTACGTTTCTACAGGTGTAGATAGGGGCAAGGGTCCCTATACATGTACATGATTGCTTCTGAGGAGTAAGGGAGCATGGGGTCGGGCTTAGGCTCGCGATGCTACTGGCTATTTTGTTCTGTTTTGCTTTCCTGTTCTTATACTTTAGTTGTATTGTATTGTATTACAGTGAAACATGTTTTGGCTATTTTCGTAGAATTGAGGCATGTTGCATCATTTTATATACTGGTTGGTTATATCTACTGCAGTTGTTAATTTCAGTTTTCTATGGTTTACTATTTCCTCTATTGTTGTATGTTTATTTTATATTCCGTTGCGCAACACTTTGACAAATGAGGGAATAGTTTCCCCATTATCAGACCTAGGCCCTCACTACTAGTGCGCAGCCTCGGGCATTTGGGGAAATGTGCTTGAGGTCACTTGGCGAACTGGGTTCGGGGCACCCGTTGAGTGGCACCCGAAACCGGGACGTTACAAAGTGGTATCAAAGGGCAGGTTCTTTACCTTGACTTACTATTTGGAGCCATAGTCAGGGATAGGACGAAAAGGTAGTTGGTAATAAGTTGTGCCCAAGCATAGCTAACCCGTGTACCGAGAAAAGCCAGTCTATCTTGTATGTTGCAATTATACTGATTTTTCAAATTTTACAGTTGATTTTATTTCACCGTTGGGTGACGCACTTGAATTGTGCTGTTTATATTTTATCTGTGGGTTTTATTTCATTGCAACCCGATGAGATGAGGGTATTCCATCTCATGAATCATATAGGAACATGCTAGAAATCGCATTCCATGCATTGTTTGCATGCCATGTAGGTGAATTTGAATTTCACATGTTGTTGTGTTAGTTGTTGTGCTAGTAAAAGATGTGGTTGTGATAGCTGCTTTGATAAAATACCTATTGTGTGATAGGGTAATTTTAATTGAGCCTGTGTATAGAATGAACTCCAATCATTAGTTTTTGGGGATTATGGTCCCTCACTGTCTGAAATTTGGTGGATCATTAGATGGTTATTTTGTTATAACACAGATAATATGTCAAACATTGATTCGGGGGGAGTATGGGCCCTCACGGGTCAGAATTTTACACTTAGGTGTTGTTTTCCGGTATTTTCTGGGTTCTGGGGAAGTTTCTGAGGCATACTATCTGGAAACCTAGTGTACACACCGTGTAGTATCTTTACACACGCCATGTATGGCCATCTGTTCGGGAAGAAAAATGAACTTTTTGTGTACACGTCCTGTACTCTGAGTACACACTGTGTAGTCTCTTCATGTGTCACAAATTGTGTGGGTTGTGACATGGGGTAGGGAAATTCTTGGGTAAAACATGTCGTGTACCGAATGTACACGCCGTGTAGTGTGGATCCGGAGTCCGGCCATGTAACTAACAACACGGGTCAGTGAAACTCCTTTAAAAAACACACTCTTTCGATGTTGAACACGCTGTGTAGTGTGACCTGGGGACTTGGCCGTGTAACTAACAACAGGGGTCGGTGTCACCTCTCCTTGAACATGTTTTGTACCTATGGGACATGCCGTGTAGTCTTGTCCGAGGACAGACCGTGTAGAGTTAGCCGTGTGAATGGAACACTGTGTGGTGTACACGCCGTGTGCGAGTGTAACACGCTGTGTACTGTGAAGCCGAGTTGTCGGCCGTGTCACAAACGACAGGGGAAGTTGGAAAATAACACCATACATGCCGTGTAGATTATATACATGTTGTGCAGTTTTTTCTCAAATAGGAACCGTGTGGCTTAGCGGTGCAGAAGGACCCTGGCAGGGTAAGGAAGTCACATACACACCGTGTAGTTAGTATACACACCGTGTAGTCTTGATTTACAAATCTTGAAATTCCTTATTCCTCTTGTTCCATTTATGGTTCCTTCTCTTTCAGTCTTTGATAAATCTTATTCAAAGGCATGCATTTGACCTTGTAGTGTCATGTCGTTGAGACGACCGTGTGTTGTTCTCCAGAAGAGCTGCAATGAGTTTACTCCAGAGATGGTGGGCCATGGGTTACCAGTGGACCCTCCAGCAGAGCGGGATGTGGCGCCAGCTGTTATACCAGACTTAGGCATGGAGGTGCAGTTCCATGAAGGCTTTATGCAATTCATGCAGACCTTTCAGGGAGCACCGCCAGCTGCCTCATCAATGGTTGAGCTTACTCGTATCTTCCAGCATCAGTATCCGCCTATGTTTTTCGAGGATGGAGGACTGAAGGCTGCAGAGTCTGGGCTAGGATCGAATCAAACTATTTTCGAGCATCTTGAGATTCCTCCAGGGATGAGGGTCAATCTCACAACTTATATGCTGCATGATTCCACCAAGAGGTAGCAGGATATTACCACCCAGTCAGAGAATCACAGAGACATGGCGTGGGATAATTTTCTAGAAGTCTTCTATGACTTCTTCTTTCCTGAGACACTGAGGGCAGACAGAGCTCGAGAGTTCATGATTCTATAGAAGGGAGCTATGTCGGTGAAGGAATATTCTGCTCACTTTACTGAGCTTCAACGCTTTGCACCCGTGCTGGTGGGTGATGAGATGTTGAGAGCTAGACCTTTCTAGGATGGTCTTCGGTATGACATCCGAGCGCTGGTGAATGTTTTCAGGTTACCTACTATACATGATATTGTGAATCAAGCACTAGTTACAGAAAGGAACCTGCAAGAATCTAGTGGTGTGGGCCAATGCGGTTTAGCACCAGTTACTGGTACTATTTATGCTTGCAAGAGGCGGAGACAGATGAACATCTCTCAGGGTGGAAGTACCAGTCAGAAGAATGATTTAGGTGTCCAGGTCATGTGCTACCAGTGTGGTAGAGAGGGGCACAAGAGGCCATAGTGTCCACAAGACCCAATGGAGTGCCGATCTTGCGACAGGATGGGTCATCTGCAACGCTTTTGCAGGGCATTTCCACCGATGGCTAGTGGGAGGGGTTTATTACAGACTCCGCGTGCGGGAGTAGGACCAGTGGCTTCTTACCAGTCAGGGAACTTGAATACATTAGGGTGTGCAGGTATAGATGGTGGTCATGGTCGTGGTAGCCAGACACCAGGATCTCAGAGGCAGTAGGGTGGGACAGGTCAGGGTATTCAGGTTGTGTCGCAGGGCCGTGGCACTGGGCAAGCATATGTAGTGCAACATACCCAACAAGAGTAGGATCCCAGACATTCTATAGTCAGATGTACTATTCTAGTAGCTTCTGTTTTTTCTGCAGTACTTTTCGATACTGGTTCTACACATAGTTTCATATATGTTCACGTTGTGGAGAGCCTTGGGCTTGGTGTTTCTTCTTCTTTTGATATCATGACGCTAGAAACATTGTTGGGGACTAGGACGGCTGGTGTACGTCAGTGCCAGGAGTTCCCCATTGAGGTTGGTGGGTGTAACTTTATTTGGGACATCTATGTCTTAGAGATGACAGCTTATAACATCATTCTCAGGATGAACTGGTTGGTTCCCTTTTGAGCCTTTGTAGACTGCAATCGTCGTAGGTTGCGTTTCACATCACCAGAGGGCAGAGAGTTTCTATACAAGGGCAAGTGGGATGTTCAGGAAAGATGAGCTAGACCAGAGAATCATGGGCAAGGTGGAGTCACAACCCATATTGCGAGCTTATATCTGGACGACCAGGGGACTTGTCAGAAGGATTTTCCTTCAGTGGTTGAACGTTTCAGGTATGTCTTCATGGACGACTTTTTAGGTCTAACTCCAGAGAGAGAGGTTGATTTCTCTATTAATCTTGTTCTAGGAGTAGCACCAGTGTCCATCCCTCCTTATAGGATGGCCACGCCTGAGTTTCAAGAGCACAAGAGGTAGTTAGAGGAGTTACAGGAAAAGGTTTTAATCTGACCCAGTACTTTTCCTTGGGGTTCTACAGCCCGTTTTTCGAAAAAGGTGGATGGTACTCTCAGACTCTGTGTGGATTATTGGAAGTTGAACCAATTGACGGTTAAGAACCGACATCCCTTTCCAAGGATTGATGATCTTTTTGATCAACTTCATGGGGCACGAGTGTTCTCAAAGATTGACTTGAGGTCACGATATCACCAGCAACAAGTGAGACCATAAGATATACCTCTTACACCTTTCAGGAGCAGGTATGGTCTGTACAAGTATATGGTTATGTCGTTCGGACTCACGAACACGCCTGCGGTTTTCAGGGCTCTGATGAATCATGTGTTCCATCCTTATCTGGAAACTTTTGTGGTAGTATTCATGGAAGAAATCATGGTGTACTCTCACATGCGACACGACCATGCCACCCATCTTGAGATCGTATTGAGTACACTGAGAGGGCATCAGCTATATTCTAAGCTCTCAAAGTGCCACTTTTGGATGGACCAGATTCAATTCTTGGGTCATATCATCTCGGAGGTAGGAGTTGTCGTATATCCAAAAAAGGTGAGAGTAGTAGTTTGCTGGGAGAAGCCTAAGAACGTGTTTGAGATACGGAGTTTCTTAGGGCTGGATGGTTACTAGAGATGCTTCATACAAGACTTATCCTACTTAGCAGTGCTGTTGATGGGTTAGACTAAGAAGGTTGTGAATTTTGATTGGTTGGAAGCTTGCGAGACAACCTTTTAGGAACTAAAAGGAAGGATAAAATCAGCACCGATCTTGATACTCCCAGAGTAGGGGAAGATCTATACAGATGACTGGAAAAAATCTGGTATTGGGCTGGGAGAAGTGTTGATTCAAGGCGATCGAGTTGTTGCGTACGGGTCTCGGCAGGTGAGGCTGCATGAGAGGAATTACCTGACACATGATCTCAAGTTGGCTACAGTTGTGCATGTGTTGTTCTGTTGGATACATTATCTATTGGGAGAACATTTTGGGTTCTTCACCGACCACAAACGCCTCAAGTATATCTTTAATCAGCATGACCCGAATATGGGGCAGAGAAGGTGGGTCGAGTACCTACAATCCATCGATTTTGAGCTTTCCTATACACCTGGTAAAGGTAATGCAATAGCTGATGAACTGAGCAGGAAGACTTAGATACAGGCAGTGCAGGAAGCTAGTGTTGAGTGGCAGCTTATTGTTTTGTTCTCAGAGATGAATTTGGAGGTGCACGACAGTCAGGGGAAGATTTATCTTTCCTTATTAGTTGTGAAATCTACCCTCATGGACAGAGTGAGGATGAGACAACTATCTGATTTAGAAGTCCTAGTTCTACGGGAGTTGGTGGAAAATTTGGACCCTCCTCCTAGTTGGATGATAGGCGATGATGAAGTTTTTTGTTTCAATGGATGCGTGTGGGTTACATGGGATAAACGTGAGGAGCTGATGCAGGAGTTTCATGCTTCAGATTGGGCAGTTCATCCCGGGGTTACCAAGATGTACTGAGACTTGAGATGTCTGTACTGGTTGCCGGGTTTTAAGAGAGATATAGCTAGTTATGTTACGAGATGTTCCACCTGTCAGCAGGTGAAGGCAGAGCATCAGAGACCAGCTAGAATGTTACAGAATTTACCCATTCCGGATTGGAAATGGGATGATGTCACGATGGATTTCTTTACTGGATTGCTGAGGTCACCTCATGGTAATGACGTCGTGTGGGTTTTTGTGGAAATACTCAGGAAGGTAGCTCAATTCTTTCAGATCAAGGAGGCCTTCGGTGTTAACGAGCTCAGAAGGTTGTATATCCGAGAAATCGTGCGTCTTCATGGGGTCCCTCATTCTATAATTTTAGATCGGGACACCCGCTTTACGTCTCGTTTCTGGAAGAGTTTTCCGAGGGTACTTGGTACACAGGTGCTTCTGAGCACAACATACCACCCTCAGACAGATGGCCAATCAGAGTGTACGATACAGGTGCTAGGGGACATGCTGTGTGCATGCATCCTATACTTTTGGGGCTCTTGGGAGAAGCATATACCCCTAGTCTAGTTTTCTTATAATAACAGTTCTCAAACAACTACAGAGATGGGACCATACGAGGCATTATATTGTAGGCCATGCTGATCCCCTTTGTGTTGGTTAGAGGCAGGTGAGGCAGCATTACTGGGACCCTGTCTCGTACAGGAGACTTCTGAGCAGATCCAGTTGATTCAAAAGTGGATGGCTACTGCACAGTCTCGTCAGAAATCCTATGATGATTTCCGCAAAGGACCTTTGGAGTTCATGGTTGGGGATCATGTTTTATTTCGTGTTTCACCGAGGCTGGGACACAAGCGAATCAGGAGATAGGGTAAACTTTCACCGAGGTATGTGGGTCAATTTTTGATTTAAGAGAGTGGTGGGCCGGTTTCCTATCGGTTCCAATTACCTCAAAGGTACCGAGCTGTGGACGACGTATTCCATGTATCTAAGTTGCGCCGCTATCAATCATACTTGTCTCACACCTTTTAACCCGAGGAGGTTGAGCTTGAGTTAGATGCCTCCTTTGAGAAGCATCCAATTCGTATTGTTGATAGGAGCACAAATGTTCTCCGAGGCCGGTCAGTTCCTCTCGTACGGGTGCTATGGCAGCATGGCCGAGGGTAGGATGAAACCAGGGAGCGGGAAACCGATGTATGTGCTTAGTGGCCGGAGTTGTTCACAGATTTATCTTCTCCACCCTTGGAAGGGAAATTTGGGGATGAATTGCATTAAGGTGGATGTTTGTAAGAACTTGGTTCTTAGATCTAAGGTATAGGCTTCTTCTTTTCTCTTATCCTTAAGTGTTTTTAAGAAAAATAAGGAAAATGGGGAAAATCCTAAATTTTGGAATGTACACGCTATGTGCTTGGTCCACACACCGTGTAATTTTGGCCATGTGGGATGAGTACGTGGGGCGTGTAGCCATGTCGGCGACGAACGATGTAGGAACCGAATACACACCACGTAGTGGTCCTTTACATGCTGTGTAGTCAGTCGGCATGCCAAAATAGTAAGGTGGTGGAGCAGCTGCCAGCTGGACAATAGTACACACCTTGTAGTCAGGAGTACATGCTGTGTACTCATGTAAACAGATGAACAGTGTGGCGGTACCGCCTGAAGAACAGTTTAATGAAGGAATTACAGACCATGTACTTTTAAACACACGCTGTGTACTTTGTTTTTTTTCACTTAAAATGGTAATTAGACTCCCCTATTCATAGGGAAGGCATAGAATGGGAAGAGATCTTTGGAAAGGACGGGAGAACCTTTTAAGATCCGCCGAGTGTTCATCTGGAATCCATTTCCGCCTCGGATGATCTCGTTGGAACTGCACGGGTAAGCCCTCTGCTCTCCTTAAGCCTTTCTTACCAATTATTTCCCGAGGGAACGTTATTTACATTTGAATTGGTTTTATTCTTCGTCAGATCAATGTCATTCTTGGGTGTTTTTGGAATCGATATTCACATATAACGTTCATTTTCATTAAAGGTAGGTTTCTTGGTGTTAATTTTTCCAACTGTCGTGTGTTTTGTGTGTTTTATTGCCAGAAACCCATGTTGGGTTGTCGTGTGACTGAGGCCATGTCTATTTTAAATACCTAGAATTTCATAGGTAATTAAATACGATATTAAGATGTTGTTTGGGATCAGTGCTTGGATCTAGGACCACCCCGGGGATGCGTTCCTCTGTTTAGCCGTTTGGCTAGGTTACCTGAGGGTATGACTTGTTTATTTTATGCCTTTAATGAAAGGATTGTAGAATTGACTTGAGATGAATTTCTTGTTTTACTTCTTGTTTACATGTCGGGATAGGCTGGTCACCTGTTTAGCCTGAGGGCGGTGTTGTGGTTAGCTTGTGGGCAGTGTACTACCTAGCATGTGGGAAACATCTTTTGTGCCTGTGGGTAGCTGATTTTGTGCTTGTGGGTGACAGTTCTTACGCCTATGGGAAATATCTGTATGCCTGTGGGAAGATTCTTGTGTTTGGATACTCTTCACCTGAGGGTAAGGGTTTATGAGTCTGCAGACATTTGGCTGTTTACTTAGAATATTCACTGTGGTGGTATTTTAAATTAAATGATTAAATGTATATTAAAATTTCAATTTATCTAGTTAAGTTAGTTACTTTTCAGTACTTCTTACATTATTTCATTTTACTACTGCACACTGTTGTTGCATGTTTACACATAGTTGGGCACGAGCCTTTGGTGGGTGCCTACTGGGATTTTTTTTTCTCATACCTTGTTTGGGTCATGCTTTTCGGCCCAAACAGATTACATTTCTGCAGGTGTAGATAGGGGAAAAGGTCCTTATACAGGTACTTGATTGCTGCTGAGAAGTAGGGGAGCATGGGATCGGGCTTACCCTCGTGATGCTACTGGTTGTTTTGTCCTATTTTTCATTCCTGTTCTTATACTTCAGTTGTATTGTATTATATTGTAAGAAACTTGTTCTGGCTGTTTTCTTATAATTGAGGCATGTTGCATCATTTTATATACTTGTTGGTTATATCTACTACAGTTGTTAATTTCAGTTGTGTATGGTTTACTATTTTCGTTATTGATGTATGTTTATTTTATATTCCTCAGTGCTACACTTTGACAACTGATGGCATAGTTTCCTCATTATCAGACATGGGCCCTCGTTGCTAGTTGGAAGCCTCTGGAATTTTGGGAAATGCGCTTGAGGTCACGTGGTGAACCGGGTTCGGGACACCTATTGAGTGGAACCCCGAACCGGGACATTACATTATAGCATTTTCAGATTTTCTATAATGAATCTTTTTATTTTCAAGAGATTATTCATTTTATTTTATTTTATTCTTTAATCGGGATCACTATTTAATGTCACAAAAGTGGTAAGAGTCTCATCTTACAGTCTCGTCATTTATCGAGATTGTTTGTGACTAATTATGGAATATTAAAATATTACGATCTACCCATAAGTTATTCTAATGAAATTTTTTATCTTAATTGTATCTCATGATTGTACATGTTTCCCTTCAATTTTCGTTCTTTATATACTACAAAGCTCAAATGAATGTTTTTATGATAAATCATATTATCGGTCAAAAACAAAATTTCTTACAAGGCCATGTTTCCTAAAAAAATAAATTTTTAGATACCAAAGGATATTTTCCTCAATAAATATTTTAAATTATTTTTAAAATATTCCATTATAATCATTAAAGATTATTTTAAAATAGAGTATATTTAAAAATATATATATTTTAAAATGTGATTTTAAAATTGAAAATTTTATTTTCCAAAAAATTCATTTAATTATACTTTAAGGGTATTTCTATTCATAAATTTCAAAACAATTATTTTACATATAAAAAAATTGGGAAATTTTAAAATGATTTAATCTTTATTATTTGTTTGGATAGATTTAGTTTATTTCAAATTTATTTTTATGGAACCTATTTTTTTTCATGGGTTAATCATTTATCTAAAATATTGTCATAGTACCAATTTATTTTCCAAGGGATAACCATGTTTCAAAGAGATTATTATAAAAAAATGTTTATTTTTATCTAGTTAGTCATATCTCAATGTTATTTCCATGAAACATAGTTCTTTTACATGGATTAATCATGGTTCAAAGTGATTGTTATTGAGCATGTTTCTTTCCCATTGGCTAATAACATCTCAATGATATATTCACTATACCCATTTCTTTTCCATTGTTTAATCAAATTTCAATGATATTTTTTATAACCCATTTATTTTCCAAAATTTAATCATTTTGAAACAAATTGTTATTGAACACGTTTATTTTCAACAGATTAATCATGTTCTGAAAAGTTAAAGTAGTTTTCAATTAGGTGTGATTAAAATAATTATGTACATGCTTTATTAATGTTGTGGTCAGTAAACATTATAAATGATAACTTCACATTTATTGAGTAATGTGATCCCATTTTATATTAGATTATGGGTGTTATTATATAGTGCTCCAATTTATTGGGTAATGAATATATTCTCAAGAGAATTATATTGGAGGTTTTCTATATGATTATTCTATTTTTAATAGTTATTTACGGTTTTCACAAGTTGATGTTCTAAGTTACAAATATATTTTATCTATGGGTTTTTGTGCCCATTTTTTATCAATATTAATATCATATGGATCATGGTCATATAAATATTTCTTTTTTAATAAACTTATTCCATTTTTTCTTGTTTGATGATATAGGTATTGATGGGTACGATTTAATTTATTATTATAACATTAAATTTGATTATTTAATCAAACCCTTATTAAATATTAATCTCATTGATGAAATTTAATTATTAATTCTTATGAATACCCTTACTGATCATTTGGTATCACACTTACTATGTTTACTTTCTCCTTATTATGATGAATTATGTTAAACAATTTATGTCTATAATTTAATTAAAAAAAGATGATATTGATGAAAAAATTTGAAAAAAAATATGGGTATAAAAAGACATTATTTCTATATTTATGAAATTATTTTTATGAGTCCAGGTTGATATGAGTTGGTCCTAATTATATAAAACTATATACTGAAAATATCATCATGAATATAAGAGATCTAATTTTTCAATTTTATGTTTTATGGTTTAGATAGAAAATAATTCTAAATAATCTACCTCAAATATAGATATATATTTTTTATGATTTTGTTCATGGATATGTGAGTGCAGGACCTAGTCTATTATATGAATTTAGAATAGAAACATTTTATAATTTAAAATATCATTTTTCTAAAAAATCATTTTTTAATAGAATATTTTACATCACAATTTTCTAGTTTTTTATTAAATTCAATTCTAGAACTTCAATGTTTTGAATTATGAAAAATGGATTCAATATTTTTAATCATATGAAGGATATTTTTTAACTAGATCAATTTAATTTTTAGTCAAAATGAATAATAATGTTAGAAATTATTGTTACCTTAGTTAATAGAATATCAGGTAATTAAGTGTTAAAAATGAAATGATGAAACCCTTAAATAATCAAAACACTTGCCTAAATTTTATTATATGACACATTTCTTCCATAATTATCTAATATTTGGTTATAAGTCCTTTTTTCAATTTGGGAATGATTATTACACTTATAATATTTTCTGTAATGAAATGTAAATAAATTCACAGACTTATTTTTAATAAAAATTATATTTTTAACATGGGTATGACACATGGATAAGTTTTATAAAGAGTATTAATTTTATATTTAAATTATTTTTCTTCATCATGGTAATTTTTTTAATATTTTTAGAAAAAATAATTAACTCAATTCCTTACACATTTCTTGTGTAGTAATTATTTAATTAATGGATAAATTATTTCAATGATATAATAAATATTAAATTTTTTATAATATAAGATAATTAATGTGATATTTTTTTAATAAATTTAAACAATATGTTAGGTACGTATTATGATTTATTATTTTTCCAATTTTTATAATGTTATTTATTTTAACGAAATTAATTTTTCTACAGGTTGGTATTATAGATATTTTATAGTAAAGAATAATTTTTTAAATGATATAAATTAAAAATATATATATTCTTCCAAGGGATTATTAAATGTTTTATAATAAAAACGATGGACTATTGTTGTGTTGTTTTTTCATTTATAATAACTCTACTGACCCTCAATGAGTAAAAATACTTGTTGTTAAGGTATGTGTGAAAGGGGTTAATGTGCGGTTAAAACAAAACGATAAGGGTAAAAATATAGTAAATAATTTCTAAATTTTATTTTATGTGGTTATTTAGAAATATAATTATCATATAATTTCAATAAATCAGTTTTTATCCATTTTTAATTGATCATTAATTTAAATTAATTTTATATTAGGAGAAACACCCAATGTTCCCATACCTTCTATTAAAAAGGATATCTCTTCATATCTTTACTTCACACTCCAAAACACATTTTTATTCAAAAATATCTTCAGAAATTCCTTAAAAACATCCATTCAAACATTATGGTGGAATTATTTTTCCATAGTACAAATATTAATGGTATTAAGGTGTTATTAAAAGATATTTTCTAAAAAAGAGGTATAGTTTTTATCCTCATGTTTTAGTTTTATTTTTCACCTTCTTAAAATATTGATGAACAATTCTGAAATCAAAACACCATTTTCAGCAATAATATTGTATGTTATTATGTTAATTTAATCTCTTATATCCATCCTTAATTCTTTCAAATGGGAAATTAATCCATTGTTTGTGTGTATAACAGACTACCGCCACACAAATCAATGTAATTCTTTTTCTACCAACATTTCTCATGGATGGTTATATTGATAGAATTAATTTTTATATATAATATTAATGATATAATTATAATAAGGAAAAATATGACATATAATTTACTATCCTAACATTATATTCACAAAATAATGATAACATAGTTCGTGGATACTTGTGGACTACATCCTCGACGAAGTGAAGGGATTCATTTTTCATCACCACATCACATGGATGATATATATAAGTATATTTAAATAATTAATAAGATATTAATGGTATACATATAATTTTTTTAAAATATAAATTGGTACATACATTCTCTCTATACTGATCATTGAAAATTTAAATGTTACATTTTCATATGTATGAACTGACATCTCCATTAGTTTACCATGGTAATATTTTAATAACTATATTTATTTATTGTTTATAAAGTATAATTTCATTAAAAATTGTAATTATTTAATTATTTTTATTCTAGATATCAGATAGAAATGAAAAATTGACCATATTCAATCTTCCTAAATCATTTTGGACATATGAACTGAATATCGTTAAAACAATTGATGTGAACCTAATAGATTAAGTAATTGTTACAAAATGGAAATGAGTGAGATAAATGGAATAAAAAACATGAAAAATGAAATTATTTAAGTTAATAATTAAACTTATTTTACTTTGGAGGATGATAAAAAAATGTACATGATGAGTCAAGCTCATAATAAGATACATTAAATTTATAAAATAATCTTTTAATGTTTCCCTCAAAAATATATTATTATTCTATTTCTAGGTTTTAAAAATTATTTTATAGATATATTTGTATTTAAATAAAATAATTATAAAGTAAAATTTATTATTCATTTGAATTTATTTCATTGTTTTTAAAACGGAATCCTTTTATGGAATATTTCAACTTCCTTTTAGAAAAAGTCAAAAAGGAATCATATATTCTAACATATATGGTGAAAATTACATTTCACACAGACTTAACCATTATTTTATGTTTCAAATAAATTATAATGTTAAATTATTTATTTATTTAATGAACCTATTTCTTTTTGTTGTAGGATATTTTTTTAAAATTTTGTTTAAAAAAATAGATATATAAACATCTGAAAATGTTTTCTTATGAGTAAAATTATTGTTTTATAATAAAAATGTTATGTATTGTGTTTTGTTTCTTGGGAATTATTTATGATTGTGGGTGTTTTTATTATAAAACAATGGTTGTTATCCCTTTATAGATCTATAAAAAATTTGGTAATGGGATGGAATTAACAAATTAGGTTTATCCAAAGATAATATGGGATTATTTTTTTATGGTTATTACAAATATGGGATGAATATAACCATTTTGGTTTCTATTAAAAGGTTACAGGATAATTCTATGATGATTATTCCAATTATACTTGTGTTTTTTATTCCATTTTTAACCATTAGGGTCACACCGTAATTAATAATTATATAAAAAATGATGCCTCATGTAACCTAAATGATTTATCTTTGAATTCTATGTGTTTTTATTGAAATATTATAATTTCAAAAGGTAAATGAAGGGATATGGGTATTTTTAATGATTAAAGGTATACATTTTGAGAAATTTGTTATTAGTTTTTAATTATATAATAATAACCTTAATGAGTATTGTTTTTCCTTTATTTTATATTATAAAATGTTTTATGGAAACATTTGTGTAGATAATATAATTGTTTAGGAAAAAAATGTTAAATTTAATACAATATTTATCTTAAATAAAGGAACTTTTTATATGTATTAGGAGAATAAATAATTATTTTTTTATTTGTTGTGTCTATTACTAATATTTTTGTGATCATCACTCATTATAAAATCTTTCTCATCAAGTTTATTGGTGTTTAAGGAAAAAAAGGAGTCAAATTGGATGCTATGAATATTTTCCATGAAAATAAATCATGTTTTATTTTAAATGTTTTATATTTTGGTAAAAATTGTTGTTGATCATAATTTTCCAATTTCTATAATATACTTTTGTTTTACAATATTAATAACCTAATTATCTAAAAATATAATCCTAAAAATTATTCAGGAATGAAATAAACTGCTCTATAGTCTAAAGGCAATAGATTGTATAATGTCTAAGGCCGGATCCTTAATTTCAGTATCAGAGTATGGTTTAGATAACCATATAGGATAGGATGTTATTAGAGAAAAATTTAATAGTCCCCTATAACCATAGTGGTCATTATATTAAAGAGAATCATAGTTATTTCAGATATATCAAATGAGTTTTAGATAACATGAATATTTATATATTAGTTTTTATCCTCATCAAGAAATGTAATATTTTGATTTTATTGATATGTTCACACTAAACTTTTTGGTGTTTTTAAACTAATAAATCTTTTACTATTAAAAGTAATAATGGATGTAATGCAAAATTTAGTGCTTGTTTGAATAAGAAACCAACCCAAATGGGAGTTATTGTAAAAAATATTATGATAATTATAAATGAGATATCAGAAGTAATGATTAACTAATTTAACCTAGGGGTGTTTTATAATGCATAAAATATAAGGAAAATTAATCCCTAGGAAATTTCAAGTGATAATGATCATAAATTTAAATATATTCCATGACCTATGCGTATAGAATGTGCAATGAAGAAACCATGAAAATGAAATATAATAACATGATAATGTTTTATATGTTGTAAAGGAACTCATAAAGAAATAAAAATCCAGTGAAAAATTATAAATTTAGTTAACTCTATGAAGGGGACTGATTTTTTTAATGAGATATCAATTTTATATTTTAAATATTGGGAGAATGGTCATTATAAAAATAAAATTCCTATTGGTAAGGATCATTAATGGAATCCTTAAGACTGAAAATATATCTACTTATAAATACCTACTTCCATTATAGAGAAATATGAGAAATATGAATATGAAATATGGAACGTATTAATCATATCTTGTGTTATGTTTTAACATTGGTGAATCTTATTTCCAGATTCATATTTTTATTTATTGGAAATTAGTATTAAGTAATAATATTTAATATAATGGATAATGGAATATGATTACTGATTATTGATTAATATATTTAATAAAAGTGAATCAAGAGATATGATAAATTTAAGGATTTCCATTATTTTAAAATATTTAACACGCTTCTTATGATGTGTGTAATTTTGGAGGCATATTCAGTTTTGATTGAGTTTTTATTTATATTTATCCTTTATGTTGATCATGTGAAAAAAATTTCTGAAAAATATTTTTCATTAAAATATTTCAGACATAACATTAAAGGTATGTATATCCTTCGTAGTTTATATTATCATTTATTTTAAGGTAATTATGGGTTTCTAAATTTTTGTGATGTAATATAAGTGTAATAAGAAAACCATGTAGGATATAATAATTATTTATTGTTTAATATATTATTTTAATTTTATAATATGTTTATAAAATTTCTTGGAATTTGATAAGGAATTTATTAATTTGTTTTTAGAAAATGTACAACTCACATGTCAGTCAACATTCTATCGCATCTGGTATGGTTATGGTGATTGAAACCACAACTGAAGGGAGATATGGGTGCAAAACCTTCCACTAAACTATGTGGTGTCCTAGTTAGCATGAAATAGTTTTTTATATATAAGTGATTTCTATGATAATGTATAATTTTTTATAGAACATATGTTTTTTTTCATATTTATAACCATGGGATTTAAAAATGATGTAATTATTAGAGTATTAATGTTATTTTTAAACAATTTCAACATTTTCAGAACTTTATATCATCAATCACACTTATTAGATAATTAATGTCATTTTCAAAGAATTTCTCTATAACTTTATATCATTGCTTCTGATATTGTTTTTTCTTCCATATCAACATTATTAATTATATTTATTTTACTATCTAGAATCATAATTATGTGTTATTGTTTTAACCATTAGTACATCCCTTTTATCTCTTTTCAAGTGTAGGTTTTATTATCCCTTTATATGAAGTTTATTTTCAATTTATGAAATTTGAAAATTCCAACCCTAGATATAGAATTTGAGTTCAAATTGAAATTTAGTAATATTTTATTAGGGGATGGGGGAGGTGGTGAATCTAAATCCATGATATTTTAAAAATAAATTCCAAGTTCAATAACTGTTAGGTATGCTATGTCAAATAACCTGAGGGGGGGTGAATTAGGGTAAGAAAAATTAAAACTACATCCACTTTGTATCTTGTTTTATCATCAAAAAACAAACATCTATCTTTCTCCCATACCATTATATGAATGAAAATGAAATCATGAACATGATATGTTGATTTTACAGGGTTCACCCTCACAAGTATATGTTCAAGGATCATACTTTGACGATGTGTCGATGTACCAAATAAACTAAAGATCACATCCAAATTATAATATATTGGATAGATCTTTATTGTCTTGTATCAATGACTTGACAATGTTTAGGGACTACTCACTGCATTCCCATGGGTCCCTCTAAATTTCAATTTCTCTGGCTCACTGTCTATGGAATGGATCACAGTCTTCCACATCCTCCACTCATTACTCATGAATGGGATCCACTCATATTTTATGGACTTATTGTTCCATTAATTCTCATGAATACATGAAATCTAAATTCTATATAGATTCTTTGTTGATGTCCATTTTTCACACATAGATAAATTCCAATTTTTTGAGTATGTTTTGATTAGTATAAATTCCTATCGCGAACTATATTTGAGATTTTTAAAAGCTTCCATGAGTCCTTTAAAAACAACCTCGATTCCTAAACAAAAAACAATTCTTATTCCACATAATATGTTGCAGGTATGGTTCATAGATAAACACTCCTCCATGAAATGTCTCTCATTCATGTACCTGGTTGAACCATGGTCGTACATTTCATGAATTGGAGTATGTGTGTTGGAAACTTTCACGCAAGGTATGATCTGGGATCAGATCACCCAAAAATGGAAATGGAATGAGTTGGGAAAAATATTAGAGTGGTGCGTGAAAAACAGGGATTGAATGCTTAATTGGTTTTGTGTGCAATAGTAAATGTATGTTTGTTTTCGTGTGAAAAATGTGTTTTGGGATCTGAATGATAAAAAATGGAAAATTCATGAGGTGCTCAAAAAATTATAAGATGTGCGTGAAAAATGGTTCCTGCATGAAAAAATCCTTACACATAGAATGAGCATTCTGCGCGATAAGGCGGGGTTTTGCGTGTAGGGGTTAGTGACACCTATAAATAAAAGGTGACCCCCTACATTTGGTACCGCTGAAGTCTTAGAGAAGTCATGAGTTCTAATTCACGTAAAAGGTGTTCAAAAAGGGATTTTCATCAAAAAGAAGAAGTTTCACATAATATTTTGAGGTGCGTGAAAAAATCTGAAGCTAGATGTAGATATTGAGGTTACGAGTAAAAGTTTGAGTTTTGAAAAAAATAATAAGCAGAACGTAAAAGTGGAGGCTACATGTAAATGATTCAGTTGTGCGAAAAGGGTGTTGTTGCATGAAATATTTTCCATGAAAAAAAGAAACTTTTGTGCGCAAAAGTGGGATCTTCCACCAAAGGGTAGTTGTTGCACGCAGTCGTCATTGTAACCTGTTTGCATGTTCTGGTTATTTGGTTCTGTGGTTCAGTAATTTCTATTGCATCTTTTTAGGACATAGATGAAAGTAGTTCCTCATACGGAATATAGGCAAATACTTCTATGAAATTCTATTGAAGAGACCATCATGTCGATAAACGGAGTTTGACTTCTCTCAAGGCAGTGAGCTAGGGGGAGTGGATATAAGATATCTGAGGGATCCAAGGAGTGTTCCCTGAACCCTTTGAAAGGTAGTATTCTAGGAACATATCGACTATGAAGAAAACATGTAATCCATAAACTATTGAATAATAATGGTTTTTGGTATGACCGACATACTATCGGCGTATGCTCCCTAAACATAGACCTTTATGGTGAACCAAGTAAAAGTGTTGTGTCAACATCCTGATTTCATTTGTTTGATAGATTTAACAAGTCCTTACCAAAGTGGGAACAATATCCACAACGTTAAATGAAAAAGATGAAAACCCGATTCACCCCTCCCCTCTCAGGGTGTTTCGGGGTCCATAATTACCCACCCTGCTATACAGACACTCTCATCTTTCGTAAATCATCTATCATCATCGGATTACCTCGGCTTATGTGGCCTTTCTCTCCTCTTTATATCAGGCCATACACCTCTACATATCATGTATTCCTCATCAATGTTACAGATATTCATCGACTACATACTATGTTCCTATAAGGATAGAGTTCCTTGTAAAAAACCTTCATCATAATTTCTTTCTCACAAACCACTTAACAGAATTCTCCCTCATGATCCACGTTCAGACATAGGTGAAATCATGGAGAGATGATTTTCTCTAAAGGAATTATCACTATTTAATAATGGTATTATCAATCCATATATAGGAATATAGATCCACAAAATAAACTAATCCATGATTACCCAAATCTTCTGTGTCGAACAACATCCACTAGGTATCGCTTCTCTCAGGAACCATTCTTCCTAATATGGTCTAAATACTACCGTTATTCCTTCATGGTGGCCCAAATTACCATCATGTTTTCTCGACTGATGACCATCATGGCTTCTCAAAACAATGCCTCATTTCTATGACTGGAAATCCATCTTGAGTACCATATGCCTTCCGCGTACCACATGACTTCACCACAAATAGTTCTCGGACATGGCATGTGTCACACTCTTCAAAGTCTCCTTTATTTAAAATTTCCATTGATTATCCATGTACCACCTTTTCAATATGTGAAATGGGCTTCATGGTCCATGTCTTGATCACCCCTATGTGGAAATAATGTATTTCCAAAAAATAAACACTAAATATTGAGCCCCAAAAATTGGAAAACACATGGAAACTATACCACCTTAAACACATGCTTTGGAAAAAATCATCCATACTCATTAGCGGTATTATAGATATTAAAAACACACAAAAAACCAAAAACATACTAAGAAGACTCATTAAGGGATTTTTTTCCCAATATGTACCATACATGATTCATAATATTGAACTATAATGAACAAAAAATTATTTTTATTTAAATGTTACCATTATTACCATGCCATCAAATTTTTGGGAATGAATATTATTAAACACATAATTAAATATATAATTGTTAAACTAAATGATATTTTATTAATAAAAATTTTCTAAATAAGAACAATATTTTATAAAAGTAATTTTATTATTCAAAAATATGTTTTCATTAAAAATAGGGTTTTATGAATTTTATTGGTTAATATTATAAATAATTTATTGATAGTTATGACAATTTATATAAAAAATTAATTTAATGTTTTAATTCACTATTCAAAAAATATATTATTTTTTTTATTTTTTGGAAAGATATAATTTTCAAGGAGTAGTGATAATATGGAATTTTATTAAAAATTACTTTTTCATCTTATTTATTTATGATAAGAAATAATTTTTTTTCATATTTAAAATTTAATTAGTTATTTATGATTTAAAATAATTCAATTAGGGTATATAAATTTTTATTTACCTGAATTTATAACAAAATAATTTATATTTTTAAATTTCATTTTTCTATAAAATGATTTTCCATTTCATTTTTTCAGTTTTGGTTTTAAATTATATTTTGAAACTTTTTTAGTGAAAGTTCGAAAATGGATTATGAATTTGGAATCATAATGTTAAATTTTTGTAAACTGGTCTATTTTATTTAGAGTCAAAATAAATAGTGATCTTATTAATTTTTGTTACTTCAGTTAAAGAATAATCATGTAGTTAACTGTTAAAATTAAAATGATAATGAAAATAAAATAACACAAAAAAACCTTCCTACATATTATTTTAGGAGTCCATTTCATCCATACTCAACTAGGATTCATTTATATGACCCTTTTTCCATTGGTGTATTATTACTAACCTTATAATATTTTATTTAATCGAATATAAAAAATGCCACACTCTTATTTATGATTACAATTATATTTTTAACATGGGTACATCCAATGGATATGTATAGTTATAAAAATTCATTTGATATATAAGTTAGTTTTTTGAATCATGGTAATTTATTTTTAATTTATAGTGATGAAAATATTACCTTAAATTTATACACAACACTGAGGTAATAATTATTCAATTAATATCAAAATGATATTAGAAATATTAAATGTATTATAATTTGACATAATTACTGTGATAAAAAATTTATTGATTAAAATTTCAGGTTTGGGATTTATTAAAATATTTTAAATCAAATTTTACATGTTTTATGATGTTATTAAAGTCAATGTAATAAATATCTCTACAAATTGATATTATTAATATTTTATTATAAATAATATTATATAAATGATATAAATGTACTAAAAATATTTCATTTAGGAGATATATTAGTATATGGATTATTATATAAACCATGTTCTATTTTTTAGATGTTTTTTGATTTATTGTAACTATCTTGACACTCAATGTTTAAAACACATTGTTGAAATAGTATGTGTAAATGGGGTTAAAATTAAAAGATATGGGTAAAAACATAGTGAAAAATTGTATAATATTTTATTTGATGATAGTATATCATCCCTTAATCGACCAATATTTTTAAAAATAATTTTGGATCCATTATTAATTAAAAATTTATATATGTTAAAATAATTTTTTGATAAATTCCATGATTACCCCACCACTCTCTTGTAAAAAGAACTCACTTATTCTAATTTCATAACACACAAAAAACACATTTTTTGGAATTTATCTACACATATTCCTCCCTTAAATCATTCCAATCATTATATATTTCTTATTTTTTTTAATAATACCAATCATATTATTATTAAGGTGTTTAGGATATTTTCCAAGGAAATGGTATCCTTTTTAAACACATGTTTTATTTTTGTTTCATCTTAAACCTCATTAAAATATAATTCAATCATAATAAATTAATAACACTAGTGTCCTATATATACTGATATGTTATTATTTTAATATAATAATCCGGATCTATTATCAATATCCATCAGATGGAGAAATGAATTCATCGTTCGTGTGTACGGTGGACTACTGCCACATGAATCGATGTAATTCATTTTTCCATTGTCAACTATGATTTATAACTATAATTATGGAATTAAAATTTATAAAGTATATTGATGAAATATTTATCATTATTAAAATATAATTTTTCATTTAATTTTATACCATTCCATTTAGTGAAAATTTATAGTCTCATTTATGCATACTTGTGGACTGCCACCTCAACGAAGCAATGTGGTTCATTTTTCATAACCATATCTCATGGATGATTTATATAAGTATATTTAGAGAAGTTATATGATAATTATTATGTTATGAAATTTTTGGAAACATAAAATGAAACATACCTTTATTTAATAATTTCCATTGAAAATGAAAACGTTACTCATGTGCACATATGACCTAACATCTCTAGGATTTTAACATATCTAATTATTCAAAATTGTATTACAAATTTTGTTTAAAATTAAAATTTATGCATAAAATGTTTAATTATTTCTTTATTATTATTATATAGATGGTGTAATAATTACCCATGTTTACCACATTCATCCTACAAAATACTCTTTGGACTTATGAACTAAACATTGTCATAACATTTGACATGAACATAAATGCTTAAGTTATTTTTATTATATTGTAATAAGTTAGAATAAAATAAAAATAAACATGAAAAAATATCATTATAATATAAAAAATTATCATAATTTTATTAATTAGTATGATAAAGAATATATGTGATGTGTCTGAATTAACATAAGGGACTTTTAAAAAATCATCTTTTATAATGCCTTATAAAACATCCTTTTTCATAGATATTCATATTTTTAAAATTATTTTATAGATAAATTTATATGAACATAAGTGAATTGTAATGGATGATTTATGTTACTGTTGAATATCATTCAATGGTTTTCAAAAGGAATCTTCTTACAGAATGTTTAAGAATACATTACAAAAAGAAAAAATATACTGTTTCATTTTATTATTTACATTGAAAATGACATAAAATAGAACAATAACTATTATTTTATGTTTGTCTTACATTATAATCCTCCAGGATTTATTCATTGAAAAAAATTTATCCCTTTATTAATGAAATTATAGTTTTGAAAATTGGGTTTTAGTGAAAATGGGTTTACTAATATCTGAAAATGAATTCTTTTGGGTATAATGATTTTTTATGATGCAAGATTTTAATATATTAGGGTATTTTTATTGGCAATTCTTTATTTTTATGGGTGGTTTCATTAAAAATTAGGGGGCCAACCCATTATTTCTCTCTAATTCATTGGGTAAAGGGACACAATTACCTAACTAGGTTTTTACTAAAAGAAAATATAGTTATATAGGATTGGTTATTCTATATTTGGGATAAGGATAAATTATTAGTTTTCTCCGAAGAGATTATGTGAAAATATTATTATGGTTACTCCATGTATAATCATGATAATTAATCCATAAATAACCATGAGGGTTACTCCATAAGTAATAATTAAATGAAAATGATTCCTCAATATACTTACATGACTGAACTATAGATGTAATGGGTTTCTAGGGAAATATTATTACATCATAAGGTGAGTGATAATATACTTTACATTTTAAGGGTAAAATTTATATGTTTTTAAGAATGTCATTATGAGTTTTTCATGATTTAAATATGCCTTTATGAGTAATATGTTGGATTTATTATTTATTAAAAATAAATTATGCCAATATTTGGTCATATAAATTGATTTCATGTGTAGTAAAATGATTATTTTTATCCTGAAATTAAATTTGAAAATGGATAATTTTAATATAAATCCACAGACTAATGATTTATTTTTTATGTCCCTTACTGAGATTTTTATGGTCATCCCATGTTTTAAAATTTTTCTCACAGTGTTTAAGAATGGTCAAGAAAAAGGAAATATTAAATATGGAATTCAGGAATATTTATCCTGGAATGAAATCTTGTTTTATCTAAAGGTTTTTATAATGTGGTAAAAATGTATATTGATCTGAAATTTTCAATTTGTAAATTATGGTTTTTTATTGTAAGTGTTATGAACAAATTATAAAAAACCTAAAATAAATTCTTTAAGGAAATAAAATAAATTATTTTCTAATGAAACAAGCTTATACTATGATTAAGGTCGGTTAAATACATTTGGTTTTATATTATGTAAATTTTGGATGTGTGGCTTTCAGGATCAATCATATACTTCCTTATTAGTTCTTGTCCTAGAGGAATAAATGAAAGTTCAAAAACATTGCACACCATTTTTAGGTTTTAATGATGTCACTTTTGTTTTATAATGTTACAATAGATTTTATTATAATATGACATGTTAATGATAAATTATTGGAATTTAGGTGTACTGTCATCAAATGTATTCAATCAGGTTTAAAAAATGTGATCTAGTATTTATTTTATTTTATTTTTAAATTTTGTATTTTATGTTCTGAAGCATTATAATTAATATTTCTAATAACTAACAACTATAACCCAACCTTAAATATTTTATAAACATCCTATTTTAACCACTACATTTAATTTTTCTAATATACATTAGATTATTGACACTATATTTTGTATCCATTTTATGTGTGTACTATTTAAGGAATTTGGTTTTATGATACCCAATAAATTGTTAATATATTTTCAAACTAATATAATAATTATATATACCATTTATTCCTTATAATTAACTCCCTATTAAATATCCTCTTAAATATTTAATTTTCTTATAATATTATCTATTAAATAATTTTGTGATAGGTTACCCAATTCCCTACTATTCTCTTTGTTATTTATCATAGCGAATGCATTTTATTTATACTATTATGGGATTTTTCATTCCAATATATTGAATTTAAAATTCATATTACATTTATATATATATATATATATAAATATTGTTTATGTATTTCATATGGCCCAAATAATATATATATGTTTGTTAGATATAATAGATATTTAGTTTATTACAATGAATTTATTCTATATTTTTATCATTTCTATATACTATTATTGGTTATTATTATTCAAAGACTCTGTATTAATGTGTTTATAAATTCTAGTCAACAAAATATTTCAATTCAATTTTTTTGAAAATAATTAATTATTTTTCCCATACTATTTTGAAAAAATAATTTACCCAAAGAAATAAAATAACTACATTAATTAATTCCTTTTTCTAATTATTTGGATTTGGTAAATACATGAATTAATACCATATGATTTTTCATTATTATTTGAGGATCAAGGTTATATATTAACAAAACAATTAGATAAAAATTGAATAAAAATGTTATGTGATTTATTTTTTCTTGTATTTTATTATTCCCTAAAAATGGAAACATATATTTTCTTCAATTATAAAAATTATTTCATATCAAATTCCATTTAAAAAAATATATTATCCACTACCCCTTCAAAATATCTGTTTTTTCAATATATTTCATCAAATAATAAATAAAAATATTTGAATATTATATCTTAATTTTTATTTCATAATATTACAAAACTATAATCATCCATTTTTAATATAGGATCAAATTTTTAAAAAATGTAATTTGTTTATTTAATTTCTTTAGTACAATAGTTTTACACTAATAATATATATTTTATATCATATTGAATTTTATTTTTTTATTTTACTATGTTCTCCATCATAACTTTCCCCTTTTATATTTAAATTTTTAATTAAAATATTTTAAATAAACTCAATAGATGATATTTTTTTTCTATACTGAACAACTGATAATTTAATATTTTTCTATAAGGATTTCTTTTCAGGTAACATATACCTACCAAATTCACATCATGTATTTCTTACACATATTGATTTTCATATTTCTATTATCATAATTTTCTACTATACATCGCATTGAACTCATTGACATTCCAATTTTTTTGAATGATGTCGAAGAAGTTGAGTTGAACACAAAGTAAATAGACTAGTGTATTTTAATGGGTCATGTACTAGTATATATATATAATTTTCATGAATATATATTTAGGTATATTATTTATTTATTTTAAAACACACTTATATATATATATATATGATTTTATATAAAACACATTTTTATAATAAAATAAATATTCATAAAAATGTTGTAGATAAATACTTTTGGTTATATGTATAATATTTTACTTATTTATTTTTAATATTAAATATATTTTATAATTATAAAAATAAATTATATAAAAAAAATTATTTATATATTATTAATTTTAATTTTTATACATTTTTCAATAAATTTTTTTTATATAATATACATTATTTATATGAAATTTTAACACTGGAATTTTATGGTGTAAAATTTACATTGCATATATAATTATATATGTTTATGTATATAGGAATATGCACTTGTATACTTATATTAATTTTGATGTAGGATTCTATTTATACAGTTATATTAATATAGACTTGAATATAATGATATTTATAAATACTTATATCTTTGAATGTAAGAATGCATGTAAATAATAATAGATATATATATAAATATATATTTAAAAATAATAACATTAATATGTATTCGAATTCTAGTATTAATATATATATATATATATATATATATATATCTGTGTGTATGTATGTATATATGTGTATACATACTATAGTTGGTAGAAGAAAAAATCCCACAATGCCCATTGAAAGAGAGCATTCAAGATGAAAATGTAATGTCTACCAGCTAAAGATAAGTAATAGCAGTTGGAAGATATAGTTTTTCTTATAATTGATAATGGTGAATCATTATTAGTTGATAATGTTGATCCTATATCTCAAGAGGAATAAGTAAGAAGAAAATATGCTTCCAAATTGTAAGAAACTGTGAATTATAAAATGGATTCCATATACCAAAATGAATATGTATTTTTGTTGATCCTCTAGTAAATGTAAATAATGTTGGTTTTAAATGGGTATTGAATAATAAAACTAGAAATGGGTGGACATGTCAGTACTTATAAGTAAATAGTTATTCCAAAAGGATTTAAATAGTGTTATGGAATAGAATATGACAAACCCGTATTACTAGTTGTTATGATAAAATCCCTCAGAATTTATCTTTCCTTTTTAAATTTACATGGATATTAACTTTTTAACCTAGATGTCAAAATATCCTTCCTTAATGATAACCATCAAGATGATGTATATATGACACACTTCAAAGAGTTTTTGACTCTAAATTATTCCAACAAGGTATGAAAATAACAATGAACCACTTATGGATTAAAGGAATAATCTTGGTTATGGAACATTTTGAATGATAAAGCCACAATAGAATTTAGTTTCTTAAGGAGATAATTCATGAATTGTCTCTATAATTGGATTAGTGGAAGTGTGTTAAATTTTTTATAGTTTTTTCGATTACATAATACTTATTGGAAATGATATACCAATCTTAGAGTATATTAAGTCCTAGTTAAATAATTGTTTTTCCATAAAGGATTTAGGGACATTAAAAAATATTCTTGGGGAATAATATCAATATTTATATATAAAAGAGGTTGTTGAGTCTATGTAATGGTACATATATTGATAAGATATTGAAGATAATTATTATGGATCCATCCAACAGGGGATTATTTCCGATGACACATGGTTATTTTTTTTATCGTAAAATGTGGCATATGACACCTCATGAGAGATATAGGATAGAAATGATTCAATACACAATAAAAATTTGGTTAGAAATTTATTTTATACAATTTAATGGTCTTGATATTTTATTAGCCTTATGTACTGTTGGAAGATATCATGTTGTCATAGGTGAAAACCAATGTATTGTAGACATGATTTTCTTTATGTATCTTGGGAAAACTAATGATATGTTCCCAGATCCTAGATGATATGAAGAAATATTTATTGGAGGATATATTGATTATAGTATCCATATTGATCAAGATGATGCCAAATAAAAATATTATATACATATTCACTCTCCATGGAGATGTTGTGAACTACAAAAGCACAAAACAAGCCATGGTCTAAAATTAAAAAGATTACTCTATTTATATTGTGACTTCTGAGGGTGCTAGAGTAGAAATTTTTCCATGAAACGTCATCCACTATCATTAGGTGGTTATTATTATTAATTATCCAATCACACTTTATAATGATAATATTATAGTGTTGTATCTTTCAAAGGATCTAATGTCACATTAGTTGATAGAGAATATACATCGAAATTATAATCTTGGGAGTGATTTTTCCAAACTAGTTGATGTCATTTTGAGAAGAAAATACATAGAAGACCACATGGAGAACACCTTGAATCATGAATTAAATCATTATAAACATGATAATCATGTCAAGTATAATAGACTGAATGTCAAAGGTATTTGGGTATAGACTAAGAGATAGTTTGTTGGAGTTAGTATTCTAGATCCAACTATTTATATTTTGGATAAAATATATATTAAAATATTTGAATATTAATAAAACATATTTCCCCATATTTTACATTATTATTCATCAATTTAATGTAATATTTTCATAGAGTATTTGTGGCATCGATAAGGTTAAATTAGTTCTCCACAATGATGAGATCCATGAAATTATATGATGATATTATTAATTATAGATTAATAGTTGGATAATGTAATATAATGGGACAAAAATAATGTTTCATATCTATTGTGAGTACCATTAAGAATATTAGACTTCTTCTTAGGAAGTTCCATCTTTGCAATCTCGATGATAGGTGATTATGATAACAGAAAAACCCTTAATGTTTCTACATATTTCTTTGGCAGCATATATTCTTATTATATAGTCTGTGTAATGGTTATTAGACATTTATATAATCATTAAAACCTATCATAAATAAAAAACATTTATGTATTTCAAAAATATTGATGACACATTTCATGGTGAAGTCGGATAATTTAGGTAAATGATCAGTAAGTTGTAACTAATTTATAAGTAATGGAAGGATTTTTCAATTACATATATGGATGTTTATATCTAAATAATTTTATTTAAATGGAACATTCATATTAAATTCCATAGCCATGGTGTAATGGGGAGTGTTTACCAGATAGTCAATAAATAATTTATCAAGCACGTAGGTTGATGACTTGTGAGTGTGACATAATTACTGAGATATTTTTTCAAAAGGATTATAATACATAGTAAGCATACATGGGTTGTTTTCATTATAGCTATATTATCTTCATTCTCTTGGGTTCCATGAACCATTGGTAGATATTAATCTCATATAATAGGCAAGCCTGCCTAATACTAATGAGAAATAATCCATGAGGGTCACACACTAAATGTTTTTGTTGGTCTTAGTTAAATTTAATTCAATTTTAATTATTTCAATTAATATTATCCACAAAATTAATGAATAATTTTATCTAGGATTTATTGATTACAAAAATTATAAAGATAATAAATAATTATTTATTAATTAATAAATAATATATTTGATTACATTAATTATTAATAAATATTTATTCCCAAAAATATGAATAGAATATTGGTTTTATTTATGGATTATGTAATTAATATTTATACAACAAGGTGTGAATAGAATATTTATTGATGAATAATTATATAACAAATATTTATTATTGTATTGTATAAATTAAGAGGAGGATTAGTGCACCGAGATCATGCTCGGTGAAAAATATTAATTTTCAAGATGGTATAATAATATTTATCATTATTGTAGATACACAAACTATAGAATAAGAATATTATTACTATATTCCATGGGGTTATGTAGATATTATTATACCATTTATGGGTTTTGTGTAGTTAACTAATATTTTAATAGAATGCATAACTCCATGCATATATTACTATGCCTATTATAAAGGGTAAAATAAGAAATTTAGAATTGGTGTGCAAGATAAATTTCTTTCCAGATATCTCCTTCTCTCCTCCTATCAGGAATGAGATATTCCTTTCATCCTCAAAGAGATTAATGTAATCAACACAATAAACATTGGACAATCGATCTCCTATTCTAGCACCTGAAATTTCATCAGTGTTTTCTAGATACCAATGGAAAACGTGTGGGTCACTGCAAGATTTGATTTACTTTGGGTCCTCCCAATGAAATTATTGTAAAAAAATGTTTTTTGGATGATAAAAATATTCATCAAATAAATATTGTAAGATGATGTAATATTTCTTCATAATTCATTAAATTAGTTAAAAATTTAATGTGAAAAGATCCATTCCACGTTTTCAGAATTCTATGACATTATTCCATGGAAAAAATTTATTTATTAAGAAATTTACATCATTAAAAATTGGTGAATGATCGATATAATCTGAAAAAAAAAACATTAACAGATATTCACCCAAAAGGTAATTTTTATTATTTTACAAACTACAAAAACCATGGGGTGACAACACCCTCAATCAGAGAGGATAATAAAAAATAAAAATCCAAAAATATAAAAATATATAATCAGAGTACATAGATAAATGTTTTTTCCAACACTATGAATGAATACGGAAATAAAACACACTAAATCAATGAAAAGATACAACAGTCGATCACTCACTGGGGAGATCGCATATAAAAACATTGAATTCTAAAGAAGAATAAGATGTATTTTCAAATACATTCCTGAAATTTATCTTGATCTCCAAATCCTAGTGAGATATCCCACAAAATGATCAACCTGGGCCTCATCCTAACCTATATATTCTACATGTGAGGTATTCTCAGTTACCTAGGTTTCATGGCATCCATAAAAGTGTTTTTTGTACAACTCAGTAGGGCACCAATAATATGGTCACGTACCCTACATGTAATATATAGTTTATATACATGTGATAATATCAGATGACAGTAAACAAGAAATACATAATTGTGTAATAATGTGTAAAACCACTAGACACTCACAGGTAGTATAAAACCATGTATTGAGTGTTCATATTCATACTATGCTACCAAGAACCCCTATTCATACCTACGCAAACTTCATTCTAGAATGTAGTCATAACGAATGTAAAAATTGATCATGTTCTAGCTACAAAGATTTCATCATACTACTCAGAACCCTAAAGTCTCCAAGTATATGTTAGGATAAAAGTCCAACTAGTGAAAATGTACTAATAATCCATAATTCATTGAGTCCCATGTTTCACATGAGCCCCATCATGGCTTGTGAGGACTCGAAAAGTGAATCCAGGAGACCAGAGATTAAATCTGGATGGAGAGGTATTTCTTGGTACTGTAAATGTATTGTAGAAGAAGTTTAGCTGGCACTGTAGTTGCACTACAGTAGGCACTGAAAAAGGTATTATTCGGTACAATAGCATCCAGAACAATTCAAAAATCAGGAAATTTGGGACCCCCATTTGGTCCCCAGGTCCTGCAAGGATTTCTAGCCACCCAAGCCCTTCGAGCTAGTTGTCTCTCATGGCCTTTGGGACATGTTAAGGCCTTCGGGCCACCCCAAGACATTCATGACACGTGAATATGAAGATGTACCAGTATGACTACAAATCACATGGCTCTATATAAGGATCATAGAAGGAACATTCACCAGAGTAGAGATTACTAGAATTGGAAGAACAAGAGGGTATGGCATTGCAATTGGCACCGGGCCTAGGCAGATCTGCACAAGACTGCTAGCCAACCGGCCTTAAAAATTGGGAGTTCTAATATCATGGCATGTTTAGGGGAGCACAAATTCCAATTTGTCTTGTCTGGGTGATTTCCTCTATGTCCTTCAAGTCATATAATTAGCTCTAAGAGATCAGGACTTGTAAAGGTTACACCTCACCCCATGAATGGTGGATTATAGAAATATTAAATAAATAAAACACCCTTAGGTCCATTTTGCATTGATTCTCATGTTAGGCCACATGGCTAACAAGGCACAAATGTTGGTGATATGTCTCATGGAATCCTCAAGGAATTTAGAAAATCACATTACTCTGAATCCAAAAGTAATTGTGTACTGTAATGTTCTTGAAGTATTTAAGGAATCAAGATATAATCGGGACCCTAGACAATCATGATCCCTCTATTTGTACGGGTCCATCATCATCATAATTTTATATATTAACTACCTCTCCATTGGTAAAAAACAATTATTTTACACCTATCGTAGATACTCAACCATCCTCCAATGGAATCATGAAAAATAAATAAGTAATAACATGATACCCAAATAATAACAAAATATAACATATAATTATTAGTATTATTAAGAACAATATAATAATTAGTGATCATCAACAACATGAGAATACTAGAAACAAAATCATACTCATGGAATAAGTCACTATAAATGGGTATCACAAGCTACACAGGCACCCTAATAAAATTCCTATCAGGCATGGTTAATATATTATTCCAGTTCAAATATCACTTTATAGTAATGAATAGTTAACATATATGTAGACCATGAAATAATCATGAGTCATAATAGCTACAGATATGATCAAAACCAAACATTTTCAAATAGAAAATATATCCATACTCATTTAATAATCATTATACTTGAATTCTTGGGCTGTATATGAAAACACAACACTCCTCATGGATTACCTGATATTATAGGAACTCTATAATGATCAATACCTGGTCATTGAAATTTGATATCAAGATAGTACACAAGGGATAGTTTGGGCCCTTGGATATTTGTCCAATAATATTAAGAATTTTCAATTTATCAATTAAGGGGTAAAATATCAGTATGACAAACCTTCTTTTTATTACATCATAAACATGATTTATTACATAAAACATCACTTGATACAACAAAGAAGATCGAGAGGTTTAGTGTATTTGGGGCTTAGGAACAGTACATAAAAAACATAAAACATGAAATACAACATCTTTATTGAAAACTTCCTTTATATGACGACCACATTCCCTCGTATATAGCATTTCATGGGATAACCTGAGGACATGCATAAGAAAAGGGTGATCTATAAATCCCAGTAAGGGAGTACATATAGAAAAACATGAGGAGGACAATACATGTTAGACAATAGGAATATCAATAGAGCATAAAAGATACATTAACATAAAGGCATGATAATGCATGATAATCATAACATGTAAATGTGGCAACAACACTTAACATGGAATTAGCATGATCCAAGGCTCATTGCACATAGAGCTTGAGTAAATCCTCATTACACATGAAGCACGAGTATACCCTCAATTCAATTTAATTATCATGATTCAACACTCATTGAACATGACGTATCATGATACTATACTTTACCCAATGCATTGGAGCGCTATAAGGGTGCACCCTTGTTAAACATTTCATTTCAAGCATAAGTGTGCCACATGGATCATAAAACATGGATTCATAAAACATAATCATTTATTCCACGATAAAGGAATGTGAAATTCATACATGAAACTTTAAAATCAATATGTAAATGTTCCTAAAGGTGAATACCCTTGATGGAAAAATGGGCATGGTATTCACTACATAATGACATTGGCTTAGAAAATCGGTGCGATTTCGGCAGCGTAACGGGGTGACATAAAAATTCATAAAAAAGGATGATGAAAGAGAAAGGGGTTACTCATCATATTTACATGTAATGGAAATTAAGGAGTACATATAGATAAATGTCCCAACAATTTTAATGGAAATTAGATTCATGATACAAAAATATTTCTTGAACGTAAAAGAGGAGAGAGAAGTTCCTTTCGGAATTTCGGCATAGTAACGGGTGTACATGGGAGGAATTTAATGAAAGAGAAAGGGGTATCCCATCATTCAAACATAAAGAGGGAAGTATAAGGGAGGTTAAAACCCATACCCCAACATTAATAATTGAAATTAAATTGGAAAAACAACTTAATGAAAATTGGATAAAAATGAGAAAGGAAGAAAAAACCATTACATGGAAGTGTGATTCCAAAGGCTAGAGAGAGGCTTGTGAGAAGCTTATTGGGAGCTTGGGGCACCTTGGGAGGATTCTTGAGAGAGTATGGTAGAGGTTGGACGAACTCCTAGGGCTTTGAGTAAGGAGGAAGTGGGATCTTTGGTGGGTTTATATAGGAAAGGTGACAAAATTCATTATTATTTTGGTTTGGGACCCCTTATATTAAATTAATCCAAACCTCAAACCATCCCATGTTTTTTCCCATGGTTTTTGGAAAAGGGAATAGGAAAACAATATTTTATAAGGCCAAAGTCCGAACATCTTAAAATAATAAGGTTGCTTATGTGGAGGATAGTCACACTCAAATGGAAATTAATTTAAAAAGGAAAAGTGTTGAATATGTCTTGAGGGGTCCATTAATGCTTTGAAAAGTAAGTAAAAAAAACCAAAAATCACATTATTATAATGTTAAAACATATATTAGCCGAACATAAATATTATACTATTTTATTACATCAATATTGGGTCTTTAGGATGTCATAAAACACATTATATATTTAAATGATATTTAATTTTTACCCAAAAATTTCAATATCTCAGAAAATTAGGAAAAATTCACAGTTTGATAATTTCGACATTCTGATTACAAATATAACATTTATTTAATCTAAATAATTTTATAAATATGTGAATTTTCACTTTTAAAATAAAAACCGACATTTATTGAAAATTCACGGGTTTTGACAGAAATGGCTTTCAAAACTTAATAAAAATTTTAATTGCATTCATAAAATAATAAGATCATTTATATTTAATAAAAATTTATTTAATAATAATATTATTATTTTATTAAAATATTATTTAATTAAAAAATACCTTAATTTAATAAACAAGATTTCTTAATTAAATAATAACTAAAAACACAATTTGTACTTTAAAAACGATTTACAATGTATCAAAAATGACTAGAAATTATGTTCATTATTATATAAAAAAATAATGTACATGAACATAATACTAATTATTTGTTACATAACCCCTTAAAAAGACCCAAAAGACCCAATGGTAAGGTTTGCGATGGTGATAGACTCTTGGGGTGGCTCAGATAACATCGCTCAAGTGGTAATTTCCATAAATTTCCACTTTTCCCGTAGAAGGTCATGATCGAGCTTGACAATATAAAGCTCATATTGGGCTTGGTCAAGGGAAAAGCCCAAAGACGCCACCTCTTTTCTATGTTCTGAAAAATGGGCTTCGTATGGGTTAGTTCTACTGGATGAGGCCATCGCTTCCTTTTTCTGAGTAAAATTGGATGTGTTAAATCCCTGTATTTATACTAATCATGTGATCACAGTTCAACGGTTATAAAAGTAATGGTCACAATTCTTATGATAAAACCAATGAAGTTGAAATTTTATAAAAAAAATTTATATAAAAAGACATTTAATAAGATCAAGAGGGATTTTCCATTAATTAAACTTTGGGTCGTCACAATATTCACCCCTTAAGATATTTCGCCCTCGGAATTTTCCATTTCCCACACTAAAACAGATGTGGGTAACTCAGCTTCATCATTTACTCTGATTCCCAAGTCACTTCTTCAAACATGTGGTTTCTCAACAACACCTTGACGAGGGGCATTGTCTTATTTCATAGAACTTTTTCTCTACGATCTAAGATAATCACTTGTTGCTCCTCATAAGAAAGATCATCTTTCAATTGTACCACTTCAGAAGAGAGTACATGTGAAGGGTCCGGTATGTACTTCCTTAAGAGGGATACATGAAAGACATCATGTACTTTGGTCATAGTAGGTAGAAGTGCTAGTCGATAGGCCACAGCCCTGACACGATCAAGAATCTCGAAGGGGCCGATGTACCTTGGACTTAACTTCCCTTTCATTCCAAACCTCATGACCTTATTCCATGGAGATATGCGTAGAAAAACCATGTCTCCAACTTCAAGCTCAAGGCCTCGTCGACGATTATTTTCATAACTCTTCTGTCGACTCTGGGCTGCCATGATATGCTGCTGAATGGTTTTCACCTTCTCCACCATTTCTTCGACCATTTCTGGTCCAAGTAGCTTACGTTCACCAACCTCATCCCAACATGGCGGTGTTCTGCACCTTTTCCCATACAGGGCTTCATATGGTGCCATTTGGATGCTCGAGTGGAAACTGTTATTATAAGAGAACTCAACCAGAGGAAGATGTTGATCCCATCGTCCTTTAAATTCCATTGAGCACGCTCTCAACATATCCTCAAGTGCTTGGATAGTCCGCTCGGATTGGCCATCAGTTTGAGGATGATAGGCCGTACTGAAGTTCAGTTCAGTATTCAGAGCATGTTGAAGACTCTTCCAAAGCATAGAGGTGAATCTTGGATCTCGGTCAGACACAATAGATAGTGGTACTCCATGAAACCTTACAACTTCCCTGATATATATCTGTTCCAGTTGATCCAATGAGAAATCCTCCTGAATAACAATGAAGTGTGCAGTCTTTGTAAGATGATCCACAACAACCCAGATTTCATTTTTTCCTTTGGATGTCCTTGGATGTCCGGTGACAAAGTCCATGGTGATGTTCTCCCATTTCTATTCTGGTATGGGCAATGGTTGCATCATCCCCTTATACTTTTGCCTCACTGCCTTCACTTTCTGACACATCAGGCACTTTGATGTATATTCAGCGATCTCCGTCTTCATATTATCCAACCAAAAGTTTTTTCAGAGATCTCGATACATCTTTGTGCTCCCTGGGTTAATATAGAAATTTGAACTATGTGCATCATCTAAATGTTCCTTCTTCAACTCCGGACATGATGGAACACATATTCTTTTCCCAAACTGCACAATTCCTTCTTCATTAACATTAAACTCAAAGGATTTCTCCTTTTTGATAGCTTCCAATTTTTCTTGAATTCCCACATCATCCTTTTGAGAAACCTTTAACCTTTCCAAAAGAGACGATTGAGCAATCATTTGTGAAAGGATTGATCATGTTCCCTTTTTTATGATTCCCACGTCCATCTTCATCACATCTAAGAAGATTGGATCCTTCTCAATTCTCATCATTGATAGAATTTCTAGGTCCGTTCTATTTAGGGCATCTGCCACCTTGTTCGCTTTCCCAGGGTGGTAATGTATTGAATAGTCATAATCCTAGATGATCTCTATCCATATTCTCTGGCACATATTAATCTCTTTCAGTGTGAATATATATTTAATTATTTTGTGGTTAGTATATATATCACATTTTATTCTTTAGAGATAATGCCGCCAGATTTTAATGGAAAAGATCACCGCCGCCAACTCCAGATCATGCGTTGGATAGTTTAGCTCATGGATTTTCAACTGCCTTGAGGCATAGGATATAACTTTATCATTCTGCATCATCACATAGCCTAATCCCTACTTTGAAGCATCATTTAATACCACAAAATGTTCCCCACTTGTGGGTAAAGTGAGCACGAGTGCAGTGTTAAGCCTCCTTTTCAACTCCTTAAAGCTTTCATCGCATTCATCACTCCAAGAAAAATTTACTCCCTTTTGAGTTTGATTGGTAAGAGGGTTGGACCATCGTGAGAAATTTCTCACAAATCATCAATAATATCCAGCTAACCCCAAGAAGCTACGAATATATGTTACCGATGTTGGTCTCGGCCATCCCTCAATTGCATATGTTTTGGAGGGGTCCACAGATATCCCATTGCTTGTGATGATATAGCCCATGAATGAGACTTCCTTCAACCAGAACTCACACTTTCTATACTTGGGATAGAGCTTCTCCTTGCGCAAAGTCTATAGTACAGTTTTTAAATGCTCCTCATGATCCTCCTTGGTTTTGGAGTATATTAGAATATCATCTATAATGACTACCAAAAATTTGTCAAGGTAATCTCTAAAGACTCTGTTCATCAAGTCCATGAATATTTCTAGATCATTGGTGAGTCCAAAATTCATTACTATGAATTCATAGTGCCCGTATCTTGTACGAAAAGAAGTCTTGGAGAAATCTTCCTTCTTCACCCTTACTCGATAATATCCCGACCGCAAATCCACCTTGTAGAAGTATTGTGCTCCACGCAGCTGATCAAACAAGAAATTGATTCTTGGGAGAGGATACTTGTTCTTTATCGTTATTTTGTTATGTTCACAATAATCGATGAAAAGCCAGATTGAACCATCCTTCTTCTTGACAAAGAGGACTGGTGTACCCCATGGTGAAGCACTTGGGCATTTAAACCCTTTATCAAGATTCTCCTGTAGTTGTTTCTTCACCTCTTCAAGCTCTACAAAAGCCATTCTATATGGGCTCTTGGATATTGGTAAAGCCTCGGGTATAAGTTCAATTGAGAACTCAACATCTCTTCTAGAAGGAAGACCTGACAGTTCCTCAAGAAAAACTTCCACGAATTCCCACACAATAGGAATTTCTTCAAGGATGGTTTCTTCCATGGACTCAATATTCTCAGCCAGATACGCATGGTCATAAGGAAGTAATGTCCATACTTGAGATGATGGAGATAAATGAGATTCATCTTCCTCTTGACACTTGTAATGAATCAGGGGTCAATTCTACATATAGAGTGTGATTTCGCTATACCGACAATTTATATTTTCTCTATATAAGGAAAGCCAATCCATGCCCAGAATTGCATCAAATTCCACTAGAGGGAGTATGACGAGGTTCGCCGGGAAATTCAATCCATATATTATAACAGGGGAGGACTTATATTCATGGGATGATATGATTTCCCCATTTTCCTTACTCACCGACATCTTTACTTCCATGATTTCTGGTGGTGCTAGGATTGTTTTACTAAACATTATAGATATAAAATAATGCATAGAACCTGAATCAAAAAGTACATTCGCTATTCTTGAATGAATAACTTGCGTACTTGTCACCACTTCGTTGTCGGGGTTCACTTCGGTAGAAGTGATGGAAAAAGATCTTCCTTGCTGCCTTGGAGGTTGTTGGTTGCCTCCAAAAATCCTTGGATTAGAGAACTGATTTGCAAAATGACCCGGTTATTTTCATTTGTAGCATTGAACAATGCATTGAGGATCGAAAAGAGTGTTCCTCTCCTCTGTCACAGCCGCGGGTCCTTTTTGCCGATAGTTAACAGCTAGGTGCCCATCCCTTCCACACATGGAGCATTTTCTCGTCCCCTTAAGGCAATTTCCAGGGATCTTCTTTCCGCACTTTTGGAAAGTGGGGTGCTGGATATTCTTAGCACCGTTGTTTTTATCCATCGGACCACCATCATTGAAATCCACTTTTGTCTTCTTGTCCCCATGATACCCCTATGATTCCCCGATCTCCATTTCGACCTTGAGGGCACATCAGACAATTTCTTCATAGCTGTCGAAGTCACGGATCCCTAATGCTTTCTGAAAGCTAGGATTCATCCCACCAAAGAGGCGGTCAAACATGCATTCGGGGGTAACGACAAAGCCGGAAGTGTATCGTGCAATCCTTGTGAAGTTTTCCTCATACGCTCCAACAGATTATTCATCTTTTTGCTTGAGGGAAAGGAAGTCCTTTTGCATATTAAGCCTAAGGGTGCGCGGGAAATATTTATCGAAAAACATCTTCCAAAAATCCTTCCATTCCAACTCCTCGATCTCCTCCTCAAGCTTCGTATTTTTGATCAACATCCACCATTGATCAGCTTCATCCCCCATACGATAAGCCGCTCTGAGAACCTTCTCTTGGTCAGAACATTGGAGGATGGAGATTATCTTTTCAATGGAGTTGTTCCATTGTTCAGCGATCGTGGGATCGAATGATCCACTAAAAGTAGGAGGCCTTTGTCTCATGAAGCTCTCGACAGCGACTTTTTCTTTCTTAGGGGTGGGGGGTGGGGTGGGGGGGTTGAACGTTCCTCTTGACCCGTGTTTCTAATCAAAACTTGAGTTATCTGAGAGAGAAGAATGACAATGTTTTTGATTCCTGCTCCTATTGGATTTGGCATCACATTAGTACAGTCATCACACTGATCTTCACAATGGTTGTTAGGCCGATTCCTCCTATTACCAGCCATTGGCTGGAATAAAAGGAATGTTATGGGTAACACATAAAGGGTAATCCAAAGACAAAAGTTTATGACTTATAAATAAACTTTCATTTCCTTAAATCACAAGTCTATAGGCTTCAATATAGGCTTTTCATGATCTACTTTCTAACATCTAATCCTAGGGGAATTTTTTAATTCCCTTAATAAGGGTTCATACTAAATTATTGAATTTATCAAAACATATCCCCCGGGAGTGTCGTAACCACGATTGCAGCAAGACACATTGTCGTGCACCAGTTCCCATTTGAGTCTAGCTCAAAGGGTTGTTTTCGGGTTTTACCCCTAGGATACATATGTTCCAGAGCCGCCTCTACCTGCTCGTATCCAGACAGGGATGTATTTGTCTTATAAACCCCTTACTAATTACTTACCAAAACTTAGGGATTTTTTTATACTTAGTCTTGTATCTAAGGCTTTACTCAGGTTTCATAATGCCAAAAATAACTAAACCTATCCTCTGATACCAAATATGACAACCCTGCTTTTTATTACAACTTAAACATGATTTATTACATAAAACATCACTTGATACAACAAACAAGATAGAGGGGTTTAGTGTATTTAGGGATTAGGAACATTACATAAAAACTTAAAACATGAAATACAACATCTTTATTAAAAACTTCCTTTATATGACCACTACATTCCCTCGTACTTAGCATTGCATGGGATAACAAGAGGATATGCATAAGAAAAGGGTGATCTATAAAGCCCAGTAAGGGAGTACACATGGAACAAAATGTGGAGTTCAATACATGTTAGACAATAGGAATATCAATAGATCATAAAATAAACATGAACATAATGGCATGATAATGCATGATAATCATAACATGGAAATGTGGCAACAACACTTAACATGGAATTAGCATGAGCCAAGGCTCAATTAACAAAGAACATGAGTAAATCCTCATTTCACATGAAGCATGAGTAAACCCTCATTTCACTTGAATTAGAATGAGTCAACACTCATTTCACATGACGTATCATGATATTATACTTTACCCAATGCATTGGAGCTCTATAAGGGCGCACCCTTCTTAAACATTTCATTTCATGCATAAGTGTTCCACATGGATCATAAAACATGGATTCATAAAACATAATCATTTATTCCACGATAAAGTAATGTTGAATTAATACATGAAACTTTACAATAAATATGTAAATGTGAATAAAGGTGAATACGCTTGATGGAGAAATGGACATGGTATTCACTACACAATGACATTGGCTTAGAAAATCGGTGTGATTTTGGCAGCGTAACAGCGTGACATAAGAATTCAGAAAAAAGGATGATGAGAGAGAAAGGGGTTCCTCATTATATTTACATGTAATTTAGAGTAATAAGGACATATAGATACATTTCCCAACAAATTTAATGTAAATTAGATTCAGGATACAAAAATATTGCTTGAACATAAAAGAGGAGAGTGAAGTTCCTTTCAGAATTTCGGCATAGTAACGGGTGTACATGGGAGGCATTTAATGAGAGAGAAAGGGGTCTACCATCATCAAACATAAAGAGGGCAGTATTAGGGAGGTGAGAAACCAAACCCCGACATTCATAATTGAAATTAAAAGGGAAAAAAACTTAAACAAAATTGGACAAAAATGAGAAAGGAAGAAAAAACCCTTACTTGGAAGTATGTTTCCAATGGATAAGGAGAGGCTTGTGAGAGGCTTCTTGGGAGCTTGGGGAACCTTGGAAGGATTATAGAGAGAGTATTATAGGTTTGCGACCCCTTATATTAAATTAATCAAAACCAAAAACCATCCCATGGTTTTTAGAAATGGTTTTTGGCAAAGGGAAGAGGAAAAAAATATTTTATAATTCCAAAGTCCGAACCTTTTAAAATAATAAGGTTGCTGATGTGGAGGTGATTCACTCTCCCATGGAAAATAATTAAAAAACGAAAAGTGTTGAATAAGTCTGGAGGGGTCCATTAATGCTTTGAAAAGTAAGTCAAACAAACCCAAAATCACATTATTGTAATGTCAAAACATATATTGGCCGAACATAAAGATTATATTATGTTATTACATAACTATTGGGTCATTATGATGTCATAAAACACATTATATATTCAAACGGTATTTAATTTTTACCCAAAAATTTGACTGTCTCAGAAAATTATGAAAAATTCACCGTTGGATAATTTCGACTTCCTGATTCCAAAAATAACATTTATTTTATCTAAATATTTTTCTAAATATGTTATTTTTCACTTTTAAAATAAAAACCAACATTTATAAAAAATTCACGTGTTTTGACAGAAATGGCTTTCAAACCTTAATAAAAATTTTAATTGCATTCATAAAATTATAAGATCATATATATATAATAAAAATTAATTTAATATTATTATTATTATTTTATTAAAATATTATTTAATTAAGAAACCCTTAATTTAGTAAAATAGATTTCTTAATTAAATAATAACTAAAAACACCATTTGTACTTTAAAAACTATTTACAATGTATCAAAAATGACTATAAATTATATTCATTATTATATACAATAAATAATGTAAATGAACATAGTAATACTTATTTGTTATATAACCCCTTAAAATAGCCACATAAGACCTATGGTTAAGGTGTGTGATGGTGAAAGAATCTTGGGGTGGCTCAGATAACATTGCTCGAGTGGTAATTTCAATCAACTTCTACTTTTCCCGTAAACAGTAACGTTCGAGCTTGACATGATGAAGCTCAGCTTGGGCTTGGTCAAGGGTGAAGCCTAAAGACACCACCACTTTTCCGAGCTCTGACAAATGTGCTTCGTATGGGGCAATTCTACTGGATGAGTCCATTTCTTCGTTTGTTTGAGTAAAATTGGATGTGTTAAAGACCTATATTTATACTAATCATGTGATCACTGTTCAACAGTTATAAAAGTAACAGTCACAATTCTTATCATAAAACCAATGAAGTTGACATTTTATAAAAACAATTTATATATAGAGACATTTAATAAGGTCAAGAGGGATTTTCCATTAATTAAACTTTGGGTCGTTACAATCACAAATTAATTAATGATCATTAGTTATTCATAACACAATATGAATTTAATGTTTGTTCACCAAAACTGAAAAACCTCATATCTATTGGAAATAAATGTGATGAATACTACAAGGTAATGAATCGAGGACCTTATACCAAAATCTCATCAATGAAAATTTCATGGTTCATCATGTAATTTTGTTACTGAAAAATGATTTCATATCAAATAGTTCAAACCACTCACCACAGATTCCTAGGACCTATCATTTTTTTTCAAAATAAATAAAAACATCACAGTTGATCAAAACAATATCACTCCTAGGGAATTCCATTATTATAAATTTAACACATAAGGTAATCTAACTAGTTTCATTTTGTGATTAAATATAATTTCAGACGAAAAAATTTTATCTGTCCATAGAAAAATACGATATTGGCATGATAATAATTTTTAAATTTATTTGATAATTTTAAGTGATTATCACTTATGAATAGTTTATAAATTTTATAAAAAGTTAAAAATTTATAAACTTATAAATATATCATAAAAAAGGAAAAGTGGAATATATATCCATACATATAATTGACCTTTCAAAACATTGCACTGAAGAATTTAGAAGATAGGTTAAGGGTTCTGACACACATGGAACACATAAGAAGAACATGTATTCATAGAAGATAACAAAACAAATATAGAGTAATGGAATTATTAAACTACCGAAACCCATTATAAAAATTGTAGGAAAAAATGTTTGGGGATTTTTCATGAATAAAAAATGTGTACGAGTTCATAGCATTAATCACCCAAAATTAAATTAACAATATAAATTTTATTTTAACAAAATAATAAATATGAATCATTTTAAATCCATCATATAGGGATTAAAAAATTTAAATAGGTGAAAAACAGGAAAAAAAATTTTTATGGCATTTTAAATCATCAAAATATGAATTATATTGGTGTTGGGAAATAAGAAGTGAAAAATAGGTTTAAAATCATTTTTTACCAAAAATGGAAATTTGTAATGTTAACATGGTTTTACCCTTAAGTAGATCATAACTATCATGAGAGGGTTTGAGGTTTTACCCATACGTGATGTTTTATACATAATTAGTGCAAGGAAAATCATTCATACCCTTACACAGCTCAAACATACCATTACGAAGCTCTAAATTTACCCTTACACAACATAACATAATTCCATATTACCCATACATAGTTCCTAGGTACCCTTATTAATCTCCAATGTTACCATTACATTGTGTATAGTAATTCCAACTTTCTGTTACAAAACAAAAGGTTTACATTAACCATGACAATGGATTATTGGGTATCCCTTAGGAAAACCATATGTACCATAACAAAACAATTGCAAACCAATGAGTTCGTTTACGTAGTGACTGAAAAATTATCCTACCCATGCACAATGTATGATTTAGCCTTATGTATAGCTTAAAAAATTGGATTACACATGTATAAAATAGATAAAACATATGTTACCTTTAAAAATTATTTTTAAATCATGGGTTACCCATCTGAAAAGATTAATTCTTGCTTAAGGGTAAAGGATTCTTTGAAAATTATTATTTTACAATAAAATTGATTATAAAAAAGGAAAAATAGGGTCATTATTTATAAATAATTTGGTTATTATAACTTATCCTCATATAATGGATTCTCATCCTAGAGAGGTATCTTTAGTGGTACTTCTCAACAGCATAGTCATACTCAATATGAATAGATCATTGTAGTTTTGACCAACCATATTCAGGTTCTCATAGAAACACTTGTTTATTCATTACCAAACATCTTCTTCGAAAGGTATCCATCCGGAACAAAATACAGTAAATAAATAGTCAAACATGACGCCTCAATCCTTAGTGTAATTATTAAAAATTTCCAATATCATAACCAATTTCTGAAAAGATTTTGTAGTATTTTTCAATATTGGTTCACCAATTACGTAATGAAGTCCACAACCATTCATTAATGCACCAATGATATGATCTATTCCCATATTGAACTACTTTTTATCCAAATTCCAATGACCATATCGAATTTCCATTTAGTTATATATCTATAAAATATCTCATATTTAACATGTAGCCATATATTTTTGATTCTCCAATACATTAGTCTCTGGGGTCCCTCATGTGAGGTTCTTTGACATGGGACATGGTCAATGATCCCCACCATAGTATTATCATTATTATCATCACACAATACTGATATTGAACTATGTGATCCTTATCTTGTCCATCAATTATTGAAATGAATAAATAGGAAAATTTGTTTAATAGATTTCTAAGAAAAAAACATTTCATACTCATTCTTATATTTTTCATAACACAATCCACGTTATTAAATATTCCATATATAAGTGCATAACATTCTCAAATGTTCTATGCATAGGTTCTAACATTGGATATAGACATGTCTCTTCCCATAACACAAACCACTACTTCACTCCTAGGTACGTCCATCAATGTCCCACTGAGGTTGACCTCATATTATTAGCTCAGTTCATTATTGATGTCATCTAATCCCACATAGATATACAAATAATCATTAACCAAAGGGTTAACAAACCCTTTGAGTTTCATTCATAATGTGATTGTTGCTAATAATAAGGTTTACCCTGAATCGAATTCGTTAGTGGGCTACCATTATTGATCCCACTAAGATCAGTAATTGAACTTCAAATATCGACTATAGTCGGCTCACAACCCCACTTTAAATGATTCAACTAAACTTATTTATAACCACAACGTACACAATCACTAATTAATGTTTTCCTGTATGGCACAATAACATCATATTCTACTCTTAATAGAATGACAACCCTTGAGTCAAAAACACCAATATATACTCTAGTACCTTCATATTGGAGATGCTCCATAAGGTGCCATATCTACATAACTCATGAACACATTATGATGCTTTAAAAAAGGAAACACCTTGTTATTGAGTTTCACCATTAACCACCCATCAAACATGTGAGAAATCAAGTCATTTCTTGTCCACTACAATCTAAAACTCATCATTTATTCATTAATACTAGCACTCATAGGGACTAATACATTAGTTATATAAGAAAAATTCAAAATAACATCATATTAAACATCTATTGCTTACTCACATTCAAATGTAATTTATTTCAAGGAGAACTATCATGTAGAATTATACTTGACTATTCAATCACACAGAATATTCTCACATAGGTTACTTCCACGGTTTATAGGGAACATACCTACTGGTAATTAGAGTTTCATTTCTAATCCCATGGTGTCTTGCACACATCCCACACTTGGTTTCACAAGGGTTTACAACCCGTATAATTTCAACTATAAACATCTTCGAAGGCTTTCCAAAATTTATTTTCCCATAGACTGACCACATCAATAGTAAGTGATGCCAGGCTTGACTGAAAAGTATTTCTCTAGGAACTAGATAGACTACAAAAAATCCACAAAATATCTGTAGTTTAAACTGCCACCTTATGCTTCTACGATGGTTTCAATAAACTGTCACTAAATTTGGTGTTAGTATTCAATATGTGGCGGTTTCTTCAATTTTGTGGCAGCTTCTGGAAACCATCATTGAAAACACTTTTAGTTATTATTTTTGTAGATTTACTAGTGGATTGTCCAAAAAAATGAAAGATTTTTACGTGGTGGTTTAAACCATGATAAAAAATAGTATCAATTTTCTGAGGAAAATAACTTTGAAACCACACCAACCACCACTAAAAATATCCACTTTTCTGAAAACTACTTCTAATGAACAAAAACCACTGGTAAATTGTATGGTTTATGTATTCATTGGTGGTTTAAACATATGATAAAGGTAGACTTACAAATAAAAAATAATTATAATTCTTCTTCCCTAGTACTAGTACCATGAAAAGAATCATGTGAAAAATTCAAATACACCTAGGATGGGGTGGGGTTTATATTGAAATCAAAAGACATAAACCATGAACACACAGACACAGATATATATATATATCCAAACAAAAGCCCATCTTATGTTTTCATAATAGTATTGGAAATTTACATCCACCATTTTTACAACCACAACTAATTTCATAACACGGAATGAAAAATCCAAGAGCCTCAATTTACATCCTCATTTCTATTCAAATTGATATCACTGCGCAATCTCCAATCATCATATGTAATCAAAAGGGAAACCAACTCTGTGACCAGATGGCCAAGAATTTTTCTAAGTAATCCGACAACATCATCTGTAGGGACCCCATTGGAATCAAATGGGACAGCTATCTTCTATCCAGTCAGATTCCATACAACAGAACATTTCATATTTTTCTATATATTTTCATTTTTCTATATTTTAGGAATAAACAATTAGAATAAGAAAAGTGCAATAAATTTATTCTTATTAAAATTTTTACCTACAACAGCCACCCTCCAGTATCCCTGTCAATAACTAGAAGTGGAACCCCCATTCCTCTTAAGAATTTCTATCATTTAATCAAATAAAATTAAGTTCAGAACATATATTTCAGAAAAATAAGGAAGAATAAAATTAAAAATGATAACATACACAAGGTACTAACAAAAAAAATATACATAACTCCGATAATGATTATCTACACAAATTAAATAAAATGTTGTCAAATGAAATCATAACGGTACATGCAATTATTTTCCCCTTCAATCATATTGGCTTCCTACTCCATTACTTCATTCACTTCATCCACCCTTGGTCGACTAATTTGTTCAATATTATGATAGAAAGATAAGTCGGCTTTTTTCTATTGAGGATATTCAATTTTAGATGTCAAATATTCTACTACATCACCTATATCATAAATATCACATTGTTTTACAAGAGAAACTAAACTCCACCCTTCATTCTAAACATCATTCACATAATATCCCATTTTATATTTCAATGATAAGATACATGGATCATGCATTTCCCAATCAACAACATCCATCAAGCAAGAGACGTTCACAAATGTAAATTGTAAGGAATCTCTTTTAAAACCATTGATAATATCGACCCATTTGTATTTAGATTAAACAACTGAAAAAGGCTCATAGAAGTTTAATTTGATAATATCAGTTGACATTCCATAGTATCACACATCATCGAATTTAAATATACCATTATTTTATTCTTTCAAACCCTCTTCTTGATTGACTCTACGAAATATAAATCCATTCACATTGTAAGAATCAAACATTCGAACATATTATAGAGGGCCTCGAAAAAAGCATAAAATTAGTTGAAAAATATGCATGATTATCATTATTAATGATCTAAAAAAGAAATATAAATTATTTGATTTACAAAATATATGTTCCAACCTAATATATTTATTTATTGCAATAATTATGAACATACATGTCGTGCAAACCATTGTACATGACCTTTATCAACAGATTTCATTACATCATTCTCATTTCGTGTTTGGCCACCCATGCATCTCTTTGCTTGTTTCATAAAATCATCAATAGATGGATATATAATTTAACTATTCATAAGCACATATCAATGATCCTGTAATAGTTAAATTTATGTCAGTGTAACATTTGTGGTCCTCCCCACTGATCGGCCAATAACAGAATTTTTTTTTGATTTCCCATGTATTTGAGATTGATTTGATGTGTCTTAAATGCATACAACTTGATTAAATCTTGTCACAATATCATCTAAGTATCTAGAAAATAAGTTAAGACACTCCTCTACCAAATAGCCTTCAGAAATAGAGCCTTTAGGTTGATCTTTATTTCTCACGTATGATTTCAAATGCCCAAGATATTACAGATATAAAATCAGGAAACATAATTATGTATCAAATTAAGTGCCATGAGTTTTTTATATAACAGATAAAAATATGAATAATGTACCTATAAATTGGATACATACATCAATAATGTATGGTGACTCGTAATTTAGATTTCTAAAAAAATCCACAGTTATATGGATCATGATAGTAAAAAATGACTGAGGAATGTGAAGGAACCCAGAGCACCCTAATAGGGAAGGGGTGAATTAGGATGTCAAATTATTCTTTTAAATGAATGGATCTTGTTCCCAGGTTGGTAGGAACCTATTAAACCTTTCTGAATAAGAAACACATACAAAAAATGGCAAACAAATTTTACTTGGTTCATCACAAAGGGATTCGTCCATGGAGCATAAGCTAATAGTGTGTCAGTCGTATCAAAAACCACTACTCTCCACATGATTTTGGTTACAAGATTATAACACAGTCACTCTGTTCTAGGATAACTTCCTTTAAAAGGTTCATAGATAGCTCAGAGCTTCCCTCAGATATCTACCATAGACTACCCCTAGATCACATCATTGGAGTGGTCTTTACTCAATTTGTCAACATGAAGTCTAATTTAAGGGTTTATGCTAAATTAATTCATCCTCAACTATAAATGGATGCTCTGTTTATGACCCATAATCATGAACTGGTATAATTTATTTTCCCGTACACTGATATGTTATGAAGATTAATTTCGAATACCGATTTGGACATGTTTTGGCTTCTTTGGGTGTTCCACGTACTACTGATGTTTCCACATACCAAAAATGTTTTTTTATAGTGTCCAACTCATCCGCATACCATCCATATCCTTCATGTAATGGGCTTATCTGCGTTCAACCCTACTCTGCGTATAGATCCCCACCTCTCTGTACCTTCTTTCTTCGTCTACTGCCTTACTCCATTATGTAATGTGAGAGATTCCCGCATGAACCACACAATATTTTGTGGACTATTTTCATTATGCCGGTGAGTCTATCCATGTACCATCTTCTACCCTATGAACCACTTCAAACATCTCCAAATTTTATCTCGAAATTTTAATCTCCAACCTCATGTCATAAAAAATCGGATTCCTATTCCATAAATAGGCATGTAACTCCTCAAATTTTGGAAATATGATTTACCCAAATTATCAATGTGGGATTACTGGTGAGGTAAAGTAAACTCCGTCCATGTACTATTATGATACACTGCATACCATTCTTGATTCGCGAAAAAAATCAATCCTTCCATCCTTCGGCACTCCGTGTACTGCATGCCTTCACTGTGTACTGTCGTTGTGAACTGTTTTTTGTTTCTTCCATCATCATTCTGCATACCTCATGCCCTCACAACATACATCATGCTTTCACCTCATACCACGGCTGTGAACTATTTTATGTTTCATTCTCCGCTTTGCATAATGCTCTGCGCACCGCAACATGCACTGTTCCACGTACCGCTCTCGCTGCCTAGAAAGCAGCCACGAACCATTCCCAGAACATCATTTGCCATCCTTATTCGGAGTTATGAAGTTCCATTATTTTTTTGTTTTTATTTGTCTTTTTGCATACCATTCAATCTTATTTAAAAACCATTTGTTTTCCAACACCAAACTCCCAATCTTATAGTCCCAAAATATGGAAAACACTTGGAATCTTCTCCACCTTCAATACTTCATGAATCCTTAAACATATTACCTCATTACTTGTAAACTCCCTTGTCATCCATTTACATATTGATAACAAACACAATCCAAATACCATTATTAGAAGCACACAAAACTGGTTGCTACAATCTTTCCAATTGTGGTTTTTCAGGATCCTCTAGATAAATTCACTAATTCACCAACCATGGTCAAAATATGAATCATCATGTAACAACTCATCCATCTTTCTATGTCTACCTGATTAGTTCTCAGTGTAGAAAATAATAGAGGGACATGAATTGAGTTATCATACTTTTCTTGTATCCCCCATAGTTGCATTAATTTCTTTTTTTTCTAGTGTCCATCTTTCCTGTATCCATAATGAAACAGATCAGTCTCCGTTGAATTTATCCATTCTCCTCCATTATAAATAAACCCAAAACCCGTTATTTAAAAAATTTAGAGCTCTTTAAAATATCCCCATGGATCGTATCTCCTCCATAAACTTGCAAAAACTCCATAAAAAAATTATCACAATAAAAACAGTTGGAGAGAGGGGAATATTGTACCCTCCTATGGCACTTAGAGGCGGCTTAACAACGAGGTTAAACTGTTGTTTCTCAGACAAATATGCTGATAGTGATTTCAGTATAATTTCAGCTACATGCTCATCAATTCCCACATGGTCCATTTTGATCATGCCTTGTTCAAATTTGTCTTTGATGAAGTGATATCTGATCTCAATATGTTTTGTACATGAATTCTGAACCAGATTATTTGTAAGATCAATTGCACTCTTTTTATCATCGAAAATCACGCTTAGCTATTTCATCTCATCACCTTTGTCTCTCGGTTGATTATTATTCCTATGTAACTAAGTGAAAGAATTTTTAGCAGATATGTATTCTTCTCCCTCAGTACTAAGTGATGTACATTCCTATTTCTTACTTAAAAATCCCCCACATTTCGTTCCAATATTGAATGCTCCACCCCTGTTAGACGTTACGTCCACTACATCTCCAGCCCCTTCAACATCAGAAAATGATGATAGTTCACTATATATTATGGAAGAAAATTATAGCCTATAATTAGGTGGACCTTTAATGTATCTCATGATTCATTTCACTGCTGTCATATGTTCTTCCTTCAGATTACTCTGAAAGTGGGCCGCAAGGCTAGTTGCAAAGACATTATTTGGCCGTGTTGTTTACCTGTCGATTCATGTTCTCAACTACTACATTTTGTTTTGGAGTTCTAAAAGAATCCACCTCATATTGTATCCCATGCTTCTCTAGGTAATTTTCAAATTCAATGGATTTGTATTCCCCTCCATTTTCAGACAATAAGACTTTGATCTTCTATCTAGTACCCATCTCGGTGATTCATCGATAGGTTTTCATGCAATCAAGCACTTTTAACATCCTATGTATAATGATCACACATTCCATTATAGTATAATCATATATTAAAATAACAAAGTACCTCTTTCAATGTGTTGCATCAACATTCATCAGGCCACATACATATATATGGATGAGGTCAAGGAGATTTGATGCTCTTTTCTTCTTTGGATGATAGAAACTGCATACCATAATCATAGGTATTTTCTAGTTCACTCTTTAGATTAGTGATATCCATGATTATCTTCATATTAGATAACTTTTCCATGTCTTGTTGATTGATGTTACCCAGTCTCCCATGCTATGAGTTATTTTCATTTCAATCTTTTATGTATAAAATGTTCTCTTTTCCATCAACTTGATATATGTTTCCTCATATTTAATAATCTTTAATGAAATAGTTCCCAGTATTCCTCTTATAGTATATTAATTTGGATTGAATTTAACAATACGACATGAGTCACATAGTTGAATCAAACTAAGAATACTATGATGCAGACCATCCACATATCAGACTTCAGTATTCTTCATATCTCCATTATCTATCTTAGTTCCTCCACTTCCTTTAATCTTCAAACCACCATCATTACCGAACATCATAGTTCCATAAGCCTTTTCTAAGATTCATTAAAATGACTTTATTACCCATAATGAGGGATGAACATCCTCTATCGATAATCCAAGTTTTTTTGTTCTTTATAACTTTGAGAGCTACTTCTACAAAATTGGACTTCTCAATTTTCCTCTTTTCATTCCATGAGATATTGGATTAAGTGGAGTTTATTGATGGAAATTCAATTTTCTCTTTGGTATACATGGGTTCTTCATAGTCAATTTCTTCATTTGGAGGAGAAAACCTGTATGACATAGACATACTATCTGTTTGAATTGTATTGACTCGACTCTAAACATTGAATGAATTTCTTTTCTCATACCTCTTCTTGCAATACATAGCTTTATGTCCAAAGTTATAACAAGGAAAATATTATCCATAGAAATTATTTATTTTAAAATAAGTAGGATATTAAATTTTCTCCATTGATGGACTCATAACTCTTTACCATTCATATAGCTCCTCGCCTCTTCGCAGTATGACATGGGATGGCTGAGATAGCCACAAAGATGACACTTCATGAAAGGAAATGTCTTCTCACATCTATTTGTCCTCATGCCTTCCTCCTTATGAAAATAGTTTGACTTCCTATCATTTTGGTAACCTTGAAGATAATCATCACATATTATTTCGATTTTGATTTGAGTGTTTTATTTTGATCATGTGTTGTGGCTTTTGAACAAAATCAACATTCCTATTTCCTTTATTATTGATCACATTATATATATTATTTGAAGTTTCATCATTACAAACAATTAAACTATTTCCCATGCATGTGGTTATTTTATTACTCAAGATCTTTTCTACTCCATCATAACAATGTTTTTCTCTCTCTAGAAGCTTATTATATGGGATCCTTCCAAATATAATTTTCTTCATTGATTCTTTTGATATATATTCACTTTGAAGTTTACTTTTTAGAGTAACAACTTCTTCTTCGAGTCCCTCAATGGTCATAGACTTCTCCTCATGTCTTAAGGTAAGTTCATTAATCACCCTTTATTGTTCATCAATTCTGAGTTTTGGTTACATATCATCATCAGTTCATTCAAGGATTGATGAAAGAACTTTCACCAGTTCATCTAGACGATCAATTTCAGCATACAGCTGATCAATATATTCTGAAGTATCCTGCACCATTGGCTTCTAATTATTTCATCTCTTACATTTATTTTCAATCTTACCAAAATACTATTTCTGTTGAAACATGGTATCGACATCAATAGACAACCGATTATCTATAGATTTATCTATCAATGGTTCTGACTTTTCAATGATAGCCATCATGGAAGCGTGGTTCCCAGATTTGAATTCCTCTTACACATCCTCAATGATTATATTGTCAATATCTTTTTCTTCACAAAAAAAATCTTTCGTTGAAATTTCATTCCATATTTTAAGTCTATATTTTTTTATTAACCTTTTCTGAGTCTTTTGAATGTATCCATATTTACATTCTTCATCATTGAAATTTCATGGTCCATGGGAGGCAATGTGTCCAAGTATTTCACAATGAAAACAAGGAAGAGGTAGATTTCCTTCATATTTTATTATTCCCTTATTGAGTTTCTTGGAAATGAGAGAAAGAACTTATTCTTCCTCAACATCATCATCAAAACAATATCATGAAATTTCCAGTTTTTATGTGGAATTGAATGCCATTTCCTTTTTTACCTGAGTCATTGAATCATTTGGGGTGAGTATCAACTCAAATTCCACTAGGATGCTCATAAGATTATCATGAGAATGTTTGGAAATATCCATTTCATCAAGAGTTGAAAATATTTAATTATAAATGGGCAAAAGTCCTCTCAAATTTTTCGTTACCATATAAATGTCTTTGATTTCTTCTACATGACCTCTAATTTCTCTTACAACTTCATTAATTCTATTTAAGAACGAATACATATTTTCATTCATGAGGATCATTATATAATCAATACTGTAGTGTAAAACCTGGATATTCACCTCCTTCAACTTGCTATCACATTCATAAATATTCTCCATTGTACCCAAAATTGACTTGGTTGATGTGAAACAAATTACCATTAGAAAAATATGACCAGAAAAAGCTACATTGGGAGCATTCTATGCTTCTGCATTAGCATCATGCAATTTCATGTCTGTATCTATCATTGACAGTCCTCTAAGATCAGTGACTGGTATTCCATGTGCAGTATAAAATTAGAATTCCATTTGGAGAGATCTTAGATGAGATCTCATCCAGTTTTTAATATTTGAAAATTACTACCATCAAAGTTGGGAACTCTTAAAACATTGACTAGATTCTCCTTTAAAGATAGATTAAATAGTAGAAAACTCCCTCTAATACCACATGATGGACCCATGAGCACCCTGAGAGGGGAGGGGTGAATCAGGGTGTCAACATTTTATTTTAAACAAATTGATCTTGTTCCCATGTTGGTAGGAACCAATTTATCCTCTCTGAAGTGGAAGTGAAAAATAAAAACAAAAACACACAAAGAATGGAGACCAAAATTCTTTCTGGTTCAGCACTAAGGTCTACGCCCAAGGAGCATACATCGATAGTGTTTCGGTCGTACCAACAACCATTAATCTTCACATGTTTTGTGTTACAATAGTTTACCACAGTCAATATGTGCCATGCACAATGGCTTTACATGGTTTAGAGATAGCTCACTCCTTCCCTCAGATATCTTCAAAAAATTCCCCCCTGGCTCACTACCTTATAATGGTCTTCACATAGTTTATCTACATAAAGGCCACTTCAATGGTTTGACATTAATTCGAGAATCCTCAACTATAAATGGATGTTCTGTTTCTGTTCCATAATAATGAACATATATAATTTATTTTCCCATAAACCATTATTCCTTGAATATTAATTTTGCAAATAGATTTGGACAAGTTTAGGCATACACGGGTGTTCAGAGTTCTGCTGCTGTTTCTGTATACCACAACAATTTTCGCAGACCATCTAGCTCCTCTAAAAACCTTAAAGATCCTAAATAGAATGTGCTACTCCATGTTCTACCATACTCGGGTTACTACTCCACACCTATGCATACTATTTTTCTCCGTGTACTTCCTTGCTCAGTCGCATACTGCGAGTGCCTCCTATGCAAACCACAAACTCTTCTACAGACTATTTTAATTATGCAGATGAGGCTCTCCACGTACCGTCTTCTCCTTCGTGAACCACTTTGAACATATCCAGATTTCAACCTGTAATTTAAATCTTCAATCTCATCTCATATCAAAAGGGATTACTATTCCTTAAATGGGAATGTAACTCCTCATATTTCGGCAATCTAATTTACCCAATTTTTCTATGTAGGGATATTGCTGCTGTAAACATAACTCCATCTATGATCTATTAGGCTCCACTATGTGCCACTCCTATTTCACGATCTGCATCAATCCTTACAACCTTCGGCACTCAGTGTACTACATGCCTTCACCACATATTATCATTGTGAACCATTTTTCATATCTTCCATCATAATTATGAATACCTCATGCCTTCAAAATGTACTACATGCCTTCACCGTGTACCGTTTCTAAGAACTATTTTCTATTTCACGCTCTGCTCTGTGTACCACTCTGCACACCAAAATGTGCACTACTCTGTGTACTGCTCCTTTTCCCTAGATAGTGGCCGCAAACCCTTCCTAGAACATGGTACACGGTCCATGTTCTGAGTTACGCATTTCCCTTATTTTTCCAATTTTCATTATATTTCCACATACCATTCACTACTATATGAAAACCATATATTTTCCGAAAACAAAATTTCGATCTTGAGGCCAAAAAATTCAGCAAACACTGGGTAACTACTCCACCTTCGATAGTTCTTTTAGCCTCAAAAGAATGACCTCATTCCATGTAAACAACCTAGTCATCCATGTGTAGATTGGCAACAAACACAATCCAAACACTGTTATTAGTAACGGAAAACCTTGGTTTCAACAATCTCCTCCTTTGGGTTTGTTAAAAACTCCATATAAATTCACTAATTCCCCAACCATGATCAAAAAATGAACCTTTATGAAACAACTCATCCACCACTCTAATTCTACGTGAGTTGTTCTCGATTTATAAAATAAGAAAAAGGACATGAATTGGGTTCTCATCCATTTCTTTTCTCCCGAAGAGTTTCATTTTGGGTTGTTTCAATTCTCCAGCTTCCCAGTATCCATAAAGAAATAAATCACTCTCAAGTAAATTTATCTATTCTCCCTCACAATAAATAAACACAAAAATTGGTTATTTTTACATTGTAGATATCATAACATACTCACCCTCGATCATATCTCCCCCATTAACCTGCAACACTTCCTCAAAAAAACTAATACAGTTAAAATAGTTGGGGAGAGGGGAATATCAGAACCTTCTTATGCGCTGGGAGGTTGTGGAACACTGATGTTCAACCGATGTTTCTCAAACATAGATGATGACTGTGGCTTGGAAATAATGTCAGCCACTTTTTCATTAGTTCCCACATGGTCTATTTGGATTATTCCTTGTCAAACTATTTACATGATGATGTTATATCTCATCACAATATGTTTTGTACGATAATGTTGAACATGATTCTTCGTAAGATGAATTGTGGTCTTGTTATCACAAAAATTCACAATTGGTTGTATCACCTAATCACCTATGTCACTCAGTTGAATTTTCATCTAATGTAACAGAGTGAATTCCATGGTAGAATATATATATTCATCTTTAGTGGTACTAATTGATGTAATTTTCATGTTTCATGCTTAACAAACCCACACATTTTTCTCAATATAAAATGATACACCACTGGTAGGATTTCTTTCCACCACATCTTCAGCGATGTCATCATTAAGAAATTATAATAGTTCACTATCTCTTCCTAATGAAAAGTAGATCCCATAATTATGGGTACCTTGAATGTATATCATGATTATTTTCACTTCCCCCATATGTTATTTCTTTATATTACTCTAAAAGTGGTCTGCAAGGAATGTTTCAAAGTTAATATCCAGTTGTGTTGTTTACCAGTCGATTCATACACTCAACTACACCAATTTGTTGTGGAGTTCTCACAACATTCACATCATGTTTTATCTCAGTATTTTCTAGGTTGTTTTTAAATTCTATGGACATGTATTCCCCTCCATTTTCAATCATTAGAAATTTTATATTTCGTCCAGTATCATTCTGTTTGATTTGTGGATAGGTTTTCATGAAATAAATCACTTGTTTCTTCCTATGTATAAAGATCACACATTGCATTATACTATAATCATATATGAATATAATAAATTACCTCCTTCCATGTGTTCTAGAAACATTTATTGGGCCACATACACTTATATGGATGAGGTCAACAATATTTTATGATCTTTTTTTCTTTGGATGGTAGGAACTGCAAACAAGATTCCCTTACATGCAAGCATCATAGGTAATTTCTTGTTCTTTCTTTGGATTTGGGATATCCATGACTAAATTTTTATTATATATCATTTCAATTTGTTTTTTATTGATGTTCCAAAATCGTGGATGCCATATGTTGTATTCTTTTCACACTGTTAAGTCGAAAATGTTTTCATTACTATCAACCTGATATATGTTTCCTCCTATTCTACAATATTTCAGGAGAGAGTTTAGAGACATTGCTTGTATAGTATTTCTATTCTAATTGAATGTCACAATAAGACCTCAGTCATAGAGTTGACTCAAAATATGAAGATTGTGTCACATTGCATCCACACAAAAGTCTTTAGTTTTCTTTATCTCTACATTATCTAGTTCAGTACTACCACATCCATTTATCATCAAAGCACTGTCATTACCGAATCTCATTATTCCATCGACCATTTTCGTGAAATTCCATAAAAGGTATGCATTACCCTTCATGTGGTATGAACTTCTACTATTAAAAATCAAGGTTCGGTAGTTTGTTATATATGATAAGTAATTCTTCAAAATTGGACATTTCAATTTTCATTTTTTCATTCCTTGAGATATTTGATGGAGTGTAGAGAAGTTATGGGAATTCAATTCTCATTTTTGTGTACATGGTTTCTTTATATTCAAATTCATCTTCTATAAGAGCAAACCCATTTGAAATAGAAACATTTTCTATTTGATGTGTATTTAATCATCTCTGAACATTGACTGAATTTATCCTGTCATAACTCTGCCTGAATTACACATCTTTATGGCCAAAGTTAGAAGAATAAAAATAATATACATATAAATTATTTCTTCAAAAAGAAGTGTGATATGAATATTTTCTCATTTTTTGAACTCCTAACTCATCCCCATTCATATAGCTCCTCACCTCTTCATAGTATAACATGGTTTTGATCATAAATCCACAATACTGGAAATTCACAAAAGGAAATTTCTTCTAACATATATTTCTTCTCATTCCATCTTCCTTAGGAAAATCATCTCATAACCTATCATTTCTGGAACCCTGAGGATAATCTTTACTTCTCCTTTCAGTTTGATTTAAGGGTTTCATTTTCAGAACATCTGGTAGCATCTCAACATGATCAAATCTCATCAAGACATTATTTTGAATCACTCTATATATATCATTTGACATTTCAACATCTCAACCAAGTCCACTATTTCCCATGCTTGCGGGTCTTTGGTTACTCAAGATCATTTCAACTCCATCAGAACCTTGGTTTTCTCTCTCTAGAAGCACATAATCTAAGAACCTTCCAAATTGTTTTTTTCTCTTATTCTTTTGAAATTTTTTCACTTTTGATTTTATTTCACAGAGTAACAAATTCTTCTTTGAGAACCTCAACTGTCTTCTACATCTCATCCAGTATGATGGTATGGTCCTTAATTAATTTTTATTGTTCTTCAATTCAAAGTATTAGTTCTATAAAATCATTTGAGGTTTCAAGGGTTGATGGTTGAACTTTCACCAGTTCTTCCAGTCAATCAATATCTTCTTCCATCTGATCAATATATTATGAAGATTACTTCACTATTTCTTTTCACTTATTGCATCTCTTACAGTTATTTTCAAGCTTACTTATATAATCCTTAAGTTGCAACATGGGATCGACACCATAATTCAACGACTTATATCTATATTTATTTGTCAATGGTTCTGACATTTCCGTGGTTTCAATTATGGAAGAATGGTTCCTAGATTTGAATTCTGCTTCCACATCCTCAAATTGTCCATTGTCATCATCTTCTTCGTCCCAAACCGAACTCCTTCATTAAAATTTATTTCTATATTTGAAGTCACTATTTTCTAAGAACCATTAATGAGACTTTTGTATGTCACCATCTTTTCATTCTTTATCATTGAACTTTCATGGGAAAATAGAGGAAATGTGCCCAACTCTTCCAAGTGAAAATAATCCAAATGTAGCTTTCATTCTAATTTCTCTATTCCTTTATTGAGTTTCATGGAAATGAGAGACTAGACATTTTTTCCTCATCATCTGAATCAAAAAAATCTCCTGAAATTTCCAGATTTTCTATTTCTTTGAATTTCATTTCTTCCCATACCTATGTCATTGCATCTTCTGGGTTGAGTCTCATATCATATGCCACCAGGATACTCATAAGATTATCCATAGAATTTTTGGAATAATACCTTTCTTTATGATCTGAAACCATTGAATTATAAATGAGAGTAAGTCTTGTCAACAATTTCATTACAATATCAATGTCATTGATATCTTCGCCAAGTCCTAAAATTTCTCCTACAACATTAGTAATTTGATTGAAGAATTAATCCAAATTTTCATTAGGTTGAATCTTTATATCATCAAACAGGTTGTATAAAGCATGGAGCTTCTCCTCATTCACATCACTATCACCTTCATAAATATTCTCCAGTTTATCCAACATTGAATTTGAAGATGTGAAACTCATTACCTTTAGATAAATCTGATCAAAAAAGGATTTTGTGATATAATTTTGTGCTTTTGCATCAACATCAACAAATTTCAAATCTGTATCTCTCATCGACAGTCTTGTAGGGTCAGTGAATTTTATTCCCCGGGTAGTAGTAAATAAGACTTCCATTCCATGATATCTTATTTGATATTTCATCCTATTTTACGTATTTTAATATTACTACTCTCAAAGAGGAGAACTCCCCAAAAATTGACTGTATTTTCCATGAAATACAGATTCAACACCAAAAACCTATCTCAAATACCACTTGAATGACCCCAAAGTACCCTGATAGGGGAGGGGTCAATCAAGGTGTCAACGTTTTATTTTAAACTAATCGATATTGTTCCCACATTTGTAGGAACCTTTTAAAACTGTCTAAATAGGAAGTAAAGAATAAAAAAACACATGCAAAGAAAGAACACATCAATTTTACTTGGTTCACCCCTAAGGACTACGTCCAAGGATCATACCGATAATTTATATGTCATACGAAAAACCACTAATCTTCACATGTTTTGGTTTACAAGAGTTTAGAAGAGTCACTCTGTTCCAAGCACACTTTCTTTATATGGTTTATAGAGAGCTCATCGCTTCCCTCAGATCTGTTTTAATAATCCCCTAGATCACTACATTGGAGAGGTCTTCACACAGATAATCGACGTGACAGTCACATATATTTTTTAGCATAAATTCAGGCATCCTAAACTATAAATAGATGCTCTGTTTAAGTCCCATTATCATTCATTGATATAATTTATTTTCTCATACACTGCTATGTTATGAAAATTATTTTCACAAATTGATTTGGTCAATTTTAGGCTTCTTTGGGTGTTCCGTGTATTAATGCTATTTCCACATATGACAACTATTTTCATGTATAGTCCAACTCCTCCACGTACCATCAAGCTCCTTCGTGAAATGCACTGCTCCGCTTTCCTCCCTATTCCATGCATTGCTTCACACCTCTGTGTATCGTCCTGCTCTGCATACTTCTTACTTTGTCACGTACTGTGAGAGCATCCTGCGTGAACCACACAATCTTCCATGGACTATTTTCCTTATGCGTATGAGTCTCTACACATACTATCTTATCCTCTGTGAACAACTTCGGCCTTCTCCAGATTTCATCATAAAATATTAATCTCCAAACTCGTCTCATACCAAATGGTATTATTGTTCCATAAATAGTCACATAACTCCTCAAATTTAAGTAATCTGATTTACCCAAAATTTTAATGTGGGAATACTATTAATGTAAACTAATCTCTATATACATACTATTAGGCTCTACCACGTACCGCTCTTGTTTTAGGACCCACAAAAATCCTTCCAACTATTGGCATTCTGTGTACTGCATGCCTTCCCTGATTACCATCACTGTGAACCATTTTTGTTTCTTCCTGCAGAATTCTGTGTACCACATGCCTTCAAAATGCCCATTAGCCTTTAACACATAACATTTATTCTATCTATTTTCAGTTTCGCACTCCGCTCCTGTACCACTCTATACACTGCAACTCGCATTGTTCCATGTATAGCTTCCACTACAGGTAATACGGCCACAACCCATTCTTGGAACATGGTAAGTAGTATATGTTTTGAGGTATGCGGTTCCCTTATTTTTTGTATTTTCCTTGACTTTTAGCACACCATTCACTTTATCTGAAAACCATTTGTTTTCCAACCCCAAGATCCTGATAATGAGGGCCAAAAATTGGGAAAACATTGGGAAGCTTCTCCACCTTCAATACTACATTCAACCTCAAATGTAAGACCTCGTTCCGTATAAAGAACCATGTAATCCATATCCAGATTGAAAAAAATCATAAGACAAAAAAACATATTAGCAACTACCAGCCTTCCTTCCAACAGAAAGATCATGTCCATTTCACAAAGTGTCAGTACAAATCTCAATTGAAGGGTTTCATTCTCAAATGGCTGTAGATATTTCTCACATTTTTTGTCTAAAAAAGGTGCATAATTGGAGTACAAAAATAGAAATAATTTTAGGTAATAATGTACACAATAGAACTGGTAGTAACTGTTGTAACAAAATATGTGAATCATTACTTCTCAATTCATGTAACCTATGATTCCTTAAGTCAAAAAACCTTGAGTTGTTACATGAATTATTATCTGATACATTCACATGATTTAAGATTATAAGTAATGTATCTTCATCCCTATTTTTCAATAAAAAATTACATATGCATACTTTTCATTCTAATCTAACTAGATATAACATTTTATGGTCATTTCTTGTAAGTTTTTTCGATCATTGAGATGATTCTTCAACAATCCATGATCATTATGCAATGTGATGAAATTTTTTCACAAAAATTATTCTCAAAATGAATCACATAAATATTATGCCACAAAAAATTAAATTTCTAATATGTAAGTTTGATGAATATATGTTTTTTCTTCCATTGTTGTGTGCTGATTTCACAAGATGATGCACTTAAAAGTCATTTCCCACTATCATTCAATGGATGCATCTTAAAAAATTATTTTTCATCATTTCCATGTGGTGATAATACTTCAAAACCAGTTAATAACATTAGAGGTGGTATAAGATCAATAAAATTGTTGAATTTTTACATGTTCTTCCAAAATATATGAGATACATCGATAAATCTTCGATGACCCATAAAGCACCATTTTCTACTATGTGGTAACCATTTGGAATAAAAATTAACGTCAAAATAAGAAAATCCAAACCTATATAACTGTTCCAACTAGCTAAATTACATTGTTCAGGGAATTCAATAATGGATTTCATAAGAGCAACACACATTTTGAACATTATTTTATAAGAAGCATCATATGTCTCAACACCGTTGTGAAATAACTCCTGAAATTCATCAATTAAAGGATATATGTATCCATCAATATCATTTCAAGGAATTTTTTTCATGGAATAATCATTGAAATTATAAAATAAATTATATTCATGCACATCCATAGAGGCAGATTGAAAGAGATAAAAACAACATTCCAAATTCTATAACTGGTACTCAATATTTTAAATGGGTTGAATAAATTAGTAACTAATCCCAAAAAACATTCCTAGGATTAGATGAGAAATATATATTTAATGAATCAAATGTATTCTATGATTTGTAATCTCGTGGATGTTGCATTAACCCATCATTTTTATTATCTAGAGAATTACACATCATGTGTTTGGTGGTTTTCGATGACATAAATAATCTTTGCAATCGAGGCTTTAAATGAATGTAACACAAAACCATTGAATGGGTATTCCTTTTCTTATTCTTTATGGTAGTATGTTGATTCAGAGTTCCTACATCACCAATTGACTTCCATCATGAAGAGGAATGTTTGTTCCAATATCGTCTTCTTGGCGCATCTTGCCAATAAATCATACTATCATTGAGACACACATGTATTTTTGTATAATTCAGACCAAGCCTATTAACATATTTTTACATATCATAAAAAAACATGCGGATGTTTTCTTCATGAAATGCATCATTCCACATGTCCAGTATATTGGACATTGCCATATTAGTAATTCCACAAAGTAATTTCATATACTACAACTTCAGCTGAAATGAATGTTTTGAATATTTCAAACATCCATAATACAAATCTGGATTTCTGTCATCAACTAAACCATGAAACAAATTTTTTAAAGTGATGTTTTCTATTACATTAGTATCTATTGGATATATAGGAGGATCAAATGATATGGCACAATCTTGATTGGGATGTCTTATAGTTTCAATAACATCACTTGTCACATTTCTATTTGTAGCATGCTAAATTGGTTGTTCATATATGTTGGCATGTTGGTGTTGGTGTCTTGTAATGATGAATTAATCATTAACAAGGTTTTTCTTTTCATATTCCATTTTCGACGTTGTTGGGAGATTAATATGTGTATTGACATCAGTGCTCAACATTTATGTAATGTTCTATTCTCTATTCCAAATATGACATAAATATTGAGGAGGTAATTGTTTCAATATCATGTTTTCATAAACATTATCTGTATTCATCCATATTCTAATTTTACACATAGTACATGGAAATCTTATTCTCCCTTCAATGGATCTATTGGAAATTGAAAAATATAAAAACTTCTCTAAACCCTTATCATACTGAGGTGTGTTCCCCGATAATGTGATCTAGCTTTTATCCCCGTATATCAAAATATTCTTACAAAATAATAAAATAAATTAAAAAACTTAACTATTAAAAAATAGGGAAAGATATTTAGATATATTAGTAAAAAATAATAATATGTTAAGTAATTATTTATAATATAAATACATATGGTAAATAATATTTCATTTTAAATAAGGTTTTCTATTTTTTTCTTACTACAACGAGTGGTATTGAATTCTCTTGAGGATTCCATCAAAATAGTTTTTTGTATACAAAAAATTTCCAGAAATGAAATAATATATTTTCTTTGTGTAAAATGATGCAATAAAAAGGTTATGTTCAACATGTTGATATATAGTTGGAGACGAGTAAAAAAAGAAATTACACCCATTGTAAATGATGGAATTGATGACTATTCCCATGGTGTGAGGAACATTGAAGGTCGAACAACTAGTTATTCAACAACTTATAATGGTTAAACCCATGTCATGGAGGTTGATTTAACTCTGAGCATTTTTTATGATGTTTATCTTGGAAGACTGAAGGGATATCTAAATCAAACAAAAAAATAGTCATTGTGGAATGATGTGTATGTTTCATGAGATTAAATTTTGGGGATAGTGGAAATCACACCACAACTATGTTGTTTTTATATAAATGATACATTATCAGAATGTGTCACATTAAAAACAAATGGTTTCATCATAATGGGTTCTTTGGTGGAGTTTTATCATGTTTCCATTCAGTTGTTTGTTGTTCATTGATTCTCTAGTCATGCTGCAATGTGTTCCTAAGATGTTATGGTAGTTTTTATCGGGATTAGTTTTATTCCATGATCAATTGGGTCATTCTACAACCAAACCAAAAAAGTGGGAAACTATGCCATTCCACCATGGGCTTTGTTTAAATGGCCATTTAGTCCAATTTGTTTATGAAGTGTCAGAATTATTACATGAGGATTGGTTATGAATTCATTAGATAGTAATGTCTTTAATGTGATGATTTTTTAACCCACTACCTCATTGGTCCCCTATTTTGATCCCCCTTCCCCTTTATTGAATGTTGAATAGATGTTTTTTCACCATACTAATGCTATGTAATCTTTTCTACCAATATTCTCTAATTCTCTTTGTGGTACTTACTATAATTTTGGATCATTTCATCTATTTATTTAATGAATGTTCCACAAAATCATGGTAATGTTATCATTGATTCAAGGGGATTTATGGTATTGTGACTGTAGGATTTATATTTAGGGTAAATGATTCTTGTGTCTTATCATTTGAAAAATGTAATTCTGAAGTTTTTTTGGTGAAATTAACTAGATTAGACAAGAATTGATGGTCAAATAAGGGGGATTTTGGACAAAGGAGTTTTAGAGGTATGATATGAGCCTTTCAAACATCATTGGTAGATATTTTTATATTACACTGATTATTCATGATTTATCAATGGTTATTAGTTATTGGATTATGATTGATAATTATTTATAAATTTTTATAATTAACTATTGAATCTTTGAGGTATGAGAAAGGGGATCAAGAGCATAGTAATTTTTAGTCTGATCTAAGATAGATATCATAAATTGAATATAGAATGGGGCAAATCTAACATCATGTTAGGTATACCATTTAATACAATGAAATATTAATGCATCAATGTTCATGTATGGGAATTATAGGGGACTAGGTTCTGGAATGTTGGTATGGATTAGTTGGGCTCAAAGTGCCTCAAGTGTCTTAGGTTGATCCAAATAAAATAATTATGTGAATTTAGTTCTTGGTCCATGAATTTTAAATATTTCCAATGGCTATACTAGTAGAGATAATGGAGTCATAAACAAATTGATGTACCTTTGTGGTGTCTTTATTGTTGTGATGCCCTGTGTTTTCATGGGAAGAGCATTAGTGAGATAGTATAGGGGCTTCCAAGTGGTTAACCCATTTGAAATGGACTAGTTATCACTATATATTGTGATTTTTCTAGGAACATCATTAGTAAATGACCTAGAACATAGAAAATGATAATTGAGAGGGGTAAGATGTTGTAAAAGATTCTAATATCTTGGGATAAGCTTTTGGTCTTAGGTTGATCATGGGATTACATGGTAGAGTTGATTAACCACTCACTAGAATGTTTCTAGAGTAAATTGGTGATAATGAAGTTGATGCTTATGATTCCTTATCCACATGGTTCATAAGGGAATCATATTAAATCTATGTAACCAATTATAAATCATGATTTATTTTGGATCCTAGTTTTGTTCTAGTGAATGATGTTGGTGATGGAATATACTCCATGATTACCTTTGAGGGGGGTGTATGGATTCCCAGAGGCTTAAGGTTTATTGTACATTTAAATGACCTATTGTTCATTATTTTATGTTGGGTAAGGACTATGTTCTTGGAATTTTATTGAGATATTTTGTACCAATTTTTTATGATCATGATGGTTGTGTTGTTGTGATTGTCCATGGTTGAGATTATTCATGGTGGAAGAACAAAATACACTTGTAGGATATATGCCAACATTCACATAAGGATATTCCCACATCTAATGGAATGCCCACAAGGTATCTAATAAAATAGAAGTATCCAATTTAGAAATCATAAGTAACATTGTAACCATCTATAAGAAATTACGATACATCTTGAAATGAAAAAAAGTAATCCAAATCAATCACCCAACTTAATATCACATGCGAACAAACTAAAAAATATATAACCAAGGATAAAATAATCTTCAAAACCTTCAATTACACTTTATAATCTAAATATACATTTTCTCTAACTCTTTGGATGCACACATATATAGGGTTACTAATTGAAATCCTTTTCAAACCATTTTTTCAACAAAAAAACCAACATTAAAACACCATTATAATCCATAAAAACACCCCATAATCAAGAGAAACTCATTTCTAATTTAATGAGGAATGATCAAGAATTGAAATATTATTCCAAAAAGGTATTGGATAGAGACACCTACCTCAATAGTGTGAGAATACAATAAAACTCTCATAGAAGGATGTACAAGGATTGTGGAACAATCTTCACACCATATAATATATGAAAATTAAACCAAACATCAATCATATTGCCTCATTTTCAACCAAGATAGTTCCACGATAGTAAATAACAAGGAACTAAGGGAGGGAAAAGAGGGTAGGATGAGAATCACCATAAAAAAGATATGAAAATTCATAATAACCTTGAGGTGGATTCAATGGAGGATCGAGAGTATGGGAGGCTCGATGAAATGGCGAGGCGCAATCAGGGCGGTGAGGGTGGTGACATGCAATGAGGGTGGTACGATGCGTCGAGGGTAGCGAAGTGCATGAGAGGTGATGTCAAGGTGTGGGGATGAGTGGAGAATGGGGAGGAAGGGCTTTGGGGAGTCAGGGGGTCGGGGTGTCGGGGGAGGTGGAGAGTGTCATCTGTTAAAAAATATATTTAGCGGAGGTTTTTTAGAAACCACCACTAAATTATTTTTAAAAAATATAATTGCGGTTTAATAAACTGCCACTATTAAATAACAGCTAAACTCTTAGTCTGGTGGAGTGATAGTTCACTTTTTATAGACTATAGTTGGAAACTAATAAACTAAAATTATCAACCATATACTAAAACATGATTTTTTACAAGGGTGGTCAACACCAGGTAATGACCAAATAATTGCTCACTATATGACATATTCATAGAGGGGAAACATAATCTTAACTCTCATCATCATCACCAATGTGAACCAAATAATAGTTTTATATGACCCTCTAAATTATGTATGCATTCACATGGGTGAATTATATTAGAAATAAGTATCATACATGTCATGAGAACCCTACATGATGAATATGATACATTTTATGCCACTTACTAAGATGGTCAATAAGAAAATCAATATGAAACCACTACCTCAAAATCTATTTCCATCAAAAGTGTTTAAAATATATGAAAATATTAAAAACCAATAACATCAATCTAATTCCATAGTGACCTAGAATCCCCTCAAAAAAAATTCCACGATGCACATGTCTGAGTTTCATCAAATGCTCTCACACATTTCTATTTTGCCTATCTACAAAAAACCAAAAACTGGAAAAGAGACAACCTACCCTATGATATAATTTTTTAACATCCCAAAAGAAATAATTATATGAGATTTGTTATTCCACATGACCTCCATAATTCCCCCATAAGAAAAGTGCACATATAAATAAGTCATGAAATAATCACGATAAACATAAGCCACATATGTTATCAAAACAAAACAAATTAAACTAGTAAATATATCAATACTAATGGAATTATCTTCAAAAATTTATTCATGGTCTATATACAAACAAAAAACACACCATTGGGTGTCTATGTATATAAATAAACTATATAGTGATGAATCCCTAGACCTCATAGGTCGGTATCTAGCTATTTTACAATTGTCTATCATGTCCATTAGGAATATTCCATTAATTAATTAGGAAAAAAATATCATTAATTAATTATGAATTATGAGTTATTCATAACACAATATAAATTTAAGGGTAATTAAATTGATGTATTGAACCTCAAATTTCATTCCATTAAACATGAATAATACTACATGGTAGAGTACATAAGAATACCTACATTCACATTTTTTATTTGAAAGTCATTATTCCTCACGAAATCATCACCTGAAACATGACCAAATATTAATTGGTTTAAATAACTCTCCATTGATTCTAGGAATAAATTCCATTATTTTATTTCCAAAAATAAATAAAGACACCACATACGATAACAACATCATATCTCTTGGATATTCCCCCTATTATCAATTTGATCCATAACATGTGCTAACTGGATTATTTGTTTATAAAAAATATAATGTTAGATGTGAAAATTTTATATATCTTTTAAATAAACCATGATAGTTATGATTATTATTATTTATCATTCATTTATAATACCATGTTCCTATCATTTACGATTTATTTCCTCTCTTTTCAGAAATTTTTAGAAATAAAAACATCCCCAATCACTCATTAAAAAGGAGGAGTAGAATATATAATTATACCTATAATTATTTATTTAAATTAAAGTTCCCAATAATAGAGGAGTTAGGGTTTTGATCCACTAAGACAAAAATCTAGATTATGAAAGGAACTATCACTTTTGGTTTTTTTTATTTCTTTTTGAAAATAAATTATTATATTCAATTCCATGAATAATATGAGATCAGATTGAATCAGTTGTCATGAATGCATGTTTCAAGTGATGATTCCTTTAAAATACAGTAAATTTATATAAAAAACCATTATCTAGGTGGTCCCATTTGCAATAGAATATTGTTTTATGCGCAATTTTTGGAATGATATATGAGTCTCTTCGCTAGATTTTAATGAACATTAAATTTATATTGTGATATGAATAAATAATACTTCTTATTTAATTAATGGTAATTTAAATATAAATTATTTAAAGGATTATTCCTAATGTCTTTGGAAAAAGTTAAATGGATACAATCAACCCTTATGTTCTGGATTGATGCCAACAACTGCAGGTCGAGGATTGATCAAAACTGAGTGCCATTCTATACAAGAAAAAATTGAGGTATATTTTATTAGAATATATAGCCCATGAAACCATGGATAATGATCATAAATTGATTATAGATATATTTACATTTTTATGTTGCTTGATTTTGATCACATGAGTAGTTTTTTAGAATAATGATTATGCCATTCTATATTTATATATTGACACATAGATTTCATAATGTGATATATGAATTGGAATAATTTGTATACCTTGAATGATAGTGATCACATGTTAATGCATCAATATCATATGATCCCCCTTTATGATGCCTTATTCCGAAAATATGTAGTATGGATAGTTGGTCCATGTTAGTGGTGAAAAAGTTTTTTATATAATATCTACTAATACCCATGATGATATATTCTACTATGATAGACATTCCATATCTTCCATTGACTTATTGTGTGTAATATAACCTTTGGAGGTTTGCTTGAAAACCATGACAGGTACACTATTATTGTATAGTTACTCATAGAGGTGTAGTTTTCATGGTGTATATTGGTGAAAATAATAGACATGTACATAGCGCACAAGAAAGATATGCTTATGGCATGCTCATATCATGACTCCTTGATGATTTAGAGAATTAATTGATACTTGATTCCTTGTTTCATCCAAGTAACATGATATTCTCAATGACATGTGGATTCTGAGAGACATATCACCAATCCTTACGAATAGTCAGCACTGTTCTCTGAAATGAGTCTTGATGACTTGCAGATTGAGAGTACATGGTCCCTAGTTGGCCTTTTGACCTTACATAGACTCAATTACATGAGAATTTCGAGAAGTATCATGACATCCTTGTGGATGGAACATGATCACTTCCAACGTTTTTGTTCACTACATTCCAAAATGGAATATAAAAAGAACTGGATAGGTGATCATGGTAGATTGGTAGGCATATGACCTCTCAAAAAAAAATTTCCACTACTTTTGTCAATTTTGTTATACTAATACATGTTGTGCAGTTATGTATTTCCAATTTACACTCTAGTGAGATTATTATACACAAGTAAAATACTTAATTCTAGAAGGATATTGGACAACATTAGTGGTGTGTTATTCAGTATTAATCAAACCCTACTCACGTAGTCATGAAACATGGGTACCCGAGAATCCCTCACATGTTAACGGTATCTTTAGTGTTAAGGCATCAGATGATCTTCAAGTATAATACCATTATATCAGATGGAGATGGGAATGAGGTGAGGATTATAATTTCATATCCTCCTTGCACATTTTTACCATTCTTTATTTAAATATGTTTTCTACTTGTTGGGATATTAACTATTTCATATTTTCATGGCCTTCGAGTTTTTTTTCCACATTCATTTATACTATTGGTATATTATTTTTATCTATATTATATAGTTATATATTATATGTTTCATTTTTTATTAGTTATTGTTCATTCTAATTTTGGGTATTGTATCCCCCTGGTTTCACTGAAGACATTCAGTACTAGTCGAAATACCATGGAATTCATAGAGACACACCTCAAGCCATGTAGAATTCCATTGTAGATCCAATGATTTTAGGTGATGATTTTATAATCTAAGGTTAAAATGAGGTATCAATTTTGAGTATAGGCATGAATAGGGTAGTAGAGAGTTGGGATGTAGTCGATAACTGTCAAAGGGCGGTGATAATAAGTAACAAATGTGGGTATTAGAAGAAATTATTCTTAAGTGTGATCATGAGTATCTGTGAGAACTATGTGTGTGTGGAGGTGTTCAATCACTAACATAGTGGTGGGATTGAGTTGGAGAAAAATATAACATTTCATAAAATTTTATCGGTGATAATAAATTCTAATATGATTAACCTTCATTATCTATTTTCTAAGTTTTAATAAAGGGCTTTAATTGGAGAAAATTATATTTTTTTATAATTTTATCACTGTAAAAAATGGGTTGATAAAACCCCCGTTTGTTTGCGCTAAAAACACTAATTAGGGGTGGTATTTACCAGTGTCAAAAAATGTGATAAATTTTAGTATTCGTCATAATTTTATAGCATTGGAAAATTTGACCATTATTATTTCTATTTGAGCATGAGTTTGAGTTGAATATTTTTTAAGGATCTTATATTGTAATTGGTTTTTAGATGTAAATATTACTATCTTGAGCACCGACTACTCCCAATTTTGTACCATTGTATATTGTTTTTTTAATTGTTATATAATTATTAATTTTTAATTAAATTTATCTATAATTTCATATAAAAAAATTAATTTTCATATGTATTTTATGTAAAAACTATACTATAATTTTCTACCAAATAATTTGAAGTATCATTTTTACACACCATACATGCATTGTGTGCATGTACATATGTAATAATACATTATATAAATATATATATATATATATCCCATGATATATATTATTTTTTAATCATTAATTATATATATATATTATTTTATTTTATTGTAAATGTAAAAACATTTAAACAATAAGTGTTCAACAATATACTCAGAAAATGTATAGTGCGAATCAATATCTATCTATTAAAAAAATAAATTTTATAATAATCAATCAAATGAGGGGATGTTATTATTTAATATAAGTATGGATTTAAATCTTTGTATTATTTAAATATAATATAATATATTCTATTTTATTTCTGTAAAAAGTAGAAGATGGAATGTCAGTTTTGGGAAGGGGAACAAACCATAAATTTCCATAAAATTGATATATATCAATTGTGTAATAATTTGACATTTATAGTGTGGTTTTCATAAATATGAAAATAAGGAAAACATTTAAATACCCAAAAAATTACTTTATATGTCCTAAATTTTGATATTCCCATCGTTGGATTTGATTCGTAACTATAAAACATTACCATTGGATTCAGTTATATGCACTCTCTATATACGGTTATAATATAATGGTAGTGGGCAATTTTTTTCCATACACCTATGTTCATTCTATCTTCTTTAACTCTATTTTCATCAATCCATTTTATGTCACCATCACTATCATAATAATTCAATGATATAATACTATCCTAATTTTTTCTTCACCAATAAATGTTTTCATGATCCATAACACCCTTATTAGACTAGTTTCTAAACATGTTGTCAGCATGATAATTATTTTAAGTAAAAAATGTTAATCAAATGACTAAGTTAAATTTTCTAAGGAGAATACTGCAATGCATAAATTTCATTAACTCGAAATTTCATGGAAGAATTACTTTTCATAGACATTTTATGTAAAGATTTAATTTGATGAAAACAAATGTGGTGAAACAATTAATCACATAAATGATGTTTCAATTCAAACATATCCCCAAGGAAAAACCTTCCTCTACTATTGCATTCATCGGGATTTGAAGAATGAGTACATCATAGTTAAGTATCCTCTAGTGTTATAGAATAATCTCAATGAATGGTATAACCAACATCAACATGAAAATGCTACCGAGGTAAAAATTTGTGGGGAGTTGTTTATGTTTCCAAGAAAATAAATCGGTGAACAGAATAAAATAATACCTTCTTTCAAATAACATATTGAAAAAAATTATATTGTGACAATATCAATAACACTGATATGACCGGAAACCCATATTTTAATTATCAATCCTCAAACATCATTCTGATATAATAATAACATTAGATGGGTTCCCAAAAATGTTCTAAATTTATTCCTACTTTATTATTATTGAACAAAACATTGAAATCAGGATAATGAATCATGAATCATGGACAAAAAATGCCACTATATCCCCTAGGGACAATAAAACATCTCATAAAAAATTTCAACGAATGAATAATTGATATTGAGGATGAAGAAGGTCATCTGCTGAAGGTTGTCAAACTCCCAATGAGAAGGGGAGAGGTCCCCACAAGAAGTGGTCCAATATTGGACAAACATTACTAAAGAAAATAAATGATCACAAAAGTAAATGATTTTTATGGGGGAATGAATGGGAACTGGTTGTGTAATTTTCATTCACCAAATCATTTTTTAATCATTATCAACAATAAATCATTGTGAAGGGAAATATAATTTATGATAATTTTACAAACAGTTCATTGAAACATGATGATGATATTAAAAAAATTATTTTTTATTGTTTTGTACACCCTAATGGTGTTGTGCATATATATCATCCATAACGTCTCATGTTAGGAATGAACTTTTTTTAAAAAAATTGAATATATTGTATTTCATTTTGTTTAATTTATTTCTTTTCATGTGTGTATGTTTTATTTATGTTAATATAAATTGATTAAATAAAAATATCTTTTCGGAATAATATATACAATGATGATATTTTCTTCATTGAGAGCTCTATAATGAACATCTTTCATAAATATGAGAAATATGTTATCATCCTTAAAATTGGGTGTTCTCAGGTAAGTATATTAACTAATAATGAAATTATTAATCGAATGATAATAATGATAAAAAATATTCCTAACAAGTTGTATAATTTTTTTGACAAATAATGCTATGTTTTCTACCACATCTTGATACAATCTAATTTATTTTAAAGGAATTATGGATAATTCATATCTCATCGAGACTATGGATAATGGTGGGACATGATAATATTATATAATAATAATTAATAATGATAAAAATTTGATACATGATAATCATTCAAGACTTCCTTCTTGATTGTATGTTATAATTATTTTTATTATTGAATTAAATATGGTATACCATAAGATTATTGACCATGATACAATTATATTATAGAATTATCATTTGGGTCATCTTGGATCAATAATAATGAGGAAAATAATTAAATGTTCTCATTATCATCTATTGATTGATGAAATGTTTATTACACCCCATGATTTATAATGTGCATTATGTCCTCATGGGGAATTAATTATATGATCCTCACCATAGATGATTGAGACTGAATCCCTAATGTTCTAGGATTGAATTCATGGTGATACGTTTTTACCAATTCACCCACAATGTGTACCATCATGATATTTGATTATCATGATGGATGTGTCAACTAGATAGTCCCATGTTTGTTTGTTATCCAATCACAACCATATGTTAATGAAATTAGTTTTTAGAATAATAATATTAAGAGAACAATTTCTAGATTATTTAATGAACAATATTATGATTGATAATTCTTTTCAGTATTCATTCCATGCATTTAATAATTATTTCATGTAACTGAGAATATGTTTTGAACATCATGTAGCTCATGTTCATACACAAAATGTTCTAGTTGAATTATTTATAAATAAAATGAAAATGTATCACTAGACCACTACTTCTGAAAGAAAAGTGTCCATTTTTTCATTGGGTATGAAAATTTTCATGTAACAACACTACTTAAAATAAGGCATCAATCTATAATGATTATTCCCCTTTAAAATTAGCATGTGGACATTAACCAAACATTCCACACTTAAGTTTCTATTGTTGTGTTTTACATGTGCCTATATCACCATCATAATGAAAAAATTGGACACCAAAGATGATTCGGGATATATATTGGTTTTGAATCTGCATATATCATATAATATCATAACATTATTATATGATATGTATTTTTATAAAAATTTACTGATTTCCATTTTAATGGAATATTATATCCCACATTAAAAGTTAAAAATCAACCAACTTTAAAATAAATATCCTGGAAGATAACATTATTATTAGATCTTGATCCTTGTATGAATATGAGTTAACATGATGTTCCCAAGATCATTAAATTTAAAAAATTGTAAAATAATTTTTATGATGAATTAAATAATTCAAAATTGATTAAAAAATCATAAATACCTACTAAAAATGCACCCCTAGGAGTATATGTCCCTGATGGAAAACATTACACTCTAACGAACCATACTTTGGACAAATGAGTGAACTGTGGGATACCAATTAGTTTAAAAGATAGAAATTATCATCAAATGAAAGCGAAAGAAGGTGTGTTTCTTGAAGATAGAAATAAAGCATAATAGAATGGACATTTACATGAAATACATGATCATGATCAAGAGTGAATGTCAATAATTTTCACCAATACCAGAAGACATTGGAACCATGTGGAGACCATTGTTGATGAAAAATTTCCATTAAATGTAACCCTTGAAATTATGTATTAGGATCCAAATCCCATAATGAATAATGAATGTCATGAAATAATAGAATGGGATCAATATAAAGTCGTAGTCAAGTCTATGGTGGACTCACATTCTAAACCTGAGGTTTTTAGGTCAATTATTGAAACCTCTGAGTGGATCAAGAATATCAAATATAAAGGGGTATATTTTAGAAAAAGAAATAAAAAATGATATTTTGAAATATTAAGTATGAATATTAGATCAATTATTCACAAAGAAACTAAAAATTTATTATGATCAAACATCATCTCCTATAATGGATGTGATAACCTTTTTCTATCGTATTATGTTTATTGTACATGTGATAATTGAATTATTCCTAGGGGATGTTGTGAGTGTGTATATATTTATATATATTATGATGTTGATAATGATATGTAACAAAAATCATATAAGGATTCAAATTTATAGAAAAATGTCCAAGATCTCATGATATTTATTCAGTTATGATTAATAAATCATTATATGGATTACATTAGTGAGGGTGTATGTGTTATAACCATCTGAGTAAATATTAAATGAAGGATGGTTATAAAAATGATAAATTTTCCACACTTTTAATCATTAAGAAGAATGATATAAATTATTAATCAATGTATTGAACATCAATTAATTAAATATTATGGGGACTAATGATGACCATTATAAGGAAGTAGATTATATGATTAATGGATAAAAATGAACATCTTTGGAAAGAGAAATTTATGCCATTTTTTATAAGTTGAATATCTTATAGATGGAATTCTTTTTATTCAATCATGATCCACATAAAAATTTAAATGATGACTTAATATGAATAAATCACATCTATTAAGTACAAAAATGGTTGTATGATCTCTTGATCGAGATAGTGATGCTTTCTAACCATGCAAGGATAATGAAGAAATAATTATTCCCGAATTACCATATCTATGTGTGTTTAGAGAAATGATGTACCTTATAAACAATAAAAGGATATATATATATATATATATTTTAAAATTATTGGTATTTTATAGATGTCATATTACTCAAAGAAATTATAATGGAGTTAAAAAAGTATTAAGATACCTTTGTGGATATGAAGATAAAGGGTTGCATTATTCCCATTATTGATATCCAAAGTTGGTTTGTTATGAAAATTATGGATACATGTATGATCCTTATAAAGAAATTTTTCTGATTAGATATTCATTTACATATGGTGGAACTTTTAATTATTTTCATTCTATCATGTAATCCATTTTTTTGACTTCTTCCAACAATAGCGAGTTGATTTATATTCATGAATAAATTCAATAAAGTGGTTAGCTTAGAATAGTTATTAATAATATTAGAAGAACCTATCGATTAGATATGAATAATAATACTCAAACAATATTATATGGAAATAATTCTACATGAATATAATAATTTAAGGTGGGTATATTAAACTCTATCAAAAAAACTAATTTCGAAAAAAAATATTTTTCACTCATGAACATTAAAATACTAGTGAGATTGATATGAAGAAAATAAATTTTCCTAATAATATCATAGATTTATTAACAATGGAATTATCAACATAAATATTTTGGAAATTGAGTTATAAAATAGGGATTCAAAGGCTAAAAAGTCTATTGTGACTTTATCTAGGTGATTTGGGAACAATATACTCATTTTACATTCATTGGGTTTTCTCACAAGGTTTTCATGATAAGGTTTTTAATGAGGAACGATAACATAAAGTCATTTTATCATATATTCTATTTTTATAATAGGTGATATAAGTGAATATTATTGTTATATTAAATGAGAAAATTAAATCTAATGGAGAGTGTTATAAATTATAATTTTTGATGTGCATTTCCAATTAATTTCATTAGTGAATAATTTTAATTAACAAAAAGACCCTTCATATGTATTTTTTTATTTGATATTTCATGAATTATATTTGAATTATAGTAAATAATCATGACCATTGGATAAATTCAGTAGTAATAAGATCCTATTATTTAGCATGTGGTAAAGAACTTTTAAATTTATATTTAACTCTATTTTTATTCTAATGAAAGTTTCTATAGGATTATGGAATGATTATGAAGTGTTTGGGTCTTGTTCGAAGCCCAGAGCTTTGAGTTTTTGATGAAACAGGTGAGGATCCATTTTAGTGCTAACCGTGAACCTCAAATATGTGGGATCAAGGTGGCACCTCATTGTTTTTGTAACTATGTGAGGAATGCTACATGACCATAATAAATGGTGCATGCCATTTGCAGATTCGGCCTGCATGGTGTGAGGATAGTCTCAATAACCCTGATAAAAAACATGAAAGGGTGTACTCTATATGTAATGTGATGGTACATAGTTGGTACATGGTTTATCAAACCATGTTTTAAAACCACACATACCATTAATTTCATTGAAATAATTATTTTCCCACTATTTCAATTTAACCTATCTTTTCCCATTCTCTTTCCCAAATCACAAAACAGCCTCTCCCCCACACTGATATCTCTTCCATGTATTTGAGATAACTTTGTGACTCATTATTTATATGATTTTATAATCAAATTACATTCATCACTTTTTATATCCATCTGCATGATCTTCAATCCTCTTACTTCTTTTCCATGATTATCTCTCCATATGAAATGCTAAACCCATTTGAGATGATATTCAATTATTTAAAGAAATATTTATATTTCTCCTATTTCAATTACATTAGATTTAATTAAGGGGTGATACTTGATAAGGTTTAATCTGACAATATAAGGTCAGCTGTATAGTAAATTTCTCTAAAATTCTGTCTATTATAATTTTCATCATTATGTCGCACACTATTTACCATTCATCACCTTATCACTCTAAATTAAATTTGTAAGCGTAGAATTATATGTTCAATGAGAAACAATAATATAAATAGAGGTTAATTTATTAAATTAGAACAACCCATTATGTTTTTGTTTCAAATTATCTTAAATTACCAGGATTTGATGATGGAATTAAAACACCCTAAAGGTGTATTATTTTTCCACAAATTAATTGGAATGATAAAATAAACTAAATTATGTGATTGGTGAATTTAATAAAATGATAATATTGAGTCTCTACCTCTTAACCCCTTTATTCATTCTTACACTATGATTAATTTATTTGAATTATTTTATGGTATTGAATTTCTGTTAGTCCATAAAAGTTTATTATATAATTTTGATGGTGATACATGGTTTTTGGCTCTAAAAACGTAGATGGTATCATCGAGATTACTAAATTAAATACATTAAAAGCGAATATTTTACATTATGTGGGAAATATATAGAATAAAATATAGGTCACCAAGGACGGGATCACCCGGTGGATGGATTTTTCTTACACCTTGAGAAACACTAGAGTTTACAATGTGGAATTTCAAGGACGAGAATAGGGGGTATGTAATTATATAATGCCTTGGGTGATACATGGGATCCTATGTGGAATTTTATATATGGTCTTCTAGGGTGATGAGTTTATAGTTAACCTAGAGTGATACATGTTTTCCCTATATAGAATAAATTATGCTAGATGAAGATACCAATTAATTAAACAAAACAACCTCCACGTCATTGAAAATACTTGGATTCAATAATTAACTAACATATATGATGTCCTTTTTTGCTTCAATTTTTACATTCTACATTTCATGGGACATATTTATCTTATATATAAGCTTCATCAATAGAGGATTCTATGGTTTTGATCCTCATTCCTGATCCTATAATATAACTAATTAATAACTAAAACACATTCAAATACCTAATGGAATAGACTATAGTAGTTAGTATTAAAGGAGTGTCACATTGGGAACCCATATCAACATGTGTGTTATATATTTCAACCATTATCATTATTATTACATCCAAAACACTTCTCATTTCCTTTCCACAGTCTAGATGTCACAAGATACCATTAGTGGTGGTCGAGTGAGTTTTTCCCACACCATATTCAGTTTCCCATTTAGAATCCGAACATACTATATGGAAGAAAGTAGGAAAAAAAGTTAATCACCCTACATTATATGATTGATTTACTATATTAAAAATATGTTTGAGAATGGAGGACCGATAGTGGGATCATGATCCTATAAAGATATCTTATTCCTAGTATTCATTTTTTATAATATGTAGTATATTTGAATGTTACCATGTTTAACATTAACCAAAATTTTTTATATAGAATCCTAAAATCATTATTTTTTATATGATACTGGATATTTATATTGTCTATTTATATTTTTCTAGAAAGTTTGAGCCAATTATTTTATTTATTAACACTTACTTAGGTTTATCCTTATATTGAAACAAAGTATTCAACTCTTATTGTGATGGTATAGTCAATCAATTTTTTCACCTTATACCCTCCCTGCTAGTCGATTGACTTTAGTGTACTAGGAGTCATGCTTGATGTTGTGTGGCCAACCGGACAGAACTATTATCAATGAACTATACTAGGGACATTACAAAGTGGTTCCATGGATTATTTTATTTTCCATAATATTTTGGTAGGGTAAAATAGATATTAAAATGTGTTATAATTTGGTAATGAACATGCATCTAGGTGTACTTGACCCACATTCCGAGAAAATATAAATTACCTTACATGGAAATTGTTTCTATGGATAGTTCATGATACAATTTTAATGATTTCACCAATGGTTTAAACACATCATTTATGGAATTTATTATTATTATTATTATTATTATTACTACTACACATTCAGTTTTAACCTTGACCTATTGTAGAATGGATTTCTTATCTCATGCATCATTATAGACACCTGATGATTTATTTTCAATACATAATCTATGCCATGTTTATTTTATTTCAATAATTTACATTACCATTTTGTTGTGAATTAATTTATATATTTTGAGTGGACTAATATTTCTTGCATAAACTGAAAACATAAATGGGTTTTATAGTGTCTACCTTAATATATATGGTTTATTCCTAAATATCGTGAAGGTAGAACCATAATTAACCAATTATGATAGTTTTATGCTATGTTACCATTTTTTCAAAAGATTAAATGTCAGTTGATTTGAATTTGATGAATCCTATTTCTAATTTAAAAGTATTTTACTTCTAAAAATCAAAAATGGTGATTCATATATTCAAATAAATGAATATGACTTCATATATCATTGGACCAAATGTAAATGGTTTTCTTGGAATTAACTGATGTTCCAAATGAGGCATATAAATATTCCTAATTAATGAATTGTAAATGGTAATATAGCTATCCAAACCATGATATATATATATATATGAACTTAATAATTCTAAAAAAATTAATATAAAAAGAAAAAAATTAAATAAATATTCCAATTTTAATTTATTTAGTGATTTCTTCAACAACCTGAAATTAAATCTCCTTATAATTGAAATTTTTTCATGAAATAGAGAACTTGACCATTAACAAACTATAGTAGTGGATAGTGGGCAATATCTCTTGTGGTCCTCTATAATATTCTAAATCACTTGGACCTAGATTTTAGAGTTGGAAAAAGGATGTTGAATTTTATATAATTTTTTTTACATATCCTATTACCTTATATATTATTGTCTCTATTATCAAATAGTGTTATGAGGTTTTAATTTATAATTATAGTGATAATCCACTAAGATTCCCTCAATTCAAGATCCACAATGGTTGCGAAAACAATGCCTATGATCTGGTGGGACATAATCCCCAATAGTACCACCTGAGTCACTTGTAGTTATAATGTATATTGAACATGGTATGGGAACCAATACTATTCTCAGAGATGGGTTTCTATGATTCTTTTAGTCTATGTGGGGAGTTCTATGGAATGCACTAGTTTGTCAGAGCTAATCTGAGAGTTTCAATTGTAGCATCCACCTACCTTCGTTGGTGATGGTGCACCCATGACACTATTCCGTGGATATAGCTTATTGTAGAAATGTCAAAGCATCTTGATATTCCACCATAGAGGAGGGTCAATCCCACAATTTATATTTTTCATGGACCCTGATGCATTGGTGGGATTTTCTAAATCATGAATTTCAGGATTGAGACGTGGTCTGAAGTGACTACTATATTTAAAATAATGATTTACTATTCTCGAAAATGATGAGCGTAGAAATATATCGAGAGGTTATGCAACATTAACATGGTATTATGTTTTTTATTGACTATTCATCTTATTTTATAGAGATGAAATGTTTCATTCCTCTTATTTATATGGTTGAGTTGAACAAAGAATGAAAAATTGGGGATCAGATTTGTTCAGTTATCTTAACCCATGTAATATTTTTTTCTTTACTATAATTATAGAAATTATGGACCAAAATCTTATTTCCATGCTTAATCTAAGAGAAATGAGAGTGTGGGGTATGATGGTTCATTCCCTATATAGGGTGAATTTTCATCGATATGAATAAATAATCACTTTGAGATTTATCATAGTGGTAGTAGTAATGACAGGGTGTAGCTCGGTAGCCATGTGGAATTCAATATGTGTGGTATGTTGGAAAACATGAAGACCCAATCTATCATGGACATAGTTGAGTGTTAGGAATTAATCATGATGGGTAATATTTATCAATTTAACTTAACCATTTCATCATTGGTTAGTGAGATAGGGTATACACTAACCCCAAGGTTTGGAGTCAGATCAATAACTCCACGTCAGGTAGGGTGTTGGGTAACCACAGGTCAATCGGGATGAGGAGGTGTTGAGGGTTGAGGGATCAATAATTTCAATATGATTTCCCAGTATTATGGACATACTCAAGGTAGTAATGTTATAGCTCAGGGCCACCGATCATGCTAGATATAAGCAGTACAACTAATACCAGTGGAGTAGGGTTTTGGTTAACCCATGGGAAGAGGAACAATCTTCGTAACCTCTATAGAGGGATGAAATTATTTCAATATAGCAACTTAAAATTCATCAATATTTTTTTTATTAATGGAATTTTTTTGGATCAAAATTGAATAATTTTCCGGGTGATGAATCTTGATAATTTGTTGGGAATTCAATTAGGTAGTGTGGTATGATGTTAGGAATTTTCCCTCAAACATGCATATATCATTTCTTATGGAACATTTTTTATCAATTTGATAGTCTTTAATGTCATTCATGGTATTGATTTTTTATTAATCTATCAAACATATATTAAATATTACCTGATATGGGTTCCATTTATATCAATTAAGGGCAGTTAATGTACTTAAATGTGAAAATGAGATGTCCTTGGGCGTTGATCTATATCCAAGAATAGTGGATTTGTTGGAGTGACTTTCGGGATTTCTATTGTCTATCATGATTATAAAGGAACATAACATATAAAATTAATTATTATGATAGATAGATTTACTTTCATCTTCCCTAATAAATGTTTTGGGATACGTCGTAAGAGAGGGTTGTAATTTTTCATTGATATGGTTCCAGGAGTATCCCAATAATATATTCATACTTATTGGATAGCTACTACAGAGTTGTAGAAGACAAGATGTATTTGGTATATTTAGATGTCAAGGATTTTATTTAGCCCAATACTTCACCATGGGGTTTATTTTTATTTTCTTCTCGGAAGAGGATGATACACAAATGATTTTTGTGTATCAAAATTCAATAAATAAGATTATAGTTAGACTTCTTCCACAAGAACTGAGGAGTACGAGTGTTCTTGAAAGTTTAAGTGAGTTTGGGCCCTCATTATGTCTTTGTTAGGCATTCATTTATACCTCATACAACATAACATATTAGTTATAGACTATTGGACTATATGGTATTTTATTTCAATCTCACTACCACATAAATAGTTTTTAAACCTCTTATGAATCTATTTTTTCACCCATACAAGAATTATTTCAATGCTGTTTTTTAGATGACATATCGGTGTACTGATTGAAATGGAAATATCCTTAGAAACACCACAAAATAATATTTATTATACTATGAGAGGATATATTGTATTAAAATATCATGATATTTTACATTTGGATTGGAAAATTTCACTTTCTAGGTCACATTATCTCAAAGGAAGGAATATATATGGATCAAAAAATGTTTAGAGTCTTTATATCCTTGGAAGAGCCCATTAATTATTTTGATATTCATTTTTTGTAGAAATATCTTCATATTATAGGTTATTTATTTAGGATTTATCATTAACTACAAATCCTCTTATAGGCTTGACTAAGAAGGGGTAAAATTCTCTAGTTTGAAAAGATTGAGGAAGCCTTTCATGATTTAAAAAGAGATTAAATTCAGTGCCAATATGGATTCTACCTAAACATAGACAAGGATATATGGATTATTTTGATTCATGGTGTACTTGGATGGGGGATTTTCGGATGCAACGATATCGAGTCATAGAGTACGGGTCTTGGAATTTAATGCCTAATGAGCATAATTTCCCATGAATAGAATTTAATTAGTAGTAGTAGTTTATGACGTGGGTTATTGGAGGAATTATTTTTTGGGATAATGATACATTATATGCAATGATCATGGAAGTTTAGAATACATATCCACCCAGTGTGAATTGAACTTCATATTGTGAATGTGGGTCATATATATACTGTCCTTTGACATTGATCTTTATAATAAACATGAGAATGGAAATTTATTGGATGAAACTCTCATACAAATGAATTGAACTAAGGAAATTTAGGAGGATGGTAGTAAATTTTAGTTAATGGAATTGGTTTTTTGATATTCAATAAGAGGATTAAGAATCCCACAATTAGCCTATAAATATACATTTAGCAGGAAATTATGAACGTATGGACTAATTAAAGATGAGATTAGTTTTTTATCACAATGTCTTGGTAATGAAGGAAGGGAATTTGAGGTGAGGACTCACTACCCTATTGGGTCATTAATAGGGATGAGATATTGCACATTCCTGGGTGTGTCTAGGTTATGGTAGATATATGAGAGGATTTTTTGATAGAATATCATGCCCCTACAGGGGAAATACATCATGGTATTACAATGATGTGCCATGACATACCCCACTGGAATTAGTGTTTTAAGATTTAGAGGAAGATATAAAATTATGTTACCTGGTGTTCCACCTATCAAAAGGTGAAGGAAGAACACCATTGGCCTGTGATGAATTTATATCTAATACCAATCCAAGATGATAAAATGGGTGACATAATAATGAATATTTTTATGGGTCTTATGAAGTCAACAGGATCCAGTGATATGGTATGGGTTATCATAGATATACTGATGAGGGACACCCATTTCCTTCTTATTAGTGAGTCATTTTTAGTATAAGATCAAAAAAATATACATTTTGTGGAGATCAGACACCATCAATGAGATTAACATACAACCAATTAGATAGGAATGATTGTTTTACATAATGTTTCAATTAGGGGTTAAAGAAGGCTCTGGGTCCAAAGGTTCTAATGAGCATAAAAAACTACCCTTAGACCAATGATCAATCTGAGAATAAGATATAGGTGTTGGAGAACATGAGTCAAGCATCTTCCATTGATTTTATAAGGTCATTGGGGAATCTTATACACCATTTAATGTCAACATAGAGAATATATCTTCATAGATACTATACATATGCCACATTTTGAGGACCGATGTGTTACTTCATTTTTTTAGCCCTTTTTGGTTAGAGGAATGAGATGTAGAGCTATTGGGAACTCATATTGTTTAGTAGACCTCATAGAAAGTAAAATATATCCTGAATTGTATTGATAAAACTCAGTCAACGTAGAAGTTTTATTTCTATTTCCGTTAATGATTTTTGGATTTCTATGTCAGTGATCAATTATTTTACATTTTTCTCTCATATAGGGCGCATCCAAAAATACAGAGGGAGGGTAATCAATCACCCATATTAATTGGATATTTTGTGGTTTTTTAGAGGGTAATATTAGTGTCTTAACCGAAAACACACTAGATATATAGCGGTATATTTGAAATATTCCATGTTTTCTAGTCACATCATAATCATTTAGACCCATCTCATATCCTTTTTCATGAGGAGGTTGAGTTGGATGTTGAAAATTATTTTGATAAGTGTCATATACATATCATTGTTCGAAGCATGAAATCTCTTAAATGTAGGTCATTTACCTTAGTACAAGAGCTATGGAAGGACTACCATTTATAGAATGATGAATATGAGTTAGACAGAGAAGTATATGATATGTTTCTAGAGTTATTCTTATAATATGATCAACAACCCTCATAATGGATACTCATGTATGAGTTTCATTAAGTAGGAGATGTTGTAAGATCATGGTTCTAATTCTCTAAACACATTTTATTTATTATAATATTATTTTCATTGTATTATATTGTATTTGTTTAAAAAATGAATCATCTAGGATTATATACTAACAGAATAAAATAAAGACTTGTTTTATTCATTAAAAATATTGAATCCTTAAGACGCCATAAGTCCAAGGACCCTTACAAAGCTAGAATTCATACTATGAGACCAATAATGATAACTGGGATACCCCTAAACACCACAAATATACCATGAATATTGTTACCATCCTTTAGGTATACCACAATGATTATCATTATGGAATGTGCTACGACAACCATACTAATCATCAAGGGTTTGTAGAAGAATATATTCCAGAGTTTTTTTTCAATCTGGAATACCCTAAACACCTATCTATAAGGATTATGTGAATGTTAGTATCTTTTGTGGTCCTTAGGTGACCGTTGGTGTTTTTGACCATCATAATTTTTTTAACCATTTTGTATATTCTGTGTTTTTATTATTTTAATTAAACTAAATATTTTTGTATTATAACATTTTTATGTATTTTACTTATCTAAATTATTTTAAGAACATAAATGTTTTAAATGAAAGAATTTAATATTTTAGTTAAGAAACATATGTTTTCTATTAAAAATGATGTTATTAAACAATACCTCTATGTATATACATATTTATCTTTTTGATAATAATAAAATGTGGCAAATCATTTTTTGAAGATCTATAAATGTTTGAAAATGATTTAATGTTATGTCCTATAATAAATAACAACATTTTTTAATTAATTAGAGAATTTATTTAATATTATGATAACTATGTTTTTTAACTTAAAATAAATATAATCAATGAGGTTGTATTTAGATCATATAATGGTTTAATTCTTTAAATTAATTTTAAAACATGACTTTTCTATTTTAAATAAAATACTATCATAATAAAATGTGTTTACTTCAATAAAGTTTTAGAGAAGAATTCATACTATTTGATGATACAAAAACAATGTATTTGAGTATGAAATCATGTTTTTTAATACAAATAATAATTAAAAATTATAATTTTTATGTTATTACATGGTATAACTTTTATGTTATATTATTTATTTTAATTCATCCAATAATAAAATGGAGTTGTAATTGTGTGTTATGTGAATATAATTAATTAAATTTTCTGTTTTAGTGAAAATAAATATTGAAAAACTCATTTTTTTCTTAATTATGTTATAAAAGATGTAATATGGTTTATTTTTATGTTATATGTCATATTTTTGTTTTTTGAATGTTTTACATAAAAATATGCTTGACCCTAGCTAGCCATCTAACTGGCCGAGGGAGGGAACTCCCCCCACTCTCAAGGAGTGGGGAGATGATCTTTTACCCCTAGCCAGCACAAGCTTTCCATGCGTGAATGCATGCCTAGAGGGGCGCATGGAGTAAGTAAGATAGTGCACCGCCATGAAGGGAGGCATGACGGTAGTGGGTGGGCGCAGAGTGTGCCTGCAGATGGGAACCAATATGTGGTAGTACAAGGGAGGGGAAGAGGGAGTTATTTGGTGAGTTATTGGGGATTTAAGGTCATAAAGGGGGATCAAAACCTCGTTACATTCGATGTGGCATGAAATTTTTCAGTGTGGATCAATTTTCAGTCGTCCGATCTCTCTATGTGAGATTTGGGCTACACGATCATTTCTCGGTTTTGATTCCCACCACTGCAACCCATTCCTATACATTTTCTTTAGTTTTCCAACCAAGACTCATCTATATTTATTGCTAATATCACTTTAAATCATGCATTTCCCCATGACCATCCGATCATATCAATGATATCATCTCAACCATTCATTCATATGTAAAAACAAGGAAGTAACTGTAGCCATCTGATCAGGCTCAAAGATCATGACTGTCCAACCATTATTTCACATCTCCCTTGTCATCATCTTCTTCCTCCCATCACACATATTAAATATCTCAAATCATTATCCCCTCTCCAATTATCCTCTTTATCTCCTGAGATCTCTTGTCCCTCTCTGCAGTGGTTTTCTCCATTCACATTTCCCTGAGTCTTCAGGGTGGGTTACATTATTACAAACCAGATCTATTTCCATACATTCTTCCATATTATTTATATATATTTGTTCTATTCATGATATCAAACGAATCACCATTTTTTTCTGTACAAATAGTTATATGAGGTTTTTTATTATGGTTATTTGTTTATAAACTTATAATTCAATAATTTAATATAAAACTATAGCTATTAAATTTATATATATACATTATAAAAACGTTATTTTCACCCATTAAACCTTTAGGTTTTATTCTTCTCAACTTCTCTGAATACGTTTCTTGACTCCACCTCCTTATTGGATTCTTTTAAGGGATTAATTTTTCTTATATTTCATTGAGAAACCCCTTTGTTATACTTTTTTGTTTTTACGGTTATATAAAAATATATATATATAATTTTTTATAACATTCAAACACAAACTTCTTTTAGTTTTGGAAATTATTTTTTACAGATTTTAAATTATTTATATGATGTGTATAACATTTTTTAAGGTTCTTTATTAGATTGGTATTGATTCAATTAAACCCTTATACACTTATATATGTTTATATTTTTATTTGTAAATCAAACCTATACATATTTTATGATTTTATAATGATGAACATTTTTTTAAATGACGTTCATTAATGCCTGTAAATCATGTAAGAATTCAATTTTGTTTAATTGTATCATATAAAAATATATATATATATATATATATATATATATGCTTGTATGTATATATAATTATAGTTTATAATTATAATTTCAATTAGGTTTTCATCACACTGATTTTAGTGATTTCATTTTTTTAGAAGTGTATAATATTTATAACGATTTATTAATCCTTTTTTTGTAGTGAAAATTCCATGTAGGAAATTTGTGTATATATAGTTTTATGTAATTTTATAACCCATATATATATATATATATGATAACCACAATCTCACATATGAGTGTCTTTATTAGTTTAAGATGTTTTGGATGGTACTCCCATGGTGATGATTCTATACAACACATGGTACGATTTTGTATCGGCAAACAATAAAAAATCATTGTTTTGTTATTTTGTGCCTAATATTTGTAAAATAATTAATCATATTATTAAATCAATAAAAATTACACACATCCTGATTTTTACCTTGAGTATTATCTCTTGTTTATAAATGTTTACAAACATACACATACTCCTTTAGTAAAGTTTATTTAATTGTTTATACATCAATATGAATGTTGTACATTAGAAAGTGTTATATTTTAGCATATTATGAAACTGCCAAAATAAAAATTATTGGATTATTATTTACATGTTTGACATTCCAATTTAATATTTCATGGATATAACATCATTGATATCAATCTTGAATTCAAAATGTGTAATGCATTGCATGTTTATTTCCATTGAACAAGGGTTTTAGGATTTATTATTTTACATAAAACCCAATAAATCTATTATAAATATATCCTTTATGATAATTTATGTAATAAGTAATTAATTATTTGAAGTTGTATGGGACAATTCAAATAAAATACATAAATATTTATTTTATGTGTTATGGGACACTTCAAATAAAAGACGAAAAATGATAAATCAAGGTGGTATAGGGCACATTGATTTAAATACATTTAGACATATTTGGAATTCATTAGACATATTAGGTGATGGGTGAGGCCTGCTACAGCCTCTCAATTCATTGACAAGACTCATGAGACATACCATGTCATGGCACGAGACCATGACAAAATGATTATGTATGGTATTGGCAGGAGGCCTTGAGAAAATGTTATGATTGTTCAGAATTATGAATTTCATAAATATTGGTTTAATATTTAACCAAAATGGGATTATTAGACAATTATAATATTCCTTGGTTAATAATCTTTTTCTTATGATAATGGAGATGAAAGCATATGGCATAGTTAATTATGTAATTGGAATTTTTTTATAAGAATCAATTATTTTCATTGAATCATAAGATGATATAATGTCTTCCATTTCATGTATATCATTTCAAGGGTTAACAAAAACCTTAATTTGTTCCTTTTTCAATTATAAGAATGTGTTATTACATGTGTTTAATGATATCAGCATCCTTTAATGTCAACCTAAAATTAGTTTGAATAGTTTCTAGACTATGTATCATCCCTTGCATCATTGTACATATATGAGTACTCTGATAACTATTTTATATGTATCTATTGAATAATTGTATAAATTATTGTGTAAGAGTTTTCATTATAAATTTTTTGAAATAACCTCTAAAAAATGTTGACTACATGCTTCTAGAAATCTTTTTTACCATTTAAGATAATGCTTTGTAAATATTTAAAAGGATTTTTTGAAAAGGAAATTCATTAACTTGTTTTAAACCCACTACTTACCACATTAAATGTATTCTCTTTGTTTTAAATTTATTTTAACAGGGTTAGTAGGATTATCATTATCTGGTAATTCCTTTGTGATGGAAACAATTTTAAGATTCTCTTTTTCCCGTTTTTGATGAAATGTATCAGTTTTATCTTGTTTTACAGAACCTAAACTGAAAATTTTCCCTATAATAGAATGATTTATGTAATTTTTATCAGAATTTTTTAAGGAAAAAATTTACACAACATGTTTTTCACACCAGCTCTGAGCTTTTGGGTTGGGTTATAGTTAATATCAGAGGATCAGTTTAGCCAAATTTGGAAAATTAGATCAAGACAAAAAAATTATTCCTTGATAAGTGTATTTCTTTATTAAAAATTTTAGTTGGAATGCTGAGACATAAAAACAAATATCTTGTCCCATCCCAATGCGATATTAGAAGATATAGTGCTAAATTAATGTATTGATGTTTTTTATCCTTTCATAAACCTATTTCTATCTTCAAAAAGTCATTATAAATTGTCCAACACCCCTAGTATAATCCATTTCTTCTAGGGGTTAGGTTTCATTTACTTACTAATATTTCATGCACTACTATTCTCTTATGAATGACGAGGAAATTAAAATAAGGGTATCTTCTAATTATTTTCCATATTTGAAAGGTAACTATATTTGAGAAATTTTTGGGATGATACAGAATCGGGAGACCTCCACACAACTTATCTATTTCAACTCTTAAGTTTCAGTTCATATGGGAGATATTATAATGTTAAAATCATAGAAAAGAAGGTGGTCCATTTGATCAATAGGAATCAATTACTCTCTAATATCTCCATGCATTTTATCTCCTGTTATTTCTACCTGAGGTATGATCCTTTCAAAGAAGAGTGTAATTCTAGTTACCCGACTTTCATTGGGACCAAAGATAATGAAGAGTTTAGAACCACCCATGACACTATGACAATGATCAATCACCAACTACCATCGAACAGGTGAAGGGATATTAAAATTCATGTCTATGTTACGGTTCTAGGATAATTATAATGGAATTTTGAAGAAAAATTCTTTTAAGGGGGGGATAATGTAACCCCCCAAACACTTTTGATTTGTAATAATATTATATTCATTATTATTATGTAGGATTTTTTAACAATGGAAGATCTAAGATAAAATACATTCAATATTAAAGTAAAGACCTGTTTTATTCAATAATGATACTAAATCCTTATAATGAAATAATGTCAAGGACCCTTAATAACCAATAATGCCTACTAAGAGACCAATCAAGACCATCTAGAGATCCCAAACACCACAAACAGTCCAAGAAAATAGTGAGCATCCTTCAGGTCTATCGTAGTTATGAACATTGTTGTATGTTCTATGACAATTGTAATAAACATCAAGGGTATGTAGGGAACAATCTCCATGACTTGTTTTGAGTTTGGAATACCCTCAAAACTATTTATAATTCTTATGTTACTGTTAGTAGCCATGTTGGTCCTTAGGTGACCATTTGTGTTTTTAACATTCATAAAATTTTGTAACTGTTGGGTATATTATGTATTTTTATTATTTTAATTAAACTAAATATATAAGTATTATATGTATACTAGTAATTTTATGTATCATAATTATTTTAATAACATAGGGGTTTTAAATGCATGAAAGTAACATTTATTTAATAAATATATGTTTTCAAGTAAACACGATGTTTGTAATGAATTCCTCTGTGTATATAATTATTTACCTTTTTTATAAAAATGATATGAAACATGTCATCGTAGGATGAACTATATTTATTTTAAAACGTTTTAAATTTATATCCTATGTTGAGAAACCATATTTTTTTAATTAATAGAATAAATTATTATAAATTTGTATAACCAATATGATTATCATAAAATGAATAAAATCAATTTGGTTTCATATTTAACTTTTAATGTTTTAAATCATTCAACGAATTTGAAAAAATGACATCAGTGTTTTAATGAGAATACAAAGAAAAGAACGGTTATTTAATAAAACAAAAATAGAGACAAGTATACATGTTATTTTTTATAAAAAAATTTCTTATTTGAGTTTGAAATCATACTTTTAAAAACACTTATTAATTAAAAATTAAAAATTTATGTAATGACATGGTATAAATTATATTTTTGATTGTTTATTTTAAATCATCAAATATTGAAATGGATTTGGAATTATGTGTTATGATAATAAAATTAATGACATTGTTGGTTTTAATGAAAATAAATATTGAATTTTTTTTTTACTTCTTCGGTATTAAAATAAGTTATATGATTTATTTTTATGTTATAAGGTAGAATTATTTTTGAATTTTTTATATAAAAAAATATGTGTGACTTAACTAGCCATCTAGATGGATAATGGATGAAGCTCACACCACTATAAAAGAGTGGACAGCTAAGCCTTACCCCCCCCCCCGCCCTGATGGCATATGTTGGCCATGGGTGAAAGCACGCCCACATGGGTTCATGGAGGAACCGAGATAGCACACCACCATGCGAGACGACATGACAGAAGAGGGTGGGTGTAGAGAGAGCCCACAGTGTTGAACCGGTATGGGGACGAAATGAGGAGGGGAGAGGGAGTTATCTGAAGAGTTATTGGAGCTTGAGGCTTATAAATCTCTGTCAAACCCCCATTCCTTTCGATGTGGGATATAATTTTTTAGTAGAGATTGATTCTCAACCATCCAATCTCTTCATGTGAGATTTTGACCCCATGATATCATACCAGTTTTGGTTCCCACCACTGGGACCTATTCCTCTATGTTTTTCTCATCAATCCTATTAGGAATTATATAATCATAGCTGCTCATGTCACATTAAATTCCACATTTCACAAGGAAAAAATGACCATATCTGTTATATAATCTCAAATATTCATTTATTTCTAAAAATGTGGAAGAAACCATAACCATCTTATTAGGCTCGGTTGATAGTGATCGTCTAACCTTTTTTCCACATCTCCTCTAAATTATTCTTCTTCCTCATGTCATTCATGTGCACCAGCTCATGTTTTTATCCCCTCTCCACTACTACTCTTCAAACTGTGAGTCCTCTTATCCCTCTCTATGTCGGTTCTCTCTATTATCCTTTCCCTGATTCTCTAAGGTTGGTTACGTTATAACAAACCTGAACCACTTCCATGAAACACTCCATATTATTTTTATATATTTGACACACCCATGATATGGGATTAATCATGGTTTTTTATTCTTTCTAAATAGTAACATGTGGTTTTTATTATGTTTATTTTTTTATTCTCTTATAATTGATCCAAGGAATATAAAACTAAAACTATACATTTTATAGACATAGATTATATAAACTTTCTTTGCACCCATGAAACCTACAGGTATTCTTTTTCTCAACTTCTCTCAAGACCCTGCTCGACTCTACCTCATTATTTATGTCATTTAAAAGATAATTTATTTCAAATATTTCAATGTTCAAAACCTTTGATATACTTTTTCATCTTTATTATTGTATAAATAAATAAATAAATATAGTTCTGTATAACTTTCAAACACAATCTTATTTTGGTTTTCAAAATCATTTTCTTATAAATTTTAAATTATTGATATGATGAATATAAAATTTTAATGGTTTTTCTTTAGATTGGTTTTGTTTCAATGAAACCCATATAAACTAATATATGTTTAATTTTTAAAAAAATCAATCCTATACTGATTTTAGGATTTTCGAATGAAGACCAATTTTTATATTATGTTCTTTAATGCGTGTAAATCATATAAGAATTATATTTTGTTTAATTGGATCAAGTAAACATACATATATATATATATACAGTTGTATGTATATAAACATATTGGTTTTATTAATAATTTGAATTTGGTTTTCATGACACTGATTTTAGTGACTTAATTATTTTCTAGAAGTGTATAATATTTATAAAGATTTATTAAGCCTTGTTTTAGGTAGTGGAAATCCCATGTATTCACTTTTTGAGTATATAGTTTTATGTAATTTTGAAACCCATATATATATATATAACCAAAATCTCACATATCCATGTATTAATTTATTTTAGGTGTTTTCATGGTACTAACCTGGTGATGATTTTATACAACACATTATACAATTTTATATGTGAAAACAATAACAAAAACCTATGTTGTTATTTTGTTCCAATGAATTCTAAAAGAATTCATCACACTGTTAAAGCAGATAACATTACATACACCCTAATATTCAACTTGAGTAGTATCTCTTGTTTATGAATATGCACATACATGTGGACACACCTTTAGTAATGTGTGTTTAATTGTTTATGCTTCAATATTAATGTCGTACATTAGCAAATTTTATGTTTTAACATAGTATGAAACAACCAAAATAACCACTATTAGTTTATGATTTATTTTTTTGACAGTCCTATTTATCAGTGCATGGATTGAAAATGATTGATTTCAATCATGAATTCAGAAGGTGTGTGCAGTGAATGTTTCTTTCCCTAAAACATGGGTTCTAAGATGTATTACATCATGTTAAACCCAATCAATCTATTATTAATATATCACATATTATATTTTAACGATTAAAAAAATAATTATTTGAATTGGTGTGGGAAAACCAAATAAAAGACAAAATTAATTATTTGATGTGGTGTTGGACACATCAAATAAAAGACCTAAAATGATAAATAAAGGTGGTATGGGACACTATGATTTTATGAAATTCAGATATATGAGGAATTAATTAGACGTATTATGTGATGGTTGGGACCCACTATAGCTTCTTGATGCATCGGTAGGTCAAATGAGATAAACCCAGTCATGGAACGAGGCCATGAAAAAATGATTATGTATGGTCTTTGAAAGAGACCTCAACAAAATGTTATAATTTCCCCAAATTATGAATTTCATCAATATATGTTTAATATTTAACCAGCCATGAGATTATTAGACTTGTAGAATGTCCCTTGGTTAAGAATATTTTACATATGATAATGGAGATGAAAGCATATTGCATAGTGAAGTATGTACATGGAAATTTTTTATAAGCATAAATTTTTATGTTTTAAAACCAAAGTTGATATTACATCTAACGTTTCATGTTTATAATTTCAAGTCTTAAGAGAAACATGAAATTTCTGCTTTTGAAATTCTATGAAATATTTATTCCATGTGCTTAATGATATCAGCAACCGTACATGTCAGCCTAAAATTAATTTGATTAATTCTTGGATTGTGCAGGATCCCATGAATCTTGATACATTTATGTGTACTATGATAACTTTTTTATTTGTAGCTTTGGAATAATTGTATTAATTATTGTGTAATAGTTTTCTTTATTAAATTTTTAAAATTAAAATTGAAAAATGTTAATGATGTGCTTAAAAAAATATTTTTTTTATCATTTAAGAAACTGATTTGTAAATATTTTATGTGAGGTTTTGGAAAGGAATTTCATTAACATGAATGGAAACCCCATTTAGAGAACTTTAAATTCTCACAGCGTGTTTTCAATTTATTTTTATATGGTTAGTTGTTTTATCAATATTTTAGCACTCCTTTGTGATGGAAACTATTTGAAGTTTATCATTTTTGTGTTTTTGAACAAATGTATCATTTCTATCTGGTTTTCCAAAACATAAACTGAAAAAGATTATTTATAATGGGACGAGTTGTGTAATTTTTATCATCATGTTTGTATAAAGAAAATTAAAAACCATTTTCAGAGCATCAGATCTGAGATTATGAGGTTAGGGTGTTGTAATGGTTTTCCAAATTAAGAATGGATCCATTAAATATATATTTAAATCATTCTTTTTATTATACATAATGATCCAAAGTGATTAAGGTAGGATTCCGGAGGGTCTAATAATTGATCGTGGAATGAAGCACCGTGTTTTGGAGGAAAAAGTTGATGCACATAGTTTGGGTTAACTAAGGACGAAAAACATGTAGGATATATGTGGTTACACATTGATAGATTAATCATGTGAGGGATGAATCATGTATATGAAAAATAGTGAAGTTCTATTAAAAATTATGTCCACATGGTGTGTGCACAATTTTTTGAACTATGCACAAACCGTTCAACAGATGTGCTATATGAGGGTTTTGTCCGTACAAAATTGAAACAAGATTTATACAAACATGAGTAAAAACCATGACCCCCTTTAAAAATAGTGAAATATTTCTTTTCACCTCCTTTAATTTAACATATCTCCTCTATTTTAATTTGACAATTTGCACCATAGCCTCTCACCTTCATTGAGTGATCTACCATGGAATCAATCTAGGTATTGAGCCTCCTACATCATATGATGTTATAATATCTCCCCCTTTATCACATTGGATGGTAATTTTTAATATCTTTAATCCTATTATTTCATTTCCTTATTTATCTTATTGTATATAATGATAAACATATTCAATTATATATTCCCTTTTTATAGGGTGTTTTTCAAATTCTCAAATTTGTCCTGTTTTAGCTATAATTAAGGTTCCATAATGTATTAAGTTTCATTTAACCATCTTAGGTTTGAGATATAATTATTTTCCCAAAATATCGGGCAATTATATTATGTGTTATTATGTCACCCTCCAGACCATCACATGTGTCACCTCCTAAAAAGTGTTTTTAATTAATTTAATGTGTATGAAAAGAATTATATATTCAGTGATAAATTATAACATCAAAGGAGATTGAGAGACAAAATTTGAACCTCCCACAAAGGGTGTTCATTCTAATTATCATAAATGACCGTGAAATGATTTTGGAATTCACCCACCATTGGGGTGTTTTTTACCTAATTAATTGGGTTTTTAAAAATAGAAAAATGAACTATTTAATGGATTTAATAGATGCTTAATAGTTATACTATACCCCTTTAATCATTGATAGCTTATTTCTGTAGGAATTAGTTAAATAAATTATTAAATATTACATAAATTCTTCTATTTCTTGATAATTTATTATGTCATGTTGAGGGTGATGCATGTGTTTTGACTTATAAACCCATATATTAGTTGTTTTAAATTATTTATTTAAATAAATTAAAATTGATTCTATTTCATTCCATGATGAATATTATGATTCCAAAATGGAAGTTCACATACCATCTCTCAAAGAGGATAGATGATTGTTATGCTAGGAGTTACAATTTGGTTTCCAATGTGGAATTCCAAGGATAGGATTTGTGGGGCTATATCATTATACCATTTCTTGAGTGATACCTCAATTCATATGTGGGATTCAATGTCTATGGTTGTGGGGTGAAGATTTTGTATTAAACCTGATATGATATCTGGTTTCTTTATGTGGAATTAATTTGATGTTTCCATTTTCCCAAATAACAATGAAAAGTATCTTCCAAGTAAAAGAACAGACATGGACTCGATCCTTACTTAATATAATTGATGGGCTCATATAATTTCATTACAAATTTTTAAATTCCACAGTACTTATTAAACACATATATGAGTGTGATCATATAGGGACACCATGGATATGATCTTGAGTCTTGATCCTATAATATAATTAATTCATAATTAATAAACATTTAGAGACATTACAACATAGTGTAAAGCAATTAGTATCTGACGAGTGTCCCATTAGGGACCTATACCAACATGAGTATTATGTATTTCATTATCATTCATTATTATTAATTTTTTCACACCACTAATTATATATACAACAATTTCATATAATTGGAAACTGATGGTGGTGGTCTATTGTGTTTTACAGAAACCCTATTCAGACTACCATTTAATAACCAGGTAGACTTTAGGGACACAGTTATAGAAAACAGGAAGATCCCCACATTAAATGATGAATTTATTATACTAGGATGGAGTACCATAGTAGAGTATTAAGCATGGGATCCTGATGCTATTGGGTATAACGTATTCCCTTGGTTTATTTTTTATATCATGTATTGTATATGCCTGATTCCCTATTACGCTTGTGCCAAGAAGTTTTTTATATCATCATGAGATCCTCATTATGTATATGATACATGATATAGATATTATATATTTATATATCTCTATATGGTTTAATTAATTTGTTTCCTTTATTATTTCATCCACTTGTTTATCGGTATATTCCACCACAATGATCTTCTCAGACAATGATGGTATAGTCTCACCACTATATAACCTTAGAACCTCATTCCTTGTTGATATCCTCTTATGTAATTTGAGGCATGCATGAGGCCTTGTGACTATGTAGAATAGTCAAAAATCAATGAACTATACCTTGGATGGTACATATATACTATATATATATAGTGATAATGAAATTTAAGTGGGTTATTTCTTGTGTACATATACTTCTGTTCTTTCCCTCTTCATATGTTCTCATTTGATAGATCTATTTTACATCTTAATATGTATGCCAAACTGTCAACGTTGCAGTATGATGATCGATTATTTTCCTTCAATTCACATTTTCATCATCCATAATTCCTCAAACCGACTAGTTTTGTATCAAAATAAAGATTATAACTATCTCCTATGGATGGATCATTCGTTAATGGTGCATTCTATTTTGTTAAATTTTTGTTGGTTTTTGATTTTCAGGGATCAATACTCTATTTATTTGATGAGAGTATCCTTTTTAATAGATATTTTCTTATTCATAAACCAATTGATTATTTTTCATTTCATGTTGTTTATATAAAGTTGAAATAAAAAAAATACATTTTTTGATGATTCAGAGAATATTTTAGTTATTCATAATTTAGGAGAATTGTCACGCAAGAATAAGAAGATATATTAGAATAACGAGGATAGGAGTAAGAAGAAGAGGTGGAGATACGAAAAGGGGTAGTATCCTCAATGTATTCATCAATATGTGACATAAGGCACATCAGGCACGAGTAACTTGAAGTGAATGATGATGAAAAATCCATGGATTCATCACTTTCACTCCGAATATTTAATTTGTTATCCTTTTTTCCTTGTTTATTTTCATTAATTTTATTTTTATATATTGGATACTCTAGTTTCATGTTAGCATACATTTTTAACATTCGCAGCACATCACTTCTAGTTTAATAATCTTATTTGAATTTATTTATCACTTTTCAGGTTTCTTCTGATAGTCTAAGTTTTATATATTCCTAGAAAGATGATTATAGTCAAGTACCTCATCTCTAGATGGTTCATTTTAGCATCTTTCAATTTGGTAGTTTTCTTATATTCATTGGCTTTATTGTCCTCCTTCTATTTTTTTCATTTCATTACTATTTCATAATTCATAAGGGAGTTGGTGTGTTCCATGACCACCATCATCATCACATCATTAGGTACGTAATTGGTCATGAATTTATGATCCCACTAGCTAGGTGAGAAAGAATTATTTCATTAATATATATTTTTATAGATATTTCATCAATAATGGAATGTACAGCATTGAATAAGTTAATAAATATCATAATCATTCTTATGATAGATTCATTAGAATGTAATTAATTACTTCAAAAAATGTGAAGATGCATATGCTACCCGGTTTCTCTTATATTATTCAGTAATTGGGGTGTGAATTATAATAAGATTGTGTTTTTATTATTTTTTATATATGAAACTTTATTGAACACATTTATATTAGGACCAAAAATGGTAGATATTGAAATAGTTTTTATTTAACTCAAAGTTCTTAACATCCTCAATAGTTCAATTTTCTTTAGATTATATGGATGGGTAATAATCATGAATTACCATTTTCCAAAAAGGAGAAAAAAAATTACAACAAAAATATTACATCCCATTTGTTCAATATGAATATTTACTTCCATGAAGAAATGGGTATGTGAATTATAATTATATTTAATAATAAAATAAATAATTAAAGATATTGATGTTTAGAAAAATTAATAATGGAAGAATGTTTTGAAAAAAACATATTTTTGAAAATGGTCTAAATTAGTCCTTTGATACCAAATTTTCATATTAGAAAATAAAATAAATTAAAATAAATCCCAAACTGTAATAAAAATTTGCGGTTACATAGTATGGGAAGAGGTTGGGGTTGAATTAACCTTTTAAAAATAATACCATAACAAAAAAATTAATTTAAAAAAATGATTAATAAATAATAATTCAAGAAATTTAATGAGTGAAAGTTTATAAATTCCATTTGATTTGATAAAGATAATACCAAACACATATAATCATATAAATTACCTAACTAAATCAATGATAGTATGCATGTCTATTTCAAATTATTAAATAATGAAAAGTAAAAAAAAGGACATAATCTATTGATAAGTAGATAGACTAATGCTCGATGTCAGACCCTATTTCATTATCCCTTAATGCAAGAGGTATAGTTTATAAATATACTGATCTCAATGGTTTATAATAAACCCTTCCCTCACAATTTTAAATTATGATAACCCTCTTGAGATTCATCAGTAGTTAGGTATACCATACCACACCATTAGTTGTGTGAGAACCATTACAGAAAAGATGTTGAAGGGAGAAAGATTTACATTTGAATAAACCCATTATAATCATCTCAAAGATCTCTTTGATGGATGAATTACAATATATTATGATATATTGGAGATAATGGTTGAGTTCCTTGAGAGATTAAAAACATTGGATGGTTTTTAAGAGTAATGAGAATTCTAAGACGTCATCTTTGGTTTGATATATGATAGAATGTCATTGGGAGAATGGAAAATAATTTAAATAGTAAAGGAGCTAAGATAGTCCATTAATATCCCCCAAAAGGAGTAGTATGCTTCTATAATTCATCCGAATTTTTTAAATTCTAGAAGATCACATTTATGGTCTTTTTTACTATAATAATTCCACACACATTAATGCTTCCTTGATGCCACTATATATTCAGTATCCTATACATGGTAGTCATCTGGAAGCCTATAGTCAGTTTCTTATAGGAAAACATCACTAGTGGGATTATACTAACTAGTGGATGGATATAATCCTTAGGAATGTAATATGGTACTCTGGTTGACCAACAGGGAGGCAGGTTAATCATTTGGATATTTGATTCCTCTTCCACTAATGTACAAGTTTGTTGGTTCCCTACAGTGGAAATCCTTTAATGTGTGAACATGTCAAAGTCCAATTAAAAACTACTCTACTCCCTTATAATTCCTTATAATTATATCCAGACATGATTCCATGGCCTTGAATTAAGAGAATCATATTTTCATATAATTTCTCTATATCAATAAGATGGCTCTTAATAGAATTGAAAAAAATTGTAATGTCCAATCATGTCTTGTAATTATATGAAATTTTATCATCTAAAAGAATTCAAATTATAACATTGTATATATAATAATGAGTTTATGATCATGAAAATTTTAAGAGATCGAGTTGTTCTAATTAACCACCAAATCTAAGGGAATAATGGGAAGCATAATCTTTCACCACTATTGAGGTGGAGTAATAAAATGAAGATATATAAGGCTAACATTATATTCACATAATAATGGAATATGGTTTATTTTATCTTATGTATAATAATTACATTATATCCTTAAAATATTTTATAACATTTTGATGAATTTATTAATTATAAAAAGTGGATATTTTTTTTGAAACACAAATTTGTAAAACCATTATAACCCATGTATTGGAATATTACCAATTTACTGTATATGGAAATGATAATCTATTTAATCTAATAATACTTCCTCTGATATGATTTTACATTATAATAATCTTATATCATTTTTCATCACATGGAGTAGTTATAATTTTTAATAAAAGGGAAATATAATTTGATATCATGAATAATCCTATGTATCTATAAAAAATAAAGGAAAAAAGTAAATATTTCCTTTAGAAAATATATTAACAGTATGTGTGTTGATATCCAATGACGAAAAATATCATGGTTAAATGATAGATTTTATGGAATGAATAAGCCACTTCGAAAACCCCACTGAAAAGGAAAGAGTTAATGTATTCCATGAATAATTACAAAGCTCTTCCCCATATCTTAGTAAATATTTCAGATAGAACTCATACCTAGAGCTAGCACTACACTCAAGAACCTTATTGGGTATCCCAAATAGTAATATAAGAGTTTAAAAAGATATTTGAAGTTAATATGGACAAAAGACACATATGCACTAGAAAAGAACCATGGGGTGAACTAATATTATTTCTTATGAAGTGTTATAGGTCAATGTAGTTTTTTATTGACCAACAAGATCTCATTTAGTCCACTATAAATAATATGTATCAATTACAATGGAATGATGGCTTCTAGGCTCAAATTTAATTAGATGAGAACTTATAAAAAGTTGATTTTCCCTCAAGATGTCATCAGTTAAAGGTGTCAATGAATAAAATAAAATAAAAAAATTTATAAATGAATTTGACGGTTTTAGTTCCTAGTGATTCATTAGGACTTAAAAATTCCATTGAAATCATTATGAAAATATTGAATAGATTTGTTAGAGAATGCCTCAATTTGTTTTTGGTGTTCATTATTAATTGTTTTCTCATATAATCAATGATAAAAGAATATCTTGATTGACATTCAAGGATCATGTTGGAAACATTGTGAAAGAAGACGATATATTCAAATCTCAACAAGTATTAATTTTTGATTCATTAAGACACCTTAATGTTGATGTGATCCCGAGTTATATAATAATTATGTATATTTAAAAGATAAAGGTAATTTTGTAATGTCCACAACCTATAGGTTTTATAGATATTCAAAGTTTTTATATATTATATGGGTATTATCCTTGTTTTGTGAAATACTTCTCATAATTATCTATCTCACTAACTATGTTGACATGGAATGGTGTAAATTATGACTTAAATGATGTATGTGACCAATTATTTGAGTTTATCATGATTATAATATTAATTACATATATTCTCACACTCCCCTCAAGAGGAGAAGGGTCATTGATATACTGTGATGCATCAATGAAATTACTGGATTTTGTGCGTATGAAAAATGGTAAATTGATAGATAATGCTTAATGATAATTTAATATCCATTTACAGAACTATAAAACACATTATTTGGATTTAGAAAATATTATATTTGACTTTAATATTTTAATAGACTACCTCGGCAGAGTTACGTGGTACATATATAGTAATAACATGAGTTTAATGTATATATTCAAAAAGAAGTAGGTGAACATTAATCAATCATTAATGTTAAAGTTATTTAAAGAGAATGATTTTATAATTCACTACCCCCTAAAAATTATGAATAAGGTTGGTGATAATATTTATTGAAAATAATGTTATACTCTTTTCATATTAAGGATTGAGAAAACCCCTCTCTTCATCGATATGCAGGGGATGGATCTAGAATTCAAAAAGGTACGAAAGACATACAATTTTCCCATAAGACATCCCAACCATATATCAAAGGGAAGATAAAATAGGAATAAAAGGATTATTTGGAGATCTATAAGAATGGGATATTTTTAAAGGAAGATTAGATTCATTGATTCAACAAAAAAAATTTCATCATCACCGGAGACAATAAATGATCATTTTGAATATGAAAAAGGAGAATCATTCTTCATCATACATAGATGTATGTAAAATATACTAAGGCCAGTGAGAGATCATATGGAGATACTACCTTGATTAAATTGTTTCTGTGTACACATTAACATGATTAGAATAGTATTAATTAAAATAAAATTGTTATAATTCTAAAGATATAATGAAACCATTACATATATATAAATGTAAATTTTTGAACATCACCACAGAATATTCCATGTCCTTCCAAAATACATCTAAAAGAAATAATTATGTATGCGTCATAGTGGAATAAGTCACCAATTCTGACAACTTGATTACTATTCATGAATTTTTCTCTATTGATCGAATTTACATGAAATATGTAATAGAAGTAGTGAGGCTACATGAGAAACCAAATTAGATCATATATGATCGAGATATAATGTTTACATATATGTTTTATAGGAAATTAAAATTTTCAAAAATATTGAGTTGAAATTTAGTACATACTAGCACCCCAAGAATAATGACCTTTCTAAAATGACCCTTTATCCAATTAAATATATGTTATGAGATATTTAGATATACATTAATGGAGTAAGGGATCAAAATATTTTATATATTGAGTTCTCAAACAATAACAATTTCAACTCCTGTATTCAGATATACACATGTGATGATCTCTAATGGAAGACATATAGAATTCATATATTTTAGGATATAGTTGGAGAATGGAAGCTACAAGGACCTAAAATTTTGAATTATATGATAAATAATGTTCAAAACCTTAAAAAACATTAAATATAATCAATTTTGTAAAAATATCAATATTGAAAATCATAGAAGAGAAATGGAGATTGAAGACATAGAAAAAGCGTTCCTTCAAATATCACCCCATAAGCAAGTCATGTGGGTTGTAAAGAGGGGAGATATTATCCCTAGATACAAAAATCCCTTTTATATCCATGATCTCATAAGAACTATGGTCTATTGAAGATAATTTAAACTAATCCTAGATCAAGTGGGTGACATGTTCCTATTATCTCTTTTTAGAAATTGCATACCTCTCCCTAAAAAAGAATGAATCTAAAAGTGGTACAACTAGAGCCTGACCTCCCATATTAAGAGAAACTAATGAAGATCATGGACCTTATAGACAATGATCTATGAATCAAAATAATAAAAAAATATAACAGTACATAAGTTAAATAATTACTATGATGAGGAGACATGGGATCATGATGTTTCATTGAAATAAGAGCACCCTCATCTATTACAAACATAGTATATGTGTTTAAATTTATGGTTGGAAATTTCTAATGTTTGGAACACTGTAATGACAATTCTTTTACATATGGATGTTTTTTTGAATAATGAGTATGTCACATTTAGGAATATAGTATAGTAGAAAAAAATATAATATATATAAAATAGTTTATTTAGATAATTTATAAAAATTCATTTTGATTATAAATATACCAAAAAAAACATAAATAAAAAAAATGATAAAAAAATAGAAAAAAATAAATTCATAGAATTAGAAAATTTTTATTGTTTTTATCTCCTAGAAATGTTACATTTATAAAGAATACTATAAAAACATAAATGGAAATTAGAAATATAATCTATATTTTTATAATTAAGAACATATAAAATTATGTGAAATTTATGTTGATGATGATGGAATGAAATATGAGGTCTTTATAATATTTTTTAAACCAATATGACCATTTTAATAGTAAACTTTTTCATTCGAATATTAAAATACATAGTTTGGAATAATAACATGAGTATTAAAATTTTGATATCACCATTCAAATAGAATATTGAGATGTAAATATTATTTAATGTTAATAATATAAGTAAATATAAATACTGGAATTCTAAAAAATGAATATTCTAATTAGAAACTCAAAAAAATGTTTATTTTATTTGTAAATAAATTGTATTTTAGATATTTTTTTAAAGTCATAATATTATCATAAACATTAAAATCATCTATGATATAAAATTATTCTGATAAAATTAATATTATTTTTAAATCATAATTTTGAAATATTATAAGGGAATATATTAGTAATTTTTTAAAATATAATGTTTGTCTGTGAAATATAAAAATATATTTACTCAAATAGCGCATATTGTTTGACATAGTTATAATATAATAATGAATTAATAAATCATAAAATAATTATATCATCCCATAATTGATTTAATATGATATATTGATGATTTGAAAATGTGAAAATTTATTTAAACATTTAAAAGGTAAATTTCAATGTCAACAAATGTAATGTATTCTGTTAGGAAAACTATTTTCTCATTTTTCTTATTTTGTTTCGTAAATTCAGTGTATAAATGGGATTATTAACTTATAAAAACATATTTCTATCAAAATATAGTTCATAAATATAATAAAATAACTAGTTTAAGTTTTTAATTTGGAAATAAAAAATCATTTTGCATTTCAACTAAAAAATAACCCTCCCCTCAAATATAAATACCCCTCTCCCTTCCCTCAAAAATCAATTCCCACACACTTTTCAATTCTCAATACCTTCCCAATTCCATCATCCGCTTACATATTTTCATGTTAGGGAAATTAATATTTTAGAAATCCAAAAATACCTAGGATTCAGTTCCATATCAAATTAGTAAAAATTAATGAAGAGGAAATCCAGAGATCCTCTATTTTTATTTTGTTCCTCTTTTAATTAATAATCATATAAAAATTTTCATTTAATGACTTAATAAACTATTTTAATTATAATTATGTTACATATTAATTTAATTATTATATTATTTAAATTAATTAAATATTTTAATGTACATATTCTCTCTCACATCCATCATTTTAACACATAAAATTAGTTTCCAGTTTCACCCACCTATATATGAGTTATCAATGTTGTAATAATAAAAACCTATATTTTGGGTTAGTGTATTTAAAGACCCAAAAATTTCATGTAAATTTTTTTCTTAAATACTTTGGAATTTTACGAGTTTGTGGCTTCTGATGACACTTGATTCTGAGTCCCGGTGTGCCCGGAATCAATTTCCGAAATTTAGCTCGGGCACGTTCAGTAAACAAACGAGCGGGTTTTTCTATCTTTTGAAATGGTGCTCTGAATTGAAATCTGAGGGAATTGATGAACTTGAAACACTGTTAATTGCTTAAGGGGACCTTTAACGTAGTTGCATTTTCATGGGAGGATAATTTAAAATTTGTGGATTAAATGAAAAGTGAATAAAATTGTGGGACAATTTTTTATATCTACGGTGGTTATATACTACATGGGGGAGTTGGGGTGGGACCCACAAGCTCCTAACTACCCCTGTGAGGATAATTGTGAGGTGGTGCCCACATGAGCCCCAACCCTTCACATTCTTTACCCCCTCTGAACTCCCATGTCAATTACATGTCATCTCCCTTTTTAATTTTGTAACCTTTCCAATTCCCACTTAAATTCATGCCAACACACACCTTAATTAATTAATTGAAACTCTTTCATTAATTAATTAAGTGTTTGAAATATGTATTTTGAATGCATGGCATTATTAAATAAAATTAAGAGAATCCTTATTTAATTTTTTGGGGTGGCTTTTTGTGTTGATATTTTGGGGAGAGAGCTCTTGAGTTTCGAAGAAGGCTTCATCTCTTTTGCTGAAAACGCCAACTCTATGAAGAAGAACATTGACTCGGCAACCCCAGATTCTCCATCCCCTTCATCCTCCGTGACAAGGGAGGAGACACTGACGCGGGATCTCGCCAATGACGTCTCGCCTTATAATCTTCTCTCTGGGACAAAAGAGGAGACGCCGCTTGTAACATCCCCAAATGATAAAGGGTTAAATGAATAAATGATATGACTCATGTCAACAAGGCACACCTTCCTTTTCGAGAGCCTGCCTGGTTAGAACTCCACAGTTAAGCGTGCTTGGCTTGGAGTAGTGATCAGGATGGGTGACCTTCTGGGAAGTTCCCCATGATGTGTGTGAGTGAGGGAAAAGCACACTGGAAAGGACATGTGTTGGCCTGTGGGGACTGTCATTTGTCAGATGATCCATTCAGGCATGTGGTTAGACCCTGGGGTGAGCCTCACGTGTCTGCGGGGCTACTGGTGGTACCTGGTGGGCCAGGACCCGAAGGCCATGTTATGGCGGGGTGGTTGTGCAGTCACCAGGACCCGGTTGTCACATTTGGTATCAGAGGAGGATCCCAGCCTTAAGTGCGCGGTGCACTGCCTGGGTTGAGATGTAGGGCCCACAATGAGGGAATTGTGCTCTAAAGGGGGGTGATTTTAACAACCCCAAATGATAAATGGTTAAATGACTAGATGATATGACTCATGTCAACAAGGTGCACCTTCCTTTTCGGGAGCCTACCTGGTTAGAACTCCACAGTTAAGCATGCTTGTCCTGGAGTAGGGATCATGATGGGTGACCTTCGGGGAAGTTCCCCAGGATGTATGTGAGTGAGGACAAAGCACATTGGAAAGGACATGTGTTGGCATGTGGGGACTGTAATTAGTCAGATGATCCGTTCAGGCATGTGGGTGGACCCTGGGGTGGGCCTCACGTGTCTGCGGGGCAACTGGTGGTACCTGGTGGGCCAGGACTCGAAGGCCATGTTAAGGCGGGGTGGTTGTGATGTCACTGGGACCCGGTTGTCACACCGCTTTCTCCTCAGGTGCACACCGTCATCGCTTACGGAACCTCAGCCTGCGACGCCCGAAGTTCGATATCTTTTGTTGAGGTAGGGTTGTATTTTTATTGGATCAATTTTGAATATTCATTCCTCCTTGTTTTGTTCTCCTTAACCACCTGCTACCGAACTAATGCGGAGAGACCATGCCAAACTAACATGGTCTGAATCCTCCGCCAATATTGTGATTGTTGGTTGTCTTCGTGTTCTTCATGGGTGACGAACAACGGATTGTTATGAGTTCTTTTAGTGACGCAACTATCCCAAAATTGAATACTCAACATCACGACAACCTAGCGGAGGTGGGACAACGATAGCGGGCAACAATTCATACTGGAACGGTAGGGACCGTTCCTCGACCGTTCATCGAACGAGAATTCAAAACGTGTTTTTGGAGCCTATATGAAGCCCAAAAACACCGGAATCGACTTCGTGAAAATGGGGTGACCAAGAGAATGACGTTTCGTGAAAAATGAATGATCGAAATGAAGAACCAGCATCAAGGGAGGCGCGCTGGCTAGAGGCGTCTTTTTTGGAAAATTCCAGACTACACGACATGTACTCTTAGAGAACACGCCATGTAGTGGGGGCATTCTGCGGCTAGGGTTTCAGACGTCAGACAGCTAACACACGGTGTGTGACCTCTTTCACACGGCGTGTACCTGCCACACTATAAGGAGGTGGCAGCTATGCGAGACTCGGCGTGTATTTTGGGAAATACACAAACACAGACAAAAGTACACGACCAAGATGCACGACATGTACTCTCTATGCAGAATGGCAGAAACAGCTTCGCGAGACTCAACATAACCCAGGGATACACGGACATGGTGTGGAGTACACGGGCATGAACAATATCACACTTACATACATGGCCAGTGGTATGGCTAACTCGTGTACCAATTACATGGGTTTGAGAACACAGGTTGAGGCCGTGTACGGGCACATGGCCAGCGTACACAGATCCGACCCCAGATGTTTGGACATGGCGTGTAACCATACCACACACTGTGTACAATTTTTTTACACGAACAGCCCTTCGACACAGGTGGTGGTACATAGACAGTACCCGGGGTCTGAAGACACGGCGTGTAACCATAACACACGGTGTGTACATACATTTTACATGAACAACCCTTCGACATGGGCGGTGGTACATGGACAGTACCTGGGGTCTTCAGACACGGCGTGTAACCATACCACATGTCATGTACATACTTTTTACACAAACAACCCTTGGAAACAGGCTGTGGTACATGGGTAGTACCTGAGGTCTGATGACACGGCATGTAACCATACCAACACACCGTGTACATTTTGGAAAATGGCTTGGTTATCTTATAATCAGTGTCTTGGACACATTTTTTTTAGTTTAACACCCTATGACTAGGCAGACCTTCAGGATACATCAACTCTGGACTTCGTGACAGTTAATGTATCGACCTCCCTTTACTCGTGGAGTGGACCCTCCTGGAATCAAGTACGTTGTGTGCAGGAACCCTAGAGCTGGCTGCGACTACGACGACTACTGTACTGGGATCCTCAGTGGGTTCGACAACGAAGAAGACTGTACTTGGATCCAATGTGGGTTCGGCAGTGAGGACGATTGTACTTGTTTCATACGTGGGTTTGGCAGTGAGGACGATTGTACATGGATCCTCCATGGGTTCTACAGCGATGAACACTATACTAGGATCCTATGTGGGTTCGGTAGTGATGGTTTCTATACTTGGATCCTACGTGGGTTTGGTAGCGATGACTTCTGTACTTGGATCCTACGTGGGTTCGGCAGAGGAGATGATTCAGAGGCTAGATCTAATCATCTACACCCTTCTTCATGAGTATTATTCCTGTGTGAGCTGATTCTTGACATGAAATCAATACCAACGGTATGATTGACTTCTTTCCTCTGTGTATTGGGTTGTTCTTGGGCTCGAGATTTGGAACCGAACTGGAAATGATGACTTAGGAATATGTATGGGAATATACCTAAGTATAGTCGGTTGATACTTTGTGATTGTATATTTTCCTTGTGTTTTATCCTTCGTGGATTCTAGGAGACCTTCAGGGGGTCTCAGGGTCCCTACTGATTATCGTATACTCACCCCTGCATGGGCTATGCCCACACTACGTTGTGTTGGATGCAGACGACAGACAGCACTGATCGAGGTGGATTCTTTTGAAGCTGGATGGTACCTGGAGGTGGACCACTTGGGGAGACATACATAGAGTGGAAGGCCAGACACAAGTAGCCGAAGAGATTATCTGTACCCACCCTTAAGGTGGGATTTCTGGAGGATGACTCGATATTGCTGTTTTAGTTCACTGTTGTTGTACTTTCCTTTTAGTTGTACTGTACTTTCAGTTGGGTTTGTATACTGGCCCATTTACATTTCAGCACTTACTTTGTACCCAGTTTTACTTGGTGCTTACTTCACTTGTGTACTTTGTAGTGTTTGTTTACTTTTATAAAGTCAATTCCTTCCCTTTTACCAGGATTTATGCCTTTGGTGCTAGTTGCCAGCCCCTGGCCTATGGATGGCGGGCATGGGGTAGTCCCGACAAGGGCCCTGAGGACGGGTCGTGACAAATTTGTATCAGAACCAGGTTTTCCTTTTCTCTATGTATTTATACTTATTTTAGAGTGCTAGAGATAATCTTTGTGGTTGAATGTTCATTGGATGAGCGGATACAGCCAGTGATTGTTAGCAGATGTAGAGCATGAAACTTTTTCTAGTCTCAGAGACATGAGCATGTAGAATGTTTCGAGAAGAGGAAGTATTGAGGACAGATGAATCTAAAGGGCAGTAGACATGGAAGTAGATCTAGGAGATAAGATCGAGGTGGTGAGCATTTCGACATGTTAATACCACCCATCTTGTAGTCCCCGCTAGGCTCAGGGAGCTAGAGGGAAGGGGAAGAGAATAGCTGCATGCGGTCAAGTAGTGTGACCCAAGGGCTCTAGGAATGATTCGAGGAACGGTCTGTGTCTACTACTAGCTGTTTTACCAATATACATATATACCATTCATTCTTAACATCCACGAATCTTGTTCCTATCCTAGAGTTTCCAGTTAAACCATTGACTTGACCCTCACAAGTGGAGATACCTTGGAGAGGAGACTCGATAATCACACATACGCTGATGGTGTGATCTGACCCTTGAGGAAAGAGTTTCTGTTGGAACCTATTGGTGGCAGCGTCGAGGCCTTATGATATTAGTTTGGGTATGGACTGGGAAACCACAGTTCATACACATATTGATAGTATTAGGAAATAAGGTTGTGCTTTATCTACAACATCGGGATGGTGTTTACCTTGTTCGAAAAAAAGGAAAACCCAGGCAGTAAAGGATGGAATCATGCATAAGACAGTGAAGTCGATCACTCAGGAGTCGGCCAGACTTACCTTTGTGCCAAAATTCTCCAGTGTAGCAGCACCTTATTAAACATTGACGATGAAGGGGAAACCCTTCGTGTGGTCAGATAGATGTTAGCAGAGCTTTCAAAAGCTGAGACCTAGATTGACCAGTGCACCCATCTTGAGGATACCGGAGGAGGGCGTATGGTACGTAGTTTACTACGACGCATCAAGGACCAGACTCAGGTGTGTCCGGATGCAGGAACAAGTAGTGATTGTATATGGTTCATGACAGTTGAGGTAGCACGAGCAGAACTACACTACCCATGACCTGGAGTTAGTAGGAGTGGTCTTCACCATGAAGATGTGTTGGAACTTTCTAATGGGTGATCGCTTTAAAATCTACTCTGACCACTAGATTCTATGTTACATCTTCTATCAGAAGGACCTAAACCTGAGACATCGGAAATGGATCGAGTTCCTCAAGGACTATGACTTTGACATAGTCTATACTCCGGGGAAGGTGAACGTTGTGGTTGATGCTCTCAGTAGGAGGTCGGGTATTCAGCTGCATGGAGAGGCGATAGAGCATATAGCCTTTTTGTAGATATCCTTCGTGGATATAGATGGGGCGTCCTTCCTATAATCACTCCTCCACTACTTCAGCGGGTCAGAGAGACCCAACATGGGGACATTGACTATCAGACGTGACATGCTCAAATTTCCACAGGGCAGGTGCCTGATGGATTATTTTAAAGGACCAGAGCATGTCATCCTCTTTAGAGGATGTACCGTGGTACCAGTTACAGTGCAGGAGGAAGTGTTGAGGGATTTTTCACACATCCCCTCTAGAGGTACATCTTGGAGTGGCGAAGATGTACTAGGATCTCAGATGACGACATTGTTGTCCGATTATGAAGAAGGTTGTAGCAGAGTTCGTTTCACGATGCTGCACTTTCCAGCAAGTGAAGTCAGAACACCCGGTACCAGCAGGCTTTGTACAACCCTTAGAGGTTCTGGAGTGGAAGTGGGACTGGATATCCCAGGATTTCATGATGAGGCTTCCATGTACATCCAGAGGACAAGACTCCATCTGGGTGATTGTCTAACGACTCACCCAGTCGACCCACTTCCTAACTATCAGAGAGCAGTGCTCAGTGGAGATCTTGGGACGACTATACGTTCAGGAGATTATATGGCTTCAAGGTGTACCATCATTTATCGTCTCCGACCGTGATGCTCACTTTACTTCCCGGCTTTGGAAGGAGTTGTAGGAGGCATTTTGGATGTAGCTACACCTGAGCACCGCCTTTCATACTCAGACGGATGGCCATACGGAGAGGACCATTCAGACTCTTGAGGATCACCTACCCTTGGTGGAGTTTGCGTACAACAACAGCTACCACTCCACCATCGGGATGGCACCATACGAGGCATTGTACGGCTGACCATGCAGATCACCTCTATGCTGGACTGACCCTTGGGAGTCAGCTTTCGTAGGACCCGAGATGGTTCAGGCTATGATGGTGAATGTGCAGATCATCCAGGAGTGGATGAGGACTGCACAGAGAAGGCATAAATCCTATTCTAACAGGAGGAGGCGACCACTGGAGTTTGAGGATAGCGACCACATTTTCTTACAGGACTCACCTCGATGTGGATTACATATATTTGGCTGGGGAGGCAAGTAATCTCCACACTTCGTCGGACCTTTATAGGCTCTCAGCAGGGTAGGTGAGGTGGCTTAGTGCCCGCCCCTTCCACCTCAGTTGCACTGGGTGCACGACGTCTTCAACTTATCTCAGCTGAGGAGATACGTGCACGACCCGAACCAAATCATCGACCACAGGGAGCTGAACATCAACAACAGGGCTACATTCACGGAGGTCCCGGTGGAGATCGAGGATCGATAAAAGCGAGTCATACGTGGATGGCCGATTCCTATGATGCGCATTCATTGGAAGCACGGGAACCTCTAGAAGAGCACATGGGAGCGAGAGGCTCAGATGCATGCACAATACCCTCATTTGATTTCCTAGTTTATGATGTAGCTTCACGGGGACATAAATCCATGAGGTGGGAGTAATGTAAAGACCTGTAATTTTCAAGGAATATTTATTCTTAAATACTTTTGAATTTTACGAGTCTGTGGCTTCAGATAGCACTTGATTCCGAGGCCCGGTGTGCTCGGAATCAATTTCTGAAGTTTGGCTCGTGTACGCTCCGTAAACAAACGAGCGAGTTTTTCTATCATTGGAACTGGTTCTCTGAATTGAAATATGAGGGCACTGATGAACTCGTAACGCCGGTAATTTATTACAGGGACCTTTACTATAGTTTCGTTTGCACGGGAGGAGATGTTAAAATTTGTGGATTAAATGAGAAGTGAATAAAATTGTGGGACAATTTTTATTTTTATATCTAAGGTGGTTATATCCTACATGGGGGAGTTGGGGCAGGACCTACAAGATCCTAACTACCCTTGTAAGGATAATTTTGAGGTGGGGCCCACACGATCCCCCACCCTTCACATTCCTTAACCCCTTTGAACTCCCATGTTAATTTCATGGAATCTCCCATTTAAATTTTGCAACCTTTCCACTTCCCACTTAAATTCATGCCAACACACACCTTAATTAATTAATTGAAACTCTTTCATTAATTAATGAAGTGTTTGAAATATGTATTTTTAATGCATGTAATGATTAAATAAAATAAGGAGAAGCCTTATTTTATTTTTGGGGTTGTCTTGTTGTGTTGAGATTTTGGGGAGAGAGCTCTTGAGTTTCGAAGAACACTTCATCTCCTTTGCTGAAAAACGCCAACTCTCTGATGAAGAACATCGACTCGGTGACCCCGGATTCTCCATCCCCTTCTTCCTTCGTGACAAGGTAGGAGACACTGATGCAGGATCCCTCTAGCAATGTCTCACCTTATAATCTTCTCTCCATGACAAATGTGGAGACGCCACTTCTTACTTGGGCGCACACCGTCGTCACTTACGGAACCTCCCCCTGTGACTTCGTCTTTCGTGATGCCTGACATTAGATATCTTCTGTTGAGGTAGGGTTGTGTTTTTATTGGATCAATGTTTAATCTTATTTACTTCTTGTTTTGTTCTCTTTATCCGCCTGCTAAAGAACTAATGTGGAGATACCTGGCCAAATTAACACGGTCTGAATCCTCTGCCAATATTGTGATTGTTAGTGGTTCTTCGTGTTCTTCATGGGTGATGAACAATGGATTGTTATGAGTTAGTTATGAGTCACAACGATCCCAAATTTGAAGACTCAACATCTCCAAAACCTAGCGTAGGTGTGACAACGATAGTGGGCGACGGTTCTTACTGGAACAGGATGGACCGTTCCTCGACCGTTCTTCGAATGAGAATTCAAGTGTTTTCAGAGCCGATTGGAAGCCTGAAAACACTGGAATCGAATTCGAAAAAATGGGGAGAATTAGTGTCTGATGTTTCATGATGAACGAATGATCTAAATGAAGAACCAACGTCAAGGGAAGTGCGCTGGCTAGATGCGCCGTTTCTGGAAAATTCCAGACTACACGGTGTGTAATCCTGGAGAACACGATGTGTAGTGTGGGCATTCTATGGCTAGGGTTTTGAACGTCAGATGGCTAACACATGGCTTGTGACCTCAGTCACACATCGTGTACATGACACACTGTAAGGAGGTGCAGGATACGTGAGACATGGCTTGTATTTTTGGAAATACAGGGACACGAATAGAAGTACACGACCGAGAGGCACGACATGTACTCTCTACGCAGAATAGCAGAAATAGATTCGTGAGACTCGGCGTAACCCAGGGATACACGGAAACTATGTGGAGTACACGGGCATGTACACTATCACACGGCCAGACATGGCCAGTGGTACAACTAACCCGTGTACCAATTACACGGGTTTGAGAACACATGTTTAGGCCATGTACAAGCACATGTCCAGCACACACGGAGCCAACCCCTGATGTTTGGACATAGCGTGTAACCATAACACACATCGTGTATATAATTATTACACAAACAGCCCTTCGACAAAGGCGGTGGTACATGGGCAATACCTGGGGTCTAAAGACACGATGTGTAACCATACCACACGCCGTGTACATACTTTTTAAATGAACAACCCTTTGACACAGGCGGTGGTACACAGACAGTACCCGGGGTCTGAAGACACGGCATGTTACCATACCACACACCATGTACATAATTTTTACACAAACAACCCTTCGACACAGGTCATGGTACATAGGCAGTACCCAAGGTGTGAAGACACTGCGTGTAACCATACAAACACGCCGTATACTTTTTGGAAAATGGATTGGTTATCTTATATTCAGTGTCATGGACACATTTTGTTTGTTTTATCCCCCTATGATGAGGCGGACCTTTGGGATACATCAACTATGGACTTCATGATAGTTAATGTATCGAACTACCTTTACTCATGGAGTATACCCTCCCGTAATCGAGTACACTGTGTGTGGGAACCCTAGAGCTGGCTACGACTACGATGATTACCGTGCCGAGATCCTCCATGGGTTCGAAGACGAAGATGACTGTACTTGGATCCTACGTGGGTTCAGAAGCGAGGCCGACTATATGTAGATCCTACGTGGGTACGGCAGTGAGGATGACTGTACTTGGATCCTCCATGGGTTCTGTAGTGATGACGACTGTACTTGGATCCTATGTGGGTTCGGATGTGATGGTTTATGTACTTGGATCCTACGGGGGTTCAGAAGCTATGACTTCTGAACTTGTATCTTACATGGGTTTGATAGAGGAGATGATTTATAGGCTACATCTAATCATTTCGACACTTTTTCATGAGTAGTATTCATGTGTGATCTGAGTCTTGACTTTCAATCAATACCAATGGTATGATTTACTTCTTTTCTATGTGGACTGGGTTGTGCTTTCCTGTGTAGACTGGGTTGTGCTTTCCTATGTGGACTGGGTTGTCCTTGGGCTCGAGAGTTGGATCTGAACTGGAATTGATGACTTAGGTATATGCTTGGGCATATATCTAAGTAGACTACATCGATACTTTGTGATTGTATCTTTTCCTTGTGGTTTATCCTTCATGGATTCTAGGAGACCTTAGGGGGGTCTCGGGGTCCCTACTGAGTATCGTATACTCACCCCTGCACAGGCTATGCCCACACTACATTGTGTTGGATGCAGACGATAGAAATCACTGATCAAGGTGGAGGATTGTGGATCTTGACGGTACCTGAAGGTGGACCACTTGCCAGGACATACACGGAGCGGACAACCGGACCCGAGGAGCCGATGAGACTATCTGTACCCACACTTCAGGTGGGATTTCCAGAGGATGACTCGATGTTGCTGTTTTACTTCACTGTTTATGTACGTTCCTTTTAGTTGTACTATACTTTCAGTTGGGTTTGTATACTAGCCCATTTACTTTTCAGCACTTACATTGTACCCATTTTTACTTGGTGCTTACTTCACCTGAATACTCAGTTGTGTTTGTTTACATTTATAAAGGCAATTCATTCCATTTTACCGAGATTTTCACCTTTGGTGCTAGTCACCAGCTCGTGGTCTATGGAAGGTGGGCTTGGGGTAGTCACGACATAGGCCCTGAGGATGGGTCGTGACAGTGTATACTGTATATTAAATTCATAAAATAATTTAAATATATAATATTACTCTGTTTATAATGTTACAAAAATTAATGTTATAATAAATCCAAAAAAACTAAAATGAAAATTAGATTATTCAATGAAAACATATCATTGAACCATTACATATTAAAAAAAGGATGAATAATTTTTTTAATAGTTATTATTGATATATAAAGATGTCATTGAGTGGAATTAACTAATATATTAGTGTTTTTATGAATGTTTTTTATTATATTGGAAGTATTTTCATGAAAAAACAAAAGGGGACCCTCAAACACAGCTTTTCTTTTAGGGTTATCATCTATTTTTGTATAACTTCAACATGAATCTTTTAAAAATTTATTCAAAATTAATTTAAATTTTCTTCTCGTTTGTTATTCATATAATATACATGTTACTATTTCATTAAAATGAATTATTAGATACCTTCCTGGTTTTTGATAAAGTCATTTTTTATGGAAATAACTTATTGATTCATAATAGTTTTATTCTTTTAAATACCCAAAATATGATCTATTATGTGACAATTATACCCATTAATGGTTAAATAAATGATTAAAATCCAATTTTGGGAACCTTTTAGGGAATTCTTTGATAGTTGTTTACCTTGTGATCGATCCCACTCTTTTCCAATGATTTTGAATCATGTTTCTGTTTAAATTAGACTTTTCATTCCATGTTCTACAAATTAATATGAGTATTTTATGATGTTACATATTGGAATGGAACTATATAGTCATTTTATACATCTGGTAATGTTATACATTTCTTTAGAATATATATATTAGGTATGAACATGATTCTATCTTTCTTTACATTTTATAAAGTATTGATTTGTACACATATGTTAGGTGAGATTATTATTCTAGCTTTGATGAATATTTATGAATGGGATTTAACCAATATTATATGGAGATTAAATATTATGAATATTACCCACTAAATGTCCCCATAAAATTATTCCCTCGTACATATGGTGGTGATACTTTTCTTATGATATGGTGTTGATGATGACTATGGTCACCCATATACTATATTAATACTTGTCTCGGGTATTATCCCTACTATTCCACCCCTTACAAAGATATTACCTGAATCTTTATTTGATGAATATCCTATAGTGATTACCTATACTAAATGTTTTATTCATTATTTTTAAAGGGCTATGTAAAAATATTTACATAATCATTAAAATTTAATTTTCAATGTTTTTGTATTAACCTAATTTTCCCAAGACACAATACCATAAAATTATACATTGTAGTATTTATATGTAATTTATATAAATATTAATTAACAATCTTGTTTTAAATATGTGGTTCACATTTAATAAAAAAAATTCTTCCCTTCTACAACACTTTCTCAACCAAACTAAAAGCCTCACATGAGTTTTCTACTCCAATCTTATATGGAGAGATTACATTATTGGTTGTGAGGGGAAAAAATTCAGAGTTCAAAAAACCTTATTACTGTTGATAATGGGAAGATGTTCATCCCATATTAATTTGTCCCCCTCTTTTTATACCAACATATATATCCACCTCTAGTGTTTCGTTTTTGATGTTATGGCCTTCCCATGTGTTTCCCTAATACTCCACACCATTGATGTTTTTTCCCATCATTTTGTTTCCCTTTTCCCCCAAACATTTGATTTTTTCTATAATAGTGTTTGTGCACTCCCTTATTCAAATATATGGCCATATCCTCAGATTAGTGTCTTCCCATGTTATAAAATGAGGTATTATGACATGTTTTCTAATAGTCATCATCTATGATGATTTTCATCATGATTCAAGTTCCAAGTCAACCGATTTGTGGTGGGGAGTGCAACATTATGATGAATTCAAAATTTGATGAATATTGTGTTATGGGAATGATTTTTCAATAATACAAGTGTTCTGATTGACATTGGTAGACGTAAAATTGGCACTAGGGTTTAATAGTTCATCTCGTTAGGCCTCTGTGTGGTTGGGCAATCCAATTTTTTTATATCGGGCCACTAATTCCCATTAATTTTTTTTTTGTATTAAATTTTAAAAAATAATTAAAGGGATCATGTAATTATTTTTTAATGTTAATTATTTTTTTTAGTTATATTTTCTAAAAATAACATAGAAAAATATTCTATTATTTGGATCATGTGGCTTATATTGTCCCATATTTGATAGCTTCAAGAGTGGTTAATTGAAAACATAGTAAAAATAAAATTTTACTACTAAAATTTAAATGTAGTTTGAAATTTATAAATTCAAAAATATCCAGAGTATCAATATATTATGAGTGAAAAAACGTATGTCCTATGGAATTATTCACCTAATCAGGGTATAAAATAAATAGAATAAATATGGTATCAATTGAAATAAATTCAATGTAGATTACAAAACAAATAGTATTATTATTTAAAAATATTACAAAAGATATTAAGAGTTTATATCAATGGAACTCTTTTATTTTAATCTATATTAGTAGGAGAATCAATATACAGATCAAAAGAAAACCTGATTTGAACTATAAATATTCCCCAATCAATATAATCATAAAATAAAAAGTCCAAATAAAATAACATAATTTAAAAACATCAATATAAGTATCTATATCCCCAAGATCCTTTTCAATAACTCTTATCTATAGAAATTTCTTCTATAGACTCCGTTTGACGAGACCAAGTGAACTTACCAGGATTATATTCCTATAATCTCTTCAATCACGAAGGATAAAAAATAACTAATTAAATTAAAAACCATAGAATTTTTAAAATTAAAATCCTCATAAATATAATATCAAAACAATAGTTCAAAAAATTATAATTAAGGATTTAAAAAGAACTATGACAAAGAAAAATTATTCAAATATGGTTTTTATCATTTATTTGTATATTTAAAGGTAATTTAAATTCACCAAATCCAAAATGTAAGTTTTTTACAAATTATACAACAAACTTCCAATGTTAAACAACATAATCCCCATGTGTGGTTGTAACATGATCATAAAATTACTTATATTTAATTTTATGTAATTCAAATGAATTAAAACAACCCTAGAAAATAGGGTTTTCAGAATAAAATCACTAATAAGTATGAACTTGAAATTATATCTTCCCAAATAGAACATAGTCAATAAATTCAAGTTAAAATAGATGAAATATGAATTTAATTATTATTTTGAAAACAATTTTTAAATGTTTCAGTAGTATCCCTCTTTTTGAAAATCGAAATAAACATTAGAAAATCAATGTTTAACTAAAATTTAAAGAATAGAATCCCGGTAATATTTGATAAGATTACTAACATTCAGTATATCATAATGGAAATTAATCATTTCTCCCAAATGAAATAATTAAGTGATTATAAAAATCCCACCTTAATAATAGTAAATCATATTTCACACTACCATAAATCTTATATCTTCCCTTATGTAATTTTCAAAGTAAAAAATACAACAATAATCATCGATAGTTAGTAATATAAATGACTATGTATGTTAAAACAATTAATATTAATAATTAACAAGAGTTAAATATATAAAAATAAATAATAATGAAATAATTAAAAAAAATTAGAAATTTATCCCATCAATTAAGATGTTCAACCATCTCTTAAATAATATTCAATATATCCCTATATTGTTTCAAAAAAAATTAACCTCCATCAATTACTTCAATAAAGAATAATTATGATCATGAAGTAAACAATTTCAAATGTATTTTTTCATTTACTTTTCTATTATTTATAATACTTTGGATCTAATTTATCATTTAAGATAAACATATCTTCCAACAACAAAACATGATGGTTTAATAAATGTTATTTGGAAAATTAATCTACATATTTATAATCCGTTTAATAAATATAATTATCTTATACTTCATATCATGTAAAATAAATAGAACATTATATATTATAAGAAAGTTATACAATAGAAATTATAATTTATTATTAATATATTTTACCCTAGTAATGGATTTTTATTCTGAACTTTCCAATCGATCATTTTTACCCAAATATTATTAATGATATAATATCAATAGAAATAAAAAAAATATTAAAAATATTCTTCTTATTCACCTTCATTTAGATTTATAACCTTTAGAGACTTTACTTATTTAGACCACTGTAGCTCAACTGAATTCAGCTATTTAGGAGTTTCATTATATATATATTCGTTTTCCTATTCTCAAAATATTCTTCTTTGTATTTTTTCATTTAGGTATCATTATCAAATAAGCATTCACATTAATGTTAATATGTAGAAAAATTTATTATTTATGGTAGTTAAAATGATATTTTTTTCAAACAAATTATTCCAAAAAAACTTCATGCATAAAAACTGTCTCACTTTACTCCATCGGTTGACGTGAATGGAATTTAGATTACGGCTATACAAAAATATATGTTTTTTATGTCACGAACCGCCTAAACTAAGATGAGAGAAGGGAAAACAGATTTCTAGAACCCTACTTCTTCAAGTTGATGGAGAGATAGTGACCCCTGAGACCCACCTTCAATAGGTCCTGGAATGGAGACTATCACCAAGTCTATAGAATCACACACAAGATGGAAGGAATTACCCATTTTCACTAATTGGATTGGGAGATAAGATAGTAAATCCCAACAACACCAAAAATGGGGGGATAAATGTAAAGACAAAGAAAATTATTCCCATATGCATGTTACAAAAGTAAATTCCACAAAGTAAAAACAGACTAAAAAGGTAAAGTACCAAAAGAAAAGAAAAACTGAAACTGAAACTTCCCCAACACCCGAGCTAGTATGGCCCTGCACAATCACTGTAGTCCTCCTAGAAACCTGAAAGAAGTTTATATACGTAGGGTGAGAATACAAATATACATAGTAGGGAAAACCAAAGGCTCTGGTGCACAAGTGGAGAGGCATTCTATTGCCCTATGAGAAAAGAGGTAACCAAAGAACCTAGAAAGGAAAACTATCCACCCAAGCCTCACCAATTTAAATTTTTTTTATGACTGTGCCCTTATAGTTTGTATCAAATAAATAATTTAAATTAATTTAAAATATAGGATAGTGTAAGTATATATCATTAAAAGATTATAATTTATAGTTATAATGATAGTTCATTAGAATATTACCATGTTATATCATCTAAATTTTTCATTATTTGAATGGTTTTCTATAGTGTAAACTTGGAAGGTATTGTATGAATTAACCATGATAATAATTACCATAAAAATATAAAGCCTATAATGGTTGGAATTAGAACTGATAATTTTTTTTCAATGATGTATTTGTGGAAGAAAGATATAAATGTTGACTTCAACTATTCAAGAGAGAAACAAGATCTAATAAAGTGGAACTTTTAAATAGTGGAAAATTTGTGAGATAACATTAATAATAATTTATTAGATCTACTAACGTACTAGTAAATCTGGTATGGATTAAATATTTTGAAAAGGTATTCGATGTTATAGGCTGTTTAGATCATTCACAAATAATTTGTTCTATTTACCCTTTTGAGGGTGAATCCAATGAATAGTGATCAATGTTTGAGAATACTAGGGAATGAGATGATATTGGCACAATTGAATGAAATACATTTAATAATAATTTAATTGAGAAAGAATGTTGTATTGATGTATAACATATTATAGAAAATAAATTCTTGGAATTGAGGCAACAAAAGTTTCAATTAATGTGTTTGATGAAAACCTCACCTGATTGGAAAGGTAGACACCTAAAAATTTTCAAATTATTGATAGTAATATTATTATTTTTAATCAGGATTATGGATAATGCAACAAGTATATTTAGAATCTGGGGAATTTTTAAGGTTTATGAAACATTTTTAATGTTCTGATATGGTGGGAATTGAGATATCAAAAGATCATGTGTTTTACATCAATAAGAAGAAATCATAGACCAGGTAGAAGAAATATCGGATGAATACATCCAAGAAATATAAATTATCAAAAATAATATTTTTAGTTTAAGATTGTTATAGTAAAAAAAACTTGGGGAATTATATTTTAAAACATGAGAAGTGATTCTAAATTTGTATGTTTCATCATATGACTCAATTTTGTAATGAAAAATATCTTAGTATTGATAATAGAAATTATAATATTAAGGTACTAAGATGTTTTAAATGTAAAAATATGGTTCATTATATGGATTCATTTCTAAATAATTGAATAAATAATTGAAAGAAACAAGAGTATAAGATAATAGGTGTAGTGAAAGCCTTTGTAAATACTTCAGTAGGTTTTTGGCCAACTCAAAATGTAGAAACAAGTACATTACTAATTCATCCAAAATATTCCAGTGTCAAGTTTTATTTAGTATCTACACATTATTTATTTTTTCAGAATTTTACATATAAACTATGAATTTTACCTCTTTAAATTATGTTCCGACTTTTAGTAAAGCATAGGGATACTATTAAGGAAACATGAATTTAAAAATATCTTCATAGTATTGTAAATGGAAGAGCTTTCCCTGTAATACTTGTTTTTTTTTCAATTATACAATTTTAAGTTATTCCGGGTATGGTTTTTCTTACAATTTATCATTTTATGATAGATTATAGAGCCAATGAATTTATTTTATCAAATTTTCTTTTTCTTGTAATAATGAATCAATTTATACCTTTTTATTAGATATACCAATGTTTTGAAACGTCTAAAAGATTTAAATTATTGTAATATTTATCATATTATTGAAAATGAAGTAACTATTCATATTAAAAATGACATGGTGGTACAATAATATCCAAGTTATATTTTAATGAGTTTCCTAGTATTATAACAAATAGTGAATTTCAATTGAGTATCGACAAAGTTTTTAATAATAAAAAAATTTATATGTATCAAATAGATAAAATATATCTTATGGAATTGATAATGTAGTTGTAGGAATTTTTTAACAGAAGATTCATTCATCCCATTATTTCAGAATTGGGTCCGCTTATATTCTTTTCTAAAAATAAATATATTTCCATGAGGATTATCATTTGTTAAATATCATTTAATAAAATTAATACCAATAATAAGTATATTTTTATTCATATCGACAACTTAATTGATTAGATCCATGAAGCTCAATTTTTTTAATGTTTGATCCCTGGTCCTAGAACCATTATAGGAAGGTGAATTAAGATGAAATCCCTAATATAATGATTCATATTACGTATGTTAATTTTGTGTTTTCGGTTATAAAAATTTGGTAGATAAATGAAACAAATTTTTTAATGGATCTTAAAAATAGATTTTTCCATATTTTTTTCATATTTTTTTGTTGTCTATTTTATAAAATATTTTAATTTATATTAATATTTTTATTTATCATAAATTTATATGATATTTTTCTATAAAGCCTAAATGAAAATAAGTTACATAGAAATTTATTAAAATTTTTGTTTTGTTATAAAAGATTTTATAACTTTGAAATATTGTAAATAAATATATAATATCCTATGATCCAACTAAAACTAATGTGGTCGATGAATGGCCTTGACTAAAAAATGCTTGCAGGATTCGTAGTTTTCTGGTATTAGTAAGACATTCTTAGTGGTTTACTGAAACCTTTTAATGTTTATAAAGACTAATAACTAATTTAACCAAAAAATGAGTTATGTTCTTTCCGATAAAGTATTGAAATCAATGTTTTTTGGAATATAAATATAATTAGTTAATGCTTCAGTTTGGGTATTTCCATCCAAAAATTATGACTTTGTTACATATAGAGATGTTTCATTGAAGGGATACAATTTTGTTTTAATATTTAGGTATTATTTAATTTTTTCATGTTTCAAATCAATTAAAAACTTCTAATAAAATATATATTACAATTGACCATTAATGGGAAGTTTGAGTGTATTTATTAATTGTTTTGAGACAACATTTATTTGAGGTAAAGAATGAAATAAATTTAAAATATATAACTTTATTAAAATATATTCTCTATTTAAGAGTGAAATATGAGGCATAATAGATTTATATAATTCATAAAATATTAATACTCCATGAGTTTTTTTCCATAAAAGGAAAAAAATAGTATCTGATGCTTATATTCAAAAAGACAATACATCATTAAATATGTTTTATATAGAATATGATAATTTGTTAATGATTTTATTAATGTAAGAGTAGATATTATGAATGCAAGAACCATAATTATTTTGTTTTAGATGACAGCACAATAATATTTTTTATAAATATTTAAAAAATCATTATAGAAATACCATGAGTTATAGTAAAAGGTATAATTTTTTATAAATGTTTTGTTTCATGAATTCAATATAATTTTTTTTGGTCATATGAGATTTAGAAAAATGTAATAAGTTTTATGTGTCCCTTAATTGAACAATGTTTTATTGACTGAGGATCATAACTCTATATTATCTATTAATCGCAGTATAAAAAATATATATAGGCCTTTAGGAACGTTTTTGGTGAAAAGAAATAATTAATAATATAATTAATTTTACTAAGAAATGTTTAACTTGTAAATAGGTCAAATATGAAATAAAATTAATAAATGCAGTTGTTCAGACTTTTTGTCTTCCAAAATGAAAATGGGATAATATATCAATGGATTTAATGGAAGGATTAACAATGGTATCTCTAGATAATAACATGATTCGGGTAATGTTTGGTCAATTAACATAATCTACTCATTTCCTTCATATTCCATACAATAATTCGTTGGAAAAAAATTTAAAATATATTTTTATTACATAGTTATATTAAATGGATTCACACTTTCCAGTTTATCTAGTAATGATCCCAAATTCACCTATAATTTAGAGAAATAATGTCTGATGTTTTTGAGTACAAAATTAAATTTCAGTGCATTCTCTCTTCATCAATTCAATGTATAGTATGTGATATTGATTCAACCATTAATGGACATTATTCAACCTTATTAAATAGATTCATATAGAATTTATGATATAAATATCTCAATGGTTCTATTTTTTTATAATAATATATTTCATTCTAGTATACAGATGGCACCTTTTGATGTATTATTTAAAAATCGGTTTCTACGTCCATTTTTCTAGGATGATGTAAATGAAAGAACATCCTTGAGAATTTAATTGTAAAAATAAATCTTTGGGATGGTGAATATGATTCAATTGAAAATTAGAATAACTCATTACTAGAAGTAAATTTAAAAGGATAACCCATGGAATGATCTCTATTTTGTTATAGGTTATCATGTTCTTTGAAAATTTTATCCAAAGAAAAGATATATCTTTATTTTTATTAAGGGATAGTTAAGTCAAATATTCATTTGAACATACAAAAATACGGAGAATATTGGATTAGTTTCTTATCTCGTGCTCAACCTCCATGTTTATTATAGGTATAAGAAATATTTCTTGATTAATTATTATGAAAATATGTACATGATGCTTCTCATGTTTTAATCCTTTATGTAGTTTAGTGGAAAGAAAAACATTCATTAAAAGAAGAACCATTATATATTCATGGCCATATAGAGAACATGTTGTGGAAAAAGTTTATACATCATGTTATGATTTTATAAAAAAACCATATGGTTGGAGAAGCAACATTGGAATAAAAAAATTTATAATTGTAAAATACTCCAACTTGATTAAGAAATTAATAAAATTGAGAAGATATAATTTCCAAATGGTGGTAGATTACAAATAATTGTTAATGTAATGTTAAAAAAATGTAATTACATATAAATATTCAATAAATATATATTATATAGTTATCTCCCTTATAGAAATATTAAGTAATTTTTAAGACAAAAGAAAAAAATCATTGTTTTTCATAAAATTGGATTTTTATTCATTAAATGTTTTTATTTAAAAAATTAATTTCTAAATTATAAAAGTTGACTTAATTTTTGTTCATTTTTTTTACCATTTCAATATTATTTTATTTTGAATTTTTATCTATTTTATGAATAATATGTATTTATCAATGAACGTTGAAAATTATTGATATCGATTGAAAATTTATATTTTCTTCTGAAGTATATACATTAACACATTATAATTTAAATTGTTTTTAAAATATAATTTGTCCTGTTTTATTAAAAAACCAATAAATGTTTTTAAATCAACAATAAAACCAATTTTTCTATAAAAACAATTTTATACTTAATAAATATTTTTTTATGAAAACCCATTTTGTCATGTTTTGTAGGATTAATTTTTTGTCAACATATGCCACTTATATAAATTGAATCTAATAATCTAGATTCCATATTTTAAATAAAAATAATTAGTATTAGGTATTATGTTAAATTTTTTTTTCATTGATAATGAATAGAAACTACATTAAAAAACAATTAGCATTGTTAATAAAAAATAGAATTACTAGGTGATAAACTCAAGATATATAGGTTAAAATAACCAAAAAATTTCTATAAATACTGTTATGTTGCCAAAAATAGGCCCTATATCATATCAGTTTCAATAATAGACCATTTTGAAGACTTATGGATTGACTAATACATTAATAAATTTTAAACTCTTTAAAAATTCCATCTGTTTCCTCTACCCCACTTATAAAAAGACACACCCTATCCTATTTTCTGTATAGATCATGTGTCTTTGGTTTAAGAAAATTCCTTCTACCATATCTTATATACATCCACTCAAACATCATAGAGGACATAATTTATTAATAAAACCAACCTAATAGAATTAGTTATAATCCTGAAGAAGTTGACTGAAGAAGTGGATGATAAAGAATGTATGTGATGAGTCAGACATGAAGTATGGGGTACTATAACCTAAAAACATAATTTTATAATTTTTTTGATTTATTTATTAAATATTATTATTTCATTTACATATTCTTGAAATTAATTTAGAGATGTATTTATATGTAGAAAAATTAATTATGTTTGATATCTCTTGTATCTTTTTCTACTTACTTACAATTAGTTATTAAAGAAATAAATTTACAAATTTTATACCAAAAATTTTGTGAAAAAGGGAAAAAGGAAATTACTGTTTTATTATATATGTTGTCAATATTATTTTCTACCATAAAAAATTCATTTATTCTTTTCATTATTTGTAAGATCTCAGAATTTCTTAATATAAAAAGACTCATTCCCTTTAATTTTAGAGTTTTATAAATGTTTTTATACAGAATAGACATTATGAAATCATTAATTTTTTTCTAAAGGTGAAAATAATATTTTTAGGGTATAATGATATAAATGAAATATAATATGTGTTATTATTTTTCAATGGTTCTGGGGAATTATTTATGATGAAGGGTGATACTAATATAAAAAATCTGGAATAGGGATCTTGATATATCCCCCCAATGTAATGGGTGATGGGAGAATTAAAACACGATAGTTTTATCCTAAGAGATTATTATAATTTATTAAGTAGGTTATTCCATATATAATATTATTATTAATAGTGAAATCAAAATTATGTCACAAGTTACCAACATGATATGTTTATTCATATTACTATTTTTTATGAAAATATTATTATTTCAAAAGGTAAGATATTGATATTATGTTTGAAATGATGTTTTTACTACTTATTAGGGGTGAAATGTAATGTTTTTTGAAAAAAACATAAGTTATTCATGATTGATATGAAACCATTATGTGTTATATTTTTTCCCTTTATTTATTATAATTAAATATTTTATAAAAATAATTTGTAAAATATGTTTATTCTTTATGATAAATAAATTTATCATGAGTTAAGAGATTATTTTAGAAAAATAATTATGAATATATTCATGGACTAATAGATTTATGTCTTTTTAATATTCTATTACTATTATTTATATTAACATTCCATGTTTTCAAATGTTTTTTATATAGTTTTAAGGATGGCTTGGAAAATTGAAGACATCATCATGAGAAATGTCGTGATGTTTCTTTAATATAAATCTTGATATATCATAAATGATTGGTATTGTGGGAGAAGGTCATTGACTGAATGGTACACTTTATGATGTAATATATAATTTTTTAAGTGTGATAACATAAGTATATTAAATTATAAACCTAAAAGGTCTCCAGGAACGGAATAAATTGGAATTTTGTTTAAATTTACAATTTACTAATTGTTTATAGAAGGGTATTTAGGTTTAGTGTACCAAAACATATTATGAAAATGAGTCACTATAAATCACCACACTGAATTGAACATTGGGGAACTCACAAAAAATATTTTAAATGAGATAAAAATAAATTAAAGGAAAAAAATAATTATGTTGTTCAATCATTAATCACTACATCTATTATTGAACACTAATATGTTTCCACTATTTTAGAGTCATAATAATTTCAATCGTATTAGTAGAATAGCCAACCAGATCCCCAATTGCATGTAAACTATCAATAACATCATAATAAGTTTATAATATTTCCTACTAAATAATAGAAGCTTATAGACAGTAAAATGGATCAAATAACTAAAGAAATTCATGGAATTCCCACCATAGAGCATTGTGACAACTTATTTTATATTAAAAGTTTATCTAAATCCTTATACTTTTGATGATCTATACAATTCACTTTAATGTATCATTTCATGACCCTTACATATCTCCCTCTATTCCAAAAAACAATCGAGGAAGTCATTCACAAAACCATCATAAAGAATTTTATGTATTTCATAACTTATTTTCCATATAATTTGAACCATAGACCAATAAAGAACACTTCTTGAAACATACCATCCATAATTAACACATCCAATGGAGTCTTATCTTACTACTATATGACTATGATAATACTAACCCTTTGGTTTTATCATTGTTATAATACTAATGAAAAATTGAATTGAATTCAAAATACTAAAAATATCACACATGAAGAACACTTTTAAGGATGTCATGGAATCCTCAATCAGATAGTCAAAAAAACAACCCTAAGAAACATCCACCATAAGTTATATCTCCACAACATTCCACATACCCTAGTCCAACTAAGGAATAACATCACCTCATAATTTCCATGAAGGGAACATTTCTGAACATGTTAGTTGGATTTTATCATTCATTAATCTTATATTGCTCTAGATACCTATCTTGTAGTAACTTCAAGAATGGAAAGTATTTTAAACAGATATGATTCGTCTGATCATGAAATAAGGCATTCTTCCACAAATTAATTTCACTTTGAAAAAAAATAAACAAATCCATCTTCCTAGCTTATTTTTGGTTCTTTCAAAATAAATTACCACACAATTTTTTTAATATCTTATACTAATTCCAAATATTTTATATTTATTATGAAATTTTCTTTTACTGGATAGATTCTTTAAAACAATATAACTAATGTTCCTTTGAATGTGAAAAAATTTATTTTTCTACTCTTTAGAGTGTATAAATATCCGATAATGTCTTTATTTAAATACCCTTATAACTAATCATATTTGTCAATAAATAAGGTTCTACATTAAAATACATTATGATACTAGATGACTCATTTCATGACCTCCCACTATACCTTAAAAATATTAAAAATGTAATGGTCAACTAAACCCACAAAAAAAAAGAAATATTAAAGTGACTGTATAATTTGGATTATCTTAGTCTTCATATTACAGATGAATATTGATATTTTCTATATAATTTTCCCCATATTCAATTTTTGAATCTTACATATTAGAAAATTTTAATTGTCTGAAAAATAGAGTAAAGACCATATTGTTTCCATAAATTTAAAACCATATAATTATATTTTGTATAATTTCTATGAGATATAACCAAAAAACTATCTTTTTATACTATCTAAATCATCATTCACATGATTTTCATGTAAAAACCCAATTATTTTTTGAGATATAAATATTCTGTATTTTTATCCTTTCTCAGTTTGTGTGCTTGAATATGACCTATCATAGATTCACATTGGGGTTATAGGGGTCTTCATGGTGTTTAATGCTGTTCTACAACCCAAAACTCTTTGTTGTTTGAAAAATCAAGTCTACGTGTTTAGTTGAAACTGTTTGGTGTAGGGAACAAGATCGTGAATACTTTTTTGTAGTTTTATCATAAATTATAGAATGATTCACAAAGTTACAACATGGTTAGTCAAACTATTTTGGGCATCTATGCGATGTGCCCTAGACATCTAGTGATTTGAGCACATTTTCTGCATGGTTGGGCACCCCATGTGTAGAAACCATGTGGCCCAGATATTATGTGTAATTTCACTGAAATTCACCTGTAATGAGTTTATGTTAAATTTTTATCTCCAATATTCTCATGTTGGATAGAATCCATTGTTTTACTCTCCCTTTTGAGTTGATTATCCCTTTTCAGATCACCACTCTGTCCGTTGTCCAAATCGACCACCTTTCATTTCCTTGGATCCTCAATGGTAATGCCTCGATTCATTTTTTTTTCTATATTCTATTTTTATGCCTATGGATTGAGATATTTGTATTTGGGCTCATATTCCTTAATAAAACCTTCTTTTTATATTCATTATATTTCCCACAAACCATGTCATCGTAGATCTTGATAAGAAAAAAATATATCTACCAAGAGCATAAGGTAGGAGGTCTCATGATTTTCACTAAATGTCTGATTTTATATATATTTCGTAGTGTCACATTCCCATTATTGGAGTGTTTCTTTAGTTTAAGAGTCATACCTATTATTTCCTATCATTTATTGGTATTTAATAATGTGTTTCAAATCATGATGTAGGTTTGATTCTCATATTAAGGGCCACTACTTGGGCGAGTGCACAGTTTGACTAATTTATGGTCGTTTGGAAGAGTTACCTATGAATAATTCCTTGAGATCCATTTTTGGGATTCTTAAATTTTTTTATTTAAATGAATTTTCATAAGATTTTATATGGTTTCATTTTTTACTATGTGTATGGGAAAATGAAATAACTCTTGATCCATGTTATGACTATGATTGATAAAGCCTGTTTGGACTGTTTAGTTAGAACTATGAACGTCTATATGTGAGATAAGACATAATTAATCAAGGTAATGGTTTAAAGTTCTTGATTGGGTTGTTATATGAAATCTTCCCAAGTGTGTAATGATAGGCCAAGCATTACAAATTGTTCCTAGCTAATGACTCCCACAGTGGTGAGGATTGAAATGAATATGGTTTTGACCCCAAACACATTTTTGAATTATTGACATGAAACTATTCTGGGGAATGGTAAAGAGCATTAGGTTAACCAGGGATTGAAAAATCCTTCTCATGGTTGTGGACTTATTTATATGATCAATGAATTATTCTCACAGTAAAAAAATTCTTTTAAAGGCCTCTATATTTGTCTCATGATTGAAATTTTTTTCTTACAACTAAAAAAATATTCTTAAGATCAGTGAAATTTTCTTATTGTCATAAATGCCTTATACTAGTCATAGTCTTTGTTACAAATTTCTCTTCACATGGATACTTATTTATTTACACATTCATAAATTGCTTTTTTGTGGTTTCAAACCTTATATAACATAATTTACTGAAAATTCCTGAAATAAATTTTTATATTAAACAACACATAATCTATTTAAAATAAATAAATTGGAATGACTCGTCCCCCGTGGCCTATATCGTCACTACCTCGAGCCCGCTTTCCATAGGCCAGGGGATAGATACTAGCACCAAAGGAGTAAATCCCTAAACTGGGAAGGAATTAACTTTATAACTTTAAACAAACACATCATAGTACACAACTTGAAGCAAAAAAATATGTACAACTATATACAAAAGAAGTGGTGGAATGTAAAAGGTGCCGGAAATATAATCCCAATCGGAAAGTACAAGTACAACTGAAATCAAGTACAATAGAAGAAATGTAAAGCGGCTACTGGGTCATCCTCTGGGGTTCCAACATGAAGGGTAGGTACAAATGGCCTCCTCAGCACTACCGTCCATCCGTCTCCTCCCTGTACCATCACACCGAGTGGTCCACCTCCAGGTACCGTCTAGTCCTACTACTCTCTACATCAGTCAATGTTTTCTGTTATCTACAACCAACACAAAGAGTTCGGGCATAGCCTGTGTAGGGGTGAGTATAATGATACTTAGTAGGGACCCCTAGACCCTCAAGGTCTCCCAAAATCCATCAAGGATAAACCACAAAGTATGAAATTAACGGATAACCATTACTTAGGTATATGACCATACATATACCTAAGTTATCTTGTAAACCATCTCAATCATGAGGAAAACACAAAAGTCATCGACACAACTCAAACCAATATTTTTATTAATTTGATCCATCAGTTATAGGAGAACTCCCCCTCTATCGAGTACATTGGGCCTGTCGCATCACACAGAGAAGCTTCATACTAACATGGACTACTGAGGTACTCCTCCTATTGAGTACCGTGGATCTGATACACTCACACAAAGGCTCTCTCCACTGTTGGTCTGCTACACTCACATAGAGGTGATCCCCTTGTAGCCTGCTAAGGTACTCCTCGTGTCGAGTATCGTGGGTCTGCCGTGCTCACATAGAGGCGCTACCCACTGGGCATGTCGAATCACTCCGAGTCGAATTGGTCAGCAGTAGTCAAGTCTCATCTAATTACTAGGTTCCCACACAAACAAATACTCATCTCTAGAATATCTGCTCCACAAGCTACGAGTCGATACTCTAACTATCACGAAGTCCCATGTAGAAGTATCTCAAAGGTTCGCCAAGTCATAGGGGTCTCAACTCAATAGAAAACATTTCAATCAAAAACCATGTCTATTAGTTTTTAGCCTTTTAGTCCCGGGGGGCTAGTTGGATTCGTGTACGATCCAAGATAACCATATCTCAACTATACCCAAAACTCCAGTGGGGTATTCTCAATGGAACGACTTTTCTCTAAGAAAGAGAGTTCTACTGACGGTTCGTCAAACAGATGTCTTGTGCCAATGATATGGCCCAAGAAGGTAATGGGTTAGTAATGGGCCCGGGTCTGGTCCGATCCGGTCAGACAGACTCGGCCCAACCTGGTCTGGGCCGATCCAGTCTAGGTCGACCCGGTCAGACACTTTGGGTCTCACCTGGCCTGTTGGGCGGGTCAGCCCACTGAGTTTTTGGCCCGGTCCACTGGGCTAAGCCCAGCGCACTGCGAGGTCGGTTCAGCCTGGAGGTCACCATGTAGGTGACTCAACCCAAAGGCCGATGCTAGTCTGGCCAGTGCCACGATGGGCATGGCTTGGGAAACTCGGCCTATGAGGTCATCAGACAAGCGGGCAGGACGCGCGGAGCACGGACTAGCTGCAGGTGCGCTGGGCAGGGCGCGACAGGGACCGGTTAGGCTGTGGGGGCACAAGAAGGGCGCCTGGCCGGGCACGGGGGTGTCGGGAAGGCCGCGACAGGGCACCAGGGGGCCACTGATAGGCGTGACAGGCGCCGGGAAGGGCGCGGGGGTGCCGAGCAGGCGGCGGCAGGGAACTGGAGGGTCACGGGTAGGTGGGGCGCACGCTGGGAAGTGCGCTTGGAGGCCGTGGGCAGGCAGGGCATGAGCCGCGTAGGGCGTTGGGAGGTCCGGGGAAGGTGGGACGCACGCTGGGTATGGCGTAGGGAGGTCGTGGGTAGGCAGGCCTGGGACCGCGCAGGACGGCAGTGGTCGGCCGGAAGCTTCAGAGCGCCGTGAAGGCGGCGTGATTCACAGAGGTCGCGAGTTGCATGGCCTTCGTCATTGCCACCTTGGTCGTCGTCGCGTCATCGCAATGATGAACAACTCCACAAGAAAGAAGAATCAATGGAGGATGTATGTCCATGTTAGGTTGGCCTGCATCCTACGCGTTTAAAGTTATATCAATTGGTTCGTCAAAATAGGTAAGATGAACATCAATTATTTACAACCACGCCACGATTTATTTTCAAACAATGATGAGAAAAGAAAATGGATAAAACACAAGGTAAACCCCCTACATCTGATTCATTGATCTACATTTTTCATTTGTTTATGGTTTTGCGGAAAGAAGACGATGATGTTTGTCACTCGCCACCTTCGTCACACACTTCCAACCCCGAGCTGCATCGGCCGTGGAAGACACTCCACATTGGTGGATCTGAGGGATGAATTTGACGAAGGTTGTTTGCATCAATCTTTGTGTTCTTAATTCTTTGTTGGGATAAATTCTTTTCTCCTAATATCTCCTCCCAAACTCCAACCAAATGAGAATTTCCATGAAAAAAATAAAATAAGTTATCTATTATTTTATTGGAAAAACAATTTCAAAATGGAGGAATAAATAAAGAGGCTCTTCATAATAAATTACCTTCATTGACGCAATTGATTCATGGAGAGGTCAAGAGGCTCACCTTAATTAAAATACAAACATTGGCGCAATTAATTCAAAGGGAGAGGTCAAGAGGGTCCCCTTAAATAAATTACACTCATTAGAGAAATTAATTAAAAGGGAGAGGTGGCAGAAATTAATGGTAGGGGACGTCAAGGGGCTCCCCTCTCATTAATCATGAGAGTTTGGAGATTTTCCACCCTCCCATTAATTGGTGGGTTTTAGTCTCGTGTGGTCACCACGACGTAACCTCTCTCAGGAGGGTATGTTCGGGTGGGCTCTACCACCATAACCTCTCATGGGAGGTTAGGGTGTGGTAGTCCCACCTCCAACTCCCAAGTGTAGGTTTTAACAAACAACCACTCACAGTAATGGTGGCTCAGAAATAGAATAAAGTGTTTTACACTTTAAGTTATTATTATTATTATAAAAATGCAAAAATAAAATTTATTTTCAGCCATCCGTCGCCGAGATTAAAGTCTTCGTAAGTGAATATCATTGCTGCGAGTTCATCAGTGCACTCATATTTTAGTTCTGAGCAATGGTTGAAGAGTTACAAAAAACCAAATCGTACATTTACTGAATTTACCTGAACAAAACTCCATAAATTTTTTCCATGCACACCGGGCCTCAGAATCAAGTGCCATAAAAGTTCGTGGGTGCGTAAAAAATCCCATGTATTTAAGAAAAAAAATTCCATGAAATTTCATGGTCTTTACATTCTCCCCACCTCATGGTTTTACGTCCCCATATGCTATAACTCAAACAATGGGAGAAATGGGGGTACTGAGCGCGAATCTGATCCTCTCGCTCCCATGTGCCCTCCGGGAGGATTCCGTGCTTCCAGCGTATGCGCACCAAGGGTATCGACCTTCCACGTAGGACCCGCTCTTGTCAATCCTCAATCTCCACTGGAACCTCCGTAAAATCCACCCCATCATCGACGTCCAGATCTCCATGGTCGATGATGTGGGAAGGGTCGTTCACATATCCCCTCAGCTGAGATACATGGATGACATCGTGCACCCAGTTCAATTGAGGTGGAAGAGCTAAGCGGTAAGCCACCTCGCCTACTATGTTGAGGACTTGGAAAGGTCTGACGATTCCTGGAGATAACATGCCGCCTCAGCCAAATCTTTATAGACCTCATCGAGGTGAGTTCCGTAGAAAGGCGTAGTCATCATCCTCGAACTCCAGAGGTCTCGGTCTCCTATGAGCATACGACTTCTGTCTGCTCTATGCAGTCTTCATCTACTCCTAGATAATCTGCACCATTTCTCTAGTATCTCATACCATCTCTGGTCCGACTAGTGCTGACTCCCCTGGGTCAGTCCAGCATATGGGTGATTTGCAAGGTCTCTCGTACAACGCCTAGAAAGGTACAGTATCAATAGTGTAGTGATAGATGTTGTTATATGAAAACTCCAAAAAGGCAAGTGATCCCTCCATCTGTGACCAAATTTGAGGACACATGCACATAACATGATCTCGAGGGTCTGAATGGTCCGCTCAGTCTGACAATCTGTCAGAGGATGGAAGGTGGTGCTTAAGTGAAGCTGTTTCCCAAAAGAATCATGCAACCCCATCCATAGCTGGTATGTAAACCGTGCGTCATGGTCAGAGAAAATAGAATAAGTTACTCCATGTAAACGCACAATATCCTGTACATAGAGGCCTCCCAAACTCACTACTAAACCCTAATCTCTGATCGGTAGGAAGTGGTCCGACTTGGTGAGTCGGTCGATGGTCACCCAAATCGAACCGTGACCACTGGATCAACATGGAATAACTGTCATGAAGTCCATGGATATCCCATCCCACTTCCACTATGGGACCTCTAAAGGATGAACCAAGTCTGCTAGTACCTGGTGCTCTGGCTTCACATGCTGACAAGTGAAGCACCGAGAGACAAACTCTGCTACTACCTTCTCTATACCTGACCACCATTGCTATCATCGAAGGTCCTGATACATAATTTCCACACCTGGATGTACCACTAGAGGGGATGGGTGGAAATCCATCAAAAATTCCTCTTGAAGTGCCACTAGTACCATGTTATATCCTCTAAAGAGGATGGAATTCTCCCCACCTTCAGAAAATCCATCGGGTACCTGCCTTTTGGATATTTGAGCACGTCGTGTCTCACAGTCAGCATCCCCATGTTGTGCCTCCCAGACTCCCTGAAGAAGTCAGGGATTGACCATTAGAGATTGTATAAATGCTGATCCATCTCTATACTCAAAGGATATCTGTAAAGCAGCCAGCTGCTCTGTCTCCTCTCCTAGAAGCTATATAACAGTCCACCAACTGAGTGCATCTCTAACAACATTCCCCTTCCCAAGAGTATATACTATCTCTAAGTCATATTCCTGGATGAAATCAATCCAACATCGTTATCTCATGTTCAGGTCCTTCTCAGAAGATATATACCTGAGACACTTGTGATCAGAGTATAAAGTAAAATGTTCGCCCATCAGATTGTGTGGCCGCATCTTCAAGGAAAAGACCACTACTGCTAACTCCAGGTCATGGGTAGCATAGTTCTGCTCATGCTATCTGTACTGCCCAAAACCATAGGCGATCACTGCTCGCTCCTTCATAATGACACACTCGATTGTGGTCCCTGATGAGTCATAGTAAACTACATACCCCATGACTTCCTCTGGAAACCTAAAGATAGGGGCACTAGTCAGCCTCTGCCTTAGCTCTTGAAAGCTCTAATAGCATCTCTCTGACTACGAAATGGTTTTCCCCTTATTAATGAAGGCTGATTGTGGTGATGCAACTCTCGGGATGTCTAGAACATACCTCTAGTAGTAACTAGCCAAACTTAGGAACCTCCAAACCTCCATCACACTCTTGGGTGGCTCCCAAGAATGTAGCGCATCTATCTTCACTAGATCCACAACAACATTAGCCTTCGAGATGACGTGTCCCAAGAAGTGAACCTCTCAAATTCAAAATAGGCACTTTGAGTTCTTGCCAAAAAGCTGGTGCTCTCGGAGTGTGTCCAGTACTACCTATAAATGGTAGGCTTGATCCTCCTTAGTAGTCTTGTAGATCAGAATTTCATTGATGAATACTATGGAAAAGAAATTGAGTTATGGCTGGAAGATCCTTTAAATGAGACTCATGAACACTTCTAGATTATTTGTTACGCCAAAGAGCATAACCAGGAACTTTTAGTGGTCATAACGAATCCTAAAGGCCATCTTCTGGACATCCTCATCTCAAACTCTGATATGGTGATAGCCTGATCTAAGGTCTATCTTTGAGAACCATCGTTATCCCTTCAACTGATCAATGAGGTTCTAAATCCTTGGAAGTTGGTACTTGTTCTTCGTGGTCACCTGGTTCAGGCGACAGTAGTCAACAGAAAGCCTCAAGATTCTATCCACCTTTTTAGCGAACATAATCAGGGATACCCAAAGAGAAACACGGGTGTAGAGACCCAAAGCTTGACATACATGGACATTACATTACTTTAGAGGAATACTTAATACATAACAAAAACAGGCACACAAGGACCGTAATAGTTTAGTGTCTTTGGAAACTTGGAACGTAATCTTCTAATCGTGGTGAAAGATCTTCGACATCTCCCATAAAGATCTTCCCATTTTTTTCTTACCTAAAACCTTTCTTTATATCCCAGGGAAAAGAAAACATAAAAAGGGTGCACTCAAATGCTCATTAAGGGTAAGCATGGTTAAAATAAAACATACCATATACATTTGATCTTAAAAACATGAACATAATGTTTAAACCTCAAAAGCTTTAAAAATGTCATAAAACATGTAAGTACGTAAGGAATAGATCATAAAGAAACATTAAGAATGGTAAAATATCATGGGAATAAAACATGTAATTTTGGAAACCATTAATCAAATGATATGATTTCCATAGTAGCCAAGGAATTGCTGCCAAGACCATCTTAGTGGACAAAGTCCCTTTCTGAATCGAGTTCACTCCTCATTCCAGTCCTGTATTACTGAACTGGTTTTACTTGCCGTTCCATCCATGTCTATCTCATGAGATATAAATCTTTTCCGAATTCATTGGAGGTAGATATAGGTCTCACCCATCTCATATTGAAATCATTCTTACTTGTGCCACAAAATAAACATACATCATTCATAATAACCCAATAAATAAAATGGGTTTCATAAACATCATCCCATCATCACATAATCCATATAAAATAAATGGATTTCATAATAAGAAAAGTGAAACCATGTAAATCTTAGAGACATTATACTTGAAACATACACATATGAAATAATGTCATCTTAGATGGGAAATGGTTTTGATAAAACACTTGAAATGAATTCTTGAGGAAAATATCCTTTCTTCTTCAAAATCATTCCCTTTTTACAAAATGTCATGCAATTTTGAAAGAAAATGATTTTGTTGAAAATAGTAATGAAATATTTTGGAGGATGCTTCATGAAAATAAGGCTTTATAAAACCATAAAAATCTGTTCGTGCCGTATAAGTTAAAAAAAAATATTATTCTCGTACTTTTGCCGGCAAAGTCAAAAAGTACCTCGTAACGTAAACAAAAGAAGGATTCATTACATAACATGTAGTAAAAGTCAAGAATGGTTAAAAATGAATTTAAATATAATTAAAACACTTTTATAAAACATGTACATGGATGATAGAAATATCCCCAGTAAATACATATGAATAAGTAATCTCGGATAAAAATGAGATTTTCATAATTATCCCTTACCTTAGGTCCAATATGCTTCGTACATATCCGAACCTCCTGTATAATGATTTAAATAATCTTATTGACTTATTAAAGAATCATATTAATTTTTATGATATCATATATGGTTCACTTATGACTTTATTACCCGTTCTTTTTTAAATTCAATGTTAAAGATCATTTTCGGTAAAATCGTTTCATTTGTCGCCCGTGTTTTGACTTGTAATTATTAATATGATTACTTAGATCATGATTACTTACATCCAGAATTTAAATCATGATTTATATATAATATATATTCATAATATACATATATATAATAGATCGATAAATGGAAAGAAATACACCGTTCATGGAGACGGTAGGCAGTACGTACGCATAAACGTTGTTTTCGTTTCCTCATTGAATTGAATGGAATTAATTGGTTGACATACATATATATATATATATATACATAAATACAGTATCATTATTATGACATATATTTCCTGATTACTTATTATATATTCTTTATAATCATTTATGAATGGTTAATCATTGAGAATGAATCTCATCGCGTCGTGGAGACGGTATTCCGTACGTACGCACGAGCGATGATATCGTTCCCATGATCGTGGAAATTTATTAGAGTGTATGTATACTATTACAAAATCAATCTAAATTTACAATAATCATATATAGTTATTATTTACACCATTATAATCATCCAAGTAACATGGTGGTGGAAAATAGATTACACCACGGCGTGGAGACGGTTTTCCGTACGTACGCTCGCGCGGTGATTTCTTTTTCTGTAGGATGTATAGATGGTTAAATAGGGTTGTTTCATACTTATAATAAAAAATCAGTATATGATTGATACTTATGTTATTAATTAATAATGAAACAACCTAAGAATAATAAGTGGAAGAAGAAACAAAGGTGAAATAATCGGTAACGGAAATTACCTCTTCTTTGAAGCGCCTCTTTGAGACCTCATTTTAGGGCACTACAATTGGTCTTTGAAGAATACCAGGACCTCTAGGATGTTTCTAGGGAAGTGGATAAGTGAATTGGGCAGGGGTTGGCCTATATTGAAGGCTCAAAGTGGTGTTTGGAAGAGAGGTAGGACGTTCCCTTTTATAAGGGAGGAGATGGGAACCTTTGGAATTCTTAAAAATATTAATTTATAATAAATCCAACCCCACTTAAAAACATCCTAAAATGACTCATATTAAAATATTAGATCAGATAGGGTTGTAATCTCATCAACCAATTGAATTTAGACATGTTTGGAGCATATTTTAAACCTTATCATTTTGATTTATCCTTATTTAATCTATTTAAGTTTATTTGTGGTAATAAAATTTTAAATTTTAAATTATAACAAATAATTACTTATTTGTTGTGAATTTTACATAATTGTTTACATTATACCATTATAGACCATATAAATTTAAATTTATAATTTTTAAATATTTTTGTGATTTTTAAACAATTTTATAATATGTTATTTTTATAAAATAACAATAGTTTCAATTTTGACACTATTAATTTATTTGAATTTAAATAAAATATATACAGAATATATGTTCAAAATAAAAGCATTAATAGATTCATAAAAGGTCATATGTATCTATAAAATTAGTGTATCACATTAAATAGTTCATATAATATTTATTTTATTATTTTTAAAACCATTTATTTGGTTTATCTCTTAATAAAATAATTACTACAAAATATTTGTATAATTATTTAATATACTGATTTTTTGCATAAAAATTAAAAATAGAATCCTATGATTACTATAAATATATTAACTTTCACAATAATACTTTTACTCGAATTTACCATCTTAAAATAACAATATTTAAATTGTTATATTTATTAAATTATGAAGGTGACAACTTTGGAATTATTTAAAAGAAAATAATATAAGTGTCATTATCAATTTTATAAGGGTCCAAACGGTTATATATTATGTAATTGGATGATTAAGGTGTATATATACACTACCAATAAGTTTTTATCAGGTTTGTGGGCCTTTTAATGGGTATTAATATTTCAATAAAAACAATATTACTTATTTTCTAGTTAAGAAATAATTTATGTATCATTAATGAATCACCATTGATGACAATTATATAATCCCTAAAAATTCTAAATAAATTATCATGATGTAGATAATTTTATTATATTTCTTGATACTATTTATTTTCGAAGTTTTATGATTATTATCACTAAATTATAAATATTATACTTATAATATTTAAGAGAGTGACATGTTGTCACTTTCTTTGGTTTTAATAATAATTAAATTATCTTCATGGTCAAAAGTCCATAAAATTAATCTAATCCGACACTTAGGTTATATGGGTCTACTTATAGCCATCCAATAGAATTTTCTCATGTGTTAGGGTAATTTTATAATATTATATTTACCCTTAATTACCTGATTTACCTTTAACTATGGTAAATAAAATTTACCGTAGTTGCTATTCATAATTCCCGAAAATAAAAAGTATATTATTAACATAATTTCGACCCACTGATTCCAAATATGGAATCCATTTTTCCAAATTCAATACATAAAAAATTCATAAATTAAATTAAAATTAATCCCGTTGTCGAATGAAAATCGGTTTTTCTTTAAAACATTGCAAAAGATTGAATTGATTTAACATACAAATTTAATGTAAAGTCAATGATAATGACATAAATTATATTAAATGGAAAAAATATATTCTATTTATTCTTTAAAACCATTCAATATTATAATTTAACCATATAAATTATTGCGATGAAAAAAGTTTTTTTAAATTAAAATATAGCGTGTTTTTACTATTCATCAAAATATGAAAGTTACCAGAATAATATGAAAATTTTATCCAAAGTAAATTTTTATTTCTTGATTACAAATAATAATTTTACTTTTTCAAATTGAACTTATAAACATGTCAAAGAATATATTGAATGTGGGTGCGCCATCAAAAGGCGACAAAACTGCATTTTTTGAAAAATACTTATTTTACCCAAAAAAATTATTTTGTTCTTATACCATGTTCTAAAAAATGTGTAAGATGAATAATAATGTTATAAAATTCAAAATATTGTTAATAATATTCATAACGGCTACTTCATAATAATATATCGTTGTTTAGTAAAACCTGGTATTGCGTACAACACACGCTATCAAGGAAGGTCGTGATTGCGTGTAATGCAAGCCAAGTCAGGGTTGCGTGTTGTGAAAGAATCCTTCGTTGTTTTGTATAACAGAATACAACCATATTTCATTTATACATTGAATATATATATATATATACTCAATGTTGCGTAGAATAACTATTATCAAAATTGTTTGTAACACGATCCAAGAATAGTGTTGCGTATACTGCAAGCTAATACGGTGTCATGTATAGTGCAATGTAATCTTGGTGTAGCATACAACACAAGAAATTAATGAAATTAAAAGAATATTTTTCATAAAATCTTGGGGTGTTACATTCTACCCCCCTTAAAATAAATTTCGCCCTCGAAATTCGTCGGGGTTATAAATGGTTTACTACTCGAAAGTTTGTTTAATAGAAACCCACATCATAAAAAGGAATACCAAAACATGGATTTAAAAACTAACGTATGAAATGTAACGGTTAACCAAATTAACTCATCACTGGGTTTCCACGTAGGAGAACATAGGTTAAAATATGGATATGGAAGAAAAATCTAACCATCATGTTCTGATGGAGAGTGGTAGAGAACATTGCTTTGAAAAAGACAACAATCACAATGCTATTGATTTGTGATGATCTAAGGTACCATCTGATTCATCGGATATAAGTGAACTAGGACAACATTTTTGGTTTTCAAGATCATTACCCTAAAGTTGATGAATTAAAAGAAATACTTTCATGATTTTGGTACAATCTCACTGTTGTTTGTGAATTGAACAATTTCCACTTCATCCCATAAAGAAATGATGTTGAATTTGTTATTCATGATGTGTTAGCAGATCATGTGATAGAATGATGGGTCATTCCATCTCATTCAAACAGAAGGTTAGAAAAAGTTATAAGTCCATCTTATGGTTAGATTAATCGTATATGGTTCCAAAAATGAACTTATACTTCATATATCATATCACTTAATAAAATAAAACTAGTTTCTACTAACCAGGGACTTCCTGTAGGCCAGTGGTAGGCGATAAAGGCCAGTCGCACATCGGTTGTAGGTTCGATTCCTACAGCCTTGTCCGATGCGATGGGTTGTCGCTCGTCCAGCAGGTTGTCCTTTTTCTAAAACTATATTACTATAACATCCCATCAAAAATATCGAAAAAAATATTATCCTTAAACAATACTAACTTATTTCCCACATAATCCATTCCAATCTTTAGGATTATCCATAATACTGCAGTCCACTCTCATAATATTGTGAAAACGATTACCAGATATTTAATACCATCATTGATCCCTATATATCATAAGATATGTCTTGTTGGTCACATTCCAAACATTCGAAGGCTTTAATCATGTATTCTCGTGAAAATTGAATACCCATTGAACCATAGTGAAAACATGAATTCAATTAAAAGTTAACACTTTCCACATACCAAAATCCTCAGAATTCTATATACTCAAACCATGATATCACTTAGTTCTTATATCAATCATGAGCTCATGAATACAATCAAACATCTCATTATCTTCTAATTCCTTCATTATGCGCATATCATCTACTTTACAAAAATAGTTGAATAAGCTTCCATGGTTACTAGTACCATTCAAAATATAAATTCAAATACTTTTAGGAAAAACAATTGTGTAACAATCCTTAGATGATTCATTATTTCATAGTACCATTAACTATACAACTTAACTCTTGATAAACATACAATCATTACACTATATTCTAAAACAACCGGCTGAGCTTCAACACTTCTTTCAACTCATATATCATTTGTAGTCTCCTCATCATAATCCACATAAATACTACCCATATGACCATGATGATTCTCTTCATGATATTTTCCATTAGGGAATTGGTTTGCATAATGCCCGTACATTCCACATTTAAAACATCTAATCATTGTTGATGTTGTAGCAATACCATTATCCTTGTCCATGGTGTTAACTAAACCTTTTCATTTTCACTTACTGGCTTTGTGTCCTTCTTTTACACACCCAAAGCATCTTCCAGTTCCTTTGAAAAAATCTCCCTGATGCCTCTTCCCACATGATTTACATGAGGGAAATTGAACTTTCTTTCCTCTTTGATCATCATGAAACTCCAGCTTTCTCTTATTATCTGAGTCGGGAAAGTTACCAAAGTTGAGATTATTAGTCATATTATGAGATTGCTGATTAGGCATAATAATGATGTTTGGACTTCCAGATCCCATTTCATTTGGTTTCTCATGAAGAAAATCATTCCATTGTCTATCATATCCTCCATTATTGTGAATCTTCTTGTTTCCATCCATTTTCTAAAAACCAAAAAGAATAGTGTGAGAGGAAAAAATCATGCTAGGGAAAACAACATAGTAAAGGGGGAGTATCCTCAATATATAACATCTTAGGTTAAATTCTATGATCGTTACCGTAGTTCTAGGACTGTATCCTATATGAATACTTATCCTTAGGGACATCCCTAGACATACCTTAGAAATATCTATAGGGATCTCACTAACGTTTTCGCATCCTAGTTTCCAAAGGTTGACTAAACCTTTCCTCTGATACCCACTGTAGAGACCCAAATCTTGACGTACATGGAAATTAAATTACTTTAGAAGAATACTTAATACATTTCAAAAATAGACACATAAGGACCATAATAGTTTAGTGTCTATGGATACTTGGAACGTAATCTTCTAATCGTGGTGAAAGATCTTCATCATCTCCCATAAAGATCTTCCCCTTTTTTTCTTACCTAAAACCTTTCTTTATATACTGGGGAAAAGAAAACATAAAAAGGGTGAGCTCAAATTCTCAGTAAGGGTAAGCATGGATAAAATAAAAAATACCATATACATTTGAACTTAAAAACATGATCATAATGTTTAAAGATAAAAAGCTTGAAAAATGACATAAAACATGGAAGTACGTAAGGCATAGATCATAAAGAAACATTAAGAATGATAAAATAGCATGGGAATAAAACATGTAATTGTGGACACCATTAATCACATTATATGATTTCCATAGTAGCCAAGGCATTGCTGCCAAGACCATCTTAGTGGACAAAGTCCCTTTCTGAATCGAGTTCACTCCTCGTTCCAGTCCTGTATTACTGAACATGTTTAACTATCAATTCCAGCCATGTATATATCATGAGATATAAATCTTTACCCAAATCATTTTAAAGAGATATAGGTCACACCTATCTCATAATTAAATCATTCTTGCTTGTTCCACAAAATAAACATACATCATTCATAATAACCAATGAAATAAAATGGGTTTCATAAACATCATCCCATCATCACATAATCCATATAAATGAAATGGATTTCATAATAAGAAAAGTGAAACCATGTAAACCATAGAGACATTATACTTGAAACATACACATATGAAATAATGTCATCTTAGATGGAAAATGGTTTTGATAAAAACATGAAATGAATTCTTGAGAAAAATAACCTTTCTTCTTCAAAATAATTCTCTTTATACAAAATGCCATGAAATTTTAAAAGAAAAGGATTTTTTTGAAAATAGTCATGAAATATTTTGGAGTAAGCTTCATGAAAATATGTCTTTATAAAACCGTAAAAATCCATTTGTTCCGTATAAGTTAAAAAAACATTCATCTCGTACTTTTGCCGGAAAAGTCAAAAAGTACCTCGTAACGTAAACAAAAGAAATATTCCTTACATACCATGTAGTAAAAGTCAAGAATGGTTGAAAATGACTTTAAACATAATTAAAAGCCTTTTATAAAACATGTACATGGATGATAGAAATATCCCCAGTAAATACTTACGAATAAGCAATCTCGGATAAAAATGAGATTTGCTGAATTATCCCTTACCTTAGGTCCGATATGCTTCGTACGTATCCGAACCTCTTGTATAATAATTTAAATAATGTTATTTACTTATTAAATAATCATATGAATTGTTATGATATCATATATGGTTCACTTATGAGTTTATATTACCCGTTATTTTGTAAATTCCATGTAAAAGAGCATTTTGGGTAAAAATCGTTTCATTTGTCGTCCGTGTTTTGACTTGTAATTATTCATATGATTACTTAGATCATGATTAAATACATCAAGAATGTAAAACATGATTTATATATAATATATATTCAGAATATACATATATATAATAGATCGATAAATGGAATGAAATACACCGTTAATGGAGACAGTACGCCGTACGTACGTATGAACGTTTTTTTCGTTTCCTCATTGAATTGAATGGAATTAATTGGATGACATACATACATATATATATATACACATAAATCCAGTATCATTATTATGTAATATATTTCATTATTACTTATTTTATATACTTTATAATCATTTATGAATTGTTAATCGTTGAGAATTAATCTCATCGCGTTGTGGAGACAGTATTCCGTACGTACGCACGAGCGATGATATCGTTCCCACGATCGTGGAATTTTATTGGAGTGTATGTATAATATTACAGAATCAATATCAATTTACAATAATCATATATAGTTATTATTTACACCATTATACCCATCCAAGTAAGGTGGTGGTGGAAAATAGATTACACCACGGCGTGGAGACGGTTTTCCGTACGTACGCACGCGCGGTGATTTCGTTTCCCGTAGGATGGATAGATGGTGAAATATGGGTTTTTCATAATTATAATAACATATCAGTATATTATTGATACTGATTTTATTACTTCATAATGAAACAACCTAAGAAGAAGAAGTGGAAGAAGAAATAAAGGTGAAAAAATCGGTAACGGAAATTACCTCTTCTTTGAAGCGCCTCTTTGAGACCTCCTCATAGGGCACTAAAATTGGTATTTTAAGAAGACCAGGACCTCTAGTATGTTTCTAGTGAAGTGGATAAGATAATTGGGTAGGGTTTGGCCGAACTTAAAGGCTCAATGTGGTGTGTGGAAGAGAGGGAGTAGGTGCCCTTTTATAAGGGAGGAGAGGGGCACCTTTGGAATTCTTAAAAATATTAATTTATAATAAATCTAAACCCACTTAAAAACCTCCGAAAATGACTCATATTCAAATATTTGATGATATAGGGTTGTAATCGAATCAACCAATAAAATTTAGACATGTTTGGATCTTATTTTAAACCTTATCATTTTGATTTATCCTTATTTAATCTATTTAAGTTTATTTGGGGTAATAAAAATCTAACTTTTAAATTATAACAAATAATTACTTATATGTTATTAATTTTCCATAATTGTTTACTTTATAATATAATAGACCATATAAATTTAATTTTATAATTTTTAAATATTTTTGTGATTTTTAAACAATTTTATAATATGTTATTTTTATAAAATAACAATAGTGTAAATTTTGACACTATTCATTTATTTGAATTTAAATAAAATATATACAGAAGACATGTTCGAAATAAAAGCTTTTCTAGATTCATAAAAGGTCATATGTATCTATAAAATTAGTGGATCACATTATATAGTTCATATAATATTTATTTTATTATTTTTAAAACCATTTATTTGGTTTATCTCTTAATAAAATAATTACAACAACATTTATGTATAATTATTTAATATACTGATTTGTTGCAAAAAAATTAAAAATAAAATCCTATGATGAAGATAAATATATTAAACTTCACAATAATACTTTCACTAGATTTTATCATCTTAAAATCACAATATTTAAATTGTTATATTTATTAAATTATGAAGGTGACAACTTTGGCATCATTTAAAATAATATAATATAATTGTCATAATCACATTTATAAGTCTCCAAACGGTTATATATTAGGTCATTGGATGCTTCAAGTGTAGATATACACTACCAATATGTTTTGGTCTGGTTTGTGGGCCTTTTAATGGGTATTATTATTTCAATAAAAACTATATTACTTATTTTCCACTTAATAAATAATTTATGTATCATTAATGTATCACCATTAATGACAATTATATAATCCCTAAACATTCTAAAAAAATTATCATAATGTAGATAATTTTATTAGATTTCTGGAGACTATTCATGTTTGATGTTTTATGATTTTTATCAATAAATTAAAATTATTATACTTATAAGATTTAAGAGAGTGGCATGTTGTCACTTTCTTTGGTTTTAATAATAATTAATCTATTTTCATGGTCAAATGTCTATAAAATGAATCTAATCCAACCCTTAGGTTATATGGGTCTTCGTTTAGCCATCCAATATATTTTTGGCATGTGTTATGGTAATTTTATAATATTATATTTACCCTTAATTACCTGATTTACCTTTAACTATGTTAAATAAAATTTACCATAGTTACAATTCATAATTCCCAAAAATAAAAATTAGCTTATTAAATTAAAATTAATCCCATTGTCTAAAGAAAATGGGTTTTTCTTTAAAACATTGCAAAAGATTGAATTGATTAAACCTACGAATTTAATGTAAATTCAATGCTACTGACATACATTATATTGAAATGGTAAAAATATATTCTATTTATACTTTAAAACCATTAAATATTATAATTTAACCATAAAAATTATTGTGATGAAAAAAGTTGTTTTTAATTAAAATATAGTGTGTTTTTACTATTCATCAAAATATGAAAGTTACCAGAATAATAGGAAAAATTTATCCAAAGTAAATTTTTATTTCTTGATTCCAAAGAAGAATTTTATTTTGTAAAATTTAACTTATAAACATGTCAAAAACTAGATTTAAAGTGGGTGTGCCATCAAAAGGCGGCAAAACATCATTTTTTGAAAAATACATATTTTACCCCAAAAATTTATTTTGTTCTTATACCATGTTCTACAAAATGTGTAAGATGAATAATAATGTTATTAAATTCAAAATTTAGTTAGTACTATTCATAACGGCTAGTTCATAATAATATATCGTTGTTTAGTAAAAACCAGTATTGCGTACAACACACGCTATCGAGGAAGGTCGCGATTGTGTGTAATGCAAGCCATGTTAGGGTTGCGTGTTGTGAAAGAATCCTTAGTTGTTTCGTATAACATAATCCAACCATATTTCATTTATACATTGAATATATATATATATATATATATATACTCAATGTTGCGTAGAATAACTATTATCAAAATTGTGTGTAACACGATCTAAGAATAGTGTTGCGTATACTGCAAGATAATACGGTGTTGTGTATAGCGCAAGGTAATCTTGGTGTAACATACAAAACAAGACATTAATGAAATTTAAAAAAATATTTTTCATAAAATCTCGAGGGGGTTACAATAGGGCAGGATGAATCCCTATCCCTGCAAGTCCTCAAACTATACCCGCAGCGTGCGATGCTCCGTGGGAGCCATCCGATATTCTAGTGTAGATATCGGTGTCGTCCCGATGTACATGTCAATATAGAAGTCCACCTATCTATGTGGAGGTAGTCCTGGAACATTGTCGGGGAAAACATCCGCGTACTAGTCCACCACTACAAGATAGATCTGAATCACCATATCTATTACTCCAAGGCTAAGGGATTCCAACTGATGAGTGATCGACTTCAACCTCCTCTGAGTAAGTCTGTTCTGCACTACAAAGGCTCTATTTTCTCCAGTGAAGGTGAACCTGGTCCCCTCCATACGGACACACAACATTTTTCACCCAATACATTCAACATGATAATGGAAAGTAGATAACATGTCCATACCCAAGATGATGTCGTAAGGCCATGAAACTGTAACTAGGAGATCCCACCTAAATCTCTCGCCTCCTAGAGTAAGCTCGCACTGCCGGAACCAGTGTGGAATCATCGAATCAGCTCTCGTATGATTCTCTAGACATAAGGATCTAACTAATGGCTCATTCAAAATATCCGAGTTCCGAACGATGAATGTGGAAATGAAGGAGTGACTGGCACCTGTACCTATACTAACTATAGCTAATGTAGAGTAGACACATATCGTACCTCGAATCATCTCTGGAGCACCATGATCATTGGAATCATCGTTCTGAATCTGATCTCTCCCCTGTCCACCCGAACCCTGTGGTCAGGGTGGAACTCCTGGTGGGGGTGGTGGTTACACCTCGTAACGTTGTCCACCGCCAGCTGCACATGCAACTCCTCTGCCACGTCCTCCTCCTCCCTGCAGAAAACCTCATTCGAACATATTCCTCTGCCTGGGAGGTACCTCAACTATCTGATGATCAACTGTATGATGGTTTGGACAGTCATGAGCCGTGTGACCCTTCCTGCCACATGAGTAACACTACCTGCTACTGGCATTTCTGGCTCTGTCTCCACCTTGGGTGCCCCGGAAAATGGATTCTAAGTCGTGCGGTCATCCACCTGTAGGTCTTGTCCACTTGGACCTCTAAAACATCGGTATACTACTAGCTGTATAAGACTTGATTGCATGTCAACTAGTGGTGGGTCTCGTTGCTGGAGAGTTCCTAGCAAGGAAAATCTCCTCTAGGAGGGCACTCTCTAACACCCCTTCCTACGTCGGGATGGTGGGGGAGATCATCGATGCTCTGATCTCTTTCCTGTGCCACTGCTCTAAGGTCAGGACCATGATTAAAGGGACACGAACCAAATCTGTGAAGTAGCACGAGAGTTCAGTGAACCTCACTATGTATTGTGGTACTGTCATGCTACCCTACTGCAGATGTAGTAGCTCCTGTATCTGCACTCTGTGGAGAGTGGCAGAGAAAAAAACCACTCGAAATAGGGTCTCGAAGTCTACCCAGAGTAGCGCTTCCTCGTCAGGAAACTGGAGCATCATGCTCCACCATCTGCCTACTGCTTCCAGAAATAGACTCGCAGGAAGGATCACCATGAATTCTTCTAGTTCCCCTTATAGGCTGATGACTCTCACCACATCCTCCAGTCGATACTTAGCTTCCTGTAGGTCCATCTCTCCCCTGAACCTGCGTGGCCTCTGGAGATGGAACTCGTGAAATGCACTAAATAGGTGTGCATCATCTGCTGCTGGGGTTGGTGGCATTAGTGGCCCAACGGATGGTAGTACAGCTGGTGCCTCCGCTGGTAAATGGCCCTACACCGAGGACTCGTCGCTCGGTGGGCTATCAGTATGTACGACTCTCGGGGCCCTAACTGGTCAATCGCCAGGAGGCATCCTAAAAGAAACAGATGCGACACAGTCAAAATATTAAACCTGGTTGAGCTGGCATAAAGAAAACTTTTTGAAACATGCACGCATTCAGTGTTTTTGTGCATTAAGACAAAAATCAGAAGTTAGGGTCCTGGTGTATAGAGACGTCATCCGCCTGCACCAATAATGAACTCACTGAACTGAAAACCACAATTAGTACCCTTAACACTATTAATTTTCATAGGATAAATATCCGAGTTCTAAGTTCTATAGTATAATCAACTCCTCTGATTCCAATTTGACACGACCCACCACCCGGGGCCCGTATCATGGCTACCCCAAGCCCACCTCCCATATGCCAGGGGCTGGAGACTAGCACCAAAGGAGTAAATCCCTAAACTATGAAGGAATTTCCTTGATAACTGTAAAAAAACACATCAGAGTACAGAATTATAAGAAAAACACTAAGAAAAACTCTATAAAAAAAGAAGTGATGGAAAGTAAAAGGGGTCAGAAATACAAACCCAATAGGAAAGTACAAGTACAACTGAAAGCAAGTACATCTAAAGAAAAGGAAAGCAGCTACTGGTTAATCCTCCTGGGATCCTACCTGAAGGGTAGGTACACAATGCCTCCTCAGCATTCCCATCTGTTTGTCTCCTCTGTGTACCGTCACACCCAGTGGTCCACCTCCGGGAACCATCCTGTCCAGCTACTCTCTGCCTCAGTTAGCACTGTCTATCATCTGCAACCAACACAACAAGGTGCGGGCATAGCCCATGCAGGGGTGGGTATAATGAAACTTAGTAGAGACCCCTAGACCCTCGAGGTCTCACACTATCCAACAAGTATAAACCACAAAGTAATAAATCAACATATAACCATTACATAGGTATATTCACATACATATACCTAACTTATCTAGTAACCCTTCTCAATAATGAGGAAAACACAAAATTCATTGTCTCAGCTCAAACAAGGATTTTTATTAATCTGATCCTTTGGCTGCTGGGGAATTCCATCTCTATCGAGTACAGTGGGCCTTCCATGCCACATCGTGGTGCTTCCCACTAACATGGACTACTAAGGTACTCCTCCTGTCAAGTATCATGGATCTAATGTGCTCAAACAGAGGCGCTCTCCATCACGGTTCTTCTACACTTCCACAGAGGAACTCCCATTATAGCATGCTGAAGTACTCCACGTGTCGAGTACCGTGGGTCTTCCGCACTAACACAGAGGCGCTCCCCACTGTGGGTCTGTCGTGCTCAGAAAAAGGTGATCCCCGCTGGGCTAGTCGAATCACTATGAGTCGAATCGATCAGTAGTCATCGGGTCTCATCCAGCTACTATATTCCAGCACAAACACATGCTCACCTCTGGAAGATTTTCTCCACAACCAAATGGTCGATACTCCAACTATCACGAAGATCCATGTAAAAGTATCTCAAAATTCCTTTAAGTCATAGAGGTCCCAACTCAATAGACGGCACGTCAATCGGACACCCTGTCTATTTGTTATTAGCCTTTTAGTCCGGGGGGGGGGGGGCGGTTATATTCGTGTATGATCCAACCAATCTATATGTGAACTATACCTCAAACTCATGTGGGGTATTTTTCAATGGGATGGATTCACTCCAAGAAATACAGTACCACTAACGGTTCATCAAACAGACGTGTGGTGCCAAAGATATGTCCCAAGAAGGTAATGGGTCAGTAATGGGACCGGCTCCAGTCCGAACCGGACGGATCGACTCGGCCCAACCTAGTTTGTGCCGATCCTGTCGGGGTCAATCCGATCAGACTCGCTGGGTCTGAACTAGCCCATTGAGATGGTCAGGGTGCTGTGTTTTTGGCCTGGTCCTCTAGGCCTGGCCCAATGGATTACGAGGGCGGTTCGACCTAGAGGTTTCTGCGTAGGTGACTTGGCCCGAAGGTCAAGGCCAGTTCGGACAGTGTCGCGAGGGGCGCAACTAAAGAGACTCAGCCCGAAGGTCGGGACTAGTTTGACCAGTGTCGCGAGGGGTGCAGCTAAGGCGACTCGGCCCGGGATGACGAGACGGTCAGGAGACCAGCGGGCGGGCCACGTGGAGCGTGGGTGGGGCGCAGGTGTGCTAGGCAGGGCACATAAGGGGCCGTGCAGGCCACAGGGGTGTCGGTAGGGCGCCGGGAAGGGCATCGGAGGTCCGTGGGCAGGCAGTCCATGCGCCGGGCAGGGTGCGGGGGCACCAGGCAGGCCGCGGTAGGGCGCCGATAGGGCGCCGGTCTTGGTGCGGGGTCCCGGAGGGCCACGGGAAGGTGGGTCGTGCACCGGGTAGGGCACCGGGCAGGCGGGCTGCACGACGGGCTGGTTGCCGGGAGGCCGCGGACCGGGAGGTCGCGGGTAGGTGGTCCGGGTGCCGCTCAGGCCATTGGTGGCCGGATGGAAGCATCGGTACACCGCGAGGGGGGGGGGGGGGGGGCTTGATTCGTGGAGGTTGTGGGTAGTGCGACCCTCATCAATGTCACCTTTGTCGTCATCGCCTAATCGCCATGTCGTAGAACGCCACAAGAAAGAAGAATCGACGGAGCATGTCAGGCCATGTTAGGTTGGCCCACATCCTCCGAGTTTAAAGTGATATCAATTGGTTCATCGAAATAGGAAAGATGAACATCAATTATTTACAACCACGCAATGATTCCTTTTCAAATAATGACGAGAAAAGAAAAGCAAGAAACACAAGGTAAACCCCCTACCTTTGATTCGTCGATCGACGTTTGTCGTTCGTTGATGGTGTAGTAGAAAGAAGATGATGAAGTTTGTTGTTCGTCGTGTTCATCACGCACTCCCAACCCCGAGCTGCGTCGATCGTGGAAGACAGTCCACATCGGTAGGATCCGAAGGAGGAAGTAGAAGAATGTTGTTGGTGGTGTTCTCCGCGTTTTGAATTCTTCATTGGTAGAACTTCTTCTCTCCCAAGTTCTTCTCTCTATCTCCAATCAAATGAGAATTTCCAAGCCAAAAATAATATATTTTATCTATTATTTTATTGGCACAACAATTTCAAAATGGAGGAATAAATTAAGAGACTCCCCTTAATAAATTACATGAATTGGTGCAATTGATTAATGGGGTGGTCAAGAGGATCCCCTTAATTAAATTACACGCGTTGGTGCAATTAATTAAAAGGGATTGGTCAAGAGCCTCACCATAATTAAATTAGACTCTTTTAAACAATTAATTAAAAGGGATAGGTGGCACCAATTAATGGTAGTGGAGGTCAAGGGACTCCTGTCTCATTAATGATTGCAGATGGGAGATTTTCCACCCTCCAATTAATTCGGGGGGTTTTAGTCTCGCGTGGTCCCCACAACGTAACTTCTCATAGGAGGTTATGTTTGAGTGGGACCCACCACCATAACCTCTCATGGGAGGTTAGGTTGTGGCGGTCCCACTTCCAACTCCCAAGTGGAGGTTTTAACCGACAACCACTCACACTCATGGCGGCTCGAAAATAAAATAATGTTTTGTACACTTTATTTTATTATTTTTTTTATAAAAATCCAAAAACTAAATTTTATTTTTGACCATCCACCGTCGAGGTAAAAGTCATCATAAGCGAATACCAGCACTACGAGTTCAATGGTGCCCTTTGATTTCAGTTCCGAGCACTCGTTCAAAATTTATAGAAACCCACTCATACATTTAATGAACGTCCTTGAAAAAAACTTCGGAATTTGATTCCGGGCACACCTGGCCTCAGAATCATGCGCCATAAAAATTTTTGGACTCATAAAAAATCCAATGTATTTACGAAACAGAGTCCCATGGAATTTCTGGGTCTTTACATAAATACTAATTTTAGATCATTAAAAAATGAAATAGGGGAATAGGAATACAGTAAAACCATATTAGATGATTACAAATCACGGTTGTGAAAATTCTCAATATAATATAATTGAATAATTAATTATGTAATTTTCATATATTATAGTTAATATTCATATTCCACTACACCATATTGGATTATCAAAAAGTGGTATAGTGTAAAAATCATGTGAAAAATAAGGAGATCAAAAAATAAGAAAAATATATGTACAATAATAGTAATGTGAATGTAATAAAAAAGTAGTGGAATAAAAATCAAAATTCAAATAAAAACATTTATATGAATCAATATCAGGTTAATGTTAGTAAACTAGTTTATTTCTCAAAGTGGTGAATATTTTAGGAGTAGGTATACATCCTGGTGATCTAAAATCAATTCTTGATGTTGTTAGACTAAGCTATTGTACTGATAAAATAAGAGTACGTAAAAAATCATTGAATTATAATGAATTTTTGAAAAGTGTAACTTATGTTGTAGGATTAAAAACAAAAGAAGTAATCTATTGGATAAATAACAATAATATTAGTAGTGTATAGATATGGATATATAAAATTAGTAAACTACCTGATTCATCTTCCTCTTTGTTCTATTACGTGAAATAATTTTCTATTTTCATTGAAAAAAAGATCCATGAAGGGTTCCACTACCATTATATAGTGTACATATTATTTTAAATCTCTCATCACAGGAGGTATGTTGTGATTCTCAGACAAGAATTTGAAGTGAGAGTAAAGACCATTATTTGAAAATATCGTGGAATATTAAGAAATTAAAACATTATAGATCACTTATATATCTTTTCTATATTATTAGATACACAAACTATTAATAATATAAATATTCAATCTACGAGAATTTATTTTATTGAGATCTCATTTATGAAACATGAAAATTATCTAATTTACATTTTAAATTCCTCATTAATTATTCCACTAATATAACCATATTCAAAATTGATATTTGGAGAAGAAGTAGGGACAACATGTGATAGAGTATGAGGATCTTGCGAAAAGGTGGTAGTAGATCTGAATTAAGGAAAACCTAAAAGGCCAAATATATTGAGTTATATTTAAATCAGATGAAGTGTCTTGGAAACTTTTTCTTTTTAAAAAACTGAAAAAGCGATCATCCGAACTCTTATATTCCTAAAAAAAATTATCAATCCACATAAACCACATGGGTTATATATAGGAAACAATATGATATACAATCAAAGATATTTCTCCTTATTTTGAATATTTTTTTTATAATTTGGTATATAAGGTTTACCAATTATTATGTAAATCCAACTATCCTTGAATAAATAAAAATTACTTTTAGTAAGATTGGAAGAGTGATGTGGAGGAGGAGATGAATACTTTTATTGTTTTGGTAAAGAAATCAAAAAATTGTGTTTAGATCCTCTTCTTGCATTGTCATTCTGTGGATCTACATATTCCGCTAGTTTTCAAAAAATATATATATATTTATCTAACTCAAACATGTCTATATCAATAGAATCCTTAGAATTTGTATCTTTCATCTATCACATATATGTTTCAACAATATAAATTTCACTATAATAAAAAGGGTGAAGTATTTATACCATTTCAATTTCAGAATCAATAGATCCTTGTGTATGCAAAGAAAGAGATGAGGTATCATGTTCACCATTTTGTAGTGGACTTCTCCCATTATCATTATTATCATCTAACATAGAATATAAGAATGAATGTTCAATAAGACAATGTAATAGGGATTTCTACCACTTATATGATTATTATTTTTTATTGTATTTATAAGAACATCAAATATTAGGGATTACAGAAAAACAATCAGGATGACATGTCTTAGTAAAACTGAACGCCATAATTGATTTAGAAACTAATGAAACTGGTTTATGATTCTACTAATCCTCTCCATCTTTATTTTCATATTTTTGAATTTGATACCTCATAGGTATTACTGATGAAAATATATGTATCATATAACACATCATTAGCAATATTTATTCATAAAAAAGTAATGAAATTAGATATTCTATAGATCCCTATGGTAAATTTTGAACTCCTAGTTGTTCAGACTCCAAACATCCATCATTTTCAGAAGGACATTATACTTCATTAACCATGTCAGCTGAGTCAAATTCAGTCCCAAATTTTTCCAATTCTTATTATTCATTAGAATAATATAAATTAAACTCATATAGTCCCAAACTAATGTCAACAAAGCCTCATGGACTAGAAGGATAATTCATCGTCTTAGATTTCTCATAAATATTTTATTTTCTATTACCTGTTATATTATACATAGGTTATAATTAATCCTAATTATTTTGAAAATGTAATGTTTTAAACAGAAATTACCAGATAAAATACATGCATCCTGCACCTCATGGAATACTAATGGACTATAAAACAAAAATAACTTTTTATCTGGTAGATTATTTAATGGATAAACAATAATAATAATCTACACTCACCATTTGATACTATAGAATTTGGCTTCCTTGGATTTCTATTTCTTGTATGTTCAAGAAGAGAATTTTTTTTATTTAAAAACATGAATGAACACTAAGGTAGTAACACTGTCAATCATGAAACTCACCCTCTTGAGGTACTTTTAGAAAAATTTCCCACTTCATTAATGTAAAACGATTTATTTTCACAATTCATGAGTGTCTTTATAAAATCATTCATATCAACAAATTCATACTCTTAAATAAAATAATAATCTAGAATCGACATTGGATAAAAAGATAGATTTTTTTTCACAAAACATTTGTTATACACGTGATAATGTGTTACCTTCCACACAAGAGATCAACATGTTCAACACCTATCATCCTATATTTCATTATGAAGAACTACTCCACATTTTAATAGAAATTGACTATGAGTTATAACAAATAAACTCGATATAGATCTCCAATTATTGTATGTCCAAGACTCACCCGATGAATTGAAATTAAGTGGATTCATTAGTTGAAAAATTATGAAAAATATTTAAAACTTTAGATACTAAGGTCTGGTTGAGTGAAAGGAAAAGAAAGAAAGAGAGTGATGGTTTGAAAAAGAGGTTTGGTTTATTATGGTTTTCAATGGTGAAACATGAATTAAAATTCAAGGGTTTAAGTAATTTTGTACATAATATAAATAATGAAAAAAATAATTTAATTTAAAACGAGTTATTGGAATAAATTAATAATAAAAAAATGAAATTAAATACATATTTAAACAAAAACTCACATAATATCATGTTTATTGTACCATGTCCATATTACCATGACCACTATAGTATAGACATGGTTGCATATCTTCTTGGTAGAAAGATCATGGTATCATTTCCAAGGTAGATTTTCCAAACTATCATTGCCATGATAGTAAGTTTTATATTATTATTTCTCCATATTTATTAATATAATAATTATAATTTAGAAATAAAATGATATATTCAATGTATATTGATCAAATATAATTTTATTGATGTACTGAATCATTAAATAATTTTAAAATAATCTATAATTATAATGATTAAATCCTTAATAATAATTAATCACTTTTAGATCTTGTCTAATAAAGGTTAATCTCTCAATATTCAAAAGATTTATGAAAATATTAGACAATTAGTTCTTAGTTCGATTGAATTTAATATTTATATAACCAGTTTAAATATGATATATCAATATGTGTTGTCTTATATCATTGTTCTTGATTCTTTAATGGGATAAAAAATCATAGGAAATATTTTTTGGACATTTATTATCTCAATGTATACGGACATGTCTAAATTGAAACACATTGTCTCATAAAGTGTGTTTCTTATATAGAATTTTTTTCACATCAACTTCTGGAATGTACGTATTTAGCATCACAAGTGGATAATGAATAAAACTATTTCTCACAACACCATGATTTTATATACTTTACCAAAAAGTTATATGTTCTAGATTTAATCTATTTATCTAACTTAAAACCAAAATAATTAGCATGGGAGTAACTGAATAAATTAAGAACATTTTTTTCTCAAATTAAACAGCCAAATTTAGTTATACTGATTCGATACATAAAACTCAATTAATTTTTTTTTATTGAGATAGTAGTGGGAATTATTGAAAAATATAACTTTTAAAAAAAATATACATAATTTTATGATGACTAGTGGCCATGTATTGTAATCACGAAATCTTACCTCTATAATATATTTGTTTATCTAGTTTTCCATTTTCATAATAAAATAAGATTATAAGTTATAAACATTAGAGTAACACATCCTTTAGATCTATACATACTGAAATTCATTAAAGAATCATATTTATATTATCTTTGGAATAGAATTATTCCTTACATTCATTGGAAAAAATAAAAATTAAGGAAGCACATTAACTCAACCATCAAAATCTTTTCAATTTAAATTTAAAATAATTTTAAATATTCAATATACAAGGATTTTTTGGATGAGCCTAAAATAATATAATAAACATATATTTGAACCATAATAAAATTTTGGAAATCCTTGTTATAAATAGTATAGTGATATATTTTCCTTTTAAAAAGCCATTAAAAATAAATAATTTGAAGATATTCCCATACAAATCTCCAAGATCATATTTTAAACAATAAATATATTTAGAAAGATTATTTTGATTTGGAGAAGATGTTTTTTGAAATTTAGGGAGTTGTTCATAGAATAAATCATCAACTATATATATGACCATTAATGAATTCACTCTTGAAATACATTTGATATAGTGTTATATAATAATTCTCTATAGAGGTATGAAATATTATTATGGAATTTATTATAGATATAGTTGAAAATTGATCTCAATTATCAATTACATTTATTGACTGTAACATTGTGTAACTGGTTTATATTTATTTATTACTATAGTTATAGATTCATGAAACTTGTTTATAAAAATAAATTTATTTCCAGTAATTATGTAATAATTATTTCTCTCTATTAGATAAAAAAATTCATTTATTTTAAACTGATTTTATTCCTATTCCATAGCCATGTCCCAAAATACATCACTAATAGATTCAATAACGTTTTTAGGTTAAAGATGACTAATTAAAGATTTATGATCAACCTGGTTTTAGAGAGATTCAATAGTATGAGTATATATATAATGATCCCAAAAAACTACACCTAAATGATGGTCTTTATGGGTTCTAAAGGTTCTTGGAATGGATTTTTCTTGGTTATTTTAATTCTTTCTAAGGGTTGGTTCATTTTTCTGGTATACATTGGGTGATTTTTCAATTAAATCATCAATACAGTCACTAAATTTACATTTCTTATTGAAATTAAAATTATAAATATCATCCTAATGATACTATAAAGAGGATTTAATATCATTATGATTTTTTAGTAAATGTTGATGTGTACATAATATTCCACAATATTGGTTTTTTTATTAAAGACTATAATATTTACTAGATGTTTAATAATATAGGAAAATACCTTCATCACTCTACGGTTAATGATTCTCCAACTTTTATTTTTTATTACTAATAATGAATTTATATATATACTTGAATGTAATTAACAATATGTTTTCTATCATTCAACCACTCGATTTTTTGGGGAGTTATAAGTGTATATATGTCTTGATTATAGCCAAATTTTTTAAAGAAGGTATCAAAATCCTGATTTTCAAACACAAGAGAATGATCAAGTCTCATTGTTTTAATGTTGAGTCCACTATGGTTATCTAAAAACGAGAAATATTTTTTTAAAGCATTACTAAGATTTAAATTTTTGTTCCAAGAAATAAACCCATGTGAATATTGAATAATCAACCATAATCATATATGAAAAATGGTTTCGTTCTAAACTAGAAATGATATATGGTCAAAATAAATCCATTTGATTTCAGTCAAGGTGTAAAAGATAGAAACAAATTTCATTGGTTTGATATAAATATTAAATTGTTTCCATTTTTCATAAGGATTTCACACTTTATCATTGAGGAATTATAGTTTGGGAAGATCCCTGATTAAACCATTCAAACTAATCATTCTATGTTCGTGTATATTAAATATGCATGTCCTATTATTTCACAACTAATATTATTTAAAAATGATACTTAGGGGATAAATTATTTGATAAATCAAAGAATCAAGATTAATTGAATACAAATTATAATTCATTAGTACAATAAATACAAAATCACGATTAGAATGATAAATCAGAAAAGAATTATTTTAAAAAATAACAAGAAAAATATCATGAAATAATTGAGAAATTGTTATAAAATAATACTTCAATCAATTACCAACATAACCAAGACTAATTATTTGGACTTCTGAATTATCCCCAAAAGTAATATATCCACCATACACATTAACATTTTCATTAAAACCTACGTTTTATCTAGAAATATATTCGATACATACACTTTGTAGTTTTTCTATGTTCTTTATAGTATCCAACAAACAATTCACCCATATGTTTATATCTATGAAATAATGGTTTGATTTTTCAATAGCCACATCTATTAAACTATATATGTCCCTTGACAAATATTCTAATGTTATAAATTTAGTTTTTATATTATTATTGTATTTATTTCCTATGTATTATGCATATTTTAATATTTAACGATTAGAAATTTTTAATTAATATTCCATATTCTTTTGTACTTGTAGTGGGTTAACTCACTAATCTGGTCACCCCTTTTCTAGTTTTCATGTATATCATACATCCTTTGTGATTAGAATTACTGAAGATATTTTTTTATTCAATGTTTATTAATATTCTAGCTAGAATATCCATTTTTTTCATCACTATCTTGATGAACTTCACTTTTATTAGTGTTGTCAGTATTAATAACTTCCATTCATTCTGATGAAGCTTTTTTAAATGCAATATAATTTTTTTGTTTAACACAATCCGTATAATTTAATTTTAAATAATAATTATCTATCATCATCGTAATAATTAATTCATTGAATAATGATTTCTAGATCTCACATGAATCTCTAATAGATATTTTAGTTCCTCTCTAGAAATCAGTTTGAAATCTCAAAATTCTCAATATTTGAATTTTTTCATCGTGCATATATCCAACTAAAAACATATTATTATCATATTCGTTAAACAATATATAAATATCAGAAATATATTATTTTTGATTAATTTTAAATGTATCATATTTAATTTTATTGCTATTTAATATATTTTCTTTTGAAATTAGAATATCCTTCATCATATATGAAAAGTGTATCCCAAATTTCAAAAGAAGTGTCAAAAGAATATATTCTATTAAACTCATCCTCTCCTAAATAAAATTCTCTAAAATTCATTTATTTTCAATAAAATTAATTATAATATTTGGTATCACTACCCCAACTATGCTAATGATATTTTGGATTTTCATATTTCTGTTTTGTAATTGTAGAAACATCAAAAAAAAACTTCTTTGAAGGAGAATTTTCGTCTTGATATTACACTCATTGTATTTCGATCGATTATAATTAGTTTTTATATTTATTTAATTAAAATTATATATATGAATATACCTAAGAATATTTTTATAATAATAAAAAAACAAAAATATAGATCTTATTCTCTTAACATTATCAATGTTAATCAAATAGGAGTAGAAAAATACACATCTTATACCAATTTTTGGTAGCAATGGACATCTCATGGGGGGTTAACTGATCACCCAATATAAAATTATGTTCAAACCATTATAAAAAAATATGTCAATTTAGAATGAAAATCTATTTAACTAAAATATTAAATAAATGTAATTTGATATTTTGAAAGGTTTCTCAAATGCTGAATCAGAACACAGTTAAAATAATTTCCAAATCACATTAATTTTTTAATAAAATCTTCGCACATTAAACTCACACCCAGAAACACATTTCACTGATTAATAGAAACTATCTTAATGAATTTTTTTCATAAAAACATAAAAAAATTATATTTTCAATATGAAATTGTTAATATTATAATTTTGAAAATAAATTATAAAAAATTTAATAACACGCAATTTAATTTAAAAAATTAAAGAGGTTCAATTACAAATTGAACATAATACTTGTAACGCCCAGACCCTAGTTACCCATAGCCAATGAATTATTACATAACAATGGTATGATCACAAGGGATCAAATCCCGGATGACCGGTCAGTTTAGAAGCCTTGGAAGTATTAGATAAATTCATAAGTTTTACATTACATCATGAAATTAAACCATTAACAACATTTTTTCCCCATTTACCACACTTATATCATTAGCCTATCACTATAGGTCAACCACAATTTTTTTCCTTCACATCTTGTGAAAAATAATACATAGAAAGGGGTGAGCCCATATGCTTAGTATGGATAACAATATAGTGGACACTTTCATAAATAAGCATAAAACATTAAACCAATGTATAAGACTAAAACATAAGCCTTTTAAACATAAACTTCTGTATAATATTTTCAATATAAATCAAATAATTCCAGTTACTTATTCACAGGGAGATTCTACAAGTCAAATACTCACATGAAATATTAATAGCCAATTTTATAATGATAGAATGCATAATACGGGACTTCATAACCACATAGTAAGGAGTTTCTTCCAAGACTACATATAAGATTTTTCCAAGGCCATGTGCCATTACACTAGTTTGTCTCATGGGACCTACCAATGCATTGAAGAGCTATAGAATGCCCCAACCATCATTTACTAAGTCCGATACATTTCTCATATGAAAATATTAAAACATAACATGAACATTCGTATTAAAACTAGCATATTAAATGTCAATAGTTTATCCATAAACCATGAATGGTTCAAAAATAAAAGATACATATTCAAACATATCAAAAAAATTCATGACAATATTGATGTTTTTTATCATAATAAATAAATTTCAAACAAGTTTAAATTCCATCATGGGATTTTGACATAGATGAAATCAAAACTTTTTTAAGGAAATATTTATTTTTATTTTGAAATAATTTAAATGTTTTATAATTTTTAGTGAAAAAATTTATTTTGAAAATATTCTTATAAGAAATCATGGGAGGATTTGACAATGTTATAATGGTAGAAAATAGCCTCACCCACCATATAAGTTAAACAAAAGACATTCTTACCTTAATTTTGTCAAAAATTTCATAAAGTACCTTGATTAGAAAATGACGAACTGATTTCATTCATAACATATATGGTCATATAAGGGTATAAATGAAATTAAACCATAGTCTATAAACTGTAATAAGGTTTTTAATTACATTTTCATGAAAACATAGATGTTTATGATAAAGATGTCCTAGTAGATATGTACATCTTAACAACCTCAGATAAGTAATGTGATTGTATAATCAACCCTTAAATTTTACTTTTCATTAGTCGTTGGTATGTTAACCACTTATATAATATAGAAATCATTGTTATTAAATTTTACAAGAATAATATACCAAAATATGATATCATATATGATCTTATAAAAATGCATTCTTAATTATATTTTAGTTGTATCATTGTTTTGGGGGTTAAATGATTCATTTTACTTTATATGATTGGTTACGTAAGCCATGTTTGTTATGGATAGGATATATTTGATTCATATAAAAAATTATATTATGATCATAAAAATTATTTTTAATTATAAAATGAAAATTATTCTTGAATGATTACGATGGGGAATGAATCCCATCATGTTCTTGGAGATGATAATCTGTACGTACGCATGAGTGAGAATATCATTATATTGATGGTGAAATCGAATGTAATTAGATAGTATATCTTATATAATGAATAATTATCAGGTTATATTTAATATTTACATCATTTATAATCATTATTATACCAATCCAAATAATGAGGTGTGCGAATAAAAAACTACACCATGACGTAGAGACGGTAGGTCATACGTACGCACGTATGGTGACTTAATAATTTATAGGATGGAGAGAATAATGAACATTGTTGTACCATATTTTTAATATCATCATAGTATGTATAAGGTACAATATTTGTTATTTTGGTATGGAAACAACAAAGAATGATGAAGTGGAAGAATAAAAGAATTTGAAAGAGGGTGGTGAAATTATTACCTCTTCTTAATGGGTTTCCTTTTGAGTTGATAAAAAGGGATCCATAAGATGACTTTCTGATCAATGTAAGGCCTTTTGGTCAAAAGGAAGATATATGAGAGGATATTTGGTATGGGGTTGGATGATCCAAATGGCTTTGGATGTGTGAATTTTAGAGAAGGGGAAATAACCTTTTATAAGAGTGGTGACAGTCCCTTTAGGAAAAGCGTGAATTATTATTTTATAATAAAAACATTTTGGTTTCTAATGGCTCCAAAATGATATATTTAGTATCTATGGTGTGGTTGGGTTTAAATCCTCTCATCAAAAAGGTTTTAGATAGGTTTAGGTCACTATATTAACCTTATCATTCATATTTAACTCTTAATAAATAGTTTGACATTTACCATTTCTCTTTGTATTTTTATATTATATAGTTAATAAACATACTACTACAAGCCACGAAAACCCCAAGTGGTTCATTATTAATATATATAACATTATATAACTAATTTTTCCGAACCTTATATTTAATAAAATATTAAATCATTTACTAATATAGTATTTGTTTAAAAAACTCAATTATGTCAATTTTTATTGTATTTAGTATTTGGTTTTTATGAAAATCATATCCGCGTGATTACTTAAAAAAATTAATTAATCAACCCAAAAATGTCATATTAACCATAATAATTAGTGGAAATAATCTAAATCCTCAATTTACATTTATTTGGATATTTATAATATATATTATTTTTATATTTCATTAATAATGTAATTACTACATCATCGTTATTTCATATAGAAATTAAATTATCTTATATCTAAAAATTTTAAATAAAAAACCATTACGTATGAAATCGTTTTATATTTATAATTAATTTTTATAGTCGATTTTATATTTTTTGTAACCCTATATTAAAAAAAATTTAGTTATTAAACATTGAATTTAACACTTTTAACTCTTCTTTAAATAAAATAATAATAAATTTCCTAATCTAATCCATGAGGACCAAAAATATTATATTTTATACCTATGGTTTTTTTGGTCGAATTAAATTTATCAAATAGAATTAGGACAAGTTTTAGGGTAATTATAATATCATTTTTACCCTTAATTACCCTATTTACTTTTAATCGTGTAAAATAAAATCAGAAGATACTATTAACCCAAAATTAGGTTAATCTTATTGAACCACATTTTACATAATAATTTCAACTGTGTCTCTCAGATTTTTGAAATTCAACTCATAGAAGTGGAAAAATAAAGTTTTATGCAAATTTGTAAATGCTCCTAGAAGGTGGGTAAAAGATGGTAAAATGTTCAATAAAAATTTATAAATCAAATCATCTTATAAAATGACACAAATGAATTAAATTGAACATATATAGGTATTATGTATCTGTTTTAAACTAAAATAAATTAAAATAAAATAACTAATTATTTTAATAAAAAGTCAGTTTTAAACAATAACACAGTGTTTTTACTATTCATCAAAATTTGAAAGTTCTCGGGAAAATACCATAAAATAACACTAAAATTATTTTTATATTTAGAATAAAAAAATGAAGTCCATTTTAAAAATTCAAATTGATAAAAATTCAATAAAGTGAGTATTACTATTCATAACGTCTTGTTTCATTGGTCGCGGTTTGTTGAAATTCAATGTTGCGTACAATGCATGATACTGCATTATTCAAAGGGAAACCTACTGTGGAAGTTTGAGGTGTTACAATACTCACCACATTATATAAAACCTACTACCTATTAAAACATATAAACTAATGAATAACATGGATCTGGAATTACAAAAAACAGTACCATATAAGGCACTCTGAGATTAACCAATCCTCTTCCATAGTTGTACATAGGATATCAATTGTAAGAATAAAAATAAAGTATATAATTATTTCTAATTAGAAAATAGTATAATATATAAGTAGATAATAAATAGATATAAAAATTACGAAAAATATAAATAAAACATAGATCAAGAGAGGAATAGTGAGATAATGTAGTACTACATCATATCCATTGGATTTTGGTATATGAAAAAGGTTATTTTCAACTGAAAATGAGTGCTAGTCACAATAAATGAAGAAAAAATTAACATGATGTATATATGAAAAGATTAAAATGGATCATAGAAAATAGAATTTGTGTCTTGGGTTTTAATCCACATATTTTATTCTTTGATTCATATATCTATGCCCATGTGACACTCCAGTTGAATTTATAAATCACATTTTTTCCAAAATAGCCATTTATGAATAATGATTCATAAATCTTACTACTGAGAAACTGATACAATAAATATAAATTCCTTCAAATTCATTTACTTACAAAAAAAATCTATTAGAATAAAATATTATTTTATTATCTTATAGGTATTGATTCAATAGGTTTTCACAGACGAAAAACATAAAATATCTTATAGAGGTAGACTTATAGCCTAGTGAAAAAATATTTTCATGGCTGCACCTTATTTTCAAGGGTACAATTACAAATTTACCTTGGTTTCAGATCCATATCATGGACAAAAAATTATACTTATGGTCACAATATTGATATCACGATCATAAAATTATTATGATAGCACATTCGAAAAATTCTTCTTATGTTCATAGAATTCTTCTCACAAAAAAATATTATTCTCATGGTCATTGAATTATTCTTACAGTCAAAATATTATTCTCATGGTTGATAACATTGTTTGATTTTCCTCATCACTCTAATAGTGATTTCTTCACATAGGTTCACATTCATTCTTATAGTCGAAAAACAGACTTAACCAAATTTTATTAAAAGTAGATCAATATAAATTTATATAATACATCACAGAAAGCATTATTAATAAATTAATCATGATTCAGGACCATTATTACATGGGATTGTAGGGATATGCCAACAATAATTAATTACATGGTTTACAAATAATATCCTATATCAATAGAATAACAAAAATTTATATTCATTTCATAGGAAGTTACAATAATTACAATCTAATTAGTAGAATTTACAAATGGTCATTAATTACAAGTAATATCTCAATAAAATAATCAGATTGGTACATGTGGATCATTTTTCTTTTATTTCATAGTAATCTTAATTTTTCATTGACAATTATTTACATTATGTCCTTCTTTCTCACATATAAATAATTTTTAAGTTCCATTGATACAAATTCCAAGGTGTCTCCTTCAACATTTACTACATGATGGAAATTGATATTTCTTTTCTATGTGGTCACCATTGATGGAGCTCTTCTGATTTACCTCCTTTAACTTCCTTGTACAGTTCGGGAGTTGGTTAATATAAATGTTGGTGATCATATTTTTATAAAAATGATTCGTCATTAACACATGATATTTTATGCCTATCAATATTACATTTATTTTCTCATTTCAACTATTGTTCCCACCTTTTATGTCATGATCAATATTACTATGACCTCCTTGGAATCCAACCATTGACTAAAACCAAAAATCATTGTGTGAGTAACAATAGGCATAAAATCATTTATAAAATATCATGACACCATATTTTCAATCTAACACCTTAAGATTAACCAAGGTTATTTCTTCTCATCTTATATTGAATTCCTTCAAATCAATATTTAAAAAAATGTGAATTATCATAATCATATTCTCTATGTGTGTCGAATCCTAGAGTGCAGTAAGGCCCATTTTCGTGCACCCGTTCCTATTCGAGCCTATCTCTAAGTGGTGTTTTCAGTTTTTACCCCTACATATAATTGTTCCAGAACCACCTCTACATGTTTTTTTCTAGACAGATATGTGTTTCTTGTATAACCCACATAATATTTAAATTACCAAAAATATCATATGTTTTTCTATAATAATCCATAAATAATATCTAAGGGTAATGTTCTCTAATCAAAGTTTCTCTAAATATAGTTTCCAAGGTTTCTAAAATGCATCCAATGATACAAAAAGTAATTCCCTGACATTAGTTACCTAGAGTGTGTACATTGTTACATATCATTGCCATGATCCTAAGATATCAAGTCATGAAATACTGATTAGTGTTATAACATTGGAAGTACTAGATATATACAATAGTTTTATTTACATCATGAAATAAATAAAAACAACATTATGTCCCCTTGGAACAAACTCATATCCCATAGCCTATTACTTTAGGTTAGTCAGGATATACATCTTCACATCCTATGAAAAATAAAACATTGAAAGGGGTGATCTCAGATGCTTAGTATGGATATCAATATTGTGGAAACATTCATTAATAATCATTATTATTTAAGGAGATGTATAAGACAAAACACAAGCCTTTAAAAAATAAACATCAGTATAATGTGGAAAATATAAATCAAATAATTCCATTAACATATTCACATGGATATTCTACTCGTCTAATTATCGCATGTAAAATACATATCTAATTTCATAAAGATGGAATTCATAATGTCAGACATCCTAACCACATAGTCAAGGCCTCATTCCAAGACTATGAATTTGATTTTGTCGAGGCCTTATGACAAGACACTAGTTTATATCATGAGACCTACCAATAAATTTGGATTATCTAGCTGGATCCACCCATTAATTACTAAGTCAAATGCATTTTACATATCAAAAGGTTGAAACATAACATAAACATTCGTATTAAAACTAGCATATGAAATGTTAATATTTTAACCACAAACAATGAATGGTATAAAAATAGCACATCCACCGTCAAACATAACTCATTAAACACAATATGGAATATTTTATTATAATAAATCAACATAAATCAATAATATAGAAGGATATTTACATAGGTGAAAATAACCATTAAAACTATTTGAGAAATATCCCCTTTTTCATGAAAACATTTAAAAGTACCACTATTTATCAAGAAGCTGTTAAAAATAGATATTCAAACCAAAGAGTCCCATACTACTTTAAATCTTCTAAATGTAATTTTAATTTTCAAAAATTATTTTCTATATAAATTAATCCTTAAAACAATTTTTAATACATGGAAAACAATGAGAATGATTTAGAAAAATAAATATTTAAAAAATTTAAAATGATATTTTAATTAGAGTTCCCAACCAAATGAGAGACACATGAATACCAATAATTGAGATAATAAAAACATTATAATATCATTATAATAATGTAATATTTGATATACATAGTCAAAATTTAGTATATACACCATATAAAAGTGAATTGGTGCATAACAACATTTGAAGACTCAATAGAACGTAAATTGAGATGAAATACCTTAAAAAGAATGTATCCTTAAGTTTAGGATAAATCAATGACATAATAATGTTTGAAAAATATAAATACACTCAATATGATTGGAAATTCAGGGTAAATAAATCATATGAAATTCACTCATATTCTTGTAAAAACAACACCAAAGACTTGGATGTTTAACTCAATAAATGGAAATTCAGTTAAGATTACTCTTATCTAGTTCATATTGATGAGTTTTGAAATTATAGTTGGAGTTATTATGTGTATTAAAATTATATCCAAACAAAGGGGAGTGTAAATTACTACATAAATAAATAGAAATTTAACAGATAATCTTGGAGTAAAATAAACATTGATGTTTGCGTAAAACCCAATGAGTGGAAATAGAAATTAAAAATTACCTTCCCGATTTGGTAACATTTGAAAAATACATCCAATGAAATCAGTATCAATCAATATAGGCGTAAATTCCTATATATTAATGTATATTACACTATTAATACAACCATGGGTAGTGCACACACTACATAAAACGAAATAGTGGCAAGTAAAGCATGAATATCAAGAAAATTAAAGTGAGATGAAACCCCCATACCTTGTACTTTTCCTTAGTTGAGGGTAAGTTAAAATATTTTATAATGGTGAAATAATTGTTATAGAATTATCCAAGAACAATATATGTAAATATGATATCATATTTTATCTTTCAATATAGCTTTATTAATAATATTTCTATAGTATCATTGTTTCGGGTGTTAACTAATTCATTTTTCATTAAATATCTTGTTACGTAAGTCATATTTTTTATAGATAAGATGTATTTGATTAATATAAATAATGATATTATTTTTTTGAACCTTATATTTTATCATAAATTTATATTTATTCTTCAATGGTTTCGAATGGGAATGAACCTAATCGCGTTCATGGTGACGATAATCCGTACGTATGCACGAGCTGAAATACCATTATATTGATGGAGAAATCGTATGTATTTTGATAGTGTTTCATATATAAATAATAATTAACGTGTTATATTTTTTATTCAAATCAAATATATTCATTATTATGCCTATAAAAATAAATAAGTGTCGAATTACAAACTACACCATGACCTAGAGACGGTAAGTCATACATACAGATCTATGGTGAATTTTTGATCCATAAGATTGATAGAATAATGAATATGGTTGTACCAAATTTATAAAAACATCACAGTTTATATAAGGTACTGGAATTATAATTTTTTGTAAAAAATAATGAATGAATAAGTAGAAGAAGAAAAGAACATTGAATGACAAGATGAAATAATTACCTCTTCTCCAGGTTCTTCCTTTTAATTTGATCAAAAGGGCTCTCAATATGTCTTTATGATCAATTTATAGCCTCTATGTAAAATTTAGTCCTGTTGGGAGGATATTTTATTAGGGTATGGCAAAACCAAATAGCATTGGAGGTGTGATTTTGAGAGAAGAGGATGTACCCTTTTATATGAGAGGTGAGGGTCACTTTCGGAAAACCATGTTGTATTATTTTTTTATAAGATACTATTAGGTTTATAATAGCTCCAAAAAGATTTATTATGAGTCCACGGTGGTTTTGGGTCTAAAACCTCTCAACCAATAGGTTTTAGACAGGTTTAGGTCACCTTATTAACCTTATCATTGAGATTTAACTCTAGGTTAAATAGTTTATAATTTACCGTGTCTCCTAGTAAATTTATATTATATGGATTATAAACATACTATAAAATGATAGGAGAACCCCATGTGGTTCATAAATGTCATATCTAGTATTATATAATCCCTTTGGATAAACCCTATATTTTTAGTACTATTATATAATTTAATAATATAGTATTTGTTTTAAAAATTAATTTATGTCAATTTTGATATTATTTAGTATTTGGTTTTTGTGAAAGTCATAAAAATATTATTTCCTCCAAAAAAATAAATTTAATCAACCATAAAATGAAATAATAATCTATAAAATTTTCTTAATGCATCAAAAGCCTCAATTTACCTTTATTTTTATATCAATATTACCAATTATATTAATCATTCATTAATAATTTAATTACTGCATCATCATTGTGTCACAAATAAATTTAATTATTTAATATGAAAAAATTATAAATAAAATAAATTAATGTATTGAATCTTTTAATATTTAAAATGAATATTTATCGTTGAAAATATTATATGTATAACTTTATATTAAAAAAAATTTAGTTGTTAAAATTGGAATTTAACACTTTTAACTCAAGTTTAAATAAAATAATAATAAAAGTCCAAATCTTATCCATGTGGGTAAAAATGATTATATTTTATTCCTAAGGTTGATTTTTGTCGATATACATTTATCCAATAGAATTATGACATGTGTAAGGGTAATAATAATATCATTTTTATGTTTATTTACCCTATTTACTTTTAACCATTGTAAATAAAATTCAAATATTATTATTCACAAATAATTATTTTCATCTTATTGAACAAAATTTTACATAATAATATTATCCATGTCTATCATATTTTGGAAATTCAATTCACAGAAGTGGAAAAATTATATTTTATGCAAATTTTCTAACATGGTTAGAAGGTGTGTAAAAGACGTTAAAATATTCAATCAAATTTTATACATATAATTTTATAATAACATGAATCTAATTAATTACATTGCATTAAAATAATTATTATGTTTCTATTGATAATTAAAATAAATTTAAATAAAATAAATAATTATTTAAATAAAATGTTGGTTTTTAAACAATAACGCAGTATTTTCACTATTCATCAAAAATTGAATGTTTTCCAAAAAATACCAAAAATTTACCCAAAGCTAATTTTGATATTCTGAATCCAAAAATTCTTTCTATTTTACCAAATTCAAATCATAAGTGTTTAATTAATTAATTTAAGTTTAAATCATGTTGTCAAAACCAAAAAGCTAGTTTTTGAGAAGTAAAAACCATTAAAAGATATATATGTGTTTATGTTCGGTTTAAAAGTGAAATTACTTCCAATGACCAAAATTCAATTAAATTATAAAAATATAATATACATATAATTGAAAATTATTCAAAAGTATAATTTAACTATATAAATTAATTTCATTAAAAAATTTGTTTTCAATTAATATATATTATCTTTCACACTTCATAAAAATATGAATGTTATCAGAAAACACAAAAAAATTAACAAATCTAAATTTTTATGTACTTAAACTAAATAAGAATTTAATTTCGTCAAATTAAATATATAAATGTGTCAAATATTGTATTTATAATGGGTTCTCCATTAAAAGGTGGAAAAACTATTTTAAAAAAAAATACTTCTTTTATCTGAAAAAATTCAATTAGTCTTTATATTATGTCCAATAATAACAAAAGATTAATGTTAAAATTTTATGTAATTTTTATAAAATTAAATATGTGGTTATTATTATTCATAAGCATTTTCTAAACGGCTAGTTAATAGGCTGTGGTGCACTTGAACTCAGTGTTGTATACATCACACGCTATTGTGTTTTTCAATGAGAAGCATACTATGGAAGAATATAGTGTTAGAAATGAAGGGTATGTTTATTAGTGCGAATGAAACATTGATAAAGGGTATGGTTTGTCAGTTATTTTAATCATGGAAAAAGTCCCCCTTTAATATTGATTTGTTAGCACTAATAAACACACCATTTTTTAATGATTTTTACAATGATTAGAAAAGGTGAAATTCATAATTTTTTTAATTATAACAATAAAATATTAAAATTTATTTTTAGAAATAATATATATGTATATATGTGAAAATAATTATTTAATATTAATATATAATATAATTAATGAAACATTGATTAGGAAATGATTATAAATTAATGTCAATTAATATCATTAAAATTAGTATTGAGTAATAGAAATATAATGTACATTTGGTGAGATAAAAAATTAATTATTTCAATAAAATCTTAATATATATTAAATCGTGACATGAACTTCAATTTCTCATAATTTTAAATCTATGTTTTCACTTATGTCACACCCCATGATTTTATAATAGGAACATCATGTTCGATAGTGTGTATGATATGAAACTCCAATAATAAAAGATAATGAAACACCATAAAAATTTACAATATATTCCTTTCTAAATAAATTCAATGTCTTTAATATATTTTGATACATGAAACATCAGGTTTAAATAAAACCTGATACTCAATTAAATTTTTTTAAAACATTACCATTATAATATATATGTTATGTTTGTAGGTATAAATATAAATAATTATATTTGTAATATTATATATTTTAAAAATGGATAAAAAATCAATTGTTACATATTTATTATAAATAAAATAATAAAAATTATAATGAAAATGAAATATTTCTTGAAAAACTATTATAAAAGCTGGTTTAGTCGCACTTTGTGCAGAAGATTTACAATTATTTGTTACCACTTTCAGAAAAATTATAAAAATTACATTCATTATTTAAATTCTAAATTTCAATTTATCCATGGGATATTTTTTGTATTTTTCTAAAAAAGATTAATTTTTTATGAATACTAGAAAATTAACGATATTCATTGACAATTTCCTTTTCATTTAAATTATTACCTATTTTAAATTATATTTTAACTTATATTATGAATACAATTAAATCAATTAAATTAAAATTTAAATAATTTATTTCATTGTAATAAATTTAATATTAAATTTTCATATAAAATCATTTTAAACTTTTGTTTTTTAATTTATAAAAATTGTTTTATTGATATATCTATTGGTTTAACTTTAAGTTGGTTTCTGCCACTTCTATTAACTTAATTTAGAAAAATGGATTTATTATTTGGATGTAGAATAATTTAAGTTATAAAATAATGAAATATTAACTTTTTATCATAATCAATTGATAAAACAATAAAAATTAATTATGACAGTTAAGGTAATAATAGCATTACCATGTGTTAAACTAAGAATAAATGTGTAATAAAATACCAAATATTTTTCAAAAACACATATTATGACCATATTTTTTCCTTATAAAATCTAATTTATTTTAATTACCCTATTTTAGTCTTGTGGACTGATAATATCATGATAATCACATTATCTTTTCCAAAATTTCATGTGTGTCCCGTCCCCCACTAATAAAAGGTCACACTGACTCATCCCAAGTTCACACTTCCAAAACCATTAAGTTCAGCCCATACCTAAACAAATATATTACCTAAATTGGTAACCACATCCTAAAATACTTAGGTAGATTATTAATTCCTAATAATATTTCTTTACTTATAAATCTAAATGGGATCATTAAAGAATATGTAATGTTCTCAAACATACATATTTGTTTGATTTCTTGTTGAAAATCCTTGAAATAATAGAAAAACGACTATAATATAACAACACCAATATAATATATAAACATATTGGTTATTATGAAATTGTAATAACCATGATCTATCTCCACATCCATGAAATGGAAAATGAAACTATAGATGGTGTTTAAAATAGACAACTGCCTCACGAGCTGAAGTAATTCTTTTTCCATCACCAAATTCTAGGATAGATATAATTATGGATTTATCATAATACTACTATATTTATGAAACTATGTTTATTCTCTAATTATTATATCACATGTACCTTCTTATATTCTATTCTATTGGGGGATACAGTAACATCTCTTGTGTGTACAACACACCTCATTCTCACGAAGAGATTTGATTGATCTTCCACTAATTCCATTAATGGAAGATATTAGGTTTATTGTTAAATTTTATATTGAATATTTATGAACTGAAAATTATGATGTAAATATAATCCCACTTATAAATCCTTCTAATCTATTGAAAATGAAAATTTCGTTCATGTATAGGTGTGGAATACTATTTCCATGATCTAATGCCAAATGGTTGTTTTTATACATGGATGATAATAATGAGAGCTTTGACTAATATATTTTATATATATATATGAATATAATAAATCCAAAAAAATTATTTAATATATATTTTCCTTTCATTTTATCCATATTGAAAATGATAATAACGTAAATGTGTACGTATGACCTACCATCTCTATGAACGGTGTGATTGATTTTATATCCTTAAATTTTATGGATTACACTAAACACATATATAATGAATATATATATATATATATGATATTATATCATATTTTACCTTAGGTATATGATGTAACAATTTTCAATGTAAAATGAATAAAATGATCCAACGAAAATACACATGAAAAGTGATGGAATTTTCACCCAAACCAGTGATCATAACAAAATAATTTTTATTAAAAGGGTGATAAATGGTAATAATTAAATTCTATATAGTATGAGATATATTTATATGGTTATTTAATATTATTAAAATAAAAAAATATTTATTATAAAAGTGTTTTGGACACCTATGAAGTAATTTGTTCTCAAGGTAAGGGTTTCACACCTCCCATTCACTTCTGTGATACGTATGACATAATCAAAAATTTGTTCTTTTATGTGGTGTATATACTACCCATTTTATATTTTATATCATTATAATATTTATCTTGATGATATTTAATGTTTCCTTTTATTTTATTTCATTTATGGGGATTTTTATTTAAATGCTACCAAACTAGTCATGGTGTATTTCAAAATCTCATTATTATTCAGGATTGTTTTGGATTAAGTAACCCTTAGGGGAATAATTTTAAATTTATTTATTAAACTTAATAAATTTTTATATATTGTTATTATTTTTCTATTCCTTCATTATTACCATTCTCCCTCACATTTTTAATAAAAGTGATTTAGAATTTTTTTTAAAAAAAATCAACTTTATTTCAATGTTTAGTCAAATATCAACTTTCTTCAAAATCCATGTTTTCTAAAAATATTTAAAAAAAATATTCATATCATTATCCAATTGATTTATTAAAATAATTTTTTCCATTTTGATGCTATTTATTTTTTTAAATGTAATATTAATGTAATTTCTAAAACAATTCATGTTTGTATTTTAAAAAAATGTGAAGGGTGAATTTTTTTAACTTATATGGAATTTACATAATTTTCTTTCCTCAAAAAAATAAATGTTTTAAATATTATTTCAAATGATTATAATTATATTTTTAAAGAAATATATTTTCAAAATATTTTCTAATCTTTTATATTTAAAAAGTTATTTTCAAAATGAGAAGTTTATTTTCCTTAAGATATTTTTAATGGATTTTTCATAGTATTTATATTCATCAATTAAAATATCCCCCATATTCCTTATCATCAATAGGTAAAATGATGTAATGATACCATCATTGATATGTATTTGGATATTTTAATATCATTTTACTTTAATAAAATATTTTTATACCATTTACCATATTGATCTGACTAGTTTATGATTATGATTATTAATTAAAGAAATTATTAAAATTTCTTATTCTAGTTCTTCCATTATAATTGTTTATATTGATTATGCTTCACCCTTATCATATGAAGAATTCATTGGACATATTATGTCATGGATGGGACTCATATAACCATTTGATGCATTGGAAAATCTGATAAGTCAAACTAAATTGGGTTTTCTATGTGGACTTGCCTATGTATGTGTTATTTCATGGAATGAGGCCTTGATCGAATGATTATGACCTCTGAAATTCTATATTACATCATTATGAGTTTAGTTATTGTTGTCCATGTGATTACTCTATTAGTTATAATATCCATGGAGACGTTTACTCCTTATTTGATTACATATATGGATTTTTTGTTAATAATTTCATTCAACTATATTAAACACATGTTAAGGATTATAATACATGTGTTTTTGTTATTTAACATACCATATTAACTATGAATTATTCCATAATAAATTCCACTATACTTAAACCCATATTTAGAATTTGATCTCACTACCTTCTTATGTTTCCTTGACTAAGATTCCGTGATCATAATTAAAATTTATATTTATGGGTTTTTCTAGAGTAAATGATGATTCCTTGGAAGAAAAAAATTTCTTACTTTGTGTTTTTATTTTTAAATTAAGATTTATATATGTATATTATTACTAAGACTACTAAACTATAATGTTCTTTAAGATGTGATTCCATGAATCTTAGGCTAATATAATAATATAACTACTTTTTATGGGCTACTAGGTTTTGGGTCATTATAGTTGGTATGAGAGGAAGCATTATATAATCCTTGGGAAATAGACTTAGGGAAACAATGATCTCAGTAAATAACCCAGTGATAGACATTGATTATAATTATAGAGTAAACCAATAATGTTTTGGTGAGGAAAATATTATGTTGTATTTAATAGAAATATACCCCTATCTAGATACTATATGTCGATGTAGTTCTAGGACATATGTACCTAGGGGTAAGAACCCTAAAAAAGGTGTTTGAGGCTTGACTCGATTGTTACATGGAACATGAAAATAAGCCTTACTGAGCACAAGGTCTTATACAACTAGGTGATATGTAATAGATAATTCAAATTTTCCTTAAAAACCATTATGAAGGACTTGAAAATATTTTTATTATTTCCGAACATTTTCATTGAAACCATGATTATGGTTATGAGATTATCCATTAATAAATGTTTTCAATTTTTTATTTGTGTTTCTCTATTTTTGGGATTATACATTATTTTTCATAATGTTAATATGTAATCTATTATATTCCTCTATTTAGAAATGACACCAAATGGGTGGAATAGAAACTGTATCAATTCTCCGACCTCGTGTAGCGATTACCATACTGAGGATGATAATGAAGGTGGGGATGGAGATATAATTCGAAATGATCAAATTACAACCATATTGTGGAAATTAACATAGATATAAAAAATAAACCAAACTATATGGAGTACTCTACTGATCCACCATGTTGTGTAAAAATGATAGACCAATTTATGCTTCAGGATCCTCCATAATTTAATTGGTCTGAATATCCATATATATTTGATTAGTGGACATGTTATTTAGAGAATATTGTCCACGGGTTTGGAGGAAATAAAAGGGACAATGTATTTATAATATTTTACCATCCCTAAAGAGATATGGATCAATGGTGGTCATTGATTCAAAACACCATGGTTGAAGAAGAAATAAAAAATATTGAATGGAATAATTTTATGGTTCCCTTCACAAGAAAACATTTTCCTCACAATAAATGAGAGGATATTGAGAGAAATATCCTGAATCTATGAAAAAATATAAATTAGAATTATTCTAATTATAAATAAAACTTTACAAGGTTATTATGTCTTTTTACAGAATACATATGTAATATAAAGAGCAATATTGACTGTTTCATTTAGGGGATTAAGCCAAATCATCAAATGGAATTAGAATCCAAAAATTCTCATCATATGAGGTTATAATATCATGTGTTATAATATAGAGAAATAATTTTTGATGTATTATGGCTTCTATGATAAGAAATAGAAGAAAATAAAAATAGATCAAAATGTGAGTAATGGGAAGAATGAAATGTTGGATTTCCCCTAGTCGACCATTCTGAAAATGAAACACTCCAGTAATTGTTTAATGGAATGATATTTATCGAAAAGTGTTGTTGGAAATTCCCATTTTTTTATGATTTAATGTGAAATAAATAATCCTCTAATATATAATGCATCAATTGTGTGGATATGGTTGTCAATGTAAATTAATTCCACATCAATTTAGGGAATATACCACAAATGAAACTAAGAGATCATTTTCAAACTTATTATATTTATAAAAATTAAGTGCAATGACTAATATACACATTTTTGGATTCCGGAATTATTTTATAGGAGTATTTTATAAATTATATCCAAGTTATAAGAATTGTCAAATTTATAAGGATTTTCATGTAGTAATTTTTCATTAATGGTTTCTTAGAATATTTTGAACGGTATAGATGACCATGATGAGCAATTTATTAGGATGATTAATTTCATGGTAAAAAAATTCAGGGTAGTTAACCCTTATTATCTTCTTCAGGATTGTATAATAATGATAAAGTGGTTTTTATAAAGTTATTAGTAGCCTTTAATGATTATAAAACATTACTTGTTAAGGTAATTATGTGTTATTAAATTAATGAAACATAATAATAATTATATTAATAAAATATTATAGGATGGAAAAAAGACATGTTGGGTGATAACCCATCATATACATCAAGGCCATGGGGCTTGAACCCACAACCAAGGGGTGACAAGGTTTATATGCCTAGCACTAGCCAGTATTATGTTTTGGTCAATATGTTATTTTCTTTACATGAATGACTTGAATGAAAAATATTAATTTTTTTCAATGGTGTTACAATAAAAAATTATATTTTTTTTAAATATTGGATAAACTATTCCAAACATTTTAGTTTTGATAAATATTTAGACATGTAGAAACAATTTCCACTCTTTTATGGATCTTGTGATCTATTAAAATTTAACATTAGTTTTTCCATCATATAAATTATTTTATTATATTTACTTTTTGGAGTACGAGATGAATTGACAATTGATTTAAGAACGTCAAAAGGATGAAATTATGAATATTACAACAAAATTGTGTAAAGTTTGTATTTTTCCTTATATTATTGGACAGTAAAATAATTACCAATATTTATGTAATGGATCATGAAAAAAAATGTTATTATATTACCTAGATACCTAGTGATGCAAATGGTATTAAATCATCATATATTTATAGTTTTAATTTCATTAAGGTTATATTAATAATTTTATTTTTTGTATTTAATGATATATATTAATCTCTATAATTATTTATATTTTTTTTCATGTCTGTATCTTCAATTCCCACAAATGTTCTCCTTCTGGGAAACGTAGTAATTTGTTATTAAAGCTGACCTTTGTAATTGCATTTATATCCTTTCAAAATGGTGTTTTCATAACTCTTTTTACAATGTGGGTTTCCAATAGATATTTTTTTTCACTTGTTAATCCCTTAATTTCAATGATCAAGATTAAATTTTGAGGATGCTATTTATTTAAGAGGTAGAATGCTTAACATTAAGATTTTAAAAGAGGAAAATCAGGTTAGAAAGAATGTATAAAATGTAATTGAAAATAATCAATATAATGTAACACCACAAGAATTTATGATATATTCTATTTAATATAAATTAAATATTTTTGATAGCTAGAAAATAATGGAACACTCTATTTAAATGATATGGAATACTTTTATAAAATATTTTTATATAAAACATGGCCACTATATACTATATATTATGCTAAAAGATATTTATAGGAATATTAAATTTTGAAAATTATATGTTTTTAACATATATAAAATAAAATAAATTGTTATATAATGAGAATAAATAAAATATGAAGCATTTAAAAGAAAGGGAAATGTTTTTCCAAAAACAATATTTTTCTAAAGGATGGATTACTCATTCTTTATAAACCAAATTTAAAATAAAATATTACTAGTTTAAGAAACATTATTCAAAAAATAGACATTATTTTTCAAATATTAATTTCAAAATTAACATTTCTTGAATATGTATGATTTTTTTAAATGAATAAACATGTTTTATGAATATTAAAAAATAATTTTTTTTATTAATATATTCCATTGCATTCAAATTATATACATGTTAAAATTATATAACATAGTTTCAACGTAAATTTGGTAAAATAAAATTATAATTTAAATAATTTAGTTCATTATAATCACATTAATATTGAATTATGAATTAAAAACATTTCAATCAATAGAAATGTTTCATTGGAAAAATCATTTTCAACGTGTCTGTGGGTTTAATTCTAAATTCAAATTCAAAAAATATGTAAAGTAAATTAGAAAAAATAGAAAAAATATTTTTAATAATAATAATTTTTATTATCATATAGGGTATAATTAATTTTTTATGATAATTACTAAGGAAAATATTAAAAAATATTTATCATCATTAATGATAAAACATGTTTATCAGGGGTTAAAAGAAGAAGATTCAAGATGAAAATAACCCAAAATTCATCCAACGCCCATTGGATGGACATAATTAAACAATATGACATCTCAGGATGAAAAATTAATTATTTTGGAGGCTATTGATATGATAAAATATATGTGAACACTATATCCTTTCAAATAATTCTATATGTGTCCTCCCCCACTTATAAGAGGTGACACCCTCCCCTCCCCTCTTCAAACATCCAAATCCATTTGGTTAAAAAAACCCTGAACAACTTTATTCTATTATCCCCCCACATCCTAGAGGCCTTATTTTTATCAGGAATCCCTATTAATAAAGATTTAGCTGTAAATATAATGATCCTTTCTAAAGAAGAGGCATGACTCATTAACACTCATTATTGTTTTATTTCTTCTTCCACCCTAGTAAATCATTTTCTACAATAATAATATTAAAAAAATCACATTATATTGATATGATATTATGTTGAATAAATAATTAAGACCCATATCCACTTCCATCAAATGGGAACCAAAACCAACCCTTGTGGGTCTGGGGGACTACTATCTTGCAAACTGATATAATTTGTTTTCCATCACCAACTTTCATGGCTTGATATAATGTTTTATTTTACTAACTTATATAACATTTTAGAAATTATTATACTTATATTATAACGATATAACATATACCTTCTTACATTCCATTCTGTAGGGGGATAAAATAATGTTGCTCTTCTTTATGGGAAACTGTCACATCGGGATGCGATGTTACTACACCAAAGTAGGAGTTTTTTGACATTGTTTTCCATTTAGTGGCGGTTTAAAGTGCACCTAAAACATTTTACAACGGTTTTGAAAATCCACTCCTATATCACGAATCAACATACATTTCATGACATTTTTTTAAACCAAATACAAAATGATTTATTCGGGGTATTTTAACATCAGGAGAATCATTTACTAGTGGTTAAAACTAATGTGAAATGATTTAGTGACAATTTATTTATTTATATTTTTATTATTATTAATTAGTAATTATTTTAGTAATTCATTATTTTATTATTATTTTTATTATTTTAGTATCTTTAATTAATTTTTATTATTTTATTACATTTTATATTCTTTGTAACTAATATTTTGTATAATTTTATTATTTTTTAATTTTAGTAATTTTTGAAATAATAATTATTTATTTATTACCATACACATGCACATGCATGTATATGCTATATAATTCGAGTAGAAATTCTATGTTGGGAGACATTTGGAGCCCCTACATCTTCATTATTTGGCCTAAACATTATCACATTATTAGGCACTGGATGGGATGAGTAAATAAAATGTTATGTACTTATATTTTTATATATCCTTAGAAAAAACAAACAATACATTAAAATATATACGAACTAAATAATAGATAATTATTAATTAATAAATAATAAATAAATAATAATAAATAATAATTACAAATTAGTAATTACTAATTAATAATGAATAATTTTCAGTTAAAAATTTAAAATTGAAAATTTATAAATTAAATATAAATGAATAACAAATAAATATTTAATATGGTATTAAATAATATATGATAATTAAAAAATAGTAAATACTAACTAATATAATATAATATATAAAATATAAATAATAAATCATAAATCATAAATCATAAATATATAAATAATAAATCATATATATGTAATGTATATAAAATTAATATATTAAACAATAAATTAATATATGATAGAAAATAATAATTTAATATATAATAGACAATAAATAACAAATTATCAATAAATAAATAAAGAATAAAAAATAATGAAATAATAAATAATTTGTTAATAATAAATGAATAATAAAATAACAAATAAAAAATTAAAATTAACGTATAAATAATAAAAAACAATAAATAAATATTAAAAAAATATATAAGATATATATATAATAAAATAATAATATAAAATATAAATATTAATATGAAATTAATATATTATAAAAACTGTTAATAAAATATCAATAAAATATTAATAGAATAATAATGAAAAATTAATGAAAAATTAATAAATTAATAAATAAATAAATAATTACTAATTAATTACTAAATAAATAATAAATAAGTAATAAATAAATAAAACATAAAAATCAAATAATAAATTAAAAAAATATAAAATTCATAAATAATAAATGGATATATATATATATATATATATTTACATAAATATATTTAAATACACATTTATGTTAAATAAATATATTAAAACACAATCATATATAAAATATTATATTAATTAAAATTTACATATAAACACGAGAAAATATAAATATCTCTGTATATATTTACACATTTATGATATAAAAATATATAAACATAAATATAAATAAATATTTACAAATGTACATAAATATATACAAATAATCCTAAATAAATATAAATAATGTTTTTTAATTGATAATAAATAACCAAAAGAGGGAAGACATTCATGAACCGACCCCTAGGGCCCATGCCATGGCTACACATGCTTGCTTCCCAAAGTCCAAGGGCATGCGTCTCGCGGTGAAGGTGTCAACCAGCATGTTGGAGGCATTTTCCTAAGTACTTTTATGCACGCACACGCCCATCCACATCCCAACACACTGATTAGGGGAAAAAAGTACCACTAAAACAAGACTAAGTGCAAGTACAACTGAACGTACGTGGGCCAAAATACCAAACCAACAATGAACTAAAAACATCATGTACAAAAAGGATGCTCTAATGGACATCTGTAGAAAATCTCACCTGATTGTGAGAGTAGTGAAGCTATTGGAAATAGAAGTAGTATGTCATGTCCACCCAATCAAAGTGGGGACCACATAGACCAAGGCCACCAAGTCCACCATCATAGTGCTCGTTAGTCTCATCTCCCTAAGCACCCATGTCGAAACGTCGGTCGTCTGCACCAAACACAAAACTACTAGTAGAAGCCCATGCAGGGGTGAGTAACATGGTATTCATTTGGGAATCCAATATAAAAATGAAATAAAACACAAAAAATATTCAATGTAAATCACGAAATATAAGGAAACTTACACTTTGTATATTCTCTGTTGTAATAGTTTCATCATCGATCTCTTCATCGAACACTTAGGCTGCTAGAGAACTCCTCCTCTAATGAGTACAGTGGGCCATTCATGTCACTAAGAATTGCTTCCCACAAACATTGTACTTCTTACATACACATATCCATCCTATACCATGGACATGTAATGTCAAAGAAAAGTGCTTCCCACTATATGTTTCTGTCTTAGGTACTCGTCCCCGTCTCATACCATGGGCCTGAAAATTCATAGAGAAGTGGTTCCCACTTTGGGCAGCAATTTCACTGATAAGTGTTACCCATTAGGACATGGTCGAGTCATATGCCGTCATCTGTGTGCAGTCCTCAGGTATTAGACAACCACAGGGTTCCATAAGGAGAGTTCCTGAGAGAACATATTCTCAGGACCTTATTCACATCTCAACTTCGATAGAAGTCACCTAAATCATTCCAAACGATCCACCTTATAGGGATTGTCACAATGCCTAAAACAACTCATCAATGGGACTCATGGTTTACAATTTATGGGTGTTTTAGTAACTATGGGGTATGTTGTGATGGGGTCTAGTCCAACATAGTCAGACAGAAACGACCATCCCAATCCTTGGTTCCCACATACCCATGTACATGAAAGACCGACTCGACCTGACCTAGTTCAGTTCTGGGTCGTTCTTGTCAGGTCTAGTTAATGGTCCAGACTCTATCGTCCTCACGAGACTCTGTAACACCCCGAGCTTCCACGATACGACTCTCTTTCAATAATGCAATAGCTTGCATTGTACGCAAGTTCGAATTCTAACACACCGTAACTAATCAAAGTAGCCGTTATGAATAGTAATAACCACTTTTTAAAATTATAGAAATTTTATATTTCAAAATGGACTTCATTTTTGTATTCCTAATATTGAAATTAGCCTATGTTGAATTTTTTGTAATTTTCTGAGAACTTCAAAATTTTTATGAATAGTGAAAAATACTTAAAACAACTTTTTTAATCAAAATAATTTATAGTGATAAATTATAATATTTGGTGGTTTTAAAGTATAATTAGAATATATTTTTACCATTTTATCCAATGGTGGTCATTAGAATTAATTTAACATTGAAATTGGACATAAACAATTGCCAATCTTTTGATATAAATTGTTTCTTAAAAACACGCTATTTGTCGTAACAGCGGGAATTAATTGTAAAATTAATTAATGCAACTTTTATGTTTGGAATTTTGTAAAATAGACATCATTTTTGAATTCGGAATATCAATTATAGCTTAGGGTGAAATTTTGGCCTTATTCTGAAAAACTTCAATTTTTGATGAATAGTGAAACCACTAAGTGGTAGTTAAATAACTGATTTTTCGTTTAAATGAAATATTACCACTTCTGTGATTTGATTTTCAAAAATCCGACATACATGGTTGTCATTAAGAAGTAAAATGTGGTTCAATGAGATAAAAATAATTTTTTGGTGAATAGTAACTTATTAAGTTTTAATCGCGATTAGTGGTAATTAGTGTAGTTTAAGGTATAAATAATACTTTAATAATATGAAATGACCTAGACACATGTCCCAACCTTATTGGTTGTGTCATGGCCGACCCAGACAAGCCATGGGTCAACTTGGGGACCCCATGGATCCACTTTTGTTGGGAAATGACATAAATTACTTTTTATTTAATGTTAATGTGAAAATGACACAAACATAATATGTTTTACGAAAACAATTTTTAAGTAGGGTTATACAAGTCCAAATTTTGATTATAAAGAGTCATTGGAAAGATAAAAAGATTTCCTATATCATAGTATTTTTTTTATAATTTTTAGACATTAAATAAAGTTAATTATTTATGACATAATAATGATGCAGCGATGACATCATTATTTGACGATTTAAATAAAATGGAAAGATAATATAAAATCTATGAACTACACATGTCAAAAACCAATTGGATGAGTGGATTTCGATGCCTTATCACCTTATCCACGAATTCTATCAATGTGGGACCTTTTAAAACCGAAACACATTTTCAAATAATGTAATGTTCCTTTACTTTCCAAAAGTGCCCCTCCTCTCCTCTTATAAAAGGCCCCCACCTCTACCTCATTTCACACACTCTTCAAGCCATTGGCTCGGCCAACCCCTGCCCATTTGCTCTCTCCACATCCCTCTCCTCATCCTAGAGGATTCCCTTTGGGCATAATCCTTTCAAAGGAAGCCTTTAGGCTCAACTCAAAAGGAGTTACACTTTTTAAGGTAATTCATTCTCTCATGTTCTTTTGTTTTATTTTGCTTCTCCAACCCCCTAAACTCTTTTTATTTACTTCTTTTGTAACAACACCAGTATCTTCAATATACTAGGATGTTGTTATAAGATTTATTTGAGCTACACTTCCACACAACTACATCAAATGGTTAAAGAACATAAGGTTTCCGTGGATGGCGAAATTCTGCCTCCCGAAACGATGATTGTTCAACACTCATTTAACACCTTCAAAGGTGGCCATTATGATGTAACTATTTTTATATATGATATATAATATGTTTATGTTTTCCTTAAGCTTCTGTTTTTTTCATTTTGGGCATACCTTTATGGTTTCCATTATGGGTAAAACACGATATCTTCATTTTAGGAAGCGCGGACTACCGCCCCCTGAAAGTGATTTGATTCGTTAATACCATATGTGGGATGTGTGAAGGATAAAGTTAATGATATTATATATTTTATTATACTGGAATTATAATATACTCTTATATCATTATGATTCCATTCCAGAAAATATGAAATAGAAATGGAAGTAGCGTTCATGCGTACGTACGGCTTACCGTCTCCATGAACGGTGCATTTCATTTCTTACCTCTAAATGTGATGTAATATTATAAATGAATGTATGTACTGGATATATATGACATATATGATATCTACATCATGAATACCATTCTGGATATAATGAACCTTTGACCAAATTAACAACATGTAAGTGTAAGAAGCCTATTTTTGACTTAAGAACCAAATACCGACAAAATGAACATTATTAACTTAAATGATTACATGATGTTCATAACATGGTATAAAAGGAATAATGAACTTGGAAAAGATTCATAATCATGTGGAGATTAACTAAAGTTTATTATTCAGGAGTTTAAAGAACGGTCGGGTCAAGTCAGATACGAGGTAAGGGAATTTCTTAACCCAACTTCCATTCTTTGGGTTAATCTCCTACTTTCAAATTATGTCATGATGTTATTATGACCTATTTTGTATTTTTACTTTCTTTATGTGTACCTATAGTGAATACACATAATAGATCTATTTTATTTTAAAAATGATCTTTTTAAGTACTTCGTCTCAATCTCCTTTCATTGAGGCATATTTGGTTTTATACACAACCTTCTTTTATACGATGTATAAACCCCTTTGACTTTTACGTTTATTCAAAAGGAATCTTTTTTATACGAATCGTTTTGCTAAACGACAAAAGGGAATGTTTTTCTTTCCGTACTTATGCGGCGACAACGACTTCTCCGCCGCCGTGACCATTATTTGAGTTTCGGCTTCCTCTACAAGCCATCATTTTCTTTTTTAATGAAAAATAAATACAAAGTTTTAACATTCTTTTATTTTGGTATTGAAAATGGTTTTGAAAGAATTTTTATTATATCAATGTGTTGTATTGATATCTTGTGATTGAAATGTGGAAATGTTATGTTTCCTTTATGCATGTTTTATGTGATACAATTATGTTATGGTTTATGATATGTTTAAACCTATTCATATGAGGAATGCATTGGACTTAATAAGTGACGGGTGGAGCCCGCTATAGCTCCTCGATGCATCGGCAGGTCTCATGGGACAAACTAGTGTCTTGGCACAAGGCCTTGACAAAATCTTATTTGTGGTCTTGGCACGAGGCCTTGACTACGTGGTTATGATAGTCTGGCATTATGCATTCCATCATTATGAAAGTGGTTATTGATATTGCATGTGATTATTCGACCAGTAGAATATCCATGTGAAGAAGTAAATGGCATTATCTCATTTTACTTTTGCCATATTATGTTGATGTTCAAGTTTAAAAGGCTTTTGTTTTAGTTATACATTGCCTTAAATGTTTATGTTTATTTATGAAAGCTTCCGCAATATTGTTATCCTTACTGAGCATCTGAGCTCACACCTTTCAATGTTTTAATATTTTTCCAGGATGTGAAGAAGTATTTTATGAATGACCTGCAGGGATAGTCAGAAGAGGATATGAGTGTGGACTATGGAGACTTTGTTATTGTATTTTTTCACTTTATGATGTAATGTAACGTTTACGAATGTATCTAGTGTTTCCAAGGCTACTAAACTAATCGGTCTTTCGAGACTTGATCTTTTGTGATCATGCCAATGTTACGAAGTAATGCACCGACTCTAGGTAGCTGGGGTCGGGGCGTTACAGTTGGTATCAGAGGCAATTTAGTACTAACCTTGGAAGCTGGATTTAGATAAACTCTGATTAGAGCACATATCCCAAAGATAGACTTTGAGGATTAGTATAGAAGAACTTACTAGAATTTTGGTGATATAGAGATGTTATGAGTTTTCCGAGAAATACATCCCTGTCTGGATACGAGCAGGTAGAGGCGGCTCTGGCACAGATGTACCTAGGGGTAAAACCCGAAAACACCGTTTTGAGCTAGACTCGAATGGGAACTGGTGCACGACAATGGGCCTTGCTGCACTCTTGGTTACGACACTCCCGGGGGATATGCTTAGGATAATTCTCATTTTATTTACAAACCACTATGAAGGGTTATGAGTATATACTTTCTCAAAGAAAACATTTCTTTTTATAATTATGGATTATATCCATAATTAGTTCAATTTATGTTAAGTGTTTTACAAGTATGGAATTATGTATTTTGATTCATAAACTAATCTAGTTTATGCCATTGTTTAGAAATGGCGCCTAGTGGAAGGAATGGAAACCGTATCAATGCACGCACTCCGTGTAGGGATTGCCCTCCTGATCAAGATAATTATTGTGGATCTGGAGATACAACTGGTGCTGATCAACTTATTACCATACTGGGACAACTCACTCAGGTTATGAATAATAACCTTACCCGTATGGAGCACCCTGATCCACAGCGTGGAGGATCAATGTTAGATCGATTCATGAGGCAACAACCACCAACCTTTAATGGGAGTACAAATCCTATAGTAGCCGAGCAATGGATAAATTCCTTAGAGAAAATATTCCATGCCTTGGGGAGTAGTGAAAGGGAGAAGGTTGTCATGGCAGTTTACCGCCTCACTGGAGATGCCGATCAGTGGTGGTCGCTGATTCAAAACACAAAGGAAGATGATGACGTATCGAATATGGAATGGAGGGAGTTCAAAGAGCTTTTCTTAGAAAAATACTTTCCTCGTGACCATCGAGCAGATATGGAAAGGCAATTTCTGAGTCTGAGGCAGAAGGAGGATGAGAATGTCGCAAAGTATGAGGCTAACTTTACAAGGTTAGCAAGGTATGCCGCAGATTACATACGTAACCCAAGGAGTAAGATTGATCGTTTCTTTGATGGGTTAAAACCATTTCTCCGTCGAGCTTTGGTATCACAATCCTTCTCATCATACGAAGATATTGTCTCGTGTGCTATCAAGACAGAAAAGGAATTCTCTAAGTCTTATGACAACAAAGTAAAGCAAGAGAAGAAGAGAACGGTGGAACAAGGGACAGATAAAGGGAAAAAGGGAAAGAAGGATTTTCCATTATGTGATAATTGTGGGAAGAATCACCCTGGTACTTGCCTAAAAGGAATGGGAGTTTGTTATAAATGTGGAGAAAAGGGTCACCAGGCTCGTGATTGCAAGGGAAAGAAATAGGCTGTCAAAGTTGAATGCTACAATTGTAGAGAAATGGGTCATTATGCAAATGAATGTCCTATGCATCAAGGAAACTTACCTCAGAAAAGGCCAAGGGATCAAGGCCAATCTTATGCTGTGACTACAATTGAAGCGGAATAATTATTGTATTTGTGTTTTTGGACTCAAGAACTAGATTATGGTTATAAGAATAATGTGATATATAAGGATTGTACTGCAGTACATGTTGTTTTCATTAAGGATTTAATATGATGAAGGTAATCATATTTTTAGTATGTGACAATAAGAGAAACTTTACTTTGTTTGTGGAATCTGATAAATTGATTTTGGAATTTAGAGACCTTTTAGAGAAAGTCTGGATGAAGGTATTTTGGATAACTATAAAGGTTGGAGTGGATTAAGTTGAACTTTGGATAGTATGGTTTAAGGTTAAAAAATTTATGAAGATTATTTTGGAGTATTATAATACTATAGTTTTAGGAAAAGGACAACCTGCAGGGTGGGGCATAAACCGTCGCGTCGGACAAAGCTGTAGGAATCGAACCCACAATCAAAGTGCGACATGCCTTTATTTCCTACCACTAGCCTACAGGAAGTCCCTGGTTATTACAAAATAATTTTACTAATCTAAATGGTATGTGTTAACCTTTGGTACCTTATACAATTAGGATAAATAGAATATTTTTGAGTTCTGTTACCATTTGGAGTAAAAGATGGGTTTGTGGTAAAAATTCATTAATGAATGAAAGTATACATAACAAGTATGTATATTCCCTTACGTTCTTAGTAAATCTCCTAAATAAAATCCTCAACATTATAAAAGGTAACTTAAAACAAAAATGTTGTCGGTTAACTTTTCCAACTAGGGATTCAATGACCGTTTAACCAATCACAAGATTGTGATTTTCTTGTGGTTAAACTTTCTCCTAATCCTGTTTTCTATAACTCCCCATCAGACCTTGATGGTTTGTTTCTCCTCCATATCCATATTTTCATAGAATCCTATAATGGGCTATATCGGGTGACCTTTGTACTTATCTTGCTTTCTTTTAATGTTATATATTTATTAACCTTATTTCCGATGTGGGTTTTCCTCAAAGGTATTTTCTATTTTCAACCTTTTATTTTCCAAGAAAAATTTCAAATTGCGAGGACGCAATTTATTGAAGGAGGGGAGAATGTAACACCCCGAGCTTCCACGATACGACTCTCTTTCAATAATGCAATAGCTTGCATTGTACGCAAGTTCGAATTCTAACACACCGTAACTAATCAAAGTAGCCGTTATGAATAGTAATAACCACTTTTTAAAATTATAGAAATTTTATATTTCAAAATGGACTTCATTTTTGTATTCCTAATATTGAAATTAGCCTATGTTGAATTTTTTGTAATTTTCTGAGAACTTCAAAATTTTTATGAATAGTGAAAAATACTTAAAACAACTTTTTTAATCAAAATAATTTATAGTGATAAATTATAATATTTGGTGGTTTTAAAGTATAATTAGAATATATTTTTACCATTTTATCCAATGGTGGTCATTAGAATTAATTTAACATTGAAATTGGACATAAACAATTGCCAATCTTTTGATATAAATTGTTTCTTAAAAACACGCTATTTGTCGTAACAGCGGGAATTAATTGTAAAATTAATTAATGCAACTTTTATGTTTGGAATTTTGTAAAATAGACATCATTTTTGAATTCGGAATATCAATTATAGCTTAGGGTGAAATTTTGGCCTTATTCTGAAAAACTTCAATTTTTGATGAATAGTGAAACCACTAAGTGGTAGTTAAATAACTGATTTTTCGTTTAAATGAAATATTACCACTTCTGTGATTTGATTTTCAAAAATCCGACATACATGGTTGTCATTAAGAAGTAAAATGTGGTTCAATGAGATAAAAATAATTTTTTGGTGAATAGTAACTTATTAAGTTTTAATCGCGATTAGTGGTAATTAGTGTAGTTTAAGGTATAAATAATACTTTAATAATATGAAATGACCTAGACACATGTCCCAACCTTATTGGTTGTGTCATGGCCGACCAAGACAAGCCATGGGTCAACTTGGGGACCCCATGGATCCACTTTTGTTGGGAAATGACATAAATTACTTTTTATTTAATGTTAATGTGAAAATGACACAAACATAATATGTTTTACGAAAACAATTTTTAAGTAGGGTTATACAAGTCCAAATTTTGATTATAAATAGTCATTGGAAAGATAAAAAGATTTCCTATATCATAGTATTTTTTTTATAATTTTTAGACATTAAATAAAGTTAATTATTTATGACATAATAATGATGTAGCGATGACATCATTATTTGACGATTTAAATAAAATGGAAAGATAATATAAAATCTATGAACTACACATGGCAAAAACCAATTGGATGAGTGGATTTCGATGCCTTATCACCTTATCCACGAATTCTATCAATGTGGGACCTTTTAAAACCGAAACACATTTTCAAATAATGTAATGTTCCTTTACTTTCCAAAAGTGCCCCTCCTCTCCTCTTATAAAAGGCCCCCACCTCTACCTCATTTCACACACTCTTCAAGCCATTGGCTCGGCCAACCCCTGCCCATTTGCTCTCTCCACATCCCTCTCCTCATCCTAGAGGATTCCCTTTGGGCATAATCCTTTCAAAGGAAGCCTTTAGGCTCAACTCAAAATGAGTTACACTTTTTAAGGTAATTCATTCTCTCATGTTCTTTTGTTTTATTTTGCTTCTCCAACCCCCTAAACTCTTTTTATTTACTTCTTTTGTAACAACAACAGTATCTTCAATATACTAGGATGTTGTTATAAGATTTATTTGAGCTACACTTCCACACAACTACATCAAATGGTTAAAGAACATAAGGTTTCCGTGGATGGGGAAATTCTGCCTCCCGAAACGATGATTGTTCAACACTCATTTAACACCTTCAAAGGTGGCCATTATGATGTAACTATTTTTATATATGATATATAATATGTTTATGTTTTCCTTAAGCTTCTGTTTTTTTCATTTTGGGCATACCTTTATGGTTTCCATTATGGGTAAAACACGATATCTTCATTTTAGGAAGCGCGGACTACCGCCCCCTGAAAGTGATTTGATTCGTTAATACCATATGTGGGATGTGTGAAGGATAAAGTTAATGATATTATATATTTTATTATACTGGAATTATAATATACTATTATATCATTATGATTCCATTCCAGAAAATATGAAATAGAAATGGAAGTAGCGTTCATGCGTACGTACGGCTTACCGTCTCCATGAACGGTGCATTTCATTTCTTACCTCTAAATGTGATGTAATATTATAAATGAATGTATGTACTGGATATATATGACATATATGATATCTACATCATGAATACCATTCTGGATATAATGAACCTTTGACCAAATTAACAACATGTAAGTGTAAGAAGCCTATTTTTGACTTAAGAACCAAATACCGACAAAATGAACATTATTAACTTAAATGATTACATGATGTTCATAACATGGTATAAAAGGAATAATGAACTTGGAAAAGATTCATAATCATGTGGAGATTAACTAAAGTTTATTATTCAGGAGTTTAAAGAACGGTCGGGTCAAGTCAGATACGAGGTAAGGGAATTTCTTAACCCAACTTCCATTCTTTGGGTTAATCTCCTACTTTCAAATTATGTCATGATGTTATTATGACCTATTTTGTATTTTTACTTTCTTTATGTGTACCTATAGTGAATACACATAATAGATCTATTTTATTTTAAAAATGATCTTTTTAAGGACTTCGTCTCAATCTCCTTTCATTGAGGCATATTTGGTTTTATACACAACCTTCTTTTATACGATGTATAAACCCCTTTGACTTTTACGTTTATTCAAAAGGAATCTTTTTTATACGAATCGTTTTGCTAAACGACAAAAGGGAATGTTTTTCTTTCCGTACTTATGCGGCGACAACGACTTCTCCGCCGCCGTGACCATTATTTGAGTTTCGGCTTCCTCTACAAGCCATCATTTTCTTTTTTAATGAAAAATAAATACAAAGTTTTAACATTCTTTTATTTTGGTATTGAAAATGGTTTTGAAAGAATTTTTATTATATCAATGTGTTGTATTGATATCTTGTGATTGAAATGTGGAAATGTTATGTTTCCTTTATGCATGTTTTATGTGATACAATTATGTTATGGTTTATGATATGTTTAAACCTATTCATATGAGGAATGCATTGGACTTAATAAGTGACGGGTGGAGCCCGCTATAGCTCCTCGATGCATCGGCAGGTCTCATGGGACAAACTAGTGTCTTGGCACAAGGCCTTGACAAAATCTTATTTGTGGTCTTGGCACGAGGCCTTGACTACGTGGTTATGATAGTCTGGCATTATGCATTCCATCATTATGAAAGTGGTTATTGATATTGCATGTGATTATTCGACCAGTAGAATATCCATGTGAAGAAGTAAATGGCATTATCTCATTTTACTTTTGCCATATTATGTTGATGTTCAAGTTTAAAAGGCTTTTGTTTTAGTTATACATTGCCTTAAATGTTTATGTTTATTTATGAAAGCTTCCGCAATATTGTTATCCTTACTGAGCATCTGAGCTCACACCTTTCAATGTTTTAATATTTTTCCAGGATGTGAAGAAGTATTTTATGAATGACCTGCAGGGATAGTCAGAAGAGGATATGAGTGTGGACTATGGAGACTTTGTTATTGTAGTTTTTCACTTTATGATGTAATGTAACGTTTACGAATGTATCTAGTGTTTCCAAGGCTACTAAACTAATCGGTCTTTCGAGACTTGATCTTTTGTGATCATGCCAATGTTACGAAGTAATGCACCGACTCTAGGTAGCTGGGGTCGGGGCGTTACAGACTCGGCCCAGTTTGGCCAAGGGTCCAGCCCACCGGGTCGCCCAGTGAACTGGTCAAGTTCAGAATGGCTCAAAGGGCGAGGGTTCGGCCTGAAAATGTTGGTCCAGCCTGTTGGGTGTAGGTTAGGACAAGGGCCCATCCCCATGAGGTGACCGGTGTGCACTGATTTACCGAGATGCAGCATCCACGCCACATCCCACATGCTTTGCTAGCCCTGCGGATGTAGGGCTCCTCTAGCTGTTGTCGACAGACCATGGCTCACAGGCACTGGGTGGCCCGGATGCAGGCAACCCTCTTCCAGGCGGCACCCGCCTAGGGCCATGATCCCCGCCATCGTGGTCGGTTGGCCATAGCCTCCTCTAGTTACGGCGTGCCAGACATGCTACCACCACCTTTACGTGGCCAGCATGGGTAGGCCATCAGCACTGTTGCGCCAGGGGTGCCACACCGACGACACATTCCACGGGCCACCAGAGTCTCTCTAGTGATTTGTTTTCCAATCTATCTATGCCTACTGGCCTCTGAGGTAATCACAATCCCTGTTCAGGACTCATAATTGAATTTCCACCACATCAAGAATGTGGCCCCAAAAAACGCCAAATCATAGGTGCTCTGGCATTGTTCATATTGACCTTCCCCCCCCCCCCCGCATTGCTGTAATAAATAAATGGGAATATTCAGGGGTTGTAGATCACCCCTTGCATAAAACGTATGAATCCTGGATAATGATTCCTCAAGAAAAAGGCCACTCTCCCACATAATACATGAATCACTGATCAACTTGTTAATGGGTTCTTCTGTGTTATTCATTTTTAGAAAAGAATGGGGAAACCAGAAATATAGAACAACCCCTACCTTGTGGACTTTTGATTCCAATGCATTTATCCTCCACGATCTATGGTGTTGAGGTCATCACTTATGGATCCGTTCTTTGAGGTTCATCAATTTCAGTGAATTCTCCCCGGCGTTCTTCATCGTTCTTCACTGGGGAGGAAATCCACTAGAGTTTCATCAGTGAATCCTCTACGGTTAATTACCAAACTCCACAAGTTGGATTATTTAAAGATAACAAAAACTGCATCGATGCTCTACCCATTAATAATTCACATCAAATTACCCTCATTTAGTGTTCCATATTTAAAAATCCATTGAGTAAATAGTGTCATAGTTTCAACGTTCCATTATCTATCCCCCATTAATGTTCCTTGTTGTCGCCTCATCGCTGCACCACAACATCCCCTTCCACCACCCAATAGTGAGAATGACATTAAATAATTTCATTAAATTTTTTTATTATATTTCTCAAGAAGTCCTAAATATTAGTTTTCTACATCACCATTTTCGGCCTAAGTTATGTCATTTCTAAGTAAATCTCGAGGTTCCTAATTTAATGGTGGCCTTGGATTTTCGATCTGAGTACCTGTTCAAAATATAGAAAATCCTGATCAAATGTTTACTAAACATACCATAAAAAACATCAGAATTTTTTTCTAGGCTCTTCTATCCTTGGAATCATGTATTGTAAGATTTCATGGCCTCGAAATAATTTCATGTAATTAAAAAACATTATACAGAAATTATGAGATGTTACCAAACCCATAATAATTTCAACACCATCAAATCTGTAGGATAGTAAATTAATGTAATAAAATCATAAAATAAAATGACAGCATATGAAGACACTATTAAATAAAGATTTAAACTCAGTGAATTTTTATGATATTTATATATATATACTTAAATTTATTTAAATATTTTAAATTGTAGGATTTAATTACTAACATTTGAGTATAAAGATAAATATTTGTCTATTTATCAATACAAACATGTATGTAAATATAAAAGTGATTTAAATATAAATATATATATAAATATATATATTCATATTGGTTAACTATAAAATCATTAATATATTATATTTGAGGATAATGATATTCTTATATAAAAATACATTAATACATGATGTATTCACAAAAACATACAGAAATATTTACACACACACACACATATTTATTTATATTAGGTTTTTTGGGGTATAATTACATTAAACTCAAAGACACCAAATACAAATGCCAGAAAGGAAGGCCATAGCCCCCAAGTGAAATCCCACCCATCATTCCTTATTTATTCAATACATGGACCGATGGCCTAGTGGGGATGAATCCCATTAAATGGACCAAAGGACCATAATCTGGACTGAATTCCCTATGCATAGTCATGCCAGCATCATACCAATATCACAGCTTCCATGTGTCATGCCTGTGTCATTGCATTCATGTGTTATTATTGCATCAATCCCAACTAGAGAACATTTACTTTCCCCTGGATTTGAACCCGGGTCTGATGCAGAATCACAGTGTACCGATACAACTAAGGCACAAACCAACTGTAATTTACACATATTTACACAAAAAAGTACACATTTATATTTCTCAATAACACACAAATATATATATATATATATAAATTTAAAAATCATATAATATAACTATATATATATATATTTACACAAACATGTTTATATATAAGAAATAATTATATGGGTATATATATTCTTATTAATGAATTTATAAAATATAATTAAATTCAACATTTATTTACATTAAATGAAATAAAGAATAAATATTAATTTTCATATTTTTTATAAGTTTAAAAAATCATTTCTATGTAAATATGTATTTATAAAATTGATTTATTATAATAAAATTTAATAAAATATTCATATATTTAATTATAAATTATAAAAAATAAAAAATATTAAATTTGAGAATATAAATACTATATGAATTAAATATATGGGAATAAATTTAATCCTCCTAATAAATACAATAAGACCCCCTTGAAGGAGGATGAAATTTCATCAAATATAAAAAAATGGGTACCAAACTAATAAATCAGTTTCAGATATATTCAAGGCCTTCCAAGACAAGAAAAATGTTAACAAATACCTAATAGGCCCCCAATTTCTTGATATGTTTACAGTCTTGGGTTTCAAATGTGGAAGAGGCCAAACATAACACAGATCAAATGTGATGGTCATTTGATATTGAGGCCCGATTTCCAAATTTTCATGAAACTATAATAATTTTTTACATTAATTAATACAAAATTATTGTCTAATTTGGATTTATATGATTTTATAATATTGTATATGACTGTTTTGGGGTATAAAACTGTCTCCCAAATCAAATTTTATGGTAATTTTATGTCGATGTTTTATTTTCCATTTCTTGAAAAATTAATATAATTTTCAAAATATTATTAACTAATAACAATAAATAATTTTTAATTAACACAATATAGTAAGTTAAAATTATAAATTATAAATAATATATTATATTAAATAAAAAATATTAAATAAAAAACCATACATAATTTTTTTAATTTTTAAGTTTTTTCTTTTAATTTATGAGAGGTTTTAAAAACTATCAGGAAATAGAAACAATTTTTAAAATAAAAGCCTTAAAAAAAATTAAACAATTTTTCAAAATAATAAATCTATATAAAAATAAATTTAAAATAATTATATGTGGTATTAAGAACTAAGACAAATATTTTTCTCGATAAATATTTATTAATTGTCTTGAAAACTACTTTAAAATATTTTATCCTATAGTGTGTAATTCATTTTATTTTAACATATTACAAGGATGATATAAAGGATAATGTTAATGAATATATGTGATATTTATGAACTAAAAATATTTCATGAAATATACTAACACATATACCTTCTAACCATACAGTCCCATTGAAAATACTTACATCACTCTTGCATATGTTTCCACCATCCCCTCCATACAATGATGTGAAATCTTTTTCATTTTATATTTGGATGTATTTTAATAAATATTTATTTTACATTTATAAATTATATATATATAATAATAATGATTCATTAAATGTAAATTACTATTCAATTTTCCTATCATTTATTCAGTCAAGAAAATTGATAAAAAAATTCATTTGAACATACTTCATACCATCTCAATAAATGGTGTATTTAATTTTATATCATTAACATATATAGATTACAATAAATATAGATATATTGATAATATATATGTTTGTGTGTGATATTTGTAACATTTTATTATATTAGAGATTATATAACCACAATGAATGTAAAATGGATAATATTATCTAACCAAATCTTATATGGAAAACAGAGTAATTATTACCCAAAATAAGAATTTTTAACAAAACATTGATAATAATTTGGTGATAAAATACTATAATAAATAATATATGAAATTAAATATATTATTATGGATTTTTAATAGTGATATAAATAGCATATACTTATTATATATGTGGTTTGGAAACAAATAAAGGATGTCAAATAGGAGGTAAGGGTTTCTCGCCTCACTTTTACTTCAGTGATATATATGCCATGATCACAACTTAGATATTTTGCGTGATTTATATAGAACCTAATTGGTATTTTATATCATGATTACCTTCATCTGGATGATATTTAATGTTTCCCTTGATGTTATTTATTTGATGGGGCTTATGATTTAAAATATAACAAATCAGTAAGGGTATATTTTACATTCTCATCATTATTCAAATATTTTTAATGTTTTTGCATTCATTATGATGATTACATGATACTTTTATATCATACCTATTATATTTTATTATTTTATTATTCATCAAATATTCATGTCAAAATACGATTTTCCTCCCATTGGTATATAATGTGACTAAGAAAATGTTTTTAAGGAAATATATTATTATTTCTCTCTTCTGTCAGAAATACTTTTTCTTCAAAATCAATTATTTCTAATAATGTTATTGAAATTCTTCAAATGATTTATTAAATAATTTTTTACCCATATTTTTATTTTCAAAAAATATTTTAAAATAAATCCGCATTTTCCCATACAATTCTTTTTTGGATTTTACCAAAAATGTGAATGGGATCATTTATTAACATAAATAAAAAAATAATAATTTCCCCCCATCATGAATCTTTAATTTTTTAATTTTTATTTTAAAAGTATCTGATTTTATTTAATAAAATTTATTTTTAAAATGTTTTTGGAATTTTAGTTTTATATTATTATTTTCAAAATAAAAATGAAATTTTTCACTAGAATTTTTAATGGAATTTTTATATTATTAATATTAATCAAATACAACAACTCTCATTTTAAATAAATATAATTTTGGAATATATTTTATTGATACAATCCTTATATTTTCTATGTTTTATTTATGATCAATTTTTGGGAATGTACTATTTTGATACCATTCACTATGTTACATTAAATAATTTTTGATTATTTTACATAATTAAATAATGTGTTTACATTTTGTGTGCTAGTATTTACAATATTAATGTTTATGTTGATTATGATTCACCACTGTCATATGTGAAATGATTTTGAATTAGTAAGTGATAATAGGATCCTTCAGCAGACCTTTTATATATATGTAGGATTCATGAGACTAACTAACTAAGGATTAGGCTGAGGCCTTACCCATTTGTGTGAGATTCAATGGAAAAGGCCTTGAAATTAATGTTATGTTGTCCGACCTTATGAATTTCCACATTAAAAGATTATTCCTTGGTGTATATGTGATTATTTTATTAATTTTAATATCCATGAATTTTTTTTTGATATAATGATTAAGTATATGGAATTATTTGATCATTATTTATTCCTACCAAATTATTATCATGTTTTTGTTTAAATAGAATTTATTTCAACTATTTAACATGAAATATAGATTATTATTTATTCATTCAAAGCATCCACTATACTCAAAGACTTAATGATCATCACCCATTTCTAATGTTTATTTCCCCAAGATTCCATGATTTTTATTATTATAGATATGTAGGGTTATACTACATAAAATAATGATGTAATGGATGAAAACTCAATGTTATACATTATGATTTCATTATTAAGAAAAGGTAAATATATTTTTCTAGATAAAATTATTAATAAAATATATGGTTCATTAGGATGTGATTCATTGTATCTTATACCAATTTAATGAAGTAACTACTGAATCTAGTGGACTATGCTTCGAGTCAATATAGTTGGTATCTAAATATATTTTCTAGAAACCATGAGAAATAATCTTTGGAAAAAAATAGAACATCGAACATAATTCTAAGATAGTATTTCAGGATAGGTATAGAATAATACACTAATATTTTAGTGAGGAATATATTATGCGATTTTACTTATAATACATCCCTATAAATAAGGTAAATGTGGATGTGGATTGGGTATATATAATCCTAGGAATAACAACCCTAAAAACTTTTCTTCGGCCTTGAATTATGTATTATCTTTTATGTTAGAATGATTTGTTCAACACACCAAGTTTGAAACTATAGGGGGATATTATTTGTTTATTTCAAATTTTCTTTCCAAAAAGTTTTAATAATTTGAATATATTTTTATGATTTGAAACATTCTACAAATAAACCAAATATGTGATTATGATTTTAGGAAGGAATTCATTTTTTACGTTTTTTGAGTGTTTCACTAGTTTAGGGATACATTATGTTTCAGAATGGTATAATCTAATATACATTATTTTATGATTTATAAATTCTACCTAAATGATGTATTGAAAACAATATCAATTCAGATACACCATTTAGTGATTTCCATAATATATAAGATATTGAAGCTAGTACTAGAGGTGTTGTTATAAATAATCAAATTTTAAATATATTAGGGAAAGCGACTTGGGTTATGAGCAACAATCATTCTTGTATAATGAATTTTTTCGATCCATCAAGTGGTGTTACAATGTTAGAACTATTTATTCTTTAGTAACCACTTTAATTTAATGGGACTATAAATCCATTAGTATCTATGAAATGGATATTTTCTTGAGGGAAAATATTTCACCATTTGGTATGAAATAAAATGGATATAGTTGTCCTGGAATTTTTTCATATTCTAAGAGATAAATATAGATTGTGGTAATTTATTTAAAATATTAAGGATTAATATGAAATTTAAAACATTGAATGGATGTATTTTATGGAACTCTTTTTTGAGATGTACTTTCCATGTGTGAAATGAGAAAACAATGAGAGAAAATTTCTGAATCTATGTCAAAGGGAAGATGAAAATATTTATTTGTTTGAATCCAACATTACAATGTAAACATGGAGGTCTATAGACATTGTATATAATAAAAATAGAAATATTTATTGTTTCTTTGATGGTGTAGATACAATTATTTTAAGGGAACTAGTCTCTATAACATTCTCAACACATCAGGACAAAATATCATGTGGTATACAATAAGTAAAAAACATTCTCAATGTATTATGCAATCGATGGGATGTAAGAGGAGAAAATAATGTAAGAGAAAAAAAATATAATGGGTAGAAAAAAGGATTTACCCATGTGAAATTTTTTCAAAGAAACACTCTATTAATTACTTGAAGGGAGTAACATATTTGGATAGAAATAACACTATGATCCTGATTTCATGGGAACGAAATAGAATTCCAATGTAAAAATCTTCAACTATAAGGATATAGGACTCTAAATGAATGAATTCCCCAAGAATCAATGTAATATATCTGAAAATAAACTAACGGATCCTAGTCAAGCTTATGTTATTAATAAAAAAGAAGTGTAATCATTAATTTTTCTGTGTTTTCATTCAAAATATATATTAAAAGTGTATTTTATCAATGATAAATTGTTTATAAGAATTGTGAAATTAATAATTCTTTTAATGTTTTACTTTAACTTTAGGTATTTTAAAGAACATGATTAATGGTAACAATGTCCTCGAAAATTTATTCTCTAGAAAGTAGATCTTCATTCAAAACAAATGATTGAGGGAGTAGAACCGTTAATATGTTCCTGATTTTGAGATAAAAATGACAAATTGTTTTTCATGAATTTTTTAGTAACAGTTAATTTTTATGTTACATTATATTTTATGGTAATTATGGGATATTAAAATTTGGGAACATTATATGTATTATATTATTTATTTTCTATAAAGTAGAAAACTTTCATGAATAAAAAAAACTCATCCCAACCGTTATTTTCCTGTGGATTGAAGCCACAACCAATGGAAGATAGTGGTGTTGTGACTCCAACTGGACTATATGATGTTATTGTTAATTTTGCATTGTTTTTTACTTAATCAATTACATGGATAAATATTAATGTTTATGTAGTGGTGTTAGTAATATGTTTTAGAGATTAATGTCAAATATTTGATAACTTATTCTATCCATATTGGTTTTGAAAAATAACTAGACATTCCAAATAACATTTTACTATTTAATGGATATTTTGATCCATTTATTTTTACATTAATAGATTTATACATGCAAAATTCAATTTTGGATATACATTTACTAAATTAAGAGATATAGTTGAAATTAATTAAATCAAGACCAAATTATGGAGTTAATATTTTGAAATAAAAAGATATCAGGTATGTATATTTCCATATATTGTTATACCAAAAATGTATTTCTCAAATTTTGGAAAATAATGTTGAATAAAAAATGATATCCTATTTTATTCATATTCTATAAATTAAATAATGTTTTAAATCATTAAATGTTTATATTTTTGATGTTTTTATCCTTCTATAGGTCATTTAATTTATTATGATCAATGGCCTCAATCAATGATTAAATTATTTATGATTTTCTTCGAAGTTCATAGCCTCATGATAGTGAAAATATTTTTAGGATTATTCACATGCATATCATTGATTTAATCTCTTAAAATTTGATAATTTTAGAAAATTAGAATGTTTTTTCGAATTTTCTTGTGTTTTGGGGAAAACATTTGAAAATTTTGTAATTCATTAATTTCAAGAGATTTGTGTCACATTGGTATTGTGATCCAGAATCCTAAAATATTGAACCAATTAGAGTTATCATTATTTTGGATTCCATTATTCATGGTATTTATTTTTTTCTTCTCTAACAATATCTAATTCAAATATCTCTATGCCTGAAAAATTCAATAAAGTTGATAAAAATTTTTATATGATAAAAAAATACCCAGCTGAGTAAATGATGAATAAGTCAGTTTAAACACAACCAATTTATGTTAATCTAGATAGATATGAAATTGGACACAATACCACATTTAGAAATTAAATTTCATGGATATATTAAACCACTAATGAGGATGTTGAATATTGTAATGTTGATAATGATTTAGGGAATCATCATCTAGATTAAGTGTGACTCATTAATTATGTCATATATTTATTTTACATTTCAAATTAAATTGAAATATGGAGGTTGGATAGAAATATAAATTTATCCAATCTTACAAGAAGGACCCAATGATATTTTCATCCCTCTCGGTTTCAAAACAAGAGTACACTTCTGGTGGAATGATCAGTAAGGATAAATTTTATTCTATTGTTTTTATAAACAATTCTATTTATTTGAATGGTAATTCCTTCATCTGCACCATTATTCTCAGTTTCCCTTCACATGGAGGGGTTGAACATCTCAATGATTATTGAATGGGAGGATTTTATTATAATTCTTGTGTTCCTGTGATTTATTGAATAAAATTTCATTCTCTAATCTGTGAAGTTTCTTTTAATATGTAATAGTTTCTTTTATTATAATGTTTGATTGTATTTGAGCTGATTTACAAAAGTTTTGTATTTTTTTTGGTTTTTTAGATACAATATGTTATTTTATTTTGTATAAAGTTTAACAATTTATTATTACTTTTATCTTTGAAGAAAAAAAATTAAAATAATTACCCAATTGGAGTGATTATTTTTTTGGATTACTTTATTCAGGGGATTCGAATAATTCTTTAGGACCCATATCTAATTTGATCATCCAATGACTGAAAAAAAATTCAATCAATTTGAGATATCGTTTTGGCTGAAATAATTGACCCCACATTAGAAAAAGATTAATAATGTGGGCTAAAAATCACCAATTTAGATGATTATAGTAATATTTGAAAGATAAGTTGATGACATGTTTGAAAAATAAATTTAAGGGTGATATTAACTCGTTACTATGTATGTTGATTATTCTAATGTGGGGGGAAATTTAGGGATGACTTTGACTAATATTTTGAATCATTAATTATGTCATGACTTATTTTTTTTTACTTTTACAAATATTTTGACATTTTGTAGGTCAATAGAATCCTTAATTTCTAAAAACATATGAAAAGGACCCTAGGAGAGTTTCTACCATATTTTGGGAATAAAATTATAAAACTTATGGTGAATAGATCCTGGAGGAGAACATTTAGGATTATTTTTTTCTCTATTTTATTTTTATTAGTTTTGAAATGACTTTTTAATCCATCTTTATCTTGGATACACTTCACAAAGAGGAGTATAAATTTTGAGTGATTGGTCATTGGGATGTTTTCACTTTAGTAATTTAAAATTTATTTTATATTTTTGAATATAAATTTTTCTTCTCTTCTTAGAAGATAATATCAATTTCAAGATGTATTTTGTATTTCTAAGTATTATCATTTCTATTTATTGATTCTTATTTCGATTACAATTTTTTCAATTATCAATATCTACCACTTCTAGGTTATATATAATATAAAATGGTATATATTGGGTTTTAGTGGTAATGTTATCAATAATCATTAGTAACTTTGGGAGGGGTAGTGGAAATTCTTGACTACTTTGGATAACAAGACCCTATCGAGTATTTTCTCTGTCAATTGGGGTTATTTCGTGTAACTATATGTCAGAAGGAAGGATATTAAAAAAACTATGACCTTTTCATGGTTAAAAATCAATATCCCCATTTGACCAAAGGAGTTAGAGGTAGGGATCCCAGAATTTCACTTTAATCAACTTAGTAAAAGAGTATTGGAAAAATTTTAACTAATATGGAATTGAATTTATTAAATCTACCTCGACCATATCATCCTTCTCAAATAACGTTTTTATATAACATACATTGTCCATTTTTTCTAGATTTTTTAATATTAATTTTTTTTAGAAAAATTAATCAATTTCAAAAAAGCCCATTACCCTCTAATTTAAAGGTGATGTCTTGATTATTATCCACTCATCTCTAGATAAAACCTAAGATAATTTATACACTATATTTTGAAAATTTGAAATATTTTTCCCCACACTCCATGACATTCAGAAGTCATAAAATGGCATCGTTACCTTGGATTCAGCACCAACAACATAATTGAAAATATTTTTCCATTATTAAAAAGTTAAAAATTATATATTTATTACCCATATTGGCCTATATATGATATATTTACTCTTTTATCACGGCATATTATGGGTTCCCAAATTCAAATAATCATAGAGGATTCATTCCAAGAACTCATCAAAAAGATTAAGGAGTCCCCAAAAAATTTATAATTGAATGATTTTAAATAGATTTTACTAACTTCCCTATGTACTTCCTTGAATATTATTAGAAAATGGTCTATGTTAAAAAAGACTAAGAAGAAGTTAAAAAAATAACGATTTTAAGGATGTAGATAACAAATATATGACCTATAAATAAAAATAAAATGGATTTTTGAATATTTCTACACATCCCAAGAGAAACAGATTCTTAAACTGAAATAATGGCAGAAGTATATTCCACACTCATATTTCCTTTTAATAAACTGAGATGACTATGATAGAATTTAAAAAATATCCATGTGTCCACACTCAAACATTTCTGGATGAAATTTATGAATAATGTTTGACATACGATGTTTTTATAGTAGATTAATGATATTCAGATGATTTATGTAATGAATATGAGAGTAATATGATCTCCCTATCCCTTACTATAAAGGATAAGCAAAACCACTATTCCTATCACTCACATTAGAAAATGATGGTACCACACAATTAGTGGAATTAAAAGAAAAGATATATAACCCTAACTACCTACCGCTATCTAGTGAAGTTCATCTCATAGTGGCACTTTCCAATGATGTCAAATTAAACACTAACAAACATTAGAAGATGATATTTCCTAAAAATAGTTTATTTCTAATTTTATTGAAGATGAATTGATAACTATGTCCCATTTTGTTAAATTTTATGTTTTTGAAAACACATGTATTACATATGGGGGTGAAAAATATGAAGAATATGTTTCATCTAATGTGGAACATATGGATCTCTCTAAAGTTGAAGAAATTTTATGAGGAGTACCCGAGTAGGCTACTGTGGATTTTTCAAGATAAACGATGACATGTGATGTTAAAATTTATTGGGATGAATTTTAATTTGGTTTTTCATATTTTATATTTGGCCAAATATAATTAAAATCTCACATTCCCTTTGGTTAATCCATTAATGAATCATAACATCATTAAACTACTAAATGATGATGTGGTTGTGAAAGTGGAAACCGAGAAAGAGGGGGGACTCATTCATTATCTTACCCACACCGTGAAATTTTAATAACATTACCTTGAGGTTTATTTTTTAAATTATCGATGGATTACTAAATTTTTTTTGAATATTTTTCGATAAATATGAAGTTATGCTGGTATGTCTTAGTGAAACTACACCCACCACCAGAATAGGGATAACCAACTAGAACATCCCACTATGAGTTAGTCAAAACCCATTGATGACATAGGGGATTAAACAATTATAAAACCTTATATTCTAATTCTAAATATATATATATATTTTAGAAAAAATTTATTATATTTTTTCTTCTTTTTCGAATAGGTTTTAATAGATTAGCACTTAAGATCTTAAATCAACCTTTCACTACCAATAAGTTAGCTTATACATATCGTTTACCCAAATTTGTTTTTAATAAGTTTGAAATACATTAAAATGTTAAATTTAATTGACTATTTTGAGGAAAATAGATAACTTATGTTTTTGGGATGGAACATTAGTAGTTTAAGATTATAATTTTTTGTTTTTATGTTTTTCAACAGGTTGTGTGTTTTTAAAAAAATTATTATTATTTTTCATTTTTTGGTTTTTTAGAAAATTGTCAGCTCAAAAAAAATTCTTCTCCATTTTTTGTAACTAATTTCAAATAGTGAACCAATTTATCTAATGAATCAATTATTTAATAAGTGATTAGAAATGATTTATTTCATTTTCAAATCATTAATAATTTCATGAGCAGTACTTTGATTTTTGAATCTTATAACACATATCACATTTCTTATCTTTAAAATCACTTTCCCATGGGGATTCTGAGCCACATTTTTCATATTTTATAAATTCAACTCACTTCATGGGATAAACAAACCCGAATTTATTTTAAGTATAATTTGATATATTCTTGTCTAAACTAATGTGTTTGAGGTAATTTTTTAAGAAATTAGGTATTAATTACATCAGTTTTAATTTATAATTTTTAAGAGAATATTTTTTAGTTTCACCTAACTAGTACATTAAATCCTTTTTTCTCATATAATTAATGAATATCCAAATTGTTTTTTCAAAAATAACAATCCAAATTTCCCTAATCACCCTAAACTTTAATTGAAATTACATGATCTAGAAGAACATTAGTTTTAGAGGAAGCTATCTTATGTTGCGATACCTCATTTAGAAATAAGTTGGCTAGAAAATAAAATTTTCCACAGATGAGTTTTCTAGTGAAAAATTCATTAAATCAAATTTTTTGCATTTTTGGAATTTTCAAGGATAATAGGCCGTGATTTTTTTTTACATTCAAAAGGAGAACAAAATATATATATTTGGAGCTTTAATAAACCATAAATTTTAGAAATAATTTGATATGATAAAGATGAAGAGTTGGAGAATGCGTGGGAGTTCCATGAAACAAATTATGATATTATTATGTATATTATTTTCTATTATGGGGTGTGAGGAGGATATAATACATGAGTATAAATTTGATACATGAAATTAGTTTTTTTTAAAGGCATGCCCTCTTAAACCAGCCTCAAAAATTTAGACATATAAATCATAACAATGAAAATCTACATAAAAATCATAAAAATTACTCAATATAAACACATGTAATTTACAAAGATACATTAATGATATACGAATTCATTAATCCTGTGTTGACTCTTGCACGGTTTTGGATGTGTAAATTCTTGTTGATAATAGGAATTTTTGAGATGAGAGAAAATTCATGTGAGGAAGTCGTTTTTTGTAAACGGGAGGAAAAATTAAGTAGGAATATATTTAATTATTTTAATGGATAATTTGATATAATATTTCTTAATGAGCCATGATAACTTTAGTTTCTTATTAAAAAGATGATAGATCTCATTGGTTTGTGTTTTTTATTTTATTTTATTTGATCCTGACGCTTACTTCTCTCTGATTCCATGTTCTATGTGTTGGGGAATTGATACAGGTAACATTTTCATAATTTTTAATGTGTATTTAAATTATTTAGACACTACCAATAAAACAATTTGATCTTATTTCCATCAATTCATGATTTCACTGTGTTTTGGGCTAAAATCTAATAATTGTTTAATTAAATAAAATAATAAAAATTATCAATTTTGTATTTCTAATATCACATTTAAAATATTCATCCATTTGGAGTAATTATTGTTTTATCAATACATTATTTAATTGATTAATCTTATTCTTCTCAACCTATTGATAATTTGAACATCCATAAGGCCAAAAAAAGTAATCAATTCTAACATGTTTTCTAAATGGTAGAATGGATCCCACATTAGTAAATGAGGCATTACTATGGATAAATTGATCAAATTTAAGGGACTATAATAGTATTTGAAATATAATTTAATTAGAAATTTTATCAATAAAATTCATTGATATATTCACTCATAAATGCATGAATTGAACATTCCAAATTGGAGGAATATTTAGGAATCAACATCCATAAAAATCTTGACTCCTTAGTTATGTGATAAAATATTTTTTATGTGTCCATAGGGACTAATATTTAGAGGATTCATAGAAATATAAATTTATCAGTACTTTTACCTTAGATATTTTCATTCATCTAGTAGGAATAATTGGAAAAATATTATGGCATATAGATCTTGGAATAAAAATTTTCTACATTCTTTTTTCCATCTTGTCATTTTATTAGTTCTCTAATGTCTTCTCAAACACCCTTCTTCACTGTTACTATTAACATAGAAGGGTATGACTTCATTTTTTTGAGTAATTGGAGGATTTATTTTTTTAATTCGTAATTTATTATGCTTCATTGAATAAAATTTATTTATATTTTCCTTGAATTTTGTTTCAATTTTTAATACATTATTTATTATCAAGTATGATAATATTTGTTTTTGATTCTGTGGTTGATTTTAAATTGGTCAGTGATCATTATATCACTCTAATAGGTTCTAGTTTTTAAATGATTGAATATACCCAAGCATAGTGGGTATGTACTCATCAATTTTTAGTACATGTAGGAGGGGTAAGGAATATTCATGATTGTTTTGGATAATCCATACCCAATTAGGTATTGATTATGATTAATGAGAATATTCACTGCATATCTCTCATGCAAGGATAGAGGGTACACCAAAATGAGATCCATGTATGTTTTCCAGTCACCATAACCATTTGACCAAGAGAATGTGAGCTAATAATAATGGAATCTCTCTTTAATAAGTATAGAAGAATATGAATAGATAAATTATAACTAGGATAGAATTGAATTTGGAAAACATGACCATAAGTGGTCTCCGTTATCATATCACAGTATTTAATAATACACATTTTAATTATTTTTCAATATTTTTATTACTTTCTTTACCTTGATTTGTTACTTTAGTTTTTCATTAAATTTAAACGCTTAAATATACAAATTTCCTCTAATTTAAAGGTGATAACATCATTGTTTAGCTCTCCTCTCTAGAGAGAAAATACGTTAGCTACATCATTACATTATTAACTAATTCAATAATAGTTTTTTATGTACCACATGATGGGAACATGATACTTCACATCCCATCAAAGTTATACTACTAGGAAACATAGTTATGTGTCATTATATAGAGCCTTTGTAGATATATTTCTCTATAATCAAGAGAATTTTTTTATTACCCATTATTATTATGTGGGGTTCCTAAAAAGGTATTAACAAATGAAAATACCTAAATTTATATGATCATGATTAAATTGTAATGACATAACTTATTTGAGGAGGTTGAATTTCACACTCTGAGTTTTTTTGAGTAATATGAGGTTCGATATCATGTGTGCCACACAACAAAAATATTATAATATAATGTATCAACAAGATAAATGTTTAAAAATTATTTTTTAAATAAATTGAATCATTTATATAACATATGATGCAAGAAACACTGAGATTAATCGAACATAGATATAAATAGAAATACCATTATTTAAAACACAAACATTATATCCTAACAATAATGTTGGTAGGTTTGAATAGGAATAAGTAAATTATTAAACTTATATTTTTTAAACATGTATAAAATAATTTAATTGGTTATCTATTTATTTGAATTAAAATAAAACTCATTTGAAAAAAATATTTTTTTCTAAAAAACATTCTTTTTCTAAAAGATGATTAAATCCTTATACACATTATTAAAAAAATATTTTTAGAAATGTTAAAAAAAATTAATTGAAAACATAATATTTATTTTTAATCCAAAATTACCAAATTATCTTTGTGTTTATTTTTAATAAGTTTTATGTGAAAAGAATTATTTTTTTTTTGAATTTTGAAAAATATTTTTCTATGAAAAATAAATTTTCCGTAAAATTATTTCCAAGGTCAAAATATATTTCAACATAATATTAAAGTAAAAGTATTTCAATTATATTATAATTTATATAATTTAAGTTAATATATTCAATTTCGTATTATATTTTTATAATGAAACATTTAATCATGTGAAATGTTTCTTTAGAATAACCATTCTTCTACAGAATTGTGGGGTTAATGTTAAATTTTATTTTTCCTCTTATGTGAATGGAATTTGGTAAAATGGGTTAAATATTTGGAATAATATTAATTTATTTAATCAAATATGTTAAACATAATTTTTTTTATCATAGGTAATAGTGAAATATATATAATTCATTATCACGACTAAGGTAAAAATGGGATTATAAGGGGTTAAAAAAAGAATAAATGTTAAAATGACATAAATATTTTTCAAAACCTATCGGATTGAAATATTTAAACCATATAACCACTATGGTAATATAATTACCCATTTATGATTATTTTTCATGATATTAACATTATTATCAATTTATCCTTTTAAAAATTCAATTTCGGTCCTCTCCCTCACTTATAAAAGGTCATGATCACCCCACACCTATTAACACATCCATAACCATTTTCCTCTATCAAAAACTACTGTATCTATTCCCTAATTACCACACCATATTCTATAGTTATTATTATTTTTTAGTCTCACATAATAATGATTTATTTATAAACCTAATATGGCACTCTGAAGAAGTGGTAATAATCTATAATGTGCATGTTAATTTTATTTATTCATACACCACCATAACATAATATTAAACTATAATAAGATAATATAATAATTATCCCTTATATATATATATATATATTATGTTAATGTAATACGCATGATCAATCCCTACATCCGTCAAATGGGAAATAAAAACATCGTTCATGTGTAAAATGGACTACCACCATGTGAACCGATGTAATACATTTTAAATCACCACCAATAAAAGGTGGATATTACATATAAATATTATAATTGTGAAATTATTATTATTTTTTATGTATTACATCAAGTATTTCTTTTATATTTACATTGATTTGTAGGATAAGATAATGTTACTCATGTATATAAAAGACTACAACCCCATTAAGAGATGTGATGCATTTTTCTCTTACACCTTACTTGGAATATATTATGGACAATTGAAATGAATATATATGATATTAATAATCTAAACATACTTTTGGAAATATTATTTCTCTCTAAATTCTTACCGTACAATCCCATGTAAAATAAAAACGTTGCTCATGCGTATGTTTGGAATACGACCTCCACATTATGATGTGAAATGTTTTTCATTTTTTACATGGATGGTAGTAAAGATGTATTTTATTAAAAAAAATATATAATTTAAAAATGATTCTTTAAATGTGAATTAATATTTATTTTTCTTTCTTTCATTATGTCAATTAATTAAATGTAACATTCATTCGTATGTATGACTTATCATCTCTTAAAATAGTTTAATGATTGTTATTTGTTTATTATTGATAAATTCTAAAAAATACATATATATTGAATATATATTAATATATATATTAGACTAATATAATTTTTTAAAATTTTTGTATGATTTAATCATGATGATGGTAAAAGAATCAAAATTGACGAATAAAAACTGATATGAAAAAATAAAGAAACTATTACATGAAATAGTGATTTTGACAAATTATTATTAACAAATAAGTGATAAAATTTTAAAATTAAATAAAATATTGAATGATATATATGATTATGGTTATGTTATATATGTATAATAAATGAATATTTATAATACTTGAGTTTTAGACACAGACAAATTAATTCAATCCTATGGTAAGGTTTTCTCGCTTCACTTTTACTTTGGCGAACATATTCCATAATCACCAATTTGTTATTTTGTGTGGTGTATATACCAATAATTTGATATTTTATAGCATGAATAAAAATATATTTATTATATTTATAGATTGATATGATGTTAGTTTTTATGGGTTTTATGATTTAAATGTTACTACAAAGTGTAAGGGTGCATTTTAAAGTCTCGTAATTATCATGGAATTTTTATGTTTATGTCTCCCTTGGGGGAATAATATTATATATATATTATAACAATAAAATGTTTTATTAATTTATTATTCATGAAGATTTTATGTAATAGTAAAATTTTATTTCACATTTTGTTACATAAAGTGTTTGACAAAATTTTTTAAGGAAAATATTAAATTATTACTCTCTTCGTTCTGAAATATCTTTTCTTCCAAATCAATGTTTTCTATAAATGTGTTCAAAAATTATTTTAACACTATAGAAATTATTTATTAATTATATTTTTTCTCATGTATGAAATTGTAAAATTTTCATTATTGGATTCTTTATGTTTTTTCAAATAATGCCAGTTCTAATTTTTTCTATAAATTTGAATGAAATTATTTTTCATATTATACGACATGAAATTGATTACCATATTTTAGGACCAATAAATTTTTTAAATATTATTTTAATGGTTTCCAATTTTATTTTAATAGTTTTTTTAGTTTTTATGTGAAAATTTAGTTTCACAAAATGTTTTTGAAAATGAATTGTATATTTTCCTTCAGAATGTTTTAATCTATTTTTTATATTGTTTGTACTATTTAATGGAAAACACTAATCTAACCGTATAAATCAATGAGAATATATTATTATTATATAATTATTATTAGTTATATTGATGGATTATGATCAGTTGATTGGGATGTAATATTTTTCTACCATTCACCATAGTACTCTGAATAGTTTATGATTATGATTATTGATTAGGAAAAGTATTAACATTTCATATGATAGTTATTGAATATCAGTATTTATGATGATAAGTTTCACCCCTCTCATTGGTGTAATGTATTTCTGTTATTACTTGATGGGTGGGGCTAGATATAGCCCCTTGAATAATTAACAGGTCTCACGAGACAATCAAGCATGAGTTTTTGGACAATTATTTACCCATTTATATGAGATTTACTTGCCTGAGGCCTTGATGGTATGGTTTTTATGTTTGAAATTATACATTCCCTCATTATTATATTAGTCGTTGATGTCCATGTGAATATATGATTATTTAGAATATCCTTATAAATGTTTCATGATCCTGAAATCACATATATGAAATTATTTTATCAACATTTATTTATATCATATTATGTTCATGTTATATATTAAATGGATTTTTTTTAGTAATTTACCCTTTCCATATTGATTATTATTTATTCAATAATATATTCTTTATTAATCATAGTCTTACTATGAATTTTCTCTTTCATCATTCTTAAATTTCATTCCCTGGAATTCCAAGATGAGTATGGAGGTTGATATATAGGGTTATGCTAGAGGGAATAATGGTTCACATGATGAAAACATTTTTTTACAACTTTTTCATTTGTAAAATTATATTAAATTATAGATATAGTTACCAAGAATGTTGAACAACACTATCCTTCAGGATCATATTCCTTTTATAATATTCAAATTTAATAATGTAACCCTTGAATATGGGATACTAGGGTTGAGTTCATTATAGTATGAACTCCATGAGATATCAAATCAAATCCTATGATTATATTTACACAATTGTAATTAGAGAAACACTACTCACTCTTTTTTCAAGGTCCAATGGCTCACAAGGTCTAAAAAATCATTTTATATTTGGGATACCAATTTTTTTTAATATTTTATAGAATTTCAATATAATATGAGATTATATAATTATCATTTTTCATTAGAGACCCAACTTATTTCTATATAATACGCCCATATATATATTATGGTGTTAATATTTTTTTAAAAATTGAAATACTATAATGTAATTTATGAATAACTATTTGATTATATATAGATATCTATATATATTTACATTTATAAATGTAATTATAAAATTAAATATTTAACGAAATTTATGTATAATAAATATTATTAAATATATAAACAAAATGGAAATAAATATTTATTATTCATTTTATTTTAAAATAAAAGCTAACTATTGTATTTTGTTTATAAAAATGTAATATATATACCCATACAAATATATATATAATATTTATAACAATATATGATTTTGTGTTTTAATAAACACACACACGCATATATTATAATTATATATCTATCTAGATATTAATATATATATATATATATATATATATATTAAAATATGTATATATTAAAATAAGTATACATATATATAAATATATTATAGGATAGTGGTAAGTGTGTTTGTTGTTTGTATATATATATATGTTTATACATTTCAAAATATATTTTTAAACATATATGTAAATTCATATATATGGGGAAACACATACTTTTATTTATATATGTAGACAAACACATAAACAGATATAGAGTGAGATAGGGAAGGAGGGAGTGCTATAGAAGGAGTCACACACTCACAAATGTATTTATAATAAATATTAATTTTACTAATAAATTTTAAAAAATATATATGTAAGTTTATAATTATATGAAAATATATATATATATATTTATATATAGTTGTATGTGTTGTGTGAGTTTCCTCATATTATATACCCAACTACATAACTATATATACATAAATATATAAATATATTTAAAATTAGTTATATAATTATATATTATTATATGAATATATAAATAAAAATATTTGAAAATATATATAAATAAATTGATGTATAATAAAATGTTATACAAAACAAAATGAAGAAGGGGTAATGGAGTTAACTATGTACAATAATGGCCTTGGATGATGTCTTCATGTGTGTGGGTGGCTGAATAATTTTAACCACTGATAAAGGGGTGATTGACTGATGAGTGAAGAGTTAATAATGGGGGGTAATGGATGATGGGGTAAGCACTGATAAAAGGGGGTAATGTATAGATTATGGGGTTAATTAGTACTAATAAAGGACTTGGTGACCCATACCAGCAATAAAAATATATAATTTTTTCATTTTGACAGACCTAAATAATATCATTGATAAAATTGGCCTATATCAAAAAAATTAATAGTGATAATGATGGTCTGATTTATTCGCACTAAAAAAGAAATAAAAAAGGTTCTTCCTTATCAGTTTCTTTTTTATCATTGATGATGTGTTCTTTCAACATTGATTTTATTAGAACTGAAAAAAGAAGTCAACATTTAATGTCTCTTATAATATTTATGTGGCTTTATTTATAATTTTTTATACATAATTTTTTGTCTATTTTATAAAACATTAAGCTTAAATTGAACGTTAAATAAAATATTATAATTAATAGATTATTTTAATGTGAAATTTGAAATTATTAATAATTATGACTTTTATTTTTTTTGGTTAAATTAAAATTTTTTATTCTTTCAATTATAAATTTATTTAATTTCTTAATTATATTTTCAAAAATATTATTATTATCAATTTTTTTGTTAATTTATTAGTTCTCTGAAATTAACTTTTAACTCATTCGTTATTAATTTTAAAACATTTATAACATTTTCATCATATTTTTAATGTATGTAATATATGATTTTTTATTTGTATTGGTTATATGCATAGTTTTTCTAACAAAGGTTCAATAACCATACATATGAATTTAACATTAGGTTCACATACCTAACATTTTTGGATCATCCCCACATTGGTGTTGTTTATAACCATATTTGAATGGTTTAACCTTTTTCTAAATCAATCATTATTTCTGGCATCATAACATATATGGATCAAACCCATGATGGTGACGTTATTACCCATGTTTCATGATGGACAACATGAAATATGATTTTCCAGTTTTGGATGATGTATACCTTCCTCCCTTAAATTAATGAATATGGTGTTGATCAAGAGTTTTTATCCACCTATTTTTATATTATAAACTACGTTGTAGATTTTAAAGAGCATGAGATATTGAGGGTTTATTTTAATAAACACTTGAGTCAAGAAGTTAATGGGGCATTGGGTTCATCTATGTTTTATGATTGAGGAAATGTGGAGAAGTAGTGAGAATGGAGGTGGTGACGTAAATGATTCCTCATGAAGCCTCAATAATATATTTATAGACTAAATATGAATATTTTATGTCATAATCATTGAAAAATTATTTATTTTTGGAGACATAATAGATCATACATGGGTGTTATGTTGTTTTTGTAAGAGTGATTCTTATGTGATGACCCAATGGACACTTTCAATTACCAGTTCCACAAGGTCATCGAAAAGTGTCAGTGAAAAATATAAAAAGGAATAAAGGTAAATTTTGAGATGGTTAGTATGGACACATATTCTTTTTTGGAATGGATATCTATGGAATACATTCAAAGTACAGTGATATGTTAAAATAATTTTTTCCTTATTTTTGGAAAAAATGAGTCTAAATCTCTGTTTCTTTATATATAACTAAAAAGTAGCAGGGTCTCTACTGCCTTTCAAAAAAATATCAAACAAAATTTACCAGTCCTTATTAAATTTTTCTTCAAAAAACACATAAAAATACCAATTTTTTATTACAAATTAACATTTAAAATCTTTCTCATATACCCATAGTATCAACAAATAAATATCTTTGTCTAAAGCATCATATATTAATCAAGATATTTGAACAATTATTATAATCAATGATGAAAGTCCTCGACACTCCCCACATCTATTCATTAAGGAGTGAACCCTACTAGTCACTGAAAATGTACAAACAGATTGAATCTCACCAAGTACTCATCCGTTGAAATGAACACTTATTAATGAAAAATAATGGTAGAAACTCTACCCCACATGCAAGTGACCCAAATTTCCCAATCCATGATAGAAAAAAGGAAATACTAATGTGGACATCAGGGGGTTGATCCTCTAATATATTCATTAAAAATGAGATTACCTACCATAGATCGGGGACTTTTGGTTATATGACCTTAGGGAATCCTTAATAAATTTTCACTGGGGACTCTCGTATAATAACAATAAAATAGGTTTCACAAACTGATCTGATGATTAGTGAAACACATTAGGTAGTAAATTCAACATGGATCCCCAAAACATATCCAGGCTGGCTGTTTGAAAGACAGATAGGGGGTTGAAATCTATCAACAGACCCCTCAAATAATTCAAGATAGAGTAGTGATACTACAGAACATTGATAAGGGTAGAATAGTGTGATGGTTATGGAAGAAATAAAGATACATTTTGTGAGTGGTGATGACAAGGCGGTTGAAGAAACACATCCTGGAATGCATCATTGCATTGAGACATATAGGAATTTCTAGGTGGTAATATTGAAAGAGATATGGGTGCACTAACACCTATTATATGGACGTTGTCCATGACATGGGGTAAAGAGGGGTTCTCTTTAATGGCATTGTGGTTGGAAGTGCAATGTAATAGTTACTGGTATGGGTGAGTCACGATGAGAAGACCGAGAACATGATGTGATGTTTGGTTGCTCAGGTTTTTTCTTTCATATAATCTACTCCCAGTTTTTGGCCAAAGGGGAATTGTTATAAAAGATTTTACTTTTCCTTTAATCCATTGGAAACATAGGTTGTGATAGGGTTACCTCCCAAACAATTGCAAAATAATTTCTATTTTCCGTAATAAATGGGCGTCAACCCACACCATTTTAAATAACAATAATAACAACAACAACAACAACAATAATAATATACATCAGTTTTTAGAGGGGGGATAAATATAATGAAAATCTGGACCTATATGAACAATTGGGAAAAATGATCTAGTATTGAGTTTTTCAAGGCTCTTTTTGAATACCACTACTTAATGGATCTTTTATAATTTTTAGAGGCGATTTCAAAAAAAAACAGCTAATTTGAAATACTATTTATTCAATACAAGTGGATATCATTAAATAAACCACCAATATTTGTATTTTTTCTAAATTTATATACTAAATTTTATACTACAGATTTAAAAACACCTGTCGATAAATCAATGATCATAAATTATCAATACAGAAAATTTAATTTTTATTTATTAAATTTAATAACTATCTTTAATTTACAGTAATTTTTAATTTAAAATTAATAATATAAATTATTTATAAATTAAAAATAATTTATTATAATTTATTTATAATTATGAGTTAGTAATTATTTGAAAAATAAATTAATTCTTCTTTTACAATGTGAAGTCATTCATAATTTGTTTTTTATTAATTAACTGATTATTAAATATTCATTTTCATATTTTTTTGATAATTATTTATCATTTCTTTAATATAGATTTGTTATTTATATTTTAATTATTAATTATATAATATATATTAATTCTATATTCATTAATTTTTTATTATATATTTTTTAATTATTTTATAATTATTATTCAATATTTTTTTATTTATTATAGAATATATATATTTTTAAATTTATTATAATTTGTTATTTTTTTAATTTCTATTTAATTATTATTCATTACCTATTTTTTATTAAATATTTAGTTATTCTTTTTTACTTCTTTTTATTTTTTTTATTATTTTTTAAAAATTAATTATTAAATAATTAATTAATTTATAAAAATTATATATTTTCTAATACAGGTTTATTAATTATTAATTATTTATTTTGTATTTTATAATATTTTGTATTTATTAATCACTTATTTATTATATTTATATAATTATATAATTTTTTATTTTTTATATAATTATTATTTATAAATTATAAATTATAAATTAGATATTTTGTATTACATTTTCATTTTTATTATTTTATTTTAAATTTATTTTATATTATCTATTGACTATTTAATTATTAACTCATTATTATTTATTTATTATTTATTATTTATACATTTAATATTTATTTTTGGTAATTATAAATAATTTTATTTTCTTATTGATAATTTCGCTACATTTAAAATTTCTTTATGCATTATTCTTCCATTATTTATTTTTTATTTGTTACATATTATTTCTTTCTTATTTATTATTTATATATTTTATTGTTTTATATATTTATGGTTTTTTAAAGATCAGGCATGGCCTCTATATAAACTATGAAAAAAAAGAACATGAGGAAGGCTGAATATAAAAGGATAAGAAAAACCTACACGAAAAGCTGAAAAAAATAATGACCCATTTTAGAGCCCATATTCCTAGGAACTCTGTTATTTATCTAAGAATAATACCCTCATCTACATGATTTAGGTTCTTTTGGGGTTATAAGTTTATCATCTCAAGATAAATTAACAGTGTCTTCTAAGATTGGGAAAATCTTGTTTTTCCTACCAAGATAAGGTATGTTAATCTTTTGTTTTATTAAAATTATTTTCTCCTAATAATTGGATAATAATTTCACCACATAAAGAAAATACATGATTAAGAATGTTTTTTGTTTCATTTTGGAATGATGAAATTTGATTTGCGAGTCAAATTTTTTTTCTCCATATAAAGACCAAATAGTGAACATTACCCTTCCAAGATATCTTCTGGATTACTTATTTTTTTATTTCATTCTATTATAGAATCACAATCTAGTTGAAATGATAATGTCATGACCCGTCCCACGGGGCCCATGTGGTGACTACCCCAAGCCCACCTTCCATAGTCTAGGGGCTGGTGACTAGCATCAAATGCGTAAATCCTTAAACTGGGAAGGAATTGCCTTTATAACTGTAAAAAAACACAACAGAGTATATGCTGGAAGAAAAACACTAAGTAAAACTGTATATTTGGAGTGCAAAAAATTAAAGGGGGCCATAAATACAAGCCCCAATGTAAAGTACAAGTACAATTGAAAAGGGAAAAAACTGCTAAAAGGTGATGAGAAAATCTTGGATCGTCCGCCACAGATCCTATCTGAAGGGTAGGTACAGATAGCCTCCACAACACTCCACATCCATCCATCTCCTCTGGGTACCGACTCGTCGTAAGGTCCACCTCCGGGTACCGTCCAGTCCAACTACTCTGATCCTCAGTCAACGATGTCTTTTTCTGCATCCAACACAACTTGGTCCGGGTATAGCCTGTGCAGGGGTGAGTATAACGATACTCAGTAGGGACCCCGAGACCCTCAAGGTCAACCAAAATCCACCAAGGATAATCCACAGAGTTTGAAATCAATGTATAGTCATTACATAGGTATATTCCCATACATATACCTAAGTTATCAAGTAACCAATCTCAGTCATGAGGAAAACACAGGAATCACTGACTCATTTCACACAGTTAAACAACATTTGTTGAGAGATTGAGATGATAATATATAGCCACTAAATCATATAAGCTGTCGGACCCACACATGATCAAGGACAAGTAGTTAGAATAGTCAGACCCACACAGGATCCAGGAACATTAGTTGGAGCTGTTAGACCCACCCAGGATCCAGGACCATCTGTTTGAACTGTTGAACCCACACAGGATCCAAGAACAGTAGTTGGAGCTGTCGGACCCACACAGGATCCATGTACAACTATTCTTTCAAACCCACATAGAATCCAAGAACCAAAGCCAGAACTGTCATACCCACATAGGATCTAGGAACAATAGTCAGAGCTGTCGGACCCACACAGGATCCAGGAACAATCGTCAGTGCATAGCCAACCACAGGGTTTCCAAAAAGCATGCTTGATTTTGGGAGGGTCCAATCCTCAAGACGAGTGTTGATACATCAACTACCACAAATTCCCATGTTGATGTATCCAAAATATTCTTCTTTCCATAAGAAACACAACGCGACAAATTGCACGTCAATTAAATGCCTGCTCTGAGAGTTATTGGCATTTCCGTTCCGAGGGCCCAGATGGATTTTTGTTCAATATAACACAAAATTTACCCAACTACATCCAAACATCTTGTGGGGTATTCCAAAATAACTTTCTCACTCAAATATTTCTGTCATTGCAGACGGTTCGTCAGTCGGACACTCGTAGCCCACGTTATGGGTTATAAGGTGAAATCGGGTCATTCTAGTCCAGAATGGTGTTTGAACCTGTCTGTGGTTCCGACCTGGTCCACGAGGATGGCCTAGTCCATGACGAAGGCCCGGGCTACAAGGGTGGTCCGGCCCGTGTGGGCGGCGTGACCTACGTTGGGTCCGGCTCGTCAGCCCCCACGGGGTCCGGACTAGCAGCCTGCGCGGGGTCCGGCCCTATGGGTCGCACTGGGTCCGACCCAGCATCTCGGGTTGGGTCAGGCCCGGTGGCCCGTAGGGTTCTCCCTAGCTATGTCTAGGGGAAATCCGCACCCCTGGATCCTGAACGACTACGCCTTTTGGCTGGAGGTCAAACTCGCGCTGCGTGGCGTCGGTCCACGTCAAGCAGGACCCGCTTGGTCCCACTCCTCCCTGTTGGCCGAGCAGCTAGCCACCTCCCGTGCGACGCCGATGCTGTGCACCATCTCCAACAACCCAGTGGCTCGGTCTGCCCATCTTCATCACGTCCAGCCTACCTCCCGCCGTTGCTTCATCATCGTGGCTAGGTTCGCATCCCCTCTTCGATCCACCACGCGGTAGAGTTGTGTCGTGCCTTCTCTAGCCACCCGATGGCTTGGGCTACCTGCTTCCTTCGCGGCTGGCCTTGTACTGGCTATCGTTTAACCATCGCGGCCCATCGTCCACGACCTTCTCCTCTGGCGGTGTGGTTTCACCACCATTGTTCATGCGATGACGATTGACGTTCTAACAATCGACAAACTTTCTGTGGGTCACCAATCATGTTTCGATGGCCTGATTCTCATTCCTGATGTTGACATGAACTCCTCGGGACATCTCTTGTGATCTTATCCAATTTTTGATGTGTAAAACTCATTCCGATATCATTCCACATTTAGCATCAAAATCCATAAGAAGGGCAGAGGGTTCGGGCCGTGTTTGTTCGGCCCACGCCCTTTTTGTTAGGGTGATATCAAGCGACTTCGAATTCTAAAACACAACGGTAAATGAAGAACGAGGAAAAAAACAACGTTCAAACCCCTACCTGGTATTAATTGTTCGTGGACGATGTCACAGAATGGAGGATGATGATTCTTTGATGCCAGGAAAGAAGATGAAGAAGTCAAGGATGACGTCGTCGGCATTCTCCATGGACGGTTCTTCCTCCATTATTCCGGTAGAAGATCATTTTTCGTTGGCGGAAGAAGTGCCCTTCATTGGAGAATTATTTTTCTCCCAAGCCCTCCTTTTCCCAAGCTCCACGAAATGAAAATACCAACCCCAAAAATAATATATTATGTTAATCCATTATTTAATTGTTGAGACAAAAATTCAAAAAGATTAAAATTAAATAATTAAATCTCCATTAATTAATTTTAATGTATTGGCACCATAAAGTGGGGAGTTCAATAGGCTCTCCCCACTTAATGGGAAGTTCAAAGGCTTCCAACTCGGGTGGTCCCCCACAAATTAATCCTCACATGGGAGGTGGAGTTTGATTGGGCCCCACCACCTAAATCTTTCATGAGAGGTTATGGTGTGGCGGTCCCTACCTCCAAATTTCACATAGTGGTTATAACAAATAAAAATAAAATATGACATGCACTTATTTTACTTTATTATTCCACATGAAACCAAAAAACTATCTTTTATTCTCGACCATCTTCCGTCGAGGTGAAAGTCTATTTAAGCGAGTATCAGTGCTATGAGATCAACAGTGCCCTTAAATTTCAATTATGATCATCGGTTCAAAAGTTATAAAATCCTTCTCATATGTTTACTGAATTTACCCAAACAAAACATCAAAAATTAATTCCAGGCATAACAGGCCTTAGAATCAAACACCATCAGTTTTCATAGACTCGTAATATTCTAGTGTATTTAAAAAAATTCAATGGAAATTTCGGGTAATTATAGATATTCCAAATGAGTCATAAACCTATCTCATAACCTTAGTAAACTAAGGTGGAAAGATCCATTTTTTCAAATGTCTTCCATTATGAGGGTGTTCTGGAGAAAAATCTAGTTATGGACCAGCAAATGGTTTGGTCTATTTAAAGGGTTCATCAAGAAACCTCCTCATCCAATGCAGGTTTCGACGCGGATTTACTAGGCTTATAAACATATGCCTTACAAGTTCTAGCTGATTTAGACATTCCAGGGAAGGATGATCTCCTTGCATTCTCATCTTCTTGTTTAGAGACTAGAAATCTCACTTTCACTACAATAGGCTGGGACATAGAAGATTCCTCCTTAATTTTGAACCTCATAAGGGAATCAAAAATATTATTTGATTGTAAATTTCTCACTAAAATCAATAGATCCAGTAAAATTTAATCATCAACCACCTCTTTTATTTCCATTTCATTGTATAAATTGAAATATTTGGTTTATATAACATGAATTTATCAAATTTTTATGTATTTGGTCTATCACGGTCAATATTATCTGATGAACACATAGAATATTTTCCATGAACAATAATACATATCTTGAATCATTAAGAACCATCCAACCGTGATTCCATAGACATCACCACCACATCACGAGAATCCATCACTGTAAAATGTAGGGTAATCCAATAGACCAAGTATTAGATGGAAACTTATTTCACCAATGAAGTATACTTTTTGTTTTTCCCATCTCATTGATTACCATTTCCAATAATCTTTGAATTATCCTTTATGGTACTCAAAAATGGTTGTTATCCTCCCAATGACCATCCAACATATGAACACAATCAAAATAAAGATAATTGTATAACTTTAATTCTCTATTGTTAATGTTTCTATCTAAAGTCCTCATGAATGTTTTAATGGAGTGACAAAGAGGTGTTAACACCTCCTCACTACTATTCAAAATAATATATTTGTATTTTATATTCGGACCTAGGAAAAAATCAGTAGGACTATTATTGGTCCAATATTTCACTAAGGTGGATGCAACATCCGTGTCCATTCCAAAGTGACTCTAGGATAATTTTATATTTTTTTCCTGTCACATATTGAAATCCACTTCAGTATATGTAAAAAAACATAGGTATCATGAATATCACCAGATTCCTCATCATCATGATTATCCACTCTCCCCATATAAATGGAATCATTAAATAAGACAACAACGTCAGAGAATAAACTATCATCCTTAATTTCACCCCATGAAAATGTTATATTATCAAATTCATACCGTACCATAAGAATAAAACCAAATTTATCATCATTTAAAAAAGTAGATATGTGATTAAGATCTTCAATATATCTATACTTCAGAGGAGGGAATTTAAAATCATTAGGTTTCACCCTTATAGAAGAGCCTCTAGAATTGTAATGTTTTTTTTCAAGGAATTTAAATTCCTTTTAACAGAAGATTGAACAACAATATCCCCATTCGGTTTCTACAACGTGGTTTTCAGAGGCCTGAGAACTCAGATTATTTTTACTTCTTTAGGAGTGATATATTTGATGACTTGTTCATTGAAAATTTTTTAAAAAATTTATAACCCCTATAATAATACTTAAAGTTCTCAATAATTATACATGAGTCACAAATGGTTTAGGGGGGGGGGGGTTCAGAATCAATTCTCAGACTGGACTCAACCTATGACATGTTGAGAAAAATATTGTCAATTTGAGTGGAGTTCTTGTAAAATGAAAATATTACTCTTGGAATGTTTCCAAGTGTTATTAGTTAACTAGATTTATCCATCGCAATTGGTATTTCAATCATTGATTTTTTATAATAATGGATATTTACAATCAATAATACACAATTCAAACCATTCATTTTTATCCACAAATATTGGGATGATAGTCTAAAATCATTCATATTTAATATCATATTCATATTGTGAACCCACAGGTTACCTAATAATATGATGATTGAGCCAATAATCATTGATCTCCCCTTCAGAACATCATTATAGAAGATGAAATAGAAGAATCCTCACCAAAAGGATACACCATTGATCTTTTAAAATCCACAAATAGTGGATAAACAGGAAACATGGCTAAAAATTCTCCAATGATTCATGCCTTTCAATAGTGAAATTCGTGTAATGATTTATTTCTTTTAAATATCAAATCTAAAAAAGATCATGATATCTTAGGACAATACATTGGATGTTCAAACATTTTTTAATTTTTTTTGAAAAAATATATAATGTTGAAATCAAAAGAGCCACCCACAATCCCGATATTGATGAGATGCCTTTCAATGCTTCAAACTCATGTTTAATGACATTTTTAATATTGAACAGACCTTTACATCTAGAATGGAAATTCAAAATGTAAGAGAACATATTCAAGTCCCTTATATTATTGAGGTTGAAACTATATTTGGAGGCAAGCACATGTTTCTACCATTCCTCTATCATTATTCATTATTTGATATTTTTTTATCAATTATCAATTTTTATTAAATTATTATTAAATTAGTATTTTATTTTATTTAGATTATAATGTATTATAAATGTTAATTCCAAAAGATAAATACCATGACCTTGTAATAAATTTAATGAAAATGAAAACATGCAAGAAAAAGAGCAGAAGTTGTCACCCTAGGAAACATTTCCTCATCTATAATATCAAATTACTAACAAAAAATAAGATCATTTACATAATAATTACAATATTAATCATCATCTTAATAATTTTCTGAATTTTATTTTGAATTACATTGATTATAGATTCCAATAATCACAATGTTAGACCATTACTACTCCGAAATGAGCATGATCATTGATGTTGTAGAAGATCTTGTGGACACATTACATATAATATATGAATAATCCTACTACATTATTATATTTTAGAAGACTCAAAGTCAACCATTCATTGATGATAATCATACCCATTCTATTTAAAATATAATCATTTAATGAAATTGGGTCACTATTTCCCATATATTAGAGATGAGTGGTGTCCACTAAAACAATCAATTTCTCTTTTGGAATTTCATAATCGGAGACATTAATACATCTAATAGACATTTTTCATGGTAGGAATAAATTAAAAATATCTTGATAATAATGAACTTTATTATTAACTCCATCTTCCAATGGAACAAGTATGGATATGTTTGTTTCCAATAGATACATAATACAACCATTATTAGGAGGCCATAAAAGAGAATACAATTGCACAACACATTAGTAAAAACAATGAAGGCCATATACACTTTAAAAACAAGGTTGAGAAAAGCCCAAAAAACATGTGAAACATCCCTGTAACCATGAACATACACATCTAGAGTATGCATTGATGATTTATAAATTCCAAGAGAAATAGGATTCACATGATGGTGACAATTATAAAGGAAAACTACAATAATAACACGAGAATGATCAACAACCTGAGACTGTCTAGAAACATTTTCTAGTATAGGATCATTTCATGAAGGGTTAATATGACCCATTTCATGTTTTATAAGATAACCTACTACATTATTGTCATCAGGTTGAGAGGATCTTATAACCTTTACAGTGGAAAAACCCTAACCCTCTCTCCCGGAATCATTTGGATAACCATCTATTCTAGTAGTTAGATCTCATATTCCAAATATGTTTAAATTGAAGAAAATTTTTTGGGACCATATCATAAAAATTTATTAATGAAAATTCATCTATAATAGATTAGTGGATGACAAGGTCATCAAGAGTTAAGGTGAGGTCAACTTGCACTAACACATGTACAAAATGACCAAATATGATGTTATCAGTTTATCTATCAATTCTAATAAGAAAACTAATGGATAGTCAAATATTATTAAGTATTATTGGGTGATAAATGTCAAATTATGACCATAAATTTACAACTATACTTGAAAAGAAGAATTCATGTGATCAACAAGATTGAGGTTATAATTCCATTAATGAATATATAGATAGTATATCTTGAAGGAAGTACATATAAACCCCAAATAATTTTCATTACACTTATAATAAGGGAAGAGAAGATGAAAGAATCCATATCCCATTGAGACACATCACATGGAAAAAAGACCCCAAACATTGGATAAACTAAAAACAAGATCCTCCATTATCCTGGGCATAAACACTGAAAAAAGATTAAATATCAAAATAATTGATCATTTACCTAATATCATCCACTCCTCTATGGCCTACTCATTGGAAATATCTTGTGTAAAATTTATCTTATTTCAAATCCAGCTGGAATCCATTTCATTAAATTGACAGCATAAGTGACCTCCAGAAACATGACATATATTTCCCAAGGATAAAAATACACTATTCATTAGTCAAAGTTATGGGGATCATAGAAAAATCATTTCTTCTCATATATATCCCACTTTTGTCAAAAGAATCAAGAAAATATTGTAGAATCGTAGCCAAACCATCCTATGCCCGAGTCAAAGAACCTCCTGAAATGTGACTGAAACCAAAATAGTGTAGAAGAACCATGGTTGCTAAGAATTCCTAGAAGATTCCACAATTTCCATGTGGAGGATTTTGATCCCTATAATGCATATCTCCTCTATTTGTTATATAATAATATTAAATATTAAATATTTATTTGTTTATTATGAATTATTTAATAATAATTTATTATTTTGTTATTTTTTATCTAATAATAATTTATTTATTTATTATGAATTATTTAATAATAATTTATTATTTTATTATTTTTTATCTAATTATTTATTTATTTATTTATTTATTTATTTATTTATTTTTATTATCATAATTCTTGTTTACAATTTAGTATTTGTTTATATATTATAATATACATATATTTATATGTTCACAAAAATAGTGATAATAATAATTATTATTATAATTTCAATAATTATAAACAATAATAATATACATGTATGAATATTATTGGTATATTTATCTATATATATAAGTATTTTAATTTTTATCTCGTCCCCACATGAAAACTGTGTTGGTGTGATAATGTATTATTTAAATAAGTAATATGTTAGATGTTAAAATCACTTCCCACATATATATGATTACTTTTTACAATAAATATTAGTGAATTAATAATAAATAATATTAAAAACATGAAAATAATTTAAATATCTTCTAAATGGTTCTATTATGCTTCTAAAAACGCACAAATTTTTTTTCCTGACATGGCATCATGTGGTGGATTCAGAAAATAATCAGAAAACTTTTTAAAAGTTATTTAAACAGCCTCTAAAACCATATATTAGCATAGTAATCTAGTATAGAAGGCTCGAACCTGAGACATTACCCCATCACCACCAATGGTTGAGGGAAAAAACCACATGACCAAACTCCGTATAATCCTAAAATAATCAAACAAATAAATGAATTATTAAAATAAAATAAAATGATTAATCATGGAGGAAAATGATTATTATATAAGGCATCGATTGTCAATTTTCATTAGAATTAAAAAAACATCTAACAACCATCAATTAGAATTTTGTGCCAGCAACAAAAACATCATCTTACACTTCAGTGTGTGAGGAACAAAATCTGTTCAATTTTTCTCACCAATTTAGTGATTAGTAAATGGTAAAAGATAGACTATATAACCTATATATAGAAAAAATTTGTTAAAAATATTTTCTTTTAATACTACACAAGAATTATCTATACAAATTGTCCAAAGAAACATGGTATATGAGAAGGATCACCAAAATTATGAAATATCTCAATATGTAACATAGTATGTGGCCAATCTACTAACAAATCTAATAGTAAAACAACTACCGAAAATTCATTGTTTAATAAGATCTTGAACTCATATCACCTTAAAACAAAATCTGATTCAAAAACTAATTTTTTATTGGTCTTATTAACCATATAATAATAATAATTGAAAAATATTACCAATTATTATTATTATTATTATTAATTATTTTATTTTTTATTTATATTTAGAATATTAATAATTTTTGAAATTTTATTATAGTTATTTATTTATAAAAATTGTAACACTACAAAAAATTACTTTTTCCAACAGAAATTTAATGATAGAAAATATTTTTCTTGGAAATAACAAGTAATTCCAAGAGGTGTTTAGTTTTATTGGTATTTATTTTGACTAACAACACATGTTTTTACCAACATATATATCTATTGATATTGATAGATCAATACCAACAAATATTTTACCAATAATTATATTTGTTTCTTTATCATACTAATACCAACATCTTTTCTACCAACACATGAAGCTATTATTAATAATAAATATTACTAATAAAACTATTTCCATCAATAAAAATTGTTAGAACCCGTTAAATAACAAAAAATATTTTATAGGTACCAATGAATCATTTTACCAATTGATATATATATTAATATTTATTGTTCAATACCATCAATTTTTTTATTAATAATTAAATATTTCTCTTTATCATTAAAATACCAATAATTATTTTACCAATAAATGATTTTATTTTCATTATGTATTTTTACCAAAAAGATAATTTATAAATAACAATACACATCACAATAAATTATTCAATATAAATTAATCATTTCCCAATAATTGAATAAATATATAAAAATTATTTTAAAAAGACCAATCAATAATCAATTAAATATATATATTTACATATTTAATTAAAAAATTGATAATTTTCCAATGTTTCTTGGCATGGTATATATATATATATAATGTAAATTAAATCTAAAAAAACTTTTAAAAATTAATTATTATTATTTAGATGTGTATTCCCAAAAAATATATTCTAACACTAGAACACCTTCGCGCCACCACTGCACTAGCCAAAGCCGCCTCCCCACCTTCCCCTACTCCTCTACCATCGCTCAGCCATCGTGCCTCCTTGATCAACTTCCATTGCTCCTATCTTCTCCTCCAGCTTGCCCATGTTTTCCTTGCATCCCCTCCACATGCCCATATTTTCACTACATCTCGCACATCCCTTATATACATGCCCACCTCCACCGAATCCCCCACTCCCCCGACCCCCTACTAGCTTCCCTGAACATGGGTCATAATCGTCCTCACCTTGTTCCCTCTCCCTGAGATCCAGTGTCCTCTCCACTCCCTCTCCCAAACCCACCTATATTTTCCATGCTCACTGATTGTCATCCCCATGTCTCTACGTGGTTCAATTTCAATTGTATATTTTTTTTATCCAGTAAAACTATGTATGAAATCATCCATGTTTTTCAATTTTCTAATGGATATTTATCGTCTCACACTATAAGGGGTGAGAGTTAGTTTCTTTTACCAAACACTCAAACTCACAACATAAATGGAACCATGCCATTCAATTTCAATCGAATAACTCGGGTTGAATTAGGCCAGTTTGTTACAGATAAAAAATGTGTGTCATGAATTATGTTGGAAGTGTATGGTAATCTCATGGGTTTCAACTTCTGTTATTATAGCCTTTCTATTATTTTTCATTTGAATCTTCTCTCCTTGTCCAAGATAGCCATCATTTTCTCTAATTTGAGGGAACTCTCTTTATATTTTATTATTTTAGAAAGTTTTAATATTAATGGTTTGGAAAGGATTTTCCCAATGTCAATGAACATACATGTTTATTTAGTCTAGACCTATCATGGTTTTCTACTTTCTCTAGTGGCTTCTAAATTTAGGAGTTTATATATGCTTATATTGATGCTTGGATCAGAAATCACAAATGCATCTATTGTTTCCATTGGTTCAAGTGGGTCTAGCATCAGTGACCATGGTATTGGTATTATCTGCAGCATGTTCTATGAGATGCTTTCAAGACCCTTCCTTGATATATGACCTAAAATAACATCGAACGGTCCTCAAATGATACTTTTTTAACTCATGTTTTGTCTATTTTCCATATCTGGTTCTAATTACCAAACCCCAATCTCCCAAAAAATGATATTTAACAAATGAAACTCCCACTAGAATGTGGAATGTTATTTTTTCTGAAGATGATAATCAAACATGGAAGGTTGAAAATGCTGATAATGATGGTTTTCTCTACTTTTTATGTGAGTTTTCTCTAGTCATCTGATTGGTTATTGTTCAACCCATATTCATGTATTGAACATGTGAATCTCTATTGCATGCTCTATATTTAAATTGTATAGAACTCATATCTAAATTAGAATTTCCTTGTGAATTTTCATCCAGGTTTGAAACCTATTTCCCTACTCAACAAAGAAATGGACCATTAAAACATCTTTACAGTATTAATGGAATTGATTTTGATTAATAAAAATGACCATGTATTTTTCTTCTTAGTGATATTGTTTCTCTAGTTTCCAAATTTGAAACTTTTACATGCATCTTGTTGCTAAGATTGGTTCATAACTACCATTTGAAACCAGGTAGGTATTGTGTGTTCTTTCCTTTATAAATCCAATTCCATTAATATCAGTGAATTTTAGAATTTTGATTTATGATCACTCCCATTTATAAAAAATAATGATAAAAAATCAGTCATTATTTTTGAAAACCAATGAAAACCCTATCTTTATTAAAAGAGTTGATAATTAATACATGCCAGAGCTATAATACTTGGAATACTCTGGATATCTGTGTGAACTATGATAATTTGGGTGTTTTCGGTAGCACTTATTGAACTCATTACTTGTTATACTTGGTTTGAAAAATATGTCATGTTAGTTACATTCTTGAAAACTCACTCGCATAAAGGGACTATTTGATACCACTTATTGAAATTTTGTATATCATTTATCATTATTGAGAAATAGTTTCAAAAAATATGTACCCTGTGTTTTTTTATTACTTTTAAAAAACATAATAATTAAAAAAAAATGTATTGTGTGACCTGTTTTTGCAAAATTTCTATATTTTAATTCCAAAATAATACCTCTCAGGTTGTAGGAAACATTTTTTCAGTAAGAAATCTAGAAATTTTTATGTGTAATCACTTATGATAAGTGATAAGAACTATAGGTGTTCATTAGACATTATAAATCTTTTCTCTTATGATAAGAAATTTGAAAAAACAAGAAGTGTTGTCAAATGGACTCTTAAATTCAAGAAGAAAACCAATTAAAATAAGGGGCAGCAAAATATTTTTCAGTAAGTAATCTAAAAACACTTAAACAAAACCAATTATCACAAATGATAAGAACCATAAGATGTTTTCATCAACTATTATCAGAAAAGGTATTAGCCCTTCACTGAACATTAATCCTCTATTGATATATTTAGTCTTCAATTTTGAAATAAATGAAATTATAAATGATTGAAGAGAATCCAAAATATGTTTTGGACCCCAAATTTAATTGATCATGATATTAAGTAAATGACAGTTGTTCACTATCAATCCAACATAAATAACTTGATCTTTATTATGAAAGTATAAGTCATCAATTAATTAATTTAATTAAACAATGCTTATTTTATCAATGAAATAATCAATTTATTTTCATCACAACTCCAATACAGAGTGATTTTCCACTTATCATCTCTAGAATGTTAAATATTAAAGTTATAATGATCATACCAAGATAAGAATTTATGTGATGATTCACCCCTTTTGTGTGTGGTTCCAAGTCTCTGCGGCGTTGTTGTAGCTCTTCGTATCATCCTCTAGCTCAATAGTTCTATTGATTCTTCATCATGATTCATGTAAAAGAGAAGATTAATGTTTTGTTTGTTTTTGAAAAAATTTTGTATAAAAAAATATCTGATTATATTAGAAAATAATAATGTGATGTATGTCTCATTTTTCATAACACATGGAAAGAGCATTCTTTTTTATTTTCCAAACATGTATGATTTTCAAAATCTATAAAGGAAATTTTCATTTTTGATTTCCAAACCTATATCATTTTCATTATTTTTTCATGACATTACATCTTCCAATATCAGTGTGTTGGGAATTTTATCATTATGTTAACTATTCGTATAAGGAATTTGGTGAACCTAATTTTCAAAAGAACATGTGCAGTCTAAATATTTCCTTTGGAATGATTCCAATTTCTATTAATGTTAAGATGCATAAATATTGTTATTGTTGATACTTTTATTATTGTCTAATATGTTATCAAGTGTCAATTTTTTATTTGTTCTTTATGCCCATTGGGTAGCTAATTTTATTTAAGACTATTCATTAGTGCAAAGAGCTAAGGATTTCTTATAAGACATTGAAACGGTTCTTTACAGGTTACATATTCAGGTGATTCTCTTATAAAATTTAAGTGAATGTGTTATTTCATAATCAAAATGGTCCTCACATAATTTTTCAAATTTCTTATATAACGTTCTAAAACTACTTATTAATAAGCATCCCTTTCATACATACTTTTGGAGGAAGGTACATTAGATCCATTAATATCTATTTTCACATTAATAAAAGTAGATCGATCTCCCCCCAATTAAAACACTAAAATATACTATTTTTTATTTCTCCACATCAGTTATATACACTTTTTCCAAATTCAAAGTTCATTTTGAAAATTTAATTTAGTACTTTTTATCACTTATGGTAATTTCATATTCATATGTTTTTTTAGTTTTCTTGTTGAAAGGGTTTTTGTTCTACTTATTTGAGTGTTATTTTATTAGAATTTAAGGGTAAGTTATTTTTTAGACAGAGAACAATCATCACATATTTTTTTAAAGTTCATATGTGATATTGATTATAAGTATATAATCTACAATGTTTACTCTATCTACCACTGTTTACTTTTGAATTTTCAATTTTTTTTGTAAGACATGAATGTTTACTCTTTTGTCTTCTAATTAATTGATCCTCTGCCATATGATTCTATTTTAGGACATCCTTTTAGAGAATTTTTTAATCGATTGTTATTCCTACCTCTTCTCTACCCTACACCCAAAAAAATGGAACGATGAATAGTAATCATCTTAATCATGTTTTATTTCCCTCTTCCAATTCATTTTTATTCTCCGCCTCTACTATTAGTGTTCTATTAGCCTTTCTACATCTATTTTGTTTCTATACATTTCATAGCTGAAGTTGTTTTCCTTTAATGGTGGATTCAGTCAGTCTATGGTTGTTACGCTCTCTTAATATGTTGGAATTACATTGTTCTTCATGAAGATATTACTTGCAAGTCTTTTGAAGTAAAAACCAACAAATCTGAAAACTACTACAAAATTTGAAGAATAGGTGTTTCATCTTTGTAACCCATGAAAACTCTTATAACTCATCTTCTACCTCATCAACACTACCTCCCTTCTCTTTTGATGCATAGCTGAAGTAAAACTCAAACCCAATACCTTCTTTGTCTCTCACATTATCTTACAATTGATCATAATTGTTGTTATTTTTTTCATGATTAGTATTTATATTAACATTATATTTCTCTCTATATCCCATGTGTTACGCTTGAAGGGTAATTTTTATTAGTTTCTCCAAATAGTTCCCACTACATAGTACATTACTACCCCAAACAGATATCAATACAATCCACTCAGAGAGCCCCTACCCCCATGTTCTCATAATTTCCTTCTTAAAATCCATCTTGTCCTTAAGGTGATTTTTTATAAAAAAATCCTTTATTTATCTTATCTCCTCCTTCTTTTTCTCCTTTTAGATGGTTCATCTTCTAATATTTCATCAATAGTCCATTATTTTATAGTCTAGTAGGTGATTTCAACATGAAAAAATATCAACATCTTGGTGATTTCCTATTCCATCACCAACTGGTACATGATTCTAACCAGCCTCATCTAAAACATTGGGATCCACTATAATAGTTAATAAAGAAAACAAATTTTTTTTCCCAAAATCAATATCAATGTTAAAAGGAGTTTCACCACCTGTGATAACCTTCACATTACCACCAATTTGAACCAACAACTCTATGAATTCCAAAGTACAAGCCACTATAGATGGAAACAGTGCAGTAATATCAATTTTAAAATTAATAAGACTTCTCATATCATCAACAAAAACCATCACTTCTTCCTTAGTAATATAATTATTAAGAGGATGAGGCTCCATCCGGAGCATTAGTCCTTGATCTCCCATAACTCTTTTACAGACCTCAACATCTACAACGTTTTCTAGAATCTATTTATAGTTGTATATTGTAGTCTTATCATTCTGAACTTCAAATGATATGTGCAAAAATTTCTTCCCAAAAGTAGTGGAAAATGATGATGCCTGAGAAATTTTGATAACTCATGGAGGAGAAACAAAAATTTAAACTGATATTCTGAAATTTGGTTTCAGTTTATATACATAAAAGTTCCCAATCATCCATTTCTTGAGAATATACCATGGAAGATCAACCAATAACATTAGAAATGTATGTGTATTCTAACATGTCAGCTGAGGTTACATATTTTTTTTACCTCTTTAGCTCTTATTGAACATGATTTTAGATATATAGAAGCATTCATTTTTTTTCTTCTACTGATGATTTTATGTGAAATCTGTGGCGTTATCATTAAATTGGCAGCATAATGAAACCTTTATCTCTTCCCGAGATTGTCGTTTTGAAAAATGAGCCTCATATTTTGCAATCAAGGCCACAAGTTCTCATCTAGGAAAAGTCATCACCTCCACTTGCTTGAATATATCTCTCAACTTCTCTCCTCAAAAGTCCACATTTTTTTTCAAGCTCAATTAACAGCTACAAACCATTGATTCCAACATTTAATTGTTATAGATTGTGTTCTATTTCCTCATCAATGTTTAATTTTCATTTGTTAGTATCCCATGTCTAAAACACTGTCCAACTCTTAAGAAGAGGATCTACTGTTTTTGTCATCTTCTGCAAAGATCGCTTTCCCTTACTAGAATTTCAAGAATTACTTTATACCTTAGTTTTTGAATCTCCCAAAAATACCATAATTTGTTATATCTCCACCTTAAATTCTATGACTTATGTCAGTTTCAAGTCATCCCTCCATGTGTTCTTCCATAACCTCTATATCAAGAAACATCTTGAAGACACACTCTCTCTCTTTAGAATCTCTCTATGAAAACACCAAAGGATAGGAACTCAAGATGTGTGAGAGATAAAAAAGCACGATTTCTATTGTGTTCTGTTTTTATGAACATGATATATAATCTTGTTGTGGTCTGGATGAACAATCTTCTGTTTGTTGTGGTGGATCATCTTATGGCTGTTGTAACGAGTGGTAAGATAATCTTTTTGTTCTCATTAGAGGATATTTTTATATAATCCATTATTATTTTTATATCATGTGTTTTTTATGAATGTTTCTCCTGAAGGTTCATGTTTAATGTGGAGGGTGTTGGGATAAGTGGTTCTTCCAACATAGAAGGGTGGTCTACTACAATTAACTAAAGAGATGATGAATTTGTTTCATTCCTAGATGATGGGGATTCCACGATTGTGATGTCAGATATTTTTCACTGATATGAGGTTGAGCTGGCTCGCTGATCCTGGGGGATAGATGGGTTGCTGGTGCTCGATGTTCTTGAGGCATGGATGGGTTGCTGGTGCTCACTGGTCCCTAGTGGTAAGGATGGGCTGCAAGTGTAGGGGGTGTGTGATGGATACTGTTGGGGGTTGAATTTTGTATAGATTCATTTTGTATTAAATTTCATTGTTAATATAATTAATTATTTTCTAATTTTGAACATGTGTGAAAATCACTTTGTTTAATAATTAAAACATGAGTTTTATAGGATAAATTAATAAATATAATATAAATTTTTATTAAAAAATAAAATTTATAATTTTTTATTCAAATTTAATTTACAATCGGATATTATATATGTCGGTAAAATAATTACCAATAGAAAAAATTTTCATTAAAACCTGTGTCTAAATGTTTTAACCAACATATATATCATGTGTTGGTATTATTATAATTGTAACAGAATGATTTTATCTATCACAAAAACATTTAGTGATAGTGTTTTTACCAACAGTTTAGTGACAGAGGCATATATGTTGGTAAAACTATTTACCAACTGAAAATGTACTTTTACAAATAGATATTTTTCCGTTGAAAAAAGTGAAATATTTTGTATTGTAATATTTATTAATATATATACATATTATAAAAATAATAACAATTAATCTTGTAAGATTTTTGTAATGAGTCAGAAAGGCTTAATCCAATAAAATTTATTTTTAAAATGGTTTAGATAAAACAAGGACGAAATATAGATGAGTGTAGAAATAACCCCTTAAATTAGAGTAATGATAATTTAGAAAATTAGCACTAAGATAAAAGGACCATACTTATGTACCAACCATTAATTCATTCTTGGGATGTGTATCAGTGAACGTTTTAAACCCAATGTAGATATGAGATACCCTAAACCATATTTTCTCAAAGTGACCTAGAAAAGCCATTCATTTTAGATATTAAATGGGGGAGATGATGATTTATCATTGATTAAGTTGGCTACTGACAAGGAGTTGTTTTAAACCCATAAATTTTTTCATCCATAATCACTACTATAGAATTAAATATATTGTAAGATACCATTAATTAGTGATAAAAATAGTTCTGAAAAAGGGGTCCTTCTTAGTAATAAAAAAAGGCTGATAAAGGATGGATTTTATCAAAACCTTCTATAGCTTATAAAGTGTTCCTTTATCATCATTTTTCTAATATTTTATGAGCCATTAATTTACACTTATGATAGCCCTCATTATTATTTATTTTTCTAGCCATTTCCATTTCTTTTTAGTACCCATAAAGACCCCAATTATCAGCGCACCCCTTATAACTCATAAAATGTGTCCTTTTTAATTTTTTATTAATTATAAAAATTAATTTAAATTGTAAATATATTGATATTGATAGATATATAATATATTTTCAAAAAAATAATTTATATAATAATAAAAATACATTGAAACATAATATTAATATGTAAATTTTAAATCATTATTTACTAATAGATATTTATTAAAAAATTATGATATAAAAAACTAATTATATAATTAATCTCTTATGATATGTTGAAAACATGGCTTGACCTCCAAACGACCTGAAAATTTGATATGACTATATTTTTGGGATACATGAGATATTATATCAATTTTTTCCAAGAGATCTATTCCATGTTGGGGAAGGGTACCCCATCACTAAATTGTATATTTTAAAAAAGGAACATAAGTTATCAGGAATTCAATTTTTTGTTTAGATACCCACATTTTTTATCATTCAATGACATTTTATCTTTATTTGAGATTGGATTTAAATTTTTATGATGGTGAAATATTCATTGGTATTTGAGTTATATGGATATTATAGGGATGATGTTTTATGATTTTTCATTTTTACTGTTATATATATATATATATTAATATAATTACATATATAAAATATCATTTTATAAATAAATAATTGAATATATTTTTAAAAAATATGTATTCATCAATATATAAAACTTATTGTAATTAAATATAATTATTCATTTAATTTATAATAAAAATGTGTGTATTCTATTTATATCTATAAAAAATCAGCCTAGGATGACTTGACATATTATCTTACCATTCCACTATATAGACTGAGGTGCATTCCTAATTTACCTAAGCTTAAAATAAACAATAGGATATTACAAGTTAACATGTGAGGACTATTTTACAATCACAAGACACCAATGCCAATAACATGGCATCATCAGGAAACACAAATGAGGTATACATGTATTGGAAGACCATGTCATTAAAAAAAATTTAATATAAAAATTCCAAAAAAGGAATAATGGTAAAAACCAATTCCAAATCCTTTTATATTGAAATGATCCAAATAAAATAATACATTTTTATATAAATCATTTATAAACCAAATTATTGGAGAATCTAAAAGGGAATCAATAGGTCATAGAAGGTGATACACCACACTACTATTTCTACGTGACTCAATTGACCAACATATCCCAATAATAACTTGCTTACCAATGGATAGTTCTAGAAAAAAAACTACAATACATAAACAAATACCCTATAGAAATCATAAATACTATATAACCAATAACATGAGTATACAAGGTGTGATCCAAATTTTAGTAGGATACCACCTTGAGTCCATTAAATTTTTTTATAAATAAAATAAGTCCACTATCTTGAAATTAATTGAAAATTGGTTTTCCTTTCCTTTGTACAAAACCAATGTGAATAAAGAATACCTTATATTATTTCATTGAATAAAACATTAATAAAACATACCTTAAATAGTACATACAAAGGAAATTTAATTTAAAAAAACTATCACTTTTTTAATATAAATTAAATTTTAGGGTGAAATAATTTAAATCTAATATTTTTTAAACATCCCTCTTGGGAATAAATAATCACCTGGTTTAAAAAGTTTCAAAAAAATTCCTAAGGATTGAAATTAAATCTACCACCACTTACCCCCTTTTATACCATAACACACACAAATATACTCATCATTAGTATAAGTAATGGACGAAAATGAAAAATAATTATGAATCATATATAAATTACATTAATAATACAAGGAATGCCTTACGATAATAATGATCATGATTACATGACCAATTCAAAAAAATAGGATCTTAAATGAGATAATAAACACATATTCCAATTAAATATAAAAAGTCATAACATTGGATACATATAATTAGTAATTAACATAGGGACACATGTAATAATTCCTAGTTGTGACTGAGTGGGAACAACCAATAGAATGTTAATGGTGACAAAACTCATCACATGAATCACTCAAACTTGTCTCATGGGTGAAACCCCTTATTCTGGTGAGAAAATTCATCTAGGTGATACTAGCATGTGAATAAATACAATCTATCTTATATAACACCCTATGACTCCGCACTCAGTAATAATGTGTTCATCATGACATAGATGACATAGTCATAGCACTATCAAGACCATTTCAATCACATGAAAATCACATTTCAAATAAAAAAAACTATCATTTAATTTAAACATCTTAAACACCCCTTAAATAATAATACACAATCCAACCCAATTATCCATGAAAAAGATTCATATAATTATAACACATTCACAATGGCATGGACCAGGGAAATATTGGTCATTTCATCAGATACCTCTCAAAAAATTCTCTTCCCCATGATTTCAATACATACCTTTATGAAAAAAGGGTACTGAATAACCTCCCATTGAGATAAATATATGCAAAAAACCATCTTATGTTGCATGAAACTGGTGTGAAAACCCTAACATTAAAAAACACATCCTTGTCATAGATATCCTGAATAACTGTACAAACACTAAGGCCCCACTGTCCAGACACATGTATTGGGGAGATCTTTCATCCATTTTAAGAAACTATCCTCTTTCAGTGGGACTATCTCTCCCGCAAAAGTTTAATTGCATCCACATTAATGTGTCTTGATTAGGGATCATATCCTCCCCTCCCCATAGTGAGGAAATTCCACACACCAAGATGAGAACAATGGAATAATGCACATGATAATGAACAAGGTATAAAATTACATCAGAAGCTAATTCAAAAAATTAAAACATAGAAAAAAACATATAATAGCTCTGGGTATAAGGTATGCATCATTTCGTCTTGTTCCCATGTACATTCCTTAAGGTCACCATGCATCTATAACAAACAGACCAAAGGAATTGTCTGCCCACTAAGCACCTCCTCCTCATGATCCTCGATTTTTTCTAGTTGCACCATAAACATAGTGTTGTCCCCGATATCCAACTCTCCCCAGTCAATGATGTAGGATTAATAATATAGATACCGATGGAGTTGAGAAATATGTAAGTGGTTTTGGATCCTCTCCATTTGTGGTGTTAATTCCAACCGATATGCAACCTTGCTGACTCGTCCAAACACCTCAAAATGTCCAATGAACCTTGGAGAAAAAATTCTCCCACTACCAAACCTCTAAATCCCATGTCCTGCAGAAAGAGTCAAGAAGAAATAAACCCCAACCTCAAACTCCAATGGAATCCTCTTAATATCATCATGTGAAATATTTCAGTCTTGTTCTACCTTTATCCTCTCACAGTCAAGCTTCACCTTCCCTGTTGTGCTCTAAACCATGTCTTGACCAAGAATGGTTTCCTCCCCAACTTCTGTCCAGCACAAGGGTGAATGAAACATCCTCCCGAACAAACCCTTTAATGGTTACATTCCAATGTTAGAGAGATATATATTATTTTATGTGAACTATGCAAGGGGAAAATTTTATACCCATGTCCCACGAAAGTCCATAACATATTCTAGTAACATGTCCTCTAACATCTGGATGGTCCTCTCTGTTTGTCCATCCATCTGATGGTAGAAAGCCATGCAGAGGGGTAACTAGGTTCCAATGGAATTCTACAATCCTCTCTAAACTCGTGACATAAAACATGTATCTTGATCTAAGACAATAGATCTTGGAACTCCAAGTAGTCTCACCACATCAACCACATACCTTTGTTTAATGGTATATACTAACCTCGACTCCTTGATCGAAAAAATGTGATCCAAATTCATCATCTATTCCACTAAAACACAACGTGTATCACATTATCCTTATTTCATGGGTAATCCTATGACAAAGTCCATCGAGATGTCATCCCACTTTAATTTTGGAACATTTATGGGATGCAAAAGACTTCCAGAAACATGGTCAATAGCCATCACCTGCTTACACACAAGGTATATTTCTACAAGCTCGACCACAACCCTCTTTACCCCGACCCACCAAAACAATCCTCTGATGCCTCATTAAATCATAGAGACTCATGGATGCACTGCTAGGGGTGAACTATTGAACTCATGGTGAACTACCTTATGCATTGTCACTGGGACTAAGTGCTTCCAATAGAACAACTTCTGATTCTGACTATCATCTGACCCTCCCACTAGAGCATCACAATGGACAAAGTGATCACACATCACTTCAATAAATGAGTCCCCCACCGAGACTCCTCCATCTTCCTCACTAAATAATACTTCACTATCATCTGAAATAGACAACATATTCCTCCATCCTCTTTCACATCCAGAATGAATGTGTCCAACTCCTCCACTACCTTCTAAGAATTTTCGGATTCTCAAAAAACCTAATTTTATGACATCCTACTTATGGGATTTAAGAACACATTCCATTTTCTAAGGGTGTATGAGATATTGAAGTCGTGGTCATGGGTAAAATAAATACACCTTTATTTCTACAAGTGCAGTTCTCACTAGGAAAATATATACCTTAATCTCTTGTAATCTGTGAGGACAACAAAGCACTCCTGATGGGGTAATGTCACCACAACTTCATCAATAAAATGACTGTTTAAAGCTCCATAACATTTCTATAATGGGTAATATAACATAGACTTAACTTTCTATAATCATAAGAGATCACTCCCTACAACTTCATTTTCACACATCAAAATCCAAGACCGGAAACATCACAAGACACATCAAAAATCACCCCTTTCTCTAGAAACCTATACACTGGGTAACTGACCATCTTCCCCTTAAGTTACTGAATGATATTTGAAACTACTCACTCCTCACATAGGCCTAGTATTTTCTGGTCAAAGCCGTCAATAGAGCCACAACATGAGAGAAGTTTGTTACAATCCTCTAGTAATAGCCAACTAGACCCAGGAAGTTATGAAAATCTGAAATGATATTGGGTGCTTCCCAAGAAAAAACTACCTTGACCATTGATAGTTCCACTAATATCCCCTATTAAGACACCATATGTCCATGGAAGTTCATATCTCACATACAGAACAAGCATTTGGAAAACTTCCCTTAGAGATGGTGGTGTCGGAGGACCTCTAAATCAATATTAATATGGTTGGTGTGATCCTCCTCTATCCATTAGTAGATTTGGATATCATCGATGAACACGAAGATGAAATGTTCCATGATGTTATGGAAGACAAGTTTAATGAGCCCCATGAACATGACTGGTGAATTCGTAATGCCGAAGGGCATGACCTTACACTAGAAGTTCCCATAACAATACCAGAAAGAAGTCTTCGGTATGTCCCCCCCCCCCCCTTTCACCCTCAAATTTTTGAACCCATATCAGAGATCAATAATAGAAAACCAACCTTTTACCTTGAACTTCTTGAATATATAATGCATCCTAAAAAGTGGTAAATGGTTCTTGATTGTTACCAAGTTTATTGTCCAGAAGTTAATTCACAACCTCATAGAACCATATCCATTAATTGTAAACAGAACTGGATGAACCACAGTTAAACACGTGGACAGATAAAACACTTTTTCATCACATTGTCAACCTGAATCCACAACTCCAACAATTTAGAAGGCACTATATGATGGGGAGACATCGAAATCAGACGTGCACTGAGATGCAATTATATTATGAACACAACGTCACAATGAGGGGGTACGGTAAAACCATTTATAGAAAGACATAAAGAAACTATAAAACAACCATTGGAACCTCCATCATCTATGTGTCTATTTATCCCACTAACATCTCTACCATTAAAGAGAGAAGAGGCTCTACACACCAACTTCCCACCTGATAGATCCACTCACTATTTAAAACTATATGATAGCCATACATACATGAGAACATGAATCTCTTATAGAAGTAGTCAATAAAAAAATCATAGAAAACAACAACTTGATTCCTAGGATGACATCCTACAATGGAATATGTAGTAGAAGAAGATCCCCAATGGACTTATGCGGCCCCATCATCAGTCTACATCCTCAAAAAAGTCAAGAAATTTGTTTAGACTTCTAACAGGTGTACTCAATGCCAGGGGAATTGGAAGTCTCTCCATGTCCAGTACCAAAAAATGGGATAGGATGGATGAAAAAAATGAGTGTGAGGATCTTGAATCATAAAATGTGAATAAAATAGTGGAAAATAAATGATCATACCTAGAACAAACGTTGTACCCATTGGAACTGTAGCCTTGGCAGCATGCAACTTCCCATGCCCATCTCCTCTACACCTCTGCTGTTGAATGCGTCCCCAACCACTCCCTGCTCGAGGTCCCTATAGAGAAACCTAGGGTATGCCTCCTCTTACATCGTCTAACCTCAACAGAATGGGATATCGCTTACCATACTACTGGAAAGCCCTGACTAGAAACTGTTACTACATGGGTGGGATAAGAGCCTGCCCACCCCCACCATACTACGCTTGAACTGGGCATTGGTTCTAAATATGTCTCTGGACTCCACAGATAACGAACCTCAGTCTCGGACCAATGGTGAAAGGGAGAGGACCGAGTGATTGGAACATGAATAGTTGAGGCCTACTCCCAACTAGCCAAAAAATGGAAGGTCGTGATGCTGAAGAATTGCATCCGAATTCCTTCCCCTTCGACGAAACAAGATGGATCCCCCTCACGAAACACCTCTCTATTAGTGCACCCTATCCACTACATCGACCATCTTCTACACTTTTATAAATGTATGGATATTAAAGGGATTGATGACATACTGAAGAGAATATTAGAGTGCCTCCTCCTAGAATCTCTTCCTTGACTTCTCATCTTAAAAGAGATCTAGTACGAAAATTATTAGATCCTTTAACATGATCCCCAGTTCCCTAAATGACATTCTCCCATATTTGAGGGAGAGAGACTCCTTCCTCTTCTTGTCCTTTATCACTGAGGAAATAAAATCTTCCCAAAACTCATTAACAATGTCAACCCATGAGACATCAGTATCATTCCTATACCAAAGGTAATGAATCCACCATTGATGTGTCCCTCCTTGAATTTGGATTGCTATCATAAGAAAATAGTACTCCATCATAGCATGGATCAAGGAAAAGGTGAATTTCAGCTTCCCAAGCTAGACCTCAATCATAGATTCGGAAACACTGCCCTCGTACTTATCCAGGGTATGCTACTAAAAAGCACAATGAGTCTTCTACCACAAGTCATATTTACTATATGGATTGGACCACCACTGATCAACCTAGTTATCATGTTGGGCCTCAACTACTAAAACCACACTTGGTAGATGTCCGAGTTCCACAGCTTTATTGAGTAAATAAATAACTCTTAAGCCTGATTAGTATAGATATTTTCTTCTAAAATTTATTTTAACTATTTATTAAAATTAAATCCCCAAAACTCAAAAGAAAAAGATGAAAACTATTAATTATGATTCATGTATCATTCATAGGGTCTCTATCCTAAAATCAGTGTAGCCTCACATGGTTGTTCAATAAGACCAGAGTCCTTGCATCAGATCATGGGGGCCCAAAAATATCATGTATCAGGTGATTTTTCTTTTCCTATTTTATGAAAATATTTTTCCTAACAATCTTTCCCTACCATCGCATGAAATCCTCCTTGTGGATAACTATGAACTCCATCATATCCCCCATCCTCGCCTCTAGTACCATTTTGTTAGGACCCACCTAGGTTCCATGTCTTTTTTTCTTCGAGATGACATAGAGATAATTACCCTTAAGTTCCACCATCATAGGTTGTGATTTAGAAACTAGAACCATGTTTATCGAATCTCACAAAATGTAAGTAATTTATGTTTTTAATGTAAACATGATCGAGATATAAGATGGTAAAAACTCCAAAAACACCAAAAATTCATATAAGGGAAAACAAAAACCAACACTTGCATGATTTAATCCAAACAAACACAAGTTACAAAGAAAAAAAATGTAAAATACCAAAAGAAAATGAGACTAAGAAATAGCATAGAAAATACCCCAATTCCTCGGAATGTATGGTCAATCACGATCCTTAATGTCCTCCTATAAACCAAAAAATATTTTTATAGATGTAGTGTGATTATACAAGAACACTTAGTAGGAAAAATAATGCCACCCATGTACAAGTGGAGAACATACTGATGCCCTTGTGAGAAAACTGTACAACCTCAATGAACCTACCAAAGATTACAAACTAATCAACCCTCACCAAAGAACACTCCCCAAATAATTCATGTCATATAAATTAGTAGTATAATCACATCAATATTTTGGTACCATCCACCACCTTCCCACTGGTTAACTGATCATTCATATTGGCTAATATCTTGATGCTACCACTCTTTCAAATGCAGTCCCACTACCACAACCTGCGAGCACACACCTAGGCCTCAACCACATCACACATCTTTTCGCAGACACCTGGTCCACAACAACTACACCTCTCACACATAGACACCTATTCCTCAACCAGAAGACACATGAAAAAATAGTCCAAGCCTACAAACATCTGGGACCCTTGTCTAAAAAAACTGGCCTGAAGGATATTGGAAAAGGTAATCCATAAGACATTACACCTTGCTAGGATATGCTCCGGTGGTAAGAATTGGTAGAGGGTTTGAGGAAGAAAGTTAGTAACCATCTAATTATCCTCCCACATATATTTTAGGAAAGAAACCCTCCCACATGAAATAAGGGTGTTTGGCACATGTTTCTCAACGAGTGTATGGGGTGTATAGAAAACAATAGGATTTACAATTTATACATATATGAAAACGAATAATCAACCCAAACTATGGGTCCCAAAACAAATAACCACCCCATACGGACCACCCTTGATTTTACCCCTATATGCACAACCACACCAACATCCAATGCCAAGGAATTACCCAACTTCTTCCACATTCAACAATATTCTATTTACAAATTTAGGGGATTACATTAGATTATTCCATCACTACATAGGGCCACTACCATTATAAAAATTAAAATTTTAACACCCATTCATAGAAATAGTAGAGAATAGCCAACATGTAGTTCTACAACACACCCCCTTTTCCATATACACCTATTTAAAAGCTACTAAATGGTATTATTCAAGGTTATACAAAAAAATCATACCTGTGTACCCAAACCTACAACCGTGCCACGCACACACTCCCTAGAAGCACTCACACTACAAAAAAATCACTCAACTGCATTGTAGTCCCAATTCGCAACATTTCCTGATGAATACAACACAAAAAATCAGTCCTAATACGTAGAAGTTCATATATTACATAATCAATCATTCTATCAAACTGGTATTACAACACCCCACCCATAAAACCCCACACACCAAGGAAACTGCAACTACCATTAGCCATAGCCCTCCTGGACACACATACCACACCTATCCAAAAGAACCAACTCCTTTTTCCACCCCAATACCCAAAACCTACATAAGGCTTGGACCCCATAAAACACATAGTACACACCCACAAAATCTAGATAGGGGTATTCAGATTTATCCAATAAGTGTTCATTAATTATACATTAAATAACCAGGGTGATGACAGAAATACTTGATCCTAGGTAATCCATTTAATTAAACATGTATAGGTGATTAAGAGGATTTCTGGTTAAACCCACTTATCAAGCATTACGAAAAATTGGAAATAACCATTGAATTTTTTTTGACCACCAATGGTGATGATTTTAAAAAGGAATACACCCATAACTAACTATTAAGGAATCAAAATTAATAAATAAAACTGGCGACCAATATCAACTGACTATTATCTCATTATTTCATTGACCTCATTATCTTTGCATCATATTCCACTCCCCTTGTGTATTATTTTTTATGAAAATAATTCATCTATTATTAATATGTAATCTTTAGTACACCCACCCAGTTGATATAAAAATAAAAGGGACGTATAAGAACCCCTACATGAACAACAAGAAACCAAAACACCTCCATGAGCCAAGAACAGGGTATCATGTTAGCAGCAGAAAACCCCAAGAATACAGATTATGAAAGGGATCTTTCACATGCACACGACTCATATAGAGATAAACATTTTAGGAACAGTAATAAGGAATAGAAAACAAATGGGGAAGGTATGATCTTGTTGTTGATGAGAAGGATTCTATATTAAAGGAATAATGGCTTCCAAAGAAATTAATATGGGATTGTGGCCATGATCATGGGGTTTGAGTATCACTAATCCCACAGAACATTAGGATATTAGAGATATATTAATTATCCATTGAATCACCATTTATGTTCCCAATAAAGGATTGAAACTCAATTTATGTCAAATAAAATGTAAGTGGGATGAAATTGGAAAAACTAAAATAGAGAGAAATAAGTCACCGAGGGGTGATTCACTTATTCTGAGCCAACGATGGGTGATATTCCAATGTGACCTACCTATGTTGAGCCACTAATACTGAGATACCAACAGGATGACTCACCAAAGCTATGACTCCTTGACTCTCTGGCACTAATTCCCTAGTACTGACGCCCTTAACTCACCGACACCAATGAACTCGACTCGCAGATGCCCCAACCTACCAACGCCGCAACCAACTAATGGCTTGTGTCATTGAAACCGATTCCCCTAACATAAAAATGCTGGCACCCTCGACTCACTGATGTAGACACCCCTAACTCACCAATTTTGATGCCCCTGGCTCACCGACGTGGACTGTTCAAACTGGGCTCTTCGATTACTTTTTGAACGATCTACCACTCCCACTAAACAACATAAAAATTGGACATTCAAAAATGCATGGCTAAGGGAAACCTGGGTCACTACATATACCAAATTCATAAAATGTCATTTTGAAAATGAAATAGAAAATTGTGGTCTTATTTTATAACATTTTATGTTAATCATAGTATAATGTATAAAATGTATTATATAAAAATATCTAAGACTAATATATAATTTTTATAATAGTTATTAATATATAAACTATTTAAAGTCACATCGATAACACATTGTATAACAACTATAACATATATTTAGATTAGGGGATCATGTTAAATAAATGTTTTCTAAGAAACTGATATTTTGTAATAATAGCTGATAGTTCTGAGAACAAAAAAAATATGTCTAAATTACATTAAATATGTTTATTACATTAATCATTGTAATATCAATAAAACACCATTTTTAAAAATGAAACATCTAGTAGATGATTAATTACCATTATTAATCATCCATATTATATTAACAGAGCCCTTTATCATCATTAGATATATATTATAGAATATCAATTAAGTGATTTAACAACATAAATATTTCTTAACCTCTTTAATTTCATATCAATGTGTATTAAAAATGTTACTTATAGACTTATGTACATTTCAAACATCATATTAAATGTCATATATATTAATTTAGATATCGTATATTTTATTGTAAAAAATCAATACCTATATCAGTTGATTAAAAAATATAACATGATTTCGTAGGATCCTACTCCCTATTGTAAATAAATATAAAATTTGTAAAAAATTAATTATTAAAAACCACATTAATTTATTTTAAAACAGTAACATATGAAACAATAATTTTATTATAAATTATATTTTAATTCATTCATAATATAATGTTTTCCTCAAATAAAAATGTTATATCAATGATTAATAGTTACCCAATTTAAATTACTTTTACTAAAATAATTTAAATTCCCAATTTTATAATGTTATCAACGTTTAACTAATGAAAACACAATTATACTTGTTTTGGAAACACACACACACATTATATTTTTAAATTATTATAGTTGTAGAGTGTCTCTTTCACCATTTTTCTCTATAATCTTTTTATTTTTAAAATTAATAAACTCTAACATCTAAGTATACACTTGTTTAATTTTTTATATAATGATATAGTCTATGATATATTATTTATATTTATTAATCATATTGTTGTTATTTTTTTTTCTTGTATCAATATTATTTATCAATAATTCTTTTATATATATTTACTCTTACAAAGTTATTATTTTCATACAAGGTAATTCAATTCTACGAAGTCCATAATTATTTTTATGATGTATATTATGACTCTTATGATGTTGTAGTTTTTTTCTTAATTTTTTTTAAAATGAAACCTCTGAAATTTCAAAAATACTCTTACAAACATTAATATATTGATTTCCATTGTAAAAAATTCCTCATATGATGTAAATTTCATGTTTTGTTACTAATATTTATCAATAATATGTTTCCTCTTTTGATTTTATTTATTCTCATGAAGTCACTTTAGAAGATATATTGTCTAATAATTCTATTATATGACATAATGTTATCAAAAATATAGTTTTTCCCCCAAATATTTTTTTGTTTTATATATTTCTTTAATACACTTTTTTTATATTTCATTTAATAAGAATTAATGATATTATTTAAGGAAACAATTTTAATTAACCAACATAAAAAATAGTAATTGGAAAACCAAAGATAACTAAACATTAATTAAGATTTAGGGATAATTCGGAATTGATCATTGGATGAATCATGTATAAAAAAATATTGAAGTAACAAGATAAAAATAATATTTGATAAATAAATGAAATAAATAAAAAAATCAATTTAAATATATAGTTACATTGATCACTAATGAAGAATTATCGTGATGAAATGTATTTCTCAATGTTATTAATAGAAAACAATGTTTTACTTTTCATTATTTCTATTTCTCCTTCCATTATTCGATATTTTCTTTATTATTATTTTTTATTCATTGTTAAATGTTAATGATATCCCCCAAAAGTATTGTTTTTTATATATAAATCCACTATAAAGGTTATATTTTATTTTTTTTTGCCTCCAAATATAAAAGGAAGTCTTATGGATTTTATTTTAACATAAAAAGAATGTACTTATCTGTTTATGAATCGTATGAAAATTCTGGTTGTTCTTGTCATTCATATCTTAGAATTAGTTTTATGTAATTGAGTTATGACTCTAAAATAATATAGTTTTAGTGGTAAGTATTTCTCTTGAGATGTAGAGATAATTTAAGAGTATTTGTATGATCATTTTTAATAGATATACTATAAAAATCCATTGTTCATTGTTTATTTTTTCTATTATACCTATATAACATTTTTATTTAGTTTTATTCTTAAATCTGATTTAAATTCTATTTAATATTTTTCACTAGTTCATTCACCCCCACCTAGACTTACATGATTATCAGCCATGAAATATTATAGGAATCAGTGATTTACCTTTAGAGATACAGTTGTTTTCACTATTATCATTTTCTATATAATACATTCTGTGATCTATATAAAATATTTGATAGGATCACTTTTGAGATAACATTTATAAATTCAAATGATGGATTGATTCCTTAGATACCACACTGGTCTGATTGAAATAGTTGTTGATAATATAAATATTATATGGAAACTTATCTTAAGAACTTGATAATTGATCACTAGACAATCATGGTAAGGCTTTATAATAATCCCAATACTGACAAATATTCCGTAACTATTAATGAATCAGTAAAGTATGTGTTAAATTAAATTTATTTTGACTATTTTATATCACTCTATAAGTAGATGTATTTTTATACATATATCATCATTAACATTTCCTCATTATATATAGAGAATATTGAATGTCACCAAATATAGAATAAAAAAACTAATTAGAATATTATAATAATTCAACATGATTAATATCATGAAATTAATATGAGATAAGAATAACAAATTCATATGATGTTTTATAGATTCTAATGTAATATAGTCAGAACGAATGATCATGGTGAATCCATGGATAATAAATTTCTTATTAAAAGAGTTATATGATCACTAATAAATAAGTTGAATAAAAAATCCATATATAGATGAAATATATTTTTTAAAATATTACATGTTGGATGAACTTATTAATTCATTACTATAATAATTAATGACACTAAATAATTTTTTTTAATTCTCTTCAAAAAATACTGCTGTTTTTTAAAAAGCAATTATAATTGTTTATGACTCTTAAAATACAAATATACAGCGAAAGGAAAATGATGAAGAAAATCATATTAAGAAATATTTATACATAATAATTAAAGGAAATAAAGGATTAAAAGAACAACATAGACAATATTATTCTTAGGATGTTGAAAATTAAATCTTTAAAGGTAAATTCAATCATTATAATATTGATTAAGAGATTAAGTTGTATGAATGATATTATAAATGAAATTTTATGATGGGATACTCCAAATTAATGAATGAGAAAGTAGATAACCACTAAATAAAAAATTAGAATACATATTTAGTGTGTGGTCGATGCTTTACAGAGGACAAAAATTCACTTGTATAATTTGTAACTAAAGAAAGAATATTCTAATATAAAATATTATGACTAATCCTAATGAATAAAAATATCATAGAATCATTATGAACTAAATATGGTTTTTGAATAGTTCCTTCGCTAGGATCATTAGTTGAGATCAATCAAATTTATTATCCTATAATCTATGTGAGGAAGGAATATTGACATTTGGCGATAACTCAAAAAGAAAAAATTAATGGTTTCAAGAATTGTGTTATTTAAAAATAGAATTTTTTTTATTATGATGTATTATAATACAATTTAATTTGTATTTCATAGTCATGTTCTGATTGGAATATTTTTAAAATCTAGTAATGATAAATTGTTTGTCTTAAAAAATGAATATATACTATTTTATGATAACAAAAAAGAGAATTCATATTATATTGATTTATATTATATATTTATTTAACGTACCTTAATTTCATGTAGATATATGATATCTTATGGAAGAAGTGTCTTGGACATGGAAATTTCAGACTAATATATAATATACAAAATAACTGAAATATACTATATTTTTCTTAAAGGGCAAAAATATTATGTATTTGATTCATGAATAAAAATAAAGAAGTGAAAATAATGATTCATATGTATCAAATATATCGAAAATTTAAGATCTGTTTTTATTTGAAAAGTTATTTCGATTCTTATTTTATAGGATATAATATTCATAAAATAATTTGATCTGCTATATCACACATTTTATGAAATTTTTTGACTTCAATGAGTTTCAAGAAACTATTATCAATTTCTTTGTCTATAACATAATAAAAATACATTGTTTCTGTAAGATATTATTATCAATAATTATGGATTATAAATAAATTATCTATCATTTATTTTCATTTCTAGTGAATGTAAATATAAGGACCCAGCCATAAACATTACTTAATCTTGAGTTATTTCAAGAATACACATTGAGGATATTTTTAGGTTGAGAGTTTTAGAGAATTAGATCAAAAATCATTCATTACATTCCACATTTAATCAATGTGGTTACATCAAATATATTATTAATTTTTTTTATCAAAGGAAACATATTTAAAATAAAACATGTATTCTTTCTTGACACTTATCGACACTATCATCACATCAAGTACCTTTACCTGGAACTATGAAAAACATTTCAAAAACATGGGATGAGCATAAAAATCTCATTAAGGGATATATAAGTACGGAAAGTAAACATTAGTCCATGTATACATAAGAATCAAAATAATAATAATTTATTCCTAGAATATAAGAAATTTAACATACCTCATTATATATTAATATTTATGAATAACTCATAGAAAACATAAGACATAAAATTAACTTGAGGCATTCATAACATTCTGACTTAGGGAGTAACCCTCAAGGTTACGTTTGGAATACCCATTAGAGTATATCTGCTAAATCTCTTTGGAGAAACCATAGTGTTTAACCCTATCGCATTACACAGTGCATTGGAGAGCTATCATGAGCTCACCCGCCCTTAGTTTATCACAGAATCACCCGTCTTCATAAACAATTCCCAAGAACTATAACATAATTGTATCACATAAAACATGCATAAAGGAAACATAACATTCCGCATTTCAATCACAAGATATGAAAAACACATTGATATAATAAAAACATTATCAAAACCATTTTCAATACCAAAATAAAAGAAAATTAAAACATCATATTTATTTTTCATTTTAAAAAAAAGTTATGGCTTGTAGAGGAAGCCGAAACTCAAATAATGGTCACGATGGCGGAGAAGTCATTGTCGCCGCATACGTAAGACAAAAACATTCCTTTTTTGTTGTTTAGTAAATCGCTTCATATAAAAATATTCCTTTTGAATAAAAGTAAAATTAAAACGGGATTATACACCGTATAAATGAATGTTGTGTATAAAACAAAATATTCCTCAATGAAAGGAGATTGAGATGAATTCCCTTACCTTGTGTCCGACATGACTCGATCGTTCTTTAATCTCCTAAATAATAAACTAGATTTAATTTCTACTTGATTAAGAACCTTTTTCAAGTTCATTATTCCATATATATCACTTATTACCATGTTATGAACATTATGTAATTATTTAAGTTAATAACGGTCGTTTTGTCGATCATTGGTACTTGAGCCAAAAATAAAATTCATAGAATTACAATTTGTTCATGTGGTAAAATATCCATTAAATCCAGAATTATATTCATGAGTTAGATATCATATATATTGTAGAGACCCGAAGCTTGACGTACATTGACATTACATTACATTTTCGGAATAATTAGTACATAACAAAAACACACACACAAGGATCGTAATAGTTTAGTGTCTTTGGAAACTCGAAATATAATCTTCTAATCCTGGGGAAAGATCTTCAACATCTCCCATAAAGATCTTCCTATTTTTTTTTATACCTAAAACCTTTCTTTATATCCTGGGGAAAAGTAAACATAAAAGGGTGAGCCCAAATGCTCAGTAAGGGTAAACAAAAGAAATATAAATCTCATCGTATACACAAGCACATAACTTTTGGAAATCTTAACCTGCAAAAGAGATCATAATTTCATAACATGGGATAAATAATGGCAGTTAAATGTAATCACAATAATCATAACATAAAACAAGAAACTTTGTGGCATACACAAATAATCATAGAGAATCTTTTCTTGTTAGTCAAGACTCATTTCCAAGACTATCTTAGTGGACAAAGTCCCTTTCTGAACCGAGTCACCCTCGTTCCAGTCCTGTTTCACTGAACCGGTATAACCTACCATTCCAACTTTATCTATATCATGAGATATAAAATCTTTACCCAATGCATTGGAGGGAGATATATGTCCCACCCATCTTATAATGAATCCTTTCTTATATGTGCCACATAATCATAAATCATACATCATCGCATAACACATGTAACAAAAATGGGATTCTTGAAACATCATGACATCATAAAACAACTCATATAAGGTAAATGAATTCATAAAAATAATTTCCTCAAAACATAATCAAATAAATGTAACAATAGGGATAAAAACATAACCCTATATTATCTTAGATGGAAAATAATTTTGATAAAACATTTGAACTCCATTCGTGAAGAAAATATTCTTTCTACTTCAAAAAAACTTTTCTTTTCTTAATATGTCATACAATTATAAACTAAAAGAAGTTGATTAAAAATACACATGAAAACTTATAAAGGAATATTCTTGGAAATAATGTTTTATAAATCCATTCTTGTCGTATAAGTTAAAAAAAACATTCTTCGTACTTTTGTCGGAAAAGTCAAAAAAAGTACCTCGTACGAAAAAACGACAAAAGATTCCTTTCATATTCTTTACTAAAAACTCACCGAAGGGTAAAATTGGATCTAAAATATTGTAAGTGGATGTAAACAATATTACATATTGAGGTAACATGGATGTGGATGATAAAATACACCCCAGTAAATGCCAAAGTAAAAACAATCTCGGATAAAAATGAGATTGTGATATTTTCCCTTACCTTAGGTCCAACTTGCTTTGTAAGTGTCTGAACCTCCTGTATAATGATTTAAATCATGTTATTGACTTATTAAAGAATCATATTCATTGTTATTATATCATATATGTTCCACATATGACTTTATATTACCCGTTCTTTTGAAAATTCATGTTAAAGTAGCGTTTTGGGTAAAATCGTCTCATTTGTCGTTCATGTTTTTAACTTGTAATTATTAATATGATTACTTGGATCATGATTACTTATATCAAGAATGTAAAACATGATTTATATATAATATATATTCAGAATATATAAATATATATATATATAATATCGATAAATGGAATGAAATACACCATTCATGGAGACGGTAGTCCGTACGTACGCATGAACGCTGTTTTCATTTCCTTATTGAAGTGAATGTAATTAAGTAGAAGACATACATATAAATTTACATAAATCCAGTATCATAATTATGTCATATATTTCATTAGTACTTATTATATATACTTTATAATCATTCATTAATGGTTAATCATTGAGAATGAATCTCATCGCGTCATGGAGACGGTAGTCCGTACGTACGCACGAGCGATGATATCATTCCCATGGTCGTGGAATTGTGTTGAAGTGTATGTAGACTATTTCAGTATCAATATAACTTTATTATAATGATATATAGTTACTCATTACACCATTATACCCATCCTATTAAGGTGGTGTTGGAAAATAGATTACACCACGGCGTGGAGACGGTATTCCGTACGTACGCACGCGCGGTGATTTTATTTTTCCGTAGGATGGATAGAAGGTGAATTAGGGTTGTTTCATATTTATAATAACATATCAGTATGTAAGTAATACTGATTTTATTACTTTGTCATGAAACAACTAAATAAGAAGAAGTTGAAGAAGAAAGAAATTGAAAAGATCGGTAATGGATATTACCTCTTCTTTGAAACGCCTCTTTGAATCCTCCACTTAGGGAACTAATATTGGTATTTGAAGAAGACCAGGACCTCTACGATTATTCTAGGGAAGTGGAGAAGGGATTTTGTCAGGGGTTGGCCGAGCATGAGTGCTCAAATTGGTGTGAGGAGGAGGGGGATGAGGTGTCCTTTTATAAGGGAGGAGAGGGGCACCTTAGGAATATCTCAAAATATTATTTTAAATTTAAGTAAAAATCCGTTTATAATGGTTCCATAGAGTCTTATTTCGAAGATAAAGTGGGTATGGGTCGAAATCCTATCAACCAATAAGATTTAGACAAGTTTAGATTATTAGTTTAACCTTATCAATTAGATTTAACTCTAAGTTAAATAATTTAACTATTACCGTGACTTTTTGTTTTCTTACACTATATGGTTAATACACTTACTATAACATGCCAAACGAACCCCAAATTGTTTATTATTTATATATATATCTGTATCTAAGTCATTTGGCTGAACCTTATATTTTTAGGAATAAAATAACAATTAATATTATAATATTTGATTTAAAAACTATTTTGTGTCAATTTTCACACTATTTGATATATGATTTTTGTGAAAGTCATAACATAATTATATGTTCGAAAAAAGTTGATTAAATCAACACTAATATATCATAGTAACCTAGAAAATTAGTGGAATTCATAAAAAGTCTTAAATTACATTTATTTTGGTATTTATAACATCAATTATGTCAATATTTCATTAATAATATAATTAATGCATCATCTTTGTGTCATAAATAAATTACATTATTTGATGTCTAAAAATTACAAATAAAATACCATTATGTATTAAATCGTTTTAGCTTTCTAATAAATATTTACAATCGAATTTATCTTATGTATAACCCTATATTAAAAATGTTTTAGTAAATAAACATTGATTTTAACTCTTTTAACCCTTCTTTAAATAAATTAATAATAAATGTCCTAATCTAATCCAAGTGGGCCTAAATGGTAATATTTTATTCCTAAGTCTGTTTTTGGTCGAATTAAACTTGTCCAATAGAATTAGTTCATATGTTAGGGTAATAGTAATATCATTTCTACCCTTAATTACCCTATTTACTTTTAACCGTGGTAAATAAAAGTAAAAAGTTACTATTCACCAAAAATTATTTTCATCTCATTGAACCACATTTTACTTACTGACATCAACAGTGTCTCTCGGATTTTTGAAATTCCACTCACAGAAGCGGTAAAATTATGTTTTATGAAAAATTCGGTTTTTTTAACTACCACTTAGTGGTTTCACTATTCATCAGAAATTGATAGTTTTCAGAAAAATACCAAAAATTAGGCCTAAGCTATATTTAATATTATGAACTCAAAAATTATTTCTATTTTACAAAATTCAAAATATATCAGTTTCATTAATTAATTTAAAAATTAATTCCCGTCGTCAAAACAAATAGCGTGTTCTTAAGAGATAATAACTACCAAAAGATTGACATTTGTTTATGTCCGGTTTAAATGTGAAATTACATCCAATGACCAACATTGTATTAAATTGTAAAAATATATTCAAAATATACTTTAAAACCACTCAAATTAATAATTTATCACTATTAATTATTTCGATTGAAAAGTTGTTTTTAATTAAAACTTAGTAATTTTCACTATTCATCAAAATATGAAAGTTATCCGAAAATTACCAAAATTTCACCCAAATCTAATTTCGATATTACAAATCCAAAAATGAATTCCATTTTGAAAAATAAAATTACAAAATTTCAAAAGGTGGTTATTACTATTCATAACGGCTAGTTTTAATAATATTTTAATAGCATATTGTTGTTTAGTGAAACTCGTTATTGCGTACTACACACGCTATCGAGGAAGGTCGCGATTGCGTGTAATGAAAGGCAAATCAAGGATGCATGTTTTGCAAGCTCCTTTTGGTGTAGAGTACAACACAAGACATTAGTGAAATTAAAAAGAATATTTTTTATAAAATCTCGGGGTGTTACATTCTACCCCCCTTAAAATGAATTTTGCCCTCGAAATTCGTCGGGGGTATAAATGGTTTACTATTCGAAAGTTTCTTTAATAGAAACCCACATCGTAAAAAGGAATACCAAAACCAATATTTAAAAATGAAAGTATGAAACGTAACGGTTACCCAAATAAACTAATCACTGGGTTTCCACATAGGTGAAAATATGGATATGGAAGAAAAATCTAACCATCATGTTCTGATGGAGAGTGGTAGAGAACATGGCTATAGAAAAGCTAGCAATCACAAATCCAGAAATTTGTGATGATCTATGGTACCATCTGATTAATCAGATATAAGAGCACTAGGAAAACATTTTTGGTTTTCAAGATCATTTCCCTAAAGTTGATGAAATTGGAATTAGAAGAAATACTTTCATGATTTTGGTATAGTCTCACTGTTTTTCGTTATTTGGACAATTTCTACTTCATCTCTTAAAGAAATGAAGTTGAATTTGTCATTCGTGATGTGTTAGCAGATCATGTGATAGAATGATGGGTCATTCCATCTCTCTCAAAAGGTTAGAAAAAGTTATTAAACATACATAAGTCATTCTATAGTGAGATTAATCATATATGGTTCCTAAAATGGACTTATACTTCATAAATCATACTGCTTAATATAATAAAACTAGTTTCTACTAAACAGGGACTTCCTGTAGGCCAGTGGTAGGCGATAAAGGCCAATCGCACTTCGGTTGTGGATTCGATTCCCACAGCCTTGTGCGACGCGATGGGCTGTCGCCCGTCCTGCAGGTTGTCCTTTTTCTAAAGCTATATCAATATAACATCCCATCAATAATATCGAAAAAAGTTTTATCCTAACTTATGTCCAACATAATCCATTCTAAGCTTATCTAAAATAATTCGGTCCAAGCTCATAGTATAAAGAAAATGGTTACTTGAAATGTCACAGAACAATCACGTGAATGCCATCATTTATCCCCCATATATCATAAGATATATCTTGCTGGTCAAATTACAAACATGTGAATACCTTAATCATGTATTCTCTTGAAGAATGAATACCCATTGAACCTTAGTGAAAACATGAATGTAGTTAAAAGTTAACACATTCCACAAACCAAAATCCTCAAAATTCGATATACTCAAACCATGATATCACTTAGTCCTTATATCAATCATGAGCTCATGAATACTATTAAACATTTCATTTTCTCTTTTTCCCTTCATTATGCGCATATCATCTTATTTCCAAAAATATCTCAATCACTTTGAATACCACATTAGAACAATACATAAATATTCCAATACTCCATGATACAACATTATTTTGGAATCCCATTACATAAACATTTAATCATTCCACCACATCGTTGTCATATTCAACATCGCCAATAGTGATCACATGTGACTTCCCTTTTTCCTTTGACTTAAGCGGTTTCTCATGTCGATCATCACTAACCCTTGGATTTGGGCATTTATTAGCATAATTCCCCATTTCCTTGCACTTGAAGCATTGAAGTGTTGGTGGTGTGTTCTCTGCAGTGTTTGCTTTGTTCACATCATTAGAAACTCTTTTTCCATTACATTGACACTCAACTGATCGATGACCTTCTTTTCCACACTTAAAACATTTTCTTGTCCCTTTAAGACAATCTCCACCATGCTTCTTTCCACACTTTGTTCATAAGGAAACATTCATCTTCTTTTCACCATTATTCTGAGATTTCTCCTTGAACTCCATCTTTCGTTTCATGTCAAAACCATGAGATGGATATGTAACACCAACATCCATTTCTACCTCGATAGCACAACGCACAATTTCTTCATAGCTACTGAAGTCTCTTATAGCTAATTCCCTTCGAAGACTTGGTTTTAAGCCACTGAAAAATTGATCAACTTTACTTTAAGGTTGGATGATAATGCCAGATGCATACCTTGAAAGTCTTGTAAAATTCACTCCGTATATACCAACAGATTCATCATCCTTCTGCTTCAGCTCAAGAAACTCCTTTTCCATCTTTGTTCAAAGAATACAAGGGAAGTACTTACTGAAAAAAAAGTTCTTGAACTCGTCCCATTCCATGGACTCAATTTCATCTCTTGGCCTCGTATTCCTGATAATATTCCACCATTGATCAGCTTTACCTTCCAAACGATATACTGCTAAGATGAATTTATCAGGCTCAGAACATTGAAGAACTGAAAATATCTTTTCAGTTGTTCTGATCCATTGTTCAGCAACAAGTGGATCAGAAGACCCACTGAAAGAAGGTGGACGTTGCCTCATGAAGGACTCAATAGAATATTGTTCCCTTCTCTGCTCATTTGGAAGTCCAGAATGATCCATAGCTTGTGTAAGTATAGCAATAAGATTTTTCACTCCATCTCCCATAACATTTGTTTGTTCAGGAGGGCAATCATTGCATTGTCCATTGCATTGATCAATACGGTTCCTTTGGGTTCCAACCATCGTCTAAAACCCAAAAAGAATAGTGTGAGAGGAAAAAATCATTCTAGGGAAAACAACATAATAAAGGGGGAGTACCTTCAATATCAAACATCTTAGGTTTAATTCTATGATTTTTAGCGTAATTCTAGTACTATAACCTATACGTATACTTATCCTTAGGGACATCCCTAGACATACCATAGAAATATCTCTAGGGATCTCACTAACGTTTTCGCATCCTAGTTTCCAAAGGTTGACTAAACCTTTCCTCTGATACCAACTGTAGAGACCCGAAGCTTGACGTACATTGACATTACATTTCATTTTCGGAATACTTAGTACATAACAAAAACACACACACAAGGATCATAATAGTTTAGTGTCTTTGGAAACTCGGAATATAATCTTCTAACCTTGGTGAAAGATTTTCAACATCTCCCATAAAGATCTTCCCCTTTTTTTATACCCAAAACCGTTCTTTATATCCTGGGGAAAAGTAAACATAAAAGGGTGAGATCAAATGCTTAGTAAGGTTAAACAAAAGAAATATAAATCTCATCGTATACACAATAACATAACTTTTGGAAATCTTAACCTGCAAAAGAGATCATAATTTCATAACATGGGATAAATCATGGGAGTGAAATGTAATCACAATAATCATAACTTAAAACATGAAACTTTGTGGCATACACACATAATCATAGATAATATTTTCTTGTTAGTCAAGACTCATTGCCAATACTATCTTAGTGGACAAAGTCCCTTTCTGAACCGAGTCACCCTCGTTCCAGTCCTGTTTCACTGAACCGGTATAACCTACTGTTCCAGCCCTGTCTATCTCATGAGATATAAAATCTTTAAACAATGCATTGGAGGGAGATATAGGTCCCACCCATCTTATAATTAATCCTTTCTTATGTGTGCCACATAATCATAAATCATATATCATCGCATAACACATGTAACAAAAATGGGAGTCTTGAAACATCATGACATAATAAAACAAATCATATAAGGTAAATGACTTCATAAAAACAATTTCCTCAAAACATAATCAAATCAATGTAATAATAGGGATAAAAACAGAACCCTATATTATCTTAGATGGAAAATAATTTTGATAAAACATTTGAACTCCATTCTTGAGGAAAATACCCTTTCTACTTCAAAAAAACTTTTCTTTTCTTAATATTTCATATAATTATAAACTAAAAGAAGTTGATTAAAAATAAACTTGAAAACTAATAAAGGAATATTCTTGGATATAATTTTTTAAAAATCCATTCTTTCCGTATAAGTTAAAAAAAATTCTTCGTACTTTTGTCGGAAAAGTCAAAAAAAGTACCTCGTACGAAAAAACGACAAAAGATTCCTTTCATATTATTTACTAAAAACACACCGAAGTGTAAAATTGGATTTAAACTATTGTCAGTGGATGGAAACAATATTACATATTGAGGGAACATGGATGTGGATGATAAAATACACCCTAGTAAATGCCAAAGTAAAAACAATCTCGAATAAAAATGAGTTTGGGATATTTTCCCTTACCTTAGGTCCGACTTGCTTTGTAAGTGTTTTAACCTCCTGTATAATGATTTAAATCATGTTATTGACTTATTCCAGAATCATATTCATTGTTATTATATCATATATGGTCCACTTATGACTTTATATTACCCGTTCTTTTGTAAATTCATGTTAAAGTATGGTTTTGGGTAAAATCGTCTCATTTGTCGTTCGTGTTTTTAACTTGTAATTATTAATATGATTACTTGGATCATGATTACTTATATCCATAATGTAAAACATTATTTATATATATTATATATTCAGAATATATATATATATATTTATATAATATCGATAAATGGAATGAAATACACCGTTCATGGAGACGGTAGTCTGTACGTACGCATGAACGCTGTTTTCATTTCCTTATTGAAGTCAATGGAATTAAGTAGATGACATACATATAAATTTAAAAAAATCCAGTATCATTATTATTTCATATATATCATTAGTACTTATTATATATACTTTATAATCATTCATGAATGGTTAATCATTGAGAATGAATCTCATCGCGTCGTGGAGACGGTAGTCCGTACGTACGCACGGGCAATGATATCATTCCCATGGTCTAGGAATTATGTTTAAGTGTATGTATACTATTTCAGTATCAATATAACTTTATAATAATCATATATAGATACTCATTACACCATTATACCCATCCTATTAAGGTGGTGGGGGAAAATAGATTACACCACGGCGTGGAGACCGTATTCCGTACGTACGCACGCACTGTGATTTCATTTTTCCATAGGATAGATAGAAGGTGAATTAGGGTTGTTTCATATTTATAATAACATATCAGTATTTAAGTAATACTGATGTCATTACTTTTTCATGAAAAAACTAAAGAAGAAGAAGTTGAAGAAGAAAGAAATTGAAAAGATCGTTAATGGATATTACCTCTTCTTTGAAACGCCTCTTTGAATCCTCCACTTAGGGAACTAAGATTGGTCTTTGAAGAAGACCAGAACCTCTAGGATTATTCTAGGGAAGTGGAGAAGGGATTTTGTCAGGGTTTGGCCGAGCATGAGTGCTCAAATTGGTGTGAGGAGGAGGGGGAGGTGGTGTCCTTTTATAAGGGAGGAGAGGGGCACCTTAGGAATATCTCAAAATATTATTTTATATTAAAGTCAAAATCGGTTTATAATGGATCCAAAGGGTATTATTTCGAAGCTAAAGTGAGGATGGGTCGAAATCCTATCAACCAATAAGATTTAGACAAGTTTAAGTTATTATTTTAAGCTTATCAATTAGATTTAACTCTAAGTAAAATAATTTAACTTTTACCGTAACTTTTTGTTTTCTTACACTATATGGTTAATACACTTACTATAACATGCCAAACGAACCCCAAATTGTTTATTATTAATATATATATCATTATCTAAGTCATTTGGCAGAACCTTATATTTTTAGGAATAAAATAACAATTAATAATATAATATTTTATTTAAAAACTATTTTGTGTCAATTTTGACACTATTTGATATATGATTTTTTTGAAAGCAATAACATAATTATATGTTCGCTCCATGTTGATTAAATCAACACTAATATATCATAGTAACCTATAAAATTAGTGTAATTCATAAAAATTCTTAAATTACATTTATTTTGGTATTTATAACATCAATTATGTCAATATTTCATTAATAAGATAATTACTGCATCATCTTTGTGTCATAAATAAATTAAATTATTTAATGTCTAAAAATTACAAATAAAATACCATTATGTATGAAATCTTTTTATCTTTCTAATGAATATTTACAATAGAATTTATCTTATTTATAACTCTATATTAAAAATGTTTTAATAAATAAACATTGATTTTACATCTTTTAACCCTTCTTTAAATAAATTAATAATAAATGTCCTAATCTAATCCAAGTGGGCCTAAATGGACATATTTTGTTCATAAGTTTGTTTCTGGTCGAATTAAACTTGTCCAATAGAATTAAGACATGTGTTAGGGTAATAATAATATCATTTCTACCCTTAATTACCCTATTTACTTTTAACCGTGGTAAATAAAAGTAAAAAGTTACTATTCACCAAAAATTATTTTCATCTCATTGAACCACATTTTACTTACTGACATCAACCGTGTCTCTAGGATTTTTGAAATTCCACTCAGAGAAGCGGTAAAATTACGTTTTATGAAAAATTCAGTTTTTTTAACTACCACTTAGTGGTTTCACTATTCATCAAAAATTGAAAGTTTTCAGAAAAATACCAAAAATTAGGCCTAAGATATATTTGATATTATGAACTCAAAAATGATTTCTATTTTACCAAATTCAAAACATATCAGTTGCATTAATTAATTTAAAAATTAATTCTCGTCGTCAAAACAAATAGCGTGTTCTTAAGAGATAATAACTATCAAAAGATTGACATTTGTTTATGTCTGGTTTAAATGTGAAATTACATCCAATGACCAACATTCTATTAAATTGTAAAAATATATTCTAAATATACTTTAAAACCACTCAAATTAATAATTTATCACTATTAATTATTTCGATTGAAAAATTTGTTTTTAATTAAAACTTAGTAATTTTCACTATTCATCAAAATATGAATGTTATCCGAAAATTACCAAAATTTCACCCTAAGCTAATTTCGATATTACGAATCTAAAAATGAATTCCATTTTGAAAAATAAAATTACAAAATTTCAAAATGTGGTTATTACTATTCATAACTGCTAGTTTTAATAATAATTTAATAGCATATTGTTGTTTAGTGAAACTCATTATTGCGTACTACACACGCTATCGAGGAAGGTCGCGATTGCGTGTCATGCAAGGCAAATCAAGGATGTGTGTTGTGCAAGCTCCTTCTGGTGTAGCGTACAACACAAGACATTAGTGAAATTAAAAAGAATATTTTTCATAAAATCTCGGGGTGTTACATATATCATATATATCCAGTATATACATGCATTTAAAATATTACATAACATTTAGAGTTAAGAAATGAAATGCATCGTTCATGGAGACGGTAAGTTGTACGTACGCATGAACGCTACTTTCATTTCTATTTAGTATTAAATGGAATGAAATCATAATGATATAAAGTTATATTATTATTCCAGTATGATATCATATGTAATACCATTAACTCCATCCTTTATACGTCCCATATATTGCACTAACGAATCAAATCACTTTGAGGGGGTGATAGTACGCACTTCGTAAATTGAAATTATCGCATTTACCCATAATGTAAACCATAATGGTATGACATAAATTTAAAATACAGACCATAAGGAAAACATAAACATAATATATATCATATATAAATATAGTTACATCTTAATGGCCACCATGAGAGGTGTTAAAAGAAGATTGAACAATCATCGTTTCGTGAGGCAGTATTTCACCACCCACAGAAACAATATGTTCTTTAACCATTAGACGATAGTGTGTGTAAATGTAAATAAAATAATTAACATAAAAACATCCAAGTATATTTAATATACAAGTGTTTTTAAAAATTAAAGTAATAAAAATTGTTTAGGGGGTTGGAGAAGCAAAATAAAACAAAATAACATAAGAGAAGACATTACCTTTAAATCGGGTAACTCCCCTTGGATTGAACCAAAAGGGTTTTTGAAGAGTATTATGACTAATGTAAGGATTCTATGATGAAGAGAGGGATGTGGAGAGATAAAATGAGCAGATTTTGGTCGAGCCAATGGCTTGAGAGGTGAGGGTAAGGGGGGTAGAGGTGGGGGCCTTTTATAAGATGGAGGAGGGGACCTCTTGGAAAGTCTTGAAACGTTACTTGATTATAAATTTCTATTCATATTTTAAAGGTCCTGCAATGATATATTTCAAGGATAAGGTGATAAGGGTTCGAAATCCACTCATCTAATAGGTTTTTGACCAGTTTATGTCTTATATTTTAAATTATCTTTTCATTTTATTTAAATCATTCATTAATGAGGAAATCACTATATCATCATGGTGTCATAAATAAATTTATTTATTTAATGTCAAAAAATTATAATAAAAATACCAGGATGTAGGTAATATTATTATATTTCCAATTACTATTTATAGTCTAAGATATAATTTATTTAGACAAAATTAAAATTGTTTTACTTAGGTGTTACATACTTTTGTTAAATTTTCCTTTCTTTAAAAATAAAATGATAAAATGTCACTATCACACAAAAGTGATTTCATGGGGTCCCTATATTGGAAAAAGGGAACCCATGGTCGGCCATGACACAAAAATTAGCATTAGGACACATTTTGGGGTCATTTTATATTATTATTATTTTATTTTATTACCCTTAACTACCCGATTACTAATTAATCATGATAATTAAAGATAATTACCGTTGTTACTATTCATAATGTCAAAAAACAAAAGGATCTTAATTACATAATTTGGAAATTACGATTCCAAATATGGAATCCATTTTATGAAATTCAAAACACATAAATTGCAGTAATTAATTTAAAAATAATTCTCATTGTCAAAATATATAGTGGATTCTTTAGAAACAATATTTATCTAAATTTTAACACTTGTTTATGCCCAATTCCAAAGTGAAATTAATTAAAATGACCAAAAATTGATTAAACGGTAAAAATATATTCAAATTAAACTTTAAAACCAATTAAAAGGACAATCTATCTATATAATTAAATTTGATGAAAAACACGTTTTGAAGTAAAATGTAGTATTTTTCTCTATTCATTAAAAAATGAACATTGTCAGAAAAACAACAAAAATTTATCCAAATTAAATTTCAATGTCCCAATCCTAAAATATAAGTTTATTTTGACAAATAGAGCTTATAAAATTGTCAAAATTTTGATTTAAAAATGGTTTTCCATCAAAAGGCTATAAAATGATCTTTTAAAAAATATTAGATTATTTTATTCTTAAGATTGGATTTATTCTCATTTTAAGCCTCCAAAACACTATCTAATTCATAAATAGACATAGATATGAAAATCAATAATTATTTACTTAAATGGGATGTTACATCCTTCCCCCATTTATAAAATTTCATCCCCACAATTTATTTACTTATCGAATAAGTGGGGGTATTTATTCCTCATTGCATTTTCAGATTCACATGTTGCCTCTTCAATCATGTGGTTTTTTCACAAAACCTTTACTTGATGAATAACATTATTATACAATACATGCTCTTGTGGTCAATAATTTAGACCTGATGATCCTCATAAGATATATTCTCTCCTAGCTGAACTACCTCTGGACTCATAACATGAGATGGATCTGGCATGTACTTCCTTAACATTAAAACATGAAAATCATTGTGTACTTGAGATAAACATGAATGTAATGCCACTCGGTATGCAACAGATCCAACTCTCTCTAGAATTTCATATGGTCCAATGAACATTGGACTCAAATTTTCTTTCTTACCAAATCGCATCACACTTTTCTATGGTGAATCTTTGAGGAAGACATGATCACCTACCTCAAAAGAGAGATCCTTCATCTTATTGTCTGTATAACTTTTCTGCTTTCTATGAGATGTTCTCATGCGTTTCTGTATCAACTGAACTTTTTCTGCCAACTCTTCTACCAATTATGGTCCCATCAACATCCTTTCACCCACTTCATCCCAAAAAGCTAGAGTTCGACACTGCATCCCATATAATGCCTCAAATGGTGCCATCTGTATACTGGAATGAAAACTATTCTTATAAGAAAACTCAACCAAAGAAAGATGTTGGTCCCAAAATCCCTGATAATCCATCGAACAAGAAAGTAGCATATCCTCCAATATCTGAATTGTTCATTCTGACTGCCCATCTGATTGAGGATGAAAAGCTGTACTAAAATTTAATTCAATACCCAGTGACTTAGGAAGGCCTTTCCAAAAGTTAGAAGTAATCCTGGGATCACGATCAAATACCATGGAAAGGGGAACTCCACGTAACCTGACTATCTCTTTAAGATACAAATGAGAAATTTGATCTAGGAAAAAAGTTTCTCATATATCAAGTAAATGAGTAGATTTAGTCAAGAGATCAACAATAACCCAGATTGCATTATTACCTCGAGGTGTCTTTGGCAACTCCACAAAGAATTCCATGGATATATTCTCCCATTTCCACTCTGGAACAGGTAAAGGCTGAAGCATTCCTTTCGGTAACTTCCACTCTACTTTAACCTGTTGACAACTCAAACACTTCACAATAAAATTAGCAATATCTCTTTTCATTCCATCCTACCACTAATACTCTCGAAGATCTCTATACAGCATAGTACTGCCAAAATTTACTGAAAACGGAGAACTATGATCTTCACATAACAACTCTCTATTCAACTGTGAATCACAAGGCGCACACAATCTCTTCCCAAATCTCAAAACACAATCATTATCCATGCTGAATTCAGGTAACATACCCTTCTGAACCAGCTCTACATTTTTTTGCAACTTAGTGTCTTGCTTCTGTGCTTGCTTAATTTTGTCTGATAGAGAAGATTTACTGATACTTGAAACAGTATAGAAGAATTTATTGCACTAACAACTTCAAAGCCAAGATTCATCAATTCCTTAACTAAAGGATCATGTTCCAAACACAACATTGTTAATGAATCATTACTTTTTTGACTCAAAGCATCTGCCAATTTATTTTCTTTTCCCGGGTGGAAGTGAATTGTAAAATTATAATCCTTGATTAATTATAGTCATCTCCTCTATCTCATGTTCAATTATTTCTGATTGAATATATAGTTTAAACTTTTTTGATCAGTGTATATTTCACACTTTAATCCATACAAATGATGCCTCTAATTATTTAAAACAAAAACAACAGAAGATAATTCCATATCATGTCTAGGGTAATTTATCTCATGAGTTTTCAACTAATGTGAAGAATAATAAATTACCTGATCATTCTGAATTAGGATGCAACCAATTTATTTTAATTAAGCATTACTGTAGATAACAAACTCACCATTCCTAGATGCTAGTGCAGAAACTAGAGCATTCACCAATATTCATTTAAATTCCTGAAAACAATCATCACAATCTTTTTTCCAGATGAACTTAACACCTTTTTGAGTTTACATATTCATTGGACTAGATTACCATGAAAAATTTTCAAAAAAGCTCTAGTAATATCTTTCCAAAGTATGAAAACTATGAATCTTGATTATATTTGTGGGTTTCATCCATTCTTCAACAACCTTTGTTTTGGAAGGATCAATAGTTATTCCATCTTTAGAAACAATTTGACCAAGGAAAGAAAAAATTTGCAACCAGAACTCACTCTTTCTTAATTTCCCATACAATTCCTTTTCATTTAAGGTTTGAAATATAACCCATAAATGTCATTCATGCTCCTCATTACATTTAGAAAAAACCAAAATATCATTAATTAAAAAAACCACAAACTTATCCAAGAACTCATGGAAAATTCTATTCATAAGTTTCATGAATATAGAAGGTGCATTGGTTAGCCCGAAATGCATAACTACAAATTCATAATGTCCATATCTTGTACGAAACATGGTCTTTGTAACAACTTTTTCCTTTCCATTCAACTGAAGGTACCTCGATCTCAAGTCAATCTCTGAAAAATACTGAGCTCCCTAGAGCTGATCAAATAAATCATCGATATGAGGAAATGGATATTTGTTCTTAATAGTGACGTTATTCGAGGCTCTATAATCAATGAAAAGTATCATTGAACCATATTTCTTTTTAAAAAATAAGACAGTATCACCTCATGGTGTTGTGCTAGGTCGAATGAAACCTTTCTCTTATAAATCCAGCAATTTCTCCTTCAACTCTAAAAGTTCAATTTGAGACATTCAATAAGGGGGTGTTGAAATTGTCTTAGCATAAGGAACTAAGTCAACAGTAAATTCAACTTCATGATCTATTATTATTCTAGGCAAGTCATCAGGAAAACATCAGGATACTCATTTACCACTGGCACATCATTAATCAGAACGGTTCCTTTGTTTTCAACAATATGTGCTAGGTAACATTCATTTCCATCTTTTACATGTTTCACATCCTTTTGATATTATATCAACATTAAGGGTTTATTCTTGTACACAAACTAAAATACTTTATAAAAAACTTATTTAGCTCTTAAATCAATCTTAGCAAGGTAAACAGAGAGCCAATCCATACCCAAGATAACATAAAAGTCTACTAGAGGTAAAATAATAACGTTTGCAAGTAGGTTCTTTCCACGGATAAGGATAGGAATATTATTATAATTTTTTTTTCCTCAACATTTCCCACATGTGTTTTTACCACAAGTTCATGAGTCATTTCTTGACATGGAATTCCGAATTTACTAGAAAATTTTTCAGAGATGAAAGAATGTGTAGACCCTGAATCAAACAACACATTGGCATAATCTGAAAAAACAATGTACCAGATTCCAATTCATTTTATGGACCAACATCTTCTGAAGTAGTTGGAAAGTATTTCACCACACCTTTCTGCATGTAGTTTGGCTATTTCCAATCATTAGAACTCTTTGTTGAACACTCGTTTTCATAATGACCCATCTCATTGCACTTGAAACATTTCCCTAATTGTAAATCAAATTTGGTCTATCCATCACCCTGCTCTTTTAGAGTGCAATAACGAGCCTTATGTCCCATCTTTCCACATCGGTAGCACATTCAAGAATTCTAAAGACATTCCCCAACATGATTTTTACCACATATATCACAAACTGCAAACTTTGTATTCTTATAATCAATACTTTTTTGATGGATTCCTCCCTTTCTTCTACCACCTTGGTATCTTATTCTATTGGTTGTTATAGAACACTTGATCATTGGTAAACTCCATTTCTACCTTCTCAGCACCTCAAACAAGCTTTTCATTACTTTTGAACATGAGAGAAGTTAATCCCCTTTGATATTTTGGATTTAATCGTGAGTAAAACGATTGATTTTTCTATCAAGGTCTCATATAAAATTTAGATCATACCTTTCCAATCGAGTGAACTTTTTTTCATAAGTAGCCACTGAGTCGTCCTCTTGCCTCAATTCCATGATTTTTTTTCCATCCTAAGTCGAACAGCCTTAGGAAAATATTTCTCAAGAAACATACCTTTGAATTCAACCCAGTCAAGAGCATCAATCTCATCTGCATCCTTGATATTTTTAACCATCAACCACCACTAATATTCTTCACCCTCCAAACGGTAAACAACAAGACTATCCTTTTGATTTTATGAACAGCCCATGTCCTTAAAAATATTCTCTAGTGCTTTAATCCACCATTGAGCTAGCACTAGGTCAGATGATCCTCTAAATGATGGGGGATGTTACCTTATGAAATGTTTCACCACTAACATATTCCTCTACGGTTGATCTGGCTGATCTCATGCATGGATACCACCACTATTTATTTCTTGAGTCAACTACCCCATTACTGCAGAAAACTATTCAGTTCCAATTCCGACCATCACAGGATGCTAATTTGGAAGGTCATTTCTTTCTGTAAGCCTTCCTAGCACTGCTTCCCTGTTTTCCCTATAGAAAACCACTTTGAACAAACATGTCTTAGATGACACAACATGGTAATCTTCAAATTCTATATCATTTCAATTTGACCCTCAAAAATTATTTTTGGATAATCATTTAATAGAATTATAACTCCTAAAGTTATCTAAACTGTCCTCTCATACAAACTAGAAGGCCCCAGCCTTAAAAATTATTTAATCTTCAGTTATTTTAATAATATACATTGAAGATCTTTTTAGGTTTATAGTTATAGAGTATTAGATCAAAAATCATGCATTACATTCCACATTTAAATAATGTGGTTACATCAAAGACAATGTTAATTTATTATTATCAATGGAAACATATTTAAAATAAAACATGGATTCTTTCTTTACACTTCTTGACACTATCATCACATCATGTACCTTTCCCTTGACCTGTGAAAAACATTTGAAAAACTTGGGATGAGCATAAAAAGATCAGTAAGGGATATAGAAGTATGGAAAGTAAAAATTAGTTCATGTATACTTAAGAATCAATGAAATCATACATTATTCATAGAATATATGAACTTTAACATACATCATGAAATCATAAGATTTATGAATAACTCATAGAAAACATATGACATAAAGGTAACATGAGGCATTCAAACACATTATTATGTATGGAGTAACCCTCATGGTTTCTTTTGGAATACCCATTACAGTATATTCCCTAAATATATTTGAAGAAACCTTATAATTTAACCCCTTTGCATTACCCAATGCACTGGAGAGCTATCACGGGCTCACCCTCCCTTAGTTTATCACATAACCACCAATCTTCGTAAATAATTCCCAAGAACCATAACATAATTGTATCACATAAAACATGTATAAAAGTAAAAATAACATTTCCAAATTTCAATCATAAGATATCAAAAACACATTGATATAATAATAAAATTATCATAACCATTTTCAATAGGAAAATAAAATCAAAGTTAATCATGGTATTTTTTTCATTTAAAAAAATTCATGGCTTGTAGAGGAAGTCCAAACTCAAATAATGGTCACAGTGGCGGAGAATTCATTGTTACCGCATACGTAAGACAAAAAAATTACATTTTTTGATTAGTAAAATGCTTCATATAAAAAGATTCATTTTGAATAAAAGTAAAAGTAAAAGGGGTTTATACACCATATAAAAGAAATTTGTGTATAAAACAAAATATGCCTCAATGAATGGAGATTGAGACAAAGTCCCTTACCTCATGTCCGACATGACTCGATCATTCTTTAATCTCCTGAATAATAAACTAGAGTTAATTTCTACTTGCTTAAGAACATTTTTAGAGTTCATTATTTCTTTTATATCACTTATTCCCATGTTATGAACATTATGTAATTATTTAAATTAATAACCGTCATTTTTTCGATCTTTGGTACTTGAGCCAAAAATAAACATCTTATAATTTCAAGTTGTTCATGTGTAAAAATATCCATTATATCCAGAATTATATTTATGAGGTAGATATCATATATATCATATATATCCAGTATATGCATGCATTTAGAATATTACATATCATTTAGAGGTATGAAATTAAATGCACCATTCATGGAGACGGTAAGCCGTACGTACGCATGAACGCTACTTTCGTTTCTATTTCATATTTAATGGAATGAAATAAAAATGATATAATGGTATATTATAATTACATTATGATATAATATGTAACACCATTAACGCCATCTTTTATACATCCCACATATGGCATTAACGAGTCAATTCACTTGGGGGGGGGGGTAGTCCGCACATCCTAAAATGAAATTATCACGTTTACCGATAATGGAAACCGTAAAGGTATGCCATAAATAAAAAATAAATAAGCATAAGGAAAACATAAAAATAATAAAATTAAATATATAAATATATTAAAATCTTAATGTCCACCATGAGAGGTATTAAAAGAATATTGAACTATCATCATTTCGTGAGCCAGTAATTCGCCGCCCACAAAAACAATATGTTCTTTAACCATTATGCAGGAGTTTGTGTAATTGTAAATCAAATTATTCTCATAAAAACATCCTATTATATTGAATACACTGCTGTTGTTACAAAATAAAGGAATAAAAAGTGTTTAGGGGGTTGGAGAAGCAAAATAAATAAATAGAACAAAAGAGAAGACATTACCTTTAAATCGGGTAACTCCCCTTGGTTTTACCCAAATAGCTTTTTTAAAGAGCTTAATGCCTTAGGTAAGGCTTATATGATGAAGAGAGAGATTTGGAGAGATTAAATGTGTAGATTTTGGTCATTCCAATGGCTTGAGAGGTCTGTGTAAGGGGTGTAGAGGTGGGGGCCTTTTATAAGAGGGGGGAGGGGCACTCTTGGAATGTCTTGAAATGTTACATTATTATAAAATTATTTTCGAGTTTTAAAGTTCCCACAATGATATATTTCAAGGAAAATGTGATAAGGTTTCGAAATCCACCCATAAAATAGGTTTTTGACAAGTTTAAGTCTTATATTTTACATTATCGTTTCATTTTATTTAAATCATTCATTAATGAGGTAATGACTACATCATCATAGTGTCATAAATAAATTTATTTATTTAATGTCTAAAAATTATAAAAAAAATACCATGATGTGGTAAATATTTTTATCTTTCCAATGACTATTTATATTCTAAGATATCATTTATTTAGAAAAAATGAAAAAAAAATTCTTAGGTGTTACATACTTTTTTTATATTTTCCTTTCTTTAAAAATAAAATGATAAAATGTCACTATCACACAAAAGTGATTCCATGTGGCCCCTATGTTGGCACAAGGAAACCCATGGTCGACCATGACAAAACTAATAGAATTAAGACACATTTTGGGGTCATGTTATATTATTTTGGTATTATTTTATTACACTTAACTAACTGATTACTAATTAATCACGATAATTAAAGATAACAACCGTCGTTACTATTCATAATGTCCAAAAACAAAAGAAACATAATTACATAATGTGTACCTTCTGATTCGAAATATGGAATCCATTTTACCAAATTCCAAAACACAGAAATTGTAGTAATTAATTTAAAAATATTTCTCATTGTCAAAATAAATAGCGGGTTTTTTGGAACAATATCTATCAAAAGGTTGACACTTGTTTATGCCCATTTACAAAGTGAAATTAATTAAAATGACTAAAATTGGATTAAATGGTAAAAATATATTATAATGAAACTTTAAAACCTATTAAAAGGACAATATATCTATATAATTATATTTGATGAAAAATTAGTTTTGATGTAAAATGCAGTATTTTTCTCTATTCATTAAAAAATTAACATTGTCAGAAAAATACCAAAAATTTATCCCAAGTAAATTTCAATAACTCAATCCTAAAGAATAATTTTATTTTAACAAAAAGAGATTATAAAATTGTCAAAATTATGATTTAAATAAAGGGTTTCCAACAAAAGGCGGTAAAACGATCTTAAAAAAATATTAGAGTATTATATGATTAACATTGGATTTATTCTCATTTTAAGCCTCTAAAAAATATCTAATTCATAAATATACCTAGATATGAAAATACATAATTATTTACTTACATGGGATGTTACTTCCTTCCCCCCTTTAGAAAATTACATCCCTGGAATTTGTTTACTTATTGCATTAAAATAATGAAATGTAAATGTTACATTTTTATATTATAATTTTAGAATAATATCTATGTTATATATATTACATATTTTTTTATACAATCCATTATAATTTTCATGTATGGTATAAATGAGTTATATATATTTAAGGAGACAATACACCACACATCCTCAAACAGAATTGTCTTATTTACACAAGATAGAAAGAATAAATGTATGTTCTAAATAGAAATTATAGATTTAAAAATGAATTATAAATATCATATATAACATATATAAACACAGTTTCCATTCTAATGGACAACAATATAGGTGGTAATAGAAAAATGAATATTACTTGTTTCGTTAGATGGTAGTTCATAGTACACATATACAGTATATTTGTTACCCATTAGATAGATGTGTTTGTATGTATGTGTTAAAAAAATTATATAATGTCATCCTTGTATATTTAGGATACTAGTTTTATAATATAATAATATAATAATATTTTTTTTATAATGAATAATGAAAATGAAACTATAGATTTTGCGGGATGATGTTACCCCCTAATTGGGTAACTTCTTTTGGTTTCAAACAAATGGACTTCTCGGTTTTCATCATATCCCAATGGAGGATTATAGGTCATGGTTAGGGATATTTTAAGACTATTTGGTATAGATTATTTATGAAAATTTTTCTTGAGTGGTATGAGGATGTGGTATAGCTCTTTTATTTTTATAGTGGAGGGGGAGTGGGACTCTTGTAAATACTAAAAGGTATTCCTTAAATGGGTTGTCTATGTTATATGATGTTCCTAATAATGGAAAAAAATTGATTAAATGAGAATAATAGTAGATTATAAAATCTACCCCACAAATAATATTGGAATTTTAATTATTTGGTTCTTTACATTCAATGATTCCCCAATTTTATTATTTTTGTTTTTATTAAAACTTGTAGTTTTATAACCTAATTAATTTAAGAATTAAAAATAATGTAATGTTAAATTTATTGAAAAATTTATATAAACATAGTATATAATAGGTTATAGAATTTATAAAATAAATATAGTACGTTTTTTGGAAATCAATTTATATTTAAGTCCATGTGACGTGCTAAACCCCAACATAAATCCGAACCATGTTAACAATGTTTTTATAATATATGGGTAAATATCTTAATTATAAAAGATATATTTCACCATTAATACACCATATTTAATATTAAACACACATTAATTTTTTAATGAATATAGGATTTTACTAATTTTAAATCATTTAATAAAATATCATTTATTGAAAAATAACAATAATGTCTATATCGACATTAATTTAAATATTAAAATAACAAAATAATTTTGGAATTAAAATATATTAATTTTGAATATTTGTAACATGATATATTCATCTAAAGAAATAAATAAATACAACAATTCATTCAATTCACTTCAACTGTAATATTTAAAGAATCATTTATTTTAATTATATATTAAATATATAATAATTATATTCAATTTATTGAGGATTTTATGTAAATAAAACATATTCAAAAAATATTGATAAATTATTATGAAAAAATAAACTATTTATATTTTAAAATTATACATATAAATTGAAATATAATTTTTTCACATATCTCAAATTTTTATAAATGTTAATGTTAAAGAAAGTTCACATTTTACCTTTTTCCTTACTAAAACATTTATATAGACCACTACAATTTATTAATATCCAAATAATAGATATAATTCAAAATAATTGGGTATATTTCCGAATTACTGTTAGGAAATGTAATTTGGACAAGTTTCCATGTCATTTTGTTCCATAGTATTAATGTTTTCTCCCTTATTAAGTTAATTTTACTATAATCACCTTAAATAATTATAATCACATTTAATTTTATTTTTTGGTAAAAAAATATTTGGTATTATTAAACCAAAAATATTGTACTCATTACAATAATGTATTTTATTTTCTCAAAATTCACATCATTGATGTGGGAAATTTTGGATTAATGCTAGTCTAATATTTGTTGTGAGAATACTTGTTTTTAAAGTAAAAATGGTCAAATTTTTAATATGTTTTGTTATCTAATTTATATATAAAAATCATTATAAAGAAATATATAGTATTAATATATGAATAATTGATACATTGTTACATTAAAAAACCTATTTTATATATAATTTAACACTAATTATTTTTTAAACTAGGAGGATGTTTTATACTAAATTGTTTTAATTTTTAGTGTTCATCAAAACATAATGATTCTTAAGAAAATCCCAAAATTTCATAGTAATCTAATTTCAAAATTCTGAATAAAAAACTATTTACTTTGAAAATTAATATATATAAAATTGTAAATATTTAGTTTTAAATTAGGTGAGCCAATAAAAGGGTTAAGACCCGGTCTTGCATGTGAAAAAAGTTATCTCATTTTGGTGTGTAACATAATATTAAAATTTTATTACTTATAAAGATAGAAAATATAATGTTTATTCTCACATGAAAATATTGTAATATCATGTGGTGTTATATTCTCACAACCATAAAAATTTGCATCATCACAATTTAATCTTCATCTTAGTAATCATGGAGTTGATATTTGAAAATACATTATTTGAAGAACCCACAACATAAATAGTGAAAATAAAACATATTATTAATATGAGGGAAAGTAATTAAAAATAGTTACATAACTAGGTAACCTAGTAATGGAACATATATGGGAAATGGAAACATGGATATTGAGGAAATATTTAACGATCATGTTCTGATGCATAATTCTAGAGAGCATGGTTATGAGAATTAAACAATCAAAAATACCTAAATCAGGGTGACATAAGGGACATTATAATAATAGGAAAATAATTTAATTAGTCCATATTTTTTGTTTCAATATAATTGTTTTCTTGGACTTGTGAATTTTCTCACTCTATAGCAATACAAGTAAATATACATTCTTTGTACGTTTCTATAAGTGAATTCTTATCCTTTGGTCATGACATGAAATATTTCTACTTTATCTCATAGAACTAGATTCAACATATAGTGATGTATTATATTAATATTTAAATCCAAATTCAATATTCAAAATAAACCATTTCATAAATTGTTAACATTCAAAAAAGAAAATGATCTAATAATTTAGAAATAATGTCACTAAACTTATCATTTTCCATTAATCATCATGAATCAAATCTATATTTTTACCTTCCATAAATATTAATAACTTCATCATATATCCTCTTGAAATAGGTAAATAACTCAAATAACCCAAGAAAATTTTTTATTGATTAATTCCTCCATATTCTAAAAGTAAAACTCACATTATTTGATATATTACTCAAATAAAAAAGTGTATTAATGTCCATAGATGATATCATAAAATAGTTGTTAAATTTTAATTAAATTGTTCCAAGGTATTAATCACTTATCCAAATCAATAATTTCTTCATCATTATCTAAATATCAGGTAAATATTGAGGGTTTTATTTCCCACAATCATTGGTTTCATGAAAATTTTAACTTTCTATAGATTATCTTTTCTTGGTACCATTCAGTGAATGACCTCAAATCCTTAGGGAAATGTACTATAATAAAATCCTCATATATTACATGATTATTATAACCATTACATTGATGATAATAAAATTTCAAATGATATAATTCTTTAAAATGAATTTTATTCTTTCCTCTTCAATTGTGGTAGTAGAAGAACCTAATAATTATCTAGTAGCATTATCTTGGGTATAATTCCTTGAAACATGGGACATTGATTCACATAATTTCCCATATACTTACAGGTGATGCATTGTACATTGGAAAACATTTCCTACCCTTAAAATCACAGACATTGTTGTTTATCTATAAGAATATAACAAACTCCCATTCCCTTCAATTAAGTACTAGAGTGTTTATTACCAAAATTATCACATGTCAAAAACTCTTTTATTCCCCCTGGCTTCATTGACAGATTCCCTTTTTCAAATTGCTCAAATGATATCTTCTTGTCTTGGTTTCCTTTAAAATCCCAGGACTTGGATAAATATTTACTCATCTCATTATCACATTTTTATATTTACTCATACAATGATAGTGTTATGGGGACTATTTCAGTTTGAATTATTTTCCTAAGACCATGAAATATTAGAACCTTCATACACCTTAGAGGATGTGCATCAGTGAGTTTCACATTATTTATAATGTGTTCCATTAATAAATAGTTGAATATCATATATTAAAGCATAACATTATTTATATTACCCAATATAGAATAATAAATAAATTTATTCATTGTTAATCCTAGAATTATGATCTTTTATTATTTTTAAAAATGTTTACATTTAAATCTTTCATTATGGTATGTAAAAAAATCTTATTTGTCTTAATCATATCCCTCAGGAGTGTGAAACCATGTGCATTGTAATGTCCACTTTTATGTACCATGTTACCCTAATACGGTCTGAAATAGCTTGTCAAAGTTTTTACTACAAGGTAAATCTGTTCAATGACCACATCCACTTGTAGTATCTAGACATGGATGTATTAATATGAATACCCAACAAATAAAAAAAATAAAAAAAATGTAGGATGTTCTTGTATACTTATCCTCAATGTCTATCGCATGGTATTTCTCCCTAATTTATGTTTACTAAATATAGTTTCCAATGATCCACCTAAACATCCTTTGACGCCAACTGTAACATGCCTACCTCAAAACCTGGAGTGAGTTCATTATTTTATTACGTTGGCATGAATATAAAGAATCAAATCTCAATGGACTGATCAGTTTAGATATCATAGAAATCTGTATTATATATATGATATGAATACAACATTAGGAAATAATTTTTTTGAGAAATTGATATAATATAAAATGAAATAAATTTTATCCTTGAAGATTAATAATATATTTCTTCTTCAAACATGGGGAAATAAAATATAATAAAGGGGAGCTCAAATGCTATGTAAGGGTAAGTAAACTAGAAGCAATAATAAATCATTGGGAATAAGAGAACATGGAAATATAAATAAATGAAAAATATGAAATTGAAATAAATAGATAAGGAAATATCAATATAGAAAGTAAAAAACTAATACTTCGGCAATCTAAAACAATAAACTATGAATAAAATATATCTATAGATATATTGACACAAAATCCCATGGATAAATAATAACTGAATCTAAATAAGGGAAGTGATTAATGATTGGAATCCATGTTTCCTAGATATATTGAATCAATAACTCAAATTCCTTTCACAAGATTGATATCTATTAGGTAAACAATCATATAATTTGGTTAACTATTTCATCTCATGAGGCAATTGATGCAAGGGGGCATCAACAACCAGGCCCCACCAGCGTCTTAATAGTCCAATGAATTACTCAAATATATAATAAAAAATGATCCTTATCCAATATAATAATTTTATATAAAATATATATTTATCAATAATACCTTAGAGGATATTAAGAAAAAATAATGGTTGTTGACATTAAAACATTCTTGAGGAAAAATAGTATTTAAACATTCTGATGTGTCCCACAACACATTGAAACATATATATCATAATTCACCATGAATTAAAGTAAACATATAATATAATTATAATAATGATATTCATTAAATAAAATATTAAAAGGTACTATATACACCAAATAAAATTAAATTTCTTCATAATAACCTATAAGGATCAATTTAATGTAAATTGAGATTAAATTACCTTACCTTATACATCATTTTCATTCTGAGGCCTCTAGCATATTTAAGAGCAGTTTAAAATATGTTAATAATTAATATAATATCCATATTAATGTTTATAATGTAATAAATTAATTCCATATAACTTTTTAATACCTTTTTGGGAATATTCTTTTGTTAATTTCACAATTTCATGTGTTAATTTTTTTTGTTTGCTCGATTAACTTTTAACGTGTTATTTGTCATTATAATTAATTAGATCATCGATCAATAATCTAAAAAATGTAAACCAGTGATTAATTGTCATATATAGTCATATATATATATGTGTGTGTGTGTGTATTTATATTGTTCCGTTATATTTGGATATTAGAAATGAAGTGCACCGGTCATGGAGATGGTAGGTCATGCGTATGCATGAACGCTAAATTCATTTCATTGATGTATAAATAGAATGAAAACTAAATGATAAATATTTATATTATAATTATATAAAAATATATATTCTATATATTATACATATTTTTATTAAAACCTTCCTTTATATGTCATATGAATGTTATGAATGGGTCATATCGCTTTTAAGGGGGCGGTACTCCATACATCCTTAATGAAAATTATGGTATTTACACATGAAATAAAGAATAAAGATATGTTATAAATAAATAAAAAGAGTATAAAGAAATTATAAATATTATATATAATATATATAAATAGATTTTCCATCATAATGGCCACTATGATATGTGGTAATGGAAAAATGAACAATCATTATTTAGTAAGGCTGTAGTTTCTCTTACACAGAAACATTATATTTGATACGCATTGAATAAGGGTGTTTTTAATTTTAGATCTAAAAATTTAAATAAAAACATAATATTAAATTAAATATACAATTTATATATAATTATATACTAAGGATATTTCATGGTGTGGAGAATGGAAATGCAACTGGAGATCTTTGAGAGATGTTAGAACCTCTTAATTGGGTAACTCCTTTTGGATTATTATAAAAAGGCTCCTTGGTCTGATTCTGGTAAAAATGGAGGGTTATAAATCTAGTGGAGTGATTTTAGAATACTATTTGTATAGATGTTGTATCAGATAATGTGTCTTGAGAGTTGTGAGATAGGGTAGAGCGCTTTCTTTTTTATAGTGAAGGGGAGTGGAACTATTGTAAAAACCAAAAGGTATTCCTTAAATAGGTGGTATAAATTAACTAAAGTGCCTGAATATTTAGAAAAATAATGGTCTAAATGGGTAACATGGACTATTATAGACTAAAACATAGAAAATATGGGCATTTTAATAATTTGGTTCCTCAACTTCGAAGATTCTGAAATATTATCATTATGGTTTCTATTGTAGAATCTAGTTTTATAATCTAGCTTAATTTAACATTAAGAATAAAATAAAGTGAGATTTATTAAAAAATATATAGACAATAAAATATTAATATGATATATAATTTATAAATTAAGAATTACTTCTGTATTGAAAATAAATTTTTAAATATGAAAATGGGATGTACTAAAACTCTCTTTAAACCTATACCTTATTAAAAATGATTCTAAAGTATATGGGTCATTATGTTAATTATAAAAGACCAATTTTATAATAAATAGTTAATATTAAATATTTATAAACACTTAAAAATTATAGGGTATAAAATATGATATTTATTAAATTTAAATCCTTTAATAAAATACCATATATTATAAAATTACAATAATGTAAATTTTGAAGTTTTTTATTTGTTTTAAATTTTAGTAAATCAAAACAATATTAGATTTCATATTTCATAATTTTATAGATTTGTATCATTATATATTAATTTTAATAAACAAATAAATAAAATAATTCAATAAATGTTTCTTATTTATAATATCATTTATTTTAGTTAATTATTAACTAAATAATCAATACATTGGAGTTTCCTAATCATCTTAAGTAACTAAACCATCTCAAAAAATTATTAATAAATTATTATGATAACTTTAACTTATTTATATTTCAAAAATATAAGTAAAAATAGAAACATGATGTAATACACCAAGCTTCCATGATACCTTTCTCTTTGAATAATTTGATAGTGTGTGAAGTGCGCAACATCGAGTTCAAGCGCACCGCGACCATCAAATTAGCCGTTTAAAAATAATTTATGAATAGTAATAACCACATTTTGAATTATATATATTTATAATATAATATTAACATTCATCTTTTTTGTTTCTTAGACATAATATAATGACAAATTCAATTTTTCAGACAGAGGAAGTATTTTTTTTAAAATACAAATGTAACGCCTTTTAATGACGAACCCTCTCTAAATCCAATATTTGAAACATTAATATATTCAATTTAATAAAATATACTTCTTATTTAGAATCTGGATAGAAAATTTTACTTTTGATAAATTTTTTCTGTTTTTCTTATAACTTTCATATTTTGATGAACTGGGGAAAATAATAAAATTTAATTAAAAACAATTTTTTTAATCTAACTAATTTATAATATTAAATTTTACAATTGAATGGTATAGAGGTATAATTAGATTATTATTTTTCATTTAATCAAATATTTGTAATTAGAAGTAATTTTACATTTAAATTGGACATATACACATATCAATCCTTGGATAGTTTTTACTTCTCAAAAACCCACTTTTGGGTTTTAACAACAAGAATTAATTTTAAATTAATTATTGAAACTTATGGTTTTGAAATTGGTAAAAGCATCACCATTTTTTGAATTATTAATATCTAAATTAGATTAGGATGAATATTTTGTATTTTTCTAACAATAATAATTTTTTTATGAATAATTAAAAATACAGCATAGTACATAAAACCGCCTTTTTAATTTAAATAATTTTTCTTATATAAATTTATTTTAATGTAAAAATTTATATATAATACCAATATTAGTTCAATGTAATTCATTTGATCCATTTTATAATAATATTAGGTATATAAAATTTTATTGAACTTTTAATGCCTTTTACCCACCTTTTACGCACATTTGCAAATGTGCATAAAATGTAATTTTTCTTCTTATATGAATTTATTTTCAAAAATAAGTGAGAGACGGTTGACATCATTAACTAAAATGTGGTTCAATATGATAATTTTTTTGGGTAATTGTAATATTTGAATTTTATTTACCGTAGTTAACAGTAAATAGGGTAATTAAAGGGAAAAATGATATTATAATTAATATAACACGTGTCCTAACTCAATTAGATAAGATTATTTTGACCAAAATCAATGATTAGAATAAAATATGATATTATTTGATTAACATGGATTTTATTGGGACATTTAATATTATTTTCTTTAATCAAGAGTTAAATATGTATAATTGAAATTTGAATAACTAAAACATTTTTAATATGGGGATATACATAAGATAAATTCACCTATAAATATTTATTACAAAGCTAACAATATTTTATACATAATGGTATTTTATTTTTCATTTTTAGATGTTATATAATTAAATTTTATTAATGACACAATGATGATACAGTAAGTACATTATTAATGAATGATTAAAATAATTGATATTATAAATATCCAAATAAATATAAATTGATACTTTTGAGGCATTAAACTAAATTTCTAAGTTAATGTGACATGTTAGTATTTATTTAATTAATTTTTCCCCAAGTAATCATATTTTTATAACTTTTACAGAAACCCAATACTAAATAGTGTCAAAATGGATATAATTATATTTTAAAACAAATACTTTATTAGTAATTGATATAACATTCTTAAAAATATAAGGTTAAGAAAATGGGATTATATAAGGTTATATATGTCAATAATGAACCAGTAGTGGTTCTCGTTTCTTTTTATAATATGTTTATTAACCATTTATTATAATAATATAAGAATAAATGGTAAAGGTTTAACTATTTAACTAAGAGATAAATCTAAAATATTAGGTCAATATGGGGCCCTAAACCAGTATAAAACCTATTTTTTGAAAGTTTTTAGACCCATCCCCATATTATACTTTAAATAAATCATTTTTGAGCCATTATAAACGGAATATTATTGTATAATAAATTAATATTTCAAGTTTTTCCTAAAGTTACACTTACCTCTCTTATAAAAGGATACTTACCCTTATCTAAAAATTACATCTCCAAGGCCATTTGGATCGGCCAAAAACTGATCAAATATCCTCCCAATTACCCTAAAATAAATCTAGAGGCCTTACTTTGATCAAAAAGTCAACCTATGGATCCATTTTGATCAAATCAAAATGAAGGACCTGAAAAAGAGGTAATAATTTCATTAACTCTTTCATATTTCTTTTCTTCTTACACTTCCTATTTCTTTGTTGTTTCCATAATAATGTAATAAATCCGAGAACCTTCTACATAATCTGATGTTATTATAAATATGGTACAACCATATTCATTATTCTATCCATCCTATGAATGATTAAGTCACCATATGTGTGCACGTACAGTTTACCGTCTCCACGTCATGGTGTAGTTTTTATTCAACAATTAATTATTTGGATGGGAATAATAATGAGTATAATTGATATTGGTAATAAATATAACATGGTAATGATTCTGTATATATATTATTAACCACCCAATTACATATTATTTTAACATCAATAGAATTATATTGTCGCTCGTGCGCATGTAATGATTATCGTCTCCACGAACGTGATAAGATTCATTTCCCATCTTAACCATTCAAGAAACATTTTGTATTTTTGATTAAATTCTTTTTATGATATTAATATCATTCTATATATGAATAAAACAAATCATATCCTTAACAATCATGACTTACATAATAAAACATATAAAGTGAAATGAATCTGTTAACACCCGAAACAATGATACTACCGAAATATTATTAACAAAAAATATATTAGAAGATCATATATGAAATAATATTTATGTATATGGGTCTTTTATAATTTCATAACTATCATTTAACTATTATAAAGGAGGTTAACATACCCTTTACCAAGGAAACGTACAAGGTATGAGGGTTTTATCTCACATCTTATTCACGTGAGATTCATGCGATATTGCCACTATTTCCTTTTGTGTGGTTTATGTAATGCCCATGATTGTATTCCATGTGTAACATATGTTAATTTATGGGTATTTACATATTAATTGAATTATCCCTATTTCATTGACTGTTTTTTTCATATGTGACCATATCAGTAAGGATATTTCAAAATTCAATTTCCACTAATTGGATTTTATACAATCATCATTGATTATTTTACTCCAAGATTATGTGAGAAATCACTATTTTTTTACTTATGTAGTAATTTACATATTTCTTTTAGTGGATATACATTATATAAACATAATTACTCCATTGATAAATTATCAATTCTTCGATATGAAAATGACAAGAGTAATCTTCACTCAATTTCCATTCATTGAGTTAAATATCCAAGTAATTGGTGTTGTTTTTTTAAAAAATATATGTGATTTGCCTCCGATTGATTTACAATGAATATCCAATTATATATAGTGTATTTATATTTTAACACATAATTATGTAATTGATTTATCCTTAACCTAATGGTACGTACTTTATAAAGGATTTCTTCTCAATTTACATTCTATTGAAACATCATTATTGTTATGGTCTAATTCACTTTTATATGTGTATATAATATAATTTGACATTGTATGTCATGAATACCTTTATTCTCATGATATTGTTTTTTGATTACATCAACTATTTTTATTCATGAATCTCTCATTTGGTTAGGAACTATAACTAAAAAATCATTTTTAAATGTTTTAAAATTTTATTCTTCTAAATCATTATCATTAATGTCCATGTTTTAAAAATGTTTTTAATGAATTTTTTAAATGGACATGAATGTTTTTAAAAAAATCCTTTTAAAACGATTCAAAGTGGAATGCGACACATTGATTCAAATATCTATTTTCTTACAGTTTCTAGAAAAATAGTTAGACGTTAAATATTTTCAAGAAAAAGGGTATATTTCTCTCAATTAGTTTTACTGATTATTTTCATCTATGTGAATATAATTCATTATTATTGATTGAGGTTGATTTGTACCATCATTAATATTCTATTTAATGGTTAATTTTTTAATGTGGGTGTGCTATTTTTATACCATTCATGTTTTGTGGATTAAATATTGATATTTCCTATGATAGTTATAATACGAATTTTAATATTATGTTTCAATATTTTCATATGAGGAATAAATTGGAATTTTATGTGAAAATTGGATCTCTATATAACTCATTGATGCATTGGTAGGTCTCTTGAGTCAAACTAGTGTCTTTGAATAAGGACATGATACAATTTTATTTGTAGTTTTAGCATGAGTACACGATTATGTGGTTATGATTTTTGGCATTATGTATTCCACCATTATGAAATTAGATATTGATATTACATGTGATTATTAGACTAGTATAATATCAATTTAAATAAGTAAATTTCATTCTCTGACCTGTCTTTTCCATATTATACTAAATATTTTGTTTACAAATATTTTGTTTTATGCTTATACATTTCCATAAATGTTCTTTCTTATTTATGTTAGTTTCTGCTATATTGTTATCCTTGTTGAGCATATGAGCTCTACCCTTCCTTGTGTTTTCTTTTTCCTAGGATGTGAATTAGTATATTATGATTAAAATTCTTGGATATTCCAAAAAAAATGAGTGTGTTCAAATGGGACATAATGTTTTTTTATTTCCTGATGTAATGTAAAACCTATGTATTATTCTTGTACTTCCAAGGCTACTAAACTAATCATTTTTTCGAGACATGATCTCTTGTGATCATTCCAATGTTATGTAATAATTAACCAACTCTGGGTAACTGGGGTCGGGGCGTTATAGTCGGTAACCGAGGAAGTATAGTTCAAACCATGGAATCTAGATCTAGAAAAACTATTATTATAAAACGTTACACTAAGATAATATTTGTGGATTTTTTATAGAAGAACATCCTAAAATTTTGGTAATGTAGAGATTTTGTGAGTTTTATAATAAATACATATTTGTCTTGATATGTGTAGGTAGAGGCAGCTCGGGCACTAATGTTCCTTGGATTGAAAACATGGGCAAGGTGTTTTGGGCTTGACTGGGGTATCCTGGTACATGACAACATGCCGTGCTGCACTCTTGGTTACAACACTCCCGGGGGATATTGTTAGAATAATTCACATTCTCTTTACAATCCAATATTAATGATTTTTATATATTATCAGAATAAACTTAATTTATTAATCATATCGTGTTTTAGATTGTAAATAAGGTGTCATGATATTCTCTACATGATTTTATGAATATTTTTTACTCACACTTTTCTTTCTCGTTTTATTTAATGGATGGATTCCAAGGAAGTAATAGTAAAAATGAACATGATGTAAAATGTGGGAACTTTGGTGGAAATGAGACTTGAAGTTGAATTTTTATTGTCTTAAAAGTTATCGTGTTCATACCGAATCAGTTTTCCAAAAAAATATGATTAGCAACATAAACATTAACCAACTCATGAACTCAAGAAATATGTGAAAGGCGAAGAATGATAAACGCTCCATCATTGGAGACCAAGGAGAAAAGAAATTTCATTTTCCAAAAATGTAATAAATTTTGAAGGGGACACCCAGGAAAGTGTGTCAATGGAACAATGAAATGCTTTATGTGTGGGAAAGAAGGGAATAAAGTAAATAATTTTCGAGGGAAAATAAAGATTACTATGGTATAAAATAAATACGATCTTAAGAATCCATTTATAATCATTTACCATAAATGTAGGGGACCTGAGTATTATTTTAGCCAATGTACTATTCTATAGTATAACCTCTAAGTCAAGGAAGAACCTTTGTGGAAATAAATGGTTGGGGAAATGATTAAAAGTATAAATGCTCATTGTTGATGGGATTACTTTGAATGAATTTTCTCTTTTATATGTAACCCTGTATTTTTTATGTGAAAATAACTTTTAAGGTAGAATTATCCTTTCTTTTTTGGATATGGTTATAAAAAAAAATTTGGATTTATATGATCCTTGAATTTGAGCCAATTATAGGTTATTACTTTTTTGGAAGAAAATGAAAAGTATGAAGTAAAATTTGTGGTTAAAATATGTTATGGTTATTTTTTAGGAATTTATCTCATTTTTGGGAATTTTATAAAATTATTTAGTTTTTGAAAACTACAACACACAGACCGTGTGAAAACCCATCACGTCAGAAAAAGCTACGGGAATTGAACCCACAATAAATGTGCGACTAAGATTTATCGCCAACCACTGGACGACATGAATACCCTTGTTAGTATGACTAATAATTTTTAGTTAAACTATTTAATGGATCGTGAATATGTGGGTTTTGGGAAATAATTATTTATTCTTAGTATAGAAAAATGATTTGAGGATTAAGTGATAAATATTATTTTTGGAATACCTTTGCTCTTTAGGGAACACTATGACTAAGGTAAATAGAATACTATGGGATTCCATTTGACTAGTGATGGTGTATTTTTATTTTGGAAGAATGTATGTTTTTTTGTGGACTTATAGATATTTGGGTTATTTATGAAAACTTATTTACCTATCATTGAAAATATGTGATTTGGTTAATTACATTTATGAATGGGACTTTAAGAATATCAATTTATTTAGAGATAAATGTTATGATTTATCATTGAATACTATATGATCAAATCATTTGGAAATTTTGGTTTCAAACATAGTTTGGATTATATCAAAGAATTTTAAGGACAATTGTTTTTTAATTGTATTTGTTGAAATTCGAGTATTTTTTGTTTAATTTAGGAGTCTAAGAGTATTATTTCCTTATATAATGGATTATAATTTTGGGGGATCATCTGATCATGTGCTAATCATTTTGGTTTTTTTAATTCCTAAAGACAATGCAAATATATTGTTCATATTTTGTAGATTAGGTTCTTCTGTAGAAGTTGATTCTAGTTATTCAGTTGTGACCAAGTCATCATGTATACTTATATTTTGATGTAAAAGATGAGTTTGTGGTAGAAATTAGTTAAAGGATGGAACTCTACTTGTCTATTATTTTTTTCTAAATCTATGAATAATATGATTTTTAATCGTTAGGGAAAGGATATAAATACCAAAAAATGTTTTATCCTAATACATTTTTTTGATGAACTAATGATATTTTAAATATTCAGAGACTTGTGGCTTTGAGACCCACATTTTCCCATTTACATGTTTGTGATTGGTGAATTCAATCACTAAATAGATATATTTAGTTTTTTCTACAATTATAACTACCACCAATGTTTCCCTCTTCGAAATCATAATTTGGTGGTAACTTATTTATTTTCCTTTCCCCCTTATTAAAAATTATTTTTATTAACTCTATTTCGGATGTGAGTTTTCCACAAAGGTATCTTATATTTTTTAAAATTTTATTTCAGAATAAAAATTTCAAATTGATAGGATTCAATTTATTAAAGTATGGAATAATGTAACATCTCAAGCATTCATGGTGCGTTTTTCTTTGAGTAATATGATAGTGTGTGAAGTACGTAACACTGAGTTCAAGCACACCACAACCTATCAAAATAGCCATTTAAAAAAGCGGTTATGAATAGTAATGACCTCATTTTGTGTTTTATATATATCCTATATAATATTAACATTCATATTTTTAGTATCATAGGCATAATATAAGGTCAAATTCAATTTTTCAAATAATGGAAGTATTTTTCAAAAAATACAATTTTCCTGCATTTTAATGGAGAACCCTTTTTTAATAAAATTTTTCAAACCTTTTTATATTTAATTTTATAAAATAATCTTCGTATTTAGAAGCTACACATAATAATTTTTTTTTGATAAATAGGTTTTTATTTTATGATAAATTTCATATTTTGATTAATAGTGTGAATACTAAATTTTAATTGAAAAAGAAATTTTTAATCAAAATAATTTATAGTGTAAAATTACACATTAGAATGGTTTTGAAGTAAAATTAGATAAATTTTTTTCATTTAATCCAATTTTGGCCACTTTTTGTAATTTTTCATTTAAATTGGACATAAACATACATCAATTTTTTGATAGTCATTACATCTCAAAAACCCGCTTTTTGGTTTTATCAATAGAAATTAATTTAAATTAATTAATTCAACATCTATGTTTTGACTTTGTTAAAGAAAACGTAATATTTGAATTCATAATATCAAAATTATCTTTGCCTTAATTTTTTATATTTTTTGGAAAACATTCAATTTTTGATGAATACTGAATAATACTACATAGTATATAAAAACCGAAATTTTTATTTAATTAAATATTTTTTGAATGAAATTTTTTTTAAAGTAAAAATAGATACATAAAACTAATTGTAGTCCAGTTTAATTCATTGGATTCATTTTATAATAATATTAGATATATGAAATTTTATTGAACTTTTAAATGTCTTTTACCCACCATCTAAACACATTGGCAAATGTGCATAAAACATTATTTTACCGCACCTTTGAATTGATTTTCAAAAATCCAAGAGATAGGGATTTAATTAATAAGTAAAAAGTGGTTCTATAAAATGAAAATAATATATGGTGAATAGTAACTTTTGAATTTTATTTACCACGGTTAAGAGTAAATATGGTAATTAAATGTAAAAATGATATTATAATTACCATAACACATGTACTAATTCTATTGAATAAGTTTATTTCGACCAAAATCAACCATAGGAATAAAATATGATATTATTTGATTCACATGGATTAGATTATGACATTTATTGTTATTTTATATAATGAAGTGTTAAATGTGTTAAATTAAAATTGTCATAACAAAAAAAAAATTAATATAGAGTTATACAGAAGATAAATTTGACTATAAATATTCATTATAATGAAAAATTATTTCCTAGATTATGGTATTTTATTTATAATTTTTAGACATTATATAATTGAATTTATTTATGACACAATTATGATGCAGTAAATGCTTTATTTATGAAAGACTAAAATAATTAATATTATAAATATCAGCATATATGTAAATTGAGACTTTTGATGCATTCCAATAATTTTATTGGTCAATATTACATTTAAGGACAAATTTTTATTAATTAATCATTTTTTTACATTCAAAAAAACTAAATACTAAATAGTGTCAAAATTGACATAAATGATTTTTTAAAACAAATACAATATTATTAATTGATATGATATTCCTAAAAATATAAGGTTGGGAAAAAGGATTTTGATCAGGTTATATATTTCAATAATTAACAACTTGGGGTTCTTTAGGCATTTTATAGTAATTTTATTAACCATTTATTATAATAATACATGAATATATGGTAAATGTTAAACTATATAAATAGGAGTTAAATATAATTGATAAGGTTAATATGGTGACCAAAATATGTCTAAAACCTATTGGTTTAGTGGTTTTCAACCCATAACCACATTATCCTTGAAATAAATCATTTTAGAGAAATTATAAACTGAGTATGATTGTATAATAAATTAATATTTAATGTTTTTCCTAAAGGGACCCTCATCTCCCTTATAAAAGGGTATTTACCCTTCTCTCAAAATCTCACCACCAAAGCCATTTTGATTGGACATAACCGCATCAAATTTCCTCACAAATTCCCTCAATTTATCCTAGATGTCATAATTTTATTAGAAACCCGACCTATGGGACCCGTTTGATTAATTCAAAAGGGACGACCTACATAAGAGGTAATAATTTCATCACATTTTTCAATTTTATTTTTTCTTCCACTTCCCCATTATTTTTTGTTTCCATACCAAAGTAATAACTCTTGTATGTTATACAAACAATTATGTTATTTTAAATATGGTAAAACTATATTCATTATTCTATCCATCCTATGAATGACAAGGTCACCATACATGCTTACGTATGGAGTACCGTCTCCAGGTCGTGGTGTAGTTTTTTATTCAACACATAATTATTTGGATGGGTATAATAATTAGTCTAATTTATGTTAATAATAAATATAACATTTTAATATTTTGTTATATATTATATACCATCCAATTAATTTAGATTTTACCATCAATATAATTATATTGTCGCTCATTCGTACGTACAGATTACAGTCTTGACGAACACGATTAGATTCAATTCCACATCGTAAACATTCAAGAATAATTTTAATTTTATTATTAGAAACTATTTTAATAATCTTAAAATAATTCTTGATATGAATAAAATACATCATATCCATAACAAACATGACTTACGTATCAAATCATATAAAGGAAAACAAATCAGTTAACACTCGAAACAATGATACTACTGAAATATTATTAACAAAACAATATTAAAATAACATATATAATATTTATTTTATGTATATGGTTATTGTATAAATTATTTACTATAATTTATCTATTATAAAATAAGTTATCTTACCCTAGAAAAAATAAATGTACAAGGTTAGTGGTTATCATCACACATCTTATTCACATGAGTTTAATGCTATATTTCCACAATTTCCTTTTGTGTGGTGTATGTACTGCCCATGATTGTATTATTTGTGGAATATAAATTAATTTATAGGTATTTACATATTAATTTTATAATCCTACATTCATGAAGTGAATTTTTCATATGATACCAAATCGTTAAAGTAATTTCTAATTTCAATTTCCACTCCTTTGGTTATACACAATCTTCATTGATTATTTTACTACAATATTATGTGTGAAATCGCTATTTATTTACTTATGTATTCATTTCCACTCCCCTATGTGTGGATATACTTTTGATACACATAATCACTCCAATGGTTAATTCTCATGAAATTTATATGAACTTGATAATAGTAATATTACCTCAATTTCCATTCATTGAGTTAAATATCCATGTCAATAGTCTTGTATTTACAAGAATATTTGTGAATGTCGTATGATTTTTTGTCACGACCCCATCCCACCAAAGACACCCCTCCGGAGCTGGAAATGGTGAAAGGGAGATAATGACCCCCGAGTCCCGCCTCTAGTAGGCCCCAGGGTGGCGACTAGCACCAAGGGTATGAGTTTTCAAATTTATGGGGGGAATTACACTTTTAATTATTATTTAAGATCGTGAAATAGGAAAAGTCAACCACCAAAAAGGAAAAGAACAAGTTTATAGAAATAAACTCAAACCAAACCCACATGCATGTTTAAATAGTTCTGAAACATGTTACAAGTACAAGAAAGCTCAAAAGTAGAATACCAAAAGAAAAAAGTACAGAAAACTGTAGAACTCCAACTGTCCCGACTAGTAGGGTCCCACAAGGCCCTGGTAGTCCTCGAAACCTGAAAGTAAACGTATGGTGAGCAGACAATTATAGTTAGTAGGGAAACCTAAAGCTCTCGTACACATGTGGGGAGACATCCTAATATCCCATGAGAACAATAAAAGAAACCTAGAAAGGAATTCTATCCACCCAACCTCACCAGCCACAGTCAACAAAGCACAATCACAAAAGGTAGTAGTATATAAGAACAAGAGTATTGGGTACCCCACTCCATTTTCCCCCACTAGCTAGCTTCTCCTCCTAACGGCGAACGTCCTAATGCTACCACACTCTTCCCGCCTACACATACCTGGGCCTCACAACCAGGTATCCCGCCCGTACAAACCTGGGCCTCACAACCACGTATCCCGCCCCACACACACCTGGGCCTCACAACCACGTATCCCGCCCGCACACACTTTGGCTTCACAACCACATATCCCTCCCGCACACACTTGGGCCTCATCCAGAAGGTTCTTGGGACATAGTAAAACCTGCCTGAAGAGTCTTGGGCTAAACCACCCAAATCAAAACCTACTCGAAGAGTGTTCGGTGTATGGTCTCCTCAAGAAATCATAGTCTAGGGAAGAAGGATCAGAAAGGAGCTAGTAACTAAGGAGAAAACAACTTCTCCCATGAAATGGGAGTGTTCGACACTAATTGCTCAACATGGGTGGGGTGCGATAAAATACAAAGATACAGATATATATATATATATATACCAAACACTCAGCCCAACCTATGGCTTCTAAACAGAGAACTGAGCACATGGCTCGGCACTTCTACTACGAAGCATGCATACAACAAACAACACCAACCCCATTTAGTTTTTCATGTTTCAGCAGAATCATCTTATTGGTTCCTTAACTACTGGGAAACTATCCACAACCAACCAGATCAATCATTCGTAATGCATATCCCTACCATCCACAAATCATGTTAGGAAAGCACAACAAGTCCCTTCTTAATAACCATCCAACCCATAACTAAGCCAATCGCAGCCCCGCTGCTCACCTGATCCACAAAAACCCACAAAAACACCCCCATCACATAAATTAACCCCAATAGCACCCACATGTTTATTATTTGATTTTGGTTCAACCAGGGTGATCACACAAGGGTTCCATATTTTCATTGAATCATCCAACATTACATGATTAAAAAATTTCCACATTCCATGAAGTTTCCATCCATAACGGTCTAGAAAGATATGGAAGCATTTAATTGCGCAAGAAAAGGCCCCCAATGACCATGTTTTTAGTAGGCATAAGCCTATTCAATTCACAACATAAAATCCCAGGATATAAAGATAAACATAACAACTTACCCATCCCTTTTCTTTAACCAGTTATTATCTTCGTTTAAAGGATCAGACGTTTCTCATGAAAACAATAGGATACCCACCCCGCATCATGCACAATTTAGAGAGACGAAGGTACGATCCCTACCTCAACAGGTTCTGATCACAACACTCCCTCAGATCAACTTTAGAAGATGTTTGTCAGCGTCCGTCACTTCTGTCGAACCCCGGAAAAACCTCCTCGGGTGGAAGTTAGAAAGGAAATGCCGAAGGAAAGAAAATGTATCCAAGATCAGAAGTTCCGAATCATTGTTACGATCCCGTGGCCGCTGACAGATCATAAATCGGAGCTCAGACGAAGATGTTATGGAAGAAAAAGGAGCCTTCAAGTCTCTTGGGAGAGCTCTGCTCAGAGAAGAGGGGAGGAGAGGGGTGTGTTGAAAAGGAGGAGGGGACCCCTCCTTTTATAGGCATGAAAAACAAAAGTACACAGCATGTAATTTATGGTACACGGCGTGTACATGGCCATTTCACGCGGCCACCACGCGGCTTCCAACACGGCCTTCAACGTGGCACGCGGCCGTTGATTGGTCAACACACGGCTTGAGGGTAACGCATACGTGGGGAGGGACTACACGACATGTAGTTTTGGGGTACATGGAGTGTACCCAATTATTTCACATGGTAAGGACACAGATACCACATGGCACACAACCGTTGACTGGTCAACACACGGTTTGAGTGTAATGCGTATGCGGGGAGGGACTACACGGCCTGTAGTATTGGGTACATGGCGTTTTCCCATTTATTTCACACGGTAAGGACTAGTCCTTCAACATGGGGTATACACGACAAGGGGGGTACCCGACATGTACTCACACTACACGGCGTGTACTTACAAAATTCTGAAAAGCGTGGGAAAAGTCCATTTTACCCTCCAGAACACTTCAAGACCCTATTTTTGACAAAGGAATGTGCCGGAGAGGTCCGGGCCAGTACATTAGATACCTCATAAAACATTCTCGTCCCGAAGAATCCAAAAGCCAACCCAGAAGAACCCAACAAGATACCTCTTAGGTCCCTCGTTATAACAGGAACACATCCAACAACCCGAATT